>CM050521.1:27593559-32593559 GCA_027563665.1 Antrozous pallidus
CATAATTAAGTTTCCCTGCCATACTGTATATACATTTTGCTTATTACAAATGCAGTATGTGATGCAAAAATAGAATGTCGGGAAGGATATATACACCAAAATATTGACAGGAATTATTTTAAAATGTCAAATTATGCTTTTATCTTTTTAAAAAATGATTTGTCTCATCTAGCTTTTCTCATTTGTTTTGCAATAAATATGGATTGCTTCTATAATAACACAATGATGATTTAGGTGATAGAGTCTTACTCTTCTAATTTAAAGGAATCATTGACAACACTTTCATAAGGGATACATTTAAAACACATTTTAATCCTTACAATGACACTGTGATGACGGTATAGTCCGCCCTGCCATTTACCAGGTAGAAACTATGTTATAAGGCATTAAAGATGTACCCCAAATCACATAAACTTGTAAATGGCAGAGTGAGAATGTGGAGCTTTGCCTTCTCAATATTAATGTATGCTTATTCCTATTACATGTATGATGTTAGGGAAAAATACTAACTTGAATAGTTTATTCTTGGCAAATTTAAATTTGTGGGATGCATCTGCATAGCATAGATTTTCCCTTTTGTGGGTCCTTTGAAAACTGCTCTTGCTACTTTAGAGGAGGAGGAAATAGAGGGTGTAGAAAAGATGAGGAGTAATTTTTTCAAGGTACTAGGTTAGTATTGCATTACTGTATTGCAACAAACTATCACAAATTCAGCAGCTTAAAATCACCCCGATTTACTATTGTGAAATCAGGAACCCAGAGGTTCACAGAGCTCTGCTTTGGGTCCCACAAGGCTGAAATCAAGGTTCTGGTCACCTTAGGCTTTTGTCAGGAGGCCGTGGAGAAAACACTTTAAGACTCTCAAGTATTTGGCAGAATTTAGTCCCACATGTTTGTAGGACTGAGGTCTCAGTTGCCTTGCTGGCTGTTTGCTGGGGTCTTTCTCAGCTTAGAGAGGCTGACTGGCTTCCTTCCAGAGTCTCTGTGACATCTTTTCTGCCTCATCTCTGACTCCAGTTGGAAAAACTTTCTCTGCTTTAAAGATTGGTCCCATCCTATCTAATAAAAGAGTAACATGCAAATGTGACCGTACCTTGGCTCCTGATTGGCTATGCTACTAGCCAATCAGGAGCAGGGGGCAGGGCCGAGCCGCACGAGGGCTGGGCCCCAGGGGTGGAGATGAAGCAGTAGCGGCCGCGAGCACCACTGTGCCCTGGCTGCCCGAGCTTGGAGGCAGCCGGGGAGGAGGGGAGTGGCTGGGGCATGGGAGCAGAGGTGAGCACCCAGCCCCTGGGGCCGGGTGGTCACAGGCAGCTGGAGCTGAGCTGAGCAGGGAGATGACTGAGTGCCCAAGGCCTAAAGCCTCACCATCAGTTGGACATCCCCTGAGGGCTCCCAGTATGTGAGAGGGGGCAGGTTGGGTTGAGGGACTACCCACCCCCAGTGCATGAATTTCGTGCATCGGGCCTCTAGTCCTATCTAATAAAATAGTAATATGCAAATTAAACACCACTCAGCTACACCCATACGCCACACCCACAAGCCATGTCCACCGGCCAATCAGAAGCAAATATGCAAATTAACCCCAAATAAGATGGCTGTGGCCATAGAGCGAGCAGGAGGAAGCCAAGCTTTCCACACACCCTGGCTGACCCAACCCTCCACTTAAGGCTACAATGTTTCAGTTATGGAAGATAAATAACCCCCAAAAGAAATGGCTGCCACCACACAGCGTGCAGGAGGCTTGGCTCTGCTCCAGGTTACAAAGTTTCAATTGTAGAAGATAGATAAGTTCCAGATCCCAGGGCCTCTGCTTGGGTCACCGAGGGGTGTGGCTGACCTGCAAACCACCACAGGCTTCTTGCCCAGGCTACCCCACACCCTAAGGGAACCGCCACCCTGATTCCGGACACCCTTCAGGGCAAATGAGCTGGCCCCCAGCAGTGTACCCAGCCTCTATCCTATCTAATAAAAGAATAATATGCAAATTGACCCACCACTCAAACACACAAGATAGCTGCCGCCATATGGTCAAAGATCCTGCCCCCATGTGGATACAAAATGGCCACCACAATATGACCAGCAGGGGAGGGCAGCTGAGAGGGACCAGGCCTGCAATGGGGGTGGGAAGTTGGAGTTGATCAAGCCTGCAGGGGAGGGCAGTTGGAAGGGACCCAGGCCTGCAGGGGAGAGCAGCTGGGGGAGACAAGGCCTGCAGGGAAGGGCAGTTAGGGGTCACCAGGCTTTCAGGAGAGGGCAATTAGGAGCAAACAGGCTGGCAGAAGAGCAGTTAGACATCAATCAGACTGGCAGGGGAGTGGTTAGGGGATGATCAGGCTGGCAGACAGAAGCGGTTAGGGGCAATCAGGAAGGTAGGCAGGTGAGCAGTTGGGAGCCAGCAGTTCTGTATTGTGAGAGGGATGTTTGACTGCACATTTAGGCCCGATCCTTAGGATCAGTCCTAAACAGACAGTCAGCCATCCCTTAAGCCATCCCCCTCAGCCCGTGCTCAAATTTCATGCACCAGGCCTCTAGTTTGGGTAATAAAAACCTTTCCTAATTTCAGATCCATAACCTCAAATACATCTGCAGAATCACTGTTCAGTCCTCCCTAAATAATGTTTGCTTGAGTAACCAGGTGACAGCATCTTGGGGAAACATCTTTAAAATTCTGCCCACTACAACTATTTTTTTCCTCAAAACTTGGAGATAAAATAATTCACTCTTTTAAAAAGTTAGTGTAGTATTAATAACCTTCAATGCTTATGACTAAACATTTGCCACATTTTAGATATTAAAAAAGATGTCCCCCCAAATTTACACCTGAATAGTTTTGTCTATAGGTATTTCAAAGTGGATTTTTAAAATAGACGCGGGAGTGTCTATTCTCATCCCTGCTAGAAAAATGAAACACAAATATGCTATTTCACTGAGAGGACTCAGGGATAAAGTTCAAGGTCACATGACCTTGTTAATACATGAGTGGCCTGGTTGTTACACAGACTTATATTTCCACATCCTGGTTTCCATGTCAGCTGAACTGTTATGACTCAGTTCTATCTGTTTGTCTTAATCTAAATTGTGTCCATCACCTTTACCATGAGATATACAGTTTTGCTATAACTTTGGTTTTAATGGACGTAAACTAAGGAAAAGCTCCCAAGACTTGTAAACATTAAGTCCTCTTTTTAACCCTCTTCATGGAAGTAAGAAGAAAAAGATATCTCAATATTTTCCTTTTTCCTTTCAATAAAGTAATTTAATTTGACTTCATAAACTTTATCCTGCTGCCATGGACCACTTCCAAAAGAATAAGCATTGCTCTCCTTAAGGGGTAGATATATTTCCACAATTAGCTAAAAGGGGACCCAATTTTGCCATTAGAAATTATATATTTGTTTCTCTAACAGGTTGCTTTTTCTTCAGGCAACAAAACAGAACAAAACAAAACAAAGTGTTGTCTCCCTAAGTAGAGAGGCAAGACTTGACAATATTCCAGAAGATGGATAGATAGGTAAGTAGATAAATAATAGAGTAAGAGCAGGAGATAATTGAGATGTTGGACAATAAGATGTTAGATAATACATTTTGACAAGGAAGGCTGAATGAAACCCAAAATGGAGATAAAATAAGTGGGCATTATTACGTTAGGTATATATTTTGGGGACATTAGTAAATAAGACTTTAAACTCTGATATTGCAAAAACAAATTGTCCTTGGAAGGGAATCAATGAGCGCAGTAGGTTATGGCTCTGGTTCTCAAGGAAGGTACACAGAATTTACCTTTTTCCTTTATCCACTAGCAAAAGGTATACCTGGTGGGATCGGAGCATACTATCACTAGTATAAAGGGTCATGATGCTAATATTACATCGGCCAACTGCTGCCATAATCCAACACATGACATGCTTTTTTTTGCTGAGATGGTGTATTAGTCAGGGTTCTAGAGAAAGTAAACAATAGACAGATTTATGTGGAAGGAGTTTATTTCAAGGTTTTGGCTGAGGTGATTATGGAGGTTGGCAAGTTCAAAATCTTCAGGATAGGCCAATAGAATGGAGACCCTTCAAATCTGAAGGCTGTTCTTTGGCACAATCCCTTCTTGGTTGGGGGAGCTTAGTCTTTTGTTCAGGCATTCAGTTAATTGGATGAGGCCTGCCCACATTATGTAGGTAAATCTGCTTTACTCGAAGTCCATTGATTTAAATGTTAATGTCATCCAAAACATCCTCATGGAAGCATCAAGAATAATAGTTGACATGTATCTAGGCACTGTGGACCAACCAGAGTGACCACACAAAATTACCTATCATAGGAGACTCTTAAGTTTGATTTTTTGGATGTTGTGTTCTGAATTCTTATATAGTTAAAGAACTTAATGTATATGGCTATAAAAACAATGTGTTTCTAGGTTTAGATTACTTAGCCTAATAGCAGCAAGTATATGCAAGTAATTTCAAATCCATTATAAATACTGATATCTATTATCCCAACTACTACTATATGCCAGGCACTACAGTGAGGATTTTATACAATAAACCAATATAACAAAAAATATGGCCATCACTTTATAGATGAACAGACAATTTGAAAGTAATTGACTGACCTGCAGAAGACAGAGTTCGATAGCAGAGATGAAAATTATAGTTAGGTCTTCTCTTATGAAATTTCATACTCTGTTTTTCACATGTGACAAATGCTACCTGGAAACTCAGTCTCCTTTATCTCTTTAGGTAATCCACAAGTTGGCTTTTTACATCATAGCCACAAAAGTAGAGAAACATCATATATTTTAATTATAACAAATTTAATTAATATGGTCAATGGAAATTGAAATGTTTGAAGAAAATGCTTCAAGAGCATTATTATTATGCAACAGTCTCTAATTGTTAACTAAAAATAGGATATATTTTAACATTCTCAGATGGTTCTTATCTCATTAATATAAATAACACCACTGCCAACATTTCTTGAATAATTGTTTGTATTCTACATAAATGGTTGCAGCAAAGGGGCCCTCAGAACAGTAAAATGATTCTCTCTTGTGTTGGCAGAAGCACATCTAATTTAAACCTCAGGATAGGCTAGCCAGGCTACTGCCTGGCTGAAATTCTATTAAGGCCAATGCTCTGTATCTGCTCCTCTATGTTCATTGGCAAAGGCCATGTGATAGTTCCCAAGGAACTGAATCTGAGTCCTCCTATAATTTATTTGTTCATTTCATCCATTTATGAAAAGAAACAAGAGCACCAGCCCTTTGGGAAAGGATTTACATAATTTAATTAAATGTGATCACTGGTTTCCTATCTCAAGCTGCTGATGCAGCTGATAACATCAAATGTTTTTTAGTCTCTGTCTCCTCTCTACCTTCAAATCTGCAGGCACATATGGGGGATGGATGTGTGGCTTTAGTTGGATATGAGAAGCAAGACTACATTCAACTAAGAAAAAGATATTTTTGCATTAACCATCAATTTTTTAAATTTAATAAATATTTATTGTTCAGATTATTACCGTTGTTCCTCTTTTTTTCTCCCCATAGCTCACATCCAACCGGTTCCCACCCTACCCCATCCCCTTACCCCCCCGCCACTGTCCTCATGCATAGGTGTACAATTTTTGTCCAATCTATTACGGCACCCCCTACACAAACTTCTCCCCAAGAATTGTCAGGCTACTCCTTATGCCCCTGATTCTATTTTATTCACCAGATTGTCTGTTCATCAGATTTTTAATTCACTTTATTTTTAGATTCACTTGTTGATAGATATGTATTTGTTGTTCATAATTTTTATCTTTACCTTTTTCTTCTTCCTCCTCTTCTTAATGTATATGGCTATATATATATATATATATATATATATATATATATGAATTCCTTCTTAAAGAATACCTTTCAGCATTTCATATAATTCTGGTTTGGTGGTGATGAACTTTTTTAGCTTCTTTTATATGTGAAGCTCTTTATCTGACCTTCAGTTCTGAATGATAACTTTGCAGGGTAGAGTAACCTTGGCTGTAGGTTCTTGCTATTCATCACTTTGAATATTTCTTGCCACTCCTGTCTGGCTTGCATCGTTTCTGTTGAGAAATCAGCTGACAATCATATGGGTTCTCCCTTGTAGGTAACTAACTGTTGTTCTCTTGCTGCTTTTAATAGTCTCTCTTTGTCTTTTGCTCTTGGCATTTTAATTATGATGTGTCTTGGTGTGGTCCTTTTTGGATTTCTTTTGTTTGGGGTTCTGTGCACTTCCTGGACTTGTAAATCTATTTCTTTCACCAGGTGGGGGAAGTTTTCAGTCATTATTTCTTCAAATAGGTTTTCAATATCTTGCTCTCTCTCTTCTTCTGGCACCCCCATAGTTATGATGTTGGTAGACTTGAAGTAGTCCCAGAGGCTCCTTATACTATCTTCATATTTTTGGACTCCTTTTCTTTTTGCTTTTCTGGTTGGGTGTTTTTTGCTTCTTTGTATCTCAAATCTTTGACTTGATTCTTGTGATCCTCTAGTCTGCTGTTGGATCTCTGTATATAATTTTTTATTTCAGTCAGTGTATACTTAATTTCTAGTTGATCCTTTTTCATATCCTCGAGGGTCTCACTAAATTTATTGGCCTTTTCTAAAAAATTCTTGAAAAACCTTATAACCGTGGTTTTAAACTATATCCAGTCATTTACTTTCCTCCATTTCTTTCATTTGTGAGCTGTTTCTTTGTATCTGCATTTTGGCTGCTTCCCTGAGTTGATAGAGTTGCTTTGTGTGCTAGGTGTCCTATAGGGCCCAGTGGCTCAGCCTCACCAGTTACCTGAGGTGGACATGCTTGGTGCATCCTTTGTGGACTGTGTGAAGTCTTGTTGTAGTTAAGTCTTGACTGTTGTTGGTGTCACTGGGAGGAATTGACCTCCAGGCCAATTGGCTGTGAAGATCAGCTGTATCTACAATGGGAGAAGTTCTGTGCTGGAGACACCCTTGTGAGCCAAGTCTTGCTTCAGATCTCTTATGGATCTGAGGAGTTGTAATCTGGATGGTCCTACTCTGACCCCTGGGTGCACGGGCCTTTGGATCTCCAAGGTAATGCTAATTTAGTCTCTGCCTGAGGCCATCTAGCAGGCACTATAAAGAGATCTGTAGATTCCTCTTTGTTTGGGTTTTGGAGGTGCCCACACGAGGCCCAGCTGTGAAGCAATGAAAGCTGTTGTGGGGCCTTGGGCCTTCTTTTGGATGTTCTGGGTCTATCTGCCTCAGCTGCAGTTTGATAGGTAAGTTTAGATTTCAGAGAACAAGGCCATTCATATGCAAAAACCTCTGCACACAGCATGGATGGGGTAGAGTCTCAGGGTGGAGCAAATATCAATGGCTTCTCATCAGCCCTGCACTAAGAGGCTCCCAGTCTCAGTGTCCCCTGGTAATTGCTGCAAGCATCTCTGAAATAAAGTTGCCCTTGAGTTCTACCCACTGCCAGACAGTCCAGTTTCTCCTTGTATGAGTCTGGTTCCCCAGAGTCTTGCCCGAAACTGGAATTCAGAGCAGTTGGGAGTCTCCCTCGCACTTGAAAAAGCCAGCTGCATATTCAGTTGCCAGCTCTGTCCATGCACACGCATCTCGGTACCTCTGCACTTTACTTTCGCAGCTCCTCTGAGTTACAGTGTGCTTTTCTCTTCCCTTCTAGTTATAGAATTTCTACTAATTCAGCCTTCCTATGGTTCTGGATGATGTCCATTTTGTCTTTTATTTGTAGTTTTGAAGTGGTTGTGTGAGGCGGCAAGTTCAGGTGTTTACCTATGCTGCCATCTTGGTTTCTCTTACCCATCAATTTGGAGTGGTAAGTATAACAGACATGATTGGTCACCAACCCAACAGGCTTTCCTCCTTCCTTCCTCGTCAAGTGATTTTTCACTATAACTAATATGGAATCTGATTCATACTAATTCCATTACATTTCTTCTCAGATGGTTTAGGGAGGGGAACATGAGGAAGTCCTAGACCTTGACATGTAAGAAGTTGACTGAGGGATTTGAAGTGAAAAATCTATTGTTCTGAAAAAAGAACATATAGGAAGAGATGTTCCCAACTTTTCCCACTGAATCTTGTCATGTCTCAATGGATGAGATACTTGGAGCAGTGGTAATTATTTAGTGACCAGGAGGAAAGCTACCTTGAGGGAGGTGACACATGTGATGTTAGGTAAAAAATATCCTGAATTCTTCTTCTGTAAATGAACTTTGAATAAATCAACTCTGGATCTGTCCCCTCTATCTCATTATTAGAAATAAAAATATTTGTTGATTTCTTAACCTGTTGAGTCAAAGTTTTTCTGTGATTTTTTTTCTGAATGTATTTTTATTGATATGATTATCCTTAGACTTCTCCTTGGTGGCTGTGCCTTTTCCTTAAAGGATGTGTACTTTATTTATTTGGTTTTTCTACTAGTGACCTTACCCTTGAATATTGGTGAGTCATTCACAGAATCTCTGATTTCTAAAGATGCAAGTGTTGTGGAGGATGTGTTGCATGAAAGGCAGGCTCGTGACACACTGTCAGATTGCTGCCCGAGTGTGTGTGCAGAATACTAGCCAAGTATAGTTATGGATGAACCACTACCACCAATTCCCTCTAACACACACACACACACACACACACACACACACACACACACACACACACACACATTTTCATGAGGAGGAAAAAATACCCTCCAAGAACCTAAATTCTTTGCTCATATGGAGCATATGGCCAAAGACATTCACAATTCTCTATGTGTGGAAGAAGGGGGAATTGGCAGTAGTGGTTAACTGAACTACAAAAAGTGCAATATATCCAGAATACCAACTTTATTGTAAATAAAGGCCATGGTAGAGGACCTGGCCTTAGCTTTATGAGCCAAATGGAACTATTAATATCAAACTCAAGACTTGCACCACTTTTCTCTTTTGGCCCAGTGAGGTTTATGGCATAGATGAGTAAAAGAGGACTCATGAGTCTTGTGGTCAGGCTCACTCTTAAGATTAGAAAAAGGATTGAACCGAGCATACTGATATGGGTGAATCGTGTCCCCCTGCAATGTAATAGCATTTAAAGTTGGGGTCTTTAGGAAATAATTATGTTTAGATAAGGTCATGACACATGGAGGGCTCCATCTTATAAGAAGAGCCATAAAACTGTTTAATCCCATCCACCTGCTATGTAAGGACCTAGTGAGAAGATGTCCATCTGCAAAAGAACTTGCTTCAGAAAGAAATAGGTCAGCACCTTGATTGTGAACTTCCCAGGATCCAGAACTGTCAGAAATAAACACCCATTGTTTAAGCCACCCAGTCTACAGTATTTTGTTATAGCAGCCTGAGCAGACTAGTACATATACTCAGTTAATTTTCTAGACTTACCAGTCATATAAGGATCTCCCTAATGAGTTAACAGGTGGAGATTGCCCAAAGGTTATATTATTTTGACCCCCTTTTAAAAGAAGAAAACTTCAGGGGTGGAAAAGATGTATCCATTATTAAAATTGCATTGTTATTTCTCCTCTCAATGTGAATCTCTTTGATAGTAAGCACAAAGAGGTTGGTGGTTGGGAGCCATGATCTCCCTTCCATAGTTCAGTAACTCTACACCAGATTTTTCTCTTGGATGTTTGCTTTCTTTCTGCCCTGGAGAAAGTGGCCCTGTTGGTAGGCAGGAAAGTGTGGTAATGTTTGTCTGAGATGCTTCAGCACAGAAGGAGGGAAATTGATAGAGGGCCCTGTCTGATGTTGCTGATGTATTAGTGTGTATCTAGATACATGGGATTTCAGACTTGTGAAATCTAACACTTTAACTTTGTACTAAGAAGCTTAGAATTGGGTGTCTAATAGTTTGATAACCCACATTATTTATGGAAGAGTTGGGGCTTCATGGTAACCCACTCATAGGAGTCAAAGATGTATACTTCAACTTCCACACAGCAGGCTCGGTCTTTAGTGATTATTTTTGAACTCTTGGAAGCTGCCAACCACAAAAACAAAATTTACTAAGCATGAAATGTATTTTGTTCCTTCTGCTTTTTTGTGTCTCCTAACTAAAGAATTAATGTGAACTTCCTTTTGTTGGTCAGAAGATTTATATGGGAAAGTGATGCAATTGTAATAAACCTCGTTGTTAATTAACTGGAAAGGAGCAAAGGGAAGGCCAATAGAATGAATCATGTCTAGTAAAATATGGATAACTGTAGGGAAGGTACTTATCTGTCAGTCACACCTGAAACAGATTATTGGCCAGAGTAGGTGTGGCCACTGCAAGTATAGAAGATTTGAGACACAAGTTCCCAAACAGAGAAGTTCTCTTTCTTGCCCTCTTGGTTCATGCTCCTGGCTTGCATAGCTCTCACACTCCTGCAGTTACCCACATGGCTCAAGTCTATGCTACACCAGACCCAGTTCCACTATGGAACAGAAACTTTGGACTCTGGCTTCGCTTCTTTCTCTTCCAGAACTGCATTAAGGGAAATGGGACTTTGCAAACAAAGGATGTAATGCCACATAAATAAAGTTTTCTACCACATCTCATCCTCCCCTGGGGACCTCTGGAAATGCTTATTCCAATGGTACCCCAGGAAAGCCACTCCTACCAGCAATGGAGAATTTCCATTCATGCATTTCTCTGATAACAAGAACACTTTACTATTTAGTTTAAAACTTATCTGGATTTTTTAGTGAAGTGCTAAGAAAGTTCTTCATATAGTAAATTCCAAGTTAAGTGGGGAAAAAGAGAAATCCACACTTATGTTTTCATCTTTACAATTTTTGTAAGTTTAAACAGGATTTTATCAATAGCATTTACCTCTGGGAAGGGGAATGGATTAACTGAGAGTAGGATTAGAGGGGAACTTACATTTTTGACTTTATATACTTCTATCTAAGTTTTCTTTGAATTATGTCATAAGTAATTTGTTCTTCATAAAGAGAGCTGTATAGGAATGTTTAAAAATCAGGTTTTGTTATACATGAATATTTGAATAATCCCTCATTTATTATATTTTAGGAAGTTACTAGTTGCTAAGGAAGGCAACCATCTGAAAAAAAATTTGAAAATGGAAATCAAATAGATCATGGTTTAACTTCTGACTGTCTCTTTTTTAATTGTAAAAGATTTTTAAAGCTATTGAATTTCTTTGCATTTCTTCATATGTAAAATAGTAATAATAAAACATTGCATAACTTTGCACTAATTAGAAATAATAGATTTGACTCTTTTTCTTTTTTATTCTATTTTATTTTAGTTTTTGTTAATCCTCACCTGAAGATACTTTTCTATTGATTTGTGGAGAGAGAAGAAGGGAGGAGGAAAGACACAGAGGCCAACAACGTAGAGTTGACTCTTGAAAGATATGAAATGGGTAGGGTGGAGGAACCCACACACAGTTGAAATACACATACAATTTTTTACTCTTCTAAAACTTAACTACTATTGACTGGAAGCCTAAGCCTTACTAATTACATAAACAGTTGGTTAGAATATACTTGGGATATTATCCTATACTAGAGGCCCAATGTATGAAATTTGTGCATGGAGGGGGGTGTCTCTCAGCCCAGCCTGCACCTTCTCCAATATGGGATGCCTTAAGGGATGTCTGACTGTCCCTTTAGTTGGGATCAGGCCTAAATGGGCAGTCAGACATCCCTCTCACAATCCAAGACTGCTGACTCCCAACTGCTTGCCTTCCTGATTGCCCCTAACTGCTTCTGCCTGCCAGCCTGATCACCCCCTAACCACTACCCTGCCAGCCTGATTGAATCCCTGGCCAGCCTGTTTTTCCCACAACTCCTTTCCTTTACTGGCTTGGTCACCCCTAACTGCCCTCCCTTGTAGGCCTGGTCCCTTCCAACTGCCCACAGCTGTAGGCCTGGTCCCCCACAACTTCTCTCCTCTGCAGACCAGGGTCCCCCCTAACTGCCCTTCCCTCTAGGCCCAGTTATCCCCAACTTCCCTCCTCTGCTGGCCTGGTCCTTCCCAACTGCCCTCCCCTGCTGACCATCTTATGGCAGCCATCTTGTATCCACCTGGGGGCAGGATCTTTGACCACATGGGGGAAGCTCTCTTGTGTGTTGGAGTGATGGTCAATCTGCATATTACTCTTTTATTAGATAGGATAGAGGCCTGGTACATGGATGGGGGGCAGTTTATTTGCCCTGAAGGGTGTCCTGGATCAGGTTGGGGGTTTCCTTGGGACATGGGGTGGCCTGGGCAAGGGGCCTATGGTGGTTTGCAGACTGGCCATGCCCCCCAGTGACCCAAGTGGAGGCCCTGGTATCTGGGATTAATTTATGTTCTATAAATGAAACTTTGTAGCCTGGAGTGGAGCCAAGCCTTCTGCTTGCTCCATGGTGGCAGCCATTTCTGTTGGGATTTATTTAGCATCTATAATTGAACTTTATAGCCTGGAGTGGAGACATAGGCCAGCCAGGGCTGTAGAAGTTTGGCTTTCTCCATCACCCAGGCAACCCTATCCTCTGCTTTCCTCGGCTCCATGGCTGCTGCCATTTCTTTTGGGATTTATGTATCTTCTATAATTGAAACTTTGTAGCTTTGAGTGGAGGCCTAGGCCAGCAAGGGCAGGCAGAAAGCTTGGCTTCCTCCATTGCTGGGGAAAACCAAAGTCTCCCTCCTGCTCTCAGTGGCCACAGCCATTTTGGTTGGGTTTATTTGCATATCACTCCTGATTGGCTGGTGAATGTGGCTGGTGGGCATGGATTCTGGGTGTAGTGGAGGTACAGTCAATTTGCATATTAGTCTTTTATTAGATAGGATAATAAGAGAGGACCATGTGAGTTATCCATTATGCTGTGAGGCATAACAACCAATCATGTAATGAGCAGATCACAGATCTGCAGAAGGGTGGGGCAGCAAACTACAAGTGGGTGGCGGAGAGCTACAGGATGGGGAGCCACAGGAGGGGGCATCAAGCAAGGAGGTTGGGGAGAGCTACAGGAGAGGGAAGGGCAGCAAGCTATGAGGGGATGGGGGAGTTACAGGAGGGTGGAATAGTGGGTCGAGAGCTACAGGAGGGTGGCAGACTGGCACAAGGATTCGTGCACAGGGTTACTAGTATGTTTTATATATTTCATTCTTAACAATAAATAAAACTAGAGAAAAGAAAATGTTATTAAGAAACTCATATGGCAAAAATTCTTTTACAGTATTTCCTTAAAATAATTAGTATAGAAGTGGACCAGTGGCATGATTCAAACCCATGTTGCTCAAGGGCCAACTTTATAATGACGTCTGTAGCAAAGGTAGACATGAATGAAGTGCTGGCCATGTGACTTGGATATCCTTGTTTGACTGGCTGTCACAATTTATTCAATTATCAGCCAGTAATTATTATTATTAGCATCCCTTTTCATTCTCAAATTATTTGAAATGGATGATAAATTACATGCAACCCTATTATAAGGAGTTTGGACTCTATGCTAAAACATGTGGGGAGATACTGAGGGAGGAGAGGATGCCCAGAGGCAGTACAGTTTCTGAGTTTTCCTCCAAGCAAAGGGAATGTAGTTACATTTGCATGTTCCTAGAGTAGATGTTGGTGTGAGTCTAGAAGACAACTCAAATGGTCTAAGAAAGCACTGAAAGATGAACCTGGTGATGGAAGGAGACAGGTATGAAATGAGGCCCCTCTGGAGCTAAGCTTTGTACAGCAGCCTGCCGCTGTCCTCTGGCTGGATTATTTACCTTCTAAATTTCAGTCCTGACAAGTATAACACTTTCGCTAACCCAACGAATTCAGATTAAATTGAATTCACTAGCTAATACATTGTTATTATTAGGGACTGAGTCATTAACTCTGAAACCATTATCTGATACATTTCAGAAATAAACATTTAGTGGGTGTGCCACTTTTCCTGTTTTTTATTTGCTGGAGGGAACACAAGCATCAAAAGGTCATAATGGTGCATGAATTAAAAGGAAGGATCATCCCTGTGCATATAGGCAGGCCTGACAGGATATCCCCAGGTAAAGAGTTGGACTTACACACAGTATCAGGTGCACTCGTTAGCAGTTACTCTTTCAGGGGGTTCTGAAGCAGGGAAGACTCATTGTGCAAAGTGGGTCTGTCTATTTATGGAGGAGTGAAAACCAGATCATATTCCATTTTCTGTTCTAGTTGTATCTTAATCAGGGAAGGTATCAGCATTACCCAGGGAGCTCTTAAAAACATACATGCTGAAGCACCACACAGACCTGCTAAATTAGAATGGGTGGGTGGAGCAGAAATGAATCTTGAAAATCTTCCAAGTGAGTCTAATAGGTGTCCTGGGTTAAAAACTAATGCTCTATGCCTGTGGTTCTTAAACTTTTGTGGGAATCAGAATGACCTGAAAATGTCGGTAAACCTCATTTCTGGGCTATAGTTCTATGGCTTTAGTTCATGTCTAGAGTAGGGCTTGAAATACATATTTCTTACAGTTCCAGGTGATGTGATGCCACCATCCTGCCCACACTCTGAGGACCATTTCTCTAAGCTATGTTCTACTTCACCCCTATCCTCACTGCTGTATTTCAAGAGGCTTAATCATGTTTTGCCTACAGTCTAGGCAAACTCATTAGTCAACAGAGCCAAATATCAACAGTACAACGATTGAAATTTCTTTTGAGAGCCAAATTTTTTAAACTTAAACTTGTTCTAATGCCACTTCTTCAAAATAGACTCACCCAGACTGTGGTGTTTTGTGGAAGAGCCATACTTAAAGGGCCAAAGAGCCTCATGTGGCTCACGAGCCGCAGTTTGCCGACCATGGGCCTAGACTATTACTTTAGATTCCCATTTTTTGTCACTGCCATCTACACTAACTGTTGCAAAAAGTGATCTTTGTAAATAAAAATCTCATCATGGCCCAACACTTCTAGTGGGTCCCCACTTAACACAGTCCAAACATCCTTTGTGAGAGGACATGCTGGTCCCTGCTATCATACCAGCCTCATTTCCCTCCACCAATGCTCTGAGGTTTACCTTTGTAGGGAGACCAGAATCTTTAAGAAGGTAGTACTTTTATCACTGCTGCTGCAAAGCAGTTAGAATCACCAACTTCCAGAATTCCTGTTCAAACTTCTACATGTCCTCTCCTGGCTTGTGGCTTTGGGCAAGTCATCACTTTGTCTATTTATTTACCTGTAAAATAGAATTGACAACATAGTCCCATCTTGTAGGATGATCTGAAAATTATATATATATATACATATATATATATATATATATATATATATATAATTTCAATATCCATTACTTGGAATATATATAACAAGTAGTTGATATTGAAATATTTTAGTTTTCAGAGACTCTCCCATTTGTCCCTGAATACCAGTTTGCATAACACTTCCTTTGAATTGAAAGTCTTGTATTCTCTACATCACATGCTTCTTTCCTTGATCACATTTAATTCATATTTCCATTAGAACACTTAGCGGTTCTACTCTCCATTCACCTCTGAGCCACTGAAGTGCAGACTTTGTTCTCTTTCTTTGATAATATTGCTCCTTTAGAAGACTAACCACAGTGCTCAAAAGTCTCGGTTGAATGATCGCTTTGTTAAACAACCAACTGATAGACTCTCACCACTGAGTTCTGGGATCGCCCCAACATGGGATTAATGGTTAGTAAACCATAGAAAACCTGAAACAAGGGAGCCAATGTCACACAGATAAGAGGCTGGTAGCCAGTTTCCCTCTTCTTTTGTTTCTCTAAAACTAAAAATGAATCATTCACAAAATCTATTATTTGTTTTGTGTCCAAAAAATATCTAAGACAGTCTTAAGCAACAGAGAGAGGAAGAATCAGAAATAGTTACTGTTTGTATAAGGAGTTAAAATACTTAAAGGAGATATGGGTGTTTTATTTTTATTTTTATTTTTTAATATATTTTATTGATTTTTTACAGAGCGGAAGGGAGAGGGATAGAAAGTCAGAAACATCGATGAGAGAGAAACATCGATCAGCTGCCTCTTGCACGCCCCCTACTGGGGATGTCCCTGCAGCTAAGGTACATGCCCTTGACCAGAATCGAACCCGGAACCTTTCAGTCCGCAGTCCGACACTCTATCCACTGAGCCAAACCGGTTTCTGCGGGTGTTTTATTTTGAAGCACAGAATATACACAGGAAGTGCATAAATTTAAGTGTATAGCTTGATAAATTTCTGCAAGATAGATACATCCAGATATTCAGACCAAAATATAAATATTTCTTCTGCCCTCGAAGTCTCCTTTATGGCCCTTATCAGTCATTCTCCCTAAAAGGTAACCACTGATTTTATTTCTATGACTGCTTTTGCCTCTTTCTGAATTGTATGTAAATATCTGTGTTTTCATGACCCACAGGTTGAGAACCACTAGCAGGGTCACCTAAGACCATCAGAAAACACAGATATTTACATTATGATTTATAACAGTAGCAAAATTACAGTTATGAAGTAGCAACAAAAATAATTTTATGGTTGGGGCCACCACAACATGAGGAACTGTATTAAAGGGTCGGAGCATTAGAAAGGTTGAGAACCACTGCTTTAGAACAAGGGGTAAGAGAGAGGTGTGTGCCTATGTGTTGAGGGAGGGATTAAAGTCGTCGTTACCTTATCTTAGAAGTAATATCCCATCACTTTTACCATATTCTATGAATTGGCAGGAAGTGAATAGTTTAAGCCTACACTAACACACTCAAGGTCATGTGCTAGGAGGTGAGGCTCATTGGATGCCATCTTAGAATCTGCCTACCACACACTTGGCATGAAATTCATATCATTCAAAATGTTTAGTCTAGTCTTCCATTTCAACTTGGGAAGGGAAAGGACATAATACCAAGTGGACATTGTTTTGCATCTGTCTGCATAAAACACTCATCATCTTTATTTATTAAATATTTTAATCATATTGAAGTTTTTGAAGATGTAACATAGCCCTCTCCCCCTCCCCTTCCAAAAAAGAAAAAATCTACCCAAAACCTCTTTACCTAACTCTGAAGACTAACAGGTTATATGTCAATGGAGTTATTATTTTCAATAATAAACATGTAGCTTTTTTTCTAAATGATTTTACATTTCAGAAAGAATGTAGATGCTGGGCTTCAAGGTTTCCAAGGTTAGAGGAGAGGACAGTATCTTGCCACACCTGGGCAATTCAACATCGTAACAGCTTCCTATTAGTCTAAGAAACAGAATTGTCTCTGAAAAACAGAAGAACTGATTAAAATTTCTGTTTCTGTGATTACTTACAACATCTGCTTTGTGCCCTGGGGTCCTCCTTTATCCTTAATCTGTCTAGAGTTTCACCGATTTCTTTCTGCACCTGGTGTCAGATGAATCTGTGACTCTCATCAGAGAAAATGTTAGTTAATTTATTCCACAGAAAAGCGAAGACACCTATGCTCCTGAAAGGTAACTAACACTGAAAAAGGAGCACAGACAGTTCTGTTCTTTTGTTCTCCATTTGTATAAGGCAAATAGCATGCAGAGTTTAGAATGGAGGCATACTTAATTCAAATTAACCCTAGAATGCTTAATTATAAAGAACTGACATGCAGACAAATAGGGCCATTTATCAAAAGTTTGACTGTACTTTGTTATGCTTTAGGCATTCAAAAGAGTTGTAGGAAAAAAATCAGTCTTTTTGGATGGACATCATCTTCTAATTTTGCAAGCCCATGAATGGTTAGGGTTGTAGAACCCTATGGGGATCTTGAAATCTATGGACACTCTTTCTAAAAACATGCACATATTCACATGCATGCACAACTGAATAGATCTTGGAGGTTTCACAGTCCCTTCTTTAGTCTATGCATGGGCTTCCAACTAAGAAACATTACTGAGAGGGAGAATGGAAATTTATAAAATTAAGACATGTTTGCTGGAAGGGGTGTGCATTTGAGGAGGACTTTTGAAACTTCCCTGTGAGATCCCGAAGTGCTCTTATCCAGTGTGGTAGACGGAGTAAGGAAGTGTTTCTGCCGAAGTAGTTCTCAGGCTTTGCTTTAAGAAAGAATAACATGAGAAGCTTGTTAAATATGTGCATCCCTGGGCCCCAACACCAATATTGATCCAGTAGCTCCTACGTGAAGCTCAAGAATTTGACTTAAAAGAAGTGCATGGGTGTTACTAAGCCAAGTGGCCTGGGAACAAGCTTGGGAAATGCCTCAGAGCAGCTGTCCTTAAACTCAGTATCAGAGAGCATTATGCGTATAAGATCAACCTGTTATGTTTTTCCCTGAAAAAAGCTATGTGATGAAGCAGGAGCTGTGTGTCACTGTGCCTTTCTCTCTCACAGGCTTTTTGGAGGTGTTTTATGCTCCATATAAAATATACTTTTAAAAAAGCCAAGTGTAACAAAACATCAAAAAGGGAACAAGATTTAAAAAATACCATGTTTCCCAAATGGCTTACTGATACTAGATCCTAGAGTGAATCAGAATTACCCACAATACGCACCAAGACTTCCAGCATGCAGAAGCAGTAGAATATCTCAGGACAGTCTCTCTCAAGTGGTCAAAGGGTTGGTTATGCAAGCTTGCTCAGATTTCATCCTCCAGTTTAACAATGTCTCTTTCCGCTGGCAGTGAGTAAAGGGGCCAAGAGTGTGGCTACAAAAAATTACTCAACTTGGAAATGAAGAGTGGAGTAAAAATGTTCCACTCAAGATGTCCTTACTTCTGTCAGTGCTTTAGGTTTTTACTGATTATTTTAATGTATTTTGATAATTATTGTGTCATTAGTAATAATATGTCTGTCATATTTTTCTTCTTAAAGGTCTCAATTAAAAAAAAGACTTAAAGCTGACTGTCTCTCCGTCTCTCTCTCTCTCTCTCTCTCTCTCTCTCTCTCTCTCTCTCTCTCTCTCTCTCTTACACACACACACACACACACACACACACACACACACACACACACATGTGCGTGCGCAAAGACATATCCACACAACACTATAGAATACTAGTACAAGACAAGGTCAGGTTGGACTTACTGTTTATATTTGGCCTGGTGCATCTACTATTAACATACGTTTTTACAAGAAAATTGGCCTTTTAGAGGAGGAAGGAGGAGCTGCTGGACTGCTTTCAAAAGCATTGCTTATGTGAAGAGCCAGGAGAGCAAAGATCAAAATGTGATTTCTCAGCTGAGGCATACAGTTTTGTTGTAGTTTAAAATGTTTCTTATATATCTTTCTCTCCCATTTTTTTTTGGAGGCCACTAAAATTTTTGGTGGCCTTGAAAGAAATTCTCATATTTTCTTATAAAAAAAGCCATCTGAAAAATCTAAAATATCAGGAATACTCTTTTAAAAATGACCTAATTATGCAGCCAGCATGCATCTGAAACTAGGTGAGGCTTCTCTGTAATTCTGATCCTAGATGGTGGTGATTACCCTCATCTGAGCTTGGCCCTCATATGTTATGTTGTTAGGCAGACCATATCTTCTTTCAGGATAAAACATAGCAGATTGATTTTACAAGCATAATGCTCTTTGTGGTGGTTGGGATTGGAGTGGACCTAACCAGATTAATTGGCTACAATCCCAGGAAAGCCAGATTCACTCAAGAATCAATAACATTCTCCAGAGTTTCTACCCTTCCTCCACCCCACTACACACACACACACACACACACACACACACACACACACACACACAGACACCACCCATGGAAACAGATCAGCTACCCAGATTATATCCTCAGAAATGTAACTAACCATTACTAATGAATTTGCCATGATTTTAGTACTTTATTTCTCTTGGTTTTCATTTTCTGACCTATGAAAATCATCTCTAAGGGCCCTCTGGTTTTGTAATCAAATATTTATTCTGGTATATCTACCTCTGATTTAAATCCTTAGGTGCCACGACCTTTGTGGTGGGGTTCAGGATCTGAAGGAGGGGCTGACGCACAAATGAAAACACTATACTAGAAATATGTATGTAGAAGGCATTGGGGGCCAGGAGGTGTCTCTTTCGTGATGAGCACATTGACCTCTGGCCAGTCAGCTTTTTATTTACATGAATACACATTTGCCCTTTAGCAATGCATACAGGCATATCAAAAGTAAAGTCTGGTAAACAGTAAAAGGATTATCAGGTCAGGGAATTTGCCTGGAGCCACCACTATTTCAACTGACAAGATGCTTAGTGTCAGCCCTGCTAACACCCAAGGTCCATCAGCCTTCTGTGTTCCTTGGTGCACTCTAGTTATAGAATCAGCAGTGGGTAACTTCCTGCACTTGGGGCCATCAAACCTTTCTAGAGAGTATCCCAAGAGTCCAAACAATTAAGTAGCTTCCTGGGATCTGGAGTGACTTGGATCTGACCTTCCTTGGTAAAAATGCTAACATCGTTCCAAGGAACACTACATCTACACAGATTTTGTCTTCCTTTCTATGTATTAATATGCCACAGAGTCCTTTCTATTCAAAGTTTATCATGTAGTCCTTGAAGCAGGGAGACTGGAAAAGCAGGTAACAGGTGGACTGAGGTTTATGAGACAAGAAATAGTGATGGTGGAGGATGTAGAAGTGAGAGAACAGTACTCTGGAACTAGGATGCATCTCAACTGTGTCAAATCACCTGAAGGATCTGCTAAAAATGCACATTCTGGAGTCTAACCAAGACTTAGTGAGCAAGATTGGAGATAGCAGTGGGGAGAATCTGCATTTTAAATAATTTGGCCAAATGTATCTTTAGCACATTGATATTTGAGAATTATCAGACTAGAAGTTCAGGAGTCAGAGAATTAAAGTGTTGGAACTCAGGAAAAAGTTACTGAAGTAAATCGAGTATTAAAAACAAGAAATCAAAACATGGAAAGGGTGTCCTCCAGCTTTGCTTGTTTGAAGTAATTTTTTACAATATATTTTGCATTGATTTTTAAAGAGAAAGGAAGGGAGAGAGAGAGGAAGACATTGATGTGATAGCAGAACATCAATTGCTTGCCCTGACCAGGAATTGAACCAGCAACTTTTCAGTACACAGAATGATGTCCCACCAACTGAGCCACACCAGTCAAGGCTGGAGCAATGTTTATAACCCCTTAGAGCCCATCTTTCTTTTGCTGGACTCCTCTACCTAGTCAATCCTTAAGGCTGCTGTCAAAAACAACTAGTGACCTAAGGCAGGTATAACTGTGTTTTTCTTTAACACATTTAGCGCAGTGCTTGTTTTGAAGTCCTTCTCTCCTGTGAGTGAAAATCCTGGCCTGGTTAAAAATTCAGCACAGCTGCCTGTTAACTTCAGTAGAACAAGAATAGTTCCTAATTAAACTCTTATGTCTTTGATTTAAAACTTCATTTAATCAAATTATTCACCAACTTAAGGCAGTTGTTGATTACAGGGAAAGTATACCTTGACTCTTTTTGAGTTATAAGCCCCTTAAAGGCTTCATCAACCCTCTCAAAAAGGAATACAACAGGTGCCTTGTTAAGAAAAGCTGAAAATCAGCACTTGATTCCCTACTCCTTGTGGCTCTTTCTTAAATCACGGAAAGGCTGGCTTAGTTCCAGGTGTAGACTATCATTCTTGCTTCCTTAATTTCCAACCTGATTTTAGGGCCAGCATTTTATATCCATCCCCATGATTTAAGGATGGATATAAAAGCCACAGCTTTTAGGTTGCCAGGAAGTTAGGTATAGTGGGGAGTTGAGACCAGCCAGGGGGCAGTGATGGAACTTCTACTGGTCTGGTTGGCAGTGAGTCTGTTGTTCTTTGGGGTTTTCCTGTCTCAGGCCCTCACCAAGTCCTTGAGTAAAGATAGGAAGTCCACATATGAGTTCTCTCTTATTATTCTCTTTTTTGGGCCCCGTCTGAAGATGACCTTCCTAGGGCTTCCTCCTCATGGTTGCTTGTTAAAGTGCAGAGTCAGAAAGAGAAGGTGATGGTAACTGTTCAGAGAGAGTTATTTAAAAAAGGACAGTTGGTGAACCTGTCCCATTTGAGTCTTGGCCCAGCTGGCTGCTAATACAACTATGGAGACTTAATAAACAGCATCACCATCTTTGAAGTTGAGTTCCATGAATCTGGCAGTACAATAAAGGTAAGACTCCTCATTAGGCTTTTGTCAAGATGCCATAGTTTGACTAAGAAGCTAATAGTAGAAAACAAAAAGTCCTTTTGTTTAAAATTCATGACTTTACTAATAGTTTCTAAGATTTATTTTGAAAGGTTGGTCAAACTATCTACCTACCTTATTTTTATCACCTATCAAAGCAACTTCCTTATCTGTGCAAAAGTTAATGCAAAATGCATGGCTGACATTCATCAATATTCTAATTCTTGGTGTGTTTTTAAGTGAGGGGCTTATGCTATTAATATAGAGGACAGAATGGTGGAGTGATGTCATGGAATTTAGGGACCATCTTTTGTTATAAGGGAAGCACACAGAATTGAGAATTGACACTAGATTTGCCAAACATGATAAGGCATATTTGTGTGAAAACACAAGTCATGCCATTTAACCTATCTTAATGATATTTTAATCAAAGTAGAAGACTAAATTTTCACTCTGCTTCTGTCAGCATCATTTTAGTTGTTCTGAGTAATGTTCAACTCCTATAATTTTAATTAAATGATGGGAAATGTGTGGAAATCATGCAAGTTTATTTATTTTTATGTTTTGTATCCTTGAAAAAGAGTCAATTACCTTATGCTAGAACAAGGCATAAGAAGTAATCATTTATATAAGCTTACCAATCTAGTAATGAGTATAAACTGCCCATAGCATAGTATGGGATGCAATGGCTAATAATGATTTTTGCCATCCTTTGGGTAAATTCTATTCTTTACCACATTATAGGGGAAGAAACTGGAGTTTAGAGAGTTTGACTAACTCAAGACCATAAAGTGAATAACTAGCAGTGTTAGGGCTAAAATAGATTTGTCTTAATTTATATCCTTAACCTTTTATCTATGCCATACATTATTCTCCATGAAATTCTGGAGAAACCAGTCTGGAATGTACAAACCAGCTGGCTACATGTAAAGCTTCTTTAGTTTAAGAGTTGGTAGAAAACTGCCACAAACTGGACTGTGCTAGCTCCAATAATTCATCCTGCTACGGTGACAGCATTTTTCTGATGGCTTCTGCAGGACTCCTGCCACATTGATATATGCCATAATTCTATACTACAATCTACTGCCTGCCAATAACTCTGGTATCCTGGAAGTGAATCCAACTGCTATTCCAATAAAATATTCTCATCCCAGATGAGATGTCTCACAGCTGCTACTGCCCTGCTGTGACTCCCCCTTCACCTTTTTCAGCTGGTTTACTATTCATATCTCATTCAGGGAGGAATCCTACCTGGATTCCTTTAGTTCTATTCTGTGCTTTCAGCAGAGACTCCAGTCCGCTGTGAGACTGATGACTAGTAGATGGAAGCACAAGTAAATTAGGGGCTACTCCTCACCCCAGTTGCTCTATGTCTGATATCTCAATACAGATTATTGGGGTGCTGAGAGGAATTCTACTGGCTTCCAACTTGGGGATGTTCTTTCCATTCAAGCAGATGTCCACACTGAGCGTCACCTTCCTCTAAGGATCTCATTGATTCTTGTGTAGCCACACTAACTTCCAGCACAGAATCTATTCCTTTACATGCCCTTAATGATTTCAAAGGATAGGTTACCTGAAGCTCCCCTGTCAATTCCTAACTACAAAGTAATTCACCAACTAATACTCTTTAAACATCTACTTGCTGATGGGTGATCAGTCAGAAGATAGTGCTTCATATCACCAAAGCTCAGAGCACATTCTTTTCAATTCAGAATTGATGCTTTAAAATTTTCTGGTGACATCTACAATCTGTTGAGTTACTTTGTTTGCTCTCCTATGATTATATAGAATTAACATTATAAATGTCTGAGTCCAATCTAAGTTTCAACTACAAATTTTTGCCTATATCAATGTTACATGCCATCTGAAGGGTGCTGAAGCAACAGCTGAGCCAGATTGTTCAAACAAGAGTTGCTCTTTCAATAAGTCAAGTGATGTGTGAGGATGGTTGTTGGAGCATCTGTAGGTTTTGACTTGAATGCCAATGGCAGATCATGTTAGGGGTAGACTACTGTGACCAAGTAGAGACAAATTCAGTACAAATACAAAGAGTTGTTAGAAGAGAGAGATAGCCATTTGAAGTTACATGGAATGAATTATATTTATCCCTTGTGTTGACAGGCAAGAAGAGAATAAAGTATAACTTGTGACCATACACTTAAGATAACTGTTTAATATCTGTGTCAAGAAACTAAGCACTTCACATTAGAATTTTAATGAGGTAGGTCTTTTCTTAAAAGTGAGGTAATTATCAGCTATTAATAATGACAAAATAATGACAAAGATGACTGGCATAATAGCTTTTTAATTAGTGTCTGTCTCTTAAACCATATTCTTTCCTAATTAAAGAATCTAGGAGAGTTCTCAACTTTGGCTGCCTGATAGATCTTCTGGGAAGCTCTAAAAGTCTAATATACTAACACATAACAATTAAATCATAAACTCTAGGGTGAAGAACCCAAATATTAACAATTCTGACACTTCCCAGGTGATTTCAATGTGCATCTAAAGTTGACAGACTGGCCTAGAATAAATACAATTAAGTAGTTAAGGAAAGGCTAAACTAATATACACATTTGTTCACTTAATTGGACCTTATTCACTAATACTACATTTTGAAATAACAAAGCTTGTTAATATGCTTTCTTAATACATAAATCTCATGTTACAGGTGACATTTGATACCTGTATTACAGGTGGCTCCAGTAACTTAGTTCCAATTTAAACTTACTACAAGCTACTTAAAAGTTGTCAGAAGTTTTATTTCTTTAAAGCTGAGAGTTAGGCTCCAGTCATTTCTAGGTGTAAAAACAACAACAAACTCACCAACTCAGTATCTGTATGTCGACAGAGCAGTGAGTATGAGAAGTAAAATCTCAATATGCTTTCTCAAACTTATCTTGGAAAGTTCTCCATTTCTACTATAACTTAGGGAGAAAAACATATATTTCTACTTTGAACTCAGTTTGCTGTCTGTCCTCTTTCTTATTAGATATTGACCCCTACAATCAACTCATTGTCTACTACTGGCCATGCATGTAGAGTTTTATTTAGTTCAGAGGAACTTCAGGCTCTATGTACATTGTAGAGCACTTTGGAACTTTCTTTGACCATCTTTGCCTTTGAAGATAAGTCCAACTCATGTTCATTTAAATATCATGATGGTCTTTTTTCTCTTAGGAAAGCAAACTGTTTCTCATACTTCATTTATTTTCTCTACCGTTTATCCCGTGCCTTTCTTCTTTTAATTTTTATCTTTTGATGTAAACCTATTCTACATACTCCTTTTAAAAACTATAATTTGAAACTTATAATATGAGGCTTTTCTTAAAATTTGGATGTAGACTTTGCTTGCTTTATGGATTTAACGCTACAAAATCAAAAGTAACCAGTTAAATGACTAATGTCATTCCCAAGTTCCATTATTGTTACTATACTTTTTTTCTGTCTCTTCTGTGAACTTTCTACATGAGTATTGTCATAGTTGAATATTTTTCTATTAAGGATTATAACCTTTAGCTGTCATCTTCTAGGTGGTCGCCACTAGAAGGTTACCCGGCCATTGTAAATGCGGTAAGACTCAGACCTGTAGAAAGTCACATCCCTCCCCCAAAGGTGGTCCAAAACCACTGGAAGAAAGGTGAGGGTAGGGATCTTTAAGTCAATAAGCAAAGTTGTGGAAGTCTCTATGTCAGTGTCTCACACTTTTTTCTTCCATTTTAGAAACACCTTCTTAGGTATTGTCATTACATTTAAATTCTTGCTAAGAAGAGAAGTTAAATATTAAGGAATAAGATATTGCCAGGTATTTCTGAACCTGTAAGGATTTTAACCATTGTAATAGCTAAGATTTTTTCCTAAGAACCCAATTTTTTGCCCTTTGGTTATATTCCCTTTATTGAAAATCCATGCCCTAAGCCAGTGGTCGGCAAACTCACTAGTCAACAGAGACAAATATCAACAGTACAACGATTGAAATTTCTTTTGAGAGCCAAAATCTTTAAACTTCTTCTAATGCCACCTCTTCAAAATAGACTTGCCCAGGTTGTGGTATTTTGTGGAAGATACCACTCAAGGGGCCAAAGAGCCGCATGTGGCTCGAGAGCAGCAATTTGCCAACCACAGCCGTAAGCTAAAGATGGCTTGAGCTATGTTCTATTAAAAGGAATTATCCGACCTCTCTAATTACCAAATTCAGGAAGCTCTAGGAGAGAGACGGAGACTGTTATGTTGGTTTCATCACCATGATTCATGGTACCAATGGTAGTGCTGGCCAAATGGAATTGGTTTCATTCTCAAGGCATGATTGACCATAGAGGGTAAATAACAAAAGTACTAAGCATTCTGACAACTTTAGTTAAGAAGAAAACAGGAACTGTACTGCTATTGTCTTTTGGAGTTGGAATCATAATTATCACTGCTTTATTTACTGCATTACTGTACAGAAGACTGAAGAAACCCACTTGAAATAGTTTCATCACTGTCCTAATAAATTGATGCATGTAATCAGTGGCAGTTCTGTTTCAATATTTGTAAAAATATAACAGATTAGAACGGTTCAGGAATACAGGGCAATCCATCTGCAATTATACCAGAGCTTCAATAATTCACATTTTAGCTAAAACAATAACATATTTTCTCTTGGCATTCCATCCCCTTCCCTCCTTTTCTCTTAAGTCAGTTCTAGTCAACTTGTTTTGATAGAAGCTTCTGGGTCTTAGTTCTTACTCCATCCCTCTTCCTACCTTCCAGATCTCAGCTCCTTAGTGCTCATCTACTGCCTTCTAGAGCTTTAGGACTGTGTGAGGCTGAGATGGATTTTGTGGGTTTATGTAGGAGTATAGGTTTTTTACACAACCATTGTTTTTAATTCCTTAGACTCGAAGAAATAAGATCTTTAATTCTCAAATTTTATTTTTGGATGAGATTCACCATCTCTGCTTTGCTTGCTTTCTAGCACAGTGCTGGGGCCTAGGTTTCTCAGAACACGATGTGTTCACCCAGAGAATGTGGTCTACTAGATATAGGATAACAAGTAGGTGGGGGAAGAAGAAGTAGAAAAATAGGAAGTGGTTTAAAAAAAGGGAGGGGGGAGAAAAAGAGGAAATGATAGAAGGCAGGACATAAAAATAATTTAAAGTGCTTTCTAACTGCCATTATTATCTTCCATACCCATACCCAGAACTATTTCTCAAAAATAAATAGTTATTAAATAAAACAATTAGACCAATGGCAAAGAACAACAATGATGAAATTTTCTCACTTTTAAGGGTGCATTTTATATTTGAGTTGTAGGAAAGTTCATTGCCTTTAAAAAATCCTAGTTTTGAGGAGGGGAAATTAAGCTTAGTAACACATTAAGCATTTATTTTAACTGTCCTTATCTTGAAGCATTATTATTAGAAGAGGAAAAATATTCCCTAACTATGGCTCTTTTGGAGAGCAGAATAAATCTGGTTCGGATGAAAGCCTTGGCTATGTCTCCTGGAGAAAGGAGATAAGGACAGTATCCCCCTTTGGTAGTATGACCAAGAACTCATTAGGAATTCTGCAAAGACACAGAATAGCTGGATATATGTCTCTTAAATAACCTTATTAAGTAAATTCAGGAAATACAAATTTGTTTCTGACAAAGAGAGAAACCCACTTTGAGGTGACAGGGATCTGGGTGTTATTTAATTTGCATTGACCATTTCTAGGTTTATGACATGTCAGTGATTTCTCAGAACAGTAAACTCATTTTAATGTAAAAGCATTACTTTTTAAATCAAGGCTGTAGTTCATCTCTAGATTCAGTTTACAGATATAGTAGTTGGTCACTGCAAAAGCAGATTAGTAATAAGAATATCCATTAGTGACTGGATTATGTGGCCAGAAATGAGAACCAAAAAAGAAATCAAGAACTAAGAACAAAAAAAATCAGCTCAACTCTCTAATTCTGGTCTATCCTATCTAATAAAAGAGTAATTTGCAGATTGACCATCACTCCAACACACAAGAGGGCTGCCCCCAATGTGGTCAAAGATCCTGCCCCCATGTGGACACAAGATGACCACCACAAGATGGCCAGCAGGGGAGGGCAGTGGGCGGTTCCAGGCCTGCAAGGGAGGGCAGTTGTGGGTGATCAGGCCAGCAGGGGAGGGCAGTTGGGGTCAATCGAGCCTGCAGGGGAGGGCAGTTAGGGGTGACCAGGCCAGCAGAGGAGGGGAGTTGGGGGCAAACAGGCTGGCAGGGGAGCAATTAGACATCAATTAGGCTGGCAGGGTAGTGGTTAGCAGGTAATCAGGCTGGCAGGCAGAAGCAGTTAGGAGCAATCATGGAAGCAGGCAGATGAGCAGTTTGGAACCAGCAGTCCTGGATTATGAAAAGGATGTCCGACTGCCCGTTTAGGCCTGATCCTAATGGGATCGGTCCTAAACGGGCAGTCGGACATCCCTCGAGGAGTTCCAGATTAGAGAGGGTGCAGGCTGGGCTAAGGGACATCCTCCGCCCTCCCCCCCCCCCCCCCGCCTCGTGCACAAATTTTGTGCACCGGGCCTCTAGTGTATTAATAATAGATTAAAATACCAGAAACTTTGTGGGTGGCTTTAAAATATTAGCAAGCATCAGAAAAATCAGTTGGAATACTGTAAAATCTGAGATTGCTAAGTCCTATCCACAGAGTTTCTGCTTGAGGAGTGCCAATAAAAATTCCCAAAGAGGTATGAAAAAAGGAGAAATAGTTTGCACACTAGGAAATGTGAATAGTTTGTATACTAGGAAAACACAGCCTGGGGAGGAAACCAAAAGTGTGCTCCCCAGAGTCAAAGAGAAGGCGGCCTTTTATTTTACTTTATTTTTAATATGTATTTTGATTTCAGAGAGGAAGGGAGAGAGAGATAGAAACATTGATGAGAGAGCAGCATTGATTACTTGCCTCCTGCATGCCCCCTACTGGAGACAGAACCCACAAGTTGGGCATATGATCTGACTGGGAATGGAATCTTGATTTCCTGATTCATAGGTTGACACTCAACCACTGAACTCCACATCAATAGGGTCAGAAAGCTGACTTTTAGAGAGTTCCTGCCCAGGTTCCAGATTGTTCCAAATTTGATGCAAGTGAGATTACTACAGTTCCTATTGGTCTAAATCAGGCAGTCTCATTGGTTGGCAATGTGTTCTGATTGATTGGTCAGTTTAGATGCAAATGAGGGTATAATTGTGCAGTTCTGATTGGATGGGGCTGATCTCAATTCATTGGCAGAAAGATGAAACCAGGAACTTCCTTATAACAATTGACTCAGCTGGGCAGGCGTGTAGTACAGAAGGTTGGAAGTTAAGCTTTTTCCTGAAATGTAAAGTGAGTGAGAGGCCTTTGCCAGTAATGGCACTAGACTCTGGTTATGGATTTGGCCCAGCTGATCAGAAATACTTCTTGGAAGATATATTTCATCTTGGGATTCAGTGGAGGTCTGAGAATCTGCATTTCTAACAATTTCCAAGATGTTCATGTATCTGGTCTGGGGACTACACTTGAAGACCACTGGTTTGGAGACCTGCCTATTATCAACAGGAACATAGATCACACTTAGTGAAGAAAATGTGTGCTAAAATTCTCTTATCACAGTTATTGCTGCATGGCAATTCCTGCATTATGTGCCTTTCTACTCTTTTTTAAAAAAAACTATATTTTATTATTATTATTATTATTTTTACAGAGAGGAAGGCTAGAGGGATAGTTAGATACAACATTGATCAGCTGCCTCCTGTACACTCCCTACTGGGTATATACTCACAAACAAGTTACATGCCCTTGACCAGAACAGAATCTGGGACCCTTGAGTCCGCAGGCCATCACTCTATCCACTGAGTCAGATCAGTTAAGGCTCTACTCATCTTTTTTTTTTTAATTTGGTAATTCTAATAAAATTGATAGTTTTTTTTCTTTTTAAATTATTTTATTGTTTAAATTATTACAAATAATAGTACATGAGTCTCCTTTCCTCCCCCATTTGCCCCCCCCCCAGACACCCCTACCCCCAAGCACATGCCCTCACCTGCCTTCTCCCTGCCCGCCCCCCAGTGTCTTGTATTCATTGGTTATACTTATATGCATGCATACAAGTCCTTCAGTTGATCTCTTCCAGCCCTTGCCCCCCACCTTCCCACTGTAGGTTGACAATCTGTTCAATGCTTCTTTTGCCTCTGTATCTATTTTCCCCCTGTTTCTTTTATTTAAAAAATCTTACATCTGCATACTAGAAATAAACATATAAGAACAAAAAATGTTTGAGTCTCAGTTTCAATGTCCAACAGTTCTGAGTCCCAGTTTCAATTTCAAATAGTTCCTTATGTGTACATGTCAGCAATGGTATCTGGATGGTGGACATATGGTGGCAATGCAGGTTCCGCCCTTTCTGGTCTGGTCCTGGGCTGCCTGCAGTGACACACAGCTGCTGACTGCTAGCATGGCAAGGTGTCTTCAGCGTCTTCCATCTCTGGACTGTCTTTGTGATTGGAACAGACCTGTCAGTTCCTCTTTGTTGCAGGAATCCATATAGTCTTGGGGTTGTTTTCTGAAAATATACAAACATATTCTCAATCAAAATTTAATAAAGGAATCTTTTGTGAAAATTAGACTTGAGATTCTTTTTATTTTTGCCTAAATGAGTTTCCTTTGGCTTATTTTGACAACATCTATGTTTTTCATGGGTGTCTTGCTGTTAGCATTACAAATGGAAATTAATTTTCTGAAGTAAGAATTTTCTACATGTAATTTGCTCACAGGATATTTTTCCTTACATGATATTGCCCCACTATTCCCCCTTTTTTTGATTAATGGGGGGCTTTTCGAAATTTTATATTGCAGTCTTGGTAACTTTAAATTTTAATTTTTGTACAAAAATGACTGCTTTAAGTTCTTTGCATGCTAGGCAATTTTATGCTGAAATGAACTACTAATAGAAATTTTAATTAATATTTTAGGAACAGCTTTTTGTCCAGTACACTTAAATTTTCTTGAGTATTCACTTATTTCAATTGGCCAATTTAAATTAATCTGAAAATTTGTTACTATTTTACTGTCAAATTTAATACTTGAACAATAATCTTAGATTATCCTGTAAATATTAGTGGAAAGGATTATTTGCATTCTTGAGTAGGCCCTGAGATTCCTGATACTAGACTGGATTTAGATATAGGGCAGCTGTTGCTGGCCAAGTCTCTGTCTGTAATCTGAGTCCCGATCTGATCTGGGCATGGGAGGCAAAGCAGCAGTGGGGGCAGGAGACCTACCTCAGAAGGGGTGAGAATTCAGGCCCCTGCAAGGTTAGAGGGTTGAGGGTCTGTGCCCCTGTTGACCACCTCTGTCCTCTGTTGACCTTCAAGTTCTCTCCCATTGGCCCCTCTGTGATTGTGCCTGTCTTAGGTTGTTCCTTCCCTGAGGAATCTTGCCCATCTCTGGCTAACTAGCCATCCTCCAGGGCTAAACAGGGTGATGTGAGGTTCAGTTCTGTCTCCTTGGTAGTCTATGCTGCTGTGCCCTCCACGCCCAGCACCTGTCTTGGGATCCCCTCACCTGCTGGCAGGGTCCCGTTACTGATCCCATATCTCAGGGGACTCAGGTTTCTTCTCCCGGGAGGACCCAGCTCACACTATTGGGTAAGAGACAGATCCATGGTGCCAGCGACCTAGAGGCTTAAGCCACACTTGAACTGAAAGCTCAGGCAACAGCTGTGTGCACTTGGATTGTGAGAAGAGAGGCCCTCTTAGCAAAAAGGGCAAGAGGGGCCAATATAGAATGCTCAAGTGCCTTCCCAGTGCCTTAATTCCTTCTGAAAGGGATTAATTCCTTTCCTGTTCTTTTTAAAATTGCTGCCAAACATTTAAAGAATTAGTTTGTAAGTTTCTTTGGGATAATTGTACATATGCTGTTTTCAAATATCAAAAATTATAATTACATTATAGAATAATATCATTGAAGGATATTGTGGTGGCATAAGGGGTTGGTGGGGCCTAGCCTAAGAACTGGTGTCCATAGGAGATGACATGCTCTAGGCCATGTCAATTCGATTTCAATCTAGCTACCAATATTTTTTAACTTTATATAAACTTTGTCAGGGAGATAAAAACACAAATTACTTACCTTAGTTCAAGAGGTCAAATATATTGACTTTCCCCCTTATTCCCGCCACCCACCACTTACCCTGAGGTTTGACTTTCTGATGGATGTTTCTCAGTCTCTGGTTCCATTCTTATTCATCAGTCTATGCCATTCATTATATTCCACAAATGAGTGAGATCATGTGATATTCATCTTTCTCTGACTGGCTCATTTCCCTTAGAATAATGCTCTCCAACACCATCCATGTTGTTGCAAATGGTAAGAGCTCCTTTTTACCACAGCATAGTATTCCATTGTGTAAATGTACCACAGTTTTTTAATCCACTCATCAGCTGATGGGCACTTAGGCTGTTTCCAAATTTTAGCTATGGTAAATTGTGCTGCTATGAACATAGGGATGCATATATCCTTTCTAATTCGTGTTTCTAGTTTCCTGGGATATATTCCTAGAAGTGGGATCACTGGGTCAAATGGGATCTCCATTTTTAGTTTTTTAAGGAAACTCCATCCTGTTCTCCACAGTGGCTGCACCAGTCTGCATTCCCACCAGCAGTGCACGAGGGTTCCTTTTTCTCCGCATCCTCACCAGCACTTGTCGTTAGTTGATTTGTTGATGAAAGCCATTCTGACAGGTGTGAGATGGTACTGCACTGTCGTTTTGATTTGCATCTCTCAGATAATTAGTGACTTTGAGCAGGTTTTCATATGTCTCTGGGCCTTCCTTTTGTCTTTTTTTCAAAAAGATTCTATTTAGTTCCATTGCCCATATTTTTATTGGATAAGTTGTCTTCCTTTAACTGAGTTGTATATGTTGCCTATAGATGCTTGAGATTAAACCTTTATCAGTGATAACATTTGCAAATATGTTCTCTTATACAGTGGGTTTTCTTGTTCTTTTGTTGGTGGTTCTTTTGCTGTTCAAAAGCTTTTCATTTTTATATAGTCCCATTTGTTTATTTTATCTCTAGCTTCCATTGCCCTAGGAACAGTATCAGTGAAGAAGTTCTTTTGGCATATATCTGAGATTTCTCTTCCTGTGGATTCCTCTAGTATTTTTATGGTTTCCTATCTCATATTTAAGTCCTGTATCTATTTTAAGTTTATTTTTGTCTATGGTGTAAGTTGGTGGTCTAGTTTCATTTTTTTGCATATATCTGTCCAATTTTCCCAACACCATTTATTGTCTACTCATCTTTTAATGAAACACTTTTCTCTTTCATTCTAGCTCAGAATCTCTTAGCCATTGATATGAGAGATATGGAAGTAAGTTCTCATTTCCAGTTCTTATTTTCATACTATATTTTGGGAGTTGGTGCTTCTTCTGTCTCCACACTGATATCTTCTGAAATACTGAGGCTCTCTGGCACCTTCTCTGTTAAAGTAAGCAGCCCCCATAGGTTTTTCTCATCTTGTAGCCTTTTGATAGCTTCAATAAGTAACTTCTCATCTCATGGAGGTGTCTGTCATGAGTTAATGGAAAATAAGTTTCATTAGTGACTTCTTTCATATGCAATTTATGACATCCTATTATTTGCATTCCTAACACAACAACATACCAGTGGTGCACTCTTTATTTACTTACAAATACCATAATATCTAGGCTAACCCATAACAACTAAACAGTGTATAGAGCATCCCTTTCTAAACCATATGAGGTGAAGGATAGTGCTTTGCTAATTGTATAGATATCATTTTCTTACAGAGGGGGCATTGCCCAAGTAGTCCTTGTTCTAGCAGCAAGATTATAAGCCACAGGAAATGTGATGGACTTAAACCAATCATGGCATTCATATTCTTATTTGCCAGTGGAAGGACATGTGGCTAATTCTTAACTAGCAACATAAAGGACTCTTGGGTCTTTTGAGAATAATTTTGCTCCCTCAAAAAGGGGGTATAAAGACAGCTATTTTCTCTCCACACTCTTTATTTCCACTTTGAATACTGTTCTATGAAAATGTGTTGCTTGTAACCACAAGGAAAAGGAGAGGTAATTTCAGAGATGCTTACTCAAAGCTCTGACTTTGCTGGGCCACAGAATCATCTCTAGAGCTGCCTAATGTTGGTCTTTTCCGCTGAGAAAATATCCTTAAGTCACTCTTAGATTTTTGTTTGGGTTTGTTTTGTTTAATAAATGAATTTGAATCAGTTGTCACTAGTCACTAATGAAAGGTATATCAGGTCTTTGCTAAACAGTGAAAGCCCTAGCCACTTATTTTCTAGGTTTGCTTTGGAGTGTGGCCTCTGCTTCCCCAAAGGAGTAAAACTCAGCCTTATGTTTTCATGGGGAAGCAGATGAATGACTCTTGGCTTGAATTCACCAAGGACAGTGCAAACAGTCTAGCTTTCTTAAACCCTAATTAGTCTCACCTGGTTCACAGCCTCCAGAAAAATGGCCTAATTGATTTTTTTAAAATCACCAGTGCTATGGCAATTACCATAATATTATGACAGCACTAATAAAATATAAGCCAGCTGAAATACAAAGCCATCTCTGGAGAGAAAAGTAGAGAGGCTTTCGGTTGAGCTAATTCCGAACTTTCTGTGCTACCTGACAGATGTGGGGATGAGGAAGGGATAGGGAGGCTCAGCATGCTTTCTGTTCCAATTATCAATCTGTATCTACAGTGCTAAGATGCCTGTGATTCTTGGGAGATGCAGTACATGGGCTGGGGAAAAGCAGTGTGATTTCTCCCACATATGACAGCAATCAGGGACAATACTGTATGCTATATTGGGTTCTCTCATCACTTACTCTTAGGCTCCCAGGCCAACCACCTTTGTGCAGAGGACCAAGGTTTCTATACCTGCCTGATCAATAAAAGCAATTAGTAATCTTGTTCATTACTGATATAGGCTCCACCCTTGAGCTACTAAATCAGAGGAATTCTTTTTTAGAATTTAATGTGCCTTTTTTGTGATCATAAAGTCTGGATGAATCCTAAGGAATGCATAATCTCATGTGACCCGTTTATATGGGAATCTCAGTCTGGATGACAATTGAGCAGGTCAGAAAGACTGTCTCCCAGTGTCACAGCTGCACTGTCCCTCATAAGGCCCTTCAGGGGAGAGACAATAGATAAAATTAGAGTCTGGGAAGGAAAGACACATTCAGGGGAAGGAAAATAGATAACTAAAGGCTGGCTTACATAAAGTAGTGATAGGTAGTCAGATAGGAAATGTACCATTTTATTGGCTACAGAGAGCTTATGAGGCTGGGGTTTAAGCAGTAGGAAATAGAGTGTTGGTTGACTGAGCAGTGTTTAGTAATTTAAGATGATTTCTTAGTAGCAACGTACATAATCTCTTCAAAGAGATATTGATTGGTGAGAAATGAAGGTCCAGTCACCTAGATAAGGATGCTCCTATCATGGCTGAAAGCAGAGGACACATGAAAGACAGGATTGATGGATGAGAGGCATCAAAAAATGACATTTCTAAACCTTATGTTGTCAGGGTACTAGAGGACAATTGAGTAAATTGGAGAAGATATTTTCTTTGAGATGGAGAAATGTTTGATTTTGAACATTTTTAAAGATATACTAGCAATACCCAGATAAATAAGTCATATCTGACTAAGGTTATGTGGAAGGAGGTGATGATATATGAGGACAAGTTTTATTCTCTGTTTCTTGAGCCAATAATGTTGCCTTGTATACAATTAACACTTTATTTTGTAATGGCTAGCAAGCCTGGAAAAAAGGCAAGTGCTTTTAGTGAGTTTATTTAATAGGCTGAACTTTGGAATAAATGAAAAGGGTTTTATTTTTTTCCCCAAACACCATATTTCAACATTCTCTGGGCCTTATTTCCATGTCCCTTGATGACATCTTATTGCAGATTCCATAGTTTCCTGATCACTTTCATTATTAGATCAGCCTCATTTTGATCATTAAAACTCTTGTTGGTACTAAAATCCAGCACTTAATGACTTAAAAGTAGAACCTCATATTCACTCTTTCTCCTTCCCACCTGTTCTGACCCTCAGGGGTGTGTGGGGAAGGGGTGTGACCTGTTCTTTTACATTTTCTGACCTTTCACCACTCTTCCTCTCACTGCCTGGCTCCCAGTCTATGAGATCAGTGCTGGGTTAGGAGGCAGATAGATAATAAAAAAAGGAGCCAGTGTCTTACCTAACTGATGTGTTTTGTCTGCATCTGTATAGCAGGCATTGAAAAGGTGGCTGTCTTCTGGACCCAATTTTGGCAGTGTTCTGTGGTCAGCCCTTTTCACAGCTGTCTCTGAACAGTTTACCACATGGAAAATATATCTCTGACTGACTACAGTGTCCATCCTACTCAGGTTCTTCCCAAGCAAAGCATCACTGGATGGAAAGCAAGCCAAGGCCTAGCCTGTGTTTCTCCGTTTTGCACCATTGCCAACTAACGTCTTCACACGGTGTGTCTGAGATGTGCTGAGCCTGACCTCATGCATTTGTTGTTCCAAATAGCAGAAACGCCACCAAATGCCTTGTTCTCTTGCCTTGCCATCAGGCTGCTCCAGGAGCCCTCTCCTGGCTAGTGTATTCCAGGCTACAAATGGATACTAGTTTCTATGATATTCTTTGTCCACACATTTTGATGTCATGTGTATGGCGCATACAGGGTAAGGGCTATGCCAGTGAGTTGCTGAAGCCTAGTTAGTAAGCAGCCAGTTGGGGAATAAAGTGCTAGTTCCTTTTTCTTTCAGATCTCCTGTTATCTTTAAGAATAGGGCTCTTGGAGCCACTACCACTTTGAAAGAAGATGAGTCAGAAATGGAGCAAAAGCACTCTCTCCCCCCACCAGGCCTATAGTTTCTTGATTCTATGGCTTTCCATCAAACATCTAGTCTTCTATGTAGGCTGAGGGTAGTAGGGGTGTGAAGTTAATGCACACTAATAAATCATATAAGGATACATCTACTAATTTTTCTTTAGAATGTGCTCACATCAATTGCTTATTGTCCAGAGCTTCAGCAAAAAATCTGAGATAATAGTACAGGCCTCCTCAATATCCCAGAATAGGTTTATTCAATAAATTTGTCATTTACTGGTTTCTCTGTGTCAGATATTTTTTAGGTACTAAGGATCACAGACAAGGTCTTTACCTTCATCGAGCTTACATTCTTCTTTGGGAGGGGTGGGATTGGGGGGTGACTATAGGAATCAGACAAAAAACAAATAGGAAAGTAACAAATTCTAATCCATGTTAATTATGCAGAGTTAAACCAGATGATTTATCAGGTGACTGTCTGGATGATTAATCTTGGTGGGGGAGGGGGGGAAGAAGGCAAGTAAAAAAAGAGAGAACAAAGCTCTTAAGTGTCTAATATTCACTTGACATGTTGAGGCCTAGGGAATCATTAGGTTTACACAGTAGGACTGTGTGGTCAGCCAACTACAGGAAGCCCAAATCAATCTGCCATTTGTTTATGTAAATAAAATTTTATTGGGACACAGTCATACCCATTTGTTAGAGGATTGTCCAGGACGGCTGTTTTTACATAACAACTGCAGAGTTGGGTGGATGAGAGTCTGCAAGCCTGAACTATTTACTCTCTGGTCTTTTATAGAAAAAAATTTACTGACTCACTGCAATAAGAATAAAGTGTGTTGTGGTATGAGGATACATCAAGCATCTGAATAACTGACCAAAGGGAAGTTATTTTTATCCTCCAGTGAATTACAGAGTCATATATATTCTGCTGTACAATCTATCACAGAATCACTGAATTCCTACATGCAGTTGCTTCATACAGATTAGAATCACTTATTAAACCTGTTTATTGAGTATGCGTCTGGCAGCCATTGGGGATTTGCCTGGTCTGCCTAGTGGATGTAATTTGCTTCTTGGTAAGGTGAATAGTTTATTGCTTTAGATGATCCAGAGTCTGTCATAAATATCAAGGCACTCTCGCAACAAGGCTTGCGTTCTCAGGGTGCGAATACATCAGTGTTTGTGCCAAGGAATGCCTTCAGAGATGCTTAGGGCCATTTCCTTGCATATTTACTTCCTGCTGTCTGTCTGGTTCCTATGAAATATTTTTATTTTTTATTTATTTTTTAAATATTTTATTGATTTTTCACAGAGAGGAAGGGAGAGGGATAGAAAGTCAGAAACATCAATGAGAAAGAAACATCGATCAGTTGCCTCTTGCACACCCCCTACTGGGGATGTACCCGCAACCAAGGTACATGCCCTTGACCAGAATCAAACCTGGGACCTTTCAGTCCGCAGGCAGAAGCTCTATCCACTGAGCCAAACCGGTCTTGGCTCCTATGAAGTATTTTTAAATGTTTTGCCTTTCCAATTTCTGTCCTTTACAAAATGTTTGTCAAATATTGATTCCCTTCCACAATGGAGCTTGAATGTAGCTGATGGTTCCTTTGTTTTACAACTTTGATTCATGCAGCTCTTACTGCTGCCAAAGTCCTTCTTTGTGTACCCACTTCATCCACTGACCTCAGCTCTGTGCTGGGAGCAGGGTCTGCTTAATGGTTGCAGCTGGGGGATCACATATCCTCTTCTTGATTTTATAAGCTGGTGCTGCTGTAGAGCTTTTCATCTGTGGTCTCTAGGCTTTTCCACAGTGTTCTAATTGAGGTAACACAACAGCCCTGCTGTAGAAGACATAATTATGCTTATTCTTTTGTGCAGAAGCAAATAACAAGGTAAAGGAATTTGCCCAAGTTCATGTAGGGAGTTCTCAGTGATCTAGAGACCTGAGCATATGGTGCTACTATTTTTTTCTGCCAAATATGCAAATGTGATTGGCTCTTTATTTGTGATGACAGTTGTCTCTCTTGTTCCCTAATTCCCAGCATTCCACTTCTTGTTAATGGCTTTCCTGTTTGGATTCATCAATTCCTCCAGCACTTTCTGGATATTTTCTCCTGACCTCAAAATTTTGTTGTTTATACCAATTCCTATACTTTTTAAACTCTTTGCACAGGGGTTCCTAGAAGCATTCAAAGTAAGCATGGATGTTCATTCTCCATCATGCTACAAATCTAAGCCCTTGGAACCCTAGCTTTGGGGCTACTGTTCTATGTAACGAGATTCACTTAGATGTAGAATTCATTTCTCTGGTCTTCCTTCCTCTCTGTCATTGTTCTTTTTTTCATTTTATTTTTTTTATTCATTAAGTTATTACCTATGTGTCCTTATCCCGCCCATTATCACTGTTCTTTTTTGTCTTGTTCATTTACAGTTCTGATATTTGTGTTCTCTGAAAGCATATGTGTTTCATGAGTTTTGTGTGTTTCCCCCCTCCCCACAAAGCTTCTTATTGCTTTAATGATTATTCCTTTGTCACTTATGTTCCTTCAAATAGTTTGGAACATTCCATCTCTAAGACTTCTCTACATCGGATGTTCTATCCCAGTCACCCAGAGTAAAAGAGAAAGTTTGTCTGGTACTCAGAATCATTTATATTACAGCAGATTATTCTATTTTCTTTTTTAAAATTTCTTTATTGATTAAGGTATTACATATGTGTCCTCATCACCCATTACCCCTTCCAATCCCTCCCCCCGTCACCACTTATGCCCTCACCCCCCTGGTGTCCATGTCCATTGATTAGGCTTATATGCGTGCATAAAAGTCCTTTGGTTGATCTCTTCACCTTACTCCTGCCCTCCCCTACCATCCCTCTGAGGTTTGACAGTCAATGCTTTTCTGTCTCTGGATCTGTGTTTGTTCATCAGTTTATGGTGTTCGTTGTATTCCATAAATGAGTGAGTTCATGTGATACTTATCTTTCATTGACTGGCTTATTTCACTTAGCATAATGTTCTCCAGTTCCATTCATGCTCTAGTTTGAAGCAGACACCTTTTTCTTCTTTCAGCATTTCATATAATACTGGTTTGGTGTTGATGAACTCCTTTAGCTGCTTCTTATCTGTGAAGTTCTTTATCTGACCTTCAATTCTGAATGATAGCTTCGCTGGGTAGAGTAATCTTGGTTGTAGGTTCTTGCTATTCATCACTTTGAAAATTTCTTGCCACTCCCATCTGGCCTGCATAGTTTCTGTTGAGAAGTCAGCTGATAAGCGTATGGGTGCTCCCTTGTAGGTAATTGTTTTTCTCTTGCTGCTTTTAATATTTTCTCTTTGTCCTTTGCTCTTGGCATTTTAATTATGATGTGTCTTGGTGTGGTCTTCTTTGGATTCCTTTTGCTTGGGGTTCTGTGCACTTGCTGGACTTGTAAGTCTATTTCTTTCACCAGGTGGGGGAAGTTTTCAGTCATTATTTCTTCAAATATATTTTCCATATCTTGCTCTCTCTCTTCTTCTGGCACCCCCCATAATTCTGATGTTGGTACTTTTGAAGTTGTCCCAGAGGCTTCTTACACTATCCTCAAATTTTTGGATTCTTTTTTCAGTTGAATGTTTTTGGTCTCTTGGTATTTCAAATCGTTGACTTGATTCTTGCGTTCCTCTAGTCTGCTGTTGGGTTTCTGTAAAATATTTTTTATTTCAGTCAGTGTATGATTAGTTTCTAGTTGGTCCTTTTTCATATCCACGAGGGTCTCACTCATCTCTTCAAGGGTCTTGTTCATATCCTCGAGGTTCTCGCTGAGCTTATCGGCTTTTTCTTTTCTTTTCTTTTTTTTTTAAATATATTTTATTGATTTTTTTACAGAGCGGAAGGGAGAGGGATAGAAAGTCAGAAACATCGATGAGAGAGAGACATCGATCAGCCGCCTCTTGCACGCCCCCTACTGGGGATGTGCCCGCAGCCAAGGTACATGCCCTTGCCGGAATCGAACCCGGGACCCCGCAGTCCGTAGTCCGACGCTCTATCCACTGAGCCAAACCGGTCTCGGCACTTATCGGCTTTTTCTAGGAGCCTCTTGAAATACCTTATCACTGTGGTTTTGAACTCTATATCCAATCATTTGTTTAGCTCCATTTCTTTTGTTTGAGATCTTCTTTCACTCCCCATTTTCACTGCTTCCCTGAGTTGGTTGGGTAGCTTTGTGTGCTAGGTGTCTCGACCTCCTCTGTTACCTGAGGTGTACACTCTTGGTGCACCTCTTTGTGGACTGTGTATACAGCCTTGTTGCAAATAAGTCTTGTTTGTTGTTGGTATCACTGGGAGGAATTGACCTCCAGGCCAATTGATTGTGAGGATCAGCTGTGTCTACTTTAGGAGACAGCCTTCAGCATCTGGACTTGCAAACTTGCCAAAGTCTCTGTGCTCTGTTTGGATAGGGTGGAGTTTCTGGGTGGGGCAGAGTTTCAGGGTGGAGCCTTGGCTTCCAGTCAGCCCCAGCCCACGAGGTCGTCAGGTCCTAGCATCTGCTGGCAATCGCCACAGGCACCTCTGTGAGAAAGGTGCCTCTCGTGCTCTTCCTGCCACAAGAATGTCCAGTCCCCAGTGGATCCAGAATCTCAGATTTTTGCCTGACACCTGGGTTCAGTGCAATCAGAACTCCTTTTTCCTTCTGCCAGACGCCAGTCACACAGTCAATAGAATACCACTGTGAACACCTACCTGTGCATGCCCCGGGAGGTCAGCCTCTGGCCAGAGATCCTCTCTCCTAAGAGACACAGCCAGCGATCCTTTTGTCCCCTCTGCACACACTCAAGCGCACACATACAGAGGTCCGCCTCTGGCTCTTCCCCTGGGTTTCCGCCCGCAATCCAGGTTCTCCCTGTAAGGGCTTGGTTCCCCCGGGTTTTGAGTGCAAACCGAACTGGATTCAGCACAGCCTGGAGCCCCTGTCTCCTTTCTGCCAGAGCACCCCTGCCAGGCTCAGACACCCTGTCCTCTCACGCGCGCGAGTTTTCACCTTGGGATTTGCAGAGACTCTGATTATCTGTGTGCACTTCTATGTCACTCCAGTTTCAGATCTTCCAGTCAGCCAGCCTTCCTGTGGTTCTGGACAGTGTCCGTTCTGTCCTTCAGTTCTATTCTCGTAATTGTTGTGTGGGGCAAAAGCCTAGGTATTTACCTATGCCACCATCTTGGCTTTTTTCTGCCTATTCTATTTTCTTATATGTTATCATCATTCCTGGGTTTTAAGGAAACAGAAGACCTGGATATCTTTTCTCAATGTGGTTTCTTAATATTATAATTCACTTTGGAAACTCTTGCTTACAGAAAACCAATTCCAGCATAGAATGCCTGTGTCAGTTGAATATGTTCTGGAAGTTGAACAAAATTTAAGAAAATGTTTATTATATGTTTTCTAATTAATATGAACTTTCAGTTTAGAAGTAAAATATCATGAGAAAATTATTCAATTGAGCCTCAGGTTTATTTTTTAATATCTCACATTTAATTTTGTTAATTTTTGTCTCTTTCCCCAATCCTGTTTCTATACTGCTTGTCATAGCAATCTTTGTAAAACGTGAATCTGAATCTGTCATTGCCTTGAAATAGTCCTCTGGCTCGCTGCCTAGATGTTGAGCTTCACACTCTATAGTGATCGATACAAGCTCTTCATAATCTGACTATTATTGTTTGACCTTTCTCTGTTAGGAATGCCATTTCCAACTCTCCCTTGCTCCTCCTCCCTATTCTCTACTGTAGGAAGGGGCCCCCACTCATCTACCAGAATTCAGTTCAAACATCACATCCTCTATTACTTCCTTTATGACCGACCCACTTAAAGGAAAGAATTGACCTTTCTGCTATAGCAATGTGAATACAAAACTTATGACCAGCCTTTTCATGCATCAATCTATAAGGAATTGTACATTACTTAGTGACATATTTGGAACCAAGTCCTGGATCTCAGATATGATCATTAAAAATGTACAGACCCCAGCTAAGTATCTGAATTGACTAAAATCATGTTTAGCCAATGCCCATGATGATCTTCTGTGGTGTGTGGGATATAGACACAGACATTACAAGCTATACCTGCTGGTTTATTGTTTTCCTTTTAGCAAAACATCGTAAGCTAGAACTCGAGTGATTGCAGCTATGACATAAAATACTGTGATATTTAAACTTAAACTGAGTTTGCTTCATTCTAGTCCTTGATTCTTAACCTTTTGTTCATAACTAGTCCAATAATACTATCCATATCATGCGCTTTATTCAACTGATGCTAACAGCTGCATTGCTTTATTTGGAAGTTTATCCTAAATAAGGAGCACACATAAGGCAAATCTAATTTCTGTGCTGACAAACTTGATGTCTCACACCCTTAGACAAAGTAATAACCTGAGAAAAAGAGTGCTTTTAAATATCAAAAAGGTATCTGTTTTCCCCAATTCCATTCATCACATAATGATTATAAGCTCTTTAATTTGCATTTTTCTAATTGCTAGTGAAGTTGAGCATCTTTTCATGTATCTGTTGGCTGTTTGTATGTCCTCTTGGGACAGGTGTCTATTAAGATCTTCTGCCCCCTTTTCTAATTGGGTTGTTTGTTTGGTGTTGAGTTTTATGAGTTCTTTCTGTATTTTGGATATTAATTTTTTTGTAGCTATAGTTTGCAAATATCTCCTCCCATTTGATTGGCTGCCTCTTTCTTTTGTTGTTGGTTTCTTTTGCTGTGAAGAAACTTTTTAGTTTGATATAGCCCCAAGAAAAATATATTAACACAAACTATTTCCTTCTCTCAAAAGACAGAAAATTATCCTTTGGGGCATTCTAATATCTTTCTACAAATTATATTTCTATGAATTGTTTTTAAAATATAAGATACACATATCTTAGCTTTAATTTCTCAATTCAGATTTAAGCAATAATTAAATTAGAAGGGACCAGCAAGGTGGTCTCATTCCAAATGTTTCATTTCACTAATTGGAAAACTGAGACTTCACAAATGTCACTTCCCTAATAAAGCCTGGAGCCGGAACATGGATTTTGATGTCTCTGTATAAAGCTAAATTCTGCACTTTTATAAATCAAAGCACATTTATAAAACCCAATAATTGTTCTTATTACTTATTTTACTTAATTTAGCTTTAGTGGTGGCATGATGTAATTATAGAAATAACTTTACATTAGCATACATAAATAGAAGTCTAGTACTTGTCTTCAGTTTTATGAGACTTAATCTTATGTCATGCAGTCATTAAATCTGGCCAAATATTTGGGACAATATAAAAGCAAAATGTGTGTTACTTGGGAAGAAATTTCTTGACATTTGTCATTTCAACACATTGCTCAGTATAGCATATTGGAGGAAAATTGTCATGATACATATTTAAAAAAACTCAAAGGGCTTGCAATGGCAAGAAATCAATAATCTCAATGTCAATATTAGTAAATATTAATAGTATTTTTTGTTTGTTTTTGGAGTGCTGACAGTAGTCACACTTTATCTATAGGTCAAGGAGTGACAAGGAATAATGTAGTGTCAGAACTGACATAGATACAGCATACCCACTGGCTCCAAGTGCCTGGTGTTCTGTAAATTAGCAGCCTAAATCTACAAAGCAGTTTCCTCTCAGATATAGCGCAGTATAAACCTTTTATTTCCCCTCAAAAACTTTAAAAGTAACAGCTACAATTTACTTGCCATGTTCTTTATCTTGATTCCTCTCTTCCCCATGATTTATGCCTAGGTGTATATATATATAGCAGCCTTTTCCATGCAAGTCATCCATCTGCTCCTTGCTGAGCTCAAACTAGGTAATGATCAAATGCTGTACTTCTAGTCACATGTCATGACAACAGTGAACACGTCAGGCAGGCTAATTTTAAAGAATGGGAGCTGTGATTTGAACACAAATAGGTTGGTAATGATCTCTGAAAGCACCTGCCATTTAGAACAAGCAGGGGATGGGAGTGGTGGCAGAAGGGAGCAAACAAGCAGAGAGGTTATGATAAAGTATAGTTCTGAGTTCAGACTCTGATTTTTGCAAAGACCTGAAAATCATTCATTTTATGACATAACATCAAGAACATTGTCCAGTATGTATATGTGTGCACACCTCCAGGGAGGGACTGCCTCCCATGTTTTTGGCAACCCAATATATAGTTGAACATTGGTTTTCTATGGTCCATGGCTTTTGGCTGCCTGTAATCTTTTCCCATTGGGCCTACTAGGGAGGAACTACTCATTTTATATGACAGCCCTTCCATTCTCCACATAGACCTATCAGGCCACCTCCCCCACTTCTAAGCATATTTCACTTCTAAAATAAGTCTTTAGGGTTTCTAACTACCTCATTCATCCTTGAAACTTTCCAATGTGATAAGCTACCTTTAATGAGGAAAATCCAGTAGTGTGTTCTGATGGAGAGCAGGTTAGGACTGAAACAGACCTTGTCCTGGTACATGGCTATGAATTCACTGAAATACTCACTTTCTTCTTGGTAGTTACACTATATGGTTGATTTCCATGAAGCCTACTGTCTACTGAATTGTCCTAAATTTATGTGTTTGTCCAAAATTTATTATTTTAACTTATAATTGTACAGAAGTGAATTTCCTTTGCTTTCTATTAATGTTTGTTTTAATAGACTTTATCAATCATTCTATCTTATTAAAGATGAACTGGGATAAAAAAAAGGACATTGACTGCTCCTGGATAACAGGAGAAGATAGTCGGCAGTAGACATATTGATTTAGTTTTGGTGGTCATTTTGGGAGCAGATATTGATTTTTTTTCATGGTTTTCACGAATGTACCATTTAACTAAGTATCATGATGCCTGAGGCTCTTAGGATTATCAAGTCTATTTCTCATACATTTGACTGCAAAGTTGTACCAGGAGATTTTTTAAAAAACATATTTTACTGCGGGCATTTAAAACATATGCAAAAGCAAAAGAAACGTCTAATAAATTCAATATACCCTTTTTAACAATTCATTAAAAGTCAACCATTATCAATATCTGGCCAATCTTGTTTATGTCTCTACTCACTCTTCCTATACTATTTTTGAGGCTCTCTCAGAAACTATATTTTATTTATAAATCTTTCATCATATATTTTAGAGATAAAGCTTCTTTGTTCTAACAAGCAGTAATATAACTATCACAACTAAATAGCATTATCAATATAATGTACTAGTAAACATTATCCTTAGTATTATTAGGCATTCAGGTAGTATTCACCTCTCAAGAGTTATCTTTTAAATGTATTTCTTAGCTGTGTTGTTTCTTCTTTCCTTTTTCTGCATTTTATTTGTTCAAATCAATATATACAGCATGGGACAAAAGTAGGTTTATAATTGTAAGTACATAAAACACAGAGTTCATACTTGTATTATTATTTATTAACTAGAGGCCGGATGCACGAAATTCATACAAGGGGCTCAGAAGGCCAAGACAGCAACCTCAGCTGCCTCCCCGGTCCTCACAGCTTTAGCCCTGGGAGGACATCTGGTATAATTAGCATATTATGCTCTTATTATTATTAAATTATTGTATTATCTTCATATGAACAACTATAAACCTACTCTTGTCCCGCCCTATACATTGTGACAAGTTTGCACAATGTTTTCTCTCCAGGATATATTCATTTCAATTTGTGGTTTCTTTTTTCACATTTTGTGTTTTAAGAAACCATATATATGTGGTTTGTGACTGCATCCATATAGTATCACTTAATATGTTTTGTATGTTTCTCTGTCCTTTGAATTTCCTATAATCCATTAGATCTAGAGACTTGATTAGATTCAGGTTCCTACTTATTTACTTACTTTTGCAAGACTACTTCATAGGCGGTGCTTTGCTGTGTTCTTCCATTAGGAGGTATATGATGGTTGGTTGTTTCTCTCTCTGTGTGACATTAGCAGCCATTGGTAATCATTGCATAGATTCATTAGTCATCCAGTGGTTGTAGCATTCATTTTCCATTTATTAGTTGGAATAATTACATAAAAAGAAGCATCACTTCTTCAAATATCATGTTTCCATGATTTGCAGATTCTATTTTTAAAAAGCAGGGTAAACACTTACTTCCTTTCATATATAAATTTTGAAATAATGAGGCAATTCTCTAGTATCTTCCAAAGACCAGTGTGTGTGTGTGTGTGTGTGTGTGTGTGTGTGTGTGTGTGTTGTGTTTAGTATCATTATGCACTTATGGATCTAAATGCATTCAATGTATTTAATCTATTGCACTTATTATCTTTACTAGAGGCCCAGTGCATGAAATTCGTGCACGGGGGGTGGGGGATGTCCCTTTGCCCAGCCTGTACCCTCTCCAATCTGGGACCCCTCTAGGGATGTCCAACTGCCAGTTTAGGCCTTCTGGGATCAGGCCTAAACGGGCAATCGGTCATCCTTCTCACAATCCAGGGCTGCTGGCTCCAAACTGCTCACCTGCCTGCCTCCCTGATTGCCCCTAACCACTTCTGCCTGCCAGCCTGATCACCTGATAACCACTACCCTGCCAGCCTAATTGATGTCTAACTGCTCCCATGCCAGCCTGTTTGTCCCCAACTTCCCTCCTCTGCCAGCCTGGTCTCTTCTAACTGCCCTTTCCTGCAGACTTGATTGCCCCCAATTGCCCTCCCTTGCAGGCCTGATCCCTGCCAACTGCCCTCCCCTGCTGTCCAGATCACCCACAACTGCCCTCCCTTGCAGGGCCTGGAACCTCCCCTGCTGGCCATCTTGTGGTGGCCATCTTATGTCCACCTGGGGGCAGGATCTTTAACCACATGGAAGCAGCCCTCTTGTGTGTTGGAGTAATGCTCAGTCTGCAAATTACTCTTTTATTATATAGGATGGTGCTTAAGTTGCTCCTTCTTTGGCCAGTAGCCATTGAGTTTGTTTTGTCACTCATTTTGATAGGCCCTACTGGTCTCTGATAACTTTATTGCTTTCTGATATTCCAGGGTCATCTTTGAAGGAGTTTTAAACATAGAGACCAATGGTGTAACAGGGTTAAATGTTCAAAGTATCTTTCTTGACAGAATAATAGCAGGTACTTTCATAGCTAAATGAATTCCAGATTTTGCTTTAAAGGAAAATCAACAAGTTTAATAAAAACCAGAGAGACAGCTACAACATAAAACTTGGTTTTCTATTCAGAGATGGACATGGAAGTGTCCTGATGGACTTTCCTTGGATTATAAACTATATTGTACCACTAAGGAATAATAATATAGAATTTCAGCCAACCAACATACTGCTTTTAGATTAAATTTTGTTTTTGTTTCCAGTGACTTTAGATTCTAACAATAGTACCAAAATCATGTAATCAGAGAGATACATATACTAGTACATGTAAATTATGATAAAAATATCATCTTACAATTGTATGTTTCAAACTTTCTATAGTACTTTTAACATACAATATCTCTAGTCCCTTTGTGACAGATGTTTAAGGAGAAGAATTAACTTAAGGATCCTGCTAGTAGATTGTTACTTTATGGGAAAACTTTCAATGGATATTGCTTTCCTATGGTTTAAACAATGATGAAATTTGTGAAATAGTAGACAAATAGTAGAGAAATTTGTGAAATAGTAGACAAATAGTAGACAAATAGTAGACAAATTCATTCTGGTAGTCTAGAAAAATATGAAGTTAGTTAATTTTGATTTTCATCGAAATGACTTATTTTTTAGAAAATGAAAATACTACTTAAAAAATCTGTTATACACCTTTTTTAAAAAAAATAGGGAGTAGAACACCTTGGAGGACTAGAATGATCCTCTATTGATTTGCAGATCGCAGAGCATCTTTCACCCTTGTGGTACCCATGGTTGATGTAGCTAATTTCATTAGCTTAGTTATGCTACTCTTCCTCCCTTACCACATTCCCAGATACCATAGTTGTGACCATCAATGAATAATTTTAAACAATTAGAGATTCCTTTATTTCTAAAAAATAGCTGGTAATGATTCTAAGTTCCAGATCATGGGCCAGGGCTAGAATCTTCATGGCTTAAGTATCACTAAGCAGGACAAAGTAAGGTAGGCCACCCTTCTTGCTATTTTGTTACTCTCCACTAAGCATTAAACTGTCTTTTCAAAAGGAATTGCTAATCACAAAATGTCCCATTAAATAGATAAAATTATGGACCTTAACCAAAAGTTCTAATGTTGGCATGCTATATCTGAGCCACTAAATCTTAATGGTGTCTTCCTACAAAGCCATTTATACTGCTTTCATCTTCAAATGTACATAAACTGTGAGCTTTAGGATCCGCTAAGACGTCCAAGTTAATACTAGATTCATCTATAATTACATTTAGCAACATTTTTAGATTTTCTTACTTGAATGCTGGTAATTTCAGAAACTCTGAGATCCCAAAGACTTGTCATATATTTAATTTTTGGCTAACAATTGGCACTTGTTTATTGATTAATGAAGTAAATAAGTTATTTGGTTTCTTGTACCTTTCCAACAGCTGATGCTTTTAAATGATGAAGTATTTCAGATCTAGAGTATCCTTAAGGTCCATCAAGGAATACAGAGAGGAAAATAAGTCTCCTTCCTTGAATGACAGTTTTTAGGAACTTACCACTTCACTAATTAATTTACTCATATTTCTTCCAAGTCTCTGCTTTGCTGCCTTCTCTCCAGTTTCACTTTTCGGTGAATAAATTCCTCTTTGCTCCAGTTCTCTGTATATGCTACCATGAATTGCACAAGGCAAGTTTCTCACTCCATGTCCTGTGTGAATAAAAATCATATGTAAATCAGGATTTACTTAGATAAACAAGAGCCTCAACCCATCTGGCATGTGATGGAGTTAGATTAATAATCTTCACTATATCCTCTTCTAATTTCTCATTAAAATACTAATGACAAATAAAAGAGGACAATATTTTAAAAATTGGGAACTATGGACACAGCCAACAATGTTATGGTAGGAAAAATAATTCTACTGTTTGTTAAATGGATAAACTTTTACCAAAAATCACAATTGGTTGATTAGGTTAATCTAAGTAAAACATCTGGCTTAACAGCAAACTCCAATACCAAAGATCCTTTTGGTAAAAATTTAGGAATTGTCTTCTGAGCTTGCAAAAGTCATCTTTTCTATTTATACCCTATAGACCATTTGTACCTCATTGAAAATCCTATTTCTGTGTTTAGTTATAAAAAACAGTTACTGGTACAAAATAGGGCATGTGTGGGGGGTAAATGAGTGGTTGGGAACCTTACACAATGACACAGACTCTCCACAGAAACCTTATGTGATGAAGGAGCTATCAGTGAATGGGAGGGACCAGAATGAAGGATTTGTTGGAGAGCAAACTATATATGAGCAATAAGACCTATAATTACTTAAATTTCTTTAAAATAAAAATTCTTAGTATAGTTAGATAACTGTGAGATTTAAAGATAGATGACTGGTGTGGGGGTTATTGTAAGGTTTTAATCTGAGATGTAAGTTTGAATCTGACCAAAGCCAATAAATTGACCAAGATAAGCAGAGTACAAGTGAAAGTTCATGTTTATTAAATGCTCTCAGGTGAGGTCCCATGGTCTGAAAACACAGGCCTGGGGAGTCACACCCGCCTATGCCAGGCAGGGTTTCTTTTATGCTGCTATTGGCACGTTCTGAGGTAGTTTGTGGCAGGTGATTTATGAGCGGGAAATTCTTAAACTCCAATCTGGCCACCCTTGAGAAGTCAGGGTGGTCATTTATTGTCCACCAGGATGTCAGCACAAGTCTGGTATGTCCCTGGGGCCGCTATTGTTTAATTTAGCGGATGGGATAGGGGAAGTCCCTATCTTCCCAGACCCAAACCCTACAATTGTGTTAAGAACTTTCAGCTAATATAAGGAACAGTCACTTGAATATTTGAGAAAAATCATACTTCTTTAAAATACATTCCACAAAATAAAAAACTAAAATGGATCTTCTCTGTAATTCCATAATGTTACCAGAAGCCCAAATATACATTTGAAAGTTCTTAAGTTGGTAATTGATCACTTTAAAATTTTATATTTAAAACAATTATATCCAAACTAGAGGCCTGGTGCACGAAATTTATGCATGCTGGGGCGGGGGAAAAGGTGTCCCTCAGCCCAGCCTTCACCCTCTCCAATCTGGGACACCTCAAGGGATGTCTGACTGCCCGTTTAGACCTGGTCCCGGTAGGATCATACCTAAATGGGCAGTCTGACATCCTTCTCACAATCCAGGACTGCTAGCTCCAAACTGTTCGCCTGTCTGTCTCCCTGATTGCACCTAACCGCTTCTGCCTGCCAGCCTGATCACCCCCTAACCACTATTCTGACAGCCTAATTGATATCTAACTATTCCCCTGCCAACCTGTTTGCCCCCAACTTCCCTCCTCTGCCGGACTGGTCACCCCTAACTGCCCTCCCCTGCATGTTTGATCGCCCCCAACTGCCCTCCCTTGCAGGCCTGGTCCCTCCCAACTGCCCTACCCTGCTGGCCTGATGGCCCACAACTGCCCTCCCTTGCTGGCCTGGAACCTCCCGCTGTCCTCCCCTGCTGGCCATCTTGTGGTGGCCATCTTGTGTCCACATGGGAGCAGGATCTTTGACCACATGGGGGCAGCCCTCTTGTGTGTTGGAGTGATGGTCAGTCTATGTATTACTCTTTTATTAGGTAACATAGAGGCCTGGTGCATGGGTAGGGACCAGCTGGTTTGCCCTGAAGGGTGTCCTGGATCAGGGTGGGGGTTTCCTTGGGGTGTTGTGTGGCCTGGATGAGTGGCCCATGGTGATTTGCAGGCTGGCCATTCCCCCCAGCAACCCAAGCAGAAGCCCTGGTATCTAGGATTAATTATGTTCTACAATTGAAACTTTGTAGCCTGGAGCAGAGCCAAGCCTTCTGCTTGCTCCGTGGCTACAGCCATTTCTGTTTGAAACTTTCTCGCCTCGAGGAGAGGCCTAGGCTAGGGCTGCAGAACTTTGGCTTCCTCCATCACTCTGGCAACCTCTTCTCTCTCCAGCTCCATGGCGGCTTCCATTTCTGTTGGGATTATGTATCTTCTATAATTGAAACTTTGTAGCATTGAGTGGAGGCCTAGGCTGTCAATGGCAGGTGGAAAGCTTGGCTTACTCTGTTGCCTGGGAAACCCAAGCCTCCCTCCTGCTCTCAATGGTGGCAACCATCTTGGTTGGGGTTTATTTGCAAAATTTGCTCCTGATTGACTGGTTGGTGTGGCTTGATCGGAAGTATGGTCAATTTACATATTATTCTTTTATTACATAGGATGTCTGAAGAATGAAAGTGAACAAACCTAGACCGTAATGCCAGATAGATGACAAAGGAAAAATCAAAAAAGGATAAAAATTTAATAAAATATGAGCAAGTATAGCTAATTTAAGAAAATACTTAAATAGTAATACCTCCTTTATTGTAAAGGCAGTGTTTGAAATTGTATTAAAATCAATAGCACAATCTGACACTATCAAGATATATAACATAATAAAAAAGAACTTAAAGGAAAGTTCAATAATATAAACAGGAAAAGGGTATGAGTATTATTAATCAGACAATGTAGAAGTCAAAATGTGGCAGTCACTTTATGTCAAAAGTATTATAATAAAAAATTTTAATTTCTACGGTGTTACCAAAGTATATGATACAAAATCTATTATGTTTTGAGGCAATAACAGGAATCTATTCTTGGAAGATTTTCATTCCTATTGTCTAGTACATATCAACAAGATGTAACAATGTGTTAGATAAGGTAAATAAAGCTCAGCTCAGAGAACACAAGTACTTCTCACTGAATATAATTATGAGTCTAACTGAGTTACGTAGATAATAATTTTAGTTGGATAAAATCTCGAGTTTGGGAACTTATTTGATTTAAATTTAGAGATGGGAAAATTTATTAAATGAACTGGTGGCATTTTAATTTTAAAGAAATACACATTATTTTCTGGGTCCACTATCATTATAGAAGGTTAATTGGAGCATGGTGTCATGACATGTTTAATCTACACAGCTGACATTGTTTTCCTTCAAATATTAAGGGCATTTACTTGAGGAATATTGGTTATTTGTTTATCTTGTTTATCAACAGATAAACAGATAACCAATATTATAGTACACCCACTGCTTTTGCCTTATTTGAGAAAATATAAAATGTTATAGTATACCCACTGCTTTTGCCTTATTTGAGAAAAACTGAAAAGATTGCCAAAGGTGACTAGACAATATTTATAACTTTATTAGGAGATAATAATTTATATCTTTTGATGGCATCACTTTAGAATATGAGGGTATAAGTACCCCTATCCTTTCTTTTACTCCTCCATTTCCACCTCCTAACTTTGGCCATCTGTACTTTCATTTTAATATTCCTAAGTTTAAACTTTATAGTGTTGCAGATAAGCTGCCAGGCAGCATGGGGAAACAATCAGCTGGGCACTCAGAGGATTTAGAAAGAACATCTTTATTGCAGATGCACTAGTGCTGTGACTCAGGGAAGTCAGTCTCCAAAGCCTAAGCACCAAATTTAGGGGTGGGAGGATTTCTTTTTATCTCCTCAATTTCTTTGTCTCTCAAATATGGACCAAGCTTCTGAACTTTTCACGGGCTTTGGAACCCCTATGGGTTTGAATGGGGGAAGTGGGATTACACCCATGGGCCTGGCCTAGCTGGGGCCAGTACTGCCAACACCCTCCAGGAGTTGTGTATGGTTCATAGTTTATGGCCTCTGTAAAATGAAAGTATTCCAGGAAACAAGTTTTGCAAGGCTGGACGAGCATTAATGATAAAGAATCATGCTTAATTATATACTAGCAAGAATGTGCATCAGAATACTGGTTACTGAGCATAGATTCAGATTGCTAGCCCCTTAGTTATCTTAATATTCCTCCTCAAACCCTAGCTGGTTTGACTCAGTGGGTATAGTGTTGGCCTGTGGAATGAAGTGCACATGCCAGGGTTGTGGGCTCGATCCCCAGTAGGGGTCATGCAGGAGGCAGCCAATCAATGATTCTTTCTCATCATGATGTTTCCATCTCTTTCTCCAAACAGAAATGGCCGTCGCCACAAAGCAAGCAGAAGCTTGGCTCCACTCCAGCCTACAAAGTTTCAATTGTAGAACATAAATTAATCCCAGATACCAGAGCCTCTGCTTGGGTCACTGGGTGGCGTGACCAGCCTGCAAACCACCAGCCCCTTCCCAGTCCGCCCAACACCACAAGGGTACTCCCACCCTGGTCCAGGACACCCTTCAGGACAAACCAGCCAGTCCCAACCCTTGCACCAGGCCTCTATCCTATCTAATAAAAGAGCAATATGCAGATTGACCATCACTCCAACACACAAGAGGGCTGCCCCCATGTGGTCAAGGATCCTGCCCCCATGTGGACACAAGATGGCCACCACAAGATGGCCAGCAGGGGAGGACAGTGGGAGGTTCCAGGCCTGCAAGGGAGGGCATTTGTGGGCCATCAGGCCAGCAGGGGAGGGCAGTTGGGAAGGAGCAGACCTGCAAGGAAGGGCAGTTAGGGGCTATCAAGTCCGCAGGGGAGGGCAATTAGGGGTGACCAGGCCAGCAGAGGAGGGAAGCTGGAGGCGAACAGGCTGGCAGGGGAGCAGTTAGATATCAATTAGGTGTCAGGGTAGTGGTTAGGGGGTGATCTGGCTGGCAGGCAGAAGCAGTTAAGGGCAATCAGGGAGGCTGGCAGGCAAGCAGTTTGGAGCCAGCATTCCTGGATTGTGAGAAGGATGTCCAACTGCCTGTTTAGTTATGATCTTACCAGGATCGGGCCTAAACGGGCAGTTGGATATCCCTCGAGGGGTCCCAGATTGGAGAGGGTGCAGGCTGGGCTGAGAGACACTCCCCTCCAACCCCCCATGCACAAATTTCATTCACCGGGCCTCTAGTATATATATTTTTACCAATCACACATAACTGCAAATCAAACAGGAATATTTAAAGTGGATAGAATATATGTATAATCGTTTCACAGAAGAAAAAATACAACTGGTTGATGAATATCTCAAGAAATACTCAATTTCAAAAATAATCAGGTTAGCCGAAATAAAGATGAGATTTGACTTTGCATCTCACTATGAGTAAATACACACCACTGCAATAATTTGATATCAAACATTTAGAGAAGAGACCAACCAATGAACTTGTATGCATGTATGCATAACTCATGGACAGAGACAATGGAGTGGTGAGGGCCTAGGGTTGGGGGATGGAAGTAGGCTGGTAAAGGTAGAACCTATGTAATACTTTCAACAAAGATTTTAAAAATATACTAATAAAGAGGGAATATGTTAATTGACCCTCACATCATTACAAAAGATGGCAGTGCACTTAGCCAATAATGGATATGCTAATTGACTGCCAGCCCTCAAAGATGGCAGCACTCATAACCACAAGATGGCGGTGCCTAGTCTCATCATCCCCACTGGCGCACCTGCCTTCAGAGTCCCCCAGTCCTCTCAGCCCCACAGCTACCCAAGGCTGACCTGAGGCATAGGCAAACTTCCAATGGTGGCTGACCAGCTGCCTAGGGCCGCCCCAGGCTCAGTTAACTAGGTGTGACTGAGGCTGTGCTGCCAGCATGGCAGCAGCAGAGATATGATGAGGGCATCACTTTCCTCTGATCACCAGGTCGCCTTCCACCCCTTAGGGCTCCCAGACTGTAAGAGGGGGCCGGCCAGGCTGAGGGACACCCCTCTAGTACATCAATTTTCATGCACTGGGCCTCTAGTACATATAATCCAATGAGGGGCCCAGTGCATGAAATTCGTGCACTGGGGTGGATGATCCTTCAGGCCAACCTGCCCCCTCTCACATATTGGGAGCCCTCAGGGGATGTCCTACTGATGGCTCACCCCTGGCCTGCCCAAGACTGAAAGCCTCTGGCTGAGGCTTTAGGCCTTGGGCACCCAGCAATAGCTGTGGGATGGGACTGATTGCTGGCTGTGCCCCAGCCCTGGCCTTGCCCCAGCCAGGGATCACCCTGCGATCTGGCCAATGGCTGGCTCCACCCCAGCCAGCAATTGCCCTGCGACCAGGCCAATGGCTGGCTCTGCCCCAGTCCTGGCCTGCCCAAAGCTGGAAAGCCTCTGAGGTTTACTCCTAAACCTGTCCTATCTTCCCATCTCCCCTCCTCTCCTCTGCCCTCCCTTCTTCTTGTCCTGCTCTCTCTCTCCCTCATTTGCCAAGAATTATGAGACAGCATCCTGTATTTATTGTTGAAAGTATTACATATGATCCCTTTTCCTCCCCATTGGCCTCTATCCCACCCCTGCCCCCAAGCCTTCACCATGTCCATTGATTATGCATATGTATATACAACTTCTTTGGTTGACCTCTTCCCACCCATCTGTGGAATCCTTTTCAAGTCCTGCGTGTTCAGGGTTCCCATGTCAGGGTTCAGCATCTGGAGAAAGCCACACACAAATACTCGAAAAGCATTAATTTTGGGGAATAATGGGGGCCAGGTGGGAGCCCATCTCTAGTGGAGGGACTGCCACCACTCTGGTTTTCCTATCCCCTTTTATTAGGGCCAAATGATACATCCATTAGGTCAGGAAATTCCAACAATGAAATCAACCAGCAAGAATTAACATAAGACAAAAGGTGTGGGAGCTTTTACAATTACCAATGTGTCACCTAAACAATATGTGAATAGTTCATACTTAACATAAGACTAAAGGAGGAGCAAATAAAGTCTCACCTAAACAATGAGTAAACAGTTCATACTTAACATAAGACTAAAGGAGGGGCAACTAAAGTCTCACCTAAACAATGAGTAAACAGTTCATACTTAACATAAGACTAAAGGAGGGCAACTAAAGTCTCACCTAAACAATGAGTAAACAGTTCATACTTAACATAAGACTAGAGGAGGGGGAACTAAAGTCTCACCTAAACAATGGGTAAACAGATCCATTAAGCTTTGACCAGGTTTCCTGTTTGTTCTATTTACATCTCTATTGGTGAGGCAATGTCTGGCTTCCCGCACCCATCCACTCCCCCCACCTGCTTCTATGTGTCTGGATCTATTTAGTTCATTAGTTGATTTTGTTCATTAGAATGCACATATGAGTGAAATCATGTGATATTTGTCTTTCCCTGACTGGCTTATTTGGCTTAGCAAAATACTTTCTAGGTCCCTTCATGCTGTCTCAAAGGGTAAGAAATCCTTTTTTACTGCTGCATAGTATTCCATGGTATAAATGTATCACAGCTTTTTTTATCTATTCATCTACAGATGGGTACTTGGGCTGTTTCCAGATCTTAGCTATTATAGGGGTAAATACATTCTTTTTGATTGTTGTTTCAGGGGTACATTTGAACATTGTGCTGCTATGAACATAGGGGTACATACATTCTTTTTGATTGTTGTTTCAGGTTTTTTAGGATATAGTTCTAGAAATGGGATCACGGGGTCAAATGGCAGGTGTATATTTAAGTTTTTGAGGAAATGCCATACTATTTTCCATAATGGCTGCATTAATCTGTATTCCCACCAGTAGTGTGCTAGGGTTCTCTCTTCTCCACATCCTCACTAGCACATGTCATTTGTTGATGGCAACTATTCTGACAGGTACCTCATTGCTGTTTTAATTTGCATCTCTCTGGTGATCAGTGACTTTGAGCATTTCTTCATATGTCTCTTGACCATCTGTATGTACACTTTGGAGAAGTGTCTGTTTAGGTCCTTTGCCCATTTTTAATTGAGTTGCTTGTCTTCCTTTTGTTCGGTTGTATGAGTTCCTTATATATTTTGAATAATAGCCCTTTATCAGATCTATCATTGCCAAATATGGGCTCCTTTTTCAGTTTGTTGATGCTGTCTTGTTTATGGATGCAATATTACCTTAAATCTATATAAAGGTAATAATTAGATTTTGTTTTGTTTTGTTTTTAGATTTTCTATTTGTGCTCTAAATTATCTATTTTACCTAGGATTAGTTTTGCTTAGCTTGTTATTTATTTTGCATGTGGTTAGTTTCTGTTAAATATTCATGAACTTTTGTTTTTAGTTTATATTTGTGTATTGTTAAACAGAAAACACAGGCCCAAGTGGCAGTTACTCCTGATAAAAGACCATCGCACCAGGCTTAAAAAAAATTTTTTTTTCACCAAATCTAAATATAATACCTGATCTAATTGTAGTTTCAAGTCTTCCCAGAAACATAACCTTAATCAACCAGTCTGGAATTTTATGGTCAACACCAATGAGGTACTCTTCCTCTAGAGAGAAATTTGCATGATAAAAACCCATCCTCCCTAAAAAACAAACAAACCAACAAACAAAAACACACACACAAATGTCCTAGCCCTCAAATAATCCTTTTGTTTTTTGCTTTTGTTAATAGACATACCTTTCTTCCTATGAAAACCTTCCATTTTGTACAACCCTGCCCGATTCATGAATTGCTTAATAAAACCAATTAGATTTTTTAAAATTTGTTTATAGATTAAGGTATTACATATGTGTTCTTATCCCTCTATTAACCCTCCCAACCATCCCCCCGACTCATGCCCTCACCCCCCTGGTGTTCATGTCCGTTGTAAACCAATTAGACTTTTAAATTTTCCCTAAAGCTGCATTGGATGGTAAAAAGGCACAGTCTGCAAAGCAATAAAGATTTAAATCTGAGGTGTGTGCGTGCACGTCCGTGTGTAAGCATAAGCATGTAAGCATAAACTCTTGACTGTTAAATTCACTGGGGATGAGGAATAATACTACCCAGATATTTTGCCCAGTGCCTAACACAGTAAACATTAGTAGACATAGTTTGAATTAATAATTTGATTTTTTTCTTTTTTCTTTTAATTTTCTGAAATGTAAAAGCAAATATACTGACTTCCTTTATAACACATAATAAAGTAAATTCATTTTTGTTACTTTTCTTCTATTTTTCCACTTCCTCTAGGCATGCATGTGATCCTATTTTTAGTCCATTAACAACAATTTATTACCATTAAAAAGGTATATTTCTTTCAGAATTTATAAAATATCCATCTATTTGTCCTCATTAGGTGTATTGCCATTGACCTTACTCAGATTTAATGTTCTCTGCCAGGCCTTTCAATAATTCAACTATTTAATCAGTTAATTTCTTTATTCTAATTCAATGTTTGGTTCCCAGGATTTACCATCTTCAAGTGATGTGAAATGAGAGAAACATTACAGGTAGCTATATTTCTTGATTTATTGTTTGTTTGCTTAGGAAAATGTCTTTCAGTTCATGAAACTATCTTCTGACTGGATGTGTGTAGAGTTTTTGAGCTGTATATCTGCCATTTTAGTTCTATAAGATTTTTGTTCCATGATATGAAAGACAAGATGAACCCATGTCTCAGAATATACTATTTGGAAATTTATGTTGTGCTATAATTAAGCTGAATAAAGTGTCTTAATATTCTTCCTATTCAGTCCCGGCACAGCCATCATTTATGTGTTACAAGCTGCACTGTGAAGGAAGAGGGGGAGGGAGAATATCAATGAAGACTTTTGGCCCTCCTAGTTGTTTAAATGCTAATTTCTTCAAAGTAACTAGTAACTCCAAAGAATGGACAGAGGAAACAGATGGCAATTAGGGTTTGGCTATCAGAACTGATTATAGCCTGAGAGGACTGAAGATTAGCTATATAACTGGACAAAAAGAAACTACAACAAGCACCATTCCATGGGTTGGAAAAGCAGGGAAGAATAATTTGACAGTGTTTTATTACAGAAAGGCATCTTTGAAGAGATGGTGATGTAAGGAACTTGGACCATGGGGTTCCCATTTCCAGAAATACAGATTCTTTACAAAATGAGGAGACACCTGAATGTCATATTGATCTTTCAATTTATTCATCCATCCAACAACTACGTTAATAGCTTTATTGATATACTAGAGGCCCAGTGCACAGAATTTGTGCCTGGGGGGCGAGGGATGTCCCTCAGCCCAGCTTGCACCCTCTCCGATCTGGGACCTCTCAAGGGATGTCCTACAGGGATCGGGCCTAAACAGGCAGTCATACATCCTTCTCACAATCCAGGACTGCTGGCTCCAAACTGCTCACCTGCCTGCCTCCCTGATTGCCCCTAACTGCTTCTGCCTGCCAGCCTGATCAACCCCCTAACCACTACCCTGACAGCCTAATTGATGTCTAACTGCTCCCCTGCTAGTCTGTTCACCTCCAACTTACCTCCTCTGCTGGCCTGGTCACCCCTAACTGCCTTCCCCTGCAGGCCTAGAACCTCCCAACAGCCCTCGCCTGCTGGCCATCTTGTGTCCACATGGGGGGCAGGATCTTTGACCACATGGGGGCAGCCATCTTGTGTGTTGGAGTGATGGTCAATCTGTGTATTACTCTTTTATTAGATAGTATAGAGGCCTGGTGCATGGGTGGGGACCAGCTGGTTTGCCCTGAAGGGTGTCCTGGATCAGGGTGGAGGCTCCCATGGGGCAGCCTGGGCGAGGGGCCTGTGGTGGTTTGCAGGCTGGCCAAGCCCACCAGCAACCCAAGCTTGGAGGCCCTGGGATCTGGGATTAATTTATGTTCTACAATTGAAACTTTGTAGCCTGGAGTGGAGCCAAGCCTTCTGCTTGCTCCATGGAGACAGCAATTTCTGTTTAAATTCTATAATTGAAACTTTGTATCCTAGAGTGGAGGCCTAGGCGCTAGGGCTACAGAGCTTGGCTGCTTCCATTGCCCAGGCAACCCTAGCCTCTGCTCTTTCCACCTCTGGGGCTGCCATTTCTGTTGGAATATATATTCTATAATTGAAACTTTGTAGCATTGAGTGGAGGCCTAGGCCGGCAATGGCAGGAGAAAAGCTTGGCTTCCTCTGTTGCCAGAGAAATGCAAGCCTCCCTCCTGCTCTCAGTGGCCACAGCCATCTTGGCTGGGGTTTATTTGCATAATTTACTCCTGGTTGACTGATGGGCATGGCTGTAGGCAGGGCCTGGTAGGAGGTATGTTTAATTTGCATATTACTCTTTTATTAGACAGGATTAGAGATCCAATGCATGAAATTCTTGCAAGAGTAGGCCTTCCTTCCCCTGGCTGCCAGCACCAGCTTCCCTCCAGCACCTGGGACCCAGGCTTCCCTGACAGAGGAAGGGCTTTCCCACCCACTACAGCTGGTGATCCCTGTCCTCCTGGGCTTTCCTCTTTGGGGCAATCGTGGAGCCCCTGATTGATTGCCACACCAGCTGGTGGCCTGGGCCTCCCTCTGCAGGCCAATGATGGGGCCATGGCTGGGCCCCCAACCAATTGCATCACACCCACCTTGGCTGGCCTGGTGCCAGTGGGTGTCATAGCATGGTCCCAGATGGTCATTCCACTATTCAGCTGTTTGGTCGATTTGCATATTATGCTTTTATTATATAGGATAATTCATATACCATGATGTCCTGTGTTCATTTCAGTGGATTTTTAGTATATTTACAGAGTTGTACAATTACCATCTCAGCCTAATTTTTTAATATTTTCATTATCACAGAAAGGAACCCTGCACTTGCTAGTCACTCCTGTTTCTGATTCATACATATTCTTTCTCCTCTGCTAATAACATAGTCATATTAGTCAAACTTATACATAATAGTCATAGACAATCATTTGCCTCTGTATAGATTTGTATAAAAGGATGCTTTTATATAAAAGGATCAATGATATGTGAGGTCCTTTGTGACTGGCTTCTTTTATTTAACATAATGATTTTAAGGATCACCTATATTGTACCAAATATAAATAACTGATTCAATAGCTGATTCAACAACTGTTTTTTAGTGTGAATTATGTACCAGACTCAGTAAGACATTAGGGAGATAACTAAGAACAGGGGACATATGGTGCCTATCCTCCTAAAGTTTTTAATTTACTGGGTGAAGATTTTGAATCATAATCATCTATATATAAAAGGCTAATTTCAAAGTGTCTTCTTGGGAGTTTGATTGCTCACTATGACGTGTGCTGACCACCAAGGAGTAGCATGAAACATGGCGGTCAACCAGCATCAGCAGTGGCATGCTCAGGGAGCAACGGAAGGAGGAGATGGGGAGGCTATGGTGGGGGGGGGGGGAGGCAGGAAAACATGCAGTTGTGGTGCATGAGTGGTGAGGGAAGGAGGCAAGGAGGTGGAGAGGAGGGGAGGTGGAGAACCTTATTGGCCCTGATCACTGGCCAGGCGTAGGGACCCTACTCATGAACAGATTTCATGTACCTGGCCTCTAGTAAATATATAATTACAATGTGATAAAGCTACTATGAAAACTCTCACAAGAATATCAAAGTAACCTGAGGTATTAAGGAAGGCCTTAAAAATGTATTTAAAATGAGGCTTCTACTCTAAGAAAAGTTGACCAAATAAAGAGGTATCAACACATAATTATTGAGCTCCTGCTTCATACCGGGCCAAATACAAGGTCAGGAATCAGAAAGATAAAGGACATGGTGTTGTCTTGAAAAAGCTGATGGTATAGTGAGGCATCATAATATATAAATACACAATACCAACATTTTGATGAATCCTATAAAAGCGCTATACTCAGTATGATTAGAAGCTCAGAGCAATAGTTTTTATCCTTTTTCATTTCATGGCACACAAACTAATTACTAAAATTTTTTTCATACCAAAAGTATCTTATTTTTTGCTGATTTGATTTTAAAAATCAGCATAATTTTGATTGATTTACAAAAAAATAGTAATTACTTATACTTTTGTTCCAAAGTGATTTTTTAAAAATATCAAGTGCCTATACTTGCATATAAGGATTTCTGGTACCAAGAATTAACCAATAACATGAAACCTTATTATGCAACATGACTAAGATGCAACTCTATTATATGACCTATATATTTATGGTTCAAGACAGGGCATTCACACTAGATGGCAATTATTGTGTTGGCTGTTGTCTTTTTTTAAATTTTATTTGACAATATATGAGAAAGAGGTCAGTGCCCCTGAATAGTCAGGTTTTAAACATTCTTTAGATATAGCGGTTGAAAATCACTGCTTTTTATCCATCCATGTTGTAAATGCTAAGATTTTACCCTTTTTTGTGGCTGAGTTATATTCCATTGTATATATTTACCACATCTTTAGCCATTCATTTGTTGATGGACACTTGGGTTGCCTCCATATCTTGGCTATGATAAATAATGCTGCAATAAACATAGTGGTGCATATATCTTTTTAATTAGTGTTTTGGATTTCTTTAGATAAATACCCAGAAGTGAGATTGCTTGGTCATTTGGTAGTACTATTTAAAAATTTTTGAGGAATGTCCATACTGTTTTCTATAGTGGCTGTATTTCCACTAATGATGCATGAGGGTTTCCTTTTCTCCACATTCTCACCGGCACTTATTGATGGTAGCCATTCTGACAGGTGTGAGGTGTTATCTCATTGTGGTTTTAGTTTTTATGTCCCTCATGATTAGTGGTATTGAGTGTCTTTTCAGATGCCTATTGGCCATTTCTATTCGCTCTTGGAGAAATGTCTACTCAGGTTCTCTGCCTATTTTTTAATTGAGTTGTTTGGTTATTTTTGGTGTTGAGTTCCTTATGTGTCTTGGATATTAACTTCTTATTGGATATATCATTGGCATATATCTTCTCACATTCAATATGTTGTCTTTTCTAAAGTCCAGAAATATTTTCTCTCTTTCACTGATAGTATTTCCATTTTACTTAGGTTGTTTAAACACTTTTGGCCACCTGAGAAATGTTTGCTAACTCAGATGACTTCAAATACATATGTTAATACATTTTCTTCAAATATTAGGGAAGAATTTTAGACCTGGAAGAAATAATAGGGAGCTTCTAATCGCATAACACACAGTTACGGAATAATTGACAACAGGACTTTTTAGTAGAACTTCCTACAGTGATGGAAATGTTTTATATTTTCATTGCTCACTATGATAGCCAAAAGTCACATGTGACTTTTGATCAATATAAATGTGGCTCAGATTTCAAGTTACAGAATCATGGTTTTTAAAGTGTGTATGTGACTTGTTTTCAAGTGCTATATTAATATATTTATGAGTATATGCATTTATGCCCAGTTGATCCTTGAAAGACAATTTTGAACTGCTTGGGTATTTTTAATAAATACACTACTGTAAAAGTATTTTTCTTCCCTATGATTTCCTTAATGACATTTTCTCTAATTTATTATAAAAGTACAGTATATAAAACATATAACATACAAAAAATGTGTTAATCAACTATTTTTTATTATTGATAAGGGTTTGTTCAGCTCAGTTTTGGGAGAGTAAAAAATTATACACAGGTTTTTTTTCAGAGTTAGTGCCCCTGATCCACCCCATTGTTTCAGGGTCAACTCTGTATGTGCAAGGAGATAAAATCAAAGCTCCTTCATCCTGGTTAGCCTGTACCTTTATTCAACTTCCATCCTGGCTGCTATGCCACTTCTATAGAACCCTGAAAACATAGTTCTATGAAACACTGATTAAGTACAACTCCTTTGTTTTATAGCTTCTTGATTGTAGCTGGGAAACTTAAGGCTCATGCATTAAGCTGCTTAAGTCTTACTTAGCGACAGAACCTGAGCTAATAGGTCTCTGACCTTCATTGTATTGTACCTCACAGTACCTCACACTATTTTTCATGGTGAACCATTGATAGTTTAGAAATAACAGATTTAGATGAATTTGTCATTAATGTTTCACTTAAGCTAGAGGACAAAAATGGAAACCATAAGTCATTGTCTAACTCTGTGTCTCAGAATCTCTGTATAGTTTAATTTTATTTTTGTAAATACAGAGTCCCTGAAGCCACGCCAAACTTCCTGGATCAGATTTTCTAAGTACGCTAGGCTGCACTGTGTAATGGGGCTATTATGTTGCAGTTTAAGGATAGTTATTCCAAAGCACACCCAGGATTGAGAACCGCTGCATCAGGTTGCACACGTAATTGCAACCTGCTCAGTGGCAATTGTCAACATTTTTTTCCCATCTCATGGCACTCACAAACTAATAACTGAAATTCTGTGGCACACCAAACAATGTATCTTTTGCCAACCTGACAAAAGAATAGGTACATTTTTGATTCAGTCACACCAGATGGCTATTATTGTGTTGACTGTTGTCATTTTTTGGACAATCTAAGGGAGAAAAGGTCATTGCCCCAGACTAAATATTTGGGTATTGCATGTTTTAAAATTCTTGCAGCACACCAGTGTGCCTGCCTTGGCGTATGGGTTGAAAAATCACTGGCTTAGAGGAGAGGCATCTGGCATGGCCAAGGGACCGAAGCTTAGATATATCTTCCTGTAAAAGTTGATGTATCAGCTGAGTTCTAACAGAGTGAAGGAACCATCCACTTGAAGAATGACCAGAAGGCTGTTCCAAGCAAAAATAGCGAAATCAGCAAAGCCCTGAGATGACAAGAGAGCAGGCTGCTTCCAGGAAGTGCATATCTTGTAGCAGATCTTCTGGCGAGCGCTTTGATTAATTCCGAGATCTGTAATGTGTTGTACACTTTTATCTATTTTCTAACACCATTCAGCTTTGGATTATCACTGGTCATGAGAGAGACAGCTCCATATTTTGCCTGTGTTCATTTTATACCAGGCATTTTAATCAATGCTGCAGGATTCTGAGAATGTAACTACCTCATCACGTGAGATTGTTCTGCACCATTGCCTGTTAAAATGAATCATTGTGTGTGGCACTTACATGGGTGATTACTCTGCAGATCCATATTTAGTTAGCCTTATTGGGTTTGGCTCATATTATTAACATTATTAAGGAACTAATAATGGATGTGTGTTTCATTCTTCACTGGCAGGGTATTATAGTTACAATACTCTAGCAATAGCTCAAGAGATATTTTCTATTAAATATCCTATTTATAGTCTCTAGTAGAAAAATAAAATATACCTCTGGTATATAAATGTAAGTTTATTGAAGTGAATTTAACTTGATGAGTAAAGGGATATTTCATTGAGTCATGCCAGCTAGATTGTTGAAGAAAAATTTAGAGGAGGGGAGAATGCAGGGTTGGAATCAGGAACTACTGACCAACCACTCAGCCTTAAGGCAACTTTAGGGTCACAAAGATCTACTATGTCAGCTGAGTGAGAAAACTCATGAGCCTGAGATTTACTTGAGGAATTTGTCTGGGACATACCTGGGTCCTAACTCTACTTCTGGGCTCTGTGCCTGGATTGTAATATGGCATAGGATTGGAAGACAGTAGTGAATGGTCAGCAAAGAGAACCCTCTGCATGGAAAACCTATTTTGGGTTTTATGGTTCAGAATATGCTAAATATGAAGAACTCTGTCTTAAATTCATACAATTAGAAATTATAAAAGAAAAACAAAGTCTTTAACTTTATAAAACTATATCCTAGTGTTTCATCACAATCTAGATAGGTCCCAGGGTCAAGAGGGATGGGGGGCTTGACATAGTGCATCTCTTTTAACTGCCTGGATCCCTTGCTCCTTTGTATTTGATGTTTAGAGCATGCAGAAGTTAGAGCGGTTGCATTTAGGGGGCAAGTACTCACGAAAGTGTCTGCTACAGGAAGCCATCAAAGGAATTTGATCAGGAGACATAGCTAAAAAGTAAACTCTTCTTTGTAGAAAAGATAATACATCTTCAAGTAACTTTACATGCTTATCTTAATTTTGCTATTCTCTTGATTTTCTTAAAGTCTCGTTTTCAATTACTTATTTTTCTTGTACATTTTTTACTAACTCGTTGACCTTCCACCATTAAAGTAGCTCAGTTCTTCTATGTTCCTTATCTCTAGAGATAATAAAACAACATAACTGAAAAAAGGATTTCCTCTTTAGGTCCTATTTCAAAAGCTTAGGTCCTGAGGAAAAATAAAATTCCATACAACAATGTAAGAGAATTGGGAGTATTAAGTGGAAGCAATGGAGCAGAATCATTAAGTTCTCTATATTAGGAAATAGCCTGTTCCCCTGGATAAGTCCTGGGATAAAGAAAAAAAACTTAAACATAGGTCTGTGGGATCTGAGATCAAGACTGAAGTCAATTTCTGGGAGCTCTGAGGAAGATATTAAGACCCTAGAGAAGAAATAGCTGAGTGATACATCAGGGCAGAGGGAGTCTTAGGTAATCTCACAGTTTCCTAAGCTCTAGCTTGTTGACAAAGCAGCAAAATTATTGCTTTGTCCTTGAGATGACAGAGCCATAGTAGATAGGACTGTCAGACCTGAAGGTGCCATGTGAACAGAAATGAATACCATCTCTCAAGCATCCTGGGTGGTCAGCTTTCCAAGGGTCAGGAATGATGGCAGGTGCCTTAGTGGACTTATGTTTGGTAAAATTGTATTGACCATCTGTCACTGCTTCCCCAATACTTTTGGAGAAGGTTATAGAGAGGATGTGACTTGTGTGCTAGACCCTGAGAATCAGAGACTCCTTGGACCCTCCCCTGTTCTTGGAATGTAGGTTTCACCTACCATTCCCACAGTGATATTGACATAAGAACATCCAAACCTATAAAAATTTTTATGAGTTCATTAGAGTTTATTTGAGCCAAATGAAGCATGTATCCAGAAGCAAGCTCTCAATGGGCTAAAAAAAATGCTCTGGACAATGGCAGTTTTATGGTTCTCTCTGTGCATTTGGAATCACAGGAGGGAACATAAGGAAGATTACATGAAATACATTAGTGGTAGATTAAAGAGGTGAGAGAAAACAAGGTATGGTAACCTCTATGATTGGGTAATAAGGTAGTTATGTACTCACTTGAGGGTGGTTACCCCTCCCAGTAGTCACTCTGGCATTTCAAAAGGCATGTTAACCTAGATGCACAAGAACAATGCACAGAGCTTGCTTAAGGCAAAGACAAACCTTTTACTGAGGAAGTTATAGGCCTGGGACATGACTAACCATGACCCATTTAGGAATTTATGATCAGATCATCCTGTGAGATCACTTTTGGTCACAGTTTGTCAGATTTACTACAATGTGGGAACCATTTTCACAGACACAAACATGAGAGAGATGGTGTTGTTAAGACCATGTGAACTGAATAGGCAACTAACCCCTGTTAAGGTCTCTACATAAACTTCTAAGATTCTGACTGGTGGGTGTGGGGATGGACTCATTTTAAGGCCCTAAGAAACAAGCCTCCTAAGGAACTGCCCTTGCTTATTAGAACTACCACCTCCCTATCTACCTCTTCCTTTGGTCTCTCCCTGCCCTCTCTGTGTAGGGAGTCATTTTCAGATTTCACCCAGGAAACTCCCAAGTTTGCAGATGAGCAAGTGCATACAAGTAAGTTTTCTGACATCTGCACAGACACCCCGCCCCCCCCGCAACTCCCCACCCATGGCAGAGACACAAACTCCAGGTGTATAAAGGTTCTAAGTAAAAATAAACAGAAGATAGGAGGAAGGAGGGAAGGAGGGAAGGAAGGAGTTTTTGGTATTGTTCTCTCATTTTGAATAATTAAGATCTGCTCATGCTTAGTGAAGAACTAATCTGTAAAGGCACTGATAGTTTTCATTGAAACGATACAAAAAGGAACATGGGATATTGTTATCAAAAGCTTTACAAGATGTTAAATGAAATAGAAGGTCAAGCAGAAAATTTGTTGGGTTTAATCTTTGAGAAGATACCCATTTATAGTGGTATTGAATAATTTCACCTTCGCTTTTAGATTTTAGATTTTAAAATGTCTTTGTGAACCTAAAACCTAGGTAATCCTATCAACCAATGTCACCCCAATAATTTTTAAAATCTTCATTGTTGAAAGTACTACATATGTCCCTTTTTTTCTCCCATTGACCTCTTCTAGCCCACTCCCACCCCCAGCCCAGGGTTATGTCTGTGTCCATGGGTTATGCATATATATATACAAGTTCATTGATTGATCTCCTCCTCTGCCTTCCCTCTGATATTCCACAATCTGTTCCATACTTCTATGTCTCTGGATCTATTTTGTTCAACAGCTTATTTTGTTCATTTGAAGACACCATAGGCAGTAAAATCTCAGAAATCTCTTGTAGCAATATGTTTACCAATACCTCTCTTAGGACAATGGAAACTAAGGAGAAAATAAACAAATGAGACTACATCACCTCAATAAATTTAATTTAAAAATGTCTTTGTAAATAGTGTGATATTTGGGCTGAGAGAAAGCAACTATTTTCTATGTGTTGTAGAAGAGAGAATGGAGCTGATGTTTGCTATCTGAATTCCTTTGTGACATGAACTGGGAAGCTACATGAGAAGCAGGAGGGAAATCCAGCTTGGGAATTACTGCATCTGGGGCTACCTTGGTGTGTCTGTTTCATCTCAGTAGTTGGGAATAGGAATAGTGTGTATTAGAAGTGTGACTACCAAGTAATCAGAGCAGGTTTGATAAGGATAGGATGGTTGTGGCGTCAGCTTCACACATTTCTCTTTTATTAAAGGGATGCTTGCATGCATCTTCCCTCAATTTGAAGCATAAGAAAGTCGCCCTAAAGCATGGTCCATGCCTGATAGTGCTTTTCTGGAGGGTTCTGAGACTATTGCAGAGGATTCCTTGCCTCTGGATAGTGACTTGCCCTATTTTTGCTCCATAGCATTACCCTTGCACAGTGTGTCACTAATAGCAGGGAGTGGGGGCCAGACGGGTAAATGCCAGCATGAACATTTCCTAGTGGGAGTATTAGATTGACTCAAATGTTCCCTCTTAAATTGGAAAGCATTGTGTAAGGGATAGACAAATCAGTGCCTTTAAGAAAGTTAGTAGTGATAAAACCTGTAATGGAAGAAACATAAGCTAGTTATAAAAATTAATCATGTTCATTTTTTCCTCACTTTACCATGATGGAGCTAACCTTCTCTGATGTCAACATTCAAAAGATAAGTTTCAGCATTACTTAAACTGCCAATATTGGCCTACATTTCCATTCTGACACACAGTCACAATGTAAATTCAGAACAAACAATGGAGATACCATTCCATCTTAATTAAAGCACGTGCGTAAAGAAGTATCTCTCATAAGCACCTGCTTCAACGCAGGGTTCTGTCTGTTCCCTTTCTTTCCTATTCTTGCTCAGACCAACATTCACATTCTACGCTGCAATTGGGTTTCTAGATATTCAAAAGAAAAGTTTTTACCAGGCTTGATGTTACTGTTGAATATCCATGGGCATATTTTGGCAAGGAAACCAGAGCCTGGCAGCCTTTTTCAATAATTTCGTATAATGCAAAAGGGCTTAATGCTCCTATTATAGAAGTGATTCTATTATACTCTCCTCTCCAGAACTAATGGAACACTCGACTTACTCATTTTAAAGAAAATGATTGAATGTGAAAAGCTTCCAGACCTTGCTTCTTGCCAGGATTGAAACTGTTCTGTCCTTTATACTGAACAGAAAAGTCACCCCTTAATTAAGTTTATTATTATTTTTCACCTGCCAGGAAATCCCGTAACAAAGCACACAAAAGTGTATGTGTCAGAAACTATATTATACCATGCTTTAAAACCTTTAGTTTTGTCTTATAATATACAATAAAAATAGCTAATATTTATTGAGTGCTTAAAACAACAGGTACTTTTTTAGTTTTTATTTGAATTAATTCAAATAATCTCACAAAATCCTAAGAGCTAGATGCTGTCACTATATTATGGATGACAAAAGTAAGAGTTGGAGAGTTTAAGTAAATAGTAGAGTAAGGATTTAAATGAACACCATTGGAGCTCTTAACAGCTATGCTAAATTATTTTCCATTTAGCTAAGAACTGAAATTTGTGCACGAGGGGAGTGGGGGGGGAGATGTCCCTTAGCCCAGCCTGCACCCTCTCCAATCTGGGACCCCTCGAGGGATGTCTGACTGCCCGTCTAGACCCAATCCTGGTAGGATCAGGCCTAATGGGCAATTGGACATCCTTCTCACAATCCAGGACTGCTGGTTCCAAACTGCTCACCTGCCTGCCTCCCTGATTGCTCCTAACCGCTTCTGCCTGCCAGCCTGATCACCTGCTAACCACTACCCTGCCATCCTAATTGATGTTTAACTGCTCCCCTGCCAGCCTATTTGCCCCCAAATTCACTCCTCTGCCGGCCTGGTCACCCCTAACTGCCCTCCCCTGCAGGCTTGATTGCCCCCAAATGCCCTCCCTTGCAGGCCTGGTCCCTCCCATCTTCCCTCCCCTGCTGGCCTGATGGCCCACAACTGCCCTCCCTTGCAGGGCCTGGAACCTCCCAATGGTCCTCCCCTGCTGGCCATCTTGTGTCCACATTGGGGCAGTATCTTTGACCACATGGAGGCAGCCCTCTTGTGTGTTGGAGTAATGGTCAGTCTGCAAATTACTCTCTTATTAGATAAGATAGAGGCCTGGTGCATGGGTGGGGACCAGCTGGTTTGCCCTGAAGAGTGTCTTAGATCAGGGTGGGGGTTCCCTTGGGGTGAGGGGCAGCCTGGGCAAGGGGCCTGTGGAGGTTTGCAGGCTGGCCATGCTCCCCAGCCACCAAAGAGGAGGCCCTGGGATCTGGGATTAATCTATGTCTACAATTGAAACTTTGTAGCCTGGAACGGAGCCAAGCCTTGTGATCGCTCCATGGTGGCAGCCATTTCTGTTTGAAACATTGTAACCTAGAGTGGCAGCCTAGGCCAGCAATGGCAGACTGAAAGCTTGGCTTCCTCCATTGCCAGGTAAACCTAAGCCTCTGTTCTCTCCAATTCAGTGGCTGCTGCCATTTCTGTATCTTTTATAATTGAAACTTTGTAACATATGAGTGGAGGCTTAGGGAGGCAAAAAGGTTGGCTTCCTTTGTTGCCGGGAAAACCCAAGCCTTCCTCCTCCTGCTCTAAGTGGCAGCAGCCATCTTGTTTGGGGTTTATTTGCATAATTTTCTCCTGATTGGCTGGTGGGCATGGCTGGGATGTGGCTTGTGGGTGTGGTGAAGATACAGTCAAATTTTCATATTACTCTTTTATTAGATATGATATTTAATCTCAATCATTAGCTAAATCTATGATCATGACATTATTTTCTGACTGTTTCTATATTCTCCATAAAATTAAAAAATCACTTCATTAACAATTTCTCTATTCTCTGTAAAATAAAAAATAACTTCATTATCAACTTCATTCTCTGTAAAATGAATAAAAATAAGCTCAATAGAAGGAGTTAAAGGCTTGAAGACTGAAGGAAAAGTATACAATGGTTATTCAAGGGAGGGGAAAATTAAATGGTCTAGGGAAATACTGTAGAATTGCTGTGGCCTCTTGGGCCCACTTGATATTATTATTAGTGATCAGAATTTAAAGTGAGATTGTGTCTTTTCTGGTTGACTTCAGACACTCAGGTACTGGGGGGAAAGTACATAAAGAACTGATTAGAACTAAAATTGGTGAATTTCCAAGCATGGTCAATAGAGAGAGAGAGGAATATAAGGGTTGAGAATGAATACAAGGTGTGATTAGGATAGCAGAACTGGAATTTAACTTGGGGGGAAAAGGACGATGACAGCAGGGTGTAGTGCCCAACAGAGTGAACTGGAAAGATGGAAGGTGATGGGTAGAGAAGGTGATACTTAAAATTTGGATAATAGAGATAGTATGCTATAAGTATCATGTCAAGAGCTCAGATACAACCAAAGGGATTAGTGGTGGAGGGTTAGTGAAGGAAAAGGGCAGGAGTTCAGTGCATCAAGAGACTAAGGTATTGGAAAGATCATTCGTCTGGATATTAAAAGTATCAATATGTATGAAGGAAGTCTTCGCCTAGGAGGAGGAAGAGTGATCTATGTGCTGTAATCTTTAAAGACTGAGTAATAGATTTCTGTAGATCTCTGTAAAAAGGAATAGTTTTAGGGATAAATAAAAGACAATTTTTGAAAAAACTGCAAGGAAAGAAACATCCCCAGGGGCAGCCACATTTGAGAGTGTTCACTGACGAAGCTGAGGATACAGCGGACTTTTTAGGTGACTGACCATGTGGTCCAGAGGGCAGTGAGTCAGTTTGAAGTTTGGGACAGAATATGAGAATGTGTCAATTCAGGGACTTAGTAAGCTAAATGGACAGGATGATCTTGTAATGAGAGAGAACTGGGGGGGTGGGTGAGGGAGTGGGATGAATTTTCTGATATAAACTGGGACAAAGGGCTTGATGGGATTGTTTCTGTTGGTCTCAGAGGTAGCTTTGGATGTTGATGCTGTACCGCTGGGGAGGGAGGAGGGCTGCACACAACGTTCTTTTTTTCATCCTTTGGGATCTACTTCAAAGGCAATTTTAAGAACCCAAAAGGTGTCACAACATAGAGAACTCTGTGAGAGCTCTATTACCTTTGATGGTATTGAAGCTGAAAATTTTATTTTAAGAAAGGAAAGGAAGTCATGAGAAAAACTATTCTGTACATTATTCTGAACATCAATGAAAGGATGCTTGGTGCAATGGATTGAAACTTTAGCAACTGTGCTCAAGCAATAGCTGAGGTTAAAATATCAAAGAAAATTAAATACTAGACTTAATAAAAAATGGATCACAGACTTTAGAAAAAAGAATTAAAAATTCTCAGTGAGCTTGCAAATCAATACAAATAATAGGAAAATTCAAATAAAAATAAAATAATAAGGGTCAGAAACAAAAAAAGTCAATAAATAATAAACAAGCTTAGGAGAAAATATTCAGCACAACTGTTACTGAAAGAAATGCACAAAATGTGATAACATGTTTCCTTTAACATTTTGCAAGTTTGCAATGAAATTATATATAACAAATATAAATATATAAGTAGATTATTTTTTATATATATTCATTCTAGTGTTCAATATAAGCATAAAAATTAAGCCTCATATATTTCTGTGCAGTTAATTTATTCAATGTTCACAACAGACAATGTGAATATGTTAAGAATATTTTAAATGTTTATGTACTCTGACTCCCTCCCTAATTCACTTTTGGAATATATCCTATGAAGTCATCAGATATATATTCAAATATTTATTTATACTCATGCTAATTACAACATCATCAAATGACTTATTGTAACTATTCTAAGTTTCCAAATAAGGGTATAAAGCTATGAAGTCTATAAACCTCAAAGTCTGCTAAAGGATATTGGACGATGCTGACAGTTTTAGAAATAAAGTTTATTTGGAATATTGGATCCATATCAAAGAATATTTGTCACATGTATATAAAATCTGAAGTATAATGAAAATAACATGCATGAACCAACTAACAACTTAAGCACTACAACCTTCTCAAATATCACCAAGCTACCTTTAGGACTCTTTCCTATCTTCCCAACACTCACAAATTATTCCTAATTTTTTATTATGTTTATGGTTTCATCAAAGTATAACACACATATAGAAACACACCTAAATCATACACATACATATAATGCAATATTGTGATAGAACACATCTGAATCACCAGCATGCAGATCATCACACTGAATGTTGGAAGCCTCAGAGAAGCCTCCTGTGCTCTCGTCCTTGTCCTTCCCCACAAAGGTTAATCACTCTCCTTACTTTTAATATCGGAATTAGACCTGATTTTGGCCCTTATGTAAATGAATTTGCATAGTATGCATTTTTGCATGTATCTGGTTTCTTCTTAGCCTAGCACGTGTGGTGTCTTACTTTCCGAAGGGTGGAGCGAGACATTCTAAAAATCTGCTCTTCCATTTCACCACTGGGTGGTGGGAACACAGTGAAATATTAAACACAAGAGCCACCAGAGTCAACAGTTTCAGAAGTCTGAGAATGAACTAGAGATTTGAAACTATTTGAGCAAAGTTTTTACTCAAGATGAACAGTGAACTCTTGTTAAGAATAGAGAAGATCAATGCCTCCTGTTCAATTGAACAGGCTGTCAAGCTACAGGGGGAAGGCTGGGTGGATGGGAGGTGGATGCTGGGGGAGATCAACCGAAGGACTTGTATGCATACATATGAGCATAACCAATGAATGAAAGACACTGGGGCGGGGAGGGGGGCAGGTGGGGACATGTGCTGGGAGGTAAGGGAGGCTGGGGGGAGGTTATGGGGGGGGGAGGAAAACATGTACTACTATTAAATATAAGTTATACTGCAAAAAATCAATAAACATATATTAAAATAAAAAAAGAATAGAGAAGCTTATAGCTTTCTAACTTGCCCTTATCATATCCCTTCTCCTCAGATGCATAGTAGCCTTAAAAACTAGCAACCTCACAACTATGGTAGCTGTGAAAACCAACAGGAAAGCCCATAGGAGGGGGGATAATGGGTTTGGAGCACCCTAAAAGCCCCATTCCCACAGATTTGTCACTATTTGGCCTGTCTGGAAAAGCTTCATTCTCAGAGCATGTCTTTATTTGACCTGACTTAGAGCTTTCTCTATGTGGACTACCTACAGGGCCTTACCCTTCCCCTCTCCCCCCCAATGACAAAACAAAACAACACAAAACAAAAAACAAAACCAACCAGTAACAAATGTTTAACATTGTAGCTGCCTGATATAGCATTACTAGTTGGGATTAAGAAGTGGCTGACCAGAAACTTTAAAATGAAAAAATTGGGGAATAATAAGTCCTTAAGCTTTCCTATGTTCCTGGGAATGTAAAAGCCTATATACCAAAAATAAAAATAAATAAAAGGCTACATAAATATGCAATGCTGGGTGCATATGCAAGGCTGTGCACATGCCTAGGAAAAACTTGAGAAGGCCCCAAACTTTCCCTTCTGGCTGGCTGACTTTGAGGCTGTGTACAAGGCTAAGGCAGAGTTATAAACTGCCTGATGAGCTATTAAAAACTTGATTTAACTTTGGGTGGTGAACACACAGTGCAATATACAGATGTTGTAACATAGACATCTACACATGAAACTTGTATAGTCCTATTAACCAAATGTCATCCCAATAAGCCCCAATGTGTATGAAACATATAATACACAAGTTCAGCAAGGCTGCAGGACACAAAATCAAACAAATATCAAATGTATTTCTGTACACTAGCAATGAACAATCTGAAAATAGAATTAGGAAAACATTTCTATTTTAAGAGCATCAAAATTAAATACTTAAGGCATAAATGTAATACAAAACAGCCACTGAAAACTACAAAACATAATGGAAAGAAATTATAGCAGATCTACATAAATAGAAAAAAATCACATAGTCATTGATCTGCAGAATTAAAACTGTTCAGATGATAACAATTTTCAAATCGATTTATGGGTCAATGTACTCCATTATAAAATGCATCATTTCTGACTAATGTCATATCTCCTACTGAGAGAAAAAGGTAGTAATGTTGTTAATACTTATAATGCCATAGGTCTTATAATTCTGTTTGTAGAAGCCAATATGTATTTTTCTAATCCTACTTGTTTAATGCTGGTTGTATCATTACCCATGGTACTGCATCTTCCCTTGTGCACCCAATGAATATTGGTTTCCAGTGACTCCAAAATTGTTACTATGCTTCATTAATGATATTCAAAAAGGTAAATATTATCCATAGTATAAAGGAAAATATAAACAGTAATGATCATTTTCTGATCCTGTTAATTTTATGAGTAACATAAAATGATGCATGTCCAACTACATCTTCTCTTAAACAGATTCTGTGAATGTGATTTTGTTCAGTGATGCCCATACCTCTGTCTTCCACACACTGCCACCAGTGAAGAAGGAAAGGACCCTGTGTTCAAAGCAAGAAGAATGGTTTCATTCATTCCAGCAATATCCATTCCTCATCCAGCATGGATTATGCCTGACTGATATATTCTTTTGGAGGCCAAAGGACATTAATCAAAAAGTCTCTTTGGAATTGTGGAGTAAAGGCCTCATTGCCTGTAGAGGAATTAGGTGTAGCTACTCCAGAGGAACTACCTGGAACATGATGCAGAACCTGTGAGAGAAAGAGTGGGTGACCTCCCTGGGTACTGATGGTGGGGAGATTCAAGAATAAATTTTGGCTGTGGACAACTATGCTGCCCTTGGGTGCTATAGACCTGAGGAAGTACCATGGTCCAACATAGAGGGGTGACAATCCATTTAGGGACTTAAACATGAAACTGATTCCCAAGTGCTGGCAGTAGATCATTAGTAGTCCAGGTCCCTAGGCTTGTTCTGTGTTCTGTCTTAACTACCAGTCATTCCGAAACAATGTGTTAGAATGATTTTGGTGGCCCTATATCATTGGAATATCTAATAAACCCCACTGTCTGGGTAGAGGGTCAAAGAGCAGCAGGGACTATGGTCCACATAGCTCCTGGAAAGCACTACTGCCTGTGGAGAGTGACTACAGCATTTGGACAGGTTCAAGCCTGGGACTAATGAGAAGGCATAATCCTCTCGTGGCAAAGCCATGTGCAAGTCCCAGCACAATGATAGCCAAAGGCTACAGTCCGAACCTGTGGTCCCACATGGCTGAGTGATGTGGGCTTGATAGAATTCAGGTGCATGTAATTGAGTAGATTTGAATTGAAACCCGAGAGAACTTTGCAAACATCTTGACCATGCCCTTACTTTGCCACATGGAATTTGGCTATGAAATAAAGACTCGGCTTACAGTCAGTTGTGCTCTCTCTCCAGAAGCAGCGTTCCAACTAGACCTAGCTTTATTCTCTTGTCTGTCTTTTCTAAATCCTTTGCCACCTCCTCTCAGGTTCACCAATGGCCATGCCGGCTCAGCACATATGGCACCCAGCGTGGGGCTGAGTTCTGGGAACTCACCACAACTCCCGTGACAGGTCCCAGCTCCTGGAATGAGATTTTGAAATTTTGAGGCTGATGTTTCTAGTGATAGAGATTCACATGGGGTCAGGTCTGGGCTCTAGGTGCACTGCCCAAAGAACACTGCCAGCCCTCGCTATTCCAGACAGGAGTATTTTTAGAGAGATATTCCAAAAGTAGGGATATCTGAATGGGTGCTCAGAGCAGGAAGCTCTCTAGCACAGGTCTAAGGATGATAGTGCAGAGATGGCTATTAGTTTACCACAATCTGTTTTCTTTTCTTCTAGGCAGACAGCAAGATTATGTTTTCCAAGCTCCCTTACATTTAGGTATGACCATGTGGGTTCTAGCTAGTGAAATGTGGACAGTAGTGATGTATGTTCTTTTTTAACCTAACCCATAAACTTCCTAAATGACGTTTAAAAAAGACAAACATCAAAGCAGAGAAGTATCTCTATAGTTTGTCATGAATTTCTTTATCACAGGCCATCATCTTTTCTTTGGCATGAAATTAAATATAGAATGTCAGACAAATTTAGGGAAGGAAGTTCTAAACTTCAAAAACATCTAATAACTTCCCAATGAACATTTCAGAATTGAAGATAAAATTAAATTCCCAACAACAACAAAACTAGAGACAAAATAGAAGTCAAAATGAAACAAAAACAGAAGTCACTCTTCTCTGCTCTCATTTACCTGGCTTTGTTAGATGTATATCAGCATCAGGATGAGCTTGGGATCTATGTATTGAAGACAACCTAGATTAATGGGGCTTCCTGAATTATTTAGTGAAGCAGAACCTATCTGTCCCTCCTATAGGTTGAACTTTGAGTAAGAAATGCTCTTCTATTGTGTTATATCACTGAGAATCTAGCTTCTATAGCAATTAAACTAATATAATAATATTTTAAAACTGTGAATATTATGTCAGAATTCTTTTTTTTAAATTCTCATCTGAAGGTATGTTTTATTGATTTTAGAAAGAGAGAGGAAGTGAGAGAAGGAAACATCAATGAGAGAGAAACGTCTTTGATCAGTTGCCTCCTGTGCATGCTCCGACCAGAGATTGAACCCAAGCCCACAACCTAGGATGTGCTCTGACCACAAACTGAACCTGCAACCTTTTGGTGCATGGGACAATGCTCCAATCAACTGAACCAGAGCTGTCAGAATGCTTAATGGTGTCATAAGAATTAGGCATGCAAAATATTTAGAAAGGAACATTATTGCTACTAAGACCAAAACAGGTTTACAGAGTGAGCATTTCCCCCTACAGTTAAATGTAAATGGTAATATCGCTAACTTCATACATAAGAAAAATATTATGAGAGAAATAATTCCCCCAAAAAAGGGGGAGGAGGGAGAGAAACATACCATGTATGTAGTTTTAGCACGGCTGTTGACCACATCTCTCATGGATCCCTTTCAGCTGCATACTTCTTAATACTAGGGTGATGTGTAATGTGCTACATCCACATGGAAGACATTTCAAGTCAAGTTCACATATCTCTGTCATTGTGTCTTATTTCTCCTTTGTAATGGCAATTTTGGTAAAGACAGATGAAAAATGCTTATCTAACTTGCAGGTGATGAAAATCAGGAAGAGAAAATATATGTCGGAATCAATATTCAAATGATAGACTGAAAAGATAAACTGAAACAAAAAAAAATTAAATTTAGGAAAAATAAACATAAGACACAGAATTTAGGTTTAAACAAATAACTCAATATGACAGACATGACTTATTGGGAAAAATTGAGAACATTTTTAAAAGAAGTAGGCTTGATTCAGAACCCAAAACTTGTAGATATGCTATCAAATGATACTATACGTACTCCTAAAAAAAATAGGCTGAAATAATGAATAAGAGTACAGGGAAATCTGGAATCCTTAAAACAGTGATTCTCAGTGGAAGTGCTTTGAAAAAATCATGGTTGTATATTTTACTTTTGTCCAAAAGAAAAGATTGGTTTTTGTTTAGAACTTTACCAGGAGCTTGTTTATAATTTCAGAAAATTATGTCACTAGTAGCCATGCTATGCATTCCTATATTGGCTAGCATGCATTAATGGAAATTTAATTATAGGTATAATCATCTCTTTTCTTTGTTATAACTGACAATGTAGTCTTGTGAAGCATTTGCATATGGAAATACACATTATTTTATAGTATACTAGTGACCTGGTGCACAGATTCGTGTACATTGAAAGGAAATTAAATAGAAGGTGGCTGGCGGGGCCGGACACACTCTGGAGCCAGCCTCCCATGGTCCCTCCAGGCATCTGTGGAGTGAGTGAGTGGGGCCCCTCTGGCAGGTGTAATCCCACAGCCTGGCCTGTGGGGATCCTGCCAAAATCGGCTCTCCAATATCCTCCGAGGGGTCCAGGAGTGTGAGAGGGCACTCTGCAAAGTTGCTATTGTATAGAGTGTGAAATGCGGATACAAGTGTGCAGGAAACCAGATTTGGGCTGACAATGCCCAGCAACAATATAACTCACGGCTAAAGATAGAATCACATGGCCCAGTGAGGAATCCAGCTCCTTCCTTTCTGGTTTTGGGGTGCATCAACCCAAGAGCCACTGCTGCCAAGTTACTGCAGCTTGGCAGCTCCTGTGTTGAGCATCTGCCCCCTATTGGTTGGTGTGCATCATAAGAAATGGTCGGATGAGTGGAGGGACACTTAGCATATTAGACATATATATACACTAGAGGCCCAGTGCATGAAATTCATGCACAGGGGGCGGGGGATGCCCCTCAGCTCAGCCTGCACACTCTCTAATCTGGGACCCCACAAGGGATGTTGGACATCCTTCTCACAATCCAGGACTGCTGGCTCCAAACTGCTCAACTGCCTGCCTCCCTGATTTCCCCTAACCACTTCTGCCTGCCAGCATGACCACCCTCTAACCACTACCCTGCCAGCCTAATGTCTAACTGCTCCCTGCCAGCCTGTTTGCCCCCAACTTCCCTCCTCTGCCGGCTTGGTCACCCCTAACTGCCCTCTCCTGCAGGCTTGATTGCCCCCAACTGCCCTCCCTTGCAGGCCTGGTGCCTCCCAACTGCCCTCCCCTGCTGGCCTGATGGCCCACAACTACCCTCCGTGCAAGTGTGGAACCTCCCACTGCCCTCCCCTGCTGGCCATGTGGTGGCCATCTTGTGTTCACATGGGGGCAGGATCTTTGACCACATGGGGGCAGCCCTCTCATGTGTTGGAGTTTCATAATAATATCCCAGCTGCAGGAAATGAGAAAATTGGATCTAGGAAGAAAAAGTGGGGAGAGAATTCCATTCATTTACTTCATCCTTTGTCACCCATTCTCTTCTCTAAATTCATTGTTACAGCATCAGACACTTGCCAGCCTCCCAAATCCTTAAGAGTTTCACAAACTTCTGGCTGGAGTTCCTCCTGCTCAGAGGCTGGTATTGATGGAGGCTGTAGGGACACATTGTAGACAGAGAGCACCCAGATCCCACACAATACAACAGGAACTGCGAAAAAAAACAACCATGGAATGAGCAGATTACCAGCTGCTCCACACTAGTTTAGTTCCCAGTGATTAAGACACGGTTCGCTGGACAGCAATAGGATGACTTCCTCCCCTCCCAAAAGAAAAAAAAAAAAAAGGCAAAGCAGTTTGGGCCTTTGTTTCTGTAATCCCAGAGGAATACCACATTGTTCACCAAAGAGCCTTTCTCCAGTGAAGACTGAAACAAAGACGCAAACTACTTTGCCTTTTTTTTTTCTTTAATTCGGAGCCAATGTGCCTCTTCTAGAAGTGAAGCGCAGGAGCCAATGGAGAGATTTCTCGCATGCCCATCCCCTCTGGGACACGCATTGTGATACGTTCCCCACAGGCAGTAAAATTGTCACAGAAATCCACTTTTCAGGCCACCTGGGTGCACAAAGACTCCAGCACACGCCCCTGGAAAGAAGACTATGCCCCCCAAAGCTCTCTGCAACCTCTCCCAGACCACTGGCCTGAATTGGAGCTGTTTCTTTCCCGGGTTGTCAGATGGGGATTTCCAGCCTGCCTCCTGCTGGGGCTGGGGCTGGGCTGTGATGGGGACCCTGGCCCCGCCCCCTGTCAGGCTCCTGCGCGCCGCGGCCCCACCCCCCGGTTATGTGCACTTCAGCCCTGCCCTCCACCTTGTGCTGCTTGGCCCCACCCCCCACTCCTGATTGGCTGGTAGTGTAGCGAAGGTACAGTCAAATTTGCATGTTTCTCTTTTATTAGATAGGCTATATATATATATATATATATATATATATATATCCTATTTAATTATATATATATATAATTATATGGGTGTGTATATATATCCTATATCCTATATCCTACCTAATTATATAGGATATATATATATATATATATATATATATATATATATATATATCGTATCTAATAAAAGAGTAACATGCAAATTTGACCGTACTTTCACTACGCTACCAGCCAATAAGGAGCAGGGGGTGGAGCCAAGGCACACATGGCAGCGGCATGGGTGGAAGCATTGGGGCGCGGGCAGCGGCGGCGCCGGGGCACAGGCAGCAGTATCAGTGGTGTCGTCATGACACCAGGTTCCCTGGTGTCGGGATGGGGGACCTGAGGCCAGGCCAGGGGACCTAAGGCTGCACATTTTGCTCTTGTACCGGGCCAAGGGGCCTGAGGCTGCACCCCTGCCTGGAGGGGCTTGATGGGACACCTGAGGCCACATCCCCCACCTCAGCACTGGGAGACCTGAGGCCAAGTTGGCGGTCCTAAGGCTGCACCCCCTGCCCTGGTTCCAGGGCAGAGTGACATGAGGCTGGGCCAGGGGACCTGAGGCTACATCCCCTGACCTGGCATCTGCCCAGGGGACCTAAGGTTGTTATGGGGGACCTGAGGCCATGCTCCCTGCCAATAGGACCTGATGAGGGACCTGAGGCTGCGCCCCCCACCCAGTGCCAGGTCGGGGGACCTGAGGCTGTGGCCCCTGCCCTGAGGGGCTTCATGGGGGTGGGGTTGGCTGAGTCTGGGTCTTGCCCAATTTCAAGGTAAACACTGGTGGGTAAAGACTTGACTCTGGGTCCCATGGCATGCCCCAGACTCTGACAGGAATGGAGATTTTCATACACATTTTATTAATTTTCTTTCATCTCTTGTACTTCTATTATAGAGAAAGGGAAAATAGAAAAGGAAATATTAACATATTTCATCTAATTCCCTTTTAATGTGCATGAATTTCATGCACTGGGCCACTAGTATATATACACACACGCATATACACACTAGTGGCCTGTTGCACAAAATTCGTGCACTGGGTGAGTGATCCCTCAGCCCAACCTGCCCCCTCAATGGGACCGATGGCTGGCTCTGCCCCAGATGCCTCGGCCTCACTTCCTCAGCTCAGGCCTTAGCCCTGTCAGCAACAGCCCAGCCCCGGGGTCACCCCACACTCATGGTGGCCAAGGGGCAAGCTGTCCAGAGCCCTGTCACTGTGTGGCACTGGGGGCATGGGCACCATACATAGAGCACTCAACCGGGTGTGCCCAACCTTGACCAAAGAGATCAGCGGGACTCAGGAGAAGGGTGCAGGGGTCTCTTGCCTTCTGGACCTTCAGGCCATATGTCCACCTCTCCCCATGAAAGCTGCCCTTTGGAGGGCTCTGCTATGCACACAGCACCTCCCCAGATCTCTGGCTCCCATTCTCCTGCCTTCCCTGCCATGCTCAGAGATGCTTTGCTGCAGACCCAGGACCCCTTAGGTGCCTCTTCCTGTGCTTCTGCCATAGCGCAGCACCTGTACTTTTCCAGCTCTCTCTTTCCCTCTTGAAATTGAAAGTTATTGAGGTTGCTCAGGGTTCTTGCTCCAGCAGTTTCCTTCCCCGCCCCCGAGTCCCCCCTCCTCTGCCATGCCCCCTCCCCTTCACTCCCCCCATCTTTCTCTCCCTGCTCTCTTGCTCCTCCCTTCTGGTGTTCTCCTGGCATCCCAGCCCCACTAGAGCGGCTGCTGCTCATGAAAGGTAGAAGCAGATTGGGATCTCTCCAGCTCCCCTTGGCCATGGCCGTGGTGCCGACAGTGCTTGCTCCCCGATGCTCCCGGGGCCTCCACCTCCACCTCCTCAGCCCCTGAGCCCCCGGGGCCACCACCGCTGCCCACTCAGACTCTTCCTGCTCAGACTCTGCCTGCCGTGCACCAAGCTACTTGTGGCAGCCCTGGTGAGGCTGCCTGCTGCTCCTGGGACCCTTCTCATTTGTGTGCTGACAGCCACCCTTGCAGAGCCACTGTGGCTTGGGGCTTGGACGCTGTGAACATACAGTAGTCAGTTTTCCTCTCCGCCGGACCCGCTCTGCTTGCCAGCCCAGCGTGCCCATCAGATCTGCACGCAAAAGTTGTGTCTGCTGCTTGGGGTGTCCCCAGCTCTTTCTGTGTGCCTCACACCTACATACATTTCTAAAACATTCGGCATAGTCATCCACCATGCCTCACTTGTGTCTTGGCCCCACCCCCCGCTCCTGATTGGCTGGTAGCGTAGCAAAGGTATGGTCAAATTTGCATATTACTCTCTTATTAGATAGATTATATATATATATTACTTTCACAAAGTTTCATTTATATTACACTTATATATTAATTTTTTGAAGTTATTTTTGCAAATAAGTTAATTTTCTATTAATGTATTTTGAAGATAATAGAGCATTACAGAATATACTACCTAATAAAAGAGTGATATTCAAATTAACCATCATCCTCTACACCCACTAACCATGCCCACTAGCCATGCCCACTAACCATGCCAACTAGCCACACCCATTAGCCAAATCAGGAGTGAGTATATAAATTAACCCCAACCAAGATGGCTGTGGCCATGGAGAGATCAGGAGGGAGGCTTGGGTCCCCAGAGATGGAGGAAGCCAAGCTTTCCACACACCCTGGATGGCCTATGCCTTCTCTTAAGGCTACAAAGTTTCAATTATAGAAGATAAATTCCAACAGAAATGGCTTCCACCACAGAGTGAGCAGAAGGGATGGCTCTGCTCCTGGCTACAAAGTTTCAATTGTAGAAGATAAATCCCAGATACCAGGGTCTCCACTTGTGTTACCAGAGGGTATGGCCAGCCTGCAAATCACCACAGGCCTCTTGCCTAGGCCACCTCTTGCCCCAAGGGAACCCCCATCCTGATCCGGGACACCCTTCAGGGCAAACAAGCTGGCCCCCACAGATACACAAGGCTTCTATCCTATCTAATAAAATAGTAATATGCAGATTAACCATCACTCCGACACACAAGAGGGCTGCTCCCATGTGGTCAAAGATTCTGCCCCAATGTGAACACAAGATGGCTCTGACAAGATGGCCAGCAGGGAGGGCAGTTGGAGGCAATTAAGACTGTAGGTGAGGGCAGTTCAGGGTGACCAGACAGGCAGAGGAGGGAAATTGGAGGTAAACAGGCTGGTAGGGGAGCAATTAGACATCAATCAGGTTATCAGGGGAATGATTTGGGGGTGATCAGGCTGGGAGACAGAAGCAGTTAGGGGCAAACATGGAGGCAGGCAGGCGAGCAGTTTGGAGCCAGCAGTCCTGGATTGTGAGAGGGATGTCTGACTGCCAGTTTAGGTGAAATCTGACCTGAACAGGCAGTTGGACATCCCTTGATGGGTACCAGATTAGAAGGGGTGAAGGCTGGGCTGATGGACACAACCCTCCCCCCCGCCCCGCATGAATTTTGTTCATCAGGCTTCTAGTTTACTATTAAAAAAGTGTTGAATCATATAAGGTTGGAAACCATTGTTATCAATGTGTGTATTTCACTGATAAAACAATTCCATGTTCTCTGGAATTTAGAATTATGGTGGGCCTAATGGTTTGTGATATGATAATAAAGAATCTATAATATCGGCAATTTTAATAAAATGTCACTTACCTGGAGAGGATGTGAGGGGAAACTTGTTGAACACATATATGCAACAAGTATTATGCTTACTCGCTGTCTTTTATATAATATTTTCATGCTCACAATTACTTATTTAGGTAGCTATTAGTTCCCCATTTGGAACTGATGAAATAGGCTCAGAGGATGTAAGTAACTTGTCCAAAATCAAAAGCGATTGTGTTGTGAATATAGGAATTTGACCCAACTCTATTTAGCTTCAAAGCCCCAGCTCTTCACCATTGTGCAATGAAAGATTCACAGGAAGGTAATATCAGTCTCCAGTTCTGAAAGGGCTGCTATGTAAAAAGAGTAGGTTTCATCTGGGGCATCTCAGAGGCTATAAAACTCAGAATAGTGAAGAGAAATTAAACAGAGGTAGGTTTTAATGCAACTGAAAGAACTTTCTCACAGTCAGTTATCCCTCAGCAGAATGGACTGCCCTAGGAGATACTGACATGTAAAGATACTAACAACCACTAAAGTCCAATATTGATTATCATGTGTCAGAATTATTGAAGAAAGATTGTCTGCATATGGGTAAGACATTTTTATTTTTTTACTTTTTAAAATTATTTTTCTATTCTTTAAAGTATTACAAATAGTAGTACATGTTTCCTTCCCTCCCCATTGAACTTCCCCAAGCCTCCCCTACCCTATCCCCCCACCCCCAGCACATGCCCTCACCTGTCCCCCCAGCCCCAGTGTCTTGTATCCATTGGTTATGTTTAATGCATGCATACAAGTCCTTTGGTTGATCTCTTACAGCCCTTGCCTTCCCACTGTAGTTTGACAGTCTGTTCAATGCTTCTTTGCCTCTGTATCTATCTCCCCCCCCCCACGTCTTTTCTTTAAAAGAATCTTGCATCTGCATACTGGAAATAAATGTATAAGAACAACAAATATTTGAGTCTCAGTTTCAATGTCCAACAGTTCTGAGTCCCAGTTTCAATGTCAATAGTTACTTATGTGTACATGTCAGCAATGGTATCTACATGGTGGAGAAATTGTGGTAATGCAGGTTCCAACCTCTCTGGTTTGGTCCAGGGCAACCTGCAGTGATACACAGCTGCTGACTGCTAGCATGGCAAGGTGTCATCAGTGTCTTCCATTTCTGGACTGTCTTCACGGTTGGAACAGACGTGACAGTTCCTCTTTGTTGCAGGAATCCATATGGTCTTGGAGTTGTTTTTTGAAAATATACAAACATATTCTTGACCAAAAGTTAATAAAGGAATCTTTTCTATAAATTAGACTTGGGATTCTTTTTATTTTTGCCCAAATGATTTTCTTTTGGCTTATTTTGACATCATGTATGTTTTTCATGGGTGTCCTGCTATTAGCATTATAAATGGAAATTAATTTTCTGAAGTAAGAATTTTCTAGATGTAATTTGCTTACAAGATATTATTCCTTACATGATATTACCCCACTATCCCCCCCTTTTTTGGATTAATGGGAGCTTTTGGAATTTTTACATTGCAGTCTTGGTAACTTCAAATTTTAATTTTTGCACAAAAATATGACTGCTTTAGGTTCTTTGCATGTTAGGCAATTTGACAATGAGATGAACTACTAATAGAAATTTTAGTTAATATTTTAGGAATAGCTTTTTGTCCAGTACACTTAAATTTTCTTGAGTATTTACTTATTTCAATTGGCCAATTTAAATTAATCTGAAAAATTGATAACTATTTTACTGTCAAATTTAATACTCAAACAATAATCTTAGTTTACCCTGTAAATATTAGTGGAAAGGATTGTTTGCATTCTTGAGTAGGCCCTGAGCATTCCTGGTAATAGACTGGATTTAGATATAGGGTAGCTGTTGCTGGCCAAGTCTCTGTCTGTTACCTGGGTCCTGATCTGAGCCATGCATGGGAGGTGAAGCAACCATGGGGGCAGGAGACCTCCCTCAGAAGGGGTGAGAGTTCAGGCCCCTGCAAGGTTAGGGGGGTGAGGGTCTGTGCCCCACCTTTGTTGACATTTAAGTTCTCTCCTGATGGCCCCTCTGTGATGTGCCTGTCTTAGGTTGTTCCTTCCCCGAGGAATTTTACCCATCTCTGGTTAAACAGCCATCCTCTGGGGCCAAGCAGGGTGATGTGAGGTTCAGTTCTGTCTCCTTGGTAGTCTATGGCCCCATGGCCTTCATGCCCAGTACCTGCCTTGGGATCTTCTCACCTGCTGGTGGGGTCCTGTTACTGATCACATATCTCGGGAGACTCAGGTTTCTTCTCCAGGGAGAGCCCAGTTCACACCATTGGGCGAGAGACAGATCCATGGTGCCAGCCACCCAGAAGCTTCAACCTCAGCATGAACAGAAAACTCAGGCAATAGCTGTGTACACTTAGATTGTGAGAAGAGGGTCCCTCTTGGCAAAAAGGGCAAGAGGGACCAATATAGAATGCTTAAGTGCCTTCCCAGTGCCTTAATTCCTTCTGAAAGAAATTCCTTTCATGTCCTTTTTTTAAATTGCTGCCAAACATTCAAAGAATTAGTTTGTAAGTTTCTTTGGGATAATTGTACAATATGCTGTTGTCAAATATCAAAAATTATAATGACATTGTAGAATAATATCATGTAATACCTTACTCATAACTCTTAAAATTGATGACTCTCCTGCACTATTTAGTTCAACCTTGTACATGGCACTCTCTTCTACACACCCTGGTCGTCATGGAGCTACTAGGAGCCTACTTTCTCCTATATATCCTTGTTTATATTTAATTCATATAATTTTTCAATATTTTATTTATCCTTGAATACCACCTTAAGTTATTTTGGATGCAAAGAGGCAAGGACTCATGTTTCCCCAAAGAGTCCCCTCCATCATAATACAACATAAAGGAGCAGAAGGATTTTTCTTATACTGACCTTTTTATTTCCTAAAATATTTAAAGAGGAAGTCATGTTTTCAGATAATTTTGATAAGAAGCCATTGCTCACTTGACCTGGGTGCTTATTTGTTGTCGAACCCTATCTGGAAGATGTTTTATTTTTTTTAAACGTCTTTTATGCCATAGACACCCGGATAAACACATTGTACATACCATCTTTGCACAAAGTGCAAGGAACTTATTTGCTCTGGTCAGCATCTTGGCCATTCTTTCAGGGAATCAAGTGAACCTAAGGGTCACACTCTGCATTATTAGAAAAAAAAATCAATTACACCAAATCAAGTATACATTACATACCGACTGGCATAATTTAAAATGTTTTAATGATTACTCTTATGATGGATCATTTTCCAATACAGCTTTAGAAGTCTTGGGCAGATGGAGATCTTTTTTTCTCTCCAAGTGGATCAGAACACAAGGATAGGGCCTTATCAATTCCAGGAATTTTAACTCTAATCATACCTTTTAATGGTAATAGTAATAGCAAATGAAAGAAAAAAAATTTGACCAAGATGTTATTGGTGGATTGCTATTGAGTTACCCTGGGTATTGGTCTGGAGATTTGAACTTAGACTTTATATTTCACTGTCTTGAATCTTATTGACATTTGTTTTTCTGTATCATCCTACCCTGCTTCTATATAACACAATAGAAAAGAACATAAACTTTCTTTCAGCTAAACAATAGATATAAGACATATAAGGGACATTTGTGGGGGAGTAAGTAATATGGATCATTCATTTGAAAAATCTATTTCTGTAGGCCAAATATTTAGGTTAAAGATCACCAGGGTCTTGAGTTCCTAGCTGGTTACTGTTACTCCCAATATCAGTGGAACACAGTGTAGTGTTTAGGGATGATGGCTATTCTCTGACAGCGATTGGAAGAAATTATGTTTACATGATGATAGCAAATTTTTTATAATTGAAAAAGAATTCGTTTAGCCTGGTGTGGCTAAGTGGTTGAGTGTCAACACATGAACCAGGAGGTTAGGATTCAATTCCCTGTCAGAGCACATTCTTGTGTTATGGGCTTGATCTTCAATAGGGGGCATGCAGGAGGCAGCTGATCAATGATTCTCTCATCACTGATGTTTCTCTATCCCTTTCCCTCTCCCTTCCTCTCTGAAATCAACAAAAACATATTTTTAAAAAACAAAAAGTTTAATATGAATATACTAGAGGCCCAGTGAACAGATTTGTGCACAGATGGGGTCCCTCGGCCTGGCTGGTGATCGGGGCTGATCCAGCCATCTCACCCAGTCCTGATCGGCCGGGCCAGGGGAGGGACCACAGGAGGTTAGCTGAGGGAGCACACTGACCACCAGGGGGCAGCTCCTGCATTGAGTGTCCTCTGGTGGTCAGTGCACATCACAGCTACCGGTCATAATGGACACTTAGGTTTTTACATACGTATATAGATTATAGTCTGGGACAAGAAGACAATTTTAGAGCCTTTATAAACCTGTAATCATTAATTGCATCCTTATCATTGAATGATCAAAACCATTAAGTGGTTTGCCATGGCTACACACCTTTTAAAAAATATATGTATATTTTTTATTGATTTTAGAGAGGAAGGGAGAGGGAAAGAGATAGAAACATCAATGATGAGAGATAATCATTGATTGGCTGCCTCTTCATGCTCCCTTCTGGGGATCAAGCCCATAACCCCGGGCATGTGCCCTCGACCAGAATGGAACCTGGAACCCTTCAGTCCACAGGTTGATGCTCTATCCACTGAGCCAAACCAGCTAAGGTGGCTACATACCTCTTTAGGTCAATATAGACTGACCTAAACACAATGTCTTTCAACAACCTGCCTGATTCTCATCCTATGATCCCATGTAACTGTGAGATGTTGGCGCATAGCTCACATCTATAACACATCTATCAGTCTACCTAACACTTTATATACATAGCAAGGTGCCTAAAATTTTAAAAAGAATGTATTATGTATGTGTTTAATTGGATAGATAATCATAGTGTTCTCTTAGATAAACTTTTGTTCCCTGTGGGTTTTCCTTACCATTAGTCTGATTCTTACCTTTTTATTCCCATGGTTAAGTTACTTCTATAGAAAAACTGTTAAAATGCCAATTGAGAGAAAAATGAGGGCTTCGAGGGGTTCTTCTCATTATGATCATAACATGGATTTATCAGTGCAGTTAAGTCCTCACTTAATGCTGTCCATAGGTTCTGGGAAAATGTAACTTTCAACAAAACCATGTACAATGAAAATAATTTGACCACAGGCTAATTGATATAAATAAGAGTTAAATTCCTACAGCGTATTGCCTGCTCACAAAAAATTCACTACTAGTAAGTTTCTAAATAAAGGCCCCAAACATTTTGAATACTAAATGTGAGCTATATATACTTTTAAGAAAGATGAATAAAAACAAGGAAGAGAATTCTTTTCCAACCTGCTGATTTCAGTTCAAGGTTCTGGGTGGCCAGAGCCTGCCGTGGCAGCTCAGGGTGCAGGTGAGACCTCACCATGGACAAGACAACCCTCCATGGCAGGCCCACTCACACCCACACTCACTCAGACCTGAACAAGAAGACATACAATTTACCTCACATGCACATCTCTGGGATGTGGGACGAGACCAGTATCAGAGAACACCCATGCAGACATGCGGAGAACTTGCAAACTCCACACAGTCAGTGGCCCCAGCTGGGAAATGAGTTTTCTTTTCATCAACATTATTACTAAACAATGTTGAATGAAACAACTTTGTTTGAGGTCTAGCTGTAATTTAGCTGATTGAACACAGTAAATGTGGTAAGTTATGTAAGCCTCATTTGAAGGGTGAAGAATATTATTTCTGATAAGCTGCTGAGGTTGAGGTGCAGACAGTGCACAAATGGGATAATTTTAAGAATTACTAATGTGTAAACTGACATTATCAGAAAATCAGATATTTTATCACGTTAGGCATATGAGGGACTGTAAGGGGATCACAGGCTATTGACAATGCAGAAAAATTTGTGTCCCAAAGGCTGTCCTAGGACACTGGTTTGTGGGTTTAAAGCCTTGAAATGGAAGGACAGCCAACTTAGGCAGTGAAAATTTTACTTAATCCACAGTGTCATCCAGAAAATGCCTTGGCTTTTCAAAGCCAAATTTATAAAACAGAAATCAACACAAAACTGGTAGGCAACACAGCATAGAACCACTTTGCTTACATCCATAAATATCAGAGCAAAGTCTGAGCTTCAACCTCCAGCCTACTTGCAAATGATGTCATTATGCAGACCTAGCTTTGGCATGAAGACATAATTAGTATTCAGCCTGACAGAAAGCCATTTCATTTAATTCCACTGGCTGGAATCCAACCGGCAGTATATATATGACAGCATACGAAACAAGCACTTTGGGTAAAAGCAGACTTGGCATTAGTATGCTGAATGGTGACCTGGAATGGGAGCAGGGACAGAACAAGGTTGGAAGGAGCAAAAGAGCAGAGGGACTTGATATTGCAGTTCAGAAACCTACTGGGTTTGTGTTTTAAATGCAACGAATGAGGCTTATTTAATAAAGATTCTCATGCTCTATTAGTCATGCTGTCTGACAAATTTATGAACATAGTCATGATTAACTTTTAACCTGAAGAAATTACAGAAATCCTCCCAGGGATTTACCTGAAATGAGAATCTGATCCCACATAGCAATATGAACTGAAAGCTGTATGCTGGTTTTTAAAAATATATATTTTATTGAATTTTTACAGAGAGGAAGGGAGAGGGAGAGAGAGTTAGAAACATCGATCAGAGAGAAACATCAATCAGCTCCTCCTGCACACTCCCCACTGGGGATATGCCTGCAACCAAGGTACATGCCCCTGATCGGAACTGAACCTAAAACCCTTGAGTCCACAGGCTGATGCTCTATCCACTGAGCCAACCCAGTTAGGGCTGTATGCTGTTTCTTTAATGTACTCCTTCTTTCTCTGTGGCCCTGAGTATTTTGGTTGATCTGATAACTGTCTGTGAAGAGTATCTGACTCAGAGGTTGCAATTAGCCAGTGATTACATTTAATGCTCCAGATCACCCTCTGCTCTTCTCTTCCCCATTCGCTCTCCTGGAATAATGCCCTGTATGGACTCTACTGGAAATATTTCTTGTCCTATGACTTCTGGTTGGATCTTATCAATGGGAGGCATCAACAAGAAAACTGGAATCTGGAAGGAGGTTCCTGTTCTGTGGTGACTCTGTGCCCTCTGCAGTTCCTTTTAGGTGGCCCTCTCCTTAGAGCACTCTCTCCCTCTGAGTTCTGTTAGTCCTCTTATTCTGTGTCCTTCTAAGTAATTCTGGGGCATTACATCATTGCATCCCCCTGCCTCCCCTGTCAAACCTTGCCTGTGTGTTTAAAAGTGGGATTTCAATAAACTCACGTCATCTTGTCTAATCTTGGTTTGTCTTCTTTTTCCTGATTATTATTATTGACAAGGACAGCTTCTGACATTACTGGACAAAAGTTAGAATCATTCAAAGGAAAGAAGAGAGAACAGCCAGAAGATTTCAACCCACAAGAATAGAAAGCAGTAAAATTAATTGGTGGGTTTATGAATGGAAAGCAGTCTCAGGTGTCTGAGATCAGTTGATAATTTATTGTCCTGAAATTTATGGTCAAGTATGTTTCTATAAACTCAACATTAATAGAGTGTTGCCTTGATGATTATTATAAAAGTGAGGGCAAATTAAGATTGATTTATACTATATTTTTATTTACATAATTAGAGAGTTGATGGCAATGGATAAAAACAGCAGTTTTTACTTGATTGATATGAAGATTAAGCTTTCTGTGTGGCTTTACTAACATCGTTATGACGATAACAGCATCAGCATCCATGGCAGCACCTTTATGCAAGGTGGTTGTGATGGTCATACATGGGAGTGGCTTTATGGCTCATTTTTCTGAACTTTTGCTCCCTCTTTCATTAGTTTACTTGTTATTTCCAAGTTTATAGTTTATAAGTCTGAATAGTTTATAACTTAGAATATAATTTATCTTTTTTACTTTAGTTAGTTCTTTTATTCTCTCTTACTTTTATAAATATTTTTGAAATAAAAAAAGAGAGGAAGTGAACCGGTGAGAGAAGGGCAGAGAGATATGTGAAGAGAAGTGGGACAGTTTAGTGTTAGAAGATTAGACAAAGGGAAGACGTTATTGAAAGGCATAATAAAACATCCTACTCTCATTTATTTATGCCTGCTGAGAATTCCTGCCTTTTATACTGGGTTCAGCTCAGGTAAATACTGGAATGCGCCTTATCATAATAACAACAAACACAACCAAAATACATTGCAAATGAAGAGAAAACATTGTGATTTCCATTTATTAACTCTAGCTGCAAGACTGCAAAAATATACATATTTATATGACCAAAACCTAACAGAGTTCAAAATATATTTCTTTGATTCAGCAAATATTTTTGAGCCTCTATTACATATAAGGTTCTGCCATATATTCTAGGTACATAGCTGCATGTAAATTGAACATATATTGCTGTTCTCATGGATCTTACATTCTAGTTTGAGGAACACAGTCAATAAAACATGAGTTAAATATCGGTATGCTAAATAGTGGTTGTTGGAGAAAGTTATCAAGAGGATATTGCCACTGATTGACCCAAGAGTTGGATCCAGCCAGTTGGAAACTCCTTACCCCTCTCCTGTCCTTGGAATATATGTTCTGCTCAAGGTTCCTACAGTGGGAGCTATTTTCAAGGACACAGTCTTAAGAGAACAATATATTGGTGGAACCATCTGGATGGTATACTAGTATACACTTCTGAGATTCTGGAAGGTGGGGCAGAGGTCAAATCATCTTGTGGAAATCCAAGACAGCCTCATGTGACGGTTCCCTTGCTTATTAGAACTGCCACTTAGCAATCTGGAATGGTCTGCCTCTTCTGTCTCTGTGTGCTCTCCCTGTATGTGGATCAGTTTACAAACCAACACTGGTAAGTGTGTAGAGGGAAAAAAATGAAACAGGGAAATAATATAAGAAGTCTAGGGAAGGAGAAATGTTACATTTTAAAAAAAGAGAAGACAATAAAAGTCTCATTGGAAGAGTGGCATTTGAACAAAGACCAGTAATAGGTGGAGATGCCCATGTTTGGATGGGTATTTAGGGAAGACATAGCATTGGGAATAGATAGTGCAAAAGCCTTGTGACAGAGCACGTTGGAACATTGGGAAAAGAAAACAAGAATGTTCATATGGTTAAAGAAGAGGAGGTCAGAAAGTGAGAGAATTAGAGAGAGACAGCTTATGTAGGTTAGGGGATGGCAAATAAAGAACCAATTGTGAATACTCTAGGCTCTGCAAGATGCATATGGTCCCTGTTGCATATTTTTCTCTTTCTGTTCCTTCCACTTCTCGCCTCTCCTCTCTTCCTCCTCCTGCTTCCCTTTCTTTGTCTTCTTCCAGTTTTGCTCCTACTTCTGCTTCTGCACCCCCTAAAAACATAACAATGATTCTTGGCTTGTTTGCTAAAGTCTACTGTCTGGCTTTGACGTGTAGGCAGTTGTTTGATGATCTCTGGTACAGGTTATTTTGAGGGTGATGTAAGCCAATTATGTTTTACAAGGGTTAAGTTCACTGCTATTTTGAGAATAGACTGTAAAGTACAAAGACAGAATCAAGAATATAGTCAGTAAGTCCTACCGGTTATCCAGCCACAGGCGATGCTGGCATGGCCTCAGGTATTTGCCATGGATGTGGAGAGTTAGAGTCCATATATCTTTTCAAAGAACTGCTGACAGGATTTAATGATGAATTGTTTGGCTTGAGGGAGTCACTGTACATTGAGTTGGGGCATCCTAATGATAAGTCAACTGGAAGGAAGACTGAAAAGTAATCATATTTAGCCAAGAAGAGATGATTCCTAAACTTTGAAAATTGTAGTTTGTTTTGAGAGGTACAAAACCTTGATTTAATAAGACATTTGAGAGACAAATAAGGAATTGGAAACAGTGAACAGAGATAATTTTTAAATATTTCTTATTTAAAATAATCATAAAAATAAGATGTTAAAAATAATATAGGGTTAGAAAATAATTTTTCACTTTTTTAACATTTAATTTTTTTCAATTACAATTTACATTCAATATTATTTTGTATTAGTTTTAGATGTACAGCATAGCAGTTAGACAGTCATGTACTTTATAGGGTGGTTCACCAATATTTCAAGTACCTACCTGGCCTCATACTTAGTCATTACAGCATTATTGACTATGTTCCCTATGCTGGAATTCACATTTCTATCAGTATTCTGCAACTACCAATTTATACTTCTTAATCCCTTCCTCTTTTTCATACCCTCCTCCCCCCAACTCCATTCTCCTCTGTCTGTGCTTACTGGAATTTTGCTCTAATGAAGGGAAATTGATGATACAGCAGGAAAGAGAATCAAGTGGAATGATGTCTGAGTAGGTGAGAGAGGATGGAATCTAATGAGCAGATAGGATGGGAAGCATTAGCTAGGATAATAGATGTGTTATAGGAAATTGTGGAAATCCACCATGATTTATTCTGTTTTCTAATTGAAAGGGAAGCCAGATCATCATTTGAACATAAATACTAGAGAGGAGATGTTAGGGGGTTGAGAAGAGAATAACTTATGAAATGGTTGTCTGAGGAAATGTTGAAGGGTCACCATGAAGGGTCCATTTAAGATTAGTAGATATCAGTTGAATGTGGGACTAGCCATATGGATGTATTTTTTCTCCAGCTTCTTTTTACCTAAAGAATAGCAAAATCACTGGATTTAACCAAGGAAGCTGGGGCAAGAGAGGAACAAAAGATTTTATGTGGATGCAGGGGACAATTATAGTTTGGACTATGATATATCAACTGGTTTGAGAGGGAAGTAAAACAATTAGGAAAATAAAAGGCAATGAAAAGGAGGCAGGGTTAATGGACTATAGGTGCTGATGAGGTCAAATAAATGTAGATGTTGAGGCACCAGATAGAAGGAGCTAGAAAGACAGGTAGGATGGAGAGTGAAATACTTGAAAATGAGATTTGTGGAGCTATACTTTTTGGTAATGACAAAGTCTGGAATATAACCATGACATTCTGGCTTTGGTAGGGTGGGGAATAAACTCATTTTAGAGAATTAAAGAATTAAGAATCTGGGTTTTGGAATAATCATACATAAAAATTTAAACTATAATGAATTCTGCCAGGTGTGTCATTGTGAAAAGTGACAGTTAACTAGGAGATAAAGTTTGCAAGAAATGAATATGAGTGACACCTTGGCAATGATAAATGGTTCTAGCAATAAGTGTTGATTATAGTATAGTTAACCCATGGGCAACTCAGAGTTTTTTGTTTTGTTTTGTTTTGTTTTGTTTTGTTTTGTTTTGGGGAAGAAAGGGAAAAGATGTTCTAGAAGTAACAAGGAATACGCCATCCCAGGAATAGGGAGAAGTGAAAGGTCAAACAAATATTAATTGGTAGAGCTGCCAGAAAAGACAGGTTTCAGTAGAGAAGAAAGTTGGGAAAGAAATACAGAATAAAGAGGATAGGGAATTTTGTTGATAGCCAACTATAAATTTCAGAGGGAAGACTGGGTTTTAGGAGTTGGACAGAAATAAGAGAGCAAGTGTAAAGAATTTATAGGGAACTAGATTTGGAAGTGGGTTTTATTTGGTGATTGAGGAAAACAGGTATAAAAGCCACAATAATCTTGGTGTTGTCAGCCTCAAGGTAATTGGGATAGAATTGCTGGGGAGGAGCATGCAATTTTTGGCCCCATTTTGCTCCTGCCAAAGAGGTGTGAGGATTAGGGGTTGGAGTGGAGAGTGGTATATTAAATAATAATCTAATGAATAAAAATTATAGTCATAGAACTATATTAAAATCAACTATCATTGTCATCTCATCTATTACTCTGTTATATTAAGTATTTATTCCATGCCAGGAATTATAATTGTAATTCACATAAACTGTTAACTTCTCACAAAAGCCCTAGGAAGTAGAAATATTGAACACAATTAAAAAATTTTTAAGCTAGCCTGGCTGCTGATGTGCATTAGTGCTTGAGTGTTGACCTATAAACCAGGAGTTCACAGTTTGATTCCCAGTCAGGGCACATGCCTAGGTTGCATGCTTGGTCCCCACTATGGGGCATGCAAGAGGCAGCCAATCAATGATTCTCTCTCATCATTGATCTTTCTATCTCTCTCTCTCTGGCCATTCTTCTCTCTGAAATCAATAAAGATATATTTAAAAAATAAAAAAATTAAACTAGAGAGAAAAAGCTTAAATAACTGTTTGAGGTCTTGGGGCAAGTGGAGAAGTAGAATTTATACCTGAGCCTGGTAGCTCCCAAATCACTTTCTCTGGTCATAGTAACTGCTTCTCTACTAATGCACATACCTGTTGCTTTTCTTTTACATGATCTTGGATTTTTCTCTTCTGTGACACTGGTGAGAAACCTATACATTGGAAAAGTGTAGGCTTTTCTATTGATGGATGATTTTTTGTGATGACATTCTTTAGCGAAAAATAAATATTAACTGTATAAACTGTTTTATTATTGATGTCAACATAATAATTTCCCCTAGACTTGGTATAGTCTGACAGAAACATTTCCAAATATAGACTAATTGATTTTGTCATAACTAAAACAAATAGATATTTCCATGAACTTTGCTTAAAATAGAATGCAATTATCCTCGCTTTTATTTATAAGCCCTGCCCCCTACAATCTTCGTCTCCTTTCCATTTCGATGCCCTCTTCAGTAATCTGCCCCTGGATTTTATCTGGTGATTAATGCTGGGTTAATTTAATATGTTAGTTTGAATTTGATTATCCAAGGGACCAGCACCACAGAGAGCACAGCATCTGACCATACAAAGACATTTCTCATCACAGCTTAATAAATAACTTCCTCCACTGCCTTGGGCAAGAGCATCTGCTTTAGAACCTGGTTTTATCACTTCCCTCTTTCAAGCTCAGAATGACATAGTACTTGTTCAAACCTGGATGCAAAAAGACTTTCTTGTGAAAGGATTTGTGAACTATACACAACATTTTAAAACTTGTATTCTATTGGGGTTGAGTCCTTTTATTTATCTGGGTTTCTCCTGCTGATCTCTCCATATTTGGGTCTCTCATATTTCTGCTAATTCTTCCCCTCTTAAGCACCTTATATAAGTGAAATAAATTTTAAAATTCCAGAAGAAAATAAAGTCCTGTACATATTATCTTTTCTACTTATCTTACTTAATAATCTACATGATCAAAATAGTTTTCCAAAATGAACAAGATCATCTCCATCAAGCCAAACATGACACATTGTGAGCAAACATTGGTCAAAAGCAAGACATTCAAATGGCTCTTTTCTGAAGGAGGAATAACTACCTCCTCTAAGACTATAGCACTACCTTCCTTGTTTGGGGTGTGAGATAATGATTTATAATAAGAAATACTGTAGCCCTGGCTGGTTTTGCTCAGTGGATAGAGCATCCGTCTACGGACTGAAGGGTCCTAGGTTTGATTCTGTTCAAGGGCACATGCCAGGGTTGCTGACTCTATTCCCAGTAGGGGACATGCAGAAAGCAGCCAATGAATGATTCTCTCATCATTGATATTTCTATCTTTCTCTCTCCCGCTCCCTTTTTCTCTGAAATCAATAAAAATGCATTTAAAAAAATACTGTATGTATTTGGTTTGTGATCTCATTTCTGGCACTGAGCTCCTATAGCCCTTGGGATTTTCTGTGATAAAAGCAATGGAGATGACTTTTGGAAAGCCCTAAGGTAACCTAAGGATAAGAGCTCTTTGCTAGGAGAACAGCCTTGTGATTAGAGGGTCAGGAATTTCATCCACCTCCACCACTCCAAACTTTGGAAATAAGAGAAAGGCTATAGGTTGAATCAAACCAATGATTAGTGGCTCATTCAATCAAGACAATGAAGCCCCCATGAAACCCAAAAGACAAAGTTGAGACAGCTTCAGGGTTGGCAGATACAGAGAGGGTGGTATGCCAAAGAGAGCATGGAAACTCCAAGCCCTGTACTTCTCTTCCATCTGGCTGTTCTTGAGTTATAACTTTCTATAATAAACTTGTGATCTAGTAAGTAAACTGATTCCCTGAGTTCTGTGAGCCACTCTGACAAATTCACTGAACCCAAAGAGGGGGTCGTTGGAACTTTCAATCTGAGACAGTTGATCAGCACAGGTGACAATTGTTGCTGGCATCTGAAGCAGGAGGCTGAGCACCCTTGTAGAATGGAATCTTTAACCTGTGGGATTTAATGTTATGTCAAAGTTGATAGGGTCAAAATTGAGTTGAGTTCTTGGGCACCCTATTTGTGCTGTAGAATTCCTCCCACAAACATTCCAATTTGGAACTTAGTTCACAGAACATAAAAAGAGGGGACTTCCAGCTTATTGAATCCAATCATGGAGTATGATCTAGAAGGCATCATATTATAGGAGAACATTAAATATGGAATGTATGGAGTATAAGAGAATTTATGATGTAAGAATGGTTAGTATCCTGGTGAAAATTATTAAGAATGTAGATAATTAAGGGTTTAGCAATTTAGCTGGCCAGCAATAACTGAATTTCCAGGGCAGAGCAGGAGAGCCAAGATCAGTAATTATTTCTGAACAGTAGATTCATACTTAAAGCTACATACATGGACTGTCTTATTCTTTCCAGAGAGACAGATAAACATTGGTTTTCTCACTCATTTCTCTAAGTCACCTATGAAATCTTAGAGTGCTTAGAATAAAGGTACAAATATAGACTTGAATGGGTAAATTGAAATTATATAGTGTTAGGGAAAATGCCCTAGAAGAGGTAATATTTGAACTGACTTTGGGTAAGATGAACAGATACTTGTGAGGCCAAAAAAGTAAGGGAAGATAATAATGCAAATCATAGAGAGATAAACAAGTAAAAAGGCAGGAACAAGCAAGGTATAAAGGTAAGCATATGGTAAAAGAGGAGATAAAGAAGTAAACTGTAGGAAATTATGCAATATATACGTACTAAGGAAAAATTCAGTTTTATCATAAATGTTCAGGAGAGCCGCAGGAGGGTATTAAAGAGAGGTCTGATGAAATTATTTAATAAAAGAATGATTTTTAGAAATATTATATCAGAGAAGATATTCCATTGGGTTGGCATTATGAATGCTATTAGTGACATTCCAAAAATGTTGTGGTTTATGAATCTAGAAGATGTAGAAGCTTCTAAACAAAGAGTATGAGAGGTAGTAGTACTGAGAATAGATGAAAATAGACTCACAGTTTAGAAGATGGTCAACATTTATAGTTTGAGGTAAGTTATATTAATTAGACACAGGAATTTAATATGTCTGGTTTCTTTCATCTTTGCCTGTAAGAATGTCTTCTCTCTTTTTTATGTGTGCAGTTTTATTAAAAAATATGTGTGTTATTATAGTCAGAAACTGAGAATTATTTGCTGACTTTGTAGGGAACTGATATTCTTTTGTGTCTTTGTCTATTGTTTATTTTTATGTGGCAGCAACCCAATTTGAGGAGTGCCTGTCACATAGAAAATATTCACTCAACGTTAGTGAATAAAAGTCAAAACAATCTCAGTTCCAAAGAGATAACTATTTTCTTTAAATCTTGTCAATTGGTGGCAGATGTACTATATTTAGAGTAGAAACTTTTCCGTGGCCAGATCCCCTTCATTTCCAACCAGGACTAGCTATACACAAATAATTCTGTTGGATATGAAGAATAGGGTGATTAAAGGTGAGTGCTTCAGAATGACGCATTTTCCTCTTAGAAAACCAACTCAAAATAGAATTTCCTGCTGATGGCTGGATGAGAAAGGCCACACCGTATACAAATGCTTCAGAAATATATTTATTGCTGTGGACCCCTAATCTCTTTGTCCAACTAATATCCTTGTTATCCTTGTTTTCTTCCTTTTCAATTTATACTTTCACATCTGTAGTTTTAAAACAATTGTTATTACAATTTTTCCAAAGTGGGAACCATTCTAAGAATAGACCAATGGAATATAGAAAAAAAAAATGTCCCAACTACTTGCCCAGCAGGAAGGATTGGTCCAAGTTAACATTCTCCATGACAAAAAGATAATGAATGCCTGCTGTACAAAGTGGAGCTTAAATTAAAACTGACCTAACTTTAAAAAATGTGTGCGATAGATGGTGTTGTCAGGGACTTCAAAAACACCAAGTATCCCTAAAGAGAGGTGACTACGGGAAGGTTTTCATAAGTACATAATCCAAGTGATCTCTGTCTATTAGTACCAGGAAATGATGGACACAAATAACTACTGTAAACATCAATTTTTTAAAAGTTTAAAGCAACAAAAAAAAGTTCTAGGGATAATGTGCAAAGCTACCATGTTAAATAAATAGTGATCCTCCATCTCAGTTATTTCACTATGTACACACGTTCCGACAACTGTTTACCCTTTCTGACCAGGAAGATAAAGAACGTAGGTAAGAATCATTGAGATCTGTTTTCTCTTACTGTTATGAACACCTTGTCCCTACACTTACTTTTTTTCCTCTCTAGTCTGCAACACATTTTTTGCTTGAATTGCACTTTCCAGCAGCCTCTTTTAACCATAATCTCTCATGCTCTCTTACCAGGCTTTTTAGGGTGGAGACTGTGGGGTTCAGACCATGACATTGAGATTGTGAAATATTCATGCATCTAGCCAGAGGCCACATGTCCAATTCTTGCTCCCCTGTCATTTCCTAGTCTTGGAGGCATTGCAGTTTTCTCTGACATGGAGAACAGGCTTAGAATCTAGAGATCTAACAGTACCAAGTCTGGGGCAAGAGTAGAGCAAGTCTTAACTCAGAGTACACATGGCCGGTGAGTCCCTACTCCACCTTTGTTTCCAGTGATTCACAATTCCTATAGCCTCTTTCAACATTTATATTATGTGCACTATACTTCATTCTTCAAAATGTATTGAATGCCAGTCTAATGCATTTTAAAGGATGAAAATGGTGAGCAAGATATCTTAAAGATGTTCAACCTAGTGAGAAGAACAGTTAATCCTATCTTACAGGGAAATCTCATGGCACTCACTAGACATAGAATAGGCATATTTTAATTTGGGGAATGTAGGACCTATTCCAACCTATGTTGAGAGGTGCAAGAAAAGATTTTTAATGAATGGCAGTTATTAGAAATATCTGATTGAGAACAAGTTATTTATTCTCTAAGGAATAAGAGCCCTCACCAATGGCCTTCAATTGGCTTTAAAGCCATTCAAGTTGACCATCAAGTCTATGCGGAGAGAGGGAGGGGTGAATGGGGAACATTTTATGCTCAGACTGGTCCTGAGAAATATGGGAAGTTAATTCCATTTGAGTAATGTATACAAATCCTGCCCCACTTTTCTGAGATGTTTTTAAGTTTTAACTATTGAATTTATAAGTTTGCTATCCAGAGAGGATGCTTATAGTATAAAATTATTCTCTGATCAGCTGGAGGTTTTGGTATCAACTTCATAAAGCATGAGCATGTAGCTTTGCTATGTTAGCACTTAGAAAGAGATTAAATCTCTGGTGGAGGTGGGGGAAGGTGAGGGGTGGCATTACATTGCAACAAGCATTTGGAAATCTTTGGAACCTAAGGTTGTACAAATAGAATCAACCAAAAATGGAAAGGTTGTGGGTATTTTGTATGGATATTGCAACAAATATATATTATGATCTTTTGCATTTGTATTTATTCAGCTTGACAGAGGATATAAAAAAGGTGCTTTTAATTAAGCACTTTCATATCTTACATTTATATAGTACCTTTCACCCCATAGGGCTTAATAAACTGTGTTTATACAGCTTTATAAATATTATACAGAATTGGACTTTCCTTTACTAGGAATGGTAGAAAACTATTCATGGTATACATTTGCCCTACTGAAGGAGGTGAGGAATTCAGGCCAGGTTCATCAAGGTATACTGAGCTGGTGCAGACATGTGCTAAAATTCTAACTATGAATAAATCTTGGATTGGCTTATAAACTTGAGGGAAGAAGTGCACACAGAATTAAACCTATGTTTAGTTAGTTAACTTACTATGTAGACAGTTGGTGTTGCATTGCTTTCTTGGTAGTGTGTGAAGGGAGTTTCATGAACCTTTGGCATATTCTGTCTAAAGCCACCAGATGAACTAAAAAATAACAATAAATACTTCAATTATTTACTTAAGCTTTTCTGAAATGTTTTTTTTTCAGGTTCAGAACACATTTTTTAATGGTTAGAATAGAGAATAATAGTGCATATATATGTTTGGGTCATTATAAAAATAATAAATATGTAATAGTATTTTTTCTTTTTGTTTTTTTGTTGTTGTATGGTTTTTCTATTTTATTTTATTTTGTTCTATCACCATTTATCCCCTCAATACCCTTACAAATTTCACCCACCCCTTTTCCCCCACAATCATCATACTATTGTCTGTATCTATGAGTTCTTTCTCTCTTTTTTTTTGCTTAATCCTTCCACCCTCCCAGTACCCTGTGCCCCTATCCCCCAAGAGCTGTCAGCCTCTTCTCTATGACTCTGTCTCTATTTTACTTGTAAGTTAAGTTTATTCATTAGATTCCACAATATTTATGTTATCTATTTTGAAGCTGATTATAAATGACACTGTATTGATTATAGTTAAGTAAAATGGAAACTATTACTGTATTTTATATTGGGGTCATTAAGGTCATATTATAACAATCCTGCTCTCTTAATAGTTTCAGGTGCTTATTGTTGACAACTAAAAACAACCAAAATATATAGCTGATTAGATATTAGAATGAACATAAAATTGTAATCCATAACAATGAATTTATTATATGTTCTTGAGACTTTGATAGCATTTGATCTTTAATATTCAATGTGAAGTCTCTCTCTCTCTCTCTCTCTCACAAACATACACACACACACACACACACACACACACACACACACACACACACACACCTCTAATTGATGGTATTCTAATCAGGATTCAAGAAACTTCTAGGTTTGTTGTGATTTTTGTCACTAATTTTATGATCAATCTCTCTCTAACTTCAATTTTTTAGTATATATTACTTTCTATGAAATGCAGTAGTGGAGAAAATTAATATATTATGATAATAGTGTGTTAAATATATGAATCCTATGAAGAATGTATATGACTTCAAAATCTCACATACCAAGTTGAAAATCACTAAATTCTTTTAAGTATTACAAAATCCTTTAATAGTATAAATTTTACAACTTTATTAACCTTTCAAAGCTACTATGTTATTCCTTACTGCCTAAAATCAGGCGTGAATAGATTTATGAGGTTTAAAGAATGCCCACAATTGGGAACATTAAAATTCTGATTTATTTGGCACATATCTATAGTAATACATTCAGTTGAATTGAAGACAACAACAAATTTAATATATTGTTTTATAAGCATTATAAAACACTTTTATGAATATCAATAATTTGAAAGATGAGTATCAAAACCTACCTTGAAATAAATCTAGGTTGTAGCTATACTGTTTCTTAGTCAGATTCAAACTTTAGTATTTAAATTTATGTAAACAACTTTGTTGCATTTGTGATATCCCTTTTTTGTTTAATTTGTAGTGATGACTTCCCCCCAATTTTATTATTTTGTTTTACAATAATTAACAACATGACTAAGCTCAGAAATGTGAAAGTTCTTATTTTAAATCAAGGGATTAAGCGGTATTTATAAAGAAGTAAAGGATCTTCTTTAAGTATCATAGTTGGGAGGGAAAATCTATGTGTGTTACTTCATTGTATTGCAACTGGTATCATTTCAGATGGCATGTATGTTTATCTTGTCGTTCCCGAAGGTACAACAATCTAGTGCCTTCTTCGCATTTAGAAACAATCATGTTTGCTTTCTTGGTAGCCTATTATATTTCTCAGAAAATTGCTTGTGTAAGGAACTCCTCCACATTAAGTGGCTGTGCGTCAGGAAATAGATTACACTTGTGCTCTTGGAAACAATTGATCCTGAGTTTCATGGGAAAATAAAAAAACATAAAGAAAATGCATTTGACAAAGTTCACTGGCTAATACAAGTTCTCAGTCATCTGCATGCTGGTTTTTGCTTGCAAACAATTGGATTGCAAAAATAAAGGCATTTTACCCTAATATCATTCTTATTGAAAATACCTGTGCTTATGGAAAATAAGTAGAACTAAAATAATTACTTGAACTAAATTCTACTGAGTCCCTATTCAAAGAGTTTATAGTATACTGTTTAGTATATAGAAAACAAGACCCTGGTTATAATGTCCTACCAAACTTATTTATTCTGCAATATAGTAAACTTAGTTATGTAAATCATTATTTTTTTCCCAAAGATCAAGGACTGTATTATGATCATTTGTATTTCTTACTCAACTACCATGATTTGAGCAGTAGGTGTAATAAATGTCTGGAACAAAAAACATTTAGAATACTAATAAAACCAAAGCATATATTAGCCCTTGGTCTTTACATTTATAAAAAGAACATTGATATGGAATCTAAACATTGATATAGAATCTAAAATATTCAAGAAATAGATATGTGGAACGGTTTCCCAACAGCTATAGAGAAAATCTAAACATCTTTGACTGATACTGAAAAACCTTCACAATTTGCTACTACCTGCACCCCTAGTCTCAACTCTATGACTTCCTCTTACATACTCCATAGTCTAGCCATGTTAAAGTATGCTTGGATGGTAATACATCCTGGTTTGCCTAGAATGGATATAGCTTATACCTGTTGCCTTGGCATAATTATCAATAGCTCCACTTTTCACTTTTATAAGTGTATTAGTTTCACTCACATTAATTTGTATACTTATTTTATGGATCTGTGATGTTTCATGCTTCTGCATATTTTGGAAAATTATTTCAAGAGCTCTGTCTATCCACGAGTGACAAATATTTGGATACATGTTCAACCCTTAGGTCTTCTCACATGCAACTTAGGAGTTGAGTTGGCTCAATGTTTTTGGAGGTTCAAGTTTGTCAAGAGCTTTCTAAAACTAAAAGAATCATGGAGGCCTGATTGGTTTAGATATTCTCTAGATCAATTTTATTGATTTCATTGGGGCAGTTTCAACACTGAGCCTCTTTTTGAATAATGCTGGGTACACACTTGCTCTAACTTTGTTGTTAATTTAGGAATACAGTGATCCCTTCTCAGACTCTTACACAAATGTCCAAAATCATGGCAGAGCCATCCAATTTGTTTATACTACATCCTATATGATATGTGTTCAGTAGCCCAGGAATTCCCTTATTCATTACTAGAGGTCCAGTGAACAAATTTGTGCACCAGAGGGGTTCCTCAGCCTGGCCTGTGGAATTGGGCTGAAACTGGCTCTCTGATATCCCCGGAAGGGTCCTGGATTGTGAGAGGGTGTAGGCCAGGCCAAGGGACATGATCAGGAGCATGATCAGGGCCATGGAGAGACACAGGAGGTTGGCCATCCAGAGAGGGACTGCGGGAGGGCTCCAGGGTGTCTCCAGCCTGTTTCACTCAGTCTGAATTGGCCAGACCCCAGCAGCAAGCTAACATACTAGTTGGAGCATCTGCCCCCTTACGGTCAGTGCACGTCATAGCAACTGGTCAACTGGTTGACTGTCTGCCCCTTGGTGGTCAGTGCACATTATATCAAGTGGTTTAGCAGCCTTAGCATATCCTTAGCATTTTGATTGATTGAATGGCCACCAGGTGACTGAACATTTAGCATATTAGGCTTTTATTATATAGGATAGTAGTATTTTCAGAATAGTTCTGATATTTACTAAGGCAGTGATCAGCAAACTGCGGTTGGCAAGCCACATGTGGCTCTTTGGCCCCTTGAGTGTGGCTCTTCTACAAAATACCATGGACAAGTCTATTTTGAAGAGTGGCATTAGAAGAAGTTTAAATTTAAAAAATTGGGCTCTCAAAAAAAATTTCAATTGTTGTACTGTTGGTATTTGGCTCTGTTGACTAATGAGTTAGCAGACCACGGTACTAAGGGATCAAAAATTTCAAACAGGAAGTACTAAGAGACTACACAATATATATTTGAAGAATTAGTAACATTAGTAAAGCTTATGGTAGTTCCTGTCTACTTCTTCAGATAAAATGCTGACACCCAATAGGAACAAATCCAGAACATCTGCCTGGTTGAGTTACTTTAATTTATATAAATGTTGATGTGCACAAATTCACTGAACTGATCTCCATTGCATTGATGTAATCCATGGTTTTCTGTCTGTTTGTCTATCACCCATGTCTCTGGTTTTTGACTTTCCAGTTGGAGAGTAAACATTTATTTTCTCCCTTGGGTCAGGGCATGCAACTTTTGTCACAGTTAATATAAGGCACTGGCATCTGCTAAAACAGCAGTGTTGCTCTGAAAGCAGGTAATTCAAACAACAGTCCCAATTCTCCTTTTTCTCAGTCTCTATTTTTAGACATGAACATATAAGAAGGGGAAAATGCACAGTTGTTAAGGTTCTAGAAAAATAATTTATTCTGCCTCTGACTGTAGAACTAAAAGAGTTGGAAGAGACCTTTGATAGTTTAATAGGAGCCAAAGGCACCTGTGGCTACTAGAGGTATCTCTGCTGTGTCACATAACAGGAATGTGAAAAAGACTGTGAAAAGTATTGCTGGGATAAATTGGCTTCATTATAAAGTGATAGTGTGAGTCAATGCATAAGAACGTGAAGGAAAAATCATCAGGACTATTCTTACAAACTGTGACCCATGGCATGTGTGAGTATGAGTATGTGTGTTCACATACTGCTCCTTGAAAAATATTCCTCAAAGCATTTTCCAGGCACAAAAAGAATAATTAAATTTTCAACTCAGATAAGACATGGACAAAGAAAAAAATCTTGTATATTTCTGTGCCCAAAGTCTACGTGCAATTGTGTTTACTGCTTCTCAATAGAAAATATAATAAAAATAATAAGAAATCACAAAAACGGAATATAAATAATTTGATAGATAGAAGACGAATCCTGAATGAAAATTAAATGTTGGATAAATATAGGATAAGGGTAAATGTTCTTATCATTCATGAAATTATGAAGTTCATATTTATCAAAGCTCAAATAACAAAATTAACCAGGTCTTGATTTTACTAGTTCTGTTTTTGGAATGAAAATGTTATTTCTTAAAGGGTGGGCAGTGTTAGGAAATGTATGATGCTGAGGTACTTGGAGTCTAGAAATTATAAGTGCCATTACTCCTCCTAGACCTACGGGGATAAGGAAGTAATATAACTGAAATCCCAGAAGATCAGGAGCGACCGAGAGGAGCTCTTCCAGTGGGAGCTGGAGAGATCATGGGCCTGGAGCCAGGCTAGCCACAGTGCTAAATTAGGTGTTTTAGTTTGGGCCACTCTAACAGAACACCAGAGAGTGGGTGGTAATAAAAATAGAAATTTATTTACCAGCGCTCTGGAGGCTGGGAAGTCCAATATCCAGGCACTGGCAGATTTAGTGCTTGGTGAGGACTTGCCTCCTGGTTCACAGATGGCCACCTTCTTCCTTCACATGGCAGAAGAGGTGAGGGGGACTCTGGGGCCTCTTTTATAAGGGCACTGATCTCATTCATGAGGATTAAACTCTCAGAACCTAATGAATCCCCAAACAGTTCCACCACCAAATATTACATTGGAGATTAGAATTTCAACATATGAATTTAGAAGGCACAAACATTCAGTTTTTAGCAAAAGGGGAAATGTTCTGATCTGTCTTTTTTCATTCTTACATACCCTGCTAGTTCTCTTCTTAACTCAATCCAGTTTTTAAAAAAACAACAGAGAGCAGGGGATTTCACATAATTAAGTCTTTGGGAATCAGTCCTCCTGGGTTCAGATCAGGACCAAGAAGACTGAAAAATCCTTCCGTGAGTGAAGGAAGGGGAAGTGAAGTGGAGAATTGATGCCGTGACAAGTTTTATTATGGTTCCCATTTTACAGATGCAGAACCTGCATCTAGAGTTGTTTAAATAACTTGCCCAAAGTCACACAGCTAGTGGAAGTCAGACCACTGCTTTGAATTTATGTTTCTTATTCAATAGCCAATTACTGTGCTATATTGCCAGTCTAATACTTGGGTTTTTTTTCCAGCCAATTTTCACTGTCAAAAAATAAGTATTTAAAGAAAATTTATATATAAAACAAAATTTATGAATAGATAAATTCAATCTAAAGCAAAATATAAGAAAAATAAAACTAGATATTATATGGAGGTAGTATAGGAAAAGTCAGTAAATACGGATTTAATCTTTTCCATTCTTTGTTTCCAGTGCGTGGTTTATTTCTACATTTCCAGCAAAAGCTTGGAATTCTTGTCACATCAATCCCAAATTAGCTTTTCAGACTAAAGGCCTCAGGCATGCGCGTTTCTGCAAATTGGATAGAAAGAGCATCGCCATGGTCCAAAGGCTCCCAAGTCAGCTTGAATTTACGGTGTAGCCTGGACTATAGCCTAAACTGGCAGTTTGGGGTGTGTAAGTGTGAGGGAGAAGTTGAAATTGCCTCCTATTTCATTTTTTTTTTCACATTAAACAGAAACCAAGAGGGAAATGGTTCCAATATTGTAACATGTGTATTACTTATCTATTCTAAACTGACATTATCATGTAAATGGACTATGGCAAATGAAATGTTCTCCAAAGTGAGAAACAAACCTGCATGACCTTGATTATAAAATGTAAATTCTGACATGGTACTATTTCCATGAATAAATTTTTTTCCCATAAAAATGTAGGAGTAGTCAATTCCATTAACATATAAAGTTAAAAATTCAGATTATTTTAACCCAATGTGATATCATGACCAACCATAGTCCAGAAGTGGTTTAGTTTGTTTAGATTTTCTTTCCAATACCCAGTGTTGAATAGTTAAGGCCTAAGGAAATGATGGGGCAGTGACCATCACTAAGTATTGCACAAAGAGTTTGTTAATGCCAAAGAGACGAAACAGGAAGTAGGGCCATCCAAGTGGTCAGCCTTCCTGTTAAAAGAAATAGGAAATGCATTATAAAACAGAGGAGAGAAAAGTAGAGGGAATCAACAAATCAGCAATGTTTTAAAGAAGAAAAATATTATGCTTGTTGGGGGTAAAACAGAGCACTTAAAAAAAATCAGGTATAAGAAATGTGACATGAAAAATGGAGAAGTCAGTTGTTCATATGAGAAGTAATGCATTCTACCCAGAAGGACTAGCATGAGAAAGATGTAGGTTTGGGAGGTGATGGATAATATCATTTACTTGCAGTGTGAGATGAGAACTAGTGGTTTTGGGTTAAGGGCAGACAAAGACTATTGGGAGAGCATGGAGCTTTCCAATCCAAATGGAGAGCATGGAAAAGGAAAATATAAACTCAGGGCATTTGGGATGTTGGACCACATTTCTTAGAAATTAATTCAGTCTCAAAAGATACATAAAATTTCACAAATTAATTTTACAAAATGTATGATAAGTTATACATTACATTCCAGGTTTTACTCTTTTTACTCTATGTAGATATCTAAATGACAAAAAACATAGGTATCTAATGTTGCCTTATATGTGCATTTGTTTGAATGCGTTCTTCCTTTAATACCTTTCTGTATCAATCTTTCTATATTTGAAGATGCGTTTCTGAAATCTATTAATTTTATATGCATATAAACATTTTATTCAACTCATTTATAGGCATATTTTATTCATATCAAGTTTCATATGGATTTATTATAATTTCTTTATCCATAGATATTATGTTTTGTCCATTGGTACCAAGTTAAAATCAATGCTTCAGGCCCTTATATCCCATAAAGTGCCCATACCCTTATTATCCTCTATCATGGGAGGCACCATGAAGTGGTGCTTGGAGTCCTGCAGAGGTTTCTTTTTTTTTTTTACTCAGTGAAGAAGAGAGCATCAAAGAGGTCTGCCCCAACCCTGGTAACAAGAAGAAAAGCTGTGCAAACTGCAATTCAGAGACTGTTCTTGACCCATCAGAGATCTTAAGTCACTGGGCAAAGCCTAACAAAATCTGGAGAGATGGGAGTCTACATGGAGAAACAGAGCCTCAGTGTTTGCTTATTCCAGGCAAGTACTGCCTATGATCATTTGGGCTGGAAGAAAGACTTAGGTGGAATCTTTTAACAGATTGCTATAGGATAGGGCAAAGGTATGAATGCTCTGGGGAACACAGAGAGACGGGCTTCACACTCCTTCTCAGACTTTCTCCAGGAACCCATCAGGTGTTCTCAGGGAAGCTGGGGAGAACAGTGAGCAAACCTTCCCTGTGGCACCAGCTGGAGGACAAAAAGAGCAGCCTCTACCAAAGTCTACTAGGCTCATCTTCTCTAGCACCCTTGAAGAATAAAAGCCTTAATCTGAGGGGGGAGAATAATAAATTGTCATCAGAGAGAGCTGGTGACAACTACTTCCAGCCTGGAGAAAGGTACAGGAATAATAACATTAAAATAACACCTGGGGTAAGACAAGGACTCCCTGGTTTTCACTTCTCTGAGGTCCAGGTTCCTGTCTAAGGCTGAGGCTTAGAAACATCAGAAGACACTGCCCCTGCTACCACCCCCTTGCCCAAACACCATCACCATCACACTAACAAGAGTTGAGTGAAAATAATAGCTTAAACATCTCAGAGATCTGGAAGAGATACATTCTCTCTGGGTAGGCGCTCAAAGAGAAGACTCATCATCAAGGGAAAAGGCCGATAGCAAAGGAAGGACAGCCATTGATAAAACCTTTAGCTAATTAGTCCACACCCTAAGCACTAGATATTGCATGAGAAGTGTGAAGCCTGTGTTGAGCTGAGGCTGACCACAAAAACAACCATCTTCAATCCAAGTTCTATTTTTTTTTTTTTTACAGAGAGGAAGGGAGAGTTAGAAACATCCATGAGAGAGAAACATCGATCAGCTGCCTCCTGTACATCTCCCACTGGGGATGTGCCCACAACCAAGGTACATGCCCTTGACCAGAGTCAAACCTGGGACTCTTCTGTCCGAAGGCCAACGCTCCATCCACTGAGCCGCACCGGTTAGCCAAGTTCTATTCTTTTTTTTTTTTTAATATATTTTATTGATTTTTTACAGAACGGAAGGAGAGGGATAGAAAGTCAGAAACATCGATGAGAGAGAGACATCGATCAGCTGCCTCTTGCACGCCCCCAACTAGGGATGTGCCCGCAGCCAAGGTACATGCCCTTGCCGGAATCGAACCCGGGACCCTTCAGTCCGCAGTCCGACGCTCTATCCACTGAGCCAAACCGGTCTCGGCAGCCAAGTTCTATTCTTGACTAGATTGACAAAAACTCCCACACTAAGGAAGCATGTGTTGTATCTTCAAGATTAAAAATTTACTTCAATAACTCCTGTTCTGTACAACAAAAAATTAAGTCACATAAAAGCAATTAAAAACAGAAGAGACAATACAATAATATGAACAAGATTTATGACATATACATTGGACATTACGGACAATTTAAAAACAATTATACTAATATGTTAAAGACACTAAAGAAAAGGTAGACAGCATAATAGACCATGTCATTCCTTTCAAAACCTATAGGTAATTGGTCATTGAACATCTGTTGACAGACAGGAAAGTTTTTAGTTGCATTTCTTCTTTCTTGGTGATAATCCCATGGGGCATTTTACAAAAATGAGTTAGTAAAAGAAGAACTTGGTCCACAAAGTTGATAGTGCAGCCTAGAAATAAGAAGTTGGAAAATGGTTGTAACAAAAAAAGATGTTCATGTCCCAAAGCAGGTGACATTGGCAAAACTTTCACATTAAAGGGACTCTTGGAGATACTTCCCAACATTAAAAGTGTAAAGGATAAACATTAGAAGATAATCCAGACTTAGAAAGGAAAATGACTATTCACCAAAGTATAGAAAAGATACTGAGTTGTATGTTATACAAGAAGGCAAGCATTGTTCAGACCACTTTCAGTGAGTTTGTTTTTAACAAAGAAATAAAACATTGCAATTCTTAATGCTTGTAACATTTTATATTGCAATATATTTAACAAATATTAGTTTTACTGTTTTCTAAGTATCTCTACATTTATAACCAAGAATAAGGGACTTTTAATTATTTTGACAAAAACTTAAAAATTCTAATTTTTCCACATATTATTGTTATTTTCCCAGTTTCATCTTGCATAGTCATTTTTATGGTTCTACACTATGATGCAAAGCTATATTTATTATATGTTTCATATTATCCTATCTAATAAAAGAATAATATGCAAATTAACCATCACCTTGCCACACCCACAAGCCATGCACACAAGCCATGCCCACAAGCCAATCAGAAGCACGTATGCAAATTAACCCCAACCAAGATGGCTATGGCCACAGAGCGAGCAGCAGAGTGTCTTGGGTTTCCCTGGTGATGGAGAAAGCCAAGCTTTCCACATACCCTGGCGGGCCCAGGCCTCCACTCAAGGCTACAAAGTTTCAATTGTAGAAGATAAATAAATCCCAGATACCAAGGCCTCCAGTTGGGTTGCTCAGGGGCATTGCTGGCCTATAAACCACCACATTCCTCTCACCCAGGCCCTGCTATTCTCCAAGGGAACCCCAACTCTGATATGGGACCCTCTTCAGGGCAAACCAGCTGGCCCCACCCATGTACCAGACCTCTATCCAATCTAATAAAAGAGTAATTTGCAGATTGACCATCACTCCAACACACAAGATGGCTGCCCCCATGTGGTCAAAGATCCTGCCCCCATGTGGACACAAGATGGCTACCACAAGATGGCCGGCAGGGGAGGGCAGTTGGGAGGGACCAGGCCTGTAAGGGAGGGCTATTGGGGGTGATCAAGCCTATAGGAGAGGGCAGTTAGGGGTGACCAGGCCAGGAGAGGAAGGAAGTCTGTGGTGATTGAGCCTGCAGGGAAGGGCAGTTGTGGGGGGAACCCAGGCCTGTAGGGGAGAGAATTTGGGGGGGGGGCTAGGCCTTCAGGGGAGGGCAGTTAGGGGTGACCAGGCTGGTAGGGGAGCAGTTAGGCATCAATCAGGCTGTCAGGGGAGTGGTTAGGGGGTGATCAGGCTAGCAGGCAGAAGTGGTTAGGGGTAATCAGGAAGGCAGGCAGGTGAGCAGTTGGGAGCCAGCAGTCCTGGATTGTGAGAGGACAGTCAGACATCCTTCGAGGGGTCCCAGATTGGAGAGGGTGCAGGCTGGGCTGAGGGACAACCTTCCTCCCACCTCCACCCCCCCATGCATAAATTTTGTGCACTGGGCCTCTAGTATATTATAAATATATATTCATGTGTTCTCATGGTTTCAACATTTTCTGTTCACAAAAACAAAAACAAATCAGTAAAGCAATTATTCACTGAAAAATATTTATAAACATTATTTTAAAAAGCATCACCATAATACATCAAAAGAAGAGCAAAAAATGGAAAAAAAATTTCAGATTATATGCTGTGGGTTAATATTGTTAGTATGAGAAATACAGCTAGAAATCAATGAAATACATTGAGCACCTAAGCAAAAGCACATGAATTGATAACTCCTAATGGTGTATGAGTTTATGGAAATGTGTTTAGCTATCAAAGACATGCATTGTGAAGCTATGCAGCAGTATTTTTCATATCTGGATGTGTACCAGAATCACTAATGTAAATCACTATATGTATTCAGGCTACACCCTCAGAGATAATAAGAATAGGAATATTTATACCTTGCCTGAAAAGCAAGATGTTTTGTTTTTCTATTTTACTTTTGAGGAAACACTCTCAGAGTCAAGAGGCTGGTAAACTGACAGATCTGAGACTTAAATGTAAGCTGTATAGCCTAAACACCTGGATTATCTTTATGATATAAAGTAGCCTTCATATATTTTTTATTTTTTTTAAAATTACCTTTATTTTTGAAAGTATTACAGATGTCCCTTTTTTTCCCTCCCTATTGACCTCCTCCTAATCACTCCTGCTCCCTCCCCAGCCTTCACTGTGCTATTGTCTATGTCCATGGGTTATGCATATATGCATAAAAGTTCTTTGGTTAACTCCTCCCTCCCTTCCCTCTGAGAAAGTTCAGCCTATTGCATGCTTTCATGTCTCTGGATCTATTTTGTTTATCAGTTTCTTTTGTTCATTAGAGTCCACATTTAAGTGAGATCATAGTTTCAATGCAACCCCTACCAATTGCATATTTCACAGAACTAAAACAAATATTCAAAAATTTGTAAGGAACAACAACAAAAAAAGACCATGAATAGCCACAGCAGTCTTAAGAAAAAAGAACAAAGTTGGAGTCATCACAGTATTGGATATCAAGCTATACTACAAAACTACTGTAAAACAGCCTAGTACTGGCACAAGAACAGGCATATAGATCAATGGACTCAAAACAGAGAACCCAGAAATCGACCCAAGCCATTACACTCGACTAATATTTGATCAAGGAGGCAAGAGCATACAATGGAGTAGACAGCCTCTTATTAATTAATTATTTTTAGTTTTTCTAATTACATACCATATTATATTAGTTTCAGGTGTTCAACATGGTGATTAGACATTTATATAACTTACAAAGTGATCACCTCACTACGTCTAGTACCCATCTGACACCATACCATATGTACCTTTTGAATAAAGAATACTATGTCCTGGAATATCATATTCTTTATAATATTTGTATTCCATTAGAGCTATAGACCTAACTCTGAGATCCTCTTGTTCCTCTGATGGACCAACGGTAAAAAGTTGAATATGAACTTTAACTTTGCATAGTTAATGAGGTTTACATACCAGAGAGCTCCATGCAATTAAAATATGTTAAGCATTCTCTAGAGGGAATAAAAGGGCAGAATTAAGGTTCAGAGTCATCTTCCAATATAAGGAAAATAGTTTAAAGAATGTAGTAGAGATTAGAAGAGTTTGATAGATAGCTTATTTCCATACAAACCTATGGAAATCTGTATCTTGCCAACATACCTATTAAGAAGAAGGCATTACCAAGCATCTCATAAAATTTGGATTAGAAGGGAAAATTAAATATGACATACAAAGCAATTCATATCGCAAGGGTATTTTTTGTTCTGGACTGTTTTAATTCCTCTTTCCTGATCTCTTGCCATTTCATACAAGGCCAATAATTTTAGACTTAACAAGATGCAGGTTGGCCAAAAATAGGATGTGCATATCTCTTAGGCCTGAAAATGGAAATTAAAAAATTTATGACTCATGGTTTTCATCTTTACAATCAATTCTACACAGTTAAATTTAGAGTATGTGCCAATAGAAGTCCTCTGTTCTATGGTTTTTCAAAACTAAAAATTAAAAAAATTCATTTTATGAAACTCAAAAAATCCTGTTTCTCTACTCTCTTCTCAGCAAGCATGGGATTGCTCCTATGCCAATACTATTTACTTTGCAAAGTTGATTTTATCCTCTTGCTTATAGAAATTAAACAGTGTCACTGAGAAATGTGTGACAAATGATTTTGGCCTTAACTCCCGTAGTGAATGTTAGCACATAAACCATGAAAGAACCAAGAACAAAGCCTACCTATTTGTAACATGTGAATCAGTTTGAAAGATTTCAAATTAGGCCTTGGAAAGTGCTTTATTCTTGTTGATTGGCCCAATAAACTCTGACCACACTTCGGGGAAGTACGTTAATATCTCTATTTTTAAGTCTGTCCCTCCATGTCATAGAGTGTGTCATGGATGTTAAATTGCAGGCAAAATTGTCTTCTCTATTCCATATTTAATATATTTTTAGAATATATTTTTATAGATTTCAGAGAGGAAGGGAAAGGGAGAGATAGAAACATCAATATGGAAAGAGAATTACTGATTGGCTGCCTCTAGAACTTCTCACACTGGGGATTGAGCCTGCAACTGGGCATGTGCTCTGACCAGGAATGGAACTGTGACCTCCTGGTTCATAGGTCAACATTCAATTACTGAGCCATGCAGGCTGGGCTCTATGTTTAATCTTGACTGAATTGACACTGACAGTAGATTGTTCTCTGTATTCTCAATTCTCTAGAAAAACCATTATTTTTCTATTCTTGTTAAACACACATGCTCGCAAGTGTATGTACGTACACACACACACACACACACACACACACACACACACTCACACACACACAAACAAAGCCAAAATAATCATGACTCTAGAATTAACTCCAGAAAGGACAAACTATACTGGGTCCTGGGTACAGAGGGATCTGTTGAGAATATACCACTGTGATGTAATCTGTGAAAAACAGATTGGAGGAGATGGAACATATCCACAGTGAGTAGTTTCTTGAACAAATAAATTGCAAAAAAAGTAATAATGATAGGGATAAAATTTATAATAATAAAGGTGTAATATGCTAATTAGACCAGACAGCTGAATGAACTTTTGGATAAAATTGGGGCTGTGAGGGCTGAGGCAAGCCACTGTGCTGTGAGGTCTGAGCCCCTAGCATGAATTTCATACATCTAGCCTCTAGTATACATATATATAAAGAGATGTATTGACAAATTGCAATGGATAGAGCTTATTTGGATTCTGATCCAAACAAACTGTCAAAAGAAAACTGAAACTATCAGGAAATTGTGAACACTAATTGTATATGTGATGATGTTAAAGAAGTGTAATTGATTATAGGTATTATGAGTAATTGAGGTTATGTTAAAAGGGCCTCTACCTTTAAGACATACATAATAAATGTTTATGGAAAATATATGATTTTACGAGTTCTTAGATTTGCATTAACATATCTAAGGGGTAGTGAGCGAAAGGTGGCATGAATGAAGCAAAGTAGGTGGTAAGTTGGTGGTCCTTGAGTCTGGATGATGGGTAAATGGTGATTCAGTGGACTGTTCCCTCTCTACATGTGTGTAAAGTTGAAAATTTACCTATACTTCATATTAGTAGAAAAATAACAGCTATTTAATTTATCTTTCAATTATTTGATTGTTTTCAGTTTCTTTTTCAATCTACTTGTTCAATTTTTAAATGTTGTAAAATAATTTAAAATATGCTTAATTGTGACTAAGCAAATGATGGCTCTGTGCCTCAGTTTCCTCAGTTGTAAAATAGAGATCATAATAAGGCTTCTTCCATGTATTGCTGGGAATATATATATATATATATATATATATATATATATGGCTAATATGTTAAATGTCCAACCATCTGAATAGTTGCTATGATGCACACTGACCACCGGGGGGCAAATGCAGGAGATTCTGTGACACTCGCTGTCCATTTACAGAGAAATGGCACCACAGACCTGACGCCCACAAAGCAACACTCAGCTTCCCCCAAGTGGGACACAGGCCCTGCCACCACCCCAGAGCAAAAGCCACCAAATCACAGCCAACTCTAAAGAGACCCCATGGCACAAAATGCAGCCCACAGCTCATCCCATCAGACATGGTTGCTGTGGGCGCCGGGAAATAACGTCACATAGCAATGCCTGGCTTTCTCTTCCTAGTGACTAGTGCACATGTACGTGCACTTGTGAGCATGTGTGTTTAGTAAGAATACTTCACAAACAGAAAAATAATGGTTTTTCCAGAGAACAATCTACTGTCAGTGTCAATTCAGCTAATATTAAACATAGAACCCAGCCTGTGTGGCTCAGTAGTTGAATGTTGACCTATGAACCATGAGGTCATGGAGTTTCTTCAGCCCAGGAACAGAACTTGCTTTATAGTCAGGTGGAAACATTTTACACTTTAACCTATTGTCTGTGAAGTGTTTCCCGGTGCCTCATCTCATTTGATTCTCACAGAAATCCTTGAGTAGTTAGATAGGAGACTTGGTGGAATCTTATTTTCATTAGCCAGAAATGGAGATTTAGAAAGCTTAGAAACTTGGACTGAAAAAAAGTAAGAAATGGTGGACCTTGAAAATGTCTTCAGGTTTTCTCACTGCAAAGACTATAGTCAAACACTGCTGCAGTTAAATATTTTACCCTTTGTTCTCCCTGCTTGGTCTACAATAATAATTTGCTTCATGTTGATATTTACTGCTGTGTTGTTGACAATTATCTTGAAAGAGAAGTTGGAGTGCTTCACTGGGCTGGAAAAAGTTTAGCTACATCAGAAAGCAGATCTAATTAAGCAAGTTTATCTCTATAAATCCTATCTAATAAAGGAGTAATATGCAAATTAACTATCACTCCACTATACCCACAAGTCATACCCACCAGCCAATCAGGAGCAAGTATGCAAATTAACCCAACCAAGATGGCTGCAGCCACAGAGAGAACAGGAGGGAGGCTTGGGTTTCCCAGGCGATGAGGAAGTCAAGCTTTCCACACACCCTGGCAGGACCAGGTCTCCAATCAAGGCTACAAAGTTTCAATTATGGAAGATAGATAAATCCCAACACAAATGGCAGCAGCCATGGAGCTGAAGAGAGCAGGAGGCTAGGGTTGTCCCAGCGATAGTGGAAGCCAAGCTTCTGCAGCCCTGGCCTGCCTTGCCTCTCCTTAAAGCTACAAAGTTTCAATTATAGAAGATAATTAAATCCCAACAGAAATGACTGCAGCCACGAAGAGAGCAGGAGGCTTGGCTCTGCTCCAGGCTACAAAGTTTCAATTGTAGAAGATAAATAAATACAAGATACCAGGGCCTCCACTTGGGTCACCAAGTGGTGTGGCTGGCCTGCAAACCACCACAGGCCCTTTGCCCAGCCTGCCCTATGACCCAAGGGAATTCCCACCCTGATCTGGAACACCCTTCAGGGCAAACTAGCTGGCCCCTACTCATGCACCAGGCATCTATCTAATAAAAGAGTAATATGCAGATTGACCATCACTCTAACACACAAGATGGCTGCCCCTATGGGGACACAAGATGGCCTTCATAAGATGGCCAGAATGGGAGGGCAGATGAGAGGGACCAGGCCTTCAAGGGAGGGTAGTTGTGGGTGATCAGACCAGCAGGGGAGGGCAGTTGGGAGGGACCAGGCTTGCAAGGAAGGGCAGTTGGTGGTGATCAAGCCTGCAGGGGAGGGCAGTTAGGAGTGACCAAGCTGGCAGAGGAGGAAAGTTGGGGATGACCTGGCCTGCAGGAAAGGGCAGTTGGGGGAGTGGCGAGGCCTGCAGGGAAGAGAAGCTGGGTGGGGGGGGGGGATAGGCCTGCAGGGGTGGGCAATTAGGGATGACCAGGCCTGTAGGGGATGGCAGTCAGGGGCAAACAGGCTGGCAGGAGAGCATCTAGGCATCAATCAGGTTGGCAGTGGAGTGGTTAGGGAGTGATAAGGCAGGCAGGTAGAATTGGTTAGGGGCGATAAGGAAGGCAGGCAGGCGAGCAGTTGGGAGCCAGCAGTCCTGGATTGTGATAGAGATATCCAACTGCCCTTTTAGGCCTGATCCTAGTGGGCAGTCGGACATCCCTCGAAGGGTCCCAGATTGGAGTGGGTGCAGGGTGGGCTGAGGGACACACCCCCCCATGCACGAATTTTGTGCACTGGGCCTCTAGTATATACATAAAGCTCTCGCTGGTGCCAATCACATGCATGTTTTTCAATCTGTCATTGTCTATAGTGAATTTGGGTGACACGTCTATTATAGAGAGAGGGCAAATAGCGATATTAAAATACTTCTTCTAATTAATTTCCTTTCAAGGTGCATGAATTCATGCACTGGGCCAATAGTATTAAATGACAGAGAACACATAAATTACTTAGAAGAATAAATGTGAGCTATTATTTTTAATATTAAATTGCATTTAATGGTCACCTATTTAATCCTACAAATCTAAACACAGGTTTTTATCAATTTTGTTTGTTCCATTTTATCTTTTTGACTGACAAAAGGAAGTCAGGTTTATTTATCATAGTGAAGTGATGCCTGTGAGGTGACAGAAAAAGCACTCACATGTATAAAAGAATATTAAAAAGAAAGAGGTAAATGGTCCCCACCTCTTGAAAATGGAACTATTTGCACAAGGATGTTCTGTACACACAACTGCTAACTATCAGAGCAAATAGCAGAACTAATTTTTATTTGTAGAAATGAATTAGGAGGTAAAAGCCAAGATAAAAATAAGGAATTAAGATAATTTCTTAACTGACTTTTAAGTACTGTGATATTAAGATCTGATGTTTATCTTCATAATATAACAGTAACATCCATGGATGATAAGGTTCAAAGTATAATGGTTTGTGTGAGATTAGAAGGGGAAGGAGACAGACATCTAAAAGAAATTGGAGGCTGACAATAGGAAGGGATTTTCTTTGTAGGAAATTATTATACTAGAGGCCTGGTGCATGAAATTTGTGCATGGGGTGTGTGTGAGGGGGTGTCTCTCAGCCCAGCCTGCACCCTCTCAAATCTGGGACCCCTTGAGGGATGTCTGCCTGCCCGTGTAGGCCTGATCCGGTAGGATCGGGCCTAAAAGGGCAGTTGAACATCCTTCTCACAATCCAGGACTGCTAGCTCCAAACTGCTAGCCTGCCTGCCTCCATGATTGCTGCTAACTGCTTCTGCCTGCTAGCTTGATCACCCGCTAACCACTACCCTACCAGCCTAATTGATGACTACTCCCCTGCTAGCCTGTTTGACCCCAACTTCCCTCCTCTGCTGACCTGGTCACCCCGAACTGCCCTTCCCTGCAGGCTTGATCACACCCAACTGCCCTCCCTTGCATGCCTGGTCCCTCCCAACTGCCCTACCTGCTGGCCTCATGGCCCACAACTGCCCTCCCTTCCAGGTCTGGAACCTCCACTGTCCTCCCCTGCTGGTCAACTTGTGGTCGCCATCTTGTGTTCACATGGGGGCAGGATCTTTGACTACATGGGGGCAGCCCTCTTGTGTGTGTTGAAGTGATGATCAATCTGCATATTACTCTTTTATTAGGTAGAATAGAAGACTGGTGCATGGGTGGGGACCCGCTGGTTTTCCCTGAAGGGTGTCCTAGATCAGGGTGGGGGTACCCTTGGGGTGTGGGGTGGACTGGGCGAGGGGACTATGGTGGTTTACAGGCTGGCCACACCCTCCAGTGACTCAAGGAGAGGCCCTGGAATCTGGGATTAATTTATGTTCTACAATTGAAACTTTGTAGCCTGGAGCAGAGCCAAGCCTTCTACTCACTCCATGGCAACAGCCATTTCTGTTTGAAACTTTGTAGCCTAGAGTGGAGGCCTAGGCTAGGGCTGCAGACGTTGGCTTCCTCCATCACCCAGGCAAGCCTAGCCTCTTCTCTCTCCAACTCCATGGCTGCCACCATTTCTGTTGGGATTATGTATCTTCTATAACTGAAACTTTGCAGCATTGAGCGGAGGCCTATGCTGGCAATGGCAGGCAGAAAGCTTGGCTTCCTCTGTTGCTGGGGAAACCCAAGCCTCTCTGCTGCTCTCAGTGGCGGCAGCCATTTTGGTTGGAATTTATTTGCATCATTTGCTTCTGATTAGCTGATGGGTGTGTCTGTGGACATGGCTTGGTCAGAGGTATGGTTAATTTGCATATTACCCTTTTATTAGATAGGATTACTGATGGGAATAGCAATAAGCAAATATATTAAAATCTGGAAAAAGCAACATGAATAAAATGTCAGAACAATTGAAATGCCATTTAATTTAAGAAAAATACATAGTGGACCAAAAGGAGAGAGTATCTCTGTGAGTTTGGGTAATTTTAAATTATAAGAATTTTGATTAATGTAATATATTGCTAACTATAGTAAATAAATACATCCGTGTCTTGTTTTTTTCTATTTTGAAACTATTTTCCTTACAGAATTTCTATACTTATCTAGAAAATTTTCCTCTAAGTAAGGCTTCAGCTGCACCCCATGCATTTACAGAGGGCACCACCTTAGGCACAACCTCTGTAACAGTGGTTTTAGCAGGGTTCTCTTTGAGGTCTTTTTTCCTGACATCCCTGTTGAGTTGTCTGCCTCTATTGGTATATCACACCTAACTGTTAGCCTTCTTTAATTGCTAAATAATTCCTCTATTGTTTGTAAATAATGCCTTGGACTTTAAATCACTCCATAGTCTGATCCAATTAAATTCATGTTCCTTTGTATGGACAAGCTTTCAAGCCTGTCTTTGAGATTTCTTCTGACCCCATTTAGTTGTCTCCTTCCCAGATTCTCTCTGGCAAACTTTTAACCAGTTTATGGTTTAACTTTTTCTGTCATAGCTGCTATCTTTCTCTTAGTTTTTTACTCCATAACCATCCTGGTAACCTGCAATAATCATGGGGAGGATGTTCCACCACCAAGATGGCCTATTAGAATTTGTTCATTTCTTAAGACCATATGGATATAAATGTAGTATGTTTACTGTGGTCAGCAATGGCTGTACAAGGGGCACAGGCATAGATACTTAGCAGACTGAGAGTAATGGGGTTCTGTTCATCTTTATCAAGGGAGCCTTCAGCCTGTGAATGAGACCTGAGTTGAAGAAGTGAGCTCCAGAACTCTAAAACTCTTGCCTGGAATAGAGTTTCTGCAACACACAGCAGAGAACAGTGAGAAATGTTGGTGACTTGCTCCTCTTGAGGAGACACTGTAGTCCTTGTTTAAGACTGGGAGGGAACCCTATGTTCTTAGTTGCACTTGCCCAGAGTGGACCTTCCATAATGCTGACGAAAGCAACAGTGATGGGAGGAAGACTGGGAGTGGGTAATGGTTTGTGCTTTCCTTACCAAAACTTAGTAGATGTTCTTGGATAAATGCTTTCTCATTTGCTGTGTGCTCTTAAATAAATTTCTAGAGATTTTAAATGACTATTGTTTTTTAAAAATATTTACCAGTTGTTTAATTGTGGAGAGAGTCCATGAAGCTCTGCCCACTCTCCTTCCAGGAGTCATCTCTCTCTGTTCCCACTTTGCTTCATGGAATATGTTACCTGTACCTGTGTTGCTATTCATATAGTCAATTATTTGTGTACTAGAGGTCCAATACACGAAATTCATGCAAGGGGTTTGGCCACTGTGGCTTTGTCTGGAAGGTTGTTTGGAAGGATGTCTTGTCTAATTAGCATATTACTCTTTTATTATTATAGACTAGTGGCCCAGTGCATGAAATTCGTGCATGAAGGGGGGTTCCCTCAGCCCAGCCTGCACCCTTTCCAATCAGGGACCCCTTCGGGGATGTCTTACTGTTGGCAGTTGGACATCTCTCTCAAAATCTAGGAACACTGGCTCCTAACTGCTCACTGGCCTGCTTGACTGATTATCCCTAACCCCTCTGCCTGCTTGCCTGATCACCCCTAACGACCTCTGCCTGCCTGCCTAATCATCCCTAAGTGCTCCCCTGCTGGCCTGATTGCTCTTAACTGCCTCTTCCTTGCCCCACACTGGGACCCAGGCTTCCTTACCTCTGGCCAGCTATAGGCACCCAGGACCTGGGCTAGCATCACTCAGGCTGGCTGCAGCTACAGACAGCTGCAGGCCCCCAGGACCACAGGGCATGTGGCCTAGCTCCAGGGCCAGAAAGGGCTCCCGGCCCTTGTGCCACTACAGTGGCCCTGCACCTCATGCCGCTGCCCCACCCCTTGCACCACCGTCCCACCCCTTGCGCCACCACCGCTCTGCAGGGACCCAGCCTGAGGAGCTGATGCTGTACCGGCAGTCCCACCCGGCCTGTGGCACTCGATTGTCCCTCCATGGGGCCCCACCCCTTGCGGCACTAGGCCCCGCCCCCTGCTCCTGATTGGCTGGTAGCATAGCAAAGGTACAGTCAAATTTGCATATTACTCTTTTATTAGATAGGATATTTTATTTTATTCTTTGCTTATTCATTGACACAGAATCCAGCATAGTCATCAAGACTTATGGCTTGTCTTACTGTAGGAACTTACAGAACTTAATTATACATATAAATAAAATAACTAGTAGTTCTGGGATCCATTCTAAACCTTTTTAATATGATATTTCATTTAATCCTAGAACAGATTACGAAGTAGAAATTATGATCCTCATTTTACACTGAACAAACTTAGGTATCAGAGATTAAATAACATCTTAGGACTGAAACCAGACTCACCTGTTTCCAGAGCAGATAACTACTCTTCTCTGTTGACTGGACAAAATGTGATCTGATTATAACCAGAATGCTTTCCTCTGGAGCTGTTTAGTTCAAAAGTTGTTAGCTAAACATAGAAATTCTATCACATTGACACATTGTAGGGGATACTGAGAAACTGTGTTCTCTCTGTCTCAGTCTCTCTCTCTCTCTCTCTCTCTTCTCTCTCTCTCTCTCTCTCTCTCTCTCTCTCTCTCTCTCTCTCTCTCTCTGCCACCTTGCCCCTTACACATACTCTCTCCCTTCTTTGCTGATACACTGCTCTTTTACTAACCAAACAGGAATCCTTGAATAGCTAATAAATTTCAACAAATGGCTATGCAACTTGAATTCTTATATAAGCCTTATTCAATTTCTTGCTGCAGGTAATTTAAAGACTCTAACTCTGTCCAATGTTGGAAAAATATTTTTGCCACATTTTCAGACAGGATCTTACTTACTTTAGCTTGTTATAGTCTTTTTCGCTGTTCATAGAGTTAATACTTGACTACATCTAAAACATTCTTCCAATACCTACACAAGACTAACAATAGATGACCAGATAAGATGCTCAAAAATATACCAAATATGAAAGACATGTTAAACAAATCAAGTGTAATTTTGATTAAATATATTTAAGGTTTCTTTATTTATTATTAAGACACCAAAAAAAAAGACAATGATGTTAACTGAGGTGGTTTTTTTTAATTGAATTTACTGTGCTGACTTTGGTTCACAAAATCATACAGGTTTCAAGTGTGCAATGCAACAAAACATCATCTGCACACCGCATCGAGTACCCATCGCCTCAAGCAAAATCTTTCTGTCCCATTTTCCCACCATTGCCCACCTCCACCTACTTCCCCACCTCCTCTTCCCACTGGCTATCACCATACTGTTGTCTGTGTCTATGTGTTACATATACTAGTATGTGTTTTTTGCTTAATCCCTTCATCTTCTTTTACCCAGTTTCCCAAACTCCCTCCAATCTGACAGCTGTCAGTCTTTTTGATGTATCCATACTTCTGTTTTTATTTAGTTCATCAGCTTATTTTGTTCATTAAATTCCACATATAAGTGAGATCATATGGTATTTGTCTTTCTCTGATAGGTTTATTTCGGTTAGTATAATAATCTACAGGTCCATTCATGCTGTTGCAAAAGGTAAGATTTTCTCTTTTTTTTAATGGCTGCATAGTATTAGTATTTCATTGTGTAAATGTACAACAGATTTTTACCCACCCATTTACTGATGGGCACTTGGGCTGTTTCCAGATCTTGCCTATTATAAATAATGCTGCAATGAACACAGCGATACATATATTCTTTCAAATTAGTGTTTCTGGTTTCTAAGGATAAATACCCAGAAGTGGTTTTTCTCCTTTTTCAGAAAGTCTGCAGCAATATGCAATTCCCTAGAATGTTTCTTCAAGTTCAGTTAATATTTACAAATTTTCAGAAGCTTAAAGGGGAAAAATTGCTAGGAAAAGAGTGGTACATTGTAGGCTCTGTTCAAAAGGGAGTTTAAGTGAGTAAATATTTTGTAGGTAGGACAGACAATAAAGAACACCAAATCTCTCTTTTCTGGATTTTCATTCTCAAAGGCCATTTCCTTTTTTTCAACATCTGTTTCTCTACAATAGTGACAATCAGCATGGAATATTCTAAGAAGTATTGTATGAAGGTATTGAAAATACTTAGAGACACATGATTGCTTTCTTTAGAATATTTTGAGCAGAGTGTTAAACTGTAGCTCCTGGCCAAGGAGTGAGGGGATATTAGCTGAATATTGTTGAAGAAGGATAGATATAGTTCATTGAATTAATAACCTAGCTGACAGATAAGTGAATTTTTTTCTTATTGGGAAGAAATTATCACAGAATTGAAAGCAGACATAAAAAAGCATTTGTCTTGGAAAATCAAGAAATATGGAACATAAAAATAGAAAGAAAATATCAAATTAATAGCAGGCTAATTAAGTGATCATGAAGTTCAGTAAGAAGTCCTGACATTAGTGATGTTCAATTAAGCCAGAAGTTAAAGTGTGATAGGACTTTTAAAACACAAACTACAAGCAACTAACAGGTTAGGCATATGTTGTCCCAAAGCCTTTAGGGAGGGAAAGTCGAAGTTTTACTAAAAAGAGAAAGAAAACCGAAGTTCAGTTAAGAGATCATTTATGAGTGACAGCAAGAGGATTTAATATCAAAAGTATCCGTTTGTACCTACATGTTATGCTTCTCTCAATCTCCCTCTAAATGACACTTTTTAAAAGTACTCTTAAAGGTTATCACAAATGTCCAATAAAAATGTTCATGCTACTTACTTGACAAGAAGTTATGCTTACAGAAAAAAAAACCATCATGAATGAAATTATTTTATTGTTACTCATGCTCCCAGTGGGCCACATCTAAGAAAATCCCTATTGTAGGTTGGTTGGAATTTCACTTGACTTCCCCCAGCACTATAGGCGCCAAGAGGAAGCTGATCAGTATCTGTGGGGTTAGTACCACCTTTCCAAATGCGGAGAGTGAAAGGGAACTTTAAAATCCCCTTTCAAAGAAACTGTCTTTCCTCACTACACTTTGGAAGAAAAGGGATGGATAATAAGAGCCTGATCTTTTAAATACAGTCTCATTACCAGAAAGGCAGTGTGTCTGAAATCAGTGCTGTGGCAAGTGTTAAGCTCGTCGACCTGAACAGCACACACACAGCTGCTTCCTTCAGGTGCATTGTCAGACTTTCTGATTTTCAAAGAACGGAAGGAGCTAAGATATATGTAACCCTTTTCACAACCGTTCATCTTAGCATTCAAGCCCGCTGCACAGTCCTTCTCCCCTGCTAGGCAATTCGAATGGTCCTGAGCTTTGCAAAGCAAGGATACAGATCATTTTATCTTTAAGTCCTGATTGCAGAAGGCTCAAAGGGAAATGCTTCTAAAAGAGGTGAAAATACAACCATCTCCTATAAAGCCATTGCACAGCCCCAAACCCAACCTCCTGCAGCGAGTCAAAGGAAAGAAAACAGGATAGACAATTTGACAAAATGGCCTCATTGATTTAACAAATCTTTCTGCCCGTCTCCTACTTAGAATGACTGTGTCTATTTTCAGCATTGTTATCTGTGTTTCTCATATATTATTTCATTGAGTCTTTGTAATCAATCAGTGAGGAAGGGATTTGTGAACTAAGGAAAACACATAAAGTTCCTCTCTGCTCCTTTTTCCATCCTCTCTTGGGTCATTCCTGGAAATGAGCCAAGATTAAGATCAAGTTTTCCACCTCAAGAAGAAAGTGTCCAGATTTGGACCAGTTAATTTTAGACTTTGTTTGGGGCTCATTCTTGATGCATAAACCACTGCACACAGTGCTGAAACTGTAACCTTTGAAAATGCTCTCTGCCCACCTACATTAGGTAACCAGCCTAGGACAGTGCCCCACGCTGACCATTCCAAGCTTTGGGATAATTGGCCCTATCTCTTTTATTCCTTTTCTTTTGTCACTAAGAGGTATAGTTTTCTTTTCTCTGCTTCATTCTTTCCTTCCTTCCTTCCTTCCTTCCTTCCTTCCTCCTCCCTCCCTCCCTCCCTCCCTCCCTCCCTTCCTTCCTTCCTTCCTCCCTTCCTCCCTCCCTCCCTCCCTTCTTTCCTTCCTCCCTCCCTCCCTCCCTTCCTTCCTTCCTCCTCCCTCCCTCCCTCCCTCCCTCCCTTCTTTCCTTCCTCCCTCCCTTCCTTCCTTCCTTCCTTCCTTCCTTCCTTCCTTCCTTCCTTCCTTCCTTCCTTCCTCCCTCCCTCCCTCCCTCCCTCCCTCCCTCCCTCCCTCCCTTTTTTCTTTCCTTCCTTCCACCTTTGAAAAGAAATTTAAATTGAGGTGAAATTTACATTTTAAATTAGATATGAATGAAATAGGTCTGATTTGCTTTTATTTGAAGTCAGAAAGAAAACAGCACGCTTCCAAGCCTGCATCTTGAGATTCTGATCTGGAGTCTGGGCTCATAACGCTGCACAGATCTGGGATTTTTTGGATAGAGGTGACTATTTTAAGGGAGGATTTGAGCTTGTGCTTCTGGTTAAATACCATGATGTTATCTTCATTACAACACAGCTCACACACCCTCAAAAGTACTAATGCAATTTTACACATGAAGAAACTCAACCGCAGGGAGTTGAAATTATTTGCCTAAACTCATAGGGTTTTAATACACAGTAGATACAAGCTTCGAACCCAGGCTTATTGGACTTCAAAGCCTTTACCTTTTAAAAATTTGTATTGATTTTTGAGAAGGGTCAGGAAGAGAGAAACATCCATTAGCTGCCTCCTGCATGCCCCCTACTAATGATCCAGCTGGCAACCAGGGCATATGCCCTGACTAGGAATCAAAACAGTGACCTCTAGTGCATGGGGTGATGCCAAACAAACTGGTCAGAGCATTTACTCGTTTTAAAAAAATCACATTTATTGAGGTAAACCTGACATACAGTAATATCCACACACATCTTAGGTATGCAATGCTATGAGTTTTTCTTTTTAAAAATCATTTTATTTTCCATGAGATGAAATTCACATACATAAAATAAACCATTTCAATGTGAACAGTTCAGTGGCATTTAGTGCATCTCAATGCCATGCAACCACTACCGCTATCTAGTTCTCAGCTATTTTCAATAATATGGATTTTGGCAAACTCATGCAAAAAGGATATTCTGAAATATACTATAGCATGGATAGGCTTTGAAGACATTATGCTAAGGGAAATAAGCAATTCACAGAAGGGAAAACAATGCACAATTCCACTTATAAGAAGTATCTAAAATAGTCAAATTAATAGAATCAAAGCCTGGAATAGTGTGGTCACTGTGGACTATAGGGAAAGGGAATTGGAGTTCCTAATCCTGTGGTTTGAGGTTGCAGTTAAGCAAGATGAATAAGCTCTACAGATGTGCTATACAACGTGGTAACTGAGGTCACCAATAGTGTATTGTGCTCAAAGCCTTGCGTTTTAACAATTGCTCTAAACTAAATGCTATTTAAAAGTACTAGCAATATAGACCATGTATAAACACCTAGTAAACAGGACAGTGATCAGTCTACAGGAATTGAAAGGAAGCAGCTGCTATAGTAGACAACAAGTCTTCGTGAAGGAGCTCCTGATCCATAATGAAGCTCAAACACTGCAAAGTAGAAAAATCAAGCAGGAAAAACAAACAAGAGAAAGCCAGCCCAATTCAATGCAACATGCACACATTTATGCTGGTGTTCAGGTAGGGCTCCCAACAAAATAAATCACCAGGTGACCAGAAGGTGGGAGTCGCACTGAACCTCCATTCAAAGTGATCCTTCTTTCTGCCCTACAAATGACCCCATCCATTTGAAGAGCTCAATGTTTATTTTTGCTTGTTTCTTCAACCAATAAAATGAAAACACATATCCGCCATGTTCATATATACATAAGAAAACATTTGGAAAAATCTGACATTGTCCTTGATGCACCAAAATTACCACTTCAGTTATAAGGAATGGTCCCCAAATTAAGATTCTCTCATCTTGCTTTAACACAGTGAATATTTGATTTTAAACTTCAAGTGTTATTAAGTCAAATAAAGAAAGATGTAAATGATGTGAATTATGCAGAAGTTGTAAAGACATGTGAATTTGAAGATACAGAATAGAAGATAATATATTTTTAGCTTGGATAAAAAACTATTAGCACTCTTTAAAGAGTACTAGCTTAAGATAGATTATTAGAACATTTTTTATTTAAACATTTATAATTGCCTTTGACAGTAACTCCTTTGAATTTTATAAAGCTTTTCTGTTTAACATTTCTTTGTTATGTATCTCACATAAAGTAAGTTACCTTTGTGTCCTAAGCACTAAACATCATTAGGAAATAAATTCAAAAACAGAGATTCTTGTCAGAGAATGGAGAGTAAAATACTTAGGCTATATTTTTAGAGCTGCATGTCCACATACAAAATATTTCTTCTTCAGTATGTCTTATTTGTTTTGGTGGAGAAAAACCTAGTGATGCTGCTGATGGTGGTAATAAAATAAAATAATAATAATGATGATAATGATGATGATGATGATGATGATAATAATAATAATAATGTTATATTTTAGAAACAATTGAGTGAAATTCAGCTTTTGGTTTGTTATTTGGTTTAAGATGTAAATGTATCCTTGTGATAGGCAGAGAGTTCTGAACTTGAAATACAGCTTATTTGTACTGTTGTGTGATTTATTCTGTTTAAGAAACATGTGGAACTCTCATTCTACCTCCTTCAAGACTGACCAGGAGTCCCCCATTATCCGCAGTTTTACTTTGCACAGTTACAGTTACCTGAGTTTAAAAATATTAAATGGGAAATTTCAGCAATAAACAATTCATGAGGTTTAATTGCATGCCATTCTGAATGGTGTGATGAAATCATATACTGTCCTGCAATGTGGATCATCCCTTTGTCAAGCACACTGTATGTGCTCCCTGCCTGTTGGTCACTTGGTATCCTTCTTTGTTATCAGGTCAGCATCTTGGTATCACAGTGTGTGTTCGGGTAATCCTTATTTTACTTAATAATGGCCCAAAGCACAAGAGTAGTATTGTTGGCAATTTTGATATGCCAAAGAGAAGCTGAAAAGTGTATGCATGTATAAGGAAAAATATATATAGAGAGAGTTTAGTTCTATCCATGGTTTTAGGCACCCACTGGGGGTCTGGGAACCCTGTGGATAAGAGGAAACAATGCTATTTGACATGTTCATAATAGTTTGCAGGGAGAGAATGAGGAGAGTACATACATTTTTAAGCTGATGAGTTTGAATTCTTTTAAAGAAGATGACACTTCTTTTTTTTTAAATAAAACCTCAAAATAACCAAGTTATATATGAAACCTATAAAAAAGAATCTATTTTGGGTAAAAAGGGACTGAGGTCCAGATTCTTGCTTAGTCTCGTGATGAGACTGGAACATGAAGAAGTTCATGGAACTCTAAGGCTTGACTGAAACCACTTTAAAAATCCCTGTTTTTCATCACCTGTGAGGATTATGTAAAACTGGAGGATTTCAAGAATGTCTTCTTAAAGTGGAGGAAGTGAAAAGGAAAAATGTTCGAGAAAGGAAATGAGAAAAATATGGTTGTCTTTTAAAAAGTGAATTTGTAAAATCTACTTGGAATATATTATATTTAATGCTATAAAATGATGTGTAGGTTCTTAATCCAATCCTCCTAATACTCAAATGCCCATCAAAACAATAATGTGGCTGAAATGAATCTATTAAGACCCTTAAGACCCTCTGAGACTTTAAGATTAAACTAGTGCTCTTAGTTTCATGGTATTTTTGGTTCATGATTATCCTTAAGTCTTTCTGTCCCTGAGTCAAAAACCCTCTTTGACAACAGTAGCTAAATAAAATAAAATAAAATAAAGCAACCTGGTACAGGATATGAAGAGAATTAAAGCTCAACAATGACGTATTCCTGATTTGGAGATGCAGTTGCAATTTAAAATAGTTGGTCCTGTAATCAGATCTACCTATCTATACACCTCTCTAGTCCATAGCTTTTAAGCAATCACAAAGAGATAGTCCTTGTTGATCTCTTCTCCAATGGCTGTCTTGGATAAGGGCTAATGGCTCCAGTTTGGCTTTGTGAACTACTATGATACCCACATCTAGTCCTCAGGAGTCTCACTATTTTGTTTCTTCATTGCCATTGGAGAGTTTCTTCTCAAACACATATTCTCTGTTACTTTGGTCCTCTCTGAGAAGTCTTTTATCTGATTAAATAGAGGCCCAGAACCACTGTACTGGTAGGACCCAGACTGACTCCTGCTACACAGGAGTTAAGTCTCCACCCACCTGCACACATCTCAAGTGCCCGCCCACCTGTGTGTGCCAGGCTGGGCACGGAGCCTCCTGATAACCAGTCTTTGTTTTTCTGCCATTACAGCATCATGACCAGAGGCCTTTTATGGTATAGATTCTGACATTTGTATCAGATAAGCTCCAATAAGCTCCTCACATTCATGGGAAAATAGTCACCAAATGGTTTCAATCAATTGGAGGGAAGACAGGCACATGACCCTAACACTTGGGGTGGTTTCAATCATAGTACAAGTTGTTTAAAGAAAACCCTTATCACAAAATCCATCTTATACTAAATATTTCTTGTCACAGTTAATTTTGAAAGTAGTTCTTGACATTTTTAACGAAATTTTTTTACATATTAGTCAGATACAGGAGTTTTGATTCAAATATAGTCATCCTGGGTTAAGAGTCAAAGTTTCTAACCACTAATATATATTGTAAATTATTATTAAATGCTGCCTAATATAATTTTTCCTTTTATGTCTTATGAGTGTGTATAGATATGTATCTAGAAAGTGAAGTTTATATTTTGTCAGTATTATTTTTGTATCTCCATAGGAAAAAGTATTGTATACACAAGTGGTATTCAGGTACTTTTAGTTAATATTATTGTCCAGACATGATAAAGCTGCCTCATTCCCTCTCCTACAAACACTTAGAAATTCTGGGTAAAATATAGTGTAAGTGAAAATACATGTTCAAAACTTTGAAAGTAAAAGTATCTATTTCTTAAAGAGGAGAAAGAAAGTCACAGAATTGAGGGAACTTAGGCACAAACACTCAATAAAGGATTGAAACCACAAAAGCTTTAGTATCTAGGAACAGGCTTCAAACACCTTCTACCAAGGAAAAGACATATGGCCCAGAAGAACTGATAAATCTGGTAAATCAGCATAAAGCCAGAATTCACAAAAGTCTGCCTTATCTTAGATGTAAAAACTAGGTAAGTTCTGTCTACCAGCTAAGGGAAACTTTTCAATGGACTGGAGTCGTAGCTGGGGAGAAAGTCCCACACAAAATGTAAATCAAAGGAGAATGTTGACTTTTGATCAGAATAACTAAACCCATATTTGAGTCATATGTTAGTCAAATCATACAACATGCAATAAAACATTAAACAGAGAAAAGGTAGTTAACCTTCAATGGAATTATTGTTAGATTGATGATATTATTCTACCAGATCCCCATCTTTTAATTCCGAGAGGAAGAAACCTTTATCCTAGTATTCTATACCCAGCTAAACAATCATGAATATTTAGGGTAGAATAAAGGTAATTTTGAACAGCCAAAAACAGATGTCAGTATTAAATGTTTATTAAAGGACTGCTAAATGAAATACATAAGAATTAAACTTTAAAAAAGGGAGTTTAAGAAGCAAAGTTGAGGAAAGAAAAATAATTTAAAATATATGTTTGGGGAAAAAAAGTTACTCAGGATGGCTACTGACTGGAAGGCAGAATACAAGATAGTGTGTGAGTGAGAAAACAAAGGGAGAGTGTGTGGTTGCATGGGGGATGTTTATTGATGAGTTGAGGGACAGTTGTACTCCAGGAGACTTTGGGGGACTGCTGGACAGGGCTCCCACTGCTGATGGGTTCCCTCCGGGAGTGAACGGATCAGACGTGGAGACTGCTCCATCTTGTAGGGGAAGGTGGATGTTATCGGAAGCCTGAAAAGCCTGGGGAATCTACAACTATGGCACCCACCAAACAGCTGCAAATTCGAGAACACCAGTCCCCAAATGGCACAAGCACGCAGATTCAGAGGAGCTCTATACTCCCAAATGGAAAGGTCAGATTTCACCTGGGATAAGGAGAGAGAGAACTACGTAATTAGACTTGGAGAAGAGACATCATTGGAGACAAGAAACAGCCCAAATATGAAAGAAAAGCATCACCAGAAAATGAAATAAATGAAATAGAGGCAAGCAACCTGTCAGAGAAAGAATTCAGAGAAATGGTCATTAGGTGGATGAAAAGAATGGAAGACAAATTCAATAATTCATGTATGAACCAAGTGGAAATGAAGAAGAATCAAGAAGAAATGAAAAATGACATTGCTGCTATAAAGAACTCAATAGAAAGTATCAAGAGTAGGCTAGAAGAAGCAGAGACCGTATCAGTGAGCTAGAAGACAAGGTAGGAAAAAATACCCAAGTAGAGCAGCTTCTAGAAAAAAAAATTAAAAAACAGGAGGAGAGCCTAAGGGAACTTTGGGACAATACAAAACAAAACAACATCCTTATAATTGGAGTACCAGAAGGAGAGGAAACTGAGCAAGGAATAGAAAACCTGTTTGAAGAAATAATGACAGAAAACTTCCCTGATATAGGGAAGAAAAAAACCACACAAATCCAAGAAGCTCACAGAGTTCCAAGCAAAATGAACCACAAAAGACCAATGCCAAAGTACATTATAATTAAATCGCCAAACACCAATAACAAAGTAAGAATCTTAAAAGTGGACAGAGAGAGACAGAAAGTTACCTATAAAGGATCCCCCATCAGACTAGTGACTGATTTTTCAACAGAAGCAAATCAGGCCAGAAGGGAATGAAATGAAATATACAAAGTCATGCAAAGGAAGGATCTGAATCCAAGAATACTGCACCCAGCAAGGCTATTAATCAAAATTGAATGTGAAATCAGGAGCTTCACAGACAAAAAAGGACTAAGGGAGTTTGTTACCACCAAACCAGCAATACAAGAAATGCATTGGGTCTTCTATAAATAAATAAATAAATAAATAAATAAATAAGATATAGGAAGTGAAGAAGAAACATGGGGTTAAAGAATAAAAATGGCAACAAACAAGTATCTATCAATAATAACTTTACATGTAAATGGATTAAATTCCCCAATCAAAAGACATAGGGTAACTGATTGGGTAAGAAAACATGACCAATATATCTGCTATTTACAAGAAACCCAATTCAGAAAAAAAGATGCACACAGACTGAGGGTGAAGGGATGGAAAAGGGTTTTTCAGGTGAATAAAAATTTAAAAAAAGCTGGGGTAGCAATACTTATATCTGACAAATTAGATCTCAAAGTGAAGGACATAACAAGACATAAGGAAGGCCACTTCATAATACTAAAGGGAGCAATCCAACAAGAAGAAATAACTTTGGTAAACATATACACACCCAATACAGGAGCAGCCAAATACATTAAAAAAAAAACTCATGGAGGATATCAAGGGAGAGATTGACAGCAATACAATCATAGTAGGAGACTTTAATACCCCACTATCACCATTGGACAAATCCTCTAAGTAAATAATCAGCAAATAAACATCAATCCTAAATGACTCACTAAATTGATGGAATTAATTGACATCTTCAAAACATTTCACTCCAAAGCCACAGAATATACATTCTTCTCAAGTGCATGTGGGTCATTTTAAAATATATATTGGGCCACAGGCAAATTGTCTTCAAATTCAAGAAGACAGAAATCATATTAAGCATCTTCTCAGATCACTGTGACATATAACTGGAAATTAACTATGATAAAAAAAAATCCCAAAAAAGTCAATCACATAGAGAGTAAATAGCATACTATTAAACAATGACTGGGTTACCAGAGAAATCAAAGAAGAAATAAAAAACATCATGGCAACAAACAAAAATGAAAACACAACAATTTAAAATCTATGGGACACAGCAAAAGCAGTCTTGAGAGGAAAGTTCATAGCTCTACAAGCCTATTGCAAAAAACAAACAAAAAGAAACACGAAACAATGGTAATAAATTACCTAGCCCTATAACTCAAAGAGTTAGAAAGAGAGCAATAAGAAAAATCCAGTGTAAGCAGAATGAAGGAAATAATAAAGATCAGAGTGGAGATAAATGACATAGAGACAAAAAAAATACTAAAGATCGGCAAAACCCAGAGGTGGTTCTTTGAAAGTATAAACAAGATTGATGAACCTCTAGTCAGGCTCACCAAGAAGCAAGGAAGAGTACCCAAATAAACAAAATCAGAAATAAAAGAGAACAAGTAACAACAGACCCCACCAAAATACAAAGGATTGTTAAAATATACTGTGAACAATTCTATTCCAAAAAACTGGACAACCTGGATGAAATAGACATATTCCTAGAAAAATGCAACCTTCCAAAACTCAATTAGGAACAATCTAAACATGTCAGTAGGCCAATAACTATGGAAGAAATTGAAGCAGTCATCAAAAAGCTTCCAGCAAACAAAAGCCCAGGGCCGGATGGCTTAACATGGGAATTTTACCAAACATTCAAGGAAAAAATAAAACCTATCCTCCTCAGACTATTCCAAAAATTCAAGAAAAAATAACGCTTCCAAGCTCATTCTATGAAGCCAGCATCACCCTAGTACCAAGATAACACAAAAAAGAGAATTACAAGCCAATATCCCTCATTAACATAGGTACCAAAATCTTCGGCAAAATTCTAGCAAATCGGATCCAGCAGTACATCAGAAAGATCATACACCATGACCAAGTAGGATTTATCCCAGGGATGCAAGGATGGTACAATATCAGCAAATCAATAAATGTGAGACATCACATAAATAAATTGAGAGATAAAAATCACATAGTCATATCAATTGATGCAGAAAAAGCATTTGACAAAATCCAACACCCTTTCTTTCTTTTTTAAAAATATATTTTATTGATTTTTTACAGAGCGGAAGGGAGAGGGATAGAAAGTCAGAAACATCGATGAGAGAGAAACATCGATCAGCTGCCTCTTGCACGCCCCCTACTGGGGATGTGCCGGCAGCCAAGGTACATGCTCTTGACCGGAATCGAACCCGAGACCCTTCAGTCTGCAGTCCGACGTTCTATCCACTGAGCCAAACCGGTTTCGGCCGAACACCCTTTCTTGATAAAAGCTCTAAGCAAGGTGGGAATAGAAGGATCATACATACCTCAACATAATAAAAGCCATATATGATTAAACCCACAGCCAACATCATACTCAATGGGCAAAAACTACAACCATTTCCCCTAAGAACAGGAACAATACAGGGATGCCCAGTCTCACCACTCCTGTTCAACATAGTACTGGAAGTATTAGCCACTGCAATTAGACAAAAAGAAGAAATAAAAGGCATCCAAATTGGAAAAGAAGAAGTAAAGATGTCCTTATTTTCAAATCACATGATATTGTACATAGAAAACCCAAAAGATTCTATAAAAAAAACTAATAGACTTAATAAATGAATTCAGTAATGTAGCAGGATACAAAATTAACGCCAAGAAATCTATGGCATTTCTATACACCAATAGTGAACTTACAGAAGGAGAGACTAAAAATGCAATCCTATTTACAATCGCACCAAAAAAATTAAGATACCTAGTAATAAACTTAACTAAGGAGGTAAAAGACCTATACACAGAAAACTACAGGACAGTGAAAAAAGAGATAGAGGAAGAAGTAAACAGATGGAAGAACACACCATGTTCATGGATTGGCAGAATCAACATCATTAAAATATCCATACTTCCCAAAGCAATCTACAGATTCAATTCACTTCCTATTAAAATACCAATGGCATATTTCATAGACCTAGAAAGAACTCTCCAAAAATTCATCTGGAATAAAAAAAAAATCCCGAATAGCCACAACAATCTGAGAAAGAAGAACAAAGCAGGTGCAATCTCACTACCTGATTTCAAGCTGCATTACAAAGCCACTGTTCTCAAAACAGCCTATATTGGCACAAGAACAGACATACAGATCAATGGAATAGAATAGAGAACCCACATATTGACCCAAACCACTATGCTCAATTAATATTTGACAAAGGAGCAATGAATATACAATGGAGTCAAGATAGTCTCTTCAGTAAATGGTGTTGTAAAAATTGGAGAGATACATAAAAAACGAAACTAGACCACCAACTTACACCATACACAAAAATAAACTCAAATTGGATAAAGGACTTAGAGATAAGACAGGAAACCATAAAAATACTAGAGGAATCCACAGGCAGAAAAATCTCAGACATATGCTGAAGCAATTTCTTCTTTGATATCGTTCCTAGGGCAATGGAAACTAAAGAGAAAATAAACAAATGGGACTCCAGCAAAATAAAAAGCTTTTGCACAGCAAAAGAAACCATCAACAAAACAACAAGAAAGCCCACTGTATGGGAGAACACATTTGCAAATTTTATCACTGATGAAGGTTTAATCTCCAACATCTACAGAAACTTTTACAACTTAATAAAAGGAAGATAAATGATCCAATAAAAAATAGGCAAGGGAGCTAAATAGAATCTTTTCGAAAGAAGACAGAAGGACAGCTAAGAGACTTGAAAACACGATCAAAGTCACTAATTATCTGAGAGATGCAAATCAAAACGACAATGCAGTACCATCTCACACCTAATGGCAAAATCAACAAATCAACAAATGACAATTGCTGGCGAGGATGTGGAGAAAAAGGAACCCTCCTGCACTGCTGGTGGGAATGCAGACTGGTGCAGCCACTGTGCAAAACAGTATGGAGTTTCCTCAAAAAACTAAAAATGGAACTCCTAATTGACCCAGTGATCCCACTTCTAGGAATATATCCCAAGAAACTAGAAACACCAGTCAAAAAGGATATATGCACCCCTATATTCATAGCAACACAATTCACCATATCTAAGATTTGGTAAAAGTCTAAATGCCTATCAGTAGATGAGTGGATTAAAAAACCATGGTACATCTACACAATGGAATACTATGCTGATATATATAAAAAAATTAATTATTACCATTTGCAGCAGCATGGATGGACCTGGAGAGTATTATGTTAAGTGAAGTAAGCCAGGAAATGAAAGAAAAATACCACATGATCTCACTCATTCATGGAAAATAAAGAACATTATAACCTGATGAACAAAAAGATAGATACAGAGGCAGTAAAGCACTGAACAGACTGTCAAATTACAGCGGGAAGGCTGGGGAGTGTTGAGGAGGGAGGGGAAGAGATCAACAAAAGGACTTGTATGCATGCATATAAGCACAACCAATGGACACAAGACACTGGGATGGGTATGAGATGAGGGCATGCGACAGGGGTAGGGGAGGCTGGGGGAAGATAAATGGGAAAAAAGGAGATATATGTTCTACTATATATAATACTTTAATCAATAAAAAATATATGTTTGGTTCTATGGTTTTGATACTATGTATAGATATTTATAAGATAATGCTGTTCTGTTTTTTAAACTTATTCAAATGTTATCATACTGTCTTTGTCAACATAATTTTTTTTTATTTTCACTCAACATTAGTTTTTAGTCAGTTTGTGTCTCTTAAGCAATAAAATAAATGAAATGGTGTAGTAACATAAAAGTGTTAGCATATCAATGGACAATATTGTTTTTTATGTAATTTAAAATACCTGGAGCAAAAATGACTGGTATACAAGTATTGTTAGGTTTTCTGTAATTTATTTATTTTATTATTTTTAATTTAATTTTTTCTATCACCATTTACCCCCTCTATGCCCTCTTCTACCTTCACCCACCCCCTCATCACCCCTAAAATCACCATGCTGTTTTTCATGTCCATATGTTTTCTCTCTTTTTTTCTTATTTTCTTTATTCCTTCACTCCTGTAGTACCACCCCCAATACACACACCCCAGAACTGTCTGCCTGCTGTCTATTTATGTCTGTCTCTATTTTGTTTTTTCATTGAAAAAAGAATAACTTAAATGAGTTATACACCCAAAGAACAGAGCAGGGAAAGGGAAAATAATAACTCTACAGAAACTGACAAGTACCATCTGGTCAAAGTGATGAAGTTTAACATCATCAGTAATGCTTTGTGAATATCATGCTCCCCCTGATTGATGCAACAAAATCATATTTTCCCCCAAAACCTATAACTTGAATCTAATCATGAGAAAAATATTAGATTAAACTCAGATAATGAAGATTTTATAGGTTCCTGGCAAATACTTTTCAAAACTGACAAACTAGGTGAAACAAATAAAAACTGAGAAATTGTTATGCACCAGAGATTGGGGAAATATGACAACTAAAAACAATATGACACCTTAGGTTCAATTCTGGGAAACAAGGAGAACATTAGCGGAAAAGGCAATGAAATTCAGAATCAAGCTTACTTAGTAACATACCAGTGTCAATTTCTTAGTTTTGACAAATGCAACAAAATAATGTAAAATGTTAACAATAAGGGAACAGGAGAAGAAATATACGGGAACTCTCCAAATTATGTTTGCAACTATTCTATAAACCTGAAATTAATCCAAAAAAAAGCTTGCTCAAAAAACAGTTGTTCAAAAAAAATTAAAAATAAATCATTTTAAACTTAGGTAAATAATATCCTATTATAATAAGTTGAAAGGACAATATCTGAAGCAACATGGTTTGTTGAAAAGAAGGAGTGTGCTGTCCCATTTTGCCTGAGAATATGTTAGCTAGTTAGCCTGTGATATTTAAATAATGAATCTTCAAAAAACTGTAATTCCTGGGATTTTTCATAGAATAACACAAAGATTTCATGATTTTGCTTCATGTGGAATATCTTTTAAGCTCTGATTCAGTTATAAAATTATTTTTTCTTCCAACATGTTAGAGGATATTAAACTATTTCAACCAGCACTGTGTTGGGCAGACCTCAGGGAATGTCCCGACACACAAAGGCCCATGAATGCTGATGAAACAGAATACCACCATGTTACATACATCAACAGATACCTTTTCTAGATTAAAGCCGGTGGCTGGCATTTCACAGAGTATGTTAGGAAAGAACATTCTTAGCAGTCTTATAGAAAATTGTATTTAAAATTTAAACTGTGGATAACTGTTGATACAGAGGCTAAGAATTCTGATAAAGGGAAATGCTTATTCAGCACAAACTTGCCAGGTTTGTGGGGCATAAAGAAGAAAATTTGCAAAACCTGGGTGACAAAGCAGCAGAGAAAAGAGAATATTGCATTAGTAGTTCCACTATAGGTTTTCACCAGTTTCTTAGATAAAAGATTCAAAATGAGGGCCTAAAGTTGAATCTGTGTATGAATATTTGAGATAAGCTTTATGTCATTCTCATTTACTTGTCCTTTTAAAATTCTTAGTTGAGTAATATCTTCAAGTATAAATATCGATAATTTTTTTCTCACTGGCATATCCCAGCACCTAGAAGAGTGCATGTTACAAAATAACTGCTAAGTAAATATTTGGAGAATCTTTAAATGAATGATATTCTTTAAGTACCAATAGCCTCTGATGTCTCTCAGTGGTGGCAGGGAGGTTGAGGATCAGTAGGGAAGGAAAATGTGTCCTCAGGCCAAATACCGTTAGTTGAGCTTCTGATGAGTCCCCCTTGCTGGTACCACCATTTTCTCCAGGTGTTGTCACCAGAGCTCCTGTATCATCCAGGGAAGAAGGACCTACCTGGGCCATTGAGTGGTTCGAGTTTCTACAGCAAATCATAGACTGAATGGCTTAAGCAATGGACATTTATTTTCTCACAGTGCTGGAGGCTGCAAGTCTAAGATCAGGCACTGGCATGGGTGGGTTCTGAGCCTTCTCACAGACTGATGCTCTCTCACTGGGTGCTCTCATGCCCTTTCCTCCTTGCATGCACTTGGACATAGATAGATCTCTCTCGCTCTCCTTTCTCCTCCTCTGCTTAGAAAGGTGCTAATTGCATCATGAAAGTCCCACCCTCAAACTTCATCTGAACCTAAGTATCTCCCCAAACCACTGCTAATAAATATAATCACATAGGGGTGAGGCCTTCAACATAGAATTTTGGGGGAACATAAGCATTCAACCTATAACAGTCACCTTCTTTTTTTTAAAAAATATATTTTATTGATTTTTTACAGAGCAGAAGGGAGAGGGATAGAAAGTCAGGAACATGATGAGAGAGGCATCGATCTGCTGCCTCTTGCACGCCCCCTACTGGGGATGGGCCTGCAGCCAAGGTACATGCCCTTGACCGGAATCGAACCCGGGACCCTTCAGTCCACAGTCTGAGGCTCTATCCACTGAGCCAAACCGGTCTAGGCATACAGTCACCTTCTGATGGCAGCCTCAGCGTCCTGGAGATGCAGAGTTGGCACCACCTTCTTTGGTTGTTGTTCCTTAGACCCTGGGTCTTCAACCATTTGCTTTCTTCTTTCTTTTTGTCAGGGCACTCCTTTGATTGCCTTTTGTATTTTTCCAGAATTTTTGTTGTTTTTAGTGAGACAGAGTAGGGAGAAATGAGTGTATTCAGATTTAATTTTGAAACTCATGGAAAGATCAATTAAATCCCACCTCCTTATTGTCATGAGCTTCCTACAAATATTTGTTAACTTCAAGTCTTGATTTTCCTGATTCAGCTAGTGCCAAACCAACTATCATCATCTAGAGGCTCCCTGCATATTTTCTGGTCATAAGACCTACTTATCAGCTTTGCTTTTAAACTATTTGATTACTGTGAGTGGACTCACTATATTGGAGAACAAAAAGTGGAAAATTGCTTTTAAAACTCAATTTTGGTCATTTCTCTCTCACTCATAAGTATAGAGATTGAGTTGGCCTATTATGTATGGGATTTCCCCGTCTCTTATTGGTGTGACTGAGTATCTCTGAATTCTGACTTTTTTTCATTATATTCAGTGAATTAAGTAATCATTTATGTATGTATGAAAATGTTTTAACTGAACTTATTAAGCTTGAAAAGGAGTGATGATAACTATTTTGACTTATTACTTTCTGTACGGTTAGGATAATCAAACACTCAGCAAGGAAGAACAAAGACCCTGTAGGTGGTATAAATGAGCATGAGAAAGAGCTTCCACCTCCCGCTCCATCCCCTCCCTTCTTCTTACTCCACCCACATCCTCTCCCTCCTTTTAGACTGTTCCTAAACCAGGAAGTAAAACTTGTGAGTGGGAAGGGTTGGGGAGTATGTATGTGTAACCTACAAGGGAATTTATCTTCTTGATGAATCATAATGATTGTACTAGAATCACACGTTCCCACGTACAGTCCTGAATTCCTGTGTCGGCATTTGCAACTGGCAAGCCAGGTCCTTCTGTTTCCTTCTCTGTCTTTTTCAACAAAATAACATATTTAGAAAATTAGAGCTATTAAGAGCCTTAAAGGCCATCAAATTCCAGTCTCTCATTTACAGCAGAGAACTTGAGAGTCTAGAACATGATACGAATCATTTAAGTTCACACACTTGTGAGAGATGGAGGTAGGGTGAGAACTGATTGCTTTTAGGCCAGCATTGTTTTTTATGATACTAGGTTGTCTCATTTCAGTTGTGGCCACTAGGAGCTGTCATGATTTAATGCATAGTATTTGGTAAGTATAGGAGTACATAAGAAGTATCTCACTGCTCCTTAGGACTATACAAATGTCAAACAAACAAATTGTAGTGACAATTTATGACTTGAAGTATACCATCAATATCTCTTTATTACCACATCTATTTTATCTTTATCTTTTCTTTTTTATGTTTAGAAAAGAATAGAGACATTATGATGGTTGTAGGGATATTTTTGTCTTAATATTGAAACTCTATTGGAATAGGACAGAGTGTCTTATGGCTAAAGCCCAGATCAAGGGTAAGTTCTCATTGTCTTTTGTGTGTCCAGCTCGAGTAGAAGACATAGCATATAGGAAATACTGAGGAAATATTTTTTTAACATTTTTTTTCTAAAAAAATTTTAATATATATTTATTGATTTCAGAGAGGAAGGGAGATGGAGAGAAAGAAACATTAACAATGATGGAGAATCATTGATTGGCTGCCTCCTGTATGCCCCCTACTGGGGATTGAGCCAGCAACCCAGGCATAGTCCTTTAACCAGAATCGAACCCAGGATCCGCAATCCACAGGCTGACACTCTATCTACTGAGCCAAACCCGCTAGGGCTCAAGAATATCTTTTAATGAATCTTTGAATGAACATCTCCTACAATCAAGTTATGTTTTATTCCAGGTTTTATATTTTTGGAGCAAAGCAATTTATACAGATATTATCAGAGGGATTAGCAAAAATTGGAAACTGACAAGAGGAGAGTCAGGACCAGATATCTGCTGAAGTGGGAATCCCTCCTCTCAAACCCACATTGGTTTCTAGGAATGTGCACTATTATCAATGGATCAATTATTTGGCAAAAAGCAACACCTAATAAAGCTTTTGATTAAAAACTAATGGACAAGGCCAAACATCTCTCTCCCATTTCTGTATGGACCTGGATATAATCCTGCCTGGATGAATAAAGTGTGGCCATATTCAAGTATAAATCAACTCATGTTGAATTTGGCAAGTTGTGATTTCTGGCCATCTGTGTGTCTATAGACTGGCTGGAATATGTGAGGTGAATGAGGAGCATGTGCAGAAATACAGGAAGAGTATCAGAGAGCAAGGTGGCTTGATGGTTGAGAAACTTCACAGATAAGTCTCTACAAGAGTGCTGCAAAAGAGCAAGTTCCAATAAAAGGACTTTTCTCAACGAGAGAGAGAAGATCTATATAAATAGAAATAAATTAATTTTAAGTCCTGTATGGGCATAAAACTAGGGAGGGGTTTGGCAAGTTGTTGATAAAGTCTCTTGAAAAGAGAAAATTCAATAAGATCATAGTAACCAGTTTTTTCACTTATCTGAAAGATGATCTTGTAGCAATGAGATTAGACATATTGAGATGGCACTGAAGGGCAGAATTGGGACCAGTGGGGGAAGTTATGAGGAGAAACATTTCTGGGAACATGAAGGAAAAGTTTCCAATAGCTAAAATTGTTCAAATGTGGCCCAGGTAAAGAATAGTTTACTTTTATCACAGGTGGTTTTCAAATACAGGCTTAATTACCACTTAAAGAAAATATACAGGGAATCTAAGAATATAGTAGATTCACAACTTCCTTAATGAACTCCTATACAGCAAAATCCAGCCAGCTTTCATTTTATGATTCTTCTAAAGCCACTCAGGCTAGTAAGCATTAGAAGTAGAAAAATAATCGGGTTGGCCCTTTTGACATCCATGCCAAAAACAGCAGCTCATATCTTTTAGAACTACATACATATTTCAATACCAATGTTCCACATCAACTTGATTCTCTTAATGTCTCCGAATCTGTGAACCAGCCTGTACTCTTTCAGGTAAGTTACAAAAAATTGTTTGTGTTTATACATTTATTGTTAAGAGACGGATTGTTCAGACTTTTTATTTAGTTCCAAATTATGCAGGCGTTAAGTCTGGCAAGAACATGCATCGAATTCCATTTAAAAAACTATCTTCCTTAATGCTTCGAAGAAACAGGTTTGAGTTAATTGTTTGGGAGAACAAATAATATATAATTGTGGATATAAATACAGATTTTCAAAAAAAACAAACATGAAAATGATTTCATGTCCCTTGGCAAGAGTTGCGGAAAGAGAAAATTTAGGGAATTTTTGTGTTATTATGTTACCAATCTTTTTTTTTTTTTTTTGTGATGCTTGATAACACTGCATATAAATCCAGGACCTCCACAATATGGGAATGTTAGAATCACACTAACGGCAATAGGAGATGTAGCAGGAAAGATCCCTCTAAGGACAAACCACTATATAAATGTCTAGAGGAAGGAAAGAAGAAACAATGTCCCATTTTAAGAGACCGAAGGTTCTAATGGTGAAAGTTACAGCTGCCATGCTACCCTTTGATGGTAATGTGCTTAGATCTGATTTCTGTCACTTATCATGGGTGCAGTTACGGTTCTCTGAAATTTTATGGTCACTGCAGAAGAGGTTATATAAAGTTAGAGTTGGAGTTAGAGAAGGATGTCTATTTTATGTGGGCTACTGCTGACTTCTATTACATTTCCATTTTTTCTCCCACCCTGCCTGCTCTATTAAATAATAAAACAAACATGGACCAGTTTCTTTATTTCAAGGTGAGAAGAGGCTCTTCCTCATTGAATATTAAATCTTTACTCATTTGGACTGGCCCTTCATGTCCTAGAAATTTAATACTCTTAGGTAAAGTTGCTTTGAGAAAGATAATGTTTTATGCATTTTAAGATGAATATTTCACATTTAAGAAACAAGGGTGCAACTTATCATTGAAGGTATTTTAAAACATATTCTTTACAGTTTCAAAATTGGTTGTACTTCTGGTTGCATGATCGACAACTGCATCTAGTAAGTGTACCAGTCAATAAATTGATTGTGGCCCATTTGAAGACAGAATATATGTTTTTGTTGTTGTTGTCTGAAATAATCTATTGTTATCTTCTGGTATCAATAAAACAAGAGCCAATATAAAAATATACATATGGAACCAACAGCTTGTTAGAAAATTCCATAAAAATACAGAGCATTTTTTAAAGAAATATTGCATTGTTAAATCTCTGGGTAGCACATAAATGTATGTTTTATGGAAAAATACAAATATTGATGATACTGATGTCTTGATGAAGAAAGTCTTTCCAGCATAAAAAGCTAAAAACTTGGACTACTTTCAGATGTTGGACAACTAAGCCTTTAAAAAAATGATTTTTAGAGAGAGAAGGAGGGAGAGCGAGAGAGAAACATCAATCTGCTTGCCTTCTGCATGCGCCTTAACAAGGATTGAGCCTGTAACCCTGGCATGTGCCCCAAATGAGAATTGAACTGGCAAAGTTTTGATGTCTGGGAAACATGAAACCAACTGAACTACACTAGCCACAACTGGAAACAGAGGTCTGGGTTCCTTAAGAGAGGAGAAACAGAGAGATGGCTCTATTTTTGTACCAGATTTCCACATGGAGCCACTCTTTGTTTGCTGGTGCAGAGAGCAGAATGCAAGCAGAGCACTAGGTACTTGCTGAATTGAGAAAATAGAATTTTGATTTCAGGAAAATCAGTCAGTGAGCATTTTCAAAGCTGATTACTGCAAAACACGCAGCTATGCAGAAAAATGTTTTTAAAATCTGCCCAGGGATCTTCTTGAGTCTTTGGCTAAATAAGAAGCTTGCATGCCCAGGGTAACAGTCCATGAACACAGACAAAGAATGTCAGAAAAGCTGAACACTTCACAATTCCCAGAGCTCACACAGAGTGGGGACACATTCAAGCTCATAGAGAGTATACACTCCCCCTGTAATACAGGGGCATTTAACAGATATCTCAGAAAGGTAAAGCCTTAGAAATATGTATAAAATAACGGTGGATTGAAAGCTCCTAGAGGCCTTTCCAGACAAACCTGCAAAATACCAAGCTAATTTGCAAGTAACATAATTGCTAACCAAAACACAATTCCATACACTAGAAAGAAAACAATGAAATACAAACACTCAACAACATGCCATTTACAAATCAAGCATCAAATAAAAAATTACCTGACATTTCAATAAACAGAAAAATGTGACTCATAGCTGGGAGGAAATGCAGTCAACAGAAATAGACTCAGAAAAGAGAGTAAAAAAGCAAGAAGCAGTTTAATAATTTTTTAAATGTTATAAAAACATGACTAAGAATTAAAGTAACACATGTGCAAACAAGAAGAGAATTAGAAGTTATAAAAAAGATGTCAGTGCTACTTCTGGTGATCAAAAATACACTACTAAAAATAAAAAAATTTCCTGGATGAGCTTAATAGCAGATGAGACACTATAGAAAAAAATATCAATAAGCTTAAAGATCTTGCAATAGAACTACCAAAGTGAAACAGCGAGAGAGAGAAAAAAAAACCCTCTAACTATGCAAATCTAAGGACTTTAAAGAAACAATATTAAAATAGAATATTAAAATATTCAAACAGAGCAGACATAAAATTATAGCATGATAAGCCACAATACATTGCTGAAAACAAGTGATAAAGAAAAGAATTTATTAAAGCCAGCCAGATGAAAAAGGAAACAAAGAATCACCATAAACTTTCTATCATAAGTACTAGCCAAATCCTTTAATTAAACATGACAATGGGATAGTGGAAAAATGATGAAAGCAAAAGAAACACCTGTCAACTCAAAATTCTGTGTCCAGAGAAGATATCCTTCAAGAATAAAGATAAAATACTTTGTCAGAAAATCTGAGAGAATCTATAGCTGGCAGACATCATCATGGCCCACAATTAAATCTGTCCAAAGTTGTGAAAAGTTCTCAGGTTTGGTTTTGTTCTTTTTTAAAGAAAATGTGGAATCCAGAAATCACATGAAAATTTCATGTTCATCATTGGGGGAAAAGAAAGGTTTAGAATGGATTATTCGCTAGTTGCCTGTAGCACTAAGTAGAGAAAATGGCAAAAGCAGCAGCCAGCATAAATTTAGAAAGAATGAAGACATGGAAAACTCACCTCATTATTTCCCTATTGGTTTATTTAAGAGGCAGACTAAGAATATGAGAAAAGCACAGCTTATCTTGATTTCCAAATTCAGCTTAACAAATTCCCTCATGATCCTCTCTGGGAAGATGAAAAAATTTATATATAATAACAATACACTTGAGTGTTTGGTTAGCAGATGAAGGTTTATAACCTAAAAGGTTGATAAAGAATAGGAAAAAATTTAACAATGAAACTCGGTTTTTGATAAGAGTTTTCAATTATTGAGAGGAAACTTTCTTTTTGATATCTTCCTAGCAAGATATCAAAATAATTTTATAATAGAAAAATATTTTTGACTAATTAAAATATGGATATAAGCAAAATAAAATTATGGAAAAAGCATTGTAAAGAGTTCAAACACTGTCCTTCAGTAACTTAAGACCTTTCTTATGTTATTATATTTCTCTGTGGTTTTATGTCTTTATATTTAGGGGGAAAATTATAGTTTTTGGACTTCACAATCTCTGGAACCTTTATAGTTTTAATAGTCTCTTTTTTTAATTTTCCAAAAGTAGTCACAAATCTACTTTGGTCATTCAGATACTCTTAAGTGGAGAGGTAAGACCCCAGATGAACTTGGGAATTGCAATATTACAATTCCTGATACTTTGTTTAAAATGAAACTCAATTTAGAATTTTATAATAACTTACTCTTGCATGGCTTTTCTCAAGTGGTTAAAAAAAAAGCTTATAAATTCTAGATAACGGCAAATCCTTTAATTAAACATGCTGCATCTGCCTAGGTATACACTGGATGGAAAATTGGAAGGCTTTTAGATATTTAAGAGGAATATAAATTGGTAAGAAAATATTATTAGAGAAGATAGAATGCATAAAGAATAGTCAAACAGAGATGAATTATTTGTCTCCACCCCCAACATAGTAGAAATAACTACCAGTGATGATGAAGTTTAAGCCACGAGTATTGCTTTATCTTTGTTTTTCTCTTATTCCTCTTTTTCCAAGAACTTCTTTCATTGACTTATATGATATTTACTGGTAAAATATGAAAGATGGGAGGTCTGATCACACAGCAGTGTCTGGCTCAAACACTCCTCCCTGTGGGATATTGAAAGCCTGGTGGATTAATGTGCTCAGCTATTTACCTGCCTGTAAACTTCACTTATAAACCTTACCAGGTGTATTGCTAGTCATGTGTGTTCCTTCTCATCACAATGGACATACCACATTTCCTAACCATATGGATTGAAGGAGTCAAGGAGTTATAACAGAACTCCTGGTGGAACATCCTTCCGATGAGGACTGCAGATCAGCAAGATGGTTGGTGATCAGGTGACCATGATTTGCCATGAGCCACAACAGCCTTAGAGTGACCAGGTCACTTCTCAGACTAAAATTTCTCATGCCCAGTAATCGTGGCATTCATAAGCTGTCATATCTGTAAAACTCCAAAGTAAAAGTATCATTTGGAACTCCTAGAAGAGTGAATTAGTTTTAGGTTAAAAACAAACAACTATAATAAGACAGCTAGTAGCCAAGGGAAAGGAGCCGGCCTCGTCAGAGCTGGGAGGTTACAGCAGGGGAGCTTGTGCACGGTCCGCACATACAAGCAAAGAAACTTATTTTATGGCAGCTACTCCTGTAAGCAGGAAGGTCGATGGGAACACAGAGAGGATATGGTCTCTGCAGAGACCCTGAACAAACTTAGGAGTGAGATAGAAACAAGCTCAGTAAGAAATCAGGGCGGAGCGAGGGCCATGTGCTCATCCCAGCATCTATTTTCCATTGTTCATCTCAGACTCCATTTTTCATTTCCCACCCCAAGGGGAGGCCTTATATATTGGAACTCATAAAACTGTAGGCAGTTAGTTTATCTGGATGGCCTTGCTATTCTTTCCTTAGACTGTGTAATTGATTGGGACCTTCTGAGTTCCGAATACCCAGCACTAGTGAGTAGACAGGGTGGTTGGAGAAATCATTCTGACCTCTGCTGATGGGATTCTATTACATTTGGCCAGGGGCATTGCTGAGAAATGACTGTAATCCCAAAACTTTCTGTAGTCATACAATTGAAACAATATCACTTTCCTGGAGCAGAGAAATAAATTAGTCACCATATAACAAACCTAATGCAGGCAGGGATGTTATACAACACTATTTCCCAGTTTAACGACCTTATTTATCTAGTTTAAAAAGTCACTAGTATCTCACTGTAGATTGTCAGGTCTATACAGAGAAGTGTCTGCTATTGTTCCCACAGTGATGTATCATAAAGATGTCTTAACAAATCACATTCATTACTGGCGCTTGGTGTGCAGCCTTGGACCAGCTTTTTCCCCTGGTCCTCCATGAGGAAGAATGGACTACGTTTGCCTTCTTTAGATAAGGAGCATCCAGTGTATGATGACTGTCCAGAACTCCATAGCAGCGATGTATCATCAGTGGGTTGAGGAAGCCACAGCATAATGAGAATTGTTTGTTGGAGGCCAAACATTCCATTACGTTGCCTTAAAAAATTATTAGTTTGACATTTTTAAGCATATACAAAAGGGGAAAGTAGCACAGGCAGTCCTCGGGTTACGTAGGACTCAATCGACGCCGTTTCTTGGTTACGTTGCCATCTCCCATCTTATATAATAAAAATCTAATATGCAAATAGACCAAACGGTGGAATGACCAGTCACTATGAAGCACACTGACCTTCGGGGGAAGATGCTAAATGCAGGAGCTGCCCCCAGCCCAAAGTCCTCAAATGTTGGTGGTGGCAGAGAGAAGGGGGAGGGTGGGGAGAATTGGGAAGACCAGTAAGCAAGTGATGCCAGGCCAGCCAAGGTTGGTGCCAGTTGCCACACCCCACCCACTGCCCTGCCGGTTGTACCATAGATTGGCCCTAATCCCTGGCCAGGTCTAGGGACCCTACCCATACAGGAATTTCCTGCACCAAGTCTCTAGTTTATGTATATATATAAAAAGTTCTGTCATTTTGATATATGCACATATGTGCTTTATGTTTTTTTATTATTTATTTGCCACAAGTAAAGGTCAGGAATTGTTATCTTCCTTTAAATTTTTTTTTTTACTGTTTCACTTTATTACTGCTGTGTATGGGCTCCGTGTGAGTGAGGTGGGTGCTTATATAGGTGGGTGCCAACTTAACAGCAAAAATCCCGTTACATTTTGCTGCAGGAATGGATCTCCAAAGTAACCCAAGGATGTACTGTATATTAAACCACCATATATACATTCTATCATATAAACATATATTATTTTTTATTTTATTTTATTTTTCTTTATTGATTAAGGTATTAATCCTCCCATTGTGTCTTTATCCTCCCATTGCCTACCCACACACCCACTCATGCCCTCACCCACCTAGTGTTTGTGTCCATTGGTTAGGCTTATATGCATGCATACAAGTTCTGTGGTAGATCTCTCCCCCTTATCTCCACCCTCCTCTACTTTCCCTCTGAGGTTTAGCAGTCTGATCGATGCTTCTCTGTCTCTGGATCTGTTTTTGTTCATCAGTTTATGTTATTCATTATATTCCACAAATGAGTGAGATCCTGTGATATTCAACTTTCTCTGAATGGCTTATTTCACTTAGCATAATCTTCTCCAGTTCCATTCATGCTGTTGCAAATGGTAAGAATTTCTTTTATTTTTTTTACTGCAGTATAGTATTCCACTGTATAGATGTACCACAGTTTTTTAATCCACTCATCTGCTGATAGGCATTTAGGCTATTTCCAAATCATAGCTATGGTAAATTGGATCTAGCATTACATCAGAAAGATCATACACCATGACCAACTAGGATTTATCCCAAGATGCAAGGATGGCATAATCAATAAATGTGATACATCACATAAACAAATTGAGAGATAAAAATCTCATATTCATATCAATTGATGCAGAAAAAGCATCTGACAAAATCCAATACCCTTTCTTGAGAAAAACCCTCAGCAAAATGGGAATAGAGGGATAATACCTAAACATAATAAAAGCCTTATATGACAAATCTATAGCCAACATCATACTCAATGGGCAAAAACTGAAACAATTTCAGCTAAGAACAGGAACAAGACAAGAATGCCCATTTTTACCATTCCTGTTTGATATAGTACTAGAAGTGCTAGCCATAGCAATTAGACAAGATGAAGAAATAAAAGTTATTCAAATTGTAAAATAAGATGCAAAACTGTCATTATTTGCAGATGACATAATACTGTACATAGAAAACCCTAAACACTCCATAAAAATATTAGACTTAGTAAATTAATTTGGCAATGTGGCAGGATACAAAATTAATATACCAATAAATCTATGGCATTTTTATACAATAGTGAACTTACAAGAAGAAAGATTAACAAAAATAATCCCATTTACCATCACACCAAAAAAATTAAGATATGTAAGAATGAACTTATCTAAGGAGTAAAAGACCTGTACTTGGAAAACTAGAGGACACAAAAAAACACACAAAGGAAAACATAAACAGATGGAAGAAGATTTCGTGTTCATGGATTAGTAGAATCAACATCATTAAAATGTCCATACTACCCAAAGCAATCTATAGATTCAATGTACTCCCCATTAAAACGCCAATGGCATATTTCACAGACCTAGAATGAACTCTCCAAAAATTCAACTTGAATAAAAATGATCTCGAGTAGCTACAGCAATCCTGAGATAGAAGAACAAAGTAGGTGGGATCTCAATACCAGATATCAAGCTACATTACACACCACTGTTCTCAAAACTGCCTGGTACTGGCACAAGAACAGACATTTAGACCAATGGAATAGAATAAAGAACCCGGAAATTGACCCAAATAACTATGCTCAATTACTATTTGACAGAAGAGGTAAGAACATACAATGGGGTCAAGTCTCTTCAATAAATGGTGTTGGGAAAATTGGACAGATACATAAAAAATGAAACTAGACCACCAACTTACAACATACACAAGAATAAACTCAAATTGGATAAAGGACTTAGAGATAAGACAGGAAAGCATAAAAATATTAGAGAAATCCTCAGACAGCAAAATCTCAGACATATGCCAAAGCAATATCTTCACTGATACAGCTCCTAGGGCAGTGAAAACTAAAGAGAAAATAAACAAACAGGACTATATCAAAATAGGCCCTGGCAGTTTGGCCTGTGGACTAAAAGGTCCCAGATTTGATTCCAGTCAAGGGCATGAAGCTTAGTTGTGGGAGGTGTGCAGCAAACAGCTGATTGATGTTTCTCTCTATCCCTTTTCCTTCCTCTCTGTAAAAAAATCATATATATATTTGCAATTATTTTTGCAAATGATAACATCCAAAATCATATATATATATATATATATATATATATATATATATATATATATATATATATGATAAAGAGCTTCTGTACAGCAAAGGAAACCATAAACAAAATAATAAGAAAGCCCACTGCATGGGAGAACATATTTGCCAATGTTATGAGCAATAAGGGTTTAATCTTCAACATTTACTGGGAACTCATACAACTTAACAATAGGAAGAAAAACAACCCAATCAAAAAATGGACAACGGATCTAAATAGATACTTTTCGAAAGAGGACATAAGGAAGCCCAAGAGACATATGAAAACATGCTCAAAGTCACTAATCATCCGAGGGTTGCAAATCAAAAAGACAGTGCAGTACCATGTCACACCTGGTAGAAAGGCTATCATCAACAAAACAACAAGCGACAAGTGCTGGTGAGGATGTGGTGAAAAAGGAACCCTTGAGCACTGCTGGTGGGAATGCAAACTGGTGCAGCCACTGTGGAGAACAGTATGGAGTTTCCTCAAAAAACTAAAAAATGGAATTCTCATTTGACCCAGTGATCTCACTTCTAGGAATATATCTCAAGAAACTCGAAACACCAATCAGAAAGGATATATGCACGCCTATGTTCATATAAACATATATATTCTTAATATCAGCAATTCAACATTCTGAAATTCTTAATTTACACTTCCATGTGTTCTTTTTCCTGATAATATTTTTAAGCAATTTTCAGGTAAATATTTATAATATTTTTAGAATGGTACCACTAAGATAACTGCTTGCATTTGCATGCCACTTGGACAAAGTCAAAAATTAATGGGCCTTTTTCCAGGCAAAAATCCAAGGTGTTTTGTGTGTGTGTGTGTGTGTGTGTGTGTGTGTGTGTGTGTGTGTGTGTGTGTTTGATTGAGAGAGGTAGAGAGAGAGAGAGAGAGAGAGAGAGAGAGAGAGAGAGAGAGAGAGACAGAGAGAGAGAGACAGAGAGAGAGAGAAAGAGAGAGAGAAGAACAAAAACATCGATTGGCTGCCTCCTACACATGCCCTACTGGTGATTGAGCCTGCAACCCAGGCATATGCCTCCTAACCCTGACCTGGAATCAAACAGGCAATTATTTTTGCAAATGATAACATCCAACCAAATGAACGACACTGGCCAGGGCAAGATCCTTTTGAGAATATATGTGCATTAGTTCAAAATGGTGTTGCCCTGCTCATTAAGTGAAAGGTATTAGTCTTGCAGCCTTCCCCCTTAAACAATGGCAGCATACTCTATGCTTGGGAGTTTTACTAGAGCCATGTCACCACATAGGTAGCTAAAATCAAATGGGATACCTGAAGCAAGAACTGGAAATATTCCAGGCACCAGTAAATACAAGCCACATCCTTTGTTTTCCCTCTACCTTTTGAAGCCCAGGTGATAACCAATGTCTGTGAACAGTCTTAAAGATGATTGGTGTACTTGTCTATGAGATAACCAATAGTCACTGGCCCTCCTTCTTTGAACTGGAGGATTTCCTCCCAGTACCACCCTCTGAACTGTGACTGCCAACCTACCCTGAAGTCACACAGTCCCACTGGTGAAAATTTCCTGACTTCTTGACTTAACCTTCCCATCCTTCAATCTGACATCTCCAAACCTAAGTCCATAATTTGAAAGAGCTCCCCAAAGCTTCATATGAAAATGGGTATCTATTAAGTGCAAAGCCTGGTCCCTGCTTTTATTTTATATTTGCCATAGATAGCTATAAGGATGAATTTGTACCTGGATGTGACTATGGTTGTGGATGGGCAAAATCCAGGACTTGATATACAAAGTTTTTCAGAGCTGGCTTCTAACCTCCCTTTTTTGTCTTATCCCTTGAGCTACCTTTATCCACTATATCTGAGTGCTCCTGTAAAATGTTTGCTTTTGTTCAGTGATTCCTCTACATGGAATACTTCCCCCACTCCATGTCTGCACATCAAATCTTATTGAATCTCATAGGCCTAGGTCATATGTAACCTTATACTTTCTTTTCTGACCTCCTATTGATTTTAGTTATATTTCTTTTAGGACTCATTCTTCATTGTATTATAATCATTTATACTCACAATAGACTGTTAACAATTTTGCATGAGGAACTGAATTGTATGAGACTGAGCTCTGGGGAAGAAACATCAAGAAAATCCCTGCCTATATGGAGACCATGGAGAAAGAAGGTGGCTAGACAACATTGCGAGTGTAGGGCAAGGCAATGTCTCTAATAGGAATATGTCATGGGTGCTGTGAGAGAGCAGAATGGGCAGCTTCTGTTGTTGCCCTTATCATAAAGGCCCCAGAAAGAAGTGATCACAGACTGGAGGATGTGTAGAAGTTCCTACATAGCTAAAAGAGAGAAAGATATACCAATCTAGTATGTTACTACTGCCCTATCTGTTTTAAAATTGTGAGCTCCCTGAAGGCAGGGATTATGTAGGTATTCCAGGTAAAAGAAATCAGTTTGAATACTCTATAAGCTCTCAGCACTTTTATGCCTATCATAAAGGACAGTTTCAATAAATATGAATTGTCTTAAGGATAATTTTAGGATGTGTCATCAAGCAGTGTGAGGAATTTGAATAACCAATAGGCAACAAAATGATGAGAGGGTAGCACTGAATATTTATGGAAATTGGTGCAGGGAGGAGGGTATAGCTATGCAAGCTCTGGCTAGAAATCTAGGAATATAGCACAATTCTTGTCATATTTAGAATCTCTGAAGACTAGGCTACTTCTACCATCATTCACAGAGAGCCTTTTCCTTTTATGCAAAGTGGATACTACTGGTCTGTGACCTATAGATTGCTCAGGATGATAAGGAGGTTTATGAGCCTCCCATAGCTCCTCATTTTCTCTATTTAGTCAAAAAGTGCACATTTGGAAGGCCATAAGCTGGGTCAAAAATGCAAGCTATTATTGAGGGAGAACTGTCACCTCATTAACACCAAGTTCTCTCCAATTGAACTAATCTTCTGGAAAGAGAACAATCTGAATAGGCTATGAAAATCTGTTTTAATATCTACCTAATGGCTCAAGTATGAACACTTGAAATTGTCCCTTGTTCTGTATTCACCTTCATATCTTTGGTACCTTTTATCTTCCCAGCCTCTCCACTGCCCTTAAGGGAGCGCCTGACATGCTCCAGCCACCTAACCAACTCTCCATCTTCTAAACTCTTCTCCTAGCAGTTGCCAGGGAGTTAAAAAAACAAACAAAAAACACCCACTAATATAAGAATGTTATGTGCCTACTACAACACATTAATGGCTTCCCACTACCTTGGGATGACTTCCAACCTAACTTATAGATCTTCCATAACCTGCTGCTCACATCTGCTACTGCACTGTCAGACCCTATACACCAGCCATCTGATACCACTTGTGGATTACTTGGTTCCATAACCATGCAGAAATGTGTTCCTTATTTTGTGTTTATGCTGCCTTGATTGCATTGTGTAGTCCTTTACCCAACTAATGTCATTGGTCCTAAAAATTTCAATTATTTACCTTTTGGTAGCTCTTTCTAACATATAAACACACATATACACTCAGTTAAACTGGATTACTTGCCCATCTTTATGTAATTTCACAGCATTCTGGACTTACTTTCTTGCTAAGGACAATATCATTTTAGTTGTTTATTGTTTATGTTCTCTTCTGTTTCTCCTTACTATTGGCATGCTTCCTTAGTTTTCTTTCTCCTGCACCACCCAGCATTGTATATGGTGCAAAATGGCTTTTCACCCTCTTCAGTAAATGGATCTATCATTTATAACCAGTTACACCCTTTGTTAAAATGTGACAAAATGACTAACTCTCTGTATTGCAGGTTCTTCACTTATCAAATAAGAATTACAGCAATATCTACTTTGGAGGGTTGTGATGATTAAGTGCAATGTTGCACATGAACAGATTTTGAAACTATAAAGTACTTTAAAAGTTCAAATTAGAGTTCAGTCTTTGGTTATAGACCTTAGTCAATACAAGTGTATTTGCATTTCTCAAATATGTTTGGATTTCATAAAACTTGCATACCCTAGAAGATAGAAGATAGACTCAGCAATCACTTTCATAGTCTGAAAATATGAATCAAAATAGAAGGCTCTTAGGTTAGCCATTACATTTGAGAATAGAAATACAAACAAAGACATGATACATTAATTGACAGATATTAATGCCAAAGTATGTCTATTATTTTACATATGTGTGTATTTGTGTCTATAAGATTTGAATGTCTTCCCCTTGCAAGTAATTTGTGAAAATAACAGCCCAGAAGGGCAGTTTTATACAGCTTTTTTTTCTTACAGTCATCTGTTTTTCTTCAGACTACACAGCTCTTAAAGTGGAAAATAAGGCACATAAACTGCATTTGAAAGCTTTCTCTGCAGGATGACTCAGTCTTCTGGCGATTGTTCATTCTACTTCTTTTGCTTATAGAGCCACTAGGAGGTCAGTTTAAAGTCTTCAAGGAGTCTATGTGCTCACTGCTCAATTTACTGCTTAAGTAAATAGCCAAAGAGTTAAACGGTCATCCTCCAAATGCTGTTACATTCAGAAAATGACCAAGCAAAACACACTGCCACCGTTAGCACTGTATTGCTGTAGAGCTGGTATCCTTATGATACAATGGCTTTCTTTATTGGTTGGAGCAGGTTCCTATCTCTTTGCAGTGTAGTCGGGGAGTGGAAGCTGTCACCAATAGCTTCTCTCACCCTCTGTGTCACAGGGTATTTGGCTGGTTCATCAGACTGCAGAAGATTCATTTCTGAGGGTCATTCAACTCTGATGGCCCTGCAGTAATCAGGCAAGAATTGTCTTTGAATTATGATGTTTTGTTGTTTTTTTCCTGGAGAAATAGGTATGTGTTTTGGATTTTTTTTTTTGCAACAAATTGAATGAAAATTCCACAGCAAGACAAGTTAGGTTTCTTGAAAGTTTATGAGGGCATATGGTGTCAATATAAGAAACATCCAAATCTGTAGAGAATTAAAAAAAATTTTTTTAATTTACTAGGGGCCAAGTACATGAAATTTGTGCATGGAGGGGTGTCCCTCAGCCCAGCCTGCACCCTCTCTAGTCAGAGACCCCTCAGGGGATGTCTGACTGCCAGTTTAGGTCCAATCCCACAGGCCCAATCACCCCTAACCAGCAGTCAGACATTGCTCTCGCAATCTGGGATTGCTGGCTCCTAACTATTCACCTGCCTGCCTGATCACCCCTAAACGCTCACTTGCCTGCCTGATCACATCTAACTGCCTCTGCTTTGACTACTGCCACAACAGCTTCATCCAAAAGGGTGTCCACAAGGTTGTTTGGCTGTCCCATCTAATGAGCATATTATGCTTTTATTATTTTAGACTAGAGGCCTGGTGCACAAAATTCATGCCCTGGGGGTGAGGAAGTGTCCCTCAGACCAGCCTGCACCCTTTCCAATATGGGAGAAACATTTTCTTATGTATTCATTTGTGGCACTTCATAGAAAAAAGTAGTGAAGACACAGGAAGTGTTTAGACCCAAGGGCTTCTGCAGCATTTTAACAAAGAGCAACAAATTTGTGGAGAGGTGACAAGACAAAGGAAAAAAGAGGTTTAGGCTCTTAGAGACAGTAAATTGTGGGAAGGTGACTATATGGGATAAAAACAATGGAAGATAAAGTTTATTTGTGAGGTTCTGTTAATGAAGACTCCTCTTCATGCCATTTCTGGTGATAAGATTCAATCTCCCCTTCTTGGTATTGGGGAGGGGGGAGACCTTCACAAAGGGAATGAGTGGGAGAGTAGAGAGTGTTTTTTGTACCTGCTTTTCCTCAATTGCTTTCAGCTCAAAACAATTCTCCAGTCAAAGTGGCATATTTGGGGGTAAAATATCATGATTACCATCAAGGACATATCTTATAATTCATGTACCTATCATTTTAGTCACCAGTTATGATATGGACCTATAGACCTTCTCAGTGTTTCCACTTTCCCAAACCTGAGATTATTGTTTACTACAAGGTTTTTTCAATATACTGTTCAGTTGCAATAGATTGTCACCAGTGACTTATGGGAGAGTTTTTGCAGCCCTTTTCTTAAATATTAAGGCTGCTATTTCATAGGACAACTAGAATCATAGGGTCCAGTTACAGATCTGTGCCTTTCCGCAGTGGCTGCCTTCTTATGCCCCAGTCTGAACGACCACGAGAGCTCTCTCCCTGATTCCCTGTCAGCACCTTAAAGAAGCGGGTCATCCAAGAGCAAGTTATTAGAAATATCAGCAAGTACTGTTTTTTTCCTTCCTTTCAATAATTGCAGAATTGTGTTGTCAACGTAGAACTACGAGGGTTATTGATTTGGCAGATGTGGGATATTTGATATTGTTTTGAAAGTACTTTAAATGTTGTGTCTTAGAATGAAAAAAAATGTTTGATAAAAGGCTGATAATGAACAAGGAAAAAAATTAGTGAAATTTAAATGTTAAGGGGCCACTGCCAGGAGGAGTGGAATAAACTGACTTAATTATTAGCACTATTATCTGTCTCAGAAATAATGAATGGTTTTCAAATTGGAGAATATTTATGGACCAGTGGGAATTCCAGATTGTGTGAATGGACACACTTACAGAACCGGGCAGTGTCACTGCTCATTGTGGTGAGAACAAGGCCATAGCCAAAACATGATTACAAAAGGGAGCATACATTTGAGATTTAAGCAAGGCAGATATTTAGATTGAGATATGTTATTAGCAGTAAGAGGGGGAGGTGGATAAATGCACCACAAATTAAAATTCAAATACTTCAGAAAATCACAAGAACCACACCTACTTTTTCAACATTCTAGAATACCAGAAAGGAAAATATTAAAGTATGCCAGAAAGGAAAATATTAAAGTATAGGTAACTTCTTTACTGTGGCCTGAATCTCTGTGTCCCTCTAAAATTCATATGTTGTAATACTAACTCCCCAAAAGGATAGATTAGGAAGTGGGGCCTTTGGGAGATGCATTAGTGCCCTACTATTGAGACCCCACAGAGATCTCTGACAGCTTCCTCCATGTGAGGTCTCAGCCAAGAGGCTTGGCTATGAACAATAAAGAGGGTTCTCACCAGAACTCAGTCATACTTACACATTGTTGTTGAACTTTTAGCCTCCAGAACTAGGAAAATAAATTTCTGTTGGATGTTGGCATGGCCAGTCTGAATGAATGCACAGTCTTTTCACCCCAATGCTGTAATACAGATACCTTTTCATAACTGAAAATGAGTATCCCATCACATCACTTTATAACTATCAATGTTTAAGATCTATGTTTGTCCATATTTATGGTTTATCTCAGACTGGAACAAATATTTCCCCTGTTCAAAGAAATACTTGTTTTTGCTAAAGATATCATTTCACTGGGGGAATATTTTTTCCAATTTTATTTCTTCTTACTGAATCATAAGTTCCCCAAACCAAAACTTTGAAGAGTTGAAAAGGAAAATTCTCCAACTTTATTACATTGTACCTGGAAAACAGCATAATTCATTAAATCAAGTAAATAGAAAATTATAAATAACTAGTGACCTGGTGCATGAAATTTGTGCATGGTGGGGGGTTCCCTCAGCCCAGCCTGCCCTCTCTCACAGACTGGGAGCCCTCAGGAGATCCCCTACTGATGGCTGAGGCCCGCTCCCCATCAGTCTGGCCACCCTCTGTGGGAGGTGACTGGGCTGGCTGATCAAGGGAAAGCACCAGACCCATTACCCTGCTGCTGCAGCCACTGCCAGCCGCTGCAGCCGCCAAGGTGTTTTCATCAACATGGACTCTAGCCCCTTCACTGTGAAAAAATAACTTCCTTTAGGCATTTTCAAGATGTGTCTTTCATAGGATATGACATTTCTTTCATCTTTTTATTTAATCCTCACCTGAGGATATGGTTCCATTGATTTTTACAGAGTGTGGAAGAGACAGGGAGAGACAGAGAGAAACATCAATGTGAGGACACTTTGATTGGCTGCCTCCTGCATGAGCTCTGACCAGGGCCCCAGCCAGGGAGGAGCCAGTAACCTAGGTACATGCCCTTGATCAGAATGAACCCAGACTCTGCGGTCAGCAGACCGAAGCTCTATCCACTGAGCCAAAACAGCTAGGGCAGGATTTGACACTTCTTAGCCCCTCCAGCAGCAGACCTTTGTTTTTTCTCCAAGAGAATGGTGGAAAAACCTAGATCACCTTCTTGGATTCTTATAACCCAAGTTACCAAGAACACTGCAAGTGGCAGCATACAGGAGCTTAGTCAATGAGTGGTCAGAAAAGGTGTTTATGTTGGAACTGGTTTGGCTCAGTGGATAAACCGTGGGCCTGCAGACTACAGGGTCCCAGGATTGATTCCTGTTAAGGGCAAATACCTTCGTTGGAGGCACATCCCCAGTGGGGAGAGTACAGGAGGCAGCTGATCAATGTTGCGCCAGAGCGTGCACAAGCGGCTGGGGGTAGGGCGGGAACATCCCTGTCTCTGAAGGCCGGCAGTCAGTCCTGTCGTGGGCTCCGGGCTAGGGGGCATGCAGGGACCCCTGAGCCACACACGGCAGACCCACCAGGGTCTCTGCATGCTCCAGAGGCCAGCAGCCAACCCTGTCCTGGGCGCTGGACTGGGGGTGTGGACCCGAACTGCCACTTGGCTTCAGAGATCGAGAAGCGACTGGGGAAGGGACAGGGACATCCCCACCCCCAGCAGCTTGGCTGCTGCACTCAAAGTCCAGGAGTGGCTGGGGGTGTTCTGGGACACCTGCCACTGTGAACATACAATAGTTGGTTTCGCTCTCCACCTGACCCGCTCCGCTTACCAGCCCAGCGCCCCATCGGATCTGCATGCAGAAGTTGTATCCACTGCTGGGGGTGTCCCCCACTCTCTTCGTGCACCTCATACCTACATACATTTCTAAGAACCGGGTGCACCCAATCTTGACCACGGAGATGAGCAGGACTCGGGAGGAGGGTGCGGGGGTCTCTCCTTCTGGACCTTCGGGCGGAGTGTCCACCTATTCCTGCAAAGGCTGCCCTTTGGAGGGCCCTGCTATGCATGCAGCAGCTCCCCAGCTCCCATTCTCCTGCCTTCCCTGCCATGTCCAGAGATGCTCCACCGCAGATCCAAACCCCGGACCCCTTAGGCATCTCTTCTCATGCCTCTCTGCCAAAATGCAGGCCTTTACTGTTCCAGCTCCCTCTTTCCCTCTTGAAATTGAAAGTTGTTGAGGTCGCTCAGGGTTGTTGCTCCAGCAGTTTCTTTCTCCGCCCCAAAGCTCCCCCTGCTCCCTGCAGCCATGCCCCCTCTCCTTCCCTCTCCGGTCTTTCCCTCCCTCCTCCCTCCCTCCTCTCCTCTGGAGTTCCCCAAGGGAGGCCTGGGGGGGGGGGGGGAGACATGGCATGGTGCTCCCAGCACGTGACAGGAGGCCATCAGGGGCAGGGCGGTGGTGCTCAGCCCCACCCTTCGCTCCTAATTGGCTGGTATCATAGTGAAAGTATGGTCAAATTTGCATATTTCTCTTTTATTATATAGGATAATATAGTAATGTATTTATTACCCAGTAATAATTTTTTGCTATTAGGAGAACTTTATCCTGTTCCAATTGCACTGTAGAGGGAGAAAATAATGAAATGTTATTTTTCATTTTCTTAATCCCTCATAATTATGATCTCTCATTTTTTAACTTCTAATAATTTAAAAAATATAATCAAATTTATTGTGGTAAAATTGGTTAATAAAATTGTATAGGTTTCCAATGTACAATTCTATAATATATCACCTATATATTGCATTGTGTTTACGACCCAAAATCAAATCTCCTTTTGTCACCATATATTTGATCTTTTATTCTTTTTTTCAGCCTTGTTAATTTTTAAATTTAACATTCATAAAATTTAATTACATGTGACAATAATTTATGGTTTATATTTTCTCTTAGCATGTAAAATGATTGCTTAGAAATCATAACTCATTATAAATTAAATGACTTAATTACAGTCTTTGAAATCATCTTGCTTACTTTTTATCTTGCTTATTAACTGTCTCCTTTTACTAGAATATAACCTCTACACAGACAGGGAACTTGTCTTTCTTTTATGTTTTTGTATCCCCATTGCCTAAATTCATCCTGGAGGAACCAAGATGGCGGCATAGGTAAACCCTATCTTGCTGCCCTACACAACAATTTCAAAACTATAACTTAATGAAAGAACAAACATCATCCAGAATCACCGGAAAGCTTCCTGAGTGAAAATTCCACAAATAAAAGTGAAGATAGGACACTGTGACTCAGAGGAGCAGCAGAGGACAGCATTGAAGATATGCACGAAATCGGAGGTTTGGAGCTGTGCGCTTGAGGGCGGATAGGGCAGGTGGCTGCAAACCAGGCCGGTTTTCTTGAAGGGCGTCCCAATGCAAAAGTGGAACAGCTCCGGGCAAAGTCCAGGGAACCAACAATCATACAGGGTAAAACTGGACAGTGGGGGGTACGCTGAAACTCAGGCACTGCAAGGGCCTGCTAGCTTGTGGAGAGGGTGAGCTTGTGCAGAGTGCATGTAAATTTGGGAACAGCAGAGCTGCGTGACTGCTCAGAGAAGACTCGTGACTTACTCTCTCATTTGGGAAACCACCAGACTGCATTGTTTTACGATCCTGTGTGAGACTTTGGGTGTGCAGAGTCATTTGGGGAGAGGTTGAATTGTCTGGCAGCGGGTGGAGCTCAGTGGCAGCTCTCTCTATGAGGTGCTTGCAGCCATTGCCACCTGGCACAGAGACCCAGGTGCCGCATAGGGCGGAACTGACGCTGCCTGGTCAGCCCGGAGACTCTGCCCATCCATCCTGAGCATGACTGAACTTCACAGCTGATTGGCCTAGAGGTCAAACCCTCCTAGTTCTAACAACAATAAGCCAGGCTTAACTTCAAAAAGACTGTGCAACCCATATGCACCTCAGGTAACTGGGATGCTGAGCCACTATCCCTTAGAAGACATCTACTACACAAAGCTAGTCGACCAAGTCAGGAAAGCAGCCACCATGCAGAGACATGGAAAGAAATCAGATGTGAAAGAAATAGAGGGGAAAAAACAACTGGACATAGAGTTCAAAACCATGATTATACGGTTTTTCAGGAGGCTCCTAGAAAAGGCCGAGACCTACAAGAAAATGAACAAGACCTACGAGGAAATGAACAAGACCTATGAGGATATGAAAAAAAGGACCAACTAGAAATTAAGCATACACTGACTGAAATAAAACATATTATACAAAAACCTAAAAGTACTCTAGAGGACTGCAAGAACCAAGTCAAAGATTTGAAATACAAAGAAGCAAAATCCACTCAGCTAGAAAAGGAAGAAGCCAAAAGAATCCAAAAAATTGAAGATAATGGAAGGGGCCTCTGGGACAACCTCAACCATATCAACATTCAAATTATAGGGATGCCAGAAAAAAAGAGAGAGAGCAAGACAATGAAAACCTATTTGAAGAAATAGTGACCGAAAACTTCCCACACCTGCTGAAAGAAATTGACTTTGAAGTCCAAGAAGTGCACTGAACCCCAATATATAGGAACCCTAAGAGGACCACACCAAGGTACATCATAATTAAAATGCCAAGAGCAAAAGACAAAGAGAGAATATTAAAAGCAGCAAGAGAAAAACAGTTAGTTACCTATAAGGGAGCACCCATGTGATTGTCAGTGGATTTCTCAACAGAAACTATGCAGACCAGACGGGAGTGGCAAGAAATATTCAAAGTGATGAATAGCAAGAATGTACAACCAAGATTACTCTACCCAGCAAAGCTATCATTCAGAAGGTCAGATAAAGTGCTTCGCAGCTAAGAAAAAGCTAAAGGAATTCATCACCACCAAACCAATATTATATGAATTGCTGAAAGATATTCTTTAAGAAGAGAAAGAAGAAAAAGGTAAAAATAAAAATTATGAACAACAAATACACATCTATCCACAAATGAATATAAAAATCAAGTGAATTAAAAATCTGATGAACAAGATAAACTTGTGAATATAACAGAATCATGTGCATAGAGAGGGAATGGACTGACAGTTCTTGGGGAGAAAAGAGTTGTGGGAGATGCAGCAAGAGACTGGACAAAAATCATGCACCTATGGGAGAGGACAGAAGAGGGGAGCTGAGGGCAGAGGGTGGGATGGATACCGGGTGGGGGGAACTATAGGGGAAAAAAGGGGAACAATGTAATTAATAAACTGAACAATAAAGATTAAAATATTAAAAAATAAATAAATAAAATCGGTCCCATATATTTATGATAGATTCTCAGTAAATATTTGTTGATAAATGAAATGAGTGCACACACACACACACACACATGTACATAATAAGGTATTATAAGTATTCTATACTTAGGAGGCCAAATATACCTGTTTAACAGGTGGTGATTAAATAAGCCTGTCTCAGAAAAGGAAGACACTAGAAAGGCTAGGGATGCGATGAATGAGGGATTTTAGCACACTTCCCTCCAAAATCAGGATGTCATGTTAACTCCATAGTGGCCCATTATTCTTGCCTGTCTCTCCCATCAGACTCTCCCTCTGGTAACCACCATGCTGTGGTATGTCTATGAGTTTTTGTTTGTTAGTTTGTCTTGTCTGTTCAGTTGTTGCTCTCACATACGAGTGCAATCATATGGTTCTTGACTTTTTTCATCTAACTTATTCTGTATGATTTATTTTGCTTAGCATGATATTCTCAAGATTCATATTTTCTTATGGCTGGGTAGTATTTTACTGTATATATGTACCACATCTTCTTTATCCAATTATCTGTCAAAGGACACTTCAGTTGTTCCTATGTCTAGGCCTTCATGAATAATGCTATAATGGACATAGTAATGCATACTTCTTCCCAAAAAAAATAATTACACAGTGAACTCACAAACTATAGAACCAAATAAAACCACACAAAGATATCAAGGTACTAGGATGTGGAAATGGTTAAGATTGGGCACAGCCACATAACTTCCTCAAAACATAGATATAAGTAATGGGGTTGCAGTATTGTAAAAGAGGCACATAATCACTTATCATATACTATCTTAAGAAAAGTGCAGTAAAATATTAAAAGTAGAGAAAAAATACAGAAACTAATATAATGAATGCTTGAGTAGTTACATGCCAACTTGGCCAATTATTATTTGCTGTATATAGTCTTTAAAAAATACAGAGTTTAATTCATATATGATGCCCTTCCCAATCCTATTCTATCTCTTCATTCCAAATATTCTCATCTAAATTTTTACTTTTCATCCCAGAACTATTTTGATTCTTTTGCTGCATATGTTTGTATTAATAAACAATTTATATTTGATTTGTATTTATATTTATATATTTTAAGTGAGTCACTAAATAGAGGACTTTAATTTCTTCATTAGAAGTATGCACCTAACTGAGGAACACCATCATCTCACCAGGAGGCACAGATAGAACAGTGTTGAAGATTTGGACTTGAGATCAAAAGGCATAATATTGGGTTGTGGCTAAATCTCTGTGTCTTTGGCAAGTTCCATAGAGTCTCTGAATTGAGAGAGGTTGAGATAATATGCAGTTCTTGAGGTTTTGTAATTATAAAAATACTAGGGGCCCGATGCACGAAATTCATGCACTGGGGGTGGGTGGTCCCTCAACCCAACCTGCCCCCTCTCATATACTGGGAGCCCTCAGAGGATGTCCAACTGATGGCTGACCCACAGCCTGCCCAAGGCCTAAAGCCTGTGGCAAGGCTTTAGGCCTTGGGCACCCAGTCATTGCCCTGCTCATCTCAGCCCCCGCTGCCTGTGACCACCTGGCCCTGGGGGCTGGGCGCTTGCCACAGCTTCCATTCATAGCGCCCAGGAGCTGGGCCCTTGCCGCCACTGAAATTTCATCTCCACCCTAGGGCCCGGGGCTCATGCCACTTGGCCCTGCCCCCGCTCCTGATTGGCTGATAGCATAGCCAATCAGGACCAAAGGTACGGTCAAATTTGCATGTTTCTCTTTTATTATATAGGATATAGTACACAGATCTTTTGGGGAAGCTATGAAATGTTTTTAATATAAAGAACTATTATTATTATATTTCTTTAATCTCTGGATCTTTAGATACAACTATTGTTTTCTTAGTGTATCAAGAAGCAAAATAGTTTTTAACAGTTCTGTAAAATTACCTGAGTTCATAATATATTTCCTTAAAGATTATTTCTGGACCAATGAGAACCTTACCTATTACAGGCTAGTAAATTATTATAGACAAATAAAATTAGATATATCGGTACAATTAAACATTACACAAATAAGCTAACTGTTACAATGTTATACAGAATGAAAGGGACCTTTAACAATTATCAAATCCAATAGTCATTTAACTCATAAGAATAAAATAGAGTCAGAGATGACTAGTTCAGTCATATGAGGAGACTTTTAAGCAGAAAACAAATATTGATTGAATTTGATGATAGCTATTCTACTGAAAGTAATATTGTAATTATTTTTATTGTATTTGTTTCCAATGTTAAAAGAGAGCTAAGGCTTTCTCTACTGAAAATGATTATGTTGAAACTTTCACTGCTCAGGCCAAGTCCTGCTGGGAGATTTTCTCCCTCCTGAAGAGGAGTCGGGCACTTATTATTCACAGTCAGTAAAAGTAAGTATGGACTTCTCTAACAACATTTTCACTGTCATAAACTGCTGTTGCAAGTGAGTCATGGCCCAGCCATCGCTGATCATGCTGCTGTTTTCCTCTCTCAGATCAGGACCCAGGCTGTTTGCTCATTCCACAGGAGTGAAGGGGTGACAGGCGAGATGAGGCCAGCAGTGATCTGTCAGCCTGGAGATGAAGATCAGGGATGCTCCCTGACAGGGCCAGGGCGCCTGCCGTTGTTTTAATCGCTATTCAGTCTGGAGTTTTATTTATTTATTTATTTATTTATTTATTTATTTATTTATTTATTTATTTATTCTTAATATATATATTTTTGCAGTATACCTTAGATTTAATAGTAGTACATATGTTTTCCTCCCCCTCCCCATTGTCCTCCCCCCAGCCTCCCTTACTCCCCAGCACATGTCCCCACCTGCCCATCCTCCATTAGGGCATGTGTCTCCCACTACCTGTCTTTCAACTTTCTGTGAGGAAAGAGCCTAAATCCCAAATAACGCAAAGGTGATAGCGAGCCATTCATATTATAATTGTGCTGATTCTTCAGCCTGTGCTGGAGTATAAACTCACTCTGATTTATTCTGCCCATTCCCCTGGGCTCCTGCAAATTGCTTGAGTTTCAGCTACACACTTTGATGCCAGGCAGAAAGTCCGCACATCTGTCGTGTGATGATCCCAGCATACCGGTACCTCGTGTAGCACTGAACTTGATATGCTTTAGTAGAGAGGACACCAGGCCAGAATCTCAACGATCTGGAATACAGTCCTGGCACTATGATGGAGTAAGCAAGGTGACCATGGGCAAATACTTCCTGTCTAAACCTCAGTGTTTTCAATTGTAAAAGCAGGTGGTTTGTCAGGTGGTTGCTGAGGCTTCTGCTCTGATTCTGTGATTTCTAAATGGGTGATCACAAGAACAGCTACTGTGTATGGGACTCACACTTTTGGCTGGACCTTGGTCAAAGTCACGTACATGGACTAAATTGTTTACTCCTCAAATAGTCCCTCAATGAAGTAAGTGATGCCAATGGTTCACAAGAAGGAAAGCCATGCTAAACAACTTCTTCAAGATTAGCAATAACTTTGCTAACTGGTTACTAAGGGAAGGGTTAACACTCAAACCCATTTACATCTGATATCAGAGTCAGCACATTAAGGTGCTATGAAGAGAATTCTAATGGCCCTGCTGAACTGTATCTCAAAGGACCAGGCTGTCCTAAAATTAATATTATGGAATTTCCATAATATTTCTGAAATATCAGGGGCCCCACCCCACGACAAGATGGTACTGGGCTTGGACTCATTGGAATTTTAAAGGCACTTTAAATTTCCTGAGACATTCTATGCAAAAAAGAAAAAATATTTTTTCCCACTGTAAACATCTCAGTTTTAAATGCTGCTTATAAATTAATAGAAAGAGTGGCAATTAAAATTAATATTATTGTTACATACACTTGCACATTCATAGTCTGCCATACAAGGTTAAATCCTTATTGATTTTTAATTATTGAATGCATAAAATGCATGAGATACTAGGATAAGTATTTGTACGTGATAATTGTTAACATTTTTGGAAGGAGAATTAGCCAAGAAGTATTTTTTGTTCCTTATGTGTTTGCTCTCTGCTAAGAAGTAAGAAGAGGTTAAAGAGTTGGGCAGAAATGGTAACGCTTAGGAACAGATCTCAGAGTGGCCTCTAACTTCTTAATGGCCAGAGTCCATCTACTTCAGATCACCATTGGTCTCTCTGTTTGCAAAGATGGAGAAGCCAATGTGGTGTCTACTTCCCAAGCAAGAAGTTACAATAATACACAGTCATATGCCTTACAGGTTACAATAATATACAGTCATACCTTACAGGTATGCTTCTTTCCTCCATTGTGTTAATAGCCTTCTCGTGACTCTCCTTATTCCCATATATTTTCCTCTCTTTTACTTATTGCTATCAAAGTGATCATTATGATTATATATATATTACTTATTACCTTAAAATTTTCAATTATTCCTCTTTACCAAGAGAAGCACACATGGGTTCTTCAGCCTGGCCTGTAAGACAGGTCCCAATCCAGCAGTGGTGTTCTCTTCCTCTACTCCACATCGTCCTGTGATAACCTGGCTCCTCCCTTCTTTTATTCATTCTTGCAGTGATCCTAGGGAATGCATCAGTGTGTTTCAAAGGCTGTTCTAGTATATTGGTCTCCAAATAACTTCCCAATTGTTTCTCTGATACACTCTTAAAGGGCAAGTTAAGAAAATTAAATTTTTGCGTTGGCTGGGTGGTATAGTTGGTTGGAGTGTTATCCTGTGCACCAAAATGTTGAGGATTTAATTCCTGGTCAGAGAACATATGGGGGCTACAAATAGATGTTTCTCTCTTGTATCAATGTTTCTCTCTCTCATCCTTCCTCTATATTAAATAAGTAAACATATCCTTGGGTGATGATTTAAAAATATATATAAATTTTTTTGTTTTATTTCTCTACCCCTACATACTCCTACAACAGAACTGATTAATTTTTTCCTGTCTCCACCATAATTTATTAATTCATGTATTTTACAAACACAATAATTATTTGTTCTCTATCCTCCCTGGTGTCAATAAAATTTTCCTAGAAATCTGAAGAAAGAAATTATACTTTGATATTTTTAAGAAATAAATCTAGCCTTGTAGAGAATATTTTATATTGTCTAAAATAATATTTTTGTTTGTTTTGTGTTTTACTTCTAAGTTATTAAAATATCTCAAGAGAACTTTATTCATGTACCTTACATTCAACAACAAAATCTTAGAACCATGGTAATATTTTGGATTATCTAATATAAAAAATGTTGTTTTCATAGTAAAAGTTCTTTTTAGAAATTAATTACTGGGGTAACTATAATTAAAATGTTTTATTTGCTTCAAAGAGGTAGATTGCATGCTCAATTTTCCCATTATCTGCTAGGTAGCAAATGACTGGCAGTAATTATTTTTGTCTGCAGTTGCTGACAGAGATGTAGCACAGAGAGAAGTATTAAAGTAGAAGTGTCAACTTAGCCATTTTCTTGTTTATTTATTCTAGCATTATTGGATGGTGGTCAAACCAGTTTCCTTACAGGAACTTTCTTAGGGTTCTTTGCATTTTATGATGGCTAATTACAGTACATTATGTGGTATGATGCATAAAGCCACTTAATCAAATATACACAAACATGAAATGTCTCAATCTACTAGTAGCAAATAAGTGAGGGTATGGCTTTTAATTTCTACCCAACTTCCTTGAAGGTGCTTCATTTTCGGTAGTGGCCCGTATTCTAAGTGATGGTAGCCATTTCTCTCTCTCTCTTTCTCTACATATATGTGGTGTGGCAAAAGTAGATTTACAGTTGTGGGTACATGAAACAGAGTTTATTCTTTTATTATTGTCTTATTTTATATAAGAAAAATTGCATATATATATATATATGTTCACATACATATATTGATACATATATAAATACATATATGATATTTATAAATCTTAATTGTGTTCTTATATTTCTGTTTAAAAAAATCTTTCTATTAACTTCTCTATAGATACTCTCACATAATCTAGAGAACACTTATCTAAAAGCTAGAGCAGATGAGCTAGAGCCTAGGAGGAGGAAAAAAGATATGGAAACTCAGAGCTTAATGGAACCTCCAGACTGAAGGAAGATAGTCAAAGGCGACTTTCAGTGCTTTCTTTAGGGTAGGGTATAAAGAAATGCTCAGGACAGAAACTCTATCTAGGATCAAGAATGACAAAAATGAAATGGGGAGACCACTAATACATGTATTATTTTTTGTTGAAAGCAGTCAGTTTTCTAACTTGATTGTCCTTTGTTATAACACATTCAAAACTCAACATCCAACTTGAGGAGCCCCAAGAAAGCATGATGAAACTGCTCCCCTGGGCAGCCAATATTGCAGAAGCACGACACATATATGGCTTTTAAGGATACACATGCATGAAATCACAAAAGCACTGCCATGAACAAGAAAGTTGAGCACATTAACTTTCCATTAACTTGGATCAAGATATCCTTGGCTCTTCTGCTGATGGCCTTGCCTCTATCAGTTTAGTCATACTCATGCTGATGCATTTTTGATAGGTAGATGGAAGAACCACAGAGAAGCTGGGTTACTTGTTGCTTCCTTATCTGTGACTTTGTGTCTCTGGCCAAGTTGGGAGACTGTGATTAACATGAGATACAGATGTCAGCTGTGCAATCAGTGTCTGACGCTGGCTGGCTGACAGGCTGCTTTGGCTGTGCAGGTGACAGTTTCCATTTGCCTGGGCTTGTGTCAGTACCTTCCTCTTTCCAGGAAGGAGAGGGTCTCATTGCAGCAGTTCAAGGATGGTGTTCATTTCCCAGACTATAAGAATTTAAGGCCAGAGATCGAGGTATTGCTTAAGGGACTTTTTTGGTACTGTGACCAGCAACTAAAGTAGATGCTTAACAAAGATGTTAAATCACTGTCAACACATTTGAACCTGTTTCTACTTTCACTCCCACAAATTTCCAAATGAGAGGAATGATTCATGTGATTTATTAAAAATGGATACAGAATTGGTGTCCAACCCTGTATCTGCCACTTATAAATTGTGTGACTTTATGGCAAGTTAAATATAACATTCAGAACCTGACATTCTACACCTGTTAAATAGGAATGATAATACCTACCTGATATACTTTGAGGTGATTAAATGAGATGCTGCATAATAGTTTATATGACTCCTAGTGGGTCCCTATATGGTAATTATCTTTGTCTCCTTTTTCTAATCCTTTTAAAAATTGTGTATAAAACACAAACATGTGTCCAAATTTAAAATAATAAATAATAATAATACCAATCAGATAATATATTATGAACCCATATTAGGATAGTAGTTTGTATATGTAATATTGTTTAATTACCTCCAAACTCTTTGAGATAGATATATTTATTATCCTCATACTATAGATAAGAAATGTGAATAATAAAGTGGTAGATTCAAATCTAGCTGTTTCTAACTATGTACTCTTAGTAGCTCTACAGATGCTTGACATACTGTCTTATTTGAAGGCCATTAATAAAATTTTTAGCATTAAATAGGCAATTAAAAACTGTTTATAACTTATCTATAACTCTTACCAGCACTTGGGCATGCATGAGAATGCAAAGACCTCCATGCGTATACACAGCTGTAGAGTAATCCTAGAGTTATAAACCAGATGCATCAAGTATCAGTGTTACTTTTGTTTTCAGTGGAAGATCTTAGAGTCTCTTAAACATGGGACTCAGTCACTGATTTTCCAGACAGTAATCCAATTTGTTCACAGACATGGAATACTTTGCTTTTAGCTCTTGCCATCTCAACTCCTAGAAAATGGGGTGATTGGCCAGAAAGATAGTGGGCCCAGGTGCCACATTCACTTACCTATATCATGTGGTCATCTAAGAAAAGCTTTTAGTTTAAAGAAAGTCTGAAAAATTAGAGGCTGATTAAAGAACTATTTAAAAAATCTTCTGTAGACCTCAGCTACCTCTGTTGCATGTATTCTTTCCTGTTGTTTCTCTCGCTAAACAACAGATTCTCCTTTCCAAAATAAAAAATGCAAATGAATAAATGAATGAGTAAATAAATAAATCCTATATAATGAAAACCTATGTGGTCATGACACCCTCATGCCGTAATGAGCAATCACCAGAAGGCTGCATGCACAGCAGGTGTGGATGGGCGGGGCTGTGTGCACAGTGCCAACTGGTGCCACAGCTGCAGCTCCACAAGGAGAGGCCAGGGATCTCGCAGCTCTGCGGGGCGTGGAGATGGGACTCCGGCTCCAACCTACCTCTTTGAGGCAATCCATCCAGGAACCCCAGATGGGTGGGTGGGTCCTACCTCTTTGGGGCAATCGATCACAAGGCTCCTGCACCGTGAGAGGGCACAAGCCAGGCTGGGGGACCCCCCCTAAGTGCAAGAATTTTGTGGCCCCTGATTGCAGGGTGATGGCTGGGTACCCGGGTCGGTAAATTTGCACATGCAGGCAGGCAGGCAGCACCTGATGTAGCCTGCAGGGTCCAGGCCACCACGGACCTGGAAGACCTGGTGGGCAGCACCTGATACCCCTGTGGGGTCCAGGCTGCGATCAGGACCGGGCAGGCCCGGAAGGCAGCACCTAACCCTGTCCACGGTGATTGGGACTTGGCAAGCAGCATGGAGAATGCCTGATATTGCCTGCTATGTCCAGGCTGCGATAGGGACTTGCAGTTCCAGCAGGTACCTCCTGATGTCACCTGGGGGGTCCAGGTGACCATCGCTATGGGGCAGGCAGCATAGATAGTGCCTGACGCTTCCCATGGGGTCCAGATGATGATCAGGATGGGGCAGGCGTCATGGACAGCACGTCATGCTGCCCAAGGAGTCCAGGCATTTATTGGGACCGGACAGGTCTCCGTGGAGATGGACGTGTTCTCCAAATCCGACTTCTCCGCTATGCTCAAGGACATCCGTGCCCAGTACAAGAAGCTGGCTGCCAAGAACATGTAGAATGCTGAAGAATGGTACAAGAGCTGCTTCTTCATGCTGACCAAGAACACCTATGCAGTGTGGGCCAGCAACTACTCAAGGCCACGACCCTGGAGATGGAAACATGCTGGGCATGAGTGAAGCACTGGCAAAGCAGTTGGGAGAGCTGGAGGATAAGCAGAACTCCAATGTTAGTGCTATGCAGAGCATGATCAACAAATTAGGAATTGAGTTGAGAACTACAAAGAGTGAAATGGCACGATATTTAAAAGAATACCAGGACCTCCTCAATGTGAAGATGGCTTTAGACATTGACATTGCAGCTACAGGAAACTCTTGGAAGGTGAGGAGACCCTGCTCAGTTTCACCAGCGTGGGAAGCATAGCCAGAGGCTACTCCCAGAATTTCCAGGTCTTTGGTGATCTGCCTATGGTGGTTTACAGACTAGCTCCTACTTGATGTCTGCTCGCTTCTTCCCTTCTTAATATCCCTGCCACATCCAGGAGTAGCAGATTGAGGTGGAGGGGACCATTGAGGTTGCAAAAGCTGAGGAAACTAAGAATGAACTCCCTTCTGAAGGAGAAGCTGAAGAGGAGAAGGAAGAGGGTGAGGAAGAGGAAGGAGAAGAAGAGGAAGAAGATGCCAAGAAAGAATTTGAAGATGCAAATGAGGAAGGAGGTGAAGGTTAAGGAGAAAATGCCCAAGAAGCTAAGGAGAAGGTGAAGGAGAAAATGCCCAAGAAGCTTCCCAAAGAGATGAAGGTGCTGGGGAGGAGCAAGCAACCAAGAAGAAAGACTGAGCCCCCCTTTTCTTAATTATTTCAGGAATAATCCTCCCAATAATCAAGCCCGTTACCAACCAAGCAGTTGAGTCCAATACTATATGAATTAAAGTTGGACATTAAATGTTATGCTATGACTTTTCTCCTTATACAGAGTATCAGTTTGCTTGCAGTGTGGCTTCCTGGCTTGCTGCCAGCCTGTGCATGGTCCATGCTTATGAGTTCAGGATCTATGACAATGTGAATAATTCAGATGTTTACAATAAAAACACATGAATACACGAATTCACTAATGTTATTGTTAAAATTCATGGAAAAAATAGTCCTTTGAATCATTGGTGGTTAGAAATTAAAGACCTAAAATCATGTGCAATAAACAGTAAATAAAGTTACACTGAATGACAAAAAAATACATTAGAGGCCAGGAAATGTTCAAAGACCTAGGAACCATTCCTAGACCAGAAAGGAAGTCACAGGGTGTATATTATTGCTACAAAATACTGTATTTCCTACTACTTACAACATATACAATGAATGTATTTGATGCCTTCCTATCTCATGAAGTACATATTCTCATAGGCAATACTGGTAGATATATTATAGTTATGGAAGTATGTCATATCCTATCTATATTAATAAAAGGGTAATATGATAATTAGATCATGAGGCATTCCAGATGTCCTTCCAGACAAAGCCATGGTGGCAAGGCCAAGGCAGAGTTGGTTACAGGTGATCAGGTCAGGAGGGGAGGGCAGTCAGGGGTGATCTGGCAGTTGGGGGGCAAGCAGGCCAGCAGGCAGAGTTGTTAGGGGAGATCAAGCAGGCAGGCAGGTGAGCAGTTAGGAGCCAGTAGTCCTGGATTGCAAGGGGGTTGTCTGACTGCCAGTTTAGGCCTGATCCTACAGGGGTCCCAGATTAGAGAGGATGCAGGCCAGGCTAAGGGACACACACCCCTCTACCCCCCACTGCATGCACAAATTTTGTGCATTGGGCCACTAGTGTGTGTGTGTGTGTGTGTGTGTGTGTGTGTGTGTGTGTGTATGTATGTATTTGACTTCAGAGAGAAGGGAAAGGGAGAGAGGAATAGAAACATCAATGATTAAAGAATTTTAAAAAAATATTTTGGTTATGACTTAAAAACCACAACACTAGTTATCAAAAAATCAGAACTCCAGCATCAGCTTGTTTTGTTCTAGCTGTGTGACTTGAGGCAACTTAATTCCATAAATTCAATAAGGATTTTTAATGCTCATCATGTACAAGAAACATGCTAGGTACTGCCAAAGATATAAAAAGAAGCTAATATAATTCTTCCCCTCAAAGCTTTTATACTAAATTGGAAAGAAGTTCCAATCCCATCCTCTGATAGTTGAAGTGCATTTTTTCAGACACCTTCTAGCATCTTCACTCTATTCTTCGATCTAAAAGACAAATGTAGAAAAGAAAACAATGTTCTCAGTCCCAGTTTCAATGTCAAATAGTTCCTTATGTTTACATGTCAGCAATGGTATCTGGATGGTGGACAAATGGTGGCAATGCAGGTTCCACCCTCTCTGGTTTGGTCCTGGGCTTCCTGCAGCGATGCACAGCTGCTGATTGCTAGCATGGCAAGGTGTCATCAGTGTCTTCCATCTCTGGACTGTCTTCATGGTTGGAAAAGACCTGTCAGTTCCTCATTGTTGGAGGAACCCATATGGTCTTGGAGTTGTTTTCTGAAAATATACAAACATATTCTCGACCAAAAGTTAATAAAGGAGATCAACTGAAAGACTGTGTGCATGCATGTAGGCATAGCCAGTGGATACAGGACACTGGGGTGGGGGTGGGGGGGCAGGTGAGGAGGTGTGCTGGGGGGGGGAGGGGTGGGAGGAGGACTGTTATTTGTAGTACTTTAAAGATTAAAAAAAATTTTTAAATTAAAAAAAGAAAACAATGTTCTTTTTTTGCATTTTTATTTAGTTTTTATTCTTAAAGTGTGTTTTTGTCTATGTTTTTTTCTGGTTATATTATTGGAGAAATAAAGGTCCTGTAATAGCCAGACAATTTTATGCTGAAAACCTGTACTGACAGTCCTTCTTCACCTCTGCCTAGCTACTTTGACACTGTGTTGTTGTTGATTACAAGGCAGTTTCATGTGAAGAGATGTGTGGTCTGCTACATACCCACCGGCATACCTGGGAAAAGCTTGTGTCCTTGGTCACCGATCTATGTAGAGATATACCATTGACAACTGTGACCAGGGCAGATGAGAGCTCAGATTGTGTTTTACATATACTGTAGAGACAGGGAATCAGTGAAGCCAGCATTCCATATGCCAGCAAAAGAAGTAAAAAAAAAAAAAAAAAAAAAAGGAAGGTTTCCAGTGTCATCATTGCCAAAAGCACAAGGTAGCATGTAAATGTCCCCTTCTCAATTGACCTGCAGTTCGTTTCTAACACCCTATTTTAAACATATTGCGACCTTAAAATAGTATTACTTCTGAAAGTGCCATTCTGACTTCAGAAATGGCATGCTTGCTCTCTTCTTAAATTATACTACTTATGAAAAAGAAACGTGTGTTAAACAGACACACTGGGATTGCAGAGGCAGAAGTGGGACTGCAGAGAAAAACTGCCTTGCCTTCAAGCCTGGAAGTTGGCCCTTGATCATCCTGAGGAAAGAAATGAGAGAACATTTTTCTCACCTTCATCTGCAGCCTCTGGGACTAAATTTGGTGAGAAGAGAGATTTGCCAGAAAGCAGACACCTCCTTAGATTATGCCATGACTTTTTCTGCCTGATGAAAATCTACATCGCTCTGGGCAGAGTTACATCCTTGGAAGGAAGATTCAGAAAGGCAGCCATCTGCCAGGGGATTGATGCCGTGTCTTTACACTGAAACTGCCTCCACCCAGACTTTCCCTTGAGATGGTTCCTGGGCTGGAGAACAGGGCAGTTTGCTGTTGTGTGGCTGCACTCAAACTTCATTTCACATGAACTGACAGGTCAAGGCCAGGCATAATTAACTCCCAAAGTTTATGGTCATCTTGACCTGGTTTTAATCCATCCTGTTCCTGCTCCTTACAAGCAAGATGGGTTTTATCTATTATATGTCCTTTCTGAGCATTAGTTTACTCAATGTAAAATGAAGATCAGACTGCCAATTTGTTAGAATGATTGTTGGAACTCAGAGATATGCTGTTGTAGGTGAAGTGGCTAGCCCCTTTCCTAGCAAATTGTTCATACTTATTAAATGTTACTTACTCTGGCATTCTGTTGATACCAGTGTCTGAAGGATCAAGTATGTTAAAGAAGCCATCACTGGTACAGTCATCCTAGGCCCCAGGAGAGTATGAAGCAGATGGAAAATCTGACCTCCCCATGCCTTCCCTTTGCCAACTCATAGAACCAGAGTTTTGGGGATACATGAGGCCAACCTCAGACATGAGGGCAATTCATAACGCAGTGCCAGCTCTTCCACCTCAACAGCACAGGCTCATTGAAAAATTATCCACATAGGCAGTTCTCATGATCCCAGACCACTAGGCATAGCTCCCTGGGTTAGCAGGCCACTGAATTTATCTTAAGCAAAGCCCTGAAAGCATGGTGATTTAGAGGGAGTACAGACTATCCTAGCAACATATCAGCTCTTTGAATGAGGTTCTGTTCTATGTAACTTAAATCATTCAATTCCACAACTCACAAAATGGTCACTGTACAGAAATTCACCCAAATGGCAAGGTGGTAGAGAAGCATGGATGGAATTCTAGTGAACTTTCAATTGGCAGATATTAACTCCTGATATGTTTCAAATTGGGCATTTACATCCCAGTGATATGATATGCAGAGATGTGGAGTGGAATGTCAAGTGCTATTCCAGCCTAACAGGTGACCAGAGGCAAAGAAACACTTGAAAGATGGATGTGGATTATGCTTTCAAGATCTTGCCATTTCAAGGCTAAATGCATTTGTTATTAGGCACAGAAGAATCATCTTCTAGGAACAGAAATATTTCTTCATTTTCTTAGGAAATGTAGATAATCACCAGATGTAGACTTTTCAAATTAAATGTATCATTCAGTATCAGTCAGCACCTGGGAAGGCTGAACATGACTGCATATGATGACTCCAAATAGCACAGATAAATTTAGTCTTCACTCCACTCAAGAAAAAAAGTGATTCCTTTGGTTCCTGCAACTGGGTTGTGTTCACGTTCTAAGCTGAAATATACATTGAGTGGCCAGATTATTATGATCTCTGAACAAATAAAATCTGGCCACTTAGTGTGTGTGTGTGTGTGTGTGTGTGTGTGTGTGTGTGTGTGTATGGGTGTATGTGTGTATGTATATGTGTTTGTATATATGTGTGTATGTATATGTGTGTATATATATATATATTAGAGACCTGGTGCATGGGTGGGGTCCGGCCAGCCTGGCCAGGGAGAGGGGAGATGGGTGGTTGGCTGGCCTGCTTGCTGGTTGAATTCCTGGTCAGGGGGACAATTTGCATATTAGCCTTTTATAGTATAGGATATACACTGAGTGGCCAGATTATTATGCATTCAGGGATCATAATAATCTGGCCACTCAGTGTATTGCAGACTAGCATCCTTTGATCTCTTTGCAGCCCACTCACATGTTCTTTCTCTGTCTGTCATTTACCTTGATGCCGATTCTTCTATCACCCCCACACTCTTGCTTCCCTACCAAGCTTGCTGCTTGTTCACTCACATCTTTATTCACATATGCATGCAGATGTTAGTAAGTTTATAGGCATGTGTGTTTGCAAGGGATTCTTTATGGGTCTATACACACATGCATGTGTTTACATAAATGTGAGTGGACTTGAGAAATCTCAGCCTAGAGTTAAGTAGCCACTTAAATCTTAACCCTCTTCCCTCATTTACTTACTTACATCTCTGGCATTGCTCCACTTGGATGGGAGAGGAATTCCTCTGAGAGGTCAGGTTTGCCTAGTTTACTTCAGGTGGAATTTGGAAGAAGGTTCTTTTCCTCCCCTTGTTTTCTCCTATTTATCTTCTCAGTAAAGTAAGCAATGAGAATAGCAGTCACACATTTCAAAACAAAGAGCCATCTGAATTTTAATTTTAGTAATTGTTTTTAGGAGTCCTCTGTATTACAGATGTATCGGTTATGGTATTACAACATAGAACAGAGGGGGAGACAATCACTGGTACCCCCATCACAAAACAAGGCACCACAGACATCTGTGAGCTGGACTTGGAGAGCGGCCATTGTCCCATCCCAGCTTTTCTGCTCAGTGGCAGTTCTATCCACTTAGTCCTGTTGTTTCATGGAATTGGTGATACATGTCAGGCACAGCCCAAACTACCTTTTGTTATGTAAGAACATAAAAAGAATATTTTAATTCTTAAAATGTTTGAATGTTTCTAATAATATGAAGTCTAGTATTATCCAGAATAAAAGAGAAAGAACAACCCTATACTATCTAAAAACTTAAATGGAGTATCTACCATCTACAAGACATTTTTATAGACTTTTATGCTCAATACTTAAACTTCATAACCATTCTGCATAGTGGTATTACTGCTGAAAGTTAGCACAGGTAAGTAACTTTTCTTGTGCTATATACCTATTAAGTGGTAGAACAAGAATAATAACAATAATCTTCCTATGAGTAATCATCTGTTAAGTTAGGAGTACAATGGCTACCAAAGTGAATTTCCTGGAGCTTTCTTTACTCCATAGGCCTTAGTAACATGTTAATAGAAAGGAAATCTTATTTGTCTTTTATTCTCAAGTTAAAACTCTAACTCTTTGAATTCAGGATCTGTATAAAATTCAACTTGCTATCAATTATAATATATAGTTCATAGAATGCACTTATAAAAGGTTGTTGATATGAACTCTCCTCAGTTTCTCAAAGAATGTTTTATATACCTGCTTTTCCCCCCTTCTTCCTAATTGACTTTCTTCTTTTCCTTCTTATTCATATATAATCTCATCTCCCTAATCCAGTGGATTAGAACTGCTTAATTATACGAAGATTGTAAAAGTTTTTAGGCAAGTTTTAGAAAAGTACTAAATGCATTGGAACAAAATGCCTATAAATTAAAAAGTAACTTTTGTGAATAAGTTTTTTGTTCCTCTGAAAATCCTCCTTACAAAATAAAGTGTATAAAAAATGGAACTGATAAGATATGCTCAGTATTTGGAGAGTTTCTAGAATTATAATCTATTTATTAGACTCAGTGCTGTAAATTTTATCTACTTATGTGCCCTCCATTTTATAAAATGCCTACTCTGCCAGATTATTTGTTTGGGTCAGAATATGGAGCAAATACATGGTTTTTATCTTCAAGCGAATTAAGATGGAATGATCTTAATTCAGGACAACTAGGTATGTGGTGTCTGGATATGTGAACCAGCTTTGTACTACAGTGACATGTTAGAAGTGCTAAGATAGAGATTATGCAAATATTTTGGGAGAACAGAATAATGGTATCTAGTTGAGAACTTGAGTCAAGGAAGTTTTCATAGAGAAGTTGGCACATGAAAGGAGTTTTGAAGAACCAGCGTGGTAGATGGTTCCATAGGAAAGGGAAAGAGACTAAGAAGTTAGCAATTGGATAACTCTCAAGGTTCATGCTTTCTACAAGTCACAGGGTTAGACTTAACTTAATCTGTTCTTTCTCTAAACTAGCTTCTTAAACACATAATAAACTATTTATATTACTACTTTTTAAATTTTTAAAACTGTGAATGAATTCACAATATAATTTTTGAAAACTTTAGCCCAAACTCTTAATTCTTCCCAATTAAATAAAATAGTGGAGTGGGTTCTGAATTTGTAATGTCTTAATTTTTGACATTTTTAAATGGTTCTGCTACCATAAAGTCTGAACTAGTCTAACAAAGCTTTGCCTTATGAATATCCATGATTCCCTTTACTGAAAAGACAAAGACATAATTAGCATGAGAACTCTTGAAACTTAGATGCCCTATGGAAATTGAAAATAATGTCTTCTCTCAAAATGGTTAACCACACTTCCTGAAGTTTGTGTATACCATTCAATTGCTGAGAAATACATTTTTTACAGATAGACTATAAGTGAATCCCAGCTCAACTCATCCCAAATTATGTTACAAATGAATGTAGTCCAGATTAATGTGGCATTGAAGTTCATATATACAGGCATTCGTTATTGGAGTGTAACAGGATTTAGATTTATAATCTTTAAAATGTAAAACCAGCAAGAAACATTTGCAACAACTTTATCTGGTTTAATACCATAACAAGTGTAATTAGATCCTAACCATCCATATTAATGAGAAGCCTGGGATTAGATCATGGATAAGAAAAAGGGAAGATGGCAGAAAACAAAATAAGAATTGATCCCTTTGTCTGCAGATATCCAGATCCTAAGTCATGAACTTACATGAAATGTCACATCTACTGAAACACTTTATGTTTTACCTAATACCAAACTGGGTCTTTGTCCATGTGCTATCACTGAATGAATGAATGGGCGGGTTGTTTCTTTTTTTCCTGAAGTGCATTAGGTGACCTCTTACATCTCTCCCTCTGTTATATATGTAATTCTGATATGTGTGTCCTGTCTGAAAGATGATTGGACAAAGTCTGAAAAGTGGTAAGATTCTGCCAGGAAGTGAGCCATGGACCTTTTTATCACTCTTTTATGATAATGCACAGAGGTGGCAAATAGGTTTCTATGTGTATGCCACATTTGTGGTACTGGCTGCCTAGAGTGTTATGTTATCCCAAATCAATTCTGAGGTCTGGATAATATGCTTTTCAAACATTTTTTTAAATTAACAACCTCAATGAATTTGATAACAATATAAATGATACGTAATGTGAAAATTAGTAAATTATATATCTGAGTAAATTACTCAGAGTTTATCAAAGAAATATTACTGGTTGAAATGCAAAATGATATAGCCATTTTGAAATTGTTTACCTTACAACCCAGCAATGCTATTCTAAGGTAAATACCCAAGAGCAATAGCAACTATTTATAATGGCTTTATTAATAATCAACAAAATCTATAAATGATCCACATATCCATCAATAGGTAAATTCATAATTCTAATAAATATAAATATAATGGATATTACTCAGCAACAAAAAGGCACAAACTATTGGTACTTGCAACAGCATGGATGAATCTCAAATGCATTAAGTTAAATGGAGACTCTAAATTTAAAAGGAAATTTTTGTTTCCATTTACATGACATTCTAAAAAATCAAACTATAAGGGCAGACCAGTTATCAGTAGTTGCTAAGGACTGGAGATGAGAGAAACTTATGAAAGAGTAAAGGGAATTAGGGGGGGGGGGCAATGAAACTTTCACACATTTTTATTGTAATGATGTTTACATGAGAATGTATCATTGAAACACAGAATTTATATGGTATAAAGGATACATTTTATTGTATGTAAATTAGGCCTCAAAAGTAAGAATTTATAATGTGAAAAAACCCAAAAGTCAATAAGTTATAAAGTGAATGGCTACATAATAAGAAAGGTAACAATTCTTTAAGAAATGAGAATAGAAAATTAATCTGTAATTAGTGTGTCTATCATTGGGGACATTGATTCTAATACTTGATCTTCTTCCAAAATAAAGGAATGGTATAAAAATAATGTAACAATACAATAAACAGTGTTGATTGAATAGACCTGTATAGAACTATGTTAGTCATGACCCTAATAGGACACATTCAAAAGGGTTAATTGAACAGAGCTTAGTAAAGCAACTATTAAGTGAATTGTTGTTAGAGTTAAGGGAAACCAGCAAGAAAAATGCAGTTTTTTAGGAGCTAGCTACAGTATGGACCTATTCCCATTTCTAAATGCAGAGGAACAGGTGGCAGAGTACCCCTGAACCTAGTGAAAGATATAGTTATAATGGTAGCTGTTTACGTCTCAATAAGAATTAAAGAATTAGAATGACACAGAACCCACTTTCTATTATAGAATTTTTGGAAAAATAAAAGAGGAATTAAAACTTTTCACAGAATTAAAAATTTAATATATAGTTTCTAAGACATTCATGGTCAAGGAAGACATTAACATGGTGACTTGATAATTTTTAACTAAATTACAACCAAAATCCTGCATGTCCAGATTTGTGGGACACAGCTAAAGCAATGTTTAACAGGGATTCTAGAATAAAGGAAATCATAAAATTAATGAGTTAAATGTCCCATTCAGTGAGTTAGATAAAGATAAAACAGAATTTGCCCAATGGAAATAGGAGGACAAAGTAATAAATGTAAGAACATAAATTATAGAAAAAGAAAACAAACTAAAATAAAACATAATCCACAAAACCAAATTTTAGGTGCTGTGAAAAGATTTTTAAAAATGCTAGTGGAATTATTTCCATTCTTAGGGTGCCCTTCCATGTGCAGTGTGTTGCGTTAGCATAATCTCTCTTCCCTTCTCATAACAGCCCTTGGAAAGCTGGAATTTTCTAGTGCATTTGGAAATAGTGGCTGTCAACAGTTAGTTCTCTGTCTCTGTCTCTCTTGCTCTCGCATTCACTTTTGTTCTCTATACATGAACATAATGGATTCAAAGTGGGAAAGAAAATTAAGTTGTGAAGATACTGGAAAATTTAAAAAAGGTACCACGTTCAATATATCTGATAAGAAGAGCTGCTGTTGCACAAATGCCAAGTCTCCCATACCCCCAAATTAACATCTTGATGGACATTTTAAATTCATGGGTCATGGATTCTGAATTAGTTGAATGATGGCAAGGCTAAAGAAAGATTTTCTCTATTTATGTTTTCTCAATCAGTTACCATTGAGTTAGTACTATGACATTTGGCCAGCTCCAAATATGGACTCTGGGAATGTAATTTTGCTTATGATAATTCTTCTAGGCCCTGATGATTTTATATCATTTGGTGGTAATGGAGTTGTTGTCATCATACTTTTAAATGTCCTGTAGATGATATGGATTCTAAAAGTGATCAACATCAGAGGCTTGGAAGTGATTGATTTAACTTTCAAGGACTCAAAGGAGTCCTAGTCATTCCTGTAGAAGACAGTACAGGCTAAAGCCACTGAAGAAAGTACATAAAAACCATATTGAAGACTGATTGTATGCCAGGCATTCTTTTAAGGACATTACATATATTACTTTGTGTAAAAACTCATCAATTTCATGAAGTGATATTATAATTTTTATTCTATCTATTGGATATTTGAGAGACAAAAGGCTTTATTAACTCCTCCATGATAGTTCAACTATCAAGTAATGCCCACAGTATTTGAACCCAATCTGACTCAGACTCTGCTTTTATTCACTAGCACTGAGAAAAGCTTTGAAATTGAGGAGACATAGAAATAGGTGTAATCTTAAATTTCTTTGGACTATTAACATTTAAGGACAATATGATGCATTTTGGATTAACAAGTCTTTTGATCTTTGGGCTTTGACTTACAAGGGGATTAAATAGTTGGATCTCTTTTCTGACAGGGCATTTGATGGTGGCAGATTTTAGTTTCATATCTGAAGCATCTCTGTGTTGCTGTGATTTTAGTATTACAGTGTTTTTATGTAGTTTATTATTGAAATATATTTATGATGTCATTTGGTCTCTTTGAGGACCTTTGAAAAAGTGGCTGGACATAATTAGAGAAGGGAAATAGAATAAAGAGTGACTTTTCAGCCTTGAGTACAGAGTGGCCTTGCAGACGATTTAATTAATGCACTCTTCTGACCCATATCCAAGAAGAAAGCCAAACAAGCAGTTGTTAAATGCAGAGTGGCATCATGAAGAATGATTCTGACGGACAGCTAATCTTTTCCCAAGTGGGAGTTAGCACATAATTCTTAACTGACTATAGTTTTAATAGTTAGGCCAATGAGTTAAGAGAACAAAAGCTGGGGAATATACCCTGCCCAAGAGAAGGTGGACTTTTCTATCTCATTGGTGAGATTGGAAGGAGAAAGTGGGCATAAATGGTCAGCATATTCCTTTTTATTTAAGGAACCAGCAGTCTTCAGGTAATATGCATTATGTTGTGGACATGTAGGAGTGGCTCTCTGTCAGAGATGGAGGACTGCTACTCTCCAACACTGCTGGGTAGTTAACTCTTTTCATTCTAAGATTTAGTAACAGAAATCTTCCTTTCTTATAGATAAAAGAAACACTGTTTAATATCATCACTAACATTTCAAAATGTTATTCCTCCTTCCTTTGTCTTATTCTTGAAATAGTTAGTACTCAGGCAAGAAAAAAAGAGAGCAAGTTATTGGCTCCCTACCAAATAACCCAATAACAAACTACTGCCATGATGGGTGGGTGGATAGATGGATGGATGAGCAGACAGACAGATGAAGAAAAAGGAGAGCGGAAGAGAGAGGTACATTTTTTCATAAGAGGATAACTCAGAACAAGAATCATGCTGATTTGTACCATAGACTCCAAAAAACATTTAGGGAACCCTAAAACTTGTTTCAATCTAAAAGTAAGACTGCAGGATGGGGACTGAGACAATAGAATTGGTCGAATATTTGCATAAAAATTTCACCTTGGCAATGACTCTCAAACCATTGGAAGATAAGAATTAATGAGAGAACTGGATTTGTGATTACCAAACACATGTGACACAGAAATAACATACTGAAAAAGAGGGATATAATGAAAATCTCCTTCTTAGACAATAAACACCCCATTCCCCTCTCCTATTTGGATTCAAGAAAATTCTAGTAGCTGAGCTTATTCCTTCCAAGTAAGAAATTGGGTGTTTGTTTGTTTTTAATCCTCACCATAGGATATTTTTCAATTGATTTTCTTTTTAGAGAGAGGGAAAAATAGAGAGAAATACATCGATTGGTTGCCTCCTACTTTCACCCCAACCAGGGCCCATGTCAGGAGAAGCCTGCAACTGAGGTATATACCCTTAACTGGAATCAAACTCAGAAGCCTTTGGTCCACAAGCCAATACTCTATCCACTGAGCCAACTGGGCTAAAGCTTGGTTCTTTTCTTTATGGGGAAATTATCAGGTTAAGATAACAGTAATAATAAATTTGTCAATTGGAAATTAATCAATTAAATTACCCATCTAGATGATCCTGAAATAAAACCAAGCATTGAAAAAAACCTACTTCCAAATAGCTTTCTGATATTTTACTCTTAAATAAGAATGCACAGTTAAGAATCATAAGGTAGTCAAAAGAAACCCATAATAGTCCTAACTGATTTGGCTCAGTGGATAGAACCTCAGCCTGTGAACTGAAGGGTCGCAGTTTCAATTCTGGTCAAGGGCATATACCTTGGTTGTGGGCATGTCCCCAGTGGCGGGTGTGCAGGAGGCAGCTGATTGATGTTTCTAACTCTCTATTCCTCTCTGTAAAAAATCAATTAGATATATATATATTTTTTAAAAAAAGAAACCCATAATATGACAACAGAGAGAAAACAAGCAAAAGCAGGAAAAAGAAAATATGAAGTAGGAGAAAAAAATAATGAAGGAGTAGACAAAAATTCATACACACATACACACAAAGGGAGAGAGAGAAAAGATAAATTACTCCCACAATTAATATTGATATTAATTCCATAAGAAGAACTAAATTACAAACCAGGATATTCAGAAAATAATAGGAAATAGCCCTCTTCTCTTCCCTAAATCTTGGAAATTAAAAATATAAGATCGGAAATGAAAATGCTAATAGAAATTTTGGAAAATGAAGTTTCAGAAATCTATCATAAACCAGAACAATAAAAACAAAATTAAAAAAGATAGATGATAGGAAAGGTAAGACAATAAAGTTAGAGAATCAGCAATGAAGTCTAAATATACAATTTAGGAAGTTTCTGTTGACAAGAACAGAGACCACAGAGGGCAGCAAATTACCAATGATAATTCCAAAGTTCAAAAAAATGGAAAATTACAGTTTGCTGATTTAAAATGCATACCATAACCTTAAAAATAAAGAAGTAAATAAAATAGAAATGTCTACCAAGTGTCTGAGCTCATGACAGTAGAAAAGACTCATACCGACACACATTATTGTCATTTTTTTTATAAAAAGGGTAAGAAATTATCAGGGTAGAAACAAAAAGTCGTTTCATAGGAAACAATGAGAAAAGAAATAAAATCAAAATTTTCGACAGCACTAGACATTTGACTACAATGAAACATTATTTGCAAATGTAAAGGGCAAATTAGTCCTACTAAAATTCCATCCAAAGTCAAGCTATTAGTCAATTAACAATGTCTCAAAAAGTCCATTTCCTAAGTGCCCTTTACCAGGTAGCCATGGACATAAATCATGGACAAGGGAGAAGTGTAATTCGGGGAATAAGAGCTGTAACCATGATGTGGTGAAGAGAGATGCCAGGTTGACAATTGTGTCATAGACCTAGAGAAAAACCAGTCCAGACTGGCCTCACTAGTGCAGGAGTGAGGTCTCCAAGGAAAATTTGATATGTCAACTGAAGTGGGAATACATTCAGAGACGATACAGAACCATAAAACTCACTTGAGAGCACACCCAGAAAAACAAAATATTTTGAATTACCCCAATTTCTGTTGTCAATTCCTAATCAAGACCTTTATCTTTAAATGCTTTGGATTTCTACCATTGTGATCAACCTGATGAGCATCATTTTTCTACTCCTTCCTCCCTTCCTTAATTCTGCATCGGAAAGTGTCTATGCTTATCACGTTTTGCTATATGATAGGGAATTAGTCAGAAAAATAAAATAAAATAAATTAATGAAATAGCAAAACCCTGCTACAGTTAGCTAGCTAACATGATGCTAGGCTCAATATTGTTCTAGCTTAATTAATGCTAATATTAAGAATCTTCAGAAAACTTTTACAGAAGGAGCTGACTACAGGTATTTTAAATCATCTCAGGATTATGAAGATGGGGAAAATATAGCAAGGGTTTTATTTTTTTTAAATATATTTTATTGACTTTTTACAGAAAGGAAGGGAGAGGGATAGAAAGTTAGAAACATCAATGAGAGAGAAACATCGATCAGCTGCCTCCTGCACACCCCCTATTGGGGATGTGCCCGCAACCAAGGTACATGCCCTTGACCGAAATCAAACCTGGGACCTTTCAATCCGCAAGCTGATGCTCTATCCACTGAGCCAAACCAGTTTCAGCTACAGCAAGGGTTTTAAATACCTCTCAAATTTCAGAATATAGACTACCTGTTGTACATCTATGCACATAGAGAGCTATTTTTCTGGGAAGCTATGCCAGGCTCTCAAAGGGACCCCTATTAATGCCTAGGATAGCTTCACAACCATCTGTCCCAAGGTCCAAGAGCAATCACAGAGTTACAAATGTGAACATCAAAGAAAATGAACATATTTATTTGCGGTGCCCTCAAGAAGCATGAATTCGAGTTTGGGAGACACTTCCTCTTCATCAAGGAGACAGGCTCACTCTCACGGGGTTGATGTATGTCCTCATCTGTCCTTCCTCTGACAAGTGCCTAGTACTACTTATAGAGTTTCCACAAAGAATTACTCACCATACTTTTTATTATTGTCACAAAACCTGAGGCTTGGTTGCTGAATCTTTTCTTTACTAGCCACAGTTTTTGAAACATAGTGGTTTTGTCTTTTCTTTTTTCTTTTCTTTTCTTTTTTCCCTTTTCTTTTCTATTCTTTTCTTTTCTTTCCTTTTCTTAATATGTGGATGTGGTCCCCATGTACTCTTAGAGGAGAGGGAGCATGTTAGGACATCCTATTCTTTTTAATGTGAAATCCAGCCTTAGAAGTCCTTGGTTTTTCTTTTCTTTCTCTATTGTCCATAGCAACATAAATATACACAATCAGAATTTGTATTAATTTGTATTAGTTTCTGTCAGATTTACAGCCTCAAAGAAGGAGATAATGATCCTCTCACACATTTTCTTATTGAAACCGATGGTTTATTTTTTGTGTGAACGTGGAGATCAAGGGTTAGTCAACATAGCATCTGGCTATCTATAAAACCTTTGTCACAGCAGTACATCTAATGCCCAAAGAAACTTTACTTGATTTCTGGAGGTCAGGATTTCCAAATAACAAAATATTTTCACTTCCATTTCATCCCCATCCCAGCTATGGGATAATTTTGCACAGATATTGCATGTCTATGTGAAGTAAAACAAAAGGCACCATTAATATAAATAATCCTTATGTAGGTCAGTGCAGAAGTTCCAGTGTTTTTCTTTAGTATAAGTGTTTGCCACTTACTATAAGTTTACTTGGCAATACTCTGATCACTGTCATCCCCCCTCATCTGTCACAAGTTTCAAGCAGAGTCAGGGGAGATAACACCTCAGCCCTTTTCCTAAGTGTGACAGAGGAATGTGGGAGGAGAAAGCAGGAGGTGAGCATCTCACATTGGTCATCCTTTACTTCTCGTAATTCAGACTTTGCCATCTGAATTTAGTTGTGAAAAATCCATAACTTCCCCTTTGCTGTGCTTCACCATTCCCTTCCAAAGCAGCCCTCCTTTCCCAGATTTCTCCTAACACATTTCTGTGGACAAAATCAAAGAAGGCGTCAACAATAAGTTCTTTTATTTTGAAAAGCAAACTATTTGAAAGGAGCAAAAAGGGGCTGGTGTCCACCTGGAGGAGTCAGCTCCTTTGTCCCTGTTTATTTTGCTGGATGGAACTCTTGCCCTAAGGAGACAGCACCTGATTTCTTCTCTTTTCTTCACTTCATGTTTTCTCTAAGCACATGAACAGGATGTTCAGGAATAGTTTCTCATCAACCCATATATTCCATGTGATTGTGGGTGAGTCATAGGTTCTTTCACTAAATTTTTGTACTTTCTGAAGAGAAAATATGTGGATAATGTGTTAGAAGATTCTACCAAGTTCATCGAAATGGGCCCCAATTTGTACTAATTTTATAATTGACTGTTAATGTCACCAAATAGGGAATATTCCCAGAGTGTAGAATGCCCAAAGAGAGGAGGTGCTAGAACTTCTAGTACAGCAGGGGAAACTATTCTCAGAATAAAACATAAAGGCACCTAACCATTCTTCTAAGTTTAATTCTGAGAGTATCACCCACTCCCATCATAGACCTGTAGCACACCTGCCCCTTGACTAAAGGTAAAACTGGGGTGGATCAGGGTACTTTCATGAGATACAGATTTCATTTCTCCATTCCTGGTGGCTTATCCTCACCTCTAACCCACACCCCTGTGTAATAAAGGAAATGGGGAAATCTTGCTACCTTAAAAGTCAGACCCAAGTGGATAAGGAATAATAAGCAAATTTCAGCAGCATTCCAGTTGCACAAGGAATGCCATTGTGCTGAGTGATCAACAGAGGTTGAAGGCTGAGCCAGCAGACCAGCAGGGAATAGGCTGCCATCCCTCCTCCTCAGGCACCGAGCCGGAAGGCAGCATTCATCGGATGTGCTTTGAGAAAGCTAGCACTCATAGACAGCTAACATGACATAAATGGTAGGAAATGGACTAAGTTCCAAGGTAAAATGAAATATTCTCAGCTCCTGCCGTGGTTCTCTTTCTGTCCTCATGAGGGACCTAGTGGCCTTTCTCCTCTTTGCCACTCATTCAACAGAACTTGTTCCCTGCAGGGCTGCATTGCTTCTATGGAAGTGTGAGTCGCCATTGTGTGACCATGTTATGTTTACTGTGAAATTAGTGTGTGTATGTTCCAATGCTCTTCTGATTTACCTGGTCTTTAAAATATCTGTGATGCCATTGAAAATCTTCATCTGTTAATCCATTGCTTCTGAAAACCCCTGCTGTTTTTCACAAGTCAATTCCTGAATTCTCACCACCACTACCAGCCCCCCTTTTTTTTGACCCAGCAAAGTGTTTCAGAAAAAAATACATGTGCCTTACTAGCTCATGTGCCTTTCTCTCTATCTCATTAATGCAACATATGCTCATACATATAACTATGTGCCCTGAGCTGCTCAGATGTGAGTATACTTCAGTGAAAGTGAAGAAAGAGGAATCTCCTGTGAGAACTACAGATTATGTGATAATGAGACAATAAAACAAAGTTCATAATAAGCAGTTTACAATGATGACCTAGGAAGGGGTGAGGTGCAATTTGAGCTAGGAGAGGGTGGGATACAATCTGAGCTGGGTTAGCTAAGATGTTGGAAGAACATTTCACCAACACTTTGAGCTGAAGCTGGAATGAGAAGGAGAGCCATGAGGGTGTTTGTGGGTGGACAGGCAGCCATAGCAGGCTTTGTCCACCTTGACACTACTGACATTTAAGGGCAATTAATAATTTGTTATGGGAGTTGGTAGGTGATTTTAGGATCTAAGGCAGCATGCCTAGCCTCTGCCCAGTAGTTGCTGATGGCACTTCCCACCCCGTTACAACTAAAATGTCTCCAGACTTGCAAAATTACTTCCAGGTGAGAACCATTGGGATAGAGGCATTATAAAACGCAACAAGCTAAGAGGCATATACAAAGCTAGGGTATCGGGAAGGTAGGTATTTCAGGTGAAAAAAAAAGGAGGAAAAAAGTCTGGAAACCTCCTGCTCATACTAGAGCCACATGGGTTACGTTAAAGACCTAGTGTTTCACTGTAGGTGCAGGTGGAAGACATTGGAGGACTAAGAAAAGCAAATTCTAACATGAATTACATTTACCATCATGTGGTGCTATAGGTAATGCTGCCAATGCCTCATTTTACTAACTTATTTGAATTAGTAGGTTGGCTGAGTTCAGAGCTAAAAATTAGTTAGGAAGTTTGGTAATTATTTTTAGTTTATTTTACAGATTTAAATGGGCTATGAACACTCCACAGGCTATTTTCCCGGAAACCACATAATTAATTTGCTTAGTCATCAAGACATGGTGTCATGACCATGCCAAAGTTTAGCATAACCATGTTAGAAGTTAATTCCCTTTTTTATTTACATACTACTCCTAACATAAAAATGGGGGAAAACTGCCATTAGTCATTTACCAAATACTAAATTACTATGCACTTTTGAAATAAGATTCCTAGTTACTGATGTAATGTTCACACAGTTGGATTCTTTGTTTCTAAGCTTCAGTGGAATCAACTGGGCCCCAAAGATGTGGAATTTCAAAGTAATGTGCCAGACTGCTGGGCAGCCATTTCTCAGGAAGCATCTGAAGATAGTGAGGTAGTCTCAAATTCACAAGGAAGCTAGAAACAGGTTGTGAAGTGAGAGGCTAAATGATGGATACTGAAGATCAGTTGCTGCCCACACAGTTCCAGCTCCTAAGAACAAGGAGGGGGTACTCCCTTCTGTTGTCAAGCTGAGTGACAGGCAGCCTCAAGAAACCATTCCCTGCAGTTAGGATATCCAGTGGATAATGTGTCTGACACAAATGGGGTTGTGAGTTATCTTAAGTAGAGAGACAGTAGCTATTGGCCCAAAGCATTGAGAGTGAGAGAGATTGATATTGATTTGGGATCAGTAGAAATAGTACTGTCACCAAATATTCAATCAGCATCTTTAGGAATGCCTAAGTTTTTTCTCATGAAGTTTCCCATGGCCCAGAGTCAAAGGAATGAACTGACTTGGAATCCTTTTAAACCTTGCCTCTTACACTGTCTGAAATAGCAGTAGGGGTTTCAATAGGGAGTTCTGTGTGGAATTAATCCAGGAGGAAACAAGAGGTTAAGTTGGGAGCTGCTGCCTGATAAGAAAGATAAACACAGCACAACTAGAGAGATGCAGGGAAGGGGGAGGGGAGCATGTTTTGATTATTTTTTAGAGCATTCATTTATTTATTCATTAATTTAATATGTATTTATTGAATGCCTAATCTTTGCAGAGTTTTTAAAAATCTTGGTTTGAAATGTCACCAGAGGGAAATATCCCAAGAAGGAAGATTTAAATAGCAGGCGGGCTCAGCATTAACCACTCTCCTCATCAAGAAAGGTGTACGTCCTCTCTCAATGCAATACAAATTGTACCAAAAGGCCTGGATTGCAAGAAGAAGAAGATGGGGCTGAGAAAGGAAGGGCCCATGGGGAGGGCGGTTCTGTCTGAGTTGGTCAGGTTCAATGTGCTGACAAAGCAGAAGACCAGGCTTTCTCATTAGCAAGTAGGCACAGAGCTTTGTGACTTAGAATAAATTAATTCACTGGAAAAAGATAGTGGAGAACAAAAATGCATTTTCATTTTATTGCTTTTTACTTAACATGCTTGATCAACATCCCAATTAGGATGTCATCCAACTGTTAGGATTGCTCTTTATTCTAGAGTGTTTCCACTGGGTTAAGGGAAACACCTCACTTTTGCTTACCTAGAACATTCTTTGTTCCAGTGATGCCCAGTTTTATCTGGACACATCTAGGATCAGGTACTTTTATGATTATATTTTAGAGCATTCATTTATTTAATATGTATTTATAGAGTGCCTAATACTTGCCAGGTTTTTAGTCATCTTGGTTTGAGATGTTAGGCACTTACCTCACCAATAAAAACAGAATTCTGGGCTCAGGGCATCATGCTTCCAGGCCGTGGAATGCTCCGGAGATTTTCGATTATACAGGTGCCCAGAGCTCCACTGTCCAGGGGAAACAGTGGAAAATTATGCTAAGATGGGGATGTATCTGTTCTTCACACATTCTTCTTAGTATTTGGCTCTCTCTCTAAAACTGCTACATGTCTATTTCTAATTTAATCTTCAGCAAAATAAAATATGGAGATATATTAGTCAAGAAATATTCTAGAAGGAAGCCATAAACAATAGCAGGTGTCACAGTACAATGTGGGTTGAATTGTGTCTCCCAAGGAAATAAGTTGAAGTCCTAACTCTGCCCACCTCAGCCCCATCATACCTGTGAATATAACCTTATTTGGAAAATCTTTGCAAATGCAATCAAGTTAAGATGGACCTACTGGATTAGGGAGATCCCAATCCAATGACTGGTTTTCTTATAAACAGAGGGAGATGGAGATGCTCAGATGTAGAGAGCATGCCAGAGGAAGATGGAGGCAGAAATTGGAGTGTTACAGCTACAAACCAAGAGATGCCAAGGATTGCTGGCAACCACAAGAAGCTAGGAGAGAAATATGGAACAGCTTTCTGCCTCAGCTTCTTCAAAGGAGGTGGTCCTGCTGACACACTGATTTTCAGATTTCTAGCCTGCAGAACTGTGAGAAAATACATTTCTGTTATTTTAAGGCACCCAGTCTGTGCTCATTCGTTTTGGCAGCCCTAGGAAATAATACAAATGGTAAGTTCAGCCAGCTGGGGTCAGGGTAGGTGGGAGGAGGGAGAGAGAGGAATGAGCAGCGATTGTAATAACTTTCTTTTGAAAAGGCTGCCATCAAACATGTTATAAGATAACCTTGTTCTAGTCAGATGATAATACTATGTTCCAGAAATCTCAGGCCAGAAGCAGATTAAATCACAATTTAGTAGCAGAAATAAGCACTCAGAATATAGTAACAGGAGCAGTAACACACAATTACCTATGTTTAAGTATAGAAAAGTATTTATAAACTGTTAAATACTCTAAAAACAAAAAGAAACCTGCGTTATTGCTCATATGCTTCCATTTCTTGTTGTTATACAAAATTAACTAGTTATTTTTTTTAAATTTATTGATTACAGAGAAGAAGGGAGAGGGAGAGAGAGAAACATCAGTGATGAGTGAGAATCATTGATCGGCTGCCTCCTGCATGCCCCCTACTGGGGATCGAGCCCACAACCCAGGTATGTACCTTTGACCAGGAATTGAATGAAGGAACTTTCAGTCCACAGGCCAATGCTCTATCCATTGAGCCAAACCATCCAGGGCTTAACTGGCTATCCTGTTTGATAAAGAGGGAATATGTTTATTCCATTTTCACATCCTCACAAAGATGGCAACACCCACAGCCACAAGATGGAGGAAACTAGTCCCCTTAGCCCCCCAGCCACCCAGAGCCACCCAAGACTCAGGTAACTGGGGCCAACTGAGGCTTATGCTGTCAGCAGTGGCAGCAGCAGAGGTGTGATGAGGGCTTTGCCTACCCAGATTGCTGGGTTGCCCCCCAACCCTGAGGGCTCCTGGACTGTGACAGGGGGGAGGCCAGGGTGAGGGGCCCCTGTCTAGGGCATGAATTATCATACACCAGGCCTTGAGTTTATATAATTAATTAATTTTACATTTGAGAATATTTTTCTTCCCTTGTTTCTAGGTCCCAGTTAAGTTTCTTTATAATATAAGAAATTCTTAAATTACCTGAAATTTTATCATGAGCATGTATTACTTTTATAATCAGGAAATAGAAATAATTTCTATTTCAAAAATGAAAGGTTAGTATGTACTAGAGTGTACAGACTATTTCTATTTGTTTTCTTTTGTGAAGTGCTCCAAATTAATTCCAGCCAAATCTCATCTTTAATATCTTTTTAATGATTAAGAAGGTAGCAGGGATGAAAGGAACATGACATGGCATACAATATAATTTTATAGAAACATTATTTTAAGTGTCCTTTTTAAAGACCACATGCATATTTAATTTATGAGCATATATAAAAATGGAATATAAACAAGGTTATCTGGAAATACATAGAATATGTTAAAGTGAGTGAATTCTAGGTCAATGATACATTTTTTCTTAAGCTTATGAAAAAGGTGATAAAATTTTCTTTGCAGTATCAGAGATTTGAACCTATGATATTCACAGAAACTGAGTTCAATTAGCTTTGGGATCACTTAATGGGATGTGTGGTTCTCTGGCCACTGTACTATGCACCTGAAGCCAACCTATATATATAAAAGCCTAATATGCAAAGTGTCCCCTCAGGAGTTCGACCAACCAGGAGTTCAATTGCTTGCTATGACATGTGCTGCCCACCAAGGGGGCGGCATGGAAAAAAGGAAGGCCCTGGCTAGCAACTGGCAGCCGCTTGGGACCCTACTAGTGCATGAATTTCATGCACTGGGCCTCTAGTACAAAATAATGCTGAAAGTAAACTGTAATTGAAAACATATTTTTAAAGTTTAAAAATCATCATGATGTATACTTTAAATATCTTAAAATATTATTTGTTAATTAGGCTTCAATATCAAAAGTGTGTATGTAGAGGAGGGGAGAAGAAACCACTCTAGGTGTTTTAGAAGGATACAAAATAACTAAATGTTTCTAAATTGTTGGAAAAGAGGAGGACCCACAGGGAGAAGGCCAGACAAGTCAATGCAAGAAGGTGCTTTAACTGCTTAGGCTGGGGAGTAGAGTGGCTTCACCAGGACCCATAGGGAAGCCTCACAGCTACTGCAACCAGGGAGTGAGGAGCCAGGAGCTACAGCTCCCCCTAAGCTACTGGCAGAATCCCTGCTGATATCACTGCAGCTGCCTGAGCCAGAAGCAGGGGGAGGGAGGATGAGTTTTCTTTTTCTACTGATTTCCAATTGGCTTCCAGTTCCTCACATTTGCAGAATTTAATCAAAACCCAGTTAGCAAAGGAGTCCAGGAAAATAGTTTGGAAGCTTCCACTCTTTGGCAGAGTAGAAAACAATATAAAAGATATGTGTGGGGATGAGGACCAAGAGGGTACTAACTGATGGACCCAGACTATAATTTAAAAGTGGGAAACAATTCTACTCCATTTCCTCACAGGTACCAGTAGCCCGGACAACCTGACCGTTTCTGGGCACAGGGCAATGGGTCCCAAAGTTTGCTGTACATTGAACCACCTAAGATCTTTATAGAAGTGCCCAGCCTGGTTTCTACCCCCTTGACATCATGATTTGATTGATAATAGGTGCAATCTGAACATCGAGGTTTGTAAAACCGCTCAGGTGGTTCGAATGTCCAGTACGTTTGGGACCAGGGCCATGGATGGTAGTGGCAGCCATGATGTCTGGTGGGCAGACACAGCAGCAGCGATATGTCTGTGGAAATTGGGAAACTCTTCCTTGGGACTTCAGAAACTTTGCAGGGAGCTGTTGTCCTACAAAAAGGGGTGTAATGTCACCCTAATACATTCAATAAAAATAAAAAGAGAAGTTAATGGGTTTGTCGGTGGTTAGGCAGCTAGTGAGTGGTACAGCTCAGCAAGAACCTATCTCCTAACTCCTAATCTAGTACTCTCACAATTTACTTGGTTATAATTTCGTGGTTAAGAAATAGGTCATTTGACTAAAGAACAACACAATAAAGTGTAAAAAATAAAAGAGTAAAAAAAAATCTCAGCAGATGCTTTGAATACAGACTGTACCAATATCTGTATATCAAAGTCATAATTCAAATAGGTTTTTTTGATTTCTCATTACCTAAGACTTCTTTGCAGTACAAACATTCAATACAATTTCGGATGGAGAATTAGTCTTATGTATTTACAATGTGATTAGTACTACATTAAGTCAATTTGACAGCATCTTCAGGAAAATACCTTTGTACCTTTGAAGAGCAATTTAGATGAAAACAAACATACTTCAAAGTTGTAGAGTAAGTTGCATTGAATTTTGAGGCAGATGGAAACATTAAATTATATTCTTTTATTTGACTGTCTCCCTATAGTCCAGAGTAAGAGATTAAACCCTTTTTGTCTTCTATAAAAAGTAAGTAAATAATCAATAGATGATGTATGAGGACACTTCTAGTGAAAATATTCTGGCTTGTTTTGTCATTTATATTACTTTTTTATCATAATACTAAAGGCCCGGTGCATGACATTCATGCACTGGAGAGGAAGGGGTTCCTCAGCCTGGCCTGCGCCCTCTCGCAGTCTGGGACCCTTTGGGGGATGTTCGACTGCCAGTCTAAGCCAGCAGTCGGACATCCCTTAAGGGATCCTTAGTGCTGCAGAGGAGGAGGGAGAGGCTCCTGCCACCACTGCTATGCTCACCAGCCATGAGCCACAGAGGGAGTGCACTGACCACCAGGGAGCAGCTCCTGCGCTGAGCATCTGCATCCTGGTGTTTGGTGCATGTCATAGCAACCAGTTGGTCAGCCATTTGGTAGATTTGCATATTAGTCATTTATGATATAGGATGCTTTGCATTTTTTTTTCACTTTTGACATAGCCTTCTAAAACCCTTTTTAGGAAGGAATTGTTTATTTATAGGTGAAGGCTCTGAAGCGACAACAGTCTCCCTTCTGAATTGGTCAATATAAAATGACAAAGCAAATGCATGATCAGCTTTAGGGATTCTGTCCTACAGTCTGTGCTCTCTAGGGCAAGAGGAAAAAAAGAGGAGGCAGATAATTACACAGCAGAGTACAGAGAGTTCATGTTCTCCATCCACACCCTCAAACACTTGGTCTCACTGACCATCAATTTTAGGTATACTTAAAAAATTTTATAGTACAATATTATTAAATTTAGAATGAAAATGTAAGTATGTATTTTTAATATTTATAACTGTTTTATGAGAGTTAACAGAATAATAGGTATTTTTTATCTTTATTGTTCGGTTTATTAATTACATTGTTTCCCCTTTTTTACACCCCTATATCTCCCCTCCATCCTGTACCTATCCAACCCTGCACCCTCACCTCCCCCTCCCCACTGTCCTCTCCCATTGTTGCAAGATTTTTGTCCAATCTCTTGCTGTACTTCCCACAACCCTTTTCTCCCCAAGAATTGTCAGTCCATTCCCTCTCTATGTCCATGTTTCTGTTATATTCACCAGTTTATCCTGTTCATCAGCCTATCAATTCACTTGATTTTTATGTTCATTTGTTGATAGATATGTATTTGTTGTTCATAATTTATATTTTTACCTTTTTCTTCTTCCTCTTCTTAAAGAATATATTTCAGCATTTCCTATAATATTGGTTTGGTGGTGATGAACCTCTTTAGCTTTTCCTTATCTGCAAAGCACTTTATCTGATCTTCAATTCTGAATGATAGCTTTGCTGGATAGAGTAATCTTGCTTGTAGATTCTTGCTATTCATTATTATGAATATTTCTTGCCACTTCCGTCTGGCCTGCATCATTTCTGTTGAGAAATCCGCTGACAATTGTATGGGTGCTCCCCTGTAGGTAACCAACTGTTTTTCTCTTGCTGCTTTTAATATTCTCTCTTTATCTTTTGCTCTTGGCATTTTAATTATGATATGTCTTGGTGTGGTCCTCTTTAGATTCCTATATTTTGGGGTTCTGTGTACTTCTTGGGCTTTTAAGTCAGTTTCTTTCACCAGGTGGGGAAAGTTTTCAGTCACTATTTTTTCAAGTAGGTTTTCATTAACTTGCTCTCTCTCTTTTTCTGGCACCCCAATAATTCGGATGTTGGCATGCTTGAGGTTGTCCAAGTGGCCCCTTACACTATCTTCAATTTTCTGAATTCTTTTTGTTTCTTGCTTCTCCAGCTGAGTGGATTTTGCTTCTTTGTATTTCAAATCTTTGACTTGGTTCTTGTGGCCCTCTGGACTGCTTTTAGGACTTTGTGTAATATTTTTTATTTCAGTCTGTGTATGCTTGATTTCTAGTTGGTCCTTTTTCATATCATTGGGGGTCTGGTTCATATCCTCAGAGGTCTTGTTCATTTCCTTGAGGGTCTCATTCATTTCCTGGTTGTTCTTGTTTATTTCCTCGTAATTCTCATTAAGTTCATTGGCCTTTTGTAGGAGCCTCTTGAAAAGCCTTATAACCGTGGTTTTGAACTCTATGTCTTGTCATCTTTTCTCCTCCATTTCTTTCACACCTGATTTCTTCCCATATCTATGCATGGTGGCTGCTTTATGTGGTAGATATCCTCTAAGGGTCAGTGGCACAGCCTCCCCAGTTATTTGAGATGGGTACTCTTACTGCAATCCTTTATGGGTTGTACAGTATTTTTTAATTTAAACCCAGCTTGTTGTTGTTAGCCCTAGGAGGGTTTGACCTCCAGGCCAATTGGCTGTGAAGGGACACTGTGTTCAGGTTGGATGGGCGGAGTCTCTGAGCTGAGCAGGCAGCCTCAGTGTCAGCTACGTCCTATGCGGCGCTTGTGCGCGAGCTTGCGGGTCTCTGTTGGATGGGGATGGCTGCAGACACCTCCAAGAGAAAGCCGCTATTCTCTTCCCCTTGCCAGACAACTCTGCCTCTCCCCAAATGAGTCTGCACCCCCAAAGTCTAGCCCAGGGTTGTAAAATAGATGGTTTCCGGGACCTGGAGACAAGTTTCCATGGGGCAAGTCGTGGGTTTGTGCGACACTTGCATGCAAACTTCTTTTCCCCGCCTCAGGGTTTCTCCGCAGACTAGGAGACCTCTGCAGCGCCCGGCCTCCAGGGTGCATTCCCCGGACCTCGGACCTTGCCTGGCACTGGGGAATCTGTGCAGTGAGACGTCTCCACATACCCCGGATCTCAGACCTCGTTGGCGAAATCCAGCCGGGGTTGCTGCTGCAGCCCCAGCCCGGGTGCGCGTGACCAGGGCGGCTCCTAACCTGTTTCCGTCTTCAAAGCTGCGCTCCCGCTGCTCCTCTGAGTCTCAGTATCCCACCTTTACTCTTATTTGTGGAGTTTTCACTCAGCCAGCTTTCTGGTGATTTTGGTTGAATTTTTGTTGTTGTTATGCTGTAGTTTTTAAATCGTTGCGTGGGGCAGAACAATAGGTGTTTATCTATGCTGCCATCTTGGTTCTCCCCCTGTCTTCTGTTTTTGATGGAGAATCTGAGCAGTGAATCAGATTCCACTTGCATTTCTTATCCTTACTTCCTTTTCATTAAAAAAAAAGTCTGGATTTACAATTGTAGATCATTGGGAAAGGCAGCCGGAATGTGGTGGTTCCGCTAGATAGTTCTGGCTGGTTTATTCAAATGGAATCAGCAGTTCCTTTTAGCATTCCTCCCCGGGAGCCAATGTTGGTACTGTGTACATTTCAGTAAAAAACTACTAGATTGACTAATTAACTCCAAGGATAATGGCAAATGGGTTCACAGTCCACTCTTTAGAAGGATTCAGCACTCAACAGGATTTCTCACCCTCTGTAGTATCTCTTGGATGTGATTTTAAAATATACCTAATAATTTCTTACCAATTTCTTTCTTTAGTGAGTAAGAAAATAATAAAGGGGTAGGGGAAAAAGTAACATTTTTAACAATCTAGTTATTTACCCTCTGTGATGGTTAATTTTATGTGTCAACTTTATGGGACCAGAAGTGCACAAATTATTTCTTGATGAAGGTTTTTCTGGATGAGGTTAGCATCTGGATTGGTGGGCTCAGTAAAGTAGATGGCCCTCCCCTGGGTGGGTGGGCATCATCCAGTTTATTGATGGCCCTTATAGAACAAAAGGCAGAGGAAGGAGGAATTTGCCTTTTTCCTCTGTGTCACTGATGGAGCTGAGACATCTCATCTTGTTTTCTCCTGCTCTCAGACTGGAATTTATACCATTAGCTCCCCTGGTTCTCAGGGCTTCAGGCTTAGACTGAATTATACCACTGGCTTTCCTGAGTCTTCTGCTTCCAGCCTTGCAGACAGCAGATAGGGGCACTTCTCAGCCTCTATACTCATCTGAATCAATTCCTCATAATGACCCCATTTCTCCTAATAAATGATAGATGGATGGATGGATGGATGGATGGATGGATAGATAGATGATAGATAGATAGATAGATAGATGATGATAGATAGATGATAGATAGATAGATAGATAGATAGATAGATAGATAGATAGATAGATGATAGAGATCTCCTGTTGGTTCAGTTTCTCTGGAGAACTATGATTAACACACCCTCAATGGATGTTTTTCTTAAATATGTTACTATTTTATTCTTAATATTAAGAATGATATTGGGATCCTTAAACAATAGATTTTGACTCTGCAGCATACTGAGTATATCACTGAACTATACCTAGTCTAGGCCACCTCAGCAAGCCTCATAAAATCATAGAAAGATATGACCTTTTAATATTAGGATTATTCATTAAGGAATAGTTTTATCTCATATTTCATTATTTAAATATGGGTGAACTTCTTTAACTTTGAAGTGCACTAGCCTTCATGAAAGAAATTAAGTTGGCATCTGTCCACTTTTTTACTCATAATGCTGGAAAGATGGAGACGCAGAAAATTTGCTTTGAACATTTTAAACAGATTTTCTATGTCTTTTACTGCTGAATCATGATCCAGAAATATAATTTTGATTATAAACCATTTTCTGTGAGTGGATTGGTGCTCATTTTCAATACCTTCTCTTCAGATTGGTACTCTTCAGAGATGCCCTTTCTTGGTACACATATTGTTGATTTGATTCTCTCTTATTACTGATACTAATGCTTTCTTTTCCAGCTAAATTATAGCACCCAAAATACAAGTAAACCAAAGAAAATACTTTTTCCTTGGTGATTTAGGTTTTTAGTAACAAATTAAATAATACTTACCAAGACTTTCTCCTTGATAAAATTCCACATGTGTTCTAAGCAGAGTCATATTCTGTTTAGGGGTTTTACACAGCTATGGACCAAAACATCTGGTGGAGTGACCATGGATGACAATTGCTCTTCTGTATTGCATGTTGTTACCACTATGTGATAACCAGAACATCACTCAATGGTAGAGTTGTACAAATTTTCTCACTAACTTCCTCTGTTTCATCTTTAAACAGAACATTAATTCTTAATTTTCTACAAGACTTTGCAAATATCTTGCCACACTGTGATTTGTACTAGTTATAACTCTCTGAGCTATAATTTTGAGTGATGAAACTATAGTTTTAATTTCTACTCTGTGTTTACCTTTTAAATTAAATTTTAAAAAAACTGGTATGTATTTTCCCACAAATTCAGGAAAAGAAATTCTTTGGGGTAACCCATTTTTTAAAACTATGTAGACTGCATTGGCTCTCTGCCAATGTTCAACTGGCTCCCCAGTTTAAAAACAGATATTTATTATACTATGTATAATACTATTTATTATACTAATTGCAATTTTCTGTGTTAGATATGTGTGCAAATATTTGTGCTTTTATGTTCATTTGTCCTTACATTAACATATTTTTTTTCATAGTAAACTCTTGTTTGATGTAATTTGAGACATTTTTCTGAGTTTTATAATTTACATTATGCCTTTCATCACTAATTTTATGTTTTGTCAAAGTATTGCTGAAATACTAATACATTTTTGTGAGGTATGAACATGAGGTAGCATTAAAAAAGCAATAGTTCAGTTAGTTCAATAAGTTCAGCATGTGAAAATTATCATGACGGTGACATGATCCTATTTTAGGGAAGATAAACTTCAGGCAAATTGACAACCAAGCCTGTCATTCTATTATGAACAACCTTTAATCCTATATAATAAAAGAGAAACATGCAAATTTGACCATACCTTTGCTCCTGATTGGCTATGCTACCAGCCAATCAGGAGCAGGAGTGGGGCCAAGTGGCATGAGCACTGGGCCCTGGGGGTGGAGATGAAATGGTGGTGATGGTGAGCGTCCAGCCCCCAGGCACTGTGAGGGGAAGTGGTGGCAGCAGCAGCAGTGGTAGTGCTGGCAGGGAGCACCCAGCTCCCGGGTGCTATGAGCGGAAGTGGTGACAAGCGCCCAGCCCCCAGGGCCGATGGTCACAAGCAGCCGGGGCTGAGCTGAGCAAGGCGATGGCTGGGTGCTTTAGGCCTTGGGCAGGTTGAGGATGAGCCATCAGTTGGACATCCTCTGAGGGCTCCTAGTATTTGGGAGGGGGGCAGGTTAGGTTGATGGACCACCCACCCCCAGTGCACGAATTTCATGCACCGGGCCCCTAGTAATATTATAATTAAGAAGAATGTATTTTAAACAGTTATAATTAAATTTATATCTCAAGTCTGTAAAATAAATATGGATATAGTTTTAATTTTTTCCCTTCTTTACTACTTTCATGACAATTGATAGACTATCTGAGACAAATATGGCTGGCCAAATACTTAAAGGAGCATACTTTTATATTATTTTATGGATAGAGCAAAAGTGGATGGATAATGTTTTAAAGGCTTGTATTAAAATCCTAGGTTAATCATTTAATATCTAATTATGTTACCTTGGGAAATATTTAATTTCTTGGACTTTAGTTTCTTATCTGTAAAATGAGAGTAAGAAAGCACTTGTTAATTTTTGTTATAAAAACATAAATATCTAGTACAAAAATCAGTGAATTACATAATATATATTATTTCACTACTCATCTGAATTCATTATTGTATTAACTTTATAGATTAATGGAAATGAATTTTCCTTGTGAAATATTTTGAGAAGATAATTTTATATGGAATTGTGTTTGTTTCTTTTTCAAAAAATTATCACTAAGTACTTAGCAGGGTCATACCAGGAGAGAGTTCAGATAATGTGAAGAATGGAGTAAAGGCAAAGATAGTGATACATTTCTTGGATTTTCATCAGCCAGGGAGAATTGTGTATTGATTGGTGAATATTTAGAGCCGAGTGTTTGGCAGTTGGCTTTGCATCTGATGAACGCTAAGGAGGACAAGTAAGCCTAAGAGGAAAATTAATAGATTGTTACTGTCGACATGCTTCAGATCTTCCAGTATGACTCTTAAGAGAAATAAATCAGCATTTCCCCAATCCTACTAAGCTTTGTCCTTAATTATTTGATACTTGCTTATATTTTGGTTCCTCAAGTATACCAGTAACTAGTTTTGCTTAAAATGCTTTTGATCAGAAAATGCAGAATATTTTCAAGGTACACAAAAATTAAAAAAAGAAAAGTGGGGTGGGGATTTTTTCCTTTGAATTCTGTAAAGGGTAACTTTAAATATGATGATTACTGACAATTTCTTTTACATAAACTAGATTCAGCTTAGTGTTTCTCAGCCCTTTGATTCCAGGTTATCAGCATGCATTAGAAAATTATATCAAAAAGATTTTTTTAATTCAGATATGGTAGGTTCCCAGAAGACCATATTTAATCTATATTTTAATTTCTAAGTTTTTGAAACACTCCTCTTTATATTCTTTCTTTATTAAAAACATCTGGGCTATGGGGCCAGATGGCTTCACAGGGGAGTTATACCAAACATTCAAGGAAAAACTAAAATGTATCCTCCTCAGACTATTCCAGAAAAGGCAAGAGGAAGGAACACTTCCAAGCTCCTTGTATGAAGCCAGCATCACCCAAATACCAAAACCATATAAAGACAACACAATGAAAGAGAATTATAGGTCAATATCCCTCATGAACATAAATGCCAAAATCCTCAACCAAATCCTAGCAAATTGGATCCAGCAGTACATCAGAAAGATCATACACCATGACCAAGTAGGATTTATCCCAGGGATGCAAGGATGGTACAATATAAGCAAATCAATAAACGAGATACATGACATAAATAAATTGAGAGATAAAAATCACATAATCATATCAATTGATGCAGAAAAAGCATTTGACAAAATCCTACACCCCTTCTTGATAAAAAAACTCAGCTAGGTGGGAATAGAAGGATCATACCTCAACATAATAAAAGCCATATACAAAAAACCCACAGCCAACATCATACTCAATGGACAAAATCTAAAAACATTTCCCCTAAGAACAGGAACAAGACAGGGATGCCCACTCTCACCACTCCTGTTCAACATAGTACTGGAAGTACTAGACATTGCGATTAGCCAAGAAGAAATAAAAGGCATCCAAATTGGAAAAGAAGAAGTAAAACTGTCCTTATTTGAGGATGACATGATATTGTACATTAGAAAATCCTAAAGACTCTGTCAAAAAATTATTAGACTTAATAAATGAACTTGGCAGTGTAGCAGGATGCAAAATTAATGCCAAGAAATCTATGGCATTTATTTGCACCAATAGTGAACTTATAGAAAGAGAGACTAAAAAAGCAATCCCATTTACCATCACACTAAATAAAATAAAGATACTTAGGAATAAACTTAACTAAGGAGGTAAAAGACCTATATTCAAAAACCTATACGAAACTAAAAAAAAGAGATAGAGGAAGACATAAATAGATGAAAGAACATACTGTATTCATGGATTGGTAGAATCAACACCATTAAAATGTCCATACTACCCAAAGCAACCTACAGATTCAATGCAATCCCCATTAAAATACCAATGGCATATTTCACAGACCTACAATGAACTTTCCAAAAATTCATCTGGAATAAAAGACCCCAAATAGCTGCAGCAATCCTGAGAAAGAAGAACAAACTAGATGGGTCTCAATACCAGATATCAACCTGTATTACAAAGCCACTGTTCTTAAAACAGCCTGGTATGGGCATAAGAAGAGTCATATAGACCAATGGCATAGAATAGAGAATCCAGATATTGATCCAAACCACTATGCCCAATTAATATTTGACAAAGTAGGCATGAACATAAAATGGAGTCACGATAGTCTCTTCAACAAATGGTGTTAGGAATATTGGACAGATACATGCAAAAAAATAAAAGTAGACAACCAACTTACACCATACACAAAAATAAACTCAAAATGGATAAAGAACTTAAACATAAAACAGGAAATAATAAAGACACTAGAGGAATCCATAGGCAGAAAAATCTCAGACATATGCCTAAGGAACTTCTTCACTGATACTGCTCCTAGGGCAAAGGAAACTAAAGAGAAAATAAACAGATGGGACTACATCAAAATAAAAAGCTTTTGCACAGCAAAAGAAACCATCAACAAAACAACAAGAAAGCCCACTGCATGGGAGAACATATTTGCCAATGTCATCACCGATAAGGGTTTAATCTCCAACATTTAAAGGGAACTCATACAACTTAACAAAAGTAAGATAAATAATCCAATAAAAAATGTACAATGGACCGAAATAGACACTTTCCAAAGGAGGACAGAAGGAAGGCTAAGAGACATATAAAAACATGCTCAAAGTCATTAATTATCCAAGAGAGATGCAAATCAAAACAACAATGAAGTATCATATCACACCCGTCAGAATGGCTTTCATTAACAAATCAACAAACAAGTGTTGGTGGGAATGGAGAGAAAAGGAACTCTTTTGCACTGCTGGTGGGAGTGCAGACTGGTGGAGCCACTGTGGAGAACAGTATGGAGTTTCATCAAAAAAATAAAAATGGAACTCCCATTTGACCCAGTGATCCCACTTCTAGGAATATATCCCAAGATACTAGAAACATTAATCAGAAAGGATATATCCACTCCTATGTTCATAGCAGCACAATTAACCATAGCTAATATTTGGAAACAGCCTATGTGCCCATCAGCAGATGAATGGATTAAAAAACGGTGGTACATCTACATAATGGAATACTATGTTGCAGTGAAAAAGAAGGAGTTCTTACCATTTGCAATAGCATGGATGGAACTGGAGAGCATTATGCTAAGTGAAATTAGCCAGTCAGAGAAAGACAAATACCACATGATCTCACTCATTTGTGAAACATAATGAACAACATAAACTGATGAACAGGGACAGTTCCAGAGGCAGGGAAGCATCAATCAGACTGCCAGACCTCAGAGGGAAGGTAGGGGAGGGTCAGGGAAATGAGGAGAGATCAACCAAAGGACTTGTATGCATGAATATAAGCCTAACCAATTGACATGAACACCAGGGGATGAGGGCATGAGTTGGGGGTGGGGTGGGAGTTAATGGAAAGATGGGGACACATATGTAATACCTTAATCAATAAAGAAATTTAAAAAAAACACACAACATCTGGGCTAGCCTGGCCAGTGTGACTAAGTGGTTGAACGTCAATTCAGGAGGTCACAGTTTGATTCCTGGTCAGGGCACATACCTGGGTTGCAGGGCTTGACCCCAGTAAGGGGAGTGCAGGAAGCAGACAAGCAACAACTCTCTCTCATCATTGATGTTTCTATGTCTCTTTCCCTCTCCCTTCCTCTCTGAAATCAATAAAAATGTATTAAAAAAACAAAACACCAAAAACATATGGGCTAAAGTTTAAACATGTCTTTATCAACATAGAATACATATCAAGAAGTAAATATCTCAATGAGTTATAAAGAAAACATCAGTACAAAGGTTCCATTCTTTTTATTTTACCTTCAATATAATGATTTATTGTTTGTATATTATAATTTTATTTACACCAACCGATACATAATTATATGTATTTCATACAATTGTATGGGTATTCTAAAGCATTTCTGAATTACCTTTAGAGACTATTTGCTTTAATATTTTTCATAAAATGGTTTAAATGAGCATTGCTAATAAAAATATGATTCTTCAGGCTAAAGCACAATAGATTGTCACAAAACAGTATTTACTAAAGATTCATGTAGCAATGGCTTCTTTCATTATCCCATTGCAATTTGAATAGTGAGTCAATGTTTTGTCAGAAAATTGCTCAATTGAAAGAAACAAAAACCTACTCAAAGTAGCTAAGCAAGGAAGACATTGCACATGAAAAACATACAAGGTGTCAAAATAAGCCAAAGGAAAATCAATTGGGCAAAAATAAAAAGAATCCAAAGTTTAATTTACAGAAAAGATTCCTTTATTAACTTTCAGTCAAGAATATGTTTGTATATTTTCAGAAAACAACCCCAAGACCATATGGATTCCTGCAACAAAGAGGAACTGACAGGTCTGCTCCAACCGCAAAGACAGTCCAGAGATGGAAGACGCTGACGACACCTTGCCATGCTAGCAGTCAGCAGCTGTGCATTGCTGCAGGCTGCCCAGGACCAAACCAGAGAGAGTAGAACCTGCATTGCCACCTTGTGTCCACCATTCAGACACCATTGCTGACATGTACACATAAGGAACTATTTGACATTGAAACTGGGACTCAGAACTTTTGGACATTGAAACTGAGACTCAAACATTTTTGGTTCTTAATATTTCTAGTATGCAGATGCAAGTTTTTTTTAAAGAAAAGAAATGGTGTGGGGGGGAGATAGATACAGAGGCAAAGAAGCATTGAACAGTCTGTCAAATTTCAGTGGGAAGGCAAGGGAGGGTAGGGGGTGGGGGCTGTGGGAGATCAACTGAAGGACTTGTATGCATGCATATAAGCATAACCAATGGATACAAGACACTGGGGGGAGCAGGTGAGGGCATGTGCTGGGGGTAGGAGAGGCCAGGGGGAGGTTACTATTTATAATACTTTAAAGAATAAAATTATATACACACACACACACACACACACACACACACACATACATACATATTGGGGGAAAAAAGAATAAAGGGTGTCTAATTGAACTTACAGATACAGTTAGCCTTTCTGGACATGACAAGTTAATAGGTAGATATACTTTCTAGCTATTTCTCTTTGGAAAATGCATGATCCCCTATGTCATTTTTGTGCTCTGTACTGAGAAGTGTCATTGCCAGCCTCAACAGTGCACACAGACAGAATGGCCTCCATAGCTCCAAAGTGCATACCTCCAAGTCCTGTCTCCAGCAATCACCACAATCTAACTCTTAGTTTCTTGATATTTAATTTAAATTCTCATAAAGGAGGATTTTATTTTAACCATCCAAGTCTTGAAAAGATAGAAAGATGTAATACCATGGTACCAACATGGCTGTAGGACCCTACTTTGTTAGCTGAAGTCTGGGTTATGGGTTTGTAGAGGGAAAAATTAATAGAGATAAAGAAGCAATTGCTACGTATTTAAAAGTCAATATGTTCTTAAGGGCAAAGATGGTGGTTTTTATTATGGGCTATGTAAGTAGAATTAGAGAAGGCAGTTCTTCCTAATATCTCTCATGAACACTGTCTAGAATATTGTACTTTACTCTTTTACTTTGTATTTAAATTCAAGTACTTGAGATTTTTTAACAAGGGGAATTTTCCAAGGGAAGGTTTAGTCTTCCAAACACATTTAAATTAGTTGTGTTAATAATTACATTGGGGAAAGGTAGGGATAAATGAAATGAAGGTAACAGAATTGGAATGAAACCCAATTTTGAAGAATTTAGCCCTCTGGATAAATCCAGGCCTGGGTGATTGTGTATGACCATAAATTTTCTCTGACTGTGAGAAAATTAGCTCTCATTATTAACAATATATTTGTATATTTACTCAGCCCTAGGATATAAATAATTTCACAATTGCTAAGTCATAGCTCTGTGAAAACAAACGCACGAAATATTATAGTTTTATTTCTTTACTTTTGGAGAAGCATGTATGGTAATACTTTGTGTTGCTTTTGAAACTTCATTTCTGGAATTATTTCAAAACATTAAGGTAAAAAAATAAATTAAAAATTTAAATCTGACCATCATTTTCTTTAAATGACCTTTGAATTCTGTATTTTGTTGGGGAAGCCTTTTTCTAACACCCTTTTTCCATCCAAGATCATAAAATATTATCTGATACTTAATTTCAGGTGCTTTCATACTTTGATTTTACTTCTACATCTTTAATTTATGGAAAATTTATTTTTAGGGTTCATATAAAGTAAATAATTGACTACATTAGATCTTTCTTTGATGTATAAACAACCACTGTCTTCAATCATTTATTTTAAATATCATCATTTTCTGGCTAAATTAAAAAACCTTATGACCTAACAAATCACTATATCTTTGCGTGTATCTGTTTCTAACCTTTCTATTTTCTTCCTGATTTAACTGTCTATTGACATTTTTGTATCACCTTGTTTAACATGCTATTTTACATATTGTGATATGTACAACTGATAAGGCAGGTCTGGTTCTCTGGAAATAAGCTCTGAGATGAAGAATAGCAGGTGGGAAGTTCATGACTGAGTGTTTTAGTGATCAGTACCTGTGGGGAAGAGAATGCTGCAAGAGTAGGCAGAGGAAGAAAATGGGCTTCAGATATCACAAGAAAGCTACAAGTGATTCACCAGGAGCTTTGAAGAAAAGACAGCCCTTCATAGAGTCCCAAGTTGGGGTGAGATGGCCGAGTTGATATACTCTTGCATCAATCAGTGATTAGATGCCGGCTGCCTCTTAGAAGGAACACAAACTGAGTGAAATTGCTTTCTTCAGTGGAGAGACATGCCTGGGGAGGACAGGCCACTGAGGCTATCTGCTGGCAGAATGCTAAGCAGCAGGAGGAATCTGTCCTTCAGGAGGAATCTGGGTAGGAAGGCACAGTGTTCTCTACAGGACACATTATGTTTAAAAGAAAGTTCCTCATTATTTATTTACATTTTTCCTTCCAAATGATTTTAAATTGGCCTATCAGATCCCTCATCCCTCTTTAACTATTGTTTGAAACATATCTGTAATTCCATTAAATTCAAGATTAACTGGCTCTCTAAAGTAATCCATCCAAGATCTATTGAGGAAAAGGGGTGTAGGATCAACTGGAGGAGAAGCAAAGGCCCAGGTCTCCCATTCCCCCATAACCCATGTTCTGAGACTCTTGGCCCACAGTGTGAGTCTGAGCTAATGTTAAAGGTCACTTTCCCTCTGTATCTGCTTTGTTATGTTGGAAGTAGGACAAAAGATTTTGGAGGGCGGCAGGTTGTGGGGGAGATGTGGGGGCAGGTGATGAATATTTCTTGACACTGGGTAGTATGGAATCATGGTGCCAACTTATTTAGAAGAGTTGTCTGGAAAACCAGCTGGTCGGTACCTGGAGAACTTGGGACCATGAGATTTTGCAGTCCTCCTGGCTATGGAAGCTAAGTTTGGAGCAACTCTCCCCTGAGAAGTAAAAGAGGACAGTTTGTCCAGGGAAGCTACAATAATATCAAGTAACTTGTAGACAATTCTACTATTGCACATATATTCTCTGGAAGATAAATTTTCTTCTATTTTTAACCATTCTGTCCATTGTATTCTTTTCTTCTAGAATTATTACTTGGTTTCCATGTTTCCTAATTGCATTCTCATGATTTCGCTTCCCATTCATAATTTTTATCTTTGACTTCAATTTTGAGATGTGCCTCTGTGTAGTCTTTAAGGCAAATGCCATTATACAGCTGAGCCTTGTTCTATTTCTGTAACACCTAAGTTGAGAATTTTCTTTTTTGTTTTAACTTAATTCTTAAGAACTCAATTTATGTGGTTACTCTTATATCCTCATAGCCAGTTTTGTTTTGGAAGTGTGCTATTCTGTAGAGCCTCTGAGGTTATTAAAACTTCTATATTGGATGCTATCTTCTATTTCCTTTATTACGTTGGGTTCCCTTGAGGGGTTTATTTATCAACTTGTTTTCTTTCTTGCTTGCTTTCATTTTCTCCCAATTGTTTGAGTTTTTAGTTTGTTCCTAATTGTAATTGACAGCCCCGACTTAGCAACCTGTTAGGCTGAGGTGGCTCCAAACCCTAAGTCAAGTAAGCTTTTTAGCCCACAGTGCATGCTGATCTCGGTTATGAAGGTCCCTGGCTGAGAGCAAGGGCATGAGAGGTGGTGAAAATGGGAAGAAGGTGTGTGTCTGGTTTTCCTTAGAAGAAGAAGGTAATGTATGAGCACAACAGTGTTTTGTCCACTATTGGAACTTTTTTTTTTTTTTGTCTTACTGTCCTTGCAGACAGTCTCCTAGGACAGAACCTCCATTTTACTTAGAGTGATATTTACTTAGTTTCAGCATCTAGGAAAATTCTTTCTTGAGAGATTGATACCACTGACCCACAGGTCTTGAATTAATCAACCTGTAAATCACCTAATGGGGTTGACCCTACACCTAATTCCAAATGCCTTTGGAACAGAGAAGCTATGAAAATCTTGCTGAGTAAACTTATATTTGGTGAAGTTTTTTGTTTATTTGTTTTGCTTCCCATGAATTGCAAGAGACTAAGCTTGGTTGCGTTTCATAGACAATGTTTTCAGCTGTGAAGAAATTCCTCTATGTTCTGATGATATAATCATACCTTTTGGGCAGTAGTATAGATTTGGTGGTACAAAGTTGTTTTTGTGTTGTTCGTTTTTTTTTCTCACATTTTAATGAGCTTTGAAAAAGAAGAGAGAGTCATGGATAGTTAGTCAACCATCCTGAATAAGAATCCCTAATAGGAATTTGGAAAATAGAAATCAAACATTTAAAATGCCACTGATTCACAGGACAAATGTTTTCCCTCATTAAATGATGTGTGTTTTTCCCACAGGTAAATAGGAATCTAAACCATACTTAAAAGCAGATGGAATATCTGTGGTAAATAAAACCTCAGGAAAGGCAAGAAATAATTTGGGCCCAGTAAATTCACCCCAGAGAAATGAAAGTCACTAATTTTTTGAGAATTAAAAGGGTAACTGAAGACTTTTATTTTAGTGAGGATAAGTGCATATTGAAGCTCACACAGATTGTTTTCATATTCTCAATTCAATAAAATGTTTAACTGTTAATTAAAGATAAGAGGAGGAACATGCAGAAGTTGTAGATGAAAAGATATATCTTTTGGAGGAATTTTTAGCTGTATAATATTAAAATTATGGGGAATTGTAAAGTATTTATAATGTACTATGAGGGGGAGAGAGAGAGAGAGAGAGAGAGAGAGAGAGAGAGAGAGAGAGAGAGAGAGAGAGAGAGAGAAGAGTAGCAAAGCAGATGTCAGAAAAGCTGAAGGGGTAGAAAAAGCCCTGGTGTAATATTGGGAACACTGGTAGACAACCATGTAGAGTAAGGGGAGTGTCTAATCTGGAAATATGTTAGCAACAAGTTAGGTTGAGGTGTCCAACCCAGAGGTCAAGTAAGGACTAGTAGACTAGGGAATTGGGGAGATAAGATAAGCTGACTTACATTAATTAAACAGACACATTTAATTACTTACTCTTTAAATTATTTTATATTGATTAATTTGAAATGGACAGACTACTGTACATAGAAAATATTTTTCTCACCTTTGCAGCCATTTATAACAGGAAAAGAATTGAAAGTATATTCCATGCTTTGAGGATTTCTCCCTTTGTCTTTTTTTTTTTCCTGAACTCTTTCCTTCTGCATTTTTCTACTGCCAAAAGCACACTTAGTGCTATAAAAAGCTCAACTGTTGTCAAAGGCAGGTATATAAGTAGATCATTCAGACTCCTCCCTCTCTAGTGATTCATAGTTCTATTGCTGCTGTGACTATAGTTTTCATTTCAGTGTCTATTACTTTCAACTTCATTAAACAGTAGAGAAAAATCATAAATAGCTATCTTACCCTTCCTTTCTCTATATTTCATATCTGAATTCTCTCCTTCCATTAGGGAGATGACAATCTTAATTTTTCAGAAATGTTAACTTCTTACCAGCTTCCATCTCCTTCCCTATCCCAGTTCCCCACACTTTCCAAAGTCACCATCTTTCTTTCACATGAAAGGGTTGTTCCAAGCGGGCTGGTTTCCTCCTTGAGACCAGCCATTCCCTGATACCCCTTACCTCACTTCTATCATAACATACTCTTTACCTCCATGTATGCAAGTTGAGCTTATCACTCAAAAACACATTTTATTTCTTCTCAGTGACAATTTCCTGTCTCCTGCTACCTGTGTGAATTGCTTGCTTCTCTAAATTTTGACAGCTCTTATATGACTTTCATTGATTTCATTTTCTAAGTGATAGTAGTGTGTGGATCAGTCACACTTCTTATTTAATAAACAAGTCTTTGAAATGTGTTTATTCAACATAGGTATTGCTAGATGGGGGAGAAAGTTTCTTGACAAAATATTTTGCCTCACCATAACTGGTTTTGCTCAGTGGATAGAGCATCAGCCTGTGAACTGAAAGGTCCCGGTTCGATTCCAGTCAAGGGCATGTACCTTGGTTGTGGGCACATTCCCAGTAGGAGGTGTGCAGGAGGCAGCTGATTGGTGTTTCTCTCTCATCGATGTTTCTAACTATCTATCCCTCTCCCTTCCTCTCTGTAAACAATCAATAAAATATATACTTAAAATATTTTGCCTTGAATTCTTTCAGCATTCATTGAATGTCCACATCAAAGAGAAATGAAACTTTTCTAAGCACAAAAATGAGTCAAACAACATTTTCCCTCAGTCTTAGTGAAATAAAAGAATAACAAAAACAGCTCTTTTTAAAAATTGAAGTACATTTGCACACTTCTCCTATTTTAATGTCACTCTTATAAGTCAATCCTCTGTGCTTTGGGGTATGTCACTGTTGAATTCAATATGGTGGAATTCTACTTTTTATTGAAGTTAGAGAGATAATATAATTTAATTTCTTTCCGTCTAAAATGCCTACATATGAGTATGATGTGATGGATCATTTGGAACTAGTTAATTCAAAAAAGAAAAATAATGCTCTCTTTGTATAAGAATTATTTGTACTGTTTTACAACACAGTACAATATGTTATAAGGATATCTGTACCACATTTAAGGCTGTACGGAACTCAAATTAATCTGTAAGCCATTAAACAAATGAAATCTTACAGAGTTCCATTGCTTCTCTGAGTTATCAATACATTACAGCAGTCTGGCAAGGTTCTCAGCCATTATAAATAGAAGAGTCTGAATGCCCACACACTCATCATTCCCAGAAAATTCAGCCGTCTGACTGACTCTTCTCAATTGCAGGGAAAAAAAGTATGTTCACTATTGAAATAAAGGGAAAGAGGAAGGGGTGGAGAGAGAGAGGGGGGGGGAGAAGGAGAGAGGGAGAGAGAGAAGTAACTTTTACTCTTCACCTCTTTATTTCTGGAAATCTTTTTCACAACAAACTATTGGGTCTGCCTACTTCCACTAAAATCCACCACAGAAGCCATTTGCTTTGTATGTAAATAAAGAGTAACCCTATGTATACCCCTATAAAAGGCCTTCTGTACAGTGTAGTAAGTTAGTGAAGGTTTAGGAGAGGAGTCTTCAAGGTAAGTGACCTAGAGAAGCTGCAAAGACTGCTGGGAATCCACCTGAGAAAGAATATCCTAGTCTATATCTATCATTCTATTAATTATGACATACTCTTACATCCCAATTATCTTTTCTTTTTTTTAAAGGAAGTATACTCTGTAATAACATTTTTTAAAAAAATTAATGTATACTTTAAAGAAAGTATACTTATGAAGAAGGAAAACTAACATAATGGACATATTAGAGACAGTTTGGGGTTGTAAAATATGCATATTATTTGCTTACCATCTTTTAATAAACTGCCTGTTATTTTTAGCATTTACCAAATTTAATAAAGAATTGGAGCGATAAGAGTGAAATGAAGAGCAGCAAGAAGAGTTCTGGCCTCTAAAGCAGGGGAAACAATTGGCTGTGGGCATCTGAAACCACATGACCATAAGTAAAGGAGGTTATTTTTAAAGTGTTTATTTAGGGTAACCAATGCTTTGTGTATGATAGGACAGAGGACTTAGTGTAAGCGATGGGAAAAACAGGTTTCCAAATTTAGAGCCCACTTAACATTCATGAACTTGAAAATTCCAGGCAAACTTGAAGCCTCTTGTCATCATCTGAGTTGATTTATCTTGGCAACACACTATATATTTCTTTTCTTTTCAGAAGAACAAAATTGTTGCCTCAAACAATACTTAAATTAGTGCTACACACACACACACACACACACACACACACACACATATGTGCTATGCATAGGCATTGTAGAAAAGTAATAAGTACAGATAATAAAAACCATAAAAATAATCTAAATGCATACTCAAAGTTAGCACCTTAGTGTACTGGTATACCCTCCTGAATCTTCCCTTTGCTTCCCTTTCATCTTCTTCCTCTTCTTCCTTCTTCTGCTCCCCCTACCCCTCCTTCTCCTTTTCTTCTTCTTCTGAGTTAGGTGAATAAATCTCCCTTTCAGCATCAGATGAATAACAAAAACATAAATGTATCTATTTTTTTTGTTGTTCACCAAAATAAAATCACACACTCTATATATTTGTATTACTTGCTTTTTATTCACCTTTCCATTTTATTAAATTTTTTTCTCCTTTGATAAATTGGAGAGCAGGTCTTGGAACAAGAGAACAGATGAAGATAAGGAGCAATAGTGAGTAATAACAGTTTATGTTTTTAATGTGGTGAATGGTATTTAACCTTAAGCGTGTATTCATAAATATGCTGATGGAAACAAAAATGCAGACGATCTGAAATCACACACATTTCAGGAAGTGCTGAAAATTAGTTGATTCTCTATATAGCTGACTTAAGTAACTTTATTTTGAGTTTTACAAATGACTTAAAAGATAGCTCCTAGAATTGCATAATATTTACATTTTTAAAAAGAAATAAATGGGGGGAGTAGTATTTGGTGCAGAGGGATGTGGGCTGTAATGTTTCTCAAAAATATTGTCGAAGCAAAAGGCAGAAGAGTTAGCACTGAATTCTGAGGTGGTGTATCAAGAACATTCATGCTTTATATAACCCTGGGTTGCTGTTCTCATTTTTCCATGTGTGCATCCACTATAGTTAGTGCTACAGAGAGAGAAAGAGAGAGTTATCTGCTTTGTACTTCTAAAATTTGTAATTGTTAGTATTCTCAAACTTCTAAAAAAATTAACTCCTTTTTAAAATATTTTATTTTTATTAGTTTTTAATGTTACAATTACAGTTGACATTTAATATTATATTACTTTCAGGTGGACAGCATAGTACTTAGATATTTATATTACTTATAAAGTGACCCTCCCAATAAGTCTAGCACTCTCCCGGCACCACATAGTTATTATAATATTATTGACTATATTTCCTATGCTGTACTTCATATCCCTATAACTGTTTTGTAACTGCCAATTTGTACATCTTAATGCCTTCACCCTTTTCACCCAGCGCCTTGATTCCCCCTCCCATTTGGCAACCATCAGTTTGTTCTCTGTATCTGTGAGTTTGTTTTTACTTTATTTTGTTCTTTGGTTTCCACATGTAAGTGAAATCATGCTATTTCTCTTCCTCTGTCTGATTTACTTCATTTAGCATGGATCCTCTAGGTCTATCTATGTTGTCACAAATGGCAAGATTTTATGCCTTTTTTATGACTAAGTCATATTCTGTTGTAAATACATACTACATCTTCTTTAGACACTCTTCAATCAATGGTCACTTAGGTTGCTTCCATGTCTTGACTAGTGTAAGTAGTGCTGCAATGAATGTAGGGATGCATATCTCTTTTTGAATTAGTGTTTTGAATGTCCTTGGATACATACCTAGAAGTGGGATTGATGAGTCATATGGTAGTTTTATTTTTAATGTTTGATGAAACCTCATACTTTTTTTTCCACAGAGGCTGCATGAATTTGCAATCCTACCAACAGTGCACATGAGTTCCCTTTTCTCTACATCCTCACCAACATTTCTTTGTTGACCCTTTGCTTTATTATTTTTAAAAGATATTTTATTGATTCAGAGAGGAAGGGAGGGAGGGAGAAAGAGAGAGAGAGAGAGAGAAACATCAATAATGAGAAAGAATCATTGAAACATTGATCGTCTGCCTCCTGCACCCCCCACACTGGGAATCAAGCCTGCAACCCAAGCATGTCCTCCTGGTTCATAGGTTGATGTTCAACCACTGGGCAATACTGGTCAGGCTGACCCTTTACTTTAAATATAAGGAATCATGGAGGAAGAATGTGTGTGTGTGTGTGTGCGCGTGTGTGCGTGTGTGCGTGCGCGCGCGCACACACACGCACACACACAAATGTATATGTGGATATGGATATATGTGTATATATTTGGAGAGAGAATAAAACATACATATTACAATACTTTCTTCCCTTGTTTTGAAATTTCCAAATGACTCTCATAAGAGTTTCTTGAATTACATAACATTTATATTTTTAAGAGGTGCAGAGGTGACCATTATCTGGGGACTGGAGAGTAAGTAATAACTTGAGAAGTGATTGTTCTAACAAGTCAGCGAAGTAGGTAAACCTTTATCAGCCTTTATATTGCTGTTTCCCCTAGGACTGCTTTGGGAAATTTGTGAACCACCTACAAGAGCAGTCAAAACAAAGGAAGGGTGGGAGAGGGCAGAGAAGCCTCAGTCTGTTGGTTCCTGCCCACCTTTGGTGGAGAATGGACCTCAGGAGCACTGACCCTTCTGCTCCCACACTGCAGATGAGGGGGGTGGTGGGGATATTGGTGAGCTCCTATCCAGGGCACAGAAGACAATCAATCCTGGGACCAGATGAGGAAGACTCCAGGCTTGTGTGCCTGAGGTCTGGCTGAGATTTCTGAGCCACAAGGAGAGGACTGGAGGGTTAAAAGGCAAGCTAGTGAGGGAAACAGTGCATGACGATAAAGGTGCAGGCTAGCTACAGAGCATAAACGGGAGCAGTATGTGATTCTGGTGCAGTGTGAGAACTTGTGACCACCACTGACCCACCCCTCTTCTCCTCCCTGTATCCAAGTGCCTCCAATAGAGCTCCATGATCTGGGAAAGAGGGATGTGGTATAAATGGAAAATGTAAACTTTTATCATTAGGAATTCTAACAGCTCTGTGAGGGGGAACTCTCCAAAAATGCCAGATATGCAAAGTGATGTCGCTCTCCTAGGTGAAAAAAGAGGTTAGTATCAGAGACTCAGGGGCCAGCAACCCAGGTAATGTTAGGAGCATTACAAGCAGGTCAGCCTGCAGTCAATTCTCAAGATATATTTGTGAAGTGACTGGGTCAGCCATCCCCATTTTCCGCACTAGTACTGACAAAGTCTTTACAGAGTGCTCTGCCAATGTGCTAAGCATTTTCTTATTAATCCTGCTAATACCCTCCCTGTAAGGCAATTACTGTTAACTCTTTTTATCAAAATAGGAGACTAAGACACAGCTGGGGCCACACAGCTAGCAAAAGGAAAGGCCAGAAACTGAATCCAGGGAGTCCATCCATCTCAGAAGCCAAGAACTTGAAATTCTTCTATTTTATAGGTTGCCATACCCTTTCTTTTTTCTTCATCATATGCATTTGACCCCAGGCTGCTGCTTGTGTCTACACTGTTCCTCTACCACTGTTCATTGAGCTAGATCCATTTTATTTTATTTTTCTAGAGGCTCAGTGCACAAAATTTATGCATGGGGGGTGTCCTTCAGCCCAGCTTGCACCCTTTCCAATCGGGGACCCCTTAAGGGATGTCCGACTACCCATTTAGGTCTGATTCCAGTAAGATTGAGCCTAAACAGGCAGTCAGACATCCCTCTCACAATTCAGGACTGCTGGCTCCCAACTGCTTGCCTGCCTGCTTTCCTGATTGACCCTAACTACTTCTGCCTGCCGGCCTGATCATCCCCTAACCACTCCCCTGCCAGCCTGATTGCACCTAACTTCCCTCCTCTGCTGGCCTGGTCACCCCTAACTGCTCTCCCCTGCAGGCTTGATCTCCCCCAACTGCCCTCCCTTGCAGACCTAGTCCCTCCCAACTGCCCTCCCCTGCTGGCCTGATCATCCACAACTGCCCTCCTTTGCAAGGCCTGGAACCTCCAATGGCCCTCACCTGCTAGCCATCTTGTGGTGGCCATCTTGTGTCCACATGGGGGCAGATCTTTGACCACATGGAGGCAGCCCTCTTGTGTGTTGGAGTGATGATCAGTCTGCAAATTACTCTTTTATTAGATAGAATAGAGGCCTGGTGCATGGTTGGGGGCCAGCTGGTTTCCCCAGAATAGTGTCCCAGATCAGGTTGGGGGTTCCCTTGGGGTGAGGGGCAGCCTGGGCGAGGGGCTTGTGGAGGTTTGCAGGCTGGCCATGCCCCCCACCCCTGCCAGTGACCCAAAAGAAGGCCCTGGGATCTGGGATTAATCTATGTCTATAATTGAAACTTTGTAGCCTGGAGCGGAGCCAAGTCTTCTGCTGGCTCCATGGTGGCAGCCATTTCTGTTTGAAACATTGTAGCCTAGAGTGGAGGCCTAGGCCAGCAATGGCAGACTGAAAGCTTGGCTTCCTCCATTGCCAAGGAAACCCAAGCCTCTGTTCTCTCCAGCTCAGTGGCTGTCACCATTTCTTTCTTTTTTTTTTTTTTTCATAATTGAAACTTTGTAACATTGAGTGGAGGCATAGGGAGGCAAAAAGCTTGGTTTCCTCTGTTGCCAGGGAAACCCAAGTCTTCCTCCTGCTCTCAGTGGTGACAGCTATCTTGGTTGAGGTTTATTTGCATAATCTGCTACTGATTGGCTGGTGGGCATGGCTATGAGCGTGGCTTTGGATGTACCGAAGGTGTGGTCAATTTTCATATTACTTTTTTATTAGATAGGGTTGGATAGGATTTTTATTGCATCTTAAGTATAACTGTCAAAAAAGTAATCCTTGTCCACCTGGTGTAGTATGTTGCCCTCTCTCCTATGTATTTATTTCCATTCATAACACTTGTTGAGATTTGTAACTTACTTCTTTGATAGTTTCATTTGTACCTCCCCCTGCCCCACCCAGATTGTAAATTCCATGGAGAGAGAAACCATGCCTGTTGGCCAAGTTTCACACGTGTTTAATATACACCGAGTATCTGTTACATAAACCGCTTCATACAGGTGGCTAGTCTGCCCATTGTTTGTTTATAGAGGCTCTACAAGGACAGATATTGCCTGATTTTATGCATCAGTTTATAGATTACATGCTTGTAACTATGATAATGGTAATAAGAATAGTAAAATATCATTTAGCAATTCCTACCTGTCAGGCACTAGTACAAGTGCCTTTCTTTTCTATTACTCACTTTAAAGAAGAAAATAAAAAGCATGTGCATATCATTACTATGCAAGGAAAATACTTTGTAACAATTTTAGGTTTATTTTAAATTATAGATTTTACTGAATAGTATCACCAGCATGGACAGGGATCCAGAAGGGAAGGGAAGTAAGGAAGAAGGTCAAGACTACTTGACCTTTCTGTCCTAAGGAATATACATATGATCTAGATAGGGGTAAAGAACATAGTCAATGAATGATGCTTCATTGGCAGCAAAGTGCAAGATCAGTGGATGCCAACAGTAAAATCTCAGTGAAGAATCATCCCTCAGGTGGCACAAATAGCAGTGGTGAGACAGGCAGAGGGTGTTGAAGAATGGGAGGGGCCAAAATTAGAGGTGCTCAGAGAGATTCTTTAGGTTTGAGCCTAGAGTCAAAAAGTCCAAGCCTGACGCACATTCTATCATTATTTTGCCTTTTATACAGATTCCTCAGTATTGCAGGTAGCCCCCTTACATTTAGCATTTGATAATGACTTTCATTTGAGGGAAATGACCATGTTTGAAAGTAAAGACTCACACTAGGGAAGTGTTGAGCCATTTTTTGAAAGTCTAGTTTCTTTTTACATCTTCATTAAGCCTATCATTTTGGATATGACATTACCTGACTTGTCTTTTAAAAACCCCACTGGTTCCCACTTCTCAGATCAACAACTCACTAGTTTGTTATTCATTCAACAATATGTTCATAGCCCATCATACATAACTTACCTTTTCCCCCTTTTTTATTTTTATACATGGCATATTCCCTTTCTACAACACCACACCATTTTTTTTCAAACTAACCCTGTTTTTCCCCCTAAAAAGGACTTGAAATTAAATTCTTCTATGTCTGCCTAAATTAATTTCACACACGTGACCTCACACAGACAACCACAAAAGCTATGTTACAAATAATCATAAGGAATTATTGGCATTATTTTATTTTGTTACATATTTTCAATCCATAATTCATCAATAGTTGTTCTACAGACAGATAATGGAATCTACAAGGGGCCAGCACTCTGCGCTTGGAATATGAACATAAATAGAATGTATATTCCTTGTCTTTAAAATGTCTAACGTGATATAGACACACATAATTTTGTATAACTTTTCATTTGTTCGATATGGCAAATCAAATATAATTGCACATTTATTGCAACTCTTCCAATCAAAAGATGGAACCTATTTCCCTATTCCTTGAATGTGGGCTGGTCTGAAGACTTTCTTGACCAATAGAATGAGGTTGTGGGAGTCTCTATGGCCTTGAAAGAATGTGTAGCTTTCATCTCTGACCCTCCAATGCTTCCAATATAATAATAATAAGTTTACCTAGTTCGTGAGTGATTAAAAGCTATGTAGAGAGAGTGCTAACCTGACAGGCAGCACCAAATCCCAGGCCCAGGAGTGAGGCAGTTTTGGATCCTGCAGCCCCAGGCTGCAGCCATGTCATGAGCCCAGAAAAAAATCAGTAAGAGAGCTTCCCCCAACAAAAAATCACAGCTAGTTGGCTACACTTCAATAGATAGACAGTGTACTTGGCATTTCCTTTTACCTCTTCACTTAGTAGAAAGAAGAATCAAATATTATTAACAGTCTCTTTATAGACCAAGTTGCAAAGAGGTTTATATTATTGTATTTCCCTGTGAGTCAGAATATGAATTAATTCCTTTTGATACTAATTCTATTTGCAATATTTCTGTATCCTAATGTTACCCTGTGTAATTCTGGAAATATTTTGCCAGAACAAGGAAGGAAGGAAGGAAGGAAGGAAGGAAGGAAGGAAGGAAGGAAGGAAGGAAGGAAGGAAGGAAGGGCTGAAGAGACATGGGTAAGGATTTTTGCAGCAGAATTTTCTAGTGTTCAAGCCTCCTTATTCACCATCTTACCTGTTGTCTGTCCTTCACGTTCAAGGATTTGATTTATTTGAGTCAGTAATTGAACTGAGTCAGGGAAACCTAATTAAATCCTATCACTGCAGAAAAGCACAAAATAATTTATCATTTTGGGTTGTTTTCAAATAGAATGAAAATTAATTTGGAGGTGGGTAAAGGGAGAAGGAAGTATCAATAAAGAAAAAAAAAACAGAATCACAGAAACTATTAACATGGACTTCATTCCAGTATGCTGGGTCAGCGGGAGTGCTGGCAAGCTAATTGAGGATGGCCCTGTGGGAGCCCTGAGGACAGAACAGTGGCAGATGCAGAGAAATGGAAGGGAATCAACGCAGATGATGACAAAGGGGCAGCCCAGACCATGTCTGGCAATCAGGGTAGTTTCTCTAATGCTATTTTATTTTTTAATTGAATTTATTTGGGTTATATTGATTAATAAAATTATACTAGTATAGGTTTGAAGTATACAATTCTATAATACATATTATAATAATAAGTTGTATTGTGTATTCACCACTCCAAGTCAAGTCTCCTTCCATCACCATTTATCCCCCCTTAATCCCTTTCTACTTACCCCTACCCCAATTTCTCTCTGGTAATGATCATAATGTTGCCTATCTATAAGGTATATTTGTTTGGTGGGTTGTTGTGGGTTTTTTGTTTGTTTGTTTGTTTTGCTTAATATTTTCACTGCTTTTATGCACCCTCCTCAACCCCTGCCTTCTGACAGCTATGAATCTGTTTATATTTTGTTTGTCAGCTTATTTTGTTCAGTAGATTCCACATAAAAGTGGAAACATTTGGTGTTTGTCTTTCTCTCACTGGCTTATTTTACTTAGCAAAATACTCTCAAGGTCCATGTTGTCGAAAAAAGGTAAGATTTCCTTATTTTTATGGTTGAGTAGTATTCCATTATGTAAACATATCACAGATTTTTTATCCACTTATCTACTGATCCACAAGAATAAATTCAAAATGGATTAAAGACTAAATTGTTAGATTTAAAACTATAATAATCCCAGAAGAAAATATAGGCAGCAAAATATTGGACATTTCCTATACCTATATATTTCTCTGATATACCTCTTTGGGCAAAGGCAACCAAAGGAAAATAAATAAATGGAACTATATCAATATAATGCCATTTTCATCTCAAACTCCAAGGCAGTTTCTTATTTAGAGTTAAGTTTGGAAACTAGAAAAATAGGAAGGCCCACACCCTTTAGTTCCTTTCTCATAGTCCAGCTTCTACTAGAACATGAAATGCATTTGTGCCACATTTTTACTACCAGTGGGGTTACCTGAGAGCTAGTGGGTATTTTTGAGGTGAGGATAGATGTGAGAGAGTTTTTTCTACAATGGTTATATTCACTTTAGTATCTAGTTTACTTGATTGTCTCTAAATTCTATTCAAGTATATCATACAATATCAAATCACCAAATGTAAAATTTCCTCCCTCTCGCATAAAATCAACATTCCTTTCACAATAAAAGGTGAAAAATAAATACCAAAAATGTTACTTTTTTTCACTGACTTAATTTAAATTTAAGGCCCAATATGGAAATTTAGTAGAAGTAATTTATAGAGTCACCTCTCCAATTGCCAATCATACAAAGGCTTCAGTATCTTGTTGTTAATCCTTACCCAAGGATATTTTTCCATTGATTTTGAGAGAGAGTGGAAAGGAATTGGGAAGGGGAGAAAGAGAAAGAAAGATCAATGTCAGAGAGATGCATCAATTGGTTGCTTCCTACAAGTAACCCAATGGGGCCTGAGATCGAACCTGCAACCCAAGTATGTGCTCTTGACCAGGAATCAAATCCATGACCCTATGATGTGTGGGCCAACACTAATCACTGAGAAACACTGACCAGAGCTTTATATCTTGTTTTGAACAAAATATTTCAGGAGTTCCTTTCATATTTAGATCCACATTGGTGGCCTCTGAGAACATATTTTCTAAGGTTTATGGTCATTACTTTGGCAACTCTCTAAATAGGAACATACTGAGATGTAAACATTGTCCAGTGCCCAGGGTCTTGTCTTTCCAGAGGCATCCTGAAGTCACTACCTCTGAGAACACCTACTGGGGCACTCATATCAGGCAGGTTTTATCCCCAGCTGGCATTTAATTTTTCTCCTCTTCTTTCTTCTGTGAAAGTCACTCTACTTTCTCTTTCTCCTGGAACCCACTATAAAAGTTGCAAGGTCCCTAAGCTTTTATGACAAGCAATATAAATGTTTTTAAATATAAACTCTACTTCCTACCCCAGAAGACAGATAAAATGAGGACTAGAATCACCTGGCCCTCTGCTTATAGGTAACAGGAGTGAGGGCTACACAGAACAGATATTCACTGATATTACAGTGATTTATCCTTCTTCTCTATCACTATCTGGTCATTGGAATTTATGTTGATTATTTTTTTAGAGAGAGACAGGAAGGGAGGAGGAAAACAGACAGAAGGGAGAGAAAGAGAGAAACATGGATGTGAGAGTGAGACATAGATCAGCTGTCTCCCGCATGCCCCCTACTCCTTCCTGAAGATTGAACCAACAACCTGAGCATGTGCCCTGACCTGGAATAGAACTGGCAACTTTTGGGTGCCTGGAATGATGCCCAACCAATTGAGCCACACCAGTCAGGATGATCATTGGAATTTTTAGAACCTTCTCATTAATTTGCTTATGGTAAACTCTAAAAACTGCTGGCAGATTCTTTTTCTGACTTTAGCATTTTGATAAAATCATCTCAACCTAGTTAAGCTAGTAACAACAAAAGCAGGGTTCCTGAGATGGTCAGCTTTGTTGGTTATTTCAGTAGGACTATAAATATTCAAAACTCAATATAAAGGTATGTATGTTTCACTTTTTCTGGAGGTAGGGCCATAGCTTTCAAATTTTAGTATAGGATATTTTTTTTTTACTCCAAAATATTTTACATTAGACAACCAATCTGTACCTAGTCAAATTATATCTGTTAATGTAAGTGAAAACATGTTAGGGGCAGTACTTTGTTTTATAAAGAAATAGTGTAGAGTTTTCATCGAACCTTATCTCTCCTATCAGGATTGAATCATCTCCCTATTAATGGTTTCTTCAGCTTCCCTGCATTCTATTTCCCCATATCGCCCTAAATTCTCCCTGACAACTGTCTTATATTCTGTATTTATAAGATCTTGTTTTCAACTGGTTGATAAATGATTGTAGAGAGTAAGAAGCTAAGAAAATGGATCTTCAGTGTGAATCCTGCCCCACCGCCTCCTTGCTGTGTATTCTTAAAGGATTTTCTTAACCTCTCTGTTCCTTATTTTCCTCATCTACATTCTGTGGATAATGCTAGTATCTACTCACAAGTGATTATAAGAATGCATTTAATTAATAGGTATAAAACCCTTACAAAATAACCATCATATGTGTGCCAATTATTATTTGTAGTCTAGGAATTTGGTCTTTAATGATTCACTCATGAAACATAATTATTTTTAAAACTCCTGAATTATTTTTTTTAATTTTATTGATTTAAAAAAAATTTATGATTTCAGAGAGGGAGAGCGATAGAAACATCAATGATGAGAATCATTGATCAGCTGCCTCTTGCACGCCCCACACTGGGGATTAAGCCCACAACCCAGGCATGTGCCCTGACTAGGAATCGAACTGTGACCTCCTGATTCATAGGTTGATGCTCACCCACTGAGTCATGCCAGCCTGGCAAAACTCCCAAATTATTCATCAGGAAGTAGAGTTCATTTTTAGGACCTCATGTCTTGTTTAGTGCCCTCAAATCCTGTCATCTACTTTTCTACTTCTTCAACTGTGTTACTATGTGCTCATTTAGGACAGAAGCAATGGAATGTTAATGAGGTGGGTAGGTTGCAACATCTCATTGAAGACACCTAACCCAGCCCAGGTTAACACATATTCATTCTTCAGATTTCAATCTCAATATCATGTCTTTGAAAAGCTTTTTCAGATCACCCTGTTTGATTTATTTGCTCATTTAGAAAACTCCCAGACAATTACTTCTTTAATATCTCTGTTTCCCAATAAAAAATGGCTCCTTAAAGAAAGGGACTCTCTCTGCCATGTTGTGTTCTCACCCAGCAAAGGGACTGTCACCTGCTCAATTGCTACTTGATAACAGATCATCTAAGTGTTGCAATGACTTGGTGCTTCAATTCGTTTACACCTAACATTCTTATAATTAATTCCTGAGGAAATAATTTGAGTTTGCTATATAGATCGTCCATCTTTGCAGCTGGAACAGAGAAATCCTGGTCTATGACCAATTTTTATGCAAGGTCCTTTATTTAGGAAAGACATTTTTCTTTGGGTAGGGTTGTCAAAATTCTTCCCTTCCCATTCCCATTTGCTCTCATTTTCATACCTGGAAACTTTGTATCTCATCTCTGAAATAATGCACTAAAGTAGTCTGATCCAATTATTTCTCACATTCTGACATTCGGGAGAGAAACAGTTATCATGTTAGCCCATAATCCTCAACCAAATGAAGAAAATCAATCACGTTGGAAAATGACTTTTATTGAAGTCTGAGTAATCCATTTTCTTCCAGGTGGGTTATGTCAGAATTTTCATAACAGTGTCAAAGAGAACAGGAAAGAGAATTATGAAAATGTCAGCCTTTGGTAACAATGGAGATTGGAGCTGATCCTTACAAGTTACTTCAATAACCCTGCTGGATAATTATACAAAAAAAGCTGCAAAAGCATTTACTTAAATAAAAGTTATCTTAAATTTATTCTTTTCATTTCCTCTCCCACTGAAGGAAACAAATAAATATGAATATAAGGGACAATCAGAAGGAACATTTTCAAAAATTTTAATCAATTTCTCTATTCTATTTTACCTAGAATGCCTTTCTCTTTTCCTCCTATTATTTTTATGTCAATTATACCTGTGTATGCCAGGTGCTTTCTATTCATCTCCTGCCTGATAGTTTGCATATGGGCCAAGAGATTGCAATCCAAGACATCAGTGGTTCTCATTATAAAATTAGTCTTTGCCTCACCCCTTCACAGGACATTGGAAAGAACTGTCTCAGGATGACATTTATGAACAAGCATTCACTGAATACTGTAGGGAAAAATCTGAATATATCGCTTATTCTTTGTTCTACAATATTATTAATTTACTAGAGGCCCAGTGCACAGATTTGTGCACTGGTGGGGCCCCCCCAACCTGGCCTGTGGGGATCAGGTCAAAACCAGCTCTCCAACATCCCTCAAGAAGTCATGGATTTCTAGAGGGCAGTTCTCAGGTGACGTACCCTGGAATCAGGCTCTTTCCTCTCTGGTTCCTTTGTGCCACCTGAGAACTGCCAAGTGACTACAGCTTCTGAATGTTAGAAGACCTCTTTCATGATCTTTGAGCATTGAGCATCTGCCCCCTTGTGGTTAGTGTGCATCATAGCTACTGGCCAGTCAGCCAGTAGGCTGGTCACTTAGGCTTTTATATATATACTAGTGGCCTGGTGCACGAAATCCATGCACATTAAAAGGGTATTAATTAGAGGAAATATTTTAATAGTGCTATTTTCCCTTTCTCTATAATAAAAGTGTGACAGATAAAAGGTAATGAGTACAATGTATATGAAAATAATAAATAATTTCATTAATAAATAAATAATAAAAATGATATAACAACAATAACAAACTCATGATATATAAACGACATTGATGCAAATAATGACTGATAAAGTGATTAAACTTATTCTAATATCTCCCTGTATAACACATTAACAGTGAAAACACTTTCAGAGTGCTTGACTAATTTCCTTTGGCATAAAGTATTTACAACTTTAACTTTAACATCACATGCTCTTCAAACTCGAAAGAAAGCAACATAATAACTGACCATGTGTGAAAACGGATTCAGGTAGGAATATTTCTACTCTCTCTAGAGTTTGTCCTTGTGATTTATTAATAGTCATTGCAAATGCTGACATCACAGGAAACTGTCACCGAATTAATTTAAATGGGAGGCCAGTGCCAGATGGGGACAAATCAATTCTTGGAATCAGAACAACCTCTTCCTCTGCACATCCTCTTAATACTTCAGCTTCGATAATGTTAGGTAGTAATCTTTTGAGAACAAATCTGGTACCATTACAAAGACCCCATTTACTATTAAGATTTCTCAATAGCATGAGATTTTATGACACTGCTTTCCTGAAGGAGTAATACTATTAAGAAATTCAGCATCATCTGTTGAGTCAATGAAATCATCACTCAAATAGGTGTTAAAATCTCCATAGAGTATATCCAAAATTTCTTCATTTAATTTTTGAACATGCTCATTTTTTGGACAAAGAATTGCACGTTTAGATATATTTTAATATTATCTATAGAGGATACATTATTTCCAAAGGTGGCTTCAATAATAGATCTATTAAAAATCATTTCATAGAGAATTTCAATAATATCCATTCCTAAATGAAAACTACTAGTCAAGTTTGCCATCTCCAAATTTTTTTTTTATATTTTCTTTTCTTTTCGTTTTTATTTTTCTTTGCTTTTAAAAAAAAAAACCCTTGTGTCGAGGGCTGACTTTCAATAGATCGCAGTGAGGAAGTTACTCTGCTACTTAGGAAATGCGGAACCAGAAGCAGGTCACAGAATGGTTTAGGGCCAGGTTCCTCACGAATATGCATTACATGAAGGGCATGGGGGCGGCTCCCTTTCCGGCCACGCCCCATCTCCCAGGATGAAGGGCTTTCTGCTGAGTGATATTCCAGTGTATGAATGCACTACAACTTGTTGATTCCCTTGCCCACTGAAGGCCATTTTGGCTGCTATAAACTTTTTAAAAAATATATTTTATTGATTTTTCACAGAGAAGAAGGGAGAGGGATGGAAAGTCAGAAATATCAATGAGAGAGAAACTTTGATCTGACTGCTATAAACTTTTATGTACAGTAGTGTGAATATAATTTTTCTTTTTTTGTTGTTTTTTAGTATAAACATCTAAGAATGAAATTGTTAGTTCACATGATAAGTGGGTGTTTACTTTTGTAAAAAACAAAAAACAAAAAAAAAAAACTGCCAAACTGTTTTTTCCAGAGTAGCTGGTCCATTTTTTTTTTATTCTCCCTAGCAGTGTTCCAGTTGTTCCTCCTTCTTGTAAGCACTTGGTATTGTCAATTATTTTACTTTATCCATTTAATAAGTTGACAGAAGTACTACGGTGATTTTAAGTTGCATTTCTTTTTTTACAATTTTTATAGGTTCTCTAGGTATTTTAATACATTTTACTGATACTTTTACTATTTCAAGTAGAATTTTCCACCATATAAAACCCTTTACCCTCCTCCCTTTAGGTTGTAGTTGTCTACACATTACATCCACATACAAGAAAACCTCATCACACAGTGTTACAATTTTTATTTAATTTGTCAAAAAGTATTTTATACAACTAAATAGGAGAAAAAGAATCTTTTATATTCACCTTGACATTTACTATTTATTGCTATTCCATCATTCCTGATATTTTAGGTTTCCTTTCCACATCATTTCTTTTCTGTTTTAATAATTTCTTTATGATTTTGTTATAACATGTCTGCTACCAACAAATCCTCTTAGTTTTCCCTCCTCTGAGAATATTTAATTTCACTTTCATTCCTGAAAGATATTTTGGCTAGATATAAAATTCTGTATTGTGCTTCTTTTCATTTAACATTTTAGAAATGTTGTTGCTTGTTATTCTAGTCCCCTGATTTTTGACCAGACAGCCACAGTTGTTTGAATCATTATTCCAATAAAATTAGGCTTTGTTTTCCCTGGGTGCTTTTAAGATTTTTCTCTTTATCACTGGTTGTAATATATATATATATATATATATATATATATATATATATATATATAGAGAGAGAGAGAGAGAGAGAGAGAGAGAGAGAGAGAGAGAGAGAGAGAGAGAGATGTGGGTTGTAGGAGTTTTATATTCTTTGAGATTTGATGAACTTCTTAAGTCTATATAATTGTGGTGGTCTATTTGTTTGTTTTTTGCCCAATTGGAGAAATTTAATTTTTTTTTCAGTTCATTCTTTCTCTTTTATTTCTCAAACACTAATAACATACCTATTAGACATTTTGGTATTTTTTCACATGTCACTGAAACTCTGTTTAATTTCTTTCTACCAATTTAAACTTCATGTTCATATTGAAAAATGTCTACTGATTTATTTTCAAATTCATCAACTCTTTCCTCTGTCTTTCCCATTCTGTTATTGAGATCATTTATTGAGATTGATTTTTTTTCCTTTTTGGTTATTATATTTTTTAGTTATAAAACTTCCATTTGGTTATTGCTAGATAGAAAATGATATATCTAGGCCATTTCAATGTTTAAATCTGATTGTTCGTTCTCAGTTTAGGTTTTCCTCTGAAGAGGCTGAGTATTTTAAAATTGTATCATGGACGTTTTGAATTCTATGTTATGGGACTCTTTTTGTTTAATTTCTGCAGGGAATATTAATTATACTTTTAATCAAGCAATCATCCTGGTTTGATTCAGGCTGAAAGTCCTGACCATCCATCTGTGGTTTAGGATTCCAATGCCAGTTCAGTTTTCAAAATCTTAGTGGTCCTATTAGGATCTATGCCATAGATGCACCACCCAGTGGTTGGTCTGGGACTTGATGATGGTCCACCCCACAGTTCTTATATCAGAGTCTATATATGCTGTTTAGGACCAGATTCTCACATGCTCAGATGGAGATGAGCCTAGGAGTTCATGAAGGACTATAGGAGGTCTCATTTCCATGTTTCTCCCCCTCTGTGATCTCCTCCATACTCCCTCTTAGCTACTCCATTGTGGAAGGTAGGTTTTATATTCCATGTTGTGCTATGTTCTGGCATCAAGAGGCCAGAGGACAGAGACACTGAGAAGTAAAAAGAGTTTTCCCCTGTCCCCTTGGAACCACAGCTATCTGATAGGAGAGAAAGTTTTCTTTCTTTCAGAGTTTTAGGCTTCTGTGGGTTTCCATTACCTCTACTACTGTTATAACATTGTTTGGGAGCTAAGTTGTAAAAATAAATAGTAAATAAAAAGAAAGGGAGAAAGAGAAAGAGAGAGAGAGAGAGAGAGAGAGAGAGAGAGAGAGAGAGAGAGAAAGAAAGAGAGAAAGAAAGAAAGAAAGAGGAAGAAGGAAGGAAGGAAGGAAGGAAGGAAGGAAGGAAGGAAGGAAGGAAGGGAAGGAGAACCAAGATGGCATCATAGGTAAACACCTATTGTTCTGCCCCGTGCAACAATTCAAAAACTACAACATAACAACAAAACAAACATCACCCAGAATCACCAGAAAGCTGGCTGAGTAAAAACTCCACAAATAAAAGTAAAGGTGGGACACTGAGACTCAGAAGAGTGGTGGGAGCACAGCCTTGAAGATCACGCGGAAACAGGTTAGGAGCCGTCCTGGTCGCGCGTGTGGGCTGTAGGGCTGGAGCAGCAACCCCGGCTGGATTTCTGCAACGGGGAGGGTGGAGACATCCCACTACACGGATTCCCCAGCGCCAGGCAAGGTCCGAGGCCCAGGGGATGCACCCTGGAAGCCGGGCACAGCAGAGGTCTCCTAGTCTGCAGAGAAGCCGGGTGCTTGAAAAAGAAGTTTGCGGGCACTTAAACTGTGCCACAGCACAGACGCGTGACTTGCTCCCTGGAAACTTATCTCCTGGTCCCAGAAAACACATGTTTTACAACCCTGGGAGAGACTTTGGGTGTGCAGACACATTTGGGGAGAGGCAGAGTTGTCTGGCAAGGGGAAGAGACTAGTGGCTGTCTCGTGGAGGTGTCTGCAGCCATCTCCGTCCAACAGAGACCCGCGCGCGCGAGCGCCGCATAGGACGTAGCTGACATTGAGGCTGCCTGCTCAGCTCAGAGACTCTGCCCACCCAACCTGAACACAGTCTCCCTTCACAGCCAATTGGCCTGGAGGTCAAACCCTCCTAGGGCTAACAACAACAAGCTGGGTTTAAATTCAGAAATACTGTACAACCCATAAAGGACTGCAGTAAGAGTACCCATCTTAAGTAACTGGGGAGGCTGTGCCACTGACCCTTAGAGGACATCTACCACATAAAGCAGCCACCATGCAGAGACATGGAAAGAAATCAGGTGTGAAAGAAATGGAGGAAAAAAGACGACTAGACATAGAGTTCAAAACCACGGTTATAAGGCTTTTCAAGAGGTTCCTAGAAAAGGCCAATGGAATCAATGAGAACGACAAGGAAATAAACCAGATCAATGAGAAAATAAACAAGAACAACCAGGAAATGAATGAGACTTACAAGGAAATGAATGAGACCCTCAAGGAAATGAACAAGACCTCTGAGGATATGAACCAAACCCTCACGGATATGAAAAAGGACCAACTAGAAATCAAGCATACACTGACTGAAATATAAAATATTACGCAAAGTCCTAAAAGCAGTCCAGAGGGCCACAAGAACCAAGTCAAAGATTTGAAATACAAAGAAGCAAAATCCACTCGGCTGGAAAAGCAAGAAACAAAAAGAATTCAAATAATTGAAGATAGTATAAGGGGCCTTTGGGACAACCTCAAGCATGCCAATATCCGAATTATTGGGGTGCCAGAAAAAGAGAGAGAGCAAGATAATGAAAACCTACTTGAAGAAATAGTGACTGAAAACTTCCCCCACCTGGTGAAAGACACTGACTTAAAAGCCCAAGAAGTACACAGAACCCCAAAATATAGGAATCTAAAGAGGACCATACCAAGACATATCATAATTAAAATGCCAAGAGCAAAAGATAAAGAGAGAATATTAAAAGCAGCAAGAGAAAAACAGTTGGTTACCTACAGGGGAGCACCCATTCGACTGTCAGAGGATTTCTCAACAGAAATGATGCAGGCCAGATGGGAGTGGCAAGAAATATTCAAAATAATGAATAGCAAGAATCTACAACCAAGATTACTCTATCCAGCAAAGCTATCATTCAGAATTGAAGGTCAGATAAAGTGCTTCGCAGATAAGAAAAAGCTAAAGGAGTTCATCACCACCAAACCAATATTATATGAAATGCTGAAAGATATTCTTTAAGAAGAGGAAGAAGAAAAAGGTAAAAATATAAATTATGAACAACAAATACACATCTATCAACAAATGAACATAAAAATCAAGTGAATTGATAGGCTGATGAACAGCATAAACTGGTGAATATAACAGAATCATGGACATAGAGAGGGAATGGACTGACAATTCTTGGGGAGAAAAGGGTTGTGGGAAGTACAGCAAGAGACTGGACAAAAATCTTTCAACAATGGGAGAGGACATTGGGGAGGGTGAGGGGAGGGTGGAGGGTAGGATAGGTACAGGGTGGAGGGGAGCTATAGGGGGATAAAAAAGGGGAAACAATGTAATTAATAAACTGAACAATAAAGATTTTAAAAGTTAAAAAAAAAAGAAAGGAAGGAAGGAAAGAAAGGAAGGAAGGAAGGAAGGAAGGAAGGAAGGAAGGAAGGAAGGAAGGAAGGAAGGAAGGAAGGAAAGGGGGAATTTCCTTCATTTTATCTGAATGTTAGAAGACCTCTTTCATGATCTTTGAGGCAGACTAGGAGACTTCTTCATAAGTTCTATTTGGTCTGATGTCTACTTCCGGATTTGACGGCTGAGTTGGGTTTACTCTCTGAGACAGTGGAGGGAAGTCATGGTAAACTCCCTACCCATTTGGTGGGATCTTCTTACATATCCATCTGCTACTAGTTTTCAATAGACTATAGTTTTTCAAACACTTTTACATTTACAGAAAAATTGAGCAGATGGTAACTAAGAGTTCCCATATTACCTCTTTCACCCAACACACAGTTTTTCATATTACTAAAAATTTACATTAGTATAGTATATATATGTTACAGTTAATGAAGCAATACCAATATAATAGGATTAACTAAAATCCATATTTTATTTATATTTCCTTTGTGTTTACCTACGGTCCTTTTTCTGTTTTTGGATCCATCCAGTATACCACATTACCTGCTTCCTAAGCTCCTCTTGGCTGTGACAGTTTTTCAGAACTTCTTGCTTTTAATGACCTTGTTAGTTTTGAGGAGGGCTTGCTTATCTAGCGTGAGGCAGCATGACATTCTATTGAAATTTGTTTGATGTTTTTCTTAGACTGGTGTTATGGTTTGAAGGAAGGAAGGTCATAGAAATAAAGCACTGTTTTCATCACATCATATCAAGGATACATACTACCCTGGTGATTTATGACTGTTGATATTGAGCTGATACCTGGCTAAAGTAGTGATTGTTAAGTTTCTCCACAGATTCTTCCTTCCCTTTCCATATTGTAATCTTTTGAAGTAAGTTATTATGTGCAAACTACACTTAAGGAGGGGGGCACTATGTTCCCTCTTCCTTATGGCATTGGTATCTAACTAATATTATTGGAAATTTTCTGCATGAATTTGTCTCTTCTCTCACATTTTTTAACATATTCAATTATTAATTTATGAGAGGCCTGATGCAGGAAATTCATGCAAGGGCTCAGCCCTCGCACCCCTCATAGCCCTGGCTTCCTCTGAAAGGTTGTCTGGATGGTCGTTTTGCTCCTCAGTCTAATTAGCATATTAGCTCTATACTATAGAGGGTATCATTATAGATTTGGGATATTTTATACTTTGTATTATAATCCAATGCTGCATTGCTTAATTTTTGTTCAAACTGTCCCAGCTTTGATTGTCGGGAGTTCTTCGAGGTATCTCCTGTATCAGTTTGACATGTCCCCAGGACTGAGTTTTTGTTTTTAGCACTTCCTTACTTCTCTGTGCTACAAAATGCTCATCTTGTGTATTTCCTGCTCCAGCACTAGGATCAGCCAATTCTCTCAGAAGCTCTGGTTCCTTTTAGAGAACTAGAGGCCCAAGACACAAATTCATGTGGGTGGGAGGGGGTCCTTCAGCCTGGCCTGCATCCTCTTGCAATCCAGGACCACTGGCTCTTAACCACTCACCTGCATGTTTGATTGTCCCTAATCACTCACCTGCATGCCTGATTGTCCCTAACCACTCGCCTGCCCCCTTGATCACCCTTAACCCCTCTGCCTGACTGCCTGATCACCTCTAACTGCTCACCTGTCTGCCTGATCGCCCCTAACAACCTCTGCCTTAGTCCCCTGCCACCACAGCTACATCATGAAGGACATCCAGAATGACATATGGGAGGTCGTTCAGCTATCTGGTCTAATTAGCATATTATGCTTTTATTATTATACATGGTGTTAGAAACCAAGATGTGGGGATGAGGTGTGCTTGTTGCAAAATAAATGAGCCAGAAATAAAAGAAAAATAAATGCTATTTACTGTTTCCATCAAGTTTCCACACTTCCTGACCCCTGGTTGTATTCCATTGACTGAAGGAAGACTTCAAAAGGTGTAGCTAGTTGTATCAATTAGGCATCACAACAGCAAGCTATCCCATGTTGGAGCAGGAGTCCTAAGAAAAAGCAGAAATATGCAAAATCTATTAAGGCCTTACATCATAAATGGAATAATATTGCTTTTACCACATTTTATTGGCCACAGTGAGCCCAAGAACTTTCCAGATTCAAAGGATAGAGAAGTAGATTCTAGATTCAACCTCTTGATGGGAAGTGGAGTGGACATAGGCAAGCAAAGCATTGTGACCAAGAGTATGTTTATATTTATATATATATATATATATATATATATATATATATATGCTCCAAAAACCTCCAATTTGCACATGTTTTAACTCAGAAAGAGGCTATTTGCAAACGTTATTTAAATAACTATTTAAAGACATCTAAGTAAAATTATTATAGGTGGTATATGGATATGACAAAAAATGTTACTGAAAACAACTTTTAAGATACTTTCACTTTTATGCTATTCCTTTGGCATTCCTATAAACTATCATTGCTAGTTCCTATGGCCCCCACCATCTGAACTAGCATGATGTTTTATGAAGACTGTGGGACTTATTCTGTACTTTCCCGTAAAGTGCGATGTTCTGATTGGGGCCTGCATTAGTTAATTTAAACATGCCATGACTCTCTTTCTGCTGCATCCCAGCACATCTGGACAAGCTGCCATTACCTCCAGCTCAGCAGCTAGCTGTTGAAAAGCCTAGGACACTTGGAAAACAGTCTAGATTTCTACACTTGGCTTAACATAAAGAGTGAATTGGAGTTAAAATTAATCAAATATTTCATCTGAACTTCTTAAAAGGCCCCTTGATAATTTTATAAGAACTCTTGAATTCTGTATTTAATATAAAATCTTTGAAGAATAAAGCAAAATTGGTCGTGATTTTTTTTAAATACTCAACCTGAATATATTCTAGCCTGTGGATATAGAAATAAAAGGATTTGATTGTTGGTTCTCTTCCCAGCCATGTATGCATGAAGGAAGTAATTAAAGAACAAAATTTGGGCTGCTGAGTTACATTCCAGTTCATATAAGAATAGCATATATCTAATATTTGAAAATGGATAAAGGCAGTAGTTATTTTTTTGGGGGGGGGTGTTTTTTCTTAATGTTCAATGATCTCTGAAATGTTATTGGCCTCCTGCCCCACCACCCAAGGGGAAAAGCAATCATTCTATCTTTTTCTCTAAATAAATATATTTTATAAGAAAAATCTATCAGTTACCTCCTATACCCACTTTGACTGGGGATCAAACCTGCAACCTGGGTATGTGCCTTGACTAGGAATCAAACCCATGACATTTGGGTGCACAGGATGATGCTCCAACCAACTGAGCCACACCAGCCAGAACTAAATAGAGAACTTTAAAAGACAAATATTCATTTATCTTTAAGACTGAATGTATAAACATACTAGTTCAATTATTCACTCTTCTCTCTAATTTCTTTCTTAGTTCTAAACAGATAACTATACTCTCTCTAAAACTTGAACTACAAAGAATTAGAATCATAGCATATTTGACCAGGATTTAATGTTGTAATCACCTAAAACAAAATGAACTGTTGTCTTTTACTAGAATGGTAGAATAGTTGCTATACAGTATTAATCTATGTAATAATTAGGTACATGCAAAATTAATTTATGTAAATTTTGAAGTTACTATTACTCTTGCAGAATAAGGTCAAGATTTAAAATCTCTTTTTCTTTGTTGTTATATGTATTATCTTTTAATTATATCAATCAACAATTTTCTATGTATTTATATACAGGCACTAACACTTATTTTGAGGCAATGTTCTAATTCTGAATTTTGGTTCACCTGTTACCTACTGCAACCCAGCACTAAAATCTTGCTGCTCTTTCCTATTCTTTTCTCTCTGCCTCTTACCTAAATTGCCTGAGAGCCTTTTCAGCTATTCCCACTTCTGAAGACCTGATACTAATTGCTCTTGTACAGTGGTTGGTAAACTGTGGCACACAAGCCACATGCGGCTCTTTGGCCCCTTGTGGCTCTTCCACAAAATACCACTGCCTGGACAAGTCTATTTTGAAGAAGTGGCATTAGAAGAAGTTTAAGTTTAAAAAATGTGGCTCTCAAAAGAAATTTCAGTCATTGTACTGTTGATATTTGGCTCTGTTGACTGAGTTTGCTGACCACTGCTCTAGAAAATAGGTCTGTGGTGACAGTAACTAAGTCACTTGGCTTTGTGTGAATAATCAAAAGCCTAAGAACATGATCATCTGCTTGACCATGGGTGGTCACGAAGCAGAGAGGAACAGGAAGAGGTACAGGAAAGTAACCCAGGTGTGGAGACAGACCAGTACTCAGAAAGAAAGCACCAAGGCCGGGTGTCCTGCTTAGAAGCCTGGACCACATAACTGCTGGACACATGCTTCTCCGTCTCTTTCCACCAGCTCACAACTCAGAGTCCTTCAAAGAGTTCCTCCCTTGGAAATGAAAGGAAGATTGGACAATTGTTCAGAAAAACACAACCAGTTTCAGGGACTATATAGACCAAGTTGTCAGTTTTCCCTCAAGGAATCAGCCTTAGAGGATGGTGTAGTAAGGTTTTAGGAGCAGTGGGAAGAGTTCTACCAGGTCATATGCCTACATACCCTCTTGACTGGACAGCTACAATTATTCCAACCTTTTTTGGTCCCCAAACTAAGCTTGGGATTTTTTCGCCTTTTCTGGCAACATGCTTTGATATTCTTCTGGATTGTATGAGAATGTGTTTGAGGATCAATGTTGCCACTTTGGTTCAGGTTAACCAAACTTATCCAGTCATCTTCCATGAGTTCTCAAATTTGTTGCCAATATCTCACTTGGGTTTCTGAACCCGGTTACCTGGACTCTTCCCTTGGATTCTATAACTCCTGTTTGCACTAAGTCTTGGTGTCACCATCTACCTTTGAGAATTTTTTCCCAAATCAACCTTCAGCTACCCATACCTTAGAGAGATTATTAATAACCTTATAAGCATGGCTCCATGCTTACCAATGCCCAATATGCTTTTGAACGTGAAGTGTGAAGACAGGGTAATGATGAAACGCAATGAAACCCTTGTTGCCCTAAAGGGAATCCAAAAAGGTGTAAGAGTTAGGTTTAAACAAAACTTAAAGAAGATTAAATAAAACTTGGAATACTTCACCGCTTTGCCTAAAGCTAGCTCTTTTGCTTTCAATCATGAGCACAAGCTGGCACCCTGCACAGGAGTGCTTTATGTCATGCCCAGCTGGGCACAGTAGCACTTAAAGAGGCTGTGTTGCCAGTCAGGCACTAAATCATAAAATGTTAGTGCTGGAAGGGACTTCAGAAGTTATCTATTCCAATGTCCTCATTTTATAGATGAGGAAACTGGGACCAAAGAGGTTAAGCAACTTGCCCAGCATCAGTCATAATGACTCTGTGCGGAGAAGCAATCAGCCACATCATTAACTCAGTGCCTGGAGGATTTGCTGCTCCATAGCTCTAATTTCAAGAGCTAAAACCATTTTGGCTGATCTCAGACACTGAAGCATAAGTTTGTCCTCTCGATATTTCTTTGTCTTGCCTTAAAGGGAAAACAAAATGCTGTCCTTTGGACAGTTTGCTAATTCTCTGTCTTCTGTTGGCTAAAACACTCAGGGTCGCCCTTTTCCTTACTGTGTTATGGAAGCTGAGTTAATTGGTCAAAGCTACAAAACTTCTCATCAATATTAGCAGAAGGTTTAAAAGAAAGGTTGAAACAAAGGTTTCTAAGATTGTTGTGAGAAAAGCTACTCTCTTCTTTTCATTAAAACTGAAGAATCAGTTTTGGCAGTATAGCTGCTTCCTCTGAGATGGGTGTTGGTGTTTGCAAGCCTGTGTATATAGACAAAACAGGTAAGAGTTTGTGTATGTGTCTATTGGCTTGAACAGATCTCTGTGTTTAATGAATACAAACCTATTCTCAGCTGTAGATATATGCTTTTTCCATGAAATATATATTAAAGGATCTATGTGTGCGTGCTTCAGGCCAATTTTATACATCCACTCAACCTCTGCTTTCCTCTGTTTTAGAGCTAATCTGAATTCCTAAAACACTGTTTTCATACATGGAATATTATTCCTTGTTTAAGTTCTGTAATTTTTCCTATCCTAAAACTATTACTTGATCTCAGTAAAAAACTTGAAAAACAAAAATTCAAATTATAGTCTTCCTTTACATGCTATCTCTTTTCTTTTGCCTATTAAAATTTTTTTCTAACTCAAACTAGTCTTTTTACATAGCTCACTGTCTCCTTCTCTCTCCCTTTATCCTACCTCAGCCATGATCTTTCCACATTGTCAATATAAATCTCTTCTAAAGAATGTCACAGAGAGGAGACAATCGTTAATTGATTGAGAGATTCTGGTCATCATATGCTAGAGGCAGAGATGTAGCACATTAAGGAAATACAATATTATAATGTATCACATGGAAACTTTGCATTCAGTAGGAATGTAATACCCAAAGATGCTAAGCAGGCTATTTTATATGAATGAATACATTTATTCTAGATCAATTATAATAATAGCTTTCATTTATTGAAAACTTAGGGTGGTCCAGGTGCTTTTTCCTATGGAGTGTCATTCAAAAATCCTCAAATCAACCTTATGAGGGCATCTTCTTTTCTTCTTCTAGAGATGAGTTAAATGAGGCTTATGAAGAATATCCTCAAGACACAGCTTCCTAGTCAAGGATAGGATATGCACTCACTTCCATCAACATGAGGTTCTAAACCTCCTACTCTTAATTAACTTCCATTTTATACTCAAAAACATGTAAGAGGAATTCATAAGTTGACTGTAACATAATGAAGAAAATACTAATTTTGGATCTAAGAATATCTGAAAGATCTTCTAGTTCAAGTAATTTAATTAACAAAGGAGAAAAGCTACTGTACCAAAGGGTTAATTTGCCTGACATCACATAAGTAGTTAGTAGCAAAGCTGGGGTCAGAACAACAAGCTGTCCTCAGTGTCAAGATTAGATTCTGTCACGTAGATCAGAGGCTTCTCTGGTATACATTGGTTCCAAATCGCCATAGGGATGGTCCTCATGAGCCTGTCAGACTAAAACAAGTCCTATTCCATGTCCTTTACTGACTGAGATTTATTCTGATTTCTTTCTAGTTTTATTTTTAAAACCTCACCCAAGGATTTTTTCCTCATTGATCATTAGGGAGAGTGTATGGATGTAGCATTTTATTAATTGACTTATCAGTTGATGGACATTGGATTGTTTTACATTTGGCTGTTTTGAGTAATGTTTCAATGAATATTCATTTACTTGTTTTTTTTGGACATAGATTTTCATTTTTCTTGGGTATATATCTGGGCATAGGATTACTAGATCATATAATAACTCTACATTTAACTATTTGAGGAACTGCCAGAAGTTTATCAAAGCTGCTGTGTCATTTTGTATTTTTGTCAGCAGTATTCAAAAGGTACAGTTTGGGGTGGTCCTTTATTTATATCTACATCATCAGTACCTAGCACAGCACAAGATATAACGATGCTTAACAGACATTTATTGAATTGCCTAGTTACCTCACCCTCAAATTTCTGAGTGTTTCCTAACTTCCTTGAAAATGAAAATCAAGGAGGTTAAACCAATTAAGAAAATAAAATTACTTCGATTGCACAATATCATTTCATATTTAATTTACTATTCCCTAGTGATTTGACTGTGGATAATCAATATTAGTTGCCAGGGTCATGTGTGTGAATAAAATCCTATCACTGGTATTTTAAAACTTGAGTTCTTCCGTCTATCACAGAAACTGCCTGAGAGTTTTCTTTAGGATGCATAGCATGACCCACACAAGCAGGAATGGAGGGTAAGCTAAATGATTCAGCATCTAATATCAATATAGCACTCAGTGTTAGTCAGTAAAAAGTTATGTATTTCAGGAGTGATGGAGCTGCATTTTGGAAATATTAACTTGTTCATGGTTAGATGAGTAGAGAGAGTTGAAGGTGTGATTTGAATTTAGGCCTTCTCGCATCAAGTGTGTGTGTGTGTGTGTGTGTGTGTGTGTGTGTGTGTGTGTTTTCCTATAGGACATTTTTGCAACCTCCCTCTCTAAATAATTAGCATCATGTAATACACTCAGCATTTCCTGCTCAAGCATTCTTTACCTGGTTTGCATTTGCAAAGTGAATGAATGACCTGCTCACAGAGCAGCAGTGGTATGTGCAGCACAATGGTATTCATGAAAATAAAAGAAAGAAACCTTTTGGCAGAACACCTCAGATTCTGTCCTCATGCACCACAAAGGTGAGTTTAGATTGGAAACAAATGTACTGAGCTTTGTTCCATCTCTTTAATTCCATTTGGCATTTGTTGTATTGAATATGTCAGAGGTATAAAATATCTCCTTAGAACAAAAGTTCATTATGGCTTCATCTATCTATAGAGCCTAAGTAAGTAGAGCAGAACCTCCTGGGCCATCATCTTTTAGAATAACAAGTAATGGCATTGTTTTCCACAAGCTCTTAGCTTTAAAATACCCCCTTTCTTCAAAGCTGCAATAAGAAATGGAAACACATATGCACACATAAAGAAGTAACGTCTATTTTTGATCCAGCTTTTGTTGTTCTGCAATGAAATGGTGTAAGAGTTGGTAAGCATAATCTTACTCATTAAGAATAACTGGAGGAAGAAGCACATAATTGTCACATTTACATTTTAGGACAAAGTCTCACAGATGTGGGATAAATAGACACTGAAACTAACACATATTGGACCTCAACTCTGTACCAGTCCCGTCTTATGAAGTCTATATTCATGATTTCGATTAAACCATTCAAAGAACTAGAAATTAGATATTCATCATCATCTCCACTTAACAAATAAATAAAATCTAAAGTTGGGAGAAGTTTGTTTTGCCTCTTTTCACACAATTAGAAGAATAATAGAGTGAGTTTTAGACTAACATTCAGATTTGTCTAACATTAAAATCTTTCCACAGAACTAGAGCCTTTTAAATTAAGCTACTGCTTTTCAAGTTCAGCAAAAATCTCTAAAATATATGGGGTTATCCTGGGGAATGCATAGTTATTCAAAATGGGGAATAATTGAATATATTTTCCTCCATTAATTAAATAAGCACCATTTAAATGAACATATTGTATGCAAACATCTGCTGCAAAATTAGTCTCCAAAAGGGCTTGAAAATGGCTTGTCACATTTTTAGACTACATTACACCTCATATTCTTATTTACACTGTTGATGCAATTAGCTAATAGCTTTTGTGAAATATGATATTGGGTAAAATAAAGATCAATATATATTGCACTAATGAGAAATTATGCTTAAATATTAAAATTCAACAAATTTTTTAAGACTAAAAACTCACTAATAGCACTTTGCCTGTGTATTCACTGAAGGCTCAATGTTAAGTGTGTGCTTACATAGCAGCCCCAAACATGTGTTAATGCAAAAGTACTGAATTTAAAGAATCAGTGCTTTGCGTGTGGATGTGTGTGGATGTGTGTGTTTGTGTGTCTGCAAATATGACAAATATATTTCAAAATGGCACAAATTGTCAATAAGAAAATTGCTTTCCTCTACATTTATAATTTATTGCCTCTACATATATAATTTATTTATAATTTATAAAATTATAAAAGTGTAGGGAAATAGAAACATTGTAAAACAATTCATTTAATAAAAAATGTGCCCAATTCCTATAACTTTATAAAACTGTTGAATTTGTATTAATTTTAAACATAACTTAACAATGTATCATTATAATTACATAATCCTTATAATAAAAGCCTAATATGCTAAGTGTCTGGTCACCTGGTTGGCTATTCAACCAAGCAAAGCATAATATGTTAATGATATGCTAAGGTTTCTCAACCACTTGCTATGACATGCACTGACTACCATGGGGCAGACACTCCAACTGGTAGGTTAGCTTCTTGCTGGGGTCCAGCTGATCGGGACTGAGCGAGACTGGCCAGACATGCCTTGGAGCCCTCCTGAGGTCTGTTCTTGGCTGGCCAAACTCCTGCATCCCTCCCTGGCCTGGCCATAGTACACTAGTGGGGTCCCTCGGCCTGGCCTATGCCCTCTTGCATTCTGGGACCCCTCGAGGGATGTCAGAGAGCCTATTTCATATATATAATATAATATATATATTTTAGAACACTGTAATTTAAAATATTAAAAAACTTGAGAATTAAAGTGTTTTATTTCTTTGTAAACATTTTTATCAAGAGTAATTTGAATGGTGCTTGCTTTTTTTCATAATACAACTTAAAATTTAGAGAGAGTATCTTTTTTATGCCTTGGTAAATTGTCATACTCCATTATAAGTTTTTATCAACATCTAACATTTTATCCCTTATGGCTTTCAATGTGATAAAATACGTCTGCGAGATCTTTTAATGTGAAGTTTTTCACTGGTCTCACTTCTGGGACATCATCATCCTTTTGGTCACAACCGCTTTCCTCCTTCCTGACTAGAAGTTGCCCTTCACTGAGTTCCCCCAATGGCTACACAGTAAACATTCCCACGTCAGCTATTTCCTCTAGAACCTGGTTTACATAGAATTCTGGTACCACTTCTGGCATCGTTCCTGTTCACTTCTTTGCTAAACTTTTACCATTGTTGGCTTATTCCTTCTTTCAATGATCCATTTTTGAATAATATCATATGGGTTTATTACAGGGAGACAAGAAGACAACACTACTGCATGCTTTGTTGTCTGTATGTGAATTGAATTACAGTTGTGCAGTGACTAGTCAGTAACATATTTTGAAGACAATGACAGGACTAGTCATGAATGATAATATACACTTGTGACTTACACAGTGTTTTCTGGACTAAAAAACTAGCAGAGTGGTTAGTATTTTATACAACCACTTACAGTTGATATACCATGTGACTTAAATTTGAATCCATGCTGTTGGGATGCTAGTGTTTAAACCATGAAAACAACTACATAAATATCCTGGTTGTGTACCTTCTATATTTCTGTTCAAAGTAAACGCATTTGCAGCTGTTTTAGGCTTCAATGAGTTTCCCTTTCTTTTAAGTGAAGTTTCTTCTCTAATTCATTTCTTTTATGGAGAAATGATTGAGGAGACACAAAGGAGGAAAACTATTTTCTTCAATATTTACAAAATGAATGAAGTTCCCATGCTGGGTCAAAGAATTGCTGGTAGAGGCAGAAAATGTTCATTCCTAGACTTTAGTTGGAGTTCATGTTCCATGGTTGTACATGCTATTAAATAGTAGTTTTCTGGAAGAAAACAAAATCCCTCTCCCTAAACTCAATTAAATATTTCTGATAATGGGACTATCAGGTCAGGTGTCAAAAGGATGTTGACACAAGGGAGTAGTAGTGGGTAGCCTTTGGGGGTGGTAGATCCTAGAATTACCTTTCAAAATCATGCATCTACCTCTTTTAGAGACTGACAAAATAATACTAATACTGAGACAAAGCTAATGTTGATCGTGTATGTCTAATATAATGTCTCATGCTCCACATAAAACTGATTTTTCTTATTGTCTATGTAGATTTCTCATACTTTGATCTATACTCCCTCCCCCCGCCTCTCTCATAAACTCAGCAGCAAATATTTGCACTTTGGGGAGAACTAAGATGGCGGCAAAGGTAAAACACCTATCTTGCCGTCATAATCAGCAATTTTAATACTACAACTTAACGAAAGAACAAACACCTTCCAGAATCACCAGAAAGCCCGCCGAGTGAAAATTCCACAAATAAAAGTGAAAATAAGACACCGTGACTTGGAGGAGCGGCGGTGAACAGCATTGAAAGATTCGCGCGGAGAGAGGTTTGGAGAGAGGTTTGGAGTGCGTGCCGCAGAGAGGGCGGGCGGCTGAAAACCGGCCAGTTTTCTCGAACTGGGAGACAAAGGCGTCCCACTGGACTGATTCTCCAGCTCTGGGCGAAGTCCAGAGAACCCACTATCACACGGGGTGAAAACTGGACAGTGGGAGGGCACGCCGAAGCTCGGGTGCTGCCGGGTCTCCCGGCTTGTGGAGAAGGCAGCCTGCGCGCGAACAGCTCGGCTGCGTGACGGCGCAGAGATGCACCGCGACTTGTCTCTCATTCGGGAAACTGTCAGACTGCTTTGTTTTATGACCCTGGGTGAGACATTGCACATGCAGACTCATTTTGGGAAAGTCTGAATTCCCCGGCAGCCGGTAGAGCTCGGCAGCGGCTCTCTCTCAGAGGTGCTGGCAGCCATTGCCCCCAGCACAGAGTCCCCGGGGCCGCATAGGGCAGAGCTAACACTGTCTGCTTGGCCCGGAGACTCCGCCCACCCAACCTGAGCACAGCTGAGCTTCACAGACAATTGGCCTGGAGATCAACCCTCCAAGTGCTAACAACGATTAACTGAGCTTCACTTCAGCAAGACTGTGCAGCCCATATCCACCTCAGGTAACCGGGGAGGCTGAACCACTATCCCTAGTAGGAAGTCTACCACACAAAGCTAATTGACCAACTCAGGGAAGCAGCCACCATGCAGCAACATGGAAAGAAATCAGATGTGAAAAAAATGGAGGGAAAAAAACGACTGGACATGGAATTCAGAACCACGGTTATAGGGTTTTTCAAGAGGCTCCAACAAAAGGTCGAGGCCTATAAGGAAATAAGCAAGACCACAAAGGAAATGAATGAGTCCTACAAGAAAATGAACAAGACCCTCAAGGATATAAATGAGAGCTGCAAAGAAATGATCAAGACCAACGTGGAAATGAATGAGTCCTACAAGGAAATGAAAGAGACTCTCAAGGATATAAAGGAGACTCTCAAGGATATGAAAAAGGACCAACCAGAAATTAAGCATACACTGACTGAAACAAAAAATATTATACAAAGACCTAAAAGTGCTCTGGAGCACCCCAAGAACCAAGTTAAAGATTTGAAATACAAAGAGGTAAAATCCACTCAGCTGAAAAAGCAAGAAACCAAAAGAATCCAAAAAATTGAAGATAGTGTAAGGGGCCTCTGGGACAACCTCAAGCATACCAACATCCGAATTATAGGGGTGCCAGAAAAAACGAGAGGCCAAGACAATGAAAACTTATTTGAAGAAATAGTGACTGAAAACTTCCCACACCTGGTGAAAGAAATTAACTTAGGAGTCCAAGAAGTGCACCAAACCCCAATATATAGGAACCCTAACAGGACCACACCAAGGCACATCATAATTAAAATGCCAAGAGCAAAAGACAAAGAGAGAATATTAAAAGCAGCAAGAGATAAACAGTTGGTAACCTATAAGGGAGCACCCATATGATTGTCAGCGGATTTCTCAACAGAAACGATGCAGGCCAGATGGGAGTGGCAAGAAATATTCAAAGTGATGAACAACAAGAATCTACAACCAAGATTACTCTATCCAGCAAAGCTATCATTCAGAATTGAAGGTCAGATGAAGTGCTTCGCAGATAAGAAAAAGCTAAAGGAGTTCATCACCACCAAACCAACATTATATGAAATGCTGAAAGATATTCTTTAAGAAGAGGAAGAAGAAAAAGGTAAAAATATAAATTATGAACAACAAATACACATCTATCAACAAATGAACATAAAAATCAAGTGAATTGATAGGCTGTTGAACAGGATAGACTGGTGAATATAACAGAGACATGGACATAGAGAGGGAATGGACTGACAATTCTTGGGGAGAAAAGGGTTGTGGGAAGTGCAGCAAGAGACTGGACAAAAATCTTGCAACAATGGGAGAGGACAGTGGGGAGGGGGAGGTGAGAGTGGAGGGTGGGATAGGTACAGGGTGGAGTTGAGCTATAGGGGGATAAAAAGGGGAAACAATGTAATTAATAAACTGAACAATAAAGATTAAAAAAAATTGCACTTTGGTATTTCTTTAATTTCCAAAGAGCTATTTGTGTGAAAATGGGCTGGATGTATGGTTCTAGTCTCTAATATGACAACAATGGTGTCATTTCCTAATTCAACTTAGAGAAGACATAAGAATGGAACATATAAACAATAATATGAACTTCAGAATCTATTTCACCTCTAGATCCACTTACACATTTTTTTGAACAAACAGATTAAAAACAACAGAGTATACTGCCGGTAAAAAGAAGTATAGCAGTTCTCTTGTTCAGTTGTCTCATTTTACTGATGAGAAAAAGTTCACAATAATTATGAATTTTGCTTAAAATTAGAAGATTAGGCCGGACTACAACCCTCATTATTTGATATCAAGACATTATCTTTCTGCCACAATGTGCTTCTATGGGCTTGCAATAATATAAATAAGTCCAAAGATTGTTTTAAAATATAAGGCACAGTAAGTACACAATTTTTTTTAAATCTCCAAATTGATTTTCTTTAACAAGAGATAATTCATGCCAAATAGGACCACAGTAACTTACAAGCTCTTAAAATATGCCTTGGGCAGCTTCCAGACATTTCAGATTATTTACTTATTTAAAACACATCAAATTGAAATCCAGTTGAACTGGTCCCTTGGTTAACTTGAATTACTGCATAGTTTAGTTTGCCTGGTCAGTTGAGTGAAGATGAATTGCTGAAGAGATCCAGATAATTTTCTTGGAAAATAGGTTCACTTGTAGATGTTATCATGATGAAGAGACAGTAGCTTTTAAAAGTATATTGTGAGTTATCAGAAACTGAAATCAAGGCAAATCATCTATAATAATCTATAATAATAAAAGCATAGCATGCTAATTAGACTGGACAGCTAAATGACCTTCCTTTCCCAGAGATCCTTTGGCATGATCTTACAGATGAAGCCATGGGGGCCAAGGCAGAGATGGCCACCACAGCTGGTGGGGCCTGAGGCAGAGGTGGTTAAGGGCAATCAGGTAGGCAGGCAGAGGTGATTAGGGGCAATGAAACAGGCAAGCGAGTGGTTAGGGGTGATGAGGCAGGGAGGCAGAGGGGTTTGGGTTGATCAGAAAGGCAGACAGAGGGGTTAGGGATGATCAGGCAAGCAGGCAGGTGAGTGGTTAGGAGACAGTGGTCCCAGATTATGAGAGGTATGTCCGATTGACAGTTCGGGCCCAATCCCACAGGCATTCCTGTGGGATTGGGCTTAAACTGGCAGTCAGACATCCCCAAGCAGTTCTGAATTACAAGAGGTTGCAGGCCAGGCTGAGTGACCGTCTGAATTTCATGCACTGGACCTCTAGTCCTATCTAATCAAAGAGTAATATGCAAATAGACCATCATACCCAACACACAAGATGGCTGCCCCCATGTGGTCAAAGATACCTACTCCCATGTGAACACAAGATGGCCACCACAAGATAGCCATCAGGCAAGGGCAGTTGGGAGGGACCAGGCTTGCCAGGGAGGGCAGTTGGGGGTGATCAGGCCTGCAGTGGAGGGCAGTTAGGGGTGACAGGGCTAGCAAAGAAAGGCAGTTGGGGGGACCAGGCCTGCAGGAGAGGGCAGTTTGGGGCAACCAGGCCAACAGGGGATAGCTGTTAGGGGGGACCAGGTCTGCAGGGGAGGGCAGTTAGGGTGACAGGGCTGGTGGGGAAGGCAGTTACGGGGAATAAGGCCTGCAGGGAAGGGCAGTTGGGTTGGACAATTCCTGCAGGGAAGGGCAGTGAGGGGTGACCAGGCCTACAGGGGAGGGCAGTTGGGGGGAATAAAGCCTGGAGAGAAGGACAGTTAGAGGTGACCAAACCTGCAGTGAAGGGCAGTAAGGGGCAACCAGGCTGGCAAGTGAGGGAAGTTAGGGGCAACCAGGCAACCAGGAGAGGGCAGTTGGGGGAACTAGGCCAGCAAGAATAGCTATTAGGGGTGACAAGTCCTGAAGGGAAGGGTAGTTTGGGGAAACCAGGCCAGCAGGGAATAGCTGTTAGGGAGCACCAGGCCTGCAGGGGAGGGCAATTAGGAGTGACTGGGCTAGCAGGGGAGTGCAGTTATGGGGAATAAGGCCTGCAGGGGAGGGCAGTTGGGTTGGACAAGTCCTGCAGGGAAGGGAAATTAGGGGTGACCAGACCTACAAGGGAGGGCAGTTGGGGGAACTAGGCAGAGGAGGGCAGTTAGAGGTGATAAGGCCAGCAGAGGGGAGCAGCTAGGAGCAATCAGGCTAGCAGGGGAGAAGTTGGGTGTCGATCAGGCTGGCAGGGGAGTGGTTATGGGGCAATCAGGCAGGCAGGAAGGCAGGCAAGCAGTTCAGAGCCAGCAGTCCTGGATTGTGAGGGGGCAGTTGGACATCCCTCATGGGGTCCCAGATTAGAGAGGGTGCAGGCTGGGCTGAGGAACACAGCCTCCCCATGCACGAATTTGTGCACTGGGCCTCTAGTTTATATATATATATATATAAATGGGTCTCTAGTATATATATATATATATATATATATATATATATATATATATATATATATATATATACTAGAGACCCATTGCAAGAAGATTCCTGCAAGAATAGAGCTTCCTGTGGCCAGAGCAAAGCTCCCTCCCTTCTCTGCTGCCTCTCTCCCTTCTCCACTTACTTGCTCTCTCTTATCTCTGCTGCCTTGCTCCGGTCTCCACTGCCTTGCTCCCATGTCCACTGCCTTGCTCCCACTCCCATGTCCTCTGACTGACTCCTGCTCCCATATCTGCTGCCTCGCTCCCATCTCCTCTGCCTTACTCCCTCCCTTCTCCCCTTCCCCACTTGCTTGCTTCTCCGCAGCTTTGTTCTCTTCCACAGTGCTTGGCTTCCTTCTATGCCATCTTCTGGGTGTATATATGCAAATTAACCGCCATCTTGGTTGGGTTAATTTGCATACTTGCTCTGATTGGCTGGTGGGTGTGGCTGGTGAGTGTAGCAAATGTATGGTCGATTTGCATATTACTCTTTTATTATATAGGATTATCCTAACTCCTTTGGAAAATGAAGATTATATCATGATTGATTGCCAATTTATAATTAATCTCATACATTTTCTCATTACTTATTTGTGTTTGGGAGTGGTGAAGTCATAAGGCCAGAAAAATACACATTCTGTATATTTTTATTTTATCTTATAATTAAAATAAGATAGAATCTTAGCAAGTTAGAGCCAGAAAGAATTTTGTTCTTTCTAAGCCCAGACTATAAATCATCTCTTCATTCACAACTAAGTACTCTTTCCACTTCCTTCTACAAATTGTTGGTTGTTTCATGATTATCCTCATTGATCAGACAAGAAAACAATTAATCTATTGGTCTGTCTCAACATGGTGTTTTATTCAGAAGAAATTGCAATCAAATATCCAAGAATGACTGAACAGCTATTTAAGTTTTAAATGGAGTTTAAATGAAAATCCTCTCCAGAGTTACATTCACACACAGTGCAATACTTCTTAATTATTCTTTTTATTTATCTATCTCCCCAAAGCTCCCCTCATTAGAGCTTAATTGCCAATTGCTCCATCTCTCACTTAAACCATCCCCCACTTTAAATCTAGCACTCAAAGACTTTTGTGTTTCTCATCACTTCCCTCTCACTTTATGGTACTTTCTTTTACAAAGAGCTACTACGTCCTTCCCAATGTAAATCAGTCCAGCCTGTCTACTCCTATATCACTTTGCACAGGTTTGGGAACCAGGCTCATTGATAGAGGCCCTTTTGGTGCTGTTTTGTTTTTGCAAAAGGCAGAGATTAGACTGTTAGGTATTCAATATTGATGCCTTTTTCTTTCACATATCTTTTGACCATTCAAGGCCTTTTCTTAGAATGAAGCAGTGTATACATCCACATGTGTGGATATATACATTTTTTTGTATCTCTATGTCTCTTCTTTCAACTGTTTATTCCTCTGTATTTACACCTACATTAAGTAAACCTTGTGTAAAGAAAGGAAGATTTGAATGATTTCTCTAGAACAGCAGAGACATAAATTCATACATAAATAAATACAGTGATATAGTTGAGGTTTTGTATCTTTGTCCTCAGTTCTGTTTATCCCAGTGTAGCTAATTCTGTGCTCAGAAAACCTGAGTGAAGAATGTAACAGGGTAGATGAGGACTGTAAAAATATGCACAGGTTTATTTATACAAATGACAATACTAAAGTCAGTTTGTGATACTGTTGAGTATAGCAAAGACAATTATAATTTTTTCAACAAGTACATGAAAAGCTGCTCAACATTATTAGTCATTGAAGAATGCAAATCAAATGAGTTACACTTCACAATCTATTAAGATGTTTATAAGTAGAAACAATATAACAAGCATTGAGGTGGATATGGAAAAACAGACATTTGTACATTAATGGTGGGAATGTAAAATGGTACACTATTGTGGAAGACAGTTTGACAGCTTTTCAGGAAGCTAAACATGATCAGGCAGTTCTACTCCTTGATATATACCAAAAAAAATTAAAATAGGAACTCAGATAGTCACTTGTACATTAATGTTCATTGCAGCATTACTTATAATAGAAAAAAGTGGAAATAATGCAAGTGTCTATCACTAGAGGGATGGATATACTAAATATGATATATTCACATCTATACTAATAAAATAGTAACATGTTAATTGACTATACCTTGTGACACTCACCAGCCAATCATGAGTGAGTATGCAAATTATCCCAACAAAGATGGTGGATTAATTTGCATATGCAAGCCCAAACAGCTGTGGGCAGGGCGGGATGCTTGCATCATCACCATGGCGACAACAGCAGGTGTTCCACACCATCCCAGCCACTCCAGGCCTCTGGGCAGCATGGGAAGGCAGAAAGGCAGCTCTGGCCAGAGTGAAGGTGGTCTCAGTAGCCAGGGGAAGGAGGAAGGCCCATTCTTGCATGAATCTTCATGCATAGGGCCTCTAGTAATAAAATAAAAAGGAGAGGACTTCTGATACATGTTACCACATGGATAAATCTTGAAAACATTATAAGTAAATAAGTTAGCTCAAAAGGACAGATATATGGTTTCACTTATATGAATAATCTAGAATAGACAAATTCATAGATACAAAATGTAGATTAGAAATTAGCAGGGATTGGGTAGGATGAGGAATGAAGAATTTTTCTTAATGTGCACAAAGTTTCTGTTTGAGAGAAGAAGCTTTAGAAATAGATAGTGGTGCCGAGACCGGTTTGGCTCAGTGGATAGAGCGTTGGACTGCGGACTGAAGGGTCCCGGGTTCGATTCCGGCAAGGGCATGTACCGTGGCTGCGGGCACATCCCCAATAGGGGGCGTGCAAGAGGCAGCTGATTGATGTGTCTCTCTCATCGATGTTTCTGACTTTCTATCTCTCTCCCTTCCGCTCTGTAAAAAATCAATAGAATATATATATTTTTAAAATAGATAGTGGTGATGGTTGTCCAACATTTGGAATTTAATTAATGCTAGTGAATAATACAATAAAAATGGAAAATGGTTATAATAGTTTATTTTATGTTATATACTAGAGACGTGGTACACAAAATTCATGCATGGAGAGTGTGTCTCTCAGCCCAGCCTGTACCCTTTGCAATCTGGGATCCCTCTCAAAATCCAGGACTGCTGGCTCCCAACTGCTCGCCTGCCTTATTGCCCCTAACCGCATCTGCCTGCCAGCCTGATCACCCCCTAACCACTCCCCTGCCAGCCTGATTGATGCCTAACTGCTCCCCTGCCAGCCCAATTGCTCCTAAGTGCCCTCCCCTGCTGGCCTGGTCAGCCCTAACTGTTTCCTCCTGCCAGCCTAGTTGCCCCTAACTGTCCTCCCCTGCAGGCCTGCCCCTCCCAATCGCCCTCTTCTGCCAGCCTGGTCCTCCCAACTGCCCTCTCCTGCAGGCTTGATCACCCTCAACTTCCCTCCTCTACAGGCCTGGTTACCCTCAACTGCCCTCATCTGCAGGTCTGGTCACCTCCAACTGCCTTCCTTTGCAGGCCCGGTCACCCCTAACTGCCCTCCTCTGCAGGCCTGCCTGATCTCTCCCAACTGCCCTCCCTTGAAGGCTTGGTCCCTTCCCACTGTCCTCCCCTGCTGGCCTGATTGCCCACTACTGCCCTCCCCTGCCATCCAGCTTGTGGTGGCCATCTTGTGTCCACATGGGGCAGCCATCTTTGACCACGTGGGGGGTGGCCATCTTGTGTGTTGTAGTGACAGTCAATTTGCATATTACCTCTTTATTATATAGGATATTTTACCACAATACAATAAAAAAAGTTTAATTATATGTGGGATGTGGTTAGCATAGTCTCCTTTACACTAGAAAATAGTGGTAGATTCTTCTTTTCCCTTACAAGTTATCAGGATAGTGGTGAAAATTTTTTTCATAATAAAAAGAATATTTATACATAAAAATCAAGGTGCTGGGAGAAAATTAAATATGCAAGAAAGTAGACAAAACAATCACAGAAGAATAAGGTGAGACAAGAATTGAAGTGAAGTCCTTTACCTTTACCCAGAAAGATGAACATCAAAAGTAAGGATTGAGAAATTGGGAAGAAATATGAAGTAATAACCAAGGGATAGAAAAAGGAAGTTGCCTGAAATTCTTTGATGCACCAGGAAAAGTACAAACTAGAGACAGTTCTAAAGTCTGAAGTAATTGAATTGAATGGAAAGTTTGGAACAATGGGAAGTCAATGAGCAATAAATATAATTGGTGAGCATCAGTAAGCGTCCAGTTGAGGTTGGATAACATGACTTGTGACCGTATTTAATTGGCAAATTAATTTTTAAAAATGCTTGAATTCTCAGAAAACTAAGCACACAGTATTCAGTCAAATACAATAATCTTTACCTTCAAAGTGAAGAGAGGTAAGGAGATATTTAGGGATTTCTCCACACCACTGTTTATCAAAATGTAATGAGCATTGGAAATTACCTAGAAGACTTATTAAAATGTGAACAGTTAGGTCTCACCATCAGAGTTCCTGATTCTTGGTCTATAGAATAACCCAAGAATTTGCATTTCTAACAAAGACCCCAATGCTATTGCTTAACAGAACCACATTTCAAGAACCACTGCTCTCCAGAAACTGAGAAGTTGCTTCTCCTGGTGATGCTCAGACTCTTCTTCCCTCTATATTCTCTGTTATGTTCCTATGCTATTCATTACTCTCCCCCACTCTACTATCGCTTGTCTCATCTGCCTGATATACAGCATCAGCTCCTCCTCACCAAATACCTTCATGTGGACTTAATTCCAACTGCTTGACGCAGGAAAGGCAAGTGCTTTGCTTACTGAGTGTTGACCTATGAACCAGGAGGTCATGGTTTGATTCCCAGTCAGGGCACATTCCCAGGTTTCCAGCTTGATCCCCATAGGAGGCAGCGGATCAATGGTTCTCTCTCATCATTGATGTTTCTATCTCTCTCCCCCTGTCCTTTCCTCTCTTAAATCAATCAATATATTAAAAAGAAAAGAAAAGAAAAGAAAGACTGAAAGTAAAAGACATTATTGAAAGGATCTGAGAGGATTTAATCCATGGTTCATATTGACAACAATGCTGCTCAGAGATAAACCTCTGAGTGGCATCAAGATCGGCATGGAGATACCTTTTCACACCTGTATGGTATTCCATCTAGATTAGAAGTGATGCCAACCAAAAGTCCCAACAGTGACCCTGATCTTACTATTGCCTTTTTTGCTTACTAAGTTAATCCCCCCAATACATACACCATATCTCCTTCCATCATTCTCTCTCCCTACATGCATTCCATTATGAAAACTTCCAGTATTGGAACACACATGAGTGTCAACATGAGCAAGTGTTGCCTTACATGAACACATTGAAGTCAGCATCAAAAGGGCAAAAAGGGAATAGAACTAGAGAAACTGAGCAAGCAATGTCCCTTTGGAGAGTGTGACAAAACAATACTTTCTAGAAAGTGAAAAGCCACAAATAGCTTTATATAATTATGGGTAAATTCTTTTCTTTACAATAACATGTGCCATGTAATGCTTAATTTTATTTGTCAACTTTACTGGAATAAGGGATGCCTAGATAGCTAGTAAAGCATTGTGAGGGTACTTTTTGAAGAGATAAGCATTTCAATCAGAAGACTAAATCAGAATAAAAATGTCCCCACCCCGCAATGCAGATGGCCATCATCAAATCCATTGAGGGGCCACACAGAAAAAAAAAAGTAAAGGAAGGATGACTAATTTTTTCTCTCTTCTTGAGACATCCATCTTCTCCTGGCCTGGGACATTGGAGCTTTTAGTTCCTGGGCCTTTGGACTCTGGAACTTAAGCCATTGCCACCCCTTCTTTTCATTTTCAGGCCTTAGACTAGGAGTTACCCCATAGGCTCACCTGCTTTTTAACTCTTTGGACTTGCACTGGTTCTCAAGATTGCAAATGAGATGTCAGCAGGGAGTGGGACTTCTCAGCCTCCATAGTCATGTGAGCCAATTCCCATAATAAATCTCCTGAGAGAAACTCTAAGAGATACCAGGTCCAGTGTATTCACTTTCTGATAATGTTCACCCCTGTAAATTCTGACCAGGCAGTATATTTATCATCTACTGGTGCTCTAATTGAATATTTGCCGAGAGGACTCTAACAATAATTGAAGTACAGTGATAAGAATAAACTTTATCTTTACCTTCATCTTTATCTCTCTTAGAAAACATTATGCTTTGCTAGAACATAGCTCTTATTTCTAGAATTCTAATAATTGGATAACTATGATAATATTGGCAGCATAAGAAGAAAATAGTATTCAGGCATAAGATACCTTTGAGAAAGTATTTCAAGAAACAGACATAAAATATAGAATGCATCAGTAATGGGGTTCTCTATAAAATCTAAGAAAATGTGACCTCTAAGAAATGATAAATGAATAATGAATTTATAAGACTAGAGTCTAAGAAAAAAGCTATGAGAGGCAGCTATAAATAAAAAAGCTGATAAAAAATAACATACTAGCTCATAATAAAATTAAAAATAAAAGGACAGAAGTAAATATGTATGAGAACAAATAAGGACATAGAAACACTACAGAAAATTAGATTCGTGATGAGCAAGATGAAATTGAGATACTTCTTAAGGAAATGCAGGAGAAATGGAGGAGATGAAACATACTATATAAAAGTTGAAATATTTTCACCTTTGACAGTCTGACCAACTAGGTACTCACAGAACCTCTCTCCATTGCTTCCCCTCAAAATAATTACATTTTGGACAGGGCACATTTAAAAATTATTTCCTGGTTCACAATTCTACTCGCTCTTCAAAAAGTAAGGGAATTCTGTTGAGAATGATAAGTAACAGAAAGTGCAAGAGCTAGGCTTGAGCTGGTATACTTGCCTGCAGCCGGGTTACTGTTGGGATGCTGGCCCCTGAGCCAGCTGAAATGCACAGGTAGGAGCCATCAGGCCTATTCTAAGCCCAGACTTATCACGTGGTAGACTCTGGCTCCTGACAGAAACCAAAGTTACCTTCCCCTAGGGGAAAAGCATCCTGAATATAAACCCTTAGGAACCCCACCAATTAGAATCAAACAGTGATGTGCAATTAATGTCTAAACACTCAGAGATAGCAAAACCAAGAAACAATGCCAAGAACTGAAGAAACTGTAATTGTCAGATATGAATTATAGACTAGTGATATATGAAACATTTCAAGAAGTAAAGGGCAAAGACAAAAATGCAGAAGGAACAAGAGACTAAGAAGGCAGCTCTTTAAGAAAATAGCACTTTAGAACATGAACTATAATTATAAAATCTAAAACTCAATAGATGGTTTGAACATCAGATACATACACAAAAACATGCACATGAATACACACCTGAAAGGTTAAATATATTTTAATATTTTATATGTTATGATAAAATAAATAGCAATAAAGGCAGGAAGAAGATCTTTAAAGCAGGCAAAGATAAATAATAGACTTAAAAGAATGCCATTACACAAACAGCAGACTCAGAAGCAGCAACGGATGCCAGGTGACAATGAATTAATAGGTTCATAGTGTTTAAAGAAAATGACTGTCAAGTATAATTGCGTACCTAGCAAAACAACTTTTCAAGAACAAAGGAGAAAGAAAGGCATTTTAATGAAACAAAATGAGAATGTTTGCTAAGTAATAAAACTTCTGTATAAGAACTACATATCAATTAAAAAAATCCAACAGAAAAATGGGTCCAAACACAAGCAGACTTTTTACAGACAAGGACACACAAATAACACCTAAATGTGCAAAAATATACTCAAAATTACCATCAGAGATGTATACATTCAGAGCATGAGGAGATATAATTTTAAACCAATTAAGGTGACAAAAATGACAACCTCTGAAAATGTTAAAAGTGGCTTATATCAGCTTGAATTTTTATTTATTTATTTTTTCATTTTTTTATCTTTATTGTTCAGTTTATTAATTACATTGTTTCCCCTTTTTTATCCCCCTATAGCTCCCCTCCACCCTGTACCTATCCCACCCTCTACCCTTACCTCCCCCTCCCCACTGTCCTCTCCCATTGTTGCAAGATTTTTGTCCAGTCTCTTGCTGTACTTCCCACAACCCTTTTCTCCCCAAGAATTGTCAGTCCATTCCCTCTCTATGCCCATGATTCTGTTATATTCACCAGTTTATCCTGTTCATCAGCCTATCAGTTCACTTGATTTTTATGCTCATTTGTTGATAGATGTGTATTTGTTGTTCATAATTTATATTTTTACCTTTTTCTTCTTCCTCTTCTTAAAGAATATCTTTCAGCATTTCATATAATATTGTTTTGGTGGTGATGAACTCCTTTAGCTTTTTCTTATCTGCGAAGCACTTTATCTGACCTTCAATTCTGAATGATAGCTTTGCTGGATAGAGTAATCTTGCTTGTAGATTCTTGCTATTCATTATTTTGCATATTTCTTGCCAATCCCGTCTGGCCTGCATAGTTTCTGTTGAGAAATCCGCTGACAATTGTATGGGTGCTCCCCTGTAGGTAACCAACTGTTTTTCTCTTGCTGCTTTTAATATTCTCTCTTTATCCTTTGCTCTCAGCATTTTAATTATGATATGTCTTGGTGTGGTCTTCTTTAGATTCTTATATTTTGGGGTTCTGTGTACTTCTTGGGCTTTTAAGTCAGTTTCTTTCACCAGGTGGGGGAAGTTTTCAGTCACTATTTCTTCAAGTAGGTTTTCATTATCTTGCTCTCTCTCTTTTTCTGGCACCCCAATAATTCGGATGTTGGCATGCTTGAGGTTGTCCCAGAGGCCCCTTACACTATCTTCAATTATCTGAATTCTTTTTGTTTCTTGCTTTTCCAGCCGAGTGGATTTTGCTTCTTTGTATTTCAAATCTTTGACTTGGTTCTTGTGGCCCTCTGGACTGCTTTTAGGACTTTGTGTAATATTTTTTATTTCAGTCTGTGTATGCTTGATTTCTAGTTGGTCCTTTTTCATATCCGTGAGGGTCTGGTTCATATCCTCAGAGGTCTTGTTCATTTCCTTGAGGGTCTCATTCATTTCCTTGTAAGTCTCATTCATTTCCTGGTTGTTCTTGTTTATTTCCTCATTGATCTGGTTTATTTCCTTGTCGTTCTCTTTAATTCCATTGGCCTTTTCTAGGAGCCTCTTGAAAAGCCTTATAACCGTGGTTTTGAACTCTATGTCTAGTCGTCTTTTTTCCTCCATTTCTTTCACACCTGATTTCTTTCCATATCTCTTCATGGTGGCTGCTTTATGTGGTAGATGTCCTCTAAGGGTCAGTGGCACTGCCTCCCCAGTTACTTGAGGTGGGTACTCTTACTGCAATCCTTTATGGGTTGTACAGTATTTTTTAATTTAAACCCAGCTTGTTGTTGTTAGCCCTAGGAGGGTTTGACCTCCAGGCCAATTGGCTGTGAAGGGAAACTGTGTTCAGGTTGGATGGGGGTAGTCTCTGAGCTGAGCAGGCAGCCTCAGTGTCAGCTATGTCCTATGTGGCGCTTGTGCACGCTGGTCTCTGTTGGATGGGGATGGCTGCAGACACCTCCAAGAGAAAGCCTCTAGTCTCTTCCCCTTGCCAGACAACTCTGCCTCTCCCCAAATGAGTCTGCACACCCAAAGTCTCGCCCAGCGTTGTAAAACATGTGGTTTCCTTGACCAGGAGACAAGTTTCCAGGGAGCAAGTTGCGCGTTTGTGCTGTGGCACAGTTTAAGTGCCCGCAAACTTCTTTTTCAAGCACCCGGCTTCTCTGCAGAGTAGGAGACCTCTGCCGCGCCCGGCTTCCAGGGTGCGTCCCCCGGACCTCAGACCTCGCCTGGTACTGGGGAATCTGTGCAGTGGGACGTCTCCGCCCTCCCCATTGGTGAAATCCAGCTGGAGTTGCTGCTCCAGCCACTGCCCGTGTGCGCGACCAGGACGGCTCCTAACCTGTTTCCACACGATCTTCAAGGCTGTGCTCCCACCACTCTTCTGAGTCTCAGTGTCCCACCTTTACTTTTATTTGTGGAGTTTTCACTTAGCCAGCTTTCTGGTGATTCTGGGTGATGTTTGTTTTGCTGTTATGTTGTAATTTTTAAATTGTTGCGTGTGTTTACCTATGCCGCCATCTTTGTTCTCTCCGCTCAGCTTGAATTTTTATAAACTGATAGCAGGAATATAAATCTGTGTAAACAGATTGCAAACACGTTGGTATTACTTTGTAAACATGAGTATTCACATTACTCTGACACAGATATTACACTCTCAGACAAAACTCTAGTGAAACACTTGAAAGTGCATCAGAATACATACACAATGAACACAGAAAGTTCTTTGAAACCCTAGTTTTAAAAACAAGATTGGAGCCCCAGCTGGGTGGCTCAGTAGATTGGGCATTGTCCTGTGCATCAAAAGGTTTCAAGTTTGATTCCTGGTCAGGGCACATACCCAGGCAGGTCACATAATGCAGGCAACTGATTGATGTTTTTTTCTCACATTAATGTTTCTTTCTCTCTCAAAAAATCAATAAACATATCCTTGGGTGAGGATAAAAAACAAAACAAAACTGGAAACAATACACCTTTTCCATTGTCACAATGGATAAATAAAAATAGTATACCACACAATGGGTTAGTATAATACAATTAAAACAATTGAACTTAAGCTACAATTAACATGAAGAGTAAAAGCATTATGTCAGATGGTTAGGAAATATAAAGGTCCCAGAAATCTATATGCAACTTGATACCATTTTTATAAATCTTAAAATTAAGCACAAATAATCAATGAACATGAATGTATGTACATATATGTATATGTTTTTGAATACCTATTTTAAAATGCAGAGGAATGATAAAGACAAAATAAGACTGGCTCCTCTTGGGAGAGAGATAAAGAATGAGATAAGGAGGAGCACACAAGGAGAGCCATTGGGATGGAAGCTTTCATAATGTTCTGCTTGTGGAGTCACAGGATTTTGCATTATATTTTCTACATGTTCTCTATGTTTTTCACACTTCAACTTTTACCTTAAAATGTAACAAAAATAAATATTTTTTAAAAAACAACAGTTGTCAAATCTGTTAGAGTCAGAGAGAAGAGGAAAAAAAATAGAAAAGTTGCCTCTCCAGCAGAGCAAATCTGAATAAGAGATGCCTTCCAAGCACATAAGAAAATTAGTGAAAACAAGTTTGCATTTTTAAAAAGTTGACAAATCTGTTTCATTTTAGATATAAATTACTGATTGTTTGACTTTCTAAAGAACAGAAAATAACAAGTGGGAGCAAAGTAGTAACCACATTATAAAAGGGGGAAAAATCAGAGCTGAAGAAAACTTGAGTCAGTTAAAATCATTGAATAAAAGATAGTATTTTTTCTCTTAAAATGTGAACCAGTAAACAATCAAAGAAACACTGAGACCAAAAAAGTAAAACATAACAGAACAAGACAAAACAAAAGTAATAGGTTGCTTACAAAGAAAGAAGAATTGGATTCTGGGTAGAACTTAATTTTTATTTCTGCATTCACATAAAGTGAGGGAGGGAGGGTTCCATGTCTAGCCTAACACTCCAAGGCAGGAAAATGAGTGAGTGAGTGAGGAGTGTAACAGGTTACTAACAGAAAGAGCAGGCTGACTTCAGAAATATCCTCTGTAATAATAAAATCAGAAAGAAAATGAAACGTATTTTAAAAAATAGAATTAAAACAGTGAAAAATGGAAGCAATTAAAATGATCAATAACAGGAGAATTATTAGATTTGGCTGTATCCAAAGCAAAGAAAATAAGATTGCAACCTAACCAATAACTCCTCAAAACCGTCAGGGTCATCAAGAACAAAGAATGTTGGAGAAACTGTTATGGTAAAAAGAAAGAGCCTTAATCCCAAGCAATAATTTAAAAATTGTGAAAAGAGATCTTTAGACACTATTATTTATTCCATGCTGGTGAGACTACGAAAGCAATCTAAATATTTAGTAATAAGAAAATAGTTTTTAAAATTCTAATACTTGCATGCTATGAGGCACTATTCAGCCATCATTAATCCAGTTTTGAATATGAAACTTGACATATGAATTAAATGATATAATTTTATATGAAATAAATGACATTATGAATTAAATGAGTTAATCATATATCAATCTAAAAGCCACATTCCCAAATAACACACAGTGTAACTTCTGCACCAGTATAGCTTCAGAATAGCTGACATGTATTTAAAGTCTTTCCCTCCAAGTTCCCATGGTGATCTGGGTGTAGCAGATAAGACTGTAGTGGTCATTTAATCTAACCAAGCTCTATGCTACCCTGTGGCCTAGGGTACAAATTTTGGTCACTTATGGATACTGGAGACTATTTGTAACAATTGAATTTATTCTGTTAGGTAGCTCAAATTTTTAAATAGAGAGTCAAGCAGTTTTAAATAGGCATGTAAGTAAATAACAACAAAAAGAACACAAACAAAAACACCTGGAAAACATTCTAGAGGTGGAAAACACCCAAGTCATAGTAATGATAAGCTCTAGATCATGAAGCCACAATATTTTTTACTGAAACCTTGTAGGTAGACAAGCATGATTTTGTCTGGGTTCCTGTCTCCATAAAGACAAATTGCATGAATATTCCTGAGTACCTGCAAGCTGTTGCTTTTTCCATATATATCCGTATGCTAAATCCTGCATTACCAAAATCATTCTGTTCCTTGTAACTACAAGGCCCAACAGATGCAGTACTATCCTGCCCCAATTTTGTATTTGCCTATTTATGGATGACAAGTCTATGTACACATATCCACTCACACACTGAAGATAAACTAGAATGAGATATACCCAAATTTTAACACATGTTTATTTAAGTATGTATGGAGAGCTTACTATGTACCACAAACTGTCCCAAGCACGGGAACACAGCTATATTGACCACACACCCATCTTCCTATTCCTTATATTATGGTTGGATTCTGATAGTAATTGTACTCTAAATGTTGGGATTTGAGGAGACTTTTGTTTATACTTTTTATATATTTCCAATTTTTCTGCAATACATATTTTCTTTTTACCATAAATCAGTGTTAGTTTAAAATATAATATGTCTCCAATTTCTACCTTTCAAGAAAAATGCACTAAGTGACTAAGGAGTAACAAAAGCCAGAGAACTAACGTTTTTTTCTTGGATGAATCCAAAGGAGAGAATAGCATCTTGTGAAGAAAAGGCCATAGAAATAGTTAAAAACCGACAGCATGGCTTCCGAGCTGTGCCGCACACTCGAGTCCTGTGATCTTCTCTGGAACACTATACAGTTAGAGAACGTCATTGTCTTTCAAAGCATCTTCTTCTCCCCTTCTCCCCACCACTCTGGGAGGCAGATAGGGCAAATGTCACTGTTTCTAGTTGGCAGAGACATCCTGGGTTAACAGAAGTTAAGTTACTCTTTAAGTTACTCCCCCCACCCACCCCTTGCACACTTTAAAAGTGGCACAGCCCAGATTTGAGCCTTTGTTTCTCCCTATGGTTCTCTTTCCACCACACAGCATGCACCTGGTAGTGTAACTGGCCTTTGTTGTCACTCATTGTGATTATGCTACTTTGTGGGAAATTACAGTTACAGTGTTAGGAATTATATTCTAATGGGCTTTTAGACTTCAAATGGGCTCTCAGAATCACTGGTGGAAAAGAACTGCTTGTCCATTGAAAGACAACGTTATAACAGGGTGAAGCAAAATATAACTTTGTTCTTCTAAATCCACTACTTGGGCTCAGGTTTTTGTTTTGGCTGCCTCTAGGCAGATCTAGTAACTCTTTGCTATTTCTCTTGGATATTCCAAAGAGTCCTCAAGACCCATTAATCACAAGAAAATTCTCTATTATCACAATGAAATGGGGCTCTTGGACATAAGCAGCCCAAGAGTCCCACTTGAATGTTTGTTGTTTTTTGTTTTTCTTTTCTAAAAAGATGTAAACATCAGCAGGGCCTCGGACAAAGCTCTTGTAACAAGCCCTGCAGCCCAGAAGTTGCAGGTGGACACATGGGACAATGTGGCGTTGATGCTCTCCTTCTTGCTTATACTAATGACCGCTGGAAACAGGTGGGAGAATTTCCCTGTGAGCTGGTGTTTCCCATCAGTGGCTCCATGTTTCACTACACTTCATTAAGAGATGGAAAGGCTGACGTGACTGGATATTGATGCCCACGTAAGACAGGCCCTAGGAGCACGGTCCTTTCCATCGAAGGGTTTGGGTCTTGTGACAAAAGATTGGTTGATGACTCCCTGTCTGCATGTCATAGATGCCAATTAAAATAGGGATGCACTGAAGTCCACAAGGGAAAATCCCCTCACAGGGAATGTCATATTAACAGAACCTTTATAGACTGATAAGTTGTCTAACCCCTGACTGGAGGTACAAGTGGAATAGTACAAAGTAAAGTGGGAACAGAAAAGATCTTAATGTGTCAAGCTATGGTCTGCTGTGGTGTTCTCTGAATTTAGTGAGTTTTTAAAGCTGACTTTCCCTCCCAGACAGTGTGCCTCAGTGGTTGAATGTTCACTTACCCTGTATCCCCGAAAGTAAGACATCCCCTGAAAAGAAGACCTACTCGCTGTAATATAAGGCATCCCCCCAAAAATAAAATTTAGTGCATCTTTGGGAGCAAAAATTGATATAAGACACTGTCTTATTTTCGGGTAAACAGGGTATGAACTAGGAGGTCAGGGTTTGATTTCTAGTCAGGGCACATGCCTGGGTTGTGGGCTCAATACTCAGTGTTGGACTGGGGCATGCAGTAGGCAGCTAATGAATGATTAGCTTTCATCATTGATGTTTCTATCTTTCTCTCCCTCCCTTTGTCTCTGAAATCAATAAAAATGTATTTAAAGCTGATTTTCCTGCATGGTACGTTAAGAATACCTTAGAGATTCTCTATTAGAAATATCTTATTTCTTTCTCAATATGGGCTAAGCCCGTCCTACAGCCATACACTGACATGGCCACCGAGACAGCTCCCTCTGCCTCTCTGCCTGTGGGTCTCTTCAGCTGCTTTCTGTTCGGATAGCTTCTCCCGGTAAAGGAAACCCTCTTGGATGAGGTCCCTTTAAAATGACCTGTAGACCAGGTACCCCTGCAAGGCTTTTACCTTATCCAAAGCAAAGACATGCCTGTCTTAATGCTAGTGGAAGTTTTGCTGACACCCATGGAAACTTCTCTTTGCCTCTCCCATCAGCTCCAGCTGTAATTTTTGCCTTTAAAGTTATGAAATATAGGTAAAAAAAATCTGTTCTTTGTGTTTCTCCAAGTTGCAAGGAATATATCTCAAGGTATCCATGTATATCCCTTAGAACCCCTCTCACTTGACGTGAGGTGAGAGTGAACTAACTCTTATCCTTTTTCCATGGGGGCGGGGGTGTGGGGAAATACTGCACCTCTCTCACAGTTTGACCCCTGAAAACCACCCCTGAGAAAAATCATAGGCAACCTAACACTTTGGAATGGCATCATTGATTGATTTTTATTTCTTTTTTCTGACTTTAGCGTCATCATAAAACATAAACAGAAAAAAGTCTTGGTTATATCTATATCTATATCTATATCTATATCTATATCTATATCTATATCTATATCTATATCTATATCTATATCTATATCTATATCATCTATATATGGTATATCTATATCTATGGTATATCCATATCTATATATTTATATCTATCTGTCTGTCATCTATCTATCATCTAACTAGAAATTCAACTGAAAATTTAAATATGTAGCACCTCTGGGATTCTAACTGAGAGTTTTTAGAAACTCTTCCAAGAAAAGCAAATCGATTCAAAGTCTACTCTCAACAAAACTGAAATATGTTAACCTGATTAATTTTACATCAATTTGACAAAATGAGCCTATTTAATTTTAGTAGGCGTTTCAATAAAATAATGTGAATAACTTCTTATAACATAAATATACATCTCCAACGATTCACACATCACCAACTCATTACCATCTATCGAGAAACATAACTATAAACAACCTCTAAAATAGTGGTTCTCAAACCTGGGTGTATTACCTGAGGAGCACTTAAAATATGCCACTGCCCAGGCCCCACACTAGACCAACTAGAGTAGGCTCTCTGCGGACTGCAGTGTGAAAACCCCCCCCCCCCCGGCTGATTCTAACTTGCATTCAGGGGTGAGAGCTACTGCTATAAGCTCTCCAAGCTGGGATGCCACTTAGGGCAGGTCTGCATTCAATCACACTATGTCCATATAGAAGGAAGGATAAACTACTTCTTTCTTAAGTGATTCTGGTTCTTCTCTTGACCTTCCCAACTCAGATGGGGTCGTGGTTCAGTAAAATACATAGTGTGGATGGATAAAGAAGGAAGGAGCCCAGCTACCTGGCTCTAGGTGCATCTGTCTTTTCTCCTGGAGATATTGCTTTTGAGGGAGGGTGGAAACTAGATTAATCTTTCAGATTTTTTGCTAATGGAATACAAATGCCTTCAAGAGAGAGCCATAAAAAACAGGCCTATGCTGGATCCAGGTCATAACAGCTCAAGGGAGGCAACTGTTAAGTTTTCAGGAATTTGGGGAGCCAGTTGATGTCACATTGAAATTAGCCATAATGGGAATATTTACACCATAGGAACTAACAGAATCTAAAATCAGGGCTCCTTACTTGGATGTAAATACTTAAAATGTGCTTCTCAAGCATGTTCTTTCCTTTGAAGTTTGAGGCAAAGACTAGAGGGCTTTGCTAATGAATGTTCCTTTCCTCAACAATCTTGATAGAAATTAGCTCCTCCATACGATTTTATAGAAGCAGGGAAGAGGGAAACATGAACCAAAGTTCACCCTAATAAACGTGTATACTTGCTCATGGAGGTCTACTGAAGTGCATTCATCATGATGAAGGTAAAAATGTCAGGCAGGTGTTTCTCCAGTTATTAGAGTTAATTGGGGCCCTGGTAACAGTTCACCTTTGCTAATTAGCATTCAGCTTCTGTTTTTCCAACCTATGTGTGCAGAAGCGGTGTTTTGTTTTGTTTTGCTTTCAGTTGTTGATGTGGATGTTTAGGTAATTTAAAAAATCGTCTCAGTAAATTACAGATAAATGCCATCTGTCTTCCTGTGTAGAGTCGAGACTCATTTTCAGAGGAAACTACTTTATGCTGGATTGTATTCCTTTGCAAGAATGTATCATTGTCACAAACAGAAGATGATAGACAATGAAGACTGCGGTGGCAGCATCCTGAGGTAGCTGATCTTTGTTTACCATCTCATTCAGTGTTTTCTCTTCCATCACATAAATGAACAGTTATCCTAAATATGAAAATTCATCTTAAATAATACACATACTAAGATGAAAGAGCAAGGTAGTGTCAGCTACTTAATATGTAAGTAATGATAATTGTGATATGCATGAGTGGCAAATAAATAAATAGGTAGATAAATATTCTGATCTTGACTTTATTAAACTTCCTAACTCCTCTGGTTTTCTATGCCCAGCAAACTTCAAGCAGATGCTATCTCCAAATTTTCCTGCCTACATCTTCCTCTCTGCATGACATTCCTACTCTTTCTCTCTCATATGTTCAGTTTCCAAAGAGCTATGGGGTGACCACCACTTCACTGGCCCCCACTTTGTGGCGAGGGCTCAGTGATTCAGAACTCCATTATGCATTGTAGCTCCACATCTGTTACTCCACCTCCCTTTCCCCATAGAAACGGGTCATTCCTTCCCTTCAAAAATGTAGGCTGTGCTTCTGACATTTATAACAAGGAAGTTCAGGAACAGTCGCTGTCTAATCCAAAACATCCATGGGAATCTCAAATAAAATTGTAAGAAAATGTTAGAGCAGTTTGAGGGCAAACATTTACTTGGCAGCACCCATAAAATCACATCCAAAGTGGAGAAAGGCCTCTTCGCCTTTCTCTAAAAGAAATTCTTGGTGAAGCCACAGCTGGAATGGCAGTCTTAACTATTAACTTTTGATCATAGATATTTTTGCCAGTTTATATAAGCTGCACTGATGGCAATATATTGAGCTCTTGAGCTTGGCATATGATATGAGACACCTCATCCGCTCCCTACTTAGCACATATTCTAGACTGTGCTTAGAGATCTCCTAGAACTTTGAGCCTTGTGTTTTTGTTGGTGGTGTTTTTCTATTTTCTTTTTTTGGTACATTCTGCTGTTTTAGAAGACATTTATTATATGAGAAACTTAAGAGTTAAGTAAATGAATTAATTGGTGAAGATAATTGTTCTTTGTGATTATAACTTAAAAATTATCCATGGGGAGCAGGCATTATGTCTGGATCGTGTGATTATGGGTGAATGATGATAATTCTCTTTTTTTCTGGACATTAACAGAGAATGCATGCATCAACATATTTTTTGTTTAAAATATGTTTATTGCAGAGAAATCACTAATCATAATCTATTTTACTAACAGGACTTATAAAATGAGTCAAAATTAGTCATACAAGGAATACCTTGAAATTTACAATTTAGGGGAACACTTGGATCTGAAATTCTTCCTATTAGCTCATTAAAACAAGATGGTTTAAAAAAAAACACACAGTTATTTTGTTCTCTATTTAGAGCAGCTAGTATCTAGTAACAATTCCATAGAGAATCAAGTAATAAGTACCTCATGCATATGAAGGTCTACAGGGTCTATTTCAAGTGCCAGAAGGGAATTGAGTTCCTCTTCTTCCTCCCTGAATCCCTCAAAAGGAACATGAGACAGTACAAGAAATTAATTCACCATAGAGGATCCTCATTTCTTCACAAGCAGTACTTCAAAATCTGTCAGGAAAGAGCTAACATTCTCTTCTCTCACATCCCCCCATCTCCCAGTTCCCTGGGTGTGGGTTTAGTTCCAAACAGCGATCCTTCTAATTTCTTTTATTTTATTATTTATTTATTTTTGCCAGTGCAAGTGCTGCCTTGTTATCTTTGTGGAACTGAATTCATTGTCTCTCTTTTAAAAATGTTAACTATGATATTCCATCTGCTGTAGCTGAACTGAAATGCCCACAACAATGCAAAAAGCGAGTCCCACTGGGCATGCCTTAAAGAATCCTTTACCTGATGAACAGCAACTCACTGGCAAAATGGTTTTTAACTACTTTCAATTAACAACAAAGAAGAAAAAAAGACACAGGCTATCAGCTTGCAGTAGACCTGTCTGAATCCCCTGTTCTTGATCCATTGAGGGAAAGTACCTGTGGGGGAATCCCTAGATTTCATACTGCTTAGTAGAGGAGCTCAAACTTTTTCTGGGGTGAGGACTGAACAGAGAGGAACACAGGGGAACTGTCACATTATTTATGAAGAATCTCTGAGGACTTAAAAGCTCTCCCCTTCAAAGTATTTCTTCATACAATATTTATAACTAGGTTGTCTTACCTCCTAACATGCTTGACGGAAAGAGAAGCATTCTCTCCCCCTTTTATGGGAAAGCAGTAGTACAATTTTGGATGCTTCAAACATGTAAGAGGCTAGTTCATTTATTCCATGAGTATATGCTGAGTACCTACTATGTGCCTATGCTAAGTACTAGATAAATTAAAGTACTTATTCTTTACTGACAATGACAATTAAGGTTACTGTGTGGGGGAAGGCATAAATACATATTAATAAATAATTGTACAGATGAACACACAGTTACGGCTGTGGATAGGGCCGTGAGGAAGTGGCAGGTGATATATGAGAGTCTATAAAAGGATTTGTTCATGTGAGGGATGCCAAAGTGAGGCAAAGATGTTTGATCTGAGATCTGAAAGGTGAGGACTGCTGCACTCAAAGGGGAGGCAAGATCTTTAATGAAAGCCAGGGGAGAACCTTCCGTGCCCTGTGCAAACACCTGTTCTGGGAGACAGCACCAGAGATTGGGGCTGAGGCAGGAGGAGTAGAGTAACAGATGTAGGTGGAGGTCCACATTTTGCTCCATAGACAAATATTAAAAATGTTTGTTTTGGCATTTTTTTATTTTGAAATAATTGTAGATTTATAAAAGAGTTTTAAAGATACTAAAGAATCCCCATATTACTCTCCCTTGGGCTCTCATAATATTACCATCTTCATGGCATATTTATTAAAACTAAGAAATTAACATACATACAATAGAATTAAGTAAACAACAGACTTGATTCAGATTTTACCAATTTTTCCACTAATGCCCTCTGTCTTTTTAGGACCCAAATAACGAGCCATATTGCTTTTAATCTTCATGGATTCTTAGTATCATCCAGTCTGTGACAGTTTCTTAGTTTTTTCCTTTTCTTTCATGATCTTGACACCTTTAAAGAGTGCAGTCAGGTATGTTGTAATGTGTTCCCTCCATTTAGTTCTGTCTGATGTTTTCTTATAATTGGAATTAGGTTATGGATTTGGGGGAAGCACCCTACAGAGCTGAAGTGTCCTTATCATCATAGCTGGAAGTACATGATACATATAATTTTTAATCCTCCCCCAAGTATATTTTTTTCATTGATTTTCAGAGAGTGAGAAGGAGGAGGGAGGAGGGAAGGGGGAAGAGAAAGAGAGAGAGAGAGAGAGAGAGAGAGAGAGAGAGAGAGAGAGAGAGGAAAGAGACAGAGAGGGATGGGGGGATATTAATGAGAGTGAGACACATTGATTGGTTGCCATCCAGACACAAAACCTGCAACTCAGATATGTGCCCTTACCAGAATGAAACACAAGACCCTTTGGTATGCAAGCCAATGGTCTAACCATTGAGCAATACAGGCCAGGGCTGGGTACAGGATATTAATAGAACTTAGTATTGATGGTATTAACTTGGATCATTTTGTTAAGGTAGTAATGGTGAGATTTCTCCTCTGCAAAGTTACTACTTTCATACTTTACTCATTAGGAATCAGTAACCAAATCCAGCCAAACAGAAAAGAATGAACCTCTATCTCTTGGAGACAGGAATATCAAATAACTGGATATTGGTTGTTTAAACCAACACAGCAATTAATATATACAGGGTGTTCCCAAAAATGTATACACACTTAACAGCTCAATTGATGCTTCTTTCTTTTCAGACTTAGCCTACTGGAATTAATATTTACTCAAAGTGTGTATACATTTTTGAGGATGTTCTATATTTGGGGGAGATACTTTGAAGCTGTCCAACTATGCTGCTCCAACTTGAAGCTTTTCACCCACAAATTTAGCATGCATTAATGGATCATGCCGGTAGCAATTATTACTGATGTTAACTTTTATTTCCCTCATTCTTTCTATATTTAATATTTAGAATTCTTCTGGAAGGAAGATCTGCCTCTTACATTTATTTACTTTTCAATCATTTACTTATATCAGTATGGACTTATGGGTATTATTTATGCTGTCTGGGGATTATAACCCAATAATAGCATTACTTATTTTATTATTCAAATTGTTCTAGCTCCTAACCATTGAGAGTTCTTTCAGATAGATTCCTATGCCTTTTGACATGCTCTCATATTGTTTTTGAGTAATTCCTTGCTGTCTTACCCCAGAAAATTGAACCAATTTTGCATTTCTGAAAGGAACTCTACTTGTTTGTGACACATTAGCCTTCTTTTAAAAATATATATATATTTTTATTGATTTTTCACAGAGAGGAAGGGAGAGGGATAGAGAGTTAGAAACATCCATAAGAAGGAAACATCCATCAGCTGTCTCCTGCATGCCTTCTGCTGGGGATGTGCCCATAGACAATGCACATGCCCTTGACTGGATTCAAACCTGGGACTTTTCAGTCCGCAGGCCGGTGCTCTATCCATTGAGCCAAACCGGTTTTGGCACAGCCTTCCTATATATTGCTGCATTTGACTTGCTAATATGATGTGGGAAGTGGGTGTAGCTATGAAAGGGCAATGTGTGGTATCTTTGTGGAGATAAATTGTTCTGACCTTTAACTGTGTCAACAATAATGACCTGGAGGTGATATTGTACTGCCTGGGCCAGCGGGCAGTTTGGCTATTTACAATGTTATGTGCTGGAGGGCAGTATTGTTTGCTAAACTACAATTGAAGGTAACCATTCTTGGGGGGCAGAAACCATAACTAATCTTTAGAGCAGATGGGCCTTGCCCCGCCCTCTTGGAGAATCTTTGTTCCCTGAGGGCGCTCTCCACATTGTACTAACTATACTGTTGCAAGACATTAACATTTGGAGTAACTGGGTAAATTTTACACAGGATCTCTCTGTAGTATTTCTTATAATGACATACAAATTCATAGGTAACAAAATAAAACTCTCTCTCTCTCTCTCTCTCTCTCTCTCTCTATATATATATATATATATATATATATATATATGGTGCAATTGTACAATGATAGATGAAAGAACAGTAGAAATATACTATTGTAGAATCTTTGCACTATACCTGAGGTGGTACTGTAACCTTAAAAGATTCACTAACATTTATATAGCATATAAATATTTATAAAAATATAAAGCCAGTAAGAGCTATGGAATGAAATAAAAGATAATAAAAAAGAGAGCATGAAAAGAGAGAAATGGAAATAGGAACAGATGGCAAAATAGAAATCAACTATTAAGTTGGTAGAATTGAACCTTAAAAAAATACATTAATATAAATTATCTAAACTCACCAATCAAAGTCAAAGATTTTCAAACTGGACAAATAAGCTACACCTCACCATAATCTATAAACAGTCCACTTAAGTATGTATGTATAAAATACAATATAAAATAAATGTAAATATAATATTTTATTGAAAGTATGTTATGTTAATATTAACTTCAGAACAGTTAGTCTAGTTATGTAAATTTCAAAAAAAATAACTTAGAGCAAGGAATATTACCAGTGATAAAGGATATCATTTCATAAAAATAAAGCCATCAATTTATCAGGAGGAATAATAATTTTGATGTTTGTTCACCTGATAACAAACTTTTCAAAACACACAAAGCAAAATGAGTAGATGTGTTGATGAAATGGACATATCCATATCTATATTTGGAGATTTCAACAGCTCCCTCTCAAAAAATGACAATCAAGAAAATAGACAATTATTAAAGATAAAGTTATGGGGAACAATAATAGAGTATTATGTTTAAGCACATTGTAAAATAGTATACCAAAATTACTGAAAAGACTTGTTGCATAACAGAGATATGTTCAAAGTCGTCCACTCTTAACTTCAAATATGCCACTAAGATATGTTACATTCACTTTTATTTTGCTATTTTTGCTCAGAAATGTATTTGGGAGATTCATTAATCTCCCAAAGTTAATTTTTCTTATTAATGAGTGGGAGTCCATTGTTGATTATTTCCACAATTTTCTATCTTCCATTTAATATTTTAATAAGTACATTAAAAGAAGAAGAGGAAGATGGAAGAATAGTTATCGCTATTCATTGGGCATTCATTTGCCAAGCAAATGAATAACTATTTATATCCATTATGTAAATTAATTATCACAAGGAACCTATTGCTATCTCATATTTACAAGTAAAAGAAATGAGGCATAGAACATATAAAATACTTAGACAATTTCATATTGCTAATAAGTGACTAATCCTGGATTTGAACATTTACTGTATTTATTCAATACCCTAAATCTTGACAACCATGAACTATTCCTTCTTCACTCATTCATTCACTCATTCATTCTTTACTATATTAACCATCACTGTGGAAACAAATGGTTTTAAATATTTTAACTATTATATTTGTGATATCAAAGGTTATATTGATAGCAAAAATCATAATTTCATTCTATAAAGTGAAGACACTTTTTTTGGTATATTCAGAAACCATTTTAAAATTATTGGTATAGTTCTTTAAGAAGAGGAAGAAGGAAAGGTAAAAATAAAAATTATGAACAACAAATACACATCTATCAACAAATGAATATAAAAATCAAGTGAATTAAAAATCTGATGAACAGGATAAACTGGTGAATATAGTAGAATCATGGGCATAGAGAGGGAATGGACTGACAATTCTTGGGGAGAAAAGGGGTGTGGGAGGTGCAGCAAGAGACTGGACAAAAATCATGCACCTATGGGAGAGGACAGTGCGGGGAAAGTGAGGGTGGAGGGTGGGATGGGTACTGGGTGGTGGAGAACTATAGGGGGAAAAAGGGGGAACAATGTAATCAATAAACTGAACAATAAAGATTAAAATATTTAAAATAAAATAAAATAAAATTATTGGTGCAATTTCCATGGTATTTTAGTTTCTCTTTTCTTTTCCTTCTTTCTTTTAACTGTTTATATAGGAGCGCCCTGATTCTTATAGCATTGGACATCTATAAAATTTCAGAGGAAAAAGAGTCCACATTTGATTAATAGTGATATCTAAAAAGGAGTTGCCAGAGCTAGTGAATACAAATACAAGACACCCAATTAAATTGGAGCTTCAGATAAACAACAAAGTCTTTTAAAATGTATTTATGCCTCTTGTGAACATTTGAAAACAATTTATACTTAAAAATTATACGTTTTTTTTAAAATTCAAATTGAACTGAGTGTTGTGCATTTTGTTTGGCAATCTATTCTAAACTAAAGCAATATACCTTCTGAGATTTATTCCAATGAGAGATCACCTTGTGTGTCCCAGACAAATAAAAAAAATACAACATTATCACAAATGTTGCTTACTGTATTTTTATAAAAAGAGCATCTAATATCTGCAGTTTAAAATGCTTCCTTCTTTTCCCCAGAAACCCTCTATACTAAAACCCCTCCCAAATATTTTGAGAGGACGGAAAAACAAGGCCCCAAGTTACCTTAAATTAACAGGGTCTACTTTTTGTCTAAGCAAGGTACCCTCATGGAAGTAAGCAGTCATAACTATGGGCCACCATTTATGAAATGGATGTAATTAGTTGGGATAGTATGCTCCCTTCCCACTCTTTTGAAGTCTTGAAAGAAATCTGAAAACAGAAGCTTTCAAGTCCAATGAAACTGCTTGCAAGCAGCTATCATGAACAACTCAGAGCAGTAAGTACTTCTCCTCTTTTCAAGCATAACACTGGGAAATACATTAAATGAAGGCTATACTTCCTCTTTGGTTAAGATGGCCATCAGCTCCATTCTGGCATTGGCCACAATCCCTTGTCTGCCAGAATGACGATGAGGCTCTTCTGGATAGCACAGTTATTCAAAGTTAGCATGCCATTCCATGCAGTCTATTTAAAACTTTATTAGGAGTCTGGATTTTTCCTCCCCTATAATTTAGAAGGCAGAACAGAGAGGCAGTTTGCTCTTAAAACAATGCAATTGTGAGCTCCTGAGCTGTTGTCAGATTGACTTCCCTTCCATGGAAAGTAACTCCCTTGATGTGCACCAGATCTATGTACCCCTAGATTAATGAGAGAAGATTTGCATCGTTGTGTTTAATGCTGGACCTTGAAAAAATACTTAAGTGACTATAATGGAAGTAATTGAAGAAGCTGGAAAATTTGGGTCTAGTTACTTTTTTTCTCAGTTCAATCACCCCATTAGCAGTGTGATATTAGGTAAGTTACTTAGAATCTTTGAGCTGCATTATCTTTTTATAAAAAAAAATACTGAGGCTTGGCTAGATTATTGTAAATATCCTTTTGAAATCAGAGGTTTATGTTATTTTACACTTGCTTCTTGTTTCCCTTGAGATTCTTGTGTTGTGTTCAGTTTCCCAGCTATGTGACTGCTTGAGCAATAGTCATAAATCACAGAGCTCACTGGCTCTGACAACTCTTTTAGAGACCTTTACATAACAAACCAGCAGAGGAAATATTAAGGGCTACCACCTAAAGGGCCTCTAGGAAGAGAAAGATGTGTAAATTCTTAAGAAAAAAACAACTGAAGCCCTGAAGTATAAGTGAGAAACAAGAGGGGAATTATATCAGAGGGGAATATTTAGATAATTGGATGAGTAGGAAGAAAACAGGAAAGAAAATAAACCAATGAGCAAAAATAGATCCAGAGACATAGAAGCCTGGAACAGACTATCAAAGCTCAGTGGGAAAGCAGGGGAGAGTGGGTGGGTGGGAAGAAATCAACCAATGAACTTGCATGCATATATGCATAACCCAGGGACACAAATGATAGGGCCATCAAAGCCTGTGGTGGGGGTCAGGAGCAGGCTATAAGAGGTCAATGGGGAGGAAAGGGGGTGTAAGTAATACTTTCAAAAGTAAAGATAAAAAAAAAAGAAAACAGAAGAGCATTAGAGTAATACATGGTTAGAATGAGTTGCTATTGTGTCAAGATGTTACAAAGGAAAAGAGTGAAAGAGATTATAACACAATGGAAGGCGTTCACTGCAGAGGCAGCATTGTGTTTATTCTTCTGGTGAGCAGAAGTGCTGTAAACCTTTCCTAAATATTTCCGATAAATAAATAAATATGTGGAATCACAGATGTAACTAACAATGTCTATCCTTGCTTTGTTGGCCTATATGACAGAAAGGGGACAGGGAGTCAAGACAATGAGTGGGATGGGGTAATTGGGGAGCAGTTGGAATCATGGATTGGAAGGAATTAGTCATGTGGGAATGGGATGCAGAGGAAATGATGGGGCAGAAGAGCAGTGATGTGTGTCTGTGCTCCTGGGAACACTGAGAAATAGCAACCCACTCAGGAATTCTTGACAGTGTCAAAGACAGAGCTCTGGATATGGAACATTAAGGAAAGATAGGCATGTCTCCAAATTCTTCCTATACTTTTCATTGAAAACTGTGTAATTCAGTGACAGAATAGAAAGAACATTCAATTTGACAGATACTTGAGTTCCATTTCAAGGATTTCTTTCCTTGGGTAGCTGATGGCTCGCTACTTCATTAAGTGATATATAAGTAGGTTTGCGGGGGAGATAAGGAAAGAAAGAGACTTTACTGTGGGCAATGGGTGCATGATACTGTCCAGAGCGTGCCTTATTGAGTTGTTCACTTGAAACTTGCATGATTTTGTGAACCAATGTCTCCCCAGTAATTCAATTACAAACAAATAAACAAGAAGAAGTAGGTTTGCTCTGAGCTGCACAGGCTCAATAAGCCTGTCTTTTTCTTCCTTTCTTTCTTTCTTTCTTTTTCTTTCTTTCTTTCTTTCTTTCTTTCTTTCTTTCTTTCTTTCTTTCTTTCTTTCTTTCTCTCTCTCTCTCTCTCTCTCTCTCTCTCTCTCTCTCTCTCTCTCTCTTTCTTTCTTTGTAAAGACTAGTTTATTGATTTTTATAGAGAGGGGAAGGGAAAGGAAAAGAGAGAGAGAGAGAGATCTATACATCAATTGACTGCCTCCTACATGCTCCTACCGGGGATGGAGCTGCAACCCTGGCATGTGCTCTGATAGGGAAACAAGCTGGCAACTTTTCAGTGCACAGGTCAACACTCCAACCAACTCAGCCACACGACCAGGGCCTAAGTCTTTTCTTGAGATTTACACAAGTGTCACAGCAAAAGGATGAAGATTATATTTTCCCCTATTTTTTCACCCATTATGCCTATTTATTTTATTCTGCTGCACATAAAAACAGGGTATTTTATTATCTGACTAAGAGAAAGGAAACGGATCAGGCCTATGTTATTTACTCATGATATCAAGTGTGGCTTGTTTCTCCAAAAACATAACATGAATTTAAGGCAAAGAAGAGAAAGGAGCTTTAAATTATGCATGATTATGTGTGGAGAGGGATATAGGCAGTAGAATAAATAATGAAGAAGGTTATTGTTGCTTTCTAAGCAGCATGGTCTGATAGGTCAGTAAAGGAGGTGAATGACCTTAACTCCATTGTTTATACAAACTTAGTATCTGGTCAGTAGACTCTGAAAACCTGGTGGTCAATGCTCTCAACCCCAAAATTTGCAGTTATCTCTTACTAGATGCCCAGTGCATGAAATTCATGCACTAGGGAATAGGGGGTGGATTGGGGGGATGGAAGAGACCCTCAACCCAACCTGCACCCTCTCCAATCCAGGACCCCTTGGAGGATGTCTGACTGCTGGTTTAGGCCCAATTCTGAAGATCGGGCCTAAACAGACAGTCAGACATGCCTCTCACAATCCTGAACCACTGGTTTCTAATCACTCACCTGCCTGCCTGCCTAGTAGCCCCTATTAACTACCCCCCACTGCCAGCCAGATTTTCCCCAACTGTCCCCTCCCTGGTGGCCTAGTCACCCCTTACTGTGCCCCCTGCCAGTCTAATTGCCCCCAACTTCCCCCTTGCCAGCCTGATCATCCCCACTGTACCATACCACCAACTGCCCTCAACTTCCTCCCTGTCACCTCCAACTGCCCCCCCTTCTGCCTGGTCACCCCTCAAAGCACCCCACCAGTGTGGTCACCCCACGCAGCCTGCTGTTCAGTCATTTGGTCATCCCTCACTAACCCCCCTGTTGGCCCGGTCATAAGCAGCCATCTTGTGAGGGTGTGAGGGTTAATTTGCATATTACTTTTTTATTATATAGGATTTCTGACTAACTCAGCTTTTAAAATTGACAGTCTGTCATAGAAAGGTGAATGGGGAATATTTACTGAATACATACTGTATGCAAGTTTAGTATGAAAAACTTCAGAGAAAACAAAGGTGGAAAGAAAATCTCTACCTGAAGTTCTCATTCTAATTTTAATAAAGAAAAATCATTTTAACAAAGCCAAATCATAGCAAAATATGTAAAAGAAAACTCCAGAGGAAAATGAAAGAAATGTTGAAAATGGAGGAAAAATAGGAATTATATACAGATAAAAGATAGTTTTTAAAACAGCTAGAAAGATCAGAAAATACTAGTAAATACATCAATAAATACTAGTAAATACATATTACAATAACATGTTAGCTTTTTTGTCAGTTTAGTAAAAACTGGAAATATTAAACTGGTGAGTATAAGGAAAAAATGAATCCTCCTATGTGCTGATGATGAATTTTGCAGAGAAACTTGTAAACTTCATAAAAATATTTGATGTATATATATTTGACATAAAAACGTATTTTCTAATAAACCTCTCCTATAAATATTATATAAGTATTCTATACAGCAGCATAAGTATTCAATTTCAAATTGCTAGTTATAGCAAAACATTGGAACAATCCAAAATATTATATACACATATAAATTATATTCTATATAATGAAAGCCTAATATGCAAATCTCCTGAATGGTGGAATGATTGGTGGAACAACTGGTCACTATGATGTGCACTGACCACCAGGGGACAGTCCCAGGCCAGCCAAGGTGGGTGCTAGTGGACCTCCTGACCATCCCAATGAGTGCCCCACAGAGGAAAGCAACCAGCAGTGGTAGTGGGGGGTGAGGCTGGCTCTCAAGTGTGCAGCAGTGAGGCAATCAGGGTGGCATGGCTAGCCAGCAAGTGGTCAGCGCCACCCCCAACCACCCTGCTGTCATTTCCTGCAGAGGGAGGTAACCAGTGGTGAGGGGAGCAGGTCCATTGAGCAGGCGGTGCCAGGCAGGCCACACCTGATTGCCCCACCAGTCACCCCACAGATTAGTCCTCATCACCAGCCAGGCCTAGGGACCCTATCCATGCACAATTTTGTGCACCTTTAGTATAATTATAATCACATGTATAAAATAACTATATATATAATCTATATATAGAAAAGCCTAAGTGACTGGTCAACCAGGCAGTAGTTATGACATGCACTGATCACCCTGTGGCAGACACTCAACGCATAGGCATGGAAACATGGAACAGACTGAAGTATCTTAGAGGGAAGGAGGGGGGGGGCAGAAAGATATTAACCAAAGATCTTATATGCATACTGGAAGCCTGGTACATGGATTCATGCATGGGTAGGGTCCCCCAGACTGGCCAGTGCTCGGACATCTGAGGGGTCCTGGATTGTGAGATGGCACAGGCAAGGCTGAGGGATCCAACTGGTGCATGAATCTATGCACCAGGCCTCTAGTTCTATATATAAGGTGATCGTTTGATTGTTAAATGATCACATTAAATGTGTGTTTGTGAGTACACATGTGCATATGCACACTTGGAAGAAATAATCAAAGAGAGCTAATACAAGCATAAGATTAAATGTGAGTCTGTAAAGAATAGACTGGCTCTTTTCCTAGGTATCTAACTACATTCATTGGTAGATGCATAGGAAAATAATGCTAAATAATAATACATTCTTAGTAATTGTTAGAGTGGGTGGAGAACTTATAGGGTAGTCGTTAGTTATCTTCCCATTTGTTCTTTTACATCTCCATCAGTTTCAATGTATTATAGCAAGTGGTTAGTACTTTTGTAATTTAAAAATCAATAGGAAAAAATGAAGAGATAATCACAAAGTACCACAGTGGTTAATATTCGTGTGAATTATAGAGACAGTAAAAGTGATATAGGGATTCAGAAAAGATAGAACAAATTCCCAACTGGCTTACTCATGAAGGATTGATGACAGGAACACATTTAAATTGGTTCTCAGAGAATACTGCATTAGAACCCACAGGATCTGGATATTAGCCTCATTTAAGTTGCCAACTCACTGCCAGCTATTGGGCACAGTCATCAGGGTCTGCCTAATCTTTCTCTATCTTGGTTTAAGGTGAAGGACTTTAGATATCTCTCAAGGCTATTCAAACAGTAATATTTGAGGGGCAATGAGCATATGGGGTGGGGGAAGAAACAGGAAGGTGAAAAAATACAACCTTGGTTCTGAAATTAGTGAGTTAACTCCCCCCCCCCGCCCCCGCCACACACACACACACACACACAGAGAGAGAGACAGAGAGAGACAGAGAGACAGAGACAGAGAGAGACAGAGAGACAGAGAGAGAGAGAGAACAAAATGAATAGAGAAGAATAATGACAGATATTGCTGAAAAGCTTTCAATTGGATTGTAGATGGCTTTGAATGTCAGGTTAAACAGTATGGGCTTTATCTAATAGGAAGTCACTGATTTCAGAGGAAGAGACCTCCATTGCTAAGTTAATGCATTAAGAGCTGTAATTTGCAGTGAAATGAAGGAATAAGGAACTAAAGATATGGGGAGGATTCCTTTGAGGTCCTGTTAATACACAAAGGTGATATAAGAATGCTTGCATTGCATATTGCCCTTGGGTATAGAAAAAAATAAGACATTTTGGATCTGATGTTAGAATTAATAATGAAGGCCGGGGATTGGAAGATATTATTTTGTTGCTGATATTTTAATTTGAGGAATAAAATATGAAACAGAAATGTAGATGTCACTACAGGATGCTACTGTGGGAGAAAGAAAAGTGATTCAAATTTAAACTTCAGCTCATATTTATTAGTGCTTTTGTCACTAGTTTATAAATTATAGGGGATACATTTAAAAATCTATAATCTTGCCTGTAGATGGAAGTGAGTTGATCTGCCCAGCATTAGCCAACACAAATACAGTGCATTAAGAGTTGAAAACCACAAAAGACATGTGCAACATACAGGAAAGGTCACAATACCCCTCCCATATTCAAATTGTGCAATTTTTGTTCTAACAAGTGAAACAATGGGAGGTTTAAATTTTGCTAATTTTATGGCATAGAGTTTTTTTGTGAAGAGAAAAATTTATTATTCTTGTCCAACCTTTCTAATTTATAAATTTATATAGCCCTTGTAAAACCTTCATCTCCATTGAATATAGATAATGTTTTAAGCTAAGGACCCTGGGTATTACAACATATGAGAACTTGAACTCAAAGAGTCTATGGTGATTTACCCAAAGGTGGGTGGCTAATTGCTGGTGGAGCCTATGTAAGTGCCCATGTCTTTTCAATGTACTTACTCTGATAATGTTATGTCCCAAGATGCAATGACTATCAATGAGTATTCCCTCATACATCTTTTTTTAAATATGTTTGTATTGGTTTAATAAAGGAAGTGAGAGCGGGAAAGAGATAGAAACATCAATGATGAAAGAGAATTATTGATTGGCTGCCTCCTGCATACCCTGCACAGGAGATTGTGCTAAAATCTGGGCATATGCCCTGACCAGGAATTGAACCATGACTTCCTGGTTCATAGGTCAATGCTCAATCACTGAGTCATGCTGACAGGGATTTCATACATCTTTATATAGAACATCAGAATAAACACAAATGTTTTCCAGAAAAAAATTGGTTTATTTACTATTGCATTATAAGGTTTATAGTGTAACTAGTTATACATCAAGGAATAAAACAATTGTCATGCTTCCATTCCTGTTGATGAATATTGTCACTCAGAAGAAACTTTTCACCCTCCTTTAAGGGCAACAGGGACAGTTGCCTGGCCTTGTGACAATTCTTGTATCTTCTTTTACTTATCTAGAGCTCCATATCATGTATCCCTCTTAAGCTGAGAAAGATGTTATCGCATTTCTCCATTTGAATCTATAACATGCAACAATTTCTAAAAATCTCAGCTATAGTTGTTTTTTCTATCATAACCACCCCTAAAATTAACCATGATGAATTGCAACATTAAGAAAAATATCCTTGTTGTACATTCTGGGGTTGTGGCTTGTGAAATTCCACTAGAGTGATTTCTGCATGTCTTGTGGACACTTAATGATGAATAGTCAAAAATTGGGTTATTTTAAATAATGTTGCATGGAACATTGTGATGCATATACCATTTTAATTAATGTTTTGGACTAATATGTGGTTATAAAAAGAATGAAATTTTATCATTTGTGACAGTATGGATGGACCTAAAGTGTATTAGGCTAAGTGAAATAACTCAGATAAAGACAAATACTATATAATTTCACTTATATGTAGAATCTAAAAAGACAAATAAACAAAAAAAAAACAAAATAAACACACAAACAAAACAGAAACAAACTCATAGACACAGAAAACAAACTGAGGGCTGTCAGATGGGAAGGATATTGGGAGGCTGGTTGAATGAGGTATTGGAATTAAGTAGTACAAATTGGCAATTATAAAATAGTCACGGGCTATAAATTACAGCATAGGGAATATAGTCAATAATATTGTAATGACCATGTATGATGCCAGTTGAGTACTGGAACAATCAGGAAAATTACTTCATAAGTTATATAAATATCTAACCACTCTGCTGTGCACCTGAATCTAATATTCAATGTCAACTGTAACTGAAAGAAAAACTTGGATTACTTTGAATGTTATGTTGAATCTTGCATGTGAGTATAAGTGTGGAGGTGGAGGTGGAGGTGGGAGCCTCTGTCATACATGAAGTCTTTATCGTTTACATTTATTCAGATCTGCTGAGAAGCAGATGCTGATGTGGCTTTAGATGTGCATGCAAGAAATGTATCCATGGGGGAAGAAGCAGGAGAGCCTTTAGACAGCAATACAGATCTAATATTTCTGGAAGGTGAGAGGCAAGGAAGGAGGATTGGTTGAAAATAATCTTGGACTATAGCACAGTTCTAAAAAAGCTGTAGCCAAGTCAATGATGAGCCCTTGAGCCAAAGCCATTAGCTGGAGTAGTCCCACTTCTCATCATCTTGGCCTGCCTGGCACCTCTGTCAGGGTCACCGCAGCAGGAGAGCTGAGCGGTGCCTTCTCATGGCTGCTACATGTTGGCATGACTCATTCCTCTAAAGAATTTTTCTCTAAAACAGTGTTGGTGTCTTCATGTTGTTCAGATGTTCTCAGTGATTTTCCACGAGATTCAAGTGGCTTATTATGAAGTAAAAAATACTGGATGTAATTAAATATTACTTAGCTAGAATTATTATATATGTCTTAATTACATTTATTTCTTGTTTTGTATATTTTGTGTGTACACATGAATACATAAAGACAGATTTCTGTATCAATATAAGATATGTCCTTTGTAAGTTAAATACTTTGTACATATCTTCTTAGACTTTATGTAAGAAAGTTGTATTGACAGCCCTAATTGGTGGCTCTTGGAAGAAAGACTTGTGAAGATCAATGGCATAATGATTACTATTCCCTGCAGTATGTATTAAGAACTTCACAAATGAATCTTGAAAGCAATAGAATCTCTTTATTTAATTTTCAAGTTGTTTCAACTCTACAGAGGAATTTGAGAATCTTAATCAAAGAGGGATGCCTGGTTAGTTAAACAAGGATATTAAATTTTAAATAAAGCTTGTGCAAGTCAGATTTGTGTGTACATGGGAGAGAGGGGTTTGCAAGTATTTATATGAAATCAACACAGTCATTAATAGATGAGTTTATTCTTAACAAAATAATACAAAGGAATGTGGCACAAAAATTCAGAATACTAGAGTTTCAGTATTAGTCCTGGCATGTGCTAATCACAAATGGCCTTAGATGAGTCCATTTAAACTTTCTAATCTTCTGTTTCATCACTTAAAAAATAGAGATAACTGCTCATATGTCTTCTTCATTTAGTTTCTAGGAAGGTCAAATGAGTTAGGAGATCACATTGGAGTGACTGGATGTTTTGGTGGAAGCACTAAAACCTGAAATTGTGATATGCAAGGTAAATGACCCAGAGGGGTTTTCATAGTGTGTCAGCATTCTTTCTTTGAGGAAGTTGAACACATCTATTAAAAGTAGCTGTGTATTGTCTCACAGTGAAAACATGTAGAATCCATCCAAGACCATAAATTCTTTTTTGGGAGGAGAGGTACTGTTTTTCATTCACTTCTTTGTTCAACAGATATTAATCCAGTACCTTGTGTTCTAGACACTGGGTGATACAATGGTGAATGACAGTGAAGCAAGCAGACAAAGACATGCTCTCATGCAGCTTATACTCCAGGTAAGAACTATCTTCTGTTTCCAGGAAAACAGTCTCTTTAATGGAGATTTGTTAACAGGAAGTTTAATAGGGATCAATATATGTCAGAGAGAGAAGGAAACAAGTTTGAACAGAGGGAAAAGCTAAACTGAGACTTAGTTTAACAAAGGCCTCAGAAAACCCCAGAGGCAGCCTGCAGTTGAAATGGCATTTTCACTGACCATATACTTGACATTGTTGTTCCTAAGGAAGGACAGACAGAATCTTGAGTGAGGCAGGTTCTTTTAGCCAAAGACAATGTCAATGGGAGTGGGTTTATTGCCTGTGATTTGTGAGCAGACAACACGCTCAGTAGCAAAGGCAACGGCATATTGAGAAGAGACCTAAAAGAAGTAAGAGCATGAAGCATGTAGATTTTGGTGATCAGAACTTTCCAACTCAAGGGGAAAGTAATGCAAAGGCTTTGAGACAGGAAGTGGTGTTTGCGGTATTAGAAAAATACCAAGAAAACCATTGCAGCTCCAGTGGTATGAATAGCAAGGGGGGAGGAGGGGAGTTGGTAAGACATGAGTCAGAGAAATGGTCTAGGAGTCACACTGGTCAAATCCTGGGTGTCTACCATAGTCGTGCCTGATGAGCAAGATAGCGATAAGCAAGAATGAAGGGAGCATAGAACAATAGATAGTAAAAATGTAAAATATTGTATTCAATAATGGTCAGCAAACTAAAAGGAAATTCCTAAATGTGTAAAGTGGTAGGAAATGAATTAAGTAGAGAAGTATCTTTAGATTAGTAGGGTAATGTTAGAACTGAGACCTGAATCACCTTAAATGACATCAGAACCTATATGTAAATTAGTGAACAATGTTGAGACTATGTATAATTTACATGTATATAACCTTTCTTTTCATTTCAATTAATATCATGTGGCCTTTGAGGACATTCTATCAGGCATGGTTAACTTTAATTGTCTCAACCTCCCTAGCCAGGTACAAGATGCTATTGAACTACTCTTGAAGACAGTACAACCACTAATCCTTGTTTTAGGGATGTGATCAGAGTCCTGATTCATTTCTACTCATTGGTGAATGACACTAAGGCCATCTCCTGTGAGTCAGTTAACTTTGCATAGCCACTTAGTAAATTTATTCATTTATTTTTATAATAAATTTTATTGATTTTTTTTTACAAAGAAGAAGGGAGAGGAATAGAAAGTTGGAAACATTCATGAGAGAAAAAACATCGATCAGATTCCTCCTGCACACACAACCCCTAATGGGGATGTGCCCGCAATCAAGATACATGTCCTGGACCTGGAACCCTTCAGTCTGCAGGCTAACACTCTATCCACTAAGCCAAACCAATTAGGGCACAAATTTATTATCTTAACTAACATTTCAATTCAATATGCCTCAAAATATGCTTATTAATGACTGTGTACAAAGCACAATCCTAAATGCAACAAGTATACTTAGATGATCTATATATGTCCCATGTGCCAAAGAAGATTACAAGAGAACTAGAGGAGGTGATATTTATGGAAGAATAGAACACCAGACTGACTATGATAAGTATAATGGAAGAATAGTGGCTATAATTAATTATTCAACATTGCTTTTAATCAGAAAGCAGGTAAGGCAAGTGAACTTAAGGCAAACCATCAGCAGTACTAAAGTAAACATTAAAGATCATGCCTTTGACCAACATTAATAGCAGGTAAATATTATAATATTTATTAATTTACTCACTTATTCATTTTGCATAGTTGTCAAGCTGTCTTCCCAAAATTCATGATGTTGAAACCCTAACCCCAGTACATCAAACTGTGACCTTTTTTTTTTTTTTTTTTTAGAGAGAGGCTCTTTACAAGTTAAAATTAGGTCATTGGGATGAGCCCGAACTATATGTGACTGGTGTCCTTAAGAAAAGGGTGAATTTGGAGAGAGTCTGGCCAAATTTGGAGAATGCCTTGTGAACATAAAGACAGTTTTTACAAGCCAAGGAGAGAAGCCTGGAACAGATCCTTCTCTTGTAACCGTTAGAAGAAATGAACCCTGCCAACACCTTGATTTCAGACTCCTGTCTCCAGAACTATGAGACAATATTTTCTGTTGTGTAAGCCACCCAGTTCATGGAACTTTGTTTTGGCAACCCTAGCAAACTAAATTAAGACACTAAACTTAATACACTGAGTTTGAATATGCTCCCAGCTAATGTCTAAAATCAAGGAAAATTATGATATAATGAACTGATTAATCTGTACTTTATATATTCATCTAATTCACATGTTAATGAGAAGTTTGAAAAGTTTAACTTGCAAGTTTACTCCATCAAGAGCTATCATTTGTTTTTTCTTTAAAGAAGTTATTCTAAGATGTGTATGGACTTGTCTGCCATTAAAAAAATAGAGTTAATACAGTTCAACCACAGGATCATTAGGATGACCCAAATTATTTAGCCAACTTGTAATACAGAAAAGATATCAAGGGATATTGGGGTGAGAGAGGCTGTGTGTTCTGACCATGACTCCAGAGACTACTGCTTCTTGAGGCTTTGGGACAATCTTTTCTTGCCCCCTCCCTTTACTGGTTTCTAGTTATCACTGTTGTTAGTGTCCGTATGCCTGTTCCTTAATTTTTATAATTAGGTGCAGTGAATCCTCTATTGGTTGGGAAATCAGAAAAGGGACTCTACGAGCATTCCATACATGTTTTAGAATGGAACTGTGTAAGTATCCAAGAAATCTCCCCACAAAACAAATCTTATGGTCTTTTTTTAAACATTATATTTTAACACAAAGGAGATGTCTGTATGCTTGGAACATAGATGTATTTCAAGTACTGCATTTGGTAGACTGCATTAGGAAAAACAGAAGTAGCCCATTTTGAAGACAAGAACTGTCTTTTATCTCTAACACAAATAAGCTGAATGACTAATTTGTGAAGCAAATTCTCTTATGAAGAACTTGTCCTTTAAAGCCTTATCCCTGGACCATGATAGCAGAACCCTGAGTGCCTGATATTTGTCCTGGTCCAGCTCTAATTCCAGCCCCACAACTTCTGCTCCTTCTCTGCTTGCTTTAATAACTTCCCATTAGTCCTCCAGCTTCCCGCCCTTACTCTTCCTCATTCTGCAATCTCAACCTTGCCCATAGCTTCAGTTACCACCTAGTAGCAAATAACTCACAAAGTTTATGTCTAACTTAGACCTTTGAGTTCCAGATCTGTTTTTTCAAGTTTGTCACCTGCTCTTGTTTGTCTGGAACATTCTTCAAATCCAATATGTCCAACATGAAACCTCCCCTTTGTTCTACCCAGTGTTTCCAGTTCTAGTCAACGTCATCAACACCTCCGATTGCATGGTATAATCCTCATTATCTCCCTCATCTTTCTCCCTATCCATACTTCATCAAATTTCATAAAATTTACCTCATATAACACATTGAAATTCATCGCTTTTCTGGATTCCCACCATAATTTCCCAATTAAGATGCCATGATGTGTTCCTTGGTCTTAGGCAATGCCATGTAGACCTATCCACAGTTACTCTTAACTTCCTCCAATCCATTCTCCTCACTGTGGCTAGAACTTTTGTTTTAAATACATTTGATTATAATCATCTTTACCCATACCCACTAAAATCTGCCAATGGCTTCCCAGTTTTTTTTTTTAATTATAAATACTAGAGGCCCTGTGCACGGAATTTGTGCACTGGGGGTGGATAATCCCTCAGCCCAACCTGCCCCTCATACATACTGGGAGCCCTCAGGGGATGTCCTACTAACCAATCACCCCCAGCCTTCCCAAGACTTAAAGTCTCTGGCTGAAGCTTTAAGCCTTGGGCACCCAGCCATCGCCCTGCAATGGGGACAATGGCTGGCTCCGTCCCAGCCCTGCCCACCCCCCCCAGCCCAGGCCTTCACCCCAGCCAGCTAGTGCCTGGCTAGCATGTGCCTCAGACATCTACATTTGTCAAAACAAATATTAACATGTGAAGAAATAGAAATTATTAGGCAAGAAATGGGGTAAGAAAAAAATAAGCTGACAATGTCCACACCTATGGTTCATGTCCAAGTTTGATTCAGACTTATGCAATGTTTTCTTGGAGCCTGGCTTAGGCCTATCTCAAAGCCTTTAAAATAGTTATCTTCTCTGTCTGAAATAATCTTAGCCCAGAACTTAGCATTGCTCATTTAGTATCATCGTTCATATGTCCAATGAAATTTCAGTCCCTTAGTATCACATCTTCTCTTATTATCTTTATCAGTCAGAATGGAGAGAGTATGTTGTGGGGGGAAGAAGACAACAACGTTGTATTTCACAATTCAACTACATATTCACTGTGGTTAGTCTCAGGGACTCAGACTGGGGAACTTCTAACTTGAATATTGCCACTTTCTCTATCAGAGGTAAGGAGAGCCCCTGAGGTTTCCACACTGCAAATTAAAAGCTCAGCTTTGAGTCACATCAACACTATTCAGATCTCATAAGTAGAACTAATCACATGACCCTATTCTACCACAATTTCAGTTTGACTTTGTGCCCATAAGAAAGGAGCATCAACATTTTTGGCAAATAGCTTAAGCTTAATACTTAATCTACATTAGTCTTTTTACTTGATTTTGCATTTTGTAGTAATGATCACTGTTTTAATCTTATCCTGTCTATCATCTATCTATCTATCTATCTATCTATCATCTATTTATCTATCTGGCTGTATAATGCTTGCTTCCCCACAACATGACCATGAATGAAATTTTTTTGTCCTAGTCCAGATGGTTTGTTCAGAATATGGCACAGGTAGAATTGTGCATTATTTATAGTAGGCAGTAAAAATATAGTTTATTAAGTAAATAGTGAATAAAGCACAATGGCTTTTCTTAAGCTGTACCTTCTTTTATCCAAACCTTCCAGTAATGAGCTCAGTTTGCCTTTATTCTTCATCAATAGCATTGCCACCATAAAGACAGATTATAAGCAAGGGTTATGAGATTGAAGGCAGAGTTTGAGACTTTCACTCAGGAGACATGAGGAAGGCAACCCAGACCAAGCAAATTTACTACAGAAGCTGCATGTAATATGCAGCATTGGGTTGGAGGAAACGTGGCTTTATCTCCAACTGGCTTTGTCAAAACTCAGGTGATGGAATATGATAGTGAGACCAGAGCTACCCCAAAACGAGATGATGCCTTTGTGTTTCCTTTTTAGGTTATGATAAGCTCAATCACTCTCCAAATTTCAGAGATCTTGACAGAGAATGACACCACAGAATAATTGACCATATTTGCCTCTCCTGATACTCTTCTATGAAAGAATAGGCCCTGATCTCTCTCCAAGGTACTGAACTGTCCTAAGTGCTGAACATTTAGTACCAATAAGCTGCTTCCTTTACCCACCCCAACCCTAGGAAGATTATTATAACCTTTATACTTGACTGAGACTTTTAGGCACAATTCTTGGCCCAATTATATTGCAACTAACATAAGCACTCACCTGGAAATTTTGACAAGCTAAATTAATGTTAAGCCTACATCACTTTCTATGACACTAGTGAAATTTGGTATATTAGTTTCCTAAGACTACTCTAGCAAGTTAACATGAACTTGGTATGCTTAAAACAATTCAAATCTATTATCTCAAAATTCAGCAGTTCAGAAGTCCAATATGAATTTCACAGGCTCAAATTCCTCCTGGAGGATCTGGGAGAGACGCTGTTCTCTAACATTTTCCAGGTTCTACAGACTGCCTACATCATGGACAATGGCCCTTGCCAACTACAAAGCCATCACTGGCCAGTAAAGTGATTTTCTCATCAGATTACTCTGACATGAGTTTTCTCCTCAGTGATCCATTTTTAAGGACCCTGGTGTTGCATTAGGCCCAATTGAATAATACAGGATAGATTATCTCCTTATTGTATGGTCAGCTGGTTAGCAACTTTAATTCCATTTGCTAAATTCTTTTTTGCCATGTTTGGTAACATATTCAGAAGTTATAGTTGGATATCTTTGGGGAGGCATTGTTCTGCCTATCATCCTTAACATATATATATATATATATATATATATATATATATATATATATATATATTGATTTGGATGTGGGTTTTTGTTGTTTTTTTGTTTTTGTTTGTTTGTTTTGCTTGTTTTTAGCAGGATGCAAAGGTGCAAGGGTAATTTCTTTCCCAGGTTTCTGTCCAGACAGATTCAAAGAATTAAGCCACGAACAAAAGGTGGTAAGTGAGAAGTACAGAAACTTTATTACAAGCAGATACTATCTCCAAAACTCTAATTCTAATTCTAAGACTCTGTCTCTCCTGGCACAGGAGACAGAGGGTGGCCACTGCTCTTTTGTCAGGAGGAATACCTATATATTCTAGAGACCAGCCTTTCCTTAATTGTGCCTTTCTCGAAGTGGGACTTCAGCCTTATAATCTGTTCCCATGGCCCTTAAATCCACACTTCTCCTTTTTGGTCATCCTATCTCTTCAGGTTGAAGTTGCTTTTTATCTCACATATGGCTTTCCTAGTTACTCAGGTCAGGGCTGCTTTTGATCTAACTTATGGTCAATTTAATTGCTTAGACCAGCGATACCTCTGTCTCTGTCCTTGGTTTATGGCTGTTTTAATAGCTCAGGCCAGAGATACCTCTATCCTCTCTGAACACCCCCTCCCCTTCCTGTCTGTCTAATTAAGCTAGCTAGCTAACCCTTATCAATATTAACATTGAATATTATAAAAATCATCATAAAATTGACTAGCTGGATTTCTCAAAACATAATACATTTTGAGATACCAAAATATTTTTAAAGTAATCTGGAATCACTTAGAATCAACAAATTGACAATTTTTAGATAAAGAGAGTAAAGCATGGATGAATTAAATTACATATCCAAGGCCATATGATTTGGAAGAATTGGGATTAAGATTCAGGGCACTTTCTACTAAGATATCCCTGTTGAATTCCATTTAGGAAGGCAAGCTATTTTGCAGTTTATTTCAGAACAAATTTATCAAGTGGTTAACATTTGTTTTAAACCAATGAAGCCTAATGTCACAAATTTGCAATACTAGGGTAGGTCAGAAATATAAAATGAGTTCAAAGTATAAAATGGCCAAAGTGATCATTCCTCAGAGCACATGATTTTAATGCTTCAAGTGACCTACTTACAAGAGGTTGATGTTTCCAGATGTAGCCGGGTGCATATTCACCCAATTCATCCCACTTCAATATGATGACATTGTGTACAAGGTACATTCTTCCTCCGAGAAGCTGAACTTGATCACTTACTGATTTCATCACACAGAAGTGTGCACACAAAAAAGATAAATGTTTGGCAAATTATTTTAAAGCAAGTCAAGATGGTCACTATTAAGGAAAAATATAAACATTAACAATGATGGGAGCAGACTTAAGAGAAGGTGGATGGAGACTTGAGATCTGCTCCAAAAGAACCATTCATATATAAATTTATGTTGTTTGGAATTGTATTATGAAGAATTATCTATATTGAAAAGTCAGTTATATTTGTCAGGACTAGCTGAAAGCAAAATAAATTACTCTGCATATTTACACATTCACATAGAAATGCTTAAAAAATACTGTCTCCCTGGCGTTGCTGTGCTTTGTAACACTGGCGATGAAGATGCTATTTATATCTTTAATAAAATATTTAAATTAAATTTTCTGGTTCACCATGGATCCATTCTGAGACACACTGTGGCATGCTGGTTTGGGGTATTAGATTCTGACTCTTATCTTTAGCAACTAGATTGCTACCCATTTCAATTCTCTCCTCCTTCCTGTCATCATACCCCCTCTCCCATTTCCTATCCCTCCCCCCACCCCCAATCCCTCATCCCCAACCCCCTAACCCTCCCAGCTCAGTCTCTCTTGAATAAATTCTTTTCATCTCTGCCACAAGGTTTCTAAAGAGGCTCACAGAGAGAACTGTTACCACACAAGGGAGAATGCAAGCAAAATGAAAAAAAAAATAGAAGCTTCTTTATAGCTATTTTTGTTTTTACCACTATTCACCCCTAAGAAGATCTCCATGGAATGGGTTTATAAGTTGCACTAGAGGCACTCATGTCTTTAACACCAGGGCCATAGTGTAACAGTTTAGCAAAGGAGCACAAACAAGGTCCTTGCCTTGTCCTGACTGTGCTTGTTTTAGTATCCATCCTCCCATGCATGGACGTATTTTGTGGTGGACATGGGGAGCTGGTTCCCAGTTGACTCTGCTAAGATCATGAGAACTGGCTCCACTAAGACATCAAATTTTGCTTGGTAAGTGCCTTAGTTCTTTTAAATTAAATGTATTGGAGTGACACTGGTTAATACTATTATATAGGTCTTGGCCCTCAATGGGTAGTTTGGTACATTAGAGCATCTCCCTGATATGCCAAGGTTGTGGGTTCAATTCCTGGTCAGGGCACATATGATCAACGAATACATAAATAAGTGGAACAACAAATCTCTTTATCTCTCTCTTTCTTTCTAAAATGAATCAATAAATAAATTTTTAAAAATATTTTCTACATATATATGATATATCATCTGTGTACTGCACTGTATGCCCACCACCCAAAGTCAAATCTTCATCTGTCATCATACATTCAACCTCCTTCACCCTTCACTATCGTCCCACCCCCTTCCCTATGCTAATCACCATACTGTTATCTGTATCTGAGTTTTTGTCTTTTTTGTTTTCAGTTTTATATCCCACATATGAGTGAAATTATATGGTTCTTGACTTTTTTGCCTGGCTTATCTTGCTTAGCATGATATTCCCAAGATCCATCCATGTTGTCCCAAATGGCATTATTTTATGGTTTTTTGTGGCTGTGTAGTATTTCTATCAAAGACTCTTCAATTGTTTTCACATCTTAGCCCTGGTGAATAAGGCTGCAAAGGACATAGCAGAGCATATATCTTTGTAAATAATTTTTAAAAAAAAATTTTGTGTTGATGCTCAGAAGATAGATTGCTGGGTCATATGGTTGCTCTAGTCATAATTTTTTAAAGGAACCTCCACACTGTTGTCCATAGTGGCTGTACCGTTTACATTTCCACCAGCAGTGAATGAAGGTTCATTTTTCTCTATCTCCTCTCCAACACTTATTACCTGATTTATTGATGATGGCCCCTCCTACAGGTGTGAGATGGTATCACATTGGAATTTTGATTTGCATTTCTCCAATACCTAGTGAAGTTGAGCATCTTTTCAAATCTCTCTTGGCCACTTATACGTCTTCTTGGGAGAAGAGTCTGTTCAGATCCTCTGCCAATTCTTTAACTGGATTGTTTTTGTTGAGTTGTATGAATTCTTTATATACTTTGGATATTAACCCCTTATTGGAGCTGTTGATTGCAAATATCTTCTTCTATTCAGTTAGTTGTCTTTTTGTTTTATTGACAGTTTCTATTCCTGTGCAGAGCTTGTTAGTTTGATATAGTCCCATTCATTTTTGCTTTTACTTCCCTCATATTTGGGATCAAATTTATAAAATCCCTCTAAGGCCAAGGTTCATAAGTTTAGTACCTATGTTTTCTTTTATGTAATTTATTGTTTCATGCTATATATTTAAGCCTTTGATCCATTTTAAGTTATTTTTTGTACAGTTTTATTCTTTTACATGCACCTTTCCTATTTTCCCCATTGTATGTTTTGGCTCCTTTGTATTTGCCTATATACCTGTGGATTTATTTCTGGGTTCTCAATTCTGTTCTTTTGGTCTGTGTGTCTCTTCCCACATTCCCTTTCTCTACCCTATTACCTTTCCATCCACTACAATGATGTTTAGAATTTATTCCCATTTTTCTGTCCTCATTAGTCTGTTGTTTCAATACTTCCCTTTTAAGTCATGAATTAAATTTAGTGATATCTTCAGATGAGAGCCAAAAACAAGAATTAAAAATTCTGGAGGAGAGAGAATAAAATAAGAAAATTTGCCAATTTTAAGACTGCTAAGTAAGTCATTGTCACTAAGCAGCTATAGTAAAAGTGTTTTTAATGTGGTGGGGGTTGTTTTGATATAGAAATAATTCATTTATGTTAATATATGTATTAGTGTTCTGGCCAAGGCAACAAATCCAGAGCCAAGGACAACTCAGATTGTGATATGAGTTTAAAATTTCTTTATGAGGATCGTCATCATCTTCATATAATAGTATCATAAGTAATGTTCTCTATGGTTGTTCAAGTTGTGAGCAATCACCTGCATCAAACTAAATTTGAGATTGAATATACTTAAACAAAACTGACTTGGTGATTGAGGAAAGGGTTTACTATGCTTACAGTCCAGCTACAGTGATCATACCCAAGAAATGTTGTTAGGTTAAATGAGACAAAGGAGCTTGGTTCAGCCCAGAAAAAAATACTTAATTTAAGAAGGAGTCCTAAACTTTCACAGAAGCACTAAGAAGGGAAGAGTTGAGGTCAATATTATCCCATGAATCTCAAGCCAGTTAGTAGGATGCATAATGACAGAGTAGCAATTGGGCCTGAGAGAATGTTTAAGAGCTAAAAGCCTGGAAGGAGGGAACATTTGTAAATTTACCTGGTTCAGAAAGAAAAACTGAGTTTCTTATATAAATGTGTAGATTCACTTCTATATAATTTTACTATCAGAGAACACTTATGTTCTGAGGATAGATGCAAGTTCCTATAGTTAAGAGGTATCACTGCTCACAGTTTTAGAAACCAGAGCAAAGCAACCCTTGGGAGTCCTGTGTTTGACACAGGGAAAGACAGGCATCTTTGTTTTAAAGAAGAAATTTCACCTTTCTTTATTGACAGGCATATAAGGACAAGGGTACCTGAATCTGATATTCCATACCAGGAGCATATGAGATTAAGAAAGTAAAGGAGACATCAGTGATTCCTTCATCTTTCTGCTAAGAATACACATCTATTTTTTCTGGTGTGATCTGAGTGAGTAAGATTAACACTCGGACTCAAACTTTCCCCGTCCCCAGCCAACATATTGCCTAATATTCTATTTAATATGTTATTAGATATTTTATTTAATCATCATGGCAACTCTGGGACAGAATCTGCATATTATTTTACATGAGAGAACTAAGTTGTAAAGACATGAGACATTTTCCCAAGGTCATATGTCTAATAAGTGGCAAAGTTTGAACATGTACCTTGTTTTGAGAGTTTTAGATCCCATCTTTCTCATGTATTGGTCCTACAAGCAAGTCTACTATTCATACCTTAGCAATTTTCCTTCTTCTTGACTCTCCTGTTATTGTCCAGGTAGTCCTGCTTCAGAGATGATGGTAAAGAAGCTTTCTACAAAGACTTGCTCTTCTTAGATGTTGAGTGGCATAGCCCCACTTTCATCTTGAAAATTTACATGTTCCCCCCATTTTCATACTCTCACTCATCACTCTGGGCCAGCTCTATGGCAAGACATATTAGAACGTTCTCAGAGATAAGTCCAGTATTATTCAGCAAACTGAAATAGGGTTCCATTTCTTTAAGTCCATTCCATGAACAAGGACTGCATTCCAGTTCTTAATAACATTATCCTTATCCCCAATGCCATTATATAATTAGAATGAGCTGTAAAAGCCTTGACCAAGAGTTTTTTTCTCAAGAAATTATGTAAGTGTCCATGTTCCAGAGATACTATTTTGTTTTGGGAGGAAAAATTATGCTCAGAGACTGAAATTGTCTTTGTCAATAATTTATTTAACACAGGTTTACTGTGGGAAGTATACTAACTTCATAAGCAAATAGCATACAGGATAATGCCTCTTAGAAGTCAAAAAGAAATAACAAACTCCAAAGCAATGTATGATTAATTACACTATTGGTCTAGGCAAGGGAAATAAAAGGAAAAGAGTCCAAATTGTATTATGGTGAACTTTTCTAAGAGTTGCTAATAGGGAGAGACTGCTTAGCTGAAAGCTGAAGTCAAGCTGCAAGCGCAAAAGTAAAAGTCCCTTGTTGCCAGAGCCTGTTGCTAAGGAACTATGAAGTTTGTGTTGCCCAGCAAGTTGTTCTCCTTCATGGGACTCCTGCATGATTTTCACCACTGCTGACCAAAGAGTTACTTTTACTGCAGCAAAAGCTAATGCCCCTAACTGTTTTTGCTCAGTGGTTAGAGCATTGGCCTGGGAACTCAAGGGTCCCAGTTTTGATTCTAGTCAAGGGCATATACCTTGGTTGTGGGCACATTCCCAGTAGGGAGTGTGCAAAAGGCAGCTGATTGATGTTTCTAACTCTCTATCTTTCTCTCCTCTTCTCTGTAAAAAATCAATAAAATATGTTTACAAAAAAAAAAAAGCTAATGCCCCAAAGGTTTTGGAAGGGCTATTTAAATCAGCAATTTTAGATCAGCAACGGGTAGTTTTGCTAAGACCAAAAAGATAACTTCTGCTTCCTTTTCAGAACTTCTCCTGTATCTGCTGTTTCTTTTTAAACAAAACAAAACAAAACAAAACAGCTCAAAATAATCTCTATGCCAAAGAGGCATATTATGGTATGGTACATTCTGCTCCCCTTCCATGGTCATTAATATATCTTCAGTTTTTAAAATATATTTTATTTTATTTTTTTTTACAGAGAGGGAGAAGAATAGAAAGTCAGAAACATCAATGAGAGAGAAACATTGATCAGCTGCCTCTTGCACACCCCCTCCTGGGGATGTGCCCACAGCCGAGGTACATGCCCTTGACCAGAACCGAACATGGGACCTTTCAGTCCACAGGCTGATGCTCTATCCACTGAGCCAAACTGGTTTTGGCCTATATCTTCAGTTTTAACAGTGCCTTCCTGGTGATTGCTTTAAATATTTTAAGTATTGTTTCATCATCCAGAGTATCTTAATTCTAAGATCTAACTTATAGCTTCCAAATCTCAGGTAGAGTATACCTTAGGTGGAATCCACTTCTGAAATCTCCACCCTCATAGAGAAGTGTCAAAGTTATTTCCTGTGTGTCCCCTCACTAATGACATCAAAGGTTTTATCATAGGTGCCTAAGAACAACTCTGTTCATGTTATTCTCTCCAACTGGGGTAAGCTGTTGGAGGGCAGGAATCCTCGCTCTCATTCTTTGCTGTTATTACCATGCTATATAAGAGAATATTGAATGATATATAGATATGTGTTGACTCAATAGCAATAGTTCAATTCAGCTTATGATAGGCTTCTGAGAAACACTAAATTCTCAGAGCTGCAATCTGGCATTGTCAGAAGTGTCCCTGCAGAAGGAAACAAGGCAATGGCAGCATGTTTACTTAAGACTTGCTCCAGAAAAAACATTTCCAGGGTATTCCCATCAAGCAGGAGAATCTGTACTCCATATCCTGACATCAATAAAAGGAGAGGACATCATGTAGACTGTGGCATTCTATGTATAGGTTTTGAGTAGTTGTTATTGAAGACCTTCAATAATTACCAATACATGCTCACTGGGCATTCTTGCAAATAACTCACTTTCTAGGAACACATTTGTCAATAAAAGCCTTGCAGGAATGCAGCAGGTACATTGATTTGCTTGGGGCCTGGCCTCATTCCTTTCTGCAGGGATTTATAGAAGACTGCCCATAAGATTTTGTAAATGAGGCCCTTCAGCCAAAACCAATCACCTTGCTGAGTAAATGAGGAAGAAAGGACAAAGTCTCCAGGAGCCAACTTATTAGGCATAAGGAATGCTTTAGGGAATGCTTCTTTGGGCTCACTAGTTGAAAGAAGAATTTGTTTTTAAAGTGAAAAGGTCTATAAGGAGTGATATTATCAGACTTGCTCATCTGAATCTTGTTGGGCAAAAACACTGCTTTCTGTATCACAATGATCTCAGTCACTCTCAGACAACAGTGTTGTGATTGCAGGGTGAGAGAACGTGGAGGAGGATATAGGGAGAATAGATACTAATGGAAGGAGACTTGACTTGGGGTGGTGAACACACAATACATTGTTCAGATGGTGTATTGTGGAATTGTGCACCTGAAACCTGTATAATTTTGTTAACCAGTGTCACCCCAATAAATTCAATACAAAGGAGAAAAAGAAATAAGGGGTAGATCAAATTTAACGAGGAGGCTGTCTTATGTTGTGGTATCTCCCAGTTTGTTTTCCTGATGTGTGTTAGAATTTCCACCTTGAAAGGCAAGTTTAATTAGTAGCATTAGAACCAGGTAAATTCAGGATCTGAGAAATTATGTGAATTCCCATGAGCAGCGACTGAGTTCACTCTAAAATCTAAGAAATTAGGCTTCCTTACAGACTGAAAATATTTTGAGTATTCCTAGAAACTACACTTTCCTTCATGAAGAGCTATTGATTCAAATAATTTAGGGCTCCATCTACAGAGAAGAGTCTGCTAAGACCTTCACTTTGAAAGTGCTGCAATAGCATCTCCATCTGAGAGTCTAGCATTTGACTTACGCTGTGAAAAGGGGAAGTTTAAGCTGTTCCTCAAAGTCTAAGGTGAGGTGGATGTGGCTGACTGTGTCAGTTTCCCTGTCTTTGAAGAGGAACTCAGCATTATCTCCAGTCGGAGGAATATGCGCGCACGCGCACATACACACACACACACACACACACACACACACACACACACACACACACTCATCACTTCTCTAAGTCAACTCACTCCCAAAAGGCTTTTTCATTCTTTCTTAACAAGGATTTACCACCATTGCAGCTGCTTAACATTTTTCAGAGTGGGGTCTCACTTTATCCTCTTCTTCCTATTCCCTGTTTGAAAAATAACTCTGTATTTTAAATATTTTAGACTCGGCAGCAGTAAATGTTTTCAGGCTTTGGATCACACCACCACTGCAAGGAGAGAAAGAATTGAAGACAGCTGTGATGCCAAATTTCAAGAAAAAAGAAAAAGAGAAAAATAGCAAATCCTTGTTTGTTAGGCTGTCACCAAACATCACTGGGAATCCATCCCATTTGTACATGGAAACTCCTATTGTGAAGTCTAAAAAAGGAAAGCTTAGGATTTTCTAGGAGAAAAAGAGATCGTATTTTCTAGCTAGAGCATAGAAGCATTTAAATTTCTGAGAAGGTTTATAGGGAAAAACAAATATCTCTAAGAAGAAAGGTGTGTTTATTATGCTGTTATTAACAAGATTTCAGAATAGGCCCTGGCTCGTGTTGCTCAGTTGGTTGGGTGCTGCCCCATGCCCCAAAAGGTTGCTGATTCAATTTCTGATTAGGGCACATGCCTAGGTTTGGGAGCTCAATCAATCCCCAGTAGAGGCTGTTGCAGGAGGCAGCTGATTGGATTGATATTCCTCTCTCAAATCAATGTTTTTCTCTCTCCCTCTCCACTCTCTCTAAAAATCATTAAAACATCTTTAAAATAGATTTCAAAACAGTGAAGGAGACTGAAAAACTTATTTTAGATAGCAATTGTCATTTAGTGAATGTTTACTTTAAACCCAGAATTGTTATTTTTCAAACCAAGATCAAAGAGGGGAAAGGTAACCCTGGTATATGTTGGGGAGGAAAATTTTCCTCTGCCTCACAGAGGTTCTTTGTCTGGTCTAATAAGCAAATAGACATGAGGCAAACTAACAGAGGAACATTCAATTTAATTTCATACATACAAGAAACACAACCACACACACACACACGAGAGGTTCCAAGACAGAATGTTAAAATAAGCTACACATGCTATCATCTTGAGCCAAGGAATGGGATAGGGGCCTAGAGCTTCAGGGGGTGGAGGGGTAGGATAATTTACAGGATGGTAAGGAAAGCAGATGTTCAGTAATTAGGTATTCTCTCTGCCATATAGTTAAGACATAAAATTTTATTTCTGATAATAGCTCCTTATGGGCAAGGCTCACAATTTAAATTCTTTAAGGGAGAGGTAAAATCAATTTCTTGAGCCTGTATGGTCTTCATTGCCTTTAGTTTGAAATAATCCACATGTTAAAGCAGTACATCTTGGGGAGACCTGTTCTGAGCCCCTTCATATACATGCGATAACTCAGCCTGTCTTCCCCAAACCTCCTGCTGGCAAATGCTGTGCTTCCCTCATTCCCTCTCTTTCTTAAAATATATTTTATTGATTTTTTTTTACAGAGAGAAAGGGAGAAGGATAAAGAGTTAGAAACATTGATGAGAGAGAACCATCGATCAGCTGCCTCCTGCACACCCCTTACTGGGGATGTGCCCACAACCAAAGTACATGCCCTTGACTGGAATCGAACCTGGGATCCTTCAGTCCGCAGACCCTTCAGTCGACTGAGCCAAACCTGTTAGGGCCCCTCGCTCAACTCTTAAACAGTTTGTGAGAGTGAGAAATGAAGAACAAGGTAAGATCTCTGCCTGCTTTTGGCTCATTTTCCCTGTATAGGCAAAATTATCACCTTCATTTTCTTGGTTCTTTGAAAGCAGAAAATTAAGAAAATGTTATGGCCACCATACCTAGTGGGAAATCACTCGAGTTGAACTTGTCACCTTTTTAATCCACTTATAATGATAAAGTGCTGATTTGTACATGTAATTACTGAAGCCTAGTTATTGCTGCACTGAAATCAGCGTGGCACCTTCAAATATGCACCACCTTCCCAGGAATGAGATCCCCCAGTCATGGCCCCCCGCCTGACCTTAGTGCTGAACTCATTTCCAGTCTTACTCAGAAGTGAGCTTTGTCAAAGATTCAAAGTCATCCTTTCAGGCACCTGCACTTTTCAGCGCATGCCTAAAACCAGCTCTCTGAGGTTGTAGGTAATGAAGCTTGGCTTCACAAGTGGAAATTACTAATTTATTCGTGTTATTTGAGGTGGCATATGGATAAAAGGAAACCCATAGATGCATTCTACAAAGTCTTTACAAAAAGCACTTTTGAAAATGTTCCACACCATGGGTCACTAATAAATGTAAAAGCTGTATTTCTTGGGAGGGGGAGTACTCTTTAATCTGAGAAAATAAACTGGCTTATGAGATAAAAAATAAAATGCTCAGAATGTATATGATTTTTGTTTGTATAGGAAAAAAACTAGAAGGGGAAATAATTGGGCTTCTTGGGATTAGTATTATGATGGATAATGTTTAACATGCTTATTGCATGATATTGACTCTTAAATGTTTGATCCAGTAGGTCAGACATATGACCCAGAAATCTGTGCCTTAAATTCCTGACTCACAGTCTTATAATTATGGCTAATTTGCTATATGCCATACACTACTGCAAACTTTTCATGAAGTAACCTTATTATCCCTCATAACAACCCCAGGAAATATTACAGTGTCCCCTTTCAGAGTAAGAAACTGAGGCATAGAAAAGTTGAATGATTTCTCTAACATCACAGTGAGTGGCACAGTGATAAAAAGGTGTTTTCATTGATGACCTAGAAGAAGAAAATGGGCATCATTGTTGAATGTTTGCTAAAAATGCTGCTTCTAGTTGCAGCTCCTCTTCAAAAGGACGTAAATATAGTGACTCCTATTGGACATAGTAGTTCACTTACTCACAGACTTAGTTTTATTCAAATTTAAGAAAATATTTCCTAGCTTTCATTGACTTTTTGCTTTATTTCTCTTTTTAGAATGTGTGTTCCCATAAGTAAGAAAGCATTAATGGTATGAAAGGACAAAATAGCAACAGATCACTGAGTTTTCCTCTTCTCTATTCCCGGTCAGAGATCTGTGATCCTTTTCTTTTCGGCTTTGTGTGTGTGTGTGTTCAAAGAGAGCCAAACAACTCCATGGATTTATAGAGGCTTAACAGACAGAAATAATGGAATGTGGACAGAAAATGTGGTTTCATTTTTTAAAGAGCACCTGAAGGAGAAGAAATGCCAAAATCAGATATTCAATGTAATGGACCAAATGCTGGGGGAGGCTGAGATCAAGACTGAACAGAGCTGTCTTGATTTTCTAACAAGTATCTTAAGATCTCCCAGTGATGGTGGAATGTGAGGGTGGAGGGTGAAGGTAGAGCCACAGCATTATAATGCATGATTTTTAGGGTGACTTCAATCAAGTAAAATCAAGTTTGTGCTAAGCCCTGCTTGTTGTTGGCTATGAGTCATCAGAAAGGGCAGAAACTCTGAACCACAAGATTTCCATTTATTAATGAATTTATATTGCTGGGTAATTAATTGTCTTGATTGTCAACTGTTATCTAGGTGTTTCATATGAGTGTCTTTCCTTAGCAGTAAGATTGGAAGCTTATAAAAATAAAGAGTAATATTTGCTATTCTCTATGCTGTTTTGACACTTAGCAAAGGACTGGGCATTGAGAATTAATTTAATTTAATTAACTATATTAAAGCAATGCATCGTCAAGTTGCTACTTGTTTGTCTTTGTGATTGAAAAGAGATGCATTTAATATTGTGTTATTCAATTTAAGGTTTCAACTTTTTTTTTTCATTTGCTTGACAAAGTTGGGTGGAAGAAAATGCAGCCTGTATAACACATCATACATTGATGTTGTCTTCACATACACATACAATTTCATAAAAGCAAGTCTGTACTTCAGAACTGTCATTGTGCCTTTATCAAATGTGTTAGTGCCTAAAATAATACTCTTCGAAAGGATTTCTCATTAAAGTAAACAAATAAAAACCTAAGGCCGATGTGAGCATAAAAAGCTTGCGTCATAATTTTTTATGGAGATCCCAAATTCCATGAATACTTTGTAACCCAATGCCTATTAAGTGAAAACATGGGCATAGATCTGTGTTTAAAACAAGAGAAAAAAATATCTCTAGAGAAAAAGTATCTCTAGCGTCTAGCACATTTATCAATGTCCCAAAGAAATAAACAATCTGTCAATAGTTTAGCACGATTATGTGTCTACATAGCATAGCGATTTATTCTAACATTTTCCCACCTGGAAAAAACTGGATTCAAGTGTCTTCGGCAATGGCAAAGCAACATTGCGTCTTCGCAGAGTGTCATGCCACTCTCAGAGCAAGCCTACAGTTGTAGGAATGGGACTGGGTGGTGGTGGTGGTGGTAGTAGTGACTGCAAAGGCTCTGGTGTAGAAATTGCAGATGGAGAGCGGGGCTCTCTCTGTGCATGGAAGTGGAGAGGAGCTGAAAGGAGCCTGGAGAAAAGGCTGTCATATTTGCTCTGAAGAACCGCCAAATCAGAGAGCAGGGAAAATTTCATTGGAGGAACGCCTTCATCAGCAATTAATCCTGTCATATTGCAAGAAAATTGTGAATGTTCTCTCCAGAAACTGTCCGCCCATTGCAGCTAATGGAACACACACGCAGGAAGGGACCCGCTTTTCTGCTCTAAACCAAAGGCGCCTGGTGCAGAGACTCGCTCCAGCGAGCGCGCGCGCGCGCACACACACACACACACACACACACAACACACACACACACACACACACACACGCACACGCACACGGGCACACGGGCACACACACGCACACACACACGCACACGCGCCAGCCTGAGGGTTGGCTAGAGTCTGGCAGCCGCAGATCCCGCTAGGAAATAGCCACAGGCACCCTGAAGTAGGTGTTGCCGCTCCTCAATTGCTACTTTCCCAAGCACTTTGGCGAAGACATGCATCCCGCCCAGCTCGCCGGTCCACGCAGGTCTCGGTTCTATTTTGCTCTCCAGACTCGTCTTCTCCCTGAAAGCCAGGTTCCAAAGTCCTTGTTGCTTCTCCTTGGGTGGTTTGGTGTGGAGGGCGGGGGCAGCGTCAGTTTCACTTCAACCTAAGCAGCCAAGGGGTTCCTCACTCGTGGAGGGAGCGGGACCCCTGTGATGTGCCCTGGGACTCTGGGGGCGCGCGCCAGAGGTCCACAGCTCTCGCCAGAACCTCTGTGTCCGCTCTCTCCCCGCCTCCCCCGCCCCACCCCTCGGGGTGTCGCGGCACCAACTAATCTTTTCCTTTTCTCTCGCAAGATCAAGGGAGAAAGCGAGCGGGCTGCTGGCTTAGGAATCTGAGCCCTGCGCAGCTTGCGCCGGAGCCGGTCCGCCCCGACCCCGACCCCGAAAAGGGCTCCTCGCTCCCGCCCGCTGCACCGAGGAAGTCGCACTCCGGGGAGGTAGCTGGAGCCAAACCCACAGCAGGTAAGAGCGCCACGCCGCCCAGCTTGCAGCCTGCCTGCTCCCGGGGCCCTGGCACGGCGGGGTCCCTCCAGATTTCCAAAAGCTGGTGTGGAAGGGTCGGGGTTGGGACACTGGACGAGGGTCCCCCACAAGTGCAGATTCTCCAACGGAAACTTTGGCGCCTGGGGTTTGGAGGGCTGAAGGGAGCGATGGCGGGTCTGGCAGGGGCAGGGACAGTCGAGGCACCGCGCGGGGCAGGGCTGTGATTCCGCGGGTCACGGAGTCCCGCGGAAGGTAGAAGGCAGCCTGGGAGCCGCGCCTGCCGGGGCACCGCTCCCTCTTCCAGCCCGAAACCCCTCCACTGCCACCCGACTCCCTCCCTCTCCCCGAGATGCCCTCGCTGAAAAGACAGTGAGGTCTTCGCCCTCTCCGGCCCCTCAGGGTCCATCCTGCCAGGATTGCCGCGTCTCCCAGGCGGTTGGGGTGGAGGCCCCGCTCGCCAAGGCTAGGCACCGTACTCAGGTTCCGCCCTTTGGTGCGGGGGCTGGTGGACCACGGCCAAGGGGCAGGAGGATAAACACGAGCGAATGGTCCCAGGACAGAGGAGGGGGAAGCCTGGTGCAACCCCGTCCCGTTTCAGCTCCGCATAGGACCTAGGTTTCCGCCCGGGGCTTGAGGACAGGGTCTCAGCCCAGAGCTCCGGAGCTCCAAGACCGCGCTGGGCATCACCAACACCCGCCTCATGGTGGGCCCTTGGCACCCAGGCGGGTCCTCAATAGGGGTTTCTCCAGCCTTGATGTCCCTGGCGGTCCGCACCTGTGGACCTGAGCGGTCGGGAGTACCTTCCAGCTCCCAGGAGGCACGAGGTGCGGTTCGAGCCCGCGCGGGGCGGATCGGGCACAGATTCCACCTGTGAGCCCTGCCCGCAGCCCCTGGGGCACCGGGGAAGGAGGAGAGCTCACCTAGGGGAGCCCCCTAGACATGAAGATCCCCTCCCCCGAATTATGGACACAGAGACAGAGAGCGGCACACACCCCTACCTCAGTTCCCCTTCCCTGTCCCATCTCTCTCTCCCCTCCTGCCCTCGCCAGTCCTCCAGGCCGCCTTGAGCCACAAAATCGCCCAACCGAACTCACCAACCCCAGGTAATGACACCAGGCTGCTGCCTGTAGGGCAATAGAGAAATAGAGGTGGACGCCTAGCTCGAGAAGATCTGCCTGCAGACATCTCACCCGAGCTGCCCCCAGGTGTCCTTAAGTTAGTTCACGCCCCGGCACCTCTGTGACTGAGGCCACGTAGGGTTACAGGTCTGCCCGCCCGCCCTGGCGCGCCCAGCCCAGCAAAAGCTCGGTGCTTCCCAGTCGTCAGCGCCGGAATCTCCCACACTGACTTTCTAGTTCCCGTTCATCTCTCTGCGTCTGTTGGGTTTGTTTTGCTTTCTTGCTCTTTTTCTTAGCGCTTGGTGGCGGTGGGACCTGGCAGCCAGACCTGTGTTGTGTCCGGCCCCTAGCACACACAGCCATCAACACAGACACGGGTCCCCATGCTCTACCGCACACCGCCCGCGCCCCAGGGGACAGCGCAGTCTGGGCTGCACAGACCCTCGCGCCTGTGGTCAGGGCCAAGGTCAGGGTCATGGCCACAGCCTCAGTTCCGCAGAGGACCGACTGGAAGAGAACAGAGCCAACCCAGACTCCAAAAAAAACGTAGGACAACAGAAAAAGCCTGAGAAAAACTAGAATTTGGATTGGGGGTGGGTTGGGGAGGAGGTTTTAAAGGAGAAAGGCCCGCCCTCCAGCTGCATTGAGCAGCTTTAAGAGACTGGCTGCAGTGCCCTGCCTCTACCCCCAACCCCCTTTCCAGCAGGCCTCAGGTCAGAGCCCACCCTTGGTGGGCAGCCTCTCTCTATCCACTCAGGGAAGTCCAGATGGCTGGTTCCTAGGGTGGACCAGCAGCTTGCTTCATTCCTGGCCATTCTGCTTTACCTGAATGGAGAGATTTCTGGAGGTGAGGCAGTTCTAAACTCTCTCAACCCTGCAAAGGCCGTGCATTGTTATTTTGTTGGCAATCTGGTTGTATGTATACATAGTACTGAGAAGCATATGGTACATTTTCATTGATTAGCAAATAATAAGGGTGATGATACAGTTTGAAACTATAGTTAGGAGTGTGAGTGTGAGTGTGAGTGTGTGTGTGTGTGTGTGTGTGTGTGTGTGTGTGTGTGTGTTTGATCTTTGGGGCCTTAGCAACAAGGGCACTGGTAACCACAGAGGTAAACCAGTCGTTTTGGCCAGTGACAGTTTCACACTGGGAACTGTATTCGGCTGCAATTCAGAGTGGACTTTGAGACTTGTCAAATGAGTGGGAGAATTTGGTGCTGAATGTGTCACAGCTCTGCAGGCTTTGGCAGCCAAGAACCTCAACAAGCAGTAAGTTCATGCCAGATGAATTTTTATTGTTATCACTATTATTAGTAATGTGTTCAGGTTGTGGCAGAGATAAGGAAATTCTATGGACTCTGCACGCTTTACTGGGTTAAATAATTATGCCCGTGAAAAATGAAACTTGACCTGAAAAGGCATAACAATTTCAGCCAAGTCCACTTACTGTTTTAAAACTCTGAAATGAGGTGGAAGTGGGGAGAGTCCCGGGACCCCCAAATTCAGGGTGTGCTTCCTGACAGATGCTTGGTTTTCTTTCCAATGTAATAGCTGCCTGTTTATATAAGTGTGCCTGCGGGTGTTTGGAGGGGGACTGAAGTGATGAAATAGGTGGATTTTTATATTCCTGTCATACTTCAAAAGAACCCAAAGGGCCTGCTTGTAGTTTTCAAGTGACTTCAGGGGTGGGGATGGAAGAGACTGGCAGGCACACATAGGTACAGGTCCCTTTGGCATGGTCCCCACAGACTCTCAACTTGGGGAGTCAGCTATTGTTATTTTCACATTTAAAAATTACATTGCCTTTGATGTGACTCTATGCCCTTCTTTGCCCAGATAACCCCCAATTGCAAGCAGGTGGATATAAATTTAATGGGAATTTTCTAATTTCAGTTCCAGGGTAGCCAGCTCTCAGGTTCAAGGACACAGAAGGGAGAGGGGCAGCTTCAGAGGTGAGAAGAAAACCGCAGTCTGCAGCCTGCTGGCCGGCAGGGGAGGTCTGGAGGGCAGGTCAGGGAAGGAGGAGGGGTGGGCTGATTAGGGAGCACATGCCTTTCTGACTCACAGCCCCAAACAAGGTAAAAGCAAGTAGAAAAAATGGAGAGGACAGTAGAATAAAAGGAAATGAAGAGGAAAGAAAGAAAGAAAGAAAGAAAGAAAGAAAGAAAGAAAGAAAGAAAGAAAGAAAGAAAGAAAGAAAGAGCAAGAACCCGTGCGTGTACTATTAACAGCCACAAGTGTTGCTTTCAGCCTCCATCACCGGAGTTAGTCCTTGTTTGGGGTATGCCTGGGAGAAGATACCTATAATTGTCTAAACCTGACCACTCTAGCCCCACTCTTAATCTTACCTTCATCTTTCTTCCCTTTACTCCATAGGATCAAGAGCCTGACAGAAACATTTTGTTATCCAGTTCCTCTAAAGAATTGGTTTTCTTTATTTAAACTGATATTGGAAGTGGTTGCCCACTTTATGATGGGGACTCTCTGTGTGATTTTCCTCCATGGACGCTGTCAATATCCTCTTTGTGGTTGTCAACATCTGGCTGTCAGTCCCTATCATCTGCCCCCACTTTGCCTAGCTTTGGTTCATGGAGCAAGTGTTGGGACTGCTTTCATTAGAGGGCATTGGGGCAAGGCCACTGATTACATACGCTGAAGCTTAGCTGGGTCACGTGGTGGTGATGGGAGTGGTAATTTTGGGAGTTTATGTTTTGTGTGGTGCAAAGGAAACAGGTCATTCCCCTTAGAAATGCGTTTTCAAAGAGTGTGTTCGAAGTCCCTGGCACCATCCTAAGTACCTTACGTGTATTATGTTCATCTGTTCTGTCCCATTGTTTACAACAGTATCTGGCACATCTTAGGTTAAGTATTTGTTCAATGTGTGGATGGGTGAATTGGTTTTCTCATTTTATCATCGCAACAAACCTATGAAATAGATGTTATTTTTCTCATTTTACAAATGAGGAAACCAGAGTTCAGAGGCAAGGACCCCAAATCACACAGCTAGTAACTTGCAGCCCCTGGATGCAAACACAAATGTGTTGGATTTAACACTTTCTCCTGCTGTGCTGCTTGGCTCAATGAATTGTTGTAGCACTGTTTGCCCCTGTATTTGGGAAATCAAAACTACTCAGAGTTCAATGATGTTCTCCCCCTCCTTATAATTCAATTGTGCATATTCCTGTTGAATTCCTTCCATCCTGAGAAAAATTTAGAGCCAACTAGATTCTTCGTTGGTGTTGGTACAACTGATTGTTCCAATTAAACAATGTTTGCCTCTGGCAGAGGAAAACATTAGCACCAAAATTGCCTTAAATTTTGGCAGATGCTATTTCTACCTATAGCCAAGCTGAGATTTTCTTTGTCTGGTGCAAAAGGATAAAAGAGAATTTTTATATCTTCCAGTTGTTAACATTTAACATTCAAACCTGTAAATTATTTTGTGAGTTTATTTAAGCCAAACTGTAGATAGACAATTGATGGAGAGCAGAATCTCAACAGATTGAGATAATGCTCCAGAGAATGGCAGTTCTTCACCTTGTTTTATACATTACCATCAAAAGAGGAGACATAAGTGGGTTATATGAAATCCACTGGTGGTAGTATAGGGAGGTGGGAGAAAGCAAAGCAGGGGATCTGTGGGATTGAATAAAATGTAAAATAATAGATACATGCTTCTTTTACTTAGGTGAGTGCACGATAGTTAACAGTCAACAATTAACTTGTTAACAATCACAATGAAGGGATTTTGGTATTTGATTGTGTCCTGAAGGATCCAGAAAAAGGGAAGTTACAAGTTACCCTGACATTTCACAAGGATGTTATCTTTGATAAAAAAAAAAAAAAAGACAATAGACTCAGTTAAGGTAAAGACTGACCTTCATCAGGGAAGATACTGGTCTAGGACATGAGTATCCACTATAACCTGCTTTTAGTTAAAGTTTTAATTTCAGACCATCCTTTGTGGTTACTTTAGCTCTCTGAGTTTGCAAAACTGCCACACAAGCCTCCTCGCTAGTCAGGTTAGCATGTGGCCTTTTTTGTGTCCACGAAGAAGTTTAACTCATGATTTGTGTTGAAGTGATGGAGAAGCTTTTCCAACGTGATGCCTAACCAAGAACGGCATACATCTCAACCTCCAGGCTAGCCCGGTATTCATTTTGTTTTGCTGAAGGAGTGCTTCTTTCTTAATTCAGATTGCCGGTACTTAAAGATCTGAATTTCAAGGACAGCTTTTCATTTTAGTTAGAGTTTTTATCCACCTTTGCTTTGAAAGACATAATGTGACTTTGGGAAACTGCTATTAGCTAAGGATGAGATAGGTTCTGGCTGGTTTGCTTGCTTCCACACTTTATATATTCTTGTCTTACTTTACTTCGTTTCCAGTTTCCCTTCCTCCTCCCTAGAGGTACAAGATGCTTCTTTCATACTGTGACCTAAATATACAGTCATCTTAACTGGCACTGTTACCATGGTAATGTTTTATGGTAGATAAGAGTACACATTAAAAAGTCCGTTTCTTTCATTAGCATTGGAATTCCTTCTCTCTTTCCCTCTCCAAAATCCAGGCTTTCACGGAATGATGCCCTCTGGTGTTCAGTAACAGGAAGCACATAACTTTGGATAGGGCAAAACCCGTTTTTAAAACTTTGAATTTCAATTAAAATTTGAAACAGACAAAAGCAAGGAGACTTTTAATTAGTATATTTTAAACAGAGAGATTAGTAGAAAACATTCCTTGCCTGGGCATATTAAGAGTGGTTTTCTGTGAAGAATTCCAAAAAGTTATGGGAAAGGAGAGACTTTTATACCCTTAGGTATTTAACATTGTTGTGAAAATATTTCTATAACAGACAAAGATATTCTATTGAGATATTTCTGGAAGAAGACACTTATAAAATTTTCTTATGTTTAAATGTTTAAAACTTTAAGGTGGAAGTATTTTGTCTTAAAATGGGAATGTTTTTTCTATCTCCTACCAGTATATACTATATATTTCATATATAATATAATTTTATATTATATAGTATATATATAATTTGTTGCTGCTTTGTTATAGGAGAAACTTGGAAGTTTAGTTCATATTATTAAGAGAACAGTAATATCAATTTGTACATTATTATTGAACACAAATTACATTACAAATTAGAGGTGAGGTTCACCTACTATAAACATGTCTTCCTTCTTCCTCACTCCAAGTCTACTGTCTCTGTCTGAGATATCACTAAGGCAAACCTGTCTCTGAGACTCCGTCTAGAATTCATTCCCATCTCCATCCACACACTTTTTCAGATGGTAGCGTTTCTCACGTGAACTGCCACCAGGGCCTTGTGTTTTGAACTGGTCTTCCTTCCAAAATGCAAATCTGAACACACCATTCTCTTATTAAAAGTTCTTCACTTTTTCTCAACTAAGATAAACTCTAAAGTCAAGCCCACATGAGATCTTCCATGACTGATCAAAGCCTTTTTGCCAAGTCATATCTCCATCAGCCATTTATTCACCCATCCTCCTACTGCGTAAGAAGATAATACACACAAATAGCTTAGGGGAATCACTGTCACAGAGTAAATGCTAAATAAATATTGGCCAATAAATTTATTTTTTATTTTTATTCTTCTTCTCTTCCTCACCCTGCTCATCATTTAACTTATTGCTAATATAATACTAATAAGCAATGATAAACATCACACTTGTACTAGCCATCCCTCTGATATATTTCTGGGAAGCTATCAGCATGATTACGAAGTTCCCCTGTGTTGTCTCCTATCTAGTGTTCTGTCTAGGTTCTCATTGCTAATCTAGCTGGACCAAGCACCTGGCACTCTTCCTCTTTCTCTTTCCCAGCCCTGGTGGAGGGGTTTGTGAGAGTGAAGGAAGTGTCTGAAATGTAAATGGAGATATATTTTGCTGTTAATGTTACAAAATGTTAGTGTTCTGTGATGACCCTCAGTATCTGATATAGCATAATATTTCCTCTAGGAATGGGAAAGTGATAATGATGTTTCCCGATGTTATTGCTCACTCTTGGTCGTGAAGATAACCCTTCCCCTTTAATAAAGCAAAGAAGCTTTCCCTTGCTTCCCCAGCCATGCCAAGCCAATAAACAAGGCAGACTAATATAGGAAGATGTGCCCATTATTTCTTGATTATTTAATTAACTACTAGGAGTGAGATGGGGAGTTAAAGAATCACTTTTACACTAATTTCCCCACTCTTTATAAAAGCTAAGCATGACATAATTTGATGGCTAGAGGGAAGAACATGTATTTCACACACAATTTCATATTGTTGAGCCCGAGGATGATTTTCTAATAGTTGGAGCCTCCCTTGTCACTGCTCCACAGGGAAGCGGCTTGGACCATATAAACATCATGGAAGTGGAAAATGATAGGGAAACTCTGCTTAATGGTGTTCTTTGGAGAGCTTCAGGGCATTTGCTTTCATTTAGGGGAGAAGATAAAGAGCAGCCCCAGGGCTAAAGTGTTTCCCAGACCTGCCTGCTGTTTCTTGTTTCATCCTCAAAATTACTTTTCTACCAGATTTTATCAGAGGAGTGGGCATCTATATCTTTGTGTGTAAACCTAATATTACAGACTCTTTTTTTCCCCTTTGCTTTGTGTGCTGGGGGTACTAAAGTCAGGGAGCGGTAGGTGGCATAGGTTTAATTTCTGTCGTCTCTGGACAATGGGTGCCATTCAAAGGTAAACAAGGAGTCACAGTTGTGCTTTTATTTTAAAGTGAGCATGGCTGGACATTGTCCACGACAGGATATTTCCATGTTAGCAAAGATTTCAGAATTTTAAATGCAATACTATGTGACAGTAATGACAACAAAAGCAATTAAATGGCTACCACTCTTCTTGAGTGTCTACCAGAGTTTAGGACCTGTATCATTTCTTTATATATATATTATTCCTATACTCAAGCCAACCCTACCTGGTAGATGTCAGTTCTTCCTACTTATAAGTGTAGAAATTGGTGCTTGTTGACACTAAATGGCTTGTTTTGGGTTGAAGAGTGAGTTTGATGCTTTGGGCATCAGCCTCAAGTCTAACCTCAAAGGTATCTTTAAAAATACATGGGTTTCGCCGAAACCGGTTTGGCTCAGTGGATAGAGCGTTGGCCTGCGGACTGAGAGGTCCCAGATTCGATTCTGGTCAAGGGCATGTACCTTGGTTGCAGGCACATCCCCCGTAGGAGGTGTGCAGGAGGCAGCTGGTCAATGTTTCTGTCTCATCGATGTGTCTGACTTTCTATCCCTCTCCCTTCCTCTCTGTAAAAAAAAAAATCAATAAAATATATTATAAAATAAAATAAATAAAATAAAAGTATAGGGGTTTTGTTAGTTCTGTTTTACTATTCTATAAGCAGTTTCTTTAAAAAATTTCCCATCATATTATTTAACATCTAATTCTGATAAAGTCAAGGAAAAGGAGAGAGGGAAGAAAGAGAAAGAGAAGCACATCATGCTTTGAGTCCGTTTTCTGAAAATGGACTCATGAAAACAGAGTTTATGGTGGAGTCAGTCAGTCTCAGGTGAGACGGAGAATCTGTCTGGATTACTCACCTCCTGGCTTAGTCTAATTATAGTCTTCACATTGTAAGATGTTTGCTCCTTTTAATACCTGGGAGCTCTTTCTAGGCACAGATGGGGAAAGAGTCTGAATAAGGCTTCCAGCTATTGAAAATCTAAGGCCTAAAGTAATATTTTATGAATCTTTACAGAATGTATACATGTTGGAACATTTCTACTAACTATAAAAAACACTACGTGTTAATACAAATATTTATTTGCTATCCTCTATTTTATGTTGTCCTAGCTATTCCCTGCAAAACAGTTGATATTGCTTAAAATTAACTTCTTCACTGCAGAGATAAAACAAAAGCCCAAAGGAGCCAACCATTCTGAGGGATGAACCATCAGTGGGTTAATTCCATTCCTGTTTACATGTCCACTGTCAACTCTGTTTGTGTCCCAAGCCACCCAAGCATCATTAGTGTCTATTGGTAAATGATAATACCAGCTAATTTTTTTTACCACTAATTGAAATTTCACACTCTTACATTTCAATATCAGTCAATATTTTTATATTCTGGCACTTTTAATCAGGACTATTTTTCACAAGGGAGTTACAATGAGGCCCTAATTAATTAAGCTGGTAATTGCTCTTCTCCCAAGCAGTTTGCTAGTTACATAACACATTCTTTAGAAAATTTGCATCTTTAGCATTCCTCTTTAAAATCCTCCCCCCCGCCTCACCCTTTATAAGGAGATTCCTTGGCTTCTATCTCTGTAAGAATTTACTGAAAATTCAAATTATTTCCATTTTCAAGCAGGGTAATGAAAGGAGGTCACATTTATTTCCCAGCAAGCTCTATATTCAGTCAAAATAAAATGACACCTCTCTATCACTGAGACGTTCAGAGAGAATCTCTGGGGTCCTCTTCATGGAAGAGAGGTTGTCAAACACCTCTCCTTTGATGTTCACTGGCTTATTTCAGTTTCTTGATCACAATGCAAGTTTCCATGGTCCCTTCCTCTTGTATCTTTCTCCCATTTCTCAATCGTCAGCTACTTAATTGCTCCTGCCTCTCTGTGGCTGTTTCAATGCTTATGGTTTGTTATATTTCCACCAGTTTAGTCCTATTATTGTAATAGACATTGAATTTAGAGAGTTGACTATAATTGGCAGCCCTGCTCTCTTCTCCCTTAATCGACATTGCCCTAATTCCTATATTTCAGCACCTTTCGGTGTAAGATGCATTTTCAGAAAAAAAAAATGATGGTGACTAAATTTACATGGTGATTTCTCTTAAATTTAGGAATTCCAGATTATTGAAATCACTACACCACATATTGGTCAGCTTTTCTAAAGGTTGTTATTGTTGTTTGCCTTTTTACACGGATATGAGTGACTTATTCATTCCTCTTGCAGCAAATATTTGACTACTTTTAAAAATTATTCTTTCCTAACTCCCATGAGCTTTTCTTCTCCTTTTTCAAATATAATTGAAAATGAAGCCCTATCAATTACTTAATTATCTAAAATTCAAAATGCCTTTTTCATGATATGTATAATTATTGAATGATAACTTTTTCTTGCAGCATTTTTTTAAATAGATCAGTCTTCAGAGCAGTTTTATGTTCACAGCAAAATTGTGTGGAGAAAAACAGAAAATTTCCATATACTAACAACCCTCCTCTCCCATCAAGATCCTGCACCACAGTGGAACATTCGTTACAATGAATGAACCTACATTGACCCATCATGATCCTCTGAAGTTCACAGTTGACATTAGTGTTCACTCTTTGTGTTGTATGTCCTATGGGTTTTGACAAATGTGTAGACATGTGTCCACCATTATAATATCACAGAATAGTTTCATTGCTCTAAATATTCTCTGTGCTATCCTATTTAAGTCTCCTTTCCTCTTTTCTAAGATTTGGCAACAATTAATCTTTTTACTATCTTCACAATTTTGCATATTCCAGAACATCATATAGTTGGAATAATACCGTATGTGGCCTTTTCAGATTGACTTCTTTCACTTAACAATATGCGTTTAAGTTTTCTCCATGTATTTTCATGGCTTGAGAGCTCATCTCTTTTTAGTGCTGAATAATATTTCACGGCATTAGTTTTTCTTTCATATTTTCATTAAATCGGCAAATGATTTTTTTTTCTTGAAGATAAATTTTAGCTATTCATTAGAGAAATAGATTTTTGTTTCATCATGTATACTATATTTTATTCTTGTACAGTATTTGATTTTCTCTAATCTTAATTTCCATTTTTTTTAAGTTTTGGCACTTTCCAAAAATAGCCACAGAATTTGTTATTGTTCTGAATATTTTAATTCTATCTCTTTTCTTCTAACCCGACCTGCCCCTATTTCAACAATTAGTGAGATAATAACATTGTTACTTCGCATTTTGTGTGTTTTATTTCACTGTTTTTATTTTCTCACTAGAGGCCCAGTTCACAAAATTCATGCACTGTGTGTGTGTGTGTGGGAGGGGGTGTCCCTTAGCCCAGCCTGCACCCTCTCCAATCTGGGACATCTCTCTCACAATCTGGGACTGCTGGCTCCTAACTTCTCACCTGCCTGATTGTCCCTAACCACTTCTGCCTGCCAGTCTGATTACCCCCTAACCACTCCCCTGCTGGCCTGATTAATACCTAACTGCTCCCCTGCTGGCCTGATCATCCCCAACCACCCTTCCCTGCCAGCCTGATCTTGTCCCCAACTGCCTTCCCCTGTGAGCCTGGTTGCCTCAACTGCCCTCCCCTGCAGGCTTGGTCCCCCCCCCCTCACTTTTCCTCCCCTGCTGGCCTGATCTCATCCCCAACTGCCCTCCTCTGCCAACCACTTTGATTCTGATTGTTTGATTTCTGTGCTAGTTAGCATCAAAAGTGCTGCCTTCTAGGCAGCCATTGGCTCTCACAGTTTACACAAATTTGGTTCTGATTGGTCCATTTCTATGCCATTCAGCATTTCTGGGCCTATCAATGTGGCCTGATCAGAAAGGTGGAGCTGATCAGCAGCCCTGGTGGAAGCCTGGAGAGAAATGGAGGCCCAGCTGCTGGCCAGACGAGAAAGAGAGAGGCAAGTGCTGATCAACGCTGCCACAGAGGTTACAGATCAGACCCTGCTTCTCTCTTCAAGCCTCTTTCCAGGCCTGATTCACAGCCCCCTCAGCAGTCAGTGCTGGGTAACTGGGCCTGCTGCCCATGGCAACCCAGTGCTGACTGCAGGACTGACTTCTGATTGGTTGAGCCTCTGGTCCTGACAGACCAAGGATTTTTATATATTAGGATTACTGTATTTTTTCACAAGATAGATTGATTTTAGAATTCAGGTAATGAAAATCACTTCTCTGCTGAAAGACTTAAATGGATATTTTATCAGTTTTGGCAACTCTTCTGCTCTCTTGAGTGTGTAAATGCAAGAAGAGGGAAGAAAGGACAGCACAAAGCTTTCTTTTCCATTTCTATTTCCCAGTTGAGCTTCCAAGCCCCAGCAGTCATGCTCATGATGAAACCAAAAATTTACCCAAGGTACTTCTGACCTCTAAATGGAGCAACATGAATCTTACTCCATTTAACCAACAGCAGACAAAGTGTTCTTATTTGTATATGAGAGATAAGAGATGTCGTAAGAGGTCATCCAGGACTCTTCTGAATTGTGCCCTGTCCTCTGTTCTCTGCCTTTAGGAAGACTGATGCTGTTTGATATATTGATCTAATCATTCCAGCTATTTAGACATAGCCTTTGCTCTGGGCATTTAATGATATCTGGTTTTGAAATTGAATTTCAATATCTTTGCTTGGGCCCATTCTTCAACTTAGGTACTTTATAGTATCAATTCCTTTATACAATAATATCATTGTTGATATCTTCTGGTTTCATTATAAGAAACCTGCTCTACATGGGCAAGGTTTATATACTTAATTTTATTTTATTGATAAGAGAGAAAGAGACAGAGATCCATTTGTTGTTTCACTTATTTATTGCCTTCATTGTTTGATTCTTGTATGTGTCCTAACTGGCTATCTATCGACCCTGCAACCTTGGTTTATAGGGGATGACACTCTAACCAATTGAGCTACCTGGCCAGGGCCAAAATTTATATTTTAAAAATTCTTCTTGCCCTGGCAGGTTTGTCTCAGTGGATAGAGCATTGGCCTGGACTGAAGGGTCCTGGGTTTGATCCTGGCCAAGGGCACATGCCTGGGTTGTGGGCTCAATCCCCAGTGGGGTGTGTGCAAAAGGAAGCAGATCAATGATTCTCTCTTACTATTGATGTTTCTATCTCTCCCTCTATCTTCCTCTCTGAAATCAATAAAGAAATATATTTATAAAAAAATTCTTCTCAATATTGAATCTGTGTCTGGCTCTATTCTTGACACATTGCAGATAAATGTGTTTTTTTTTAAATGATGGTTTTATGCCACTAGTCTGCTAAAAGTTTGAAGTTTCTTGCTACCCTAATCTGCTCTTCTATTGGTTTCATAATAGCAAGTCATCGTTTTCTCAAATAGCTCAAAGAAATGATCTTTCCAGGTAAACTTTTCCTTTCTGAATAAATATACCCTTCTGACAAATTTTTGTTTCATCTAACCCTGACCAAAATTTTCTGTGGACTACCTTTATAGGTATATAACAATGTTTTTACTTTGTTTAAGTTGAATTTAATGAATATCTAGGACGTAGACACTTAAAGGGACCCACCTTGTTTGTTTTTATGTGTAACATATGTTGAAACAAAAGTTTAGCTAGCTCAGATCACAGATGACTTTTTCCCCACACTAGGACGAAGTCACTGTACCACTGACTCTTCTTACTTGATTCTACCTACAATGACCAAAGATGAGGCACCTAAGTGCCATTCTGGATAATGGGCCATACTCTAGTTTTGGTCTTATGCATAGAATCTGAGTATTCATTTATTTGTCCTTTTGTTTCCTTATCCAACAGATATTTACTGAACATTTATTTTTGTGCACAACACTGCATTTGTACCCCTACTTCCCTCCATTTTCACCCTTTCTTACGTAGGCCAATGCTCTCACCACGGTGCTGCCGCAACATCAGAAGTTAGACTGGAGCTGTGCTCTCTGGCCTTACCACCTCCTGAGAGTTAACAAAGAAAGGGCTTCGCCCTCTTTCTCTGACTTGCGGGTCTGTAGACAGTAGTGGGAAAAGGTGGGAGGATTAAGCTGTACAAACTGGTAGTTGCAGAATAAACACAGAGATGCAGTTTCCTGTATAGAGAATATAGTCAATAATAGCAAGATAGATATGTATGGAGCAAGATGGGTACTGGAAGTAGTGGGGAGACCACTCTGTCAAGCACGTAATTTTCTAATCACTTCGATGTACCTCTGAAACTACTACAGAATAATATTAGATGTGAAGTTTAATTGAAAACTTTATTATTATTATTATTATTTTAATCTTTATTGTTAAAAATATTACACATCTCCCCCTCTCTCTCCCCTCTCCACTGACCTTTTCTAGCTGAAAACTTTAAAAAATAATATGTACTTTGGAGATAAGGAGACTGTGACCAAGAAATAGTAGTGAGTTGTCTTATGAGCAACAATGCCTTCAGATGACATAACCAGGAGGTGGGGGTGAACATCCTGACACCACTGTTAACTTTATAATCCCAATATGACTGCCATTATGAAATGTTCCACATGATTATTGTTAATCTTAGCTTAATTCTTTCTAAGAAGGACCTGAGCTAAAAAACTAAGAAACAAAAATAACAAACAGACAAACATTCCTATTCTTTCTTCTCTGTTTGTATAGGATTGCTAATTCTTTTTCCATCTCCCCTCTCCTGTTTCCTGGATGTTTCTCCATGGGGTCTCATGATTTAGTGGTAAGATTTGGTTCAAAATGCTGAGGTCCAAACATGGGTGATGGCCAAAACTTTAATGACAGATATGATGTGGAGCCAACCTATCAGAACATGCATCACATTATGTCCCCGCTAAGAATCCACCCAGGTTCAATGAGCTACTCCAATCACGAGAGTGTCTGTTTCCCAGAAGTTTGGGAGACCTCATCCATTCATTTTTGCTGAATTGCATATAAATAATTAGGGTTTATATTCATCTTTGCAGTTTCTATGTAGACCATTTTTTAAAAAATAATGTTGATACTTATAAAAATATATCAACTCAGCCTTTTAACTTGACATAATAAAAGAGTAATGGAAAACAAATTACACAACGTCTTTTTCCCTGAAGATGTATTACAATTTTTTTAAAAAGCTGAGGGAAGTATGATGGATGCAGCCTTTTAGAAAACAACATTTAAGTCCACTTCTTTCTTCTGCTTCCCTATGAGGTCATTAAGAGACACTGTTGTCAAATATCCTGCCAAATTGGCAAAAGTTGCCCATGCAGTATCTTTAAGAAAAAGAGACAAGTTGGAAAGCTGTAGTTTGATGTCATCTTTCCCAATACTGTCAATGTACTTTGCTCCCAAATAGCAGATGACTTCATCTTGAAGTCCTAAAAACCTTAAATGTAATCAGCCTTGCCACAAATATTTTCAAAATGAAATGCTCATTTTTTTAGTTATCTTTTTGCTTTGTTTTATATAAGAAGAAAGTGAACAGGAGAAACAATCAGTAGTGAGTTGATGAATTGGTGTTGTCTGGGACCCTGGGCACTTCATGGTCCAGAGAAAGTCACAGTGAGGTGACAGAATGCTCCCTCAGACCACTGTCACTCACACAAGAACGTGATGTGCTCTGGGCGAATGCTGGGAAAGGCATTTGCAAAGCTATTTTAAGAGGTGTTTGGAACTGTGAGAGGACAAGGAAGCATAGGAGAACATGCCAGAAGCCTTGTTTGTAAATACTGCATTCTCTTTAGGGTCTATTCAGTTATAGAATAAAGAGTGTTTTGCCAGGAAATAAAGCTGCTTATCTTGCCTCACTAGAGGAGAATTTCACATTAAATAAAAACCCCAAATTAAAATGGAATCATTTCACCCCAAAATTTCAGCAAGTTGTTTTGTTTGTTTTTTGTTTCTCCAACACAAGCTCCCCAAGCCATCAAGAAGCTGGTGCCTTTAGTTGGGACCAGTAAGCAGTTACCAGAGGACAGATGGGACTTGGTGTCCAGAAAAACTGTGTTTGAGGAGACTAGAGAGAAGTTGCCTCCACACTCATCCTCACATAGGCGCAAAGAAAGATTTCGACTAGAGTGACAATCCTTCTGTGAAAGATTGTATCACCTTAAGGATGGAGAAAACAGAGAAAGAAATCCTACTCTGGTGTTTCTTAATTTTTTTCTATGGGACTTTAGAGATTCCCAAGGGAGCTGGAACAGTGTCGCTCACAAAATGAACAGGACTGGGAACTCCCTTCAACTTCATCCCATCTGAGAAAGAACCCACATTCTAGAGGTATCGGCATATGTACATGTGAAGGGGACATTGTTCATATTGAAAACTGAGGAAAAACACACATCACTCATGGCAGCATCATTCTCACCTCACCATTCTGTCTTCCCACAGCATGCAGTGAGCTTGTATGAAAAGCCCATGTAAGTGCTTCAGAAGGGACAGATACAGATACCAATACTTGTTTATTTATTTATTCATTATCATTTATTGCTGCAAAATTAGGTACAGCCAGGGACTCCACTGGACTTCTAAGATTCAAAGGTGCTGATGTTAATTAATTGTAATCCCAGCCCTCATCGTCTGTCCTGGGAGATAAGGTGAAGAATAAACAATAATGTATGATGTACAGGTGCTATGATAGAAGTACTTGGGACTCTTGCAACCGCAGAGGAGAAGGAGGCTAACTCAGCTGAACCCTGGTTTATAGAGCATTTAGAGAGTAAATCAAGTTTCACTGGACAAATGGGAATATCTTAGTCAGCTTGGGATCCTCTAGCAAATATACCATAGACTAGATGGCTTCAAAAACAAACTATAATTGTGTGTTGGATATGAAGAGAATAACTAGTATAATGTATCAAGCAGTAACTAACCCAAAAGAGTAAAGACAAAGTATCAAAATATGTAGAGTGCACACTGGGAGATCAGAAATAGAATAGCTTGGGCTTGAGCAAATAATCCTTTATATTTGCATGTGGCTTTAAAATTCCCAAAGCTCATCACTGCATTGTTGTAGAGCAGGGTTTGGGGCCAAGTACATAAAGCCTTGACCTGTTTCTATATAGCCTCTAGCCAAGAATGTTTTTTGCACTATTAAAAAGTTGTTAAAAAATTAAAAGGCCCAGGGAGATGTGCTGGTAGAACAGTCTAAAAAATCCACCTGCTTATTGTTATATGTTCCAATTCTGGTTTTGCATTCCTCTGATTTCCTAGATTTATGCATTTTTTCTTTTTTATTACATGTCTTATAAGCTATTTCAACTCTTGAGACATAGATGTATCTACTCTGGCCCAGTGGATAGAGTGTTGGCCTGCCGACCAGAGGATCTTAGGTTCAGTTCCAGTCAAGGGCACATGCCTGGGTTGCAGGCTCCGTCCAATGTGCAGGAAGCAGCCAATCAATGGTTCCCTCTCATCATTGGTGTTTATATCTTTCTCTTCCTCTCCCTTCCTCTCTGAAATAAATAAAATAATATTTTAAAATAATAATAATATTAGTATCTGGTGCTTTATAGACAAGTTATCTGACACCTCTTTTAGTTCTTCTGCAAGTGTAATGTTCTACTTAGTTCTGAATGAAACTAAGGCAAGATGGGAGAAGCACTGTGGCCTGACCACTTGTGGTTTGGGTTAGAGCAACTTGATTTGTTGAGGTGTCTCTGACAAGTTCTATATTTCATTATCCATACATGTATAATGCTGGACGTTGGGTGCCATTTAACACTGAGGGTCTTGATCCAGCAACTAGAAGAGTTCTGGAAACCTGGAAAAGGAGCTGTGCATAAATTAAAAAGAATCCAGAGATGAAACATAATTTTGAAACAAAATAGTGGGGGAGGGAGGGCAGAGTAGAGGAGCTTGGCTAAAGAAACCAAGTTCCCCTTGTCTCAGGACCCCTTGCTTTTTATTAACACAATTTGTCCTAAGGCAATGTGGAGATATACACTTCAAAGGCCAGGGTTTAGTGCACAAATCCATTGTCAGATTGGAAGAGTTACCTCCAGCTGTTCAGGTGTTTGCCCAGAAGGAGGCAATAGCATGTAGATTAAGATGCCCTGAGCTATCTAGCAGCAAACAATCATCCTTTTCAGGTTTGGGGAAATGCCTTTCAGCCATCCCAGGTAATTCAGCCCTGCTGACATGCTGAAATTGGCTTCTGGCATATGTATCTAGTGGATAAGGTGTCTCAGTTTGGGTTTCAGAACACAGGTCCAGCTCTTCATTTGTGTTTGATTACCACTTTCTTGAAGTCATATTTGTGGGTCCGCTAATAATGACTTAAAATGAACAATACTTTGTTAAAGAAAAAAATCTTTACAATTTTTAATGTATTATCAGATCCATCACCTAATTTTATTTTAACAAAAACTCCAAAGGTTGATAATAACAAGTTATGGAAATTCAGGATTAGCAATCTCAGGTGCCTTGCCTAGTGGGATACAGCTTGAATGAGAATTCAGAATACTCAACTCCAATCTGGTTGTGTTTTCCATCCTTCCTCATAGAAAATCCACTGTTTTCTTGCCAGAGGTGCCCTTGAGTGTGTAGCAAAAGTCAACTGCAAACCCATCTGTAATAAATTCTCTAGGTGGTTACAGAGAAGTCAATTAAGAATGATGGGTCCAAATTTTTCTTTTAAATCAACTCACCCTCAAAGAACAGGGACTTCACTGTAGAATTCAAAACTTCACTGACCCACAGGAAAGAACCTGTCTCCCTCCCAGGGAAACCTCATATCCACCCCAGGGAAGGCAAAGAAGATGTCTCCAATGCTTGTAGTCTGCGAAGCACCCCCACACAGACACACACAGACACTTAGTGGGACACATATCCTATATAATAAAGAGGTAATATGCAAATTGACCATCACTCCAACACATAAGATGGCCATCCCCATGTGGTCAAAGATGGCCACCCTCATGTAGACACAAGATGGCCTTCACAAGATGGCCAGCAGGGGAGGGCAGTTGTGGGTGACCAGGCCAGCAGGGGAGGGCAGTTGGGAGGGACCAGCCCTGCAGGGGAACATAATTGGGGGGAAGCAGGCCTTCAGGGGAGGGCAGTTGGAGGTGACCAGGTCAGCAGGGGAGGGCAGTTAGGGGCAATTGGGCTGGCATGGGAAGGCGGTTAGGGGTGACCAGGCTGGCAAGGGAAGGAAGTTAGGGGTGGCCGGTCTAGCAGGGGAGGGCAGTTGGAGATGACCAAGCCTGCAGGGAGGAGAGTTAGGAGTGACTAGGCCTGCAGAGGCGGTAGTTGGGGGCAACCAGGTCAGCAGGGGAGGGCAGTTAGGGGCAATCAGGCCAGTAAGAGAGCAGTTAGGCATTGGTCAGACTGGCAGTGGAGTGGACAGGGGGTGATCAGGCTGGCAGGCAGAAGTGGTTAGGGGCAATCAGGCAGGCAGCAAGAGGTTGGGAGCCAGGAATCCTGGATTGTGAGAGGAGAGGAATGTCCGACTGTGCATTTAGGACCAATCCCCTAAATGGGCAGCCAGACATCCCTCAAGGGGTCCCAGATTGAAGAGGATGCAGACTGGACTGAGGGACACAATGCCCCCTCCCCATACTATACACAAATTTCGTGCACTAGGCCTCTAGTATTTTAAATAATTCTTTATTGTTAAAAGTATTACATATGTCTCTTCCCTCCATTGTTCCTCTCTGGCCCGCCCCCAGCCCCAGGCTCTCATCACCCCATTGTGTGTGGCCATGGGCCATGCATAGCTGTATACAAAGTACTTGGTTGATTACTTCCCACCCATCCACCCTCCCCCACCTTGTCTCCAAGATTCCCACTCTGTTCCATGCTTCCATGTTTCTGTATCCACTCCATTTATCAGTTTATTTGTTACTTAGATTCTACAAGAGTGAGATCATGTGATATGAATATATACTTTTAATTTTACTTGGAACTGTCTTGTGTTCTGACTGTGGCCCCACTTTGCATTTGAAGAAGCAGATTGTAGAAAAAAATGCCCTGCTTTGATGTTTGGGGGAAAGTAGATCTGAAGGACAGTTATCTATAGTATTTGAACATCCTTTGGGGGGGGGGAGCATAAAGTATCCCTGGGGTGCTTTGAGGAGAGCACTCTGGGACTGATAGCTGCCATTCCCTAGGGGCTGCATTAAGATTGTCTCTATTCTCCTTTTCTTCCTTGCCTTGGCTCTGCTAGTCATACGAGCTTTGTTCTATTGGCTTTAAACAGTTGAACTTGACCTGTGTGCTGCCATCCCCCACAGAGGACTAGAGCATCAAGTCATAGCTTAGTCCGTTGGTCCCTAGTATAGAACCTCTCTTAAAATGGATAGGAACTGAATGCCCTGCTTCCCTGTGATGTCCTATAAATGTGCATAGTCCTGCTTATCCCTGCACTGAGAAGAGGAGAGATGTGAAACCTCTGAGAACCTTCCTGGTTTAATCTTGCTTTGGCCTAAAGTGAAATGTTGACCTGTGGTGTTAGGCAGTATGGGAATTCAGTGCAAAATATTTTAACAGGTTTTCAGAAAGAAATTATATACATGAATAGGAATAATATTTTTCAAGTCACACCAATCATCAGCTCTCAATCTCCAGGGCCAAAGCTCTCTGCTAGGGAATACATTTTGAGATGAAAGGGGTTGTTAGCATTTTCTCTTCAGACTGTTTATTTGTTGTTGAGCCCTGTACTCACAGTTTCTCTTAATTTAAAGTGGGGCTATGGTGTGTTTTATTTGATCCAATGGGAACATTGTAAGAAGCTATTCTGGTTAATAAAGTGACTTGGGAGTTTCAAAAAATGTTGATGTGATTATTCCAATGAAAAGTGATCACCTGTCCAAGAAAAGAACTTCTCTGTCTCACAGCCCAATTTATGTCATCCTCATTTCCTTAAGAATTAATTGTTGCTCTTGTTACGATACTCAAAACTGATGGGCAGATGATGTTCTGAGGAGAAAAGGTGGGAATATGCTTAGTTATTATGGAATTCTAGCCCTTTGCAGGTAGCTTTGCTTCTTGAGCTAAGGAAGGCAATGACCATTTTATACCTGCTGAATATTTATTGCTTTCACGCTTATTTTTTCATCTATTTCTCCCTGTGCAATCCTGTGAGGTCAGTGTTATTACTGATGTCCAGGTGGGGAATATGAGTATTTAAGAGTTTGTCCAATATCAGCTGTACATGTATGACAGAATTAGGAAACAAGTCAGTTTTTACATTCAAGTGCACTGCACTTTTCTCCAAAAGGTGGCCCTCAGGACCTCACCTAACCTGTAGCTTCTTCCTTTCTATAATAGATGTTACCGATAGCTATACTCTGACTTCATAAGCTTATTTAAGAATCGGGATAAATACATTTGGAAACATTTTGTAAACACTTAAAATGTTATGCAAATGAGTTTGCTAAAATTATGATTACCATTCATAAAAACTTAGATTCAGGTAAAACCTCGAACTCTTTAATTGGTTTGTTTAGCTATATAGTACTGTTACAGGGATGCTATTTTTTTTATAAGTTGACTATCTTTTTGTTTGTTTATTTTGTTAACCTCACCTGAGGATATTTTCATTACTTTTCTAAAAGAGTGGGTTGGGGAGCTAACTTGAAATCCAGATACCTGCCCTAGATCAGGAATCAAACATAAGACCCTTCTGTGCTCAGTCTGATGCTCTAATAGCAACACTGGTCAGGGCTGTTGACTATATCTTTAAATTATGTTTCTTGTTATGTTTATTGTTAGACTCACTGACTTATTCCTGTTGGGCTCAGTCATCTGTCACAAACAAGAAGGAGACATGGCACTTTGGCCACCTCCTTGGTTGACTATGATCACCTGTGAGGAATAAGGAATTCTCTCTGTCCAACACACCCTATATCCAGATATTCCTAATTGTTTTTCTCCAAACTCCAGCATGAACCTTACAATTAACATTCCTGCAGGTATATTAATTTTCTAACCTGAGCTCATAGGTTAAAGTTATTGCCAATTTTCAAGGAAATTCTTTTAAAACTGAGATGATATAGTACTAATCTTGGGGAGAATTAAGAAATGTCTAGTTTGCACTTAAATATAATTTATGGAAGCTCTGACCTGTATCTTGCTGAGATGATCGGGGAAGAAGGTGACAGAAATGTAATCTAAGGAAAGATGTTAGCCTGTGGAATCAGATCCACAATGTCACCTCTGCTCTACCTGTCTCTGCCTCTAACACCAGGCAAGGTACTGCTGTGTGTGCACAGCTAAGAATAACTAATGGAGATTGATCAGCCTATTCTGAGAGAAAAAAAAAAGAAGGTTCTGAACAGCATATTTTGTGAACATTAGCTACCTTTCAAATTAAGTAATTTTTCTTTGCAGAATCCCCCGAGGATGTCCAGTCTCCAAAAAGGAAATTGCCAAGTTGTGCAGTAGTGAGAACTTGTGACTCAGAGGCAGAAGGAAACAGTGTTGACCAGGGTGCTCTAGGGAGAAGCCCAGAGGACCGCCTTCTTCCTGATAGCCAGAAACCATAGGTGTGGCTCTATTGAGTAACAGTGGAACCTTCCAGCTAAATAGGGTGGAGGCACAGGCTTTGTACCTCTGCCTTCACTCACGTGGAGAGACTATGGCAGATGTCTCTATCCAAAGACACTGGTTATGGTAGTTAAAGCTGCCCTTCATTGAGTATATCTTAAGGCCCAACTGTTCTATGTATAATTTACCTTAATCAGTCTTCACCAAACCTGCAAGATAAATATTATCTCTATTTTACAGATAAGGAAAACAATCACAGAGAGGTTGAGTAAAGTGAGTAAGATCACAGAGCAAGTAAGAGCTGGAGCCAAGTTTCAAATGCAAGTCAGTGTCTTTGTCTCTTTGCTGCATTGTCATCCTTGGGAGTAATCATAGAAGGCATCATAGGTGTTTAAAGAAAAGACATTCTGGGAAATGACACTTAAAAAAAGTCAAGCAAATGCAAGTCACTACTTCAGGGAGACATTAATTGTAGACCAGCTGTCCCCCTCGACCTTCATTGCTCTCATCAGCACTTCTCATTTGTTGTTGTGTTGTGTGTGTGTGTGTGTGTGTGTGTGTGTGTGTGTGTGTGTGTGTATTTTGTCATTACATTTATAATACTGAAAGGGATACTAGAAATAAATGCCAGTGTTCCAGCTACCTAGAGCCATTCACTCTTTTTATTGAAGTAAAAAATACGTAACCTGAAATTTACGATTTTAAAATGCACAGTTCAGTGGAATTAGATATATCCACATTTCTGTGTAACCATTATCATCATCCATCTCCCACACTTTCATCATCTCAAACTGGAACTCTGTACCCATTAATCAGTAACACCCCAATTCTCCTTCACCAGCTCCTGCAACCACCATTCTACTTTCTTGTTTGTTTGTTTATTTATTTAGTAAAATTTTGCTTTATTTTTCAATTAGAGTTGAAATTCAATATTATCTTATATTAGTTTGAGGTATACAGCATAGTATTTAGACAAGTGTGTAATTGATGAAGTGATTCCCCCTGATAATTCTTTTTTTCTTCTTTTTTTTAATCTTTATTGTTCAGTTTATTAATTACATTGTTCCCTTTTTTTTCCCCCTATAGTTCCCCTCCACCTGGTACCCATCCCACCCTTCGCCCTCACCCCCCTCCACTGTCCTCTCCCATAGTTGCATGATTTTTGTCCAGTCTGTTGCTGCACTTCACACACACCCTTTCTCCCCAAGAGTTGTCAGTCCATTCCCTCTCTATGTCCGTGATTCCGTTACATTCACCAGTTTATCCTGTTCATCAGCTTATTAATTCACTTGATTTTTAGATTCATTTGTTGATAGATGTGTATTTCTTGTTCCTAGTTTACACTTTTATCATTTTCTTCTTCCTCTTCTTAAAGAATATCTTTCAGCATTTCATATAATATTGGTTTGGTGGTGATGAACTCCTTTAGCTTTTTCTTATCTGCGAAGCACTTTATCTGGCCTTCAATTCTGAATGATAGCTTTGCTGGATAGAGTAATCTTGGTTGTAGATTCTTGCTGTTCATCACTTTGAATATTTCTTGCCACTCCCGTCTGGCCTGCATCGTTTCTGTTGAGAAATCCGCTGACAATCGTATGGGTGCTCCCTTATAGGTAACCAACTGTTTCTCTCTTGCTGCTTTTAATATTCTCTATTTGTATTTTGCTCTTGGCACTTTAATTATGATGTGCCTCGGTGTGGTCCTCTTAGGGTTCCTATATATTGGGGTTCGGTGCGCTTCTTGGATTCCTAAGTGAATTTCTTTCACCAGGTGTGGGAAGTTTTCGGTCACTATTTCTTCAAATAGGTTTTCATTGTCTTGGTCTCTCTCTTTTTCTGGCACCCCTATAATTCGGATGTTGGTATGCTTGAGGTTGTCCCAGAGGCCCCTTACACTATCTTCAATTTTTTGGATTTTTTTGGTTTCTTGCTTTTTCAGCTGAGTGGATTTTACTTCTTTGTATTTCAAATCTTTAACTTGGTTCTTGGGGTGCTCCAGAGCACTTTTAGGACTTTGTCTAATATTTTTTATTTCAGTCAGTGTATGCTTAATTTCTGGTTGGTCCTTTTTCATATCCTTGAGAGTCTCCTTTATATCCTTGAGAGTCTCCTTCATTTCCACATTGGTCTTGATCATTTCCTTGCAGGTCTCATTTATATACTTGAGGGTCTTGTTCATTTCCTTGTAGGACTCATTGATTTCCACGTTGGTCTTGATCATTTCCTTACAGGTCTTGTTCATTTCCTTGTAGGACTCATTGATTTCCTTGTTGGTCTTGCTTATTTCCTTATAGGCCTCGACCTTTTGTTGGAGCCTCTTGAAGAACCCTATAACCGTGGTTTTGAATTCCATGTCCAGTCGTTTTTTTTCCTCCATTTCTTTCACATCTGATTTCCTTCCATGTCTCTGCATGGTGACTGCTTCCCTGAGTTGGTCAATTAGCTTTGTGTGGTAGACTTCCTACTAGGGACAGTGGCTAGGCCTCCCCAGTTACCTGAGGTGGATATGGGTTGCACAGTCTTGCTGAAGTTAAGCTCAGTTAATCGTTGTTAGCACTTGGAGGGGTTGACCTCAGGCCAATTGTCTGTGAAGCTCAGCTGTGCTCAGGTTGTATGGGCAGAGTCTCTGTGCCAAGCAGACAGCGTTAGCTCCGCCCTATGCGGCCCCAGGGACCTCGTGCCGGGGGCAATGGCCGTCAGCACCTCTGAGAGAGAAACGCTGTGGAGGTCCACTGGCTGCTGGGGAATTCAGACTCTCCCCAAATGAATCTACACTCCTAATGTCTCACCCAGAGTCATAAAACAAAGCAGACTGACGGTTTTCCAAATGAGAAAGCAAGTCGCAGTGCGCTCTCTGCGCAGTCACGCAGCCGAGCTGTTCGTGCAGGCTGCCTTCTCCACAAGCCGGGAGACCCCTGCAGCGCCCGAGCTTCGGCGTGCCCTCCCACTGTCCAGTTTTAACCCCGTGTGGTAGTGGGTTCCCTGGACTTCGCCCAGAGCTGGAGATTCAGTCCAGTGGGACGTCTTTGTCTCCCCGTTTGAGAAAACTGGCCAGTTTCAGCCGCCCGCCCTCTCCACTGGCGCGTGCTCCAAACCTCTCTCCGCGCGAATCTTTCAATGCTGTCCACCGCCGCTCCTCCGAGTCACAGTGTCTTATCTTCACTTTTATTTGTGGAATTTTCACTTGGCGAGCTTTTTGGTGATTCTGGAAGGTGTTTGTTCTTTCGTTAAGTTGTAGTATTAAAATTGTTGAGTATGATTGCAAGATAGGTGTTTTACCTATGCCGCCATCTTGATTCTCCCTGATAATTCTTTTTTAAAAAAATATATTTTATTCATTTTTCACAGAGAGGAGGGGAAAGGGATAGAGACTTAGAAACATCAATGAGAGAGAAACACCTATCAGTTTCCTCCTGCACACCCCCTACTGGGGATGTGCCTGAAACCAAGGTACATGCCCTTGACCAGAATCTAACCAGGGGCCCTTCAGTCCATAGGCCATCTCTCTATCCACTGAGCCAAACTGGCCAGGGGCCCCCTGATAATTCTAATATTCACCTGCCACCATACATAATGGTTACAACATTATTGACTATATTTTGTATGCTGTAACTTGACATCTCCATGACTATTCTGTAACTACCAATTTGTATTTATTAATCCTTTCACTTTTACATCTAAGCCCCAAATCTCCTCCCATCTGACAATCCTCAATTTGTTCTCTGTATTTATGAATCTGTTTCTTTTTGTGAAATATATGGCATTTGTCTTTCTCCGGCTGACTTATTTCACTGAGCCTATTACATCTAGGTCTGTCCATGTTGTAGTAATGGTGAGAATTTTTTTTTTTGTAGTCAAGTAATACTCCATTGTACATATGTACCACGTCTTAATTACCAAGTCATCTATTGAGCACTTGGGTTGCTTTTATACCTTGGCTGTGGTAAATAACGGTACAGTCTGGCCTCCCTCTTTGGATGTTTCACCATATCTCTGACGTAAAGTGGTCCTGAGTAAAATTTTGCTGCCTCTTGAAACCTGTTTCCTCGCATTCTGCATCCATCCCTCCTCTGTTTCCTTGCCTTTCTCATCTCAGGAAATGGCACCACTGTAAATCTGGAAACTTTAGAACTCATTTTTTGAAATAAATGTTTTAATTTTAGCATAGTTTTAGAGTTCACAGAAAAGTTACAGAGATAGTATAGAGAGTTCCCATATACCCCTCACCTAGTTTTTCTGTTGTTCAATATGTTAGTGTGATACATTTGACACAATTAATGAACCAATATTGATACATTATTATTAACAAAAGCCCATACTCTATTGGGATTTCCTTCGTTTTTTACCCAATATCTTTTTTTTCTGAGATTCCTTTCAGATACCATAATAAATGTATGTGTGATTTCTTTCTCCGTAGGCTCCTGATATTGTGACAGTTTCTCAGACTTTCCTTGTTTTTAATGACTTTAACAGCTTTGAGGAGTCCAGGTCAGGTATTTTGTAGAATACTCATCAATTTTGATTTGCCTGATGTCTCATAGTTAGACTAAGGCTATGGTTTACTGGGAAGGAAGACCACAAAAGATTAAGGGTAGAGGCTATTGCTGGAAAGGGGGACACTCACCCCTCTACCCCTTCTGAGTTCTTATGTTGGACTAATAAAATCAAAACAAGACCAAATTAATGGGAGAAAAACTAGTTTGAGATATGCACATGGGAGATCATAATTGATGCTCACAGAAAGGATGGAAGAGAAAGCTATTTATAACTTAGACAAAGAAATAAGAAATTCATGAAGAATTGACAGAAAAAAGAAACATATGTTTGAGTGCATTAATCATTAGTGATTAATGTAAACAGAATGAGTTTGGGGTAGTAAATTAGTAAGAAGTAACAAGTTTGTTTATCCAGGCTTTTGGCCCTGAATTCCTTAACTCATGATAAGAATGTCTCTCTCAGCCCCATTGCAGCAAAAAGGGCACCTTGCACAGGGAAATTTACTTCCTGTTCCAAGGAGATAATGGAAGGTCAACCAGCCTTTTCATCACTGGTTACTTTTCAAGAACTTTCATTCAAAATAATCAATATGCCACGTAGGACGTTTGGGGGCAGCCTGCCTTGGACTCCAACACTGTCAACAGGACTTATTGATGATGGTAATTAAAGCTTGATCACCAGGCTGAAGGAGTGTTTGTGATGACTCATTTTTATTCTCCCCTTTCTTTCTTTATTATACTCCTTATCATGGCTGTCAGTGCATGATCTAGAACTTCCCACCTCTCTTCTCTTGTCTTGAGCTGCTTCAGTCAGGTTCTAGCCCACACTTATCTGCTTTTCATTGTTTGTTGTTGTTGTTTAACAGATGCCCTTTTCTGCCGTGAGGCTTCTGCATGGAGAGTGTGCCATATACTGCTCCCTGCAGAGAACCGTCTCATGCTCAGCATGGAAAGCACCTTCCTGTTATTCAGTCTGATTATCTGCCATGCCACAAAAAGCCTTTCCTATGGAATCCAGTCTAAAAGAATAGCTTGGCTTATAAGCCTTTTTAGCACCTTGTCTATTGCCTTCCTACAATTTAATGCAGTCATTTATGTAACTTTTACTTTATGTTTTTAATATCCCACTAGAAGGTAAGGACAAGAGCTCCCTAATTTATCACTGAATCACGGGGGTCCAAAATGATATCTGGTATACAGCAGAGCTTAACACTGGTTGAATGAAGGAATAAACCATATTGTCTTAGATAAGTGCCAAGCTTGACTGAAAAATGAGGGGAAAGGTGCATGCATTGAATGGTCCTTTTGTTTTTTGAGAATTTTTTTTAAATTATTGATAGTTGGTAAGTTGTGCTTCATTTAATTTAGTTAACGTCAATCATTTTCCTTTCTTTGTTATATGAATCAAGAATATACTTTAAGAAGATAGAATGAACAAGACTTATTTTCTGTGACAAATAAAGGAAAACTATCACCTAACTTTTCAGTTAGATACCCCTAACCAGGGTATCATACTTGATGGTCTCTGAATATTAAGATGGTACAAACCAATATGCAAATCTCAATATAAACAAACAAAAAAGATCCACAGCATGAACAGAATAAAAAATTATGGCCTGAACATAAAAGCAAGCAAGCAAAAAAAATGGGTGTCAGTAAGTTAATCTGGGCCCCAAAATAAAAAGGGCTAAATGGAGAAAACTTGTACATATTTGAAGATGTCTAAAGAATATTATTTTTACTAAAGTCCCTTTACCATGAAATTAAACCAAGGGGTCATGTCTCTTCTATACTCTGTCCTAGGAAACAAAAACCCCTTTATCCCACTCTCCTCTTTTTAAGGCTGCCATTCCCCTGACCTCCTTGACATTGACATCAGACTTCTACGAATAGTTCTCCACTCTGCTCACCACCTCTTATTACCCAACCTCTATCTTCCTATACTTTGCTGACAGTGGCACCCAGGTTTTTCTTAATCCTGTGGTAAACTTTTATTTTATGTATTTGGAGTTTTATTTTAATTTTTATAGTATACTAGAGGCTTAGTGCACAAAATTTGTTCATGGGATTTGGGGGGGACCCTCCTCCAATTCAGGACCCCTAGGATGTCTGACTGGTGGTTTAGATCAGATCTTGCAGAGATCGGGCTTAAACCAGCAGTTGGACATTCCTCTCATAAACCAGGAGAGCTAGCTCCTAACCACTAACTTGCCTGCCTGCCCTAACCGCTCTGCCTGCCTGCTTAATCCCCTTAATTGCTCTCCCCTGTAGGCCTTATCACCCTAACTACTCTCCCTTGCTGGCCTGAAGGCCCCTAACTGCCTCTGCCTTGGCCCCGCTCCACCACCATGGCTTTGTCCAGAAGACATCTGGTCTAATTAGCTTATTACCCTTTTATTGTATAGATATGCATTTACTTCTCAATCAGAAAATATTCTTAATGCTTTAAAACTATAAACAATATGTAATCTATTATCATATATATATATATATATATATATATATATATATAAAGCCTAATATGCAAATTGACCAAATGGTGAAATAACTGGTGGAACAACAGTTGCTATGATGTGCACGGACCACCAGGGGGGCAGATGCTCAATGCAGGAGCTTCCCCCAGCCCACAGGCCCCAGGCCAGCCAAGGTGGGTGCCAGCAGGGCCCCCTGATTTGGTCTGACTGACGGTCACCCCACAGAGGGAGGTGACCAGCAGCAGCAGAGGCCAGGACTGGTTAACAGGCAGCGCCAAGCTGTCCAAGGCAGGTACCAGTGGGGGGCTTCCCTGACCCCCCCCCCCAGCTGCCCCATAGATTGGCTCTGATCGCTGGCCAGACCTAGGGACCCTAACCATGCACGAATTTTGTGCACCAGACCTCTCCAACACTTCACTCTGACAATCCATTAATCCCCAGGAATTCTTCACAAAGCACAGTATTACTTCAATAGGACCTGGTTATCTTTGCTGTCAATTATGGAAATAAGGAAACAAACCAACTGAAGTCTATCATTGAATGAGCTTTACATTCATACTGCATCTTGATTCCATTATTTTTTTCCTAATTAGGGATTAACTCACAGTGCTTTGGAATATCTAGGCACCACTTTGCATCCTAGAGTTGGAAACTTTTTCTAGAATCAACCAAGGAAATTAGAGCAGACTGTTGTATCTGTATGGATTCAAATATTCCTAGAAATAATAATAGTATAGTTTCACAAAGTTATTTAAATATAAAAAATTATTTTTACAATATTATTCTCTATTTGATCTTTATTTTGGGGCTATGGGTAGAAATATAAAACTGTGTGCTTACAATTGGTCTCATTTCTAGTTTGATAAAGTTTACATGTCCTATAATGAATAATGAATATTTTGAATATGTATAATGAGAATCTTCATCCTGGGAAGAACCAAAATGGCGGCATAGGTAAACACCTATTGTTCTGCCCTGTGCAACAATTGAAAAACTATAACATAACAACAAAACAAACATCACCCAGAATCACCAGAAAGCTGGCTGAGTGAAAACTCCACAAATAAAAGTAAAGGTGGGACACTGAGACTCAGAAGAGTGGCAGGAGTGTAGCCTTGAAGATGGAAACAGGTTAGGAGCCGTCCTGGTCGCGTGCAGGGGCTGTAGGGCTGGAGGAGCAACCCCGGCTGGATTTCTCCAACGGGGAGGGCGGAGACGTCCCACTACGCAGATTCCCCAGCACCAGGCGAGGTCCGAGATCCGGGGTACGTGGAGACATGCCACTGCACAGATTCCCTAGTGCCAGGCGAGGTCCGAGGTCCGGGGGACGCACCCTGGAAGCCGGGTGCGACAGAGGTCTCCTAGTCTGCGGAAAAACAGGGTAACTGGGAAAAGAAGTTTGCGCGAAAGTAAACTGTGCGACAGCACAGACGTGCAACTTGCTCCCTGGAAACTCGTCTCCTGGTCCCGGAAACCACATGTTTTACAACCCTGGGCTAGACTTTGGGTGTGCAGACTTATTTGGAGAGAGGCAGAGTTGTCTGGCAAGGGGAAGAGATTAGCAGCTTTCTCTTGGAGGTGCCTGCAGCCATCCCCATCCAACAGAGACCCGCGCACGCGAGCGCCGCATAGGACGTAGCTGACACTGAAGCTGCCTGCGCAGCTCAGAGACTCCACCCATCCAACCTGAACACAGTCTCCCTTCACAGCCAATTGGCCTGGAGGTCAAACCCTCCTAGGGCTAACAACAACAAGCTGGGTTTAAATTCAAAAATACTGTAGAACCCATAAAGGATTGCCGTAAGAGTACCCACCTCAAGTAACTGGGGAGGCTGTGCCACTGACCCTTAGAGGACATCTACCACATAAAGCAGCCACCATGCAGAGATATGGAAAGAAATCAGGTGTGAAAGAAATGGAGGAAAAAAGATGACTAGACATAGAGTTCAAAACCACGGTTATAAGGCTTTTCAAGAGGCTCCTAGAAAAGGCTGATGAACTTAATGAGAACTATGAGGAAATAAACAAGACCAACCAGGAAATGAATGAGACCCTCAAGGAAATGAACAAGACCTCTGAAGATACGAACGAGACCCTCATGGATATGAAAAAGGACCAACTAGAAATCAAGCATACACAGACTGAAATAAAAAATATTACACAAAGTCCTAAAAGCAGTCCAGAGGGCCACAAGAACCAAGTCAAAGATTTGAAATACAAAGAAGCAAAATCCACTCGGCTGGAAAAGCAAGAAACAAAAAGAATTTAGAAAATTGAAGATAGTGTAAGTGGCCTCTGGGACAACCTCAAGCATGCCAACATCCGAATTATTGGGGTGCCAGAAAAAGAGAGAGAGCAAGTTAATGAAAACCTATTTGAAGAAATGGTGACTGAAAACTTCCCCCATCTGGTGAAAGAAACTGACTTAAAAGCCCAAGAAGTACACAGAACCCCAAAATATAGGAATCTAAAGAGGACCACACCAAGACATATCATAATTAAAATGCCAAGAGCAAAAGATAGAGAATATTAAAAGCAGCAAGAGAAAAACAGTTGGTTACCTACAGGGGAGCACCCATACGATTGTCAGCGGATTTCTCAACAGAAATGATGCAGGCAAGACGCGAGTGGCAAGAAATATTCAAAATAATGAATAGCAAGAATCTACAGGCAAGATTACTCTATCCAGCAAAGCTATCATTCAGAATTGAAGGTCAGATAAAGTGCTTCGCAGATAAGAAAAAGCTAAAGGAGTTCATCACCACCAAACCAATATTATATGAAATACTAAAAGATATTCTTTAAGAAGAGGAAGAAGAAAAAGGTAAAAATATAAATTATGAACAACAAATACACATCTATCAACAAATGAGCATAAAAATCAAGTGAATTGATAGGCTGATGAACAGGATAAACTGGTGAATATAACAGAAACATGGACATAGAGAGGAAATGGACTGACAATTCTTGGGGAGAAAAGGGTTGTGAGAAGTACAGCAAGAGACTGGACAAAAATCTTGCAACAATGGAAGAGGACAGTGGAAAGGGGGAGGTGAGGATGGAGGGTGGGATAGGTATAGGGTGGAGGGGAGATATAGGGGGATAAAACAGGGGAAACAATGTAATTAATAAACTGAACAATAAAGATTAAAAAAATAAAAATAAATAAATAAATAAATAAATAAATAAATAAATAAATAAATAAAAGAAAGAGAATCTTCTTCCTAATAACTTGGCAGAAGCCTCTTAAAATAAAATGTAATTTGTAAGCCTCTAGATTTTAGCAGTTTAATCCTCCAATTTTTCTTCTTGAGGTGATTTTGGAGCTACTGCCCTTATTTCCTCATTCCATTCCCATCCCTCCTTGAGTGCAGAAATGATATTTAAAATGCAGATCTGATAGTTGAGTTCTGTGAATCTTTTCTGATGTTTCTGTTCTTCTGGCCATGCTGTTTCTGTCTCTGACCCAGTTTATTCTTCTTAGATGGATTCTCAAGTTAATAGCTCCATTAGTAAACAATTATGAGTTTAGGTCTTAATTTGTCCATTACCCTCTGTCTTCTTTGGCTGCAAGACTGACTCAGTTTAAATTTTCCTACTACTATACCCTTCTTGCCTTACCCCCAAAACCCTAAAATGATAAAACTTTGGTAAATCACTCTTCCATTTTATGGAAGAGGGCTCAACTGCCAAATTATGTTGGATGTATTGATACGCCTTTTTGCTAATACATACTATTATTGACGAGGTTCTGTTTTGTTGCAGTTTTGCTTTGCTTTGCTTATTGAAACACACTTGTAAAAACACTTTTGCACCTTTAAAAAGTACAGAATCCAGTGGGATGCTCAAGTATCCATAAGCAGTATTCTCAATTAATTGGAGTTCAGTTAAATAAGTAAATGAAAAAAAGTGCATAGTCACCATCATGTAAAACATGGATTGGATTCCAATAATGTTAGAAATGTAAAGTTTTGCTTCTGGCCATGAAAATCTTGAAGCTACAAACCATGAGTGAGAACAATTAATTTGATACACCTTCCAGGGGGCTAGGTTATGGGTGGTTTGCGTCTGGTTGAGGGAACTTCTTAGGTTGACTGTTTCCTTGATCATAAAATTTCTGTTACCTTTTCATGCTTCATAAAATCCAGGGCTTCAAAAGATAAGTCCAGGAGTTATCTTTCTATCTCTTCACAGATAATGCAAAAGGGAAATGAAAACATTTGAGCTATGGGGAAATAAACTCTAAGGTGTTTTAAAAGAAAATTAAAACTACAATAGTAGCTTTATTCAGAGAAAATGTCCCATTCATCTGGGCTTCAGTCTCCTCACATTGAAATTAGAGGATTGAACTAGATAACCTCTAGGAGATGTATGAGATGATATTTGTCAGAAGCAGTTGGAAAGTCAACCTCTGTGTTCTATTACAAAGAAAAGCCCTGTGTCCCAATTCTCTCAGAGATAGAACATGATTTCCCCATGCTGATGAAAGGTTAAAGTATGTGTTGATTTTCTAAATTCTCAGGAATTCCCTTAATTCGCTAATCTAAACAAGAGGTAGAAAAACATTAAAATGTAATCTTCCGGAGCCTCTAAAGGCAATGCTAATTTTCTCATTAGGATGGGTTATTTTTCTAGGTAGAATGTGGTACTCCCCAGGCTAGATGACTATTCAGTGAATAGTAAGCCCATACAATCCAGAAAGGTATAAGACTAAATGCTTTTAGTGTTAGTATCTCTGTCATTTGTTTGCAGGTATACTCATACCTGTGAATTTAGAGTGGTTCTGGCTAAAAATAAAAACTACACAAGGATATCTTTAATGTTATAAAATATCAGATGAGGCTGAAGAATTGCCAGAGAGAAGAACATGACATGTGCTAAATGAAAGTATTTCAGAACAACTCAACTAAATTGATGGGGGAGATGTTGCTTCATAAGCTAGCAATGACAGACTATCAAGGTTCACATTGCCTTAACAGGTTGAGTTTAGGAAAGTGAAATATCTTTAAATGGTTAATCAAGGAGTAGAAATGACTGATTTGTGTTTAGAAGAAATGACTATGATTGAAGAATACAAAATGATTTTAGCAAGAAGACTGAAAAAAATGAAGGCCAGATAAATAAATGAGATAAGAAAGGAAGATGGTTTCTAAATTAAGTCAATATTGAGGCGGAAGTAGGTGGATTGGAAAACTATTAAAGAGGTAGGGTAAAGAAGTCAAAATATACTTTTTCCAAAACCCATCAATATACATACATAGAAAAACAGCAAGATAAGAAATAAGGAACAATGAATCTGTAAAAAAAAAAAACAAGAAAAATTTTTTAATGTTCAATAATAAATGATTATGTGTCAATAATTACTTTAAATGTTAATGGTTTAAATTATTCAGTTTAAACAAAGTATAATAAAGAGACAAGATAGATTGACCTGGGTGATTGGGTAAGTGTGGTGGTGGTAATGGCAGTGATGGTAGGTCAGCCAAAAATATGAGACCAGAAGGTTTCTGGGATAGCCAACTAGGCTATGAGGATCGGGCCAGTATCCTAAACTTAGTTCAGTTTTGAACATTTGAGCTTGAGAAACACATTGCAGGTTAGAGGAGCATTAGGGTATGCTCTTGGGTCTACAAGTCTTAATAGAGAGATCTAGACTTCAGAATTTACCAGCATATTGATGGTAAAACTGTTATTGCATTTACATCCTATCTAATAAAAGAGAATATGCAAATTGACCGTACCTCCGGCACACCTACAAGCCATTCCCACAAGCCAATCAGGAGCAAGTATGCAAATAAACCCCAACTAAGATGGCTGCTGCCATGGAGTGAGCAGGAGGGAAGCTTGAGTTTCCCCAGCGATGGAGGAAGCCAAGCTTTCTGTGCATCCTAGCCAGCCCAGGCCTCTGCTGAAGGCTACAAAGTTTCAATTATAGAAGTTAAATAAATCCCAACAGAAATGGCTGCTGCCATGGAGGGAGCAGAAGGCTTGACTCCACTCCAGGCTACAAAGTTTCAATTATAAAAGATAAATAAATTCCAAATACCAGAGCCTCTGCTTGTGTTGCTGAGGGGTGTGGCCAGTCTGCAAACCAGCACAGGCCCCTTGCCCAGGATGCCCCACTCCCCAAGGGAACCCCTACCCTGATCTGGGACACCCTTCAGGGAAAACCACCTAGCCCTCACCCATGCACCAGGCCTCTATCTTATTAATAAAAGAGTAATATGCAGATTGACCATCTCTCCAACACATAAGATGGCTGCCCCCATGTGGTCAAAGATCCTGCTCCCATGTGGACACAAGATGGCCACCACAAGATGGCCAGCAGGGAAGAGCAATTGGGAGGGACCAGGCCTGCAAGGGGGGGCAGTTGGGGGCGATTAAGTCTGCAGGAGAGGGCAGTTAGGGGTGACCAGGCCAGCAAAGGAGGGAAGTTGGAGGCGACCAGGCCTGTAGGGAAGGACAGTTAGGGGCAAACAGGCTGGCAAGGGAGCAGTTAGGCATCAATCAGGTTGGCAGGGGAGTGGATAGGGGGTAATCAGTCTGGCAGTCAGAAGTGGTTAGGAGCAATCAGGAAGGCAGGTAAGCGAGCAGTTGGGAGCCAGCAGTCCTGGATTGCGAAAGGGATCCCAGATTCAGAGGTTGCAGGCTGGGCTGAGGGACACTCCCTGCCCTCCGTGCATGAATTTCATGCACCAGGCCTCTAGTATTTATATAAAACCATGTTATTTTAACTCATATTTGCTTCCACCTCCATAGCCTTCATGCTGTACCCTTTTAGGAAGCAAAATTGCCAAGTGGGGACAAAAAAGAGCAGATTTGTAATAAATGAGTGCCTGAGCTGGAAAGCATGCTAAGGAATTTTTCTTAATTGAAAACAGTTTATCTTTTATTCATTTCCCTGCTTTTGTTTCCTGTGTTTGCCTGCTGAATACCTAGATGCAACTCAGAGTATAATGAAAGGGTTGGGGTGGCATCACTGTTAGAGCCATTTTTAGCATTCATTAATACTATTCATGAAAAATAAAAGCAGGTGTAGTTTTTTGTGATATTTTATAAGGGAGAGTTGTTTGCATAACTGCATGTCATCATTTTGACTTTCCTATAAATCTAATAATAATTTCTTCCCTTTTTGTCCTTCATTTATATCTTTCCTCAATGTGTTCTTAGTAGTTTGTTTCTTTTTAAATAGGAATGCTGGACAAAATAAAATAAAATTCTGAATGTCACCTCTATCCAAAAATCAACATCCTAACTTATTTTGTGCTCCCTTCTATAGTGGAAAGACAAAGGCCGATTTATCCTGGGATATATGGTCTTCTCTTAAATACCTTGGAATTGTTACTGATGTCAGCAATGGTTACATTGTGATGGCAGTAACTAAATTCCATGTGATCTTATTTCTGGTCATTTGATATTTCCCCAAAGAGTTTGAAAATGAATTTATCAGAAACAAGAATGTTAGAATTAACATTGAAGAGTGTGAAATATTTTTCTCAAGGTTTATGTATTTCTTATGGTCCATACAAATGGTGGTTTGTTTTTGTGTTTGTTTTTTGTGTGTGAGTGTGTGTGTTTTGAATACTAATTTGAGAACTTCATCTTAGCTTCATCCACTTGTAGAATTAAAAATAAAAATTTATTAGTTGTTAAATGTTCTAAGCACAGTGTTAAATTTAGAAAATACTCTTGAATTGATGCGAAGAACTATCTCCACTGACCAGCAGAAGAGATTGTTTAGTTCATATCAGAAACCCTTTTTTGGCATATTCATTTTATCATTCATGAAATGAATGAAGTTAGTTATTTAACTAAGACTATGTGTTGGTGTGTGTGTGCTAATTAATATGTTATGTGAAGGCCTTTCTGTGATTCTGATAAAGGATGAGTTCCAGTGACTAATTTACTTTCAAGGGTAGAGAAAGAAGTAACTGACCAGAAAGGACAAGACATATCTTGACATATAATAAGAGAAAGAAAGATAAAGGATATATTCAGTGTATATTGGATGCAGTAGATTCTAAACTTAGACAAATGATGGTATGACATGGGCATACAAAGTGGTATATTAACTTGTTTTTATTTGTTAACGAAATCTAACAGTATTAACTATAGAGATGGACACAGTAGTGAAAGATTTCAAAGACCGTTGCTAACATAAGAATACATAAAACAATTATGGAAGAATAGGATATTCTAAAAAGTAACATAGAAAGAAAATTTTATGTGATGAAGTGGTGTTGGCTGATTTATGGCTTATTGTGAATTTGTTGTACTACACAAATTAAAAACATCACAATTACTATTTTCATGAACATTACCAAGGAACATTATGTGATTCCGAATTTCAATATTTCTATTATATTCTTAGTAACCTCTCATACTTTATAATTTATATAATTTTACTACTAGGCTTGAAGGCATAGGCTATTGCTCTCAAAAGATGAATAATTTCAAGGGGATCTACACAAATGTTGGTATTTATTACTTAAAAAGAAAAGCTGATTCTGTTTTGAAGTTCCATCACTTGGCAAACTGGAAAGTCAGCATATGAAAGTCAGCAGGAGGACACTGGAAGACATGAGTGTCGCTGGTGGGTATGGATAATGTCCATTACACCTGAGAGAACTTTGTGCCAAATGACTGCTCATTGACTTTTTAATGTGAATGAGCAACTTCACCCCAAGAGGAATCTTAAGCACTGATTCTAAACTCAGTGGGTTTTTTAGTGGGGCTATCAGGGGTTCTTACTAACCTGCCTGATCTGCACCTATTACAAACGTGAAATAAACAATATGAAAAATTTTCTAAGATATGTCACATCTTTGCATACTGTTGGTTAAGAAATGTAACATGTATGCATCTAATTCATGTCACTGAGTGCCAGAATATGTGTCCTTAAAATTAAACAATTAAGAAGGTATTAATTTAAAATACTTGAGATGTATTCCACTACTCCCTTTAGAAATAATGCAGCAAATGTATGTAGAGAATATACAGTTTTTCATCCTTCGTCTTAATGTGTTCATGTGCATTGTAAAATATAAAGTGTAAGAATCCATCTCCCATATTACACTTCCTTGAACTCAAAAGCCTATTTTTAAGAACATCATAACCTTTCTCACAGTTAATATTTGGAAGGAAATATTCAGACTGTGCATCGGAATAGGTGATAAATATTAGAATTGGATGCACTCTTGCAAATTCCCAAGGGAAGATACATACTGAAAAAGTATCTGATTCAAGAAAAATCATCTCTCATTGGGAGTGCTTAGTTTTTATTATCGTCATTATTTTTCCTTTCATTTTCCAGGAAGCATTGAAGTCTGTTTAAATAAACAAAACAAATACAGCAACCTAGCTAGCCACTATTTTGTTTGCATGGATTAATGGGAGAAAAAATAATTCCATCAAAACGAAAGCAAGGTTATTTCTGATGCTATCATCACCACCATATCCTTCTACTCAGAACCTGAGAGCAGCCCAGTGTGGACTAAAGGGACACTAATGAAAGGGGAAGAAAGGACCCTTAAACCAGTCAAAGGACAGACCTAAAGTTGTTCTGCCAAGTTTCCTTGCCTGTTTCTTTGCTACTCTACCACACTGCAACTACACTGTGCCATAGATATGTAAAACTAGGCTGGTTTTGCTCGGTCAGTGGTTGTGAGCACATTGTCTTGATAATCAATAAAACAGGGACATGTTTGAAGCAGTTGCATCTGAACAGTTGTGACTTCACACCTGTTTTGGTTTGGAGTTCTCTCAGAAACAAAACTCTACTTCTGCCAGGAGCTATGTAGAGACAAAGGGACACGAAACAGGGAAGAACAGGCAGCAAATGAAAGGTTTTCTAAGCTGGGCAGCTCAGAGGGTGACTGGAGCTCAAACATGTAGAAAATTCTGTGAAATGGTGCAATATCACAAGTCTCATAATTATCTTGCCTGAGGATTGCAGGAGCTGGGGTATTTATATACCACTGGCTGAAATATTCATCATTTAAAAGCTGTTTCTAGGGGCTAGAGATTCCTGGGGTATTTCTAGCTTTCACAAGAGGTGGGAAGAGCAGACTTCTGAGGTTCCTGAAATAGCTCTCAGACATAGAGAAGCCAAGTAGGCATATGACAGTCAGGAGGACACTGGAAGACATGAGTGTCACTGGTGGGTATGGAGAATGTCCACTACATACCTCCAATCACAATAATGTTGTGAGCCCTGATCAATAAATATATATTTATTTATAAATTATATAGATGGTTGGGATATCATTTGATTAAGTATATAATAGTCTAAATGCACCTTTTTTAAAAGGACATGATAATAAATTCTTCCTGCAGACAATAAGGTTATCTTTCATCACCCCTGTATTGTAGGAACCCCCATACGGAAACCACTGCATTGGGAAAGTGAAAACATCTTTTCAAGACCCAAATCATTCTGAATTGCATATAGGACATAGAACACTGGCCCCTGGTTCTTGGAAAAGCGGCAGGGTACAGTGAGCTTGCATTGGTATTCAGGTGAAATGTAGTGAGGCAATTCAGTTTCTTGAATGGCAAGTTTTCAATGTCACTGTGGTTTTGCTTTCTAGGCAGATATGAAAATAGACACCCTGATTACTGACCAACAGGGAAGAAAAGCCTGTATTTCTTCACCCACCAGATATTTATGTAGCATCTATCACGGTCTGTGCTTAAGTGAACCAAGCAAACCAGTAGCAGCTGCTCACATGAGCCTGTAGGATAAGGACACAAATGTCAATGATCTTTGGATGTTAATGAACCCACTGTGGGCTTTCCCACCTGTCACTCTTCCTCCTTCTTTCCATTACTATTGTTAGAAACATACAGATGCTCTTTAATCCTATATGTGGTAAGGACACAACCCTTTGGCTTCTTGATACAGTTGCATTTATTAAAACAACAATGTTAAAAAATGTCTTAAATGTGTAAACTTTACAAAGAACTTGCATGCACATTCTTTTTCACAAAACTCATTATTTTCAAATATTACACAGAGAAGCATGAGCCCAGGGACTAAGTGACTTGCCAAGATGCTGCTGGTTATAAATTGTTAGAGCCCAAGGTGAGAGTGAAATCCAGGATTTCTTAAACAAGAGTGTGTGTGCCTTCCTCTGAATATGCTAATCTAATGCATGGCCGGATAGGAAGAACTGTCAGTACGTAATGGAATGGGATTCTTAATTTAAACTAGATTAGATAAATAAAGAGCTGTCTTTAACACTTCAGCCTCCTCTTACCAGATCATTGTTCTTTCCACCTTCAACAGGCTCCAGGGTCCTTACTGCACAATCAAAGTCTACTCTGGGATCAAAATATGAAAATAATTATTTATTAATAACACTCATAGTATGATCTTTTTTAAAAACTTAATTGTCTATTCATCTATCTGTTTTTTTCAGACAGCAGCTAGTAGTTGATCATTAGAATTATTTTGAGAATTAATGATTGGTATACATTTCAGAAGAGTGTGGATTTAGCTAGTAACTTCAAAGAAGCGAGCAGTTACCTATTGCATCTTCCAAAGGTATATACATTTTAATTTTTATCTCTCTCTTATTGAAAAGTAATACACATAGCCCCAGTAACATCTAAAAATAGGAAACAAATGGGTTACACTTATGTGTTTATTTACTTACTTAGTTATTTGGTATAGTTATTATGCCATATTATTTTGGTTATATTAGTTTCAAGTATACAATATGGTGATTCAACATTTTTACACCTTACAATCTGATCATTCCAATAATCCTAATAAACCTGCAAACTTATCACAATTTTGTTGGCTGATTCCCTTTCACCTTTTCAGTCCTCCTTATGATAGTCATCTCTTTTGTCTCTGTTTCTATTAATCTGTTTTTGTTTTGTTTTGTTTGTTTTGTTTTTAGGTGCTAAATGTAAGTGAAACCATACAGTGTTTATCTTTCTCTGACTTTTTGCACTTAGCATAATACCCTGTAGTCCATCATGTTGCCCCAATTGGTAAGATTTCATTTTCTTTTCATTGTGTGTGTGTGTGTGTGTGTGTGTGTTTATGTGTATGCATAATTGTAAATAATGCTATAATAATTATGTGTGTGCACGTATCTTTTTGAATTCATGTTTTTATTTTTGTTGGATAAATACCCAGAAGTGGAATTGCTGGGTCATATGGTGGATTTATTTTTAGTTTTCTGAGGAATCTTTACATTGTTTTCATAGTAGTTACACCACTTTGCAGCCCCACTTCCTGTTTCTTCATATCCTTGCCAACATGTTATTTGTTTACTTCGATAATAGTTATTCTTACAGGTGTCAGGTGCTATCTCCTTGTCTTTGATTTGCAATTGCTTCATGATTAGTAATGCTGAGCATCTTTTCATATGTCTTTTGGCCATCTTTGGATAAATGTCTTTTTTGTGTCCTCTGCCCAAATATTTTTTATTTGTTGTTGTTCAATAGTTTCTTTTGACTTTTTTTCCTCTTTATTGTTTAAAGCATTACATAAGTCTCCCATTTTCTCCTATTGACCTTTTCCAACTCAGCCCTGCCCCTCCCCCACAAGCTCTCACCAACCCAATGTCTGTATCTGCGGGTTATGTACATATGCATACAAGGTCATTGACTGATCTCTTCCCATCCACCCTTCCCTGCCTTCCCTCAGAGGTTCCACAGTCTGTTCATTCTTCTATGTTTCTGGGTCTATTTTTGTACATCAATTTATTTTGTTCTTTAGATTCCACATATGAGTGAGATCATGGATTCTTTCTTTGACTGGCTTATTTCAAATACTCTGCCCATTTTTTTTATCAGATTGTTTATTTTTTATTGAGTTTCTTATATATTTTGGATAGCAACACCTTATCGAATATCTTTTCCAATTCAGTAGGTTGTCTTTTGTTTTCTTGATGGTTTCCTTTTCTGAGAAGCATTTTTTAGTTTTAAGAGGTGCCATTTGTTTACTATTATTTCCCTTGCTTAAAGGGATTATCCATAAACATATTACTTAGATTGATAATCAAATAGTTTACTGCCTATTTTTTCTTCTTGGAGTTTTATGGTTTCAGGTCAAATCCATTTTGAGTTTATTTTTAAATATGGTGTAAGAAAGTGGTCCAGAGTCCCCCCATTTTTTTGCACGTATCTGCAGTTTTCCTAACACTATATGCTGTAGAGACTTATTTCTTCATTATATGTTCTTTCTTTGTATTAGATTAATTGACCATATAAAGTGAGGGTCTATTTCTGGGCTCTCTATTTGTTCCATTGACTTATAGGTCTGTTTTTGTGCTAGTACCTTACTGTTTGTTTGGTTTTTAAAAATATATATTTTATCGATTTTTTACAGAGAGGAAGGGGAAGGGATAGAGAGTTAGAAACATCGATGAGAGAAACATCAATCAGCTGCTTCCTGCATACCTCCTACTGGGGATGTGCCCACAACCAAGGTACATGCCCTTGACCTGAATCGAACCTGGGACCCTTCAGTCTGCAGGCCAACGATCTATCCACTGAGCCAAACCGGTTATGGCAGTACCTTACTGTTTTGATTATTGTAACTTCATAATATACTTTGAATTAGAGATCATGATGCTTCCAACCTTGTTTTTCTTTCTCAAGGTTGCTTTGCCTATCTGTGATCTTTTGTTGTGACATTTATTTAAACACACTACTTTCTTGGTCCTTTGAACTCATGCCCTATATGCAGGCACTTTGTCTCCCTATACCTTATTTCAGCTGAGAGACAATGGCGATGTTTGTGGGAGATATAACTGCAGGGCTCTGGGGCAGCTGGTATGCCCATCTGTGAGGAGCAGAGGAACACAGCAGGAGCGAGCAGAGCAAAAATTGATTCCACAAATCTCAGGAAATGCAGCACCAGGAACAGACTACAGTAAGGATGAGACAGCTGAAAGACAAGCCTGAACATAAAAGAGCAAATCATAAACATCAGAGACAGGAGCTTAAAAATGGGCTAAAAATGGAGAATGGATGGAGGAAAATCTAACAGAGAAGATAAAGGACAGAAACTAATTTGGGAAAGTGTAGACATAGGTTGTGTCTACAACGATGGTGAAGAGGAGCTTCCCTCACTTTATGGAGACCTTGCTGGTTTGGAAAGTTCATTGTTCGACACCATGGATCTCCAGGTGGGTTACATTTTGAGATACACCAACCTGGAGGACTCCATGCTGTTGAGCTGTTCACAATCAGCGGACACTACACTACTAATCCCATCTTCCCAGGAATTAAATTGGTGTCTTCCATAATATATATGCAAATCTTATTCTTAAAAAAATCTTATTATTTTCTTTTCAAAAATAAGGACAAATTTCTCATTTCTGCATCAAAATATTTGTATTTTTGTGAATATTATTAAAGCTGGTGTTACATTCTATTAGGATGGAAATACTATAAAATGATTTATCTTTATAAAAAGCTAATTAAAAATGACAGAGGTATAACTGAAATATTTATTTGTGGATTTTAGTTATGTATAGCAAGAGTTCTACTAATAGGTGAGTCTGTCATATAAAGCAATGCATTTTTTTCTGAAATTTGAATTTATTTGGCTTAGTTGATATAAAAATATATAATTCATAACTTATGAAATAATGTTCCTTGTTTTGCAATATATACCTTGTTTTTATTTAACATTTTTTAATTGGGCAGATGTGTATGTTGCTATAAATCTGCTAATATATCTATATTATTGTTACAAAATAATAATAATGTTGAAACCATCATTTTTATAGTTTAACAAGAAATCTATTAGGTTGTTTTTGTTTTTTTTTGGTGTGTGTGTGTGTGTGTGTGTGTGTGTGTGTGTGTGTTTTACTACTAATCTGGACAGAGGGTTGATCTAAGGTAGGTATTATATATGATATTAAATGGACCTTTAAAATAGTTTGTTTTTAGTTGCATTGAGATTTGTACATGTAATACTCTGTAATACTCTTATTGGAACAGTTACATGATGTATTAAATTTTAGTTTCCTTCTATTAACACATTTACAAATTCAATGACTTTTATTGTCATATGTTACTCTAGTAAATACATTATTGAATTCCATTTGCTAGTATTTTACTAAAGCTTTGTGCATTTACATTCATAACTGAGGTTAATTTAAAGTTTAAAATATTTTTTTGAGTTTTATTTGGCTCATATTTACATCAATAACACTGATTATATGAAATTAATTAATGGTTTCCTCTTTTTCCTTATGCTTTTGAAGATTTTATAGAGCATCATAATTATCAGTTCTTTAAATGTTTGACTGACCCAACACTTTGGCAAAAAACTCAAATTCTTTTCTATAAAGTTTTTATAAATATAATATTTTTCTAAGCCATTTGCTTATTCATATCTTATATACCCTCATTCATGAATTTTGGTAAATTATGAATTCCTTAATGATTATTTATTTAATGAAAATGCTTACAATTTTATCACAACATTGAACATATAATTCTGTTAAATTTAATTATTCTATAAATCTGTTACTATCTTTCTTTTTCTGTCATGCATTTTTGGTAAACCTTACCAGAATTAAATAAATTTTAATAATTCTATTGCTTTTGATTTTATAATTTATTACTTATTTTTTGTAGTTACTTCTTCCTAATTTAATGGGATTTTTGTTTCCTTTCTTTTTGTAACTTTTTGAATTAAATGCTAAGCTCCTTCTTTTTAAAAAATTCTTTTTGTTTGTTATTGAGAAGATTTGTAACTATGAATTTGTCTCTAATAATTGCTTTGGTCTCATCTAAAAATTTAAAATATAGCATTATTAATAAGAACCTGGTTCTATAATGAAGCAGGCTTAGGTTTGATTTCTGCACATAATGTGAAAGGAATGCCAACTCATAATATACGCTTGTAATTTATAGTAAAATTACTTATGTTAAATGCTTTGCAAGATTAAACGAGATAGTATATTTTCAAGGTTATAGTACAATAACAAAAAAATCAAATGTTCAACAAATAGTAGTATTTGTTGGAAATTATAGTTTGATTTTCCTTTTAAGTCAATGATCACTTTACTTTTTAAGATCTAAAGTGCTGAATTTCTGTTGGGTTTGTTCTTGTTTAAAATTTTCTTATAAATTTTAAATTTGATTGCATTTTGGCCAGAAATGTGACCTTGTAGTTATATTTTTTTAAATTGTCTCATTTTTTTTAGTTTTTGAATTATCTGGATAATTGAGAAAAAGATTCTATCCTTTATTTGAAGTGTGCCAGTTACACACACACACACACACACACACACACACACACATTTCATTTATATTCGTTCCCCATATTGATTATATTATCATTTCCTTTTTTTTTTTACTACTTGATGTTTTTGAAAAACAAACATTTTTTTGTTTTTCAAAAAAAAAAAAGCATTTGCATGCTTTTGTTGTTGTTGTTTGTTTGTTTTGTTTTCCACCAATTGGGTTTTGGTCAGATTCTAATAGTTTTTCAAAAACACATTTTGAATTTTATACATAATTAATTATTACTACACTAGAGGCCTGGTGCATGAAATTTGTGCACAGGGTGGGGGTTGTCCCTCAGCCCAGCCTGCACCCTCTCCAATCTGGAATCCCTTGAGAGATGTCTGATTGCCCATGTAGGCCAAATCCCAGTGGGCAGTAGACCATCTCTCTCACAATCTGGGGACTGCTGGCTCCCAACAACTCGTCTGCCTGCCTTCCTGCCTGCCTGTCCCTAACTGCTTCTGCCTGCCAGCCTGCTCACCCCCTAACTGCTCCCCTGCTGGCCCGATTACTCTCACCTGCCAGCCTGGTCACCCCTAAATGTGCTCCCCTGCCAGGCTGGTCACCCTTACCTGTTTTCCCCTACAGGCTTGGTTGCTCCCTTGCTGGCCCAGTCACTCTTAACTGCCCTCTCCTGCTGACCTACTCACCCCCAATTGTCCTCCCCTGAAGGCCTGGGTCCTCTCCCAAATGTTCTCCCTTGCAGGCCTGGTCCCTCCCAACTGCCCTCAGCTGCTGGTCTGGTAACCCCCAACTCCTCTCCTTTGCTGGTTCGGTCACCCCTAACTGCCCTCCCCTGCAAGCCTGACCACCCCTAACTGCCTCCCTGCAGCCTGTCCCCTACTGCAGGCCTGGTCGCCCCCAATTGCCCTCCTGCTTCTGCCTGTCAACCTGATCACCCCTAACTGTCCTCTACTCCAGGCCTGGTCCACCCCAACTGCCCTTCCCTGCAGGCCTGGTCACCCTAACTGCCCTCCGTTGTTAGCCTGGTTGCCACCAACTGCCATCCCCTACAGACCTGGTCCCCCTCAACTACCCTCCCCTAAAGGCCTGGTCAGCCCAACTGCCCTTCTGTGTCAACCTGGTCACTTCTAAATACCTTCCCCTGCTGGCCATCTTGTGGTGGCCATCTTGTGTCCACTTGGGGACAGCCATCTTTGACCACATGGGGGCGGCCATCTTGTGTGTTGGAGCGATGGTCAATTTGCATATCACTCTTTTATTAGATAGGATTCTGTTTCATTTAAAATGTTTTGCTTATAATTCTAATTTTTATGAAATTCGTGGTGCTCCCTTCTATTTCTTCTCTTTTACTTTGAGAGTTGTTTGCTACACTTTTATTTGTAATTATTTTGTGGCATTTGTTCAGTCAGTTTTTTAAAATACATAATTGGATTTTTTTTTTATTCTTGAGTATTCACTTTTAAATGTGAGGTTTAAACATCTCATATTTTCTTTTCTCTCAATTTTCTATTTTCACTTTATACTTTGTTTCATTTTTTCTTCATCTTTAACTTTATGAGCTATCTCTTTCAAATAGTGATTTGGAGAATATATGTTTTCAAATTTAAATTTGCTTTTAGTTTTACTTTGAAAACTATATTTTATAGTAATTATTAAAGTTAAGAATAAAATGTACTATTTTTTTGAATTGCCATTTGCTTATTTCACACTCAGTTTCAGATCTTTTTTGATGTAGCATGAGGATTTAGAGTGAAATTATTGCTATTAAATTTTGTATTTGCATCATGAATGCCTATACATTTGTACCTGTTTTATTCCATTTCAATATTCTCAGTTACCTTGTATTGTATAACCATTCATTTGCTACCTCTTATTTCACTGTTTCTGTGATTACAAGGCCTTGTATAGTAGGATTTCGCTATTTCAAAATTCTTCATTCTGATTCATTCTCTTGCAAATGATTTAAATACTTAATTTTGTTTTAGTGAACTTAATGTTTCTTGAGCCAATACACAGGCATGCTTCCAACTATTCTTCTTTTCACTTCATTTAATGATATAGGAGGTGCCAACATTTATGGGGAGAGAAAGAAGAACATCATAAATACATGCATGTTGTAGATAGTGTTGCTCTCTGACACGTATACAGCAAGCACAATTCTATGTCTTAGAGCATATATCTTTTCTTTCTGGTAGATATAATAACAAACATTTACTGATTGCTATGTATCAGGGCTATGCCTTTTAAAAGGTTCCTTTATTTAGTCTTTATTACAATTCCATAAGGTAGATAAAAATCTTATGACTACTTTATAGATGAAAAAACTCTGGCAAAGAATGTGCACATAATTTACTCAAGGTCACAGAGCTTATAAATGTTGGTTCTAGAATTTGAATACAAAAAATTGAGCTGTAGATTTAAGGTTTAACATTATGCTAAATTGCATCCTAAGAAAAACTGTATGCATATCTATGCACAAACATACATGTAGGAAAAACACATTCTTGAAACCCATGCTCTTCAAGCATTATCCGTATCTCATTCACAAATCTATCTGTGTGTACAGCTTTAGGTACACTCTCTTCTTCAATTCACACACATTTATATCTGCTTATTGCATAGCTGTCCTTCCTTTATACAAATATGCATGAATAAGCAACCTTTTTTTCAGAGAAGCACTGACTTTACATTTTTAAAAAATATATTTTTATTGATTTTTAGAGAGAGAGGAAAGAAGAGGGATATAGACATAGAAAGATCGATGAAAGAAAAACATCATCAATCAGCTGCTCCTGCACAACTCCCACTGGGGAATTGAGCCTGAAACCTGGGAACTGAACCTGTGACCTCTTGGTTCATGTGTTGATGCTCAACCAATGAGTATACCAATCAGCCAAAAAAGCACTGGCTTTAATATTATGAAATCATTTTGTACTAGGTCATTTGCAGAGTATAACTAACAATGGGTAAAAGAAGTGTTATTAGTAGAATAAAATTTTCCTCCAACATAAAATTGCGCGTACACACACACACACACACACACACACACACACACACACACGCACACATGCACCAAGAACCATTTATATAGTTGGGTAAGTAATGATAAGTGTGATTTTTAGCCAAGTTAAGGTGTTGGGTTAAAGCTAGGGGAGAAGGCACATAAGGAAGAACAAATACAACATTGGATTCAAATTATTTAGATAATTCAAGCTCACAGAGAGCTGCATCTCTAGGAATTTTGTTCTCACTATTTAAAGTACTGCTCAATTCTCTATACAGTGTCATAACATCATAAATACTGAGCAAATATTAATTAGCTATGATTTTAACTATATAGTAAACAAATACATATTGATTCTTTCAGTAACATACTAGGTCCCTACGACTTTAATGATGCCTTATTTCCAGGGAGTTTGAATTGAAGCCAAGTAATTATCTATAATAATAAAAGGGTAATATGCTAATTAGACCAGATGTCATGCCTGACCTCATTCCAGAGTCCTTTTGGACGACGCTGGGGTCCTGAGTGACTGCTGGTGGCTGGAGCAAAGCAATAGTACATCATTACTATTACTATTATGTACAAAAGAACCTCCTGGGTGCCAGAGGGAAGCTGGTGCCGGCAGCCAGGGGAAGGAAGGTCTACTCTTGCACAAATTTTGTGTATCAGGCTTCTAGTTGTTGCAATAAGATAGATCCTCTGACAGAATTTTGAATTCTAGAAACTTTAAGGTCCTTATATGAAAGCTCCAAATGATCTACCGGTGTTGACTTTGCTACTACATCTGTCACTCTTCTGAGATGTGAAGTCTCCAAATCTCTTTCATGCCTGAGATTTCCAGACTAAAGCCTTCTGTGTTTACTAAGGAAGAACATAAAAACGAATGTGATTGGAGGTGTGTTGATACTTCTGCACAGCTAGACTTCCCATCATCCCTTTTCTCTCTCACTTCTCAGCAGCAGATTGCCATCTTTGAAAACTTGAATCCTTGATTCTGGCTTTTGATTTTTGTTACTATTTTTCAGTGTTACTGACATTTTATTAGTGATGAGTAGTTCATAACTCCTGGCTGTATGTATAATTCTTAGGTTTTGTTATTTAAAATTAAGTGGTGTGTGTGTGTGTGTGTGTGTGAGAGAGAGAGAGAGAGAGAGAGAGAGAGAGAGAGAGAGAGAGAGAGAGAGAGAGAAAGGATGCTCAATTAAATCATTCAAGTTATAGTCACTCAGTTGTCATTCCAAATTGTGTGTTTTTAATTTAGTTTTTGCTTAGACATTAAGTTGTTTCAATAAACAGATTCTATACCTGATTAGTGGGGCTGATCATGGTTTCTGTAACTTCCAGAGAAAACTAACCATTTCTGGCCCATCTCATTCAAATAATTGCCTTAGTTTAAGAAGAACAGAACCAACAACCTCACTGGAAAGTGATGCTAAATTATTCATTTGCAAAGGAAATGGTTTTATTCAACAAACAAAATGTTGGGTTCCAGCAATGATATGGATTAAAAATTAACATTTTGTCACTTCATATAACTAGCATAATATTTAAAATGCAACACCTAATTATATATCTAATATACATCTTAAATTGATAGCTTCCTAAATATAACAACAGCAAAGTTAACAACAAAAAAAGCAAAGGTAGCATTTATTTAGAGTTTACCGTACATTTAGTATTTGCCCAAGCATTCTACATTTACAACCACTCTGTAAATTAGATGCCATTATTTTCCCCCAATTTACATTTAGGGAAGCTAAGAATCACAATACTTATTAAGTCACTTTCCCAATGTCATACAACTAGTTTGTGGCAGGGCTGGCTGGGACCCAAAGCCATTTTTCTTCCCTACCACACTGTGCTGAGGCTCATTTTTTGGATCCTCAGGCTGTATCTTGTTTGAAGGAAGGAGGGAGTGAGTGGAACAATTGTATTTCGTTACAAATTACACAGCAACTAATTTCAACCTAGCTATAAAATGTCTCAATTCAATCAATTTCCATTTCATAACCCAGTTCATATACTGAGTTTTATTACGCTTTTTATGCAATATTCATAATTCAAGCCAATCTGATATATATATACATATACATATATATATATATATATGTATATGTACAGAGGAGAATATATATATTCTCCTCTGTACATAAGACATTCTTGTAAATATGAATTAGAACAAGTCTGAAACAGCTTTTTAGATATTTTCTGAAAAGAGGGTCTGCTTTTTTCAGTAGATTCCACTGAAATCTCAAATGGCCACCCATAAAATCCTTCATATCTTTTTCACACATTATAGCCATATTAATTATTGATCCCTATAGACAACAGTTTTAAAAAATAAAATAAGTGGAGAATAATGGGCTAATAATGATTTCCCATTTTCTGTATATTAATTACTTTGTTACAATTTTGTCTTTGCAATAAAAATGTGATTAAAATCTAGATCTTAATTTTTATAATTCCCTATTAGAAGCTTTTTATAGGAAGAGGAATTTTTTAATATTAGAAAAAATATAATTAAATGTTTCTGACCCCTCCTCCCTCAGTAACATTATGGTGGTGTTGTTTTTTAACTGAAATATGCTTAAATATTTATTTCTTTAATATTGGGTGCTGTCAAAGAATAAAATAGGTATTTTACTTCTTTCATCCTTTTAAATATATTTAATTGAACAAATATCTGTTGAACACACACTATAAGTTATCTTAGATTCCTTGTTGTATTTCCATCAATTTTTGGCAGGTTTTACAATAATTTATTGACAATAATATTTAAGGGGCAAAAGTATGTAAATGGTTTCCTTCCTTAGCAAATTAGAGCAGATCACTTGCAATTGAATGTACTCTGTTGATTGAAAGAAAACAACTGGAAGTATATTTATTGCTTGTAAATTTGTGAGTATGCCCAAGGGAATGTCTCTTCCGGGATGCAGGCGTATCATAGTAAGAAAAACAGTATTGCTTTGAGAGCTACAAAGTAATATATCCTGCTTTTTGTCCTGACAGAACACAGACACCATGGTCTCTTCCCATCCTTCCAATGCGCTCTCTTAGCCACATGTAGCCGTGCCCTCATTCTCTGTGGGGAGAAAAATTCTTAAGTAAAGACAGCTGAAAGGTCTCCGCTTTCTCATCAATGAGCAGCAAAGTCAAGACTTGAGCCCAGAACTTCTGACTCTTGGAATAGCTAATTATGTAGTAAAAACTTTACCATCTAAAGTATTGTTATTTTTAATGATAAATAGCACTAAAGTCTACATTATCCCATGGAAATATCATGTTACTGTCCTTCTAAAAGGATAAAAGGTAAAGATTTGTCATTGCTACCAGGAAACTGGTAATTGACTTTAAATAAATTGAATACCAACACACATAACATTGATTTATCTATGCCTGAGTTGTATCCTCTGTAAAATTTGGTAATAAGGATATCTATTGCATAGGATGGCTGGGCAGGATACGTGAGAAAGTCTGCCAAATAGCTTGCTGTGATGTTTGACACACAGTGAGCATCAATAAACATTATGTTTTTGCTATTATACTTTTATTTATCTTATTACTATTATGTACAAAAGAAATTGAAATTGAGTAGTTAACTATAATAGGAAAAGAAAGGCATTTACAGTTAGAATCCCAGAACCTACAATGCATCTGAACAACCAATTAAAAAGATTAATTTATAATAAATAAATTTATAATTAATACATTAAGGTCATGATAAAATAATTACCTTCATGAGTATTCAGTATCCATCCAAATACTCTCATGACATAAAACAGACTATTTTGTATATTTTTGAGCATCTTCTTCATGACTGACATTTTTCTTATTGAAAGATCTAGAATGAAAATAAGATAAATTATGGATTAGTTTATTTATTATTCAAGATGGGAGAATTTGTTTTCTATTTTTACCACAAATTGCTTAAATGAATTATTTTTCAGAAGCAAAAAAATATTTGGATATCTTTTGGAAGTAATGTCAGTTCCCCAAGAAGGTCTCAGGAGCACATTTGTCTGTTTTTGAGATGTTTCTTTTTAGCTTTCTGCTCACAGCAAGTCAAGCTGACCTGTCTCTGCCCTCTGAGACTGGAGGTCTAGGAACAAACTACTTGTTTTGATGCATAGTAAGTACCAATCACTTTAGTGACATTAATTTTCAAAACAATATTATGAGGTGGTATTATTTTTTAAAGATAATGAAGCTGAAAAACAGAGAAATGACATTCTGACTGCAAATGCCTTTCTTTTCCCATTACAGTTAACTGCCTACTTTCAGCTTATTTTCCAAAACTCATTTCTGAATGCAGGAACTTTATCTATCTGGATTGGTAGCATGTTGTGCTAACAACAGTGCTATTACCATCTGATCAATCATTTACGTCATTTTCATATATTGAATAAAAACTCTGGATCTTATAGCTGGACAATACTGGTAAAACCTGACTGTAAATCCTTTTCTCTCATGACTGACTCTACTATCTTATATCAGAATTCCAAAAATTCACATGCAATTGCTTATCCTTCCTTTGTTTTAGTTCATTATTGTTCCAATTATTCATCCCTTTTTTTGGTTCATGCAATTTTTCTCAATTGATTATGCAATCACTGAATTAGCAACCTCCAACTGAGCTACCCACCAACTGACTGGAAAGAATTCGCACAAAGAAAGGATAAAACAAGTGGAAGAAGAACAATCAGAGCTTTCATTTGCCATTGCATATTGTAGTGGTGGTAAAAGAATAAACACTGTCACTGATTCTTTCAGAAAGACAGAACAGAGCTCTTTGGAAGGTGCTGCAGGGCTTTCTCAATGGGTCCCCATTCAAATAACTCCACTTCTCCCACTTCTGAAAGGAGGGTCATGTAGGAGCAGCCCATGAGAGGTATTAGAAAAAGCCCCTTTAAAACACATAAGGAAAACAAGGCAGAATTATACATAAGAAATATGTTGTTGGCTGCTTCAACTGCTACCTTAATGGTATGTTGAAAGCTCTAATAGGCAGTGGGATTTTGAGCCTCCATTTCCTCATCTGTAAAATACACATATTAATAAAGTTTATCTTATCTCTCATATAGAACTATTATAAGGGAACAAGTGAAATAATACAAATGATAGGTTTGGGGAAGTGGTAAGTTACATCTGAATGCTTGTTAGTATAACAAAGTTGACTGTGCTGAGTAAAGGACAAATTAAGTCTTTGGGTACTTTCAGGGCCTTTAAATGATTGTTTGTATACTTCTGGAATAGAAAGTATTGAGATCCTAAGTGATATCCTAGTGGTTTAGAGGGGTGGATTAATGTACTCATCAAAGTGTCCACTCTATATTCAGAGTAAGACTTGTGACCTTTTAAGAGTTGGCATCATTAACTTACAGACTACTACCATAATGCTCAAGTCATCCCTGTAAGAAATGAACATTGGGAGGAAAGAGATGTATCTGGGAAGAGAGATGTATAGCTACTGCCAAGCTCATTTTGATGGTTCAGAGAAAGCAAAATACAAGGAGAAATTCCTCAGTGAAGTTATACTACTTGCTAAAAGTCACAAAGTACATCCATGCATCATTGGTCTCAGGTTCAGCAGGATTAATTAACTAAGGCTGTGCATGCACACCATAAGATTAATTTACTGAATAATTCACTAAGAAGAGTCTGTTCAATTCTAAAGTGTTAAGACTATAATGAATCATCGATGTGACTAATTTACCTTCCCTGAATTGAGTGATAGGTTTTAAATTGAAGTGATCAGTAATTTGGGCATATTGATCCAACTCCAGTTCCTCTATATTATTAAGAAATTCCAGGAATTTTTCAAAGACTGGAAAATGTTTTTCTTTAAGGGAGATTGAGGAACCTCATAACTTTCAATTGGAATTTCTTCTTTAAATCCACATGCATTAACAAGTTCCAACTCTTGATCATAATTGATGAATTAAGAGAGAGGATTATGTTGGTAGCAATATGCAAAATTCTCAGGAACGAAGGGAGAAAGGCTGACAAGAAATGCCTACTATTATTCTTTGTGACAGAATTCTCTTGCACACTGCCAATGACCAGCCCCAGTGAATTCAGTACAGCATGACAACAAACAGTAAAAAACATGGCAACACAATTATGTTTTCCAACTTTGAAGGCATTTGGAAAGCAGAATCTCTCTCTTTCTCTTTCTTGTTCTCTCTCTCTCTCTCTCTCTCTCTCTCTCTCTCTCTCTCTCTCTCTCTCTCTCTCTCTCTCTCTCTCTCTCTCTCTCTCTCTCTCTCTCTCTCTCCCTCTCCCTCCCTCCCTCCCTCCCTCTCTCTCTCTCTCTCCCTGTGGGGTTCTCGTGATTAGTCTAAAATGCATTGGGAAATCACACTTTTTCCTTAGAAATACAAGTCAGGAGGAATTAGATACATCTTAGTGACTGTGCCAAACTGTGCCACATTCTTCTTTATTTAATCTGTCTCTAAGCCTGGCCCATTGTAGATGCTTATACTGTATATTGTTGAATTAATAGAGTAATGATTTTTTTTTAAAAAAATAGAGTAGTGGTGATCTAACTCAATGGTAGGACCTATTTACATGAAGCAGTACTGCATAATTCTCACAACTTCATACAGACTAGAGACCTTTCATTAGTATCTATATTGTTCTAATTTTCCTTTTACATCCTCGCTACTGCTGCCATCTTGGTTTCATATTAGGATTCTAATTATTGGGAGCTGTGTAAGCATGTAAGTTAAATCTGCTCTACCTTTGTTAGTATCACAAATTGAGAAATAGCTGCATAACTTTTTTTTTAGCCTTTTATTATATAGGATATTCACTGAGTGGCCAGATTATTATGATCTCTTAATGCATAATAATCTGGCCACTCAGTATATATGTATATGTATGTGTGTGTGTGTGTATATATATATATATATATATACACACACACTGGAGGCCCGGTGCATGAATTTCATGCATGGGGGGGGTGGTACCTTAGCCCAGCCTGCATCCTCTCTAATCCAGGACCTCTCCGGGGTGGGGATCAGACCTAAACCGGCATCCCTCTTGCAATCCGGGGAATGCTGGCTCCTAATTGCTCACCTGCCTGCCTGATTGCTCCTAACTGCTCTCCCCTGCTGGCCTAATCACCCCTAACAGCCTCTGCCTTGGCCTCCACCACATGGCTTTGTCTGGAAAGACATCTAGAAGACGTCTGGTCTATCTAGTATAATTAGCATATTACCCTTTTATTAGTATAGATGTTTTTATTGATTTTTAGGGAGGAAGTGAGAGGGATGGAGAGATAGAAACATCCACTGATGAGAGAGAAACATCATCAATTTGCTGCCTTCTGCATGCCCCGTACCGGGGATCAAGCCCACAACCCAGGCAAGTGCCCTGACTGGAAATCCAACTGTTACTTCCTGGTTCATGGGTCAATGCTCAAGCACTGAGCTACGAGGCCAGGCAGAACAACAGTTATTACCTCACAGTGTTCAAAATCTGGGTACAGCTTAGCTGTGTCCTCTACTCAGGGTCTTGCCCAGACATGTTAGTTTTTTAATCCTCACTGGTGGATATTTTTTCCACTGATATCTAAAGAGACTGAAAGGGAAGAAAGAGGAAGGAAGAGAGAGAGAGAACATTGACATGACAGAGGCACTTGGATTGGCTGCCTCCCCCATGCACCCACCTCTACCAGGGCTGGGGAACCTGCAACCAAGGTATGAGCCCTTCACCAGGAATCATACCTGCGACCCTTCAGCCTGCAGGCCAATGCTCTAACCACTAAGCAACTGGCCAGGGCTGCACAGACATTTTGAGGCTCTACTATGGTTGGTCTGATGCCATGCTCAATTCTGTGATTGTTGACATGACTCATTTCCTTGTGGGTTGTTGGATTGATGGCTTCAGTTTCTCAGGAACCATTACAATATGAACACAAGCTGTGTTGAAGAGGAGAAAAATGGTTAATGGGTGTGTTTTAATAGACATAATTAGCTGATTAAAAAAAATTTTACACACTAAACTTGATTTATAGTCCTCTTTTTAAGGAGAAAGGCTACTTTATTGGGTATAAGTTGATGAAGTGGCAGTATGCTGTTTCCCTGATGAGAGATCATAGCTCAATCTCCTCTAACATAGTATAGGTTTGTTTCAGTGTGACCAAAACCACTGGAAAGATGTTTCTTCCAAGACACATAAGGAAAGTGAGATCAAGCAAGGCTTTAAGAGCAGGAAATTAGCCCCAACTAGTTTTTCTAAGGAAATTAGAGCATCATGTTGTGGAATGAGTCCCAGGTTCAGTTCTGGTCAAGGGCATGTACCTTGGTTGTGGGCACATCCCCAGTAGGGGGTGTGCAGGAGGCAGCTGACTGATCTTTCTCTCTCATTGATATTTCTTTTTTTTTTCTTTTATTTTTTTTATTGTTCAGTTTATTAATTACATTGTTTCCCCTTTTTTATCCCCCTATATCTTCCCTCCACCCTGTACCTATCCCACCCTCCGCCCTCACCTCCCCCTCCCCAATGTCCTCTCCCATTGTTGCAAGATTTTTGTCCAATCTCTTGCTGTACTTCCAACAACACTTTTCTCCCCAAGAATTGTCAGTCCACTCCCTCTCTATGTCCATGTTTCTGTTATAGTCACCAGTTTATCTTGTTCATCAGCCTATCAGTTCACTTGATTTTTGTGTTCATTTGTTGATAGATGTAAATTTGTTGTTCATAATTTATATTTTTACCTTTTTCTTCTTCCTCTTCTTAAAGAATATCTTTCAGCATTTCATATAATACTGGTTTGGTGGTGATGAACTCCTTTAGCTTTTTCTTATCTGCGAAGCACTTTATCTGACCTTCAATTCTGAATGATAGCTTTGCTGGATAGAGTAATCTTGGTTGTAGATTCTTGTTCTTCATTATTTTGAATATTTCTTGCCACTCGCGTCTGGCCTGCATCGTTTCTGTTGAGAAATCCGCTGACAATCGTATGGGTGCTCCCCTGTAGGTAACCAACTGTTTTTCTCTTGCTGCTTTTAATATTCTCTCTTTATCTTTTGCTCTTGGCATTTTAATTATGATATGTCTTGGTGTGGTCCTCTTTAGATTCCTATATTTTGGGGTTCTGTGTACTTCTTGGGCTTTTAAGTCAGTTTCTTTCACCAGGTGGGGAAAGTTTTCAGTCACTATTTCTTCAAGTAGGTTTTCATTATCTTGCTCTCTCTCTTTTTCTGGCACCCCAATAATTCGGATGTTGGCTTGCTTGAGGTTGTCCCAGAGGCCCCTTACGCTATCTTCAATTATCTGAATTCTTTTTGTTTCTTGCTTTTCCAGCCGAGTGGATTTTGCTTCTTTGTATTTCAAATCTTTGACTTGGTTCTTGTGGCCCTCTGGACTGCTTTTAGGACTTTGTGTAATATTTTTTATTTCAGTCTGTGTATGCTTGATTTCTAGTTGGTCCTTTTTTTTTATCTGTGAGAGTCTAGTTCGTATCCTCAGAGGTCTTGTTCATTTCCCTGAGGGTCTCATTCATTTCCTTGTAAGTATCATTCATCTCCTTGTAATTCTCATTCATTTGCTGGTTGGTCTTGTTTATTTCCTGGTAATTCTCATTAAGTTGATCGGCCTTTTGTAGGAGCCTCTTGAAAAGCCTTATAACCATGGTTTTGAACTCTATGTCTTGTCGTCTTTTCTCCTCCATTTCTTTCACACCTGATTTCTTTCCATGTCTCTGCATGGTGGCTGCTTTATGTGGTGGATATCCTCAAAGGTACAGTGGCTCAGTCTCGCCAGTTACCTGAGGTGGGTACTCTTACTGCAATCCTTTATGGGTTGTATTCAGTGTTTTTGAATTTAAACCCAGCTTGTTGTTGTTAGCCCTAGGAGGGTTTGACCTCCAGGCCAATTGGCTGTGAAGGGAGACTGTGTTCAGGTTGGATGGGTGGAGTCTCTGAGCTGCGAGGCAGCGGCAGCAGCAGCTGGGTCCTATGCGGCGCTCGCGCACGCGGGACTCTGTTGGATGGGGATGGCTGCAGACACCTCCAAGAGAAAGCCGCTAGTCTCTTCCCCTTGCCAGACAACTCTGCCTTTCCCAAAATGTGCCTGCACACCAAAAGTCCAGCCCAGGGCTGTAAAATAGATGGTTTCCGGAACCAGGAGACAAGTTTCCAGTGGGCAAGTCGCGGGTTTGTGCGACCCTTGGGACTAGGAGCCTCTGCCGCGCCCCGCTTCCAGGGTGCGTCCCCCGGACCTCGGACCTCGCCCGGCTCGGGAAATCTGGGCTGTGGGACGCCTACGCCCTTCCCCGTCGGAGAAATCCGGCCCACGCGCGCGCACCCAAGGCGGCTCCTAACCTGTTTCTGTCTGAAAGGCTGCGCTCCAGCTGGTCCTGAGTCTGTGTCCCACCTCTGCTCCTATTAGTGGAGTTTACATTCAGCCAGCTTTCTGGCGATTCTGGGTGCTTGTCTGTTCTGCTGTTATGTTGCAGTTCCTAAATCGTTGCGCGGGGCAGAACAATAGGTGTTTGCTTATGCCACCATCTTGGTGTTCCTCCTCTCATTGATATTTCTAACTCTCTATTCCTCTCTTGGCTTCTCTCCGGACATCTTCCGGGCACTTTTTTATTTTTTAAGTATATTTTATTGACTTTTTACAGAGAGGAAGGAAGAGAGATAGTTAGAAACATTGATGAGAGAGAAACATCGATCAGCTGCCTCCTGCACACCCCTTACTAGGGATGTACCCACAACCAAGGTACATGCCCTTGACCAGAATCGAACCTGGGACCTTTCAGTCTGCAGGTTGACACTCTATCCACTGAGCCAAACCGGTTTTGGCACTGCATCAATTTAAAATCAAATTTTTTTCTGAGAAAGAAAGTAACACATTTTACCAGCCTTCTGCTTGTATTTCTTCATCTGTTTACTTTTTTTTCCCCCAGAGACAAAGGACTTTATTTATTTTTATTTTCTTTAAGGTATTACATATGTACCCTTATCCTTCCATTGCCCCCCCCCCCTACTTATGCCCTCACCCCATAGAGTCTGTGTCCATTGTTTATGATTATATGCATACATACAAGTCCTTTAGATCTCTCCCCATTCCCACCCCTCTCCCCTGTCTTCCCTCTGAGGTTTGATGGTCTGATCAATGCTTCTCTGTCTCTGGTTTTCTAATCCTCACTTTAGAGACTATACTATTCTCTATAGTTAAATGTTTGTTCACTCTTTAACCAGTCTGCCTTGGAGTTCAATGATGGAACTCTTTTTTTTATTTTTAAGTACTTAAATGATCTCATTATAGGTATAAGGTGCACTCATTATGTGGATTCTAAGGACCATATTACTTAATTCAACTGAAGATATATTTTATGCCTCTTCTCTTTCTGTCCTTTTCTTTGAGTGGTGATTGTTAGATTTTCATGTTTTACATGTTTTTTTCATATTTTTCTATATATTTCTCTATTCACATTTGACTTTAAAGTTTATCTTTTTCTCCCATTTTACTTTATATTTACTTCTCCCTTTCTCCTTAACTGCTCATTCTTTAAAACCCTTCCTTATCCTATATAATAAGGAGGTAATATGCAAATTTACCATCATACCCTCACACAAATTGGCCACCCCCAAGTGGTCACAAGGTGGCCACCACAAAATGGCCAACCGGGGAGGGAAGTTATGGGCAATCAGGTCAGCAAGGGATGGCAGTTAGGGGCCACCAAGCCAGCAATAGAGGGAGGGTAATTGGGGGTACCAGGCCTTCAGGGGAGGGCAGTTGGGGGCAATTGGGTTGGCAGGGAAAAAGTTAGCATTGATCAGGCTGGCAGGGGCGTAGTTAGAGGTTGATCTGGCTGGAAGGCACAAGTAGTTTTGGGCAATCAGGCAGGTATGCAGGCAGAAGCCAGTAGTTGGGAGCCAGCAGTCCCAAGGGCTCCTAGATTGGAGAGGGTGCAGGCTGGTCTGAGGACTCCCTCCCCCCAGTGCATGAATTTTGTGCACCGGGCCTCTAGTATTTAATATTACAGCCCATAATGTACCTGTGTTTTTTAAAACAACTATTGAAAATACTCTTTACTATTTATCTGAATATCTCCATATAAAGACAGGAAAGCTAAATTCCCTTTACAATTCAGGATTAAGAAAAACTCTCAATTTTATTGTGTTCTCTCTCTCTGTCTCTCTCTCTCTCAGTAGATGAATACATGTGTACAGTTCTTTAGGTATTAAGAAGTTCAAGGTTAGAGCCTATTTTGATTTCCATTTCAGAAGTTTCCTTTCTTAGATATTTCTCTTTCTTACTTTTTGATGATGCTTATTCCCTTAATCCTTGTATTGATGTTTATAGAACATGCTTTTATTTTATTATAAAATCTGACCAACTTCTTTTCAGAGTAGTTTTATTGCCAATTTAAAAATAAGGCATGATAGCATCTGCATACAACTCAATCACATTCACAATTTTTAACTTTCCTTATTTTTCTTTGTTCTCTTTAACATTTTTTTTAGGCTTGTACATTTACCATCTGCTTGTCTTCCTCTTTTCTTACATCCTTTTTTTCCTCTCTTCCTTTCTTCCTTGGATGTTCAAATATTTTCTTTGTTCAAAATTAGTCACCATATACTTAATTTCCTTATCCTTTCCCATGACTTGACATAGGGAATAACGTGTGAATAATAAACTTTGTATCTCTTCACCTCCCTGTTGGTTCATAATGTGAGAATGTATTATACTGCCTGACCCATTGGAAAAGGGAAGGCTGGCTGCTGGCTGTGCACAGGCACAGAATCATGAAGGGGTAGGGAGAGATTAGTTGGCTGTGTCTTCTGTGGTTACTACACTCTCAGAGCTGTTCTACACACATTTACTGCTTTTCAAGTAGAAAATTAGGTAAACAGGCATGGGTAGTAGATTGCTGATAGCTTTCACCAGCCTTAAGCATAAACCCCAATCTGTGAAACAATGTCACATTTTTCCTAGAAATACAGGACCAGTTTTGGAAAAGCTGTGACGCTGGATTAAAAAATATATATATATAGCCCATCTTTTCATTTAGAACCTTTCTCATCTTTAAACAACTAAGTTAGCGAATTGGATCATGGTTTTTAGTCTTAAGGAGTATTAGGTAAGATGGAGCCTTAAAAAGAGGTGGAGTCATGTTAGATATGGATATTTTGGATGGTTTTCCTGGGGCCTTAAATGTGTGTCTAATCTACCTAATAGATAATCTTTCATGGAGCAGAAGTAATTAACTTGAAAATCTACTAAAAGTAGACATATAATACATGAGACCTTTGTTCTAGAATAGCTGAGATTTATATTGCGAAAGAAGAAAGCTTTTAAGAAGTGGGGAGAATGAACGAAAGGGACAGGAAACAGAAAGATCAGACATGTGCATGTGGAACAAAATGTCTTGTCTTTCCAACCAGCATATAAACCACTGAAGCTGATCACTATTCACCTGAAAGCTTTATGTCTCCGAAGGGTTTATCAAGCAAATGCATTAGACAGTAATACTAACACTTCAGGAGAGACAAGAAGTTGAAATTCACTACTTCACTTCATGCATGATGCCCTCTATTGGACATTTAGGTATTGGATGGTATGCTTACCTATACATTACTGGCTACTAACAACTAGTCATTTATTTTATTCTTTTTAATATTAAAACAGTAAAAATTTAGATTATAGACTTTTAAATTTATACTGAAGTTTTAAGATTTGACACATACCTATTTTTGCTTTTTAAAAATGTTATCTTTATTGTTGAAAGTATTACAGATGTCCCCTTGTTTTCCCCATTGACCTCTTTTACTCCCTCCTCCTCTCCCCAAGCCTTTACCACAGTATTGTCTGTGTCCATGGGTTATGCATATATGCATATATACTACCTTTTTAAGATTCATTCCCCTGTTATTATCCTCAAACTTTCACTGTTGTTATTCTCAAACTATTATTGTTGTTATCTTCAAACTTCCATGCTCAGAAAGTAGGTTTATAATCACTTGAAGTGATACTTTCAACATTGTCACCAAGATTGTTGAGTGTCAAGGCTTGTGTCATAGAGACATGTCCAGCAGCTCAGTGGTATGTTTCTGTGGGACCTTCATGAGCCTGCACTTCCTTCCTGGCCAGTGGGAAACTCACAACTGAAAGGAGATGCCCATGGGAAAGATATCCTAGGCAACACTCACAGCACACGTCATTGCCGCTTTCTCTCAATGACGGGTAGTTTCTGTTGGTGGTTCCTCGTGGGGAGAACCACATGCTGAGGTCCTCTAATGTCGTTGCATAATGAGATATGGATATGAGAAACTTATGCTGAATGGTTTCTTAACAAAGTGGAACTCTGGGTGTATCTGGAGAAATAACTATTACTGATGGTCCAAATACTTTTCTCAGGCAATTAACATTTATAACTTTTGTGCAGCTAGCTATTTTTAAAATACAATGTGGCAGAAAACAGTTGGCCATTTCCTCTGTATTATGCTGAGTGCAAACCTTTTGAAGACCCCCCAGGACATGCTGTAACAATTTATTTTGCGTGTTCTCACTTTAAAACACTGTATTAAAACAATAACTTGCCCAGCATTACTGCGGGAGAAGATGTTTCTATAAGTGCATTTCAAACCATGGTAATATACCCCTTAAACTTAAAGTTTTTAAATTAGTTTATGTTAGGATCAAGATGCTTTTTTAAAAACTTGCAATTGGATAGAAGTATTATTTAAATGCTATACATCACCATATATTCTAAGGCTCTCATGGGTATGGTTCATCTTAATTAAAAATCATTACTAGAAATATCAAGTATTCCTGCTTAGAATCCTTTAATAATCACCATTACCTATAAGCTAAGTCCACATTTTATTAAGTTCTTCAAATTCATGTTTCTTCTTGCCTCTTCAGTTTGTTCTTGTTCTCTCCTCACCCTTAATTCTATAACCTAATGAAACTATATACAATTGCCCCAATGGGCCACAGTGTTGCACAGCCTTGTACCTGCTGCTTCATTTTTCCAGAAATCTCTTTCTCTCTGTTTGTAGTGGGACTAAGAATTTTCTGACCTGTTGCCCACTTCCATTCTTACTATTTTGGTCCTTCTAGCTCTATTGTGTCCTACTTCAGCCACAATTGTCATCAATATTTGAATTGCTTGTTTGTCTAGATAGTTAACTCAGGAGTGTTCCTCAATAACTGGCTTTTCTAATGCTTCTTACATACTTGTAGGTCAGTGAGTGCAATGTAGGTAACCACCAGGGATTCAGACACATGTGGGACCCTCTCCTGGAACTGAAAAACCTCAGCTTATTCTGATGGCTGCATATTTTGTGACTGATTATTTTCCATCTCTTCATATGAATCAGGCCCTTTTTAGTCACTGTCAATGTGTACTTTTAGCCAAGTAACTCTGTACCCATAGCTAAGACACTGAAACCTTCTGCACCTCAGTTTCTTCTTTTCATAGCTATTAGTGAAATAAATTGGGCCGATTGATGAAATGATGAAATGGTTGACCACCAATGTGGCATGTGATTCAAACTTTGAATGAGACCTCACATCCATTTGCAGAGCTTGAGAATACAGTGTGTTCATAATCATGATGGTGAGTGTAGCTCATCAGTTCTACATAGTAAGTTCATACTGACCCCTCTGTGAAATTCTACAGCATTTTGAAACTTCATCTTGCAATGTTTGGGGGGGATATGTTGAGGAATCTTTTGTCCTTGTAGAATAAGACACACTCCCTTTATGCCCTAAACCTGGAGCATATTAATCATTTTGGGAGAAAAAATGCAGTCACCTTCCATCCATCATACATTAGATCCCTATCACTGTTTCTCAAAGCCCATGCTGGAATGTCTTTTCCTGACTCAGCTTGCTCTCAAACACACAGCACTCCATGTTACTGCTTCTTCAGCACAAACACCTCATCCACCCACTCTTGCCAAACCTTCCTGAATACCTCCTGATATCAACTGGCACCCTACTCTCCCTTGAGAGCACCACTTTCCTATGATCATCTCAAATTAAGTATGTTGCTTTTTCATAGTCCAAGGACCTCAAGATCTAGATGTGAATGTTGGAATCCTCCAATCTCCTGGTAAATGATTACAGAATTACTTCTACGCAGTGGTGTATAAAAGCCTGCTCCCCTGGAGTTTTTGCGGTTACTATACCAACTCTCCCTCTTCTCGTTTCTCTTATCTATCAGCCTTGAGGTTACTCTGTGTCCTTCATGGAAGCTTCAGTATCTGGCCTACAATTTTATCTCCACTTCAAGTCTTCTGGTCAACCTGGATGGCTTTAATGTTCACTAACTTACTCTCTCAGTCCCTTCTCCTCATTTTTTTCAATGAGGTTTGCCTTCTCCAGTTACCCAAAACTACAAGATTGTTATTATCTGGAGCAGTTTCATGGCCCCTTAAAATCCTAAATGCAAACATTCCATTCTGTCTATAACTTTCTATTTTTATAGCTTTCTTATTCAAATTACGTGCACTTGTCAATATGATAGGGACCTTTAGCAATGCTGCCCCTCTAACTTAACTGTATTGTCAGCTTCCTTTTCTAAAAAAAAAAATCTGCCTTCTCTAATGCTATATCCTGCCCCCCAAGTGCTGCTATAGAAATGTCATCTCCATGCAGGTTGGGGCCACTACAAAGTCATGTTTTCCAGCCTTAAATGGGTCCTGAGATTTGCTCAGGGCCTTATTTCAATAGGCAGCATTGTTACCTGTTCTATAAACTCCTAAATCTTATTTGCTCAAGCAGAAACGTTGGTGTCACCCTCAACTCTTTGCTTTCTTTCATATAAAACATATCTCATCAATCAGAAATCCTGTGAATGAAACATAATTTTACTTCTCAAATATCTCCGTATTTTCACTGCTCTGACTTTCAGTCTCACATCCTATTTCTTCTAGATTATTGTAAGAATATATTTTTACCAGGCTACCTGCTCTTCTCCACAAAATAACCGGTATAATCACTTGACAATAAAAATATGTCTACTGAATTAATGATGTTCTTTTTGTACTTTTTAGTAAAAACCAAAGCTCCTTTATATAACATTCAACTTCCTGTGGGATATTCTGCCTTAGCTTATTATCTGGTTTATGTTTCTTCACCCTTTCTATATCTAAACACTCTTCATCTACAGTTTCTTCACACTCCTGCCCTTGAACTCTACACAATCATGTTCAGGTTCCCTCTGTATCTGGCTTCTCCTTGTTTCTCCTTTTGACAGGCTTGGATAATGGCAATTTGTCTTTTAATTGTTGAGTTTGATATCATTTCTCTGGATTGAAGTTCTTGACTCCCTCCTCAACAACTGGGAGGAATTAAAGAGTTTTATTGGCACTCTGATTTTATTACCAAAGACTTGAGTTGCAATTTTTTTCTTTCCTATATTTTATGCTGAGGTATAGCCTGAGAGAAGACTGCTTTGTTTTGTTTTCAAGGAAAAATACACTTTACAAAGAGATGAAATAAAGTGACTCTCCCATACTTGCAAAATCTTGAGCCTCACTTTACTTATCTATTGACTTTGGTTTATAATTGGATGTGTATATGAGTGATGTTATGAACAAGTGATTAAATGAACTATTACATGTTAAATGCCTGGAAAAATATTAAGTATTAAATAAATTTTAATTACAATACCATTGTGTAGGTTTAGTGTTGCAAAGGGTTTTTAGACCATTATTGCAAATCTTTTATGTAAGATTTTATGTAAGACTAGAGGCCCAGTGCACAAAATTTGTGCATTTGGGAAGTGGGGTCCCCTCAGCCCAGCCTACACCCTCTCGCAGCCCTCAGTGGAGGTCTGACTGCCAGCAGTTGTTCATCCATAGCTCTGCTGTGGAGGTAGGAGAGGCTCCTACCAGGACTACCGGTGCTCCCCCTGTGGGAGTGCACTGACCACCAGGGGGCAGCTCCTGTGTTGAGCATTTGCCCTCTGGTGGTCAGTGCACATCTTAGTGATCAGTTGTCCCACTGTTCGGTCAATTTGTATATTAGCCTTTTATTATATAGGATATCTCCTTTAAGGGATCTATCCACACACCTGGCAACCACAGGGAAAATACTAATGCTTCTTATAAACAAAGAGGTCATAAATGATAAAATAATAGTAATAATAACACTCAAGCAAGTTACTATTTTTTCTACTATGATCAGTAAAGATGTGAAATTTTCAAGGCAGATTTTGAAAAATGGAGCTCCCAATAGGCATGACGTGGACCGTGTAAGGCATGGACATTGTCTCAGGAATGTTCTCCTTGCTCTGTTTATACAAACTGGATTAGTCAGATGCAAAAATTCCTTTTCAGTCAAGCAATTGATGAGTTGTTTCCATCTAACCAGTCACTTAACCTCATTCAGTCAATGGTAGGCACTGAGAGATGACTGGCTTCTTAGGAAGAATTGTTCATGAATGTAGACTCAGCACAAGGAGACATGCATTGCATTAAGGAGGCTACATGGTAAGACCTTTGTGACAATATATCAAAGAGCATATACCTTGGACACTAATGATATTTTTACTTGTGTTGCAAGTGATTTCTACATGTTGGGATCAGTTATCATAAATCACCAACTTATTAAAAGAATTAACACAAATACTAATGTTGCCAGACTCCTTACAAGATGTGGAAATTCCCTCTGCCACCTGTGACCTGTGGATATTCACATCATGCTTGACACCTCCAATGTAGTTTCACCTTTGCCCTCTTCCCAACCCAGACAGTGCTAATTGTTATGAAACCCCTTTTTATTGGCAAGCAAAATTTTGTTTTTCATAGCTTTCATTATTTGTCAAGGTTAAGTCTTCCAGACTAGCAGGGTATTTGAGAAAATATTAATATTTCACTTATTCAGGATAAAAGTACAGCAAAAGGAATATAGTCAATAATATTATAACTATGTGTGGTGCCATATGGGTACTGGAAATATCAGAGGGAACACATTGTAAAATGTATGATTATCTAACCACTATGCTGCACACCTGAAAATGAATACAAAAATAATATTGAATATAATTAAAAAATAAAGTTTAAATTTTAAAATTTTCATTTATTCTTCTCTAAAACCATCTTTTGTAGTCATACCTACTGTGTCATGATTTGATAATCATCCACTCAATCATCCATGCAGCAAGCACTGATCAAGCTTTTACTAAATATAGGGAATTGTGGTGCTACAAGTGATAGAAAGATACATGAGACATGGTCCTTTCCGTCAAATAGCTAATTCACAGCAATTTGTTAATGTCCCTCTTAAAATGTGGCACGTGGAATGAAGCATAACCCTCCACATATGTTCTGAGCAATGAAGATTACAAGAGACTACTATTTCTCATTATCTGAATCCCATAGTTCTATTAATGAAGTCTATGTTTATATCAATCTTATCACAGCTGTATCAGATATTGCGTTTCTGGTCAAATACAAATCAAGTCTTTTTTTCTTTTATATCTTCACTAGTTAATTTAAGTGCTATTCATAAATTATGTATAACTACTCAGGTGTTATTAACTCCATATTCCTTAGAGGAATATAAGACTCAGTAAAGTTGTATAACCTTCTCAGGGTCACAGAACAATTAAGTAACAAGTAAAAGGAGGTTTAACTTCCCAATGAATATGTTAGTGGGTTACTGTTTTATTTTTTTTCTCCAAAGTGGACTAATCTGAAAGCTTCAAGAGTTCACTGTTAGTAGATCCATAATAGAAAGTGGGGTGTTTAGATGTATAACCTTTCATGAGCCCTGTAACATCTGTAAGTATGGCAGGATCCCTCCATTGACTGAGTGTTTGGAAGCTAATCACTTCCTGTATATTCAAAAACACTGGAGACTTTTTTTAAAGTAATCTCTTGCTTCACTTTCTTTGCATCCTTATCTTTGACGCATTGCATCTCCTCTCTCTCTCCTCTCTCTCTCTCTCTCTCTCTCTCTCTCTCTCTCTCTCTCTCTCTCTCTCTTTCCACGTGTGTATGTGCTTTTGTTGTTGTTATTAATCCTCACCCTAGGATATTTTTTCCATTGATTTGTAGAGAGCATGGGAGGGGGAGAGATAGAGATACAGTGATTTGTTGCCTCCCACAAGAGCTCCAACCAGGGCCAGGAACTGAGCCTGCAACCAAGGTACATACCCTGGAATGAAATCCGGGGCCCTTCAATCTGCGGGCCAATGCTCTATCAGCTGAGCCAAACCAGCCCAGCTAGGGCTCTCTTTTCTCTCTTGATTGTATTCCTGACATTGACTGTTTCATTACTGTGACCTAATACCTTTCCAGATATCCTGCCAGGTCCAGATTCACCTTCTATTTACCTCCTTGTGAGAACTTGCATGCAATTTTTAGATTTTAATCCCAGGCTTTGCTCTGATTCTTCTAGCCCTTCTTATAATTCAACTCAAATTAATCTATTCAAGACTTATTTATGAGCACCTACTGTGTGTCAGGCAGGAATAGATTCATGCATTTGGACCTGCAAAGCCATATACACTTTAGTGCCAGTATTTGGAATAGAATATTGAGCACTCTCTATTCCAGTGTGGAAATTTGTGTTTTCTGTCCATTATGTCATTTTATCACTTTGTGAGTTTGGGTCCTTCTCGCCAGATATTGAGGTAAATAGGTTGAATAAGGAGCCCATTATTTCATGCCTCTTAAATGAGGCAGTGGAGTTCAAATCGCTTATGAAAATTGTGCATAAAATATTTCAAAGAAGGTGATTGGAATGGGTGGTATGAAAGAAATGAGCTATTTGTAGAAGAGAATGAAGTCCAGGGAGCCTGTTGAATGTATCTTTATTCCTCTGTAGACTTTAGTCTTTACTCTGCTGTGAGCATCCAGGAACAAGGCAGTTACTGCGTTTGCAATGACTCCTCATGGTGTTTCTGCTGCAGCTGTCAGATGGATGGAGACATAATTAATGAAATTCTATTTATACCCAGGGATAAAGTTAGAAAACCAAGCCATGCCGCCTAAACTAGCATATTTAGTGGATCCCCACGCTGCAGTCTCTACCATCCAAGTGACAACAATATATACTTCCTTTTGGCCTTAAAATCACCAACTGCTTCACACCTTTGACTATGCCAATAGAGTAACAGGAGTGCAGCTTCTAATGTCAGAAGGCCTGGATCTATTCAGGCATATAATCTTAAGCAAGTTTATCAACTACTTCATGAGTAAAACAAGAATAATAAAGCATCCAATTTACAGTGTTATAGTGAGGAGTAAATAAGACACAATATCTTAAGCTCTTAAAACAGCACCTACATACCCAGTAAGCACACAGACTTGTTATTTGTACACATAACACAAAGTTGTATGTATTCTCATTATTGTTATTTTGCTTCTTAGTGGAGACAGAGTAAAGAGTGATGGGCAGAAAATGCTCTGGACCAGGAGCTAAAGCACCGGGGTTACAATCTCAAGGGTACTTGCTACTAGCAAAGTGTGTGTGTGTGACTGTCTGACCTTGAACAATTAATTGTTAATATTTCTTTTAGCTCCAAAAGCAGCTCCATCAGTTATAGATCTGAGATAACACAGCTCTTAAAAGAAAGATAAATATTATTGAGGGAAATATATTCTTTAAAAACTCCTTAAGGAAACATTAGGACCTAAAGGAAACACTACTTATGCCAGAACATACAAATTATAGTATATTAAATAAGTACAGAATATAAATAAATTATAGTATAGAATAAATAAGCCTACAATACTATACCTGCGGGAAACATTTCCAAAATAATGCCTTTACTCAAGTGACAAGCTCTTTGTGCTCCATGTGGAAATAAGATCAATAGAGTTCTTTTCCTCAGAGAAATCAGGCACACCCTCATTGTCATTCTAATCATTAGTAGACATTTAAATAGAGGTGTAAGAGTAGAAATTCTTCAATTCTGTGCAGAGAGTTAAATCTTACTTTAAGTTGGTTACTCCTAGAAAGTAGGATATAGACCCTGCAAAGAGAATTATAAATTTGGAAGCTTTCTCTGATTGGCCTAGAGTGTCTATAGTACAAAGCGTTGTCATTACTCTGAGTAGAAATCAGGCTTTACCTTTCATATCCCCAAGTTTTCCCCAGAAACAAAACTGTTTCTTGTTCTATGGTATTGCTGGACAGAACTCTGCACAGAGTGGACCAGGAAAGGGAAAAGCAAATGTAGGAGAACAAGAAAACCTTAGTCAAAAGAAGGAGATGGGACAGGAGGAAGAGAAAGAAAAAGTTGTTCTAAGTTGCTATAATGGTTAAACCTGAAATCAAATTCCAGCTTGCTGACTGTGTGACCTTGGGCAATTTAATTAACCTCTCTGAACCTCATGGTTCCCATGAGTAGGTTGAAAAATAATAATATTTTAATAGAAAAATAATATTTTAGCAGAAAGAAAACAATGTTTTCTTTGTTGTTTGTTAAAGCAAGTTAGATATGTAATATATCTAACATAGAGACTGGAAAGTAATAGATGCTCAATAGCTTGTAGTGATTATTTTCTGGGTGGCGAGGGGGGCAGTTTGCACATGTTATAGTATGTTGATCCTAGAGCAAAGTCACATGTTTCATAATGCTTCAAAATATCAAAGGAAACAATGTTTTTGATATTCACCCATTTTATTTGTATTCATTGCAAATAATAGAACTGATTGACTGGGAGTTAGCAGTGTGGCTATTCCAGCTGCGATTTCTTTCTAAATGAGATTATCTGGTAAATATTCTGAGAGAAGAATTCACTCATGATTTTAAGATTGTAGAGCAAAGGGGCTACAGCTATACCATTCTTGACAAGGTTATATATTGTAAAGAGACCAGAATTTTGAATCAGATATTTTGTTTGAATGCCAACTAAACCACTTACTGGCTTCTGTTTCAGGGGTAAAGCATTTAACCTTTGAGAATAAGATTATGTAACTTGAAATGGAAATAGAAACAAAAATAGCACCTAACTCAAAGGGCTGCTGTGAGGACAAAATACAGATGTATGTGAATGTATTTCTTGACAGAGTAAAGCCAGTAAATGTTGATATTGATTATTAGTTATGTCTGATCCAGAACCAGGTGAAAAAGAGCTTTTCCTCCTCTTGGACCCTATTATGTACATGAAACTACAGCATGGGGTGAAGAACATATCTTTCTCCTTTATAACCTGGTTTTACCCCCAACTCTTCTTGTACCAAATATGTGTGTTATTCCCACACCAATCGATTCCCCAACTCTCCAGATAGCAACTGTGTGTCCTACAATTCAATTCAGTTCTGACACTACTACTGAGTTAGTGCAGACGCCATAGGTTAAGGGCTCAGTCTCACAGGACTTTTTCCCACTTCAGATGCCAATGGGCCTCCTGTACTTCTGACCAACTGGCTAAAGTGATTTGAGAATCTAGATCAAAGATAGGGAATGTCTGCCTGCAGGACCTATAAGGACTGAGAAATCCTTTGGTTTGGCCAAGCCAAGGCATTAGGGGTGAGTTAATTAAATCTTTGACCAAATATAGCCATCTAATTTTTAAGTTGATAATTTTGTATAGTCCTCGACTGATGTTATAAATATCCAAATGGACCAATGGACCTCCCCTGTTCTAGATTGACAAAGTTCTCAGTTAGCCACCCACCATATACAGTGTTGTCACTGAATGGAAGGAGTTCCCATGACCCCTTTTCAGATTCAGTAATTTACTATAGTTACTCATAGAACTTGGGGAAACATTATTACTGATTTATTATACATCATATTATTAAGGATTTAAAGGAATAGTCAGATGAAGAGCTACACATGGTGGGATCCTTGGAGATCCCAACCACAGGAGGTTCTGTACCTGAAGAGCTGAGGCATGCCACCCCCTAGCATGTGAATGCCTTCATTAACCCAAAAGCTCCCCAATATCTGTCATTTAGTGTTGTTTCATGGAGATTTCATCACATAGTCATGATTGCTTATTAACTCAATCCCCAGGCCTCCTTTTCTCCCAGAGGTTGGGATAAGGCTGAAAGGTCTAAGCTTCTAATCAACATTTGTGCTTTCTGGGTCCCAGTCCCCTGCCTGAAGCTATTTTTTTTCCAGGGTTAATAGGTAGAAGTATAGAACTTTTCATCAATTTACATTTCCCCCATCAACTTGTACTGTGGGATGGGCTTCAAATTTACAAATTGAATTAAGACAACTTGATTTTTTCAGCTTTATTGAGATGAAAAGCAAAACCACAATGAGATATCCCTGTTAGAAGGGCTGTTATCACAAAGACAAGAGAAAACAAGTGGTGAGCATGTGGAGGAAAGGGAAGCCCTGTGCACTTCTGGTGGGAATGTAAATTGGTACAGCTAACATGGAAAACAGTATGGAGGTTCCAAACTTATTCTGAACCAGATTGAAACTTTAGAATGCCTTTTTTTTGTCTCCAAAGGCACAATAAATTTTTCTGAATAGAGCAAGAAGAAATGTACATCTTGTCTCTTAGTGTTTATAGACATAGCTATTCAACTGAGGAAGCCATATATTCTGCCTAGACCCACTCATGTTTTTACTGTCAGCCAAAGGAAGCTGGGAGAGATAAAGATATATAGTAGCCACCACCTCACCTCTACCAGGTTCCAGGGTAGCCTCCTTCAAGAAGTTCAGACCCTGGAAACAAGAGGGATTCCTGCTTTTGACCACTTCTGCTATTTCTAGTCCCCTTATTTCCTCCCTCCTTTTTGCCACTCTGAGTATTATCCCGCCCATACCAGGCTTTCAACTGGATGGGGCATGATAAACTTTAGGTTAATTGAATAAGGAAACTCTGAATCATATAGGGAAGAAATTATTTATGTGGACAATGAAAGTAATTGTGGAACTAGAAACACAGCAAATTATAGGAAGAGTGTAATACTTGGTATTCTGTTTTCAAACAATAGTGGAAAAACATGTGTCTATTTATTGAGCAAAAAGGTTATTAGAGGAATATAATGAATCTTCAAGTTAACAAGGACATAAATATAATAAACAAAATTTTTCTCAAACCAGCAGAAATAAGAAAAAGAGAAAAGAGGACAAAGAAGACACAATGGAGAATAAATAATCCTAGTAAGTGGGAGGATTAATTTCAAGTCTGTTAATCATTATCTATATACTAGTGGCCCAGTTCACAAAATTGGTGCATGAGTGGGTGGGGAGTATTCTTCAGCCTGGCCTGCACCCTCTCTAATCTGGGACCCCTCGAAGCATGTCCTATTGCCGTTTTACAGGGATTAGGCCTAAATCGTCAATCGGACATCCCTCTCACAATCAGAGATGCTGGCTCCAGCAGCTAACCTTCCTGCCTGCTTGCTGATTGCCCCTAATCACCCTACCTGCCAGCCTGCTCTCCCCGACATGCCCCGTTCTGCTGGCCTGCTCACCCTTTCCTCCCCACTGGCCTGCTCACTCCCAAATGCCCCTCTGCTGGCCTGTTAACTCCAAACTGCCCTCCTCCCCTGATGTCCTGATCACCTCAAACTGCCCTCCCCCTCCCAACTGCTGGTCTGCTTACCCCAACAGCCACTGCCATCCCATCCTGGCCTGATCAACCCCTGTGACACAAGGTCCAAGCCCCTCCTTTTTTTCTTTTTCTTTCAGCACCTCCTTGAGCAGAGGCCAGGGCTGGCTGGAAGCAGGTATATAGGATTTATTTATCTTCTATAATTGAAACTTTGAAGCCTTGAGTGGAGGCCAGGGCCAGCCAGGGCAGGAAGCTTGGCTTCCTCCATCTCCCGGGCAACCCTAGCTTCCTGCTTGCTCCAGCTCTGTGGCCATCACCATCTTGGTTGGGTTAATTGCATACTTGCTCCTGATTGGCTGGTATGCATAGCTTGTGGGTGTAGTGAAAAGATGGTTAATTTGCATGTTTCTCTTTTATTAGTTTAGATATAAAAGCCTAAGTGACTGAACAACCAGTTACTATGATGTGTACTGACCAACAGGGAGCAGACATTCAATGCAAGAACTGCCCCCTGGTGGTCAGTGTGCTCCCACAGCCAACCTCCCATGGCTCCTTCTCCCTGCCAGCCACACCCCTCAACCCCTGATCAGTTCTGATCACCAGCCTGGCAGGGGGACCTCAATTTCGTGCACCTGGCCTCTAGTACTAAATATAAATGGACTGAATATTACATTAAATGACATAGATTGACAGGTTGCATTTTAAAAAGAAGGCTTAATATATGTTACATCTGAGAAACAATTAGAACAAAGAAATAAAGATTGGTAATAAATAATGGGCACCAATGATAGTGATAATATAACTAAGTTTAATTTCTTAGAAGTTATTTCTGTTTGTATAACATAGATTTAAAGGAATACAATACTAGAGTATCTGATCTATAAATTTTCGGACCTATATGTTTCATATTTTGCATTGACATGTTTATTGTTTTATTTGACAAATAGTGACTCCTTCCATTGTCACAAAATTTCATATGCTAGCTAATGGATAATTTTGTCAATCTAGAAGATATTTAAATTGGATCTAATCTTTCAAATTACACTGTACTTTTCATCTACTACTCTGGCTGATAGGTAGAGCTGTAACATACTTGTGTGAGGTTATATGTTTAAGTGGCATTTCTATTGTCTATTCTTTTTTGTACTACCCATATCAGAAAATCTTATACTAAATGTATGTGAAGTGTTTTAAATCCATTTTGAGTGAAAAGGGGCATTATTAATCCAGTAATTAAAAATCCCAATTATTTGCTAGTTGCTTTCTTTTTGTCATCTTTAATTTTAGGACTATAATTTTCTTTTTCTATTTAAAGTTTTTTTGCTGTTGTCCTTTGCTGAATTGCCATATGGTTGTGCCAGCAGTAAAGGTTTCAAAAGGACCTTACTGTGCTTCAACTTCATCTGGGATCTGGTTGGAAATGCAGATGCTCAGGCCCTGAACCTTTGGGGAAAAAGAATATACATTTTAATAGGATTTTCACCTGCTTTCTTTGGACATTAAAATTTAAAAAACGTTTCTCTAGGAGATCTTTTTGGCTGCTATTTGAATGCTGTAATTAAAATTTTCATTGGTTACTTAGTAAAAAGTAATGGCCAGAAAGATTTTTTTCCCCATATTCCCAATTTGCTTTATCTGAAAGAGTCTTGGGATTTAATGGGGTGTTCAGGCACAGGCATTATCTTATCATAAGTTTTCTTATACAATTACTTCTTTATTTACATTGCTAGGATCATTTTAATTCATTCTTAGTTTCAGTGGCTTAGGTATGTGTGTGGTTAATGTTTATAAACATCTTCAGGACCTATTTGGCAGTGAGTATAGGTAACCGAAAAACATTTAAAAATGTGTCTTTCCTGATAAGAGAATGGAATATGTGGAGAAGTGATGGCACTTTAGCCTTCTATTCAGCTGAACCACTTTGGACACAAAGACAGAAAGGGATTTTTGTTCCAGCAAATGCACAGCAGGAACAGCTGAAACCAGGGAGAGATAATGCACTAAGTATAGCAGTTAAGTGATAAAGACTTTGAATCCTAAAGTGGCGAGCTCCATGCATCAAAGCAGCAGGAGCAGCTTAAGGCAGCAAACAGAAATGGTGGAAATCTCCTGGAGCTATGAAGATGCATTTGGGTCCTGTGAGTGAGAAGGCCAAGTGAGGCACATCCTAAAGGGACAGATAATTACAATTGGTGACAGTGGATTGTAAATCATACAAACCACCACATTGCACTAAGATCTTTCGAAAAAATTATTTCCAGTTTGCCCTATAATGCTGTACCCTCCTAGACACTCCCGTGTCTTCTCTTTGACTTGGCAACCTGTCTTACACTGTCCAGACTTGCATCCTTGACCTGATCCTTTGACAACTGCATTTCTTTTTTGAACCACTTAGATGTCTTGCTTCAATTTTCACTTCCAGAGAAGTGACGAATACATTTCAAGTCCAGACATCTAGATCCCAAAACAGAATATCCTGGGTACACCTAAATTTCAGTTGGCTGACCAGAAACAAACTTATAATGCTGAACCCCACATCCCAGACTTTCAAAGTGTGTTCTGTAGCATCAGAGGGCTTTAATAAGACTCCCTGGGAGCCCGCACAGAGGACAAGGAGACCAAGCTGCTGAGATTTTGGAGGAGCTTCTTCTTAAAATCAGTTTTATATGTTGGTAATCTATATAGGTTACATTTGATAAAATAATGAGTTGCTTTAACTTTACATTATTGATGTTATAGAAATAAAAAAGGATTATAAAGAAATACTATAAACAGTTGTATGTTAATAAGTTAGATACCATAGTTAAAAAGGACAAAATCCTTGAAACACACAAACTAGTGAAACTTACTCAAATCAAATTTTTGAATAGACATCCTGTATAACAAATAAAGTGATTGAATTAGTAATTTTAAAACTCCCTGCAGAGAAAATCCAGACCCAGGCCTCAGAATTATCCTGACACAAAACCAGACAAACACATCACAAGAAAACTATAGAGCAATAGCTCTTATGAAAAAAAATATATATATAAATTCCTCACAAAATATTAACAGTGGAATCCAATAACATTAAAAATAATCACACATAAGTGAGATTTATCAATTTAATATCTGAATGATCAAGACATCAAAATGATAAAATACACTAAAAACACACAATCATCTCAATAAACAGAAAAAAATTGACAAAATTCTGCATGTCATCAAGATTAAAAAAAACAAAAACACTTAACAAAGTAGAAATGCTGGGCAATACTCTTAACCCAATAAAAGACATCCATGAAAAGAACAAAGTAACATTAAATTTAACTGTGAAAGACTAAATGTTTTCCCCTAAGATCAGTAATAAGACAAGAATGTTTACTTCTATTCAATATTGTATGGGAAGTTTTAGCAAAGGCAATTGGGCAAGGGATAAAATGGTATTCTATTGTAAAAGAAGTAAAAATGACCTTAATTTAGCAATGATATAATCCTTATATAGAAAAGCTTCAAGAATCCCTGAAAAAACTATTATCCTATATAATAAAGAGCTAATAGCAAATGGTCATCACGCCATCACACTGTAAGGCTCAGACACTCACACTGGGGAGAGAGGAATGGAGACTAACCAGGCACAAATGAGCTCTTGAGAGAGGAATGGGGACAAGCCAGGCACAAATGACTCATGGGAGAGGAATGGGGACCAGCCAGGCTGCAACATGGGAGAGAGACAAGCTGCCCGCCCCACAGTCCTGGGCACCAATGGATGTGCCTGTGCCTATGGCCCAGGAGAGAGACAAGCCATCCACCCCATGGTCCTCGGTGGTAGTGCCTAAAGTTTTGGCCCAGGCAAAGATACCTGCTACCAGTCCCCTATTGCTGTGGCCAGCCTGGGTGAAGCTGGCCTGAGTCCTGGGTGTCTGTGCCAGCCAGAAAGAGAGAAGCCCAGGTCCCAGGTGCCTGCAACTGGCCAGAGGAGGGAATCCTGGGTCCTGGGTGCAGCGTGAGGCAGAGGTGGTTAGGAGCAATCTAGCTAGTAGGGGAGCAGTTAGGGGCCATCAGGCCAGTAGGGGAGCAGTTAGGAGCGAGCAGGCTGGCAGGTGAGCGGTTAGGAGCCAGCGGTCCCAGATTGCAAGAGGCAGTTGGACATCCTCCAAGGGGTCCTGGATTGGAGAGGGTGCAGGCTGGGCTGAGGCCCCCCCCAACCCAGTGCATGAATTTCATTCACCAGCCTCTAATATTTAATAATTGACTTCAGCAAGGTGGCAGGATATAAGATCAATACACACCAAAAACAAACAAACAAATTATATATATATATATATATATATATATATATATATATATATACACCCTAGCAATGTAAAATCTGAAATGAAATTAAGAAAATAATTTATTCATAACATTAAAAGTAAAAAAAAACACTCACAAATAAAACAAAAGTCCAAAATTTGTACTATAAAAACTAGAAAACATATTCTCCTAAATCCCTTAATAGAAAGGAAGACCTGAAAAGCCATTGTTGAGTCAACACTGGAGTCACCACTGACATTAGTTATTCATGATTCTGATTGGAGACATCATCATTATCACTGGCTTAGTGATTATGTTTTTCCTCTGTGCTATGTAACTTAGGAATTAGGGACCAAGATTAACATATTGGCTGTCTTGAACTCTGAATTGTCCTCTTAGGGAATAGCTGTGCCCATTGAATCTGAAGTCCTTTTGGGAGGTGTTCTACAATGTACTGGCTGCTTAGAAGACCCTATCCTGCTATTCTCACTTATTTTTATTAGCATAGGTTACATTGGAGGCAGGGAGCCATCTCTGAGCTCACAGCATTGATTATTATTTTTATCAAAAGTGTTCATATCCTTGGAGAATATGAGAGACTTGGCTAGATTAGGACAGGAATAGCTAACTTCCTCCTCACCCAAACATTAGACCTCTGGAAACATCTTCCCTGAGAAAACAGAATGGACCTAATCCAAGACCAGACCCTCCACTGTTAAGCCTCAGTGATATTTACCTTAAACATACTTACACTACAGTTGCTCCCTCTGTTGGTGTATTACCAATGACAGTCCCTCTACTACCACTGAGAAAATGGTGTTTAAGTGTATATTGTACCATCATTCTAGTGTCTCACTCTGAACTCTTGACAAAACACTTGTTCTCAAAATTCAAATCTATGTTTGAATTGGGTGAGGATTTTTCGTCTCAATGTAGCCACATGATACAAATGATTATTGTCCAAAATACCAACATATGTGAAGTAATGTCCCTTTCCAATGCCATGTACTCCCCTAATGTCAAGTAAGTGCTGAAATGCTATTGTTGATAAGCTGAATGGTGTCTTTGCTTATGACATACTTTAGACAAATGTACTTATGCACTTTAATGGAGACAACTAGAGAAAAGGGAACATTTTAAATGTCACTCAATTTCTGAATTCTCCATAGAAACAAAGGTGGAAGCTACAAATGTTATCATACGTTGTACTGTGGCTGGATGTTATAGGTGATTAATAGACATCTACTAATAGGTTTTCTGAATATTAATGTAGAAATTGCTTTAAAAAGAATTACATAATTTAAATCAGCCATTGCAGAGTATAGATCAGTCAAAGATAAATCATTTGTGACTCTTTTCTCTATGTGTGTGTTACTTCAGTTCTTTACATCAAAAGAAAGAACTAAAGTAATATAGATAACCTTAAGTACAATTATCATTCTCTTTGTATGCATTTTTTCTAAATTTTCTACAGTTACCTTGTGCCACCTTGCAATCAGGAACAAAATCAACTATTATTTTCAAAATTTTTAAATACCTGCAATATATTACATAGGTTTACATGATAGTATGTTTAGCATTTTCTTTCATATTACCTTGTTATGTCTCTATTTGCTTTTATTATAAGTTGAAAAGACTCTAATTTGAGGAGTCTGGATATAACTGGAGACTTTGTGTAACTTTCCTCTTACAGTCTATCTATGTCAAACAGATTGAGGTCACACATGCCTTCAAGTCCCAAGATCAAACAACTTCCAGCAACCCAGTCAACATGGATAGAGTTTCTCATAAGCCCAGTGATTTAAACTAGGAAAACATTGCACCTTATTACATTCTGAATACTAATATTCTTCAGCTTTTCTGTCTGTCCCAGAGACAGGGGTTTTGATGGGAAAAACACAGGTAGATTTTTTTTCGGATTTATTCGGGGATCTAAAGAATGATCCATTTTTAATGGCCACATAAATGAAATTATCATTCTCATTGACTTAAGTAAAATATACAGGCTCAGGATAGTTAGAATAACTTTAGAGTTAGGGAGAATTTTGGCTCTTGTAAAAATTCCTTTTTCTCTTTTAATTCCTAGAAATGAACAAGAAGCCAAACTGAATGTAAAAATTAATTTCAGAACTTAGTGAAACTATTTTTTCTCAATAATTCTTTAAAACATCAATAAATTTTCTAAGCTCTAGCTTTCCTGTAGATTCATTATATTATAGTACATTCACTCCTGAGTCACCCTTTCTACCTAATAAGCTAAAAATATGAGATGAGGTGATGACTGTTGCATTAGACTCTAGACCTATGGGTAGAGTCTGAGCAGTTTGAATTGACATTTGTGTTATTGTCAAAAACCAACTGCTTGCCACATCTATTGGTGTTAAATACAACATCTGGTTGAATCTAATTAGGTTTTCAAGTAAGTTGATGAGAAAATGAGCCTTATGCACTTATCTAAATGGAGAAGCATGGAGACGTTTCTTTTGATTGTTGTAAATACATGAGTTGAATTAAAAAAATAGAAAATCAGGTCTTGAAATCATACTTCTGACATCAAACATAGTCACTGCATATTACTCAGGAAGGGGAAATAGAGTCCACCTTGTCTTCCATTACCAAACACATGGTTAATAATGGTTCTTCTTGAATGAAGCACAATGGACGAGGGCCTCCTGTGGTTGTTCTTTAATTGAGAATTTGTCCCCAAAATAAAGAGAAGTGGAGCCTCCTGGCTTCATGATGGTGCATGCAAAAGCATCAATATTGTCATGGTCAGGGCCATGAATGCAGCTGGGTCACTGAACTTCACTCTATTTTTTAAAAAATAAATTTCAGGGAGGAAGTGTGAAGAGAGAGAGATAGAAACATCAATGATGAGAGAGAATCATTGATCAGGTGCCTTACATGTCCCACACTGGGAATCAAGCCCACAATCCAGGCATGTGCCCTTACCAGGAATGGAGCCGTGACCTCCTGGTTCATAGGTTGAGTCTCAGCCACTGAACCACACAGGCTGGCTGGACTTCACTCTTGATGACAGGGGAATGGAAGGCATTTTGGGAGTTGGGAAATGGCCAGCGGGGTAGAGTTAGGTGAACTGGCCCTTGCTTCCTTTTCTGCCAGGATCTGAATAGTATCTCTGCACCCTGCTCTGGAATAGTCCATGGCTCAGAAGGTGACCTCTCCCTCCCAGTAGCCTTGTTATTGGGCCTTTGGCTCATGCCTCAGAAAGTTTAAAAGAGGAGTACTCATGAAGCAATTTAATGTTTAAATAGTTCCACTTATAAGAGGCAGGGTCACTGGAGATCATTTTAATCTAGGGAAACTTCTTTGCTGGTCTCTTTTCACATGCCTAATTTGGCCTCCACTTAGCCACCCCCAACATCAATTTACTTGTCCCCATGAGGTAGCAACAGCAGAAAGGATAAGTGACCCAGGTCCTCTTCCTGGGCAATACAAACCTCAGGACTCTTTCCTCTGAGAGAAATAGTTTTGTGTCCTTGTACAAAGAAAAAAAATGACCATTTTAACTCTCCTTTTATGGACTTTCTCTGGTGTAGAGCCTGTTTAAATTATCGTTTTAATCAGGGCTTTACTGGTTTTAATAACAATAGTATGTACTTTAGTTAAATAATGTGAGGTCAGGTTCAAGTGGTGCCCATTTCAAGTTCTCTACATTTTGGAAATCAACCTCTTAAGCTTTGATTTCTTTTTTACATTTGTAAAGTAGGTGTAATATTTCCTCTAACTAAGGTTGCTGTGAAGAATAAAGGGAAAATAAGTATGCAAAAGGACTTTTTATATGTTAGTATTCTATGTAAATGTTATGCTATTTTTTTCTTTAAAGTAAAATTATGGGATTGAAAGATCAAATAAATAATGTCAGTTGTTCTTTAATTTGATTTTAACAAAAATAATTAAAATTAGTACAGAAGAACTTACCACCTATATTTCTCAAGTGAGGAAATAGAGCATCATTTAAATGAAATGATTTAAGGAAAGGGCACATAACTGGTGCAGTGAAAAAACATAAAACTCACATTTTAGTGTATTTTAAATTGACATTTGATGAAGTTTCACAGGAGAAACTGTACTTGCAATAAAAATGAAACATTGTGAAATGTAAGATTTATTTAAATGAGTTCATGTCCAGTTACACAGCTCTATCTGGCGACTGGTGACTGAGATCAATGTTTGTCTGGGGATGGGTCACTAGTGGGGTCTTGTTCTGTTCTGAGTTATTATGCTTTAAAATATGTTTATTAATAGCTCAAATAAAGCCCAGAAAAAAAACATTCATTATATTATCCTATCTAATAAAAGAGTAATACACAGATTGACCATCACTCCAACACACAAGATGGCTACTTCCATGTAGTCAAAGATCCTGCCCCCATGTGGACACAAGATGGCCACCACAAGATAGCCCGCAGGAGAGGGCAGGCAGTTGGGAGGGACCAGGCCTGCAAGGGAGGGCAGCTGGGGACAATCTAGCCTGCAGGGGAAGGCAGTTAGGGATGACCAGGCCACCAGATGAGGGAAGATGGGGGGAAACCGGCTGGCAGGGGAGCAATTAGACATCAATCAGGATGGCAGGGGAGTGGTTAGGGGGTGATCAGGCTGGCAGGAAGAAGCAGTTAGGGGCAATCAGAAAGGCAGGCAGGTGAGCAGTTGGGAGCCAGCAGTCCTGGATTGTGAGAGGGATGTCCAACTGTCCTTGGACATCCCTCAAGACGTCCCAGATTGGAGAAGGTAGAGGCTGGGCTGAGGGACAACCCTCTCAACCCTGTGCACGAATTTTGTGCTTTGGGCCTCTAGTAGATAATAATAGCTGAACAGGATTGCTTTACTATTTAGAATCACAAATTGAAGCAATGTTGTTGGCAGGCTCAAATAATGAGCCAAAACTAGTCAGATAATATTTAAGATAATAAGGTCAATGATATATATTAGGGTTTGAAAAATAAACCAATCACAAAGCAGGCACTGATTTTTTGTTTTGTTGTGTTTTTAAGATTCAGTTAATTTGATGGCAAAATCAATACAGCTGTAGTATGGTTCAGATGCTATAAAGCCATGAACACAATTTTAGGCAGTGACCTGAGCAAGAAGCAGTTAACAGCACCCCTCCCTTTGACAGAACACTCCTTGCAAGGAATTCGTATGTAGTGGTTAAGGGCATAGAGTCTGGGTTTGGATTGCGTGGTTAAATGCTGGCTTTGTGACTGCCTCTGGTGTGTGACTTTGGGAAAGTTATTTAATCATCTTGTGTCTTAGTTTCTTCAACAGTGAAATGAAATGAACAATAGTACATGGCTATAGAGTAATTATGAGACTTAATAACATAGCCCAGGTGCTCAAAAGGGAACCTGACACAAGTAACCCTTAAGATTATTGCTATTACCCTGACCAGTTTGACTCAGTGGATAGACCATCAGGCCATGGATTGAAGGGAACTGGGTTCAATTCCAGTCGATGACATGTACCTCAGTTACGTGCTCGATCCCCAGTAGGGGGAGTGCAGGAGGCAGCTGATCGATGCTTCTCTCTCATCGATGTTTCTGGTTCTATATCCTTCTCCCTTCCTCTCTGTAAAAAGTCAATAAAATATATTTTTAAAAAAGATTATTACTATTAATTCTGCATCACAAACTAACAAACACACTTACAATCTGGAGTATTTCCAGAGGAAGCAAGTAGGATGGGATAAAGATAGTCACACTTCAGTATTTATTGAATATTTATTAACTCCAAACCATGAACTTAAACATTTTTATGTAATCCTTTCCAAAACCCTGGGAGTTAAATACTATTGTGTTTATATTGCATATGAAAAATCTATAAATTAGAAAGGTTATATGATACAACCAATAAGTAATAAATGATATTTATTGACTTTGAAATACCTGTTAAGTAATGTTCATTTGAGAAACAGAGGACGCCACTGAGGAAGTTTGACCTGGACAAGCAGGCATCAAGTAGAAACATAGTGTTTCTTAACATTTGAAGGACCATCAAGTACAACAGGGGCTTGACCTTGCTCTGCTAATTGTATTCTCCTATGGTACATAAAGGTTCTAGGACCAGGCTCTAGTTCACCTGTTACAAGTATCTTCAGATAGCTCACTTTGAACCTATAAATATGTGTAGCCTGATTTGCTGAAAACATAAATGTAACTCCAAGCAAAGTCAAGTGAAGGTCTTGTCACGTTACTGTCACTAAGGTTTTTGTGGGTTTTGTTTTTGTTTTTATGGTTTGTCATTGTTAACTTTGAGCCCTGTGTAAGGACGAAGAGGTGTCCTGGTAGGGGAGAATGCTTCTGCATAGTTGCCAAAATACATTCCTAGATTCCAGAGAGAGTTTGCCACCAGTTCCGGAGGCAAACAGCCCAGGCTTAACGCCTTGGCCCTCCCATTTTTAGCTGTGTGCCCTTGAGCTACTAAGGGCACCTCTTTGAGCCTGAGTTTTCTAGGTCTAATTAGGGACTGTTGTAATTTTATTTTTTGACTCCTGTCCTCATGCATGAAAATTCGAGCACTCGGTGAGGGGAGGGTCCCTCAGCCCAGCCTGTGCCCTCTAGAAGACCTGGACCCCTAAGGATATGTCCGACTGCCAGCCCTTGGAAGATGTCCGACTGACAGCTTAGACCTGACCTCAGGAGTGGGTTCAAGCCATCAGTTGACATCCTTAGCACTACTGAGAAGCCATCAGTTGACATCCTTAGCACTACTGAGGAGCCATCAGTCTGGCTTGTGGCGGAGCTCCTCCTGTGAGAGCACACTGACCACCAGGGAGCAGTTCCTGCATTGAGCGTCTGCTCTCTGGTGGTCAGTGTGTGTCACATTGACCGGTCCTTCCGCTTTTGGGGTTAATTTGCATATTACCCTTTTACTATAATAGGATGCTTGTAGAGGTTTTGTTGAAATACTGAATTGAAAATTCCTGTTCAGCTTTGAGGGTGAACCCTGGCTGTAGAGAAGATAGGGACACAAGGGGTTCAGCTAGTCTTAGTAACTGTCTTTTTCTTGAATAGGTGGTGTAGGTCTCCACACTTTAATATAATAGAATAATGACATTTTGAGAAGGCAGTGTTTATGGTCTGCTGTATTTCTCTCATTAAGATCCTCAGTCATCTCCCGGACTTTCGATGGAGCTGGAAACTTCCATGAGAAGGTCCCCATCCATGCACACCACAGAAGCATTTCTTAACTCTGGCTTTGTCCAGTGGGAAAAGCAGGCTTTTGTGCCCTGGCAGCTTCCAGGAGCTCACCTCCCTCCACCCTTGGGAAGAGCTCTTAGTCAGGGGTCCCAGAGATCTAGTGTCAGCCCTATTATAAAACTCAGTGAGACAGGGCAGCCCCGCAGGACTCAATTTTCCAGGTGTCTACTTTGAAAGGTAAATCACATATTTTGTTGGGAGGCCCAAAATGTGGTTGCCTCTTTCTTTCAGAACTCACATCTTTTCTCTGTGATGGTTGGCACTTTTCGTTTTCATGTCCCTTTACTCTTTCCTTTGAATCCTCACTCCTGGACAGAGCTCACCTTCCCTGATGGGGAAGAATGACCCCAGGGCAGGCCATCAGCACTTCATCCTCAGTGCTGAAGAGGAATGCAGAGAAATAATTTTGTTCTTCCCCAAATCTCTTCATCTCTTTGATTTTTCTCATGCTTTGCTGGTTTGCTGGCACTCACCAGGGTAGCCACAGACAATGCAATAGAGAAATTTTTTTTTATTATTATTCAGTGTTTGTTTTTTTTTTAATTTCTCCCTTCAAAATCTCTTTGTTTTTCACACTGATTACCTCTTACTGTCAAAGTCTTCACTCCATGCTAGGGGTGTGATGTATTCACTTTTTCATTTTAATCATAGCCTTTGAGGGCTGGAAGGGTACTTAGAGGTCACTGGACCCAGCTCACACAGGGGCTCTGTCTTCAGCTGGGACAGACAGCCATGAAGCTCCCTGTTTTGCAGTGCGGCCCATCCCATTTTGGGGACACACCCATCATCAGGGATCTTTCTTATTTTCAGCTGTCCTCTGGTTCCTGATGACATCTAGCCATTACAGAATTTGTCTCTGTAGCCAGAGGGAATAAAACTTTCACCCCTAGACTTATCACTTCTCATGTGCTCCTTCTATTCTATCTGTGCCTGCAACCATCCCTGATATAGTGCAGCTGCCTGATTCGTTTCCTTGACTTCTGGTGGAAACAATTTAGCTTACAACTGCTGTTTTCTCCCCAAAACTGAAAAGAAAGAGCACAATAGCAACCTAACTTTCTGTCACTGGAATAGCGTTTCTGTTTCTTTTGCTAATGCAACCTAAGATGCTTTGTGTTACAATATGCATTCTTCAGTTCTGTTAGTTTATGCATCTGTGAAGCATGCTGTTCCTATTAGGTAATAAACGTCAAACAAATAATTCATTCATGAAAAGTCTGTTCCTGAATGGGTGAATCGTTAATTGGTGTTATCATCTGGAAACATTTGAGAGCGAGAGAAATAGGTTCTTGCAAACACCCAGGAATGGAGGCATTTAAAGGTAGAATTGTTTCACATTGATACAGTGTCAGATGACCTCATCGGAACTCAGCAGGAAAATGGGACAGAGATTAAGATGATCCATAAACTCAGAGAGAACACAAAGTATCTCAAACTAAATGTCATAAAGGAGGGAATGTGCTTACACACACACACACACACACACACACACACACACACACAACACTGGCTAATAGACTTCCTTCACAGAGTTTAACACAGTTAGACACCACTTTCCCATATACGCAAGAGGCGATATCTGTGTACATGCAAACATGTGCAGAATCAAATATAAAACAAAGCATAGCTCTGTGGCAGAAATAAGGACTCTTAGATATGTCTGTGTGCACTTCCCTATGCTGCAATAATGGGACCAACACAAGCCTCCATGGAAATAGGGCCTCTGTCAGTAGGGAATGAAGAATGCTGGTAGAGAAGAAGCTACATCTTCCAGGCCTCTAAGTGGGCTATAGATCTGGATATCCAGGTGCTGAAAGCACACAGAGAGAAGCCTTAAGAGAAAGATGCGTAAGATAGAAAGTGCAAGAAATGGAGTGTGAGTGGCTATGGAAGGCTGGGTGAGAGAGAGGTCAACTAATAGAAAGGGGAGAATTGGGAGGCGAGGGATCATACCTTGACCATATTATCAGTCACATGTATAGTATGGAAAATATCTTGGCAGACTTTCTCAGCTCAATGCCTGAGATTGGGATTGTGTTTCTTTATTTTTTCCAATCTTAACTATTTCATTTCAGCAATCATTTATTGGATATTTACTATTTGTATGCCTAAATGCTAAGCATTTCTTACAGTAATTCTCACAACTTGATAAGGTAGATATTGTTATTCTTTCATTAGTAAAGAAAAAAATCAGAAAGGTTAAATAACTGTCAAAGATTATACTCCCAGTAATAAAAGATTCAACTATCTATAAGATCAAAGGATTAAGCACCATGACAGGATGGTATATGGTTATTGATCTGAATGACCTTCAAGAGTCAACTCAATTCTTCTGATCCTGTATAGATTGCCTTCTATGGGATGAAAAATAGCAGTTTGTTGAAATGGAGAGAACTAGACTGGAACTTAGAGGCAGAGATTATTGTCCCAGCTTTGCTCATAGCTAAATCTACATTATGCAAATTATTTAATTTTTAAAATCATTTGCTCTCAACTGGTGAATGGGAATAGCAACCTATCTTAAGGATTATTCTATAAATCAGGTTATATAATGCTTATAAAATATTCTGAAAATAAAGTGAAATGTATCAATGCAAAGTATTTAGATCATATAATCAAAAGAACTTCAGGGATTTCGACATTGGAAAAACATCATTTGTGTATTAATTTGAAAAGCAATTATGGAGTGCCTAATTGTGCAGAAGTAGGAAATGCAAAGATATATAAGACATAGCTCTTCCCTCAAAAAGTTTATAATGTAAAAGTTCTTACTAGTATTTGTTGCTATGTTTCAGAAAATATAATTTTATTTTCAGCACATGTTCATTTATGTGACAATAAACTGTACTACTGTTATTGGATTTGTTGTGACTGGAAGCACAGAATAGAAAACTGAATTTTTTTGTTTTGTTTTTATCTACTTCCATATCAGAGTATATGTTTTAGCTTAAAACTATTTTCTGTGCTGTATTGTATTCAAACTTATTACAAGTATAATCATGCCACACATTTGCAAATATATTTATAGACCACTTGAATCTGTAGAGGTAGAGCGATATAAAATATTCACATTATCTTGGCCAGTGTGGCTTAGCTCGTTGGGCATGATCCTATTCACTGAAATTTTTCCAGTTTGAGTCTCGGTCAGGGCACATGTCAGGGTTGAGGGCTAGATCCCCAGTAGGAGTCATGCAGGAGGCAGCTGATGGATGTTTCCCTCTCACACTGATGTGAGTATTTTTCTCCATTAAGGAAGGTCAGACCCCCAGGGCCACTTATTGACTATACAGAACCCATGTGGTTAGCTCTACCAGCTTATGGGTTCTCAGTTACAGACATCAGAGTATGGCAATTGATAGAATCATTATGGTTATAATTCAAAGTGGACTGTTTGCCTTGGTAGTAGGTTTAATTGCTGAATTCATTCTATTGAAATTTCTGCCCAAAGAAAATTCTCTATTTTATACTAAAAGCAACAGATGAATTAATAAGACAAACAAACAACAAAAACTCATAGACACAGACAACCGTAGGAAGAAGGGATTCAGTAGTAAAGAGTAAAAAGTGGTCAAATATATGGTGATGAAAGGACATTCAACTTGGGGTGTGGAACACACAATGCAATACACAGATGATATATTATGGAATTGAGTGCCTGAAACTTTTAACCAATGTTACCCCAATAAATTTAATTTTAAAAATATTTTATTTTATGATGGCCAAATGTTTTCTCTTTCTCATCCCCAATGTTGAACTCAACCAGATCATTATTGCCTCAACAGATTAATGAAAGATTTTGCCTGTTGTATTCTAAGGCCAATAAGTATCTGAACAATAAGGGCATTTTAGAAAGAGGGGTTGTTGTTTGTGTGTGTGTGTGTGTGTGTGTGTGCACTTTTTGGTGTTTTTTTTCAAATACAGAGGTGACTGAAAAAAACAAACATAAAAAGAGACAGATTAAGCCAATACAAAAATGTGTGCCTCTATTATTTAAATTCTCCCACTTTCTAAAGATGTAGGGATGGGGAGTATTAGAACAGCAGAAATAATATCATAAGTAGAAATAATGTGAAATTGAGAAAAAATTATAAAGTAATTGAGGTAGATGGAGGGGGTTTCTATTTTGATTATGACAAAAGTTAGTGTAGACATGCAGTAAAGTGATTATTATGGATTTTTATTAACTTAAGTAACAACACAGTTTTCTCCATGAAAATTCATTATAGCTCTTTCATCGTTGCTGGTTTGGGCATCTGCCCAGAAGGTGTTTTCAGTTATGTCATGAACTTGTATACCAGATACGGGTTTTTCCTGTCTTAGATTGCTGCTAAAAATCTCTGCTTCTTTAAAGAAAATAAGTTTCCCAATAACATTATTATCATTTACAATTTACAGATCAAGAAACAGAGATCAAGGACCTTGGGGAGGCTGGAGTTGATGGGACCTGGTGGTGAGGTTAAAAGCAGCTGAGAGAGGTTGTGTTTCACAGAGTGAGCAAAAATATCAGGTATGCAACTGGAGAAAAGCCAAGAGGTGGCAGAGTGGGTGATTATGACTTTTCTCTTGATAGCTTTACTTCCTATAGGAGATGAGGCAATTGTGAGAGTTGGAGCCACTTGAAAAGAGCAGTTAAGGTTTGAAATAGTTGTTGAGGGAGCTTGGAGAGATCACTAAGAGGCACCCTGATGAGGTTGGGATCTTGTGTTAATCACTGTTCCAGTCCTCATGGCTGTGCAATTTTCTGCAGTACCAGGCAATTGACCTGGCCATTGAAGCAATAAAACAGTTCATAAGAATGATTTCACAGAAGCACAAGGAGCAAGTGATCCAGGTCAACCAACAGGTAAAGTAATTGACCATGACATATTGTCTAGATGGGATGGACAGTAGAAAAGGAGGTTAGGACAAACATGATTAACTAGAAGGAAAATAGAGTACCTAGTAAAGGGTCTTTCTGTAGTTACTAAGAAGATAGTATATGGGAGGTGAAAAAAGTAGCAAGCAAGAATATGAACATGGAGTCTGATAATAGAATATTAAAATTTAAGATGTCAAAAATGGAATAATTCTTAGTTATAACAAGGTCAGACTTGTGCCAGTGAAAGGGGATCACTGAACTTAAGTGGAAGTGAGGGCAAATGGAGTTGACGAGGTCAAGAAAATGTTAGTCTAGGATATTCAATGGCTCTACTGTGTGGACATTGGAATCACCCATGAGGTTAGTGGGATAAGAAATACAGAAAAGTAGTATGAGTCAAGAGCCAAATTCTTCTAGAAAAGTAATTGATTGAGCATGGATTTTGGCTAAGTGTCAGAGGAGATGGGACTAAATGGCAAGAATGGCAAGTTTTTACTTGGTTAAAAAGAGAAAGTTTGAATAATTAAAAGAAGTGAAAAGAGCCTGGCCAGTTTCCTACAAATAGTGGATAGAGTGTTGACCTGTAGACTGAAAGGTCCAGCGTTCAATTTCAGTCAAGGGCATGTACTCTGATTGCAGGCTGCTTTCCAGCCCAGGCCTGATCAGGGCTCATGCAGGAGGCAACCAATTGATGTGTTTCTCTCACATAGATATTCCTTTCTGTCTTCCCCTTCCCCTCTTTCTAAAAATCAATGGAAAAATATGCTCAAGTGAGAATTTAAAAAAAGAAAAGGCTCTCCATTCACAGACCCTGTGGTGCACAGACAGTGAGAAAATGAACAGTCTCCAATGGGTAACTCAGGGAGGCAGCATTCCTGGGGACCGGAAGGAAGGGCATGTCAGTTTACGTGGATTTATAGAGATTATAGAGCAGGGAAGGGAGGGCAGACATTGAAAGCAATGAAGGTGGGATGAAAGAGGACTGTGACCTCAGGGGCTATGATTTGGGGCAATGATGAAGGACATCAAGAACAAGCACCAGGATAGAATTAGCCAACGGGGGCAATGATTTGAAGATGTGTCTGTGGTTAGTCACAAAGAGACTCTGGGTGATGTCCCCAGAAGAATGGCATTTATTGTCTATGACTCATTGCAAAATAGCCTGTATTAGAGAAAGTAAAGAAGTCAGAAACTAATATTTATTGCACTCCAGATAAATAATCTCATTTAATCTTCATAAAATCTACAGAATGTAGACATTATTATCCTCATTTTTTAAGAGCTAAAGACACAGAACCTCAGAGTGGTGAAATAATTATTCCAAGGTTATTAATGCTAGCAAGTGCTTAGCATTAGCACTTGCTAGCATTAGAAAAATATAAACCCAAGTCTGTCAGACTATTCTTTCTCTTGTACCAATTTAGAAAAGCAGACAGCCAGCTCTGGATCCATCCTTGCTCTATGTAAGTCAGTTAATTTTTAAGTCTGATTCTTCATCTCAAAAAATAGCAATAATATCAACTTTGTTTAACACTAGCTGACTTTTTAAATGATCAAGTGAGATTTTTGTCAAACCAGTCTGAAATAAATATATAAAACTACACATACATATATTAACTTATTTATTTCTGAGTCTTTTCTTTTTCATACCCTTAAATTCCTACAAATAAATTACTCATTTATTAACTTTAAATATAATCATGTTTCTATTACTGGATTACTCATTTCTTCATTAACTTTAAAGGTGATCATTTTCTATAGTCTCAACTACACTATGAGGAATGACTGGATGCAGAAAATAGAAATATTCACTTTTATAAGGGAAGACTGATATGCTAATATGCTAAGTATCCCTCCCACTGTCCAACCAGTTGCTATGACATGCGCTGATCACCAGGGGGCTAATATGCTAAGTATACCTCCCACTGTCCAACCAGTTGCTGTGACATGCACTGATCACCAGAGGGCAAATGCTCAACTCAGGCGAATCTGGTTTACTGCACACTTGCATTTGTGTTCCACAACCTGTAGGACAGCAACTCTGTAGAATGCCCTCTCGCACTCTGGGACCCCTGAGGGGATATAGGAGAGCTGGTTTTGGCCTGATATCTACAGGCCAGGCTGAGGGATCTCACCTGCCAGAGGAACCCTGATCACTTCACAGATGACCCAGAGGGACCTTGGAAGGTTGGTTTCAGGGCGTGCCCAGCCCGATTGCTCAGTCCTGCCCCGCCGGCCATTTTCTAATTAATTTCCATTCAATGTGCACAAATCTATGCACTGGGTCACTAGTTTTCCATAAAGGAAAATTTCTCCAGTAATATGGAAAGGATCAGGTTCATCACATTCTTTTCATCACTTGTTATTGTAATACTAGTGACCCAGCATGCGAAATCATGCAAGACTCAGCCCTGCCCATCCACACATGCCTCACTGTGCATGCAGCCCAGACCCACTTTGCCTGCAGGACCCCAGAGCCGCCCTGCGTGAGCTGCAGGCCCCACCTCTGCCACACCAACCCCACCAGCCCCGGATGAATTCTGTCAGCCGCAAGCAAGTCCCACCTCATCATGTGAGCCGCAAACCTGGCCCGCAAGAGGGGCTTCATGCACCTCCTGGTGACCGGTTGTTTGGTTCCATTGTTATGGCATGAAGACCACAGGCCTTTTATGATATAGATTTCTTTGTTGCCAATCTAGTGCAAATGAAATGATATATCACACCGGCTGTGATTTGCATTACTCTGATTACTAATGAGGCTGAGAATTTCTTTATATGTTTATTGGTCATTAATATTTCCTCATCTTTGAAATATCTCCAAATCATTTTGCTCTTTTTTTAAAAATTGCATTTATTGCCCTTTGCTATAAACGTTGAGTTTGCATCAAGAAGATGAAGCAAGGTACACAAAGTCACAGAATAAGCTAGTAGAAAAGCCTGGCCTAGGACCAAATTAGTCCAGAGCTTTAAACTATGCCATTTCCAGGGACCGGGTGCAATATCCGGCTTGGATGGTTCTTGTTAATTCAGCTTTATTCATCCAGCAGAAGTGAAACAAAATGTGCCAGACAATCAATTGCCAGGGAACTCTGTCAATTTTGATGATATATGGAATGTGTTGTAAAGCAACCAGTAGCACAGCATCCTCAGTCTAGAGAAAGTGGGGTCAACGTAGATATGGTTTGAATCCTTGTGTAAGACAGATTATGGACATTAGAGGAGTGACAGTTGGTGCTGAAATAATAAAATGGGACTTGCTCAAGAGGCTGGCTGGTCTTATTTAGGAGGTTTTATTGCTACAGCTTATGTTCCCTTTGTTTCTGGTATTTATAACACACTTGATAGTTCATTATTCTTCCCCTTCAGGTTGCATATGAGGCAACAAGGAGTGCGGACTGGCATATATATGAGCAGACAGAGGGAAATGATTTTATGTCATTTCCTAATGATATCTTCAAATAATAACTTAAGATCTGAAATGGAAGAGTACTGTACAAGTGCAATAATTCAGTGAATTTACTCATTTATTGATTCATTCATTCCCTTAATTCTTCTCACTCTGGATTCATCATTTTAAACAGTGAATCACTTTCTTTAAACAAGGTATTGACTTGAACTGGAAGGAATCAGATTTTTCTACTGAAAGGTCTCCCTGCATTCTTTGCCTTTCCTTCAGCTGTCAGTTCCCCAGGTTCTGCCTTCTCATCTTTTTTTTTTTAATATATATTTTATTGATTTTTTTAGAGAGGAAGGGAGAGGGATAGAAAGTCAGAAACATCGATGATAGAGAAACATTGATCAGCTGCCTCTTGCACACCCCCCACTGGGGATGTGCTCGCAGCCAAGGTACATGCCCTTCACCAGAATTGAACCCTGGGACCTTTCAGTCCATAGGCCGACACTCTACCACTGAGCCAAACCGGTTTCGGCTCATCTTTTTTTTTCTTTTCTTTTTTTGCTCTTTTATTTCTCCTCCTTTTTCAGTGACTCTCAGATTGAAGAGAAAACCATGTCCCTGGATCTGTTTGTATGCAGCTCAGATTACGTCCCCTGTCAGCTGCGCAGGATTTGACTCCTTAGTCTCTTAAACACTGGATAGAATCCATTGATCTTCAGGGTAGGTGAGAGTGGAACACCAATCATTGGTTGGTCCCACCCTGCGTTTTGTGAGATAAACCTTATGGCTGGTTACTGATTGCCATACAAGGGCATAAGTAGATGGGAGGGCTTGTGCGAATGTGAGAAGGGTGAACAATTCTGGTGAATCTTTGAATACATTCAACAAGACAAATAGTTCTTTGTTTCTAATACAACAATCCTATCTAAAAAAGAGTAATATACAAATTGACCATACCTCCAATCAAGCCATGCCCACCAGCCAATCAGCAGCAAATTATACAAATAAAACCCAACCAAGATGGCTGCCACCAATGAGAGCAGGGAGGAGACTTGTGTTTCCCTGATAACAGAGTAAGCCAAGCTTTCTGCCTACCATTGCTTCTCTAGGCCTCCACTCAATGCTACAAAGTTTCAATTATAAGAGATACATAATCCAAAAACAAATGGCGGCAGCCATGGAGCTGGAGAAAGTAGAGGCTAGGGTTGCCGGGGCGATGGAGGAAGCCAAACTTCTGCAGCCCTAGTGCCTAGGCCTCCACTCTAGACTACAAAGTTTCAAATAGAAATGGCTGCTGCCATGGAGCAAGCAGAAGGCTTGGCTCCACCCCAAACTACAAAGTTTCAATTATAGAACATAAATTAATCCCAGATCCCAGGGCCTCCACTTGGGTTGCTGGGGGACATGGTCAGCCTGCAAACTACCATACGCCCTTTGCCCAGGCTGCCCTATGCCCCATAGGAACCCCCACCCTGATCTGGGACACCCTTCAGGGCAAACCAGCTGGCCCCCACCCATGCACCAGGCCTCTATCTAATAAAAGAGTAATACACAGATTTACCATCACTCCAACACACAAGAGGGCTGCCCCTATGTGGTCAAAGATCCTGCCCCCATGTGGACACAAGATGGCCACCACAAGATGGCCAGCAGGAGAGGGCAGTTGGGAGGAACCAGGCCTGCAAGGGAGGGCAGTTGGGAGCAATCAAACATGCAGGGAATGGCAGTTAGGGGTGACCGGGCTGGCAGAGGAGGGAAGTTGGGGGCAAACAGGCTGGCAAGGGAGCAGTTAAACATCAATTAGGCTGTCAGGGTAGTGGTTAGGGGTGATCAGGCTGGCAGATAGAAGTGGTTAGGGGCAATCAGGGAGGCAGGCAGGCAAGCAGTTTGGAGCTAGCAGTCCTGGATTGTGAGAAGGATGTCCGACTGCCTGTTTAGGCCCAATCCTTAAAGGATTGGGCCTAAACAGGCAGTCGAAATCCCTCGAGGGGTCCCAGATTGGAGAGGGTGCAGGCTGGGCATAGGGACACCCCACCACCCCTCCTCATGCACAAATATAACTAGGGGCCCAGTGCATAAATTTGGGCACCTTGAAAGAAATGTGGCCCACAAGGATGTGGTGGGCACAGGGATGGGTCTCAGCCCATCCTCCACACCCCAACCTGGCCCCTCCCACCATGGACTGGGATCTCCTCTCTGCCAGCAGCTCTGTTCCTGCTGCTGCTGCTCCCAGGTCCTGACAGTGCCAACCCGGCTTGCACCCACTGATAGTGTGGAGCTATTGGGGCTGGTGCTAGCATCAGGTGCCCACAGCGTTGGTGCCATCAGCAGATGTGAGCAGTGGCTGCCAGCTCTGATTGCTCTTCAGGAGCAGGAGGAGGTGGAGAAGCTCTCAGGGGCAATCAGGGCTGGCAGTGGGTGCGAGTGGTGGCTCTGGCACTGGCTGCAAGTGCAAGTGGGGCCAATGTCAGCAGTGAGTGTGAGTGCCTGGAGGGACTGTGACATACTGGAGCAAAAAATTTTTAATAACCACCAGAGGCTCGTCCTGATGACAGCAACCGGTGCCCCACCTTGGTCTAGTGCCCCTGCTCACCTGCTCCACCATCCTGCTATGGCCGATGCCCACCATGTTCTGTGCTCTGCCACCTGCTGCCAATGCCCACCATGTTCCGCTGGCAGCCCCTGGTGGTCAGTGCATATAATAGCAACTAGTTGTTCAGCTGTTCTGCCATTCGGTGTATTTGCATATTAGGGTTTTATATAGATAGATATTTGTAGCTGTACCATGTTCTAGCACTACAGAGTGCAAAATATTCTTATGAAAGCAATATTTTAATTTAGTTGTTCAGAAGAGTCCAAGGTTTAATTCCTAGGGCAGGTAGCTGGGTTGCAGGTTTGATCCCTGGCCCAGGTAGGGATGAGTGTGGGAGGCAAACAATCAATGTGTCTCTTTCACATCAATGTTTTTCTTTCTCACTCTCCCCCCCTCACTCCTTTCCCATCTCTCTAAAAATGAATGGAAAAAATATCCTTGGGTGAGGATTGCAAAACAAAACAAAACAAAAATTTAATTCGCCTTTTAGGTTAGTTATGAATATCAATGCCACTGATTGGTGGAATTAATGAATGAACCTTGTAGAGACCTCCTAGAGTGCTTATTTTCTATGGCAGCTTACCAAAATGCTATTCAACGGAGAGGTAGCTTTGCTAGTGCCCATGTTTTCTGGGGTTCTCCAAGATCACAAATATCTTGAGTGGTTTATTTTAGCTATCCTTATGAACCCATATTTGATAATATCTCACATCATAAAGGACATTTAATTGTGCCCCTGGAATAAAAATTCATTCAATTTTCATTGAGCACCTATCATATGCATTCAGTCAACTGACAGGTAGTGAAAATACAGAGGAAAGATATGATTTTGACTCTCAGAGAGCTCATAGACAGTTGCAGAAACAGACATACAAGCCATACCGTTTCAATTCTTTTTTTTTCTTTTCTTTATTGTTCAGTTTATTAATTACATTGTTTCCCCTTTTTTATCCCCCTATATCTCCCCTCCACCCTGTACCTATCCCACCCTCCACCCTCACCTCCCCCTCCCCAATGTCCTCTCCCATTGTTGCAAGATTTTTGTCCAATCTCTTGCTGTACTTCCCACAACCTTTTCTCCCCAAGAACTGTCAGTCCATTCCCTCTCCATGTCCATGTTTCTGTTATATTCACCAGTTTATCTTGTTCATCAGCCTATCAATTCACTTAATTTTTATGTCCATTTGTTGATAGATGTGTATTTGTTGTTCATAATTTATATTTTTACCTTTTTCTTCTTCCTCTTCTTAAAGAATATCTTTCAGCATTTCATGTAATACTAGTTTGGTGGTGATGAACTCCTTTAGCTTTTTCTTATCTGCGAAGCACTTTATCTGACCTTCAATTCTGAGTGATAGCTTTGCTGGATAGAGTAATCTTGCTTGTAGATTCTTGCTATTCATCACTTTGAATATTTCTTGCCATTCGCGTCTGGCCTGCATCATTTCTGTTGAGAAATCAGCTGACAATCGAAAAACAGTAGGTAACCAACTGTTTTTCTCTTGCTGCTTTTAATATTCTCTCTTTATCTTTTGCTCTTGGCATTTTAATTATGATATGTCTTGGTGTGGTCCTCTTTAGATTCCTATATTTTTGGGTTCTGTGAACTTCTTGGGCTTTTAATTCAGTGTCTTTCACCAGGTGGGGGAAGTTTTCAGTCACTATTTCTTCAAGTAGGTTTTCATTAACTTGCTCTCTCTCTTTTTCTGGCACCCCAATAAATCGGATGTTGGCATGCTTGAGGTTGTCCCAGAGGTCCCTTACACTATCTTCAATTATCTGAATTCTTTGTGTTTCTTGCTTTTCCAGCTGAGTGGAATTTGCTTCTTTGTATTTCAAATCTTTGACTTGGTTCTTGTGGCCCTCTGGACTTCTTTTAGGACTTTGTGTAATATTTTTTATTTCAGTCTGTGTATGCTTGATTTCTAGTTGGTCCTTTTTCATATCCGTGAGGGTCTGGTTCGTATCGTCAGAGGTCTTGTTCATTTCCTTGAGGGTCTCATTCATTTCCTTGAGGTTCTCATTCTTTTCCTTGTAATTCTCATTCATTTCCTGGTTGGTCTTGTTTATTTCCTGGTAATTCTCATTAAGTTAATCGACCTTTTGTAGTATCCTCTTGAAAAGCCTTATAACCGTGGTTTTGAACTCTATGTCTTGTTGTCTTTTCTCCTCCATTTCTTTCACACCTGATTTCTTTCCATGTCTCTGCATGGTGGCTGCTTTATGTGGTATATACCCTCAAAGGGACAGTGGCTCAGCCTCCCCAGTTACCTGAGGTGTATACTCTTACTGCAATCCTTTATGGGTTGTATTCAGTGTTTTTGAATTTAAACCCAGCTTGTTGTTGTTAGCCCTAGGAGGGTTTGACTTCCAGGCCAATTGGCTGTGAAGGGAGACTGTGTTCAGGTTGGATGGGCGGAGTCTCTGAACTGCGCAGGCAACGTCAGCGTCAGCTGCGTCCTATGCAGCGCTCGTACGCGTGGGTCTGTGTTGGATGGGGATGGCTGCAGACACCTCCAAGAGAAAGCCGCTAGTCTCTTCCCTTTGCCAGACAACTCTGCCTCTCCCCAAATGTGTCTGCACACCAAAAGTCTAGCCCAGGGTTGTAAAATAGATGGTTTCCGGAACCAGGAGACAAGTTTTCAGGGGGCAAGTCACGGGTTTGCGCGACCCTTGTGCGGAAACTTCTTTTCCCCGCCTCCAGGTTTCTCCGCAGACCTGGAGCCTCTGCCGCACCACGCTTCCAGGGTGCGTCCCCCGGATCTCGGACCTCGCCTGGCACTGAGGAATCCATGTAGTGGGACATCTCCGCCCTCCCCGTTGGCGAAATCTCGCCGGGGTTGCTGCTCCAGCCCCAGCCCGGTTGCGTTCGACCAGGACGGCTCCTAACCTGTTTCCGTCTGAAAGGCTGCGCTCCCATTGCTCCCCCGAGTCTCAGTGTCCCATCTCTACTCCTATTTGTGGAGTTTTCATTCAGCCAGCTTTCTGGCGAGTCTGGGTGCTGTCTGTTCTGCTGTTATGTTGTAGTTCTTAAATCGTTGCACAGGGCAAAACAATAGGTATTTACCTATGCCGCCATCTTGGTGTTCTCTCCATACCATTTCAATTCTATGACAGAGCAAGCATTGTATGCCTTAAAAACACGAGCCAATTTTTCAGGCAGACAAAACAAGCCAGGGGAAGGCACACAGCATCAGAGAGGTAATGCCTGTTGGCTCATTATTGTACCCTGTTTTTCCCTCTGTGTAGGTCCATCAACACTGTCAACTGACAATGGAGGCAGGAAGACTTATTTAAGCAACAGGATATTGCCTCAGAGAGGCACATGCATTGTGTCATTTGCCTGTCCAATGTCACTCACTTCCCTCCTCTCACCATGATGAGGAGAGGAGAGTTTGGGCCAAAGCTGAACTAGTCAACTATGTAACAGAAAGTGCATTTTGGTTGAGCAATAGCCTATTGAAGGTGGGAAGAGACTCCAGAGTTCAGCTACTTATGCCAGTCAAAACTCTTTGTTCTTTCTTTTTTGTTAACAAGGCCTGTGGGTGGCACCTTGATAAGCTACCAAAATGGAGGAGGAAATGATCCAAGGCCAACCAATTTGTCCCTCCTGGTCTTTATTACACACACATATATATTTTAACCCCACAATGTCATTGTTAAAAGTTGGTAATCTGTTGTCTGAGCAAATATCCAGGTTGGCTTTTTGTGAAATTGCAAACTTTCACCATCTTCTCTTTTGTTTATTTTTCATTTTACTTCTAAAGTCAAAAAAATATAAATCAACCCACAATTCTGCCAATGTCTGCCTCCATATTACCTGTCTTTCCATAACGTTTCTTGGACTTATATATTATCTTCTATATTTATTATTTCAACTTATTTTATTTCTTTTGACTAGCTCTCACACATTTCCTCTTCATTTTCAATAGCCATGAAAGACATAATTCATGGGACTACATTATTTTTTACCCTGTGAACAATTAATTCATGGAACTACCAATAACATAGAAAGACCAGAATATAGAAAAAAACAGAAAATACTTTTGAAAAGGTAGTCGTGCTGAATATATCTTCTTTCATTATGCACAGTGTCCAGGAAGCTGAGCCATATGGATGATGTTTATGGGTTCTCTTCTTCAACTGCCAATTGAATTCAACCAATGGGAGGCACCAGAATATGATCTATGATACTCTATAATAACAAAAGCATAATATTCTAATTAGACCAGACGTCCTTCCAGCAGAAGCCAGAGCTGCAAGAGAAGCTGGGTCCCAGGTGCCAGAGGGAAGCTAGTGCAGGCAGGCAGGTCTTGTGCATTGGGCCTCTAGTCAGAAGATAAGAGGAGAGTTAGAGTAGGATATTTATTACATCATCTCTCTTTGGCGAAGTCACCACAGTTTGCTCTGTCCCTCTAGTGAAGACTGAAGGTCTGTTAGGTATCTTTCATCACAGCACTGCATCCTGGCTCCAGGAATCTCTTACTTCTCTTACGCTTTAGGCCCCTACTGGAACTACATTTCAGGAACTGCACTTTGCCTTCTTAGTTCCTTTAAACTAAACTTTACTTTTTTTCTTTTAATCTTTATTATTGAAAGTATTACATAGGTCATCCTTTTTTCCCATTAACATCTTCTAGCCCTCTCCTCTCCTCCTCTCCCATCCCCATCCCTCCAGGTCCTCACCTTCCCTCATTGTCTGTGTCCATGGGTTATGCATATATGCATATAAGTTCATTGGTTGATCTCTTCCCTCCCACCCCTCCCTTTACTCTCTAAGGTTCAACAGTCTGTTCATTGTTCCATGTTGTAGGTAGTCGGATATGGAGCCTGTGGCTCAGAATAGAAGGTCTAGGATTAAAGCATAGATGGGTAGTTAGAGGTACTATGAAGAAACAACAAAGAAAAGTGGCTGAGGAGAGAAGCAGAGAGAGTGCTCATAGGGCCCCGAAGGACTTTTCTCTTGGTGTCGTGTCCTTGCCATTTTATCTCCTCCCCTTCTCGTTACCCATGAACATTTCCTCCAGTCAAGAATATAAAATGGTTAAGTTACTAGTATAGCCATGAAAGACATAGTAGTGCTTTCATAATAGGCAAAATTATAAGTAAATTTTTTTAAAAAAATTGTACTGTGTAATAGTATGTCATAACTACTATTTGAATCTGTAATATAACAAGTTTTATAGTAAACTAGAGGACCGATGCATGAAATTCATACAAGAGTAGGACTTCCTTCTCCCAGCTTCGGGCACCGGCTTCCCTCTGGCACCTGGAAGGACCTGGGCTTCCCTTTGGCCACCAGTTTTGTCTGGAAGGATGTCCAGTCTAATTAGCATATTATGCTTTTATTATTATAGCTTCTTTAACATGTGCTGTGTATTTGTAGAAAGAGATACTTTAGCAAGACTCCCTTCTCACTAATAACATTTCTCACTACGGGCTTCAGTGGTTTGGTCCTCTTTACAGCACATTGATTTAAATGGAGCAAATCTTGATCTCTATTATACTTTTCATTTACTTGGATGTTAATTATTTTCACAGATAGAGGAACCCCAGGAAAAACCATTTTCCAGTTTTCCTTATTGCTCCAGTAGTCCCACTTGCCATTTAGCCTTAAAAGAGTTTTAAACATGTGTGTGTGTGTGCGTGTGTGTGTGTGTGTGTGTGTGTGTGTGTGTGTGTTTAACATTGATTGGGCTACTCCTTTTTAAGAAAAAAACAAAAACATTAACCTTTCCTCTCAATTTCTCATCACTGAATTCTAAAATATGTTCTGTTTCCTTCACTAGCTATTTGACATTTCAGTCATTACAATGCATTGATTAATTCTGTTTTTATAAATTATTTTGCCATTCAAATAATAATGAATGAAAGTGGCACTTTTAGTAACCATCCCTTTGATGTTTCAGCTTGGTACATATTTACCTCTTGGGGAATATTCTTGTCCTCAGACTCTTTCCTCCTTGACTCCTTAATATTTCCCCAATAGCAACGTCAATTTCAGTAGCAGAATACATTCATCAAATTTCACTTGTGAGTTGTATCTCCACAGCAATCATGGAGCACTGTTTGGTTTTACACTTTCATTCCCAGGAGGAATGTCTTCTTTTCTCTTTTCTTTTCTTTTCTTTTCTTTTCTTTTCTATTTTTGTTATTGAGAGTATTACAGATATCCCCTCATTTTCCTTGTTTCCCCCATTGCTTGGCCTTTTTTCCCTATGTTCTTAAGAAGCACATTTGGCCCGGTTAAGCTGTTGGAGTCTTAGAAAGAGTAGTCTTTGATGTGGGCAGTTAATTTTGCATAATTTTGAATAAACTACTCTTAAAACAGTGATATTTGGGGAATTGTCTATGCCACTGGATACTAGTTGTTGTTGTTTTTAATGCTATCATAAAAGCATGTTTTAACAGTTAATGAAGACCTGTTCTCTTGATTTCTAAATTTCAACTTGGCACTTTCAAAATATGTTGCTTTGTAAAGTGTTATAAATGACCATCTGAATACTAACTACATGTGGTCTATATGGGTAATGAGTTTTTATTTTAGTTTCCTTGTTCTATATTTTCTTTTACTTGAAGAAGTGGGGATAATGCATCAACTTATATTTATTTAAGCACCTTCTCCCATATTTATTCCACTAGGAAAAATGTTTAGATTCTCAGTCCCCCTATGTAGATTTTTGGTGGGAAATAGAGAGATACTATAACTGTTATCATAGAGAACATAATTTAAAAAGAATTTTGAACAGGGAGAATGAGCTCGTGAAAGGATGGTCTCTATTTCAGGATTCTGGGCTGGCAGACTGTAGCATATGGCCTTTACAAGAAAAGAAGGAGAAAGCATTTTTAGTCAGTGGTTTTTTATGTTTTGATTCTTTATTGGTTTGTATGAGGTTTTTTGTGTACTATTTATTTTTTTGTTTGAACTGTTTTCTAGATGATTCTTAATATAAATGTACTGTTTAAGGGAACTGCGAACGCTTAGTCATCTGCAAAAGCTGTTTGCTCTATTCTGACCTAAGATTAATGGGTATAGATAGTAACAGGAAGCCCAGAATGAAAATAGATCTGGTTTCTGAATCCTTCCTTACGGGACACAGTATATAAAATGATATACTCCAGTTGGTTGGAGTGTCATCCCTTACACCAAAAAGGTTTCAGGTTTGATGCCCAGTCAGGGCATATACCTAGGTTGTGGGTTTGATCCCTGTTTAGGGCAAGAATAGAAGGCAACCCATCATTGTTTCTCTCTCTCTCCTCCTTTCTTTCTCTCTCTAAAATCAATAAGAACACATCCTTGGGTGAAGATTTTAAAAAATAAAAGATCTATGAGGAGCTTATCAATTGCAAAAGGAAATAGGAAGCCTCTACCCACATTTCAACTTACCTTCTGCCCAGAGGGTTTGAAAATTACTAATATACTTCTTTTTTTCCCATTGTTAGAGCCTCTTCATATTATACTTGATTATTTAATAAATACACAGGAGTCTCAACTCTTGTTTCTTTGTTCGTGGCTATGTAGACAGTTGCCAGGAGGGTTGTTTAATGTAAACTGAAGTAACAAATCAATGCCGGCAGGGAACAGAGAGAGAGAGAATGGGGTCACAGGAAGGTTTCTTTTCTTTTCTTTTTTGTTTTTGTTGTTATTACACCCACTTTACCAGAGGATGTGTGCAAGCTGGCCCCTCAGCAAAGACTTGGAGGCTGCATTACAGATGAGATGAGATTAGTCCTAGGACTCAGTGTTCAGGCAAGCTGGAAAACTCTCCTTCTTCCAAGTCTCCTCAGGAGCACCTAATGGAAGAACTAGGTAACTTGGCCTAGCTGGCAACCATATTGGCAGGTCAAGGGCTAAAATTCAACTTCAAGTTGTGCTGGGTTGGTAGAACCATAGGTCAGGAACTCAACTTGGCAGGAAGCCAGGGATGGCTATTTATGTGTCTTGTCCAGCATATCTTTTGGAGGCAGTCCACTGCTATCAACACAAAACCGGTCATTGTGGTTTTTTCTATAAAATAGCTCTATTATTTAAGGAACCAGGTAGTTTCATTATTGGCAAAATATTCAGTGGGTTCTGGATTCCAAGTCATTGGCCAACTACTGTTCTACTGATTTAATACTCCTGCAAAGGAACCAAAAGTATTAGAGTTCAGCAAGTTGACAAAAACGTAAGTTAGAGAAAGAAAGTGAGCATATTTATTTGCTGTGCAAGGACCTCTTAATATTATGAAAATGGAAAAAGCTGTGCAAAAGAATCTCGTCACTTCTTCTTTTCTTCTCTCTACTCCTAGTACCAGAGGAGAAAGACTCTGGTCAAGGAGGAAAGGATGTCCTATGACTAGAACACTCCATTCACTCATTCCAAGGTGCTGGAGCAGGAGGAGGTGTCAAATAGAAAAGGATCCATGCCTCTCTCAGGAACCAGAGGATTAATCCCTGCTGGGGATGGGGAACAACTTAAAGTGGCGTTGACTGTTATAGTAAATAAAAATGCTGGGGTTTCCCTAAGATAGAAATAAAGAGCCATGTGACAAGCCTGATTGAAGCCAATGGTTAAGAAAATATTTACAAGTTCATGTTTATTGCTCACTGTGTTAGAGTCAATAAATCAATCTCACAAGTATAGAAATATACTGAGGTTTGAGCCAAACCTTAGAGTTATTGCATTTTAAAATATTACCCCAGGATACTTTTAAAATAATGTGTCTCCAACCAAGTTGCTCCCACAAAAAATATTTTAATTGTATTTTTTTAATCCTCACCTGAGGATAAATTCCATTGATTTTTAGAGAGAATGAGAGAAGGTGAAACATCCATGTGAGAGAGTGAGTGAGACACATTGATTGATTGCCTCCTGCACGTGCCCCAACCAGACCCAGGCCAGGGAAGAGCCTGCAATTGAGGTCGTGACCTGGACTGGAATTGAACCTAGGACCCTTCAGTTCACAGGCCAATACTCTATCCACTGAGCCAAACCAGCTAAGCTTAATTGTACATTTTTAAAGAAAGCAAAAAAAAAAAAAGTTTCTGTTCCATTAACAAATAAAAACGTAATATTTTAAGATACATTCTTTTAAATTTCTATCCTGGGGTAGTATATGTATGCCTACCTATATACATAAAAGCCTAATATGCAAAGTAACCCCTCGGGAGTTTGACTGAGTTCATTTGCTCACTATGACGTGTGCTGACTACCAGGGGGTGGCACAGGGCAAAGGGAGGCCCTGGCCCACAGCTGGCAGCCACTGGAGACCCTACCTATATACGAATTTCATGCAGTGCGCCTCTAGTCTATATATATATAAGCCTAAGCAACTGTTATGACAAGACAACCAACCGGTAGCTATGATGCACACTGACCACTAGGGGGCAACACTCAATGTAGAAACTGCCCTCTGGTGGACAGTGTGCTCCCACAGCCAACCTCTCGTGGCCTGCCAACCTCCTGTGGTCTGTCCCCACTGCTGGCCATGATCGCCCTGATCAGGACTGGGCAAGATGGCCCTGATTGGCCCCTATCAGCTGGGAGGGACCCTGCTTGTGCACAAATTTATGCATCAGGCCTCTAGTTTATTTATAAGTTAAATAAATGTATTGTTGAATAAATTCTCAAACTTTTCTTTTTAACTCAGATATCTAGATTCACTTTGCTAGAGAAAAGAGGTAGCAGAAGGCATCCAGTAAAGAAAGATGAAGAGAAGTAAATGGAAAGGAACACAGAGAAGAAGAACTGGTCACTTACATGTAGAGGGGAGAGGCAAGGAGAGGACAGCTGTAAAGAGGAAGGAATGAGGCAAAGACAAACACCAAGACTTGGGTCATCATTGTTCATGAGACACATGTGCCTGTCCCAGGAGAGATTCAGCGTCCAGGGCAAAAACGTAAAAATAGTTTCTTAGCAACCTTTTCCAGATATCTGTAAAAGGTAATGGACCAATTGGAGAGCCTCAAATAGCCAAATTTTTACAACTCTGGAGCAATAATGTGGTTGTCCACTAAACAGTAATAGAGCATAGAGGAATAGGAGGAGGGAAGAAGAGAAAAATATGAAGTAAACTCTAAATGGTCTCTGAGACCATCTGTTAGGCTCTCAGATTCAAACATGAAAACGTCCTTTCAATTCAAAGTTAATGGAGAAATATGATTTTTAGAAATAGTGAGAATGTTACTTATTTAGAATTGGTTTGCAGAAAACAGTACACGCTTAAAAAATATGCTTCCCCTGTTGGAGAATGGCATTGTGTTGGGCGTAAATGACAGCATCCCCATTATAAGAGCCTGTAAAGATCTAATGAAAATATACATTTCTGGAAAGTACTCTCTGTACTACTGGGAAACCGCCTCAAAGTGACTCAGAGTTCACCCATATAAAAATAACTAAACCCCTGAAAACCAACAAATATTTATTAAGGGCTTAAAATGTGCTCTATTGTGTAGTGGGAATTGTGGATAAAAGATATAGTCCTTGCTTCCAAAGAATGTATCTACTTGCAGATAAATTGAAGATAGAAACTGCAATATAGGTTTGATATAGTTATGACTGAGCACTTATTATAATATTTACAAAAAGAGAGTGCTGTCCAAACTTAATACAACTGGATTTGAGATGTTAAATAGAAGAATGAGTGAAGGGAGGAGAAGCTGGCAGAAAGAATGACTTTTAAGACAAAACATTCTCCCATAATTCAAGAAGAACAAAACAAAAATTAAACAGAAGGAAAGAGTATAGGAAGTTTAGACCAGAAGAAAACATAAATAAAAGATGAAATAAGAATAGCTAAAATAATAATAATAATGCCATTTTCTGAGTGCTTACTCATTCCTTTATATTTTCCATTAACTAAAACATATTGAGCAAGCATTTATAATAGAAGCACCAGGCAAGTTGATCAGCTAAGAGGAAACAGTTAAAGGAAGACATGAAGAACTAGCCTAAAGAACTCATGTTTTAGGGGGAGCAATGCAGTAAAGTATTGATTGCCTGGCAGGGAGTTATGGGTACATTGCCAGAAAAAGAAGGTGTCCATGGGAACTCAGGAGGAAGTAAATCTACTTACAAGATGTGCATGCTCTAGTATCTCAGATGTCTTTTTTCAAGGATAGAAGTGAAGAAAGTAGTATGCTTCCTTCAACTTTTTAAATATATGGCATTACATGTCTACATTTTCATGTATGGCATTGTTTTTTTTTCTTTATTCAAGGCATACTTCTCCACTAATCTGGTTTAGATAGATAAGCTATGCTTCATCGGTTCCCACCTGGGGCATGAGTTAGCCATCCAGGAATCTTGGCCCTGACTTCACATTGGAATCACTCGCCGAGGATTCCAGTGTGCTTCTGGAGTTGAGAACTACGAGCCTATGCATAGGCCTGGACAGACTCCTGCTACAGCAGAAGGTTATCAGAGTTTCTGGCTTGGCTCCCAATGTTAGAATAGAAATAGCCTCTTCCTTGGGTGGCACTTCTGTCTTCTCTTTGTATTTTCCATTTACATGCCACAACATTTGGTTGAGTCCAGATGACGTTTGGTCTTGATGAAATAGATTTTTTGTCCAGAACATTTTTTTTGAGAACTGAAGTAGTTTAATTTTTAGTAAAGGTCTAATACAACAAATAGTACCCACCTTCTTGTGATAAATATTAGACAATAATCTCAATGTGCATGTTTCTATTGTATTAATTATACAGTTTATGATTTATCAGGAACCATGTTCTGGGTTACAAATAGCATCTCATCAACTGTGCATTTCACCTGCCATTCTCCCCTTATTTTTTGGTGGTAGCACAATATATACCTATGGTAAGTGCATGCTGGTAATTTATTTTTAATATCTGTCAACTTGTTTGGTTGGAATTTTAAAATAGATCACAGCAACATCAGGTCTTACAACAATGTGATTTTTTCCTCTTTATTAAGTACAAAACGACTAACTTTTGTGAAAGAAAAAGCAAAAAAAAATTCTCAGAAAAAGACTTTTAACAAATCATAAGATTTTGAGTACAAAATCTGTCATCTAATTTTTTCATGAATGCATATCTTATTATTTCATCCTTCTACTATTTAGTAGAGAGTAAGTGTAGTCTCTTTTACAGTAAATAAAGTATTAACATTAATTCTATAGAAAATTAAATTCAACCAATTTTAACTCTTACATGTCTTTTATTTTAAGGATTTGGTTATCTTTTAATATATAATGGCTAGTGCTACTCAGAAAGAAACCATAGTAAAATGTTACATTAAACTATTAAGTGTGTTTATAAGAGGCATTCAGGGCATGATATTTTATTAAGGGTTCTTTTGTGTGTACCATTGACAAAAGTGAAACATATTAAATCAGAACAATATATATCAGCTAGGTGAATGGGAACTAGGCAAAATATAAAGCTATTTCAGTGTTTCTGTGACCATAGAATAAAACAAGCAATGAACATAATAGAAACTGAGCTGAGAATTGACAGGGCATCATCTTGAACATCTCGATCATAAACAAGTTTTTATCTCTTGATCCTTAAATTTATATCTTTAGTCAAGACCCTTTTATGATCTCCAGCATGCTTATATAATTGCCTGCTGACATCTTCACTTAATGTGACAGAGGTACCTCAAATTTGTTCTGAAAGTTTGGTTATTTACTGCTGAGCCATATGTTGGTCAAAATGTAGCTAACCAAATAAATTTTCCCCAAGAGTATCTAGTGAAAACCAAAGTAAATTTGCCCAGCTGGTGTGGCTTAGTTGGTTGAGCATCAGGGTTCCATTCCCAGTCAGGGCACATGTCCACGTTGTGGGCTCTGTCCCCAATAAGGGGTGTGCAGGAGGCAACTGATCAATGATTCTCTCATCATTGATGTTTTGATCTCTCTCTCCTTCTTCCTTCCTCTCTAAGATAATATATATGATTATATGTGTGTGTGTGTGTGTGTTTGTGTGTGTGTGTGTGTGTGTGTGTGTGTGTGTGTGTGTAGAGTAAATTTTTGTGGTCAAGTAGCTCAGTTGGTTAGAACATTGTCCTGATATACCGAGATTATGGGTTCGATCCCCACTCAGAGCACATACAAGAAGCAACCAGTGATACAAGAAACATAAATAAGTGGAGCAACACTTCCTGCTCCCTACTTCTCTCTCTATCTAAAAATCAATCAGTAAATAAAATTCTTTCAGCATAAAATTTTTTGTTAGAATATAATCTTCAAATAATGTATTACTATTTGTTGATTGCAATCTCTAAGAAATGGGTAAAAATATATCAATACATACTTTAAAGATAATTAAGAACAAATTAAAAACTTTTATAAGAAATACATTTATATGTTATACTTATTAAGCAGAAAACTTTGACTTCCACTAGTTCTAATGCAGATTTTAACTCTTGATCTCCTGTAGATTTTATAGGAAATGAAGTCAACCCAAATCTTGACACCTTATGACCTCTGTAAGCCTTTTGAAAGCCTTGGGTATAACAAAATACACGTAATAAAAATGTTATGAATGCTACGGATAGTTATCCCTGGGTAGTGTGATGTATATGTTATCTTTATTATAACCTTTGTGTTTTCTTCGTTTTCCAAGTTCTTTGCAGTGAACACATAATATTACTTTTGTACTTAAAACACATGTTACAAAATCACCCAGCCTTCATAAACTCTCAATCAGAGTACACTGTCCATAGGAGACTATACCACAGGCAGCAATATACCTGGTCTCTCTTCTCCCTGGGACATCTATTCAGTTTACCTCCCCTTTCTGAGCAGTGGAACCCAAACCACCTGCAACTTTCTACTGACCTGAAAAGAACCTGAGCTCCTTTTCCATCTGAAGTTTTTAAACATAATTTGAACAAATTATTTTCTGGGTAATATAGAGTCTTATAGATATTGGAAAACTTGTTGAATGGGACTCATGGCTGACACAATGCCACAGAAGTTATACTTTGTTTAAATACAATAGATGCAATATAAATGGCAGAAATTCTATGTCAAGAATTATATCAAAATAGCCCAGCCAGTGTTGCTCAGTGGTTCAGTATCAATCAATGAACCAGGAAGTTATGGTTCTATTCCCTGTCAGGGCCTATGTGTGGGTTGGGGCTGGATTCCCAGAGTGGGGTGTGTGGGAGGCAGCCGATCAGTGATTCTCTATCATCTTTGATGTTTCCCTCCCTCTCCCTTCCTATCTGAAATCAATAAAAAATATAAAAAAAGAATTATGTCAAAATATATACAAATATTGAATTATAATACTATACACCTGAAACTAACATGTTTTGTGACGACTATATCTCCAAAACATTATTAAAATTTAGAAATCTTTAAAATTAATTCAGAGAAGCATTGTGATGAGCTCTTAAATCCTAACAAATTAGTAGAGAAACAGAAGCAATGGTGTTTAGAGTGATTTATACAGATTGCCTTATCAAATTGCTTTCTTAATCCAAGTATCCAAGCTGGTACAAAAATTAAAACATCTACATATTGGTTAGAAGTAAATTTTTTTGCCAAAGGGAAACAACCTAAAAATAAATGTCTTATTTTATTGTCAATTCTATAATTTATTTTCCTCATATTTGCATTATTCATAAATTTGTTAATTACTCCCACTTTTCATCAGTGCTTGATGAGGAAAGGGTGAAAGGAATTGCTTCTATGCATTTGTTTCTCATTGACAATATCAGATTGATAGGTGAAATAAAAGCAAAAAGTAATTGTTTGACAGAATGGCCATATTATTTTCTTGTGCATAATAATAATTACAGTTTGCAAAGAAAATCTCAAAGCAAAAGAGGAGACACAAATAAAAATGGCAGATACTCTAAAAGAAAAAAATAGTTCAAAAAAGATAGAAGGATCCAAAAAATAAAATGAGAGCAATATAATTAAAACAGGATGTAGAAGAAAGGGAAGCTCTTAAAGAAACAAAAATGAATTAAAAATGAGTTTCCTTTAGAGTTGATACCACAGTGCGGTCTGCTGAAACTGGTCAGCTATGGAGGCCATTATTTCAATAAGTTTATGTATTGAAGTATTCCATATACAAGTTGGAATGTGAACCACATAGAGAAAAAACACACAAAATAATAACATCGGCAATGTAGGAATAATATTTGAAGAAAAAATGTCTTAATAAGTTAAGATTGAGTAGTTTTATTCAGAGAAGATTAATGAATTACTTCCTGAAAAGACTTTAAAGGTTAATTTACCCAGTTAGAATGCTGTACGGTTTTGCCTGTTAGCATAATCATTGCACTGATGACAAATTAGACTTGATTAGCAGATTTATAAATAATGTCAATATGGAAGGAAAATTGGTGTCATATTGGAGTCAGAGTTCAAAAAGATCTTGACATTATGGAACAATAAAGAAATTAAACCAAACAAATTTTAAAAGGGTTCAAAATACTGCCTATCCAAGTAGAGGAAAGTAATTCTGGCTTAATAATTCATGTAAACAAAAGCCTGGCATTTTATAAGTTAACTGCATATATGTCATTCTTAACACACATTACGCCCTTCCAACTTGAAGACTGGAACTTTATTTAGATCTAGAAATCTTTTTTCTTTTATTATTTTCTCCCTTAAATATTTCTGTTCTCTATTTTATAATTTCTATTGAATTCTTGTCTCTCACCACATCACCTGCTGTTCCTTGGTGCCTTTTTAATTCCTGTGTTCATGCTATTAGCCTAGAGTCCCTGCAACTACACATATGCCCTAAGTAGTCTTATTCCAGGGGTTCTCTTCTTTCATGATGTGATTTAAGAATTTTATAAAATGTTGGAACTACTGATAGCTTTGTAACTCTACTATGGATTTTCTTCACACACACCCGCCCCCATACATACACACACACTTATGTCACACCATTGGAGTTTGGGGGGTAAGAAGGGTAAACATTCTGTTCACTGCTCTATCTTGATCAAATATCCACTAATCTAAACCAATAACATCAATTGTGTTATGTGATCATATGAGCATTAATAAAAATACTGTTTCCAGGGAAAGAGCACTCATAATTCCACTCATTGGAGCCTATTGTAATATTATATTCAGTTCTATGAATAACAATTTAGAAACTAAGTTATTCTAGGAATGTTTGAAGGAAATTATTTTGCTTAGAAAAAGGCAGGGGTAGTGATCATTAATTATTTGAGGGGATGTTATGTAGAAGTTAATATATTTTAAATATATGTGGAAAACAGACCTAAGAGCAATTATTTCAATTATGAGTGGTAGACTTCATTTTAGAATAAACACTAATTTATAAATAATTACACATGCACCAAATAGCATGAGCTGTTTTTATAGTTGCAAGTTTCCCAGCACTAGAAATATTAAAGGAAAGACTGAGGTATAAGACATTTATTTACCTTCTAGTACCTCCTAAATCTTTAGTCCTAAATTGTCTGTTTCTTTGGGTTCCATATATTCATCTAGATTAAAGTCTGATTTGCTTATCTGGATCCCTCTGACTCCTGATGATCTGCCTGGTTACTTCCTTGCCTTGAACTCTGATATCATTGTGCTTGCAAGTTCTAGACCCACTGCTTAACCAGCTTTCACCCTGTGCCTTGCTGTCTGCTAGACCCAGAAAGCATCTCACCTCAGATTTCCCAGTTGATTTCAAAACTTCCTCCCCAAACCACCTACAAGGTTTGGTGTATTCTTTTGACCTGGCCTTGTCCATGTGCTTATCCTCTGCTCAGTGCTTTCTTTCAGTTTCTGAAACCCATGAATATCACAACATGACACTTAATTCTTCCAAGAGCCTTCTAACTGGGTGCTGCCTCTGCTACCTTCCTTTTACTTTGGACCTCCTGGTTTCCCAAAAATTAGCATGCACCCTTCCGGCACTTTAATATTTGTAAATGTTATTTTAATTCTTGGTTATTTTCCCCAAACCACTGTCTCAAAACCAAAGTTTCCCACTAAATATAGGATGAAGTATAAACATTGGTCAACTTGGGCTGCCATAACAAAATCCTATAGACTGAGTGGCTTACACAGTATAAATTTATTTTTTCTCACAGTCCTATGGGCTGAGAGGTCTAAGATCATAATGCCAGCTGATCGGTTACTGATGAGCAGTCTCCTCCCAGCTTGTTTACAGCTGCCTTCTCCTTGCTCACTGTGTCCTCACATGGTAGGTAGAAAGAGAGAGCAAGATATTTGCTGGTGTCTCTTCTTATAAGGGCACTAATCCCATCATGAGGGATCTACCCTCATGACCTAATCTAACCAAATTACCTCCAAAGTCCCCATCGTAAATACCATCACTTGGGGACTGTGGCTTCAACATGAATTTGGGAGGTGGGGCCACAAACATTCAGTCTATAACAAACTGTGTCTTTATAGTCTTGTCCTCAATCATATTTCTAGCTTTATTTTTGTATACCTTTACATAACTCCAACTAAATTTGTTTATTAGCTCATCATAACACTATTTCTGCTCTCATGGCTCCCTTACAGGATATACACCCTTTATTTTTTAAATCCTACCCATTTTTGGCTTATTATATTTCTTTCATTGATCTCTTAAAATATTTTGATTTTATATTTTATTTAACTTTCACATGACTACATGGCAGGGGTTGAAATTATTCTACAACTACATCGTAATTCTTGTTGAATGCAAAGATCATGTCTTAGACTTATTTATACTGAGCATATAGGTCTCTAAAATATTTTTTGTTTGATTTAACTTCAATCTTGCATTTATTCAACAACATTTAATGACAAGGTAAATATAATTCTCTACCAAGTGACCTGATTCTGAAAATGTTTTAGTCTCCCTTAAACTTCCATGTCAATAGCTCTAAGGAAAAAAAGGCCCTTCCTTTTTTCACCTTTTAAAAAAATAACTTTGCCCAATTAGACTGCCTCACTTTCCAGCCTCACTGGTGACTCTCAGAGATTTTGCTTTGTCATAATCTCAAAATCACCATTTTCCCTCCAGGTTTCATTACAAAACAAAGAGAGAAGCTAGCGACAATGTCCTTTGGATTTCCTCAAATTTCAAAGCATCTTAGGAAAATAATTGGAAAACTGGGGTGAAAGAAACTATTTACTCTTCTCCATCCCCTTGATTAATACTAAATATAGTCCAGTGTCTACCAATCTCAAGCACTGAAAAAAAATAGGTTGAATCTTGAGTGAAATCATTTTCAAGACAATTGCTGAAATCTGCCCACATAGAAAGTGAAAACACCATAATTAGGATCGGAACTCAGATCATCTAGATGATGGGATGGAAGCCCACAGAAGCTAAATGTTTGCCCCGAAGTCATGCAAAGAGTAGCCAACCTAGAGGAGAACTTAGACTGACCCTGCCCCATTTCAGAACTCTTTTAATATGCCATCGTTTAGACCACATTGCTTCAGTGATTTTGGTGGAGAACTCCAGTAGATGCTGAAGGACTGTGGGGAAAATATAATTAAAATGTAGTTATAAAAAGGCCAGGAAATAAAATATATAAGGGAAGAGGACAGATTTGTTTATTTTTTTTATAAACTGGTGATTACTATTTTTTGTTCATAACTTCGATCAAGATCCTCATTAGAAACAAAGGACAAACTAAAGGAATTTTGTGTTCCTTACAAACTACAGGATAGTTTTTGCTTTTTATTTTGTATTCACTGCTTACATTTGTATTGTTGAGGTTAATCTCTAAAGGAGGAGATAGTAGTAAAATCCCTGAACTTTCTGTTTTAACTACCTGAAAACTGTTACTGTTGTTTACATGATTCTATAAAGGGCAAAAATGGTTTGAGACTGTCTTGTTTCTGATTGATCTGGTATTTGGGCATTAAGCATACTGAGCTTGGAGGAACAGAAATGCAGGCACTTGGTGGAATGTCAGCATGACTCTTTTTTCATCCTTTCTTAAAGTTCAGTAAAGGCCATCTTTCAGAAGCACAGAAATCCACTTACAGATAAAACAAAACCAGATGATTTATTTCCTTTATGTGAGTGTAAAACCCTTATTTATTTCTTAAACACCTATTCTATCTTCCACCTGTGTTCATTTTAAGCCTGTCTCATCTGTCCTCCATCTTTGAGTCTCAGCCTTGTTTTGACCAACTTGGAGAATAACAGTGTCTATGATTTTATAGATCTTGTTTCCAGAAACAATAGCCTGGAGCACTTCCATTATTTATTCTAGCTCCTTCTGTCAGTGACATAATGGTCTGTTGAGTGCCAAGAAGTCTCCCTTTCCAGTTCAGTGATTCTATTTCCTCTAGCATTTTCTCAGATTTTTCTTGTGAAAGGAAAAAGAAAAAAATTATTGCTGATAATTCTGCTCAATGAAAGCTCAGCTTTGAATGAATTAGGCTGGACTTGAACATATGCTTGTGACCATCATTTGAATTGTTGATGAAGGTGCAGTGGTCATGGTAGTGGTAGGTAATGATGATTGTGATGGTGATGGTGGTGGTGATGGTGGCGGTGGTGATGATGGCGGTGATGGTAGTGTTGGCATTATTGGTAATGTTAGCAATGATGGTGATAATGGTGATACTTATTTGATGGTCTGTCTTCTCTTCTGAAGAGCCAGGTGGGTTGGGGGTTGATTCTACATTGATCATTTGTAGATGATAGAGAAAAAACATGACAATAATTGAATAGTCTAACATGAAACACATAATTTATAATCAATATTATACTACTTTTTGATTCTCAGAATGGAAAATAGTTGACTACTTTCTTTACTATATATTGTCGCTCTTGCTGTTTCTGGCTGCTGTGTCATGTTTTTATTAATATTTTGTAGAGGAGATCCCATGATAAAAATAAGAAATAACAAAATTAATAATTGGTAACACAGTGGTTAGTATATATTATGTTTATCTTACCTGAAAAAAATGAGTCTAGTTACCAGAATGTACTTAATAAGCTTCTCAACACAGCTTTTGGCACTGACGTTATCATGGTTTTTGTTTTCAAGTCAATAGATTTTAAGACAGAAGATATGATATTAATCAATCTTATAAATAGTTATGGAATCACACCTTCTGTGTCCTTGACCCTACGCTATGAAGAAAAAATACAATACTTTATCCCATGTTCTAACTGAGAACATAGAATTGCAAACACTGTTGCACAATAAGAATTATGTTAGAATGGAAATGCATAAAATATGCTGTTGAAGAGGAAAAAACATCTATGTTTCATGGAAAGGTCAGGGAAAACTCGACTTGAGAAGGGAACATTTTAGTCAAGAAATGGAGGGAAATGTAAGCAGTGAGACATTCAATAAAAGGAGCAGAATCCATAAAAAAAAAAAACCACTGGCTTGAGTGCATCTGTCTTATGATAACTGCAATGAATTCCCTGTTGTGTAAAATGTTATTCAGGTGAGTGTGTAGTGTAAGGGACTACAGCACCCACTTGAGATGAGGCTTGGCAATCAGACAGAAGTCATCACATGAAAGGTCTTGTAGGTGCTTGCATGTTGGGATTTTATTCTCCATTGAGTAATTTTCAACAGCAGACTGACATATTTAAGTTTGTAGAAAAACCATTGAGAGGTCAGAGTAGAGAATATATTTGAATGAATAAGCCTGAAGTTAGTATGGCCTTTAAGGATGAGAACTGATGAGACTCCCAACTAAGATATAGTGATGGTAAAAATGCAAAGGGGATGAATACAAAGGTTCTAAAATAAATAGAATCTCAGTCAGTTAAATATTTAAATATGGCAAGATTTAAGGATGGTTTCCAGGTTTCTGGCTTACAACATGGGACTCAATGTGAGACAATGTATAATTAGTTGCTAAAATAAATACTTGAAAGCTCATAGGAGTGAGGAGTAATTGAAGATTACTGTGCAAAAGCGTCAGGATGTAAGTTGAGATACCAAAGAAGTGGTACATATAGCAATCTATAAGAAAGCAGTTTTTCTAGAGGACTTAGAAATCAATTTCTTGTTCCCTGCTTATGAGAGTCATTTGACTCCCACATAAAAAACTCCTCTTGCTCCTTTACTCTGAAAAAGAAGGAAAATGGGTTTTTGACATAGTCCACAGCCCTTTTCCAAATAAAATATTTCTAATTGGAAAAATACATGAATTCTTTACCACAGATTCCAGTAGAAAAGGACAAAGAGAGGGAAAGGAAGAATAAATTAGCTAATTAGTAATGATTTGCACAGAAGATGGGGAAGGAACCAGAAAGAAAGATTTTATTTCTTAGATTGGGAAAAACTAATCTGCAGTGTTCCAATGAAGCAAAATAAAATCTAACAAGAAGATAATCACATTGGCATTCCCAAATATTAAAATGCCATTGATCATTGCTATCCAACAAGGTCTGTGACTTCAAAGGGCATATATTTACTACTTTATTAGGAGTGCTATGATATTTCCACATATTTTACCTCTTCCTATTGGCTACATTTTTGCAAATTGGTACAATGTTTGGAAAAAAGCATGTAAGATTGTTGTCCATAATACAAGAGCCAGCTGACAGAAACAAGACAAGAAAATAGAGGAGGGCGGTTTAGTGGATAGATCAGAAAATTCTAGCACTCTTCAGAATAATGGCATTCCTTTTCATATTTTCAAGATGAATATATTGAGATATTTCCATATGAAATAAACATGAATACCTGTATGTGACACAGTGTTCTTTTGTCTGCTTCAGAAAATAAAGTGTCATGCTCATAGAGACAGGAGAATGATCTTTCCAATGAAGTTGCATTGGAACTAGACCCAATGGTTAGAAATTGGCTAGCTAGAAAGAAGAAAATATGTATTATGAAAAGAGAAACATATATACAATGCCTCAAGATCAACTAAGGACTAAGTATGTTTTGGGTATACTAGAAAATCTCCAGGCTGAACTCTAGACTGGGATAAAAAGCATTATATGAGATAGAATATTTCAAGGTTAATAGTTTAGATTTGAGAATACCTCGGAAGTTTTTGAATAGGATAGGGAACAACAGACATTCCTGCTCTGTGAATGGTAAAATATCAACATTATTAACACTAAGGAAATTAATAATAGCTAACACTTAGTGAGTACTTATTATTATAAGCACCAGACACTTAATAACTAGTTTAATCCTGATTACATCTGATGATATAGATGTATTATTATCATCTCTATTTTTTAGATTTGTAAACTGAGGAAGTGGCCAATTTGCACAAGAAACACAGGAAACACCTGAGCAAGCAGGTTTTGTGAACTGGGCACAGTCTGGCTTCTTATTCTCTGCATCGAGTTTGTTATTTTTAAGACAAAATGAAATGGGGAAGAAAAGCCGAGTGACTACTTAGGGTTCTGTTATCATGTACAGGTCTGAGATTTCGAGGTCCATATACGAGCCATTGGTTTTCATTTTACTCAGAGCACGAAGCCTGCTCAGGTGCAACTTAAGCTCATCTAAAGACAGAAACTCTTGTTCCTGCTGCAGAGATGGATCTCAAAACCCAGCCTGAATCAACTTGGTCCCTGGAACAATTTCCTTAATTCTCTCAGTGCAGCCACTAGCAGTAGTCTCTCTCCCTCAAGGACCATCCTTTTCTTAATTCTGTTTCTCGAGTTTTGTTTCTGGAAACGTTGCAGTCTATTGACTATGTAAATGGTGCAGTTGCTTTTCTATGAAAATGCATTAAATTCCTATTGTACTATGTGTATGACTATTGGCTCTTACATTTCAAAAAAAAACAATGTTAAGTAGCTCAGCCTCATTGGGAAACAGAACATCTGCTTGCTTTGGAATCCAGCGATGCTCGCCACATGGCTTCCCTCTGAGGCAGATTAGTAAGAAATTCATGAAGAAATCATCCCAAGGACTTTCTTGTCCACATGACTAAGAGTTTAATGTCCCTTGAACCAATTTTATTAGTTTAATGGTTACATGTTATCCATTCTTTCTGGGATAGATCCCTCTTGGTAAAGGGAAGCTTTGGTTTCCTCTGATTCCGTAAATGTTTTTCATTAGGATCTTGTTATATGCTTTTTCTGATCAGCCAAACCTCTCTGGAGATACGCTTCCCTGAGCCTGTTTGTTTTTCCCACTCATTCATTTAGCAAACATTTGTTTACCATTTCCCATATACCGGGCCTTATGAGAGGCACTAGCTTTACAATAGGGAATAGGGCATTGCCAATTTCTTCAAATAAAAAAGAAGTACAATAGTTGTAAATGCTAATATAGAGCTGGTTCACAGTATTGAAGAATATCTGGGGAGCAACACCTCGTGCGGTCTTGAGGTATCAGCAAAGGCTTCTCACAGGAAATTACTTTTTAGCTGGGGCTCGAAAGGTTTCATCTAACATGGGGACAGGGCCAGCAGTAGGTGGGCTGCTAATGACAGACTGCGATTCCAGGGAAAAGGAACAGTAAAGACCCATGCAAGGGGGTAAAATAATTACTGGGCTATCTAGGACTTATTTCAACTCAAATGTCCATCTATTTATTGATTCATGTAGCACAGTATTCCCAAAGAGCGTTAAATGGGACTTTGTTTTTTTTTACAATATATTAATACATATGCTGTGAGAAGAAATGTTCTCCGCTCAAATAGTTTTGAGAAATATTGAAATAATATAAGTTAATGGTTTCTTTACTGCAGCAGTTTTTATGTACCAGTGTAAACAGTGACTCAGCAAAAGAACTGAGGTTATAATGTTTTCCAACCTTATTTGACAATAAAATGCTTTATTGCACACATCTTTTTTTTTCTTTATTAATTAAGGTATTATATATATGTCCTCATTTCCCCATTACCCCCAACTCCCATTCATGCCACCCACCTCCCTGTTGTTTGTGTCCATTGCTTAGGCTTAAATGCAAGCATATAAGTCTTTTGGTTGATCTCTCTGCCTTACCCCCCTATTTTCCCTGAGGTTTGATGTTCTGATTGATGTTTCTCTGTCTCTGGATCTATTTTTGTTCATCAGTTTATGTTGTTCATTATGTTCCACAAATGAGTGATATCATATTATATTTATCTTTCTCTGCTTGGCTTATTTCACTCAACATAATGCTCTCCAACTCCATCCATGTTGTAAGAACTGGTAAGAACTCCTTTTTTACTGCAGCATAGTATTCCATTGAGTAGATGTAACACAGTTTTTTAATCCACTCATCTGCTCATGGGCACTTAGGCTGTTTCCAAATCTTGGCTATGGTGATTTGTGCTGCTATGAACACAGGGGTGCATATACTCTTTCTGATTTGTGTTTCTAGTTTCTTGGGATATATTCATAGAAGTGGGATGACTGGGTCAAATGGGAATTCCATTTTTAGTTTTTTAAGGAAACTCCATACTGTTCTCCACAGTGGCTGCACCAGTCTGCGTTCCCACCAGCAATGCACAAGGGTTCCTTTTTTTTCACATCCTCACCAGCACTTGTCATTTGTTGATAATAGCCATTCTGACAGGTGTGAGATGGTACCGCATTGTTGTTTTGATTTGCATCTCTTGGATGATTAATGACTTTTAGCAAGTTTTCATATGTCTCTTGGCCTGCCTTCTGTCTTCTTTAAAAAAGTGTCTATTTAGTTCAGTTGTCCATTATTTGATTGGGTTGTTTATCTTCTTTCTGTTAAGCTGCATGAGTTCCTTGTAAATGTTGGAGATCAAACCCTTATCGTTGATATCATTGGCAAGTATGTTCTCCCATGCAGTGGGCTTTCTTGTTTTATTGATGGTCTCCTTTGCTATGCAAAATCTTTTTATTTTGATGTAGTCCCATTTGTTTATTTTCTCTTTAGTTTCCATTGCCCTAGCAGCAGTATCAGTGAAGAAATTGCTTTGGCATATGTCAGATATTTTTCTGCTTTTGGACTCCTCTAGTATTTTTATGGCTTCCTGTCATATGTTTAAGTCCTTAATCCATTTTGAGTTCATTTTTGTGTATGGTGTAAATTGGTGGTCTAGTTTCATTTTTTTGCATGTATCTGTCCAATTTTCCCAAAGCAATCTATAGATTCAATGCACTCCCCATTAAAATACCAATGGCATATTTCACAGACCTAGAAAGAACTCTTCAAAAATTCATCTAGCACCCAACATCTCTTAACAACTCAAGAAAATAACATTGTATAAAACCAACTTTGTAAAGGCTGGTCTAGCATCATGCCAGTGTTGGAAACCCTGATTTCAGATTTGCAACAGGCAGCATTGAGAAGGAATCTGCAGGTGTTAGATGCATGTATTTCAACCATTTTATTTTTGATGAGCTACTAGGACTTTAGAGATTGCTAGATTTAAGTTGGAAAGGCTCTTCTAATGACTTCAATACCCTGAGTCATGACATTAAAGAAACCAATGGAGTTTGTACTATCCTAAGGTTACATTTAAGTCTTCTAAAAATGTTTTCAAGAAAGGACCTAGATCAGCATCTTAGAGACAGTTCTAATGAAGCCTAATTTTGTTTATTTTATATTCAGGACATATTGTAATGAAAGTATTAAGTTCCCAATGTATTATTCCTCTGGGAGGGCCAATATTAGGTAGATTTGCTAAGTTATATGGAACTCAGTTTCTCTGCAAACTTCTTTAGATGAAGGACATGTGTGGTTGCATTGATATTTTCCATATTCATTTGGCAAAGACTGGCTTTCACACAGAGGTAATTTTTAACCAGTGAGTAAGGCAAAGAAAATATTCTATTAGTTTTTCTATTGCTATTACATAGATTACATAATATACATATCACATAGGTATTATATAACACTAAGGGCCTGGTGCACAAAATTCATGCACTAGAGATGGGTGATCCCTCAGCCCAATCTGCACCCTCACACATACTGGTAGCCCTCAGGAGATGTCCTACTGACCCCTCACCCCTGGCCTAACCTTTAGGCCTTGGGCACCCAGCCATTGCCCTGCAATGGGACTGATGGCTGGCTCTGCCCCGGCCACCTTGGCCCCACCCCCCATCTCACACACACCTTGGTCCCACTCCCCCGCTCAGGCATACTTTGGCCCCACCTCTTTCCTTGCTTGTTCGCCAGTTGCCTTGGCTCCAGCCATTGGTGAACGCCTGGCCCTGGGGTGGTCCCTCACTCTGCACTTACTGGCCGCCTCAAGCACACCTCGGCCCCTCCCCTCTCGGCCCTGTCCCCTGGCTCTGGCTCCGCCTCCTGCTCCTGATTGGCTAATGGATGTGGCTAGGGAAGGGACATAGGGAAGATATGGTCAATTTGCATATTACTCTTTTATTAGATAGAATAAGATTAAAGGGGAATGAGATCTTGAGAATAGATGACATCTTTTTTGTTGTTGATATAAATGGATGAATACTTAATAACTATATCAAGTGGCCCTTTTCCCCACCATTCACAAAGTACATGGAAATATAATCAACTGATTTATGAGTCAGAATTAGGGAGTAATGAATATGCAGAGAGGTCATCTTTTTCAGCAGGCTCTGAACTGACTGAATAAGTATTAAGTTGAAACTATGTTTGTGGGAGTACCAAATACTTCCCCATTTTGGCAGTTTCCTTTTAAATAACTATTAAATATCCTACCATTAAATTTTTCTAGGTAATCTATTTTCCCCTTAAAGACTAAATTATTTATATTGAGACTTTCATCTCCCCTAATTCCATAAAAATGTGCATGTAGGCTCAATCCCATTGTCAATAGATTCTAAACTACAAGCTCTCACTTTAATATAAAAGGAAATCAGTCTACTTACCCATTTGCAAAGTCTTTATGACAGGCTAGCTCAATTTCTTATAAACTGTTCAACTCCAGCCAGACACAGGACTCCTTTTTTCTCATGTCTTTGGTTCATCCATTAATATATGTTTAGCCAAGTAGAATCAGCTATTTTTGCCCTTCCATGATTTGCCTGATTATAATCTCGACAATGTTTATCTTGTAAAAAATGTGATGTGAATGTCCAGGGATATTCAGTTCAGAAAATGTCAAATAATGTTTCCCATAATCCCTAGGGCAGGTCTTTTCTTGAGCAGTTTCAATCAGGAAAACTTGCATAATAACATAAAATGTATCTGAGCCACCCTTGTCCATAGGAATCTTAGCAATTCTAAGATGAATAAAAGTTTTGTGTCTGTTTAAAATCACTCTCATTGTATATGAAATATACCATCCTATATTGAACTTAATTTGTCTATTAGTACATCCACTACTTTATTCATTTTTTAACTTAGTTCTACCTATAATATTATGTGAAATTGAGCAAAAAAATATGTGTATTGAGCAAAACAAACAAAAAATACACAAAACGAGAATAAACCAAACAAAAATGGTTTGCCCTTTTATTTGAGAAAATGTACCTTCAATGTCCTTGATACAATTTCTTATTAGGTTTTATTTGTTGTTGTTTTCCTGTTTCTTTTTTTTCTTTCACCTTTCCCTAAAGACCAGGTTCACAGTCCCCTCTCTTGAGTTGCCTCAGGGGTTTGTGTTATAACAGCAGCAGCCCACACTAAGAACTTCTTTCGTGCTGTAGACAGCCATTCAGAGAGGTCCCCTCTTGCTTCTTTCTTCACCTTTGGGAGCTTCTCTGTAGCTTCCCCATTGTGCCCATTGCACATTCTGAAACCAGGGACTTTTCCTTGCCATTCATAACTAAGGAAAGGTTAGTCCGGAGACAATTTATCTCAAAGCAATGGCCAGTCCCCCTTTTATTCATTTTAATGACTTCACACCATTTATTGCACATCTGAAGTTTACCTAGCATGGTCCTGGCCATTGACAATGCAAACCCTCTAAGCCTCTGACGGGGATACATTTGCCACTGCACTCACAAGGACCACGCAGCTATGCTAGGGGACTGGGGTCAGGCAAATGAATGAACAGCACAAAGCCAAGGGCACATCAGTTAGTGCTGTGATGACTATTTCCAGATCACCTCTTAAATTTGCATTCTTTCTTTTTATTCATAACCAAATTGCTCTCTCTGGGGCCACTTAAGTATTCTCTTAAACACATTCAGACTTCAATTAAGTCCTTCTCTCCTTCAGGCACTGTGTATAATGCTCTATTGCTCCCAAGAGCTCAAATACTTTTATTTTATTGCTTTTTTTTTACGGGCAAATAGGTAGGGAAAAAATAAGGGTGCATAGGTTAGTATTGCATTAGTATTTTTTTCCTTCTAGAATGAGAAGGATTTTTATATATGTAAATCATACTTACAAAAATAAGGACACAGATCTACCCCCCCAACCCTGTAATACAATGTATCATCTTCCAGGAAAGGTTTTTTTGATAAACGGATCTATGCAAAAAAAAAAAAAAATTCAGATGTAGTCAGTCAAAGTGGTTTCTCATTGAAGAAGAAAGGAAATTGAAGGGAAGGGGAAAGAGACAGAAGAAAAGGAAGGTTAGGTCAGGGAAGGTAGAGGAGAGAAGGGAAAGCAAGGCAAGGCAATAAGTCGAATTATAATATATAATGTGATCATCCATGGAAAATGGAATTTAAGTGAATAATTAACAATTTGTGTACTAGTAGTTAACATTTTTTGAGTGCTCACCATCTGCTAGGCTATATTCTATATATTCTACATGCATTAGCTCATTTAGCATATAACAATTTTATAGTGTCTTCATTTTGTAAAGGAGGTAATTGAGATTTAGAGAGGTTGTCCAAGATTACATAGGCGTAAGAACCCAATGGTAATGTCTGCTTCAAATCAACTCTGTCTTGAAGTCTTTGCTTGCCTGAGCAGACCAGCAAAGTGAGATAAAGTAACTAAGTATCTATAATAATAAAAGTAACTAAGTATCTATAATAATAAAAGTGTAATAAGCTAATTAGATCCGACAGCTGAACAAACTTCCAGACCTCATTCTGGATGACATTCTGGATGAACCCACAGCAGTGGGGGTCAAGGCAGAGGTGGTTAGGCATTCAGGCAAGTGGTTAGGGGAGATCAGGCAGGCAGGTGAGTGGTTAGGGGCAATGAGACAGGCAGGCAGAGTTGTTAGGGATGATCAGGCAGGCAGAAGATTTAGGGGTGATCAGGTAGGCAAGCAGGCGAGCAATTAGGAGGCAGAGGTCCCGGACTGTCAGGGGGATATGCGACTGCCAGTTTATCAAGCCTAAACTGGCAGTCGTACATTCCCTGAGGGGTCCCAGATTGCATGAGTGCAGGCTAGGTTGAGGGACATTCCCCCCTCCATGCATGAATTTCATGCACCAAGCCTCCAATATACATATATATATAATCAATCTATATGTCAGTGTCATTTGCTTTCTAAATATGGTTGAATATTGGCAATTTTGTATGGTTCAGCTAAATATGTATCTATATACATACATGTTTTATATATGGAAAGAGATACACACTTATATATTCATAATAATAAACACTTAATCAGTGCACCTTAAATTTAAAGGACTTAAATCTATGAGTTTGATACTGTTTTCCCACTTTATAGAAGAGACAATTAAGACATGGAGAGGTTATGTAACTTATTGGAAGTCACACAGGTAGAAAGTTATAGAGTCAGCACCTAAACTTCATTAATCTTATTTGAGACCTGATTCTCTTGACCACCATATTGACTCTATATTTTACATGTTTAGTTAATACACTGGTGAGGGAAAACGCCATTCTGGAGTAAATTAATTTTAAGGATTTAATGATATTTGATTTTCTTAGTTTTTACTTTTTTATATCTTGCCTTTATGTATCTCCTCCCATTTAATCAGTCTTTATTTTTATTTAATATTTAAAGAGATGAAGGTTAAATTAGTTACTTATTCAAGGTCACACAATAATGAATGGGGGAAGTGGAATTCAAACTTAGGTCATTGAGACCCTAAGAGCTCTTTCTATCTCAGTGTAATACATGATAAAAACAAACTTATATAAGGCTGGATGCCTAATTCAGAAGCAGTGTGCTTGGTAAGAATAAAATCTGTCTTGTCCTGCAAGCTCTCAGCGAAAGATGTGCATCAGTGATATCCACCATGGTTTCATAGGCCTTTACTGAGGAGCTCAAGTGTGTCTGCATTTATCATTCACACTGAAAATAGAAATGTGTATGTTATCTTTGACTCCTGTCCCTTCATCCCCCACATTCAATCTCACATTTTAAAATTCAGCAGCTCTTTTCCATCCCTAACATTTCTGCCCTAGGTCTGTTATTTGCTGTGGACTATTGTGGTTTAGGTTCTGGTCTCCCTGTTCCTACTCCAGTCCCTTCAAAGCCACGCTCCTATACAACAGTTGCAAAGACCTACTTCAAATAGAAATTTATTCATATACTTTCTCTTTTAGAAACTTTATTGGATCTCCATCCATTGTAACATAAAGTCCGTGTTTCAGAAAAAAGACACATGGGTATTCCATAATTTAACTTCTTTCTGACTTCCAGTCACCTACTTCCCCCTTTCCCAGACTCTATTTTGCTTTTCTAACACCACAGAACTTATATGCACTGCAATATTTTACCTCTAAATTTGCAGACCACTCCCTACCACATTTTCATGATGATATTTCATTTTTACAACAAATTATTGAGATGGGAACCAATGTCCTTCCACTTAAAGGCATTGCCAGGCTTGAGTTATCTTTCTAGAAGTTAAGAAGGGAGGTATATTTTTTTAAAATATATTTACATAAATTACCAGTCTTTGCTTGGTTTTCTTATTCTCTGATGTGAACTCTTCCTCTACCATGTCAACCTGATAGAATTACATGCACAATCAATTTTCAACAATGCCATTGACATAATCACAAGCTTTTAATTTCATTTTCTGTCTGGATTTGCTTATTCATAACTAAAAATCACTTTATTTGGAGTTATTGATATGGTCACTGTATTAATTAGGATTCTTCAAAGAAACATAACAAAGAGGATAATATGGCTATGTACATATAATTGATATTTGGGGGGGGGGGGTTGTTGTTTTTGTTTTTTTTGTGTGTGTGAACTCACCTACTTGCTAAAATGTGTTGGGAACTCCCAAATGAATACTTGTGTTTTCATGGTCATTTCCAGGTATGCATGGAACATTGACAATGTGTCACCTGACATATATGTTCCCGGGTTAAACAAGATGATGCTCTGCCTTTTGTGTGCTTTTCATGGTCCATTTAATGCCATGTTTTTCACATTTGGTGCTTTTTTGTTGGTGCTTTTTGGTGTTTGAAATGGTTCCCAAGTCTAGTGCTATATAGTATTCCTAAGCACAAGAAAGCTGTGATGTGCCCTGTGGAGAAAATATATGTGTGAGTTAAGTATCCTTCATTCAGGATAGTGATGAGCTATAGTGATGTTGGCTGTGAGTTCAATGTTCATGAATCAATAATATATATTAAGTAAGATTTCTTTAAACAGAAACACACATACAAAAAATAAAGTTACATATATGGTTAGTGGACAAAATAGGCTTGCAGGAACCAGACATTGTACGTCAACTAGAAACAGTGGTTCAGTATTCACTAATTTAGTGTTTGCCTGGACTTTACAGAATATACGTACCACAATTAATAAAGATTGACTGGATGCCTATCTATCTATCTATCTATCTATCTATCTATCTATCTACCTACCTACCTATTTATCATCCATCTATCTATCCATCCATCTCTCTAAACAGATTAACTTTAAAGAATTGACTTCTGCAGTTGTGGGCATTATTCAGTCTGAAGTCTGTAGAGCAGGCCAGCAGGTTAGAAACTCAGGCAGATGGTAATGCAGGAGTTTTGAATTTCTTCTTCTTCAGGAAACATCAATTTTGCTCCTATTGCTTCAACTAATTGGGTGAAGCGCACCTGCATTTTTTAGACAAATCTCCTTTACTTAAATTCAACTGATCATAGCTGTTAATAACATCTACAAAATAGCATCTTAGCAACATCTACATTTGTATTTGAATAAGTAACCAGGTACCATTGCCTAATCCAGTTGGTAAATAAAATTAATCATCACAGTTATGGGAGATATGAGTTTACCATGAGTATAGTTTACTGCGTGTTGTATTCATTTATAGATGTGAGTTATAACTGTATCAAGAGACAGAGTCAGAGAGAGAGACAGATAGGGAGATAGGCAGTGAAACATATATAGAGAAAGCACATACACAGGAGAGAGGAGATAGAGAGAAAGGCATACCATGCTTCTAGAAGTGAGAAGGATACATAATCAGGAGCAAGAGCTTTGCTATTAGATTCCCTTGGCTTCCAATTTGAGCAGCACTAGCTGGCACTGGAAAACCTACTTAACCTTTATGTGCCTTAGTTTTCTTATCTCTGAAAGGAGGGATAACAATAGCACCACCTATGACACCCAGCCTATTCTTTGTATATATTTTTTAGAATGTTACCTCTTCTCAGCACTAGCTCCTTGAAGAGAGTGGAGTGTAATGTAAGGCCATGAATGTGCACAGACTCCCTTGAAGATGTAGCCACAATCCTTGGCGGGCACATGGAAAATGCTTGCGGTGACCATCCATGGGAAAGCAGCCAATGCTATCTCAGTGGCTTTCTGTCTGTCACCGAAATAAACCCACTACTCGAAGAACATGGGAATGGGATGGGCACGATTTTGATCCTATTTCATTAACAAAGAAATGTTTTCAGATATGTCAGCCATAGAATTCTTATTTCAAATTTCAGTGATCAGGAAAATACAACCCAAATCAGAGAGCAATAAGTATAATGGAGGAAAATACAGATCCCAGATGCTTTTCATACCTGATTTTTTTTCCAAAAGAAGAAAGCACTCACAAAATCAATCTGCATAGATGTCACAACCAGCAACTGAAAAGTGAAAAATTCATTTAATCACACCCTGGCCAGTGTGATTCAGTGATGGGCATTGTCCCATGCACCAAAAGGTCACTAGTTTGATTCCCAGTCAGGGCATACACTCTGGTTGCAGGCTCAATCCCTAATCGATAGATGCCGTGCTCTCTCATTAATGTTTCTCTCTTCTCCTCTCTTCTCTCTCTAAAAAAGTAATAAACTATTCTTTTTAAAAAATCACTCAATCAGCACATATACTCAGTGTGACCACGTTTCCACTGTGTTGTTTGAAGGTATATTCCATGTGGCTGTAGTGATGGCGTGTCAGTGCAGGAGACTTGGTAATGAAAGGTGAAATCAGGACCTTGCTATTCCAAATGCTCTCTGTCTCCCTGAGTGTACCTGCTGCCGGCACCAACCCCTTCCCTGACCTCCCCATCACAGAGTGACAGGCCTTGGGGAGAAGGTGGGGACGTTCAAAAACAAAAATAAACCTGCCATTTTTATAGACAAAAGTGTCAGAGCTCAAACATCAGTGGTGATGCAGAAGAGTCAGTAATGTATTTTGTGTCTGTGCTTACTGACCTTTAGTGGTTATTTTATGTATCAAAGTTATTTTCAAGCTATTTTTTATTTTAATATAATTAATATTATATGTTTGACTTAATAATACTATTCAACCTTGTTAGGCCACACAGACAAGCTACATCAATCCCTTATTCAATACAAAGGTATTTATTTGGTTATAGAATATTCACCAAAGTGCCTTTGCTCCTTTCCAACAATGATACACATTTAGCTTTATTGTCTTTATTCAAATATTTGCCATAACTATTAGGTTATTTTATTAAGTTTACGTTATTAAATAAATATGTCAAATATTTTGGATATGATGTTTTTTATTTATAGGTATATTAAATTATATGATAAAGACCAACTTGTGAGTGGGACCAGATCCTGTATTATCTCAGCTAATTTATAGAGTGAAATAGTTCTTTTAATTGGGAAGAAGCACATTGCAGATTTATAACCTGATTTTATTATTTTGGAAAACTCTTAGTTCTACAGAGAATAAATTCAGGACATAATTTAGAGTAGATTAATAAGCATAATCTTTAACTAAAATATCAATAATTTGTACATGGAAAGTGGTCAGTTGTTAAATAATAGCTTTCAAATATGAAAATATCATTTATACATTATGTACTACTAGAGGTGGCCAAATTCAGGTTAATAGTTTCATTTTATTAATATAACCTGTTTAGTCCATATGAACCGTGGACATATATAGAACACAATTATACATATAGTGACAGATTATATTTGCTGGCAACTAGAAATAAGTCAGGTCAATCTTAGCAAACTATATAGAAATATCTACCTAATAAAAGAGTAATCTGCTAATTGACCATACCTTCCCGTGCCACCAGTCAATCAGAATGTTGGGTTAATTTGCATACACAGGTGCCAAGCAGCTGGGGGTGAGGTGGGACTCAGGTGTTCTGCACCATCCAGTCACTCCGGGCCTCTGGGCAGTGTGAGAAGGCAGAAAGATAGCTCAGGCCAGAACAGAAAGATGACTCCAGCCAGAGTGAAGGCGCTGCCAGTAGCCAGGGGAAGGAAAGCCCCTTCTTGCATGAATCTTCATGCATCCGGCCTCTAGTTTACATATAAACACAGGTCAATAAAAATTTCATGTTAGATATATATGAAGAAAACTACAAGGCATCATAGAGGGATAAAAGAAAACATTTGAGGGAGTAGAAAACTTTTCTGTAGGGGAAAACTTACTCGGGAAGCAGTTTTTTCCCAAGTTAATTTATAAAAGTTCAAGAAAAATTTCAAACAAATAAAGGGATTCACAAAAGTCTGATGTTTATATTAAAATATGATGAAAAAATATTAAAGATAATTGAAAATATTATGCTAATAAATGGGGAAGTGCATAATTAGAAGCTCTGAAAATATTATAAAATTACAGTAGGTAAAACAATATTACTAGTACAAGGATAAAACCAGGAAATAGAATGAAAAAGCCCCAAATGTTTGTGGAACTATTTAGTAGATAATAGATTTAGATTTTCAAATTTGTGGAGAAGGTGTAAATTTTTTTATATACTATTTGTAACAAATAAATATTTATACGTTATCCTAAAACATAGTCTATATAACATTATAGTCTCACATATGAAAGGATGTTCATTGCACCATTGTTTGTCAAAGTGAAAAACTGGAAGTGACCTATGTCACAAATCAGGATTGTTTAATTAAATTATAACATGGCCACAAAACTAAATCTAAAGTACCTGTTAAAATGATGCATTAGAAGATTATCTAATGTCATAGAAAAATGTCCATATTCATTTTTATTTGAAAATGTTTTAAGACAGTAAATGCCAGAAGTCATAAAAGTAGAGGTCTACTGGCCAAATCTGTTCATACACAGATGTGTTTTGCTCACTTTTCAGTATTTTATCATATTGAGCCAACATTTAAAAATTGAGGAAATACACACAAAAACTGGATTTCCAGTGCATCTTTGCACTTCTGCATACCTGACAACTCTGTGTCCACATTCCCCTTGCAGTTGGAGCTGCATAGTGAAGTAGCACCTGTCCAAGGCCTACCAGCCATGCAGCTTGCACACATGTTCACTTACACCCAACCAGCTTCTCTTATCTGTCCAATCCTCTGTCTGGCCCCTGGGAGAGAATGGATTGATGTCTACCTTGCATGCATATATAAGTGAGTTTATTGCATGTTCACATAAGTGTGTCGGAAGATATGCAACAAAATTTCAATGCCAATAAAAGTTCACAAATATCTCCAACTATATTGTAAAGATTTTGACAACAGGCAACAAGTCAATATTGTTCATTACTTTATCTCCTGAAGGTGACTAAAAGAGAATTATCTGGCCCTAAGTGGTATGGCTTAGTGGATAGAACGTTGGCCTGCAGAGTGAAGGGTCTCAGGTTCGATTCCAGCCAAAGGCATGTACCTTGGTTGCGGACACATACCCAAAGTGAGAGGTGTACAAGAGGTAACTGATCAATGTTTCTCTCTCATCAATGTTTCTAACTCTCTATCACTCTCTCTTCCTCTCTGTAAAAAATAAATAAAATACATATTTTTTTAAAGAGAGAATTATCTGTTGAATGGCCAAATAAAGAGGATAGTAGCTCTTTTGTGTTGGTCAGGTAGAAATGACTCTTCAAAATCTTTTTCTTGGGGGGTTGGTTTACTTTTTCTAATGTTATAATTTGAAGATCTGAAAGAAAATTCACAATACATTTTACTTTTCTGATGTCCACAGGCAGAGAAAACTTTGTAAGCAGAGCAAATTATATCATAAATAAATCTCATGGGGTTTTTAAATAATTAAAAAAAAACACCATGTTTAACTGACACTTTAGGCAGAAATCCCAGGCATTGAATTCTGCTCTATAACACAGAGCTTAATACAAGAGCTAATTTATTTGTTTCTGCTTTTGTAATTTTATTTTAGATTCTGGGTCTCCAATGGAAAGCATCAAAATACCCTTCTTACTCTTTGCAAATTGTTATACATCTCCAACACATCCTCTCCAGAGAGCCCTTCTTACAGGAATATTCAGGCAACAATTAAAGTGATGCTATACAACCAGCATGTAAGTCATTGGATGACTATTTCTAGCCTGTTCACTAAATAAATCCAGGATGAAATCACCAGCACAGAAGTTTCAGTTAATTGAGGAATCAGACAGCCAGAGAGACCAGACTGGGTGAGAAAATGCCCTTATCCCAAGGACAGACCTTTGCTCTCTCATTGGAGAAAATGCCCAAATGAACTTGCAAGCAAATTGTTTTCTTTCTCTTGCTTTAAAGCTAAAGCTGCTTCTTAATGAGTTGGTAGGTAGATATGGAGCTAGATTGAGGGAATTAGTTCATGCCTGTATATTTTCAAGATTGCAAGTGAAATGGAGATGCAGATAGCAATTTGAATCCAATTTTCAAGCTTGCATGGATGAAGAGTCACAGAGGGAAGCTGAGACAGACCAGGATATTGGGGGTGAGCAGCATGATGATAGCGACAGAGAAAGCTGGCTGACACAAAGCCCAGACAGTATGCTCTCAAAAGAGATGGAGCAGTTGGGAAAACACTGACGTCAGGTAGAAGTCGGTGAAGCCATCTCAACCTCCCAATTGGCATTCTATGTAACCTAAGAGAAACAAAATTAGAATTCTAGCCACGTTTAGAGCTGAAAGAGATGTTCGAACCACAGTGCTGGTGGACAGTAATCAAACTCAGGGGGGGCAAACCCTCTTCTGGATGAAGATGCAGATAAGTTAACCTCAGAGACCCTGTCTTTTCAGGACTTCAGACCAACACGAAGTCCTGAGCAAAACTCCCTCCCTTCTCAGCTGCTTCGCTCCCTCCCATCTCCTGGGTGCAGTGGGAATGTGTCTGCTGTTCAGATGCCAGAAATCCCTAGAGAGATACCATCTTACATTATTAAACCTGTTGCATTGGGCATTATAAACAAATTAAAAATAAAACCTTTCCCAGATAACACGCCTAAGTTCCTACATTTAAAAAGAAAACACACACATAGTGGTTCAGGAGGAACAAACAATAGGACTAACCACTGGCAGCTAAAAGCTATTAAAGTAGGTGGTCTGTGGATTCGTCAGCTGCCCAGCTCACTCAGTGTCAAATCCTAATTTGAGCACAAACCCCTCACTTACATAAATTGATAATTTGGGGACTGAGGTTTATTTCACATGGTAGGTTTGTTTAATTATTAAATTGTCCCATGAACATTATTTTAGGTTCATAATCCTCCCTTTTCCCATTTATTTGTTTTTCAACATATAACCTGGAAACTCAAAGCATTTGAGTCATCATTCATAAGGCAATTTACTATTTCTCATCCTTCAAAACTGTTTCAGTAGTTAATGAGAAGTCATACATAACACATGTTTGCTCTGGATACCAGTATTTATAGTCCAATGCTATTTGTTCAGTGTGACAGGATATGTAAACAGAACACATAGTACATAGCACATATCCCCTTCCCAATATGTACACTGCCACTGTCTGGCAAGTTGGGATTCATTTCTGATTAATATTAGTGAACAAGAAACAATTTTTACCAAATGTATTATAAACTTGTACAGAGTAAAGAGTAGTGATTATTTGAATGTAAGATTTTGACTTCATGATTTGTTGTCATATGAAATAAGTAGAGAGAAAATCTATGTGACTGCTGTGAGCTTAAGAAATTTAAGCATGTGGAGAACCAAGATGGCGGCATAGGTAAACACCTATTGTTCTGCCCCGCGCAAAAATTCAAAAACTACAACATAACAACAAAACAAACATCACCCAGCATCACCAGAAAGCTGGCTGAGTGAAAACTCTACAAATAAAAGTAAAGGTGGGACACTGAGACTCAGAAGAGCAGTGGGAGCTCAGCCTTGAAGACAGAAACAGGTTAGGAGCCCTCCTGGTCGCACGCGGGCTGTAGGGCTGGAGCAGCAACCCCGGCTGGATTTCTCCAAAGGGGAGGGCGGAGACATCCCACTACACAGATTCCCCAGCGCCAGGCGAGGTCCGAGGTCTGGGGGACGCACCCTGGAAGCTGGGTGCGGCAGAGGTCTCCTAGTCTGCGGAAAAACAGGGTAACTGGGAAAAGAAGTTTGCGCGAAAGTAAACTGTGCGACAGCACAGACGCGCAACTTGCTCCCTGGAAACTCCTCTCCTGGTCCCGGAAACCACATGTTTTACAACCTTGGGCGAGACTTTGGGTGTGCAGACTCATTTGGGGAGAGGCAGAGTTGTCTGGCAAGGGGAAGAGACTAACGGCTTTCTCTTGGAGGTGCCTGCAGCCATCCCCATCCAACAGAGACCCACGCACGTGAGCGCCGCATAGGACATAGCTGACACTGAGGCTGCCTGCTCAGCTCAGAGACTCCGCCCATCCAACCTGAACACAGTCTCCCTTCACAGCCAATTGGCCTGGAGGTCAAACCCTCCTAGGGCTAACAACAACAAGCTGGGTTTAAATTAAAAAATACTGTACAACCCATAAAGGATTGCAGTAAGAGTACCCACCTCAAGTAACTGGGGAGGCTGTGCCACTGACCCTTAGAGGACATCTACCACATAAAGCAGCCACCATGCAGAGATATGGAAAGAAATCAGGTGTGAAAGAAATGGAGGAAAAAAGACGACTAGACATAGAGTTCCAAACCACAGTTATAAGGTTTTTCAAGAGGCTCCTAGAAAAGGCCGATGAACTTAATTAGAAATATGAGGAAATAAACAAGACCAACCAGGAAATGAATGAGACTTACAAGGAAATGAATGAGACCCTCAAGGAAATAAACAAGACCTCTGAGGATATGAACGAGACCCTCATGGATATGAAAAAGGACCAACTAGAAATCAAGCATACATAGACTGAAATAAAAAATATTACACAAAGTCCTAAAAGCAGTCCAGAGGGCCACAAGAACCAAGTCAAAGATTTGAAATACAAAGAAGCAAAATCCACTCGGCTGGAAAAGCAAGAAACAAAAAGAATTCAGATAATTGAGGATAGTGTAAGGGGCCTCTGGGACAACCTCAAGCATGCCAACATCCGAATTATTGGGGTGCCAGAAAAAGAGAGAGAGCAAGTTAATGAAAACCTACTAGAAGAAATAGTGACTGAAAACTTCCCCCACCTGGTGAAAGAAACTGTCTTAAAAGCCCAAGAAGTACACAGAACCCCAAAATATAGGAATCTAAAGAGGACCACACCAAGACATATCATAATTAAAATGCCAAGAGCAAAAGATAAAGAGAGAATATTAAAAGCAGCAAGAGAAAAACAGTTGGTTACCTACAGGGGAGCACCCATACGATTGTCAGCGGATTTCTCAACAGAAATGATGCAGGCCAGACGGGAGTGGCAAGAAATATTTAAAGTGATGAATAGCAAGAATCTACAAGCAAGATTACTCTATCCAGCAAAGCTATCATTCAGAATTGAAGGTCAGATAAAGTGCTTCGCAGATAAGAAAAAGCTAAAGGAGTTCATCACCACCAAACCAATATTATATGAAATGCTGAAAGAAATTCTTTAAGAAGAGAAAGAAGAAAAAGGTAAAAATATAAATTATGAACAACAAATACACATCTATCAACAAATGAACATAAAAATCAAGTGAATTGATAGGCTGATGAACAGGATAAACTGGTGAATATAACAGAAACATGGACATGGAAAGGGAATGTACTGACAATTCTTGGGGAGAAAAGGGTTGTGGGAAGTGCAGCAAGAGACTGGACAAAAATCTTGCAACAATGGGAAAGGACAGTGGGGAGGGAGGATGAGGATGGAGGGTGGGATAGGTACAGGGTGGAGGGGAGCTATAGGGTGATAAAAAAGGGGAAACAATGTAATTAATAAACTGAACAATAAAGATAAAAAAAAGAATTGGTTGGAGGAAAAGTAAAAAAAAAAAAAGAAAGAAATTTAAGCATGTACTTCCTAAGTAACATAAAGTAGTCAAACAACAGTTTAAACAGAGCTATTGTACCTTCAACAATTTTACAAACTGTGAAAGTAATTCTCTTTCCACTCCTCCTCTCACCTTAGCCAGAGATAAGTTTATGCTTTTACTTCTGTTCATGAATAAACACTGAAGAGCGTGAACTGGGATTGTTAGTGTAAATCCTTTTGTGAGTATTATTTCATTTAATTCTTGAAATGGATCTGCTTAGTATGTGTTTTTACTATGATGGTAAAACTTACTCTTAGAGAGTTTAGAAACTTACTAAAAATTTGGAGTGGATTTATGAAGCCTCATTGGCATTTGGAGTTGTCAAAGGGAAGATACTTAAAACAACTCATGGTTGGAAAATTGGGTCAAGCCTGGACTTAATCCAGAGAGAGAACATGGTTCAGGCAATGAGGATGGTTGATTTGAAATTGAAATCCAGTTAAAGATTCTGGTCTATGAGATGACTCCGATGTCTGCTAATTTGAAGTTGATAGTTCATTACAGATTCTGGCTTTAAGTGGTGTTCCCTGACATGGAGTTCTTAATCTCCATTATTCCTGGAGTCCTTTGCCATACCTTGCCTTCCTCAGACTCAATAGATAGCCTCTAGGAGGTTTCTTAAACACCCTGTTCCTTGCATTCTCCAAAACTAATTGAATGTTTTTTCAACTTTAATCCCTTCTCTTCCATTTGCAAGATTAACTCTGTAGCCATTTGCACCCTCGTGTTCTTCAGATACCATTTTTTTTTCTGCTTCCTTAAGCACGTTCCTCACCAATGTTGTTTATTACTCTTAAATATTTAGGTCACTCATCAGGTTTTCTCCTCTTCAACTTAAGCAGCTTTTATTTTATTTTATTTTATTTTATTTAAAAGAAATTTAGTCGCATATTTTAAAGGCTTTTCATAACCTACTTTTCCTTTAAATTATCTTTCTTTTCCTACTTCACTTTACCCTCAAGTTACAAAATAAGAGACTGTCTGTCTATCCATCCCTTCTTTGAGCATGTACAAAACTCATTTCATGATTTCTTATTTACTGGCTTTTATATTAGAAAATGTCCATTTTATTGAAAATAATTAATAAGTTTCTAATTCATTTAATCTCAATGTATGAAAATACTTTTTGCCTCCTGTAAATCCACTGAGTCTTTTTAGCCATTTCAAGGTTTGTTTTTGTGTGAGAAGGAATGTGCAAATCATACTATGGATAAAAGAGCTAGCTATAGGTAGGGTTATAAAACTTGGATTTATAGCTAAACAGAAATGAAACTTTATTTGAGTGGCTCCCAATCTTTATTTATAAGTCACAGTTTGGAAATTTGAGGATGTAGGGGGCATTGTGCAAAACATAATGAAATACCTCCCCAGCCCACTTCAACATCCCTGCCCCCACCATGCCTGATTTTAGTATTTCTGCAGTCTAGCTGTTTTCTCCTTAGGGCTGCACCACTGTGACTTACTACTTTGTGCATAACGTCATTTGTTATTTTAATAACTCTACCAAAAAGAAAAAGAAAACATGGAGCAAAGCGAGTCAAGCTGTCACCTTACAGCTTTATAGAAGGCTTTGAAAGCAACCAAACAAGGGAAGAGCCAGAAGCAGGCAGCTCCCAAGTTACATTCCTAAATGCAGACACAGAGCTGAGGATGTTTTATCAAGAACAGAGACGCAGAGGCGGCCTACAAACGAGTCTGTCCTTGGAACACTTTGGCTAAGTGTTTACATCCCGATAGCTACCCATAAACCAGAGAGAAGAGTGACTGAGAGATGAACAGGCTGAGAATGAGAATTGGCTCATAGCACACTGGAGAGGGCCTGCTCTGAAGGCTGTGGTGGGCCATCTGATCCCCAAAGCACCATCAATACAGTAGTGTAGTAGGTGCTGTTGGAAGTCGGCTCCAACCAGGTCATGACCCCAGGATTCTCAGATGATGAGGCTATGCCTGCTGTCTATGAAATGATATTTCCAGGTAGATATTTTTTAATAATCATATCATAAAATTAAGTTTCTTCTAGCCAGTCATGGCAAAAGAATACATGACATTAGAGATTGAGAAATTGGCCTTGTGTGGTGGTTCCTTAGACAACCTATATTGTCTCCTACACGCTACATTTATTGAAAATAGTATGGGTGAAGAAGATGGTGAAAAGTATGGAGAAGATAAGGATTTGCATAAAAAGATTGGAAAATTCAAGAGAAATAAGTATGGTTATGCAAGAAAAATCTTAAAATAACTCACTCACGAAATCAGTGACAAATTTGGCATGAAAAATACTCTATATTTTTTGTTGTTATTATGAGATAGTTACTTTCAATGAGCAAACTGCTAAGATGAAATTTTTAAAATAGTTGTTTCTTTGAAAACTTCACTTAAAGTGATTTGGTAAAAGTAAATCACATTAATTGCATGCATATTCATAGACTATGTGGCCACATTGCTCTGAGCATTCACAGTTTGACATGGAATGGAATTTTTGTTGTTTTTGTATTTGTTAATATTAAGCCTCAGCTAACATGTAAGCATAGATTTGCTAAATAATCTTTTTTGGATGTACAGTTAGAATTTTAAATGGAGAAGTTTACTTGTCTGTAACCTTCTGAACTTTTGATTAAAAAGAACATTAGTTACTACTTTTTAGATTGAAGTTTTTTTAAAATTTAGATCGACATTTCTTACCATCTCAGCTTAAGAATCAGAATATCATAGAATGATCATGAGATTTTTCAAATTCTTAAGATAAATGGCAATAAATAATGAAAGTGACATAGAATAGACCCAAACAAAATAAAAATTGCTTCAAATTACTTCCTTATTGTCTTGGGAGGAATATAGAATTTCATTCCCTCTTCTTTCTTTTTTTAATTTTTAATGTTCTATTTGTTGGTTAAGACCATTTTTTTTAATGATAATGAAGTTAATAATGATTACTTAATGAGCATCTGCTAGGAGCCTTGTGTATTGCACATATTAAAAAATCCAAATGATAAATTTTATTCTCCTCAGTTTTTTAGGTGTAAAAAGTGGATCAAAAAATTTAAGTTCACACAACCAGTAGCTAGGAGAGATAGGTTTGAGTCTCAAGTCTACAAAGCTATTTTTTCTATTACATCCAGAGACCCATCTATATTATTTCTATATAAAAAAGCCTAAGTAACTTTTCAACTGTTCAACCATTTGACCAGTAGCTATGATTTGCTCTGACCATCAGAGGGCAGATGCTCAACACACAGGCATGGAAACATGAAACAGACTGATGAATCTCAGAGGGAAAGGGAGAATGGGGAGGGCAGGAATTAGGCTGAAACCGGCAGTCCAACATTCCCCGAGGGGTCCCAGGCTGTGAGAGGGCTGAGGGATCCCACTGCGTGGATCCCACGAATCCATGCACCAGGCCTCTAGTTTGTCTATAAAGATTACAGAACGTAGAGCTAGACCATCTTTATCGAAGGAGAAGGCCAGTCATGCTAATATGCCTTAAAGAAAATATCAAGCCTGCTGGGTCTTTACTGTTCTCCCCATCAAGAGGAAATGACATTTCATGAGAAATTTTTCTTTCTTTATTATCTAATAAAGGAGTGATATGCAAATTGACCACACCTCCACTACACCCAGAAGCCATGCCCACCAATCAGGAGCAAGTATGCAAATTGACCCAACCAAGATGGCTGCAGCCACAGAGAGAGCAGGAGGCTTGGGTTTCCCCGGCAATGGAGGAAGCCAAGCTGTCCGCATGCTTTGGCCTGCCTTGGCCTCCACTTAAGTCTACAAAGTTTCAATTATAGAAGATAAATAAATCCCAGATACCAGGGCCTCTGCTTTGGTCTCTGGGGAGCATGGCCAGCCTGCAAACCACCACAGGCCCCTCACCAAGGCCACCTCACTCCCCAAAGGAACTCCCACCCTGATCTGGACACTCTTCAGGACAAACCAGCCAGCCTTCACCCATGAACCAGGCCTCTATCCTTTCTAATGAAAGAATAATATGCAAATTGACCATCACTCCAACACACAAGATGACTGCCCCCATGTAGTAAAAGATGACTGCCCCCATGTGTACACAAGATGGCCACCACAAGATGGCCAGCAAAGGAGGGCAGTTAGGTGTGACCAGGCAGGCAGAGGAGGAAAGTTGGGGGCAACCAGGAATGCAGAGAAGGGCAGTTGGGAGAGACCCAGGCCACCAGGAGAGAGCAGTTGGGAGGAATCAGGCCTGCAGGGGAGGGCAGTTAGGGGCAAACAGGCTGGCATAGGAGCAGTTAGGCATCAACCAGGCTGGCAGGGGAGTGGTTAGGGAGTGATCAGGCTGGCAGGCAGAAGCAGTTAGGGGCAATCAGGAAGGAAGGCAGGTGAGCAGTTGGGAGCTAGCAGTTCTGGATTGTGAGAGGGATGTCCGTCTGCCTGTTTAGGCCCAATATCGATAGAATCAGGCCTAAACGGGCAGCCAGACATCCCTAGAGGGGTCCCAGATTAAAGAGGGACACGCACCCCCATCCATGAATTTCTAGTGCCAGGTCTCTAGTTACCTTCCTAAGAGCAGTGACATTCTTTATTCTCTTCTTCAGTGTGTTATCATTCCTTCTTCTTGAGCCAACAGGCTTGGCACATAATGCACACATTAATGGTTAGTTGAAGGAATTCAGGGCAAATTCGCTTCATTTCCTATTTCTTTTCATTTTTCATTGTTCTGGAGATTACTTAATTACTTATATAATCTTTCCCTAATGAGTTCTCTTAGAGAACTAGCTACTATATAAGTCAAGAAGAGAAGTGTCATTTTTGTATTAGCTTTTCTATTGGTATCAGTCAAAGTGGAACCTCCCTCATAAGGAAAGACTGAGATTAGGGGTCGTAATTCTAGCTCAGTCTGAATGAGAGATCTATTTTTTCAAAATGTTTGGAGAGTTTGAAGTTGAGGAGGAGATAGAATATTTAAATAGGTTTGAACTAATGGTGTTGGAATAGAGAAAGGGAGGGAAGTGGAGAAAAGGAGGTTAGGGTGGCATTTGATGGCATATATTACATACATTGTAATTTCCCTGTGGTTATCATCAAGGAAGTCATTATATTTCCAGCAGGTAAGAGAATTGACTTTCCAAATTTACCACATAAAGTTCATCATTCTCTCCAACCAACTTGATTTATTTTAACTCTAAATCAGTGCTTTCGATACAAAAATCTTTGCTGAGTTGATGCAGCTTTTTATGTTCCATCATCTCAATTGCCATTAGATCATTTGGTAAAGACTTTAATCTTCTCCAGGCTTTCATTTTTCAAATTTTAGTGGGCTAACACTGTGGTCATTTTGCTCAGTTCTAGAAATAGGCTGCAATCAGACACTGTAGAAACAATCATTTTGTCTTTCGATTGGAAACAATAAAAATAGTTGCTGCCTATTACTCTCTACACTTCATTACTATTTTATTTTTATATCCTCATTGAATCTGGCATGAATCATAAGTATATGAGGCCTGTGCCTTTTCTGTCATTGAAAAGTCAAAGGACCCAAGATTTAGCCTTATGGAGGTGAATCCCTTTCTTAATACTCTATTCCTACATTCCAGGAATTGTTACCAGAAGAATTTTGGTGTCTGTTACACTTACATTTATGGGTGCATTAGTTTTAGGAAGTGATAACTGAGAATATTGTGTCTACAAACGCAATTTACATACCTTTACTTTTCTTAGGTGTATCTTTATGAAGAGCAACACATGCATTGATTTGTTTTTCCTTTCTCTCCATAAGCCATGCAACTTTCAGTAGAAACATGCTTAAAATAAATACGGATTCTTAAATACAACTACGTTTTCTTTTCTTCACTTAACTGGTATAGATAGATATTATCTAAATGTGTATTTTTCTTTATACTCGGAAGAAGGAATTTCACTTCCATGTGCACCTCCTAATCATTTCACAACTTCTGATCCTATATATTCTGAACTACTCCATTCTATTCTTCAGAGAGAAAAATATTAATTTACTCTTTTTAGTTTATTTTTGGGCCTAAAATAATTTTCATTTCTCTTTTCAAAACTGTCCTGGATCTACTACTCAAAGTTCCATGTGGCCTTGTGCTCTGTCTCAGCGTCTGATGGAAGGCACCTGCACCACTGAAAAGGATCCCTAAAGGGATGCATTGTTTGGAATTGCTCAGCTCCTCTAGAACAACAGCTTTTCTTCTAGAATTTTTTTTATCAGAGTCATAACAAGCCTCAGTCCCTCTGCAAATTTGATAATTTGATTCACATGTTTAATTCAAAGCAATGAATTAACTAATTTAGAGTTATTAAGCCAGCAGCCTGCCAACTTGAGGAAGAAACAAAACAAAATTTAAAAAGCCGACTATGCAAATTTCCAACTTCTCAGGATGGTAAAAAAGACACAGATATCGACTCAAATACAGCTGCCAAATCACATGTAAGTTTTAGCAGCTCTCCGAGGATGTCTTCCATTTCCTTTTCATGCCTCTTCCTTTCGAGGATGTAATAACCTTTAGACAGAGGGCGGCTTGCTCTCCTGCTGCTCCGTTTGGCCAGATTGCCCTACTTAGTCAGCATCATTGACTAGATATGTGCACCATCAATATTGGAGGTCTGTCAGATCCCTGATACTGAAAAGGAAGGGTCCTGTAATGCTTAATCGAATGAATTTTATTTTTAAACATCAAAGGAATGGTTTCTTTCAGATGGTGCTTTGTTTGTAACTGCCCAGACCTCTTTTCCTTTTGTGCAGGAGATGTATTGTGTGTGAAAGTAACTAAAATGGGCCACAGACTAGGACACAAGGACAAGACTTCTAGTTAAATCATTTTTATGTCTCTTTCCCTCTTTTTTTCAGAGTAAGTAGTGTTTAGGATGTGTTTTGAAAAAGGAAGAAGATAGTTCGGCAGAAACGTGGAGTGGAAGTTTGTCTAGTGTCATGAAGAATAACTTATGTTTGATAGGAAACCAATGTTGTGAATATGTTTACAATAAAAAGGGAATTCAGTAAAGTTTTCACATTGAAAAAGTGCACAAATTCTCTTGTATTAGTACTAACTTGGGGAGCAAACTGCTACTTCAGTGACTTTCACTCTTATTTATCATTTACTTTTACATTTTTCCTTTTTTACAAAATGTGCAACTTACATACAGTAAAGTACACAAGCCTTACATTAGTGATAGTCCACTACATTTACAGCTTGATAAATGTGATCGGTTTTTATTGTGGCTTTCTTTGCTCAAATACTTTATATAGTGCATATCTGGTAAAGCCTGCAATTGTGCTGCAATTTCCTAAGTGAGAAAAACTGTCCATTGCTTCCAGAATACTTCCACCACATTGTTTTAGATATAATTAAACACTCAGTGGAGGTGAGTCAATGGCTAAGTCTCATTTCTGAACCTACAGGTTGTCAGGCTCCATGCACTAGAGTAAGGTGCTTACTATCAGTCTGTGGCACTCTTCCTGAGAACAAACTATAGTACAAAACCTTGAAAACAGAGTCTAAAAATTATATATATATATATATATATAGACACACAAATAAGTCGCACACAAGCAAATGTTGAGAGGAAGGAGAAAAAGAAAAGAGAGAAGAATATATTTAGGAAGCCTTCTATATTTACTTCACCCAAATCTGACCAGACTTGTTCCATGGATTCTTATCCTTGGCACTTGTCATCATATTGATCCAGAGTTGTTTTGGGTACCTGGGAATTTCCTCAGCAACATGGTCTCCCCTAGATTATAAGCTCCTTGTGGATAAGAATGTGCTCTGTTTTATGTGGTCATCCATTTATCCTTTGCTTCCATCCTCCTCAGCCCTTGGAGGCATATAAAAATCAGAAGGCTGTCTTAGAATGAAGAAAGTAACAGTAAAAGCTCTGATTTCCTAGCAATATCTTTACTGCTCCCTGTGGCCACCATGCCCACCCACACAACTGCTCTTTGACTGAGATTCAGGAGCTCATGAAAAAGCTATTGATATGTACAGTAGCTCATAATGTTTTGCTTGGCTCAAAGGAAAACCTGATTTTTAAAGTGTAAATTTACTTTATTTCTGCCTGATGTTGTCAAAATATCAGCGTGGACTATCACTAATGTCAGTTATCAGAGCTGCAACGTGTTGTGAGCCCCAGGACTGAACTCTTATTTTTAAGTAAAATTGAAAGTCACTCATATGTGTCATCCTAATATAAACAAACTGTGTTACCTTCTACTGCATCAATATCACAACTGTGTGATGAAACTTTCCTTCAGAGAAGGGGACTTGGCTCCCCAAGACTTCCCTAAAATGTCTCTCCCCAAGTCTCTTTTCTTCCTCTTTCTCTCCAACATCATTGATGGCAGGAGTGACTGATCATTGATGTAAGAACAACTTCAAAGCCTACTAAATACCAGCACCAAAGCTGTTTATAAATTAGTGGAATTAACGGAAAGTTTAGGAATCTAAAACAGAATATAGACTGTATACCTCGGTGGTTATCTCTTCCATTGTACAAAATTAAAAATAAACTTAATTTGCTGCCTACATGGTGATAATGCTATGCAAAATTGTTACATCTCACTCTTCAGGCAGAGGAGAGTTGATGGGTAAGACTCCTAGACTCACACTTAGTTCATCAGTAGGTATAGTTTCACTTCCAATGGCAGTCAGCTCTTTTACTTTATTGCCTTTTTTTTCATGGTTTCTCTAATAGTGGCATTTTCTATTGAAAGCTAAATATCTAGGCATAATATTGTTGAAGTAAACATTTAATTATCTCAGGACAGAGTGTGCTTTTTAGCCTTTAAATACGTAGTTTAAAATGCTATTATGCCCTTATTTATTCTATTAGTTAGAATTTCAGCAACACTGGTGTGGCTGATAATTTTTATCTCTAGCTCAAGTAGGCTGCTTCTTAGAGATCAATGTCTGAAAGAGATAGACAGAGAACACCCAAAACACCCTGCCATTTTCAGTAATGTATCCGAGAAGCACCAGAAATCAGAACACTATACAAAGTATATACATTAATGTTACATTTTAAAAACAAAAGCTAAATAAACATAAATAATCATAAATTCAACCTCATGGGAATTCCTCTTGATTTCTTATGAAATTTTTCTTATACAATTACATATATTCTCTCTATCTAGATTCCAATTGTTATCAATCATGAATTTCTTTTGTCCCAATTTTTTTTTATTCTTCAAAAACCTTTAAGAAACAATGGATCAGGTTTTGTGTCACGGTCTGGTATAGTGGAAGGATTGTAGCCTAAGAATCAGATACTAGCAGGTACTTGCCAGTTATTTGATTATTGTCATTTGTGAAACTGAAAAAGATAATTCTTTTCAGGGTTGTTGTGAGAACTCAATAAAATGCAAAAAATTCTATCACTTAAGTTATTCATATATTGATAAATTTTTAGTAGCATATTACATTGTGGTTACATCTATGAAGTGATCATTATGTATCAGTCATCCTACATGACTTAGGCAGAGTGTGGAGAACATTTGCATTTTTTAACTTAATTTCCACTGTGTATCTAAATACATATCCAAATTTTTTAATCACTTTAATTAGGATTCTCTCTGTAACTTCATAAGATGTTATTGTAAATGTTTAGAATGTTTATGTGATTGATTTGAATATTTTTGTTAGAGGCTATATATCAATTCACAAGGTGACATTTTTATGATGATTGCTTTTAGGAAAATGTTTATTTAAATGTCATATATTTTAATATGCAGAACGCTGCTTACTAACCTCGTATCTTATTGTGAATATTTGCTGCCCAAATTTAACAATTTTAGCCCAGACACAAAGATTCTGTGTTGCCTAAACCAAAGACCCAATTTAAAGTTGGGACAGAGGGCTTAATCATAGCAAGTCAGAGGGGAGAATACTTGGGCCACACATTTGCTGCTGGGTAAGACTGTCCCTCAGACAAGCAAGAAATATTTATAGCAGCATCTGGAGTTAGGCACAGGGGTTTTGAATCTCAGAAAACTTAATTATTTTATTTTTAGTTTAACACTTGTAAAAAAAAGAATATAATAATAATACAAATCACTTCAGGATTTTCTCTGAAGAGTAACCATGTTCAGTATATGTTCATTATTATCAATATTATTGTCATTTATAATTCAAAATTATTGATAACTTAACATCATTGATAATGATAATTTAGTATTGCCTCTATCACTATACCCTAAACTGAATCTATTTCATAAACACAAACACACAATTTTTTCTTAACTGTTAGAAAAGGTAATTAACCTGTACATATTTAACAACTATGAATATTAAGAACATATATTTAATGCTTAACATTAATAGATCATGGTTCAGAAACATTATCTCACTTTGATCCTTATCTCTAGAAGAAAAATAATTATTATTATCCTTGTTTGAGAAAGAGATGAAATTGAAGTCCATGGAAGTTAAGTGACATGATCAGATTCACACAGCTAGTCATTAAGAATAGCACCCACAACATTGCAAGAAGAAATATAGGAATTCAAGTAGTAAAAGCTAAAGGCAGGGAATTTTTTCTCTCATAACTTTCTATAGTACTTTTGGGACTAAGTCATAAACTAACATAATAAAATACCAAACCGATTATTATATACATGCTATAGTAAAATGTTAAGTCTTCTGAAGGTCATCTTCATTGTTTAGTCTGTTGTGACTATGTTATTTCATAAATGATGGAACAATTGTTTTAATAAGGCCCTATGATGCCACACCAGAAGTAAAACTTTTATAGAATTGTAAACAGCAGAGGTGGCAAGAGGTTGACAAAAGGAAACTTTTTTTTCTAGAAGAACAGTTTTCACATAGCTTGTGTATCACATGGGGGAAAGGAATGCCATCCTTCTAACACTGTGCTTGCTTCTAAGTGAAATGTTTTTCATTTTTACAGATAGCATTAATAGAAACAAGTAAATGTTATAACCAAAAATTTAGAGAATCTGATATCAACTAAGTATGTTAACATTTACTATGTTCTACCAGAGTAAGAATTCCATATCCCTTAAATAAGGAACCTGCCTCTCTAGTAATCAGAAAAATGCAAATTAAAACCAAAAGCTATACTTTACTTCTCTCAGGTTGGCAAACATTAGGAAGATGCATAACAATTGTTTGAAGGTTTTGAGAAACAGGATTGACCTGGTCAGGGTAGGATCTGCTGCCCCCATCCAAGAGTACAATATAGGGGGCCTCAGAAAAAAGCTTACACCCAGCCCTGATCCAGTGCTCTCACTCCTGGGCATGTACAATAGGGACATTCATATGCAAGACCATGACATGTTGTGAAGATTTTCATTTCAACACCATTTCAAGCAGTTTGAAGCATTCTTCATGCCATTTACTAGAGAAATGTATAAGGAAAGAATGCCATGATTTGTTCACTATGGAATTAGGAGCAATACATTTGAAATAGCAATATATTTGAAATAGCAATACATTTGAAATAACTAGAACAAGATATTGAGAGTAATTTAAAAAATAAAACATTCAAAAAATTGATACAATAGTATCAATATATCTATAATAATGAAAGAGTAACATGCTAATTAAACTGGACTTCTTTCTGGCCAAAGCTGGGACCCAGATGCCTGCCGGCAGCCGGAGGGAAGCCCGGTCCCGAGTGCCAGAGGAAAGTCGGTGCTGGCAGCTGGGGAAAGGAATGCCTATTCTTCCACAGATTTTGTGAATCAGACCTCTAGTATTTTAATAAATAACTTCCTTTGCAATATGTGGAATATTAGAAATGCTAATATGTGATACTGACTGCAAGTATATAACAGAAGTCAAGAAAATTATACTCACTGGCTGAAGGGTATTAGTTAATAAAGTGTTATTATATTATCTTTATTATCATTAGTCTTATAAAAAAGTCATAGAGCTATCAGGTGTAAAGGAGTTATTGATTATAAAAGTCACAACTCCATATAAGTTTTATGCATTCTACCATAATTTTGTCCTCTCATTCATTGGTTTATATATTTTGTCCATACCAGAAACTTCTTGATGCTTTGTAAAGTTTTGTATAAATTTTGATTTATTTAGTTCAGTTCATGAACATTATGCTCACTTTACTTGATTGATGATATAGATAGATAGATGACAGACATATTCTTATCTAGATATGATCACATTCAAAACATTATCAGATTTTAAATACATTGCCAGCCTGAAAGTATCTTTTGAATCATCCTTTTAATTAGGGCAGGTAGATACAATAAACAGGTAGGAAAAGGGAGGATTTTGGTAAATGTGGTTCAAAAAGAAGAAATCTTATATATTTTAAAGTAATGTTTATATTATATTTGTTCTTTTTTTTTCTATTTCCTTACAGGTTTAGATGTTTATTTGGCTACTTGACTACTGATTAGAGAACACAAAATGAACAACTCAACAAACTCCTCTAACAGTGGCCTGGCTCTGACCAGCCCTTATAAGACATTTGAAGTGGTGTTTATTGTCCTTGTGGCTGGATCCCTCAGTTTGGTGACCATTATTGGGAACATACTGGTCATGGTCTCCATTAAAGTCAACCGCCACCTCCAGACCGTCAACAATTACTTTTTGTTCAGCTTGGCCTGTGCTGACCTCATCATTGGTGTTTTCTCCATGAACTTGTATACCCTCTACACTGTGATTGGCTACTGGCCTTTGGGACCTGTGGTGTGTGACCTTTGGTTAGCCCTGGACTATGTGGTCAGCAATGCCTCAGTGATGAATCTGCTCATTATTAGCTTTGACAGGTACTTCTGTGTCACAAAACCGCTCACCTACCCTGTCAAGCGGACCACGAAAATGGCAGGTATGATGATTGCAGCTGCCTGGGTCCTCTCCTTCATCCTCTGGGCTCCAGCGATTCTCTTCTGGCAGTTCATTGTAGGGGTGAGAACTGTGAAGGATGGGGAATGCTACATTCAGTTTTTTTCCAATGCTGCTGTCACCTTTGGTACTGCCATTGCAGCCTTCTACTTGCCAGTGATCATCATGACTGTGTTATACTGGCACATATCCCGAGCCAGTAAGAGCAGAATAAAGAAGGACAAGAAGGAGCCTGCGGCCAACCAAGATCCAGTGTCTCCAAGTCTGGTCCAAGGACGGATAGTGAAGCCAAACAACAACAACATGCCTGGCAGTGATGACGGCCTGGAACACAACAAAATGCAGAATGGCAAAGCCCCCAGAGATGCTGTGAGCGAAAACTGTGTCCAGGCAGAAGAGAAAGAAAGCTCCAATGATTCCACCTCTGTCAGTGCTGTCGCCTCCAACATGAGAGATGATGAAATAACCCAGGATGAAAACACAGTTTCAACTTCCCTGGGCTATTCCAAAGACGAGAACTCTAAGCAAACATGTATCAAAATCGTCACCAAGACCCAAAAGGGTGACTCGTGTGCCCCGACTAATACCACCGTGGAGCTAGTTGGTTCTTCAGGTCAGAATGGAGATGAAAAACAAACCACGGTAGCTCGCAAGATTGTGAAGATGACTAAGCAGCCTGCAAAAAAGAAGCCTCCTCCTTCCCGGGAAAAGAAAGTGACCAGGACAATCTTGGCTATTCTGCTGGCTTTCATCATCACCTGGGCCCCATACAACGTCATGGTGCTTATTAACACCTTCTGTGCACCCTGCATCCCCAACACAGTGTGGACAATTGGTTACTGGCTTTGCTACATCAACAGCACTATCAACCCTGCCTGCTATGCACTTTGCAATGCCACCTTCAAGAAGACCTTTAAACACCTTCTCATGTGTCATTACAAGAACATAGGCGCAACGAGGTGAAACATCTTTGGGACAAAGGAAGGTGGTCAAGGGGAACTTGGGAAGAAGAAGAGGGGTAAAAGAGCTAGTTTTAAAATCTCTGCCATTGCACTTTATAGTCTTATTATGGATGTGCAATTAAGGATCTCAAAAGTGACACTCTTTTGTGCCTATGCTCCAGTTTGAGAAACTCTCACCTCATAAGCCCTGCCAATGTAGAAGCAATGAGACCATGAAAGCCACACGGTGGGAATGTGGATTTAAAGATGCTCTACATTTTTTCAGTCTCTTGAAGAAGGGCTTCTGAATCTACAATTTTACCAGTTTCTGCACAAGAAGAAGAATAACCTTGCTCCTTTTTTGTTGTTGTTCCCACGTGTCCTTTATAAGTCGACGAAAGGCTACAGTATAAGTTAACATGGAAACTTAAACATAAACAGGTATTATGCCATAGACCAGTAAAGAAATAAAACCAAAAAGAGTGTAGAAACAACCTCAGAGTGCTAAGCATATATTATTCTTTTCTATGGTTTAACCAGGAGGGTTGCAATATTATAAATGCTTATATTTTACCTTTGCTTTTCCTAACATCAAAAGAAAACAAACAAAAAGCCCAATTAGATCACATCATTATTTTTCTCGCTCTGGCACCTATTTTTGTACTGTTCTGTACTGTGTAAGGGGAAATTATAGAAGACTTTCACTAAACCAGTGACAACCACGAAAAAAGGGGCATTTCACCCTTGATCACTGTGTCCTTTGCCTTTTTTGGTGGTATAAAAGCCTATAAGGATATAGTTCAGTTATGATCCTTTATGGCAGTGGTTGGCAAACTCATTAGTCAACAGAGCCAAATGTGAACAGTACAACAATTGAAATTTCTTTTGAGAGCCAAATTTTTTTAAACTTAAACTTCTTCTAACACCAAAATAGACTTGCCCAGGCCATGGTATTTTGTGGAAGAGCCACACTCAAGGGGCCAAATAGCCGCATGTGGCTCATGAGCCACAGTTTGCCAACCACAGATTTATGGGAAATGGTTTCACCAATCTGGTTTTCTCCCAAACTAGCCTCTTATTTTAATAAAATAATATCCCTAATATATAAACATGCTTGAGAAGCAAAGTTATTTTTTTAATTGAGGTTTCATCAAGTTAAATAGTCATTACAGTTGGAGAAAGTTTACTGAGGCCAGACAAATTTTGAGGAAAGAAAATGGGCAGTTGAAAATACATTCTGTGTCAACCTGAATCTGCCTGACCTGCATATGAAATGTGAACTTGTAAAACATGAACTTCTGGCCTTTGTCAGCAGGAAGAAGATGCTGCTTTTTTTCACTTTGAATTCTGAATAGAATTAATATACTCCTGTAGCACCAGTGACCTCTGGGTCAGTCCCAAGAAAATAAGACCTTCCCCTCAATGCTTTCTGAAAGCCATTCTGCTCTTAAAGCTGTTTATAACCATCCTATAATCCAATGGAGAGAAAAAAATAAACAATTAAAAAACATTTACTGAAACCATATATTCCACATTCCTCAATTGTTAAATCTCCCTAAAATTTTTAACTTCAAAATCCTATCAATAGAAATATAGTAATCTTTGTAACAGTCATGTAGTGGATAACTTAAACAGAGGCCGGGTGAGTGCAGCAGAATATGAAACAAGAATGTAGTGGTTGTACCTGGGTCGTTCTTACATTTCTCTAATACCAGGCCATAAGAATGTCATGTCAGGAACTAATACCCAAACAGTGGCTTTAAAGAATCTTGTCCATGTAGATACTTTTTATATGGTACCTCAAATAAATATTGATTATATTATTCATGATTTAACTAGTTATTTTCTTTCCTCTTTTGTTTCACTATATTTTCTGTAGTCTTCCAATTAGATTTCTAAAGATGATCCAATCAATAGAAATAAAAGTTATAAAACTTTTTTTCAAATTTCATATGCTGCTTTTAGGTTTATGGTCTTCATCTTGACCAGTTATATATCTATGTGAGCTGTATGATGACTTAATCAATATTAGACATTAGCAATTTAGTTTTGCCTTATTGATGGCATCTCAACAATTTTGAGAGTTAACCAAAAGCACAACACAAACAACAACAAAAAGAATATCCAGGAAGAAGCAAATTGCCAACAATGTTTTAACTTTATCAAAATAACCTCCTAGTTAAGTAACTTCAGTTACCTTCCCTCCCCAAAATGTTCCATGTATAAACACACAGCATCATTTCAGAAAGATTCCTTCATACTACAATGATGTCAGTGTACACATTTAAATTTTAAATTGGTATTTATTTGTATTTTATTTATTCAAATCAAATAATAAATTGTGTGGAAGGAGCATTAAGCCAATAGAGTATTTGGTTCCCTATAAACAAAACAATTGACTGGGTGAATGTTTCACTTATTAATTTGCACTATTATGATGTAGATTCAGCTTTAGTGGAATGAACTCTCTGGATCCAAGGATTGAGGATTCCAGATTCTGGTCTTCTGTATGCAACGATCCAATTCACTTTGAGTCAAATTTCCTGTTATTCACCATTGTCATCGCATCCTTCCCTTTCTTCCTTTTATTTTTGGTCTTCGCCACCTGTTATTGAAAGAGAAACCATCAAGGATTAAAGAAAGGAATTGAAGATAGACTGAAACATCTTAGAAGTTTTGTCAACCAGAATTAAGAAATGGAAAGAATACTGAAAATGGTAGATTATTAGACAGATATAGAGACTGTATCAAAGGTTTGCATTAACTACTGCTGGATTTGTCTATTTCAGTGGCTTTTGATTGGGGATGATTTTGCCTCCCTTCCAGGGAACATTTAACAATGTGTGAAGTCATTTTTGGTTGTTACAACTTAGGGAAGAGCTATTGGCATCTAGTAGACAAAGGCCAGGGATGCCGCTAAACAGCTTACACAGAATAGTCCCACCTACCCACCCCAACTAAAAATTATTTGGCTCAAAATGTCAACAGTGCAGAAGTTGAGGAACCCTGGTCTGTTTCAAGGAATTCTAGAGCTTGCTTTGAATAATCCTGTATCACTATTAGAATATCATTGCAAATTGCTCACCTGTTTGAAAAAGGTAATGCTCACCAATCATGTATCAGACACACTATAATCCATTGAGTCTGGTGTATTTGTAATTCAGAGACTGGGAACAAAGGCTACATCTACATATCCAGAATCACCAAACCAGCCACCTAGCACATTGTTTCCAAAATCTTAGTGCCTGATTAGATTGCCACAGAATCCAGTCAATTGAGGTTTCAGTAGTTGGCCATTAAAAATGGCTGCATTAATGTAGTCAGTTTCTATTGGAGCTACTGTTTGTCCTTTCAAAAACATTAAGAGCCTCTTTCAGAAACAGTATGATTCATCTCCTTTATTTTTACTGGAAAGATGAATATTGGTCAAGAATTTCTTCTTGTAGCAATAATGTAAATATCACAGAATGGTCTTATAAAAAGAGGAGATTAAATATGTGAAAAAGCCAGGTCATTTCTTGAAAAGAAAAAAGAAGAAATAAATGATTGGCCTTTTACCAGTTCATCATTAATTTAATGGCAGTTCCCAAGTGTTAAGATAACATATATTAATAATTTTACATTTGTCCAAACCCATAGAATGTACAACACCAAGAAGGAACATTAATGTTAACTACGAATATTGGGTGAAAAAATTATATGCCAATGTAGATTCAGCCATTATAACAAATGTACACTCTGATGCAGATGTTGACAGTGGGGAAGGCTGTGCTTGTGTGGGGACCAGAGAGAATATAAACACTCTCCGTACCTTTCGCTCAATTTTGCTGTGAACCTAAAACCGCTCTAAAAAATAAAAGTAAAAGTAAATCTAAAAATTAAAAAAATTAATTCACATGAGGTTAACTTTTCAACGTGGATATGGAAGCTGGAGGTCCCACATACTCTTACTCTTTGTCCATTCACTGCTTTTTTTTTATCCTGAAGATTTGATATTAGGGGAAATGGGAGTTCAAACTGATGACAACATACACATAGAGATGCAATCTACTTTTATTTTCTCCTACTTAGTTGATACTTACCTTTTCCCCAGTTTGGTAATATCCCTTTCAACAACCACAGCACTGGTGTTGCAAATAGATTAGGGAAGCATCCAAAGCCAGATGACTTGTGCAAAGTGTATTTTCAGCATGTATATACAATACCATGCCTCTCCAATATGCTTCTCTTAAGAGAGTGCACGCTGTAGCATGAACTGTGTGCATATTTAATGTATCTTCCTGGAATATGCTGTATGCTTAAAATACATATTCTATAAATAAAGCAATGAAATGTATAATAGAAATACATATTTCTGTATGCAAATAAATATATTATCCACAAAATCTTAATATGCAATATGGTATATGTTGATTCAGAGTCACAAGATATGCTTTTATATGCCCACTTTTCAAAGAAAATAATATTTGCTTTTGAAGGAAATAGTGTAAGAACAGCCAAAATCCTACCCATATCAAGACTAAAATGTTTTATACTCTTTGAAAGCATGGCATTGATTTTAAATATCTCTTGAAAGAATATATTAATAAAACTTTGCTGATGTCACCCCATGTGACAACAATACTTTTTGCTACTCTCTTCTGCCTGGCCTCTGACTAGAACCTTCCTGGCTGTTACGGTTCCAACAGCTGTGTTGATCTCATGTCTGATTGCCTGATTAGATTGCAACCAATTCATTGACATACAGCTTCGCTCAACTCCAAAGTAACTGATTTTTGTCAAATAAAAACTAATCATCCCAGGAAGGAAGGATGACCTTCAGAACGTTTTGCATTCTGAAAACCAAGGTACAAGTTGTGCAAGCACTGTATTTTATAAGCCGTTCTTCCCAATACAACATCCCATATAATAACTCTTGATGTAATGTTATGATGCAAGTTTCTCCAAGAAATTGCAAAAGAAATGGTTTGTCTCTATGGGTTCTACATTTTCCGCACAGCAATTGTCTTCCAATCTTTGTTGCCCATTCAACTACCCACACTCCTCAGAACATTTTCCTTGGTTCATTAATAGCATAAGTTCTAAGCAAATATTGTTATGATTTTGGGTGTGCAGCCCTAAAAGATGCTTACATTTTAATAGAAAAATTATAAACATTGAACATTTGAAAGACATATTAATCTTTAGATACAACACATGCAATGGGAGAAATATTTTTTCCCATTAACTCTAGTTTTTGTTCCAAATTTTGTAACATATTTCAATGCCTATTCATGTCCTAAATTTCTCCTTTCAAGCCACGATTCACCCTTGTGAATTGCTGTCCTTTCTCTAAACCAAAATCATTTCTGGAAAAAAAATGAAGAAAAAAAACACTGAGTTTTCTATCAATTCTCATTAGTTTCTTATTGTTCCAGTGAAATGTTCTCATTTCATTTTTAGGGTTTGAATTCAATCCTGTTCTGATGAATTGTCAAATATTACTTCTAACTAGATGGTTGCAAATACTGAGACAGGAAAAAGAAAAAAAATTCTGCCCATCATAAACTTTCACTTTATTACATGAATCAACCTTTCTCAACTAAAAAATGGAAGAAGCAGAATGTGGTAAGTTGTGACTGTAGCTATTTCTTAAGTAGATGACATGGTAGAAAATCGGTTCTTTGGTTTCTTAAACACACACTCACACCGTAAGTCATGGAAAACTGCAAAGAAAAAATGGCACCTGTTTTCTGTATTTGAACAGTACACCCAGTGGTTCACCTGAATCTTAAACTATATCTTTACTGGACATATGGGTATCTTTGGAGGTTTTGTCAAATGATAAATGAGTACCCTATTAAATTTTTGAGGAACATCCCTATTATTTTCCATAGTGGCTACACCAATTTGCATTCCCACCAACAGTGCATGAGGGTTTTCTTCTCTCCACATCTTCACCAACATTTATTGATTTATTGATGATAGCCATTTTGAGAGGTGTCAGGTAATATCTCATTGTGGTTTTGATTTGCACTTTCGTGATGATTCATGATGTTGAGCAGGTTTTCGTATGTCTATTGGCCATCTGCGTGTCCTCTTTGGTGAAGTGTCCATTGAAGTCCTCTACCCCTTTTTTAATTAGATTGTTAGCTTTTTTGCTGTTAAGTTGTATAAGTTCCTTTTATTTTTTATATTAACCCTTTAGATAGTGTCAGTGGTGAATATCTTCTCCCATTCAATTCCACTGCTATGTATGACCTTTCTATTACTTGGAGCTCTGTTGGAGAAGACATTTAAATTTTGGGTCAGCTAAGTGGTAGTGAAAAAATTCTACTGCATGACAGTGATTGTATGGAGTTCTGGTATGAAAACATGCCTAGAATGTATAAAGCCATCATACACATAGAAAACACATCTACAAATATATACCTTAATTATGAGTACCCCCAAATATTATACAACTCTATAATACTGTTCTTTCAATATCAATACCATTATCTAGAAAGCTGCAAAGATATTAGTGACGATTTCTCAGTGCATTCCTTTAAAATCCCTCTCAGACATTCTTTTTAGGTTGATAGATTTTTTTAACCTATGGATGATGTATAAATGCAGGAGTGATATTTATTCTGAATATACAACAGATGATCAAACAGTCAAAATGTCTGCATGCATGTTCAATTTTTCAGAACAAGTAAGATTACAAAACAGATTATTTTTGTGTTTCTTGGGATTTTCACTATTTCACCTTACTAATAAAAAAGTACATATGGTCATTTAAAGGCTAGATATTAAATAGCTAAATAAAACCATTTTATTTTTTCTCAACTCTGTTAGGTAACTTAGCCTATATAAAAATACAATCTGAACAACTTTGTATTTAAGCAGAAAAACTAAAAAGAATAAAATTAAAAGTTAAACATGAGAAATTAACCCTTGTTATGATATCCTGGTGAGGAAAAATAAATAACGTATGTATAAGCTCTCTCAAATGAATAACAATAAATATTTAATAGAACTTATTTTTTCCAAGTTTTTCTATTTTATTTTGGTATGTTTACTTCATCTCCTTTTAGTGTTTTTTCCAAAGTCCTTACTAATGCTGTTTTAAAAGTAATTTTTATAAATGTTTCAAGAGGCAAACATAAAAATTACTATTCCACTAGAGCTTATTGTTTCCATTTTAGTTGATGCTGCTACTCTGGAAAGAAAAAAAAACTAATTTAAATATTAAAACAAAATACACCACAAAAATATGAACAAAGGACAGAATTACAGCTTTAAATGAAAAAATAATTCTGGGTAATGATGGTTTTCTTGTGTAATCATTTCTGAACATGGCATCGATTTCCTCTGTGGTCACACAGCTGTGAAACCTTGTGTTGGACTCAGGCCCTCACTCACCCTAAGAAGAGCTCTAAACGTATCAACATTCTGTTTTAGTGGACACAGTCACCAAAAAGTATAAGGAGTCATTTAAGGACTAGATATTAACTGAGATCTTGTCATTATTAACTAGCAGGCCCATATCAGGAAGTTAAAGCCTGCCAAGCCCTTTGTTGAACACGGAGTTTGTGAGAAAGTCATTATCACAAGCTTGGGAGAATTGAAGAAAAATAAAATTATTGGAAGTTTCAGAAATAATGAAAAAGGGAGCCAATAGTATTATTTGGATATATACAAGTTAAATATTTTACGTAACTGAAAAATTGGAATTAGGTTACATAAGCTATAATTCCTACAAATCTGTTACAAAGGAACCTGATATTTTTCTAATTTTCATTCTTTTGCTTTTCATTTAAGAGTGAGAAATAAAACTTTCATTATAGAGAAACACATACATAGTGTAGAGTACTAGTCTTTTTTAATTCTTTATTAAAATACAATTACTTCAATGTATTTGAATTTCAAAACATATAGCGAGATTATTTAATAAAAAAGTGTTTAAGAATAAGACTATATTCTTAAACAAAACATTTTATATTCTATAAATTGTATGAGTATTCTTTTTGATAGCGTCTTTAAAAATAATTCAACTTCTATATAAACTTGATTAGATATATTATTCCTATCAATTCAATGTAGTTATACAAGTCTGTATAATTTATCCCTATTTTATTTAGAAAAGGAATTTAATGGAAAGTGATTCACAACTACAAAGAGTGAGGTATGTGCCAATGGAAAATAGTTCACATACCAGAGGAGTGTTGGCTTAAGTGTTGATGATACATGTGTGCAAAGACATTCTAACTTCCATATTCAGCAGGGAGGAAATGGTGCCAAATCCCAGGAATAGTTGGAAGATGATAGCAATTACATGCCATGACCTTGGATGTCTTTCTGCCAAGCTGTATTCCTAAATGAAGTATTATACCAGTAAGAGAGTTCAACAATAAATGCTTTTTATATGATTTATCACATTTAGAACACATTTGTAAACATCTTGGAAGTCAGATTCTAGGCCCTCCTGAGTCCTCTTTAAGATAGAATACCACCTAGTGCAAGTTCCTCAAATGATAAAGTACTAATTTCAATGCAAACTAGCGGGAGCTCTGGCTCTACCCTCAAACGTTCATTTCACTTTCTCTACCTACCAGATGAAAACAATTCCAGAGGACCCTCTCTATCCTCTGCTCTCCCTTTTCCAATATCTAAAGTATGGACAGAAGGATTCCACATTTGCTCAGGTTTCTAGAAGTGCATGGTGGGTGACCTGTATAGATTTCCCCCTTTTTTAAAGCTTTCCCCAAATAATTGACATTGAGATATTTATCTGGAATCCATTTCTTTTTTCCAAGCAAGGAGAAGCAAATCCAAAACCATGCAAACTAATACCAAATGTTGTCTCAAGTCTACAAAGACCAAGAATTACCATAGTGAGTAGGCTTAGAGATTATTACCTTCTTAAACAATGAGGTGACGTCAACTCCATCTCTAGGAAAGGAGTTATTCAGACATATTCATCCACTCAAGTTTATGGTAAACTAACTCTCTGGATTCATCAAAATATTATTTGCCAACTAGTCTCATCTTTGCCTGGAAAACTTTCTTCACCCTTCTTTATCTGCTTAATTTCTAGCAATCTTTTATTTTTTATTTAAAAAAAATGTTTGCATTGGTTTTTAAAGAGAGGGGAAGGGAGAGAGAAGCATCCATGTGAGAGACTGAAACATTGATTGGCTGCCTTCTGCAACCCAGACCAGGAATGGAACCAGCAACCTTTTGGGGCACAAAGATGATCCCCAACCAACTGAGCTACACTGGCCAGGGCCCCACCAATCCTTTAAGGATGACAATTTCAGGACTGTCACTCCTGAATTTTCTGACTACATCAGATTCTCCACTAAGTTCCCCATAGCATTTTTCAAAATTTCAATTTTATTTATGTTTGTGGGATTATTTGTATACCTTTTTGTCTCTGCCTGTAGAGCATAAGCTTTGTAAATACAAAGACAATGTCTGCATTTGACCACCTGAGATCGTGTCTGAACCATGATCGCTGTTGTCTCTCTAACATTTTTTCTCCACTTACTAGTCGTTTGGCCTTGAGAAAGTCATTTAATTTCTTCATATGTAAAGATAATCCATATTTATATATACATGGTACTGCTATAAACTATATATATATATATATGTAAGCAATATTTTGAGAATTAGAAGTAACTATGTAGTTTGAAAAGTTCCTAGCAGAAGGCCTGACAAAGAGGGTACTCAATAAAAGCTGTATGTTTATAACGCTTCTCATAATGGAAAACTGTAATAGAGAATTAGGGTTCCGGGGCTTTACATGCTGCACTTTGTGGAGCCCTGAGTATCATGTTAACTCAGCCAGTGCTTTACTGAATGAAACAAGTGAGGCTTCTGGACACTCAGGACCATGTCCTCAGAACCAAGAGTTAACTTTGAAACACCCGGAATAAGGCATTCTTTCATTTAATGGTATGGCTCAAATTCTTTTATTTAGCTTTTTGCTTAAATAATCACACATATTACAGTAATAAGATTCTTGGCATCTTACACAGATCAAGCTCATTTTTATGCCAGGCATTTAATTACTTAGATCTGGCCACAATCATATGAAAAATTGTTGTTATACCCATTATACGATGAGGAATCTGTGTCTCTGTGAGACCAAGTAATTGCCTAAGATCACAGCTGGTAGGTATGTGTATAGCAAGGACACAAACCCTAAAATTTCACAGTAGGAAGCACATAGAAGCAGCTTGGCCTGGTTTCCTCTGTCCAGACTTGATTTACACTGGCTAACCTGATGTATTTATTAGTGCTTCTCATACCATACCCCTACCCCAGCTGTATATAATAAGTAGTACAGCTCTTAGGAGTTTGAAGCTTTTGATAAGGCAAAACAGTGTTTCTTTTTCCTTAAACCCTCCCAGGTTTCTTACAGTTATTGAAATGTTTGAAAGTTCTATTAAGATTGTCACATACTCTGGCATTAGTCTTCAAACAGAACAGTTTCTACTAACCTCAAACAAAACAGTGAAATCAGTGGAATAAAATGCCTCTGTGAAAAATGCCTACTGACTATTTCAGTGAACGAGATACATTTACCCAAGCTAATCTCTATACCTATTCTGAGAAGTGGCCACTATTATCTCCCTTTTCAGATGAAAATATGTGATTTATGAAGTTAAATGATTTGGTCTTCACCAGTTTTATTGTCTGTGGATAAAAAAAATTAATTTGTCTTTCATATTTAAAAAGAGCATAGTCCGACTATAGAAAATGAATGGAGAATAGATTTCATGTGTTTATGGTAAAGGATATTATATATTCCTTCCTTATTAAGTTCAAGTTTGTAAGGATATTCTTAGGGGTTGCTCTCAGGTGAAGATTTCAGGGTATTGTCACAGGTACACAGATGCTACTGGAGGGCATGTCAGTGCAGAACAGTTAGCTATGTTATCCTCAAATGGTGATTGGTGGGGCTGGCTATAGTATGTAATGATTTATTTTTCCTTAATCCTTATCTCAGGATATGTTTTTTGTGTTTGTTGTGGGTTTTGTTTTAACTGATTGTAGAGAAAGGGGAAGGGAGAGAGAGAGAGATGAGTGAAACATTGATTAAGCAGGAACTCCATGCCTGCTCTGTACTGGATAATAAGTAATGCACAGGGAAGAGTCACATGGGTCTCTCCATCATGGGACCTATATGGCTGAAGAAGAGGGAGAGGATGGCAGTTTGGGAGTTGGTTATGGAGGGCCTTATCTATGGAGACCTTGGTGAGACCTTATTAAAGATTTTCAACTTTATACTGAGTCATTAGTGGTTTTTGAAGAGAATGGATATTATCAGATTTGGGATTTTTAAATACCACTCTTGTATTGTGTACCCAGTGGGTAATGCTAGACACAGAGATCAGTGAGGGGGTTCTTACAGCAGCCAAGCTTTCTGCCTTCAATAAGGGAGGGATTGAACATGTTATTTGCTGGCATAGATAATGTTCTTTCTTATGAATGTTTCATTTTCAGAAATATCTAAAAAGTAATCATTTAAACATGGTGGCCTCACCCTCTGGATTGCACCAGAAATGTGTTGCTTAAAAGAAATGAAACATTTCTTTCTGAGGCTGTTTTCTGTGCACAATCTTCTAATAAAATACATAGAAAAATTTACACAATAAGTGGTTATTTATGTGACTATTTTGAAATATGCATTCATTATTACCATTGAAATTATATAAGACTAATATATTTCCCTGAAAACAGAAGATAAAGAAGCTCTATTTAAATCATAAATAACAATGAATAAAATTAAAGAATCAATGAACCATTATTCACATCTTCCTAAAATATTTACTAGTAATCTAAAAATCATATCAGTTGTTTTGAAATGTTGAATAGAACTATGAAAACCATTAGCAGAAATCACTAGGAAATTTATATTTTGAAACTTTGGAGCTACTGTAATATATAGGCAACAGAACTAGTTCTCATAAATATGCAAGGGTGAATTAATTCTCTTTATTTGAAGTAAGAAACAATAATCTTAATAATGTAGAGTATTTGGAAATATTTATCTAAGTTTGGGGAAGCCTTTTACATTATTTATATGCCAAACCATCTGTGAGGAAACTTAAATATTCAAATATTCTTGGGTTTTCTTTACCTCCTGCTACTGCTATTTATAACCTTCTTGTAAGGACAAAAAAAAAAGTGTCAATTTTACTATGTTCTTTTCTGAATCAAACATAATAATGTGTCTGGTTTATTTTTTATGTATTTATTTGTGTGTGTGTGTGTGTGTGTGTGTGTGTGTGTATGTTTGTGCAACTTATTTTTATTTTATTTTTTACCAGAGGCCTGGTGCACAAATTGATGCATGGGTGGGGTCCATCTGGTCTGCCCTGATCAGGATGGGGGTGGGGTAATTGGGTGTGAAGCTAGCTAGGGGGAGGGGCCCCAGGTAGTTGGCGGGCCCGCTATACCCCCTGGTCGAACTCTGGTGGAACTCCTGGTTGAGGGGACCATTTGCATATTACCATTTTATTATATAGGATTATTTTATTGTTTAAGATATTACAAATAGTAGTAGATATATGTCTCCTTTTTTTCCCCATTGACCTCCTCCCAGCCTTCCCTATGCTCTGGCACTTGCCCTCACCTCTCTTCCCTCCCCCGACCCCCAGTGTCTTGCATCTATTGATTGTGCTTATATGTGTGCATACAAATAATTCAGGTGATCTCTTACCCCAAACCCTCCCCTGCTTTCCCGCTGTAGTTTGATAGTCTGTTTGGTGCTTTTTTGCCGCTATCTATTTTTGTTCAACAGTTTATAATGTTTTTTATATTCCACAAATGAGTGAATTTTTTATCTTACTCCATTTGGTTATAAATGATCAAAGGTTACAGGTTAAAATCACATTATAATGTACATTCAAGAAAAATTAAAATTCTTTACAGACACTGTTAATTACAGAATACCCTGTGGAGTTGCTGGCTATTATATCTGTTCCGGTTTTTCAACTTACATATATAAAAAAGATGCTCTAGAATCTTAAGGCTTTAATCTCCAAAGTACAAATCATAAAGAAAAAGATTTTCATGATTGTATCTGAAAATTATTTAAAAATTATCTGTGCTGCATAAAACTTCTTAAATCTAAAAATCAAAAAAATTATTTGCAATATATATAAGAAAGAAAACAATTTCTATCCTTAATATGTAAATAGTATTTGAAAATCAGTATCAATAAGTTGAGTCTTACAAAGAATTGGCAAAAGACAAAAAGGCAGCTCTCTAAAAACATAAATGTAAATTAAATACCAATAAATATATAATTTTTTCAGTATCAATAAGTAAATTAAATACCAATAAATATATAATTTTTTCAGTATCAATAAGTTGAGTCTTACAAAGAATTGGCAAAAGACAAAAAGGCAGCTCTCTAAAAACATAAATGTAAATTAAATACCAATAAATATATAATTTTTTCACTCCATTCTTAATGAAAAATCAACACAAGAGATTCCATTTTATATGAAAATGGTCAATTAAGAAAAACAAAAACATTATTTCCATGATACTGGTGAGCATGTTAGTTAATTTTGTTTTTCATGAGAAATTTGACAATTTACAGTAAAACAATCCAAATGAGCATTTATGCCACCCCCAATACAATAGAGCAAACCATTGAAACAAATAGGTTTTATGAAAAAGTGGGCTAATCTGTAGCAAGATTAAAAAAAAGACAAATTATTATTATTAAGAATTAAGCAGTATATATCACTAGAGATCCTGCAGACATTTGAAGGATAATTATGGAAGGCTATAAACAACATTATGCATATAAATTCATTAACATAGATAAAATAGTTACCTCCTTGAAACATAAATAACCACAACTCATCCAATATGAAAGCAATAATTTTAATATCTCCATACTGTTAAGGAAATTAAGTCATAAATTAAAAATATCAAAAAAAGAGAAATCTCCAGGTGGATTCACTGAAAAATTCTACCAAATATTTAATAAGAATTAACACCAATTATATGCAATCTCTACCAGAAACAAGAAGAGGTGGGAACTCTTTCCAACACCTTTTCTAATGTCTTATTTCTAAAACCAGACAAAGAAAAAAAAGAGACTGTAGACCAATATCCACCATAAATATAGATGCAGAAATTCTTGATAAAATGAGTTAATAGAATTCATCGCATATAGAAAGAATTATTCACTGTGATTAATTGTGCTTTATTCCAAGGTTGATTTGATATTTGAAAATCACTCAATATAATCCGTCATACTAACAAGCTGAAGTAGAAAAATCACATGACTATGCGATGCAAGATAAAAAAGTATTTGAGAAAATTTAACACAGTATAAACTTTAGGACTGGATTTTTCTAGTCTCTAGGGATTTCCGTGTACCCAAATTATTCATCCATGTATTCCTGAATAGTATCCTGTAATATGCATATACCACAGTTTAACCATTCACCTCTTAAAGAACATTTCAGTATTTCCATCATGTAGTACAGGGTTTTGTGTGAACTTAAGTCTTTATTCCTCTGGAGATAAATACCCAGGTGTATATTTGCTGGGTTGGATGGTAAATATATGTTTGTTTATTTTTTTAATTTCCAATCTTTTTTCTAGCATGGCTATACCATTTTTCCATTTTCATAAGTAATGAGTAATCCAATTTTTTTCCACCTCCTCACCAGCATTTAATGTTTTCAACATATTTCTTTTTCCTGTGATTTAGTTTCCCTTTAAATCATTCACTATAGGAACTAATCTACAGACATGGCAACTTAGCATTTAAGCTCTGAATCAAGATGTAATAGATAATTAAATAGGCATGAGCCGAGTAGGAATGATGGGCCAGGTACAGAGAATCATCAGAGCAGAGAGCCCTGGGTATATAACAACAGGTAAAACTACAAGCCTTTGCAGAACCATTCTCTTAAGCACTAATCCCTAAAGATGACATCTAGGCCTCAGTTAAGTTTTAACTCCAGGCCCAGAGAAGCAGTAAAATCAGATAAATCAATGCCATAATTGATATCAGTACCAGCTGCATTGACTAATGATCCCCTGCCCTAGCGTCTACCAATCAGTGGAGACCACAAGCCTGAGAGGGCACATCTGCAAAGCTGATGAATCTCTATTGAATTCCTCCTCTGAGACCCCTAAATAAAAACCTTAAGACAAGGATTCCAAGGACCCCTCATGTTCTCTCTCTCTCTCTCTCTCTCTCTCTCTCTCTCTCTCTCTCTCTCTCTCTCTTTTCCCCCTAAGTTCCAAGGGGAAGTATTTTCCTACTTTTACTTCTGTAATTTGTTTTCTTTTCTGAGCCCATTTCTTCACAGCTCATCTTTTCTACCTCTGTGATTTTCTAAATAAACTTTCTCTTACGGTTTGAGTCTTGCCTCCGAATTCTTTCTTAGCCAGAACTCAAATGCCCAGGTTGCTGAACCAAGGTGCCATTTCACAGCTAACCAAGGGACTATACCTATTTATATTCTTGGAGTTCTGTTTTCTCGCTAAAACTGAGGGCAGTCAAGTGTGCCAGACCAAGGACATTTAGGAAACATCACCTGCATATTACAGCCCACTGACCATAGCTACTCAACTGCATTTTCAGGTGCTATCATGTATTTCACTACTTCATGACCCTTGAAGTTGTTGTTTCATGAGTTAATTTTGTGACTTCAGCTAATCAGCTAGTTAGTTTACCATTCTCAGTCATGTTGCAGAATGTGGGACACCATTGATGTCAGAATCTTCTCTACAAGTTTTGTAAGGAATATGACATATAATCTCATGCAAATAACCTCAAACAACCAATCTTTGCCAGTAGTTCTGAAGCATAATGCCTAGACAAAAATTACATAATTAGATATAAAAATATGTTTGGATTTAATGACAAACAAGCCTCAAAATCTTTGAGTAGATTTGTTCTTCAAAGGCACTACAATGTCAACCTGAAAAAATTTACTTCAAACAGAAAAATAGCAGGTATTGTTAAATGCCTCTCAAAATTTCACTGTAAATATGGAAATAAGGAATATCTACTTCCCCTTTTCCTCCACACTCTAAAAGTGGATCTGAGTCTGTAAAATCCTTTTCCTACAAATCTGTTCTGTGGAGGAGAAATCTGCTCAGGTTCTTCAAATAAACACTATCAGCTATAATGGAATAACCTTTCATTTAAAGCATTTTATTTAGTCTTATAATAAACTCTTTAGCTATAATTAAAAATGAATTATAAACAGCTGTACAGTTTAAGGAACAAAACCAGAGAAATTATACTGTAATTTAAAATTATGTAAATGCCTGCTTTCATTTACTCTCCATCAAGGGCCAAAGACATTATTCCTCATCTTTAAATTCTTTAAAAAAATGGTAATCTCTTATAGTTCAGGGTATTTCATATTTTATTTCTGGGCATACATGTAAGAAATATTAATTTCAACCCAGATGAAAGATTATTTTTAAATTAAATATCATAATAGTAGCAATAATAGCAATAGGCAATTCAAAACATTACAATATATTATTAGACTCAATATAAAATTTATTTATTAAATTTCTGGTAAAACAATTTCAATGCTTTTTATCATTCACAGGATTGGGGCAAATTCCTTGGAAGGATTGTTTGGAGATACTACTGCAGAAAAAAATATATAATTAAAGGGAAATATCATTACCCATAGGAGAGATGAGACCAAAAAATAAAATACATTAAAAAACCCTAAAAATAATTAGTTAAGTCAGGAAACGCAAACACTTACTAGAAACCTGAGTCTGTCTTTAATTTGTCAATCCAGCATTATCAAATATTCAGTCTGTTCATGAAAGAACATCCAAACTAATAGAAAAGTTTATTTGAGCCAAAATTTTGAGGTCATACCCAGAAGCAAGATCTCAATGATTGAGAAAATGCTTCAGAGAATGGCAATTTTGTCATTTCTTTAATGCATTGAGTCATATAGACACAGACAACAGTGTGGTGATAGCCAAAGGGGAAAAAGGGTGGGAAAGTAGGTGGAAGTGGGCAATGGTGGGGGAAATGGAGCTGGAAAGAGACTTTGCTTGGGTTGATGGCTGCATAATGCACTGTGCAGATGATGTTTTATTGAGTTGTACACTTGAAACTCTATGGTTTTGCAAACTAATATCACCCCCAATAAATTCAATAAAAGAAACAGAAAGATTGGCCTTTGCTAAGGAAACCAGAGGCTGGGATGTGACTGCCAGCCATAACCTGCTCAGTTAGGAATTTGTGATCAGACCACCTTTGTGGTTACTTTGGGTCCCTGCCATGTGACCCCCTAACCTTGTCAGGTTTATTGCATAGCCCCATGTTTTGTTCACACGTCTTCACATTTACTCAGCATCTTAAAAAAAATAGGGCACTCTGACATGCGCTTGGATAGAAGGATAAATATAGCATACTCCAGGCTCTCACAAAGCTTTCATTCATCTGGTAGAAGCTCCATAAAAAATTGATGAACGCAAGTTATTCATGGAGGAATGAATGAATTAATGAATGAGTAAATTAATCAATATTCTATAAAAATTCCTTTATACAGAAAGAGATCATGGAAACAGTCATCCTATTGTTATTGGTGGAAGTGGGGTGTCCTCTTCCCCACTGGCTGCTGGGGGAGGGGTCCTTATGATAGCCTGAGAAAAATAATTTTCTGAGACTCATGCTAGAGGATAAGTGATTTTCATTTGCATAGAATTATACCCCTGGGTTTCCAAAGTTCCATTTCTTGTCATCCAGTCCTGGAAGAAGTGCTGTTGGGGATTCAGTAGCTCTAGAAGCAAAGTCAGAGTCCAGAGTTTCCGTTCCACGTTATAACTGGATCTGGTGCAGCATCAGGCCAGTTGCCTCCCATTAGTCCATTGTGTGGGGTCCACATGACTGTGAGCCATGTGGATGAATGCAGGAACGTGAGAGCGTGCCCCTACAATAAAAGTCCCAAGAGAGCCAGGAACCAAGAGAGCGAGCTTCTTTGTTTAGGGGATTAAATATTCCAAATCTTCCCACACATGCAGTGGCCATGCCTACTCTGGCCAATGAGTGTTCCAAAGTATGGCTGTCAGGTAAGTACCTTCCCTATTTCTCCCAGACTTTACTGGGCTTGCGCCTTTCCTGCTCCTGTTCAGCTCCTCCCTCAACACCCTGAAGGGAATAGACTAGTGGCTTCTTAGGGAGCGTCAAACTGCAGCTTTTTGGCAAAGCTGCATAAATGACATGCCTATAATATTTGGCCTTCCCATTGCTCCTTTCCTGATATTAATAACTAGGTTAATTATAATGGTATCATTATAGCAAAAAATTTAGACAGTATATCTGAAATTATTGATAATCATTGTGTGAATTGAATATTCTCATTTTATTTTATTTGGTTTACAAATATAAATAACTACTGATTACCAGACCTTTGATAACAATTTGTCTATTTGGTGCATTGCTGAACCCCATAAACTTAGAGTAGAGCCTAGCACATAGCAAGTCCTCAAAAATATTGGGTAGCTATCAAATGCATGCTGTACAGTAAATCAAAATATGTTTTTTCAAAATACTCTATTAAAAAGCTCAAAGATCAAGTCATCAACTCAGTGGTAGAAACCAAAGTCCTTTATGAGCTGTATGGATTTCCAGTTTCTATTCATCAGTGAATAAACTCTGAATTGTAAAATGCAGAGAAAACAAAGTTGTCTTTCCTGTCTTTGGTATTCAGGATTGCCCTAATGTCAGCTGGAAATAGCAAGAACTCAAGTGCAAATTCTTTCTGATATTACTACTTTTCCATCACACTGAATTAGTATGCGTAGCAGCTAATATGCTATGAAAGTCACTTACCAATAACAATGCAATCTTTGAATACTAATTGAAAGGACACAAGCCATAAGGAAAGACTGCTGCTTTGATTGGATGAGGCTAATGTGGGAGCCTTAGGCAAAGTAAATGACAGATTCTTGTTCTCCTGAATCTCCTCCACTTTGACTCACCTCTCCTGCTTTCTTTATAGTCAAATTAGAACATAGAGGATCCATTTATGAAGATAATTGTATATTCAATACTGATAGTCCTGTTACTTCACATACCTATCCTGCAATTGTGATATATGAATAATGAGTCTATTAGTAGGACAATCATATTTGACTTTTTTTTTTCTCCTGAAATTAACCAATGGATTTTTAGAGAATAAAATATTATTTATATCCTTTTTATTTATGCACTAGAGGCCCAGTGCATGCACTGGAAGAAGGGGTCCCTTCGGCCTGGCCTGCCCCCTTTCACAGTCTGGGAGCTCTCAAGGGCAGGAGGCAACCTGGTGATCAGGGGAAGGTGACGCCCCCATCACCCTTTTGCTACTGCCACTGCCAGCAGCACAAGCCTAGCTGGCTCTAGTACCTGAGCCTTGGGTGGCGCTGGGTGGCTGGGAAGCCGATATCTGAGGCTTATCTGCACCTTGGGCCAGCCCTGGGTGGCTAGGAGGCTGAGGGAACTGGGGGACTCTGGAGGTAGGAGCGCAGAACAGCCAGACCCGCCTGGGGGCAGACCGGTCATGCTGTGCACCTACTGCCCTAGTGGGGCTAAGGGGACTGGGCGCCACCATCTTATGGCTAAGGGTGCCGCCATCTTTGAGGGCATGGCAGTCAATTACCATATTCCCTCCTTATTGGCTGTGGGTGCCACCATCTTTGTGGGGGCATGACCATCAATTAGCATATTCTCTCTATTAGATAGGATATTTTTGAGAACCCATTTCCCACATGCCTCAATAGATTAGGTAAATTGAGTCTCAAGCTTGACTACATAATAAAGTCTCCTATGAAGATCTTAAAATAATATTAATGACTTGATTTCACCTCAGAACAATGGAATCTAAACCTATAGATTTGGCCCCAGCCTCTCTCTCTGTCTCTCTCTGTCCTCTGTCTATCTCTCCCTCTCTCTCTCTCTCTCTCTCTCTCTCTCTCTATATATATATATATATATATATAGAGAGAGAGAGAGAGAGAGAGAGAGAGAGAGAGGAGAGAGGAATGGAGAAGGATAGAGAGCCAAAAACATCTATGAGAGAGAAACATTGATCAGATGTCCTCTGCATACCCCCTACTGGGGATGTGCCTGCAACCAAGGTACATACCCTTGACCAGAATCAAACCCAGGACCTTTGAGTCCACAGGCCTATGCTTTATCCACTGAGCCAAACTGGTCAGGGCCAGCCTCCATATATTTTTAATCATCCTGAATGCTTCGTGAACAGCAAGAACTGAGAACCATTGGTTGTGGTTATTGGTTCATTTAGCCCTTATAAACATCATTATATTTGTGAACTTTTTAAAGACCATAAACATCAGTCTTGTCCTTGAAATACATGCCTTCCAGCACATGGGGAAAGTAAGGATAAAAATAACAGTATGGAGCAAATACTTTCTTACATAACAGGAAAAGCACTTATCCTATATAATCAAAGAATAATAAGTAAATTGTCCCCTTGACCAGGAGTTCAACCAAGAGGCAGGGCCAGCTGGCCAATCACTCACAGCCCCTAGCCAGCCAGGGCCAATTGGCCGCAATTGGGGTGGGCTGGCTGAACCCCACCTGTGCACGAATTCATGCACCTGGCCTCTAGTTCCAATACAAAAACCAAAATATAACTGGTATAATAATACCATCTTAAACTTTCTTGGAATAATTTTAGATTAACAAAGTTACAAAGATAATGCAGAGAATTCTATTATAGCTTTCACCCAGCTTATCTTATTGTTAACTAACATCTGTCTAAACCAAAATCTTAACATTTTTCTAATACTATTAAACCACAGGATTAATTGGGGTTTCTCCAACTTTCCCACTAGTGTTCTCTTAATGTTCCAGGTTGGAGTCTGGAAAAGCACTTTGCACCTATTCCACATGTCTCTTCACTCTCTGTGCAAATTTGTCTTCTCTTATTTTGTACTAGGGGCCCAGTACACAAAATTCATGCATTGGAGGTGGGTGGCCCCTCAGCCCAACCTGCCCCTCACATACTGGGATCCATCAGGGGATGTCCTACTGATGACTCACCCCTGGCCCAAGGCCAAAAGCCTCTGGCTGAAGCTTTCATCCTTGGGCAGGGAACCTCAGCCAGGGGACCCCAGCCAGCGATTATCCTGCGATGCGGCCCATGGCTGGCTGGCTCTGCCCCAGCCCTGGCCTGCTCAAGGGCTTTTGCCAGCCTTAGGAACCCATGATCTCCCTGCCATGGGGCCAACTGGGGCCAATCACTGATTGCTGGCTGGCTCTGCCCCAGCCCTGGCCTTGGGCAGCAGCCATCATGGTTGGGTGTTAATTTGCATATTGCTCCTGATTGGCTTGTGGGCATGGCTTGTGGGCATGGCTTATTGGGTATAGCTAAGATATAGTCAATTTGCATATTACTCTTTTATTAAATAGGACCAGTGGCCCGGTGCACAAAATTCGTGCATGGTGAGAGAGATGGTGTATGCCCCTTAGCCTGGCCTTCATCCTCTCTAATCTGGGACCCCTGTGGGATCGGGCCTAAACTGGCAGTCGGACAACCCCCTCGCAATCTGGAACTACTGGCTCCTAACTGCTCACCTCCCTCCTGCTTGATCTCCCCTAATCACTCTGCCTGCTGGCCTGCTTGCCCCCAACTGCACCCCCCTGCCAGCCTGATTAACCCCAACTGCTCTCCACTCCTGGCCTGATCACCCATAATCGCCTCTGCCTCAGCCCCACCACAATGGCTTTGTCTAGAAGGACATCTGGAACATCTCATGGTCTAATTAGCATATTGTCCTTTTATTAATATAGATAGGATATGACATACCTCCATAACTATAACATATCTACCAGTATTACCTATGAGAATACGTTCTTCATGAGATAGGAAGGCATCTAATACATTACATTGTATATGTTGTAAGTAGCAGGAAATACAGTATTTGTAGCAATAACATACATCCTGTGACTTTCCTTCCTGATCTGGGGATGGTTCACAGGTCTTTGAACATTTCCTGGCCCCTAATGTATTTTTTTTTTATCATTCAGTATAACTTTATTTACTGTTTATTGTACATGATTTGAGGTCTTTAATTTCTAACCACCCAAGATTCAAATGACTATTTTTTCCATGAATTTTAACATTAACATTAGTGAATTTGTGTATTCATGTGTTTTTATTGTAAACATCTGAATTATTCACATTGTCATAGATCCTGAACTCATAAGAGTGGACCATGCACAGGCTGGCAGCAAGCCAGGAAGCCACTCTGCAAGCAAACTGATACTCTGTATAAGGAGAAAAGTCATAGCATAACATTCATATACTTTAATTCATATACTATCAGGGACTCAACTGCTTGGTTGGTGATGGGGTTGATTATTGGGAGGATTATTCCTGAAATAATTAAGGAAAGGGGGACTCAATCTTTCTTCTTAGTTGCTTGCTCTTCCCTAGCACCTTCATCTCTTTGGGCAGCTTCTCCTTCACCTTCTCCTCAGCGTCTTGAGCATCTTCATCCCCTTCACCTCCTTCCTCCTTTGCATCCTCAAATTATTACTTGGCATCTTCTTCCTTTTCTTCTCCTTCCTCTTCCTCAGTCTCTTTTTTCTCCGCCTCTTCAGCTTCTCCTTCATCCTTAGTTTCCTTGGCTTTTGCAGCCTCAATGGTCTCCTCCACCTCAGTCTGCTCCTCCTAAACGTGGCAAGGGTATTAAGAAAGGAAGCAGTGAGCAGACATCAAGTAGGAGCTAGTCTGTAAACCACCATAGACAGATCATCAAAGACCTGGGAATTCTGAGAGTAGCCTCTGGCTATGTTTCCCAAGCTAGTGAAACTGAGTAGGTGAAGTGGCTTTTGTACCATTCTTCGGCATTCTGCATGTTCTTGGCAGCCAGCTTCTTGTATTGGGTGCAGATGTCTTTGAGCATAGTGGAGAGGTCATACTTGGAGAACACATCCATCTCCACAGAGATCTGAGCATACTGGATCTGTGCTGCAGCTTGGCGATCTCCTCGTCATGCACCTTCTGCAGAAAGGCAATTTTGTCCATCAGGCTGTAGATGCACTTTTCCACCTCAGAGCCTGCAAGAACCGCCTCATCTGCACCTTTGCTCACCTTCATCAGTCAGTCTTCTGCATCCTCATGATTCAGCACCTCTTCCTGGTAGCATGCCTGCAGGTTGTTCCCAGCCACTTTGTAGACCAGGTGCCTCCTAACTGCCCCATCCCTCTCCTCTCCAGGGACAGGGTAGGGTAGGGCAGGACACAGGCATCCCATTTTCATTAAAATGTTCAACCCATGCCTGCTCCACCAGTCTCCTCAGGCCCAGGGGCAGACAGTGATCCTGAATACCTGGGCCACCCCTGCCTATGTACCTCCCCCCCCCGGAGACTTCAGGCATTATCCATGCCGCCTGCTTGATCCAAATCGCCGCCTGGACCCCCAAGAGCCACATCAGAAGCTGCCTTCTGGAACTGCCCAGTTCCAATTGCTGCGTGGACTCCACGGGGGGTGTCAGGCTCTGTCCATGCCATCTGCCTGGGTCCCGATCGATGCCTGGACCTAATGGGCAGCATCAGACACTGTCCATACCGCCTGCCCAGTCTCAATCGATGCCTGGACTCCACGGGCAACATCAGGCACTGACCCCTGGGCCTTCCTGGTCCTGACATTGCCTGGAGCCCACAGGAAACATCAGGCACTATCTATGCTGCCTGTCCTATACCAATCACCATCTGGACCCGGCAGGTGACATCAGGAGGTGCCTGCTGGAACTGCACAGTCCCTATCGCCACCTAGACATAGCAGGCAACATCAGGCTTTCTCCCAATCGCTGTGGACAGGATCAGGTGCTGCCTGCCAAGCCTGCCAGGTCCCTATCGCCCCCTTGACTCCCCAGGGGCATCAGGCCCTGCCCTCGAGGTCTGCCTGGTCCATGGTGGCCTGGATCCTGCAGGCTACATCAGGTGCTGCCTGCCCCACCAGCATGTGCAAATTTACCGGCCCTGGGCACCCAACCATGGCTCTGTGATCAGGGGCCGCCATAGCTGCCGCCTCCGCCCTCAGCCCACCGGGCCTACACCTGGGCCGGAAAAGGCCCTCCCGGTGTACAAAACCTTGTGCTCACAGCTCTGGGTGCGTTCACATTAGAACCCCCAGTCCACACCCCCTGCCTCGGAGCGCATGCTCTCTCCTGGCCTCTGTCTCTGCTGCTCGCATTCCCCAGGCTCACCCAGCGTTCCCCAGAAAGCACACGGTGCTGTGTTGTCCAAGAGAAGGCCCTCCTGCCGCCAATCTCTTGGCCAGGTTGCCGTTTTGGCTAACCTGGTGCCATTAAACATTTTTTTAATTGTGCTGATGTACACATAACATAAAAACAATCAGGAACCATTGTGAAGCCTACAACTTAGCAGTGTCCAGTACACTGACATGGCTGTGCAACCACCGCTACCCTCCATCTCAGTAACTTTCATTTTGCAAAACAGAAACTGTCTCCACTGAACACAAATCCCCATCCCTCCCAGCCTGGCCCCCACCCTCCTCAGCTGTCTATGAACTTAGGACCTGAAGTGCCTCATGGCATGCAGTCACGTGGTTTTTGTGTTTTTGATTGACTGGCACAGTGCCCTCCAGGGCCGGCCGTGCTGCAGCGGGTCAGAAGCTCTTTGGAGGCGGAGTGTGTGTATCACGTGTTTATACCTTCACCCTCTGGGCTCTGGGGTTGTTGTAAGGCCCTCAGGCTCACAGTACAGACAGAGCCTGCACCTCTTCTAATTCTGATTCCTGTGTCCCTGATTGTACCCACCCAGCCTCCCACCAGTGTTCGCACACTTACTTTCTGGATCTGCACAAAGATGCCGGGCTGGGAGTGGAACCAATACTTGATCAGGCCCCAGAACCTCAGGATCAGTAAGATGCAGGTGCCTACCAGCCCCGCCAGAGACAGGAAGGTGGCCACCAGCAATGGCCTTTACCGACCCTGGTGTAGGCCAGCCACTGCTCTGCCACAATCTATCAGGGGTCCCTCATGGCTGTCTGGCCTACAGCTGGGTCTGGAAAAGGCCTGCTGTGATCTATGGAGGGCTCCAATCACTGCCTGGTCCTGCCCCCCTATCCTGATTGGCTGGTAGCATAGCAAAGGTATGGTCAAATTTTCATATTACTCTTTTATTAGATAGGATAACTGTGATACTTTTGAAGGGTTCTCATAGTGTTTGGTAGAATATTCTCAATTTTTATTTGCTTTATGCATTCTCATAAGAAGACTAGGGTGATGAATTTGAAGGAAGAAAACTACAAGTTGTCCTCTCACTGCATAAAATCAGAGGGTGTGAGATTTCAACATGATTAATCACTGATTATATTAACTTCATTGCTTGGTGAAGGTGGTATCTACCAGGTGTCTCCACTATACTATAAAATTACCATTTTTATTTCCTTTCATATTCTATTATTTGTGAGTCACTAAGTCCAGTCTATACTCAAGAGAAGATAAATGAACTATTGTTTAGAATACTTCTGTAAGGATAATTTGTTCTTTCTTCACTATTTATTTAGTTATTCAATTGTTTATTTGTATCAGTATAGACTCGTGAATATTTATTTTATTCTTTGAGATAAAATACAGTGCTCATTAATTATTTTATTACATTGTTTTAGCTGGAGCCATTGGAAACACTTTGAAACACTCAAACAATTTGAGATGCCCCATTCCTGTTTGTTCATTTTTTTTCAAGCATTTTCATACTTTTTGGTGTTACAAGAATCTCTAGGTTCATCTTGTACTTTTCATGCCCCAGTCCTAGAATCATCCATTTCTCTAAGGAACTCTGGTGTCTTTTATTGGAATATGTTCTTTAGAAGCCAAAATCTGAGCACAAAAGGTGTTCATTATTACTGGAGTGTCACTATGGAGAATTTCTTTTTTAGTTGTTTTCTTTTTTATTCAGCATTCTTATATAAATCCTGCCTTTTGATGGATTCTAAAAATCCTCAGGCTCTACACATTAACGTAAAAATAAGATCCACTGTAATTGTAAGACATAAATTCTGTTTCTTAAACTGCTGCGAGGTACCTGGACATTTTTATAATCTTGGCTTTCTTTTCCTGGATATTTTCATTATTGGTTTACTAAAGATATTATGACCTCTGTGGGTTTTGCCAGACACATAATGATTGCTGCCTAATATCTTTGCTTGAAAGTGACAATCATATAGCCCAAGAAAAGTATTGTAAATGTGAATAATCTTCTTTGGTTCCTTTAATGGTTCTCAAAATTGAGCAACATCAAATTTCTGAAGCACCAACAGCTGACAGCTGAGTTACCCCTCTTGTATCAACTCTTAAGAGCACCACATTTTAGAGATTAGTTTTTGTTTTGTTTTTTTAAATCGTTTATTCCTTTTTTGTTTGTTTCAAGAGTCTAAGTGTTCAGCAAACAGCAGCTGTTTCTAGTAAAGGCTTTCATAGATGACTTGGCAGGTTTGGAAATGGATTACTTTTTGTCACAGCTTAGACTCCAACAGTGAGTAGAACTAAATAGTAGAAATTGGTATTAAATCCTGATCATGAAATCCCACCACAGTAATAATAATAATACAAATATTTCAAAGAAAAAGTAAACAAAATAAGGAAGAAGCATTTAGATCCAGTGCAACTGTGCTGTCAGAGAAGCTCATGAAGTTGTCATAGCAACACAAAGATAAAAATTACACGAACAACAAGTGATTAGACCTTGCTCTGGAGCCACCTTGCCTACTTCCTCTCTTCCAATGACACCCTGTGGAAAATTGATTGGGTAGGAATGTGATGCACAAACTTCTAGGAAGACAAGATGTCTAAAAATAAATGCCCCTGTTCTTGGTGTGTGACATGTAGCAACTGTGATGAGCAGCTTAGAAGTTATTCAGTAATCTTGGTTTTAATTGTTCGGAGAAAGCCAAATCACTATAATATAATGTGAAATGCTCCATTGAAAGCATTTATAGATCTGTGTACCTGGGAAATGGAGGTGCAGAAGTCTACCTAGAAAATTCAAACAAAACTGCAAGTAACACAACTGAGTCTTCAAGAGTGTATGAACATGTAGAAAGGGCAAACAAGGGGAATGGAATAGAACTTCAATGTTCAATCATTTCCCACAGGAGGAGAACTTCAATCTTGGAAATCTAAAACTCTGAAAAAAAGGATAATTTTTGTAAATGTCAGATTTTTAAAAATTTAAATTTATTGCAATAACATTGGTTAATAATATAAGCTTTAGCTTTTTAATTCCATTTGATCTACAGTCTCTAGGTGCTCTGGAAATACTTGTTTCTTGAAGGACAAACATGGGCAGTTTCTAATTATTTACTGGAATTGCTTTCATGATTTTATTTTTTGTTTAAAAGTCTTTACTGTGGATTGACATCAGGAATAATTTATTCACACACACACACACACACACACACACACACACACTTACACTTAAAGTAATTCATCTTCTCATGCTGAGAAGACAATTAGTGTCATGAATAATCTTTTAGTCCAGAATCAAACTACCCTCATTTAAAACAAAACAAGAAATTCACTAATCTCATTATGCCATTACCAGAAAGAACAATCCATTTCTAGTTTTGCTGTGAAAAGATGATTTTTTTTTTTAACAAACTCCTAAGAAACAAAAAGACAAAAAAATAAAACAGAAGGAAGGGCTTGGCTACTTTTCCAAAGGGTATTCTACTGAGTTGAATTCCTTAGTGCTCTTAGGATATAATTTGATGTTCTAAATTAATTGACATGAACCTTTTCAGGAACATTCCATTTAAAAACTATTTCCTTGGTCCAGCCAGCATTCCTCAGTGGTTGAATGTGTACCGATGAATCAGGAGGTCAAGATTCAATTTCTGGTCAGGGCACATACCATGGCTGCAGACTCGATCCTCAGTAGCAGTGATGCAGGAGGCAGACAGTCAATGATTCTCTCTCATCATTGATGTTTCTAACTCTCCTTTCCTCTATGAAATCAATAAAAACATTTTTTTAAAACCCTATTTCCTTGGAACATAAACCTTCCCAGTCCTGTGGTTCTCACTATGTGATCTCCTTTCTAAGAATGGAACCACTTATGATACTGGGTTCATTGCAGTGTGAGGTCAGTTAGTCAGTATGGCTGTTTTTTTTTTTTAAAATCTGTGCTCTGAAAGACATAAAAGAAACAGGAAATCTGTTTCCATATTCAAGAATGCCCTAGATCTAACAGGAATATCAACCACTTGAGATCTAATAGCCTGGAAAAAAATGGAGCTCATAAGTTAAAAAAAAGACAAAACACAAAATGAGGAGTGATTGAACTTTGCTCTGGTAAAGTAAACTAGCAAAAGACATTTTGCAGGTGAGACCAGAATCCAGTAATCCTCAGCATAGGTATTTATTACCTTCTTTTTTTCTCTCTCAGGTGTAAGTCATAATGATGTCATAAAGGCACAGAACAACCCACCTTGGAAATCTAGAAATCTGAACTTTAAAGGTAGGCCTCCCACTGCTGGGAGAATGGCAAGGGAACACACATCTATACAAGTCAGATGAAAAGCACTAAAGACAAATTATATTATTTAAGAAGGTGGGTTTCCAAATACTGAAGATGGTTGAACCAAAGGGAACTTCTGAAATTTAGGTTACACGAAAACTATCAGTATTTTCCTTCAGACTCCTAAAGCCATTTCCCAAAAGGTATAGAATTCTACATTTTTAATAGTCTTCTCTAGATGATTCTGTTGAATCACTACCTAGGAGAAACTGGAGCTGCTAGAGGCCACAGGAGCTTGGAGGGCACTGGACTCCAACTAGTCTAGCTCAACTCTGGTCAGTTTGAAGTATTAGAATCCTGGGTAATATTTATTTGAAAATAATAGTGTTGTTGCTTAAAAATAAGAGCAGACATGAATGGACATTTTGATATTAATTTCATTTCCAACTCTAGAGACTATCTTCTTATACTGTCACCAGAATTGCCGGGATCTACACAAGCAAGAATTTTTTCCAGCCATTCTGTTCAATACCCCATATCTCACTAGAGCACTTAGCTGTTTTTTAATTCAGAAGTGTTCTTGTTGTTGTTGTTGTTGTTGTTGATATTTCTTCCATTGAGTTTTAGAAAGAGTAGGGAGGGAGGGTAAGAAAGAAAGAGAAAAACATTGATGTGAGAGAGACACATCAATTGGTTGCCTCCAGATGTGCCCTGCTGGGGCCAGAATTGAACCTGCAACTCAGGTACATGCTCTTGACTGCAAATAGAATCCTGGACCCTTCAGTGCAGGCTGTCCCTGCCAGGGCTATCCAGACACATTTTAGTGAAAGTCGTATATGAGTTACAAAATGGAAACATTTTAGAGTTATTTGACAGTGAAATGTTAAGGTAGAAAGGTCCATTTGCTTATTTATTTTGGCAGTTAATTATTCTCTTTTGAGAACTTTCAAATATTACTTAAATAGTGCACAGTTTTTTTCAATGATGGGAGTAAGGGCCTGACTCACCAAGGATCTGAGCACAAAAATTTTTGGCTCTAGGCTTTGATCATCTTTCTCACATGATTTTACTAGAACAGCATACATTTTAAACATTTCTTCTCAGCAAAAAAAAAAAAAAAAAAAAAAAAAAAAGTGCTATAATTAAGAACTGTGCTCTGTTTCATAATTACATAGATTCCTAGGATAGAGTATGAATTTACATCAGTATTTCCTAAAATATGTTCTTTTTTGTTTTTTAATATATTTTATTCATTTTTTCTAATTCTCTAGGGATAGAGAATTAGAAACATCAATGAGAGAGAAACATTGGTCAGCTGTCTCCTGCACACCTCCCATTGGGGATGTGCCCGCAACCAAGGTATATGCCCTTGACCGGAATAGAAGCTGGGACCCTTCAGTCCACAGGCTGATGCTCTATCCACTGAGCTAAACCAGCTAAGGCTAAAATCTGTTCTATTTAATATTAGGGTCTTAAAACATTTTCATGGGTTTTAATGTGAAATGATGATATGGCAAGTCTGTTTACTGACTTTTCTACTTAGAAAAGAGTTTTAAAGTGATACAAGTCTGTTTACTGACAACTTCTTGGAGTGTGTTGGTATGTCCTGTGAGTCTCCAATAAATTGCTTAAGGAACTCTTTCTTTCAAGAGCTATCTCTTGGGATTTCTATTCTGCAAAATACTTTTGGAGAATTACTTACCTAGATATTTCCTTCATTTAAAAAAATTAACAGAATTAAACACACACACACATATTGCAGAAAGTGTTGATGGAATAAAGGCAGAAAAATTCACTGGCTGGTTTACTGGAAAATTAACTTCTTTTTCAAAATTGATAAATTATAAATTGGTTAAATACCTGATATTCTTTTAGGTTGGCAACTTAAAAATAACTTCTTTTGCAGGAAAAAAAATCATCATTCCCACTAAAACTCAAATATCTTTCAAAAGAGAACAGATGTTTATCTTCTTAAAATGATGTAGCTCAGTGGTTGTTCATAGACCTAAGAACCAGGAGGTCATGGTTCTATTCCTGGTCAGGGCACATGCTCAGATTGAGGAATCAATCCTATGGATTGTGCAGGAGGCAGCCAATCAATAATTCTTTCTCATCGTTGATGTTTCTATCATGTTCTCTCTCTCTCTCTTCTTCTCTGAAATCTATAATATATATATATATATATATATATATATATATATATATATTTTAAATGGTATAAGTATGAATCTACTGGAAAGTTAGAGGGTGAAAGAAAATTGATTCTGATAATCCATTCTAGTTTTGAGAGACCCTGGTCTTTAACATTCCCATTTATTTTTTATCTGAGAGTCTAGCAAAAAGAATTTCCAGCTCTGCTAATCATTTAATTATTACATGACTTTCTTAGTTCAGTCAGGCAACTATATAACAGAAGACCACAGACAGGGTGGCTTATAAACAACAGAAATTATTTCTTGCAGTTCTGGAGGCTGAAAGTACAAGATCAGGGTGCAGCCTAGTCCAGTTCTGGTGAAGGCCTTTTTCTGGGTTGCAGGCTGCAGACTTCCCACTGTGCCCACATGACAGAAGAGGCATGGAAACTTTCTTGGGCCTCTTCTATAAGGGCATTAATCTCACTTATGAGGGCTGTGTCCTCATGATGTAATCACCACTAAAAGTCCCATTTCCTAACACCATCACATTGGGCATTAGGATTCCAATATATGAATGTTGAGGGCATACAAACATTCAGAATATTATCTGAATATTTATCATCTGAATATTATCATCATGAGTCTGAAGTGCAGAAAGATTATGGACTTCCGCATCAATGAACACAGATTAGAGGATGGGGTAGAATGCAAAGAGCAGTATCTCTGTTGGAAAGCCCATGGTCAGTATTGCATTGCCTCATTCTTGAACATGATTGTATGAACAAGAAATGTGAAATGTTGTAGTAAAGCCAGTAACATGGGATAAAAAGACTAAGCTAACAAACAAGAAAAATAAATATTTGTAGGAATCAGAAATAAGTTAGGGAACAACGAGAACAAAACACACACACACATATCTAATTACTTCCTTCCAAGTAATTCAAGAAGATATTACTTCCTTATGCTATGAGGAATGCTGTGTTTACAAATCTGATGTACAGCTCACAAATCTTTATTTATTTTCATGTTTAGTAATTTTTGGTTGAAAGTGTATTAATATATATAATGCATTGCATTGACTCTTAAGTACTGTTTTGTTTTTCTGGGACTTTTTTTTTTTTTTTGTCATTGTGATAACAGGTCATTAACTTGACTTAATTCAATCTGTGAAAGTTATCTCATGTGCCACTATTTATAGCTTATTGTTTCTTCCCTCCCTTGAAGCCTGAAGCTATTTACAGAGAACCTATATTTGGTGCCTGAATAATGAATAGATTCAACGACATAGAAAGTATAAAGATTACATTTTCAGGAATTTGGGGGGGGGGGGGGTTATGAGATTTCCTACATGAGCTGGCAGAAATGTAGAGTACAATTATCTGTTGTCTCAGCTTCCAAAATATAACTAACCCCTTACATTAGCAGCTCCACTGCCACGTGTCATGAACTTAGTCTGCCACCTCCGACTCCAGCTGGGAATGAAGAGAACACCCCAAGGCAAGGAGATCACAAATGACATTTTACCTCAGACGCAGTATTTTGAGAATTTTTAAAATATAATTTCATTGTATTCAGAGAGGAAGGGAGAAGAAGAGAGAGATAGAAACATCAGTGATGAGAGAGAAACATTAATCTGCTGCAGCAAATTGGGCATGTGCCTTGATCAGAATCAAACCCAGAACCCTTCAATCATAGGCCCATGCTTGCCAGAAGCCAGTTCCAGCATGTCATAACTGTAAGAGTTTCATCAAAAGGTTGATGGAACTTGGGGACTCAACAAGGGCTGTTATTGCCTATTGGAAATGGCTAAAGACATTTCCCCAAACCTGAAAAGGATGCATTAAATTGATTGTTTGCTGTCAGACAAACAATGCATGTTACTGACTCCTACTAGCCAAACACCTGAACAGCCATAGGCTATTCCCCAATCTGACAATGGACTCTGTAGGAAACCCTACCCTTTGAAGTGTATATCTCCATCTTGCCTTAGAATAAATTGTGTTAATAAAAAGCAAGGGATCCTGCGACAAAAAGAACTTAGTTTCTTTAGCTAGGCTCCTCTGACCCCCAATGCCTTTCAAAATTATCTTTTATCTCTGGACTTAAGTTACACAGATTGCTGAGCCCTTCTAAATGCTGGAACAAGAACCCCAGTAGATGCTCTATCCACTGAGACAAACCAGCTAGGACTAGTTTGCTAATTTTAAAAATGAGTGAATACTTTTTTTACTGTTGCTGATCTTGAACCAATTTACAGTGTTCTTCAATGGTGGTTTCAAGTAATAGTTTTTGGGTGTTCGCTTTTTCTCTGCAGAAGGGAATCAGACAACTTTAACAACTGCTAGAAGTAAGGTCACCTATATTTAATTTTCCTGACTACTATAGATTTAAATATCTCATTTTTATATTGATCTTGTATCTAGTGATCTTTCTAAATACTAGTACATTTGGGTCCTAACTGGTTTGGCTCAGTGGATAGAGAGTTGGCCTGGGGACTGAAGGGTCCCAGGTTTGATTCTGGTTGAGGGCATGTACCTTGGTTATGGGCACATCCCCAGTGGGGGTGTACAGGAGGCAGCTGATCAATATTTCTCTCTCATCGATGTTTCTAACTCTATCCCTCTCCTTCCTCACTGTAAAAAAAAAAAAAATCAATAAAATATATATTAAAAAATACATTTGGGGTTTTCTACATAGGCAAATCAAACAAATAGTCAAGTGGCATAAATAAATAAAATTATAGCTATATTAATATTATGAATAATATTAAATGTAAAAGACCTGAAGATTCTAATGACAAGGAGATTTTTCAATTAAATTTTTTTTAAAAAAAAAAAAGCAAGAAACTTGCCTGCCCAGCATGGTTCAGTATTTGTGCTTTGACCCAGGAACCAAGAGATCACTGATTTGATTCTTGGTCAGGGCACGGGCCCAGGTTTCAGGTCCCATCCCAAGTAGAGGGTATGCAGGAGGCAGCTGATTGATGATGTTTCTCTATCATCAATGATCCTATCTTTCCCTCTCCTTTCTGCTCTCTCTAAAAATCAACAAAAACATGTTTAAAAGCGAGAACCAACTATAAGACAGTATAGGTTGAAAATACAAGAATGGAAAAAATAGCTTGAGAATAAGCGATAGGGAATAGCTCATCTGGAAGCTTAATTAAGTTGAGGTCTCAAGGCGCTGCCTGGGGTACTTCTTCAATAGGTTCAGCTTGTTGTCTGCATCCTACTCCAAACTGAAGAAAGATTAAATAGAAAGATCACGTTCTAAGATCTCAGTTATTCAGAAAGCTATGATAAGAAAAAATCCCAGTTCAATACCAATTATTCCAGGTTATTTGCATTAAGGAAAAATATGCTTGCTTCCTTTGTTCTGATATTATATATGAAGATTTACATGGAAAGTACAAAAAGGAACTAGGACTCTGGACTTAATCAGAAAGTCACTTTTATCAGTGGTTCGGGAAGCAAAAACAGTTCTAGGTCTATGTTCAGAGTAGGAATCTAAGAGAGGGTGACAAGTGGATGGAGTGGATTAAATCTTCAAGGCTTTCAGAGTATGAGAAAATATATAAACAGTCTGGTTTGGGAACTATAGTAAGAGAATGGAAACTAGAATATTAGCAACCTTCTTTGGGGCAAGGAACAAGCAGGTTCTGGGTAAGTTGCTTCAGCAGAAAATTCAAGGCATCCATAGGAAAAATGAAAAATCAATGTTAAATTGAATAGTCTATGAATTAGTTTTCCTTCCTCATTCAAGGTCAGATTGCCTGAAGGTGGAGATCCAGAGGTACATTTGACCTAAGTTTGAAGGGCAATGGGGTTATGAGTAAGGTAGTTCTTGCCACAGGCCTACACAATCGATGTTCCCGGCAACTTCACATTTCAATTTTCTGGCACCCTTTCCTCTTGGAAATTTCCATTTCACCAAGCGTCAGATCATTATCAGATTCTGATGTAGATTTGAGATGATGAAATATAGTAGCCAGTTCTTGAAACTACTTGTCCTGGCTGCTGTCTGTATTTAAGAGAGAGGGCACATAAACATCACTTTCACAGCCCCCTGGGACTGGCCTCTTGTTGATAGACAGTCAAAGAGCAGAACTGGGTGCCATTGAGCCCTCTGACAGTTTTTAAATAAAAGTCTTATGATCCCCTGCCTCCTTCCAAGTGTGTTGCTGAATTTGTTATGGATTGAGATATATTCAAAACCAGACTGTGCTATGCTTGATGGACTTGAGCTGACATTGCTCTCATCTCATCTACCTGGCAGGCATAGCTAGGAAGCTCTCATTTGCATAAGACAAAAAGCTCATGACCCAGGAAGAAACAGACAGCATTTTGCTTTCTTAGAGACTAGATCTTTGAAATGTCAGGATTCTTTCTCAGGAGGAAGTGATGGAGGTTCTCTACTGCAGTCATAGCATGCATCCCCTAGCAAGGAATGGACTTGTCATTAAAAACAGCATATTAATAGTTAAAATTGGGAACATTATTTGGGATTCTATAAACTACACTTTATATTCTTAGTAATTATTTTTAATTCTTGTCATCTACTAAATAAAGGTCAAAATATGTGTGTTATTTGTTATTTTTTATGTGTAGTTTTTGTGTGCAGTTGGGATTTAAAAATTAATATTAGTCACTACAAAAATGAGCAGTAGGTATAAGCAAGAGTAATAAAGTAAAAATTCACCTGAAGTTCTACCCAGGCTCTTTTTATCCATATAATTTTTATATAGGTCTTTTCAATACTTTTTGGTGCATATATAAGCTAACATTATAAAACTGGGATTACTGAATACACACTTTTAAAAATAAAAAGATACATTGTTTTTCATGACAACATGTCTTCAGTGCTTTTCTTTATCAATATGTACTAGTATTATTAGGAAAGTTGGTTACAAATAATAAGTTATACATGTATATATACCCAAGCATAACCACAAAATTCCACTAAACTGAGATAAAGGGACAGGAAAAAAAAGTCATCAGAAATCAAGAACAAAAATAGCTGAAAAGAGGCAAATGCAGCAAACATTTGGAAGATGAAAGCAGATGGGTGAGTGCTAACTGATTTTGCAAATATGAGAAAGTGGAATCCTACGTTGGCAATGAAGAATCCCCAAGGACAGGCACAGGAATTGACAAAGCCACCTCGGAACAGAAGTGAAGGGGAACTGAAGTAAGAAACTTAATCAAAGACTGTCATATCTCAGTCTGCCTGCTGCCCCTTTCTCCTCCACCCCTCCCCACCACCACTTCCTAAGCAGACAACCTTACTTGAGATTCGTGCTCTGAAGAGGATAATTAAAGGGTCTCTGCTCAGAGGACTGGGGCCAGGTAGTTGAAGTACATTCAAAGTGAAAATGGAGAAATAAGTGTAGGTTTATATAATGATTTTCTAGAGAATCTGACCAGCCCATGAGGAGATATATAAGAATATTTATAGCAAGGTAAAAAGAATAAAAACAAACAAACAAAAAGAAAACAAAAATAACCCAACCCAGATATGGTAACAATTAAACCTCAGTAAACATGTTCCACCTATATTAATACATGTTTCACATTTTAATCTCCTGTTCTTAACTGTGAGTGAGCAGACAGCCAGGATTACCTGCCATCTGAGGAAGTAAAACACAGAACAAAAGGGGTAACAGTCTCTGCAAGAAAGAACACCTTTCCTCAGCTTTCATTTGTGTTGACAGAAGATGGTTTGACTGGGTGGTGGGGCAAATAGTGCAATATACAGAACTTGTATTATAGAAATATATATCTGAAACCTGTAATCTTATTAACTAATGTCACCTCCAATAAATTTAATAATTCAAAAAATAATGTCAAACCTAAAGTAAGCTGAATAAATAGTGCAAGGAATATTTTACCATACTTGTGTTTTCCCTCTCTCTCTCATACTGAATCATGAAATTTCACTCCTCAATAATTCAGCATATAACTCCTAAAAATAAGAGCTTTCCCTATAATTTTTCATTTTCACATCTAAGAAAATAGTGTTTTTACCATTTACCTTCCATAATACCACAGTGACTTTTTAAAAATATATATGTATTATTGATTTTATACAGAGTGGAAGGGGGAGGTACAGAAAGGCAGAAATATCCATCAGCTGCCTCTTGCACACCCCCTATTGGGGATGTGCCCACAGCCAAGGTACATGCCCATGACCGGAATAGAACCTGGGACCCTTGGGTCTGCAAGCCAATACTCCATCGAGCCAAATTGGTTTCAGCCACAGCAACTTTTATTGATGTCTCATTATTATTCCATGATGCAAACAGATTTCATGAATTACATTTTTTGCATATTTTTAGACTTTTTACTATAGAAAAGTCCCTCTATCCTTTGTTTCTTATGCAAATTACTCTTTTACTAGATAGGATAGAGGCCTGGTATATGGGTGGGGGCCAGCTGGTTTGCCCTGAAGAGTATTCCAGATCGGGGTGGGGTTCCATTGGGGCATGAGGCAGCCTGGGAGAGGGGCCTGTGGTGGTTTGCAGGCTGGCCACAACCCCAGCAACCCAATTGGAGGCCCTGGTATTTGGGATTTTTTTATGTTCTACAATTGAAACTTTGTAGCCTGGAGCGGAGCCAAGCCTCTGCTCACTCCATGGCAAGAGTCATTTCTGTTTGGGTTTATTTAAGTTCTATAATTGAAACTTTGTAGCCTAGAGTGGAGACCTAGGTGCTAGGGCTGCAGAAGCTTGGCTTCCTCCCTCGCTCAGGCAACCCTAGCCTCTGCTCTCTCCAGCTGTATGGCTGCCGCCATTTCTGTTGGGATATATCTTCTATAACTGAAACTTTGTAGCATTGAGTGGAGGCCTAGGCTGGCAATGGCAGGCAGAAATCTTGGCTTCCTCCATTGCGGGGGAAACCCAAGCTTCCCTCCTCCTCTCAGTGGCTGCAGCCATCTTGGTTGTGGTTTATTTGCTCCTGATTGGCTGGTGGGCATGGATGGTGGGTGTGGCTTGATTGGTGGTACAGTCAATTTGCATATTGATTTTTTATTAGAAAGGATATATATGTATATATATAATTGATTTTATATATATAATTTATAATATATATAAATTAATTTCAGAGAGGAAGAGAGAGATAGAAACATCAATGACGAGAGAGAATCATTGATAAGCTGTCTCCTGCATGCCCCCTTCTGGGGATCGAACCCAAACCCAAGGCATATGCCCTTGACCAGAATCGAACCCAGGACCCTTTCGTCCACAGGCCAAGCCAGCAGGGCTTCTATGCAACTCTTTAAAGCAAAATGAAATCATTATGTCTTAAAAAAATGACTACTTTGGGAAGTGTGCAAAATCCTCTTAAAATTTATTCTTTAATATTTATTAAAACAAATGAATTTAATATCATTTAGTTTAAAAAAATATCTAGAGAAAGCTCTTAAGTAACAATTTCTCACTAATTTCAAATTGTAAAAGCTCCTGGTTTGGTTTGTTTTTTCCCTTAAAAGTTTCAGAAAAGGACTTTGTTTATTTTCTTACCTTTTTACTTAAATTGGGGGATTAAAAGACTTTGAACTTTAGCTATCACAATTGCTCTCTCTGCAATCAAATATTTTTGTAACTAATGCCCACAAATGAATATCGGGTTTCTGAAGTCCTACGTGGGGTCCATTTCAAGGAGCCTTTCTGTACACAAGCACTGAGCTTCACTGGCGCATGCTTCCGTGTCAGAACTTTCGCATTATATAAGGGGGAGGTGGTCCTGGCAGGGGCTCTCTCTGGGCATGGATTTGCTAACTGTAATCTCTTTCCCAGTCTTTCGTGTGAAATTGACCTATTTAAGCCTCCTATTTACACCTGGGTCAATGTTGCTAAATAATGATTTCCTAGGAAAGTATTTTCTTTAGGTTTTTCTTACGTGTTGCAATAGAGGTGCATATTATATTATTACTGAAGGACTGGTGCATAGATTTATGCACCAATGGGGTCCCTTGGCATGACCTGTGAGGATCAGCCAAAACCAGCAGTCCAACATCCCCTGAGGTATGTAGTAGTGCATGAATCGGCAGGCAGCTGGGGAGGAACCTGAGCCTGGGCCAGAAGCTACACTGCTCCCACTCATCCTGGCCCCACTGGGCCGGCAGCTGCTGCTGCTCAGTAGCCTTGCTGCCACTCCGCTGGGGTGGTGAGGGGGCAGCCAAGCTGTGCTTGCCAGTTGTGAGCCCAGCTCCTGGCACCTGTTGGTCAGCTGAGCAACATTCCCATGTGGGAGCACACTGACCACCAGGGGGCAGCTCCTGCATTGAGCTTCTGCCCTCCGAGTGGTCAAAGTGCATCATAGTGACCAGTCGATCTGTCAACTGGCCGAATAGTCAACCAGTTACTTAAGCTTTTATATATAGAGATGTACAGCCAAACCAGTAATTTCCTCTGCATCTGTTGCTGTCTTCTTTCTTATTCCTAATATTTTAGTGTCTTCTCTCTCTATTGTTCAGCAAAGGCTAAACAGAAAAGGACTCTCACCAGAGGAGCAATACCAGAGAGCTGAGTGAGGAACAGACCTTTCCTCCATAACATTAGGTTGCAGAGGAAATGATCTGGAGGGTGCAGACTTGTCAGGGTGAACAAGAATACCTTACACTGACAAATTGTTATTCATATGGCACAGCCCAGCAAATGTTCACATATATGCCTTCCTACCATATTGCTGTTTGTGGGAAATGTGGCCATGAAAAGGAGAGATGCAACCTATCAAATATTGAATGAAAATAAATAATAATGGAATGAGGAATTTGATGTTGGGTATTACTATTCAAAAGTATAATTGCATCTTAACTTTTTTTAAGTATATTTTATTAATTTCAGACAGGAAGGGAGAGGGAGAGGGAGAGATATAATCATCAATGATGAGAGAGAATCATTGATTGGCTGTCTCCTACAACATCCCCTACTGGGAACTGAGCCTGCAACCTGGGCATGTACCCTGACTGGGAACTGATCCATGACCTTCTGGTTCACAGGTCAACACTCAACCACTGAGCCAAACCAGCCAGGTGAATTTTAAAATTTATTATTAAATAAAATACTTTATGCTTATATATGGTCTTTAAAGTTAAGTGAACTAAAATCGATATGAATAATGTTGGACTAGACAGACTAAATATATCTGTAATTTTGAGCATGTGCCCTTAGTGTAAAATGATATGCTCAACCACACATAGTCCTAGATGTTTCTGAGCTTAAAAGCTAGGGAAAGGAACAATTCATCTCTAGGCCCCTTAGAACTCAGTTTTCTTTCTAAATCACTATCACTATCCAGATCCAGAATATCTTAAGTAAGGAGGAAAGAGAAGGAGAAGAAGAGGGAGGAAGAGAGGGGAAAGATCAAGGAAGAGATAGACAACAAAAATATTAAAGATTTAATATGAGAATGGAGACCTATATGAAATACAGAAAAAATAATTATTAAAAAAAGCATTATGTACAACTTGTTAGAACACCAAAAGTATTCTTTGAAATAGAAAATTTTAGGACAAAAATAGTTTTTGCCTGGATTCTCTGGATACAGCAAAGGAGATTGAAGGGAATAGAGCTGCCTCATATTTACCAAGAAGCATGAGATGTAGCATGTAAATGGCTTAACTTAGTCATTCTTAGATTTCCTCACAACAAGTAGGAGGTTGAGAGTGCAAATGAGAATACTTAAATATTCCTGTGACCTACTCAAAACTATAGAATCTGAATCATTGTAAATTTAAATTTCTTTAAGAAATACAATAAGCAATTGCTTTTAGAAGCAATCTGAATTAAAACAGAGAACCAAGCAGATTTGGTTAATTTTTATTTTCTTGTTTCTGTATACCTGGGATTAATGAGAACTAACAGATGATGATTAAAGATATGTACCCTACAACTTAAAGAGAAACTCCCATAATTAAGCGAGACGCACCCTAAACATACACCACAGACACACACACACACACACACACACACACACACACACACACACACACATAATTAGAATGACCTCTATTGCTTCAATCAACTTCCTTCATTACACATATGGACAACAGGCAAGAAGCAAAGGAGAGAGCATGAGTTCATGGTCCTCATGCACATTTTATCTTTAGGAGTGACTATTGCTACCATGTCTTATTAAGAAACCAGTTCCAGATTCCCCAATAATATTGAATTATTTGGAACACATAAAGATGATTCAAAATAAGGTATCTACAAATATGGATACTTTATTTGTAGCTAAAAATTAAGCATTTTGGGAGGTGGGTTTACATACATTGCTGAGAAATCTTGTTAGATTTAGGATGCAATCTTTTCATCAGGATTTGGTAAAAATAAGTATACAGAACTAAAATGGGCTAAAACACATTTATATGGAAAGGTTTAGATATTTTAGAGAGTTTTTGCCATTCTAATTCTCACAAAAGCAAATAATGTTGATGAAGCTATTGCAAAGCAATGCAGTCTAAGTCCAAGTGAATAGAAATATTGTGTAACTTAATTACAGGATGTTGTGGTTCCACTGATGCTGAATGGGACCCATCCACACTGGAAACTATTCACAGGTTGGTTCTCTTCAGAGTGGAGGAGCCAGACTGATGGAAGTTCTGAAAACCATAGTACATGTGGAACATGAGGAAAGACATATGGGTTTATCCTAGGATCACAGTAGAACAGTTGTTAAATCTCTTCCATTTATTGGAAGGATTGTCATATAACAGAAAGACTATGCCTGTCATTTGATGCTACAGAAAGCAAAACCATGTGGAAGTGACAGGAATAAAAACTTTTATACATGTCAAAAAAAAGGTTGTTTATGATAGTGTCCGTCAGAACAAGCCTCTATCTGCAAGGTGGTGGGTTTTCCAGCAGAGATCAGCGACCATATATGTAAGAGGTGCAGTCTGGGCCCAGGGGGTGTGGCTCAGTGGCTGAGTGTTGACCCAGGAGCCACAAGGTCACAGTCTGATTCCAGGTAAGGGCACATGCCTGGGTTTTAGGCTTTATCCCCAGTAGGGGTGTGCAGGAAGCAGATAGCAGCAATTGATGATGTTCCTCTCTCATTGATGTTTCTCTCTATCTCTCTCCCTGCCCCTCTCTCTAAATATCAATAAAACATATTTTTTAAATATTAAAAGAAAGAAAGAAGAGATGCATCCCTGGGACTTTGTGTAGATGCAAAAAATAATTTTCCTCCCACCTTTGAGTGCTTCTGACTAGGTTAAATAATTACATTAACATAGTAAAGATTAATAGAAGAAAATGTTTCAAATTTATTACACATGTACATTCAGGAATCCCATAAGAAGTGAGACCTGTTGAAATATGGGGCCATCTGGAACTAAAGAGAAAGGGGAGTTATGATTTGGGACTTCAAAGGACAGGAAGGCAATTCAGATGGAGATGGAAAGCAAATGTTTATTTAAGAAATGTTTGCTGGGCCATCTTTAACTATGGGACAGAGAGGACTTGCAACAAATGGGCCTATGTTGCTAGATTTCTCTGCGTATATCCCACAAGAGTTTGCGTTAAACTATCTGTGATGGTATCTCCCTTCCTAGAGTAGATCCTCTAGTCTATGCAGACTCACTTTAGACACTTATGGGGAAGGTCAAAGGCTTTTCCTTAGTCTTCTGCTCTTTAGTAACCAGCTTGAAAACAGCTTCCAAAAAGGCATATTTTGAGATGGCAAACTCGGTCTCTCTTTCTTTGCATCAGGTGTAATGGTCCAGTAAGTAATCCCCAGTTATCCTTCCAACTCCAAACTCTATGCCTCTAATTGGGTCATATACACGTGGACTCCATCTTTCTCTTTCAGCAATGTGATAATAAAACTTTATGGGGAAAAAAAGAAGTACAATTTTCCCAAAGTTAAAACAAAAAGTGAAACTAGACTAGAGTGATTCTAATGGTATCTTTCACTTGGGTGGTCTGGGCTCTTCTAGATTTTCTCCTTCTCTCCCTTCCTTCCCTCCCTCCTTCGTTCCTTCCTTCCTTCCTTCCCTCCTTCCTTCCTTCCTGCCTTCCTTTCTTCCTTCCTTCCTTCCTTCTTCCCTTCCTTTCTTCTTTTCTTATGAAAGAGAAAATTGATCTGGAAAATTTCAGGCTTCTGTAATTATATCTTTATAAATCACATTTTAGTGCACTGCAACATAGTGTCATTATTTCTCTTTGTACTTAAATCTTTGGAGCAGAATTAGTACAATAGGATGCTCTGACTTTTTAATTTTATATTTACTTGTACTTAGATGAATTTGCCTCTAAGAACAGGTCTAGACCACTCCCTAAGCCTGGAATCTAGGATTCCTCTGTGCAACAAGTTTGATGGAATACGTTTCAGATCAGCTTTACTGATATATGTTTTCTCTACTTAGTATGTAAAAGTTTACAATGCCTCAAAACATTTCATTCATGCCTAAATTGGCAGGAATTTTTCTCCTTCCTTTTGGCAAATATCCTTCTCATTAGGGTTTGTGCAGAACTAATGCCAAACTTACTCAGTGTGGTTAGCTTGTGTTTGTGCAACAAGCTTATCATCTGCAATGAACACATGGCTTTTAGATGCAGGAATTAATCAGTGCTGGAGAGACATGCTCCTGGCACAGATTGTGAGCCGCCTGCTTGCATAAGCCCACATTTGGTATCTATTACACAAAGCAGGATCCAGAGCTGCAGACAGTTCCCAAACTTTGCAGAAAATGTCTGTTTGGGGGTAAAATATGGATGGATAGTTAAAATTGGGTTAGTAAAATGCCAATTTTGCAGGGCTGATGTGAGAATCATATAGAATATTATATGTAAAAACACTTTAATAATGTATGCCCTGTCTTTTAAAAATAGGATACAAAGTAGTTTATAGTGCCACCTGAAATATGGCCAGATACCATAAATTTAAAAAAAAAGATGAGAAAGAAAAAACAGAGAGAAATGTAAGGTAACTGAAAATGAGGCCAATATAAGCCCTACATCCCTGCTACTGGTTTTCAACAACATCCAATTTAACAATTTTGTCAGTTAGCACATCTGATCAGTGCTATAGCACACAAAGACCATATGAGTAAACTTATCAAGTAAAGCACAGTTATTCCCTTGGTTATGGTAGTAAGAAGTTTCTTCTGCACATTTTCCAAAATAGAATACCCTTGGTTATATCAAACAGCATATCCTCCTCAACGTTTCATAGGTGATTGTGCTGCGTGGTGTTCCATCCAAAGCAGTGGTGGCCAGGCCAATGACACACACCAGGCTTGCAAGTCTCTGCTGGTTTGTCTCCAGACAGACTAGAAATGCCAGGAGAAAATGAACTGAACGCCGTGAGAACACTTTGTAAATTACAAACTAATATTTAAATGTAAGGCATCGCGACTTTCATGATCATTCGCTTTGAATCTAGGTGGTGAACTTGAGACTTAATGCAGTGAGAAATAGGAAACCGAAAATCCTGTCAGCTAAGAAAGCCGTAGGAAATCTTATTTTCCTTTTGTTTGGTTGGGAAACAATTTTCCTCCCAAATAGTATAACCCTTTTACAATTGAATCTGAACTGGGAGAGCAATCAGAGCTTTACAAACAACCTCGAAGGTAATGACTCGGAACTTCTGGACTGTTGCTTATCATGGACAGGCAGATTCTCAGCAAAAGCAGAATGGAAAATCTAAAATACCAAATACATTACAATGCTAGTTGTACATTTGAATGTAGGTATGCATGATATTTTAGAAATCAAGTTAAATACAGCTATCATCCTCTAATAACCTAAAAACAAACTCTGCCACCAGGGATCCTTATTGTAAATTTTTATGATAAAGACCTTTATTGCAATGACAAATGCAGGTACATCTATTTCATTTGAGTGTCTTCCCTCCACAAAGACATTACTCATCTTACTGTCTTGGGTACTAGGGTCAGAGGAAAGAGTATTGTTTGTTTTTCTGTCATTAGTTTGTTTTTGTAATTTAAAATTATTTTTCTATTGGTTAATGAATAGGAGGAGAAAAAAAGAAAGCCTTCTTATTCATTTACTACATTTTCTTTTACTTTTACTAAACCAAGCCCTAAATATAAAATACAATTTCTGTCATCATGGAAAATAATGATAATAATAATAAAAATAATAAAAACATTTTGGAACTATTTGTTCAGCCAAGTACTGAATCAAGTTCTTTATATGCATTGTTCCTGGACAGAGACTGGCCCGGAAGGGGTCTGCCTCAGGCCAGCCTGTAATGTGTGGGTCCTTGGCTTCGTGTAGGAAAGATTTCAAAACATAAGTCCAGATGAGTTTGAGAGTGTGTTTACTAAAGCTGGGGACCGTGAAACAAAGGGAGAGATTAGGGTAGACGAAGCACATGGGAGAGCTTAGCTGAGGCTCTGTTTTAGCTCTTTAGAAATGTTATAGGAAGAAAGGAAGCAAGGCAGGGCTGCTTTAGCTCTCTGGGAAGTGAGAGAGAAAAAGAGCATTTGGAGACAAAATTAAAGGGTTGAGCCCTGGTCAAGCTGCCACTGCCCACTGCTCCAGATCTAGAGGGGTCCTCTAAGGTTTAAGAGGAAGTAAACAGCTCATGCCAGGGAAGAATCATGAGTGAACTCTCAAGAGTGAGTTGCCTTGAGTCATTGTCCTGAGGGCTTTGTATTCCTTTTATTTCTCCAGGCAAGAACTTTAGGGAAGGGTTTCAGTAGAATATTCATCAGCTTTCCATGTGCGTTTTTAATATGTGAATGCATTAAAATGAGCATATAGGGGAGTTTGAGATGTTTTTTTTTACTGTTTTATTTGATTTTCGGTCTGTCTGGCTTTAATAGGGTGTTTTGTTATTTTTTTTCCCCAGCTTCATCTGTCCTTGGGTTTAACTGACCCAAATGGCTTTAATTTGGGTCTTGGTCTTCTAATCGACCAGGTGATTTAAGCTATATGTTCTCTGGTTAGGAAGGAGAGATATAAACCATTTGCTCTCAAGTGTCCTTGGTTAGAGAAGGAAAAGTCTTGCAACTCACAAGCTGCTGCAAGCTACCCAAACTGCTTGACCTTGTTTCATTTTCCTGTCTCAGTTTCCCCACTCCACTTGCCCAGGGATTTTCCTAGCTTCTTACTATCCCACAACAAGACCTCAATTTACCACCATGGTGGGCTTGTGAAGCAGTCACCATAATCATTTCCATTTAACAGATGAAAACTTAATGCACAAAGAAGTTAACTGACTTTTCCAAGGTCTCAAAACTTGATATTTGCAAAAATAACAATACAGGTGTATTTTGATTCTGGAGTCCAGGCTTTTAACTGTAACAATACAATGACATAGCTCCCTGGAGAAGCTCAGAAATAAACAGAGGAACAGTTCATCAAGTGGTTAAAAAGAAACTTGGGCGTCATGGCCTTGTGAAGGAGGACTATAGGAGTATCACAAAAAGATTCTGTGGGGGAGATTTAAGCAGAGTCCCAAAGAACATGCAAGAAAGTCTGATGGAGGAGCAGTGGGGGAAGGTAGAGCAAATGGCATATCTCTGCCATATCTACGGACTAGATCTACATTCAGTTCACAAGGCACAGTGGAGAAAATGGTGATGCAAATAAGGAATAAGCTAAACAATTCACTCTCTGTAATAAAATGTAATGTATTGTCAACACAGTCATTGAAAACAAAACAGAATTCCATTAGTGATAAAAATAAGATGACATTTGATTATATTGAGATCTGGGGATATATATTTAATTACTCTCTTCTATGATGTATATTATACATTTCTTTATACTGCATGGAGCATAAAGTGCCTTCAAGGACTTTCTCACCTCCAACAGCTTATCCTTCAGCTTTATTTAGTAGTCTTATCCACTGACACTTGAAATATTGTTCTAATTAAAGAGTTGGCACTTAGTGGTGCTGTGAAATTTCTCCTAGAAAAGTGCCCTCTTGTCTTTCTTATCATGAATCCAGGGGAAAATATTAGGGACGCATCAAATTTCAAATCTTTTGAAAGCCTCTAGCAATTCTCACCGTTATCTTTCCCATGATAATTGTCAGATTTGGGGTTAGAAATCACCATGTTCGACCTAAAGGTCAGCTTTCTCAGCATTTGTATGCTTTTCAAATTTTCCATGAGAGAATGAATGCTGAAGGATCAGTAAGCTCAACAGCTTGGACACCCACTGCTGCCGCACAGGCGTGTGAAATGGCTCCATGTGACTCAGAATTAGAGATGTAAAATTGTCATCTAGCTCAGGATTAGCACTTGGCATTCAACGTATTTATAATGCGTGTTAGCAGAAACTGTGGGCTTGGAAAATCATTGCTCGAAAACTGGAATTCTTAAAAGAAATTCCAACGAGTTAAAAGGGTTCAAGGCAGAACATGTAAATATGGGAAAAATAGTTCATCTGTTGGATATCTTCAAATGATCTATGTACAGCAAGAGCTATTTTAGCCAAGTAAATAAGGCCTTGTATCTTTATTTACACATATGTATGTATGTGTGTGTGTGTGTGTGTGTGTGTGTGTGTATATATATATATTTATTTATTTATTTTTTTACGGAGAGGAATGGAGAGGGATGGATAGATCGATGAGAGAGAAACATCAATCAGCTGCCTCTTGCACACCTCCTACTGGGGATGTGCCTGCAACCAAGGTACATGCCCTTGACCGGAATTGAACCTGGGACACTCTATCCACTGAGCCAAACCAGTTAGGGCATCTCTTCCTTTTTCACAATGTTGAAAATACAACCTTACTTGCCCTCTAATCAGTTGTCTAGCTTGTACATTGATGCATACCACAAATTCATTTATTCATTTAAGAAACACATGCCTATTTATGAAACAGGCAAACTGCTGAAAATTGAAAAAACTATTTTAAAAAGAAATGGTGCAAGCAAACTGAATGCACTATGCAGGCCCTGAAGAGGGACGGATCTTGGTATATTCAAGAACATAAAAGGAGTCCTAGGCTGTTGTTGCTTCATGAAGATGGTAAAGATTGTCACTAAAGCCTGGCTAATGTTGCTCAGTGGTTGAATGTCAACCTATGAACCAGGAGGTCAGAGTTCGATTTCTAAAGATTGTTACTAAATAAGGCTTGTGAAGCGGCTCTAGCAGAGTTTAACAGCTGGATTCTGTGTGGCTCTCCCTACCTGTCACACATGTAACTAGTGAAACAAACCATAACTTCTTAATTAAGATAGAGACTTTGCCCAGCTGATGTGGCTCAGTAGTTGAGTACTGATGTATGAAACTAGGAGGTCATAGTTTCATTCTGGGTCAGGCACATGTCCAGGTTGTGGGCTGAATCCCCAGTAGGGGGCATGCAGGAGGCAGCCTATTAACGATTCTCTCTCATCATTGATGTTTCTATCTCTCTCTCCCTCTTCATTCCTCTTCGAAGAGGGAGAGAGAGAGAGAGAGAGAGAGAGAGAGAGAGAGAGACATGTTTAAGCTAAAAAAATGAAGTTTATAAAAATCCTGGTTGCTTTACATATGCCTTTCTAATAAATTACACTTCAGACTTTGATTTATATTTAGAGTTAATTTGTATATTTGGAACAAAAGCAGTCAATTTTAAAATGTAGTATGCTGGGAGAAGTGCCTCTCTGTCACAATAAGGTGGATCAATTGTCATCAGGACTGTGAATTCAATATTTGAAAAACTATATGTTGTGGCTAATTTATTTTTCTCTTTTGCCAGTTGAGTTTTTATTGGACCAAACAAGATAATTTCAAATAAAACAACTAACTACTAATTTTTTCATTTCACAAAAAGAAAATTTTAGCAAAAAAATAGGAAAGATGTTATTTTAAAATCTTTGCATTGGATAAATTTAATTTGTTGGCAAGCTAATTAAATGTCCTCATTTGTCTCATTTTCCTTCAAACCCAGATATACTTTCTATTGACCAAGGGGCCCAGATTTATTAGTCATCAACATAAAAGTCATTCCATAAGAATTCAGATGAAGAACTTGAGGTTTATATTCTGAATTCTGACATATAACTCACTATATGAAGAGTTCACATAAAATTCTAGTAATGAGTCAAGGGGTCAGTTTCTGAAGATTTATTATCACATTCTCTGGGAATTGGAAGAGGGAAGGTTGGTGATGGTACTCCAAATAGCCTTTAGGAAGAGACAAATTGGGGAGTCAGCCTGAGAAATACCACCTAATGTGAATACACTGCAAGGACACCAGAATAAAAACACGGGTGCTCGCTGTGAATAAAATACACGGAGTTCAATCAGCAGGTGCCAGGAATCCCAGACATGCTGAGGCTGTGAAAGAGCGGTTGGTTCATAAGCATGCAATACTAAGATCAAAAGCAAAGGCTGACCAGAGAGGGTCCTAATTGGCCCGCACAATTGCCCCTGCATAGCTCTCAGCTGGAGACTGTCCATGTTTTCGCTATTTTGGTAGCTTAGTATTATGTGCCTGCAACCACTCCTATCCTGACTCTGGCATTTAAACTGGTTTGTTATCATGGTGTCTGTCTTCTTAGGGGAATTGCTCTCTCAGTGACATACTTTCTAATCTAAGTAAGAAACTGGCAAGTGGTGTGACTCTAGCCTTGCGTGAGGTTAGATTAATTGGGAATATATTTGTTGTATTACTATGCTTTTAGTTTCAGATTTCTTATCCTCTGCAGAGGAATTAATGTTTTGACCATCAGTGCAGTCAATGTCTCCTCCTTGTCTGTCCATCGAAGGATTTCCTCCTCCAGTTTCCTCTGATCTTTCTATCAGAATCCAGTTGTTTGGATATCTTAATTTGATCCTATAAGTATCTTATTTTTTTCTATCCCATTTTTCTTCTCTCTGTCCTATTGTTCCATTCTTTTGGAATAGTATTTATAGATATTTATAGATATTCCATTGAATTATAAAAACCTGCCATAGTAGTTTATTTTTCTAAAGTTTTAAAAAATAAATTCTTTAATTTTTTTTTTACAATATTTTGTTTTATTTCACGGATCCAATGTCTGTCTGTCTGTCTGTTTCTATCTCTCTGAGTGTCTGTGGTGGCTTCATATGGCCAATTAATCTAAGTTGCAACTGTTTCCCAGAATTTGTTTTCCTCTGTTGTCCCAGCTTGGAGCTGATCAGTGAAGAGCCCTGAGTGCAGCTCACAAATGTGTTACTAATATACTAGCTACTTTTGGTAGCTGGGCAGAACTTCCAGCTTCTGCCACATCTTTTTATTTAAACTCTGAGTCCCGGGCCAGCGACATCTTCGGTTCATGGCAAAAAGCCCCAGCTCTTCTGCAGAGGATGGATCCCTGAGGCCGGAGGTAATCAGAGTCAGGTTAAACATTTTGCTCATGGATTCTAGTTTGTCCTTGCTGCCTTCTGCTTCTCACTCAGCTTTTATTCCCGTCTGAGCTCTGTGACCTACAACAGTGCAGCACTACCAACAGATGCGGAGGCAGAGCAGCCTTCCCCAGAGCCCTCCCCAGCTCGTGTAACTGTTTCAGGTGCACCTCTGCAATAAAGGCCCCGCGCCTGTCACTGGTGTGGTTCTGCTGCCTTCCATAAACTCCGTCTCCGTTTGGGAGGTAAAAATTAATATAAAAAAAGAAAACATCTAAGACTGTCAATTGACATAGATGACCAAAGAAAGCTAAAAGCTATGTAATATTCAAATATAAAGAGCAAATATTGACTTAACCAAATGGCCCATTAACTGTATTCTTAAGATAGGGAGCAGGAATTTAAATTCTTATTTTAATTAAGAGATAAAGCTAAACCAGAAAATAGTAAATATTGGAGTAAGTGTTGGACAATTAAATGGTAAGTTGGTAAAATTGGTCATAAAACTTGAGGAGGAAAAGACTTGCACACACAAACACACAAGATGCAGCAAATACATATATGTATGTATGTATATGTATGTGTGTGTGTGTATATATATATATATATATATACACACACACATATATATTTAAAACCAACTGGTGCCTATAGGACATCACCAATGATACACAATTGGTTCCTTGAATAACTTGGATTATAGAAACATATTTTGGTTGCACAGCCTTGGAAGAAAACCAATGAACACAAAACAAAACAAAAATCCCAATGAAATAATAATACAAGAAAGGGCATTAAGAACCTAATTTAATCATGAAAGTGGGCAGGATTATGAGACCATTCAGGTAGTAGCGAAATTAAAGAGGTGTAAATGCAGGATGATAAAAGAAAAAAGGGAAGCTTTTGTTATTGTTGCTGTTGCTATTAATAAAGATGAGGCTAAGCATGCAAATTTGATTATTTCTACCATGCTCCAGTCTGTTGCTTCTCTAGCTCTGTTTCTTCTGTGTTTAAATAAATCAGTATAGGCCTATTCTGTTACTTTGCCTCTTCTATTTTTAAAAATATATATTTTTATTGATTTCAGAGAGGAAGGGAAAGGGAAAGAGAGAGAGAGAACATCAAAGGTGAGAGAGAATCATTGATTGACTGCCTCTTGCACAGCTCCTACTGGGGATCGAGCCCACAACCCAGACATGTGCCATTGACTAGAATCAAACCTGGGACCGTTCACTTCTCAGACCAACTTCTCTATCCACTGAGCCAAACCAACCAAGGCATATCTTCTAGTTCTTTACCAGTTAATATCTATGTAGAAACTCATCCTTTAATTATGAGTTACTGAAGTCTACTCCCTTGGTCAGGGAAGGCAGGGTTCTAGTGCCTGCAGGTGTCCTGATTGGCTGCTTTTCATGGTCCCTATGAGCACAAATTAGCCTGAGATCATCCAGTGCAAAGAATGTGTCTGTAGATACAACAAAGGACAACTAACAGACTTGAAACTAGATGCCTGTGGAGAGTGGGGATTGGGTGGGTAGAGGACAAATGGCGTAGGGGAATACACTTTTTGTTATGAGACTTGTAAAATTTTATATATTTTAAATTATTATGCACAGAAAGTGTTTTGATAAAAACAAAAATGGAATAAGAAACATAACAAAAATAAACATGCCAATTGATTACACCTGACAATAAATGGTAGGCCCATGTTTTTAAAATAGTTTTAAAATTACTTTTCATCTAGGTTCCTATACCTAATGAAACTATTAATCAAGTGTAAGGACAAAATAAAGATATTTTAGATATTTAGTGATTCATAAAACTATCTTCCCATAGATCTTTCCTAGAAGATACTGGAGGGTGCATGTACCAAACCAGAAGAGCAGAGAAAAATGGATGCAGAAAAGAATCAATCCAATTCAAGAGGGTGGTGGAGAGATGAGTGAAGATGGCAGCTCTATGACAAGCCTAGAGAAAAGCCAGTCTACATAGGACCTGGATGATAGAGGAAAATAATTGTGACTATTGACAAAATGCAGACTGTAGATGTTCTAAATGAAACACTAGAGAGGCCTTTCCATAAATTTCCAACCATGATACACATGGCATATTAATAGCCAGACATACCCTGGAGAAGTTGGCACCATTAAAAAGCATATACATTATTGATCAGCCTCAGAAATGTTGTCTGGAGAGTACAATAAATTTATCTGGCTCACTGCCCATGCTGTATCTATACCATGGAGAACTATGTGGCCATTTTTTAAAATGAAGTATATTTATATTTACTGATAGGAAATAATAACCTTGATAAAGTAGGAATAACAGCAGCAATAATAAGCAGACCTAGGAAAACATACTTTGGATATAACTTGATTAGATATTGGCTTCCAGCCAGCCCAAATGTGGGTGGACCAGAGTCCTTATATTAGGAAGATTTGAGAAGAGAGTGTACAGAAGTGGCAGGCAATTCCAATTTGGGAAGGTGACGGTCAGTACCTACTGCTCTTAGGTTTGCTTGGCCAAACCCCTCTGGACCAGTTTGACAAAGTAAGAGACAAATAGATTGCTGGAATCCATGCCATTTTACTGAATAATTTATCCAGCAACAGGGGCCAGAATTTTCCCTTCGAGATTTAAGCAGAAACATAACAACCACCAGAGCAGGGGCAAAACTTAACTGAGACCAGGAAAGATGAGGTCCTTATTTCCCAAAGGCTAATCTGTATAATCTCACCCCAGTCGTTTTATCTGATTGAATTTTGCAATCTCTTCATTATGCTACAATGAGGGCTTACATGTTTTTTGATGAAAAATGCAAGATACCAAACATTACATATAGTGTGCGATAATGTGTATTATAAAGAGGACTATTTGTATTCACACACACAGTCCTGGTAGATATATTGTTCCCAGCTTATAGAACTGAAGATAGAACTGAAGCACAAGATGGGAAGGACTTACATTTGTTGCACACATTTTAGTCCTGTTTGAATTTTAATTGTTTACAAATTATCCATAGCACTTATTAAATATAATGTTACTTCAAGAAAAGGAAAAAACAAAAGAATAAGTCATGATTATACATCTTTTTTTTTAATCCTCACCCGATGATATTTGTCCAGTGATTTTGGGAAAGAGTGGAAGAGAAAGAGAAAGATAGAGAGAAATATCCATGTGAGAGAAACACATCAATCTGTGGCCTCCTGCACAAGCCCAGACCACGGCCAGGGCCAGAGAGGAGCCTGCAACCTAGGCACGTGCCCTTGACCAGAATCGTACCCAGAACGCTTTGGTCCACAGGCTGGAGCTCTATCCACTGACTAGGCTACAACATCTATTTAAAAGACTCAGTATCAAGGATAATGGGGAGGGTTGATTCAGAACCACCACAGACAGTTCCAAAGAAGTTTACAGGAGAAGGTGAGGAAGCTAAGAGGAAATTCCCACCACAAGAATTAAAGCATTGTGAATACTAAAGGCTGAAATGAACCTACCTGGAAATAATACAGATTTCACCGTAAAATTAAGGATACTTTTTTATCTGGATTAAAAAATACTGTGCTTTATTTGGAAATTTTCTCCAATCCTACCTCTAATCCTGTTTCTGTAGTGAGCATGCCTTTTAACTTTGCAAGATTATTTTATGCCTTCCTTTTTGAACTTTTCATTTTGGTAAAGTGTTATACTTAAGTGGAGCCATAGAAAAAAATGAAAGATAATATTTAAAATGAACAACAACAACAAATGGGCTTTCTTTGATCGGTTAGAAGTATCCAAATAATAGAATCATTTCAAATTAAGGTCCCTTCAGGCATTTTAATAAGGCTACATGAAGGAGAGAATAGAAATTGATGTCATTAAAAATTAGTCAATCAAGTAAAAAAATTAGGGTTTTCAATAGCCACATAAATAAATTTTAACAGCTTTACTAAGTAATAATTAGCATATAATGAACTGCACATATTTAAAGCTTATAATTAATGTTTTGAAGTATGTAAACACCCATGAAAGCATCATCATAACCAAGACAGTGAATATATCTATCACTCCTCAAAGTTTCCTTCATACCACTTTTTAAAAATATATATATTTTAGTAATTTTTTTACAGAGAGAAAGGGAGAGGGATAGAGAGCTAGAAACATTGATGAGAGAGAAACATCGACCAGCTGCTTCCTGCCTCCTGCACACCCTCTACTGGGCATGTGCCAGCAGCCAAGGTACATGCCCTTGACCCTTCAGTCTGCAGGCTAATGCTCTATCCACTGAGCCAAACTGGTTCGGGCCATTATATCATTTTTTAAAAACTTATTTTCAAAGCTTTACTCAGGCTGGAGTGAAGGAGCTATTTATCTGTAGGCGTACACCAGCTACTAATCAACAGGGAAGTTTTGACTTCGGTATATTGAATGGCTTTTTCATCTGGTGAATGAGAACAGCCCGGTGGGTGTTGCTCAGTGCTCGAGCATGGACCTCCTGGTTCCTAGGTTGATGCTCAACCAACACTGGCTGGGCTGTTCTCGTTTTCTAACCATTCCCGGATTCTCTGGTACTTTAACTGGGGAGACAGTTCCTGAAGCTGGTCAGTTTTCTTTGTCTGACACCTGGTGCTGCTGTTGAGCATAGCTCATGCTTTATTGGCCAGCTGCTTTGTATGCTTCTAGAATTTGTGTTGTAAGACAATGAGTTCACCAAGCAGACCCGTTCTATAATGTTGTCACTTTCAGTTCGATGATCTGTTTGCTTTAAATGCCGTTTTATCAGGTGAAAAAAATTCTGCAATAAGCTGAGGCTTTCAACAATCTTGGCAAGGTCGAGTGCTAACTTTGCAAAGTCCTCTGATTTAGGAAGGACTTTCCTGATTTTCTCTAAGTCGATATACTCATCAATCTCTCACACGTCAAGCACAATCCAATTTTAGTCACTAAGGGCAGGTATCATATATTTCCGCCGATCAAGTTTTTGGACCGTGTAGCCACCCTCAACTATTTTAAGAGTCTTGCAATAGACCTTTCTGGCCCAAAAATTCTGTGGGGATGGAAGCTATATTCAATATCAGTGAAAGAAGGTTACTTGCAGGGAAGAACTACTGAAGAGTTACCTTTAACTGGGATCTTTGAAGCAGTATAATACAACAATGGGAATGATATAAAGACTTTATGAAGCCAGATGCAGTTTTTGTAGTGGTCACTTCCTTTTACGCCAGACTTATGTTTCACGAAGGACTGGCAGATCTCAGAAGCCATGGCAAGCTGGTGCACAGGTGTGGAGAGAGCCACCTGGGAGCCCAGGTGTCAGCCTGTCGAGCTCCCATTTCAGCAATGACCCAAGAAGTGGCCTTTGGCAACAGGGATGCAGAGCAGCAGTCTAGGCCCTCCCACGGAACTCCCGCAGGAACACAGCCAACAGCACCCATACTCAGCCCCTCAGGAAACAACCACGTCCTCCTTCCCAGGCAGATAGCACAAACATACTGTGGATCACACCAGAGCCTCTCCTGGGCCACTTTTTAATCCTTCCTTCCCACCCCAGGCAGCCATTGGTCTGTTTTCTATCATTGTAGATTAAGTTGCATTTACTAAATTTCATATAAGTGGAAACTATAGGCTATCTATTTCTTTCAAGTTTCTATAACTCCATAAAATTGTCTTAACACTCGTCTATGTTGTAGTGCATATCAACAGCTTTTTTTTTTTTTACTGTTGACAGGACTACAGATGTCTCCCATTTTCTTCCTTTTTGTCCCCCTCCACTCAATCCCTGTCCCACCCCAGGCCTTGCCCATACTCGGTCTATGGGGTTTGCATATTGTTCAGTGTATTCCACTGTATGGACATAAGACCATTTGTTCATGCACTCATGTGTTGAGAAACCCTTGTAATTGTTTCCAATATTAGCTTATGCAAATAAAGCTGCTTGGGATATTCATATTCAAATCTTTGAAAGCATATATGTTTTTATCTTATTTGTCCAAAGTGGTTGTGCCATTTCATATTCCCATAAACAGTATGTGACCCAGACTCCCAGGTTCTCTACTTGCCAATGTTTGGTATGGTCAGTTTTTCATTTTAGACATTTTATATATATAAAATCTCCACTTAGCTTTTCTTTATAGCTTGCATTTCGTTGCTGAGACTTCCTTTTTAAACATTGGTTTCAAACATGTTTATGATTGCTTGTTGAAACATTTTTATGGTGGCTGCTATAAAATCCTCATTGTAGATCAACCGAAGGACTTGTATGCATGCATATAAGCATAACCAATGGATACAAGACACTGAGGCGGGGAGGGGGGGAGCAGGTGAGGACATGTGCTGGAGGATAGGGGAGGCTGGGGGTGGACAATGGGGGGAAGGAAAAAATGTACTACTATTTGTAATACTTTAAAGAATAAAAAAAATAAAAAATAAATAAATAAATAAAACCCTCATTGTAAATCTAACATCTGCATCATTTCAGTGTTTTTTCTCATTCAGTTTGAGATGGTCCTGGTTCTTGGTGTAACAAATGATTTTCCATTGATACCTAGACTTGTGGGGCTCTATGTTCTAAGACTCTGGATTGTATTGAAATCTTCTGTGTTGGCATGCTCCCTCTAACAGTGCTCCTGGGGTGGAAGGGAGGCACCATCTCATTGCTGCAGGTGAGGATGGGAGTCTAGTTTTCCCTTGCAACCTTTCTTGTTTTTTCTGGGAGAGGGTAGGTGTTTAGACTCCACCCTATGCTTCCATGGACATCAAGCTGTCTGGGAGGGAATGCCTCATTCTTTTCTCCATCTGATCTCAACTAACACCATGGGGGTGTCCTTGTTACTTCAGAGCAATGAAGGAAGTCTTGACATTCCTCTCGGTTTCTTCTGATACTCGTCCTGCAGAGAAGGAGGACACCACATTACCAAGGATGGAATAAAAATACAGCCTCTCTACGTGGTCTCTGCTGACACTTCTTAGGGGATGTGGCCTTGAACAGAGTGTATTTACCCTCCACTAGGTCTCTGACACCACACTGTCAAGGAAAGGGAGGAGGCGCTTTGTTACGACATAGTAAGTACAGGTGAAACTCCCAGCAAGGTCTCCAATAGCACAGTGGTTGCAACATCTCAATTATGTTCACTTTTCATTATCAATATAGTGGTTTTGTGTCTTTGGTCACAAAAACAGTGATTTAGAATGCTTTGACCCTGATCACTCTCTGTTAATATTTATGTGTATTCTTGTGTGTTATTGTTTAACACTTCAGATTAGTAATTATTTTTTTATATGTTGGTATACCTCCAACTTAAGGTATTCTCTCCCAAATGTTCCAGTTTTCATTTTATAGTCCACTATCAGTATTTTTTTTTAAAAAAGAGAGAATATCTTCTCAGCCTATTCATCTTTTTTTACAATAAGGCCCTAAGTTTTATAGTCACTATTTTCCTAAGATTCTTAACTCCAATCATTTACAAAGGCATGATTATAAATTCTATGCTGGCATGGATTGTAAAGTTAATTAAATAATGACAACCCAGACAACATGAGCTGTGCCTCCTAAGGTTTTAACACTCGGATCCTATGGATAATAATACTGAATTTGCAGGAAATTGATAGGTATACTTTTTTATGGTTAGTAGTTGCTCAATAAGTATTAATTCGTTTTTTATTTTTCAAGATAAGAGAAAAGGCTGGAAAAAAGAGAGAAGGCTGAAAATTCATGTTTAATTTGGAAAGACCAGTATATAAATTGGTGATTTAAACCCTATATTCAGGTATCAAGCTCTTTTTATCTTCTCAATTATTCTACTGAGGAAGCTCTTAATAAGCATGCTTGTGATATCACAAAAGTAAAACTGATGAAGACAATATGCCCTCAATTCAATGCAACTCAACAAACATGCACTGAGTGCCCATTAAGTCTAAGGCACTCTTCTGAACTAAGTCTCGACCCTTCTGAATAAGACTCAGTCTCTGCTCTCTAACAGCGAGAATGGAAAAGAAGTCTATTGCAGAGTTGTTGCAAAGCACACTGCCCTCACACAAGAACACTCAAGGAATGTAGAGATGGAGCAGCACAGAGAAAAGGAAAATGTGGCAGGATGCTGGGAACCTTGGACACAGGGTTCTCTAGGTTTCCATGGAAACGGTTAGACTTGCATGCATGGGTGCACATGGCAGTCTCACCAGGTGCCTGTTATTGGTTTGGAGGAGGGAAAAATTACATTTTCACGACAGTTACAGATTAGCTGAGCAAGTAGCTTTTCAAAGTGATGGAATTGCAAGAAACAGATAAACGCTGTCCAGAGTGAAAATGTTTGTATTCTTCAGTGCCAGCTGGGTAATTAGATCTCCCCTTAGAAAGGACCAGATTGCAGTTTGTACTTTCTGACCATTTTACCCAAAATAGCAAGATCATCTACACAGAAGCAATTTTCTCTGAGAAAAAATTCCCATAATATGTAGGTAGACAGTAGGAAAGAAAATTGAAAATTGGAGAAAAATTGCCCCAAAGAGAACCATGTAGACATTTTGGAGGTTACTAAAATAAGACAAGGAGTAGGAGTATGTGTACACTGAAAAAGTTATGAAATATTTATAATGGCATGAAGATATTGAGGTATTCGGCAGTGAAATGAAACAATACTTTCTGTTGTGAACTGGGATTTAAGAAAGCAACAACCAACCATCCATCACAGATCAAGAGGTGACAAAGAAAAACAAGAAAATTAGACAATGTGGCAGAAGGAATCACACTATCTGGGTATAGTCTGAGTTTAGCAAAACATACAGTTTAATTTTACACATTTCAGGAACACAGAAGACAAAATGTTCTACTTCTTCCAAACAAGATAGATGGATTAGGTAAATTGAAGATAGATAGATAGATAGATAATACATAGATAGATAGATAGATAGATAGATAGATAGATAGATAGATAGATAGATACGTCGATACATGCTATATCTCAATGATTGCTTAATTGCCTATTGAATCCTAACAGAATAGATAATAGAAACAGAGATCAACACAGCTTTCACACAAATATAAAACATTGATATCAGTAGGCAAACGCCTGTCAGAAAGTCATATGGAATAAAGTATTCAGAAGGGAGAGGTTAGTTAAAACTATTTTTTGGAGGGAGGTGAGTTTGGAGTCAGATTTAAAGATATAGTTGATGGTGGAGTGATGCTGTGAATGCAAGTCAGCACAGGAAGCCATTGTTACTGGATTGTCCCCATTCTCAGACACATTGTGATCGCTAAGCTACCTTTAAGTGGTGTTACTTCTCCTGGCTGGTATTGGTAGCAAATTCTCCTGGCGTGGGTTTTCCAACTCAACCTTCTATTATAGAACAGAGAAGTGTAAGTCCTGGAATAGATACAGGAAAAATGATGTTGAGATCGATGTTCCAGTCCTCAACCTTATATTGCTGTTAAAAACAAATTATAGAAGTAATATAGCAATATTACTACAAGGGTATAAAATATAAAAACATACAAAATAACCTATGTATCCAGCATCCTTGTAGTTATTTTTGTATATTCTCCTTTCCTTTCTGCTATTTCTTAAGATATTCAACAGTATCTTTTATTGAATAGATGTGCAGAAAAAAATAAAAGCTTAACAGCATAGTGTGCTTCTTTAAGGCATGTGCAAAAAAATAAGATGTAGATGCTTAATGTTAAGATTCAGAAAACCAAGAAGATAGCAATTAACTAAAATTAGGCTCTCTGCAACCATACAGATATAGAACTGACTACTGCTCTTATGATTGCTAAGGGAACTTGGCCAAACTATTTAATACTGATGAGCCACAATTTCCTTAAGTGTAAATTGACAATAATGGTACCAAACCCCAAATGTTATAAGGACAAACTAAACCTATACAAGTCATTCAGCTCAGTATCTGATGAATATTAAACAATCAACAATTATTAATTCTTATTTTTTAAAGTAGGTCTATAGTCACAAGTTATTTGTGACAGCCAGATAGTAAGTGTTGAATATTTTCTGCCTTAACAGTTTTATACTTCAACTAGAGGCCTGGTGCATGAAATTTGTGCACAGGGGTGGGTGACCCTTAGCCCAGTCTGTATCCTCTAGCAAATCAGGATCCCTTGGGGGATTGGACCTCAACTGACACTTGGACATCCTTCTTGCAATCGAGGAGCACTAGCTCCTAATCGTTCGCCTGTCTGCCTGCCTGCCTGATTACCCCTAACCACTTGCCTGCCTGCCTGATCACCCCTAACTGCAACTGCCTCTGCCTTGGCCCCTGCCTCTGGGCCTTCATCTGGAAGGATGTCTGGAATGACATCCAGAAGGTTGTTTGGCTGTCTGGTCTAATTAGCATATTGCACTTTTATTATTGTAGATTTTTTTTAAAGCAAATGCACTGAGGTTCCAAAACATCTTGCTCAATGTCCTCAGCAACAGCCCAAGAAAACCACTAACCAGCTTCCTATCACTGTAAATTAGATTTGTCTTTTCAATTATCTCATAAGAATGGAAACAATTTGAACTTTATGTGTCTACCTTCTTCAATTGATTATAATGTTTGAGACTCATCCAAATAATTTGTGTACTGATAAATTGTCATTTTTTTGGTTTCAATATATTCATGATTGAATAATATTAGATTGTATGAATGTACTAAAGTTTATTTATTATTTACCTGTTCACAGAACATAGGTTTGGTTTTAGTGTGGGTTGACTCATATTTAAGGGGCCATAAATATTTGTGTACAAGTCTTTGTTTGGCTATATGCTTTTATTTCAGTTGGACAAATATCTAGGAGTAGGATTCCTTGATTGTATGATAAGTCTATGCTCTACTTTATGAGAAACTGTCAAACTGCTTTCTATTGAGTGTGTAATCATGTTTTGTTGTGGTTTTAATTTGTATTTATCTAATTCTAAAGGTCTTAAGTATCTTTTTTGTGTTAGCTATTTATATCTTCTTTAGTAAAGCATTTGAGCAAATCTTTGTCCAGATTTTTGTTGTTGTGGGTATCTATATTCTCCTTATTGAATTGTAAAAGTTCTTTACATATTCTGGATACTAGTCAGGTATAACTATTATGAATATTTTCTCACAATCTGTTAAATTTAATTGCTTAACAACTTTTTGGAAAATTTAGTGGGTTTAATCTTGCTAAAGTCAAACTTTTAATGATTTCTTTTTGGGGGTTCAAGACAGCAAAGATTTCCTCTCTATGTTTACTTCTAGAAATGTGACAGTTTTAGATTTTACATTTATGTTCATGATCTGTTTGAGTATATGTTCTATATGGTGTATATATGGTGTATATATGTAAAAGCCAGTCGACTAGTCAACCAGTCACTATGATGTACACTGACCACCAGGGGCAGATGCTCAATGCAGGAGCTGATCCCTGGTGGTCAGTGTGCTCCCACAGCAGGAGTGCCGCTCAGCTGACAGACCTGTCCCAGTGGCCCACCACCCTGGTGGCAGCCACTCACGCCCTCAGTAGTCCTGCAGGTCCAATCTCCAGAGAACAGGCCAGGCACCCATGGACTGGTGCCACCAGCATGATCCCAACAGCGTCACTGGCCTCCTGGAAGTCAGCCTATGCTCCACAGCCACTTCCCCTCCCTAGACACTCCTCAGGGAAGAAACAATATAAAAGCAGCTGCCAGGTAGCTCCCAAAAACCAGTGTGAATGTCAGCGGGAGGAATCCAGATCCCACGCCTGCAAGGGCATTCCAGCACCTGCCAGAGGGCCAATCACGTCCTGCCCCCCACTTTCCTCAGGATGGGTGCCAGATGCAGGGCTCATGGCTGGCAAGTGCTACTGCAACAGCACAAGCCTCTCTCGACCAGGAATGACTGGCACGAGCCCCTCGCAAGCACAGCAGGGTTAGGATGAGCGGGAGTGGCAGGCAGGAGTGGCAGGCAGAGTTGGACTGCCCATCTGGGCTGGATCCCCACAGGTCACACTGAGGAACCCCACCTGTGCATAAATTCATGCACTGGGCCTCTAGTTTTATATAATGTTCTTATTACATTTTTTCTTTATGGGCATCCAGTACTTACAGCATGATTTGTTGAAAAGACCATTTTTCCCCATTGCAAACTTTGTGTAAAATCAATTGAAAAGATATGAGAGAATTTACTCTTCAGATAGCAATTCTATTTTATTAATGTGTATGCCTATGTGTATATTTGTGTGTGTGTGTGTGTGTGTGTGTGTGTGTGTATACAGATATATATTGAGTACTCTAATTTTATTGTAAATCTTGTATAAATTCTCCAGCTTTGTCCTTTTTAAGAATTATATTTTCTTATCCTTTGAATTTACACAAAAATATTGGAATAATCATGTTGCTCCCTAAAAAAAAAGTTCTATTGGGATTTTAATTAAGATTGTGTTAAATTATGGTACATTTCCACATGTTCTCAGTCCTTGAAATTCCTGGGGGGGAAATGGCAATAGATACAGAGGTTTTCTCATTCTCATGTTCAGTCTCTTTGGCAAGATTATGAATTGTATTTTGTGTGTGTGTGTGTGTGTGTGTGTGTTTTCATCAGGAAACACATAATGTCTGATTGTTATGTTTTTATGGTATTAGCAACTATTGAGTTTCAATGCTTAGACCCAATAATTCATTGGAGCTGTAAAATAATGACACTGTAATTTAAGAGTTAGTTTTACTTACTAATTGAGACACTTTTATAAAAAGATGTTTGCCCAAGACTACTATTTGATCGCAAAATAAAGCAATCATACAGAGAAAGCAAGAAAAAAATTATTTTTTGCTGCATCTGTAGTTTTTAAGATAATTAATTGGTTCCCTAATATCTCCCAAATGTAATCAATTACATTTTTTAAAAAACTGTGTTATTAATTCATGTGTTTCAATATACTTTATGGGTTTTAATAAATTGATTTTTAAATCCTTTTTGAAAAGCTAATATATTTGGGTAATAGAAACCTCTCCAAATGAAAGTCATTTGGAATAATATAATTTGTCTTTCACAATATAAAGTGAACTTCCCTGAAACACATAGTGAATTCATCAGAGATCTGTGGTTATAGATAGAATCACTGAATTCACTAGTTTAAAATGTGATACATGGGTATGAGTTCGTGAATCAAATGCCATAAATTAAATTTCTGTTAATGATGATGTTTTTCTCAATAGGAAACAAACTAAAGTTCTAGTTACAACAGTTTCTGTTGGCTAAGAGCAGATTTTTAAAATTATATGAATATTTACCTAGTGGCCTAATATTCTTGGTTCTCTTAAATGCCAATCACACCTAAATATTGTGACAACCAAAATAACTGCCACAACCAAAATATCTTCTAGACATTGTCATTTTCCCCACTGAAAACTGATATTTTTATCTGAAGTGCACATATTAGTTTAATTTAAACAACTTCTAGTTACAGTTGTAAAATTATTCTTGGTGAGAAGGTGTATGACTCATAATATGGTGTGAGGTTCATTTCTGTCTCTCTGTCTCTTTCTAAAAGTGTTTCAGAAAGAGAGTGGTCTAGATATGTGAGGGCTCCAACACTTCCTGAAAATTCTGATGCTGAATAGAGAAGTCACATATTAAAGTCAATTTCTCCTCAAATATTATAAATGAATAGACAAAGAAACACTTGTTACTGTGGGACTATGGGACAGCATTGTGGACACAAGACTTACTCCTCAGTGTGCATGTGTTTGTGAGCCAAATCATGCATGCTGGGCAAAATACCCAGATTTCAAATAATTACAGGTACTTTCTGTCAAGAGAGCACAAGGAGAGAGGAACAATATGCTGACACAAGTTAGTGAATATTCACTGTAAGTAACAACAGTAAAACATGCTCTCTGGAGATTTCTGATTATTTCTACTTCAGATGAACCTCTGGGACTGAAAATTCACACTTCAGTTTTTCTAAGTTGTACACCGTTAAGCTAATTCTTTTAAAGAAAATCCCAGTGCTGAGAAACACTATTCTGATATCAAATGTCATCCTCAAAGCGATGATTATTATTTCACAACAAGTGGCCCGGTGCACGAAATTCGTGCACGGAGGGGGGTTCCCTGAGCCCAGCCTGCACCTGCTCCAATCAGGGACCCCTTCGGGGGTGTGTGACCCCTAACCACCTCTGCCTACCTGCCTAATCATCCCTAAGTGCTCCCCTGCTGCCCTGATTGCTCCTAACTGCCTCTGCCTTGTCCCACACCTGGGACCCAGGCTTCCCTCCCTCTGGCCAGCTATAGGCACCCAGGACCTGGGCCAACTTCACTCAGGCCGGCCGCAGCCACAGGCACCCACAGGCACCCAGGACCATAGGGCATGCTGCCTAACCCCAGGGCCAGAAAGGGCCCCAGCCCTTCTATGTGCCTGCCTGGCCGAGTCCCACTACTCTGACTGCCATGGCGTAAAAAACTTTACCGTATATGTTCTCCCCAGCCTCCTGGAGAGAGGGCATGAGCTGAGAATCTGGAGATGCTGCAGCCCCAGGGCCATTTTACCAATGGGTACATTGTCATTTTCAGATCTAGATTTGAGATAATCCATCAAACCGCTATATTTTTCAACTCTCAACTTAGATTGGTTTGCTTTAATAAAATTTATCTGGTTGGCCTCCATTTTTTAATATGAATCCATAATAAACTGTTGAGTTAACTTTCCTGCATTTAAAATAGGATTAAACGTGTCCCTCACAGAGAGATGAAATCCATAATACTACATTTGGGTGACTCATGTTCTTACATTTTGGCTAGTATTATTGTTGAGTACACTGTTGTTTCTGAGTCTTAATGCAATATTTGTTCCCCAACCTTTTTCACCATGTGGAAAAAGAATAGGATATGTCATTGCATCTAATGTGGGAAACAGGATACTGATTCGTTTCACTTTAGTGCCATTTGGATTATTGGGATCTGGTTTACAATGAATGAGCAAGTCCCTTTCAAAAGGAAGTTCTCCAACTTCGTTTCTGAATATGACAGCAACCTCGGTTACACGGGGAGAATTCTATCTACCTGGGTCACTATTGTGATCATATTTAATTGCCATAGTTACTTCTGTGGGAGCTATACCTTTTGCTGCTGCTTCAGATTGGGCTTCCTTTTTTACCTCACGTAGCATCTTGTACGATCTTGTTAATTCATTTATTTCATGCATGAGGTTGTTGGTTATGAGTCTTTCTGAGCAGGCCTGGTTTGCTGGGATTGCTAATCTTTTACGTGTAGCTTCGGCTGTATCCAAAATATAGAGTTGAACAAACTTCAACAGTTTTTCTTTGGACATAGTCCCACCTCTCTATTGCCACGTTCTGAGATAGAGGAGAATGACAGACCCTTCAGGAGTGTGACCAAAGGCTGATTTGGACAGATTCTGTGGGGGTGGGACTTCTACCTCCCTGTTGTCAGTTTCAGCTGGGATGCTGAAGCTGGGACTCGGGGGCCTTCCCTCTGGCGGTTGCCTTCCATTTTTGCTGGCAAACAGCGGAAGCTATAGGTAATATTAGCAATGCCAGGGGCCTCATTAGACGCAGCTGTGGTGAGTTCTCGCAGCCGCCACCACCGCCACTGCTGCCACCATTCCCGCCGTTCTCCGCTCCCCAGGGCCTCAGTTGACTCAGCTGTGGTGAGTTCTGGCTGCTGTGGCTGCTTTCGCTTGGACTCCGAGCCCTGGCCTGGCGCTTGATGACTTCACCACTTTATCTCAGCTCCTGGGGCCTGGCGCTCACGCCTCTCAACCCCACCCCTTGCTCCGATTGGCTGGTAGCATAGCCAGTCAGGAGCCAAGGTACGGTCACATTTGCATGTTACCCTTTTATTAGATAGGATTACCCAGGTTGAAGGTGAGTTGAGGGGGAGGGGGAGGGAAGAGTCACACATTTTTACAAGAAGTACAGAAATAGAGAAAATGCAACATATTAATATGTCTAGAGATGATGATTATTTTGTACACGGAATTCTTCTAATTTCTGTTGTTAATATCCTATCTAATAAGAGAGTAATATGCAAATTGACCATCACTCCAAAACACAAGATGGCTGCCCCCATGTGGACACAAGATGGCTGCCACAAGATGGCCAGCAGGGGAGGGACCAAGCCTGTGGTGGAGAGCACTTGGAGGGGAACCAAGCCTGCAATGGAGGACAGTTGGGGAGGTCTGCAGAGACACAGGTCTGCAGAAGAGGGCAGTTGTGGGCAATCAGGCCAGCAGGGAGGGCAATTATGAGTGACCAGGCCAGCAAAGGAGGGCAGTTGGGGGAGATCAGGCCTGCAGGAGTGGACAGTTGCAGGGGACCCAGGACTTCAGGGGAGGGAAGTCAGGGAGGACCAGGTCTGTAGGGGAAGGCAGTTAGGGATGAGCAGGCCAGCAGGGGAGGGCAGTTAGGGGTGACTGGACCAGCAGGGGAGGATAGTTAGGATTGATCAGACCGGAAGAGAAGGGCAGTTAGGGGTGATCAGGCTGGTAGGAGAGGGCAGGTAGGGGCAACTGGGCCAGCTGGGTGCTATTAGGCATCAATCAGGCCAGCAGTAGAGTGATTATAAGGTGATCAGGCTGGCAGGCAGAAGTGGTTAGGAGGCAATCAGGCAGAGGCAGGCAAGTGGTTGGGAGCCATCAGTCTTGGATTGTGAGAGGGATGTCCCAGAATAGAGAAGGTGCAGACTGGGCTGTGGGACACCTCCAGCCCCTTGCACAAATTTCACACACTGGGCCTCTAGTACGTGTGTGTGTGTGTGTGTGTGTGTGTGTGTGTGTGTGTGTGTGTATGTATGTATATATATATCTGAAACCAGGATGTGACAAAGACACATGGATTCTTTGCCTCTAGCATGTACCCCTAGGGGCACAGGATCTAATCTGCAATCCCGGTATGTGCTCTTGACTGGGAATTGAGCCCTCAACCCTTCTGTGCTCAGGCCAAACTACTGAGCCAAACTAGCCAGGACAATGTTACCTTGAATATTTTATGTGTCACTGTTATTATTTGAATGTCTTCTCATTTTATTCCCTCCTACCCTACTTCTCTTATGTATAGACTAGGGGTCCAGTGCTTGAATTCATGCATAGGTGGGGTCTGGCTGGCCTGCCCTAATCTGGGAGGGGGCCTGCTGTTTTGCGATCAGGGGAGGGGCCCGTGGAGGGAAGGGGCCATGGGTGATTTGTGGGCTGGCCCCACTCCATGGTCAAACTCCAGGTTATGGAGACAATTTGCATATTACCCTTTTATTATATAGGATAGTTCCTCATTTCATTCATTTATTAATTTAATCATGCTTAGTTTTCATTCCAAATCCATGAATGTGCATGTTTGAATAGATTAACTATTTTATATTTCTGTACCTATGTTTGTATGTGTGGTTTGTGTGTATATGTCTGTGAGTTTTTATGTATTAACTTCTAGATATTTATACATAATATATTCAGTTGTATGTAGCAGTTAAAAATAAATCTCTGGCCATCTGTCTGCAAGTCTATTTGTAATTATTTACTCTATATTTTCTATTATATTTTCTATTATATTTGACTATCAATGCATATAAAATATTCATGTATTTGTATGTGGTATGTGGGTCAATATCCAGAAATGTATATGTACAAATGCATGTATATATAGACAGGAACAAATATTCGTGTTTATAAATATATATATATATCCTATATAATAAAAGGATAACATGCAAATTGTCCCCTTGACCAGGAGTTTGACCAGCAGGCAAGCCAGCCAACCACCCACATCCCCTCCCCCTGACCAGGCTGGTAGAACCCCACCCGTGCATGAATTCATGCACTGGGCCTCTAATCCTATCTAATAAAAGAATAATATGCAAATTTGACTATACCTTCACTACACCCACCAGCCACGCCCACAAGCCATGCCTACCAGTCAATCAGAAGCATGGGGTCCTGTCTGAGGTGGCCTGGGCCTGGAGGCGTGTGACCAAGGTGGCCAGGGCCACAGGGGCGGGGGGGGGGCTTGGCCAAGGTGACCCAGAGTGCAGGGGGCGTTGCCGAGGTGGCTCGGGGCCGTGGGAGGCGTGGCTGAGGTAGCCTGGAACTGGGGGAGCCTGGCGGGTGCATGTCCGAGGCAGCCTGGGCCAGGCAGCCTGGGCCGAGGGGGGGCGTGTCCGAGGCAGCCCGGGGCTGTGGGGCATGGCAGATGTGGCCCAGGCCTGGGGGAACGTGTCTGATGCAGGCCCGGGCCTGGGGGGCATGTGTCTGAGGCAGCCCAGGCCTGGGGGGCATGTCCAAGGTGGCCCAAGCCTGGCGGGGCGTGGCAGAGGCGGACCAAGCTTGGGAAGGTGGGGTCGAGGCCCATACTAGCAGTGGGTGAGCTGGCTCTAGCTAAGGCCCTGCCCAGAGGGGTGGGGTGGGAGGCAGGGCTGGGATGGAGTCAGCTGTCTGCCCCATTGTAGGGCGATGGCTAGGTTCACAAGGCCTAAAGCCTCGGCCAGAGGGCTCCCAAGTATGTGTGAGGGGGCAGATTGGGCTGAGGTATCACCCACCCCCAGTGCACGAGTTTCGTGCACCGGGCCCCTAGCACACACACACACACACACACACACACACACACACACACACACACATTATATGTAACTAGAGGCCCAGTGCACGAATTTCATGCATGGGGACAGGAGGTGTCCCTCAGCCCAGCCTGCACTCTCTCCAATGTGTAACCCCTCAAGGGATATCCGACTGCCCGTTTAGGCCCGATCCTATTTGGATCGGGCCTAAACAGCAGTCAGAAATCCCTCTCACAATCCAGGACTCCCAACTATTCACCTGCCTGCCTTCCTGATTGTCCCTAACCGCTTTTGCCTGCCAGCATGATCACCCTCCCAACCACTCCCCTGACAGCCTTATTGATGCTTAATTGCTCCCCTGCCAGCCTGTTTCCCCTAACTGCCCTACCCTATAGGCCCCATCACCCTGAACTTCCCTCCTCTGCCAGCCTGGTCACACACAATGGCCCTCCCTTGCAGGCCTGGTCCTTCCCAAGTGCTCTCCCCTGCTGGCCATCTTGTTGTAAGCATCTTGTGTCCACATGGGGGCAGGATCTTCAACCTCATGGGGGCAGTCACCTGTGTGTTGGAGTGATGGTCAATCTGCATATTACTTTTATTAGATAGGATAGAGGCCTGGTGCATGGGTGGGGGTCACCTCTTTTGCCCTGAAGGGTGTCCTGGATCAGGGTGGGGGTTTCCTTGGTGCATGCAGCAGCCTGGGGGAGGGGTCTGTAGTGGTTTGCAGGCTAGCCACACACCCTGGTGACCCAAGTGGAGGTCCTGGTATGTGGGATTTATTTTTCTTCTACAATTGAAACTTTGTAGCCTGGAGCAGAGCCAAGGCTTCTGCTCGCTCAGTGGACATAGCAACTTCTATTAGAATTTTTTTACCTTCTATAATTGAAACTTTGTAGCCTTTGTAGCCTCCTGCTCTCTCCAGCTCTGTGGCTGCTTTGATTATCTTCTGTAATTGAACCTTTGTTGAGTGGAGGCCTGAGCCGGCAAGGGAAGGTGGAAAGCTTGGATTCCTCCATTGCTGGGGAAACCCAAGACTTCCTCCTGCTCTCTGTGGCTGGCAGCCATCTTGTTGGGTTTATTTGCATATTTGCTTCTGATTGGCTGGTGGGCATGGCTTGTGGATGTAATGGAGGTATGGTCAATTTGCATATTACTCTTTTATTAGATAGGATATATAATTCCTTTATTGTTTTAAAAATTCTCTTCAGAGTTTTTGTATGTACATCTGTAAGTGTTACATACAGTTTATACAGTTGTAAATAAAAAATAGGTAAAACATATTTTATACTATTATACTTTAACATGCTATTTCTGTGTATTCATTGCATATTTTGTGTATCCATTGTAAATTGGTTATGCCTAATTTTATTTGGAGTTTACATATCATATATCTATATTTCATATTCATATATCATATAGAACTTGTATCTAATCTCAAAATGCATATTTTTCACTATTACTAGTTTCCAGCTGATCAATAAGTAGCTGTTAAAGTTAGTATTCAGAAAATAAAGTTCTAAGCACTATAGGCTATATGTAGGATGACTGTGAGAGTTTTCTAGAACTATGGAAAAGGAGGAAATGGTGAGAGTTAAATTGTAAGATCTCTAAAAGAGACTGACACTCAAGCCATTGCAAGACGTAGTGAAGTTTTAATAAATATACTTGTAAATATATAAAGCTTTAAGTTTCAATTTCTCGTACTTTCCCCACATGCTCAGTTGTTCTGCTTCTTAAGGGAGCTTATAGGACCTTCTAGTATTTACCTCTTTATTTTCAAGTAACTCACATATCTATGTCTGGTTTTCCATTCATTTATAGTAAAAAATTGAGTTTATTTCTTTTATGTCAATGGATACTGCATCTACATTCACACTAGTCACAGTTAAAATATGTGGTTACATAAAAAATGTGGCTATATCAAATATATTTTTACAATAAAATGTGCTTATATCGCATCAAAAATAGTTTATATTATAATATTTATAAATATCATGATAACACCATGACCATGCTAACATTCTTCATAGTTGAACCACATAGTTTATTATTTATTTCATATTTTTCTAGCACAGCTTTATATTTTCCTGTTATTTACTTAGTATTTTTGTACTTATTTTAATACAACCCTCAAATCTGATAGAATTATAAATCTATTCTCAATATTTTCAAAATGCTTCAGATAAGACATCAGTTTCCCTTTTTCCTTATAGAATAAAACACCTAGAGATGCAAGATTGTTTTATTATTTATGCTATTACTAGAGGCCTAGTGCACGAAATTCGTGCACAGGGGGGGTGGTGCAGGGGATGTCCCTTAGCCCAGCCTGCACCCTCTCCAATCTGGGACCTCTCGAGGGATGTCCGACTGCCTGTCTAGGCTCAATCCTGGTAGGATCGGGCCTAAACGGGCAGTCGGACATTCTTCTCACAATCCAGGACTGCTGGCTCCAAACTGCTCACCTGCCTGCCTCCCTGATTGCCCCTAACCGCTTCTGCCTGCCAGCCTGATCACCCGCTAACCACTACCCTGCCAGCCTAATTGATGTCTAACTGCTCCCCTGCCAGCCTATTTGCCCCCAACTTATCTCCTCTGCTGGCCTGGTCACCCCTAACTGCCCTCCCCTGCATGTTTGATTGCCCCCAACTGCCCTCCCTTGCAGGCCTGTTCACTCACATCTGCCTCCCTTGAAGGGCCTTGAACCTTCAACCGTCCTCCCCTGCTGGCCATCTTGTGGTAGCCATCTTGTGTTCACATGGGGGCAGGATCTTTGACCACATGGAGGCAGCCCTCTTGTGTGTTGGAGTGATGGTCAATCTGCAAATTACTCTTTTATTAGATAGGATTTACATTCAAAGTACACACACACACACACACACACACACACACACACACATACACACACACTTGATTAGAAAAGTCTGTGAAGAATATACCTCTAGCACCCTCAATACAGGGACTGGATTGGGGTTGCCATATAATATGGTTAAAAATCATTGATTAGAGATTGAGGCTTACCTGACCTTTTTCTGAAAACCCCAATAAAAAAATTAGGGATTTTCAAAAAAGTCCTGTAAAAACTTAACGTTCAAGGTAAAAAAGAATGGGAGGGGAGGAAGACAACATGGGAGATGGTCATACCAGTTTGAAAGCTAGAGAGAAGACGGATATTGGGTAAAAACTTTCTTAAAGAGAATTGGGTGCTACTTCTGGGGAGCTGGGCAGTAAATAAGGATGTGAGGAAAGTTGGGCAGGATCCTAGTAGTTTAAGCCTTGTAGGATTTGAATATTTAAATTGCACATATTATTATATTTTTAATACAGATGCACATACACATGTACAGAATAAGGTCAGTATAGCCCTTGTTCCATGTTTATTGTCAGTAGTCCATGCGTGGCTTCTGAACTTATTAGTATTGTTTTAATTTTTATTTATTAATAATGAACACTTATGAATACACTGCCCAAACTAAGAAGTAAAATATTATCAATAATTTATATTTACCTATATATTCTTCCCATAACACATCTTTTTATATAGCCTTCAATCAAAATTTAAATTTATTACCTTTTTACATATATATAGCTAGTGTTGGAAATTTATGTAAAGGATATCATATTATATATTTCATCTAAGGCTTGCCTTTTTTACTCTGCATGATGTAATTAAAGTTCATCTGTGTTACTGTATGTAAATGGGGCTCATTCATTTCAATCCTGCATAATATTCCAGTGGGTGACTATAGCTTCTGTATTCATTTCCTCTCAATTGACATTTTTTCCCCTGCTCAGGGCATCTATGGCTCTGTGAACACATATCCTACACATATGCTCAAGTTCTCTTGAGTGGACAGGTAAGAATAAAAATGTTGGGGCACAGGATATGTGAATGATCAACTTTAAAAGGGAATACAAATTTGGTTTTCAAAGTGGGTCAGAACACTTTGCACTCCCACCATTCATGTCTGTGGACATTGGTGGTTCCCATGAACCCCTCTTTTAGTTCAATGAAATTTTCAGAGCAGTTCACAGAATTCAAAGAAATATTTCATTCACTAGATCACTAGTTTATAATAAAAGGATATAACTCAGGAATGGCCAGATGGAAGAGATGCATGGGGCAAGGCATGGGGAAAGGTCACAGAGCTTCTATGCCCTCTCCAGCATATCCCCTCCCAGCACCTCCACAGTTTACCAACCCAGAACTCTCTAATCTCTTTTTTTGAGTTTTCACAGAGGCTTCATTACATAGGCAGGGTTGTAAATCCCTGGCCATTGGCCATTGAACTCAGTCTCCAGTCACTCTCCCCCCCCTCCCCCCCCCCACAGAGACCAAGCAGTGCACAGGGCAGGGGGAGGGGCTGATTCAGTCTTCAACCACCTAATCACATGGTTCTGGCAAACAGCCCCCACCCTGAAGTGCTAAGTCCAAAACTCACCTCTTAACATAACAAGAGGCAGCTTTATAGCTTTTCTCATTGGAAATTCCAAGGGTTTTAAGAACTCTGTGCCTAGAACTGTGGATGAAGATCAAATATCTATCTCTTATTATAAACTACTAGAGGCCCATTGTAGGAAGATTCTTGCAAAAATAGGGCTTCTTGTGGCTGGAGCAAAGCAGAGAAGGGAGCGAAGCCTGCCAAGGCAGGCTTCCCTTTAGTCTCTGCTGCCACCTCACTCCCTCCCTTCTCCACTGCCTCACTTCCTTCTCTGCCATTTCGCTCCCTTCTGCAGTGCATGGCTTCCTTCTACACTGTCTTCAGTCTTGGCTCCATGCCTGTATATGCAAATTAATCACCAACTTTGTTGGGTTAATTTGCATTCTCACTCCTGATTGGGTGGTAGATGTAGCAGAGGTCAATTTACATGTTTGTCTATTATTAGGTAAGATAATATCACACATGGCAAAATCAGGCTCATGCTGACTGATAAAGATACAGGTACCTTTATTAGTTGCTAGAAAACAATCTTAAATACCTGGTATTGGTTTAATGGGTTATATGGTAGATTGTGAGGACAATTTTTATTATAAACTAGAAGAATGAGCATCCTTATGTGGTACCTAACTACTTGGTAACAAAGACAACTTCATTAACTTCATAGGCAATGTGAAGTATTCATCCTGGCTCTAAGTACCCATAGGTAAGTAAAAAAAGAGAGAGAGGCAAAGAGAAGTGAAAACAAAGAAATATCCCAAGTGAAAATTTGACTAAAAAAAATCTTTGGTGTAGTCATTGCCAAGAGAGCTGATGCAATAAAATAGAGAAGTCAAAAATATGTTTTATAAAATTGTTTGTCAAAAAATCATCCATAAGCCAGAAGAAAGCTGAGAGAGTTGTTCAGGTTCCAAGAGCATCTTGCTATGTCCAAGTCAGATACAGCAACCAAGGATGACAATGAAAAACAAAATTCACAGAGTGTGGATCCAGGGAGAACACTGGACAAGTCAGCTAAAACCAAGGGGGAGGAACAGTGCTGATTCAGGAGTCATTCCCTGCCCTGGCTGGTGTGGCTCCTTTGGTCAGGTGTCATCCCAGGCACCAAAGAGTTGCCTATTCCATTCCTAGTCGGGGCACATGCCCAGGTTTCTGGCTCTTTACCCATAGGGGGTGTGTCAGTTATTCTTTCCCTCTCACAATGATGTTTCTCTCTCTCTAAAAATCAATTTTTAAAAATCTTTATAAGAAAAGAAATGGAATTTTACATATATTTTAAAAAAAGAATTCCCCACCAACTTTTAAGGAAAATTCTTAGTGTCTTTTAAGAAGCTTTTCAGAATTGCTACAGATACATGTCTGTTACCTGGGACCAACCAGTGTATGCTCTGTGATTCCAATCCTTCCTTTGCCTGAAGGTTCACTGCAGTTATCTGTCCTGGTTTCATTATTGTGCATTGGATCCTAGAGAAGTTGAAAGATCTTCAAGTCAAGAAAAGCCATATCCAGACTTATTATCAAGAAACTGCTCCCACTTCAAAAAAAAAAAAAGCCCTTATAGACTCAGAAACAGTGTGGTGATTATCAGAGGGAAAGGAGGTTTGGGAAAGATAGAAGATGGTAAAGAGTAGATAAATGGTGGTGGAAGGAGACTTGACTTGGGATGGTGAATACACAATACAATATACAGGTGTATTACAGAATTGTACTCCTGCAACCTACATAATTTTATTAATCAGTGTTACCCCAATAAATTCAAAAAATTTTTAAGTAAAAATTTAAAAAGTTACTGCACAAAACTACCATATTCCTTAGATATCGTGGGTTGTGGAATTGGTATCATGGGTAAGAGAGAGAACTAAGTGTTTTCTCATCAGAAGCATGGACTATTGGCTCATTAGAGATACATGCCCATCTTCCAGTCATTCCCCTTCTGCGAACCAGAGAAGATTGCAATTTCCTCATCTTCTGATGAGAGCCTTGGCCATTTCACCTGCTTCTGGCAAAGGAAATAGGAGTAGCTATGATATTGGTGACACCTACAAAGAACGTCTTTAATATTTAGTGCACCTTTGTTTTGTCCCTCTCTCCCTGGTGACTAATCATGTTCTTAATGGTGAAAACTCTGTCATCCTGAGTCCCCATGTGACTGAGGTGAGATGAGCATGTAGCTTGCACGATAAATAAAACTATGAGGCTTTAGCCACCTAAACTTTCTGAGTGTTTTACTGTGGAACAGCATAATACACCCTGACTGATATAGCCCCAAACTAGGTTAAATAAAATAAGCACTATAAATAGTATAGCCCATTTTCCTCAAGCTTGCAAGAGTCCTAAACTAAATATTAACAATACTCTAAAAAATGCACTATAAAAAAGTTAGATATACAACCATTTTAACATAAAAATTGTATAAATGTAATTCGCTGTATTAACACATTGTAGAAAAAGTCATTGCTTATCTCAATAAAAAACAAAACAAAATATTTTTTATAAAACTCAAGACCTATTTTATAAGCTAAAAAAAGAAGAAAACTAATAACTTGATAAAAGATTTAAAAAAAAAACATCCTACAATATGCATAATTATAAATGGGTAAACTCTGGAATTATTCCCTTTAGATTTAGGAACAAGACAAGGATTTCTACTCTTACTAGTTTTATTTAACACTATATTAGAAGCCCAAGACTGAAATAAGTAAGTAAAATAAATTAACAGCTTAAAGATTGGAAAAGAAAAATATGTGTTATTATTCCATACGTTACTGTCTTCCTAGGAAATGTAAAAGTACCTAAAGACAATCAACAGAATTCAATCAAGATTGCTGGAAGTGAGATAAAAACACAAACATATCAATTCATATCTAGTCACCAGCCACAAACAGTAAGAAAGCGTAACTTAAATAAAAATATACCATTCTTTATAGTAGCAATCAAATATTTAAACTATCTAGAAATAAATCTAACAAATGATATTTAAGATGTGCATATTAAAATTACAAAACTTTATTGAAGAGCGTTAAACATACTTGGATATTAGGAGAGACAGCATATATTAATGCCTAAGAAAACTTGATTTTGTAATGATGATAATTATTCCCAAATCTATCAAAGAGCAGAACTTAACTTCTTTACAAAAGTAGATAGGTAGATAGATAAATAGATAGATAGATGATAGATAGAGACAGATATAGTTATACTTATGGAGAATACAGCAAGAAGTACAGTTTGGCATGCTCTAGGGTTAACAAGATTGTGAGAAGGGAGAAAATGTTTATGTATGAAACTTTCGAGGATAGAGAGGTGGAATCAGCTTCTATTTAAATGCTTTTGTTTTATCCTCATCCATGAAGTAAATACATATATGACAGAGCAAACTGGTTCTCAGGGAAATCATCAATACCGCCATGTGCTGTATTAAATACAACTCCAATTAAATCTTAAGGCATTCCTTATTAATTATTAAATGTTTAGGGGTGCACAAAGACCTTAATAGCCAAAAGAGTAAAGAGAGAATTATTTATGATGTAATAAAACAATAGGAAATCAAAGATTGTGAAATGGATAGAAAATTTGACTGATGTAAGAGTAAATGCAATTTTCATCTAATTAGTTTCCTCCAAATTAACATGTGACTTTAAAGAACTGTAAAATGTCTGCTGGCAATGAGTGGTAAATCAAATACAGGCAGATGTTCCTAGAGTCAGTGCATTCTTGGGCAGGTCTATTAGCAATAAAGGTCATGCTGCCATCCTTTTGCCTTATTTCTGTTTAGGAAAATCTTTCTTAATCTTCCCTTGTGTTAAAAACTAATCTCCAAATAGTATTTAATTTACATAAATAGTGTTAGATTATGAACCTGTAATTCATTTATTTTTGTCTTTCAATACTGTTTCTTTTTGTATTAGATAGAGACTGTTGTTTTTCATTAAAGCATGGTATTTCATTGCATGCTTTCTCTAGGTGCAGAGCTATAGTCAGAGGACAGTGAAGAGTTTGTTGTACCTGGAGCATAAGGTCAGGGTTGATGAGTCTAGAAAATAAGGCTGGGAAGATAAACTAAGAACAATTTATGACAGTCAAATGTTTCATGTAATGGCTCTTTGTTGTTATATGACTACTAGAGGCCCGGTGCACGAAATTTGTGCACAGGGGGTGGGAGATGTCCCTTAGCCTAGCCTGCACCCTCTCCAATCTGGAACCCCTTAAGGGATGTCCGACTGCCCATTTAGGCCTGATCCTGGTAGGGCCTAAACAGGCAGTTGGACATCCTTCTCACAATCCAGGACTGCTGGCTCCAAACTAATCACCTGCCTGCCTCCCTGATTGCCCCTAACCACTTCTGCCTGCCAGCCTGATCACCTGCTAACCACTACCCTGCCAGCCTAATTGATGTCTAACTGCTCCCCTGCCAACCTGTTTGCCCCCAACTTCCTTCCTCTGCCATCCTGGTCACCCCTAACTGCCCTCCCCTGCAGGCTTGATCATCCCTAACTGTCCTCCCTTGCAGGCCTGCTCCCTCCCAACTGACTTTCCCTGCTGGCCTGATCGCCCACAACTGCCCTCCCTTGCAGGCCTGGAACCTCCCAATGGCCCTCCCCTGCTGGCCATCTTGTGGTTGCCATCTTGTGTCCACATGGGGGCAGGATCTTTGACCACATGGGGGCAACCATCTTGTTTGTTGGAGTGATGGTCAATCTGAAAATCACTCTTTTATTAGATAGGATAGAGGCCTGGTGCATGGGTGAGAGTCAGCCAGTTTGCCCTGAAGAGTGTCCCAGATCAGGGTGGGGGTTCCCTTGGGGTGAGGGGCAGCCTGGGTGAGGGGCCTATGGTGGTTTTCAGGCTGGCCACACCCCCTAGGGACCCAAGCAGAGGTCCTGGTATCTGGGATTAATCTATGTCTACAATTGAAACTTTGTAGCCTGGAGTGGAGCCAAGCCTTCTGCTCACTCCCAGGCCGCAGCCATTACTGTTTGAAACTTTGTTGCCTGGAGTGGAGGCCTAGGCTGGCAACGGCAGGCTGAAAGCTTGGCTTCCTCTGTTGCCAGGGAAACCCAAGCCTCTGTTCTCTCTAGCTCAGTGGCTGCCGCCATTTTTGTATCTTTTATAATTGAAACTTTGTAGCACTGAGTGGAGGCCTAGGCAGGCAATGGCAGATGGAAAGCTTGGCTTCCTCTGTTGCTGGGGAAACCCAAGCCTTCCTCCTGCTCTCAGTGGCAGCAGCAATCTTGGTTGGGGTTTATTTGCATAACCTGCTCCTGATTGGCTGGTGGGCATGGTTATGAGTGTGGCTTGCGGGTGTGGCAGAGGTGGGTCAAATTTGCATATTACTCTTTTATTAGATAGGATGATTATATTAAATCACCATCCTTAGCAATCCATCTATTTATTCATTGATTATTCCATTCACCAAATATTTATAAAGAGAGATAAATGAAAATATACACAATGTAATAGGTGCAAGACAAAAAATGTGTCATGTCAGGAGACAGGTTTTATTTTCCATCCATCAGAATGAAAACCATTGCAAAGGTGGTTCATACTTCAGGCATATACTTCCTTCAGCTTGTTACCCATAAATTCTCCTTCTCATCCTGAGGAGCTACTACAGATGCTACATTCTTGGAAGAGATTGCTCTGATTATCCCAAGCAGAGTTAGTCATACAATTACAGTCCTTGGTAGATACTTCCGTTATTGTATTATTGTATTATCAGAGTGTATTGTTATTATTATTGCCTTATTTATCTCCCTATTAAATTTTGCCTTGCACCTACTATATTGACTTTTTTGTGGTAGAAACATTGCCCTTTATAAATGTGGAGTAAAATGAAAAGTCAATGACCAAATGAATGAATTCTTTAGGACAGTAACTAGCATAACAACAATTACAAAAGTCTTAATAATTTTTGTAATTATACAAAGCACAGGGAATCCTGAAAGCTAATCTTAAGGAAATAATTAATTGATATGAAGGTACTCATTATAATGTTCTATGTAACAGTAAAAATGTGTAAAATCAAGCCAATAACAAATATTGGAATATTACTATGAATATAATGTATATCAACCAGTTAACACACTATTATTAAAAACTACTTTACAAAGACTTATAACAGTACATAACAGTATGGGGAATATTTAAAATGTAACCGTAAATGTTAAAAGCCTAAAATGTTTATATTCTCAAGAATTTTAATTACATAAAGATGTACTAATGGAGTTGACAATAATCAGGTCAGATGCTGAAATGATCAAAGATATTTAATTTTGTTTTTCCCTTTATATTATACTATAAATACATGTTTAAGGATTGAACCAAATAACCCACAAATACCTGAGGGATAGAAGGTGCTAAAGGAAATTTTAAAGGGCAAATTATTGGAAATACATTATGTTTTCACTGGATATTTAAGTACAACTGCTTGTTTTTACAAACATCAAAGTTGGACATATTATTTTTTCTATCATTTCGATCCAGGATCTTTGGAAATGAGTCATCAACAAATGTTAATGAAGGAAGAATGAGTATGATTCATTTAGACCCTGGGAAATCCAACAGGAGCTGTTTGCTACTGTCTTAGGGCTTTCTTATGATCTGGAGAACTCTCCCATTTGGCTCCTCTTCATTAGATTTACACAGACTCAAAACTAAAGCTCAAAAAAGAAAGTCTATCACACTGTTTGCACAGGCTCACATGTGGTTCAGTTCCAATTCTATCTTCAGTGACATTGTCTTTTCAACAATTCATCAGACGTTGTTGTTTTAAGACCTTTTACAATGTTTTAAATTTGTTTGTATCAAAGGTAACATCACAACCCATTTCTAGATATAATCCAAACATTTCTTCAACTACTTTATTTATTCAACTCAATAAATAAATGCTTCAGTTACTTTAAACTGCTCTCTTCCTGGAGCTTCCTATACACTTTATTTACACTACCTCAACCAATTGATTAGCAATAATGTCTTATCACTATGACAGTAGAGTGTCCCCAGGCAGAAGCTGACATCTTGCTGAAACTACAACTGTCAGAAGCTATTGATATTTTTATCCAGTTCTAGGTGAGACAACAGAGAGATGTCAACATACATTGCTAACAAAAGGACCAGCTGGACTTGTTCATGCAACACAAATGAAAAGAGTCAGGAGTGTAGTTACAGGGTACAAAAACAAAACAAAACAAAAATAAAACAAGACAACTAGAGCAAGAGGCATGAAAGCCAGGGAGACAACTAACCTGAGAACAGAGGAATGCAAGTAAGACCAAACTAAGAATCAGAGAGCAGTGTCTACCAAAGTAGATGAATTTGGGACTAAGAAGTCAATGAATCACTGCATTCTTCCAAAGCCTAAAAAGATGAAAAGGTTTTATTCATAGAGATTGAACTTGAGAAAGTGGGCCTGGATAGAGACATTATTTTCAGCTACTGTAATTCCATCCAATGTTCTATGTACCATCACTGGCTTTTGGGTCTTACCTAATGTTCCTCCTATATGCTTGAACTCACTTGGGTCCTGCTGACCCAGGAAGCCTTTGGACCAGAAAAAGGAGACAGGTTTATTGAATGAGAGGGGGAGAGCCAGGATGAACAGTGTAATTTAAGTAATCCTTCCAAACGAATTCTCAGGCCACCCCTGTCCAAACCAGCTATCTTACTTACTTTTACATTTTGCTTCTATCCTATGTTATTTTTCTTACCCACTTGATGTGTTCCTGGTATTATGTTGCAAAACCCTGCTATTGGTTCTCACTTGCTCATCCCTGATTTACTTCCATGGATGATAGATTGAAGTCACAGCCTACTTAAGGAAGAGGCTAAACTTTTGCACATATTTGGCTTCTTATTCAGTCCAGTCCCAATCACCCAGTGGCAACAGACAACACTTATTGACAAGATGTATTATTTGGAAGCCCTTTCTAAGACCTAGAGAAAGTACTTGGTTAGAAGTATATCCTAATTGCTCATATTATTATAAAGACAGGAATGGACTTCAAATTGTATTCCAAGATCCACATGAACACATTCCAAGAACAGGGCAAATAGCCCTTGTTGAATTAGACTTAGAAGGCCAGAACTAAAATTATAACTCTAATTGTGGTTGCCCCTTAATTAACTTAAGTAAGTTGAAATCCTGAGTAAGAAAAGAAGAATATGAATTGGGGTAGTAAGTGAAACTCTGATTTAAGTTCAATAGGGTTTAGAAAAGCTGAGAAAACCCAGGGAATCTGAGTTCTTTCTTTCTCCCCTCCATGATGAACACCAAAATTTACCTTAGAGTGCCATTGCTCATCATTCTTATCATTAATACTAGGGGCCCAATGTATGAATTTGTGCACCTTGAAAGGAACTGTGGGCCACGAGGCTGCAGTAGGCACAATATTGGGTCTCAGCCCATCCTCCATTACCCCTGCCCAGCCCCTCCGAATGAACCCCCCCTTCCCTGCCAGCAGCCCTGCTCCTACCACTGCTGCTGCCACTCCCATTCCCATGCACTCACAACACTGGCCCCACTTGCACCCACTCATGGTACACAATGATTGGGGCTGGCACCAGTAGTGGGTGCAAGCAGAGCCAACACCATCAGCAGTTGTAAGCAGCGGCTGCTGCTCTGATCATCCCTCAGGAGCAGGGAGGTAGAGAAGCCCTCAGGGGCGATTGCGGCCAGCAGCCTCAGCTCATACTTGCTGATGGCACAGAGCGATGCGATCAGAACCAGTTCTGGGTGCTGCAGCAGGTGCAGAACCAGCTCCAGCACTGGCAGTGGATGTAAGTTCCTAACAGGACCATGGTACATGGGAGCAAAGAATTTTCAGTAACCACCAGAGGCTTGCCCAATGACAGCGACTGGTGCTCTGCCTTGGTCTGGCACCCTACTCACCCGCTCCACCATCCCACCATGGTCGATGACCACCAAGTTCCACGCTCTGCTGCCTGCTGCTGATGCCTGCCATGTTCTGTGTGTGCTCCCTGGTGGTCAGTGAACATCATAGCAACCTGTTGTTCAGTTGTTCCACCTTTCAGTCTATTTGCATGTTAGGGTTTTATATAGAGAGATTTTTACTATTTTGTCATTTTCATGAGTTCTGTTCACACTTAATACTATTACAGAATCCATTGGCTATTCGATTATAATTTAGAGGGATATTTCCTTGCAGGTATGTTCTCAATTGAGGTCACTGTCAGCAGCTGAACTTCAGCAGACTGACTAATAGGTAACATTCTATTGCTCCTTGCACAGGAATGTGCTCATTAACTTGTTTGTGGAATTTTAGATCACCTACAGATTGCAGCAGCTGTTTCTAAGGAGTATGCTTTCTCATTCAATAAAAGATATTATTTCTTCGTCTCCCCAACATCTAAAACATACTCAATTTTCATAATGATTCCATAAGATTGGATAATACAGAAGGCATGAATATAGCACAATACTGAAGCCATAATGCAAATACAAAGTGATTCATGGTGTGTTAGTCACAAGAGGCTCTGCGCCCCCCTTCTCTAAAAGATTTTTTTATAGTTTTACTATAAAAATGAAAAATATATGCAGTGTAATGGTGAACTGGAAATTGTATTTCAAGGAATAACTTGTTTTCTATCAAGGGCCAAAAAGCCCAGGGGCCACAATATTGTTCCAGCCTCTTAATTCCAAAATGAAATGAGACCATCAGAAAATAAGTCTATTCTATAATAAATCTATTTTAAAGTGATTCTTCTAAATGAGAAGGTAGGAGAGAACCATAGACAGAAATATTTTAACCTCATGAGAGAAAAAAAAAACACTTGCACCATTCTAATAGTTATTCTTCATAGATTTTCAAAAAAGCATTGCCAGGGAGTTTCACCGAGCAATGCTCTGTTATGGAGCAGGGTTCCGGCTCTAAGTCCACATATTGCTGTCTCCCTTCCTGATCCCATTTCTGGGTGTTGTATTGTTGTAATACCCAATGCTCACAGATGGTACTAGAGAGTATGGTGGGAGTTATTTGAGGATCAGTCCTGCCTCACATAACCCTGAGAATAATATCAGAATAAAGGCCATGATTAGGGGGTAGAAATCAATCACCAGGATTCCTGTGTATGTTATTAATTAGGAGCAATCTTCACATAAACAAGATGTGCAGAGGAGCCCGTTATTAATGGGACAAAGCAACTTTTTTTCAATATCTGCAATTTACACACATCAGTTCCCAGTCATTCCTAGAAACGGTTAGTAACAGTAAAATCGACTTGTTTGGAACACATGCTCAGATTTTCCTCATTTTCCATCCTCTGTGCAGAACATGCTGAAATGAGTGATTGAGAGATAACGTCATGGTAGTATTATTAATTCATACATGTGTAGAGTGCCTCACAGCTTGCAAAACACATCCACACACATTCCCTCATTCATCTTCACAACCGCATGAGACAGATGATTAATAGTATTGCCATTTTTACACATAAGAGAGATGAAGTCTAGCACACACAAGTAACTGGACAGGATCCCATGGCTGTTCAATAGTGGAGCAGGAGCTGCAATGTGTGTTTTCTGTTACATGTTCAGGGAACTTTCTATACCAAACTACGAAATGACCAGCTAGCTCCAAAGCTGGAAAACGCCCCTCTATAATTAGACACAGTTCCCTCTGAACATGTCACATTATCTCTGCTGACACTAGATGTCTGTTTCAGGCATGGAAGCAGAGGGCATAGGAGCACTCCACGTCTCTCACATGCTGCTGCTGGCCTGCTCTTTGTCTGCAATGTGACAGTGAGAAAAACCGAGATTAAGCATTGGGAAAATGTCACAGCAGCTTGACAGTAATGTTATGTCTGTTGAATAATGAAAAATTGAGGCTTCTGTCTTGGATGGCCTTCAAAAAAGTTTTATTTCTCTCTTCATTTATGTTGATCATATTTTGCAAAAGGATCAGGCCACTATAGATGGGGGAAGGGTGGTCCCTCTGCAAATTGTGCAGGAGAAGCACTGATAGCAGGTCTGTGTTCAAGTGCACCAGGGCATCCTCAGCTGCCTCTACTCCACCCTGTTGAGTTGACTTACTGTTGGTTCTCTCAAAGGGCCCCATTTTTGTTGTTTTCTGAGGAAATATATTTCTGTAAGCATATCCTTCAGGGTCTGGAATGCTCACTTTTGAAGAGAGGTTATCGTTGTTTTCTACTGCTGAGTAACAAATGACCAAGGACGTGGTAGTTTGAAACAACAGCCACTTACTACCTCACTGTTTCTGTAGGCCAGGAGGCTGAGTATGGCATGAAGGTTCTCTGTTCAGGCTCTCAGGAAGCTGATGAAGGTGGTGGAGGAAATGCTGTTCAACTGGAGTGGAAGGGGCTCTTCAGAACTCATTCAGCTTGTTGCCAGATCCCTGTTTCCTGGCAGGTCTTAGCCACAGGGGCCTCCTCCACAGGCCATTCACAATATTTGCTTGCGTTCTTCCAAAGCAGAAGTACAAGGATTCCAGCCTGATCAGTTTAGGTCTTCTAAGACAATCTCTCTTTTGATTAATTCAGAGTCACCTGATTAGTGGCCTAATCACTGGATTGATCTCCTGTCATGTTTACTGATCCCAACCTCACTAAAGAGGAGGGAGCTATGCAGGGCATGCACACCAGGGGTGAGAATTAGGGGAGGGGGGCCTCAGAATTCTGACAATCACAATGGTGAACATGTGATAAAAATGACACTAACAAAATGCATTGTTGTATGTCTTGTTCCTCTTGTTAAATAGTTTGCCTGAACATTCTATGGATTAACATGGTGTGAGGCTCCATTTACATTGAGTTGCAGAGATTCCATGCCTGCCTGAGCCCTCAATTTTATTTTTTTTAATTTGAACATTTATTGAGTTATAATTTATATGCACTATAATTCACCCTTTACTAGTAAAGTGTATAATTCAGTGGGTTTTTTTTTGGACATTCAGAGTATTATACAACCAGCACCTGTGATTTCAGAATATTTCATCATTCCAAGAGAAACTCCATAAGCAGTGACTCCCTTTACTGCTCCCCAAGCCCCTTCCAACTACTCACTCACTTTTGGACTCTGTGGATTTGCCTTTTCTGGACATTTCACTTGAATGAAATCACACACTGTGTGTCTTTTTACCCGAGATGTCCTGATACATTTTTAACTTACCACTTTAAAACCTCAAGGTCTATAAGAATAATTCATGAAGAAGCATATAGAAAGTTTTAGTGGCCTCTTACTCAATAAAGAAGGCTAAGCCTGAACTGACCCTATAACATAAAATAAAAATGGACATTGACTAAAATTCACAAAAGAAACTAGTGAAAGAAACCCCCATGTATCCATCGAAGATGTTGAGTCAGAACTGTGTTAATGTCACTTGAAATATTTATTATCTATATGGTTTATTTCAATATTTTTAACATTTTTCTTTTTTTAATATATTTTATTGATTTTTTTTACAGATAGGAAGGGAGAGGAATAGAAAGTCAGAAACATCAATGAGAGAGAAACATCGACCAGCTGCCTCCTGCACACCTCCTACTGGGGATGTGCCCGCAACCAAGGTACATGCCCTTGACCGGAATCGAACCCGGGACTTCTCAGTCTGCAGGCCGATGCTGAGCCCTCAATTTTATAGCAGGAGGACTCGTCTGTCCTAAGAGACATTCTGATCTTCAAACACCATGGTACAGAGGTCTCTAATGCCTTCATGCAGCAAATTTCAGACTCCTCAATATCTTTTAGTGCAGCTTCACCAGATGCTGGAATTATACTCATTACAGCAGTAGTTATGAGACTTTGGGACTGTGGATGGAACAGAGCACTAATCTTAGGATAATCTCAGGAGAAGTTAGGCTATGAAATTAATGAAATCAACAGAAAACCACCATGCATGACAGCATCTGTAACTCAGCCCCAGACAGGTTTGGAGGTGAGTTTACTTCTGAAGCAAAAGCACTGAAAACCTACAAAAACGAATGTAGCATAAAATAAGCTGCAATCATGGACATCAGGATAGTTCTGTCGTGAGGTGATGTTATGATGATGAACAATGTGGACACTGGTGAGAAATGCTGAAGAAGTGATAGAAAATGGGATGTTTTATTCTGCCTGCAGCACTGCCTAAAGCTAATGAAGCTCCAAATTGTTGCCTTAAGAAAGTCACAATACCTTTGGTGGTTATATCCACAATGGAAGGGAGTATCAATTTTCTTCATTAGCAGTGAGTACTCACATTGATATGGTACTTTAAAGAGAGTTTCTCATTATTTCATAGAAATACTTTTATTTATTTTATCCTTGAAGTCTCAAGTAATCTTCTCATTATAGTTTGTTTTACCAAGTGGATTATCCTCACTGAAAAATAAAAACTCTTCACTAGGTTTCTGGTGCAAATGAGAAAAATCACTAAGAAAAATAAGCAAAAAAGGGGGGTATTTTTAAATTTATTTTTTTCACATATTTTTATTGATTTCAGAGATGAAGGGAGAGAAACATCAATGATGAGAGAGAATCATTGATCTGCTGCTTCCTGCACACTCCACACTGGAGATAGAACCCACAACCCAGGCCAGGGATCGAACCGTGATTTCCTGGATCATGGGTCGATGCTTACCACGGAGCCATGCTGACCCGAGGGACAGGGGAGAGGGGGCGACGAAAGGGGAGGGGCATTTTTTTAAAAGTGACATGAACATGCCTCTTATATAGATGCAGAATAAACATCAAACATTTTATTTAACTCATGAATTAATGAGGGTAACAGTGGATATTATGACTTCTCCAAAAGGGAACTCAAGATACTGAACATGCATAGCCATATATTGAATGCAGACACAAATTTACAAACATATGCACTTACTCTTATATCAACAGCAAATTTAATTTTTGAGCTGAGCAACAAAACCTAGACTTCTTTGTCCTCTACCAAAAATACCAGCTTGAGAGAGTCATACAGGAAGAAGGTGAATTACTTAACAGTAAAATGAATGGGGACCAAATCAGTGATGGCAATGGGCTAGAAGTGAGGGGGGAATTTCAAATCGAATCTGTCTCTATCAGTCTAGTTTTGCCAGTTCAGTGATCTCATATAAATTAAGGCTTGGATTTATCTGTTTATTATTTGGTATGAAAACTGGACATAGCTTAAAAAAAAACTTTCTTACTTCATCCTAATGTAGACCAAACCAATGTATCTTTTTACTCCACCTGGCCTTCCCTAAGGACAACCTTTCTATACCAGATTTGCTGGCAGAAGGGGACACTGTGGGAACATCTTGATAATTGAGACATGGTTAATCTAATTACTTACATCACACCCTGCTTTGCCTTTGCCCTCCCCCATTTCTTGGAGAAGCATCTGCTAAATGTCAGGAGTTAAGATGTGTCAGACAGAATCCAGAGCTGCATAGCTTAGTTCCTTGGGAGGCAGCCAGAGAGGAGAAGAGGAAGAAAAATATTTTTTTCCAATTCTCTTTTCAGTTGACATCCTGATTATTTTACACAGAGAGAGAAGATTCCAACAAAAATCTAAAGAGAGGATATTTGTGTGCCTGTGTAAGTGCACACATAGTTTGTGTGTGAGTGTGTGTGTGTGTGTGTGTGTGTGTGTGTGTGAGACAGAAAGAGAGAGAGAGAGAGAGAGAGAGAGAGAGAGAGAGAGAGAGAGAGAGAGAGAGAGAGATTGTCAGTCAGCCAAGGATAAGGGCATACACATATGCGGGAAAACGTATGACATCATTGGCATGAATTATATGTCCTTTAATGAGTTAATGATTTAATGGCTCTTTAAATAGGGCAGAGAGTGAAACATAAAACTCAGCATTCCACTGATGCCTTGATGGGTCAGATGTTAGCATTTAGCTACTGAAGTAGATGCCAGTCATACATTCTGTATGTCTGACAATTTGGGTAAATGAGTGATTATCAAAATTATGTGTGCTATCTATTAAATGCAAAGATGACCCAAATATAAAAGCAACAGCCTCTCTCATCTCCAACTAGTATTTTACCCAGGCTATTTATACGTAGGATAGGACTGCTACCAACAACAAGCAGGAATTCTTTCCTTAGTCCCTCATGCAAATGGCTACACCATTGAAGCCATCAGTGTCTGCAGAGGTTGAAATAATTTGAGGAAGAAAAAACTGTTCAAACATCAGAACTTTATTTTGTGCATAATGATGCCATCTACAGTTACTAATACTAGTATGCATGTTCAGTCCCATAAAATTAGTGGTTCTCAACTTGAAGTGTCCCTAGAACCACAGCAGTCCATTTCAGACCTACTATGTTAGACTATCCAGAGGAGACAGAGCACATAGCATTCTGTAATTTTAACAAAAAGTCACTCTGCTTTACTTGTTGCTATGTCTTCGTAGTTTAGAACTATCTCAAGAATAGAATAGGCACTTAAATATTGGTTAACTGAAAGAATTGTGTTCCCAGAGTTAGAAATCATCTGGGGATGTAACTGCTCTGACATAGATGCAACACTATCATTTTTATGTCTTGGGGATTTTATATAAAACTTCATTATCCTAATAAATGATTATAGCACAAGTACCTTTTATGCATCACCTGTGGCCAGGACCATATATGAGCTAGCCCATAAGGCCCATTCCTCTGCCTCTCAAGTCCAACATAGCCTCTGTGCTGCCTATGGGAGAAACCCCCCATCAAACTGAGGGTCTCTGCTCCAAGATCTAGTGTGTTTTCAGATGCCAATAACACAAAGAAAAAAAATTAAACTAAAATTTTTAAATGCTAATTGTTCCCACTATTCTCCTCCAGGCGTATGTCTTTAAAATAATTTTCCTTTTAGAAAGAGGTTTCTTTTGGCCAGGAATTCACTCTCCCTTCTTCCAAACTGTAGCAGACATTAACAAAAGCAGAGCCTTTTGCTTGCTTCTCTGGTTTCCATAATTTACCATTTGGCTCAGGCCCTTGGTTGAAATGCCTCTGAATTATTAAAGAGAACAATGTGTTTTCATTTTTTGGACACTTTACAACATTTAATAAAACAAACTGACTCATTCATTTAATGATATTTATTGGACACCTACTAGGCTCCAGGGGCTGGGGATATAACTTGAATTAGACACAGACAATCTCTGGAAGCTTCCTAGAGGAAAAGACATAGAAGGGAATCAATGATCACCCTGGGAGAAATACAGAGGTAGTTCAGTGGGAGCTTACTTAGAGGGGGTCCACAAAAAGCAGCCAGATGCTAAAGAAAGACCACTTAGTGGAAGCATGACTTGAATTGAGGGTCTGAAGACATAAAAAGCTACAAGATAAGTGTGTGTGTGTGTGTGTGTGTGTGTGTGTGTGTGTGTGTGTGTGTGTGTGTGTGTGTGTGTGTGTTGGAGGGAAGTAAGATGCTCTTAAGGCTAATGGGATGACAGTATTCAGTATGAAAGTATGAAACATAGGGAGACTTATTTGGGAAACTGGCATGTGCTGCAGCTAGAAAGTACATGAAGCTGTGAAGGGAGATTGGATGGACAAGAACAGTCAAGTGAGATAGAGAATGTATGACAGGTAAACAGAAATAAATATACTGATTAATGAGCAAAATAAACTGATTGACTAAAAAGATCCAGAGGCATGGATGCAAGAAACAGACTGACCTATCTCAGAGGAGAGGAGGGTTGGAAAGTAGGGATGGGAAGGGATTCACCAAGAACTTATTTGCATATATGCATAGCCCGAGGGCACAGAAAATAGTGTGGTAAAGGCCTGGGGTGGGACTGTGGCTATGTGGAGGGGAGGAAGGGAAAGAGATGGCAGACATCTATAAACTGTCAACAATTTTTTAAAAAGGGAAAAAAAATGAGAATGAATCACATGGGCTTCAGGTCAGGTTGCCTGGATGCAAATCTTCACTTTCCCTTGTGCTAGCTATGTAATTTTAGACATGTGTCAGAGAGTGTTTTCTCATCTGTAAAATGGTCAAATCAGAAGTACCTATTTTATGGGCTTATTATGACATCTAAATGGAACACTGCGTATATAAAGCACCAGGCATAGTCCTTGGCCAATAGTAAGTGACCAATAAAGGTTCATCATTATTATCATTAAAAAATAAATAAATTAATAAGTTCACTGATTAGCAGAGTATCCAAAAGTAGTCTTAAATATAATTTAATATATGACAAAAGTGTTATTTCAAATATTTAAAAATGCTTAATTATTTCATAGAAGCTTGAGCAACTAACTGGTCATTAGGATCAGAAAAATAAAACAAAACTATCACTCTACCTCTTTTCTAATAGCAAATTAAATTCCAGTTGACTCAAAATGCAAAAATTAAACCATGAAGGCTTAGGTAATGATTTTCTTATCAGAGACTGAGAATAATCCTCCCTAGGACATGACACCAAAGTAAAAAAATTGTTAACATTCTGTTGACTTTTAAAAGAATAAGAAATTCTGTATGTCATAAAACAGTTTAAGAAGTTTAAGATCCAACTGATAAAATGGAAATATTTATCTGCAAGGTATTTTAATAGTCATAATATTGGTAAACTACTATGATTTATTAATTGCCAAGTGATCTTTTAGCATTTATATGTGCCATTTAGCTTATCTTTCCAACAACTCTGTGCGTCTACTTTCCAAAAAAGGCACCATAAAGCTCAATGAGCTTGCTCCAAGTTCCAGAGCTAGTAATTCTAGGAGCTGGAGTTTGCACTAAGCTTGGATTAATTTAAGTTTTATGCTTAACAATGATAATACTGGCTCATAAAATAATCTCTATTTATGCAAGATATGATACAATGAGAACAGAAAAAAAAAGAATACACCCCAAAATATGTGAATATAAGAACATAACTTCTCTCTCCCTCACTTCCCCCCAACCACCTTTATCATTCATGTGTTGTTGTATACATACAAATGGGCACTAAATAGTAAAAAAATAAAAATAAAATATTCACTAGTAAAATAAAAGCAAAATTTTTAAAAATTGAAAAACAAGATATTTCTTTTTAACTGTTTTTTAAAAAGTTTTATTGAATTTATGGGGGTCACATTGGTTAATAAAATAATATAGGTTTCAGGTGTATTACAATTCTATATACATCATCTGTAAATTCTATTTTGTGTTCACCACCCCAAGTCAAGTCTACATCCACATTATTTATACTCCTTAATCATTATTTTTCCCTCTACTTCCTTTCCTTATGGTAATTATCAGACTGTTGTCTATGTCTGAGGTTGGTTCTTTTGTTGTTGTTCTTTGCTTAATTCATTCACCTCATCTTTTGCACCCAGCCCTCCAACCCCTCTACCCTCTGACAGCTGTCAGTCTGTTCTCTGTATCTATTAATCTGTTTCTACTTGGCTTGTTAGTTTATTTTGTTCATTAGATTGCACATATAAGTGAAATCAGAGGGAGAGAGCCAAGATGGCGGCATAGGTAAGCACCTATTTTGCTGCCCATGCAACAATTCCGAAACTACAACTTAACAACAAAACAAACATCATCCAGAATCACCGGAAAGCTGGCTGAGTGAAAATTCCACAGATAAAAGTAAAGATGGGACGTGGTGACTCAGGAGGAGCAGTGGTGAGCCTCAGGAGGAGGTTCGGAGGGGGAGCGAGCTGTGAGGGACAGGCGGCAGGCAGGGAGGGTGGAGGCCTCCCACAGCACCGACCCCCCCCAGTTCCAGGCAAGCTCCCAGGTCAGGGAAAGGAAGACCCAGGGCGCACCTGAGGTCTGTGAGTTTGGGGAGAGTGCACATGTCAATTGGAACAGCAGTTCCTGGAGTGCACGAGCGGGCAGAGAACTTGCTCACTTGCTCGGAGACCACCGTACTGCTTTGTTTTACAACCATGAGTGAGACTTTGGCTGTGCAGACTCATTTGGGGAGAGGCAGAGTTGTCTGGCAACGGGGAGACCAGCGGTGGATTTCCATTGCCATCCAATACTGAGACCCGTGAGCCTCATAGCTAAGCTGATGCCGCAAGCCCCATAGACGCTGACGCTGCGTGCCACATAGGGCAGAGCTAAGCTGAGCCACTGTCCGTTAGAGGATACCTATCACACACCACTAAGGGACCAACTCAGGAAAGCAAACACAATGCAGAGAAAAGGAAAGAACTCAGCTGTTAAAGAAATGGAGGAAAAAAAGATGACTAGACATAGAGTTCAAAACCACAATAATTAGGTTTATGAAGAGGCTACTAGAAAAGGCCAAGGAACGTAATGAGAACTACAAGGAAATAAACAACACCTACAAGGAAATGAACAACACCTACAAGGATATGAAAAAAGACCAGCTAGAAATTAAGCATACACTGACTGAAACAAAAAATATACAAAGATCTAAAAGCGGTACAGACGACCGCAAAAACCAAGTCAAAGATTTGAAATACAAAGAAGCAAAATCCACTCAGCCGGAAAAGCAAGAAGCCAAAAGAGTTCAAAAAATTGAAGATAGTATAAGAGACCTCTGGGACAATCTCAAGCATACCAACATCAGAATTATTGGGGTGCCAGGAAAAGAGAGAGAGCAAGATAATGAAAACCTACTAGAAGAAATAGTGACTGAAAACTTCCCCCACCTGGCGAAAGACATTGACTTGAGAACCCAAGAAGTGCACAGAACCCCAAAATATAGGAATCTAAAGAGGACCACACCAAGACACATCATAATTAAAATGCCAAGAGCAAAAGACAAAGAGAGAATACTGAAAGCAGCAAGAGAAAAAATTAGTTACCTATAAGGGAGCACCCATACCATTGTCAATGGATTTCTCAACAGAAACGATGCAGACCAGACGGGAGTGGCAAGAAATATTCAAAGTGATGAATAGCAAGAATCTACAACCAAGATTACTCTATCCAGCAAAACTATCATTCAGAATTGAAGGTCAGATAAAGTGCTTCGCAGATAAGAAAAAGCTAAAGGAGTTCATCACCGCCAAACCAATACTATATAAAGTGCTGAAATGTATGTATTGTTTAAGAAGAAGAAGAAAAAGGTAAAAATATACATTATGAACAACAAATACACATCTATCAACAAATGAATCTAAAAATCAAGTGAATTAACAACCTGATGAACAGGATAAAATGGGGAATAGAACAGAATCATGGACATAGAGAGGGAATGGACTGATAATTCTTGGTGAGAAAAAGGGTGTGGGAAGTACAGCAAGAGACTGGACAAAAATCATCCAACTATGGGAGAGGACAGTGGGGGGGAGGTAAGGGCAGAGAGTGGGATGGGTACTGGGTGGAGGGGAGCTATTGGGGGAAAATGTAATTAATAAACTGAACAATAAAGATTAAAAAAACAAAAAATAAACAAAAAAGATTAAATATGAGTAATGCCAGAGAATAATGATAAATTCTAAATTCTGGTTGGTCTGCTCCTGTGATTTTGTTTACTTAACTTCTGAAGTAACTTTCATTTAACTACTCCGTACTTGGAAAAAAATAGTTTTAATTAAACTAATTTTTTGATAAAAATTTAAAAAACATAGGGAAAGAGAAAATATGGTAAACTGAAAATCAGGAATTAGAACAAATAAATGGAAAATATATATTAAGAAGAAACATGTATAGTATTATGTATAACTTTGCTTCTAATTTGAATAAATAATATATTGCTTAGTTGTAATATTTTAATAATATATTGCTTATGTTGTAATGTTAAAAAAAATAAGTGAAATCATATGTTACTTGTCATCCTCTGCCATGTCTCTTTGTCCTGAACCTACACTTGGTGCTTTGAAAATGGTAACAAGAAGCAAATCCTTTAAAGAATAGAAAGAAAAATGAGGCTGAATTTCCTTTTATTGTGGGCTGCTTAATTTGCTACTTTTCCTCTATTAGTGAGCTCTTATTTCATTTAACATACTAATCTCTAGGTCCATCCATGCTGTTGCAAAAGGTAGGATTTCCAACCCAATTGATTGGAAATGTACCAGAGCTTTTTTTACCCACGCATCTACTGATGGGCAATTGGGTTGTTTCCATGGTTTGGCTATCCTATCTAATAAAAGAGTAATATGTAAATTGACTGTACCTCCACTACACTTACAACCCACACCCACCAGCCACGCCCACCAGCCAATCATGAGCCAGTATGCAAATTAGCCCTAACCAAGATGGCTGTAGCCATGGAGAGAGCAGGAGGGAGGCTTGGGTTTCCCTGGCAATGGAGGAAGCTAAGTTTTCTGCACACTCTGGCCAGCACAGTCCTCCACTCAATGTTACAAAGTTTCAATAATAGAAGATAAATAAATTCCAACAAAAATGGTGGCAGTCACGGAGCTAGAGAGAGCAGGAGGTTAGGGTTGTACCCAAAGACAGAGTAAGCCAAACTTTCCACAGCCCTGGCCTGCCTTGGCCTCCTCTTAAGGCTACAAAATTTCAATTATAGAAGATAAATAAATCCTAACATAAATGGCTGCAGCCACAAAGTGAGCAGGAGGCTTGGCTCTGCTTGAGGCTACAAAATTTCAGTTGTAGGAGATAAATAAATCCCAGATACTAGGGCCTCCAATTGGGTTGCTGGCGGGGGGAGGCATGGCCAGCCTGCAAACCACCACAGGCCCCTTGCCCAGGCTGCCCCATGACACAAGGGAACCTCCATCTTGATCCAGGACACCCTTCAGGGCAAACAGCTGGCCCCTACCCATGCACCAGGCCCTCTATGCTATCTAATAAAAGAGTAATATGCAGATTGACCATTACTCGAACACACAAGATGGCTGCCCCCAGGTGGTCAAAGATAATGCCCTCATATGGACACAAGATGGCCACCACAAGATGGCCAGCAAGGGAGGGTAGTTGGGAGGGACTCAGACCTGCAGGGGAGAGCAGTTGTGGCGGGGGGACCAAGTCTTCAAGGGAGAGCAGTTGGGGTGATGAAGCCTGCAGGGGAGGTCAGTTAGGGGTGCCCAGGCCAGCAGGAAAGGATAGTTGGGGATGGCCAGGCCAGCAGAGGAGGGAAGTTGGAGGTGTCCAGCCCTTCAGGAAAAGGCAGTTGGGTGGTACCAGGCCTGCAGGGGAGGGCAGTTAGGGGTGACCAGGCCTGCAGTGGAAGACAGTTAGGGGCAAACAAGCTGACAGGGGAGCTGTTATACATCAATTAAGCCAGCAGGGTAGTGGTTAGGGGGTGGTCTGGCTGGCAGGCAGAAGTGGTTAGTGGCAATTAGGCAGGCAGGCAGGTGATCAGTTTGGAGCCAGCAGTCCTGGGTTGTGTGAGGGATGTCTGGCTGCCCATTTAGACCTGATTCTACAGGTATTGGGCCTAAATGGGCAGTCAGACATCCCTCAAGGGGTCCCAGATTAAAGAGGGTACAGGCTGGGTTGTGGTACATCCCCTGGCCCCCATGCACAAATTTTGTGCACTGGACCTCTAGTTGTAAATAACACTACAGTTAACATAGGGGTTCATGTATTCTTTCAAATTCGTGTTTTAGGTTTCTTCAGATGTATTCTTAGAAGTAAAATTGCTGGTCACAAAGCAGTTTCATTTTTATTTCCTGAGGTAGCTCCATACTGTTTTCCACAGTGGCTGCACCAATCTGCATTCCCACCAGCAGTGCAAGAGGGTTCTCTTTTCTCTAGCACTAGTTGTTACTTGATTTACTAATGGTTGCCTCTCTGACAGTTTTGAGGTGATATCATTGTAGTTTTAATTTGCATATCCCTGGTATTAGTGACGTCGAGCTTTTTTTCATACATCTACTAGCCATTTGTATGTTCTCCTTGGAGAAGTGTCTATTCAGGTCCTTTGCCCATTTTTTTAAATTGGATTATTTGTGTTTTTTTGGTATTGAGTTTTATATATTCTTTATAAATTTTGGATATTAACCTCTTATCAGGTGTATTATTAGTGAATATGTTCTTCCATTCAGTGGGTTGTCTTTTCAAATGAAAACAGTTTTAATTTGATGTAATCCTATTATTTTTTTAAGATACTCCTTTTTACCCATCAGTCTATGGTAAAAAAGATTCTATTATGTGTTTGAAGACACTGTAAAGGAAACATGCTTGCTGACATTTTAGTGGGAGTATAAATATGTGTAAGCTTTTTGGATAGTATTTTAGAGAGATTTATTAAAGTTTTAGTTGTGCATTGCCAGTCACATTCAGGAATATTTCCTAAATTGATCAGATAAGCACTCAAATGTCCAAGGTAAAATACGGAGAATGCACGGTGTTAATTACTAAATTACAAAGATCAGAAACAATTGAACATCCACTGTAATGGAAGTGCTTAAATGCAGTGCAGCCATAGACTCCAGTGTCCTATGTCAGTTCTAGTTCATGGCCAGTGTCCTGTCAAGAAGAGAAACAGTGCCCTCTTCCATTCTCACATTGTCTCATTCTGTAGGTTCAGTTACAAGATCGATCTACGTAAGTATTTTTTAACCAATACATTTCTCTATAGTCACTGAAAATTCTATTAATCTATATCATCTGGTATTAAATGTTGGTAATAGAGTATCAGATTTAAAAAATACAGTGCATAAAATAGGTTATGAGCCCTGGCCAGGTAGCTCAATTGATTGGAGCGTCATCCTATACATCAAAAAGGTTGCAGGATTGATTCCCTTTTAGGGCACATACTTAGGTTGGGGTTTGAGTCCTAGTCAAGGTGCTTGTAGGAAGTAACCAACTAATGTTTCTATCTCACATTGATGTTTCTTTCCCCTCCCCTAAAAATCAATTTAAAACAACAATATTCTTGGGTGAGGATTTAAAAAAATAGGTTTTGAAATTTAAATACTATGTTTAATTAAATATAGATATTTAAGTGCTCACTCATCTCTACCTCTGTATATATTTACTAATGTAATAAATTAAATCTATTGATTTTACACATATTTTATTGTATCATTTACATTTCTATGGTTTAAACTTTTACAACAATATGTATTCTGATTTAATAAATGAAGCAATTTTCTTTTGGGAAGTAAAACAGGTCATAAACATACAGATATCTGGTAAATAATACAATATAGAAGAATATAACAAGTTAAACAAGTTGCTTTGTGCTCATTAGGTATCAAACTGAGCTCTGCAAGTTAAAATATATTTAGTATTAATCTCAAAGTTCTATATTCTGTGAAAAGATACAAAGACTTATGAACTCAATAAATGCTAGTCTTATTACTAGTAAAGAGATAGATGATAGATAGATGATGATGATGACGATAGATAGATAGGTAGGTAGATAGATAGATAGATAGATAGATAGATAGATAGATAGATAGATAGATAGATAGATAGAATGGTTCAGGAACTAAAGTTACCAAGAATTCCATCAAGGAACAATTTATCATTTTCTTGGGGCCTTTATCTTGGACATTTCATTGGCTAGTCTTAGGCCAATTACTAAGTACCAATTGCTGCTAAATCAACTAACGCCACCTAAGACTGCCCTGTGGCTCAGTTGGCAGGCAGCATCCCAAGCATGGAAAGGTTACTGTTGAGTCCTGGTCAGGGCACATGTCTGGGTTGCAGGTTCAATCCTGGCAAAGAGCATGTCAGAGGCAGCAGTAGATGTCTCTCTCTCTCCCTTCCTCTTTCACTAAAAGTCAATTTTAAAATTTTTTCAAACTGTCACCGGCTTCTGCTAGTTAGCTACAAAACAATTGAAAATGGCAGGGTCCTTGGTGAAAAGAAATAGCGGAGTAGGAATTGCAGGTCTGTCTGAACTGCAATGTCCCTTTGTCCTGCTCTTACACTTGGAGCTTTGAAAATGGTAACAAGAAGCAAATCTTTTAAAGGATAGGAAGAAAGATGAGGCTGAATTTCCTTTTATTGTGGGGTGCTTACTTTTTCTCTATTAGGTATTTTTACATTTATTTTATGGAAAGTAGATAAAAACAAGTGTAAATATGGAATTATATGCTCTGGCTTCACCTTCCTTTTATTACAATTGTTTTTATTTTAATCTGTTTGCCTGCCAAGTTTTCCTTGGGAAAAAACATCATTTCTCAAGATTGGCTGTGAAAGTCACCAGTTCTGTGGAACTGGAAACATTTTGGTGTTCTGTAAAACAACTGTCTTTAGGTCATAAGATTCAGTTTAAAATTTCATACTCAATTATATTAGTTATAATTAAAAGCAATAGCATCCTTAGGTAGTTTGATGTTAAAAAGAATATGCTATTCCTGTAAGGTCTGTATTAATTTTAAAGTTTATCTATCTATCTATTGATCTATCTATCTATCTATCTATAGAAGGAGAAAAACAAATTAAAATTTAATGACATATATACCTGTATACATGGGAAAGACCCTGAATAATTCCTATTTTAAAATTTAAATCAAGAAAGGTTATAGTTTGAAATAATCTAAAATTCTCACATTAATTCATAAGTATATATCAAAATTACTCTCAAAATTAAATGTAAACAATAAAATTGAAATATTCATTTCAAATGTAAGAAATGTATATTTAGATTATTTGATATTGTTCTAACAGCATAGTTATACTGAAGGATATTTTGCAATCTGTTTCCCCTTTTAATGCCAGCATTTAATATTCCTATCTTTTATTTATACAGAAATGAGAAACTTCAGTGAGACAGTTGTATACCACATTTTAAAGTCAGACTAGCTCTAAAATTTTATGATTCTGTGGTTCTACTGCAAAATGGTTCTATTGGTGCGTATGGGACTTTGTTCAGTAAAAGGGAGGGAAAGCTTGCACTGTAATTTTCATCCTCTGAGAGCCTGGCTGGCGCACGGTATACATGCAAATGCTGCCTACGATGTTCCCAGTTGTAAGATAAATGAGCAGCTGTCATGGGTGTTGCATGACTTCGCCAGAAACATCAAAAACTGACAAGTAGAAGGCTGACATCAGCTTCCACAATGAAAAAGCGTAATCATTTAATCGATATTTGTCAGCTTTTTAATATATTGCAGTTTTCCATTTTTTAAAAAAATTGTTTTTCTGCCTAATTGGTAGTTATCTTTATTTGGTCTATTATAGTGAAAATACCATAGACTGGGTGGCTGAAGCAACATTTATTTCTTAGTTTTGGAAGTGAGAAGTCCAAGATCAAGGCACCAGCAGCTTCTGTGTTGGTAAGAGTCTATGTGCTCACGAGGTGAAAGGCACAGAGGGCCTGGGGGTCTCTGTTGTAAGGTCAAGAATTCCATTCATGAGGGCTCTACCCTCCTGACCTAGTTTCCTCCCAAAACCCCACCTCCAAATACTATCAATTGTGAGTTAGGATAGCAACATTTAAACTTCAGAGGAACATAAACATTCACTCCATAACAATATCCATAATTTACTAGTAGTATTAAAAAAAGAGACCTAGCTGGTTTGGCTCAATGAATGGAGTGTTGGACATCAGACTGAAGGGTCTCAGCTTCAGTTACAGTCAAAGCATATACTTTGGTTGCAGGCTCGGTCCCTGCAGGGCCTCTGTGGGAGGCAACCAATCAATATGTCTCTCACGTTGATGTCTCTCTCTCTCTGCCTCCTCCTCTCCTTTTCACTCTCTTAAAAAAATAAAAAGAATGAAAAAATATCCTCAAGTAAGGATGAAGGAAGGAAGGAAGGAAGGAAGGAAGGAAGGAAGGAAGGAAGGAAGGAAGGAAGGAAGGAAGGAAGGGAAGGAAGGAAGACAATTATCTTTAAGAATGCAAAAGTTCTAGGCACCATCAAACCTGGTGCTTTCCCTATGAGCAGTGATCACTTTCATTTCTATTAATATGTTAGAGATCACAAGACACAGTATACAAGTTTACAGGGCAGTAAAACTGAAATCACAAATTATTCCACTATTCTGATAGTTAATGAAAAATATAATTTGTGACAAACCATCACTAAACTGTTACAAAGAATATAAGACTTGCTGACCAACCATGGACACCTAACTTATCTCCAGAAAGTTAATAAGATTTTTTTATTACATGAGGCCTTGGTTTCTATGCTCTCAGAATTCTGTCCCCCACCTCATCCCTACCAAAACTAGATAGTGGGGCACACTTTTTGGAGATGGTTAAGCAGGAGAAGGTGGAAGATGTGTTTTGGGAGACCATCAGGAAGGTCCAGATCATCCTCGGCATTGGAATGCTCCAGATATAATGCACTTTGTACTTAATCAGTTTAGAACATGGAATCTAAACCCAGAGGGTTAGAGATCCATGGTATACAAGATGGAATGAGATTGTACACACATTGTTGGGTACATATTAATAAGTATTGTTGTTTTTTCCTCATTGAAATAACCCAAATCTAAAAAGTTTATGAACTTCTCATGTGGTGAGAAAACCACCAAGAGAGAGTGAGGTACTATTATAGCTCAGGTAGGAATAGGAAGTCAGTCTAAGGTCACACAGCTGAGTTAGGGTCCCTGCTCTCCCACTTACCAACTGAATGATCTCGAAAAGTTACTTAACCTCTTGTTCCTCACTTTTCTCATCTGTAAAGTAGGATTACAAATAGAATCTACCTGAGAAGGCTTTTGGGAGGAGCTTTTGGAACAACACCTGGCATATGGTAAATGCTAAGTCAGTGATGGGCAACCTTTTGAGCTTGGTGTATCCAAATTTGCCAGAAAAAACGAGCATAACTTGGTGGTGTGTCACTTCAAGAAAAAAAACCATAATTTCGCGATATTTATAGTTTAAAAAACAAAAATGTATAATCCTATATAATAAAAGAGAAACATGCAAATTTGACTGTACCTTTGCTCCTGATTGGCTATGCTACAAGCCAATCAGGAGCAGGGGCGGGGCCAAATGATGTGGGCCCAGGGGGTGGAGATGAAATGGCAGTGGCGGTGAGTGGCCCAGCCCCTAGGTGCTGTGAGGGGAAGCGGTGGCAGCAGCAGTGGTGGTAGCAGTGGCAGGGAGGGCCCAGCCCCCAGGTGCTGTGAGCGGAAGTGGGCCAGATGGTCGCAGGCAGCTGGGGCTAGGCTTTAGGCCTTGGGCAGGTTAGGGGTGAGCCATCAGTTGGACATCCCCTGAGGGCTCCCAGTATGTGAGAGGGGGCAGGTTGGGTTGAGGGATCACCCACCCCCAGTGCATAAATTTTGTGCACCAGGCTGCTAGTTGTAATATATAACTGTATTTAATAAACCAAAAACTAATTATTTAACTTACCTGTTTAGTGACTTCTTTGTTCATCTGTCAGTCAGTTTCTTTTGTTGGTTTTGATATTATTTCACTTGTGTGGGGTGCCGTGAACGAAGATAAGTGAGGAGGAGGAGGGGGAATTCTTTAACCTGCCTATTAGTGACTTTTTTTGTTGCTGAATTTCATTGGCTAAACCTTCAATTGAAAGTTAGTATTTTGTACACTTCAAGCCCAAGCAAGTGCTACTAACTTCATCTGTCAATCTATTTCTCTTTTTTTTTTTTTAGTTTTTTTTTTATTTTATTATTTTTTTGTTTGTTTCTTTTTTTTTTAATTTTTAATAGCTTTATTGTTCAGTTTATTACTTACATTTTTCCCCAATAGCTCCCCTCCGCCCAGTACCCATCCCACTCTACGCCCTCACCTCCCCCACCCTCTGTCCTCTCCCATAGTTGCATGACCCCTGTCCAGTCTCTTGCTGTACTTCCCGCACCCTTCCCCTCACCAAGCATTATCAGTCCATTCCCTCTCCATGTCCATGATTCAGTTCTATTCCTCATTTTATCCTGATCCTATGGTTGCCAATTCACTTGATTTTTAGATTCATTTGATAGATGTGTACCCATTGTTCGAAATGTACATTTTTACCTGTTTCTTCTTCCTCTTCTCAAATAATACCTTTCAGCATTTCATATAGTGTTGGTTTGGCGGTGATGAACTCCTTCAGCTCTTTCTTATCTGTGAAGCACTTTATCTGACCTTCAATTCTGAATGACAGCTTTGCTGGATAGAGCAATCTTGGTTGTAGATTCTTGCTGTTCATCACTTTGAATATTTCTTGCCACTCCCGTCTGGCCTGCATCGTTTCTGTTGAGAAATCCGCTGACAGTCGTATGGGTGCTCCTTCATAGGTAACCATCTGTTTCTCTCTTGCTGCTTTTAATATTCTCTCTTTATCTTTTGCTCTTGGCATCTTAATTATGATGTGCCTTGGTGTGGTCCTCTTTAGATTCCTATATTTTGGGGTTCTGTGCACTTCTTGGGTTTTCAGGTCAATTTCTTTCACCAGGTGGGGGAAGTTTTCAGTCACTATTTTTTCTAGTAGGTTTTCATTATCTTGCTCTCTCTCTTTTTCTGGCACCCCTATAATTCTGATGTTGGTATGTTTGAGGTTGTCCCAGAGGCCCCTTATACTATCTTCAATTTTTTGGACTCTTTTGGCTTTCTGCTTTTCCAGCTGAGTGGATTTTGCCTTTTTGTTTTTCAAATCTTTGACTTGGTTTTTGCGGTCGTCTGGACTGCTTTTAGGTCTTTGTATAATATTTTTTGTTTCAGTCAGTATATGCTTAATTTCTAGTTGGTCTTTTATCATATCCTTGTAAGCATTGTTCATTTCTTTATAAGTGTTATTTATTTTGGCATAGTTCTCATTAATTTTATCCGCCTTATCTAGTAGTCTCTTCATAAACCTAATTACTGTGGTTTTAAACTCTATGTCTAATCGTCTTTTTTCCTCCATTTCTTTCACAGCTGAGTTCTTTCCTTTTCTCTGCATTGTTGCTGTTTTCCTGAGTGGTTCCTTAGCGGTGTGTGATAGGTATCCTGTATCCTCTAAGGAACCAGTGGCTCAGCTTCCTTTGCAGCGCGCAGCTTCAGCCCTAGGTCCGCCCTGCTTGGCGAGCAGTTTGCGTCTAAAGGGCGCGCAGCGTCAAGCTTAAGTCCGCCCTGCTTGGCAAGCAGTTTGCGTCTATTGGGGGCGCAGCGTCGGGCTTGGGCCCGCCCTGCTTGGCGCGGAGTTTGCGTCTAATGGGCGGGGTCCGTCGGGCTTACGTTCGTCCCTCCTGGCTCCCTCCCCGTTTCAGGTCTATGGGGCTCGCGGCGTCGGCTTATCTGTGCTTATCTGTGCGGCTCACGGGTCTCGGTGTTGCGTGGCTATGTAAATCCACCGCTAGTCTCCCCGTTGCCAGACAACTCTGCCTCTCCCTAACTGAGTCTGCACAGTCAAAGACTCACTCAGGGATGTAAAACAAAGCAGTATGGTGGTCTCCAAGCAAGTAGTTGCGCGTTCTCTGCCCACGTTCTCTGCCCGGTTAACTCCAAGCAAGTAGTTGCGCGTTCTCTGCCCGCGTTCTCTGCCCGGTTGCGCACTCCAATTTACTTGTGCACTCTCCCCAAACACACAGACCTCAGCCGCGCCGGGGATCCTCCTTTCCCCGACCTGGGAGCTCGCCTGGAACTGGGGGGTCGGTGCTGTGGGAGACCTCCGTCCTCCTCGCAGGAGAAAACCAGCCGGCCGGCTGTCTGCCGCCCGTCCCTCACCGCTCTCTCGCGCTCCGAACCTCAAAGCTGCACACCGCTGCTCCCGAGTCACCGCCTTTACTCTCATGCGCCGGGATTTCCCCACAGCCAGCTCTCCGGAGATTTCTGGGTGTTGTCTGTTTCGTTGCTAAGTTGTAGTTTCAGAATTGTTGCGTGGACAGCTAGATAGGTGCTCACCTATGGTGCCATCTTAAGTTCTCCCCCAATCTATTTCTCTTGTTGGTTGTGATATTATTTAACACTGAGAATAAGGTCTCACAAAAGTACATAGAGGGAAAAATTGTGAGTAAAGTCATTTCTATGTTTTTCAGGGTGCTAAAAGTATCTGGTAACTGGTTCCCGGCACTCCAAATTTCTAGTTCGTAGTGGCACGTCTCTTGATTCTCCAAGCAGCACCTTTCCAGATTCTCAAGCTTTGACCTCAAGTCAACAAACAGCTGAGCCCGGATGCTGTCTTGAAATTCTGCAAGTTGCATCTCCAAATCATCTATTTGCATCCATTGGAAACCATTTAATTCCAAACTACTGTAGACTACCACATCAGGATACTTAATTATTTTTATGGTCTGTTCTAGGCTTCTAAATTGATTAAATCTATCACTGAACTGGTCAAGTAACAAGTCTAAAACATGCTGGTACTTTATATGCAAGAGTTCCATTTCATTTTGTACAGCTGCACTGGCCTTCTCAAAATACTTAGTTACTCGAGGAAAATACTTATAAGTTTTAGTTTCTACATCGTGCTTGAAAATTTTAAGTTTACTTTCAAAAGCTTTTATGTATCCAAACATAACGTCAATACTTTTGCCAAAACCTTGTAACTTTAAGTTCAGTTCATTAATATGAACAGAGAGATCTCAACTTATCATCATTGAGTTGAGAAAAGTTTCCCAGATCCTTATCCTCAAGAAATACCTTAATTTCTTCAAAGCATTCCGCAAAGCGCTGATGAACTTTGCCTCGGCTCAGCCATCTTATATTATTGTACATCAGCAGTCCACTGTAAGTGGAATCAACCTCCAATAAAAGTGCAGAAAATTCTCACTTGTGAAGGGGGCGAGCAGCTATTAAATTAACTATTTTTGTAACAACTGACATTAAGTCATTTAAGTTGGTTAATCTTGCCTTGGCACATAAAACCTCCTGATGGATAATAAAATGAAAAGGCATAATCATATGTCCAATAGCTTCCCTAAACAATTTGACAAATCTGATATTTTCCCCCGCCATGTTTGGTGCCCCATCTGTCGTCACTGACACAACTTTAGAGATATCAACGCTTAGGTCATGGAATGTTTGTATAACAACCTTACGTATTTCACTTCCTGATGTACTTTTTGGCCCTGATACTAACTTTATCAACTTTTCTCTGATTGTGAGACCATCAGAATATCGACCAATAATGGCTAACTGAGCATGTGATGTGACATAAGTAGTTTCATCAAGAGAGATCGAAAAATATTTACAATTACTTATGTCTCTCTTTAATTGATGTTGTACGTTTGTGTTCAGTCTCATTGTTCGGTCTTTTGTGATATTTCTACTGAGTGGTAAATCAGATATTCTCTTAAAAATTGCATATTTATTCTGCATATCATGAAATAGAACTGGTGCACATCTTAGGAGACTTTCTTTAATAAATTCTCTATGGAGTGAGCAATGCTCAAACTTGCAGATGTTAAATCTGTAGAACCTTTTATAAATTTAATGATGGAATTAGATTAGCTCTTATAAAGGTGTAGCTGCCTGGAAATGTATTCCTTCCTTTCATCCTCACTTTTTTCCCAGAGCTGGGAATGATTAGTTTCAAAATGTCTATTTATATTCCACGTTCTACTTACTACCATTTCAGTACATAGAATGCAAAATGATCTGCCATTTTTTTCTATAATGCCAAACATCTCAGTCCATGTCTCTTGAAAGGGTAGGCTACTGCTGCTATCACTTTCTTTACTTAACCTTGTTTTTTTATTTTTTGGGTTCTCCATGGGGGAAGGGGGGGCAGTGACAAAAGATAGAATTATAGATAGCCTGTTAGCCCTGCAGGCAATTAGGGGTTAGCTAGCCTAACTGACCACAAGATGGCACATTTAACTGTCTTTTAGGAAAGGGCAGGGTTAATAAGCAGAAATAGGGGTTAATAAGGATGCACAACAGTAATAGTGGTGAAATGGAGTCTGCACTATGTTGCAAAATGGTGTTCCTTATATAAATTAAGATGGCTGCTGCTATTTCTAATGGCAGGAAACAGCACCAATAGAGGCCCTTGCCTCTCCCAGCCTCCCCCTCACTTATCTCAGTAATGATGGTCAATTAGAAATCCACGACACCCCAGAACAGTAGATTGGATAATGGTTGTTGTGGTTGTGTGGTTGCTGGTAATCGCGATCACAGGGCCCCCAGAGAGGTGTCCCCCTGGTATTCTGCTGCTCCCTGCTCTGCCAGCTGAAAGTGAGGTCAAAGATCCCCTAATGGCCTAACTGGAAGTTGGCCTTTAGACCAACTAGACACTATGTGCCAAAGTTCTGTTGTTTTGGCCTTCAGACCTCAGGCACAGAGTGTCTACACTAGACTACAGCAAATGTTTCATCCTCGGCTACTGCACCTGGCTGTGCAGTAGCCGAGGATAAACATGCTTCTTGGCATGTGGCCCCATACTTTTCTGTATGTGACCGCATGTGGACGCATGTCATTGAAAATGGCTAGGCATGTCAGTGCTGACCTGCGTGTCACAGGTTTGCCATCACAGTACTAAGTACATGTTAGCTATTATAATCATGATGAAATTTTGTCCGGCACTTGGAACAGAGCTTAAAATTTCTTGTTCCCAACTAAAAATGGAAATAGGGATTTGACCTTTGGAGATAAGATAGAAATGAGGCATTTTCCTCCTGATAAAAAAATTGTCTGGAAAATAACTCATTATTTGATAAGAACCTGGAAAAATTTTTAAAAAACATAGATTCTATAAAGACACCAAGGATAAAAATAGAGATAAGTTTAAAGAAATTTATTGAAAGACTATCCTATATATAGACAGGAAAAAAAAGTTATAAAATGTTTTTCAATTTTCTGGTATGTAAAAAAATTATTTCTGTGAAACAAACAAGAAAAACAGAAAAAGCATAGACTATTTAAAGACAAAATAAGGTAGAATGTGTTAGAGCAGTAGGATAAGAAATAATTTCATGGAAACAAAAAAAAAAACAGCTAAAAAGAATATTAATCTTCTTTGACAACAGTATGAAGTTGAATTGGCATTGTAGAAAATTGAATCAATGACATATCAGTCAGACTTGAGAACTTTTCCATGAGGCATGAGGCAGAAGGAAAGGAAAAGATAAGAAAACAAGGGGGATACAATAGGTAATGAGAAGAAATAATGCAGGTGCAAACTAAAAATAAGTTGCTCCTTAATGAGGATCAAAATAATTGGACTCAAAATGGATAGTAATAAAGGACATACTTAACATTTCCTTAGCTAAATATCAAACAATTAGAAAAACATTAGCATGTGGATAGAACTGGATACTCATGTACAGAAGAATTCAATGAAAATAAATCCACACAACTTTTTTTGTTATCATTACAAGAGCAAAAAAAGAAATTTCTGAAGGTATTATAAATTTAAAAATGTTAAAAATAGAAAAGCTCGCTATGTCCAAAAAAACAAAACCTGCCTGTACTTAGACTACCTTCTGCAATAGAACAACGAAATAAATTCATTAGCTATTTGAAGATGATAAAATTGCATATCTAGAAAACCCAGGTGAATTAAAAGAAATTTTGAGAAAAAAATTCAGGAAGTAACAGGATTATAGCATAGCCATGTCAGATTTATGCTGGGTTTTTTTTTAAATCATGGTTTATCTGTATACTGGTTATTATGCCCACAGAATCATTGAAAATTGACTGTAGTTCTTGAATTTTTAAAAATATATACTTTTATTGATTTCAGAGGGAGAGAGAGAGAAAGAAACATGATGAGAGTATCATTGATTGGCTGCTTCCTGCACACCCCACACTGGGGATTCAACCCACAACTGGGACATGAGCCTTGACCAGGAATAGAATTGTGACCTCTGGGTTCATATGTCAATGCTCAAACACTGAGCCACCCAGTTAGGCTGTAGTTCTTATTTTAGCCATGATTTGGAATTATCCAATACCCCTGTCACCACCCACACCTGTTAGTCATATTATATGCTGACAATTAAAGTACACCTTCATTTAAGAGTTGTTGGTATGTTGGCAAAACTGATTATACACTTTTCCTTTTTATTTTTTTTAAAGCCTCAATATATTTCAAAATTAGAACTTACCACGTCTTAAGCTTTGATAACTAGGTGATAAAATAACAAGTCAAACCAAGACTTGAACAAAAATAAGAAAAGCATCTAGAAATTAAATTGCTCCTAAGTAACTCCTGCAAATATTCCAAGAATTCAAATGTGAACTGAGGGGGTGGTCTGTGGAGAAAAATATCCCAGTGTTTCGATATCTCTCTGGTCAGCCTTATTATAGCCTCACTCCTCGGGATCAGACAACTCTGGCTGTGGTACCTTCCCTCTCTTTCTGCCAGGGTAATGATTGATTATATGTCTCCATCACCTAATCAGTTTGTGCACTGAATGTGGAATGGATTCAGCAGCAGAAAAACAAGGCTGTAATTATTTGCAATGGATATGACTTAGGTAAAAGCTCTGTTTTAAGCAGCATCATTCTAAGTCCGTCACCATCCTATTGGGCTCTCCAAAGAGATGTTTCCTTTAAATTTGGTGCAGAGATGAGAGCACTGAGTTTGAACCACTAGACCCTGAGGGAGACACACTACAAAGCACTATTAAAAGAGATGGGAAAACAAAAACAAAATAGAAAAACAACCATTGCCCTAGCTGGTTTGGCTCAGAAGATAGAGCATTGACCTGTGGACTGAAGGTTTCAGATTTGATTTTGGTCAAGGGCATATATCTGGGTTACAGGCTCAATCCTCAGTACGAGGCGTGTAGGAGGCAGCTGATCAATGATTCTCTGTCATCATTGATGTTTCTATCTCTCTCTCCCTCTCTGTGGTAATCCTTTTCACGTCCTGCATGTCCAGGGTTCCCATGTCAGGGTTCAACATCTGGAGAAGGCCTCACACAAATGAATAGAGACTGGAAAAGCATCCATTTGGGGAATAATGGGGGCCAGGCAGGAGTCCACCTCTTCAGGGAGGACGCCACCAGCTCTGGCTTTGCTATTCCCTTTTATTAGGACTAAGTGATACATCCATGTCCTTTAGGTCAGGAAATTGCAACAATGAAATCAACCAGCAAGAATTAACATAAGACTAAAAGTGTGGAAGCTTCTTCAATTACCAATGTGTCATCTAAACAATATGTGAATAGTTCATACTTAACATAAGACTAAAAGAGGGGCATCTAAAGTCTCACCTAAACAATGAGTAAACAGTTCATACTTAACATAAGACTAAAGGAGGGGCAACTAAAGTCTCACCTAAACAATGAATAAACAGTTCATACTTAACATAAGACTAAAGGAGGGGCAACTAAAGTCTCACCTAAACAATGAGTAAACAGTTCATACTTAACATAAGGCTAAAGCGGGGCAGCTGCTTTAGCTACCAATGTCTCACCTAAGCAGTGAGTAAACAGATCCATGAATGTTTGACCAGGTTTCTTTGTTCTATTTACATCTCTATTGGTGAGGTAATGTCTGGTTTCCTGCACCTCTCCCTTCTGCTCTGAAATCAACAAAAATATGTTTTTTAAAAAACCAACCACAATGAAATGAAAAGATATTTTATATTCATGGACTGGAAGAATAAACATAGTTAAAGCATCTAGATTACCCAAAGCTATATAGATATTTAATTCAATGCTCATCAAAATCCCAATGACATTTTTTAAAGAAATAGAACAAAAAATTAATCAGATTTGTATGAAACCACAAAAGTCCCCAAATACCCAAAGCAATCCTGAGGGGGAAAAAAAACACGAAGCTGGAGGTACCATTCTACCTGACTTCAAATTATACTACAAATTAATGATAATCTAAACAACATGTTATTGGCAAAAACAAGCAAACAAACAAACACACAGACCAATGAGACATAATTGAGTGTACAGAAATAAAACCACATGCACATGGGCAAATAATTTTTGACAAAGAAGCCAAAAACATACCATAGAGAAAAAAAAAGCTTCTTCAATAAATAGTACTGGGAAAATTGAAAAAGACATGCAAAAATAAAATAAAACTACATTACAGATTGTCCCCATGTAATTAACTCATTAATTCAAAATGGATGAGACCTAAATATAAGATCAGAAACAATAAATTACATAGAAAGAAACAAACATAGGTAGTAAATTTATGGACCTTAGTCTTAAACAAAATTTTATAAATTTGACCTCAAAGGCAAGGGATATAAAGGAAAAATAAATAAATGAATAGGAATATATCAAATAAAAAGCTTCTGCACAGCAAACGAAATTGCCCATGGAACAAAAAGGCAATCAACTGAATGGGAGAATATATTTGCAAACAACTGATCTGACAAGGGGTTAATATCCAAAATATATAAAGAACTCATACAACTCAACACCAAATAATTCAATTTAAAAAGTGGGCAGAGAGCCTGAATAGACACTTTTCCCAAGAAGGCATATGAATGGGCAACAGATATGTGAAAAGATGCTCAAGTTCACTGGCCATTAGGGAAATGCAAATGAAAATCACAATCAGATTGTAGCTCACATCTGTCAGAATGGCTATTATCAGCAAAACAAGTAATAAGTGTTGGAGAGGTTGTGGAGAAAAAGGGACCCTTATTCACTGCTGGTGGGAATGTAAACTGGTCCATAGTATGGAAAACAGTATGGCGATTCCTCAAAAAATTAAGAATAAGTTACCGTATGATCCAGCAATCCATCTTCTGAGTAACTACCCCAAAACTTGGAAAATGTTTATTCGCAAAGATATGTTCGTGTAGCATTATTCATGTTGGCCAAGATGTAAAAACAACGGAAGTGTCCTTCAATAAACGATTGGACAAAAAAAAAAATCTATGGTACATATATAACAATGGAATATCACTCAGTCATAGGAAAGGATGAAATACTGCCATTGGCGACAACATGGATGGACCTTGAGAATATCATGCTAAGTGAAATAAGTTAATCAGAAAAAGCTAAGAACCATATAGTTTTCATTCATATGTGGATTATAAAATTGAAACTCATGAACACAGACAACAAAATAGTGGTTACCAGAGAGATGAGGGGCCAAATATATGGTGATAGAAGAAGATTTGACTTTGGGTAGTGTGCACACAATGCAATATTCAGATTGTGAATCATAGAACTGTACTATATAATCCTATTAACCAATGTCACCCAAATAAATTTTACTTAAAATAAAATAAATTGGGGGGAGAATGCTCAAACCCTAGAAACATTCTTTGCAGAGAGAATTCAGGAGCCAAGTCACCCCTTCTTCTCAGATATCCCCAAATATATTAAATTAAAATGCTTTCATTCGCAAGAACAAATATGTTCCTTCTATCCCCATCAAACAGGGAGAGTTTGTGCTGACCACATTACCTAAAGCCAAAGTAGGCAGCAGTCTGAGAGAAAGAACATGGCTGAATGTCGACACAGCTTGGGGGAAAGTTAGAGAAGATTATGTTTGTGTTTTTCCAAAGAACCAAAGCAACTGTAGAACACGAGTTCTTTCAAAACAGTAGCTCAGCGCTCTGCCCTGGAATGGAGGTTGTCTGAATAACTAGTAGAGATGGGTGTCAATAGGCAGAATCCGGGGCCTCAGTCATAGGTCCATAATGACTATTCCTTACTCCTCAGCAAGCAATGAGGCTTGGTGTATTAAAAATAACAATAAATACCCTGAGAGTAGGAAACACGGGATGCTTTTCAATGTCCTTAGAAAGATGAGATGAGCAAGCTTAAGGAAGTGTCCAGGAAGATTTTGGGGAAGAAGGACATATACCGAAACCTGAAACTGGATTTTGGAGCAGAGAATTTATTGGAAACCAATAAAAATATAAATTATTATAGGTTTTCATTTTAAAGGGTAATGCTACAGAAAGAACAAGGATGAACAATACGGCTAAAGAAATCTTACCATACAGGTGAATGAACTGTGTGGCTATCTCAGGGGCCCTTCCTATGTTATATGGTGATGCTCCATGCTTGTCCCTTGACCCATTGTGTCTATTTCCATTAGATTTAGAGACTTAGAGGAGGGCCACCTGTGTGGTAATAATCATTACTGGTTCAAAGAATAGATAACATGGTTGTATAGATGAGAATTAGTGGTCATACATGTAGTCAAACTTCAACTGAGAGCAGGCTTTCCAGAGAGCTGGTTATTCACACTGCCTTGAGTAGCTCATTACTTATCCAGGTAATTGGGGTATTTTAAATTATTGGGGAATTTAATTAGCTAATTTATTATTTAAATTGTCATTGGGTAATTTTGATTATTAGACTGTGTTAAATTAAAGCCCCCTTCTTCTATGGATTTTTATCTAAAGGAAATATGTTGCCTTCTCTTTATTTCTTCTTAAAATCTAACTGTTGCTAAAATCTGTCTTTCTTATTATTTTCATAAGCAATTTACAGATGCAGAAACCGAGGCTCAAATAAACAAACTAACTTGCCCAAAGTCAGAATGCCAAAGTTAATGGCTATTCTGGGACTTGGAGTTCTTTCTGATTCCATGATATTCGAGCTTACCCACACTGCTGTCCTGAAAATAACTATACTTCCTTAAAATGGATCTTTTTTAAAATGGCTTACTATCTCAAAATCCTTTCTCCATACACCCTTTCAAAATACAACAGAGAAATAAACACAATGTCTCAGGTATTATCTGGCTAGCATGAAATGCAGTGGGACTAATACCAAATTTGATTTGGACCAACAGTTCCATTTCAATAAAATGAATTTGTGTAGGAGTTACAAAACTTGTATTTATTCTGTGGTAAAGAAAAACTCAAAATTATTTTTACATGTGTTGTTTCAAAAAAAAGGTCTTTCTAATTCATTTGTAAATTTTACTATTTTAACCAAAACACAAGCTCATTTATCTTTGTTACATGTTATAATTTTGGAATAGGCCTGTCACAATTATTTTAAAACTTGATTTTGACATCTATCATATTAGCTAGCCTCCAAACCCTATGTCATCTGCACATCTTGTCTAATAGCCATATTTTCTAAGCATTCAGTCATGTCATTGCTAAAATATTAAGAAATGATAAGATAAAACACAGAGTTTAGCAATATTCTATTAGAAATATTCTGAAAATAGAAAGAACTAAACATTCCAGGAGAAATTATTCAATAGTTTGCTGGACAATAACTAGACTATATTTTACCACGTTATTAGCCAGAGTAATTTTTGTTTCAATGATATTTAAAAATCATTATGCCTTACATGTCATTCCTATCAGAACAGACTCATTTGTTCTGACATATTGGCTCTTGGTAGTCACATAATATTTCTTGCAGGCCCAGGAAGCATATGGTTAATAATATATCCTGGAATTTTCCAAGGAGCAAATATCTGTGAGCTTGAGGGCCTTTCTTTCTTTCACTTTTTAAATAATGCATGGAAGTTTGTTTGATAAAAATTTAATAAAATGAAACAAACTACCTGAGTTTTTATTTTTAAACATATACTTGTTTAAAAATATCTGAGAAGGTACATGCTAATGGGCTAGCAGTATCATTCTGAAGAATGGAAGGATGGTTGGCTTATTTTCTTCTTTTTGTTTATATCATCTAACTTTTCTTATGAGGATCTTATGGCTGGAAAAGGAAAACATGGATCTTTTTAATAGATGATATGGTGCAAACACACTACAACATTTTCAGTGATTTGGGATATTACATGATTTTTCACCCCATTTTTCCAACTCACATACATCCTGATCCTTTCGTTAACATCACAATGACATGAGCTCACATTTTGTGTGATGGAATATTTTGAGACTCTCCTCACATTATATACAACGTTACAGTTTTTTTCAAACGGAAAGATAGACTATGTTTAAAATTTTCTGACTGTTAGGCTAAGTTCCTTAAAATTCCCAAAGATTTGACATTTGGAAGACACCTTGTCGCTTCAGATCTCCCCGACGAATGATTATATATATATATATATATATTCTTGAATATTCTTCTAAATTAATAACTCATCATCCCATAGCAATTTATTTAAAATCTCTATCTCCTTTGACAATGAAGATTTCCTAAACGCTCCCTGTTGAGAAGCATGAATTTTATGCTTTAAGCTTTCCCAGCTGAATCCTGGTTTCTGCTCTCAAACATTTTTTGTCAAAGGCCCCAGATAACATTGTATGATTTCATTGATTTTGATCACATATTATCTCGTTACTTCAGGCTTTCATTCCTTTCTTTTGAAATAGTAAGTGGTCTTCTCTAAACCTTCTCTGGATCTTCACCGGATTTAGTTGACACTGTGCGCAGCATCCTCCACGTTTTCTTCCAGGAGACGACGCCCTGATAACTTGGGCATTGGAGTCTCCTCGCAGCAATGGGAACGTGAATCTCACTGCAGTTCCGCCAGGTTCCACAGGATGGCGGCCTTGTCTCCACAAACCCGACTTCAGGTCCCTCTAAGTCCTCGAAGTGTACCGGCCTGGGAATGTATCAAGCTCCAGTAATAAAGCAGCTAGCAAGTTGCCCCGGTTGTCAAATACTGAGGTTGTGGGCTTGGGCTCCACAATCTGGGGCTGAGACACAGGGACTGTGCAGAGTGTGACGCCTTCGGAGAGCGGTGGAACAAAGTTTCAAATGCTTCTCTCACTTACACAACCGTGTTCAGGTTTTGACTTTGATTTTTCTGTTAAACATTTCCCCAGCACATTTCCCATTTTGAAGATGGAAGAGGAAGATGCATAATGAAAGCTTACATCACTCTACAGTCCGAATTGAGATTTGCAGTAAGTGTAAAACACACACAAGATTTCAAAGTCCTAATATAAAGAAACAAAACAAAATGGTCATATAAAATCATGTTTCTTTAGCATGCATGTGACCGTAATTTGGAATTAGATTAAATTAATTTTACTTGTGACTTGCTACTTTTTGGAATATTGCTGCCTAAACACAATAAGAAAAAACTAATGGTAATAATTAGACTAACATAATTTTGAGCATCTACTAGATGTCACGAATAATGTTACTTTTCATGTGTTATATCACAAGAACTCTTTGGAAGAGGTAATATCACTATTGTCACTATTTTGCTTATAAGGAAATCTAGGTTCCTTGAGTTTAAGTTCAAAATCAGGAAAGAATTGAAGAAGCTGGCATATTAATCTAAGTTGTCTAGTGGCACTATTCCCAAACCATTGAAGATAGTACAAAGAACTTGAACTTTTTACAAAAAAAGGGATGTCTTAATTATCTACAATGAAGCTTCTCATCAAGGCTCAGAACAAATGCTTTATTCATTATCTTGTGAAATAATTGAACTGGCTTCACAAAAAAATGAAAACCAGAATTCATTGCATATATTTTGGATTGTATATTTCTCAGGAACAAGTTCCTTCCAAATTATATGACTCATGGGAACAAAAACATCCTCACAATAAATAGGTATTCCATAACTTAATCTAAACATGAAGGTGTTGTCACCACAGTCTTTTCCATGTCCTCACCCTTCCTGCACCTCTCTTCCTATATTAGTATCATTTTCTGCTCCAGGAGGGGACAAGATGATTTAGGCTAGTCCAGGAACCCCAGAAAGAAAGGGGTAAATATATTCAGCACTGAATCCCACTAGGCAACCAGTAGATAGGAGTCAATATGCCTGCAAGAGTTGGGTAGTCGCAATGGAAAGATTTAAATCCCTGAGCTCAGGTGACTGTGAGCTCTAAGACTATGTGTACACTTCATTGAATGGGCATCTGTTATTGCAGGGACAAGCTATGACATCATATTTATTCTTCTCACTCTGTTTTGTGAACTGGAATAAACAAAGCAAGTGCAAGGGGCAAATGCACATTGAGAAAATTAGTTTTTATTTTACATCTGAAGGGGGTGAAGAGTGGGGAGGTTCTTGGACTATCATGCTGAGTTTGTATCAACTAATTGACTTTTGTGCTGATATGGTTAGGTGTTTTCATAATCAATATGTCTACCCAACATCCCTAAATGGTGCACAGCCCCAGTTATTCTAAACTAAGTGTTTTCAGGTAAATAAAATAAATTACATATACAACCACTAACTCTTGTCCCAAAGTCATACAGTTCTGCAATAACCCTAATATCATCATCATTTTATTTAATTTTTATTTTTTGGTTTGGGTACTTTTGGATACTTGCTTGTGTTTTATTCTCTAGGAAATCACAATGTGCAGTTAGGTTCAGTTCATCCATTTCTCCCCCATTCCCACCCTCTGCCTCTGACAACCACCTGTGGTTCTCTGTATCTATCAGCTTGGTTTGAATGTTTGTTTTATATCCACATGTAAGAGATCATAAAGGATTTGTCTTTTCTGTCTGATTTCTTTTACTTAGCACATAATGAGTCCTTCGGCATCATCAAGGGTAGATTCTAGCTCCAATTTATTTGTATGGATTCGGGTTCATTTCCACAAGTTGCACTTTCTCTGCTCTCCCTGCTTCATAAAGACTTCAAGCCCAACCCAGCATAGATTTGTCCACAGATCCCACAAGTGGGTATGCTCTAAGTCTCTTGTTCTATATCACCCATTAAGATAGGTCCTATGATAAAATCCTTCAAAAATTGGTACTGAAAGTGGACCCAGAGAAAAGGATTCCTAAGGAGGGATTCTCTGAATTGATTCTGTGTTATCTGTACTTGTTATTTTGTTGGCAATGGTCTTCTGACTAGATTGAAAAGCATACATGACCTTGTTTCCAATGGTAAAGGAGACACTGATACTCCGTGCCATATGTCAACTAAATAGTTACCTAAATTTTCACCTATAGATGTCTGTAATGAAGTGCCTACAGAACATACAACTTTGGAAAATCAAGTGGTTGCTGTCATAGAACATGTGGGGAGAAATAAATATAATGAAATTGTTTAGTTGGTTGTTTCTATGTAAGTTAGAGGACTTGTAGAAAGAAAATCCCCAGGTCAAGATTCTAGTCAGGGATCAAAATAATTTTATTATCTACTTTTTAAAAAATATATTTTTCCTGTAGTGTCAAGGCATAGAATTCTGTAGACCAAACTTAATGTTTAATCCTGAAAGTGAATTAATTATAATACAAATTTAATTCCTAATCTTCTGTGATCTCTTATGTTGAAGTTAGGCTATTAAATGTGAAGGAGGGTTCTTTAAAAATTGGAATGGGGTTATTGAGCAGATTTTGATAAAGCTGGGGACCTTTTCCTATTTTCTGAAAAGTATCCTTGACTTGTAAAAGCAGCCCTTCATGTCCAGCTAGGAGAGTTAGTCTCCCCTTTCCTGAAGACCCTGAAATGGCTTACTTTGAGATAATTTCAGAATAATTTATTAATTTGATAAGTTCAGGGTCCTCCTTAGGAACTGCTGCTTCCAACTCTTCTCATTGTTTCTAGTCCTGTGAACAAACTCAAATATTAGCAGTTCCCAAAGTGTAAAGTACAAAGTGTAATCATTGAAGAGGTATAACACACACATACAAAAATGCAGAAACCTGCCAATTTATATCAACAGAAATCTTGGAAACATATATGATGTATTCTAATGAGTTTGATGAGGGAAGAAGGGATATACTCTTGGATTGGGTCCATTGCTCTTGGTAAATTAAGACACAATTCTGTATTTAAAGCAGTGGCTTAGGAAGCTGGAATATGCTCCAATAGTTTGCTTGATTGACTAAAAGCCTAGACTTGAAAGTGATCTACACAGAATGAAGATAAAATGCTTGCTAGACCTTCCTTTTTATGCTGTAAAGAAAAGATCTCCAAAAGTTTAGAAAGATTGAAATGCTAGAGGAGAGTAATGCTCATCCACTCCCTAAATATGACCCCCAGATGGTCCAGAGGACACTCCCTTCACTAGGGTGTTCCAACTACATCAGTGAGAGGAGTCCTGGCATCCTATGGTGGCTTACCTAGGCCTGGTTGGTTGGTGAGAATTATTGCTATCACACTGGACTGCCTGATTTTAATGATGAGAAGGGGATTCCTACGTGTCATGGGCCACGTGATGGCACTAAATCACCAGAGACAAAAAATGTATGACTACTAGAATGAGAAGCTGAGCCAAAATCAGTAATAGACACTGTCTCACTGCAGAAAACTGGTATTAGCTAATGGATCCTGATATTTCTAGAATGGATATAAATGGACAGGCTACTAAAGTTTTACATAATTTGTGTAAATATAAAGCTCGGAGTTTGAAGGCTAACTGAACTCACTACCATTACCAAATGGAAAAGAGAGTTTGATTGAACCTGGGCCATGCCGGCAACATTCCCAGCTACCTTAGGTTAGGGAGTGTCTCTCAGAGAAATGGTTTCCATGGAGTTCAAAATAACCTGTAATTGAAATTAACAAGCAATTGCAGAAGAGAGATATTAATGATATAGCAGAAGCCCATCCTGGTGGAAGAGCTGTGTAACTAGTGAACAAATCATATTTCAAGGTTATAATTTGAGGTTGCAAATATTACTTGTCACATTGAGCCTGTGAACTCAGTAATTTATTGGGTACTGCAGACCTGCTGATGTGAGGTGGACAACATGAAGAGAATAATGAGCAAACTGGAAGATATTGGGATAGGTAGACAGAGTAAGTCTGAATTCACATTCATTGTGGAGCACTGAAGTTCCATGACCTGTTGCTTTTCAGGTTTTCAAAACTGCCAATAATTGAACACTTTTTAGTCTAATCTTGGTGAGTTCCAACTCTACTGAGGTTTCCCTATATCCTGATAAATCTGTGTATGTGTGTATATGTGTGTGTGTGTTTTATGTCTAATAAAATCTGTCACTAGAATAATCCCAGCCTCCTCCACTTATTTTAAAATAACTCCATGAGCATTAATTTAAAAATTTACCAGAGAAGTTGTTAGGACTTTTCTCAGTACTGGGTATGTATAAGGATTGTATTTCTGTTCAGCACTGCCATGTGATGCTTTGAGATGATATAAAAGCTATCAAATATGTAGTTACCATTAGGCAAGAATGCATCTATAGAAGGTGTTATAGATGGCATGTTTGTGTCCTCCCAATCTTCACAAATGTACATATTTTGACACCCTTACCTCCAATGGAATGGTAATAGGAGGTGGGGCCTTTGGCAGGTAATTTTGTTCAAATGAGGGTGGATCATGCATGATGATATTAGTGCTCTCCTCATGAGAAGAGAAAGAGATTAGAGTCTGAACTCTCTCTGTCTTCCTCTTTCCCTCCCTCCCTTTCTCCCTCCTTTCATCTTTGCCACTTGAGGATATAACAAGAAAATGACTCTGTGCAAACAAGAAAGAGTGCCCTCACCAGAACTACATTCACAGTCACCTTGATCTTGGACTTTCTAGCCTTCAGAACTATAAGCAATAAATGTATGTTGTTCACGCCACTTAGTTTATGGAATATGTCCAAGCTGACAATTACAAAAGCATAGGTCACACTTTGCTCTTTGAGGCAGTAAAATGTGGGATTAGGAAAGGGGGCATGTGCTCACTTACACTCCTTTGACAATATGTTGGAACATTTATTTAAATAAATAAGTTTAGGATAGCACCATTCAATTTAAATTTCTAGATAGAAAAATACGTGAGAAATTTTTCTGGAAACCACAAAATTTTTCTGGAAACCACTTTGTTATATATCCTATTTAATTAATGAAAATGTTAATAGAAAGACTATACCTTTTCTATATTTTCCACATGGCTGAGATATTTTATGCCTTAATAATAGTTAGTGTGCTTAGTGTATGTTGGAATATCACTAAAAATGAGCCCATGATACAACAGGATGAGAGAAATCTCCCTTTCTACATGCTGCCCATTTCTCCCCTATTAAATTTTCCTCCTTGAATTGACCTTTTAGGTAGTCAGGACATGATCAAACACTCTGATCATGACAAAGTCTATTCACACATTTTAATGAGCCTTAGTGCAGCTCATATAAATACTATGAATGTCACTTCAGTCTTCAAGATTTTTCTTTATACATAAGAATTCTTCTCTCCCTACTTATTGTCTTGACATCTCTTTTTTCTCTAATCTCATAAAATGTGAGAAGAGGCTTCTTTCAGAAGGTTATTAAAGTGTGTTTTTCAGTCCACTGATTAAGAATGAGATTTCCTGGTAATTTAAGTTTGATGTGTTTCCTAATGGTTTTAATTCTATCCATCCCAATAGATATCAAAGAAGTGCATGTTACTGTGAATATATATAGTATGACTCTGAAGTTGATATTTTAATTAATTTAATGCAGAGCACTTTCTATCTTGGTAATTTTAATGACCTATGGCAACCATAGAATTCTAAAAACAGTTACATGAGACAGAATTATCACTTGGAAACAGGAGACGCACACTGGAAATTATCCCATGGGACTGCATTACATTGACTAGTATTTCATGGTTCGAGGACTTACCCTGACTAACTCAAAGATTGAATTATCATCATACTAATGTTAGATATATATCTGATCTCCATGTATTAATTTATAGTGATGAAATGACTATATTTCAGGCTATAATACTCACTTTGACATGACATTGATTTGCTTTCTATCTGTAGATCTAAGTGGTGCACAGTAAGAACAGTCCTATCAAGTCAGTAGGTGTGGATGTGGTAGGTTTTTTGCTTAAGTTTCTCCCTCCCCTGAGATATCTATAATGGCACTGCACTATGGGTTACTGCATCTCCCCTTTGCTATGCTAACCACCCCTTACCACCCCCAACCCCTCCTGTCTCCTTGTTCCGATCCACACACCTGTGTTTGATAATTAGATCTGAGACATTAATCTTACACCACTCAATTTCTGGCTCTAATAGGCATTCTTTTTAGATTACCTTTGCATGTGAACTATTAAATGTTGATTTCTTATTTCACTTTCAGATGGTAAGATGGTAATTCATTTCTTTTTATATATATACTTACACAAATGATATGTTTTATTCATTTTAGAGAGAAGAAGAAGAAGAAGAAGAAGAAGAAGAAGAAGAAGAAGAAGGAGGAGGAGGAGGAGGAGGAGGAGGAGGAGGAGGAGGAGGAGGAGGAGGAGGAGGAGGAGGAGGAGAAGGAGAAGGAGAAGAAGAAGAAAGAGAGAGAGAGAGAGAGAGAGAGAGAGAGAGAGAGAGAGAGAGAGAGAGAGAGACTGAGAGAGATCGCTTGCCTCCCACAACCTACGTATGTGCCCTGACTGGTAATTAAACCAGAACCTTTTTGTGTATGGGAGGATGCTTCAATCAACTGAGCTACCTGGCATCTCATTTCTTTTTAAAATATATTTTTAAATTGATAGAGTCTGACTCTTTGCAGACAGATAAGAGATTAAAATATTTTACATAAATAATTAAAAATTAAGATGTGGTGACAAGTCTGAAAATGGAAGCATAATTAGGAATTATGAAGCAAAATTCATGACATATGGTCATGAAAGAAGCCAAGTTCAAGGTAGATGCCAGAAAAAAAGAAAACATTTAGTGCCCATCAGTAGGTGAATGTTACACAATGAAATACTATGCAGCTACAAAAACGGAGGATGAGACAAAAAAAATGGACCTGGAAATTATTATGCTAAGCAAAATAAGCCAGTCAGAAAAAGACAAGATCACATGATCTCATTTATATGTGAAATCTAGTGAACAAAATAAACTGATGAACAAAATAGGTCCAATAATATGGGAACACAGAACAGAAAGAGAGATGGGAGAGCAGGCAGAGATTAACAAAAGAACTGATATGAATATATGCATAGCCCAGGGCACAGACAATAGTGTGGTAAAGGCCTGGGGTGGCGTGGGAGCTGTGTTGAGGAGGGCAAATGAGCAGTATCTACAATATTCTCAACAGTGAAAAAAAGACACACAAAAACATCTTTATGATTTTTGGGAACAATGTGACTTCCTTTTGAGCACCACACATTCATTACCAACACTAAAGACAGTAGATTATAAGAAGTGAAAATCCATATTATAACAATTTTTCAATCCTAGTGTTAATTTATAATAAGAATAATAATGACATCTCAGGCTGGAATAATCACTTTGACATGGAATTAATTTTCTCCCTTATGTAGAGATTAATATCTATTTCTTCAGACTACATTAATCCCATCCATCACGTGGACAGTCGCTGTGAGTGATTTAAACTCATAGATCACATGGGCTGGTAGAGCTTGAGGGATGTGTGGCACCAGTATTTTAGAGAAGAAAGATTCCTTATAAGTGAGAGAATCTCAGCCACAGAAAGTGGTTGTTAAATATAAAAGCAGGCACTGGGAAGAAAACTAAAAAGTATGATTGTTCATGCATGATTCCATTTAAGATTGGAATAGGTTTTTAATTTTTTCCTCAGATGTTCTTGAATCCTCTAGGAAGGTTTAAATATCTTACAGAGATAGCCTAATATAGCAGCTTGGGGCAAGTAACTTTCAATAGTCCCAAATATGTCAAAATCAGTGATCTAAACTTATTATTATTATCTACATATGTATGTATACATTTACTTGTATATCTTTTTCTTTCTTTCTTTCTTCATTCCAATTTTACTATTTAAAGGCCTCATCACAAGAACTGGGGTATACCATATATTTTGAGGACTCTGAGATAGGTGTAATCAACAATAAGGGAAAAATCATTATAAAGTATCGGTTGGTGTAAAAGTTATGAAAACTCCTGAAGATTTCTTTCTTCCAGATTATAAAGGTTTATTTTCCCCTTTATTTTATTTTATTATTTTTGTCATCACCATTTAGCCCCTGTATACTCTCTTCCACTTCCACCCACCTCTCTCACTCCCAGAGTTACCACACTGTTGTCCATGCCTGTGAGTTCTTGCTCTTTTTACTTTTCTTCTCAACCCCTTCACCAACCCCAATACCCTCATTTTTAAACATTATTATTTTGAGTGGAAGAAACCATGAATCTCAGCTACTTTGCTTCTACCTTACAAAAAAATTTCATATACAATAGGCAAAGATGCTTGAAAATGAGTGTACTTTCTATTTTTCTATATGAACATATGGAAATGTATAAAAATTCATCAAGTTTATATTTATTTCTTAAGAAAATTGAGAAGTTCCACAACACCAAGTATTGACAGAAACAAGGAGCAATGGAAACCCACTTTCTGCCAGTGGGATTGAAAATTTTATTCAATGAATCTGCAAGAATCTGCTTATTTCAGAATCCCAAGGGCCTATCTTAAAATTCTTTCCCTGCCATTGCTGCCCACCATGTCTTCCCCCATGACTGACATACTTATGCATTGCCAAGGTATCTGCCAAATCATAATGTCCAAGTTGCAGGGCTGCTTATACCACAGCCTTGATCTGTCATTGAGCCCTCCTCCCACCTTTTAAAAAATATATATATATTATTGAGGTTTTTTTTTAAATAGAGGGGAAGTTAGAGGAATAGAGAGTTAGAAACATTAATGAGAGAGAAACGTTGATTAGCTGCCTCCTGCACACCCCCTACTGGGGATGTGCCCACAACCAAGGTACATGCCCTTGACTGGAATAGAACCTGGGACCCTTTAGTCTTGCAGGCCAATGCTCTATCCATTGAGCCAAACCAGTCAGGGCCACTGAGTCCTTTCTTAATTAAGGTCCCATGCAGGGCTGAAAGTTCTGTGTGACCCAGTTGTATGGGCCAGAGTGATACCCTGTTTCCCCAAAAATAAGACAGTGTCTTATATTAATTTTTGCTCCCAAATATGCACTAGATCTTATTTTCGGGGGGATGCCTTATATTACAGTGAGTAGGTCTTATTTTCGGAAGATGTCTTACTTCCGGGAAAACTGTATAGTTGCAAGGTGTGAAATGTATTAACCAGAAGAAGCCCACAGGCTCCTGTGCTTCCTTTGTCTGCAGATGCAAGCTGCAGCCATCTGTCTTTTCCTTTAGAGTGGCAGATATCCTGGAAATGTAGATGTCCCCTTAACATTGGACCCCAAAAAAACTTCACTGATGTGTCAGCCCCTGAATTTTCACAGGACTTACCTTCCACTCTCTGTAGCCTGAGTCTTATCAAGGTCTCCCACATATGGACCAACTTTTTTTCATCCTCTCTAATTTGCATGGCATCATGGACATAATGGATTTGTCTGGTGTTCTGTAGGATGTCCATGAGGCTCAGATCTCTTCAGATTAGATGATGACAGAGAATGGGAGCATTAATACAGACCCAAGGCAAAACGATAATGAATAGTATCTGTTCCACAGCATGAAACTGTGTCTGGAACTCTTTTCTCATTGGAGTCAAAACAAACACATTTGTCAAACCAATGGCTGCCTATAGTGTACCTGAGGCATCATCCAGCAATGATATCAAGTCTGGCACAGCAGCTTCTACTTGGTTAACTTAAAGTGGTCTACAGTAGTTCTTTGTTAAATTTAAGAGAGATAGGTTCATAACCTATAAACCTTGTATCCTTCAGGTTTATAATAGTGGCATTAATGTCTACTATCCACCCAAGAATGTGGTACTGTTATTGAATAACTATATTGACTGTAGTAGAAGGGATGTTTTAGAGGTTTTCTATGATATCATTACTTGAAGTCAATGATCCAATATGGGGGTTATTCTTGATAGCTTATTGCTAAGATATCAATACCAGTGATCTATTCTGGAACTGAAAAAATTACCCCTAGGTGAGTATTTAGATGGAGCAGCTCCACCGTGTACCATTTTGAATTGTTTCCTTAAGCCCCAACTTGAGCCAGTGGCGGGGAATGGGGAATAATGATGATCCATGTCTCTGGGTTTAAATCTCAAGTTACTAGCAGACACTTTGTCAATGTTTCTCAAGTTATATAGGTATTCCCTTTTCCCTAGTGGAGTCACCCTTTAAATATCCATATGTTCATTTGGGGAAGGACCAAGGGAATTATAGTATTTTCTTGACACAGTGTTGCAGTCTTCCCTTCTTGAGACCTGAACATCCTTTCAGTCATTGGGAAAATGGGCTCAGATTTAGTAACTTAACAAGGAATCATAACTGCCTGGGGGCAAACACCCTCAGCCTACTGCTCTTCTGTTCGTATCTTTCCCTAGTTGTAGATGCCCATCACCACCCTTGTGGACTATCTTGTCTTACTATTTAATCTCTAGAAACACACAACTCCATTCATTATCTCCAAAACCTCTTGATAGTAAAATCAAATTGGCTTAACTGCAGGCCTCGTGGTTATTAAGATAATGACAGCCTCCTGGCCACTGGCCTTTAAGCACTCACATGGTGGTTACATGAATGCAAGGAGACTAGCATTCCAAACAAAAGAAAGAGCAGAAGCAAAGGCCCTGGGAGAAAGGAAAGCCTGTGTTTGTAGCTTGGAGTCCACTGAGTGCAATTGATATAGATCTGTCACAACCTTCTAGTCTCGCCTATTATTGAAACTGCCATTGGCTTAGGGTTCTTAGCCAATGAGATAGCTTATTGCTGAGATATCAATACCAATGAATTCACTAAAGTGAATTTGGGGGTCCATGACTTAAGTAAGCAAAAAAAAAATGTTTATTTTTACTCATCTCTAACTGCACCAAAATGTTCTTCCATTGCAAATGTGGGCAACAAACCACAACAGTATTAGCAGTATCTGTGACTTGGTCAAGAATAGAAATCACAGAGAGTCTTATCCTATGACAGTTGTTGCCAATATGTACAAGTATCATTTATATGTAACACTACTTATACTAGTTATTAAACTTCACTCTAGATCATGTTTTTTAATGTATAAGTAGCAAAGCAAAATATTTCCATATCAAACATTTATTTTCTTAGTATGACAACTATATTTCAATGCAATTGGGATAATTTAGAACCCAATACAATTTATTTTAGGCATTTAAAAACAATATTCTGGGTCCATAGACCTCTTTGGACTACCAGAAGAATTTATGGAACAATCAATGTTAAGAACCCCTACATTTAGAATTGGCACTTGGTTTTAGCTTTCCTCACTCTTTTCTCTATGAGATTAGTTCTTTATCAGTCTCCAGCTCCATCTATTAACTCTGTAGGGTTTTTTACATAATGGGCATCTAGGACAGTTCCTATCCTCCTTTATGTGGATAAGACGAAGAATTTTCACATCCCCTTTCCTTATTGTGTTCTATACTCTCCCTTTTCCCCCATTTCCATTACATTTCAATTAACTCAGCACAAACCTAGAGATGAAGGTGATAACTTCAAACGGATAGGAAGGTTCAAAAGGGCTTAAATCTGGAAGCAGAGATCTCCACATATGGAGGGGAACTTCCAAAAACAAGGAAAGGAAAGGGAGGTAATGGGAAAGACACAAAATTACAGGGGGTAGGAGGAAAAACCAGCCCATCAGACAGAATCCTGCACTCAACCTCTGGAAGATATTCTCTCTCTAGAGCCTAGCATCAGGGAAGTCCAAAAAAAGGAGAAAATGTTTGCTGAAATGTAACCCTGGAAACATGGCAGCAGATAATCTAAGAGGAGGCAAAATATGGATATATACCCTGAGCTGGAGATTTGATTTACTTCAGACAGTTCTGTTCTGATGTAAGAGTGAGATCACAACTACACCTGGATGGTGATGGTGTGATGAGGAGAGGAATTGAAAAAGCAGAACAGAGCCCAGTCTTATGAGGGCTAGAATACTGGGATGACTATAAGGAAGTTAATTAAGGACAAGGTTGAAAAGGGTAGTAAGTTTGAGGCTTTATCTCAGGTGTAGGAATAATCCTTACTCTTACCTTTGGGACACAATGTGAACCTGAGAGAAGACTGGCTTGATGCTGAATTTCTTATTGTTGAATCAGATGATCTTAAATAATTAGGATAGTCAAGGTGACCTTATTTATGCTAATGTCAATGGAGGGCTATGTGGGTGGAGAACCAGAAAGTTTCTGACAAATGGTCAGCTATAGATCTGCTTCATCCTTTGAGCAACACCTACTCTATATAACATTAGGCTCCCAAAGAGTGAAGCAAAATGTGTCATTAAGTCAGCTCTCCTGGGATCACAAAGAAAATAATAAGGCAACAGTGATAGAAGAAGAGTAAGAGAAATACTCAAGAGAGAAAATGACTGGGTGGCCAGAGGCAAAATGTATGACAGATCCAAATGGCCTTCATTATTTCTCAGCTGGAAAATTCTAGTAACTTCCTAAATTGTCTCCCCATCTTAGTGTTTCATTATTCAATATATTTTATAATATATTGAATTCCAGGTGACAGATTAGTATTCTTCAAGTGTAAACAACTGTTACTCACATTAGTCTTCTACTAAACAATACCAACAACTCTTTGTTGCCTAACAAGTTATTGCCCTTTCTTTGCATTCCGATTTTTGTATATGCTTCCAACCCATGTCAGTGCTTATTCCCTACTATTCCTTACTTATAATAGCTTAATATTAAACACATTTAAAATAATTACTTCAAATATTTATTGCTCTATTACTTCATTTTTCATATTTCTTTTATATTTCTGTCAAGTGTGCTCTTCCTTGAAGACCTGAGCTACTTCATTTATGTGCCATCTGGTAGGCTGCCAATTTGAAACCATGGACTCTTGATAGCAGGGATGCCAGGTGGCCCAAGTGAGGCCAATTGGAGTCCCTTTCCTGTAAAGATGTCCCAGGAATGTAAGTCCACAGAGAGACAAAATGTGATCAGAACTCTTGCAATGCTCAACATTCAGAGTGGTCATGTGCAAAATAATGTCTTGAAAAGACAACATTCAGAGTGTTTTGGTCTGATATCTTTTTTTAAAATTTTATTGCTCAGAAAGGAAAGAAGAGAGAGAGACAGAGACAGAGATAGAGAGAGATAGAGAGAGAGAGAGACATCAATAAGGAGAGAGATTCATTGATCAGCTGCTTCCTGCATGCCCCTACTGGGAATTGAGCCAGCAACCCTGGGCATGTGCCCTGACCAGGAATCAAACCATGACCTCCTGGTTCATAGGTTGATGGTCAACCGCTGAGCCACAGCAGCTGGGCCTGATAGCTTTCATGTTCCTCTGAGCCTCTATCCTTCCCTAGGCTCTTCTGCTCGATTATTTGAACTATTGATTATCTTTTCAAGACATTATTTTGCACATGACCACATGCAGTTCGGTTTAAGAACATACTTTCTATTGCTTGCAACCAAAGAACACTAAATGGTGTAGAAGGGAGGGCTGTTGGGGGAGAGTAGGACATAGATCCCTGAAGATTATAAAGTAAATGGAATTAATTATCTAGCTAAAATGGCATAATAATTGATGAGACTAGCATAAATATTTAAGATAGGAAATTAAGTATTTCGGATATACAGTGGAGAGTTGATAAATAAGGTTATTGACTGGGCTCCATAGGACACTGAGAGTGAAATTTTTAGTAATGGATGATTTGGCAATTGACCTGCATAAATTAATCTGAGACCATTATGAGGTCAGATTTTTAAATTTTCACTTTGAGGCATGGACTAAAACTCCAGAGTCTTCTTGTCACCATACCCCAAATATCTCTCTTTACTAGTCATAATAAAGGACCAAGAGTGATCAAATTCAAGGGTAGATAATTCAGCTTATTGAATTAAATCAGGTCCATCGAGAACTTTGCCACATGTCTTACATAAAACTCAGAGAGAGAGGGAGGAAGGGAGGGAGGGAGAGAGAGAGAGAGAGAGAGAGAGAGAGAGAGAGAGAGATGGATGAACTGTTTGGTAGTTATATTAGCAGGGTTTGAAGAATTTGAAGGAATGTGAACCACCAAAGCACTTGCCAACTTTTCTACTTTGCCTCTCTTTATGGAGGAAGCAGTGTCTCTCACAGAAGAAATAAAATGATTCTTCCAGTACCCAAACTTCATTGGTGCTGACCTAATTTCCCATTACTCTGATGATCTTTTATTCCTTTTCTCTATTATTTCATCCATAGTCTTCCTCCTATTCTTGGAACCCCCATCTCAGAGTTTCGCACTCACTGTGCTTACTGCGCTCTCTGCCTGTAATAGTCTCTACATAATAGCTTCATGACTTGCTCCCTCACCTTCAGGCTTTTGCTAACTTGAATGTCAACTACACCAGGAGGCCTTTTCCAGTCACTATATTTAAAATGGCAACATTTGCCCAATGTTATGCCTCACACTTCACTGTTTTATTTTTCTCCATTGCACTTACTACCATCTGATAAATACCTTTTATGTACTTTGTCTCTAAATATGACCCCCAATGAACCATATCTCCCAAGATTTACTCTCTACTCTAGTGCCCTCTTCTGGAATCTGGGCAGGGCCTATGACTCATTTTAACCACTAGGATGTGGCAGAAACCATGTGGGACCAGTTCCTGGGCTAAACTTTAGGAAGGCTTGGCAGCTTCCAGCTTTGTACTTTGGAGAGTTCTGCGTTGTCATATGAAAGGTGAGTTACTTTGTTGGGATAGACTTGTAGAGAGACAATGCCAGATAGAAAGAGTGAGGCCTTGAGACTACATGGAGAAATTAGGGAGCCCACTTGAATCCAGTTTTTCAGATATTACCACTATGAAGTCAGTCATGTGAGTGAGCCGTGTTGGACATCCTAGACTATCTAGCTAACACCATATGTAGCAAGAGAACCACCTAGACAAGTCCAGTTAACCCACCATGGGAGTCATGCAATAATAAAATAATTGTTGTTTTAAGCCAGTAGGTGGTTTGTTAGGCAGTGATATTTAATCAAGACATCATTATTGTGTTCATTGTCCGTGTCCCCAGGAGGTGTTAAAATTCCATGAAAACTGAGTTGTTCTACTTGTTTGTTTTTGTCCATTTTGTTCTTTGCTGCATCCCTAGCAACCAAATGTTTTTAGCACTTGATAAACATGCTGAATGAAGTGCATAAATCAATTAATGAATTTAAACTACTCATGGCCTCTGGGGCGAAATGTATAATCAGAATTGGGAACAGGAAATATGCCCAAAGGGATTTTCAGGAATTAATTAATCTACATAATTAACATAGAATCATATCTGTTCAAACAGACTTTAGACTTCTTAGGAGAATGGAATCTTACTTTGGATATAGTTAGAGTTCTTGATAAGGATGCATTCACTATAAAGTCAGAATTCAATTTTCCAGCACAAGTTAAGTTTCCTAGTTTAATTAATACAAACCTAAACCAAATGCTGCCCAAAGAAAATTACCTTAGATGGCAAGATATCTTTTAGGTTAATATAGAGGAAAGGAATTCGGAGATTTCAAAAATGCTTGATTAGAGCAATTATCCACATCATGCTTACTATTCTCCTTGCTAGATCCCAGAATAGATCTCTGATATCTCTCCTTTCATCCTCACTACCAGACAGTAGATTGGTGAATCTCTAAATAAAGTAGTAAGAATTTTAATCATTAATTATAACTACCTTAAAAGCATACAACTTTTGGACTTATCTCTTCGAGGCCTGAGATATTAACGCAGTTCTCTAAGAAACTCATCAAGTATGATTCTTAAGACTTTGTTTGTCCTGTGTTTGATGAATCTGATCATCAAAGACAGAGGAGAATGATGGAAATCATTCTCTGATTAGTTTATTTCATGTAACATTTGTATCTCTACCAAGAACAAGTTGAGTATATGGATACAATCACTATATCTGTGTAGTCTCAAAGAAATGCCTCCCTTGCCAGAGTTTATGTATATGATGTCACGATTTTCCATGCTTTCCTTCTTTAATGTAGAGTCTGTGGCTGCCATGCACAGAAGAAAATATGTGGCAATAATCTAGATATATAACCTCCTTAGCTAACCCCAGGAGTAACTTAATATAGTAATTGTAATATATATTTACATAAGAAATACATCAAACAATGTTCTGCCTGTTAAGGTTTTGTCCTTTAAAAAAAAACACCATTTTACAAAAATTAGATATTGAAAGCTAATTGTTCTTTATTTTTCTTTTAAAATTAAAAAAACACACACAAACACCTATAAGTCTGCATTTCTTTGTGTTGAGATACTATTGAATGTTATTTTACATGAACACAAACAGTACTGAGCATTTTATTCTTTCTTTGGTGCCTTGCTTGAAAAAGTGAGAGATTGGGAAGAACAGAAAAAATAGAGAAAGGGCACATTTCTAAGACGGATATGATTTTCTCTAATTAAAATGGTCTACATCTTTTACTGCTAGGGAATTAGAGTCCACCGAGGCTTGAGGTAGGCAGTGCTTGTAGGATGCCCAACATAACAGTATGCCCCTTTCTTCATGTGTTCTAAGACTCTGCATCTTCTTTGAAAAGTAGATTGAAAATGAATTTATTACACAGACAAGGAGCAGTTACTGTCTGCTGTTAAGGTTTCCAGATGCAAGAATAAAGTGTCCTCTCACTTCCTGATTGTGGCAACCAGGGTTGAATGGGAGAACTCCGGAGAAAAACATGGCAATACAGAAAAAGATGGGAAGAGAATTTTGACAACTTAGACATAACCTGGTAGACAGTGAAGAGTCTGTTTTACCTCAAAAGAAGAATCTATAATTTGAATTTATATGAGAAGTGTTGGAAAATTATTTCCCTATACCCTCTAAAAGCTTAAGGATTAAAACTAATGAAATTAAAAGCAAGCCAGGAAAGATGAAAGGAGATTGAACCTTTGATATCCCACTTCGAAGGATGTCTACCTTATTATTTTGGGAGAAGATTAATGAGAAGAAAGACTTTTGCTTGACTCCATTAAGAAATCCCATAACTAAAGGTTGATAAAGTTCTGATTTTAATGTTCAGGAAGTACATCAAAATACTACAACTTGTGAAAGTGGTGTTTTATACTGACTCAATCAGTGCCTCTTAAAAAAATTTTTCATTTGAAGAAATTATAAAACACTTGAAGACTTTCAGAAATATGAAACCAAGGGTTACATATTATGGGGAGAAATGTGTATATCTTATTCCTAAAGAAATGATCTATCTTCTCAATGGGAAAAGAATTGTAGCCTTTCTTTCCTTAACTAAGACTCCTTATGGTAAAGAACAAATAACTGAAATTATTTAATTTCTTAATTAAGTAATTTAATTATTAAACATAATAATTGTATTAAATTATCACCCATACAATTTAATAGAACTTTACTTAGTAAATAGTCAGAGTATTAAGTTCTGTGTAGAATTCCTCTCTCTCAGAGTTAACAAGATGTTAAGATGTCATCCAGGAATATATGAAGTCAAAATGTCCTTCCCCCTAGATCCTCCTCTTGATAACAGCTGTGCATAATGAGTGTGGCAGCAGCCACACACTCAGGCTAAATCAGAAAGCCTCCCAGAATATAATGCGGTGGACTCAGTCACTGAGCTAAACAAGGACACCTTCTGGTCACTGAATGATTGTTTTGCTAGGGTTTGGGCCAGGCTGCTTTATGCCCTCCTAAATATTGAAAGGAAAGCTTCTGTTACTTTAAGGCCATTGAAGAAAACAAGCTATTTTACATTTCCCCTTCTTTCCTCAAGGCTTAATGAACTTTAGGGGAAAGTTCATAAAACTCAGAACATTTGGGAAGAGAGCGTTTGCTGGGGAACACTAGGAAGTGCTCCATAATGGTCTTTGCTTTTCCCATTGTGAGAATCAATGATTGTTGAAGCCTGTCCCTTTGAATTTGCATTTCAATACATTTGGGTGATTTAGCGAGGTGTTTAAAGCTGGGGCTGGGGTAGAATAATTCTCCAGACTTAGAGGAAGTTTAATTTCATTCCCTATGTGGTTTAGATTAGCACTCCAACCCTTGCTTTACTAGAGAATGATTTGTTAGGATTCGTGGTCGACCCAGCGAAGAACCCCTGGCTTCCCGCCATGCCCTGTGAATGAGGAGGGACGCCTGGATTGTTTATAGGACTGTGTTTCCTTTGGGAGGTTTTGTTCCAGTTCACCTTAGCTCATTCCTGATTCATGGGCTGCTATTTTAGCTCAATGCTGATGGAGAAGCAACATTAGGTGAGAGGCTAAGGAAATTTACTGCAGACTCTTCTGTCATCCCTATCTTATAGGACATAGCTGTCAAAAATTCCACTGAAGACAATGCCTTTCTTCCACCTCCTCCATCCATCCTCCTGAGTGCTTTTATCCTATTAAAAGTCTGCTTGTGAAAGGACTACATTCACTATTCATGTTGCCATTTGCACTTTATAAGGCACTCTGCTTTTATTAAGCACCAGTCCATAAAATGGTCAGTGTATGTAGCTAGAAGCCCACCCCATTTTCCACTCCTGACAGCTGGCTTGGACTTAGTTGGGTGATATGGACCTCCTCAATATTCTTCTCTCAAGTGGAGTCTGTGACTAGATGGCAAAAATTGTTTAGCTTTGAAAACACCTTGGCTTCATCCTCAGACCACTTTGTAATTATTTCATGGCTAGCCCAAGGTAAGTTGAAACCATCAATTTTGAAATGGACTTAGTTATCTGAGCAGATAGGTGTTTGTTTATTGCATCTTGTCACTTTAAAATTAGAGGTGGTCCTTTCAGGAAAAATGCTTTGATGCTAATTCCAGCTGACTTCTGAGACTATTTCTCTGAATAACAGAAACATAGACTTGTTTACTTACAGATTGTTGCTTAAAGCCTGGCTAGAGTAGCTCAATTGGTTGGATATCATCCTATGCACCAAAGGTTGCCTGTCTTATTCCCAGTCAGGGTATATGCCTGGGCTGTAGGTTCGGTCCCAGTTGGGGTGCATTCAGAAGGCAACTGATTGATATCCCTCTCTTCCTACCTCTCTCTAAACATGTCATCTCATAGAAATAACAAACAAACAAACCTTTTGCTTAGAGCCCAGCAGATAAGGTGAGCCATGTAGGGAATGTTTGACATTCATATAGTAAAAACTACAGTAGGAATTCTACGTTTCTAGAAACCAGGTTCGAAGTACCATTTTGCATTGTGTTACTCTGATCCTGATTTGGGCTGGTGCAAGCCCAGATTTGTTCAATAGAAGAAGCATTTTCCTAACTACTGAACTACTAGACTACTTTGGGACTTTTGTACCACTAACCTAACCCACTAAATAGTGATAGAAAGTAAAAACATAGACATGCAGACATATAGGTATGCCAACCCACTATAACATTTGTATCCAAGAGTGATTTAATTAGTTTGTATGATAAACTCTCACCACTAACAGGTTGACTGGGGGAGTGTAGATGACAAATGTAGGAGGGTTACAATATCAAATCATTGCACACAAAAACACCCCCTTTTTTTTAGCATCACCTTGATTTATTTTCCTAGTCTTTATTTTCCTCAGATGGAAAAATAGTTTCATCAAGAAAACAAATGCCTCCGCCCAAGAGAAAGAATTTCATGTTTTAATGCTTTAAAAAAAAAAAATTTCAACATTGAACTAGTGCATGCTCTGCCAGCTAATCCTAGTTTACCGACTAAATTTTTTTTAAATCAATTGGCAGAAAACAAGGTCTTTTCCTCAAATAGGATGATTGTATTTTATTGTTGCCTTGTTTAGTATATATTTTTCTCATTTGGGAAAAAAAAAGTCTAGGTGAAAAAATTACCTAACAAGAGAAGTAGTTTACATGGTCATAACATTTAAATTGCTGCCAAAAAAGTAAAAAACAAACAAATCAAATTTTAAATGGAAAATATCACATAACTTCAAAAACAAAACTTACCTCAATTTTCTATCATTTACCATGTACTATAAGTAAACTTTCTAAATAGGATTACAGTCCTTTATTATAAGCCCCTAGTGGTACTATGGTATACATTTAAAAAATGCTACTACAAAAATGTTCTTTTCTTTTTGTTCCTGCCTATTGTGCACTTAACCTATAGATAATTTTGAATAAAAAGCCTACGGTAGGTATAAAGGTAACAGTTAACTGATTATGTTTGCTGATGTCCTGTTCATGTTCCCCGAAGGTGGCCTCTCTTAGTCCAGCATCTTCTCTTGCTTCTTGCCTTCCTTTTTCTTCTTCTTAGATTCTGCTGCAATTAAAAATAAAAAGAAAGAAAATTATCGCATTAATAAGCTATGGGGAAAGCCACTTTTCTGATAACTGGCCAGGAATGAAATGATTAAGCGTGTGTGTGTGTAAATTTGCCAGGAGAGTGTCTATGAGAATAGGCAGGAGTAATGCAGGCTAGTTCCACGTGAACAGCTATAAATCCCTGTGATCTTATTGATTGCCTCGGTTTATTACACACAATACTGTCTGGGGGTCCTAATTAAAAAAATAGAAACACATCAATCATCTCTGAAAGGAGCCAGGTCACAGCTCAGTGGAGCACTATCAAGAGCTTTGCTTAGCCCCCCACTTCCCACATTCCCTTCCCATGAGACTGCTGATGAGCATATTTTCTGATGAGCAATTTGAAAGTTCTGATTTGCCCTCTGCTTATATATTTAGCCAGTTATTCATATATGAAGAACAAGCTTTGAACCACCTGGAATTTTGACCCTGTAAGGACTCCTACTCTTGAGTGAAGCAAATGGAATGTACCAACCTGAGCCAAACCAGATAAATAAAATTATAAGGATTTAAATCAAAAGACTCTATTCCTTTTCATTCATTCATCCTGTCATCTCCCTTTTCATAAGCATAGGAAACTAAAATACAGAAGAGGACATGTCAGCTTTGGCTCCAAAGATGAGAATGGTCAGAATCACTGGCCTGACCAGTGAAAGGACATTGCTAAGTGCCTCTAAGGGTCTTCCCCAGTTTGGTCCAGAGTAGTGGCAGAAACATATGGATTAAGTACAGGCTCTAGAGCCAGATGGATGGAATTTAAATCCTGGCCCATCCCTAAGTTATAAGTCTCTGGAAAAGTGAACTCAAGTATTTGTGTCTCAGATTCCTCACTTATGAATTGGCATATGTATAGTACCACTTCATAGGGTTAATACCCAAATGAAATGAGTTGTATAAAATTCATTGAAAACAAAACATGGCACAATAGCATGTACTCAGTAAAGGCTAGCAGTTTTCCATTAATGTGATAATAGATTGAGAATAAAGGTCATAATAATTAATATCCTTCATCATCACCAGGATATATTGGCTGAGCAGGCCATTGAATATGCTAAGCCACAAAGGAACACTGGAACAAAGGCAATGGCCAGCAGGGATTAGGACACTATTCGTTGGATTAGAGGGCTTGTGTCCAGGAGGGCCCTAAGGCTTGTGATAAGAGGGGACATGATGCCAACCACAGATGTAAAAACCCCAGTTTATACTTAAACAGAGCTTGAACCTTTTTCATTCATTCATATCCTCACCAGCTCTTCAGATGAGTTCTAAGTTCATCATAAACTAGGCAAAGAAGTGTTTCTGCACAAAGTACCTGTCCTAAGATTCCTTCCCTCAAGCTTTAGGGGTGCACCACATACAATTGGATCAAGAGTTGCTCAAATCCTGCTAAATTGCTGCTCATGAGTATTCATTTTGTTCATGCCGATCCTCAGCTTTCCCCTTGCTATAACAGAGACTTACATTTTTCACTCTCTCAATGTTTGTCATTTTAAATATCTTCTTCTCTTGATGCATGAAAGATGAGAAGATGAGAATTTCCTAATTCAAAGATACCAGAAGGTCAAAAGTTTTCTGTTTAATGTCTGAACAGTTAATAATTCCCAGTCTCTGACTGAGCTTTTAAGCAACAGCTTGCATGGTATCCTCAGGAAGAATCTAGAATGTTCACCAGGATATAACTCTGATTTCCTTTGTCTCAATTTCTCCAAATTTCTCCCTGGGCAAGAGTGAATGTTTGTAGCAATGATTTGCCTATTTGGTTAGCATATCCCTATTTCATAATATAAATCTGAATAAATGCCATACTGATGAGATTTTGAATACATTCATTTAATAAGATTTGTACTTACTCTGAATATGGACACTGTTGTTTTGTTTTGTTTTGTTAATCCTCACCTGATGATATTTTTCCATTGATTTTTAAAAAGAGTGGAAGGGAGGGAGAGGGAGAGAGAAACATTGATGTTAGAGAGACACATCAATCTGTTGCCTCCCACCCTTGACTGGGAATTGAATCAGAGACCCTTCAGTGTGTGGGCTGACACTCCACCACAGAGCCACACAGACCAGGGCTGGGCTAATGTAGGTTGTTCATTTCAGGAAACACTTTGGAAATGGGACTCTTTCCTTAGTTCTCCTAGGTCAGTGGTTGGCAAACTCATTAGTCAACAGAGCAGCAAACCACAGCTTGCAAGCTGCAGTTTGCTGACCACTGTCCAAGGCAAAGGGAAGGGAAATTACATAAGTGCCTTGACTGGAAATCAAACCTTCAACCTTTTGGTGTATGGGATGATGCTCCAACCAACTAAGCCACCCAGCCAGGTCTAGAAACAGGTTAAGATATGTTTGAAAGTGTTCAGAAAGTCCTAAGACTTTTCTAAAAAGAAACTTCTAGAATGGATTCTTGCTTCTTGTCTTGCTATAAATCCTAGTTCCTGAAGTGCCATCCTTACCATATTCTATGTTGAAAACTCAAAATTTAGCCCAGACCATTATCTTAATACACAGTAACTATAGTAAAGAAAAGAGGTAATGAGAAGAAGGCACAGGAACCATGCCACATAAATTATTTTTGCTCTGAATACAAAATAAAATCCTGATGGACACTGAAGTAATTGTGGCTCCATGGCCCTTTGTTCAGTAAGGCAATGAGGAAACAATTCCATTAGGATTGTACTGAGAGCCAAACTTCACCTGGGAATTGCTTTTAATCGATGTCTGCCATTTACCAGCTCTGGTATGTTGGCAGATCAATCATTCTGCATCTGTTTCTGAAAACCTGGGGATAATAAAACCTAGTATGGCCTCCTCAGAGGGCCAGCAGGAGCATTCTGTGAGATTATGACCTATAAAATCCAAGTTTACTACTACTAGGAAACCATTGATTTAGCAAAAACACACTTTATATTCACTATCTATCCAGTGCTATACTAGATGCTGGGATATAGTGGCAAATAAAACTAAATTCTGCTCACACAGAGCTTTCATGGTAAGTAATGTTTTCAGGATTGCTCTGTGTGAGCATCTTTTAACATTGTAAAGTGCTCTCTGAGTATATAGTTATATTAAAGATCACAGATATGTAGCAGCTATTTGAGTGGCTGCAATCATCTGCTAGTTTACTCTGAACTAAAAATACAGGTGAATATAAAAGAATACCCACAGGTAGAATGAATTACTGTAGAGAAAACTATGTCTATAATAGAATTAGCTTCGGAAAGGAAGAGTTATTTAAAACATATTAACTATTTTACAGTTTTAAAAGTAAATAAGCTTGTTAGAAAAATTTAGAAACATGTTCACAAATTACTGAGTTTCATAATATAGAGATTAACAGCAGGTTCTATTTATTTTTTTCTACTTTAACTAGGAACATAGTGACAGTTTGATAAAGTATATTATACCTAAAATTCTATTGTATTATTTTCCACACTATTGTATATACTTTGAAACATGACAGAGCAGTATTTCTTTATGACATTCCAGTCTATAGTTTTTATAATCTTTCTCCTTTTGTTGGACACTTGGCATGTTCTCACTTTTTGTTATTAAATATAATGATGCAGTATGTGTTTTTGCAGACAAATATTTGCATGTTTCAGTTTTGCCTTAGTGTATTATAAGAAGAGGATCTCCTCAACCAAAGGGCATGATATCTTTAAAGATTTGAAATGTATTAGCAAATTTCTTTCTGGAAATGGAAAGGAAGTATTGATTTAAATTTTTATCAGAAACTTATATAAGAGCTGATACAGTACACTTGTTCTCAAAGGACAAATAAATAATCAAACTGTGTGTACCATTTCTTTTTCTCTCTATTTACAGGCCTTTTTAAGGAATGCCTTGTAGTTGGTACAAAGAAACACCCAATCCCATTTTCAATACAGTATCAGGAAAATCTAGGAGAAATAGGGTTGTGAGTAGGTGTTGAAAGAACTATGTCAAAGGATTTTCAAAGAACTTGAGGGGGGATGTTTCTCCAAGAAGTAGAAGAGTTGCGAATTCTGGAATAAGATTCTTATTTCCCTTTTTCTTTTTTCAGATGGCCTGCTGTGTATACAGAAAACATTTTTTTAAAATTAAGAGATTAAGTGATTGAGAGAAACATTGATATGAGAGAGTAATACCAATCAGTTGCCTATCATACATGCCTGATTTACATAAAGTGGCTTTGGGTTATTAAACCAATGGTGATAATAATTCACTAGAATAGGAAGATGAGATGTGCACTGTCTAAGAGGTAAAATTCATATGTGATGAAGCGATGAACACTCAGAAATGGATACTGCAGATTCAGAGGTCAAGAGTGTGAGCAACAGGGAAAGCTGGAGGCGAGCCACAGAGACCACTAAAGCTTACCTGTAGGGACTCATTTAGTAAGTCCTGAGAACTGCATAAGGCAGGGCATCATGTCACTGTCAAACAGTACTATCACCATGTAAACATGCCCCAAACCCTGGGTATTGCAAAGATCCCTTTAAAGCTTCATGAATTTATTTAAAAAAACTTATCTGTGCTTACGAATCATCTGCCCAGTCACCTAATCCCTTGCACCAGAACTGCTGAGCCTCAAAACTGATAATAAAGCTTTTGAATTGTGAATGTACAACTCAGAGATCCACCTCGAATTCAGGCTAGCTTCCTGACATGGCACCATCATTACATTTCCCAATTTTTCTATTTCAATTGGCAGCATATATTAAGTGTCACAATCCAGAAGGAAATTTTTATTTAAAGATTAAAAGTATAATCTTTGAAAAGTTTTCTTAATATTGCGTTCTCAGATGAGTTTCTGTCTGTCTCTATTACTACTATTTTGTTGTTTCTTCTTTGATTTCTTATTTTGTAATACTGCTATCTCATTTATTGTTTTATGGATTTGGTGCATTTACTTCTATACTTATGTATGGAACATGTACATAAATATGATTAGAATTATGAATACATGAATACATACTTACATGCACACATACATGCAACTGCTCCTCAGTGCTGCCCACAAGCTGATACCTGTTCTTTATTTTACTGCCCACCTTTCTTTCTGCTCATCAACTCTCTATTTCATAAAAATACCTACCACTCCCTCTCAACTATCTGCCTTCCTATATGTTTGCTTTCTGATATCAAGTAGATGTGAATAAAACATGCATCTGTGTCTAGACACAAACTGAACATGTCCAGACTCTTTAAGGAACTTGTGTCTTGGCCCCATTTTCTTTTGAGGTGACTCAGCACCTAACTGCTGCAACTCCACCAAAGAGAAATTTCAGCTATGAAAGCACAGGTGAGTAATGAAGGTTTAGTGGTGGAGAGGAGGAAATTATTTCATCAACTGCATAGAACAAGCTTAGTAAAAGTCCTTAAACACATCTGTTACTTTCCAAAGTAACTCAGCAGTTTCAGACTAAGCCCTTCTCCCTTCACCCAAAGATGCCTCTCCACAGCTTTTCAGCCTCTTTTCCCTCCTGTCCCTCCATTTCCCTGTCTTTAGGGGAAGCAAGTCAGGTATCTATTTGCTTCTCCAGCCCTAGAAAGGGACCATCTTTAGGATGCATTTCTTTGTATAGTAGAGTCAGGAACTTGTTGGAGTTACTCCCAGATCTGACCTGTATGTATGTGTGTACCAAGTAAAAATCACCAAGCTAAACCTCTATTTTTGGCTCAATGCATTCACAACACCATTATGCATTAGTAAACCTAGTCATTCATTTGGGAATGTTCAAACATTAAGCATAGAACAAAAAACTGAAAGTTTTGGTGGATTTTTTCCTTTAAGAGTCAGAGAGAAGAGCAGTGAAGATGAGAATCAGGGGTGCTTCATCTGTAAGTCTTTCAATCCAGGACTCTTTCACTTGTATGTAGTTACAGAAGAATGACCAACACTTCGGTGCATGCACATGTGTGTGTATTTGATATTCGGCAGCTACATTTTGTCTTTTCCACATTTAGCAAAAAAATATTTTTAAGTACTAAATGAAATGCAAGAGAAGCAAAGATAGTTAAAGCAAGGGAAATTCTGCAAAGAATGTTTACTTTTATATAGGTAGCTTTGAGAATGTGAGGATAATTATGCCTGTGCATGTACAGGTGCAGTAGCATGCATTTCTGATAGCTACATTAGAAGTTCTGGATGCATGTATGTGGTGTCTTTATGTGCATGGGGTTGGTTTCACAGTTGCTATATGATATCACACCTGTAGTACTGGTGGCCCTAACTACATTCCCATGTCTTCCAAAGTTAATTTTAAGAACTCTATGAACTTAGGTAGAAGAGAGAGAAAAACAGAAAGAGACAGGGTGGGGGGAGAGATGGGATGACTAATGTTTGAGTTTCCTCTGTTCAGCAAAAGCACCTGCCTCTTCCTCAATGTATAGGCCACTCTCAAGACCTTACATTCTTGACCATGACCTCCCTGCATACAAACTCATGACTCCTTCCACCCCAAAACAGAAAGAAGGACATTTACTTCTGATATGAGATTCAATGTTTAGAAACTTCGTTTCTGCAATAATGACACAAAAATCTTATAGAATTTCACAAATTATTTTGGTAGCCTAAGTCAAAAATGGGAATGTATTATTATACATAATAACTATCTTCCACCTGGCACATCATTATTTTCTACTAGAGGCCTGGTGCACGAAATGCATGCACAACATGTCTCTCTGTGTGTGTGTGTGTGTGTGTGTGTGTGTGTGTGTGTGTGTGTGTGTATGACCCTCAGCCCAGCTTACCCCCTCTCCAATCTGGGACCCATCTCACAATCTAGGACTGCTGGCTCCCAACCACTCACCTGCTTGCCTGCCTGATTGCCCCTAACTGCTTTTGCCTGCCACCCCTAACCACTCCCCTGCCAGCCTGATCGATGTCTAACTGCTCCCTTGCTGGCCCAGTTACCCTAACTGCCCTCCCTTGCTGGCCTGTTCACCCCTAACTGCCCTACAATGCAGGTCTGTTCCCCACAACTGCCCTCCCCTTCAGGCCTGATTGCTCCCAACTGCCCTGCCTTGCAGGCCAGGTCCCTCCCAACTGCCCTCCCCTGCTGGCCTGATCGTCCACAACTATCCTCCCCGGCTGGCCATCCTGTGGCTGCTATCTTGTGTACACATGGGGGTGGCCATCTTTGACCATATGGGGGTAGACATCTTGTGTGTTGGAGTGATGGTCAATTTGCATATCACCTTTTTATTATATAGGATTAACATAGCTAATGTTTAATCACACAAAACTGGTGCTACTGGAAAATTAAATGATTATTTATGAAAAGGGGGGTAAGCATGAACACAGACACCTACAGAGGGAAGATGAAGTGAAAATGCATGGAGAAGGCTGCCAGATGTCAATGAGCCAAGGAAAGAGGCCTGGGATAGATCCTTCTCTCAGGGACTTCAGAAGGAATCAGCCCTGCAGATATCTTGATCTCAGCCTTCTAGCTGTCAGAATCACGAGAAAATAAGTGTTTTTAATGATCCTCAAGAAGTTTAAATATGCATCGTTTATTTTTATATATATATATATATATTTATTGATTTTTTACAGAGCGGAAGGGAGAGGGATAGAAAGTCAGAAACATCGATGACAGTCATCGATCAGCTGCCTCTTGCACGCCCCCTACCGGGGATGTGCCCGCAGCCAAGGTACATGCCCTTGCCGAAATCAAACCCGGGACCCTTCAGTCTGCAGTCCGACGCTCTATCCACTGAGCCAAACCAGTCTTGGCTAAATATGCATCGTTTAAATATATGACTCTGGTACTATGGAACATGGCATTTGAGGTCTCATTAAAGGTCTCACAAATGCTCAGGGCACTAATCCTTTCACCCATCTTCACACTTGTCCTCCATATTTTAAGCAAGTGAGCTAAGTTCCCCTTACCCCCACATGTGATTTCTCACCCCCTCACCCACCCAAGGCATTATCTATAGCAGCAGCAAAGGTGAGATCTGAAGAAACTCCCCTGGATTCTCTGCATTTTTTAGACAGCAGCCTTCATAGCAGCTGAACTGATTTGTCTTGTGCATCCAAGTGAAGAGCTGAAAAATCATGCTTTTCTATTTTCTGTAGAATAAAAGTAATTTCTGAAAGCCTTGCCAGAGCGAATACTGTTAATGTGTGAACCTCTGGCCTTGCTCACTGTATTCAGGAGGACACCAGGAACATTAGTCACCTGGCTCCAGCTCTTTGGGTTTCTAATGAGCTCTTCTAAAAATAGCATATACTTCTCAAGGAAGAGTCTTCAGTTTTTTCCTTGTCCCTGCCTCTGTGTGATTAACACCAGCCAACCTGCTTTGATTTCCCTGCAGGTTCCTGGAGCTTTTGCATCAGTGCAGTGCTGGCTGGAGTCACTGGGAGTGTCAAGTGTCCCCACTGGCAGTGCTTGTTACCAGGACAGCAGTGCCTGGGACCCTGAGAAGCACCAGAGCGGCTCTGAGTCTCACCGTAGAGTGGAGGCAGGCCTGGATCCAGCCCAGGGTCCTGCCTGGGGACTGCTGGGTATAACAGGTGCAATGCATTGCTTTGTCTTCCTTTCAAGAAATGTAGCCCCTTCAGAAATGCAGCATCAACAGTTATCCTTTGCTTCAATGAAATTACTACAAAAACAAGCTTGATACAGAGTTATCTTATATGACTCTATTATAAATGACCTCATGCATGCTCATCCTAATGTTTTAGAATTATCAGTGAAACAAAAACCAAAATTATTAATTTTTTAAGAATACCCGATGAGTAGGAAGCACTCAGTTTGGAAAGCATTGGTACAGTAGACAAGAACTCTGGATGTAGACTTTCCTGACTTCAAGTTCAAGCCTGGCTCCTCACTGGCTGGCTGACCTTCTGTGAGCTGCCACCTTAGTGTCCTCATTTGTAAAATGAGAGCAAAACTCCTTGAGGCTGCTATGGGAAGTAAGCAAGACCATGCATCCTAAGAGTTTAGTATAATGCCTGTCACATCATAAATAATAAATGGGGATGACTTTTATAGCGCTCAAGAAATGCTAATGATAATAGCTACAACTTAAAACACAAAACAAAAATTCTCAATCTGGTAGAAGTTTGAGGAAGAAACAAAATCTTCAGGGGTCAAAAAATTAAGACGGTCCCTCAATCCAGTAACTAATTAGTGTGAACATTGTTCTATTATTCAGCCTTCCTCAATACTAATTATTATTTAGCTGGTTTGTGTGTGCTCAGCTAATGAGCCTCTGAGTGTGGAATTTACCAAGGGACATGAAAGCAGACCCCAGTGTGAAGTAAACCCTACAAGTGTTTACAGTTCCTGGTCCTCACACCTGTCCTGCCAATTAGAACTAAAGGTTCTTTAATAAGGATGGGAGTAAAACACCCAGGTGGAGCCTGCTTCCAGGTGAGGTGAGCGTGTTGTACTTTAACAGTGATTTCTCTGTACAATTGTGCAGCTGATGAATGAATGATGTGCCTAGTGAGCCAACCCAGGACAATTTAGTTGGAAACATCATTCATTCATTCAAATAAGTACTATTCACTGAGTTCTTCTCATGGACTAGAAACAGTGACATGTAGTAGGTTTCAAAGGGGAGTGAGATGTGGCTCCTGCCCTCAAGATGTCCATTGGTGTGAGCAACAAATCCATACAAGCTACAGAGGAATAAATGAATGTCTTATGAGAGGAGTAAGTCCTCCCAGCAACTTCATGTTTGGGAAGGTAAGTCTGGTAAGTTTGAAAACTGATCTCTTTCCTAGTCTTTGAACAAAAAAAGCTCTTAGTAGCCTCAGGGACTTGGAACTTCTTGTTTCACTTAGAATGCCTTCATGGCTAGCTCCTTCTCTAAATCTAAAAATTAACTCTCAAAGCAGCTTTCCCCAGTTACTCTAATTTAGCTCCCTCCCCCACTCCAGTTACTCTAGCACTTGACTCATCAGTGCTCAAGCCATTTACTCCAGTATTGTAGCTGTCATTTTAATTATTACTTATTTACATTTGTAACTATTATCTATGCATCTCCATCAGTAGAACAAAATAGTGAGAGGAAAGGAATATCACTAGCTCCTAGTGCAATGCTTGCTCCATCCAAGGTTCTTAACAGATTTCATAGCTTCCATAGCATTTGTCCTGTGCATGACCTCAGTATTTGTCCTATTGCTCCTCCTACTTCACTACAAGTCCAAATGGGGCATTAATTGGTCCCTGGTGCTAACTCTAGCAGACAGTATTCCTCAATTATTTATGAGGGTAAGTTTTACATAATGAGATATATTAACTACAGAAGAACAGGGTCCAGATCTCTAGAAGCACAGGTACAGAGAAATGGATGTATGAGAAATCACAGCCCATTCAGCCATCCCGGGGAGTTGGGTGTGGCTGGGTCACAGCATGTGGGCAATGTTGGAGTAAGGATCAGACATGAGCCAAATTGGATAATGCCTGAGCAGCACGTCCTGCTTGAGGAGCCAGGGTCTGTTCTGGAAAACCATGATCAAAGAGGGAGTTCAGGAAAGAAGAAATGGATCTGACATTCATTACTCTTCTTAGGTAAGAAACTGAGATCAATCACTGTGTTGAATAGATTCCGGGGAAGGAGTTGTGCATAAAGCTAGAGATCTAGAATCAGGTGGCTTATAATTCAGTCCTGGCGCCTCTGCTTAGTAGCTGTATAACTGTGTGCTCAGCATCTAATTTCCCTAATCCTCATTTTCCTCATATGCAAAATTGGGAGTCAGAATAATAACCATTTTACAGAGTTTTGTGAATTTTCAATGACACAATGTATGAATAATGTACTAAGCAATAATCAAAACTTACTATGCGCTCAATAAATATTAACTGTACTTGCTATTATCTTAATCACTATAAACTTTTGGCCTGAAAAGGCGCTGAAGAATCACCTACCTTAAGAAGTTCATTTGGAAGGAAGAAAATAGTCTTAAAAACACTGCACATTTATCAAGCATTTTTACATATATGCCTTCATTTCATCTCTAAAACAGTGCCAGGAGGTGTTCATTGTAGATTTCAGTTTACAGAAGACAAAACAGATATCATTCTAATAAGAAAAGAGCATAATTGTAGCTAGTCACTTGACATACAGTAGCATGCATAGGAAATAAAATACAGATGTTCAGACAGAGCAAGGAAACAGAACAGAGAGACTAAACATAAAACCACACTTATATGATTAATGAATCTATGACAAAGAAAGCAAGAATACACAATGGAGTAAAGACAATATCTTCAATGAATGGTGTTGAGCAAACTGTGGAAAATAATGAAACTGGATCATGTCCTTACACCATATACAAGGATTAACTCTACGTGGATTAAATATTTAAAATAAAATGCAGATATTCCAAGATTTTCACAAAGCAGAATAAAAAAGAAATTAAAACCTTGAGACCAAACTGAGTAAGTGTTTTCCTCTAATCAAGAACAAAATTTCCACAAGGTTCTCCAGGCTGCCTCTTTCTGCTCAAATGCAAGGCTAGCAGCCATCTAAACCCCCTTCCTCCTGTTTTAGGGTCTCCAGGTCGGGGAGCGGGAGCCCAGCCCAGCCTGGCCTGTGGTGGGATTCTGCCCCTTCACCTCTCCCAACACAGAAGTCACCAGCTTAGCAGAGCTCACCCACAGGGTGTTGCCATGATCATTCCTAAGGGGTGTCAGAGCCCAGAAAATAGAACAAAAATGTTGGGGAACTTCTTTTATCTTTAAAAGAATGAACAAAAGAATCTTTTTAGAGGGTTGAGAATTAAGAATGCTGGGAATATCACTTCCCTGACCCTTATTCCATTTAATAATCAGCTGCTAAGCACTGTGTCCTGCACGCAGCTGAGCCTTGCACTCAAACAGTTGCTGTTCTTTTGATCTTCAAAGTTGAATTGTCAAACCTAAGAGAGGCCTAGGCAACTGTCCAAAAAAAGAGCAGCTAGATGGCAATGCTTTTAGAAAGGGCTGGGAAGACATAAAAGGAATGGGGGTTATTGTGATCAGGGGGCATTGCCAAGCTTCCGGTAACAGTGGAGTGTGAATTGGTGGACATGTCAGCAGGAGGGACTGACACTCTTCCCTGGACCACCTGTAACACAGACATCCATCCACCTGCTCCTCTTCCGACTGTACTGGAGACGTTTAAAAATAAAAAAAAATAAAAAGTAATAACTAATAATTTCCATGTCAACAATAACTCCAGATTCTAGAATGTTCCAAGATGATCATCAGGTCTGGTCACCTGTGGCACCTGGGAGAATCTCAGTTCATCTGGGAGCCTTCCACACAAGCCCTGACTCAGCCTGTGCACTCCAGCAGTATCAACCAGAAGCCTGATCCACTCACTGGTCAGCTCTGTTCCCACAGACAGGGCTGCCTAGGCGAGGCCATAGGTCCCAATTCCAGCAACCCCACCTGGCTTGGCCAAATTCTAATTCCTCAGTGAGTTCCACTTCCAGGTGGACACCTGAGAAACATCTGTGTCTTGAAGAGTTATTTGCCTTCCAAAGGGTTATCTGTTCTGACATTTTATACAGACTGACCTACGTTTCCAACTTCTCCACTTGAGATACTTGATGCCCAAGTATCCCTGAAACTGGAAAAGAACATTACTGGTGGCTCCAAAGAGGAGATACTTAACTCTCTTCACAGTGGAGTGCTCAACTCTCCCCAATATAAGATAACGCTCAGTAACTCTTCATCTGTAATGGCATCAATGCCCATCTATCCCAATAGGAGAGAGGATGAGGTCTAATACTATACTCCAGCACAGTCCAAAATCCCTACATAGGCCCTGGCGGACTGCTCACTAAGTACCAGCTCAATACCTTTTCAGCTTCTCCTCTCATATTTAAAAGTAAAGTTTGAAAAGCTAAAAATACATTTTCCTGACTCCCTTGCAGTAATGTTTTATATGTGATCAGGTTTCCATCAATCAGGCACACTTCATGAGTCTTAGTGGTAGAAAAAGGGGCCAAACTTGGCCTGGCTGGAGTAACTCAGTAAGTTGAACATTGTCCCATGCACTGAAAGGTTGCTGGTTTAATTCCTGGTCAGGCCACATACCTGGATCACATGTTCGATCCCCAACTAGGGAGCAAATGGAAGGCAACTGATCAATGTTTCTCTCTCTCTCTCTCTCTCTCTCTCTCTCTCTCTCTCTCTCTCTCTCTCTCTCTCTGTCTCTCTCTCTCTCCCCACCCCTTTCCTCTCTCTCTAAGCAAGGATTGTTTTTAAAGAGCCAAATTTGGACAAATTGGAAATCACTGAAAGAAAGGTGACAGTAATATCTGGTTTTACGGGGGAGGACAGTGTTGAAGTTTCCAGTGTGTGATTCTTAGCGTTATGTGTGCAGAGCAGTGAGTGATTCTGCTGCATCAGCCATGTGCTGTGTGATTAGACATTTCTCTTGGACCTGTTGCCTTTTGCTGTGTTACTCCTGGAAATGCAGTATTTGGGGAGATCCTCTGGACCACTTGGAGATTCTGTGAACTATGTAACGCTTTTGAATAAACCTTTCCTACTTAAACTAGCTGGAGTAGATCTTTTGTAAAAAATACCCTGGCAGATGCAAGGTTTTCTCAATTAACAATCTTAATACTCCCAACCTCATTTCTTAAGAAATGAACATCTCAAGTGTCCAACACAATCAATCATTTCACTAATTTACCCTGGTTAGATCCTGGAAGTGATTAATCAAGCCCTGGTTGTATCTTTCAGTTAATCAAAGACCTTCCCCAGAGTAATTCTGTTCTATTGCCAGGAAAGCTGTATTCCAATTCTGCATCTCTGAGTTCTCATGTCTACATAAGAATATCAAGACTCTCTTCTGGGTATAGAATGCAAATGTAGAGGACAGAAAGTTTCCTCAAATTAAGTGGGTTCTAACACAAGAGGATCTTTAGGTAAGGGTTTCCAACTTGATATCTAGTAACACTGAAATTGTGGACTAAAGCTAGAGTTAGTGTTTGTGCAATATTGACAGCAACAGGAAAGAACAATTCTATTCCTGAAGAGGCAATGCTGTTAGACTGGGGTGTGATGAAATTTAAGGCAATTTTTAATCAATGCTCATGAGATATGTAATAATGTCCCAGTTCAGATGGCAATTTCTAGGTATTAAGCAACTCTCTCGCCAAGCAAGTCTTTTAATCTTTTAATCAAGTCACAATGGTATTATTATTAGTAATCAAATCACAACAGTATCTCCAATCTTCCCTCAATTTAATGCTGGGTAGTTAACATCCTCACCAACATCTGTGTGATCCATTCTAAAAACTTAAAGCATATGTTTTCACACTGAGAATCATGTAGTTTGCATATTAATCCATTACCATTTCCTCAAACAATAGAAGCCAACCAAAAACTTCTCTCAAACAACAACAAAACCCAGGTGAGTTAAACAGAACCTGATCATGTGTTTATCAGTGTTTATCAATGAGAAGGATAATGATGGGGAAAAAAGATAATTTCTTATTATAAGCTGAGTGATACGAAATAATTATTTACCAATGTCCTGAGCTTCTGCAAGCACATACCCTATGCTGTTTATTTTGGAAAATCTGACTCCTAAGAGAGGTCCCGTTCTTATGATTTCTAAGTTTGAAAAAAGGCAGAAAATGATATCAAAGGAGAATAAAAACCTGAACTGATTCTGCTGCTAACCAACAGGATACACCTGGATGAATCACTGATTTTCTCTGGCTCCATCTGTTATATGAAAGTAACATCAGATGATAAGCAAGGTCCCCAGACGCTCTGCTATTTAATGATTCTAGACATAGAATATTATCTGATATGGACAGTTCCATGATTTATATTACTCAGAGACAGCACATTGATTTTTTAAAAAGGCAACAAGTCTTTGATATTAGTCTGACTGATTTTGAATCCCCGTCCCCCACTTACAAACTGTGGAAACTCAGGGAAGTTGCCTGTGCTTTCGCACATATAAAAGAGGATTAACAAAACGTATGGCAGAGAGTTGTTTCAAAGCTCAAAAGAAATGATGAGGCGTGCCTATAACAGTGCCTCATTCAAAATTAGTGGGGCCCCTACGTCCTCTATTCTTTCTGGGTACTGAGTTAAAATAGAAAAGAACATTGGTGACATTCTTTTCTGAATAAAGGAAGAAATAATTATAACTGTATAACTTTGAGAAAACTTTAGTTACATGAAATCTTCTATCAGTATGCTGGTATTGTGTGAAACCTTTTGCCCTTTAGCATTTATTTATTATACAAATATTAGAGGCCCAGCGCACAAATTCCTACACTGGTGGGGTCCAGCTGGCCCACCCCAGTGGGGACCACTGGGGGAGGGCCGGCTGGGGTGAGGGGCTGGGGCTAGTCTGCAGGCTAGCCCTGCTCTGATCGGGGTGGGGTACCTGCTTGGGGGTGGGGCCGGCTGGTACCAGGGGCCACAGGCATTCTGGTCATTCTGCCATTTGGTCTGTTTGCATATAATCCTTTTATTATGTAGGATTTATTCAGCCCTATGTGCTACTACGCGATACTCCTTGTTCTAGGCAAAAAGGGATACAGTAGAGAACAAAATAGAACACGTCGCTGTCTTTCTGAGAGCTTTATCCTGAGAGATGTCTTCCAGAATAGTTTTAGAAATAATGTTGTAGAAAATGTCACCTTCTTTTGGGAGGTCATATTGACTTACCAGGATTGAGCATTACAAAGCTTACCTTCTCTTTTGTCAAAGGAAAATGAAACCCCTGGAGTTTAGCTTACACCCATACCTGACTTAGGAAAGAAATCAGCAGAAGATAAAATGAATTTAGATACAGCCAAATCTTGGCTCTGTCATTTACTAAAGATCTATTCCTGGAAAAACAAATTAACCAGTGTGCCTCATTTTTCTTCAAAAGTACATCTAATACAGAGGAACATATGGGATTTCAAGAAATAACATAAGTCAAACACCCAGGTCAAGACATGCCAGTGGAATAGAACAATACAAACGATAGTGTAGATATCATTTTATTATTATTTGATTTTCTATTGGTCAGAAAAAAATGAGCTATCTTAAGGTTAGTGACTCACAAAGTGAAAGCTGTAATATCCATTCATGGTTATTTCAGAAAAATGGTATAGAAATATATACAGCCCACACATGTCACCAATTCCATTTTACTTAAACTAGGAAACATATGTCATAGAAAGTGGGAATGAGTCTCTCTCGTTAAGAAAATTCTCTATCTGGCACCTCCCCCTCACTCAGTTCCTATGATAAGACTTTTCTTTGCGCAGATTGCCTGGTGCCAAAACAACATTCACAAACCCTTCGAGTTGAGAAAGCAAGGACTAATTGGTTTTAACAAAGATATGTTATGCACAAAGTGAAGGATGCATTTTAATGATCAACAAAATAACTGGCTGTGACACTCAGAATTCACTCAGGATAATACCTTGAATTATATTTCTTGATTTTTGATAGATGAAAAATTACAGAATGTCTACCCACTTGAAATATTTTACCACCATTTTTCAGGCTGAGAGCCTGAACCAAATGGTTAACCTTCATTGCATGTGGGAGAATGTAAAAAAGTGAATTATCCACCAGTCCAATTAAGAGAGGAAGGGAGAAGGAGAGAGAAAAAAACATCCATTGTCTGCACATCCCCAATGGGGATGGAGCCCACAGCCCAGGCTTATGACCTGACTAGGAATTGAACCAGCAACCATAGGGTGCACCTGACAATGCCCAGCCAACAGAGCTACACCTGCCAGGGTATGAGGGGTTTTCTTAATCATATGCCAGTTTGATATTTATTTTATCCAGCCTGAAAGCAGGGTCTGACTTTCTGGGAATGAATAGAAAGATAGCTCTAAATAATTTAAAAATTCCATGATAAAAGTAGTGAGCTAACCAAACCAAAAAAGAAGATAAAGGCTCTGAAGAAGTATAAGAAATACAGAAATTATCAAAGTACAGGGTGAAAAAAAATAAAATATAAAATAATTTAGCTAATGACAACTATGTATGTTAGATAATCTAGGAAAGACTTGATTTTAAATATTCTGCCTCAGGACCTTTATGAGTTTTTCGTACCTGTCAGAATGCCGTCCCAATGTAGGGTTTGGATGATACAGTCACCACCCAGCAACTGTCTTAATTGGCCCATTTTGCCAGACTATTTGTGCTAGAAGACTATTCCAATCCCCTCATCTGTGCCAAGTACCCAATTGCCTGCTGAGAAGTCCTTGTATGAAACTTAATACAGGGGGATTTTTCATTTCCTTTCTCCTTTTTTTTTTTTTTTTAGGTCATCATCTTTTTCTAATACATTTTATTGATTTTTCACAGCGAAGAAGGTAGAGGGATAGAAAGTCAGAAACATCGATGAGAGAGAAACATCGATCAGCTGCCTCTTGTACACCCCCTATTGGGGATGTGCCCACAACCAAAGTATATGCCCTTGACCGGAATCAAATCTGGGACCTTTCAGTCTGCAGGCGATGCTCTATCCACTGAGCCAAACTGGTTTCGGCTCAATTCCTTTCTTAAGGTAATTCACCTGAAGATCCTGCCTGAGTCCATGGATCCATTCACATTAAAACTGTGGTCAAAGAGCAGGACCTACCTTGAGGTTTGGGCTTAGTCAGTTTGCCACAGGGTTTGGAGATGGTGACTGTCTTCTGGCAGTCAGCATTGTGGAGGGCTCGCTTCAGACTTCCAGTCCTGGTCTTCAAGGCAGTATTCAGATCACATTCTCCCCAGGCCTGGAATTGGTATTTGCACTCCGCTAAAGATAAGGTAGGACAAAGCAGAAACCTTTGAAAGATCCTATTATAGTGCCATGAACATAAATACACTTTTGTTTTTAACTCTTTGAAGCGAGGTAATTATAGTTGTAAGAAATAAGAGAGATCCCATATGCCCTCAATTGTGATGTCTTCTATAGCTACAATCCAATGGCAGGACCAGGAAACTCACATGGATACACTCCACAGAACTTATTCAGTTTTCACCAGTTTGACATACATTTATTTGGGTATGTGTGTCGGAAGGGGAGATTTAATTCTGTGTGACTCTATCCCATGCGTAGATACATACAAGCGAACACCACCACCATTTATATACAAAACAGTTCCAAGGCAAGGATTCCTTGGGCTGTCCTTCTATAGTCAGAGGCCATCCAACTTCCTCCCCTCCCATCTCTTTAGCCTCTAGCAACCACTATTCTGTTCCCCATTGTTATACGTATTTCTTTTTAATTTTGTCATGCATCCATGTAATGGAATCAAGTACTGTGTAACCTATTGAGATGGGTTATTTTCATTCAGTCTAATTTCTTGGAGGTCCATCCAAGTTGTGTATACCAATAGCTCTCCTTTTCATTGCTTAGTAAAATCCATGGTATACAGGGAGGGGCAAAAGTAGGTTTACAGTTGTTCATACAGAAAAAAATAATACACTAGTCCTATATAATAAAGAGGTAATATAAAAATTGACCATCACTCCAACACACAAGATCACTGCCCCCATGAGGTCAGAGATGGCTGCCTCCATGTGGATACAAGATGACTGCCACAAGATGGCCGGCAGGGGAGGGCAGTTGTGGGTAATATGGCCTGCAGGGTGGGACAGTTGAGGGGAACCAGGCCTGCAGGGGAGGGCAGTAAGGGTGACTGGGCAGGCAGAGGAGGGCAGTTGGGGGGATCAGTCCTGCAGGGTAGGGCAGTTGGGGCGGGGGGACCAGGCCTGCAGGAGAGAGCAGTTAGGGGCAACCAGGCCTGCAGGCGAGGGTAGTTGGAGGCAACCAGGTCTGCAGGGGAGGGCAGTTAGGGGCAATCAATCGGGCTGGCAGTAGAGCAGTTGGGCATCAATCAGGCTGGCAGGGGAGAGATTAGGGGGTGATCAGGTAGGCAGGCAGGTGAGCAGTTGGGAGCCAGCAATCCTGGATTGTGAGAGGGATCCCAGATTGGAAAGGGTGCAGGCTGCACTGAGGAACACACACACAACCTGTGCATGAATTTTGTGTACCAGGCTTCTAGTTAATAAATAATAATAATACAAGAATAAACTATGTTTCTCATATAACTATAAATCTACTTTTGCCCCACTCTGTTATATACCATAATTTGTTTAAGCATTCACCAGCTGAAATACATCTGGGTGGTTTCCAGGTTTTGGCTATTACAAACAAAGCTACCGCATACATTCCTATATAGATTTTATGGAAACATAGGTTTTCATTTCTCTAGGATTGATGCTTATGGTAAAGCCACTGCACTGCATGGTAAACACATGTTTAGTTTTGTAAGAAACTGCCATACTTTTTTCCAATATGGCTGTAACATTTTACATTTCCATTAGTGATGTATAGTGATCTAGTTCTTCCACATCCTTTCTAGCATTTGGTGTCATTTTTTTATTTTAGCCACTCTGATAGGTGCAGAATGTATAGTGATGTCTCATTAGTTTTCCTTTTCATTTCCCTACTGGGAAAAAATGTTGCACATCTTTGCAGGTGTTGCTACCTATATCCTCTTTGGTATAATGTTTGTTTATGTATTTTGCTCACATTGTAATTGAATTGTTAGTTTTGAGAGTTCATTATCTATAATAATGAAAGCGTAATATGCTAACTAGACTGGATGTCCTCCCGGACAACTTTCTGGATGAAGCCAGGGCTTCAAGAGAAGCCCCAGTCTCTGGTGCCTGCTGGCAGCCAGAGGGAAGCCGGTATTGGCAGAAGGGGGAGGAAAACCTACTCTTGAATGAATTTCATGCATCGGGCCTCTAGTATATTTTACATACAAGTTCTTAATATACACTTTTAAAAACATTTTGTAGGTGGGCCTGTATAGTACCCACATATAATTTACGATCAAATGCATCTGAATTTTACCAGGCTTTTATAGAATTTATATCCATCCATAAAAGTACCCCAAATGTTATAGATAATGAAAAAGATATTGTCCTTCTTCCCTGGTCTATAAGCCAGAGTATATTTCTGCAGAACAGTGAGAATATTGGGGGATTGTGTTTCACCATAGCTAACAAAGATAAAAATTCAAAAATATGAAAAAAAAAACACACACATGTATTGGGTGAGAAAGAGTGGGTTTAAAGTTAGATGTGTTGAAAGATTCCTCCTCAAATAGGTAAGGTAGTTAAGGCCAGTGAGGCTGGCAATAGTCAGTGGGGGAAAATCCATGAGAAATGGCTATAATCAGCCCTGCTGGATTCAATAAGTCTATGAACCAGTGTGGGGGGTGGGGAGAGCTCAAAAGAGAGAGAGGGCCAGAGAGTAACCAAAAGAGATCAGGAGGAGGGGGAGAATAAAGAAGAAAAGATGAAATAAAGACACAAGGAACTTCGAAGAAGAACAGAAAGGAAAGAGAAAAAGATCAATGAACACTATTAGGAGGAATCAAGAGTATATTTTTGTCCCTATTGGTAAGGCAGCATACTTAATAAGGGGCTTTTTCACATTAGGCAATATCTGGAGACATTTCAGTCATCGTAGTTTGCGAAGATGGGCAGTGCTAGCAGAAAGTAGTGGGTAGAAACCAAAGATGATGCTAAATATCTTACAACCCACAGAACAGATCCCCACAACAAAAAAATATCTTGTCCAAAATGCTAGTTAGTAGTGCTGAGGTTAAGAAACTCGGGGTTAGGCAAAGACGTCTTGTTATTTTGTATCTGATAAAATAAATTTATTTAAAATAAATGAAGTCAACCTCAAAAAGATATTTGGTGGAAGAATGCAAAGATTATGTCAGACTGGAAGACTTAACCAGTAGGACAACAGGAATGGGACTCACCTCCAAACTGCTTCTTCCAGTTGCAGGGGATCTTACATCTCTGGGTCTTCATGGTTTGTTTGCACTCAGCTCCACTCCGGGTGCCCTCCCGAGTGCCCAGCCCACAATCTCCGCTGGTGGGCACACACACACTCCACTGCCATTCTCCACAGTCAGACTTCTTCACTTTCTTTTCTGGAAGGAAGGAGACATAATCAACACCAGAAAGCTCTTTAACTCCTACATAAAACTAAGTCCATTCCTGAGCGCCTTAGTTACAGGGTCTGTGCTTTTTTACCTCTATCTTCAGTGTCCAGTAAATAGTGGGAACCTGGAAGGGGTTAGTGGAATGATTGAATCAATGAATAACCAAGACCAGGGAGAAAGAAAACTGTGGAAGGAGCTAGAACTAATATTAACTCTCACTATGTGCCAGGAGCTGTGCTAAGTGATTTACTGACACTTCTTAAAAACAGACATTTCTATGAAAGAGAAGATGGTCAAAAACAGTTAAACCTAAAAAGGGAGAAAGCATTCTATTAGAAGCAACAGTTGTCAGATTAGCTTTTTTAATGCAAGTCATTGTTCATTTCTCTTTTTTTGAAGAGAGAGGCAACATAAGTAAAACATCAGATTCCTGGTCAATGTCTGTACATAATAGCTGCTAATATGATAATTATGGTAATGATCATCATCTATATTTCAGGACTTTACAGTGGTAGGAGGGATGAGAAGGGATGTCACTTAGGTTCCTCGAAATATTAGGGAGAAAAGAAGGGAAAGGGAGGGTAGGAAGGGAGAAAGAGAGAAAGGAAGGAAAGGAGGTGTGAGAGGGGAGATGAGGAAGTGAGGAAGGAAGAGAGGAAGGACAAAAATCAGGTAGTGGGATTAGGACATTAATCAGTGAAGAGCCTTGCCTTCATAACCCTACTGCTTACCTGGTTTCTCTTTTTTTCCTGCCTCAGCAGTGTCCACAGCTGCCAAAATGAAAATGAATGCCAAGAAGGCAGCTGCAAATTTTCGACGCTGCTGCAGGTACTGTTGGGACTGCATTCTAGGAATAAACAGAGAAACAGAAGAAAGTGGTATCAGACTAAGTCAGAGAGGAAGGTTCCTGGAACTCCCTGATGGAAGGCTCCCTTTCCATTTCTGGAATATTCAACTTTAGAATATTCAACTTCTGTATTAATTACCTTATGTACATTCTGTCTTATCTCTCCACCGAAGTAAGTTCTCTTTTGCAGTCAGTCATGACAAAATCCAACAGTTTGTGTAAGATTTCACGCACAGCCATTTGCTAAGTATGACTCAAGAATGACAGAGAAGAGGAATTTTGATGGCATGTGTTCGAGCAGACTCCTACAGTAAGTCTTGCTGACAGTGAGTGATGCTTGGTAATGCCAATAGCTATAGTCATCTTCATAGCTCTGGAGAATTCCTAGGAACAACTATGGTGTTGAAGTCCCCATGGATAATGTGAATGGACACAATGAGTGGATTATCTGTGCAAAATTGTTTGCTAGTATCTTTAGATGTATCAGTATTGACTAGTATCACTGAAGTTTTTATCATTTGCCATGATCATGATTACCTTATTATCATCACTGTTCCGTTATTCATTGGTCCACCAAAGATGCAAACACAACACAGAAGTAGGAATAGCACACCTTTATATAAATATAGCAAACACACAAAGCACACATGCTAAAATACTTCTAAATTACAGGATAATGAAGAGTTCACACTCACTCATAATTTGAAATTCTCTACATTTGATACGAACAAAAACCCCAGAATAACTCAGCTGTCACAAGTGACTTCAAATTCTAAGGGAGTTTTCTAATGTTATTCTGGGCACAATCTGCCCTTCGACTTTCTGGAAAGCTAAAATACATACAAGGACCTTTATCCTCAGTTTTTCTTTGGAGATCCCTAAGGTCATGAGGTTACATGTTGAGAATTGGGGGCTGTTTCACCAGGAGCTACATGATATTTGGTTTTTGCTCTTTTGTGATGTTAATAGTCATTGGTATTCAATGATTATTGATGGGATATTATGGACTGAATGTTTGTGTACCCTCCCTCCAAATTCATATATGGAAACCCTTCTCTTCTCCATGTGATGGTATTATGGTACTAGGAAGTGGGGCCTTTTGTAGATAATTAGGTTGAGATGAGGTCAAGAGGGGACATCCCTCATGAATGGGATCAGTGCCCTTACAAAATCCCAAGAGAGCTTGCTTTCTCTCCCTGCTCTCTGCCGAGTGAGGATATAATGAGGAGTTGGCAGTCTACAATTTAGAATAGGGTTCTCACAAGATCCCAACAGTCCTGGAACCCTGATCTTGGACTTCCAGCCCCCAGAAGTATGAGAAATGAATTTCTGTTGTTGACAAGCCACCCAATCTATGGTGTGTTGTCACAGCAGGCTGAGCTGATTAAGACATGGGGGTCGTTGCCTGGCCAGTGTGGCTCAGTAGATGAGTGTCGACCTATGGACCAGGAGGTCACAATTCAATTCCCAGTCAGGGAACATGCCTGGGTTGTGGGTTCGATTCCCAGTGTGGATCGTGCAGGAGGCAGCCAATCAATGATTATCTCTCATCATTGATGTTTCTCTCTCTCCCTCTCCCTTCCTCTCTGAAATCAATAAAAATATGTAAAAGAAAAAGACATGGGAGTTGCAAAATGGTGTTATTTTAATTCTATTCTTTCCTTTTAATTTATTAGTTGACATAATTTCATAAGGAGATATTTTCCCTCACCTATTATTTTGTTATTCTGTTTACAGTTCATACACAAATGTAGGATCAGTACTTAATTCTTTTATTTATCTAATTTTTAAGGTCATGAATTTGTTCCATATCATCATTAGAATTTGGCCACTTTTTTGGCATATTACTATAAGTTCATAAATTTATTCATATTTGATGGGTTTTAAGCCATCACATTTTTATCTTTTTAAAGCTCTAATTGTCCTATCTTTGATCAGAGTAAGCTTCATTAAGTTGGCTTTTCACATGACCCTTGTAATCTTTCATTATGTCCCTACTATCTGGTCTGTTAAGATGTTTCAGATCTTTTTCCACATTTCCTATCCCAGACCTAAAATCTACCATTCTTTCAAAAAGCCTTGTCTGTTTTCACGGCAAATAATTTCTGGGCACTTGGGATGCTTAACATTACTGAGTTGGTCTTTAGTTCCGGGCTTTTTTCTTTTTTGAAAGGACATAGAGAATGTTAAAAATAAATGTCATAAAATTAATCATTTGCTTTATCCTATATTACATAAACATTAGTCACAGAATAACAATATTACTGCTAAAACCACCAATTATCAATCCTAAAAGCAGTTAAAATTAATTTTATTACACTATCTCTTTTAGCTCTCACCTTTAAGATTTCTCCATATATATGTTTTTGTTAATATACACTATGCCATCTCCCTTTCAATTCTCATTAATTTCTATTATAATAGCAGCTCTATTCTTAGTGTTAACCAAAAGGCCTGTGCTATCTCTCTAGGCATTCTGGTGGTCTGAAAGAACTCTCTGGTAGAGAGAGTTTTAGAAATCTATTACTTGAGTTCTAGATGTCAACAGTTTATCTAGCCGGCTCTTTTGTCCTTGAGGGTAAGTTTTGCTAAAAGTAATATCTTTGTTTCACAGCTTCTTTGTTTAAGTATCCAAAATACGTATGTTCCTCCCTTTTCTTTCACTACAAAGTGTTACTATTAAGAAGTCTAACAATAATCTAATTTTCGGTTTCTTATTATGTATTATTTTTGCTGAGATAGCCAAATGAACTTTTTTCTTTAAGGTGCAATAATTTCCTAACATATGACTTGGTATTGTTCATCTTGAGACAATAGTCTCAGATAATGAAGGACTCTTTTCACATGCGCCTTTAGATTATATTTTCTTATTTTATATGAATGAGAGCTTTTAGTATTCTGTAATCTTTCCTTAGCTTTCTTCTTCAGGATCTCATATTATTTGTGAGTTGAGTCATCTTTGCCTGTTTTCAATATTTGTAAATTTACCAAAAAATGCTTCTAATCTGTTGTTTTAAAAAGTTAAATATTGCTTGCTTTTATCTTCTAATTATCTTAAGGTATTGCTTGTGTTAATTCAATCTTGTGTTCCTTCAAACTAGAAGGAACTAAATCTTCACTTATAAAATATTTTTCCTTCTATTTATAACTTTCACATGAGTTCTGTCACCTCATTCCTGCACTTTTCTAATTATGATTCACGAGGTTCTTTTACATCTTGTAGCATTTCCTTGTTCTCTAATAATTTGAAGTAGTATATCATAGGCTTTTGTTTTTGCTTCTTTCACTGCTTTTAGGTATATTATTCTACTTTTATTTTCCCTTTTAAATAGTTACTTTACAAGATATTTGACCTCAATATAGTTCTCTACATAATATTTACAGCTGTCCTAGCTTCACAAAATTCCTTTTTCTGTTCTTTCCATATCATGGTAAAATGGGACACTATGTTTCTGAGATTCCCTGATTTTATTTTCCTGTCCCTACTTTAGCTGGATCTTCTCTCTTTTGTTTCTATTGTTCTCCTAATCAATTTTGGTTTTATTACCAGCCATTTATCCTCACTATGGGTTCCTGTCCTGAATGAGTCATGATGGAGTCAGCGTCTATTCTCAGATTGCCTCACCATGATTTACAGTGACGCATATGGGCTGTTTCAGGGTTTCCCACTGTAGGACCCGGCAGATGCTCTGCTGCTTCCCTCTGCCTTCTTTTGTTCAGACAACAATAGCACCGGGGTCTGGTTGTAGTGGTTTGCTCCCACCCTCTTTTATCCTAAGGTTTGTAGGGAAGAATCTGTCTTGAGTTTTGCTTTTAAAACCTTGTCCTTGAGTTTTAATTTTGCTGGGGGTTTTTGTGTTTTGTTTTGTTTTTTTTGGTAGCTGCCACATCTGTTTCTGTTTTTTTGTGTGTGGGGGGGGGGGTAGGGGTTTTTGTTAATGATTAACCATCTTTTTAAAATTTTTCAACTAGAGTTTATATTCAATATTATTTTGTATTAGTTTCAGATGGATAGCACAGTGGTTAGACAAACATGTACTTTACAAACAAAGGAAACGGAATCAAACTCATAGATACAGAGAACAGACTGAAGGTTGCCAGAGGGTGGGGAGCTAGGGAGCTGGGTGATAAAGGTAAAGTAATTGAAAAGTACAATTGGTAGTTACAACATAGTCATGGGAATGTAAAGTACAGCATAGGGAATATAGTTCATAATATTGTGGTAGTTGTGTGTGGTGCCAGGTGGGTACTAAAAAAATCAGGGGAAACACTTTGTAAAGTATAGGATTGTCTAATCCATCTGTTTCTATGTGATGATTCAGGAAGATTCCAAAGGTATCCTGTCACTTTCTTCCTCCCCAAATTGCATTAAACATTTTGGGGCACCAACCTTATGCCAGCCATTGAGCTGTATTCTCAGGATACAATAGTCACAAATGCTAAGGCAGATGTTTTTGCTTCTCATGAAGCTTGCACTTCAATAAAGTTTACACTGACACATAAATAGCCAATTATAATTCACCATACTCTCGTACAAACTACAAACTGTCATGAAATATAAAGAATGGGCAAGTATTTTGCATTTCCCTTTCTTAATTGTAAACTAACTTAAGGTAGGGATTAAATTAAGGTCAAAGATTTAATTTCCCTGAAGTTCTCTATGAAGTGAACAAAACCACTATAGCTAGAAATTCTGTTACAGAGCATTTACTATGAATGTTGTTCTATAATTTTGGTCATAGAATTAAATGTCTATTTTCTCTTACTTATCATAAATTATTTTCATTTCGTTTAAGGGAAAGGGTTCAGCTTTCATCAGTCTGGAAGGTATTTATTTAGTTAACTATACTTATAGTAGTTACTTAAAACAGGTCTTTACTTATAGCACTTGATAAATATTGATTTATGTTAATGTTAATTGATACTTGAATTATTACAAATAAAGTATCCATTTACTTAATTATTCACAAACTATGTAGTATGTGTAGGAGTGGCATCCTTTTAGATGTTCTTCTTGCTGAACAAGATGGACAGCATTGCGACCCCACAATGCATACATTTAATGAGAAAATTAGAAAATTACATATGAATAGATAAACAAATAAATATATGCATAAATAAGATAATTTCTGATTATGGTATATCTTGTGAAAGAAATGAAAAAGATTATGTCCTGAAGAATAATTAGGAGAAAAACCCTGGCCAGGTAGCTCGGTTGGTTGATGCATCCTCCCGTATACCAAAAGGTTGCCGGTTCAATTCCCAGTCAGGCTACATATTTAAGATGTGAGTTTGATCCCTGATTGGGGTGCTGATATAATCCAGCTTTCTCGCATCAATGTTTCTCTCTATATCCCTTTTTCTACCTCTAAAACAGAAAGTAAATTAACAAAAAATATATTCTTGGTTGAGGATATTTTTTATAAAAAGAGTGACTAGAAGAGGACTCTTATTTGGATAGCATGGTTATGGATGGCCTCTTCCATACGACTAAGAAAGAGCTAGTGAAGTATGATATCTCTTACAGATAAATATTTTGCATCATGGGCCCCCAATTATCACTTGCCATTCCTCATTATTCTCTTCTGAGCTGAGATGGTCTTCCTTTTGCTTCTGGGCTTTTACAATTTGTTAGGAATTTAGTAAGTAGCCACCATCTTCTCCTGACCGGTTTTCTTCTGGATCCACCAAGCTTTGACCAAAAATCAAACAAGCAACAAGTTCTCACTCATACTCATTGACTGGTAAACAGCCCACTCAAACCTGAAACCTTACCAGCTTATCATCTGTGTTACTATATAAGGTCATATTTAAAAATAAACAAATTATCATTTCAAGAAATGTTCACCTTTACCAAGAATAATATTGGTGATCATTTATTTCACTTACACACAAATATCCCAGAGTGCTCTTTTATTCATGTTTTCTGACTTGGTAATATATTAGAAAATCCATTTTTACTAAAAGCATGTAGCCTTTTCCCCTATGCCCCTTGTTAATATTTACAAGGTTGTGTAGGTTGCTTGAAAATTACTTTCTACTTCAAATTCAACTCTAAATACACAAAGGCATTCAGGAATGAGAAGTGAAAAAATAAATCAACTGCAACAAGCATTCGATGGAAATGGATTTGATTTTCCTTTATAATATGACTGTGATGTGAAGGTCTGTTTATTCAATTATTTTTTTAGAGCCAAATGAGTTCAAAGGGACTTGAGTTGGTTGTATTATTTCTTTACTGCTTTCATTAGTTATAATCAAAAGTAACTGGAGAAGGACTTTAAGAATTTTATAGTTTCCTTTTAACCCCTTTTTACACATATCTATTGTAACTTGATATAGAGAAAAACAAGCAAAGGTTTTAGAATAATTTAGAACAAAGATAGAATCCCATCTCTGGCGAATAATGAAGCAATACCTTTTATTTCTCTGAAACTTCCTTTCCTTGGCTGTAGACATAAATATCAAGTTTGTCCCACAAAGGCTTGAGATTAGAGATTATGAAAAATGATCATCACAGACCTGGCCTATAGCACACCCACAATATCCTCTTTATGTGCATTCTGAACTTATATCACAGCCCCCTTACTCATTCATCTTTACCTGAACTAGGATAACAAATTGACCTTTTGGAGGTAATTTTCCTATAATGAAATGCAAAACACTGACTTTTCACTGAGCAAAACTGGCAATCCAGTTCCCCCTGTTACAGATGATCGTGCTGTCTCTAATTCAGCTTCCTGCTGCCTTGCTTGTTTCCTTCTTTCTGTTCTCCTCTGAAGCTATGGTGTCAATATTATATCAAAGCTTCCTTCCTCCCAAAAATCCATTCCACTTTGTCTCTCTCATTGCTTATAATGCACTAAACCCAGGCTCATTGTTTCAATCAATGGATCCCATGAGATGGAAAGTCCTTTCTCAAACCCCTCTACCTGGCAAACGCTCATCACCTTCCAAGGTCTAGTGCAAGGATTTAGCCTTCAATCAAGGCTTTGCTGATGTAATATTGTCTGTCCTCTTTATCTTGGGAGCTCAGTGTACCATGCCCATTCCACATCCCCTGAATGTACCAGAGGCACATTATTAACTCATGCACCACAGCATATAAATTGGAAAAAATAATGTGAGACTTCTAGAACATTATATTTAGTAACCATCCCTTTTTTAGGCACCTTCAATTTCTTGTCTTCCATTACTACTAGTAGCAGTTACTTTAACAGATTTAGACCATGTGGTGATGGCCAGAGGGAAGGGGATGGGAACCAGGTGGACATGGGCAAAGGGGGGAAAATGGGGACATCTGTAATAGTGTCAACAATGAAAATAAAATAAAATAAAAACATACACTGTCAGACAAAGCAAGTAAAGACTAACAATGCTGTCCTGCAAGGCACACATTGAAAAATCAAGGAAGGTTCTTAAGATTCCTCACAGCTATTGGACTGGTTCCCATACACCAGCCAAAAAGAAAATTCTCCTCTAAGGAAGAACTACCAGCAATGCAAGCCATGGACCTTTGAGTATCCTATTAGAATGGCAGACATTTAGAACATTCTCTAGTGCTGTAGTTCTATCCAAAGCTCCTGAAACAATAGTATAATATTCAGTATACGCATGTGTGATTGTGAATGTGTACATATAATAGCGCACATAACACTTTAGTAATAAGTCCTTTAAGAGAAAGAAGACTATCTTTTTGTTGTTATGTTCATCTAAAAGATTTAGAACAGTGTTTGACAGATATCACTTATATATTTGTATAAAAATTAATAAAATAATGATAATAAATAGCTTTGTATCCAATATAACTGACCACAGTAATTGACCACACATCTTTGTGACCATACCAGGCTTTAATTTTTTCCTTAGCACAAATTAATGCTGGATGAATTATATCTTTATCTTTATATGCTAATTATCTTCTCTGCAAAGAGGCAAGTCTCTGAAGAACAGTAGCAAGTTCTGATTATAGAAATCATACTGCAGACCGAGGGTGGGAAAGCACACAGAAATATAAAAAGTCATCCCAGGGGATATACTGAGCACTGGGCATTCTCTGGGATAGTAACTAAAATACATTTTATTTATTTTTGAACAGCTAAAGGGCCTTGGTTTGGGGGTAGCTCATTTTTTTTAACTTAAGTCAATTTTCTCCATAAAGAGGTTGGCAAAACAACCTCATGCGGTGGTTTGATTTGATGACTAAATTTGGAATGGAAAGGATTTCTAATGCAAAAAGTTGAATAAGCCAAACTTTTAGGTAAGGAATCATGAAACCAATTTGCAGTACACAGTTCTTTTTTTTTCTTTTTTTTTAAGTAAAAGAAGAAAATGTGGTATAGATAAACTGAAGCCATAGCAGGCAAGCCTTTAAAATCATAATTATTATCAGTGAGTATTTAGTGACCACCTACTATATGCAACATATCAGAATAGTTATAAGGAAGATACAGGTGTGAATTACATTTAATCTCATGAATCCTCCTGATGAAGAACAAGACAATATTTTTGTGTAACCAAAAGCAACAGTTTTTATAATAAAGAGGAGTGTCTAATATTCTTGCCAAAATATCTTATGCAAAATTAAGAGGACACGTCTCAATTTTTTTTAGCAGTAAAAGTCAAAAGGAAGGAATTTGCATTGACAAACTAAATTAATTTCTCAAAGCAAGAATTAATGGAATTAATTAATAGAATTAATAAGTTCCAGAAAAATGTTGCACGTTGACTGAAAACACAAATCCATACTCATTCACCTTAACTCAGTGAGAAACCACATTAAAAAAATATGCAGATCTCAACTTCAAATAAAGGTACTTCTGTCAAGATTGCTAACACATTTTCCTACTCTTCTAAACACCTCAGAATAGCTTTGTTCACCACTGAGTTCAAACAACATCTCTGATAACGGGTGGTTGCATTTGTGCAGATACAGTGACTCAATTAAAAACATAATTAACAAAGCAGCATGCAGATTATCATGCTCACTAATGCACAGCTAAGCAATGAGCACTGCTCCACATTAACTTGTATTTGGGGGAGGCAGAGAGTAAGTGTCAGATGGCTTTGTAAGGCAGAGGCCTGAAGCAGTACCAAGCAGCCACTGGGAGAAGCTCTTCTACCGGTTCCACAAAGTCCAACACCTGGGAAGTGAGAATCATGAAGAGGACCTAAACTCTGTATTGGTCTACTGCAGACTTCTAAATTTGGACTTGAAAAGGAACTGGTTATTATTTACTATGAAGCAAGACAAAATAAAGAGAAACTGTAGTCAATAGAAAGACATTTCAAGATGGCATAAAGGCTAGAATTAGCTGACAAGAGCATGGCAGATCTGATGCATATTATCAACAATTCCTAAGAAAAAAAATGAAAAAACACAACAAAACATGGGGACTCATAGCAGAAAATTAGAAATTGTAAAAAGGTTCAAATAGACACCCTAGAACTGAAAAATAGATATGAAATGTTTCCTGGGTGGATTAACAATGAATTAAATACAGCAGAAGAGTCACTGCATTTCAAAAGAGATAAAAGTAAATGACCTGAGAGAAGGAACCAAGATGGCGGCATAGGTAAACACCTATCTTGCTGTCCCATACAACAATTCAAAACTACAACTTAATGACAGAACAAACATCATCCAGAATCACCAGAAAGCTGGCTGAGTGAATATTCCACAAATAAAAGTAAAGATAGGACACTGTGACTCAGAGGAGCAGCAGAGGGCAGCGTTGAAGATACGCGCAGAGTCAGAGGTTTGCAGTCCTGTGCGCACTAGCGGATAGGGCATGCGGCTGGATATTGGCTGGGGGGAGGGAGACAAAGGCGTCCCAATACACTGATTCCCCAGTTCCAGGCGAGGTCTGGGAAACCCACACTCATATGGGGTGGAATTGGACAGTAAGGAAGCACTCGAAACCTGGGCGAGACAGAAGTCTACGAGCTTGTGGAGAGGGTGCACAAACTTGGGAACAGTAGAAGTGTGCGAGCGTGCAGAGAGGACTCGTGACTTGCTCTCTCATTCAGGAAACCACCGGGCTGTATTTTTTTACAACCCTGGATGAGACTTTGGGGTTGCAGACTCATTTGGGGAGAGGCTGAATTGTCTGGCAGTGGGTTCGGCAGCAGCTTTCTTTTAGAGGTGCATGCAGTCATTACCACCACACACAGAGACCCAGGTGACGCTGCCTGCTCAGCCCGGAGACTCCACCCATCCAACCTGAGCACAGCTGACCCTCATAGCCAATTGGCCTGGAGGTCAAACATTCCTAGTGCTAACAACAATAATCTAGGCTTACCTTCAACAAGACTGTACAACCCATAAAGGGCTGCAACAAGGGTATCCACCTCAGGTAACTGGGGAGGCTGAGCCACTGTCCCTTAGAGGACATCTACACACAAAGCTAATCAACCAACTCAGAAAAGCAGCCACCATGCAGAGACATGGAAAGAAATCAGATGTGAAAGAAATGGAGGGAAAAAAGATAACTGGACATAAAGTTCAAAACCATGATTATAAGGTTTTTCAAGAGGCTCCTAGAAAAGACCGATGAACTTAATGAGACCTACAAGGAAATGAACAAGACCTGTGAGGAAATGAACAAGACCCTCGAGGATATTAAAAAGGACCAACGAGAAATTAACCATACACTGACTGAAATAAAAAATATTATGCAAAGACCTAGAAGCAGTCCAGACGACCGCAAGAACCAAGTCAAAGATTTGAAATACAAAAAAGCAAAATCGATTCAGCCAGAAAAGCAAGAAGCTACAAGAATCCAAAAAATTGAAGATAGTGTAAGGAGCATCTGGGACAACCTCAAGCATACCAACATCCAAATTACAGGGGTTCCAGAAAAAGAGAGAGAGCAAGATAATGAAAACCTATTTGAAAAAATAGTGACCAAAAACTTCCCCCACCAGGTGAAAGAAATTGACTTATAAGTCCAGGAAGCGCACAGAACCCCAAACTATAGGAATCCAAAGAGGACCATACAAGACACATCTTAATTAAAATGCCAAAGCAAAATACAAAGAGATAATATTAAAAGCAGCAAGAGAAAAACAGTTAGTTACCTATAAGGGAGCACCCATACAATTGGCAGCGGATTTCTCAATAGAAACGATGCAGGCCAGATGGGAGTGGCAAGAAATATTCGAAGTGATGAATAGCAAGAACCTACAATCAAGATTACTCTATCCAGCAATGCTATCATTCAGAATTGAAGGTCAGATAAAGTGCTTTGCTGATAAGAAAAAGCTAAAGGAGTTCATCACCACCAAACCAATATTATATGAAATGCTGAAAGCATTTAAGAAGAGGAAGAAGAAAAAGGTAAAAATATAAATTATGAACAACAAATACACATCTATCACAAATACACAAATGAATCTAAAAATCAAGTGAATTAATAAGCTGATGAATAGGATAAACTGGTGAATGTAACAGAATCACGGACATAGAGATGGAATGGACTGACAACTCTTGAGAAAGGGGGCGTGGGAAGTGCAGCAAGAGACTGGACAAAAATCATGCAACTATGGGAGAGGACAGTGGAGGGAGGTGAGGGCGGAGGGTGGGATGGGTACCAGATGGAGGGGAACTATAGGGGGGAAAAAGGGGAACAATGTAATTAATATACTGAACAATAAAGATAAAAAAAACAAAAATAAAAATAAATAAATAAAATAAAAATCAAGTGAGTTAAAAATCTGATGAACAGGATAAACTGGTGAAGATAACAGAATCATGGGCATAGAGAGGGAATGGACTGACAATTCTTGGGGAGAAAAGGATTGTGGGAGGTGCAGCAAGAGACTGGACAAAATTCATGCACCTATGGGAAAGGACAGTGTGGGGGAGGTGAGGGTGGAGGGTGGGATGGGTACCAGGTGAGGGCAGCTGTAGGAGGGAAAAAGGGGAACAATGTAATTAATAAACTGAACAATAAAGGTTAAAATATAAAAATAAATAAATAAGTGACGTAAACTTTAAAATAGAGCAATAAATTATTTTTTTAAAAAATGAACAGTGCCTAAGTGTCCCATGGGATAGTGTTAAAGAATTTCTCATATTCCAGTTAAGTTATTCCAGAAGTAGAGAGGGGAGGTAGCACCAGAATATCTAAAGAAATAGTCATTGAAAACTTCTAAAACTGTATGAAAACATCCACCCACAGAACTAGGAAGCTCAACAATCCCCAAGCATGACAAATATGAAGAGAACCTCACACAGGTACTCACATCCAAAGTGTTGAGCACCAAAGCTAAAGAAACAAACAAAACAAAAACCCTGAAAAAGCAATGGGGAGAGACGCACATCACATATAGTGGAACCACAGTAAAAATGACAGATTATTTTCAAAAGACAATTGAACATTTGCTAGCAGAAAAATATCACAAACTATACTCATATATTTCAAAACTGAGGACAAGTCAATACAGTTTCAGGGGAAAAGGCCAAAAAGATTTGATACCAGCATATTTTCTCTGCAATAAATTCTAAAGACAGTTGTAAGACTGAAGGAAAATATTATAAGGCTGTAATATACTGAACATTTATTTATCTATACTAATAAAATGATAACATGCTAATTAGACCGGATAGACTGGATGTCTTCTGGACAAAGCCGTGACTGTGAGAGCCAAGACAAGCCACCGAGGGAAGCCGCCATGGCTGGGAGGGCCCAACGCAGAGTCCCGGCCAGGCGGGCAGGGCCTCCCTCTGCGCAGCATTGATCACAGAGCCCCGGCAGGGTAGGCGGGGTGCGCAGGGTCTCCCTGTGGGTGGTGATCAATGGCAAAGCCCAGGTTGGGTAGGAAGGGCCTCCCTCTGCTCTGTGATTGATCCCAGAGCCCCAGCCAGTTGGGCAGGGCCTCCCTGTGGGTGGGAATGAATGGCAGAGTCCAGGTTGGGTAAGTAGGGCCTCCCTCTGCGCAGCCTGGATCACAGAGCCCCAGCTTCGTGGGTAGGGTCTCCCTATGTGCAGGCTGCCAGCTTGTTGGGCAGGGCCTCCCTTTGTGGGGCATCGATCTGGGGGCTCCCAGACTGTGAGAGGGCACAGGCCAGGCTGAAGGACTCCCCTGAGTGCACAAATTTTGTGCACCGGTCTCTAGTATATTATAAATGTTAAATATATATAATTAAATATATGTCTATATATTTTACACATGTATATAAATTTGTATATATAATTCAGATCTATAGGATGGAATGAAAGGCCTATATATGTACAATTAGAAAAAGCTAGCTTTTTACTATATTTTAAATTGATGACTTATTTAAAGTAAAAGTAATAAACTGTTATGGGGTTTATAGTATACGTAGAAGTGAAATATATGACAACAATGAAATGAAAATGGGGAAAAGTGGAATTCTATTGTTTTGTGGAAATTTTTGGCATTTTACATAAGGTAGTATAATGTTCATTTTAAATAGAAACTTATGTGTCAAGAATACATAGGGCAAATTCTAGAGAAACCTCTAAAAGAACTAATTCAAAGAGTTGTTGTTAAAAAGAATGTAAAAATTAAAGTTGAAAATTTAAAATAAGGTTTGATGAGCCCAAAATAATTAGGAAAGGAGGAACAAAGGAATAAAGCACAGAAAGGGTAAAAAGAAAGTATATTGAAACTTAAACAGATGAATAATTGCATTTAATGCAAATAGACTAAACACAGTAATTAAAAAAACACAGACTGTCAAGCAAGCAATATGGAACTGCATGCTACCTAAAAGAGACCCATTTTAAATATATATTTATTATTATTTATTTATTTCCATGCACAATGCCTTTATTTAACATTAGGGACAATCACATTAATAAAATGGTTACAAAAATAAATAATGTTAGTAAAATAAAGGAAGGAAATGATTTTTAAAGGATGAAAGTAAAAGAATTGGGAAAGTTATTCCACAAAATCAGTAAACCAGGAGTTTTAACAAAATAAAGAATGATGTTTCATCATAAGAAAAGCATCTATTAATCTAGGGGACAATAATACCAAATTAGTTTGCCCATAAAATTTCAAAAGACATGAATTAACCACTGATACAACTAAAGAAATAGTAAGTTCCAGAATCATAATCTGGGGTTTTAAAAATCTCTCCAATGAATTGCTATAAATAGGGGGAAATCAGTATAAATGAAATTGACAATACCAAAACCTTACAAAAGCATTTCAAGAAGATAGATGCATTCTCAATAAGTAGGAAGACATGGGATTTCCCAAGACAGAGTAAGAATTGAAAAGGTAGCAAGAGGTAAGAATTTTAGTCCTTACATGAATATACTATGGGTAGTAGCAGAAGAATTAAGAAGAAAGCAAAGATTTGAACCATGGAAACCAAACAACCAGTAAGTAAAAATTGATGAACAAGGTCAAATTCTAGATAGGTATCCATAGGAATTAGCAAAAAGAAGTTAACAGTAACCTTAAGGAGGTTCATCTTAACAAAGTTGTAAAATTTGAAAAGCAAATAGCTATTTCAGAAGCAATCATGCTAAGATAACATAAGTAGAGACTGTTTCTTGGCCAGTGATTAATTACCCTGTGTGACTTGGCCAAGTTATTATGTTAGAAGAGCCTAATAAATATGCAACGTGCCATGATGAAAGGCTTTGGGAACGGATACAGTGTTATAAAAAAGAAAAAAAAAGAAAAAGAAAAAAACCTCTGTCCAAGAGTCTAGGGACCAAATGTCTGGTGAGGGAGCTGGTCTGACTCAGAGTTCAACAACTAGGATTCTCTTCAGAAATAGACTCCCCTGGGATGCCTTCAGCTAGTTGCTGTTAGAGAGAGGACACTTTTACTCATAAAAGAAAAAGAGAAATAAAAGACCATCTCATTGCTCTTGGTTGTGGTTCAAGGTTCTGGATTGTTTGTGTTTTTATAAAGCTCTGGAGATGGCATCCACGTCTGTCTTTCGAATCTCTTGCTACACAAAGTGTTACTGTAAGGACCAGTCACATCAGCGCCATCTGGGAGTTTGTTAAAAATACAGATTCTGAAGCCTTCGCCCCAGACCTTCTGAACCAGAATTTACATTATGACAAGGGTGAGATGCCCCCAGGTGAATATTTATGCACAAGAAAGTTTAAGAAACCCTTCTAAACCATACTTTTAATGAATTAAAAAAATTAAATGTTTGCTAATTCTTTAATTACTTATTTAATTTCTTTATAGTCCAACTTCTTCCCATTGGTTAAAGGTAGCTTTTACAGATATATACATTCTAGATATAAGTATAAGTATAAACAGTGTATCCAAAGAATTTTGAATATTGTAGCAAAATCTTGAATAAATTTTAAATGGATAAGTGATCATTTGTTATCTGACTAAGCAGGTGGGCGAGAAGCGCAAATGGTAGTACAGAAATAATCCCTCTCTGTCATGGCTATTTTACCCAGTGACCACTGGGTTCAGAGTGTCTAACAAGCTTTTGGAAGCCTTTAGAAATATTTGACATATGAAAAAAAAGATGTCTCTAAAATTAAAAAATAGAAGAAATTAAAATTAGCATTTAATAATGATTACAAAACAAAGTATCATGTCAACTTCATAAAGTACACTATTTAGAAATTCAAACTTTTACTACATTTGAAAACCATCTTTAGATTAGATTTTCTCATGTTGCAGGAATTTTTATTCATTTATTTTTTATTTAAAATGTTTAATTGAATTTATTGGGGTAACATTGGTTAATAAAATTAAACAGGTTTCAGTTGTACAATTCTATAATCATCTGTATTGTGTATTCACCACCAAAAGTCAAGTCACCTTATGTCACCATCTCCCCTTTACTATCTCCTACCTCCCCCTCCCCCTTTCCCTTTGTTAATCACCACACTGTTGTCTGTATTTATGAGTTTGGTTTTTCTTTGCTTAATTCCTCACCTTTTTCACCAGCCCTCCAACCCCCTCCCCTCTGACAGCTGTCAGTCTGTACTCTGTACAGTATCCATGAGTCTGTTTCTATTTTCTTCATTAGATTCCACATATAACTGAAATCATAGGGTACTCATATTTCTCTGACTGGCTTATTTCACTTAGCATAATGCTCTCCAGGTTCATGCATGCTGTGGCAAAAGATAAAATTTCCTTTTTTTTTTTTTTACCTCTGAGTAATATTCCATTGTGTAAACATACCCACTTTTATATCCACTCATCTACTTTTTAAAAAAAATTTATCTTTATTGTTGAAAATATTACAGATGTATCCTTTTTTCCCCCATTGACCCCTTGCCCCTGCACCTGCCCCTCCCCCCCTATACAGGCCTTCACCACACTACCATTGTGCCATGGATTATGCATATATGCATATAAATTCTTTGGTTAATTTCTTCCACCTCCACTGCCCATACTCATCCACTCTTGAATGCACTTAGTGATAGCCTAAAAATGAATTACTTGAAAACAAATAATTTTCAAAAGCAAAATTACAAATAAATTTATCTCCCCCCAAATATGTGTGTATATATTATCTCTGGTGAAAATATTGTAAGTCCCTGCCTTTCATATAGGTACAAAGTAGATTGGGCTACCTGGTATCAGAGCTCCTAGTTTCTCCTTTGTTCTGCACTGGGTTAGGGTGGAACAGGAAATATCACAGAGACTGAAGGCTGCCTCCTCTAACCACTCACATCCACCAGTGATGTAAGATCCCTTCCTACCCAGTTCCCACACTACTGGGAAGTGACCAAATGGGTACTAAGCCACCACAAGGTAAAGATGAAGTGTGTATTTTATGGGTTTAGCTTGCCAAGGCTTTGTTATTAATGCCTGGTTCTATACCAGGAACAAAACCCTAGAATAATCGCACAATTGCCCAGGAAGCCATTTGGATTGAAGTTAGTCTCTCCTTCAAGAACGGAAGAGCTGAAACTTGCCAGCTTTGATTTGCATGCTTTTCAGAAACTATTTCCAGCCAGTGCAATTCATACAACTCCAGCTTTCATTTAGAGCTGAGCTCATTGACGACGACGAAGAAGAAGAAGAGGAGGAGGAGGAGGAAGAGGAGGAGGAGGAGGAGGAGGAGGAGGAGGAGGAGGAGGAGGAGGAGGAGGAGGAGGAGGAAGAGGAGGAGGAGGAGGAGGAGGAGAAAGAATTGGGAGAGGGTGAAGACAAGAAAAGAAATCAAGGAAAGGCTTAGTTGATTATGCAGAGTGTTGCTTTGGGAAAGAGGAAAATCTTGTTAGAAGCTTGGCAAACCCACTTCATTAGGGACCTAGTGACATCTAAAATCAGAACATTACATCAGGTTAGCTTAAAACATCAAGGGGCCTTATAATTTCGTAGGGACACCCCATTCCTATCCATTCTATCTACCTCATTCTTGGCATTCCTTATCATACTTTTAGCAATGGTGAAAAGTTTGCTAGTAAAAAATATGCTGGGGAAAAAATGACTTCTTGGAAATTAGCAACATTAAAACCAGGGATTGTAATTCTGCTCACTCACCTTGTCCTCTAAAAGCTCACTTTCTTTTTTTCTGCTTGCATGGTTATTTTTACCCCATTTCCACCATCCCCCTCTCTCATACTCATGGTTCTATTCATTCTCCTTTCACAGGACTCATTGTCCACAATCTTGGTAAGTGAATGTGGACGTGAGTGTCAGGTCTCATAGTGGAGCATGAGAAATAATTGCTTCTTGTTCCTTCCAAGATCCTCTGACATTCTTCTGTGTGGTTTCCATGTCAGGGAAGGAGATTGCATAATTTCTTTTCTTCCTTTTTCTGAGAGTATCAAATGGCCCACTCACGGAACTACCTCCTTTCTAAAATAATTAGCCTAAGGACTAAACCAAATACTGAAATTTATAAAAGAGTAACTAAGAGATCAAAATGGCTCAGTCATGTCAATAAGTCTTATTGAGTTGTGTGAGAAAGTGGCTAATAACGATGATTTTATGGCCACAGAATATCTTGGTTTCAAGACATTTGTACACCTTCTAAAACATACCTCTGATAAGATAGTAAAGTTCAAGTTAGATGACAACATTATAAGGTGGATATACTGTGAGTTAACAACCAATCGGAGAGGTCAACTAGAAAGATGCCAAGAAGAAATTCACAGAAGATTCTCTTTAACTGTGTTCAGTAAAAGATTATACTAACACTAGAAATAAAATTTAAAAAAAAACAAAAGGATTCCATTTAAATTTGTAGGTTACTTAAAATTGGCCAAATATAAAACTACGTTGATGATAAAATCAGGATTCATTATATTCTCAGTGGTACAATATTGACTTGAAATAAATTAATTTAAATGTAATAATATCTGCAAAATCCTGCATTTGAATATATTTAAATCAATAACTTAAGTAATAAAAGATAATTTGCTTCACAATAATTCACAGACAGTGAAGGTTTTACTGGACCATAGTTTCATATATATAATTAATGGTAAAAATGGGTGAAGAAACAAAGCAAATAAGAAAATCAGCACATTCTATTTCTGAGAAGCTCAAATTGTTAGAAAATTCTTTCTTAAGCTAGAATCTATTCAGTGTAAATTTCATTTAATGTTTCTCAGAGAGGAATGAAGTTAAATTCCTGACAACTTGTACATAGATAATAGGATGCAAAATTAACTTGATTATAATATAGTTAATGTGACTATGACAGCAGGAAACAATACTCAAATAGATGAGAGATGATTATTACCTTGCAGTTACAAATTTTACCTAGATTTAAGGTAGTTGCTCATCTTGATCATGTTATTTCTTCAAACCATACAATAACACCTTGTTTTACTGGCATGTAAACCAGCAACTTCATATAATACTCAAAATTGTGAGATCTTTCTACCTCCAAGCTTAGCAGCATACCTAGGCACTTGGACAATGCTTACTAGATGAATAAATGAAATTCAGAAGACTGACCAGCCAACACCAATGAACCAATATCATGTGGTTGATACCCTTAAGATATTAATCTTTATCATTTGAATTTTACATGTAATTCTACAGGTTTGGCTATTTGATTTTCAGGAATATAGTAAATTAAAAGGAAGAACAATAAATGCTACTGTCAAATATATAGATACCAGCATTAAAATAAAAAAATTGGGAAAATTATTTTTTAAAAACTCAAATTCACATATAAATTATTTAGGGTAGAGTTAAGTAACTTCTAAAGACTGAGTTTTCCCTGATTAGAGCACTCCTCGAGCTCACAGTATTGATATCTTTAAGATAGCTAAAATCATTAGTGTACACTATTATTTATAAGGCATTGTGCAATCAGCAATATAGGAAAAGTATGCGTAATAGCTTCATAAGCTACATCTACAAAGCTAATTAGTTGAAACACTTAGTATGTAAAGACATACATCCTCAGCTCTCTAAAAAGCCTCCAATTCCAAACTCCACTATTCATGGTTACTTGCTTTCTTTGGGATCTTGAAAAACTCAGTTCTATCCCACTTCTAGAAAACCTCCATACAAAATCATGTTGCTAGCCCTGGCCAGTGTTTTCAGTGGTTAGAGCACTGGCCCATGCACCAAATGGTTGAGGGTTCAATTCCCGCTCAAGGGCATGCACCTAGATTGCAGGTTTGCTCCCAACCCCAATTGGAGCAAGTTTGGGAGGCAGCCAGGTGATGTATCTCACATCGATGCTTCTCTCTTTGTTTGTCACTCCCTTCCTTCATACCTTCCACTCTCTGGAAAGAAAAAAACATATCCTGAGATGAGGATTAACAAAACAGAAAAATATTCATGTTGCTAGCTTCTAGCAATTCAATTCATTTCATCTCAATTATGATAACACCTCTGGGAGGCAGAATGAGGGTATTTATCCAGTTTATGGATATGTAAACCAAATGAACACAAAAGAAAGTAAATCAGAACATGAGGCTAGTCTACCCCTCAAAGTTAAAGATTTTGTTTTTTACTTAACCATTAATTTGAACTGCAACAATTTATGGTATGGCTTTGTGCCAAAAACCAGGCACCAAGCTGGGTGATGCAAGCTACTTTTTCAAGAAAACATACACATAAATAATTGTTTGGAGGAATAGTTTTAGAATGAATAAAAAGTAAGCACTGTCTGGTATGCTTACAATGCATATATACACTGAGTGGCCAGATTATCATGATCTCTGAATGCATAATAATCTGGCCACTCAGTATATATATATTAGAGGCCCGGTGCGTGAATTCATGTATGGGTGGGATCCAGCCAGCCTGGTAGGGGGAGGGGACATGGGCTGTTGGCCAGCCTACCTACTGGTCGAACTCCTGGTCGAGGGGATAATTTGGATATTATCCTTTTATTACATAAGATATACACTGAGTGGCCAGATTATTATGCATTCAGATCATAATAATCTGGTCACTTAGTATATGATGCTAATTTTTTCTTTAAAGCACTTTTCGTTTTAAAGCACTAATTAGACAAAATAACCATTAGCTACTTTCAACCCCAAAATGGTATGATTCTATCTTGTTCAATTACACAAAAATCACTGTGAGATAACCAATAGTAGGTATTGTTAATCTGCAATTAATAGGTTATGAAATTGAAGATCTAATAGATTGTATCATGTATCCCCCCAAAAACACAGCTAGTGAATTGTGAAGCCAGATAGAAGTTAACTTGATTTGAATCCTAATCAACTGTTCTATTAAATATCATATATATGATAAAACTAGAGGCCTGGTGCATAAAATTCATGCATGAAGGGGACAAGGGTGTTCCTCAGCTCAGCCTGCACCCTCTCCAATTTGGGATCCCTCGAGGAATGTCCGCCTGCCCGTTTTGGCCCGATCCCACCAGGATTGAACTTAACTGCCCGCCCCCCCGCCCCCCCCCCCTGTGGGATCAGGCCTAAACAGGTAGTTGGACATCCCTTTCACAATCCAAGACTACTGGTTCCCAACAGCTCACCTGTCTCTGTCCTTTGCCCCTAACTGCTTCTTCCTCCCAGCCTGATCAACCCCTAACCACTCCACTGTCAGACTGATCTATGCCTAACTGCTCCCCAGCCAGCCCGATTGCCCCTATCTGCCCTCCCATGCTGGCCTGGTTGCCCACAACTGCTCTCCTCTGCAGGCCTAGTACCCCCCCACCCAACTGCTCTCCCCTGTTGGCCTAGTCTCCTCCAACTTCCCTTCTCTGCTGGCCCAGTCATCCCTAACTGCCCTCCTTGCTGGCCTAATCACCCCCAACTACCCTCCACTGCAGTTCTGTCCCCTCCCAATTACCCTCTCCTACAGGCCTGATCCCCGCCCCCCCAACTGCCATCCCCTGCAGACCTGGATCCCCTGCAACTGCCCTCCCTTGCTGGCCTGGTCTCTCCCAACTGCCCTCCTCCGCCAGCCTGGTCACCCCCAACTTCCCCCAACTGCCCTCCCCTGACAGCCATCTTGTGTTCACATGGGGACAGCCATCTCTGACCACATGGGGATGGCCATCTTGTATCTTGGAGTGATGGTCAATTTGCATATTACTCTTTTATTAGATAGGATGTTTTATAATAGGAAGTCATCACCTGTCCCATTTCGTAGATTGAAATCTCATTCAGGTGCTATGTTTATCAAAATAGCAGATTGAATAAAGGAGGCTTGTTCCCCAAATGGTGAAATCTTTGCTATTTTGCTAATAAAGATTTTCTGTCTCCTTTTTTGACATTCCCTTGTGAACAAATTTACTGTTAACCTCTACATATAGTGCTTCTTTTTTTTTATCATTGCTGTTTCCAGAAGACTTATAAAAAGTAATTTATGAGTTACCAACTCTGATTACTCTGTATATTTAAAGCTTGTCAGCTATTTGGAGGATGACGTAGAGCTCCTTTATGCTTAGGGTCATTCAGGATGTGATCTAAGAACAAACAAAGTGTACATTTTTTCAGAGAATTTTAGAAAGGGGACCTTAAACTAATCCTTCAGCTCCTAATCCATCAACAAGAATTTATTGAGTGCTGTTGTGTACAAAGCTCTGTGGATATAAAAAATGAATAAAATATGTGACCCTTATCCATAAAGAACCAAAACTAAAACTTAAAGGTTTCCATAAAAATTGAAATGTAGCTCCTTTGCTCAGAAAAACAAATGTCCCATAGAATTAAACGTCTTGTGTTGCACGCACTTCTCAGAAGCCAGAGAAAACTAGTAGATGCCTTCTTTACTTTAATATTGTCTTTTTTCTAGATCATAAAAGGTTATATAGTAATATCAACTGTTAACTCCCCTACTAAAGGCCAACCAGAAAAATCTATTGACTAACCAAAGCCAGTTTACTAAATCTACTATAGTCAGACAGAATAGAAAGAATATTGTATCTTATGATCTCAAAGGAGCAGGTCCAGGGGAATATTTGTAGGGCTTTGAGGTCTGATCTTAGTGGCTGAAATTAAGTCTTTCAAGGCAGGGACTTGACTAAGATTGAGTGAAGTTCTCAACATAACAGTGGAGTGAGGTGAAGGCCTTAAGGTGAATCTTCGTAAGTGACCTAATGTTTTATAACCAAACTATTTACCCAATCAATTGTTCTAAGAGGACCTAAATTTGCTCTGATGAATAAACTATGTGTTTGGATACACTGGCTTTCAGGAATTATTATTAAGTAAAGAAGTCATGAATTGGTTTTACAGCCTAATCTTCCTGGCCAAATATTTCCTAGAATAATGGGAGTAACCCAGGCACCCTGCTGGCTGCATTCTATTTGGTTCCTCACTTTCTAGTTCACTTATATGTTAAATATAATTGTGATCATTATTATACCTTAAAAGATAATTGACCACATTCTAGAGGCCTCAAATGAAAACAGCATATACATTTATTATCCAATATATTTGCTTAATGTTATTGAAAGCAATTGTATTTTTCAATATTTTCTTAATTTCAAATTGTTACCCAGAAATTGAGAATATGTATTTGCACAAAGAGATGAAAACATTTATTTGGGGAAGACAAAACTTTCATTTGCAGTTTGAAAAGGTCAGACCTATCATTCCTCAAGAAAATAAAATAAATATATAATATATTCATTAATAATGATATTAGTATGAGATATAACTTTCAGTCATAAAAGCATTAAAAATGAAGAATTAGTCCTTCGCTGGTTGTAGATTTAATTTTTAAAAAGTCCAAGAGTCCTAGCCGGTTTGGCTCAGTGGATAGAGCACCAGCTTGTGGACCAAAGGCTCCTGAGTTCAATTCTGGTTAAGTCTATGTACTTTGGTTGCTGGCTCCTCTCTGGTCTGGGCCCTGGCAAAGCCTTGGGCAGGAGGCAACCAATCGGTGTGTTTCTTTCACATCAACGCTTCTCTGTCTTTCCCCCTCTCTCCCACTCTCCCTAATAATCATTGGAAATATATCCTCAGGTGAGGATTAACAACAACAGTAGCAGCAACAACAACAACAACAAGAAGAGAAAAAGAAAATAAAAAGTTCAAGAGAAGAAAAATAATATAAATCTGCATTTTGTTTTTCTCCTCCACTGAAATAACATTAAAATTACTATTTATTTTAACTTCATTGAAGAGCTGTACCAAAGCTTTGTACACACACATTCGTACTCAATAGTCACAATGCCCTTACAAAACAGGTCACATTATTACCGTTTTACAGGTTGAAAAACTAAAACAGGGTAAGCATGTTGCCCAATTCATATAGGTCTTGGTAGAAACAAGATTTGAACTTTGTATATCTCATTTCTAAGCCTGCTCTCTTTGGACTAATAAGAGTATAACCAACATGACTCTGATGGTGAAATCAGAACCTTGGTAATGAAATGTGATCATCCATCTCACTAGAATGCAAACCTACTAATGACTTCTGTACTGGAGGGCACCAATGACCATTCCGGACAGCATCTTAGACCTGGCCAGGTACACTGAACAAACAAGTTGGGGAACTCTTGTATCCCCTGACTCCATTTCTCCGATGCTTCAACTGAAGTAGATTAAAAGGAATGTTCTTCCTTCACTTTCTTTTTCATGGTCTATAAAAATGGCAAACTTTTAAAATTTAGTTTCTAAACATAGTTGCTGAAATCTACACATTGCTAGCAAAAGGCAATGGAATAAAAATGACTGAGAGTTCTTTAAACACACTTAAAAAATAGATGTAACCCAATTGGTATGGCTCAGTGGTTGGGCATTGACCCATGAACCAAGAGGTCACCTGTTTGATTCCTCCTAAAGGCACATGCCAGATTTGCAGACTTGATCCCCAGTAAGGGGCATGCAGGAGGAGGCAGCTGGTCAATGTTTCACTCTATTCAAAGTTTCTCTCTCCCTCTCTTTCTCTCTCTCTCTCTCTCTCAAATAAATAAAAACATATTTAAAAAATAGGTGAAAGTTGGCCAGGGCTATGGCCTCAATCACCCATTTTTATTGAGATTTTGTCTTTGGCATTCTTCTTTAGTGAATTTTATTTACCCACTGTGTTCCTTTGTATCTGAGGAATAAAACTAGGATTCTAATAAATACAAGACCCTTGAGTCTTTGGCCAGCTCTGAGAAAATGCACATTAAGTGAGTAGGTGCATGTCCACTGCCATCACTGAAAAAAATTCCATTTAGGGTTAAGTTGGTGAGTTTTGGCGCTTTAGTGAAGTCATCTTAGAAAAGGGAAAAAGAAGTAATCAAAGTGTGGAATAAAACAATATTTTTAAATGTGCCAAAGAAAAAAACTAAATCCTAAGCCCTATCTCCTAGCCAAATTGTTTTAATTTTTAATTACCTTCAATACTTTCCCAACTTTCATGCTTACAGTCTCGTAATGCTTACAATTTTGGTTGTTTTTCTCAAAATTGAGCAAGCCATAAGATTTTTTTAATGCTTCTTTGTTATGTCTTCACTTCTATTTTTTAAATCTTTTGTGGAAAGTATTACATATGTCCCCTTTTTTTCTCCCATTGACTCCTGAAAGTCCACCCTCACCCCCAGCCCCAGGCCTCCACCACCCTATTGTCTGTGTCCATCTATTATGCATATATGCATATAAGTTCTGACTTCTATTTTTGATGGTGGTATAATTCCTACCAAGTAGATGTACTGCTGTCTATTATATCAATTGTTTTTCCCTTTTCATGAATTTTAACAAGAAGGATTCTTGCTTACACATTAGGCAAAGACAAGTAGATAACTCAGCCACGTCATGCAGCCCACATGCTTCAAACTACCTCTTCCTCAGGTCACCCCAGGGCTGCTTTCCTATCCTCGAGCTATTCCTGGTTCTATAAATGGGTTAACATAAAATGGGTTCTTTGAGTTGCGCAGGCCTAAATCACTTGACCGCAAAGTCAAGAGATAAGAGAGAAAAAGAAGGATACATAAATAGATGGCATGAAACTAGCCCCTACTTCCTGACTCATGCAACTACAAATAAGGCATTGAAACTGGTTTGTGCTGATATGGGGCAGACATTCTTCCGCTTCCCAAGCAGTGCAGCTATTTACTGGGAAAAAGCGAAACCTAACCACCTCTAAATACCTTCACAAACCATTTGTTACACAATTGATAAAGTTCCTAGGCTGGCATACTTTGAAATGCTCGGAATTAAGGATCAACTAGCTGTGCAGGGTGCCGAGCGCTGATAAAAATAGTTTATCTTGAGCAGTGAAGCTTTCGATGATTCTGCCCTGCACAGCACCCTGGAGATGGCTGTCTGGTGTCCTGACTTTACTTTTGAAACTGAATGATTTATGATGAAAATAAAGATGCTGTTAAGAAAAGATAGAACAATGAAACTTTTTAAAACTTTTGTTTCTTTTCAATTACAGTTTACATTCACTATTCTTTTATATTAGTTTCAGGTATACAACATAGTGGTTTGATAAGCGTATACTGTATAGAAATCCCTTTGATATTTCCAGTACCTATCTGACACCATACACAGTTATTGCAATATTATTGGCTATATTTCCTACGCTGTGCTTTACATCCCCATGACTGTTTTATAACTACTGATCTGTGCTTCTTAATCCCCTTCACCTTTTCACCCAGTCCACCAACCTCCCTTCCATCTGGCAACCATCAGTCTCTTCTGTGTGTCTTGAGTCCAAAACAATGAATCATAGTGTTGTGTTATTTTTATTAGGTATGATAATAATATTATGGTTATCTTGGCATTTTTGGATGAAATAATCAAGTGTCTATTTGCTTCAAAATACTTAAGGAAAAGAAATTTTGGCATACCACGCAAGCAAAAAATGTTGACAAAACATTATATCTTGAGTTTGTTCTTTATATATGTACTTACAGCCTTCCTTTTTGTTTCTTTTCATTTAATTCCTGAAAAGAAATCATTCCCACTCGCATATAGACCAATTCAGGTATATTTGGGCTTCCATATTTTTGGCTTTGGCTACAAATTTACTTTTTATTGGTATTTTTTTACAGCTTAGCAGGAGTTCTTCCTTCTAACCATAGCTTGAGTGTTGAACACAGCTGCTCAGATTCCAAAGTGGGCTGCTGATGGCCCATAACATGTCCTTATACAAGATTTAACAATGTGCCTCTTCTTCCAGGTGAACCAAGCCCCCAGCAGTGCCTTCAGGGCATGCATTTTACTACCCACCTGTCCCCTTTGGGTACCCTTGTGCAGGGAACAGTTTTGCATCATGTTACACTATGTGCAACAGTCTTAGTACTGAACACTGACATCCCATTTCGCTTTTATTTAGTGTCTGGCTGCTTTGCTTGGCAGTCAAGTGTCTACTCTGAAGCCAAATTAGGATCACTTGCTCCCCACCGGGACATCTCATGCCCCACCAGGAAGAGTTTGGCCTGTTAGCAAGTTTCTCTACCATCCACCCCAGCCTCTGGCAAGCAGGCCAAGCTGCAGTTACTGAAAAGCCCATTATCTATTGTGTCTTAAATGTCCCCTTTCAGTGCTTCTAGTTAAGTGCCCTTCTATCTCACATTTGTCCATTTGGGACAAGGTGAGGAGGCAAATGAAGATGTATGCCACTTCCATTAGCTGAACGATTTAGATTTATAGGGGTTGCTTCAATTACTTAAGTGTGGGATCAGGTGTGGATGTCAGATGTATCCTGCTATCTGGTTCCTCTTTTATGAGGTGACTCAGAATTTTACATTGGAACTCATCTTCCAGAGAGATGGCAAACAAACAAAAAGAAATTCTATAATTGGCCCTTGGTCATACAACTGACGACTTATGTTGGTGATAGAGTCAGACTTATATCTAATCTATATCTATCCTGTCTAACACTCTAGCCACTGGCCACATGTGGCTGTTGAGCACGTGAAATGTGGATAGTCTGAATGGGGATGTGCTGTAAGTAAGAAATGCACACCAGATTTTAAAGACTTAGTCTGAACAAAAAAAAAAAACAACAGTATAAAAATAGTTCAAATATACTGTTACCTCATCCATTCAATTAACAGTTCATTCATTTATTCAAGAGTTGCGCACTGTGCTAATCATTAAAAACAAAGCAAAGAATAAGACGTGCTTAGTTCTGGCCCTCATGAAACTAGAAGTAGATGCTATTAAACATTTTCTTCCCTTATTGGTTGGTCTTTCGAAGGAATACTCTGACTATGCTTCTGATATTCTCAAAGCAGACACAGTTCTAGCCCTGGTGCAATGTCAAGGACATTACCAACTGCCATCTGGCAAAAGTACCACTTCCTGTTGTCCAATGAAACAGCCACTCATCCCAGGTGAACACTGAAAATGTGATGAATATGAATTATAACATGCCATAAATATAAAATACACACTGCATTTCAAAGACAGTATGAAAAATGAATGAGTATCTCATTCATATATTATCTTGATTACATGGTGAAGTAATATTTGTATATATTAGATTAAATAAAATGTATTATAAAATGAATTTTACCTGTTTTTTTACTTTTTAAAATGTGAACACAAAAAAAAATGAAGTTTACATATGTGGCCCACATATTTGCATTGGCCAGCACGTCTCCATAATGATTGTTTCCAGTCTGCCAGTGCAAATAATCACACCAGATGGAGCAAGGCCCTCCAGGAAGCCGTACAACATTGATGGAGGACCTTGAACATCATGGGGACTCTAAGCTGCTTCAGTTTCTCCCTCTTTTCTGTTTGTGGGTCACTTGCACCTTGAGTGACGAGTGAACATTATTCAAAAGTCTAGGGAGCATGATGCAATGGAGAGGCAGAAAGCAATTAATCAGAAACTCTAGGTTCCTTTGGTCTCAGAGTTCTCACTAACTGACAGACCAAGAACCAATAATGAGTGCCTGTAGAATCTCCCTCACTGTAGGTATAAACATGAAAATAATCTGTTCTCTCCATTCCAGATAGAACTGTAGTAATTGAGATAAGCATGTGTGAAACCATCTGATAAACTATAAACTTTATTGCCTTCATCATTTAAAATAATAATCATAACAAATACTTTTGTAAGCAATTGGGAAAACTTCTGGGATGTAAAAGATGAAAACATCATAATTCAGGGGAAATTCCACAAATAACAAAAATTTAAATAGAAATAGAAATGTTAAAACACTAATCTTTAAATAGTAAAGCTGACAAAGAGGTGAATGAGAGGATGGGAGACAGAATGAAAACATGTAACAGAGTAGTGACAACTTGGCTTTGGAACTAATATCTATATCAACTGATGCCAAGACATCACTTTGATATTCCTTGCCTTTCCAATGAATATTATCTTTATATGCTACTAATACTTTTTAAATAATAAAAAAAATCACCTTACCTATATTGTGGTCAATTGTTTGAATATTTCTGCTGAGCAAAAGGTGGGTGGCAGGCCTCTGATTTCACACACCTAAGATGAAACTTGTTGAAACAGAGAACACTTTGTACAATTTCTGGCTTAGCATTGCCAGGCACCACTTAGTCCATAATTGCACACTAGTAAAACACAGACGTAGTTATTTTTCTGAGTATCTGAGCTGGTCCCCACATTCCTGATCTCCATCAAACCCTGAAAATCAAGGCTGATTCGATGACCTCAGAAGTCCTAATTTGGCTATGCTTGTTGTAGTCTGGGAAGCTTGCTATACTGTGGAAAATCGAGTTGTTTTTCTGCTTACTTGACTACACAAAAGATTTTTAAAAGTGTTCCCAACCAGTGCTAATTTAAATCAGTAAAGACATTTTCTTGGGTGTGTGACAAAGAGGTTGACATCATGGGGCAATCTATAGACTTGAAATGGATTTTGCCCAAGGAAGATTCCCTATGACACAAACAGATAAATAATACTGAACAGTATATTTTTAAATAAAGCATGTTATCAAATAGTACATGGTTATTTTTACCGAAGAATCTTGCCATCACTATCCTCTGGAATGGCCTGCCAAGAGGGCAAAATGAAATTTGGTGTAGGTGAGTCTTTTGGTATAAAAGGGTGTGGGACATTACATGTGTGGAGATAGAAAAGCCACAGAGGATATTTCAGACACGGTGAGAAAACCTGTCTGATGGAATAGGTTACTCATGGTGTCCAGTAGCAACATAGAGAGGAGAGTCCCAGCAGGAAGCAGATGGCATATTCCAGAGGATTCACTGAGCAGAGTTTAATGAATGCATTATTTAAAATGAGGTGAGAAAAGTTAAGCAAAACCAAGGGGAGATGTTGGAACACACTGAGATGAGCAACAAGAAGGTTATAGCACTTTCAGGTGTGAAGTGAAAAGTGGAGGGATAATGGCAAGAACCTCCAGCGCTAGGACTGGAGGACAGGACAGCCTGGAGACCACCAGCCTCTGTCAGTGATGACACAGGGAGCGGGGGAGAGAAATAAACAGCCTAGGCTCATTGTTTTTCCATTCTTCAATCTCTTGGCAGTGTCTCCATTGGCCAAAACCAACCAAGCTAGATGGCAAAGGAATCTATTGGTGTTTTCCATAAAGGCCAGCCTCTTGGTACTCAGAGTAGAATAGAGAAGATTGGGAAAGGGAGTTGGGTGGGGCAAACAGAACATATCCCAAAGAGCTGGTAAGTTTGGTAAAAAGGGTATCATTGGCTAAAGCTGTCTTCAGTGGACAAGGATGGAGAAATGTTTGTTTCCTGTCTATGTTCACTATCCTGACACAAACTTGTTCTGAACCTATTTCCTGTTATATGACAGAGATAGCTCATACTACAGGCAGCAAAGAACTGTTGTTACAAGCAGCCATTCTATAGACTTTCAACATTAAACGCAAATGGACTAAGGGGCAAGAATAAACAAGTAGGTCCAAGTACAACTTTAAGACTACCATAGGAATGCTTAGATACAAAAATATTATTGTTTCTAATCTTTAGCTTCACACAATCCCGAGATTTATGCTAATCCAAATTTTGGTTAAACTAATCTCAAACTCTATATTCATTATCTGAGTAAACATGCTTTAGATTTTATTTTTTCCTGACTCAGCCAGATATTGATCTAAACTGTTGAAAAGCTTACTGAGTCTCTGAGTAGACATTAAACAGAAAAAAAAAGTTTTCCAATCATTTAATACAGTAAGATTCCTTATTATAAATTTCTTTTCAAATTTTCTGATCCTTACATAGGTTTTAACATAAAAATGTTGGTAATTAAAGAGTTGTAAGTCTCTTATTGTAATTCATGTTAACAAATACATGGCCTCTGGGTCGCTAGCCACTGGGGCACAGTGAGACCCAGTCAAAATTCTATGCACACTCTGGGTGCCTCAGCATACCGTATGGGGAACAGATTGTTTTCATAGAAGCTCTGCTTTATTCCTGGCCCTGTTGCCCATAATTATTGTAGAGCAGGACTATTTCCTGCCTTCCTGCCCCAAATAGCAGGAAGCAGCCAACTCTTTCAACCTGCTTTGCTCAAGGCACCACTTCTCTGCAGGGGTGAGGGTTCACTGCCAGGAATTTCAAAAAAAGCAAACTCTGTTTGGGTTTCTTATCCAGAACTTCAGCTTGTGAACAAGAATGGAAGCCAGATCTGTAATCTATCCAGGAAATAGATAAATTAGATGGCACCAGGCCTGATTAATAGCAGCAAGCTAGGGGCAAGACCACAGCCCTGGCTCTTTCCTAGGTCCATCTTGTGTCCAGGTGAGACTTGGTGAGCCTCTGACTCATCAGGAACAACTGGGAAACTCTAGAGAATGTCTGCAGCCCTAAGAGAAAAGAGAATGTTCATTGCCCCTTGGGATTAATATAAACTGGCACTGAGCCTTTCTACATGCTGCCTCTGTGGGCCCATACTACTTACCAGTGGGCTTTCACGGATAGAATACCATTTGTAAGCCTTCCATCACATTATTCAGGTGTCCTAGTGCCCAACATAGATTACTCCATGAATTGTTACTCATTGTTTCTGTTGCTGATGTTTTTCTTTTTGTTTCTGAGCACAATACTAAGTATTTTATATGCTCTTATCTCATTTAATCCTTACCCTCACCCCACTGGTTATCATTGTTAACCCCATTTTATAAATGGGAAAGCTAAGTTTTAAAAAGATCAAGTCATTTAGCAAGTTTCCTAAAGAACAGAGCTAGGGCCCAAACTAGCAAGTGCTGTGCCATCCAGTGCAAAGCACACCATGGCACACACCTAGGACAGGCCTCCAAGGGACTCATAGCAGCACCGTGCAGGACAAAAAGGAGCACTCTGGATGAGACCACCAAACGCGGTAGGCAGTTTTCCCAAAGAGGAGGCAGAAATTGCTAATATTACTAAAAATCTCACTCTGGTATAAAAACACAGTCATCAGATGTATATAATCTTCAACTTAGACAGAGAATCTGCCCTGACTTCTCATCCCTGTTCTACCTTGGGAAAAGGACAAATGAGGAGAAACAGTATCCTTCTGTTTTTAACTTCTCTGCCTGAGAATCAGCCCTGAAGAGCGAATCTTCTGATTCTTTGGCCAGAAACTCTGTCCTGGACCTGGAATCACAATGGCAGCCAAGTAAAAGGCAACCTTTATTAAAAGGCCAGACAAGCCCCAAAGTCCCAGTCATTTAATGCAGCAGGATTCCTTCTTATGAGCCGAGTCCTTAAAGTCCCCTTCATTGGGCTAAGCTAAAATCTTTTTAGGGAAAGCCCATGCCCTTCCACCCTCAGGCTTACAGTCTAGGCAGCCTGCAACCAAAGGCCTCAAGTGAAGTGATTGTAGCCCCCACCCCGCCCCCACAGGTGGCAATGTTACTTTTCCTGTCTTTAAAATCTGAATCCTCTTTCTTAGATGGATGGATGGAAGGACAGGTGGATAGAAAGACAGAAACGCAGGTAAAATAAACATTGGTATTGCATTAAAATTCATTATTTAAACACTTTCCTAACTTTTATCCCATTTGACTCAGAATTTTGTGATCATCAGAGTGATATTTGGGCTTAAATCACATGTGATTGAGAAGCAAAAAGGATGCATCAGCTACTTCAAAGGAACCAATAATTTTTCCCTTATTTGTTCATGCATCCATTCTCATAAATATGCATCAAGTGCATTGTTGGTGTCAGCTATGGTGTTAGAGCCCAGAGATACAGAGCAAACCTGACCCCAAGGAAATCAGAAGCTGGTAGGGAAAACTGACAAATTTGTGAACAATAACTGAGAGGCTATGGGGCACTTTAGAAACAGTGTAGAGGAAAGACCTAACTCTTCCTTGGGAGTCACCTTGGGTGTGTTGGGGAAGGTGTTTCAGAGACAGTACAGTCAGGTGAACCCTGGAAGGGATGAGTATGAGCTGATGTAATGGTAGCAACATCAGCTACCATTTATTGTTCTTCAAACAATAAATTATGAAGGCATTCTTTTCAGAAATAAATGGTATAAAAGTTAATTCTTATAACTAAATATTATACAGAGATTTAAGAGAAGGTGATATAAAAAAGAAAATAAGGGCTAGTAATAAGTTTCTACATTTAGTTAGTAATTTGTGATTGACAAAGGTTGTTTTGCATATTTTCTTCTTTGATCCCAGCCATTTTGTGAAGTAAACAGGACAATTTGTATTATGTCCACCCTCCCAAAGTGAAACCCAATCCTCAGAGAAGCTAAATGTCAAAGACGTTGACCCAGCCAATAAGAAAAAAAGCAGAGGCAACCTACCATGTCTGCTAGTTCTTAGCAAACAACTTGAATGTTGCCCGAACTTTATCATGCTATTTAACTACTAGCAAAAGGAAGAACGTGGTTGCTTTTAAAATGAAAATAACCAGTTCTATCAATCAGGTGAAATCCAGTAAAATAAAGTGCAGAAGCATACACTTGATAAAGCAAAGAAAAATGGAAATCAAAAATAGATGCAAAAGAGTTGAATTTACTACCAACTCATGCCAACTATCATTAGGAGTTTTACTGGATCATCAGCACCCTCTCTCTCAAATCACTTCTGGTGTCCCCCCCCAAATTAACACTTTTAATAAGGAATTTCAAGAGATTCCCAATATTGTCGTTGCTTTTAGTGAACTTAAATGAAATTTTGTTAAGAAGAATGTAATAGTGGACTCTAGCTTGCACTTACTTGGTACTTTTTATAATCTTACAGCATTTCCCTTTGAATTATATCATTTTATTGTCTTGAAAGGTAATTGGACTACAAAGCAAATGCCATTTAATGGTAGGAAAAGTTGCATAAATAACTCAAAATACAACACAAAAAAATGATCAGTTGAGCTCTGCTCTCTCTACTCCCAATGTAAACTATGCACTTTAGTCCCTTCATGAAACAATAGCTATTACTTATATGACCTAAGAGCGAAAGCACTGGATGTCCATGTTTATTCATTGTATAGTATTTATTGTAATCATATCAATAAGGCACTGTTTCTATGGGCCAGCTGCATGAGGCATAGCAATAGCTTTGTTTTAGAACACTCTCTTTGTATTTTCTGTTTTAATAGAATTTTGTCACATATGGCTGTGAATTCTACTAAATGAATCAGCCTTGGAGAGTTTATTTGCAAGATGTATTCCCTTTGCTTGTCCTGTGCTATGATGGCTTACTGAACAAGTCAAACATCAGACACTCTAGTTAGTGGAGACCAGGGAGAAGAATTTTTAACTTTTCTAAGTGAAACAGGTGATTTGCCAGATTTTGAAATAACTGTTGTATGGAGCATCCTTTTTAAATTTTACTATAGATTTAATTGAATCATATTTTCAGAATTCTGTCTGATTATTATTATATTATTATAATATAAATTTTTCTCCAGACAAAAACTAAACCTTAATCTCATAAAAACTTTTCTCAGTATATGACTCTCTATTTGTATTATGGTCATTTGAGAGAGACCAAGTAATATCCTAGCATATAAAAAGTGCTCAAGATGTCTGAAAAATTCTTAAATCCCCTTTCTGTATATTTCATTCTTTCCACACACAATTATTGAACACAGCTGAGGTTTGTGCTATGAGCATAAACACAAAGAGAATGGAGACCGAGCCCTTAAAAATTCAGTGAGAAAATTATGGTTTGATTTTTATGTTAATTCATTCCTTGTCAAAATTATATTTGAGGTCTTAAAACAGCACATATGAGTGAAAAACCAAGCACATCTCATTCACTGCACTACTTCTATATAAGTCCTGGCAGTTTAGCCATGAGAAAATCACTAATACATTGAAACAGATAAACATAAGTGCATATATAATGCTCAATGGGATACAAATAGCCTCTTCACTGCTAGTTTTACAAAGTCTCCAAGAAGAAACAGTAAATTAATATGTAGCATAACTCTCCCCAACCCCAAAAATCTTTGATCTTATATAATGGTTTGCCACCTGCTTCAATAGTCTTAAAATAAAATAGTCTACAATGTTGGAAGGCTGTACTCTTCTCCATATAGACTGCACAATATACTCCAGGTTCAACCCGTGCGAAGATATGCAGAGTGGAACAAAGCATAATGATGTGCATCTGGAGTCAACAAACACTAGCCTAAAAACACTGCTAATAATGTTAACTGACCCCCAGGCTTTGCATCCCTCCCTTTCTCTGTGATCTTTCTCTCTTTCCCCACCCTCCCTCCCTTTGCTTTGAGCCTTCTGACAGCAAGTACTTGCACAGTTACTTTGAGTTACAATATGTTATCCTCAGTGGAAATCAGAAGCTTTCATTCAAAAGGTGGCCACTCTTGACCTCTGACCCTGGCGCCTCCCACCCTGCTGCTCCACTCCATTTTCTGTCTCCATGGAACTGAATAGCCAAGTGAAAAAATGGGAACAGGCAGAGTCTATAGCTATTCACAGACCATCCCCCTGCTCCCTTCCTCCCATTCCTCCTCCCTCCACCCGAAAAAAAAAAAAGAGAGGAAAAGATGAATGAAACTCATTCATCAATAAGCAGGAGATGAAAAAGAAAGCACTACTGGCTGAAAAGCAAGCTAAGAAACAGAGAGGGGAAAGAGGGAGAGTGCCAGAAAAGAAACTGAGAGGATAAGGGAATGTGTGTAGATGCAAATGGTGAGTTCTCAAAAAAAAAAAAAAAAAAACCAGAAGATGAAAAGCAACATTGCACACGACCCAAAAATGAGTTACCTATAAGGGGTCAACTGTTTCAAAATGAATGCCTGTTGTGTAAGACATCGTCTTAAGACAGAAGAGTGCACCTATAGGGGAGTCAGCCTGGAGAGCCCAGAGCCTCTGGGATCTGAGATTGTCCCTTTTTTTAAGTATCCTGGTGGCACTGTTTTTGAAGCTGGGAGGAATGGAAATAGGACCCCTGCTCAGAGAGCTGGGAACTGCACATTCCCACACTCATATCGAGGAAAAGTTTTAACATATCAGAAAGCACATCATAGCACATATAGGTTACACTACACCTAGAGTCAATCTGTATTTCCACAATCTTGGCTGAACAATTTGATGTGTCCAAATCAAACTGCAATATAAGATAATGACTCAAATAAGACTGGCCAACAGCCTTACAGCTGACCAATGAGGTCACAGCACAGAGGCCGTCAAACAAAGAGTAGTTCCTCTCAATCCAAGTGAAAAAAAAATCAGCATTTAATTCAGATCAATCTCAAAACCAGAAAGATTTCAATGTTTCTATATTTTCTTCTTCCCCCACAAGATATACTAGTAAACATTTCCTAAGTCATTAATCATTTATCTGAAAACCTGTGTTGTTTTTTTCCTCAGATGAGTGCTGTCTGAGATTAGTGCTCCAATATTGAAGTTTTCATTTTATGAGAATCAAAGTAAGAGCCACATGAATTCAAATAAAAATGCTGGGCAAGATGTTTCTATCATCTTTTAGCCCATTCCTCTTCCATCAACAGGACATCCCCGGCACCACTAGAGTTCCATGGGAGCTGTGTTTGCAGGAAATGTTCCCCCTACTTCCTCCCTGACATTTTCTAGCCACTTCCAAATAGAATCTAAAACCACTGTGCCAGCAAATTTGGCATTAGTCCTGCCTATTTGCACTTTTCCTTTTATATTTTTTCACCTCTAATGATATTTTGCCAACTATGTTCTCTAGACTGTGAGATCTTAAACATAAGCATACACACAAAGGAGGTGATGTGATTGGGAAAAACAAATAAGAATGACACTGATAGTAAGACTGGTAAATTCTCATGAGCATGAATCATTGAATGGAAACCTCATGGACTTCAAGTATACCTACTTACCACCGTAAAGAGAAAGGCGCTTGAGGGTCTCCAAAAGTCACAAATGGCAAGTAGAGATGAGTGTAGAAGAATCCTTCTTCAAAGAAACAATCAGAAGTTCTAGCTATTGTCACTACTAAGAAGGACAGAGATTAATCTGTAGCAAATACTACTGTAATTACTCCCTTCCTACACTTTCCCTTACCTCCTCCCCTTACGATTCTACAAATTCTCATGAAAAGCACTGAAATAAGGACTAGAATGCAGAAGCAGAGTGGATTCAATTTCGTGTGGGACTCTGCCAGATTCTCATTAGGTGCTGGACATGTGAGCCAATGCTGATTGCCATGGCTGATCTACCCGAAATCTGCCCTTCCTGAAACACTAGCCTTTGTTCTTCTGGTCGCCGTCTTTAAATGGAGATTTGGGTGAGAGCAACACCAAAGGGACCATCATTATACACCCATTATTATGAAACCGATGGGCTCTAAGTCTTTCTGGCTAAAAGCTCTGACAGGGTGACATCATACTGGATTGTAGAATCATTGCTTTCCCAGTAAGTCAGATTACAAATGAGAACTAGAATTGGGAGGGAGGGTAAGGAGAAAGATAAAGGAAGAGTGTTTTTCCTCAAATTCACTTTACTTCATGCTGGAGTGAGAGGCCTGCCATACTCACGAAAGGCTAATTATATAAATCAGATGCCCTGGCTGAGTTTCCAACCCCCTGGGAGCAGGGAGAGCTAGGAATAAATGAGGACTTCTGCAAAATGAAAGCAGCCCTTTGAAAAAATGCCAAAACCAATGGTTGTACAGCTTAACCCACAATTTATTTTATAGAAACAGAAAAATCTGGACCAAGGATAACAAAAATAGCTGAGTTTTTGTCTTCCAGCAGATTTGGAAATGTGTTCTGAATTTATTTATCTCCTTGATAGTATCTACTTGTCTTTACTTTGCATCATCAAATATGACAGCTCCTGAGCTGTACAGATATCTGAATACCTCCTCGGAATGAAATCTGATTAGTGTTTCATGAAGATAGTATTTGTGTTAGGACCTCATGGGAATAGCCATTGCTTGGGTTGCCAGGGCTAAATATGGTAGGAAAAATAGCAGCAGCAAGGAACAAGGTTGGTTACAGACCTTTAGTTCTGGTTGGCACTCACGCGCATGCAATCTTGAGCAGTCACTTCACTTTCCAAGGTGTCAGATCCCTCATATGAAAATGATGGTTTTGTTGGACACTAGCAACTAGTGATCTGTGATACTAATCCTCCATCCACACACAAGTAGTCAGTCTCAGATGAACAACTGCAGTTCCAACCAGATATCAATGGTGTACATGACAGTTACTTGGATTATTTGATTACTAGATTTAAAGTTTGGACTTTGTGGATGTTGACACCTTCTTTTCCCTGTGGGTCATCTCAGCCTCCATGAAAGTTCATCCTTATTCTAATCCCAACTCATTGATACTGCCTCCTGTGGATCCGCTGAGATATGGCACCTGAGAACTGTTTAATTTCTGACAATGTTGGTTCCTTTTTTTAGAGCAAGACATGAAAGATACCTGGATTCCCAAACTGGATGCTTGGACATCATTCAACACATGCTTGCTAGAATAAATCATTATGTAAATTTTCAAATGAAAAGGCCAATTAATTATTTTTAAGAATGGCTCCAACTAGATGGAGGGCTGATTTATTCATCCTTATTTTTCTTTCCAATAGTCCATTTTTCTTATTTGTATTTCTGATCAGACTAACTAATTAAAATTTATTTTGGCCTGATTAAGAACTCAGACTGAACATGTAGGCATAAATCAAAATCATAGTGATACAGAAGAAATGAAACAGATGACTAAGACCATCTGGTCTAGCCCATTTTTCAGAGATAAGAGGCTCAGAGAGATGAGATGTCTTGCTCAAAATCATAAACTCATACATATGGCTTGTGGTGGGAGGAAATCAAAAGCCATATTTCAGTACATCCAAGCCTATGGTCTTTTTATCATAGCACATTCTGATTCTGCTAAAAGTTTTTAAAGATATACTGTATATACATTGAATGTACATATATCTTTAATATGTATACTTAATGTGGGTCATCCAGTTTGGTGTTTTGTATCCATAATATGGCTAATAATTCTGAGGTGAGAGTTCACAGTGAGCTTTAACCTACACCATCCCATCTGATAACACCAACAATACTGTACAGTAGAAAAGGATGCTGAGTAATTTTCCCAAAGTCATTGATGAGCTCCCCATAACCCCTGCATAGTCACTTCTATCCCTGCCCTTGTTCATGCAAAGTGCCAAGGGCTGGAATGAAAGGACATTCCAAGATTGGCTGTGTTCTTTGGAAGCAAGAAACTGCTTCTTCTGTTCATGAAGTTTCAAAACTATCTAGGATTATGTTTCCTGTCCTTCTTCTCCAAGGGGAGCATACAAAATTCCTACTGAAGGACACACCTATGTCTTAGGAGTCCTGCTCCCTTTGACTTGCTTTTTTTTTCAGCCTCTAAAACCTTTGTCTAGTCCAGGGAGAGAAAGAGCTTTCTCTTATAGAACCAATTCACAGTTTATTGTTATAATATTTTATATTGAATTTCTTGAGATGGAATTAGTTTAAAAAAACATATAGGTTTCAAGTGTACAATTATATAACATGTCAACTGCATGCTGCATTGTGTGCTCAGCACCTAAAGTCACCTCTCTTTGTGCCACCATTTATACCCCCTTTGCCCTCTTCTACCTCCCCTCATCCCCTTTCTCTCTGGCAATCACCATACTGTTGTCCATGACTGTTGATTTTGTTGTTGTTTGCTTGCTTGCTTGTTGCTTAATGCCTTCACCTTTTATATCCAGCCTCCTATTGTTATAACTTTTGTGGGTTGTTGTTGTTTTTTCAAAGTAGGAACAGGTATTGAATCTGTCACCTCTATTACAAACCCCTGCTTTATTGTTATAACTTTTATGCCCAGAGTCCCCATGGCTTTGGAAACTCCAAAACTGACTGCTACTCAAAAGTCATAAATTTTGCTTTCTTTTCCTATGATCTACTATAACTATTTTCTCATTAGGATTACACTATGAATACATTGTCTATCTGTTCCAAAGAAGAAATGCATCCATACTATGTACATTGCTACATCCTACCACTGGTGATTAGATTCCCAAATCAGCTGACCCAAACCTATTGAAACTATTAGGGGGAAAAGTCATCAGCCTTATTTCCTTTTCATGATAGGTTATACCAAGTTGCTGTTGATTTCTGGGGTTCAGAGTGTGGTAAGACAAATTTTTGTTAATATCACAACAGGGGCTCCATTAGGGTGATCTGGCCATGATCAGTCTATAGCCTAAGAAAGGTGAAAATTAAAATCTCTGTAGCGAGCAGAATGACCAAGGATAAGATGCTCCTGACTCCATCTTTCCATCTTTCTTTGACACATTGGCTTTAAGGAAATTCCTGGAATTTAGACACCGTTTTAGGGATTGTAAAGATTAGGGAAGAGCAAGAAGGTCTGAATCAACTGGCTAACCCTACATTTCCTGGATTTCCCTGATATTTTTCCACTTACAGGCTCAAATGCAAATTAAGTTACCTCCAGTCCTGAGAGGCTGACTTAGTCTATCAATTCAAATGGCCATAGGAAGCAGAAACAAAAAGAGGAGGAAGTATCCAAAACAGACACTGAGACAGATCCTCAAGCAGAGTAAAGAGTGAGAGTTGGAGAGGATTTCTCTGTGAACTGGGTGGGTGGAATGACCGAGAAAATTGGTTTATATTGTCAAATGAACTTATTATACAAAGGTAGGCGGGCCTGGTTTTAAGATACAGGTGGCAATTCTGAAGCTCTAATAAAACGGATAAAACCTACCAGGCATCATCAACATGGGAGAAGTGTTCCGATTGGAATGATAGCATATTATTGTCTCTTTTGGGGTCTATCATTTTCAAAGCTGATTTTTAAATGATTACAGTTGTAATCATTCTCCAGTGGAAATAAATATAAACTAGGGTATGCAGCAATGTAGCAGCCAAATGAACCCATCCCTTTGTCTTTGGGGAGTCTCTGCAGTGTACATTTATCTGCAGTGAGCAGTTTTATTGGAAGGTACTTTACTTGCTTTGCTACTATGACAGAGATCATGGTCAATGAAACAGGAAACAAGGAAGCGGGGTGCCACCTACAGTGAGAAATGGAAGATAAACTTTGCCTGGGTTGACATTTTTCGGGTGGTTTGTTCCGTCCATTTGCTTCCTTTAAACCTGCTGCTTAGCTGCAATCTCCAGTTTCTGAGCTATACTCTTTCTCAGCTTTCAAGTCAGTTTAGACACCTACCTTTTGAAAAATTGTTGCTATTTAATTTTTTTAACTACTCCTCACCCCTCCCCTTTATTTAATGAAAAATATAAGTTATTAACACTGAAGAGATTCTTAACATCTGGTCTAAGGGAAGAAAAAAAGTAAAGTGAAGAAAGGTTGAGAAAATTCTATATATCTTAATTAAAATTTCAAAGGATTGAAATAGAGTCATACTCTAACTTAATTTATGATGAAGCAAATGTATAAAACAGATAAATTTTGGACTGAAGAAATTGGTTGATATTAAGACAAATTCAACTATTTTTTACTGACTCCACAAGATTGTGAAAATCAAGTGAAAAGAAATCGAACATAATAAAAACTATAAAATAATTTTATACTTTATATGTGATATTTATACTATGATATTATTACAAAACTCTTTTAGGTGCTTGAATGTATTTTAGTAAATGGCTCTTTTTCTCCCCTTTGGTTTCCCATTCCTCACCCACCTTGCTGAAGCCCAGAGCCCTCCTGCCTGACCTCACTATGTCTCCAAAGGAATACTTTGAGAGTCATCTGACTTCTCTGTTTCCAAGTCTGTATCATGGACTGGCTCACTCAACACCCACCTCAACTCTCTTCTAGGAAGTAGAAAATGAAAAGCAAAGCATAGAAAGAATAACAAAACAAATCAAATTTAAAAACAAAAACAACAAAAATAACCCCACCAAAACTATATTTCCCCGCCTATCTTAGCGCTGTTTTGCAGGTAACTTAAGGAAATTTCCCTCATAAGAAACTTTGGGAAATAATACACCAGGAGACAAAGGTAAGGTGTGTGGGTGAGGAGTGTGGCAGAAGGGTTTGGTTCTGAGGGAGTAGCTCCGTTAGCTAGCTGCCTTGTGCATCAGCCAGGAATCCTGGTCCCCTTCCTTCCTGTTAAAGACAGAAATGGTGTCACAGCTGTTTTTTGGTTGTGGCAAAGGCAGCAACTCCCACAGTGATCCAGCTCTGCAGTGTGTTTTTAAGAGTTATTCCCAGAAACTCTTCCAATAAATGTGGGAACCATCTCTGTCCCTTACTCAATGTTTCACTGCTTAAACTAAACAGGGGGATTTTGTTGTATGAAACAAAAAGAAAAACACAAAAATACAACAACAAAACAGAAAGACCTAAACTAATTCTTTCTCAACCCACGCTTCCATAACAGTCAAAGGATGAAATAAATTCTCACTATGATTTTCATTTCACACGAGTAACTTCTGAAAATTTATGAGGCAAGGTCCTCTCTCTCTCTCATAAAGTTTTAAATCTAGTGTAGTACATATATCCTACCTATGGATTGAAAAGCTCCTATTCCTCTACTTAGGGACCCACCAAGAACCCATAGCCACTCAGAACATAACCTCTTCTCAGCATGTAATGTTCACCATATACAATCTCACTGGACTGGGCTAGTCATAGATTTATCATCTAGCCTCTTGAATTAGCTGGGAAATCACATTAGGCAGGAAGAAGAATAAGGTATCTATTTTGGAATTATTGAAAGGTAGCTTTGAGCTATGCAACACAGTCAACATTTTCAGAAGGTTGTACAGTACCCAAAAAGAGAGAATCTTAAGACAGGCTCTTTAGAAGAGGGTCTTTATTGAGTTCTCTATGGACAAAAGTAGATTCAATAATATCAGGGTTCATTATTATTTTTCCTATTTATTGGCCTACCTTATTCCATGCAGCAGAGCATATGGCAGAGATTTAAGACTCACCAGTAAAGTATTCACTGTTAACCAAAGACACATATGTATTAAGATACTTATAGCACAATGCAAGGTTGGCATTACAGAAGTGAGTGAAAAGTGATGTAAGAACACAGAGTCTGTCTCAGGAGATTAGCTAGGCCTCCAAGTCAAGGGAAAATTATGTACAAGTGTACAGAATACATTTTGCCTATGTTAAGTTCTTTGGGGTCCAAACCCATCCTTCTATATGCTGGTTTATGATGCATCATGATTCTTTAGTGTTTTATTTTCAGTTACCTAGTTCATAACTTTATAGACAGTTAACTAGCATTAATATTCATTCTCTCAGTAAAAATAATGCTGTGGTTTATCTTTCGGCTGGTCCTGATTGGTACAGAAACTGACCACAGACAGGAGATCAGGAACCAGGCCCTCATAGATGGCATTTAGGGATCAATTTGCTTGTGTCCTTGGGTCTTAACTCAGTCATGGGCTCCATGCCAATAGAAGAGAGGATGCTAATCATTATGGCATGCAATGGCATCACAGTTCATCAAATGAAAACCTGTGATTGATTGTGATTGTGAAGAAAGGGCCTTGAGAGCCCAGATGGCTGCTGTCCTTGACGATTACAACACTGATGATGACTATGAGGACTGCGGTGTGGGCTAGATTCTCCTGCATACTCCACTGTGGTTATAGTAAGAAGTGAAAATTTCAAGTCTAAATTCTTATCACAAATCACAGAAGAGAAGTAGTGTGGCAGCCTAAAAGAATTTCATCTCTCATAACCTCTGGACTGATGTTGCTGAAAATCAAGCACAGTGTTTAATTGTGCATGTTCCAGAATTACGAACGATGTTGAAGTCATCAGTTCACCAGCTCTCTCATGTGTGAGGCCAATGTTTGGAAAGTGGAGTTCTTGATATTTGGAAAAGGGAAAACTGGCTGGACTCACATAAGACCCAGGCTCTAATGTCTCTGAGTTACTCTGAGTTTTCCTCTAGCAACTATTATGGATAGCCTAACCTGGAGCCATCTGGCAAAACAGAACTGTGGTCTGCAGTGTTCCAGCCCCAGCATCGCAGGGTAGACTGTATGGGGAGGGTTGGAGCTGAAAGATAAGAGCCCGCACATATGTGCAGTTAATTGTACAGAGTGTGAGAGGTAACGCTAAGTACCTGGAGGACCTAGTTATGCAGATTCATGATCTGATTGAGGTATCTGCCTCTTTTTCTACATTTGCATATTGAAAAGAAAATACTGGACTAGATTGGTAGTTTCACTTTTAAGTAGCAAAATCCTCATCAAATTAAACCATGTATAAAACTCAAGGATATAAAACAGATTTAAAAAAATAACTTGTTCTGATTATATCTTGAACCGAAATGGGGGACCTCCACTTGCCTGCATCTACCCTCAGGCACCTCTTCAGAGTTGAATGGCTCTACTGAATATAGTCGGTAAACATTTCAATAGAATAATCTCTTACAATCCTTAATTCTAAAAGAAACTGATTCTGAGTACCTGTTCTTAAAGTGTACTCAGACCAGAGATGGTAGAAAAGAACATTCTTAAGGCTGTGCACTCAGAATAGCTCAGCTCAACTCTACCTCCTCCCTCACATGGAACAAGGTACTTACCCTCTGCTCTCATTTCTACCCCTGGAATTTCCATCTTGAGGGCCCCCCTCCACAGTAAGGGAACACAAATCACACAAGAAAATCCCCTGGGAGGACAAGCAAGCAGTGTTCCTGAGAAATTCAGAGTGAGGCATTTTCCAGGACTCCATATAATCAAGTAATGCAATGGAAAAGATCTTTATAAAGATAGGTCAAGGTCACCTCACATTAAAAAAGGGGAGGGGGCTCATATCTTTTCAACAAGACGGGGGCTGGTTTCAAAAATGACCAATGGTAGGTACCAAGAGGGCCCCAAGGAGAGTGGAAAGCATTTTTTTGCTCCAGAAACTGGCCAGCAATTCAGCAAGAACAATCATCAGGGGGACTAAAGCCCTCCTGGGGAGCATTGGGTTACAGAGTGGGTTCCCAAAGCATCACCTTTCCTACAAATTAGCCAGCTGCCAGACTTGGTAAACATCATAAATCTCGAAGAACAGGGCTGCACTCAGGAGGTGACCCAGGTGTTTGACCAGGGAGAGTGTTGAAATATGCAAGGCCAGCACTGCCTGTGCCAAATGGGTCACAGCCACCCCTCTGTGCTCCAGTTTCCCAGGCCCCTGAGTAGAACTGCTCACAATTAACGGCTTTGTCTGTCACCAGGCCCGCCTGGCTGTTGGACATGGGGTTCCTCTCAGGTTGGTGGTCTCTCTCTCGCTCTTTCTCCCTCTTTCTTATTTCTACACATGCACAGTAACCTTAATCAGAAATCACATCAGCCACCTAAAGCTTTTTTGGGATTGTTATTGAATCCATCATTTGGGATGCCGGGCTTGATGAAAAGAGAGAGCAGAGGGCTAGGCAGGGATTTAGGCTTCCAGTCCTCTCCATGCCCTGGACTCCGCATGTGAAGTTCTTTTGTCATTCTGTCCTTTGGTGTCATCAGGAGCAGGAGCAGAATATGATTTTTAAGTTTCTTCCAACATGGTCAATGCGAATTAAATTTGAATATCAAGAATTTTATAAATGTCCAAGCACACAATTTCTTCTTTAAGCTTTCTACTCGAGCAGTGGGTGTGAGAATAGAGATAAAGAGGATGAGAAGAATCTGGAGGTCCTCAACATGTCAATCTGTACACCTCAGCACTCCTTACTACATTCATGGAAGTCCCAGCTTTGGGAAATCTTACTGACTTTGGAACTTTACTGACTTCCTTTTCATCTATCTAGTCCAGCAACTTCAGAATATTCCAGTCCCATGTCAACAAATACAGTGATGGGTAACCATGGGATTCTTCTCTCTCTGTGTATTTTATAGGACCTTCTTGAACTAATACCTTAATTAAATACAGGGAAATAATTATATGTAGGGTACTCAATATGTAAATAGTGCTGCTGCCTTGCAGGGTATTGCTATGTTTTATTTTAACTGATTTTTGTTTAATATATTTTATTGATTTTTTACAGAGAGGAAAGGAGAGGGTTAGAAAGTCAGAAACATCAATGAGATAAACATTGATCAGCTGCCTCTTCATGCCCCCTACTGGGAATTTTCCTGCAGCCTTGACCGGAATTGAACCTGGGACCTTCCAGTCCACAGGCCAATACTTTTTCCACTGAGCCAAACCGGTTTAGGCAATATTTTTATTGATTTTTAGAGAGAGAGGAGGGAAAGGAAGAGAAATAGAGACATGTTGATGAGAAAGAAACATCAATTGGCTACCTCCTGCACACCCCCTCTGGGGGCGCAAGCTCGCAACCCATGTGCCCTGACCAGGAATCAAACCAGCAACCTTTTGGTGCATGGGATGATGCCCAACCAACTGAGCCGCCCTGGCCAGAGCTAATGTGAGATATATATAATTTTAAACATAGTCCCTTCCGGAAATAATTTACAGTCTTTGCAGGAAGAAGACACATCAGTGAGAATCTGAGTGATTTGGGTCATGAGAATAAGTACCCTGGGAACTCAAGAAGTGCATGGTCAGGTCCCAGATAAGATGGACTTGAACCTTTCTTCACAAGAAGCAATCTAGTGGCAGAGAGCCCACTGGAGACAGAGCTTCAAAATGGATGAAGAATTTCAGTACCTGGTCACTCCCATGCTGGCCCAGGGAAGAATTCCAGCAATTCCAGAGATTTCAAAGAATAGGAAAGGCAGATAGAATTCCGCAGATTCCTTTATGCAGTATTTTATCTTATGTGGCTCCTCATGAAATACTTGTATATCCTTTAGCTCGTTATGTAGGATTTTAGGCAGGGTCTAAGTTTGTGTCCTCAGTTTTCTCAGAGACCTGACACATAAATGTGTGTGCTATGAATGAACAAATGGCCACGGGCTTTTTCTGAATCGTGTGCTACCCCTCCTCCATCATTGAGAGTGTTTGCTGTCATTCACCGTGAGGTTTCCGTGAGGTTATAGACAGTGTAGATTTCGGAGTCAAACAAAGGAGTTCATATCTAGCTTTTGCTAATTACTATTTGATGACTCGTGAAATCTATGTAATCTTTCTGAGACCTGTCTCCTTAGTTTTGAAACGGGCCAATAATATTTCACGTGAAATATGATATAGGAAAGCAATAAGCATTGAACTTCCTACAAAATTAACTTCTTCCCCACCAGCACCCAAGCTTCCTTGTTTGTTCTCTGTTTTTGTCTTATTTTTTATTTTTGTAACCAGTGTCATTTGTCTCTCCCTTTTTACATTACTAAAGGGAGAGTCTTTCTGATCCAGCTGCCTATCTATGTACAGGGTATCCCCAAAACATGTATAAACACTTTAACAGTAGATAGCTTAACTGATGTTTCTTTCTTTTCAGACAGACTAAACTTGGAACAAAAGAAATTCATCCTAAAATGCTACTGGAAGTTTGAAAACACAGTTGAAAAACAAATATAGCCTTTATAATTATTGAACGTGTGTATACCTTTTGGGGACACCCTATATTTCTCTTTTAGTACACCCCACTAATATCCAAACTATGTATGCCTACTGATTTGTGTAACAGCTCATGACGACTTCTCTAGTGATACACACACTTGCCTTCAAATCTCACCTACTAACCCAAAGACTTGTGCAGTTTGTTTAACAATTCCCAGCCTCAGTTTTTTCATCAGTAAAATGGAATTAATTAGCTTCCATGCCTTATAGAACTGTTGTGAGGATTAATTGAAGTCATATACATAAAGAATTTACCAGAGTTTCTGGCTGGGGAAAAAATCTAGATATTACAACGCTTGCTCCTCTTCCCCTACAGTCTCCAGGGAGACCATACTTTAATACCCCTAACCTGGGAGTTTTTCTGAGTATTCCCTAAAAATTTTGAATCAAGACACTGCAAGGGACTCAGAGCAAACATCTCCCACGTTTCAGTGAGACAGCAGTGTTCCTCCCACAGCTCAGGGTTCTTTTTTTGGCTGCTCAACTTCCTCTGTAGTCATTGAAATGGAAACTCAGAATTTCTCCCCTGGAGGGTTTTGTTTTCCATTTCATCAGAATCTGAGATCTCAGCCTGTCTCTGGGTATCCACAAAGGGTATTCAAACCTGCACAGATGAGAAAGACAAACTGCCAAGACTTCAGCGCCGCCGACCCCCCGCCCCGACTGGGCAGTGCTTCACCCCCTCGCCCCCCGAACCTCTCACAGCTTTGCTAAAGAACCCGTTGACATTACATTTTTTTTACATTTAAGTGACTTCAAAGAGTCAAAGGAAAAGGTGAGACAGCCTATATCATTTTTTCAGCCATGCTCAATACTATTGTCCCCCTTGATACATCCTCTGTATACATATTACGAATCCACGTGTCTATATTCCCAGGCAGGACATTATAAAAGGCAGAAAATAAATCCCTCCCTCTTCCTATCTCTGAAATTCCCTTGCACTCTGCATGCATGCTCAGTATGTGCTTGCTGGCTTAGGATATATGCATTCATATTTAAATGACATCCATTGAGCATTCTCAATTTTTATATTATTGTTATTACTGTTATTGTAATTACTGTTATTATTTCATGCCATTGGGGAATAAAACAGTCTACTTTTTTTTCCCTACCCATATGTCAGTTCACACACATTCTCTCACAGGAACCCTTTCTCCCAAGCTCACACTCACTCCTCCCTTCACCTGATTAAAAAGACTAAGAGCCACACGTGGTTTATAAAATCTCTCTTTAAAGCAGAACATTTTAGTGTTGAACTTAAAATGCAGACTATATATTCTAACTAGCCTATTCATGGTATTTAATTATAAATGGATCATTTCACACTTCTGGGAAATTTGGCAGCGCTGTTTTTCTGTTAGACTTCACTACCCGTCCTCATATTCATAAATATTATTTATTATCAAGATTAGAACATGTCTGCACCATCTAACATGTGAAGCTATTATTGGGAGAAACAAAGAAAAAAATCTGGAAGATAGGATTTAAAAGGCTAACATGCCAATGTTAGGGATACTGTAGAAAAAATATGATGGTAGGCACAGAATAGAGAAAAATAAGTAAACTTTTATGACATTGTGGGGATTTTTCCAAGTTGGCATTATTGCTTTCTCTTGATTTCCTGACATTAGCTTGTCAATTGAATTTCCTTCCTAATAGCAGGAGCTTTCCACAGACCAGCACTCTGGCTTCGCTGGTCCTGAAGTTCCTTGTCAACCTGCCTACAGGAGACTGCTTACTCCTCTTCAGGTATCTTGACCTGCAACTATTCATCCTGCAGAGCAAACTGGGGACCTCTGTGTTATAACTTCTGGCTTTCCTTTTCCCAGACTCAAAGTGAGTTCTGAGGTGAACTGTATGTGTTGTGGCTTGATAATGAGTATTCATCGATGCACTTTGTGTATGCAGGTGTCCCATTCAGAACACCCAAGCTAATGGAAACTAAGGAAATAACCAGACAGCTGATGCTCCGGGTGGTGTAAATTATATAACCCATGCACAGCTAAACAAGCAAAGCTCCAAGTTCTCCACTCTCTCCTCCAAACTCTGAGATTAATACCACTTATCAAACTAGCTGCAAGGCAGGCTTTCTACTGGTTCACGGCTTGGCTAAGAACAAAGAAATGTTTGTTTTGTGAGAACACAATCCTTTATAGCAAATATGATTTGGATTTCTGTTTGGCTTTAAAATAGTTTTTAACCAAATACTTTCATATAGACGTCTCTCTCTCTCTCTCTCTCTCTCTCTCTCTCTCTCTCTCTCTCTCAGCATATGAGTTTAATTCCTATAACCTGGGAGGGGATATATATATGTGTGTGTGTGTGTGTGTGTGTGTGTGTGTGTGTGTGTGTGTGTGTGTATACTAGAAGCCCAGTGCGTGAAATTCATGCACGGGGGGGAGGTGTCCCTCAGCCAAGCCTGCACCCTCTCCAACCTGGGACTCCTTAAGGGATGTCCAACTGCATGTTAGCTTTTTAAATCCAATCTTCCAGATTTTTTTCTTTGTTTCTCACAAAGATAGCTTCATATTTTAGATAGAGCAGATGTGTTCTAATCTTGATAATAAATAATATTTATGAATATGAGGACGGGTAGTGAAGTTTAACAAAAAACAGTGCTGCCAAGTTTCCCAGAAGTGTGAAATGATCCATTTATAATTAAATACCATGAATAGGCTAGTTAGAATACATAGTCTGCATTTTAAGTTCAACACTAAAATGTACTGCTTTAAAGAGAGATTTTATACACCACGTGTGGCTCTTACTCTTTCTATCAGGTGAAGTGAGCAGTAAGTGTGAGCTTGGTAGGATCGGGCCTAAATGGATAGTCGGACATGCCTTTCACAATCCAGGACTGCTGGCTCCCAACTGCTCGCCTGCTTGCCTTCCTGATTGCTCCTAATTGCTTTTGCCTGCCAGCCTGATCACCCCATAACCACTCCCCTGCCAGCCTGATTGCCCCTAACTGCCCTCCCCTGCAGGCCTGGTCACCCCTAACTGCCTTCCCCTGCAGGCCTGGGTCTCTCCTCTCCCCCCCGCCAATTGCCCTTCCCTGCAGGCCTGGTTGCCTCCAACTTCCCTCCTCTGCTGGCCTGGTCACCATAACTGCCCTCTCCCTCTGGCCATCTTGTGGCAGCCATCTTGTGTCTACATGTGGGCAGCCATCTTGTGTGTTGGAGTGATGGTCAATTTGCATATTACTCTTTTATTAGATAAAATAGAAACCTGGTACATGGGTGGGGGCCTGGTTGGTTTGCCCTGAAGGGTGTCCCAGATCAGGGTGAGGGTTACCTTGGGGCATGGGGCAGCCTGGGCAAGGGACCTGTGGTGGTTTGCAGGCCAGCCACACCCCCAGTGATCCAAGTGGAGGCTCTGGTATCAGGAATTTATTTATCTTCTATAACTGAAACTTTGTAGCCTTGAGCAGAGGCCAGGGCAGGCCAGGGCTGCAGGAGGCTTAGCTTCCTCCATTGTTGGGGGCAACTCAAGCCTCCTACTCTCTCCAGCTCTGTGGCTACTGACATTTTTGTTGGGATTTATTTATCTTCTATAATTGAAACTTTGCAGCCTTGAGTGGAGGCCAGTGTATGCAGGAAGCTTGGCTTCCTCCATTACAAGGGAAACCCAAGCCTCCTGCTCACTCTGTGGTTGCAGCCATCTTGGTTGGGTTAATTTTCATACTCACTCCTGATTGGCTGGTGGACATGGCTTGTGGGCGTAGCGAAGGTACAGTCAATTTCCATGTTTCTCTTTTATTAATGTAGATGTATGTGTGTGTGTGTGTGTGTGTGTGTGTGTGTGTGTGTGTGTATGTGTGTGTGTGTGTGTATGTGTGCATATGATCTATATCTTTAAATATAGGAAAATACTTTATATACTAGAAATCCTATATAATAAAGAGGTAATATGCAAATTGACCATCACATCCTCACAAGATGGCTGCCTATGACCAGGCTGGTAGGGGGGTTAGTGAGGGATGACCAAACAACCGAACAAGCAGGCTGCATGGGGTGACCAGGCTGGCAGTGAGGTTTAATGAGGTATAACTAAATGACTGAACAGCAGCCTGTGTGGGGCTACCAGGCCAGTGGGGGAGCTGTGAGGGGCAACCAGGCCAGCAAGGGAGGAGGCAGTGAGGGTAATCAGGTCAGCAGGGGGAGGGAGAGTTAGGAGCGACCAGGCAGGCAGGCAGGTGAGCAATTAAGAGCCAGTAGTTGGACCTCCCCCAAAGGGTCCCAGATTGGAGAGGGTGCAGGTTGGGCTGAGGGGACTCCCAATCCATGCTCCCTGTGCACGAATTTCATGCACCAGGCCTATAATATATTTATATAACATATATACTTCATATATATATATATATATATATATATATATATATATATTCACATGTCATATTTCACTATCTTTGTTCATGCCCACACACTAACTACAAAATTTACATGGCTATAGTGGTAATATTTCTCATTATTATTAGTGTTCAATATTGATGTCAAGTTCTTAGATGATAGGTAATAAAAGATACTTTATATGTGGATTTACAATTTATCTATAACAATATTATTTTTTTTCTAGATACTAACTAAAGCTTGTGGCTCTTTTCACTGTTTCCTCTCTTGTCCAAACACTTTAATATTCATTCTTCAGTGGCCCTATGACAATAACAGGCTTTGGAATTCAAACATATGGGCCCAGATTAAATATATGTAATTAGTAGAAATATATATTGTTTAATGCTTAAGTTATTGAAAAAGAGTTATCATAGTCTTGAGTTCTGATTCTATTTATTAATTTATTAGGTTTTTTATTTGTTTGGTTTAAAATAGGCCATTTTTTACTAGGGTAAGTAAAAGGCTATGTCCAATGTTAATAACCTAAATTGTCATAAATATATTATGCTACATAATAAGGAGATTGAACTTAACTATTGAAATTATTTTATCCCTTTCAGGGGCCAGAACCTGTCTGGTAGGAACTCAGTAGGCCTTTCCTGGCACTCTCCTTCCTGAGCCATCTCTCCTTCCCTGGCACATTCTCCATCTCATGATCCTGTTTTATTTCCTTATAACACTTACACACACACACTAACTGAAATTGTGTAACTTATCTGTTTCTTCATTTACCAAGAATGAAAACTCAACAAAATTATGTACCTTTTATGCGTCCACCCCTGTAATGCAGGGCTTAGCAGAATAGTATGTGAGCATGCTATAAATATTTGATGAGTGAGAAAATGGATGGTGACCCACCTATTAGAACGCCCCAAATCCAGAAAAGGGACACCACCAAATGCTGACAAGGATGTGGAGCAATAGGATCTCTCACTGATTATAGGCAAGGGAATTAGGATATCTCTTAATTTTGCTATGAACCTAAAACTGTGCTTTAAAAATATATATATAAAGTCTTTAAAAGATAATAAAAGTTCTTTAAAAAAGAATCATTAAACTCATCATCTGATTTTAGCTCCAGTGAGGAAAAAGTACATTGAGTGGAACTATTTTATCACAGGAATCAAAACTTGCTTATTTTCAGTATTGTTCATGTGCTAGAAAAAAACTGAAACTAATTTTAAAAAAAATTTTTTAAACAAAAAAATATTATGCCAACCACACCCAAGGAAGATGGAATTAAGGGAATATATCTCATTTTGGTACATTAGCATAAAGCTGACGAATATTCTATTGATCCTCCTCTAAGACCTCCCCTAAACTCCCAGCCTTTTAACTCCCTCAAAAGGAGGATCCAAGCAAGGGCTCTCCCTCCCAGGAGCATGCCCATCCCTGCCTCTCCCTTCCCTCACAGGCACACATCTTGAAGCTCTAAAAGACCCCAGGAGACTTGCTACCAAGGAATAATGGGTATTGGCAGCTTGTCCAGGGCTAACTCCCTGCTTTCCCCAAAGCTCCCTTTGCTGTGACTTCTTAGTGTGCCAAAGCAGCCCAATCTAGGATCATTTCCCCAGCTAGGCTTCCTCCTGCTGCTTCTTCTATCCTAGGCACTTCTTTCTTTTACTGTCCCCAGTTTTAATAAGTGTCCTCTAAAAATCAAAAAAAAGGGAAAATTAATGGATATTTTCAAGTGGTGACTTCTATACTTATTTTTAAAATAAATAAATAAATAAAAATATATAATAATATGTAGTTGTTTTCAGGTGTAATGTGTACACAGATATGTACCAGCAGTTCTCACTTTGCACAGTAGTATAGACTCATAAAAATGATCATGTATGCTCAAACTATGAAAAACAACCTTAATGATCAATGAGGAAAATTATGATTTTTTCCTTGAACTTTAAAAATGTTGCCAAGTCATGAAAAACTCCTGCTATTTGTTATTAGGTCTAGGATGGTAACTGGGAATTTGCCTTTCTAAGGAGTAAACAGTGAAGATGATGTTGCAGATTCGGGAACCATATTTTTGAGAACCACTGACTTAAATATAATCAGAAAGATATTTCACGGAGAGGGAGGAAAGAATCCAGAGACCAAAACCTGACAAGTGCATACACACTGAATCAGGAATCTTAGAAATCTTAGAGTGTGGGAGATGGAAGCCTGCAAAATTCAAGTGATTTAATTAAAATACAAAGTTTGCCAGTCTTAGAGTCTGGTCTACAACCCAAAATCATTTTTCAATAATTTCTGAAAGACAGCTAGCATCCTAATAGACCCTAGATATATGCCGAATATGTTTTACACACAAACACACGAAAAAGGGTTCTCAAACATTACTGCATATAAAAATAGCCCTATGGACTGATTTAAAATGAACATCCCTAAACCCTCACCTAAAGGCTCTGATTTCATAGGTGGACTAAGAACATTAACAGTCCCATGAGATTCAAACACAGCTGGACATTTCTTGACGAAATGGTGCTCAAGAATCAGAAAAGACAAAGTTTGAAGCCACAGAATCTATACACAGGAGGAGCAGAATACCAACTTTTCTTTGATTTTTTTTAAAATGAAATTCTTCCCCAGACTATGAAAATTCCCCGAAATATACTATGAGGTAGATGAGGCAATCATCATTCTTTCTTCTTGGAATGAAGTCTCCATTCTCAGAGTTTTCTTATTCCACATCTGTATAAAGGGCAATAATATTCAACAGATCTCATATAATTATTCTGAGAATGAAATAAGAGATTCTAAAGCAATGTGCAAATAAAATTAATACATGGATGTTAGCTGTTAGTTTAATATAGAAAAACCTAAACAGAGTATGATTTTTCTTCATATCAACTAGGTAACTTGCAGATAAGAGTCTTACTTATATTATCACAAGATCATCTTAGTAGAAGCTTATTCATTGGTCAAAGGAACCAAAAGCAGCGAACCCTCCATAAGTCATAAAATTTCACCCTCAAATTCCCTGTACCAGGACTTGTAGACTGAACTGTAATATGGAACAAGATTAAATGTAATATATTTTGGGCTAAAAGGCTTTCTTAAAAATCCCCTTGTCCCCAGGACTTATCTGATTCATGATAGAACTGGATATTGGAAACTAAATAATTTTGACTTCCTGAGCTTTCTTTTCTCTTACCAAAGCTGCAAAAATAATTTTTACAGAAGGAAAATAAAAATGATTCCTTTACCTCTGCCAAAAAGGAATAGAGAGTCCCTGTGTCCCAACAAGGCATGAGAAGGAGGTACCTACAGGGGACAGCAAAGAAGAAGCCAACCACCTCACAAAATACCCTGCCAGGACCAGAATCCCCTTCAGCAAAGTACCTAAGAAACACACTTTCCAGCACTTATCTTTCTCCAAATATATTAATCCATATTTGGTGAGTCCTCGAAATCCTGCTTTCACTGTCACTCTGGTACCAAGTTTCATGAGGAACTACTTTTTCTACTGGCTACAGAAGTAAGGACTCTCATTTGAGCAAAGAAAACTGAGCTGTTTCAAGGAAAGAGCAGACATCTCAGTGTGGGACCTCAGTGTTCATCCCAAATGCACTTACTCAAATTACAGAAGGTTCTCAAAGGCCCACTGAACTATTTTGGAAAATGTGGTTTCAACCATTCCATTCATATGTGCAATGCCAGAACTTGAATGTTGTGTTTTCTTGAAAACTGAAGCCTCCAAGGAATTATTAAAGTAAGAAGCAAAGTAATAAAAATTATTCCCAGAAAATAAATCGGTTAACATGGTCTTACCTCATTCTAGCCAAAGTATGTTGCAAGAGCTCCTGGGGAGGAAAGTACAGTAATGAGGGGGGAATTTGAGTTTTCATGGAAGCCTGGTCAGCACTGACCACATGCTGCATGTCTGAGGCTCCTTTTTATCAAAGGGCCACTTCAGACATTGAGTTTTGCCCACAAAGCCAGGGACACTCGAGAAGCCTGGGTCCAACCAAGCTCAGTTCTAAAGATAATCCTGTCTTTGCACAATTCTTCAGGCTCAGAACACTCACCTCTTCCCCCAAATCAGCTCTTTCTCTAGGCATCTTCTATCAATGGCACTAGTATACCCCCAAACTCAGCTTCAACCTCTCATTTTTCACTCACTCTTTATGTACCCAGCTTCCATCCTAATGTACAGACTTCAGATAGCTTTTATTTTCCTTCACAGCATCTCCAGAAAGGATTCCTTCCAAGTATCTATTTTCATTAAGGCATTTGAAATAATTTCTTTCTTCCTTCCTTCCCTCCCTCTTCCCTCCTCTCTCTCTCTCTCTCTCTCTCTCTCTCTCTCTCTCTCTCTCTCTCTCTCTCTCTCTCTCTCTCTCCCCCCCTCAGACCTACTTTCACTAAAGCATTTGAAATTTACTCCCTTCTCCCTCTCTCCCTCCCTCCTTCCCTTCCTTCCTTCCTTCCTTCCTTCCTTCCTTCCTTCCTTCCTTCCTTCCTTCCTTCCTTCCTTCCTTCCTTCCTTCCCTCATTTATTGGTTTTTGTGCAAAGTATTGGGCTAAGAACTCCATAGTTAAGCAGGAAAGATAAAGTCATTTAAAATAACCATTTTATGATAAGAATAAAATCAAGATTCGAAGCATTGACTCTATACAGAATTCCTCCTTTCTCCCTTATATTCTTCAGTCTTTAAACACAAGTCAGGAGACATTTCCTCCTGGAAGTCTTCCCTGAATCCACCCAAAGCTGAATTGGGTGTCTCCCTTAGGGGTTTTCAAAAGTGCGAATCTAGATCATTGACTGAACACTGTACTGATTTGCTTTTTATGTGCCTTCCCCACAACTAGACTGTGAGAATTGAAGACAGTGTCTTCATTTCTATATTCCTAATACTTAACATAGAACCCAGCATATTATGTTCATTGAACATTTTGAATGAATGAATGAGTAAAAAATGTATCCACGAAAAATCATAGAAAGCTGTGGAACAGAAAAAGGAATGAGTATTCAATTTAACTAGGAGAATAAAGACAATTTTTATGGAAGAGATGGTATTTATGCAAAGCACTAAAGCATGAAGAGGAATTCTAGAATTTGAAAAAATCAAGGGCTTGGGGAAGAGGGGTGGTACTCAGAGGGCTTACCTAAGTGATTCTCCCCCATTCTGGTACTTTTCTAAAAATAATCTTTCTTATAATCTACCAAGTTTTTCTTTCCTTCCTTGCTTCTGGAGAAACTTCAGCGATTTCTTTTGACCTAAAATGATGCAATTCAAGCATGAAGAGTAGTTTACATTTCAAAGGACTTGGTATGATTACCCAACAGTTTTTCTAATCCTAACTTTTTTCCTAATGATAACTTTCATTCTCTGACCACCCACGCTCTGCACAAATCTGGCCCATCTGCTCTCTGACAAGTGCCCCACACCCCATATCTTGATTTTTATCATCTCCTTGGGGTTCTCCTTTCTCCATCCCTCCCCTGGGGTGCTTTTCCTGCCTTCCTGCTATATATAAAACCATTCTGTCTTTGAAAATCCTAGCCCTCTATGCAGTATCCCGTTCCACTCAGACCAGAGTGCCTTCTCTAGAACTTGATGGGACCATTCATTTACCAATTAATAATATGCTATGTTGTATGGTTTTCCAACTATAAGTCCACTTTGTCCCCCTTGTGAGGAACCACATCAGGTATCCACTGGCTAAGATAATGGTAGTGTCTTTTGTCTCAGACAAGTATCCTATTGATTAAGAACTCTCAATAAATTAAACATTTCTCTGAGGATATCTGAGGTATCTAGACACCTTCCTGCCTACACTCTCCCACCTCCCTTTTCAGACATCGTATTATTCAGCTACCAGTTGATGAATATTCACAATAGATAGATTTCATTCAATAAGAAAGAACAAAATTCTATTATCAGTTCGTCTGTTAGAAATCACTAACTTTGCCTATGTTATAAAAACTTCCGACTTCCCTCTATTTCATAATTAATAGAATTATTGTGATAGTTATTTTTACCTCTTCCATGCAGACAAAATAATGATGTTTATTCATTGTGTGGCTAGCCCTTTAAGACAGATGCACCCCTTTCACTGTGTTTACCCTGGATCTTATAATCACTATGCTCCTTCATGCTTTCCAGCCTTCCAGTCTTTGCCCCTCATCAAACCACATCAATATCAGTCCTAAACCTTAATCATAAAAGACATCTAGAGGGATGGAAGCTCAGCACTTCAGAAAAGGAGTGACATCATCATGCACAACAGGCTGTGGATATGGAGAATCCATTACCTACTCTTCTCCAGTCTCTTCCATCTGTGCCCCACGGCTGGATGTCCAATAGGAAATTGTAGCAGGATTCTTTCCCCCATCTTTTGGTCCCTATTGTGTGTTCAGCTGCACTGGAGCTAGCTGCTAATCAAAGCCAGAGACTCTCATACACAAACAGGGCATTGTAGCCTTCCCAGGGTTAGAGCACAGCAGCCCAACAAACAATTTAGTGAGGTGATAGCAGGCTGGACAAACAGACAGGACATCTCCCAGACACCCACCTGCTGACACTCCCCCAGCTCCCTTTTAAGCACAGGCTGGTTTAAGGACCAGGCCAAGCAAACCGATACTTGAGAGAACAATGGAGAATGTAACAACATAAAATAGTATGCAACCAAAGAGTCTAACAATAGGATTCTGTGTGCAAGAGAGTATGTACTGCTGGACAGTGGCTAGGAAGAAGAAGGGAACACTGAAGCAAAATATCTTCAAATTTTCATGGGGCCCTTGTCCTGGAACAAGGGGGTGGAGGCAGAAGAGCATCATACTTAAGAGACTGGTGATTAGAAATATTAGGACTACAATATCTGTTCTCTCTCACATCAGCCTGTGATTTTGGACAAGTTACTTAACTATTTAGAGACCAAATTTCCTCATTTTTAAACTAAGAATAAAAATTATCTTTATCTCATGAGGTTGTTGGGGAGCATTGTACCCATCATTTCTAGAAAGCACTAAATAAATATTAGATATTATTATTAAAGTTCATGAATGATGCTCATGAAAAAAAAAGAGGAAATAAAGCAAAATCTTCAGCTTCTAAAAGTAGCAATGATGAGAGCTGGAGGCTCCTCCCTGGCCGTGGAAGTTCCTTAGAACTTCATCAGAGATGCTGGCAGGTTCTGAACTCTGACTTATCACCATGTGTCCGCAGGGCACATCAAGGGAAGCTAGGAACACCAATGGCCAACATGAAGCATGTCTACATACAATAAATAGCAGAAGACAGGACTCTGGGTCTCTCAACATTGATAATGGAAATATCTCTGAGTATAAAGGAGAGAACGGAAAAGAAAAGCTGAAGATGCCAAAAAAAATAAAAATAGTTCATGTCACATTTGGCTTGGGCAGCCAGTTAATATTAAATCTTTCCAGGAATGGAGGCAAAGAGGCTGGATGGATGAAGGAAAGAGTAGAAACTAGGTAAAAAGTTATCCTAATTCTGTGCAACAACAAACATGAATTGAGCACCTCCTGTGTGCCAGGCACTCTTTGGGTAGTGGTAAAGTGAAAGAACTAGAAACAATTAACCAGCAGTAAAGTAGGGACAATGAGGTCTGTAGCAAGATACATGGCCAATGAACTCAGAATTAAAATAGCAATTCCCTTTATTTAGAAAGGACCCATAATCCAAGATGATTTAACAATTAAAGTATCTTCATTTGGAGACCTCCAAATGGAAATGATATCTGTCAGATGCTATCTAGAGAAATTTATTATAATATTTGAAGATTTGCTTCAAAAAACACCAGTCAATATTTCTATACTTTATCCTATTTAGATGTACCTTAATGTCCCTCAGTTGCACCTTGTGCTCCACACTGGGTATTTCCTCATCCTCATTTTAGTAAAAGTCAAATTTATCTGTTGAGCCACACTGTCCCATAGTTTATCTATTTCCATCCTCTAGGAGAATTTTGTTACTTGCTCCTCAAAGTCTTACTATATAGTCTACACTTCATTGCTACATTTCTCACCCTCTCAGTTCAGATGCCCTTGGCCTTTCTGAAGGTCCAAATGACATTCCATTCTCATTATAACGTAAGTCATAATAGAAACAACTATATGCACATTCTCCAGGAACAAAGTGTGATTTTGCCTAAATTTCACCAAGAACAGAGATAAGCAATCCCATGTCATGTCAAATGAGACTGAAATCCATTCCCTTTTGAGGAAAATAATCTCTGACACTTAGGCTAATCTTCCTCACCAAAGAAACATGAAATCGCCATAAGAAGAGTAGTGACAACACCATGTCCTGTTCTGTACCTGCTGATGGACTTGAACATCAGACAAGACAGGGGTCAATTTGAGATGGGTAGAAGGCAAGGAATAATATTAGTTCTTCAAAATAAAATAGAACTTATTAACAGAAATGTCCAAACCTAATATTTTTCTGATTTAAACAAGATACTTGATGTTATACTTTGCAGCTTGTAAATGGTTGTCATGGTAGAAAACTAACCCAGGAAGCTAACTGGCGTTTCATACGTCGAAACTTTAAACCCAGAGAGATGCTGTTGTGTTCCAGCCCTTGAAAAGGAACTTCTCAGTCTCCTTGATCCCCTTTGCTCACCCTCTTCCCCTGTCAAGGGTGGGGAAGACATGAATGGAAACAATGAGTTACAGGGAGTTCCTATTCTGCCCAGGAACTCTTTACTGGACAACTGATACTTTTTGTCTTCAATGGCTTCCCCTGAGAAGAACAAGGAGCCAGGGTTGCTTCACACAGCTGACTGACTTCATGTCATTATTAGTCCAAGAGGCCGCTAGAGCCCAAGAGATCTGGAAAGCAAACAAGAAAAATCCACCCCAGAGAGATCTCCTAACAAACCCCAGCAGAGCCATATGGGCCCAAAGGACTCAAAGTTCATTCACAGTGAAGGAAACCTTCATGCCACCTAAGACAATTTACTGTGAGGTCTGAGTTCCTCTCCTTAAGCATAGGGGTTCTATCAGATTGTTGGATGTTTTCCCTAAGTCTCAGTTCAAGTGTTCTACTATTTCTTTTGTTTTCTTAGTTCTGCTGCCTTTGAAGCTAACCACCCTAATTGGAACCTCTTGCAAGAGAAGACCATCACTGGATGAGATGTTTGAAACCCACAGTTAGCTTGTTTGAGAAAATGTGGATCTAGTTAGAGAGAAATTGGTCGAAATCCACCTCTACCCACGTATTGCTGCTGAACTGCTTTTGATCTATTTCTCCAAACCAAATATCTTTATGACAGCCTTGAAGTACAATACAAATCCCCATATATCACATAGAAGAGGGCAAGCTCTGTGATCCCTAACCATCAGACTGAAACAGCTATTTAAAAAGGCTCAAAACCAGTTAGGCTCAAGTTGGTGGGAAGTCCAGTACTGGCCTAGATGATAACAGCATTTAACTTTCTTTGTGCGTCCTCTACTAATAGGAATGCAGTTGTCAGACCCAGTTTTGATCTCACTTTAAACTAGAGCCAATTTGTACACTAGTCATTCCAGATAAAAACAAAGCAAATAAATAACTCCTCAAAGGGTTCCAAGTCCTGGAAGGACATGAATCAAAGAGGTCTGATGCTCCCATAGTTTGCCCACCTGTGGTGTATTGGGCCATCTTCTTAGCTCAGAGCAGCTCAGAGGGTCCCCAGGCTCCTGGGACCTGCTAATGGGGTTAGCTTGGATCTGGGTTGGTTCAGGCAGCTGGGGCTTCCCTGGGGAGACTTTTACCCCCTGATATGCATCTGGAAGAGTCCTCAAGGCTAGAATGGAAGATAATGTTTACTCAGCTTGACCTTCAGTTGGTATAAGTGAAGTTCCCCAAGATTATCTGTTCCCATCTAAACACCAGAGCCTTTGCTGAGACAAAGATTTTTTTTTTTATTTGCTTCACAGGATTATGCTTGTTTTCATTTTTCTCTTTTCACCTTTTTTATGAATCCACCATATTAATTTGCTAAACTTTTATTTTAATGATTTAAATTTACTCCTGTCAAGCAAAATAAATGGACTTTCTATCTTAAGTGGCCAATTTAATAGAAAAAATGACATACATTAACATGTGTGCAGCTGTTAAAAATATAGCATACATCAATTATAATGTTGATTTGGAAAGTAGGACATATTATTCAAACAACTATTTTTTAAAGTTACATCAGAAAAACTGTATATCAGAATGTGAATAGTGGTGCCTATTTTGAGCAGGATTATAAGTGAGTTTTTCCTACTTCATCATTTTTTAAATATGTGAATATCTTGTACCATGAACACATATTATTTTTAGAATAAGATAAAATAATGTTTATTTTTGAGTTTTCTAATTACAAACATAATTATGAGGAAAGCCTTTTCATTATTATTTACATGACTAAAATTAATCTTTCACAAGTCTGACTGATGAGCTAAATCTAAGATTTCTGCATATTGCCAGAGACATTGAATTTAATAGTTAAATATATATCATAGTCAAGTATAGAAAGTGGGGGGAAGCCATTATTTAACTGTTTCAAAATTTAAATACCTACATCTGTTAGAATAATTCAATAAACTACCTGCTTTCTTTCATATAGCAGCTTCAAGCTTCCTCATTTGAACCCCTGGGGCTATATCGAAAAAATATAGTGCATACAGAAGCAACATTTTTTTGTGGAAAATATCTTTTGGAGAACTAAATGGATTCTGGCATAAGTCTCCAAGGCTGCAATGTATTTTTTTAATTTTAACTTAAGATTCAACTTCTAGTTTACCAGGGACACCCCACCTGGCCAGCTGGCATATGACCAGTGGAACCTCTTTCATATTCTGCTCAGAAATGAAGACCACTGCATGTTAAAACCTCAGAGATAATTCTCTGCATTAGGAGCAATAGTCCCGTAGCTAGGTTTAGAAAAGGCCCTATTTGGAAAGCATTATGAAAATAGTGTTTTAAAGTTTTGTATGGTCTCCAGTTGTTTAGCTTGAGTCAAGATTTCCCATTACCTGAGTTTGCTACTAAGATAAGTTCTTACTGATTAAATATTAACTGAGAGACAAAAAGCTCTGACTCCTTCTCTGCTGCCCTCAGGAAGTCACATAGAAAGATGACAGCTGCTCCACTTCTATTAGAGTTTGAAGAGGACAATCAAAGGGAATAAGATGTTTATACCTTAAACAAGAGGATATTCTAGCACAGAAAAAAAGCATTGAATTACATCTATTTAATATTACGAAGGAAATTTCCTAAACACTTCTCACTACCTTTAAAGGCAAATTAAGAAGGCAGCATTTAGATCACTTGCACCCTCTCCAGCAAGGGGCTCTCGCGGAAGCATTGATAACGAAGCCTGTGTCAGCACCTTGCAAAGGCCAATTAGAGGACATTAGTTCTGTACAAAAGATCCATGGAGACATCTGGACCATGCCAAAAGGTCCTCAGTATTTGGGCTTTGACATGTGCCATTACCACCTAGACCACCTAGGCAAGAAGAATTGTTATGGCAATAAAATCACTATACAATTTTTTATTGGACCACTAAAACATGATTTTATTTATTAGTTATTAGTCCTATAAACCAAAAATATTGGTAAATATTATGGGCTATTTGAGCTGAAGGCTTTTTTTCTAAGAGTGTACATTCTGGACAAGACCAAATATCAAGAAGCATTTGGAGTGGACCAAATGTCTATGCGGATATTTTGGACAAAACCCAAAGTCCTACAAGGAAGGTGACACTCTTATGGCACTTCAGTTGAATCAACAGCAATTCAGATGGTGACTGCAAATTTATTTTACAGAATAATCAAACATTGTAAATATTGTCAGATATGAATATATAGGTGTGAGCATCTTTTGCATATAGCAAGACATGTCACTGTCCATAAGCCTCGTTGTTTTTATTAAGCTATGGATTTTGTGATTAGAGAGTTCTGATCCCTCATTCTCTCAAGTTTGTTGGACTGAATACCAGTAGCTGGTTACTCAAAGTTAGGTCCCCAGGCCAGCAGCACTATCATCAGGAACTTGTTAGAAATTCACTCTTGCCCTGGCCAATCTGGTTCAATTGGCTGGGCATCATCTCATGCACTGAAACATTGCTGGTTCCATTCCTGGTCAGGGCACATATCCAGGTTTCAGGCTCAATCCCCAGTAGGGGACAGTGCAGGAGGCAGCTGATTGATGTTTCACTCTCACATCAATGTTTCTCTCTCTCTCCCCTTTTCCCTTCCTCTCTTTCTTTTCTTTTTTAAAATTTTTTAAAATTTATTTATTGATTAAGGTATTACATATGTTTCCTCATCACCCATACCTCTTCCAATCCCGCCCTCCCCCCATCACCACTTATGCCCTCACCCCCCTGGTGTCCGTGTCCATCGATTAGGCTTATATGCATGCATACAAGTCCTTTGGTTGATCTCTTCCCCTTACCCCCATCCCTCTGAGGTTTGACAGCCAATGCTTTTCTGCCTCTGGATCTGTTTTTGTTCATCAGTTTATGTTGTTCATTATATTCCATAAATGAGTGATATCATGTGATACTTATCTTTCTTTGACTGGCTTATTTCACTTAGCATAATGCTCTCCAGTTCCATCCATGCTCTAGTTTGAAGCAGCCACCTTCTTCTCCTTTTTCTTCTTCTTAAAGAATACCTTTCAGCATTTTATATAATACTGGTTTTCTGTTGATGAACTCCTTTAGCTTCTTCTTATCTGTGAAGCTCTTTATCTGACCTTCAATTCTGAATGATAGCTTTGCTGGGTAGAGAAATCTTGGTTGTAGGTTCTTGCTATTCATCACTTTGAAAATTTCTTGCCACTCCCATCTGGCTTGCACAGTTTCTGTTAAGAAATCAGCTGATGATTGTATGGGTGTTCCCTTGTAGGTAATTAAGTGTTTTTCTCTTGCTGCTTTTAATATTCTCTTTGTCATTTGCTCTTGGCATTTTAATTATGATGTGTCTTGGTGTGGTCCTCTTTGGATTTCTTTTGTTTGGGGTTCTCTGTGCTTCCTGGACTTGTAAGTCTATTTCTTTCACCAGGTGGGGGAAGTTTTTAGTCATTATTTCTTCAAATATGTTTTCAGTATCTCGCTCTCTCTTTTCTTCTGGCACCTGCATAATTCTGATGTCGGTACGCTTGAAGTTGTCCCAGGAGCTTCTTACACTATCCTCAGATTTTTTTATTCTTTTTTCTTTTTGCTTTTCCGGTTGATTGTTTTTGGCCTCTTAGTATTTCAAATCTTTGAGTTGATTCTTGCGTTCTAGTCTGCTGTTGGGTTTCTGTAAAATATTTTTTATTTCAGTCAGTGTATGTTTAATTTCTAGTTGGTCCTTTTTCATATCCTCGAGGGTCTCACTAAACTTATTGGCCTTTTCTAGGAGTCTCTTGAAAAACCTTATAACTGTGGTTTTGAACTCTATATCCAGTCATTTTTTTCCTCAATTTCTTTCATTTGTGATCCGTTTCTTTCTCTCCGAATTTTCACTGCTTCCTTGAGTTGGTAGGGTAGCTTTGTGTGCTAGGTATCTCGGCCTTCCTTGTTACCTGAGGTGGACACTCTTGGTGCACCCCTTTGTGGACTATGTGTACAGCCTTGTTGCAGGTAAGTCTTGATTGTTGTTGGTATCACTGGGAGGAATTGACCTCCTGGCCAACTGGCAATGAGGATCAGCTGTGTCTACACTGGGAGACAACCTTATACGCCAAGACTTGCAAATTTGCCAAAGCCTCTGTGCTCAGCTTGGATGAGGTGGAGTTTCAGGGTGGAGCCGACAGCCTTGGTTTCCAGTCAGCCCCACCCCATAAGGTCACCGAGTCCTAGCATCCAGGGGCAATTGCCGCAAGCACCTCTGCAAGAAAGGCGCCCTCGAGTTTCACCTGCCACCAGATAGTGCAGTCTCTCCCCCAATGAATCTGGAATCCCAGATTTCCACCTGGCACCAGGGTTCCATGCAGTTGGAACTCCTCTCTCCCTTCCACCAGACACCAGCCACACAGTAAACAGATCGCCCCTAATGGTGCACAATTGTGCATGCCCCTGGAGCTCTGCCTCTGGCTATTCCCCCAAGATTCCACCTCACAGCGCTGCCCGGAGCTCTTTTCTCTCTCCCACCAGACACCACCAGCGGCCCAGTTCACCCTCTCTGCTCACACTCGTGTGCATGCCTCCAAAGCTCTGCCTTTGGCTGTTCCCCTGGGATTCCGCCTCACAGACCGGATTCCCCCTGTAAGAGCCTGAGTCCCCCAGGTTTTGAGTGCAATACGAACTGGGTTCAGCACAGCCTGGAGTTTTTGTCTCCTTTCCACTAGAGCACCCCTGCCAGGCGTTCAGATGCCCCATCCTCTCCCGCTCTGCGCACGCAAGAGTCTCCGTACCTTACTTAGGCTTTGCAGAGGCTCTGATTATCCGTGTGCACTTCTGTGTCTCTCTAGCTTCAGAACTTCCAGTCAGCCAGCCTTCCCATGGTTCTGGACAATGTCCATTTTGTACTTTAGTTGTATTCTCAAAATTGTTGTGCAATAGGCTAGGTGTTTACCTATTGTCACCATCTTGGTTTCTCTGGCCCCTCTCTTTCTTTTCAATTACTTTTAATTAATTTATTATTTTTTAATTTCTTTACTGATTAAGGTGTTACATATGTGTCCTTATTCCCCATTACCCCTCAACCCCCCCGCCCACTCATGTCCTCACCCCCAGTGTTGTCTGTGCCCATTGGCTAGGCTTATATGCACGCATACAAGTCCTTTGGTTGATCTAAAAATCAATTAAAAATGCTTTTTAAAGAAAAGAAATGCAGACTCTTAAAACTCTGCAGGAGACATAGTGAATCAGAATCTGCACGTTAGCAAGATCTCCAGGTGACTGATAGGCACATCAAGGTGCGAGAATCACAACTATAGTATAAACAAGGTGCTGCTAATCTTCTGTAAAGACCTAAATTTAGTGAAAACACCAATTGAAAATACCAACTATCAGGAAGAACTATAATATATTACTTTGTGAAAGATCCTTTTTAGGATTGTCTAGTCACTTCTTCTTTTCATTGTGACTCAGATTTCCTTTTCTTCACACCTGTCACACATCTTTCCTCCTACTCAAACTTACCTTCCAGCACCTCAGGCAATCTCTGGGTATTCTGAGAAAATGACAATGACAAGCAACAGAATTAGGGAAAGAGAAAGATAGAACTGGCCCCATTGACTTTAGTAATAATAAGCACATTTACTATAACAGGTTATGGTTTACAATCATAGCATTGTCAGTTTACCTTTAACATCAACCTGTGAGGTACACAAAGCAGGTGATACCATCAGCATCATCGCCATCTTACAGCTGACAATCCTGAGGTTCTAGAAGATTCAGTGACATACTCTGCATCCCACACCAAACAATAGTCAGAACTATGATGGAATAAATGCTTGTTCTTGCAAGCAAACTTGACCCTTAGTTAGAGAACCAACCAGGCATAAGAAACAAAGGCAGTGGGGGAGGAAGAGTGAGGTGAACTATCACCAGGTGCTTTGTCACCATAATCATCCTCATCAAACACTCTCTAGCAATCAGACTCTGGGATCAGTATTTCACATTCATTTCTAAATTAATCTTCATGTCAATCCCAGAAGGTAAGCACTAATGACCCCATTTGAGAGAAAAAAAACTTGAAGACTACACTATTGGCTGATGGTCACACAGCTAGTAAGAAGTGTAGCTGTAGCTTATACCTTGATTTCTTTGACCTGAAAGTTCAAATATTTGCTTGTTAGGGCTAAAGTTTCAAATGCACCATCCATGTCCTGACTCCACCTCTCAACTCAGAACCTCTGGGGATGGGTCCTAGGCATCTGGATGCTAAGACATGAAGCTGATTATTCTGATAAACACTGAAGATAAGAACCACTAGGTTATTTGGGCTCTTACTTTACAAACATAGGAGTTTAGTTTTGATGTGAGAGGCAACTGGAACATAAAATTAATTAGCCAAAGAAAGAGATGGCAATAGAGGAGAAAAAATACCCAATCTAACAATTTTCAAACCTTAGTTTCAATGGCATTTAATGGACTCATCTTAACCTTTTCTAAGCTCATATGGCCCTATCAATTTTTCAAAAATCTTGCTCAGCCTACCTAAGTAGAATTGTTGCAAAAATGTATTGAGAAAATAAATGTGAAACATTCTGAAAAGAACATTTTTTTAATGTTTTTTTTAAAAACATAGAGAGGAAGGAAGAGGGAGAGATAGAAACATCAATGATTAGAGAGAATCATTGATTTTCTGTTCCTGCATGCCCCTTACTGGGGACTGAGCCCTGCCTGACTGGGTGTCTAACCATGACCTCCTGGTTCATGGATCAATGCTTAACCCACTGAGCAACACCAGTCAGGCTAAAAAGCAAACGTTTTATAGCCACATATGAGCTATGATGAAAATGCATCAAGTGATCAGTCCAGCAAGCTTTGAATTATATGGTTTGCTAAAGAAATAGGTCAGATTTCTCTTTCCAAATTGGAGATAGCATGAGTCAGAGACCACACAAGCTTTGGAGCCTTTAAGGTAAAGGAGATGGAGTACGATTAGGAAGACACTCCAGAGAACTGGCAGGTATGTACTCGTATTGCCTTTGGAATGAAGGAGGCAAAGAAAATAGAGCTGGACAGGTTTCTTCTAGATGTATGAGACTGCAAACGGGGATGCTCATGTTCAAACAGGAAATTGGCAACAGCTGATATTTAGGAAGATTAGTTATGAAGACAGTCAAGTTCATTCGTGGAAAAGGGGCAAAAAAAAATGATATTCAGAGTCATTTACTTATTTTTTTTTTCGCTCAAATACCAGGCATTTGGGGGGTATTTCAAGGGTCCTATGCTAGATATTCTAGGGTTCTTGAAATGAACCTGCCTTCAAGGGGTGCCTAGTGTGGGTGGGGCAGAGCCAGTGGTAAGGGTGAATAAAAGGTGGGTTCTTCCAGTGTCAACACTGCTGGGAAAGCAGGAGCTGAAGTCACTGGAAGGGGTGAGTAGAAGCTGGTAACAGGGGGGGAGAATTAGAGCACCACCTAGAGGGAGGATTTGCTGGGAAAACCTTCCCTGGGCATCTTCATCTCCAGCTCATTTACAGTTTCATCCAAATCCCATAGCTGAAGTTGGAGGACTTGTGTTCTTTTCCCTTGGGTCTATATAGTTTCACTGAAGAACAGCCATCTCATGTCTGGTACAATTTTCCTGAAAAGGATATCTAAAGCGAAGTGCCATGCCTTTAAAATTATGTTTATTCTAAATAACTCAGACTGAATTCTTAAGATGTCACTTTCAATCATTGTTTTTCTGCTCTATTATTCGGCAACTGTGAAATGAAAGAATGAAGAAATGGAGAGTTCAACTGCTCACCCAGAATAAATGACCTGAAAGCAACAAAAAGACAGTGATGCTTTGGAAATAAATATTATCACCATTTCCATTTAGCCATTTGAGAGTTACTTTCCTTTTTCTCATAAAAAATGTGTGTTTTTTTTCTTTTTAAATCTCTTTGTCACTAGAACTGCTTAGGATAAAAATCTTGTGTGTACATACTTTACTATAACTTTTCTTCATTTGTGTTTTAATCTTATTATCCACACGTATATTGATAGGCAATAAGATGCTTAAAGGTGTATTGATTTATCTTCCTATACCCTGCCACACAGAGTGACATATAATCAGGCAGTCAATACCTGTAGGTGTTGTTAGGGATAAGAATAAAATAACAACAGATTATTGCAATCTCCTTTCCCAAATAAGACTGTGCTCAAAGCATTGCCTTCAGTATTCATTCAAAAAATAATGAAAAATGTGAAATCCAAAACTAATAGAGAATGGCAAGAACTGGAAACTCAGAGAGTCCTAATCAACAATGAAGCACTGAGGGGCCCGGGGGAGGAGGAAGAAGAAAAGGAAGGGGAGAGAAAGGGAGAAAACAAAAATATTTGGAAATAAATGTCCACATTTGGAAGTTGAAGTGGTGGGAAAGGAAAAAATAAAAAATAAAGATGAGAGGAATGGCCAACGAAGTTGGAAAAAATAAGATAAAAATAATATGTCAAGGAGGTTAAGAAGGCACATTAGCAGCCAATGAGCTATATGACAAGGAAAAGGAAGAAATGCAAAAAGCCATTGGTTTGATAAAATTTATGTGACTTTTAAAGTGTTTCTTTCAGAGATGGGTAGAGGTGTGATGGGTTTTCTTTGCGTGAGATGTCTTTTAAATAAATTTCCAATAAAGGATTTCACAAGTTAGCACCATTTACCAAACACAAAGTGCTTAGAATTGCAAAGCTGTGAGCCCTAGAGAAAAGAAACTGGGACTTACTGGTAAGTATTTCCTAAATATACCACATGCCCAGCACAATATAAGACATCCTGCACCTATGTAATATTGTTTATTATTAAACTGACCTGCCATTATAGCAAGAAACGTTGTATGGTTGAGGTAGGGCCTGGGGGAGTGTAATTGGTGTGAGCAATTCTGGTTCCACTCCTTCACTGCAGTTGAGAAGCAGAAAAGAGAATACAGTCAATATTATTATAGTGTTGAAAGTATAAGCTAATCTTAGCCAGGGTCTGTGTCAATATGGACAAAAATCTATGGAGTTAAGGTTCAACCCTGACTTCAATCTAGCAAGCAAGTTTCAACCTTCCATGGATTCTAAAATATGGACAACCACCCCTAATATGTGTGTACATAAACAGAGAGGTGCCATCATGGGAAAGGAATTAGGCAAATCGTGGTGGGGCTTGTTGGATGGGAAATGGTGGCAACTGGATCAAAAAAAGGAGAAATGAGAGTGGTGGGGGGTGGAAGAGTGGGGTGCATAACAGGTAAGCATAAGAGTTGGAAGAAGTGGGAACATGTTGAGATACAGACAGCATGTTATTTGTGTTTTAGAATGATGTTTTGGGTTTCACTAAGTACAAGTCTTAGAATTAAGAGCTCAAGTGTCAGTTGCTGTGGCCCAATTCTTAAAGACCAAAATACAGGTGGATTTTTTTACTAAGTATGAAATTTAAGAATCTAAGGATTCTGCTTTTAAGAAATTCATTATGATGATCTTTTTCTATGTGAAATGTCACTTTATCTAACCCTGCTGTGAAAAAAATGGCTCCAAGATAAAGCCCAGTAGAAGAAATTAAGTTTTATTTCTCGTACAACTCAAGCAAGTCCTTCCTTACCCTTAAAAAATAGGCTTTTGTGGTGGATATGTTCTCAATAATCAGTCCATAATATTCTCACAATTACAGTGCCCTCTGATAATGTTACAGTATAGCTGCCCTTTGACACCACAGAAATGTTAACTTCTCATTTAACAAATACTAAAATAGGGAAGAACAAAAGGCTTGTTTTATTTGACAATCCAGAAAGATCGTATGACACCTGGAAAACTATGCCAAGCCCGGCATGGAACGTGTGGAAAAACGACCTAGTGGATGGAAACTAGAATTTACCAGAGACATCAAAAATGGAGAACAACTTTCCAAAGGGATCCCATGGCCCAAATTTTACTGCAGCCAGTTGACTCTGGATGGAAAAACAAGCAGGCCCAGCTCAGAGAAAGAGGGTCCACAGCTGAATATTACTTTCCCCCAGGGCAATGGCATGGCCTTGTGTCAATGGGCAGAATTCTTCTGACTGTTCATTAGAACAGCAGCCAGGGGAGACCTAGCATCTGAGCAATGAAGCACAGGCGCTCAGAGAGCCCTAACTTGGATGATGCTCCAGAGAGGACCAGGCCTTACCTTGAAGTGGATGGAGGTGCACTTGGGTATTCAACCATGTTTGCTTCACTAGGTGGTCTCAGTTTGAACATTGCCTTCAGGAGAGAAGTCAGGAACAACTCTCTTCATCTTGTTGTTATAATATAAAAAAGCATACGTGTTGGGAGATCTGGAATTTATATTCTGAATTCTGACTTATGGTCCTCAATCTACAGTTGCCTTAGGACATACACCATTTTGAATAAGCCAAGGAAACTCGGTCTCCAGAGACAATTTTTGAAGAGTAGCAGAAACACCACATGGCTAATAGGACTACGTTCTGAATGCATATGAGATTCATTTAAATGAGAAAGCGAGATTCATTTAAATGAGATTCCTTCAAAGAGAAAAAAACACACATTGAAACTGAAAATATTTAATTTCTAAAATTGATTTTATTGATAAGAGCAATAAAATTATTTGGGGACCTTATTTCTCTTGGGTTGTTGCCAATAATCAGGTTCTGTGAAGATTCAAACCAGGCCATTGACTTTACTGGAGATTTTTCTTTTTTTTAAAAAAAGGCCCATTATGCTAAGCAAAATAAGCCAGTCAGAGAAAGACAAGCATCACATGATCTCACTCATATGTGGAATCTACTAAACAAAATAAACTGATGAACAAAATACATGCAGAGACATAGAAGCGTGGAACAGACTGTGAAATCTCAGGGGGAAGGCGGGGGTGGGTGGGTAGAGATCAACCAAAGAACTTGTATGCATATATGTAAAACCCATGGACACAGACAATATGTTGGTGATGGCCTGGGATGTTGGGTAGGGAGGCTAGAAGAGATCAATGGGGAGAGATGGGGGTCATATGTAATACCTTTAACAATATAGATTTTTTTAAAAGCCGATTACATAAAAGTGTGAAGACTGCAACATGGTGCTCTTGATAAAGACCAAATAAGGTACATGGAAACTTTCAATAAATGAGTAAATATATTACTCCAAATATCATGGAAAGAGGTTTGGGAAATTATAGAGTTATGCATTATTATATAATACATGTTATACTATATAAACTATGAAATACATGTTATTTTTATTCTGTATAATACCTCATTTAAAAGGTAGGTAATGAAATATTATATATTCACAGCTGTAGCTTTGAAAATATAATTTGACTATGTCTACAAGTGAATGGCTAGAGTACAACACCTAGTGAGATATATATGACTTCAGGTTGGCGGTCCTTACAGAGGGGTCTCACTAAGTGAGGAGAACATGTTCTGAAAGGGAACTGGAAACAGCCGGTGAGTCAAGATCACTTTCTAAAGTTTTAAAATACAATTAGAGAACTCAAAGCACCCACTTCCTTAAAGCATGGGATAAAGGCATTTGTTTATTTTAAAATAAAATAATTTAAAAATCTCATTCCCTACTTTAAATGAAAAAGGACAGCTATTACCACTCTGAAATAACTCATTTCCCAAAAAAGGGGGAAAGAGATAACATCCACTCTACTTCTCTTTGAATGTAACTGGATTTAAAAGTTTTTTTTTTAATGATTTGGTCTTTAAAATGCATAATTTACTGAAACAGAAGCATAATGGAATGGAAAGCACAAACTTGATTTTCTGTGCTGGAAGACACTCCCATTACCGTGTGGTATTTCCACACATCAATTCATCCCCAGATGATCAAGGAGCTCAAAGGGGCTCCACTGCTTCATCAATTCCACGTTTCTCCGGGGTCATGGAATTGCTTCAGGATGTTATTAGTTCAAACGCTCTTCTTGGTAGTCCCTGAATCTCCTCCCAGGCCCTTCCCTCCAACACACACATACACACACACACACACACACACACACACACACACACCGAGGTTAAGAAAGTGCATTAGCAGCCAGTGGGCTATCTCTGTGCACACACAGAGGTGCACACAAAATGCCTACTAAGATAAAAGATTCTCAAAGACTGGGACTTTGCTGTTCCTCACATTTCCATTCTCCTCTCTCACCATCATCTCCCCCTCCCCCAACAGGCCACTCCTTTTTTCAATATATTTCCAAATTTGCAAAGCTGTGTCAACAGAAATGTGTAAGTTAACAACAGAGTGTAGATAAACTCAGCGTGTGTTCTTGAGTTTGTATGTCTGGATGTGCTAAGGACAAAGGTGTGTGTGTGTGTGTGTGTGTGTGTGTGTGTGTGTGTGTGAAGTGTTTTGTTTGGTGTGTGAAGTAGGGAAGGAGATACATTCGTTCAGCGCTTTAAATCACTTTGTTAACTAATTAGAAACATCAACTCTGAAACTGAGAATCTGACAAATGAATAAATAAATCCTAGTATTCCGATGAGAGATGGGGTGAAAGGTGTGTCTTTTTAAACTTCGCACTTTGCCCTTCCTGGAACCATGCCCTGAGTGGCGGGCAGGAGGAGGAGTGCTGGATGCTGTGCGAGATGCTGGGTGCAGCGTGCACTGGGAGGAACCAGCCCCCGCGAGAGACCTGGAAATGCCAGCTGAGAGTCATCAGCAGCGGCGATCCCGGCGCGAGAAGGACGGGAAGGAGGCCTGCGCGCTCAGGTGCCTCACTTTCCCTGCCCTCCGCAGCCGCAGACACACCTACTCAGACAGGTTTACAGAGAGCAGAGCCCCAGCAATGTCCTCCCGCTGGAGGCAGGAGAGGTCCAAATGCGGGCATGACATCACGAAGCTGCTCGCCCTCCACTCATCTCCTGACCCGACGCCCCCCCCCCCCCCCCCCAAATACGCCTCAGTTTGCCTCTGGAGCAAATCAATTTCGAAAGCGCCCCCTCCCCCAAAAGCCACCGAGGCAGCCTCTCTCCCCGTCTTTCCTCCATCAGCTGTTGGCGCCCGGAAAAGTGGCGGGAGGCGCAGGCAACTCGATCGGAGACACCTGGGAGAATGGCGCGCCCCTTTTTCACTTACTTTGAGTTGGGAACGTGCAGTCTGCGCTCGGGCTGCCTTTGTTGAAAGGGGCGAGGTTTGCTGCTCGCGGTCCCCGTACCCGGGTGGCTGCTGCGGGCGGCGCGGGCTGCTCCCTCCCTGCTGGCGGGGGCGGACGCGCTGGTCTCTTTCTCCCCCTGGCTTCACTTCGGGCTTCCTCTGCTCCGCGGCTCCCTTGGCGGGATGTTCGGACTGGAAGGCGGGGAACCTGATCCTGCCTTGGACTCGATTCCGCCCCGACAGGGAGGGAACGGAAGGGAAGGGGAGGATGGGGGGAGCTGCGCGGGAAGGGAGGACGCTGGCCGGCGAGGGAGGGAGCGCCCTTCCCCTGGCGAGCTGATTGGGGAGCTGATTAAAAGCAGAATTCTCAGGGGGCAGGCCCTCCCCGCGGGAGCACGCACCCCGATTTAAACCCAGAGGGCAGAGGTGGAACATGGCTTTGTTTTAACAGCATTTCCTTTCCCAACTTTACCCACGACCTGTTAGTTCAGCAAGTAGGACATCTTCAATGGAGCATTGATGGCAGTTTAGGTTACAGTTTTGGTCCCAGCTTTTGTGTTTTATAATGATATTCAGAAAGAAAAGCACAGTCTTCAAAACCAACCTCTCAATCCCCTTCCCCCACACACACACCCCCAAGGCCCTGCCTACACACAGCGCTGGTTAACTTCGCTGTCAGTCATACCACCTGTGCTTCTTCAAATGTGCTAGTGCGTTTTTGCGCTTGTCACCAAGAATGACAGATGTCTAAGAGTTTCCAATTAAATGCCATTTTCCTTTAGGGGCTCTTTCCTTTTTTGGCTTTCTTGGCGCCTTTAGTGACCTGCTTAGCGACAAGTCTTTGACACCCACAAATTTAGGGGATTAATCGATGTGGGTAAAACTCAGAGGCTGGGCTTCATGGTTTTCTGGAATTTCCATTTTGTTCAAATGAAAGACGTTAAGGTAATATCCCTAAGATTGTTTGAATAACAGGTGACTATTTATGCTTTAGATGAGATCAAAGTTTTGTGTGAAATGATCAAGTATAAAAACAAGTTTACCCCAGACATTCTAAAAAATTAATGTTGAGATGCTCTGCCACTTATCAGCTCTTTCTTGTTCATTGTCTTGCTCCATTTACTCTCTTTCGGCTTATCATTTGATGGTGTCCACCCCAAAGTGACTGCAGAATACACTTCCAGTTCCCAAAGATCTGAGGTTACATTCCTCCATTCAACTTGAAAAATGTCTATTAAATGGCTTCTATAATTCTTAAAATTTACATTTACTTAGAACTATACTATACCTAAATCCAAAAAATAGAAATTGATTTGTAGCAAGTACTTCTTAGGGACTCTGGACTCTTATAGTGACTGCAATGGTAGACAAATGGCTCTGAGGAGGTGCCATTTGTCTACCATACAGACAAAGGCCTGTCTCTATAAGTAGGGCTTTAAGTCAATCAATCAATCATTTTTATTTTGTTTTATATTTTGAAAGAAATTTACTTACACACCTCCAGTCTACCCCCATAATTAAACTCTCCGTACACATGCCGCATACCAGCCTCCAATGAAATAAATGAATAAGGAACTACCATCCTCGAATGAAATAAATTAATAAGAAACTCAGTTCTACAACCAGACTTCAGATTGCCTGTTTCTCTTTTGTAATTTTATTTATGCAATGAAGCAAAGTAATGTTTGTTTTCATCTTATTTTACTTGTATAAATTGTGGAGAAATGCACATTCTTTTTTAAAATTATTTTTCCTAGGCCCTTTATTGAAACTTTCCAATATTCACCATCAGTTCATAGAGATAAAGGTTAAAGGATGTTAAACAGGGGGTTATCCATTCTCTATTTCTTCCTAAACTTAAAATATCTACAAATGTGACAATGTTGCTACCAGTTATTATAGTGCTTATCTATCAAGTTGATAAAATAAGCATGAGATGCCCATAATTTCCACTCCATTACATGTGCTATCAAAAATAGGACCTTGCTAAGACGCTGACAACTCCTTGCCATGCTAGCAGTCAGCAGCGGTGCGTCACTGCAGGCTGCCCAGGACCAAACCAGAGAGGGTGGAACCTGCATTGCCACCATTTGTCCACCATCCAGACACCATTGCTGACATGTACACATAAGGAACTATTTGACATTGAAACTGGGACTCAGAACTGTTGGACACTGAAACTGAGACTCAAACATTTTTTGTTCTTAATATGTTTATTTCTAGTATGCAGATGCAAGATTTTTTTAAAGAAAAGAAACGGTGGGGGGGGAGACAGATACAGAGGCAAAGACTGTCAAACTACAGTGGGAAGGCAGGGGGGGGGGGGCACTGTGGGAGATCAACCGAAGGACTTGTATGCATTCATATAAGCATAACCAATGGATACAAGACACTGGGGGTGGGGGAATCAGGTGAGGGCACATTCTGGGAGGGAAAAAAAGGAAACATATGTACTACTATTTGTAATATATATATATATATATATATATATATATATATATATATATATATATATATAATAGGATCTTGCTAAGCTGGGCTCAGCGATTGAACATCAACCCAGGAACCTAAGAGGTTATCAGTTCCATCTTCCATCAGGGCATATGCCCTGATGCAGACTCTGCCCCCAGTGGGAGGCATGCTGGAAGCAGCTAATCAATTATTCTCTCCATCATTGATGTTTCTATCTCTCTCTCCCGCTCCCCCTACTGGCATCTAGTGGAGAGAGGCCAGGGATGCCACTAAACATCCTAAAGGTAAAGGACAGGTCCTCTCCTCCTCCCCCAACAACAGTAACAAAAAAACACACAAATAATTATTTGGCCTGAAATGTTAATAGAGTTGAGATTGCAAAGCCCTGATTAGCATTATTAACCATTTCATTAATATATATATATATATATGAAGGTTAAAGAGAGATTTGTTTGTTTTTAAAGAAATCAAAATCTATGAGGTTGAAATTAGTCATAATTTAGCTCAACCCACCATGCATACCAAAGTTTAAGTAGAAGAGGTTTTCTAATGCACTCTGAAAAGTTCAAATCCAAATTTCAACCTAAGGCATAGTCATGGGTCTGTTGACAGGATTCCAAGTAATTTCATTCATTTAGCGAACATTCACTGAGCACTTTACATTTTTGAGTGACTAGATTTAGATGAGATAAAAGCTTGTGTAACTCAGTGGGCTGAGTGTCCCATGTACCCAGAAGTCACCAATTCTTCCCAGTCAGGGCCCATGCCAGGCTTGGGCTCAATTCTCAGTAGGGGGCATGATCTATGTTTCTGTCTCTCCTTCTCCCTTCCAATCTCTCTCTAAAAAAATCTAGCAAGATCAATGAAAGCATATTTTTAAAGAAAAGAGAGTTCAGGGAGCTAGCTAAGTACATATTTGGGAAAATAATCTCCAGACGAAGGGATCCACAAAAGCCAAGGCCCTGGGGTCAGACCTTGCCCATGTGTTAGAAGGCCAGTAAAGGAGGTCACTCTGGCAGGAACTCCCACAGTGCGTGGAGACAGGCATCCAGCCAGGGAAGTAACAGGCCAGATCCTGCATGGCCTTTGCGCACTCTAAGGAATTCCACTTTTATTCTGAGTGAGGTGGGAAGCCATTAAAAGTGTCAGAACCTAACTCTGGTTTAATAGGATTGGTCTGCTGTGTTGACTAGACCACAGGAGCACAAAAGTGGAAACAGATTTTAGTTAGGAAGCTGCAGTAATCCACTGTCCAAACTTCTTCCTCTTGTCCCTGTTTCTTGTGAAAAATAATTAATTCCCAACTACCCTTTTACACTTTCTCTGACCCCAACAGCTCTTATCAGTGGTTTCTTGGCTGAGGCTCAGCTCGCCTTCTCTGCCAGTTCCCAACACCTCCAGGTATAATTAATGTGCCCCCTGCATGAGTGCTACCAGGCTAAAATATATCTAATGTTAGATAATTTGAAATCATAGAAATTATAACATGTCCTGAAGGTGTTTTGGAAATGAGGTTGCTGATTTTGCAGTGACAAATATAAGGAGACATGTGATTAGCATGAAATTTTAAAATGTGATGGAAAATTTGTCAACCTGTCTCTTGGATTGTCTGTCCACTTGGCAGGATGCTTAGATTCTTGATTATCATTTCATCTTCCTCAATACCCCGGCATGCAAAAGGACAATTTATCCAGCTCACGCAGTTTGACGGAAGTCCCATTAATACATTTCTCTTCCTCTTTCTTAAATAGTTCAAAGGTAATTTTTTAAAAATCTTATATAAGTGTTTATTTCAATACAGCTGGCAGTATGGGAGAGCAGCAGGTCATCCACAAAAATCTGCTCTGCAGTTCCCCCTAAACCAGCTGCTTATATAGGGCAGGACAAGGATTACATGGGGAAGTGGTGATCACAGGCACAGAAAGTGGGCTCTGCAGGCTGGGGTGGGACTCCTCTGTTTGGGTAACAAAGGTTGTTAATCTTTCCATGATAATGGGCAGATCTTGAATGAGAAAAACTTTATTGTTTTGATATCTGTGACTAGATTATAGAATTATGTCTATCTTTGTAATATTTTGTAATGATTATGCTATTTTAAAATTAAAAATAAACACAGAAAATGCAACTAAGAACAGCTTAAATAATTAAGGAATTATCTCACAAGCAACACAGGTTGGTAAAGCGAGTGTTTCCAAGTCTTCAAGAACTCAGGACTTTCCATCTTTTGACTCTGCTTCTTCAGCTTGGGAACCAAGACTCTTCAATATGGTTCCAAGGAGCTTCTGGCATATTTGGCTTGAAGTAGACAGGCCCAATCCCAGTGGAGAGCAGATGAGCTCTCCACATCACAAAGCCACACAATCTATGAGAGCAAAAGAAAGAGGTGGAAAAGACTTGGAAAGCAATCAACAATGCCTGCTACAATTTTTCCCTGGCATTTCATAAATTTATCAGTCACCCTCATGAATCACAATAGTTTGACTCAAGGCCCTCCACCTTGTCTTTCTTGTCCAGAACTGCTAAAATTGAGGTTCTAAACCGGCAACCTGAGGAGCAGGCCTTGAGCAATGGCTTCACCCAGACTCATCGAGAAAATTAGGCCTGATATGCCCAAAGGAGTGTGATCACACATTATAAGAAAATAAAATCTACAAATGCAATATCTCTTGTGAACATGGATGCAGAAGTTTTTAACAAATATAATAAAAGAGATGCCAGTAATATATAAAAAATATAATACTGTAGAGTATTTGGCTGTTTATGTAAAAATGAAACAGTATAATTCACCATATTAACAGATTAAGTAGAGGAACAAAAAGAATACATTAAGTATATAGAAAAAAGCATTTGAAAAGATTCAACACCCATTTAGCATAATTTTTAAGCAATTTAAGAATATAAATGAGTATCCTTGTTCTGATAAGACATATCTGCAGAAAGCTCCAGCTAAAGTGATACTTAGTAAAGTGAATGCTTTCCATCTAAAATTAGAAACAGGCAAGAATAACCACTCTTACTGCTTTCATTCAATATTGTACTGGTGATCTTTGCCAGTAAAATAAGGTCAGAAAAAGAAATGAAAATGATAGAAAGAAAGACGTATAATTGTCTTTATTCTCATATGAATAAGTAAGTACACAGAAAAATTGGCAGGAATGCACAGAAGCTTCTAGAATGCACAGAAGTGTCTTCAGCTGGATACAAGCTCAAATGATAAAAATCAATTTATGTTTATTTCTACAATGAGCAAATGGAAATAAAATATTTAAAATGTATATAATATATTAACTACTTGTGAAATAAATTTAACAAAATACACTGAAAAATAGCAGACATTTCTGATTGAAGTTATAGAATACTGAAAGAAATGGGAGGGATTCATTATATTCATCAATTAGAAAATTAAAAATTGTTAGGATATAAATTCTGCTCATATTTATAGATTCAATGCAATTCAAACCAAATCTCAATAGGTTTTTATTATAGGAATTAAAACACTGATACCAAAATTTCTATGAGACTGCTAAGTTTTGCAAATTAGAAAACAGTTTTGAAACAAAGAACACTATTTGCTTATATCAGGTTTCACTGAAAAAGCATAAGATAGACTTATGGTCAATGGACAACAAAGCTATTAATTCAGAAATAGACTCAAAGATATTTCAGTTGGAAAAAGATAGTCCTTCCAATAAATGGCCCTAAAGGAACTAAACAGTGACACTGTAGAAAAAATTAATTCAAAATGAATAATATACCCAAATATAAAAAGCAAATTGCCTTAAAGCAAAACTGTATCCTAAGACTTTTCAAAAGTAAACTCTTATAAGAAACTAATTTTTCTTTTCTCATTTACCAAAAATAAACTTCTGTGATTAATAGATATTCTGTTGGTAGTCAACCAAGAAGACTGTCTGCAGAGTGTAGGTGTCTGACTAGTCAACCCTTAAGTTCTGCTTCAGGACCAGCTCATGTAGGGCAGCACTGATGGCTGGGGACACACCAAGACAAAGTGACATATAAAGACATGTGCCCTGTCCTCAAATAGATTGCCTACATGGCACTACCCTACTCATATATGCATATTCGTTTATAACGAAGAGTTATTTCCTCAGTTCAGAGGAAAAAGCACCCACATCAAAGGTTAGGAAAAATTAAAAACACAATCCTATTTAATAAAAAGGTAATATGCAATGGTCATTACACCTTGATGCATAGCAACAGATCATGGGTCGGTGGGGCAGCGGGCTACAGGAAGGCGGGGCAGTGAGCTATGTGCGGCAGAGAGCTACAGTGGCGGTGGGCGGGGCGGCCAGCTGAGGCCAGTGGCAGTGAGCTACTCGCATACGGATTCGTACACAGTGTTTTTAATAAGAAAAAATGGAAGGTCTTAGACTGGGATTTGAAGAATGGATTTTTCAAAATGTGATGAGTGGAGTCATACATGGCAGCTTTTCCAACCAAGTAAACTCAGAGTCCAGAAGGAACTCTGGATTTTGGTTCACAGACAATTTGGCTAAAGCAGAGGAGCAGGATCTGGGAACAAACCTGAGTTGGTGGGAGGTTCATATGGTGGCAGATCTTGAATTTGATTTTATTGTGGACACTGCAGAGGAATGAGGGTTTCAAAAAGAGATTGAGATGTGTTTAGGAAGATGAATTTTGCAGATGTATAAAGCATGGAGACAACCTAAAGAAAAAAAGAAAAAATATTAAGAACTGCCACCTCATCAGCCTTTCATGAAAGAATCTCAACTTTTATAGCATCAGGTAAAATTTATTTGAAAGGCACCAGCTAAAATTTGGCTTTTTGTAATTCTCACTTAATTTATTACAGTCTCTAATGAATTATTTCTATGGTATCCAGGTAGCTCTCCTTAATAGCCTTTATGCATTTATGCTTCTTTATGCCCGGTAGGTTCTTGATATTTTCTGTACTGATGAGGGCTCTGCTGCTCTACCTGAACTCTATCCTTCCGTAAAGCTTCTCCTGTACCTTGATGCCTTTCCAAGAATATACGGCCACTGCTGGGCTGCCCGTCACCACCACCACTTCCCTGAACTCGTAATTTGTTCATGAAAAACCCCAGCAAGCTGTCATTTAGAAAGGACATGGATACAAGGAAAAGGGGGTAAAATGAGCAGAGTTGACTTCTCTGATCTGCTGTTGGCTAGATTGCTAATTTTGAATAATTCATTGATGGCTCCTGACCTTGATCTTCTTAATCTCTGAAATCTAGCATGACTAACAATCTTTAAGAGTCCTGCTATTCTGAGTATAGGGTTATAATACAATATATAAAAATATTAAAGTTATAATAAAATAGTAATACTTTATAACGATAAGTATTATTGCTATTTTAGCAAGTTAGAAGTGCTTAGCTTACATGTATTCTCAAGAACAAAAATCCATCTTCCCTTTAAATATTATCTTCAAGCACTTATAGGAGCACTACTTCCTTTGAATAATGTAAGTTTTGTAAAGTCTTTCACATGTACTTTCTCATTTGATACATATCAGGAACCCTATAACATTAGATATTGTTACTAGCTGAGGAAGCAGAAGTTTAAATTGCTAATGAGGAGGGTAACATGTTTTCACAGAGGCACTTATGGGTTATCAAAGGATTTCTCTCTCTCTCTCTCTCTCTCTTTCTCTCTCTCTCTCTCTCTCATTTGCCACATAGCTAGTCCAGAAAATTTACATATTTTAATGTCAATTCTGTAATAAAATGAAAAGAAACTATGTGATGAATATGTAATCAATCAATTTTGCCTTCCTTAAAACTTTTATTTCCTTTCTTGTATCAGATAATTTTTAGGGGAATCAGGCAGAGATGTAAGCTTGAGGCCTGAGTCATTTTGTTATGATATGTTGAGGCTCTGTGGTTTATTTTAAGATCAGTTTCTATTTAGTAATTCATAGTCCTAGTTTTATTTTGGAAATGATTTTCAGTTTCCACTGGGCATGAATATTTAAGACAAGATTATCATTATTTGAGACCAAAATTTATCCTAAGGAACTCAGCAGAACATTTTCCAAAACTCAAGTAGAATAGGGCTATGGGACATGTTATTACTGAGGGATTCTGCAAAATATGCACCACAAACCTGCGCACAGATACACAATTATGCACATACATGCAAAATAAGGAGTCAAAGGAAATCTGTCAACAAATGATATATCACATATGGCCTTTTGACAAAGAGCACACGCGAGCATGCACATCTAGAAATTGAAGGAAATGTGTCCACAAATTTTGTTAACCAAAATAGCTCCTTGAAATAAAATTTCAAAATAGCATTTATCTCATTGGGGGGAGGGGGGAGAGAAAGAGAGAGAGAGAGAGAGAGAGAGAGAGAGAGAGAGAGAGAGAGAGAGAGAGAGAGAAGAAGAAGAAGAAGAAGAAGAAGAAGAAGAAGAAGAAGAAGAAGAAGAAGAAGAAGAAGAAGAAGAAGAAGGAGAAGAAGAAGGAGAAGAAGAAGGAGAAGAAGGAGGAGGGGGAGGAGGGGGAGGAGGGGGAGGAGGGGGAGGAGGAGGAGAGGAGGAGAAGGGGGAGGAGGAGGAGGAGGAGGGGGAAGAGAGGGAGGAGGAGGAGGGGGAGGAGGAGGAGGAGGAGGAGGAGAAGGAGGAGAAGGAGGAGAAGGAGAGGGAAAGGGAGAAAGGAGAAGGGAGAAGGGAGAAGGGAGAAGAGAGAAGAGAGAAGAGAGAAGAGAGAAGAGAGAAGAGAGAAGAGAGAAGAGAGAAGGGAGAACAGAGAAGGGAGAAGAGAGAAGGGAGAAGAGGGAAGGGAGAGGGGGAAAGTAGAAGAAGCCTTAAGACATTGAACACCTTGTTTGCCCAAAGTTAAATAACATTCAGTATCTTACTATATCTATAAAGCATTTTCCTTTCAGGGACATACCAAACTACTCATTTCCTGTTAAATGTGCATAACCAAACAGATAAAAACTTTGGGTAACTGAGTTGTAAATGGAAATTTTCTTCTTCCTCTCATGGTCCAAGAGCTCAGAGGTAGTAGTAATTTCTGCTTCTCCCCCTTCACCTCCCCCCCCCCCCCCAACGGGTTTGGGTTGTGCATGAAAAGGGAGATTCTGTGACTAATATCAATGAGACAAAGAAATAAAAGCTCTCTAATCCTTGGGCCAGCGCCAGCCGTCCCACTGTACAGGGCCATTGGCCAGAAATCCCACTGTATGGCAGGCCCAATGCTAGCCTGGATTGGATACAAAGAGTTTCACAGCCACCTTTTCACAGTTGACAGCAAATGTTGGGGCACCTGCAGCCTTTGATAAAAGCTCCAACTTTCCCTCTAACATTTCTACCCAATAATGATAAAGCTTTTTAAATTTTACAATGCAGTACTCTCTTGAAGGGTGCTTAGTGCTTTTATTTTATTATTTTTATTACATTTACTAGGGTACTGTTAGTTAATAAAATTATATAGGTTTCAAGATATAATTCTATAATACATTATTGTATTAACCACCTCAAGTAAAGTCTCCTTCCAACACCATTTATCTTCCCCTCTTCTACTTCCCCTATCCCCTTTTCTCATAGACAACAGTATGGTCATTACCAGTATGGTGTTCAGTGCTTTTAAAGACACAAACTCATTCATCTCAATGTTTATAGTTAAAGGGGGGGGGGGGGCGCTATTGGCCAAAACACAGGAAATGAATTTTCTCTTCCTGTTGAAAGAGCGAGCAGATTACTTTATGCAACAGTTCATTCTATTATTGAAATTTCTAGACAAGTCTCATAGGAATATCCTTCCTTAAATTAAATGTGTTTGTCAGAAACTAACTAAACCTTGCAGTGTGATTCCTAATGAGTTGTTTACTTAGAATGTCTTCTCTTAAGACCAAAGTCCTTTGAAAGGCCAAACACATCCGAAAACCAGTTAATTCTGGCACTCCTCACTGAAGTTTCTGGCTGTCTCAGATTTAAATATTGATTTTTTTCTCTCACTCTCCCTTGTATCTTCACAATGGCAGCAGCTGTCAGGAAGTTGGAAACTTCATGCCAGGAAAGCACCCAAGAGAATATGAATGCCATTAAAATATATTTTACCTTTTACTTCATTGTTGCTCTTTAAAACTCTTGAGTAGCTAGCTGAATATTGGGTAGCCCAGAAGAGCTGCTTCTCCACTGGGGAACTGGGAGTCTGATTTCCATTAGAGATTCTGAATTATTTAGTGGAATGAGTGCCCCAATCAGCTTGCTTTCTGAGTGGTTGCCTCTGGGCGTCCATTCACATTCAGGGTGTACCAAAGCCTCATTCTCTTGAAACCAGAACATTGCAATTTGCAACTCATTCATTTTCATTTGGTATGGTTTGGGAAAAGAAAACTTAGTTTCCAAGAATTCGGCTGAATATAATATATATCTAGTGTGCAAAGTGAAGCCTAGTATATTGAAAACCAAGAGAAATGTGAATGCCTTATTTAATCACAACCTGTTCTCATTTCCAGATTTTGTCATAATATATTCTAGCATATAATTTTCAGGTTTTGCATCTTTTCAAAGTTTAAATGAATAGTAATTGCTGCAAGAAATTAAATTCTTAGTACTCATGTTGTCTTGCTGACTAATTAATTTATATTTAATGGAGTGACAGATTGTATTCACCCTAGTAGAGATTTCAGTGGTAATCTAGACAATAACATTAAAAGGTTAGGTTAAAGGAGAAAGCCAATACTTAGATACAAGAGATATATTATTTTCTATCTCTGTATATGTGTGAAAGAATAACCAAAACCAAAACAACACAACTGACCACTTATTATTGATTTGCTTTTTTTCCCATGACATAGGATATTTAGAAAGAGATTGAAGGGGATGAATCTGAAGAGATGAACATTGGTCAGAGCTATGAATCCTCTTGGAATATTCTTAAGGAAGTTACATTTTACTTTATTGCTACCAGCATTCCTGGATATGTTTTAAGCCACAGAGTATCAGATTTCCATTTTAAAGGTCTCAGTCTGGCTGCACTGATAGAGGAGAAAGAGTAAATGTGAAATGGGAATAGTAGCTGAGATAATCCAGGTGGGAAACATGGTGCTTGAATAAGTAAACAAGGGCTATGGAAGGACAACCAATGAGAGAGGAGAATTGAAAAGAAGCAGTGATGATTGGGTATGACTGGTGAGAGATGGTCAAAAAGAACCCTTAGAGGAAAAAGGGACACATGTGATACTTTCAACAATAAAGAATTTAAATAAAAATAATAGTAATAACCCCTAGAATTCTAGTTTTGTGGATGATGGTGCCAACCTGTGAGACTGGGAAGAGAATTGAACAACTGGAAATTAGTCCACATTTGGAAATGTTGAGTGTGGAGGCTTATGTGCAATTCAAGTGGAGAACAAATTATTTAGAAGAAATCATGGCACAAATTGACAATTTTAAATTCACCTTTTATGTATTTTCACTTGCTTTAATTAATCCATGTATAATGCTTCCCTGAATCAATTCAACAAAAAGCTCTCAACCCTATAAAAAATCTTTCCAAATGAGAGATGCCCTTTTAAAGGGAGTGTTTAATTTATCTTTTTGATGTTCCTATGTCTAAAGAGAAAAGGAAAAATTTTGCTAATGACTAATTCTTTCATTTGTCTTCCACTTGGAGGTAAATATATTTTGGTGATTCCTCATATCAAAGGTGCTTGAGAAAATAGAAGTCATGTCTTTGTTTAAATAAAAATCTGGTTATTTGTTACTTAAATGACAAAGTTGGTAGCTTAATTAAGCCTTTTTTTCCATCCTAACCTCCCACCCCTATCCTCCAGGCCAGTGGCCTTCCCTTGCTCACTTAGACAATTATTATTTATTTCTTTTTTATTGAATTTACTGGGATGACACTAGTTAACAACAATTATACAGGTTTCAGATGCACAATTCTACAATACATAACCTCTATAATTATTCTAATAAATATTTAGTAAACTAAACTAGCAAGCAGATTTCCGCTATTGTCCAAAAGCCTGAAATTTGAGGGTCTTAAATTCCCCTTGCTTTTGTTTTGTTTTATTATGTATATGTCTGTGAGACTTCTTTCTTGTTTTGCAATCTTTTTGTGTGTTAGTTTTGGTTCTCTGTATATATTTGCTACCTTAGCTTCTGCTCTATCCCTCATCCTATTTACATGAGTGAGGATGAGTTTGGTAAAAAGAAAGCAGTAATTGGTTTGTACAGAATATCTGAAGGATTGGAATAACTACTAAGAGAAAAGTTTGGCATCGATGGGAATTTTGTCCAAAAAAAAAAAAGTATATTTTAGCAGTAAATTCAGAATAAAGTTTTCCAAAAAAACTGGAAAAGTGCCTATTAAGAAGATGACTATAAAAGTGAACATTTATTTTACAAATGAATTCAGGCGTATAATTCAGACTGCAATTATATTCATCTTGCAGGCACTGGGGTAAGCAATTTACAAATATTACATGTAATTCTCATAACCCTATGAGGTAAAGCCACATTATCCTAGTTTTCTGATGAGATCACAGAGCAAAAGGTGGTCAAATTGTGGTTTGGGCCCAGCCTGACCCAGACAGAATTACTCTGGTCTTTTTCGGTCATCATCCGCCCCAATTTTTTTATTATACTTTTGCCACAAAATATTGCATTTTGACCTGAGGAAAATGAATCATTATTACTACTTACCTTTTGAAATTGTAAATTGTTATAGAAAAATCACAATGGAATTCAGATGTGGATGTAGATTTCTATCCTAGTGTGGCCTCCATTTTTAGGAACAGTTAGAAATGCTTTCAGCTTCAAACAACATAATAGAAAGCCAGACTATCAATGTCTCATATAACAAGGCTCTGGAAATAAGTGGTTGCTGATATTGATTGCGTCTCAGAATTTCTAGCCTTTTTCACATCTCTGTCCTCCTGAAGTCCCGTAGCGTATGTCTATAGGATGGCTATGTCTCAGGGGATGGTGCTGAGCAGAGTGTTTCTCCTTGAGCATCTCTGTCTCACAGAGAGAGTATTCATTCTTTCAAAGGCTATCAGAAGACACCACGCCCCTTATATGTTATTAGCCATGACAGGGTCACATACAACTTTATCTGGAATAACAGGTGAATACATTGAAAATAGGATTTTTTGAGCCTTCGTAATGGGAGGCAGACAAGGAGATGGAGGTTGCAGAAAGTTATGGGGTAATTAACAACACATCTGCTACAACCATTACATGGCACAGGCAGATGGATTTCCCTTCAATATCATGAACAAATTGTAATGATCTCTTCCCAAAAAATCAAACATAGTTACTTGAACTCTTCCTGACTTTCTGTTGTTGCTTTCCCAAAGCTGAATTTCAGGTCTTGAATTTTAGCAAGATTTTATATTTCCTATTTTAACTACCATAGGCTGAATAAAAAGCTCTTTCAATGAAAAAAGTTATTTTATCTTCATTTTCATCAGATCACCTACTTCTGCACATGCCAATAGTTTTTAAGTCTTTCCTCCCCACCCCACCCCCCGCGCCCCGACCCCATTATACCTATCATTTTCTATTTCAGTCTCTTCCTTTGGAATTTTTGAGTGATCTCACCTTCTAAACTCTATAGATTACTGATTTGTGTACACTGCAGATGACTATGTATTTTAGATATTAACATGGTTGTTTCTCTAGCTCAAGGAGAAAGTAAATTTAGCAGCACTTTTTTTTCTATTGTAATGTTTAGAAAAAGAAAACACTGAATTCATATGATATATTCCTAATATTCACGCTAATGCCTTATTCAGTGAAATATTTTCTCTCTAACAGTGGCACACAGGATGTGTGGTGTGGACAAATGTTGTTAAAGGGGTAATATATGCTTAAAGAAGATTCATTTTTCCTGACCACCAATCATTTATCTCTTTTTGATGAATTTTCTAAAACCCAATTATTCTAATTCATATTTCTTTCCAATTTAACCATGGGAAGATTTTCAGGAAACACATGCAACACCATCCCTTGGGCTGAGCTGTGTCATTCCAGAAACCAGTCATGGAAAGCCCACCTATCTTTCTATATGAACCATATTCCCAACATCAGATTTATCCATAATATAGGTAATCTCTTATTTGTTTTGTCTTGTTTTGCTTTTTACTTTTAATTTCTCAATTGAGTTAGAACTTAAGCATTAAGGTGGTATGCTATTTATTAGAGGCCATTCTTGAACCCCATCAATAAGCAACTTCTGAACATAATTCCTTCTCCTTCATGCAAGAGATATTTATTTATACAAGCCATCCCTTCACCTTTTTTCTTTTTAAAGACTTGTTCATGAACATATACTATTGTCCTTTGATATGGGTACAGCCATGGATCTGGATTCACATTAGCAAAAAAAGTACAATGATGAAAACAAATTAACTCACAGCTAATTAGCATGGACTATGTTCCCAATGTTGTTTACCAGGGTCCACTTCCATGACCGTGTTGGAGACCACTAAAATCAGATACCACAAGGATGATCAGATTTAAATCTAGTCCCAACTTAACTCTTTTGGATTCCAAGTTTATTTCAGAATGGAGAGTTTAAAAATATAAATCAATGCTTTTTGAGAACTCTCCAGCTTTATAATTCCATGACTCTCTAGTGTGCTCCAGGTCACTTCAGTATTACAGATTTAATTATTGATTGGGCTGAAAAAGAGTTATCTAGCATTTCCTCCTTCTACTCCTAATAACAGAACGGAATGGGTCACAAGAGGCCAAGCCAATTAGGCTGTATTTTTTTTTCCAGTTACTAAAATGCTAATTCACTGCTGTGCTGCAAATACTCAGCACCTAGTGGTACTGACCGCTCATAATTCTATGGCTTGGTCAGGGCTTGTCAGGCATGTTCTACCTGCTTCAACCTGTGACTAGAACTTCCAAGGTATCCTTCTGATGGCTGCCTCAGCCGAGGTGGCTGAAACAGTTGGGGGCTGGCTAGACATCTTTTGTCTTATGTGCCTCTCCATGTGGCTAACTTGTGATTTGTCATAATAGTGTTGGGTTTCAGGAAGGAGTTTACCAAAGGGACAAGCCCCAATGTGCAAGGGTCAATCAAACCACCACTTGGTTCACATCAGCTAATGTCCTATTAGCAAAAGGACAGACCCAAAGTCATAGAAGAGGGGACTCTGTATAGGACATTAAGATCAGGAAGTGGGGGTTCATTGGGCCAAAAATAAAAGTCAACCAGAGACACCACTATGGGATTTCTGGTTGAATAAATGTATACCAGTGAGGATACTGGCACTGCTTCTGAAAGGTTCTGATGGTTGATGTTTTGTTCTTTGAAAATAAAATTACAACAGAACTAATAAATCTCTGAAATATTCATTTTTCTTTAGTAGACCGATTAAATCAAACATCTAGCTCATTATTCTTCTATAAACCATATATTTAGTATTTGTTGCTCCTCCAACCTTTGCTCCCTACTTCTTTCCAGACAAGATAAATGGAATGGAAAATATGACCTGGGTTTAGGTTAGAGCTAGAAAATTCCATTCCCTCAGCATCACCCTCCTCTTGACAACCTAAAGGGCCTTTTCACATTTGGTGATTAAGTATGTACTTTTCACCAGAGGCTATGCTAACAGAGTTAAAAATCCTGCTCCTGATTGCGCCTGTCAGAGGAAGGAGTGTCACTGCAGACAGAGCAGCTGTAACCTCTTCCTGAAAAGCTCACTGAGCCAGCACAAACTGCCACCATTGATTTTTCCACACAGAAAATTGAAAACAGCTCATATGCAATATTTCATACCCATCACCAGTGACAGTGAAAAGGCCTTAATTCATGTGAGTATATTATGGTCCCCATTGCAAACCTTAAGTTTGGGCTGAAGAAGCATTTTCCTTTCTGTGAAAGTATATATACTAAATTCAGAGGAGTCAGGCCAAACCATTTCAGAGCTGAGATGAAAAGTTATGGATACCAGGAATGCTCAGGACCTACTCAAAATTGCAAATATTCCTTTCCACTAGTATTTACAGGGTAAACTAAGATTTCTGCTTGAGTATTAAAATTGACAGGAAAATAGTAATCAAGTTTTCAGATTAATTTAAATTGGCCAAGTGAAATAAGTGAATACTCAAGAAAATTATAGTGTACTGGACAAAAAGCTTTTCCTAAAACATTAACTAAAAAATCTATTAGTAGTTCATCTCACTGTAAAATTGCCTAACATCCAAAGAACCTAAAGCAGTCATATTTGAGTGCAAAAATTAAAATTTAAAATTACCAAGACTGCAATATAAAATTTCCAAAAGTCCCCATTAATCAAAAAAGGGAAGGGGACAGAGGGGTAATATCATGTAAGGAAAAAAATATCGAGTAAGTAAACTACATCTAGAAAATTCTTATTCCAGTAAAGTAAATTCCATTTGTAAAACCAATTGCAGGACACCCATGAAAAAACACACATGGTGTCAAAATAAACCAAAGGAAAATCATTTAGGCAAAAATTAAAAAGAATCCCAAGTCTATTTTGCATAGAGGATCCCTTTGTTAACTTTTGGTCGAGAATGTGTTTGTGTGTTTTCAGAGAACAACTCCAAGACCATGTGGGTTCCTGAGACTGTGAGGAACTGACGGGTCTGTTCCAGTCATGAGGATGGTCCAGAGATGGAGGACTCTGACGACACCTTGCCATGCTAGCAGTAGGCAGCTGTGCATGTCTGCAGGCAGCCCAGGACCAAACCAGAGAGGATGGATCTTGCATTGCCACTATGTGTCCACCATCTGGATACCATTACTGACATGTACAAATAAAGAATTATTTGACACTGAAACTGGGACTCAGAACAGTTGGACATTGAAACTGAGAAAGAAAAAAAAAGAAAAGAAAAGTTATGGATAGAAAAGTTATGGGATTTAAAGAGAGACTTCAAGCAATGGTACTAGCCACTGAAATTGACTCTTATGGAATATCAGAGTACTATGCAATATCACTAAAACTTACATAGTGTTAGAGGTGTTAATGTTATGAATCTTCAAAGCTTGGTTCTATGCTATCTAAGTTGGGAAATGTGGTGATTCTCAGAAGAATGAAGATAGTTTTAAAAAAGGCACATTTAGAATGAGAAAACTATCCAAAGACTTTATTTTTTATTTTATTTTTTATATATTTTATTATCACTTTTTATACCCTCTTCCCTCGCCTCCAATTCCCCTCTGCCCCTACAGCAACACACTGTTGTGCATGCCCATTGTTCTCTCTCTTTTCTTTTCTTTCTTTTCTTTCTTTCTTTCTTTCTTTCTTTCTTTCTTTCTTTCTTTCTTTCTTTCTTTCTTTCTTTCTTTCTGCTCAATCCCGCTTCCCTGTCCCCCCCCTCCCCCCCCCCACACACACACAACCCCTCCCAAGTTGTCGGTCTGCTTTCTATAGAGTATGAGTCTGCCTAGTATTTTGCTTGGTAGTTCAGTTTGTTCATTAACTTCCACATGTGAGTCAAATCATGTTTTACTTGTCTTTTTCTGACTGGCTTATTTCATTTAGCATAATATTCTCCAGGTTTATCCATGCCGTTCCAAAGGGTAAATTTTTCTTCCTTTTTACAGCACAGTAGTATTATCTAAAGACTTTCAAACCAAATTGGTAATACACATTGTGCGTGCAATCATTTCTGAGGGGACTGCACAATTATTTCTTTTTAAATCAGCAATACCTAACCTGGCATAATATAAACTAGACTTTAGGTCAAACTGATGATTTTTTTTTCATTTTTAAACTTTTGGTTATATTTATTCCACATTGTCTCTCAATCTGTTTTCAGAATGTAGCTTATTTATTACTGTCAAAATTTGTATGCCTTTAATTTTTGAAAACATTTTTATGAGCTAGAGGGAATTTTAAAAAAATAAAATTTAGGTTAGGCCTTCAATGCCAGAGCCTAGAGGATTAAACAAACTAAGTCATCTAAGGTGAGGGCAAATAGGACCTTTTCTCTTTGCTTGTCTCCTGCCCTACAGTGCAGAGAACAGTGCTAGAAATAAAACCATTTCACCAATGTAATCACCTCAGCACATTTTAAGAGGAATAATTTATGGCGCATTTACTATATGCTAGGCTTTGTTCTAAATATTTTCTAGCCAATATCTCATTTAATGCTCACAACAATTTCATCTGGCTGACAGTGTTGTTTTCTATATCTGTGATGAGAAAAGTAAGGGTCAGAAAGAGAAAGAATGTTACATGACCAAGTTCACCCAGTTTGCAATAAGCAACATAGATGCCAAAACCAGGGCTGTCCACGGGATTCAGGAAATGCCAAGGAGAAGCAAAATCTCAAGATCTAATAATTTATGATAGCAATTCTTCCTATCCATGAACAAGCAAGAACCATACTCAGCTGCTCAGAAGACCTAGGACTGGAATCCAGTGTATTTTTCTCTTCTACCACAAATAGTTGTTTCATCCTAACAGTGCCTTCAGGCAGAGTCTAAACCATTTGACCAAGGCACTCAGATGAGGAGTTCCTGAAATTTGGTGGCATCTCCCTTCATTGGTTAGCTGTGTGATCTTAGGTAATATTTTACTCTCTTTAAGGCACAGTTTGTATGTCTCCAAAAGAAAATTGATTGACATAATTTCTAGAGTCTTTTTTGCTACCATAACATGGGACTGTGATTTTAACTATCTGTGAATAGACTTCTAGTTGTCACAAAACACCCCAGTCTTGTACACTGGATTCCAGTCCTAAGCTTCTCCTGAGCAGCTGAGTATAGTTCTTGCTTGCCTTGAGCCCAAGTAAGATGAGGAAACTTGGATTCCTGATCTTTCAAACAAGATTGTACAGCTAATGTGGAAAAAACAGAATTTCAAAGACATACAAATTCTAAATAAAGGATAAAATAGACATTTTCAGACATGCAAGAACTCAGAAAAAAATTTTCCCAAGTGCTGAGTTTTAATTAACCATTTGTGACTATCCCCCAGCAAATGAAGAAACTAAGAAATGTGTGTGAGTTAAGAAGTGATAAGACAAATGCAGAATTCCAAAGAAGGTCTTGACCAGTTTGGCTTAGTGGATAGAGTGTCGGCTTGTGGACTGAAAGGTCCCAGGTTCAATTACAGTCAAGGGCATGTGCTTGGTTGCAGGCACATTCCCAGTGGGAGGTGTGCAGGAGGCAGCTGAATCAATGTTTCTCTTCCATAGATGTTTCTAACTCTCTGTCTCCCTTCCTCTTTGTTAAAAATCAATAAAACATATTTTTTTTAAAAAAGAAGTCCAAAGAAGAAGTAGAAAAATAAAATAAACAGATGTACATAATTAAAGAATTTATCTAAAATGAAAAGAAATAAAGAAATCCAAAGAAGAAGAAGGTCATAAGGTGATAACTGTATAGCATGCCTGGGGAACAACTCATCAGAATTAGAAGCAGAAGCCAGTGGGCATTAAGAAAAATCCTTTTGGGAGAAAGACTAAAATGGATTACGAAACTGATGAGGGACATAAATACCAGAAACATATTGAAAAAAATCATAAAAGTGTGTTTTATCTTTTAACAAGAACAAAAAAAAGATAACCAACACCAAGAGAAAGAAATTTATAAAAATATCAGAGTCAAAAATGAAGCAGAGAATTGCAAAAAAAAATGATAATAATAAGAGGGAAATTATTTTATTCAGATGACAGGAATACTTTTCATTGGCATTGGGGCCATGGATAATGAAATTATCAACACTGTGTCTGTATACATATTAACATGCCATGCCCATGAAACTCCATGTTCTTGGCTTTCAACCCTTAGAATAAAAAACTTGGCAACACATAGAGCTTTTAATATTGGTACAAGATAAAATGTGAAGATTTGCATCTGTGACAGAGAATATAGTTAACAGAAGTTGAGAAGTGGAATAAAGGAACAAAGGAACAAAGGTGGAGATGTGCCAAGATTCAAGCAAAATCATCCCAGTGATTAGCTCTGTGGCTAGAGATGGGGAGGAAGAATTGGGGCTGGAGGGGAAAACAGAGATTATCATGCTCCATTAAGAAATCAGATATGAGAACCAAGATGGCAGCATAGGTAAAACACCTATCTTGCCGCCATACACAGCAATTTTAAAACTACAACTTAATGAAAGAACAAACACCATCCAGAATCACCGGAAAGCTGGCTAAGTGAAAATTCCACAAATGAAAGTGAAGATAAGACATTGTGACTCGGAGGAGTGGCTGAGGACAGCGTTGAAGATACGCGCGGAGTCAGAGGTTTGGAGCGTGCGCCAGCGGATAGGGCGGGCGGCTGAAAACCGGCCAGTTTTCTTGAACGGGGGAGACAAAGATGTCCCACTGGACTGATTCTCCAGCTCTGGGCGAAGTCCACTATCATATGGGGTAAAAACTGGACAGTGGGAGGGCACGCCGAAGCTCGGGTGCTACAGGGGTCAGCAGGCTTGTGGAAAAGGCAAGCTTGTGTGGAGAGAGCACTCATGACTTGCTCTTTCATTCGAGAAACCATCAGACTGCATTGTTTTGTGACCTTGGGTGAGACATTGGGTGTGCAGACTCATTTGGGGAGAGGCTGAATTCTCCAGCACCCGGTGGAGCTCGGCAGCGGCTCTCTCTCAGAGACCCTGTAGCCATGTAGGGCAGAGCTGACGCTGTCTGCTTGGCCCGGAGACTCCGCCCATCCAATCTGAGCACAGCTGAACTTCACAGACAATTAGCCTGGAGGTCAACCCCTCCACGTGCTAACAATGATTTACCTGAGCTTAACTTCAGCAAGACTGTGCAACCCATATCCACCTCAAGTAACTGGGGAGGCTGAGCCACTGTCCCTTATAGGATATCTACCACACAAAGCTAATTTACCAATTCAGGGAAGCAGCCACCATGCAGAGACATGGAAAGAAATCAGATGTGAAAGAACTGGAGGGGAAAAAAAAGAGTGGACATGGAATTCAAAACCACGGTTATAGGGCTTTTCAAGAGGTTCCTAGAAAAGGTTGAGACCTATAAGGAAATAAGCAAGACCTATAAGGAAATGAATGAGACCCTCAAGGATATGAACAAGACCTGCAAGGAAATGAACAAGACCAACGTGGAAATGAATGAGTCCTACAAGGAAATAAATGAGATCTCAAGGATATGAACGAGACTCTCAAGGATATAAAAAAGGACCAACCAGAAATTAAGCATACACTGACTGAAATAAAAAATATTATACGAAGACCTAAAAGTGCTCTGGAGCACCCCAAGAACAAGTTAAAGATTTGAAATACAAAGAGGTAAAATCCACTCAGCTGAAAAAGCAAGAAACCAAAAAAATCCAAAAAATTGAAGATAGTATAAGGGGCCTCTGGGACAACCTCAAGCATACCAACATCCAAATTATAGGGGTGCCAGAAAAAGAGAGAGAACAAGACAATGAAAACCTATTTAAAGAAATAGTGACTGAAAACTTTCCACACTGGGTGAAAGAAATTGACATAGGAGTCCAAGAAGCACACCGAGCCCCAATATATAGGACCCCTAAGAGGACCACACCAAGGCACATCATAATTAAAATGCCAAGAGCAAAAGACAAAGAGAGAATATTAAAAGCAGCAAGAGAGAAACAGTTGGTTACCTATAGGGGAGCACCCATACGATTGTCAGCGGATTTCTCAACAGAAACGATGCAGGCCAGACGGGAGTGGCAAGAAATATTCAAAGTGATGAACAGCAAGAATCTACAACCAAGATTACTCTATCCAGCAAAGCTATCATGCAGAATTGAAGGTCAGATGAAGTGCTTCACAGATAAGAAAAAGCTAAAGGAGTTCATCACCACCAAACCAATATTATATGAAATGCTGAAAGATATTCTTTAAGAAGAGGAAGAAGAAAAAGATAAAAGTGTAAATCAGGAACAACAAATACACATCTATCAACAAATGAATCTAAAAATCAAGTGAATTAATAATCTGATGAACAGGATAAACTGGTGAATGTAACAGAATCACGGACATAGAGAGGGAAAGGGCTGACAATTCTTGGGGAGAAAAGGGGTGTGGGAAGTGCAGCAAGAGACTGGACAAAAATCATGCAACTATGGGAGAGGACAGTGGAGGGAGGTGAGGGCGGAGGGTGGGATAGGTATCAGGTGGAGGGGAGCTATAGGGGAAAAAAGGAAATAATGTAATTAATAAACTGAACAATAAAGATTAAAAAAATAAACAAATAAATCAAAGTTGTGGGTAGAGTCAATGGTGAGGGTGCAGTGTGTTTACTGGCAACAGGCATTATTCCCAGCCTTGTGTGAGCTGCTCATTGTTCCTTCTAAATATTTCCCATGGTACTTTTTCCAGACTCAAATAGTGTCCTCACATATGGATTTTACTTAATACTTCAGGGGGTCTGAGCAGATCTGTAGGGTTATTTCTCTGTGCAATCATCTCTTACACTCTTCTTTATGAGCTCTAGCTGCCTTGGTCTCCCTAACTCTCAGTTCTATCTCTCCAACTCAGGAAATCTGCCAGACTGCTTCAACTCCCCTCCACTCCTCCTCCAGACTCCCAGGCCACCACCTGGAAACTCTTAGGTCTGTAAAATGGAGTAATCACAGAGCTTTTCATATTTATTTGATTCCCATCTCCCAGGGATTACTTGATTTTTTGTCTTTTTTGTTTTTGTTATCTGAGGTTTTAACAATTATTGTTTTATTACATGTAAATGTTTTTATTTAGATGGGAGGGTAAATCTGGCCTCTGTTAGTCCATCTTGACAGGAGAAGTGTTTTTTTTTTTTTAATTATGAGGATCAGTGGGGGGGGTGGGGGGGAAGGGAACATCTGTAATACTTTAAACAATAAAGTTTAAAGTAAAAAATCTGCCTTATCAGTGATCCCTTTTAGTTTCAGACTTCCCTAACTGCCAACTCGTTGCTTACCTTATCTTCTGGTTTTAAAACAATCTAACTTAACCACCATTAGGCATGGTATTCACACCAACTACATCTAGCAGCCAGATAGAGGAAAACAAACTAATTATATTTCTTAATTTTTATTCTGTACATTTCCACACAATTCACAATACAGAAAAGGTATCCAAAAAAAGTAACTAGTCAAAGTCTTTTTCAGAGATTAGTTCAGTCTCTCAAATTAATTCCATTGAAAATCTCTGTAGAGCAACACAGTGATCAAGATAATTTATATAAATAGGAAATGCAAGAAAATTAGGGAAAAATACTTTATGACTTTGTTACAAAAAATCTCCATTCTCCCTTTCCCCACCCCACCCTTCCCACCCACCCTCCCTTCATTTCATATTTTCTAGATCTCACTTTATCATTCTATTGCCACAGCTACTAGTTTTGGGTGTGTTTTTTTTTTTTTTTTTTGGATTACACCTGCCAGCTGGCACCTTTGCAAAATCATGGCTCCGGGATGTGAAAGGGCAGAATCAGAAACCATGAAAGAGCCCTTTATACCATGTCTGAAACTCTTTGTACAGATGTTGCCTTTGAAAATGGACTACCCACCTCCATAGGAACTCTGGATGGCTGGACCCTTTCCCCACTCAGAAATCAAAATGAAATACAGTCATTCTTATAGAACCAAGACTGTCCTCTCTATGCCTTAATGACTTCCAGGAATGGATTTCCTCACTTTCAATCAGCAATATAATATTCAAATGCACGGTTGTCCACTTAACCTTTCATAATTTAAATAGAAAACAGCCTTGCTACCTTTATGAAGACTAATTCAGAGCCTAGCTTTCCAAAGATGTGTTTTGCAAAAGATTCTAATTTTACTAGGTTATTCAATCTATTAAAGTTTCAAACCTTCGTTTACTGGTGGCAAGAACCGTACACTTCCCAGCCCAATCAGGATGGATGTAAATAAGCTTCCATTTAGGTTCTAGTTGCATTGGAAATTATTCATGTGGTCAGAGCCTCAGTCCAACAAATGGGGGAAGGGGATAAATATTTTTATTGTTAATAAAACCTAAAATTCAGAAACCATCTGTATTCATCATACAAGGTGCAGTAAATAGCAAAGCTAGAAGGTATCTTAAAAGTGATAAATCTCACAAGCATCTAAATAAAAAAAAATAAGATAAACAATTTTAGGGCTATCGTCTGTTCATTTTTCTAAGACAATTTATAAACATTTCCCCTCTCTCTGATTTGAAAAAAGAAATGTTATATGTAAAACCCCAAACAATAAAGCCATACATAGTCTTTGAAGTTGTTAGGATTGAACATATTTAGATTTGTGAAGAACTCACTAAATTGTCTTTATATTTTTCCAATTTAAATACTGGTATAGACCAACACAAGTCTGTGGACAGGTATAACTTTTTATGAAGACTTTGAAAAACTTCTTCAAACAATTCAGTCCTTTACAAATTTCTATTAGAAAGTCCTTCAATTAGCAGAGCCATATTTTCCCCTAAATTCCATACATAATCTAATTCTTCTAAGGTGCATATATTGAACATTTCATAATGATACCCCTTGAGCCACTCTGAACAAGTTCAGTCTTTTCTTATACCTTTTGGATTTCATGAGAATCAAAGTTGGCTGAGAGCATATATTATTTATTTATGACTTACCATGGCAATTTGTGTTAAGACTAGAGCCTTATTCTTGTACTGCTCTTGAGAATCTTTTTTCCTTTCCCATCACTCTGCCTTCCTTTATATTCCCAAGCCAGAGGCAAGGAATGGGATGAGGGAGAAGGGCTGGAAGCAACTCCCTAAGCTAGACTCCAGGGATGAACTCACTTCTTCAGACTGCCTCAAGAGTGACTCTCCCCACTCCCCTCATCTAGCCAACTTGAAATGTAAGTCTCAGGCCCAATCACTGTGGGAGGAAAGATAGGTAATTAAAACTGTACCCTAGCCTGGCTGTCGTGGCTCATTGTTGAGCATCAACTGATGAGCCAGGAGGTCATGGTTCAATTCTGATCAGAGCATGTGTCTGGGTTGTGGGCTCAGTCCCCAGTGTGGGGTGTGTAAGCAGCAGCTGCTCAATGATTTTTTCTCTCATCATTGATGTTCTCTCTCTCTCTCTCTCTCTCTCTCTCTCTCTCTCTCTCTCTCTCTCTCTCTCTCTCTTCCCCTTCCTTTCTGAAATCAATAAGAATCTATATTTTTAAAAAACAATTATAGCCCAATTTAAACAGAAACATTTCATTGCCATCTAGATGGCAGGAAACTAGGGGGAGGGAGGTAGAGGGGAGAAGAAGGGAAGGAGGCTCTAACTAGTTGTGTTTCAGTCTAAAGTCATTGAAATCTAAATCTGGAAAGTATCACAGAAGCCTTTTAGTTCAAGCTCCCTCCTAATTAAGAAACTGCTTTTACACAATCCCTGATTTAGCTGTTCAATTTTTACTTAAATACTAGAAGAAATACTAGCTGTTATAAGCCCCCTTTATTTTTTTAGAAATCTCACTCCATTTTTTCTGGGTGTATTATTTAGGAAAAAAATAAATCTTTCTGTAAATGTTAAAGCTACCTCTTTTCATCCAGTGCCTGGTCTTTCTGCCCTTGTTTTAGTCTGCAAGTCATCTGCCAGACAGAACTCGAATCTAACAGTCCTACTTAACTTGTCTCCTCCAAACATTCCTATTCTAATCTAATAGTAGCTTCTTTCCAGATCAAACATTCTTCCTTTACATGTTCACCTCTCTGCCCAGAGAGATGTCTGGTAGAGTGTGAGATTCAGAATGGAAGAATATCTCAGGCCTGTTTCTTTCCATTTCAGGTACAACTCCACAACTGCACCAGGCGTATTAGGCCTCCGTGTAGTGACTGTGGACAACATACTTAGGTTTGCAAACCCAGTCAGACTTAGAGCTACGGAGTCTTGAGTGAAAAGACCATTTCAAGGCTCTTTGGTACATCATTATGAAATAGCATCAATCTAATAGTGACTGCCAAGGAGAGAAAACGATACAGTAAGTCCTCACTTAACATCAATGATAGGTTCAAAGACTTTACGTGAAACAATGTATAATGAAACCAATTTTACCATATACTATGGCATCTCATCAATGTTATAACAAAACAACATTGAAACAAACATTAATCAAGGACCTGCAGTACTAACTGTTTTAAATACTGAGATTCACAAATGTATAAATGCCAGTAAATCATTTTCAAAGTTAATCTCTTCTTGTGAAATCTACTCTGGTACCAAAACATTTAACTTTTTTTTTTACCTTGAATATATCCAAGACAATAAGTCTCTGACAGCAAACACTCTTGAGTTTGTAACTTCACATTCCCTCTTAGTTTAAACCAATTCTTACTGTAGGGTTATAGGTAAATATTCTTCTAATTTATGGAAATCAGAATGATTGATATAAAACAATATAGAAGGCAGTGGTGAGAAATTCTTTACTTAGAAAATACCTATTCCATGCATGTTAGTCTGGAATTTCAAATGATCATAGTTCTGGCTGCAATTCTAGCAATTATGATACAAAGCTATGAATTCACTGTTCTGATGTTCCATTTATTCATCCAAAATGTATTATCAGTATCATCCACCTTATGGGTTGATAATGAAGCCCCAAATTGTCAACAAACAAACAAAAATCAAAATGTTAAAGGATTAAAATTTAAAAAATACTGGAATTGTTGTAACAAAGAGTATAGATTTGAGTTAAGCTACTTTCTATTGAAAATTACATGTGTTTTACTTAAAGATTGGAAACAAGTTGTTCCACCACCAAAACCTCCAATTTCAGATGCCATTTGGCTCAAAATATTGAAACTTTGGAAACTGGAGTATACCTAAAATCATCACTTTTTTTATTTCTATGGGTAAGCTACCCTTTGTGATTAGCACGACAGTAGTAGGAGCCAAGGCATTTTCCATGATTGCTTTTCAAGTACATAGACTTAGCTCCCAAATATCTTTTAGGCATAGTTTTCTTCTGTGGTTCTATTCGGTTACATTTAATTCTAAGAATATCAAATCACAGCACTTTTTTTTCTATTAGATGGACAGACAGTGAAATAGATTTCTGATTGATCTTAAGGATGCCTATGAATACTCATCAAAGTCCATAATGCTCCACAAGTACTTTGGAGTAAGTTTTACCCAAGTATGCCTTCTTTTCAATAGCTCATATAGTTATGCTTAGTTGGTTTTAAAAATGTTTTAAATTATAACTAAAGGTAATTCTCTCCCAAATTCTAAATCCTCTCACAAAGTGATGTTCTAAAGATCAGAAGTCAAAATGTTCATAAATTTTTCAAATGAAATCCTGCCGTTTTACAAAGTCATTTTAAAAGAAAAACTTAAAAACTTACAGAATCTAATTCCAGCTTCCTCAGATTACAGGTCCCTAGTCCCAACATCCCTCAAGGTGGTCATGTGTCCAGTTTAAATATCCTCACTGGCCGCAAATCTATAACTCTGTAACGATGCACACTCTACCCTTTGACAGTATTTATACTTCATCTTCTTTATATTTAATCCAAACCTATTGCAAATTCTGCCTATTGTTTCTAATGATGTCCTTGAGATATAAGATAAACGAGTTTTAGTTCTCAGTTTAGTAGTGCTTCCAAGTTTCATCCTAAAGTCTTGGTTTCAAATACAATTTTAAGAACAGTACCAAGACTCCCAGGGAAAAGATGCAAAATATCATCCTCTTGCATATTATTAATCTCATTTTCTATTTCATAGAAGTAAAACATTGCTGGCTAAAGAGTGACCAGCACAATAAAGCCTTGATTGAGCTCCCAGCCCATGTTCCCCAAGGATCCTGGGGTTTTCCACCAGTGGAATTCGTTTCTCATACTCATTCTTAGATCTTTAGTATGGAGTTTTGTTTCTCGTATTCATTCTTAGCTCCTTAGTATGGTGCCTGCATCAGAGTATGTGATAAATACATATTTAAAATGAATGCTTAAATGCCCAAATGTACAATTGGTTCACAAACGTGACTAAACAAGCAAAACAGAGACAGACTCATAGGCAGAGAGCACATGGACAGCTCTGGTGGGGGAAGCCAGTGAAGGGATTGAGCAAAAAAAGAAAAGAGAAATAAATCATGGACATGAGCGACAGTGTAATAACTGCAGGAAGAATTGGAAGTAGAAGATAGGGTGGGGATAACTGGTGATGGGGAAAAAAGGAAAAAAAAAGTAATGCTTCAACAGCCTTAAGTTCTTTTTTTCTGCTTCTTTTTGGGACCAATTCAGTGACTCCCAGAATCCTGGGAGAGTAGGTGGTCCAAGGACACAACTCCTTGCTTAGAACCTATTTTCAGGATTTTCATTACATCATGGGGAGATAGCCTAGAATCCACAGATGGTCACAGGGGCATAACCCATATATAATCCAGACTTCAAGGGGGCACATTATTTACATCATTCGATGTGGAAAAAGTTGCCATGATTGTGGAGTCCCCTGGTATCACTAAAACAGAAATTTGCTAAACCTCTCTGGCAGATTACTTGTCTGAATAAGGCTGGCTGGAATTCTATAAGATCATCAGGTCAGTGAATATTTATTTGTCCTTCAGGCAAAATGGATATTTGTCTCAGAGCGTGATTTTATTTTGATCCACTTTGAGCATAATGGCTGAGGAGGATTTGGGTATGTGCATGGAAAAAATCATTGAGGGTAGAGGCAGAAAGTCTGGGAGCAGGACTATTGTCAGGTCAGGCTATGGGAAGGACTAGGGATGAGTGATGACCAGGGCCCAGAAAAGGAATGATGGCGTCAAAGCCAATGAGAGGCTTGGCAGAGAAAAACACTCCAGGATTTCCAGTCAGTTGAATATGGAATTCAGAGAATGAAAAAGCTGATTCAGAGATGGTTCTATAAAACATGTGCAGAAGCTATTTTAAAGCAAATAAATGTTTAAGCTCAGTTAGAAAACTCTCTAATTTAATAGATGTTCTAATTTTTTTTTCCAAAATGAAAATAATCCATTTAAGGAGAGCAATTGGTAGTTTTACTTGATAGTTATGATGAGCCATTTTCGCAATGATCAGTTTTTACTTTGAAATAGTGCAATTGTATAAAATATCATGCTTCTTCAGTGATTTCATTAGCTACTCCCACTGAAAGGAAGCCAAAGCTACTCCAGCCCACATCTAAGTTACTACAACTTCCTGGCAATAACTTGTCCTAATTCAGTGTCAGTAGGCAACCTTCTATCAGTCTTGAAACTCAGCGTGGTAACGTGTGCGTGCATCACCTCAAAAGAAACTCTCCACTTGAGGTCTATAATAGCCTGGACAAGTTTCTGGGCTCAGGTAGGTTTCTTGCTTCATGGGAGGCAGCATAAATAATAACAAGACCTCTTGGTCATAGATTTTATGGCACAGGCACCAGCATGTGCAACTGAAGTTCCATACAGTAATAAAACTAAGCTTAGTCACAGTAGAAACAACAATAAATACATGGAAATTCTTTGGTACCTTATCTCTGACTGTTGGTGATAACTATACATATACAGATGATTAGGATGTTTCTAAATGTTTTCTCTTTTTTAAACCTATGCAATATATGTGTGTATAGTATACATACACATATATGTGTACAAATATATTTCTATGTGTTTGGGGTGGGCTGGCTTATGCACAGGGTATTACTGATATGAAATACAAGTGGCAATGTCTATATGTTTATCAGGTAAATACTAATGATCTCCAGAAAGTAGGGCAGAAGTCACTACACCCTTGGCTCTGCCTGTAATACTCATCTATGGTCTTAGAACCTTTTATAAAAAGCAGGTTCTACTTTCACAACTTAAAAAAAAATATTTTAAATAAAGTTGGCATGTGAAAAAATAAAACTGCTGCCCCACATTTTCTATGACCTGGATATTTTGAGAATCTAGCAAATAAACTTCAGAAATCTTTTCAGCAAAGAAACTGTCACTTGGTCCAAATGAAAATTAACTACCTGTTGAGTATCTTTCAAGGCAAACAGATCTGCCTAAGCACCCAAGCCAGCGATTATGAAAAGATGGGGAGCTATGGGGGTTGTGAGGATTCCCATCAGTCACCATTCATTTCAGTCTGTGCTTGCCAGCTCCATTCTGTTTCAGGAATTGCGTCAGTTTAGGGTGTAACCTCTGTAGAGGTAATTGGAACGCTCACAGAGAAATCCCCAGCCATGGTGCTTATTTCCTTCTTGGCTTCTGTGCTTTATCATGCCCTTGACTGGGACAAAGCACAGCTTAACTGTTTTATTTTATTAGTTGTGTAAAACTAGAACATAAGGCTGCAAAAATGACTATCATGTTGCCTTTTAATAACTCTCCATTTCTCATCCCTCTATCAGGCTAATCTAAACATGGAATCCAAAGGCAGACAGGGCCCAACTCATGTCAGCCCAATGTTGGCCATTCTCAGCAGTAGTCTCAGTAGGTTTTGTAGAAAATGATATTTCTACAGGTATATAGTTTTATGTCTTATAAATGTGGCTTTTCAGACCAGGGCCAGCCTCTTTGCCTCTATTCTTCCTAAAGGCCCATTAAAAGGGAGACACCCTCCCTATACCTAAGCTGAGTTGAAAACTCCTGGAGCATAGGCCCTCCACTCTTTAAGCCAAGGACTGTCCCAAGCAATGATCAATTAAAAAATAAAATGCTACTGGAAGTAGATGCAATATTGAAGCCATTAATTATATAACTGTTTTGCTCATTTTTAATGTTTTTTTTTAAGCCCAAGTCCTGGAGGTATTTGCTTTTCTCAAAGAGATATTCGCCTTGGTCATATATCGTTCTCCACCAATAATGTAGGACTCTAAGACTTTTTTTTTATTATTATTTTGAACGATTTCCAAATGTTCCAAGACTCCTACAGCAGTCAGTACATCATCAATTTTCATTCCAGCGGTTGACTTGTTACTTCAGTTGGAGCTATTTGAATTGGCCCCTAGCCACCTGTACCCTAAATTTTCTCTGAGATGCTTTGAAGCATTACCGAGAAATATGAGATGGTAGTTGGTGAAAATAGTCCTTCATCCCAGCAATGGCAGCTGGGTAACTGACTGCGTGGCCAAGTGTTTGGCTCAGTCTAGGGAATGGAAGGCACCATCCAAAGCCAGATTTCTTCAGTCTGTTTGAAGGATTATATTTCTGTCATCACAACATCTCCTTGACAGTCCCACCAATTGAAAAACTCCTAGCAGAAGCCCAGTGATTAAATTCTCCCGGCGCATAATTTTTTCCAGCTTCTGGAAACAATCTACTGCAGTTCCTCCTCCCCTCACCATAAAACCCAAAATATATTTCCATTTCTAAGACTGATCTATGGAAATAGATTACTCACAACCAACCCTTCTTCCTACAGATGAAAATAATGCCAGCCATTTGATTTCAAAACAACGAAGGAGAGACTTAAGCCCCATCCACTGAGAGATTATTCCTACTTAACAGTATATCATATTTGTATTTTCAAAATGATATGTGGCCCAATGTGATTCAGATCAGCAGCACGCCACTGCTGGACCTTTAAATTAAACATAGAGAAACAATCGTGTGCTCACATGCAGAAATAGTAAGGAAGCATGATACTTATGTCTAAAGATTGACGCAAACCCTTGATCACTCACTTTCATTTCTGACCTACACCCAAATCATGTAGACATTTTCAACAGGAGTTAGAAGGCTTCATCTCCTAATATTGTAATTGGCACAATGTCCCTAATAGAAGTACCTGTAAGTTTCAACTGATCTGTGGCAGAATTAGAAGCTAAGATTCCACTGCCAGAGAAATATTCCTGGCTACACTCCCACAGAAGTTTTTACTGAGAACTTTCTAGTAAAAGAAAATAATAGATTACCCCGTACATGTAAAATGGGGCCATAGTGCTATCAGGTATGACCTTGGGAGCTGACCAGGAGTAGGTGGAGGCATCCATGAGAAAGGGCCACGCATCCTGGAAATCTGGCAGTGAAACTCACACAGCAAGGCTTTGTCCTTGGCATAGAGTGAACTTGGGGTAATGAAAACCAGCAACTTAGAAGGAAAACCTAAATGGGCCCCTCTCACCACTGTACCCAAATGTCTGTACTTATTAGCCTCTGTGCAAAGTTCCAGTAACTGTTTTCTTACTTAAGTGAGTTATTTTGACATACGTTGCTACTTTTGCTTCTGCTGTTTTATTTCAAGTCCATTAGCCTGCTTTCCATTATCACTCAAAAAAGCCTAGAAGTGAACGCTGGCACTGAGCTCCATTTCCTGTAGCCACAGTTCCCACACGCGGTTTTCTGCTCCGCAGTTGAAACAGCACTTAAAAGTTAAGTGCTTCTGCAGACTAGCTACGGGCCATGGCTTAGTCCATTGCTCACCTCTATTGCAGCAAAAGGCAAAGATGGCTACACCTGGGCAGTACGGAGCTGTCCAAACAGCCCAAGCTGAACCTGACCTTTGTGGCCATCAGTAACAGGCCTGCGAATGGGGTCAACCCCTGTGTTACGTCTCTGAGATCCCCCATGAGAACAGGAGACTCCCATGCCACCTCACCATACCTCAGAGTTACAATGCACAAGTTGACATTATCCACGTGGCAACTCCCAGCTCCCAGGTGATGAAAAAGGAATGGGCAGGGAGAGGTGACATGCAAAAACTAAGTCATCCTGATATATTTAGTCTTGGAAATGAAAGCAGTTTTACAGTTACATTTCTGCAGGACAACCAGAGGGTTTCAAAAGGCTTTCAGACAGTCTTGCGGTCTTCAAAGACTGAATGTAAAGAGAACAGATTGTATCGAATTTTTTCTGGGTAGTTACAGGCAGAGTGGTACGGTACAGGGGAAGGTGAATGCATAGGGGAGAAGGGAGCAGTGCCATTTATAGGAACATCCTTTGAATCTTTAAAATAAATGAAACAAGTGAACACAGAAGTTCATGCTACTTGCTGGAAGCAATAAAGATCAAATTTTGTGGAACTCATTTTCCACCAATCTCCAGGTATCCTGGCTCGTCGTCTGTGGGCTATTCCATTCTGTTGTACATCTCAGTAGCCCTTAAAAACTGGTGGCATGGCCTCAGATGCTTGCAGGAGAGAGACAGATTTATGGATTCCATCAGCTTCTTCCAGGGGAGCTGCCCGATCGCCGGGAGGGCCCAGGTGATATGCTCGTTCAGGTTCTCTTTGCCCGTCTACCATGGTCAAACAGTAGTTTCCAGGTCCTCATGGCCAATGACCTTATAGTTCTGACGGCTTTCTAGGTAAGCAGCCAAATCAGGGTCCCCAGCCTGCTGAGCTCTGTCTTGAGGTGTCTTACCCTGCAGGTAAAAAGGAAAGAAACACAAACACCTGGGGTGAGATTTTTTAAAGATCCACAGAAACAGAGATACTCAAAGATTACTCACTAGTAAGGATCTTCCCATGTCACTGTTTTAGAGTTCACAAGACACTTTTCAATCTTTTATCTGATGGAAGGGAGATACATAAGCTCAAGAGAAAGAGATCATCACTGTGGACAGGTGGGGTTTCCCTCTAAGAAAGCAGAGGATAAGAGTCTAACTGCACAGAGGAAACTGCAGCACAGTGAGTTCTGGAGCCCAGATCCTTTCTGGAAGCCGGTGTATAGAAAGTACTAACTAGATAAACAGGGAAGCAGGCATTCGACTTCTAGTTTAGGACTCTTTCTGTTATACTAACTCTGGGGAGCAACCAGCGGAATCTGAGAGGAAGGGATGATTCATAACAATCTAAAAAGGTTTCTTTGCTGCTTTTAAAGATTCTCTCCCCTATTTTAGGAGGTTCTCTTCTCTCCAAAGAGTGAGTTAATTTCTGACTATAAAATTGATGGGTGTTGATTAAAAAAATGTTGGAAAAGTAGAAAAGCATAAAAAAGAAATAAAAACATATTCCAGAACACTAAGATAACCATTGTTAACCTTCTGTGGAATAACTATTTTTTTCTTTTTCTATAGCTCTATACATAATTATTTTCATCAAAATTAAACCATATTTAGTTATGTACTGTGACTTAAAATGCTTTTTACTTAATAATATCTCAAACATTTTTTATGTCTTCTTCTGCATCATGTTGAATGATTATGTAATGTCTTGCAGCCTATTTTAAAGCTGTATGCTTATTTGTAAGTACACACACACACGATATTTTTGAATGAGGCCAATGAATAGAGGGAAGGTCTTATACTTTTGAATGCTTCTGGATATTACTTGACACTCCTTGAAACTTCTAATTTTTATTTACTAATATAGTCTTATCTATTTAAATTAAGTTCTAATGAAAAGGTAGAGGCATGATCATTGTACTACAGAAATAGCTCTATGCATACATGCACACAAGTATAACAAAAATTATCAAAAACTTCAGCCTCCAGATCAGTTAACACAATGCATAGTGTCAACCTCAATTAAGTCTGTTCCTAGTAGCTTCTAGGGGTATGCTACTAGGGGCAGAGGATAAAAAGGAAATAATAGTGGCTCTGGGCTCTTTCTAAAATTTTATTTTAGTTGGGATTTAATATTTATCCACTAGCTTAACATTACTATCAATTTTATCCCACTTGTTTATAATATTAATAGACTATCTTGTCCTTACTTTAATGTTAATGAGGTTGTAATTTCTATAGCTTCTAAATATTCAGGGAGATGGACAAGGGTGGGCCTTTGATATATTTTTTAAATGATTTGTCCTCTATTAAGAGATATTCTCAATATATTGTTTCTCTCCAAAAAATCCCAGTAGATTCAGTCATGATGATTATATGTGATTCTCTCACCTAGCATCAAGTTACAAAAATGTAAAAACAGAGGACTCCTGAAAAAGATGAAGCATAGGGATAGTACTTTGTATGGTAAGATCTCTAGAACATAATGTTGGGTGAAAACTTAAGTCATACACTAGCATGTACAGTCTGACTTTATCAACTTAAAATAATGAGAGAGAGAAATAGACTTATTTACATGTGAAGTGAGATCATTAAAATTTTAATAACATATAGGTCTAGAGTGTAGAATTTTCTAGCTATCTCTACTTTCCTGTATTGTTTGCACAGCTCAAGTTTTCTATGTGAGAATGCATTCTATTTATAATCATAAAAATAATACAGCTGTTTGTGTTTTGGAAAAATACACAAACATACATCAAATAAAATAGGAAGAAAACTCAAGGAACACGGAGCCCATTCATCTGGTACAGAAACTTAGAAAGATGACACAACGCAATCTGCTCAGGGGCCAGGTCTCCAGCCATCTTTCGTTTGTCCTCATCTCCATATATTCAGATTATTCTCTGCCACCCTCTGTGGTTAAGTGGCTTATCTTTCCTTGGAGTCTCCCCAGGCTGCTTGAAAATTCTCAGAGCTGACCTGGCTCCACTAGGGGGTTGATTGGTATTAACTTTGCTCTCTCACGGGTTGTATTCATAAGTCAATGCTACTCAGCTATGCCTCCTCCTTTATGCCAGCTCTCAGCTCTTTCCTTGATTAACTGTTCTCTGTAAATTGAAATAATTCATAGTGCAGCCTGACTTCCCATCTTGGAAGTGACTGAAAATCACTTTGGCACCCCAAAATGGGGCCGCATAAGCCACAGCTTCTAAGCTACCCTGGGTTAAGTAAGATGAAATAGAAATCCCAAAGGGTCTTCTCAAAGACTAGGTCAATGTCTGCGAACATAAGCCTGGCCCCTCTCCCAGGGCTTTGGATCTCCCCTCCCTGTAGCTTCTCTGCTGGCATTCTGCAGAAGGAGAACCCCAAATCTCAAGGCCAATACGTCCTTCACAAGTTTATTAAGCCATATAGGCAAGAACACACCCTCCCTTTGTGCTTATACATTTAAACTGCAGTTTCTCTAAATGAAACACTTTATTTTTTCCTCCTTTTTCCAAAGTCCCCCGCACTTCCATAGGCACAGAAAGGATGCCTCTGCCATGAGCACAAGGGAAGGCAACATTGCCTGCAATTCTGCCCAGTGGGTGGATGTTTGCACTCACTCATCAAGTTACCTTGGAGTCCGTCTTTCTCAGAGATGCTCCTGCGTCCACCAGAAGCTGGCACACGGCCCGGTTCCGCTGGCAGGCAGCCTTGTGCAGTGCAGTCTCACCCCTAAATCAAAGATGAAATGGAAACCACCCATAAAGGGCCTGGGGGCTGGGGAAGGGGTGTAGGCTGCTGGGTGGGGGTGGTTTCATCCTGCTGCTGAGGCTCTGTGCTCCAAGGACTCTTTCTCTGTCTGTGGCTGAGACCTGGCTGCAGGCAACGCCCCTTTGGGGGAGGTGGGGGAGGGGAGCTCAAAGTGCCTTAAGTCAGTCATCATGTAACCACAATATCTGACTCCAGCATCTTTTTTTAAACAGCATTGGTTAATTCAGCTGAGCGATTTTGTTGTCAACTACTAATGTTTGATCTAGGCAGGACTCCATGGTACTATTAGACTGATGTGTGCGGATGTATATGAACATTGGGAACAATGCTCTATATGGATACACTGAGTGTGAGGGATGCTAGATGAAGCTCAGAGGGAACAGTGATGGAGAACTAGGACCCCTCAGATCCATCGCAGAAATAACTCCTGGGAACTCAACTGCAAGGAACCAGGCTAACACTCTGGACTATCTACTGGATTCAACTCTAGGGGCAGGTGGAAGGGGAGGGGCAGCCACAGGGGATCTGGGAGGCACAGAGAGATTTGGGGAGAGAGCTCAGAACTACAACCATCCCCACTTGGGAGAAGGCTTGAGACCAGCCAGTCACTGTGGAAAGTGAGCATGAGAAAGTGGTTATTTCTGCTCCTTTTATAGACAGAAAAGGAGGAGGATTTTCCCAAGACTGAAAAGGGACTTAATGCTAACGTGTTTCATGGAAAATCAAATGCAGACCTGAGTGGCAGCCTGTCCTATGGGATGTACAGTATATGGACAAGGTCCACATAGCAATGAGCAGTTTCTTCAGTGGCTGGTAACTAACTCATGGCTACTCCCCTCCATCCCTGTCCTTCATTCTATTTATGTCTGCTTTTCCTCCACCATCCCCACTTTCGCTCCCTTCCTGATCCCACTCTAGACCCACCCGTTCTTATCTCTTTTTAAATTTCTTTGGAGTTTTCTAGTGGTTCTATATGGTTTTCAGAGTTAGATGGTTAGCCTTTCTTTGTTCCCGTTTGGAAAACTGTAGCTATTTTGCTACCCTAGGGGTGGAGGGAAGTTGAAAAAAACAAAAACATTATCAGTTTGGGGATCATCCCATATCTTCATCTGAACTTCAGATCATGAAAATGATTGGAATTACCACATTCTCAGTTCTCCAGTGGCTGTATTATAGGCTCTGTTCCATTCTAGACTTAGCAAAGAAGTTTCATTACATGCAAGAGAGCATTAGGGCTTAATTTTCATACAAACCACAGTTAACAAAGAGTTTACAAAAAGGTAAATGTATTTTTTAGAAGTATATTGCTTGTAGGAACCTCTAAACAATGAATATCAATGACTGTGGGTACAACCATTATGATACTTGCTATCAACTTTTATTGTGACTTTTATTTTTGATTTAAAAGATTAGCCCCACACAGGTATAAATGCAATAGAAAGTGGATGTTTTATCACTGACATGAAAATTATCTACGGTATGCCCTAGACATGTATTTTTCTCCTAAATACATTTGGAAAAAAAATCTGGACTACGTAATAAAAAGCAACACTCACGTTTCACTGTCTGCCATATCCAATAACTCGGAAGGTCCTAAACAAGAGGAAAGCAAGATATGCCCATCAAAAATAAGTTTCAAAAGACTATTTATAAAAAAAAACCTACAGTCACAATTAAAATGCCTTGGAAAGCTGCAAAAGAAAGAGCACTTGTGAGAGAGATAATGGGACTGCTTCCTCCCCACCAATCTCCCAATCACCACCAGCTGAGATGTACAGAATGGGAGCTACAAAAGAGTGGCATGGTCTCCGCCTTCCTTCCCAAAGCTTTCAATTAAGTCAAAGAAATAAAATCAACTGGAATAGACTAAGTGAGAAATAATTAAGTGGCTCCCTTGGGAGGAAGGAAACAATCAGCTGAGCTTTAAAGATTGTTTCTCATCTTCCAGTGGCAGGTAGTTTGGGATGGGGTCTTGTGCAATATAACAGTAAAGCTACAAGAGACAAGAGACACAATGTGGTCCAATATCCATATTTTAGAAATAGTGTGAAAGTCTATTTTTCACAAAATTTCCCTCTGACACCTAGCAGAAATGTTCTAAAGGTTCATTATGAGCTGATATGTTCCATGAGTTTGCACATTAGCAATATCTTGTATGTTCACTGATGAATTCATTCAGTCTGCACACACTGGTTGGAATGTCCACCTTCCCACTTCCAGCACCACTGCCTTCCTCCCCAGCCCTCCCTAAATCCCTTACCCTATGCAGCATGCTGAGACCATTTCCTCCATGACGCCTACTATGACCCCACTCCAAACATTGTCTCAAATGTTCTCCCTCACTTTGTGCTTAGTCCTGTGCCCTGTAATTGGGAAATTAATATAATGTATCTCATTGAGACTATCCCAGACAAGTGTGGAAATATAACATTTAAACTGTATTAAACTCACTTGCTGATTTCTCTATTCACAACTAGATTCTCATAAGCCCCTTGCGTTGGTGGCCTTGTGACTGGCATAGAGCCTGGTGCCAAGCAGATACCTAAATGTTCAGTTGAGTGAATGAATAAAATGTACTTGAAAGTGGCAAACTTGGTTCTAGGTGTTGAGTATTTTAGTCCTTAGAAATGTGATTCTGTTGATTTGTTCTCTGTGTTGTTGGATATCATTATCATTGAAAATTTACTTATGCGATTACTTGCCACCTCCTCAGAAGAAGGAGAGGAGGAGGTTAGGACTTTCTAACCACAAAAGTCAATGGGCAAGGAGAAGATAAAGGTGTTATGGGACTTTCATAATCCTTCTGGTCACCCAAGAGTGAAATCATCATCTTTGCTTCCTCTTTTTCACATCCATTGGTTCTCAAGGCCAGGCAAATCTTCCGACACCACATCTGTCCTATTTGTCTCCCTATTTGTCCTATTTCACAAACAGGCCTCCTCATAGGTCTCTGCCTGGAATATAATTAGCATGAAGAAATGGTTACAAAGAACACTAAAAAGCTCTTTATATTATTTAGATTTCCAGGTTTTCAATCTGTCATATTTATTGCTTACTTCAAACTATTTAAATATTGAAGTTCACAGTCCTCATTTGAACTGCCTTTCCTCCATTTGTTCCAAAGTGGTCACTTCTTCATCATCCACATATTTCTTGGGCTCTCCCAGCTCTAAGGGCTTGTTCCCACCCTTTCCCTATTGAGAACAGTCTTCCTTTTCTACATCTTAAATGTTTTGCAAAGCCTAATCTCTGACAAGGCCTCTGAAAAGACCACCCTTGGCAAGAAGGGTTTTACCCCTTTTCTGAACTCTTGTAAAACTTATTTGGGTCTACTCTTATACCATGTATTTGATTTTTTTGTTGTATGCCTTGTCCCCTTAAAGTCATTCTTCTAAATTTTTATACTTTTCACATTCCTTGAGATGCAACAAAGATTTAACTCATTCATTTCTGTTTTCTAGTCTAGTGGTTTTAAGAAAACATGAATGATCACCCTCCCACAACCCACCAAAGAAAAGAAAAGCATCAGAGTACAGTGGTCAGGATCAAGCATTTAAAATTCCAGCTCTAGCTGCCACTTACTAGATCTTGGGCACTTTTATGTTATTTCTCACATGTAAAGTAAGACTGATAATAATATATATCTCACAGGATTGCAGTGAGGTTTCGGAAGTTAATACAAGTTATATGCTTAAGACAGTAGCTGGCACACTACACACACAGCCTAAAGTTTGTGTCCTATCCTGAAGTATCCTTTTCTCTGACATGACACATCATGTCACACCAAGTCAAGATATTGGAACGTCAGTGAAGGAAGGCTATATAAAATGGCTGCTTCACTCTTACTTATATATGGAGCCACTTGTGGACTAGAATTATATGTCCTGAGAACCAAGGACTCAAGGCCCATTCAACTGCCAACAGCACACTTTCCATGAGGTCAGGAGCAGTGTTCACCTGCTGTCACCTTCAGCAAACTTCTCAAACCATTTATTTGTAAAGGATTTCTATGAACACAGCCATCCAGCCTCAGTAGCAGTGTGTTCCCATCATTGCTGCGAACTGCATACTTAGGTCCTGCCCATTTCCCTCCTTATTCAACACTCAGAGCTACAACTATAACGGGTCTGTGGCCTTCAGGGTCCCAGCCTCCACGCAAGTGACAGGATCCTGAGCAGTTTCATCTGTGGTAAAACTGCAACTATTTGACACTCTGCAAGTGTAGACAAAGACAAGAAAGGACCTTGTTCCTCACATTCGGACAGGAGTTGCCATACAGGCATTCAACCCAGAGCTGGTCATCCCATTCGTTAGTAGGCTTGCCTGAAGCTGCTTGACATTTTCTCTTTCTCCCCTCATCTTTTGTGGCTGATGGAAGTGCAAGAAAGAGGCACCAATGCTAAAGCAGGATACATTTGCTCTTAACCAATATCCAAACAAACTCCAGTTAGAGGTTTTGGGAATTTCTCTGGAATAATGGACTTAATACAAACCTTCCTACTTCTCCCATCAACACACCTTCCCAACATTGCAGACACTGTGAACACTGAGAGGCAAACAGCCAATGAATAGGAAAGAGTGACCATTGGCTGATTACAGATAGGAGTGGGGAACTAGTTTGAGTAGAATGGGTACATTTTCTGAAGATTTTTAATAATGGTGTCTGTATAATGAGGGGGGGTAGTTGCAGAGGAGGAATCAAGAAGAGGAGTGAGTGTTAAGCACAGCCTAAGACAAGGCTGTACTTTCCCTCCCTATTGTATCTGCAATGGCCTATAGGGAGCTCTTGGTAACAGTACATAGTATGTTTAAAATAGTGCGCTGTGGGTTTAGTGGCATTGGTATAAGATTTGAAGGAGGAAATGGCCAGAGAAACAAAAATAATCTAAACAGACCACAAAAATTCTCCTGAAAAAAGCAGATAATAAGAGTACCTGTGATTTTTGGAAAGTTAATTTGAGTCTCACTAATAAGGGAGAGAACAGGATAAAGTGATAATAGATACCAAAGGGGAACATCTGGGTGGGGGCTTCTTTTGCATTTCATGTGTACATATGTTCTGACTGTGGATACCATGGGATCTCCCCTGAGGAATTTGGAGGAATATCATTATGTTGTCAGTAAAGAGCTCACAATTGTTCCCTGAATATAAAAGGGAATCTCGGCTCGCTCTCTCTCCCAGGGCTTACTACAATGTGCACACTCCACCCCATAGCTGACCTGCACCAGAAACAACTCTTAACCCTACTGAAGGAATATGGGTACAAATTTCTCCATGAAGTTTTCAGAGAGAGGTAGTATGCTTCAGTTTTTACAACCTGTCAAATAGAGATAAGAGAGCTAAATGTGTAGGGCTATTGTAAGAATGCAATGTGTTCATTCATATAAAGCACCCTATATAATAAAAGCCTAATATGCAAGTCAACTGAACAGCAGAACGATTGGTCAATGGGGTTCAGGGTTGGTGAGTGGGAGGTGCCATGCCAGCCAAAGTGGGTGCCAGTGGGCAAAGAAAGGGGATGGTGATGGGGCGGGGGAGGAGATGACAGCAGCAGTAGAGGGGCAATCGGGGGAGGGGATGGCATAGGACTAAGCCCATGGAGGAAATGGTCCCACAGAGGGAGGCCACAGTGACAGTGGCGATTGGCCTGGGGGGAGCGGGCATAAGCTGTCAGTTGGACATCCCCTGAGGGCTCCTGGACTGTGAGAGGGCACAGGCAAGGCTGAGGGACCCTCTGAGTGCACAAATTTTCATGCACTAGGCCTCTAGTTTAGAATAATATAGATAAGCAGTGTTTGTTACTAGAACAAGTTTTCCTCAGGAGTGGGGAGGAGAGAATTAATTTTTCAAGCAAATGAATGAATAAATGGTATTTTAAAATTAATTTGGATCCAACCAAATTCCTGTTTCTTCCCAGAGAAAGATCCATAAATGGAACATGAATTCAAGAGACTGTGCTTTATGGGAAATGGTTTGAAAAATAAGAGGAAGAAAAATATGGGGATAACCATGTCAGTGTTTTCACGTGAAGGCCAGGGCGTAGGAAAGGAAGTAAAACTTGCAGATCTCCCAGCACAAGAATGTAAACTGCATGATGAGTAGTCAGACCTTTCAAAATGCAGGCCCGTTGCCCAGTGTCCACTCCATAGGCTCTTTCATTGCATACCCCGGTTCTTAGGGATGCAACTTTATCCACATTGCACTTTATTATATATGATGATGTGTCTTTTGTCATATGCATCTTTCAATTTGCTTCCCACACCAAGGCATCCAAATCCCCTTTGCTATTCCTTCCACCTCCCCATGGCCTCTCTCTGTTCGGACCTCATTTCCCATTAGTCTCCCTGACGCTGCCAGCAGACCATTCCAAATCCTTCAGTGGCCCAGGACAAAAGCTGTGCAGATTTGGGGAGAGCTGGCACTGGGAACTCTAATAGCACCATCATCCTGTCCCAGCGGGATGGTGGTCATTTCTCTTGGGGAACCAGAGGCAGAAAAAGGGAGGTAAAAAAAAAAAAGAAAAGAAAGACTGAAGGCAGAAACAGAGGGAAGACAAAATAAGCCATTGAAATAAAAAAAGAAATGCATGAGTGAGATTTCTATCAGGAAACACGGTAGGGGGCAACAGGGTGGGAGTTGGGGGAAAAAACAAAAGAGCATGTGCAGGGTGTAAAAGACAAACCACACAAAAGTCCTTTCCAGGGTAAAATCAGGGAGGAGGGAGTAGGTTATAAAGATGGTTGAAAGAAGCTGAAAAGCAGGAACCACTGGGGGGAATCTCAGCTGGAATCCCTCTGCATCCTCCTCTCCCCACCCTGTCTCTACACAATTGTTAGCTCTCGTCCTCCTCCTCTTTTCAACCCTCCAAATGCCAAAATTCCAGTTTTTCATAAAGGAAAGCAGCATGTTGTGAATTTGAGACAAGAAGTCCCAAAGAAGATGCAGGAGGAAAAAAATCAAGCCTCCTGTGGTTTTTCAGAACATACCATACATCACATGCCCCTAGGCCCCAGTACCCCTTTAAAAAGAGTCCTTAGAAGAGAAATACATTGCTAAATGTGGTAGCAGGAATCCCAGGATTCATGTTCAGGGGGTGTCCTCCTGATGGGGGACCTCATGGCTCACCATAACTATCCAGTGAAGAAGACACAGCAGAGGGGAGAGAAGACAAGTAAGCAAGCAGGCCACATACAATTTCCATCGTGTGCCTTGACAAGCAAGGGCCCCTGATTTCTCAGAAGCCTTATCATTAGAGGCATCTTTATAGTCAGGCTGTTTAACAGTTTTTAGGATTTAAAACTCATATGAAGCCACAGGAAAGACGTGACCCAAATTAAAAACAAAAAAAAAACTAAAACTTTAAGAGAGATTCAGGCTTCAAGACTAGGAAGAGTGTTCCTCTTGATCGTTAGCACAATGTAAAATTTGTCTTTGCTTTTAAAAGAAGTTTATGTGAATTCAAACTGCTCAGACCTATCAATAGAGCACAGAAAGGGCCAGGCTTTCCATGTACTTATCTCTGACTTCATAGGCAGAGATAATTTAGAGGGGTTTCTATCATTTACCATAGATGAGTCGTTCTGCAAAGATGATTTTCCCCCAAAACACAGGTTAATATAGATTGCATCAATAACTAAAAATATTAAAACCAACAACAATAAAAATATGATGAGCTGAACTACATAGCTGTTAAGGAACCTGGTAAATTAGGCTGATTATGTCCAAAGATTTTTATACCCAGATTCCTAAATAAACAGATTGAATTTAAGCATGAAGTTGGTGATGCTTATCAGGTTGATAAATACTAAAATCAACTGTGATACAGTTTCCACTATTTGACTATATTGCTAAAAGTTGAAAAATTGCCATTCATCAAAAAGGCAGTGATCCCTGGACTGTAAAGCATAATAATATTTATTTTCAAACAAAAGGAATGGATTTACTTTACTATCTCCACTGTTTTTTTCTCAGGTCATTCAGAGATCCTGGTGAAACAGGGAGGGTATAAGATGTCTCCTGTGACCATAGGACCTGTTTGCCTATGCGTGAAGTTGGGGTGATTACAGGAATCTGAAGTTTTTTCTCATGAGCATAACTATTAAAACAGCTTGTTTATAAAATCTAACCAAGAGAACTGGAAAATAGCACTCTCCCCAAAGAAATTAATAAATTCCTTGGTGTCCTTCAGTTTTTGTTTGTTTGTTTTTTAATATATTTTATTGATTTTTTACAGAGAGGAAGGGAGAGAGATAGTCAGAAACATTGATGAGAGAGAGACATCAATCAGCTGCCTCCTGCACACTCCCTACAGGGGATGTGCTCACAACCAAGGTACGTGCCCCTGACCAGAATCAAACCTGGGACCTTTCAGTACGCAGGCTGACGCTCTATTTGCTGAGCCAAACCAGTTTTGGGGATGTCCTTCAGTTTTGATAGAGAACTGTATCCTGTGATACAATCTTTGCAGCAGATAGTAGAAGTGGAAGAGAAACTCGCTTATGTCAGGCTTTGGTAAAAGCACTAAGACTGACATGCTAGCTGGATTTCATGCCAGGCAAAGCATTTAGATCAACACAACCACTAATCCATGCAGGCTTGGCTCTAGTTGTTGTCTTCTTGATCATTCTCAATCCATGTCTAATTGGGTTTAGGAACTCCAATCCCTATGAGTGTGGGCTACAGTGGGAAAAGTATTAGAGAAATACAATTCAAGCCTCATCACTCATGCCTCTGGGAAGACTCAACTGAGGAGAGGGTTTTTGTTTGTTTTTAGTATATGTATCAAATATTGCATGGGACATACTTATGCTAAAAAGGGGAGAAACTTGTTTAAGAACTTGTGATGTTAAAGAACTGTCATTGTTAAGCAAGCTTAGGACCTAGAATCAAGGGAAATATAAAAGCTGAGCTCCAGGGGATTTCAGGTAGATCAGTAGTTCGGGACATTGAGAATGTGGAATCATCATTTATAGGTGAAGAAGATGGAGAATAGGGGAGGTTGGTAGACACAATTGACTTGTAGCTCCTTCCATGAAGCAGTGGAGTTTATTCCCCTCTCCCTGAGTCGGGACCAGCTCTGTGACTTGTTTTGACTAACACAGTGGTCAGCACACTCATTAGTCAACAGAGCCAAATATCAATAGTACAAGGATTGAAATTTCTTTTGAGAGCCAAAAACTGACTTCTGTACATGGGCCATGAAGTTTCGATCACACTATACGTGCATGCCCACACGTAGTATTTTGTGGAAGAGCCACACTCAAGGGGCCAAAGAGCCAAATGTGGCTCACAAGCCGCAGTTTGCCGACCAATGGACTAACAGAATGCTTCAGAGAGGATGTAGAACTTTCCAGTCCAGCCTCAGGGTGTCTGGAAGCTTTCATGCACCCCTCCTGAAACCCTAGGACCATCATGCTGTGAAGAAGCCTGGGATGAAAAACCAGGTACAGAGAAAGACTCAGGTTTCCTGGCCACCCCAGCCACCCAAACTGAGAGCCCCAAACATGTGACGGAGTCTCTCTCTTCTGTACAGATTCAGTCAAAACTGTAGCTGGCTATAGCCTTGTGAGTGAGACCTAGGGAGACGCCCACAGGTAAGGGATACAGAGAAGAACCTGGAAGTAGGGGAAGTGCTAGTTTTTCAGGAGAGATAAAGCAAGAGAGAGGGAGAGAGAGTTCCTAACCTGTGTTATCACTGAACTAAGAATCAGTGGCTTACCTAACTCCAGAGAGGGCACGTGGGTATTGAATAGCCTAAGAATGGGAACAAGCACTCAGTCTCATTGGGAAAAGGGCAAACTAGGAAGAAAGGATTGAGAATGATCAAGAAGACAACAACTAGAGCCAAGCCTGCATGGATTAGTGGTTGTGTCGGTCTATGATCCAGGAGGTCACAGTTTGATTCCCATTCTGGCCCTGGGGGCCTATCAATGATTTTCTCTCATCACTGATGTTTCTATCTCTCTCTCCCTCTCCCTTTCTCTCTGAAACTTATATTTTAAAAAAAGAAAGAAAATGAAAAAAAAAGATGGCAATCTCACAAGATCTTTGTAAAGATTCGACGATATAGTTAGTATAAACATCTAGCATAGAAATGTGCTTGATAATGGTAACTGTGTTTTTCATTTGTAGCTTTGCAATATGACATAAAATACTGATGCAACTGTTTTAAATTTAATTATGCCTATGATGATGATATTTTTCTTTTAGCCTGCAATTGCTTGAAAACAGTGACTGTATTTTATTTGTATGTGTGTACTGGTCTATAACATGTAGTCCTTATTAGGCACTCCACAAATATCTGTTGAATGATTAACTGAATGAATGAATGAAATAAGATGTTTGTTAAAATAATTTTTAAAAAGAGCAGGAATGCCTTTGAATGTCTACTATACTTTCTATTTACAGCCTGAATTTGGATACAAAGAGGCTTGGCCATAGGCTCACTGCTAGGGCTCACAGCAAAGCTTCCAAGATCTCTCAGAGCTAGAAACTATTCCACTCTCTCCTGTGAAACAGCCAAGCCAGGCAGACTCCCCCACACCCCCACCCTAATTCCTGTTTTTTGTCCTAGAAACACTATAAAGAAGGAAAGTTGTTATGAATGGTCAAGATGTGATACTCAACATGTGTTTATGCCTCTGAAGGGCTTTTAGAGGAAGATGCTAAAAATTGCAAGCTGTTTTCAGCAAATGATATATCATCCAATTAGAGATGTAGTAAGCTGCCTGGGAGGTGAGCATGTCCTGCCGCAGAGCACGTGAGGCTACCAGACGTTTCCGAGAGGATAAAGCGTGACTTGAGTTGAAAAGATGAATAAGATTCAAAGAGCAAAAAATAAAAATAAATAAGACTAAAAAGACAGGATAAATACTCTCATTAATCCTGAAAATGATTAGCTACAAATACTAGTATAGATTAGCTACTTGTCCCAACCAGTTAACTTCACAAAACATAAAAGATCTTCCCCAAACAATAAAGCATATTATCCAGGTTGTATTGTTTTTTGAACATTACTTTTTAATTACTACACTCCCAAACACCCTGTAATGATCTTGATATGAAAATTATTTCTACTCATTGACTAGTTCAGGGTACCCCAAGGGTGAGTGGTCTACTACAATCCTGCTGTCTCAAATAATCAGAGAGTCAGCTAGAAATTGGAGAGCATTTCCACCATTCTGAATACAGCCTGAGTGGAAGGCAACTTACTAATTCAATCTGTTCCATGGGTAAGGGATCCTGCGCCTACTCACCGTGATCAAGGATATATTTCACAATCTCCCCATTGCCGGTTTTAGCTGCGTGGTGAAGGAGTGAACAGTGGTCTGGTCCCTGAATTAGCAGACTGCCTCCATTTTTATAGCTTTCTATTAGCTGAAACAGACACAGAAAAAAGAAGCTCAGACTGAGGCCGGAACAAGGGAAACAGCTCATTGGTGATAAAATAAGAACAATGCAGCAAACCACAAATGTGTCTAGCCTCAGAGGACACAGAAATGGCAGAGAGATGAAGTAAGCTTCCTCGATTGTGTGATAACTCAACTAGATGGCCAGTGTCTCACTAACTCCCAAGAGGGCATATGAGTGTTGAACATCTTAAGAAAACTGAAATATACAGAATCACTTATTTATTTTCCTGTGGTTTTTTCCCTCTTCTTTTTCTTGTCTGGGCACTGGTCTCTATTCCAAGGAAGTGGAGGGTGGAGGAAAGAGTAAGTTTTCCTATTTTGTCTCAGCTTTTTCTTGAGTAAAGGGATAATTAAATCTATGGGCAGGATTAGTGTGGTGTCTGGTAGGTAACTCCTTTCCTGTTCCTTAGTTTTTCTTTAATCTCTAATGAACCTAGCTCCATAGAAGCTCCTTCCCATTTCTCTGTGTGAAATCACTGCATGCTAGCACACAGCATACACACACGCACACACAGGTATGGCTCCCTTCTTCATCCAGGTCTGCGGTGCAGCCTGCATGCGCTCTGTTAATCACCCAACACCTACTCAACAAGGCTAGAGATGATCTGCAGGATGAGAAACAGATTCAGAGAAAATAGTAGTAGAAACTCAAAATACCTAAAATATAAAACAGACTAGAGGAAAAAACAAACAAATTTTGCAGCCTGAGAATAAGGTAGCTAATGAGGACACAGTCTAAGTTCATGAAATATTAAATATTATAGAAAGTGTAAATATGTTCCTATTTTTTAAACTATGATATATAAGGATAAGAAGAGTCTTTTGGGCTTCTACCATGTAATTTTAGGGCAAATGCAAATCAAATAACCCAGCAGACAATAAGCAAAAGGAATGTGTCAACCACCAAGAAGTCAGATGGCACATTATAAAAAAATCAACATCTCCTAAGGTTCAAGTTCAAGCTTCTACTCAAATGCAGCCATAGCACTGCCATGTGTCAACTGCCAGGGAAACAGATGAAGACAACACAGATACTGGCCTCAAAGACTTCACAGTCCATGGGAGAGACAGATGTGGAAAGAATTATACCAGAATGGGGAAGACCATGATGGGCTACCATGGGGCATCAGGATAAAGGGGCGGGAGGGGGGGGGAGGAATGAAAAATTTCCTAGCAAATAGGATAAAAAAAGAGTAGTTGAATGTAAATCAGGAACTTTCACCCTACACTAGAGCAGTAGGCAGAAGTAGCTAATAGTTTTCCTGTTAAAAGAAAACTAAGAGAATCCTGTTCTGTTTCACTGCATTGTCTCACAGTGACAGTCCCTTGTCTGAAACAGGTCCACAAGGGATTCAGTTTAACAGAGTAGATTCTGCCTTTCTGTGGTTTTTTTAGACACTGAGCATTCAGTTAGGCTGTGGGCATCTCATGCAGCCCAGCTGCTCAAAACAGCTTTCCTACTGGGATGGCTCCTGGGGTCTTTTGTTTTCTGATTTGTGCATGCTCCCTCTCTCATACACACACACACACACACACACACACACACACACACACACACACACACATATGGTTTAATATTTAATATTGAGTTTGCTTTCTACATGGAATAGGAAAATGAAAGAAAATGAAGAAGAAAAAAATGGAGAAGAAAAATACTAGAAAAGAAAAAAGTAAAGAAGAAGAGTAAAAAAAACCCCAAAAAACCTAACTCCCTTATATTTCATCTCTCAGTAAGTAAGATATTCTTGCATTTTTCTTAGCCATTTTGGGAGTAATTGCAATAGAGAATGTAATAAGACAACTGAATGAATATAGTTATTTCCTATATCTCAAATAATTATCCATAAGGTACAAAATATTGTGGTGCTATACCCACAGACCTGGAAAATTAATTGCTTACACTAAAATCAAGTACAAATACAATGAAAAGGTTTCAAAAGCACAGTTTGGAAAAAGTTCTGGCTTAGAAGCTCTGCAAGGGCAGGGATCAGATCGTACTCATGTCTTTATCTCCCATAATCTAATAAAAGGCCATGCACAGAGTATAGGATGGCATTGGTTTAATCTCTTGCTGGGAAATGGCATTGAACTCACAGGGGCAGTGCTTACAGAGCACCTTTCTCTTGTGGGTAACAATTCCCAGCAACACTATGATCTGCACAGTGCATTGCACAGGCTCCATTCCAGGATTATAGGTTGAAAGATGGTCATTTATCAAGATGCTTGCAACTGTCTCACCAATTGTTTTCTGTTAGTGACCTGTTAAAAATGGAGCAGAGAGCCAGGCTGGTATAGCTCAGTGGTTGAAGCATCAACCTATATAAACCAGGAGGTGTAGGTTTGATTTCCCATCAGGACACATACTCAGGATGCGGGCTTGATCCCCAGTAGGGGGCGTGCAGGAGGCAGCCGATCGATCTCTCACTGATATTTCCATTTCTCCATCCTTCTCCCTTCCCCTCTCTCTAAAATCAATAAAAACATATTTTAAAAAATAAATAAAGCACAGAGGGTCTCAGTTTATTTGACAGTTGTGCCTCAGAAGAAACTGTATTCAAGGGCAGTGCTTCTCAGCTTTCTAAAAGCTCTTGGTTTCTGGATCTGCAATGGCACCTTCCTCCACAGGCTGGTGAGGAAGGCACAGCCTGGGCCTCTAAGGAACTGCCCATATTACAGAGCCGATCAGGGCCAGTGTGGGCTTTACAAGGAGAAATGGGCAGTCATAAGTCTCAATGCCTAAAAAGGATATGGGTCCAACTGTAGCTTTTAGAATGGTTATAAACTGTATTATACTTTATAACAAGTATTGACATTTCTACTATGTCTAGCTCTTAAAAATACACAGACTAACACTATGCTAATAAAATAGCCAACATTTCAGAGTCCCTTCTATTATAATAGGAATAGTCAAGAGCTTTACTTATTTTATTACATTTGATCCTCACAAAGTGAAAAGAGAGGCAATACTATTACTCTATTTTATAGATGAAGAAACGGAGGCACAAAGGTAAATAGTTGTTCAAAGCCATGCATATAGGGAATGGCAGGGCCGAGATCTGAACTCTGGCAGTCTAACTTCAGAATTGGCATTCACTCCAGAGGCATGGTGGACACTTCTTTCCCTTTGAACTAAAATTCACCAGAAAACATAAGAACAAATTAAACTGTCTTGGTTTACCATGATTCCCAAAATACAAAACTGTAATAATGTTGGAAGACATAGGATTTGGCCTAAAGAATGTATTTCTGGTTGTTGACCAGATAATTCTTACACATGCATTTATTTTAAGACCTGTCTAAAAAGAAATCTTTAAACTTCCAATACCAGTTTTCAGAAAACAGGAATTCTGGGCACTGTGAGCACTGTGGACATACGGTGATTTTTATTAGTGAAGGCAAATTGCATGGTTATCTTACAGAAACCTTTTGCTGTTAGGAAGCATGGAGATGCTGGGAGAACTCCCCTAATACTCTCTGTTCAATTCACACACACACACACACACACACATACACACACACACACACGCACACACACACACATACACACACATACACACACACACACGCACACACACATACACACACATACACACACACACACACACACGCATAAGCATCGTTCCTCTTTCTACTCAGCCAGCACAACCAAGAGGGTCTGATAAACGACATATGGGGTCATGAAAGCTTGGTGTGAAATGATGTTGGCATAAAGTTCTTTAAAAATCAGCAAAAAATTTGGTAGGAACATATCTTACCTTCATAAGATCACCAGCTATTACTGCCTGCAAAATTGCTGTGAAAGACAAAAGAGAGATGTCTCATTAGTAGAGGACCTCTCCTTAAAATATTAAAAAGAGATGGATCCATATCTGCATAAACAGTCTACATTTGAGGCAAGGACCAGGGAAGGAGAAGCATGCCAAAGGTTGAATCTTGGAATAGACTAAGGTCTTCTTTGCAGCCCTTCCCTACCTGGGCCCCAGCCCCAGTATAATTCTAGAGTTTACCAGAGTCCCCTCTGGCCCTGATACAACAAAGAGAACATGAAATTTGGAGTCACACAGATCGGGTTCAGATCTTAACTCTGATACAAGCTGTGGAACATTGAGTGAACCATTTAACCCTTCTGAACCCTGACATCTGTAAAACAGAAAGTTTAAGTCTTTTAGGACTCCTGAAAGAATCAATTAAATCATATAAACATTTCTAACTCATCCACTGATGCAGAACAGGTGCCTAATCATCACTGGGTTTTTGTTCCCCTTTTTCCATTTCCTTCCACTCTGTCCTCTTGGGGTTCAAAAATTCACCAGTAAATTTGTTGGTGTGTTTTGTAATGAAAAATAAATATCTACTGCCATGGAAATAAAGGGGACTAGAAAGACTGAAGAGGAACCACATATATTTTAATTATGTTTTGAAGAAAATAATTATGTGTTAAGCATCTAATTCAATGGTGACTCTTATAGAAAGAATTCTAAAGGTCTTGGTTAACCTAAACTAAGTGTCATTGGGTAGGGGAATCTGGGGAGGAGATAGAAGAGTATGTGCATGCCATGTGGGGAATAGAAGAGGAATGAGAAAATATGACTGATAAAAGAGGATAGAATATACCTGTGTCTAATGGCAATTATGGTTTCTAAAGGGATTATATGCAATAGGTTAGAAATGGTGGCTTTTGAAAAATAAATACCTAAAACTAGACCAAAGATAGATTATTCCAGGCTTTAATGTCATAAAAATTTGGAAGAAAATAATGTAATGTTCAAAGTGTCAACTTACTGTTTTTGTTTGAGTAGTCTCTCATATAAGGTTAGCCAAAAATTCAGTATCATGCATTAAAGTACATGGAGCCTTTGACAGTCCCTGAGCAAAGCCTTCCAAACTTTCATATGGAGCATTTACAAGCTCAAAGGGACCTGAGGCAAAGGACCATAGATATGTTAAATTCATTTAACATGACCCTTTGCCTTCCCTCTGATAATTCAAAAGCCTTAAAAACCCATGGAAATGATGAGGGCTGCTTGAACACAGAGGCAGATTGAAGAAGAAAGAATAGAGAAGGGGAAACAGGAAAGAAAGGGAAGAATGTTTCCAAAACAAGCTGTAACCAACATACTCTTTCCATCTCCCTAAAGCACATGTACAATGCTGTGTACATCTCAATGCACAACAGTTAGTTGTTGGACAGGCTGAAAAGATTGCAAAGAGAAAGGAGAAAAGGAGACAGATAAAAATAAGACAAAGGAAGTTAATAAAGTTTGTGAAAGAACCTAAGAAAATGGGTTTCATTCTTGATATTATGGATGAGACACTGGAGTTCAGAGTAAAGTGACTCTCTTGGGGCACAGAGCTAGTGGTGATCCATTCATCACCATTATGCAGGTCCCTGTGTCTAGTCCAGGTCTCTATCTAGTGCCCTCTGTGAGCTCACAATGCAGAGGTCTATTAGAGGTATATAGAAAATGAAAGAAAATGGTATTTTAGGTTATAAAGCTTATAGTGTTGTGGAAAAGGCACTGGACTGTAGTCATAATTCTAATCTCTGTAATTTACTCCATAAGATTAATAGCTGTCTTACTCATCTCTCTGTAGTAAGGATAAAACAAACAAACAAACAAAAAAGTTTTATAAATAGATATGTAATATTACCAGAGGGGTACTTTCAGGACTTTTGAGGCTCTACATGAAAATGGCATGCAAACACTTCAGAAGGAGCCTAGCAACAGGGTAAACTTGATGTGTGGAGTCAAGCAGACATAACTCTGTTAATACAGTGCCCATCAGGTGAAGGCACAGCTGAAGGAGCCAATGAGATGCTGTGTAACTTCAAGATGTAAAGCCTACCTCAGAGGCAGGGAGGGAGAGACCAAGAAAATAGTAATGCTTGCAAGTATGAGAAAACAAATCAGCTTGGACTTTTATGCTATGGTCTGTTCTCTTCACTGAAGTATATTACCTATATTAGGAAAGAATTAAGATAAGGGAAATTGCCTGAGGGGGCAATTAATGAAGAGCTGAAAGTCACACACACTTTTTCAAAACAGCATACAGCCTATGGTTTTCAAGACCATATTAAATAAAATCTTTCCCATAAATTAAAAGAAAAAAAAGGGATAGAGAAAAAAAGGAATAAAGGAGAGAGAACAGAAAAATAAATTCATTAACTTAAAGCACTTGTATAATAAAATTTGGTGTAAAAAACAAATCAAGAAAAATGAAGGACTTCCCCAGGACCAAGTCTATTTAAGTAGTACTGAAAGTGAATGGAAGGAAGGAAGAAAGGATGGAAGGGAGAAAGGAAGGGAGAAAGGGGAAGCCAGGGAGGTGGGGGGCATTTATTGGTTAACTTTGGAGTTTAAAAAGAGTTTCTTAGATAAGTACAGCTTAAGCCAACTCTTCCATGATAAGTAGAAGTAATTAGCAAAGGAGGTTTGGAAAATTCTTGCAGGATAAAGGTAGGATATAAACAAAGACCTGGAAGTTAGAAGTCAGTGGTGTCTGAGGGAACCTGCAAAGAGATGCATCTGAGCACATCTGAGGTGGAGAGTGGTCTCAGGCAATGTGCCACAGTCACAGGGACCACTCCAGTGAGCACCATTTATGTCAGGAGAAGGCACTTGGACTTTATCCTGCAGGGGACGAGATGCTATTGAAGAGTTAAAAGTACATGAATGTTCTTAAGCATGCCAGTATGACTCTGCTCCTCCTCTCCTAGAAACAGTGATGACCTGCTCCCAGCTCATGTTCTCCAGATTGCCCACATTATAGCCCCCTTCAGTTTCAACCCCAGACTCATTCACAAGCATTGTGATTTATGCCTATTCATTTCCAATGGCCTCCCAGCTTAAAGTCCACATGAGCAGGTAGAAGATCATATAACAGAATCATAACCACGAATAATTTCCAATTGCACTGGAGATAGAAAGCATGAATATTTATTTTAAATCAAGCAATACACCCAAGGGTAGCTATTATGCAAACATTTTTAAGCACAGGGCCCACTTCTCTCTCCTGATTAATGTCCTTCCCCATGAACACTGTTGTTTAAAATTTCCTCTGCATAAAGAAAGCCTGAATCCATTAGTCTCAATTCCAGATAATAACCTTGCGAAAGATCGAGCTCAAAAACAAATAATTGAGTGGTTCTGATCATAGTATTATCCCTTACTATTTCTTGAGCTCTGAGCTTGACTTCTTGCCTTTTTCAAAACTCCTTTACACTAAAGAAACAATGCCTCAAATGCAAAGAAACAAAAGAAGTTAAAATGTTAACGGAACAAAAGGTTGATAAATAGGTTCCTGGACAATTACGTCACATAAACTTATATAATTAGACAGAAATGTAAGGAGGTAGAGACCTGAGAACTGTGTCATTTTTAGAGGTTAGAAGTTGAATCATTAGTTCACATGAAATTATTTTTTTCCCTTCAGTGCTATTCCTTCCAATAAATTGCTATCCAGTAAACATCCCAAGACAGAATACTGGAACAGAGAAGTCAAGATGGACAAGAAGAAATCACTGTCTTCCTTCTCAGTCTCTGTTCCTGAGACCTGGATTCCCCAAAGTCAAGACATCCTCAGTTATCCATGCATGGAAGAAAAAAAATGATCTCTCCCCTGGGATCAGTGTAGGGACTAACCAGTCCATGGGCCCACTGGCTGGCCTGCTTGCTTCTGCCATGCCAAACCCTGTCAAGGATGTGGAAATAGAACTACAAAATAAACACCATCCTCTCAGGAAACTGACATTTTGGCAAGAAGTCCAAATTAGGAAGGGATATATTGTAATTGAATCTAGACTTAGACGGGATGAGTTTAAGCCATTACCTAGATGTGACTTTTGGTTAGTTACCAAGCTTTAGTTCTCTTATTAGGAAAATGAAGATCAAGTGGGTTCTTTTGAACCTCTGCCTTGCAAATAAGCTCAAGGAACAGAGAATCTGACCATCACAGTCTTCTGTGTAGAACACCATGGAACACTGATTTTTTCTCACACTGAGAAAGCACCATTTTGCATCTGTGAGACGAGGTTAGACTAAGGCCAATTACAGCTCTAGAATTTGGCATATGACCACTTCTATAGGGATAGTTTACAGCTGTGATTCTTGCTTTGCAGATGAAAATATTTAAGAACAAAACATATACAGAACTTGGCAAAGCCACATATATGTATGTAATTCTCAATAAATCAAATGAAATAGCTACATTATTATATATCAAATAGAATTTCAATAAAATAGAGTCTATTGAAACATTTTAATCTTTCAGGTTCAGTTATTTTAATATTTTTAAATTATTTTACTGCCAAATTGTCTTCTCCTAATGACAGAAATCACCTAAACATATATATTTTTTTAATTCTGGAAAAAAGCTAAAAGTACAAACAAAAACCATTGAACAAAGAGAGGCTTGTGATATCTCAGGGGGCAAAATCAGTTGATTCATTGGGAAACATAAATATATATATCTAACTTTGCCAAGTTCTGCATACTTTTTAACTCCTAAATATTTTTATATGCAAAGCAAGAATGACAGCCTAAAATGACCCTTTCAAAAGGTGTCATATTCCACATTCTGGAGCTGTATTTAGCCTTAGTCTAGCCCTCTCCATTCATAAATGAGGAAACTGGGCCTTGAGAAGTGACTTGACTTTTCCAAGGTCACACAGTTAAAATCCAGCTGAGGAAAAGAGGGACTTTGGTTATTTTTGTTTGTTTGTTTCTTTTATATTTTCTTGTCTTTTATTGTTTATAATTTCTGGCTCGCAGTTCTTTTCACCATGCAATTTCTCCTTGGTTTAACTTGGAGCAGGATGGACAAAAGTGAAAACAAATGGCCCCAATAAAAGTTTCATGAATTCATCACATACAAAATGAAGTCAATGTGTGGCTTTAAGTGGCAATTCATTATGCCAAAGGAGACACTGAAGAGTGAGCACACCAGGGCAAATGTTATGTTTACATTTCCCTCAAGCTCAACATCACTGGTGTCTTCATACTTTTCCTTTATTCAAAGTTACTTACTCTTTAGCCACCAGAAAGCTGACACTGACAGCTGCCCAAGCACCCACTTCTGTGACACACATATTCTGTATAGATTTTCCATAGCAGATTTATTTTTCTACTTTATGAGCAGCCAAGACCCACAGCACATGAGCAACAAACTGTGAAGGCGTAGCTCCCCCAAATAAAATTTAAGATAATCATCAAACACAGCAAAGGTAATCTAATATACATTCTGTGATTATACTAATTAGGCATAAATGAGACACAGTTTGTGAAAATGATTGTAATTAATATTATTTTACATAGTCATATTAAACAAGACTAAGATGAAGTGAGAGAAAGGAGGATTTAAATATTCTAAGACCTCTGCATTTTAATTGAGGCCTAGAGGAAGTTTTGAAAGTTGACAATAAGATATGTGCCAAGTGATTTGTTAATAATAATAATAGGTTAAAATTTTGAAAGTTTTTTAATAATATTGAAAAGTTCCGAGATTATTCTTATAATAACAGATGCATTTGTATCAGTTCTCTATTAGCAAGCCATCCCAAAATAGAGAGGCTTAAAACAAAAATGATTTATTTTTATCAAAAATATGCAATCTGGGCTGGATTCAGCAGAAACAGTTTGTCTCTGTTCCACCTGGCATCAGCTGGCATCAGCTGCTCCACCGAAAGCTAAGAGATCCACTTTCAAAATAGTAGCTGAGTACTGGCTTCAGCTGGGAGCTTTGGTTCCTCTTGCATGGATTTCCTCAGGCTGCTTGAGCTTCCTCCTGAAATGGTGGCTGGGTTTCAAAAGCAGGCTTCCTAAGGAGAGCCTAATGGAAGTCATATTGCCTTGGAAATCACATGGTATCACTTCTGCTGTCATCTCAACTTGGCCCACATTTAGGAGAGAGGACATAGACCCCATATCTCCATGGAAAGAATGTCAAAGTCATATTGAAGAAGACTGTGGGATGGATGATAAGGCGACGGCTGTTTGGGGAAAATACAATCTGTCTCATCACACCTGAGAGTCAGAGGATTTGCTGACTTCCAGTGAGCATTGGGAAAAGGCATAAAAGGGAAAAGGCCTTTGCTACCTGTGCCACTATGGGAGTGTATTTTGGTTACAATATATTCTGTTTTATGTCCTGAGTATCTCAGCAGAAAAATAAAAGAGGCTGAGAACTGCTCATTTAAAGGACCAGCTTTTTGTACCAGGAAGAAGAAAGGCAAGGAAAAGATCAGGCAGACAGACAATTGTTTGAAGAATTGAATTAGAAATTCTATCTAAGGGAGTTCAACTCAGAATCTCCATTTAATAATCAGATGTGAGAGAAGAGACTGCTTGGCTGGAGGATGAAGGAGAGGAGAGAAGAATCACTTACTGAACTCTAGTCCTTTATATCTTACACTCTGCCTACCAGCTTCCCTCCATCGCCAAAATATGGAGGATGCAGAGCACACAACTGACATATCTTCTTATCATCTTATCATCTTTGGGATTAATCCATCAGTGGCATCTAAAGGCCATTCAATGCTGCATGGTCTAATGTTCAAACACCACCTATGCCAAATCTCTCAAAATATAACCATAGATGGGAGACAAGACATAAATAGGTTCTTCTTCTCTCTAATGACAGTTAATCCTCCAATTCAATTAGTCCCTGCTAAGTGAATGCATGAATGTAGTCTGTGGGTTCTTCCCATCTGCCACAGCAATCCTTTTGAAGCTACTATTAGCATGGAAGAGGTTTCCTGTTTGGAGAAAAAACAAACAGCTCCCATCCAGTGTTCCCTCCTGGCAGAAAAACTCCGCTTTACTGCCAGAGGCCTAGGACAGTTCCCTTCCGAAACTGTCCGTCCCACTTCCCTCGTTCACCACTGGAATTGGCTAGAAACAGTGCGGGGACCAGATGTGTCTCCCAAACTCGCATTTGTGTATGTGTTGCTGTGAAATTGTTGTTTCGTTGTTTCACATACCCAAGTCCCATCACTGCAATTAAGCCACAAGCATGAGAATGGGGATTTGATTTGATTTTTTCTCTCTTTGTTTTTATCCGGACTTCATCCTTCAATGAAAACTTCTTAGAACAGGAAGTATGTGAAGTACTTAATAAATACTTGGTAGATACCGGCAGCCTAGTGATTCAACTGGTTGTCATTTCAATATTCTTTGAACCCTGGATCAAGGAAGATGTTCCAGGAGGTGAAAGAGACCCAACTGACTGGCCCCTGCTGGACCTAGTCATCAATTTTGGGATTGGAAATGTTTTAAAATCTTTTTAGTATCTAATGGTGCTTATATGCACTGAGATACCACTGCAAATATCTCAACATATCAGAACTGCTTATATTACACATCAAACCAGAGCCCTATACTAAGCAATAATGTATGTTACTTCCTAGAACATCAGTAGCAAGCTTGGATTAGTGTTACAACAAATTGTATGGGTTAATTAATATTTTTTTTGAGCATTAGGTGAGTGAAGACTACACCTTACTAAATTAATTAACCCAAAACAATTATAGTACACAAAACTCTTTGTCCTTCTTAACCTTTGAAACAAGGAATACCTGTTAAAATGCTTAGCACATTGAAAACTACTTTAGCAATGTAAGAGATTTAAAAACAAAATTCAAGAATTCTCTCAAGGTTCTTTACCCCCAGGTTGTTGAGAAAATGTCATTGAGATCAACAGACTTTGTTTATTTCTGTTTTCCTGGCCTTTGGATGACAAAGCTCTAATCCTGAGAGGGTAAGAGAAGTAGAAGAACCAATAAATAAAATGAATGGAAGGTACCAAGTCAGGGCCTTAGCACTTCATGGCTTTCCCGATGGACCTTAAAGATAGCATCAGGACATCTGGCTGCATTCCTTCCCTCAAGGTCAGGCCACATCCTTCTCGTGATAGGTCCCTTGCACTCATTTTATGTATTTAACAGTTTCCTTCAGGACCTCTAAAAGGAACTTAGGCAGAAAAAGTGTGCTCATGTGTACCTCAGTGATGGATGGTGATTGGTTTTAACCAAACATCAAGTCTGCATGGGAAATTGTGTTTAAGGTGGGGATCCAAGTACAAATAAATGTGTTCTGGAGCTTAAGAGAAGATCTCTGTACGGGTCATCCTGTCTTCAAGGTGCACATGAAACACCTTATCATCACCCACCAGCACTCTGTCCAGAGTAACCTGAGAGCCTTTTTCACTGAGAAGAAAAACACTAAATTGGAACAAAAGTAAAGCCAAGGAGGAGTTAATAGAACAAAGGTCACTTTCAGAGACATACACCAGCAAAATGCACATGTAGCAAAAAGTGTACAATTTAAAATAAAGCTGTAGAGCCTGCTAAGTATAAATATAGATAGGATAATTTGTATTTGCAATTCTGCTATAATCAAACACTAATTTTGAATCTTCCCTATAATATCAGCATATGACAGATACTAATTGAAATTAATTGAAAAAGTAAGCATTTTATTTCAGTGACATGAAAAGTCTTTCACTTCAATGCTCTGCTAAATTGACTAAGCAATAACACCTTAGAAGTAAGAATCATAAAGTAAATGGTTAGTTCAGAAACGTGCTCAAAAGATCCAAAATATAATAGGCTTCAGTATATGAATAAATCCTTAATGATATTTATTACAGAGTAGATTTTACTGTCCAGAAGAGAAATAAAATGAAGATAAAATCTTCATTCTCTGTAGTAATGCATATACTCTTTTTATTGATTGATTTTAGAGAAAGAGGGAGCAAGACATTGATTTATTGTTCCACTTATTTATGCATTCATTGGTTGATTCCTGTATGTGCCCTGACTGGGGATCAAATGCACATCTTTAGCATATCAGGATGATGCTCTAACCAACTGAGCTACCCGGCCAGAGGGTGATGCATATACTCTTAAGCAAGAAAAGTAGGAGTCTCTATAAAGTCAGACATGTGTGTTTACACATCCAGATGTAGCCTCTGATTGCCTAAGAAATAGGGAAATATATTGAAATATTCCCTAGGGAAGTTGCGAGGTTATTTAGGTTATTTTTCATAAGGGGAAGATGAACATTGACAGAAAAGATGGGACCAGCCAGGGGAGAGGCATGGAAGAAGAAATGATAAGCACTTTCACTTGATAAGGAGGGATGTCTGAAATGAAGTAAGATAAATGAGTCAGAAAATAGGGGGTGCTGGTAGACCACCTTTCAAGATTCAGAGAGAGATGTGAAGCCAAATAGATTTTTTATTTTTTTATCCTCATCCAAGGGTATGTTTATTAATTTTAGAGAGAGGAAGGGACAGAGAAACATTGATTTGAGAGAGAAATAGTGATCAGTTACCTCCAATAACTTCCCTGACTGGGGGTCAAACCCACAACCTAGGTATGTTCCTTGACTGGGAATCAAACCAACAACTTTTGGTATATAGGATGATGCTCCAATTAACTGAGCCACCCTCCCAGGGAGACTTTCTTTTTTTTTAAATGCCAATGAATCTCACTCAGCAATCAGTAACTCCATTTTCAGAATATAACCTTAGCCAAGACTATCATCCTCTTCCTCAAAAATAAAAGGAGCTTAAAGAAAGGAAAGATCACTGGGAAATCAGATGCTCAAAGAAGAATGACTTTTGGAGGTGGCGTGGGGGGCACACTTTCTAAGAATGAGAAGTTCACAGGGTTCATCAAGGCAGATATGAGGAAAAAACAGAGGCATGGTCAGAGAAACAGCCAACAGCCTTTGAAACAATGTGGCTCAAATGACCTTTTTGCTTTCTTGTAAAACACCACTCTAAGTTGTTTTTGCAAAGGCTGAAATAATTGCTTTCACTTACTAGGGTGAAAGGGAGTATGGAAATGTCACCAGACTAAGCAAAATTGAGTGGATTCTGGCTGATTATAAATCCCTTTTCAAGAAACCACAGGGCTTTGCTTTGTCAGGAGAAAAGGTGGACATTGCATAATGAAACAGTTATGTGCTTGTTATTTGCTAAAGAAAGCCCCAGTGTGAAAGCAGCCTGCAGCATTGACCTACCTGCCAAGCTGATTTCCTTTTTTTTTTTTCAGAATGGGCCCACGGTGAGGTGTGGAAATAGTGGTGTTGCCTGCCATCACCAGCAGAAAAACACACGGAACTCATCTGTAGGAATCCATGCACTTGCCCCAGGCAGAGCGTGGCATAAGTGCCTCCAAAATACCCTTCTAAAACTGAAGATGGCGGTGTGGGGTTCTCCTCGCGTGTGTCATTGCCCAGTCTTCTTTCCTGACTCAGAGGCCTTAGGAGGCAGCCAGCCCAGCCTGTGAGAAGTGGCCTGCCAGGATTACTCAGCCTGCGAAGGATGGAGCTGGGCCAGCGACTGGTTTATCTCATGCCAAGACCAAAGCTCTCATCTCTGCCTGACCCCACCATCCAGGCTCAGGCGACCATTTGCCCAGAATGACACAAGTCACTCTCAGCCCATTTTGGGTTGTAGTCTGAAGGAAGTACTTTTGTTCCAGAAAATTTAGAAAATAATAGATTTGAATAATTTTCTAAGTCAGAATACATAAGGCCAATTTATAGAAAAATATATCTCCATTTTGGGTATTTGGCACTGAGGGATTTTCTTGCTCTCTCTTGCACTTTCACTGTTCTGCTGGGTCCCTTCCTTTCCTTCATTATTTGCAAGCAAAGGAAGTGCCAGGATAGTTTTACTTGTGTGACCTAATTTAATCCTCATAGAAAATCTACTAAATATGTCCTGTTATTGGCATCACCCCCTTTTCAAGGATGAAAAAACTGAGGCTCAGTTGAGGTTAAGTCACTTGCTCAAGGCCACATAGCTAGCCCAGATCAGCCCAGAAGGAGGCAGTTCTTTGGTTCTCTCCATGCTCCATACTCTTCTGTCTCTGAGGAGGGGAGGCACAGTCCACCAAGGTGCAGTCTGGGGAAGGGAAGTGCTAGAGTAGTAACCACTTCCAAGGGTTATGTGGGGTCATGTTGATGGGGGAACAAGAGTTGAATGAAGCTAAGAAAGTCACATCCTAAAGTTCTGCCCAACCAAAATGGACCCAGAAAATGAGGACTGACATAGAAGGCTGGCAAGAAAAGGAAGCATTTGTTTGACTTGCAAATTCATCAAGAGCTGGACCGCTGAATATTTCCTCAGCTCCATCCAGGACAGCACAGAAGGAGCCGTGGCACACAGCCTGGGCAAACAGAAACACACCAAAACATGCTTCCAGGAGACTAATACAGCTTGAAGTAGCATATCTAGAACTAACCTTCCAGGAACTAACTGAACAAGGAACAACACAGTTTAATATTCTGCAACTAGATAATCATGATAAGAGATGCTTAGGCTACTATCATGATTCAGGGCAGCCAGTCATCAGTGCTACCCAGTTCTTGCCTTAAAATAAGCCTTACCTGGGAGTGGAGCACAGCAGGGAAATCTTTTCATTGGATATTAGGGTTTCTAGTTCAATAGAAAATAGACATATGGAACCCTGGCTCATGTGGCTCAGTTGCATTGAGCTTCATCCCATGCACTGGAAGGTCAAGAGTTTGATCTCTGATCAGGACACATATCAGGTTATGGGTTCAATTCCACATCAGGGTGCGGGCTGGAGGCAACCAATCGATGTTTCACTCTGACATTGATGTCTCTCACTCTCTCTCCCCTTCTCCCTTCCTCTTTCTCTCTCTCAAATCAATTTAAAAATAAGTAATAACTAAAATTACATAAAAATAGACAAGTGGAGTTACAATTATCCTCACACAAGAATTACATGGCAATAATTTCAGGGTACCTGCCTAGTGCTTTGATTACACAGGTACTAACGTAACCTATATAGTATCCTTTCATGTAGTAACAATCTTAAACACATTAAACTTTAAAAAGCATGCACAATCGGATTCTTCACTTTTGCTATCAGAGATGACTACTTAGGGACCAAGTCAGGCCTTTTCCATTCCCTTCTCAATCACTTATAAATAGCGTATGTGACTTATTTGTGGGAATGAAATCTGCAATAAACAGCCTCACTGACAGAGGATCCATGACTTCCCCTCTTAATCCATGACCCTTTCTATCCATCCACGTACAAGCGAACCAAGAGATCAGCCTTTCTTCTGCCCTCACTCTTTTCTGTTACCTTCTTCTTTTGCCAGGTTTTAAATACTTTCACTTAACTATTCTCTGAGGCCAAAAGGCAATCTAAAGCAAAATTGTAAGTAAATCTTGGTAAATAGCACCCCCCCCACACACACACACCTATAATAAGGCTTCAAAAGATAATTAAATAATTATCACCAACAAAGCATTCCCCAGCAGCCAAATGGATCAAAGGATTATATAGTTACAATCAACAGTGAGAGTTAATAAAGGGGAATGAGAGAGAATGGTAGGGTCAGGACTTGGAGAAAGAAATATAAGCTGATGTTGGAGAGTTTAGGGACTTTTGTTTTGTTTTCTTGGCTTGTTCTGTTTTCTTTTGTTTTTCTAATCAGCAGTGATAGTTTGTTTTCCTAGGATTTGTGAAAGAAGACCAGCCAAGAAAAAGAATGCTGTCATTTATTCCTTTCCTCTCACAGAATCCTTGGGAGCACCCCGGGAGACCACCATAAAAGGCCAGCTCTTCAGCACATTAGTGCCTAGATTTCTTTGGAAAGGGACCAGGACTAACCTATCTTCTACAACAGGGGACAATATTAATGCGCTGGAAGTTTCTGTTTGCCAACCACATACCGTAGCAAATGTAACAGTGAGACTTGTACACAGGGAATTGATTCGGTGCCAGGGCGCAGCATAGAGAGGGGCAACATCTCTACTCATGGGATTTATAAGTTAAATAAGAATGGCAACACCATCCATAGGAGTCGGGGGAAGTTTGGAATACACCCAAAAAAACAAGTAAGTGAATAGGGAAAGAGAAATCATGGGCATTTGACTTGTCAGGAAAATTCATCATTGTGTGTCCTTAGTATCTATAGAGGTAGTTCCAAGACACGGGAATTGATGAGCACTGAGGAGGGACTTGAGTGAAGACAATGAAGGTGGGCTGCCAGAGAGATGGTAGGAGTTGATATAAACCATATGGCCCAGTGAATGCAAGGGAGATGGGATTTGGAGAGAAGCCCACAAGCAGGGCGTAGCAATAATTCACTAAAGCAACATGAGCTAAACCAGGGCAAGGAGAGCCTCAAAAATGAGCACTAAATGCTTGATCCAAATTAAAAAGACATTGTAGGATTTCCTACTCAGAAACTGAATATGGGGCAAAAAAGAACACTAGCAACTTTGCATTAGCTAGCCCAAAGCCATGCAAAGCAGCATACTGGGATGGCCAATATGAAAAGCACTTCCTAGCAAAGCCCAAGGCGGTTCAAGATCTGCTGATGTTTTCATCTGTATCACTAGCCAAGTTTATTCATCACATTTTACTAATTAATATCTTATAGAAAATAAAAAACATTTAATTTTCCTAATCAACTCTATTATTCTGATCATAATTGTCTTTCTACTATGATTTTTCTTAAGGAAATAGCTAAACTTCAAAAATTGTACCTTTTTAAAAATAAATGCTGTTGATAAGACACTAGATCCCTGTTTTATTGAATAAGTATGGAGGTAGGAGAAGTGGATCCAAAATATATCTTTGAATTCTTCTGTGTCAAGGGTACTGATCACTGATATGGGAAAAAACACCCTATAATTCTTATACAATAATTATGAAGTCTCCATTCAACAAAAATAATTTCCTATTACATGAACCCAAATCTCAGAAATGCTATTGAGAGATAGTACAGAGGAGTGGCCAAAAATAGAAACTGGATCCAGGATTACCTGAGTCCTAAATCCTAGCTCTAACCCCTACTAGCTATTCATGTGACCTTGGACATGTTATGTAAAAGATCCATGCCTTGGTTTCCCCATCTGGAAAATCACAATGATACACAATTGACACTCTAATTTGGCAAAAAGATTAATCAGCTAATATCAAGTGCTGACAAAGATGTGGATTAATGGGAATTCTTATTGTCTGCAGTTGGAAGTGTAAATTAGGATGGGAATAAGAGGTCATTATATGATCAGTGTAATGTGTGTAAAACTGCCCAGCTGGTGTGGATCAGTAGTTGAACATGGACCCATGAACCCAGAGGTCACCAGCTCAAATACCCGTCAGAGCACATGCCCAGGTTGTGGGCTTGATCCCCAGTGGGAGGAGGAGGAGGCAGCTGATCAATGTTCCTTTCTCACTGAGGTTTCTAACTCTCTGTCCTTCTCCCTTTCTCTCTCTCTAAAATCAATAAAAACATGTTTTAAATAAATAAATACAGTGTATAAAATCTACCACCCAACTAACTATGCCATCCCAGGTTTAAACCCTAGAGAAATTCTTGTACATGGACACCAGGAAGAGTTACAAAAACAAAAACCTATAGTCTACATAAATATTTACCAGCAGAATTTGAATATATAAATTTTTACATATTCGTACAATAACAAACTATAGAACATGAAAAATTTAATATAATGCATGTGGTATTAATCAATTAGGTTGAATAACAAAACATGAACAAAAGAAGCAAGTCAGAAGATTTACAATAGAATTCAATTTATAAAAGTTCAAAATAAGCAAAACTATAAATGCATGTGTGAAATAAATAAATATATGTATATATACACATATGCATTCATGCCTAGAATATGCATACTTGTAGGAAGGTCATAAACATAAAAACACAGTAGTAGTTATCTCTGAAGGGGAGGGAAGAGAATTTAGTCAGAAAGACAGTCGTGAAGGGTCCAGGTTACTACAAATGCTTCAGTTCTTGGGCTGTATACACACTGGTTCCTTTGGGTTATTTAAACTGAGTCGATACATCTTTACGAATATTTTCTCTTATAATAAAGTTACATATTACATATATTTATATTAAAGAGAAAAATGAATCTATGGTGTGTGAGCCATGGAACAGCTACTGATGCCTTAAAGAGTTTCCTTGTGTGACCTACTTCAAAGTAAAACTGGCTCAGCCTGACCATGGACTCATCCTTGGGCACTTATACTAATGACTGTGGTTGTTAGAATTTTATTTCCATTCATCCCTTATTCCCATCCTCATCCATCATGCTACCACAGCAACAAAAAAGCTGCCATATAATGTGAGAGCCATTATGCCAACAGGGCTAGGCGATAAGACCGGAGAGGGAAGTCTGCTTTGAAGATAGTCATTCCAGAAGGAATCAGGTTATCGGCACTTCCTTTCAAGAGAGTTGCCAATGCCTTTGGTTTTGTAAGTGAACAGACATGAGTGAGGATGACCCTCTGTCAACACAGGGCACAGGCAGAAGCAGCACAGGGGCATTCTGGGAGGTCCATAAAGTAAGCAGGTTCTGTTCCGTCTGAGGAGCTGGGAAGCAGCCTGGGCACAGAAGGTGGCTCCAGGGGCAATTTAAACAATGCTGAGATGGGCACAAAATGCAGAGGAAACCCATAGGACAGGGCAATCAATCACTGCCAAGTGTACCTTCTGACAAGGAGTGGGACTCCAGCTTCCAGATGTAACATTAAAATGCAATTTGGCCCCTGGGACCGAGCATGGCAGGTTTCCCTGAAGCTTTGGTTTTGCTCAGTTAACTAATTAGGAGAGAATGTGACACTGGTGTTTATTATTTCTACCAGGACAAATCCTTCCCAGCAGGAGGGAGAGGTTGTTGTGTTTGTTCTGTTTTGTTTTCTCATTAAAAAGAAATGACTGACACTATAGTAAATAAACTCTTGTTAGAAAGTTTTTTTTTTTTTCTCTATAAAGTGCCCTCAGCTCACTTTCCTGCTGATCATCATTTCTTGTTTTTTTGAGGATATGGTGGATAAATGAGCCTTGTGTTAGACTAGGTTTGAAAATTAATTCTACCACTGACTAGCTGTGTAATCCCCAGCAAGTTATTTGAGGACTCTAAGCTTGCTTCCTCAACTGAAGAACTGGGGATAATACCTGCTCCTGAGTGCTATTTGTGGACGATGAAATGACAAATAACGTAGTAGAGACACTTCAGCACAGTGTCTGCACATAATAAGTAGTCAATTTTAACCTTTATTTTTAATGGCTCTGATACTCTAGTATATGAATAGAAACATTTTACATTTCATTTATGCCTGTGTCATCAACCCCACATGGCAACTCATCTAATCATAAACGGAACCTTTATTCTAGTTTATACGAGCTACATTAACCATGCTATTCTTCCACACCCAGATGTAAAAAGTCTTCCTATGAAAATTTAATATTTAATAATAGTGTCAAAGGAAACAGTTTCTCTCCATAAGCACCACCACTTCCACCCCGCCCCTCTCCAACCAGCACATCTTTTAAGTCTTCATAGGCAGCGCCAGTGCCCAGCAAACATCACTAGTAAACACACTTCCTTGTGCACTGCTGGGTCAACAGTAGCATTACATCTGAGGTGCTTTTTAACAAATTGGCAAGTGATTTCACAGATGATTTCCCATTTGAACTCACAGCAATCCCATGATATGGGCATGGTAGATGCGAATAGCCCTGTTTTATGAACAGGGAAGCAAACTCAGAGAATAAATGCCAAAGCCACAATATTCAATTTTCTATAAAAAGGAATTATGTGTGAATTCAGATGTCAGGATTTTTGAACTTTAGAAAATTAAATTTTCTCAAGAATGAAGCCTGTTTTGAAGATAGCCAAAGTGACCAATGCTTAGAGAAAGAAGTGTGATCATTGGTGAAAAGCAAATAAAATAGTCAAGAAGTATATAGGACTTTATTTTCCAATTTCATAATCATTTGCCTGGTGTGCCCCAATTTACCCACCCATAAGTTTGGAAAGCAAAAATACCACTTCTTATGTCTCTTATATTATTCTGTGGAAATATAAACTCAATGAAGTGATATTCAAGAGATTTTATGCTAATCACAGAATATCTGAGCACAAAAATATATGAACAGAAGACAATACACCTTAAGTGCTAGTAAAGAATCTTGGTGACAAAGAAAGGAATAAGAATATTTTCTAAGGATAGACGGGCTAAAGTTGATGAAAATTAAATAAAAGTAGATACATCAGCATTATAATTTTACATTATATATTTCAGTGGTTTTGAAAAGTTGCAAAATTGAACTAAGAGACATGAACATGTAATAATATTTTTGAAGCCAGGAAAATATAAATCTCCTCTAATTTGGATAATGTTTCTTTAACGTATCATAAATACCAGTTCTTAAAATAATCAATTCTGCAGTAGTGTTATTAATACTTGACTTCCAAGGATACCAACATATGCTCACTGACAGTTCATAACCTTAATAATCCCTAGCAGACTATAGAATTATAATTCAGAAGCCCCTCCACCCCCTTTCTTTGGAATGGGGGATAAGTTCTTATTGACTGGAAGACAAAAGCGAGTAAAGGTCAATAGGTGAAATCTTAATTGAAAATACAAACCAAACACAAACTTCTAGCTTATCATTTGAACCTGAAAGCCCAAGGTCCTCTAATTTTGCAATAAAAAACCTAGTCATGCCAACACCAATAAGCACAATAGAAGATAATAAGAGGTTATCATTAGGTGGTCAACCACCTGATTCTGGCTTACTGGGCCTAAACATAATTTGCCCCCTGATTCTTCATAGAACATGAAAGAATTTCATTACAATATTGGGAGAGATTTGATATGAGAATAGAAGAGGCCTGCGCAAAACTTCCTCAATCTCTTGCTAACACATTCATTTAATAAACATGTTTTTAATGTTTTCTACTTATTGGGATTCATATCAATCTCACAGGGGAGATAGGCAAAGCAAGCACCAAATTCACATGTTAAATTCTAAAATGAAGGGAAATATTGGATACAATGAGAAGTGGGTCAGGAAGCTCTCAGAGAAGAGATGTTCTAACAATGTCTCAAATGGTAAGTGTATTGTATATGTGGAAAGAGGAGGAGCAGTTTCCTGTCAGATAGAGCAGCATGGGTAAAAGGGAGACTCCAAAAATGAGGTAAGTTCCAGAAATCAGACGTGGTTCTGCATGGACAGAAACAGAAAGATACCAATAGAAGCAATAAGCGGTAGAGGAAGACAAAGTTTCCATCATTTAGAACTTTCTAGTTTGTGTTAACAAGCAGCATTGGAAATCTGAATACAATTATTGGCCTACTGAAAAGATTTCATCCCACAGGGAATGGGAATCGATTTTTACTATAGAACAACTCATGTGATGCTATATCAGCATGCAGTAAACTAGAAGTAGAAATTTGGAGGTAGAGATGCTAGGTAAAAGACAATTTTAGAAATCCAAGAAAGACATGGAGAAGCCCTAAACTAAAGCAATGGGGATGGAAAAGAAAATAGAGATAGGAGAAATACAAAAAGCAAGAGTGACTATGTGGAAACAAGGGAAAGAGGGAAGCTGAGAGCAGCTCCCGTGGTATTTACTTGGCTGGCCAAATGGAAAATGCAGGGACTTCATGAGGAGAAAGCTAATAGTATTCCTAGAGTCATGTCTATCCCTTTTTTATAAGATTAATCACATTTCACTTTGTTTTGCAGTAGCTAAGTGTCATTCCATCCCCCTCTTCCCCACTAGACCCATAAAGTTCCTTAGGGGTAAAGTTCTATGCCACACACCACAATACCATGTTTGTATAACATGATTATTTGGCATAACTGACTCACTGTAGACACTTAATATTTTTGAATGTTTGAATAAATAAGTGAACAACTCCAAAAGTTAGATGTGACAAAACCATACATTTTATTCTTTCAATTACATAGTTGTTTCCTAAAATGCCAATAACTCACCTCAGCTGGATATTAACTATACCACTTATGAATTAGGTTCATTTCAGACTTATAATAGTTGTTTACTGCATGCTGAGATAGCATCACATGGGTTGTTCTATAGCAAACCCCAATGTCTGAACTGGAAGAGACTTTTAGGAATATCTACTATTAAACCCATTTTAAAAACATTTGTAATTAAAAAAGGTTACTGGGCTAGGCCAAAGTCACAAAAGGTTTCTGGCAATGGGAGAGAAATCAGGCAGAATACGTCAAGCTTTAATATTTGTCAACCAAAATAGTTGTGATATATTCAAAGATATTAAATTTAGCTAGGATGAATTAAGTTTTTAAAAGTTTTGACATTTCACAATAAAAAAAATAAGGCAAACATCTTAGAGACACTTTCTTAAATAATTCTTCCCTCTTACAATGAAATGTAAGGAGCAGAGCTCAACCTTTAACCCTGAATTAGTACAAGTAAGACAGATGCTTACCGTGATCTTCTGAAGAGACTGGTGACCTAAAATGAGATAATAATCATGATAAATCTTTTGTAAATGATACTGACAATATAAATACAACAATGATCAAGAAATTATAGAAATTATACCCTCAAAATTCAGTTAAATAGAAATTCAATAGAGTAAATGGTATAATTAATGTGTTGGTTGCATAGTATATAGTGTGTATACACACACATACACACACACACACACACACACACACACACACACACATCAATAACTTCCATTAAGTTACTCCAATCAATAACTTCCAAAGATTATCTGGGTTGGTGGAGGCGTAGTGGTACTAGAATGTCTACTGTAAAGTGTCACAGGACTACACATACTCAGTTAAGCCTGGATTTATCACACACACAAAAAGAACTCATATAAAATGTGATAATAGATGAAATCCTGTGATGTCAGAGTGCAGCTAAGTGCCCAAGCCCAGGCCTCCAGAAAAAATGCCAGAGATGTAGATATGCACTACGCTGAATATCTGTGGACAAAAATTAATCTTTGGACAGCAAAAATAACAGGAATAAAAGAAGTGGAAAAAACACTTATTATTAGATTTTGTTTCCACTATTTGTGAAATTTAATGTTTAAATGAGAATTACATCCATCTTCTATTTTTGAATGAGAATTTCATCCATCTTCCGTATGTCTCTAAATCTGTGAGAATCAGGATGAGGAAAGAGAGTAACCTTTTGAGTACCACAAAACTTTTATAAATTGAAGATTTTGCATGCTATTTGGGGTTCAGCTCTAATTATGACTGATACCAATGAAGCATTATATCAACCTCTTTCACAGTAAACCCCCTTTTCCTTCCACAGCTGATTACTAATTGAGTTACTTTGAGCAATACAGACACAACCTTGTATATGAACTCTTCTCAAGCTTGAAAGGTAAAATCTTGACTACTAACTCATTCTTTTCTGATGAGAAAGAGAAACACATAATACAGAATTCAGGGATGTTTGAATTTTGAAGGGAAAAACTAGAAACTAGTTGGGAGAAGTCTTCTCTTTTAAACAATTAGCATTTTAGAGCCCATAGCAGGGAGATGACCAAAAGCCAATGAAAGAGTTTGGTAATAAAGCTAATCATTAATATAACTAATATTAATGAGACGTGATCACAAGGTTGGGAAAAGAATGATTTAGTGGATGCATACTGGTTGAAGGAGAATTTTAGCTACTTTGGGATGCCTGATACTGCTTTACTCTCTCTACAGATCAGTACTATTTTTGTCCATTATGTGAGTGAACTCTATGCTATACAGACACATTAGTGTCATCAGTGGAAAAGTGTGTAATCATTCAACCTAAGGCTCCCTTCAAGTAAACTTTTGCTTGGAGCTCCCCTGTTCATTACTATCAACACACTGGTCTTCCCCACAAGGTTGTGAGCTCCTTAAAAACTAGGACCAAATCTTATTTTAAACACAGAGGGCCCCAATTAAAATCTATTTAATTAATTTTAGCAACACCATACTGGTGTTCAGACTCAGACACACTCTGGGGCTCCACAAAAAGTCATCATGTCACCTTCAAATGCCCTTCAAGACAAGTGTGTCAGCTCTGGCCTATATCAGCTGTGAGGGAAGAGCCAGGGGAATGAGCCTGAAGCTCTAGACTGAAGACAATGTAGTCACTGTCAGAGTCAATGCTACCCAATGTGCCTGGTAATGGAAATACCCACAGTCTGCTTAATGATTAGGAAAAAGTAAAGACAGAGAGCATGATGAATAAAGGTGGAATTGGACTGGAAGGTGATTCTAAAAAAGACCATATATTGAAATAAGATGAGATATTTTTTTAACCTGAGCAGGGCATAAAAAAGAATCAACCACAAGGAAACTTTTTCACTCCTGGTGTTTTCTGATGGGAAGTAAGTAAAAACGTATCTTTGATTGTTTGAAATTAATTTCTCACAGAACTATAGGGACAAAGAAAAACTCACGAAAATGAACCACGCCATGTCTCAGATGGAGGAGTTGGGCAGCAGGTTTTTACTGCCTTTCTGCAAAAGCCAAGACTTAATGTTAAACCTGAAAAAATCCAGATGGCTGCGCTAAAGTCCCATGGGGATACGCTCTGCAGTCCGTCCAAGCAGCGGGAAGAGCTATCGATTTCAGTGTTTTCTAAGGATTAGTCATGTTGAGTTTCTATGCTCAATGTCTCCCACATGCCTGGATTTGTGAAATTTTAAGACATATGGAGTATTTCAATCCTCACTCAGTATTTCACCTTTCACTGTAACAAGTCACTAAGTTATACGACTGAGACAGATACATCATACATTATGCCTGGAAATGGGCATAAAATGTTTTACAGAACTTAGCTCAGGAGAAGAGAAATATTGTAAAGTCAGCAATATAAGTAGTTATTTTTTATAAAACAGAGGGGTTGAATCTCAGGAATAGAAAAATTTCTTCCACCTGACAACTAAGGAATGCATAAAAGCTCATGACTTTTTCCCACGGCACTCCCATGACACCTGGAAGATTTGTGGTTTTATCCCAGCTTTTGAGTCCTCCTCCACGTTCACTTTATTTTGGAGATAGCATCAGCTAAACTATGATAAGCATTCAAATAACTCCAGAATTTAAAGTTCTCTTCATCACATCTTTCTTGATTACCAGTCTTTTTTTTTACAGTCTATGGAATATTTATATTTTGCATTTTTTGGTATTTCTTACACTTTTATTTACATTTCATATAAATTCAGCAAAGTAACACAACAAAAACAAGAACTCAAGCCCTGCATTTAAAGTTGTTCCTTCTATACTTAAACAATAAAAAAAATAAAAAATATGTAATACTTAAGCAATAATATATATATATAAAGTTCCTTCTATTTTATTAAACCTGAATAATTATTACTCAGGTTTAAATATTTCAATTTGTGTTGATTTAAACCTAAATAATAATTATTACTTGAGACCATATTAAGTTCCAGGCCCTGTGTCAAGTGGAGATATAAGAGGGGACAAGATTTTAATTTTATGGAACTGATAATCTAGAAGAAGAAAAATATGGGGGAACAAACGATTACAATTAAGTGAAGAAATATAATGATCAAGACATATATAAAGAGGTTGTGTAGAGGAGAGGGAGATCAATTTTGCCCCTAAAGAGGGAAAAGGAGCTTCAGAAAGCAAGAACCATCTGTGCTGGGCTTCGCAGGGTAAATAGTAGCTTAGTAGGTAAGAAAAGAGAAGAATGCCAGGAAGAAGCAACATATATCTGAAAAGGAGTGCAGATGCGAATTTTCATAATCTGTTATCAGATATACAAGTAATTCTGTGTTGCTAGAATGTAAAGAAGTAATTAAAGATACGACTAGAGACATAAGAGGCAGGGCCATGCCATTAAAAGCTAGTGATTCCAAACATGCAAGTATGAATAATACACCAAAAGGAACCGGCATATGTGCACAGAAATGCCCCAAGAAAAAAGCAAAACAGGGATGAGCCAACAAACGTAGGTGGTGCACACAGGAAAAGGATGCGGCATAAGCAGGAAAGAGCTATCAACAGATTTCCATGAAAACTTAGAACTGGAGAAAGAGAAGGAAGGGAGGAAGGAAGATATTAATGGAGGAAGGAATAAGGGATAGAAATGGACCTTTCCAGGAACAGAAACTTCAGAGAGAATGAACTAAGATGCATCCCGAGTCTTTGAAGAAGCAATTTATAGAGAAAGCTTGAGGGCTTTTTCCTCTGTGTCACCATTGCACTGGGGGAAAAAGGTGGAGAGGAGATGAATGATAATTAAAAATACATTAAGAAATGACCCATTCATTTATTCATCTATTCAAGCTTTATGGAAATGCTTTTGCTTTTGTTCACTTTACTTTTCTATTACATTTTCACTTGAAGATTTGCTGGTAAAAGTCGGCTTTGGAATGTAGTCCTCCTTGGTAGAACATTCATGCTTTTCTCTCCTTTTAAATGAAAACAACACTTTTCAAACTAGGGTCCGTGTGGGAACTTGAACGTGAAGGAAGTTCCAGGAAGATGGCACTATTTTTGGATGGTGAATTATGTAATTTAGCTGGTAAAATTATAGTATTATTTTTATATTGAAACTGGCACAGCCATGCTATGGATTCAAAAGCAAAGGTCACTTGAATTCTTAAAATAAAGCAATAAATTTCAAAAATATCTGTGTTTAAAGCGGACAGCTTCAGGCAATGTCTCCATGGTCCCCAGGAGGGTGTTTGTTCTCTTCTGGAATAAGGATGTTTCCAAGGAAGTGTGAAAACATGAAAAGCTCCACCTAAATATATTAATGACATATTGGAATGAATCATGTTTTAGGATTAATGTATGCAGATATCAAGAAACAAGGAATGAGACATAAAGCATACATTGGCTAGTGGCCACTGTATTGGACAGAACTTATTATCACTTAAAACATAAGGAATCTCTAAGAAACTCAAAGGTAGATATTTAGATTGCCTTCCATCAGCACATTCCCCTTCAAGCCTTCCAATCTGTCTAGTAGATCAATTATAAGGCTTAAGGACATTGAAATATGTGCCCAGTTTTTACCAGCAAAGTAGTAATACAGAAGAGCAAAAGAGTGTGATATTTATGAAGGCAAAAGAGTCTTTAAGAAGTATTGCACTTCTTGTAATGTTTCATTGTTTTTAATCAACAAGCCTGGAACTGAGATGATGGCATTGTGACTACTTCAGCCTTTACAACAGGCCATAATGCTTTGCGATACGTTTCAGGTGCATGCATTTCTTGGCACACTGAATGGAATTCTCTAAACCTGCAAGCTCATCCTAACACAATATCTTAACACAGTGTGTCTACTTCTTTTTTGGCCTCTATAGTTTTTGTTTTTATCGCTTGTCTTCAATAGCATCCATGTCTTTCTTACTTGGCTCTCCTTGGAATGTCTATATCATTTCTTTCTTTTGGGAGAGATAGGAGGTCAACAGACCATCTATTTTAGATAACCTTTCCTAAAGACAAAGGATAAATTAGATGACTATTGGGGACCCATCTACATGGATCTATTACTTTCTGGAAAGAACCACCTCACAAATTAATGTCTACCTATCTTCCCAGTGTCCCCAACACATATACTGACTTAGCATTTATAAATCATCACCTGGTGGAGAGTTGGCCAAGGGATGGAGTCACATGAAAGTGAGCTGAGAACAAGCACAAAGGACAGGCTAATCTCTGAGTCTGAATTGGCACAAGAACAGAGACCCACAGTCTGAAAATATTCAGCAATGGAATATTTCCCTGAAACTGCGGATGGGGAAGAGGAGCTCTGATATATTCATGCCAACTGGCAGGCCTGGCTGGAGGAGCCAGGACCCCTTCATTTCCTGGTTACCATCATGGGATGATAGAGACAACAAAGGAGGCATGCTAGAGTGAACTAGAAGCTGTGGTCTCTGTCCACTCGCTTGGCCCACCACAAATAAATTGTTCCTTGGCTGTGAAGTCCTCACTGCGGAACAAAGAAGCACGCACACTGCGAGCAACTATCTTTTATGAATTTTTCTTCTCACGCTGGTCTTTCCTCTTTGTTCTCCACTTCTTTGTCACCTTGGAGTGAGGACTACAGCAAAAATACTGTTTCCTCCAATCAAGGTGATTGTGACCTCAGCCCCGAGAGTCCGGCAGGCTCGTCACACCGACCTTCCTCACACTTTGGTGGGATCCAATCTCTGTAAAACAGCCTCCCACCAGGAGCATTCAGGCCTGAGCAAAATCACATAAATAGGATTCTGTTCCCTGCGTGAACCTTTCTTGTTAGTTGTCTGTTAACAAACTCCCAAGAAATGGCCCAAATGGAAACAGATTTCCCAGCTGGGTAGCCCTTCCAGGCACATTTCAAAATCTCCCACTACTGCTATGGAATCACCATCTCTACTGTTCTTCTGTTTCACCTGGCAGTGATGCTGCTGCACACATTCAATTTATCCCCTGGTGATGGACAAAGAATTTCTATGGAAATCCAGTGAGCCCAAGACTTAATGTGACTTGAAAGCCTGGATGTAGGTTACCATCTCTGGGGAACAGCTCTTCTCCCTTGAGTTACTCTCAAGGATGTGCAGTGCCTAGAGGACTGCTCAGTCTGGCTGATGACATCATTTTGAGGGGCTGAATGAGAAATAGTGAGATCACAGATCCGGTGGCATATTTACCACCATCATTCTGGCCCCAAAGCATCTCTAACTAGGGAAACTAGAACCCTAAATCCGTTAGCACTGAGAATCCCTATCAATAATACAATCCTCTCTTTCTTTGCTTTTCCTCCCTCTAATTATGAGTATTGCTATTAAGACAAAGCACAAAGCACATACAGCAAGAGAGAGGGCAGGCGAGAATGAGAGCAAGAGAGATGAAAGTTACAGAAGCCACACAGAGTGGCATAGAAATGAGAGAAAGACAGACACATTCTCTATTCAAGTGATCACAAACCCATTCAGGGGATGCCAAACAGCCTCAAAGGTAACATTCACCACCACGAGGAGAGGGTGGAAAAAGAGTAAAATCCGAGGAAGCAGAGAGAGGGAGACCGGCATTTGTGTGGAAGTAGGAATATAAGTCCCAGAATTCAAATAATAAGGTTTGACTGTGAGTCCTTCATTTGATATAAATTCTACTAATTCCCTTCTTTCTCACAATTTCCTGTTCTTTAAGACTATCCTACGCAAATATATACTCTGATAATCACCACATGAGCTATACTTGAAATATACTTATATGTTTTTAAAATAAGCCTCTGTGTTATATTTGGCATTTTGAAAATACCTCGGTTTTAGCACTATTTTGTACAATTCAAGTTTACCAATGCAAGCTCCTTAATCACTTGCTGAGAAAGCCCCTAAATGCCATTTGAGCTTGAAATGTTACTGCCACCTCCAGTTCATTCATAAGAAGTGCAACAAAATGAGGGGGAAAGGGTTTCTTTGAATTCTGTGGATAAAGAGATGAGCAGAATTGGGCAAAAGTGAGTGGGCTGTGGACATAGGGAAAAAATAGATAAAAGAAAGATATGGATTTGAAGAAACAAGTTCATTCAACATGAAAACTTGACCAACACACTTTTTGTTATCTAAAATATGAACACTGCTGGAATACATTTTAACATTTTGAAAGAAGACATGAAAACAATTGCATGTTAGACGCAGTTTAGTCATACAGATAAAAAGATGTGATACTGTCTGCCTAATTTCTAAAGTGGGAGAGAAGGAATAGAAAAGGCATGTTATTCTAAAGTCCATTGAGCCAGTATGTAGCACCCTGCGAGCCCCGTCCCACAGCTCCTGTTGGGAACGATCCTGCTGCAGTTTTGTGAATGTGGACTTTTTTCCCCCCTTAAGTTATAGATGAAAACACTAAGCTCTGAACTGGGAAAGAAAATCATGTGAGTGCCATGTTTAGTGTTAACACAAAAAATGTATACAAAAGGCCTTCTCACAGATTAAATACAGGATATGCGATATCTACCCTGAGAGACCACGATAATTGAACAAGAACTTACCCATAACTCATTGTTTTTATGAAATCAAGTAAGGGCTTCTGAATCCAGCTTCAGAATATGGAAGGAAAACAAATGGCTGGAGTTATCTCATGAAGTTAACTGTAATATATTCCAGAAGTTTTCCTATCAACATCTCCTGCCTCATCCACTTGGAAGAGGGAATTTATGTACAAGACACTAGCATGGGAAACAGAATATAAAGTGTCTGTCTCCTCCTGATTCTGAGTCTAAAGACAGGACAGCTTCTGAGTCATATATTATAAATAATCAAAAACAGTAAAGGAGTACATAGAAAAACAGTAAACCTCGTCATATTATTAAAAATGCTAAATTAATACACATAGATCACAGTAATATTGAGAACAAGAAGTGACAGTAAGCTCCACAGACTCTATCTCTGAGAATAATGCAATTAACTCAATGCTTAAATGCTAAGCACTGAATTGTCCCAGCAGTTGTGAGAGATACTGTATTGATACCATTTCATCCCACATTCAAGGAGATTCTAGTGGGGCTGTGGAATGAGACGAGCATCACACAGAGTGCGGGAGAAAACGGTGAAGCAGTGCTGGAGGTGGTAGTTGCTCTTAGCTTGGTAATTAGCGCATGAGCAGGGAAAGAGACAATGTGGTTCTGTCTTTCTGAATTCCAAATAAGTAGTCTCTTTATTTCCCCTCCTAGTCTCCTTAGGGCTCCCCAGAGGTTCCTAAGAGAAGTTCCACAGGCTATACACCCGCTGCCCCCATTTCTAATAGCACTAAAGGCATCCCCTTCACCCCCTGATCCCCTGCCTGAGCACAGCCAGCAATTACTGGTCCCTCCAACCTGAGATCACAGACAAATAATTTTGGAAGAATTTCAAAATTACTATTCATGCTTTCAACCAATTTAATCAAATTACTCATCTAAGGCAGGACCATTGAAAAAACACGGGTTTTGTTGGGAGTTTGGGCAAGAAGCAGAAGGACCCACAGGTAATTCTGGAGGCGAGTGGTCAGACCTTTGTGCATGGGAAGCACTGGACTCTGAAGAAGGAGGGACACAGAGGTCCACTAGGACTGCCTTGCTCTCCCCCAGATGTGTTCCCTGGCGCCTCTGCCCCTCTCTGTAGAGGTGGGGAGGGAAAGAGGTGAAGTGTAGGGAGCTGATTCCTTGGTGACCCTCAGAGGAATGCACAGAGCTGAGGGTGACCCCAGAAAAGGGAGTCCCAGCACTAGTGGTCAGGAGAGAGGACTTACTGAAGAAATATTTCATGTCACAGAGAGATGTATAAAGGCCTATTTCGAATAAACTATACTGCTTCCCTCTTCTCTGATTGATAACATTAAAAACAAACATTCAGTGCAGATCCTGAGAGGAAGCCTTACTTATAAAGCCACATCTTGAGGAAAGACGTTGCCTTCCAGTTTCCTTCCCACTACTGACCCTGCTATGGAAGCCCTGTGATGTCCCAAGTTACATGGGCTCCACCTGGGTGGGATCCTCTCAGAGTGGCACAGCAGTGGACTCAGCTTAGAACATCGATCCCCTTTCAGAAAGGAAGCAAAAATGGTTGAGTCTTCGGACACTATGCCCCTTTCCTGGTATCCTGGGCATTTTCCCAGCAGGCCTTGGGAGATGATTTTTACCATTCTCAACTTAATTCAACCCCGATACTTAGAAAAACTGGGCCCTCAAGGAAAGACACGCCATCATTTTGTAGGACTAACATCTTCTACATCTACATCAACTGTTTTCGCTTGGATCCCATCCAATTGGCCGAACTAGGTCCCTACTCAAATTACCAAATTAATGAGATTTTAATATTTAGCTGTCACCACTAGGCCCTTAAGGAAGATCCAGCGATTGGTTTAGGGACAACAGGACCAACTGCACAAAATGAATGCATAGTGACCCCACCACCAGGGCTGTTCCCAGGGGACACAAGACAGGCCCAGCACACATGTCCCCTCTTCTAGCAGAGGCAAAGACAACAAGAAAATCACTTCTTATGTGGCTTAGCACACCCTCCCTAACTTCTGATCACACAGGTAGGTAAAGTTCTCATGTTCCCAGGTTCAAAATGGTGTTTAACTGGTTTTGTTTGATGCCCTAAAGCAGAAGGTATTGTTGGAAGGAAGAGATACAGAGATACCGCCTCTGTTTTGTTTTTAAAGAAGACTCCAGAAAAGAAACCAAGATGGTGGCATAGGTAAACACCTAAATTGCTGCCTCACACAACAATTTCAAAACTATAACTAAAAGACAAAATGGACATCATCCAGAACCACAAGAAAGCTGGCTGACTAGAAACTCTACAACTAGATGGAAAAGAGAAAAGCACATGGAGAATAGGAGGATCTGCAAAGCCTGATGTATGGAGAAACGCACACTTGGAGAGGATGGGCCGGAGAGGACAGGGAGTCTCAGTGCCTGACTGGCATGCTCTAGAAGGAAGGAGACAAAAGCTGCAGACTGCGCTGAACCCCAGTTCCGACTGCACTGACCCCCAGTTCTGGGCAAGACTCTGGAGACCCAGGAGTATACGGGGGGGGTGGGGGGGCGGGGCGGGGAGGGACTATAAGGTAGAATCTCAGTGAAAGGCAGAGGTCTGGGCACATGTGTGAGTGTGTGCAGAGAGGATGGACTCTTGGCTGTGCTGCTGGCTTGATCTGGCAGGAGGGAGACAGGATCTCCTGACAGTGCTGAAACCCAGTTCCGACTGCACTGAACCCCAGTGCTGGGCAAAAATCTGGGAATCTGGATTCATTGGGGAACAGCAAGCAAAACTCAAGGGTGCCTTTCTCTCAGAGGTGCTTTCAGAAATTGCTTGCAGACACTGAGACCCAGGAATTTAGTGGGGCAGGGCTGACTGGAAGCCAAGGCTGTCGGCTCCACCCTGAAACTTCACCCCATCCAAGCTGAGCACAGAGGCTTTTGCAATCTTGCAAGTCTTGTCACAAAGGCTGTCTCCCATGTAGACACAGCTGATCCTCACAGCCTGAAGGTCAATTTCTCCCAGTGATACCAACAACAATCAAGACTTAACTGCAACAAGGCTGTACACACAGTCCACAAAGGGGTGCACTAAGAGTGTCCATCTCAGGTAACGGGAGGCAGAGACACCTAGCACACAAAGGCACCCTACCAACTCAGGGAAGCAGCAAAATGTGGAAACAAAGAAATAGATCACAAATGAAAGAAATGGAGGAAAAAAACTACTGGATATAGAGTTCAAAACCACAGTTATAAGGTTTTTCAAGAGACTCCTAGAAAAGGCCAATAAGTTTAGCGAGACCCTCAATGATATGAAAAAGGACCAACTAGAAATTAATCATACACTGACTGAAATAAAAAATATTTTACAGAAACCCAACAGCAGACTAGAGGAATGCAAGAATCAACTCAAAGATTTGAAATACCAAGAGGCCAAACACACTCAACCGGAAAAGCAAAAAAAAAAAAAAGGAGTCCAAAAATTTGAGGATAGTGTAAGAAGCCTCTGGGACAACTTCAAGCGTGCGAACATCAGAATTATGCAGGTGCCAGAGAAGAGAGAGAGCAAGATACGGAAAACATATTTAAAGAAATAATGACTGAAAACTTCCCCCACCTGGTGAAAGAAATAGACTTTCAAGTCCAGGAAGCGCACAGAACCCCAAACAAAAGGAATTCAAAGAGGCCATACCAAGACACATCATCATTAAATGCCAAGAGCAAAAGACAGAGAGAACATTAAAAGCAGCAAGAGAAAAACACGTAATTACCTACAAGGGAGCACTCATAAGATTGTCAGTTAATTTCTCAACAGAAACTATGCAGATCAGATGGGAGTGGCAAGAAATTTTCTAAGTGACAAATAGCAAGAACCTACATTCAAGATTACTCTACCCAGAAAAGCTATCATTTAGAATTGAAGGTCAGATAAAGAGCTTCACAGATAAGAAGAAGCTAAAGAAGTTCATCAACACCAAACCAGTATTATATGAAATGCTGAAAGGTATTCTTTAAAAAGAGGAAGAAGAAGAAAAAGGAAGAAAGGTGGCTGCTTCAAACTAGAGCATGGATGGAACTGGAGAGCATTATGCTAAGAGAAATAAGCCAGTCAAAGAAAGATAAGTATCACATGAAAAACATAAACTGATGAACAAAAACAGATCCACAGACAGAGAAGCATTGACTATCAAACCTCAGAGGGAAGGTACTGGAGGGTGGAGGTAAGGGGAAGAGATCAACCAAAAGATTTGTATGTATGCATATAACCCTAATCAATGGACATGGACACCAGGTAGGAGAGGGTATGTGTGGGGAGGGAGGGGTTGAAAGGGGTAATGGGGGGTAGGGATACATATGTAATACCTTAATCAATAAAGAAATTTTAAAAAAAAGATTCCAATGAGTCCCAGAGAGGCCCTTTCTAAGGCCCCTGCCTGGCAGCTGACTCGAGAAAATCACTTTTCTGACTTGCTTACCCATGTTTCCTGATGAACTGGCTTTGCCTTTTCTCCTTTGATCAGAAATCCCTAGGAAGGGCCAGGATTCTGGACCATCTATAACGTTTTGGCAGTTTATGGCCCCTCACATGCCAAGTGTCTTCTCCTCCATCCAGAGAACCTTTAAGCCTCTTCAAAAACTAAATGTCTCTGACATAACAAATAAGCCAGAGCCACGACATGGGAGACATGCAGAAGCATGTAGACACCATCCTCCCCCTTCACCTGCCCCACCATCAACAGTGCTCCCAACTTCCTGGACCCACCACTGAGCTCTGACTGTCACACTTGTGCAAGAGAGCATCTCTGAGTCAGGGATTCGGTGTATCTTCATAATTTTAATATGCAAATTCCTGGATCAAACAGACTCTTATCACAATTTGAAATATGTAAATAGATTCCACAGCCTACAAAAATGTGTAACACTTTATGTATCTTTTTTGTGACAACTGCTAAGGGATTAACACTGCGTTTACTACAGCACCACAAATAGACTTCTATTTTGGTTTCATGAAGCCCCTTTTCTCTAACATCCAATATTCATCTATTCACCCACATCTGCCCTCATGAATACCTGTACACAGGATGTGGTGCAAAGTGCTTTGGGTGCATAATGAGCAATCCACAGTTTATCCACCCAAGAAACTCACACGCTTTAAAGAAGGATCCAGTCAGCTTCCCTCATGCTCACACTATTCCTCAAGTGTGAGTAGGTAAGGCCACCTTGTTTTACAAATGAGAATAGAGCCACCTAAGGACAATAATATTTCCTTATGTCATAATCATTGGCAAAATGTGGAACTCATAGAAATGAAAGGCAGAATTTCTTGATGTCATTTTAAATGCAATGAATGTTTACTCTTAGAGCACCTTATTATTAGTTTATCTTAACAAGTTTTGTTTTCCCCTAATGTGGGTCAATGTAAGATCTGGTGCATAGAGAATTCTTTCCTGGCTCTGCCACTAACTAACCTTGGAAATAGAAATGGAACTCCATATAAAAAAAAAGTTTAGAGCCCCAATATCCATAACTGTTTGAGATGCAATTATAAAAAGAATAGAAAAAAAACTTCTTATTAAATATTTTGCACATATAAAGGGATAGAGTATTTATTATGTGCTTGGCTAAATGGAAAGGATAACACCTTGAGGAAAGGCAGGGAGAAAAAGGAGAAAGAAAGATACACATCAGCTAAAATGTGACTTTCTCAGCCTGAGCGATTAGCCAGGGAGGACAGGATTTAAAGCAGTCAAAGGTAAGGAGAAATGAGACCCAACTATCTTAGTGAAACAGATGCAAGGGTCCGTCTCTATCCTGACAGCCCTGATTTCATCTCCAAGACACAGTCCAGCAAAACCTGCACCCCACTAAGAAGATTAATTTCCTCCCACTTATCTGATTGTGATGTTTGAAGGGTATTTCCACAACCCAAATCAATGCTCAATGGTCTGTCTTCCTGTTGAGAACCTGGAGCTCTGACAATATGAGCAATTATCTTTTTGCATTACAGTCAGGCCACCACCTACTGAACCAGGAAGAAAATGGGGAAAGGAAATAGCAGAAGACAGGAGGGGAATGAAGCTATTGCTCCTGTGCTCAGGCCAGAACTTGTGAGGTTTGGAAGGGGGGAGATTTCAGAACCATCTTCTTGATATGGTGGTTCAGAATTGTAGACTACTCTAAAAAAGATAATTTTTCAGTTTAAATCATTATTAGGTTTTTTTGGATGTCTCTACTGTATGTGTTGCATCTTCTTCGTTGGAATTGAAGTCTCTCCATGAAGATCTGTGTATAAGTGGTCTCTCTCTATTATAAATAGACATAGATGCTTTTTTCTAAAACATTATGATGTTTCTACATGAAATCATAATACATATGCAACCAGTCCCAATAGTATTCAAGACCTAATTCATTCAGTTGGTTTGTTCTGTTTTACTCTTCCTGAAGTAAGAGAAAGGTTGATGAACCTAAAAAACTAGAGTTTAAAACTATGAGAAAACCCCAAGCAGGGAGGGTTTATTTGAGTTTGGAGGGGAAAGGATTTCCCCACGCAGATGCCAGACTGGCTGCCATGGAAGAAGAATGGATCAGGAAAGCACTGCCATTACAATTCTTTCCATTTCCCATAGTTATTTTTCTAATGAGTTTTCTCATAGTGTTGTCTCTCTTATTTATCTTTTTAATGGATCACTTTTTAAATTTTATTCTTGATTAATCCCTGTTTTGTTTGTTTTAGTCTTCTTGTCATTGATTTCTGTCTTTATTTTTATTATTTTTCTCTGTTTCTTTGTTCTCTACTCTGGGATTCTTTTTCTTGGTTAATCTAATGAATGCTTTCTTTGTATACAATCATTTTTCTCTTGATAAATTAATTTAGAGCCACAAATCATTCTGTGACTTACACTTTAGTGGTGTCCTGCTAATTCCGATAAATAGTATTTTTGGTTCCAAGAATTAAAAATTTCCCTTCTGATTTGTTTATACTGGGCATTATTTAACATTGTGAGTAAGATGTTAAAATTCAACTTGTCCTAACTCCACATTATCTGGGACTCTATGGCTGAAAGCTATAGCTGCCGGCTGTATCTAGAATATTGTCTGATTCTTCAAGCCCTTTTCACATATCATTTCTTAAATATTACTAATGGGAAGGCAAATTTTACAAGATTGAGTAAAATTGAAATTTCACATACACATTGCAACACAAAAGGATACACATAGCAGGAAGTTTACTGCATTTCTTAAATAATAAGTTATCAGAAATTAATATAAAAAATGAGAAATAAGTTATGGTATATTTATAACAAAATATTCTATACCAAATAAGTGGATTTAAAATCTGTATTTCAATATGAATAGTATATTCTATTTCACATAACAAGATATATACACTAATATAGTATACACAGAAAAAACTGTATTGAGATCATACTCAACTTTTTTTTTTAAATAGAGAATGACCAACAAGTCAAAGAATAGCTTAAGAACAACTAAAATGCTCATCTGGTATGTCTAGACCTAATTTCCAATTCTGCAGCTAACTAAAACTCTAATTTCCAAACAAATCTGCTCTCAGCTAGATGGTCACTATTTTAAACCTCAGTGAATGGCTGACTCATCCAGGTTCACAAGCCTCAATTCTGTATAAAAAATAAATGGAAAAACACCCTGAATTGTAAGCAATCAATATGCCATCAGAAACTAACAATGTGCTTTAATTAAAAAGGAAAATCTATAGTAATTCATGTTTTCCTTCCCACACTTGCACAACAAAACAAGAAACCAGAAATAGTATAGAAAAGCAATTAAAATGAAGTCACCTTTTGCCCTTAGAGTGTCTAAGTACAGCTTTTACCAATGAAATAATTAACTTCAGATTTCTCATTTTCCTCCCCTTTGTCATACAGAAATTACTTCCTATGAAAATAATGCCTTGAATTGCCTCTTCAGGTAACCCTAGGCTTCTAAAGCTCTCAGTAATCTTGTTATTTCATGCAAACAGTAATACCTCCTGGTTACAGGGCCATTGTCCCTATTGGATTAGGACCTTGGGTCGGTCTAGCCTAATTTCATTAATTGCAGTGAACATGCATAACCTCTAAAACTGAAGTCAAACACTGGGTATGACTGAGTGTGTCATGCCCAACAGACTCTACCCACACATGTTCTTGCAAGAAGAAATAACAGGAGGGAGGATTCACTAGACAAGAAAGTACCAATACCATTGCAAACTCCAACATTCATGCTACTTCTGACCATGATCAGACTTCAAAAGAAAACACACCCACTACTTTGATCTACGAACCAATGCTGAAGCTACAACACGACCAAGTACTCCACTTTGGCCAACAAAAATCTCTTGGTGGCATTACTCAGAGCACACACACAGGCTCAGGACTGAACACATATGAAACAGAGTGGCAACACATCGAAATGTTCATACAAAAGAAAACTACATCCTTCTTCCAAACTATTACTCTCATGCATGTGTTCATGATGTGGCCAACACAGAAATGTCTAGTCAAACACTGTTGGGGTTGAAAGTATATATAGATACACATGAAAGTCTAGTGTGGCTCATGAGCAAGAGGAATGAAAACTAAAGCTCCATGGGCCAGCTTGGGGATAAAGAAAATTAAACATGGAACTGCCATTTGACCCAGTGATTCCACTTCTAGGAATACATCCTAAGAAGCCTGAAATACCAATCAGAAAGGAAACATGCACTCTTATCTTCATAGCAGTGTGATTTAAATAGCTAATATCTGGAAACAGCCCAAGTACCCATCAGTAAATGAGTGAATAAAAAAGCTATGGAACATTTACACCATGGAATACTATGCAGCAAGAAAAAAGAAGGATCTCTTACCCTTTGAGATAACATGGAGGGATCTGGAGAGTATTATGAAAAGTGAAATAAGCCCCTCAGAGAAAGACAAATATCACATGATCTCATTTACATGTGGAACTAACTAATGAACAAAATAAATTGATGAACAAAACAGATCCAGAGACACGGAAGCATGCAATAGACTGAAGTTTCTTAGAAGAGTGGGGGGTGGGAGACAGGAAGACATTAATCAAAGAACTTACATGCATTTATGAATAACCCATAGACACAGACAATAGTTTGGTAAAGGCCTGGGAAGGGGTGGGAGTGGGAAGAGAGGTTCAAGGTGGGGAAAAGGGGACATCTGCAATACTTTCAACAATAAAGATAAATAAATACTCTCCTCTAGCATTAGGAGCTAGCCAAGCTTTCAAAGTGCAAAACTGAGTGTGAGATATCAGAGAAAGGGCATTCAGGTTTGTTGCATATCTACCATGTTTTAGTCAGAATGTTATTATTATTACTATTTGTTTAGTGAATAAAATGGCCACAGGGTGACACAGTCATGAGACAGCATGAACACCACTGAAAAGAGACTTCCCATTGGTGAAGTCCTCTCCCAGGAACCACAGTGCACACAGGTAAAGAACAGAGAGAGAACTCTTACTGTAGCACATGGGAGTGGCTGAGATCTTTCATATCAGAGTCCTCGAAACGCGGAGTTATCATTCCCAGACCGCTGTCGCTCAGCATGCGTCTCCGTAGTGAAGGATTCCACCAGTCTGACATCCTGGGAGAGAGAAGGGCACCAGACAGGTAAGAAAATCAGCCACAGGACTTACCTACACAGTCTCAAAATGATTCTTGTCTCTAAATGTAAAAAGAGAAATCCATCTCTATTGGACATTTACCAGGTACTTCATGTTATTGTTTCATAGCAGTGTGATTTATTTATTTATTTTTTTCTGGCTTCTTTCTTTTCTTTTTTTCATTATTATTTAATCTTTATTAATTACATTGTCCCCCCTTTTTTATCCCGCTATAGCTCCCCTCCACCCTGTACCCATCCCACCCTCCACCCTCACCTCCCCCTCCCCACTGTCCTCTCCCATTGTTGCAAGATTTTTGTCCAGTCTCTTGCTGTACTTCCCACAACCCTTTTCTCCCCAAGAATTATCAGTCCATTCCCTCTCTATGACCATGATTCTGTTATATTCACCAGTTTATCCTGTTCATCAGACTATCAATTCACTTGATTTTTCTATTCATTTGTTGATAGATGTGTATTTGTTGTTCATAATTTATATTTTTACCTTTTCTTCTTCCTCTTCTTAAAGAATATCTTTCAGCATTTCATACAATATTGGTTTGGTGGTGATGAACTCCTTTAGCTTTTTCTTATCTGCGAAGCACTTTATCTGACCTTCAATCTGAATGATAGCTTTGCTGGATAGAGTAATCTTGGTTGTAGATTCTTGCTATTCATGATTTTGAATATTTCTTGCCACTCGCGTCTGGCCTGCATCGTTTCTGTTGAGAAATCCATTGACAATCGTATGGGTGCTCCCCTGTAGGTAACCAACTGTTTTTCTCTTGCTGCTTTTAATATTCTCTCTTTATCTTTTGCTCTTGGCATTTTAATTATGATGTGTCTCGGTGTGTTCCTCTTTAGATTCCTATATTTTGGGGTTCTGTGTACTTCTTGGGCTTTTAAGTCAGTTTCTTTCACCAGGTGTTGGGAAGTTTTCAGTCACTATTTCTTCAAGTAGGTTTTCATTAACTTGCTCTCTCTTTTTCTGGCACCCCAATAATTCAGATGTTGGCATGCTTGAGGTTGTCCCAGAGGCCCCTTACACTATCTGCAATTTTCTGAATTCTTTTTGTTTCTTGTTTTTCCAGCCGAGTGGATTTTGGTTCTTTGTATTTCAAATCTTTGACTTGGTTCTTGTGGCCCTCTGGACTGCTTTTAGGTCTTTGTGTAATATTTTTTATTTCAGTCTGTGTATGCTTGATTTCTAGTTGGTTCTTTTTCATATCCGTGAGGGTCTCGTTCATATCAGAGGTCTTGTTCATTTCCCTGAGGGTCTCATTCATTTCCTTGTAAGTCTCATTCATTTCTTGGTTGGTCTTGTTTATTTGCTCGTAATTCTCATTAAGTTCATTGGCCTTTTCTAGGAGCCTCTTGAAAAGCCTTATAACCGTGGTTTTGAACTCCATGTCTTGTCGTCTTTTCTCCTCCATTTCTTTCACCCCTGATTTCTTTCCATATCTCTGCATAGTGGCTGCTTTATGTGGTAGATATCCTCTAAGGGTCAGTGGCACAGCCTCCCCAGTTATTTGAGATGGGTACTCTTACTGCAATCCTTTATGGGTTGTACAGTATTTTTGAGTTTAAACCCAGCTTGTTGTTGTTAGCCCTAGGAGGGTTTGACCTCCAGGCCAATTGGCTGTGAAGGGAGACTGTGTTCAGGTTGGATGGGCGGAGTCTCTGAGCTGCGCAGGCAGCCTCAGTGTCAGCTATATCCTATGTGGCGCTCGCGTGCCTGGGTCTCTGTTGGATGGGGATGGCTGCAGACACCTCCAAGAGAAAGCCGCTAGTCTCTTCCCCTTGCAGACAACTCTGCCTCTCCCCAAATGTGTCTGCACCCCCAAAGTCTAGCCCAGGGTTGTAATATAGATGATTTCCGGGACCTGGAGACAAGTTTCCAGGGGGCAAGTCGCGGGTTTGTGCGACACTTGCACCCAAACTTCTTTTCCCCGCCTCCGGGTTTCTCGCAGACTAGGAGACCTCTGCCACGCCTCGCTTCCAGGGTGCGTCCCCCGGGCCTCGGACCTCACCTGGCACTGGGGAATCTGTGCAGTGGGACGTCTCCATGTACCCCGGATCTCGGACCTCGCCTGGCACTGGGGAATCCGTGTGGTGGGACGTCTCCGCCCTCCCCGTTGGCGAAATCCAGCCGGGGTTGCTGCTCCAGCCCGAGCCCTCGCGCGACCAGGAGGGCTCCTAACCTGTTTCAGTCTTCAAGGCTGCACTCCCACCACTCCTCTGAGTCTCAGTGTCCCACCTTTACTCTTATTTGTGGAGTTTTCACTCAGCCAGCTTTCTGGCGACTCTGGGTGATTTTTGTTTTGTTGTTATGTTGTAATTCTTAAATCGTTGCGCGGGGCAGAACAATAGGTGTTTACCTATGCCGCCACCTTAGTTCCTCCTCATAGCAATGTGATCTAAATAGCTAATATCTGGAAACAGCCCAAGTACCCATCAGTAAATGAGTGAATAAAAAAGCCATCGTGAACCATTTGTATGAACCTCAAGATAAGTCATTTAAAATGTAACATAAAAGAAACCTGATACTGAAATACAGATGAGAAAATAACAAAGTCCATTCTCTTCCCCTGTTCCCCTGTTCCTGGTTTATGTCCAGTGGGGCCCCTCATGAGAAAAATAAAGGGACTGATTCAAGTACCTGTGGATGTTCAGGCTGTGTTATTTACAGAGCTAGAGTAATAGAGTTCTAACCAAGATAAGCCATCCTTTTGGCTGTGATTTGACATGGAGAGAATGACCAACAGATCAAAGACTAGAGTGAGCTTGGCAGAATGATTAATTCTTATGAGATCAAGGATGAATTAGACTGAAGGGAAGTGAGTCATCCCTATGCTCAGTTCGAGTAGGGTGGGAGGACAGCTAGACTCTAGTACCTACTGCATCTGGGATAGGACTCAGCACTTTACTTATTTTCCCGACAACTAATATGCTTAAATTATAGTCCATGGACCACAAAGAAGGCCCTCTCCATCACCTTGCGGAACTCCCAGGGTTACCACCCTATATGCCTGTCCGCTTTACCCTCACACCAGGATAGCTTTGGTATCACTAACTCTGGCTTCATAAGCACAGCTATATATCTGTTCTATCCTACAACGTCTGTCTTCTCTTGATGCTCAGAGAATCGGTCCATGTCACGGACATGAGCCTGCCCTGGCAGAGTTGGAGATACTTAGAAATAGCAGCATGTGAAAAGGGTAAACAGGCATAAGGGTAACTCAAATGAGTATCTCTGTTTATACTGTATAGGTATGTGTGTACACTTTGTATATGCTATCTGAGTGCTTGTGTGTGCACGCATGCGCACTTTAAAGGAAATCCTTATTGTAACCAGTAAACCACTGAAGTTCACTAGACTTCACAAAGGGCAAATATTTTTGTCTGTTTTAATTTTGGCATCCTTGTTCCCAAGTGCTTACACTAGTATATGGCACATAAAATAGCTCTAAATAAATATTTTCGAATTGTTGAAATAACCTAGATATATCAATATCATTTTGGTGGTTCAATGTTTGGTTAAATTTATGGGTTCTGACATCAGAAAACCTGTGACTACATCTCAATTTTACATTTATTTTCTGTGCAATACTTGGAAAGGTACAAAACCCTCTAGGCATCAATTTCCTTAGTTACGGAAGTTAGGACAATAATAGTAGCAAATTACCAGGTTCATTGTGAAATGATAATGATTTTAATAAAATAATATTTTATGAGTATCTATCAAGTGCAGGAACTATCCTAAATACTTTCTTTATATGTATCAATTACTTTAATCTTCAAACAATTCTATGAGTAGGTGTTATTATTTTCATTTTACAGATGAGGAAACAAGTACAGATGACATAAGATGATTAAATTACTATGAAGTGGTGGCAGGAATATAAGAAAGGCATTTAGCACAGTACGTGGCTCATAATAAATGCTTTGCATGTGACAGTTATTATTATACAATCTCAATGCCTCAGGATGCCTGGATATAGCAAAGAAGAGGAAGGAGGTGAAAGAGGAGAAAAATAATTGTCAAATCACCCGTGTCAATTTTTATTTGGCTAATACAGGCCTTATAGATATAGATGCACAAATGCAAATGCTAGTGCTTTCTAGTTTGGTAGGAAGTGTAGATGTCAATTTTTATTTTGCTAATGTAGGCGTTATAGATATAGATGCACAAATGCAAATGCTAGTGCTTTCTAGTTTGGTAGGAAGTGTAGATGTGGTGGGTAAAGAAGGCTCAGACAAACCTCGGTGGGAAAGTGTTCTTCTACATAACCATTCATAAGTCAGACTTATAGTGAATCCAACTATACAACACTCGGATGAAATACAATGAGAAAACTGGTAGAGTAGCCCCAACTTATCTGTGGTCTCACTTTCTGTGGTTTTAGTTACCAGAGATAAATAATTCTTAGGTTTTAAATGTCAAGTCATTCTGAGTAGTCTGATGAAATCTCATAGCATCTCACTCTGTCCCACCTGGGATGGAAACCACCCCTCTGTCTAGGATCTCCACACTGCACATTACCTGCCCATTAGTCATTTAGTGGCTGCCCATCTAAGATATAAGATCATTGGGGAGTGAGGGGAAGGGGGGAAAGAAGTGGAGACTATTCATATAACATTTATCATAGTATATCATTATAACTGTTCTACTTTTTACTAGGTATTATTGCTAATCTCTTATTGTGCCTAATTTATAAATCAAACTTTATCATAGGAATGCATGTATAGGACAAAACCTAGTATATAGGGTTTGATACTACCCATAGTTTCAGGCACCCACTGGAGGAGTGGGGTTCTTGAATCATATCTTATCCATGAGGACTATTGTATTTTAAAATAGTTTACAACATTAGAAATGTCAATTCCAAATAAGACACCATTGGCACCCTGTGGCCAGTCTCACCATCACAATGTCAACGGAGCCACTTACTCACCCTGAGGCTTGTTCCACCACCAGGTCAGGCATTCCTGGTGGTGTCCCTGCCTGCTGTGACAATGCCATGTCTGGGTCCAGAATAAAAACCTCATCTTGAGAAATCTCCATCACAAAGTGCAAATGTTCCTAAGGAAGAAAAAGAAGTCTGTCAGCTAACAGGATGCTTGAATCCATCATCTGAAGGGTAACCAAAAGAAAGCTACTTGGACTTGAGGTGAGGAATAATTAAGTTCTGAGACTAATCAAATGACCACAGTCAATGTTCAGAGGCCTGACCCATGGATGTCTCTCCCTAAAGAATATCATAAGAGGCTGGGGAGGGAGAGAGGTGAATCTCTCTTGGTTTGGATTCCTAGTTGACCAGGATCTTGTTAGGTATAATCAGTGATGCCCAAATACTACCAAAGAAGTGACACCCACGTTGACCTTGGTCTAGCATGAGTGGACTTCCTCCCTTCAGGATCTGGTCAAGGCTAAATGGCATCGTTAACTAGGATTCCACATGGTCCTTTCTTTTTGCAGGAGAATTTTGATAGTGGGAACATGTTATCATTAGGCATAAACATTTTATTTTTTTTTATTATGGAACTCTGAGAGGTGAGGAGTTGAAACTAAGTAGCCTAGATATATACCTGAGGTCTTAAATTTGAGGTCCCAACTTTTCAAAGGCATCTATTTTGACTAGGAAGCAATATTTATAAGAAGCAATGTAAGTAATGATCTGAAGAAGTGCAGGCTGGTGATTATATTTACAAGTCTACCTATTTTTTGGACTAATTTAAAAGGTCAAGCCATATCATCTCCAGTCCACAGATCACAAAACACAAGACAAATAAGCAGCTCGGGGCTTACGCGAAGAGTGTAATTCCAAAATGTGTGTTTCCGTGTTTTTATTAGAAGAATTTATCAGACTAGATACCAATAAAGCATATTTACTAGGGCATTTTTCACTTTCACAAGCAGGCTCAAGAAAACATACCTGAGATCTGTCTATTCGATAAAAGCGATCAGCAGAAGTTGCTAGAAAAAAAGAAAACAGGATATGGCATTCAGAGTGTCCTGTGATCTGGCACTAAATTTCTAACCTTCTGTTCTACCACATCAATCGGAAACATTGCATTCCAGTCTAGGGACTACTGACTGGTCCCTAAGTCTATTAAGAAAAATGCAGGACTTCCTCGCCTCTGTAGTTAGAAGGCCTTGCCTTTCCCATTACACCTGCCAGTCTAAATCTTACTTGCCTTTTAAGGAGCAAGTGAGATATTACCTCCTTTGTGAGCGCTCCCTCAGTCCTGTCTTCCCTAACCCCAGACAGAATTCATTGCTTCCACTTCTATGCACACTACATTTTGTTTACACTTCTTATAGATACTGTCTTCAGATGATGATGAAACTAAGGTATCTGCCTCTTTAAAGGTCTGTGTTTGATTTATCTTTTATGTCGCCAGATATTAGGGCCTTAAACAGAGCTGGGACTCCATGTGTGTTTATTAAGTAAATAAAGCTAGAAAAAAACAAAACTCTTGGTAGCCAGACTTCCCAAGAAAGTGGCTATCATTTTGAAAAAGATCTTGAAGAAGCAGAGCCAGGAACCACATCCAGCATTAAAGGTATAATTTCACCTTAAAACTGAGTCCCTAAGCTAAGTTTGAAGAAAGTCAAAACAGCAATAACAATAATACTAATATTGATACTAATACTAATACATATATATATAAATTATTACATTTATAAATTAAATTATATATATAATTTAAGCATTTCTAAAAGAGATTGGACTTCAGCTATGGCTTGAGGAAGTCTTACAAACTTGGGTTTTCAGAAATTATTCTCATTATTCTTTTTTTGTTAGTTGGTTTTTTTGTTTTATTTCCACATCTGCTTTATTTTTTAATTTCTTTATTAAGGTATTACATATGTGTCCTTATCCCCCCATTATTCTTAACATTTAAGAATTATGTTTCTTCTTCCTTAAATCTATCAGTCCAAATATTAAGATTTTCTGTATAGTACTAGAGGGGAAAACTCAAAATGCAAACAATCATTTAAAGACCGTAAATATTTAAGGAGAAGCTTTTCTCCAAAGGAAATGAGCTAAGAAACAAAACTGTCATGGCCTCTGCCCTCTAAAAGCAATAGGAGAGGTAAATCCACCTGAGAAGGACTTATTCTACTCTGTTCTGTTTAACCCATTGTGGATAATGGTCTTAATCCCCATATCAGCTTCACTGTATAAATAGTTTTATTAGAAAAAATGTTTATTTAAACATTGATTATAATTTTAGGAAAGACTGTATATAGAACAGACTATATACAGAAAAAATCATATACATTTCCATAATTTTATTAAATATAAGCCGTTCCTCTGCAGATTCAGGGGAAAAATGATTGTGTTTCTGATCATCAGGAATAAAAGAGCTGGAGGAAGAGCAGCTTATTTACCTTCAGAGGCAGTTAACAAGCCATCAATGAAAAGCTGTGTTATGATTTATGTGGCTTAGATTTCAGATAGATACAAGTGTTCATTTTCATGATACTGATCAGACATCACACATCCTGTCATACTCTTATCCACAGTTATATCTTCTCAAAGGCATGCATTCACAGATAAACAAAGAGAAGTCTGTGATATAAGCTAGAGAAACACTGGGTGGTAGATACACTAGGAAGCATATAAGCAGTAATGGACTTCATTATAGATATTTGAATGAAAAATAGAATTCAGAAGCATTGAGGAAATAAGAGATGCTTGCAATGGAAAATGGACTCCCTGACAAATCAGAAATAACTGACGTGTTATGCATTCAATGTCATGCTCAGCAGGGCAGATATGAACACAACTGAAATTTTCTACACTTTGATAAAATCTTATGCATCATACTGAAGTGATGATTTAGTGGAAATGATATGAAAACTCCAAAATATGCAACAGACATAGGTGCTGATACCTATCCCATGGTTACCGAACCTATCTACTGGCCTCAATGTGAGAGAGGCACTCAACGCTTTTCAGGAAACAGGGTTGAGGGTGGGGGCTGAGAGGAATGACAGAAAATACCAGCTTGAGCAATCTGATGCTGAGAAGTTCAGCCAGAGTTAACCCACTTCCTTTGAGGAAAATGACTTCAGAAAGGTATTACAACATCAGCAAGTCCACATGATTGAGGAACCACATGAAGGGTTTTTGAATAATCTTTTGGAAAACTGGAGTCCAATCCATCAATGGATGCCTTGCCATGCAGCTTCCCCAACCACCACCCCTCCATGAAAGATAGGAACACTCACCATCTAGAAAGCACCACCGTGGGGAGAGTCTCTGAGATGAGAGTGCCCTGGGGAAGGAGGTTTCTTGGTCCTGGAAAGAGACACACACATCCTATAGCTCCATTTGAATGACCTGAGGGGCTTCCCTCACTCTATATTCTGCCATATCACCTTTGTCTAAGAGCAGAGCGAGCATCCTTTCCTAAACAAAGTGCTAGTGCGAGACCAAATCATTCATAAATATTACTGGCCCAGTGCACGAAATTCGTGCATGGGGTGGGAGGTGTCCCTCAGCTGGGCCTGCACCCTCTCCAATCTGGGATCCCTCTCACAATCTGGGACTTCTGGCTCCTAACCACTCGCCTGCCTGCCTGATTGCCGCTAACCATTCTGCCTGCCAGCCTGCTTGCCCCCAACTGCCCCCCACACCAGCCTGATCACCCACAACTGCCCTCCCCTCTTCACCCCTAACTGCCTCTACAATGGCCCCGCCACCATGGCTTTATCCAGAAGAACATCCAGAAGGTCTCCTGGAAGGTTTCCCAGTCTAATTAGCACATTACCCTTTTATTAGTATAGATAGAGTCCTGGTGCACGGATAGGAGCCGGCTAGTTTGCCCTGCAGGGTGTCCCGGATCAGGGTGGGGTTCCCTTAGGGGGCAAGGTGGCCTGGGCGAAGGGCCTGTGGTGGTTTGCAGACCGGCCTTGCCCTCATTGGGGTGGGAGTCCTCACTGGAGATGGTGCCCAGCTGGGCACAGGACAAGGAGGTTGGGGCAGTTTGCAGGCTAGCCATGCCTTCATGGGGTGAGAGTCTCCACTAGGGGGTGTGGCCAGCCTGGGTGAGAGGCTGAGGGCCATTTTCAGACTGGCCACACCCTCTTCAGGGTGAGGGTCCCTGCTGGGGTGCCTGGCCAGCCTGGTGAGGGGCTGATGGCTGTTTTCAGGCTGGCCATGCCCCCCATCAGGGACCCTCACCCCATGAGGGTGTGGCCAACCTGAGCGAGTGTATCACACATACACAAGTCAACGTTTATTTTTAAATTGCCAGTGTGCATCATAAGTACCTTCCTGGTCAGAAAGACCGTTGGTCTTTTATATATATACATATTTGGACACTTTACCCATCACCTGAAGTTTAAATTGCAATTTTAGAAAATGGCTACAGAAGCACACGTACAGCTCTAATGTCTCTGAAACGGCTTCCCTGAACTAGGTTTGCATCCTCTCCTGCCTTTTTTCAATCTTATTAAAAACAAACAAACAAAAAACTCTTGATAGGATGATTACAAACACAATTAGGTCCTATGTTGAAAGTCATTTGAATTCCAAAGGAAAAATGAACTATCCACCCAAAATAGGGAATATTCATAATGTAATGCAATCAAATTACTTATTTTAAAAATTTAAATGTTATAAAAAGATACAGAAAAACAGTGAAACCTCAAAAAAATTTCTTTTTTTCCCTCCAACATAAACTTCCATTAGAACTAGTGTAGGCACACACATATATGCAGATGGAAGGATCTCACCTGCATTAGGACCCTAAAGTTGGAGAATTTCCTGAAATCGGTGCTAAAATTATGTTTCGATGTAGCAGATTGACAAAATAGAAAACACATTCACACAATATACCAACACACTCTAAGACCCGAAAAAGTCTGGCTAGTAAGCACACCCAGATGCTGGAACTTCGTCTAAGAGATCTGAGGTAGAAGAGAAGGGAAATCTGGTAGGTACTGAGATTGTTGTATTTCAACTGAGTTGAAAAACTGAGTAAAAAGTTTCTTTTAGTAAGAAAGTTCTACTTTGGAAAACTTGAAATTTTGTAGGATGAAATCAGAAGACTAAGAATTGAGATGACAAAAATGTTCTTGTCCTTGACGTAGTATTTAAGTATAATAGGAAAGACAGATGGATAAATGGGAAGGAAAAAAACAATGCAATAGACTGTAGATGATCTAGCCTCAGTTAAGTAGCAAGCCCAAAGGCATGGAACTCTGATGGCCAAGAGCATTAATTGTGAGCACATAGCATCCATGGCTCCATCACCTACTAACTAAGATTTTAGGCAAGTTTCTTACCTATTCTGTGCCTTAGATGCTTCATTTGTGAAATGGCTACCGTAGTATCTACTGTAAAGAGTTCTTCTGAGGAGTAAATGAAATGGCATATGAAATGCTTAACTCATTACCTGGAGACTATTATGCTAAGTGAATAAGTCAGTCAAAGAAGGACAAATACCATATAATTTCACTTATATGTGGAATCTAATGAACAAAATAACAAACAAAATAGAAATAGGCTCATAGCTGTAAAAAACAGACTGACAGCTGTCAGAAGGGAGGAAGGTGATGTGAAATAAGTGAAGCAATCAAGCAAAGAAGGAAAAAAAATCATAGACACAGACAACAGTATGGTGATCACCAGAGAGAAAAAGAATAGGAGGAGGTAGAAGAGGGTAAAAGGGGGGGGATAAAGGGTAATGGAAGGAGACTTGATCTGGGGTGGTGAACACACAATACAATAGACAGATGATGTATTGTAGAACTGTACATCTGAAACCTATATAATTTTATTAACCAATATCACCCCAATAAATTCAATTAAAAAATAAATTCTTAACTTATTGGCTAGTACATGTCAACATGCAGATACTGAGGCAGCTGGGATGACATTATTTTACCTAAAGCAATTTTGACCTTTAAACACAAGAGGAGCTCATCAGCCACATTTCAGACCAGATATTTCAGATGGTGATATATCAACACCATACTTCTTTATTCAAAGATGCATTTGTTATCAGTTTTTGGGTTTCAAAGGAAAGAAACAGGACAGATTCATGTAAGTGGATAAAGAAAAGAGTGACATCAAATAAAGGCTGAAATCATGTCATTAATGATTTGAAATTTGTAGGACTTATCTTAATCAACAATTCAATGCCTTTTTTCACAATATTAACAACTACACAATTGTCTTAAATATAGAGTATTGTTTTCAAGGTTGAATATCTTGCATCACCAACAGCAATAATTTTTAGAACAGTTATTTTACTGACCTTGCCCCATTCAATAGTATTCCCCATTTTTCATTTGCTGATTTGAGTTGTCAGTTGTCATACAACTATCCATTATTTTACTCCTATGACATAATTATGACCAATCTCTTCAATGTGTAGTTATTAAAGCTAATATAATGCAAGACATTTGATTCATAAGGTCACAAGGAGAACAAATCATTGACCAACTCTTCAGAGGGTGTCTAATGCACTGTGGGCCACCTGGGTCCTCCCGAGTTCATTTCTTGCTCCAATTTTTGGAGTTGCTGTATGTCTAATTTATCAGATTGAAACTTCTTTTCCAAAGGGATGGCCACTGTGATTTTAATTTATTTCCTAAACCATTGCCAAAAGTCACCAATTTTGAGAAAAAGGTTTTTGAGTCAGCTGCCCAAAGAATTGGGAGTCTGGTAATTGGGAAGCTCATGGAAGGCTCAACTCACATTTAAGAAAGTCCTTTCCTTTCAAGTTTGAAGTTTGGGGCTCCTAACCTATGGTGGGGGCAGAAGTTTTCAAATAGTCCTGACACTGATGTATAGCTAAGATGTTCCCAGTGGTACAATCCTAAATCCACTATACAGAGACCAGCTGTCATGATGTCAAGTAGAGCAGAAGGCTGCTGAGTCTTGCTTTTCTTTTATTGCTCCTTCTACTTTAAGACCTCCACCTACAGCTTCTACCCTGACTCATTCTCATTGTCTGGCATTAAAATATAATTTCAATAAGCTGTCAATTACTCAGTGAATAATGTTTTAGGGACTGGTACTCATTCTTTCCTTTTTTCAAATCTGCAGTATACTGACAGTATACTCCCTTTTTTTATTCAGAAAAATTTTCCATAAACATTGTTTTTCTATATTCCTTAATGGTTCTATATTAAATAAAAGTGAGACTTAACAGTTCTTTTCTGTTATTTGATTTATTGAATACTCTCATATTTGGGGAATGTCCCCCAGCAGAATATATGTAAGAAAAATTACTAGAATTACAAAATCATCTCACTTGGTGGTAGGGTTAGTTGGTCAATACTAGAGTTCATTTAGAAATATTAGGCTACAGTCTAATTTAGTGGGTTGATTTTAATCCATATTCTTATGCTTATTCTAAATCCATATTCATTGTATCATTAAGAAGGTGCATAATCTAGCCCCTATACAACCATCCTACCATCTACCCTACTATTCTTCCTGAACCTTATTTCTAGCACCTAAATGCAATACACAAATGAAAAACTGGAGCTTTGAGAACTTAAGTAAACTCTCAACAGTATCAATTTTTTAGGTGGTGGAGTTGCAGTTCAAATGAAGGCCTCTTTTCACTACAGAGCCTGTGGTCTGATATGCCAGGTTTTATGGCTTCTAGAGGAATTAGAATTATTTGAGGTTTTGAAGAATTGGTGAAGGAAGGATAATTGAATATGCTTAAGTGAAGTTTTTTTTTTACTCAGCTCAAGCAAAAACACGAAGAAAGCAAAAGCTAGGAAGATCTTAATGCTATGAAGAACTTCCTTTGACTCCGATATTCAAGAGTTTTTTCATAGTTTCAACTTTTGTTAACTGTCAAACTAATCTTCCATATTTCTTATCACAGTTCACTGCCTGGTAATTCAGAAGTTTTCTTTCCTCAAAGTTTCAGTCACTGCTGCCTGTGCACTTTCCACTCCTATGAACCTGTCTGCTTAAGAATCCCATAGAAATGTGATAATCGATGAGAACAGTAGAGAACCACAATCCAGAGACCAGGAACAGAGATAACATTCATGTAAAGGGAATTCTGATTATAGAATTTACATAACTTTGCTGTACATGTTATGTGATTACAATTCTAAGCTTCATACCAATATGGGCCAATATTAGTAGGTTGTTTAGCATTTGATGTGGTTACAATTTCTGCTATAATTTTATTTTCAAATTTGCACAGAGATGCTTGTTGCAATACTGTTTACAAAAACAATGTATAGCAACAAAAACTATATAACCTAAATTTTTAACTACAGAGATAGGGTTAAAAGATACCATAGACTAGAGCAGAGTTTTTAAAAATTGGGTTAGATTATTATGTATTAGCAAGATATAATGTCCATGGTATATTATTGTTAAAAAATAAATAGTGGTATAATGTGTACAGCTAGTGCACAAAGAATATGAGAACATTTTTATTTTGAAAAACAAACAAAACATCACATATGTCTATGTGTGTAGCTTTGTATAGATGTGGAAAAGGGTACAGAAGGATGTATAGCAGAAAGGTGCTATACTAATGTCTACTTTAGATGGGGATTAGAAAATTAAGCAGAAATCTAGAATTGTATACTATCAGAAAATTAAGATAATCAGGATTATAAAACCTGGCAAATTTCATGACATAAGTAGTTAATAAAAGTCAAGAAAAATGCCTTAAGGATTTTCATATTAAAGACAAATGCATATTTGGATGGATTAAAATAGAGTGATAATTAAGAGAAGCTGACTGTCAAAAAGGAATCACATGCCCCAGTTGGTTTGGCTCAGTGGATAGAGCATCAGACTGGGGACTGAAGGGTCCTAGGTTCATTTTCGGTCAAGGGCACATGCCTGGATTGTGGGCTTGATCCCCAGTTGGGGGCTTGCAGGAGGCAGCTGATCAATGATTCTCTCTCATCATTGATGTTTCTATCTCTTTCTTCCTCTCACTTCCTCTCTGAATCCAATAATATGTGTGTGTGTGTGTGTGTGTGTGTGTATTTTTTTTTTAAGGACTCACAGAAACTTAAGGGCAGTCCATGAACTTCTTTCTGACATTTTTTACTAATGATGGCCACATAGATGACTAGGTTCTTATATATTCAGGATTCACATCTTATCTATCTACATGCCTTCCTTTCCTACTCAAAAAGGAGAATCAGAATACAGGTGAGTGAGAGTGATGATAGTAAAGAGATAACCCTGAATTTGCTGCAACTTTGTTTTAAATAACTCTAATTGATAACATATTGTGGGTAACACACTTCCCATCATTGTGTCCTCACAGAAGCTACACAGTCATAGAGTGTGTGGCCCTTGCAATAATATGTCCTGATTTACAGGGGCAACAGAAAAGTAGCCAATAGTGTGGTATGAACCATGAATCAGCCTTGAACAGGAAAGAGGGAGGGGGTGAGAAGAAACAAAACAATCGCTTACAAGAGGTCAAACTTCGGCTTCATGGACCAGCTTGCGTGAACATGGCAAAGTCTATGTCACTAAACAAGAATTGTTGGAAGTATGTTTGCTTTGTGAACGTACAGACATAATTTCTGATTGAACTATAAAAAAATAAATGAGCTTAAAAATATGCACCTGCTGCAGACACAAAAGAAGTGTGATTGTGTGAATGTAGCTACATTTCAGGAGGTATTCACATCATTACCTGGGCTGTGCCCCTATCACCTCAATAGCTTTTGGTGCTAATTTAGGGCTTCCAGTGTCTTCAGTACTCTCATATTGCATAATCAAATCAATGATTCATCAAATAGATGAGGTACTTGACTCACTCATTTTTTGGTTTTGGTGTGAGTTAGATAGATGTAATTGTCATTGCCTAATAATGTAGGCAGAATGAGGTAACCTTGGACATACCATGCTCCTTTCTACTTTAAATGTATTAATCCTCTAAAACTTCATGCTCTATAGAAAAATAATATTAAGACATACTGCCCATTACAAAAATCCTGATAGGTGAATTTTCTCTTTTGAGAATGCTAATAGAAAATACATTTCTCATGTTAAAAATAGAGTTATATGCATAGAGCAAACCTATTTCTTTTACATATATATTTAAGTCAACTGGCATGAATTATATGTAATTGGTAAAGAAATTATCTAAACCACTATTTGGCATGCATATGCCAAACTTTCCCTTAATTTAGATTCAATTACTCATAGCTGATGCACACATAATTTAATGAAGGCACAGCAGTCCCATTACACTCTAGTAGATTATCCAATTAAGCAATATTCACCCAGCATTTAACTATACCTTCACTATGAATGAAATTCATTTTCTTTCATATAATGCAGGGAAGACATAAGCAGAAGCAAATCAGCAGTCCCTTTGCACTGGAAATCCCTGATTCATTTAATAATGTCCAGTTAATAATTACTTTACTTTCAAATTTATTTCCTGTTTGCCTATCCAAATTTTCCATTTGCCTGCCTTGACATCTCCTGTGCTCAACCCATCTATTTAGTCATTGTCCCTTCTAGTTTCATCACCAAGTTATATAGCAATGTCTCTTTAACCTTGGTAAATGGATCCATCAGGGACGGTTAATGTAACTAAAATGCTCATTAATATCGTTAAAATTATTATGGTCTTTCAAAACTCTTTACCACCCACAACTCTTGCAGCAGAATACGGAAATGAGATGCCCATTTCCAAAACCGGTGTTGAAGGATGAATAAATAAATGGTGTCGTAGGAGATGGGAATGAGAGCTATTCTAACATTTTCAAGAGCCTTTTTTGTGCGTGAGAAAGTCCTCCATTAACAACTGTGTGTGTGTGTGTGTGTGTGTGTGTGTGTGTGTGTGTGTGTGTAACAGCAGTACTGCCTTCACTTGTACCAGCAAAAGCAAACAGAACTGGCCTCAGGCAAGTCTTATTTGAATTCCTTCTACCATCCATTTCTGATAGCTTTGATCTAACCCAAAGGAACATTCTACAAAATCCCTAACTCCTGTCCTTCTTTAAGATAAACTAATTCCCAGAATGACTCCCTTAAACTTATTTCAATCCATTCATTTAAAGACTCTTCTAAAATCCAGAAAACAAGTTAAAGAGCAAGATATTTCAAAGAACAGAAAGAGATGAATAAAGACAAGATAAATAAATGCAATATTTGTGGGCCAATACTGTTTGCCTAGGACTAGACAGAGTTCTGCTGAAATATAACACAAATTTATCCCACAGAGGAAGATCGGGGAGGTGTGCAGGAAAAAATAAAGAGAAGGTTAGAGGATGAGCAAGTGGATGTGAATTCAGATATGACTAACTGACCACGAGTTTTTCCTTATGGAAATAAAAAGGCATCTCCAAAGAATATAAATTCTTTTCAAAAATGTAATATCTACTTTTAAATATTCCAACAAGTGTTAGTTGTAAGTAAATTCATTCTTAAAGAAAAAAACTAGATCCCTTTTTGAAACTACTACAAAATCCTATCATATTCATTAAAATATCTAATTATTAGCTCATAACATTCTGGAAAGCACACTTTTGTGTGCCAACCACATCAGTACTTCATGAGTCTTACTGGGGAAATGGAGAAACTGAGTGTCTACCAAAAAAAAAAAATTGTGGCTAGGTTTTTTGCTCCTGGTTCTCTTCTTATTCTGCCTTCCCATTTCCAGATACCTCTATTTCCTTCATTATTTTCTCTTCCTGCTCCTCTTTCTCTTTCCTTACCTTTCCTCAATTAGGACCTGCATCTGCCTGTGGAACCTAGTCATGTCCTCATCAGAATGACTCCAGATTTTTTATGTTCATCACTATTGACATTTAGGGCTGGATACTCCTTTTTGTAGGGGACTGTCCCATGCATTATAAGATGTTTAGCAGCATCTCTGGCCTCTACTCCACAGAATTCAGTAGCACCTTCTCCCCTAATAGTGAGTCATAAAAATGTGCAAATTGCCAAACTTCCTGTATGAGGGGAAAAAATCTCCCCTAGCTGAGAATCACTGGAATGGTTGAATTTGCTTCACTTACCAACTTTAGGACTTAGGGTTAACAAGGGATAGAACGACGACCAAGAGGGAGCAGAAAAAAAATAGCTCAAAACCATCTATATCAAATAGGGAGACAGAGTTCAATTTCTCTATGAATTCTATACTATCTGCCACACTCAGGAACATCTGTGAACACAATGCATTGTGCTTGTCTAAGTTATTGCTTACAGGTTACATGAGATGTCATTTCGGATGGAGGGGCCTTTGTGTTTTGACCTTAAAGAAGGTGTCAGCTGGAATTTTGAGCAGGCTATAAATATCCAACACTCTTGTATAACCCATTATGCCTTGTTAGGTTAATGCAAGGTGTCACTTCTAAGCCTTAGTGTTTTGTTGGCAATTCACTATGAATTTGGGAAAGGAAGAAACCACTATGCTCAAATGACTAGAAACTGCCACTAACAAGGTGTCATGGGCATTTGTACTCCTTTTTTTTCTTGAGTTCTCTCTAGCCTTAGAAAATAGCCAGCTAAAACCCCACCTGCAAATTAGTTAGCTGAGAGGAGTTTCTTAAGATTTAGACTTGCTGGTATTTACTCATTCTATCACAGTTATTCCTCCAAGTATATTTAGTGCCTCCTCATACAAGAAAGTTTGTTAAAAAGCATGAAAGGCTTTTTTGTGGTGCACATTTCCTACAGGTTTCTCCTACATCACCCTCTAACTCCCACTGAGACAGAGATTCGGATACAATGGGCTTCTGCATTAGGAAAGAAAAGATTTAGTATTACATTGCCTGCCAGTGGGTTTTGTCACTTTCTACATAAAACTAATAGCACCTCTTTAGCATGTATTGTCTGCGCATCCTCAGAAAAACAGACAAATCAGTCTGCATCTTTCAGCCTCTCCATAGCATTTGACACATTTCATTACTTCCTTTTTCTTTGAAATACATTGCACTCTTTCCTATCATAACACCACCTTCTCCTTAATCCCAGTTTTCCTGCTGCTCATCAGTTTACATGACTCTTCTTTTTTTTTTTAACTACCTTTTGTATTTATTTATCTTTATCTTTGAAAGTCTTACCTATGTCTCCCTTTCCCCCCATTGACCCCTTCTAGCCTGTACCCTATTACACCCCCCCCCCCCCCCCCGCCCCCCGCCTTCACCACACTATTGTCAGCTAGCCTCAGGGTAAATTAGGCTGCCTTGCTGAGGGTACAGGGTGTTGATTTGCAAGGGAAGAAAGCTTTCTAGAGGCTACAGGTATAGTGTTGTAGAAAATGTTGCTTTGTTGTCTATGCCAAAGAATGCTAAACTGAAAGTTTTAAGTATAGCAAAATACTTAAAAACCTGCAGGGAGGTGCTAATCCCAGATTTACAAGTTTAGACATATTTAAACCCCACCTCCTCGTGAATGTAGAAGAGCCTACTAGAGGGAGTTATTTAGAGGGAGTCACTAGCATACTCTGACTCCCACACCCGGTTCCCAGCAGCAAGTTCATGGGCCCTTGAAGTTCAGAGTGACACTGAGCACTGGGATCTGAGTCCTGCCTGAGAAATCTAATGGGAAGAGGACGGTTGTACAGGCCTGTGTAGCACAGTAGAGGCGGGAAAGAGCTGGAAGAAACTGAGCACACAAAGACTGTTTAGGCAAAGAACATCTGAGTGTTCTGCATGGACTGGATGCAGGTCATTAGAGAGAGGCTGGGTTTATTGGATCCTGACCAAAAGGCCAGAATGGGCTAATCAGATTGCATTTTAAAATACATTTTTATTGATTTTTTACCGAGAGGAAGGGAAGGGGATAGAAAGTTAGAAACATCGATCAGCTGCCTCCTGCACACCCCCTTATGGAGATATGCCTGCAACCAAGGTGTGTGCCCTTGACCAGAATCGAACCTGGGACCTTTTAGTCTGCAAGCTGACGTTCTATCCACTGAGCCAAACCGTTTTCAGCTCAGATTGCATTTTAGATTTAGAATGTTTGTGTGATGGTTGTGGAAGGCAGAGAATTCACTTGCCTGGGAGTAAAGAATTGTACAGCCCTGGTAGCTAACGCCTGTCATCTTGGACCAGGGAAACATCTAGTCCAGAAGTGAAGTCGACAGAAAAGGAGAACAGAGCAAAAAGACCAGCGGAAAAAGGATGCATGGCCAAATGCCACGTGAAATCCATCCTTGATCTGAATTCTTTGCTGATGTGAATCAACAGACTCTTGCCCTGACAAGGTAGAGTTGAGTTTTCTAGCATTTGGCACTGAGAAATCACTTCATTATATAGTCTTTTCTAAATGATCTGGGAGAAAAAACCACAGCCCAAATTTGAGGTAGACTAAGAATGTCCAAAACCAAAAAATTGCAAATGAATCACAATGCCAACTTCACTAAGTCCTCAGCATAAACACTCTCTCTAGGGAAGATGTGGACTCTAATCCAAATGAGACGTTCAACTTCTTTGGGCTGAAAGGCCAGAAACAGGGAGAATCAAGTATGTGTTACCTGGTAATGAACTCTGTGGGAGCCAGAAGAAACTGATTGCAGGTCCTAGTGAGAAAGTGGAAAAAAAAATAAATATATATATATATATATCTCCATACCTTAAGATTAGTTTGAACAAACTGCTGCTACAACTCCATCTCCTGAACTCCCAATTTAACATTATGAAAGTCATCTGGAAAGTATCTAACTCACCCAAATTCCTCAAGGTTAAACAAAGAAGACAGTGCCAAAAATAATAAACGCACACCAAGTTGGACTGAGAGAAGAAAGGCCATTTAACTATAGAAACTTGTAAATTTTAAATAGTGTTTACAGGTAACTAATATATTACAATTCCAAGGAAAAAGAAGATCAAAAGTAAAAGATAGCAACTTTGTTCTAATAAATGGGGGTCATATTTAATTTGCACCTGATCTTTTGGCGTCTGAAGAAAGCTCCTAAAAGTCCCCCTTTAAGCATTCAGAAAGAATGTATTTATCTTAGACCAAATACATACTGTCTTGGTAATTGTGTTTATACTGAACGTTGCTTGGCAAACACTGGTTTTCACAGGCTGCAAAGAGAAAATCACTGGGCTCCTCGGCATTATCATGGAGAGTAAATTAACACAGTTGGAATTAATGAGGTTTTACTGGCAAATTCTGAGAGCCTGGCTCCCTTTATAAAGTTTTTTAACTAAGTTGTCGCCTTCGTCATGTCCCGCAGGCTTCTTTGTTAATGAGTGTACTGCTTCTATTCACAAATGTCAGCAATCCTGGGTAACTTTGTTCTCATACCTGCTTCCCACTAGGATTCATCATTCATTTCTCTCTGTGCCCAAGTTAGTTTTAAAATGTTGTCTCTATGAGTTCACTCTTCCCCCATACTCCCTTTTTTTTCGAATCCCACTTCTTATGATGTGCATGGCAGTAAGTTGATTTTCAACAGTTATGTATTTTAACTACTGTGAAATCTTGTTACTTGAGTGTTAAGGAAAAAAAAAACACTTTTGGTAGCAATTAAGATTAACTTTCGATTGCAGATTTATTGAGTGTGGTTCCACAATAAAACACAAACATGATTTTGAAAAATGAAATACAGTGTCCCTGAAATATTGATTTGGACCTGAGTCACATGCTAAAAATTCCATAAGTTTTAACATGTTAAAACTATCCTTTGTGAAAAATAACCAAGGAAGGCACAAGTATAAGATTTGTTGACTTTTCTTCTCTCACCCATATCAGTATTCAAAATGTATCATTTAATCCAAAATATTTTGCATCCACAATTTCTCTATCTTTAACAATGCTGAAGAGAAAAATTAATAATTTTTCACATTATGCCTCCTACCTGAATTTATTTCAAGAGAAATAAAATCTAATGTTTAAAGCCAAGTGGCTACAACTTGATAGGATTTTAAACACTATATATCTTCTTTATTTGTGCTATTTATGTATGCATAATGTGTGGTCTGAAAGAGAGTTTCTAATTTGGGGATACCTATTAGAATCACTCAATAGCTTTAAAAATACAAATGTCTAGGCCACATCCAAAACAAGTGATTCTAATGTGCATCTTTAATCAAGAAACAAAGCTAACTAGTGGCTATTTATGCTCTTTACCATTTGTAAAATAAAGGAAGTGACTAACCCCCTCAAAGTTTTATACAAGTAACCAATGATCACTGCAGTGAGGTGGCTGGGTCTCCTGGCTTTGCTGGTGCAGTTTAAATGCATAGGAAGGTGATACATGAGATCTCTTTCTCTCTCTTTCTCTATGGTAAGACCAGATGGATATAAAAAAATAGATCATTCCTTTGTGTTCTGATCCAAGTGTCTATAATTTACCTTTTATTTTTAATCTGTCTCTGACAAAAGTCTGCACTAGATAGAAAACATTAAATAAGCCCAAACCTCTGTTTTCTTTCATCATTTATCAGTGCTCTTTGACATTCTGTAGAGTTCAAAATTACAGGGATGTAGTCTGCCTGCGGTTAAGCTACGGTATGGATCACAGGAGAACAATACCACACTATAGTTAAATCAACTGATCCTTTCCCATTCACCACCTGAGCAGGAAAACGTATGGTGTGTAATTAAAAGACAAGGCCACCACATTTCCATTTCTCCCCAAATGCATCATTTTGGAAATAAATAAAGATGGCTGGGAATTGTTTTAAAAATGGAAAGCTGAGCAGAATGTATACTTGGCTATAGATACTCACCTCCTGTAGGCGATCTATGTACATACGGCAAGTCTCCAAGTCACAGTCTCCACGCACCACTAGAATACCCAGAGGAATGGCTAAGGGGGAAAGAAAAAAGTCTAGAATAAAATATTTGATTTTTCTAGATTGGCATACATGTGTTTCTGAGAGTTTAAAAAATATCTCAAAAATATAATTTTTCTCTTGGATAGTTCGATCCAAACTTCTCCCTATACCTCCTTTCTGATCTCAGTCTCTCCATTTCTGTAGTTGTCATGCTCTTTTCTTGAATGCCATGTCATCCCCTTACACGTGGCCAGCCTTCATTTGACTTCTCATTGGTTCTGATATGAAGTGCAATGTCATGGAAACAATCCTGTGGATTGGCAGGACCAGGAAGCTGCTCACAGCCAGCTGATAACATATGCCTCCATTTGCAATAGCCAAAGTGCCAGAGAGAAATGAAAAAAAAAATCATGATCCTGGACACTTACTTCTTTGTGTCCAGTATGGGCAATATTTCTGTCTGTTTGCAATAGTTCCCAGTCTGAGAGACTTACCTACTCAAGGCCCCATTACTAACTGGTGGCCAAAAGCACAACTAAATAGGTATAATGTTAAAGAAAAAAAGAAAAAAGAGAGAGTGAAAAGAAAAAGCTTCTAGAAGGTTAACAGCTTAAAAATCCAACTGATCTTGACCTGGCCAGTGTTGCTCTCAATGGTTAGAGTGTCAGCCTGCACACTGGAGGGTCTCAGGTTTGATTCTGATCAAAGGTACATATCTGGGTTGCAGATTCAATCTTCATCTCCAGTCAGTGTATGTGTAGGAGGCAATAATCAATGTGTTTCTCTCACACCTCTCTCTCTCTCTCTCTCTCTCTCTCTCTCTCTCTCTCTCTCTCTCTCTCTCCCCCCCTCTCTCTCTTTCTCTCTCTCTCTCCCCTTCTCCCTCCCTCCCTCCCTCTCTTTCACTCTCTAAAAATCAATAGAAAAATATCCTCAGTCCTCAGATGAAGATTTTAAAAAATCCAACCGATCTTAAAGATGGTCAGTTTAAATGTGGTAGCAGCAAGTCTGCAGGAAACAATAAAGTGATGCTACTAAGTGCCTTAAATACCCTATTTAGGTGGAGACAAATGTCATACCATGGCTCTATTGGACATAATGTCCTACTTCAGAAATAACCATAAGGTTCCTGAAATAACTGAAAAATTATCTCCTTCCCGAAACTTCAAAAAAACGCATGTGCTTATTTCTGATTTTAAAAGTACAATTACACTATTAAATCCATCCTATATAATAAAAGCCTAATATGCTAAGTGTCTGGTTATCCAGTTGTCCGTTCAACTGATCAAAGTATAATATGCTAATGATATGCTAAGGCTGCTCAACTGCTCACTATGACATGCACTGACTACCAGGAGGCAGATGCTCTGACCAGTAGGTTAGCTTGCTGCTGGGGTCTGGCCAATCGGGACTCGGCGAGATGGGCCAGACAAGCCCTGGAACCCTTCTGCAGTTCCTCACTGGCTGGCCAACCTCCTCTGTCCCTCTCTGACACCAATCATGTACCAGTGAGGTCCCTCATCCTGGCCTGAGCCCTCTTGCAACCCGGGACCCCTCACAGAGCCAGTTTCAGCTGATCCCACTCAATGCAGGAGCTGGGCCATGGTAGTCAGTATGCTCCCACAGGGGGAGCACTGCTCAGCCAGAAGACTGGCAAGCACAGTGGCAGTAGCGGGAGCCTCTCCCACCTTCACAGCAGCACTAAGAATGTCCAAAGCTGGTAGTCATACATCCCCCAAGGGTTCCTGGACTGCAAGAGGGTGTAGGCCAGGCTGAGGGACTCCCTCTCAGTGCATGAATTTTGTGCACTGGGCCTCTAGTAATTTAATAAGAAAATCTCAAAATCTTGAATTAACCAGCTAAAGACCAGCAAGAAGATATGACAGTAGTACTCACTAAAGATATTTTAAAATCTTTCACTCATTGAATTTATTTTTAAAGCCTACATTAATAAATGGATGTGAAAAAGCTTTCTAATTTAATAATACAGATAATAAAATACATTTAAAGTACATGGAAAAATCTTGTGGAACTCACAGAGTAGTAGAGAAGGCATATATATAAATAAATAAACAATAATCTAACATAAGCTAAAGTAAATATGTGAACTTAGTCATTTGAAAACTGTAGGAGAGAGGGACTAATTCTTGCCTAAAAGTCAGATTTTAGTCTTTTTAAAGCTATGAAGCCACATTAGGTCTTTCAGTTAGAGAAGCAAGGGTGATTGAGGGAAAAAGAAGAGTCTATTTCTCAATATTACCTCCCAGATTGGTTTCCTCTAGAGAGATCAATACTTCCACCCCATTCCTGTAGCTTCCCAAAGTCTTAAAAACCTAAAGCTTGAAAGCAGCCATCATCTTTACAACGATGTGTAAGCCTGTGAATGAGTATGGGCTCTCCCATCAGAAATCAGACTTGTTTACTTTTACCGCTCCAATGTCTGGTAGAGAAATGGTAGATGTTCAATAAAAGCTTGGGAGGAAGACAGGCTTAGATCCTGTTCAAGTGTAAAAGGGAAGTGTATCTTTAAGGGCTAAGAAAACTTTCCAGGGTAGGCAAAGAAGCAAGGGTTTGGAGCAGGAAGAGAGAGCATGCATTGGATTGGAGCTTGCCTTTGTCCATTCTTCTCAATGCTAAGCAAGAGAGGCAGTAAGGAGAGGGGTAGAAAACCTGTCATATGTTTGACATAGAATAATCTGGAAAATACTTTTTCCCTCTTTTTAAATATAAACAGAAACATTGAAAAAGTCTTTAGTCAGATAATCATGCATCTTTGACAGAAATGGAAGGGAAGTTTCATAAGGAGATACTTTAAAGAATTGATGAAAGTATTCCTCTTCAGCTAGACTACTAAATAGATCCAAATAAAGTGATCCACTGAGGTAAGATAAGAATAAGAATTTATAATAACTAGTACATAAGGAACGATGAGGAAAAGCTACAATTTTGGCCTACAATATAAGTCAAAGTTTGTGACAGCAGACTATAGTAAAAATTAACAAGAGAGCCTATGTCAAAATCTTGCTTAAGGATATCTGCTTTTAATTTCAAATGTGTAAATGTAAAGGAATAAACTTTAACCAATATTTAACTATTTACTTAAATTAAGAGACCTTTTATAGGAACACTGGAATCCTGTCAACACCCCTGATTTCCTTCTGTTATCAATCCTTGGGTTAGTCTGCTTAACCAATCAATATTCTTGGTAGCAGATATTTTAAACCACAATTAGACAATGGATATTTCAGATGTGGAACCAACAAGATGTGGAATAACCAGGGGAAGTTTTCAAAGATGTGTTATTCACTTCTACTATAGTATAAAATCAGCAACTTTGCCTGTTCCTCAAGAAGCTTATTAAGAGAAACCGTGCTTTTTATTATTAGCTATTTATTGGCATTAAAAAAAAAAGGCCTCCTCTACCTCAATGTCATTGCATAATTACTGACATTGTTCAATTTATCCATGGTGTGGTAGAAAGGATTTACAGCCATTCTCTCTGGGGTTCAACTCCCAGCACTGATTTGGTTTTATGAATTACCCACGATAGCTATTTGGTCATGCAAGTTACTCGATTCCTCTGATCCTTGGATTGAAGGCTATAGTCCATAAGTATCTTCTGGACTTTGTGAGTATTAAATGCAAGACTATATCTAAAGATAAATAACCAAGACATCAATTACTTCTTCACTCCCTTGATTCTCTTTTAAGCACCTTTAGCTAGAAAATGGATTCATCCAATCATCTATCTTTTCATTTGCTATAATACTATAAAGATTACCTGGTAATAGTTCTATAAATTATATTACTGTTTACTTAAAACTAACTTCTACTTTTCTGAAATGGGAAAAATAACTGTAATGTAAAAATACTGTAATCCAACATTTCCATTTGGGGCCTTCCATGGTGAAGAGAAAACAAAAGTTGTAGGAAATTACCCCCTTTCTTTTCTTTGTCCCTACCTAGTTGGGTCAAATGTGCTTCTTAATTTCTATTAACTGTATTCCTTGGCTGGTTGAGGACAAATTTCTTTCCCTTACTTTATACCCTACCTTTCTTATCTTTGCTTTCTTATTCAGTTCTCTGTCCCTCCTATCAAAACATGGTCTCTGATGATTCTTTATTCTTGAATATAAATGACTAATAATTGACTAAAGTGTTAATCCTCTAAGGAGCACTTGAGTTTTTACATGCCTGACATTTGAGCCAACATAATTGTCCCAGGTGGAATTTTGTGTGCCTCCAAAACTGGTATGCTGAAGCCTTAATGCTCAAAATGTTGGCACTTGCAGATGCAGCCTTTGGGAGATAATTGGGGTTAGAGGAAGTCATGAGGGATGGTACCCTACTGAAGAGATACCATAGAGTTTTGCTTGTGGGCACTCTCTCTCTCTCTCTCCCCTCCCTCTACCATTTGAGGACACAGCATGAAGGTTGCCGTGTATAGCCAGGACGAGAGCAATCACCAGAAACTAAGTCAGCTAGCACCATGTATAGCCAGGACGAGAGCAATCACCAGAAACTAAGTCAGCTAGCACCATGTCGTGGACAGTCCAATCTCCAGAACTGTGAGAAAATGAATGGTTTAAACCACACAGGCTACGATATGTTGTGATGGTAGTAACCCTAGCCAACTAAGACAATGATAAAGCTTCGATAAATTTAGGTACAGAAATATGAAAGGCATTGCGGAATTAACTGGCAATCCTCAGCCCTAAGAAAATTATCCTACCAATACATCTTCCCAGCCAAAACATGAGCCTTGATCTAGTTCCCCCATCAAGCTTGATCTGACCTCAATTAATCCCCTTTCCCTATTTCAGTTTATATAAATGCTGCATAATTCAGACTGTGATTAAGTTAATTGTTTTTAAAAATCCATTATATATTTTATATGTGGATGCTCTGGATTTTATGTGTGAAATAAAATGCCAACAAGTCATACAAATTAATTTTGCCTTTTATAGTTGAAGTTAGGACTACTTAGACTCATTATGCAAGTTTATGCCAAATGGTGCATAAATTAACATCATTCGTCTTCAACAAATCCAAAATCTTCTAGCAACCACTCCACAAGCATACTCTTCTATCCGTAAAAAAACTTCCAAAGTATATGCACTGAAAAAGTATGGTTTATAGGCTACAGATTTCTCCACAAATGATAAGCAGAGCGAGAGACGAGACCAAGCTCAGGTACTCTACACATGGGTTTGACTTGCCCAAAACTTTAAAAACCAAAGTTTCAAAAAGCTATTAAATTGAAATTTCTTAGAATTTTTTTAAAAAGATGATTTTATTCATTTTTAAAGAGAGAGGAAGTGAGAGGGAAAGAAACATTGATGAGAATCATCAATGGATTGCCTCCTGCATGCCCCCTACTGGGGATTGAACCTGCAACCTGGGCATGTGCCCTGACTGGGAATCCAATCAGCTACCTCTTCATCTATGGGTCAACACTCAACCACTGAGCCACATGGGTCGGGTTAGTGTTTTTTAAGAAAACCTGAACAATGTTTTACACAGAGTTGGAGGTATGATGCAAAAGACAATCAAATAATTTCCTCAAATGAATTACTTATTTGCCTGAAGAAAAACAAAAGACCCTCATGGACCAACTCAAAGATGAAAGCCCTTCCCAGAGGTCTCTGCAGCAGATTCTACTCTGGGACAACCATAAGGAGGTGCCTGAATTACAATGAGGCTAATGAGTTCACAATATAGGGGACTCTGAAGTAAGTAAAAATACAAATTTTGTGACTTCCCAGGTGCAGAACTATTGCCCATGGCTTGAGCAAGGAGCTGGTCCTGGCACAGGGGCTCTGAGGCCAAGCCTGTTGGCTCAAAGCCCTGCCCTTCTACAAAAACCAGCTATGGCAGAATAGACCTTTATTATACACCTACTTAGGAAGTGTGATTAATCCATTTTATAGTAAAAGATACACAAACTTCAGTCTTGTTACAAGAGTTATACTGTATACACATGAAGCAATATGACACATTTAGGTCTGGGTGCAATAAATCTGGTTGAACAGGAAAATGATAATATGATCTAAAGAAGGGAAAAAAGAAAAGGGAAGAGGAAGAACAAGAAGATGAGGGGGATGAAAGGAAAAGGGGAAAGGAGAGGCCAAGGAAGAGAGGAAAGAGGAGGATAAAATAACTTACATAATGATGTAACCAGCTCATCATTTTATTGCATCTTTGTCCCAATCGTAAGAGGTGAACATCAATATTCCTATTTTTTAAATCAAGGAAACTGAGTTGCAGAAAGATTAGGTAACATGCTCTGAATGTAAACATCACAGCTACTAAATGGAACAAAGATTTCATCCCAAATTTCTTTCACTCAAGAGCTCCTATTCTAAACCATTCCTATTCTACTTCCCATCAAACATGGGCCACGTAAAGAATGGAGTCTCTCTGAGCTTTCAACAGCGAACTCAGGGAAGTGAAACCAGAATGCTGACCAAGGAGTGAAGATGCAGTTAAAGTTATCCAAGAACTGGGAAAAATGTGATCAGCAGGCGGCAGAGCTATGGTGAACAAGTCCAGGCAAAGGAGCAAGACCGTGGGACTCAGACACTATGAGTAAAGTCAAACATATTTTCATAACCACACTTGGCAGTAGTGGAGGCATATTTAAAGACTTCCCACTGCCCTCCCTTTCCAATAGGCCAACTGCAAGGGGTCTGATAGTCTATGAATTAAGGTTATCAAAACTGTTGACAGGCTTGAGATAACCTTGTACTTAATTTAGGGGTCATAGAATTAAACTGACGCTTGCTTACTCTATACAGAAATGCAACTATAAAACTGTGAGCAGGATGTTAATCATATGGAGACAGTAGAGATAACAGGAGTACATCAGACTTTAATCAGAATTGTTTTTGGAAAATCTCATGACTTGTTTTGCTATTAAAATCTTTGCATTAGAATTTTCAGTATTGAACTGGAGAGCTGATTGACAATTAACATAAACCAAATATAAATCTCAGATTCTCATATCAAGTGGGAAAAGTTCATTCCTACAGATGTACAAGCTATTCAAAAGTGTTTCCCATGGATTTTTTGATAGAGTGTTTAGTCAACATTAATTTCAAATATGGTTAACATTTGACTTTATTTAGTTGGTAGTTGTTGCTATAATAGGTATTCTCATTGCATTCATTTTAATGTTTAATTATCTTTGGTAAACATCTATATTCAGGAAAATTATAATTAAGACATTTTTGATTATTCAATTACATTACCTTGCCCTTGATTCTTATATGAAGACTCTATATAAAGTAAGTAATGTTAGTACTAGTAAAATAAAATAAAAACGGGGGGGGGGGGGGTACAACAGGCCAAAATAGAGTCACTTGTGCTAAGCCCCATGTCAACAACCTAATTGCAGTTTTAGCCTCTCCCAGAAATGTGACCTTTAACCAGTCAATCAGAAATTATCAGATCAACACTAGTAAGATAATCTTTGGGAGAGATCCCTGCCTTTCCCTAAAAGAAGGTGACCTTGCCTGAAACAATGTGCAGAACTTTCTGATTATAAAAGCCTTCCATTCTGTTTGCTATCTGGGATGCTGTTTAATTGATGAATTGTTAAATAAAGCCATTTAGATATTCAGCCAGCTGAATTTTGTTTAAAAGTATCTACCTGTCTGGGTTATAGAAAAGATTAAATAGGGAAAAAAACAAGATGGCAGCATAGGTAAACATCTAGGCTTTTGCCCCACACAACAATTATAAGAATAGAACTGAAGGACAGAAAAGACACTGTCCAGAACCACAGGAAGGCTGGCTGACTGGAAGATCTGAAACTGGAGGGACAGAGAAGTACACACAGATAATCAGAGCCTCTGCAAATCCCAAGTAAGGTGGAAACTAGTGCACGAGAGAGGACAGGGTGTCGAAGCCTGGCAAGGGTGCTCTGGCGGAAAGGAGACAGGGGCTCCAGGCTGCGCTGAACCGAGTTCGGTTTGCACTCAAAAACCCAGGGGAACCAAGCCCTTACAGAGAGAACCTGGATTGTGGGCGGAATCCCAGGGGAAGAGCCAGAGGCGGACCTCTGTAGGCATGCACTTCAGTGGGCACAGAGGGGGCAAACGGGTTGCTGGCTGCATCTGTTAGGAGAGGGGAGCTCCAGCCAGAGGTGAAACTCTAGGGCCTCACACGGGGCTCACAGTGAGGGTGTTCTGTTGACTGTGTGGCTGGCATCTGGTAGAAGGAAAAAGGAGTTCTGATTGCACTGAACCCAGATGCCAGGAGAAAATCTGAGATTTCAGATCCATTGGGGACTGGACGTTCTGGTGGCAGGCAGAGCATGAGAGCACCAGAGGTGCTCACAGAGGTGCCTGCAGCAATTGCTTGCAGACCCTAGGACCTGGTGACCTTGTGGGCTGGGGCTGACTACAAGCCAAGGCTGTCGGCTCCACTCTGAAATTCCACCCCACCCAGAAACTCCATCCCATCCAAACCAAGCACAGAGACTTTGGCAAGTCTGCAAGTCCAGACACTGAAGGCTGTCTCCTAGAGTAGACACAGCTGATTCTCACTGGCCTGGAGGTCAATTCCTCCCAGTGCTACCAACAACAATCAAGACTTATCTGCAACAAGGCTGTATACACAGTCCACAAAGGGGTGCACCAAGAGTGTACACCTCAGGTAACAGAGGAGGCCGAGACACCTAGCACACAAAGCTACCCAACCAACTCAGGGAAGCAGTGAAAATGGGGAGAGAAACAAAAAGATCACAAACAAAAGAAATGAAGGAAAACAAATGACTGGATATAGAGTTCAAAACCACAGTGATAAGGTATTTCAAGAGGCTCCTAGAAAAAGCTGATAAGCTCAGCGAGAACCTCAAGGATATGAATAAGACCATCAAGGAGATGAGCGAGACCCTTGTGGATATGAAAAAGGACCAACTAGAAACTAATCATACACTGACTGAAATAAAAAATATTTTACAGAAACGCAATAGCAGACTAGAGGAACGCAAGAATCAAATAAAAGATTTGAAATACCAAGAGGCCAAAAACACTCAACCAAAAAAGAAAAAAGAAAAAAGAATCCAAAAATTTGAGGATAGTGTAAAAAGTCTCTGGGACAACTTCAGATGTACCAACATCAGAATTATGGGGGTGCCAGAAGAAGAGAGAGAGCAAGATACGGAAAACATATTTGAAGAAATAATGACTGAAAACTTCCCCCACCTGGTGAAAGAAATAGACTTACAAGTCCAGGAAGCACACAGAACCCCAAGCAAAAGGAATCCAAAGAAGGCCACACCAAGACACATCACAACTAAAATGCCAAGAGCAAAGGACAAAGAAAGAATATTAAAAGCAACAAGAGAAAAGCACTTAATTACCTACAAGGGAGCACCCATATGCTTGTCAGCTGACTTCTCAACAAAAACTATGCAGGCCAGACGGGAGTGGCAAGAAATTTTCAAAGTGATGAACAGCAAGAGCCTACAACCAAGATTACTCTACCCAGCAAAGCTATCATTCAGAATTGAAGGTCAGATAAAGAGCTTCACAGATAAGAAGAAGCTAAAGGAGTTCATCACCACCAAACCAGTATTATATGAAATGCTGAAAGGTATTCTTTAAGAAGAAGAAAAAGATGTCTACTTCAAAATAGAGCATGGATGGAACTGGAGAACATTATGCTAAGTGAAATAAGCCAGTCAATGAAAGATAAGTATCACATGAACTCACTCATTTATGGAATACAATGAACACCATAAACTAATGAACACAAACAGATGCAGAGACAGAAAAGCATTGACTGTCAAACCTCAGAGGGATGGTAGGGGAGGGCAGGAGTAAGGGGAAGAGATCAACCAAAGGACTTTTATGCATGCATATAAGCCTAATCAATGGACACAGACATCAGGGGGGTGAGGGCATAAGTGGTGACAGGGGGAGGACGGGATTGGAAGGGGTAATGGGTGATGAGGACATATATGTAATACCTTAATCAATAAAGAAATTAAAAATAAAATAAAAAATAAAAATAATAAAAAGATTAAATAAGTCAGTGCTGGTAGAGCACGTAATATCTGAAAACCATCCTATATTCACCCCTCTAAGCCTTAGTAAATTAATCATTTCCCTAATTCTATTATCAGCATGTACCAGTCATTCATAAAGCCTCAAAGCAATTTCAGCAGACCAAATGTAGAGAATTTTATAACAGATAATGTGTCCTACCAGTTTCTAAAGGCTGAAACTAAACTGAAGCATGTAAATAAAAGAACAAAACCTACAAGGAGATGAGAGGAATCACAGGTGGGTGCTTTATGACACAAGCAAAGCCTCAGAACCAAATCAAGAGAAAGCCACCTTTGCCACTAAATCCACAAGAAACTCTCAATAGGATTTTTAAAAGAGAGAAAATGCATAACAGCTAATTCATCCCCTGCAAGAAATTGTGGTGTGCTCCACAAGGCGTCACTATGAAAAGAAAGGGCTGAGAGCTCAGCATTTAAAAATAAAAAGAAAGGGTTCAGTTTTGTGACACATGAGCAATTACAGCGCAATTCCTGTTAAAACAAAATTGCAGCTAAATGGGCCTTTTACCTGTTCGAATTGCAAACAAAACTGTCTTCAGTGGAATCATCAAAAGATGGTATGAGACCTTCTTTTTAGAAAAAGTGTCTCAGACCTGCAGGTGTTTGCAAAGTTTGGGTTTTAAGCTCTCGTATATATGTAAACACATTACAATCGCAGAGGCTCTGTTGAGGCTAAATAAAAAAGCTGTCACTTTCTGAGAAGAACAATAAATAAATCGCAAAGTTAAATTTCATAAAATAGGAAAGTATTTGGAACAGTATGGTAAACCATAAAAAATATAGATCATTTTAGAATGAATGCATTTTATGTTAATATTCAGAGATACATTTTTTAAGATGACATATCTTAAGCATCAATTTTAAGATTTATTGACATAATCAATTCAGTTTATATCAATACTCATTTTCTTTCCATCAATCTATATGCAGACTTAGGAAACAATCTGAAAAAGAAACTGTTGCCTAGAAAATAACATAAGAGAAAAGCTGGGTAAGCTTTGCTTTGGTTATGACATTTTCGATACAACACCAAAAGCAAGATTCATGAAAGAAAAAAAAAACTGATATGTTAGAGTGCATTAAATGAAAACTTCAGCTCTGTGAAAGACACTGCAAAGAAAATGAAAAAAAAAAACAAGACAGATTGGGGGGAAAACATCTTTATAAAACACATATGTGACAAAAGACTGGAGTCAATTAAAAAGTGGGCAAAAGATCTGGACATTGTCCCAAAGATGTATAGATGGCAGATAACCATATGAAAAATCTGCTCAACATGGTATGTCATTAGGGAATTGCAAATTAAAACAACATACCTTCATCACATACCTATTAGAACAGCTAAAATTTAAAAAAAACACAAACCTGACAACATCAGCTGCTGGTAAGAATGTGGAGCAGCAGGAATACTCATTCATTGCTGGTGAAAATGCAAAAGGGTACCTCCACTTTGGAAAATAGCTTGTCAATTTCTTTCAAAAGTGAAAAACAAAAACAAACAAACAAACAAACAAAAAACACTTACCACAAGATTCAGCAATTGTACTCCTTGGTATCTACCCAAATTACTTGAAACCCATATCCCCACAAAAATTTGAACATGAATGTTTATAGCATAATTGCCAAAACTTGAAAGCAATCAAGATGTCCTTCAGCACTAGTTTATTAGAGCATTGGCTCACAGACTGAAGGGTCTCAGGTTCAATTCTGATTAAGGGCAGGTACTTCCATTGCAGGCTCCATCCCTAGGCCCCCAGTTAGGGCACATGCAGGAGGCAACCAATGGATAGGACTCTTTCACATTGATATTTATCTCTGTCTCTTCCCCTCCCTTCCACTCTCTCTAAAATGGGAAAAAATACCCTCAGGTGAGGATTATGAGAGAGAGGGAGGGAGGGAGAGAGAGAGAGAGAGAGAGAGAGGGCCTTCAATAGGTGCATGGATGATAAACCAGTCATTGTACAATGAAATATTAGCCAGCAACAAAGAGAGATGAGTTTTCAAGCCATAAAAGACAATGGAGGAAACTTAAATGCATATTGCTAAGTGAAAGGAGCTAGTCTGATGTTGCTGCATACTGCTTGATTCCAACTATATGGCATTCTGGAAAAGGCAAAATTATGGAGACAGTAAAAAGATCAATGGTTGCCAGAGGTTACAAAAGAGGAATGAGTGAATAGGTGGAGCCCAAGGGGTATACAGGACAGTAAAACTATTCTATACTAAAGGTCCGGTGAATGAAATTTGTGCAGGGGGGGAGGACCTTCAGCCTGGCCTGTACCCTCTCCAACCTGGGACCACTTGGGGGATGTCTGACTGCCAGTTTAGGCCCCATCCCACAGTCGGACATTCCTCTTGCAATCCAAGACCGCTGGCTCCTAACTGCTCACCTGCCTGCCTGATTGACCTTAACTCCTCTGCTGGTTTGCCTGATTATGCCTAATTGTCTCTGCCTGCTGGCCTGATTGCCTCTAACTGCTCCCCTGCCTGCCTGATCGCCCCTAATTGCCTCTGCCTCAGCCTCTGCCACCAAGGTTTTGTCCGGAAGGATGTCTGGAATGATGTACAGAAGGTTGTTTGGCTGTCCACACTAATTAGTATATTACGCTTTTATTAGTATAGATGATACTATCATACATACCACATATATGTGAAAACCCCTAACATTGTAGAATACAACTACAAATTGAAATGTAAAGTATGGCTTTAGTTAATAATGTATTATATTGGCTCATTGACTATAAGAAATGTATACAACACTAATGCAAGATGTTAGTAAAAGGGGAAATGTGTGCTCAAGGTGTTGGGGTGATTTGAGGGACTATATCAAACTCTGTACTTTCCACTTGATTTTTCTGTAAACCTAACGCTGCTCCAAAAATAAAGTTGACTAATTAAAAAATAAAAAAAGCAAGAGAAAGTAAATTGTTCGGAATTTCCTAAAGACAGATACTTTGCTGATATCAGTGAACACTGAGATACAGAAAAATAAATGTTACCAACTTTCTTACCCATAGTGTTAACACTCTTCAGGAAGTCAACAGGCTAATGGGAATAGGAACTAGAAGTTAAATCAAGAAGGAAAAGGAGAAAAGAAGGCCCTAAAGGAAAATAGTAGGGGACAAGTGGAATTTTTTCATTTTACCTCATTAGTTCCGAGTATGTCAGGGCCTCAAGAAACTAAAATTCCAACCTGATAGTTGAAAACAATTAAACAGAATGAGTTGACAATATTTCAATCCAGTGTTTTCCCCCGTGTGCTACAGTCCATTTTATAGCAACCTGTCATTGTTAACTGCACCCTACTCACCTGGAACCAACAGGGGAAAGTGACAGGCATATTGTCATTCAAGAAAAAAGATAACACCTGGGAACTATATACCTCACTATGCCATGCCTGGGTCTGCCATGTGCTTCAATACCCCTGGTTCTTGTCATTAAAAATTACCTTCGAGTTTTAACTCCAGAGTTTTAACTTCAGAGTTAAACAGGGTCCTTTTCAAAGGACCTGTTTAACTCAAAATGTCACCCATCATAAAAGTACCTGTGTAGTGGTCATTGCATTATATGTGAAGATGATACTTTGAAGGTATGCTTTTCAGAAACTAGTAAGGTTCTTTACAAATCTGGGTTTCGGACTACACATGAAATTCTCCTTTTTATCCTGATAATATATTTCCTGAGATGGCAGCTCAAGGGCCATGCAACTCACTTTTTTAAAAATCCTCTTAAGTGTTTTGACACAATCTTGAATAACAACTCCTGGAGTTCATTTTCATATAATTTTGCAAATGTGTATCATATAAAGAAAGAATTGTGCCAAAGTGTTTTCCAGGTCTACAAGTCACTCACTTAATCATTCAGCACAAAGTTTTAAGAATTTTCTTATCAGGAACAATCCTCACGCTAGGAGTTGGGCATATAACACTGTACCTGCCTTTAAGGTGTCACAGACTGGGAAGAGGGGAGTGACATAAAATCATCCTACTAATTATGTACCTTGTGATGGGAAATCTGACAAATAAGAACTGGTGTGTCCAGAACCTAGAGGACTACACACTTCCCAAGCCAGGACACACTTGGGAAGGAGTTATTTTCCAGCTGAAGAAAATAAGGTAGTTTGACAAGAGAGACAAGAGTTTTTCAGAAAAAGGTAATCATCTAAGTCTTAGACCATCCTTAGATGCTAAGAAATTAAGGCATAAAAAGAAGCAAAGATTGAGGACTTAGGAAGATTGGTAGTTGCAGAGTAAAGGGGGATGACCCAACACCAGAGGCTTGGTTTTTTAGTGCTAAGCAGCTGAGATATGCCCTGGCAGCTCTGGCCTAGGAGGCAACCAATTGATGTGTCTCTCTTACATAGAAGGTTTTCTCTCCTTCCTTTCCACTCTCTCTAAAAATCAATGGGGAAGTTATCCTCAAGGTGAGGATTAACAAAAACAAACAAACAAACAAACAAACAAATAAATAAATAAAACAAATAAGAAGCTGAGATGTTAAAGGGTTTTCAACAGAAGACTTATGTTTCAGATTTACATTGACCAAGGAGACCTTAAAAATCTTAGTTTCAGATAGATTTTTTTCCCCCCTGACTATAGGCCCCTTCTTTACAAAGAAGACTTTCAATTGCATTTTATTTTCTCTGTTCCCTAGATGATGAAAATCTTCCCTTGCCAGTTTTACCATCTTGAAAAAGCTTTCTCAAATACCTGGAAGCCATCCCCTTGAAAAGTAATCATTCTAGGAAGATAGTAAGTACCTCTAGATTCTAGTCTCAATGGATGGGTAGGAACCTCATTGTTGCTGATAGTGGATAATTAGCAAGCACAGATAGCCTGATTGCATCGACTAACCTCCCCCCTAAAGTCCTGTGCTACTTTTCTTCTAGTTCATCCCAGTGCTTAAAGAATCTCCCACCTGTTTTATAGCAGAGTTGAGTTCACTTTCTCCTTCCTATTCAAAAGTCTTAAAAAATATCTAGTGCAATTTTTCTATGACAACATTTTAGGCAAACCACTGGCAGAAATATGAATGACAAATTAATGGGAGACAAGGTGAGTGGCAAGATTAGTAAATGACATGAGTAATGGTGAAGTCTGGAATAAAGGAGTGGCAGTAAAGATAAGAAAGGAGGGGCATATCAGAGAGATAAGAAGTAAAAAAAAAAATCAGCTCTTTGGAATGCTAGAAGGAAAAGGAACAAGGGTAACTCAAAGTTGTTTAGAGTGGGCATTACAGTTACAATTTTTTCTAACTTACTCAATACCATAGTAAACTGAGACCAGCTGAGCCAGAGAGAGACTACAGAAAAACAAGAAGGGGCAAGGAGGGGGAGACAGATTATAAAAATAATATAAAAGTGGCTCTTGTATTGGGCGGCAAAGACCACTTACAAATGCTTCATGCACAGTTGATAACAGCTAAAAAGCTGAGAAGGGTTTCTACATTAGGATGTTAGAATAATGATACAGGCAGATTGGGAAAGACTATTCTCAAGTCTTGAGAATAGAGAGAAGGAGGAGGGGACAGGGAATGCTCCCAGACATCCACCAAAGCCTAGACCACAGGAACTAAGAATCAGTTATAGATCCTTTTCTTTTCCTCTTTCCAGTCATCGGCATAAAGGACATGAAAAACAGAAAAGCAGAGGTGAGAAGGAAAAATTTTTAAAAAGATGTTAAAGCAGTCTTCTCAACAAAAATAAAAGGAGTCAGATGGAGAATGCCACCCTATCACGGTTAAAGTGTTCAAAACTGCAGTTTTCTTTGTTCCTACTTCTAATGAATTCATGTATTACCAGCGACAAATCAGAGGAAAGTATGGGCAAAGGCCCAATACTCTTTTTTAATAAATAACAGAAACCAAAGGTTTGGATCAAATAGTTCTATGAAATGTCAACATCTTATAACTTAATATGAAAGTTTACTTACGATGATGCAAATTTCTATTTTCAATGGACAGTTTCCATTTCAATGCAGATTCCTAATGTCACAAGCAATTAAATTCTAGTACAACCAAATGACTTGGAAAATTCCTTGGAGTTCATTCCCAGTGTTAAATGTGACAGAAGCTTTCTACTGTGAGGTTCTAGAATGATGACAGGCATTGGAAAACAATATAAATTTTTTCCAGATACATTTATCAGGAAGATGGTATTTGCAAAATCCTAGGTCCAGGGCAGAACCACCACTGATAATATCCTGCAAATGCCCTAGTATTTGAAAGAGAGATAACAAATACATTTCTGTGACATTGGAATCTTGGCTATGTGGCCTGGTCAGCCAAATAAATGTGAAAGGCAAATGAAACATTATGCGTCCAAAAGCAAAGATTAGTAACTGTCCCCAAAGCTTAGGTAATGCTTAGAAGGATGGTTAGAGGCACTGGTTCAAATCTCTAACACAATTTTAAAACCATACTGTCCATTACACTGTATTGTGACAGGCAAGGTCACCAACAGTGAGATGCTGGGGACGCATTAGTCACACAGCTCTGAATTTCTGAGTTGAAAATTAATGACAGAAATATTTCCTAAAATCTGCTGAAGGAGCCTAAGTCTCCTTCTGGAAGCAAAAAAGATAAACAAATTATGTTCTGACAGCTGCAATATAGAGATGTGAAATCGGGCAGTTTTAAGTAAACATACCTCTAGCATCTGACAAGGGAAAACTCTAATTCTGCTTATCAGTGACTTCAGGAGAGTGGCAGTGAATTGGTGACTCAGGAAGAACACTAAGTATTAAGAAAGAGTGCTTTCCACCATCTGAACTATGAAAGGCCTGTAGCTTTTATCCATGTAACTAGCAAATAAAATTGTGTTACTGAGTCAATCTGCAAAGAGGTTATTTTTGAACTAGGGCATATTTTTGTCCTTGGGACTATTCAGTTAATATCTTTACCAATAAATTGAAAGAATGTGTAGAGATGCCTATCTTACTGAAGATCTGGAGGTACTTCTGACTGTAGTATTTAAATTAGAAATATCCTGAAATTTTAGATAGCTTTACATTTATTGATTGATTGATTGATTGATTTGAGAAAGAGGGGAAAGATGAGGGAAAGAAGTAGAAAAAAGAGAAAAAAAAACATTGATTATTGTTTCACTACTTATTTATGCATTCATTAGTTGATTCTTGTATGTGCTCTGACTGGGGATTGAGCCCATAACCTTGGCATGTTAGGATGATGTTCTAACCAACTGAGCTACCCAGCCAGGCCTAGATTGCCTTGCATTCCGGTTTCCAATTTGAGTTACTTAAATTCCAAATGGGGTATATTTGGCTTAACAATAGTTCCTGCCAAAAAGAACTTTTAACAAAAGGTCAGTGTTCACATGCCCTAGCCCATTTAGTTCAGTGGACAGATAAAGTGTAGGCCTGTAGACTAAAGGGTCCCAGGCTTGATTCTGGCCAAGGACACATGTCTGGGTTGTGGACTCAATCTGCCTAGCAGGCATGCAGAAGGCAGCCAATTAAAGATTCTTATCATTGATGTTTCTCTCTATCCCTCTCCCTTCCTCTCTGAAATCAATAAAAATATATTTTAAAAAAAGAAAAGGTCAGTGTTCATATTTTAGATTTCCCTTTCTTAGCTAATTCTGACACATCTAAAGAAAATAATTAACTTACATTCAAATTTTCTGAATTTAGATCAGGTCAAAAGATACAAGAGGAACTTGGAGGCTAGTGATCATTGGCGTCTAATCCCCAGCTCCTAGCGCGATGCTGGGTACATAGTGGGTCCTCAGTGAATAGTGAAGAAGTGGATGGATGGTCTCAAAGATTGTGGTGTGAGTGGTTCCTTCCTGGCCTTAGTTAAAATATCAGGTGCTGAGTTCCACAGACAAGATGGTACTTTTGGAACTGAAGTGCCCCACCCACATCCATGATGGCACTGAAACACCCATCCCTTCAGCTGCTGGCAGTGTTGGTTCTGTGGAGAGCTCACAGCTTTCCTCTCCAGAAACAAGACTTCCTTACTCAAAGCGTGCTCCCTCCCAGGGGTCAACCTGACCTGCATCTAATACTCCTTACCTCAACTGGGACAACTCTAAATGGCCATCCCAGACCCAAATGTCCCTATGGCAGTCCTCTACTACAACCACATCACAGCTCGGCTTCTTCCTCTACCCAGTCCTACTTTCCTCCCTCTTCACAGCTGCTGTCTACTCTTGAAGACTCTCCAATAAATTTGCTACATGTAAAACTCAAAAGTGTCAGAGGCAACCCAACCAATAATAAGAACCATGATCCCAAATTCTTTTTAAAAACACATTTCCTTAAATGCAGACTATGTCTTTACAAAAACAAGGGGGAATACTAAAAAGCATATGGATTAAGAGAAGATGTAATTGTTATTAAAATCGCATCATAGCTGTATGATCCCGTGTGAGGACATCTAAGTGCTCCAGTGATAAAGCATGCAATAGTGTATATGAAAGTTTTCTGTGAACCCTGAAACACAGCATAAACGCCAGGTGTTATTATTTATTAACTATAATGCCATGACTACAGTGGCTGATCTCACTCACTCATGAACATAATGCATAAAAATGTAACATTTTTATGTAAGACTCTCAGAAGAAAGACTTTAAAGAGAATACTAACTACTATTTGAGTGGACATTCCCAAGCTGTCAACCTGGGAAGGTAACAAGAGGGAATAGGTTGGTTATATCATCAGGGAGAATTGGTCATCACTGTGTATGTGTGTGTACATGAAATAAACCAATGAAAATGAAAAATAATCCTTTAGGAAGAGACTTAAGAATGTAACTGTAATTGATTGTTCTCATTACCAAGGACTAAGTTTTAACTGTAAAATAATCAAACATCATTATCAACACTTTAGGTTCATTTCCTTGACTGAGACCTGACAGCATCTAACACAGCACAGCACTGAAAACACCTCTTACCTTCTTATAAACAAAGCATGACTTCGGATCATAAACAGGATTAGACAACAAAGAAATTTATATTAAAAACAAGATCATCTTTCAGCCTACTATTCCCCCTGGCATCTGAATCTTTGAAGTTAGAACACAGAGTGCACTCATTTATAAGTCAAGACCCCCAGGACCTGAGGCGTCAGTCTACGTGCTGATGAAAGCTAATAAATTCGGTGATTCAGTGCTGCTCAGCAATTCTTTAGATATGGCCACTCATTGTCTTGCTCTTTAAATTGACTTTCAAACTTTCTACCTGAACACTGATACCTGCTCCCTCCTACTGTTAGCTAGTAGGCTTACTTCTTATTTCACTGAGTAATCAGAATAGAACTTCTGCTTCTCCCTAGTCCCATCTACTGCCTCTGTACCCCTCCTCTGCCTTCCTTCCCTGCACTCTGGAAACCGCTGTGCACAATCCCATCTCCACCTAGGGAGATGGGACACTGCTCCTGCAGTTGGCCCTCTGTCTCCTAAATCATCAGCCCTCCAAGTGGATTGATCTCAGCATATACACATCAGCATACATAGCTATATTATTTTACCAATTAGAAAGAAACTCACCCAATTCCATATCCCTTTCTAGGCACCAGCCCACTCCTTTCTTCCCCTTTACAGATTAACACCTTAAAGCAGCAATCAGAAGGGTGAGAGGGAAGGGATTTCTTCCTCTTCTTCCATTTGCATATGAACCCACTCTATTCATTGCACTTTTTTTCACTGTACAACCTTTTGTGAGGTTACTAATAATCAGCCTCTACCCAAATCCAATGACGCATTCTTAGCATGCATCTTATGCCACATCTCTGGAGCATCTGACAGTTGTCACCCCTTTTGTAAAACATTTTTTATTCTCTTGGCTTTCAACGAAGCTCTCCTGTGTGTTTTCTCCTATCTCACTGTATGTAGGGTCCTGTACATCTTCCCTACCTCTGTTTACCATGTTTTCAAGGCCAAAATCCCAAAGGGAGGCATCCTTGGATCACCTTTTCTCTTGCAGAGTACAGCTAATCCACCATCTGATCCTACCAGCATTATCTCCAAAACAGACCCAGAATCCATCTGTTTCTGGCAACTTCCTCAACTTCTCTCCCTTAGAATAGCATATTAGCCTTATACCTGGTTCCAGAACTATGGTCAGTGAATATTAGTTGAATTTATGAATTTATTATTTCAGGATAAAGAGTGAGATCCAAAAACAGAAACTTGTTCAACAAACCAGAGTAAAGTAAGTTTAAATACAAAAAGGCATTTTAAATGAGATTGTGAAATATTTAAAAACAAAATTACTATTAAAGGTATTTCATATAAAAAAATAAGAACTACTACATGGAGGAAATAGAGAACATAGTGATTAAATAAATGTTCAAAATGCCAGGTCCTTGGATGGTTTCCTTAAGTTTTCTGTGCCTCAGTTGCTCAATAAGTAAAGTAGTACCTATAACACAAAGATGTTGGAAGAATTAAATTACATGATATGTGTAGAAAAGTTAATTTCCTAGCTGCCAGTGATAGTACAATATGTGTTAACTATTATTATTATATTTTTAATAAATATAAGATATATATTTAATAAAAATAAATATAAGAGAAGAACAGGAAAAGAAACTAATCATAAAACTCTGGGTCAATGTTGCCTCTTGAATCTAGGAATAAACATAAACACACCAGCAAAAGGATGGACAGTGCCTTCTGAGGACAGATTGATATGACTTACCTCAGATTTCAAAATGGAACGTTGACTTCTACCAAACGGAGGCCTAATCTCTCCTGCACATCATGGTTGTCAACTTGTTAAATGAGGGGGAAAGATTCCATTGTAGGTGAAGCCATTGATAGAAAAAAAATCAGTGTCTCTAGCAAAATCAGTGTGTTCCAAATGCCTGCACTCATTATAATGTGTAATGCTCGAGTTTTAAAAACTTCCTAAGGAAATATGTCAGGAACAAAATTTTAAATCCTACGTAATTCCTATAGGCCTAAGGATTTATTATAATGTAGTATGTCCTTAGGAAAGACCTAACTTAACTACTGCATTAAGCAGATAAGGTAACTGAAGCCTGAATAGGATAAATGCATTACCAAGGTCATATAACTAATTAGAAGTTAGATTAGCTCTTCTCATTCTTGCATATATATTCCATCCCTTCCTCTAGTTATTTAAATAATATATGCTAGGAAAACAGGTACTTAGTGTCTCTATAGCTCTATTACAGTCCATGTCACATAATAAAAATGCCCCAGCAAATCAGGTACTATTTCTGTTTGGGGATTTTTGATTTTTGCTCACCACTCTTTGCTCAGAGTAAGCACTTAATAAGTACGTATTGATTAAATACTACTGATGTCTCATTCCATGCCTAGCATATGGTGTGATACTAGCAAAGAACTGATGTAAATACATAGCCTTCTAAAGTATGGATGGATCAACGAGTAGATGACTCCACCATTTTGGCATATTTATGGAATTCAATTGAGTTCAAATATGGAAACTAAAAACAATGGAAAAACCAGTGATCCACCTCTCCCAGCGTGAAGACAGGTTTGACTTAGTGACTCACTCACAAAGAATAGCATAGGGAAAAGGAAAAATTGTACTGATATAGTGGAGAAACTTAGCAAATACAACCGTAACCAAGAGGTCAGGCTGTCATCACCAGGGATGTCATGTGGATATCAGGTAACCCCTGATAAGATGGGACAAGAAGAAAACTTCACCTCTTCAGTATTTTTAGTAGGAACCATAGCTATGGTCTAATTAAGAGTAAAACAACAGAGAAAAACAGATTAGGGGATATTCTATAAGATATATGGCCAGTATCCCTCAAGACCATCAAGGTCATGAGAAAGAAAAAAAAAAAAAGGAAAAACTGAGCAAGTGTCTCAGACCAGAGAATGCTAAGAGACATGCCAGCTCAATGCAATGTGATATCCTGGACTGGATGTGGAACACAATGTCCAGAGTTTAGTTAATTGTAATAAAGCAACATCACTTTCATTGGCAAAGATACCTTTGTATTATATAAAATGCTGAACAATGGGGAAACTGGGTGAGAAATATAGTATAACCCCTATTAGTATCTTTGCAACTTTTTTGTAAAGCTAAGTATTCCAAAACAAAAGGTTTTCTTTTATAAAACTGGGTGATGCATACCAGATGATGCAATTATGAGACTGTATTAAAACTTAAGAAAAGGAATTTGCAGATATCTAGCCAAATCACCAAATATGAATATAAATGTTTGCATACTTCATAAGTTTAAACATCTTGCCATCATGCAGCCTCTTGTACTAGCCAACACAGTAAAAGTAAATTGAATGACTGTGTTTTGGTCTCACAAATCTTTCTGTGATATTTTTCAGTGTTTTCAAATCTATTTGGGGATGTGAGAAAGTGATTCGGTGTGTGGTGGTGGATGCCCTTTGAACTGTAGAAGAGGTCAGCTACTCTGAGCCTACATTTTTGAGATTAAGGAACAGTGTAGTGTAACAGTAGCAACAACAGCCACAATAGTCCCAGCTACCATTTTTGGAGAGCATGCTAATGTGCCAGATGTTGCACCAGGGGTTTCATATACAAGATTGCATTTAACTGTCAGCACTCTATGAGGTTGCAATTATATTCTCATTTTAGAGATGAGATATTTGGTGATCAAAGAAATTACTTGGTCAAGGTCATAAGATTCAAACACACATTTCTGAATCTTCTACTAAATCAGTAAAAGAAAAGACAGGAAAACTCCATTACAATATCATTAGCTTTACCACAGAACCATATACTAAGATTATATATTATCTATCATACATTATGTATTACCTATAATAATAAAAGTGTAATATGCTAATTAGACCAAACAGCCAAACAACCTTCCAGACATCTTTCCACATGTCCTTCCAGATGACCTTCCAGACAAAACCGTGGAGGCAAGCTGTCGTGGCTGCGAGGGCCGAGGCAAGCCATCACGGCTGTGAGGGCCGAGCCCCTTGCACAAATTTCGTGCATCCGGCCTCTAGTATATTATAAAAATCCAGATCATATCTATTATACTGAGTTAATGTATATAAAAGGGTTGTTGCATATAATATTTGCTGTAAAGCAAATGTTAGTCCCCTCCTACTTTTATAGGCTGCATCTGCTTTCAATTAGTTCTGTTTTTTGCTTTTGTGTTTTAAGCCCTAAACTTGTATGAATTATCATAGCAGCTCAAAAGTGCAGAGTAAGCTAATGCCAGGAGTAGAGTTTAATTTATGTAGAATAGAGTTAAATCTTGGCCAGTATCAAGTTATTCGAGATATAAAAAGTAGGTCATATATCAATGAAACCCTTTTCAAGTTAGAAATATAACAGATTTCCTTTAAAAATTTTTTTAATTAAATGTATTTGGGTTACATTAATTAATAGGATCATATAGGCTTCAAGTGTACACTTCCATGATATATGATCTATATATAATTATGACATCCCACTCAAAGTCAAAAGGGGTTGGGGGTTGTAAAGAATAAAGGGGGCCAAATAGATGGTGATGTTCAAAACAGATTATTCTTTGTCTAGACTACATCAGAGAAAGGAAAAAATCTCCACACACCTCTTAAACTTTTTAACTTCTTACAACTAGTCTAATAATAAAATAATAAAACTGACACAAGGCTAAATTAACAGGACAAAAACAACTTACCATGTATGCATGAGCAGTTATAATAATGATGTTCTGATCACAAAATGAAGCTCAAAGGAATCATTGAATCAGAAGCCTTTTGATGATTTTTAGACAAACAATACATTTGTAAAGAATTGACAGGACAAAAAAGTTAGTGTCTGTCAGAAACTTATCTAAGCAAGGTTTGGGTATTGATTAGTGAGGAACCTAAACACTTTGGGCTTGGGTAGTAAATTAATAAAGAGGCAGCCAGGTTTGTTTATGCAGATTCTTTGGCTCCAGGTACTTTAAATCTAATGATAAGAGAAATCCCTGCCCTAGCTCCAAAAAGAGCCTTTTAACATGGGAGATTTATGCCCTACTTTTAGGGGCACAGAGAGGTCAGTATTTTTCTTGCACTGGCTGTTTCTTAAGTAAGTAACATTAATTCAGAAGAGTCAATATGCTATTGTGGGGTACTTTAGGGTGTGCTTGCACTCCAACAATTTTATAATGATGTGCTTTATTATGGACTTCTTTATATACTTTATTTGTATTATAAGAGTCTCTGCTGTCATTATATTATAAATTTACTTAAGGAATTTTTTTTAATATGGCCACTTTCTCTTTATGTTCTACCCTTTAAGTTGAATAGATATGCAAACCTTGAACAATATAACCATTATCTCAGGGTTAATAATTCATAAACCCTGTGAATAAGGTTCAAATTGCTTTACATAAGTCTAAAATTTATGAGCAAGAGCTGAGAAAGGGACTAACCTTTTTGTGCTATTATATTAGGGTGAATGCCCCCAGGTAAGTTGGAGCCAAATGAAAGGAGAATGAAATGTACCTGAAATAGCTCAGTCATCTTTTCATATGCTGAAACAAGCCAGGAAATTAAAAGGGCTGTCATCCTGTCATCACCAAGGAGTCCTGCCTTCCAGAGGAAAGCAGGGCTTTGTTAGACAACAAACATTCGATTTGTAATGTAATATAAATAATGATGCAGGCACATGAGCAAAATTCTATTAAACGGTGATGGCAAACAGCCTGTGATGCCTGGATCAATCGCTTGCTTTATCATCAAGAAAAGGAACTGATTCTTAAGCCACGTAATACAGTACTGCTCTAGTTTAAACTGTGAAAGTGAACAATAAATAAATGACCTAAGAGGATTCATTCCCTTTTAACTTCTGAGATGTAGGTCAGTGGATTCCTAGACTACTTTTATCTAGGTGTGTTCTATGAATTTCATTTAATCAATGCTTATAAAATAAGATATCTATTTTGGCATGTATGTCACCCATGGGCTTGAACTGGTATTTTCCTTTATACTCAACTTGACCTCTACCAGCCTTCCCATGAACCTGTGGTTAGTTTCAAGTTGAAGCCAAACAAAACAGAAACAAGTAAAAACGCCAAAGGACAAACTTTCCTGTACAATCACAGGTTAGAAGTGCTGCGCCATTACCATATATTAAAAGCAGGATGCCAGAGTTGGCCATCTTTACTTCTAATTAATGTATTATAATCTCTAAACCCAAATCTTTAAAATGAGATAAATCCTTGATTCCCTCTTTGAGTGTTTCTTTGTTCTTTGGGTCTCAAAGACACTGCTGAATTTGTTGGGTTTATATGTATACCAAGACACCTCCTACTATCTGATATAGAAAGTTTCTTCACACAGAAATTTTATCACATTAAGATATGATGAGTAAAGCACCTGCCAAGAAGTATCATCTTCTTGTGAAACTCAGATCACAACTGCCTCTGGCCATGATGGACAGATAATGGATAAAATAGATGGAACAGGTCATTGAAATGCACAGAGAAGCCAAAAATCCCAGATGCCTACCCACTCCCAACTGACTTGCTTCAGAGTTGATGATAAGCTGCAAAATAGTACAAAGTTGAGATCCCTTCTCTCTTTTTATTTTTCAAAAATTTTAATCTATTTGTTTGACTTGAGAAAGAATAAAAACACTATTCTTTATAATTAGTTATCTTTGAAAGTCAGTTTCATTTACATTGTAGCTAAACCTCCCATTTTGAACATATATATCCATCACATTATGGGTTAAATTAGATTTTGTACTAATCTGTCACTTATAATCTCATTTACATTAGAAAATGTAATCTGTGGCTGTTAGAAGGGAGTAATTTGGGAAATTACTCCTCCTCCACTTCCAACTTTCTTACAAAGAAAATGAGGGTGAAGGACAGAGTGAAGAAACTAGCTGGTATTGGCATAGAAAAGAACCGAGAGAGCTAAGGAAGCTGAAGCAGCAGAGAGAACTGAGAAGGCACTAATTTCACACAGAATTCCCTAGTAGGTTACTGAACTGCTGTGGAAATGGGTCCTTACTCATCACCACCTCCAGATGCAAAAGTCCCTTAATTCCAGGATTTCCATCCACAAGTCAAACTCCAAGTCACAGGCGCAGGAACAAGTGAGTGGAAGACATTTCCTAAGGGGTGCACCTACTCCACCCCTGCCAGTTTAACTAGTTGCGTCTTCTACAACCCCAGGCAGGTTCACGCTTGGAGCCACTTTGGAGTTTTAATTCAGAAACCTCTGGCTTTGTACAAAATGCCTTTTTCTCTATTAGCATCCCTGCTGTATCCTTGGACACTGGATCTGATCTTCTCTCTCTTTAAGTGCAAGTGACTACTGATCCCCATAATTATGGGGGGACCCTGAGCCCCAATATCTAACACAGCTGTGATCTCATCTTTTGGCTTATTTTACCCAATTTCCTCATATATTATGCCATAGGGAACTCAAATAGTGACTAGAAAGTAAAACAAGTGCCCAATAAGTACTGAAGGACAGATATATTGAATAAAAATTAGTTCTCTATTTCAAGAAATATTTAGAAAATGTGAACATAGAGAAATAATTCATATATTGACTCAATTCAAGATTTTGAAACAGTGACTCATCCTCAAGGAATCACTTTATCATGACATTGAATGTGACTTGGGCCTTTTTTGGACATCACACAATCACATAACAGCTAGAAGTGTTGGATGTGTCCTCACCGATAACTATCATGAAGAATGAAGACAGTCTTCGATGATGTCAGCTTCCAGGAAGACACCTATGCTACATGATACTCTACAATGTGGTGTCACTACCTTTCTGCTTCTCATTTTAAATAAAACCAAGACCAAAGTGGTTAATAAACCAACTGGTCTTAACTTGGCATCTTGAGCAAGATAATTTTATTCCATTTTCCTGTTCCATTTTCCAGCCCACCTATCATCATTTGGAGTTCCTGTGTTACTTCGCTTCCCTTCATTTCTCTAACCATGGTTTTCAGATACGAGATAAATCTATCCAGCAAACCAAGGAAGATCAAGAAGAAGATAGGCAGACCACAGGAAATCAATGAGGTACTTCCAACTTACAAGCTTCCCGGAGTTTCTCTTTGTCATAGTGGAACCCTTCATAGTCTTGCAAACTGATTTTGTTCACGCGGATCCTCAGGCGGTCTGGGATAGACTGGGGACTGCAAAACAAGAACCGCGTAGTCAGACTAAAACGAGAGAGTGGAACTGGGAGTCGGATGCACCTGAGAAGACTAAACGCCATATCCTGTCTTTGTGCTTAGAAGAGAAAGTTCACAGTCAAACAGAACAGTGGGCTCTTCGCAGACTATAGCAATGACCTGGAGAACACTTCCCCAGAACCACAAATTTCTGAAATTTAGGTTAAAAATATAGAAATAAGCCAGAAAAGCTTCTGGAAACCACTTATACCATATTTGCTATTAACTTGGTAAAAATTCTAAGATCATGTGTTTAGTTTCACAATAAATTACAGGCAGTGAATCTGAAACAGTGAACAGTGGATAGTGATAAAGAAATATTCTAGGCAAATATGCCGTTACAGCCAAATGTGCAGCCTGACCCTCATGAGAGACAGAGAAACTATAAAAAGCAAGCTAATGATCCCAAAAGTACAGAAATAACTCTAGACACCCCAATAGTCTCTGAGAGCAACTCTTGGTCAAAACATATCACAGTGAACACTGTCTGTGAGGGAGCTTCTGAGCACCACAAAATAAAATTCAAGATTAAAAATGTGCACCATGTACCTTCCTTAGGAAAGGAATGAAGTATGCATTTTGTTTTAAAATAATTCAATCTATTCTAGTTCAGAATATATATAATAATAAAAGCATAATATGCTAATTAGACTGGATGTCCTTCTGGATGAAGTCGGGGCTGCAAGGGAAGCCCAGGTCCTGGGTGCCAGAGGGAAGCTGGTGCCAGCAGCTGGGGAGTGGGTAAGGGGGATACTCTTGCATAAATTTTGTGCACCGAGCCTCTAGTTAAATAATAAAGGGGGTAGTACCAAACTTTCCAAAGCAGCCTGTTCACCTTTACAGACTTTACCTGGATTCCTTGAAAGTTCTTAAATAATATTTTCAAATGAGTTTAATTATAGGTATTAGTTGAGTAACTCAATTTAGTTTTCATCACCATTATGAATCAACATATTTCTTTAATATATTAATGTAACATAATCCCTACTTGTCCCTAAATATTATACTTAAATTTCATTGTTTCAGAAAATTTTCTCCAATGAAGGGTTACTTCTTTCTTATAATATGGGATAAAAGTCACCATTTACTAAAGTAAAAAGAATACCATTATTCCTTCATTTATTTTGACAAAAGGAGGGAGGGAGGGAAGAGAAGGGAAGGGAGAGGAGGTAGGAGAGAAGAGGAAAGAAAGAAAAAAGGAAAGGATGGATGGAAGTATGAAATGATACTTTTAAAATATTGTCAGAGTACTGCTACTCCCAGCTCAAACACACACACACACACACACACATACTTAATTTCATCTCACACACACACACACACACACACACGCACACACTTAATTTCATTACAACTCCGTTAGAGGTAGAGGAAATATAATTTATTCTAATTCTCTTGTCTAAAACCACATTTTAGGGCAAAGTATAGTTAACTCCCTCCATATAGACTCCCACTCTACTCATCCCCAAAATAAAACACATACTCCCATGTATAGATATATGTGTACATCCATACATAGTTCTCTCCCCCCAAACACACACACACACACACACACACACACACACACACACATTTAGGTATCAGTGTATGAATTCTAAAGAGAGATGATGGACATATAAAAATGTCTATAGTTTCCTGAATTGGAAAGTAAGCCTATACTAAACCATGAAATGGGTGTTTCTGAGGGGAAGTTGAGAAGCCAGATTTAACAATTGCATTGGTCATTCAGCCAAAGCGTGTTTGCTGGTTGTCTACTTTGTATTAGGCATTGTGCTGGACATTGACAGACAACTGATATAAATACTTAAGTATTTAAGGAGGTATGGTTGGACAGCAGTTTTGTAAATTAGTGGAATATACTTTAAATATCATGCATATCCACACCATCATTTATAGATAGGAAAACTGAGGTTCAGAAAGATAAAGTGAATTCATGGTCACATAGCTACTAAGTGGCAAAGCTGGGAGCAGACCTTTAGACTTTTCACTCAATGGTTTCATGTTCCTTATATTGTATGATGCCAAGAATCCCACGGATTTGACAGCAAACCCTAGAGCCTGGATTCACAGAATCAGATGAGCTCAGTGTTTTGCTCAGAGTTTTTCCTTTATCAATCAACAATCAATGGGGGTGGTTTAGTAAACTGGTACATTCGAACAAGAGAATGCTGGGCAAATATTACATTACTGTGTAGATCTACATTTATCTAGGAAAACGTCTGACAACAGATTACTGGTAAATAAAAAAAATTCATGGGAAATTATACATGGTGGAAGCTCCTTCATGTACACCGTGAACCTTAGAATTTGTATATGTAGAGAAATGTCTGAAGAAAATGTTCAATGAGCTGATCCCAAGTGGTCATCTCCATATGATAGGATTTGGCAATTATTTTACATTAAATGTCATCATTTTTAGAAAAATAATATAATTATTTTAAAAAATATGACAATATATAAATGAAAGATGATAACTCGGGACAGAGTAAAAATAGAAATTATAGCAGAGTGCTAGGTATTAGATGGAAGTAGATAGGAAAGATTTTCAAAGATTAAAGAATGACCACCCAATGTTCATACCAAATGCTTATCCTGAAATAAACAGGGGTCTAATCCTTTTATTTCCAAGTTCACCCCAGTGACCTTCATGGACTGTAATTAGCAAATATTTTCCTGCAAGCGTGGCAGATAAGAGGGAAGCTGGACCCATAGAATGTGGAGGCCCATCATAATCTGTAATGGAGATGGGTGAGGATAGAGGTAGAAATATCTCTCCCTATACAATATTTGAGATAATAGCAGATCACTGACAGTGACCTCTTGTCTTCTCCTGTGGGTTGGCGCTTCCAAGACTAAACCTGGCTACAGCAGTAGCAACACAGTGGGAAATAGGATCCAGAGAATGGATCCAGTCACTATACCCCTCCTCCAGGGAGCTCCCCAGGCTAACAAGTGTGTGTCACCTTCATCAAATTTCCTGTCAATTGCCTTCTACCTCCCAGTCTGTCATCCATGCCCAAAATTCCAACCACACATGGTTGCCTTCTGAACCACAGCCTCCCACCAATCTTCCTGACTTAAGGGTAGGAACACTGAGGATGAACAACAGAAACTTTCATTTGAAGAGAGCTTTCATTTCCACAAGAATTCACATATTATCTCATTTCATCTCTGGAATGACAGCTAAGCAAAATGGAAGGAAACAGAGACTCTCTCTAACCACTTGTCCTGCTTTTTATCCACTTTCCTACACAATCACTGTCTTGTTCTTAGCTCCCATCTTCTGCCAACAACACATCCCCTTTTCCTAGCAGCAGCAAGTTACTTAAACCCAGTTTTATGGTCAGGGTATACCCTGTTTGGCCTGGCATCAAATATTGCCATTGATGAGGCCCATCAGCAAATTTCAGAGCACTCAATCATAGACACCATGGTGGAAAACCTCTTTAAATTATTTTGTAATTATTCAGTGTAAACAGTAGCTAAGGAAAGCAGCTCAACAAAGTGGCAATTCAGATTCCAAGTCAAATAGCCTGGATTTGAAAGAAAGTTCTTCCACTTATTGGTTAATCAGGAAACCCTGTGCTTCAGTTTCCTTGCAGGTAAAGAGATGATAACAGTATTAACCTCATAGGGATATTATAAGAATTGAATGAGTCAATGCAGATGATGTGCTTAGGAAACTAGCTGGCACATTGTCAGTGCTCAATAGATGTTAGCTATTATCAGTATAATTATTATTCTGAAGATTCCGCTCTTAGATAAAGTTCTGCCTAATAAGCCACAGCATCTGCTAATACTGGGTATTGGAAGATGTTTGAGGCATATACAGAAACCTCCTAGACACTTGTGACAAGTTGTTGGGCTTCCTCTGGGTGAAGACTGTCTTAACCTGGCTGGTGTCATTGTTCTTCTGGGTTTCCTCCTACCTAGTAGAAATTGATAACATGAAAACAGACTAGAACATGGGGAAGAAAAAGCACACAGAGATGAAATGAAAGCCAAGTAATTCAGTCATGTCCCTTAATGTCAAAATATATTAGTGTCCCATTAGTGGCTGACTGAAGTGGAAGATGACAAAGTTGTTTCTTGGAGTCTGGGGGAATAGCATTGCCATTAGCTTTCTAAATTTAAATTTGTCAAGAAAGTTATAGAGCACAGAAGAGACTAATAACCTGGTTAAAAATACACTCACCTCCCTGCCAACATCTACCACAAGCTACTCCTATCCCGATTTAAGTAAGCTCTATATTAGGGGTTCCAATGGAACCTCTCAAGAGTCTCAAAGGGACTCAGCAATCTGTGAACTACTTTTGAAATTGGGCAGTGACCTTAACCTATCACCGTCTCACTCATTTTCTCTGAAGGATTGAGTTTGAACTTGGGCAGAGTGGAAGTTCATGGCTCTGAACTTAATTCCCAACTGTCCCCCATGAGGACTTTCTCAAGAACCATAAGAACACCTCTCATTAAAGTCACGCATATGGGCCTCCAAAATCTCCAGGCCATAACCTCCCTATCCACAATATGAGCACCTGTTCCCCTGAGATGTTGGGGGCAGAGGAGTGGAGTGCCATCAAGACAATCACCTGAACACTCACTGCTAATCAACTTACACCTAGCTCTCATCATTCTCTCCTCTTCTGTAGGCTTGTCAATAGCTTTTTAAAAAATTGGCTCTTTATTGACTTTCAATCCATTAGGGTCAATTCTTCCATCTGCCTTTAAATTTTTTCATTTTTTCAATTTTCTTTACTACACTGTTTCTCTCAGACTGATAACAGACACCTTCATTCCCATCTCTTCCACAAGGACACCCTCTAAGGACAAAGGAGATGAGCTGGCTGTGCTTTTGTTTCCCAGAGTCACTTCTAGACTACTGATGAACACTGTTCCTTCCCTCTTCTCAGTGGAAACATGAATCAACTGGGAGTAATAACTTTAGTGCTAAGACAGTACTACCGTACATAAAGCAGAATGTTGAGTCAGAAAAAATTTAGTTCCAATTTGAACTCTGACAATGCTTAGCATTATGAATGCTGATGTTACCTTCCCTAAACCATTTTCTGATCTAAAAATTAAATTAATAATAATGTAGCGATAGTGTTGGAGGCCGCCCATTATCTTCACTAGCAGAGAGATGTGGACAAGGAACCTGAAGACTGGCCAACTTTGAAGCTCTGAAAGGTTAGAGACAACCACCCATTGTCTAGTTGAGACAATGAAAGGGGTTCAGGTTCAGGGTTCGGGCTCTGGAAGAGGCCGCACACAAATGAGACTAGAAAATATTAATTTGGAAATATTGGGGGCCAGGCGGGAGCCCAATTCAAGGGGAAGGACTCCCTTTGCTCTGGCCTAGCAATCCCTTTTATTAAGACTACAGGATCCACTCACAGCTCTAGGCAGGCAATTCCAGTAATAGCCAATCAGCAAGAATTTACATAAGATTAAAAGGTGAAGGTTGCTTTAGCTATCATCGTCTAAACTAGACAGTGCCTGGTTGGCTCTGATCTTTCAGAGCTTCAAGGTTGATCAGGATTACTTGTCCACACCTCTCTGCTAGTGAAGACAATGGGCAGCTTCCAACATGATAGTTCTATTTTTTAAATTTTTAAGAAGTACAAATTGCCAGTCATAAATACAATCATGGGGATGTAAAGTACAGCATAGAAAAGACAGCCAATAATATTGTAATAACTAAACATAGTGTCAGGAGGGTACTGGAAATAACAGGTTGATCACTTCACTAATATTGAATGTCAACGGTAAAATTTAAAAAAGAATTTTTAAAGCACTTATGGTTGCAAAGAAGCTGGAAAAAAAATAATGCACTGAGCATTGAATGAGAAGATACATGCAAGCAGTTAACCCATTCCTGATGAATAATAAGTGCTCAAAAATAAATACATGTATGTTATTTTATATCTATATATTTACTTTTTATTGAATTTATTGGGGAGACATTAGTTAATAAAATTATATAGGTTTAAGGTGTACAATTCTATAACATATCACCGTATATTGTATTGTGTGTTCACCACCCAAGTCAAGTCTCCTTCCATCACCATTTATCCCCCCTATACCTAAAAATAATGTATTGTTGTGTTACTATTATTAGCCTTGTGTTACTAAGGCTTTTTCAATTTTCACAAGCTCCACTTTTTAAAATTCAGTTGTGGATAATCATATCATAGCAGAAATAGAGTCTCCCCTCTAAAGAGCAGTTAGTAGATCTCAAAACTCAGCAGGAGAGCATGTTGACCTGGGTGTGGAGATGAGATTCAAAGCTACGTAACATCTATGGTCTATTAGATGAGAATGGAAATGGGGACTGTGAATGTTAGCAAGATATCCTACTGAAAGATATTAAGACTATAAATCCTGATTCATGGTAGAGAGAAGACTCTTAAAGTCATATAATTATTCTACATTTGTATCTTGTAAATATCCTATTTTTATTAACATTTCTTTTTTTAAATATAATTTTGTTGATTTTGGAGAGGAAGGGAGAGGGAGAGGGAGAGAATCATCATTGATGGGAGAGATCATTGATGGGCTGCCTTCTGCACGCCCCACACTGGGGATTGAGCCTGCAACCCGAGCATGTGCCCTAACCAGGAATTGAACCCTTTCTAGTTCATAGGTCGATGCTCAACCACTAAGCCACCCAGGTTGGTCTTCATTAATATTTCTTAAATGGTTCAGTGTAAGACCTGCCACTTAAAACACTCACTGTGTAGACTCATTGATTTTTATGATAAGCTATAATTTAGCCATTTGTTATTCATATATAAAGGGTTTTCCTTTACAAGGCACAAAAGCATCACAACTCTGTCCACCTTTCTCCCTTGAGGCCTGATTTAATAATAGTAAGTTGCTCTTCAGCAATATAAATGTGAGATTCTACCTGATCATAACCTAGAAATATGTTTCTACAAATGTTTAATAGAATTCATTTGAATGGGCCCTTGTTTTATCAATGGATTTTGATTAAAATATTAATTGCTAGTTTGAATTCATGGCAGGAAAGACCTAAAATAGAGGCTGTGATGTGCTGTTCACAGTAACTGCTTTGCAACAGTTAAATGAATGAAACGCAAGAAAGTCACGGCCTGGAGGCTGTAGCACAGTTTGCTTTCCAAGTGTCCCCATCTTGCTCACTAGTGACTTTCTCTTCATGAGCTCCTGGAAAGCCCTGATTTGGTGGTTCACTTCTGTCCTTTGCCCACTGAGATCCAAAGGTATATCCATGTTGGATTGTGGTTTCTCATTCCTTTGCATCTTATCTAGTGGGATCTACACAAATAAAAAGAAAGAAGAAAGAACATCCGAAGAGCAGATGTACCTTCCAGAATGGTATGTAAACCTTTCTTCATTAAATAACTATCAAGGTGGGCCTTATTTAGAATTATAACCAATGACTTTCTTTAGCAACTTCCCAGAAATTGCTACCATCTACCCTGGAATGTTTTTAAACTGCTACTGAGAATACATATCCAAAATACACCCTCAAGTGAGCCTCTTTACATTGAACAATAAAACCAAATTAGATCAAGACTTCTGAACAGAGATTTAAAATGGATTTTAGATACCTGCTGAGATCAGGTAGAACTAATAATTCCATTGCTTTCTGCCTAGAGTAGAGAATCGTATCTTGGGAATGTGAAATAGGTTGTAAGAGTTCTTGAATTTGGAACCAATGATAAAAACCAAAACCACATGAGCAGCCATCAGTCATGAGTTCCCACTGCACAACATATTATTTTAGAGAAAGTACCTTTAAAGGTTAATTCATTTTTGATAGAAGTTGAATCAGTTCTCAGCCTCTTCAGGATCCATTTATGAGATAGCTGATATGCCATAGCTTACAAATTATCTGAGACAGCTATCCCCTCCAGATCTCTAAGATTATGGAATTAAAGCAATTAGAGGATGGGGAGAGATTTTAAATGTTATTTAAATCAATGTTTGCCATTCCATCTGATTCTATATCCTCATATGATTGCATCTTCCAACAGCTGCTCAGTCTCTGCTTAATCCTCATCCAGGATTGAGGTACAGGACGGAGGTACCCTATACTTTGTTTAACCTGCTTCAAGCTTTTTCAAATTCTTCCTAAAGAATCACTCAATCTCCACTCCTCCCTCTCTCCTTCTTCTCCCCTCTCTCTCCATAGCTTCTGTTTATTTGTCTTTCTTCTATTATTTGGGACAAAATTGGTTTAAATCACTGAGACAATCAGCCACAGGCACTAATGGCAAAATAATATAAACTTTAAGCACCAGAACTATCACTGGTCAAACATTTACAGACTTAATGGCTAATAGGTTAGAAATAAGCAATAAGTACCAAATAGCAAAAAACATGTATATCATTGGTAGAAACAAAACTAATTGTAAAATTTTTGAAGACTTTCAAATACACATGGAAATGTACACTTTCATGCTTCCATCAAACCTGTAATAAATATTTATTCTTCTGAAATTGAAATAAATGAATATGTAGTAGAGTGCAAGTAGTATGTGGCTGTTAGACACTATCTCTTATGCTGGATATCATGGTCCCAGCATTTAAAGGAGAACCAAAGTTGAAGAACCAGTAGTGAGTTCACTTAGAAACATTGCAAAGCAACTAAACAGGCAGAGCAGTTTCTGAACAATAGCCTTTACCAAGATTTCAAATTTTCTTTTTTTTTTTAATCAAAAAAATATATATATTTTTATTGATTTCAAAGAGGAAGGGAGAGATAGATAGAAACATCAATGACTCATTGATTGGATGCCTTCTGCACTCCCCACACTGGGGATCAAGCTTACAACTTGGGCATGTGCCTGACCTGGAATCCAACTGTGACTTCCTGGTTCTTAGGTTGACGCTCAACAACTGAGCCACGCCGGCTAGGCAAGATTTCAAATTCTCTTGATCATTCATTTCTTCTGGGAGGCAGTGACTTTCAAAGCACCGATTGACTCCATCATCTAATTCTGAGATTTTTTTATATAGAATCACCCCGCCTATACTTTACTGTTATAAGTTCCGGATACCAGAATCTCAGATTTGTTTTTGTTAAGCCACTCTTGGACTCCCAAAGTGTCCTCTTCATAAAACCATGCAGTCTACTCACTTTGTCCTTTCCTTTTGTTTGTGCATATTAAATCTGCTTCTCAGTTCTCACCCTCATTCCTCCTTCACAGCAACCTTCCACACTGTGGGTAACTCCCTGCTCCTGGAAACCCTTTTTTTTTTTGGACTTCAGTTCGAAACACTCTCCTGGTTTCTCAACTCAATTTCCATCTGCCTTGTCTTTTTCTCCCCAGCAGTTCATCCTCCTCTAAGGATGAATATCTTGTAGCAGAAAAATCTGTTAGGATAGGAGTTTTGGACTTTAAGTTCCCACTTACTCTTTCTTTATGCTCTTTTATGCTTAAAGAGTATTAAAATTGGGCAAATATGATGATGAAAGGCAAAGAAAGTAAATACCCACAGGAAATAAAGAAGGATGGAAATGAGAGGTAGAAGGAATATGCATTTTTGCAGAATTCTGCAAATTCAAAATGCTGAGATGAAGAGAAGTTAATAACAGTTGGAATGGGGACAAGTAAAGAGTTCAAGCCTGTCTCTCATCACACCAGGCCCAAATCATTGCCACTTTATGAAGAGAGGCCATGTAATATAGGTTTCCTGGTTATTAAAAATGACTGAAGATGCCATCAGAAAACACTAACATGAGCTACTTTTAGTACCATAAACTGCAAAGGCATGGAGAGTTCTTTTGCTGTTCTGATTGTGGAGAAGACCATAAATCACTACCTCCAATGGTGTAAGGAACCACTGGGCTTGAACCAATGAGACACAATAGAATAATGTCACTTCTGATCCATCTGAATGGCTTCAGATTTTACGTGCTCACAAAGAATGACTTTCTTTTTATTTCAGGTTTCAATTTCCATATATCAAAGAGAAAGCTTTACATTTATTTGCTATTTACAATGCTAAAAGTCTTCACTAGGATTTGCAATCAAAAGCTATTGTTATATTCTGTTCTTATTTGCAACTGATAAGGAAATTGACTTTCTTTGCTGCAAAGAAAGCTAAAATATGTGTTGGGATTTGCATAGTTTAAAAAGTGTCATTTCACAGAAGGAAAAATTGTGTAGCCATTCACATATATCAATAAAGATACTAAAATTAGGCTAAAAACTACTGGTATATTTGTTCATCTAGTAACTCTAAACACTTTGATGAATCAAATGGTGGCATTTGAGCAGGCATCTAGGTGTAATATTAAAAAGAAATTTTATAAAAACCCAAGATTACATGTAATTTTAAAATACTTAAAATATTTCACCAATAAACCTTCAGAAAAATCCGGAATTTAGAATTTTTATAAGTAAAAAGAAACAAGCATGCATGAAGTAATAATGGAGAGAAACTAAATATGGCCATCTATTAAGGTTGAGAAATGTTATAACTCCAATTAGTGTGAGAAAAGATTGATGTGTAAATGACAAAATGAATTCCTATTAAAGAGCTACTGTGAGAATGGTACAAAAGTAGCCATGCATTCCTAGGAAATAGGCTCAGTAAGGAGACAATTCCAGCATGTTGTGTTATGTCAAGAAAATACAAAGTATTGGCCTACAATAAATGGCATTATATCAGAAACAGTTCCCCAAATGGCTTTAGCTTTCTATACAAACCATCATATATAAGGACACTATACTTTCATAAAATCTTGGCATTAGAGAAGAAATTCTTGCAAAGTCATTTCTTCTTAGCAGGCAATGAGCATTTCACCATTATGTTTTAGCGCATATTTTCCCATCCAGGTTGACAATGGCTTGCCAAGGTCTGGAATAGTCAGCGGTGCTACATTTGGCTCAGGAGAGAGACATGGCATCACACCTCCCCTACAACTCTGCTAGTCATCAGCTTACAGCTGGTGGAAAGCCAAGTCCCCCACTTGTAGCACAGATGTGCTCCCAATAACCCATGTTTCCTTGTCAGAAATCCAAGGAGAGTGAATCAGAAAGTCCTCTAAATCCAATTCCTCTTTCCAACGCAGCAATTTAGCCAATTAGGTGGAAATTTTTCATCACCTTTCTCTATTTCCTGACCCAATGACTAAAGGATTTTTTTAAATGAAGCATTCTTCTGGTTGATGTAAGAACAGACAATAAAGACAAATTGCTAGAATAGAACTTGTAAAAATCATATGACAATTCTACCACTACACCAATTATTAACCAACAAAAATAACCTTGTAAAATTTGATAGTAAACTTAAGGAAAATGTTTCTTAAGATATACTGTTAGTGTTAGACTAATAAATTACTCATATGATTAAGAGTAAACAAATATGACATAATGAACAAAAATATCAATTAAAAGTAAAACAATGAAAGAGAGGAAAAGAATGGTTTCTGCTGAGAATGTCATAAAAGAATGTGAAATTTGGGGTACTTTTGCTTGTCCCATTTCTTTCTCTCATTTCACTCACCATGTTAAAGTAGCTCAAGTCTCTACGAAAGGCAATATCCTAATATATTCATAAGCCAAGGACCTATCTTCAAGGAAAAATGCAATTATTTTACTTAGCATAGGCAATCAAAAATCATCAGAACAAAAGAGTTTTGTCCCAATTAAAGGACAAAAATAACTTCTCCTGAGAGCAGGAGAGTCTAAATGATTAAGAAAATAAAATAATTAGTTATCCATAATATAGAGGTTAAAAGCTTTGGCATCTTTGTTACATTTGTAATTCTTCCATTCCGCTTTATTTTAGTCAAATATTTTAGCTACAACGTTGGAACTTGCTGAATTCATTTTTAGTATTTCATTTTCTGACACAAAATGTGACAACTGGTGCTGGGGATTAACTCCAACATCAACAAGTATTTTTTTCCCACTTTTCATTTCATAAAAGTATTTCAGGGTACTATGAAAGACCAAGAAAACTAAACTGTATTGCTGTAATTAAATTGAAGTTCTCCCACAAATGAAAGGCACACTGCAATTTAGGACCATGCCACAAAGCAATCCAAACAAAACACGCTCTTGGAATGCTAGAAACAAATGTCTAGATTTGTTTGTTATTGATATATTTTTCTTACGCTATGACATAATATAATATCAGTTATTATTGCAATACTGGAATAAAAAACAAAAACATTTATTTTTTCTCTCTGAATGCAGTAAATCCATTAATAACATTGCAGTTGTAATATTTTTATAAAAATATGAATGAATACTTTCTAAAAGTATTTAGGTGTGTCCTTTGTTTTGTTTTCTTCTGGGTAGAGAGTCCCTATGTAAATAAATCTTTTATTCACAAAACTAGCAAAATTATTCATTTTCCTTTCCTTTTACAGTCTGTATTTCTACAGTTATTTTATTACTAGGTGCCTGGTACACGAAATTCGTGCATGGGGGTGCAGGATGTCCGTTAGCCCAGCCTGCACCCTCTCCAATCTGGGACCCCTCGAGGTATGTCCAACTGTCCATCTAGACCAGATCCTGGTAAGATTAGGCCTAAACGGGCAATCGGACATCCTTCTCACAATCTAGAACTGCTGGCTCCAAACTGCTCACCTGCCTGCCTCCCTGATTACCCCTAACTGCTTCTGCCTGCCAGCCTCATCACCCCCTAACCACTACCCTGCCAGCCTAATTGATGTTTAACTGCTCCCCTGCCAGCCTATTTGCCCCCATCTTCCCTCCTCTGCTGGCCTGGTGACTCCTAATTGCCCTCCCCTGCAGGCTTGATTGCCCCCAACTGCCCTCCCTTGCAGGCCTGCTCCCTCCCAACTGCCCTCTCCTGCTGGCCTGATCATCCATAACTGCCCTCCCTTGCAGGGCCTGGAACCTTCAATGGCCCTCCCTTGATGACCATCTTGTGGTGGCCATCTTGTGTCCACATGGGGCAGGATCTTTGACCATATGGAGGTAGCCCTCTTGTGTGTTGGAGTGATGGTCAATCTACAAATTACTCTTTTATTAGATAGGATAGAGGCCTGGTGCATGGGTGGGGGCCAGCTGGTTTGCCCTGAAGAGTGAAGGTCCCCTTAGGGTGAGGGGCAGCCTGGGCGAGGGGCATGTGGAGGTTTGCAGGCTGGTCATGCCCCCCAGCAACCCAACTGGAGGCCCTGAGATCTGGGATTAATCTATGTCTACAATTGAAACTTTGTAGCCTGGAGTGGAGGCCTAGGCCAGCAATGGCAGACTGAAAGCTTGGCTTCCTCCATTTCCAGGGAAACCCAAGCCTCTGTTCTCTCCAGCTCAGTGGCTGCTGCCATTTCTGTATCTTTTATAATTTAAACTTTGTAACACTGAGTGGAGGCCTAGCGAGGCAGAAAGCTTGGCTTCCTCTGTTGCTGGGGAAACCCAAGCCTTCCTCCTGCTCTCAGTGGCGGCAGCCATCTTGATTGGGATTTATTTGCATAATTTGCTCATGCTTGGCTTGTGGGTGTGGCTTGTGGATGTGGAGAAGGTATAGTCAAATTCGCATATTAATCTTTTTAGATAGGATAGTATTAGGAATTTGGATTTAAAAAGAAATGTAAAGTTCATATTGTTCAACCACATTATTTTACAGAAAAATGAATTTGGGACCAGACAAGTCATCAATTTTATTGTACTAATATAATTAATACAGAGAATCTGCTATAAATAAAAGAGCAATGTCCTTCAGCCCTTCTTATAACATTTTAAAAAGAATTTAAAGAATTAAACTATTAATATAAATAGTATACACAAAGTTAAATCTTCATATAGTTGGTGGCAGGAAAAGAACCTTAAAATTCAAATGTATCTACTAAGATCCTGTTATGAGCTGGGTTGTATCCTGGGAAATTTATATAATCAAGTCCTAACCCTTCAGTTCCTCAGAATATGACCATATTTGGAGCCAAGGTCTTTAGAGGAATTAAGGTTAAATGAGGTTTTATGGGTAGACCCTAATCTAATCTGACTGGTGTCCTTATAAGAAGAGGTTAGAACACAGATAAAGAGGGAAGAAAATATGAAAACATAGGAAGATGATGGCCATCAACAAGCCAAACAGAGAGGCCTCAAAAGAAATCAACCGGCCAACGCTGTGATCTCAGACATCTAGCTCCCAGAAGCGTGAGAAGAAAAATTTCTGTTGTTCAAGCTACTTAGGCTATGGTACTTTATTGTGGCAGCGCTTGCAAATTCATACAGATGCCTGCTAAAAGATGCACTGAGAACTAATGCATTTTGTTTTGGTCCTATGACTATTGGTTATAAAAGATACATAATAGAAGAGTGGGTTGGAAAACTGGTGGCTTGATAACACTATTCAGGATATTTAAACCTAATATCAACTTCTTGTAAAAGTCAAGGTATATAGAATAATAATAAAAATTACCACTGTGTTATTGAACTCATGTTATTTCTAAGATCAGATTTTTTAATTTTAATTTTTAAAAAAATTATCTTGACTAAAAAAATAAACAAAATTTTATGAATTTATTTCCCTCCTGGGTCCAGCCCAGCAGATCTGGTGCACAGCCTATACCAGTGGTCAGCAAACTCATTAGTTAACAGAGCCAAATATCAACAGTTACAAGGATTGAAATTTCTTTTGAGAGCCAAATTTTTTCAACTTAAACTTCTTCTAACGCCTCTTCTTCAAAATAGACTCGTCCAGGCCGTGGTATTTTGTGGAACAGTCACACTCAAGAGGCCAAAGAGCTGCATGTGGCTCGAGAGCTGCAGTTTGCTGACCACTGGCCTATACCAAACCACCCACTAACCAGGAAGCTGACTTGAGCCACGGCCTCCTATGCCTGCACTGCAAACCAGCAGCACTGAGTAAATACTCACTTTACTTTTGAAGTAACCTTTCACTATGCAAGGAGTGTTGACTTATAAGCCTGGTTTTACACCTATGCACACATGAATAATCCATCTATAAACAGCTTTTAAAAGCAAATAGATATATTTTCAAATGTGGAGGGAGTCCTAAATGTATTATCCTTTACATAACTGCACCAGATTCTGCAACATGCTTACCTTTGCTAAGGGAAGAACACAGGTACCCCCTATGCACTGAGGATGAGAGCTGGACCCTTCACAAGAGCCTCTTTCACAGACCAAATGCCCTGGATAACAATCCTAACAGAGTCTTCAAGGACTTTGGCAGTACTCAATTTTATTTTTAACTGGGGCTTGTCATTCTGGTACTTTTCTTATAGCATCTGAACTGCAAACTTATCAAAAGTTTACACAATTGAAAGACTCAAAATTGAATTCTAAATTATTATTCATCCCCACATTTTCTTACAAAGTGGGAAGTTTAGATAGTATGATTTGATTAAAATATGTAAATCACATTTATGAAAATAAACATACACAAGAAAATGACCAAAGGCTATGCTAATGGTAGAGTTCAGGGTCTTAAATGCTATCCTCAAAGCAGATGGCATTGACTGTTTAACTTTATCACTTTTATGATCTTAGGCATGTTTTCTAACATTTTTATTCTCAGTCTTGTCATCTATGGAATGGGAATAATAATAATAATGATAATTACTATATGCCAGTATCAGGACATTAAATCTGATCAGAACTCAAGCTGATTAGCATAATGTCAGGTACACATGATTACTTCTCTGGCTAAATGGAACAAAGTGACTAGGGTTCTGCTTAGCGAAAGGTGAGACATTGACTGTCCCATGGCAGTGCAGGGCCTGAGCCTCTCTGATCAGCATTAGGGCTAAAAGATGACATGTCATGTCTCAGAGTATGTCTTGCCTATTTGTGCCTTAGATCCCCTTGGGACTGATTTTCACAGAGTGTGGGATCATGCCCTGAATTTTATCATAACAGAACTTCAAAGATGCTATATATTTAAAATGCAGGGACTAGCTGCATTTTTTAAAAGATCTGAAAAACTGAAATGCAAAAAGGTTAATAAATGATCAATATTCCACAGACAAACACATGGCTTCCCCTAGATACACAAAACTAAGGATATGACCACAGGGGTTGGGGGTAGGGCTATGGAATAAGGAGGAAGACACTCCAGTCAGAGATGTGGTCCACTCCTGCTGCCCCTTTTGACATAAAACAGACCCCTCTGGTGAGCTAAGTGGGAAGAGCACAGGCAGAGTAAGGAAGCTCTTGGGGAAAATTCAGAGCCCAGCAAGGAAAACAACTGTTGTCTGTGTTGCAGCCTGGGCTCAAATTTGAAAATTGGTATGAGATAAAGCCCAAGTAGCTCCTACTTCCTTTCTTTGGAATTTTCAATTTGGTTTATCTGATTTATGGAACGAGCAGAAAGAAGTTGGCATGAAAAGAAAGGAAAGCATGACATTTTGGCCCAATTAAAGGTCAAGTGAAATCACCAGAAGATAACCCAGGAAAGGTGACAGTGGGAGGAGAGAGAAAGAGAAGATGGGTGAATCTTAGCAGTCATCTCTGTTCAGAGGCTCAGAGAGCAAACAGCTTTGTTTTTCAAAAATCCTGAAACTAACTCTAAGCTTCATGATTAGACTCTGAGATTGAACAAGTGACTTTTTTCCCCCCAGCTTCCTGGATTTAGCAACTCTCTCCCGTTCTTTTAAAAGTATCACATTTATTATTTGCTTTCTTCCCCTTTATAGAAATAATGCATATTCATTGAAATCTATCAGAAAATATAGAAAGCCAATTAGAAATTATCTATAATCCTACCACTCAGAGATAACACAGAGGTATACTGTAATAATAAAAACAGCATTAGCCATAAATACACTCCCAACTTTTGAATGCCCTTTTGGTACCCTCACAATTGATCTTTGGGTCCAGAAACTATTACCCAAAACTCATAATCAATGAATCAGAATTTGGACAGATTTCTGCCCCAGATAACAAGTTCTTCTGGAAGTTTAGATGGCCCAAAAGTGTTATTCATTCTGAGGTTCTTGTGAAGACTGGTGTGTTAGCCACCAACAGCTTAATTCATTCTGAGGCAAATTATGCCTGATGGATCCTCTTGGCTACTTTAGAGGTCAACAGGATAGTTTAAAAGGCATACATGTAAATTTCCACTTTGGCAATGTGTTAGCTACTCCCTGATAGAGTGCAAGGTGTATAAGAGTTTTCTGGGGCTCCCTTTTCTGATCTGTAAGCCAGAAAACTAAGGATTTAGTTACCTCATTCTGAGGCATACTTCCTGCAATGTGTTCATGCCAGGACCAGGCAGTACAGAGAGAAAGCAGCAGTGTTGGTTTATCTCTTTCTCTTAGGGTCACAGCTGCTTTCATTGAGAAGAAAGTCTTTCTCCACTTACAATTTTAAGCACATGAAGCCTTTGTCATTGCTGCTACCAGTATAAGTCAATAGGATAGAATAGAGTCCCAAAAGTAACATGTATTCAAATATATCCATATTCATATGTATGTATGCATATATGTATAGATATATATATCTTCAATTAATTTTTGATAAAAATGTAAAGGCAACCCAATAGAAAAAGATGGTCTTTTCAACAAATGGTGCTGGAACCACTAAACAATTTTAAACGCAAAAAGAATAATAATAAAAAACCCACAAGTAACCTAAAACTCACACTTTATTTATTTTTAAATATGTTTTTATTGATTACAGAGATGAAGGGAGAGGAATAGACAGATATATCAATGATGAGAGAGAATCATTGACAGGCCACCTCCCACATGCCCCCCACTGGGGATCGAGCCTGCAATCTGGGCATGTGCCCTGACTGGGAATCAAACCCAGACCTCTTGGTTCATAGGTCAACACTCAACTACTGAGCAACGCTGGCTGGCCAGGCTAAACCTCACATTTTATACAAAACTTAACAAAAATAAGTCACAGATTTAAATGCAAAATGTAAAACGTTTATTTACAGAAGAAAACAAAAGCGGAAATATTCATGACCTGGGATTAAACAAAGAGTTCTTGAATGTAACACCAAACATACCAGTGTGGCAAAACTGCCAGAGTGCTGGGGTATAAGAATATGGGGGCGAGAGGGCAATTAAAAAAGAGAGAGAAGAATTTCCTGAATTTCTCTGAGCATTCAGAGTCCCTTCCCTTTCCTTAAGTAGGAGCCCAAGGGCTCTCCTAGAGCTTCCTCTGCCTGCACCCAGTGCCGGAGGCAGGCTTTGTGTTGCCTGGAGTCCACAACAGGGTGTTTCGGAGGAAAAAACAATAGCAGAGCTCACCACCAGTTTGATGCTATTTTAAATTCTTATCTTCTCCAATCTGCTGTTATCACTTACTTTTCAGAGTTTTCAAATAGCTACTTTACGAATTCTAGACAGGTGTTTTCTTCTCCTTCAACAGATGTTTATTGATTGGCTGCTACGTGCCAAGCACTCATGGAATACAAAAACATACCTCTTTAAAGAAATAATTTTAACTTTGTCAAAAGCTGAAAGTTTTGTTCTATATAAGATATTAAGAGAATAAAAAGACAGTAGATATACTGTAATAAAAATATTCACGTTCACAAACCACATACTTAACAAATGACTCCAGAATACAGGGTAGGCCAAAAGTAGTTGTACAGTATGGTAAATGACACAATAATTAATAAATAATAATACAAAAAACTGTGTCTTGTGTACTCACAACTGTATACCTACTTTGCCCACCTCTGTATATGACAAATTTTCAAAATTCAACAGGAAGAAAACAAAACAGCTTCCCAATTGGTGAGATTTGAACAGATACTTCATCAAAGATTACAAAATAAAACACAAATAATCACATGTAAAGACACTCATTTTAGAATGATCAAATGATAAAAAATTTTCCAATGCTGTTAGCAGGGATATGGAAAAACTGGAATTTGCATACATTTGTTGGTGGAAATGTAAAATGGGACAATCACTCTGGGAAATAGTTGATTTCTTAGGAAGTTAAGCACACACTTACCATATGATCCAGCAATTCCAGGAAAATGAAAACTAATGTTTACACAAAACCCTTTCATTAATGTTTATGGAATGTCTATCATAATTTCCTAGCACAGGAAATAACCCAGATCGAGATCTCCTTTAATGAGTAAATGGGTAAAAAAATGGAAATATTCATACAATGAAATGCTACTCAGCAGTAAGTAGGAAAAAATGATTGATGTATGCAACAACTTTGATAAGTATCAAATACATTGTGGTCAGTTAAAGAAGCCAGTTGTAAAAGGTTATGTATTAGACACATACTGGAGTCCTGACTTTCATGAAGACCAAAGAACATGAATGTGGATTGTTAAACATTGCTGCAAACAGCAAATAGCAGCATGAAAGTGGATCAAAGCTAAGTTACTATTGTCGTGATACATAAAGACAGTACTCACGATTGTGCTTAGATTTTTCTCCATGTTCCTCGCTTTATTTGATAATGTTTTGCTATCTAATTTTAAAAGTTATACTCAAACTTCATAAAATGTTGTTATATAAATATTTCATCAGTTACATATAATCTGTACTATTTAATATATCCTATATAAATATACATTTTGGATTTAAAGTGGCCATACCTTGGTGTCTTGCTTATTATACCCTTTCAAAACAAACAAATTTACCTCACTATAGCATATATACCTGAAATTTTTAAAAAAAAGTGCCTCATTTAATTTGCATGCCACTAAGACTTAAACACAATACAAACTTAAAGAGTGAAATATGGCACCTATCAAACGCACTTCGGTTGTTGATACTCAAAACTCTGAACTCTATCAGTAGTGCCACTGAAAGCAATGATCCCTGAGAGCCACTGCTTGGACTCAAGTTTTCTGAACAGTCCTTCTGTAGAAGAGAGAATAAACCCCAGCAATTACCTACTTTAAATTACAAATTAAATGCTACCTTCTCATTTAATTCTTTGATCACTCAATTTTGATATCCATAAAGGTAGTGCTTTATTGTGCTGATACAGAGAAAGTACAAAATAAATATTTTGAAAAAATATTTAATAAGTAAGTGTAAATCTACTGTATTTTCTAGCATATAAGATGACTGGGTGTATAAGACAACCCCCAACATTTCCAGTTAAAATATAGAGTTTGGGATATACTCGCCATATAAGACTACCCCCCTTCCAATGCACACCAAATAAAAATTTAAAAAACATCAGATTTGATTTCAATATGGTAATTTTGAGAAGATTTTACTGGGTTAAAAAGTCATCTTATACGCTGGAAAATACGGTTTAAGATTAGGGTTGAAAATAAGATTATATGACTTTGGCATATACCTAGATGTTAGACATTGAACAGGTCAATTTAGAACTGTATTCTTTCATTCATTCATTCTACCAACCAAACATTATGTTTGGTTTCAGAATACTTTGTGCTGAGATCTGTGATCAGAGCAGGAAACACAAAGATTCATAAGAAGATATGGTCAATGATCTCAAAGTTTAGTGTGAGATACAAATGATATAGAGCTCATATAACTGATACCAATTTACTAAACCTTTGAGAACTATGAGAACATCAATAGTGAACTCCTGTGAGGATGTAGCTAACTCTGACTGCAAGAATCAAGAACCAATTCTTTGAAAAGGCAATCATTCAACCAAGCCCTGAGAAACAGAAAGGATCATGATGGATGAAAGGTGGCAGATAATAAATTGTTAAGAGTGTGAACTCTGAAGTAAGATGGCCTGAGTTTGCATCCCAGTCTGCCATTCATTAGCTGTGTGACCCTAGGCAAGTTACTTAACCTCACTGTACATCAGGCTTCTCATGTATTACATGAAGATAATACCACATAGGATATAGGGTTGTTGGGGGACTACATTAGCATAATATATGTAAAGCACCTGTACCAGGATCTGAAACATAACAAAAGCTAACTAAGTATATGGGAGATGGAGACAAGAAAGAAGAGCAAGACAGAGGCAACAACATAAAGTCCCAAAGTGGAGCGCTAAAAAACATATTTTATTTTTGTCTGTTTTCACCAGAAAAAAAATTGAAAGCATTAATTATGTTAAGTAAAATTATTGTGTATAAACTGGGTTTTGCTAACTCAGTGAAAGTTTTAGGACATTGCTCCTTTATTACAACCTCGGATTCTTATCCCAGAAAAATGCACAGATGCAGATGACCACTCCAGAACCCCATACATCATTTTAGGGGTCTGTCCACAAATCAAGGTCAGCAGGCACATCTTCAACATCTTCCCAGAGCCTTAGATAATTAGATCAGAGTAATGGTTTAATAGTATGACCAACTTTCCATAAAAAACAATGCTTAGTATGGAATTATATATAGCCCTATGCAATTAGGAGGCCTAAAGTATAAAAATAAAACTGTGAACTCATAGAGGACTGAGACAAGTAGAACACAATGAACTTCGCAGCTCCATCTCAAAGCAGAGAAGGGGAAAAGAAGGCAATTGTGGTTAAGCGGTTCTTTGTCTGCGAAGTAGACCTGTGAAGGGAAAGGGCGCAGGTCATCTAACCCTGAGGAGGAGACGAGGGTGAGAGACAAAATGTAAAAACTGACCGCATTGTACTCACATGGTGAAGGAGCCAGGGGGGGCAGACACTCTCCGCAGGTCCGCAGCTTGCACCTGATGGAGACTAGAGGCAGCAGGGAATGAGCAGCGAAGACAGTCAGCACAACAGCGTGGACAGACAGGGAACAAGCCAGGAGAGAGAAAGAGAGACACACAAAATTTAAACAGAAATTAAACAAGCGTGTCACCAAACAGTGAATGCAAAGGAAAAATCAAGCCAGCCATGGAAATAATCCAAAAAGCCGGTGATAGCAATGAAGCCAACAGGACACATAGCAGAGGCTGGCTCTAGGCAAACCACAGACTGAGCACAGGGCAGAGTGCAGGGCAGATGTGGAGAGCGCTGACACTGGGCAGAGATGCAGGGCAGGAGGGATCATTATGGTCCTCTCTTTCTCTAGGTCATTCAGGACATCCAAGGAGAGGAAGCACCACACACACACACACACACACACACACACACACACACACACACACACACGGGCAGGCTGGCATCGTCAACTTATCTCTGAGGAGAGTGAAGGTATATTTCATCCCTTAGCCCTTATAATTTCAGGGCTTTGTAGGAATATTCATGTCAAAAGACCACCATGTTGAAAAGACTGACTCAACTTTAACTTCTTTCACTTAAACACCAAAGGCTTTTTAAGAACTCTATAAGTGATACCCAAAAAGCCTAAATTTACCACAGCAAAGCCGTAATTCCACTCATATTCTTGGTAGAAGATCGAAACCATAGAGAACATCTCTCTTTTGTCCCTTCTTAGATTAAAGAGAGGGCCTTGGGTGGCTATTAGAAAAGACAAATGTAGAATTCAAAAAACTAAACCCCAAATTTCCTGTCACTTTTACCTAATTACACTCTCAGTCGATTTAAACAGTTTCACTATAGTTGCAATAGACATAGCTCCACAGATCCATTTTTTCTGCTGGGTTTGTAAAGTCTCATGTAACCTCACTCATGAAATAACTCCCTGTTATTCCCCAAGGACTATCAGTTGTAACCAATAATATTTCTCAGCAGACAGGCTGATGAACTCTGTTTGCCTAGTTCAAAGCTGGCAACAAGAAATCTTGTCCTTAGACAATGCAATAACCCTTAACAATGTATTTTTTAAAATAAATACTGAACTCATGGTAACAGGTAGCTTAAGACCTCCCTAAACACCAGTAATATTAAATTTCTGATCTTTTTCTGGAAAAAAGATTTTTTTTATTTTCTTTTTAGAGAGAGAGGAAGGGAGAAGAGGGAGAAAGAAACATATTTGACAGTGAAATATTGAGCTGCTGCCTCCTATATGTCCCCTACCAGGGACTGCCTGCAACTGAGGCATGTGCCCTGACCGGGAATCGAACCAGCAACCTTTCAGGGCATGGGACAATGGCCAACCAATAAAGCCATACCAGCCTGAGCAAGTTTCTGATCTTTTTCTAAAGTGCCTTTCAAACAGGGGACATAATGTGGCTTCCACATTACTAGTACATGAATATGAACCTACATAAATCTCCTCTATTACTTTTTTGTGGGAAGCTATTTGCTAGAGTTCATATTTCGAATAGATTCATAGCCACAATAAAATAAGATATATTCCTGTACCAATGGAGGGAGGATTATTGAACACAAATGGGGACTAGCCTTTTAGTTTGTGTGTAATAATAACAAATATGAATTATAAACCAAGACATTTTTTAAAATTATTTTTCCCATTTTGCATATATGAAGCAATAGTGGCATTATGAAGGACTACTATTTAACTGTTTCTCATGGGACTTCCTCCAGCTATGCATGTGAATCAGATCTAAAAATTCTTCCAGTTATTATCATAAAATTTGATCAAGACATTTCCTATATCATTTTCATATTCATGAGATCTTAGATTTGTTATTTTAGAAATAATTTTGAAGAAACATATCAGATCTGAACCATGTGTGAGCCACTTATTCTCCATGTAACCACGAGTCTCAGGCACATTGACAGGTACCAGGAAACCTAAGAGGAAAACTCCAGCGTTTCCCCACAGAGCAGGGAAGGAAGATAAGTAAACCAATGGTTACACTATTTTTCATAAATGGTATTAGCAAGAGCACTATAGGAGCACTGAATGGTATATTTAATGTCTAGAAGTAGATTGAAAAGAGTTCTTGGGTAAAGTGATATATCAGTGCAGTCTTGAACTTGAGTGAGAATCAGCAGATGAAAGGAGGTGAGGACAACAGAAGTGCAAAAGATATGATGATTCACAAGACAAGCAGCTGCTCTAGAACTAGCAATTATCTCTGAAGCACAGGAATATGATGATGAAGAAGGCAATGATCATAAAGTCTATAAAGCAAAGCATATGGGCTTTACAGTTTTAGAAAGTTCATTCTAAGTAGTCTATTGGAAAAGGCATTATGGGAAGGGCAGCAACACTGGAAATAAGGAAATGAATTATGAGCATATTTTAGGCGTGCCACTGAGAGGTATCTAGCAGAGAAGATAGATAGATGGTGTGAGAGTTAAAGATGAATTAGATAGAAAGTATATTTCAAAGAAGGCACTGGATGTGTAAAAGTGGATGGGACTGAGAGGACTCCAGGGGCCAGAGTCATGGTGAATGAGTTTGACATATGAATGAAAAAGGCTCAATGGTAATGAGAAGAACAGACTTAATGAATCTATTAATAGTAGTCCATGTAGTTTGATGTTGTTATGAGATATCCAAGTAAAAATATCAACTAAAATATTTAGTGATGAATCTTCAGTTTTTATAAGAAACCCTGTTGAAGATGCAGATCTGAGACGTATTAGCTTATTAGTCATAGAGGAAACGTGGGGGGTGGGGGGGGGTGATGGGCTCTCCCAGAGAAAGGAAAATCCCTGAGGAGCACTGGCATTCAAGCCAAAGAGGGAGCCAGTTGTTTATGGGAATCACAACACTTAAAACTGAAATACTCACAGTTCACATGCTATGTGAACAAAGGATACTTTCTTAAGATAAAGAATACCCTCTTCTGGCTGAGAACTCCCATCTCCTCAACACCCAGAAGTTTTTCTAACTAAAATTCCTAAGACAGTTTAAACCAGTTCTCTTTCATCTGAAAGAAGACAGGCAAATGAAACAGAAGGAACGTATAGTCTTAGGGGAAAAAAGAAAGACGAGAAGACATAAAGAAAGAAACGGAAAAAAATGAAGGAAGGAAATAAAGATATATGTTTTCATGATCTCTCTCTGACTTGGCTGCAATAGTAAGCTTTATACAACCATGGCTGAAAGAGAGAAAATATTTTAAAAGGTCTTAACAGTCAGGCTGCCCTTAAACTGAAAACTCCACTTATAAATCTAGTAGAAGAAGTTAGATTTCAAAACAATGATTTCTAGAGAAATAGAAAAAAAAAAGCAATCTAATCTCAGAGGGTGAATAAGACCAGTAGGTAAAAGAAATTGAAGTCTAGTGAAAAAGTATTATATGGTAATTGAGTGGTTTGTTTTCCTTTGAAATGTGCTACCTATATTGATTTTCTAAAAATATAGTGTTGAATGATTTTCATCATAAGTTGTAATAAAGAGCTTTCTTATTTTTGAACTAAAGGCCCAGTGCATGAATTCCTGCACAAGTGGGTTCCCCAGGAGGGTGGGGAAAACTGAGATGAGCCATCTGGTTGGGATGCCCTTGCCAGCCTGGGATCTGGATCAATCCCACTGACATTCACTCCTGTTGTCGAGAGCCACCTGGCAGCTGCTCTTATATCCCTTCTTCCTTGCAGAGTGTCTAGAGAGGGAAAGCAGCCACAGTGCCCAAGGCCAACTTATAAGAGGCCAATGGTGCTGTTGGAATTGTGTCAGCAGCACTAGTCCATCAGTGCCTGGCCCATTCACTGGAGATAGGACCTGCAAAACTACTGAGGGAGTGAGTGGTTGCCACCCCAGCTGGTGGGCCACTGGGAAAGGTAGGTCAGCTGAGCAGCACTCTCACTGTGGGAGCCCACTGACCACCAAGGGCAGCTCCTGTGTTGAGTGTCTTCCCCCTAGTGGTCAGTGCATGTCATAGTGACCGGTTGGTCTGGTCATCCTGGTGGTTCCGATCTTTTGGTTGTAATGGTCACTCAGGCTTTTATTTATATAGAATAGAGGCGTGGTGCATGAAATTTGTGCACTGGGGGCGAGGGGATATCCCTCAGCCCAGCCTGCACCCTCTCCAATCTGGGACCCCTTGAGAGATGTCCAACTTCCCTCGCACAATCCAGGACTACTAGCTCCCAACTGGTCACCTGCCTGCCTTCCTAATTGCCTCTAACTGCTTCTGCCTGCCAGCCTGATATCCCCCTAACCACTCCCCTGCCAGCCTGATTGATGTCTAACTGCTCCCCTGCCAGCCTGTTTGCCCCCAACTTCCCTCCTCTGCCAGCCTGGTCACCCCTAATTTCCCTCCCTGTTGGCCATCTTGTGGTGGCCATCTTGTGTCCACATGGGGGCAGGATTTTTGACCACATGGAGGCAGCCCTCTTGTGTGTTGGAGTGATGGTCAATCTGAAAATTACTCTTTTATTAGATAGGATAGAGGCCTGGTGCATGGGTGGGGGCCAGCTGGTTTGCCCTGAAAGGTGTCCCAGATCAGGGTGGGGGTTCCCTTTGGGTGTGGGGCGGCCTGGGCAAAGGACCTGTGGTAGTTTGCAGGCCAGCCACGCCCCCCAAAGTGGAGGTCCTGGTATCTGGGACTTATTTATCTTCTACGATTGAAACTTTGTAGCCTGGACAGCCAAGCCTCCTGCTCACTCTGTGGTGGCAGCCATTTCTACTGGGGTTTATTTATCTTCTATAATTGGAACCGCCAGGGTATGTGGAAAGCTTGGCTTCGTCCATCGCTGGGGAAACCCAAGCCTTCCTCCTGTTCTCTCCATGGCCGCAGCCATCTTGGTTGGGGTTAATTTGCATAGTTGTTCTTGATTGGCAAGTGGACATGGCTTGTGGGTGTAGCAGAGTGATGGTCAATTTGCATATTAGTCTTTTATTATATAGGCTATTTATTTGTGTTCTCTTTAAAAATCAAAAGCATACTATTATTGCCATTTTGCATGGATCTTTCATATGACCCAAGGCTGCTTTAATGGAGCCACCACTGCCTTCTGGTGGAAAGTAACTATTTTTGAGTTGAGATCGATTATTGAACACATACATACCTATCTGTACAGCTAAATCTATGAAGTTACAGAATCTGTCATATGTGTCATGAGTAAAAAAAAAAAAAAAACAAACAAACAAAAAAAAAAAACCCAAAAAACTATTTATATTTGCTTTTATATGTGAAGAAAGCCTAAATGGATTCTTAACAATACAATTACTAAGTAAATACAAATTCTTTCTCAAAGGCAAGAAGTGTTTAAAACTAAATACCTGAAAACAATTTCATGTCTGATAAGATTATTAAATAGAGAAATAGAGAAGTCCCAGACATGAGAATTTGAGTTCCTTGCCCATAAATACTGAGAACATTTAGCTGTATTATGGGTTCTTAACAAGCTATCTACAAGTGACCCCAAATAGCCTGAGCTACTCACAGAGATGGCTTTTCACTACCAGTTCAGAGAATTCGACCAAACCAGTGGTTTATGGCTTAACTCTAAAGTTTCTAGAGAGAATGTGGGTCAACCATATATTGTTGCTGACATCTTACTTTTTAACATATAAACTCAGCAATTTGATAGCCAATCTAATAGAAGATAAAGATATCAGAAATAAGCTAGGAACTCCACTTGCCACAAAATGTAAATGAAACAAGATATATAGCTACATAGATAATGACCTAGATAATGACCCAAGAAAAATTCTGGGGAAGTTCAGAGTGATTTAGGGAATATGACCTAAGAAAAGTTCTGGGGAAGTTCAGAGTGATTTGGGGAAGGAGGAAGCAGAGCAGAGAGGATCTCTCTCCCCAAGTTCGGACTTCAAAGCAGACACCCAAAATGAAAACACCTGAAGAGCCCTGTCTAATGCTGTGCCTCAGTGTATACTGTCTCAGAGAGGTGGTCAAGTTTCAGCAGTTATCTATGGCACCCATGACATTGACTTATTCTAGGCACTCAGTAGATCACCATTGTGACTCAATAAGTACATGGCAAAGCATGTCCTTGCTTCACAGGCACTAGAGGAAGCCAGCCATTCAGTACAAATAGTTAACCATGCATCACAGGCCACAAACAGGAAGAGCACCTTGGCGGGTCCCTCACTGTGACAGAATGACCCAAAGGTGAGCCTGAAACAGCTTAACCCTGAGTCAGATTGGTCATATGGAAATGATATTGAAGATACTAAAAAAATGCTCCAAATCCCCATCTTTTTCTATCTCCTTCACCAATCCCAGATATACATGTCAATAAAAATTAGATTAAGGGATGCTAAAAAAAAAAAGAATATCTAGTCATTATCACCTTATCTGAAATCAGTTTATCCAAACACCAAGGAAAGGATCAAGGACAGGATACACTTTTGTTTAAGCAATGCATCCTGAGTCAGGTTAAATCTAAACATTAGATAGCCACCCAGAATGGCAAACTGAGCTGAAGCAGCAGAGTACACAGGCCCCCCAAAAGGCAGGAGATAGTCAGCCAAAATCCAGCTCTGCCAACCTCCTGTTGTTGGCAAAACCAACACTTTCCAAGCAACCTGGGTAAAGAGGAGGCAGACAGCCTGACTTCCTAAAATGAAATACAACAGAACGCATTTATTTGGATGCATTTTATGGCTCCTGATTCTTAATGAGTTTCTGATGGTTCCAGAAATGTACACTCAGGCGGTCAGTGAAGAAGCATCGTCAATCTATCATGTAATACTGTAATGAATTCTAAAAGAAGAAAGTGGTCACTGTGTAATAAACATGAATAAAAAACGTGAGAGAGACTAAGGAACTGCTGAGTTTCCTGGACTTTTGCTCCTTTCTCAACACAGTGAGGCCCCAACCATGCACATGCTCTGCGTCCTCCTCTCCACACTCTGTGTTCACGAAGGTAGGCAAGGGGCAGACTCACTCATTGAGTAAAGGCATGGACGTTCTCCTCTTGCTCTTCTGCACCATGTTGGCCTGATTCCTCAAGGAGATCCGAATCATAGCGGGGGCCAGCCTACAGGGCTCCCCATCCACTTGCATGGGGATGGATTTGTAAGTCAGCAGCATGACCTCCCGGCACTGGTGCAGCCTTTCCCCGTGGCCCCCGACTTGCAGGGCAGCCTGTAAAAACAAGAGTCAAAAAGAAGCTAGGAGTTTGTTCTTAAAGTTCTTAAAGTTATTCAGCAAAGCTAGGAATCCCAAGTCCACTAAATAGAAGCAAAAGACCTTTGATAAACATATAGGAACGTCTTTAGCCAGCAGTTAAAATAGGAAGCCCTGGATAAATCATCAATACAAGTAAACTAAAATTTCTAAACTTTTAATGAGCTTCACCATAAATTCTCATTAATAGCCACTTTTCACTTTTATGTATTTTTCAGCCTTATTGTAATCATGGTAGTTTAATACAAAAGTTGGTCTTTTCATTATCTATGCGTATTAAGTAAGCAATGTAAGTAGAACAGAAAGAGCATAAAAGAGATAAAGCACATAGTTTAAGAGAGCTTCTAACCTATAGTTGACCCTTGAGCAGAATGGATTTGAACTGTGTGAGTTACATTTTTAAATAAATATACTGAAAATTTCTTTGAAAGATTTTCTTACTACTATAAAGAAATTATACCATTTATGCCAGGCTAGCTTAAAACAATGAAATTGCAGCTTTTCTTTGCTATCAATGCATGAATCATTATATGAATTTATTTTTTCAGTTATCTTTCCATTTCTGATGCCTAGTGTTAGTAATACATATAACATCTACAGTGTTTTGTGTCATATAAGACAGTATTGCTGTAGGTAATGATTCATCTTGTGAACAGAAGATGTACACTTAAAGTACAGTAAATGTATTTGTCTTATGATTTTAATAACATTTTCTTTTCTAGAACTTACTTTATTTTAAGAATACATTATATAATACATATAAAATACAAAATACATGTGTTAATTGCTATCAGTAAGTCTTCCAGTCAACAGTAGGCAATTAATAATTAAGTTTTGGGGGAGCCAAAAGCTATACATAAATATTTGACCATGTGGGGATCGGCACCCTTAACCCTTGTGTTCTTAAAAGACCAAGTGTATATTTAAATGTAAATATATATTATACTAAATATATATTATAGATTAAATATACTCATATTTAAATAGATCATTCTTGGTTAATTTTCTTTTTTTAAAAATGTATTTTTATTTATTTCAGAAAGGAGGAGATATATAGAAACATCAATGATGAGAGAGAATCATTGATCAGCTGCCTCCTGGACGCCCTCTACTGGGGATTGAGCCTGCAACCCAAGCATGTGCCCTTTGACCAGAATCAAACCCGGGACACTTCAGTCCTCAGGCTGACGCTCTATCCACTGAGCCAAACCAGCTAGGGCTCTTGGTTACATTTCAAACTTAAACAGGCTTTTCCTTTTTATCTAAAACTTCCTCACAAGGTCCTTTTAATCTGTATCTAATATAAAATGCAAAATATTATTAACTCAAAAACATCCTGAAATAAAGCAGTTTTGAAGATCAAAATCAGACACAGTAAGAGCTCAGTTCACAATGGTGGCAATAGAATAGAAAACTATCCAATATTAAAAGTCTGTTGTTAAGAGCAACAAATTAGCATAACTACGTTGTCTTAGTAAATTACATATATACAGGTGCCCCCCCCAAATGTAAACACACTTTTAATAATTATTAATTCCAATGGGTTAAATGTGATAAGAAAGAAACATCAATTGAGCTACCAGCTGTTTAGTGGGTATATATTGTTTTTGGGGGGTACCTTGTATTATAGAGTATCATTTACCCTTTTATGGATAAATGAAACTCATACAATGCACATTTGGTTATAACTTACATCAAGTACCCAAATAATATTATATAGCTTAATAAATATGTTTTTATACATATGAGGATCTCCATCCAAATCAAGCTGTGGACAATTCACAGCAACCAAGAGATTTCATGTGCCCCTTCCAATCTACTTACACTCCTCCCACCAACCAGCTGGTAACCACTATTCTGACTTCTATCACCATAGATTCAATTTGCTTGAATTTGAACTTCACATAAAATAAATCATACACCATGTACTCTTACGACATCATTTGCTCATCATTATTTTTGAATAATATTTTTAATAATATATGGATTTATCTGATCTCCAGCTGGTAAACATTTGTTTATGGATTTAAACTTTCTAGTATGCATCTCTTGGGGGACTAATATTCTCTTGAGTACAAATAATGAGTAGACCTGCAATGCCATGAGTTTAGATGTACACTTGACTTTAGTAGATACTACTGAATAGTTTTCCAATAAGATTATATTACAATGCATTTCGAGTATTAATTTATAATTAAGAAAACTTTTAAAAGGAGTCAGATCCTAACTCTAACCCCAAATCTAAAAGATTTACTTAAAAACAAAAAAATAAATACATACTGTCAGCTTGTTTCCATGTCTCATCGCTATGAATGGGGAAGAAAACTTAATTGATTTGTGAAGTCAACTTCCACTTGCTTGCCAGATATTTGTATTTATCTGATATTTTGAATTATTTTTGCACTTGCATTAATTTTAATAGTAGAAACCTGCTTGTCTATAAATACAGAGAAATGCAACACAAGGGAACGAATAGGGGAAAGAAAATAGAATAATAATGGAAAAGTAAAGAATTTACTGAACACCTTGGATGTTAAAGCACTCAATTGTGTCTTTTACATACAATTGTATTCAATTAATGAGAGAATGAGAAAGCAGAGGAGAATGCAGTGAGAATTTAGGTACTAAAATTCCTTTTGGCCTATTTCCTGACCCTCTGTTATTCAGCTGAAAGTTCTTTCTGGCTGTACTTAACCCATTTAAGTTAATCTGTGAATTTGAGCCACTATCTCATCTCCAGAACTTTTCCAATATATTTCCCTTGCCTTCTATTTTTCAGCCCAGGATTTATCTGACAAAACTGTATATTTTTATCCACTAAAGAAAAATCCCATTTATTTCCTCCCCCCTTCCAACCCCCAATCTTGACTAGGCCTGATGACAAAAAGGCAGAGCCTACTAGGTAAGAACTTACTCCTCTGAGTTTAACAGGGCTGAAAATTGCTTAACTAGTTTCCAACCTCTTGGTATCGAAAGGTGTACACAATACTGCAGAGCATGTTGAAGCCATATTCTCAGCCTCACAACAGAACAACAGCAAACACCACAAACAAAAGAGGTAAATAGCTGCAAGGGCAGTCCCACTGGCATTTCAGAATAAATCCCAGGTCACTATATAGGCACAAAAGGAATGACCAGAATTAGCTTTTCAACATAGACAGTTCTATTACCAGGTGTGCCAGTTAATAATGCAGATTTTGTAATCTGCATTTCAAGAGAAACATCAAAAGTGCTTTATTCAAAGTACTGTCCATCACTAGCTACACATTTCCCCCATCTTTCAGGTAATTTGTGGATACTGTCCCAATAGAACTCTCCTTGTTCTGAGGCAATCCATTCAAGAGTACAGCCACATTAAATTACTTCTGAACAAGTTAAAGGTAATTTTTTAAATACTTGTAAGAAATAGTTATTTTTCATCACTCAGATTTGTCTAGGCTTATCATCTTTTTAAGGCACAGGCCCTAACAGCCAGAAACATTCCCACGATTTGCTAAATGAATAATTTACTGAAAATAGTACATTGGTTTATTAATGACAGACACTCGATTATCTGTTCAACTGCAGGTGTTCCTCTGGTGAAAACTTCCAATACTGCCTTTCTGGTAGCATATGACTACAGAGGAAAACAAAGACAGCACCTGAGCTCACTGCATCCTTTGCCATTTATTGAGGTCAGACCAAGAATGGCTTGAGATTTCCTATCTTTCCGCACTATATATACTTCCCCCTGGCATGCCTTTCTCCATCTCCCTTCAAGCTGTATCCTCCTTCCTACTTAAGTCCTCATTCTACTTGCCGTCAGATAAAAAAGAATGGACAGTCTGGTTTGTAGAAGACAAGAAGCAAGGGCAAGTCCTCTCCTTCCTTTCTTACCACTGCTGCCAGCCCTGCCTCGCAGCCTCATTCCTGTAACAAAATGCCCAAGACAAATTATCAGTGACCCTGGGGATAAGCAAGGAGATAGTCAATAATACTAAAATATTGGTCAGTTTTGTTTTTTATGACTAAAATGGTAGTCTTATTAGACTATACAACAAAAAATAGAAAATAAAACTATTTTTTAATTTAAAGATAAAGTTAAAAAGAGGATAGCTAAAGACATAATAAAGTTTAACAGGGCTGAAAATAAATCATTGTGATTTCACCACATTGTGGCTTAAATGAGAAAAACCATATTATTATCTCAAAAGATGCAGGATGAATAATTTAGTGCCTTTCAGCATAGAAAGTTGTTATAAAAAACTAGAAATAAAACTTTTTAAAATGATAAACATACTCTTGGTACAAACATTCAGAAAAAATATTATTTAGAGTAAAGAAAATGTAGAAGCATTGCTTTCAAGGGACAATGTAATTTACTAGTAACAAAAGTTTTCATTATAATATTGGAGGTCTTGAACAACATAAGAAGTCAAGGAAATATAATTGTAGTATGAGTTTTACCTATAATAATATGGTTTCCTGTGTGTTTGAAAACAGAAATAAATCAATTAGAGGGAAACACATCAAAAGGTTAATAGTTGTGAATCATATGATTATGACTGTATTTTTACATTTAGCTCTTCCACATCTGTTTATATTATCAAACTAAACAAACATTTAACATTAAACACACACACACACACACACACACACACACCAAAAGATTGTATTATCTGGCATGTGTACAACTTCAACCCTGGAACTTCTCCATGCAATTTTTCTTCCTGAATAGTCTTTTGCTTTTCTAATTCATAAATATAAAAGAGCCTACATATTTTAATTTCAATTAACAAAAAGAAAGCTGGCTATGCTTTCTTCAAAGTTTCGAAGTCTGAAATCTTTGGATTTCAACCATATAGTAAATTAGACTCTCCCAATTTACCAATCTGAATAAGGCTTTGAACTGTGTTGCAAAGTTTTAAATTATTTTGAAACAGACTTAATATGAAAGGATCTACATAACTATAATGGTAGAAAATTGTGGCAGAAAAAAAAATTACAATGTCTGATTGTGGTCTGTGTCAAATCTTAAAAGGTAATCACATTACTAAGCACCCAATGAAGAATCATCTTAATTAGTAAGAATGCATATCAACCAGTAAAATGAATTGAAGACTTCTGCTTTGAATTTTGCAATTACAAGATAAAGAGTCTAAAAGAAACTTTTTTGTGCCATTCCAGTAATTCTATTTCAAGCCTTTCTTAAAGTACCACTCTGAATATTTTGAATACACAAAAATACACACATATGCACAAATAAGTACATTTCTCTGTTTATATAAGCATCTTACACAGATGTATGAGTTTTCAAATAATATACTTTCACAGAAACATAATCAATATAATAGTTTCATGAAATTGAAAGACTTAAAAGAAAATTATTTTATCTTGGATAAAACAAGTATAGTGTACTACCACAGGAGTCATAAGGTAATACTTGTATAAAAACATGGAAATATATGCCAATATTAAAAAGCGTAAGATCTTCAAATGGTACCATATAAACTACGTTTAACTCAGTTTTTCCTAGGGAAAAATTTTTTTAACTTGGAAGCAACCTATAGTCACTAAGATTCAATCACACATACTAGCTAGTATACATATCATATACATACATTAGTCATATCGTAAAGAAAAAAATAACTGATATAATTTAAGGATTCTGTTTTCTCTTCACCAACTCCCATCTACTATTATTTTTCTCCCTTGCTTACTAATAAGATGAGAAAGAGCGGAATTTGATAATTCCCCCTAAAACACTGGAAGGATCTCCTGAGCTCTACCCTTTATTTCAAATTGTCCCTTTCTCTATCTCTTTAGATGTCTCACAGGGCTTTAAATTTAACTTACGTAAAGCAGAGTTCATCTTTGGACAATAATATCTTTCGTATTTTCTACCTTATGTAATATATTCACCCTTTACCTAATGGCTTATGCTAGGCACCTAGATTTATTTATTTATTTATTTATTTATTTATTTATTTTAAATATATTTTATTGATTTTTCACAGCGAGGAAGAGAGAGGGATAGAAAGTCAGAAACATCGATGGGAGAGAAACATCGATCAGCTGCCTCTTGCACACCCCCTGCTGGGGATGTGCCCGCAGCCACGGTACATGCCCTTGCCAGAATCGAACCTGGGACCTTTCAGTCCGCAGTCCGACACTCTATCCACTGAGCCAAACCGGCTTCGGCCACCTAGATTTATTTATATACCCCTTTCATGCTTCACAATAAGTCACTATAAATAACTCTTGAATATATCAATATCTTCCATCTACATGACCACTTTTTTACTTCAGGTTTTTCCCTCTCCTCATTTCTTTACCTGGACTTTGGTGCCAATGTTCTGATTTGTTTACCTATCCCTTGCTGTAGAAATTCTGGTCACACTTCACACTGAGATGCAGGTAACCCTTCTAGACCACAAATTTGATCATGTCTCACACCATCTCCCTCAGCCTACCCATTAACAATTTAAAAAAACAACAACAAGTAAAATGAGCAGAGGACCTGAACAGACACCCCTCTCAAGAAGATATATAAATGATCAACAAATATATGGAAAGATGATCAACTTCTCTAGCTAGTAGAGAAATGCAAATCAAAACTACAATGAGATGCCACCTCACACCTGTCAGAATGGCTATTATCAAGACAAGCAGGTTGATAATAGGTTGTCTTGAGGTTGTGGAGAAAAAGGAACCCTCATACACTGCTGGTGGGATTGTAAATTGGTACAGTCACTATGGGAAACAGTTAGGAGGTTCCTAAAAACATTAAGAATAGAGTTTACATATGACCTAGCAACCTCTCTTCTGGATATCTACCCCTACAAAAAAAAATTTGAAGACATTTATTGACAAAGACATATGCACCTCTACGTTCATTGCAGCATTATTCGAGGTGGCCAAGTCATGGAAAAAAAACCAAGTGTCTTTCAATAGATAACAGGATAAAGAAGATATGGTACATATACACAATGGAATACTACTCAGCCATAAGAAAAGATGATATACTGTCATTTGCAACAACATGATGGATCTTGATAATATCATGCTAAGGTTGAAAAAGTAAAGAACCATATGATTTCACTCACTTGTGAGATATAAAACTGAAAGCAATAAATGGACAAACAAACAAAAACTCATAGGCACAGACAACAGTATGGTGGTCGCCAGACACAAAGGAGGTAGGTGTACTGAAGGGTGTCAAGTGTATAGTGATGGAAGGAGGCTTGACTATGGGGGATGAGCACACAATGCAACATATAGATGATGTATGATATATAATACACTGTCACCCCAATAAATATAATTAAAAACTACTATTTCTATCCTGTCTCCATATCTATATCTTAATTCACCATGTGTATTGTTATCCTGAACACCATTAGCAGTTCTAACACATATATCTCCCAGGCTAGTCCCTCCATGAAATGGCTATTAGACTCTCGCTCAGAGACTCCTGCCTTTTCTGGGAAATCTTTGCTGATGTCCCATTTTATAAACACTATTCTGCTCTCAATCCTTCTTTCCATCCTCACTCATGTCTTTCTTCTAGAATTTATCACATCAGACTGTGGTTGCTTGTTTACTCCTTCACCTACCCCCACAACACAGAACTGTGGGCACCCTGAGTATTGTGGGCATTTTGTTTTGGTTCACTTCAAAATGGTTTTACCTAGAAAAGTGTCATTTATGGATTCAATAAAGTATTTGTGGGTTCAACAAATTTTCAATAAACATTCATGACTGATATTAAATGAATGAAGCAGTGAGACATTTTAAGTAACAATTACCCCAAATTTCTAAAGTTCCTATTAATTAGAAACCATTAATATTTCCTATATTTCACATACAATGCATTAATTTTTAAAAAATATATTTTATAGATTTTTCACAGAGAGGAAGGGAGAGGGATAGAAAGTCAGAAACATGGATGAGAGAGGAACATCGATCAGCTGCCTCTTGCACACCCCTTGCTGGGGATATGCCCACAGCCACGGTACATGCCCTTGACCGGAATCGAACCTGGGACCTTTCAGTCTGCAGACGGATGCTCTATCCACTGATCCAAATCGGTTTCGGCACAATGCATTAATTTTTAATGATCCAGCCTCAAAAGTTATACAGAAGCACTTATACTGTATTCAATTTCCCAAGTATTCACAAGTCCACCCAGATTCTAAGGGGAGGGTACCAGACCCAGACTCTTGATAGGAGAAGTACCCAAAATCTGAGGTCTTTCTATAACCACAGTAACCATCAGAGGATGCTAGTGATATAACTTATTATTTTAAAATGCACAAATAAAGAAAAAAATCACTTAGTCTGTTTTTCTGACGCAAACTATATAAAGAAGTCACAAAATAATAGGTGAAGAGAAATTTCCCTTTATAAAAATACTAGAGGTCCAGGGCACGAATTTGTGCACAGGTAGGGTCCCTCAGCCCAGCTGGGTATCGGGAGGGGCCATCTCACCCAGTCCTGATTGGGCCCATTGGAACCGGTCAGAGGGAAGTACTGCGGGAGGTTGGCTGGCCACAGGAGGTTGGCTCTGGGAGTGCACTGACCAGGAGGGGGCAGCTCCTGCGTTAAGCATCTGCCCCCTGCTGGTCAGTGCACATCATAGTGACCGATCTACCAATTGTTCAGTTGATCAGTAGTAACAGTTGGTTAGACTTTTATATATGTAGATTCCCATCAATACTGAGGAAGAATAAAATTAAAATATTAACTTTTTAACTCCCAATGAATCATGGATCCAGACATTGATCATCAAAGACTACTTAAAAGAGAGAGAGATAACCAGACATTACCTATGCTATTTTGGAAAAAAAAAATACTATATACAAAATAGATTTGCGGGGGGTTAGAGAGGATGTCTGATTAATCTAGATCCAACCTTCAACTTAAAGGAAACAAGGACAAGATAATATGTTAACTGATACCTCATGGTTATCAGCACAATTCTGGCTCCAGGAAACTTTATAGGATAGTCTGGTTTCTTCAATAAGTCAATGGGGGAAAAAGAGATAGGTGGGGACTTACAGAAACTTAAGAGTCATATCAACCAATCACAATGAATGAATTTTATTTGGATTCTGATTCAAACAAATAGACCATAAGAAAACAAAAAGTATATGTGAGACAACTGGAAATTTGAGCAGTGAGTAGCTATTTAGTAATAGTCAGATGCTATTATTTTAATGTTTTTTTTGGAGAAGATTATGTGATTGTGTTCATAAAGGAAAGTCTTATGTTTTTAAAACACATTTAAAATATGTAAAGATAAAATGATATAATTACTGAGATTTTCTTCAAAATAATATAAGGAAGGAGGTCATAGGTGGAGACAGGAATAAGATTGTCTATGAATTGATAATTATAGAAGCTAAGTGATCGTATCTGAGGGTTTAACATATTATTTCATCTTTGTTTATTTTGAACTTTCCCCACAACAAATATTTTAAAAGCACACTTAGTCATTCTCCCAGGCACCTTGAAATAAAGTCAAAATTCCTACATAAACTCTACAATGCACTCCATGATCTGGCCCGGCCTGCCTCTTCAGAGATCATCTGTCACTCTCACTTTTCATCTACATTTACACTATATGAAGCTAATTATCATTCCCACAGAGGACCATGATCTCTCATACTTCCAAGTGTATATAAATTTCCCTTTTTTCCAAAATGTCAAGTTCCATGCTGCTTCTCCTGGCAAAATTCATTCATTCTGTCACATTTATTCATTGTCAACTACGAGTAGCAGGCTCTCTGCTATGTGTCAGGGAAGGACACACTTGGAGTGATGGATATCTAGCATTTGCCACTCCCAGCTGGCACTCTACCCTTCTTGGCCCTCTTCTGGCCCAGTGAGATTAACCCATTTACATTGTATCAGTGGTTCCTCTGTCCTCTAGCTTCTGGTTAAACTTCCCCATGGGGAAGCACCAGCAGGAGGCCTGGAGGATAAGAAGAATGAAATCACTGTATTTTCTGTCCCAGCTCCCTCCCTGCCATGTTGGCACGGGCTGGTTGCTCCCACTTAGCAAATATGACTCTTAGGTAATCCTGGCCAAACAGCTCTCTTTCTGGTACAGGTGAGTGCTTACTTGCTTTTGCACCTTCAACTCAGGGATACAGTGCCATCCATTGTTGCTTCTCATAAATGTAGTGCACAATTGTAGAGTCCCTCCATTAAACTCTCCTCTAATTACCCAATTTTAGTCTGACTTTTCTTCCCTGTTCAGATGCTAATTAAACAACTAAAAGTAAAAACAACCCAAACCCCAAAAGACTAGTTAAAAAGCAGACACAGGTATGGAGTGAAAAGTTATAGAAGATGACGAGTAAAGAATGTTTCAGAGAGTGATAGCATGTACAATGACCTTGTGGTTCAAAAGCAGCAAGGAATGTCCAAAGCTACAGAGGCTACTTAGAAAGAAAACAAACAGGGCAGTAGGAAAGGCAGGAGAATCAAAGAGAAACACAATCTTGCAGGGCCAAGTAAAGATTTAGATTTTGATCTTGAGAGCAACGGTGAAGTGTCTAATATTCTCCCTGCCCTCCCAAGCCTACCTAAGCAATCACCTTCTCTTAGATAATTATTCTCTGACAGCTTTCTACTATACAGTTGTAACTAGAAAGCTCTGGCACATGGTACACATTCAATAAATGTTCACTAGGCCAGTGAATAAATGAATGAGTAAAACACACATGGCCAGGTTTGGGGCATTTTTTGTCAACTCCAAGAATCTGGCCTTGTGCACATCCATCTTGAACTTTATTCCTATTTGCTCCTGGCTGACTGAGTCTTCTCCTAGAATTAACATAAAGATCATTTGAGAGAAAGAGCTATGCATGAACTACAGTTCTGAAAATTAGATCAATCCCAGACCAATCTGTTTAACAACCATTTCATTCTAAATATGGCATATTTAACCAGCAAAAGCACTATCTCAGGTAATGGGTATTGTTGCCAGAGTACAATAAGTTATTCTGTTAAGTCTCAGTATTTTTAAGTGATTGAAATCCATGAAATGAGTAAAAAAGAGGGCTATTCTAGTTTGTATAGGACAGTAAAGTACAAGCTGCTTGCTTTCAAGCATAAGGTATAGCACAAACCAAGTACTAACCAAGGGTTGCAAGTAGAAGCTTCATTTTAATTTGTTTTATAAACTAACAGTGTGGTCAGGTTTACACCAAATATGAGAAGCATAAGATTTAATTGGTTTCCTCATCATTAAATAAGTTGGATACATGCTAAGACCTGCTTGAAATTACACTTACTTGATATAAATGTATTTTTTACTCAAACAAACAAAATGAAAATACAAGGTGATCACAATACTGTGGAACTGAATATTAATGTCATTCTATATTCAAGAATTTTGTGAGAAAGGATATATTTTAAACTTTTTTTTATACTTAAAAATGTTGAAAATATATGCAAATGATCACTTTCCTTTACACCTAAAAGTATCAAATGGCAATATTTCTGCATTAATCTGGGATATGTCTGTGATATCATGCTTTTTAAATCTTTATTGTTCAGTTTATTAATTACATTGTTCCCCCTTTTTTATCCCCCTATAGCTCCCCTCCACCCTGTACCCATCCCACCCTCCACCCTCATCTCCCCCTCCCCACTGTCCTCTCCCATTGTTACAAGATTTTTGTCCAGTCTCTTGCTGTACTTCCCACACCCCTTTTCGCCCCAAAAATTGTCAGTCCATTCCCTCTCTATGTCCATGATTCTGTTATATTTACCAGTTTATCCTGTTCATCAGATTATTAATTCACTTGATTTTTGTAATCATTTGTTGACAGATGTGTATTTGTTGTTCATAATTTATATTTTTACCTTTTCTTCTTCCTTTTCTTAAAGAATATCTTTCAGCATTTCATACAATATTGGTTTGGTGGTGATGAACTCCTTTAGCTTTTTCTTAGCTGCGAAGCACTTTATCTGATCTTCAATTCTGAATGATAGCTTTGCTGGATAGAGTAATCTTGGTTGTAGATTCTTGCTATTCATCACTTTGAATATTTCTTGCCACTCCCATCTGGCCTGCATCGTTTCTGTTGAGAAATCCGCTGACAATCGTATGGGTGCTCCCTTATAGGTAACTGTTTTTCTTTTGCTGCTTTTAATATTCTCTCTTTATCTATTGCTCTTGGCATTTTAATTATGATGTGCCTTGGTGTGGTCCTCTTAGGGTTCCTATATATTGGGGTTCGGTGCGCTTCTTGGACTCCTAAGTCAATTTCTTTCACCAGGTGTGGGAAGTTTTCGGTCACTATTTCTTCAAATAGGTTTTCATTGTCTTGCTCTCTCTCTTTTTCTGGCACCCCTATAATTCGGATGTTGGTATGCTTGAGGTTGTCCCAGAGGCCCCTTACACTATCTTCAATTTTTTGGATTCTTTTGGTTTCTTGTTTTTTCAGCTGAGTGGATTTTACCTCTTTGTATTTCAAATATTTAACTTGGTTCTTGGGGTGCTCTAGAGTACTTTTAAATCTTTGTATATTTTTTATTTCAGTCAATGTATACTTAATTTCTGGTTGGTCCTTTTTCATATCCTTGAGAGTCTCCTTCATATCCTTGAGTGTCTCGTTCATTTCCTTGTAGGACTCATTCATTTCCACGTTGGTCTTGTTCATATCCTTGAGGGTCTCGTTCATTTCCTAGTAGGTCTTGCTTATTTCCTTATAGATCTCGACCTTTTCTAGGAGCCTCTTGAAAAGCCTTATAACCGTGGTTTTGAACTCTATGTCTAGTCATCTTTTTTCCTCCATTTCTTTCACACCTGATTTCTTTCCATGTCTCTGCATGGTGGCTGCTTTATGTGGTAGATGACCTCTAAGGGACAGTGGCTCAGCCTCCCCAGTTACCTGAGGTGGGTACTCTTACTGCAATCTTTTATGGGTTGTACAGTATTTTTTTTAAAATATATTTTATTGATTTTTTACAGAGCAGAAGGGAGAGGGATAGAAAGTCAGAAACATAGATGAGAGAGAGAAACATCGATCAGCTGCCTCTTGCACACCCCTTACTGGGGATGTGCCCGCCGCCAAGGTACATGCCCTTGACTGGAATCGAACCCGGGTCCCTTCAGTCCACAGTCCGACGCTCTAGCCACTGAGCCAAACTGGTCTTGGCAAGTATTTTTGAATTTAAGCCCAGCTTGTTGTTGTTAGCCCTAAGAGGGTTTGACCTCCTGGCCAATTGGCTGTGAAGGGAGACTGTGTTCAGGTTGGATGGGCGGAGTCTCTGAGCTGAGCAGGCAGCCTCAGCGTCAGCTACGTCCTATGCGATGCTTGCGCGCGGGTCTCTGTTGGGTGGCAATTGTTGCAGGCACCTCCAAGAGAAAGTTGCTAGTCTCTACCCCTTGCCAGACAACTCTGCCCCAACCCAAATGAGCCTGCACACCCAAAGTCTTGCCCAGGGTTGTAAAACAAAGCAGTCCGGTCGTTTCCGGGTCCAGGGGGCAAGTCGCCAGGGAGCAAGTCACGTGTCTGTGCTGTCGCACACTTTTTGCGTGCAAACTGCTTTTCCAAGCAACCCGGTTTCTTCTCAGACTAGGAGACCTCTGCCGCACCCGGCTTCCAGGGTGGATACCCCGGACCTCGGACCTCGCCTGGCACTGGGGAACCCATGCTGTGGGACGTCTCCACCCTGCCCATTGGAGAAATCCAGCCAGGGTTGTTGCTGCCAGCCCTACAGCCCACGCGCAGCCACGGCTCCTAACCTCGGTTTCCATGCCACTCTTCTGAGTCTCAGTGTCCCACCTTTACTTTTATTTGGGGAGTTTTCACTCAGCCAGCTGTCTGGTGATTCTGGGTGATGTTTGTTTTGTTGTTTTGTTGTAGTTTTTGAATTGTTGCGCGGGCAGAACAATAGGTGTTTACCTATGCCGCCATCTTAGTTGCTCTCGACATAATGCTTTTTAATTAATATGACCATCTTACATTCTTTTCTGGTAGAAAGTTAATTAGGAAAATTAACAAATAATATTTATTTTGAAGCTCAAACAAATGTGCATCAATTTTCTTAGAGACATAAAGAATTAATTTTTGTTATGGTTTTCTGCAAGCAACTTGATATTGCATAAAGCTTATAAATTGATAAAGAAAAAATTATACCAAAATCCCATGAAATGGAAAAACTTTAACTGTAGCTGAAATACATTGTATTTATCTAATTTTTAACTTTATTTCCCCGCCTTTGCTCACTTCTACCCAGCCCAGCCCCCCTTCCCTCTGGCAATCACCACACTGTTGTCTGTCTATGGGTAATACCTATATGTTATTTAACTAATCCTTTCAACCTTCTTTCATCCAGTCCTCTCCACTAACAGCTGTCATCCTGTTCTATGTATCCATGCCTCTTTTTCTATTTTATTCATCAGTTTATTTTGTTCATTAGATTCCACATATAAGTGAGATCAAATGGTATTTATCTTTCTCTAATGGTTGTATTGCTCACCAAAGAGGCCATGGTGAATCCAATAACTTCAATATAGCCATCATCATGACGCTGAGGTTCAAAATCATGGTGATCCCCTGGGTTTCCCCAGGGCATTGTGCCAGCACAATATCTGAAAAGGTAAGATTAAAAGCAGAATTAAATTTATTCCATTCCTCTCATGACCATCATTAGGGATGAGCTTATAGTTAGATCCAATGTTTATTTCATGGAAGAACAGTTTTCTGTTTTTGGTGCACACCTTCCAAAGGAAAATGAAATAGACTCACCATTATCTTCAAAATATCAATCTGAAAATGAGCATGATCTTACAACAAAAGCATTTCACAATGCCCAACATTCTCCTAATTCATTATTTATCAATACTATCACTCTGTGGTCCACATATGTCTTCATTCTATCATATGCCATGAATTATCAATGGTTGGTTTCAGAATTTGGTCTTGGAGGAAAACAGATGCATGCCAGCCAACAGAAAGGGAACTGAAGTGAATAAGCACTCAATATTATATACATAACTAAGAGAGTAAGTGCCTACAGAACAATATTGTGTACATAACCAAGAGAATAAGCACTCACAACACAAGAGAAAGGTTATCTGAAGAAGAAAGGGTGAAGAAGAGATGAAAAATATATTAGAAAGGGAAAAGGTAATGAAGAAAAAAATGGAAAAGTAGAGGAGTAGGAATCCAGAAGGAAGAAGGGAAAGAAGAAAAATAAAAGAGAGAGATGTACAGAAAATAGAAAGAAAAAAAAAAAGAAAGTTAATGTTTCCTAAGATTCTAGGTTTTCTGTTTAAACAACTAAGATGAAAATACTTCTGGAATGGAATTGTAAGTAATTCTACTAAGCACTGCCAAAACAATCAAGGGACTATGGTATCGTTTCTAACCACAGATTTATATACAATTCTTGGTTTAATTAAATTCAGTCTAAATAGCATTTATTTGCAGAGTTTGTGTCTGAGTTGTCTGGTTTGCAAATAACAGAGTCACAGATCCATCCCTTCCAACATCTTGGCTTGGGAGCATAGAATCTAATGTTATGCCACTGAGATATGTGCTTATTTTGAGAGTAGTTAATCTCAAACACCCCTTTCTCCTGAGGTATATAATAACACCAAAGTGAATTGACTTCCTGGCTAGAAAATCCTACTCCAATTGATCCTATTTTTTCAGAGCAATCATCTGGCAATGATTTTGAATGAATTCCATTTTGAAATCAAGCTGGATGGTTTCCTAACAGCTTTCAGGAAACTGAGGACAGGAATGTATTCAAGTCTATCATTCTTGGGGGGTGAGGGATCAGTAAATTGACAATTAAGTTAAGTAAAATTGAATGTTTCAATTCATAGGGATGCCTAAGGTTCTTAAGAATGGATAAGTATAGACCATGAATGCCATATCATGCAAAAAAAAGTTTTCCCTGAAAAAACAAAAAGCACTTACCACAGAGAATACTAAACAAACCAAGTAGGAGAACAAAATGATCAGATCTAAAAAATTTTAGTAAGCCACTGAGAAAACTGATTTTATTGTTTGTACCTGGAAATTTTCTATAATGAAAACAGATAACCTCAAGTCAATAGAGTTCACATCAAACCAAGGAAATATATGAACAGATCTTACCTGGGTATATTTAAAAATACTATACACTGGAACTTCAGTTCCTGAATCTTTGGGGTGAGGTCTGTTCCATCACACTGAAACAATCAAAGCAGAACAAGCAAGGGTTTTGAAATAGTCACAAGTCTAAAAAATGACCAGAGATACTGAGTTGACAATAGTACATATCATGATCTGCCCATTGCCCAGTCTCTGTTTAAGTCAATGCCTATTACCATGACTAAAAATGTATTCTGCTCATAGCTTTGCCAGACACAGGAGCTATCATAATTCTTAACCTTAGATTATTATTAGATATTCAGTCTTGTAGTATTAGCATTAAAAGATCTAGAAATGCTTAAAAGACTTTAAAAAAATGATGCACAAGTTGAGGCAATAGGGACCTCCCCCACAGTCTTTCAACTCAATAGTCATGAATGTGATTTCTTTTGTCTGGTTTTTGTGATTACATTTTATTTTGAAAAAGTTAAACACAATACTTTGAAAACTGTTTAGAAGACAAGCTTTTCACAATATATCTATTATAAATTAGCATTATCTCCATTAATGATTAGCTATTATAAAATTAATCTCTTATTGCTTTGGTCTTCTGAGATCACCTGCTTTACTGGAGGTTGGACTTGACCTTGGGTCTCAGGGGCCTCAGGCCACATGGCCTCAAACCTTTTGGTGTGGCTTCCCTCATCTTTAGGGCTTTCCTTAACAGTATCGTAAAAAAAAAAAAAAAAAAAAAAAAAGCTTTATTCCCCTTTCTCATTTACCCCAGTGACAAAAAAAAGTCAGAAGAGGAAAATTGGTAACGGCTATAGACTTCCCAATGTCAAAGGTATAAAGCCCGATTTTATATTTGCTCTCTTTATACCCTCATCACAAAATCCCCCATCATCCTCTCCAGTGAGAAGAGCAGTAAAACATGACAAGATGTGGGCAAACTTTTAAAGATTTCTTCATGAGTTGCTTTTTTAAAAAAAACTATATTTTATTGATTTTTCACAGAGGGGAAGGGAGAGGGATAGAAAGCTAGAAACATCTATCAGCCTCCCCCCCGCACACCCACCCTGGAGACGCACCCGCTAGTGGTCAAGGGTGTATCTCTCTTTTCCCAGCTGATCATAATACAGCTTAATTTTTCTGAGCATTCACAAAAGTTGTTTCCAGAAAATCTCACAGTCCTAAATAAAGTATTTAAAATGTTATTTAGATAGGAATAATATTCTAGATATTCACTGAAGGTGTTTTTACAATATTCTCAGATACTAACCAAACATGAAGTCTCCCAAGTTATTTAAGGACTTGAAATAAGCTGATAGATGACTATACCAGTGAAAAAAAATGTAGGCATCTTAAACTATCAACATTGAGTGTTGTAAGCAGCTAAAATTAAAAAAAATAGAATGTGATACATTAATAGTATGCAAAGTAGTATTGTTGCATTCAGAAAAAATACCCATATTGTATTTAAAACAAATCATTTTTTTATTTTCAACTTTTTTTCTTCTGGGAAGCATGTCAGTGATTCTGGGCAGTCATCAAATTATATGATGATTGGGCACCTTATGATGTATCATGCTTTATACAGCTTCTTTACATTTTATTGTATTTAAATTTACAACTCCTTAGAAAAGCAGTTTTCAACCTTTTCCTTACTTCACATACAAAGGAAAATACCTACCTGTAAAATATTTTTTGTGGACAAGCTTACATATTGGTGTCAACACAATAAGAAGAAAGTAGAAGTAGGGCAAATGAAGCCTTATGCAGGTTTGTGTTACTATCTTCTGTTTTTCTGGTATAGTATTTATACACACATTTTACATTTATGTAAGAGATCATTATCTACTGCCTCAGAAACACCGAGTTTACCCTTGGCAAAGACAAGATGTTCTGTTGTGATATGTACTTCTAATTGTGCTAGCTAACTTTACATCCTTCCTATCTCACACTCAAGAGAACATACAGTGACCTCATTGGAGAAGTATCCTCTGCATCACAGCGAAATGATCAATAATTGTCACTTTAAAGACATGTGTTGCTATGCCTGTTTTAAATGAAGAAAGTAAACTTTTCTGGAAGGTTCAATGATTCCCCCACAGTCAGATACCTCACACAAAGAGACCTAGGACTGAATCCCAAATGTCCAGACTTAGTTTCTGTATTTTCTCCTCATAAGAAAGGATATGATCACCCTGGCCAGTGTGCAAGGGTTTAGAGCATTGGCCCATGCACCAAAGGGTTGCAAATTTGATTCCCCATCAAAGACATGTACCTGGGTTGTGAGTTCACTCCTCTTCCTGGGTCGGAGAGCATGCAGGAGGCAACCAATCTATTTGTCTCTCTTAGATGCTTCTCTCTCTGTGTCTCTCCTCCTCCCTGCCTTCCACACTCCCTGTAAAACAAGCATGTCAAACTCAAAGACAAACATGGCATGCAGCCTGTGGGCCATGAGTTTGACATGCTTGCTGTAAAACATTAGAAAAAAATATCCTCAGGTAAGGATTAAAAAAAAAAAGATATGATCACATAAACCAATTCACCTGAAATATTATATGTACAAACTGATATTAAGTCTTTCTTATTTGGCTGCCATGTTGACTCTTGCAAGTTTCTTTTTATTCCTGCTAGATAGCTATTCATGTACCAGACATTTATCATCAAGAGGACTGGCTGGCATGGGAGCAAACTCTCTAGTGGTTAGGCAGTATACCGAGTTTAATTTCAATGCAGCTCACATGAACAATGGATGTCATTCAAAATGGCCACTGCCCACTGCTCACTGGCTCTCTAGGGAGGTGTTGTGGATGTTCCTCTAAATGTGAGAAATAATGGAAAAAGCAGAAAAGTTCATTTGGAGCTGGCTTGTAGGCCGCTGAATAAATAGGGGAAGCTTGAAGTAAGGACCAAAATAAAGATCCTTAGAGTTCGGCGGACCATGTGTCCTTCTTGTGTCTACCTTTAAGACAATGTTTTCATTTTCAAGAGTTGTTCCTACTAAAACATACCTGCTTTTCATTTTTACTGCATGAGAACTGAGACGTGATCAAGGGTTCTAGCACTAGAGGTAAAGGCCTCTGTCTCAACTGATTTCAGGGATTCATGTCTCATATGTTTTACTGGGAATTATAAAATTTACAAATTTGCATCTTCTTATGCTCCTATGTGTTCCTCTATATACCCATTAGCTTAAGCGCGTATATATTTATCTACTTTCATGGATATCTTTCATTCTGTCCCTTCTTGTCACATAGTCTATCTTAATCTTACCAGGATATATTCAAGCATTGTTACATCCCCATTCCGTCTTTCCCATTTATATAGGTTTCTCTTTCTTTATGCCTTCACTTATACAATTATGTGCAGCACGTTCCTTATTTTAACATAAATACCATGAGAAAACATTTTCTGTATTTCTTAATAACTAAGTATATGCTGTTTCAAAATATATCTCCTAGAGAAAAGAGAACTTACCCTCGCCTCCAAGCAGTGTGTGTCAAAACCTGGGATAGTGACTCAGGAAGAAAAAGCACCAAGAAAAAAATCCATTCATAGATGAAAAACTATGACCAGTGTCCTGGCTGGATGGCTCAGTTGGTTGGAATATAACCCCACACACCAAAAGGTTGCAGGTTCAATTTCTGGTCAGGGCACATACCTAGATTGCAAGTTTGATCCCTGAGGTTGGGACATACATGGGAGGCAATGAATCTCTCTCTCTCTCTCTCTCTCTCTCTCTCTCTCTCTCTCTCTCTCTCTCTCTCTCAACAATAAAACCATGTGAAGATTAAAAAAAGAGAACTATGGCCAGGTTAGAGAGTGAGCAAAGCACTTTTCTAAAGTGCTAAAATGCAAACTTCTCAGACAATCCTGGAATAAAGACGTTTGTTTGTTGAGCATCCCTTACTACCTCGAGACAGCTCAGCATCATTTCTTTATAGAAGATTTCTCTTTACCCCACATGGTTAGCCTTCATGTCTCTGTGCCACCACCCTATCACATACACAGTTGAATGACAACATTTATTATATTGTTCTCCATGACTGAATTGTGTGTTTATTCAGGAGTGAAACCAGTCATCTTATTTATTTTCATCCCCAGCAATAAAGACAGTGCCTGGCACATAGTTAAATGCTCATAAACATTGGCTGAATGAATGACACTAAATGATCTCTGTGGTTCTGTGCAGAGCATTGATTAAGCTAAGTATAAGCTGGCATTTGGGGTTCATTTTTTGTGGCATACATATTCATATTCAATGAGATGAGTCAACACATTCAGTACTTACAACAACTTTAACGTGTTTGGATAGATCTCTAGAGCTTCTCTGTAGGAAATCAGAAAACGCTGCCTATATCACAAGGAAATAAAGAAAAAAGCTTAATTACACGGTTATGCCAAATCCCTGCTTCTGTATTATATAGTTTCTAATGATGCTAAAAAAGCAAAAATATAATTTGCTGAAACACAAATAAAGCAGTGCAGTGGCTGTCAAGTTGAAATCCTTTTGTTTTCAAACTTTAACCTGTAAGAAAATGTAAGATCACAATAGGAGAGTAAAAAATTAGATAATTCTGAGTCAGTTTCAAAACTTATTTTGACCCCTGACTTTGACTTCTCCATTGACATCCCTGAGAATGTCTTGCTTCCTCACACTATTTCCATTCCCTCTACCCTGTGGTATAAATTAAAACCACGCTTATTTTTTAATATTAATATTTCGGAGGTATTTTTTTCTTTCCAGCCATTCACTCCCAGGTATGTCCATCAGCAGGAGGAGAAAAAAAAGATGCTGCCCCTTTAATCTCATATATGTTTCCATAAAATACTTCTGTGCTCTGCCAATTTCTCATCCAAACACTGATGCATATGGACCCCCGTGAAAACTGCATTCTTACACAAGGCTTCCCATACCCTTTTCAGTCTATCTAATTTCCTGTTCTCTAGGTTGGCTCTGATGTTTGTTTTTTCACATTATTCATTGGATATCATCCCCTCAGAACAACATGGAGTCTCGGAGCTTTTCCATTTCAAAGATGATGGGCACCAACTCTCTTTTGCCAACTGATTTAAGACAGACATCTTTACTTTTCTTCTTAAACCAACATATTAAACATGAACCATACATAGAGCTACATGTAAACATCTGAAATGTATATGCCATTATTTTTAGTGCAGTTAGCATCTATATGACCAACAATGAATTAGCATTAAATACTATGTAATAATTTATAAAATAAAACATATACTTACCCCTGCATAGAACATTTTATTTCGAAAACGACTGTTGAATTTCTCTGGATTTGCTTCTGTGAAAGGAAAGGGGTAGTTTTGTTCTGGAGACCTTAATGAAGGCAGTGACTTAGACTAGCATCCCTACTTCCTCCCCTCACAGATCCAGTAGACCCACCAGCTTCATTACCATCTTCCCTTAGTTATAGACAGAGGTCATCATTGTCCAATGCTACAAAATGTAGCCACAAATTGGCAGCATCAGCATCAACCAGGAGATTGCTAAAAATGCAAATTATTAGGATCTACCCCATATTTGCGGAGTTAGAATGTCTCGGGTGTGTGGTTTAGGACTCTGTGGTTTAGCAAGCTCTTCAGGTGATTCCCATGCACAGTAAAGGCTGAAATACTCTGGGCCCTATTCAGAATAAAGCACTGGCAGGGATACAGGGTTAGGGGGGAGAGGAGAAGGAGAAGGGCTTATTTGCTTTGATCTCCATAGGTCATGGCTTCCATAAACTTTGTATTCTACTTTCAAATGTAATTAAATATAGGGAATTCAGATAAAAATTAATAGAGAATTTGCTTTCAGATTATGCAAAAATTCCTAACTATCATCTGTACTCTTATTTGTGACAGGCCTTGAAAAATAACTTGACTTAATAGACACACACACACACACACACACACAGATCACTGGCTGAATGGACACAGGCCATATGACAGCAGAGGTTCCAGCTGAAAAATGGTTTAATTTTGAGTTTGCTTCCATATGTTATATATGTTGAGGGGAGAAAAAAAGATTAAATAATCTGTGTCAGAGAATTTTCATATGAATTCAAGAAATTTATAAAATATCTAAATGGAATATTATTTTCTTACATTCTTCACTGCCGATCTTTTGCCATCTGCTATTTTATTCAGCATGCTCATTAATCCCTTCTCAGAGTTAGGTCTCCTCCAAGTCATTTCTCATTAGACTGGCTGACTAGCAGACATTCCAAATCCTAACCCTATTTTTGAGTGGCAAATCCCAAAAGTTGTCTAGATGAAGAAAAATAGCAGAGTTCACTCACTAAGCCTGGGTTGAATAAAAGCTACAAAATCTCAGGAAATAATTCTGGACAATTAATTATTATATTATTTTCATGATTGTAACAAATATTAACATTAGACAAAGAAACTAGGTTGAGGTTTGCAAACATCAAAAACTTTATAGATTGGTTTTTGATAGTTATATTCATTTATTTATAGTTCCTGTATTTTAAACCTCTCTTTAACTAGTCACTCTCTTCTACTAAATTAAGTACTATAACCCTATAAACAAAATAATACAAAAGGTAAAAGGTTAACTTATAGGATATAGTAAACCAAACAAGGTAAAAATGATGCTAAGTGCTCTACCTCCTTGATCCCCATTGCTGGCCCCAGAGTTGACCATTTCTATGGTCTAGACCTTCTTCAGGATGAAATTGGCTGCTGAATGGCATGTTGTTTTTAACCTTCTTGATTCAGATTTGGCTGAGTACCATTTTCAGTTGCACTAACTCTTGCTTGATGGAATCAGAGGTAAAATGAGAATTTTCATTGCCATGCAATTTATTGTGGGTACATAGGTCCTAACTTTAAACAAAATCAGATCCAGCTATAAAGCAAGTTATAATGAGAAATGGAAAATGACACCCACAGTCCTGGCAACAAATTTTCTAGAGCACCGATGTCCAAGGCTATTAAATGAATCATATACCAACTATTAACATTTACTTTTTTAATAATGTATGGTTTGGAAAATACCCACATCTTCATGAGGTTTTCCTGAGTCTTGAAGAACTAAAAACAATTTTTTTTCCTTTTAAAAAAATGTGTGTTTTTCTCTCAAGAGATTGAAAATGTTCTATAACAGCGATTGCCAACTTTTCGGACCTCACGGACCACCAGTGGCCTGCAGACCACCGGTTGGCGATCGCTGTTCTATAAGATGCAAAGAGACTAGAATTAAAAAGTAATCTAAGTTTTTGGTGATTTTACTCACACAGTTGATTAAAACAGTCACCTCAGATCGAATTTAACTGGATAAAAGCTGATTATATATGTAAGTAATTCTAAAAACTAGAGATCTATCAAGGCACTAGCATTTAGAGAGGTGTCAGAAAGATACATAAAAAGACACATGTAGTATGATTGCATTGTTATGTAATGTCCAGAAGAGGAAAATTTATAGCCACAAAATGCAGATTAATGGTTGCCAGTGGGTAGAGGAAGGGAGAAATGGAGAGGTACTGCTCAGTGGGGACAGGTTTTTTTTTTTTTTTGGATTAATGAAAATGCTCTGGAACTATATAATAGTGATGGTTGCACAACACTGTGATCATACTAACAACCCTGAATTATTAGTATGTACTATAAACTGGTTATAATGGTGAATTTCATATTCTGTGAATGTTTACCTCAATTAAAAATATTTTTTGAATACAAAAAATAAAGATATAAAATAAAGAGGTAGGGGAGTTGGCCTTGGGGAAGGAAAGGTATAATGTATATTCTAGTGTCTCTGCTCCATCCCATTAATTATATTGACAACATTAATTATATTGACTCCCAAACTGAGCTTGCCTTGGCAATTGGATTCTCTTCCCATTTTTACATCTACCATATTCTAAGCCTAAATCAGACTGAAAAGCAAGGTTGGCTGCAGCTAAGGAAGATGTTTGCTAGTGTAAGAACTGTGTCTCTCCCTACAGAAGCCAGGCCAGACAAGAGCCTACAAACAACAGTGCTGCACCATTCTGGCTATTAAAAGGAAGGGGTGGAGTGGCTGAATATGTCTCAGTGTATGTATAAGAACTGATAAGACTTTGAGGAGGACCAAGGAATGTGGTCCCATTATATCAAGGAAGGGGGGCATACAGAATTGGGAAAGAGCCAGCAAGAAACTTTAAGATCTCTTGCTCCTTAAGGAAGTAGTCTCTGTTAATTGGTATGAAGTCAACCTTGAAAGGCCACTATCAAGAAAGGCAGTTATCCTCAACGTGCCCAAAGATGCCAATAGTGGAAATACGCATGGTTTATGGCTGCAGTTATTAGATTTCACCCTCCTTTTCCATAAGAGTGTGTGAGATAGTGAGGTCCAAACACACTGTATATTTCTATGCCATTAACCTATTTACAATCTGATTGGATACCAATATTAATTGTATTAGTTTTCTGCACATTTGAGAGCTTAAATGTTCACTGATTTTCTTATAACTCTCTAGGTTCTCTCCTGGGTCGTCTACTTAGCTCTTACCAGCCAAAATCAAGGTGTCAGCCTACAAAGCTCTTATTGAGTGGCTCTGGGAAGGACTCACTTCCAAGCTTATTCAGGTTATGGACAAAATCTATTTCCTTGCAGCTGCAGTAATAAAATTCTTTTTCCTCACTGGCTGTTGGCTAGGGTATATACTCAGCTTGCAGAGGCCTCCTACATTCATCGGCTTGTGATAATGCCTGCATTGGCAAAGCCATCAAGGACACATCAAGTCCTTCTCACACTTTGAATCTATCTGACTTCTCCTCCTATATCACTCTGACTTCCCATTCCACCTTCCACCTTTGCATCTAAAGGCTCATGTTACTACATTGGTCCCATTCAGATAATCCAGAACTATTTACCTTAAGGTCAGCTAATTATTAACCTTCATAGCATCTACAAAGTCTTTTTGCCAAATAAAATAAAACCAATAGCAATCAGGACCTAAATGACAAAAGTCATAGGGGTCAAAATACCTACCATCATGTACCCTATAGCTCCCATGATACACATCCTTCATGTATGAAAACTACATTCACTCCCTTCAAGATCTTCAAAGGTTTCATTCCATTATATTATCAAATCAAAATCCAAAAATTTTATCTAAGTCTCATTAACTCCAACTTCCCAAATTCCATCATCTAAATCATCAAAATGATTTGGCTCTGGATGTAATTAATTTATAATGATGAGGCTCTGGGTACACTCCATTCCATTGATTTAACACACTAATTTCGTCCTTATGCACAACACAATTAAATGCGTGCCATCAGAATGAGATCTTAAACCCTATTTTTGCCTGTAATTGGTTCTGTATATTTGGGCAATGTTCATAAACATAATTTCAACACTATGTTTTATAAAAATCAATAAGCATTTTGAACCCTATATAACTCACACATCTTTTATATTCTCTTCATCGAATACTTATCCAATCTTAAGACTTCGGCTAGAGATACATAAATGACCCCAAAATTTATGCCTATAATAACATTTCATCTTTAATTTAAATTGTGTATTTTTAAAAAAATATTTTTTTTCAACATTATTTCCCATTCAGGGCATATATTTTTTAACAACATTATCTTCATTTTTCTAACACCATCACAAAAATCTTTCATTATGTAATAAATGGCCATCTAACCTATCTCTATCACAAGCTCATTATCCCTCTGTACTTTTTCTTTCCTGTCTAAAATGCCCTCACCTATTTATTTATTGTCAACATTACATTTCTCCTTTCTCTTCCTTTACCTACCCTCTCTGGAAATTTTCCTCAGGCACCTTTCCCCTGACAACAGTTCCACTGAGCTCCAATGTTATTTACTGCCCATACAACTAACCGTGCCCTTACTATACTAGTATATGCCTTTCTAGTGTTATCTTTTGTATGCGGGCCTATCCCTGCAATTAAAATTCTATTTCTGTAACTAACACTTATTGAGACAGTAACTGGATTAGGCACTGGGACCACTATGCTGTACACCTGAAACTAATAAAAAACTACTGAGTGTAAACTGTAATTGACAAAAAGAAAGAAAATGAGTTAAATTATCTTATTAGAATACGTAATACTGATTTATTTGTTATAGGGAATACATGCATACATGTAATCAATTCATAACTATGTGTTCTAATGGAAACATACTATAATTCAGATAAATTAAGCAAAAGATGATTTAATAGTTTATTATATTGAAAAAGAAACTATATTCTTTCATAGATTAAGAAGGAAGGAAGAAGAAAATTGAAAGGAAGGAAGGAAGGGAGGGAGGGAGGGAGGGAGGGAGGGAGTGAGTGAGGGAGGGAGGAAGGAGGAAAGAAAGACATTGTCTTATGTCCTTGAGGAGTTTGGAGTGGAGGAGACAAGCCTGAAAATGAAAACTAAAATGTCATTTTGTATATGCTCTAAAACTATGTCTATATGCAATGAAGTGGTGGTTACACATATAGGGAATAATCAGAAAAGTGTGCCAGAAGCAGGTACACTTGAATCTTAAATGATGAGTAAGTACCAGGCAGAGATTCAGGATGGAAAAGAAGGTTACATACAGAGAATCTTGCACAGTAAGAGTTTCTCAAGGGCAAACTATACTTGAGCCTTCAAGTCTAGAAAAAAGCCAGAAAGTGAGTCCTTTGCAGTGATGGTAACAATGAAATTTAGCAAGCCATTGCAAACAAGACATTTTTAAAAGATATCTGCCAGTTTTCTCCATGAATCATGAAACATTTATAATCCTTTAAAACATGCAGATCTGCATGTCTATATATTCAGTGGAAATAGTAACTCCTAAATCAAATTTAAATACTGCCTCTTCTAGAGTCATAATTGTATGTCCTTGACTTTGTAGCATAAGGCTTGACTCCTCTAAATAATAATGTCAATGAAGCAGAAAAATTTAAGCATCCAATCTCATACTGAAAGTTTGATGTGTTTAATACCTTTCATGTCCAAAGCAAATAACAATCTAGTTCATACAGCTGGGTGAGACCTGACTTTGCAACCTGATACCCATAATCATTACTAACAACCCTATACATTATATATTGAAATATTTTCAATGTATATCCTCAAGCACTGTCATAATGTAATAATGATAGAAGTACTGGATAAGACTCCCATTGAAAACTTAATGACCAATTTTACTATATCTCCAAATTCTGTTCAAATGATTAAACTTTCTGATACCCAGACAGCAACAATTCAATCATGCACAGTGGTTGAGAAGAATAAGAAAGCATTTGTTTTCCAATCAAATGAAGCATACCATTTTTCTAATCAAATATATAAACCCAAATTATTCAAATGTTTCTACTCTTTATGTAAAGTAAATCAAAGTGTTAAGACTATATATTAACTTGTTTGAGCTACTGATAATTCTAAATGCATTTATTTATACAATAATTCCACCAATAAACTTTCTCAAAATAAATATTACTTTATTTCTTCTAAAATAAATATAATATAGGTAGCAATACTAAAATCTGCATTTGTCCCATATCGATTTGAAGGGCTATTTTACAACTCTGTCAAAAAATTGTTTACATTTACATTTTTTAAAAATTCTATCTTAGTGAGATTTTTATCTATTTCCTGTTTCATGTAGGCTGGTTGGCATGACTTCCAACTTAAAGTACTATATTATTTTTTACTGATACCTAGAGGGTTATTCTAGCCAAGCTCATTTTTATAATGGTTCTCAGGAGGTTTTCAGTCACATTCTAAGTATTTTATACAAACAAGTTTGATCATGAAGTCTCAAGCTGTGAGTGATTGTGTTTGAGAACAGTTTGAAGTCTCAGCTATGAGGTTTTTTGTTTGTTTGTTTGTTTGTTTGTTTTTTTGGCTTGAGAACAGCCACTCATTACCAAGAAAAATAAGTGAATTCACCCTTACTAAAATGTGGCCTCAAAATCCTTTTCCTTGCAGCCAAGCTTGAGATGTCTTGACTAATTCAGAAAGTATATGGGGAAAATCCAAACCAACAAAAAACAGTTTCAATAGAAGAATATCAATGTGACTAATTATACTTTTTATAGTGAATAATGAGTTTTTTAATGCAAAAAAATGAATAGATTAACAGATATTAAGAGGCTCACATCCCTGGTTTAAGCATATCAACCAAGTCTGGATGCAATGTTTTGTGGATATTTATTTTGTACCAGCTGTGTATTATCTTCATGAATATTGTAGCTATTACTCTTAGGTGACATTGATTCTCCCTTATCAGCTTACAGTGGCTGGTTTTCCTCCAGGGCTCTGGCTTACCTGCAGGGCAAATGTTTCATATTGCATGAAAGCACTTAAACTAAGCCTCAGAAATAAACTACTCAAAAAATTAATGCTTGGTAACTTTTAACCAATACTCACATTTAAAACTATGTATCTATACATATATACTGCAATTTTCATATTCCTCTCTAAAATGAAATAGTCCCATAGCTTCAAAGAAAAAAAAGTCACTTTCCTGCAATTCTCCTCTAAGCTTGGTCCTTTTACCTTGATGCCCCCTCTCACTCTGAAGCCCAGAAGTATCTACATAGTACAAGGAAATATATCAAGAGAACTTCCTGATTAATTAGACCAAATATTAGGTTCCCTTGAATGAGCTCATTGTCAGGCACTTACTCACTTAGGCCTCTTTTCATGCCAGAATGTCTATTTTGGAAGATTCTTGCATTAATGAATTGTATTACTTCATAAGTATTGCTAAGAAATTAAGAATTTTATTAGGAAGCACAGATACAGGGTCTCCTGAAGAATATGAGGAGGAAATATGGGGTAAGAAATGATCAAAGGGCCGAAACCGGTTTGACTCAGTGGATAGAGCCTCAGACTGCGAACTGAAGGATCCCGGGTTCGATTCCGGTCAAGGGCATGTACCTTGGCTGCGGGCACATCCTCAGGGAGGGTCGTGCAAGAGGCAGCTGATCGATGTTTCTCTCTCATCGATGTTTCTGACTTTCTATCCCTCTCCCTTCCACTCTGTAAAAAATCAACAAAATATATTTTTTTAAAAAAGAAAGAAAAAGAAATGGTCAAAGGGATCTCCTTTTAGTTCCCCAAATGAGTTCTCCTCAAATGTAGAAAGGGCAACCAGTTATAAATGTTGGCCCCAATGTAGGACCCTCTCTCTAGCTCATATCTAAGAACTGTCACTTGGAAGGAAATGGGAGGGTGGTGATTTTTCCAATTTGGGTATTTTCTATCTGTGGTTCGGTCATCAACCAATCATTTTAGCTGTGATTTTCTGGAGAGAACGACCAAACTACAGCCCCTCTTTAACCAGTAATTCTTTTATTTGACACAGCATTTGATCCTTGAAGCCTCATGAATCCAGGAAGAAAAAGTTTACCAAAATTGCTGAATTCATGAAAAAAAATTATAGTTGGGATTTCACTATTAGTTTGTATTCTAACAGCCTTCATCCTATTTCTGCACTATTGACCTTTAGTGCATAATAGTGTGATCAGCATTTTCCCTACATTATTATTGGAGTAGGAACATTTAAATTCTACCTTTTGGTTCCCTGTTTTTCAAATTCTATGAGTTAAAACCCTTGTGTGCTCTTGCAGAATCCGGATGGAGGAAAAAAGGTAAAAATAAACCCTTCTTTGTGACTTTTATCTTACACATTACTTACTCCCCTATACCTTAGCAGTATTTTGGTTATATATTAACACTAGTGGCCCTGTGCATGAAATTCTTGCATGGGGGGGTGTCCCTTAGCCCAGCCTGCACCCTCTCCAATCTGGGACCCCTCGAGGGATGTCTGACTGCCCATTTAGGCCCGATCCCAGTAGGATGGGGCCTAAATGGGCAGTCGGACATTCTTCTCACAATCCAGGACTGCTAGTTCCAAACTGCTTGCCTGCCTGCCTCCCTGATTGCCCCTAACTGCTTCTGTCTGCCAGCCTGATCACTCCTTAACTACTACCCTGACAGCCTGATTAATGTCTAACTGCTCCCCTGCCAGCCTATTTGCCCCCAACTTCCCTCCTCTGCTGGCCTGGTCACCCCTAACTGCCCTCCCTTGCAGGCTTGATCACCCCCTACTGCCCTCTCTTGCAGGCCTGGTCCTTCCCAACTGCCTTCCCCTGCTGGCCATCTTGTGGTGGCCATCTTGTGTCCACATGGGGGCAGGATCTTTGACCACATGAATGCAGCCCTCATGTATGTTGGAGTGACGGCCAATCTGCATATTACTCTTTTATTGGATAGGATATTGAGAAGGGACTAGGTACAGTTATAGTTATGGATACAGCATAGACAGAGATGTGTATTCTAATTATATAAATAAGAGAGCTTCAGAGAGAAAAGAGATATTAATAGAAACTGAGAAAGATTAAAGCTTCAGAGCATAAGCAAAAATTCTCAACTTTCTCTCAGTTCTGAAGACATAAGGAAATTCTGGTGAAATATTTAACCACATCATTATTTCATCTTATTTCTCTTTCAAAAATCGTTTTGCTCCACCAACCCTTGATTCCATCTCTATTGGTACTTAAATGACCACTCTGCCTTATTCACTCCCCTACCTCATCCAGTGAGGACTTGTAACACCTTCTGAACCTAATCCAATCACCATCACACCCTTTTCTTTCAACCCAAACCACTCATAGTCCCCTATTGTCCTAAAATGCCTAATGTGTCTTTTGCACCCAGAGGCAGGACTTCTTCGTTTTGCTACCAGGTTTCAATGGCTCTGGGTTATTAAACGTTGCACTATAACTGTAGCTTGAGAAGCTGTGAGTATACCAATGACTTTAATGAAAGAAACTTTATTATTTCCCAGTAGTTCACTAACATCAAAGTTTCTAATCAAATTTAGAGTAGCAATCCCAAGCATACCTCGGGTCTTGTCTCTAACAATCTTTGAAACCCCAACCAACATGGTCTCAGAGTCCTATTTGTACTATGTTCCTATCTTGCCTAGCTCTCAGGGTCATCAGGGAGGTCACAAAAAACAACAACAAAAAACAAAACACCGAAAACATGGAAGCACACTGTCAAAAAGTAAGTGATATGCAAACAAAAGGGAACATGCAAAACACCTGCTGGAAACTTCCTCCCAGGGATATGGAAATGGAACACTGTCCTCACCTCGGGATTCATGGAACTCCAGTGTAACGTGGGCATCAAATCCAAGGCTGAAGTAATTATTGAAAACATTCAGAGGAAGCTGCAATGATGAACAAGGTAGAGGTGAAGTCATGTGCAACCAAGCAGAAAGAAAAATAAAGTTCAAACCAGACACCTGTCTCTGGGTCTATGTCCAGACTAGAGATCAGTCACAACTCCACATAGAGGTTTTACATGGAAGGAATGAGGATGTTTAAATTAATTCATTAGTCAAAGCTCAAATCAGATAATACTCCCAATTGTTTTAAATAGTATAGGAAATAAGGGATACAAGTACAAATTAATAAATGGGAACCATTTCTGTGGATGTTGTAATAAGAGACTCTTATCATGTGGAAGGGTGGATATTTGCAATAGTTATGAACAATGATTCACTGTCCAAACTTAGAAAGTAAATTGTAAGGATCATGTCTAAACCTACTTAACCTGTGGCTACACTTTTTTCAAGAATTATATTCAGTATATTAATATTGCATCTTAAAATGAATAATGCTTAATTTGTTTGGCTTTCGCCTACTTTAAAAAAATATTTTTGACAAAAGTCATCTAAGCAATAAGGCAGTTGGAGGCATTCAGCTAGTCTCAATCTAGAGGGAAAAAAGGAAAAAAAAAACAGATATGTACATATACATTTATTGATCAATATTCTTCAGATTCCTAGTTAGTCTAGCAAATCTTGTATGTTTTACATTAATTATATTGGGTTAACATTGCTAATATTTACCTGTAATATTAGGTAAATTTCAGATCACACTCTATTGTGTGCTCACCACCCAAAGTCTAATCTCCTTCCATCACCATATATTTGACCCTTTGCCCCTCTCCAAACCTTGTATCTTTAATATGACAGTGAAATATGTGAGCACAGACATATAGATGCACACCCAACCTTAGTTTTCCTTCCTAGAATCCTCTGGGTCACTCGCTGTTACTGCTGCAAGCTGAGTAAAACAGAGAACCACACAAACTAAAATCCTGAATTAAAACTGCGAAATTAATGTGTTTTTAGGCTGTAGGAAATATTAGAACAATTAGAAAAGCATTGGAAAATGTTAGCAGGGAAATAGTGATTCTTTCACTTTACCTTCTATAGAAGATAAATATTAAAGTAGACAGGTAATTTTACCTCAGTTTAGAGAATGTTTCCAGATAATGATCAGGTTTATCCTACAGAGAGAAATGCACTAAAAATACATGATTAGCCCTCAAAATTCCAAAAGTAAGTTTATTATAGTTTTTCATGTGTCCCTTGATTTTCTATTTGATGAGAGTGAGAACCTCGTCCCAATAAGTGAAATGAACCTTGTGCCAAGAATAGAAAATGAAATGAGAATGAGAGAGATTTATTAATACAGAAAGAAATAAAATGGGTTGCCTGGATCTCTAATGTAAATAAAAAATGAAACTCCCATAGAAGACCCTGAGTCAGAGCTTATAGTGATCAGAAGTCAAATCAGCCCTTAGAAATGGTTATAACTAACTGGAGAACAGGAAGAGAAACTGAACACACAGAGCAATGCCAAAATCATGTCTCATTTTCCTGGCTTCATAGTTGAGAATGTCCAGTTCCTGTATTTAAACAAAATACCATCCTTATAATGACAGCAAGGGTTGGTGATCCTGCCAAGAACACAGATACATTCGTCTCTACCATTTATGTTTTCTTGGCTACAAGTCTAACCCATGTCTTAACATTCCCTGATAACTCGGGAACATCTGGCCACCATCCGATAAATAATACCCCAATTTAGTCTGTTATTAAATTCTTATTCGTATTTTCCAGGAAAAAATTACCCCAATTTCCTAGATGTTTCTTCAAAAATCCATTTTCATAGGCTTTTAATTATCTGGATTAATGTTTCCTGGCTGCACCAAGAAGTCTTTCCATTACTTGAGCTGTTGGGGAGAGATTTAAATACAGACTTCTATTGAGGGCCTAAGCATTCTAAGTTTAGTGGGGAGAAGACCTTAACATTTCCATATGGTAAATTTCTTTTTGCTTTGGCTCATTTCTACCCAATTTCTATATTCTAATACTTTAGAAAGACATATCATATTCCAATAAATGGTATTTAAAGAACATTGTGACATGATGAACTCAATATCAACTGAGCAATCGTGATATCTACCAAAAAACGTTTAATTTCTAAATCATGGTTTAGGTGGGGAAAAATGAAGACCAAGGCAAAACATGTTTTAATGAATAAGTGGATGTTGGTTTGGTCAAAATGCTATCTGGTTCAATCTATTTTTAGGCTGAAACTTACATGAAATATTGGTCTCAATCAATGGCCTAATCCAATATAGCAGTAATGCTGGTTGAAGTACAGATACCTCAGCATTAACCCTGCATTCAGTTAATGAAACTCTCTGGGACTGGGCTATCCCAGAACATATATCTGTATTTTAATTTGTATTTCAAACAAGCATACCTGGAGAATCTTATGCATACAAAAGTTTGAAAACACTATCATAGAAAAGAAGTAGGCAGTAATAAGTAGGAAGTGGCTACTTGGCAACCTACCAAATTTATCTGAAATTGAGGCCAGAATTTAGAACCACATCTTCTACTGACGCTCCACACTAGAGGAATTGTGCCCCTTGGTTTGTCTTGGATTAAAATAAAAAGCTCAATCACTGAAGGAAAAGCACTAAATCAAAACATTTTTGTAGGCATCTTCAAGTTCCATATAAATAATGAAACTGGCTTAGTTAATACTTCCTAAACATCAGGAACATTTGATATCAAGCCATAAATCTCAGAAGGCTATCTTTGTTTTGAAAGATCATATTCCCAATGCTCAGAACATATATGCATATTTCATCTTCTCGTAGGTTATGAGTTTGCAATGAACTTGAAAGATTAGAACATGGATACATGTGTTCCTGGTGTGGAAGATGAGGACAGAGAACAGCTCTCTGAGCCCTGGAAGCAGATAAAAACCTAGGTCTTTAGAAATCCATGGGGTAGAATCATTGCATAATGTTGGATGCATATCCCTGCAGCTATAAACTGTAACACTATCCTTTTATCTCATAGGAAAAATCAGCACATGAATCTCCAGCCACAAATGTATTTCCCATGACAGATACTCCAGGGTTTCTTTCTGCTGAAGAAAAAACTCTCTAACCTTACACACACCATCTTCAAGCTCTTCTGGAGGCAAGTCTGGGTTTCTTTCCACGTGGAGGTTCCAGCGATCTAGTTGTACAATTGTCCCATCTTCTACTTGACAGAGGATTTTGGAAACAGGTTCATCAGTGTAGCCCTAAGGAAACAATGAACACATCCATTGGCATATGGAGTAATGAACAGTATAGCCAAAGACATTTCCTCCAAAAAAAGAGCCCTTTGCTACAGTTCTCTGTTGTTTTGTAATTAGCAGGGTTGGGAGCGTAAACTCTTTTTTTTTTTTTCAGGTACTTAGAACTTAACATAGTAGTCACAGTTAATGTGCACAGAAATGCTAATTCTAGCTGGTTTGAGCTGAGGAATAATTTTTGCTTACACTGAGAACCAATAGTTGCTGGTAGGTTTAGGGGCTATGCTGGATGGCTGCTTTCATCAGAGTAAAAATAGGCCTCCTACTAAAGGGATTTGTGAAATGCACAGAAGTGTTTTGGGGTAGGAGGAGAGGAAAAAGAAACAAAGCAGCCTCTTATAGACAATTTATTCTATTAACATCCCGTTTTACTCACCTCTCCCTAACCCTGTAGGTGGACACCATCCCTTCCATGACCTCAGGCAAGTCTGTCAGAGGACTAGCCCTGTTTGGGAACTCTTTATTCCTTGAGCATACATTACTGACAGCATGATTATTAAGGACTGTCAAGTCACTGATTGGACGAGAAGAGTTAACATTGATAATATATTAGTTGTTTCATGTAAATACAGGGCGGGGCAAAGTAAGTTTACAGTCATTCATATGGAAAATAATTAATAAAGAATAATATAAGAATAAACTCTATTTTGAATACTCACAACTATAGTCCTAGTTTTGCCCTATCCTGTATTTATACTTAGAAAAGTCTTATGGGAGGTTAATTCATTCACCCAAAGTCAAATTAGTATCTGAAGATAATTATCTTCTCTGTGAGATTGATTCATCCAAAAGCCAGATTCGTATCTTCTAGTATCTGAAGATGATTTTCATGGAACTCAACCCAGACAACGGTCTCACATGAGCTGGTAGGCTGCATATATTAGCATGTTGTGCCTTCTTATTTAGTACTATAAAAAATTTTTTTAAAAAAACAGTAGTGAAATGGCTGGTTGGTGACAAGGAAACTGTCTCCGCTGAGCTTGTCTGAAATTGGCTCCATGGCAGTCTGTTACCTGTAGAGCCAAACCCACGATGACACTGACCAGAGAAAACAAATGCTCAAAAGAAGCTGTCACTTTCCCAAAGTAAGCATTGTAAATCTGAGTCAGAGCTGCTATCCTGGCCGAGGCTGAGGGTCAGTATCAATTCAAGTCTGCGGTTGCTTTACATGAAGACTTGAGGATAACCCACCCACTATCTCAGTGTTTAGCTCAAAAAGCCCCAGGACTGTTCACTAGCCACCCTTTTTAATCCTAAATGTCCCCTTCTGCTCTAGCTGCTGATACATTACTGGATAAAATCGTGGTTCATGGGTGCTTTAGTCCTCAACTCTAACTTATTCCCCCTTCCATTAGAACATGTGTGGTTGGGGGAGCCTGCTGCTGGACGCCATGGGCAGCTCCTGACAGAGTTCTTACCCCTCCCCAGTTGAGAGTCCGAGCCAGGTCGTTGCCAGTCCCCAGAGGAAGGACTCCAACCGGAGGCTGAGGGCTCAGCTGCAGTTCATCCAGAATAGAAAGGATCCAGCCCACCTACAGACACATTGGGGGCCAGAAGAGGGATAAGAAAGACAGGTAAGTTACAAGGAAGACCACCTGAGGGGAGGTGGCTTTAAAGAGCAAAATCACATGGTTTTATTTTTCTCTAAAACATATTTTTGTGAGTGTTTTTTATTGATTTCAGAGAGAAAGGGAGAGGGAGAGAGAGAGATAGAAACATCAACAATGAGAATCATTGATTGGCTGCCTCCTGCATGCCCTCTACTGAGGATCGAGCCTGCAACCCAACATTTGCCCTTGCTGCAATCAAACCTGGGGCCCTTCAGTTCTCAGGCCAACGCTCTAGTCACTAAGCCAGATCAACTAGGGCTAAAACATGTTTTAATCCAGCAGTCGGGGAACAGAAAGACCACTTATCTCAGGCAGATTCAAAGTGGCAAGTCTCTTATTGGGAAAAGGACCATTTTGTACATGTTCTGTCATATAAGCAAAACTACACCCATTTTTCTGTATGTTTAACTAGAGGTCTACTTTAAAATGTAAAAGAATTTAAAATTCAGGGAGGTATATAGTAGCATATGCCACTGGAGAGACTACAGGACTTAGAGCCAGATTGAATTTCAATTCTGGCTCATATGGGCCCTGTCATCTTTATTAAATTATCTGACATCATTGACACTCATTTACCAGATTTTCAAAATGGAGTTAATAACACCTACCTCACAAGATTATTTTCAGAGAGAAATATTTATAAAGCCCTTAACATGGCATGGCCCATGTAAGCACCAATTAAATGGTTAATCTACATGGTACCATCTTAGAAATTAGTGTTTTTCTAAATATCCTTGTATCCCCCTAAATGAAACACTATGGAAATGTAATTAGGACTAGACCTAGTATTTATTATAACTTTAGGCAGAAAATAGATACTTATGTACTAGAATTATATTCCTATTTAATCTTTTTTTCAGATTTAGTCTTATTATAACTATTAGGGAAAATTACCCTAAACATGAAAAAAGCAAAAGCAAACTTGATTGTCCTCACAATGTCATACTAGAGTAGTATTTAACAGGCCTGTCTAAGAACTATATAAGTACAGGTTGACTTGAAGATTTCTGTCTTGCAGAGAGACAAATGTTGAAAAGATTACATAAACCAACTTTGACTCAAATTTAGAAAATTATCTTGGTATAAGCCACATAATTCTTTTCTTCTATTTCTCAAAAACAAAACAGCTTTATCATCTTGTTGGTGCCATCATTAAAGCATTAAATACCTTTTTAAATTAAATTTATTTGGGTTACATTGGTTAAGAAAATATGTAGGTTTTGAGTGAACAATTCTATAATACATAATCTGTATATTGCATTATAAATACATTTTGACATGTATTCATTCTATATTTGTATGGGTCATGTTTTTTTTAATATTTTTTGAAAATTGTACTTTAACAGTACATTTGTTGCACACTGCTACATATAAAATGCAGAACTAAGCAATTGAAATGAAAAGATAAATAAGCTGGGCTAAGATAGATTAGGTAGCAGACCTGCTCTCAAAGAGCTCATGATGAACAAAAACAGTGAGCTTCCTATGGGCCAGTCCTTGAGCAAAGTTCTCCAGTGACCTGTCTCATTAAACTTCTAAAGGAGTCTATGAAATAGATGTCATTTTCATCTCTACTTTGTAGATAAGTAAACTGAGACTTGGAAAGTCCAAGTCCTTCTTCATACCACATCATTTACGTGGTAGCTGGCATCCAAAATTAGGCTTGCCAAATGCCAAAGACCAACCTCTTAGCCTTTCTGGTTCAGGGAACCTTGAAATAAAGAACAAAACCTGGTTCTGGATATGGCCTGACCATTCTGTAGACAGTCCATGTACTTTTGGAATCTTTAGAGCACTAAAGAAACTTAGAAGTTGCTTATTCAAATAACTCAATTCAAATTCAGTTAATTTGCAGATTTATCAACTGAGGTGCAGAAAGGTCATGTAATTGGCTGAAGACTAAATAATGAGAAGTGGCAGTCAGAGTCATATCAGGTCTTCCATCTAAAACCCCTTCTCCTCCCCAATGAATACTTCCCAGGATGTAAAACATGCCTATCCATCAGGAGGTCTAAAGTTGTGTTAATCCTTCAGAAAGGCATACCCAGTTTAGGGAATTAGAAATTCAGATACACACAAGTGTGAAAAGTCCCTGCATTCCCCTAAGTGAAGCAATTTGCTCCTAGACAACTCCTTAGGTCCCGACCTAGCACTTCTATATTTTACAGACAATACAGCAAAGCTTGCTATTAAATATTGGGGGGGGGGGGGGGAGGGAGGAAAATGCCAGGTGCTAAAATATGACTGATGACTGCTACATATTGTTCCTGTATAGCTAAAAGCACAAACAAAACCCAGTAAAAGGAGAAATCTCCAATTAACTACAAAACGGGGGTTTAAAGGGCATTAAAAGGGATGTGAAACTCAGAAATCCCAATAATTGGGGATCGCTGTGAATGCAGACCCAACAGTCCTGGGTAGAACCAGACTCTAAGAAGAAATGCAAGGGAACTTAGTGGGAATCTAATTCTACATCCCATTCAGAGAAGGGAAAAGAAGGCAGGCTCTTTAAAACTTTTCTGAGAGATGATCACTTAGTTCCCCCTCTATGGTCTGTACTCACAAGTCCGTCAGTGTCTTTGGGGTAGATTTAAATTAGAAACTTTTTCTTATGTTTAGTTGAAATTTGTCTTTTTTTCTCAGTAAAGAGCATGCCATGACTTCACACTTTCAATATCCCATTTCACTCTAGACACAGCAATGAAGAAAAACAAAACAAACAAACAAAAAACTCTTCCTGGGCCAGAAACAAAGAAAATGCAAAGGTGCAGAGGAAGCCAGGAGTTTGGCTTCTGTCTGATGATGAGGAATAAAAGTGCTCCCCCTGCTGGCAGGAGCCCGTGTAAAAAGAAACCAAGCTCCCTATTGGGATAAGAATATGAAGAACCAGGACCTGAGGCCATAGCCCATAGAAAGCTGGGGCTAGAGGGAAAAGCTTCTGTGTAATAGTGAGCTCAACTTCCCACCAGCTCACTGACACCCTGACATGTCCTCAGAATGGAAGCCTTAGCCACCTATAGAAAAGTAGTTCCAGAATCCTGAAACTATTCACACTCCTAGATAGGGATAGAAAATGATGCAGAGAACAGGAAGAACCTGCAAATGAGCCTGCAAAGAAAATTCTAAATGATGGGAAGAATACTAATTATTTGATGAGAAAGCTAGGGGATGCATTCACAGTGCATTAAATACAAATAATCTTCAAATGACTTTGGAATATGTGTTCTGTAACTTCCATGCAACAGAAAGGTACTAAAAGATCTCATGGCTCAAAGCTATCTATTGGAGGCTCTCCCTTCCCTGTAACCAGAAACCTGCTCATGAGAGGTCCACACAGGTTTGTGGGCAGAGGCTGTGTTTGCTGGGCCTTCCTGTCCCCAAATCATCTCCACCAGGGTTTCTAGCACCCCTTCAATTCAATGATTTAATTCATTGCGATACATAGCTGGCATGTTTTCCACCATGACTGATGGAAATTATCCATATTGGGTGGAATCATGTTCCAGTTTGCAGAGTTTTTTTTCCTTTCCTTTGTGTCAGGAAAAGTGAGACTGAAGGATCTAGAATAGCAGCTACGCCTCAGGGCTTTGTCCCTGAACAGCCTTCTGGCCACTGCAGCAACAGCTGTCCTGTGCTGCCACCTGCTGACCATGCTCAGCATTAGCTGTCCCTAAATGCTCCCAAAGTACACTTGGAGCACTATTTTCGTTCTGCAATATGCTGGCATCAGAGGTGGCTCAAGGGTGGAGAGGACAGTGAATTGAAGTCTTTGCACATGACATACATTGCATTTTCTTATATCACAGGCAGGCCGAAAAATGGAGGATACGCATACTGAGAAATCAGAGAAGACAGGCAACATTTCTGAACTCTAAAAGATCATGGAAATGGTATTTAACAACTGGGTGTCCCTTACTAATATGATTCTTCCTTTTGATGCACTAAAGAGTTTAAAAAGTCACCATGTGTTAAAGAAAATGGTTAACATCAGCCCTGAAGAAATCAAAATCATGAGGTATGAGCTCTTTGAAACAGAAAGCTCACTTGTTCACAATGACTACTCCTGAGGTGTACCATGTGCTTCCTCTTAAGAGAAGATGGGCTGCATCCCATTACATATGCATCAGGCTGAAGCTGGGGGAGCAGAGGGGCTTGGCATGATCTGCTACTCCCTGTCCATTAAAGGCAAATGCTATACTTTCTTCTAAGTCAGGGCAGGGGATGCCTGCTGTTTACAATGTATCCTTCTATCTAGAGAAGCCAATTGAACAAGAAATCAGCATGAAATGAGTGGCTAAAGTCAATTTAATTGCAAGCTTTTGGAAAGACATGAACATATTTACAGATGGAACTGTTGACCCAGCTCAGCTCATCAAGGTTGGAGCCAGGACCACGTCACACTAAGGAGCCAATAGAAGAGGAGGGTGCATGGGCCTCAATGTCTAGATTCAATATTTAAGCCGGTGACAGCCAAAGAGAGCTGGATGAGTGGCCATGTGGCCCACGAAAGGAGAGAACACAAATTTACCACATGACCACAGAAATAATACTATTTCTAGTTTATAAACATGAAGGTTGGAGGTCATTCTTGAGTTACCTGCATTTTCACTCAGCTTAGAGATCAAATATGGGACCAGCGCATTTGCTAATCTCAGCTATGTGACAATGCCAGGTACAAAGAGGCTAAACTGCAGCCACTGGCTGAGCACTAGAATGCAGCTTATCCAAACTGGAGGCATTATAATTCTAAAATACATGCCACACTCCAAAGACAGTGCAAAGTTAACATAAAGGAGCTCATTAATGACTTTCACATTGATTCCATTCTGAGATGATAATATGTTGGATATATTAGATTAAACAAACTGTATTATAATACTAATTTCACCTGCTTCTGGTTTACCTTTTTTAAGTGCCTTCTAGAAAACTTAATATTTAAAATGTGGCTTACATTATAGTCTCTTAATCAGCAACGATCCTGTTATTATAATGTTACAGCTGTCAAGAACCTTGGAGATCCAAATGCATTCTTTTGAATATTTAGAATATCTCAAAAGAAGTTAGGAAACCTGCTCAAGGTCACAGAAATAGTAGCAGAAGCTCCTCTTCCACCTCCAAGCGCAACATTGTGAGATGCGTCACTCCATCTTTTCGCATTTGTTAATAACATAAAACTAAACTAACACTGGGGCTTAAGAACTTTTTTCCAAATTCATGCAAGATGTCAATATTAAGTAATACTTTTTACATTTAAACTAATATGGTTAGTGGTTAATATACCTCATTCTAATCAGTCAAAAATATTCCATTTCTGAGCCCCCCCTTGAACCTTGTCACTATACTGACAGAATTCTGACAACCTCTATAGTGATAGGTATGTTAACTCAAGGTTAAATACTTTATAGCAAATATAAAAGCAATGGTCTCAAGAATTATACTTCACTTGTGTAAAGCCAAGGGTTTTTTTTTTCACGCACCAACTAGTTTTTTATATAAATTCTGCCCCCAGTAAAAATGTTCTAAACTGATAAAAATTAAAATTATCAATCACATATATTGGTAAATATTTCATAAACCCCATATCTAATTCACCAAAAACCTTACTTTAACAAGGTAAAATAAAGGAATCCTGCAAGTTTTTATATGTTACCGAAAAAGCAAACTTTTGATTCTGAGACTGGGCTACCTGGGTCATTATTGACAAAAATACTTAGTTCAAAAGTATGCATTAACTCTAGAGTAGATACACTACTTTTATTTCAGGAATGCCTGTTGCAAGGGACCCAAGTGTAAATGTCTAATGCATTGGTGAGTTACATGGAAGGATGTGAAACCTGAAGTTAGGAACATAAATAAGGTCCCTAACATAAAAGAAAAGTTATATTTAAGCTTTGCAGAATATATGTTAATTATGGCACATTTAAAGAAGAAATGCTAGAAAAGGTAAGGTAAGTAGGAGAACTGAACAGTCTATAAGTCAAAAAGGATATTAATGGCACCATAGTGTACTCATATTCAGTACTGTAATTGGATCTGGTTGCTAGGATTCATTAATAATGTACAGAGTCCCACTTAATCACCATTCTGGGTTTTGTCCCAGGCATTCTATTGAGACTCTTTTCTTGAAAACCACTAAATTATTTCCTAGTCTCTAAATTCAATGATAATTCTCCGGTTTCTCCTTAAAGATATAGCCATGCTCTCTTTCTTGAAACTCCTGTTTTGGCTTGTTTTATTGACAGAAAAGACTACCTTCTACTTCTGTCTTCTCATTTTCCTTTCAAATTTTGGCTCTGACTCCATAATTATAGTATTTCACAAGTGTCTGAATTTGGCTGCCTTCTCTCTTTGTCCTTTATACTTTAAAATACTTATCTAATTTCAGAGAATACCTCAATACCATATAAGAGCACTGCCTCCTACACAAGCCTGCTGAGTAGAGAAAAGGAAGAGGAAAGTAGCATGGGGTGTGTGGGGGCGGGGGGAGTCAGGTGTTGAGAGGTTCAGGGGATGATGGGGAATTTTGAAAGGTGAAGCACCCAATCAATGAGGAAGCCCAGATATGAAGATGGAATAGGTAGCTGAAGTAGACTTGAGGTCAGGGTCATTTAAGAAAGAGGAAGAACTATGAATTCCAAACACTAGGCATATCCTCATCTTGTATGTTGCTGTCACTGAAATTTAGAGGAGAAAAGATGTGAGTGGGATGCTTGAAGCATATAGGAAGACAAGTAGATGCTAAAATAAGGAAGATAACTGTAGTAAAAGGTCGAAACTGAGTTTATTCTTTTATTAAAGACAAGAGGCCCAGTGCACAAAATTCGTGCGGTGGTGGGGGTGTCCCTCAGCCCAGCCTGCACCCTCTCGCAATCTAAGACCCCTCGGGGAGCCTAAACTGGCAGTCAGGCATCTCTCTCACAAACAGAACCACTGGCTCTTAATAGCTCACCTGTCTGCCAGTCTGATCTCCCCTAACCACTTTGCCTGCCTGCCTGATAGCCACTAACTGTTCACCTGCCTGCCTGATTACCCCTAACCACCTCTGCCTCAACCCCCGCCACCTCACCTTTATCTGGAAGGACGTCCATAATGACGTCCAGAAGGTCATTCAGCCATCCAGTCTAATTAGCATATTATATTTTTATTATTATAGATAATTAAACGGGGGATGGCTGCACTAGAAAGAAGACTCTATGTATATTAATTAAATTAATATAAAATATGTTATTATATATTAATTTAATTAATACCTTTTTCTCCATAGAGGATTTGTTTAGATAAAATTCTTACTAAAGATAATTGGAGAAATTCCATACTATCATATCTCTAAATACATCTCCCTAAAATACTATAATTGTTTGAAATTTAATTGGTATTGTGGGAGAAAAAAATTCCACAGTCAACTAATTTTGGAAAACAGTGGGTTAAACAAAGTGAAATAGGTTTGGAACTTTTTGCTGTAAGACTTTATAATAAATTTTATAAACTAATAATGTGTATTTCAAATCTTGAAGAATGGTAAGCACTATTTTCAGACTCACATGGACACACACACACACACACACAAATATTTTCCTCTTACAAAATATCTTAAAGGACCAGTAGAATCACTTCCTTTTCCCCAATTACATTTATTAGTATTTAATGCAAATGCAATATTGCATTAAATGCTCATGTGCTATGAGAGATAAAATTAGTAGACTTCATAACTACTTTGAGAATAAAATATTCTAACGAGGGAATTGGAGAAGAGCCATCGATAGAGCATAATAAAAGCCTGGTAAACACTGTTTATCCCAACTACAGAAGAAAAGATACTGGGCAGCAGAACCTACATGTCATGATTCTCCATTTTAGCCTTTGCTAAATATATCAGCATAAGTAGAGGGTAAATGGAGAAATAGATGAGACACAAAAACAGAGGGCAATATAACCATCACATTAAACTTCAGCCCAATTCCACATTTTCTTAGAAAATGATTACAAGTGGAACAAACAGATAATCTTCAGAGCAAACTAATGTTAGTCAATATTCTAAGTCTTATTTCCACTGGAAAAAAATCACGATAATTCAATTGTATACACTTAGTTCTCCCTATCAATTGTGACCAAAAATTAAGAACAGATTGAAATAGATCAATTTGTATTTTTAAAAGAATTTCATCATCTATAATCTTCATTCTGATGATCTGACCACCTCCTCACCTTGTGGAACAGGGAAGGATATAGTAGAGCTGAGGAAGTGAAACAATTTAAAAAGATCCCATTTGAATCCATGAGGATGATAACAGAGTCCCTTCTAACCTCCAGAGGCCACGATTCCCATGAGGGAGACCCATGTTTCAGGGGGTTGGGAAGACTGTGAGGTGGGAATGAATTAAGAGAACTCTCATAAGAGAAACATAAGAAAGATGAAAGCAATAAGGGCAAGAACTGGATTCTATTTCAAGGACCTACCGTTCCATCCCCACCACAGGCCAGAATTCGCAGATTTGGAACTTTTCTATACAGCTCAAGCCTGTGGAGGAAATAGAAGAAAAAGTTAATAGAGCACATCACTTGCCATAGCAGAGAGAAAACACATGGCAAAAATGAGGGGTATCCCCTGTAGAAAATGTATTATCATGAAGATAATAAATATGATCAAAACTAGTTACCAGGAAATCACAAGAGGACTGATTCCCAACAATTGGATCAGATGTTGGCAGCAAACATCATTTTTAAATAGCCAGTACTGGAAGGGGATTTTAGGATGTCCTAGACTTTTATTTCCCATAATTCTTATTTCTGTCAGCTCATTGTTTCCTCAGTGGTTTGATTTCCTTTTGGTTTATTTTTTTCCCATCATTCTCCCCTCTCCTTTCTCAAAGAGAACCATTATTAATTGACAATCAAAAGGCCATATATATCCTCCTTGCATTTTATTAGCTTTTCATGGATCTATTTATTTTTCAAACCTAACCTCCCCACTCTTATTCTTAGAAAAACTTCTTCAGAGAGGCGGGGGGAGGATACCCCACTAGTATTACTATCGCACCCCCAGTTCCATCTACCTCTCACCTCATTCACAGTCAGACCCCATTTATGCATCTCAGTCTAAAGAGGGGAGACTTAATGATTTTTCTTCATTTTAAATTGGCGTGCTTAAAATTACATCATTTTTTTTCATGTTGGCTCTTAAGAAAATGCAGTGTTACCACCCTGCCTGCTAAAATGTTTGCCTAAGTGAAGCCGTTAATGGTTCTGTTCCAGAAGTCTCAGTTACTGAAATCAAATACTACTTGTTCCTGAAATTATTTCATGTCTTTCCATATTCTTTATGTTTATCTATGAAGTGTCTACCTAAAGTCTAAAGTGATAAAATCAAGCATCTAAAAGGATAAAAAAGCCAGGGTACCAGATTTGCACATCCAAATATAGAAAAACATAGAGAAGTCTCATAGCACTCTCTAGTGGCAAAAATGTTCATAGATTAAGGGAATGTAAATAGAAATTTTTATATTTAACAGTCTTCTGCATGCTTAAATATATATAATTTACCTATTTCCTATAGAAATATTATTTCTCTAGAAGTTGTCAGATGAAACCCATTCTGCCTTAATAGGTGGGTTTAAAAAGGAAATCAGAAAGCAGCACAATGTCCCCACTCTTGTCCTCCTCCAATGAGAAGAATAAGATATATGTCACCTATATGTAGACTTGATTTTCAACACTTATAACAAAAACAGTGTATAGCATTTCTGAGAAGCTCATAGAATGGATTGAGCATAAATTAAAATGTATCTCCCACTCTGATGTGGAATCCATAGGTATAATCAATTAATCCCGCAAAGATGGGCATACACAATCTCTAATTCAAATATATAAAGTATATGCATAAACAAATATGGCCCCTGTCCACAAAGGCACACTTACATTCCCATTAATGTACACAAAGTTGTTCATGAATAAATAGAAAAGTGATGGATCTTCTCAATTCCAAGACTTGCTCATAATCTACAGTTGCACATACGCAACAACCACATAAAAAATACTCACTGAGATAACGGTGAAATGTACTTTGAAGGGAATTAACCAAATAAAGAGTGTGAGGGGAAACATCAGATAGAGTTTTAAGGGGAGGACAGTACAGATGAGAAAGTAGAAGAGAGACAGTTAGAAAATGTTTCACAAGGCAATGGAATAACAAAGCTTGATGCCAAAGCAGGAAGTCCTTCTCACTTGCCTAAAATAGTATGGACCATGGAGGATATTTCCAGACTTACGCATCTTTCGGCCCTTCCTGAGAAAGATCAAAGACTTGCCGTGGATTCAGGTACCACATGAACATCTGCAGGACTTTGGTTCCCTGTATAGAAAAAATGAGTATAGTGGGAAGAAATTTCCAAATATTAGCTGCTTATTTAAAAAATAAAACCCATTATCCTATCTAATAAAAGAGTGATATGCAAATTGACCATACCTCCGCTATATCCACCAGCCACTTTCACCAGCCAATCAGTAGTGAATATGCAAATAAACCCAACCAAGATGGCTGCCGGCCACAGAGAGCAGGAGGGAGGCTTGGGTTTCCCCAGCAATGAAGAAAACAAAGCTTTCTGCCTGCCGTTGCCAGCTCAGTCCTCCACTCAATGCTACAAAGATTCAGTTATAGAAGATAAATAAATCCAACAGAAATGGCTGCTGCCACAGAGAGCAGAAGGCTTGGCTCTATTCCAGGCTACAAAGTTAAAATTGTAGAAGAAAAATAAATCCCAGATACCAGGGCCTCTGCTTGGGTCACCAGGGGGTATGGCTGGCCTGCAAACCACCACAGGCCCCTTGCCCAGGCCACCCCATTCTCAAGGGAACCCCCACCCTGATCCAGGACACCCTACCGGGCAAACCAGCTGCCCCCCCTTGCACCAGGCATCTATCCTATCTAATAAAAGAGTAATATGAAGATTAACCATCATTGCAACACACAAGGTGGATGCCTCCATGTAGTCAAAGATCCTGCCCCCATGTGGACACAAGATGGCCACCACAAGATGGCCACCAGGGGAGGGCAGTTGGGAAGGACCAGGCCTGCAAGAGAGGGCAGTTGGGGGTAATCAAACCTGCAGGGGAGGGCAGTTAGAGGTAAACAGGTAGGCAGGGGAGCGATTAGGCATCAATCAGGCTGGCAGGAGAATAGTTAGAGGGTGATCAGGCTGTCAGGCAAAAGCATTTAGGGGCAATCAGGAAGGCAGGCAGGCAAGCAGTTGGGAGCCAGCAGTCCTGGATTGTGAAATGGATATCCAACTGCCTGTTTAGGCCCGATCCTACCAGGAGCGGGTGTAAACGGGCAGTCGGACATCCCTCAAGAGCTCCCAGATTGGACAGAGTGCAGGCTGGGCTGAGGGACACTCTTTCCCCACAACCCTCAGTGCACGAATTTCATGCACCAGGCTTCTAGTCTAAAATAATATCTAATTATAAACATATTAGAGCAGTAGTTAAAATCATGGTCTTTTGCCAATGCCCATATTAGACATCAGCCTACCTGGTGTAACTCAGAAAGTTTCTTAATTTCATTAAGCTCAGCTCCCTCCTCTTTAATGTGGAGACAAGCATGCCTAGTTCACAGACTTGTCCCAATGATTAAATGCAATAATGTTTGAGGAGCACATTACAGTGCTCCAGTGCTCCATAAATGTTATCTATTAGTTTTAGCACCATTACTAAATGTATGAAAATCCACGCAGGGAAGCTATTAGTCAGCTATGTAATCTAACATTAATTTTTACTTTAATGTGCAGCTTGCTATTGTCTTTGCATAATATGAAATATGACTTTATTGAAAAAAATTTTAACTGAAGCCAAGTATCACAGGCTTCCCATTACTTATACTAAACATATACACCTTCTCCAGTTAGTGGTATCAAATCTTACTTTGACATTTTTTTTAATTTCCATTATCTCTAAATCTTTGTCCAAACCAAAGATTTCTGTCACACATGAACATTTTGGGAAAGTTTGAAGTGTAAATGTGACATTTATAAAAATGATCATCATGACCAATACTAATTTCTAAAGATAATTTCTTGAAGTAATTTGAGCAAAGAAAAAATGAGGAAGAATCTTTTTATTAAGCAGCATCCAAAGAGCTTTCGAACTAGGTAAGATACCTTACTTAGATAATTATCAACCACAGCAAAAAATATTTGATCAGTAGGCAGAGTTTATTGCTTATAATTATAGTCCCTTTATTAAATACTAGAGGCCTGATGCATAAAAGTCATGCACTGGGAAGGTGTCTCAGCCTAGCCTGCCCCCTCTCTACTCTGGGACCCCTCGAGGGATGTCCAGCTGCTGGTTTAGGACATCGCAGTCAGACATCCCTCTCACAATCCAGGACTGCTGGCTACCAACTGCTCGCCTGCCTGCCTGCCTGATACCCCTAACTGCTTCTGCCTGCCAGCCTGATCACCCACTAACCAGTTGCCTGCCAGCCTTATCGATGCCTAACTGCTCCCCTAATGGCCCAATTGCCCCCAACTGCCCTCCCCTGCAGGCCTGGACACCCCTAACTGCCCTCCCCTGCTGACCTGGTCACCCACAACTGCCCTCCCCTGGTGGCCATTTTGTGGTGGCCATCTTGTCACTACATGGGACAGCCATCTGGTGACCACATGGGGCGGCCATCTGGTGACCACATGGAGGTAGCCATCTTGTGCAAGGGTGTGATGGTCAATTTGCATATTATCTCTTTATTATATAGGATCATGATTGCTTTTTCTCAATATAATCCTGAGTTTTATAGCTATTATGCTGTATTTGAGAGTTATCCTTGTATGGTAGAAATAGCACAACATTTGAGTTAAAAATAACTTGGTGCTCTAAGTGGGCAAGCATGAGCATTTATAACCCTATAGAAATTCAGCATATAAAGTAGAAGAACAATATGTACTTTTCTTGTTGATTATGAGAATTACATGAGTCAGTAATAGTTAGGTAGCACAGTAGGTGGCACAAAATAGGCCTGTTGTAAATGTTAACCCCTTTTGTTTTTGCTCCCTGTTAATCTATTCATTAAAATACACTTAAGGGTATGAGGGCTAAAGTGTAGTTGATAATTATCACATTGTTACACCAGTTGTTACAGAGGCCAATGTGGGTCTTTTGTCCCAATTCCATCCAAACCTATAATTTAAAAGTTCTGCTTCATGTGGTTGCTATAAATTTAGTAATACTATAACATTTCCTCCTTGATTATTACAACTAACCCTGAAGTTTCACCAAAGGACATAGTTTGCTTCGTATAAAATTCAGACACAGTTTTAGATACATAATACCAATTAAATACTGGGTCATTTTCCTTATTCCCACACTGGGCCTTGGTATCAAGTCCATTGAGGATTATCCCAAGTAATCTTTTATGTTTATGAGTCATTTTAATGACAAACCAATTTATAAAAAATTTCCCAATGACTGGCTAGAAAATTAACTTTTCAGCTTTAGATTCCTAGAGCAATAGAAGTATAGATGTTAATTACTCTTTTCCACCTTTGGCTATGGTTGAGTGCATATCTCAATTTCAGCTTCATTTGCTATGCATACAATACTAGGTAATTAATATCTTCTAAGAAATAAAATTAAAAAGCATTTAAAGGTTATTTTCTTCATCTAAAATTTCTCTAGAAAGTTTGAGTGACACCATTTCGTTTTTGCTCATTTTCAATTTGTGTTTGTTGGAACACCTAAGTGTCTCCATTTATTCTTTTGAGGAAGGGGTATTAAGGCTGACAAATTTTGCACTGCACATCTCTAGGAGGCACCTTTGACAGAGCCTATTAGAATAATGCCTTCTGCAGTTGTGCAGGGATAACTCGCAAAGCCTTCTTAATTGCATCCAGTTATTATATAATTTTTTCTTTCAAAAGTAATCTTTCTACAATTTAATCAGGAAAAAAATTATGTGTCTGAATGAAAGCATTGCACTGTTTTAAATCAGTCCTGGTGGGTGTAGTAAAAAGGTCTAACAGACATTAAGTCGGTTCTATTATCTCTGCAGTTTAACTCTAGGATAACCTGCTAGTACTTTAGGGCTTTAATAGAGGGAATTTATTCAGTAGAACGGAATGGTTTGACAAATACTAATTCACCAGGAAAAGATCAGTTTCTTTCTTTCTCATTGGCACTATTAAATATACTAAGTTATTCACACAACTACCATTCACTAACAAGTCTCAATGTGCCAAAAGCAAAATATGTGCAACTTCTGTGAGAGTCTAGTTTTCTCTAAGTGGGAAAAATAGCTTACAAGTTAATTCCAATACACTCTGGAGAGAGTCCTCATATACACAGGTGTAGATGTAATACTTCACTGACCATAGAACTTTTTAAGATATTGTGATTTGGGGTATTTCCCTGGAGTGATAAAAATGTTCTTTCCAGCTCCTGGTGTCAGGGAACAGAGTGGCAGAAGAAAAAACGATTTTCCATAATATGGATAGATTGTTTCCCAAGGGAAATTAACAGATTTCAGCCACTCACCCACTATGTGCGGGGCTTGGTTTTATGTGAAGAAACAGAAAGCTGGACTAGACAAAGAAGTTCTTTCCCTCAAGAGGAAGTTTTATACATTATTCATAAATTAAAATACAATGACTTGGGAGTATGGAGAAGCAGTTAAGGATGGTTCAGCTCAAACAGCACATCAGTCTTCATCAAAACACTGTAATTCTCATGCATGTGGAAACACTGGGGTATGTTACTCAAGGAGCCCTGTCACGGAGCTGTTATCACAGATGTTATCTCAGAGTTATTATCATGATCATGGAAAAAAACTGTCCACATAATAGCAAAGGCCCAAGGAAAACAAAAGAGAGTGGAAGGAAGAGGTTAAGAAATAATTATTTGAAACTGGCTTCAAACCACCCCAAAGAAATACCTAATTTACTTATAAACACAATTTGGCTCCTGCTCTGTGCCCACGTGGACACCCAAGATCTCAGGAGGAGATCAATATAGTATATTAGTTCATTAAAGATGGTAAATGCACCTGGCCAGTGTAGCTCAGTGGTTGAGCATGAACTAAGAGGTCATGGTTCGATAGCTCAATCCCCTGTGGGGAGCATGCAAGAGGCAACTACTGGATATTTCTCCCCTCTCTCTAAAAACCCATAAAAACAAATTTTTTAAAAAAAATATGGTACATGTGACCTATTGACCAGTATGAGAGGTCAGAGATACTTTAAGCCTCAATTCTGGGGTTAGGCAAAGACCATATACATATGATACTTAGACTTTGTCTTGAAAGATGAGTAGAGGAAGAAGTTTTAGGATAAAGACACACCATAGAAAAAACCATTGTTCCATTCAGTCTTTGAGTTATGAGGCCGGGGTCTCAGGAAACAAAATAGCCTGAGTTGTATACTAGGTCACGTATGCTGAGGAGCTTGGGCTTTATTTATTTATTTATTTTAACAAAAGATAAGAGTCAATGAAATGTTTTAATTAGGGGGACTGGATTTATATTTTGATACATTTGTCTGGCTACAGACTAAAGAGCTAGACATCCAGACTCTAGATCTACCAAAGGGGCTAGATGACTTGGTTTGAGTCTTCTTGGCCACTGCTATGGACTAAATGTGTTCCTCCAAAATTCAATCTGATGTTCTAGGAGGTGCGGCCTTTGGGAGGTGCTTAGGTCATCAGAATGGGTTAGTGCCCTTATAGGAGAGACCCCAGAGATCGCCTTCCTCCCAAATGCCACAGGAGGACACAGTAGGAAGATGCTGTCTGTGAACCAGGAAGTGAGTTCTCACCAAACTGGCTGGTGCTTTGATCTTGGACTTCCCAGCCTCCAGAACTGTGAGAAATAAATGCCTGTTTTTTATCAGCCACCCAGTCTGTGGTCCTCTGCTTTAGCAGCCTGAACAGAGTAAGAAAGCTGCCCTCACATTCCCATCAATACCGTGACTTGGAAAAAGGCGCTCTCCACAAATTCATTGTTTGGTTGTTAAAATTCCATCTGTTTAGCTGGCTTGACAAGAAGATCTGAGACTGAATTCTGACATGTGTCATCATCAACTAATTGCCCTTCTGCCCTCTTCCCAGCCTATTCTAAGCTTTAGGAGACTCTAATTTTATCTAAGCATAATGATTCTTGATTTATCCCCAGCTTGAGCATTGCAGAATGTAACATTTTCATTGAGGTTGTTTGAGTATATAAAATAACAGTTTGGGGCTCCAACATTTGAAGTTACTGATATTTTTTGTCTCCTCATTCTCCCTGCATTGGTTGACTTAGAAGGGGCAGCCCTGGTCTGGGGAAGCTTGTCCATAGATGTTGAGAACCTGGTAGGAAGAGCCTGCCCACAGACTTAATACTCCTTCCTCCTGTCACTTACTAACAAGTCCCCCAGGGAGGTCAAATCCAGAGGGCCAACTCATGCCACACCCCGACCCGGGGATTTCACATGCAACCATTTGGAAACCAGGCTCTGGACCCCTTACCTCTCAGGACTGACTGGTAGAATCACTCTAATGGTCAGAGCACCAGCTTAACCCTGAACTTACCACCTACATCACTGGAAAATGAGAGTGTGCAAAAGCAGGAAACATCAGGAGGTATCAGAAGGGTCCATACGACTTGGGTAGAAAGATGTTAACGACTCAAAGACACCCAAGAAAAAGAATCCGTTTTGAAGTTAAAGCAGAGATGAGTCTAAGAGAGAGTGTCCATTTCTGGGGCCCTTGAGTTTCCATGGATAGGAGGAGATTGTGCAGGAGTAAACTTAATCTTCTCTCTGCCATCTCTTCTGTGCAGGACATACTCAGGGTGGATACTGTGGCCCTGATTCCACTGCCTGTCTCCTCTGATAATGCAATAACAACAGTGCTGAAAACTAAATCTTTGCAAAAAATGCAGCATTTTCTCCACTTAAATGTTAAAGAAAAAAAAACAACAGAAAATTAGGGAACATTTTCTCAGTCCATTAGGATTTTGTGTCTTAGCAATTGTGATCAGTTTGGCTCAAATAAACTCACAAAAATTCTCTAAAACAAAAAAGAAAAAGAGGTCCCACAGCCCAGATTTCCCGGGCTGGGCGAGGTCCGAGGTCTGGGAGACACACCCTGGAGGCGGGGCGCGGCAGAGGCTCCTAGTCCCAAGGGTCGCTCAAGCCCGTGACTTGCCCCTGGAAACTTGTCTCCTGGTTCCAGAGACCATCTATTTTACAGCCCTGGGCTGGACTTTTGGTGTGCAGGCACATTTGGGGAAAGGCAGAGTTGTCTGGCAAGGGGAAGAGACTGGCAGCTTTTTCTTGGAGGTGTCTGCAGCCATCCCCATCCAATAGAGACCCGTGCGCGCGAGCGCCACATAGGACCCAGCTGCCGCTGCCGCTGCCGCTGCCGCTGCCGCACAGCTCAGAGACTCCGCCCATCCAACCTGAACACAGTCTCCCTTCACAGCCAATTGGCCTGGAGGTCAAACCCTCCTAGGGCTAACAACAACAAGCTGGGTTTAAATTCAAAAACACTGAATACAACCCATAAAGGATTGCAGTAAGAGTACCCACCTCAGGTAACTGGGGAGACTGAGCCACTGTCCCTTTGAGGATATCCACCACATAAAGCAGCCACCATGCAGAGACATGGAAAGAAATCAGGTGTGAAAGAAATGGAGGGAAAAAAAAGACTGGACATGGAATTCAAAACCACGGTTATAGGGCTTTTCAAGAGGCTCCTACAAAAGGCCGATCAACTCAATGAGAATTACCAGGAAATAAACAAGACCAACCAGCAAATGAATGAGAATTACAAGGAAATGATTGATACTTACAAGGAAATGAATGAGACCCTCAGGGAAATGAGCAAGACCTCTGAGGATATGAACCAGACCCTCACAGATAAAAAAAAGGACCAACTAGAAATCAAGCATACACAGACTGAAATAAAAAATATTACACAAAGTCCTAAAAGCAGTCCAGAGGGCCACAAGAACCAAGTCAAAGATTTGAAATACAAAGAACCAAAATCCACTCAGCTGGAAAAGCAAGAAACAAAAAGAATTCAGATAATTGAAGATAGCATAAGGGGCCTCTGGGACAACCTCAAGCAAGCCAACATCCGAATTATTGGGGTGCCAGAAAAAGAGAGAGAGCAAGTTAATGAAAACCTACTTGAAGAAATAGTGACTGAAAACTTTCCCCACCTGGTGAAAGAAACTGACTTAAAAGCCCAAGAAGTACACAGAACCCCAAAATATAGGAATCTAAAGAGGACCACACCAAGACATATCATAATTAAAATGCCAAGAGCAAAAGATAAAGAGAGAATATTAAAAGCAGCAAGAGAAAAACAGTTGGTTACCTACAGGGGAGCACCCATACGATTGTCAGCGGATTTCTCAACAGAAACGATGCAGGCCAGATGCGAGTGGCAAGAAATATTCAAAATAATGAAGAGCAAGAATCTACAACCAAGATTACTCTATCCAGCAAAGCTATCATTCAGAATTGAGGATCAGATAAAGTGCTTCGCAGATAAGAAAAAGCTAAAGGAGTTCATCACCACCAAACCAGTATTATATGAAATGCTGAAAGATTTTCTTTAAGAAGAGGAAGAAGAAAAAGGTAAAAATATAAATTATGAACAACAAATATACATATATCAACAAATGAACATAAAAATCAAGTGAACTGATAGGCTGATGAACAGGATAAACTGGTGACTATAACAGAAACATGGACATAGAGAGGGAATGGACTGACAATTCTTGGGGAGAAAAGTGTTGTTGGAAGTACAGCAAGAGACTGGACAAAAATCTTGCAACAATGGGAGAGGACATTGGGGAGGGGGAGGTGAGGGCAGAGGGTGGGATAGGTACAGGGTGGAGGGAAGATATAGGGGGATAAAAAAGGGGAAACAATGTAATTAATAAACTGAACAATTAAAAAAATAAATAAATAAATAACACACTAAAAAGAAAAAGAAAAACTGACAATTATTGTGAAGCAGCTGTTTAAAAGATTGGATTGTTTCAAAAAAGTAGAAGTGCTTAACCCCTATATGTGGTCATCTAACTATATTCCATCAAAGTGTTAGAAATTTTCTGTCCACACAATTTACTATAGGAAGAAAAGAAAGCTGTAGGTATTTTACTTGCCAGAAGATGGCGATATAGTCTAGTTACATAAAGAACAGAAGCCTAATCAAGTTTTTGGTTTGTCTTTTTAAGTCAGAAGCCTAATCCTCAAGAACAGAAGAGCAAGAGTGGGGAGTGCTTTATATGCAGAGGCAGATGAGTACAGTAAGTCATGGCTAACGCAAGAATCGGGATTTAACAACAGCAACGAAGTATTGCTGTATTGACTGCATTGAGCCCTCGCTGGTCAGTGTTATCTCAGCAGCAGCAACAGCATCACCTGGGAGGTGGTTCGAAAAGCAGAATTTCAGGGCCACCAGCTGACTCGGAGTCAGAATCTGCATTTTAATCTGATCCCCAAGCAATTCATATGTACATTCAAGCTTGAGAAGGGGATCCATGGCTCTCAGCTTTGGTTCCACAAGAAAATAAACAGGAGAGCTTATACCAGTCAAGGAGTCCTATTTTCACAGCTTCTAATCTAATTACTCTGGGATAGGTAAGACATCACTAGTTTTTTTTAAAGCTACCTAGGGTATTGTGTAGGGTGGAGCACCTACCAATCTGATTCCCAGCTTATGGCTGAATCTGCCCTCATCAGCAACGGTAAGGGTGTGTTACAGCCACAGTTCAGGGAAAGACTAGCCCTAACAGAGGAGTTAGTTCATCTCCAAGCAGGACTCTTCCCCACTCACTGCAACTGGGATCAAGTTGCACCTTCCTCACTGTAGATGAACTCACAAATATGTTGTGCTGGAGGTTAGTGTGAATGATTCCAATTGTACATAAGTGATTTGATTTCTTCCTAGTTTTATCAACACTTCACATTGTGCTTAGAAATAAAGTTCTTTGTATTTCTTAGGCTTAATAAAGAATTCTATTTTAAATAGGAAGAATGTAGATATTTAAATTTATGTAATATTCACTTTTACTTGGTTAGCGATACTTCTGAGAACCCCAGCCATTCTAGAAGTAACATCCTTAGGATAATACATTTACAAGCCAAAATGCATTATATGACATCAAAGTCATTAAGTTTTTTTTTCCTAATAGCTGGGCATTTTAAACATTTTTAAATATCTCCCTATGACCTTAAGTTCCTCAAACACATCTCTACCTCTTTCCCAATAATTCTTTCCTTTCCTAAATGCTCATCAATAACATGCCACTGTTAGATAATCTGCTGTACAATCTTAATGCTTTACTTCCCTTTATGTATTCCATTCATTCGTCTGTCCATCCACATGTCATCCACTAGTCCATCTGTCCACCCACCCACTCACCAACCAGCCATCCATCCACCCATCCATTCACCAATCCATCTTTCCAAATTATGCTTAGGTTTATGTGACTAGCTTCTTGACTTACACATATTCTCAATGTGTCAAAATAATCTTCCTTAAAGATGCTTTCATCATATTACTCTTTTGTTCAAATTTTAAAAATATTTTTAAATTAAAAAAAAACTTTAAGCAGTAAAAAAACTATTTCCTGGTACATATCCAAAATCCTCAGCCAAGTTTTAAGACACTGGTCTTGGTTCATTCTAATCTCTACCTAACACATTTCTAATAATATGCATGCTCCACTCACCATACTGTCCTCAAAACAAATCATTTTACCACATCATCCATTCTTCCACTAATATTGTTTATTATACAACTAGAGGCCCTGTGCATGAAAACTCACAGTGGTCCCTCAGCCTGGCCTGCCCCCTCTCACAGTCTGGGCTCCCAGACTGTGAGAGGAGGCAACGGGGCAATCAGGGATAGACGATGCCCCACCACACCTCTGCTGCTGCCACTGCCAACAGCATAAGCCTCAGCTGGCCCTGGTTACCTGAGCCTCAGGCGGCCCTAGGTGGCTGGGCAGCAGACATTTGAAGCTTGCCTGTGCTTTGGGCATCAGCTGGGCAGCTGCCATCCGAGGTTTTCCTGTGCCTTGGGCCAGCCCTGGGCTGAAGGGACTGGGGACTCCAGAGGCAGGTGCGTGGAGCGGCCGGGCCCGCCTGGGAGCGGGCCCAGTTTTGCCATGCGCCTGCCACTCCGGTGGGGCTGAGGGCACTGGGCACCACCATCTATGATGGCGGGACATTCAATTATCATATACCCTCCATATTGGCTATGGGCACTGCCATCTTTGCAATGGCATGAGGATCAATTAGCATATTCCCTCTTTATTAGATAGGATTATTGTTCACTACTGTATGACATATACAAGAAATCATAGGTACAGCCCCTGGTATTTATTATTTAGCCTGTAGTTTTGACACATAGACCTACAGAGAACATTTATGTTGCAATTCACAGAGTGCCCAAGGCTATGGGGGCATAATGCAGAGCACTGTCAAGTCTGAGAAATGGATCAGAAAGGTGCTCTTGAGCCTGAGAGGATAAACAGGGATTTGCCACAGTAAAGAGAAGGAGCAGGGTATTGTTCCAGCTCTCTACCCTCTGCCTAAGTATGCCCATCTTCTATTTCAGCTACTTCCATGATACCATTTCCTTATCACTCCCAAGCCACTGCTTGCCTCTAAAATCCATAGCACTTGTAGTCTGGTCCACTCAATTTAGAACTCACATGTAATTAATGTTGTCAGAATTATTCTTCCCACTGCCCCTTTTATGTCATTAACAGACAAGATGTCCTTAGGAAATTCACTTAAGCTTCTTTGAGCTCTTTTGTAATTAGCAAAATAGGAAGCAACATCAGATCATCTCTGTAGTCCCTGCCATTAATTATTTATACAGAGCAGGCTCCATCTTTACTGGACTCAAAGGCAGGGATCACCTGTGACCATCTGTACACCCTAGAAGAAAAGCTGATCATGATTTCACAAGTGCATTTTACACAATGGCTGCCATCATGAAATACAGTGGGCATGTGGTGCTCAGGTGGCCAAAATCATGGAGTCAATGACATTTGCTTTGTTTTGTGCCCCAACCTGTCCCTGAGAAAGTGGTTGTCTCTAATGCTTGGGGCCCTAGGGGGTGTTATTTTAACTGGTGTTGGGAATTGTATTTTCAAGAAAGCATTGAAGTAAAACACATCAACAATGACTCACCTGGTTGCCTCCACTCTTGGGGTTCACAAACACAAGCAGGGGTTTCATTAGAGGAGAAGAGATAGGTTTTATCACAAAAGGACGACCTTTGTTTTCCTGCTGAAGGAAGAAAGCAGCACAACTAAGATGTACATCCATGACTTGACAGGCAGCCCCAAAGCAACCTGAGAAACTGCCAGCACCACTCCAACCCTTGCAAAATACACACACACACATACACACACAAACAAGGTACAACTTGTTTCATAGGGTTTACTCTTAATAGGGCATTCTGTGTAAAGCTTAGAAGAAAGTATCTCAAGCTATAATTTGCTGAGAATTGAACCATGTTTTTGGTTTTATTCTGTACAGCCTAAGCATTCTAGAAGTGTTTGCTCTTGTCTTCATCTTTATCATCTTTAGGATAATACTTCCATGGACAAGTGCAGGTGCTCTCTGAAGTACAGAGGTTATATTTTTTAAAATACTAGGAATTCCAGCACGATTAGAGTACAGTGAAGGAGAAAAGAGTGGTGGGAGATGTAACAAAACAACAAGCTTGGGCAGGCTATGGAAAGGAGGGTGTATTTCGTTGAACCATGATCCTGAAATACTTACTTCAGTCCCTCTTTTACTGGCTTTTCTTTTAAAGCTCGTTCTCTTCTTCTTACGATTGGAAGCCTTCAGCGAGTTCTGTGAGGAGAGAAGAGAAGACCTGAGCTTAGGGCAGAGAGCCCCCGAGCTTTCCCATGCAGAACCATGTAGAAGGTGATGGCAGCACATGCTGTTGGATTGCATGCTTCTCATGCTTTGACACTTCCAAGCCACTGTGCATGGGTAAGCCACAGACAGAAATCAGTCGAGTGCTTCAGAGTGAGCAACTGACTCCCCACCACATGGAGAGGCAGGGAGTTAGAACCCTGGAGGCTCTCATGGACTCACATAACAACACATGTTATACCTGCCAACCCTCCCAGTAAAAATGGAAGAATCCCAAATTCTCTGAGGGGCTCCAGTCTCCCGCCCAACCAGGTCCGTCTCCCGCCCAACCAAGTTCAAGTTCAACTCCTGGTATGGAGATCACCTATGTGGAAATGTAAAAAAGGAGGCCATTTTTCATGTTTTTCTTTTTTCTTTTTCCTCTGTTTACTTTTTATCTGGGTAATGACTGCTTTAAATAATGGTCATAACTTACTCATCTGTAATGGAACTTTATGATCAACTATCCTATCAGCATTGATGGCTGGGTTTTAAAATGCAGAGATAAGGCTCACCCTTAAGTTAGTTATAATAGTAGAGTAGCAGTCATTATTTTCTTTCTTTCTTTTCTTTTCTTTCTTTCTTTCTCTCTTTCTTTCTTTCTTTCCTTCCTTCCTTCCTTCCTTCCTTCCTTCCTTCCTTCTCTTTCTTTCTTTCTTTCTTTCCTTCCTTTCTTTCTTTCTTTCTTTCTTTCTTTCTTTCTTTCTTTCTTTCTTTCTTTCTTTCTTTCTTTCTTTCTTTCTTTCTTTCTTTCTTTCTTTCTTTCTTTCTTTCTTTCTTTCTAAGACCCATTAGTTTAAAAAGTCTTCCCTCTCCTGATAGCCTTGATCTTTTTTTCTTTTCACGAAAGTGCCTCCAACTTGTTGAAATAGTGACCCCAAATTTACTTTCCCTTTATTTCTCTTTCTAAGAGTTTTATGGACCACAACTTTGTGATTACTTCAACTTGTGATTACTCTTAATATTTGATACATATGCTTTGAAAAGAACTCTTCGGGGGGCAGTCACAGTTCATTGGTTGAAGACAAGCAAAACGAGATTTAATTAGTGGAGTTAATTAGGTTGCCATCTTCACAAGGCAAGACATTACTACCACATTGCAGGTGTTAAACTGAGTACTGAAAGCCTGAGATACAGAATTCTTAATTTAAAATTTTATATAGTATATACACATGCATTGCTTGAGCAATTAAGACTTTTCAAACGGCTTGAAGAAACTTAGATATCTATTCCTCTATCGTGAAGAATATTTCCTTCTTAAACATCAAAAATAAAATTAGTCTAGAGTACATATATTAACACATCCAAATCAGCAAGATTGAAACTATTTAGCTTTTATTTTTCTTTCACTTGGACCTTGAGAAAAATAAGTTGATTCATGGCCTTTCTCAGCAAGGGTGAAGGAAACTTTCTTAAAGCACCATTGTCTCAAGGTCTGTTCCCCCATCAGAATAAGAGTTTTCAGGTTCTCTGGCCCTCAGCAGAAAAGAGAAATCCAGAGCCCGGATTACTTCTCATCACTCACTCTAGACTAGCTACCCCTGCAAAGAGATCTCCAAGTTTCTGAATTCCTCTTTCAATGAGTCTATTACCATGTTGCTCTTTGGGGGAAACTTTGCCTTATTAAAATATTTGCTATATTTTTTACTACTTTCAGTTCAATTAAAATGAAAGTAACTTGGAGCCTTTAAACATTTAATCTACCAAATGACCCAAGATGGAAACTATTGTTCTGGCCACGTCCATGTCTATTTGATATCAATTAGTGATGCCGAGTGTTATCCACCATCACTTCACAATGGCCTCAGCCAGAGAGCTTTTACAAAATGGCCCCATCAAATATTCTCATTTAATTTATTTGGGGTGAAGCTCAGGCAAATGTACTTTCTAAAAGCTCCCCAGGCAATTCTAACATGTAGCCAGGTTTGAAGTAGAAAGGGAGGCGTAAAGAAATGCTTATATTGAGATAAAGCAGAAGATCTGTGGAATCAGGACCTTGAGCTGTGCAATCTGGGTGATAATTCTGGATGTCACAAGATCAGTGTTACTAGATCTGAGACTTTGGCAAAGTCGTTCAAAGTTTCAAAGTAACAGTTTCTTAATTTTAAAATGAAGGTGATAATACCTACCTCAAGCAGAGTTGTGAAGTTTAAATCAGAAAAAGTATGTGAAGCAGTTAGCCTGGTATCCATCCCATGATAAGGACTTCCAAAAATGTTAGTTGCCTCGTTCACAGCTGTATATCCCAGCACCTAGCACAAATGCTTGGCACATAGTACGCACTCAAATCATTGTTGAAATAATGAGTCAGTATTATTCAAATTCACAACACTTGCTGAGTCCTTCCTGATTTTAGAAAGGATTCTTAGGGAGTGAATGCCTGTCTACTAACTTCTTTGTTGTTTTATTTCCTTTATTGCCAAGAGCAATGCAGGACGCTCACCAAGTGCTTGCAGGAACACATTATGGTTCTTGGTTCTTTACAGGATTCAATAATTAAACTCTGAGAGAAGGTCCAATGGATCAGGCTAAGGTTGTTTCCTAAACTTGCCTGATCACAGAAATCAGAGCTCTTCAGGTGATTCTGACAATCAAACACGTTTGGGAAACAGAGTTAGAAAAACACATCAAAATAAGGCTTGATGTCTGAAAACAGAGCAGACAAGAAACTCCATTCTAATAGGGAGCACACACAAAAAAACAGCCTTTATTAACACACGTAGCAAATACAAGTACTTTTGAGCCTCACCAAGCCAAATGCACGTGAGGCCTTCTTTCATCTCACAGAATAAGGGGCAAAGACCAAGCAGTGGTTGACTTACAGTACCTGGACGCCTCTATGAGAGCTCTGTGTAAGCTTACAGCCCTATGGACAGTCAAATAGCAAAAGATAAGCAGTACGGAATTTCACAGCACACCTCAAGATTCCCCGGGCTTCCTTTGGCGCCTGTGTAAATATGTGTCTTTGCCTCAATATAGGACTTCTTTTAGAAGGCAGCATATAGAGAACTTATGGATATGAAGACAGATTTGGGTTGTGTGTTGGCCATGACAAGTCACCTAATCTGGCTAATCCATAACATTACTTATCCCGCTGGGTCAGCATTGTTCTGAGAGTTAAATAAGAATGTCTTTGAAGAATGTTAAAATTATACCAAGAAGTGATTGGGTAGAATTGTTAGTGATATATTCAAGAAACCTTTAAATACTTGTCCTGTGTTCTAAAACAAAGCATCCCTGTCATCGAGGGCAGCTAACTCTGTGATACAAAGATGAACTTGGCAAGTTCAACACTATCAAAACAAAGAACCATTGTGCTCTCACTTGGGACATTTGCATTCTCCTGATTCCAACAGATTCACCCCACTACATTCTGTGCCCACTCTTTTGTTAAAGTCCTAGTAAAAGATAAAGGCTTTTTGTTTTTATGCCAGGTATCAGGAAGTCTTACCTTGCTACAGTATTAATCGCATCAACAAAATCTTTATCAGAGTATGATTCCTTCCTGGACTGTTAAGAAATGCCTGTGGGTGAATCACTCAACTGTGAATGAAACTGAACTACCTTTTGCTATCCTTCAGGGATTTGTCCAGGTTATGGGATCTCAAAGAATCAGTTGTAATAACAATCTAAACAGAAGATATCCCACTTCTTCATGCCAAATAAAGTCTTTCCCCATGATACACTAGACAAAACTATGATGGATAATTACAGAGAGTCATGGACTTTGTCTCTTAAAGAGCGTTCTCAGTCTGCCCTGCTCCAGCTACACCCCTGGGACAGAGCTAGTCCTGAGAATAGGCAGGCAGAAGAACAGAGAAAACACATTCCAAAGTTTAGGATAGTGTCTCAGCAGATTCTCAGGTGTATTTGACTAAATCATAGTGAGTATTACCTCACCTTTAGAATTGACCCAAGAAAATGGCTTGAGAAATTTTGATGGATATTGTTGGTCATTGCTATTACATGTGGTGAGTCTATAACACTTTAAGGTTATCCAATTATAAGGAATAAGAAAGGATTCACATGAAGAAGGTCTATACAAGGACAGAAAAGAAGTCGACTGTGGCATTATTATAAGTAGACCAATGGAAGCAATATAAATATTGATCAGTAGGGGGTTGGCTACGTAAACTAATATATTAAACATGCATTAAATCTATATGTACTAACATGGGCTTTTCACAAAAATTTGTTTGTGTGGTTCCCCCCCACCCCCCAATTGGGAAGGGCAAGTTTTAAAGCATTATGTGTAAAATGATGTCATTTATTAAAAGCACACACTTCTGGTTTTCCACAAAAAAATTCATGTAACACAGGTCTTTCCTTCAGCTCCAAGCACTTATACTAGGATTTGAACATCTTTAACTTGTTTATCCAGTCAAAATATTATCCTCTACCATTTTTAGTACAGAGAAGAAACATCGACATCTGTAGCATTAAATATAACTTTGACTGTAAATACACAACAGATTTGAGCTTGATTCTTAAAATCTGATTTTCTTTTAATTCCTTAAAGTAATCTACCTTATACACTATTTTAACTCCTAGGTCTCTCCAAATAATTTGGTTATGAAATTCAGCACATCATCCAGGCAACACTCATTCCCCTTACCATCAAAGTTTCACACAACTCCCAACCACACAGCTGGTCATGGAGTAATCATCCATTTGGAGCCAGGGATCTCTCAACAGAGGATAGTATGTGGTTTAATCTCACCTCTTTACAACCTACTTTCCCTGACCACTATTCATTTAAGTAGATTTCCTTGACTCCTCCTCTCTGGAGTTATTTGTTTAGATACAAGTGTCACAAATAAAACTAACTTTTTACGATGATCCATCTTACTGCTGTGGTCAATATGTTCTATCAACTTGCATTGTCTTTCCTCAACTCTTCCCAATAACATCCCTTGCGTCCTTCAAGACCAAGCACAATGACTTTTATTTATTTGTTTTACATAATCTATGCTGATCTCCACAACTGAAATTTCTTAACCCTGCTTCATGTTTCCACCTTGTTTCTACATCTTCAGAACCAATTAGCATTCTTCCCTTAGATGTATAGGCCTCTCACTGCCAGGTGCTGATTTAGACAACCTGCCTTGTCCCTGCCTTTCACCATCCTATGAGTGTCTCTCCTAAAAGATACACACTGATCAAGAAGGCAAACATTCACGGATATCAGAAGGCCACATTTTTATTTAAAATTTACATGTGTCAAAACTCCTCTTCCAGAATCTACATTCTGCCCAATGATTTAGATTGTTGGGGTCTATTTTCAGATTAATATCTGAAAATAGATATTATAGATTATTTCAGATTATATCATCTTTGGAGCTATACTATTTCAGATTATATCATCTTTGGAGCTATATTTACCACTGCAATATAGAAGCATCTTTGAATGTGGTTAATGAAGTAAATGTTTCTTTTACACAATTAAGACTACCTTCTCCTTTATCATATTTTTAAGCAGTATCATACAATGTGTGTGTGTGTATATATATATATATACACACACATATATAGAATGTGAATATATATACAATGTTTTTTAACATTTATATACACAAATATATGTATATAAATGTTATATAAATGTTAAAAAAAACAGGCAGCTCTCAGAGGAGAAGGGAAAATGAGGGACGGGATTAAAGAAGGTGAAGGGATTAACCAAAAACCATATAGGCAAAACCCATGAACAAAGACAGCAGTGTGGTGATGGCCAGAGGGAAGGGAGAGACAGGGCTGGGTGGATGTGGACAAAAGGTTGGGGTGAGGGGGGGAGGGAACTGTAGACATCTGTAATAGTGTCAACAACAAAAATAAAGTTAAAAAATAAATTCTAAAAATTGGAAAAAATATCTGATCTACTGTTCTCCATCTACCTTCCAAATTCTCTCCCATCATTTCCCAATGTCTCCAATAAATGTTCTAATCTTATTGTTTCCATACCATTGTTAACAGGTTGCAACCCATGCCCCACACTCTACAATCTGTGCTTTTGATGGCATCAATGATCCAGTCCCAAACACAAGTACTTTTCTCAATTCTTATTGTTGTTTTTTAACATCAATGACTACTCTGTATTTCTTCCCATTTCAAATAATGAAATTCTGTGTTATCTTAGTTGTCTCTTTATTTTGTAGGACTTTCTGTCTCCTTCCACTATCTAGACGCAGATGCTTACTTAGTCTTCCTGGGTTCTTGTATTCAGTAAGTGACTAGAACTTGACTGTTTCTCCTGGGGCAGGCATCATGCTAATAAACATGCAATCCCACTGCAGTGGAAGATATACCAGCTACAGTAGGAGTTTATGGTGCACTTGGGAGCACAGTAGACAACATGCTGTGGTCCCTGTTCTGACTCTTTCTGCCCTCTCTATTAGTCATCTCATGCTCTTTCCATCCCCTTTTATTGCAGTACATGGCTCAGGGATCATTAACTTCTGTCCTGATCCCTTTGTGACTGTCCAAAGTTTTCATCTGTTGATGCACAGCTTTGCTTGATACCCTGTACTCCTACAAGTCAACAAGAAGGAAAAAAGAGCTAATATTTATTGAGTGTTTACAATGAGCCAGGTGCTATTCTATGCACTTTATTTTTTTGTTCATTAGTCCTCACGAAAATCCTATGCATTAGGTACTAGTATTAGGAACATTTTGCATATGAGAAGTTTAAACAGAAAGGTTTAAGTTGTCTGAGATTATACAGGCTATCAGATGGCAGGGCAAGGTTATGAATCTAGGCAATTTGACTCATAAACTAAAGTTCTTTACCATTATTCTATTACTGCCCAAGCTCATTATCCATTAGCTTTTACAAAGAATTTAGTTAATTGATTGATGGACTAAGTTTAATCAATTAACTAAAGAGGAGGAACCACCCGAATTTTTAACGATATCAGATTCGGCAAGGGAGGCTATAGAGTAAAACAGTCAATGGCATGGTACATCACAAAGAACTTGATTTCCAGAATCAGAATTCCTGGGATCAAATGCCAATTAAAACTATTTATTATCTATATGGACCCAGGAAATTTGACGTCTCTATTCCTCACTTCCTCAGCTATATAGTAGGAGTAAGAAGATACCAGCCTCATAGGATACTGTGACGATAGAATGAGATAGTGAATGAACTGTAAAGTACTCAGATGTTTCCTAACATATAGATGTTAGCTCTCCTAATTCTTATTATAATATCCTGTATCATAGAACACAATAAAAAGGTATGTAATAAAAATTGGATTATAGCATCCCGATAGTGAACTATAAGTACCATCTTCCATTAAAAGTAACCAGAGCTCCTTAGAGAAATGGCTGATCTCAGGTATGAACAGGAAATAAACAAAGATGATCCTGGCACATGATGTCACTCTTGAAACCAAGGAAGCTAGCAAAAACTTCATGCCTCCTAAAATATGGAGACAGGAGTCACCAGGAAGAGGTGCTAATTGGTCAAATATGGAAAAATATGAATATAAGAATAATAATGATGCCAATGAATTAAAACACATCATATGCTATATATATTCCACAATGGTATAAGTTCATAATTCAAAATTATACTCTACAAGAAAACCATCACCACTCTTAGCCATGTAATAAAAGTTGCTAACGTGCTAATTTATTATTTCTTCTGAAAATTTACAAATAAAGGCAAATACTTAAGCATTTGCCATGTACTTGCTGGTAATAAGGGAATGGTCTCTTTATAGGAAAATCATAGCTAAAATAATGAAGAGTAAAAATCGGGAGATCACCCTTTGGCAATCCTAATGAAATGATAACATAGCTAATAATACTTATTAATAAAACAATAGGTGAAAGGCTGATGAACAACTTTATGACAGATAAATTAGGATGACAGTTCCTGAACTTTCTGGCCAACCTTCACATCACTAAAAGTAAGTAACATGACAGAAATACATATCATCACCCCTGAATTAAACCTAAATCTAATTAAGTCTAAGTATTATTTTACAAGAAATAGAGGCCTTTAGGAAAATCATTTTGAAATAGTATAAGGATATAATAAGCCAAAATAAAAATGTGAGAGAGTCCACAGATACAGTGATCCAATTTATTCAATAAATGTCATGAAAAATAAAAGGGGATTGTTACAGATTAAAAGAGACTTAAAGTATGTCACCAAGAAAGCAGCTGTGACCTTTGGATCTTGATTTGAAAACAATAACTAAAATAACTGTGAGAGAAAAAAAATTGAGCCCTGGCCTGTGTTCTCAGTGGTTAGAGTGTAACACAAACCCACCCATCTTACCCAAACACCAAAGGGCCACAAGCCCAATTCCTGGTCAAGGGCATGAACCTGGATTGTGGGTTTGCTCCCAGCCCTCAGCCAAGGTGCATGCAAGAGGCAACCATTTAATAGGTGTCTCACATCAATGATGTTTCTCTCTCTCTCTCTCTCTCTCTCTCTCTCTCTCTCTTTTTCTCATCTCCCCCCACACCTTCCTTCCACTTTCTTTGAAAAGCAATGAAAAAAAGTCCTCATGTGAGGATTAACAAACAAACTAAATATATTGGAGACAATCAGAAACTATTTTAAGGAATCATTAATTTTTGTGGGTGCCATAATATGTGGTTGTCTTTCTAAAATGTTATATTTTAGAGAAGCAAAATGAAGTGTTTACAGGCTGAATAATGTCCTAAGACTTGTTTTAAGATATCCCAGTAAAAGGAAAAAGGGGGAAAACTTCCATTTTCAGAAAGACAGATTAGATGGCATGGGACCAGGAGAGAAATGGTATACTTGTGGCAGCTGTTCTGTATCTCAATTAAATCAATGTTAACAACTGGTTGTGATATACTGTACTGTGATACTGCAAGAAATCACAATAGGGGGGATTTGTAAGTGGTACATGGAATCTCTCTGTATTATTTGTTATGACTGCCTGTGAATCTCAAAATAGAAAAAAAATAATTAAGGAAAAAGAAATTATGGTATGGTACAGGATTATACAATTATGGTAGAAAAGTTCATGCTACAGAAGAATTCATTATAATTATCTCTCTATCTTCCCTTACTTAAAATTTTCCATAACAAAAATATTTTTAAAGTTTAGAAAAGGAAACTTACAATTTCCCTGCAAAGTGGTGTTATTTTCTGATTTTCCTAACTGGTCTATCTCCAGTCTTCCAAAATCCGATACCTACACACTCTTGCTAGTTGTTTTCTTCTAAAGTATAATTTTTCCTCTATTACCCTGTTGCTTAAAAGGATAAAGTTCACATGTATAAAAAAATGCCCTGCCAGCTAGGCCTTAGGAAACACATACTCCTATCCTACATACACCCTGCATAAATCCTCCACTGTAGTCAAGCTAGTCTTATAATCCCATGAATATAATTTTGGGCCCAATACCCTTGCTCATGCCTATCTCCTGCCTGTTATGTCTTCTCTGCTCCACTGATCTAAACCCCACCTATCTTTAAAAGGCAGAATAAAAGCTACCTCCTCTATGAAGTTTTTTGTGATCTTTTCTTAAGATAACTACATGGTTATTCAGAGCAAAGATCATGTATTGCATCACAATGCTCAGTAGCCTTCCTGATACCATTGAGGTTTTTTATGTTGATTTAACTGAATATACTATCTAATAGAAGAGTAATATGCAAATTGACCGTACCTCTAATCAGGCCACACCCACAGCTATGCCCATCAGCCAATCAGGAGCAAATTATGCAAATAACCCCCAACCAAGATGGCTGCAGCCACTGAGAGTAAGAGGGAGGCTTGGGTTTCCCTGGCAATGGAGGAAGCCAAGCTTTCCTCCTGCCGTTGCTGGCCCACTCAATGCTACAAAGTTTCAATATAGAAGATATATTCCAACAGAAATGGCAGCAGCCACGGAGCAGGAGAGAGCAGAGGCTAGGGTTCCCGGGGCGATGGAGGAAGCCAAGCTTCTGTAGCCCTAGCACCTAGGCCTCTACTCTAGTCTACAAAGTTTCAATTATAAATTTAAACAGAAATGGCTGTCACCAAGGAGCGAGCAAAAGGTTTGGCTCTACTCCAGGCTACAAAGTTTCAATTGTAAAACATAAATTAATCCCAGATCTCAGGGCCTCTGCTTGGGTCACTGGGGGGCGTGGCCAGCCTGCAAACTACCACAGGCCCCTTGCTCAGGCCACCCCAGAACCCAAGGGAACATCCACCGATCTGGGATACCATTCAGGGTAAACCAGCTGGCCCCCACCATGCACCAGGCCTCTATCCTATCTAATAAAAGAGTAATATGCAGATTGACCATCACTCCAACACACAAGAGGGCTGCCCCCATGTGGTCAAAGATCCTGCCCCCATGTGGACACAAGATGGTCACCACAAGATGGCCAGCAAGGGAAGGCCATTGGGAGGTTCCAGGCCTGCAAGGGAGGGCAGTTGAGGGTAATCAAGCCAGCAGGGGAAGGCAGTTGGAAGGGAGCAGGCCTGCAAGGGAGGGCAGTTGGGGACTATCAAGCTTGCAGGGGAAGGCAGTTAGGGGTAACCAGGCCAGCAGAGAAGAGAAGTTGGGGCAAACAGGCTGGCAGGGGAGCAGTTAGACATCAAATAGGCTGGCAGGGTAGTGGTTAGGGGGTGATCAGGCTGGCAGGCATAAGTGGTTAGGGGCAATCAGAGAGGCAGGTAAGTGAGCAATCTGGAGCCAGCAGTCCTGGATTGTGATAAGGATGTCCGACTACACATTTAGGCCTGATCCTACCAGGATGGGGCCTAAATGGGCAGTTGGACATCCCTCAAGGGGTCCCAGATTGAGAGGGTGCAGGCTGAGCTGAGGGACATCCCTCCCCCCCCACCATGCACAAACTTTGTGCACCAGGCCTCTAGTTTAATATAAAACTCTTGTAGAAATTTAGTAAATATTAGGGGAAAAACAAAAGTAAAAATATTAAAGGGATCTTAAAATAACACTAAATTGGAAATCAGTACACTTGTATTTCAGACAATACAAAGTTGTGTATATCACCTTGGACAACTCATTTAACAACTCTTGGCCACTGGATCTAAAAATGTAAAATGAAAGGACTAGAGACCCCATATTTTAATGTGTAGATACCGTACTTGCCTCTGGAAAAGATTTCCCAAGGGCTTCCATCATGGATTGTGACTTGGAAATATTACTCCCAAATACTCATCAACAGAGACTAAACTTCATGTAAAACACACAAAGCAAAACAGTGTCCCTGGTCCAACAGTTTTTAAATAAAAAACTGAGTCAATGAGAATAAAATACGTGGTAAGTTTGGAGCCCACATGAAAAAGGATTGCCACATCATTTAAAGATGTTATATTCAGTAAGACTTCCTAAGGTTCCCCACCCTAGGGAGGTACAACCTTTTCCCTGTAGCCTTGAAAGTGATCCCAGGACTTGGAGCTACTGTCTAAGATGTATAGTACAAAGGTACAAAATTTTCTATCAAAGATTATGACCTTAGGAAAAACCACTAAGGTTTCTCAGAATTGAAGCAGAGACCCTCTTGGAAGAAAGTACAATGAGGACTGAATGCAATGTGAGATTATGTATTAGGAGCCTAGGTTCTACTTTGCCTTAAGAGAGGAGTGTTGCTCTCTAAGCAGACCCTGTGTATTTAGGAAGGTCATGCCCCACAGCCTGCTGTTCAGGTTGGAAGTGGTGGCGAACTCAAACAAGGAAGCCTACACAGTTTGCCCTCACATTCATTCCCGTGCCCAGGCTAGAAAAGAAGAGAAGTGCACAAGATTCAGCTATATCCACCACTAGTACTTAAGGAACTCAGGAGAGCACCCAAAGAGAATGTCATTTCATGGTAATACATGGACAGGAAGGAAACACTCCTGCTGTGGAGTCTGATTTCTTTAGAAGAGGAGGCTGGATCCATGAGAGAGCCCAACGCAGTAAGGTGATGGGCTAATGAGATGAACTAGGGAAGCTGAGCATGGGACCAAGGGGAGGAATAAGCAAAGATCGTAGAAATCCAAAGACTAGTCAGAGGGAGAAAAGCAAGAAGCAGCAGTTACTGTTTCTCTGCACTGGCACAGCAGCATCAGGGTCCCTGCAGTTACCTGAGGTTTCTTCACCTTAATGATCCAGGTGGGCGGGACAATAACAGCAGCATGAGCCCCCAGGGAGCAAGGTTCCTCAATCTGATGCAGCATAAAGCAGGTCACCTTATTGTGAAACTAAAGAGAAAACAGGCCAATAAATAATTTTGTGCAAAAGGCAAGGCTGCAATGAGAAGTAAGTAAGTACATGTGTGCATGCTCATGCATGCACATGCAAACACACCACACACACACACACACACACACACACATCACGTCACATGCTTCTCATCAACCAGTCCCAGGCACTCAGAGGTCATATTTAGAATTCATTTCCTTTTATAAAATTATAACAATAAAAAATCAATCTTATAGGACAGGTCAGCTAAAACTTTATAACCTTGTTTTTGTTTGTAGTACCTTTTATTTTATTTTCTAAATTTTTATTGAATTTATTGGAGTGACACTGGTTAATAAAATAAGTTTCAGGTGCACAATATTGTAATATCTCATCTGTATATTGTATCATGTGTTCACCACCTGAAGTCAAGTCTCCTCCCATCACCATTTATCTCCCCTTGTTCTCTCTTACCACCTCCACTCCCCTTTCCTCTGGTAATCACCATACTATTGTCTGTGTCTGTGAGTTTTGTTTAATAGGATATTTAGCTAAAGATGTTAGTCTTGGAGGTGTGGATGAAAAAATGGCCACATACTAAACTTGACAAGCTCAGGGGAAGCCTGCTCTACAAAGTCAGAGATTGAAGGTAATACATGAAGGTCTGAACATAAAAATTCCTAACTAAAAGCAAGTCATTGTGAGTAGTCACATCCTAGGCTTCAGCTTTCTTGACAAAGGTCAGTTTTTACTTAAGTGAGCCTGTCTATGGTCTGTTCGCATCTAAGATAACATACCTTTGAAATGTCAGAGTAATCTCTTTTTCAGACCCCTCAGGTTACACCCACCACAACAGAGGCCACAGAAACCCTCACTGTTTCTTGTTTCCTACATACCATTTCTATGTGCAATACATGTTAATTATTAACTATCCCGTACCCACCAATATAAAAGAAGTGTGTTTCTCTACTTTGCTTTTTTATACAATCTCAGAGATTTCTCAGCTTTGCTTTCCCCTGCCCCCTTAATCTACCACCCATTTCATATACTCCTCCTTTCTCCTCCTTTGATTCCAATGTAGAAAATAAGCTGTAAAACTTCTATTCTCTGGAGAATTTTCTGTATCTGTTGAGATTTTGTTTCTCAGCAATTGTTATCAGTTTGTCTCATAGAAAACTCATATAAGAGTTCTCTACACGTTCGAATGTTTCTTGTATCGACTGAGGGTTCTATTAATCCTAACTTGGCCGCCTGTAACTTTGTTTCATTGGACTTGAGTGGTCAAAGACTTGGTGAATATGGAATAATGTTGAAAAGGAAATGAAGATGACCAGAAAGGCAGTGCCTAACATCTGTCTCCCTTTTTTCTGCCAATAGATGTAAATCCTTTTCAGGTGGTCTTCCACTATGAGGGACTCAGGAAAGAAGCAAGATGTCTCAAGAGAGCTATGAGTCCAAGAGGCAAAAACGAGCAAAGAGACTGCTTCTGCTGGGTTTGTGAGGGCTGCTAAAAACATAATGGTCCCATTACACTTGGCAAGTCTAGAGTGCTTTTTGTTTTTGAAAGGAAGGAAATAAAAGTAGACTAATGATCATAAGAATGCTTTAGAGGCTTAAATCTATCCCCAAATAGAATGAGTGACCTTAGGCCAATTACATTTTCAATCATCTTTTGTGTGGCTGTAAAGGGATAATGATGTGTGGTGATATCTGTTTTCTGATAAACATAAATCACATTTATAAGCCTTAAAGTTTTAATCATAGTGATTTTTTTAATTGACATGATATCTACTTGAATTCTATTTAATGTGACCACATAATTTATCATCTTCACTGGAACAATTTTAAGAGTGAAAGGGAGTACTGTTAATAATTATGTTGGAACAAAAGATGTACATTAGGACTGTCTCAAGAAAGCTGAAAAACATGGCCACTCCAATCATACCCCATCAAGCAGGTTTTGTCTTTCTTTCTGCGTATCTTCACAATCTGACATGATCCAGAGACTATTAAATCAGTTAATTAAATATGGAATACAGCTTCATAATTCTCCAACCACCAGTTATTTGTGATCTGCAAACAATTTGATATAGCAGAGAAATGTTATTTGAATATCTTTTTAAAAAGGAAATTTCCTCATGGGAGGTTGATAGTGGGGAATGTGGATGGTGTAAGGAGAGGAAATATATGTAAAAATCTCCCTACTTTCACCTGAATTTTGCTATGAACCTAAAACCATTCTGAATAATAAAGTTTGTTTAGAAAAAAATTTTAAATACTTAAATAATTTTTTAGAAGATCTACTAGTGAATGCTAAAATCAGTAAGCAAAAGTTTGAGAAGAAATGTATCAGCATAATCTCAAAATATTTATCAACTGGAAAGGGATATAGTAAATGCCACCTTAATCAAGTGATCAAAGTTAATATCATCAGTAATGAAACACTGACATTATGACCTCTGTATCAGAAGCAGTGAGAACATCACATCCCTTCTCATGTATCTCACCTAAAATGAATAATTTCAATTTAATCATGAGAAAACATAAGGCAAACTCAATTTGGGAGACAGTCTACACAATGACCAGTCATTATGTGCCAAGGTCATGAAAGACAGAAAGAATGAGGAAATGTCAAGAATTCCACAGCTAAATGAACTGTGGCATCCTTAATTAGATCCTGGGACATTAAGAAAACAACTGGTGAATATTTCAAAAATCTGTAGCTTACTTATTAGTAATGTATCAATATTAATTTCCTGATTTTTTTCATTGCACTATGGTTATGTAAGTTGTCAAAATTAGAGGGAGTTATAGGAATCTGGTTGAAAGTATATAGATTTATGTTATGTACTATTTTTGCAACTTTTTTATAAATTTAAAATTCTCTCAAATTAAGACAAAATTTTAAGTGATTCTTTTAGAAATTCAAATAACCCCCCAAATGAATGGCCACTGTATTTCTAAAATTGAAGGGATCGCAGAACCTGCTATTTTAACTCCCTGACTCTATACCTGAGTAACTGCCAATCTAGAGAGAATAAAAAGAGTCCAAAAGTGGTAATGTGAGGACCTGAATCCAGGAAACCAAGCTCCCAATGCCAGTTCTTTTTTTCCTATGATGTAGTAAGTATCCATAGAGGACACTTACTTGTTTGACATCAGATATTCTAGAAGGGATTCTCTATAGTGCTAAAATATATCCCCACCATAATTTGTCTTAAAAATGTATTTATTTTTAAACATTGCAAAATCACCCTGAGAAACAGCTCTGTCACAAGGGTCAAATGAAAGTCATCTTTGTAGTGATTCAGTTGGACTGTAGATCAATGAAGAGAGAGCATATGTGTTCACTAGAAAGTGGGACCAAGTCCCCAATTCATTGAATGTGTACAAAACATCTAACCACAGCCTGAGATCTCTGGGGACAAGAATAGATGCTGCCTATCTGAGCCTGTAACCATCAATGATGCTATCCCACAATGGGGTCTTACCAGACAGGGAAACCAGCAACACAAGTATTGTTGGGACACCTGGACCCTGAATCTGCTTCTTCTGCTCCAGATGGAGATATTGCCTTGATGGAACAGTTTCAATCAAGAACTAGGATGGCCTTGTATTTGTGAATGTGTTCTTGAATAGAAGCACAAGGACTATTTCTGTCAAAATTAACTGAAAGGGGATGGCAATGCCAAGCACTGAGCTGTTCAGACCAATGCATCTCTATGTAATTACCAGTAGGCTCTCCTGACAAGTGGGGGCCTCAGGAAATGCAATACATAGATGGATGAGCATGGCTGTGTCTCAATAAAACTTATTTACAAAAGCAGGCAGCAGGCAGAGTTGGCCTACGGGCCATAATTTGCCAACCCATGAGTTAGAGTGTATATACATTGTCTGCTTAAAGAAAGAACAGGAACACAGGCAAACAAGTAGAAAAATGAACCATCTGGTTGGGATAGAGGGGCTAAAAAAAAGATAGATTAAAAAAGAAGAAAAGTAAATAAAAATTAACTATTGGATTCCAATTAATATATATGTTCAAGTGTATGGAAGAGTTACATTTCAATGAACTTACAGACAACTGTAACATTGAAATTTAAAGGATACAAAACCACTCTTATTCTAACATAGCCTCTCTCCCTCCCCCCAAAAAGGTGCCTACATTAAAACACACACACACACACACACACACACACACACACACACACACACACACACACAGAAGAACCAAGATGCCGGGGACTGCCATGTTAGGATTACCTAATGTTGCAAGTTGCTTTCTTCCTAATGTTGCAATTTCCTACCATAGGAAGAGTTGTCAACAACCTAGTGTAATTGGAAAAAATATATACATGGTCTAGGAGGGAGAAGTCCTTGATTCTAGACGTAGGGTTAGAACCAGGGAAGAATTCTCCAGTCTCTGATCCCAGAATTCAATGTGTATAAATGAAGGGATTCATTCATCTCTATATAGTTTCTTCCAGCTCATATGTGCTATAATTCTATAGTTTTAAATGTATTTCTTCCTCCAACAATCCTATGTGAGGAAAACAACACATATATTGGATGACCTTCCACTTACAGACAGGAATTCAAGCAATGACCGAAGTCTATTTTTAAAGAACAGGAGCCCACTTTGTTTTATTCCATCTCTCAACTTACCGCCTGCTTGCACCAGGAACAGCTGATAGCCACAATCTCTTTACTGTGGAAGGAGAATTTCTGCTGAAAGCCCTGGGGTGTTAGGACAAGAGAGAAAATTTAAAACCACTTCAATCACAGTATGCATCTGCCTTCCTGAAGTCCAAGGAAGTGAATAGAGACAGAAGTGACTTCACCACTCAAGGTAACTGGGACACCTTCAGTACTTATATTCTCCACCATCTGCCATGCAAAAGTGTCCTATTCCCAAGTCATCTGACTGTTAGAGAGGAGGTACCGTATCTGCTGTGCCACTAAGTACTCAAAATTATCACACACAGAAAGAAAGAAAGAAGGAAAGAAAGAAAGAAAGAAAGAAGAAGAAGAAGAAGAAGAAGAAGAAGAAGAAGAAGAAGAAGGAAGGAAGGAAGAAAGAAAATTGCATTTCCCCCCAAATAGAATGTGGTTCTAATATGTTTTTAGTAAAAACAAAAGAAAAGTCACAATTGGTTCACAGGTTCTCTACAACAACAGTCATCCATCTCAGAAGTTCTAACAATGGTAATATCTGAGAAGCCACATGGAGAGAAATCTTAAAGGCTCAGAGAGTTAGGACCCAGAAGTGAGAATATGGGAGAAGTCCAAGGGTGCAGAAAGAAATTCAAAGACTTTCATCATCCCTTTGGGATGTTGGGACTCAAAACAGCTTTTGATGTTATTCTCCACCAGCAATCAGCAATGAGATTAATGGAATGGCAAACTCAATCCTCTTAAACGAACAAATGAAAGAACAGAAGAGGTGCCTTTTTGGCTGCTCTCCTTACATAATGACTAGAGAGAAGCATGAAGTAATGCTCAAAGGGTGATTTTAGCTTTCCCCAGGCTCATCTATTCCATCCGCCTGTGAAATCTAAACCCCCCCAAAAATGAATTCAGAGCAATGATGAAACATTTTTCAAAGAGGGCTTTTGTCGAGTGATCAAAAGAAAATATGACAAGCAGGGAAGCTATCAAAGCACTGGCTGAAGAATTCTTGTTCTATGTCTATAGATAATTTTAACTTAAAAAATTAATTCACATTAAAAGAACTCCCATTCTAAACGATAGGCCTAACACTTGTACCTACCCGTGGCATTAGTGAATAGTTCCTTAAGTTGTTATTTTATGTGCACATGTATTATCTGTCCAGTGGAATTACTGCTTTTTTGAGAGAAGTCCCTGTAATGGTTCTTAAACAGGTCCCCACAACTTAGCTTAGCTCTGTGACTTTCATTCAGATGGCATGCATGTCTTCAGATGAATTTAGCAGTCATTGCTAGCATATCATGATGCAATTACCAACTTCATGCTCTCTAGACTTTAAACACCTAACCCAAACCACATAGAAATATGCTTCCTCACATCACTCTCCTCCAACCCCTAAGACACTGCAAATATGCTAGCCTTTTAATTTCATTCAGTCTGCAATACAGACATGTCACGTGGTTGGAAATCAATAGGGTGGACTGTTGGCATGATAGCAACTGAAGCCACAACTAGAGGTCAATTGAATGTTGCTTTATCAAATGTATTGTTAAGCAGCATCTCAAATGCTATTACCCAGCCACTACTTCATCAATTCATACATTAGATGATTGTACATGAAATAGATGCTGATAGAGAGAAGGCACTGGATTTTGTTATTGGCTGGGGGAATTTTAAACCTTCTAATTTTTCCCTTCACCTGAAAATAGTAATTATACTACAAACCTCTCCCATACCACTAAGTAGTTATGAGATTCAAATGGGGTAATACACTTGCAAAGTTCTTTATAATGCAGTGTATAAATGAAGGAGTCCTTTGATTGCTAAGACCTATCAACAGGAATGTCTTCCATCACTTGGCTGACAAAGTCCTCCAGGGTCTAATATGTGACTAGCCATACTCTATTTGATGGTACAGAGGGAGAGGGTATTGGCCTATCCTTCTGTGGCCTCTGGTTTCAGGGAGATACAGATAGTTCTGACAGCCAGGTAGATACCAGAAACAAACAAGGTCAGCCACAGCTAGGGCACAGGGCTCTGTTGCAGAATTGTGGTGGGTTCCTTGTTGACAAACCTGGTGATAATCAGCTCTGTGCTTTGTTTTGGATTCTAATCTGTCTGAGTCACAGAGGCCCTAGCTTCAGGGTTATTGTCCAACACAGAGGCATAAATAGAACCCTATTGGGGCCTTCATGGACCAAGTTCCCACAGGCCATCTGCAGTGGGGAGATTTTGGCAAGGATTTCAATATAGCAAAAAGAGCAGACTCCTAATTACCCATTTTTAAAAGCTGGCCCACATTTGATATTATGGTACTGACAGATGCCCTAAAGAAATTTCAACTACTCTATGATTTCAAAGGCTATTTTGTTCATCACTATCAGAGAAGAAAATAGGGATGCAAAATCAGATCTTACTGACTTCAGAATTATAAATACTAAGAACCTAGAGAGATATTTGGGGAGGGGTGAGTTTTTTAGTCCAATAGAGCACTGAAATAAAGTTTAAACAACATTTATTCTTAGCAGCTAAAGCTTTGTTGCCTCTTTTCCTTCTTTAATCTAGGGCATGTACCAAAAGACACTCAGTTTATAGCCTTGACTGGAACTAGAAAAAGAAGGGCTTCACTTGAAACAAACACAAATTATTTTACTGCTTATGAATGTAGCTGAGGTTTGGGCAAGGGAATCTCTTGACCATAGCCTGAACTCCCTGTTTGATTTAATGTTGTTCAAAATAAGAGTTGATGCTGCTCTTGACTCCAAAACTTTAAATAACACATAACTAAACCTCTCCATTTTTATTTACATGTTCAAAGCTCAAAAGTATTACATAGAAAAAAACCAAGGGAATCAACATTTATTTTAAAACAGAGAACACCAGACATTTTTGCTCAAATATTCTATAATTTTAAATATGTATACATACACACACACACACACACACACACACACACACACTTTCACATACTAAATAGCTAATATGTTCATCAGAAGTTTAAATTAGATGCACAGTTCATTATGTCTGGCAAAGTAAAGTTGAAGTTTTAAAATAAAACTGTTATACTACTCTTGTAAACTTATCCAATGGGATATAACATAATAGCAACTAGATACTCACTAAAGCAAAAAGAAATTTTTCTGGACAGATGAAACCTTTGCTAGAAGACTTCAAACAGTTCTATTTCAGTGCAATGAGCTTTAACCAACCAAAGCTGACCAACCATGACATTTGAGCATCCTGCAGCTGAAACACAGATTCATACCAACCCAATGAAAACTTTTCCTGACTAATCAAAAATGGCACCCATTTGACCAACTACCTACAGTCTTATGGACTCATTATGTCCTATCCAGAATTAGTTAAGGGATCAACCTTCAGTCTCCAGCGAGCAAAGCCACCATGAACCAATCTCTTTCCCAATCCAGACAAATGATGGACTTTTTCCACTCGACAGACTCTTCAGTTCAGTTTCACACTGACAGGTGTGCTCTTACCTGGAATTGTGAATCTCTGTATATTAGGCTAATTTGACAATATGTCTAGTCCTTGGTATTATCACAGTATCAAATTGGTAGCGTTGATATTTTAGTTTATACAAGATTAGGGTTTATTTACATTCATAAAAATCTAATTTACCTATTATTTCTAAGTTTCCTATACAGAATTTACTGGTCTTAAGTTAAAGCTTTCCTAAACATTCAATATTTTCAAATTGTAAATATGTGTGGCCATCTAAATTGAATTATAATAAAGAATGTATTCATGAATGAAATCCATTTAATTTTTAGAATATATTTCTTTTATTTTTTATTTTTGTTGATTTCAGAGAGGAAGGGAGGGAGAGAGAAATATCAGTGATGAGAGAGAATCATTGATCCACTGCTTCCTGTACGCCTCTTACTTGGTATCAAACCTGCAACCCCGACATGTGCCTTGACCGGAATTGAACCTGGGACCGTTCAGTCCACAAGCCAACACTCTATCCACTGAGCCAAACCCACTAGGGTCATAAATGAAATTAAATAAGCAATGTCTTTGTAACTTATGACAAATCCGCAGATGCAACAATCAAAATTATGTGATTCTATAGTTCCGTTGTAAGAATTGTCTTTGAAAAATCTAAATTATCTATTGGGTTTAATTGTAATATACTTTACGGCATTAATTAAAGGCTCTGAAAATTTATCAATGCCCTTGTTGTTCATAATATTCTCTAACTCTAGGGCAATCACTGACTTATACACATGGACTGACATGTATTATTCTTCATTACAGCATTCTGTGTTCTTCCAGAATGTTGTTGGTAATTACAATACACTCATTAGAGGCAGTCAGTCTTATTATCTTCAATAGCTTCAGCTTTTTTCATTCATTCGTCTGAAGACCCCTGTTATAAGCTGCAGATCGTAAGTAGAGTCAATCTCCAGAGGGAGGGCACAGGCTTCTCTGTGTAAATTCACGCCATTACCACAAACTTGACAGGCTGTATAAAGAGCCTCAGGCATGATTTCCAGTCCTTTTTTCTTTCTGAAGCAGATGACTTCAAGAGAGTACATAGCTTAACCCAGAATCTTGGAATTGAGGTATAATTAAAGTTAAGCTGGTAACAATGGCTACAAATTTACATTTTATTTTACATGTTACCCATTTGTAACTGTGACGCTTATATTTCATATTTTTATGACTGTCATGATTCTAGGGCAAAAAATACTTTATATGAATACTTAGTGTCATATTTAATTTGGCCAAAACTGCATACAAAACTTCAACTGTTGGGTTTATGTCTTCGTCCTAAAATAGCATTCATGGCACAATGGGCTTGTAAGGGCAGGAGCCATGAGAGCAGTGATGAATGCTATGTTTGTGTCCAAAAGCATGGGCTATTGCTCACCAAAACTGAGTCGCCACTACCACTGCTGACTGTCTAACCCCCCCCCCACAAAAGACACCAAAGCTGAGCACCCAATACGGCACCATTCCTCAAACACATCAGCTACTTGATGGCAAACTGGTTACACTGACCCCCTTATACTATAGAAGGGGCAGCAACTCATCCTGACTGGAATCAACACATATTCCAGGTTTGGGTTTACCATTCCCTTTTGCAGGGTCTCAGTCAGTTTACAGAGTGTTTGACCCATCAACACAGGTTCCTGCACAATACTGTGTCAGAACAAATAAACCATTTTATAGCAACAGAGATGTGGACTGAGCACCTGGCCATGTGATACACTGGTCCCATCACAGCCTACACCATCCAGAAGCTGCAGGCTGACAGATGGGATGATCTTTTGAAGATGTAACAGAGGCTGCAGCTTTGAGAGGAAACCCTATGAGCACCGTCCTCCAGTTTCAGTATATTCAATAAATCCGTGACCACAGTAAAATCCACAGATGCAACAACCAAAGAGTGCGAATAAGAGTAGCCTTATCTACTGTCACTTCCATTGGTCCACATGGAGGGAATTTGTGCTTCCTGTCCCCACAACTCTGGGCTCCGAGGGTCTGAATTCCAGATAGGGAACATCTCCACCATGGGACATAATGAAAGGCCCTTAAAACTTGAACTATCACTACAGTCAGTTACTTTGGGGTCTTTGTGTCAAGAGAATAACAAGCACAGTGAAGAGTCACCATTTAGCAAGTCACTATCTTAGTCCCAATCATTAGATGGAAGTAAAGTTGTTATTTGAGAGAGGAGGCAGGAAGAATATATCTGGCACCAACTATCCACTGAGGCTCCTTTCTACTTCTCTGAAAAATGAACAATTGCAGCAGCCCAGATCTGAAGATCAGACTGCTCAAAGGTAAGGGTCTTTGTCACCACACTAGGTGGGTCACTGCTTGAGACTGAATGTTTATGTCCCCTTATTATTCATATGTTGAAACCTAATCCTCAATTTGGAAGATTATAAGGTCATTAGGGTAGAGCCCTGATGAATGGGATTAGTGCCCTTATATTAGTTAAGAAGACTCAGAACTCCTTCCCCTTCCTCCATGTGAGGACACAGAAGATCACTGCGAGTAAGAAGGAAGTTCTCACCAGACACCAATTGTGCAGGCATCTTGATTTTTGATTCCCAGCCTCCAGACTGAGGAATAAATTTCTGGGTTTGTTTGTTTGTTTCAGCTACCCAGTCTATGGTATTCTGTAATAGTAGCTCAAACAGATTAGGACAGTCACCTAGACCAGAAGTATTAGCGGAGATGAATACCACGTGGGTGGTTGAACAGGAAAATGATAATTAGTTGCAGATTTAAGACAAGCTGCTAGAGAGAGATAGAGCTGTAGTTTATCCCCCTAACCTTCCTCTTATATGTTTCTTTAGGAAATAAGACCAACCAGAATCCTGAAAATATATTATGTGAAAGGAGTGATGCTGAGAATCACCAAGTGACAGGGAGGAACTGTACTGGATGCTATGGTGTTCCACCCAGGTGACCCTGCTGCAGGCCCGAGACATTCATTCCATTCCTCCAGTTAAAGGAGATCCCTTTCCATCTTTAAGACTTGCCCTAAGCCTAAAAGAGTCACCTCAGCCAAGACAGCCCAGATCCAGTGATTGGTCAAGGCCAGGCAACTTGAGTTCAACTCCTCCCTCTGCACCATCCAGAGCCTTGGCACTTCTGAAGAAAGAGCAAAGGGTACCAGAGTGACCAAAGTATCACAGTATCACTTTACTGCCCCTATTGGGGCTCTGGCCAGGCCCAAAGTCAGGGGAGCAGCAGCAGTAGCAAAACCACTCTAAATGTTAGTGCTGAGTGATTTAACCACCTGGGGTCTGCAGCGAGGAGCACTGGTTCTGAGCCCACAGCCCCTTGTCCCTTTTTTAAAAGTTTATTTAACTAAGTTCATTGGGTTAGCATTGGTTAATAAGATTGTATGTTTCAGGTGTACAATTCTATAATACAATGCCAGTAGTATAGAATATCTGCTTGTCACTCAAGAGTCTAGTCTCTTTCCATTACCCTCTTCATCCTCCCCCACCCCTTTCCCTCCAATAACCATTATACTGCATGATTGACATGCAAAAAGCTGTACATGTTTCATTTAGTTTGAAGATAAGTATATATCTGTGAAACCATCACCACAATCTATGCCATAAACATATCTATCACCTCCCACTCTCTTTTTTGTGACAAGAACACAATATACTATCTACCCTCTTTGCGAAATATTAGGTATACAATACAGTATTGTTAACTATAGGCACTATGTTATCAGTACATCTCTAGGATTCATTCATCTCACATAACTGAAACTTTATACCCTTTGACTAATAGCATCCCATTTCCCTCCTCAGATGTATCTGAAGGACCTTATGCTAAGTGAAATAAACTAGGCACAGAAGGTGCAGTATTACATGATGCCACTCATATGAGGAATCTAAAATAGGCAAACTCGTAGAAGCAGAGAGTAGAATGGCGGTTGCCCTTGTTCTGTGTCTTGATACTCAGCCAAGGCCACGAAGGAAAGCCAGGCTTCCAGTAGCTATGTTGGCAGGGACTCCATGGGGAGGCTTAATTTCTTTGTCCTTGTTATATTACCCTCTCCACACCTCCCAGTCCTCCTGGGGCTAATGGTAGAAGATTCCACTGTTTTATATGGACAAACACAGAGGCAAACAACCAAACCTACCTGTCCAGTGAGTGAATAGATCCTCACCCTCAAACTCCCCTTCCTTCCCCCTAACCATGCAGGGTCTCTAAAAGCTGAGCTACAGGATGCACACATTTTCAGATCAGTAGATGTTTAAATGGATAACAAAGTCCCGGGTGGGTATTCTTCATCATTTTTAGACTCTGTAATCCCTTTCACTATTCGTATCTTAACTGTATCCCCATGGAGTGTTTTTAATCATTTTTGTCATCTTTGCGTTACAAAATGCTATTAAATATGCGTCTTTGAGATAGTGCATATTTTGAATACTGTGCTATAAGTTCATTTTTAATTAATTTTCAACAATATTCATTACAAGAAAGAATGGTTTTGACATTTTCCAATTTAATTAATGCTACCTGCTGTTTAATTTACTTAATTACATATGAAAGTATATATGACTTATGGACAAGTAATTCATAATGATACTACATGTCTGGTTTCCTAACCTTGTTAGCAAACTGGAGGGCATCAAACGTGTAGATCAAAGTTTAAGTGTTGTTCCATTAAAAATGCTTTCAAAACAGTAAGATTTACTGTTTAACTTTCAAAAAGTTAGCATACCTATTGGTGTGACTTTTTTTATGTTTCTAAATAAAAGATAAGGTTTCAGATAGTAGTTTATAAGTATATTCCTACAGTTACCACAGTGCTGGGTTTAGATGCTTGGTTCCTTTAAAGATAAAAAGGAAAATTAGCCCTAATCATAGCAGCATTTTTCCTTTGCCTATTGATTTGTAAATGACTAAGAACAACTCAGTGTTGAAAAAACAATGTGATTGAATAAATGTAAGATCTGGGGAAGATTCCTAAGAGATACATTTACAGAATAAGTAAGCAGCCTGTGGCTCCCCATTCACTGACTACAGCTTGGCATTAAGCAACACATGCTAAATCAGTCCACTGGCCCTCCGGATCTACTTCCCATCTTTCACTACCCCATGTCCTATTGTAAAAGTGACTGTTATGGATCGTCTCGACATTGTTCCTTGTGATCTTGTTTCTACTGGGTTTGGCCACTCTCTAGGAGGTGACTGAAGCTGGTGGGTCATTCGGGTTGGTTAAGTCTCACACCCCCTGTGAAAGCATTCCCTCTGTCTTCTTGCCTCAGACTTTACCTAATAGCCCCTTGCTGTTACTAGCCTTAGAGCTCTTCCGCTATGCTTTGGGGTGTTCTCTACACTCTGCTCATACATTTTAAATATTCTCTTTATTAAACACTCATCTAACTACACAATTTGAGTGTAAATATGCCTTCTCTTTTCTGCCTGGAACCTGTCTCTCACATAATGTAGGACTATAAATGAAAGTAATGTAAAACTATATAATGGTCATAAACATGGCAGCCTATGATATTCAGCAAATATTAAAGCAACTGAGCAATGGGATCATGAGCTCTCTTATTGGATATCCTCTAAATGCCACACACATGCAGCCAAACACATATTCAGGGCTCAAGAGAAAATCAGTCCAAATATTTACTTTATTGATGATTTTAAAAGTAGACATTGAAACCCCAGATATTTTTAACCATACACACTCCCTAAGTTTTGCTAAGTAAAATAATTATTTTTCACCCCATCCCAATGCGTATATTATAGAACAATATGTATAGTTATGTGTATTGTGTGTATGGGAAATTGTTTAAAAAATCTCTGGATATGTAAGAATGTACAACTCTACCAATGAAAATTATGCATAGCACCAAAATTTGAAATGAATTTTCAATCACTCCATCTGTAAATGGGAGTAGAGTTACTAACTTTCCTCTAATCCAGGGTTCAAGCTGGGATCCAGAGAAGAGTTAATCATTATCCACCAAGGAGATTAAGACAAGCCCATGCCGTATTGCTTAAGTCTCTGGGAACTCATGAGCAGCTGGGTCATACACACAGGAAGTAAATACCACAGTACTAGATTAAAGGAACACACTGTGAGGAGGCAGAGTGGCTGACTTCCCCACAGAGAGCTGGGAGTGCTCCCGATGATAGCCTGAGAACACGGGGCAGCAACTCAGAGCCCAGGGAGTCCAGTTCCTCCCACCCAGTGGACCATGCCAATGAAAGAAGAAGCCAGAGAAGGGTGCAACATGATACCAGGGAATATTCACCACAAAATATATAATGTTTATTGATTTTTTTTAATAAACCCCTCCACCTCTATTACAGTTTATCATTTCTTGAGGTGGAGGGAATTACTAGGCTGTCAAGAGAAGATATTTTTCCAAAGTGAAGGACCTGTTCATCCAGATCCTTCCTACTTTTCGCATCTCCTATCTCAAAAGTGGCTGTGTATCTGTTTCTTCTCTCTTTTATCCTCCCCCCACGTGCGCACGCACACACACACACACATTTTGTGGGACAGTTGTAGAAAGTCTGCAATGCCTTAAGTAAGAGTAAACCTACAAGCCCAATGCCACACCAGAAAGGAAAGGGGTAAGTAGACCCAAGGAAGGAAGGTCACAGAAGGGTGGAGGGCTGAGCAACTTGTCCACTGTCATGTAAATGGCTGGTAAGAGTCAGTCCACTCCCCTTTCCTCCTCATCTTCTTTTCACCTGCTCCACCTTTCAATCTATCTCTTCTGTCCTTTTTACAGGCTAGAAAGGAAGTTACTGAGAATCACTGGGTTAAACTGGAGAAGATAATACTAGTTAGAATGGAGAGCCATAGCCTTGAGTCGTGGTCGGCAAACTGAGGCTTATGAGCCACATGTGGCTCTTTGGTCCGTTGAGTGTTGCTCTTCCACAAAATACCATGGCCTGGGCAAGTCTATTTTGAAGATGTGGAGTTAAAAGAACTTTAAGTTTAAAAAATTTGGCTCTCAAAAGAAATTTCAATCGTTGTACTGTTGATATTTGGCTCTGTTGACTAATGAGTTTGCCGACCATTGGCCTTGAGAGTAAGGTGTGTAGCTTTCCAAAGCACAAGGGGGTAACCAATAGCAACAAAATAATCTTTTCTTTCCAAGCACTGTACAAACAGCAAAAGCAAATAAAACCTTTTCCAAGTCTCACTCACTCTCATCTCCCCTTCCTCAGGCAGCCAGTAGTTCCTTGTATCCCTCTATTATAAAAATGCCATACTGGTCACCTCACCACAGTGCCTGACTCAAAGATGTCACATGGATAAATAAACAAAATAGAAATTGTTAATTGATGAGGAATACATTTTCCCCGAATTATATTGCTCTCTACTAAATCAAAACATCCCTTTACTGAGTCGATCTTATTACTGATGTAAGCTGGACTCGCTAAAAAAATAATATTTGTAGCATGATTCACCACAGGTTTAACCTTCCCAGACAGGCCTTTCATTCCTAAAATGAATCTTTGTACATTTCAAAAATAAATAAAAAATTTCATAACCCAAATCTGTTGGATTCAATAGCATGTAGAATTCATGGAGTTTCAGAGCATGACAGTCATACTAAGAGAGACAGCAGACATAAATAATACATATGAGAAGGGCATCCAGTAACTGGATAATATCCTAAGGTAGCAACACATTTCTTGTTTTGTGCTATGTTTCTGCTCAGCTGCAGTACCGTCTCAACAACAGTAGTGTCATTTCACGCACCATTGACTTCCTGTTGCTGATCAAAGAAGTGTGGTGGGTCAGCAGTCTTCGGAAGGGGGCTTTTAACAAAATAGGAAGTGTTTTGGAAACTATTAACGATGAAATTCACCACAAAAAGTATATCCACCTCTCTTAAAACTTGCTAATTCCTTGTATTAAGATCCCTGAGTTCTAGGACAATTAAGATACCTCTTTAAGGAAAGGGGACTTGGAGAAATAATGCCTTGTGGAAGGAGGTGGCATACTGAGCACTGGATTCAGGTGATGGGAACATCTACCCCGGGTGCTTGCAAAGGCCTGAGGAGCCTCCTGCTACAGCCCTGGGTGCCCGGCCCCTTACCTTACCACACTGCTTACACTTTCCCTCCTGCCGACGCCTGTGCACCCAGTGATGACGCACAAAATTCTGTGGGAAAACAAAATAAAATAAATCAATTTAAATTTGCAAAACCAATATTAGGGTTTTTGTTTTAAGGATATAGATTTCTATAAACCATCATCTCAGACCACATTAACACAAAAACAAGTAGGTGTTTGTGTGATCTGCTTAACAATAATTATGAATCCATTTCAAAAAATTAAGCAAACTCTCCTCCCAGCCATGCATTCTGCCCCTCCTCCACATCTTGCTAGTGACAAATGGCCACAACCAGTAGCTGTTACTCTCTTCTCCTCCTAGTAAACTCCTTGGCGGTTGCAAGCTAGGAAATAACTGAGGCAGGTCAAAGAAATACCCTGAGAGAAGCGGGAACAACTATGTCCAATATTTTTTAACAAATGTGTATTTAATGCTTCTATATATGCCAAGCAGGCACCATACTAAACATTTGAGCTAGAAAGCACTTAAAAAAGTTAAATTCCCAGACAGAAATAGATCTCCTGACTCAGGACACAAACAGTGGGAATTTGTTACTAGTGAAAGTGAAGGAAGAGAAAAACTGAAGACAAGAGACGTGAGCACGTCGTGAGTTTCTGCAGTGACCAACTGTCCTTGGGAACTCGGAACTAGATCAACTTTCAAGCTCTATTTTTGTCTTGGGTTGTGGGAAACACGGGAAGCCCCTTCCCTCCCAAACAAATAAGCGCTCCTGGGGCACTTACATCATAACAACGTTGCCTTCAGGCCTAATTCATTGTGCAGGTGGACCCTAAAAAACGTATATACTTGACTCTCCTTGGGTCAATACACCTAATATACTTGTGAATATTTTTTCTGCTGCCCTTTTCTGAAAAAATATACTCTATCTGAGATTAACATGTCTGTTGGTTATCGCCACAGTCCATGTTTCCCTTTAAAAGGCCTTTTACTATAGACTCAGTCACTCAGCAAACATTAAATATCTACTATCTGCCAAGCACTCTTCTAAGTACAGAGGAAAACAGAAAATAGATCAGCGTTGAAGAAAAATAAGTTACATTAAGCCATAAAAGCCAGAGTGAAAAAAATATCGCTAAAGATCATTGACATTATCAATTCCAAAATGCCACTTCTATTTCTCTATATAATGTCAAATCAATTTAAATTAAAACTCAACAAAGATCCTGGGAAGTAATGGTCTTTTAACTATAATAAGAAACAATGAAATATAATGGTCCCACTAATTAGTCTAATTTTTGTATTGCTTTTCCCACAGCAGCAGTTTAATAAAACACAAACATAATACTCAGAAAGAAGCTAATAATAATAGCTAACATTTGTTGAGAACTGTGTGCCAAGTACTTTTTAAAATATTTCACATGTGATCATTCTTTTCGTTTTCATGAAGACAGCAGAGGTGTTGTTGAGTGGGTATGTGCCAATAAAATCCTATGAGCTGTTGAAAACACTGAAATATGTCTATTTTGGTGGGTAGCCTGTAACTTAGTACCCCCAGCATCCCCCAGCTCCTCCTCAACTGCCACAGCACCCCACCACCCCACCCTCTCAACAATGCAGATCACTTCTACTTCCTCATTATTAAGCAACTAAAATATTAATATTTTACACAGCAGATCTCCAGGATTCAATCCCAGTGGGCTCTCTTTCAAAAACAAATCATATTGCCTGGGCCATGCCCTTGGATTCCCCCAGGAAACTCAGAAGTCTGGGCAGTGATCAATGTGGTTGTCTGTGCAGGCTTAAATATCAGTACAGGCAATTCTGGGTCTCATGCCCTTCAGGTCAATGGCAGCAAGTGCAGGAACCTGTCCAGTTATCAGTGTGCACAGCATCAGTTCTGTGCAAACACTACTGGGGACAAAAGTACTGAACTCGCCACCTCTGCTCCATAGGTGAGGCAGACCTCCTCAGCCTTCCACCTGCTTAAGTGAGAAGAACATTAGCCTCCTCAGCCTTCCACCTGCTTAAGTGAGAAAAACATTAGCCTACTGCCTTTAAGGGTAAAGGCGGGGGCAGACAAGGGCCAGCTGCCAATGATGCTACATCCTAATTCACATTATTGCAGGGCACATTATCAGAGGGTTTTACCTGAATTATCATTATGATCCGCACTTGACAGATGAGGAAACTAGAGCACAGAGTGGTTACTTAAACTGTAAGGGCCAAAGCAAGGATGCAATCCCAGGCAGGCTGGCCCAGAGCCTCTCTTTTGCTCTGGAAGACCAGGTTCAAGCTCCAGGAAATGACATCAGTAACATTTGGAAATATTGGAAATACTGAATATATTAACAGTGGAAATACTGAATATATTAAAATGTCAGACAGAATTACAAGGGATATAGAAATTTATTATAACTGCTGTTAGTTTAGCAGAAACTAGGGAAAATGAACAATATCATTGATGTAAGAGAAATTCTCTACTTGTTGAGATTATAAATCACCTACTGACTATCCATTGAAGAGGAAAATACTGGAAGAGTTTGACAATTACCCATGTGAAATCATGGCTAAACTTGGGAATATTTAGCTGCTGACAGCTCTAATTAAAAGATTAGACTAGCAATTTCCACAAATCAATAATTGTTTGCAAATTATAAGACTGACTTATCTGTGTGACAATACATATTGTTTGGTAAGCAGATATATAATATCATGTAGTTTAGTTTATTTATGGAATAAACCAGGACATTTTAAAATTATTTAAATATTAACACATATAACTGCATGTTGTTAAATATTTTTAAAATCATCTTTCCTAGGAAATAGATAGGCAACTAAAAAAAGACACAGTAAGATAAAGTAATTTAAGCACAAGCACTAAAGGGGATAATATCAGTTATTGTAATAAATATGTAGGATAACATACTATGTATACTAAAGAAGAAACTGAATAACTTCCCCCTATCTCTGGATCTATAACTTGAGATGTCAACATCCTTCTACTCAGAGGTCTTCTTGGGCCTAATATATATTTCTTCTACCAGAAATTAAATATAGTTTGAACAAAGTAAACATCCAATAAATATGTTTTGAATTGAATGAAATCCTCAACCTCATTTCTTTGGCAATTCAACTATGTAATTACCATTTTGAAGGATCACCAATTGCCTTTATCAATTAGAAAAAGAATTCTATAGCATCACTGCTGTTTTCTAATACTTATTTTCCAATAACTTTAATTTTTCATACTACTCCCTTTTGACACCTATGTCTCCTAAATTAATAAACTGAAATTAGACTCAGAATCCTTCCACTGCAAATATGAGTGTTGATACAATGTTATGAAGATAGCAAAAAATGGTGTCTCACACCATAACCTCTTTTTATAGTTCATCAATAAACTCTGAATTATTCATATACTGTCTTTAAATACTGGGTAAAGAAAGAGCTATTACTTATGGGTGTTAAAATCTGAGTGTCACAATATTTCAGGATTTATATTCAGTTTTGTAAGCAGAAATGCAAACACAATTGCTCAGTTATTTTCACACAGCCAGTTCAATTCATAATATTATTCATAGAGCACTTTGAAGGATCTTAAAATTATAAGCCAATACATATAGCTTATGTCTAAGAAAACTGAGGTCCGCAAAAATTAAACTTAGAGCTGTCCAACCAAAACTCACAAAAAAAATTTCCATGTCATATACTCTGCAAGCAAAGCACAGTGGATTTCTGCCCTGGATCGCTAATCTGGAGAAACCACAGAGTACAAAAGAGGCAGAGCTGTCATTCAAATTCTAAAGTGACTGTTCTTTCATTTATATTAAGTAAAATAACTAAGGTCTCTTAATTAAGAGTTTCAAATGGGCCATAGTCCCTCATAAGTTTCATCTTCACATTGTCCTCTTGTATCAAGAGTTTGTGAACATTTTTTTGGGAGAAATGGACACCTTTATGAAAGCATTCCGTCAACAGATATTGATTGCTCACATCCTCCATGTCCTAGCATGATGAGTTTGGTACACAGTCCATGAGCGACCTCCCAAAGCTTATACTATAGAAAGATGACAGCAGACAAGCAAATGAGTAATACATGTAAATATTTGTGACATATGAAGTGCTCTGAATGGGACAAAACAAGGTGCTCTGATAAAGAACAGGGTGGGACCTGTGCAGAGGTGGTCATTAAAGAAGACCTTGAGATGATATTTGAGCTGAGACCTAACTATGAGAAATAGCTGGCCATGCACAGAGATTTCCAGTACAGCAATGACATGCACAAACATCTGAAGATGAAGACTAGCTGGATGTGCACCTTAAGAACTGAAAAGTCCTTGTGGGAGATGGTAGGTGCAAGAAAACACTGGAGAATTTTAGGCTGGGAAATGACAAAATGCAATTTTCATTTTAAATAATCACTCCCTTAAATCATGGTAGATTGAAGGAGAAAATGGAAAGAATTATGGAGAAGCAACTGAAGTGGTCAAAAGTGAGATATCATGGTGCCTTAGTCTAAGGCGCTGGCAACAGAAATGGGGGTAAAGAGACAGTTTGAAATTATTCTATCTAATAAAGACAGATTATGCAAATTGACCATAACTCCACAACAAAGATGATGGTGCCCCCAGCCAATAAGGAGGGAATATGCAAATTGACACAACAAGGCAAGAGGCAGAAAGGCGGCTCTGGCCAGAACGAAAGTGGCACTGGCAGCCAGGGGAAAGAAGGCCTATCCTTGCACAAATCTTCATACATTGGGCCTCTAGTTTGTTTTTTTGTTTTTTGTTTTTAGTATATTTCATTGATTTTTTTTTTTTTTACAGAGAAGAAGAGAGAGGGACAGAGAGTCAGAAACATCGATGAGAGAGAAACATCAACCAGCCACCTCCTGTGCACCTCCTACTGGGGATGTGCCCACAACCAAGGTGCATGCCCTTGACAAGAATCGAACCTGAGACCCTTCAGTCCACAGGTTAGACCTCTAGTTTTATAAATAAAATTTATAGGGCTGGCAAGTGAAATAGATGTGGTGAGCCCATAAGAGAAGAAATCAATATGACCAGTCTTCTTGGTTGAACAGCTGGATCAATAGCCATTTCATTTTCTGAGGCATAAAACAATTTTTAAAAAATCATTTTTAAGATGACGGAAATGAACTTAGTTTTTCATGCATTATATTTGATATGATTGTGATGCATTCAATGGGAATGTCAAATGGAACTTGTATTGTGGAGCAGACATGCAAAGTCAGGAATTGTCAGCCCAGATGTGATATTTAAAGCCATGAGATTGGATGAGCTCTTCCAACAAGAGTGGGAAGAGAGAAAACATGGCCCAGTACCAGCCCCAGAGGAAGAGACAGAAATCAGGGGAAGTGAACAGTGAAAAGAAATGAGGACAACCCAGTGAAATAGAGAACAGTTAGGAAAGATGTCAAGATAGGAGAGCATTTCAAAAATAATGGAACATTGAACATTTTGAATATATTTGAAATATTTAATAACAAAAGAACAAAAAATTATTTAATGGGTTTGGCATCAGAGAGATGTTGGCAATAGTCAAAGAGCAATTTCAGTGAATGCATAGAGTAGAAACCAGATCAGAACAGGATAAAATGACTAGGAGGGGACATGCTGTTTATATATAACACACTTTCTGGAAGTTAGCCGTGACCACAAAACTGAGACTCAGAGTCGTGGATACAGTTGGTGGTTAAGGAATATTTTCATTGGTTTTAATGAAACGGGGTTTATCAGAACATGTTTATGCTGATGAAAATAATTTAGAAGAAGGGGTGAAAATATAGGAAAGGAATAAACATCAAATCCTTGCTAAGAAGATGAGAGAAGGTTACCAAAACACTCATGGAGATCTGACTTCACAGAAGATAAGTGACACAGTTAGTGAAAACTAAAAACAAACAAACAAAATATACTTGCATTAGAAAACTGCACCTACAATAATAATTATCTATGCAGAAAAAAAAAGAGATAAAGAACAGGTAGCTAAAGGTAAACATATAGATCCTGGTTTTTAAGGTAGAGTTTATGGATTCTGGACATAAAAACAGAATAAACCAGTTAACTCAAAAACTCTACCTTAAAAACACACAACTATGCCTTCTACTATCCTTTCATTCTATGAAATTTCTCCTTCATTTGAGTTGTCATCAAGTTACCTCTTGGCCAATGCTACCGTGCATGTTGTTGGCACAATCCATCATTTTCCTTAGACTTCCCTCACCCTGTGTATGACCCAGAGCCTGGAGATACACACTATTCCGGATAACACAGGAAGACTGATTGCCTCCTCCAATATTCTTGTCTTCTCTCTAACTATGCACAATGCTCCATCACCTCTAAATAAAAGCAAAACAAATATATCTGAGTGCAGCTCTCATCCTGCTCTCACTTCTGCTTACTGCTAACATGCAGTACTGCTGTCTCTATAATTTCCTAATTACCTGTTTGTTCCCACTATCAGAGTGAAAGGTCAGGACTGAGCCCTAGATGCAGTCCCTCCTTTCCTCCCTCCCTTTCTTCCTATCTCTGTATCTCCCTATTTATCTATCTACTCACTTAACAGATGAAAACACTGAGATTTTGAAAGATTAGATGAGATGTCCAAAATCACACAGCATCAAGGCTGATTTCGAATCTAGACAATCTGATTCCAGTGTTTATAGGAATTATCAGTAACTATACTGCCCCCAAGGAGCTTCTACCTGTTCAAAATTGAAAATTCAAATTCAAATGGACATAAAGACAATAAAATTCCATTGCTTTCTTACCTTTTCAATTCTATCACCATGCCCTCTCCTACTCTCAGGTGCATTTAGTAAGACGTTAGCTCTGCACATTCTGTGAGACAAAACCTGAGGAAGTTTATTCACTGTATTTGTTTGATGTATCAATAAAAAGCTGATGTAAAATGAAGGGAAATACACTTTTTTTAGTTTTTTAATTGATTTTTAGAGAAAGAAGAAGGGAGAGGGAAATATAGAAACAATGATAAAAGAGAAACATCATTGATCAACTGCTTCCTGTATGCCCCTTACTGGGGATTGAGCCCACAATCTTGCCATGTGCCCTGACAGGGAATTAAACTGTGACCTCTTGGTTCTTGGGTCGAGCCCAACCACTGAGCAACACCAGCCTGGCAATACACTTTATTTTTTAATTCCTGGTGAATATAATTCCAGTTAATCAATGGGAAATTAAAGCTGGTATTTGAAATAGAGCTCTGAAATACTCACTTCTCTTGGTGATCTGGAGCCCCCTTCTCGAAATGTAGGTTTACATCTGAAATTAATCTGTCATTTAAGAAAGAGAAGGGTATTATATTAGGGGTAGGCATTGTATTGGAATGAATTACCTAAATAAACCCACATGTGACAGATATTGAAACTACAAAACAAGCCCCCCAAAGAATGAAGAACAAAGTTTAACAATATTCTTAGTCTTTTGAAATAATCACCTTAGATAATCTACAGAAATCCCAAGTGATTCTATACCTCCAATCCATACCTCTTCAACCTCATTGATGAAATCAACATATCTTTAAACAATAAAGATACTAAAGAAACTGAAATAATAAAGAGTCAGGGGGAAAATATAAGGCAGTTGAAATCAGCCATCTGCATTTCAGATTTTAAAAGTAGAAAAATATAATCTTGGTAAATTTTTAATATGATAATGATGATTCACACATATCCAAAAAAACAGTATTTATTAAAGTATTCAGTAGTAGATGGGGAGGTCTCCTGGTCATTTACATCTTCTTTAGCTACAAAGTAAGGCGAAAGGAGCGTAAAAATGAGGGAGGAGAAGAGTTGGGACATGAGATAAAATATTTAGTAGTCATTCCCACAAAATCTCAGTTGGCAACAATTGGCAACTGCTCAACGAATGTTACAGCAGACAAAATAATTCATAGCAGCTCAAGAACACAGATAATGCAGAGACTCACACACGGAAATGCAAAAGGAGGCACAAGAGGGGAGAGGACAGCAGACAGCTCCCTATTGGAGCCTCTCGCTCCCCTCAGACGACAGATAAATGGACTATGCAGCATCACTGATTCTGGAAGCCACTTCCAGCCCTACCCACATGTGAACCTGTAAGCAGGAACACCGCTCACTTGAAGCTAGGAACTCGGAATTGCCTTCTGGCTTGGTTCTCTCCCTTGCAGGCACTCTTTAGGAAAACATAAACTCACAGAGGTCAGACATATCTAAACCACAATGTTGAAGAGCTTATGGAATTTTTTTCTTTACGAGAAGATGTCTTGTGGGAGATTCTATGGGTGGGTGAATAACAATGCTCGCTGTTGTGAAGAAAACCAGTGCCTACCACGCTTTTCTCTCACCTATGAGTTCTCCTCCCAAGAGTCAACATAAAGTGATATCAAATTAGACTTCAGAAGACAACAGAGAGAATGAAACTTAAGCACTATCTTTCCGTTTTCAATCTGGTAAAAATGTTGGACTTAGAGTTTCCTACAAGCGCATTGTTTTCAATAAGTTGGAAAAAGAAATTGACACCTGGTCTCAGAAGTCCCAACATTTGCAAGGTAATAGAATTTGCAGCAGGTGGCGCTGTCTCACCTTTTCTAGCTGTTCGATGCAGGCGGTGTGGACCACGATTTTACAGACTGCACACTTCCTCCTGAGGGCAGATTTCTACAACATTCAATTCAAAATACAAAAAGAAATGTTAGCATTCTATTCTAAATAAAGTATATGCAATTAAATCAAACACTGCAATTGTTTATATTACTAAGCAATATAAGGTGAAATTTAAATTTTCACCTTAATCATTCAATTATAAGGCAAACTTCATCAACAATGCTTTGACCCACCAAGTAGCTCCATATCTCCATGACTTAAGGTGGCCTAGATTTTTCCCTTCAAAACATAATACTATACATAGTTACTATATTGAGTATATAATATAAACCAAGCTCTTTATTCTAAATTCATAACCAAAAATGCAGACATTATTATCCTTCTTTTATTTTCTTACATTTTTACTCCGGTACGTAAGGGGCAAGGCCAACCCACATTTAAAGTTAGGTTTAATTCCAAATGAAGCATTCTTTCCCTGCTGTCAGAGAGTCTGGATTTCAAGAGGTCAATCAATTTAGGCTTCTATCCCAGGCACAAATTTCTACTAAGCTACTTGGGTTTCTGCCCAAATCTTCAGGAAAACAAGGAGATAAGTCTAACTTTTATACCCAGTTATAATAACAATAATAGTTATAATAACAGCAACAGCAGCTTACATGGATTTAATATTTACTATCTGCCAATGGGCTCTCCTAAGTACTTCACAAAAAGTAAGTCATTTAATCCTCACAAGCCTAAGGAATAGGTACTGTTCTTACTCCCATTTTACAGATGAGAAAACTGAGACACCATAAGTGATATGCCCAGGGTTGTACAGGTAGGGTCCACAGAGCCAGTTAGTCTGACTCCAGAGCTCCTGCTTATAAGCATTACACAATTTGACCTGGCAGTCAATACCAGCTTAAATTCACAATAAAAATACTTGCTGAGGCGTATCTTTTCTCAACAACAACAATAATTTTTTTTTAAAAAGGAGCAGAGAGAGAGAGAAATAGGTGGAATCTAGATTCACTCCTGCCAGTGCCATGTAAAGTCTAAGCTAGGAATGCTCAGGACTCTTTGCAGAGCACAGATGAGAAGGCAGCTCTGCATAAATGATTCTGGGATTTAGGGACCGAAATAAACTTATTATAACAAAGCCTGTCTGTGAAACAGTCTATCAATGCTTCCCAGGGAGAAAGGCCCTGCTCCCACCCTTAAGGGCAGTGCTAGTATAGGTTGCCACCACCTATACACACACACACACACACACACACACACACACACACACACACACATATATACATGCTACTGCTCATGGAACACAGGCGATGCACAGTGTCATTAGCCACTAGCCAAGGACCCAGAACACTGCCGTACTGCAGCAACTAAACTCCCAGTCTACAGTCTACACCCCGGCTGGCCGAGGTTTAGTTAACCTGCTTGAGGTGCTGTAATTTCTCCTGGCCTTCCTCTCCCCACGAAAAGAAGGTATGTATTCTTCAATGTTAAATCAGTTTGATCATCAATTGATTTTGCAAATAACAAAAGGCAGGAAACATTCAAGCATCTAGCTACACTACAGAAATGTGTCTTGGCTCTGCTACTAAAAAGAAAGGGGGGAAGAAGAACAAGAATAAATAGTAGTAATAGTAATAGTAGTAGTACTAGCAGCAGCAGCTATTGTAACAGCAGTAGCCACATTATTCATGGCAACAATAATAAAATTCTAGTTTGCAAATTTTCATGAGTGGAATGCCAATAAGGAAATGATTGTTGTTCTAGTGTTTCCTCTGGCTCTCCTGGTGCAGATTGCTGCCGCTATAGCACCACCAGCAGCAAATGCATGGGGTACTGGAGTCACATTGCTAATCAGAGTGACAGTGATGCTAAGCAAACTAGAATTGACTCCATTAGCCACAAAACCCCTGGTAGATTACACTGCGAACAGCACAGTAGGCCACCACTGATGGGCTGTGATTTAAGAATGCCAGAAAAGCCTCCTTCCTTACCAATCACTCCTGCCCTGCTCTAGCTCTGTACCGACCTTGTGCTTGGCATTACGTTCTCCGGAGCTCCGGGGACCTTGTGAGGCTTCTACGAAATCACTGAGGATGTTGGGAAAGGCACTGAGCAGGCTCAAGGATCCACTGAAATCCCAACATCTCTTCCTTGCCTGTGTCCAATATCTGGCTGCCTAGTCAGAAATTTGAATAAGGGATCTGGGTGGAAGAGTTTGAAAACTGCTGTGTTAACTATTATCTCTCCACTTATTAGTGTACTAGAGAGGGTCCCACGGCCTGCCCTGCAGGGATCAGTAGACCTCCCCGCTGTTGCACCTCCGGCCTTACCCCCCAGCTCACAGGCTCCAGCTCGCTGTCTGCTTTGATCCTGCACAGCATGAACTAGTTCGAGAGTGCAGGAGGCCTGGGAGGAGCCTGAGCCCTAGCCAGGCTTGGTGCTGTGCCTGCCTGGTTAATACTTAGGGGTGTCCACAGGAGAGGCTCACCCAGTTGCAGCTGCATTTGACCACCAGGGGGCAGCTTCTGCATTGAGCCTCTGCCCCCTGGTGGTCAGTGCATGTCATAGCTATCAGCTGGACATCCAGTCATTTAGGTTTTTATGTATATAGGTTACTAAATACACTAATATCATTCATATGGAATAACTCAAGTGCAATGCTTTACAGATTACAATATATGAAGTAAAGTGCCTTAAAGTTGTAAAACTAATTTTATTTAAACAATATTGAATTTTTTTAAAAACCCTCATAAAATATATTATGTACTTCTCTGACCTTTAAGGCAGAATAAATAGTCCATCATCTGAATTTTTCTCCATAAACACTAATACAGGATGCATTTTACCACAACAGTCATTTTTCTCTTTCCTGTTCTTCTATCAGACTAGATATCCTTTCAATGTTGTTGTGATTGCCTTTGGCTGCCCTCAAATTCCTAAAGGACACTTTATAAACAGTTTATAACCTGAGAAACAGATAATTAAGGTTTATAATCATATGCAAAATCAAGTAAATACATTCTGAGTTAAGATCTTAGGTTTTTCTCCCACTTAGTAAAATGCATGGATTTTAGTTCCTCAATTGAATTTAGTTCCTCTGGTGAATCAGAAGTCTTAACTGTTGACTTACTGATTTATGACTGTATTTCAGCTGATCAAAGTCATTCAAAGTAACTGTATAATAAGCTTCTAGGCAGAAATTGCTCAAAACATATAATTTTGTGTGTGGTTATAATTTTTAGTTGCAAAATTAAAACTAAATAAAAAGATGAAATGCAGGAATCAAGACATTCTAAATACTACAAGCACTCACTTTTTCTTAGAAAGCTCTCATATAAGCCAATCCTTCCTTCACTATGAAAAGTGATATATCAAGAAAAGTCCTTAAAATTAATTCAGCAGGTTGATTGTTATCCTTCATATCAGGACCTAGTTGTTATAGAACCTAGCACAGAAACAAAATTTAAACAATAAATATGGCCTGGGACCCAAAAATGCTTAAAAATTAAAATTATAAAAATTTAATAATTCACTCTCACCAATGAGTTTAAAGGCAAATTAGGCTCAATGCTTTAAATATCAAGAAAAGTAACCTGAGTGCCCTTACTAAGGGTTTCCTGATTTTGTCAAAGGAAATTCATTAGTTTGTAATCATGGGGAGGCCACTTCTGTGACAACTAACAATACAGGATGTAATATAGATCATATCCCATCACATCATGACCAATCCTTACCTAAAGAATAATAATGGAGTGATATGCTGTGCTTTCAGATGGTGGGCAAACTAACTAGCAGGCCTTACAGTGATTGTAAGAGAGAACATTCGAGTTCTGACTTGGCCCTACACCTTTCCTACACTGTCGTCATTGCTGGTTTCAAAGTAGTGACAGCTCCTCACCAACCTTCAGCTGATTTCCAGCATGGGAGTAGGACTGTCACAGCCTTAGATGACTGGGGCTGGGGCTGGGGCCAAAAGGATCAGAGGCAAGCAGGGGTAGAAAGTAGATAACAGCCCCTGATAAAGAGTTTACTGTCTAATCCTATCTCATCCACCCACTTCTTTTGGTCACAAGTCACTGATCCATATGTACCACCAAAAAGCTATTTTTTCTTTGTTTGAACAAGAGATGTGATTTTTGCTAAACAGTAATGAGTATCTGATGGTAGCCAATGTGATTTGTTAGATAGAAAGAAAAAGAGAAAGGAGGGAGAAGAGGAGAGGAAGGGAAACCTAGATTCATAAACCTATGATTTGTGAAAGTATTTGGGCCTCCTTGCTGCATAGGGTGACTGATGTTGATAGTCTGAAGTTTGACCCCAAGAAGCATGTACAAGGCAGGTATACCTCCACACAGTTTATCGCCAGAGATCAAAAGTGGAGAAATGGGAGGAAATACTCAGCCCTCGGAGCCAGCATGGCAACCCTTTCTTAGTTTCCCAGTCTCAGGAGAGCTCAGAGGCCAGAGCCTGCTCCTAGCAGAACCAAATTTGGGGCTTGCAGCATCTCACTCCAGATAGAATTTCCAAACTTTGAGCTCCCAGAACTAAAGCAAGGAGTGACTCTTCCATTAGTCCTACTCCTATGATGATAGAAAATAAATGGCCAGAGGCTTCAGACAGGAACTCAACCAAACTGGAATTGGGGAAGGATGTGGAGAAGGCACTCTGGGGAAAGGATGAGAAGGACCATTGGGTGGTGAAAGCAGGGGAACCGAAGGGTGGATGAGGCTGGTGGAAAGAATTACTAACTCAAGCTTCTACCTAGCTGCCCACTCTTCACTGCTTTCTCAGACCCTAACCTTTCCCAAATCAGAGGATCTCATATTCAGGAATAAAACTAAGGGAGGGCTGGAGATCAGGCAAAAGGGAAATAGCAAGTGAGGTGACAAGAATGTTACTCTCTCTTCTTACTCTCTTACGGATACAAAGCTCAGTCTACAGGGCCACTTTGGTGGGAGAAGTAGAGATGGACAGCAGGGCACAGACAAGGGTACCTTTTTTTCTCTCCAAGGGTGCAGCAAATGAAATGTTCAGGAAAGTAGAAGAGAATAAGCTTCCTAAGCCTTTGGAGCAAGGTGGGGAATGTCTAGCCCAACACCAGTGAAGAGCTAATCAAATGTTTGACCAAATATAGTGGGCTAATTTTTAAGTTGATAATTTTGTATGGCCCTAGAATGATGTTATAAATATTCAATGGCTCTTGGCAGGAGAAAGGTTCCCCACCCCTGCTTTAGAGTGTCAGAAATTCGTTGACCTTTAAATGGGATTGCCTCTATGAGTAACATGAACCAGAATGTTGCTGCTGTATAGTCCAAGGTAAATGAAAACAAGAGTCTTCTGATTAATTTAAACACCCAATTAGGAGAAATGACAAGCATACTTGGCAAGTTCTGCTTCTCTAGGGAGCCTGGGTTACAATCTGTGAATTGGTATTTGGAAAAATGAAGAATGACATTATCTGGAAGTTCAATTAATGTGATTTCAGGGCTGAAGAATAGTCTCCATTCTCCCTCATGCTGCCTTTTCTTCTCCCCAAGCACAGTGGTCGGCAAACTCATTAGTTAAAAGAGCCAAATATCAGCAGTACAATGATTAAAATTTCTTTTGAAAGCCAAATTTTTTAAACTTAAATTTCTTTTAATGCCAATTCTTCAAAATAGACTCACCCAGGCCGTGGTATTTTATGGCAGAACCACGCTCAAGGGGCCAAAGAGCCGCATGTGGCTCGCAAGCCACGGTTTTCCGACCACTGCCCAAGCATAATACAGTTTTGGACAAACTAGGGGCGTGGCTAGTTGAAGTTCCAGCACACCCTTATTATGGCTCTTCATTACATCAGTAAGTCTCTCTGTGACAAGGGGATTTCATGATCCCAGACAAGGAGCAGAAGTGCCCCATGTCCAGGAAGTCTGTGGTCCTAGGTACTGTCAGAGATCTTTGCAGAGGGTCTACCTTGCTCTGTCTTACCGTAAAAGGCCCCAACCCTCAGTCCAACTACTGTTGCCCAGGGGGAATAGTTCTTCCTTTGTCAAGCTGCCATGTGTCCTCTGGACAGAACAGAACTGGGTGATATGGCCTCTCACCGTTGGCACAACACATACTAAGTGATGTCCAAAGAACCTCAGAATATTTGAAAGAACAAGGAGCAGGAACAAAAGAAGGTTGGGCTCTGACTGGTTTGGCTCAGTGGACAGAGTGTCAGCCTGTGGACTGAAGGGTCCCAGGTTTGATTCCAGTCAAGGGCACATGCCCGGGTTGCAGGCTCGATCTCCAGTAGGGAGCATGCAGGAGGCAACCAATCAATGATTGTCTCTCATCACTGATGTTCTCTCTCTCTCTCTCTCTCTCTCTCTCTCTCTCTCTCTCTCTCTCCCCCCCCCCCCCGTCCTCTCTGAAATCAATAAAAATATATGTTAAAAAAGAAGAAGGCTGGAAAGGGGACTCATGTAAACTAGTGCTTGAAAACACTCATGCAATACTCAATTATACAATATGCCTCAGTCTGCATGTGCCATAACCTGGAAAGATAATCGTCTGAGGTCTCCTACTCAAGGGAATTTTCCATGTTGCTGCAACAGCTTGTTAAGCACTAACCTTTCCAAAACACATTTTGGATATTTATTCAATAAATAATGTTAACCATCACAATGTGTATAATTTAAACACCCTAGCAATGCTAAGTGCTGTACAGGAAATAAAAAGGAAGAAGCTTCTGTCCTTCCTAGTAAGCCACGTGAGGAGACAAGAAGAACTTGAAAGATAAGGTCATTAACAGAAGAGAGCCACACATGGCTATGGGCTAAATGAACAGCTCAGACAAAAGGTGCTATAATTTATAGGAAGGTAAAACCTCAGAGGCTGAATCAGTAAAAAGTACGCAACAGAGAAAGCAAATTTTTGAATTGGGCTTTAAGCTTTACATACATTTGAAAAATTGAGGATCCCTCCAGTAGGGAGAAGATCCAAAGTCTCATTACAGAGTAGGCAGTGATGTTTCCTAAAAGGCACTGAGACTTGGTTGCATGTCCAAAGGGGCACAGTCACCAGACTCACAGGTGTCCATTCGCATGAGTTGCTGGGCACCAGGTTTGATGGATGAGTGTGGAAACTTCTACGTGTGCGTCAGTGGGGGATCAGGTAGAGTAGGGTATCCACAGGTGTGAAGAGTGGGAAATTGGCCTTAAGAAGCAAGAGGAGCTGTGCCATCAATGTCTGCAAGAGAACCGGCACAGCAGGCTCCGTCTGAGAGGCTCACAGTAGACTTCCAAGAAGATGGAGATTCCCCTGCGTGTTTCCATATGTCTATAATCCTACACCAAGGACATGCTTGACCATCACAGGAGCTCAACAGATGTTCTGGAAGGGAGAAGGGAGGATGGAGGGGAAGGAGATAAAGAGGAAGAAAAAGAGTATGGGAGAGATGATGGAAATGAAAAGTGGCTTGCAGAAAAGGGCTTTCTCCCCATGTCAGCCCCCAATCCAGCTCCAGGCTGAAGGACTGGTGGCTTTAGACTTATGAAGCAAAACCCACAGTAGGACATAGGCAATCCCCAAAGAAGAGGTAAGGAGGGCACTCTAAGAGTGTTTAAGGGATGAAAGACCTTTACAAACAATAGAGGAAAAGTAGGGTAGAAACTTCATGGTGCTTATAGCTGAACAATTGATTTTATGAGCACAAATGAGGTATCTTTAGGAGAGCCACAGAAATACCCAATGGAAAGACTATTTTTTTCAAATGGCTGCACTCTTATATAACTGGGTAGAGATAAGAACAGCAATTGTATCATTGCTGCTCATGTGGTTCTACCTATGGTTATAGGCTCATTAGACTGGAATATTTATTGAGTAATAGTAATGGGCGAGGGAAGGAACATGTTGGACAGAGCTGGGGCCAGCAAGGAAGCCAGCTTCCCAAATAGAAGTCCTATTGAGTGGTGCAGATTAGGCTAAGAAGGTGAATAGGGAAAAAAGGTTGTTTAAGTTCCTAAGTCTAGGATGAGAAATAGAAATTTTAACCTAATAGGCAATGGGGCACTAATAGAGTTTGTGAGACTTATGTGGCCAGAAATAATAATTTAATCTTTAGCAGTATGTAATTCTAGATTATCTGGGGGAAAAAAGAAGGAAACAGATAAGAGAAAATGAGATGAGTAATTTATTAATTTATTAATTCAGCCAACCAAAAAACAGCAAGTGCAAAAGCCCAGAGGCATGAAGAACTTGGGAGGTTTGAGGAGGGATGAAAAGGCCAGTGTTGCAGGAGTGGAGTAAACTCAGTGGAGATGAGTTCAGACAATGATGGCAGGCCAGATCATACTGGTCTTGCAGGTCATAAGATGTTGGGTTTTTTTTCTGAAAGAGAATAAATAATGAGAGTCCACAGTGATAATTAAGGCCTGAATTGGAAGAGAAAGAAGGCAGAGATGTGATTAACTGAGAAGGCAGACCGTTCTTTCTAGTCACATGCATGCCTCCCCTAAGGGAGCACAAATTTCTCAGACCTGGGCCTTATGTCCTCCAGTGGAATAACCGATAGCCATGGATGGCCACACTCCCACACCTTGGTCAGCTTGCTGCTGTGGGCATCGACTGACTGCCCATTTCATGCTGTGTTATGGTTGCCTCTACTAGTAAATACTACAATAAAACTCACTTAAGTTGCTTTTCAAACATCATGTTTTGTTCTGTTCTAAGGAACAAATTACCGGGAGCAATAAGCATAGGGAGTGTTTATGTTTATAGAGTTGCCTCCCCTGAGTCAACCTCAGGTGTGACTTTAAATCTAGAAGGTAAGCAGGACCCACCTGTGCTAAGGCCCAGAGAGTGAATTCCACAGCTTCTTGAGAGACATCAAGAGAAAGAGAAAAATGCATTCTTGTCCTTGTTTGAATGTAAAGAAAAGCTTTCTATTTCCCTGGCAGCCAGGGTAGTTTATGTCTTTCATTTGAAGAGAAACAAAACCAAAACCTTATTGCAGATAGTGAAGGGAAGGGAAAGGACTATGTGAGCTGACAAGAAGAACCCCAAAGACACAAGAAAAGCTCCCCTTTTCTTGAAAATCATCCAGTCAGCATTCACAATTTGGCAAGAACCAAATTGCTAGGACCAGTGTTAATTCAAAGCTACTAGATTCTAGTAAAGTTGGTGGCTGGTTATAAAGAATGATATCTCATTGTGTTGTTTCATTAAATTGGGATTTAAAAAAAACCACCACTATGCTCAGAATGGCAGAGGAATTATTTTAAGGGGAGAAAAAAGTACATATGTCTTAATAGTTTACCCTAAAATCTGTACCAAATAATTCTCTGTAACAGTAATTTTTAAAAAGTATGTTGGTGAATTTATTATTTCTTCTTAATGAGAAGGAGGAACAAGAATTCTCTGATGGACTGCAATAGAAATCTACACGTGAATGTTAGACATCTATGGAACTTGATAGGGTAACTAGTGCACATTGCTACTATCTATTGTAAATGGATATAAAATTCAGTCCAGCTATTCATAAATGAAGCAAATATGCATTGTAGCGGTTACTTATAAGAAGTATGGTGATGGCCTGATCTGTTGTGTGGCTGGCACACTGCTGCTCTCAGAGCTGGGCTGTGTGTTGCTTCGAGTGCCCTGGCATTGACTGGCCCGAGATTGCTACACTGCTTGGGACTTCCTAGATATGAAGCATTAGAAAGGGATTTCAGCTTAATGAAATCAAAGAAATATTCAAAAATCCCCAATGCTATTTCCCATTCCCGGCTCTCATTTTACCCAAGGACACCTTGTATTTCCATAATTATTATTGTTATCTCTGTACGTTGTCGCTCTCTTCACTTGTCTCTGGTTTGTATTTTCTTCTCTTTATCTTTTTTCTATGTGTGTTTATAATTCTCATTTTTTTCCTCTGTGCTGCCCAGCTTTGGTGCCAGTTCATATGACCAGTCAATAACTTTAACTTTTTCATGAGCTATCTTCCTATCTTTGGTTCTTTCTAGCTGCTTATATGGCTGCTCTCCATTTGACTTTTACACTCCCTTCAAAGTTATTTCACATCAGAGTTGCCATGCATCTTTTTCAGATTAATTCAAGTTTTTCTATATGATTGTATATAAACACAATTATAAGTATACAAACACTTATAAGTAGAAATTTACACAATTAGCATCCTACACACACAGACACAAGTGTCATCACAAATTTAAGGCAGATGGATATGAATGTGGATAGGCTAGACATATTACAGAAGACACCATGAAGACAATAGGGAATAATGTCTCAACATTGTCTTAATGACTCTCTCAACTTCTAAGGTAGGATTCAAAGGGCACAGCAGAGATCTGGGGCTTAATATAAACTAGAAATACCAAAGTGTGCCTTTTAATCATTGCTGGTGTAATAGACTATATACACCCTCTTACTTGCAGTATGAGTCCTAAAATGTTCTCATTATCAGTTTGCTTTGTATAAATTGATGGAATTGTTTTTTAAAGATCACAGCTTAAGATTTTTAAACAATAATTATAGACATTTGCTTTAATCTGGAACACTATACATAAGAAGCCACATTAAGCTGTGATAAATTACCTACCTTTTCATTGCCATTTCCTACATTCCAAGCTACTGGTGACACAATGAAGACAAAGTCTCTGATCCATCCAGCTCAGGAAGACCAGCATTTCAGTCACGGTTCACCCAATACTGTATCACCAAGTAGCAGTGTGGTTTTCACTCACATATACACATTGTCCTCCATTTTTTTTCCAAAGACATGATGACCACAGAGTATTTCCCAGGAGGCTGGCAGAAGGATTTACACATTATGTGCACTATAAGCATAGCTCACCTCAACCATGCAAGATGGGTGCCATTCACCTTTTTTACAGCTGAGGGCCTGAGACCTTATGAGATTGAGCCACTTTCCCAAGACAGATTAGCTAGGAGTGGAACTCAGGTCTTGCTGATACAAAGCCATCTCTTTCTATCTCCCTTTCATTTTCTTTACAAGTGATAAATTAAGAGAAAAAAAAATGATGAAGCCAGATGAACATACTTGACATTATTACTTTTGAAATATCTATTCTCCTGAGAGCCCCACGGCGACGGACTAATGACAACCATAAAATGACCACCTGTGCCAAGAGTGGAAAACAGCTGTCTACCTCAAAAAGAATCAAATAAATGAGCTCAGTAGGCATGATATGGGGTAAAGAGGCGTTAGAGCTCCACAGTAGCCTGCTAGTAATTAGTGTTGAACCTCCCTGTGAAGAGCCTTAAAAATAAGTCAGGAATTCAAGCATCCTGGGTTCTAAGAATAATGGTGCTTGAGTGGCAGGATTAACCTGGTGACAGGTGTGTGTGTGTGTGTGTGTATGTATCTCTCTGAACAATCCTATTAGTGAGCTCATTCATTCCATGAAAAAATGGCAATCACTTTTCTCAGTGCTGAGGATCCAGGAGAGTACAACTCAGGGGAAGTCCATGCGCTAAATGCAGCTTGTTCTAGTGGTGAAGACAGACAGTAAATGAGTGATGTTGCTTTTAGATAACAGAAAATATATGGGTATAAGAGGATCAAGAGAATGGAGAAGGGGCACAGAATCCAGGAGAGCCTGGCAGCTGTGCTAACTGTTACACCCCCAGCCCCTCTTTCATTCAGTAAAGAGAGGTGATGTCTAAGGGCCTCCAAAGTTAGTCTGGCATTGCCTTTTGGGTTTCAGTTTCTGACAATCCATTGGAACCACTTTCACGAAGGAAGAAATGACTGACTATAGGTACTATTTTTTGTTGAGTGTCTGTGACTTGCCACGCTGTTAATTGCTACATATACATTATCTCATCTAAGTTTCACATCATCCATAAGAAGCAGGTATTACCCATGTTTTATAGATGTGAAACTGAGGCTGAAAGAGTTTAAAACTGTGTCTACTGTCACAGTATAATCTCAGGACCTAGATTCAAAGCCAGGTCATTTGATTCCAAAGCCTACACACCTGCTATAAGGAAGACATCAAAGCAGGCTTCTTCATTTCCTTGTATCTGCCTGGTACATGAGGTAGGCAACAATAAAAAGCTCCTAAAAACAGTGTCAACTCGTAGGACAGTGGGGGTTCTGGGTAACAGCTAATGTGAATAATGCTTCAGCCAAAACTGGACCCTTTGAGCAGCAAGAATATAGGGTCAACTCTATGGCTCTGGGTCCCTGTCCCTGAGGGGAACTGAACACTAGAAGGGAAAGTGTTTCTGCACACCTGGGCATTGCCTAGGTGATATGCAAACTCTACAGTGCATCAGGTGCAAATGATTTTTATTAAATAACAGGATTGCTCCACACAAACATATACCCAACCCATGTATAAACAATAAGCCAACCTTGATGTATAATTCTTCTCTAAGAATAAAATCACACACACACACACACACACACACACACACACACACACACACACATACACACAGTCTAATGAAAGTGTAGAATAAAGGCAAAATAACTGCACAAAGATATAGAAAAACTACAAAGCTCAATGGGGATTAAGCATCTCTGACTTATCGTTGCTTTACCTTTAAGAAAATAACCTCCAGTGACCACCCAAAGGATTGTTATTATTGATTAACATTGGAAAGTCCTGGGGAAACTGCACTGCATGAGCATTTAAGTTTTCCATTGAATACTGACATTCCCACAAGATGTTGACAGATGTTCTGTGAGGAAAATAATGGATTCAATGATCTTTCTCTCTCCCCCCAACCCAGAAAAAAGCAGGAAATCCTGCATACCTTTTACCTTTCTGAGAGCTTCATAATGCATATTTGCATATTAAAGGTGTTCAGTGTTTTCCAAAGTTATTTGATTCCAAACCTCCTTTAATGAACAATACTCCATATTGTTTTTATGTGACTTTCATGCTCTCCATAACATGATTTGCTTTTTAAAAAAGTGGTCTGTGCAAACAAATAATGGTGCCATTGATCCAATGGTACCACTAGGAAGGAGTGACAAAATCCTAAAGCTCCCTAAGCTCCATGTCCCATCACTATACTGCATAAAGCAGACACAATTGGCATATTCCCCTCAAGTCCATGGCCACCACGCAATGTCCAGTAATTACAGTTATGACAATAACAATAGTTGTAACAGTGCCTAGCATTTACAGAGGACCTGTCACATGAGAGGGGCAGTTCTAAGTGTGCACTTGAATGGCTGCATGCAAATGGTGACCACCTGGCCACACATACCTGCAGGAACACCCCACTCCTTCCACTCACATCCCATGACTAGAGGCCAGGAGCAGAGTCTGGCTGTGCAAATGTTTTTTCAAAACTATTCATGTTGATGGCTGTGTTCTCGCTGAGTCATCTTAGCTCATCAGCTCCTCTCTATCCTTGTGGTGGGCGAGGGCTCTGGCAGAGCTCCATCTTGGCGGCTCTTGGAGATGGCATCTTCAAGGCTGGCACCCAAACAACTCAGAAAACTGGCTAAGCTGTCTGGCTTTACTGCTACACACATGGTTCCCTCTGATAACCTGCACCCTACCCAGCCAAGCCACCATCTGGGAGCTGAACAACCGAGGGACAGCCAGTGGTCTCAGTGCATTCTGAAGCCAGAGCCCAGTGTCATGCTCTGCAGTGTACACCTGTCAGCCCCAAAGGTGTGTATGGGCATAAAGCTACAGCAGTGTGTGCTGGACACTGGTCCTGTCACCACACAGATGCACACCAGGCAGCATCAGCACAGAATGTTGTCCAGTGTGCCCATCTTCCAGAGGTGAAATAAGGTGTGACCAGGTTCCAGATTTTGGTTTTTTAAAACAAGAAAAAGCTTCAGTTATGGCAAGGTGCTAATGTTTTTTGACTTTTTCTTTTTTTAAATTTTTATTGATTGATTGATTTTAGAGAGAGAAAGTGGGGGTGAGGAGATTGATTTATTGTTCTACTTATTTATGCTTTCATTGGTTGATTCTTGTATGTGCTCTGACCAGAGACCGAACCTGAAGCTTTGGTGTATCAGGTCAATGCTTTAACCAAGTTACCCAACCAGGGTTGCCCTGTACTCTTTTTACAAGTTTATTCCAAGGACCCAAGGACATGGCCAGCATTCTGAGAGTAGATGCTGCGATGCTAATTATAATGATAAGGCTTCTGACCCACCAGTAAGAAGGTAAGGTCTGTGAGCGCCTATCTAGAATGGGTCACTTACATTTGTCACACTCATCTGGTCCCACCCATGACCTAGTAGGACTATAGATATTGCATGCACCAGCAAAATGATAGGTGAATCTCTACGAGTCTCTGTGTTGGGGTTAGGACAATCCCAAACAAAAGGCATTGTTAAAACAAAGTCCAACCAACCTACTAATTAGCTCATTCCTCTTCATGCATTGAAAGCAGCAACAGGAGAGAAAGGAGGAGGACATTAACATTTGTGAACTAAATTAATCCTTATAGCAATTCTGAGAATCAAATATAATCTTCATCATTTTATAGAAGAACCTGAGCTTAAGAGAAGCAGAGCTAGGGTTTTATCCAGATCTATTTGTTTCCAGATTTGCATGGTTCCTCACTCTCCAACCCGCCTCACACCTGTGACATAGCCTCTCTAATGCCGTTCATTCAACAAAACTATAGTTGTTACACTGAAAGCAATGTTCCTTATAATTAAGGTCAGGTAGTACAGTTGGGGTTGGCTACTTTTGCCAAACATTACCTACACCAGAAAAAGAGGAAAGCAAAACACATGAACAAAATAATAAGGAAATAAAAGCAGCCCTGGCCGGTGTGACTCAGTTGATTGAGCATCTTCCCATGCACCAAGAGGTCACTGGATTGATTCCCGGTCAGGGCACATACCCAGGTTGTGGGCTCAGTCCCCCATGAGGGGCTTGCAGGAGGCAGCCAATCAATGTTTCTCTTTCTCATTGATACTTATTTCTCTCTCTCTCCCTTCTTGTCTTTCTAAAATCAATAAAAACATATTTAAAAAAGAAAAGCAGTACCCATTAGCCCACCCACACACAAAAAAGGTGGCATAAGCACTTTTAAAAATAGAGAAGAGATTTCTGGTAAGAACATCGTAGAGTGTGACAGTTACCTTTGTCTCTTGCTCAACCTATGTACTCTCACTCACCTGTACCCACTCTCTTCCCTGCAGATCTCAGCTCCTGGTACCTACCTGCCTGTCTGCTCACTTATCCAGAAAGCCACATATCTCTCAGCCAAAATCCTCAGTCAAGCTGATTGGAACATACTTCAGTGCATGAGTTCGTGAGCTTTGTGTAGGTATCTGTACGGTCAGGTAAGGTAACTACCACCTTATAGGAGGTGCTTCCAAATCTGCCCTCACAAAGTACACATAGTAGGTGGCTTAAAAAAGCAGAAATGTATCCTCTCATAGTCTGGAAGCTCAGTCTGAAATCAAGGAGTCAACAGGGTTGGCACTCTTCTGAGGGCGCTGAGGGCATCTGCCTGTGCCTCTCTCCTGGCCCCTGATGAGGGCCTGCAATCCTTGGAGTGCCGTGGCTGCCAGCGGCATCACTCCAATCTCTGCCTGTCCTCACATAGCCCTCCTCCCTGCATGTGTATCTCTGCATGTCCTCACCTCTCCTTATAAGGACAACTGTCATATTGAATCAAGGACCCACCCTACTCCAGTATGACCTCATCTTAACTAACTACATTTGCAGCAACCCTACCTCTAAATGGGGTCACATTCCGAGGTACCCAGGATTAGGACTTCAGCATATGTTTGGGGTTACACAAGACAACCTATAACAGTTACTATATGGCAGGTGCGAGCACCAGGCCACCCTCTTTGGTCCTGACACTCCCTTTAGGAAGACCAGGGGCTCTCTACCCACCTGTATGAGAACACACAGAATCATCTGTACAGTTTGTTTCTTTTAATACACTCATGCCTAGTGCCACTCACCAGACAGTCTGATGTGGTAGCACTAGAGTGGGAACCAACCAGTTAAAAAATCAAGTTTCTCAAGTGACTGCAATGCTCATTCATATATATATATATATAAGAACCACTGAGGTTGATCTTAACAATACTTTAAATTAGAAATGGAAGCAAGAGAGATGAAACAATGTATCCAAAGTTCACTCAGTATATAGGTGGAACAGTAGGATTAAAACCCAGGTCAGTCCTTGCTACTACAGACAGGTTGCCTGTCTGTGTCTACATGCATCTAGCCAGGTCTGACTAAGGTAGTGTATATCCTCACATGGTGTAAGCAAGTAACTTAAGTGTGAAAATAGCTGTGTGCTGGTATGTGATCTGGGGATTATTCTTAGAGGCATGAGTTTTTTGGGGGAATATTGGATGAACATCTTTGTATATCTTATCAACAAGCATGAGAATGATTTCTACCCATGAAACTGTGAGGATGTCGCTTAAATTCACTGTCACTCTCAACACTGAAGTTTCTGATAATGGGTTCAGCCTATAACACTTAAATAGAACAAATGAATGAACAAATGTCCATCCAAATAAAATCACCAAACAGGAGTTGCCCCAGTTGGAATTTTATTTAAATTTCCCTCCACAGTCATGTTGGGAAACAGAGATCCTTCTGCTCCAATTTCATTATTTTTTGCATCCCTTTCTCCTTTCTAGACCAGAAAAAGAGTTACTAATTTTGGTACTGTCACTGGTCTGAAAATAACTTTAATCCCATTAAATAAGTGCTCACAAACATTCTACCGTATTGAATGTTGCGACCAGAGAAACAGAAAAGAGGAAGGATGTTAAAGGTGATTGGGTTCAGTCCGAGGCTTTGGCGCAAACTCCTTCAACCGTCTTCATGGCGTGCCATGCCACTGCCTTGCCTTCCATGCCCTCCACTCTCAGCCCCCAAATATCAACCAGGCAGCAGGAGGTCATGGATTTGCAGGACAGCTTTGCTTTGAAATAGACTATGGCAATGTCCTCATAAGTTAGGGTGGCAGTGTCCCCAATGCAGGTCACCCTTGATGTTATAGCAGCAGTAACTTTCACCTGCAAGTAGTCTTGATTTAGACAATATATTATAGACCATGCTTCAGAAGCACAGACATTTATAACATGCACTCCAAGTTATGGTTCAGAAAAACCAAAGACACACACACACACACACACACACACACACACACACACACACCCATCCTCTTACCTAACACATGCTCTGTGGGTACTCATGTATGTCTCATGGTGGTCTCCTGCCTCTGAGTTCTCTCCCTGGCTGAAATGTTCTCCCTCCTCAATTCCACTTATGTAAATCTTACCCATTTTTCAAAACTGTACTCAATCCCTGTTTCCATGAAGCCGCCTCTGTCTACTCAACCCACACTGACTTTTCCCTCCTCTTAACTTCTCCTGTGACATTTACTTTGCTAAAATAGGTCAAGTCCAATAAGGCACTCTTCAGTGGTGGATTCACTCCTCCTATGAGCACTCTGCCTGCACTTCGCTTAGAAGACTGCAGGTAACATCTGGTTATGGTAATTTGGTTTCTATCTCACAGGTCAGCTTTCTTCAAAGGTGGCTCATTAAAAGAAATGAGAATACAATACTCTCATTTTTCTTACAAAAAATGTTGTTCAATTCTAAGAAAACTGAAAATAAAACACTCAAACTGGAGGCTCTTGAGATCTTCTTGTCTAACCTCTTACCCAAAGCAAATGTGTAACCTGGCCCCCTCCCAGCACTCCCCCCACCACCACACACACACACACACACACACACACACACACACAATATCAAGATGCCCCTCCACCCACTTGGAGCCCATCTCTTCAGGCACCTGGTTCCATTACTGGGCAGCTCTCATTGTTGAAGTTCTTTCCTATAATACACTATTTTTCAAAGTTAACTCTGTGGACCATCTGCTCTGTAATTAATTGAGGTGTTTGCTGAAATCACAGATTTTCAAGTCCAGCTCCAGGCCTAGTGAACCAGCATTTGGAGCAGAGAGAGAAATAATAATCTACACTTTGAACAGGTTTTCCAGATGACATTTATTTTACTGGCATGTGAGGTCCTCTGTTAGAGTAATACTAATACTACCTTCCTAACAACAAAGAGCAAGACACCTACTTCCTTTTTCTTCCTGGCAGTTCTTCAAACATTGGAAGAGGTTCAGGCTCTCTCCCTTCCCTCTTTAATACTCTTCTTCAACCCAAATTATTTAACTCTTCCTTCTATATAGCTCCCTTCTGCAAACCCACATAAGCACACTCCTCTGCATCTTTTCATGCTTATCAATGTCCTTCTCAAAATGTGATGCCACAAATTGGCAGAGAGAGCTAGGTTTTTAATGCTTTACCATATTTACATACTGTGAGGTATATCAGTTCACACTCCTACCAGCTAACAATGAGAGTACCTATTTGGGCCTAAACTAACCATCAGTAGTATTATTATTTTGCAAATCCTTATTAATTTAAGGTACATGATGTTGACTCTTCATAGTTGTTTTAATTTGGATGCCTTTTAAAATATTTTTCATGTATATTTCAAATATATATATATTTTAGAGGCCTGTTGCACAAGATTCATGCAATAGGCCTTTCTTCGCCTGGCTGCCGGCACTGGTTTTCCTTTAGCATCCAGGACCCAGGCCTTCACTCTGGCCGCCGCCTTCTTCCTTTGCTCCAAACAAAGTCTTCACTGACTCTGGCCAGACTCTGCAGGCTTCTCGCTGACTCCGGCAGGAAAGCTGCTCCTGTAGCTCCCTCCGCCCCCCTCATAGCAGGCGTCCTGCCACACCTAGCCACTCTGTGCCTGGATCAGCTTGGGGTGGGGGTGCACGAGGCTGCCACCATCTTTGTCCTGCTAATTTGCATATCCCCTCCTGGTTGGCTGGTGGTGTCACAGAGGGATGGTCAATTTACATAATTGTATTTTACTAGTGTAGATATCTTTAGTACTTTTTTTTTCTTTAGAATGTCTTTTGTGGATTGTCTGCTCCTGTCCTTTTTTCCCTTATAATTCATTATGTCAGTCACTGTGGCAAATAAGTTCTTTTAATGCATTATGTCAACTAATTCTTCAAACAACATTTTCCTGACTATATAGATGAAGAAACTGAGCCTTTAGAAACTTCTAGTAAGGAAACACAGATAGATCTCCAGCTTCTTCACTGATTTATTCCTTCATTTAACCAACATTTTTTAGACAAGAGCTTTTCATTGTCAAGGCACTTTGTAAAGTGAGTTAATAAAGGCAATATTTGGAAGAAAGTTTTGAGGAAGATTCAACAGAACACTAGGAATTTTCACAACTCTATTAACTCTTTACTTTTACCTAAAAGTTCCTTTATTTTCCTTGTTGTTTTCCCTGGTCTAAAGGGAATAGTGATCAAGTTTTAATCAGTAGCTAGCTACTAATACAAGATTTACCAAGAGAGGTAAATATGTGGCTGACCCTAAAAGAGTACAAGAAAGAATTAAAAGCAGTAATTTGAAAATCAGACAGAACTCCATAACTAATTACAGTCTATCAGTTGGCAGCAATAGCAGTAGATAAGTTCCAGAAGTACATACACAAGGAAGATTAGCTTTCATTTTTTCCATTTGCTATTATCAAGACCAGTGTTTATGCAATTAACTAAGATAATAATGTTAATTCATTATTTATAGGATTTTAGTCCAAATAGCTGAGCTTCTCTTGGTTTTGGTTAATTTAACTCCATGCAATTACACTTTCATTAAAAATACATATGCATAAAATTGAGATGATATTTAAATCAACTGAATGTACAACCAGATTAAAAGAAATGTAAACAATTAAGTACACATCTGATTTGGAAGAAAAATTAAAAATAACTTAATCTTATTCCATTTTTCTACCGAGAAGGTACAGAATGCCTGAAGATAAAAGGTTCTCAATGTCACACAATGAGTGGTAACATTGAAATCTAAAACCAGATTTCCTGACTTTAAACTGAGAGGCTGTATTGCTGAGCCTTCTTAGACATTTAACTATTCCCAACTTCACTCAACAAACCTTGGCCCTACAAAACTCTCATGAAGTTTTCCGAGAAAAACCTATAAACTAGGAATCGAAAGAGCTAATGTAAATTTAAAGGTCTTGGATCCCAGGCAGCCTGATAAAAGTTCGTGGGGGCTATATTTTTCTATAAGCTTTCACAGAAACTCAGTTCCTTCCTCATTAGTTATTAACAGAAACATTCACTTGTATTTTCAAAGTCCACTTTGCCCCAAATCTTTCTTTCACATGATAAACAAACATAATAAGAAAAGAAAATTATTATTTCAATTACAATATCCATTTCCCAAGATGGAACATTTCTTTCTTCTTTACTATTCTAATTTCAGGTTATTCTGTTTTCAGACTCATAATTTTAAGCTACACAAAAATGTTAAGTTTACTCTCTCAACACTAGAATTTCAGTCTTCACAATTTACTGCCTGGCAACCATGTTCTCTTCACAGAACATAAAAAGAATTTAACATTTAAACAGATTGTTCTAAACAAGGATACAAAGTAAATATTAAAAAGCAAAGGATATTCCAATGTAGTTGGCTGTTGATTGTTTATATGGTTTCTAGAATTTTATCCTCCAGAACTTAGTCTGAATTATTTCCTAGACTACACCCACACCAAACAGGTGTTTCTGCCCATCCCCACCTTCACCCTGAGTCATGCCCACTGGCAAACACACTCCCCTGCAAAGGAGTCACTCCTCCCACAGAGACCCTTCCTCCACACATATACCTGTCACCCACACAGACACCTACCTAAGCAATCAATCCTTCATGCACATTCTCCCTCCTTCCCACTGAACACACAAACCAAAACCAACCCTGGTGTCATCATAGGTACCACATTGAAACCAAGGTGTGGCATGCAGGGTCAAGCCCTAACACCATTCAAACTGACTCTTTGGAAGCCAATTTAACTTGATATACTCTCTCTGTCAACAAGGGACAAGCTCTTTCAAACCTCTCCTTGAATATTCAAGCACCGTGACCCCACTGTCTTGAGATTCCATTTGGCAGCCACCACCCAGCAAGGTCAGAGCCTAGAGGTCTGAGGAGCACACTCACTGCAAATCGGACTTGGCAGTTCTCCTCGCCCAGGTAGCACAGGTCTCCCGAGACGTTGGTCTCCAGCCACAGGTGCTCTCCATTCACAGCGTTCTCCTGGAAGGAAAGGACCCACTGCATTTCAGTTTCCTTTCAGGCTTAAAGGGGAAGCTCTCAAATTTTGATTTTGGAGGCAAGAAAGTCGGTGAACCCAAGGAGTTTAAACACTTTTCATTTTCCTCTGAAAATAATTCAGGTGTTGATCTTAACAAAATTCTGAAAATGGGAAAAGGAGTTTGGGTAAAGTTTGAGCCAGTAACTAAAGCAGACATTATCAGGTCTATAGAAACTTTACACATGAAATATATATTGAATAAATGAGGAAAAACCCTCAAATTGTTCAGTGTTAAGACCCAGCACTGCAGATTCCATGACAATTTAAATAAATTCTATTCAAAATTGCCTTTGCTGAGCAATTTAGTTATGAAGAGGATAGCACTAGTGAAGCACTTTAAGTTAAAACTGTTGGAAAACACAGCTATACCAGTAATGGGTAAATTCTATTTCTAAGCCAGAGGTTTCCTGAAACTCAGTTTAAAGTTTCGTTGGGTTTTTTTTTGCATTTTTTATCTTTATTGTTCAGTTTATTAATTACATCGTTCCTCCTTTTCTTTCCCCTTATAGCTCCCTTTAAAGTTGAAAGTCACTGTGTACTAAAGGCCTAATAAATTTCTACTAATTCAAACATTGTGCCAGTTCAGTAGGATCATCACCCAATTAATTCTATATTTTTCAAATTAAAAGATTTCTCTGCTTCTGAAACTACTCAAATACTTCCAGTGGCAAACAGAGAACATCTATAGGTTTGGGCTCTAAAGTTTTCACATAGTAATGGATGGGAACAATATTTGTAAAAATAAGCAAATAAATAAAAAGACATTTCTTTGCTAGGTTTACTAAAAAAAATTGATCTCCACAACGTAAAATATTCTAAATAATGAGAATTCATCATCCAGTTTGAAAGTCTAACCATTTATAAAATAAAATCCATTTTTCATCCTTTTATTCTTTATTCAGTCAATAAACTTTTATTCCACATCACTGGTGCCAGGCACTGGGGGGCTAATCCACAGAGTAAACTAGTAGAGAACATGGAAATAAAACACATAATTACAGCAGCAAATACTAGGGAATCCTTAACACAGCAAAAAATCCTGCCAACTCTTTTAAAAACTGAAATATAAACCACAGTGGGGAAATGGTCAAAAACCACTGAAGTACCAACCCAGGTACACTGCATCCTGTTTTGCTGATAAGCCTGATCAGATTCAGACACTGAAGATTCACTGATTAGGTGACCTCATTTCGGGGGGATGGGGAGGTCTGATTAGAATCCCAATCTTTGTGATGGAAGAAGGAAAGAAAAAGATGGAGGCTTCCTGCCACAGTGGTTCTAATACACTGGTCCTCAAATGTAACTGCTCATTAAATGACCTGGGGAGTTTTTAAGAATACCCAGGCACCATTCCCAAAGAGTTTATTTGAGGTGAAACCTGGATATCAGGAGTTTTCAAAGTTCTGGAGGTGACTCTGTACAGTAGAGTCTGAAATCCAATAATCCAGTAAACCCCACCCCTGCCTCTTCAAGCCTGAGATAATAGATTGTAGAACATGTCGATGAATGATCTATTACACGTGGTACTTCTCTCCCCTTGTACAGTCACCAGAGAAGAAGGTGAGAGGAGAGGAGAAATGTGCCAAGGTAGCCACATCTAAGGAGAGAAAGAGGGATTATAAGGAAAGAGACAGATACACAGTGAGTAAACTCAAAGTTAACAAGGTAGATCCTGGGGACAGAGAAAAAGAAACAACCACACACAGGCATTTAAAGAAGCAATATAATAAATTAAAACACTCACATATGTACATAGTAATCTCACTTTTGGAAATGTACCCTATGAAAATAACCCTAATGGAAGGAAAATCTATATACATTTAGAAGTTTAGCTTCTCTAGGTCTTTATAGCCCAGACTGCTAACCATTCACCAAAGTGTTTAAAACAACCATTTTTCTTTTCTCCCTGAACACACAAGTAAACCTTATTACCCAACTTCCTTACAATGTGACCAAGTTCTAATGAATGGAACATGAGCAGGAGAGGTGAGGAGTGTTTTCAGACGTGGTCCATTAAAACCTCCCACATGTGTTCCTTTGCGCTTTTCTGCCATACTGAACACCTGTAAAGTCAACTTCTGGGATGACTTTAGAAGCCTTCTGAGAAAGATGTAAGAGCAATGGTCTGTCTGGGTCATTGAATAACTATGGAATGGAGCCAACCTCCAACTCAACCTACCTGGAGCAGTCGGTCTGCTACACTTCTGTATTTACCCATTACATGTGAGTATTTCATTTATTCCACTCACTCTACCTCAACTAATACAGGCCTCTTCTCTTTCCTCATATTTTGGTCTGTATTTCCTTTCATTATCTACATCTACCCCTAAGTTATTTACCATCCACTGAGCAGTACCATCCTCTGAGTCCTGGTTCCATCTGCTCTGAACTCTAATTCTGACATTCTTTCTGATACTTTCCACTACTGTAGAATTAATTCCCTTGAAAACATAGCTATGAGTAGATTTCTTTCTTTCTCAGAGCGTTTAAATAATAATTCCCTATTATTTACAAAATGAACCCCAAATTTAAATGTACATACTATATCTTCCATTAATGGTATTGATCTGTCTATCCTTAACCTTCCTTATTCACTTTTATACATTTAACTCTCTTGTTGCTCTTGTCTAAATAGAGCCATACTTTCCCTTTTGTGTACCATGTTTTTGTGCATTCCATTCTCCACACCCAGGAAACTCTTTTTTTCTCTTCTCTACACATCCATCTTGAAATACCATCTTAAATAGTATAAAACTCAGAGTATCTATCTGTGGCAGACAAAAAATATAGCTCACCCATTTCTAGATGAAGATAAAATTCTGTATTTGTGAGCACTGAGACAGTTCTCTCCAGATGTACCTAGGAATTCTCTCTTATTTTTAGTCTGTTCCTCAAAGTCCAAAAACTTATCTCCTGATCTGATTTATTCAAATGATTTACTCTGACTTAGTGTATCCTCTGCCTCATATAATCTACCCAAGAATAGAGATCCACTTATATGTCCAGATAGAAAGATAGATAGATAGATAGATAGATAGATAGATAGATAGAAAGAAATATGACACTGCCTTCAAGTTCGACTGAAGTCTTAGTAATAGTTATATGTAAAAAAGCATAATATAAAAGTTAGGAATGGGGGAGTGTTATAGACTGAATAAGACAGATGGTGTGCACTAACACCCAACAGCCAATAATTTACACAAAACGAAGATATTTACTCGTAAAACTATTTAACAAAATAAGAAGATTATAAATAGGAATTCTATGTAAATGTCTTGACAAATTCAGAAAGGAAAGAAATCTTCACGATAATAATAGGTGAAACGTGTCGCAAATGGTTTGGATGTGTGCTGCCCAGTAAGCAGATGGCTGTCGTGCACTGGAAATGTGGTCAGCGCTGACTGAGATGCACTGTCAGTGTAAAATTCATAGCAAATTCTGAAGACTTTGTGTGAACAAGGAATGTGAACTGTCTCATTGATCATTTTTATATTGATTGCATGCAGAATTTGTAATATTATTGACATATTTGGTAAAACAAAACATGGTGCTAAAATTCACTTTTAGCTATTTCTTTTTGCTTTTTCAATGTGGCTATTAGAAAATTTAGAATTACTCTACAGCTGATATATATGTTTACTGAACAGTGTCAGGTTAGCTAATTACTTGCCAAGGGGTAGAAGATCAGGCCTGGATACTCTTACTGACCTATGAAGTTGTAGGATTCTATCATTTTCCCCAATAACCAGTGTAATTTACCTCATAATTTTCACAATTTGGATAAGTAAAGGACTGGTGAGAGTGCATGAAATCATTCTTTTCCAGTATTAATAGGGCTCACTAGGTCCAGGACCTTCTGTGGTGTATATCTGCTTAGTTTCCCACATTCTCAGCAATCTGATCTCTTGATTAACCTGAAATTTTTTTGAAATGGGAACGCGAGTGGGGAAAACCACTGGGTGAGAGTCACTATTGGTGATAACACCCAAATCCGAAGATAAAGATGCTGAGATCTGAAGCTTGGAAAGAAGGCACAGGTCTGCTAGGACCTGTCATTTGAAACAAGACAAAAATGAGAACGCACGTACATGCACAGGCACACACACACCTGCCTCTTCTGGCCTTTCATTCAAAGTTTCTAAAGATAAGATGACCTAGTTTCATAACCCAGTTTATAGCAATCCCACGTGGAGATTCGGTTTCCCTAATCTTGTCTCTGAACCAAAGAATGAGGCAGTGCCCTGACTGTGTTACGTTTCTACTGCCTGAGAGAAATCACGTCATTTCTTAGCATCATCAACTACATGAAAGGAAATGTGGTCTGGATTTAGAGTCTGGCTTTGTTTGTGCTGAGGCTCTGTTTTCCTTAGCCCTGGGGACTGGAAGAAATTTTCCAATGAGGGAAGAATAAAATGAATTGAGATAAAGGATGCTAGGTTTACAACTAATGTGTCCTTTAAGAAAGATCTTGGTGGCTTTTACACCATTTTTTTTTAGAGATGTTTTAAGGCCACATAATGGGCAAGAACAAATTATGAAACATTGGAGACCAAGTAAGACCTACTTCCCATGCTGTCTACTATAATATTCAAAAGCAGGGAAGAAATCTCTATGTCCAGATGAAGTCTGCATCACAAGAGAGGCATGTGACATTTCAGAGAAGACATTCATTATCTATACATTAGAAACACTTTTAAATAGGCTAAATCCCTTTACAGTGGAAACTTGGATTCCGGCACAAGAGATAAGAATATTTCTTTTTCCTTTTGAGCATTATTTCTTTTCTAGTAATTTAGCTTATTTTCCCCAAAACTGACTTGGCTTGGCATGGTATCATTGGGAGCAGACCCTGTAGGTTGCCACCATGAAAGTGAAGAAGGCATACCATTGGAAAAAATGAAAGGTTAAACAACTTTGTGTGTTTTAAGACTTAACACAATGCATTGTGTTAGAAAGATAAGTTAAAAATAGTTACTTTGAATTAAAATAGCATAAATCCATTTATTTTTAAAGCAGGATTTGGACTCATGTCTACCACACCTTTCAGGACTGAAATGTCCTCTTCTATTGAAAAGCTGTAATCACTCAGTCCCCTGATATCAGTAACCAAACAGCAAGGCCCATGATGCTGTGCTTTCCACCATGAAGAAGAAAGAACAAGCAGAAATCACTATCCATCATTTCAATTTGGTTCTAAGATTTGTCAAACAAGGCATGATGAGAGTAATTGTGATGGATCAAAGCAAAAAGTGAGTATAATAAAGAGAATTGGTTCAATTGAAAAGCTGAGCATGGCCTGGCAGAGAGCAAGGCCATGGGCATTTCTTGAAGTAATAATTTCCACAGTGGGCGGGGCTGACTGTCTATTTTTGTCAACAGAAGACTCAGGCATCAGCCTGAAGACCCATCTGGCTACTTATTACATGTCGACATGAAAGGTTCTAACCCTGACCTGCATGAAGGGAAAGGCCTGCGCGTAGGCAGTGAAAATGAATGTTGGCAAAGAGTCATTGAAGAAATGCAACTATGTGTTTCCTGCCACCATGGTAACTAATACCCTGCCACACTCTTTCTTATGAGAAGAGAAGCACATGAATCTCTCCTTTGTCAACTCAACTACAAATTCTAAACAAGATTCACCGTCAAGACCAAAAAGGCAGAATTTCAGAGCAGCCCTCCTCTCCTTCCATGTCATCCCTCACATTCCTTCAGGAAGGGACAAAGCCTTTCAATCCAGTTAGAGATGTCTTCCACCAAGAACATGACTCACTTATGACTCTCAATAAATGTTCTATTTGACCTAAGAATTTCAAGCTGCAATCTTCAACTCCAGTTAATAGTTTTTATGGAGGTCTTTTGGTTAAAATGTTAACATCAGTAAATATTCCCACTCCCACTGATACAAAACCTATCTTTCTTTGGGTTAGGGGAAGAATATTTCTTTTAGGGGAGGAAGTACAATAGACTGGAGACATGAAGTGTCTAGAATTTAAAATAAGATCATCCTCTATAAAAAAATTTTTAAAGGAAAAAAGTAGGAAAAAGACAAAGCAGCTTGAGTTGAGGAAATCAAACTTAGATGCCATGATGTTGCTAAGGATAAGTTTAATTCCTCATTAGCTTGGAGGAGCCAATGAAGAAGCATCTGCAAAGAGATACTTTTTATCTCACAGCTGCACACCCAGGCAGTAATGCTTTAAATAATTAATAAGGATTTGATTTTAGCCTTCAACACTTATGACTTCATATAAAGAAGCTATATTCCTAGGATTAGGAGGATGGCTTAGATATGTGAAGATTAGTCAGTGAGCCACACTGAAAATTATTAAGTCCTTACAACCAAAATTACCTACCCAGCAAGGCTATCGTTTAAAATTTAAGGAGAAATAAAGAGCTCCTCAGACAAGAAAAGGCTAAAGGAGTTCACCACCACCAAACCATATTAAAAGAAATATTAAAAGGTTTTCTTTAAAAAGAAGGAAAATATTAAAAATTAGAACAATAAAAAGGCAATACATAGATGTCTATCAACAATTGAATCTAAATAATAAAATAAATGAATAAGTAGAACAGAAACAGACATAGATGCAAAGAAGATTTCGTCAGATAGGAGGGGGTGGGAGGGTAAATTAAAAAGGTGAATGGATTAAGAAGTATAAATTGGTTGTTACAGAATAGTCATGGGGATGTAAAGTACATCATAAAGAATTAGTCAATAATGTTCTAATAACTACACATGGTGTCAGGTGGGTATGAGATTTATGAAGATGACCACTTAGCAAGTTATATAATGTCTATATTGAGTTTTATACCTGAAACTAATATAATATTGTATATCAACTGTAATTGAAAAAAAGAATTAATATAAAAATAAAGAAAATTATTAAGTCTTGCTCATAGTTATAGGAATCCTGAGAAAGAGACAGACACACACGCAATCAAATTATGTTTGAATAAAAAAGCCAACACCTACACTCCAGTCCAGAGTTGCTCTGGGCTCCTTCGCTGGACCATTTGCCACAGGAAGACCAAGGGGATGAGCAGGAGTCAGGTGCTGCAGGCCTGCCCGAGAAATTGCTTTCCTGCAGCAAAAAAAGACAAACACACAAAGAAAAAGCACATCAGAAGGTAATACAGAGCAAAAAAAAATTCCAATGGTGTAGAAATGATGCATGAGTTAGTCTTCTACATGTGCAAACTATATTAGAATATATCTCTTTAAAGTTCATGGTGAAGGTAGAAGTTTAGCAGGTCTCATAGACAGGGAGGTTGAGGGAGAACACTTTGGGACAATATTACTTCAGGACTACAAATTAAAATGTAAGTCTCAGTTTAAAGTAGAGGGCAGGATGGGCTAGGGAGGATACAATACTTGGACAAGTTTAAAGCTGCCAGACAGTAAAAGCAAGAAAAGCAGGCTCAGAGAACCAAGATGGCGGCATAGGTAAAACACCTACCTTGCCGTCATACTCAGCAATTTTAATACTACAACTTAACAAAAGAACAAACACCTTCCAGAATCACCAGAAATCTGGCTGAGTGAAAATTCCACAAATAAAAGTGAAAATAAGACACTGTGACTTGGAGGAGCGGCAGCAGACAGCGTTGAAGAGTCGCGCAGAGAGAGGTTTGGAGCGCGCGCCAGTGGAGAGGGCAGGCGGCTGAAAATCGGCCAGTTTTTTCGAACAGGGAGACAAAGACGTCCCACTGGACTGATTCTCCAGCTCTGGGTGAAGTCCAGGGAACCAACCCACTATCGTACGGGGTGAAAACTGGACAGTGGGAGGGCACGCCGAAGCTCGGGTGCTGCAGGGTCTCCCGGCTTGTGGAGAAGGCAGCTTGCGCGTGAACAGCTCAGCTGCGTGACCATGCAGAGAGTGCTCTGTGACTCGCTCTCTCATTTGGAAAACGACCAGACTGCTTTGTTTTACGACCCTGGGTGAGACGTTGGGTGTGCAGACTCATTTGGGGAGAGTCTGAATTCCCTGGCAGCTGGTGGACCTTGGCAGTGGCTCTCTCTCAGAGCTGCTGGCGGTCATTGCCCCCAGAACAGAGTCCCTGGGGCTGCATACGGTGGAGCTAACGCTGTCTGCTTGGCCCGGAGACTCCGCCCATCCAACCTGAGCACAGCTGAGCTTCACAGACAATTGGCCTGGAGGTCAACCCCTCCTAGTGCTAACAACGATTAACCTGAGCTTAACTTCAGCAAGACTGTGCAACCCATATCCACCTCAGGTAACTGGGGAGGCTGAGCCACTGACTCTAGTAGGAAGTCTACCACACAAAGCTAATTGAGCAACTCAGAAAAGCAGCCACCATGCAGAGACATGGAAAGAAATCAGATGTGAAAGAAATGGAGGAAAAAAACTGACTGGACATGGAATTCAAAACCACGGTTATAGGGCTTTTCAAGAGGCTCCAACAAAAGGTCGAGGCCTATAAGGAAATAAGCAAGACCGCAAAGGAAATGAATGAATCCTGCAAGGAAATGATCAAGACCAACGTGGAAATGATCAAGACCAACGTGGAAATGAATGAGTCCTACAAGGAAATGAAGAAGACCCTCAAGGATATAAAGGAGACTCTCAAGGATATGAAAAAGGACCAACCAGAAATTAAGCATACACTGACTGAAATAAAAAATACTATACAAAGACCTAAAAGTGCTCTGGAGCATCCCAAGAACCAAGTTAAAGATTTGAAATACAAAGAGGTAAAATCCACTCAGCTGAAAAAGCAAGAAACCAAAAGAATCCAAAAAATTGAAGATAGTGTAAGGGGCCTCTGGGACAACCTCAAGCATACCAACATCCAAATTATAGGGGTGCCAGAAAAAGAGAGAGAGCAAGACAATGAAAACCTATTTGAAGAATTAGTGACCGAAAACTTCCCACACCTGGTGAAAGAAATTGACTTAGGAGTCCAAGAAGCACACCGAACCCCAATATATAGGAACCCTAAGAGGACACACCAAGGCACATCATAATTAAAATGCCAAGAGCAAAAGACAAAGAGAGAATATTAAAGCAGCAAGAGAAAAACAGATGGTTACCTATAAGGGAGCACCCATACGATTGTCAGCGGATTTCTCAACAGAAATGATGCAGGCCAGATGGGAGTGGCAAGAAATATTCAAAGTGATGAACAGCAAGAATCTACAACCAAGATTACTCTATCCAGCAAAGCTATCATGCAGAATTGAGGGTCAGATAAAGTGCTTCGCAGATAAGAAAAAGCTAAAGGAGTTCATCACCACCAAACCATTATTATATGAAATGCTGAAAGATATTCTTTAAGAAGAGGAAGAAGAAAAAGATAAAAGTATAAATTAGGAAGAACAAATACACCTCTCTCAACAAATGAATCTAAAAATCAAGTGAATTAATAAGCTGATGAACAGGATAAACTGGTGAATGTAACAGAATCACGGACATAGAGAGGGAATGGACTGACAACTCTTGGGGAGAAAGGGGGTGTGGGAAGTGCAGCAAGAGACTGGACAAAAATCATGCAACTATGGGAGAGGACAGTGGAGGGAGGTGAGGGCGGAGGGTGGGATGGGTACCAGGTGGAGGTGAACTATAGGGTGAAAAAAAAGGGAACAATGTAATTAATAAACTGAACAATAAAGATAAAAAAAAGAAAAGAAAAGCAGGCTCATGGGGTCTTCTATTGAAATTCCTCCACTTTCCAACCAAAGTGCTCCCCATATCACCAAGTTTACTCCGGCTCCTCTTAGGAACATCTTCCCTTTGTCTTGAAGATTTGTACCATTAGCTCAAGGTTCTAAATGGGAGAAGACTGAGTTGTATCTGCCAAGAAATTTCAAACAATGGAAGACCAATATCTTACCAAGGTCCTGACAAGAAAAATCTAGAACATGTTGTTTGGACTCTAGGTTTGTTGAGTGGAACATTAAAGGATTCAGGTGAAGGTTAAGAAAGTAAGCCCTGACCTTGGTCTGCAAAGGTAAGAAATAAGAGGAGCCCCTTTAAGAGGAGCAAGCAAATATGACTACTGCTGAGAAAAGGAAAGGGAGGCAAGATAACAAAGTGGGTAGAATGAGAACAGCAAGATAGGAGGAGAAAGCAGGGTTCACTCAGAGAGATCCTGTAGTATCATCATGAATAATAGAAGTCAGTTTCTGGAGCTTAAATATGAGTGCCCATGTGTGAATTAACTACTAGTAAGAGGCTCCTAGAAGGGCTAGGAGCTTTCCCTCTGCAGAAGTGCCCAGATGTGCTTTGAGAATTACCTGAGCTAAAATCGGGTGGGTCTTGTGACACTGCAGCTTTGAGTTCTGATTAGTTTGAGGGCGAGGCCCGGGAATTTGCATTTACACATAAAGATTCCTTCTATAATCTAAAGTTTCCAAACATCTCTATGGAAGTCTGAAAAGATTTTAATCTAAAATGGAACTGGAGAATATGAAATGGAGAATCTCACACATGAGCCCTCAGGAAAATGAATCTCAAGAACTGAGAGACTGATTTCCCATAAATGCCTAATTTATAGGAGACCAAAACTTACCCCTGGGTCAATGAACATCTGCCAAGAATCTCTCCTCACCCTCCAGCCCCCAGCCAATGAACCTGCTTTTCGGACTCTGGCTAGACTCTCATTTCCTTGCATGCTTTACCCATAAAAACAGCTCACCCCAAACCATTAACAGACTCACCTGTAGCTTGCTACAATCTGTGTGTCCTGAATTGCAATTCTCCTGCTATTGCCAAATAATCTCAATTTCTGGTAATTTGATATTGGATCAGTTTATCTCTTAATTTAGGTTGATAGAGCAGGAGGAAGAACACTAACTTACCCAGACTCATCAAGGGGGAGCCCTGAAGGAAATCATCAGCAAGTTCATTGTGCACTTCACCCCGACGAGCTCTCTGCAGCCTGTTTCATAGGACGTGAACATCTGCCATCTGTTACTGGGCCCCCAGCACACCAGGTCCCCTGAGAGGCACAGACCCTCAGACTCCTTCACCCATCTCAGTCTATAGAGAATCAAGGTTCCAGACAGTGAGATGGGGAAAAGACAGGCAGTGATGCCAGATATATGGTGAATACCATCAACTGAGCCACTGAAGGAAAAGGAACTTGTTAGGGTAAAGGGGAAGAGTGAGAGCAGAATCTAAAAGCATCCTTGGGCCCCAGAAGAGAGGTGATCTCACTGTACTGTTCACAGAGCCCTGCAGACTCCACCCAGAAGTAGAATTTATAAAGTTGAGAGAAATGAGCAGCAGCCCACAATCTGAAGAAAAGTTGAGTAAGAATCCAGAAATTAACCCAGGACTGTGCTATCACTAATCAAGGATCCACATATGTGCCCTGAGTAAGTGTCCAGCCCCTAAAATACTCTTATATTCCTGCACAGGAAGTCCCAGAAATAACGTCTGGGTCTTCGGTAGTCAGAAGTGATCACATCAAGCTTGCCTATAGCCGACTTTCGGAAGCTCCCACCAAGCAGCAGGCAATGAGCTTGCTTTATATTAGCCCCCAAAGAGTCATTACAAGTATGTGGGCCTTTAATGAAGATAGTCTGAGGCCACGATATTCTCTTTCCTCCCTTTCCCCAGGAAAATAATTAACAATATCAATTTGGCCCCTCACCCCAAGTATATTTTATTTTATTGAGCAATAAGAAAAGAATGCTGGCCTCAACAATAAAGATAATTTTTAAGTCAAAAAAAAAAAAAAGGATACTGGAGGATTCTTAGATGGTGATCCTTTATCCCCCAAGTGTTTTCCTCCATCTGAGTTCAAGAAGGTTCTTCAGCATTTTTCTTGAGGACTTTTCCCTGACTTTGAAAAACTTGGTATAGTGATTCTGAGTCACAGTTTTCATCACTGAAAACTCAGATCTCTATAGAGTCAGAATCTATAGGTTTCACCACAACCTACTGTCACAGTAAAAACCACAGGACAAATGAGTTTAACTCATGAGATGTTGTAGATTCTAATCACCAAAACCTGACCACTCTTCCTAATTAGGACCATCAGGAGGGGCTCATTGTTCAAATAATCAAGTTAGGACACAAGGAATGTATGAGTCTAGAAGAGCAATGGGGCTGTACAATGAGAGACAGACAGACATTCAACCCTGGCTAAGGCCTGCAGTGAAAGTGTAGTCAAGTCTTTCCCAGCCTGTGAATAAAACGATTAAGTATGGGCTTTTGTAGATTATTTATTCCTCATTGTGGAAGCAAATTTAAGGTTGGTTTGCAACATTACTAGAAGAAAACTGTGTTATCTACTACACATATAAACATCAATTAGGGGGAATATAAGTAAGAAACATCAAAGTGGCTACCAGTTTGTGACTGTAAATGGGCCTCACAAAAGATCATTACATAAGAAAGCAAAGAAGAGAAATATATATGGGGGATGGGAGGTAACATAATTAGAGCTTTCCGGTCTTCTAAATAAGCATGGAAAAAAATGTTTTTCCAATAGTTCACATATGTATACACATTTTCTTTCAAAATAAGAAAGCAATTTCATCATTCTCAGACCTTAAATAAAATTAGTAAAAGTTGTTTTTCTACTTGGATTCGTCTTGTTTGACAAGATGACATTTTAGAGTCTGGCAGAATTTGGTGTGTTTTGGGGTTGGTGTATGTATGTGGGGAGGTGGGGGTGGGGAGATACAGGGATTTTATGTTTTAATTTGCTCCAATACAAAAATCAATGGTGTTTCAATTTCTCATTCTTTTTCACCTGCTCAGAATCCACTCAAACCCACAGTCAGTAAAACCATGAAGTACCAATGACTCTATTATATTAATTTTACAACACTTTGTTGGGGATGACTATAATGGCAAAAATACCTTTGAAATGGAGAAAGTGCCAGGAAAGAACTTTAACATATTTCAAGTGTAAAGCCAACATACATTTTAAATAGCATTCTATTATTTCCTTCACTTCACTCAGTAAGATTATAAACTCCTAAAGAACAGGGCTCAATTCATCTACTAATCTTGTTACATTCTAGCCCAGAGGTAGACACAGCAGAAATTCAGTAAATGCTTTCTGAGTTCATGAATGAACTTGACCAAGAAGCTAAGCAAAACAGCTAGCTTGATTAGATCAGTGGTTGAGAAATCTGATTAGGATGATCTGAATTATATTCTAGGCCTTGCACTTCAATGATATTTTTTTCTTGAGAGAGCCAGAAATCCTTCAATGCAGCTCTTTAAAGATAAAGACAAATAGGGAGAGAATTTAGGGTTTAGAAGCCTAAGCCATCAAAATGGCTTGGTAGTTAACATTAAAATGGAATCCTATTGCTACAACTTTAGTACAGGGCATGTGACAGTGTTAATACCTTTATAATGCCTTGATTGAAAGAAATATGTAGCATAGACTCTTCATAAGAGTGAATAAAACAAACATAAATCGCTGTTTCTGTGAAGCTAACATTCCAGCAAAAAATACCTTCTGCCAGTGTTGAATCATTTTACATAACTTATATACAGTATTCTTTACAACGAGATTGGTACTTTTATTATCCCCTATTTTATATTTTTTTTAAATGGCAGCAAAGAGTGGTTAAGCTCCATGTCCAAGATCACATGGCTAGGAAGTGATCCAAGTGAGATTTGAATCCAAGCTTCTAACTTTACATTGTACTTACTTAACCATTACACAAATGAAATGCTAACCACACACACACATACATAGCGAAAGAGACACATAATGCAATCAGCTTCTTACTGCACTAATTTTCCAATCACCTCAATGATAAATGTCTCTACAATAAGAATGTAAGTTTCACCTAGAGAGAGGACAGTGATCCATTACCTTATCTTAACAACCAATCACCATCTATGTAGTCAAGGTGCTTAACCTCACGGAGCTTCAGTTTCCTTCTTTGTAAAATAAGAACATTATTACCTGACTCAGAGAGTTGCTGAGATCATTACTGTTTAATGTGTGCAGGGTGCTTGACATAGTAAACCCCATGAATAGCCATTGCTATCATTATTCTTTCCCATACTGGCAGCCCCCACAGCACCGAGGCAAAGCTGGGTATAAGGTTGATCTCTGAATCAATATGTGCTTGTGTGATTGCTCTCAAATAGTCCAAGTTCTGGACACTTCTCCCTCGAACATTTCACAAGCTCCCGTTATGTGGCAGGCAGTTCAGAGGGGTTATTTAAACAGAAGATTCTTCTCCAACCATGGTAAATAATTCCAGGGTTGCCAAAGGAGTCCTTCTTTTCCCCTGACTTGCCTGCCTGCCTAATGCAAAATTAAAAAGCACCACATTCTCCCTTCACAGAAACTTACCAACATATTTACAAAATGCAATCCAATGCCAATGAAATTATTATTTAATTATATTCCTGTAAATAAATGCAACACCAACAAAGCATTTTGGGGTTTGTTGGTTTAATCTGTAAAGCAGAGTGACTGGTAAATGCCCCTAAGAAGTTGTAACCTCATGTGTTAAGACAGGATTTACTCCCCAAACCTAATCCTTCATAACCACATTATTAAAGCATGGCTCAGTGCCCAGCAGGTGTAGCTCAGTGGCTGAGTGCTGACCTATGAACCAGAAATCACAGTTCGATTCCCCTTCAGAGCACATAGCCAGTTGTGAACTCAATCCCCAGGAGAGAGCATGCAAGAGACAGCTGATCAATGATTCTCAACAGTGATGCTTCTATCACTCCCTCTCCCTTCCTCTCTGAAATAAGAAAATGTATTTTTTAAATATAAGGCAAAAATGTCTTTAAAAAATAATGTGAGATTTCTTAATTGGGATTCTCTCAGGAGCTAATGGTATTCTCCTCCTTAAGATATCCATTGATAACCTGGGGAATGAAGAAAAAGTAATACTGTTATGGGTTGAATAGTGTACCCCATCACATCACCAAAATTCATATGTAAAAGCCTGAAACCCACACGTGGTCCTTACAGAGTAAGTTAAGTTAAAATGAGGTCATTAGAGTGAGGCCCCTAATCCCATATGACCAGTGTTCTTATAAAAAGGGGAGATTCAAACACAGACACACACACACACACACACACACAGAGAACATGGTGTGAACATGAAGGCGGAGATGCAGAGATGTACCTACAAGCCAAGGGACAGCAGAGACGGCCCCAAAACCACCAGCAGCTCAGCTCAGGGAGAAGCACAGAGCAGGTTCTCCCTCACAGCGCTCGGAAGGAACCCATCTGCAAGCACTTGCTCTCCACTCCTACCCTCCAGAATGGTGAGACAGCACAGTTCTGTTGTGTAAGCCACCCAGTGTGTGGCACTTGGTTACAGAAGCCCTAGAAAATGCACATACTTCAAAAGTAGACCCAAACTCTGGATTCAGTGTAATAGGGTTTGGCTAACTTCAAAACACTGACTTCTCTATCCCAGGTACTCCTGTAAACTTTGGGTATCTTTCAGTCATTTTGCTCCCCTCCAGAAATTAATAATACTGACACAGAAACACATTCCAATGGAAATCTACTGTTAAAAATAACACTCTCATACAAACAGATAAGAAGCACCTGACAAAGTTTTATTTAACTTATTAATGAGGTAACTGGCATAGAAGATAAATACAAAATCAAAATGTGCGGAAGAAATTGAGAGTTAGCCTGGCCAGTGTAGCTCTGTGGTTGAGTGTCAAACTATGAACCTGGTCTGGTCACATGTCCAGGTTGTGGGCTCAAACCCCAGTAGGGGGCTTGCAGTAGGCAGCTGAACAATGATTCTCTCATCATTGATGTTTCTATCTCTTTCTCCTCCCTTCATTTCTAAATCAATAAAAATACACTTCAAAAAAAGAAAGAAATTGATATTTAAAATAGCCAGTCAAGAAAGAAATGCCCCAAAGCCTGCTAAATAAGATGTAAGACCTTAATCCCTGTGGCACTGACTTTTCTCTTTGCCTATAAAATCCTAACACAGCAGCTTTTTACCAGTTAGCCTCTAACCTGATGGGACATAAACTGTCAGCACCTCTACCAGTGTTGGGTTATTAACCAAATATACAGAGACAACTAAATTACAGTATTCATGGGTATCAGGTAAAATCCATTACTAAATAACAAGGTTCTCTTTCCATTGGAGCAGGCTCATTAGAACAGGCTCTAGAAAAAATAAATTTTTTAAAAAATCAAACAATAACCATTTTTCTATTGCCAAAATTTGAGATAATTTTATTCTCACTATTCGTAGTTCCAAATTAAGACTCCTTGTGTAGTTTTATATATGTCTGGAATATTCTGGAAAATACCATAAAATAAATTCTCTCAGTTACTCTCTAAACAATAATGATTTCCTGGGTACCTAGCATGCCCTGAATACTCTTTTAACCATTTTCTTTAGTTGGAAACAAGCTTGGAGACAGAAACTTTCATGTTTACTAGAGGGTCTGTAGGGAGTGAGAGAACCAGGGTTGGCAAAGCCAGGTGCTGAATTGTGAAGCAGTTGCAACAGAAGCCTCAGTTGGTCTCACATGAAGCTCTAGAGTGAAAATGACCCTTGAGACTTGTCCCATTTTCAAGCAGAGACAAGACTTTGAACCTCCACATCAACCAGTCTTTGGATATGGGCTGCCCCATGGCAGAGTTTAATCTCAGACAAGAGATTCTCCTATGCTAGGGATTGGGCTCAGCTGTAGACCGTGAGCATATAACACTCCTGGAAGCTGGAAAGATGAGTACCATGGTCCTGAGAAGGCAGCAAATGCCAGCATCTGGACCTCTATACATAGGACACACTTGTGAAATGGATAATTTTATTCTCGCCATTTTACTTATGGAACAACTGACATTGGAAAGTTTAAGTAAGTTATAGAAGCCATACAGCTGACACAGCACTCATAAAGCCAAGATGGGAGCCCAGATGTCTAGCTCCAAATACTCCAACACTTTGCATTCCCTGGAAGAGAGGAGGGGGTGGAGGAAGAGAGAGAGAGAGAGAGAGAGAGAGAGAGAGAGAGAGAGAGAGAGAGAGAGAGAGAGAGAAGAGGAGAGGAGAGGAGAGGAGAGGAGGGGAGGGGAGGGGAGGGGAGGGGAGGGGAGGGGAGGGGAGGGGAGGGGAGGGGAGGGGAGGGAGAGAAGAGGGGAGGGAAGAGAGAGTGAGAGGGAAAAGAGAGGAGAAGAGGCAAGGCATAGAGGGAAGAGGCAAGGCATAGAAGGGAGGGGGACAGAAGGATGCAAAGATGATGCACGATGTGAGCATGCAATGCACAGAAGTGACATGAAATGTCCCAGTGAAGGGGTGGCTGAGGACACTGTAACATTGTAAGAACAGTCTAACATTCCACTGGCAATTGGTATACTGCTACTATGGAAATGCCTCCTTTGTCTCCTCCTCTGTATTTGCCTCCTGCACTTAAATCTACAGGGAAGTCTAGTCCTTGCCTTAAAGGCAGGGGGTTTATGAACATGGAAATTGAAAAAGGGGCTAAATTTTACAATTAGGTCAATGAACATAGAATAGACTTTGCCTACTGGGATAGAGAGATAATCCGAAATTGAACAAATTTAGAAAAAGCATGAGCCTGGGAACAGAAATAACCTTAAGAACATAAGCCCTCTGGAAATTCACAGAAATTTTAGGGGAAGGGATTTAGATTTCCATAGGGTTTTTCCCAGTAAAATTATGAACAACAAAAGTTTATGTTTCCATGCTAAAACACTTTCCTACCCCCCTTCAATTTCCCATCACCCTGGAACCTATGCTATCTCAACCACAATCTTGCTCAACTAATAATGGTGTTGCTAAATAGGTAACCTGACACAAGTGTGTCAATTCAAAACAATGTATGATATGACCTTCATATGAGTATTTTCAAAAGATACTCAAAATGCAAAAACGTTTATGACCCCCAAAAATGGAGTCAAACTACTATATTCAAAGTAGTTAAAATGACTTTCCTACATTAAAACCCAAAGTATTATAAATATAGATGGGTGTTGGGAGGTTGGGGTCAGAGCCAGAGACTTACCTACTTGGAGGTCAGCCCTAGACATAGTGACCCAAGAACATGCCTCTATGGTGAGAAGACACTGCCAATGTATCAATGAGGGAACAGTCCTGGCAAAAAAATAAAATAAATAAAAGAATTCACCCCCAAAAGTTCAGATGAAGAGACTTTAGTAAAGGAACTACTTAGAAGGAGGGTTAGGGAACAAAGCACTATTCAATCTCAAGTCTTAGAAGAAAGATAAGGAAATCAAGAGCATGTGGTGTTGCAAAAATGAGATGCCCAGGTTTTCAGCTAGATCTCTTGAGTGCTAAGTAGAAAGCAAAGCATCTTATTTAAGTGGCTAGTTGGTGGCAGAGCCAGGAATAGAAATCAGGTGTCTTTCCCTCAGTCCAGTTTGTCTACATTACCACTGTCTGGCCTTTGTCCATTCCATGTGGTTTGGCCTGTACATATGCATGTTCTTTTTATACTCTTTGCCTCCCTAGCAACTAATTCATCACTATATACATCCTCACACTTCATGTGTGTCCTGCGGGCCTACTTGCAAAAACAGAAATAATGACAAAACTTTCAGTAAGCCAGGAAGAGAAAAAACATGCTCAATCTGATAAGGGATATGTATGAAAAGTCTACAAGTAACATCATAAATGATGGTGAAAGACTGAACACCTTCTCCCTATGACTGAAACAAAGTTAAATGTCTGCTCTCACCACTTCTATTCGATATAGTTCTGGAAGTCCTAACCTGTGAGTATGAGTTGGGTGAGGGAAAGCAAAGCAAAGGAAAAGGAATACAAATTGGAAAGGAAAAAGTGAAAGATTTTATTTGAAGATGGCATGATTGTGTAAAATGTCAAGTAATCCTGCAAAAAATCCATTAGAATTGACATGAGTTGTAGTCAAAGTGAACAGAGCCATATATAAAAGTCAGCTGTATTTCTATATGTAAACAACTACAAAATGAAAAATAAAAATTAAGTACTGACTAACACTGGCATTCAAAACATGAACTATTAAATGATAAATCTACTAAAATGTAAATAAGGCCTTACCTTAAAAGCTACAAAACATTACTGAAATTAAAGAGTTTGCAAGTAAATCAAGATATATTTGTGTACTGAAAGACAAAAATACTGTTAAGATGTCAAATCTTCCCAACATAATACATAGATTCAACACAATTCCTATCAAAACTCATTTGATTTTAAAGTGCATATAGAAAAAAGACATAAAATAGTCAAGTAATCTTGATAGATTTGGAGAACTTTCACTATCCAATTTCAAGACTTACTATAAAGATAAATAAATCAAGAGATTGTAGCACCAAAGAACTGTTAATTAGACCAATGAAAAAGAATAGAGTCTAGAAATAAACACACACGTGTATGGCCTCACAACAGGCATGCAAACAAACAGATGGAGAAAATAATATCTTTTTCATAAATAATCCTAGGAAAACTGGTTATTCTTATTGGGAAAAAATTAATCTTGATCCCTATCACACACTGTGTATAAGTAACTAGAGGCCTGATGCATGAAATTCATGCAAGAGTAGGCCTTCCTTCCCCCAGCTACCAGCACTGGCTTCCCTCTGGCACCCAGGACCCAGGCTTCCCTCGCAGTCCTGCTTTGTCCAGAAGGTAGTTCGGAAGGACATCTGGTCTAACATATTATGCTTTTATTATTATTAGATGCTTCAAGAAGGATCACAGATAAAAACCTAAAAGCTAAAACTATAAAACTTCTAGAAGAACATTAAAAAATACCTTCATGCCCAGCCAGTATGGCTCAGGAGTTGAGTGTCGACCTATGAACCAGAGGTCATGGTTCAATTCCTGATCAGAGCACATGCCCGAATTGTGGGTTCGATCCCCAGTGTGGAGCATGCAGGAGGCAGCCAATCAATGATTCCCTCTCATCATTGCTATTTCTATCTCTCTCTCTCCCTCTCCTTTCCTCTCTGAAATCAATAAAAAAGTATATTTTTAAAAAAAATAATTGGCATTAGAAATAAATAAATGAAAATAAACAAACAAATAAATAAAATAAATACCTTCATGACCTTGGAGCAGGCAATGATTTTTTTTTCAGATAAAATTCAGGAGGTTCTAACCATAAAATAAAATAAAAAATTGAGAAACTAGAGTTCATCAAAATAAAAATTTCTTTGTGTCAAAATAATATTTGATATCAAAATATCAAAACACACTTCTATTCAGTCTGCCATTTCCATTCCTGTGCCAGCATTGGAAATGGCAGAGTCAGAACCTCTAAAAAGCTGCTTCTTTATAAAAGCAATGAGAATTCTAGCAAAAATAATCAAAGTCATATATTTCAGAACTCTGCAAATTACAATTGATTGGATGCAATTGGCAGCAGCTCTGGCCTTGGCTAGTCACAGGGCAGGCTGAGCTCATTGTCTTGGAATGGTGGTAGCTTTGATGCACTCCACTGACCTGGGCTTATCCCACAAAGCTTCCCTCAGCGTTGGCTGGGCAGACCAAGACTTTGTCTTATCTTCCAGTTGGTAGCAGATGGGAGTAGCGCCATGCTGCAGCCTTCCACACAGTATTTTTTAAGGATTTTGTTTGTTTGCCTCTAACTCACTCAAAATGATTATGATACTAACAAGACTGGACTTCTCCCACCAAAAACATAAAAATAAAATAAAAATTCAACTATCTGGGCCTGAGAGCCTGGGTGGGATCAATCTTCTAAAATTTTAGGGAATCAAGAACTTGAGGGAACCCCAACTTCTGCCCCCTTTTTGCCTGGCAGTCCCCAAACACATCTAGTCACAATTTTGTTTCTTCTACTAGATGGCCAGGTGGCCAAGCCCACTTACTAAGCATACGCCTTGCTGGGGGTTGATATGTCTAATGCCTTCTTGCAGACAACCATAACTTGTGTGACTGTTCTCTTTCAGCCCTCTTGCTTTACCACTAGTGGTAGCTACAAAGAGAGGGAGGCAAATAGACTTAACAGACTTCCTTTACCAACATCCTACTCCAAATAGAGCATCATCTTCTCTTCAATCCTCTCTTATATTGATTTACAAGAGAGAAGGTAAAAGCTTTGGTGAAATAATTGTCTGGACTCATTTCTCCCATTTGTGTGTCTGGCCTTCATCACTGGCAGCTCTCTAAACTTAAAATACTTAAGTGTGTTTATGATCTTAAGCTTTGGATTTGGCTATGATTCTAGGATAACAGGAACTTTATTCATTAAGGGTTTTTAAGAAGTAAGCCAGTCAAAGAAAGAGAAGTACCATATGATTTCACTTATGTGTGGAATCTAATAAAGAAAACAAATGAACAAAAAGGAAACAGACTCATAGATACAGAGAACAGACTGACAGCTGTCAGAGGGAAAGGTGTTGGGGACTGGGGAAGAAGGGTGAAAGAATTAAGGCAAAAAAAAAGGAAAGACTCATGGACACAAATATGGTGAATGCCAAAGGAAGGCAGGGATGGGGAAGATAGAAGGAGGTAAAGTGGGGATAAATGGTGATGGACACAGGCTTGACTTGAAGTGGTAAACACATAATATAATATACAGATGATGTATTGTAGAATTTATACCTAAAACCTGTATAATTTTATTAACTAATGTCACCCCAATATATTCAATTAAAAAGGAAGAAAAGAGACAGAATAGTATATTTAGCAAAAATAAAATGAGTTTCAGATTCAGACTGTTAGGCATTCAATAACTTTATGCAGTGGCAGCTAGGTACTACATAGTAGTACCAGGAATTGCTTGGTGTACAGAGTAAACAGAAGACTCATGGCCCCGCTTCTTATTGAGTTTATGATCCTCGAAAAGAAAAAAAGACAGAAATACATGAATATTGCTAAATGGATGTAACTGCTATGAAGGAAACAACAGGAAAAAGTGAGACAGGATGGGAGTTAACAATGATTAGGGAAGGCTACTGTAAGGAGGTGAGAAAAATCAAATTTAAAGTAACCTTGACTGGAAGCCTAGCTCTCTCACTTGGTAAGTATATGATCTATCTATTACTTAACGTCTCTTAGATTCATCTCTTCATCTGTTAACAAGAAGAAAAATGAATGCCACATGGGGTTGTTATAAAGATTCAATTAGGGAAGAATAATAAAAGTGCCTGCTTCCTATTATTTTCCTAAAATACAATAAAGATTTTTTTAAAAGGCATTATTATCATTAAGGAGAAGATTAGCATTGTAAAGTGGAAAGTGAAAAGGATAATAAAAATAAACAGATTCAACGCTTAATATCTTTATAACTCTGGGCAAGGAATGTAACCACTCTCAGCTCTCCCTCAGTTGTAAAAGAGAGAAGACAATATCTTACAGAAAATGAGACTATAAACTACCTTACAAAGTAAAGTATTATTTGTAAAGCTCTAGTGTTCTTGATGTGATAAAATAATGAAACATAAACTGGTCCTGACTTTTATGGGCCACTATGAGTGCTGGAGGTCACTGATTTGCATATGGGAGGGGGAGAGAGGATGCAATTAGAAAAGTGTTTATCTAAACATTTCAGGTTTATTGTCTAAGGAGATCTCAGAAAAAAAGGGGGTCCAAGTCTCAAAGACTCCATCAAAAATGTCAGTCTTGAATATTGGCAAGTGATAGAAGGCAAAAAACAAACAAACAAACAAAAAAAAAAACACATTTGGACATTTGACTACAGATAGCCTTCAAATGGGTGTGTTCCCTGGATTCTCCTAGAGATGCCAATCCAAATGTTTAACATAAAATCGTTCTGGATTAGAGTATCTTAGAAGCAAATACAGATTTGTCCTAGAGAAACCAATTTTTCAAACCAGGTCTCAAAGAATTTTTTTTTTTTAAAGTACGAAGACATGAAATCTCCATCAGAAAAGTCACAAACACAGGAAAATAAAAGGGACTCAATGAATATAAATCAGCAAAAACAACAGACTCTTGAATACTCAAATTATGTTTAAATAATATAAAATAATTATGTTTAGTGTTATTAAAGAAATAAAAGATGGGGTTAAGTTATATTAAAGAACAAGAGACTATAAATAAATAACTATAGTTTTAAAAGAATAAAATAATTTCTATATAAGAAAAACTAGAATTAAAAGTAAATAATATAAGTGTACATAGTATATGAGAGCAACAGAAAAAATATCTTTAAACCACAATGCATACCTAAAGAAATTATCCAGAATGCATAAAAGAGGTAGAAAATATGAAAGGAAATGAAAGTTAAGAATCACAGAGAGCAGTAAGAAAGCAAGTTGAACATATGTCTGTTAGAGTCTCAGAAAGGGAATCGGGCAGAAACAATATTTGAAGGCATATTAGAAAACTACTAAAATCACCCAAATAAAAGGAAACGTGTCTGTGTAATGGAAAATTCAGTATTTTAAAGATGTCAGTTTCACCTGAATGATCTATGGATTCATAAAATTCCAATCAAAATTCCCACTGGCTTTTAAGTGAACCTACTGGGCTAATTCTAAAATGTGTGTAGAAAAGCAAAGAACAAGAGTAACCAGGACCCCCTGAAGAAAACAAGCATGAAGAGATATCACGACTTGTTATAAAGCACTAGCAACGAATAATACAGTGTGATAATGAGACAGGAACAGACACATTGACTAATGAAAAAAAAGAGAGAGAGAGAGAGAAAGAGAGAGAGAGAGACTCAGGAACAGACCAAAAATCATATGAAAACATCATTGATCACAGAAATGGCATTGTAGAACAGTGAGGAATGACACGTTTTTCATTAAACAGACCCCCCCCCCCCAAATTTATTATCCTTACAGAAAAAAAAAGTGACATTGAACCTTATCTCAAAAAATACATAAATATTGGTCCTAGGTAGATTAAAGATGGAAATGATAAATACAAAAGTATTTAACATTTAAAAGACACATAGAAAAATACATTTTTATAAAATTTTAATAAACACTAAAAATGCAAATGTCCTAATAGAATTTATAAAGTCAATTAAATTAAGTAATTCTGTTTATCAGAAATACGGTAAAAAGGCAAGCTAAAATATAAAAAGTATTTTCCACAAGTATTAATATAATGTAAATAATTAATATATATAACTAGTAGAAATCAATAACAAAAGGAAAAACAACCCCTTCCTTTCCAAAAAAACAATGAACAAATATTTGAACAGGTACTTTACAGAAGGGGAAGCCTAAGTAGAAAAAAAGAAAAAAAATGAAAGGGTAAAATTCAGTGTAACCAGACTGGCAAAAAAATTTTTTTTTAATTTTTAATATTAATCCTTAAAAATATGAACCCTTGGAAAGATGTTTAACTTATATACTATTAGAAGGCATGATTACTGGGAAAACTGGTGTTGTATAGGAATGTTGAAGCATAAGAATTATCAATTAGACTCCAAAATATAGACCCTAGATGATCTCTCACACATATATCCAAGGTAATAGAAAAAAACACATTACATAAGCACTATTTATATAGAAAATATAGAAACAGCCCTAATGTTCAATGAAAGCAAAATGGATAAATACATTGCAATATATTCATGCAATTAAATATTACTCCATAGCAATGAAAATGGATGAGCTATAGCTTCCATAGAACAAAATAGTGAACACAGTGGTGTTTGAAAAACTGCCAATTGCAGAATACATACAGTATTTCATTTACATAACATTTTAAAAAATCAAATAGAACTATACTATGTATCTTTGAGAAGTGGCATGGCAGAGGTATTAAGAGCACATAATCCTCAGCCAGACTTCCAGAGTTGGAATTCTGATTACTTTATTTCTAACTATATAGTTATAGTTATTTAACCTTTACATACTTCAGTTTCCTCATCTAATAAAATGGGGGTATTAGTCTATCTACTGAATTGTTTTAGGGTTAAATGAGTATGTGCACTTACAAGTATCTTGGACATAGAAATCACTATATGCAAGTTTTATACTGCCATCATCATTACAAATAGAAATATTTAGTGGAAAAAAATAAGAAAACGCAAGGGAATGATAAGTAAACATTCCAGACCTATCAGAGGCTAAGGGATGGATAAGAAAGATACCTAGGAGGACTTCAGACCTTATGGTAGTGCCCCTAGTTATTAAAATGGGTAGTGACTACTCAGGTACTTTTTCTGTTATTCTTTATAATTTAAAAACATTTTATATATATCTTGTTGCATTCTTTTATTTGTTCTCTACCTTTAATAAAAAAAATACTTTTAAACTCTGTCAAATTAGAGAGAAGGGCTACATGACTCTACACAGTCAAGTAACTGCTGTCCACTCAAAGTTGCCACCCTATAAAAATACTCAAAACCTCTTTCAATAACAAGTGATATTTTACTGAGATTCTGGTATCTTGTCCACAGTATTAGAGACTCCTTTCTTTAGAAATGCCTTCTGAACCTATAGCCATTCTTTTGAACATTCTGATTGTTGACAGCCCTCATCTTTTGAGGGCAGACTTTAGTTAATCCAAACAGTAACAAGCGATTTGAAGCCAAGTTTGATGAGGTGGGTGACTTAGCTCTATGATAGGTAAGTGAGATGATGTCCTGTTTCATAAAACAGTTTCTCAAAGTAATTCTAAAGAAAAATGGGCTTCCAGGATTAGCAAATAAAATCCAACTTTCCTCACAAATCAAGAACTAGTTCCATCAGGAAATCTGAAAAACGGCCAGTCAGTTGCAGCTTGCGAAGAAACACCCTAGAGCACGGGTGGTGATAAGCATTAATCCTTACCCATTTAATCTAATTGCCACATTTTCTAAATGTATAATCTTGTGTTATGTTTCACAGGATAATATTGAACCATTGTTTTAATTTATAGATATCAAAATCTGATTTCTATCATGCTGTGCTCTATAGTGGTCTTTCCCAGGGGAGGGTAAGTTCAAGGTGATAAGTTGACAAGCATTCACCTTGATTCACCCAAGTCATTGATGAAAGTTGCAACCAGGTCATGACCAAGTGCAGAATTCCTGCTCAAATAGAAACCTGCCTCCATCTTGAAATTAATTAATAATATTCACGGAGGTGGTTTCTATCTTGACCATAGGGAAATCATAAAAGACTATCAGAGACATAGTTGAAATCTAGATACAGGTTGTTGTCTATGGAATTTCCCAAAACTATTACTATGGTAACCATGTCCAATAAATAAAATGAGGCTAACTGCATACATTTTGATGTATTTTATAGATTTCAAAAAGGGAGAGGGAGAGAGAGAGAGAAACACCAATAATGAGAGAGAAGCATTGATAGGACGCCTCCTGCATGCCCCACACTGGGAATCGAGCCTGTAACCAGGCATGTGCCCTGACTGGGAATAGAACCATGACCTCCTGGTTCACAGGTTGACGCTTAACCACTGAGCAACACTGGCTGGCTGCATACATTTCTTTTAGGATTCTTTCATGGGTGCAAAAGGGTTAAAAACATCCAACACATACTTGCTTTTAAATATTTATTTTAAATGATGCAGACTGTCCTAAGGCAGTTTTCATATTTAAAATGTGTGTCCATAATTCTTGCTTTTTAAATTTTTCTTCTTTTTTTTTTTTTGCACTGATTTTTAAACATTTACCCCAGATAGATGTAATACATTCCACACAAAAATGAACTCAGGGAAATGGAGAAAGCAAGAGAAGTAGGGGTGGGAAGAGGGCAAGGGCATGGACTGTCAAAATTCCATGTTAAATCTTGGTTCCTCATGCGAAACAGGAGGCACCAGCATCCTACAACTACCAAACAAATTGGTCCTGGACAAAATTCTTTTTCTGTATTATCCTTTATTTCAGTTTACCCTGTTATTGACCGTATATTTATGTCCCCCATCGAATTCATATGCTGAAGTTCTAACTCCCCATGTGATAGTATTTGAAACTGAGACTTGAGAGAAATCAGATTTAAATGAGGTCATGAGGGTGGGCTCCCATGATGGTATTACAAAAAGTGCCCTTACAAAAAGAAGAGACAAGAGCTGCATTGCTCCCCTCTCTCTCTTCCTCTCTGCCCCATGTGAGGGCACAATGACATGGTGAGACGGCCATCTGCAAGCCAAGAAGAGAACCAAATCAATGAGCACCTTGATCTTAGATTTCTCAAACTCCAGAACTATGAGAAATACTTCCTGTTATTTAAGCCACCCAAACAATGTTACTTTATTTTTAATGCAGTACAAGCTAATACACACCCTAACCATAGCAATAAAACACTTTAATAACATTAAAATTAAATATTATCTATTAAATGACTCCCCTGCTTAAAAACAAAGTAACTCTTTATTCTTTCCAAACAAGACTTGTCACACCCACTGCATCCCTGCATCCATTCATGCAAGGATCTATCTATTTCATTAATCCACATATGCAGTCTTCCTATGAGCTAAAGTAAATTGCTCATTTCTCTGCTTTCACAAATACTAATTCTTCTACCTGGCAGAATTACCTTCTAGTTATTCATATTGTTAATCTCTATTTCTCCTTCTTTATCAGAAAGCAAAAATTAAAATAACTACCACAAAAACTACTACACATGAACCTTCTCTGCAGTTTCCCATTATAGAATCACCCCTCTCCATGTACTGCTCTACTCCCCTTCATGTCTTGTTTCTTGGTAGAAAGCAGAAAGAGGAAAGCTTGGTCAGTGGTTTGATTTTTTAAAATTCTGAGCTAAATAGTGTGGACAGGACTCAGGCCTTGATATTTGGAAAACCTCCTTAGGGAAATGAAATGTGCAGCCAGAGATGAAATCCACTGTGAGATCAATGCCTCTCCCTCCAGCTGTGCACAGTCATGGGCTGAGCTTGAATACATCCTCTTAATGAGAAGTCATCCATACACCAACCAAATTAAAGCTCTGAGACTAAGGCATCAAACAGTTCTTAACGATCTTAGATGGAGAAACTCAGGACAAAAGAGTGAGATGGTGGAGAAGGGGTAAGATTATGAGGCCCACTGCCCTCTTTCTCTCCAATTTTGCAAGTTCCTTAAAGTCCAGGAGCATCATCCCTTTCAACATCATCTAAAACACCATTTGCATATTCTATGGGGTCATTATTAAAGTCCCAGGCTCACTGAGGGTGTTACTGGGCTATGTGATTTATATCCAACAGAATAAGTGTAGGCATTTGCAACAGTCTTGTGCAAAAAAAAAAAAACAAAAACAAAAAAAAAAAAAAAACAGGAGTATGCAAAGCAATAAGAAAAAGAAGTGTTACTCAGCAATGTTTTGTGCTTTCTGAAAATTAAAGTTACCCAGAATTAAATGTTGTCATTAACTCCCCTGCTTATAAACAAAGTAATTCCTTATTCTTTCCAACATTAAGTCTATATTCTATATTCTCAACCTAGACTTTAAGTTGCCACACCCTCCACCTCCCTCCATTAATGCTAGCCTGTCTACCTCATCAATCCACATATGCAGTCTATCAGGCAAAGTAAATTGCTCGTTTCTGTGCCTCCACAAATACTAATTCTTCCACCTGAAATGGCCTTGCTCTTACCTTCAAGTTGATACTGTTTTCCTCTATTCTGCCTTCCTTATCAGAAACAAAATTAAAATAACCATCATAAAAATGCCTACGCATAAGCTATGATAAACCCCCAATGTCTTTAGGAGCACAGAAAATGGAGTGATTTCTGCCTAGAAGAGAGGAATAGGGAAGGTTTCACCAAGGAGGTGGCATTTGAGCTCAGTCTGGAAAAAAAAATTCACCAAATAATGAATTAGATTCAAAGCTTGCTAGAAGAGGGGGAATTATAGCCAAGGCTCTAGGCTGACAGTGATTATCTTGTCCTGGTACTAAGTCACCAGGATGACTCACCTGTAGGGAGTAGGAAGACAACAGTATGAAGCTGGGTACCTGAGGGCAGGAGAATGAAGCTTTGAACAGCCTGCTGAGGAGATCGTGGACAAGAGGAATTACCAGAACTTTTATGTAAGTAAACCCATTACCACCTGGTCTGTGCCAGAGCTCACTTACGCACCACGTTAACAGAACCACAACAGAACAATGTTCCAGTTCTCTGGGAAATCATGATACATTCTTACAACTGTCTTATTATAATTTTGTAGCACTTTCAGACAATCTGAACATTCATGAAAAGATTCATTGTCAGAATAAAAACTGTGAGCAAGGCCTTTAATTGACTGCAAAATTTCCTAAAGAAAAGTGTGCAGACTATTCAAGCTCATGATCAATTCCCACAGGTATCCCCAGCTGCTATCACATGCAGTTGCTATAACAACCTGCCACTCACTTCTACATTACACCAGGAACCCAAAGACAGCCGGATCCAGAATAGGTTAACTCAAAACACAAAGCCAAAGATGCCGGTGGAGGAAAACTCAGCAGGCGGGTAATTAAAAACGAAATCACTATTCCCTTAATGATCTTTAAAAGTAAATGATAATGTTGACTCCTGAGCACATGCGATATCAGTTGGAAGACTGAAGGTACACCAAGAGTGAACATTTTATCACTGACCCAGGAAGGTGCTCTCCTCTAGTCCCAAACGTCATCGCCACCCCTTCCATCCCTGCAAAGGTTCTCTGTGCAAATTCCCCTCAGGTCAAGGTGAGTACCCCTCTAGCCTTTCTCTCATCGATTTTAAATATTTCTCAGCATCATTACTATTTCTTTGCCTCCCCTTCTGGGGAAGAAGCAATAAAAGAAAGCTCTATCTCCTGACTTAAGCAAATTTTCCACCAATGTTGATTTCAGTCCACTTCTGCCTGTCTCTGGCAGAACGCTTATGAAACATCTTTTTGCTCACTGCTCACTTTCCTCTCTCCTTCGAGACCAGACTGGCTCTTACTATCTTTTCTAATGGAACTTGTTCTACCCAGTCAGATCACCTTCCTGAGCTTTCTTATTCGATTACAGATTCCTTGGGACAGGGACGGTGTCATATTTGGGGCCACACAGTGACCGGCTAATAGTAGGTGGCCGATATTTATTACTGTGATTGGAACTAGATGAAGTAATTTTGCCCTGCACACACACAAAAAAAAGTCTGAAAGTGTTGCTTTCTTCAATTTGGTGGCTTAGAGCCTATGGGATGTGGGAGGCCCTATTATTTAATCGTGGGCAGGGATGGCTAGGATGTGTTTTTCTTGGCTCTCAAGAAGGAAAAGGAAAAGGAAGACTTTTTTTTCTTTCTGATTTAGAAGAAACCAGAACTCTATTTAAAATGAGTCGCTGGCATTTTGGCTGCAGGGAACAGTTCTCAGGGAAATGAAAAAATGAAATAAGATCTAAGAGTGGAAAAGCACATTTTAAGTGACATCAGCATTTTATAAGATGCTATGGAACCTATGCAAGGCTTGAAGATATGTCTTTTTGCTCATTTACTCTCGAATGTGGCTACCACTCAGTAACAATTACTGTGTGTGTGTGTGTGTGTGTGTGTGTGTGTGTGTGTGTGTGTGTGTATGCTATAGAACTATTTGGGAGTGTTACGTTAAATTTCCAAGGTAATTAATGAGAAGAGGAATATTATGTGGGGTGGAAATGATGCGTGAAGAAGGGAAAGATGGACTTCTAACAAGGGAATATGATGAACAAGGGGTTCATACTTCATGTTCTCATGACTTCTCCAGAGTGTGCTGCCCAGTGGCCATTCCTGGCTGAAACAACATCTCAGCACAAGTACTATCACACTGTTTCCATACACATGACCTTTGTTTGATCTCTTTAAACTCCCCTTAGCATCCTTGTGGCAAATTACACAGTCCAGCCAGTGAAAGGAGAAATCGTGGGCCCCTCCCCTTCCATCCGGAGAGCTCTCCCCAGAGGGAGGCTGCCTTCTCCCAATGTGCTCAGAGTGCAGACCCGCTGGGAATGAGGAGCCATGACTCAGCCAAATGGTCCTGCCCACTCACAGCCTCTCAAGCAAATTAAAACAGAACCAACGGGCCAGCTGGGTGGCTCCTGGTCTGTGAGGATAACAGTGGTGAGCAACTGAACATTCACTTTCTATCAGACAACATATGAGTTGTTGCTTTTTTAAAGCAAATATTTGATTGATGTTTCTCTCTCTCATCAATGTGTCTTTCTCCCTTCTCCTCTCTCTAAAATCAGTAACAACTTATTTTTTAAATAAAAGAATATTTTAGCCCTGACCAGTGTTCCTCAGTGGTTAGAGTGTCAGTCCAAGCACCGTAGGGTCTCAGGTTCGATTCCTGGTCAAGAGCACATACCTCGTTTGCAGGTTGGATCCTTGGCCCAGCGGGGCAAGTGGGGAGGCAACCAATCAATGTTTCTCTCTCACATCGTTTTTTTTCTCTCTTCCCTCTCTCTCTTCACCCTTCTTTCCCACCCTCCCTTCCACTCTCACTCTAAAAACCAATGGAAACAATATCCATAGGCGAGAATTAACAAAAAATAAATAAAGCAAATACCAAGCAATATTATTAAAAGTCTCCTTGGATGAGAATTAACAATAACAAAAAATGCCAACACCAAGCCATTATTATTATTAGAGAAGCTTCATGGATGAGTGTGATGAGGCCCAGGGAGATTATGTAATTTGTCCAAAATCACAAGTTAATAAAGAATGAAGCTGAGATTTGAACCAAAGCGTGACCCCTGAAGGAAGAGATGCCCACCCTGCCAGGAGGCTCTATGTGTGAGTGTTGGCAGGCAAGGCTGAGGAAGAAGCCGCAGTCAGCCGCAGAGAGGCAGAATAACTAACAATGGGGGGTTCTCCCTCACTTAGGCCCCCCAACTCAATCACAGTGTCAGAGGACTGCAGCAGCCTGGCAGAAGTGGAAGAGGAGCCCTCTGAAAACCCAGAAGTCCAGGGAAGACTGTGGCAACATGGAAAAAAACACAGTTCTGGGAAAACAAGGGTCCTCAGGACCCCGTGACAGTCCTCCAGGCCCTGCAGAAGATAACCGCCTACCAGGGCATAAGCGACAAGGCACACAGATCTGCCCGTGCTGTGCCTTCTGACAATAACACCCATTTTCCCGTCGGAGGGACTTGTGGCAAATGTGATCACAATGAAAAAGGAAGAGATTTTTTTTTATCTTTATTGTTCAGTTTATGAATTACATTTTCCCCAATAGCTCCCCTCCACCCAGTACCCATCCCACTCTCCACCCTCACCTCTCCCCGCACTGTCCTCTCCCATAGTTGCATGATTTTTGTCCAGTCTCTTGCTGTACTTCCCACACCCTTTTTCTCACCAAGAATTATCAGTCCATTCCCTCTCTATGTCCATGATTCTGTTCTATTCCCCGTTTTATCCTATTCATCAGATTATTAATTCACTTAATTTTTAGATTCATTTGTTGATAGATGTGTATTTGTTGTTCATAATTTACACTTTTATATTTTTCTTCTTCCTCTTCTTAAAGAATATCTTTCAGCATTTCATATAATATTGGTTTGGTGGTGATGAACTCCTTTAGCTTTTTCTTATCTGCGAAGCACTTTATCTGACCTTCAATTCTGAATGATAGCTTTGCTGGATAGAGTAATCTTGGTGGTAGATTCTTGCTATTCATCACTTTGAGTATTTCTTGCCACTCCCATCTGGCCTGCATTGTTTCTGTTGAGAAATCTGCTGACAATCGTATGGGTGCTCCCTTAGAGGTAACTAACTGTTTTTCTCTTGCTGCTTTTAATATTCTCTCTTTGTCTTTTGCTCTTGGCATTTTAATTATGATGTGTCTTGGTGTGGTCCTCTTTAGATTCCTATATTTTGGGGTTCTGTGCACTTCTTGGGTTTTTAAGTCAATTTCTTTCACCAGGTAGGGGAAGTTTTCAGTCACTATTTCTTCTAGTAGGTTTTCATTATCTTGCTCTCTCTCTTTTTCTGGCACCCCAATAATTCTGATGTTGGTATGCTTGAGATTGTTCCAGAGGCCCCTTATACTATCTTCAATTTTTTGGACTCTTTTGGCTTCTTGCTTTTCCGGCTGAGTGGATTTTGCTTCTTTGTATTTCAAATCTTTGACTTGGTTTTTGCGGTCGTCTGGACTGCTTTTAGATCTTTGTATAATATTTTTGTTTCAGTCAGTGTATGCTTAATTTCTAGCTGGTCCTTTTTCATATCCTTGTAGGTGTTGTTTATTTCCTTGTAGTTCTCATTAAGTTCCTCGGCCTTTTCTAGTAGTCTCTTCATAAACCTAATTACTGTGGCTTTGAACTCTGTCTAGTCGTCTTTTTTCCTCCATTTCTTTCACAGCTGAGTTCTTTCCTTTTCCCTGCATTGTGGGTGCTTTCCTGAGTTGGTCCCTTGGCGGTGTGTGGTAGGTGTCCTCTAAGAGACAGTGGCTCAGCTTCCTTATGCAGTGCACGGCGTCAGTGTCAGTTCCGCCTTACGCAGCGAGCAGAGTCAGCGTCTATGGGGCGTGCGGCGTCAGCTTAGCTATGGGGCTCGCGGGTCTCAGTGTTGGGTGGTAAGGGAAATCCACCGCTGGTCTCCCCGTTGCCAGACAACTCTGCCTCTCCCCAAATGAGTCTGCACACCCAAAGTCTCACTCAGGGTTGTAAAACAAAGCAGTCCGGTGGTCTCCAAGCAAGTGAGCAAGTCATGTGTTCTCTGCCCTGTCGCGTACTCCAGGAACTGCTGTTCCAATTTACGCGCACACCCTCAGCCACGCCTGCGGTCTTCCTTTCCCCGACCTGGGAGCTCGCCTGGAACTGGGGGGTCGGTGCTGTGGGAGGCCTCTGCCCTCGCCCGCCCCTCACTGCTTGCTCATGCTCTGAACTTCAAAGCTTCGCACGGCTGCTCCTTCTGAGTCACAGCGTCCCACCTTTACTTTTATCTGTGGAATTTTCACTCAGCCAGCTTTCCGGTGATTCTGGATGATGTTTGTTTTGTTGTTAAGTTGTAGTTTTAGAATTGTTGTGTGGGCAGCAAAATAGGTGCTTACCTATGCCGCCATCTTGGTTCTCCAAGGAACAGATTTTTTAATGGGATGGATTTCTGTATAAAACACACAAGGGACGTGGTCCTCCACTCTCGGTATTTCAGGCAGTGGAAGCTTCCTGGTCGTGGCTTGGACACCTAGATTTATAGATGCCACTAAAATTTAAACAGCGCATAAAACCTGAATCCACGCAAAATGTGTCTGTCCTGAAATGTACCTAACTGTCGTCTGCAGGCCACATGGGATCGACAGTTGAACCTGGAAAGGTGTAGGCTCAGGGATCCCTGACCAACCCACAGCCACTCTGGGCGACGTGGGGTCCAGGCTCCCCCCATCAGGAACCTTCTCTACAGCAGGGGCCTCACAGCAGCCTCCCTGGCCCAGAATGAGCAACACCTGTCTCAACTGTTTTAGAAACATCTCTTAAAAGCAGATGATTTTCTTGGTAAGCCCTGCTGCATTTGATCAATAGATCACAGTTTAAGAGTAATATATCATCATTTTCTGAGTGAACAGGAATCTATCACTTTCCAAGCCAAATTCAACACGGCTTTCAAAGGGGGGAGAGGGAGTCACACTCCCCCTGAGGCCCCAAGAGGAACAATTCTGTGGAAAAAGGGAGGATGTGAGGCACTCGACTGGATTCGTTTGAGGCTAGTTCAGAAGGCTTCATCCCTCAGCATCAAGGTCCCCAGTAATCTAACAGTGCAATATATTTATCTTTATTCCATACTTATAGAGTTACCGGTTTACTACAGGTAGGAAAAGAATGAAGGAAAAAAGTGTCTTCTAACTGGAATTTGCCCTTAATTTGAAAATCCGTTTACTCAAGACTTATTCTTAAGGTTGCCTGACAGCCATAGCATGCCAAAAGTGAATGTTATCATTGCAGCCATAAAAGTTGTCAAGGTCACGATCACCTAGAACCCAGGCCAGGCCCTGAAGGGTGCACAGAGTGGTGGAGAGATGCTGTGGACGCACAGAGCAATGAGAAATGCTGAGGCCTGCCCCTTCTCCAAAGACTGTGATTACTTGCAGAATAAGAATAGAGTATCAAGAAGTCCAGAATGGCTAAGGTGATCTACTATTCTGGTCCTGACTCACATTATTCCTTATTCTTCTAGCTTATACTGTGCATTTTGCAGAAGGTTCTCACCTGCCCGGTGAACAGAACAAACCCTCAGAGCTGTACTGGCAGCTGCAACAGCCCCTAAAGACACTGAGTTCTCCCCTTTTAAGGAACTAATATTATCTTAGAGCTGAAAGTGCAATCTAAAATCCATCCATCTTGAGACTTTTCTCACTGAAAAGAACCTTGAATCCTTAGAGTAATTCACAAAGTGACATTTTTGATAAAACTGTTAGATATTTAATGTTTGTGATAGTATTTCTAAATTCCAGATCTTTTCTATTCTTTCAAATCTTAATCATCTATGTATACATTAATCTTTAAGGTGAATTAATTATACTCGCATGTTATTACCAGCTTTTATATGTAAATTTTCTTATAATTTATCTATTGTATACTTAGTAAGAATCTCATGTGCTGTCCCTCCCTAATACACAATTTCAAATTTATTGCATTCATATTTTTAAATTTTATCTTTATTATTAAAAGTATTACAGATGTCCCCTTTTTCCCCCGCAATAACCCCCTTCCTCCAACTCCGGCCCCCTTCCCCCCCACTCTCCTCTGTCCCAAGCCTTCACCACAAGCACTGTGGTCTGTGTCCATGAATTATGCATATATGCTTATAAGTTCTTGGGTTAATCTCTTTCTGCCCCCCTTCCCTTCTCTCTAAGACATCTGATTTAATATGGGATTTATAATTATGGTTTAAATTTTTATTCTTTCAGAGGTTTTTAAATAGAAAAGTGGTTATAAACTAGTATTGTATTTGCTCTACTTTCATCTACTGAATCATTTAACTGTCACTGCTTTATCAAGTCACCAGGATTTTTTAAAACTATTATTATTTTCATTGCTAAGACATGCAAATCAAAAATTGAAACAGTACAAAAAAGTAATATTCCTTAGACTATTAGCCTCTGATCCTTTTACAATTTTATGTAAAATATTTACATGCAGACATTTTTATGTAGCTTTCCAGAACCATGTTATGTATTTACACATATCTATATGTATTACAAAAATAGACTTTTATATCACAAATCATAGTATACTATCCATTACTCCTGGCAATCATTATTTATCAGTACATAAAGCCTTGCTTACTCTTTAACTATGGAATTATATTCATTCTTTGAACTTACTATAATTCAACAATTCATTTGCTAGATGCACAAATAATTCAAGGCACCCTCCATGTCATCTTCTGTGAACAGCAGGCCCAGGATTGTGAAAGATCTTATACTGTACTAGTGGCCCAGTGCATGAAATTCATGCACATTAAAAGGGAATGAATTAGAGGAAATATTTTAATATTGCTATTTGCCCTTTCTCTATAATAGAAGTGTCAGAGATGAAAGAAAATTAGTAAAATGCATATGAATGTCTCTCTCTTGTTAGAGTCTGGGGCACACCACAGGACCTACAGTCAAGTGCCCGCCCACCACCTGCTCATGCTTGAAAACGCAGGAGATCTCTGGCCAACCCCTCCCCACTGGGTGAGACCCAGACCTGGTTGACCCCAATCCTCTCAAGCCCCTAAGGCTGGAGAGTGCAGCCTCAGGTCCCCTGGCCGGGTGCCATGCAACCTTAGGTCCCTGCTGTTCGGTTGTGACGTTACAACATCCCTGCTAACTTGCATATTCCTCTATTATATAGATAGTTTCTAACCTGACTATAAATAGTCCTACAATTAATATCACTGTAAATACAGCCTTGTGTACATACTAGTATATCAGTAACCTGCCTATCTGTAAAATAAAATCCTAGAAGAGAACTAATTGATTAATTGGTCCCTCTAAATAACCTCATCTAAACCTGCCTCTTCCTCACCCCCCCAAATCAACAAGTCCTCTTGATTCTACCTCAAATCTATACTACCTCTCCATCACTGCCACTACCCGCCTAGACCAGGTCACCATGACCCACTCTGTAGACTCATGCAAGGCCTTCTTAACTGGCCTCCCTGCTTTCCACCTGCCTGATTTCCAGCCCATCCTTTATAGAGCTGCCAAAGGGACCATTTAAAAAGCAACCGTGAGCACCTAACATTCCTGCCTAAAACCACTTAATGTTTCCCATTGCCTAAGGGAAGGTCAAACTCATTAGCACAGCCTAGCAGGCCTCCACAATCTGGCCCTTGCTTAATAACCAGGCTCACCTCTTAGCCTCTCGCACACCCACTCTGCACTCTGGCAATACTGAGCCCTCTGTCATGTTTTTTATGGAACTGGTCACGATCTGGCTCTTGGCATGTTTGATTCCATTTGCCCAGATTACTAACTCCTTCCTTAGTCCAACCCTCCATCTGGCCAGCTACTCATCCACATTCAGTCCTCGGCTTGGATGTATAGCACAGTGGTCAGGAGCTAGACTGTCTGGAGCTGCCTCTGCCATTGAGTAGCTGTACATCCTGAGGAAAGTTAACCTGCTTTTCTTTCCCCGTCTGTAAAACGGGACTGATGACACTAGTTGTGAGAATCAAATCTGTTAGTATACATAAGGCACCCAGCCCAGCGATTGACTGGTAATATGTTCAATACTTGTTAGATATGTGCACCTCCTTAAAGAGGTCTTCATGGACACCTTAGTTGAGGTTAGGTCCCTTTGCCAGTGTCTAAAAGCAAGTTACTAACCTGATTCCATCCATTCGTTCACTTACTCGCCACATATTTATGTGGGAAAGCTCTGCGCCAGGCACCACATTAGACACCTGTGAGCAGACTCGCTGCCTTTCCCAGAGCTGCCAAAATGAAGAGTCACACGAATCAAAAATCGATCTCCCTGGTTATTTATTTTGCTCTTCAGTTGGCTAATATTTATGGAGCTAATAGTTATTCTTCACAGTCAGGCAGTCTTCTGGATGCAAAAAAGAACCAGGAAAGCCCAACCAAGACGCTGGCTGAGAGACAGAGAGTCAGACAACAAGCACACTTGTAAAGCAGAGTTAAACCATGATGGCAGCAGTGGCTAGGGGAGCAGCGTAAGGGATGTGCTTCTGGATGAGGTGTCAGCAAAGTCCTCTCGGGAGGATGTTTGAGCAGATCCTTAAAGGAAGTGAAAAAGAACCAAGTTCTGTTTGGTGGAAGAGAGTACCAAACAGAGGTAACTCCAAGTGCGAAGCCTGTCAGATTTTTGTCTTGTTGGGGAAGAGCAAGGGAGTGTGTGAGGCTGGATCTCAGTGAGTGAGGGAGTGAGACTGGATTGGCGTTGGGGCCCCTAACATGCAGGGCTTTCTAAGTCATCCTGAGCACTTGGATTTTCAAGAGGTTTTTGAGCCAGGAAGTGATATGAACAGAATTGTTTTCAAGGCTCTCAGAAGATAGTATGCGGAGAATAGATCTGAATGTCTGTGGAAGGGGACAGGTATAACCAGAGAAACCATTTAGGAGGCGACTGCAACAATCCAGAAAAAGGTGGCTTGAATTAGAATGGTAGCAGTGCTGGTGGTAAAAAGTGGTGAGATTCCAGTTACATTGTGAAAAGAGGTCTGTCTGCTAATGGACAGAAGGTGGGTTATGAGTAAAAAAGGGAAGCCAAGGATGACTCAAGGTTTCTGCACAAAGAATGATACATTTACTGAGATAATGACTCTGAGGGAGGAGCACATGTTGAAGATAGACATTTGGGAGTCTCAGCATATAGATGGTATTAAAGTCATTGTGTCTCCATTGGGAGCAGCTGGGAACAGGAGGGCACATATATGTTAATACTGCTCCCTGAGGTTCTGACAATTATATATTGGAAAAGTAAGGTTGTTCTAGCAAAAGAGGCTAAAAAGGAACAGCCAGCAATGGAGGAGAAAAATCAGATTGGAAAAGGGAATACCTCTTTACAGAGGAAGTGAGGAGCGTGAGGCGAAGAAGGGACAAACAGGAATCATAAGTGAACTCATCACAGGTATTCTACTAGTATCATCCCCTCTCTATTCTTTAATTCCACCCCCTCCTAAAGCCTATGGTTTCTATTTCTCTTCCATGCTTACTCCCTATACTTCTTTCCTCCTTCTCTATTTGTTAAACCAAATCTGTGTGTGTGTGTGTGTGTGTGTGTGTGTGTGTGTGTGTGTGTGTGTGTGTGGGAATAAAGCTGGTCAAAAAATATGCAACCTAAAGGAGAAGAGAGAAATCAGTGACATCCTTTATACTGTTGTTTTTGCTGATTAAGAAGTCTACAGCTCAAGATATTTAAAACATATTCATCTAGGCAAGGTACAAGTGGGGCCAACCTTTACAAATGGTCAAAATAATGAAATTTTCCTGAGTCCAGTATCTTCCCCCAAGTCATTACATTTTTTAGGTCTATAACATCCTCCCACTGGTTTTCCTTATTTTACCACTGTGTCCCTGAGGTGACCTGGAGACATCACAGGACAAATGTTGAAACTTGCTTTGAAACTTCCCTTCAACTTGAAAAAGAGAATCTAACAAACATATTTCTATTTCAAATAACTTAAGAATTATCATATAATTAAAAAAAACACGTTGTGCCATTTTTCTCATTATAAAACATGAGTAGATTAACCCTAGAAAACTAAAATTAGTGATAACTAATTTATTTTCTCTTCCTATGCTTTTGTTTCCTGATTTCTGATAACAGCCTCTGTTTCTCTTTCAAGCATAAAGTTCCATGTAAATCAAACCAAAAGAGAACAAAGTGGAAAGATTTACATTTCTCTTTGAGCCTAATTCTCTTATTCTCTTTAAGTCTACTGATGGATTTCTATTGGACCTGATATCTTTCCTGTATTTGGAGGGTATTATTGAATATATCTTCTCTTATTTTAATGGCTATCATACTGCACCTAAAATTAGTTATGAAAGAGAACACTCAAATCCTCACCAATATCAGCTATTGAAACATAGTCCAAAGGAATTCTTTTGAGTCCCAACTCATATTTCTCACAGTCGGCATTATATTTCACCCCTCACATCTCCCATGCCCCAACTTGAACTTTTGGTTCTTCCCCATCTCGGTTAATGGTTCTTTCACCCCCTCCTTGAAGATTCCATCACCCTCAATCTTCAAAACAAATTATCACTAAATCTAGCCAATTCTACCTCCACAAAATGTCTTTATGGTCTTCATTCACTGCATCTTCTCTGCCCCCACACCTCTCCAAGCCACCCTCACCTAGACTACTGCCAAATCCTTCTAATTGCTCTCTCCACTTCTGCACTTGCTCTCCCAATCCAAGTCTAGTCTCAAAACATTTGTCTCACAGACCCCATTCTGAGAAAATGACCCCCTGGTTACAACAACAACAAAAACCATCCTGTCAGATGAAATTATGAATCAACACATAATGATATTGAATTATGGTGTTAGTTGCTAAAAATATCTCAGAGTTCCAAACATCCAAGAAAAACGTGGATTCTAATTTTAAAATTCACGTAAGATATGGTCATGAACTTTCTCTTTCTATGAATTCTGCCAGGGAGGAATGTAGGATTCAATTTCTAAAACTTTGTCTCTTTAGAAAATACCTCTTAGGAGTCAAGAATCCTTGCTATATTACTACTGGTCTCTGCTACTGATCATAAACATTTATGAACAACATTGGTGATATATCACTTCCTCTATTTTGATTTCTTCAAGAAACAAAACAAAAAAAAGTCTTAGCTTGCACATACTGGTAAAGCTTTTATGACTTCCCCTGGTGGTCTAGTTCTCATTCCTAAATGACCTTGCTACTTTGTTATTATACTTCTGAAATAAACTCTGATGAAATACTTTTATATATTTCCACTTTATTTATCCTAGCGTCTATTTATGCATGTTATTAGTTAAGGGTGCTATTGTTTTCAAGACGTGCAAAGGAAAACAAAATGTTTTCTGGTGAAGATATGTTTAGTTCCCACAGCTACTTCCTAATGCCATTTCCATGGAAACAAGACCTTTCTCCTTAATTGAGATGGCACTAATAATCAGGTCTCTAAAGTAATACAAAAGGGAGAAAAGAAGACTAAAAAATACCAGCCAATCTTTCTTATGTCAATGGTGAACATGAGGATCGAGACCATCATTTAAGAGATGTTCAACAAGTTAATATTTCATCTTATTTTCGTTTCTGAAAACATCATATGACAAAAACGTTGTCAGCAAAAAGAGATTTTGTGCCAAGCCACTCACACAACAAATAGGGCTCAGCTTAATCCTACTGTCCATACCCATCCTGTACCACCCAGAGGCAAGCCCAGCGGGCATTCAGATCAAATGGAGAAGAAAGGAATATTTGGGCAAAGAAGCACCTCTCTCTCCCCTCCAAATGGCTCTATTTACATAATGAAAAATGAGCAGATAAAGGAATTAGGGGAAGAACTCAAAGGACTCAAATAGAACGTTTACAAATTTGTGAATTTTGCAAACTGCACATAAAACATTCATATAACTAAATTTAAAAAGAATATATATTTTTTTCTCCAGATGCTCACAGATACGTCAACAGCCTTGAACCTTAGAAGTGAAATAACTTGCAAACCATGAGGAAAACTACATGTACTTTTTCATAGCAAAAGCTTAAATCAAAACATTGTCGTCAGAAATGGAAGGCCTAAGAAACAATCTTACTATGATTAAACCCTTCTCTGCCCATCTCTTTTAAGATCTGCTAGACAAATAATTCATCATAGCAGAAACAAGGACAAAACAAAGGAACTGGCTTGAAATCTATCATCACAAAACAATCCAAATCATGTAAATAAAATTATGAGAATAAAAAATTTACAAAAGTTTGGAGCTATTCCATATAAGAAACGAAGGAAAAACTGTCAAACTGAATGAACACTGCCTGACGAAAAATGGCAAATGTTATTAACACAATTTTCTACAAAATGACTGTATATAAATTCTTATTGGATTAAGATCTATGATAACTACTTCCTTTTTCTTGACATTTTCTCTCTCTACCCACCGCCCCCCCCCACCCCCACCTCCTTGGCTTCCAAGACCACTCTTTCATCTCCTTAATGGTTTCAAGTTTACTGCTTAAATCAGAAATGCAAAAAAAAAAAAAAATCCATCTTCCCTAGTGACACTGATCAAAGGCACTGGGTTTTAAGAACTTTGCTAAGCAATTTTTAAAGGCGAATGTTATAGTCAACGAACAGTGTTTTCCATGAATATCAACAGAGATACAGGGCAAAATGCATGTGAAATACCTTTAAATCTCATTTTAAGTATCATTATCCTCCAGAGTTTTACCCTCCACTCCCTTCTCATCCCTGGATTATGGCCTTTGAGCCTCTGGCTTCCACATCTTCTCACACACTGACTCTCATGTCTCTACTTCAAACCAAAACTCTCCCTGCTACTCTACCTGTGGCCTGGATGTCCCAGAGGCACCCCAGCCTCAGCATGTTTACAACAGCCATCATCCTTCTCCAGAACTTGCTGCTCCAGAATTTTCCACTTTGGTTAGAGGCACCACGATTCACCTCTGACCAAGCCCCCTTATTAGCAGTCATCCCCAAATCCCTCTTTCTCTTATCCCTCATTCAAATTAGTCCCTAGGTCCTATCCGTTTTACCCTTGAGCTCCTCTCTGCCTTCCTCCCTACAACACCTTAGTTCATCCAATTCCATACCAGTGTTGTCCTGGGTTTTATGCTGACTCTTTTTTAAAATATATTTTTATTGATTTCAGAGAGGAAGGGAGAGGGAGAGAAGTATAGAAACATCATTGATGAGAGAGAATCATTGATCGGCTGCCTCCTGCATACCCCCTACTGGGGTTGGAGCCCACAACCCAGGCATGTGCCATTGACTGGAATCAAACCTGGAATCAAACCTTCAGTCCACAGACCAACATTCTATCCACTGAGCCAAACTAGCTAGAGCTGTGCTGGCTCTTTAACTGGCCCCTATCTATCCCTCCCAAAATATAAATGCCACTTCCTTGCTTTCAAAATCCTTCAAGGTCTCCCCCACATTTTTATAACATTTTTCTTTGCAACTTTACTGGGGTATAAATGGACACACAAGAAACTGCACATATTGAAAGTGTACAATTGGGTGAGTTTTCACATAAATATACATGTGAGACACCATAATTAAGAGAACGCACACATTCATCATTCCCCCACCCAAACTTCTTTTTCGCCTCTGTAATCCCTAAGCAATCTGTATGTGCTTTAAAGTCAGACTGCCTGGGTTCAAATCCTCATTCTCAAACTTCAAAGGTTATTTTGGGCAAATCACTTGCACTCTGTCTCTGCTTCTTCATTAAAGTAAAAGGACATTAAAGTAACATTTCCTGTCTCATCCTAGTGTAGTGAGGATAATATAGCTAAAATTTCAGAATGCTTAGAGGAGCCTCCATTTCCATTTCACCTGATTAAAAGACAAAAGCTTTACAATGGCCACAGCAAGGCTCTGCATGAACTAGCCTATTCCTTGTACTTGCCAAGCAATTTCTTGTGGAGATACTACAGCCTTCATGCCCACTCTCCACTCTGTTCAAAGCATTCATCTCAAACATGCCAGCTTGTTCCCATGCTGAAACAGTAGCTCTGCTCAACTTGTCAGGCCTCTCCTGGGCATCCAACATGTAATTTTTACCCCCTTTTCCAGCTCTGGTCAGTTCACCTGCTTCTTCCATTTTCCAAAGTTCTTACCACCCTCCAACTGCCTATATAGTTGCCTATGTATTTATTATTTCTCCACTTAAACATAAACTTCAGGGCTTTGTCTATTTTATTTACCTTTTCTCTAGCATTTGGCACATATGCAGAACTAAAAATATTTGTTGAATTAACAGTTCCTGGCACATAGTACAGACCCAACAAATGGTAGCTATTATCAGCAAATGCGACTGTCATCATTGTCATCGTCATATCTGCCCCAGCACCACCGTACCTGGTAAACCTCCAGCTCTAAAACAAACAGTAGACTGAGCCCTTTCCTCCACAAATCGGGCCAATGTCTGCATTCTGATGGCAATGTCATTTTCTCAAGTCCTTGACTCTGCTTAACCTTGATGTCTTGAATTATTTGCTCTCCATAATAATCATTTTCTTGGCTTCCTAAATCTGGCCTCACCACTGTATAACCCACAGACCCTCTTTTGGAGCTCTGCCCATAGGACCCTTAAGAATCTGCTAAAGTTAACCCAAATTGCTGGTCCCAAAATAAAAACTCACACCATTTGTCTGTGTTAAAATCTGCCTGATTGGATCTTCCATAAATCACAGTTCATGCTCTAGTTGGAACGTGCAACTTTAAAGGAATTGTATGTGTTTAGGAAACAATCTTTAAATCATATAAATACTATTGTGTCTCAGTAAAAGTCTCTGTCTTCCAACACTACGTTAAAACTCATTCACAGTTCTTGAGAGCACCTGCAATTCTGTAATTTGTAATATGAATTTATTTGCCTATGTGGCAATTGCTATGCTAATCTGAGCTATGCAAATCCACAAAGTGATCTAGTCTCACAATAGTGTATGTATAATCACTTCTAATAGGTATTTGTTAATAACCATTTTGTATGCCTTTTATACCCTCTGTAGGTATTCAACGAAGGTGCATTAAATTGCTCATGTTGCAGATTCTGTGTGATAGAGCTCTAATCCTTAATCCTGGGTTTAAAATCAAGATTTGCTTGATTTGCAATGCCTCAGTGCTTTGCATACAACATATTTGTTATAGGCAAATAGTGTAATTCACAGGCTCTCACAAATATGATATGCTAAAAGAATGTTCAACAGGTCACTTCCTTCTATCAATGCCTTTTATTATAACTGCCCCAAAACCTGTGCTTGTAAATGCCCTACACAGCTAACCTCTTCCCACAGAATAGCTTAGTCTCAGAAGCATTTCTTGATATCTGAGAGGCACCAGAACTATCTGAAACCACTGTAATATTTGTCCCAAACCTCCCTATGTGACACAAATTTCACCATTTGGAAAGTTTCAGACATTGTTCCTACATAAGGGTGGACATGACTGGTTGCTTCCCCTCTCCTTCCTCACTTCCCCCAACCCACCTTTTGTATTATTGTTCATTTATCACTTAATAGTTACCTCTCCAAATAGCCTCCCAATCCCTTCATTGATTCTCCATCTCTCCCTCTCTCTCTCTCTCTCTCTCTCTCTCTCACACACACACACACACACACACACACACACACACACACACACCCTCTCTCACTCTCTTTCTCTCTCTCTCTCTCTCCTCCCCCTCCTCCTTCTCCTCCTTCTCTTCCTCTTCCTGCCTGAAAACATTCTCAAATCTCATTTTTCCATCATTAAAGAAAGTTCATGTAATCTGCATCCCCCAGTTTCTCAATCATCGCTCAGCCCACAACAATCTAGCCTCCACTTCCAGCCTCCCAATGAACCTGCTCTCACCGAGGTCACCCATGTTCTGTGTGTTGGTGAAGGAAGGAAGCAAAAGCCCAAGTCTTGGTCCTGAAAATTTAAAGTTAAGGATCCAATTTGAACAGACCAAGTGGGCCCTTCCATAGTCCAAGCCCAGCAACAGGGAAGGACAACACTTCCTGAGAAGTGACTGAGAAGAGGAGCTGAGGTCGATGGCCCACCATGAACACCTGTGCCAGCTGCAGTACACCCTGCCAGTAGCACGCAGCATGCTCCCTGACCCTGACACCCTGGCCAGGGAACAACTGAAAATGAGAGCATGTCTAGGGCTGAGTGTTCAACACACAGCTCCACATAGCTCATACGGGAGCCACCCAACACTGATGAGCACGGTGTTTATTTTTCCCACACAGCTCTCTTCTCTCTTTCCCCTACTCAGCTCATTTTAACTTCTCCCAAGATAAACCAAAGGAAAATTCAAAAAATACTTTCATAATTTGGCCTCATTCTCTTAATAAATGTCAAAAAAGATTTTGCATCCTGGCCAATGTGAATGCTGGGAACATCAGTAAATCATTTCCAATACTGAATATACTTAACATGCAATCTCTATCAAGCTTTGTTTCTGAAAGAAACAGACCACCTTGAGGCTTAGGGCAAGGGTTCTGGGGAAAAATAAATTTGAATGTCAGGCCTTAGCTGTGTGACAGTGGGATCCTCATTTTGTTCCTCTGCAGCTTATTTTTGAAAAAAACAGAATGGGATGAATAGTAGTCCTTCCCTCATCAGGGTGCCGTGAAGAATCAACGAGAGAATGGATGTGGTAAAGTGCTTAGCAATCAATAAATCTAAGTTTTAAAATGGTCAGCTGAAGGAGAAGACACTTGAAACCTTTTTATCAGTGAAGGTCAAGCAACAAACCTACAAATAGCATCCTGTTTGTCCTCGGCAAAACCCACATCCAGGAAAAACACTGGAAGCAAAGGGAACATGAGATTGACCATATGGGATCTTCTGCATGTTATAAAAATAGATTAATTTAATCAGAAGCTCTTTGCTTCCAAGAGGCCTGAATGAATATGAGGCGAAAACAGATTTTGCCCATCAAGATCTTGTGTCAAGCCCTCAACATTAGATACAGAACTACAATTAAATTAATCAGAGGACATGAACTCAGGAATAGATAAGCACCCCACCCACTGCTTTTTTTCTAGTATCTGCCCTCAAAGCATGAACAAGAGAAGTTTTAAATAATGATCTTTAGTTGTTATCTTATAAATCAGGGTGAATCAGAAGTTTGAGCAACCTATGAAGCAACCAACTCCTAAAAATTATAGCGAATCAATTTTTAAAAATTGGACTGAAAACTACTGAGCTAAACACAACTAGATGGTTGAAAACATGATGATGTTTTTAAAAATAGACCCCCAAATACTCAGCTTCCTACATTGGGCCTATGTGTACTCACCAAATGGTGTTAGCTTTCCTTGAAAATATTTAGATGTGCCTTATTTAAAACAATACATGCAAATTTTCAAAGCAGAGACACTGGAAGACAACTATTTGCATTCGAAAAGATTCTTGATTTGCAGGAACTATCCACAGAAGGGTTCCTGTGAACAGCAAGATTCCTTGGAATATAAAGAAACTGTCTGCAGATGAAGCTGCATTCTATTATCTAAAGTTATAATTGCATCCGTGCATTTAAGGAATAAGCAAAAATAACTAAGATCTTAGTATAGGAACATAGAAAAGCAAGAGAAGAGATTAAAGGTCATAGAGGCTAATCATTTCACTTTATAAAAAGAGGCCAGTTTAAGCAGATGAAGTGAAATCTCACCTCTCATCATCTTGGGACTGGAACCCAGAACCCATGACTTAGTCCCCCCAAAATTTCTCATCTCCTGTTTCCCTATGCATAGATTGATACAATCGTTTGAAATGCCTCTAAACCTTAGCTGTCGATGTTTAAGCTCAGAACATGACCTCAAGCCTCCTATGGATGACTGGCTCTATGGAAGGGCAGATCAATCTGGAGTTAAAGGAAGTGTGGCCATAGATACGCCACACAAAGAAAAGGCCCCGCCTCATGGGAGCTAATTTCACACCTAACATCTTTGGCAATCTGCGGCTTCACTGCACTGGAGCTATGAAGAAATGGGGCCGTTAATTTATTCAATTAATATTGGTTGCTTTTCTATGTGCCCACAGTCTGGGAATAACACATGAAATAAGGACTACTACAACATAAGTAGTCCCTCACAGTCCATCAACAGTAGCAGCCAATGCTTTTCTAGGTTTACCATATTCTGGGCACAATACTAAGCAGTCACGTGGATTTCTCATTTAATACACCCAATACACAACCCTATGAGATCTGTCCTATGAAGATTTTCAGTGTATAGAAGCAGAAGGAAGCACAGAGAGATTAAGTAATTTAACCAGTGTCACCCAGCTGCTGACAAAAATGATATCTGAAGCCAACCTCCAGGCCACCACCCTTAGTGTGCTGAACTGACACCACATGAAAGGGGGAGATACGAGATACACAGTAAACACAAACCTACAAATAATCATTCACATGATCATTGTGAATTTTCCAAAGGAGAACTTTAGGGTACTCAGAGATTATTTGCAAGAAAGATCTCATTGCTGTAACACTGGGCTATTTTCACCACCAAAGAATTAGTCATGACTTGTCAATGTTATGGCAAATTTACCTTCCAATATAAAATGCCATATAAATCAAGTGCACTCGCAGCAACGTGGGGAGGGGGGAGGGGGGATGGTGTTTATAAGCTTTCAGCAGTAACCACTGACACCAACCTGATTTTGTACATTCCAGATCTGGCCCCAGGTCAAAGGCTCTCTTGGAAAATGGTTCTTCAAACTACGCAGCCCTTGCATAAACACTTTAAAACACACACACACACACACACACACACACACACAGAAGGTGGGGTTTTCTCCCTTTCCTTTTCACATCCAATTCACTAGATACTCGTTGTGAAGTGTGCCAGACTTCCATTAAGTTCCTTTCCTTTGTCACATGTTGAAATCTCCATCATCAGTCAAACCAGCACGTGCAGGTCTGGTTTCATCCTAATTATCCATGCCCCTTACTACTAAAACAAAAAGACAGATTCACTTCTTATCCCCCAGGTTTGATTGATTATGCCAAATAAAGGCAATTACTAGCCATATGGACACACTCACCTACCTAATGGAGATACTCCCTCACTGAGTAATGTTTCCCACCCCAATCCGTATTAAGTGAACTGGAGAGCCACACAGAGAGAGACCCTTTGTATAGAGTGAGGTTAGTGTATCTCAAATCAGGTACCAGAAGCTGATACCCACTGGAGCTCCGCTCTGTAAGCCCCATGCTGGCCTGGCTCTGTGTCCACCTGAAAGAAGGCATCTCCTCTTTCACACGAAGCCACCTCAGCCTGCCAAGTCATGTGCCCAGAGGGCTGAGTTCCCCCATGGTGCATTTTTCTAAATCCCCACCAGATACCTTTGTGAATGTCACATCTTCTCTCTGGTTCTTGTTTTCCTCTAAAATGAAAAAAAAAAAAAGGACAAAATACATTCTAAGCCTCCTCCCAGGTTTAAAACTCTAAGTGAGGAAAGCTTAAGCTTGATGCTACAAGCCTGTAAATATAAGTCTCTCCTCACCTTACAAGTGCACTTGATTTATATGGCATTTTATATTGGAAAGTAAATGTCACTGTAACATCAACGAGTCGTGACTAATTCTTTTGATTTTTCAGAGATGCTGTGTGATCTGCCTAAGAGGAAGAAACAGCTGGGAATAGACATGGTACAGGCTTCCCCTGGGACCTCGGGCAGGATTTCTCTGTGGACGCCAGTTCTAGTTCTCCTGCCCATCCCCCAGTGGTTGCCTTCGATACCTCACCCCTCTCTCCACCAGGAAGAACAGAACCATTGGCCCAACATAGAACCTAGCAGTCAGAATGGCCAATGAGAGGGTACCTATGAAAAGGTTTGGCTCCATAAATGTGTCTGCTACATCCTCCCAGAGGCTTTTATCCTCCAGACCAGCGGTCACCAACTGGTGGTCCATGGACCACTGGTGGTTCGTGAGGTCCAAAAGGCTGGCGACCTCTGTTCCAGACTGTCCCAAGGAAGTTCTTTTTGATCATGTGCCTCCCAATTTTTTTCTTCCCCATTTTTCCTATTTGTCAATCGAGCACATGAGAGTGAACATCTGCTTTCCAGTCTATTTTTATCACTTGCAGAATGGATCTGCTGCCCAGAGAAGGTTGCACTGAGGTCTTAATGATTCCTCCTGGTGCTGCCCAGTGAATTTGCTCCACCATGACTTTCAATATTGGAGAAGAAAAGGAGAAGCATTTCATTGCAACAGAGAACATCAACCAATCACTTGCCTTGGAATAAAATGTAAGAGTAAGCCCTCCACAGCATTGCACAGCAAGTTACACCTGAGCATTGCTTCTACTTGAAGTCCTACAACAGGAATGGAAAGCAGGGAAGGACTCAAATAAATTGAAGCACAGATTCTGCTTATGCAGACAGAGAGACACACTGCAGAAATCTGCATTCTGAAATAAATGCAAAATCTCTTGGTTCATTAATCCTGGAGGAGACATGGGCTTCCTCTATCTCCTTCTTCAGATTTGATTCACACCATTCTGGGGGAAAGTGAGACTGAATCAGTCCTGGTTGGCATGAATGCTGGCTGTGTGATGTGCGGAGTTTCCACTGGGAGGATGCTGAGGTGGGGCTGCATAGGAAATCCCTGGGGGCATCAGCCCGGCTGCCCTGTGTCTCTACTCCAGCCCCCACCAAGCATTTCAGCAGTGGCAGGTGTACTGGGAACATCCATCAAGCTGCCTCCAGGGATTCACCACACTCAGTCCACCAGCCTCAGAACTGGAGAATCAGATAATGTCTCCCTAAGAAATGGAAACTAGAAATTACCAAGACAGCCCAATCCTTTTCTCCCTCCACAACCGCCAGCCCCGGGCTTGACTGCTTGGTGTATTCCGAAGCAAACATTCAACCAAGGAAATCTCTCTGGAAAGCTTCTATGATTTGCTAGTGCCAGAATGCCTAGTATATGACTATCATGGACTGTCATCCATCACCAAAACCCAAATCCACCTAGAGTGCAGCTGCTTCAGTCACAAGCTGGCTGCCCCCTACGGCCACGCCCTGTTTGCCAGGTAGCTGTAATACAGGAAGTGGAGTGAGCTTTGGAGGTGAACCTGGGTCCAAATTCCAATCTGTCACACGCTGAGCAATTGGGCAAATTATTTAACCTCTCTGAGCATCAATGTCCTTATCTTTAAAAAGAGCTAATAAATCTCCACTTGAAGGATTATTTTGTGAACTGGAAAACTATATTTTAAAGGGCCAATGAAATACCTGTCCCAGAATGGTAGGACATCGGCATTTTAGCTCGAGGCAAGTCATCCTGAGTTCCCTTCTTACTTCCCACCCGATCAGCAACAACAGAAAGGAGAAAACTAATCCAGCAGGTGCTGCACCTAGGAAAGGTCTCACTATGCTACCTCCTTTATTTTGACTAGTAACAAACAGTAAGTTTGCAAAGTCAGCCTGCCATAGGCACACCCTGGAGGTATTACTCATTCCAATGCAAGTTATAGATGCCTCTTCACCCAAACCTGACCTCTGCAACACTTAGAGAACACACAGGTGGACCAGTGAAAGGCGGAGGTTTGAGAAGAGGGGATGTAAAAACCAGGGCCCAACTTAAAGAAGAGAGTTAATTCCACAAGGCTCCTCTGGCTTATCCCAGCTGCTGATTCTAAATATTCCATGTCCCTCTGTCCGTGGACTCCTTGTTAGGATCACAGAGAGGTCTTGGGTTATGCAGAGAAATTTCCAGAAAGCCCGGGGCATGCTCTGAGAGGCCTCTGTGCCTGAATAAGAAGACTAAGCAAAGCTAGGTGCCAGGTGCGCATGGAAGCTGCTGGCCATCATGAGCACCTGTGCCCAAGTACCTACTTGAGTCACTGAGAGTGACAGTCTTCAGGGACTTGGGGTTGATTGAAGCTGGAGTGATCACTACCTTGACAAATTTGGATGCTCGCTCCAATTTCATGAATTTGCATCATTGGCTGACTTAAAAAAGTGCATCAATACTTGAAACTAAAACCTCTTCGTTCTCGCTGAAAATGACAGGGGCTGCTATCTAAGCACAAAGCTCTAAGTTAGTGCTTTTATATCTACAAATACCATGCAGAAGCACAATTTTTATTCTTAAAAAAGGTTCTTGTCAAGAATTTACATTTGCCTTATGGGTAGCTGAAGAAACGTTACCAGAAGTGTCCAACAACTTCTAGTGAAAAAACTCACAATCTTTCCACGCCTGTACTAATTAAAAAATCAAATATCTGTTTTTAATAATGATCTCCCATAAATAGTTCCTGGCTTAAGTCGGATTTACAGTGTGCCTTCTCTCAAGGGGGAGAAGAGGCAAACTCTCTCATATTGTTCTCAAATGCCAAAGGCAGTTCTTTGGCTCAGAGACTGTTCCCAAATTGATGACTGCCATTCCTCTTGCCACCTCCACCCCCCTCACCCACCTACTGCCATCCAATTCTGTCAGCTCTGGCAGCAGTGGGGTGAGCTTTATTCCTCCAAAAAGGAGAGAAAAGGGAAGAAACAGAACTTTAAAATCCTTCCTAGTTTGGGTCCCCTTGCAATAGGAGGAGCTGTAGAGAACCTGAGGTTGTTAGGGGCAGACACACAGCTTCGATTGAGGAAGTGCCAAAGAGCCAACCAGGGCCACTGCCACAGCCCTGTGCATACAAGAGCACCCACAGATTCCCAGGACCTGAACACCCAGACCCATGTGCATGCAGAGTTATTTCTGAGGCAGAAACAGGCTCAGACCCACATGCAGAGATCAATACGCAAACCACAAAGGAAATACTCACAGAATGAAAGCCATGATGTATTAATAGCCTATGTTTCATTCAATGTTACTGCAAGAAAGAGAATAAATTACCAAGAGAAAAACTGAAGCTGGGAAGGAAAAATTAAGTGTCTGAGTCAGGAAAAAGGGCTTGACCCCAGAAGTAACCCCGGCAGAACTAAAATTTTGTATAAAATGGAATTTGTTGTATAAAGGGATGCAAAGAAAGATAAGGAATGGAAATGTGAGGCTGTTTCATTATAGTCCTAATACCTAACAGAAACAGATTCCAGTGGGAACCAGACTGAAGTTGTTGTGAATCTGTGAAAACATCCATGTGTAGGTCTTCACTTTAGAAAGTGGAGGCTCTGTGTTTTTCCATCCGGGTGGTTTTAGTCTCTGTCATGGGGAAGACTGCTTTGGTGGGCCTCTGACTCGTGCAGACGAAGGACAAGTTCCTTCTGATTTTTTGGGGGGAAAGCCTGAATCCCCAAACGAAACCCAGCGTAAAAACTTCAGGCTTGACATGTTGAGTGTCTATTTAACACAGGAAATTGGCTGCATGAACGGAACTATCTGTGCAGAGGTAAAATTGTGGCTTTGTTTTGTTATTTCTCCCCACGCTGGATTGAGAACTGAGTAGTCTTTGAGATTCTGGTTTGTTCTTGAGACATCACACTTGCATGGCCCAGACTTCTGCTTTCGGGAGATAGAAGTTGGACTATTAGGAGGGCAGGAAGTCCTATTTACACACACCCCTCTCTGCCCTTCTCCCCCCTTCGTATCCCCCCCTACCCCCCTCCTTGGCCGCTGGACCCCACACAGGCCTGACTTGAGCCTGAAGAATCCAGACTTGAAGCAACAACTATCAGTTATATTGCCAGGGACACGGCGGACAGCCACATTGTGAAATCTCCGATGGAGGAAAATGGATCCTCAAGGCAGTCATCCTGGGAGAAGTAATCCAGAGGCTTTTAAAAATGCCTTCACATTGGGTGGGGAACTTGGTCTGGACTCTCAAGCATGTAGAGGCTTGAGGCAGTCCCTACAGTGTGAACGAGCTCGAGCTAAGTCCAGAATTAGCAGAACAAGAGACTCCAAAGCTTGGTTTAGATCTGAGGCTCCATGAGACCATCCCCGTCTGGCAACAGCTACAAGCTATTGTCTGGGGGTTGTTTATCCTCAGGGCTTCAGTATGTTCCTCGGAACTGAACCTCGAGGTGGCTGTCCTGAAGGGAGTGAGGGAGACACAGGAAGAAGAGAGAGTGGTGGCCACCCACCGAGGATGGGGCAGGCCCGGCGCAAGTGCTCTCCATGGCACCAGAGTTAGCAAAGGGGCAGGATGCAGGCACCAGAATGAGAAAACTAAGAGCCCTCCTAAAGAATATCCAGAAGGCAGGAACCTGCAAATTCCTCAGAATTTGCCTACTGAGGTTCCTTGCCATAACAATTTAAGATTAAAAAAGAAAATGTAATTTAATTTTTTTTTATCACAGGCTGATGGAGGTTTGAATTATTTCAACATAATGCTCACAGAATGAAAGCCCCGGTATTTAAATAGTCTGTGTACTGTAGTTACTAGTACTAGACTCTGTTGCAAAAACCACTAGTTCACACCACTCCTGGCCCTCCTTTCCTTCTAGGGATCCAAATACTTTACTTCCAGCCCCGTACATGAGTGCCCACGAGCAGAAGTGATACCTGAGATGCCACTTTTTTATGTCAAGGCAGTTAAGGGCTGAGTGCCATCACCAGGCTTTCTTCTCCTTTGCTGCTGAAGATCACACGTTGCAATGAAATGGAAGAATCAAAAGAAGAAGGTGACTTGGATCCTGAGTCAATAGAGAGAGGAGAGCATTCCACACCCCCTCACCCCCATCAACCCACCCAGACTTGAGTCAGACTTTATGTGAGCAAAAAACATTCTTTTGTTGTATTAAACCAATTAGATTCCAGGGTTTGTTATGGCAACATACTCTAGCTAGCCTATCCTAACAAATGCCAACCCATTTTACAGACAGAGAAGTAAGGTTATACAGTGTAAGACACTTGTCCTAGGTCGCAGAATCTATTACTGTGGGAGAGAAAAGATTCGAAGTCAGGCTCTTCTAACTCCAGAATCTGAGCATCTAAGGTCTTTTTTTTTTTTTTAATCCTCAACAGAGGATGGCTGGAGATATATATCTACATTAATCTTTTTAGAAAAAGAGGAAGGAAGAGAGAGAGAGAAACATCAATGTGAAACAGAAACATTGATTGGTTGCCTCCTGTATGGAACCCACAACCTTTTGGTGTACAGGACAATGTCCCAAACATCTGAGCCAGGGCCAGAATCTGAGCTCTTAATTTGTCTGTCACTATCATCATCATCGTCATAGTCATCATCTATCATCACCAAACACTGACTATCTGCATGTAAATGCTGATTCTACAAACACAGTTCTGGAAATTATAAACTAAGACACAAAAAGAAAGATGAACTCCACATTTCTTAATCACTAAGAGTTGAAATACAAACAAAACATTCTTAAATCATTATATATATAATGTGCTATTTTCATTATATTTTCCTGGTCCTCTAAGAACTTCCAGGTATACTCTATAGTTTGAATGAACAAGTTAGGCTTAAAATTGAAACACAGAATGTGATTCAAAGATGTAAAAGTAATCATTAATATGTAATCTTTTTATATGTGTATCTAGTAAAAAAGACTTGAAAGAAATACATAAAATAGTAACTTATTCACCCCACAAATACTTACTGAGTTTGTGCCGAGTACTTTTTGGTGCAGAAACAGAGCCTACACGAGGCAGACAATCTCTCTGCCTCTTGACAGCTTTCCCAGTATTATTTCTTGGAAAAAAAGGAAGCCATGGGGAATTTTTATTTTTTCTGCATATTTTCCTATTTTTCAATGTTTAAACACCTTACTTCCTTGCCTGCAAAATGGGTTTGCATTTATTAGAATAGACTAGCTAGAGTATGTTGCTGTAACAAATAAACCCTGGAATCTAACTGGTTTAGCAAAATGGAAGAGCATTTTTGCTCCCTTGAAGTCTCATAGTATACTGTTCATATACCATCAGAACTTTATTTTAATCTACCATTCCTAACTATATCCCACCATACAAACATAATCCAGTTCTTTCAAAATCTTTAGAAGAATATTAGTCAGAATTGAGAGAGTACCTCTTAAACACACCTAGTAAGAGGGGGAAATTATGACTGGAATTATTATATTTTATGATTTTTAAGTTACTGGTTTCTTCCAAGAAAATTGGCAAAGAGATGACAAAATTGAGTTGAATGACAACATAATTTAATATCATGCCTCACAGACAATAACAGCAACCAGTAATTATATTTTCTGAACCAAAATATGAACATGTAAGTTATGACTGTAGGATTATCTATGGAGACAACAGAATGTAGCATTTGAAATTGAAATGTATGGCTGCCATATTCAGAATGATCATCGAATATTTATGAATCAAGCTCTAGCCATTTTGTTACCAATAAACTAATAAGACAAGATTCTTAACTTCACTTAAGATAAACAGCCCCTCTTTCTCTTATTGCCATGTGCAAATCACAACATGTCAGCTGTTGGTGTTTCCTCAATTTGCAAATACAAGAGCAGAACACTAAGACTAGGTGAGAACTATGGAGCTCTCTGCCTCCCTCCCTTCTCTCCCTAGCTGTTATATCCTCTATCATTTCTACAGACACACAATTTTCCCCAAGCAAAGTCTCCACTCAAACCACAGGCATCAAAGGGCTCGCTTCTCACTTCAGTACCTAACTGACCCATCTTATCCAGGATCTAAAAAATTCTTCTTTTTCCCTCTCTTTCACTTTTTTTTTTTTGGGGGGGGGGGGCTCTGTAAAAATTCCTGGTTATTTCTATAACTTTAGCTGAACACTATTCAATCAGTTGCAGGCAGAAGAAGTGAGAGCAGGGGATGAGGGGGAAGACAAGGAATTTTATAGACTGGATGTTTGAGCTAAAAGGGATATTTAGGTTTATGGATTTCAAAGTTATCATTTTACACAAGAGAAGCCAGGGTCCCTGAAGTTATTCAAAATCCAGCTCTAAGTCCTCATCAGCAAGTGAATGAGCTATGAGAATAGGGACTATCTTCTGCACCAGGTGTGCCTGCCTGGAGCACTGAGAAGTGAGTGGATGGATGTGCAGTGAGTAAAAGCCATCCCAGAAGTGGAAAGGATGTGCCAAAGGTTCTGAGTACGGACCCAGGCATGGGGAGCTGATCCCTGCAGGGAATGGGCCTTCGGTGGGACCTAGGATCTGGCGTGTGACATATTCAGTGGGGTTGAGCCGGAGCTGGGAAACGGGCAGAACTGGCTGCAGAGACTGGGAAAATGCAGACAAGCAGAGCACAGTGTCACAAGAGACAAGGACACACCACTGGCATCCAGGGTGTCCTCCCCAGAGGCAATAGGACATGAAACTCAACAGGAGGACCTCAGGTCAAGCAGAATCAGGAGAATCGGGAAAGAAGGCAAGCCTCAGCCAGGGAAAGGGAGGAAACCACCGTCCTAGAGAAACCAGGGTAGAGGCATTAACGAGACATAGTAGGTGCTCAATAAATAACTATCTAATGTATGAATAAAAAACTACTGATAGGCAGTTAAATGGAAGTTCAAGGTTCCCCTCGTTACCTGTGGGTCATTTTCACACCTACCCATCCCTACCACCCCCAAATAAAACCTTATAGCAGCAGTAAAAAACAGGACACTCTAGCAGAGCAGTGTAGCCCGCCCAGCCTGAGAAGGTCTAGCCCCATAAGCACTCCCACAGGGCAGCTGGGAGAAGAGAGAGTCAGTCCTAGGCGCTTTGTCAACTCCCTTCTCCCCATTTGCAACACGGGCTTCTCGAGGACTAAAGAAAGGACTGCTGTGCTAATAAACATCTTTAGGGCCATGAGACACTTTGTGCTAGTAACACTGGGACGTTCTCCACACCATAGTGACTCTGACTTAAAAATCAAAGTTGGGGGGAGGGGGGCGGAAGGAGGGAGGAGAGAAGAGGGAGGAGGGACAGACTATAGAATTTACAGACAGGGCAGTCAGAAGTCCTAAGTTCCAGAGACAATTTTATACAGCTAACTGGATCTCCTGGCCCCAGTTTCTTCAGCTGTAAAATGAGCAAGATAATAGTAGAAGATCCCTAATCTACTTTGGTTATAATCATATTTTTGTTGCCATCTAAGGCCTAAAATGAGGCATCTCTGAGTCTATAATAACCGAATCTCATGCCAAATAACTGGCTAATGTTCCTCCTACTCTTTCTTTGGAAAAACAACCCTCCTTTACACAGAAGCCAAAGCCTACTTCAGTGAAAACTGGGAGCTGCAGAGAAAGATCTCCTTTACTGATACTAAAAGCAATCATCACTATCCACTATCCGTTCCTTCATTTCGAGTCAAAAGTCTCCAGCTACGACAGTGAGCTACAGAAGTCATTTCATGTCCTTGAGTGTCATAACAATGACATTTTCTGCAGACACGATTACAGCCTGTCTGCATCCTGGTTTTTGTAGCAGATTTCTCCAACCAAAAAGTTAACTCTCTGAGAACAGGACCTAGTCGACTCATTTACTGGAGCACCTCTCAGAGCACCTGGCAGGCTACCTTGCACTTGGTGGGGCCTGCAAACATTTGTTGGGTATTTTTTCATACGTTTTTATCAGATGTGTTCCTATGCATAGCTCAGTGCCTCTTTCCTGATTTAATAATTGGTTTAGAATTTCCTTGGGTACAGATAATGACTCAGTCTTCTATTAAAGACCCCCTTACATATACCGAATCATTATGTTGCACAGCAGAAACTAATATAATGTTGTATGTCGATTATATTTCAATTTAAAAAAGACCCTCTAGCTATTTTGTATCACTGTACACTTTTTGAAAGTACATAGAGGAAAACAGTAAGTCAAGCCAGAATGTAGCAACTTGTGCCTGTTAAGGGTAAAATACCAAAATTTTAGGCTTTGTGGACCATAAAGTCTCTGTTGCAACTCCTTAATTCTTCAGTGTACTCGTGTTTCAATAAAACTGTATTTACAAAAAGCCAGTGGCCATATTGACCCATGGATTGTAGTTTTCCAATCCCTGAATTAAATCTCAGAACATAAAACAAACAACCATTTTTTTTCCATTTTTCCAGTCTCAATGAGAATCATTTGATCCTATACAGATTCTAAAGAAGCAAATTAAGAAAACAGACAATAATAGCATGATAATAACTTTAAAAAACTAAAGCAATAACTTTGTTTATTGATTATGTCTAGACACTAGCCGATCAGTTAACTATATTAAATACTATATACATATGACTGACTATGGATTTAAATACATAACCCCAAACAATCTATCAATATGTTTCAAAACCATAAATCCTGTCACAATAACATTCAGACTAAAACTCTGGCTTTTTCTAAAACCTCTCCCTAGAACAAACCTCCCCTTGCCTGTTCCAGAAAGGTTTCTCCCTGGGCAATAAACTCTGGGTGAAACCAAGGCAAGAAGTGGGCAAATAATTATGAAAAATTGTGGGTAGTGACCGCTCCTCACTCGCATAACACAATCAGTTCAGAAATAAGAGAAAAATCAGTTTTCACATTCTCCACAAAGGTGTAAAGAGGGGTCTTGATTCACACACTTTGCTCTATGAAGAGGTAGGGCGGGGGGAGGCCTAATATTTATCAGCTACCTTTTTTGGTTATCACTTAGAACAAAGAGTCGGAAGTTCCTCTTCACTCACCAGCCATCCGGGGACTCTGACGCTGGCACTGGGCACCTCTCCTGGTTCCTGCAGCTTCTGCAAAAGAGATCCCTCCACCACAGACTCATCCCTCCCGAACAGCTGGTGCCTCTCGGGCTCCTGTGCGCACACACCAGACACAAACTACCAGTATCCGCCTGGAAGCTGGGAGCTGTGCTCAGCATAATCGCCGCAACCCCTCCCCATGAGGTCCCTAAATAATAAACCAAGTTAAACTCGAGTGGTCTGACTCCCGGGAAAAGGAGAAAGAAAAAGATAGGGTAGCTTTGCCAACAGATAACAAAGGCTGCAAGCTGATCCCTAGGAACTTGGAGTCAGTTTAAATGGCACCAGGATACTCACAGATCCAGACACACTCTGGCGCTAGACACTGGCCCGGAAAGTGGATTAGCTGGGCAGATGGCATTAGACTTGGAGCCGGGATCGCTGAGTCTGCCAGCTACTTACTGTCGGAGGCCCCGCACATGTATTTAGGAGCCCTGCAAGGAGCCCATGGCCTCTCAGGACCCAGCTGCCTTGCCTCCAAGGAGTTCATGTGGGAGGACACCCCCCTCACTCCCACCCCCACAGACACACACATCAAGGGGGTGGTTTATCCCTCCCTGGCAAAAGAAAGAGGGGAAGTGAAGGGGAGGAGTCAAGAAAACCTAGAGAGAAACAGGGTGTAAGGTCTGAGCCAGTTTATACCCAAGGCAAGGCTGAGAGAATGTTTCCCAAATTCACTTGCCATCCCCTTTAACTAGAATTTGGTCTTTCCCTCCTTCAGGTTCACCTTCCTCAGTGAACAGAGGACCTGGGCTGGAAGGGTGATACTAAGAGGTCACAGATAAGGCAGAGGTCCCTGTCCCACCACCTTCACTAGCAATTCAACTCCTGAGCTAGGGCAGTGACATCAGCATCTTACAAGAGCTCTGGTAGCAAATCCCACCAGCTCCTACCGAGCAGCCCCAAATGAACGGCAGATAAATGAGAAAAGGACATCAGCGCAGCCAGTGGTTCTGTTACAATATTTTTTTAAAGGAAAAGAAGAGGAGAAGTTGTTCCCAAAAAGGACATCTCAATTGTAAATTGTCAGTGAGAAGCAACAAAACAAGAGCAGCAAAACAATGATAAAAGCCTAATCCAGAATCCAAGACGACAGAGCAGGTGAGGGAGAAGGAGACACAGTCAGCCAGGAAAGGAGAGAGCATAGGCCACCTCAGGGCGCTCCTGTGTCTGTCCTCCCACCAGAAACACTCCCACCAGGTGGAGGATGGGGGTCTAACCCCTCTGCCTCTCCCAGGAATTCCCTGGGCATGCCCATACCTCCACTGCTCTCTCCTCTGACTTGAGAATATCACAAAAATGATCCCCATCTCTGGGCCCTGCACCGTGTCTTTTCAAACATAAACAGACCCAGGTAAGAAGGGCAGAATCTGAGTCTGCTGGGCAACCAGCCCGGGATTCCCCCCCCCCCTCCACCCCCCACCCTGAGCTGACTGGAATCATTCAGTGGCCAAAAGGCAGCAAGGAGTATCTATTTTACCCTTTTCATCTGGAGCTGTCCCCATGTGACCTCCACCCCCCCCCCTCACCTCGGGGCACCTGCCTCAAACAAGGTCCCTAGTGTTGTCATTCACCTCATGGATAATTGATAGCATGTCAAGCTGATGCTAAGAAAAGAACAAGGTGGTGAGATGTGTGCCTGCTATAAATAGACTCACGACATGACCAGCATTTGCCAACTTTCAAGCGGAGAAAGGCGGAGGCAGACACAGCCGCTTCCCCCTGGGCTCTGGGAGAGCTGGCTCCACCCCACCCAGGCAGCCACCGCCTGGGGAGAGGCTGCGATCGCCAGCAGCCGGCTGGGGAGGTCGTGCTGCTCCCCACTGCAGCAAAATGAAACATACCGCAGGTGCAGGAACTCAGGCTTCTCTGACAGAGGCAGCAGAAAATCTCAAACAACACATGCTTTGAAACATTCGCCTCCTTTCTCCCATATTGTCTTTTTCTTTTTCATATGTAAGGCAATTCATTTCTGTAGCTTGTTCTTGTGGGCAGTTCTGGTTCTGAGCTTTTGTATACATGCACTCACCCAGGTAAACAAATATGCAGTAAGTAAGCACCTAGGCTGACTTGTAAATGCGGCACATGTTAAGATGCTGCAGATACAAAGAGAACAAATTTTAAAAAGGGGGGCCTCCGGCCTCATGAGGCATTAATCAAAAAGCCTTTAGCTACAAGTAGCAAAAACCAAAATAGAAAGAAATGTAAATGGAAAAATTACTCGGATGCGAGGCCTTTCTCAAACCTCCCGCTACAAGTATGCCACCAAACAAGGGGAGCCAGCCCGGAGCAGAGATTAGATTCAGGCTGTTGCCTTCCCTCCCATATGGCTTCAAGATGGTCGCCTTTAAATTGAGGGGGGAGAGGGGTCAGAGAACAGAGGCAAGTGAGCAGAACTTTTCAGGCTTAAAATTACTTCTATGTCTAAATTGAGATCTTTGGCTTGGTTGCTCACAGATGCAACAAACTGGAAAGAAATGAAAATGAATGCTCTTAATTCTCTGAGGGCATTGAATTGCTGAGTAAACAAGACCAGTCTAGAAACTGCTATCATTGCCCCTTCCCCAAAGGCACCTGCTTGCCCAACCCTCCGCCAACAAGGAGGCTGTGACCGCTGGGCAGGGCTTGGGAAGGTCCCCATCACCTGCGCCCACTGCGGACGTGTCCCAGAGAATAGCTGGAAAGGAGAAAGGGGAACAGAAGCTGCAGGTGAACAGGACCCACTGCCATCTTTGTTAGGAATCACTACATTTCAGGATCACAGAAATGGACCATATACACTGTAAGCATTGGTATCTACAAGCAAAGCAGCCAACTAGAAAACACTGGATATTTGAAGGAAGAGGCTGGGGTCCGTGGTCCAGTTCCTAAATGGGTGCCTGAGAAAGCCCTCAACCTTGCAAAAAAAGGTTGATCATGAGAGGTTCTTAGGAGAGCTATATTTGAAGCCAGACATTCACCAAGCACATTAGTTAAACTAAGTTCTTCTTCAACAATAACAGACAGCAGAATCGGAGCTTTGAATGCAATAGACCCACCGGTGCACATGCACCACCCACAAACCTGTTTCCTGCCGAGGCCTTACTAACCAAGCAGAGAGGAGAGCTCTCCCCTGCTCCCAAGCAGTGCATCTGATCAATAATCCAGACGGGAGATAGTTTGCCAAGACCCGCTGAGCCCTCGCAGCCAAGCATGACCTCAGGGGCGCCTGGTTATCAGGCTCTGAGCCCACGCCTAGGAAATGAGGGAAATGGACCATTGGCCGAAGAGCCCTTTGCTAATTCTTTTGTAATCTACACTAATAATCCCATGATGCAAACACAGGGGGGGAAAATCTTTCAGGAACCACCAGGAAGGTTATTTCTGAAAGACATAAGGGAATGATTATAATGATTTATTAAAATCTCACAATGTGAGAAAGTAAGATTGGCAAACAAAATCCAATTAAGGAATTCACCAAATAAAAAGGAATCACACTCCTTCAGCCTGAGGTTGACAAAGAAGCCATTCAGTAAAGAGTTTTATATGCTAAACGGGACCGTGTGAACCTAGTTATTTTCCATGCAGTGCTGTTCTTAAAAGAGCTATTTAGCTTCAATCATCTCCAGAATCTAAGAGACTAAGTATTTACACTTGTGCAGTTTTTTATTTAAATTCCAATTTTAAAATGAACTTGCCTCAGAGACTACACTGAATGGAGTTAAGAGTTGCTTAATACACTGTTTATTCATAGGTCTACCTCTTCAACATCTTTTCCTTCCCTTCTCTTAATTTCTCCTCCCCTTTTCCCTCCTCTTATCCCCCTCCTTTATTTTCCCCTTCTTACTACCTAACCCCTTTAAGTTTCTCCTCCTCTCATCCAATTATATCTACCTACCTTCTTTGTCTCTCAATCATATGGACTCCTTATATTTTGGATGTGTTTCTGCATATATAACCTGTTTGTTTATTTGTTTTTTTAAAAAATATTTCCCTTTTATTTTTGTTTCTTCTCTGGAGTTTATCCATAAACATTCTCCAAGATCTCAAAAACAAAGAAGGGAAAGTTGTTCTCTGACTCTTCATACCTCTTTCCTGGGTGCCCACACTCCCCTGCGCTTCATTGAATGCCGCCTTCACTCTATGCGCCCCCCTCAGGTTCCCCCACCCTTTCCAGGGAAACCTCTCACCAAGTCCACCAGTTCTGTTCAAGGCCAAGGTTCTAGGGACCTTCCCAGTCCCATCTTATAGCTACCTAGGCTGGTTACCACATCCTCTCCATTACCACGATTTCCTCCTTTGGTTTCCTGAGTTACTCATTCCTGATTTTTTCTATCCCCTCTTCCTCTCAGACCCTGCTTTTTCCTTCAGTAACTGCTGGTGTCCCCTCTTCTCCACTTGATTTACCTAGCAGTCACAACCTCTCTCTACCTCCCAATGGGGAGGTGGCCCAACATTTCATCTCTGCCTGAGACCTCTCTCCTGACGAAGCCAGAAGTAAACAGCTCACATTCAAAATGTCCAAACTGTACCCATGTCCTTCCACACCTGTCCCCCAACCTGTACTTCCTAGGAGAACAAAACATTCAAGTCAGGCTCTGGAAATCAGCTTGATACACTACTCATTCCTCTCCCAGCCAGTCACTAAAGCCACCTGTCCTTCCCCACCCTCCACTGCTACCAGGCCAGTTCAGGACCTTCCCACTTCCAGTGAGGTGAGACAAGTTGCTACCACCTTACCATGTATAGTGGTTCCACATCAACTACAAAGTAAATCTAAGCCTTTGGATATGTGTCTATCCCACATTTCCCTTCTACCTTCTAGCTATCCCAAATTTTTTTAAAATATATTTTATTGATTTTTTTTTACAGAGTGGAAGGGAGAAGGATAGAAAGTCAGAAACATCGATGAGAGAGACATCAATCAGCTGCCTCTTGCACGCCCCCTACTGGGGATGTGCCCGCAGCCACGGTACATGCCCTTGCCGGAATCGAACCCGGGACCCTTCAGTCCGCAGTCCAACGCTCTATGCACTGAGCCAAACCGGTCTCGGCTATCCCAAAATTTTTTAATCTCCCAAATGCATTATGCCATTCCAAACCTTCCTATCTATACTCTTTTGTAGGTGTGAGTGTGTGTGTGTGTGTGTAGCGAGGTGTATGCCCTGTCTGTTTTGACTGGGTAACTCTTTAAGATATATTTCAATTGTCATCTGTTCCATGAAGCCTTTGTTATGAACTGAATGTTTGTGCCTTCTCAAAATTCATGTTGAAGCACTAGGCCCCAGTGTGATTGTATTTGGAGAAAGGACCCTTAAGGAAGTAATTAAGGTTAAATGAGGTCTTAAGGGTGGGGTCTTGATCCCATAGGATTAGTGTCCTTATAAGAAGAGATACTCTCTTTCTCTCTCTCTCTCTCCCTCTCTCTCTTTCTCTCTCTCTCCCTACCCCCCCTTATCTTCCTCCCTCCCTCCTACATGCGTGCATTTACTAGGTGAAGGCAATGTGAGGACACAGCAGAAAGGTGGCTGTCTGCAAGGCAGAAAGAGAGCTCTTATCAGAAACCAAAACCTACTGAAACCTTCTCCTTAGACGTTCAACCTCTAGAACTACAAGCAAATAAATATCTGTTGTTTAAGCCACCTGGCCCATAGTATTTAGTTATGGCTGCCCTAGCAGACTCATGTACCTTTCTTAATCCCCCACGTCTCACCCTAGAGAGACTCGGTCATTCTTTCCTATAGCTTGTACAACTACCTGTTACAGCATCCACATCCAGTAATACTTTGTGTTTTTATGTCTTTTTCATCTTCAAACTCTAAACTCCTACAAGAAACAGGTCTTTCCATTTTTGTGCTCTTTTCCTTAATTTAGCATAGTATCTACCCAGAATAAGTGTTTAATAAGTACTTGTGATGTGAATTAATAAACTAGTAATGAAATGTGTGAAACTGAACTCCTTGTTTCATCTGAGTTTATACATGGTTGTTCAGGGTATATGTGTGTTGGGGGGATTATAAGTACAGGTATGTTTATACAATGACAGGGTTTATTTACAAGGGGTGATAGTGCAAGTAAATCAACGTGTTTACACCCTAATGTAGAACCATTTCTCCATTCCCTCCCCAAATCCTCCTGCATTCTCCTAATGCAGCTCTCACACAAAAGGGATCACCTTATACCATTTTATACCTGTGTCTCATCTTCTTTTGTTTTCCCTCCACTTGAGGCAGTTAGCCAGTCACCTTCCACAGCACACCATTCTATTTTCCTTGGCTGGAACTGACAGCATGAAGCCAAACTGAAGTCACTGGCTCAGGACATCTCACTAAACCAATGAAATCTCATGTAGAGCCTGTTCCCCAGGCGCTGGGAACTCTCTTCAACATTGCTGGACAGATCTACTTGTTTATGAACTACAACATAGCTGAGAAGAACAAGATGACTAATCCACCTGGCAGAAGTTTTGTTTTGTTGTTGTTTTTATAAGGAGTTTTAAGCTTATAGTGAACTGGAAAATCATGCTTACTTTTTCCAGCTTGGAAACAGATCTTCCCTGCACCCTGGGGAAATCAGTCCCCTGTATGCTTTCTCTTTTCCCGGCTATTTATGACAGCTTGGAACAAAGGGCTCTAGTCCTGTAAGTTTTGTTTTAACTTTCCTTTGTGCAAATGAACCTTCTTTTCCCAATAGCTTAGGTTTTACATGCTAATTTGGAGGGAAAGAGATGTGAAATGGATGTGAATCCACTTCACCACCTCCTCCCTAATCAAAACTGCAAAAAATCTCAGAAATGATACCCGTGCCCACCCCCCCACACACACACCTAGAGCACCAACATGGTCCGAAGAATCCGTGGGAGAGCATGGGGCTCAGATATCCCTGAGGTTCAGTGCACTTCAGGCTGTGGCCCAAGTAAATGCAGCTCTAACATGTATTTCTGCAGGGAGAAGCTTGAAGGGGGGCAGTCTGGTTAGAAAATGAGAAAGAGAGGGGGCTCTCAAAGCCATGTTTGCAAAGCACTTGACATTGGACTGAGAGAAAGTCTGCTATACCCCTTCCCAACAGTGCTGCCGACACTGTTATGGGTGAGATCACACCGAGTGTGATGAGAAGATACTTAAGCCTAAAGGCATCGTTTGTTTGTAATCATGACAAGTTCTTACACTTCCCATTCAGGTGTTTTGAGTTTACTCAGTAAGGAACAACTGAATTCACATATTTTATAGTATTTATTATTCTCAATTGATAGTGATTCTCAAGCAGCTATAGAAGTGGTTCACAATATAATATAGCCAGGACAAAACTTCTAAGAAATGCTTAGTTAATCACAGGCCTGAGGTGAGTGAAGAGGATGCACGCGCGCACGCACACACACACACACACACACACACACACACAGCATCTTCAGAAAATTGTTTTGACATGCTCATGTCTCATTGTTCAGAAGTGAAAATGTGATACCCTGAGAAACTAGAAAACAAAATGCCAAGGCCAAGGCAGTGGTACCATCTTGGCTATCCCAGTGGAAGTTAGAAAACCTGAGCTGGTCCTGGCTGGGTGGCTCAGTTGTTGAAGCATGATCCCTTACACCAAAAGGTTGTGGGTTCAGTCCCGAGTTGGGGCTCATCAGGAGGCAACCAATCAATGTTTCCCTCTCATATCTCTGTCTCTCTCTGTCTCTCTCTGTCTCTCTCTCTGTCTCTCTATCTATCTATCTATCTATCTTTCTCTCTCTCATCAATCAATCAACGAAAACATCATCTCAGGTGAGGATATTAAAAAGAAGAGCCTGTGTGCCTGAACAGACTCCCCACTCCTCTTCTCTGCCTCCCATCAGGAACCTGCTCAGTCCTCAGGGGTTACTCCCTTTCTTTGAATCAGCTGGACCCGCTGCACCTACTCTCCCTGTGGCCTCTTTCCATTCTAGTCCCTGTAGGTGACTATGGTGATTTCTAAACAGCCTAGAGCCCCAAGGGAAGAAGTGGCATTTTTCAAAACTCGGGGCTTACACCCAACCAACTCCTTCCACCTCCCTCCTCCCCAAATCCTGAGTGCTTCTGCCAGTAGCCCGTTGTTGTCATGGTTACTCTAATCTTTATCTGCTCGGCTTGTTAAACAATCTGACTTCTTCCAACCCACCTCCTGGTTGCCCCCACCTCCATGTCCTTCATTGCCTCCCCTCCCCATCCTCATGCCTGTCCTTTCCTGGGGATGAACGGACTGCAGTAATCACTTCCCCTCCCACCCTCCAGTCTAGCAGCTCCTCTCAGGAGGATTTTCTTTTATGTCCTTAAATGTAAAAGTACCACTCATGACAGAAACAACCAGTGGTTAGAAATGAAGGTTCTACACAAGAAGAGGAAGAAAGAGGCAGAAAGACGTAAGTCCAATGAGAACTGTTTTTGGCAAAAAGAAGCCAGTGTCCAGAAAAGTTATGGGATAGGCCTAGTGAGGTCGGCTAATGCCACTCCACCCAGTGAGCTACTCTCAGAATAAGACCTTATGTCCTAGTCTATAGTGACCAGCCCTCTTCTCCTGTTAGCATGCTCACACCACAGTCCTCATTTCTCCAGGTTAGAAGGTGACATTCCCTCCTCTGGTCCTGGCAATGCCCTTCAGGCTGCTCTGTATTCTATTACATCTGCCTCCTTAGAAACCTTTTATACAGCTTTATTAAGGTATAAATAACAAACAAAAACTGTATATATTTAAAGTACAACTCAATGTGTTGAGATATATATATATATATATATATACACACACACACACACACACACACACACACACACACACACATACACACTGAGTGGCCAGATTATTATGACCTCTGAATGCATAATAATCTCGCTACTCAATGTGTGTGTGTGTGTGTGTGTGTGTGTGTGTGTGTGTGTGTGTGTGTGTGTTCGTGTGTGTGTGTGTATCAGAGGCCTGGTGCATGAATTTGTACAGGTGGGGTCTGGCCAGCCTGGCCAGGGGGAGGGGATATGGGCGGTTGGCCAGCCTGCCTGCTGGTCAAATTCCTGGTCAAGGGGACAATTTGCATATTAGCCTTTTATTATATAGGATATACACTGAGTGGCCAGATTATTATGCATTCAAAGACCAGAATAATCTGGAGACTCAATGTATATTGTGAAATAATCACCAAATTGGGCTAATTAACATACCCATATGCTCAAATAATTACTGTGTGTTTTTTTTTCCTTCCTCCCTTCCTTCCTTACTTTTTTGTAGTAAGAACACTAATTCAATCAAAATTTCCTCAGTCTCCTGAATCATAAACCAATTTCTTTCTGCTTACTCTTTCCCATCAAGCATTTAAATGCAATTTCCCACCTTAAAACAAAATCCACTTTAACCCCACATTACCCTCTAGGTAATGCCTGCTCATCTTCCTCTATGGAAAGTCGCCTCTCTGTCACATGGCTATTTCCTGGTGGCATTCAACCTGCAGCTGTAGGTGCCCTCCAGTACCAGGTTACTTATAACTTCCCTGTTATTCAATTCCATGCACACCTTTTCCCCTTTTAGCTATCGTACTCCCTAACAAGTGGTGATTAACAGACAGGAATCTGATATTTTTTCACTTTGCTCAATTCTTGGCCCTGACATTTAACAGCTGAGGGATTTCGGCCATGTTATTAAAGCTCTCTATTGCCTCAGGTTCCTCCTGTTTCATCAAGGTCATTAACAGTATCTACCTCATCAGGTTATTATGGTGTTTAAACGAGGCAACATATGTAAAACAACCAGAGCAGTGCCTCCTCATAGGAAGTCACATAAAAACCACTAGTTTCATTCTATTACCCAGCAGCAAGGAATAGACAAGTGAGCAAGGCATGTAACATTTCTGCTCCATTTCCCAGTCATTGATGACCATTGTAAACTGGCTTTCCACATTGTCTCACAAGTCATCACTGCTCCTGCTCACGAGACCATTATAAACAGTGCTCCCTGAATATGGAATACCTTCACCCCAACATTGATTACAGACAATTCCTCCTCACTCTTCAAAACTATTCAAATATTACCTTTTCTAGGAAACCTTGCTTGGCTTAGCAGTAGTCCCGAAACCCTACCCAGCCAAAGCTTTCATGAGGTCATTTCCTCTGTGCTCCTCTGGTGTCCTAGGCTCACCTTCATCAGAGCACTGGTACAGAATACCATCTGCTCCCTGTCCTCCCTCCTATAACTTGTGCATTTCCTAATCCTAGTACCTAGTCCAATTCCTGGCAACCAGAGAACTTCCCATTATTGGGTGAGTAACCAAGAATGTTCTCAATAGGACTTAACCCAATTATCTCAACCATTGAGAGCTGTTTGAAACATCATATCATCCAAAGTAGTCATCACCTAACTTCAGATCACCTAACAGTTTTGGTTTCCATGTTCTATTTGTCCTCATCTAAGTTATGATAAGTCATAACTAGGGGGCCAATGAGAGAGCCCACATGACAAATCTGTAGCACATCTGTGAAGTACTAACTTTCAGGACCCTGGAGAAGTCATCCAAATGGGAATGATACTATCTGTCTGTTCTTTTGTTCATATTTATCGATCTTGTCCAGGAAGCTTTGGGTGTGAAGTATGACCTGACACAGACACTGTCAAAATTCTTCCTGAAATCCAGATATACCATATCCACTGTATTTACTCTCCTTTGGGCTCTGCCACTTTCAATTTTCTGAATACAATTCATGCTACTTGGACAAGGCATTCTCAGTGAGCCAGTGTTTGCATTTAGGGATCACCCCTTTCCTATGCAAGCACTTACAAATTGATTTTTTTCATGCATGACCTGCTCAAGAATAGTTTATAGAAATGATGTCAAACTCTCTCATCTATAGTCCTCCTATTTTTGAAAATATTTTAAATAGAAAGTTGGCCTATCTCAGTTTTCCAGTTCCTGTCCCATTTATTATCCATGAGTCTCCAAAGATTCTAAGTAGTAATTCAATAGCTTCTCTCTGTTACCTAAAATGTAATTCATCCAGGACAAAAGGCTTGTGTTTTGTAGCTCAGGCTGGTGTTTGCTTACATCTCTCTCATCAGGAGAGAATTTAAGAAAAGGACTAGGACTAGCTTTTTTCTATGGTTATTGGAGGTTGGGGTATATCCTAAAGTATCATTTTCTTTAAAGACTTAGGTTAATCAATCATCCATTGATTTTTTTCCAACTAGAATGGTATATCCATGTGTGAGTATGCACAGCCCCCCGCGCATAAACACACACACACACACACACACACACACACACACACACACACACACACACACACGCAGTCAGAAAGACCAAGCTTCCGCACACTAGTGGTGTCTCACCCTTAGGCAAGACTATTACCCTCTGTAAGCCTCAATTTCTTCATTTTCAACATAAGGAGAACAGTAATGCTATCTTTCAGGAAAGATTTAAGATGAGTTAATACAAAGGTGCCTAACAATGGTGCCTGCTACTGCCACTGTCACTAGGCTTTCTGTCAAGCCATATGAATAATATTTAACATGTCATTCCTGATAAGAAAGGCTCCAGAATAAGGTCAGGTGTTAAATGGCAGAAAGAATTAAACCAATCAAGCACCACAATGTAGAACTTCCCCACAAGAACTGCTGAAAACTACTGATCCGTAGATCTTCCTGTCTTTACACATTTGACGTGAGCTTTGGCTGGATGACTGAAAGAGCAAAGAAAGCCCCCACGCATCACTGGATAGCAAATAAGATCTATATAAAACGAATCAAAGAAAGACCAACAAGACAACCTAGGAGAGACTTCACCATTGGCAGTAGACCTGTTAGTCTCAGACCTTGCTAACAGCCCTCAGATACAGCCTAGAGGCCAGGAGTTTAAAGAGCAGTGAACTGAGCATAGTGCCCAAATTAGCAGGTGAATCCTGCTGCACCCTGTTCTTATTTCACCAAGTACCATTACCTCCTACACTCTGCATTCCCCAAAACACTGCCCCCGCCCCATACCTGAAGATGTTCTAAGGAACATGACATTCTAAGGAACATCTATGAGGGAAATGCTTAAATCTTCCTTTGCTTTCAATCTTTTTTATGATTTTTGCTTCCTGTTTGAGTATTCAGAGGCTGAAATGTAGATTAGCTCTCATTCAGATGCCCAGAGCTTCCATGACCCCAGTGCTTCAAGGAGCCAGAGTCAGGCTGGGCCAGTTACAGTGCGAGACATAGGAAGGGACATCAGTCCTCACAGGAGTCACTTGTCAGGTGAAAGTACCCGGATGACCCTTAGTTCTTAAGCCTTTCTACATGTCTGTGGCTGTTGAGGCACATTCCGGCTCCAACAAAATGCCACTTCCTCTTGGCTTTCTAAAAATAGCAACTAGATTATGATTATTCTGGGAATTTAGATTTGCCTCTCATGGAGAATTGTTTTTTCTTCTGCAAATTTAACCTTTTCCTCTAATTTCTTTTCACACTCCTTTCTTAAAATAAAACCTTTCTGTCAGAAAACTAAAAAGAAGCTCTTACGTCCAGTGTCACCCATTCTCATAGTGCAGCCTCTTCTTTCCTCAGAGGAGTCACTTCCACACGTGGAAATGGAAAAGCAAGAGAACACCACTGAGGATCTCCTTTCTGTGAGTCCCGGATGTGGAAAAGCCTACCTTTCACATGGTCTACTGTCTGGTTCCTGAGCGCAGCAGTGACTTCAGTGGGCACTGGGAGAGAAGCTGGAAGGGAGAGAAGTGGTCCTCATGGGCCTGCTTGGATGTTTACTTTCCTCTCAAGGCAAAACAAGGTGCCTACCCATCAAAGAGGGACTGCGCTCCCAATTGTGAACTGCTAGCACAACAGGCCATGCCTGCCTGCCCCCGTCCCCAAAAAGGCCTCCCACCTTCCTGGAATGATTTTAGGTCTCTTGTAGTGATCATAAAAGCATGCTGCAACATCTCGAGGGAGAGTTGTCTGGGCCTGCGAACCTGAGCTCTAAGTGAGTGACAGGATGTCAGACTGCTTTGGCATTTGGTGTTTGCAAATCATCATAACCTTTATTTTAAGCCTCTAAAGGTGCCAAGCGATGGCTCCTGGGTTGACTTTGATAAGATCTTATCACTGATTCAGCAAATATGTAATGTAAGTGTTTTGCTGCTCATCCCAGACGTGCATGGTGTCCCTCTAAGCCAGATCATACTTCTAACATGCCTATCCCCTACTCTGACTTCATAAGTGCAGAGCGGCACCCTGGGTGTCAGGGTTTTTAAGATGCTCCTCTGAAGCACATGGACTTATTATCCAGGTGAACAGACTCAGACACTTTAACTTCACCTCATAATCCAGAAAAAATGGTCTGCCCCCTTTTTGCTAAATATACACATCTGAAAGAATTTGGGGAGGCTTTCTGCTTAACTGGTTTCATGTAGCTCAACAGATATCACTTGTAGCATTGATTAATAATGATCTTAAAGTTCATCTACACCATTTCCATCCAAAACAGAAATGCACTCCCTAATAGAAATTCATCCACCCAAGGGGCAGTTTCCTCCACCAGTCATGCCCACTGCCAGGATGGCCTTTCCTCGTGGTCTGCCCGGGGTGCCCACCACATTCGCATTTCACACCTGCTGTCCTGGTGTATTTAATAAGCCTCCCCTTCACTCTAATATTCACTTCTTGGTTTAGAAGATAATAGGGTCACCATATAATTTACCTATGGCACAGGATAAACTTTAAATCCCTGTCTTACAATGAATCAATGCTCACACTCTATCCCTAACCCCGCCCCCCCCCCTCCCACCTCTCCAGTCTCAGCATCCAGTGCTTCCTACCAGGGACCTCCTATTCCCACCCCACAGAACCCTTTCCCTGCCCCATCTCACACATGTAGCAACTGAGGCACAGACAGGAACTTGCCTAAAGCTTTACAGCTACTAAGCAGTAAACAGTTTTCCACGAAATACACCCAGTTCCAGTAATGGTTTCACCTGAGATTTTGTTTCCAGACCCTCAGGCTCTTTACTAACAGCTTTCTCTGGCAAACTCTTACTTGTTCTATCGGAAAAAAAGGTACACCAGCGAACACAGGCTCTAGGTGTGTCTGACCACGGAGGAGGTGCTACCTCCTGGGATCAATACATTACAGTTCCATTAATGCAGTTTTTGTTGTCTCATCATGTTTAGCAGCTTATATTGAGCTTTTAGTCAAATGAAACCTAAATGTCTTTTCGCTACCAGATCTACTGACAGTAGGTATTTTTCTCCCATCATCACCATCGATTTCTTTAACTCCCAAATCAGATTTTACATTTATCTCTTTGAAATGTCACCTTGTTATTTTTAACCCAGCCTTCCAGCACACTGTGATCATTTTGAGACATATTTTTGTCATCGATTAGATTCTTTCTAGCCTTGTGTCTGTTACAAATTTGATGAGCACACCTCTTGCATCTTCTTCCAACCGGCTGGCAAAGCCACTGCCCAAGGCAAGTCCAGCATGGAGGGATCTGGAGAATATTATGTTAAGTTAAATAAGCCAGTCAGAGAAAAACAAGTATCACATGACCTCACTTATATGTGGAGTATAATGAACAAAATAACTGAGGAACAAAATAGATCCAGAGACATAAAAGCATATTACAGAGGGAAAGAGGTGGGAATTGGAACAAATTAACCAATAAACTTATATGCATATATGCATAGCCCATGGACAGACAATAGTGCAGGGAAGGCTTGGGGAGGGGACAGGAGTAGGGTGGATCAATGGAGGGGGGAGAATGAAAGGGAACATCTGTAATACTTTCAATAATAAAGATAAATTTTTTAAAACTCAAGCCCATTTCACTGGTGACATTCCTCCTCTCACCTGTGCCATCATTGTCTTCCAATGAGCATTCCTACAGGAAGCACTCCCTGGTCAGAATTTAGAGCCACCCCAAAGGTCCCCAGTGAGATGCCAACACAGGAATCTTCCTGGAAATGATGAAGCTGAATCGCACCACTGACTACACAATTCAGCCAGTGGCCCTCGGGCCTGGACTGACTGTGAGGATAGGCAGAGCGGGACACTGAGGTGTCTAGGAAGGCCCTGAAGCCCCAAAGCTGCCCAGACTTCCACTGGCTAAGAAGTGAAAATTCATTGTTGCAGTTTCACCCCCAAAGCCTTACCCATGTTCCCAGGAGACGTTCCACTTACACCTCAAGCTGCTATCAGACAGCGGTGCCTGAGTGTGATCCAGAAGGGTTTTCGGAGAACACTGCTGAAAGGAAAAGGCCAAGAGAAGCCTGGTTGAAAGATCTGCCTGAGGTCAGATCTAGTTTCTGAAATCTGACTCTGTTCCTTTCATTTCGAGATGAAGGGAGGAAGAGAAAAGAGCTAAGAGATCATTCAGGAGTGAGACTCCCGAGAGAAAAGGAAGAAAGGTATACCTCAGAAATGCTCAAGGAGGAAGAAAAGCAAACCAGCCTGTTGTTCTGAATCAATTCCTGTGGGTTTCTCCAGCCTAATGGGGAAAAGGAGCAAATGCCAGGAAATGAATTTTTCCAACAGTGATGTAATCAGGCTTCCATTAAATATGGCATAGTCTTCCTATACTGTAGTGTAAGGAGAGTGATTAAATTTTAAAAGTAACATTCCACAAGGACAAAGGGAAAAGGAGAGGTAAGGATGTAAGAAAGAAACGTCAACAGTCTTCTAGATGATGGAGATTTTGCTGACTACACAAGTCATTACTGACCTATTAGAACAAGGGAAACAAAATCCCTCAAATAACAAAGCCAAGAAAAGGCAAGCCATAATGTAGGCCCTTGTACCGTAGGCCCTTGTACTGTGAGCCCTTCAAAAGGCCAGCATTGGAAGCAGTGGCATGGGATTCCTACAAGGCCAAGTCCTCCTGATCCCATTCCTCTCTCCTCTTTGCATGTGGCCATGCTTCCCCCATCAGTGCAGGAAAGGAGAGATTTTTATTTCTAAGGAAATTGAAAAAGAGGTTTTCAGGAACTAGGGACATAGTGAGGAGGACGTGCATGGGGGTACAATGGTGAATGTGAACCTGAAAAGGAAGAACTGAGTGCAAGTCCACACCAATATGAGATCTCTCTGTCCCCTGCCTCAAACATGGCTCTCACAATACCTGCAGAGGCACATTCCCGGGAATGAATCTGGAAGGTTTTGTTCTAGATCGTCTGATCTACCCAGAGGAAAAGTTTACAGGTGATGACAACTAGGGAGCTCCCAGCTGAACAGATCTGCGCATGTTAACTCACTGGGCAGTGTGGCCCCTAACTGACCAGCCTGGCCACCTGCAGTCTGCACCCTTCAGCAATTCAGAACCTCACTCATACTCGTGAACTGACAGCCACAGATCCCCTGACAATGGAAGAAAGCCACGGATGTGGAAGAAACCAAAGTACACAATCAGGAAGGAGGAACTGAAACATAAACAACAGAACATGCCAAAAAGAAGACATAGCTCTTGGGATTTAAAAATGTCACAGAATAAAAAGTCAACCTGGGTTCAATCCTTGGTTAGGGTGCATACAGAAGGCAACCAATCAATATTTCTCTCTCTCCCCCTCCCTCTCCATTCTCCCTCCCTTCCTCTAAACAGGCAGTCGGACATCCTCAAGGGGTCCCAGATTGGAGAGGGTGCAGGTTGGGCTGAGAGACTTTCCACCTTCTCCCCCCCATGCACAAATTCGTGCACCAAGCCTCAAGTAATAATAATAATAGCAAGAAAAAATGAAATAGTAAATAAAAGAAAAAAGAAGCAGTAATAGTATATATATGGCTCCTCTAATGAAGAATATTTACAAAATCATCATCACTGTTGGAATCATAATTTAAACAGTGCAATAGTGAAATATAGACTTTGGAGCCAGATTTACTTTGATTTGAAGTCTGGCTCCACCAATGACTACCTAGAAGACTTCATGAAAGTTATTTAACCTTTGTCTCAATGTCCACATCTGCAAAATGGAAAAAAGAATCATACCTACTTGGTAAGGTTGTTACGAAGACACCTTAATACGAGTCTACGGCTCTTAAACAGTGTCTTGCACCTAAAAAGTACTCATGAAATGTTAGCTGTTCTTTAACATGTTATATATTACAGTCCAAATAGTATAATCACTAATTTAACCCAAAACTTTGATGTAAGTATATGAGGAAGAAAAAAGTACGTAAAGATGGGGCACACTGTTGTTAGTCTAAAACCTTATCATTCATGGAAAGCAGACAGTACATAATGACCACAATTGGCAAATCCAGTAACAGTAGCATAAATACAGCATTTAGACATGTAGAGGTAATTAAATGCTAGAAGGATCAGCTAGCTGCTAAGAGAATTGAAAGTTGCTGCCAGGGGCAGCAGACTCACTCACCAGTAGGAGGGTTGAGGCGCATTCATGTGAGTAGTTTATTTTCATAACCATTTAAAAACACTCAAACACACACACACATATTTAAGTAACCTTATCACACTGAGCTGAAACCCAGAGGGACGACAACAGCTGACTCTCACGAAGCAGCCTCTTCAAAAGCTAAGACTGACTCAGAGCAAAATCTATCCCTCCCAGCTGCTTCTCACCAAAAGTAAGCAAAGGGCACATTTCCAGGGAAAGGGAGGGGACCAGCCTTGGTGCATAGAGACCAGGCTAGGAGTACAGTGTCCAACTGCAGCGAGGTGTCCTGGATTCTCCCCTCCGTCCTTCCCTCCTCCTTCTTCCCTCCTACCTCAGCCCTCCTCCCTCCTCCTCCCTCCCTCTTCCTTCCTTCAGAGGACCCTCCCCATCCTGCCCTGTATTCTTGCCTGCACCTCCCAAGCCAACCCGTCTCACTACAGGACAAAATAATGTGCTGCAGTTTGATTGAAGGGCTGGTAAATTGTACTCCCAAGTCTTTTGAGTTTTCTATTAAATGGTCCATGGGTGGTTTCACCAGAGAAACTGACTCTTGCAGAAAAAATATTTCTTTCCTAAGGTGAAACGTGGGCATTCTGTATTCTGAGAGATACAATGCAATAATAGTTAGAGGTGCCGGCAGATGAAAATACCAGTTAATATAAGAGATTTCTGAAAAAGTCAGGAGGGAAGGAAATACAGTTTTGTCGTCTTCTCAACAAAATGGAAAATGGGTCAGGAAGTTCTGAGAAAAGACAGCATGTATTAAAGGGACTGGTCATTGTGATTACAGAATGCTGCTACAGGGCAATCATCACGCTTTCTGCTTTTCCCACTTTCAAGGGAGACATGAAGAGCAAGTGCAGGATATGGCAGAACACATTGAACACAGCAGATAGCCTCTGGCTGAGGTAGAGTCCAGGTCTGGCCTTTGAGAGAAAATTTTGTAAAAGGATTTTGACCCCAAATGTACCCAACATTTTGGAACTAAAGTGGAAGTTATATCAACCAAAGAAATGGGTTTAAAGTGTGCTGTTAAGAATTATTCCCAGCTGTCAGGGAAGATAAGACTGACACCATTTCCTGCTTGGTAACAGTTAAATATTAGCTATAAAATGCAATAAATTACATTCAGATGCATTTTTTACAAAACCTTTTAGGAGTTTTTAAAGTGTGTTTACTTAAAATTTTAATATTATCACATAGTCTAGAACTGAACTGATGATGAAATATTTCACTAATGAGGTTAAGACAATCCTTCTAGGAGGTAAGTAAAGGTTTCATCTATACAACTGTCAACTTTCATTTTGGTATAATTCTGCTTTTGGTTCTCAATCTGACTTTCTCTTTTATGTTTGAAATCACAATCATTCATTTTTACACAAAGCAAACACTTTCTTAAACTCTCACAAAGCATTTACCTACTAGTGGGTGAAAACAATATTCACATCGCTTCATATATAAATATGTCCAGTGTTGTGGCAACCACTCAAACCCATAAAATTAAAAAGCCAAAAAGCATTTTTGTACAAATTCAAGCAAATTTTCTCTTGACTAAATCAGAGGAATAGATACCACAAAAAAATAAATCTTCATTTCCATGATATTTTAATGGCATAGGTCAATACTATTTTAAAAACTCAATGACTTGATATACTCAGGATATGCAGAGTGATGCTGCTTTACTCTGAGGAAAGAGCTTCATTCACTGCTGAACACTCTGATGAACTCATCCAAATATGTGTAACACACTCTGGGTGAGTCTGGAAGCTTTCTTAGTAAAACTCAGACTTAACACCTGAGACAGATGCTCAGCTTGCCTCAAACTCAAGTTGGGGAACACCTTCAATAATAAGATGACATTGTTCTTAGGTGCTCTAGAATCACCCAAAGGCAGTGGAGACCACTGGGTGTGGACACAGGAATTGGTAGCTGTTGGTTTCAGAGAATAAAGAATGACCTGGCACTTACACTGTCTTATTCTGATGTGTGATGCAGAACCTGGCTACATTATTGTGCCCTCATGTCCAGAGAAAAAGCAGGAAAATAAAACCTGTACCTGGTTTTATGCCTCTTGCTTTGTAGTCCACCGCCTCATTCCAGAACTTCGTGTTAGCAGTGGGGTAACCTCTGTGTCCTCACCTGTTGCTGATCAAAGTAGAGCTCTTGGGATGCCATGAGAATTTCCTGAGGCCCCATGGGAGGATTCGGTATTGGGGAACACTTTGTTGATGAAGTAACATTAATGGAATTCCCTCTCAAGGTTCTATCCCGCTGTCCTGCCATGGAAAAAGCCCAATTTTGACTTTAGAAGAGCTAGGCTCAAAGTCACTGCCCAGAGTTTTCACTCCACATTAAAGTCCATTCCAGTCCAGCATTTGGCTAGCTTAGCTTGTGCTCCCAGCTGCAGTCCATTGTGTGTAGGGTCTGCATGGCCATGAGTCATGTGACTGCTTAAGGTCCTCACGGCAGGCTAGCATGGGTCACGGAACAAGCAAGTGCAAAGCAGCAGGAGTGAAACAGGAAGAACAAGAGAATGAGAATTTTTTTGTCTGAGGATTATGTATGCCCAAATGTTCACGGGCTTGTATTGGGGTCCCCCTCCTAGCCAATGATCTTTGTTCCCAGGTTAGACTGATGGGCAAGCACCTTCCCTACATCATCCCAACTTCACCGCTCATGGGCCCATCTCTCCTTTGCTTGATCCCTTTCCTTAGTGATCTGCAGGGACTGGACCGGTGGTTCCCTGGGGAATGTAAAGTTGCAGCTTCCTGGTGAAGCTGCCCAGATGACCATGTTTACAATGCCTGGCCTCCCCTTTGCTTTCTTCCTATTATTAATATTGATAACTAGCTAATTATAGCTGTAACACTTCCATGTTGAGGAAATTAAGGTAAAGTCTCATCTATTCTTTTTCCACTAAAACCAAAATTGCGGTCATTAGAGCGCTGTTGAGATACACCTATCATAAAGATAGGAATTTAAGCTAAAAGAGAAAATGTCTAGGGAGGAAGGTAATGCCACGACTACCTTTCTCTAAACAAGCATCATATTATTTAAATATGCCTTTGGTCTGTTCTGTCTCTCCAAGTAGACTGTGTACTCACAAGCAAGAGCGATTCTTTACTCATCCTTGAGCTCAGATGAGCAGCACAATCAATGTCTGGCACAAAATAGACTTTACTCAAACTGAACTGTGTCTACCAAAGAGCGGTATCCAAAAAAATCCAAGGAATACATACATCAGATAAGAAAAAAGAAAGCAAGCAGAATACTTTATAATGAACAGCCCAAGTCCCTACACCTATTCCTGGTCTTATTTCCCAGAGGCAACCACTCTTGACTATGAGAATTTGTGTTTAAGGTTCCATCTTGTCTATTGCTAACACAGAAACAGAAGGGGAAAAAATGATGCTAGATTTAAATTATTCATGTCTCTTTATAACAGTGTGGTGGTTGTCAGAGAGAAGGGGGTGAGGAGTGAAGAGGGTCCTAATATATAATGACAGGAGATTGACTTTGGGTGGTGGGTATACTGTGCAATATGCAGATCTTACAACATAGAAACCCAACCAGTGTCACCCCAATAAATTTAATTTTTAAAAAGGGGGGAAGAATAGGCCCCCAAATATCTGGGAACACTGCCGCAGTTATTCTAAGTTGGGTTTTCTTTTCATAGAATCAACAAGCATATATTGTTTGCACTGAAGTGGTGACATTCTGTGTTTATACTTTTATTAGTCAAGACCAGCTTTCTCCCTCCCCCTTACAATGAAGAAGGCATAAGTAAGTGCAACCCTAAAATCAGTGGGGACAGAGTACATAAAAATGAGACACCGGGGGTGGAGAGAAGAAGGCTGAGTCAGTGTCACAATGGGACAAAATGCTCTGAGCTAGTGTTGCGGGAGGGGGAGAACCACCAGATGTAGAGATCCCCTCCCCTTTTTGCTTGTTCCCAGCAGGTGCCATTCTGAACAAGATGGGACCGGAAAGGCAATTGCTTCATACCACACTTCATGTCTACAAACTGTTTATCACAGCAACTCCGCATTCCAGGGACCAGCCCTCTGATTTTGAACCAGTAACAATCTGCAGAATCCCAAGGAGTTATTTATAATGGGATTTCTTTCGTATTAACAAAAGCGAGTAGAAGCACAAAATGATGATGCACTTATAGAACATAACAGCAGGAATAACTCGGCAAAGACATGACAATTTGGGGAAATCCTCAGTACAGTCAAAAAATAAATATAATTAACTTGCAGAGAAGACGCTACCAGGCTCTTTGCCAGAGAAACAGATTACTGCCTTAAAGTCAGCCTGGAATAGGTGTCCTGACCCCCAGGAAATAATGGAGGCCTGAAATGGTGACCCCGTAGGACACCCCTGTGAGTTCAAGGGAGTTGGGCTGAATGGGTATCTGTTAGTCAAGAAAAGACAAGAAACTGACCAGTTCAGAAAAATCCTGTTGGCAGAGTCCAATACTTAGGTAATGCAAAAGGATCACTTTCTACTTAAATGGAGGAGAACCCCATGGCTCAGAAAGAAAAACAACCAAATAATGGCAATGAAAGAACAAGAAAAACGGAGAAACTAATGTTTTCTAAATGCTTAATCTGAGTTTACAAAGTTAATCTGAGTTCACGGTCACTACACTTACCGATAGGCATCACTTTCATTTTATAGATGGGAAGACAGGGCCTTACAGAGGTGTGACCTGTGAAGGCCACAGCAATAATAAAGTAACTCAAGTCCAAGACTGACTCGAAATCAATGTTCTTTCTATCACAACAAGGTAGATATTTAGAAGGTGAGAAAAAAAAATAAGTTATCTAAATACATGGACATTATGTATGGTAATAACACCTCTGAGGTTTATAGATAAGCAGGCAAGTATGTCTCCATGATACTCTACCAAACTTTTCTTGGTCACTTAAACTTACTTTCTTGACTGGGTTCCATATCCCATTTCCTGGGTGTCTAATTTAGGCCAATGTTTTCAAATACTGGTAGGTTCTTGTTAGCGGATGCTTGACATTCACCTAGAGTTTTAGTTCTAAAAAATGAATCCTGCCCTACAGTGCGAGTTAGTAATAAGAGTGTGTGGGAAAGTTGCCAGGTGGGTCCATCCCTAGCCCGGTGTGTCCAGCTGCCATTAATCAGGGCCATCATAACACATGCTCCCCTCCCCCTCTGGGACACCTTGAAGAGCAGTGACGCAGAGCCTGAGAGCACCCTGAGCAGATGCATTTCCCAACATCCAAGGGAAAGGAAATCACTATTTTAAAAAAGAGCAACCACCCGTTTTCACAAACACAAAACAGCATTTGATAAAGGCCTATATATGAGCTGTATTTAAACTCTTCAACACATTAAGTATTAAACCAAAAAGAAATTACAGTCATCATTTGAGCAACCATAGAAAGCACTTTAAAAACACTGTCACTGTTTGAAAAGGGGAAATTAGTTTGGGCTCCAATTTTCCCAACTGCTTTAAAAAAAAACTAAAAAAAAAAACTTCAATTTTGTGTGTGTGTGTGTGTGTGTGTGTGTGTGTGTGTGTGTGATCTCTAATGCTCTGAATAAAAATTTGGTCAGTTACATGGAGATTTTTTTTTTCTCGGAAAGATGTTTGTGAAAAAAGAATGAAAGTAGAAGCTTCAAGGAAGTTTCCACTATTGCAAATCTTCAACTCTGGAGGGTTCCCGCACCACCACTGTAAATAAAATGAAAATATCCACCTTTATGTGCATGTACATAATAAAATGCACCCATATTCTTCTGTGTTTGTATATCTGCAGACACACAAGTTCACCATCACACTCCCCCCACACCATAAACAATCAAAAAATAAAGTGGAACTCAACCTTCCCCCTATCCAGCGGTGTTTTTGTTTCCAGCGGTCCCACATGTCTGAGTTGCTGGTAGTAGCCAAGGTCTCACAGGCCACTGTTCCCAAATGGCATCTCCTCTGGAAAGGCCACCTGACTGGTAGGCTAGCAGCTCCACCTTGCCCTACTCCCTCCTCTTCTCTCACTAGCCTCCTTCGTGAAGGCCCTGTGTGAAATGGAGGTGGGATGGGCTATGCTAGGGCATGAAAAGGCCAAGCAGAGTCAACATTTCTGTGATGTTAGAGGAGCGTTATTAGTGGCTACTAGCCATTTCTGAGAAGAGAAAAAAAAGAAAAGAAAATTCTTCATCTGCCACCAGGTCTACAAGCTATTCTCAAGTCTTTCCATTCAGCAGTTTTTCCAGGCAGGTCTCCACACACCGCTTCTTTTTAAACGCTAAGCTGACTCAGATGCATCGGCAGAAGTTCTCTGACTCACTTCTCTCCTCCTTCCTTTTTTTTTTTTAACTCCTTGACTCCTGAAAATGTATGCTCCACTGAGGATTAGCTCTTCTCACATTAGGAAGGAAACCAGTGCCAAGCATGCTTGGGAGAACACTTAGGAAATAGCAACAACGATGCTAAAGAAATTTTCTCTGAATTTGACTGGCAGGCACTCATTTACAGGCATGTGAATACTGACACTTCTCTAGACTTGTAGTCTTTTCTCCCTCACGTTCCACCTAAGTACTTCTGCTTTTCCTCCTTCTTGCCTTCCTAGCTGTGTCTTTAACTTAGTATTCTGTGGATGCATAAAAGCTCATATATATATACACAAACAAATAAATATATTTACACATAATGAATTAAATGTGTGTTGAATATACTATATACAGGGTTGATATACAGATTTTATACACTGGCAGAGCCACATCAGATGTTAACCAATTTAAAGACTTTCTATCAGTTGGAATTATTGAATCTATAAATCACTCAATGTCATTGTGGCCACAGAGGCAGGTGACTGGGCCAGGGAGTGAGCTAGCACACAGACACCCATGCCCAGCCATGGTCCAGCTCCCTGCAGTGTTCCCTGTGTCATTGCTGGCCATGGAGATTTAAGCTTCACAAGCTGCTTAAGTTTTGAAATCACAGTCAGCCTTTTCCTTTATGTCCATAAAATTGTAAATCGCATCCCAAAAGTTTAAATATTTGTATCATTGACTATTTTATTTATCCACTGCTTTCTATCCAAGGTTACCTTTTATCATTTTAAAGGATTTTTTAAGATATATATTTTTAAATCCTGACTTAATGCATTTTCTGAGGCTCCTGGAAGGCTTTCCTCTGGATAACTGAGGAATTTCTGTAGTTCCAACTTTATTTTTTTATTCATATTGGTATTTACAAATCTAGTATCATAAGCAAGAGAACTGAGAGGAAATATTTTAGGAGAACTGAGAGGAAATATTTTAGGATGGTCAGATACCCACAATTTACAAAACAACTACAAATTCACTATAAATTCCATTCATCCTCCTTTTTACCTGAGACAATACTAAGTGACAGGCATTCTAAGGAAGAAAGACATATATATTCTACTCTCAAGGGGCTCATATCCCATTCATGTATGAAAATTAATTCAAGATAGATCATAGGTCTAACTGAGAAAGCTAAGATTTAAAAACTTTCAGAAGAAAATATAGGAAAATATCTTCAAAACCTGGGAATTGGAAAACATTTATTAGATAGGTTATAAAAAGCAATACCAGAAAAAAACTTTTTAAATTTATGCTAATTAAAAATAACATGAGAAAAATTAGAAGGTGTGTATCAGATTAGGAGAGAATATCCACCAAGTATATATCTGATAAGAGATTTCTATCCAGAATTGTTTTTTTTTAAATATATTTTATTGATTTTTTACAGAGCGGAAGGGAGAGGGATAGAAAGTCAGAAACATCGATGAAAGAGAGACATTGATCAGCTGCCTCTTGCATGCCCCCTACTGGGGATGTGCCCACAGCCAAGGTACATGCCCTTGCCAGAATCGAACCCGGGACCCTTCAGTCTGCAGTCCGATGCTCTATCCACTGAGCCAAACCAGTCTCGGCTATCCAGAATTGTTTTAAATCCTATATATAATTCACTAATAAACAGATTTTAAAACAATTATAAATAGCTCTTACAATAGGTCTACTACCCCCACTCTCATGGCTCTCAAATTGTTCATCTACAATTTATCTTTTTCAATGTTTATCAACTTAAAAAAAACACCTATGAAATCATCATCATTATCTAAGGAGTAGAACGTGGGTTGAGGTATTATGTTGATAACTGTCAAAACTAGGTGATGTTTACATGACAGTTCATTTTACTATTTTGTTTGACTTTTCAGTATAATTTTTTTATTTACTAAGAGTAATTCAACTGAGAAATGACTAAGGACTGAATTTTAAAAGTAACAGTGAATTTAGACAAGATGAAATGAGTCTGACTACTGTGCAGGAGGTGACTGGTGACTGATACTGAACCAATGTGAGAGGTAAGAGAGAAAAGAGACAATTCAGATTCCAAATTATCCAAACAGAACTCTATTTCCACATTGTTGGTTTCCATAATAGTTCTCTACACTATTTTGAAAGATATCATTGAAATCCTAGATTGTAAAGGGACACATAAGACCTTAAGAATCCATAGGTGATTCCCAGATTTTTTTTTATTTGAGGTGATTTTTCTAAGCACCATTTATTAAAACTGAAGAGAAATTACATGCAGATGAATGGGTATTTGAACTGGTGTGTGGGATTCAGAGTAATGATGTGAGTTGGGTTTGTAAGCTGTCAGACATGTGGGTCTGCATTTCAGAAAGAGATCTGGGCTACAAAGACAGGTCTGGGAGTCATTAGCATAGAGGTCAAGCATTGAAAACTGGGTTCCTGTTAGATGTGCACAGCTTCTCATCCCTAGCTGTTCTGTCTACATCCTCACAAAAAGTGCCTAGTTCTACCCCCGTCATCCACTAAATCCACCCTGAAAATACCCAACCTTGCCTCCGAGTAACAAAATTCTTTCCCCAGTGAGATGGGAAAGTTTAAAAGAAATTCATGAAGGTAAATTATATACTTGTAACAAGACATTTCAATGAGTATTCTTCCTAAAGCATTATAAGCAATAGATATATTTTGAAAGAAAAGTTGGACCGCTTGCAAAATTTACCAAAGAAGGTGGCTTTAAACCTTAACCACATCAAGAGTATAAAAGGATCAAGTATTGGACATTTTGGGAAGGATTTTTCAAGGGGGCTGTTGATGTGTTGAGTCCATATCCCTATAACTAAGGAGTGCTTGATTATGGGTTCTTGCTCCTTCACCTCAAATCAAGAGAGAGGGGCTTTAAAAAATAGACAGAGGGTTTAACATCTGATCTCAACATTTCATGCAGTTTGGGAGATGAGTAGATTTCTGTCTAATTCACACCTGAAATGTGGAGTTACAGATGGGCTTGCTGGCTTTGAGGATGGATCTATGAGAGATTGCCACACTCCCAGAGTTTGCAGAAGCAAAGGATGCTGTTGAATGTCTCCCATGGAACAAGGTGTGAGCTACATGCTAGAGAAAGCAATCTTAGTATTAGCTTAAAGACCAAATTATAGGTTAGCTGGAGGTGTTATAGGTGTTACCAGGAGGTTCAGAGTTGAGAAAACTAAAGCCAGGAGAGCAGCACATTGCCCTCATCTTAGGAACTGCAAACATGAGATCCTCAGCAATGAGGGAGAGACTCTGCAAAGAATCCACAAAGGAGCCCCAAAGAGAAGTCAACCTGCTAGATTTAGAAAGCGCACAAACTCTAGACAAACAATTCATTACCACTCAAGTAAGAATTTAGCTGTTTCCTCCCTCCCGCTCTCTCCCAATCCAACTTCAACTTTAGAGGGGTCTGCAACTGAGCCCAAGGGTGAAAGAGCACTATGGAGAGAGAGAAGATGACCAATCTCCTCTTCCCTGCCTGCAGGCCAGTGGCAGACCCAACTTCAGGACCGAAGACCCTCAATTCTAGATCAAGTCTCAAGTTTTTATCATTATCTAGCTTTGGAAGTTAGTTACTGAATCAGCATGGTGTTTTGAAATTAAAGTTCTGTGTTACCTCTGAGTGACCAGCAGAGCCCATGCAGGTTTAAAGAATGAATGGAGAGAGAACACAAGGCTGTTTTATGGCATCCTCCCATGAGTGGACATTAGTAATCCCAAGTGTTACATTTTAATCATAACAGTGGATTTTGAATCTATATCAGGACTCTAGATTGTTTGATCACATCAATACTTCTAAATCTATTTTTAAATTATTAATATTTTACTAAAAGTGAGACATCAAGGTAGGCACTGTGGGGATGCGATGGGAGGCAGCTCCTCTTCTGGCTGCTCCGCTGCCCACAAGCCAGCTGTGATGATGCTCAGAGCTCTGGCTCCCTGCATGTTTCCTTTACTTCTGGACCTATATGCCTACTAGAGAGTCCAATTTGGTGGGGCTTATCTTAAAACTATAAACCTTGTCATCTTTACAAATCCCCGTGTCCTTCCCAATCCAACTCACTCCTTTCCTTTCAGTATCTACAACCCCACACACAGCCAAAAGAATGATCTTTCTAAACCAGAGCACTTGAGTTGCTCTCCTGCCTAAATTTTTCAATGGCTCCAAAATCCATTATTTGAATTTCAACCACCCAAACTTAACTTCTCTTGATGGGTTCAGCCCATGTCTCCAGCCTGCTCCAGCACCACTCATCCACATGATTTTTTTTTATTTTTTTATCTTTATTGTTCAGTTTATTAATTACATTGTTCCCTTTATTTTTTTCATCCTATAGTTCCCCTCCACCTGGTACCCATCCCACCCTCCGCTCTCACCTCCCTCCACTGTCCTCTCCCATAGTTGTATGATTTTTTGTCCAGTCTCTTGCTGCACTTCCCACACCCCTTTTCTCCCCAAGAGTTGTCAGTCCATTCCCTCTCTATGTCTGTGATTCTGTTACATTCACAAGTTTATCCTGTTCATCAGCTTATTAATTCACTTGATTTTTAGATTCATTTGTTGATAGATGTGTATTTGTTGTTCCTAATTTACACTTTTATCTTTTTCTTCTTCCTCTTCTTAAAGAATATCTTTCAGCATTTCATATAATATTGGTTTGGTGGTGATGAAGTCCTTTAGCTTTTTCTTAGCTGCGAAGCACTTCATCTGACCTTCAATTCTGCATGATAGCTTTGCTGGATAGAGTAATCTTGGTTGTAGATTCTTGCTGTTCATCACTTTGAATATTTCTTGCCACTCCCGTCTGGCCTGCATCATTTCTGTTGAGAAATCCGCTGACAATCGTATGGGTGCTCCCTTATAGGTAACTAACTGTTTTTCTCTTGCTGCTTTTAATATTCTCTCTTTGTCTTTTGCTCTTGGCATTTTAATTATGATGTGCCTTGGTGTGGTCCTCTTAGGGTTCCTATATATTGGGGTTTGGTGCGCTTCTTGGACTCCTAAGTCAATTTCTTTCACCAGGTGTGGGAAGTTTTCAGTCACTATTTCTTCAAATAGGTTTTCGTTGTCTTGCTCTCTCTCTTTTTCTGGCACCCCTATAATTCGGATGTTGGTGTGCTTAAGGTTGTCCCAGAGGCCCCTTACACTATCTTCAATTTTTTGGATTCTTTTGGTTTCTTGCTTTTTCAGCTGAGTGGATTTTACCTCTTTATATTTCAAATCTTTAACTTGGTTCTTGGGGTGCTCCAGATTAATTTCTGGTTGGTCCTTTTTCATATCCTTGAGAGTCTCCTTTATATCCTTGAGGGTCTCCTTCATTTCCTTGTAGGACTCATTCATTTCCACGTTGGTCTTGATCATTTCCTTGCAGGTCTCCTTCATATCCTTGAGGGTCTCGTTCATTTCCTTGTAGGACTCATTCATTTCCTTTGCAGTCTTGCTTATTTCCTTATAGGTCTCGACCTTTTGTTGGAGCCTCTTGAAAAGCCCTATAACCGTGGTTTTGAATTCCATGTCCAGTCGTGTTTTTTCCTCCATTTCTTTCACATCTGATTTCTTTCCATGTCTCTGCATGGTGGCTGCTTCCCTGAGTTGGTCAATTAGCTTTGTGTGGTAGACTTCCTACTAGGGATAGTGGCTCAGCCTCCCCAGTTACCTGAGGTGGATATGGGTTGCACAGTCCTACTGAAGTTAAGCTCAGGTTAATTGTTGTTAGCACTAGGAGGGCTTGACCTCCAGGCCAATTGTCTGTGAAGCTCAGCTGTGCTCAGGTTGGATGGGCGGAGTCTCCGGGCAGCAGACAGCGTTAGCTCCGCCCTATGCAGCCCCCGGGACTCTGTGCCGGGGGCAATGGCCGCCAGCACCTCTGAGAGAGAGCCGCTGCCTAGCTCCACCGGCTGCCGGGGAATTCAGACTCTCCCCAAATGAGTCTTCACACCCAACATCTCACCCAGGGTCGTAAAACAAAGCAATCTGATGGTTTCCCGAATGAGAGGGCAAGTCACAGAGCACTCTCTGCGCGGTCACGCAGCTGAGCTGTTCGCGCAAGCTGCCTTCTCCACAAGCTGGGAGACCCGGCAGCACCTGAGCTTCAGCGTACCCTCCCACTGCCCAGTTTTCACCCCGTATGATAGTGGGTTGGTTCCCTGGACTTCGCCCAGAGCTGGAGAATCAGTCCAGTGGGACGTCTTTGTCTCCCTGTTCGAGAAAACTGTCCGGTTTTCAGCCACCCGCCCTCTCCGCTGGCACTCGCTCCAAACCTCTCTTTGCGTGAATCTTTCAACGCTGTCCGCCACCGCTCCTCCGAGTCACAGTGTCTTATCTTCCTTTTATTTGTGGAATTTTCACTCGGCCAGCTTTCTGGTGATTCTGGAGGGTGTTTGTTCTTTCGTTAAGTTGTAATATTAAAATTGCTGAGTATGACAGCAAGATAGGTGTTTTACCTATGCCGCCATCTTGGTTCTCCCCATCCACATGATTTTTTAAGATCTCCTATACACAGTGAAGGGCTCCCTCCCCACCATGCCTTATTCTTGCTGGTCCAGAGTTGCTTGGAATGATCTACCCACCCCCTGTGCCTAACTGGAAAATGCCTACTTATCTTCAAAGTAGTCCAAATATCATCTCCCCTACAAAATCTTTCCTGTGTTTTCTAGACTGAAGAGTTAAGTAGGTTACATACCTCTGTGTTAGCATTTATCAAGTTTTAATCATCTCTCTGCCTAATTATATGCCCTTGCCTGTGCCACCCAGCAAAAAATCTTCTTTGGCAAAGGCCCTTTTTTTTTGCTGTATTCCAGCATAATACAAGCATGGTCTAGGACGAGTACTCATAAAGATTGGTTTAACTGAGTTAAGTGTAGAGAACTAATGACTTCAAGGAATTTGTAATTTAAAAAAAGAAATGAGAACTAGGATTTTATCTTATTCATCTCTAAGCCTCAATATAAGTTTGGTGAATAAATGAATACATACATAAATAAAAGATCAGATAGAAAACAGGGTATCCCTGCCAATGGGGCAGATAAAGACCACAGAAATGTAATGGACAGAAAAACAGAGCACCCTTTCTTTTTCCTTTTCATTTCTCATTCCAGCACCCTACGCTGTGAAACTTAAAATAAATGAATGCAAGAGGGTTGGAAGTGGGCGAGGTTTTCTTTAAGAAAATAAAGTTAAAATAAAAAGTCTACCACCCACTAACCCTGCTACCCTCCCACCAGAATGACTATCGTTTTTGAAGCCCAAATAAGATTGTTGCAGTTTTGAGAGTGTTGCCATAGTAACCAACCTCAGCCCTTCCCCTAATATAAGATAAAATTTAGCAAAAGAAATAATTAACAGCCTCCCATAGAAACATTATCAGACCTTTCCATATAAATAGCCTGGTAATGAAATGTTTCAAAACAGAATATTTAGACAGCCATATTAAAAAAAAAAAAGATTCTACAAAGTTTATTTTTAAATGATGGAAAAAATTATCACAAAACATCAGCTGGAATACTTGGCTGCCTGCATGGTGCAAGGAGTCACAGTTTCCAAACTGCCTGGGCAAGAACCACAGCCAGAAGAGAGAAGCATGGATGTATATTCTGATGCACAAGCAACATTCCTCCCAGGAACTCTCAGTCTCCATTCTGAAGAGTTCTTTCAACATAGCACCAAGAGAATCCTTTTTTGGATTCCCCCAAACACAATGAGGAACACTTGAAAAATATTATCTCTAACAGACCCTCACCGTTCTATTGCCTAGCTTGCTACATCCAAGCTCCCTGTCTCTTCAAGAATTCTCCAGATGGGCCCTGCCTAAGTAGCTCAGTTGGTTGAAGCATCATCCCAGTAGGCCAAGGTCACGTGTTCAATCTCCAGTCAGAATCAATCAATGAATGCATAAATAGATTGAACAACAAATTAATCTCCCTTTCTCTTCCTTTCTCTCTAAAATCCTATCTAATAAAAGAGTAATATGCAAATTAGCCATCCCTCTGCGGCACCCACAGGCCATGTCCATCAGCCAGTCAGGAGCAAGTATGCAAATTAACCCCAACCAAGATGGCTGCAGACATGGAGAGAGCAGGAGGAAAGCTTGGGTTTCCCAGCAATGGAGGAAGCCAAGCTTTCCACACACCTGGTGGGCCCAAGCCTCCACTCAAGGCTACAAACTTTCAATTATAAAAGATAAATAAATCCCAACAAAAATGGCAGCAACCATGAAGCTGGAGAGAGCAGGAGGCTAGGGTTGCCCCTGGTGATGGAGGAAGCCAAGCTTCTGCAGCCCTGGCCTGACTTGGCCTCCACTTAAGGCTACAAAGTTTCAATTGTAGAAGAAAAATAAATCCCAGATACCAGGGCCTCCACTTGGGTTGCTGGGGGGCGTGGCTGGCCTGCAAACCACCATAGGCACCTCATCCAGGTTGCCCCATGCCCCAAGGGAACTCCCACCCTGATCTGGGACACTCTTCAGTGCAAACCAGCTGGCCCCCACTCATGCACCAGGACTCTATCCTATCTAATACAAGAGTAATATGCAAATTTACCATTACTCCAACACACAAAACGGCTGCCCCCATGTGGTCAAAGATCCTGCCCCCATGTGGACACAAGATGGCCACCACAAGATGGCCAGCAGGGTAGGACAGGGGAGGTTCCAGGCCTGCAAGGGGGGGCAATGGTGGGCCATCAGGCCAGCAGGGGAGGGCAGTTGGGAGGGACCAGGCCTGCAAGGGAGGGCATTTGGGGGTGATCAAGCCTGCAGGGGAGGGCAGTTAGAGGTGACTAGGCCAGCAGAGGAGGGAAGTTGGGGGTGACCAGGCCTGCAGGGAAGGGCTGTTGGGGGGATTGGGTCTGCAGGGGAGGGCAGTTAGGGGCAAACAGGCTGGCAGGGGAGCAGATAGACATCAATCAGGCTGGCAGGGGTGTGGTTAGGGGCAATCAGGAAGGCAGGCAGGCAGGCAAGCAGTTTGGGAGCCAGCAGTCCTGGATTGCGAGAGGGATATCCAACTGCCTGGTGGGATCTGGCCTAACGGGCAGTTGGACATCCCTTGAGGGGTCCCAGAATGGAGAGGGTGCAGGCTGGGCTGAGGGACACCACCACCCCACCCCCATGCATGAATTTTGTGCACAAGATGGCCTCTAGTCAATAAATAAAAATTGAAAAAAGAATTTTCTAGGTGACTTGTTCATCCATAGTAGGGGCCACACATTTGTTTTGTAAAGGACCAGTAATAAGTATTTTTTGTCTTTGTATTTCACACAGTCTGACACAACTACTAGACTGACACTGAAGTACAAAAGCAGCCTCAGGCAATACATAAATGGATGAGCATGGCTATGTTCCAATGAAACTTTATTTACAAAAACACCCTGCTAGATCTGACGCACAGGCCATGGTTTGCTGACTCCTTATGCATTAGTGTTTCTTGTACACTCAGTTTGTGGGTATCACCAGCAACATTACATCACCATCTTTAGCCCAGCAGGAAAGGTAGGCCCAAAACACTATGCAGAACTCAAAAAGAGAGGAAAGGGATAATGGTATTGATGATCTTAAGAGTGCCTCTGGGGATGACTACGATGAGCTTCTATGAGAAACTGTGAACTTTTCTCCTGTAAGAATTTCAAACACCAAATAGAAAACCATCTGTGAGAGAAGGGTAGGTACAATGCTCCCTGCAACCTACTGAATCCTGCTCTACTTTAAATGGATAAAAAGCCCGGCTGGCTGGCATGGGGCCCAGTGACACATCTCTATTCAATAAAGCAAATTATTATCACTCTGAAGCCTGGAGCAATTTCAACCAATTTGCAAAGTTGGAAGATTTTCTTTAGTTCATTTAAGTTCTAGAAAAAAGACTTGGATGCAGCTGGTGAAACAGAAAGAGCAGGACTCAAGATTGATGGTGCATGAATCTCAGCTTCTTCACTAACTGGTTGTGTTACCTGGCGAATCACTATATGACTATCTTATCATCTATTAACAGTCATAACAGTGCCTGTTGCTGGATTTGTTAAGGATTAAATTTGATAACCTATGGAGAACATGCACCACAGAGTACAAATTTAATTAACGTCAGTTGCATTCTCTTCAAGGAGGCAGGCAAACCTCCAGCTCTGGACTGAATTTCATCTATTGTCTCGGGGAGATAGCACTTGGGTCAGTGTTGCTACAATCCAAAGAATGATTTTATTCTCCTGGAAAACCAGTGTCGAAGGAGCTATGAGCAATGCTTAAACAACTCAGCACAGAAACCAGAATAAGAGAACAACAGCATGAGACAAACACCTCACCTCAGTAACTCATCTCAGGACTCACAAACCTCCTCCTCTCTCTCTCTGTTTCAATGTGCACCTGGCCACCTCTGAGTGCATGTTTGTCTCTCCTTCTTTCCTTCTTCTCACCCATTCTATTTTGATTCCCTATGTCTCCTCCCTCATCTTCTTTCTCAAGTGGCTATGGAATGAGCCAGAAGTATATTTTATTTAATGGTTTTGCATTCCTTCTTAAATGACCTAAATTAGGTTGCTCTTTCTTAATTGTACCTGATTAATCTTTTTGATGAGTCACTGACCCTGATAATCAAAAGATTATCCACCTCATTCAAAAATCTCTTCCCAAAAAAATCTCTATTATTAAGCACTAAATAAAGAAAAGGCTTTTTTAATGGCAAAGGTTAACCAACTTCAATTAGAAGGACCCAAAGACATCAGAAGAGCTGGACTTAAGGTTTCTACAGACTTTTCCAAGTGAAACAGTGCCTTAAAAGTGATAAGACGCTACAAGATTCCCTACGTGTGCAAATTAGCTGCCACCCTTTGCGGAAACCTGTCTTTTCTACCACAGAGATGCTCTGGTGAAGAATAGAAAGAACCTAAAGTTTCTTGGAAAGAGATGCTAGATAACTCTCTATTTTACTAGTAATTCCACTGTGCAACCTGCTATCACATAGTGATGGGGTGGGAAACATTCCTGACTTTTGCTCAGGAGAATATTTTATTTTAGTGGTGGGTGAAAAACTATAAGTGAAACATGAGCCATTCAATTCCTTTCCCCTTGCTTCAATTATTCTGCCAAATAACCATGAAACTTCTAGAGATGAGACTCATGCACAAATGTGCAATTGCATATATTTCAGCCACCCGAAATAAATAAATTTAGCCACCATCAAGAAGTTTAAAGGAGCTGTACCAAACATTTTAGGGGCCACTCAGAGGATGGACAGGGAAAAGAGGGATTTTAGTGCTTTGAGGTGTGAGCCATATGTCTAGACACATTCGTTTACCAGTTGTTATACATATTTACTGAGCACCTGCTGTGTAAAGCACAGACAAGGAGACCTGGCTTCCAGAAATCATGAGTACACAGAGAGCTAGGAAGCCATTGGATGGAGGTGGACAAAGAGAGAATGAAAGAGAGATAAAGTTGGTTTGGAGAGTAGAAAATGAAAGACAACCACGTTCCCTTAATCTTCCATCAGGGCATTATATTTATAAAGAAATCAATGGTGGGAAGAAGGGGGTCAATCGGGGGAAAAGAAGACATATGTAAAACTTTAGACAATAAATTTTTTTTAAAAAGAAGTCAACAGTAAAATGCAATTCTATTTAGAATCTATTCATGTAGAGCCTAGATTAAGAGATATTTTATTTCTCATCTATCCTTTCATCAAACATTTTTAAGCATCTATTACAAATCAGCACTGAATTGGGAACTGATTTTGAGAAGCAGAAGTGCTACTTCACAGCACCAGGAGGTCCTTCCTTCCAGGAAACAATAGCTAATAGCTGACATTTATTAAGTGCTTACCATGTGCCAGGGATTTATCTATGCAAATAAGAATTAGCTAATTTTGCTCCTCACCATTGCTTTATGAAAATGGCAGAAAACAGCAGTTACTACCAGGTATTATATCAGACTAGAGGCCCAGTACACAAAAATTTGTGCACTCAGGGGAGTTCCTCGGCCTAGCCTGTAACCTCTTGCATTCTGGGACTTTTCAGGGGATGTCTGACTGATGGCTTTGGCCCATTCCCCAGGAGATCAGACATCTCTCTAGCAGTCCAGGAGCCCTTGGGGCATGTCCCACTAACAGCTTAGTCAGACATCCTTAGCGCTGCCATGAAGGCCTTTCCTGCCACTGCCATTGCGCTGGCCACTCATGAGCCAGCTTCTGGCTGAGCAGTGCTCCCCCTGTGGAAACACTCTGACCACCAGGGGGCAGCTCCTGTGTTGAGTGTCTGCCCACTGGTGGTTAGTGCACATCACGGTGACCAGTTGTCTTACCTTTAGAGTCAATTTGCATCTTACCCTTTTATGACATAGGATGATTTCTCTTTCTTCTCCTTTCTCCTTTCACTTTATTGTAAGTGCTTAATCCTCTGTTCTGTTATTACCTTGGTCTACTTCCCCCTGCCTTCATCCCCAGATTATGAAAACTACCCTCTGGTTGGACTACCTGACTCCATTCTCTTCTCCAATCCACCCAGCATTATGCTGCACTTCTGTCACTTCCCAACACCATTTTTCCACATGTCAGTCCCCTATTTAAGATGGCACAACACAACAAATAATTTGAAAAGTACTACTACTATCATTTTCTCTCCAACTTTCTTTCTCCATAAAGTGTGATTCCTACAATACATTCTCACTCAAACATCTGCACATCTGGAGGAGCCAAGAAGATTTTGGAGGGCTTTATTTTCTGGAGTTTCAACATGGTTATCTAAGTTGTTAAGCATTTTTCTAATAACACCCCAAGTAAGCCTCCTCCCATCCCCTCATGTCCTACTGAAAATTATGCAACACATTTAAATAAAACTTTTACCAAGTATATAAGGTCTCCATCATCTAAACATATCCTAAGGAATTTATATCAATTCCCATAATTATTATCTAAACCCTCACCTCCAGTTAAGCTAATCTTCTCTCTGTTCAGTTTGCAAAGAATTTATAGAGAATCTGCTCTATGCCAGTCACTGAGAAAAAATAAATATATATATATATATATATATATATATATATATGACATAATCTATGCCCTCCAAAATTTTCCAGTTTGAAGATCTACCACATATGATAAATTACTCCACCTCTGTAGGTTGACTCATATTCTTTCAATTTACCTGATATGCACTCACCTCTCTCACCTCCCTTTTCTCAAAGCCCAACTCAAATAATGCCTTTTTTGGCCACTGCAGCTCACCCAAACATTCTATCCTTCTTTGATATTCCTAACATTTAGCTCTTTATCTTCACTATAAAGAATTATAAGGACAAGACTGCACAAAGATGGGTATTCTCTGAAATTTTAGGGAAGTAGATAAGATACTTTTGAGATTTAAGTTGATAAAAGTCAACATAAGATGAGATGAGCCGATCTCAGGAATCTTCCCAGGACAATCACATAAAGATGTAATATCCTATAGGCATGTACTTCTCAAACTTCAATGTGTGCATAAATCACTGTGTTATAATGCAGATTCTGACTCAGTAGGTCTGGAATGGGATCTACATTTCTAACAAACTCTCAGGCTCTGAGGCAGTGGTTCCTGAGCCACACTTCAGGTAGTAACTCCAGAGCAAACATATCTCAAGATGTCTCCAGGCAACAGCTCACTAGCTACCAATCCATCCCAAAGCCCCATTGCCACAATTCTCTTCTGCTGCCCTTAGCAGGTTCTACACTGAGACTTCCACTCAGATGTTATCAGCAGCAACAAATGCACCTCCCTTTCCTTCATGATCTCCAGGCTTAAGGAAAATATCTCATGTTGGCTCTTGTGCATGAAAATATGAGGTACAACATTTTCCTGCTAACATAAAAATCAATTTCCCAAGAGTGGAAACAAGCACCAGACTTAATCATCCAGCTGTATCCTTTCAGCACACCCATTTCCATTTTTCTATTCTGTATTCACCAAATAGCTTTCTGGTCTGAAATGTGTGTCTCAAAAGCAGTCCTGCTATTAAAACCATCCAGGAAGAAGAAAAACTTCCAGAATAGTACTCCATAAAAGCAATAAGAGCTATGACAAAATAAAAAAGAAAAGGAGGAGGAGGAGGAGGAGGAGATAACCAACATTTCCAAAACTCTGAAAGCTAACCACAGTTGCAAGAAAAAATGCTTATTTTCTAGAAGAACAGTGAGCTCTATGGCATTTAAATTTGACTTACTTCCATCTCCCTTTCCCCACTTTTTGCAGTCTCCGTGAAAACCAGCAGCTGTGAAAACCAGTGCCCGCCAGCTATTGGAGAGAGCAGTATGGGCCTGGAACTCCCCACAAAGCTCCCTCTTCAGAGAATTATCACTATTGTCTGGGAGCTCCATGGAAAAGTCCCATTTATAGGACTAATCTTTGTTTGACCTAACTCAGATATTAAGTGGGGAAACCCCCTATCCCCAGGTTTTCCCAAAAGAAACAGAAATTAGGTAACATCACAACTTCCTGAAGTGGTGATACCATTTGGGACAAATAAAAAAAATGATGGGGTAAAAAAATACTTCTAATAAAAATCTAAGGAATATGAGGTCCATAGTGGGGTTTGATACGCTCTGACATATTCCTTGGTATTCAGAAAGCCAAGCATATGTGCAAGGCTATGCATATTCTCAGAAAAGACATAAGGAGGCCTTATTCTCTCACTGATGACTGACCAGCAGGAGGTGAAGGCTAAGGCAGAGTTGTAAACTGCTAGAGCATTGAAGGCATACCCAAATTCACACACATATACCTGCAGCTAAAGGGCAGGAGACTTATTAATTGAAGAAATTTAAGGAAATAGTTGTCCAATCATTAGCTGACTACTAAGTTAAACAAGCAGCGACTTCAGTACTGCATGCAACAGACAATATAGACTTTACGAAATTAATAATGACACTAAACCAACCAACAACATGGATGACAATAATTACTGTGACAAGTAGTAACATGCAAATTGGGGTGGGGGCAGATAAGATTTCCAGAGATGCCCCATTATATATTATTTTTAAAGTTACACCAATGATACATCTGATAAGGAGTTAATATCCAAAATTTATAATGAACTTAGAAAACTCAACACCAAAAGGACAGCACAGTCTAATTAAAAAATGAACAGAGGTCATAAATACATACCACTCCAAAGAGAACATACACCCCAACCAAAAGACATACAAAAGGATGCTCATCTTCACTAATCATTAGAGAAATACAAATTAAAACACAAGTGTTGATGAGAATGTGGAGAAAAGGGAACCCTCATGCACTGTTGGTGGGAATGCAGACTGGTGCACCAATGTGGAAAACAGTAAGGAGTTACCTCAAAATTAAAAATTGAACAGCCTAGTGATTCCTCCCCTGAGAATATATTTGAAGAAACCCAAAACACTTATCAGAAAGAATAATTGATATTAACCTAAAATGGTACACTAATAAATATTCATAGCAGCATTATTTACAATAGTCAAGATTTGGAAGCAGCTCAAGTGCCCTTCAGTAGATGAGTAGATTAAAAAGCTATTGGTGTGTGTATATATACACATTGGAATACTACTAGGCTGTAAAAGAAAAGGGAATCTCATCTTTTGTAGTAAAATGGATGGACCTGGAGAGTACTATGCTAAGTAAAATAAGCTACTCTGAAGAAGACTAATACTATGTGATTTTACTTAAATATGGAATCTAATGAGCAAAATAAACAAACAAACAATACAGAAACAGACTCATAGAGAACAGACTGACAGCTATCAGTGGGGAGGGGCATAGGGAAGCTGGGTGAAAAAGGTGAAGGGATTAGACAAAAAGAAAAAAACCCTCATAAATACGAACAACTGTATGGTGATTACTAGAGGGAAAGGTGGTGGAGGGAAGTAGAAGAGGGTAAAGGGAAATAAATGGTGATTGGAAGAGACTTGACTTGGGGTCGTAAATACACATAAAATATATAAATGATGTAGTATACAGTTTTATTAACCAATGCCACTCCGGTAAATTCAATAAATTTTCTAAGTTCCATTTTCAGCAATAAAAAACTAAAACAAATAATGAAATAGGAAAAGTATGGTCCATAAATAGGGGGGGGGGAAGTCAATAGAAATTGTCCCTAAAAAAATAAAAATGTTGGATTTACTAGTAACTCCATCTATTGAAAAAAATCTGCATTATTAACCAGTACACCTGGCACTACACAAACTTTTAAGTCATCTATTTAAAGTATGTTCAAAGAATTAAAGGAAGTCTTGCCTAAAGAACTAAAGAAAAATATGAGAATTATGTCTCACCAAATAAATGGAATCAACAAGGAGACAGGAATTATAGAAAAGAGTCAAATAGTAATTTTAAATTTCAAAAATACATTCATATAGCCGAAACTGGTTTGGCTCAGTGTATAGAGCGTCGGCCTGTGGACTGAAGGGTCCTGGGTTCGATTCCAGTCAAGGGCATGTACCTTGGTTGCAGTCACATCCCCAGTAGGGGGTGTGCAAGAGGCAGCTGATCGATGTTTCTCTCTCATCAATGTTTCTGACTTTCTATCCCTCTCCCTTCCTCTCTGTAAAAAGTCAATAAAATATATATTTTAAAAAATACACTCATATAAAAGAAATTTTCACTGGAGAGGATCAACAGTACAACTGAGCAGGCAGACAAAAGAACAACAAATTTGAAGATAGATCAATTGCAATTATCTAATTTGAGGAACAGAGAGAGAAAACAATGAAAAATAAAGCCTAGGAGACCTGTGGGACATGAGCAGCAAACCAACATATGGACAGCTGGAGTCCCAGGACGAGGTGAGAGAAAAGGGCAGAGAGAATCATTGAAGAAATAATGGCTGAAAACTTCCCAAATGATGTAAAATATTAATCTACACATTCAAGAAGCTCAATGGATAAACTTAGAGATCCACATCTAGATACATTATAATTAAGCAGTCCAGAGCCAAAACAAACAGAATCTTGAGAGCAGCTAGAGCAAAATGACTCATCACATGCAAGCAACCTTCAATAGCTACTGACTTCTCAGAAAACATGGATGCCAGAAGCCAAGAGAATTACATATTTTTTAAAGAGTTAAAAGGAAAAGATTGTCAACAAGAATACCAAATCCAGCAGAATTACCCTTCAAATTGAAGGAGAAATTAAGACATCCCCAGAAAACTGAATACTGAGTGGCCCCATCACAAGCAGACCTGCCCTGCAAGAAGGGAATCCTTCTGGCAGAAATGAAAGAACATATACAGTAACTTGAATACCCAGAAAGAAAGACACCAGAAAAAGTAAACACATAGTTAAATATAAAAGACAATATTCATGTATTTTTATAACATTTTTTCTATCCGATTTAAATGGCAACTGCATAAACCTATAACTATAAAATGGTACTAGTATGGTTATAATGTTTAAGAGGTGATTTGTATGATGATAATAAATAAAAGGAGGAGGGAGGGAATAGAGCTAAAATAAGCGAAGTTCTTACATACCATTGAAATTAAATTGGTATTAATCTAAATTAGATTTTTAAAGAAAATATGTCAAATTTAATCCCCAGAATAACCACTAAAAAAATAGTCAAAAATAATTTAAAGGAGCAGGCAATTAAAACGGTACACTAATAAATATATATTTAACACAGCAGAGGCAGTACTGAAGGATTAGAGAAACAAAAAAATATATAAAGATCTCAAATCAACCTATTCTCCTCCCACCTTAAGAAACTAGAGAAGAATAATGAAAGCTTAAAACAAACAGAAGGAAGGAAATAATAAAGCTTAGAACATAAATAAATGAAATAGAGACTAGCCAAACAATAAAAACCTGCAAAATCAAAAGTTAGTTTTTTTAAAGATTAATAAAATTGAAAATCCTCCTGCTAAATTGACAAAGAATAAAAGAAATTGCTAAAAGCAGGAATAAAAGCAAGACATCACTATTGACATTACAGAAATATAAGGACTACTATAAACAACTCTACACCAACTAATTAGGTAACCTACATAAAATTTTAAAAATCCCTAGAAACAAAACCCCAAACTATTGAAACTGTCTCAAGAAAAATAGAAAATCCAAATAGACCTATAGGAAGACAAGAGATTGAATGAGTAATTTTAAACTTCTCACAAAGAAAACCTCAGGCTCAGGTGCCTTCATTGGTGAAATCTACCAAATATTTAAAGAATTAATACCAAACTTTCAAAATCTTTTGTAAAAATTGGAAGAGTAAGAAATATCTTCCAATTTATTCTAGTGGTCAGTTTCGCCTTGTGTATTGATCAGACTTCTCCAGAGAAACATAATCAATAGGAGATAGATGCAGGAAGGAAAGGTAAAGGGAGGGGAGGGAAGGGATAAGGAAAGAAAATTAAAGCAGTTGTGAAAGAAGAAAGAGTTGTAAAGGAGTTTGACCACTCATTCATTGGTTTGGGGGATATAAAATGGTGCTACACTAGAAAACAGTTCAGCAGTTCTTCAAAATGTTAAACAGAGATACAGCTATGTCACTCTTAAGTTTAAACTCAAGAGAAATGAAAACATATGTCCATACAAACACTTTTATACAAATGTTCAGAGTAGCATTATTCATTATAGTCAAACAAAATGTTATATATCCATTCAATGGGATATTAACTGACAATTAAAAAGATGAAAGGTCTCAATCATGCTACAACACAGAATAGTAAGATGAAGGAAGGAAGGAAGGAAGGAAGGAAGGAAGGAAGGAAGGAAGGAAGGAAGGAAGGAAGGAAGGGAGGGAGGGAGGGAGGGAGGGAGGGAGGGAGGGAGGGAGGGAGGGAGGGAGGGAGGGAGGGGAGGGGAGGGGAGGGGAGGGGAGGGGAGGGGAGGGGAGGGGAGGGGAGGGGAGGGGAGGGGAGGGGAGGGAGGAAGGTCCATAAAAGATCACAAATTATATAAGTCCATTTATTTGAAATGTCCAGAATAGGCAAATACATAGACAGAAACAGATTAATGGTAACCAAGGACAGGAAAATACAGAGTCACTACTCATAAGTACATGGTTTCTTTGGAGGAGGATTAAAACGTTCTAAAAATAGTATGGATGATTGCCCAACTCTATGAATATACTAAAATCTAATGGCATGTAACTTTAAAAGGGTGACTTTTATGGTATGTAAATTATATTTCAATAAAGCTGTGTGTTTTTTTTTTAAAAAAAAAGATAGTCCAACTCCTCATTAAGAACATACTGAGTTCAGTCATTCTGTCTAAAATGTATTCCTTTAAAAGTAATCAATTTGACATTATGTTTCATCAGTTTTTGGCTAGACTGGTTAAAAAGTCAATTGCTTTCTTTCTTAAAGAAAAATTGTTTTTAAAAAAATACATTTCTGAACCTCTAAGAATTAAAGCCAGAGCATACAGAAGCCTAACCTGAACTAGTAAGGCAATTAGCCTCATCCTCTTCAATCAATGAAATCCTATATAATAAAACCCTAACACACAAATTGACCGAATGGCTGAACAACCTGCAGAACAACTGGTCACTACGACATGCACTGACCACCAGGGGGAAGACGCTCAATGCAGAAGCTGGCCCCCGTGGCCAGTGTACTCTCATAGAGGGAGCACCCCTCAGCCAGAAGCTGGGCTCACAGCTGGTGAGCACAGCGGTAGTGGCAGGAGCCTCTCCCACCTCCACTACAGGTGAGTGGTAAAGAGCAAGGGGTCCCAGACTGCAAGAGCCCCAGACTGCAAGAGTGATGTCTGACTGCCAGCTTAGGGGGGATATCGGGCCTAAGCCAGCAGGTGGACATCCCTGAAGGATCCCAGACTGTGAGAGGGCCCAGGCCGGGCTGAGGGTTCCCCCATCCCCAGTGCATGAATTTTGTGCACCAGGACTCTAGTCCTTAAATAAAAGAATGGCCAAAAGAGATTAATTACAATACCTCTCAACAACATAGGTATTATCTGCTATTCCACCAGATGAATCCATTTTGAATCTTCAACTAACTTTTAAACTTACTGTAATTGTGAACCAAAATTTCATTTTTTGAAATTTTCCTCTGTAATGGTAGTTCTTACTCATTTTAAGTATTTGACAACATATGAAATCCCTTGGGTAAGTTCTCAGTATGTTTATCTTCAGGTGACTATTAGAAATAAAGCAGGAAGGAAATACCAGAGACAGCAGAGATATGGGGCATGGTTGTTTTAGATAAATAGTTGCAGGGTCTTTATAAGGATAATCAGAAATCTAGGTACCCAAGAGATTTGAGGATTCCATTTTCTCCATTGAAGAGCAACGCTGGGAGTGACTTTATTGCTCAACAGAACCAGCAAACATCTACTACATCCTTCTAATAAGTTGAAGTGAGACATTGTCCAGGTGGCCCCTCGCTGGTTTCAGAAAAGGAGTAAAACAGTTTGATGTTCATTTTTAACAAGTATAAAACTAGGCTCGGGCAAGATTGGCAGAGCAGAGATGCAACTCAGGCATTCTGGCTTCAGAGCTTATTGATATTTAAGTCTTATTTCTGGATTGTATATTCGTTGAAACATCTCATATTATTTATAAAACTAGAGGCCCAGTGCACGAAATTTGTGCACGGGGGAGCGGGGAGATGTCCCTTAGCTCAGCCTGCACCCTCTCCAATCTGGGACCCTCGAGGGATGTCTGATTGCCCATTTAGGTCCGATCCTAAATGGGCAATCGGACATCCTTCTCACAATCCAGGACTGCTGCCTCCAAACTGCTCACCTGCCTGCCTCCCTGATTGCCCCTAACTGCTTCTGCCTGCCAGCCTGATCAACCACTAACCACTACCCTGCCAGCCTAACTGATGTCTAATTGCTCCCCTGCCAGCCTGTTTGCCCCCAACTTCCCTCCTCTGCTGGCCTAGTCACCTCTAACTGCCCTCTCCTGCAGGCTTGATCACCCCCAAATGCCCTCCCTTGCAGGCCTGGTCCCTCCCAACTGCCCTCCCCTGCTGGCCTGATCATCCACAACTGCCCTTCCTTGCAGGGCCTGGAACCTCCCAATGGCCCTCCCTTGCTGGCCATCTTGTGGTGGCCATCTTATGTCCACATGGGGGCAGGATCTTTGACCACATGGGGCAGCCGTCTTGTGGTTGGAGTGATGGTCAATCTGCAAATTACTCTTTTATTAGATAGGATAGAGGCCTGGTGCATGGGTGGGGATCAGCTGGTTTGCCCTGAAGAGTGTTCCAGATCAGGGTGGGGGTTCCCTTGGGGTGAGAGGCGGCCTGGGCAAGGGGCCTGTGAAGGTTTGCAGGCCTGCCACACACCCCAGCGATCCCAGAGGCCCTGGTATCTGGGATTAATCTATGTCTACAATTGAAACTTTGTGTCCTGGAGCAGAGCCAAGCCTTCTGCTCACTCCATGGTGGCAGCCATTTCTGTTTGAAACATTGTAGCCTAGAGTGGAGGCCTAGGCCAGCAATGGCAGGCTGAAAGCTTGGCTTCCTCCATTGCCAGAGAAACCCAAGCCTCTGTTCTCTCCAGCTCAGTGGCTGCTGCCATTTCTGTATCTTTTATAATTGAAACTTTGTAACATTGAGTGGAGGCTTAGACAGGCAAAGGCAGGCAGAAAGCTTGGCTTCCTCTGTTGCCCAGGAAACCCAAGCCTTCCTCCTGCTCTCAGTGGCGGCAGCCATTTTGGTTGGGGTTTATTTGCATAACCTGCTCCTGATTGGTTGGTGGGCGTGGCTGTGGGTGTGGCTTGTGGGTGTGGCAAAGGTATGGTCAAATTTGCATATTACTCTTTTATTAGATAGGATGCCTGCCCCCATCTTGTGCTCATGATGACTAATCAAGTACCTGGTAGTTGATCCTCCATAGCTGTATTCTCAGTGAAATTGGTAGTTAACCACTCTATCAGACTCTAAAGCAAGATTTTGGTATAACTTGGAGCAAAGAATTGCTACTTCACCTTAGACAATCATCCTTAGACTGTCAAGGGTTTCATCCTAAAATGCATGCTGTTCAGCAGCGATCTAGGTGTCGATGCCCTTTCTATAGCACAAGTGTTGGCACTCTGCAATTTTTCACTTTGCAAAGTGTTTCTTTCTACACTGTCTAATAAAATCATGTACTTCTCCTATCACTTTTATCCACTGATTTGCCTTTTTCACTTCAGGGGCCTGGGAAACTTTTGATGAGGCATGATTCATAGATCAGGATGAGAAGTACTTGCTGGTGCTTAAAAAGCTGGAAGGTCAAATGTCCCCCTAACTTCTGAGTCATCATCCAACTTCATTCTCGGTGCACTTACACATTTATACTCTCCCACTCACATGGAGATGTCTTCTAAATTTCCTTAATCTCCAAAGGCATTCTTGAAGATGTTTTAAACATACAAAAAGAAGGCAAAATAAATGAAAAAGAGGAGAGGAGAGGGGAGGGGAGAAGAGGGAAGGGAAAGGGAGAGGAGGAGAGGAGAGGGAATGAAAGATGGTAGATGGAGGAGTGAAATAACAAGAAAATGAAGGAAACCACCACCTCTCCCCAAGCCCACCTGGACTTGCCTATGTTCCTGCTCACTGGAACTGGAAATGAATCAGCTTTTCTGAATCTCATGAACTGCTAGAAAAAAAATAAAAACCAAGAGTGGAAGAAGCAAGGGGGAATGAACACAGAAAAGTAAATAGCACTATCCTGTATATCACTGTAGCTATCAGTATACAGCAAAAATAAACAGCAAAAAATATTATTTTATTAAATCAGAAAGCTTGGATCCCTCCAGTTCCCAATCATCTGATTTTTAAAGTCACCCTAAAGGCTTCAGTTTTCAGCTTCACCAACCTCAAAATGGATAACAACTCTGAGCAGCACTATCACCCTCTTTGCCACCCATTGCATGCTGGGATTTGGGTCCTCATAGTCTCCTCTGAATCAGGACAGAGACAATTCTCTTTGATGATGTATCTTATTCCCACACCTAAAAGGGAAAGAAAGGAGTGTGTTTACATGGTCAAGCATGCATGCCTGTGGTGAGGGCAGGAGGAAGAGGACTAGCGAATGTCTGGGAAGAAACAGATATGGGTGTGTGGCTGGAAATATGCTAGCCAGAGGAACTGCAGGCTTAGCTCTGTCTCCATGGGATGAGCTTTAATATTAGGAAGTGCTCCCTGTCACTTCATGGGAAACTTTATGCAGACATGTCATCTTGGAAGAAGTCTGTCCCAGCTCTAAATTTACTGTCTCTCCAGTTGGTTGCTGACTTGAATCCTTTGTTCCACTTGTTTTCACACCTAAAATCATAATAATCCTCTATTTGTGATATTGTATTGTTGCTAAGTAACCACATGTGCTGTCATAAATAAGGTTATGGACTTTGGGGGAGGGGTGAGATTTGCCTATTGGTTTGTATGAGTTCCTACCTGGTAAGGAGATGAGAAGCGTGAAGGTGGCCTATGGAGATATGTCAATTTTCCAGAGTAAATTTCATGTCAATGACAAATTACAGAGGCGCTTTCCTCTCTCACCTGCCTCTCCCCTCCCCTCCTTCCCTTGGGAGCAGTTTATCCATGAGTCAGAAAACGTCCAATGTCTGGCTATTCTAACTGAACTTTCTATTCTGGCGTTTGATTGAATGTCACTTAACTAATACCTGATGACATTCATTAAGATAGTGAGTGGAGCACTGTGCCAAACATTACAAAGAATAAAAAAGAGATGAGAAAAGCCCTCAAGAAACTTATAGATTAGGAGGTAAAACAAGACAAGTATTAAAAGTAGTAAGTACAGTGCAAAGCAAAACTAAAGATCACTGGTAAAAATCAACAATAGAAACGGAAGTCAGAAGGAAAGGGCGGTCAGGTCACTTGCAGTAAGGAAAGATTAGCCAAGACATCCTGAAGATGTTCATGGACACTGAAAACATTTCCACATTCAGAGAGAAAGCATGAAGGGGTGCTCACAGAGAGAGGAACACAGGTGAGACAAAAATGAAATGCAGGACATAGTGAGGAGCCCGGATTTTGTGAGAGAGAGCCAAGAAGATTTCACACCAGGAAGGTACAAGAATAGAGCTCTATTTATGATTGTGGTATCAGCGAGCGTATCACACAGATCCTCAGAGGAATCTGCCTCTCTGGGTTTGATGTTTGTTTTTGTTCTTTTTTTTTTTTCAAGAGTTATGTATACTATTGTTTTTTGTCACCAGAAGTTTATTTTTACAGTATTTTACTTCTTTTTATTATCTCTTTGTGGTCTACCAACTAAGACAATCCACCTGTCACATTTATGAGTCTACAGCTAATAGATTTAACATATGGGGAGTGTCACTTTGAAGACTGGAAATCTTTTTCAGAGCAAAATTATTTCCTCCATTTACCGATGAGTTCCAACGCAAATGCAGTTTCACCTGCAGGGTCTTCTGTAAAAATACAGATACTTTTGCAGATATAACATCTGAAGTCCATTATCAAATATCTTGGAGAACGTAATAAGCATTAAATCTGTGTTGAACAGAGCAAGGGTTTAGGGCTAGACATACCTGGGCCCAGGTCCCAATCGTAACACTCACCCCCTGTATGACCTTAGCTGTGGGAGGTAAACAGTCTGAGCATGTGCTTTTCATTATTTGAAAAATAAGCCAATAAGCATGTCCACTCTGATTGATTCTCTACCCCAAGGCTCAAATGGGATAGCTCCTCAGTGAAATACCTGACAAGCAGTTAGCATGCAATAAATTCTGGGAAGCATGCAACAGAAAGCACTTGGTTTCTTTTCTCTTCACCTCTCCAGTTCCCAGCAAAACGTCTGGCATACTGTAGGTGCTCGATGCCTGATTTTGCTTTTGTTGTCAAAAAAAAGGAAGCAGTTAGACATTGACTACCCCACTCCCTATTGGACATGGAGCTTGAGTGGTTACTTAGCCTCTGAACATCAAGAAAATGAAGAAAATTTCTACTTCATGGTTATTATAAAGAGAAACAAGAAACATATCTGGAATGTTGAAGGCATATAAATAAAGGCCAGTTTTCCTGCTTTAACAGCATGAAACCATTGGCTCTCTATCCTGTTTCCTCCCTGGAAGAGAGGTCCTTCGCTCACTCTGTCCTTTCAACAAATCTATCTGGCCCCCTGTACATCCAGGTGACAAAATAAACTATATCTGCCATTACAAATTATTTGTAAAAACAAAGACAGCATTTTTTAATTCATTGAATAAAAAATTAAAGGATTTAAACATTTTGGTGTTTGTGTACAGATCGTTAAACATTGATACTGGCTGGGAGAGACTAAGGGGGAACTTGTCCTGGGCTAAGAGCTTAGATGGACATGGAAGGAGAAGAAATGGGCTATTTTTTTTCTTTTTGTAAAGAAGCCTGCATTAAAAAAATTATTCACAGCAGTGCTTTGCCTGTCCACCAAATGAAATGAAAAATGATGTTTATCCTTGAGAGGAGAGTAAAATTTCTGTCTGGTCTAATCTTTGTCGGCTTATGGAACTGAATGGATATTCTTTCTAAATCTGCCCCCATGTCTCCCTTTCTATGTCCAACTTCAGTTACTTGTTTTGTAAGTCTGTGTTTTCAGCTGTGTTTCCACCAACTCCTTCTCAAAGAGAATAAGTTAGGAAAAAACCTCAGAGCAGCTGGGCTGTGTATCACCTGCTTGTTTATCCATCCCTGTCATTGAAAACTACAGGTTGACATACACAGATGACTGTACTATTGTACTGAATGTGTATTGAGTGCTACTTTGCCAAGATGCTTTAAGAAGATAATTTCACTCTGTATGCCTTTTCCCTCATTTTATTTATGTTTTTAGCATAATAGGTTCTGGTTTGTGTACAATTCAAGTAAATCCGTTTCTTTGTTTTCCAACTGTGCTTGGGGGAAGCTAAGGCTGACTCATGTAGGGTCTGACATCTCCATTGAGCCTGACAGCATTTTCCTTACCTGCCTAACAATCACCAGTGTGGCTTCTGGTGGGGGGAGTGAGTAGAGAGAAAACACTGGTTGGGGAGAGCAGGTTCCTAGCCAGTGAGGAGCCACCTGGAGTCAGGAATTGTTGAGGCAACCTGCTGGCTTGCAAGCTTCCTGGACAAGGATCCAAAGAAAAACAAACATGACACCATAATTTGTAGCAATACAGTCCTGTCCCCATTAGGAACAATGGGGAAAATGCCACATCCTTCAAGGCCAAACAAGGGCAGCCCATAAGCATGTGGCCAGGCAGATGAATATGAAAACCTGCTGTCAGCTTTTCTGAGCGCAGAAACTGAGATGATTCACACTCCCACTTGCTCTCAGGAGGGCACAATCTCTTAGAATGTTAGAACTGAAAATACCTCCAAGAGCACAGAGGTTCATGTGCTCGTTTTCAAGATGAGAAAACTGAGGCTAAGAAAGGTGAAGGAACTCTCTGTTCAGTTCACACAGGTCAGCCAAGACTGAGCCAACGTCAGGACTTAGTCCCAAGTTGGAGTGAGCTGGACAGAGCATGAGAGGACCATTTCTGTGATGCTAAGTGATAATACAGGCGGGACTTGAGTCACAGTGTGGGGACAGAGCATTTCATTTCCTCTTCTCGACTTCATCTGTTATGGATCACAGTGAGCAAGAACTGTGCAGCTTTCCTCTTCTACCTACACCACCCCTCCTTCCTTTGCTTTCTGATTTATCATGTGAAGGTCCCCACCTGAAGGACAGGTGAAGGGCTGCCTTGAGGAGACCAGGGAAATAAAAGCAATGGGATAGCACCCTGGGAAAGCGCCCTGGCCAGGTGGCTTGGCTGGTTGGAGTATCATTCATAGACAAAAGGTTGCAGGTTCAATTTCTAGTCAGGGCACATACTTAGGGTTCTGGGTTCAATACCCAGTCATGACACATATGGGAGACATCCAGCTGATGTTTCTCGCTCACATTTCTCTCTCTCTCTCTCTCTCTCTCTCTCTCTCTCTCTCTCTCTCTCTCTCTCTCTGTGTGTGTGTGTGTGTGTGTGTGTGTGTGTGTGTGTGTGTGTGTTTCCTTCCTCTCTCTATGAAAGGAGCAATGCTAGGGGCTCTCACTGATTGTGAGCACATGCCAAATGACTTACAACTTGCATTTCATTCTCACAAGAGCTCTCTGAGCCAGGTATTGTTTTCCACCATTTTGCAAATGAAGAAATTGAGTCTACCCCAAAGTGATGGAGTCAGGATTTGAATCAGGCATAGCTGATTCTAAAGTCAGTAATACATGAGACTGGGAAGAACCAGGCATTGCGCCTTTGCATCTATGCTCAGGATGGAGATTAGGATGCTCTCCCAACGTAGGAAGAAGTTATGGCCAGATAAACCACTGCAAGTTGAAAATATCACCAAAAATGCATTTACTCTACCTAACCTATGATGTTCATTCAATAGGTTCTGAGATTAAATGTGCTCAGAACACTTACAAGAGCCCACAGTTGGCCAAAATCATCGAATACAAAGCCCATTTTATAACAAAGTCTTGACTATCTCATGCAATTTATTTTATTTATTTTTTAAAATATTTTTATTGATTTCAGAGAGGAAGGAGAGGGAGAGAAAGATAGAAACATACCCAATGAGAAAGAATCAGGGATCGGCTGCCTCCTACATGCCCCACATTGAGGATGGAACCCACAACCCAGGCTTGTGCCCTGACCAGGAATTGAACCCTGACCTCCTGGTTCATAGGTCGATGCTCAACCACTAAGCTACAAAGGTCGGGCCTCACGCAATTTATTGACTACTGTACTGGAAGTGAGAAACAGAATGGTTGTATGGGTACTCAACACTATCACACAGCCAAAAGCACACTGGCATTTTGAGGGCAGGATGGGATGCAAAACACAATATCCAAAAAATGCTAGCAACACAGGACACTGGAGAATACAAATTGTTTTTCCTTGTGATTGCATCACTGCCATTGCCCATATCACGACTGAGTATTGTACTGCCTATCACTAGCCCACGTAAAAGATCAAAATTCAAAGTACAATTTCCAACCCAGCAGCTGCACCAAGAGCCTGCAAGGAATGCAGACGGTCAGGTCTGGCCCCAACCTACTTAGCTAAATCTGCATTTTAAGAGTCCTCAGATGACTGATGAGCACAGGAAAGTTGGAGAAGTGCTGGCGTAGAGGATGCTGGGGGACTGAGTCCAGTGTTGGCTCCTTGAGGGCAGCTATCCTGTGACCTGCTGGCTCATTCCAGGGGCCCATAAACCCAACTGCACTTCCAGTGTATTCCAAAAACTGCATAAGTTATGTAGCTCATGCATACGTGTAATATTTCTTTGTTCCAAATGAACCTAGATGCTATTATGATAAAACATAATTTATTTGGAAGTTTCTGATTCCTAGTAGTTTTTGATCATTATGTATTTTTTTAGGCACCCAAACCTACAAGAAAGCAGTTCTTGGGAATGGAGAGTTTGATGAGCTCCCTTGGTGATTCCGAGATGACTAGACCCACTGCTGAAGAGGTCAATGAGCTCAGGATCTGGGGCTTCTCCCCTAGGCAAGACAACCTTAAAACCAGACAAAATGGGATCTATTTTTAAAAGATATACATTGAAGAGAAGAAAATATGGAGACAGGGAGAACATAAGCCTGCCAAAATAGCAATAATGAAGATAATAATAGCTTATGCTTATCGATGTCCCAAGCACTGTTCTAATTTAATAGTGTAATCGACAGAAGTGAAAGCCTGATTTGAAGAAATGCCAGAAGGAACAGAGAGAAGGAATGGCTTTAAGGGAAGTCTCTAATTGGGTAGGATGTGTGCTCAGTGTTACAAAGATTGATATTTTGTCCCTAGGTATCAGACTGAAATCTCAATAACACCCGTCCCCATCACTCTCAGCACTTAATAATGATAGGATAAACGCCTATGTAGCCTTATGGGAAGAAATTGGGAGATTAGAAAGTGTCCAGGGTCAGAGCAGTTTTATTTTACTTGAAACCATGTAAGTTTAAAAATTAAAAGGGGGAAAATATTTCCAGAGCCAGCAGCCATGTAGATGTTAAAGCCATGACCAAAAATGAAGCAAAGGGTTCTTTTGCTTTCATGATCAAGAGTCCCAAACATTTTCTGGGTTTGTTGAGTTCAGTAAGTAGAGACTTGGGGGGAAGGGGGATGCTGTGCTACTTGCTCCGAGGCCACTGTAGCTTGTGAAAAGCCAAACCAGGGATTGTCTCTCATCAGGGCAGCCCTACAATAGTATAGAATGACTTAGAGTTTAATTAATAAAAAAAAATAATTGGCAACAGTAAGTTCAGAGAGAGTCAAAATACTTCCATGATGCGAACGGCAAGTTCTCTTCAAACGGATGGACTGATGTACCAATACATTCACCACTCATTCACTGAATGGATGCTATGTGCCAGACAAAACATTAAGGGCTGAGGCAAGTAGATACAGGAAATATTTTTTTAAAGAAAAAAAAAATAGACTCTGAAGCTACCAAGCAAGTTTGCCCCTGAGACATTTATTATTAAGGTCTTACATTTTCTCAGACAGCTAGGCAGACTTCCTGGTAAAGGCAAAACAGAAAACAAGTGCCCTCAAGGTTACCTCTTGACCTCTCACTGAGTGCGAGCCCTGACTATGGATCACTGCTTTAGTCCGCATGGAGCGGATATACTACAGGCACTTAGGAAATGTCTCATTTGTTGAACAATAACAGTTTCTCTCTAGCCTATGCTGCCAGTCTGGGGTTTGGCTGGGGCTGTCTGGGACCCAGGCTGGCAATGGAGAATATGGCAGAAAGAAAAAAAGATCCCCAGAAGGGTTTGATTTGGCAAATAAACATTCTAGTCCAGAAGCAGCATACATCACTTCCAATCACAACATATTGTCCAGAATTAATTAGTGGCCCCACCCAGACATAAGGAAGCCAGAAAAAACAATCACCATCCTCCCAGGATGTAGAGAGCCAGATTATCTGGTTTACAGCACCAATGACTACCGCAGACACATGGCAGAGTTGGCCCTGTTTTCAGTGACCATAATCCTGAAGATTGAGCTCATGCATCAGCCCTCATCAGACAGTCTAACCTGCTTATTGTCAACACAATTGTGTTCCTGAAGCAATGGTGTGCTATCCAAAGATGAAGTGATAAAGCAGGGGGATGGATCTAATAACACATTAAATTGAACTTAAAGGGATTAAACAGTAACACCCCTGAGCTACTCCTTACTTACTGCTGTCTGGAGGCCCTTTAATGGGATTACACTGGAAGAGTTATAGGGTTTCACAAATAGTGAGATCCATTCTAACCCCCATTCTAACTAAGACTTGACAAAAGGGATTTAATACACCACCCGCATCACTCCCACCCAAACTCACAGCCTGAAAAAGCCAGCTTCTCTCCAAAATAATTTCCTCACCAACCTCAGAAAAAAAATGAACACAAAATACTCCAAGAAAGAGCAAGAAAAATCAAAGAACAGTGAGCATGTTTTTTAGTGCTGAAGATGGACACATGAGAAGGAAATGGTGTAAGATTTGGTTAAAGGTAGCCAGTGCATGATAAATACTTTATATTAATAAACATTTCTCCCTAACACCTTATCTCAATTTAAGTTAAAAGTACCCAACATTGAACATCTAACTTTGAATGTCAGGCTGTTTCTTTATATAAATTGCACTTGTATCTCCTGAATTCAATGTACAAAACTGAAAAATATTTAGGCTAGGTAAAATTTTCCATCTCTGTTTCAATGTTAAAAAAAAGAAAATGGTATGCATCCAACATTATCCTTTTATTCTTGTTATGACCCTTTCTTATTTATGAGATAAATGACTCAGATCAAGATCATTGGGTCATTCTTTAACAAATTATTGTTTATGTGATTTATAGCACATTATGCATTCCTATAACTTGTTTCGACCACACACATATTTGTAAGATTTTATGCTGTAATGGTAAAATTTGCTTTAGTGATAGCATTATTAAAGGAAAAATATGTTTGGAAACTTGACAAAAAGAAACTAAGAAGTGCAAAGAAAAAGAAAGACTAAGAATTTCGCAGAGACTAAGAATTTTGCAAAACCTGTCGGGGAACTGAACTCTGTCATATAAATCCCTTTGACATTGTGAAAGATGGAGACTTCGTCTAAGGACTGTGACTCACCTTCCAGATCCATCTGACTGTGCAGGACAAGAGCTGCACATACAGGAGTTGGGACCAAGTCACACTGGTGATTGAGCTCTGGTTCCAGAGTGAAGAGAACTGCAGACTCATCTCAGAATGAATTGTCCCTCCTCCACCATCTGGGTTAAACATCTCTATAAAATAATTCATAATTTCTGGATGCCTTGGCAAAGCCAGGTAGGGAACAATCCTTGAAGTACTTGTTTGTTCTTGCTTTGTTATACATTTTGCTTTGTTTTGTACCTCCTACAATAGTAACAGTTTACAGATGAAAATTCTGAATGCTAGGAAAGCTGAATTCAAGGTCCTACATCTCATAAGTGGTGGATCTCAAGAAGACTCCTTTCACTTCCCATTCCCCTGGCTTGCGCGCTGCAGGAGAACCAGTCTATTGCATAAAGAGGCAATTCATAATAATTGTTAATAGTGTAAGCTCCAGGCAGGTAGACCTGGATATGAACCCAGTTCCAAGTCTTTGAGTTGCAATTTGAGTTACAGCTTCAACGTACTGTAAAATGGAGATAAGCCTCCTTTCAGATAGTTTTCATGAAGGATAAATAAGATGATAATGCTTAGGACAGACCTGGTATATCATAAGCATTCAATTAATGTTGGCTATCTTCATCATCATCTGGGTTCTATATCCCATAAAGTGAGAGGTACTCAGCTATAATAAAGGTTATACACAACCTCTTAAGCAGTTTCACATATATTTCCCTGGAGTTTTAATGGATAATAAAGTACAAAGGCAAAATGACCTTTGAAGAAACCCTGCTCTTTCAATTTTGAGGTCAAGATACTGAGCCTATAGCGTAAGCATTGTATGTAAATTCTAATACCTTAATATCTGAAAGGCACCTATCAAAGCCCTTTTCATGTATAAATTCATTTAATCCTCACTCACAACAACCCTATGTGGCAGATGTTATTAGTATCTCCATTTTACAAATAAGGACATAGAGTCCAAGAGAGCTTAAATAACTTGTTGAAGTCCATACACCTGGTAAGTGGCAGAGTCAAGATTTAAATACAGGGAATCTAACCTCAAAGTCTGTGCTGTGCCCACTATGCTACACTGCCTCTGTGCAATATTAATTAGGTGTACAGTCATATTTTTGGAAATAACATAGGTTTTCACACCTACATACCATGGAAGACTGCTGGCTCACAAGTCATTGATGCATGATGACTAGAAGCATGGTAAGTATAAGTTGTGAAAACAGTCAAGAATGTGAAGTGTGGAAAATGGTCAAGAATTCAACAAGCAGCCCTACCCAGTTTGGCTTAGTGAACATACCGTCGTCCTATGGACTGAAGGTTCTCGGGTTCGATTCTGGTCAAGGTCACACGCCCAGGTTGCGGGCTCAATCCCTAGTGGGGGGTATGCAGGAAGCAGCGGATCAATGACTGTCTCTCATCATTAATGTTTCTATCTCTCCATCCCTCTCTCTTCCTCTCTGAAATTAATTAAGTAATTTTTAATTTAATTTTTAAAATTTTTTTTTTAATTCAACACAGCAGAGCCTGAAACAATGACACTGTGAAAGAAGCCAGGGATACAACTTGACAGGCAATGAGAAGGAAGGGAGCTGCTCCTTTGAAGCAAAGTAAATAGATGAATAATTATACTAATAAGCTGGACCCACCACATAGAAACAGACTTAAGCCCAGCTGGCATGGGTCAGTGGTTGATCATCAACCTATGAACCAAGAGGTCACGGCTCGATTCCCAGTCAGTGCATATACCTGGGCTGCAAGCTCGATTCCCAATGTGGGGTGTGCAGGGGGCAGCCAAACAATGATTCTCTCATCATTGATGTTTGTCTCTCTCCCTCTTCCTCTCTCTATCTCTCTTCAGTTTCTTCTCCCTCTCCCTTCCTCTCTGAAATCAATAAAAATAAATTTGGGGGTGGGGGAACAGGTTTAGGGGAACCAGCTACAGTGCTCATGAGTGACTCTGCTGGTGCCCATAGGTCTCATCAGCATTCTCTTTTAAGATCACCTTCAACAATAAAGGACAATTGCAAATAGGCCCACATTAGTGAAGAGGCTGAAAACCAATGCCTGACTTGGCCTTTGATTCATTACTTGGCTTTGACAAACTTAGTCTTCTTTGTATGTGTTACAGTGGATCGGTAAGGATGAACACAATGCTCATATTCCCAGGGCAGATTCAGGATAAGGGGAAAGATAAGAAATTACCATAGTCATGCCTTTGGGTCATGTCAGGTTGGAGTTTGCAGGGCTGTGGATGAGAACACTTTGGGAACCACCCCTTTGGGTGTTGACTGTGCTGGTACTGACTTTATAGTATTAGACATGAAGGATGTTTACCATTCAAGGAGCAAAATAGAAAGAAACTGATCTCACTCAAGTTTATCCTCCACAGCCAGGACTGCTTCCAAGGGCCTACAACCTCTATCACACTCTCCAGTTCCAGCTCACTTTGCAAAGATGGCAGAAAGTCCTTAGCTATAAATTCCAAATCCAAAAAAACAGTTATTACCAGGAAACAGATGGAAAAATGCAATTTTGGCAAGATTAATGTAATGCTCTCTCTCCAAATATTAGAATTTCAAGCTATGCATTTAATTCTGGAAATTAAACAACTTCCTGGTTCAATATTCTATATAATAAAAGAGAAACATGCAAATTTGACCGTACCTTTACTACACTACTAGCCAATCAGGAGCGGGGGGCAGGGCCAAGCAGCACAAGCACCCACCTCCAGGGGTGGAGATGAAGCGGGGATGGAGATGAAGCGGCAGCGGCCGGGCACTCTGGCCAGAGCAGAGAAGACTGAAGGCTCCAGCTGAAGTGAAGCCTCCAGCGACCAAAGCAAAAACGGAAGGCAACAGCCAGAGGGAAGGCCTGGGTCCCAGGTTCCAGAGGAAAACTGGTCCTGGCAGCCAGGGGAAGGAAAGCCTATTGCATGAATCTTCATGCAACTGGCCTCTAGTATTTAATAACTCTAATGGTTACTAAGTGACATAGGGGTGAATGAGACTAATGCCTGAGTAAAATTTCCCTTGAAATAATTTTGGAAGTGAAAATCCAAGGGAAGATACATTCATTATGAGGCAAAATGGATTTTTACTGAACACAAAAATAGTGCAGGATGCATCATTAAACCCCAAAGGGCAGCCACACTGCCTCTACCAATCAGTGATTTGTCCTTCAATTCTACTTTTTCAACGAGTCTCCGAAGTGGGATGAAGAGGTGCATGTGGAGGTACAATGAAGGATGGAAGGGAGGAAGGAACTGAAGTCACCAGGGGAGCATGGCACCCCCACTCATGAAAGCTTTCATGAGGTCCATTTGAATAGCAGGGTTCTTAGATTAGGGAGTTGAGAAAAATTTCTCAATGCTGCAATGAAACATTGTCAAGTGTTCATACAACGTGGGAAAATGCCAAAAAAGGATTCAAATTCCATCATCAACTTCATCCCTCTTAGAAGGGGTGAGTCTCTTGCACTCTAGAGCATTTAACAGCTTGCAGCTTCTCTGACCACATGCATTTGAGCTTCTCTAAGCAACCTGGCATACAAATTGAGGCTTGAAACCAGGTAAGAAATGCCCCAGACTCTCTAAGTATTATTAAATAGCATGAACCTCCCTAGAGAACACGTACAGAGAAGAAGCCAAGCCTACAAACATTCCAGAAGCAAAATGAACTACATGGGTGTATCATTTATATTAAAATCAAATGGTACCCTGGTTTGGGGTCAAATAAGTATATAAGCTAAAAGAAAATGCACTTCATGAGTGGCAATTTCTTGTCCCTGATTACTCAAGACATCTCCTCGTTTGGAAAACAGATTAAGCTTCTCCTTAGCTATCTTGAATCCTGCTTTAAACATGGACATATCAATAATCACCCCAAAGATCTGCTCTCTTTTTTGCCTCCCAGCAAAAATAATACTAAATAACATTGGCTTTCAGTTCATGAAAATGGAATTATTTGTTTTATTATTAATTTTCTTAGGTATTTATAGAATCTGCAGTTCTTCTGCTGGGTCTTTCAAAAAGTCACCTCCCTCCTCCTTCCTGGAGCAGTACAGAAAAGAACACACTGTGTGTGCACCTGAGAGCAAGGAGAATGCAAGAGCCTTTCTCCCCATTTGTGAAGCCAGTTCATCTGGTCTCTCTTAGGAAATCATATTATTTGAGTTACTGGTCCAGCTTCTGCAGATGGGTAGGGTACTGCTCTAACTGTTTCCTTTTCAGAAATTAGCTAACTGGTTTATTTAAGAAGTTGGGAGGTGAGTCTGTTGTGAAGTAGCAGGGGGAGCGAAATAATTAGTCTACAGATTTCTTCTTCCTCTGATGTGGTTCAAAACAAATTCTCTCATGAAATAGTACATTTATGCTTTATTTATTTACTCATAAACACCTTCTAATTCAGGTATTCCATATCAACTATTTATTGAAATCTTACTACATGTCAGCCACTAAAGTTCATGCCAGAGACATGGATATGAAAAAAAGATGAGGATTTAGTTCTAAAGAAGCATAAAGGCTTGCATGCCACTAGTAACACTAGCTGTTGTCTAATGCCTCTATAATATCACTTATCATATTTAAAATAAAAAAATTCTTGGTAGAAGAGAGCAAGAAAGAATGAATGCTACAAGAGAGAGGGGAGAAACTTCAAACAGAAGCTTGACTAACACAGATCTCGAAATGTGACTCTACTGCTCTTCCTGTTTCTTTTGTGAGCTCCTGGTGGGTCCACATATGCTAATATGAGTTCCCAATATCTCCTAGGTCCTCTTTTCTTCTCACCCTTCAGACTACCCCTGGGTAATCAAACTCACTCGCATGATTTCAGTTCCCATTGCAAAACCTATACATCCAAGGGTAGACCATTGTCTTGAACATCAGATTCCTTTCACATTGGCCTTTTCATGTTACTAGCTCACAGGTACCTTGAGTGCAATCTGACGGACATTTAGCTCATTATTTCCTCCATCCAGTGTAGTTAGCTCCTCATCCTCTACTCCTTATCTGAGGTGTCAGCTCCACTAGTCAACCTAATTTGAAACACAGAAGTCAACCTTGATTCTTCCTTTTTTCCCAATAAATCACATATATATCATCATTAACTTCTTTTAGTTTTAAATTCTAAAGACTTCCTCCATCCCTTCCATCACTTAGCTCTGCCCTCAACCATTTATTTCACCTACCCTGGCACAAGAGTCTATTTACCCTCCTCTGTGCAGTAATGTGAACAATCTAATTGAATGGCAAATATGAAAAATTCACTCCCTTATCTAAAATCTCTCATTTTATGGCAATAACTCCTCCACTTTCAATACTAGCTCACAGTATTAGCTATCTTGAATCCTACAGCAAACATGGCAATATCAATAATTACCCAAAAGATTTGCTCTCATTTTGCCTACCAAGAAAAAAATGTACTAAATAACATTTACTGTCAGTTTATAAAAGTAAAATTATTTGTTTTATTATTACTTTTTCTGGATATTTATAGAATCTGCATTTCTTCCCCTGGATCTTTCAAAAAGTCATCCCCCTCTTTTTTAAATTCAGCCTCCAAGTTCCAGCGCTTCCCCATGAAAGGAACCTCTCTCACTGCATAATTTTCTCAAAGGAAGTTTCCAGCCTCCCAATTCTAGCCTTCCAACCTATTTGACTCAAGTCCTTGCTTCCACACTTAGCTGCATCTATAACTCAGAATCCAAGTATCCCTTGCTGTATCCTCCACTATTAGACAGTTCCAAGCAATCCATGGCAGCTCCAGCTCTGGAAATCCAACTTAGAAAATATATACAGATAAAAACATTAAGACCCTCTATTCCTGGGTCAGGCCTAACAACAATAGCCCTGCTATCACTCACATCTACATCTACCTGCTGTCCCCCAATGGAATGTAAAGACTGAAACTTTTAACAATAGGCCCCGAAACTCTATATTCCAATACCACAAAACCCTAAAGTATACCAACCTCCTTTTCTACACAACTCCTCATAACTTAATAGTCCTGTCCAGTGTCAGGCAATTTAACTGCATGTGAAGATGCTATAAACTCTGAATCCAATAAGCTCTTCCACTTTATTCCTAATGGTCCTTTCCAAAAGTGGTGAAACGTACTAAGAACCAGACATCCTCCCCACTTTTTTCCATAAGGTATGTTTATATCATAATTCACTGAGCTCCAATCTGTGATTCCACCATTGGAAAAAGGAAGAGAGGAAGAGACGGAAACACAACAGTCACTTTCCTTCTCGGTCTCCAGGTAGTTGACAAGAGAAACTACCTGGCAGCCTAGCAGTGCTCTGCTAGGCCAGCAGAGTCATCTGTGAAAGTCAGGTTCATGGCCTCCCACAAAGCTTAGGTTGAGCTGCTTAGGCAGGAAGTAGGTGAAGTGTCCCAGCTGTGCACTCTTAGTTCTGAGAACTCCAAAAGCACCAGGACAGAACCTGGAAGGAGTGAGTGGTGAGCAGTCCTACAGTAATAAGGAGTTCGGCCGCCCATGCACAGAGCCTCTGCCCAGAGGTTGTCTCTGAGCCAACATGTCATCCTCATTATCTCTGTGGCTCACTTCTGATATTGAAAATGGCCTATAGAGACTTCTGATGGGACTATGTCAGAAGTATTGCTCAGCATTATGCCACCACTCTAGACACAATTTCCCGAGCCCAGGTCTGACAAGAAGGCCAGGATTTTCTGTGTCTCCCCGCCTAACCAAAGCACTCCCTTAAGCGAAAGCACCCTGCTCATCAGCTTTGACCTCTCTGGGCCACTAGACACCCTTACTAGGGTAGCATACTCCATGTCCTGCAATGCACCAATCATCATTATTCAATCTTTTAGGTCTACCAACTACCCACGCCTGTCTAACCTGGCATTTCTATCTTGGGACACATTTTTTAAAACTCTTCAAATCCAATTCATGAGTCTCCTACCCATCCCTTACAATTAACTTAGACTAATCTCCATAAAGAGCTTGTGGGATGAATACACACAGATCACCTGAGGTTTTATACTTCCCTAGAACTGCTGCTTGCTAGATGTATAATCTTGGGAAAATACCTAATCTCTCTTTCTCAGTTTCTTCCTATGGGAATAATCATGATGCGTAGCCCCTGGGGTTGTTTTCGAGATTAAATGAGTTATCCTATCTAATGAAAGAGTAATATGTAAATTAAATGTCACTCTGTGACAAAAATGGCAGCACCCATAGCAGACACTGGTGGCGGCGCTCTGGCAATGGGAGCACAACATCTTCTCCTTGGCCATGGAGGGAAGGCCTCTGGCCAGAGGACTGAGAGTGGGACGCTGAACTGGCGGCCTGAGTACAGCATCCGCGCCCCACCGGCCTGGTTGTGTGGAGGGAGGGAAGGAATCAGAAAAAATGGGTCTTTCCAGTTCCTAATGCTGATGGAGCCCTATGGGTGCCAGAGTCCTCTGCCTACAGCCCCTAGTCACAGCCAATGAGCCCCAGTCTCAGACTTGAAGCCCCCTGCCCGCAGTCCAGACTCGACCAACATGGTGCCATAGCAGCGGGAGGGGGGAGGGGGTGTCCCGTGGGCACGCTACAGACATCAAATCAGCTACAGACATCAAATCACTGCTGCAGAGGCCGGCCGCCCCCCACCCCCACACCCACACACACACATACACACACACTTGCAAGTAGTAAGGTCCAAAGGAGCAACTCCTGAGATGCAGCTCCCATGGCAGCTGATGCACACCACACCAGTTGGGGAAGCCAGACCTGAAAGCCCAAGCCCCCGAGTACCCAAGCTGAGGGGCATCATGGGCCAGAGCCCTGAGGAGGCCCTAGGACAAGCACCTTCCCAGAGGCTATGTGGAAGGAGAGGAGGAATCTCTGGCTAGAAGCCGGGGTGAGGGATGCTGGCATCCTTGCAGGCCAGGCTGAGGGAGGGATACCCCCTTCCCTCACGCCTGTGCACAAATTTCATGCACTGGGCCTCTAGTTACATATAAAATGCTTAGAACTACGCCTAGTATATACATAATAAAAATAAATGTTTACTATTATTATTTCAGCCCCACAAAATCTATGTCCAATTTGCTGTGTTTCTCCTCCCTGAACACCCAGAGATCAGATTTTTCCATCCATTTGCTTATGTCCCCCACACTATCCTAAGTTTTTCAGATTCAGCAGCAAACAAACCAAAGACCTCACAATGGTCATATGTTAGGGGGAACAGACGTATAATGAAAATAAATACATAATATAATAGCATGCAGTATCAAAAGGCACAAAGAAAATAAATAGGGTTACATAATAGAGAATGATGGAGATGATGATGTAAATTTTTTTTGAGCTGGGCAACAGAGCCACTGAGAAAGTTACTTTTGAGCTAAGACTTGGATGATAAAAGCAAGACATGATAAAAAGATTGAAAACAGGCTTTCTCAACCTTGGTACTGCTAACATTTTGGACCAGGTAATTTTTTGTTGGGAGGAGCTGTCCTGTACATACCAGAATGTTTGTCAGTGCCCCTGACCTCTACCTACTAGATGACAGTAGCATCCCCGAAATTGTGACAAACTCCCCCTCACTGAATAATACTGAAAAGACAACTTTGTTAGCATTCTAGTATCATTTGTTGACCCAACCTATCACTGATATTCCTAGATTATCAACTCACTTTCAATTTTCTATACAATCAAGTTATTTCCCACAACTATCTCTTTGCTTATGTTGACATCTTGACATTTGTTGAAAACCCTTCCCATCTTCTTCAATTGGATAAAATCCCTCCTCATTCTTTAACACTCAAATCAAATATCTCATTTTCTAATTTCATGTGCATATATCTATAATTATACTATGTGTACAATACATTATCTATATATTATATATAATACATGTATTTTAATTAAATGTCTAGTTTTCTATCTGTCTGCCCCTACTAATCTCTGAGATTCTTGTGGTCAGGAAATAGATTTTATTTGTTTTTGTTTAGTGCCTACAATATATATTGGGTGCTTGATACCAAGTGTTAATAAATATATTTTAAATAAATTAACTGCTGTGCCTTGAAAAATATTACAATCACTTAGAGGTTAATAAGATATATACAGACATAACTCTCAAATAATACTGAAAATGTAATGTGATATAAGAGAAATAATAGTGTTATTAGAGTTCAGACTCAAGAAAAATGTACTTTCCACTGAGTACTTGACTCGTCATAGGATAAAGTCAATACTCTATATTGTTAAATCGTGACTCCCCACCCCCAATATAGTTCTATAGTCGCAGACCATTGTCATAACTTCACTAATGATCAACCAATAAAGACCTCAAAAACGAGATGTGAGAAAGTTTGTGATTCATACTGACCATCACTCCTATAGGAAAATCAGACTGCAGATATCAAGCAAGCTGTGTGTCTGAGTGAGGCAATGCTAAAAGGTACCTTCTGGCCCAGCCGGTATTCCTCAGTGGTTGAGCGTTGACCTGTGCACCAGGAGGTCTGGTTCAATTCCCAGTCAGGGCACATGCCCAGGTTGCAGGCTCAATCCCCAGTGTGGGATGTGCAAGAGGCAGCCGATCAATGGATTCTCTCTTATCACTGATGTGATATGTTTCTATCTCTCTCTCCTTCTCCCTTCCTCTCTGAAATCAATAAAAAAATATTTTAAAAAAGTACTTTCTGATGCCTTTCATGCTAGTCTCTGAGATATCACAGCTACTAAGCTCTATTTTTGTGTGTGTGTATACCTGGCCTCTCTGACCACAGCAGGGCTGATATCAGAGAATGTGCACAGCAATGAGGTTATTAGTGGCCCACAACCAGTGTTCACACCCACACCTTAGCAGATGATCCATGTTTCAAATATCCTTCTTGGCTTCACCCATAGTTGTCTGTCAGATCATCAGTGACATTGTCTCAAAGTATGAGAACCAAACCTCAGAGAAATCATTTATTCCTTTGGTTACGAAAATTAGCTAACTGGAGAGTATTCTGAGAAGATGGGCAGTGAGCAAAAGATTCTCAAGACAAACTTTAATTAAAAAAAAAATACACCCAAATCAAAAGCAAACAGGCAACCTGAATATTGGAAACTACTCCGGAGTAGGGCCATTGTACTCATCATGTGGTTCTAGAAAAATACTAATCCCCAAAGGGGTTAAAGTTCAACAACCATAAACTAACACTTAAGAGTCCAGGAATGTGTCATCAGCCACATAAGTGCATTCCTAAAACAACCCAGCTGGAACCTTCAGCTAAAGTTTTGTGGGTCTAAATTTGTGTGTTCACTAAATTAGTTCCTGCAACACTGTTTTTGTACATATTCTCATCTCCTTACCCCTACTCCCACCAGATTCCTACTCCAAATATGAATCAAAACTCAGGAAAAACTCAGCACAAAATTCATACACAGATAACTTTGATTTCCATGTCGGTTGATAGCTAATAATACAATCAGAAGTAACTTTGTTCTCCTCAAATGTTTCAAACCATAGCAAAATCATTATCAAATAAAACTTCTCAAAAAATAAAATAAAATAAAACATCACTTTGCAACCGCAAAGAAGTGAAATTTTCCACTTGACAAATGGCAATCCTGAAGCACAGACAAGTCAATTGCTTTAAGCCAGGATCAGCATCATGCTCAAAGGCTGAAATTAGACTTGGATATTTAAACTCCAGCTTACCTTAGAACCCAGAGCCCCACTCCCCACTTGATGTTACTTCTTAATATAGCTATTGAGTCCAGCCCACATTTAAACACCTACTCACAGACGTTACACCAGATAACACTCCTCAACAAAGCTGTGTTCCCGACCCACAACTTCGTACCCACACAGAGAATTCAAAAAGTTCAGGCTCCAAGAGATCTTAAAGATCATCGAGCCCAGCCTCCTCATTTAGCAAAGCATCATAATTCTCTGACAGCCCACCACAATTCCTGTCACCAACAAGGGTGAGATCCAACTCATTTTTTGGTAAAATGCACCCTCCATCATCTATTTCCAGACCCACAGCCTCTTAGTCCACCATGTACCTGCACCCTATGCTTAACAAATAATTTTATTTATAATACATCAAGCTTCTTCAAACCTCCATGACTATGCTGTGACCTCTCTAAGGCACACTTCCATCCTTGAACAATGACTTGTTTGAATGTCACCACCACAGTAAGACATCCTTTGACCCTTTCAGAGAACAAGACTGCCCATTCCTCCATCATCCCATGACATTTTTTACATGCCCCTGCCATTGTACATTTCTCATCACGTGTGAATCTGTGTTGTTTGTGTCTGCCTTCTTCCACTGGAAGACGTGTTCTAAGAGGAAAAGGACTATATTTCATTCCTTTCTGTCATCTTTATATCTAGGCTGGCACCCAGTGAGTTCTTTATAAAGTCAGAAGAAATGAAATAGAGAAATAGAAGAAAATGTGAAAGGTGGTCAAGTCAGAGCATGTAAGAGATTTGCTCAAGGTCACCCCAATAGACACACAGATTCCACACCAGAGGCCCAATTTGCATTCTGTCATACAGACCAGTTGATATAAACTGATTTCCCCACCTATACAGCATCCCATATCCACCGACTCCCTCCATTTTCTCTCCAGAGTCTCTGGTTCTTAACATAATCCCCCACCCACAATTCTGGACACTTGCAAGTGAAGATGGCTGAGAGAAGGTTGAACCTTCCAGGAACACAGAAGTGAGCTGATGAGGGCACTGGGGTGAACAGTTTAGTGAATGATGGTCTTCCATGAAAGACTGGTAGGCAAGTACACAGGAGGAATATGTTTCCTTCTCCCAGCAGTTGTTCTGGAACCACTATCCCACCATCAAAACCCCAACTGCTTAACCTTCTAGCACTCCAACCCAAAAACAGTGTTTCTGGGGGTTGTGGGTCTTCCTGGGTATCTCCTCCAATATTTGGGAAAGCCCCATGACTGAGCTCAGCCTCTCCTACTTAACAAGGAAAGCCAGCCAGGAAAACTAGCCAAGAGATTAGCCAGCTGGCAGCAGGTCTAGGGAGCAGGCTGCATGAGCCCAGACAGACCTCCAGGCACTGTGCAAGGGCCGCCCCTGGCCTGGAATCAAGCTTTCCAGCCCACAACCAGCCTCCTGTGAAAGTGTAATAGCAATCCACCCTCCCCTGGGGTCTAGCCTAGGACAGAGCAACCCCTCCCCAGCTGCTGCTAATTTGCACCTCATTAGCAACAGCCTCCCCCCAGTGACAGTCCCTCAGAAATCCCAGATTGAGCACCTCATTGGTGCTAAATGAACTCTGGGTGTGTGGGGAGGCTGGCATCTGAGCTGCTAGGAGAATAAGTCTCAGGGCTTCCCAGAAAACCATAAGAGCACAGGCTATGGACAGAAGACAGAGAAGAACATTGTGTCTGGCAGAAACCAGTGGTTCAACTTTAGGAGGTGCTGAAAATCAAAGGGATATTTTGAAACTATAGCTAATGGCCCCAAGGCAAACGGTGAGATGAATGAAGGCAACTTGATTGAAGCAGAATACCAGAGGAAAGTCACAAAAATTATCTCCTCTACTTAATGCTTGAAAAACTACCCATCCTGTCCCATGTCACAGAGACAGAGTTGGGACAGAGGAAATGCATCTGAAACTCTTAAAAGTCCTTTTAGAAGGAAAGATGAACAAAAAACATTAATGTCTGTTCAAAAATTCTAAAGAAAGACTCTGAATTGTCAAAGTTCCTATTGTTCGTACCAAGGAAGAACAGAGTAAGCAACTTCCATTCACCACAGTGAGTTGGACACATGCCTTTATCCCAACTCCCTCCAGAAACTCCCACTAAAATGAAAGAAAAGGAAATAAAAGACATAATTTCACAATAACAAAAAGAAAAAGGTGAGATGACAGCAAAGGGAATGACAAGACTTTTAGAAGCTGGAGAGTGAACTGAATAGAGTTAAGTGAATGTAGGCAGGCAGAGGAAGTTGGAAATTAAGTGTATTTGGGAAGGGAAAAGTAATCACCACTGAACTCCAAAAAAGCTTTAGAGTTGAAGGCACCAGGTAACGCCGAAGGTGAGGGTGAAAGAAGGGGCTGAAAAGAGTTGAAGAAGCCTTTACAGAGACTATTTGGATCTCCATCTTGAGGAGGCTGATGGTTACTCTTGACACACTGGAAATTTAGTTTCTAAAAATGCTAAAACAGAAAGGAACTAGAAAACACCAACCACAAATGGGTTTGAGTATGAGATCTTCTATTGAAAGCAGAGATCTACTGAAAATCTATACACTGACTAATAAAAATCCAGCCCCAGAGAAATAAGTTAGGTGTAAACCTCTTCAGAGGAAAGAGAGCATTCTTCTCGGAGAACTGAAGAGAAAACATTAACATTTAAGGGTTTCCTCATACAAATTGTGACGCTTAATGTTCTAACAAATCATAGACATGTACACATAAGGAGCTTCCATTCAGCTTCTCTCTTAAATATGACTAGATCATCAGAGTTTCCAACTCGAAGAGAAGATACTAACTAAAGAGGGGAAATTTTTGAAGAGAGTTAATATAAGGTGAATAAAATGTTCAAACATTATTGTTAATATCCTCAGAGAAATAAAAGATATTAAAGCCATGAAACAAGAGTTGAGTGCTATAAAAATGAGCACTAGAGAACAAGAAAGAACTCTTAGAAAGTAAAAGTCAGATTACAGAAGTTCCAATAAAAGGATGGAAAATAAATTAGGAAATCCCCCCACAGGAAGAAGATAAAAGGAAAACACTGATAGAAAATAAAATTAGAGAAATTCACCAGTCAATTCAATAGCAATATAATATTAAAAAATTTAAGCAATAAGTAAAATGGATGGGAAGAAGGTATTCTTCCCTTATCCCCAAATTGTAATACCAGAAAGTTCCTTAGAACTAAACATTTTTAGATTGAAGACATCTAAAAAGTTTCCAACACCATCAATATATGTGCCATGCTAAGGCACATCCATTTTGAATTTTCCAAACAGTACATACATAAAGAAAAAAAATAAAACCAGAAAGAAAGAAAAAAGCATAAAAGTTATTGAGAATCAGAATGGAGTAGGTCTTGTCAATTGCAACTTTGGAAGCAGAGAAGCAAAAGGGAAATGTATTCACCATTCTGAAGCAAAATCATTTCCAATCTACTAGTAGAACTCCATACCCTGAAAAACTCTCAATCATGTGTGAAAATAGATAAAAAAATATTCTCAGACATAAAAAGACTCAAAATATCTACCTCTTATGCACCTTTTCTGAGAAAGCTATTGCAGGATGTGTCCCACATCCTAGAAAACTTTTTCAACTCAGTCATCTAAAAATATGATGAAAGTTCCTGAGGGGGAAAAAAAGCCAGGAGTGTGGTACTGTTAGTCTTTAAATGGTTGTGTGTTCCATAAAACTATACATAAACCAAAAAAGAAGTATAGGAAATCTAAAAAATAGGGGGTTCAACTGTGGGAAATAGCAATGAGAAATTAAGAAAATCGGGAGAAATGCGAGCTGTGCTACAACCAGTGCAGAAGAGGCAAGATGATGGAAGGACAAATGGTGATGGAAAGAGACTTGACCTAGGGTGGTGAACGTACAATACAATATACAGCTGATGTATAATAGAATTGTACATCTGAAACTTATAGTTTTATTAACCAATATCACTCCAATAAATTCACTTTAAAAAAAAGGAGGGACAAGATGATGGAGGGAACCAAGAGGGCTGTCTGCACAAAAAATAACAAAACTGACACATTATTTGATGTACTAGAAGATTTATGGTTCTGTTAAGAAATTTGTGGGAGAGTTAGAAATAAACATATAAAAATAATTTTTTTAATGAGACCAGTATTTTTGAACTATTGGAGGGATCACTTTATAAAGCATATGATTGTTGAATTACCATGCTGTACACCTGAAACTAATATAAAATAATACTGAATGTAAACTGTAATTGAAAATTAAATTTTTAACAATTATAATTTTAAAAATGAGATCAAGAATACAAGAAAGGAAATGTATCCAATAGTGCACTGGGTGGCTCAGCTATACATAAAATTTTAAACTTTAATATTATAAACATTTATGAATGATTTAAATAAAATTGTGAAATAAATATACCGAAAAGATGAAAAAAGGGACACGTGCAGGTAGGATAAAAGAGAACTAAATCCTCTTCTCCTCATAGGAAACAGTTGAAAAAAATTGTAAAGCAGAACATAGTGCCATATTATCTATAAATACAAATATGGAATCTAGAGGAAGAACTAACATATCACAGAAGCTTTGGTTGAAAAGGAGTATGGAAGAGAAATAGAGAAGGGAACTTCTGGGGCTTTTTTATAAGCCTGTGATTCTAGTTAACAATGAACTATGCATTAAGCTACCCTTATATATTACTAAGCATTATATTTAAAAACAAAAACAAAAATGGTTCATTCTCACATACTTGCATTTGTATATCTCCAAAAATGATGCTGACCATTAACAAACATATGCTTCAGAGATTTCGTGAAGAAATGTAATTACTCTTAAAAGTTCACAAGGTCTTCACATTATTCCATAGCAGACAGCATCCATATGATTCAGCATGATGGTGGTGCTAGCAATACTTTGCCTTTATCAATGGCTTTACAATTTACAAAGTGCATCCTCATTCCATTCAACTCAACATGAGTACTGGAGATATCAGTAACCTCATCTTTCAGAAAAGAACATGGGGGTCAAAGAGAATGAGACCTATCTGAGGGTTAGCAGTTGACACACAAACGAGCAAACTCCACTTACACACACACACACACACACACACACACACACACACACACACACACATGCATGCATACCTCCCACACACACACTCTGGAGCAGGCAATACTACTTCTAACATGGATGGACAGTGACTCATTAATAGACTTATTTTCTAATTTTATTTATGTCCTTGACAATCTAAGGCGGAGAGGAGTAAACATCTTTGAATAAAGACTATTAGGGAAAAAACTGCATGTTGCAAACTGGCTTCTTTGAGTGACATGAAAAGAAATATGTTTTGTATATGGAACAGACTTTCTTTAAAAATAAGTTGCAGGTTCAGACTCTGAGGCTATCTCACATTCTCCTTACTCCATCTTTCCCAAAGCCTCAGGGATGTGTCCTGGAGGCCTGAGAGAAGCATGGCTGTAGGCCACCATGACACTTTATGTCCTGGGGGAGGAGGAGTGCTCTTGTCCCCACTGCGTGGTTTAGTGGCAGTGCAGAATGGAGGTGTCACTCTGCTGAAACAGAGGCTCCAGAGAAGGAAGTGGCAATAGAACCAAAGGGAACAAGGTCTTCCCCACATTAGTATATGGAACAGAATTACGAAATTGCTCAGTAGTCTCTACATTTGAATAACTGGATTAGGTTAAAAAGTGGATAAAGATTCGTTTGCTGGCTATGTCCCCACATCAGATGGGGCTGGTGGGCCCCGCTCATCACTCTGGGTGGCCTTGAACCAAGATCCTCTTCCTGCATGCATGTTAATGCTTCTTTGATCTCACTGTTGCTCTCTCTACTGTATCCTACTTTTCTCTATTTTCCATTTATATGAGAAAAAATAATGATTTTCTAAAATGCAGGATGTGAGCCAGCTCTCAGGCATGGACATAATGCAGGAAAGAAGCTAGACATCACCCTAATTCTTCAGGAACCAGCTTGAACACCAGGAGACAGAGCCAGTAACACTGACTTTCCACCACAATGCTATACTCCATTTACTGAAGATTGGGTCTGAAAAGAGTATGCAGTTTTCAGCTGAAAGCAAATCTTTCCTAACTGCAAAATTATCTGTGTTTCTGTTAACTGACCCAGCCAATGTCTGTTCATGTAATGGTGTTAGATGGTAACAAGGCCTCTGACAGGGAACAACATCTAAGCCACTCAACTACCATTTTCTAACACATTCAGAGCACATATTTCTTCCATTAATTTGTTCAGTGATTTCTAGGTATTGGAATCTGAGGGAAAAAAACTTTCCACTTCATTAAAAACATTCCAATGGTGTGATATTTTGGGAATTTCTCCAAACAGATTAGAGAGAAAGCCTCTAGCTCAGAGGCAAGCCATGTTCCCAAATTTTCTATAGAGTTGCCTGCTTAGAACTTCAGACCATGTTGTTTGGCTCAAGTATTCACTAATGACATCAGATTTAACCACTCATTACATGACTTTCTTTAAAAATAAGTTGCAGGTTCAGACTCTGAGGCTATCTCACATTCTCCTTGCTCCATCTTTCCCAAAGCCTCAGGGATGTGTCCTGGAGGCCTGAGAGAAGCATGGCTGTAGGCCACCATGACACTTTATGTCCTGGGGGAGGAGGAGTGCTCTTGTCCCCACTGCGTGGTTTAGTGGCAGTGCAGAATGGAGGTGTCACTCTGCTGAAACAGAGGCTCCAGAGAAGGAAGTGGCAATAGAACCAAAGGGAACAAGGTCTTCCCCACATTAGATACAGAGCATCACCTCTCTGCCACCAAACCTCCAATGGCTCTCTGCTAACTACAAAATCCAAATTCTTCTGATAGCATTCAAAGCCGACTATAATAAGTACTTAACCTTCCCTGGCCTGATCTTCCACTGTGTTTCTCTGTGATCAAATGAAAATTATTCCACAATTCATATGCTGCCCAAATACACCACACAGTCCACCCGCTGTGCCCTTTGTCAGATAACTCCTGCTGCCTAGAATGTGCTCCATTCTCGCTCTCCCTAAGCCCCATCACCTCCTGTTGAAATCCTACCAGGCCTTCAAAATCCAACAAAACTTCTCCCAAAAAGAACTGACCTCTCCGCCCTTCATTTGTATTCAAACAGCCCAGATATGATCATGTGCATCATTCTGTGCCTGCTGTTTACTTTTGTTGAAGCTTCTGATGTCTTTCAAGTACAGAGTAGACAGAACTCCTCGTAAAGGTCCTTTATGCATGGATTTCTAGGGAGTAGAATCTATTTAAATCCCTCTACTCCTTCAAAATTTTCAAATGATTGATTTCGGGAGCTGTTCAAAAGAAATTAGAAATGAATACGCTGTATGCTGAAATTCTGTTTCTGGTTTGCCATTTAAAACGTGGGGCACGTTTTCTTCACTGAATCAATGACATGAGCCAATCCACCTACCTACCTCAATCTATCTGCCTTCTTTTCCTCCTTCAAGGCATATTCAACCATCGCCTACTCCAAAGATCTTCCACTCTTTGGTAACGTAGGAGCCCTTCTTCTGGGCTCCCCAGCCTGTCTCCTAAACATCCCTCTGTCTTTGTATTTATCACTCTGATTGTTACAGGTCAATTATTTGCCCCTTTCTCTCATTCGATCATAAATTCTTGATAACATTCTTATTTCTCTTTTATTTCTAGCACTTAGCATGGTATTGGCACGTAGGAGGCACTCAATATGTTTTCTTATTTGTTTCCTCAATAAATTATAAGCAATTGAAGCAATTTTAAGATAGAAGTAATCTATTATGCAACTTTGGATTCCTCACCAAGGGCTTGCAAAAATGCTTTGCATATATAACAAATGAGTATCCCATAACTATTCTTAAAGAATAGGTAAGTTTTATGCTGGGGACTGCTCGTGCTATAAAACATGGGTGAGGAAAAAAAACAGTGGCTCTCCCAGCAATGCTTTTTTTTTTCAAGTGCTTTTTTCCAGTTTTCAATATCAAGACTTCAAAGAGAGCACTCAGTGCACGGGAGAGCCTCCGAGACCATCAAGATTCATGTATTTCATTTCACATCTTCTAAAGCCTCTCTCTTCCTCCATATCTCATCTCCTCACAAATTATCTCACTCCCTTCAGCAGAGGATGCACATTACTTGGGTTATTTTTAGAACACCCTTGTGTGCAATATTGGCAATTTGAAGCACCAGAGAAAAGCCACACAAACATACAAGGATTCTTCTGAAGCCTTGGCTTTGTCCTTAATGTTTTGGGTTTGGTTTTGTAGGATTTTTTCCCCTTAACTTCCTAAGGTCTTTCCTTTAGAAACCAGGTGAGCCACATTAAAGGTTACAGTCTAAGCATTCACTTCCATGCCTCCTTGGTGAATCTATAATAAGTATTTATTGAACATGATGGGGATTCCTGTTAAGAATAAAATGGGGAGTATAATAAGCAATTTCTGTTACACAGACAAAACCCAAAGCTACACATCCCTACCCCACATTTATACCCTGAGTCTTGGACCATGCCTCTACCCACATTTCAGGAATTACTGCTGGAGAAGCAGTCATGTACTTTCCCCATCCTTCACTCTACCCCAAAAAGCAACTACTACCAGGTAAGCTTAGATGGCAAAATAGCCAGTCTACCAAAAGCTATAGAACATGTTCCCTCCTGCACAGAGCTCTGTGCATTTGGCAGTATAGGGGAAAATGTACTTTACAAAAAGAAAGGACAAATTCCTGTCCTTGTCCTTATGGAAACCAGTCACCACTATAGTGAGGAAGGGAGGAACCCCTGGTAAGCAGGATGACAGAGAACACCAAGAGTGACTTTGCCCTTTTCCCATCTACAATGCTCTCTTGTTCCTAGCTGTTCCTCTAGAGCATAACTTCTTAAAATGTATTTTTTAATTGATTTTCAGACAAGGAGGAAGGGAGAAGAGTAGATAGATAGAAACATCAATGAGAGAGAAACATCATTGATTAGTTGCCTCCTGCATGCCCCCTACCTGGGATGGAACCCACAACCAGAGCATATGCCCTGACTAGGAATTAAATCAGTGTTTTCTTGATTCATGGGTTGACGCTCAACCACTGAGCCACACCAGCAGGGTTAAAGTGTAACTTATGTATTATGGGAGTAGATTCAAGAACTGCATCATCCAAGGTTGTCATTCTAGGATGAAAAGCTAGAAGTTTCTATAGGCTTGATAAATTAGTATCATGACACTAATCTTTCAAAGCAATCCTTTTCAATAATAGAACTTCCTGCAGTAATGAGAATGTTCTATATCTTTGTTGTTCAATATGATGGCTACTAGTCACATATGGAGGTAAGCACTTAATGTGTAGCTAGTGGGACTGAGGAAATAGATTTCAAATTTATTTAGTTAGCTTTGATAGGCACATATGGCTGGGATCTACTGTACTGGACAGCACAGCCCTAGTACCTGAAACAGTAAAATGCTATCCTCTGAACAAAGTAAGTAATCTTCTTGGCCACCAAATATAGGTTTAGCAAAAGTACAGATGCATTTCTTTATCAGCTCTGTGTCGACTCATTAAAGAAAGGTCACCAAAACCTCTCAGACAAACATGTTCAGCGAGTTTTAAAGAGTTGTCCACAGGCATTTCTCAACCAGCAGTAGGGTCAAGGGGAGGGTGTTATAAGCATACGTCTGAAAAACAGAGATAATAGTAAACTACAATTAAGAGAGAGTGTGCCTTTTCTTATTTAGAAAATAAGAGAGAAAAGGAGGAAAGAAAGGGTTAAAGGAAAAGGAGGAGGAAGGGAGGGGGAAGGAATCTTGAACATCCTAGAAGAGTTTGGTATCTGAAATAAATGTAAAGCATGCCAAATAAACATTTAGCCAACCTAAAATGGCAAATCTTCAGTGAAATGGCTACAACGTAAGCAAACTATTGGAAAAGTCATCAGTAATTTGTTGAATTGGTAGTCTGGAAATTTGGCTTTGGGATGAGTTTTACAGCAATTGGCCTAGGGTCGTCCCTAGTCCATATACTACCCATGCTAGTCCATATACTCATGGCAACCAGTGGCCAAGGCAAGGGAACTAAGACCCACAAAGCCATACCTACACCTGTGCCCTGCACCAGAGCACCCAGAGGAGGGGCAGGGAGACTGAACTCCAGCCAATGTGCCTTGCTAGATCCTGGCTCTGGAACTGACAGAACTCAGAGGGAAGGTGGGAATTTTGTTAATTTGTCCACCCAGACTTAGGACTGACTGGTTTCTCATTCAAATAGTGATACTGTGTGTGCTAGTAGATAAAAAACATTTTTAGTTTAGTGCTCAATTCTTGTGAAGACGGTCACGAATAAACCAGTATGCTGTCAAATTAGGGACAACCAGAAAGATGAAGGTAACTAAATATCACCTTCAGATAAGGGCTAAGTGAAGAATGAAAAAAGAGAGTTTGGCCTAAATACCTAACTTCAAATATCTGAAAACCTATCATATAGAAAAAGGAGGAGGGTTATCTTGAATATTGCCCAGAAGTAAAAAGGTAATACCAGTAGGTAAAAAAATAAATTAATAAAGGAGTTAGTTCTGGACTCAACATTAGGCAGCATGGTATAATGAAGGGGCGGAGGGTAGGTATGCAGACTTTGGGTGACTTGAGACTAAATCTGAACCCTGATTCCATCAATTAATAGCTCTTTGACTTGAAGCAAATTATATCACTTCTGTGCGATTCAGTTCCCTCATGTGTAACATAGAAATAACGAACTCAGAGAGTTGTGATAAGTAAATAAGAGAACAACAAACAATAAGGCACAAAGTACCTAACTGTTGCCAAATATTCATTAAGTACCACTTTCATCTTCCCATAACAAAAGCTTTCTAACAATTAGACCTGATCCATCAGACCTGATCCAACCCAAGATAACCAAGGGCTTCTGGCATTGAAGACATTCACCAGTAGAGGCTGGTGGACCATTGGCCAAATAAAGGTGGACCACCTTTATTTTATCAATTAAATTTTATTGTTTTGTTGTTGCTCCAAGCAAGAGAAACCAACCATGGTTAACTTAAACAAAAAGGAAGTTTATTGGTAAGATACTGGATAGTTCACAATAGAAAGGCTAGTGACCCACGCTTGGAAAAGACAGGAACCAGGACAGCAGGAACAGTTCTACCAGGGCACTGCCAATGAGTATGAACAAGCTGGCACTCACTTTGACAGTCCTTTAAGAGACCAAATCCAAAAGAGTCTGGATGTCCAAGCTCAGGTCACATATTCCTCTATAGTTTCATGCCAGGCCAGGAAGCCAGTGGTTTTAGTCATCCTCTTCCCAATCCTCTTGTCTTGATTTCCTCATGTAGATAATGGGTTCCTAGAACACCAGGACTCCTTCACCAAGGCCATTTTGAGTAATTGTAAAACATGCACAGTAAAATCTGTGAGAAGCACTCATTGCTGGAGATGTGCTAAAAACAACTATACTAATGAGCCCAACACCACAGTGGGAAAACCATTCACCATTTGTGGATTCATCCATGTATTACTTCTTCCCAACATCACTTTTAGTTCCTGAAAGAGGTACTTTGCCATCAATGGGAGGGCAATTTACTGGAAGTTAAAGACCAGCTTCCAAGCTTCCCATCTGCTCCCAGAAAGAAGTATTTGCTCTCAAATGGCTTGGGGAAGAGGACTTGGGGAGATGTGTTGCACAATATGCTCTTCGGAAACAACAGAGTGGGCTTCCTTAACAGCTCCCCTGCAGCAGTGCTCTGAAGAAAATATATTTGTGTAGGTACACTGAGCTTCACAGCAGCTTGTGGAAGCTGGAACAGAAATGGCAGAAATGCCTGGAAACTCAGGGCCATGGGCTTCCCCACACAGATCATGCAGCCTTCAAAGTTAATGACAGCGCAATCAGAAAGCAGATCTCCCAGCAGCTTCATAATTCAACAGCTCCCCTTCAAAACCCATACTTATAGGGACATTACATATGTCTTCCTCTACCTCATACCTTTTCTCATGATAAAACTGAACTCCATGACTTATGCTAGCCTTGTACAATATTTTCTTTTATCTTCATTTTTCCCCCAATCCTTACCCAAGGACATGCTTATAGAGCAAGAAAGAGAGAAACATCAAAGTGAGAGAGAAATAGCAATCGATTACCTCCTGTATGTGGCCTGATGGAGGATCAAACCCACAACCCAAATTAAAATGCCCTGAATGAGAATTGAACTGGCAACCTTTCAGTGCACAAGGATGACACTCAACCAGCTGAGCCAGGATAGCTTCATTTTTAAGAGCCTTCCATCACCAGCAGAATCTCAATACAATGAAATCATGGCCACGATCCAAGTCCTTGGCTGCAACCAGATTTTTCTCTATACCACATTATTTCAAACCCTTGGGTTTCTAAATTATCAGTTCATGTCAAATATGGCCTCAAAAACACACCTGTTCATATTTTCTAAAGATATTCCCACGTCCTTAAAACTGAGACTAGCCTGGGCTTGCTGCTCACTCTTAGTTGCAGAACATAAGAGTTGATTACTAGGCGATCAGTTATATTGACTTTTCTCCATATAGTCAACAAATGTGTTAAGGCTCTGACTCCTTCCCCTAGAATCACTGAGCCATGAGAGCATACGCTATACGAAGACGGGAAATGCAGTTGCTGTAAAAATGAAATGCTCTTCTTGGAATACCTATGTCATTATTCGAACTGAATCTTCTTTACAATGAAATGGTTGCTGCTTAGCAACTAATGCAAAAGAAGAGCCGCATATCTCTCTCTCCCTTTTTCTCCCGTAGAAGGAGTATTAAACACACACCAGCATACTGGTGGTTTCGTATTTTCACCTGGAGATGGAAGAGTAGTGAAGGTGACCACGAGGGCATCCTCCTTGTCAATGCAATATGGATTCGGTAGGCCAGCCAGTGACTGATTCCAACTCTGTCCATGGTGAATGACAACTGAGATAAATGTAAGTAAATAAAATTAACAAAAAAGGCAATGTTGCTAATTATCTTTCCACGGAGCTGAACGTGGAAGCAGTGTCCTAGAGTAAGAAGAACAGGGCCCGTGGCTTTGGGAAGTTGCCTGGTGGTGACATCTGTTCCCAGAACTGTACAATGGCTAGGAAAACAGTACCTGCTCCACCTGTTGCCTAAAATTGTACTGATTGTAAAATTAGAGCAATTATGTAAAGCAGTTTATAAATGGTAAAGTCCTAAAAGCACCACACACATTTTTATTACAAGTATCTAAATTTAGTCAGTAATAACAGTTGAAGAAATCTCCATAAATTTGTCTTTTTTAAAAAATCCTTTCGATTTTTTTTATAATTTCACACTGGCTCATGGAAAGCGTCTGTTTTCATCTTTAAATAGCTTCAACATTTATTTTTGAACTAGAAATGTATTTTGCTACAAAATCCTGAAGGATTTCTTCAAATGTGAAAGAGTGGCTTGGGCTTTTTAAACATGATCTTTGGAACTTTCTAGGTGTCTATAGCGGCACACAGGAGTATTATGAATTCTGAAGGATCTTCTTATGGAAGAGCTTCTATTATAAGTACTTGCAGCTTGAATAGGCCCTCCAGTTGAAAGTGAATCACTCAACACTTCTAAGAATATTTTTTCTAAGCACGTGGTATTTATTTTGCCTTTTCAAACCACACATAGTATGCATGAATTGGTCCTAACTTCTTCATTGGACCCAAACCATTGTACCAATACTCACCTCTCTTCAGGTTCCACTCTGACTATAACAAATCTTGTACTGGAGGTAGAATTTGAAGCGGGCAGCACCATGCCAGAATCCCTGCAAACCATGCCCTGGGCCCAGGAAACTGGGTTTATCCCACCACTTCAAGCAACTTCATTTCACCAAGGAAAGCTCCCATCTTGGCCTCCCTCCAATCACCAGTAACACCTGCCATTAGCAGAACTAAGTTCATATGTGGACAGGAAAAGAATTCTTGTTCTCTAAGCCACTAAACCTTTGTGAAGCCTTTCTCTAAGTCCTGTGTTAGGGATGGCTGAGCCCACCAAGATGAAAAACAAGGGTGTCTCCTCTCAAGGAATTTTGGTTTCACAACCACTGGATGGTGAAAATATCGCCAGTTGCACACAGAAAATGGGAGAGTGGAAAGCTGCATTAGGAACTCAATGGGTGAACATAGACACAGATCTTAACTCTGTCATTTAATTAGTTCTGTGGCCTCAGTCAGTCAAACGATGCAGTAAGAGTCCTTACTTAACGGAAGGGTATATTACCAGCTTTGGGCACAGAGTACACATTCAATAAAATCGTTACCTTACAATGCCTATGTTAACAAGTAGGTAGTTAAAACACTTGTAGGCTGAATTTGAATCCAGTTAAAGTTTGTTCCTTCTCTTGGCTACACTTCATAAAAACTTTGAAAGAACATAGGTTTCCTTTGCTGCCTCGAGAAATGGTTTATCAGAGGCCACTGAGGAGAACAGTGACATCTGTCCCTTCTTGGCCACTGTGAGAAAAGATGAGGTGGGGCCAGAAGGTAGGGAAGATCATATTCTGCAGCCTCTGGGGTTCAGTGACTTTCTACTTCCTTTCTAAGTTTAGATGCTAAGGACAGGGCTTCCAATGGGGAGAAATAAAATGATGCTACAGTTTAGTCTTTGCCCTGAGAGGGGGCCAACTTAAAAGGAAGAGGCTGTTTTAAGTCAAGCTCTTTTCTCCAAAACCTCTATAGGGAATGCTCCCTGGGTGAGAGAGGGTGCCTCAAACTCTGTCACATACATAAGGACGACGATTAAAACACAGTCCTTTCAGTTTGAAGAATGCTCCAGAAGTCGGTCTCAAAGTGATGTCCCAAAACCTTTCCAACTGCTTCCACATAAGCTTATGTAAAGCTTTCTTTTTCATCTTTAAACAAACCGCTTTCAAGTTATTTTGAACAAAAATTTACTTTTTCGTAGAATTTTGTCATCTTTCTTATAGACAAAGTAATGACACATTTTAAAAGTGTATTTTGGACCTTTCAAAGGAGACTATTTTCTGGTTACTTTCTAAAAATCTACATGATACATGAAAGCAACCAAACTGATTTTTCTTTGCTTTTTGAAGAAGAAAAACAGACTTCTTTCCTCAATATTTCATAGCCATGAGCCAGTTTTATTTGCTCAACAAATATTTAATAATCACCTAAAATTTAAAAATAAAATTCAGTTGTTTGGCCTCATTGAGATAACTGATAGAATGCCCAGAAGGCTGAGCCTTCTATTTCTGAAATGAGCCAGGGCAGGTAGCATCGGGGAAGCATTTTCCTGATTGCTAGGATGTGGTGGCCAGTCATTGCCCGCATGTACAAAGCAAACAGCAGCAGCCAGGCCAGAAGAGAAATAACCTCTGTCCTGCAGTCCCCGGTGACAACTCTATTTCTAGGGCCTCTGTCTTTATCTATTTATCCACTCCTGACACTGCGAAGCCCTGATAGCCCCTAACACTAACCCTCCAAGTCTGGCTCCCTGCTCCCAGATGACCAGCTGGGGGGTGTCCCTGATTCCCCCACAAACTGACCAGGCCTGTCTTCACCGACCTGGCCCTTCAGCCTGCTCCAATTTCCAGAGCACTCAAAGCTGCTTTCTCCTCTTCACTCTTCACATCCTCTAGTAATATAGTGACTATTTTTTAATAAGTTGTGAAAAGAAAGGTACGCATTCTGTACCTTCATGAATGCCAAAACCTATAAATTAAATTTCCTAAGTGTACATCTTATTTTCATATTATCTGAATAATTGTATTACTAGCTATTGACATTTGACCAGTGCTCAGTATTTTGAAGAATAAACAAATCTACTTCTTAATTGGACTTAATTGCAGATGACATCACTAACAAACACACTCATGGCACTTACTTTGTGACAGGGAGCCTTCAAAAAATTCTAAAGGTGAGTACTACCACCATTCCCATTTTATAGACGGGGAAACTAAGGCACAGAGAGGTTAAGTAGCTTGCCCAAGGCCACACAACAGAAAGAAGTGGTGAATTAAATCCAGGCAGGTGAGTTCCAGAGTCATGCCTCTTAACCACTCTGTCTCTCTTGTGATTGAAAAGTAATAAGAATGAGGTTTTATTATAATTAAATTATCACAATTTTAAGCTCTGAATGTTTGCCCTCTCTTCCAACAAAAGCCAGACCATTCATAATATAGTTTAACTTAAAGTGGGTTAGTTATCATGGCATTATTTATGAATCTGAAAATCTTCAGGTAACTCCACTTAAGCAAAATACATGAAAGTTAGACAAAAAAACTAGGTAAGTCCCTGTCAAATAGCTATTGCTTTTAAAAACAGTATCTGTTCTATTTCAAAGGCTCACAGAAGCTCAGGGTTGGAAGGAAAGAACATTAAAATCACCTGCAAAGCCCTTCTTCCCACCTCTACCCAACCACAGCCCCTCATTCAGCCAATACAGATACACCTAATGATTTCATTTCCTCTCAAGTCATCAAGCAGTACTCATGTCCCCTCTCTTTGAACACTGTAAGTCAGGAACTCATCATCCATTTGTTTTCTTTTAATATATTTTTATTGATTTCAAAGAGGAAGGTAAAGGAAGAAAGAAATAGAAACATCAATGATGAGATAGAATCATTGATTGGCTGCCTCTTGCACACCCCACACTGAGGATGGAGCCTACAATCACATCATGTGCTCCCACCAGGAATTGAACCGTGACCTCCTGGTTCATAGGTAGACACTCAACCACTGAGTCACACCTACCAGGATCATCAGCCATTCTTCAAGTGCTTTATAAATTAGATGAATAAAAAGTAGCTGGCACTTTTTCCAAGACTTTCTTATTAAGTTAAAAACAAAACAAAGGCTTAGCATCATGCAGTCAACCAAGGAATTCTTCCTAAAATAACTTTTCCACCGCAGTCCATCAGGTGAGTAAAGTAACACAGAACAGAGGCTGCTGCAGTCACCCTGAGCCAACAGGACAACAGTCAGGACAGATTCCAGGAATGCAAGGCAGCCATCTTTCTGCATCTCTAAGTTCTAATCATAGGAAGAAAAGTCAACCGAAAATTCCCTGAAGAGAAAATCAATGATGCCCCTTGGAAAGGGATGAGACACAGAAAGAGAGCCAGAGAGCTAATTAGTGCTACTCAGAGGCAAATTAAGGCCTTTTCTTTGACAAGCTGAAAATAGCTGGTTAACTAAGAGCTTCTGCCGCCCCTCTCTGGCATCCAACAGATGGCCAATGGGCTGGTGCAGGTACTCACACAGGAATTTGTAGACAGACACACACAGTCCTTGGCTATTGGACAAAGTGTAAATGACAAAAAGGCAGAAAAAAAGGAAAATCACAATTGAGATGGACACGAAATGGATCACTGTAGTAGTTTATTTAAAGGAAGCAATTAAACTCTTTCATTCAATAAATATTTATCCAACATCTGCTGAGCAGGATTTAGTGATTCAAGTGATAAGGTACAATTTCTGTCTTCAAATGAGCTACCAGCTTAGCAGGGAATAATGATACGTACAAAAGTTCACTCTACACAAGGCAATGCACTGAGTCCTTTGCCTGAAGTAACTCATTCAATTCTCCTAACAAACCTCTCTGAGTTAAGTATTACTATTCCCCCATTTTAGAGATGAATATGCCAAGCCTCCAAAGGTTTACATAACAGGCCCAAAATCAACTAGAGGATGCCAGGTCCAAACTCTACTTTAAATCCCAGAACAGGCAATCCCAAATCAGTCTTAACACTGCTGTTGAAAGCACCATCTGAGGACAAAGTAGGATCGACCACCTGTCACAGAAAGTGGACACTTCTGAGCTCAGTCCTAAAGAGGAGCTTGCCTGGAGAACAAGCCAGAGATGCATTATGAGAGTAGTATGTGCAAACATAATCTGGTGTTTTTATTTCTTTAAATTTTTTCATTGCATTGGTTTGCTAAGCCTTGTGAGAAGCATAACATTCCAACCAGTTCAAACAATGCCAAGAGTTCAAACAGCTCCAATCCGTCCGAGCAATTTGAAATTAGTCCATTATTGTAATTACTTCAAGCAATGAAATTTCAAAGCGAATAAAAAAAAAGCCTAGTAGCTTAGATTCTATTTTCCTCCTTACCTTCCTTTTTCAGTTATCCACTATAAGAAAAGCCCAAACACTGTCTTTGAATTGTGGCAACTATTATCCTGAAACTGCAATCACAGCATCTCAGAAAAAATAATTAGGACCAGTATTACCAATATAAACCCACATAAGAAAGCAAATGTCATAGCCAGCATGTAGGCAATGGTCCTTGCAGATGCTCCCTGTCTCACAGAGTGAGTGACTAAGCCCACTTCAAGGATACCCCAGAGCTGAACAGGGAATGCGTATCCCAGATGCCAGCCCAGAAGGCCATGGATGGTGCAGCCAGCCTGGGCCCTCACTAGGAGTCCCCATTTTCTCAGATTAGAAAGGGAAGTGTTCCAAAAAGCTAGCTCTACTCTGAATTAATTTGGCCCAATGCTGTGTGGCCACAGAAAAAAAAACTGAACACCAGCAAAGCTTCCTTCAACTTCTCCATCCCCTAATTCCACCAAATCCAAGGCTACCAAACTTCCATATAAAAATCAAGCCTCTAAAATATCAATTAGAGCAGATTAAGTACTCTGGACGGTGGTTCAAGTGCAATTTTGCCTGGTGTGTGTCCTGATTAAGGAAGTCTACACTTGCCCAAGCCCTAAGTGATTATTGAGGACGGAAACATTAAATTAGAACTAAGGTTTTCCTCTGATCCTAAAGTCTAAATGTCAGAGGAAAACATAAAATAAATAAAATTGGTTTACATAGAAGGAGGAAGCATACTTATATTCAGAAGAAAACTTCCCCTATACCCTAGCAATTTCCATGCATGGAAGAACAATGTCTATGCTAGCCTTCTTGGCTCTCAACATCCCAACTGTCTTTCTTATAATCACGTAAACGTGCTTTGCAGAACAAAATGCCAAAAGGAAATGCTATGTTCTCATCATCACCCTATAAAAAATAATAGACCTTTTTTATACCTAGCTGCCTAACCTAAGAAGTCTAATACTCCTTGCTGCTACTCTTATCTTGTACCAAAAATGTTTATTAGGGGGGGTGTCTGGTCTCACCTCCCCTGGTTTATAAGTAGAGGCAGTGACACACAAGCATCAACATCTCATAAGTAATGGTAACTGCCCAAGCCTCTTTCAAATACAATCATGCTTTCTCATTTCTTCTGTACTGCCCCAGGAGACTCGGACAGGCCAGCTCTTCCCTGGATCTAGGTTCACCTACACCACACCTGTGTAATTTTTATTAAAAGGCATATAAAACTCTAAAACTGGCATCTTCAGAGAGATGGTGGGTGTCATGTAGGTGGTTTTGTTCTCAGAAACAAAACCAATCTATTTTCTGATGATTATGAATTTATAACCACTTTTATTCCTGAAATAGCAGAGGAGTTCCTTAATATTATATAGCCAAAAGGGTGCAGATGGAAGAATAAAGTTTATAAAATATCATATATAATGATTTGTGGTTTGTTACAGAAGAGCATGAAGTTTATAGCGCACACACATGGAGAGAGTTCAAACCAGAAATGAATGCTTAGGGAAGCATGATGTGGTTTTAAAACAAAGTTATTTAGCATCAAATCTGGGCCTGAACTCTTCCTCCTACCCAATCTCTAAGACTCAGGCTCATCCTATCTAATAAAAGAGTAATATGCGAATTGACCGTACCTCTGATCAAGCCACACCCACAAGCCAATCAGAGCAAGTATGCAAATTAATCTAACCAAGATGGTGGTTCATTTGCTTATCCATGCACAGAAGACAGAGTAGAAGGAAGCCAAGCACTGTGGAAGGGAGCAAAACTGCAGAGAAGTAAGCAAGCGGGGCTGGAGAGAGGGAGGGAACAAGGCAGAGGAGACGGTAGTGAGCAAGGCAACACAGAGAGGAGAGAGTGAGGTAGTGGAGAAGGGAGTGAGGCAGCAGAGAAGGGAGGGAGCTTTGCTCAGGCTGCAGGAAGCTCTACTCTTGCAGGAATCTTCCTGCAACGGGTCTCTAGTTTTCTATAAAATAGAAAAAACCATAAGCAATGACATAGGACTGTCATAAGGAGTAAATAATATAGAATACACAATAACACTTAACACAAAGGATGATAAACATCAGTTACCTCCCCTTCCCCTCCCTTGTGTGCCGCTAAAAGATTTTTAAAATATATTTTTATTGATTTCAGAGAAGAAGGGAGAAGGAAAGAGAGAGAGAAGCACCAATGATGAGAGAGAATCATTGATTGGCTGCCTCCTGCATACCCCCTCCTGAGGATCAAGCCCACAACCCCCAGCATGTGCCCTGACCAGGAGTCCATCCATGACCTCCTGGTTCATAGGTCGACACTCAACCACTGAGCAACATTGGCTAGGACTAAAAGATTGTCTTTAATATTACTGGCATAAATGGGAATTCTTAGAGTGGTTTTTTAAAAAATCCTACACATATGTATCTGTTGCAGCACCATAATTTGCAAAGAAAAAGGAAGTAGTAATTTTAAGAAAAAAAGTACAAGCTCACTTGCATTGCCTTCTAAACCTTCAGCTTTACAGTTTACAGAGACTATTTGCTCCAGGGGAGCAGAATCTGAAATAAAGGAAAAATTCTCATGGGAAAAATGGTTCCTGAAAAAAAAGCCAAGAAAGAAAAGATAATGAGGGAAAATCGAGGGGTATGTGTAAAGGGGTTTATTTTACTTAACAAAGTAAAAGTCAAGCAAAATGAATAATCTGCCTCCAGAAACATTTATTTAAAGGCTCTTTGTAAAGGGCTCTGGTTCCTAAAAAGACAGGAGTCACTGCATATACCCACCCACTCCTCATTTATTTTTAAACCCTAGATTATATGTTTCTTAGCAACAGAAGGAGCAGATGAGACCCCCCCCCCCACCCACATGCACATGCACACCCTCTCCCAAAGCCCCCTTCTTTCCTGTCAAGTGTCATTCCACAAATACCCATGTTCTCCAGAAAATATGTTTGAGCTATCTGCCAGTCTCCTCTTCCCCACCTTAAATGATCCCCCTTATACAAGCAGTCATACTTCACACCCTCACTGAACCCTTTTGCTCAAACTTCATTCTGTGAGGTCTTGCTAACCCCCTCCATTTTCTCCCACCAGTCACTGTCCTCAGGTGCCCCAGAAGGGAGGTGGCAGTCCTCCCTGAGGAGCCAAGGCCAACTCCAGCTGAAGCTGCTCTTTCCTTACAGACCATTCATTACCCCACCAGCGAAATAATCCCACGCGGCCACCTCTGAGGCCTACATAGTGGCTGCTGTGGCAAGTGGGCAGGCCACTGACCAGGACTCTAAAAATAGTGACAATAATGGAAATGGGACGCTTTCCAGATTACCCAGGACAAACATGTGCCCGATGAAATCTCCTACCTTTTTGCAGTTTTTCCCCTGACGTGGGGACTGCCTGGCCTTGTTTGGCTAGGCACGGTTTATGAGTTCAAAGATGAATTGCTTATCCTTTTGGGAGGGGTGGGGGGGAATAGGGCAGCAATACTCAGATATTAGTGTACTGACACATTGCCAGAGGCGCCCGGTAAAAATTCCCACCCAAGGTAAGATGGCTTTGGAAAGCCTTGGTTGGTGGGATTTGTTAACCAGCCACCTGAGATGACACTGCTGCCAGTGGTTGAATAGGACACCTGACAGCCCTACTGAAAAGGAAAGTAGGTTCACAAAGTAGGACTATTTTCTATAGAGGATTCAAGCCCTCCTCAAAAAAAATGCCACGTCTGGGTCCACGTCCATGTTTGTGAGTGTGCACACTCACACATGCACCTGTGACCATGTGACCCAGCAAGCTGTGGGCCTGCACGGGACCAGTTCCCAGGAGAGAATGACCCCTGCCAAGAGGCAAGCTGAAATGATTTCCCTTGCAAACTCTGGCTTTGGAGCCCCACCCAGTGAGGAGTCTGATGGAAGCCACTATCACAGGAGCCCAGACCCACGATGTACTTCACGTCACCGCCCATTCCAAAATCCCAGTTCCTAAATAGGCTGAATGTAGCCCCTGCTCCCCTAAGGGCCAGACAGGCCACCATAACTAGGCAGGAGAACTGCCTGTGCCCCAGCTGATCTCCAGAGAGCTACTCCACTCTCCACAGCCCGGCTAATTTTAGAAAGAGAAAGAGCCATTTGGTCCTGATCTATGTGAGTAGCCAAGAGAGCAAGTCAGGTGGGAACTACCTCAACGCACAGCGGACAGAATGCACTCAGGGGAGGAATGCACTCAGGGGACATGGGAGCAGCCACCTCACCAGGAAGATGGTCTCAGCGTCATCAGAAGCCACCGCTTGGGCACAGGACACATGCCCTAGTGACCCGGGCCTCCAGCCCAGGCCATGCCAGCGGGGATCCCAGTGACTCACACACGTAGCCCATCCATACAACACACACCCGCACAACCCACACCCCTCCATCATCTGCTTTTGCTTACATAACAGCACATGGTGTGCCAGGCTGAGCACTTTCTACGGGTTTCTGGAAAGGACTGCTGCCCCCAAAGGAGTAAGGTCAGGAGAATGCTTTTACTGGCCCCTTTTCAAGATATCCTCTGAGCCCAGCAAGTACCAATCTTTGAAATTCTGTGCTTAGCATCTTGACTTTTAAAATGAAGAAGCAGTAAGGGCAGTCTCTGAAACCCTCCAAACCTCTCACATCTTTATTCCTCCCTGGGGCCCTGGCCAGGGGTGGGGTGGGGAAAGCAGAGAACCTACTGAATCCTCTTTCTCATTTCTGGATCCCACACAATGTGGGGCACTCTTTTATCCTAAGGCGGCAGCCATTTACCCCACAATGTCCTTGTCTCACAAACACATCCCATGCTGGGGGGCGGGGGGGGGGGGAGCAAGCACTGTCCCATTCTTCACCCCTCACTTGCCAACAGGCTCCCCAAGCCGTCCTTCTGGGCACACCAGGTAGAGAGGGAGAGAGCACGTGTGCGTGTAACCCCGTAACCAGTTGGGCATCTGCAGACACAGTTCCACACGGACCCTTCTTCCTTCCTGGGCACTGCCAGGCAGGTCCGACCTCCTCAGTGCAGACCTGTGCTTCCCGGCCCCGCGAGCTCAACTATAGAGTTAGTGCCCAAGGTTCACCCGGCAAACGGCAGAAGGCAGGGGGGAGTGGTTGCAGATGACGCCGGTTTAGGGACAACTTTGAGGATTTCTCTCAAGAAAGCCAGGCGTCCCTGGGCTTGCACGCCGCTCCCGCATCCCCGCGCGCGCGGTTTTGTTGTTGTTCTGACCTCAGGGACCCAGTCTCCCGACCTCCTGTCACAGGGGGGGACAGGCGGTAGCTGCCCTCCAGCCCCAAATGATGGGGTGACAAGAGAACACCGCTCCAGAAAGGGGGCAGACGGGGGCGAGCGCACAGGTGACCAACCCCGCGGCAGCGCCCCCCGAGGGGCAGAGCGGGTCGCGCCCGCAGCACCGTCCCCTGCGCCGGCTCCCGCGCCTACCTGTAAGAGACCTGCTTCCGGAAAGTTAAGTTCCTCAGCTTCTCCTCCAGCGCCTCGTCCTTCTCTTTCGCGCCGGCGGCCGCGGGCTCCTCCGGGGCAACGGCCGCCGCCGCCGCCGCCGCCGCCGCTGCGCCCGCGCCCCGCGGGTCCGCGCCGCCCTCGGCGCCCAGGCAGCAGCTCCCGGCGCCGCTTCCGCCGCCGCCACTGCCGCCCGTCGCCCCCTGCTCCTCTCCCGCCGAGGAGCTGGGGTTCATGGCGCCCGCTCCGGCAGCCGCGGAGGGAGGCGAGGCGGCTCCGCTGCAGAGGCCGGGCCGGCGGACCGCGCTGGCAGCGGCCGCTGCTGCGAGAGAGCGAGCAGGTCCGCGCTCCGCTGGCAGGGGCGGCAAATGGCAGCCCCTTCCCGCAGCATCCATCCGCGGCTGCACCGCACCGGGGCATTGTGGGAAACTCCGTGCCTCCACTCCCCCTCCCTGACCAATCAGAAGACACCTCCCTCTACCGCCCCGCGCCCTCCCGGGTACGCCCGAGCCCTCCAGCCCCCCCCCCCCCCCCCCCCCGACCTTTCCTAAATCGGGAGCGCCAGCGGGGGCTGAACTTGAACTCTGCCCTGAGGCTGCGGACAGCGGGAGATGGGGGGCAGAGAGGGAAGGAGGGGCAGCTGGGCGCTGGGCGCCGGGCGCGAACGCGGGCGGCGGGAGCGGAGAGCGCCTGAGGAAAACTCCTAGGAAAGCGCGCCGCGCCCCGGTTCCTGCACCGGGAGGCTGGGAGCGGGACGGGCGAGCTGCCCTGCACAGCTCTCCTCTCGGCCAGGGGGCGGCAGCGCCCACCCTGGTCCCGGCGCCCTCTTGCCGAGGCCCGAGGCAGCATTCCCTCCACCACCGCCCTCTGGAGCCAGCAGGACTGCCGTAGGCGGGACACTTTTGGGGCTCAGAGAAAGAGCGAGGTCGGTGGGAAGGAACCTGGGAAGGAATTCGTGCGCCGTGTGAATTAAAAGGTGCTCGGGGAGCTCAAGTTCTTAATACAGGCGAAGCTCCCGCCTCCTCTCGCAGGGTCAGGGCTGGGACCCCATATGCCTGAATCCTGCAGCCCAGCGTCTTCCTTACAGAGTCCACTCTCCCCAACAGATGTTAATTTGATCGAGTCGGATCACAGGTCCCTCGGTGAAGTAGAAAGACGGAGAACCCAGGTGGCAGAAGCAAGGGGGTGTGCTGGTGCCTTGGGAGGGGATCACCCAAGCAGGGGCTTCCAACCACTTGGGACCCCTCTTCTGAAACATCCCAAACTTTGCAGTATCTGCCAATGTAACTGCTCGCCTCACCATTAGTCTTGGTTTCTGACATGATGGAAAACTCTCTGCGGTTTGAATGATGTGCTCCAAAGTGTGTGAGACAGATATTTTTCCAAATTAGAAGTTTCCACCCAAGCAATCTCAGCTGTCAACAAACACGAGAAAGTTCCATACTTAAGGCTAAGTGTAGTAACCAAAATATATAGGTACATGTAGGCGTGGTAAGAGAACCAGGCCAGTGAAGAATTTCAGGTCAGCGTTGGACAACCCCAAACAAGTGGCTTAATTTCTTTCCTTTTATTTTCTTATGTCTAGAAATAGGAGGTTGAACAAAATACCTCTCCCAACTCCCACATTCTGTAATTATCTTCATATGTACATTATAAGCCAGAAGTGCCGTGGGCTTCGTCTTCAGGGGGGACTGGGAGTTCCAGGTGTTTCAGCAGTGATGTTAAATAAGATCCACACATATCTGGTGTATCACTGAGACCAAGGAAACCTCATCTTACAGGAATTACTGGACAGCTTCCCCACTGCTCTCCTTGCATTCATCAGTGAGTTCTCCAGCACAACTCCCAAGATATTGCTGATATCTTATCCTCTTCCAATTATGTCATAGTGTCATAGAGCAAAGTTCAAACAACTCCTTAACTGATCTCTGAGATCACATTAAGGGATGATGTGCCAGCCCTGCCCTCCTCCCCCCTTCTACAGTCTTGATGGTGCCACTCTGAACTGGCCTCCTTACAAGTTTCAGAGAGTCCCTGCTCTCATCTTTCATGCCTGGGTCTACTGTGTCCTCTGCCACCCTCCTCCCACTCCTAGCATCACCTCGCTAACTACTACACCTCCATCAGATGTTAGTGTACATGTTTCCCTGCCACCATTAGAGCTCCATTGATCTCCTTCGGGACAGTGATGGGTGAGCCGAGAACAGGCCCCTCTCGCACTATTACACTAAACTTCAGCACCTGCAACTGTGGGTCACTTGTCTGTCTTCCCCATATGCATGGAGGCTACATGTTGTTTATCACAATGTCCCCCAGTAATCCTACATAATAAAAGAGTAATATGCAAATTGACTGTGCCTCCAATCAGGCCACACCCACAGCCATGCCCATCAGCCATCAGGAGCAGATTATGCAAATAAACCCCAAGATGGCTTTGGCCACTGAGAGCAGGAGGGAGACTTGGGTTTCCCCGGCAATGGAGGAAGCCAAGCTTTCCGCTAGCCTAGGCCTCCACTCACTGCTACAAAGTTTCAATTATAGAAGATACATAATCCCAACAGAAATGGCAGCAGCCATGGAGCTGGAGAGAGGAGAGGCTAGGGTTGCCCTGGTGATGGAGGAAGCTAAGCTTCTGCAGCTCTGGCCAGCCTAGGCCTCCACTCTAGGCTACAATGTTTCAATTATAGAATTTAAATTAACCCAAACAGAAATGGCTGTCACTACTGAGCGAGCAGAAGGCTTGGTTCTGCTCCAGGCTACAAAGTTTCAATTATAGAACACAAATTAACCCCAGGTCCCAGGGCCTCCGCTTGGGTCCCTGGGGGGGTGTGGCCAGCCTGTAAACCACAACAGGCCCCTCACCCAGGCCACCCCATGCCCCAAGGGAACCTCCACCCTGATCTGGGACACCCTTCAGGGTAAACCAGCTGGCCCTCACCCATGCACCAGGCCTCTATTCTATCTAATAAAATTGCAAATTGACCATAACTCCAACACACAAGATGGCTTTCCCCCATCTGGTCAAAGATCCTGCCCCCATGTGGACACAAGATGGCCACCACAAGATGGCCAGCAAGGGACGGCCGTTGGGTGGTTCCAGGCCTGCAAGGGAGGGCAGTTGTTGGCAATCAGACCAGCAGGGGAGGGTAGTTGTGGGAAACACCGTGCCTCCATGGAGCAGGCCTGCAAGTAAGGGCAGTTGGGGGCGATCAAGGCTACAGGGGAAGGCAGTTAGGGGTGACCAGGCTGGCAGAGGAAGGAAGTTGGGGGCAAACAGGCTGGCAGGGGAACAGTTAGACATCAATTAGGTTGGCAGGGTAGTGGTTAGGGGTGATCAGGCTGGCAGGCAGAAGTGGTTAGGGGCAATCAGGGAGGCAGGTAGGGGAGCAGTTTGGAGCCAGTAGTCCTGGATGGTGAGAAGGATGTCTGACTGCCCGTTTAGGCCCGCCTACTGGGATTGGGCCTAAACCGGCAGTTGGACATCCTTCAAGGGGTCCCAGATTGGAGAGGGTTGCAGGCTGGGCTGAGGGAGATCCTCCACCCCTGCCCCCCGCACAAATTTCGTGCACCGGGCCTCTAGTTAACATCATAATTGTGCACATTGTAGGCAATTATAAAGTATTTATTGACTTAGAAAAGAAATATAAATGGCTTTGAACATATAAACATATATTCAAATTCACTTATTTCAAAAGAAATTCAATTTTAAACTATAATAAGATGTCATTTTTTAAAAATAATTTTGATAATAGATGCTAATGGTGATGGGGTAGGAAAACCAACAGTGTCTCAAATTGTTGGCATTGTTTAGTACAGTCTCTGCTGCGAAATTTGGCAATATATATCAATATTTGAAATTTGCAACCAAATTAACCTAGCCATTCTGCTTCCAGGAATTTGTCCTCTGATATCCTTGTAGATGTACACAAAAAAATGTAAGACTGAAAACAATCTTAATGTTTGTTAATATAGAATCAATTAGCTAAATTATTATTAATCCAAACAAAGGAATACTCTGCAGCCTTTAAGAGAATAAGGTAAATTGATACATGTTAATATAAAATAATTTCAGAAATGTTAACTGGAAGAGAAAAACTGGATTCAACATATTTAGAATGCTACCATTTACATAAAAAAGGGAGGGTGGCTATAAATATAATATTTCAAGAAAACAGTGATTGTCAGACAGAGCTAAGTGGCCAGAGCTAGAATCTTGAGTTTTTGCCTGATTAAATCAATACATACCAATAGGAGACAGAATGTCTCCTAGCCTAATAGGAAAGCCAGCAGGACCAATCAGGTGTGTGTTTGCATATTTGGAGTGTACCAACAAAAAATCAACTAAGCAAAAGAAAACTGGGTAAAAAAGAAATTACCATTGAGGATACACCTGAATTTAAAACAGAAAAGGAGACCCTACAACTGAGAATCACAATAATTCCAGCTTAAGTCAAATAAATTTTTGCATTGAGTGGCCTTCTGAAAAGTTACTTAAAATATCATTTGTCCTTTTAGACATTTTTTTGTTTTTGTTTTTCAATGGTCACTAAGCAACCTCGTAATTATTTATTCAACTTCTTAGTTACCTTGACTCTAAAAAGTGGACTCCTTGGAAATGGGTCAGAAGCATTCCAATTATAGGAAAAGAAACTGACAGTCAGGTTTAAAATGTATCTCAGCCCTAGCCTGTTTGCTCAGTGGATAGAGCATTGGCCTGCAGACTGAAGGGTCCTAGGTTCGATTCCATTCAAGGGCATGTACCTTGGTTGCAGGCTCAATCCTCAGGAGGGGCCGTGCAGGAAGCAGCTGATTGATGATGTTCCTCCCTCATCGATGTTTCTATTTCTCTATCCCTCTCCCTTTTTCTCTAAAAACCAATAAAAACAGAGAAACCAAGCTGGCGGCATAGGTAAACACCATATGACTATCAGCTACAACTAAAAGACAAAATGAACATCATCCAGAACCACAGGAAGGCTGGAAATTTTACAACTAGAAGGAAAGAGAAAAGCACACTGAGACTTACAGGAGTTTGGAAGGCAGAGGTACAGAGACACATGTGTGCTTAGAGGGCAGGCACTAAGGACACAGCTGGCTTTCTCAATCAGGAGGGAGACAAAAGCTCCTGACTGCTCTGAATTCCAGTTCTGGGTGAGACTCTGGGGACGCAGACTCATACGGGGAGAAACTGGACTGTCTGGCAGCAGACAAAACTCAAGGGTGGCTTTCTCTCAAAAGTGCTTGCAGCGTTTGCTACAGGACACTGAGAACCAGGGGCCTCTTAGGGCAGGGCTGATGGGAAGCCATAGCTGTTTGCTCTGCCATGAGACTCTGCCCCATTCAAACTGAACACAGAGGCTTTTGCATATGAATGGCCTGATCCTTTGAATTTTAAACTTACCTACAGCTGATTCAGGGAGACCCAGAACATCCAAAAGAAGGCCCAAGGCTCCACAGCAACTTGCATTGCTTCACAGGTGGGCCTCATCTGGGCACCAAAACCCAAACAAAGAGGAATCTGCAGGTCTCTCCATAGCTCCTGCTGGGTGACCTCAGGCAGAGGCTAAATTTGCACCTCCTTGGAGATCCAAGAGCCAGTGTACCCAGGGATCAGAGTGGGACTATCCAGATTACAACTCCTCAGATCCATAAAGGACACACTCAGGGGGCACTCTCAGTGAGCACCAAAGCCCCACTGAAGCAAGTCTTGTCTCATAAGGGTGTCTCCAGCACAGAAGTTCTCCCAGCGTAGACACAGCTGATCCTCACAGCCAATTAGCCTGGAGGTCAATTCCCCCCAGTGATACCAACAACAATCAAGGCTTACCTACAACAAGACTGTACACAGCACACCAAGAGTATCCACCTCAGGTAACTGGGGAGGCTGAGCCACTGGGTCTAAAAGACACCTAGCACACAAACCCACACTATCAATTCAAGGAAGAAGCCAAATGTGTAAACAAAGAAAAAGGTCACAAATGAAAGAAATAGAGTAAAGCGAATGACTGGATATAGAGTTCAAAACCATGGTTATAAGGTTTTCCGAGAATTTCCTAGAAAAGGCCAATAAATTTAGCAAGACCCTCGAGGATATGAAAATGGACCAACTAGAAATTAAGCATACACTGATAGAAATAAAAAATAATATACAGGGATTCAAGAGCAAACTAGCGGGTCAAAAGAATCAAGTTAAAGATTTGGAGAAAAAGCAAAAAAGAAGAAGCAAAAAACACCCAACCAAAAAAGCAAAAAGAAAAAAGAATCCAAAAAATATGAAGATAGTGTAAGGAGCCTCTGAGACAACTTCAAGCATACCAACATCTGAATTATGGGAGTGCCAGAAGAAGAGAGAGACCAAGATATTTAAAACCTATTTGAAAAAATAATGACAGAAAACTTGCCCCACCTGGTGAAAGAAATAGACTTACAAGTAAGTCTAAGAAGCGCAGAGAACCCCAAACAAAAGGAATCCAAAGAGGACCACACCAAGACACATCAGAATTAAAATGCCAAGAGCAAAAGACAGAGAATATTAAAAGCAATGAGAGAAAAACAGTTAGTTACCTACAAGGGAGCACCCATATGACTGTCAGCTAATTTTTCAACAGAAACTATGCAGGCCAGATGGGAGTGGCAAGAAATATTCAAAGTGATGAATAGCAAGAACCTATAACCAAGATTACTCTACCCAGCAAAGCTAACATTCAGAATTGAAGGTCAGATAAATTGCTTCACAGATTATAAAAAGCTAAAGGAGTTCATCACCACCAAACCAGTATTATATGAAATGCTGAAAGGTATCCTTTAAGGAGAGGAAGAAGAAGAGAAAGGTAAAGATAAAAATTATGAACAACAAATACATATCAACAAGTGAATCTAAAAATCTAGTGAGTAAAAAATCTGATTAACAGAATAATCTAGTGAATATAATAGAATTAGGGCTATGAAAGAGACTGGACTGACAATACTCAGGAAGAAAGGGGTGTGGAGGGTGTGGGAAGAGACTGGACAAAAATTGTACACCTATGGATGTGGGGGGGGTGGTGGTAAGGGAAAAGGGTGGGGTGGGAACTGGATGGAGGGGAACTATAGGGGGGAAGAGAGGAGCAATTGTAATAATCTGAACAATAAAGATTTATTAAAAATAAAATAAAATTAATGGGGAAATGTTAAAATGGTAAAAAAAATAAAAATTAATAAAAACATACTTTTTAAAACTGTATCTCAAATGATTTTCAGTAACCTGAAAAAGCAAATGAGTTTCTCTGGGTATCCTGAAGCATCCCACCTCTAATCCCAGACCTCATCTTCATCACAGGACCCAAAGCCATGCCTAATTAGGTGGGCTTCTTACCTCATCTTTCTATTATCAATTACTGTTCAGTCTTAAATACCAAACTTGAGTGTCCTAAATTCTAAGTAAGATCAAAAAATATTTAAGCATGAAATTTTAAAGAAAGAAGACTTTTTTTTTTAAAATTTAGATAAGACTGCAAAATCAGTAATAAAGAGAACATTAGTCTAACATTTTTTAAATGTACATAGTGATCAGGAATTTTTTAGGGAATAACACAGAATCGTGTTTTTGTTATTTTAAAACAAATAACAAAACCAAACACACTTTAAGGGTCTCAGCAATTTATAGACCAACTTAAGGGTAATAGAGCTTATGAAAATATTGTCACTAAAGGGAAATTTCCAGATTGAGCTTAATCCTGCCTCCCAGCCTTTATACTTGCTACTTTTGCCACCCAGAGCACTCTACCACAGAGGTTCCCAAACTTTTTCCAGTTCACAGATCCCTTAGTAATTATTTTTCCTGTGACCTTTAAGCCAAAAGAAGAACCTAATATTTATGTTTATTAGGTAGTTTGGTGCTAACAATTTAGTAACTATTTATGTTTCAACAACTTTAGTAGCTGTTCTAAAAATCATAAAAAGCATAAATTGACAGAAAAAAATAATGTTTGTATTTCATTCTTAAACAGCCACAATTGCGTAATAACAAGATAGTAACGGGCATGGCTTAACTTCTTCAACCTTGGGATCATGTTAGACCCTGCCATCCTCATTTCCTGTTCCACACTGATTTTCACATGGTATTGCTTTTTATAAGAGCAACCACTGAAAACTCAGCTCTGCCAAAATGATGATGTCACGAAAGAATGTGGCATGATCCAATGTGAAACTGTTAACATTCAACTAATACTTTGCATGGTGTTTTAAACCGATGTGGAATATCCCTGCATCTCCCTCAAAATTTTCAAATATCCTGCAGCGCCCCTTGAATTCATTGCAGAAACAGAACACCTCACACACAGTTTAGGAATAAATAGTGATTCAAACCCCAAAATGTCTAATGGTGTTTGTTTTTGCATGGATTCCCTAGAAAACAGATCCTGGGGCAGAGATTGTAAGCCAAGACTTTATGGGAAATTGTAATCCCAGAACTTTTTGAAAGGAAAAGAGAAGACCAAAAAAAAAAAAAAAGGAAAAATAAATTCACGATTGTGAGTTATGAGATGGCTGCACCCCAACAAATAAACATACCTGGTTGCTTGGGCACCAGAACTTCCTCCAGACAGAACTGACATCATCATTTCACCTATGGTGTCCATTTCATCTATGGTGCATTTTGTCTGCAAGACAAAGAGAAATTTCTCTGCCACTTTCTTCCTGTGTCTCTCTCTCACTGGTTGAAGTTTGTCCCTTAGGGAATTAACTCACCCTGACTTCTAGGTTGTATTACTGGCTCTTTGTGGCAGCCTCTGGGGAACCCAGATATCTACCCCACAGCAGGCCTTCTCACGCCTTTCTAGGAGTGGTGGGAGGAACCTCTAAAGATAGAGGCTGGTTGGACCTGCACACCAAATCTCCTACCAATGAAGTTTCCTTGAAGACTGAGCAGGAGTCCAGCCCTCCTTTCCAGAGGCTGAAAGAACCGTCTAAACAGTGCTACTTACTTTTGTCTTTTGTCAGAATAGGAGATCTATATTAGCTGTGTTCAACAAAACTGTAGTAGGCACATAATAGGTACATAACACATGTTTACTGAGAGAATGAATGTCTGTTATCCAACACTGGTTTGCTTATGAGGAACATCAGTGGGCCAATAGGAAAGGTGCTGGGGTTGTAAATTTACCAGTTAATAAGGAAAGAAGGGATCCCCCTGAGGACTGCATGATGAACCTGAGATCCTCAGGTTGCGTCACTGCCATTACAAAATATGAAGCTACATTGAGAGCCTGAAATTAGAATGAAGAAAAATATTTTAAGTTCTACTAATAGGGGTTTATAGGAATTCATTAGCATAGGCAGTCTCTGAGGAAGAGATAAATAAAAAATAGAGCTATTGTATCTCCAGAACGGAAGGAGTCTTTAGATTATCCAATCCAATCTTCCATCCAGGTACAGTACTCCCACAATATCACTCCATGTGATCCCTTTAGCCTGGAAACACTGAAGTTACAGGGAGTCACTCCTTTTTGAGACAATCCAGTCATTTTCAACAGACTCACTTGTAAATATTCTTCCCATTTTTTCATTACTATTCCTTATTCTGTTAGTGTGCCAAAGAAAGTAATGTGGTTTATAATGTTCCTACAGTTGGGAAGCTGGTTTATGGAACAAAATGAGGGAGTTAACATTTATTTAAATTTTCTTTCTTTGTGCTAACCATCATTTACCCATCCTAAGTCTTTGAGAGCTGAAGTTTGTTCATTCATTGCATTCACATTCTCTTTTGGTTCCTTATCGAAGCAGATCTGATCTGCAATATACTCAGCAAAGTCACCAATAAATTTCCTGAAAAGGATAAGGTCAGGATAAGAATGTGTAGCATGCCCCATAAACCTCAATCCAAGCTGGCAATCATTTGTTTTACAGGCAGTTAGCAAATGTCTATATGGGATATGCACTGTTCTATATACTAGAGATTCATCAGGGGAAAATTAATGACCCTGCTTTCTTGGTGGTAAATATTCTAGTGCTCCATTCATAAACGTATTTGTCAATAATTATTAAAATCTGCATTAAAACACTGGTCTTTCATTGAATCTGTTCTTCTCCATTCCAGTACAAATGTATATAATTTTCAACATATTATAAATATTTCTTAAGCTTCTTCTATACAAACACTATGCTAATGCTAAAGACTCAAAGATGGGTACAACTCTGTACATTCCCTAAAAGAGTTTACCATTTAATAGTGATAAATGAAACCCACTTTCTTTCTTTTTCACTGAAATGAATGAACACCATAGTGGTGGACACCATAAACATTTTACTCAGAAACCATTCTTGTCCCGTTTCTCCCTCCTCTTTCTAGATTACAGAGATATAAAAGAAAACATACTCTTTTTCCCAGACTGCCCATAGTTAAGTGTGACCTGATCTGAACAATGAGCTGTAAGCCAAAATAACCAGATGGGGCTTTCGGGAAAGTGTTTTATTAGGCCAGAAAAGTAATATGCCGCTTTAGTCCGTCGCTCTTCATCCTTCTTCTATTCAATGCCTAGAGGTATAATAGCCATCTTGCAACCATGAAGACCATTTACTAAGGATGGAAGAGTCAGATGTAACTGGCCTTAGTCCTTGATGACTTCATTGGGCAGTTGCCAGCCCAGGAAAGCTTGCTTATTACTAGACTTTTATTTTTGTTGTTGTTAACCCTCACCAGAGGATTTTTTTCATTGATTTTTCTAGAGAGTGGAAGAGAAACATCAATGTGAGAGAGATACATCAATTGGTTGCTTCCTGCCCGCATCCCTACAGGGGCCAAGGATCCAATCTATAACCCAGATACATGCCCTTGACCGGGAATTGAACCTGTGACCCTTCAGTGCGTGGGCTGATGCTCTAACCAAGAGCAATACCAGCCAGAGAAAGACTTTTTATTACAAGAGAAAATTATACTCTTCTATATTTAAGCCACTGTTGGTTTGGATTAATTTTTTTTTCTTTGCTTGCAGCCAAATGCATTCCTAACTTTTAGTTGGCACAAGTGAATTCAGAAAATATTTAATATATCGATTGAAATATTTATAATGACCTAAGTCAACTCAGGTATTTAGGCTATATCCCTCCAAATTATAATTTTGTAAAGAATTCCCAAAGTTAATTATGAAATTAACAAGATTATGCTTTAATCAAATCCTCCCACTTCTGAAAATGTATCTTAAGAGAAAATTGCAAGAAAGAGTATTCTAAGTACAGGAAAACATTTGTCATAGAATTGTTTATAATGATGAGGATGTGAGCTAACACATCAAAAATAGAAAAATAAGTAAATTTTTCAAAGTCTATTGAAGGAATAACATTCAGATGCCCAAAATAATAGTTATGGATCTATGTAAATTTGTTACACAAATTGCCGATGATGCTAAATGGAAACAATAGGATATGAAGTTGAGTGACATCATCATTGCAACTATCCTATATAATAAAAGAGAAACATGCAAATTTGACCATACCTTCGCTCCTGATTGGCTATGCTACCAGCCAATCAGGAGCAGGGGTAGGGCCAAATGGGGGTGGAGATGAAAAGGTGGTGGCAGCTGCAGGGGAAGGGGTGGCAGGGAGCAGTGGCTGCAGAGTGCGCCCAGCCCTCGGGTGCTGTGAGCGGAAGTGGTGGCGAGCGCCCAGCCCCTAGGGTTGGGTGGTCACAGGCAGCTGGGACTGAGTCGAGCAGGGCGATGGCTGGGTGCCCAAGGCTTACGCCTTGGGCAGGCTGGGGGTGAGCCATCAGTTGGACATCCCCTGAAGGCTCCCAGTATGTGAGAGGGGGCAGGTTGGGTTGAGGGACCACCCACCCCCAGTGCACAAATTTCGTGCATCGGGCCCCTAGTATAAAATATAGGTATATAAGACAGAGAAGGGAGCACAGTCATCCTTCTCCTCACTGACCCCTCCTCAGTTCAATTTCTTTGGAAGCCAAGATGCACCACACTCAAGCTGAGAAGTCCATTTTGGGCATGATCAACCTGTTTCACAAATACATCAAACTTGATGATATGATTGACAAGCCAGGCCTGCTGAAGATGCTGAAAGAGAATTTCCCCAACTTGCTCAAGGCCTATGACAAAAAGGGCAAGGATTACTTGTACCATTTCTTTAAGGAAAAGAACAAAAATGGGGATAAGATTCAGTTTTCTGAGTTTCTCTCCTGAGTGGGAGACATAGCCATGGATTACCACAATCAAAGTCATGGACTAGCACTCTGTTCTGGGAGCAGCCAGTGAGCCCAGCCTGAGGTCTCCAAAGATCCCAAAGTGTTGCCTCCCTTCCCCCCCCAAAGAAGACAAAAAGGAATACACGAAGAGGGAAATATTTTGTTTTGAGGTTACTTTAGTTTTTTTCAAAATTATTTATACTGACATATTATAATTATAAGACATTTCAGATCATAAATATTAAACGCCATGTTATTTCAAAGATATATTTTTGTAGTTCTAGCAAATACAGAGGTATCACACACTTTTGGTTTATAATCACTGGAAATATAAACTGAACCATTTAATTTAAATAAATAGCATAAAACATTTTAATTCAGTAAAGATGAATTTTTGTATAGAAAACACATTAAGATTAGAACATGAAATATGGAATCAAATGAGTTAAAGAAATAAACTTAATTTTCCTTGTATGTCATGGGCAATGAAATTATTTTAATAATTAAGATTATCTCTATTAAAGAAAAAGAAAAATGGCAATAATAAAATGTCAGAGCTGTGAGGAATTTGGATATTACCTGTTCGCACCTTTCATTCTCCATTCACAAATGGAGAAACTGACTCCTAGAGAAACTAAGTAACTCCCCAAAGTTCACAGAGGTAGTGGAAATCCAAGAAGAAAGTTCAGGTCTCTGTAATGTTACTTTTCCCTCAGAATAAACATTTACTCATTATATAAGCATTTAGTAGATAGGTACTCTGTATAACTATGCACTGTACACTGTGTTAGGCATTGTATTCAAAGATAGGTTGGTACATACACTACTTTTCCAGGATCAGAGCCTTATAGAATAAACAGGATAATAATTATAAAGGATATTGACATAGTGCTTAGGTTCAACTAGATTACAAATGCCTTGGAATGTGACCTTAGAGGACATAACAACTGATGTCTAATGAGTCCAGGGAAGAAGTGACTTTCACCATCCAGAAACAGCACATTGTGAAAGAACAGAAAAATTCAAGAACCAGGCATGTTGTACAATATAAAATACTTTGATATGGCACAGACTTGGAATGGAGGGGCAAGGGAGAAGTGGAGGTAGATGAGGCTAAGGGGGGCAAGTTACAGATACTTTGAGAAGCCCTTCTATACTATGCTGAGGATTCTGAAGTTTATGAAACAGGCAAATAAAGGCCCAAATTATGCTTCAGTAGGGAAAATGGTATAATTAGATAAAAACTTTAGAAAGCTATCAAGGTGTGAAGGGCAAAGCTGGACAAGAAGACAAGTTATGAGTCTGTGCAAGAAACACTAAGGACTTGAACTAAAGTGGTGGAAATGGGCTAAGAAGAGGAATAAATATTTGAGAGATAGTAATAAGAAAAATATATAACAAATTAATAATAGTGAGAAAAATTGTGGAATCAAAGTTGAACTCAACCAGTAGCTCTACAAATTTTAAGTAGATTCTAATAACACTAAGGAAAAAAAAACTAATGGAATTTAATATGGTCTTATCTATATGTCACAAGTAGTTGCTCAAAACTTCCATAATATATCAATCTCTGTTAATCAAACACAACTTATGTAAGGGAGAGTCAAATTTAATACTTGTTATATTAACCAAGATTGAATCATGAATAGAAAATCTCAACAAACTATATCTAGTAATGAGATTGCATTGGTAATCAAAATACTTTCAACAAAGAAAAGCCCAGGATCAGATGGCTTCACTGGTGAATGCTAATAAACATTTAAAAAATTAATACCAATCCTCCTCAAACTCTTCTTAAACATTGAAGAGGAAAGAACACTTCCATGCTCATTCTACAAGGCCAGCACTGCCCTGAGTCCAAAGTCAGAGGGAGACACTATAAGAAAACTGTTCATCAATATTCCTAATAAACATTGATACAAAAATCCTCAACATACCAGCAAACAGAATTCAACAACACATTAAAAGAATTATACATCATGACCAAGTGATATTTATTCCTGGAATGCCAGGATGGTTGAACATATAAAAATCAATCAATGTAATATCACATTAACAGAATGAAGAGGGAAAAAAACATGATCATCTCAACTGATGTAAAAAAATGTCATTTTACAAAAGTCAACACCTTTCATAATTATAAAAACACTCAAGAAACTAGGAATAGAAAGAAACTACCTCAACATGGCAAAGACCATACTTAAAAAAAAACAAAACCCACACACAGCTAACATCATGCTTAATGGTAAAAGACTGAAAGCTTTTTCTTTAAAATCAGGAATAAGAAAATGATGACTGATTTTTGCCACTTTCATTTCACATAGTACTGAAAGTCCTAGCCAGAATAATTGGGCAAGAAAAGGAATAAAAACTGTCCAAATTGAAAAGAAGTAAAATTATCTGTTTGTAGACAAATGATTTTATGTATAGAATTAAATACAAAAAAATTGTTAGAAATAATAAATTCAGGATACAAAGTTTCAGGATACAAAGTCAAAATGTAAAACTCAGTTGTGTTTCTATACACTAACAATGAAAAATAGAAATAAAAGGTAAGAAAACAATTCTTTTTACAATACCATAAAAAAACTAGAAATAAATTTAACCAAGAAAGCAAAGGATGTGTATACTGAAAACTGTAAATGTTGTTGAAAGAAATTAAAAAAGATACCAATAAACAGAAATTCATGTGTTCATGCATTGGAAGAGTTAATATTGTTAAAATGTCACTATTAGCCAAAGCAATCTAAAAATTTAATGCAATCCCTATCAAAAACTCTAGGGGCATTTTTTTTCAGAAGTAGAAAAATCCACCTTAAAATATATATATTATGTCAAAGGACTCTGAATAGCCAAACCCATCTTGAAAAAGAAAAAAGTTGGAAGTCTCACAGGGCCTGATTTAAAAACTCACAACAAAACTACAATAGTCTAAACAGTATAGTATTGACATAAAGAAAAACTTATAGAAAAAATTAATAGAAAATATAGCTCAAAAATAAACCTTCACATATATGACTAAGTGATTTTCAACAAGGGTGCTAATGTCATTCAATGGAGAAAGGATAGTCTTTTCAAAAATGATATTGAAAAAAATGGCCACCCACATGCAAAATGATGAATTTGGACTCTCACTTAGTTTAAGTTACTATAACAAAAATTATTGACTGGGTAGATTAAATAACAGACATTTATTCTTCAGAGTTCTGGAGGCTGGAAAGTCTAAGATCAATGTGTCAGCAATTCAGTTCTCGAGGAGGGCCTTCTTCCTGGTTTGCCATTAGCCTTCTTCTGCCAATATTCTCAAGAGGTGGAGAGCAGGAGTTCTAATGTCTCTTCCTCTTCTTACAAAAGCACTAATCCCAGCAGGGGGGCTCCACCCTCCTGACCTCATCAAAACCTAATTACCCCCAAGTCTCCTACTCCTACATTGGTGCTTAGGGCTTTAATATATGAATTTTGAGAGGACACAAACATCCCATCTATAACACTTAACTTATACCATATACAAAAATTAATTCAGCAGGGATCAGAGATCAAAATGTAAATAGGAGGGGAAACTCATGACATTGGATTTGGCAAATATTTCCTAGATATGACACAAAAAGTACAGGCAACAACAGTAAAAATAGATAAATTGGACTACATTAAAATGTAAAACGTCTGCATATCAAAGGACATAATCAACACAGTGAAAAGGCAGCCTACAAAATAAGAGAAAATATTTGCAAATCATATCTGATAAGGAGCTAATATACAGAATTTATAAAGAACATCTATAACTCAACAACAAAACCACAAATAACTTTATTAAAAATGGGTGAAGGACCTAAACAGGCATTTCTCCTAAGATGATACACATATAGCCAACAAGCATATAAAATAATTCTCAGTTTCACTAATCATTAGGAAAATGCAAATCAAAACCACAATGATATATCATCTCACACCCATTAGAATGGCTACTATAAAAAAATAGAAAATAAAAGAAACTGGAAATAACAAGTGTTAGTGGGATGTAGAGAAATTGGACCTTGTTCACTGTTGGTGGGAAAGTGAAATGGTATAGCCACTATGGAAAATAGTGTGGCAATCCCTCAAAAAAATAAAATTACCATATGACCCAGCAATTCCATTCCTGTATATATTCAAAAGAATTAAAAGCAGGCTCTCAAAGAGATATTCCCACATTCATATTCACAACAGCATTATTCACAAGAGCCAAGAAGTGAAACCAACCCAAGTGTCCATCAAAGTTTGAATGGATACACAAAATGTGCTTGTTGGCCCGATGTATATCATCTTTGGAGAAATGCCCATTGGATTATTATTCTGCCTTAAAAAGGAAGGAAATCCTGACACGTTACAACATGGAAAAAACTTAATGACATCATGCTAAGTAAAATAAGCTAGTCACAAAAAGACAAATATCATGTGATTCTACTTGCATGAGGTATTTAGACCAGTCAACTACATAGGAAAAGAAAATGGAATGGTGGTTGCAAGGGGATGGGAAAGGAGAAATGAGGAGCTGTATAATTTTTAGTTTTGCATGTTGAAAATCTCCTGGAGATTGCTTACACAGCAATGTGAATGTACTTAACATTATTGTATAGTATCGTTATTCAATACTAACGATACTATTCAATACTACGTTGAAGGTGATAACTTTTGTTATGCCTTTTTACTGCAATAAATTGAAAAATAAACTACTTGTGGAAAGTCTCTGAAACGAGAGGTAAAAAACTCTGAGGAAAAAAAAAAAAACTCTGAGGAAAACATGGAAATGAATTTGTGCTGAGACCAAAAATTATTGACTCTGTCTTTGACTTTGTCTCAGACCATGAGCAAGGAAATAAATTCTCCAAAGAGGATGAGTCCAAATGAGTAGGAGCCACGTAGGGGCAATTGCAAGGCAAGGGAAGAAATAATTTATTGATGGAGCCATCAACACTAAGTTGCCAATCCCTGCACCAGATTTCAAGACGTTGGAGCTTTCTCTTTCCTCTTCATTAATCAAAGATAATGCAGAATTACAGGATGAAATGACTTGCCAAAGAGTTTTCCATTTTCTGCCCCCCTGAAATGATGCTGATTGGAGTGAGAAAAGCTCCCGGAGGACAAATGCTCATGTGCTCAGAACCAGAGTTTGCCGGCAGCAAAAACAGAGTACTCAGAGGTCTACTTTGTTGTTCCTATTGACAGTCCCTCTGGTGAGCTCAGTGCCATCAACAGCACTCATTCAGGCCAAGCCACCATTAGGAGCTGCACTGGAGAACTTTAGCATTTCCCTTTTTTTCTCAAGTGCATCTGGTCTTTAATTGGATTGCTGTAATTTAACCTGACCTAGGCCAACATTGCTTTGCTATCCACAGGCTTAAAAGCAGCCCCTATTACATTTACTGGCACTTCTAGTCAGCGGGTAGTTTATACTATTGTTTCTCAGTCTTCACTGATATATTGAACTCTCTTAAAGAAAAAAAAGGACTCTTACAAACTCCTATAGGTTCATTTAAATTCTTTCACTTTTAATTGTCATTATTTCACAAAACAAGGCATAAAGTTCTTACATTCTTACAAAAAAAACACAAATAATTTTCAAATACTATAGAAAAAGTACACAAGTCAAATATTCAAAATCATAATAGGAATGTGTGATGGATGACGTTTTTCTCAAATTGAATCACCTTCAGCATGAATGTGGTCCTGTTTGCTCCAGAGCAGGTTTTTATAAAATGAGGGTTTTAATAATACTCAGCTGTCTGGTCATATTTATCTACGCAATTACTAAGAAGCTTTTGTCCACACCGGCCATCCTGATGCCACCTGGACTTACTTAACACAAAGGTGTCATATACATAACAATTCCATTTTTAGTCTCTACTTATTAGCCCAGTCACCTCACCAAAGAGTGCTATTTGGTGATCAGTATACATGGAACTCCTGAATTCACAGGTCATTGGCATTGAGAGGATAATCTTAGATAAGCAGAATTGACAAGTACTCATTTTTTTAGACTACCATATAAATAAAAACAAAAATTTGTAACTTTGAAGAAAAATAACTGAAGCTCTAGGTTCTTTGGATGACCTTCTCTACAACATATCTTCTTTAGTGTCCATTTAATCTTAAAGTGTTTCATGGTTTACTGTTTATCTCTGCCCAGTTAGAGTGTCAGCAACTTAAGGGCAATATGTGCTATGGTTCTACTGCTTCTCCTTTAGAACCCAGTTCTCTTGCAGAACCCAACAAAACTATGTCTGTTGTCAGAAATTATAAATGACCAATTGTTTGCTTGATTCAGAGGTTCTGAAGTGATTAAGATTTCCTGCGTGATTACTGCTTTGAAGTCTGCACCAATAAATTTATTTTTCCCAGTTATAATTGAGATATAACATTGCAAAAGTTTAAAGTTTACAACATGTATCAATTTATTGAATTAAAGAAGATATAATTGGGTTCAGTAAGTGGGTGCATTTCTTGTGTGGGCCATTTTGAGACATGAGTTCTGTCGGCTCTTCACAGTGGTGTTCCCAAACCACTTGCATTCAAACCATAATACCTGAGTACTCACACTCCTGACTTTCATTCAGCTGAAACCCTGAGCTTGGAAATAGGAACTGGATTTTTAAAGGGCAGGTATGGAAAACCCCATACAAAAGCTTCCACGGTCAAAGCCCAGTCTCAGAAGGACTCTGTAGTGGAAAGGATGTTGGACAAGAAAGCCAGATCCATGTTTTCCATCTTCATCACCAAGAGTTGTGTGGCTTCAGGCAAGTGACTTAACTTAACTAATACATAGTTATCTTATTTATAAAATGAAAGAGTTAAAATGGAGATTTTTTTTCTCACTCCAGAAGCTAATAAACATAAATAAGGTGGAAACAGAGTTGAGGTAGACAGCTATCATCTCATGGATATTGCTGTCCTAAAGCAGCCTGAATGATGTCCTTATTACTCAATTGTTTTGTTTTTCTCTCATCTCTCACCTCTCTCTCTCTCTCTCTCTCTCTCTCTCTCTCTCTCTCTCTCTCTCTTCTACTTCCTTCTCAATCCTTCCTCCCCCCTTCAGATGGTGCTCATCAGGGAAGAAAGGAATGGCATCAAGAACTCTTTCAAAGGATGTGACTACAGAACTTCTTAAAGATACCAATATGTTCCCTTTCTCTTGGGAATAAATATGAATCCTTTTGATGTTTTTCTGTCTCAGAAAGTAATTACATAAACATGTTTGCCAATCTGAACATTGAACTATTTCCAAAAGATCACTTCATCAAAGCTAATGGATAATTGTAGCCTGGTAGTCAAGAGTTCATAGAAGTGTTTCCTGCTCCATTACTCAATAAACATTAAATAACAATATCAGAAAGGATACTATTAAACCACTCTGGATGAATTCTTTGAAATGGAAGGAAGTAGGAAGGAAGAAGAGAGAACATATTATGCAGAAAGATCTAATTCATACAAAAAGAGATGGGTTTGTTCCCCATGTTTAAAATTTGTTCTTTAAGCAAATATCCTTAAGAGTTCTCATTACATTTTTATTGACATTATCTTCAGTTCTTCCACAGAAAGCACCTAATCTGATTATTCATCCTGAACTCCCCTTTCAAACATCTGCGTCTCCTTAAATGGTTAGGATGGCTTTTTGTTTCCTCGAGCCAGCCAGCCTGTGGTGTTCCTCAACAAGTGTGAGCAGGCTATTGGGCCTCTCAGATAGAAGTGGATAGTCAATAAGTGAGAGGTAAAGGGGGAGAAGGGTGTATCATTTATCCCTCCGGAGGCCTGAAACAAAAAGGCTGGTGGTCAAAAGGGAGGACTCTCTAAGTGCCATTCAGATGCTGAAAGTTCTTACCAGAATAAACAAGAACAGGCAACTGCCCTCCCAGGCAGCGAATTTCTTCAGCCTCTGCTCCAAAAAGGTCCATCAACTTAGTCAATTGGTTGCCCAAGTCATCTGAGCAGATGCCAGGCCTCCTTTGCAGGTCTCTGGTTTGGAGATAATCCTCTCTAATATAGTTATCTGGGTTGTCCATCAGATTCCTGATTTAGGGGATTGTCCTGTATAAACTGTCCACCAAGTTCCAATATTTGGCCGTAGTTACTTTAATGTTTGAATTGGCCATTGGAGGGTGGAGGGAACGAAGATTAGGGAGTCTGAAATCTACACTCAACTCATCATATCCCCCAAATCTCCCAGGGTATTAAGTTAACCTAAGGCTTGAGAAAAGACTGGGAATATGTTACATTGGTTTTGATGAACTCTTAGAAAGTCTAATCAACTTGCCATTCCCTCTCATTCTCTTTCCCACACACAGTTTCACACACCTATTTTCATTTCCTGATGCTTGTCTTGTGCCACTTACCTACCTATTCAAGTGGTCATTTTTTCCATGCAAAAAACAACAAACAAAAGACAAATTATTTTCCCCTCTCTACCTGTCCATTCTTTTGCACATTTATAATCATTAAGCTGGACAAGAATGTTTACATGTGCCAAAATGTGAGTCAGTGGAAGTGTATAATAACTGATAGCTGAACTTTAACCTAAACCAAATTATTGGAATGGAGCCCAGGCATTTTGAGAAAAACTTCCCAGGTAATTCTAATGTTTAGCAGCCAGTTTTGAGAACTATTGATCTGAAAGCTTGTTAGCTTCCCCTGGGCACAACAATCTGAGCACTTGCCAGTGAATATTGGTCCCTGATAAAGCAGCAAGGTCCCCAAAAGCCTCTGCAGCACAAACAATAGATGGAATAGTAGTTTTCAAAAGGGAGAGATGGCTGTGGGGTAGGTGGATCTTTAAGGAAAGTGGCACCCATGGCAATTCACAGGAAGTTTTAAATTATAGGTATTGTTTCCTTCATGTGACAATTACTAACATATTACTTATACTAACTCACTCTACATTCTCAACAACCTGTAAGGTAGGTACTGTTTTTATTTCCATTTCATGCATGAAGGAGCTAAAGCAGCAAGGCTGAGACTTGCTCAGGACAATAAAGGTGGTGCATTGCATAGTCAGAATTTGGAATCTAGGCTGTCTGGCTCCAGGTTCTGTGCCCTGTCTCTGGCACAGAATCCCATTATAGAACCACTTAATTCATCAGTGATTCCTTAAACTGAGCTAAACATTGCTTCTTTCCCATGTCTATTTCTGGGTTCTAACCTTGCTTTTTGAAGACAAATTTCTTTCATATAATGAAGGACTCATACATGTAGGATTTGTAGGTTATTAGACTGGAAAAGACTTTGTAAATCAACTACCATTGCCCCTGCATTTATATATGGCCAGAATGAGGGCAAAATGCTTGAGATGTTTCCAAGGCTACATAGCTAATCAATGGCCCAACCAGAACAAAGCTAGACCTCTCTTAAATTCCAAACCAGCACTCAATCCATAATACCTCTCAAAGACAGCACCTTTTCTTCTCCAAGGAAGTAACTCTGTCTCCTTCTACTTTTTAATATACAAGCTAGGGCAAAAGTAGGCTTACAATTGTTCCTATGGAACATAATCAATTATTAATAAATAATAACACAAGAATAAGCTCTGTGTTTCGTGCACTCACAACTGTAAAACTACTTTTGCCCCCATCAAAAGTAGCATCTTCATTTTTTGCCCTCATTTTGCTCTCTTCTGGGAACACTCCAATTTATCAATATTACTCTTAAGGAGAACTTCACCTTTATTCCTGGCAATGTGATAGATTAGCTGTCCAAAGAAATTTTCCTTAGTAGAGACCACTTATAATTCTTGAGAAAATATAGGAAACATTTTTTTCAATGAAGGTCTGATTCATTCATTAAGCTGAATTAAAAAGTAAGGGAAATAATTTTTAAAAAGCCAGAAATAATAAGAAAGTTTGCCTTAGAGGCATTTGCTGATCCCTTGTTTACCAGAACTGGACATTTGATGGCCTGTAGTATTGGGGGATAGGAGATAAAGGCCAAATAGGATGATAAGCTGGATTGAAGACCCACACATAGTCAAGATCCTGAAGCAGTGCATCCAGAGGAGATCTAGGAAACACCCACACCCCAGGGGAAGCTGATTGCAGTGTGGGTGCTTAATGAATAGTGAAATAATACTATAAAGGATACAGAGGAGAAGGGGGAGGAGGAGGGACAGAGGATGGAGAAGAGGGAAAGAAGAGAGTCTGCTGAGAAAATAAATTTCTATCCACATTTGTGTAGATTTGGGGCCAGAATTCATACTAATTATATGGACACAAGTATATGAAATAACTAATTATATGAACTTGAAACTAAGTTTAAAGTAGTGTCAGGTAGTAAAGAGTCTTGGCACCTGGTGAAATAAAAGCAGATTTTCTTTGAAGAAAGACTATTTAAATTTAGGCCTCAAAGAATTTCTGCAGATAAAGATTCAATAAGGATAAATTCAGATATCACAAAACCCATAAAGAAGCAAAGCTCTATGAGAAAGAGTTCACACAAAAAAAGCTAATGGCAGAATCATCTTGCAAAAAAATCAGATTTGAGAAATACGAATATGGAATATAAAATAATTAATTGTTTAACATATTTAAAAATAAAAATATTGAAAGCCTAATGTAAAGCAAGTAATGATCCAAGCAAGTAGACATTTTGCAAACAGACAAATACAATGATAATAATAATTATTATTATAAAAATAATAAAAGTAGACATACAATGGACAGATGAAGTCACATGTGGTTAGACTTAAAGATGTGCCATCAAGGTTCCCCCTCAAGGGAGGACTTATGCAGCTGCAAAGAGTGTGGTCATCAGAGAGCCTCCAGCAGTTAGCTCCTCAGATCCCAAAAGCTGTCTCTCTGAAGGCCACTATATCTAGTGACTGAGCAATGAGGGGATAAAAGACCCCGTTTCATCTGGATGCTAACCACTCTGATGCAACATTTCACTGCAGAGCTCTCTGCTGGATTAGCCATCATTTTGTTAGGACTCAATCATAGTTTCCCTTTGTCCAGCCCTGCTTATTTATCTTTCTTTTCATAGGTTTTTGAGCCCTAATAAATAGCATATACCCCAAATTCAATTACAGCATCTGCTTCCAGAGAAGCAGATGACAGAGCACATTGTAAGGAAATCTATGAACTTGGAAAATCCAAAATGATAGTCCACAGAAAGGCAAATGTGAGAGTTAAGAGATGCTGCAGATAGAATAAGGTCTGAAATAAGAGTGGTCAGAGTTCCATAATGATTTTATAGAGGGAAAGGGGAAGAGGCAATACTGGAAAAGATAATGTAAGAGAATTTTCAAAATTAATGAAATATGCCAGTCCTCAGATTAAGAAAATAACAAATCTCAAAAAAGGCGAATTAATATATCATTGAGTTAATTAGTACACAAAGAAAAAATCATGAATTAGCCAGAAAAAAAATGGCAGATTATCTTTAGATAATCAATTAACGAAAAATTGGAACCCTAACAATAGTAAAATCAAAATATGGGACAAAAATAATTGTCAATCTAAAATTGTTCAAAAAGTAATGGCAATTATGTGATTTGACAAAGGTGTTAGCTACCAGGCTTATCATATTGCAATATATAAGTGTATCAAATCAACATATTGTGCACCTGAAACTTATAAAGTTATATGTCAGTTATACCTCAGTAAAAATAAAACGTTTATACCCAGCAAAACTATCTTTTAATAATTAGGAAGAAGAAAAGAATTATAGACAAATTAAAGCTTATAACAAAACTAAGACTGTCACATAACCCTTTTCCTATATAACACTTAGTAGGTATTTTAAAAATTCTTCTGCGGCGTCCTGGTCTGCAATACCTGACTCTCTTGAGGATTTAACATTTTCCTGATCCTGAATGAGGTGACCACAAATTTATTTGGTTTTCAGCTTTATAACAATGCTGCCCACTACGCTTTTTTTTAAAAAAAAATCAATCCTCACCTCATGAGTTCAGAAATTTAGCTGCTTTTCCATCTTTTCCATACCTTCATCACACATCATATATGTTAATTTATCACTTTCCAGAATAGCCTGACATACAGATTTGGATTTCCTTTCCTTTTTTTCTGGATGTACTACATTGTTGATTTATTGGTATTGAATTGATGGCCAACAGCACTATAACTTATGCCTGAATGAAACTTATCTAACACGTATTTTCTCCATAAGGCACATCACAGCTTTCCACACTTAGGAACACTAGACAGAACTTCAGCATTATGTTTAGGGGCCATTTTAAACAGCAAGATTACCAACAAAAAGCATCAAAATAGAGAAAACACAGCACTAAGTACATTAGTTGCTTGCAGTATAAGAACTAAGAAAGATAGCGGCCCTTTGTTCAACCTTAGTTAGAAACATACTCACCAGGCAACTTGTTTTTGCTGGTTTGTACAAGTCCATGAGTGATCATGATGGTGCTGGGAGTTTGATTTTGAGGTTACAAATAAATTTTAATGGATAGGAAAATTCACATATTCTCTTCCTTCTAATCCCGGACACGTTCAGCTTTTAATATATTTTTATTATTATATGCAAATAGCAAGGATTGACTGTACAACTAAATATTGTACAGAAATTGCATGAAAAATGAGAGCTGCTTAGAATTTAGGCATTCTAATGTCCTTAAGTTGTTCAGAAGAGAGTAAATATACTGACTAAATTTAAATGTTTGTCAAATATGCATGAAAAGAACAAAAACAACGTTTCCAAGGAATCAAAAGAATGTGTTTGCCTCAAACAATAACAACCACAAGATGTCTTTTTATACACATCAGGCTGGCAAAAAAGTTAAATTCAGATAACATCAGGCATAGATCTGAGTATTGGGAAACAGGAACACACATATTTTTAGTAGAGGTGTAAATTGATACCACCATTTTAAAAAATACTTTTTACTGATTTTAGAGAGCAGAAGGGAGAGGAGGAGAGAAACATCAATGAGAGAGATACATCAATCAGCTGCCTCCTGCACGCTCCTCTCCTGGGGATCAAACCTGGAACCCGGGCATATGCCTTGACCTGGAATTGAACCAGCAACCTCTTGGTGCACGGGATGACACTTAACCCACTGAGCCACACTATCAGGACGATACCACATTTTGATAGAAGTTTGCCAATCCCTAGGAAGGCTTATAATAATATGTATTTTAAAGGTGGCACTCAGAACTGAAGGGTGTACTCCAAATGTGAAGCAGTTAACTCTGAGAAGAATGCACTCCTGCTTTCTGTGACTTCAGGCAGGTTCTGACTTGGCAGTCACCCCACAACAATCACCTCCCAGTGTGTCAACAGAAACCTGCAGACTTATCTGCCAAACCACAGCTTCCTCAGTCTATTATTGGAAAGGCAAGGTTTTGGACCTTCTTCTTGCATAGCTGCCATAATCAGGTGGTATCCAGGTAAGGCAGAGGGAGTGAAGCTGCAATGGACGGGTCATGTGCCATGCAGTTCTGATAGGAGATTGCCTCTTTGCCACATGACCTTCTCCCCATTTTAACCTAGGACATGTTCTGCTTCTAATATATGTTTTAATCCCAACTTGAAAATTTGTTTTAAATTCAGGTCAAAAGTTCTAGCTCTTAATTGTTAATAACATCTCCTCTTCTAGATATGCAGAACTAAGTTTATCTTTGTTTGTGCAAAACCTGGGCCACCTCCAGAGCAATGAAAACAGCATCAGAGACCACTGCAGGCTGAGCAATGACAAGGGTGATAGAGTTTGGGCAGGGAGAGAGACTCACTCACTGCTAACCCCTAGGCCACATTGGGGTGAGAAGAAGTACTGAATCACCTAGGAAATTCTCAGAGGTTCTTTGATTGAGATAATATGAATAGGAAACAGCTAAGCCACCAGAGTTACTGGAAGGTTAAGAAAACTACACACTGGGTGATTAGACTCTCCCTGGCACCAATCCCCACCCTGATTCCCAAACACCTGCCCACAGTGACATGCCCCATTCAGGACACTGAAATATCCTCCTCATGAGAAACGGAATGGCCTGGATACTCATATATTACCTTTTGGGCACCCTAACATAATCCCTAATCTGTCATTCTATCTATCTCTACACAGAGAGCTATCTCTCTAGCACCCCTTCTAGTTCAAGTCATACCCCCGTCAAGTACTACCCCTGGGGGGGGGGGGGGACTGCATAGAATTATGTGTGTAATATTGCAAATACTATTTCAACTGCATTTTCTTTTCTGCACTCGTTTACCTCAAACCATGATAAAAAGCTGCACCAGCCACCGAAAGCATTTAAATGATAACTGAGCCAAGAAAGAAAGCATGGGGCGGGGGGAGGGGCGGGGAGTTGAGAGCACCATTTCTGTCTGGTAGTGTCTAAACATGTAGATGGCTTTATGTTTACATTTTTTCTATTGGGGGATATTTTTCTTTGAATCGGCCTAGGCACATGGACTCTCTCAGGCACCCATGAGCAAACTGAACTTGCCATCTGTTTTGCAGTAATACTGAGGAGGACGTTAGTGATGAACACCCTGGCAGCCCTGATTCCCAACTATCCTTCACTTAAGAAACATTAAACATTTTGAAACAGACTTCTTAGAGAACAGCGCAGCAGCCTCTCTGGCAGCTTCCATGATATTCCTCAATGGCTATTTTTGCTCCTCCATCTAAAAACAGTAGCAGAGAGGGAATAAGAGAACACATGGGCTCCTCCTGGGGCCAGAACTCGTCTTTGAAATTGGCAAAAGATCTAGCAACAGCTGTGCCCATTGGAAGTCAATATCAACTTGTGCAACCGGCCCGGGCTCATCAAATCATAAGGCACCTATGTAATTAGTCTCTTCAATGGCACCTTGGATTATTTTGCAAGAAATGACTGAGATGAGCCATCCTACTTTTTCCCTCTCAGAATAGATAGGGGCCTTTCGGAGTGTCCTAAACTCTGGGTAAAACTCAATCCCGATCATTCTAGGAGGAAGAGGATGGCAGTGGCATCTTGCAAAGCAATCCCATTGGAGGGACCATGGCTGTCACCTACCCAGATGAAGCACAGCTAATGGAAATGGTACTAGAAAGGAAATCCAGACAGCTGGTTCAAGTTTCTACTCCGCACTCACTCACCGTGTAACTAGTGTGGAGCTGCTCATTCCCTCAGCAGAGCAACAGGGACAGTAACGCTTGCCACACCTTCCTCATGAATAATCAGCAAGTGCATTATGTGATATGTGAAAGAGCTTTATGTAAAGTATAAGGTCTTATACAAATGGGATCATTAAGAAGATTTTTAAATATAATTTTTGAGATTACTGAAGGTTTATCTCTGGAACTGAGAAGAACAGAGCCAAGATTGCAGTGTGTGTGTGTGTGTGTGTGTGTGATGCAAAGAAGGGAGTGTGCAAACTCCTCCACTGATCACAGCCCAGACCTCCCTACTCAGGCCTCTCATTTCTTGTCCCTGAGGGAGTGAAAGTACTCCCTCACTCTCCCCACATCCTAGTCCTATAACTAATACAGTATTTTTCACTTATTCCATTTCTTGTGAATCTCAGAAAGTCAGCCACCACCTTACCTAGAAGCCATCAATTCAGATGACAGAAAGACCAGGTAAGTGACATAAATGGGAAAGCATGGCCATCTGAAGATGACCTATACCATCTAAGGGGCTATCATTACTCAGCTCCTGAACTTGCTGCGTCTTCCAGTCTCTCAAAAGGAGATGGAAATCTGTACTTTTCTGAGAAATCTTTGAAATGTTGGAAGGTTATCCAATTATTTTTAACTGTTTGAAATACCTTGAGAACAAATCAGAAACCTTTCGCCTGAGCTAAGGGTTTGGAAACTAATCTGAACTAACCCTGTATTTTTATGTAGGTGTTTCTCTCTTTCCACACACATCACAGAAAGAGAGCGGGTCCAGTTTCTGAGTAGAGGAGCTGAGGATTGAGATATAAAAAAAAAGAAACAAGATGCAGAGATAGAAAAAAAGCTGGGAGCTGGGTTGAACCAGGGTCCTCTGGAGGGACAGGGGACCCGGAGCTGATACAGCAAGTTTATTTTATATCCCAAATACCAGGAAGTTTCACCAAAAGGTCAAGACAAAAGGAGATCATTTGCATTCTTGAGTAGGCCTGAGCATTCTTAGTGCTTGACTGGATTTACATATCAAAGTCACATTACTTGACACCTGGGCTGAAATGAAGGCTAAGCTGATAACACTCTTGTTCTTTGGCAAAGTGTGTTCCCAGGGCCTGGGGTTGCCTGTTGCCTTGGTTTCAGCTGACAATAATTAAAGAAACGCCCATGTGCCTTCCCAGGTGTTGTCCACATTTTTGCAAGTAAAGATCCTCACACCCTAAAAATGGCATAGTGTAGTTCAAAGACCATAGACCTGGGTCGAGGACCAGGGTCCAACTCTCTCATCTGCACTTTGCTCTGTCTGAACTCCAGTTTCCGCAACTGTGAAAGGGGGTAACTATATATCTTCCATAAAGATCTTAGAGGAAATAAACAGGATCACAAATGAAAATCACATGTTACATAATAGGCAATAAGTGTCCCCTTTCCCTCAAAGTTCCTGGTATGTAGAGGGCCCCCTGGGAAGGCCCATGGAAATTTTTTTAATTATTGTCAGCTGAACTCAAGGCAACAGGCAGAGTCATGCCCTGGGAACATGCTTCACCAAAAAGGCAGTCGTGTTATTGGCATGGCCTTCACATTTGCCCAGATGTCAGGGAGCGAGCTTTTGAGATGTAAATCCAGGCAAGCATCAGGAATGCTCAGGCCTTTTCAAGAATGCAAATAATCTCCTTTGATCCTAACTTTTGGTGTAACTTCCTGGTATTTTGGGGATATAAATAAATACACCTGCGTGGGCTCTGGGTCCCTGTCTCTCCATTAGAGAGAAAAGAGGTCCACCCAGCCCCAGCTTTGCTTCTATTTCTGCATCTTGTTTCTTTCTTTCATTTCTCAATCCCCAGCTCCTCCACTCAGAAACTGGACCCGCTCTCTTTCCACGCTGGACGTTGGAGAGAGAAAACCCCTACACTGGTATAACTCAAGAACCCATAACCCTGACTCTGGCTGGGTTCTCGTCCTCACTATATCCCAGTGTTCCCTTGCTACTGCTCTTATTTTCAGAGGCACAAGATCTGATTTACCCTGGAATCTGAGCACAGGACTAGGACCTTAGACACCTCCCTGCAGATTTACCTTTTTCCCCATGAACAAGCCCCCTCGCCCTCTATAGTTCTCAATTTCTTCTCTGAAACAAAAGTGGCAGCCAGTGTGTATGGATACAATAAATCTGCATCATGTTCGCCTAAATCCTAGTGGACTCATCCATGAAACCCCAAATACCCAGGAGTCTGGGATTAGCCTCTGATTTGGCATTTGATGCCTCAGGAATGTGTTTTAACATGTAAGTTTTATTACTATTCAGATATGGTGAGATCAACAGATCAAGAGACAATTCCCTTTGAAAAAACAGTTGATTACTCACAGTTTGCAAGAGGAGGAACCAGGCTACACTATGTAGGGCCACCCAGGAAAGCGCCAGGGTCTGTCAGGAAGCAGAGTGAGGAGAGGAAAAAGTAGGCAAGAGCCTTTATTGTGGTTTCCAGAGGTGAGGTAAGCAGGTTTAGCATTGGCTGCTTGGGATAATTGCAGTGGGTTCTGGTTGTCTGGTACCTGACCCTAGGTGATTAGGACAGAGTGGTAGTGGCCCCAGCTTAGAGGAGGGAACTGGGTAGGAGCCCTGGATTGGTTGGTTTGTATATGAAAGGTGCTTCTAGGCAAGTCCTTTGCTCGCTCTAGGAACTGGCTAGAGGGGTAGTCCTTCCTAGATCATCAAGGCCCCAGATGCCAAAGCAGCAGAAATACAGGAAATACAAAGGCATGACAAATACAGAGTATTTGGCAGTATTTGCCCCCTCATCACTGGGTAGATATCAGCATGACAAGGGGGAGGCTTCCATAACGGGCTCCCAATGTAGGAAAGAATGAGATGGAAGTCTTACTAATGCCTCCGCAGGAAAAGGCCCCTCCCTGTGTATGAACAGAAGAAGAGAAGGTCAAGGTGCTCAGAGGGGAAAGGCAGCGGAGAAACTAATGCACCAGGCGCCCAAAGCAGGATTAGGCATGCTATTCAGAAAAAAAAAAAATGTTGTTGGTTTTTCCGTTGTTTTCAGGTAAATGTGATCCATGGCTTTGGTCTCTGACATCCTGGGTACCCTTCCTGAGGCTAGATGAAGCCCCACTCCCTCTGAGTGGAGATTAAACCTACTAGTAAATGCACAGATTGCAGTAGGATAAGATGATTTTGCTTGAGTACTCTGACCTTTACCCACCATTTCATCAGAATTTCTGGAGTATGAGTCTGTGGCAGGCATCCTCTTCAAGTTTGTATGATCCCCTTCTCTTCTGGCTCAAGTCCATGCCCTCGTTCTCACGTATCTGAACAGGGAAAGCATATTCCGGTGCACAGACTTCTGAAATCTGGTTAGGGAATAGCTAAGAGGAGACAACGGAAATAGCACTCAGGCTACACATCTCTAGAGAATCCTGTTTTTCTTCCTGTGACTGGCTGAGAAAACAATTGCATTTCTCCATATGCCTCCAACCCAGCCTTGGATTCAGAACTAGACCCCCTTCAAAATGCTGTTCGAGGCTTCTTTCAGCTCAACTGGATCAGGAGAAAAGAACGGGTAGGCACACACATGCAAATCCACGTTCATCCAAACAATAGCTCTTAAAACCAGATTACCGGGGTTTTAGATGCTGGACAACAATTTGCTATGTAAGAAAAAAATATTTTTATTTGCAAGAAATGGAAATACAAAAGCATAACAATTTCAAATCGTCCCCCCCCCCCCCAAACTAAGTACAAGTTACAAAGCATTTATATTTTTGGTATTTACTTAGCTACGATAAAGAATGAAAAGCCATTGAAAAGAACAGCATGATACAACAGATAACAGACTTGCAATGTCTTTAGACCGCTGGTCTACATAACCTGTTACAAACGAGAGGCAAGCCCAGCTGCCAGCACAAACATTAAAGCTATACAGTTCTGGGTCTGCTCAGCGTTGTTTAAAAAGGGTCACTCACAATTCGTCAAAGAGCTGGTGTTTTCCACAGACTCACAAAGCGTTTTCTCTGAAACAGATATTTTCTAAGCAGTGTAGGTTGAAGGTCCACGGTGCCCAAAGTTCATGTTCTCACCCAGCTGACGAACAAAGGACAGGAACAGAGAAACCCCTGTTTTATTTGTTTTTAGGATGCCAAGCTTGTGCCCTGGAACTCGCAGAAGATTGGTAGGAGAGGACCACCTGGAGGACATCGCCAGCATGAGGCGAGGACCTGAACTTGCTCAGTGGGGCCAGTGCAGCGAGCAGCACTGTGGGTCCTGCCCAGAGAACTTAGACATTTACAGTGTTCACACCATAGAATCTGCTCAAACCGTTGCACTTCCAATACCCTTAGCTGTTAATCCAGGTCAGGGTAACCAGTTGCCCTTGTTTACTCTGTCTATAAATGAAAAGACTTAAAGCTTATTTAACACAGCACCCAGCACTTGTTAAGCGCTCAAGAAACATTTTTCCCTTCCTTCTCGAATCCAAGAGAAAAGAAAGCATTCCTGAAGTTCAGGCTGCCCGAGATGACCAAAGGAAACAACACGTGGGTTTTGCCTGTGCTAAGTGCTGACCCTTTGGCCATGGAGGCATCGCACATTAATTCCCAAATGGGCCAGGTGCCTTCACATGGAGAAAATGTTCTGCTATATGGATTTCTAATACCTTTAATCTGGCTGGCCATTTTTGGGTAAAATTGCACCTCTACAAAATGGGATTTTCTAATGGCTATAACTCGGCCTCTTTTCTGCTGATGTACAAATCTGGTTATTGCTCACTTTTAGGAAACCATTTTTGAGCCTTTAGAAAAAGTTATTTCTCCCACCCACACTTCAGTCTAATACTACAAGGCTATGTGTAAAACCTCCCAAGGATGAGAGTCCTCAGTAATCCTGGGCTCATCTATAACGCACGTTTGTAAGGCACAAATGAGTGTCTTAAGACAAGGAAGGAATGAGAGAGAGAGAGAGAGAGAGAGAGAGAGAGAGAGAGAGAGAGGGAGGGAGGGAGATGGAGAGAGAATATAAGAATCCTAGCACTTGTGTGTTTGAATAACTACTGATTAATGACCTTTCCTAGTTCCCTCACTCCCCAGGGCCTCATACAGCTCTGTTCCTCAGGAGGGAAGGAATGATAAATGAATGAATGAATGAATGAATGAATGAATGAAAAATCTAAAATCTGTCTCTGGCTCCTTCATTGCCCCCATTTCACAGCCCTCTGCTCTCTCCTATACTGCCCTCGGGGGCTGGGGGATATCCTATCATATTTTCCTAATTATCTCCACTAAAAAGCATTCAAATGAAATGACTGTCACTGGGGCACCACCTGCTAACAGTCACACTGTCTGCAGGCACTGCAAGCAGGCATGCTGGTATATAATAGAGGTTCTCAAAGACTGGACTCAACAGAACCAAGTGCATGACTTCTGGCTGACAGGGGCGGCTGCAAGCCTCCTCTCCACCTCCAGCCTCTCCATGTCGGCAAGGCCAGTGTGGACTTGCCAGGTGTGGATGGTCCGTCTCCTCTCAGGATCTCTTTGTGCAGCATGCTCAAGTGCATACTCATGGGACAGGTGTGTTCAGAGGAGCGGGCCCTGAGAGGCGGGTACAGTCTTTGTGGTTTTGCTCGGTCTGAGGACATGAGAGGAAGGAGCCATGTAGTGCTGACAGTTCTTCATAAAACACTTGGGACAAAAATCCTGGACTCCACCTCGCTGCCTGAATAGAGACGAGCCGATCAATACTCCCATTCCTTGGGCACATGAGATTCACAGCCCTCTTTTGGCATCCGGGCTACACTGAGAGATTTAGGACTTAAAAAATATGGTATTTATAATTGGCTGGTAAATAACTTGAGCTAAAAGCTGCTTTTCCAATCCACAAACCAGTTCTCCAAATCAAAGCCACTGGTATAAACCAACAGGTCATCTCATTGTGCCTGCACTGAGGTCAAACCTCACGCCGCCTGCTGCCCCGAAGGAGCAGCACAGTTCAGCTGAGATGTTCCGAGAACAGGTTCCTAGGCCCCAGGTCTCAACACTTCACAGGGATTCTTTCCCAAAACCCACACCCAGGCCTTTCATTTCTGGTATCCTTTCTGAGTTCGAAGTCGAAAACCACCTTGGGGAGTATGGTCACTGGGGTCTCAGCCAGGAAACAGGTACTTGTTCTCTAACTGTTTGTAACAATCTCCTTCAACTGGGGTAATCAAAGAAAGGGAAGAGGAAAAGCTGCTTGCATGATGAGAAACAGAATTAAGATCTCGTACAAGTGAGGTATTTGCTCTCTGTAGTTTATGGTTGCACTAACAGTGTTCTGTTTTCCAAAACTGAAAGTTGGAAGCCAACGCTTGCCACTATTTGAAATTGCCAGAGCTCACCAGGGACTGACCAGTCTGTGGACCATTCTGAAGGGAAGCAGCTGGGCTTAACCCGGGACAGAAACGTGCACACAGCCATGAATTATTTGGGACCCATCCACTATTATCCAACTCCTTTTGTCTCCTGACCCCATTACATCCTCCTAAAAGCACGTTTCATTTCCTTTACTCCCCAGAGGTTTGTCTCAACACAACAGTAATATTAGTTCTTAGCACCCCTTAAAATGGCCATTTCAGCTCTTGCTGATGTCCCTTGTCTCTAGATTCAGATTCTCATCAGAAGAACGGTTTCTCAGAAAGAACACCCTGCTAGACAGAGGTTTGGGGAGAGTATGTAGCCATTTGTCTTCATTTATTTTTATTAAATTTATTGGTGGTGATATTGGTTAATCAGCTCGCATAGGTTTCAAGTTACATCTCTATGACACATCACCTATGCACTGGAAAGAGCGATGTCAAGCAGGGGTGGACAAGGAAGAGAATGAAATCCTCGAGGCGCTAAGGACAAGCCCCCAGTGAGCTGCCCCTTCCCCTCATCCTCCTCTCTCCACAAGCAGGTGCCCCACGTTGGCTAGTTTAGGAGTCTTAAAATGCCATCTGGTGCTGGGACAACAGGTGGGTAGGCTCAGCCATTCTCACACTTCTGCCCTCAACTATGAACCTTTCCTTTTGCATCATCCAAATACTATATGAGTTAATCCTCTTTCTCCCCCCCGCCCCCAACCCTATCCAGGCTGCCTATGCCTGATCATTACAGGACATTTTACAGAGAGGGATGGGGAGGTGGTGGGCTACGGTTACCAGACACCAGCCAGGCCCAGAGGATCCAGAGCAGAGGAAAGGAAAGAAGGGAGTAGAGAGAAGCTGGAGCCAGAGGCAGAGCCCACAGGGCCCCAGCCCGCCCTGGCCAGTGCAAGGGGCAGCAAACGGCGCTGAGGGCTGGCAGGCCATCAGGACCACTGTAGTCATGACCGCGCATTCACACACTGCGGAGACGATGAACTTGGCCATTCCCCGGTCTAGAACACTCTCCATCACAGCAGAGACACTCAGGAGTCCCTGACACTGAGCCCCAGATATACCTGGACAAACAGATCTGCTTATGAGATATGATGTCCAATGCTAATGACACCAAATCCTGTACGGGATAGGGAAAAGGCCCAGCTGTGGGCTTGATTCTTCTTAAGTACAGGTACCAATAACAATGTGGAAGAGAGAGAGAGAGAGTAAAAGAGAGAGAGACAGAGAGACAGAGAGAGAGAGAGAGGAGTTAAAACTAAAGGCCCTTCCGCTTCTACTAAAAACAAAATACAAAATGTAAGCTAATTCTTTTACAAGTAGGGAATACACTTAAGGCAAACTTTCTACATTATACAATAAAAAGGCAACTTCATGTCTTATGTATGAAAGAGAAGAGATTTTTTTTAAAACTACAAAAGTCACTTTAATCATTAAAAAATAAAATAAAAGTAGGTTGTGGGGGTTACGTCTCTTTGGGTGAGCTGCGAAGTAGCCAAACCTGACTATCAAAGGTAAGACTGTAGATAACAATGTCGCCTGCTCTGACCCCAGGAGCAGACCTCAGGCCCAACCCCTGGGTTAAGGCAGAAGGGCGGGGTAAAAGTGTAGGGGGAGGTAGGGAGGAGGAACCAGGAACAGGTGCGGAGAGACAAGCCAGCAAGGTTGTCCGACACACCTGTTGTCGGGACAGGCCCTCCCTGCTCTGCTCTGGGCACAGGACAACAAAGCGTCTGGCCACAGATCACAAGCTTGAGCCATCTTAGGGAGAACATGCTTATAGGGATTTCCCACTTACAGTGACAGGCCTCCAGGAACAAAGAAAAGGAAATGAAACGGCCTGGAGGCCTGGGAATCCCAGAGCCTAGGCTGCCCTCCTAGCGCCCAAGTCCAACCCAAGACTTCTCAGGCTTGGCGGGAGGATCTCTTCAGCGGTTGCTAGCGGGAAGCCTCGCAAGCTAATAAATACTATTTACAAATGGGGAGGAGAAGCCAGGAGGCGATCTATGGGTGAGGGAACACAGGTTATGGAGAAGTCCTACAAGCAACAAGACGGGCAGGTTCGCCTGGAGTAGAGAAGCCTGATTCCTTCAGGCATTGCACTTGCGGCCTGAGAATGTGAGGGGCCCTGGCCCAGAGCGAGGACCACAGGCAAGGGCTGGAGGGCTTGGGCAGAGCAGAGTGGCGGGGGGCTCAATGGACACACTGGCACTTCCGGGGCTGACGGGGCGGACACACAGGAGACCAGGCTGAGGGAGGCGGGACGTCAGCCACTGCTTCACCAGATCCCAACAGGCATCTTGAGCTCTTCATGGCCAGAGTGTGGGGTCTCCAATGAACAAGAGTCATCTTCCTCAAGAGGTGGTCACACCCCCAGGGGAGAAGCAGGCTGTCGCAGAAACAAGCCCACCTTCCACGCCTGACCCCAACGTCATTTCCTAAGGCAGGGAGCCAAAGGGGGGGGAGAGGTGCCTGCTCCCCTGGCAGGGTGGGCCTCGGGGCTGCAGGGGGAGGGCTCTCACCGCAGGTGGAAATCGCAGGCCGTCCTCCCAGCCAAAGCCACGACTGCTCGTCCATGTCTTCATCCGTGTTGGGTGGGAATAAGGGAAAGCTTAAAGCAAAGGTGGTTGGGGAAATAAAAGCAGAGCCAAGAGAGGGAGGTGGTGGAGACCACCTCTCAGAAGGTGGCGTTCACTCTCCTGTCGAGTTCGATAACTTTCAGTGTTTCGTTCCCCTCCAGTTTGGCACTGACCCTGGGAAAGCATCGAGAGGAAAAAGCAGTCTTAGGCACACTGGGTTGGAAACAGGATCGTTCCCCGACTACAGCTTTGCAGGCTGGCCCAGGCGTGCCCCTGTTCCTTCCCACCTAGCAGCAACTCCCTGTTCCCAAACTCTTACCCTACCAGCCTGGCGACTGTCCTCTTCCCCACCTCACCCTTCCCCACCCAAAGGGAGATACCCCCGCCCAGAGACCAAAGATGGCAGCTTCAGACTGATCTGTTGTACACCGCTTTAAAGTGCTGCATGTATTGAGTGCCCTTTAAAGGACTGTATTTACTGAGGGTGCTTTAAAGTACTGTATTGACTGAGGATGGCTAGACCCTGGGAAGGACAAAACAGAAGGATAAAGCTGATCCCTGTTCTGGCATAGCAAATAATCCCAATAAAAACCCCCTAATAAGTAACTGGAAATAACAATAAATATACAACAGAAAATAACTACATTATTATTAAACAAGAGGCCCCGATGCATGAAATTCGTGCAAGGGCCTAGCCCCTCGCCACCCTATGGCTCTGCCCCTATCCACTGGTCATTTTGGAAGGTCATTCTGCCACCCAGACTAATTAGCATATTAGCTCTTTATTACATAGGATTGTGTAACAGTCCGAAGAGTCCTAGGCATGCAGATGAGGAACAGGCAGCCCATGCCCAGGAGACATCCCAAACAAGCATATTTCAATCCGCCTGGATAGCTGAGCTAAGAGGGAGGCAACTTGTGTTGTGAACCAAATACTCAAGCAGTCAAGTCTCCATAGCCCTACAACCTCTCTATAATGGAATAATAATAACCTCTTAAAGTAATTAATGAGATTCATGTATCATATTTGCTTAGTGCTTAAATAGTTAAGTGCCAGGACACGTTAACTGTTCAGGTCTGATGTAAATCTGTAAAGATATACATGTCTTCAGGAACCTTCCCACAGCATTAGGGGGAGAAAGCTGAAGAATTAGAAACGGAATCTCTCTGCATCATTGGAACAGCATCATTTCTGGGAGGGTAGGGGCAGAGGCCATTCAGCTCCTTCCCCAACCACACCACGCAGGCCGGAGTGTGCACGCAGACCCCTCCTGTGCTGTCTGCCATCCCAGGCACCTCCCCTCACACAACACCTGGCACCCCTGTTAGCCTTTATGTTTACAAAGGGACGTTTCTCCGTGACTAAGAGCAACCACTCATGGAGAACTGGAGCCAAATATGCTACTTTCAATACGTAAGCACGAATATGCACAGAGTCTCTTCAATGATGCCCTTAAGAACATTTGTAATGCCAACTCATGCATGTTTACTTACATATTGATATAAAGCATAACATATATGTTAGCTGGAAGGAAGCTAGAGAAGGTGTCTTAGGCTGCATTTGCATGGCAAGCATCCTTCTGGGACTGACTGTGTGTTTACTCATTCGGCTTTGAGGGGACAAGGAGAGAGTGAGGAAGGGGGGCAAGCCCTTTCCCCACATCATGGAGCCAGCGCTGCCAGCTCCCCAATGACATAGCAGACAGGGGGGTCTTTACCCATCTCTACCAAGGGCAGCTACTGGCAAATAGTACACCCTCCAGAAATCGGTCCTGAAAGAGCAGAAGGACTGACTAGGCCTGTGAGAGAGTCTCCACCCCCAGTCAAGGCTGCTGATCCCTGACCCTGACCAGTGCAGCGGAGGAAAGGGGTCTGGGTCCTCGGACTCACAGGTGCTGCTGGAGCTCCCACAGCACTGACTTCTCCAGGCTGCTCTCATTCGAGATAATGAAATGGGGAAGATCCACGTCCGGCCTGGACTCCAGCCCCGACGCCCTGAGCAGGGAGGAGCCTCTGTCCCAGCGGCCAAGCTCCCCGGCCGAGGCCGGGCTGGACGGCTCCTCCAGGGGAGAATGCTCCTCGTAGATGAGCAGGTTCCTGGATCTCACTGAGGGCAAAGCAAAGTACTGGGTGTTAGGAAGACACCACGAGGGCACAGCACATCTCCCCGGGCTGGGGCAGCTGACAATTTGCCAGGGAACATAGTCGTGAGCTGTGGTTTGTAATGTGTGCTCCGCTGAGTTCTACAGAATTCCCAGCGGTGCCTCAGCCAATGGGGAGGGGCATAGGGAAAACCCGGAAAGTGGGCAGGACCCTCCCCCTGCCCCTTCCCACCCTTCAGTGGAGAAACTACACTTTCATCACGTTTTTAAAATCAGACGTTCACATTAGACTCCCTTCAGAAAGGTGAGCTTCCAGAAAGCTCCACAGGAATGAAACGAAGACCCTCCCCACATGCTGAATGCGGCCTTACCCACGGAGGCGGTGTACGGCTCCGGCATGGAATGCTGGCTGGGCAGGGCCGTCTTGGTGGCAGAAGGATAGGGACCATAGCCCTGAAAGAAGCTGCCGAACGCCACGGCAAAGCACAGCACAACCACCTGCAGGCGAGGGCGAACACAGGGGTGTCAACTCCAAGGTCCACCGAGCTCGCCTTTCCGCCCGCAGCATGGGGAGGCCCCGGGGAGAAAGCCTCCCCTCCATCGGCCAGCAGACGGACTAGGAGTGAGCTGCACGGTTTGTCCGGCCCCATGGCCCCTGGACATGGCAGGCTGGGAGAGACAGAGACGGGGAGTGGACGCGGTTAGGGAAACTCACCATGAGGCAGGTGCCAGTCTGTGTGCCGGCCAACTTGCAAGTTCGAGAAACCTTGCCCATCACCAGAGTCTGCAGCTTCTGCAGTTGCTGGAGGAGAGCCCTGCGTGTGAAGGAACAGAAGCACGAGGGTCTCAGAGATGACACAGGCCGTGCGGGGTCTGCCCACAGCTCCAGGGCAGGGGCCATGACTCCGTGTCTGAATTGGAAGAAAGAGCCCAGGGACAGCCCCCCACTCAAGAACAGGGGACACCTGCCAGGGCCAGAGCTACAGAGCCTCCTGGGGCTAAAATCAATCGCTTCCACAGCTGCCCAGTTCTGGTGCTGTTCTAAGAGGTGAACAGCCCCCCACCAGCTCCCCAAATCATCCCTGATGCCTCAGGACTTGCAGTCAGCCATTGGAGGAAAAGCACCGGCTAGTCATGGTGACACAGGAAATTCATTTGCCCAAAGAAGAGAAACACTGAAGAGGTGTGAGAAAGGAGAAAAGCAAAGAGAGGAGGGAGATGCCCAGCAGAGACCATGGGAGGAGTGAGCAGAGGTGGCGGCCCTGATGGGAGAGGACACGGCTCTCACGGAGCCGCACTCGGTGGAGATTTGAAGAAAGAGAGAACGAGGGCAAACAAGCATGCCCGGGGCACACCTGCAGCCCAAGGTCTCTGGAGGCTCAGGGCACCGCCACAGCCAATGGTAAAGCCGGAACATGAGAGTCAAGCAGCCTGCTCCCCGGCACACGGCTCAGAGCCAGGTTCTCGGAACCAGCCTCTGACACCGGCTCTGATCTTTCTCTCGGAAGAGACAGAGAGCAGGAGCAAAAGGAGTGTCCTACCCCCCAAAACTGGACTGTGTATAATCTTACTAAAGGGGAGGGCTTGGGGTGAGAATAGTTTGCTCTGCTCTGAGTACCTTCGGATCACAGAGAGAGCAGGTGGTGAAATTCCTGGCAAACCCTGAACACGCAGGCAAGGAGTTTACAACAAACCCTCCCGAATCAGAGTCTCAGAGATGAATTTTATGTGAGCTCTTCCCCACTTCCCCAAGCCCAATGCACAAGGCAAAGAGGAAAGATTTTACAAGCAGATGCTGTGACGTGACTCTAGAAAGCCAGACAAGTTCACTGGGAAACACTAACACTTCACAGATGAGTTGCCCCTCGGTGTCATCTATCTCCTGAATAACTCTCAGGGCCTGAAGGGCAGGCAGGTGGCCCAGGGGTTCAGCTTCTCCTGGCAAGTGCCACTGAAAGGTGTCTCCTGGGTGTAAACCAGGTAAGGGCAGCTGGCCGTGGGACGATACTGCTTTCTGCAGCTAAATGGCTAAACGTGGCGGCAGATGGGAGCCACCCTGAGCACATGCAGGAGAGGCTTGCTGAACCCAAATATCTGAACACAGTGTGGTCCCAATGACACTGTAGTTCTGCCTGTACCATGACTTTGACTCAAGCAAAACAAAGTCCTTCATCCCATTAATTAATATAATTCATTGAAAGTCTTTTACGTGGAGATTTTTAAGGACTGAGTTGTACATATTTTTGCTTTGTGGTTTTCCAGAAATATAATCCCATGTATCTGAGCCCTGATTTAGTCTTGAACGTGTTCTGTAGTTACTCACAGCTAAGAAATACTGATAGCATGACTGCCTTAAATTCTACTTAAAGAAGTCCTGTCATTTGTGACAACATAAATGACCTTGGAAGGCACTGTGCTAAGTGAAATGAGCCAGGAGGAGAAAGACAAATACTAGGGATATGTGAAATAAATTAATTTAAAAAGTCAAACTAAAAAAAACAGAGTAGAAAAGTGAAAAGTGTTTGTCTGCGGCTAGGAGGTAGAGGAAGAATTTGGTAAAAGGGTACAAACTACCAGCTGTAAGATGAATAAGGTCTAAGGACCTAACGTCTAGCATCGTGGCTATAGTGATTACACTGTATTGTGTAATTGAAATTTGCTACGAGAGTAAAACTTTAATGTTCTGACCAAAAAAAATTAAAAATAAAAAGGTAAATATGTGAGGTATTAGATGTATTAACTCAGTGTGGGAATTCCTTTCACAGTGTTTATATATATCAAATCATCACGCTGTGCTCTTTAAATATGTTACAATTTTATGTGTTAACTATACCTCGATAAGACTGGGAGACAGAAAACATTTGCAACTAAATGATCACAAAGACGCAGCAAGTATTTTTCTTCACCGCCCTTTTGCTCTCTTCTCCCAGCACCACCCAAGAGCACCCTCTCTTTCCCCTGCGCGGCTGCCTTTTCTCAGCTGAGAGCTGAGTGACCGATTCCTGGCGAGCTCTCCTTTGCAGAGCTGAGCTGGGGCCAGCAGGGGCACGCATGTTAGTCACCACCATCTGTACCAGCCCCAAAGCCCCGCTGGGTTCTCTCTGATGTTTTCTGGAAGTCCTGGGGCAGACAGACAGGTGAGCACCCAGAAAAGACCTGGATGAACCACATGCACAACCCCCTTACCCCCCTTTTTTTTTTGTATTCTAGCACCTCCCGTGGCACAAGGTAATAAGGTGTTGTTGCCAGTTAAATTATGGCAAGGGGCCTCCCTGTTTCCTGGGCTGCTTGCTATAGAGCCACATCTGTGAGTGATGGCTGCCACCTCTGCTGGGCACCTCGGCTCTACAGGTGCAGGCAGCTGAGGCACCCAAATTCAGCTGTGCTCTGTGCACAGTGGAGGGCGTTTCTCCATGAAGACTTCTGGCGGGGCGGGGCGGGGGGGGGGGGGGGGAGATAGATACAGAGGCAAAGAAGCATTGAACAGACTGTCAAACTACAGTGGGAAGACAGGGGAGAGTGGGGGGCAGGGGCTGTGGGAGATCAACTGAAGGACTTATATGCATACATATAAGCATAACCAATGGATTCAAGACACTGGTTGGGGGGCAGGTGAGGACATGTGCTGGGAGGTAGGGGAGGCCTGGGGGAGGTTAATGGGGGTAAAAAAGGAAACATATGTACTACTACTTGTAATACTTTAAAGAATATATATATCCTATATAATAAAAGAAAAACATGCAAATTTGACTGTACCTTTGCTCCTGATTGGTTATGCTACCAGCCAATCAGGAGCAGGGGTTGGGTCAAGTGGCACAAGTGCAGGGAGTGGAGATGAAACGAGATGAAATGGCAGCGGTAGTGGCGGCGAGCACCCAGCTCCTGGGTGCTGTGTAGGGAAGCGGCAGCAGCAGCAGCAAGTGGTGGTGGCGGCAGGGAGCACCTGGCCCCTGGATGCTGTGAGTGGAAGTGGTGGCGAGTGCCCAGCCCCTGGAGCCGGGTGGTCACAGGCAGCCGGGGCTGAGCTGGGCAGGGCGATGGCTGGGTGCCCAAGGCTGGGGTGAGCCATCAGTTGGACATCCCCTGAGGGCTCCCAGTATGTGAGAGGGGGCAGGTTAGGTTGAGGGACCACCCACCCCCAGTGCATGAATTTCGTGCACTGGGACCCTAGTGTATGTGTATATATGTGTGTACACACACACACATACACACACACACACACACACACACACACACTCTAGAGGCCCGCTGCATGAAGATTCATGCAATAGGCTTTCCTTCCCCTGGCTGCCAGGACCAGTTTTCCTCTGGAACCTGGGACCCAGGCCTTCCCTCTGGCTGTTGCCTTCAGTTTTTGTTTTGGCCGGATGAAGGCTTCGCTCCAGCTGGAGCCTTCAGTCTTCTCTGCTCTGGTCGGAGTGCCACGCTGCCGCCACCTCTCCGCCCCCGGGGCCGGGCGCTTGTGCCGCTCAGCCCCGCCCCCCCTCCTGATTGGCTGGTAGTGTAGCGAAGGTACAGTCAAATTTGCATGTTTCTCTTTTATTATACAGGATAGTTTATACATACATACATAAAATAAAAAAGATAAGGTGCAAGAGACAGGTAAATCTCCCAGGTGCTCCACACCATGCCTCCAGTGTCTGGAACTCAAACCTGGGCTTCATTTACAGAAACAGAAACTAGACAATCCATCTCTCTGTGGCCCCCAGAAGATCTGATGCCATGGCTTCAGGATGGCTAAGCTGGTACAGTCACTGTGGGGGGGTAGGGGACGGGATAGGTTCCCACAGCAAAGGAACCTGAGCTTCGATCTCTGTGCCACTGCTCTGTGCCTTTCATCTGGTAACTATGCAAGTTCCAAGTTTAGGCCGCTGGTTGAAGTTAATTCCTTTGGCTTCATCAGCTGACAGAGTGGTGAGAGAACCCTTTTTGGGGGACCCTGGGTGTGCTGAAGCAGCACCCCTTTGAAGAGTGCTTGCAGTGTCTCTCCACAGTGACAGATGAAGCCAGGCCTCTTTACAGGAATGCCTGGGCCTCCTAACTGGCGTGCTCTGGGGTGGGTAGTATTCTCCCAGGAGTCCCTGGGACAGGGCCACAACCAGTGCCAGGATAGCTGGGACCCTGCTTGCATGAAGGGCTAGGTAGAGAAACTGCAGCCACCAGATGAATGAAAGATCTATTTTAAAACAAAAAGCTGAAAAACAAACCAGAGGGCAGACCCAAAAGTGCATCCCAAAGCTCAACAGAACTTCTCCTGGATCACTATATTCTGTATCATCGGTGATCATGGCTAATTATGGCTTAATGAATTCGTGGGCTTCTGGGAGTAAGGTCTTAATTTAGAGAAAGGAGTACTCTTAGCAAACATTTATCTGGGCCAAGAGATTTCACATGACTTGTTAAATCGGAGTGTCCAACATGCAAACCGAAAATGTGGATTTTTGTCCTGTGGTGAGGTGTAAAAATAAGCCTAAAGGCTATCTTCATACAGTTCCTTGCAAAAGAGCAGTTGAAAGAAGATGTCAGTCTTACCCAAAACAAAGCATCACCCTGTATCTTGGGGGGCATATCAAAGGAAACTGGGCAAAACGTTCAAAAGTAGCGACAGTGTGAGACACAATCTTATAATAACTGGGAAATGTATCAACAGACTTATGTGTTTTCTTTGTATTTGGTTTAATTTTGTTTTCTTCTGATTTCTTAATTTACAGAGAGAGAGAGAATAGTCATAATGTTATAGTATGTTATACTTTGAACATTCAAGTACCTAATTTTCCACTGGAGTCAGAAACCAAGACAGGGGAAGAAGAATGAACTCGTGGTTCCCAATGAACTGCTGTGCTGGGAGCTTCATATTAGGCCCTCTTCACAGACATACTTTTAAAGAACAAGAAAAGTAGTGTTGGACAGAGAGGATTATACCTAGTATGAAGATCAGAGAAAAATCGAGAGTTCTTATTTCTGATAACAACAGAGATGTATGTCAGGACAAGCAGGGTTCCCATGGGGTCTGGGGAAAGGGCAGAAATGAGACCCACACACCACCCATCTTCTCATCCAACTTACCCCAAGCCAGGCAAACTCTGCCTTCAGGTGCCCCCAACATCTGCTTCTTCCACCTCTCTCCAAGGCCTCCCAGGGTCCCTTGCCAAAAAGCAGTGGTAAGGGCAGAATACTCCTGCCTACTCATCTCTGGTTGTGCCCCACAACAGCCAGGAGAGATAGTCTTCCTTGGGTCTCTCGCGCTCCTACGTGTTGCACTGACCATGCCAGGACTGGAAGGCCCTGACTGCTCTTTTCCACTGGACACAACACGGGTTATTTACGAAGCTGGTAACCTTGAGAGATGAGGTAATGCCTCCCCCTGAGCGGAAAGGCGGGCACATTTACTGCCTGCTATAAAAGCAGTGGATTCCCCAAGTTCAGGGTTTCTTAGCTGTGAACAGAAACCCACCGAGAACGCTGCATCTACCCAGATTCATCATGGAACATGGGGGCAAGGAGAACTGATGCTCATTCTGTTGTTGTGCTGAGAGTAATAAAGTCCTTTGTCTCTGACCCAGGAACCTCATGACTTCTGTAAATCAGACCAAATGCAACCCCAGATCTGACACACAGTGCAGGATTCCAGGCACACACTGCCAAGGTTCAAACTCCATACTCGGTGCTCCCAAAGAGTGGCATTTAGTCACCCATTGGCTTAATGGACATCACCCTCTGATGTCCTGGTCAATCCTCCATAGGACAGATTTTGTTTGATTAGAGATCCACACAGGCCCTAGAAACGGACTAAGACCCTCGGAGCAGGGAATCCCAGGGTCCCAGGTACCAAGGTATGGTCTGAAGGGGTACAACAAGCGCTCTGGATAGAAATACCCCCTTGGTCCTGGTGACCACTCATCCCATGCAGAGGGGTGTGGCTTTAGGAGAGCCAGGGTCCTCGAAAGCAAGGCCCTCTTGTTCAAGTCTAAACTTGGCCCTGTGGTTTGAAAGGGCAGTGACCTCAAAGGAGAAAAGGGCACAGCAGACCAGAAATCAAGGTAAGTAGCTGAGTGAACACCATTTTACCTCTAAATGTCTGGATGGCCTTAATCTCACTGGGCCTCAGTTTCCCCTTTTGAGAAATGAAGTGATCAGAAGTCAAATAAGATGATCTCTAAAATTCAACTGAAATCCGAGCTCCTGTGATTCTACAAACCAGGGCTGCAGGAGGGAGACTCCCAACAAAATAAAAAACGAATTGAACAAACTGAGTCACAAATCCTGAAAACTTCTGGGCTAGGCGGTGTGTGTATCACTTGTGTAGAAGAATATAAAGGGGAAACACAGGATTTCTCAGGAATGAGACCAGGGCAGGGCCAGAGAGCCAGCAACTTGAAGCTGGGGAGTGATATACATGGGTCTCGCCTACACTTTATAAGTGAAAATGCATTTCCTGGTTGAGCGCAGGAAGGAGGCCCCCTGGGAAACTCTCTCTCATCTCACACATTTCCCGAGGACACGCAATTAGTGGATCGCCTCAGCAGAAGAAGTGTGAAGGTGCTTTCACACCGTCTTAGCTCGGCTGCAGAGGCCCTGGGGGAAGGCTGCAGAAGGGTTTAGAGGACCTCATCTCCTCTCTGTCCCCATCCCCTTCCAGTTCTGAGCTCAGCTAACAGGGCCTGTCCACCTCGAAATCTATACTCTGCTGGGTGGCTGCTGCTGAGGACGCTATAAACCAAAAGATTCAGAGCTGACTCTAACCTGAGCACTCATTTTCATCTGGATGGAAAAGTCCCTTGTGGAGTGCAGCTCAGAAATAGCAATGTTAGAAGCAGAAATAGAATATTGGGGACTAGCTATCAGTTATAAGAAATAAAATAAGAAATATTACTCATGCCCTGGTAAGCCCGAGTGTTTTGTTCTGATTTAAGAAAGCACGGTGTAACCTGGCTGGGAGTTGTATTCGGGACCTGGGAGCTCATTTGGAAATGGCAGCCCCATCAGGGAGCTGCCTGATACCATGGAAAGATTAACAACCTTGTTGCAGAAACCAGAGGTGCCAGGCTTTGCAAACTCCAAGCCCTTAGCAAACCGCCCGCCCACACAGCCTGTAAATTGTAACCATCACACCCATTTTGCATACCGTTCCTATTCCTTTTGCCCACTTCACCATGTAATCTTTGTCCTGCTACCCAATATAAGCAACTGGCTTATTGAGGGGGGGGGGGGCGGGAGGGGGAGGAAAGGAAGGGGAAAGAAGATTTTTGTGGATGAGCTGCTGGCATTATTGGAATAAATGCTCATATATGATTCAACCCTGTCTCTGCTGAATTGGCTCAAACAGTGACAGGAAGTCCAGACTCATTGGTTGTTTGGTTTCCGTATCATGAAAGAGGTATAATGTTTTCTTTAATTTGGTCAATGATGAAATTCTTATTCACCTTTCCCACCATGTCCTGTCTGAAAACAATGGCACCCAAGGTGTCCCATGCCACTTCTGGTGACCCAGCTTCCTATCACTCCACAGTCACCTCTACTTCTGGCCAGCTACTTCCAAAGGACAGCAACACAAGAAGGATAAACAGAAGGCAAACACAGGTGTGTGGTCACGAGGCCCAGCCCTGTACTTATTCCAAACACAGGGTCACCTACACGATGTGATGTGAGGAAAGGGTCCAAAAGCCTCCCCTTACCACACACCCAAAACACCAACTCCTCAGGCCTGGACGGGGGCAGGAGACTCACACTGGCTAGTGCAGTGCCCTTGGAGCAAGGGAGGCCTTGGCAGGGAGCAGGGACATGCGAGAGAGGCCACGCAGGCCCGCATCCCTGTGGCATAAAGAGCGGCTCTGCTTTCCTTTCCCGACCTCTTGAGTCAAAACTCGTAGACAGCCGCTGGACTTAGAAACGATAACCCTAGGAGCTCCCTGGCGAGATTATCTGTGGGAAAATGGCAGATCAATCAGCTGTCAGCTGTTATCACCATAAAAGGTTTGTCTACCGGGAAAGGTAAGTCTTGGGGGGAGAAGAAAGGCAAGGAGAGACACAGGGCCTGGGTGGGGGAAGTCGCAGTGAAGGCTCCTGCGAGTCGGAGCAGAGTCCATGGACAGGAGGTGGTTTTCCCAGGGGAGGGCCCAGCGGGCTGAGGGGCTCAGAAAGGCTCCACCCAGAAAAGAAGGCAGAAGGAAACCCATCACTGACTCTCAGAGGATAACACGAGACACGCAGACCCCATGCTCAAATATGCCATAAGTTCCCGTACCTCGCGGTATGTAATATTTAATGTCATACCAACATAGGGACAGCCATTATTTAAAAACGATCGGCAAAACGCCGGCTGCTGTTCCGCGGAATCAGATGTGCTCAGATGGTAGCTCTTTCCCAAATCTGACGGAAATAAGGATTCTGCAGAAATATGCTCATTGATTTAAAAATATGGCCGTCATATTTTGTTAAATGGAAAATTTTCTTAACAAAAGAGTGTGTGTAATAGAAATGCATCCATGTATAAAATATTCCAAATTTGTAAAATGTATAAGATATTCCAAAACGTACACATATGTTTGGGTAAAAAGGCTGCAATAAAACAATTGACTACATTTTCTTGTGTGTTTTTTTCTATGATGGCCACGAGTGGCCTGGAGAAGAAAGGAGAGATGGCCCTTTATCACAAAAACCCACTGCTCTGCTCATGCTGTGCCTCTGCTGCCCCCGTGTGGCTGTTAGAAGATATAACACGCGAAGTCCCCACACAAATGCCAATGTGATCTTATATAGAGTCCTCATCCTCTTTCACAAGTTCATGGCCTGGACTTGTTCCACTCAGGAATACCAGGCTTCCATGACACGAAGTGCTAGGACACGGTGGGTGTGTGAATTCCTACCTGCTCCTGATGCTAAAGAGTTGGATACAGACCCTGGTAGGGGGGTCAGGACCCAGAGACCCACTCTAGCAGGAGTGAGGGTAGAGATAAGAAAGGATGAAGCCTCAGGAAACTAATGGCCAACAGTGACCATGAAACTGAAGTGGTATTGGAGCATCTCCTTTGCCTCTGGGGGCCAAGGTGAGCCACGGGAACCAGTAATGGTTAGTTACTTCTGCTGTCTGTCTAGAGAGCACTTGAGGCCACTGCCCTGCTCTGCCATATGAGTGTGCGTTCCCAGAAACACAGGGAAGTTCAGTGGGTTCACAGTGTCCATCATTCCCCCTCCTGGTAGTTTTAACTTATGATTAATCAGCCTGCTGTGTGAGCAATAAACCATGATTTGATGCTATTATCAAATGACAGGCACGTCGATTTAACCTGATCCTTTAGCATGTGCAAAATGGTTAGAAGGCATTAATGCTAAGCCTTAAAATGACTCACAATTTGCTTACCTAAAAGTCAATTTTTCTCTGCTTGAATTATAAGATCTATAAGAACAAAGACCAACAGGATTCTCTCATGCCGAGGTCGGCAAACTGAGGCTCTCGAGCCACATGCAGCTCTTTGGCCCCTTGAGTGCGGCTCTTCCACAAAATGCCTCGGCCTGGGCGAGTCTATTTTGAAGAAGTGGCATTAGAAGAAGTTTAAGTTTTAAAAATTTGGCTCTCAAAAGAAATTTCAATCGTTGTACTGTTGATATTTGGCTCAGGTGACTAATGAGTTTGCCGACCACTGCCCTAACGAATTCCCTTTCCCTCAAAGCATAGGTATACACAATGTACACTCACAAACATGCATTCTGTTTGAATCGCCCAACTGCCCATTTCTTAAACCTAGACTTCAGCCCCTTTTTGGTGCACATGACCCAGGACTAAAGCTCAGGGTGGTCTTCCTACATCGGCGTCAGCTTGTCTGCATTCAAATGCAGCTCTAGCACTTACTGAGTGACCATGGGCAAATCACCTAACCTTTCTGAGTTACCTCCCCTGTATCATGACAGTAATAGGACCTATGGGGCTGTTGGAAGGTTAAATGAGTTAATATCTATAAAGTGCTGAAAGTATGCCTGGCACAGGAGTTATATTTCAAAATGGGCTTGAAATATAATTAATTAGGTAATTAATTTTTAAAACAGTAATTAAAAAACAAATTTTATCTCCTCCCACCCCCACTAATAAAGACCATTTATTACTAAATTTGGGTGACAATGAAATGGCCAGTGCCTCTTTGTTCACCTCTAAAGTTTGATTACCTTTTCAGGAGAATCAAGTGTATTGACTATGCTCCTCCAAGCCTCTCCTTAACCCCTTAATCGTAGCCCTTGTCAGAATCAATGTCTCCATCAGTCCCACGTGTTTAGAAAAGGTAAAGAACATGCAGGTACATGGGTGTGTGCACATCTGTGCATGTTTATTTGTATATGATCCCATGTATGTGTGCACATATATGTATAGTGTCTGTGGTGCATGTGTTACTTGTGCATGCACATGTGTGTCTCTGCATGTATGATTGCATATGTGCGCACACATGTGTGCATTTCATGTACACATGTGACTCTAAGTGTGGTAGGGTACAGCCGTCCTGAGCATCCTGAAACAACTATACTTTCAGTGTGATTCCGCTTTCCTTCCAGCCCTGGTCCTGGATCTACCTGCCCGCTTCTTCCCACTTTCCATCAGGCAGTGCAACCAGCTCCTTCCTCCACACACTTACCTGTTGGTGTTCTCCAGAACCTCGACCTTCTTCCGAAGCTCCAAATTCTCCGTTGAACAAGACTCCACCCTGAGCAGGGAACAGAAAGAAGCAAATTAATTTGATCAGTGGAGCCAAGCTGAGCCAGGAGCTCAGGGGGAGGTAACTGGAGAACGGAGAAAGAAAATGGAGTACCAGCTACCCTAGAAAGGTGAAGGAAAAAGCCTGGACCACCTGAATTGGGAAGAAGGCTGAGAAGACAGAAGAAGAAAAAAACAGAAGGAGTTTAATGACAAGTGCCTCAATAATAAAAAATGAACAGGATGGTACAAAATGTGAACTTCTCCTTGGGTATTGCAACCTTGTTTTCTCTCACCTCTTCCCTACTGCTCTCAATGCCCATCACGCTTCTCTCTCTGGACTACGTACGGGGTCTGGGTGCTGTCAGCTGTACTCCTGCCAGAAGGACTCACCGGAAGCCCACAGGCTTAGGGCAGGGCAAAGAAGAAGAGAGGAACCTAGGACCTCAAGAGAAGGAATCCGGGTGCTAGAGCATGCATGCCCTAAAGAGACAAAAAGGGATTTTCATAGAAACTTCTTGCCTCTGGATGCCTACAGAAATGATGGGACAGAAGGGGACTACTTAAGGAAAGCAAACTTTCAGTAGAAATTTCAAGAACCAGCCAGGATTCACTGGCCACTCCTTCCCCCAGGTATACACGAAGATTCATTTCTGGGTGTGGGGCCTCATTCCCATCTAAAAGCGAGGTTAGCTTGTCAGCTAGAGAACTATTTTCTAAGGCCAGTGCAGAACTGTGTTTAATCATACTAACAGCCCTTCTGAAATTCCAGGCTTTTCAGAAGAGCAAAGGCTGCCTTCAAGTGTTTTTGTGAAAATCCTCTTGCCTATGGCCTGCCTCACAGTGGGCAGGAAATAACAAGGCCAGACATTCCATCTCCTGCTTTCTCTGGGGCATGGCTCTGATTAATCAGCTCTGCTCCCTTTGGCTGGTCCAGGGGGCATGTCTGTGAATATTTGTGTTTGTTTAAAAGTAAGCCTTCAGGGACGGGAAGATCTTTGGTTGGAAAAGGATGTGGTCCAAATCCTACTAAGATGGTGTGCCGGGACGAACATTGAGAATATCATGCTGAGTGAAATAAGTCCCACAGAAAAAGTTAAGAACGGTGCGACTTTACTCCTCTGAGGGATATAAAACTGAAAACAACAAATGAGCACAAGAAAAACAAACAAACAAAAACCCATAAACACAGCCCGCAGTACGGTGGTTCCCAGAGGGAAGGGGAAGAGCACTTTAAACAAATAGTGATGGAAGAAGATTGGACTTTGGGTGGTGGACACATAATGCAATGTACAGATATGTATTGTTGAATTGTATTCTTGAAACATCATCTTATGAATCAATGTCACGCCAATAAATTTAATTTAAATAAAAGATGGAGTGTACTTTTGCTTCTTCCCATTATATAAGCTTTGCCTTTGAAAACCACTAGGTGTCAGGCGAAACCCAGCGGATGAAGCAAGGAGTTCCCACTGGCAGCGGGCAGGATTTAGCTATGCACACCCCCACTCCTCTGTGCATACTGCCCAACAGACGCAACAGTCTGGCAGGGGCTTACTTTTTCTCCAGGCTGTCCATGTACTCCTTCTTCTTTCTCCTACTCTCCTGCGCAGATATCTAGGATTTAAAGGGGGGGAGGGGGTAAGGATTAAGCTCCAGTTATATGAGAAAGCCAGTCGTGTCAAAGGAAGAGAGGAGGCTGCTGGCACAGATCAAGAAAGCCCTGCTCACTCTGTGGCCACTCCTCTTCCTTTAACACAGAACAATGGTATGCAGAATTTATTTTTAATTAAAGAACAACAACGTCCACAATATTAAAAAAAAAAAAAAAGATTAAGCACCCATGAGTATTTATATTTATAAATTATAGACAGACGGGGTGAAATAGGTGAAGTAATTGACGAGTACAGATTGGTAGCTATAAACAGTCATGGAGATATACTGGTAAAGTACAGCCCAGGAAATATAATCAATAACAGTGTAACTACTATGTATGGTGCCAGGTGGGTACTGGAAATATTGGAAGAAACACTTTGTAAAGTGTCTTGATTGTCTAACCGCTATGCTATACACCTGAAAATAATACAAAATATTGTGGAATATAAACTGTAACTGAAAAATTAAATCCTATCTAATAAAAGAGTAACATGCAAATTGACCATACCTTCACTACACCCACAAAATATGCCCACAAACCACACCCAACAGCCAATCAGGAGCTGGGGCGGAGCCAGCCAACAAGTGTGCGCAGGCTGAGGTGGCCAGCATGTGCTGGCCAGGGAGAAGTCCTGGGCCAGGGGGGCGGGGCCGAGGTGGCCAGGGCCGGGGCCAAGGTGGCCAGGGCCCTGGGGGGTGGAGCCAAGGCAGCCAGGGCCGTGGGGGGGGCGGGGCCGAGGCCCGCACTAGTTGTGTGCGAGCTGGATGGGGCAAAGGCCTGGGCCAGGTTGGTGGGGACGGGATGGGGCTGGGACAAGCCAGCTATCAGCCCCATTGCAGGGTGATGGCTGGGTGCCCAAGGCCTTTGGCAGCCTGGGAGTGAGTGGTCAGCAGGACATCCCCTGAGGGCTCCCAGTATGTGTGAGGGGGCAGGTTGGGCTGAGGGATCACCCACCCCCAGTGCACGAATTTCGTGCACCGGGCCCCTAGTTTTATTATAGATAAATAAATTACAGACAGGCCTACTAGAGGGAAATACTGTGTACATCATAAAACAGACATTTCAAAGGCTGTTTTTTAAAAATGATTTACATTAATGTTCTAACAATTTCCTTCCATCCCTAAAGGAATCATCTTGGGCACCAAACATGTGCACATCCGAATGGGGAGTCCACTGACCCAGAGGATGGAGAGCTGGGCTGGAGGAAGACAGGGTCAGGAAGTGCCCAAGCTCCCACTGCTCCTGGCCCAGGGAAGGGACGGCTGAGCCTCGGTCCCACACTGGGACAAGCCAGTGCTGGTGATGGGAGGGGAGGGAGGGAAGGCACGTGGGCTCAATTCCGCTTTGGTCTTTGCTCACGGAAGTACCTAGATCTGAAGGGCTCACCTTGTTCTTGATTTTCCTCCGGATTTTCTTCAGGGCCTTCTCCTCTGATTTTGTCAGGGGCAGCTTGGTGGGGATGGGATAGCCCTCAGCGACCAGTGTCCTCTTCTCCTCCTCTGTCAGGACCAATGGGCCTGAGCCCTGCAGTTTCTGTGCAAACCCAAGAGCAGAAGGGGGTCAGAGAGGGACAGCTGGGCACGCTGAGGCCGGCCCTCCAGAGGGGTGAGAAGGCTATTGTAAGATCCTCTCGAACAGCCGAGAGAAAAGGCTGCCCATCTGCTCTTGGTGAGGAACAGGTACTTGGAAGTCGTGGCAGAAATGGAGAAGAGCCAGGCTGGCATGGCTCAGTGGCTGAGCATCGACCTCTGAACCAGGAGGTCGCAGCTCAATTCCTGGTCAGGCCGCTTGCCCAGGTTGCAGGCTCAGTCCTTATTGTGGGGGTACAGGAAGGAACCGATCCATGATTCTCTCTCATCACTGATTTCTGTCTCTCTCTCCCTCTCCCTTCCTCTCTGAAGTAATTTTTTAAAATAATAATAATAATAATAAAGAAATGGAGAAGACTCTCGTCTGAGTGTTATAACCCAAGGATTGTAATTCAAGGGAAAGGTCAGGAGACCTCCCCCAGTATTTCCAAGAAAGCACCCCACCAGCTACAATGTCCAACATCTCACACATCTCTAAAGATTGCTCGGCCTTGAGGTGATGAGTTCTGCTGGATGAGTTCTCTACTTGCGGGAGAGTTCTGCTGTGCTCCTGAAGATGCAGTTCTGTGAAATGCTCTCTGCACACAGGGGCTGTTTCTAGTCCTCTGCTCACTGCTAAGGGGCTACGGCTCCAGGCTACACTCATGGGCACGTCCATGAAGTTTCTGACTTCAGTTTTACAGTCCCAGGTGGTCCATCAATTGAGGATGAGAACTTTCGCTCATCTCATTTAACCCATAATAGAACAACCTGTTTATAATTAGTCAAACTGAGTGTCTATGTGCTTGCTCCATGTTCAATGCCATGGAGGACTCAAAACAACTCCCTCTCTCCAGGAGCTTCGGATCAAGACTGAGATGGCACTGATACACAGGAAAGGATGAGAGCGATTCGATGCTGAACTGTAAAACTAACTCAAGAAAAAGTAAAAACTGTTGGAGAAATATAACTTATACGAGTTTGCATGAAAAGGGAAGGCATAGGGTGGGAGGGAAGACTTGAATTGGGTCTCCTGAAGGTAAGGGGTGAGGTCTCAAGAGAGGGGGCCAGTCCAAGCAAAAAGCAGTATTTTGAAAAATAGCCGAAACTGGTTTGGCTCAGTGGTAGAGCGTCAGCCTTTGGACTGAAAGGTCCCAGGTTCGATTCCGGTCAAGGGCATGTACCTTGGCTGCGGGCACATCCCCAGTAGGGGGTGTGCAAGAGGCAGCTGATCGATGTTTCTCTCTCATCGATGTTTCTGACTTTCTATCCCTCTCCCTTTCTCTCTGTAAAAAAATCAATAAAACATATATTTAAAAAAAAGAAAAAGAAAAAGAAAAGTAATGATGCTCCTCTGCGTAGAATGGGAAAGGAGTTCTTGCAACTGCAGAGGGTGGAGCTAATGCAGAGGGCGGAGCTAATGCAGAGGGCGGAGCTAATGCAGAGGGCGGAGCTAATGCAGAGGGCGGAGCTAATGCAGAGGGCAGAGCTAATGCAGAGGGCGGAGCTAATGCAGAGGGCTTGACAGCAACAGGGAAACACACCTGGTGTGGAGAAGGGCCTTGGAGGATCTCCTCCCTGAAGGTGAAGAACGGACAAGCTATGGGGGGACACACAGCACAGAGGATGAAAGCTGTGCTTGTAACCGAAGGGGTCAGCTTAGAGTTGAGAACATTAAGACAGAGTGGAAAGAGTTCCTTCCCTTGTCCTTAATGATGGTGATATAAGAGGATGTGGCCAGCCAGAGAACTTACTGGGACTAAACGCAAATTTTCAAATTTATGCTGATAGGCAATTTTTACAGGATTTTTAATTATCCAACTTCATTCAAATTTCTTTACTTGATATTATAAATTCCATAAATTGATGATAGTGTTTAAGAATTAATGGAAACCAATTAATTCCTCAGTACAATAAGAAGTTAATGATCTACCCTTATTTTTTATTTGGAAAACGGTACCCTTATATATACTACGGATGAATGGTGCCATGACTTCTAACTTGTCTCTGCGTTAAAAGCAGTGCCAGAGGAGAAAAAAAAGCTAAACTACGTTTTTAAACTTTAGACATCAAAGCACTTAATAGCCCTGAGAGATTTTTAAGTTCACCAAAGATTGTTTATTTAAAAACAAGGGCATTTCCTACTGCAGGTCGTAAGGATCACCTACATGATGTAAACATGTGTGAGATGATTCGGAGGAGAAAACGCACTTGTATTCCTCATGCCACAGCCATGTAACATAAACATAGGAACAAAATGGGAGGCGTGCACAGGAAGATGAGCCATTCCTTAGAATGTTCTGTAAGATTATCACCCTGCTTTACACCTGAAACTTTCTTACCAGAATAATAATCACGTGGCCTCGAATGGCAGCCACTCTGGGCAAAGGGCCAGATGACAGAATGCAAAGAGCTCATGTCACAAGCCGGGCGAAGACTTACATGAGGCGCTGTGAGAAGCGGGGAACTGGAGAGGGCCGAGGGGGCCCGCGGCACCACTCTGGCTGGGCTGTGGGTCTGAGGCAGACCGAAGGGGTGCAGGCGCGGGTTGGGGCTCAGGCTGCCCTCTGAGTCACTGCTGTGGCTGCTGGGAGGGGTGGGCGGCAGGTGCAGGTGGTCCACGGAGGCTGCGGAACAGGAAGCAGGTTCCACACATCAGACAGCAGCCAAGCTAAACAACCTACACATCCACACAGCAGCACGTGGGGCGACTGAACAAAGCAAGGAGGATCTGCGCGAGTTGATACAGAAAGATCTCCCAGATGTATTGTTAAAGGGGGTGGAGGGAAACCAAGGTGCAAAGAGTACGCAAAGTAGCCCTCCTTTCATATGGAAAAGGAGAAAAGAGAACACACAGTTATATTTGCTGTGTCCGAAAATAAAGAAGAAACTAAACGAATGATGGCCTCGTGGCAGGGGTTATGGGGAAAGCGCTGGCATAATTTTTCGCTGTATTCATTTTGTATCATTTTTATAGTTAGATTTGTAAACCTTGTAAATGTATTATAACCTTTTTTTCTTTCTTTTCTTTTCTTTTCTTTTCTTTTTTTTTTTTTTAAGAGCAAACCCTGGGAGCCCATGAGGGTTTGAGGAAAGCTCATTTGTCCCTGGAGGAATGTGCACAGTAGGCCCGCAGGTGAGATGCCAGGCACTCTTCATTCGAAAGTACTAAATCCATCTGTAGACAGGAAGGCACTGGAAAATAAATGGGGGCAGAGGGGCTTTTTCCTGCAAAGTCCCCCATCTTTGAGTCCATCCTTTGCCCATCTTCAAGGAGGCACACACACCCTCATGGGGCCCAGGAGCCTGGGTCCGTATCACCCACGCTGCGGATGGATGAGCCCAGGAAGAGAGAATCCACTCCCAGTTCAACCTGACAGGCGAGCTCTGGGGTCTCCCTCCTTTGTCTGAGTGGTGGACCTTCCCGCTGTGCTGAAATAACCTTGAGAGCCAGCCGCCATTATTGAGCCAAGGGACACAATCTTGGTCAGCCTGTCACCTCACACCCCTCCTGGGGCCACCCAGTCCTTAGCACAGGGGCTGTGAACCCCGCACGGTGCTGGGTGCCTCACACACACTGAGCTGGTTTGGCCAGAGGACTGCCAGGGGTTGTAAACAAAAGGGGGAAGTGCAATAAACCTGGCAAGCTCAGGGACCACAGGGCAGGCCTGCCCAGGCCAGTGGCCAAAAGTAACCGCATAGGATGGTTTGACCATAAATTCCTGACTGGGTGGGCCTGGTACTCCTTCACTTCCCAAGCCTACAGCTTCCTTAGCAAAGGTCAATCTTTATCGTGAGGGAGCTCTGCCCACTGTTCTAATGCAGCTCGGATAACATATCTTTGAAATGTCAGCGTAATCTCCTTTGCTTTCGCCTTGAGGGCAGAACCACCCACACCAGAGCCAAGACCACAGAAGCCTCAGGGCTATCTTGTTACCCCCATATGTTAATTATTAACCATCATGCACCCACCAATGTAAAAGAAGTGAGTTCCTCCATTTTGCCTTTGATCAAATCCCAGAGATTTCCCGCTTCGCTTTTTCCCACTGCCTTATTCTACCAGCAATGGATTTCACGTAACCCTTCTTCCTCTCCTTTGATTCTAATGTATAAAATAAGGTGCAATTCTCTGGAGCATTTTCTCAATCTGTTGAGATTTCCTTCCTGGCAATTGTTGTCAGTTTGGCAAAAAAACAAACAAACAAACAACCTTACAAAAATTCTTCACAGTTTGGACATTTCTTACATCAACAGGCCATGGGAAGGCCTCGGCCTTTGCCTCCTCTTCCAATAGAGAAGGTCTGATGCACTGTTGGTGGAAAGGGCCTAAGATAAACAGCCCCACTCAGAACTGCCTTTGGGGGGCAAGCAGGAACTGAGCAGCTCATTCTCCCACTGAAATACCTGAATGTCTGAGGGAGACGCGGTAAGTCAGGGCCCACTCAGCCACCCCTTTCGGCCACGGGGTCCCACTTCCATTCACAGCCCACATTTTTTCTCTCTCTTATTCTCTTTCTCATCCTAACCCTTCTTTTCTCTTTTTCTAACACGCTATTTTTTGCTAGATGCTTCCCTTTTTCCCTGCCAAAGAGCTCCCTGGGCTTTTTAGTATCTATAGAAGCTCTTAGAGCTAAAGAATATTCTAGAACAAGCCTATATACCTCTATTGCCAACTCCCCTGCCAACAGTTCCAGGCAGCTAAGGAGGGTAGATATGCACCTTAACTATGTGCTCACCCAGAAAGGAGTCCTGAGTGTGTTAGCCATGGTTTCTCCAATGCCTTGAATACCTATGGTACCTGATGGTGTTAAATGAACTCAACAAAGAGGCCATTATTCCGAGGTGCCTCCAGTGCTGTGGCGCCCTGCAGCCTACATAAGCAACCCAGAGCCAAGCCCGCAAATGCTTCGAGGTTACCAAACTGAAACCTGAGGACACCCACCACAAACAGCCAACGAGGCTGCAGGATACAGCCAGTAAGAACTTGCTCAACCCTTTGCTCTGCCCCTTCTCTGTGAGTCCCTCCCCAGCTCATTGGTGGAGCACTTCTAACGGCTTCCAGTTTGGTGCTGCCTGGTTGGATCAATTTTACTCAAAATAAACTCAAAATGCATACATAATATGCCTCAGTTTACCTTTCAATGCTTCTAAAAAAGCACTGTAGAGTGCCTGAAAACAAACAAACAACAACAAAAACCAGAGCAGACTTGGGGCTGTGTGACATTCTGGAGGACCAGCCAGGATTTCCTCGTGCTATCTGTCTCTTTCACTTGGCACGGCCCATATTATTCTAATACTTTTCTCCATTCTAAACAGAGGTCGCCAAACAAACAAACAAACAAACAAAACCAGACAGGGAAAGGGAAGCAAACGTGAATTTCCTCTTTCCTACCCGTGAAGAGTTACTGACTTGGCCACAGGTGCCTTAGTATCAGATTTCTAAATAGCATCTGAAAGGCAGCTCTCAGGTGCTCAAAGGGCTGAGGCATCAGCGGCTCTGCCTAGAAGTTAGGAGGCCTTCAAGGATATTGGATTTCCTGATCTGTTTGTCAGGCTAAGGAGGAAGGGCTGCTATTTACTCTCAGGACACCTCTCCTCCAGTGACCCGGATTCCGAGGCCACCTTGGGACACGCTGGTAGCAGACTTTCTAAAGTAGACTGCAACAGAAATGAAAACAGCAACGTGTACTTGATAATAATAACCGGAATCATAAAAATAAAGAAAACGGCCGTGTCTTAAGCTAAAAGGCACAAATGTACTATCTCACCTGGTCCAAAGAAATACTGTCTCAATATGGACTCTAGCCAATGTTATTACATTTTAAAATTTAATCTTTCTTTAAATTGATAATAAAGGCAAACGAATTACTACCCTGATTAAATGGTTGCAATCAAATCCTAACTTAGTTTCTAGTGGAATGAGGGAGGACTGTGCGTCTATGAGAACTGCTCATCTACACATTACATATGTACCACGACATGCATACCTCTTCTATGGCAAGCGCATATACGAATTGCTTATCTGCTGACCACACTGATGAACTAAATAGAATAAATAGAAAGGAGGTCAGAGCATGGCTGGAGGCCCAGAATAAAGAAGAGCAGGACCTGCAGGAGAGTCTGATAAACAAGTCAGAGAGACCTTCATTAATCTCGATTCGACTCAGGGACCTGCCATCAGGATTCCCAACTATGAGCTTCCTGTGAGAACAAGAGGGAGACCTCAGAAAGACACTGACATAGGGACAGAAAAACGTGAAACTATGACAACATCAAGTGTGATGCTACGTTCTAAATAGGTGACAAGAAGCCTATGAGGTGCACGACCGTGACAGACAGTGAGCAGGCTCCGTGCAACTGCTGTCCTCCCAAAGCCACCCGGAAGACAGTGACTGATCCGACAGAGACACTGCATTCGCTCCATGAAGCGTTCTGGCGAGTGCTGCGTCGGTGGGTGACTGTGGGATGTCTGCTTCTCTGTCTCTCTGGGTCACCACGCCCCATGAGAGCTGGCTGTGTGCACAGGTTCCCACCAGGACGGCTGGAGGGCCCCATGCTCTTGTTCCTCTCCATCCAAGTCACAGCCAGCTGCACAGGTTTTGAAAAGTCACCTTCGCTAGGAGTCCAAGTAGCGTAAAAGAATTAGGGGGGAAAGAAGCCTGTGTGTGTGTGTGTGTGTGTGTGTGTGTGTGTGTGTGTGTGTGTGTATAATGCAGCTTTCAAAATTTGTATTTAGAATCAAGGTTTTTAAGAACAAAGCTAGTTCATGAAGTAAGCTATGGCTTTGGGACCGACTGGCCCCGGCCCTTTTTCCCACAGTGCCTTTCTCTGCCGACCCAACCCAAAGGGGCCCGGGAGAGGAGACAGACCTTCTTTGGGAGAGAAGTTCAGGAACTGATCCACTTCATGAGGCTCCAGCTTAATCTTAGGGATGACTGTCTGGCACGAGGAATCAACCTACAGGTAGAATTTCAAACAGTTTTTAAAAACCAGTAACAACCTCGATGAAACACCCAAGGGAGCTATTTGTCATCTGCATCTTTCTCTGAGGGGCAGCCCCGTGTCGCCTGAGGGACAGCTGATCACAGGTGACTTTGCCAGGGAGCTGGTTTAGCCTTACCCTCCCCCCACTTCGGACTGCCAAACCTGGCATTCCAGCAGATTGAACCCCCAGAATCCTCAAATTAAAAGCCCAGGGCTCACTTATTAGTCCTTTTTCTATTGTTTTTATGGGAATAGAAATGCAACTTATCACAAAATAGTCTGAGAAATTTTTAACAAGCTACAGGCCTGCACCAGTTCGTGCAGAGTAAGCGCTGGGTGAACCACCCTCATTCATCTCTCCAGGCTGCCTGATGACCTGCGACATCTACCCACGAACTATTCGGTAGGAAAAAGAGAAAGGGTACCTGGTCCATGCATAGGGAGCAAGGCCAAGACCCAAACCTTCCTAGCTACTGAAACCAACTGAACTAAAGTCTACAGCCAGGAGCCCCATCCAGTGAGGAGACTCAGGTAGCTACTGAGCGAGGAGCTCTCGGGGGCTGTTGCAGATACTCTCCCTGTCTTCTCATTAATGGAATGTAAAGCACACTGAGAATGTGCAGGCAGCCAAGTGGGGTGGCACTACTGCTCTGTACCACTTTGTCCTGAACAGGTAAATGACTACACCTTGCTCAGAGGAGATCTAACTTAAAGAATGTCAGTGGAGTCATTGTTTTTCACCTGAGTTTTAAATTAAGGAAAGTTAGGATTTTCTCTAACATCTGGAACAAGATGCACAAATTATGATTTTGGTCTATTGGCAGTCACTGGAAAATACCCAGAGAGAAGGTGAAATTCTACCTGCTGTCGGCATGGAATGGAGCAAGGAAGAAATTCCCAATTTCTTATGCTTTCCATGGGGAACACTATAAGAATTGGTGTAATCCAAGAATTGAGACATTGCAACTCAGCATTGCAGTAGGAAAGTAAAATATTGCACAGGCACTAGCATTCCCAATATCCATGGCTCTGCCTTAAAAATCAATACACAAAGAATTTCCTTTATTTACCATGGGTATCCATCTGTTGTTTATTTTGTAATAGCAATCATAGAAAAAATAAATCATACTTGCTACCAATTTTTCTGGACAACGCCTTTAAAGAAAATTATATAATCAGTGCTGACACCAAATCAACATATCCTTGATACATACATATGGACAGACAGACATCGTTAGCTATCCTTAGACATATACAGCCACTAGCTCCAAACAGATTAAATGCCTTATTAGAGAATGAGAAGCTAAGTCTTTTGATCTCATTGGTTTATATGGAAGACAACTGAGTATACCCCAGTATTCATTTCCAGAGGAGGTTCCTCCTTTCCAAACGGGGTGGAGATGGCTGTGATGGTCAGAGTGACAGAGGGAACAAGTCCTGGGGGTGACTCCTCTGTAATCGGCTCGGTCTTGATGGTGGCTGAAGGAAATTCAGCAGACAGGTACCATTTCTCACTCTCCACTTCATCTGTGGGAAAAGGACAAGCACACCTGTGAACTGGCTCAGGGCATCAGGCAAAAGTAAAACAAAGGACCACTCACCTTTCTCCACAAATAAATAAATAAATAAATAAATAAATATTTTTTTAAAAAGGGCTCCAACAAAGAATGATTGAGAGGAGAATAAAAGGAAATACAATAAGGGCGTGAGAGAGAAGATACATGGATAGAGGAATCAATGGCAAAGTAAGAATCCATACTTGCATTCATGTGAGTATCACACACCTAAGAAAGAATCTTGGCTTCCTGTACAGGCAGGAAGGAAGCTCGGAGAATGGGAAAGAGAACAGGAAGAAGAATTTTAGTGTGTTATGGTTTATACTTTTTGGTTTTCAAACCAAGTTAATGTGTTATCTATTTTTAAAAAAATAGACAAATAAGCACATTTAAAAATAATAATAAAAAGAGGCACATGGCTGGCCACAAGGATCTCAGGAGAGAGGACTGCAGACAATGGACAGGAGTATCTCTAGCTTTCTCCCAATGGACAGTTATTTGTTTTCTTCTTTTTTCTTTTTTTTCTTTTTTCCTTCTCAGTCTCTGTATTTTGTCTTCTTTTGTTTTCCCACAACCCCGCTTATGCTTTAATCCAGACTTAGACGTCCAGAACTTTACTAGCCCTCTGGGAAACCAGAGCTAGTCACAAATGCCTGGCCCTTGCCAAAACGCACTACATACGCATCCAGACAAAAGGGTTGGGTCTTGGCGGGTCTTGAGCCTTGGTTTGCTACTGGCTTTCATGATCATCCCAAGGCCTGGAAGTAGCCACAAAGCAACACGACAGAGCAGGCAGAAGCTCCCTACCACTTCACCCACACTTTCCGAGGACCCCGCACAGCACTTTGTTTCAGACCTGCCGCTCAGCACAGCCCTGGGAGAGCAGGAAAGGAAAAACAAGGAGATTGCAAACAGGCACAGAACAAGAAAAAACAAGTGAGGGATTCTCCAGAGTCAGCATTCCTTACCTAATCCTAGTTTTACTAAAATGAGGAGAAAATAAAACAGAGTATGCTTCCTGGCTTCATGAAGTATTTAAACACTCACACAGCATGCTTGGTGAACATGACTGTTCAGGACTCACATTATGAAATGATTTTACACTCAAGAACTGGACTCAAGTTTTCTCGTGAAAAAGCACAAGAAAATCACCCATTACTTCCAGGGATGGGAAGAGCGGACACCGAAGCTAAAAACTGAAGTTTACAATTATGAAATGGTATTTCATAAGCAACTTCCTTCCAACACAGGAAAGGGTGAGATTCCCATTCACAAAGGAAAAATGATCTGTCCCCTAAAGCCAAATTATAATTGACTTAATTATCCCATCCCCAATTTAGTTCATGGAGTAAAATGAAGAGGGCAAGAAGATGTTTTGCTTTCAGGGCTAGCTCTAGAATGCTGCTGAGTATGGTGGAGTGATGGGGGAATTTCCATCTTTCTGGGGTGAGTGCCACATCCTGGCAGAGGAGGAGGGGAGGGAACAAAGGGCCTTTGATGGCAGCCTGAGGAGGGAGACCACACTGTACTTGACACAGATCTCTGCTGGCCAGATGGGCGCCCAGCTCAGCTCAGAGAAGCAGCTGCATGAGGAGCCAAGAGCAGACTCCAACACCTCTCCCAAGAGGAGCTTAGGAAGGAGACTGGCACCTGCAGGAAAGAGACAGTGAAGACAGATGTGGGGAAGGGTGGGAGAGCGGAGAGAGAGCAGAGACCACACTTTCTCCATTCAGCATGTGGATGTCTCCTCTGTCCATACTGAGCAATATTTACCTGAAAGAGACAGTATAATGAAATATATAGCCTCAGTGTATATTAAAATTAACCGTCAGGTGACATCCCTGAGAAAAAGGCCCCATGCAACTACCAGGAAATTGAATGGCAAGGCCAGATCCCCTGGCCATGAAGCTATGATAACTGTGATGAAACTTAAGTCACAAGGCAAACATGAGAAAAGGCAAAAATAAACACAAAAAGCAAATATAAAGTTATGACAAAACAAAGACAGGTAATGAAATTGGTTCCTCCAATCTCACTAAGCCATTCTCAAAGTGCACACATTCATAAAATCGGTCAAGATAGTTTACATTCTCAATGTTCAGTGTCTTGTACCCCTGTTATAAAAGAAATTTATCTATATAAAGTTATTGCTCTATCAGAGAGGGAGACTGAAGGACAAATCATGATACTTGAACTAAAAAACAAAACTTCCTCAAACACAACTGAACTCTCTCCAGGGAGAAGCAGAGGAAGCTGCCTCACCTCCCCTGAGCTTTTTTGAGGACAAACAACTGGCATTGCCTTCATGCCTCCACTCCAACAGAGTAATTTAGGTCTCTACTTGAAAGATACTTTTTGAGTTAGAAGTTTATGACCATCAAGTGCAAATATATCATTTTATAGGTGAGTAAACTGACATGCAAACACAGTGCAAATTATGCAGGACCCAGATCTCTGCACACCCAACCAGTATTCTTGCCATTAAGGAAACAGCTAAACATGCAAATATTTGTACACAAATAGGCTCATGACAGCATTATTTTTAACCACAAAATACTGAAAATGACCCAAACATTAAAGAGCAAGGTCAAGGTTAACGAATTATGGCACCCCCATACAATAACATTACATACATCAAATCTTTTTAATAACATGGCAAAGATTTATGATAAAATATTAATAAACAAACCTGGGTATTAATTTATATACTATTAATGAAGAAAAATAACAGAACAAAAAGACTAAAGGAATATGCCAAAAGCATATCTCTGGAGAATAATTCAGAACACATGTGACATTTTTGTCTTTAAATTTTATCCTATTTCTAAATTGCCTATACTGAGAATACATTGTATGTGGATTCACATGTGGGGATGGCCTGTTTCTTTCTGTACTACTTTATGCCTTAGGATGGTAATTATTAGATAGAAGCCTCAGCAGCTCAAGGTCCATTCAGCATCTTTTGAATTAACAAGAGTCAATGAGTATCTTAATATATCCTATCTAATAAAAGAATAATTTGCAGATTGACCATCACTCCAACACACAAGAGGACTACTTCCATGCGGTCAAAGATCCTGCCCCCATGTGGACACAAGATGGCCACCACAAGATGGCCAGCAGGGGAGGGCCTTCGGGAGGTTCCAGGCCCTGCAAGGGAGAGCAGTTGGGGGCAATCCAGCCTGCAGGGGAGGGCAGTTAGGGGTAACCAAGCCAGCAGAGGAGGAAGTTGGGGGCAAACAGGCTGGCAGGGGAGCAGTTAGACATCAATTAGGCTGGCAGGGTAGTGGTTAGTGGGTGATCAGGCCAGCAGGCAGAAGTGGTTAGGGGCAATCAGGGAGGCAGGCAGGTGAGCAGTTTGGAGCCAGCAGTCCTGGATTGTGATAAGGATGTCCGACTGCCCATTTAGGCCCTACCAGGATCGGGCCTAAATGGGCAGTCGGACATCCCTCGAGGGATTCCAGATTGGAGAGGGTGCAGGCTGGGGTAAGGGACTTCCCCTGCCCCCCCCCCCCTGTGTATGAATTTCGTGCACCAGACCTCTAGTATATAATAAATTGCAATAGTGGCTCCAGTTCTTCAACACTCTAGCTATCCATGTCCTTTGCCATGTATTTTGTAGTAACCTCCTACTGTGGACTAATACCTGTCTTGGGACTGGCCATGCAATTTGATTTGGCCAATGGGATATTAGCTTCCTAACACAAGTGGAGCCTTACAATGCATTTACAGCCCTGGCCAGTGTGTCTCAGTGGATAGAGTGTCAGCCCACGCACAAAAGAGTCATCCCTGGTCAACAGCCTATCCCTGGGTTGCAAGTTTGATCCCTGGCTCCAGTAGGGGCATGTGCGGAAGGCAACCAATCGATGTGTCTCTCTCAGATAGATGGTTTCCCTCTCTCTCTCTCAGTTGCTCTCCTTCCCTCCCTTTCTCCCACTCCAAAAATCAATGGAAAAAATATCCTCCGATAAGGATTAACAAAATAATAATAACAACAACAACAAATGCACTTGCACAGCTGGAGTTACACACTTGTACTTTTGGCATCATATGAGAAGGATGTGTCAGAACAATCTGTTCAGCCCAGGAGGATGACAGACACACAAAAGAGAGTTACCTCCAAATAAGCCTGGCTAAAATCAGCCAACTCTCAGCTAGCGTTAGACATGTGAGTACATCCAGCAAAATCACTCAGCTGCCTCTCACCACCACCAAATCAGTCAGCCTCTAGCCAAGGCTCAGACATGTGAGCTATAACAATAAATGATTGTTGTTAAAGCTAGTATGTTGCATTTCTTATTATGAAGTAGCATAGCTAGCTGATACAATATAATTGAATATATATACAAGAAGTTCAATCATTACATCAGAACCTATTGCAACCAAATAATTATACCTCATTTCCATAATAATTCTTCTAAACCATCAATTGTGAACCATATCAACTCATATTTTTCGACTGACTCATTAGGCCTACCCATTATGTCATAGAACAAATGAGAAGAAAATCAGCCAGTAAGAAACCTGGTAACAACAAACTTTTTGTAAATTAAATAAGTATGCCTCATCTAAATCCCTCAGCATTCCAGTGGCAGTTGGAATTGGAGAAAAGGGCTTTCATTCTGAACTACTGGGTGTTGGCTTGTACTCTGTCCTTCAGTGGAAATAAATATCAAATCAGAGAAAACAACATGACAAATGTAACCGATGAGGTATGAGGTTAACAAAGGATAGAGTAAATACGAATGAGTAGAACATGTATTATAATTTTCCACCCTACCTTATTTTCATATTTTTATTTTTTGACAAAAAATATCAGCAAGACCACCATGGCTTAGAACTAACTGTACTTATCCTTAGACGTTTGGGTTATTGGCTCAACTACAAAAGCAACTACAAAAGCAACACTTATACTACACCCTCTAATTTCTAAATTTGAAGCTCAGATATTGAGTTTACACGCCTTTTAAGTTTCATCGCAGAAGGAGAATATCATCCAATAAGGTCAGTAGTGCACACAGTGGGGAATAAGAAGAAACCCTGCCTGTCATCTGATTTCATTTAAACAGCTTCCTGTCAGAGGTCAGACTCAGCCGGCACATTTCCTCACCATCACCACTCAGCTATTAGCAAGAAAATAAAAACAAGCCACTGTCACATGATGATGAGCAAGTCCTCCACAACCAAGGACAAAATGGAGCAGTGTGAGCCATGGGGCTAGACACCAGGGGCATTCACACAGCAGGGTGAGTAGAGGAGCTGAAGAAGACGTGAAATCCAAGCCAATGTGGAGGCAATACCAAAATGCAAGTCCTCAATCATTTCCATTTGTTCTGCATAAATAAGAAGGGGGGGGGGGGAGAATGCAACTAAATTAGAAGCACATGGTATATGTATAAATGTTATACTATACATGTATGTTAATATGTGTATACTAGTGGCCCAGTGCACAAAATTCATGCACAGGTGTGTGTGTGTGTGTGTGTGTGTGTGTGTGTGTGTGTGTGTGTGTGTTTGTGTGTTGGGGGAGTGAGAGGGGGTCCATCAGCCCAGCCTGCACCCTCTCCAATTGGGGACCCCTTTGGGAGCAGTCAGACATCCATCTCGCAATCTAGGACCACTGGCTCCTAACCGCTCACCTGCCTGCCTATCTGATTGCCCCTAACTGCCTGCCTCTGCCTGCCTGCCTGATCACCCCTAACCTCTCTGCCTGCCTGCCTGATCACCCCTAACCTCTCTGCCTGCCTGCCTGATCACCCCTAACCTTCTCTGCCAGCCTGCCTGATCGCACCTAACCCCCTCTGCCTGCCTGATTACCCCTATCCCCTCTGCCTACCTGCCTAATCACCCCTAACTTCCTCTGCCTGCTGGCCTGGTTGCCCCCAATGGCCCTCCCCTGCTGGCCTGATCTCACCCCCAACTGCTCTCTCTGCCTTGGTCCCCACCACCATGGCTTTGTCTGGAAGGAAGTCAGACAGGTTCAGAAGATGGCCGGTTGACCCAGGCTAATTAGCATATTACCCTTTTACTAGTATAGATAGATGCTATAGAATGGGATTGCTTAAATGGGGGAGAGAGGCCCTTTTTCAGCAGGAGGACAGGCTCTTGGCAGACCAAAAATACATAATCCCTATATCTTGACTGATAGCCAGTCATATGCACTATACTGCCAAACTGGTCATTAAAAAACTGAACCGCTTTCTTAAACCTTACACCAAACAGCTGTTGCCCTTAAAACCCCTCCTCAGCCCCCACCTTAGGCTCTGCATAGATTAGGTTTTACCGGTTGGTTTATACGCCAGTCAGTGTCAAAAGCTCTGCCTCCTAGCCAGCCCGCCATTGGCTCCTTGCAGTTCACCCAGATTTGGTTCTGATTGGTTGGTTTCCATGCCAGTCTGTCTCTGGGCCTATCTCTGGGCCTTATCAGAGAGGCAGGGCTGATCAGCAGCCCCAGCAGAGGCCGGGAGAGAGCCGGGAGAGAAACAGAGGCGGGGCTGATGGTGAAGCCTAGAGAGAAAGATCAACAGCTGCCATGAAGGCTGCAAATCAGAACCTGCCTCTCTCTCCCCAGGCCTCTCTCCAGGCCTGATCCACAGCCCCCTTGGCAGTCAGTGCTGGGTCTCTGCACCCACAGCAGCGGTAGTCAGTGCTAGGTTGCCACAACCTAGCACTGACTGTAGGACTGACTTCTGGTTGGTCCAGCCTTCAGTCGTTTCAGACATTTCGGGCCCTGAGTTTTTATATATTAGGACATGTGTATATACATGTGCACGTGTATACATATAGTGTGTGTGCATTCTAAAAAAGAGAAATCACATGTGATAAGTACCACTTACAATATATACACACATATCCATTTGCTATTTACATAACGTGTAAAGTGAAAAGAAACTTTTTATAAATTAAACAAATATGTCTCATCTAAGTCCCTCAGCATTTGATAACTGTTTGCTCTTTGAAATTTTTCAAAGGAATTAGCAAATCTTGATCAGTTTTTGATGCAAAAATTTCTTCAAGGAAAAATGGTAAGGCTGGGTTCTAGAGGCTGGAAGAGGGCAAGAATTCAGTGGAATGTGATAGAATCACATGAAACACATTCAAATGCAAGTCAGAAGCCCGTCTGCCCGTAGTCCCCTCCTTGGATGACTTAACACTGAAATAACCTTCAGCCGTGAGTGACAGGACAGGGTAAAAATAGTAAACACTTAACTGTGAGTCTTTACTAGGTGCCAAATATTGTTCTAAGTGCTTTACATATTTTAATTCATTTGATCCTAAGAGTAGCTGTGTAAAGCAGGTGCTACTATTTCCCCCACTTAACAGACAACGAAGATTAAAGAACTCACCCAAAGTTATGCAGCTGCTCCATAGCAGACCTGGGTTCACACTAAGGCAAACCACATGTACAGCCTGTGGGCATGGTCACTCTATTGCTTTTCAGGAAGATGTCAATGGTTAAATACAGCTGCAACCAAGAGTGATTATTCTTCCACTAACGTTATCTTGAGCCCATAATTAGCCACGACAAAAGGTAAAATATTGGTTCTTTTGATGCTGCTTACCTTATTTTATATAGATTTCTAATCTAATCTCCACAAGGTGAAAAACTCCAGGTTAAGATAAACCAATATTAGCTAAAACATTCTGAGTGCTCACTATGCCCAGCCCATTCTAAATGTTTCCAGGTATTAATTAGACCAGCGATTGTGAACCTTTTTCCTCTCATGGCACAAAAAACAAATTACTAATATTCTGCAGCATAACAAAACATATCTAATATTTATTGAGTGCTTACTAATTGCCAGTCACTCTTCTAAATGCTTACTTAATACATGTTATTAACTGTTAATCTCTACAACAGTATGAGGTTAGTGTTATTATTCCCATTTTAAAGGTTAGAAAAGTGAGGCACAAGAATTAAGCAACTTGCCCAAGATCCCACCATTCATAAGAGGCAGAACCCATATTCAAACGCAGGCAATTTAACTCTAGAGATGAACTGTTATATTCTGACCATGCTCTGCTTTTAGCACCTCAGGTCCTCCTGCAAGATACAGTGGTTAGAGTATGAATTAAATATCTGTGGGGCAGAGGATTGACTTCAAAAGATTTATTTAGCAATAAACATTTTTTTTCTGAAGTTATGATTTTCACTCATGAATTTCCAAAGTAATTTTAATTGCTAGATAGATGAAAACATTGCTTCCTTATACTAGACTAGCATTGCAATGGCTAGGCAGACAAAGAAGTCATTCCTTTTTTTTTTTTTTTTTTTTTTTAAGGAGAAGCATTATTATCCTTTTTACCTGTTGGAAAAAGAAAATAAAAGGCAATGCCAAAATGGTGATGGATAACCAAAAAGCATATATCACAAGCTTGGGCTGTTTAACCCAACAGGTACTTTCTTCAGCTATCCATGTCAGAGGACCCAGTACTCTCTGTAAGCAAAGGACTTACACATCTTTCTCCCTAGCCCCCTGACAACCCCCTCCCCCCGCCGTGCTGAATCTACCTCCTCTAACTAAGATGACTCAGACTAATGCTCTTGTCAATGACTCAAACTAAACATGATGAAGAGACAGCTCTTCATCACTCCTCTGTGACTATCCCTCGGGTCCCATTCCCTTGGGACATTTCAACATCAAGCATCTCCAACACTGCAGACTGGAAACCTATGTCATTATGACTCACCTCTTCCCCGTCCTCAGTATACTCTATCGTGTGCAAATTCTGCCCTGGGTTTCATTTAAACTTTTCAAAACCCACTGTTTTGTCACGCATGCTATACACCTTCCCATTTTCCCTGGCATTACTACAGCCATGTTCACTTCGCCTGCTCTGCCATCATCAGCCAGGAGACATTGTTTTCTATTCTCCCAAAACCTTCATCCCACTTTCCTAAGGCCTTGTTGCCCAACCAACGTTGAGTCACTCTGCCTCCAGCAGGCGGTCCCATTTCCCCCAGGCTACCTCATACCAGCAGCACTGCTCATCTGTAGCGCACAGTAGTCTGTTTTCATTCCCACATGTGAAAATAGCTCCATAAATTTAGTTTATCTATACTAAGCCAGCCTACTCCGCCACTCATAGCCCCTACTAGAAACCTGACTAGCTTAATCAGAAGCAAGATGGTGATTAATTATGTCCCTGAAACAGCCACAGTTACAGTCCCTTATCCCACCCCCAAAAAAGTTACCTTGACTTGTGCATGGTACAAATACTGTACTAGACCACTTCTGTATTAGTATATGTTATATTTTATATTGACATTTTATATATTTTCTAACTTAATTCTTGTATCATCTGGGAGGATAAGGGACCATGTCTAGTTCTCTCCCCACAGCCTTAGTCCAGCACTACTAAGTTTTCTCCTTAGAAAGAAGACTGAAATTAAGGAGCAAAGCAAATGAATACCTAGTTTTCCTATTTAATTACAAAGAAACATGAGTAAGTTAGAGTAGCTCATGGTGAGATGCAAGACTTGGTCATTCAAATATAAGCTTGTATTCCTCAATCAAAGCATATAAATAGCCACAGACATTTTACATTTTACTTGGATGTTTCTGCTTATCTCTTTATAACTTCCTTTTTATCCCCAAACAGAAAACCCTGCCTAGCATCTGGTTAACAGCCATAATGACGGGGAGAAAGTATTGGGCTGGATGTAGGGTGTCTTTCTGGTACTTTTGAAGGCCGAGCCCACGTTCCTAGGACTGGCTCCTGTGGTTGCTGAACCACATGAAGTTCTGTAGCTCGAGTGTTTCAGAAAAGTCTACAAATTTAGCTCTGAAGACAGATGACTCCTATGTAATCTTAGACCAGTGTGTCCCAGCTTTGTTTATTTGTTTGTTCACAGACTTTTTTGAGATCTAAAAAAAAAAAAAAGTTATAATATGTTCTCAACAGAAAAACTGACACATGTTGATTGCCCAAAATTTTGTATACTATTTTAGGGGTCTACAATTCATCTGGTGTCCATGATGAGATAGCAGGGTATGAACATCTCATATATGTAATGCCCTGTATAATTGGCTTAGGACTTAAGGAGGGAGGGAGAGGAAAAAGGGAGAGTTAGCAGAGAAAGAACAATGAAGGAAGAAAGGAAAGAAAAAATGGTTATAGAGTGGGAGAGAGAAAAACAGAGGGGAAAGGAGAGGAAGAGGGGGAAAAAGAAAGAGAAAAATCCTAATCAACTTGGAGAGAATCACTACTCAAACTTTATCTTATCACTTTGCTTCAGGCTTAGAAGCAATTACGAAAGAAGTAGAGGCCCAGTACATGAAATTCGTGCATGGGTAGGGTCCTAGTCGGTGCCAGCTGCCAGCCCCTGATGGTCAGCGCACATCATAGCGAGCACTCGAACTCCCGGTCGGTGGAACTCCTGAGGAGACACTTTGCATATTAGGTGTGTGTGTGTGTGTGTGTGTGTGTGTGTGTGTGTGTGTGTGTATATATATATATATATATATATATTGCCTTTAATCTAAATAAAATTTGTCAAGAAGACGTCATTCACAGGCTTTCCTAGTTGTGATGAAATACACACTATCATCACTAGCAACAAGAACTCCCAGTTTTGCTTAAGCTCTTTTCCCAATGCAAGAGGTAAATAAAGAATGTGAACTTTAGTGGGAAGAGCAGTTTTTAACTGGCCTCCAACAGGTAAGTGATCTGCCCGACAGAGCACTTGGATCGAGAGGGATCCCTGAGGACTGATCCGCCCTTAAGGGGGATGTAGAATGGGGTTCAAATGAATAAAGTAATTCGGTTCCCAAAAATTTGGCCATCCACAAAACACAGAAAAACAACTGAAGCTAAGACCTAAACAAAACTGTCCTGAGCAAGTTCACTATCCATTCATGCCTGACTCATACACCCAAATGGTTCCTTTCCATGGATGCTATCCCTACTAATAAAAGTGCTTTTACTGGCATAGGAAGATAGGTTTTACTCAGAGGAAACTGGCAAATAATGAAGATGAAATGGGGGTCAAAACTATACAAAATATATCGGACATGCTGTACCTGTTCTCAGCAAAGTACAACCAATTGCAACACTGGATCTATAAATAGAGCAAGGGACCGATTTGTGGAACTGAAGGATGTGTGCTTTGGCCTAATGATTAGACAGGCTTCCTGGAAAAGATGGACTGATTATTTCTCCTCACACTGAGCTGTTCGCAAAGGTGGCACCCAGAGTTCCATTACCTTGCATTTATATTTATTAGAATTCAAAAACAAAGAGATAGTCCCCCTGAAACCCATATGATATTGTATATCAACTTAACTGAAAAATAAAAAATTTCCAAATTATATTCCCCAAACTCTTTACTGCATTAAAGCTTGTGATATAGTCAAAGAATAATAATAATAATAACAACAACAAAAACAATAACAATAGAAAGGGACCCTGAACTTTTGGAAATCTGCCTATTTTCATTCATTTCACCAAGGATCTTCTACCATCGCCAGGGTTTTAACTCTACTCAACACTTCAAGGCCCAAATAAATTCTGCCTCATTTAGGCAACTTTTCCTGTGCCCTTCAATGTGCTCTCGCCTCTCAATTTTGTGGGTTCCTGGGATTTCCATGAGGCTCCGAGCTACACACAGGGAAGATCTAAATGTTATTGTTGGTTGCATCCCATAAGAATCTAGGTTGGTACCTGACACACAGAAGGTGTTCAACAAACATGTAGATTTGAAGGGAACAGTTTGCGAGCAATTAGGTCATCTCTAATCTGCATATTCCAGAATGGCAAGGGCTGCAGAATGGCTAGTTATACAGATGTTATTTATCCGAATACAATATAAGTATTGTACTTGCTGTTTCATCTGCCTGGAGGCCTTTCCTGGAGCTACACATTTAGTTCTTTTCTGCATCTCCTGCAGATCTTTGCTCAAAAGTTACCTTCAAAGAAAGACCTTTCCCAATTATCCTATTTAAAAAATTCAACATACCTCAGCTATCATTTGAATGTTAGTGTCCCTCAAAATTAGGTCATGGTAGCAGGAAGTGGGGCCTTTGGGAGCTGCTTAGGTCTTGAGGGTCATAATGAGATTGGTGCCTTATGAAAGAGACCCACAGAGCTCCGTAGCTCCTTCTGCCAAGTGAGAAAAGAATTTGAAGTCTGCAAGCAGAAGAGGGCCCTCACCCTACCCTCCTGAAATCCTGATCTCAGACCACCAGCCTCCAGAACAGTGAGAAATAAATGTCTATTATTTATAGCACCCAGGCTGTGGTATTTTGTTATAGCATCTTGAATGGACTAAGATATATACACACCCCAACACAGGAACTATCTATCTATCCCCTTTTCCAAATTATTTTTCTGTATATCACTGATTATCATCTAATATGCCGTACGTTTTAATTTTATTTTTTGTAAGTTGGTCTATGCACCCTAAATCTTTTTTTTATTTCTTTTTTGATTAAGGTATTACATAAGTTTCCTCATCACCCGTTACCCCTTCCAATCCTCCCGTATGTTTTACTTTTAATTTTTCTTATTTTCTATTTCTCACCTCACATCATAGAATGTAAATTCTATGGAGCAGAGATCTTTATAAATTATATTTGCTCCTTTACTCACTAATGCTTAGAAAAGTCCCTGGCAGGTTAAGCACAAGATAGATAGTCAATAAATAGCTTTGGAATGAAATTTAAAAATGAACCATAAAGCATTAATAAAACACCTACCTCTACCTGGCCCTGATCCTACTGAAGACACTGCACCTAATCAAATACATGTAGCCCAGTGGGTCTGCCCAGTCAGGGGCCAAGCAGTGCATAAGAGAGCAGAGCAGACATCTCCTCTGAGGCCATCACCAAAGGTTAGGGCCCTGCTTTCAGTCTTGCATACCTTTGCCCTTAACAAGTCCAGAACCACTAGATGGATGAAAAGCTACACTGTAAGGCACAGATAATATGTGCTAAAGGAGTTCAGACTCAGAAGACGTCACTTTACAGACATCACTACGTGAAGTGTGGTCAGCTTCTGAGATATCCCCTAGGTTTCCTATCCTTCTGGCATTCACACCTGTGTGGCCTCCTGCCACAAGGAATCAGGACTGCCCTATGGAGCTGACGGAAAATTTCCAGGGCTAGGTCAGAAAAGGTATCTCAGCTCCAGCCTTGGTCTCTTGGACTCCTCACCCTCTGGAAGGTAGCTGTGCTCCCCACTATACCACCAGTGCATCCCTCATTCTTTGGGAAGCCAGCTGTCATGCTGTGATGACTCTCAACAAGCCCGGGGAGAGGAACCAATTCGCCAGCGTCAAACTGCCAGCTATGTGAGTGAGCCTCTTTGGAAATACACCTTCTAACCCTGGAGAACTCTTCAGATGGCTGGAGCCTTGGTCAACATCTAGTTTCAAACTAATGGGTGATCCTGAATGAGAACCACCTAAGTGAGCCATTCCTGAATTCTAAAATCCACAGAAATCATGAGGAGTAATAAATGATAACCATTGTTTTCAGCCATTAATTTTGGGAGGTTTATTACACGGCAATAGATAACTAATACAAGAGGTCATGGAAATGACTTCCACAAAGGAAGTAGGGCTTGAAACAGAGGCATCAAAAAAATTGTAGAAATAACAGGCAAAGCAGAAAAGCAAGTATGGGGAGAAGCCATGAGCAAAGGCAGGTACGAATGAAACCACACCCACACAGAACCTCAGGATGGGAACAAATCTAAAGGACATTCATACCTTTCATCTAATGCTGAAGTTCCTTCTTAAAATAAAATGAAGGCAAGCATTGCATGAATTTATCTAAACTGAAACTCAGGAGAAGGGTTGACTCCCTATAATTCTCCTCCATGTAGTGATACAAATGAGGAGTATTCAGTCACGACACAGACCAACCACATGCCTGAGTCTGAATTCAGGTCACCCCTTAAAGTGATTTAATAAGAACTGAAGGAGGAGGAAGAGAGAAAGCAGGAGACAGGAAGAGAAGTAAAAGAAACAGAAGCATGAGAGTATTCAGTCACGACATAGAGACCACATTCCTGAGTGTGAATTCAGGTCACTCCTGAAAGTGATTTAATAAGAACTGAGGGAGGAGGAAGAGAGAGAGCAGGATAAAGGGAGGTAAAAGAGGAGAAGCAAAAGAAGCAGAAGCAGGAGGAAAAGAAGGAAAAAGAAAAAGAACAATTATAGCAACTCTATAACAGAAGAGGAGGGAAGGAAGGAAAATATTGATTAACTAAAATGCTATGTAGTGGGCATTGTCCTAATTCTTTAAATACATTAGCTCATTTTCTCACCACAACTCCACATCTCAAATTATTTTAGTTCTATTTCTTCCTCCCCTACTTCACAAGGGACTTCCCCTCACCCCATTGTCTTGAAAGTGCACAACTACAGAGAAGGATTAAGTCATCACGCACCTAATCTCTTTCCAGGAAAAATCTGAGCACATAGTTAAGATTCCAGCAGGGTCCAATCAAGAAAGAATCCACTCACAGATCTGGGGCATTCCCTTCCCTGAGGATATAAAGTCAAATTTCCTAGACTGCTGGTCAGTACATCTCTAGTCAAAGGAAGAGCGTATCTGAGATGAAAAAGAAAAAAACCTACAGCATTCTCTATCCCAAGAAATCATGTTTTACTGCCCCAGAGTCAGTTATTCCAGAGGCCAGTGGTAGATCTCGGAAACCCTCCTGGAGGAAGGATTTTGCCACAAAGGTAACCCCCTATTTGAAGAAGTAGATACAGGAATTTGCCTTTAACCAAAGGGAAGCATGGGGGAACTTGTTCTGGAGGGAGTCACTTTCCAAAGATTCCGCCATATGTTCAGTGATATAAGGAGGGAAGGAACCCCAGGTCAAGGTCAAGCCAGAGGAGGTGGAATTAGTAAGCATTCCCCTCCACACCATCCTTGAATGAAAAGAGGGTATATGCTGAACTAGGATTAGAGAATACAGTTTTTTAAACTTACTCAAGGTATTGAAATAGCTGGTTACACTTCTGAGAAAACAAAATATATATATATATATATATATATATATATATATATATATATATATACACACACACACACACACACACATACCCCCCACACATACACACATCTTAAGAAAGTCTGGAAGATAAGACATGTACCAATGAGTAATGGTCTTCCTACTATCTATGAGATCAAAAAATAAGGCCTTCAACAAAGACCATCCCAATGGTATTGATGATGGACATGAAAGGGTCACCATAAAGGAAGTCTAGAAATGATTACCAAGATCTCATATACATGGGGCTCAACAGAACGTGCTGGAAGTGGACAAAGAGGAAGTCCAAGAAGCTTCTTTGGAGAAGAGGAGTCATAAAAACTCTCATAAAAAAATGACATGGAGCATTATGCTAAGCAAAATAAGCCAGTCGGAGAAAGATAAATATCCCATGATCTCACTGATATGTGGGATATAATGATCAACATAATTTGATGAACAAGAATAGATCCAGAGACAAATGGCAAGGGAGCGGGGGTTAGAGAGCAACCAAAGGACTTGTATGCATGCATATTAGCATAACCAATGGACACAGAGACTGTGGCAGTGGGGGCTTGCCCAGGATGGGAATGGCTTGAAGGGTGGAGGCGGGGGCAGTAAAGCAAGGAAAAAGGAGACATATGTAAAACTTTAGACAATAAAAAAAAAAAAAAAGGCCTTGGACTCTTGAAACAATGGAATTCATGGAATTATCAACCAGATAGGCCATCCTGGTTTGTAAAAGGATGCACTGCTGCCCAATCCACAGGATCACAGAAAGCAATTACTATCATTCAGTTACAGCACATTCCCAGAGAACACAGGCTGGGGTAGAGAAACGTGCCCTGTGTCTGCATTCCCCACAGCCCAAGCACAAAGCTGCACACAGAGTAACGTGGCTACGCGGGTGCGGACAGTACCACGACCCAAATCCACACCCTCAAGTTTCTCCGAGTCACAGGTGCCAAGGCCCCTGCTCTGAGTTTACCATCATTGAAGCTGTCACTGTTGGTAACGTGGGTGAACGGCGACTGGGCCCGCGGCTCCTCACTCAGAGAATAGCTGTGCTCCGCCTGGATGAGAGGTGCTGGGGATGTTGGGGATGGCTCCACCTCCATCGACACACTCTTCTCTGAGAGGAAAGGGTCGTTCAGAAGCTGACCCAAGACATTCTGGGAAAACTCATCCAGAAGTTCTGAGAAGTGCTGCAAGAAACACAGGAGGAAGAACTCAGTTTCTCTGTACCATGATCTGATATTTACACACGAATTCGAAAGCAAATATAACATCTGGAGCTTTAATCGAAGTCACTGAGATACAATGTCCAGTAATCTATGGCTGCACAGCATACTACCCCAAAGTTCAGTGGCTTAAAAAGCCACAGTTTATTATTTCTCACCACTTGGTGAGTCGACTGACTGGATGGGTGAGCTGATTTCTTCTGGTTCTGTGATAGAACCATAGCGAGCTAGAAGGCTGGCTGGGCGCTGGGCTGGGCCAGGACAGTGGACACATGGGCTTTTTGCTCAAAGAGGCTTTCTCAGGCTGGAATTGCTCACATGGTGATAGAAATGTCCCAGGAAGGAGCAAAACAAAGATGAAGAAGTCACACATCACCCCGCCCTCCACATTCTTTCAGTAAAAGCGAGTGACACGGCCAGCCCAGATTCAGGGAGAAGGAAAACAGATTCCACCTCTCAATGAAGGAATGGCAAAGTCACACTGCAAGAGAGTGTCAGCATGACTCACAGGGGCCATCACTGTAACTCCCTTCCACAATCTGCATTGGGAAGATTTTAAAACAGCTATCCTGTTAAGTATAAAGCAAAGTGCCAAGTTCAAAGGCATCAAAGGCAGCTCCTCTCCATTCTCCCCACCACCTGGGTTTTGTTCCTCTACAGTTTTTCCTTAATTTATTTTTATCCCACATTTCCAACACCACCAACTTCCTAGCCCCCACCATACCATGAAGATGATACAAGAATAATCTATAATAATAAAAGTATAATGTGCTAATTAGGCCAGATGTCCTTCTGGACGTGCTTCAGCCAGAGCTGTGAGGGAAGCCTGGGTCTCTGGGTGCCTGCCGATGGCCAGAGGCAAAGCCCAGGTCCTGGGTGCTGGCTGGAGGGAAGCCGGGGTACTGGGTGCCAGAGGGAAGCCGGTACAGGCAGTCGGGGGAAGAGAGGCCTACTCTTGCATGAATTTTGTGCATTGGGCCTCTAATCCATACATATATTCACAGAGATCTCTATATCCCTTGTTCCACTGTCTCACTCTGAAGAAGCTGCAGCCCCATTCACTCTTCCCACTGAAGGAGATGCTCATGGTAGGAGGATCTGTAGAGCAGGATCCTATAACCTTGGCACCATTGGCATTTTGGACTGGATAATTCTTTATTATGGCAGTAGGGTTGTTCTGTGGATTACAGGATGTTTAGAAGCTTCCCTGGCCTCTACCCACTCGATGCCAACAGCACCCCCTAGTTTTGAAATGAAAAATGTCTCCAGGCACTGCCAAATGTCCCAGATGCGGGAGGGGTGTCATTCTTTGTTTAGAACCGCTGCTATAGAGTATATTAAAAATAAAAATTAGTTAATCCAATTTAAAAGTCCATTTTGAGGATAGCTGTTAGAGCCACTTTTTCCTTATTAATGTATCCAGAGGACAGACTAACATGTCATCCTTATTGATTAAACTTTAGGGCATTTTCTAGTATAGAAAAGAAGTTACCAAAGCAGATATAGCAATAAGAGAACTGATTGCAAATGGTGATATTTGGAGTGGGCAATGAAAACTCTTGGGATTCACTTAGATAAGTCCTAACACCGGACTGGAGTGTCAGTGAAGGGTTCTGAAAAGGAATATAGCTTCGGGAACGGATGAAGGAGGTGGCTCTAGGGTGAGAGCGCTAAGATTAGGACAGGATCTTTCCTGTAATAAAGGAGAAAAGCAGAAAACACAGAGGAGGCTCTTGTAGCATGGATCCCTAAAGCAGTTAGATTGGTGGGTTTCACCAACACCATAGACATGAGAAAGAGCTGCACCCCATCAGGACAGAATGCAAGACCTTCACAGGACTTAGGCGCATCCTACTCAGCATCAGTCATCTGTGAGAACAAGACAGAATGGTAGGGAAAGAATTCTCTGCAGACAAACACATTTAAAACTGAAAGGTCCTGCTCTGGCTGGTCTGGCTCAGTTGGTTGAGCATTGTTCCATGCACCAAAAGGTCACTGGTTCGATTTCTGGTCAGGGACCATACTTAGGTTGTGGGTTCAATCTCTGATCGGGGAGGCAACCGATCAATGTTTCTCTCTTGATGTTTCTCTCTCATATCAATATTTATCTCTCTCTCTCCCTCTCCCTTCTCTAATAAAAAACTCAATAAAAATATTTTACGAATTAAAACTGAAGTCCTAAAGACCTTTCATAACATCAAAGGCAAGAATTCCTAGATCCCAACTGTTTGCCTCACAACTACCAGAACAGTTTTTAGTCACTTTATAATGAAATATTTTAAATATTGGAAAAATTATAGAGAATAGTACCACAAATAATCAGGCATTCATTCCTTTGGGGGCAAAATCTTATTTTTTTTTAATGTTTACTGCTGCAATCTTTTTTCTTCACTCTTTTTTAAAAGAAATAAAACATGAAAGGACTATAAAACTCTCACACAATCTGCTTCTTTCCTCTCAAAGTTAACTACTATCTTAAACTTGTTTATCATTCCCATCCACACTTTTACTGCATGTGTATGTTTCCATTGTGCACATATGAACTTCTTAAACTTTAATAAGTAGTACCGTACTTCACCCATCCTTCCGCAACTTTATTCTCTCCAAAAAACGTTTTTTAAGATTTATTCATGTTTATAAATGTAGTTCTATTTCATTCCTTTAAACCTCTGAATTGTATTCCATTGTATCTACCCATTTCTTCTTTAGGAGTATGTAAAGATTTTTATTGTTCTATATGATACTATAATAAACATTTTTGAGCACAAAGGGAAATTTTTTTAAAGCACCAATCCTGTGACCCACCTTCAGAGATTTTTACTTAGCTGGCCAAAGGCATCTATATTAAGGCACCACCACCAGTGATTCTAATGCTCACTTCAATTTCTAAACCACTGAAGGTCAGCCCCACCTCCACTCCCACTTCCCACCTCACTCACTATACAGTGAAGTTCCTAGAAGTTTACGAAGTCCCTACAAGTTCAGATGTGTCCAAGTCAGAGAAAGAGTCATGTATTTAGCAGCTATACATGCTAGACTTTAGACACTGGAGATACAAAACAACAAATAAGGAGCTAGAAAAAGGCCATGCCTTCCCTGAACCCACCAACATTATGTGCTATGAATCGCCCAGGGATCTTAAGACATAGATGCAAACTCCCAAGTCTATGGGCCTGAGGTTCTGCATTTCTAAGAAGCCCCCGGGATGCTGATAGGCTGTAGCAAGGAGTAGAACAGCTTCAGGCTAAGTTCAGAACCCAGGTTTCCTTGACTTCAGGATAACCTGTTCTGATTCCCTAAACAGCTCCCCAAAGACAAATTTACTGGTGGCCTGATGGTAAACATTCTGCAAGTGCCTGTCAGAGTTCCTTTCAAAACCAAAGTTAAGGTAATGAAAGAGAAATAAATCGTAGAATGTAAAATGCAAAAGCAAGAGCTGAACTCACAGTCCCTGCATTTCCAAACCACAGTTCTGTCCCCTGAGCTATAATGTCGACTCTGGCCAGCTGTGTTGGCCCTGCTACACCTCTGGAATCCACTCTGTCCTGAGGCAAGGCTCCCTGTGATGGCCCGCTTTCCCACAGAAGTTGCCAGGTTGGGCTACTCTGCTGACAACGTTTTCTTTCTTCGGGGCAGCACTAATGAATGTTTCCACGAACATCCCTGGATAACCAATAATAAACCTTCTCAAACTCTGCCAACCATCCCTGAATCCCCTACTTTGGATTTTGTAGTAATTATCATCTTACCAAACCATTTAGCCCTAAATGATGACCAATCCTTCAGAACTCAAGAGTTGTTATCAAATGCATTCTGATAAACTCTCCTCTGTTAAAGAACCTCCTCAGAAGAAGGGACCAGCCGTGCCTAACCACCCTGCACACCTAGGAACTTAGTAAAATGGCAAGCACTGAGTAGTTCCCAGGGAGACAGAGGTGATGGAAAAGATATGCCAAACTTGTCCCAACCAGATGCGGTGACTGGGCCCAGCAACGAGCCTCAGCTGGGCCTCCTTGACAGCTTTGGGCCCCCAGGCTCAGCAGACAGGTGAACATCCCACTGCTGGTGCAGGGCAGGCCAGAACTGGCCCATCCTTAATGTCAGCCAGCGAGAGGGGGCATCTGGTCGTAGAGCCCAAACACCAGGAGAAGGAGCAAAGAGAACACATATTAGCAAAAGATTTCTCATGTTGCCGAACGGGTTTGGCTCAGTGGATAGAGCATCGGACTGCGGACTGAAAGGTCCCAGGTTCGATTCCAGTCAAGGGCATGTACCTTGGCTGCGGGCACAAGTCCATTTGGAGGTGTGCAAGAGGCAGCTGATGGATGTTTCTCTCCCATCGATGTTTCTGACTTTCTATCCCTCTCCCTTCCTCTCTGTGAAAAATCAATAAAATATATTAATTGAAAAAAAAGATTTCTCATGTGAACCCAAGGACTAAGCAATTTTAGTTGCTCTTTCAAGAACATGGCCACATAGCATTTTACCATTCTGCCTAATAGTCAAGTTTTACGGTTTTACAAGGTTTAAAGGTTGACTTAAAGTTGGCCAAAGGCATCTAGTATATTAAGGCACCACCACCAATGAACCTAATGTTCACTTTAATTTCTTAGCTTTCCCACCCATTAATGCTCACAACAATCCCATTGTCCAAGATCTCAGTCACCTACTAGTAAGAGACAGACCTTAGCCCTAGCTAGTTTGGCTCAGTGGAGAGAGCATCGGCCTGCTGACTGAAGCCCATCCACTCACTCATCCACACACAGTCTCGAGTTTGATTCTTATCAAAGGAACATGCCTGGGTTATGGGTTTGATCCCTAGTGGGGGGAGGGGTGCAGGAGGCGGCTGATCGATGATTCTCTCTCATCATTGACATTTCTATCTCTCCCCTCTCTTCCTTTCTGAAATCAATAAAAAATATATTTTTTAAAAAGAGACAGACCTTGAACAACAAACGGTCCACTTATTTCAGATTGACTGAACTTTTTCACATTGTTTCTCTAAGAAAGATGTATTTGAGCTTCACAATCCAAATGCATGGAGATGTTCTAACAAGTATAAATCATGACGCTACAGTCTTTGATGATCTTGATAGAATCGGAGCTGGACTCACCCGCTGAACTAAGTGCTTGAACATGTTAGACTTTCAGAAAATGAGGTAGGTACTTTCCTATAAGGGAGACACGTCCCATTTATATATGGGGAAACTGAGACTCAGAGTAGATAGGTACACTGCCCAGGGTTGGGGTTGCACAACTGTAGAGATTTCACCCTAAGTCTAGCTGATTCCAAAGCCTCACACTGTCTATCACAGCATGCCACTTCATTTAAGTCAAGTTCTAAAGTTGATGCACAGTGGACACTAGAGTTTAAAAAAAGACATGGCCAGTGTTGCTACATAGTTAGAACATCTGCCCATGCACTGAAGGATCACAGGTTCAATTCAGATCAAGGGCACGTACCTGAGTTGCAGGTTTGAGGCTCAGCCCCAGTTGGGACACATGCAGGAGGCAACCGATTGATGTGTCTCTCTCACTTTGTGCTCTCTCTCTCTCTCTCTCTCTCTCTTTCTCTCTGTCTCTCTCCCCTTCCTCCTTCTCTCCTTCTCCTCCCTTTTTTCCTCCCTCCCTCTCTCTTCCCCTCCCTTTCCCTCTGCTCCCTTTCACTCTCTCTAAAAATCAATGGAAAAAAACATCTTCAGGTGAGGATTAACAAAAAAAAACAAAAAAAAGAAGAAGAAGACGGACTTATTGATAGCCCATCCACTCACTCATCCACACACAGTCTTCCGCATTCAAAGTGTAGAAACATGCCAGAGGTATGTTAAATGGAGAGGCTCCTATTATCACTTCCATGGGACGTCGGCAACAAGGATGAAAATCTTTACTTGCCCCTAGTGCACGGGTCTGTCAAAGGGTTCAACGTAAGGGTACAGAATCTCCAAGTCAAAAGAAACCTCCTAACAGGGTTAAACCTCATAACATGAATGTTCCTCCCCCACTACAGGGAAGATGTTTGGCAACATCCTGTAAGAATCTGTGTCGAGCCCTAGCCAGTTTGACTCAGTGTTTAGAACACTGGCCTACGGACCAAAAGTCCCCAGGTTTGATTCCAGTCAAGGGCACATACCTTGGTTGCATGCTCCTCTCTGCCCCGACCTGGCCCAGGTGCGAGCAGGAGGCAACAAATTGATGTGTTTCTTTAACATCAATGTTTCTCTCTCTCCTTCCCTCTCTCTTCCACTCTTTCTATAAATCCATGGGAAAATATCCTTGTGTGAGGGTTAACAAAAAATAAAAAGAAAAGAAAAAAAATAATCTGTGTCGAGGTCTTGTCTCCAATTACAAAATACCCAACAGATAACACCCTCCAACCTGGCCCCAAATGTCCTGCAAAGTCTTGTCTCCCTTTACTGTATTCTCATACATGATACTTTCATTGCAACCCTAATGGAGTTTCTTATGACACTGTAACAATATAGTTGTGGAACCAGACAGCCCTGTGCAGACCTGCACAAGCGCCTTCAGTTCTCAAAACCTCAGATAATCTCTCCCTGTAAAGTGAGGATAACAACAGCACCAGCTTCCTGCTGTGAGGATTAAATTAAATAACATGTAATGCACTTAACAATTCACTGACACAGCAATCATTTTAAAAAGCTCTTTAAAAACACAAAACCCTGTTACAATTAAAGCAATAAAATGTTGGCATTTTCTACCTGCACACTGTTCTTCCTAGAATATCCTTTCATTTTCCTTTCTACCCAGCAGGAAACTAAGACCAAAAAAAAAATCTATTTCTTTTTTTTTAAATTTCTTTATTGATCAAGGTTTACATAGGTGTCCTTAATCCCTCCTACCACCCATACCACCCACTCACGCCCTCCCCCCACTGTTGTCTATGTCCATTGGTTAGGCTTATATGCATGCATACAAGTCCTTTGGTTGATCTCTTCCCCTTACCCTCACCCTCCCCTACCTTCCCTCTGAGGTTTGATTTAAGCCAGTGAGAGAAAGATAAATATCACATGATCTCACTCATTTATGGAATATAATGAACGACATAAACTGATGAACAAAAACAGATCCAGAGACAGAGAAACATTGATCAGACCAACAAATCTATTTCTTTTCAGTCATCCTAGACAGACACATTTAATTGATCTTTTACTTCCCTGACCAACTCCAGCCCTTCAAAGAAGAGTTACTTAATTTGGTGTTTTTACTTTTCCTTGATGTTCCTTTCATAACTAACTAAAATCTTTTGTCATCAGGCCTTATAACCCAGATGTCAACATTTTCCCCACCCCCTCTGAGCCTGGTACAGATCAGAGATGGCCCACGCTCATCAACTATCTCGTTTCCATTATCATTCTACAACATCCCAGCCAAACAGAAAAGAAATTGAAATTAGAGCCTGGGCCTCCCAACAATGATAAGTAAGTGCTATCAGTCGTCTACAGTGTATATCCAAATCTACAAATCAGATGCATGAGTAGGAGACATTGCTAACCTCATATAAGCTCCTTCATAACAAACCGCCATGACTCTGAAGCATTTATATTTGTGCTTGAAGCTCATTAACTAGCTGCCACGGAGCTTGCTAGGAAAGAGTGGTTTATGTTCTGGACCGCCGCCTGCTGCTAACAGTTGGCCCAAGAACACAGGCCATGGGGTTAAGGCAGGGGAAATAAAGTAGGAGGAAAATGAAGGATTCAGAATTCCTGAGCTCGAACAACTGGTTGCATGAAGTTACTAAGCTCTCTTCCTTGTCCTGCCCCTGAGGTCCGCTCACTCAACACGTGTAGTGAGCAGCTACTCTGAGCAAGGCACCGTGCTCTGTGAGTTCCCCTATGGACCAACGTGCTCATAAAGCATGTTCAAAGCCATTTTGCCCTCCCAGGGTGGGCCCACGGGCATCGTTTGTGCTGGAGCTAACTGAAGAGTGCTGGACCAGAGCGAATCCGGGTCCTGCCTTCACGGGCTGTCACTCCACCTCTTCTGGACTGTTTCCTTGTCTGTAAAACTCTCTCTCTCTCTCTCTCTCTCTCTCTCTCTCTCTGTGTGTGTGTGTGTGTGTGTGTGTGTGTGTGTGTGTGTGTGTATGAGATAGAGAGAGAGAGAGAGAGAGAGAGTACTTTAGATTTGATCAATACCTTTTTGAGAATCTAAAGAAAGTTTCCCGCCCAAAATATACCCAGGCACTACACACAAACACAGGCTGGCTTTCAGATGGTTCATCCACTCCCTAAAGCCTGCCCGTGGTCGGCAGAGGGGGATTCCATAGCTCCCCAGTTAAATACTCCCCACAGAGGGAATAGCAATAACATAAAAATAGTGATAGTTCACTGCTAGCTACCCATTCAGCTCTCAAACCCTATAATTTTCTGAAATGTTGCAAGCAATGTAACATGGTAAAGCTTTCCAACTTTGGAAAAGCAGGGGGAAACGCCCTCTTGCTGCTTCTTGGGGTTTTTAGCTTTGTCCCCTGCTACTCTGCCCAGCAGTGAAGCAAGCTGAGGGCAGGAGATGAGGGGTTCAGAAAGCAGAGCCAGGGGACCTCCTGCAAGAGTGGAGACCCAAGGCCTGCCAGGCTCCGCTATCTGCACCCCACAAAGACCCCATTCTCTAGGCCCGCTGCCTGAAAACAGCTAGCTTGGCTGCTGGCCTCTAGCTGAAGGGAAGTAAGGTTTTTAGTGAAAAAAATCGCAGCTAGAAGCCTTGCCCAGAGCACAGAACACTCCAGAGACTGGAGTCATGGAGGGAGGGGATGTGGTGGGGACAAGCTGACCATCCCTAAAGCCGCAAAGAAATGCAGAGAAATAATTTAGAGGGCAGGCCTCAAATTCACTTTAGAAACCAAGGTTTCCCTCCAGCAAAAAACAGCTTGTCTGCATTAGGCAGGAGGGAGGAAGAGGAGGAAGAAGGAAGGAAAGAAGAGGGAGGAAGAAGGAAGAGAAGGAAAGAGGCAGGAGAAAGGAATGAGGTCTCCCTTCAAGGAGAGGGCAGCTTAGACTGGAGGGGTTCTTCCACCTTATATGTGCCCTGCATGCATGTGCCCTACACACTTACACACAGAAAATGGCCAGATGCCCACCAGGAGGGAAATGGTGGCTTTGTCAAAACCACAAGGAAAAAAAAATGGCTCAAAGTCAAACCCAATTACAGTAAAACTTCAAGGAGACCTAATTTGTTTCTAATACCAAAATATAGGTGCATTACATATTTCTCTAAAGAAATTTGGAGCAGAAGCTGGGAACTCTATTACACAAGAGGTTTGGAGGGTTTTGTGTTTTGTTTTTTAAGTGATACTTGCTTTACTGAAATTTCACAAGCAGTAGCAGAAATTGTTTTTTAAAGAGCCCTATTTTAAAACATACATACTTTGTGGTATCTAGATGTACCTTTCTTTGTAAGAAGTATGTGAAATAGACTGATCAAATTGTAATGGCCTTGAGGGAGGCTTATCTAAAGGAACCCCTATTATAAATCCACTGGTAGGGTATATTTGTTGTAAAAAGAGTCACCCCTAACTTATTTATGTAAATAGGAATTTTTACATGTGACATTTTGTTCACAGGCAATGCACCAAAACTAATTCCCTTTAAATGACATACTTTTTTATCATTGAAACAGGTAGCAATACACTTCCTCCAAATGCAACCTAATTCTGAATGTTCTATAGCAGTTCTTCTTAGCTTAACATTTAATATTTAAAAAATTCCTTGTTTTGTGTCATGCAAACAAATCAGTCATGAGAGTAAGGAAGAAGCACCCAGGAGATGATCAGGACATGTTCTCATAACCTTCAAGGAAGGCATGAGCTAAGGTCGTCTTTGTCCCCTAAAATAACTGAAACGGGGTATTTTGCCATTCTGAGAAAACTTCTGATTATACTCCTGATTACAATAACAGGCTCCCAACCACAGACTGGTGAAACTTGAAGAAACATTGGACATCATGTGGGCCTACCCGGTCAATCTAATTTGAGGAAACCAAGGTCCAGGGCAGTCCATGAAATCAAAGAGCTGAGGGTTAACCTCTTTACACTGTAGATTCCGTAACAAGGAAGATGGTGACCAAACATAAAGATCACCAAACGGAAGGTTTCCTCCACAGAACTCCGAATAGGACATGTGTTCTGCAATGTACAACAATCCTATCTCTGAGTCAAGACCCAATGGGCAAGATGTCAGGTATCAAAAAAAAAAAAAATTATAGGAGCCATAAAGTTTTCAGGAACAAAAAATGGCATACTCCCTCAAAACCTTCCCTTTATTTATGAACCAGCTATGTCATCATTATTTCTGAGATAACCTCATCTTCCAGGGAAAAGGGAGAGTGCTTTACACAGGCCAGGATCTGTCTGCCTTGTTGTTTAAATTAACGGGGAGTGACTCACTGCCAGGAGGCACCCTTTCACCCTTAGATAAGAGCAACAGGGATCCCACAGGTTGCAAAACCCTATGCCAGTCGCCCTGTCAAGTTCTGGCTTAAAGCCACCTAGACTTTTGCTCTGTAAGATCTCACATGCATGCGCCACCCCTCTGGAACGCTGGCCTGCTCAAACACACCAGAGCATCTGAACCACCTGAAGGAGTGTTTTATGCACTGGATTCATTAATCAGAAGACATGTGTTCTGGATCAGCTCTGTAACTATTCGCAGTAACCTTGGGCAAATCACTCACATTCTCCACTCCATGTGAAATTAGGAAAAATACAATCTGCCTTCAAAACTGTTGTGAAGATAAAATGCATACATAGATAGCCTGATCTGTATTCATTTAAAACAATTCCTTTTACTAAGAGTAGAATAAATGTTAGCTGTTTTACTGTTGTTATTACTACATGCCTAGCTGAAACGGGCAAATTAATAAGCATTTTTCTGATCTTTCAGCCTAATAACACTACACAGAAAATGAGGCTCATTAAATGCCTTTTATTTTTAGTGATCTCTTGCTAGATTTTAGTTTGCCCATAATGTTCAGTTCATCAATTCATAATTGATAAATCTCCCTTTTCCCCTTTTGAAAACCAGGCCCATATCTCCAGTCTCAAGACACCTCTCCTATTCCCTGCAAGTCCTCCACAGATCATCAACATCACCATCATACCCATATGTTTCTCAGTGTCCTTTCGGTTTGACCAACAATAATAATTTTTATAAAATCCTCTCACTTAAACTTTTATAAGATAACTGGTCACAGCCAAACTGGGTTACAAATTTTCCACTTTGGTGGTAACCTTGACAAACAACAACAACAACAACAACAAAAAACCAGAAAACTCGAGATAAGAAGAATGAGATCATCACCCAGTAGCAGTTGAGAGTTCATGACAGAGCACCAATAGAAAGGAAGAAAAACTGAGCAGTGTGGTTGTGAGAGAATGTTCTGGACATGCTCAAGGATTCCTGACCCTAACTAAGCAGCAACCAAGAAAAATTTCCCCAACCGATTAACATTTTCAGGGTCTCAACTCTTGCTCTGGAAGTGGAGCCCAGGTGCTCCAAAAGGTATATCTCTCAGTGTTTTTGCCACCAGACAGTCCCTACCATCTAGCTACATCCCTGTCCTTCCTCTTCATTTGAACTTGGAAAGGTTGGAGAATGTCTATGAAAGGTTAAAAAAAAGAGGCCATAATCTTCTCTTTCTGCAAAAGACCATAAATAGAACCCAGTGACCTCAGAGCTGTTATGAGAATAAGCAAACTGAAACTATTCTGGAGTTCCTCCAAGAAACAGGTGCAAGCACCACCTGTTACAACTTGTTACCAAACAGCTTAATTGAGCATTTTTTCTCCCAAAAAAACAACTTAGAAAATGCTTCTACTTTTTTTCAAGATTAGACAGTGTGGATGGATAACTGCTTATTGCATCATAAATAAGGAGAAGTTGCCTTCTGGTCATAAAAGATTCTTTTGAGTTACCCATGAAGCCAATGGTCTCAGAAATCACATACGGTTTGAATATAATAATGATGCAATGCCTTGGTGTGGGTGGGGAATATTTTGGAAAGAAAGTCAGCAAAGCATCATTAATAAATAAGAAGTCAACAGGGCAGCTGCTATTGTAGTAGAAAGAATGCTCTATTTGGAATGAAAAAGGTCTGGATTAGGATCTATCTCTTTCACACTTGGCTCTGTAATCTTGGGCAAGTCATGGAACCCAAGTCTCTCTCCTTAGAATATAAAATAGAAGAGTAGAACCAGTTGGTCTCCCAAGGCCACTACAGCTCTGACATTCTGAGACCAGTTATTATGTAGGAAGCCTAAGGGAACAAAATAGCCTGAAAACAAATCTTAAGCCTGAGTCAATGTTCCCTGAAACTTCCCCTCTACTCTTTCCTGAGGCTCTTTTGGCAAAGAACTAATTCCCCTAAGGATGGCTGAGCTAACAGCTGGATAGTACTGGCTGGTTTCTGCCTTTGAACAGCTGGTCTATGAGACAAACAACTTGACAGGATTTTATGGGAAGAGAGGGAGAAGACTCAATTTTGCAGGCCAACTATAGATGGAAAGAGATATCAGAATTAAAAAGTGTTATGTGTTTTTCCCTAATCTGTACCACTTACATGGACCCAAATCCTTCTAGCCTTAGCTGGGCAGAATCTCCACGAGAAATGGAGGAGAGAGAGGGGACTACTACTAGACAATTCCATGAAGGCCCAGAAAAATTCCTGGCCATAGTTTCATGTTTTCTGCTTCATTCCTTAGAAGAAACCAACAGTGATGAAGTGGTTAAGAAGTCTCAACCAGACCATGTTCATTGAAGTAAAAAGATTATCATTGCAGGTAAAAAGCTTCTTCATTGATTGGGATTGTCCTGCCCACTACAGGGTCCTATGCACTAAATGCTTGTAGTTTCCCCTCCCTATCATGCTGACATATCATGCTACCATATGTTTCTAAAAGCAAAAGAAGCTAACTTTCAATACGTAGACTTGGCTGAATCTTGAGGAATCTGTACGTTAACTCAGGTTCTTCCCGTGGGTCTTTTTCATTATTCGTGAGACACACGGCACTGTCAAAAACTTCTCTCGGTGACCACCTGAGTCACTGAATTACAGCCCCTCCACGGCCTAAGATCCACCCATCTCTGAGTGTTCCTTTCCCCATTAATCCTAATACATTCAACATTTGCAAAGCTTGAGTTCCTAAGAGGTGAAACCTCTAACCAACTTGTAAAGTTCTGTGCTTGTAATAAAGTGATCCTTTCCTCACCTTTGTTGAAACAGATTTTTGCCACCAGCAGCCCATTTAGAAGGGAAAGGGAAAGAAAAACAGCAACTCACAAAGCCGTACACAGAGTCTGTGTGGAAAACGAAGGGGCAGTTGGACCACCTTGCTGAGCGGACTCGTGATGTCTGTAACTCGCAGTAAAATTAGTAAATTTTGCCAGTGCTTATACTCCAGTCTCAACGAAGTGGTTTGTTTGTTAGGGCTCCTAGCTCACAGAAGAGGTATTTAAAAGCTCTACACGTAGCCTTGGGAACAGACCAGGGGAAAAGTAAACAGAAAGCACAAGTTTTCCCTGTGCAGGCAGGAAGCACTGCACCGACGACATTACAGCTCCAGACAGATGGAGATACATGAAGTGAGCAGTGGGTGAAAACAAGATCATGGCTAGTACTTAGAAAAGTTTACTGATCGAAGGTGGATCACCCTGACATAATAGTTTATCTATCTGAAACTTAAAATAGCCCAAATAAGAGAACACCATAAATTACAGTATACCTACGCAAGTAGCTGTTTGAAATGTTTTGGTAGAAAGTTTTTGTTAATCAATGTTCACAATAGACATCACAATAAAATTTTCACATTCTATATCAAAGTGGAAACATATTACAAAACTGAATTCCCTATATTTTCAATTATCAAGTGGAGAACTGTCCACAAATACTATTATGTAGAAATTTACACAAGAATATCTGGCAAAAAAAAAAGTTTATAGTACTTCTGAATAGTGTAACAGATGTGCTTTTTTTTTTATTATTCTTATCAATATTTTCTACAATAAAAACCTACAGGTTTATAATGGGGAGGGAAGCACTTGCTTTTTTGTTTTGTTTTGTTTTTTAAAAAAAGACTACATTTAATCAAATTAAGTCATATCTGGTTTACATAGTCCCCAGGGAACAAAGAACAGTGAGGATCGCTGAATAGAGACATTTTCTGCCCGGAAGATGGATACTCTATTTTTCACTCATGATAATTAAAACGAAACAAAACACAAATACATAATAATCATCTACGGGCAGGTGCAGGCTTAAAGGCATGTTTCACAGGACAATTACACCCCATTTTCCCCTGAAGCTTTAAATGCTAAATGGGCAGAAGCCACCTCTCTCATTTTGTCCTCCACATTGACAGCAATCAGGACCCACGTCTTCTGGGCCTTTCTCCAGCAAGCCAGGTAGCTGCCGGTGACGTGCAGGGTTTGTCCTCACAGTGACAGTCAGGAACCCCAAACGCAATGGAATTGAAAATGCTAGACACAATCCCCTTTCTTCGCCCTCTCCCCACAAGGGTGGGCCCTGACTGGTCTCCCAACAAGGGCACGATCAATAACGCTTTTTCTTTATAAATCAGAATTTCCGTCCTTGACCACTACAATTAATGCTTTTATCCCTTAGATTGTATTCAGGGGTGGTTGCTGGTCTCTCGTGACTTGGGGCCACCAGCCACAAATACGTAAAATAACATCTTTGATCCTGCAGTCCAACTCCTCTGCTCCCTTCCCAAATTACAGTCTGCTAAATGGAGAGAACAAACTAGCCCCAGCCACTCGCTTTCTCTCACCCGCTGTAGTAAGCTCAATTCTAAGATGAACCCAAGATTCTAGGTGGTCATCAAGATTCCTCATGATCCAGCCGAGTCTTCATATTGAAAGTTAGCCTCTTTTGCTTTTAGAAACATATGGTAGCAGTTTTGTTTGTTGGCATGATGGGGACACACCCTAAGATCCCCTTGAGTGTGACCTGTACCACCTAGGACCATGGCTGCATTCCCATGATTGCCAGATTATGTTATGATGAAGGCAATCTTATAGAAATAATTAAGATCCCAATTCCACTGACTTTGAGTTCATCGAAAAGGAGATTATTCTGAGTAGGTCTGATCTAATCGGTGAGCCCTTTCATAGAAGATCTCGACATCAGAGAGATTCTCCTCCTGCCTGGAAGAAGCAGGCTCCCAAGTGTTCTACAGAAACTGAATTCTGCCAACGCTGTGAGCCTGAAAAAGAACTCCCAGCTCAGTGGAGGAGGTGACACCTGACTGCAGGGTGGTGACGGAGACCCTGAGCAGAGGAGCCAAGTAAGCTGTGGCCAGATTCCTGACCCAAGGACACTGTAAGATAATGCATTGAGATCCCAAGTGCATTCACTTTGAATTAATCAAAAGGGAGATTATCCTGAATGGATGTGACCCACTAGATGTCAGAGAGGTTCTTGTTTGATGCCACTCAGTTATGGTACTTTATGCAGCAACAGGAAACTAATATACCCACAAACTGGCCATGCATCTGTCCATTCTCTTGCCCACACTCTTCTTGCCCACACTGAGGATGCTAATGTGGAGGAAAAAATAATCCTGAGGATAGATGTAGGTCTGGAGACTCTGTGAGCCTTGTAATCAGTCTCAAACATGGAAGTGTGGCCCTGACCATCGATGCCCCCTATCTCCACCCCCGATATATCTGAGGCACTCCACCTGTTTCTTAAACCTGATGCTTGGCCTCACCTTCCTCTATTCACTCCTGGGAAGTGGAGCTATGATGGCAGCTGTGACTTCATACCTGGCCTCCCAGGGCACAGACCTATGTTTGCATAAATCTTTTTCCTGATAGTCTGGCCAAGACCATGTTTTTTTAAAAGAAACCTTTACAAGAAAACTAAGGGGAAGAAGGAAGAGCACTTTTTGGAATGAAGGCAGATGCATTTACATAGGACACATTTCTGACTTAACTAAAGACTAGTCACAGCCTGGCTTGGCAGGTGCCGCTCCTGGAACACTGCTCTCCACATCCTCTTCCTTCCCGGCCCTGTCTCTGCAGGAGGTTCACACTGTGCCAGTCTCCCTCTGGCACCACTTGCATTTGATTTGGCACCTTTCTGGTCCTGGAGCCACCCTCCAGGTCCTCCTGCTCTGGTTTCTAGCTGAGTAGATGAACAAGGTACTCCCCTATCCAACCTCAAAAATTCCTCTCCTAGGCCTTATAACGGGGGCCTTACAAGACAACACTTTTTGCTTCATTCATTGTCTTTAGGTCTCTGTGCTCCTGTATCTTACTCATGTTCTCTGATCTCCTGGGCTTTGACTCACATAAAATATAAAGAATTCACTATGTGTCAGAAAACTGTGCTGAATTCCAGAGATGCAGAGAGGCTGTAAGAAGCTCAAGGCCTCCTGGGACTGCCTAAAACATGCTTAGTAGTCCATTTTTGAGGCAGTACTAAATTATTTTACTATATTAGTAGTATACTATATAAATATAATATATATTATATTATATTATATTATATTATATTATATTATATTATATTAATGGTATATGTTATTGATATATTATTCTAAAACTCAATTCATGGTCAACCTATTTTTCTCAGCTAGTGTCTAAACTTCATCTAGCTAATAGCCAAAGTAGCACCATGGTGGGGTCCAAAACTGACCTGCACCTTTTCGATTTCCTATAAGTATACTCAACAAAGTTGGGGGGAAAAATGTCATAAAATTTAGTGTCAAAGTGCCATCTCCCTATTGACTTCTCACTATCAGAGACCCAGGAGGAAATCAAATATTGATTTGCCTTGGCCAACATGAATCAGTAGAGGTAAATATTAACCTCTTGGGGGGGGGGGGGTCCCCTGCTATTCAAATGTGTGCTGGGCTCAACACAAGAATTCTCCAGTTTGAGTTTTCCTATTAAATCCAAAAGCATAAGTATTAGTGTTTTGCTAAAAAATAGCCTCATGAAAATAAGTTGACCATCCCCATCCATCATCTGTCTTAAACCACAAGTTCCTAGGAGACATTCTAGATGCATGTTGTTGCCTTTGTTCTGTGATCTGCACAACATGAAGGGCGAGTGGCCACTCAAATGAGTTCTAGTGGTGACAATGAAAGCCATCGACGATCCCTGGGAATTGCCCATGTCAGTTTTGTTAAGAATGGCAGTGTATGAGTCATTAGAAATATAATGGAACATTCACATGAGAATGGGAAAAGTCCCAAGCAAGTTATACATAAAGGCACCCCTTTTTCTAGTTGAGAATTGAACCTATCGCTCACATCAGGGTCCAGAGGTCACTAGTTTCAGAGTAATCTCAAAGGCCAACCCAACAAAAACAGATGTTGTTTTCCTTCAAGCAGATAGCAGCTATCAAAGTTCAGAAGAAAACAGTCAGAAAGAAAGTTTAGAAAGGAACAATTGGACCCGAAGTTTAATATTCAGATTACTGACTCCATCCCTGCCACTGTGAGGTTTACAGTGACCCTCTAAGAGCACTGGAGCAGTTAGATTTCATCTGCTAATGTCATGTTAAAAAAAGAAAAAAGAACATGCTGGAAACTTTCTTGTCTAGGCATAAACTGAATCTCAAATCATTTGATAAAGGACCCTCATACTCTCCTTTAATTGCAAAATTATCAGGAGAAAAGGAACCTTTTCATACTTCCTCCAGCCCTAGTAATTCAAAGATTAGCTGTTTGGGAAGGCTATATCTAGATGGGGAATCTTATTGTACAAGTCATTTCTTTAGATTTCACTTTTCCCATCAGTAAAATGGGTACCAGTGTCATACTGACCTCTTCCACACCACTTATTTGACCTAGGTCTGTATAGCAATCTCTTCCATCACTTTATTCAACAGCTAATGGGTACATAAAGTCTGTCAACATCCCAGCCAAGATTAGGGGGAGGGGGAGGGGGAGGAATCCAAAGGAGACGTCATTAATGTTTATTTTGAAACATTTATGTTTTTTTTCCACTAGGGGAAAATAATGTGTTAATGGAAAACTGAAATAAACTGTGACATTCGCTTGCTTAGCACTCATGGATGCAGAAACCGATGCACACCGTTTATTCAATAATGGTGATATTGGGGCAGGGGGGGTCATCTCCAGGCAGAGTTGCTAGGAAACAAAGGTCACTAACAAGATTACTTATTGATTTTTCTCTAAGAATCTATTGATAAGCTCCTTATCAACATAGTTCTTATCATCAGAGGTAGGATGAGGGAAGTGGCTAAGGATATTGTGTCATTAAATCTTCTCAACAAATATATGTATTAAGTCATATTATTATCCCATTATACCAATGAAAAATTGCAGGCTCAAAGAAGTTCTATAACTTGGCCGAAGTTGCAGAGCTGAGGGGGAGACAAGAGCCATGAAATCAAAATGAGTCCCTCTGACTGTAAAAGCCATAACCCTCTTGAACATTCATGGTTCACATGTGGGTGACTGTTGTCATGTATGTGGGCATCTGAGAGGTTCTGTGTTTTCTAATGAACATCTGTTCTCATTCATCAGAGAGAAAACCAAGACTCACTCTCTGGGCCACTGCTGGGGACAAAAATATCTGATAGTCATTTCAGAAAGATAGGTAAGGTCAGATCAGCTGACCCTCAATTCATATTTGTGTCTTTTTCTGGTAAAATGAAGATAGCAAATTCATCTCCTTCACTGGGTCATTATAAAGATCAGATGACACAGACCATATCAAAGAACTCTGCAAATGCTAAAGCCCTTATAAAGGTAAGGTGAGATGACTGAGACCCACAGGGCTGTTTCTCACCTGCCAGGCTTCTGAGCTATTTCCTCATCTCAAATGTCACCACAAAAAGGGAGTGCTTTTTTCAGGATTGCTTGTTTGGGGAGGGGAGTGAAGATGAACAGTGGAGGTTCCAGAGCAGAAGTGTGTCTGTGTACCCTTCTAAAGCGAGCCATGCAGGGCTCAGTTCATCCTGGCATAGCCAGCCAGTAGAAGAGCACTAGAATAACCAATTTTCATTATATGTGGATTCCCTATGTGCAAACTCACCTACTTGTTAATGTTTGTAACCTCGATATCAATACTTGCGGTGCTTTCTCAGTCACTCGCAAATACGCAGAGCAGCCAAATTCTTGAGTTTCCTGAAGTGCAGGCTCTCAGCTGAGCTTGAACGAGGCGACCTTCTGCCTTCTTGTTCCAGACCTCCTATTGCAAACAAGTGTCCTCTTCATGGTCCATTACTGCCATATTTTTCTTTTTTTTTTTTTTTTGCACTTGGTGTTGGTGATTTTGCTGTTTTAAATGACCCCCAAACATTGTGCTGAAGGGCTGGCTAGTACTCTTAAGCACAAGAAAGCTGTGCTGTGCTCATGGAGAAAATCTGTTAGGTAAGTTTGATTTAGGCATGAGCTTTAGGGATGTTGGCATGAGTTCAATGTCAACAAATCAACAAAATATTTTAAATAAGGTGTCTTTAAACAGAAACACACATAAAACAAGGGTGTGTATTGATTGGTTGATGCAAATGTTGTGACCAGAGGCCCACAGGAACCTACTTCCCCTATGGGCAACGATTCAGTTTTCACTAATTCAGGGTTTACAGAACTTTATAGGACATAGCTATCTCCAAACAGAGAACTGATTATGTTTAATCATTAAAATTTGTAAGTACAAAATATAAATTTCAGGAAGTATGGGAAAATACCTGTTATGCATTTAAAGAACTACCTGTTAACTGTCTAAAACCATATACATGAAAGAGGGTTGGAAGGCATATATGAAATAGATAATAGTGTCTCTTGGTTAGTGAAAATATAGAAGAAGTATTTGTATTTCTCTAAAGAAGGCAATGTATTTTCATGGTTTTAAAATACAACTTTAAATGGAAAATAACTGCTACCATTAATATCTGTGAGAAAAAAACATGTAAGTCCTTATTGTCAACTTTATGACTAAAGCTATTTTGGCAACCAGCCCAAAGGTAGGTAATTAGAACTATCGGGAGGACTAATGAGGTTTGATTCACTTTTCTGAGAAACTTGAAAGTGAACTTCCTAATATGGATCTCATGTACTATCCAGCACTGAAGGTCCTTTCCTGTTTTGATTTCCACTATAATGTACTCAGCCTCCTTCCCCTACTTCCTCACACTGGTATGACGTCACTCCCAGGTCCTCTGATCCTCAGCCCCTCATCTCAGAAAGGCAGTGCCTATATTTCCAACTCTAGTCATGGACCCTGTTTTATAACCTTCATGGCATTTACTATTATCTGAAATTATTTCATCTGTTCCACCTTTAATTGCCTGACCTCTGGCCCCCTCACTGGACTATACCGGAACTGTCATCTGACTTATTGTTCCACAGCCACCTCATCCCACCCCACCCACTACCACACCTACAAGGCTGAAATAGTAAATAAGTATTTGCTGACTTACTGACTCTTAGGTTTTCCTGATTTCTTTTTCTCCTTTGGCCCCACACCAGCCATAATCATTCATTTACCTATCTGTCTTATTCTATGAGGAGTTTAGGAATATGTCAACCATGGAATATGTCCTCTCGATTTGTCCTTTTTTAAAAACATATTTTTATTGATTTCAGAGAGAAAGGGAGAGGGAGAGAGAGGTAGAAACATCAATGATGAGAGAGAATCACTGACTGGCTGCCTCCTGCACACCCCCTGGCCCAAGCCAGCAACCCGGGCATATGCCCTTGACCAGAATCAAACTGGGGACCCTTCAGTCCACAGGCTGACATTCTACCCACTGAGCCAAATGACTAGGGCTCAATTTTTACTTCCTGATAACTCCATCCTGATATATCTCTGGGAGACAACAAAGTTCAGAATTAGAGATTTAGTTTTCTGGAACTCAACTGCAGTTGATTTACAGTGAGCCTAGTCCTGGTGGTGTTTTGTGGAAAACCTGCTTATCACTTAGCTAACTGCAACTCCACATTCCTTCTTCATGACCAAATTATTGCAACAGTCTTCTACACACACTCCAGTCTGGCTGAAGTCCTCCTGGATTGATGAATAAATAATAATGTCTGAGATTTGCTGTTGGTTTATGTTAATGTTCTTAAAAAGGGCCAGCAATCCCCAACACATGACCCTCCTGAAAGGGAGGTGTGTGCAGCTGTGGAAGAGGAGACTTTGGGTTGGTGATGACCATCTGGAAAAGTGACTATGGAGAAGTCATTTTTTCTCCGTTGTAAAATGCTTTCTTCACCTGTGTGCTTTAAGCCATGAAGGACACTGAGCTATTTCTAACACCACGTCTTCATCAGAAAGCAGCTGTAATAGAGAAAAAAAATGCTTTGCTTAATCCTGTTTTCAGGATGGTTTCCAGGCAACCCCTTGATGCTGATATGCTCATGGGTTTTCACACAGCCCAGCCATATCACACAGTCTTATAACTTTGCCGGGAGGAAAAAGGAGCAGGGGCTTGTGAGCAGCAAAGAGGGAAGAATAAATGGAAGTTCTTAGGATGAATCACGGAGAAAAAAATCTAGTCACTATTAATAGAGAGAAAATCAAAACCTTGAGTAGCCCTGGCACAGGGTTCAGTCTGGAAGGCTGAAGGTCCACAGGCATACCTGGAATTCTGCCCTTTGATCTTGACATACAAGTTGGTTTTGTTCTCGCTGTGCATGAAGAATAACTAAACCGATGTGGACAAAAAGCAGTTCTAGGGAAAGTAACTTCACATCATGGTCTGATCATAAATCCCACCCTGGTCAGATCCTGGTGGGTGGTCAAGCCCCAGACCTATAACCTTTCGTTAGCGAAAGGTTTTTAAACCGGCCCTGTCTATTAATTACTCTTGCGTATCTAGGTTAGACATACCTTTGAAACGCCAGAAGTAATACCCCTCAAAGGTGTAACCACCCTCAAAAAAGCTCACGAAAGAATAAAGATAATTTAACACACAAAAACATAATCTTGTTAACTTTCCTGTAATCCAGTCCCTGCCTTATTTTCTCCTACCTTCAGGTACTCTTCCATAATCCCAAATGCTTAATAGAAGATACAAAACTGTTATTCTGGCAATCTCACCAGTTTGGCTCAAATAAACTCTTATAATTTTACTAGAGGCCCGGTGCATGAATTCATGCACATTGAAAGGAAATTAATTAGAAGAAATATTTTAATATCTCTATTCTCCCTTTCTCCATAGTAGAAGTGTCAACCAAATTCACATCGACAATGACAGATGGAAACACACGCATGCAATTGGCATCAGCAAGAGCTTTATATACATATAGATAAACTTGCTTAAGTAGACCTGATTTCTGATGTAGCTAAACTTTTTTCAGCCCAGTGAAGCACCCCAACTTTTCTTTCAGGTATAATTGTCAGCAATACATCAATAAATATCAACACAAAGCACATTTTATTGTAGTTCACACAGGGAGAACAAAGGGTAAAATATTTAACTGCAGCTGTGTTTGACTATAGTCTGTGCAGCGGGAAAACCTCAAGTCATTTTCAAGGTCCACCATTTCTTAGTTCTTTTCAATTGTGTCAAGTTTCTAAATTTTCTAAATCTGCATTTTCCAGCTAATGAAAAGAAAATAGGATTCCACCGAGTCTCCTATCTACCTACTCCAGGACTTCTGTGAGAATCAAATGAGATTAGGCACGGGAAAATGCTTCACAGACATTTGGTTAAAGTGTGAAATGTTTGCACCTGGCTATAAAGTAAGTCATGTTTCTGGGCTGAGGAAACTTCAAGGAGGCTAGAGGCTAGTCGCTAGGCACCATTACCAGCACCCACAGTGACCATTTCTGGGCTGGGTTGGGCTGGGCTGTGGGCCACATTTTGTGCAATGGGGTCTCAGCAGCATCAGCATCAGCATCAGCTGCAATTTGGTGGGGTGCTGCTCCAGGATGGTGGCAGGGCCTGTATCCCACTTGGGGGAAGCCAAATGTTGCTTTGTGGGTACCAGGTCTGTGGTGCTGTTTCTCTGTAAATGGCCAGTATACTTCATGGCAGCCCCTATATTGAGCATTTGCCCCCAGTGGTCAGTGCGCATCATAGTGGCTGGTCGGACACTTGGCATATTAGCTATATATACATAGATGTACTAGAGGTCTGGTGGCATGAAATTTGTGCACATGGAGTGTGTCCCTCAGCCCAGCCTGCACCCTCTCCAATCTGGGATCCCTCTCACAATCCAAGACTGCTGGCTCCCAACTGCAAACCTGCCTGCCTTCCTGATCACCCCCTAACCACTTCTGCCTGCCAGCCTGATCACCCCCTAACCACTCCCCTGCCATCCTGGTCACCCCTAACTGCTCTCCCCTGCAGGCTTGGTCAACCCCAACTGCCTGCCCCTGCAGGACTGGGTGCCCCCCAACTGCCCTTCCCTGCAGGCCTGGTCTGGTCTGGTCACCCCTAACTGCCCTCCCCTGAAGACTTGATTGCCCCCAACTGCCCTTCCCATGCAGGCCTGGAACCTCCCACTGTCCTCCCCTGCTGGTCATCTTGTGGTGGCCATCTTGTGTCCACATGGGGGCACCCATCTTGTGTGTTGGAGTAATGGTCAATTTGCATGTTACTCTTTTCTTAGATAGAATATATAAAACAATTCTCTACCGATTTTGGATGTTTCTAATGTTGACCACTGTAGAGGGCCGGCCCCCAGGGAAGGCACCTAAGCATTCTTTAAATCAGTGTCAGCTGAATCCGAGGCACCAGCCACCAAAAGGGCTGGATGCATTACTCAGTACTGACTTTTAACTTGCTTCAGGTGCGGCGGGGGGGGGGGGGGGGGGGATTGAAATGTAGATTCAGCGGAGCCCCTGGAATGAGAGAATGAGTGGGGCCTGGCCCCACTTAAGCTCCTTTGATTTTAAGTCTTTTCATGTGAAACCCCTTTCTGTTTAGTATAAATATACACGCCGCGTTTAGGTTGGGGTTCTGTCTCTCTATCAGAGAGCAGAGATGCTATCCAGCCCCAGCTTTATTTTCTATTTCTGTGTCATCTATTCTTTTCTATTATTTCTCAATCCCCAGACCCTCTTCTCAGTAACTGGACCCTACTTCTCTCTCCACGCTGGTTGTGGAGAAGAGAGGAAAACCCCAACAGACCACAATAACTAAAATTTTGAAGTGACCCATAGCATTTAAGGATCACTGGGGATGAAAGTGTAAGATTTCCATGTTTATTTCATTTTACTACAATCTTATGTCATTTTTCCTGAAAAGACCAGTAATCAGTCAAGGAGCATAATCCACAATTCACAAGATGCCTGCTCCTCCAGGTAGAACAGCCCAGCTCCCCAGGGGAAGTAGGAGTGGAACAAGGAGGGGCTGTGGCTCCGCCATCTCAGAGGTGCCTCTTTACTCCCTGTTCTAACTGCAATGCCCCTGCTTTCTAGTCTCACAAACGTTCATCAAAAAGAATAATCAGGGGCCTTGCAGGGTGGTGTCACCCTCTATAAGGACAGTTATACCTCAAGTCTGAGCTACTTAAGGAGCACCCCTATCTTTAGAACCCGATCATTTTGTTTTGCCAAGCTCCCAGATCCACCAAGTAGGGTTTATCTGAAACCGTGAATAAAGGAGTTTGGGATGTGCACCTTGCTGTGGGGCAGTGAGAGGAGGCAAGAGAGAGAAGAGACAGGCAGTGGGGCTGAAGGGTGCGGGGAGGGGAGGGAACCAACTGCCCCAGTTTGCCTTGGATGTTTTAGCACTGAAAGTCCTGCATTTAGAAAAACACCTCAGTCTTAAGCAGGCCAGGACTATTGCTCAACCTACAAAAGAGGAGGAAGAAAATTGCAGACATTGCCTAAGCACAGGCATACTTAGTCAGTCAACACTTAGTCACGCAGAGCCCAGACTTGGCAACCCTGCTCCGAGGTGTCCCGCTCTAAAGCTGCAGTGAGCCAGCAAGGGCGATGTGGAGCCTCCCCACCCTGCTCTCTCCACTGGGACCCAGGCTCTTGTTTCACATAAAAAGAACTCTAAAACGCAGCCTTCTTCCGACACAGCCTCGGGCAGAGACACCATTCCTCCAGCATTTTCACTTACATTTAGAGCAGTGGTTCTCAATCTTCCTAATGCCGCGACTCTTTAACACAGTTCCTCATGTTGTGGTGACCCCCAACCATAAAATTATTTTCGTTGCTACTTTGTAACTGTAATTTTGCTATTGTTATGAATCATAATGTAAATATCTGTGTTTTCCGATGGTTTTAGGCGACCCTGCTAGGAGTTCTCGACCTGCTGTAGAGCCTAAGACCATCGGAAAACGCAGATATTTACATTACGATTCATAACAGTAGCAAAATTACAGTTATGAAGTAGCAACAAAAATAATTTTATGGTTGGGTGTCACCACAACATGAGGAACTGTGTTAAAGAGTCGCGGCATTAGAACGGTTGAGAACCACTGGTTTAGAGGAACATAATCGATGGCCATAATAAATCACCTTCCCACTTCTGCTGTCCCAGGGCAGCCTTTTGTAAGAAGCTGGCCCTCACACTACCCCTTCATCATTAGAAATCCTCTGGAAGTCCCTGCCCATTTTCCACCTTCACAGAATAGGAAGCCATCAGACAGCCATGGAAAAAGCGTGCTTTCACAGACATTTCCTTTCACAAGCAAGCAGCAGAGGTCTGGCGGATAGAAACAGGTTGAAGCCTCGTTTGCTAAGAACCACAGGATAATTGTGACAATGGTGAGTCTATGACTGGTTCTTAGGACTGTCACCTCATTCATTTCCCATTTAGCCCCTCAAGCCAGACAAACATCAGGTTCAAAAATACTCACCAAGCCCAGAAATCTGTGTAAGGGCACCTGGCCCTTTGTTATAAATTGTGATTAAAATGTTGTTCTATCCCTTGCCAGTCTTGGTCATTGTTTACAGCACAGGCCCACCCACCGATGAGTCATGGCTTCAATTCCTGGGGTAAGGGCATGTACCTGGGTTGCAGGTTCGATCCCCAGCCCAGGTTAGGGTTTGAGCAGAAGGCAACCAATCCATGTGTCTCTCACATCTCTCCCCACTCCCTTCCTCTCTTCCACTCTCTCTAAATATCAATGCAAAAAATATCCTTAGGTAGCTGAAACCGGTTTGGCTCAGTGGATAGAGCTTCGGCCTGCAGACTTAAAGGTCCCAGGTTTGATTCTGGTTAAGGGCATGTACCTTGGTTGTGGGCACATCTTCAGAAGGGGGTGTGCAGGAGGCAGCTGGTCGATGTTTCTCTCTCATCAATGTTTCTGGCTTTCTATCCCTCTCCCTTCCTCTCTGTAAAAAAATCAATAAAACATTTAAAAAAAAAATCCTTAGGTAAAAATAAAAATAAAAAGTTGTTCTAATTGGAAAAAATCTGAACTAAAGATTAATTCAGAAAATAATTTAACAGATAGCCCTGAGCCCACCATTCAGACTCTTACAATGTAAACCTGCTATGTTGGCCTCAGATTTTCAAAAAAAGTACTGAAATGTGACAGATAAAACTACCTCACTCAAAGCAGCAGGTACCGGAGGAAGGTAGAAACTGAAATCTCAGGAAGATTAAATAACATCCCCAAGGTCATACAGGGAGTGTTTCTAGGAATTCAAATCTTAGTTATTCTTGCTGCAAGTAAAATTTCTCTTCTTTCACTAGGTCTCTTAGAGTCCACTTGAAATCATTCCTCATTTGATACTTGAAACACTAACCAAACACATGATTCCAGGACTCAGATTCTGCTGCCACCAAATGCTAACAGATGTCATATATTTGGTGGCAAGACCGTATAGTCAATTCCCTTTGAGAATATAAAACTTCAAATCAAAAAAGACCCAAAAGGCCTTATAATTGTTTTATAAACAGTTGTTTCCTGCTTGTAAGTAAGTGGAAATGAAGTTAAAAGGCAGTGATTGTGTCAAATGTATAATGTATAACTAGTAGAGTACAATTTCTATATATTTGACATATATAATAATCTATAATAATAAAAGCATAATATGCTAATTAGACTGGACATCCTTCTGGACGACCTTCCGGATGAAGCCGGGGCTACGAGGTGCCCAGGTCCCAGATGCCAGAGGGAAGCTGGTACAGGCAACTGGGGGAAGGAAGGGCTACTCTTGCACAAATTTCGTGCATTGGGCCTCTAGTTTTTTCATATAAAACATCTTTCAAATTCCCTTCAAATCAAAACTGAACTCTCTCAAGCCCACCTCACCCCTTTCCGACTGACATTTCACTCTGCACAGTCGGGGTCCTGAGAATCCATCAGAGTGTCAGGCTGAATATTTTTTTGAGAAGCCAAACCTCAGAAATGCTGTATTGAAACAGTCCCAAATACCCATGGCAGTTATTTTATTTTATTTTACCCAGCATCTCACAATCCAGTCTGAATATTATGATCCGTACACACAGCAGTGTTTCACCTGAAAAGCCAGACCATTCAAACAGGTGGAACAACATTCCCCAGGGCTTAGTGAATCTGTTCACCTTTTTCTAGGAAAAAAAAATCTGCGGTTTACAGAAAAATGGCAAATTTCAATTAACCCAGTTGTGAAAAGTTGTTATATGAACAACGCTTCCTTTGTAAAACAGGCCGTTCTCAAAACACAGCGTGTGAATTTAATTCAATGCCCCCTGATGTACATTAAAATTCTCAAAATGTCCTGTCTTCCTTTCTTCCTCCCTCTGCACTCTCACAGCTCCAACTGCTCTCTAGCCAGACATAGCCACATGGACTTTCCCAAGCAGACAGTGCTCATCACACTTCCCTCTCTCTAAACACAAGAGGCTTGCGGCCCAGAATTCCATTTTTCTGCCTTCTCCACCTAGAAAACTTCATATGGGGCCTTTTCCCACTCACCTAGTAAGTCATCTCGCTCTCTATATACCCAAAATGCACCGGAGCCCCTGATTATTACTTCTGTGACTGCCTTTATCACTTACTTAATGCATTTTTATCTATTTCCTGCTCTTCAGGAATGTGACACAGGATTTAACACAGTACCTAGAGACCGCAGAAGCCGAATATATGCTGTATATATGGGTGAAAGGCACACCCCGTCGCTTTCTCTGTCCATCCACAAGGCTGCCTAGTTACAGGACTGCATGTCACCCTTCACACTGAAATCTCAATTCAGCTCTGACTACCTCCCACCAGAAAAAAACACAGCACCTGCAACCGAAGCAGCCAAGCCATTCCCTCAACTAATAAAGAACCCTTAGACTCAAGAGTAGGTGAATATTTTTTCTTCATTTTTATAAAGTGAAGAATATTTTGCTAATCCAAATAATTCCTACTCCCTCCATTCAATTTACCTGTTCCTCAAGTTTTCTTCAAGAATGCACCTGTAGAAAGCTGATCAGGTGTAAAAGAAGAGTGGTAAATGCAAGGGCCTATACCTCTTGACTCTGCCAAGGTATTAATTTGTCAATAAGCAAAAATACTTCAGATAAGCCCTTACTGATTTTTGCTATCACCTGGGATGAAATAATCATCATTTTACAGCAGTTCCTCCCCAAAGGTGGGGGCATCATGTTTAGCATCTTCCATACTAGCCCTGACTCACTGAAGTTTTGAGGTCTGTTAAATTGAACAATCACTTTCTAGTTTTTTCCTAAATCCAGACCATCACTGTACCTACCCTCCATGGTCACTGAGAGAAGTAGGCAGTTCCTTGACCCCTCCTCTTCCTTCCTTGCTCATGCAGTTCCCTGGGGTTAGTGGGAATACATTTGAGTTTAGAATTTATAGGCCAAAAGACACTTCAGGGAATTCCTGTTACCCGAGGCATACAAGGCCAAGGGTATGGCTAACAGACTAATAGCTAGAAGAGCATTCGTGTTTTGTTTTGTTTTTTGTTTGTTTGTTTGTTTGTTTTTTAATCCCATTGAGTTTGGGCCTTAGAGACAAATCACTGAGATCTCCAATCTGGTATCTGGGGAAAATGACTGGAATTTCCACTTCCTCGAAATGATCAGAAAAAGAAAAAAAAATCCTTAGCTACTTAAACAAACCCAGCAGCTTGAGATCATCTCATGGACTAAAAAGAGTCCAAAATAATTGTATTTAAGGAACTAACTCTTCTGCTTAGCATGTGGTACAATGCAATGCTCCAAGTGGTCCAGTTAATTAAGGGAATTGGGGAGGGGGGGCTCTTTTTCTCATATACCTTCTGTGTCAGACAACAATAAAAGAGCTGCTCTGACCTGCTCTTGAGCCAAGGCCACCTGAGCAGCCTCCAGCAAGGTCATCCAGCTGACACTTCCTCACTCTGCCTGATCACTGCTTAGATACGGGTGAGTGAGGTCAGGGATAAAATCCAAGGAAGGTTCAGCAGGTCAGTGCCTGCACTTTACAAACTTGAGCTCTGGCTACAATATAATGGAAGTAATACCGTGAGCACCTCTTTTCAGTCTTCAGAACAGCAATTCACAGGTGAGTGATGGGGACAAAATTAAAGCAGAAGACACTGTGGCAAACTTGAGAAAGGAACTAGACTTCAAGGAACTAGAATTGACTTATCAATGAGGATTGTATAGTCCTCATCTGAGAAGGTTGCAAAAAATGACCTAAGTACTATGCAGCTCCTCCCATGAAGAGAAGGTCTCCATTTCTCTGCACTCTGATTCTGGAATGGCCTTTTGAGTTGCTTGGCCAAGAGAATGTGGTGGAGATGACCCTGTCCAAGTTCTGAAAATGGACTTGACTCAAGAGTCTGGCACTTCCAATCTTCCTCTGAGAAACTTGAGCTACTCTGTGAACAAGCCAGGGCTAGCCTGTTGGATGATGAAAGACCCAAGGTCCAGGTCTCTCGTCAACCATTCTCTTCCTCTCTCACTCCAGCTGATCGCGAGCCATCCTCCAGAAGAAGAACTTTCTAGCTAACCAACAACTGGTCACAGACTCATGAGTGAGCCCAGAAGTAGGATCCATCTAAGCTGCTTTCACATTGCTTGCTGGTCCATAGACTAAATAAATAAATAAATGGTTGCATGTTTTAAGTTAAGTCACTAATTTGTCAGCAAGAACTCATACACCATTTTTCTTTTTGGTGATCATATGTCTAAATGGTATTTAATTCCTTGAAGACGGGGAATTAGACCAATGATTCCTCAAATAGTCTACAGACTAAGGTAAATGAAATCATGATGAAAGTCAAAGTCATAAAGACCAACTTAAATTATTCTAGGTAAATTACATCCTTTACCATCCAATGAAGAGATATGATACTTAGAAAATTTAAAGAAATTTTATTACCGAGCTTGCCAGTATTTTATCATACAATAGAAAATTAAATAATAAAATACTCACTTAGCTCAATAATTTTTCACTTTAACTCATTTCTCTTTCTCTTCATCTTCCCCTTCTCTAGGTTTTAAAATTCCCATTATTTCATATCCCCATTGTAGTTCTCTAACAAAAACAACAGGAAGATGAACCTCCACTTGTAAAGGCACTTTACCAGGTTCTTTATACACATTATTATTGTGAATTCTCCAACCATATTAGTGAGTATAATTAGACTAATTTTATACAGCAGTAAACTGAGGCTCAGAGGGGTTAGGTAATCTGCCAAGGTTACATGGTTTGAAGGTGCTGGAGCTAGAATTTAAGCCACCATCGGTGTGCTTTCCCATTACGTAGCATTGTCTCTATGGAATAGAATAATAAGTGCTGAGCTCATAACATAGACTTCTCATAAGAATGCAAGCTTAAAATACCGTGGCTATAAATATACACATGTATTGGGGGGGGGCAGTGTGTGAAAAAGAATAAAAGAGAGCTGTGCAAACTTGCAATTATGGCCCTCCAAAAATGGAATTTTATTGATTTTGGCCAAAGCTTTTCCATGACGAAGAGGAAGAAGAGAGAAGCAGGAATATAAGATGCTTAAGATTAGTGGCACATTAGCCTGGAATCATCCAAAAAAGTCATAATTGGACCAATTATCTCTAACCCTGAAGCACACCTGAAGACATGAGGAGGGGAACCATGGGAAATTCACAAAAGTGCCACAGGCTAGTTGTGTAGACTTGGAAAGAGTTTTACCACAACACAACCTCTATTAAAGTCAAATGCGTTCTATTCAAATTAACAAATAAATATAATCTTATTAATTATTTTAAACCTAAACTTGATTTTTTTCTTTTACTCAAAAAAATATGGCCTTAAAATCTGTTTTAGTAAGAAAGTTCAATTTTTACATTAAATCGTTATGTTCTGTATTAAATTCACTTCCTTCTTCCAAATTACTTATAAACTGGAGAGGAGAGACAAAACATTTTTAAAATTTTGGACTCCAGTGTTCACAGTTTAAAGGAATGAGTACAGTGTCCCTGAGATCAGGCCAGGGTATCAGGAAGCAGCAATCTGGGGGAAAGTGCGTGCTCTGTGAATTAGGACCAGGGGAAACACCCTATGGGGACCCTCCCTTACAGCCAAAGCAAAGCTGAGTCTGATTCTCTCTGGTTGAATCAACTGGCCCCAAAGCTGGAGGAGTCTCAGCCTTTCCCCTCTTTGCCCACTCTGGAGGAGGTCTTTTCTTCCCCCCTCCACACTAACAGGACACTCAGGGCATCCCCTTCTGGAGAGCAGGCCCCCACTCTTGCTATGGTGTTCCTAAGTCACTCCCCAGTCCCATCACCACATCTCCCCCTCGCTGCACCAGACCCCTGGATATGCTTCTGGTCCTTGGAAAAATGAAGCTCTTTCTTATCTTGTCCGGGGGCACACTTCACAGGCCTGTCAATGATCACCTTGACCACTGTCTCTACTCTGTCCCTGAAAATTCTCAGGCTCAATCTTTGCCAAAGGACCCCCTCCCAACTCCCACTTCCCTAGTACACTGTCCAAGACTCTGTCACCTGATCTTATGATGCTATCCGCCTTCTGCCCCCACTGCTCTCACCTGACCCTCCCCTCTATGCCTGACTCCCGAACTTTTCTGAACCACAGAATCCCTTTCCTGGGAACTCAAACTGTTCCCGTTCTCTGTGAACCTGCCTCCAGCCCTTCATTTGTCCTTCCTGTTGCCCCGACTCACATCCACACCCTGCTCTGTTTCCCCATCTGCCATCCCACCGAGAGTCAGGGCCCAAGTCAGGAAACTCTTGTCCTCCCAGGAGGAAAATTAGAGAATGCCCACAGTGAAAGGGAACTTGAAGGTTTTAAAATTCAAAACCAGGCTCAACATAGGGATACTACAAGCTGTCCCCTTACCACTTTGGCTGGATGACTGCGGTACTGACTCTGGAACTTCTCTGAAGACTGCCATAAAGAAGGACCTTGAGTATTCTCAGATCATGTTGCACCTCTGCTTAAAATCCCGAATCTCATCCAGTGAGCAGCTGGCTCCCAGACCCTCCTTGCTCTGCCCTCTACTCTCCACCTTCATCTAGCTTCATGTGTCCCTTCTTTCCGTCACTCACGCTGCTCCGGGCATGAGGCACTCCTGGCCTCCTACTGCTCCCCATGCACCAGCACACACCTTCCGCAGCCACTTCCCATCCCCCACCCCCTCACACACACATCTGTGCTCCTTCACCTACACTGCCTTCAGGCGTAAATGCCACAATAGCAGATGACTTTCCTGACTATCCTAAGTGCTTGAGTCAACCACTGGTTTTACTGCTTTCTATAATACTGTCATCTCCTGAGAAATTTCATCCATGTGTGTTTGTTTTCCATCTTCCTCACCAGCATGTCAACTTCAGCACCCAGAATACAGTATCTGGCACAAAGCAGGTACTTTATAAATATCTATTCAGTAAGTAAATTCTCACCCCCTTCCACCCTCTACATCCACCAGCACTCACATACATTAAATATATGCTCTCACCTAATGTTCCTAGCTAGCAAGGGGATTTGAAGACTAGTTCTAACATATAAATGGCTCCCCTTGACCTTGAATCTTCAATTCCTCCATTTCTCTTTCCTTCTGCCCCTTTCACACCACCACCTCCTTCACTCTCTTTCTTAATCCAGAACTTCCACCCCAACAAAAGCCTTGGTGAGTACATGGTCCATTGTCACCTTCCAATCTAAAGGGCAATATGCTAATTATACTGGGACACCTTCCAGGAGACCTTCCAGACATTTTTCTGAACAAAGCCATGGTGGCAGGGCTGAAGTAGAAGTGGTTAGGGGACAAGAGGGGAGGGCAGTTGTGGGGGATCAGGCTAGGATGGGACGGCAGTTGTGGATGGGTGATCAGGCCAGTGGGGAGGGGGGCGTTGGGAAGGGATCAGGCCAGCAGGGGGGGGGGGGCAAGTTGGCAGGGGCAGCAGGCTGGCAGGGGCAGCCAATGGGGGGTGAGCAGGCTATCAGTGGGGATCAGATGGGGGCAGTTAGGGGTGAGCAGGCTGGCAGGGGGAGCCAATTGGGAGCGAGCAGGCCATCAGTGGGGGTCAGTCTGGTGGGGAGCAGTTGAGGATAAACAGGCTGGTAGGGGGGCAAGCAGGCCAGCAGGGAGGGTAGGTGAGGGTGAGCAGGCTGGCAGGGGGGGCAGTTGGAGGTGATCAGGTTGGCAGGGGACAGTTGAAGGCAAGCAGGACAGTGGGGGGGGGGCAGTTGAGGGTGAGCAGGCTGGCAGGCAGAGTGATTAGGGGCAATCAGGCTGGCAGGCAGATGAGTGATTAGGAGCCAGAAGTCCTGGATTGCGAGAGAGATGTCCCCTGAGGAGTTCCAGATTAGAGAGGGTACAGGCTGGTGCATGAATTTAGTACACTGGGCCACTAGTCCTATCTAATAAAAGAGTAATATTCAAATTAAACATCACCCCGCTATACCCACAAGCCACACCCATCAGCCAATCAGGAGCAAGTATGCAAATTAACCCAACCAAGATGGTTGTGGTCACAGAGCGAGCAGGAGGCTTGGGTTTCCCTGGAAATGAAGGAAGCCAAGCTTTCTGCACACCCTGGCTGGCTTAGGCCTCTACTCAAGGCTAAAAAGTTTCAATTATAGAAGATAAATAAATCCCAGATATCAGGGCCTCCGCTTGGGTCACCAGGGGGCATGGCCAGCCTGCAAACCACCACAGGCCCCTTCCAGGCTGCCCCATGCACCAAGGAAACCCCCATCCTGATCTGGGACACCCTTCAGGGCAAACCAGCTGGCCCCGACCCGTACACCAGGCCTCTATCCTCCTAGCTAATAAAAGTGTAGTATGCAAATTGACCATCACTCCAACACACAAGATGGCTGTCCCATGTGGACACAGGATGGCCACCACAAGATGGCCAGCAGGAGAGGGCAGTTGGGAGGAACCAGGCCTGCAAGGGAGGGCAATTGGGGGCGATCAGTCCTGCAGGGGATGATAGTTAGGGGTGAACAGGCTCGCAGAGGAGGGAAGTTGGGGGCAACCAAGCCTGCAGCAAAGGGTAGTTGATTGGGACCCAGGCCTGCAAGGGAGGGCAGTTAGGGGTGACCAGGCCTGAAGGGAAGGGCAGTTAGGGGTGATCAGGCCTGCAGGGGAGGGCAGTTAGGAGCAAACAGGTTGTCAGGGGAGAAGTTAGGCACCAATCAGGCTGGCAGGGGAGTGGTTAGGGGGTGATCAGGCTGGCAGGCAGAAGCGTGCCAGCAGTCCTGAATTGTGAGGTAGGATCGGGCCTAAATGGGCAGTCGGACATTCCTCAAAGGGTCCCAGATTGGAGAGGGTGCAGGCTGGGCTGAGGAACACCCCCTGCTTGTGCATGAATTTTGTGCACTGGGCCTCTAGTTTGCTGATAAGAAAGATGACAGATACAGTCCTCCTAAAGCTTGGTTTTTTCTTTGGCTCTAAGCCAAACACACATTGTCTCATCTACATCTTGGCAAACCATGCTACTACCTAGCCAGCACTACTTGCTTCCTCCCCACAAAGGATGTGTTTAATAATCACCTCTAGACATTTACCAGGTATTCGTGTAAAAGTTTTCACTTTTTAAATATCTATACTGTATTCACCTCACTCTACTTTTCTGGTAACCCATACTTCATTTTGATATTCCTTATACTTCAACAACTCATGAGATTTTTTGTACTTATCTTGTAAGTATCCATCCTTCTATCATCGGATACATTCTTTTGAAATCTGAGCATACCAGAGAATTTTCCAGTTACTCTCTGGTGTCGCTTTCCCTATCTTTGTGTTATTTTTCCTGTTTTTTATAGATTGAATTTCTTTTTCCCTTAACTTCCTGCTTCATGAAAGTAGGTTTATAGTTGTTCATATGGAAAATAATACAATCATTAATAAATAATAATACAAGGATAAATTCAATGTTTCACATACTTACAACTGGAAACCTACTGTTGCCCACCCCTGTATTTATATTAGAGTCTTTGGCTATGGAGCTTACCTAGATTTTTTCCTGGATCATTTAAAATCCTCCTACCTAAATTTCTGATACAGGGATAATTATGTTTAGGTGTTATTTGATTTGTTTTATAACCCTTATTTGGTGTTTTGGGGTTATTTGTTTGGTTTGGTTTTTTTAACCCTATTTTATTCAATGTTTGGCATATCTGTTGAAGAAACAAAAGGAAAGAAAAATGATGACAACACCAAAATAAGAATTTATCACAATCTATTTTCAGCAGAAACATAGTTCCCCTTATCCCCTTTAAAATGACAATATTAAATTAAAAAAAAAAAAAACCTTCACTTAATCCACCAACAAATCTATACCCTGGCTTCTCAAATACTTGTCACAACAAATCAATCAGCATTTTGACAGGGGAAAGTTTTCCTCAGATGTTTACTTTCTCACACTCAGCACAGGTCTGAAAACCTGAGGCTATGGATCCTCAAATACAAGAATTTTAAGACACCAAGAAAAACCAGATCACTTGGGTAAAGGTTTTTCTCTGAGCTTCCTGCCTGCAGGGAGAGAAGGCGGTTGACAAGCTGTGATGTGCAAGGTAATCAGACTGAATTCTCTGGACAAACTGCTTCCAAATTCTTCAAATCCTACCCTTTTCTTAAGATCATAGAAAATCACAAACCATTAGTGATTTTAGTTCCACTACAGGTCTATATCTACTACAGAGACTGTCCAATAGGGGAAACAAGATAGATGAGGAAACTGCCCATGTAAAGACACTCAAAATCCAGAGATTTCCAAAACCAGTTAGGTCAAGGGGCACCGTGATGGGCAGTACCCACAACAAACAGCTGCCAACTGCAGTAATCAAGTAACTAACAATTTTCCTATAAGAAGAAATTCCATTCTTCTTCCTCTCTCTCAAATACACATCATACACACACAAGCACACAAACCTACTTACACTCATTACAAAAGACAAAAGCTAACCGAAACTGGTTTGGCTCAGTGGATAGAGCATCGGCCTGTGGACTAAAAGGTCCCAGGTTCGATTCCGGTCAAGGGCATGTACCTTGGTTGCAGGCACATCCTCAGTAGGGGATGTGCAGGAGGCGGCTGATCGATGTCTCTCTCTCATCGCTGTTTCTGACTTTCTGTCCCTCTCCCTTCCTCTCTGTAAAAAATCAATGAAATATATTTTTTTAAAAAAAGAAACAAAAGACAAAATCTAAAAAAAAGAAAAAATGTTTAATTCTACCAGTTTAAGCATTTGATCCCCCCCCCATAATAATTAAATGAAATAAATTATCAAAGCCATCTAACTTTGAGGTTTTGGGATCTACTTCTGAACTATTAGAATATTAATATTAAAATATTAAGAGGACCTGTAATAGAAATGCTTTTTCTGATACTGTGCAATGGATAACTACTGCTATCAATATGCTAATTAACTAGTGAAATTTTGCTTGAGCTTGAGCAGCCCTTGTCAGCGAAGAGGTAAGGAAACATGCACAAAGTAATGACTGTTTTTCAAATATTTACAGGAGTCTCCAGAACTGAACTCAGATCATCAGGAGTTAAGGACCAACCAAGAACAAAGGGATTTAGAAATTCCCGCTTGAATCTCTTTCTGACACTTACCTGTCTTAGGCTCACACCCATCCCTTGCCTTGTTCCTTCTCCCTTCCCTTGACAATAAAAGACACCTGAATTCCAGACTCTCTTAAAATACGATGGAGGATTAGGCCTCCTGTTTTCTCAAGCTGGGCCTTTCCTTGTGCCAAACTCTGACATACTGAATACTGAACTTTCCTCTGAAGCATCAGGCACAAGAACATTGTACCTGTAACATACCCACAGATGGTTTGAGACTAAACATCCATGAGGCCAAGGTTAGTGGTTCTTCTGGAATACTTCCTTAGGCCACCTTACAAAGAACCCTGGCCCCAGAAAGCACAGATTAAACAGTCTTAGAGATGGAGCATGGCCCATAACAGGAGCAAAGAGCAGAAAAGGAAGCCAGAGGTTGCTATCTGAAAGATGTGAAGCCTGGGCACAAGTCTGCTCCTCTACTAAGGTCAAGTGAACTGACCATAAGTCTCACTCCACTTAACAGGGTCTGATTCTGCATCCGAGGAAGAGCAAAGTAAGAATTTATCACAATCTATTTTCAGCAGAAACATATTCCTGGAAAGTGCTGATATTTATGCCCAAATTGGCAATTGGGAGATCAAGCCACTGAATCTATCCTCCTAGCTTAGGGCAGGAAGTCTTATGGTCTCAGTCCACTTGGGCAGCGATAAAAAAAATAACATAGAGTAGCTTATAAACAACAGAAATTTATTGGTTTCTCCAAGTCTCCTCCAACAGGGTTTACATTAGGTCAGTCCCCCCCTACATCGCCCTAAACCCCATCACGTGGTCTCTGTCCCAACCCATAAATGAATCCAACCTGGCAGCTGCCACTTGCCACACCATCGGTTTCCAAGTTAAAGCATAAAATAATTACAGTGCATGAGAACATGCCTGTGTATATTACAGGGAAATGGTTGGGGTGGGGGGAGTAAGGAGAAAGGAGAAGGGAAAATAGAGAATGAAGAGAGAAAAAAGGAGAAACAAGAAACAAGAAAAAAGTAGAGTGGAAGAGTGAGAAGGAAGAAAGACTATATGGTGCCCGGTAAAACAATGTGTCAAATAAGGACATTGGTGGGACTGCTTAGTGAGGAGGGAAAGGAAAATCTGGAACCACAGCAAGATCCCTGGTCTTCCTTGTTAAGCCAAAGCAAACTGTTCTTAGTCTGAGAGAGAATGTGCTGCTATCATGATCCCAAGTCACAAAAACAATGTTTGCTCTTTCACCAGATACTGTATATTTAAAAATACGGCTACAAAGGACATTTTAGGAACAACTTGGGGCAATTTGAACAGGGACATATTCGAAAACAGCAGTGCATCAATATTAAATATTTTTGAGCAATGTAACTTTTACTGAGGTCATTCAGGATTATGTATTTATTCTTCAAGGATACTAGCTAATGTGTTTAGAGATTAAATGTCATGTCTCGACTAACTTTAAAAGGGTCAGCAAAACAAAACACCCAGAGAAAGAGAGAAATAAGCTAATATGGTAAAATATTAACAATTGGTGAATTTCGATGAAGGATATGTCTTCATTATACTACTTTTACAACTTCTTTCAGGTCTGAAATTTTTTAAAAGAAAAAGGTCAGAGGGGGAAAATTACAAACTAGCCATAACCTAAGAAGTAATGCCTATAAACCTTTGGATATCCCCATTTACCCAATAAGTTCCTCTAACTGCCTCTGAAGGCACTATCATGTGGGCATTAAAGGCTCATCCAGCTCTGGATTCAGGCTGCCTGTGCTGGGACATTTACCATTGATGAACAGCACAGGTTACTTACTTTCAAGCTCAGTTTCCTGACCTGCAAAATGGGGCCAAAGACAGTACAGTACCTAACTCGGAGAGTTAATGGGAACAATTCACAAAAGTTGTTGTTATTATTAGTAGTATTAGTAGTAGTAGTATTGATATGAGAGAGGACAGAATAACACATTCCCACTTACACAGCCCAAATAGAATCCCAAAATGTAAGATATTTTGTTCTAAAATTTTTTTCTCTCTCATCTTACGTAAAACACAGAAAAGCAACCTCAGATGGCATGTGCCAGAAACCACAGAAATGGAAACTAATCCATACACATCACGTCTTTAACAGAAAAACAGGGTGATGCCTCTCCATCAAACAAAGTTTCTTATAAACTCTGTTTTCTTAACTTCACACTCAGGCTGAAGCATTTTCAAAGAAGAAACTGTAAGAAAGAAAAACGAGCCTCCTTCTGCGAGCAGGACAGCCATGGAGCTGGGTAGGGCTCGGCGAGAAGTCCAAAGTCAAAACAGAACCCTTCTTCTGGCAGGAAAAGCTCCGGCCAAGGCCCTGAAGGCTGGCTTCTCCCCTCCCCACAGAAAGTGCCCTGATGACTGGAGTGTGGCCCAGACGGAGCACATTCCACAGGCGGGAGAGCAGGCGTGGGGCCAGCGGCCGTTAAACACCACTTTTGTATCCTCCAGCAAGAAAGAATGTCTGGAAGCAGCAGCATGTGCCTTGTTCTAAGAACGGATTCCTTCTCTGGCTATTTCTCTAGCTTATAGGAGACCTGTTATGCATCTACCTACACTGCCCTTACTTTATCCTCTTTCAAAAGTCTCATGGATGGCATGCTTCTAATATCAGCATGATATTGCATTAACATGAACACTGTGACGCACACAAATTTAAAAGAAAATAACCGAGTCTACACAGCCTCAAGTCCGATCTCCTGATAAGAATGCCTTGCTTCGGGTCTCCTTCCTTCCCATTGCAGACCACCTTATCCTATGTTTCTCTGCTCTTCCTCTGGACTTGTCTGGAGAGTCACAAAGAGCCACAGAATGCTTATTATGCATATGCTGGCTCTTTTTACCTTCCTAAAATTACTAATTAAAACTTACGCCAACCAACTTAAAAGAGAAAAGGAATATAACCTAAAATTCTAACACTTGGATATTAGTTAAGACATATAAAACATATACAAAATGAATACTATATAGGCATTAAAAACTAATAGATAAGTATTAAAATAAGAAAAATGTCCATCATTAAAGTTATATAAAAACTATGAATTATGGCTAATAAAGAGCCATAATGAGATTTTCAGTTTCTGTAATGGAGTAATATTTTTCTTATAATGAACAACACTGTAGTAACAGTTTTTTCTTAATAAGTAAACAAACAATGAATCTAGAATACGAGCAGATTTCTTGTTTTGAATTCCATAGAGGGGAACTAAAAACCAGGTATCATAACATTCATCAATAAATACATTGTGACTCAGCCAACACAGGGAGTGTTTTTACACCACCTCATTCCCATGTGGATACTCTGGCAACAGAGTCCTCCTGTTTGATTTGGGGAATGACCCCAAATACCAACACATGGATAGAGGCTGGCTTCAGGACCTCTGGGGAACGCAGCCAACTAACTTAGTCTAGCTGTGCTTCCTTCTAGCTCCCAAGAGACACGTGGATATCCATTGTGGTAAAGAGAATAGGCACCTGTGGGTCACTGTCTAGGAAACTGTTGTCTGTCCCTTGCAGTAGTACTAACGGATTAGTCAAAGCTCATCAACTTTGAGCACACACCCACTGGGAGCTTGTGGATTCAAATAATCAGGGTCTCCAGCTCTTGAACCCAAGTCTTCTACATACAAATGAATGAGAATAGGGATCTCTCTAAGTTCCTCATTAGTTGAGGGATTTCAAACCATCTTAGTCTTTCATACTAGCCTGTTTCTTCAGTTTTCTGTTGGGGTGTGTGTGTATGTATCTCCTGTATAAATAGTTTTAGACAGCACAGTCAATGGTTTGGATGTGCTCCTTCAAACATATAATGCCAACTCATCAAATGTTTTTATATTGTTAGAAATCTTGAAAGTTTTCATAGTTAACTACTGGAGAGTTAAACTGGGTATATGAATAGAAGAGTCATTAATTAGAAGCTCTGTATGAATAATTGATTATCAATGAACACGGGTCTTGCCATTCTCACTTTTTGTCTGCATATAACCAGACAATGCTGGTGTCTCAGGTATATCATACCGAGCCTCCAGACATAGTAATACATCTGGTGCCAAATGGGCCTATGCTACTACTTTCTTGACTATAGAAAATCTGCTATTAATTCTGGCTGCAAAGTTGGAATCAACTGGGAATGAGAAATAGTGAAAAAAGGAACTAATTAGAGGAAGAAATATCTGAAGTACAAAATTATGAAAAAATCATGCCAAGTATCTGCCTTCCTAAAATAAAAATATCCTTGTGTAAAAAAAAAAAAGTGAATAAAAAGACTAGTTTTGCCAACCCCCAGGAATTAATTGGGTTAATTCATGAAACAAATTTTTCTGAGTGCTGGGTACTGGGACACAACGGTAGTGAAAAGCAAACAGATCCTTGCTCAGTTGAAACTTACACTACTAACAGAGAGTGAAAATGTCCATCAAACAAAATAATAAACACAAAATATAAAAAGTTATAACCCCTCTGAAATAAAGGTACCCAGATCTCTAAGAGCAACAAGAGTTTTCTTAAGGCTTGAGTCAATCTAGAGGGTAAGCAACAAAGAGAAAGAGGAGGAAATGATCTCTAGACAGAGGGAATAGCATATGCAAAGGCCCTGTGGCAGGAAGGAATATATGTAAAGACCTATAGAAGGGGGAAGGAGTTCTTATGGATGAAGCAGATATAGAAGTCAAGTCAGAAGGGAAGCTGTAGGTCTTGTCAGAGACTGTTTTTCTCATAACAACAATATAAAGCCATTGAGATATTTACAGAAGGACAGTAACCTAATCAGATTTGCACTTTGAAAAGATTTTTCCCAAATTTGAGAATGATGGTGAGGAGAAAGAGGACAAAAGAGATGGAGGTTATTGCAGTAGTCCTGGCAAAAGATGGGGGTAGCTTTGTCCTAATGAGACAGCCAAGAAGATGGAAAGAAGTAGATAGAATCAAGATATTTAGGCAGAAAGGTCCATAAGACTGAGTGACTTATTAGACATGAGAGTTTAAGGAGAAGATGATGTCAAGGATGGCTTCTCGGTGCTTGACCTGCCCGGATAGATGAATGACTGCACCATTCGCTGAGAGAAAGAACAGATTTGGGGTGGATCCTGGGAGAGAAAAACATCACAAGCTCAGTCAGTGACATATTTCACTGAGATAGCAAGATGGCAACTGGATAATCGGGTTTTTGAGAGGGATTCGGGCTAAAGATATAAATTATAGGCCTATCATAATACAAATGGTAATTGAAGTTATAGGAAGTTGCCCCAAGGAAAGGTTACAGAATGAGAAGAGATGACATTCAGCATCCAGCCCTGAGATACGAAAACTGTTTCATAACTCAAAGGAGATAATGAATATGAGTGGAACTTGTTAACTGCAAAGTACTATATAAATCAGTTAGTATATGAACTGACATGGCTTAGAGATAGTTCTCCACATTTTTATAGATGTAGAACCTGAAAGAAAAGTTGCAGATCTAGGTCAACAAGGGTATTACTTTTAAAAGAAAAGGATAGGCAGAAGTTTAATCTATATCAAAACTCCAAAAACTCAGAACAGTCTAAGTTCTCTGTGAGCCCCAGAGGCTCCGGGAAGTGGGCTCAGAGTTACTCATAATCGGGGTATTTCTTTTTGAGAACCCACAAATGAGTCCTGTGCCAAGGCCTCTGCAACAAGCCGCTGCAGCTCCCAGGGGCCTGGCTGACACACTGGAACCTCACATCTGCAGGACTCTTGACCCCTCTTCCTCCCTTAAAGGGCCTTTGTCGTTTGTTCCCCAGAGCTGCAAGCAGGACAGAGGCTCTTTGCTTCTGCGCTCCTTAAAAGCAAGACAGACTTTGGGGAGCAGGAAAGTTAGAAAGAGACTTCATTCTGCACATTTCGGGCAGGACCAACACCCGTGGTTCAGTGAGAAGTAAAAGCATAAGGACTATACAGCACATTTCTTGAGGCACTCGCTCCTCATCTCCAATTGCCTCAACACCCATTTCTAAAATAGCAGGAAAAAGAAAGGCAATCAAGCCTTGCACAAACAAGCTTTTTTCTCTCTCTCTCTTAGGAAACCCCTTCATGTGCTGGAATGAAAAGTGATGTCACCCTCAAAACAGTGACCTTAAGACTCATTACGTCCAGCTGCACAAATCAAACACAGCTTAGCGCAGGCCACTGGGAAAGACAATGAGTGGGAGGCTGCACTAGATGAGCCTCGGTGGTTTCTCCAGCCCCAATGTGTCATAACCAGATGTGTCTCCAAAATAATCAGTCTTTCAAAAACATCTATTTTTTTTTTTCTGCGCTAATATGTACAGCAATGGCGTTCAGAATTCCAATTAATCACATTTTGGGTTCAACATGGATATTTTATCAGCCAGGAGTTTGCTCTCACCCACGTTCTCTCTGGGGCCTTCGTGGGGTCCCTTTTCCTAAATTTACAATGGCTACCCAGCCATCAGGCATGTGCTAAAACCTGCTGACTTGACACTCTTATCCCATTCTCTCTCCATTCATCTCTACCATCAAGCCTTAGATGGCGTCAGCCCCAAATTAATCATCTGGAGAAGAGTGGGTGGGTTTTTTGGCCAACATTTTGATTTGAAAAATGTAAATCAAAGCAAAGATGAACAATATAATGAATACTATATGCCAACCACTTCGATTCTACCATTAACATTCTATTGTTCTTGCCTTGTCACAAAGCCATTCATCTGTCGAACCAGCAATTACTCCATGTTATTCTTTCAGGTGTGACATAGAAAATTCCAGACCTAGTCTATAAGTACAAATCTGATCTGGTGTCTATTTTAAAAATTCTTCTGCCCCACCTCCAGAAATCTTGATTTATTCAGTCTTGACTGGGACTCAAGCATCAGTACTTTTAAAAAGCATCTGCAGGCAATTCAAATGTGTAGGCAAAGGGATAGGTGAGAATACACCTCCTTCTCAGAGCCCTGACCAATGGGAATGGGAGAGGTCAGAGGTGGAGGCGCAAGAATGCCACAGCTATGCAGCAGGCATACCACACACAACCAACCACCCACAAACACAAAGGGCTAAGGATGCGGGGTGGGTCTTGAAAAGATTTGCCTTCATTCCTGCAGAACCCAGGCTGCAGCAAGGGAGATTCAAATCTAGACACTCCCTAAGTTTACACACTGGTCCATCGCCCTGCCCAGCTGCCTTCCTCCATCCTCATCAGTTCCCTTCTCCCTATGACACTGCCTCCAATCTCCTGTGGAACTCTGCACAGAAATGGCCTTGCAGGTCTTCTCAAACCTAGCAAGAGGAGGATTAGCAAAAAACCTGGCCTGAGGTTTTTCAAGGCAGAAGATCCAGAAGCAGAATGTGTCTGTGGCAGTAGCATGTCCATTTCTGTTTCCACAGAGTCCCAAAGCACACTCATGACAGGGTTATGCAACAATACAACAATTTCAAAATAAAGTTGTGGGGACAGATAACATCTATAGTTCAGAAAAAAGAATGGCAAATAGTGACTATGGGAAGAACCTTAGAATGACTCACTGGGCATCTAATCAAATAATTAGGAGCAGTATTAGAAAAGCCTAGGTATTAATTTCTTGCTGAAGATGATAGATGATACATACATACATACATACATACATAGAGAGATAGATGATAATATGAAACAACACTAATAAACCTTGTTTTGTTTTAAGAAATGTAGAAGTGGCCAGCAGTGCCTTTGAATTTGAACTTAACAATTAGGGAGGACCCTTGACTTTCTCTAAAGTGATTCCACATAAATAACCTCACTTAATCCTCATACTAACTCCTTGAAATCAACGAGTATTATCACTCCACTTTACAAATGAAGCAAATGTCGCCAGGGTACATAAAATTAAATCAGAGATCATTGTGCTCAAGGAACCCCAAGACTGTAAATGACCTATGTTCTGGCCACATTTTTATAATCAGGCAGCACTTCACAGCTGGCATCAAAGCTAGAGAGAAGAATCTCTCTTCACACTGACCAAACAATGGAAAAGATAAGCTTGTAAAGCAGTCAGGACAAAGCAAAAAAAATAAATAAATAAATAAATAAATAAAATTCCTGGTGCCATTTCTGGTTCTAATTCCAGAAGCATTTCAGAAGGGTGGAGAAGCAGCACTGAGTTTATGAAACAGAGATAAACTACAACCCGGAAAAGCCATGTCTCGGTCTGAACAATCTCAGCACAGCTTATGTGGGTTGGAGCATGTGTTGGATTTCTGTGAATTTGGGGACAGCGTGATTTATCTATAAATAAAGATACCTAACTTTATGTTTTAATCCTTTAATTTATTAGTGGGGCATTAAGAGGCAACTTTTAAAAGCAAGAGATCTACACCAAAATCTGTATTTCTTGCTTCTTTCAAAGCCAGATCATCTGCCAACACTAGCTGGTGAGTCTGTTGCAACTGAGCAAGTGGCTGCTACTTCTTCTAACGAGATCCTGACCTCTCCCAGTCTCTCCAGTCGCTCCTCCTCCCTACAGTTTACCTGCCTGACTCTTGAGCTCAAGTCGCCAGAAGGGCAGGTGGTCTAGGAAGGTGGTAGTGGTCAGCCATTATGCTACATTAAGACAGTAAATCAGGTTTCAAATTGTTTTCAAATAAGGGAGAGTGGAAAAGAGTGTAGGACACTCTGGTCAGGCAGTGACACTGGAGAACAGGAAGCTGAATTATTCCAGTATTATTGCCATTGAGTGATGGGCAGCAGAGGTGAATCAGTGGAGGCAGGGGGCTGGTTCCCCACTCAGTTTGTAACCCCTAAAGTCGCTCAAGAACTCCCTGTGGAATGGAGAATGCATAACAAGCTTAGTGATATGTATGCTCATTTCACCAGTTGCCTGTGAGGGCCTAAAGGTACAAGAACAGAAAATTAAGTCAATGTCACTGATGGCATCTCAGAGGGTTATTTGGTAACTCAGAGATTCTGCAACAAAACTCTATAATCACAATATGAGTAGTAACGGATGCTACTCTGGAAAAAAGAAAATTCAAAAAAGTTGTACTTTAAGCACAAAAACTGAGCAAGTTGGCAATGTCTGCCTGGAGTGCCCTATTGGCAGAGGAAGTAGGGTCCAGTGTGAGCTCAGAAGGTGAGAGAGCTGGGTTCAGAGTGAGGTGTCTGCTACAGGTGAGGGCAGGGAATAACACCACCACGCTCGGCACCTGTCATCTCTGGTCCAGGCATTCCAGCTCTAGCATATTTCATTGATTATCTTTCATGATACTTTTGTTTTTAAGCTGATTTTCCTACTTCCACACTGCAGGGTCAAGATTAGGCAAAGCACTACGAGGTCAGGCATCAGGCGAAGATATCCCAAAGCACAGGTTGTAGCCAGTGCCACTGCTTATAGAATAGGATGGTTGCCCAGATTCTTGCATCCCTGGCATCAAAACATGCTGTTATTAGAGGGATTCGCCCAAAATGGGAGGGAGCAGAAAGCCTAATCAGATGTAGAACTGACCTCCAAGAAGAATTCATGGACTAAGTCAGATTCTTGGGCTCCATCTAGCTTGACCTGGCATCAGTGCTTGGGGAGGTGTGACAGGATTAGGTCCTATCGGCCTCATAGGATGGGCACTAGGACACCCAACCAGTGCTTCTCAAACTTTACTGTGCCTGGGAATCAGAGGGGGAGCTATTAATCTTCAGATTATTATTCAGATAGTCTGGAGAGAGTAGGGCCTGAGATTCTGCATCGGTGACCAACTCCCAGGCATGCTGATGTTGCCAGTCCATGGACCAGACTCTGAGTAGCAAAGTTCCAAGTCAGTAGTTTTCATTTTATTTTTATTTTTTTAAATTTTTTTCTTTATTGATTAAGGTATTACATGTGTCCTTATCTCCTGATTGCACCCTATCCCCCCACTCACTGCTTGTTTTCATTTTAGAGTTACTAGGGGAGCTTTTAAAAATTCCTGCTGCCCAGCCCTCATCCCAGAACCAACTACATCAGAACCTCTTGGGCTGGGACCCAGGCAGCAATATTTCTTATGCTCCCAGGTAATTATAATGTGCAGCCAAGATTAAGAACCATTGCTCTTGGCATTGGGGAATGGTCACAGCAGGTGCCTTCAGAGTACTACTGGGGGTTTCATCTGGCCCAAAGCAACTCGAGGGTGGAGTCAGCTAAGGTGACCAGATGCCCAGTTAAGGTCTCAGGCTGGTGGGCCACACCCCTAGTTCTGGAGAAACATGACTGTAGAAAGGGGGTGGGAAGGGTTGTGGGTGCCCAAAGCTTACCCCAAGCATCACAGACACCTGTAAATACAAACCTAGATCCAGATATCCATAACCAGTGGACCAGGCTCACATAGACCCCAGAACTGGTAAGACAATAGGCTAGAAGGCCTCAGTGTTTCATGCTGGCCCAACGTGAATGCTCCTCAGTCTCCTCAAGCTACTTCCTACATTTGGAAAGTAAACTCTGCAGTTTCCAATCCCTCACTCCCCTCACCCTCTGCCCCAAGACTCTTAGCAACATACACTACTAATATGACATCCTCTAGGATGCCATCACTGGCTGGGGACCACAAGTCCTTGCAAAGAGACAGGAGAATCTAAGAACAGATTCCAAACCCTGAGTCTGGGTCTTCACACTGAGGGCTGAGCAAAGCTCTAGAAACTGTGGCAGAGGTAAGCACAGCCAGAGAGGAAGGGAAAGGCCCAGGCGAGAAGAAGGATGAAGGAGAGTGAAAAGACAGAACAGAAAAGGAGGGAAAGGAAAAGAACCAGAAGGAAGGCCTGGTGGGAAAGTGGAACGGAACCCTGGCAAATTGCTCTGGGGTCCTTTAGGGCCTGGGCCTGGGTCAGGAATGGGCCAGCTCTAAGCTAAGACCAGATTCTAGAAGGGTCAATGTTTTTGAATTTTATATTTTCTATGTTTCAAAAATGACTGAAAGGTCAATAAAATTCAAAATGGATGGAGAGCAAAATGCTTGATGTGGGAGGACCAGGTAGTAGAAAAATCAGGGCGAGAACTTCCCTTTAGTCTTGGCTGTTATTACGAATGAACATGAGAACCAGAGCCCTCCATTAATGGTAAGAGAAGATAGCTTTAACTTTTTCCTACTTTGAATAAGAATCTTGAGAATACTGTGAAATGTCTTTAATGAGCAAGATGGTTTCTTGACTTATGATGTAAGCCACTCATTTTTTATGCATTCTCTAAAATAGGGGTTTCAAAAAACCAAAAACAAAAAACAAAGACAAATGATAGTTTTATGAGACACATGGGGCAGCATCCCATGAAGCCCTCCCTTCAGTTTGGAGGTGTAAGCTCACCTGCCAGTGGTCAGGATGCAGTTAGTGCCCAGTGGCAGGAGGGAGCAGGCCTTCTCTGGAACCTGGTGGGGTTCTCGCTCGTGTGCACAATGGACACTGCTGTGCACAGACCTGAACCCTCTCAGCCTAGAACTGATCCCTTTCAGCCTCCATGTTACAAGTTCACTCTCCAGGACATTTCCTCCTAACACTTCAGGGCCATGAATACCATTTGAAAATGCACACATGCTCTGTATATCCGTATCCTGAGAGCATTTCAGGAGGTTCCCAGACCCCCGTGAATCCAGGAACCCAGCTTAAGAGCTACCACTCTACAGGATTCCAACTCTCACAGTTTCTTCCAGCAGAAAGCACACTGCCCTGGCCACTACAAGTTGTCTTTGAAAGCCTCATGAAACTCTAGTGAACACCCAGTGATATGAACTGAATTGTGTCACCCCAAAATTCATATGTTAATACCCTAATCCCCAATGGGATGGTATTTAAAGATGGGACCTTTGGGAGGTCATTAAGATTAGATGATGTCACAAGAGTGGGAGCCTCATGATAGGATTAGGGCCCTTAATGGAAGAAGAAGAGAGACCAGAGCTTGCTTGTCCTCTCTTGCTGTCACTCTGCCTCTCCCTCTTGTTCTCTCTCTTCCCACAATGTGAGGACACAGCAAGAAGCCAGGAAGAGCTCTCTCACCAGGAACAGAATTTGCCACTTTGTTCTTGGACTTCCCAGTCTCCAGACTCTGAGGAATAGCAGTCTGTTGTTAGGCCACCCAATTTATGATATTTTGTGAAAGCAGCCCAAGCCAACCAAGCCTCCTAGATACTGTCACCATCAAACACCTCCACCTTGTCCACTGTGAGGAATAAGAGCATCTGAGACAAGGGTCCCCTCAATTTTGCCTCTTCTACCACATGGCCCAGAGGCAAGGATGGAGAATGCCCTCCGGAGTGCAACAGGTCACACAGGTCCAGCACTGAGGAGACTGCTGGACCCGCAACGAAGGATCGAGAAGCAAGGACAGAAACAAAGTTTCGGGGCTCCAGGCAGCCCTAGAATATGTGGGAAGGAGATAAGAGGATTGAAATCAAAAGATCAAAGGGAAAGGTGGTGCAGAGCTGGTGGTCCTCCAGGCATGTTCCAGTAACACCAGCTCAGTAATACCTCCACTGCACACAGCAAGGAGTCCATAAACACGGTCGGCTCTAGGCTGCTCTTCTACAGAAAACAGACCAGGTTTCAGGGCAGTATTATTAAATGGCTCCAATCAGGCAAAGCTGCTTACTCTCAAACTTTTATTTTTTTTTTTCTTTTCAATTTTTTTTTATTGTTCAGTTTATTAATTACATTGTTTCCCCTTTTTTATCCCCCTATATCTTCCCTCCCCCCTGTACCTATCCCACCCTCCGCCCTCACCTACCCCTCCCCAATGTCCTCTCCCATTGTTACAAGATTTTTGTCCAATCTCTTGCTGCACTTCCCACAACCCTTTTCTCCCCAAGAATTGTCAGTCCATTCCCTCTCTATGTCCATGTTTCTGTTATAGTCACCCGTTTATCTTGTTCATCAGCCTATCAGTTCACTTGATTTTTAGACTCATTTGTTGATAGATGTGTATTTGTTGTTCATAATTTATATTTTTACCTTTTTCTTCTTCCTCTTCTTAAAGAATATCTTTCAGCATTTCATATAATACTGGTTTGGTGGTGATGAACTCCTTTAGCTTTTTCTTATCTGCGAAGCACTTTATCTGATCCTCGATTCTGAATGATAGCTTTGCTGGATAGAGTAATCTTGGTTGTAGATTCTTGCTCTTCATTATTTTGAATATTTCTTGCCACTCGCGTCTGGCCTGCATCGTTTCTGTTGAGAAATCCGCTGACAATCGGATGGGTGCTCCCCTGTAGGTAACCAACTGTTTTTCTCTTGCTGCTTTTAATATTCTCTCTTTATCTTTTGCTCTTGGCATTTTAATTATGATATGTCTTGGTGTGGTCCTCTTTAGATTCCTATATTTTGGGGTTCTGTGTACTTCTTGGGCTTTTAAGTCAGTTTCTTTCACCAGGTGGGGAAAGTTTTCAGTCACTATTTCTTCAAGTAGGTTTTCATTGACTTGCTCTCTCTCTTTTTCTGGCACCCCAATAATTCGGATGTTGGCATGCTTGAGGTTGTCCCAGAGGCCCCTTACGCTATCTTCAATTATCTGAATTCTTTTTGTTTCTTGCTTTTCCAGCTGAGTGGATTTTGGTTCTTTGTATTTCAAATCTTTGACTTGGTTCTTGTGGCCCTCTGGACTGCTTTTAGGACTTTGTGTAATATTTTTTATTTCAGTCTGTGTATGCTTGATTTCTAGTTGGTCCTTTTTTTTATCTGTGAGGGTCTGGTTCGTATCCTCAGAGGTCTTGTACATTTCCCTGAGGGTCTCATTCATTTGCTTGTAAGTATCATTCATCTCCTTGTAATTCTCATTCATTTGCTGGTTGGTCTTGTTTATTTCCTGGTAATTCTCATTAATTTGATCGGCCTTTTGTAGGAGCCTCTTGAAAAGCTTTATAACCGTGGTTTTGAACTCAATGTCTTGTCGTCTTTTCTCCTCCATTTCTTTCACACCTGATTTCTTTCCATGTCTCTGCATGGTGGCTGCTTTATGTGGTAGATATCCTCAAAGGGACAGTGGCTCAGTCTCCCCAGTTACCTGAGGTGGGTACTCTTACTGCAATCCTTTATGGGTTGTATTCAGTGTTTTTGAATTTAAACCCAGGTTTTTGTTGTTAGGCCTAGGAGGGTTTGACCTCCAGGCCAATTGGCTGTGAAGGGAGACTGAGTTCAGATTGGATGGGCAGAGTCTCTGGGCTGCGCGCAGAGGCAGAGGTGGCGGCGGCAGCTGGGTCCTATGCGCTCGCGCGCACAGGTCTCTGTTGGATGGGGATGGCTGCAGACTCCTCCAAGAAAAAGCCGCTAGTCTCTTCCCCTTGCCAGACAACTCTGCCTTTCCCCAAATGTGCCTGCACACCAAAAGTCCAGCCCAGGGCTGTAAAATAGATGGTTTCCGGAACCAAGTTTCCAGGGGGCAAGTCGCGGGTTTGCGCACCGCGCCCGCTTCCAGGGTGCGTCCCCCGGACCTCGGACCGCGCCCAGTTCCGGGTAATCTGTGCAGGGGGACCTCTCCTACCCTGGATCTCGGACCTCGCCCGGCTCGGGAAATCTGGGCAGTGGGACGCCTCCGCCCTTCCTCGTGGGCGAAATCCGGCCGGTCCCTGCTCCAGCCCCATCCCGCGCGCGCGCGACCAGAGCGGCTCCTAACCTTTTTCGTCTGAAAGGCTGCGCTCCCGCCGCTCCTGAGTCTCAGCGTCCCACCTTTGCTCCTATTATTGGAGTTTACATTCAGCCAGCTTTCTGGCGATTCTGGGTGCTTGTCTGTTCTGCTGTTATGTTGTAGTTCTTAAATAGTTGCGCGGGGCAGAACAATAGGTGTTTGCTTATGCCGCCATCTTGGTGTTCCTACTCTCAAACTTTTAAACACCATCGCTCTCCACCAATTAACAGACCTTCACAAATCCCTGCTAAAGCCAGTTCCTCCAAGCCTGGCTCCCGGGCCTGCCCTGGACGTTCTTCACCATTTGCGTGCAGCTCAGCTTTGTCTTCCACATGCGATTGTCCTGGCAGCCCTGCCAGGCTTGGCTCCTCGAGGGCAGGGCTGTTTTCCTTCTACAGCCTTTGTGATCATTCCAGGAGGCCGGATTCCAGGTTCTGAACTCAGAGGCGGCCCAGGAATTATTGTTGGCCAGCTGCTTTTCCTGAGAAAGCATAATCAGACCTTTTGATTCCCATATACACAGCACCTGTGTCCCTGCCACTCTCCTCTCCAATGAAAGGGATGTCCTTATAACCCACTCACATTCCAGGCACAGGGGATGAGCGGCCCAGCCCCGGAGTGCTGAAAAGTACAACTGGAATTTTGACACATTGCGCAGAAGTAAAAAGAAATAAATAGTTCCCTTATCTGAGATATGAATGGGTTGTGGTTGGCCATCTCTGAGGTCCTTACCTGACCTATGACTCTCCCAGTTTGGGAAAATGGTATTCTGTAATGTGCCAGACCCTGCTGCTTGACCACTACATATGCATCTTGCCCTCCCTCATCACTCAGATATGCCAATCTTGTTCAGGGTAGCAGAGTATCCAGCTAAAACATCTGGCCTCTCTTGGGGCCCTTGCAGTGAAACCTCGGGGGAATTCTGCTGGGGACCTCAGAGCAAGCCTTGGCTTTTCTAATACAGGTACCACACCCCCACCCCCCCACCCCGCCGCTTTGCCCTCCCACTTTCTTTGTAACGGGGACTCTGATGGTACGCTGGACGTGAAGCAGTCATTTTGCAGTCATGAAAAATGAGGACAAGGGTCTACCTGGTAAAGATGGCAGAATGAAAAGGTGGGACAATCCTGGACCCCAATGACGCTGTTCAACCACTACCCCAGTCTTGGGAGGCTCCACTCAGGACTTCTTGGTTCAGAAGATGAGGTCCTTAAATGCTTCCATTACTATAGTTCGAAGTTAAGTGACATATACACTGGCAACCTTGAAATTCTTGCTCTTGGTTTTGATTTTTTTTTTCCTAACAGCATATTTGGTTCAGGTAACAGTTTCTCAAAAGGGCAATGAGAAAAAATAAAAACAAATCTACCCACCAGGATACTTTTATTTTGGTTGGCAAATATCATAGAACAAACTTCATGGGAAGTTGCCTGGATTTCATGAAAAGCCAATGAAGGACTAACCAGTCCCCCGAGTTGCCAGCTGTTTTGCAGTAATGTAGCTAATAGAGAAGGACCGGGTAACACATTCAAATTTGATAGCCTCTATCACTAAGGTCTCTTTCGCAATCAACCCTAATATCAGCAATAATTTTTTGTTATTGTTTGAAATACAATGCACAACTTCTGGAGACGGATGGAGATTTGGGCACAGGTTTCTAACAGTGCCCTCTCAAACCCCAACTGAAATTGCCAAAATAATCAGAAGGCATTATGAGAGAGGGTCCATTCTCATGCCAGAACTCTGTGGAATTTCTGCAGATAGAATGCTGGTTAGTCCAGATAAAAGGAAGGCAGAGAAGATCAACTTAGAATGCTGCTTCCCAAGAAAGCAGATTCAGGGTAGTTGTCTCACTGAACTCTACTTATAGCAACTACTCTGGAAAGTCAAAAACTGACTGTAGTTCAGGGAATGGGTCAGAAGGAGAGGGTGTTGTGGGTCAAGAGCCTTTTGCTTCAGCCTATCAATAGCACTCAACGCTACTCTGCTGGGAAGGCCTAGGGTACGGGAGCATCAGAGCAGACGAGAGTAAGCCCTCCACACTTCTCCTGGATGCTGTGGGTAGGGCTCACTGGGGCTGGTCCTGGCCTCACTTACAGTTCCTTCCCCACTCCCCTGTGTTAATGAAGTCCTATCACGTCACCTCCAGAAACGTTATTTATATTAGAACAACACTGTAAATGATCTCAATGTCCAGTCACACATGGTTATTTGAGGAATGACAGGGTCAGAAAAAGAGCTGCCTCTTTTTGCCTTCCTTCTTGTGACTTGGTGACACCTGCCATCAACCCACCCTGTCAAAACCTAAAAGAATGCTAATTCTGCAGAAGCAGGTGCCTGAAACATGGAAGTGTGAATCCGGCCATGCAAATCAATACCAGGCCTTAAACCTAAAAAGATTCAGGGAGGAACTAAGGGAACTTTTGGGGTATTTTCCCTGCTAAATGTCTGGTCACAATTAGGGTGGTTAAAAGGTACAAACTTCTAGTTATAAGATAAAACAGTCCTATGGATAAAATGTATAACATGATGACTATAGTTAACAACACTGTGTTGCATATTTAGAAGCTTCCAAGACAATAGATCTTAAAAATTATCATCAAAAGAAAAAATTATAACTATGTGAGATAGTAGACATTAACTAAATTTATTCGTAGTGATCATTTTACAATATACACAAATATTGAATCATTATGTTGTCCATTTGTGTTATATGTCAATTATATCTCAATAAAACAGGAGAAAATAAATAAATAAATAAATAAATACAAACAATTAGGCCACTTTGAAGAGGCTTTATTCTAGCACAGTGGTCGGCAAACTCATTAGTCAACAGAGCCAAATAGCAACAGAATTGTTGAATTTCTTGTTATTTGAGAGCCAAATTTTTTAAACTTAAACTATACAGGTAGGTACATTGTTATTAACTTAATTAGGGTACTCCTTCAATTGTACTACATGCAAACCCACACGTAGTATTTTGTGGAAGAGCCACCCACATTCAGGGGCCAAAGAGCCACCTGTGGCTCACAAGCCACGGTTTGCTGACCACTGTTCTAGCACTAATTTTTTTCCTGAAGTTTAGAATCCAGCAAGGATTTTCTTCATATTCTTCCCTGAAATTACTGATGTAGAAAAATGGAGGGCAGGGACCTAATATCTCCTAGGTAATGACCATAGACAAGGCATGGAGACAGACACTCTAGATCATGTCACTCATCCTCTATCACAGCCTTGTGAAATAGCCTCAGAAAGGTACCCAGAGTAGGGAGTGCCAGACCATATTGTAAAACTAGAGTCCATTCATCCAGTCATTCAACAAATTTTATATATATATATATATATATATATATATGTGTGTGTGTGTGTGTGTGTGTGTGTGTGTGTGTGTGTGTTGATTTCAGAGAAGAAGAGAGATGGAGAGAGAGGTAGAAATATCAATGATGAGAGAGAATCATTGATCAGCTGCCTTCTGCAGGCCCCACATTGGAGATCAAGCCTGCAGCCCAGGCATGTGCCTTGATCATGGAATCGAACTGTGACGTCCTGGTTCACAGGTAGGCACTCAATAACTGAGCCAGGCTGGCTGGGCCATACATCAAATGTTTTATTGGACACTTATGATGTGTGTGGCACTTTTCTGGTAGCTTTCCGAGTGTGCCTATGGGATGCTCCCAGTGGAGGCTGGAGCCGACAGGGCCCCTGAGCTGTGATCAGCCTCATCCGTTACTTCAATGCACTTCAAGGCAGACATTATTTGCTACAAGTGCCATGCCAACAGAGCTGGGAAAGCACTGAACAAATAATTTGCCAGTAGTAATAAGGCCTATGAAGTTTGTGCTGACTCCAAAATACCTACCTTTCCTACTGAAACGTAGGGTTTGGGGGTGCAGACTTCTTCTCATGGATCCTTGTCCAAGGAAGATGAAGAATAAATTTGTGGACTAACAGATTTCTTTAATAAAAATGTAGATGTTTATTGGAAGCATATACTAACTCCATCTGGGCAGGGTGTCCCCAAAGGGGACCCCTGGAAAGGGACCCCCAAATAGGAAAAGCCTATTCTTTCCCATGGACCCTCTTTATTTCTAAGACTCCCTAAAGCTGCCTCTTTTGTCTCTAAAATTCCTTCACTACCAACCTTCTCCCCAAGTGAGTGAGCCATCAGCAGACCACAGGACATTCAGATGCAAACACCAAGAATAGGAAGGGTTGGAATAAGAGAGCTAAACACTCATCATGCTCAATCCACTCAACCAACCCACCTCTCAGCTGGGCCTGGCTTAATTTCAGTTTCTTCCTATAAGTCTGTATTTAAATCAAAAGCAAACACTGGTCTCAACCCACCTCAAGTTTCTATTATGTAAACACAGCTGAAAGACCAAATGGTTTACTTGCTGCTTTTTTTCTGCCTCTCTCACTCATCACAGATGGAAATGCACGATTCTCGATTCTCGGGTCGCTGGGTGCCTCAGGTTAGGACACATGTCCTGGAGCCCAAGCCCTGTGGTTTGACTGCCTCTGTGTATGGTTGTGGTTTCCTCAGGGGGGCCCCTCAGCCCTTCAGCAGTTTCAGGCTTTCCAGCTGCTCCCAAATGTAGGTCAGGGCTGTAGGAGAGCCCTGGAAAGAAAACTTGCAAATCCAGAGCAGAACCAGAAAAACAACTCTTGACAGTGCCTCAGAAATGAACACCATCTCAGGCTAGGAATAGGAAGTTGAAAGTCCTAGCCACAGAGATGGGCTTCGGGTTCTTTGGTTACAAAAAATATATAGCGTTTCCCTCACTTAATCCATTCCTTTCGAAGGACAGTGCCCAGTGCCTAAGCCATTTGTAAATGGAAAGTAAGGGGGAGGAGTAGTTACACCAAATTTCAACATTTTAATGGTGTTCTACTGAAATCTATAGGTCTGCTCCTAAATTGTTTTAAGTAAGTTTTTACTAAAACAAGACAAAAAAAATCCTACACACACATGTTTAAGACCCTTGTGGGCCAATTTGTCTTCTTAGACTACAAAAGAAAGCTTGTCTGTGACTAATTTTTAAAGCAAAGTTAAAACCAAAAGCTGCCACAGGTAACCCCAGTTGATGAATCCACAACTCAAAAGTTTGTAACAGCGGCATGTTGCCGGTGGAGGAGGTTGTGCATGGCAAGGAGAGGCCAAGGAGTGCATAGGAACGCTTTCTGTCCATTCTGCTCTAACCTAAAGCTGTGGATCTAACACTGTTCTAAAAAATTAAGTCTATCCTATATAATAAAAGCCTAATATGCTAAGTGTCCAGGCAACCAGTCGACTGCTCAACCAATCAAAACATAATATGCTAATGATATGCTAAAGCTACTCAATGAGGGCAGAAAGTCCACCCATCCATTAGTCGTTATGATATACACTGACCACCAGGGGACAGACGCTCTGACTGGTAGGTTAGTTTGCTGCTGGGGTCCGGCTGATTAGGACTGAGTGAGGCCGCTGGACACACCCTGGAGCCCTACCGCAGTCCCTCCCAGGCTGACCAATCTCCCATCTCTCTCCTCAGCTCTGATCATGCACCAGTGGGGTGCCTCGACCTGGCCTGTGCCCTCTTGAAATCTAGGACCCCTCGGGGGTGTTGGAGAGCCAGTTTCAGCTCAATCCCACAGGAGGAGCACTGTTCAGCCAGAAGCCAGGCTCAGGGCTGGAGAGCACAATGGTAGTGGCGGGAGCCTCTCCTGCTTCTGCAACAGCGCTAAGAATGTCTGACTGACTAAGCCATCAGTTGGACATCACCCGAGGGCTCTCAGACTGTGAGAGGGTGCAGGCCAGGCTAAGGAATCCTCCAAATGCATGAATTTCATGCATGGGGCCTCTAGTTTATTTATAAGCTTGTAACATAGGTGCTTCAACCTTCCAAGACATTTTATTACTGAAACTCTCAAGGCCCAGTGCATAAAATTGGTGCACGGGTGCAGACCCTAGGCCTAGCTGGTGTCTGGCGTGGAAGGGCAGGTCCCAGCTGACCTCTGGGCCCAGGCAGCACCTGGGCCCCTAGGCCCCCAATGTCCCCCTTCACCTGAGTCATAGTGCCCAAGTCCCGACCCAGGGATGCAGTGAACATGTCCAGATACTGTGGGCTGGGATACAGCGTGGGCAGCCAGGCCGGCAGCGTGCTCTCTCCCAGCTGGCCTTGCAGACCGGATCTTGCACTAACCCATGGGGAGCCGGCCCGGCCAGTGATCCTGGCGGCACAGGCCCGGCTTACCCAAAAGAGGCCGTGCAGGTGTCCTAGAGGAGGGTAACAGGGGGAGTGAGAGCAAGCTCGGGGGAAACCCCTAATTCTCACACCTCCATCCCCATCACCACCACCCCCAGGTGGCCGGCAAGAGGTCACAGCATGTCACCAACACACGTCATATTCTGTGCCACCCCCTGGTGGTCAGCACTCATCATAGTGAGCGGTCGAACGACTACCCAAGGGGACAATTTACATATTGGGCTTTTATTAGATAGGATAATGTGATATGAACTAACCTAATTTCCAGGCAGCCAAGAGATCAAAAAACCAACACTACAACGGAACTGCCAGGTAAAGCTGTCTCCTCCCTGGGCAGGCAGCACTCTCCTTACGCTCCAGCTCCCTTTCCTAGGCCCTCACTTTAGCCCTGGCTACAGAGCTCCTCCTCCTAGGCCTGTCCCTGACCTCCCAGGGCCAGAGCAAACTTGAGATAAAAGCAACATCCCAGAGACAGGACAGCAGAGAGCAAAGGTGGAAGCCAGTCCCAGCATGCAGGGGGTATGGGGAGGGCTGCAGGGGGGCTTGACCAGAGGCCCCTTTGTAAGTCCTGCTTGTAGATTTTCTTTGAAGCTGCACCATTTATTTGAATGCTCCTTCCATTGGAATGTCCTCACACTCATATTCTTATTACACAACCATTTGTCCTTACCTGCCCCCATTAGTATGTCTTACAAAACACAGGGCCAATGAGTTTTTTCCTGTTTTTCCAGTTGTTGATGGCTCTGTGATCAAACTCATCTTTGATGGCCAGTGGGTCCACCTGATACTATCTCAGTATCCACACCTTCCTGCAGTTTCTTTCTGAGTTCCATCTGCAGATTCCACTTCCCCAGCTAACCCCTCAAGTGCCCCCTGGGGCTCCATCCTCAGCCTTTCTGTCACACTCCTCACCCTTAGCCTGACCTCCCAGGACCATCGTATATGAGATATTCGCTTCTCAACACCCAAATCTACATCTCCAGTTAGATCTTTCTCCAGAACTCCAGACCCAAATTTCCAAATGCCTTTTAGGTACCAGAATGTTCGATGAATTCATCAGAATCCCCATGTCCAAAACTAAATTCATTATCTTCCCCTATCAAACCCATTCCTCCTCTAAATATTCCCTCCCTAGGTCTATAGCAGCACCAACAGCTCAGTTACCAAGTCAGAAAACAGGAAGTCTCCCATGTCTGTGGATCATCCCTTGGGGTCACTACGTTTCCATGTCTAGTCCTTAGCCCTTCCTGTACTCCTGTGCTCCTCCCTGTTTGTTCAGGTCTTCTTGCTATCTACTCGACAGACTGAAACAACCAGCAGATAATCTTGCTGCCATTAATTCTGCCCCCCAATCCATCCTTCATAACCACTAGGATTTCCATCCTGATCTCCTTAAAAGCCTTCCACCTTACTTCTCACAAAATGTCCAAAATGATTAACAAAGCATGCAAACTTTTTAAAAATATATTTTATTGATTTTTTTACAGAGAGGAAGGGAGAGGGACAGAAAGCTATAAACATCGATGAGAGAGAAATATGGATCAGCCGCCTCCTGCACAGCCCCCCACTGGGGATGTGCCCACAACCAAGGCATATGCCCCTGACCGGAATCAAACCGGGGACCTTTCAGCCTACAGGCCGACACTCTATCCACCAAGCCAAACCAGTTTCGGCAGCATGCAAACTTTTTATGATCTTGTCCTGTCTCCCAAAACTCCCCACAGAGCACACTACTCTCTACCTGCATAAAACTACTTGGATTTTTGCAGACTCAACCAAGATGTTTTAGACATTCCTACTCAGTACCTGCAGTTCCCACTTCCTATAGAACGCCTCTTTAAACTTCGGGACCCACTGCAAATATCACCTCGTTTGTGAAGTATTCCCCAACTCTCCATCTCCCTCAGAATTGTCATTCCATTCTCTGTGCTCCAGAAATACTCTGAGTACCGCTCTAATGCAAAATGTACACGAGGTATTTAATGATTATAATTTAATGACTTGTTTTCATATCTTCCTTCCCAATCCACTGGGAGAGCCACAAAGTTAAGAATGTATATTTGCCTGCCTTGACCATGTATAGGCTTGAAAAAAGCAATTCATTAAGTTTCTTAAACTGGAGGAAAGACCAGCGGTGCAAGATGCTTCCCCAGGATGTACAGACAGGAAGCAAGAACCACGGAGTTAAAGGCTCAACCATTAAAACACTGTGATAGGTAAGCATGGATTTAAATTTCTGTTTAATATAATTGGCCAGTGAGAAGCCTTTACCACTAAGCCTTATTTCCTCCACGCTTTCTAAAAACATTGCCCTATCAGTTTGAATCCTGTAGGCTCTTTCTCAGCCAAAAGGAATTTCCCTTTAAACAAAAACTATTCAGACATTTCCAAGATATGAAATATTCAAAACCAGGATTTTCCACTCAGACAACTAGGAAACTGTTTGTGGACTTCCTCCCATTCCCTCCCCCCTCCCCCCCAGACTCCTTTTATTTGCCAAGAAGTCTGAAAAGGGATTATTTTTTTCCTGATGTTAAAAATATGTTTCCTACCTCTGTGCCTCTCTGTTTTTCCATTCTTTATTTTGTCTGGGTTTTACTGAGGTAAGGTTTTAAGTCAGAAAACAGAAGCTGCAAAATGCAAAACTACTGCTGCCAATTAGTTGCCCAATGAAATAGGCAATCAACAGAATCCTGTTGTTTTAAATCGCCATTTTTTTTTTTTTTTAAAGATGAGATACTTTCCAGGAGAGGAGCATGACAACTCAACCAGGAACTGGGAGTGAGAGGAACCTTTGGGACTCTGTAATATAAACGCTGAGTTTTACAGATGCGAGACACCGAGACCAGGGACATGAAGTAACTTGTACTATAATGAGCTCACACATCAAAATGCTTTATTCTCTGAAGAAAAACTCTCTTCCAAGAGCCATTAACAAGAAGCAGGCATAGAAACTTGGGTAGCTCAGAGTAACCTATCTCAATTCTTAAAAAAAAAATTCTTTTTGAAAGTAATGTCAGTAAAGTTTAGATTAATACATTACTTCAGAATAGAGCAATTCAAATGCATGCACTTCAGAATGAGGCGATTATAACTGAGCTCACCAGCATTTAATGTGCCAGAGGACTATATGGCACATGATCTAAGAAGTTATGTCTGACTTTTGCATTGACCTTCATAGTCCTGGGAAAAAATGAGACATACCTCTGGGAAACAGCACAATGGGTTTCCCCAGCCGAAGAATAAGCACAAGGCCAGACAAAACACAGTCTGCATCTGATGGGTGACATTGACTCTAGAAACAGCTGGATCCCAGTAATGACCCATGAGCTTCTCACAGGTTTACACTGTAGGAAAGCTGAGTCATTTAACATTCCCTGAGATAGACGGGGTGCAGTGATAAGGAGGACCAAAGTACAGCACAGCTCTTCTTAGTCTGAGTAACACATCATGAAGTTTCAAAGATTATCCATCCAGAGCTGTTCTCTGCAGCTGATGAGGGCCCAGAAGAATATTGGGTCGTATTATCTTGGATCCAAAGATCTCCCACTCTCCATCAATTGAAAATAATAGATATAAAGATCTGAGAACCACCTGTATTAAAGTTGATAGAAGAGCCCAGAGATTACAGAAGGCCAAGTACCAAGTGCTCACATTTTAACAGGTTGTAAGGAAGCCAGTGAAGGAAGAAAAATTAAACCCACCAGATTGTCACAGAAGCCAAAGAATGAGTTATAAAGTGACCTTGTGGTCAACATCACCAAATATTTCCATGAGGCCTACCAGGCAAGGACAGAGAATAGACTGGATTGAGCAGTTAGGGAGAAGTTGGACCACCTCTAGCAGCAGCAGAAACCAGAAAACAGGATGCAGGAATAAGTAGAAAGTGAGTAAATGAAGGCTATAGCTATTGACCACTTGAGGAAAGCTAGCAGTAAACAAGAGAGAAAAAAATGAGCAAGACAGAGTAATAGCACCTGGCAAACATGTGTTCAAGGCAGAGACCTGTGTTTATAGCAGAAGGTAGGAGTTGGGGCGGTGAGGAAATGAAGATACACGAGAGAGAATAATTATAGGTCCCTGTGCTTTCTGAATGATGTCAGACTCCTGAGGTCCCAGAGAGAAGACACCTGATTTGGGGGAGAGGATAGAAAAGTGTGTCTGCTATGGGCCAGACAGTGACATGTGAAGAAACTGAGATGCAAAGTGATGAGGCAACATGCGCAAGATCATCAGAGAACTTGTTTTCTCAACTAAACAAGGAAAGATTCTAACATGGAATTACCCAAGTCACTAAAATTTCAGATTTTCAGAAACAGTTACAAGAATTCAGTTTTAAAACTATATTAATAAAAAAGGCTATTGAGCTTATCCATTTTCCAAAACTGCTCACTTGACTTAAAGTGTATTGAGCAGTTATGATGTATCTCTGAGCATCCTGTGCTTGGTTAAGCATTGTGGGAATATAGAAAAGACAAGGTCATGTCTCCTGTCCTAGAAGAGCTTGTGTTTCAGCTGAGCAAACCTCTTTATTGCTCTGGGCTTCAGGTTTTCCATAGATAAAATGGTTCATCACCTCCTATGTACCTCATGGATAATCTAGACAATTCCATTCAGGAAAAACTTGAGGTCACTTGGGATTTCACTTGAAAGAGCCTGTGAGCATGTGGTGAGCACAGAGATAGAGCAATAGGCTCAAGATTGACACAAACATGGTGGGTCTCATCATTTCTTTTCCAATTGTAACTCTATAGAGGCAGGGAATGTGAACACTACTCCATCATTCATGAAATTATTCACACACACCCTTTTGCCTACCAACTGCCCAGGAAGGACTAGGGCCATCTTCCCAAGGCAATCAGCAGACAGCTCAGAGCCATCCTGCAAAGAGGCACACCCTTATCAATATTTGAATAGCCATAAGCAACTGGAAAAACAGCTTCTTTGAAAAGTGACATTCAGCTTTCCACCTGCTGATGTGAGCTTGTGTAAACCTGGAACAGTACAAGTCACTCTTGTCTTGCATGGTTAGCACAATGACAGGCTCAGTTAGCTACCTCCAGGTCTGATATTTAACTCTGATGCAGAAAGTTCAGATAATATTGTTAATTATAGATTTCCTAGTGAGTGAATTGAGACACAGCAGTACTCCCTTCATGATAACCTTTGCATGCATTTCAGAGAATACTGCCATCTCTATAGTCTTCTTTCATTGGATACTATTAGCACAGCTAAATAATGTTCTTAAAGCTTTACAAGTAGCACAGTATTTGCTCCTAAGGCTAATTGTGGATTTTATAGTGTTTTCTATTTGTTATCCATCTTTATGATAAAAAAATAAAAGCCATTGGTTAAACAAACACTTTTAGTTAAAAAAAAAAAAAAAACCTGCCAACTCAGACTATTTTACTAACAGTCATCATAAATGGTCATGGTGACTGAGCCTCCAATCTCTCCTCCATCCCCATGTGACTAAGCCAATTATGTAAATCCCTTTCCAGTCATTGATTAAGGAATGGTCATGTGATCCAATCCTTGACAATAAAGCTCAAAGAGAAATCAACTGGGGGGCTTCGGAAAAAAGTTTCTTCCATCATAAGAAGGAACACAAGGAAGATACAACCTCTTTTCCTCTGGATATTGTCATTTTGAGTTGAACACCTGTAACTTACATGGATATGAGATGCCTTCAAGTTGCCCCCCAAATGGTATTTGCATATAGATGGATAGAATCTGGGTCTATGATGACACTAAGGAGTTGTTGAATCGGCCAAACAAGTAGATATACTTCTAGGCCTCTTGCAATATGACATACTAACTTACTTATTATATAAGCAATCTCAATCAGTTTTCAGTTACTTGTAGCTACAAGCATTGTAATTTAATTCAATTATTAATCAAAATGCAATGTCTTCTTTCTCTTGAAAGAACAACTTCATATCAGAGCTGCACAGAATATTATCACTTGGGATCTTTCAAGAAAGAAGGCAAGTACCATACAATCATCTTTCAGGACTGTGCCCAAGTCCACCTTTCCCCAACTCGTGTTAACAGCATAAGAGACAATAATATAATAGGTCAAAGGTTTCTCACCAAGCCAATAAAAATCCTTTAGAACATAGATAAAAAAGTAACACATGTGCCAGGCTACTTTATAAATAACAGCCACATGTATGAAATAGAAGAGGGGTAGTGAGGGATCGTCACCAACTCCCCAAATATTTCTCCCATCACCTAACTAGTGCCTTAAATTCTCCATTTAGAGATTCAGCCTTTTGATTTGAAGTAATTATGTTAAATAGTGTAAGCTTATCAAATCTTCCCTGAGAGCAAAATTAAGAGGAAATGTTGGAAAGAGAACATTATTACAGTGAGCACTGTGGTCCAAAAGACAAAGGAAACACAGAAAAGATGAAGGTGATAAAAGGTGAAAGAAGGGCCTTGAAGATAAATTACACTTCAGAGTTTTGTCTCCTACTGGGAATCGTTACCTCTATGCAGTTTGTGGAGGTCAGGTGACCAGAAGTGATGATATTCTCAAGCCACATGGACCCAGGTTTCCCCCAGAACCTACCCGGGGCCAACAACAGGTGACAAACAACAAACGATAAGCTCCAGTGTCCCACTAGAGCCCTATCCTTCTCTGGACCAGCGAAGAGGAAGGGGAAACCATTAGCCTGTGAAGTGAGCCACCTCCATCCTGGGAATCAGTGATAGATGTGGAAACCAGATGACCTTCACATCCGGACACCAGGGAGGTTGACCATCCTCTTTAACCCCCCACCTAGCACTGTCTAGGATCAGTCATTTCCCTTTAAGATCCAATTGGATGCAAAATTTAAGTAGTATAACAACTAAATCATTTTACAAAGAACTGGCTTTATAGGAATTTTGCACAGAAAACAAGCAGAACTTGTCATTATTTTTACAAAGACTTGGTAGTTCCTATTGTATACTTAAAAAAATAAAATAAAATAATTGACAAAATTCCTGTTTCTAGATCATTAAACTTAGATATAAGAAAGTTATCAAGATCAGGAAGTTTATCATACAAACCCACTGTTAATTCTCCATCTTGAGGACTCCTGCCCACCAAGCACTCCTGCTTCTCTTTCTTCACACACAGCCTGCCTTGGCCTTTAGTGTAAATACCACACCAGATTTCCCTCTGCCCTCAAGGAAATTCAGGCTAAAATTACCTTTAGTCCAGTTTTAGGTAGTGCCTTTAAATTGTCACTTGTCCTTTTCTAAATCCATTCAGGGCTTAAAAATCTGAACAGTACAATGGGGTAGAGTGTAAATAACTCCTTCTCCCACCTGCCCTCTCTTGACCTCTGGTCCCCCAAGTCACATTCATAAAAGTACTATATTTCATCATCGGTATAGGTAACTATTTTTAAGCTTTAAGAGAAAGGCAAAATACCTACTAATTCATGACTTAACAAGCAAGTCCATTTTCACTGTATTCGTGCTTCATTATTTTGTAGACTTTGGGCCTTTGTCCTTACTGGACCAAGAAGTCTTCTCCATGACTAAATGTTTGAGAAAAGCATTGTTTCTGATGGCTCAGAGAAGGCCCGAAAGACCTTAAATTCCCAGCCTCAGGCAACTTAAACCTTCTTTGTTTTTAAAATCAGATTGGTCACGGGTGTGCTAAAATAGAGCATTAGCAACTATGCATGTGGTAAGTAAATCCCTATTTAGAGCAAATAAAGTGATCACGCTAGGAAAGCTTGGTGACTGACACCCCCACCTCAGTTAAACATTAGCAGCGTTTTGGGCTCAGCATCTTCTCCCAAACTCTGACTCTGTTCTTTCATTTTAACTCTGGACCCTTCCTTCATGTGAAATGGTAAGCAAGAACTTGGGCTTTGAAGGGAGGCAGACTTGAGTTGAAATTCTGGTGTGTCAATAATTAGCTGTGGGACCTTTCACCATGTCACTTAAGCTCACTAAGCCTCAGTTTTCTTTGTTGTAAAATGAAAAATAACAAAAATGACTCTTTCACTGGATCATGAAGAGGGTACAATGGTATAATGTTTAAAAAACATTGCATACAATGCCTTTCAGTAAAACCAACTTCATGATCCTTGGGACCCAATGCAAAATGGAAAGTTATTCAGCAACTATTAAGGATTGCAAGATAGTGACAGCAGAGCATAAACCAAGCACAGGGGGCTGTGGGGCCGCACAGGTGGCAGGCTCACGAAGCCAGCCCTCCCTTTCAGATAATAAATACTCAATGGATGGCAGCCATTATCATATCTTGCCACTTTCCTAATTTATATCTGTGTTTTACCCTCCCTACAGGCTCTCCTATCCCTATATGTATAATGCCCAATCCACTCAACTTGAAGAGTTTTACTGGGTCATTCCAAACATAGGCACTGTGTCTCAGAAGTTACCTGCATGTAACAGGGAAAATAATTGACCAAAATGGGGGGAATCTAAAATAGAAAACGATGTTACCATAAGTTGAGGCCAAGTGCACTCCCACCTTTGGGCCCTTGCTCTGCTTTTCATCCTACTGAAATAACTTTCTCCCTCCTTCAAGCCTTTGTTCAGATCTCCTTGTATCTGACACTTATTCCGATCACTCAATTCAATATCCTATTTTTCCCTTCCTCCATCTCCCTCACCTTGTTCTACTTTTACTCTTTCCACAGCACGTATATTACCTCACATGCTATTTCACTTACTTATGTCTGTCACTTGTTTATCTTCCCCTACACACACACACACACACACCCACACACATACACACACATTGGAATGTAAGCTTCTCAAGGTGAGTAATTTTTTTGCCTCCTTTTATTCACTGATGTATCAAAACTGTTTAGGACAGTGTTGGCATGCAGAAGACATTCAGTAAATGTTAATTAAAAAAACAAATTAAACTTTGAATGAATGCATAATCAGGCCATCCTTTTTCTACCTGGAGGTCAGTCCATTCCACAGTACAGACAAATGGTCGTAATAACCAGCTCTGCAACTGGATACCCAACAGAGTTCAAGAAATAGATGGGGAGTTATCTCTTTCCAAATCTCTGCCAAAGTCCCCTTAGTTTAGAAGGAATATAATCCAGTCCTCTGTGCTAGTAAATCCAACACCTCTTTCAACACTAATTCATATACATGGTTTGTTGCCAAAGACTTGAGGCAATCGTGCATGGCATTTTATATGAATAAGCTCCCCAGAAGAGAGAGGTGTCCTTAAGTGGTGAACATCCAGTCATTTAAAAAATGAAATCAGAAGAAAAATAATTACACATCATTGCTTCATAACAACGAATAGGAAGACTGAGCCCTTAATACCAAAAGGAATGGAAGGGCCTCTGTCCCTGAGACAGTGCGTGAAGACGCTAGAGCCAGCTTGCTGCGCTGGCCCGAGTGAATGTGACAGTCACGGGAGCATCTCAAAACCTGGCCAGTGATCTCACAATTTCAGGCCACAGAGCCCAAGAAAGGAGATGTGGAGGCCTGTGCAGAATTCATCCAACCAGCTCAAGGCAACCTCGAGGCTGTGACAAGATAGCTGCTGGATGTTTTTCAGTGTGTTTCAGAACAAAAGAGAAGAGCTGCCCTCTGCAAATGGTTAAAATGCAGCCCATGTGGGGAGAAACATCTGGGTCATCCAATTATCAGAAGATTTTTGAGGGCTAATGTGCTCGAAATTCTGTACTGAGAACAGGAAGCACATCTGGACTCCCAATCCAAATGCGGCCCACGCTGTCTCCTAGGGACAGGCTCGGTGAGCAGTCTGGCAGGCCACACTACACATCTGGCTTGTGAGCTACCATTCCTTCTCAGCCCTGCACTCTGCATTTTTTAAACAAGTCATTCTTAGCCACCACTAATGCTTTCGTGGGAATCATAGGGAGTCCTCATCCCTTTTCCCAAAACAATGTCAGGCAGAGGCAAAGGCCAAAGAGGTGGAGCCCACAGGCCATTTTGCAAAAGTTTCAAATACCCTGGCACTGACCCCATGAAAAGAATCATGAAGGAAAAATAACCAAGCCTCTTGTTTTCTCATTAGTGTTGTTTTCTCTTCCTTTCTCTCTCTCTCCCACTCTTTACCTCTCCCTTTCTCCCCGCTCTATTACAAAGTTCTGTGTTTATAAAAAACAAACAATGATCTCACAGAAAGTCCCAGTGTTGGCTGTTGAAAACAAAATTTCACTTTTCAAATTTAATACCAAAAAATTTGAAAACTTTCAAAGAATGTCTTTGTTCTGTGACAGCTTAATCTCCAAAGGGGACCCTGAGGCAGGAACTGGTGTGTTGTCCCACCCTCTCTAAAGACTTTCTGAAATATGCCACTGCCTCAGACTTTCCACACTCCTCTGCTGATCTTTTCTCTGAAGAGGGAGGAAGCAGAGCTCTTGGCTGTCCGGTTAAAGGAGCCAAATAAAGCAATCTTCCTCCTAATGCCAAGGGCCTTTCCAACACACACACACACACACACACACACGTACTTGTTGAAATATTAATAAGTAAAAGAAAAGAGAGAATATGACAGTGAAGGAAAGAGAACACTACTTTATTTTGTCTAGATTTTAAAAACCTCCCCACAAAAATTAACTGAAACAGAGGTATATTATCCTCAAAACGCCTTACCCGTCTCCCTCTTTACAATACTGATGACAATATGAAATGATACTACAGATGTGAAAAGGCCTGGGGGAGTGGTACAAATTGCTAAAGCAACAATGTTATCACTACTATTGAAAGTTTAAAAGGGCCAGCTGCCCACCTTTATCTGTTCAGATTTAAACACACACACACACACACACACACACACACACACACACACACACACACACATTGTTTTTTTGTTCAGATCTCCCCAGATCTCTTCATTCTGGGCAAGCCTCTTCCCAAATATGTACATCCCAGTGCCCTGTCCCCAGCTGTTCCTCCGATGACAACACTCCCCCTCCTTGGCCGCCCTCCCTGCCCCGCCGCGTCCTCACCGTGGGGTACATGAGAGCCTCGGTGTCCCCCGGCTCTGACAGCTCGCTCAGCTTGCGGTCCCACTGCAGGGCGCTCTGCTCCCCGCTCTCCAGCACCTCCATGGTGGTCCGAGGCGCGCCGGGCCGGGGATGCTGAGCGCAGGAGGGAGCTGGCTGAGGCGCCTCGGAGGGCGATCCGGCTCGGCGCGCCCGAGTGCGTGTGGCGTGTGTGCGTGTAGCTTGTGCACTGAGGAAGGAAACGTTCGCTCCCCCGCCTGAGAGAACTGCCCCGGGCTCCCGTCCCGTGTGCACGGAGATCTGAAAACCCCCGGGGGAGACAGGCAGTCGAGGGATCGGGCCGAAGGCTGCAGGGGTTAGAGCTGGGTGCACATCCAAAGTGCAGGTAGGAGAATGGCTCTCAACGCAAGAAAAACCCCTCTTCAGTAAGCCCACTTCCCACTACGGCTCTAGACACAAACTTTTAGTCTCTCCAGAGCGCCCCAGCTCGTCTTCAGGACCCACCTACGACCCCACCTCCCTCCAGGGCAATGACCAATAGGATACGCACCTCGCCGTATATACCCAATCAGAAGTCTTTTTCTCCGCCCGTCCCGCCCCCAAAGGCTGGGGCCGCAGACAGTCTAGGCCAGGCTTTGGAATGTGGGCGGGCGGTGCCATTGACGTCATCAGGGAACCTCCTCCAGCCGGAAAGCGGGCTGCAGCAGCTGTCCGCGGAGGGAGTGCTTCAGTCGGTGATTGGCAGGTGTTGGGGCCAATGAAAATAGGGTTTCTCGGACGGACAGCCAATCGAATAGCGACAAGAATACCTTTTTATAAAAGAAGGGAGGATGAGCTCAGGCTCCCTGTGAATACTCTACAAAGTTAGCACACCGCATCTAGAGCAAAAGGGAGTTGCTCTGCGGGAAGATTTGTATATTGTCCTATTTTCAAGTAAATTCGCTCATTTGAGTCAGGATTTTAAAAAAATGAATTACGTATTATACGTAAGTATAAAAATTCTCCATTTACACATGAGTTTTTATTAGCATAGTTCTACCAAATTGTCACTGCTTATTCTTCACATTTCGCCCTTTTTGTGATGCGTTGCTGCTGACATGTTTTTATGGGCTTTACTTATTTTCTCTTTCATTCACTCAAGGATACTATTGACCAGAGGCAATGGTTTGCTTTTCCAGGTCCTAGAGCTAATAATACTACTTTGTCCCCTTAGCTAAAGGCCTTTAATTCATAGAGCTTTTGTCTCAGTGGAAGAGTCAAGCTGGTAGTCCAGTGGTTAGAGCATCGCAGGTCCCAAGCTTAGTCAAGGGCACTTACCTCTCCTGCCCTGGTCCTGCCTTGTTGGGAGGCAACCAATCAATGGGTCTCTCTCACCTTGATGTCTCTCTCTCTCTCTCTCTCTCTCTCTCTCTCTCTCTCTCTCTCCCTTTCCTATTCACATCCTTAGACTCTCTCTAATGGTTGAGCATCTACCTGTGAATCAGGAGGTTACGGTTTGATTGCCTATCTGGTCAGGATACATGCCTGGGTTGCAGGCTCTATTTCCAGTAGGAGGCATACAGGAGGGAGCCAACTCAATGATTCTCTCTCATCAGTAAAAATACATTTAAAAGTAAATAAATAATTATCAATATCAAAAATATCCTCGGGTGATGATTAAAAAACAAAAAGTGGTAACAGAAAGTGGTAACTACCATGAAGAAAAATAAAAGCAAGGTAAGAGGAAGGGGCAGTCTCTGCTATTATAGATAGCAGTCAAGAAGTCCATTTGATCCAGGAACTGATGAAATGAGGTTTGGGGAGGAACTGGTGTTCTGCTGACCTGGAGGCCAGTGTGGCTGAAGCAGTATGTGCCCAGCAGTGAATGACGAGAGAGGAGACCTGAGAGACAGGATGAAGCCAGACCACAAGTCCTGCCTAGATTGGGAAAAAGCCTTTTCTAAAGTATTTACCCCACGGTTGTGATTATTCTTCCCCCATTTAGACTCCTCCTTTTAAGAAAATAAAGTTCTTGAGTATAGTTTGCTCATTTGAAATATAAAGGAGCTTTGGCCAATTGTCTCTAGAAGTTCCTTACAATTGGACATTCAGGTATTAGATACTACTTTGTCCCCTTAGCAAGTACTGTTTGGTAGATGGGTCAGTCAAAAACAGTTCTTAAAAACTGTTGTTTTTAAGAAGCCATTTATCATGGCAACTATTTCATTTGTCTCCTCCTTTCTCCTGGGTCTTTTGAGAACATTTTAATGTTTAAGTGGAAATTCTACTCTATGGTCATGCATCTTCATTGTATGATACTTTTCTCATTCTTTTCTTTGTCCTTGGTTTCTATTTTACAATCTTTTTCCTCCTTCACCATATCCTTTTCATGGATCATCTTTTCAATTTTGAAAGACCTTTTCCAGTTTTTATAGCATAGCACAATACAAACGTTGGGTAGTGGGCACACAGTGCAATATACAGATCTTCTAACAAGGAACCCCACACCTGAAATTATATGTTCATGTGGACCATGTCACCCCAATAAATTTAATTTTTAAAAAAATACTCAATACGTGCTGGTGAGGTAAGAAAATGTACACCCTCCTTAATATTGGATATTAACATTTATCCGCCAAACATTTCTGATTTTGAAAGTTGGTCCCTGGTTATGCTCCACCTGGTAGGCAGTTTCTAAGATGGCACCAATGACCATGCCCCCTGGTGTTTGTGCCCTGTTAATATTCACCTTGAGTTCTTCCTTCTACCAGACAGAATATGGCAGAAATGATGGGTTGTCAAAAAGAATTCTGGTTCCTGGTTCCCTAGAATAAAGGGAACCTTTTGCATGGGTGCATCAAAGCCCAATAAAACACAGACAGGAGTTTGTAACCAAGAAAGTAAGGATTTATTAAAAGTTGGCACCGTTCCTGGAGTCACAGGTAGCTCATGCTCAAAGACCTGGCTCTGGGATGGCCTCCAGAAGATGGGTTACATAGGGGGACAATAATTAATCCCAGTGACTAAGAGAGTTAGGAGTCAAGATCAGGGTTGTGGTCTTCACTGATTGGTCAGAACTAGAGTAGGGAGTAGTTGATCATTGCATCTGGTCCTGACATCAGTTTGCTTTATCTGGTTTCATAAGGATGTGGTCGGTCTGGGACAGTGGGGGCTTTCTCGGGGTGGGAATGGCTGGGGAGTGAGGGATCAATTGGGGGGAAAGAAGACATGTAAAACTTTAGACAATAAATTAAAAAAAAAACAAAGGATGTGGTCGGTGGGGTCGATTTGGAGCTGAAACACAACTGAGGCTTAGGTTGGATCTCTTTCTCTGTGGTCAACTACTGGATGCCGACCAAAACCTCACTGTCCTATGGCCGTGGTCAGCAAACTGCGTCTCGCGAGCCACATGCAGCTTTTGGCCCCTTAAGTGTGGGTCTTCCACAAAATACCATGACCTGGGGGAGTCTGTTTTGAAAAAGTGGCATTAGAAGAAGTTTACGTTTAAAAAATTGGCTCTCAAAAGAAATTTCAATCGTTGTACTGTTGCTATTTGGCTCTGTTGACTAATGAGTTTGCCTACAACCACTGGCCTAAGGACTTAATGACTCAGCAAGGGAGAGGGAGTTGATGAGTCAGGGAACTAGGTGAGGCCAGTTTGAGTCAAGGGGGAAAAAATTCAAAATAAAAGGTCATCTTAAAGAAAATAAGGTTTCTGTGCAGTTACACTCCTGACTTGCTTGTTGTCTTCCTCTCTTGCTTGCTTGCTCAGAGGGAAGCAGGATGCCTGCTGTGAGTAACCCCACGGAGAGGTCTGCATAGGAAGGTGTCCAGCCAATAGCCAGCAAGGAACTGAGGCCCTCAGTCCAACAACCCAGGAGCACCTGATTCCTACTAATAACCACATGAGTGAATATGGAAGCAGACCCTCCCCAGATCGCTGCAACCTTCTAAGTGAAACTGAACCAGAGGACTCAGCTAAGTCTCACCCAGATTTTTGACCCACAAAAACTAAAGATAATAAATGTATGTTGATTTTAGCCACTCAGTCCTTCAGAAAATAAATAATAATTGGTACCCTAAATGTTTAATTAAATTTCTCTGTACTCTAATAATAATGTCACATACCCTAACGAGTTTTTTTCAACCTCCTTTGTTTCATATATCCTTCTCCCATTCACTGTGTACAAGACTTGTCTCACTACCTCATGTCCTATTCTACATCTTGAGTTAAGAGTTTGCCCCTTTCCCTCTAATTTTGGGGACATAGCAAAAGGATGTTAGAGAAGCTGGAAAAAGGGTTTTTTAGAGAGAGGAAGAGAGTGAGAGAGAGAAACATCAGTGTGAGAATGCAACATGGATTGGCTGCATCCGCGTGCCCCCTATCGGGATCGAGCCTGCAACCCAGGCACAGGCCCTGACCTGGAATCAAACTGGCGACCTTTCAGCGCACCGGAAGATGTCCAACCAACTGAGCCAGACCTGCCAAAACCTTAATTTCTCTATTTGAAAATATTTTATTAGTGTATAGAAAAGCAACAGATTTTTGTATATTGATTTTGAATTCTGCCACTCTACTGAAATTCATTACAATTTCTAACAATCTTTTGTGGAGTGTTTAGGGTTTTCTATATATAATATCATCTCATCTGCAAATAGCAAATGTTTTATTTCTTCCTTGCTTATCTGGATGTCTTTTCTTTCTTTTCCATGTACCTTTTGCTCTGGCTAGGAGTTTCAAGACTGTGTTGAATAAAAGTGGTGAGAATGGGCAGCCTTGTCTTATTCCTGATTTTAGAGGAAAAGGTTTCAATATTTCACTGAGTATAGTGTTAGCCATGGGCTTGTCATATACCAGGTATAGCCTTTATTATATTGAGGTATGTTTCCTCTGTGCTCTCTTTGCTGACAGTTTTTATTATAGATGTTCTAGTATGTTTAATTTTGTCAAATGAATTTTGTTCATCAAATCATCTATGGTAAACATATGGTTGTTATGCTTCCTTTTGTTAACGTGATGCATCACACTGATTGATTGGTGGATGTGGAACCAATGTTGCATCCCTGGAATAAATCCCATTTGATCATGGTGTATGAGCCTTTTAATATATTGATGAATTTAGTTTGCTAAAATTTTGTTGAGGATTTTTGCATCTATACTAGTACATAAGGGATATGGGCCTGTCCTTTTCTTTTTCTTTTCTCTCTTTTTGAAAAGAGAGAGAGAGAATTTGTTGTTCCACTTATGCATTCATTGGTTGATTCTCCTGCGTGACCTGACGGGGGATCAAACCCCACGACTGTGGTGTATCAGGAGGATGTGCTAACCAACTGAGCTACCTGGCCAGGGCTTATTTTCTTTTCTTGTGATTTCCTTGTTTGGTTTTAGTATCAGGGTAATGCTGGCCGATAAAATGATTTTGGAAGAGTTAACTCCTTTTCTATAGTTTGGAAGAGTTTGAGAAGAATTTGGTACTAATTCTTATGTAAATGTTTGGTAGTATTCACCTGTGAAGTCCTCTAGTCCTTGACTTTTATTAGGTTTTTTATTACTAATTCAATCTCCTCATTAGTAATCAGTCCTTTCAGATTTTCTTTTTCATGATTCAATCTTGGTAGATTGTGTGTTTCTAGATATTTATTTATTTCTTCTAGGTTGTCCAGTTTATTGGCATATAATTGTTCATAGTAGTCTCTTATGATCTTTTGTATTTCTGTGGTATCAGTTGTAACATTTCTGCTTTCATTTCTGATTCTATTTAGTTAGCCCTCACTTTCTTCATGAGTCTAGATAAAGACCTATCAATTTTGCTTATCTTTAAAAAAAAGAAAAACAGCTCTTAGTTTTATTGATTTTTTCTGTTGTCTTTTAATCTCTATTTTATTTATTTCTGTTCTGATCTTTGTTACTTGTTTCCTCCTACTAACTTTGGGTTTTATTTGTTATTGTTTTTCCTCTCCCCTTAAGGTGCAAAGTTAGATTTCTTAGTAGAAATCTTTTTTTGTTGGTGGAGGTAGGCATTTACCACTATGAACTTCCCTTTTATAACTACTTTTGCTGCTGTAAATTTTGGTATGTTTTAGTTCCATTTTCATTTGACTCAAGGTATTTTTTATTTCTCTTTTGACTTATTCTTTGACTGTTAGTTGTTCAGTAGCATGTTGTTTAATCTCCACATATATCTGAATTTTCCAGCTTTTCATTTATAGTTAATGTCTAGTTTCATAACATTGTGGTCATAAAAAATGCTTGATGATTTCAATCTTCTTAAGTATATTAACACTGTGTGGCCTAACATATGGTCTTTCCTGGAGAATGTTTCATGTGTGCTTGAGAAGCATGTGCATTCTGTTGCTTTTGGGTGGAATGCTTTGTATATGTCTGTTAAGTCTATCTGGTCCAATCTGCGTCTAAGGCCAGCATTTCCGTATTGGTTTTCTGTCCTGAATGGTCTATCCATTGATAGAAGTAGGGTATTAAAGCCCTAGGATACCCACTAACAAATTATTTTAGTGATAGTTTGCCTTACTACTTTTACACTTCATACTATGTTTATAAAATAATAGATTACTTTGAATTTTACTACATATTTACCTTTACCAGTGAGGTTTATACTTTCAGATTTTTCTGTTACTAGTTTTTACTCTCCCATTTCAGCTTAAAGAAGTCCCTTTAATATTTCTTGTAAGCCTGATCTGTGATTGGTGTCCATAAAAAAGAGAGGGGAATGCTATCTGAAGACATAAACTCCTGAAAGGAGGAAGCCATGTGATGATGGAGGCAGAGATTAAGACAGATGTAGCTGTAATCCAAGGAAATTCAGTATGGACAGCTAAGAACAGACAAGGAAGGAGGCTTACCTGTAGCCTCAAGGAAAGCATGGCCTTGCTGACACCTTAATTTCAGACCTCTGGCCACCAGGACCTAGTGTGGCAAGGTGTCGTCAGTGTCCCCCATCTCTGGACAGTCCTCGTGACTAGAACAGACCTGTCAGTTCCTCACTGTCGCAGGAACCCACATGGTCTTGGAGTTGTTCTCTGAAAACACACAAACACATTCTCTACCAAAAGTTAACAAAGGGATCCTCTCTGCAAAATAGACTTGGGATTCTTTTTATTTATTTTCCTTTGGCTTATTTTGACACCATGTGTGTTTTTTCATGGGTGTCCCTGCTGTTGGCTTTACAAATGGAAGTTACTTTTCTGGAGTAAGAATTTTCTAGATGTATTTTACTTACAGGATATTTTTCCTTACATGATATTACCCTACTGCCCCCCCCCTCTTTTTTTTGATTAATGGGAGCTTTTGGAAATTTTATATTGCAGTCTTGGTAATTTTAAATTTTAATTTTTGCACACAAATATGACTACTTTAGGTTCTTTGGATGCTAGGCAATTTTACAGTGAGATGAACTACTATTAGATATTTTAGTTAATGTTTTAGGGAAAGCTTTTTGTCCAGTACACTTAGATTTTCTTGAGTATTCACTTATTTCACTTGGCCAATTTAAATTAATCTGAAAACTTAATTACTATTTTACTGTCAATTTTAATACTCAAGCAGAAATCTTAGTTTACCCTGTAGATATTAGTGGAAAGGAATATTTGCATTTTTGAGTAGGTCCTGAGCATTCCTGGTAATAGACTGAATTTAGATGTAGAGCAGCTATTGCTGGCCAAGTCTCTGTCTGCCACCTGGGTCCCGGTCTGAGTTGTGCATGGGAGGCAAAGGAGCCGTGGGGGCAAGAGACCTCCCTCAGGAGGGGTGAGAATTCAAGCCCCTGCATGGTTTGTGGGTGAGGGTCTGTGCCCTACCTCTGTTGACCTTTTAGTTCTCTCCTGTTGGCCCATCTGTGACTGTGCCTGTCTTAGGTTGTTCCTTCCCTGAGGAATCTAACCCGTCTCTGGCTAACCAGTCATCCTCCGGGACATATGCCATTTTTTTTTTTTAATGAAGATAAGGCAGGGGAGGTTCTGGCTTAAGATGATAACATAGGAGAATCCTGAACTGGCCTCCTTCTCTCATAGACCAAATCTACAGCTACATACAGAACAACCTCCTTTGAAAGAACTAACTGAGTGATTCTGTGCATTGGGTGAACGATAGAAAATCCACATCAAAATGGGTAGGAGAGGCTGACACACAATCTCACCACACCTGGCATAGTGACCCACAATCAGGAAGGAACTCACAAGACTATGCTTCTCCCTGAGGAACAAAGGGATTGAATCCCATATCTGAGCCCCAGTTCTTAATAGCTGAACCCGAGAAATGAAATCCCGAAACATCTAGCTTTGAAAGCCAATGGGGCTTGTGTTCACAACACCACAAGGCTATATTGAACAACAACAACAAAAAAAACAACAGTTCTTAAAGGACTCATATGGACTCACATGGCTATTCCCCACCCCACCTTAGCCCAGTTCAGAGGCAGTCCATGAAATGAATTCAGTCATTCTGTGAAATGGGTCTGTTTGCTTCTCTTAATGCTTTGAAGTGAGAGTCAGGCAACTAATTTAACACACATCTAAGATCCTTCTGAAATTCACTCCAAAGACAGACACCAGCAGGTGCTATCTTCACACTCTCGCTCTGCCTCACTCCAGTATCTTCTGGAAAGGAGGTTGTGAACTTAACTCAATTTTTGTGGCTGCCACCCAAAGATGCCTCATGTTCACCTGGCTCTGGTGGCCCATGGAACTTACGTTTGTGGGTACCACAGGATGGTAATAAATGGAATAAGAGTCCTTAACCAGCCACACTCTCCTCTCCTGCCTCCAGCACAGTGTAGACAACAGACTAAAACACATATCCCATCTTTCTGTGAAAGAGGCTTATAACTTGCCTTCATAACTATGCCCTGAGTTGCAGACTTCCAATAAAACACATATCTAGGGACTGACTACAATCCTCTCCGGAGACTGAGGAGACCAGTGAGCATCATCTTCATGCTTTTCCTCTGCTGCATCACAGGAAATGGGTGCCTCTATGTAAGGAGCTTATGTGCATGGCTAGCTCATTGGCTTTCGTGGCTGCCACCTAGAGGACATGTCCTGTGATGACATCCTTAACTTTAATAGCCACTGGGCCTTTTGGTCACACATTCAATGGGACAGTAGCAAAGAAAGTAAGTTCTTAATTGGTCTTCACACCAGTGCTTAGTGCAGAGGAAGCATACAGAAATGCCCATTTGCTACTCTTCCCTCAAGTACTGGGGCTTAGGACCTCAAGGTATCTTTTTGTGGCACATAACTTCACCCGTAACCCCATGAATTCCTGGTGTAAGCACATCTCTTTCTTGATCATTTTACTGCCCCTAAACATACCTTTGATTCTTTGATAAAACCACCATAGTCCTTTTTTTGTTTGTTTTAGCATCTTTGCACTTTTATTTTATATACTTGTCTGCAAAACAGATCCCTCATGGGAGACTGCTGGTCAAAAGCTATGGCCCATTTTACATCCTGGTAGCTACTAACAAATTGTGCATCTGTGTGCCAAGTGTGCTGCAATGCCACAGATTTATGCAAAAGTCAGTTCATGGCACAAATAAAAGGCTTTCTCGTAATTAAAAGTGTCCCCTGGCATATCAGACTGTCTGAGACCACAGCAGTACCTACATGTTCCAAAACCGCCAGGACAGTCCGGATGCTGCTGACAGCATTACATGAGGTGTGGGGTCAGGGGGGCAGACATCTAAGGGACTTCACATATTCAAACACAATCAGAGCCTCTGCAGTGTGGCAAGGCCTCCACCGGGTGGCTCATCTGGCCTGAGCCCTTCCTCAGGCAGAGTTTCCCAGGCAGCCTAGGAGAGCAGCCCGAGGGCCTTCCTTGTTCTCCTGAAGCACTCGTGCTCCCCTTCGAGAGTCTCTGCCAAAGCTTCCTGCTGGCCTGTTCCTGCCTCTGCCTCCCAACACAGGCATGACCATCATGTCCCAAACTGTCACCACTGCAAGCCTCCACTGGCAGTCTCAGGTCTCCCCAATGTGCAAACAGAGCTTCCTTTGCATCTGAAAGGGGAATAATTGTAGTAAAAGGAGCAGCCAGTGGCGAGCTTCAAGTGAGCTGTTATTTCTCATGACTATAGGCAGAGCTTTACAAACTTCCAAGGAAGCAGCCCGGTCAGCTCCAGGCTCTTCTCTGACTGGAGTCCCCTTCCCTGGGTGTGTCAGTCATGCTTGGCACAGACTGCACTGCTGACAGATGGTCGTGCCAGCAGCATAAAAACAGGTATCAGGAGGTCGGGGCTGGTGTATGCAATGCCCACAGTGACCATTTGCACACTGTTGTGCCCATCGCTCACTTCTCTTTTGCTGACCTGGAAGAAGTTGCTCTCAAATATGGGAATGCACTTAAACATAACAAAATTGCCCTTGGCCCAGCCGCTGCAGCAGCTTCCCCCGGGAAGCTGTCAAAAATGTAGCACATGGCTGCTCGGGCACTGCCCTGTCATAGCGTCACGTTGCTGCCCATTTCTGTCTTATATTAAAACCTGCACATCCTCAACCAAGCTTCCACCTGGGTCCGAACCACCCACACCTCCCTTCTACCTCTGCCACAGGCCACCTTTAAGCTTTTGCTGTCCACTGTGACCTATAGCTGTCACCTATGCCACCATGTCCTCATCCCCACAGCCACTCCCCCAACCCTCCAGGAAGGGGCAGGCATCCTCCTGCATACAACCACTCCATCCGGCAGCCACCATAGGCTCAAAAAACAAAATTGCAGGCCTCATTACATTTGTATTTAGCATCCTGCCATTACTTCTCAAGGCGTATTCCATGCCTTATGCGCTTCTGTCTTCCTTTTGTACATGTCCACCCAAGAGCTCACACTAGTGCTTTCCAACAAACACTGAGTTCTCCAAATAGAGCCTTCTGTGGTGAAGCCATTTGTGATTAGGTAATCAGGTTTGTATTTTTTAGAACTTCTGGTTCCTTTTCAGAAGCTTTGCCTTTTATTATATCAAATCATGCAATCTCACCCATCTCATCTCTGAACGTTATTGTACTGGATTCTGAGGACATGAGTATCTATTTTATTTTATACCATGTGGCTCTCTACCACCCTGTGAGAGTTTTTTTTCTATTTAACATGTTCTATCCCCTAATTCTAGTTTGGAATGGTAGCAAACTTGTACTACCTTTAATGTTCTTTCTTTTCATTCATTCTTCTCTAACTGACTTCAATATAACAAAGAAATTTTCTAATTTTGAGGAATTTCTTTCAATCACCATTTCTTAACCAGAAATGGTGTTTCTATATTTCACAGTCATTATTCTTTCTCGAGTGTAGAAGAGAGAAGAGAGATGTCTGGGACTCTACAGCTCTTTATGGTGTGTATGTGTGTGTGTGTGTGTGTATATATATATATATATATATATATATATATATATATATATATATCAGCAAACTAGAAATAGAGGCAATTCTTAACGTAATAATGAACTTCTACAAAAACCTACAGCTAACAAATATTTAATAGTGAGAATCTAGATGCTTCCCTACTTAGATCAGTGAGAACAAGCAAAGCTATTCTCTTGGATCATTCTGATTCAACATTTTACTGAAAGCCCTAGATAAAGCAATAACACACGAAAAGAGAAGAGAAGAGAAGAGAAGAGAAGAGAAGAAAAGAGAAAATATACAGATTGTGAGGGAAAAAATAAAACTTTCTTTTGTTTGTAAATTCCATGACTCACTGTGTAGAAAATCCCCCCAAATTGGAAAAAAAAAAAAAAAGGTCTGGAATTAACAAGTAATATGGCAATTAAGGCTGCAGGATAGGTTATGAATACACAGTAGTCAACTGCTCTCTAATACACCAACAAGGAACAATTGAAGTTTTTAAATTGATCTTTGAGAGAGAGTAAAATATCCATTTTGTTGTTCCACTTATTTTATTCAGACAATTGTTGCTTTTTGTATGTGCCCTGACTAGGGATTGAGCCCACAAATGTTTATCTGGACATGTTCTAACCAACTGAGCAACCTGGCGAGGGCTGAACAATTGAAATTTGATTAAAAAAAAACAAGAGCATTAACATTAGCATGCAAAAAAATGAAATATCAAGTGTATAACTAACAAAATATGGCCAAAGAAACTATAAAACTCTGATGAATAAAATAAAATAAAGTATGAATAAACTGAAAGATATTCCATGTACATAAACTCAATATTTCAAAAATGTGAATTCTTTGCAACTTGATCTACAGATTCAACATAATCCCAATCAAAACCTCAGCAAGTTATTTTGTGAATAACAAACATTGATTCTAAAGTTTATATGGAAAGAAAAAGCAGCAGAATAGCCAACACCATATTAAAATATAAGAATAAAGTCAGAAGACTGACACTACTGGCTTTACTGTAAAGCTAGAATAATGATTACATTATGGTATTGGCAAAAGATTAGACAGAGGGAGAACCAAGATGGCGGCATAGGTGGAACACCTATCTTGCCGTCATACTCAGCAATTTTAATACTACAGCTTAACGAAGGAACAAACACCTTCCAGAATCACCAGAAAGCTCGCTGAGTGAGGATTCCACAAATAAAAGTGAAGATAGGACACTGTGACTCGGAGGAGCGGCAGCGAACAGCTTTGAAAGATTCGCACGAAGAGAGGTTTGGAGAGCGCGCTGTGGAGAGGGCGGGCAGCTGAAAACCGGCCAGTTTTCTCGAACGGGGAGACAAAGACGTCCCACTGGACTGATTCTCCAGCTCTGGGCGAAGTCCAGAGAACCCACTATCATACGGGGTGAACTGGACAGTGGGAGGGCACGCCGAAGCGCGGGTGCTGCCGGGTCTGCCGGCTTGTGGAGAAGGCAGCTTGCGCGAACAGCTCGGCTGCGTGACGGCGCAGAGAGCACTCTGCAACTCTCTCTCTTTCGGAAAACCCTCAGACTGCTTCGTTTTACGTCCCTGGGTGAGACATTGCGCATGGAGACTCATTTTGGAAGAGTCTGAATTCCCCGGCAGTGGGTGGAGCTCGGCAGCGGCTCTCTCTCAGAGGTGCTGGCGGCCATTGCCCCTGGCACAGAGTCCCTGGGGTCGCAGAGGGCAGAGCTAACGCTGTCTGTTTGGCCCAACCTGAGCACAGCTGAGCTTCACAGACAATTGACCTGGAGGTCAACCCCTCCAAGTGCTAACAATGATTAACCTGAGCTTAACTTCAGCAAGACTGTGCAACCCATATCCACCTCAGGTAACCAGGGAGGCTGAGCCACTATCCCTAGTAGGAAGTCTACCACACAAAGCTAATTGACCAACTCAGGGAAGCAGCCACCATGCAGCGACATGGAAAGAAATCAGATGTGAAAGAAATGGAGGAAAAAAAACGACTGGACATGGAATTCAAAACCACAGTTATAGGGTTTTTCAAGAGGCTCCAACAAAAGGTCGAGGCCTATAAGGAAATAAGCAAGACCACAAAGGAAATGATCAAGACCAACGTGGAAATGAATGAGTCATACATGGAAATGAACAAGACCCTCAAGGATATAAAGGAGACCTGCAAGGAAATGATCAAGACCAATGTGGAAATGAATGAGTCCTACAAGGAAATGAAGGAGACCCTCAAGGATATAAAGGAGACTCTCAAGGATATGAAAAAGGACCAACCAGAAATTAAGCATACACTGACTGAAATAAAAAATAGTATACAAAGACCTAAAAGTGCTCTGGAGCACCCCAAGAACCAAGTTAAAGATGTGAAATACAAAGAGGTAAAATCCACTCAGCTGAAAAAGCAAGAATCCAAAACATTGAAGATAGTGTAAGGGGCCTCTGGGACAACCTCAGGCATACCAACATCCGAATTATAGGGGTGCCAGAAAAAGAGAGAGACCAAGACAATGAAAACCTATTTGAAGAAATAGTGACTGAAAACTTCCCACACCTGGTGAAAGAAATTGACTTAGGAGTCCAAGAAGCGCACCGAACCCGATTATATATAGGAACCCTAAGAGGACCACACCAAGGCACATCATAATTAAAATGCCAAGAGCAAAAGACAAAGAGAATATTAAAAGCAGCAAGAGAAAAACAGATGGTTACCTATAAGGGAGCACCCATATGATTGTCAGCAGATTTCTCAACAGAAACGATGCAGGCCCGACGGGAGTGGCAAGAAATATTCAAAGTGACGAACAGTAAGAATCTACAACCAAGATTACTCTATCCAGCAAAGCTATCATTCAGAATTGAAGGCCAGATAAAGTGCTTCGCAGATAAGAAAAAGCTAAAGGAGTTCATCACCACCAAACGAATATTATATGAAATGCTGAAAGATATTCTTTAAGAAGAGGAAGAAGAAAAAGATAAAAGTGTAAATTAGGAACAACAAATACACATCTATCAACAAATGAATCTAAAAATCAGGGTAATTAATAAGCTGATGAACAGGATATACTGGTGAATGTAACAGAATCACGGACATGGAGAGGGAATGGACTGACAACCCTTGGGGAGAGAAGGGGTTGTGGGAAGTGCAGCAAGAGACTGGACAAAAATCATGCAACTATGGGAGAGGACAGTGGAGCGGGGTGAGGGTGGAAGGTGGGATGGGTACCAGGTGGAGGGGAACTATAGGGGGAAAAAAAGGGAACAATGTAATTAATAAACTGAACAATAAAGATTAAAAAAAAAAAGAACTGACATGTAGACCAATGGAATAGAACAGAGAACCCAGAAATTGACCCAAGCCATTATGTTCAGTTAATATTTGACAAAGGAGACAAGATCATACAATGGGAGTCAAGAGTCTCTTCAATAAATGGTGTTGGGAAAATTGGATAGATACATGCAAAGAAGAAGAAGAAAAAGGAGGAGGAGGAGGAGGAGGAGGTAGGAGGAAGAAGAAAAAGAAGAAAGAAGAAGGAGCAGCTAGACCACCAACTTACACTATACCTCAAAAGAAACTCAAAATGGATAAAGGACTTAAAAGTAAGACGGGAAACCATAAAAAGTTCAGAAGAAGCCATGGGCAGCAAAATGTCAGGCATATGTTTTAGCAATATCTTCACCAATACAACTCCTAGGGTAATGGAAACAAAGGATAAAATAAACAAATGGGACTACATCAAAATAAAAAGCCCCTGCACAGCAAAAGAAAACATCACCAAACCAACAAGAAAGCCCACTGCATGGGAAAATGTATTTGTCAATATTATCTCTGATAAGCGTCTAATCTCCAAAATGTTTAGGGAACTCATACATCCTAACAAAAGGAAGATAAACAATCCAATTTAAAAATTGGTAAAGGATCTAAATAGATACTTTTCAAAAGTGGACATACAAAAGGCCAAGACATATATGAAAACATGCTCAAAGTCACTAATCATTCGAGAGATGCAAATCAAAACAACAATGATGTACCATCTCACACCTATCAGAATGGCTATCATTAACAAACAAGTGCTGGGGAGGATGTGGAGAAAAGGAAACCCTCTTGCACTGCTGGTGGGAATGCAGACTGATGCAGCCACAGTAGAAAAGAGTATGGAGCTTCCTCAAAAAATTAAAAATAGAACTTCCATTTGACCCAGTAATCCCACTTATAGGAATATATCCCAAGAAATCAGAAACACCAATCAGAAAGGATATATGCACCCCTATGTTCATATCAGCACAATTTACAATAGCTAAAATTTGGAAACAGTCTAAGTGCCCATCAGCAGATGAATGAATTTTAAAATTGTGGTACAGACCGAACCAGTTTGGCTCAGTGGATAGTGTCAGCCTGCAGACTCAAGGGTCTCAGGTATAATTCTGGTCAAGGGCATGTACCTTGGTAGCAGGCACATACCCAGTGGGAAGTGTGCAGGAGGCAGCTGATTGATGTTTCTCTCCCATCAATGTTTCTGACTATCCCTCTCCCCTCCTCCCTGTAAAAAAACAATAAAATACTTTTTTAAAAAAGTGGTGGTACATCTACAGAATGGAATACTACACTGTTGTAAAAAAAAAAAAAAGAATTCTTACCATTCACAACAGCATGGGTGGACCTGGAGTACATTATGCTAAGCAAAATAAGCTGGTTAGAGAAAGATAAATACCTCATGACCTCACTCATTTGTGGAATATAATGAACCACATAAACTGGTGAACAGAAATAGATTCAGAGACAGAGGAGCATCAAACAGACCACCAAACCTCAGAGGGAAGAGGTAGGAGGTTAAGAGTGTGGAAATCCTTTTCATGTCCCGCGTGTCCAGGTTTCCAATGTCAGGGTTCAGGTTTCCAACGTCAGGGTTCAGCGTCTGGAGGAGGCCGCACACAATGAATAGAGACTTAGAAAAGCATAAATTTGGGAAATGGGGGCCAGGCGGTAGCCAATCTCTAGTGGAAAGACTGCACCTTGCTCTGGCCTGGCCATCCCTTTTATTAAGGCTATGGGATCCACCCATAGCCCCCAGGCAGGAAATTCCAACAACAGAAATACACAAAGAACAAAGAGGTGTTTCAGTTAACAATGTTTTTAGCTCTGACCTTTCAGAGCAATTAAGGTTGTTTACCAGCCTCTTGGACTTCCTGTCCACATCTTTCTATTAGTGAGACAGGATTGGTTTCCTACATCTCCCCCCTTTCTTTTCTTAAAAAAATCTCGCCATTTTCAGACTAGAAATAAACAGATAAGAACAAAAAATGAGACAAGCAACAATGGCCATACTGAGAGGCAAATCAATCAGTCTGTAGTAAGTTTCTTTCTGGGCCAACAGTCTTTTGAGTCCCAGTTTCAATGTCAAAACAGTTCCTTATATGTACATGTCAGCCATGATATTTCAGTTCTGATGGTGGACATATGGTGGCAATGCAGGTCCAACCCTTTCTGGTTTGGTCCTGGGCAACCTGCAGTGACGCACAGCTGCTGACTGCCAGCATGGCAAGGCGTTGTCAGCGTCTTCCATCTCTAGACTGTTTTCTTCCTGTCTTCGTGGTTGAAGCACACATGTCAATTCCTCCGTTTCAGGAATCCACATGGTTTTGAAGTTGTTTTCTGAAAATACACAAACATAATCTCGACCAAAAGTTAATAAATCTTTTGACTTGAGATCCTATTTATTTTTTCCCAAACGATTTTCCTTTAGGTTACTTTGATATCTTGTGTGTTTTTTATGGGTATCTTACTGTTAGGATCATTTTTAAAATAAAAAAACTTTAATGTACTTATAGGAATAATTTTTTCTTACATGATATTGCCCCACTATCCCCCTTTTTTTGTGAATTAAATGGAGGCATTTGGAAACTTTATAATGCAGTTTTGATAACTTTAAATTTATAATTTTTTGCATAATAGGTTCACCGCATGTTAAGCAATCTTACCATGAAATGAACTACCAATAGAAATTTTAGTTAATACTTTAAGAACAGCTTTTTATCAAGTACAATTAAATTTCCTAGAGTTTTCACTTATTTTCTTTTAGCCAAATTAAATTAATCTAAAAAGCTTGACTGCTATTTTACTGTCAAATTTAATACTCAAACAACAATCTTAGTTTACCCTGTAAATATTAATGGAAAGGATTGTTTGCATTTTTGAGTAGGCCCTGAGCATCCCTGGTGCTATATATATAGGGTAGCTGCTGTTAGCCAAGTTTCTGTTTGTTGCCTTGGTCTGATCTGGGCTGGTTCAAATCTTTGTCTGTTACCTGGGTCCCAAATATGGGCTGGGCATGGGAAGTTAAGCAGCCATGGGGCAGGAGACCTTCCTCAGAAGGGGCGAGTGTTCAAGCCCCTGCAATGCTGGGGGTGGGGTGAGGTTCTATGCCCCACCTCTGTGGCCCACATGTTCTCTCCTGATGGCCCCTCTGCAACTGTGCCTGTCTTAGGTTGTCCCTCCCATGAGGAATCTTACCCGTCTCTGGCTAACCAGCCATCCTCAGAGGCCAAGCAGGGTGATATGAGGTTCATTTCTGTCTCCTTGGTAGCCTGTGCTCCCGTGGCCTCCACGCCCAGTGTCTGCCTTGGGATCCCCTTGCCTGCTGGCGGGGTCCCGGCACTTGATCACATATCTTGGGGAATCCAGGTTTTTTCTCCAGAGAGGGCCCAGTTCATTCCATTGGGCAAGAGACAGATCCATGGTACCAGCTACCATAAGACTTCAACCTCAGCATGATCAGAAAACTCAGGCAACAGCTGTGGGCAATTAGATTGTGAGAAAAGGATCCCTTCATGGCAAAAAGGTCCAACATAGAATGCTTAGGTACCTATCCAAAAAGGCCATCCACACAGTCGAAGGGATTAAGTCCTTTCATGTCCTTTTTAAATTACTGCCAATCATTCAAAGATTTAGTTTATAAGTAAGTTTGAATTAATTGTACAATATGCTATTGTAAAATATCAAAAATTATAATGACATTATAGAATAATATCATGCAAGAATATTCTTCCCACAAGCCATGACAATTAAATTTCCAAACTGGCTGTCAATTTCTTTTTGTATAGACGAAGTCTAATTACATGTTTCTGCACCTCTCCTAGGAGCAAGTGGTGATAGTAGATGTGTTCTAACTTTTGCCTACCCTCCTTTGGTGTCCATGCAAGGCGGAAGCCTTTCTTTAATTTTGCACACAAAGGAGTAGTGGTTTGAATTAGTGTCATTAAAAAAAAGAGAAACTGGGTAGCAACACCTATGTAATTATGCTTCCTTGCCCCACCCCTGTTGCTCTTGGATGAACCAAGGTGTTTGGTACATAGGTGATTAACCCACATGAGAGTTCTTACCCATGAAAGGTCAGGAACATAAGTCCAAAATACTTTCCCATTTTGCCCCAGGTAATATTACGGTACAGTTGATCACTGCTATTATGGCCAGAAAGATGTCCTCGGGCATCTGTACCATCTTCTTTCCCATGCTCTGGGTGGTCTCTGGGCTGTTTGTTGTCCTCCTGCTGTTCATCTTCAGTGGATTGCTTGGAGTCGCTGCTCTCTGTGTCTGAGGTAGCTGATTGTCTGCAGCTGCATGGTGTGGCTCCAGGCGTTAAGGTCCTCATAATTCTGGCTAGTTTCCCTTTTGGATCCCTGATGCAGTTTAATATTTCTAGCAGGGATCCACACGGGTTTGGAAAATTTTTCTGGAAATATGCAAGCATACCCTCTGCCAAAGGTTAATAATGGATCAGGTCCCTTTCATAAACTGGATTCAGGATCCTTCCATTTAACTAGACCATTTTCTTTTGTTATATTCTGGTGCCAATAGTTCTCCATAGGCGTTTTCCCATTTTCACCACAAGTGAAAAAATTTAAGTAATTAAGGCTTGGTGCAGCCTACCTACAGGTGATTTTTCCATAATCCCTCCTTTTTGTTTTTCAAGTTAGGATTTTAACCTTTGATGCTGTCATTCAATAATGGCCTTTACTTGGGAATTATAAGGTATCCCTGTAATGTGCTGAATTTTCCACCTTTTACAAAATTCCTGGAATTGACAGCTTGTATAAGCAGGACCATTATCAGTGTTAATAATTTTTGGAACTCCCATGACAGCAAAAGCAGCTAGGCAATGATTAATAACCTGTTTTGCTGTCTCTCCTGTAGATGCAGTAGCCCATAGGACTTTTGAAAAGGTGTCTACAGAGACATGTAATGCTCCAAGGCGTCCAAAGGGAGTATAATGTGTTACATCCATTTGCCAGATATGGTCTCTTAAACCTCTAGGGTTGACTCCTGTGTTAGGACCTTGAGGTAGATGTAATATGCAAGTGGGACATTCCTTAATAATCTGTTTTGCCTGTTGTTGAGTGTTTAAAAATTGTTTAGACAACATTTTGATAGGCTGATGTAAAAGCTGATGAGATTCTGAGGCTTCTTTTAATAAAGCAACCACTTGATCAGCATGTGCATTTCCTTTTGTTAAAGGACCAGGCAGGACACTATGAGCCCTAATGTGAGTGATATAAAAAGGATACTGTCTTTGTTGTACAGTCTGCTGAACTTGTTTAAATAATAAAAATGGCTCCTAAGCCATTTCAACCAGGCAGTTTCAATTCTATTTACTAAGTTTGCAGTGTAAAAGTAATCAGAGACTCTTGGAAGTCCTGCAATATAGCATTAATAACTTTAAGTTCAATTCTTAGTACAGAAGCATGACTTGTCAATATAACTCAATCTAAATTTATTGTATGATAGACAGCTTCCCCATTATATGATCCATCAGTAAAAACAGTTAAAACTCCAGGAATAGGTTCCTGTCTAGTATTTTTTGGTATAAAGATGGAGGTATCATATAAAAATTGTAGTAATTTATCTTTTAATAGATGACAGCTAAGTTCCCCTGAATATCCACTTAACGCAATTTGCCAATTCATATCAGTTTGAAATAACATTTCTAATTGCTTCCCAGTGAAGGGGAGGTAGACACACTGGGGATCTTCCCCTCTAAGCTGTTTACAGTGTTTTCTAATTTGAAATATTAATTGGGCTATTAGTTCTACATATGTCACTGCAGTTTTAGAGTATTGATGTCCTAGGTGGACCCATTCTATAATGGCAGGAGAATTATTATATTGAAAAATGACTCCAGTGGGACTATATCCAGTAGGATTAATTTGTCCCAATAAAGGTAATTCGGACTGGATCCGTGCTACCTGGGCCAAGGAGATTGCCTGCTCAACTCTTAGCAACTCCTTCCTAGCTTCCTCTGTTAAAGTGCAGGGAGAGGAAAGACTAGAGTCACCTCTAAGTAAATTAAATAAATTTGTCATTTCTCCTCTAGAGATTTTCAGATAAGGTCTTAACCAGTTAATGTCCCCTAATAATTTCTGAAAGTCATTCAAAGTTTTAAGACAATCTTTCCTTATTTCCACCTTCTGAGGCCTAATGCATTGGTTTTAAATTATGGATCCCAGATATTGAAAAGGCATTTCTTTTTGTACCTTTTCTGGAGCAATTTCTTAAACCCCATTTAGGGAGTTCCTCTTGTAACTGGGAAAACATAGCCAAAATCTGATCTTCCCATGGGCTTGCTAAAAGCAAGTCATCCATATAATAAATAATATAATATTGGGAGTATTTGTCTCTTAAAGGCTGAACAGCTTGAGCCACATATTTTTGACACAAAGTAGGTCTATTGGTCACTCCTTGAGGCAAAAGCTTTCATTGATATCTTTTCATGGATTCTATATTATTAATAGATGGTACTGAAAATGCAAACCTGTTTATCTTGAGGTGCCAAGGGAATGGTAAAAAAAAAACAAAAACAATCTTTAGATCTACTACAATAAGAGATCAATTTAAAGGAATTTGTGAAGATGCTGGGAATCCAGGTTATAAAGTTCCCATGGTATGCATAGTAGCATTAACTGCTCTAAGGTCATGTAACAATCGCCATTTTCCTGTTGCCTTTTTAGGGATTGTAAATATAGGTGTATTCCAAGGGCTATTGGAAGGTTCTGTATGGCCAGCCTATTTGTTCTTGTATTAATTCATGAATATGCCCTAATTTCTCCTTGGTCATTGGCCACTGATCCACCCATACAGGTTTATTATCTTTCCATTGTATAGGATCAGCATGGGGGGTGAGGAGACTGAGCAGTGACCACTCCTAAAAAGGATATCTTAATCCTCCTCTTCCTGAGTTTCCCTTGGCTTGGATGGGTTCCTTAATTCCCTGATCATCCTTTTCCAAGCCTTGATTAGTCTGATATTCCTTGAGTTTTTAACTGCTGTCCCTTGCCAGTAATAATACATGCCTGTAAACCTTCTAAGACATCCCAGCCCCATAAATTGGTTGCAATTCCAGAGACTATGTAGGGCTGAAACCATCCTGTCTGTCCTTCTTCATCTTGCCACCTTAACACTGCAGCACTACACTGTGTATCATTAGGGACTCCTATCCCCTTAACTGAGCCCATAGCTTCTGTTGTGGACCAACTTGGAGGCCAGAATTCTTTTCTGATAACACTAACATCAGCTCCAGTGTCCACTAGGCCCCTAAATTGTTTTCCTTCTATTCTTAAATTAATCATAGGACGGGTTTTGCTAATTTCATGTATCCAATAAATGCCTGAGCTTCCAAACCCTTGCATTCCTCTTTTTCTATTTATAGCCTCACTTAGCCTTTTAACACCCTTCATTAGCATTTTAAAAAGCCACTCTTTATTATGGAAATGCTAGTCTGCTCCTGGAACTAGCTTGAGTTTTCTGCTGGTTCATATCACCATCTTCCTTGGATTGAAAACACTCAGGTTTTTATTCTGTACATAGTAAAAGGTTAAGTTCAGCTTTAAAAACTATCTAAAATGTCTCAATTTGGACAATTGCGCGCGTCTTAGTTTTAAAACTGTCCTTTCCCTTTACAGGTGTACAGAAATCCCTGGTGCATTTAGATTTTGTAAAAGTTTTAAGTTACTAAAACTGGAAAAAACATGGCAAAGATGAGACCCTTCTGGGGGTGGCGTCCACATTGGATCGCCACGTGGCTCCCTTCCTGCATATCCTGCTTACCTCGGGGAAGCATCAGCAACAGATCTGGCTGAATTTTTCATACTTAAAAGAGAAAGACAGATCTTAAGCCTTTCCTTTCTTTTTTGCTTTCTAATGTAATAACTAACACCCTATTTGGCCAAAATTTGCATTTCCCTGCGAGTTCTTTTATAATTTTTAAATACCTTAAGCAATCTCATTGTGGGAGAGCAGATAGCCCTGCCGTTTTTTGCCACCTTTGAAATTCTCAGCACCAGAGGTGGTTTCAGCAGTGGAATTTCAGTTCTCTTTACAGTTTTCAGATTCCAAATACAAACTAATATTTTAATTTGAACAAGAAACCACATTATTTTATAATCTAATCCTTCCCCGTTAGCCTGGTGTAGAAAGACGTTCCCACCCTATTTACAGACCGCGGCTCTGCGGTTAGTCCATGGGCTTTGTGTACGGTGAATTTTCCACACCTTCCTCGGTGTATTTCCTCCTTCACTCTTTTAGGCGAAAAATATCATCTCCTTCGCTCTAGGCGAAAAAAATATACTTTCCTCCAGACGTTTCCAGGTCGGGCGCCAAATGTGGAAATCCTTTTCACGTCCCGCGTGTCCAGGTTTCCAATGTCAGGGTTCAGCGTCTGGAGGAGGCCGCACACAATGAATAGAGACTTAGAAAAGCATAAATTGTAGCCAGTCTCTAGTGGAAAGACTGCACCTTGCTCTGGCCTGGCCATCCCTTTTATTAAGGCTATGGGATCCACCCATAGCCCCCAGGCAGGAAATTCCAACAACAGAAATACACAAAGAACAAACAGAGGTGTTTCAGTTAATAATGTTTTTAGCTCTGACCTTTCAGAGCAATTAAGGTTGCTTACCAGCCTCCTGGACTTCCTGTCCACATCTTTCTATTAGTGAGACAGGATTGGTTTCCTACATAAGAGATCAACCAAAAGACTTGTATGCATGCATATAAGCATAACCAATGGACACAGACACTAGGGGGATGAGGTCATGTGCTGCAGAGTGAATGGCTGGGGAGAGAAGGAGACATGTGTAATAGCTTAAACCTCAATCAGGGGGAAGGAGACATATGTAATACCTTAGTGGTCGGTAGACTGCAGCTCTGTTGACTAATGAATTTGCCGACCACTGGGATAGGGACTTAATCACAAAGAACAACAACAGCCTCTAATTATTGGAATTGAGATTCTAGGTCAGTGGTCAGCAAACTCATTAGTCAGCAGAGAGCAAGCGCCGCTTGTGTGGCTCATGAGCTGCAGTTTGCCGACTACTGCCTTAAACAATAAAGAAATTAAAAAAAAAAACTTTCCTAATGCATTTGGAAGAGACTTCGAAGTTCTAAGTTATAGTAAATTGGAGTTTTATTTCACACATCAATCCATATAAAGTAGTTATTAAAACTTTGTTTCTTTGTGAAGAACTGCCTTGTGGAAGACATGATCATGGAAAGCCAATAATAGCTTTACAAATTACTTTAATATTAAATAACAGAATTATCAGGGATATCATTTAAATTTTCTCAGTGTAAATTAATTGCATTTTATGGACAAAAGTATATGTCATCTTGTTATTTGCCAATCTAGCCATATGCAAAAAAACAAACAAAAACAGTACCACAGTATTAATTGGTGCCTGAAATCTACAGTCACACTTTCTAAACAATATTCAATGACCACATATCCTGCGTAGTTCAGGGTTCAGGTTCAGGGTTCGGGTTCTGGAGAAGACTGCACACAAATGAGAGAGACTAGAAGAAGTATTAATTTGGGAATATTGGGGGCCAGGCAGGAGCCCACCTTTAGTGGGAGGGCTACACATAGCTCTGGCTTTGCTATCCCTTTTATTAAGACTATGGGTGGGATAGGCCCATAGCCTTTAGGTAGGAAATTCCAATAACAGAAATTTACATAAGATAAACAGAAGTGGAGGCTGCTTCAGCTAACAATGTTTCAACTAAACAATGAGTGATTAGCTCTGCCCTTTCAGAGCAATTTAAGGTTGTTGACCAACCTTCTGAGTTTACTGTCCACATCTTTCTATTAGTGAGACAATGATCGGTTTCCAGCAGAAAGACTCCAAAAAATAAAATAACTAAATTCATGTGTCTATGCTCAACTGATTTTTAATAAGGGTGCCAAACCATTAAACAAATAGTGCAGTTAGGACATTAATGCTGTTACTCTGTTAATACCGCAGTATCTTTACAAAGTTTATTCCAATTCTGAAGTTCTTGGTTTCATCATCTGGAGGCTACACCATCCATACAAACTGAATTTCAACAACATTTTTTCAGCCTCTATTACATTATGCTATGCTAGTACCCCACCTCCATGAGCTCACTGTCTAGGAGACACAGATTCATCGATGAATAATCATGTTGCCCTGGATCTTATGCCATAATACATTTTCTCCTTCTACAATATTGCAATTTTCAGCAGGTTTTATAGAAATAGCCTTCAAAAGTACATTGATTCACGTTGGCCCCAGGGTGAATTGGTTCAGATTCATCCCAGTCCAATGTCATGTTTACTGGCTAAACATAACATAAAGCCAAGACAAAGATAAACACCCAGCTTTGCATGAGGTTGTACCTAGAGGTCAGCAACTACTGCAAGGAAAAAGAAATAAACTGAAATAACTCAACCAATGTTGATGAAGTTGGTTGGGAAAGGGAAAGAAGGGAAGAAGGATAGAAGGAAGGGAGGGAGGGAGGGAGGAAGGAAGGAAATGAGTTTCTCAAAATTAACCATTTGGGTAAATCTAACTAATCACTGACTGAAAATAAAAAAGAACAAAATATGTGGGAGCTATTAAAAGATGTATAAAATACATGATAGCAATGATATAAAACTCAGGAAAGTGATCAATGGAGTTCAAGTTAAACCTCTGAGAAGAGGTTAAAAGTACAAATAATACATTTTAAATAAACTCTATAGGGGTATAACTTACATGCAATAAAATGTACACATATAAGAATATAGTTAGATAATATTTGGCAAAATATATCCCACCACCACAATTAGATACAGGAGACATTTCCATCATCTCAAAAGATTCCTTGTGTCCCTTCCCAGTGAATTCCAACCTTTCACTTCAGACCTCAGGCAATCACTGACTAATATCCTATCACTATAAAGGAGATGTATCTTTTCTAGAGTTTCATGTAAATGGAATTATAATTTGTGTGCTCTTTTGTGTCTTTCTTTTTCTTAAGCATGATGATTTTGAGATGCATTGATGCTGTTGCATAAAGAATTGGTTCCTTTGTTGCTGAGGAGCAACAAAACATATTCCTTTGTATGAATATGCCACAGTTTGTTTATCGATCCACCCATTGATAGACTTTAATGCTATTTCCAGTTTGTATTCTTTTTTTTCTTTTATCTCCCCCCTCCCACACCCTCTTCTACTCCCTCCCCCTGCAATCGCCACACTGTTGTCTGTGTCCATGAGTTCTTTCTCTCTTTTTTTTTTTTCTTTTTTGCTCAATCCCTCCATGGTTAGAAGACAGGCTGTTTTAATTGCAGTGTTATTTACAATAGCCAAGATTTGGAAGCAGTCCAAATGTCCATCAGTAGATGAGCTATGGAGGAAGGAAGCTCTTTGTTTTAATTAAGGGCTTTTAGCTCGAGCTGAGTTACTTCAAGGATGATTACTGTCTTTCAATGATAAGGTGAGAATCAGCTGAGAAACTGTTTTCTGGCTTTTCCTTCCTTCCTCTGGCCCAGTGTTTCAAAGTTGACAGAGGACCTCAGTGCTAACAATCCAGACCCCTGCCCAGTCCTGCTGCATCAGAATCTCCAGGGAAGTTCTGGGAAAGGAACTACTCTAGTCTCATCTTAAGCTAGTCCTCATGTTGACGTTTTCAGGAATATGAACCCATAAATTTCCTTTATATTCTAAGAGAATTTGAGATAGTTAATAACAAAAGCATCCTGATAGAACCTGCTCAATTCCTTTCCTTTTTTGTTGTTGTGCAATCTTTTCTTTGCAGTGGAGTAAGCATAAACTCTCAATGAGTTAATTCTTATGTCTCTGGTAAAGTTCAAAGGACAATCTCAGTATTTCCATAACAACCTGGAAGAAAACAGGTTGAGAAATAGATCTGTCAATCTCTCTTCCCTCCCACTGCTCCTCCCTCTGGCCCTCCTTTCTTTGATTAAATAGGCCCTACCATACCTGTTCAAAAATGTTCAGAATCACTCCTAGAAATCTGAAGTCCTAGGCTCTCCAAGATGGACCTCACAGCAGCAAATCACCGTATACCTCTCAGTGATGGAAACAATATTCCTATTATTGGGCTTGGTACTTATTCAGAGCCTAAATTGGTAAGTTTATCTCTTTCTATGTTGTTTTGTTTTTTAATAAGAAACTTTTTGAAAGTATGATGTGCAATTCATTTTGAATAGATCTCATTGATTCACTTTTTGTAATAATGAAAGCAACCTCCAAGGGCTATTGTTTAGTTGAATGAGTATTGAGCCAAACATTAAACTATATCAATTTGTGATTTTAAAGGATCTTGGATCAGAGAATGGGACCTTTCTGCTTTCTTTACTGAAATTCAGCTGGGTGCTTATTATTTTATTGATCTCAGGCGCATGAAATTACTAAGTTTGTGGCCTGTGAGTTTTTTTAAGTTCATATTGAGCACATTTAGTTCAGTCTAAAATACATCAGTGAGAACCTACCATGTATGAAGCACTAAGCTCCAGAAACTTCAAATATGAAGAAAATGGTCTTGCTGTCTGGGGATTAAAAATCTAACAAGAGAGACACACTTTTTATTTTTATTTTTAAAATATGTTCTTATTGATTTTAGAGAGAGAGGAAGGGAGAAGGAGGGATAGAAACATCAATGATGAGAGAGAAATATCAATCACAGCTGCCTATTATATGTCTCTTACTGGGGGTCAAGCCAGCAACTTAGTAACCTTGGTTGGTAATTGAACCTGTGACCTCTGGTCCATGGGACAACACCCAACCACAAGGCCCAGGGTGAAAAGTACACTTTTAAATAATTAATTATTGGACAATGACGACGAGAGTAAATGGTACTCTAAAAATACAAAAAGGATCGCTCTGAAAACACAAGAAAGGGAATGATTAAATTTTCTTTGTTGGTTTTAATTTTCTTTTTCAATTATAGTTTACATCCAATATTATTTTGTATTACTTTCAAGTATACAGCATAGTGGTTTGATAATCATATATTTTACAAAGTGGTTCCCTGATATTTCAAGTACCCATTTGGCACAATACATAGTTATTACAATATTATTGACTATATTCCCTATGCTGTACTCTATAACCCTGTGACTATTTTATAACTACTGTTTAATACTTCTTAATCCCTTCACTTTTCTCACCTAGCAGCCCCCCCCCCCCCCCCCCGCCCTGTATCTATGACTCTATTTCTGTTTTGTTTGTTCATTTATTTTAATGCTTTACATTCCACAGGTAAGTGAAATCACATGGTATGTTTTTCTCTGCTAACCTGTTTACTTAGCATAATATCCTCTGGGCCAGTGGTCAGCAAACTCATTACTCAACAGAGCCAAATAGCAACAGTACAACGATTGAAATTTCTTTTGAGAGCCAAATTTTTTAAACTTAAACTTCTTCTAATAAATAGACTTGCCCAGGCCGTGGTGTTTTGTGGAAGAGCCACACTCAAGGGGCCAAAGAACCGCATGTGGCTCGCGAGCCATGGTTTGCCAACCACTACTCTAGGCCCATGCATGATTTCATTATTTCTTATGACCAAGTAATTTTCCATTGTGTAAATGTAACACAGCGTAGAATCCCATGTCCCGACCACACAGCTTGCCCCTCCTGCGTGTTCACACAGCCCCTTATGCTCAAATCTATTGTAGCACTAATCATACTGTATTCTAATCATTGTTTCTCTGAGATCTTCCCCACAAGACTGAAATCCATTAGAAAAGAGACTAGCTTGTTTAGGTCTGTATTCCCAGCATAGTGTCTAGTAGGTAATAGGTGTTCAACTAATGCTTGTCAAATTAGGGAATGAGTTTGTGAAAGGGGATGCATATGTATGTGAGCATCAGAGAATATGAAGATGCAAATTGATGCAATAATAATAGCTAAAACTTTTTGAACACTTAAGCATATACCAGGAAGTGCTTCACATTAGATGCATTTTCTAATTTAATTCTCACATTATTAATGAGATGCCAGTTTACTCAATTTTATAGATGAGAAAAATGAGAGGTTAAATAAATTGCCCCAAATTTATAATGCAAAGGAACAGAATAGGAATTTGAACCAATGAAGTTTGGGGTCAGATGGTATGCTCTGTCTAATCCCTATACAATATCGCCTGTTATGAATAACAAATGAATATATCTTATATCAATGAAGCTGCATATTTCTAACTACCCTGTTTCTCCAAAAGTAAGACATCCCCCGAAAATAAGACCTACTTGCTGTAATATAAGGCATCCCCCTGAAAATAAGACCTAGCGCATCTTTGGGAGCAAAAATTAATATAAGACACCATCTTATTTTGGGGGAAATAGGGTATGACTTTCTGTGTATATTTCTGTATATGAAAGTATCTAGGAATATATGCCCTGAAATATATATCCTAGGATATATAAATGCTGAGTTAGAGACATTCAAAAGCAGTCATGTGCCATTTTCCAAAAAGAGCTGCAAGTTACTTCACAAGGTATGACATATACTAATTAAAGAATATGACATAAGAGGCATACTACTAGAAATGAAGGTCATGTGTGCACAAACCACATTTGTGATCAGAAATATTACCAGTTTTAAAATAATATAGAGAGTTAATGATATGTCTCACAAAAAATTCTAATGTGAAGAAAAATACACAAGATGTATCCAAAAAATTGGGGGTAAGAGGAAAAGGATAAAGCTGGGATTAATGGGCAAGATGGGAGTGGGGAGAACGGAGTATTTCAGGTAGAGCAGGCTCATGGCTTCCAAGCCAAACAAATGAAAATGCCTTCATCATCTGACCAGGGCTGATGAGGTAGAAGCTTAGAACCATTTGTCCCCAAGTCAGTCACCCTGACATGAAAGTAATAAATTAGATTTAACCTCAAAAATCAATCTTATTCCTGGAGGTGATGACAAAATGTAGTCTTTCTCCATTAAACATGCCTGAGAGCCTTTTCTAAATCTTCCATTCCACAAATGATACAAAATGAACACTGGGTGAGGTAACTCTTTAACTGGAACTCATTCATGTTTTGTTACAAAGTCAAACCAGTCAATATTTGTCCTGGGATCCTGTTCAGTTGTGATACAGAAGTTAAGAGGGCAGCAGGGAACCCAGCAAAGTTTTGGGTTTGTCTTCAGGGGTAGATGGAGTCAGAGCAGAGATGGGAGGCTAAAATAAGGAAGACCTACACTGTCTCCTCCAGCTTCTGGCTGGTTTAGATTTCACTGGAACTGTGGGAAGACAGTTTTCTGAAGCGGTGTGAAGCTTACCAGCCCAGCTTCTCCTGACTTACAAATATTTTTTTTCTCACCAACTTTCTTCTAAGGGTGTTTGTTTCATGCTTGTGGACTAGGGAATTTGAGGTGAACCAACGTGTAGTGGCACTAGGCACTCTGTGCATTACCTCATCTGATGATCACTAATGAAAAAAAACTAAGATGTACAAATTATCTATGTGACTTTTCTCTGTGAAAGCTTCCCAAAATGGTTTTATGCAGGGGTAAAATGATCTCTAATAGCCTCCAACACATCTCCCTTATTTCTGTCTTTCTCCCCATAGTTCCATCTGGGTAAGTCTGATAGGCAAGAGTCTTGAGTCTTATTCCTTTCTTTTTCCTTTTTTTGTTTTGTTTTGATAGAGATTAATTCACTTTTAAAAAATATATTTTTTTATTGACTTCAGCGAGGAACAGAGAGGGAAAGAGAGACAGAAATATCAATGATGAGAGAGAATCATCAATCAGCTGCCTCCTGCATGCCCCACACTGGGGAATGAGCCTGAAACCCAGGCATATGCCCTGCCTGGGAATCCAACTGTGACCTTCTGGTTCATAGGCTGATGTTCAACCACTGAGCCGTTCTGGTGGGGCAGAAATTAATTAACTTTTTATCAATATCAGCTCATGAAGCTAATAGCTAATATTAATAAAAACAAACTCCAAGTAAAGCTCAAGAATATTACCAGGTGTGTGCAAGTGATACAACTCCAGGACCAATGGCAAATATTTTGGAAAATGGACAATAATTCAGTTCAATAAATATTTATTGTGTGACTACCACATGTGAGATATTTTTGTACATAACAAAATGGACAATTTTGGTTGATATAATTTTGGTCAATTATGTACATAATTGTATATAACAATTAATGGACAACAATTCAGTTCAATAAATATTTATTGTGTGACTACCACATGTGAGATATTTTTGTACATAACATAGGAATTAAAACAATGGTCTAGAAATAAGGAATTTAAAATCTGTACATGGATGACTAAGGCAGCAAAAACAAATACACATATAACCAGCATATAAGACAAAGCTGAAGCACTTTAAGAGGGATAACACACGTTCAAAGATAAAAGTAACAACGAAAAAATTCTAGTTATGGGGTGGCTCAAGAAATGTGAAGCTAAGGGAAAGGAGTGGCCTTAGGAAGATGGATTGGGTCATAATTGATCCAGTAATTCTTCCTGAGTGGCCCTAGCTGAGATTCCTATAAGTGCAAATAGTGTTCACATTCTGGAGAGAGAGCCAAAAGCTTTGTATATGGGGCAAAGGCACATGAAGTCCAAGCCCTTAATGAGTACCAACATGAAACATCAAGTCCATTCTGCCCCTGGGCTGGATGAGGGGGCACATGCCATCCTTTAGATATTCCTTGCATTCTCTTCAATGTTCATTTAATTCTCCTCTCCCTCTCAATTCAGGGAATCCTGTTTCACCTGGGGAAGGCAAAGTCTTGTTCTTATGTCAAGCATTATTTTTTATACTGCAAAAGGGTGAAAAAGAAAAATAATTACTCAATGGCACTTGTTAAAGCATGGTAAGAAAGATTAGATTCAGGAGAGGGACTGTTTTGATGGATATAGAGACTGCTCTGATGGAATTTTGCAGTAAGAGACATTGGACTCACCTCTCAACACAGCATAGGCAAGTGGAAATCTATAGCTAAGAAGCAGGATGGGGGGTAGTGGATAGAAAATGACTAAGAGGAAACATCAGGGGTAAGAAGGTGATTCTGGCTAAACCGACCCATCAGGATTCTTGCTGAAGATAAAGCTGGGTGACCAGAATCATTGGAGAATGGGGGAGGATGAGGAAGAAGCCTGATTAGACATCAAAGATGATCAGATATGGAGGATGGGGTGTGTTGCTAAGGTGATTTAGCAAGATTTTGCTCAAATTGACCAATACAGGAATGAGCTTGGAAGTCCATGTTGGAAAAGAGTTCAGGGAGCTGCTTAGAGATGGGTCAGTGAAAGAATCTGTCCGGTGCTCTCCCTCCAGGGAGCACACCCTTACCCTTGCCTTTCTCTGCCCCAGGTACCTTACCGTTCAGTTCAATAAATATTTACAGAGAGTACTATAAAGTAATTTTTAACTAATGGCAACTTATTTATATTTTTATAAAATGCAATATGGTCTAATATTTTAAGGGTCAAAGAACAAAGAAAAAAATCAGTTGGTGTTTATAGGATAGGGTGCATCCTGAGTTCTTTCCAGTACCTGGACCCCTTCACACTCACAATCCTGCCATGGCAGCCTTGACTTTTAGAAATCAACACCAAAAGCTGACTTCTGCATGTTATGTCATTCCTCTCTGGAAGCAATGAATGCTGCCCAACAAGCTGCAAAATTTGGTGGTGAGGGGAACAGGGGGGTGGGGAGAAGGGGAGGGAGTACAGAGCCATGAAACAATATCAGGGGAAAAAATATAAGTTAAAACAAATTAAAATGAGAAGATATGGAATACATAGAGATCAAGTGAAAGGGTTTCTATAATAAATCAGGCAAAAATTAATGACTTCAACTTGATTGCTGTCTGGCTAGGAGGATAGTAATTTGGCTGAGGCCTATGAAAAAAAACTAACTTGGCTGAAGGCTACAAATCTTAGAATAAACTCTACAAAGCTTGGCAACCAATTGGATTCCAGAAAAAGAGAGAGTGAATAGCACTATATTTAAAATAAAATAAAAATGATGTTTCAGGCCAAGGATACTACATTCCTTGGATGTGAAGTTTTTAAATTCCCCACCCACCCCCCTTTTATCTACCACCTTTTCTTTAACACTTAAATTTTGGAATTATATATGCGCTTAGAGAGGGACACATAATTTTAAAACTAACATCTGTGTAATCATCACCCAGATTCAAAATTAGAGTTTCTCAAACCCTAGAAGCTCTCTTGTGCCCTTCCTAATCCAAAACACTCTTTCTCAAGAGGTAATTTCTCTCATAACTTCTATGGCAATTATTCCCTTGCTCTTTTCTAGGGGTGGCATGATTGTAATATGCATTTCTAACAATACATTTTAATTTTCATAATTTTGGGATTTTCTATGAATGGAAACATACTGAATGCATTATTGTTTGTCTTGCCTCTTTTTCTAAATATGCTATAAGATTCACCCATGTTATTAATCATGTCTTTGACCATATTTATTGCTGTATAATATTTAATTATAACTTACCAGAATCAATTTTACTGTTGGTGGCCATTTGTATTGCTTCCAGTTTGGGACTTTACAGGCAATATTGCTGCAAAGGATCTCACACAGATCTTTTTTTTTTTTTAATATATTTTTTAACTGATTTTTTTACAGAGAGGAAGGGAGAAGGATAGAAAGTCAGAAACATGGATGAGAGAGAAACATTGACCAGCTGCGACTTGCACACCCCCTCCTGGGGATTTGCCTGCAACCAAAGTACATGCCCTTGACCGGAATCTAACCTGGGACCTTTCAGTACCCAGGCCAATGCTCTATTTACTGAGCCAAACTGGTTTCGGCTCTAGCACAGATCTTACAGTGTCTACGTGATAGTTCTAAGGTATATTGTTAGGAGTGGAAATGCTATGCCAATGAGTATCAGTATCTTCATTCCTAGTAGATAATGTCAGTAGAGATAATTTCCAAAGCAGTCATGTAATTTCCATTCCCGGTTTTAATGTGCTCACATTTAGCACTCTTTATTTACCATTAGTACTTTCTGTGGCTTAAGAAATCCTTCTCTACCCAAGTGTTAAATTGGGAAATCTGGGAACAGACTCTGAGAAGGAGATTTGCATGCAGGAGGCTTATTGGAGAGCACTCTCAGAGACCAGACCTGTAAGGGTGTGTGCAGTGGGGACAGTTGAACTGCAATGCAGTTGCTCAGCAGTGCCACAGGGAGTTCTGGAATGGGAATGGTGCCACAGAGTTGTGCTGAGTTCAAAGAAGGGTATCAGATCTTTATACCCTGTGTCATCCACAGAGGGAGCCAGATGAGTAATGAGCAGCCAACATTTCTGACGATTGAGGACATGCGATTCATTATGACAGGTTCTATGTTCTATTCCTGCTGTCAATTGCACCTACTGCTTTTATATAAGTTCACCCCTGGGAACAGCTCTTCCAGAATCCTGTTTGGTCTGTTTGCTAGAAAAATTTTTAAAGAGGTAGGTTAGTAGGATAAATACAGCCCTCGCCACTAAAGCTTTCTTCAATTATAACTTCTCCTTATTGGCTTCCTCCCAGAATATCTATTCTAAGTTCCCTTAGCCAATACCTCTGCTACTCAGGGTGACTTACCTAGTATTATGTCCCAAATCCTCATCCCTGAGTTGTCTGAATTCCTAGTCAACTACCCTCTCAAGTCATAGCTGCTGCCTTGTGCATTAACAATCACAGTTGGTTATGAATGTATGATTGGTTCACCTATCCCCTTGTGATGATAAGGTATCTTACCCCTCCCATATGGCAACTCTTTCCCTTACAATAAGGAGGCTGGTTTCACCTGGGAATTAGGACCTTTATATCCTCAGGGCCTAAAATTTAGGGATGGGGAGCTCATATTTTCCAAGTGGGTAAAAGGGAGCGATGCTAAGATGAATCACGACTACCGGGTTTTCAGACTCACGTATTGTACTTATTGGTGGCACAACACTATACAAAAGATGCAGCCCTTGAATGTATGTTATATCCTCGAGGATGAAAGTAGATCCTTATTGATGATAGCCATTCTGACAAGGGTGAAGTGATATCTCATTGTGGTTTTAATTTGCATTTCTTTGATGATTAGTGGTGTTGAGCATCAATCTTTTCATATAGCTCTTGGATATCAGTATATCCTCTTTGGAGAAGTGTCTATTCAGGTCCTCTGCCAATTTTTTAATTGGATTGCTTTTTGGTGTTGAGTTTTCTGTTTTTTATAAATTTTAGATATAACCCCTTATTAGATGTATCAGATGATCAGATGTATCACTGGTGGATACATTCTCCCATGTAGTGTTATCTTTTCATTCTGTTAATGGTTTCCTTTGCTGTGCAAAAACTTTGTAGTTTGATGTAGTCCCATGTTTATTTTTCCTTTTGTTTCCCTTGCCCAAGGAAATACATCAGAAAAAAAATATTTCTATGAGAAATGTCTTAGATTTCCTCCCAATATTTTTTCTAGGATTTTTATGGTTTCAAGTCTAACATTTACGTCTTTAATCAATTTGGAGTTTATTCTTGTGTGTGGTGTAAGTTAGTTTCCCCAATACCATTTATTGTATAGACTATTGTATGTTCTTGCCTCCTTTGTGAAATATTAATTGACTCATAAGGCATGAGTTTATTTCTGGGCTGTCTTTCATAACATCTCATTTTACAGTTTGGGGTTCTTTTTGGCTTCAATTTCTGTTCAATCCTTATTTATTATATAGTCAATCAAGGAGGTTCTAAAAGGTGTGTTTCTATCTCTACTTGATATTTGTTACTATGAATCCTTTGTCTAATACCATCTGTGCAACTACTTTGTTCATTTTTCATATCACTTATTTTCTCAATAATGTGAACTTTCTGCTAAAATGGGGGGAGGAATACAATTAATGCTTTTAAGACCTTGTAAGTTATCCCCAGACTAAAAAGCCACTAGATATACAAGAGCTCTTGCCTCACTCATTTTACAACAAATCAATAGCTGTGAGTCAGATTTCACAGGTCTGATATGATTTGTTGAGCATTTGCTGAAAACACTGAAATTCTAGAAGCAAGCACAAGTACTTCTCAACATTTGTGAAAGAGATCAAAATGATTATCTTAATCTGAGATCAGTAAAAATCAACAAATAGGATTAAACTTCTCCCATACCCAAAACCTAAAATATGATTTGAAATTTATTTGATGAAGATATATGTTTTCTTCAAAGAACTCTCCATCAATGATTATGTTTCTAATTAAGAAAAAGTGGAACTAAATATAGAGACATATTTTTCCAATTACACTTGACATTAAATATTATATTAGTTTCCAGAATATAGTAGAGTGATTAGACATTTAGGTAAGTTTTGAAGTGATGACCCCAATAATACCCACCTGGCACCCTACATAGTTAATACAATATTACTGACTATAGTCCCTATGCTGTATTTTACAAACCCTGTTACTATTTTGTAACTGCCTATTTGCACTCCTTTTTTTAAGTTAATAAATCTTTATTGTTTAGATTATTATAGTTGTTCCTCTTTCCCCCCCATAGCTCCTCTCCACATGGTTCCCACCCCACTCTCTGCCCTTACCTCCCTCCCACTGTCCTCATCCATAGGTATACAATTTTGTCCAGACTCTTCCTGCACCTCCCACACCCTTCCCCCGAGGACTGTTAGACCATGCCCTTTCTATGCCCCTGATTCTATTATATTCATCAGTTTATTCTGTTCATCAGATTTTTAATTCACTTGATTTTTAGATTTACTTATTGATAGATAATGTATTTGTTGTTCATAATTTTTATCTTTACCTTGTTTTTCTTCTTCCTCTTCTTAAAGAATATCTTTCAGCATTTCATATAATATTAGTTTGGTGGTGATGAACTCCTTTAGCTTTTCCTTATCTGTGAAATTCTATCTGATCTTCAATTCTGAATGATAGCTTTGCTGGCTAGAGTAAGCTTGGTTGTAGGTTCTTCCTATTCATCACTTTGAATATTTCTTGCCATTCCCATCTGGCCTGCATAGTTTCTGTTGAGAAATCAGCTGACAATCATATGGGTGCTCCCTTGTAGGTAAACTGTTTTTCTCTTGTGCTTTTAATATTTTCTCTTTGTCTTTTGCTCTTGGCATTTTAATTATGATGTGTCTTGGTGTGGTCCTCTTTGGATTCCTTTTGTTTGGGGTTTTGTGTGCTTCCTGGACTTGTAAGTCTATTTCTTTCACCAGGTGGGGGAAGTTTTCAGTCACTGTTTCTTCAAATAGGTGTTTAGTATCTTGCTCTCTTTTTCTGGCACCCCCATAATTCAGATGTTGGCATGCTTGAGGTTGTCTCAGAGGCTCCTTACACTACTTTAATTTATTGGGTTCTTTTTTCTTTTTGCTTTTCTGGCTGAATGTTTTTTGCTTCTTTGAATTTCAAATCTTTGACTTGATTCTTGCAGTCCTCTAGTCTGCTATTAGGTCTCTGTACAATATTTTTTATTTCAGTCAGTGTATGCTTAATTTCTATTCCTTTTCATATCCTTGAGGGTCTCATTAAATTTATTGGCCTTTCCTAGGAAATTCTTGAAAAGCCTTATAACCATGGTTTTGAACTCTATATCCGGTCGTTTGTTTTCCTCTATTTCTTTCATTTGTGATCTGTTTCCTCGTCTCTGCATTTTCACTGCTTCCCTGAGTTGGTCAAGTAGCTTTGTGTGGTAGGTGTCCTCTAGGGGACAGTGGCTCAGCCTTCCAGTTACCTGAAGTGGAAACTTTTGGTGCGCCCCTTGTTGCACAGCCTTGTTGCAGTTAAGCCTAGATTGTTGTTGGTATCACTGGGAGGGGTTGACCTCCAGGATAATTGGCTGTGAGGATCAGCTGTGTCTACACTTGGAGAGCTTCTGTGATCAGTTTGGATAGGTTGGATTCTCAGGGCTGAGCAGTCAGCCTTGGTTTCCCATCAGCCCTGCCCTATGAAGCACCTGGGTGTCCCATGGCTGCCCTGGAGTTTTGCCCGCTGCCAGACAGTCCAGTTTCTCCCCAAATGAGTCTGGATACCCAAAGTCTCACCCGGAACTGGAATACAGTGCATTCGGGAGGGTTTTTTTCCCCTCCCGAATGAGAGAGCCAGTGACGCGCTCAGCTGCACGCCCTCTCTGTGAGCTCCTGTGCCTTCGCAGTTCCTGAGTCTCAGTGTGCTTCTTCCTGACAGTCTAGTTTCACCCCGTATAAGTCTGGGTTCCCCGAGTCTCACCTGGAACTGGAGTTCAGCACAGTGGGCAGTCTTTGGCTCCCTAACCGATCGAGAAAACCAGCTGCGTATTTAGCCACCCACCCTTTCCACACATGTCTTCACACCTCTGCCCTCTGCACCTCCTCTGAGTTTCACTGTGCTTTTCTCTTTCCTTCTAGTTGTAGAATTTCTACTTAGCCAGCTTTCTGGTGGTTCTGGATGATGTTCGTTTTGTCTTTTAGTTGTAGTTTTGAAATTGTTGTGCGAGGCAGCAGTATATGTGTTTACCTATGCTGCCATCTTGTTTCCTCCCACCTGTACTTCTTAATCCCTTCACTTTTTTTTCACCCAGTCCCCACAACAATTTCTCCCATCTGGCAACCATCAATTTATTCTCTGTATCTGTAAGTCTATTTACATTTTATTTGTTCATTTATTTTGTTCTTTAGGTTCCACATATAAGTGAAATCATATGGTATTTGGCTTTTTCTGGCTGACTTATTTCACTTAGGATAATACCCTTTATATCCATTCATGCTGTCACAAATGGTATACTTTAATTATTTTTTATGGCTGAGTAATATTTCATTGTATATATTGTACCTCATCTTCAATATCCAGTCATCTACTAGGTTGATTCCATATATTGGCTATGGAATCATAGTGCTGCAATTAACATAGGAATACATTTACCTTTTTGAATTAATATTTTGTGTTTCTTCAAACACATACCCAGAAATGGAATTACTGGGTCATAAGGTAGTTCTACTTTATTATCTTGAGGAACTTCCACACTGTTTTCCATAGTGGCTGCACCAATTTGCAATCCCACCAACAATGCATCTTGCCAACACTTGTTTGTTGATTTCTTGATGATAGCCAATCTGACAGGTGCAAGGTAATATCTAATTGTGATTTTAATTTGCAGTTCCCTCATGATCAGCATCACTGAGCATCCCTTCATATATCTATTGGACATCTGTTTATTGAGACACACCCTTTTATATTTAAAATGTCATCACAGAGCATCATGATGGAATATATAGACCCATGTATATCTTCCCTTAAATCTACAATTAATCAGACATCTTTAATGCAACAAAAGATATTCTGTTCAACACACTAGCAAGCTTGAGAGATACACACATTGGTACATCTGAAGGAGCCTGTACTGGAACACTTAGGAGAGGCAAGATGAGGGAGAAAGCAGGAATGGTGTCTGAAGATGTGGTTCTACAGCCACCATGGCTAGCCTGTGGCCCCAGCTAATGGGGTAGTGGTGGAGGATTCAGGGTGGAGCCCTCACACTATGGCCCAGTGGAGAGTAAGAGGGATAGAAACAACATTAGCACCTAAAGAACCTGCTTATTGCAGTGGCGCCTGGTAGCAAAAGCAAAAACAGGTCTCTGGTCTCCCAGCTATATATGGCTCAGTGGCACCAACCATTAAGGGAATCAGGTAACTGAGCACTGGGTTCACAAAGCACACTCTCCCTTCACCCACCACATCCTTACACCATGGTAGTGGGGCCTCCAGACCCAGAGGAACAAAATACAGAAGAACAATAACCAGAGGTGGCAACTCCCTTGACCACAGTGATGACCCCCACCCCAGGGGCAAGTAGAATTGGTAAGAGAAAACAGAAGCTTGTACTAGACCACCATCTACTGGTAGACAAGACATAGACCTCTAATTATCAACCTGCTGAATTGTTAAAATCAAAACAGTACCTAAATAAGAAAGAGTACCTAAATAAGAAAGATATTCACCAAAGGACTTGTATGCATGAATATAAGCCTAACCAATGAACACGAACACACTGGGGTTTGAGGGCATGAGTTGGGGGGGGTGAGGGGTGGCGATTGGGAGTTAATGGATAGGAATGAGGATACCTTAATTAATAAAGAAATTTAAAAAAAAGAAAGATATTCACTACTTTAAATGTTCCAACAGAGGAACAAGCTATCGAATACCATGAAAAATCAAGGTAACATGGTAACACAGAAAGAAAATCACAATTCTCCAGAAACCAAACTCACTCATGGAAGACAGAGTTATCTAAATAATACAGAATTCAAGACAGCAGTCATGAAGAAACTCAGTGATATAGAAGAAAGCTCAGAAAGGCAGTCCAATGAGCTCATGAATAAAACTAACAAACCAAAGGAGTAATTTAGCAAAGAAATTTAAGCTATAAAAAATAATCAAACAAAGTCTGGAGATGAAGAACTCAGTAAATGAAGTGAAGAATGCATTAGAAATCATAAGGAAGAGGACAAACCATATGAAAGAGCGGATTAGTAAGGTTGAAGATAGAAATCTAGAAATGATTCAGATGCAAGAGGAGAGAAAACTCAAGATTTTTTTTTAAATGAAAGAACTGACCAAAGGATCATATCTGAGATCTTAGAAATAAATCCACATATGTATGGGCAGCTAATTTATGAAAAAGGATCCAATAACAAAAATGTTAAACACACTAATTAGAGAAATGCACATCAAAACCACAATGAGATATCATCTCACACCTATCCAATGGCTGTTTCAAAAAGACAAGAAATAACAAGTGTTGAGGAAGATGTGAAGAAAACCCTTCACATGTAACCCTTGTACAATGTTGGAGGGATTGTAAATTGGTGCAGCCATTATGAAAGCACTATGGAGTTTCCTCAAAAATTAAGAATAGAAATATCATATGACTCAGCAATTCCTCTTTTGGGTATTCATCTAAAGAATATAAGAAAAGATATATAATATATAACATATATGTGTGTGTGTGTGTGTGTGTGTGTGTGTGTGTGTTAACTGCATCATTATTTACAATAGCCAAGACTGGAAACCACAACCTAAGTGTCTATTAGTGAATAACTAGCTAAAGAAGACATAGTAGATAAATATGAAGAAATATTGCTCAGCCATAAAAAAGGTGAAATATTGCCATTTGTCACAATATGAATGAATCTTGAGGGTATTATGCTAAATGGAATAAGTCAGACAGAAAAGGCCCAAAACCACTCATATGTAGAATATAAAACAAAAAAGCCAAGACCGGTTTGGCTCAGTGGATAGAGCGTTGGCCTGCGGACTGAAGGGTCCCGGGTTCAATTCCGGCAAGGGCATGTACCTTGGCTGCGGGCACATCCCCGGTAGGGGGCGTGCAAGAGGCAGCTGGTTGATGTCTCTCTCTCATCGATGTTTCTGACTTTCTATCCCTCTCCCTTCTGCTCTGTAAAAAAAAAAATCAATAAAATATATTTAAAAAAAAAAGAATATAAAACAAAAAAGTAATGAACAAAACAAAAACAAACTCATACATACAGACAACAGAATGGTTGGCTACCAGAAGGGAAGGGGGTCAAATATATCATAACAGAAGGAAACTAGACTTTTGGTGGTGAACACAGAATATACAGATACCAAATTATAAGGTTATTCACCTGAAATTTATATAATGTTATTAACCAATCTTACTTGAATAAAAATAAATAAAATGTCTTCATAACTAAAGAACAGTAATTTATGTGTAATCTGAAAAATGGATAATTTGTAACTTAGATGTCAATATTTTTTAGGTGTTTTCTGTTTGTTTTGTTTTTATTCCTGTCAATGTACAGGGGAGAGGATATGCTCACTCTTTGCTTCATGCAGATTAATAAAATGAACAAAGTTTTGGCTACCAAACTTGATAAGTATATATATTGAAAAATCTAGGATGCTGCTCAATGACCTCCCCCCATCTTTATAGAGGCATAATTGATGTACAAAAAAACTGCACATATTTAAAGTATACAGTCAGATGCATCTGGCACATGTATGCACCCATGAAGTCATCATCACAGTCAAGATGGTGAATGTATTCATCACTGCTAAGTTTCCTTGTGTTTCTCTGTGATCCCATATAACCCCATGTCCACAACCCCCACCCCAGGCAATCACAGATCTGCATCTCACTATAGATTAGTTTTCATTTTCTAGCATTTTATATGAATTAAATCATAAAGTATTCTTTTTTGTCTTGCTTCTTTTCTTCAGTATACTTATTTGATATCATCCAGGTTGCTGTGTGTATCAATAATACATTCTTTTTTACTACCTGGTAGTATTCCATTCTGTGGCTATATCTCAGTTTATTCATCCACACCTTTTATTTGTAACTGACCCTTTGTCAATGAACTGTGCCATCTTATAGCATGGATACCATGAAAATTCTTGTCATGGGTAACATTGGTCAAGTCACATTTCTGAAACCACAAAGCTAAGGGAAGACCTGGGATGGATGGAGTCTCCCTCTAAGGATGGGACACTCCCTAGAAGGTCAGTTTCTCCAGCCTCTAGATACTGGCTTCCAATCACAACAGCATGAAAGTGGGAATTTGTCATTTTCACCCTAAAATAATATACATCAAAGTGCTTGATTAATAATAATTGGACTGAAGACAGACTGATTTATTTTCTCCCAAACCTCAACCCTTTGTTATTTCAGACCTCTAAAGGGAGCTGTAAGACATCAGTTAAAGCGGCCATCGAAGTTGGGTACCGGCACATTGATGGGGCCTACATCTACCGGAATGAGGACGAAGTGGGGGAAGCCATCAGAGAGAAGATAGCAGAAGGAATAGTGAGGAGAGAGGATATTTTCTACTGTGGAAAGGTGAGAGCTTCCTTTTACCCTCATCTCCTCATATTAATAATGGACCTGATGTCACTTTTCTCTGCCTAAGAATGTTGGACTCATGAAGAGGAGTGAGTTTTCAACTGTCAAACTCCTTAGTCTTGCCAAGATGTTGAAGTGGGCTTCGGGCAAAGATCTTTCTTCTTACTTGGGCACGGATTTAAAACAATATGCAAAGAACCAAGTCTATGGAGCAAAAATTAGGGAAGTGGAGGGAAAGGAGGAGATGGTTCATATTACAGAAGCATTTGCTGAAGTTTTCTTTGAAAGGGCCACCTTCTTTTTCTTTTGTGCCTATTTGTTCATAGATCACCAATTATTTATTGAGCTATAATTTGCATACCATAAAGTTCACCATTTTGAATCAGTAATTATCAATATATTCACAAAAGTTGCATGACCATAACCACTACCTAATTTCAGAATGTTTTCATCGCTCTAAAAAACAAAATTCCCATGCACACTAGCAATCACTTCCCATTTTTCCCACTCTTTAGATACTAGCAACCATTATCTACTTTCTGTCTCTATAGTTTTCCTATTTTGGACATTTCATACAAATGGAATCATACAAGATGGCCTTTTGTGTCTAGCTTCTTTCATTTAGTATAATGTTTCTAGGTGCATCCAAATTGTAACATGTATCAGAATATCATTTCTTTTCATGGCCAAATAGCATCCCATTGTATGGATATGTCACCTTTTGTTTAGATCATTGCCCTGTAAGCAATTTAAACGTCCACTATCCATTGAAGAGCATTCGGAAAGATAAAGCATCACAATTAAAATGAAAGCCAGTGGGAATAAAGAATGTATTATGTGCAGGAAAGCTGTAGAACTTTAGAGAATTTATAATACAATTCTCCTAAGGAACCTAAAGAAAAAAGATACTGCTTCTGATTTCACCCTCTCCCTAGATCTCCTCTCCTTCTAGCTCCCACTCAGTCTCCTTCCAAGTTCTCCAGAGGTTTTACACTCTTCAAATCACCAGCCACTTATGGGTTATGATTCCAAGGGGCCACATGGAGCACTGTCTCAAAATATCAATCTGAAGCTTTCACTTTATTATAGCTTTACAGTTCTGATGCCTAAATATTTTATTATTAAAAAGTCAGTAGAGTAAAACCTTAAACCTTAAGCAGACGCTCTTCAAATGTTTCCATATTGATATATTCCATATATCATTTACAACCCCATGACTATTCTGTAACTACTAACCTAATTTGTACTTCTTAATCTCTTCATGTTTTCCAACTTTCCTCCCATTTGGCAATCATCCAAATGTTCTCTGCACCTGTGTGTCTATTTATATTTCTGCTTGTTCATTTACTTGGTTTTCTAGATTACATGTATAAGTGAAATAATATGATATTTGCTTTTTTCTTTCTGACTTATGTCACTCAGCACAATACCCTGTAGGTCCATCCATGCTGTTGCAGATGGCAAGAGTTCATTCTTTTTAATGGCTGAGTCATATTCCATTATATATATGCCCACTTCTTTATCTACTCATCTATTGAAGGACACTTGGGCTGCTTCCATGCCTTGGTTATTATAAATAACTAGAGACCCATTGCATGAAGAGATTAGTACAATAGGCCTTCCTCTGGCACCCAGGACCCAGACCTTCACTCCAGCGGGAGTCTGCCGCCTTTGCAGCAGACTCCAGCCAGAGTCTGCCTTCCTCATCTTTGCTGCGGGCTCCGGCCAGAGTCTGCCACCTTTGTCTTCAATGCACTCAGGCCGGAGTCTGCTATCTCCGTCTTCACTGCAGACTCCATCCAGAGTCTTCCATCTTCGTCTTTGCTGCAGACTCCAGAGTGTGCAGTCTTCGTCTCTGCTGCAACCAGAGTGCCACTCCTGTAGATCCCTTCACCACCCCGCTCCCCCTCTCATAGCAGGCATCCTGCCCCACCCCAGCCACCACTGGGCAGCTGCCATCTTTGTCTTTCTAATTTGCATATTCCCTCCTGATTGATTGAGGGGCATAGCAGAGTGATGATCAATTTGCATGTTTCTCTTTTATTAGTGTAGAAGCTGCAATGAACATATGGATACATATTATGGTACTATATTCTGATAAAATTATACTTTAGGTGCCAAGAGTTATGTTACCTTATGCTATCCTATCTAATAAAAGAGTAATATGCAAATTAACTATCACTCTGCTATACCCACAAGCCACACCCACAAGCCAATCAGGAGTGAGTATGCAAATTAACCTCAACCAAAATGGCTGCGGCCATGGAGAGAGCAGGAGGGAGGCTTAGGTTTCCCCAGCGATGGAGGAAGCCAAGTTTTCTGCACACTCTGGACGGCCCACTCCAGGCTACAAAGTTTCAATTACAGAAGGTAAATAAATCCCAACAAAGTTTCAATTATAGAAGGTAAATAAATCTGTGGTAGCCACGGAGCTGGAGAGAGTGGGAGGCTAGGGTTGCCCTGGAGATGGAGGAAGCCCTGGCCTGCCTAGGCCTCTGATTAAGGCTACAAAGTTTCAATTATAGAAGATAAATAAAATCCAACAGAAATGGCTGTGGCCATGGAGTGAGCAGAAGGCTTGGCTCTGCTCTAGACTACAAAGTTTCTATTGTAGAAGATAAATAAACCCCAGATACCAGGGCCTCTGCTTGGGTTGCTGGGGTCATGGCCAGCCAGCAAACAACCACAGGCCCCTCAACCAGGGCACTCCATGCCCCAAGGGAACCCCACCCTGATCTGGGACATCCTTTAGGGCAAACCAGCTGGACCCCACTCATGCACCAGACCTCTATCCTATCTAATAAAAGAGTAATATGCAGATTGACCATTCACTCCAACACACAAGATGGCTGCCCCCATGTGGTCAAAGATGGCCACCACAAGATGGCCAGTAGGGGAGGGCAGTTGGGAGGGACCAGGCCTGAAAGGGAAAGGAGGGCAGTTTGGGGTGACCAAGTCTGCAGGGGAGGGCCATTAGGGGTGACCTGGCCAGCAGAGGAGGGAAGTTGGGGATGACCGGGCCTGCAGGGACGGACAGTTAGGGGGGACCTAGGCCTGCAGGGGATAGCAGTTGGGGGGGGACCAGGCCTGCAGGGTTGGGCAGTTAAGGGTCAAGCAGGCTGGCAGGGGAGCAGTTAGGCATCAATCAGGCTGGCAGGGGAGTGATTAGGGGGTGATCAGGCTGGCAGGCAGAACTGGTTAGGGGCAATCAAGCAGGCAGGCAGGTGAGCAGTTGGGAGTCAGCAGTCCTGGATTGTGAGAGGTATATCTGACTGCCCATTTAGGCCCAATAATGGTGGGATCAGGCCTAAATGAGGAGTTGGACATCTCTCATGGGGTTCCAGATTGAAGACGGTACAGGCTGGTCTAAGGAACACCCTCCCTTCCTCTCCCCTTGCATGAATTTCATGCACCAGGACTCTAGTACTAGATAAAACTTCAGCATACACATTTTTATGCAATAAAATGAATACAATGCATATGAAGGCCTTGTAAAGAATAGAGCTATACCTTAGCTGGTTTAACTCAGTGGATAGAGTCAGCTGCAGACTGAAGGGTCCTTGGTTTGATTCAATCAAGGGCACATGTCCAGATTGCAAGCTCGATCCCCAGTAGGGAGTGTCCAGGAGGTGGCCAAATAATGATGCTTTCTCATCATTGATGTTTCCATCTCTCTCTTCCTCTCACTTTCTCTCTGAAATCAATAAAAAATACATGGGAAAAAGAATAAGAGCTACATTATTATTATTTTAAATGGCGTGGATGTTAGTTCATTATTTCCTTTTTATTCTTTCAGCTGTGGGCTACTCATTTTGAACCAGAGAGTGTCCGCCCATACCTGGAGAAGACACTCAAGACCCTCCAGCTAGATTATGTTGATCTTTACATCATTGAATTGCCCATGGCTCTTAAGGTGAGTTCAGACACCTAAGGGATTGGCCTGTACTCTTTGGCAGTCATAAGTCAGCATCCACATGCATAAAGCTAGTTCATTACTGAGCACCATAGAGTGTCATCATTTTGTTACTGTAGGTCAGGTAGCACTGACCTAGCCTAGCAAATGCCCAGAAAGATTGTGTGGGAGACTCAGGCTTGGATCTCATGTTTCTCGATCCTTAATTCAATGTACTTTTTTTTCCTATTCTATTTTATTTTTAAAAAATAAATCTTAATTGTTCAGATTATTACAGTTGTTCCTCTTTTTTCCCCCATAGCTCCCCTCCACCCAGTTCCCACCCCACCTTCTGCCCTTACCTCCCCCCCCCTCCACTGTCCTCATCCATAGGTGTACAATTTTTGTCCAGACTCTTGCTGCACCCCTGACACTCCTTCCCCTGAGAATTGTCAGTCTACTCCCTTTCTATGCCCCTGATTCTATTATATTCATCAGTTTATTCTGTTTATCAGATTTTTTTTTGTTTTTTTTTTTTGTTTTTTATTTTTTTTATTTTTTTAATTTTCTTTTTTATTGTTCAGTTTATTAATTACATTGTTTCCCCTTTTTTATCCCCCTATATCTTCCCTCCACCCTGTACCTATCCCACCCTCACCTCCCCCTCCCCAATGTCCTCTCCCATTGTTGCAAGATTTTTGTCCAATCTCTTGCTGTACTTCCAACAACCCTTTTCTCCCCAAGAATTGTCAGTCCATTCCCTCTCTATGTCCATGTTTCTGTTATATTCACCAGTTTATCTTGTTCATCAGCCTATCAGTTCACTTGATTTTTATGTTCATTTGTTGACAGATGTGTATTTGTTGTTCATAATTTATATTTTTACCTTTTTCTTCTTCCTCATCTTAAAGAATATCTTTCAGCATTTCATATAATACTGGTTTGGTGGTGATGAACTCCTTTAGTTTTTTCTTATCTGCGAAGCACTTTATCTGATCCTCAATTCTGAATGATAGCTTTGCTGGATAGAGTAATCTTGGTTGTAGATTCTTGCTCTTCATTATTTTGAATATTTCTTGCCACTCGCGTCTGGCCTGCATCGTTTCTGTTGAGAAATCCGCTGACAATCGTATGGGTGCTCCCCTGTAGGTAACCAACTGTTTTTCTCTTGCTGCTTTTAATATTCTCTCTTTATCTTTTGCTCTTGGCATTTTAATTATGATATGTCTTGGTGTGGTCCTCTTTAGATTCCTATATTTTGGAGTTCTGTGTACTTCTTGGGCTTTTAAGTCAGTTTCTTTCACCAGGTGGGGAAAGTTTTCAGTCACTATTTCTTCAAGTAGGTTTTCATTAACTTGCTCTCTCTCTTTTTCTGGGACCCCAATAATTCGGATGTTGGCTTGCTTGAGGTTGTCCCAGAGGCCCCTTACACTATCTTCAATTATCTGAATTCTTTTTGTTTCTTGCTTTTCCAGCTGAGTGGATTTTGCTTCTTTGTATTTCAAATCTTTGACTTGGTTCTTGTGGCCCTCTGAACTGCTTTTAGGACTTTGTGTAATATTTTTTATTTCAGTCTGTGTATGCTTGATTTCTAGTTGGTCCTTTTTTTTATCTGTGAGGGTCTGGTTCGTATCCTCAGAGGTCTTGTTAATTTCCCTGAGGGTCTCATTCATCTCCTTGTAATTCTCATTCATTTGCTGGTTGGTCTTGTTTATTTCCTGGTAATTCTCATTAAGTTGATCGGCCTTTTGTAGGAGCCTCTTGAAAAGCCTTATAACCGTGGTTTTGAACTCTATGTCTTGTCGTCTTTTCTCCTCCATTTCTTTCACACCTGATTTCTTTCCATGTCTCTGCATGGTGGCTGCTTTATGTGGTGGCTATCCTCAAAGGGACAGTGGCTCAGTCTCCCCAGTTACTTGAGGTGGGTACTCTTACTGCAATCCTTTATGGGTTGTATTCAGTGTTTTTGAATTTAAACCCCGCTTTTTGTTGTTAGCCCTAGGAGGGTTTGACCTCCAGGCCAATTGGCTGTGAAGCTCAGCTGTGCTCAGGTTGGATGGGCGGAGTCTCTGGGCTACGCCTCGGCGGCGGCGGCGGCGGCTGCTGGGTCCTATGCAACGCTCGCGGGCTCGGGTCTGTGCTGGGTGGGGATGGCTGCAGACTCTTCCAAGAGAAAGCCGCTAGTCTCTTCCCCTTGCCAGACAACTCTGCCTTTCCCCAAATGTGCCTGCACACCAAAAGTCTAGCCCAGGGCTGTAAATTAGATGGTTTCTGGAACCAGGAGACAAGTTTCCAGGGGACAAGTCGCGGGTTTGCTGTCCCTTGGGACTAGGAGCTTCTGCCGCGCCCCCCGGACCTCGGACCTCGCCGGTTCTGGGGAATCTGTGTAGGGAGACTTCTCGTACCCCGGATCTCGGTCCTCGCCCGGCTCGGGAAATCTGGGCCCCGTCGGAGAAATCCGGCCGGTCCCTGCTCCAGCCCCAGCCCGCGCGCGCGACCAGGGCGGCTCCTAACCTGTTTCAATCTGCGCTCCCGCTGGTCCTGAGTCTTCGTCCCACCTTTGCTCCTATTAGTGGAGTTTTCATTCAGCCAGCTTTCTGGCGATTCTGGGTGCTGTCTGTTCTGCTGTTATGTTGTAGTTCTTAAATCGTTGCGCGGGGCAGAACAATAGGTGTTTGCTTATGCCGCCATCTTGGTGTCTCTGTTTATCAGATTTTTAATTCACTTAATTTTTAGATTCACTTGTTGATAGATATATATTTGTTGTTCATAATTTTTATCTTTACCTTTTTCTTCTTCTTCTTCCTCTTCTTAAAGAGGAGGAAGCATTTCATGTAATGGTTTGGTGTTGATGAACTCCTTTAGCTTTTTCTTATCTGCGAAGCTCTTTATCTGACCTTCAATCCTGAATGTTAGTTTTACTAGGTAGAGTAATCTTGGTTGTAGGTTCCTGCTATTAATCACTTAGAATATTTCTTGCCACTCCCATCTGGCCTGCATAGATTCTATTGAGAAATCAGCTGACCGTCAACTAACTGTTTTTCTCTTGCTGCTTTTAATATTTTCTCTTTATCTTTTGCTCTTGGCATTTTAATTATGATGTGTCTGGTATGGTCATCTTTGGATTCCTTTTATTTGGAGTTTTCTGCGCTTCCTGGACTTGTAAGTCTATTTCTTTTACCAGGTAGGGGTCATTATTTTTTCAAATAGGTTTTCAATATCTTGCTCTCTCTCTCTTTTTCTGGCACCCCCATAATTCAGCTGTTGGTAGGCTTGAAGTTGTTCCAGAGGCTCCTTACACTATCTTCATATTTTTGGATTCATTCTCTCTCTCTCTCTCTCTCTCTCTCTCTCTCTCTCTCTCTCTGCTTCTTGCTTTTCTGGCTGAGTGTTTTTTGCTTCTTTGTATTTCAAATCTTTGACTTGAGTCTTTTGATCCTCTAACTTGCTGTTGGATCTCTGTATATTATTTTTTATTTCAGGAGGTGTATCCTTAATTTCAAGTTGGTCTTTTTTCATATCCTTGAGGGTCTCACTAAATTTATTGGCGGTTTCTAGGAGATTCTTTTTTTTTCTAAAAAAAAAAAATATATATATTTTATTGATTTTTTTACAGAGAGGAAGGGAGAGGGCTAGAAAGTCAGAAACATCAATGAGAGAGAAACACTGATCAGCTGCCTCTTGCATACCCCCTACTGGAGATTTGCCCACAACCAAGGTACATGCCCTTGACCAGAATCAAACCCAGGACCTTTCAGTCCACAGGCCAATGCTCTATCCACTGAGCCAAACCAATTTTGGCTGTAGGAGATTCTTGAAAAACCTTATAACTGTGATTTTGAACTCTATCCAGTAGTTTGCTTTCCTCCATTTCATTCATTTGTGACCTGTTTGTCACCGCATTTTTGCTGTTTCCCTGAGTTGATAGCGTGGCTTTGTGTGCTAAGTGTCCTATAAGGCCCACTGGCTCAGCCTCCCCAATTACCTGAGGTAGACACTTTTAGTGCACCCTTTTGTGGGCTATGTACACAGTCTTGTTGTAGTTAAGCCTTGATTATTGTTGGTATTCCTGGGAGGAATTGACCTCCAGGGCAATTGGCTGTGAGGATCAGCTGTGAGGGAGAACTTCTGTGCTGAGGCAAGACTTGCTTCAGTGGGGCTTTGGTGCTCACTGAGTCTGCCCCTTGAGAGTGTCCCTTATGAATCTGAGGAGTTGTAATCTGGATGGTCCCACTCTGACCACTGGGTACACTGGCTCTTGGATCTCCAAGGAGGTGCAAATTTAGCCCCTGAGGCCACCCAGTAGGAGCTATGGAGAGATATGCAGATTTCTCTTCTTTGTTTGGGGTTTGGAGGTGCCCAGATGAGGCTGGGCAGCAATGCAAGCTGCTGTGGGGTCTTGGGCCTTTTTATTGGAAGTTCTGGGGCTCTCTGACCCAGCTGCAGTTTGTCAGGTAATTTTAGATTTCAAAGGGCCAGGCCATTCATATGCAAAAGCCTCTGCACACAGCTGGGTGGGGTGGAGTCTCGGGGGATCAACAGGGCAGAGCAAATAGCAATTCTTGACTTTCACCCCTTCTCTAAGAGGCCCCCAGGTCTCAGTGTCCCTCGGTAATCACTACAAGCACCTATGAGAGAAAGCCACTCTTAAGTTCCGCCTGATGCCAGACAGTCCAGTTTCTCTCTGTGTATGACTCTGGGTCTCCAGAGTCTTACCCAGAACTGGAATTCAGAGCAGTTGGGAACTTGTGTCTCCCTCCCAATTGAAAAGACAACCATGTCCCCAGTTTCCAGCCCTTTCTGTGCACTCAACGCTGTACCTCTGCACTTCACTTCCACACCTCTGTACCTCCTCTGAGTCTCAGTGTACTTTTCTCTTTCCTTCTAGTTGTAGAATTTCCATTTAGCCAGCCTTCCTGGTGGTTCTGGATGATGTCTGTTTTGTCTTTCAGTTGTAGTTTTGAAGTGGTTGTGCAAGGCAGCAATTTCAGGTGTTTACCTATGCCACCGTCTTGTTCTTTCTTCCAATGCACTTTTTATTGTAGCACGTCTTTACAACGTAGTTTAAGCTGTCCTTCAAACCATCAAGTATTCCCCAAACAGTACTCCATATTTTACCTGTCCAGCATCCAGACACACCCTTCTTCCCAGTCACATAGTCATGAAAATATTCCTGCATGAAATAATGCAAAATAATGTAGACAGCTGAAAACTTACTCACCTTCCACCGCTCCGAAGGAACATAACCCAAAGAATGGTTAGGTTTTTGGGGGATCAGCAACAAGATCATGGTGATAGCTATTCCTCTGGTTCAAATGTACTTCTTCCTTAAACTTTCTCAATCTATGGACTCTGTTAATTTAACCACCAACAACACATCCCATATGCACTGCTGAAGAGAAGTAACTGCTTTAAATGTCTCTGAGGAAAGGAGAGACTGAAAATGAAATTGGTCACTTGTGCGTGAGACAAACCAGATCCTGCTGCTCAGGAAGAACAAGGACTCTCTGCAACTGTGGTGGCCAGACTTCCTTTACACAAGCAACCTGCTGACCCTGTTCGGTTCTCTGGAAGCTCTTTCTGTGATGACTCTTCTCTGTAGTCATATGCAACAGGAACTTGGGGAAAAATTCCCCTTTTGCATCCTACTTCATGTAGATAGGACTTTGCAGGCTTCACAGTGGCCTTGGTTAATCAAAGGCTTTTAATGGTCAATTTGGGATTTCATGGACATGACAATATCCCTTAACATTTTCCTAGGCTTTCAGTAAATTCACATTCAGTCAGCTCCCTTAAAGAGTAATTAAAACTAGAAATTTTACAGCATAGCTTTCTTACATCTAATCCTTGGCTGTGGTTTCTGCATCTTAGTAAAGAACTTCCTCATTCTGGTCATCTGCTCAGTCCTCAGCTTACTGCCCCCATCTGGCTTGAAATAATACAAAACAGGATGGTAAGAAAGCATTCTTTGCATCTACTCTGCATCTCATTGGATGATGCTCCTTTGTTGAGTATGGCATCATTGGCCTAAGATCTTGCCTTCAGAGAGAAATGGACAAGGATTATTATTTCCCTCTAGGATTCTTACCTCCCTGTTTTGGCTGACACTGACTTTTCTAACTCTAGAAGACTCAGAGCTGAACTTCTACCATTTTGGGAAGCACGTAGAAGCAGAAGGTACCTGTTTCAGCAAAATATGATCTTACCACTTGTCTTACAAGCCAAGTAGCAATAAACACATTTATATTTCTTCAGGCCCTGACTAAAGACTGCAAAAAAGGCCAGCAAATTCTAACACTCAACATTTTCCTACTAAGTCTCCTAAAGCTCCAATCTTAGTAGGCCTATTGTCAGAGTCCCAAGACACAACAAGGCAACATTTTAACAAGATGCCTTGTTATTGCTCTATCAGTGGATAGAACATGGGCCTGCGGACTGAAAGATTCTGGGTTCAATTCTGGTCAAGCATGCACCTTGGTTGCACATACCCTGTAGGGGGTGTGCAAGAGGCAGCTGATCGATGTTTCTCTCTCATCGATGTTTCTGACTTTCTTCTATCCTCCCTTCCTCTCTGTAAAAAAATCAATATATATATATATATATTTCAAAAATAGAATATCCAGTTCTCAGCTAGAGAATCCTCACCATCCACAGCCCCATACTGAGCTAGCCAATCCTACACTCTTTGTTCATTACTTGCTATACCCTTTATAAATGGCAGAAACCCAACTCAAATTGGCATTAGTAAAAAAAGGGAACTAAGAATTCCAAGGCATATCTAGTTCCAGAACGACTGGATCCATAAGTTCAAATTATGTATCTGGCCCTTTCTCTATCCCTGTGTTCTGGTGGCTTAATTCTTAAAAATTCCTTTCTATATGGTGGCAAAATGCCCATTGACATGCCAAGCCCACTTTACAATACAACTTAAGAATTCGGAGGAAGGGAGACTACACATTAAACCTCATAGAGAAACACTGATCAGCCTTGCTTGGGTCACATAACTTTTGCTGACTAATCTTTGTGTAAGGACATGGCTGACTAACATCTATGGCCAAGAGTTGTAACTGTAGAATAAACCCTTCTGTAGAAGAAGGCATAAGAATGGTAGGAAGCAAAATAACAGATTCCCACTGCCCTCATTAGTCAGAGGTCACTTAGCAAGCATGGTGGTGTGAAGCATGGACTACAGAACCAGGGTGCCTTGTTTGATTCCCAGCTCTGTCACATGTGAGCCAGATGACTTGGTCAAATTATTACCTGATTCCTTTACACATCCCTTTACAACATGGCCCAGCGGAAAGAGTATGGACCTCAGAATCACACAGAAGAGGGACTTTTAGCTTTATTACTTACTAGTGGCCTAGTGCACAAAATTCGTGCACAGAGGGAAGGGTTCCCTCAGCCAGCCTGCATCCTCTCCAACCGGGGACCCCTTAGGGGATGTCCGACTGTCGATTTACACCCCATCCAGAAGCTGGACATCCCTCTCACAATCATGGACTGCTGGCACTTAATCACTCACTTAGTTGCCCCTTACTGCCCTCCCCCTGCCGGCCTGATCGCCCCTCACTGCTTTTGCATGCAGCCTGATCACTCCTAACTGCTACCCCTTGCTGGCCTGGTCATCTTAACTGCCCCCCCCTCCACCAGCCTGGTCACCTCTAAATGCCTCCTCTGATGTCCTGGTTGCCCCTAACTGCCCCCCTGCTGACCTGTTTGCCCCTAACTGCCCCCCACACACTGCTGGCCTAGTCACCCTCAACTGCCCCCCCCTGTCTGCCTGGTTGCCCCTCACATCTCCTCCCCCCACCAGCCTGATCGCTCCACAAAGCCTGCTGTTCAGTCATTTGGTCATCCCTCACTAACCCCCCTGCCAGCCTGGTCACCCCTTACAGCCCCCTGCCAGCCTGGTTGCCCCTAACTGCCCCCCTACCACCTGCCTAGTCGCCTCTCACTGCCCCTTTGCTGGCCTGGTCACCCCACGCAGCCTGCTGTTTAGTTGTTTGGTTGTCCCTCACTAACCCCCCCCCTGCTGGCCGGGTCATAGGCAGCCATCTTTGTGAGGGGGTGAGGATTAATTTGCATATTAACTTTTTATTATATAGGATTAGCATAGAGTCTTTGATATTCCTGGACTTTCCTTCAATTTCTCTTTGTTTTGTTTTGTTTTTAGTCTTTTATTTACAGTATAACTTATATTTAATAGTAGTATATATGTTTTCCTCCCCCCCCCCCAATCCTTCAATTTCATTATTGGTAAATTGGAGACAATAATAACTCACTTGCTTAGTGTTGTGAGGAGTCATTAAAATTATAATGTGAAATTACTGACACAATGCCTGACATTTTATAGGTGATAAAAGATAATATTATAAAATGATCCGGTGGAAATATATATTCCAATATATAAAATATTTTCATTTCACAAAAGAGGAAATTCAGGCCAGAGGCACTCGCCACCACTTCCCCTCACAGCACCCGGGGGGCTGGGTGCTCACCGCCACTGCCGTTTCATCTCCACCCCCAGGGATCAGCGCTCACACCACTTGGCCCTGCCCCTGCTCCTGATTGGCTGGTAGCATAGCCAATCAGGAGTAAAGGTACGGTCAAATTTGCATGTTTCTCTTTTATTATATAGGATACCTTTCAACACAGTTGACCACTATCACCTGGATACATTTTCTTCTTGTGACTTCTGTAATACCACCCTCTCTTGATTCTTTGGCAGCTTCTTTGCCAACATCCAAATGTTGTTATGTCCTGAATAGTACCTCTGTTCTTAATAGTCTTGTCTTACTGAGTACATTATAAGTGTCTATAAGTTACCTCATAAAGTTGCAAGGATTGAATACTATTTTATATGTAAGGGCTACCAAATTTTGTCTATAACCATGACTTCTTCCTGAGCCTCTTTCTGAGGCTTCCCTATTCAATTGCCTCCTCAAATAACCACTTGAACATTGAACATTTGGTCATTTCAAACTCAAAATATTCATTAAAAACTCTTGATTGCTAATCCCAAATCAGGAAATGATTACCACCATCTACCCCAGGAGCCTAGGAATCATCTTTCATTTCTCTCTTTTCCATTTTCAAGCCCATAAGAAATGAGTCTCATGTTTAGACACAGCCAAAAAGGAGAAATCTGAAAGACAATGTTCCACACCAGTTAGCCTTAGTTGGGAAAGTATCATCCAGAAACCAGGGCAGGAAAGTTGACACTAACTAATGTGTGAAGTAAGAAAAAAAATTGCTAGAGGGCCCCAAAATGAAAGAAAGAAAAACAGTGAGCAAGTCCGCCAGAACTGAGAAATAACACGCCATGTTCTTCTCAACAGTCAAAACACTGAGTATCAGAGTCCTAATTCTCAACCTCTACTCCTTTTTGATGAGTAAATCTGTCATTAGGAAAAAAGTTCATGGATTAAGAATAAGGATAATCTATTGATAAATAAAGGAAAAATGAATGCTAGTGTAGGATAATGGGATTACTGTGTCACATATTTTGGAAAAATGAAAGAGTTTCTGACAGTCCTACCAAGCTGAGAAATATATAAAAATATAATCCTATCTAATAAAAGAGTAACATGCAAATTGGCTGCACCTCTGCTACACCACAAGCCACACCCACCAGCCAATCAGAGCAAGTATGCAAATTAACCCAACCAAGACAGTGGTTAATTTGCATATCTAGGCACAGAAGATGCAGTAGAAAGAAGCCAAGCACTGCAGAAGGGAGCAAAGCTACAGAGAAGCAAGCAAGTGGGGCGGGGGAGAAGGGAGGGAAACAGCGGGATAGGGGAGAAGGGAGGGAGCGAGACAGTAGAGAAGGGAATGAGGCAGCGGAGATGGGAGGGAGGAGGCAGCGGAGAAGGGAGCAAGCAAGGCAGTAGAGATGAGAGGGAGTGAGGCGGTGGAGAAGAGACAGAGTGAGGTAGCAGAGAAGTGAGTGAGGCAGTGGGGATGGGAGGGAGCGAGGCAGCAGAGAAGGGAGCAAGGCAAGGCAGCGGGGAAGGGAGGGAGCTTTGCCATAGGAAGCCCTATTCTTGCAGGAATCTTTCTGCAACAGGTCTCTAGTGTATTATATAATTATATAAACATACTAACAAATAAACTTTCATTGCTTTCCAAAGACTAGGTAAGGTATATTGGCATAAAGACAATTCAAATTCCATCATTTCAATTCCCAGATATAAATAACATGAATTATCCTTTTTTATTTGTTTTTTTCTTTTTTTAGCCTGGAGATGAATTCTATCCTAAAGATAAGTATGGCAATTGGTTATATCACAATGCAAATCTGTGTGCCACTTGGGAGGTAAGTTCAAATGAGCCTTTTATTCTTTTATTTTAAAAGACTACATTTTTGAATTGTGATATGATTATTCCCGTTTGGTTTAGTAGAAAGAGATGCAGCCTTTATTCTCCCAGGGAATATACTCTGATGAGTACAGTATCTCTTTCTAATGGGTATTCCGCTCTAGGTAACAGTTAAAGACCTGAAGGTTGGAGTTGTTTTGAGGGGTGAGGAAGTAGCTACTAATTTTCTGGTCCCTGGGGTTCTCTACCCGAGAAAACATATACTCACTCCTGTTGTCATCTGAGCTGAGTAGATTTGGTGTTTTTGTCTAAGGGTCTGCATGACAAGTTAGCCAGTATCCCCAGAAGAAAATAAGCTCATAGCTCAAAATAACAAGGTATTTATTTCACAAAGAAACAAGATATCTCAATTACAGATCCCAACATAAACAGAAGACCAAGAACTTTTAAATTAGCCAAATAATATATTAAAGAGATAAAAAAAAGATACTAGCAATGTGAAACAAGAACAAGAAAACATTTTTTAAAAACAAGCAAGTAATAATTAGGAAAAATAGAACACAATGTAATAGATGGGATAAAAGTGAAATGGATATAAGTAAGGAAAATGGGATTAAATTGAATGATAACAATGAGGAAATCTCCCAATATGAAGTAGGAAAAGACAAGGAAAAATATAAATATGAAAGAGAAACTAAGAGATGTACAGGATACAATTAGAATTTTCAGTACTCATATAATTAAAAAAAAAACAAGAAAGAAGAAAGAAAGAAAGAAAGAAAGAAAGAAAGAAAGAAAGAAAGAAAAAGAAATATTTGAAGGAGAAGAAAACAGAGATATTGAAAAGGCATAGATTACCAAAGAGGGAAGAGAAGAAAACTCATACATAGACACATTATAGAGAAATTTAAGAATATCAAACATCAAGAGAAATATAATGCTTCCAGAGCATAGCAAATAAACCAATAAATGAGGTAAAATGGAATAAAAGATAATCCAAGAGAAGACAGGAAAAGAAAAGCAGAAGGAAAATTAATAGGTAGGGAAATAAAAAACAAATACCAAAATGGGAAATTTAAACTCAGTAGTATCAATAGTCACAGTATATATACGTAGTTGAAACAATACAGTTAAAAGGCGGAGGTTGTCCGAATGGACAAAAAGCAAAACCCCGTTATATATTATACCCACTTTAAATAAAAACATATAAATATGTTTAAAGTCAAAGGTTAAAAAAGAGAAAAAAACAGTAAAAATATACTAGGCTAACAGAAATAAAAAGAAAGTGGGAGTAGCTATTTTAATATCGACAAAGATTTTGGAGCAGAGTATTACCAGGGATAAAGAAGTTCGTTTTAGTATAAAAAAGTAATAAAATCCTAAACACCTATTCACCTTATAACAGAACTCCAAAAATATATAAAGCATAAACTAAGAAATCTGAAAAGGGAAAGACAGTAAAAGAATCAGTCATATATAATAAGATCGGGATCAGTTTTGTTTTTATTGGTTCTGTTTTATTAGCAGCAGCATAGGGTGTAAAAGAGATAAAGAATAGTATTTTCAAAGTATTGAAGAATAAAGAACATTGAACTTGAACTTTATATCCAGTCAAACTGTAAGACAAAAATGATGCATGATAAAAATATTGTCACATAATGACCAACATTGAAAACTATCCTATATAAAAGTCCAGCAACCAAAACAGTGGAATGATCAGAACAACCAGAGACCAGAACAACCACAGCCCTTCACCCCGGCCAACTCCACTCCCCAGCCGGGCCCCCCATCCAGATCCAGGGCTCCCATCAGAGCAATCTGGCCACCCTCCACCTGTGCACCAGGCCTCTATCATCATCCCATATAATACCCTGTTCCCCCAAAATAAGACAGTGTCTTATATTAATTTTTGCTCCCAAAGAAGCACTAGATCTTATTTTGGGGGGATGCCTTATATGACAGTGAGTATGTCTTATTTTGGGGGGATGTCTTACTTTCGGGGAAACAGGGTAAAAGGCTAATATGCAAATCAACTGAACAGCAGAAAGACTGGTCACTATGACATACACTGACTACCCAGGGGCAGGCACTCAACACAGAAACTGACCACCAGGAGGGGTGCCACTCAGTCAGAAGCCCTGAGCCAGGCTCACGGTTGGCAAGTGCAATGGTGACAAGAGCCTCTCCCACCTCCACGGCAGTGCTAAAGATGTCTAACTGCCAGCTTAGGCCCACCTAAGGCTCAGTTGGACATCTCCCGAGGGCTCCCGGACTGTGAGAGGGTGCAAGCTGGGCTGAGGGACCCACCCAAGTGCATGAATTTCATGCACTGGGCCTCTAGGTCTTTCTAATAAAAGAGTGATATACAAATTGACTGTACCTCCAATCAAGCCATGCCCAAAGTCACGCCCATCAGCCAATCAGGAGCAAATTATGCAAATAAACCCCAACCAAAATGGCTGTGGCTACTGAGAGTAGGAGGGAGGCTTGGGTTTTTCCGGCAATGGAGGAAGCCAAGCTTTCCACCTGCCATTGCCGGTCTAGGCCTCCACTCAATGCTGCAAAGTTTCAATTATAGAAGATATATAAATTCCAACAGAAATGGCAGCAGCCACGGAGCTGGAGAGAGCAGAGACTAAAGTTGCCCAGCTGATGGATCAAGCCAAGCTTCTGCAGCCTTAGTGCCTAGGCCTCTACTCTAGGCTATGTTTCAGTTATAGAAAGTAAATGTCCCTAACAGAAATGTCACCACCAGAAGGCTTGGCTCTGCTCCAGGCTACAAAGTTTCAATTATAGAACATAAATTAATCCCAGATCTCAGACCCTCTGCTTGGGTCGCTGGGGGGCATGGCCGGTCTGCAAACCACCATAGGCCCCTTGCCCAGGCCACCCTATGCCCCAAGGGAACCCCCACCCTGATCCGGGACACCCTTCAGGGCAAACCAGCTGGCCCCCACCCATGCACCAAGCCTCTATCCTATCTAATAAAAGAGTAATACACAGATTGACCATCACTCCAACATACAAGAGTGCTACCCCATGTGGTCAAAGATCTTGCCCCCATGTGGACACAGGATAGCTACCACAAGATGGCCAGCAGAGGGGGACAGTTGGAAGTTTCCAGGCCTGCAAGGGAGGGCAGTTGTGGGTGATCAGGCCAGCAGGGGAGGGAAGTTGTGAGGGACCATTCCTGCAAGGGAGGGCAATTGGGAGCAATCAAGTCTGCAGGGGAAGGCAGTTAGGGATGACCAGGCCAGCAGAGGAGGGAAGTTGGGGGCAAACAGGCTGACAGGGGAGCAGTTAGACATCAATTAGGTTGGCAGGGTAGTGGTTAGGGGCTGATCAGCCTGGCAGGCAGAAACGGTTAGGGGCAATCAGGGAGGCAGGCAGGTGAGCAGTTTGGAGCCAGCAGTCCTGGATTGTGAGAAGGATGTCCAACTGCCTGTTTAAGCCCTATCCCAGTAGGATCAGGCCGAAATGGGTAGTTGGACATCCCTGGAGGGGTCCCAGATTAGAGAGGGTGCAGGCTGGGCTGAGGGACATCCCCCACCCCCTTTGCATGAATTTCGTGCACTGGACCTCTAGTATACAATAAAAGGGTAATATGCAAATTGACCTTAATGACAGAATGAAGAGAATGACTGCTCAACCAGTCGCTATGAGGTGCACTGACACTGCTTGGTCCCTTTCCCTGGCCGGCAGGCTCTGATTGCCTGATGGTGAACGGAGAACCGGGGTGGGTGGAGGGGAATGCAGGTGGCGCCAGGCCAAGGACCACCCCCCACCAGTAACCTCACACACAGAGGGCAACCTGCAGCAGGGGTGGGGTTGGCGAGCGGGCGGAATGGCCAACCTCTCGATTCTGCTAGCAGGTTCTGATCACCCGATGGTGAACAGAGAACTGGGGATAGGGGGTAGGCTGACTGCAGGCAGCCTGAGAAGATGGCTCTGATCATAGGACAGGCCTATGGAATGTACCTGCACATGAATTTCATGTGCCGGCCCTCAAGTAACTAAATAAGAGGAACAAAAATTTAAAAGATGTCCCAAAAAGTGTACAAAGTGGAAGTCATCAAATCAAACTTGATATAGTTTTCATTACCTATAAAACTATCTAATATTAATAAAAGAGAAACATATACCTATAATAATAGGAAGTTAAATTCTATATGGACTATTAACATCATAGATGTTAGGGGCGGGGTAAATCAAGGAATATGGGAGCATGTAAGTTCTTGTCTTTATTAAAGGAAAGATATAGATACAAACTTTTTAAAAGTAAGGAAGTATTAAAGAGAAACATAAAAGTGGGAAAAACTAAAATAAGAAATTAAGATGGTAGAAACAATACAAATATATTTATAGTTGCAATATGGACTAAATTCACTACTAAATACAAAGATTTACAGATTAATATTAGACACATCGAAGCATAAAGACATGTGAAAGTTAAAATTTAAAGGATGAGGGAAATCTTATCAGCCTGATACTTACCAGAAAAAGTTGTATAGTTATATTAATATCTGACAACATAGTCTTTTGGTTTTATTTTTTTAATCTTTACCTGAGAGCACATTTATTTTTATTTATTTTTAAATTGATTTCAGAGAGAAGGGAGAGGAAGAGGGAGAGGGAATGGCAGAGGGAGAGGGTATGGGAGAGGGAGAGGGACAGGGAGAGAGAGATAATGAGAGAGAATCATTGATTGGCTGCCTCCTGCATGTCCCCTATGTGGGACTGAACCCAGTCTGGACATGGTGCCTGACTGGGAATCAACTCATGATTCATGGGTCAGTGCTCAGCCACTGAGCCTCGCAGGCTAGGCAGACAACATAGCCTTAAGAACCAAAAGCGTTATTAGGGATGGAAAGATCCCACATCAAGATAAAAGATTAAATTTACCGAGAAGATATACCAATTTACTATACTTTTTTTTTAGAATGTTACTTTTTAATGTATTCTTATTGATTTCAGAAAAGAAAGGAGAGAGAGAGGAAGAGGGAAAGAGAGAGAGAAACATCAGTGATGAGAGAATCATTGATCAGCTGCCTCCTACAGCCCCCTAGTGGGGATCAAGTCCACAACCCCGGGATATGCCCTGATTTGAAATCAAACTGTGATCTCCTGGCTTATAGGTCCAGGCTCAACCACTGAGCCATGTCAGTTGGGCAAGATATATCAATTTTAAACAAATATATGCTCAATAAAATATCTGCAAAATATATAAAACAAATATTTGGGAAACATTTAAAAAGGAATACATGAAAACATTATAAATCCACTATCATAGTGAGAGATTTCTGATGTATTCCTTTAAATTATTGAGAAGCCAGGAAAAGCCAGACCTAACGTTATATATAATGTGTGTGTACACATCTATATATGTATGAGAGAGAATGAGAGACAGAGACAGAAGGAGAAATTTGCATCCCAAAATAGGAGAATATACATTTTTTACACATATCAGAGACTTAACAAAACTTGATTAGGTACCATAACATAAAGAAAGCCTCAACAAATTCCAAGAAACAAGATTGTTATATACATTACGGGGGGGGGGGGGGGGGATGTTATACAATGCTCCTCAAACTCAATCACATGATTCCTGCTTGTCTTCCCCACTTGTTTTTCTTCACAGAATGACTATTGACATACCCATGGACTTCCCTTTTTAAAGAATTTATACTAACCCTATAAACATTCATTATTACTTGTTTTGAGGTTTCTGTCTTGATTCATTGGCATTTACTCTACAGGCTTTGGAAGCTTGCAAAGATGCTGGCTTGGTGAAATCTCTTGGTGTATCCAATTTTAACCGCAGGCAGCTGGAGCTAATACTGAACAAACCAGGACTCAAATATAAGCCAGTCTCCAACCAGGTACAGTCTGACAAGAGGGTGGGATGTGTCAAGGGATTACAATAGTTACTTAACATGAAGATGCAGAAAGTTTTGTGGTCACTCTATGTAAGATCCCGAATTAACTTCTCTAAACTTGTGTCTCTTTTCAAATATATTTTTATTTATCCCAGAGAGGAAAGACGGAAAGGAGGGAGAGAGGAACATCAATAATGAGAAAGAATCATTGATCGGTTGCCTCCTGGAAGCCCCACACTGGGGATCGAGCCTGCAACCTGGGCATGTGCCCTGACTGGGAATGGAACGGTGACCTCCTAGTTCATAAGTCAATACTCAACCACTCTGGCCGGGCTTAAAAAAAGATTAAATAAAAACAACCTCCCACATTTTCTGAAGAAAAAAATGAGATAAACAAGACTTGCCAGATATTAAGACATACAGAGTATTTACAATAATGTAAGATTAGTGCAAGAACCAATAATACAGATAATTAGAAAATAACTGTCAGGCCCAAATATAAGAAAAACTTGATGTAAAATAAAGTAGCACAAACAAATAGCCAAAGAATGGATTTTTTTTTTTTGTAAATGGTGTGGGAAAATTCTAGTTACATGGAAACAATATAGCTCTTTGCCTCATATCATACTCCAAAAAGAATGCCCCTATGGTCTTGAGTTAAAGAGAAAAAGGAAGTCATTTTAAGACTACATAAGAATTTCAGTTTTCTGAAGCTATGGACAGAAATGGAAGCCATGGATAATTTATAAAGAAAATGTTAAATTTAGTAGTATAAAAAAGTTAAATTTAAAAATATCAGAAGCAGAGAGCAAGAAAATATAGTTATATTTTTAAATATAATATAAAAAGACGTTTATATGCTTGTGAATTAAAAGTCTAATGAAAATGAGAGATTAAAAATGGCAGTAGAGGAAAGTATCTTTGAACTCTCTTAGACACTGAGCAAAGCTCACCCTCCTGAATTAAAAAAAAAATCATGGACCAGAAGTTATCATTGAAATTAAATGGTGGCAGACATGTCCAAGGAATATTGCAGCGATTTGATCCCTTTATGAATCTTGTGATAGATGAATGTGTGGACATGGCAACTGGTGGGCAACAGCAAACTAACCTACTGGTCAGAGCATCTGCCCCCTAGTGGTCAGTGCATGTCATAGCAATTGGTTGACCAATCGACTGTCTGCCCTGTGGTGCTCAGTGCACATCATAGCAAGCAGTTGAGTAGCCTTAGCATATCATTAGCATATTATGCTTTGATTGGTTGAATGGCAACTGGATGACTGGCCACTTAGTATATTAGGCTTTTATCATATAGAACTAGAGGCCTGGTGCATGTAATTTGTGTACTTGGGGCTGGGAGTCCCTCAGTCCAGCCTGTGAGAGGCCCTCAGGGGATGTCCAACTGATGGCTTAGGCCCCCTTCCAGGGACTGGGCGTAAGTCAGCAGTCAGACATCTTTAGAGTTGCCACGGAGGCGGGAGAGGCTCCAGCCACTGCCACTGGGCTTGCTAGCTGTGAGCTTGGCTTCTGGCTAGTGGCACTCCATCTGTGGAAACATGGTGACCACCAGGGAGCAGATCCTGCATTGAGTGTTTTCTCCCTGGTGGTCAGTGCATGTCATAGTGACCAATCATTCTGCCTTTGGGTATTTGCATATTAGCTTTTTATTATATAGGATAACTGAGTCTGTTCACTTCCAGTTTGAAACTATGGTAGGGACATAAAATTGAATTCATTTCTCAATTATTTTAGAATTAACCCACAGATGGTGCCCTCACTAACTTTCTTGTAATTAACCTCACTATTATTTAAACAGTGTTAAGTTTCTTTGTTAGTAGAAATATTTATGGTTTGTCTCATTACCAGTAATACTTTAAAAAATTTTTTTAATAAATCTTTATTGTTCAGATTATTATAATTGTTCCCCTTCCCTCCCCCCCCCCAATAGCTCCTCTCCCTCTGGATCCCACCCCACCTTATACCCTTACCTCCCCCCCACTGTCCTCACACATAGGTGTACGATATTTGTCCAGTCTCTTCCCGCACCCCCCACAATCCTTTCCCCCTGAGAATTGTCAGACCACTCCCTTTCTCTACCCCTGATTCTATTATATTCACCAGTTTATTCTGTTCATCAGGTTTTTAATTCACTTGATTGTTAGATTCCCTTGTTGACAAATAGGTAATTGTTCATAATTTTTATCTTTACCTTTTTCTTCTTCTTCCTTTTCTTAAAGAATAACTTTCAGCATTTCATATAATACTGGTTTGGCAGTGATGGACTCTCTTAGCTTCTTATCTGTGAAGCACTTTATCTGACCTTTAATTCTGAATAATAGCTTTGCTGGGTAGAGTAATCTTGGTTGTAGGTTCTTGCTATTCATCACTTTGAATATTTCTTGCCATTCCCATCTGGCCTGCATAGTTTCTGTTGAGAAATCAGCTGACAATCGTATGGGTGCTCCCTTGTAAGTAATTAAGTATTTTTCTCTAGCTGCTTTTAATATTCTCTCTTTGTCTTTTGCTCTTGGCATTTTAATTATGATGTGTCTTGGTGCGGTCCTCTTTGGATTCCTTTTGTTTGGGGTTCTGTGTGCTTCCTGGACTTGTAAGTCTATTCTTTCACCAGGTGGGGGAAGTTTTCAGTCATTATTTCTTCAAATAGGTTTTCAATATCTTGCTCTCTCTCTTCTGCTGGGACCCCCATAATTCAGATGCTGGTACACTTGAAGTTGTCCCAGAGGCTTCTTACACTATCCTCAAATTTTTGGATTCTTTTTTCTTTTTGTTTTTCTGGTTGAGTGTTTTTTGCATCTTTGTATTTCAAATCTTTGACTTGATTCTTGCATTCCTCTAGTCTTCTGTTAGGTCTCTGTATAATATTTTTTATTTCAGTCAGTGTATGTTTAATTTCTAGCTTGTCCTTTTTTATATCCTCGAGGGTCTCACTAAATTTATCAGCCTTTTCTAGGAAATTTTTGAAAAACCTTATAACCGTGGTTTTGAATTCTATATCCAGTTGTTTGTTTTCCTCCATTTCTTTCATTTGTGATCTGTTTTTTGTCTCTGCATTTTCACTGCTTCCCTTAGTTGGTAGGGTAGCTTTGTGTGCTAGGTGTCTCAGCCTCCCTGTTATCTGAGGTGGACACTCTTAGTGCACCCCTTGTGGACTGTGTGTACAGCCTTGTTGTAGTTAAGTCTTTAATGTTGTTGGTATCACTGAGAGGAATTGATCTGCAGGCCAATTGGCTGCGAGAGTCAGCTGTTTCTGTCAGGAGACAGCCTTATGCAAGAAGACTTGCAAAATTGCACAAGCCTCTGTGCTCAGCTTGGATGGGGCAGAGTCTCAGGGTGGAGCAGACAGTCTTGGCTTCCCGTCAGTCTTGCCCTTAGAGGACCCTGGGTCTTAGTGTCTCTTGGTAGTCACTGCAAGCACCTCTAAGAGAAAGCCACTCTAGGCTTTTGCCTGCTGCCAGACAGTCCAGTCCCCCCCACCAACCCAAATGAATCTGGATTCCCAGATTCTCACCTGGAACTGGGGTTCAGTGCTGTTGGAACTGGGATTCAGCACAGTCCAGAGCTTTTGTCTCCTTCCCGCTAGAGCAAGCTAGCAACACAGTCAGTCCTCTCGTCATGCACTCAAGACACGAAACTCCGGACCTCTGTGTTTTGCAGCTCCCCTAAGTTTCCATCTGACAGTCCAGATTCCCTCTATATGAGCCTGGGTCCCCAGGGTCTGCCCATAGCTGAGGTTCAGTGCAGTCGGATCTGGGGTTCAGTGCAATCAGGGGCTTTTGTCTCCTTCCCGCTAGAGAAAGCCAGCCAGGCACTCAGCCGCCACCGTCCTCTCCACGTGCGTCTCCGTAGCTCAGGCATTTGCAGCTTCTTTTGTTTCCCCATGTGCTTTTCTCTTTCCTTCTGGTTGTAGAATTTCCACTCAGTCAGCTTTCCTATGGTTCTGAATAATGTCCGTTTTGTCTTTTAGTTGTAGTTTTGAAATTGTTGTGTGAGACAGCAGGTTAGGTGTTTACCTATGCCGCCATCTTGGTTTCTCCTTTCATCCATAACACTTTTAAATGAATTTTATTTCAGGATTTTTTTAAAAAACTACATAAAATTGCATTCATCTACAAGGCCTTAATTTTGTACTCTGCTCTCCAATGCAACCATGTAGGTGGAGTGCCATCCATATTTCACCCAGAGAAAACTCCTGGAATTTTGCCAAAAACATGACATTGTCATTGTTGCATATAGCCCTTTGGGGACCTCTAGGAATCCACTGTGGTAAGTATGCTGTACATCTCTTCAGGAAGTGTTTCCTTTGATGTGAGTATAAAGCTAATGTAAATTATTTTATTGAAATTATTCTATTGCTCTGTGTAATCTTTAAAAAGTTAAACTTTTCAGGTCATTCTCCATATATCCAAATTCAGCTAACAAAACTTGCCTCACTTAGATGTTATAAGAATTGATTATACTATATAGAGGCCTGGTGTATGAAAATCATGCACTGAAGCGGGTGTGGGTCCCCTCTGCCCAGCCTGCCTCCTCTCACAGTCTGGGAGCCCTCAGGGGCAGGAGTGACCCAGTGATCAGGGGAAGGCAACAGCCCCATCACACCTCTGCTGCTGCCACTGCCACTGCAAGCTTTGGCTAACCCTGGTTACCTGAGCCTTTATTATATAGGACTAGAGGCCCAGTGCATGAAATTTGTGCACTTTGGGGTGGGGGTCCCTCTGCCTGTCCTGCACCCTTGGGGATGTCAACTGACAGCTTAGTGCTGCTGCAGAGGCAGGAGAGGCTCCTGCCATTACTACTGCTCTAGCCAGCCATGAGCCCAGCTTCTGGCTAAGCAGCACTCCCCTGGTGGGAGCTCACTGACCACCAGGGGGCAGCTCCTGCACTGAGCATCTGCCCCCTGATGGTCAGTGCATGTCATAGCAACTGGTCGTTCTGCCATTTGGTTGATTTGCATATTAGCCTTTTATTATATAGGATGTATAAAATTACCTAACAGTGCCTAAAACACAGAGATGCTCCATACATGTTAGTTTAGATATTATTTGATAGAGTCTTTATGGCGATACTCCAAAATTTTAGAATTTTTTGATTTCTATATTCAATGGCGACACTTTTGCTGTGATGTGTTCCACAGACCAAAGTGGAAATTTTTCTACTCTGATATGATTTTCTACTCTACTTCTTCCACTTCAGGCTTTCTGCCTTCTCACATATGCCCTCTTTCATCCCAGCCCTCTTTATAAGACACATCAAAACATATTTACTTTCTCAAAAAGGCAGCAATATAAATTTGCCTCCCTTGATCTTCCCACACTAAGGAACAACTCTTCATTGAGGACTCTGCAATCACAGAAATTGCTTACACATGACCTAAAATGTCCTCGTAGGTTACCAGGTGAATAGGAAGACGAGGAGGAGGAGGAGTAATTAACTACTGCTTCTCATCGATCTAGCTAAATATCATGCATGTTTTTATTTTTTTAAGGGTGAATGTATCTTTACCACCTTTGTTAAATGATGAACTTCTAAACTCATTGGGGAAAAAGTACAATAAGTCTGCAGCTCAGGTTGCTTTACGTTTCAACATCCAGCGAGGGATAGTTGTCATTCCTAAAAGCTTTAATCCTAAAAGGATCAAAGAAAACTTTCAGGTAAGAGAACTGTTTCTGAAAAATGTAAAAAGTAGGATATTTTTTATTCAAAGAATTTTCTCTTTAGATTAGTAAGAAACTTGTAATGCCTTCATATTTTATTTTATACCAGCTCTTTGACCCACTCTGCCCATATCTGAATTTAATTTTAGCTGAATTTTAAATAATTGCTAGCGCTTTGGGGATTACTTTGCTGATTTTATTACACACGTACTTCAGAGATACAGTATTGTGGGTACTATCCTAGACCACCACAATAAAGAATGAATTGCAATAAAATCACACGAATGTTTTGCTTTCCCAGTACATATAAAAGTTTTGTTTACACTGACTGCAGTTTATTAAGTGTGCAGTAGCATTATGTCTGAAGAGTGTACATACTTATTTTTAAAATACTTTATTGCTAAAAAGTGCTATCATTGGCGCTTTCAGTGAGTCACCATCTTTTTGCTGGTGGAGGATCTTACCTCAATGTTGATGGGCTGCTGGTGGTTGCTGAAGGTTGGGGTGGCTGTGGCTATTTCTTAAAATAAGAAAACAATGATATTTGCCATATTGATTAACTCTTCCTTTCATAAACAATTTTTCTGTCACAGGTGATGCTATTTGATAACCTTTTACCATAGACCTTCTTTCAAGTTGGAGTTAATCCTCTCAGGCCCTGCTTTATCAACTAACTTTATGTAATAGTCTAAATCCTTTGTTGTCATTTCAACAATATTGACAGCATATTCACCAGGAGTAGATTTCATCTCAAGAAACCACTTTCTTTGTTCATCCATAAAAAGCAACTCCTCTTTCCTTCAATTTTTTTCATAAGCAATTAAGTCATATCTTCAGGCTCCACTTCTGATTCTAGTTTTCTTGCTATTTCCACCACATTTATGATTACTTCCTCCACTGAAGTCTTGAACCCCTCAAAGTTATCAATGAGGGTTGCAATCAACTTCTTCCAAAATCCTGTAATGTTGATATTTCAACCTCTTCTCATGAATCAGGAATATTCTTAATGGCATCTAGAATGGTGAACCTTTCCAGAAGGTTTTCTATTTATTTTACCCAGATCCATCAGAAGAATCCCTACTGATGGCAGCTATTGCCTTATAAAATATATTTATTTTTTAATATATTTGTATTGATTTCAGAGAAGAAAGGAGAGTGAGAGATAGAAACATCAATGAAGAGAGGGAATAGTTGATAGGCTGTCTCCTGCATGCACCACACTGGGAATCAAGCCAGCAATCTTGGCATGTGCCCTGACCGAAATCAAACCTGGGACCCTTCAGTCTGCAAGCCAGCACTCTTATCTACTGAGCCAAACCAGCTAGGGCTGAAATATATTTCTTAAATAATAAGATTTGAAAGTCAAAAATTACTCCTGGACCCATAAGCTGCTGGATGGATGTTGTATTAGCAGGCCTGAAAACATTAATATCACCATATATCTCCATCAGAGTTCTTGAGTGACTGGGTACACCATCATATTTTGAAATAAATTTGTTTTTCTGAAAAGATGTCAACAGTGGGCTCAAAACATTTAGCAAATCATGTTGTAAACAAATGTGCTGTCATCCCAGCTTTGTTGCTTATTTAGCATAATTCTTAAAATTCTAATTTTTCAGAATGGCAAATTGAGCATTTTTCAACTTAAAGTCACCAACTGCATTAACCCCTAAGAAGAGAGTCATCCCTATTCTTGTGCTGAAGTTGAGGTCATGTGACAAACAGCCTTACTAGGTAGTGGAAGGGAAGTTCATAAAAGAAAAAAAAAAAGGATTCTGTTATTAGCAAAGAGAGGGAAGAATGGTAGATAGTTGTATCAACTACTCACAGTATTTTAACACTTACCCAAAATACCTCATAGTAAAAAGTCTTTGACACTGTTTTCAGCCATCTAACGAGAAAAAAACAGTCATTGAATGACTAATGTGTAGACTCATCAAAAAAAATTTTTTTTAATTTTTTAAAAAACAAATTTTGAAGAACCTAAAACAAATGTATGCGTGTATTCAAAATTCTACTGTTCAGGCTGGCCAGTATGGCTCAGTGGTTGAGCGTTGACCTATGAACCAGGAGATAATGGCTCAATTCCTGGTTGGGGCTCATACCTGGGGTTTGGGGCATGATCCCCAGTACGGGGTGTGCAGGAGGCAGCCAATCAATGATTCTCTCTCATAATTGATGTTTCTATCTCTGTCACCATTCCTCTCTGAAATCAATAAAAATATATATTTTTTAATGATGAGAGAAATGATTGAGAGGACAAAACAAAGCAAATTAAAAGTTTTTTTTTTAAGTACAAAAGCAAATTTAGAGACAAGGGATTACTTTTTAAGTGTACACAGGCTCCAGTCCAGAATCAAAAGTTCAGCATCTTATCCAGAAATACGAATTCTTCAATCATGGAATTTCAGATGTCCTAAACATATGTTTGCACAGCATTTGGAATTTCTTGCAAGATGTCCCCAGCAGAATTGTTTTAAGACAAAGCGCAAAAAAGAATTCCTGTGCCACATCCATTAGGTGGACCCCCCAGTGCTAATTTAACTCCTCTTAGACATTTGCAGAGATGTTCATAAATCTTTGAAGGACTCAAACTGCTGTCCCCACTCCCTGATCCCAAGCTTGACCCATTTTCTATCATTATAAATGTCTATCTTTTATTTCTGTTGTTTCAGATCTTTGACTTCTCTCTTACTGAAGAGGAAATGAAGAGCATCGAAGCCTTGAATAAAGATGTGCGCTTAGTGGATCTGCTTTTGTGAGTTCTTGGGGATCCTTAATTGAGTACCACCCAGTGTAGTATTAGATTGTCAAGTGTCACCAAAAGGGCTCTAATGAACCTGGACCTATATTCACAGAAAGCACAAGGTTAAAGGCCACTGGGAAGCATAGTCTGAATATTAAATTGGTCTGGGTAAATTACAAGTACATTCATTTTAGGAACTCCCTGCAAATCTGCATGTTTATTTTAAAGAAGATTCTGGCATTTACATCACATCCCATGACAAGTTAAGGCATGGCAGACAAAGACCTTGAGAAGAATTTAGTAACAGTGTACAAGTAATATGATTCAACTTAATCCAATTGTACCACAATTATTCAAATATCATTTGTTTTCTTTACAAACATCAAAGTAATGCAGGAATTAGAGCAAAGTTATCAACAAAAGACAATTCCTGGATCAGAGACATGGGAGTGTAGTAGAAAGAGCATCAAGTTGAGAGCCAAGAAACTAGTTTTATTTTATTTATTGTTGACACTGTTAGAGATGCCCTATCTCCCCTTTTCCCACTCAGCCCCTTACCAGCCACCCCCCCCCCCCCGGCCATTATCATACTGTTGTCTGTATCCATGGGCTGTGTATATATGTTCTTTGACTATTCCCTTCACGTTAAGAAATTAGTTTTAGATGAATGCTCACCTATAAGATTTGAAGCTTCTAGCTCCACCATTCTAGCTCCATCCATCTACAAATAAAATTACTTCACTCCTTCAAATGTTTCCAAATTCAGCGAATTCATGAGGTAGCCCTTTATTCTCCAGATATTATGGGTCCTTGAAAATAAAAAGAGAATACACACACATGTTGTATCATTCGTTATTAGTATTTAAAGTTCTTTAGATCACCTGGATAATCATCTTCTTTTTTCAATCCTCTCTTTAAGTGAGCATTGATAAATGCTCATTAAAATAGTTCCTAAAATTTGGACACTTTAGGCTCCACTTTATTTCAAGAGTCAGAAACTGTTGTGACTGTATTAATGTCAAATTTCTGAATCCATTTCTGAAAGAATAAAACAGCTTGCTAATGTGAATTTTCCAGGGGAAAAATTATTGACATCAAAAAGTACCACCTAATCTCATGAATGAAAAGAGTAAACACAAACTTGGAAATAAAAAACATATAAACATGAAAATAAATTATTTCTATTGAATAAATATCATTAATTAAGAGATAGTAGGATGTAGTCAGCCCAACAATGTACTGATTTTTTTTTCAGACAGTTAGTTGGTAATATTTTGTTTGACATTTGACATACTTAATACTGAGTTCTAGAAACACTGAAAAAGTAACTCATCATACCAGGAATAGAAAAATTGTTGAGAAACAAAAATTAGGCCTCATGAGTAAAAAAAAAAAAAAAAAAAAAAAAAAGTATTATTTATGCACATTGGGCCATGATTCCTTTTTGGTTTTTTATCCAGTTAATCCTTGACTAGATTTCGCAGCCTTTTTCTCTTTTAATTTATATTTTATTTTAATTTTTAAATTAAATCTTTATGTTAAAAGTATTATATATGTCCCCTTTCTCCCCCATTAACTCCTTCCAGCCTGCCCTCACACGCCACCTCAGGCCATCAGTACTCTACTGTCTGTGCCCATATACTAGTATATTTTAATTGAAAGCTCATAGTACTTGTAGAGAATTGAGGCTTAGATGTGCTCCATGACAGGCACCACACACACACACACACACACACACACACACACACACACACACACACACATACTCTCCAATCCTTTTAAAGACTGTTTCACCATTGCTATTTAAGAGATAGGTTTATCATCATCACTGTCAACATTACAGCAGAAACTTCCTTTGCTGGCCATCACCTTCTAGAGCTCAAACTATGAAGTCTCAGGAGACCTAGTGAGAAGGGTGAGGAAGCACTGTGTGGAGAAGGGGTGACCTTGCTTGGTGACAGCTGTCAAGAGAAGTGCCTCTGTGGTTCACTGACACAGGAGGAAGCCTCTATCACTACAGCAGAAGGGAGGGAGGAGTTGGAAAGAGGCAGGCTTCACTCGCCTCCTGTGTTTTTGTTCTGAGCAAAATGTTGGTGTAGAGGCAGCCAGCCCCCTCCATGCCCAAACTGAAACCCAGGTGCTGAATAGGCTTTAGTAAAAGTGCTGATTTAAAGAAAACTGGGAGGAGGTGGGTAAGAAACCTAAGGAATGATTAAAAGAGAGAGGGAGGGAATGGTCGGTGAAATTGTCAGAAGATGCTAGTTAACACATACAGCTGTGTGACTTTGTAATGAAAGGTTTTCCCTTGTTTTGGCAGGTGGTCTGATCATCCCGAATACCCATTCCATGATGAATACTAACTTCAGAGAGCTCCTGCACTTATTTTTCTCTGTATGTGTACCACAACCTTTGGCTGGTTGCTTCTCCCACATGTGTAAGTGAAAAGGGTTTTGCTATTTAAAGGTGAAGTGGTGATGGGCTTAACTTCTGTATGAGAGAAGTGACTTTGACTTCGCTATATTGAAGAAAAAAATGTTTATATCTATTGAAATAATAGTTTGGAATTAAATAATTAAGTTGTCAGCAAAGTCATAATGATTTGGTGATTGAAGGTTTCTATAATTTTTTATTCATTTACCCAGCTTTAGGGATGGATAACTGCTAGTTTTCTCTTACATGCTTTAAAGGGCCTGAGCTTCAACATAACTGGTGATACACACTTACTGCCTATTACTCCTGCTTCCATGTATCATACAACCAGCATTATGTAAAATGGCTTGAGACCATCAACATACACAAATAAAATCCTGTATTGAAGGTGATCCAAAGATAACTATTTTAAAAGCAGGCTTTCAGAAATATACTGGAAAAAGCTTTATGAAATTTTTTAAATGTTACTGGGATAATTGTGTCAATTTCAACATATCACGTTCCAAAGATCACTGCTAATTTTACTCTAAGTTTTTTGAAGAGAATAAGAAGATTATTAGAATTCTCAAGAGAAATATATCTGTTTTCAATTCAACTAAAGGAGTACATTTTATTCATTCATATTGGGTCACTTTCACAGAGCAAGCGAGGTCTTTAAAAAGTATTTGTCCAAACCAATTGCTTATAGATAATCATCAATGACCTGAAAATATACACTTTTGAGAAATTATCCTTTTTAAAAAATATTGATCTTTATTAATGATTGCCACTTATTCCAATATTAATACTTACAATGCTGTCCATTAGAAAATATCTTGTTCACAAAAATTAATAAACTATGATGATTTGCTCCACCACATGGATCTCCATTTTGTTATGGGGGTTAGGGGGCTAAACATCTGAATTCAATCCAATTGAAAAAACCTTGATCAAGTTCCTATTGCACAGTTAGCACTGGGAAGAGAGGAAAGAAAAGGGAGAACAGAAATGAAGATAAAAGAACAGAAATTTGAGTCCTGATCTCTATTGTCAAATCACCTCAAAGCATTTTGAGGGGTCTGGGTGGGGAGAGACCATACCGATCAATTCATTTTTTAGAATTGATTTCTAGAGAGGAAGGGAGAGAGAGAAAAACATCAGTGTGAGAATGAAATATTGATCAGCTGCTTCCTACATGCCCCCTAATTTGGGATAGAGCCCGTGACCTAAGCATGTGCTCCAACAGAGAATTGAACTGATGACCTCTTGTTCGAGGGACAAAGATCAACCAAGTGAGCCACACCAGCCAGGACTCAAACCATCTTTTGAAAACAGGCATTGGGAAAATAATCCCCACCATTACTCCCGGGGAAAAATATAAATTTCTAAAGACGGAAAGAGGGGAAACCTCAGTCATAGCAGAGATGCTGGGGACAGAAAACGGGTAAGTCAGGAAAGACTGAAGATCTGATATGAGCTTCTGCATGTCACTTCTCCCTCCACGCTCAGTCCTCTAAAGCTTCCCATTTATTTGGGTGACTTGTATCCCCAAAACTTATAGATTGAAGTCCCACCTCCCAGCATCTCAGAATGTGACCTTATTTCAAAATAAGATCATTGCAGATGATGAGGTTGTTAGGGTAGACCCTAATTCAATATGACTGGTATCTTTATAAAGGGAAATTTGGCCACAGATACTCAAACAGGAAGAATGCCGTGTGCAGATAAAGACAGAGATCTGGTGATGCTTTTATCATAAAGGAACCTCAGAGATTTACAGAAACCTACAAGAAACTCAGTAAAAGCCACGGCCCAGATTCTCCCTCAGAGCCTTTAGAGAGAATCAACTCTGCTGGACATCTGGCCTCCAGAGAACTGTGAGATAATAAATTTTTGTTATGTATGGCTCAGTTGAGCATCATCCTGTGCACCAAAAGATTGCCAGTTTGATTCCTGGTCAGGACACATGGCCAGGGTGTGGGCTCAATCCTCAGTCGAGGTGAGTGCGAGAGGCAACCGATCAATGCTCTCTCTCACTTTGATGTATCTCTCTCTCTCCCCATTTCTCTCTAAAAAAATCAATTAAACATATTTTAAAATAAATACATTTCTGTTGCGTATGTCTCCAAATCTGTGGCACTTCATTACAGCAGCCCTAGCAAACTAACACCTCTTGTCAAGATTTCCAGCCTCTCCAACTGAAGTCAGTGATAAAAATCACCTGACTTAGTCAAAGCTTTGCTGACTCAGGCATTGCTCACCAATACTTTTGACCCTCCTGGGGACTTTTGTAATCCCAGAGGTGTTTATTAACCCAAAGCAAACTCCAGTCTAAGTCTAATCAGAGGCCTCTGATGTGCTGCGGAGTAAGATATGCCAATAGTGACATTAGCTGCTGGGAAAAGGAGAGGCCAAAAGCATACGGTGCTCATTGATCCACAAAAACACAGGGACATGAGCAGCAAGGACTTCCAGCTCCAGCCCACAGAATGTTTCTTGATTTGCCTATTCCTGGCTATTCTAGGAAACCTCTCTTGGGAACTACCTGCCATAGGCAATGACACTGAGCACAGTGGAAGAGGCCATGAGAAAAATAAACAATGATCCCATGCCTGCAGCCTTCAACACTTTGAGATATGCACACTTTATGACCACAGTTCTGGGAATTAATAAAGGATGAGCAAAATCATTTCTCAGGCTCGGTATTTCTCTGGAACTCCCTAGCAATTTCAGGCTTCTGCTGGTGCTTCCATTTCTGATAGTTGTAGACTAGTAACTAAATCTGGATGCCTTGTGCAGCTCTGGTCCTTGAACTCTCCCTGGATCTGAACTGTAGACTTCACATTTCTACTTCCGTGTACCAAATCCCCAAGTTCTCACTTCTCTTGGTTGAGGCATGGGGTTGGGAGGAATAGATAATCACTTTTATTATAATCTCCTCATGGGCACTGGGGTTTCAATCAGTTTGAGAACTGAGATGCAGAGTATGGTGGCAGGGAATAGCAAATGGACCTATGTAGGCAAATCTTCATTCAAGGTTATGTGGGATCTTTAGGAGCATATGTGGGTGGTCAGGAAGAAATAAAGTTGCCAGAAGACTGGGGGCTGGGTAAATCTCCCTTTAAGACTGCTGTGTGTGTGTGTGTGTTGGGGCGGGGAGGGTAAGGAGGAATAAGGGGGAGAGATCAACCAAAGGACTTGTATGCATGCTTATAAGCCTAACCAATATACACAGGCACCAGGGAAGTGAGGGCATGAGTGAGAGGTGGGGAAGCAATGGGTTGATAAAGACACATATGGAATACCTTAATCAATAAAGAAAAAAAATGCCAAAACAAACAAAAAAAACTCCATCTCCAAAGTAGGTCACCACAGACCTGCTTTTTCAGGCTGAGGACACCAGGTGGCAGATGGTGGCTGAATCAGAGCCTTGGTAACCATGGCAACCAGCTACCATTCCCTTCTGCAGCTGCCATCTTTTATCTAAAGTAGAGCTTTGTGTACATTGTGAGTTTTGCTTTGAAATGGTGTACTTGTCATCCTTCACAGAGTCAGGGTCTTCTGGGAAGGAAATTTCAGTGCCAGAAATAAGTAATAATTTGGGTTAGTTGCATTAATTTTATTTGTTATGCATCAATGATCATGGCTGCACAAAGCAGTCTCTATGCATTGATATTTGAGAAGGCCACATCTTCCACAGCAAGCTTTCTCCAGGGAGGCTAGACTTCTTTGAAGGGGAATGCATGATGGAGTGAGTGACTCCTTTCTGGACTAAGGTTCAGAACAAATGTAAATGCCCAAGTCAATGCTTGAATTAGATACAATGGCCTTAACAGCCTCCTGTACCTAAGAGATGTCTGCTGTAGCTATCACTGATCTATAGACAGAAGATGTCTGTTCACCAACCTAAGAATGTATTTGGCATAAATAGTATCTCCTCACAAAATCTGTTTTCTGTTTCCCATGCAATAATAAGCCAAATATTTATAAGCTGGGAAGTATCCCTTTCCTTTTCTGAGTCAAAAGCAATGAAATTTTCTAATTGTTAGGCATTGCCTCTGGTGATTGGCAGTATATTACAAACTGAGCTTCCAAAATCCATTCTCTCTGCCATTGGGAAGAGAGCTGAAATGAGTAATGATATCCAAATGTCTTCCTTAAATTTGAAAAAGGTTCTGTTCTGAACAAGGACTCATTTATAAACACATCTATTTTAGAACATGTTATTTCTGACTATTTGTTAGAGGGGCCACATCTTATATGTGCATTCTTTAGATAAATGATCCTTTTCACAGAATTAAAACTCTGTTAAAATGCATTATTTTATTTCACATGAAAAGTAAAGAATTCACATTGTATATGCAATGTAAAAATCATGAAGGATAGACAAGAGGAACCTTTGCCGAGAAAATGAGTGAAAAGAAATATTAATAGTTGTGAGACTTTAAATTAATTTTTCTTCTTTCCACATTGTGTTTTCTACTTTTTAATCACAAGAATTTATTACTATATCATAAACTTAAGAAAATTTTAAAATACTATGTTTTATAATGAATTTTTAATTTCATTAAATCAACCTCATTGTTTTCCAATTAACATGTTACAAATGTAAAAATTTTAACATTTTATTTGAAAAAATTATTTGAAATAAAATAATTTTAACTCATTTTATTTGTTTAATAAATTTTAATGTTTGCTATAATAAAAAAGACTTACAAGATCTATAAATAAGAAACTACTCTTTTTTTAAAATATATTTTATTGATTTTTTTACAGAGCGGAAGGGAGATAGAAAGTCAGAAACATCGATGAGAGAGAAACATCGATCAGCTGCCTCTTGCACGCCCCCCACTGGGGATGTGCCCACAGCCAAGGTACATGCCCTTGACCAGAATCGAACCCGGGGCCTTTCAGTCCGCAGTCCGACGCTCTATCCACTGAGCCAAACCGGTTTCGGCAAGAAACTACTCTTAAGATTATTTTTATCTGGTAATCTCTGTAAATTAAAGTATTATGTAAGGGTATCAGAAGAGGGGAGTTAATATTTGATTATATGTTAAACTCAGTTTCCTGTTCTTTTATGAAAATATTGGCAAGAGGGATGACATATATATTTATTTTGAAAGTTGCTTATTTGAGAAAATTAGTCATGGAGTGTGTACACATTTACTAGTTTCATATTATGGCATGTTTTTCCATCTGCTTTAAAAAGAAGAAAAAGGTTTTGATAAAAATGAACTAAGTGAAGTAAGCAGTACTAGATCAAGAGACACCACTATAATTTGACTCCACTTCCTAAATATTTGTCCAATATTTATTTAAAGGAGCAGGTGTCACAGAGTGGAGGAAGTATGAAGGATGGTCACTGAGAAACTGTTCAGCTTACTTCCTCCAAAGCAATGCCATTGCAGCAATTGCAACTCGCATACTCCATACAGTGGAACTTTGTGGGGTGCTAACAATTACAATCTGGAAACATACTTAAAAGAATATGGAAATGGATACAAATCATGTCACTAAATGAGGGAAAATGAAGATATTGAGATAAATCACAAATAGATATATCCTCTAAATGATTAAGAAGAAGCATTGTCTCTGTTATAATTTAATTAGTGCAATTATTTTCTGATATTTTTAGATGTTGCCAATATTTTCTGCTTGATTGTTGCTTTTCAATAACATTTTTCTGATATCTTTTCTCACACTGAAGTGTTTTGCTTTTACCTAATTAAATCTCTTAATCTTTTCTTTTTTTATTCGGGGTTTTGTGTCATACTTCAGAAGGCTTCTCTGCCCCCAGGATTATTAAAATATTATCAGTTTCTTCTATAATTTTTAAGCTATACCTACTTCTTTAATATATGTAGAATGTATCTCTTTATATGCTGAGAAGTAGAGATAATTTTGCAATAAGGAAAAACGTATTACTATTAAATGAGTTAAAAACATGCCACTTTGGTGTGTGGGTTAGTTTCAGCTGAAAGCAATCAAAACCATCAGACTCAGGAAATGCTCTTAACTTCCCTTTAACTTTATAAAAAGTATAAACTTCCCCATTTGTAGGAGAAATCTATATTTATAAAATAAATTTCTACTAGAGAAGTTCTTGTACCAGGAAGAGATAGACAGAGATATTGATGTGAGAAACACATCAATTGGCTGCCTCTTGCGTGCGCCCTAATCAGGGCCCAGCGGGGAAGGAGCCTGCAAGCAAGGTACATGCCCCTGAGAAAGCGAACCTGGGACTCGTTGGTCCACAGGCCAGCGCTCTATCCACTGAGCCAAACCAGCTAGGGTGGTCATGGAAGAGGCTTTGATGTCAAGGACTTCATAGAGCTGGAAGATGGCTCCGACTTCTGTTAGAAAGATGTGGTCTGTGATCACTCATGCGGGGTCCTAAGGACTCTGGCACCCAGTTTTAGGCAAAACCCTACCTGCATGTCAACCTAATGCCTGGCAAAATTCAGACTCAAGACTGCAACATCAACTCTTCCTGAGTCTCTAGCCTGTAAGACTGCCCTACAGAGTTTGGACTTGTGAGACCCATAATCACTGAAGCCAGATTCTTAAATTCAGCTTCCTCACCACCACTCTGTTGATTATGAAGAGAGATGGCCTTGTCTCCTCACCTGCCTTTCTGATTCTCCAGGAAGAACCCATTCTTTCACTGGATCTGAGGAGTCAGAAGATCCTAACAAAAACTGGTACCACAATGTTTGAAGTGCTCCCATTAGAGAGTCACTCTCAATGTTCCTCTCCCTGTGATAAGCTCAAGAAATGCACATACTTATAGGAGGAAAATAAAATCTATAAAAGAAAAAAAAAAAGAATCAAACAAAGGATAGGGTGAGGGGAGCTGCTGCCCATTTCTGAGAAGTGCACCTGGTAAGACAGTGAGGTAGAGGTGTTGGAAGGCCCAAGCACCTTCACTTCAGATACGCTGCTTGTTCATGGAGACTGGCCCCTGAGATAGGCCCTGGGTGGTGACACTGTCTGCAGCCAAGGTAGCATGCCTCTGTCTCCAGATTTCTAAGAGAGGGGGTTATGAAAGTCTAGGGCCGTGATGGGGAACCTATGACACAAGTGTCAGCACTGACACACGTAGCCATTTTGGATGACACATGGCCACATGCAGTCGCATACAGAGAAGTATGGGGCCACATACAGCCAGGTGCAGTAGCCGAGGATGAAAACATTTGCTGTAGTGTAGTGTAGACACTCTGTGCCAGAGGTCTGTAGGCCAAAAGAACAGAATGCTGGCACAGAGCGGCTAGTTCTGGGACTTCCGGTTAGGCTGTGAGGGGATCTTTGACCTCACTTCTGGCCAGTGGAGCAGGGAGCAGCGGAATGCCACGGGGGATGCATCTCTGGGGGCCCTGTGATTGCCATTACCAGCAACCACATAACCACAGCAACCATCATCCAATCTACTATTCTGGCATGTTGTGGATTTCTAATTGACCATCATTACTGAGATAAGTGAGGGGGAGGCTTGGAGAGGTGAGGGCCTGTGCTATGGGTACCGTTTCCTGTCATTAGAAATAGCGACAGCCATCTTAATTTATATAAGGAGCACTATTTTGCAGCATAGTTCAGACTCCATTTCACCACTATTACTGTTGTGCATCCTTATTAACCCCATTTCTGTTTATTAACCCTGCCCTTTCCTAAAAGACAGTTACATGTGGTCAGTTAGGCTAATTAACCTCTAATTGCCTGCAGGGCTAACAGGCTATCTATAATTCTATCTTCTGTCACTGCCCCCACCCCCCATGGAGAACCCAAAAAATAAAAAAGCAAGGTTAAGTAAAGGAAGTGGTAGTAGCAGTAGCCAACCTTTTTAAGAGACATGGGCCAAGATGTATGGCATTATAGAAAAAAATGGCAGATCATTTTGCATTCTATGTACTGAAATGGTAGTAAGCAGAATGTGAATATAAATAGACATTTTGAAACTAATCATTCCCAGCTCTTGAAAAAAAGTGAGGATAAAAGGAAGGAATACATTTCCAGGCAGCTACACCTTTATAAGAGCCAATCAAATTCCATCCTTAAATTTATAAAAGACTCTACAAATTTAACATCTGCAAGTTTGAGCATTGCTCACTCCATAGCTCACCATGGAAAAGCATGCAGTGAGGGAGAATTTATTAAAGAAACTCTCTAAGATGTGCACTAGTTCTATTTCACGTTATACAGAATAAAGATGCAATTACTAAGAGAATATCTTAGTTACCACTCAGTAGAAATATCATAAAAGATCAAATAATGAGACTGAACACAAACATACAACATCAATTAAAGAGAGACTTAAGTAATTGTAAATATTTTTTTATCTCTCTTGATGAAACTACTGATGTCACATCACATGCTCAGTTGGCCATTATTGGTCAACTTGAGGTCAAAGCTTAAGAATCTGGAAAGGTGCCGCTTGGAGAATCAAGAGGAGTGCCACTACGAACAGGAAATTTGGAGTGCCTGAAACCGATTACCAGACACTTTTAGCACCATGAAAAAATAGCAATGGCTTTACTCACAATTTTTCCCTCCACATACTTTTATGAGACCTTATTCTCAGCGTTAAATAATATCAAAACCAACACACAAAAAAACCCAGATTGACAGATGAAGTTAGTAGCGCTTACTTGGGCTTGAAGTGTACAAAATACCAGCCTTCAATTGAAGGTTTAGCCAATGAAATTCAGCAACAAAAAAGTCACTAATAGGTTAGTTAAGAATTTCCCCTCCCCCTCACTTATCTTAGTTCACAGCACCCCACACAAGTAAAATAATATCAACACCAACAAAAGAAACCAACTGACAGATGAACAAAGAAGTCACTAAGCAGGTAAATTAAATAATTAGTTTTTGGTTTATTAAATACAGTTATATATTACAATTATACATTTTTGTTATTTAAACTATAAATATCGCGAAATTATGGATTTTTTTTCTCGAAGTGACACACCACCTGAGTTATGCTCAGTTTCTTTGGCAAATTTTGACACAGCAAGCTCAAAAGGTTGCCCATCACTGGTCTGAGGAGAGGGCGATTCTTTGATAAGCTGATAAAAATCTGTGAACTTCTTCCCATCTTGGCAAATTCAGAGATGGCAGAGCCACTGTGAGCAGCAGGAATTGCCGCGGGTCGGCGCAGCTGCAGGCACTGGCAGGCCACTGGCCCTGCCCACCACTGCCGCCTGCAGAAGGGCTTGAACTACTCCCTTTGGGTGCCACGGTCATTCCAAATCCACGCTCGCACTAATGGGCCACTAACCACGCCTGCTAACACACTACCGCTTCTTTTAAAACATCGGAGGACATTTTATTTTCTCAGTCTACTGGCTGGCTAGTTGTTCAAAAACAATATTTTATTACCCCTACCCCTGAGCTTACAACTTATATGGAAATAAACTCCAGATGGACTAAAAATATAAGTGTAAAATGAAATAAAGGCCCCCTCCCCACACTAGAAAATAAGGATAACATAATTTTATCATTTTGCTGTGAGCAAAGTCTAACCATAATATAGAAGGCAGAAAACTTATGGGAACACCTAGATTTTTATATACACAGATATACTAGATGTGTATATATGTGTTGATGTAAGAAATGTCCAAACCTGGAGAATACATAGGTGAGTTTATTTGATCCATACTGATCATACCGATTTGCCAGAATGTTTTTGGAGAATGGCAGTCTTACAGGTTATTTTACACATTAGAATCAAAGGAGGACATGTAAAGAGGGTTACATGAAATCCATTAGTGGTAGATTAAGGAGGAGGGAGAAAGCAAAGCTGGGAAGTCTGTAGGATTAAATAAGAAACGAAATGGAGAGATACAACTTCTTTTACATTGGTGGATACTGGATAGCTAATAATTAACATTTAGAACACATAGGGATGGTATGTAGGAAACAAGATAACAATGAGGGTTTCTGTGGTCTCATAAAGATTGGTCTTTGTCAAGGAAGTTTCAGACCTAGGTTGTGACGACCACAAAGATTTGCTCTTAGTTAGGAATTTCTATGTTCAGAGCATCCTGTATGGTTTTGGTCTCTGAGTTGGTAGGGCCATCATGCTGCCCTTCCCTGAGCTTCTCAGGTTGAGTATGTGTCCCCTTTTTATCCACTATGTACATATATACACACAGAGATGTGTCGCCACACAGAATATATAATGTATGTAAATGGGACAAAAGGGAACTAAGATTTTCTACCTTAAAGCTGCTTTTTAGGATATTGATTTCAAGCTTCTTATTAAGAAAGAAGAGACTCAGAAAGAACCTTTAACCCTTCCTGCTTGTCCTGCCCAAGAGACTTAGACAGAAAAACCTGCTTCAGGAAAGGAGCCTTGGCTTAATCACCTTAAGAATTTTCACCCCAGCATTGCGCAGGCCCCTTAGACAACCCCTGTGTCCCTTGTTTCTCGGTTGCCTAGAAAGAACTTTGCTGCTAAATTAATTCTGCTCTTCCTCAACTTCTGTAAATTGCCCTTTCTCACTTACAGTCTCTCCACACTCTCCCCCTCATCCCCTGCTTTCTTCATTGACCATGATGTCTTATATACGCAATATCGCTTCACTGTCTTTGGAATATTCATGTGGATGAGAATTCCCTATGGATATTACAATTTTTATTTTCTCCTGTTAATCTGTCTCTGAAATTTGATTATTAGCCCAGCTAAAAGAACGTAGAAGGTCTGAGGAAAACTGTTAGTTTTTCTTAGCCCCCCACAAAATTAAAATGTTACACATGCTATGGCTAACCTGAATCATTTTTTGCGAAGTTTCTTTTCATTGCTTCTCGCTCATGCTCTCATTTCATACAAAGTACATAAGCAGTTAGACAAATATGAGCAGAGCAAGGACAATAGGCCAGGAACAGAAGGTCACCAGGGTGGAACCTCTCCTCCCCTAACATATCACTGGTCATGTAGTTTAGAACCCTGACCTTTCTTATCTCTGGTTATGTGGTTCAGACCTTTCCCAATCCTTGTTTCCTAAGCCCACTCCTAGCTGTCTCATTTTTCCTACTTCTGTGACTTTCTAAATAAACACTCTCTATAATTTGAGTCTTGGCTCTGAATCCTTCCCTTAGCCAGAACTCAAGATCTAAGATTGCTGAACCGAGGTCCAATCACAGGTAACAACTGGTAGCATTTTTGCCACCAACACAAGTTAACTATATTAATTAATAGCTTGGGATGTATCTTTCCACACTTTTCTTTATCATCATTTAACTTCATACAGATATGCATGCATCTAGGGAAAATTGATCAGTGTGTGTGTGTGTGTGTGTGTGTGTGTGTGTGTGTGTTGTGCGTGCACACTTACTTTCCTAAATTTTGCTTTTCTCACTTAATAATAGATCTTGAAAATCCCTCAAGACTTCCAATTGTGCAGCCTAAAAAATATTAATAGTTTTCTCCCACCTTCTAAGTTCTAGCTGGGCTGATAATCAAATTAACAGAAATGAATTAACAGGAGAAAATCAAAATTTAATATATGTGCATGGGGAAATCACATAGACATGATAAGCCCATAAATATTCCCAAGACAGTGAAGCACCACTGGGTATGACATTTTGACAAATGAGGAAAAGCAGGGGAATGAAGTATTGGATTTCACAAATGAGAATGGGTAAATTATAGGTAGCTGAAGAAGAGTGGACCCAGCCTGGCAGGAAAATCCTTGCTGGGTGACTGAAACAATGGGGTCCTTAGCCAGCAGATACCTCCTTGAAGTCCTCTAGTTTACATACTTAATTAAAGCTATGAGGTAGGTTTCTCTGAACCTCTTGAACTGGAAAGAAGGAAGGGCCCCATGTTCTTTCTGAGTCTTGTTTCCTAATAAACAGCCCAAAATCAATATCCTAAAAAAGCAGTTTCAAGGTGGTAGAATTTTGGTCCCTTTATTACTTTGTAATTAGTTAGTTGTTAATAATAGGAAAGGAGCAAAAAGGAGATTAGACATTATAGGCATGTCATTTGGAAGCTGCAACTTTACACTCCCCAGGGAACCACTGGCCCATTCCCCACACATCACTGGGGGAAGGGGTACAACAAAGGGAAGATGAGTGCATGTGTAATAAAGTTGGGGTGACACAGAGAGGGTGCCTGTCAGTCAAATCTGGGAGCAGAGATAGTTGGCTAGAGGGGGCAGGGCCATTGTAAACCTGTGAAAATGTGGGGATACATAATCTCCCAAACAAAGGGGTTCTCTCTCTCTTGGCTCTATACTCTTGGCTCACTCTTGCCTCTCTGGTTCCATTGGGGTTGTTCCAGCCCATGTTCCCCTCCTTTGCTGCATGACCGTGGCCATGAGGATCCCACATGGACTATGGACTGCAGCGGGGAGCGAATGCTAAGCTAGCCTGATGCTGGAATAGAGGGTGCAGACATGGGGAGGAAATTCTGGACACTGGCTCTGATTCTAGCTCTGCTTGAAGCTGATGCTAATCTTCTTCCTTTGTGGGACAAGGGGGATTTGGGATCTTGGAAACTCAGGGGTGTAATTCCACAGAAATATAGCTTCCTACAATATCTCATCCTTCCATGGGACCTCCAGAAATTCTTGTTCCAGCCACACTCAGAATACCACTTCCACTGATAACACCTTAATATAAAGCTAATGCATTCTTGTTAATGACTGACTGGAAAAGGTATTGTTAAAAAAGAAACTGAGGCATATTAAAAATGTTAACAGTTTATCTGAGCAAAAATCGATTCAAGTCTGACAGCATCCAATCTGGCGGATAGAAAAGAGTTCTGAGAAACTGTAGAAAATGCAAGATTTTCTAAGGCAGAAGGGAGCAGGAACATGGAAGTTATATTACACACAAAAAAGGGGGGACTGGATATGCAAGATTACTTTCTTTTGGGGGATGGCAGGTGTTTAGTAGCCAGGTTATCTAAGTAGTGCTGTGTGGGAACCCCTTTTCACATCCCGTGCAATTCAGGGTCCCTGGTTCAGGGTTCCGGTTTCTGGAGGAGGCCGCATACAAATGAATAAAGAGACTCAGAAAAATACTAATTTGGAAAATGGGGGCCAGGTGGTAGTTCAACTCTAGTGGCAGAACTCCCCCTCGCTCTGGCTTCACCACTCATTTTATTAAGATTAAAATCATAAGATACAGCTGTATCCCCCAGACCAGAGTCACCAGTGAAAGTCAATCAGTAGATCTTCTTAGGACTAACAGGTGGGGGCTGCTTCAACCATCAACATCCCAATAACCAGCTCCATCCCCTCAGAGCAATCAAGGTTGACCAGCCCGCCTAACTCCCTGTCCACAGCTTTCTATTATTAAAACACTGATTGGCTTCTGGCAGTGCTGATTCAAAATTCCTGATTAACTGTTTTAAGATTCTGGGAGAGCAGAAACTGTAATTATGTACCAGCTTGGTGATGTGGGGCAGAGTACTGTAACCAAAAAAATCATTGGGTCCAGGCTGCTTGTCATTACTAGAGCCAATTTAGCAGAGACAGGGTTGAATCATATATGAGCGTTTATTCCAATATTGCCAGCAATAAGTGAGAGCAGCAGGTCATCCACAAAAATTGCTCTGCCCCCCACCCTAAGTCAATTGCTTATATTTGGTAGAAGAACAAAGATTACAAGAGGAAGTAGGCAAAAGGGATAAGAATGAGCTACAAAATGGACAGTATATAGGTAATGCAGGCTGGGGGTTTGCAGAGGCCTGCAGGTCTGCAAAGGGGTGGGGTTTTCAAAGGGCTGGCACCTGTGGTTTCTGCAATGAGATTGTTAATCTTTCCATGATAATAGGCAGCTCCTGGATGTAGAGGATGGGCTGCATTTCATGGTGAGTCCCAGGTCCCAGTGCAACTCCCAGCCAGATTAGAATGTGCTTTTTTTAATGAGAGTTAACAGCATGATTATTTCTTATAATAGCTGGTCCCCAATATTCTATTTCTGCCCCCAACAGTATCAGTGGCTCCACTTAGGACCTATTGTCTTGCATTTAACAGGATATGAAACACTTTTTATTACCCAAGTGATAAATATTTACTATATTTCCAGAATTTATTTCTAGAATTATCAATTATATGACATGGGATAATGTGCTTTTCTTTTTGAAACTTCCCTGCAGGTGACCTCCCCTAATAATGGAAGATTAGACTCAGGTTGTTGCATTTGACAGCCTAATAGCACCAGGTGCCAAAGAAGTGGGGGAGGGGTGAAGCAGGAGTGGAACACAGAAAGGAGTAAGGAACAGAAATGACAGGAAGGGCTGGAGAAGGACTAGAAGCCTTAAGGACATATGAGCCAAGCCACTATTTGCCTCAGACCAGTGTAGGGCCCTCACCTTAAGATGTAGTTAGCACTGCATCACAGAGAGGATGGTGGAGGCCAGAGGAGGATGGAAAATAGAATTTGAAACTAATACTGAACCCAGGTTCAGCTGCCTGCCTCTTGAAAGCTAACACTCGAGAAATGGGTCTAATGGAAGGAAACCAGCTTACTTCAGGAGCTGGACGCTTGAGAAGCTAGCGGACTCTCACCACAAAGACCATCTTAACATTTCAGTATAGGCAGGGGTTTGGGGCTGGGGAAGGGGAAGGCAGAAGGAAGGAAACCAGAAGGGCTTGTGGGCTCTTGTAAAAGGTGCTATGTTCAAGGCAGCACAGTCTGCTCCGATAACCATCTCAAAGCTGGTCAAGTGATGGTATGTTTTTCCTCATAACCTGTTTTTTCCTGGAAGGTGAGCAAATCTCCTAAAACCAAAATGCCTGCAGGTTGGAACCCGCATTCTAGCTCCTAGAATCCTTTAAGTATACAGGCTATTTATCAGTAACTACATGAGAATTTATAAGGTATCATTTACAGAAACAATATTAAAAGAATGATGGTGTGGGTTACAAAACAAAATATCTGAACTACAAAGAACAGGAACTTAAGTGGCCTGCAAAATTTTGTTCATCTCTACATCATTGCCACCATGTGGCTGTAGAAGAACATTGTAGCTTGGACATCCAAAATGATAGGTTGATTTCCGAGAGAAGAAGAGAGAGAAACATCTATGATGAGAGAGAATCATTGATTGGCTGCCTCCTGCATGCCCCCCACTGGGGAGTGAGCCCAACTCTGGTATGTGCCCTGACTGGGAATCAAACTCTTCATAGCCTGGTTCATAGATCAAAGCTCAACCACTGACCCACACCAGCCGAACAATAGAGACTTTATTTAACTTCCTTCCTGAATCAATCTGACAAACGAGACAAAATACATAAAAACAGTTTTTAAGGCACTAGATGTTAGGTAAGGGAAGACAAAGATTCGTTTTTAAAAACAGTATGAAATGCTAAGCCTCAGTCAGGTAACTCAGTTACTTATAGCAACATCCCAATATATCAAGACTGTGAGTTCAATCCTTGGTCAAGGCACATAAAGAAGCAACCAATGAATACTTAAGTAAATGGAACAACAAATCAATGTTTCTTTCTCCTCTTTCTCTTTCCCCCTTCCTAAAATAATAAATAAATTAATGAAAAATAGTATGAAATGCTATATTTCTCTTTTGAATAAAAATAATTTATTCACTAGAATTATATAAATTTTGTTGCTTGCTAACCTGAATTTAAAAGTTATTTTTTACACAAATGTTTATTTTTTCACTGCCACAAACCAGTGGAACTACAATGCCATCTACAAAAATTAACAATAATTTCCAAATATCTAATTAATATTCAAATGTTTGCAATTTTCCAAACTACCTTTCACAGTTTCTTTTTTAAGTCAGGACCAATCAACATTCATGTATTCTATTTATGAGTCATGTGTTTTTAGTCTCATTTCTCCTATCTTTTTTTTTCTTCATAGCATTGACTTTATGAAAAGACCAGGCCAGCCTGTAGAATTGTTATCCAATGAAGTGGAGGGTCTTTTTCCCCACTGGGTGCTGGAGGTAGAGTCCTTACAATATCTTAAGAAAAAGAATTTTCTGAGACTCACATGAGAGAGTTTCCAAAGTCCCATTTCTTAATCCAGTCATAGAAGAAGTATAGCTGAGGTTTCAGTAGAGCTAGAAGCAAAACCAGTATTCAGTGTTTCTTTTCCATGTTGGAGCCTGATCCAGTTCAGTATCAGGCTAGTCCATTAATCCACTGTGTGTGGCACCCACATGGCCATGTGCCATTGGGCAAACACAAGGGGAGCCCCACAAACCCAGAGTCACACAACTCCCAAGAACAGTAAGAGCACAAGAGAGTGAACTCCTTTGTTCAGGAGATTAAATATCCCAAATTTCACATCCTTGTAGTAGCCAAGCACATTCTGGACAATGACCTTTGTTCTCAAGTGTGTCTGAAGGTAAGCACCTTCCCTATATCACTCCAACTTTGCTGGTCATGTATCTATCTCCCTTTTGTTGGACCCCTAGGGAGTGTAAAGTTGTAGCTTCCTGGTGAAGCTGCCCAAATTACATACCAATAATATCTGACCTTCCCTTAGTTCCTTTCTTGTTATTTTGTTGTTGTTAATTCTCACTGGAGGATATTTTTTCCATTGACTTTAGAGAGAGTGGAAGGGAAGGAGAAGGGAGAGAAAGGAGAAAGAGAAACACCAATGTGAAAAAGCCACATCAATTGGTTGCCCCTTACATGTGCCCCAACCAGGGCAGAGAACCTGCAACTCAAGTATGTGCTTTTGACCAGGATTGAAACACAAGATTTAGGTTCACAGGCTGACACTCTAACCACTGAGCAATACTGACCAGGGTCCTCTTCTGTTATTAATAACTAGTTCATTACAACAGAATCACCCACCATATATATATATATGTAATTCATATATATATAAATCATATATATATAATTCATATATATAAATCATATATATATATAAATCATATATCTCTCTCTCTCTCTCTCTCTCTATATATATATATATATATATAATTCACACACACACCCATGGTAATTTAACAAACTGTAAACTGGAAGGTAGGTAAAAAGATTTGGTTACACATATTGGACTAGAGAGCCCAAAAAAGTGATGACTGCCCAACCAGTATGGCTCAATGGTTGAGCATCATCCCATGAACTAAGAGGTCATGATTCTATTCCTGATCAGTGCACATAGCTGGGTTGCAGGCTTGATCCCCAGCAAGTGGCAGCCAAACAATGGAGGTGTAGAATAAGTGGGAGGCCCCAGGCATCCCTTCCCTGAGGCAGCTGGTTAATGATTATCTCTCATCATTGATGTTTCTATCTCTCCCTCTCCCATCCTATGAAATAAATAAAAATATATTTTTAAAAAAAGAAAGGATACACTGGACAGAATTAAAAGTAGAGTGGATGAAGCCCATGATCATATCAGTGATTTGGAAAACAAGGTAGAAATAAATGCCCAATTAGACCAACAAGTAGAAAAAAAGAACTACAAAACAGGACAGTTTATGGAAACTTTGGAACAACAGAAAATGTAATAAGTTCCATTTTATAGGGATAGCAGAAGAAGAAGAATGTGAAAAAGTAATAGAGAACCTGTTTGAAGAAATAATGACAGAAAACTTCCCAAACCTGATGAAGAAAAAAGTCATACAAGTTCAAGAGGTACAGATAGTTACAATCAAGATGAACCCAAAGAAGCCTACACCCAGACACATCATAATTAAAATGGCAAATGTTAAAGACAAAGAAAGAATCTTAAAGACTGCAAGAGAGAGATAGGAAGTTACCTACAAGGGAGTTCACATCAGATTGTCAGATGATTTCTCAATAGAAACAATTCAGGCCAAAAGGAAGTAGTATGAAGTATTCAAAGTAATGAAAATCAAGGGTCTGAATCCAAGATTACTCTACCCAGCAAAGCTATCATTTAAAATGGAAGGGAAATAAAGTGCGTCCCAGACCCCCTCCCCGTCTCCCAACAAAAGGCTAAAGGAGTACATTATTACCACCACCAACATTGCAATAAATGTTAAAGGGACTAATTTAAAAAGAAGAAAACAAGAGAGAGATGAACATAGGCACAAGGAAAATTAAAATGGCAATAAATAAGTATCTATCAATAACAACCTTAAATGTAAATGGACTAAATGCTCCAATCAGAAGACAGAGGATAGCTGAACGGATTTTTAAAAATGACCCATATATATGCTGTCTACAAGAGACACACTTCAAACAAAAGATTCATAAGATTGAAAGTGAAGGATAGAAAAAAATATTCCATGCAAATGGAAGTGAAGAATAAAATCGAGGATAGCAAGTCATATATGAGAAAACAGATTTCAAAACAAAGGCCATAAAAGAGACAAATGTCACTACATAACACTAAAGGGATAAATCAAACAAGAAAATATAACCCTTGTAAACATGTACACAACCAACACAATGAGCACCCAGTTACAAGGTGTCCCCCCCAAAAAATGTATACACATTTTAACAGCTGATAGCTCAATTTGAAAATGAAATGTATTTGAATAAACACTGCCTTTAAAATTATTCAATATGTGTGTACACATTTTTTTGGGGGGGACACCCTGTATATAAAAAGAACTATTGATGGATTTTAAGGGAGAGATTGACAGCAATGTAATCATAAGAGTGGACTTTAACACACCACTGAAATCATCGTCCAGTCAAAAAAATCAACAATGAAATAGCGGCCTTAAATGACACACTAGATAGGATGATATTTACAGAACATTTCATCCCAAAGCAGCAAAATATACATTTTTCTCAAGTGTCCATGGAACATTCTCAAAGATAGACCACATGTTAGTACACAAAACAAGTCTATACCAGTTCAAGAAGACTGATACCATACCAAGCATCTTTGCGGATCACAATGGCATGAAACTACATATCCACTATAACTTAAAAAACACTCAAATGCATGGAGGCTAACTACCATGTTATTAAACAATGAATGAGTTATCAATGAGATCAAGAAATAAATTTAAAAAAACTTCCTGGGAACAAAGAAAAATGAACACACAACAATCCCAAATCTACAGGACACAGTGAAGGCAGTCTCGAGGCGGAAGTGCATAGCGTTACAAGCCTAGTTCAAGAAACAAGAAAAAGCTCCAGTACATAATCTAGCACCACAACTGAGAGTTTTAGAAAGAGCCCAGCCAGTGTGGCTCCGTGACTGAGTGGCAACCCATGAACCAAGAGGTCCCCAGTTCAATTCCTAGTCAGGGCACATGCCCCAGTTGTGGGGTAAAACCACAGTAATGGGCATGCAGGAGATAGCAGATCGATCATATTTCTTTTTTATTGATGTTTTTATCTCCCTATCCCTCTCCCTTCCTATCTCTGTAAAAATTAACAAAAACATATTAAAATAAAAGAAGAAAGGGCACAGTAAGAAAAGCCTAGAGGAATAGGAAGGAAGGAAAAAAGGAAAGAAGGAAGGAAGGAAGGAAGGAAGGAAGGAAGGAAGGAAGGAAGGAAGGAAGGAAGGAAGGAAGGAAGGAGGGAAGGAAGGAAGGAAGGAAGGAAGGAAGGAAGGAAGGAAGGAAGGAAGGAAGGAAGGAAGGAAGATCAGAGCAGAAATAAATGGCATGGAGACTAAAAAATAATGCAAAAGATCAATGAAACCAAGAGCTGGTTCTTTGAAAAGATAAAGAAGACTGATGAACCTTTAGCCAGACACATCAAGCAACATAGAGAGAGCCCTAGCAGATTGGCTCAGTGTTAGAGCATCAGCCTATGGGCTGAAGGGTCGTGGATTCTATTCCCAGTCAAGGGCACACACTTGAGTTGCATGCTCAATTGGGTCAGAGTGCCAACGGGAGGCAACCAATCAATGTGTCTTTCTCACATCAATGTTTCTCTCTCTCTCTTTACCACTACTCCCTCCCTTCCACTCTCTCTAAAATTAAATATATATATATTAAAGAAACAGAGAAGACCCAAATAAATAAAATCAGAAATGAAAGAGGCAATATGACAGCAGATATCACAGAAATAAAAGAATGGTAAGAAAATACTATGAACAACTATATGGAAACAAACTGGACAACCTGGGTTGAACAAATTTAACCCAGGTTGAATGAACAAATTCCTAAGAACATACAATCTTCCAAAACTCAATCATGAAAAATCAGAAAACCTGAGTCAGCCAATAACAACAAATATCATTGAAGCAGTGATCAAAAAACTCTCAGCAAACAAAAGTCCTGAATCTGATGGATTTACAGGAGAGTTTTACCAAACATTCAAAGAACTAATGCCTATCCTCCTCAAACTATTCCAAAAAATTCAAGAGGAACACTTTCGAGCTCTTTTTTATGATGCCAGCATTATCCTAATTCCAAACCAGATAAAGACACTACAAAGAAAGAAAATTATAGGCCAATATCCCTAATGAGCATAGATGCTAAAATCCTCAGTAACTTATTAGCAAATCAGATTCAGCAATAAATAAGAAAGATCATACACCATGACTAAGTGGGATTTATTCAGGGGATGCAAGGCTAGTACAATATTTGCAAGCCAATAAATGTGATACATCACACAAACAAAATAAAGGATAAAAATCACATGATCATATGAATAGATGCAGAAAAAGCATTCAATAAAATACAGAACCTATTTTTGATAAAAACTCTCAATAAAGTAGAAATAGAGGGATCAAACCTCAGCATAATAAAAGTCATGTATATCAAACCTTCATCCAACATCATACTCAATTGGCAAAAACTAAAAGTATTTCACTTAATATCAGGAACAAGACAAGGATGTCAGCCTTCACCACTCTTATTCAACATGTTACTGGAAATCCTAGCCACAATGACCAGACAAGAAGAAAAGAAAAAAAAGACATCTAAATTGGAAATGAGAAAGTAAAATTATCATTATTCACAGATGACATAATATTGTATTTAGAAAACCCTAAAGACTCTACCCAAAACTAACAGATTTAAGAAATGAATTCAGCCCAGTAGCAGGATACAAAACCAACATCCAGAAATTGATGACATTTTTATACATCAATGAACTCTCAGAAAGAGAAACTAAAAAACAATTATAATTTACCATTGCAACAACAACAAAATAAGATACATAGGAATAAACTTAACCAAGGAGGTAAAAGACCTGTATTTAGAAAACTATAGAATACTGAAAGGAAATAGAAGCATATACTGTATTTATGAATTAAAAGAATCAACATCATTAAAATGTCCATACCACCCAAAGCAATCTATGGGTTCAACACAATCCCTATTAAAATACCTACAGCATACTTCACAGATCTAGAACAAACACTCAAAAAATTAATATGAAGCCAAAACAGATCCCAAATAGTGGCAGCAATCTTGATAGAGGAATCATAATTCTGGATATCAAACTATACTAGCAATCCATTGTAATAAATATAGCCTAGTCCTGACAAAGAATGGGCATATAGACCAATGGAGCAGAACAGAGACCCCAGAAATTGACCCACACTGTTACTTTCAGTTAATATTTGAAAAAATGGGCAAGAACATACAATGGAGTAGACAGTTTTTCTGGGTCTAAAACCCATCCATTATTGAATTCATTGATATGTTATTATTTTTTACTGATTTTTAAAAAATAGTTATTGTTGAGAGTATCACAAATGTCCCCCTGTTGTCCCCCCATTGCCCTCCCTCTACCTGTTTCCCACCCTGCTCCACCTCAGTCCTTCATCACCCTTTTGTATGTGTCCATAGGTAAGATCTTCAGTTAATCTCTTCCCATATCCCCTCCTACCTTCCCTATGAGATTTGTCAGTCTGTTCCATTTTTAGATTCTAGTTTATTCACCAGTTTATTTTGTTCATTAGATTTCTTTTTTTATCAGTTTTGATTTTTAGATTCAATTGTTGATATAGATGTATTTACTGCCATTTTATTATTCAAATTTTTTCCTCTTTCTTCTTCCTCCTCCTCCATAGCCTCTTCCTCCTCCTCTTCTTAAAGAATACCCTTCAACATTTCATGTAATACTTGAAATACTTGGGGAATCACCAGATCTGAGCTAACAATGTGGTGATGAACTCCTTTAGCCTTTTCTTCTCTGTGAAACTCTTTATCTGACCTTCAATTCCAAATGATAGCTTTGCTGGATAGAGTAATCTTGGTTATAGTTCTTTGCTATTCATCACTTTGAATATTTCTTGCCACTGCCTTCTGGCCTACAAAGTTGCTGTTGAGAAATCAGCTGATTGCTCCCTTGTAGATAACTTACTGCTTTTCTCTTGCTGCTTTTAAGATTCTCTCTTGGTCTTTAATCCTTAGCATTCCAATTATGATGTGTCTTGGTGTAGGCCTCTCTGGGTTCCTCTTGTTTGGAACTCTCTGTGCTTCCTGAACTTCTAAGTCAATTTCTTTCACCAGGTAAGGGAAGTTTTTTATCATTAGTTCTTCAAATAGGTTTTCAATATCTTGCTCTCTCTCTTCTCCGTCTGGCACCCCCATAATGTGAATGTTGGTAGGCTTGAAATTGTCCCAGAGGCTCCTTACACTCTCTTCATATTTTTGAATTCTTTTTTGTTTTTGCTCCTCTGGTTGTTTTTTGCTTCCTTATATTCCAAATTTTTTATTTAATTCTCAGAATCCTCTCCTCTTCTGTTGAATGCCTGTAAATTATTCTTTATTTAGGTTAGTATATGCTTAATTTCTGACTGGTCTTTTTTTATGTCTTTGACATTTTCACTAAGATCCCTGAAAATCTAACTAAGTCCCTTGAAGATCTGTTTAAGTACCTTGAAGCTTTCATTCAGATCCTTAAGTAACCTTATAACCATTGTTTTAAATTCTGTGCCCAGTAGTTTGCTTGCTTCCATTACTTTTATTTGTAACATTTTTCTTTGTCTCTGCATTTTGGCTGCTTACTTGTATTTGTTTCTATGTATTAGATCTCCTGGAATTTTTAGTGGCATTATGAAGTAGGTGTCCTGTAGGGCCTAGTGGTTTAGCCTTCTAGTCACCTGAGCAGGACACTCTAGGTACATCCCAGTGTGGGCTGTGTGCACAGTCTTGTTGTAGTTGAGCCTTTATTGCTGTTGGCATCACTGGGAGAAATTGATCTCCAGTCCAACTAGCTGTAAGGACAAGCTAGTTGCAACTACAGTGGAAGAGCCACTGTGCAGTAGACACTCCTATGGAGCAGGATTTGCTTTTGTGGGGATCTGATGCTCACTGAGTCTGTCCCTTGAGGAAGTGTAGAGCTATAATCTGCTATGGTCTGAAACTGTCCACCGGGTGCCCTGGTTCTGGGGCTTCCAGAGAGGTGCAAAGTCAGACACTGCCTGGGGCCTCCCAGCAGGAGCTACAGACAGGTCTGAAAATGGCTGGTATTCATATTGGGCTAGGAAGTGCCCAAGCAAGGTCCAGCTGTGAAGCAAGGCAGGCTGGTGCTAGTGCCAGGTCTTGGACCTCTTATTTACAGGTTTTGGGAAAGCTGCAGCTTGTATGAGAGATTTTAGGGAAGTCTGAAGCCCCAGCCAGGACAGGCCATTCATATGGAAAAGCTGCTGCAAACAGTGTGGGTGGGGCTGCAAATTGGATGAGGCAGGGTCTTGGGGAATCACCAGGACTGAGCTAACAATGTGACTCATGCAGATGGAAACTAAGATATGGCTGCCAGCCAGCTCTACAACATGGAAGGAACAATGACCCCTGCAAGCCACCTCTGATTTCCTGCACCGATGCCAGACAACCCAGTTCATCCCCCTATGTATCTGTGTTCCCCAACGCTCCCTGATGATGGGGCTCAGAGAGATGGAGCCCGAGTGAGGAAGTATACTGGTCCTTTAAAAAGAATCCCCGGGTCTCCAGCCACAATCCCCACTGGTATTTACAGCCCAAAGTTACAGGGACTTCTCTGGAACCCTGGGCTGGGAGTCTTGTGTGGGGCTGGGACCCCTTGCTCCTCACAGGGGTCCTGCACAGAGACAATCTCCCTCCCGATTTAAAAAAAAACAGCACACACAGGTGCCTGCCAGCCTGTTCAGCGCCGCTGCCCCTCCTTCTAGTCTCAATGTACTTTCTCCTTTACTTCTGTAGTTGTAGGACTTCCCTTCAGCAAGCTTTCGTGCAGTTCTGCATGATGGCTGTTCTGTGTTTCAGTTGTACTTTTGATGTGGTTGAGGGAAGCTGCTCATAGTGGCATTTCCTATGCCGCCATCTTGGTTCTCCTCCATTTAATCAATTAAAAAAAAACAACCTCCCTCTTCTTTCCTCCTCTCCAACTAGTCAATTTATTACTTCTTGAGTATTAAAGTCCATTCTTACAAATGATGCCACACGAATAAAAATCCTTTGTTTTTACCACCACATAAGCCACCAACAAAGAGATTGTTGCATGTCAAAAATACGTGAATAATCAAGAGTGTGGTAGTGATGAAAGAACCGAGAAATAGATCAAAAGAACAATATAAGAGCTCAGAAAAAAAATTGCACAAACATATTCAACTGATCTTTGACAAAAGAGCAAAGGTGATTCAATGCAAAATGAAAGTCTTTTCAACAAATGATATTGAAACAAGTGAACACCACATGCATATGGAATTACAAGAGCCAATGAGAACCCAAAACAATCACAGTCTCAAAAATGAACAAATTAGGCAGACTCACATTTACAGGTATCAAATCTTACTACGAAGCAAAACAGTCAAGACAATTTGGTAGTAGTGTAACAACAGAGATGAAGATCGATGGAATGTAACTGAGTGCCCCAAAATAAATTCATGTGTCTATACTCAACTGACTTTTAATAAGGGTGCCAAACCATTAAACAAATGGTACAGTTAGGACATTAATACTCTATGAACACAGTATTAATATTGCAGTATCTTTACAAAGTTTATTCCAACTCTAAAGTTCTCGGCATCATTATCTAGAGCAGTGGTTCTCAACCTTTCTAATGCCGTGGCCCTTTAATACAGTTCCTCATGTTGTGGTGACCCCAACCATAAAATTATTTTCATTGCTACTTCATAATTGTAATTTTGCTACTGTTAATGAACCGTAATGTAAATATCTGTGTTTTCCGATGGTCTTAGGCTCTACAGCAGCAGTTCTCAACCTGTGAAACATGACCCACAGGTTGAGAACCGCTAGCAGGGTCACCTAAGACCATCAGAAAACACAGATATTTACATTACAATTCAAAACAGTAGCAAAATTACAGTTATGAAATAACAACAAAAATAATTTTACGGTTGGGGGTCACCACAACACGAGGAACTGTATTAAAGTGTTGCGGCATTAGAAAGGTTGAGAAATACTGATCTAGAGGCTACACCATCCATACAAACTGAAGTTCAACAACACTTTTTCAGCCACTATTACATTATGCTATGCTAGTACCTCGCCTCCAAGAGACAGATACATCATAAAAAATCACATTATAATGTGCCTTGTGCAATAATGCATTTTCTTCTTCAACAGTACTGCAATAATCAGCAGGTGTTATGGACAGAGCCTTCAAAAGTACATTGACTCACCTTGGCTCCAGAGTTCTAGAATTGGTTCAGAGTCATCCCAGTCCAATGTCATGTTTACTGGCTACACATAATATAAAGCCAAGACAAAGATAAACACCTAGCCTTTAATGAAGTTTGACATAGAGGAGAGCAACCACTGCAAGGAAAAAAGAAATAAACTGAAATAACTCAACCAATGCTAGTAAAGCCAGGAAAGGAACAGAAGGGAGGAAGGAAGAAAGAAAAGAAGGAAGGAAGGAAGGAAGGAAGGAAGGAAGGAAGGAGGGAGGGAGGGAGGGAGGGAGGGAGGGAGGGAGGGAGGGAGGGGAAGGGAGGGAAGGGGAGGGAGGGAGGGAGGGAGGACAGAAACAAACTTCACAAAATCAACGAAACCTAGTAACCATTGATGGAAAGCAAAACAGCTATATAATGTGGGAGCTACGTGATAACAATGATATAAAAATCAGAAAAGTGGTAAATGGAGTTAAAGAAAAACCTCTAAGAAGTGATAAAAAGTGCAATTAATACATTTTAAATCAATGCTATAGGGCAGTGGTCAGCAAACTGTGGCTCGCGAGCCACATGCGACCTGACACCCCCACTTCTTCTAGTGCCACTTCTTTAAAATAGACTCGCCCAGGCCGAAAGCCGACTTCTGCACATGGGCCATGAAGTTTCAATTGCACTTACATGTGAGCCCACATGTGGTATTTTGTGGAAGAGCCACACTCAAGGAGTCAAAGAGCCGCATGTGGCTCGCGGACTGCGGTTTGCCTATCACTGCTATAGGGGTATAATATACGTACAATAAAATGCATACCATTTAAGAGTATAGTTAGATAATATTTCACAAAATATGTCCCACCACCACAATTAGATACAGGAGACAATTGCCATCATCTCAAAAGATTTCTTGTGTCCCTTCCCAGTGAATTCCAACCTTTCACCCCAGACCTCAGGCAATCACTGAGCAGCGTTATCACTGTAGTTGAGATTTGTCTTTCTAGAGTTCCATGTAAATAGAATTATAAAATGTGTGGGCTTTTGTCTTTGTTTTTCTTAAGTAATGATTTTGAGGTTCAATTATGTTGTTACATAAGCAATTGTTTCCTTTTTGTTGCTGAGTATCAACAAAACATATTCCTTTGAATGAATGTGCCACAATTTATCACTCCACCCATTAATATACTTTTGTGTTGTTTCTGCTTTGTATTCTTTTTTCCCTATCACCATTTATCCCCTCTATACACTCTTCCACCTCCACCAACCTCTTCCCCCTGTAATCACTACACTGTTCTCCAAGTCCATGGGTTCTTTATGGGTTTTTTTCCTCAGTTGCTCCATGTGCCAGGCCCCGCTTCCAGAGCTGGCTGCCTGCTATCTATGGGTATGTTTCTGTTTTGCTTGTTGTTTCAGTTTGTTCAGTAAATTCCACATATGAGTGAAATCATATAGTACTTGTTTTTCTCTGACTGGCTTATTTCATTGAGCATAATGTTCTCCAAATCCATCCATGCTGTTGCAAAGGAGTAAAATTTTCTTCCTTTTAATGCCGAGTAATATTCCAGTTGTGTGTGCCATAGTTGTTTTATGTTCATCTACTGATGGACATTTGGACTGATTCCAAATCTTGGCTATTGTAACTAACACTGCAATGAACTTAGGTGTACATATATCCTTTGAATTAGTGTTTCAGGTTTCTTTGGATATATTCCCAGAAGTAGAATTGCTGAGTCATAGGAAACACTACAAATAATAAAACACAATTTTAGTCCAGCTGGTGTGGCTCAGTGGTTGAGCATCGACCCATGAACCAAGCAGTTACTGGTTTGATTTCAGGTCAGAGCACATGCCTGGGTTGTGGACTTGACCCACAGCAGAGGATGTACATGAGGCAGGAGACAGATGATGTTTCTCCCTCATCCATGTTTCTATCTCTCTCCATTCCTCTCTCTCTCTAAAAAGATAAATAAAAATATACATTAAAATTTTAAATAATAAAATAAAATACAATTTTAAAAAGAAATAAAACCTGAAACACAATCACTCTGTTGGTTTCAAAAACAACTCCTTCTCCTTGTCTTTTCAAGCCAAAGGAGGGTAATAGTCACCATAGTTAACAATCCTAGCATTCTGTGGTTTCACTACACCTACACCTTCATGGGAAGTTCCATAGGACCACTTAATAAAGGAAGGAAACCAAAGGCTTACTTTACAGTTATTTGGCATGAATATAGGCTAACACCTGATATAAGTAGATGACTGCTGCACTCTGGCCTTGCTCCAGAGTAGCCCTGAAGATATAGATGAAGGAAAGTTCTCCCAGAGGGCAGCACACTGGCTAGTGAGTTGTCCACTTTGTGTGACTGGAGTAAGAGTCGAAAGTAAAGGCCAACACTAATTCATGGGCAGTGTCTAACTGGTTGTATACACGATTAGAGAATGAACCTATTACTTCGCAGTACCCCAAAAGATAACAGCAGATATTGCTTTATTCTCTGAAAAATGGTATTTATTTTATTGGTGATAGATTATACTGGACCCCTTCTATCAAAGACAGGACAGTATTTTTTCCTCACTGAAATGGATACTTGGACACTTCTTCCAGAAAATGCAGATTTACATAATGCCACAAACCAGGCCTCTGACCACAAATCACATTTATTAACAACAACAAAAATGATACTGTGGGAATAGGCTCAGGTCCACACAGGTCATGGTCTAACCACCAACCAGAAGCCTTTGGCTTAATAAGACTGTGCAATGTCTACAGAAGGCTCAGGAAGGGGCCCAGAAAAATAGTGTGTGTGTGTGGGGGAGGGGGAGGGGGGGTGTTAGAGTTTCTTCTTAGTGTTTTGCAAATATGAATAATTTACAAAGTGAATACTTAGTGCACATATAATTTTATGCTTTTAATGATATATCTGTGGACAGCTTCTGCTGAATCAATGAGTAAATGCATATGCGATTTTACTAGATATTACTCAATTTCCCTGCATAGAAGTGTACCATTTGCATTCCATCATCAAAGCATGAGAGTGCCTACTCACCCGCGGGCTCTCCAACTGGGCAAAATTTTTCCAGTCTGATATGGAAAAAAAAAGTCTTAGTTAGTGAATATGGGTGACATCATACATAATGGGTTATATAATATATAATGCAAAATATATTGTAGATCTTCTAATCCTTGTCCACTTTTATGTTGTCTACTAAAAATGTCTCTGGTTTGTTTTTGACCAAATACATTTCCTATATTTTATATTTCACATCTTTCTCCTTAGAAGATCTCTTCCACACAGTCTTCTGATTCATGTAACAGTGGGAAGGGTTAGATTTGGGGGATGCCTGGCTCATGGAGCACAAGCATTGTCAGGACATTCTCCATCACTTGTCTATGATTTTCTTTGCTTGTCAGTGACATTCTCTCAGATCATCTTCCTCCTCATTGCAGGAACCACACTGCTGGATTCATCATGTACAAATCAACTTGAGCTTTTCATATTTTTAAATATATATTTTTTTATTTACTTCAGAGAGGAAGGGAGTGGGAGAGAGAGATAGAGACATCTATGATAAGAGAGAATCATTGATCGGCTGTCTCCTGCACACCCCACCACCAGGGCATGTGACCTGACTGGGAATCGAACCCTGGTATTCTGGTTCAGCCACTGAGCCATGCCAATCAGGCTCAACTTTACATGCCTACTTTCTGGACCAACTGACACTGGCCAGGAAATGGAGAAGATGCTGTGATTGAGCAGCCTCTAAAATAAGCACATGACTAAACTAAGTCAAGGAGCAATTTTTAAAAGATGAAGGGAGAAGGGAGGACTGCTTCAAGAAGATGGCAAAAGGGCTAGGCAGATAAAACAATCGATGACCACCAAAATGGATCTTTCACTGTCTTTAATATTGACAAGAGTTTTTCTGTCACTGTAATATTGATGAGTGTTTTTAATTATTGCTTCTTAGGCTTTGATGTAGAGGCAATCTTTACAGGGTTTGCAGCAAAATGACTACAAGACAAAATAAAAAGAATAGTGTAGGGCAGTTTTGGGATTGAATCAGTTTTTCTTTTTGGTGATCAGAATGTACCACATCATCCCCTGGGACTCCTCAGTCCCTGAGGTATAATTCTCTTTACTAAATCATAATAAACCCATAGGCCTGACATAACCACTAAGCACACACGTTTCTAAACACTGCAGAACGATGGGGACTCATATTTGGCAGAGCATAGATGGAAACCTTCAACATCAGTAAAGATGAATAGAATACTTCTAACTGGTGCTTAATGGGTGGCAGAGCACATTGTATTTTTTCTCTGGTGTAAAACTGAAAATAATAAGAATTGACAGACAAAGAAAGGACTGTATGGAATATACTCACAAACAGCAAAAGTTTCCAAAAGTAAAAAAGAAAGAAAGAAAGAAAGAAAGAAAAAGTTATGTGTAGTACATGGTTTCCAGGAAAATATTTTACATTTTCCCCATTAAAAAACTTGTCTGCAGAGAGCAACCAAGATGGCGGCATAGGTAAACACCTATTGTTCTGTCCCGCGCAACAATTCAAAAACTACAACAAAACAACAAAACAAACATCAACCAGAATCACCAGACAGCTGGCCGAGTGAAAACTCCACAAATAAAAGTAAAGGTGGGACACTGAGACTCAGAAGAGTAGGTGGAGTGCAGCCTTGAAGATACGGGCGGAAACAGAGGTTAGGAGCCATCCTGGTCGCACATGTGCGGGCTGTGGCTGGCAGCAGCAACCCCGGCTGGATTTCTCCAACAGGAAGGGCGGAGACGTCCCACTGCACGGATTCCCCAGCGCCAGGCTAGGTCCGAGGTTCGGGGTACACACCCTGGAAGCCAGGCGCGGCAGAGGTCTCCTAGTCTGAGGAGAAACCGGGTTGCTTGGAAAAGCAGTTTGCGTGCGTAAAGTGTGCGACAGCACAGACGCGCGACTTGCTTCCTGGCGACTTGCCCCCTGGTCCTGGAGACCACCAGACTGCTTTGTTTTACAACCCTGGGCGAGACTTTGGGTGTGCAGAGTCATTTGGGGAGAGGCAGAGTTGTCTGGCAAGGGGTAAAGACTAGCGGCTTTCTCTTGGAGGTGCCTGCAACAATTACCACACAACAGAGACCCGCACGCGAGCGCTGACGCTGAGGCTGCCTGCTCAGCTCAGAGACTCCGCCCATCCAACCTGAACACAGTCTCCCTTCACAGCCAATTGGACTGGAGGTCAAACCCTCTTAGGGCTAACAACAACAAGCTGGGCTAAATTCAAAAATACTGTACAACCCATAAAGGATTGCAGTAAGAGTACCCACCTCAGGTAAATGGGGAGGCTGAGCCATTGTCCCATAGAGGACATCTACCACATAAAGCAGCCACCATGCAGAGACATGGAAAGAAATCAGGTGTGAAAGAAATGGAGGAAAAAAGACAACTAGACATAGAGTTCAAAACCACGGTTATAAGGCTTTTCAAGAGGCTCCTAGAAAAGGTATAAGCAAGACGTACAAGGCAGGTATAAGCAAGACCTATAAGGCTTTTCAAGAGGCTCCTAGAAAAGGAAATAAGCAAGACCTACAAGGAAATGAACGAGACCCTCAAGGATATGAATGAGTCCTACAAGGAAATGAACGAGACCTACAAGGATATGAAGGAGACTCTCAAGGATATGAAAAAGGACCAACCAGAAATTAAGCATACACTGACTGAAATAAAAAATATTATACAAAGACCTGAAAGTACTCTAGAGCACCCCAAGAACCAAGTTAAAGATTTGAAATACAAAGAGGTAAAATCCACTCAGCTGAAAAAGCAAGAAACCAAAAGAATCCAAAAAATTGAAGGTAGTGTAAGGGGCCTCTGGGACAACCTCAAGCATACCAACATCCGAATTATAGGGGTGCCAGAAAAAGAGAGAGAGCAAGACAATGAAAACCTATTTGAAGAAATAGTGACCGAAAACTTCCCACACCTGGTGAAAGAAATTGACTTAGGAGTCCAAGAAGCGCACTGAACCCCAATATATAGGAACCCTAAGAGGACCACACCAAGGCACATCATAATTAAAATGCCAAGAGCAAAAGACAAAGAGAGAATATTAAAAGCAGCAAGAGAAAAACAGTTAGTTACCTATCAGGGAGCACCCATATGATTGTCAGCGGATTTCTCAACAGAAACGATGCAGGTCAGATGGGAGTGACAAGAAATATTCAAAGTGATGAATAACAGGAATCTACAACCAAGATTACTCTGTCCAGGAAAGCTATCATTCAGAGTTGAAGATCAGATAAAGTGCTTCACAGATACGAAAAAGCTAAAGGAGTTTATCACTGTACAACCCATAAAGGATTGCAAATACTATACGAAATGCTGAAAGATATTCTTTAAGAAGAGGAAGAAGAAAAAGGTAAAGATGAAAACTATGAACAACAAATACACATCTATCAACAAATGAACATAAAAATCAAGTGAATTAATAATCTGATGAACAGGATAAACTGGTAAATATAACAGAATCATGGACATAGAGAGGGAATGGACTGACAATTCTTGGGGAGAAAAGGGGTGTAGGAAGTACAGCAAGAGACTGGACAAAAATCTTGCAACAATGGGAGAGGACAGTGGGGAGGGGAAGGAGAGGGTGGAGGGTGGGATGGGTACAGGGTGGAGGGGAGCTATAGGGGGAAAAAAAGAAGGGAACAATGTAATTAATAAACTGAACAATAAAGATTAAAAAAAAAGAAAAACTTATCTGCAATTGAAAGATTGTCACATCATTCTTTCTATAATATTAAGAGTATGTATAAATATCTTGAGAATCATATTATATAATGTTTATTTTTATATAAATTACATAAGCTATGTTCACTAAAAACAAAAACAAAATAGTGTGACAGTTCTTGGGTTTATAGCCTTTAGTTTTTTCTGTCATAAGAAAATTTTGGAGACTTCCCAAGATGGTGCCTGGCAGGACAGAGGTGAGGGAGAGGCTGTGAGTGAGTGAGGGGATGAAAAGAGAGTGTGTGAATGTATGTAGTGTGTCTGAGAGTGAGTTAAGGACAGTTAAATCTGGCAGGAGCAGCAGGGGCTGGCAGACCAAGCTCTCTTGTTTAAGGAGAGACTACCATCGCTGTGGGCACTCCCCAGACTGCAGGACTAGGGCATGGAGCCCACACCATCTTGAAGGGGAGAGCAACCTTTTATAGGAACTCATCAGCACCATCACCCAGACAGGCCTTTGACACTGCCCACAATCCAGCAGTCACTACAACCAAAATCCTGCTGCCCCACCCGCAGACCCATGGACCCTGAGACTTCCTCCTCCAAAGGGGCACTGCTCCTGCAGCAGTAAGTACAACTGCCTCCAGCCCCAGCGGCAGAATTCTGGACAACACATTCGCGCGTTTCCAGCACACAGGCATCCAGGGCACAGCACTCTGTAGGCAGCACCTGAGAGCCACTGGGAGCCCCCGCTGGGTGTGATTCTGCACAGACAAGGGCTCACTGCCCCGTAGTAGAAATTCTGAATTCCCTCTTCCTGAATAACTGCCCACAGACACCCCAGCTGCATAACTTCAGCAGCAGGGCCCTCAGAGTGCGTCAGAGCTCTATGCTGGCAAACGCACCGCCACAGTCATGCATTTCCAAGAAGCAGGCCCCCTGAGCCCATCTATCCACAGGGTGCTCTGGGGAGCTGCTGTGAGCCTCTGGTGGGTATGATTCTGTACAGACAAGGGTACACTATCCTGCAGTAGAAATTCTGAATTTCCTCTTCCTGAATAACTGCCCACAGACACCCCAGCTGCGTAACTTCAGCGCCAGGGACCCACAGAGTATGTCAGAGCTCTGCACCAGCAAACGCACTGCCACAGTCGCGTATTTCCAATGGGTGGGCACCCTAAGCCCATCTATCCACAAGGCGCTCCTGGGAGGTGCTGTGAGTTCTTGCTGGGTGTGATCTGGGACAAACAGGGATGCACTCCTCCCGGCAGTAGAAAATCTGAATTCACACATCCTGGATACCTGCCCACAGATGCCTCAATTATGCAGCTTCAGTGCCAGGGCCCTTCAAGTGCTTCAGTGCCTCTTACTGGCAAACGCACCATGGGTGCCCCTGTGAGCTGCCACTGGGAGCGTGTGCCTATCCACCACAGGTGCAGCAGCAAAAGCTGAGTCTGCCCACCACACAACTAAAGAACTCTAGACACCACAATCACACTTTTCCAGAGTGCAAGCCTCCAAAGCCCCATCACCCCAACAGATGGTTCCTGGGTGCCACTCTTGAGTCCCCATTGGGCATACATGATTTTAATCAAGGGTGCAAGCAGTAAAAATTGGGACAGTCTTCTCCATGGCTGCTGACTTCTAGACACTGGAGTTGTACCTTTCCTGCTCACAGGCCTACATCAAGAGAACCCAAATAGCTCAAGCAGGGAGCTACACTAGATTACCAAACCCTGAAGATCTGAGAGATCACACCAGTAGCACCATCCCCAAAAGAACTTGAGTAGCAAAGCAATCAGACTTACAATTAAAATGTTATAGTAAAACATGGAAAGATAAAAAAACAAACCCAAAGGAAAGAAAAAGAGGAATCACAAGAAAGAGAATTAAATGAAACTGAGGTAAGCAACATATCAGAAAAAGAATTCAGAGTAATGGCTATAAGGATGCTTAAACAGCTGGATGACAAATACACACAACTCAATGACAAATACAAACAACTCAATGAGAATTATAAGGAGATAAATGAGAATGTCACTAACATGAAAAGGAAACAAGAGGAGATGAAGAACAACAGAGCTGCAATAAAAAACATAATGGAAGGCTTAAACAGGCTAAAAGAAGCTGCGGACTGCATCAGCGAATTAGAAGACAGGTAGAAAAAAACACACAAACACAACAGCAACTGGAAAGAAAACTTTAAAAGGAAGAGGAGAGTCGAAGGAAGCTTTGGGACAATGCAAAACAAAACAACATTTGGGTAATAGGGGTACCAGAAGGATAAGAAAAGAAGCAAGGAGTAGAAAACCTATTTGAATAAATAATGACAGAAAACTTCCCTGATATTGGCAAGAAAAATAACTGTGCAAGTCCAAGACATACATAGAATCCCAAACAAGATGAACCCCAAAAGACCGACACCAAGATATGTCATAATTAAATTGGCAAACAGAGAGAGACAGATAGTTACCTACAAGGAATCTCCTATTTGAATATCAACTGATTTCTCAACAGAAACACACCAGGCCAGAAGGGAATGGAATGAAATATACAAAGTGATGTATAGGAAGGGACTGAATCCAAGAATACTATACCCAGCAAGGCTATCATTCAAAATTGAAGGTGAAATCAGGAGCTTCTCAGACAAAAAAAGAACTAAGAGAGTTCATTACCACCAAGCCAGAAATGCAAGAAATGCTAAAGGGTCTTCTATAAAAAGAAGAAACCAAAAGGCAAGAAGAAACACAAACAGTAAAAACAAAAATGACCACAAGTACTTATCAATAATAACATTAAAGATAAATGAATTAAATGTATCAATCAAAAGACACAGAGTGGCCTGAATGGATGAAAAAAAAAACATGACCCATATTTTTCTGTCTGCAAGAGACCCACCTCAGAACAAAGGATTCACACAGATTGAGAGTGAAGGAATGGAAAAATATTTTACAGGCAAATGGAAAGGAAAAAAAAAAATCTAGGGTTGTGTTACTTATCTCTGATAAAATAGACCTCAAAGTAAAGGCCATAACAAAAGATAATGAAAGCCACTATGTAATATAAAAGGGAGCAATTCGAGAAACCAAGATGGCGGCATAGGTAAACACCTGAATTGCTGCCACACACAACCATTTCAAAACTACAACTAAAAGACAAAATGGACATCATCCAGAACCACAGGAAGGCTGGCTAAGTGGAAATTCTACAACTAGAAGGAAGAGAAAAGCACACTGAGACTCAGAGGAGCTGTGGTAGTAAAGTGCAGACGTACGGAGGCACACGTGCGGAGAGGGATGACAAATGAGTATGCGAGCTGTCTTTTTCAAGTGGAAAGGAGACACAAGCTTCCAACTGCTCTGAACTCCAGTTACGGGTGAGACCCTGGGGACACAAACTTATAAGGGGAGAAACTGGACTGTCTGGCAGTAGGCAGAACTCAAGGGTGGCTTTCTCTCAGAGATGCTTGCAGTGATTACCAAGGGACACTGAGACTCAAGGGCCTTTTAGGGCAGGGCTTACAGGAAGCCATTGCTGTTTGCTCCACCTTAAGACTCTCCACCATCCACGCTCTGTACAGAGGCTTTTGCATATCAATGGCCTGGTCCTTTGAAATCTAAACTTACCTAACAAACTGCAGCTGAGTCAGAAAGACCCAGAACATCCAAAAGAAGGCCTAAGGCCACACAGCAGCTTGCATTGCTTCACAGTTAGGCCTCATCTGGGCAACCCTAAAACCCAAACAAAGAAGAGGAATCTGCAGATCTCTCTATAGCTCCTGCTGAGTGGCCTCAGGCAGAGGCTAAATTAGCACCTCCTTGGAGATCAAAGAGCCAGGGGACCATCCAAATTACAACTCCTTAAATCCATAAGGGACACACTCAGGGGCATTCTCAGTGAGCACCAAAGCCCCACTGAAATAAGGCTTGCTTCATAAGGGTGTCTCCAGCACAGAAGTTCTCCCATCATAGACACTGCTGATCCTCACAACCACTTGGCTTGGAGGCCAATTCCTCCCAGTGACACCAACAACAACCAAGGCTTACCTACAACAAGACTGTGCACACAGCCACAGAGGGGTGCACCAAGAGTGTCCACCTCAGGTAACTGGGGAGGCTGAACCATTGGACCCTATAGGACACCTAGCACACAAAGCCACTCTATCAACTCAGGGAAGCAGCCAAAATGCAGAGAAAAAGAATCAGGTCACAAATGAAAGAAATGGAGGAAAGCAAACTACTGGATATAGAGTTCAAAACCATGGTTATAAGGTTTTTCAAGAATTTTCTAGAAACTGTCAATAAATTTAGTGAGCCCTCGAGGATATGAAAAATGACCAACTAAAACTTAAGCATACACTGACTGAAACTAAAAATAATATACAGAGATCCAACAGTGAGACTAGAAGATCACAAGAATCAAGTCAAAGATTTGAAATACAAAGATGCAAAAAACACTCAACCGGAAAAACAAAAAAAGAATCCAACAGTATGAAAATAGTGTAAAGAGCCTCTAGGACAACTTCAAGTGTACCAACATCCAAATTATGGGGATGCCAGAAGAAGAGAGAGAGCAAGATATTGCAAACCTATTTGAAGAAATAATGACTTAAAACTTCCCCCACCTGGTGAAAGAAATTGACTTAAAAGTCCAAGAAGCACACAGAACCCCAAAATATAGGAATCTAAAGAGGACAACACGAAGACACATCATAATTAAAATACCAAGAGCAAAAGACAAAGAGAGAATATTAAAAGCAGCAAGAGAAAAACAGTTAAGAACCTACAAGGGAGCACCCATACAATTGTCAGCTGATTTCTCAACAGAAACTATGCAGGACAGATGGGAGTGGCAAGAAATATTCAAAGTGATGAATAGCAAGAACCTACAACCAAGATTACTCTACCCAGCAAAGCTATCATTCAGAATTGAAGATCAGATAAAGTGCTTCACAGATAAGAAAAAGCTAAAGGAGTTCATCACTGCCAAACGAATATTATATGAAATGCTGAAAGTTATTCTTTAAGAAGTGGCAGAATCAGCTGAGACTGGTTTGGCTCAGTGGATAGAGCATCGGACTGCGGACTGAAGGGGACCGGGTTCAATTCCGGTCAAGGGCATGTGCCTTGGCTGTGGGCACATCCCCAGTAGGGGGCGTGCAAGAGGCAGCTGATCGATGTTTCTCTCTCATCGATGTTTCTGACTTTCTATCCCTCTCCTTTCCGCTCTGTAAAAAATCAATAAAATATATATATTTTTAAAAAAGAAGTGGCAGAATCAGAAAAAAGTAAAGATAAAAATTATGAACAACAAATACATATCTATCAACAAGTGAATCTAAAAATCAAGTGAATAAAAAAATCTGATGAACAGAATAGTCTGGTGAATATAATAGAATCAGGGATCTAGAAATGGAGTGGACTGACAATCCATGAGGGGAAAAGGGTATGGGGGTTGCAGGAAGAGACTGGACAAAAATCATACACCTATAGAGTGAGGACAGTAGGGCGGGTGTGAACCAGGTAGAAGGGAGCTAAGTGGGGAAAAAGAAGAACAACTGGAATAATCTGAACAATAAAGATTTTTTTTTAAATAGGAGCAATTCAACAAGAAAATATAACTCTGGTAAACATATATGCACCCAGTACAGGAGCACCCAAATACATAAAACAACTTCTGGAAGAAGTCAAAGGAGAGATTGATAGCAATATAGTCATAGTAGGGGACTTTAATACTCCACTGACACCACTGGATAAATTCTCTAAACAAAAGATCAGCAAAGAAACATCAATCCTAAATGACTCACTAGATCAGATGGACTTAATTGGCATCTTCAGAACATTTCACCCCAAAGCTACAGAATATACATTCTTTTCAAGTGCACATGAAAAAATTTCAAAGACAGACCACATATTAGAACACAGGCAAAGTCTCTTCAAATTCAAGAAGATAGAAATAACAAGCATCTTTTCAAACCATAATGGCATAAAACTAGAAATCAACTACAATAAAAACAATGAAAAAAACCCCAAACACTTGGAGGCTAAATAGCATACTATTAAACAATGAATGGTTACCAAAGACATCAAAGAAAAATTAAAAGCATCCTGGAAGAAAATGACAATGAAAACACAACAATCCAAAATCTATGGGACACGATAAAAGCAGTCCTGAGAAGGAAGTTCATAGCTCTACAGGCCTACCTCAAAAAAAAAAACACAAGAAAAAATGTTAATAAATTATGTAATCTTACAACTTAAAGAACTAGAAAGAGAGCAACAAGAAAAGCCCAGAGTGACCAGAAGGTAGGATATAATAAAGATCAGAGCAGAAATAAATGACATAGAGAACAACAACAGCAAAAAAGCAATATATAAGATCAATGAAACCAAGAGCTGGTTCTTTGAAAGGATAAACAAGATTGATGAACCTCTAGCCAGACTCACCAAAAAACAAAGAGACAGGGCCCAAATAAACAAAGTCAGAAATGAAAGAGGTGATGTAACAACTGACTCCAACTGACTGTAAAAAACATACTATGGACAACCTCGACAAAATGGACACATTCATAGAAAAATACAACCTTCCAAAACTCAACAGGAAGATTCAAAAAACCTGAATAGGCCAATAACACTGATGAAATTGAAACCGTAATAAAAAACATTTCAGCAAACAAAAGCCCTGGACCAGATGGCTTCACAGGGGAGTTTTATCGAACATTCAAAGAAGTAAAACCTATTCTTCTCAGACCATTATGAAAAATTCCAGAGTAAGGCACACTTCCAAACTCTTTCTGTGAAGCCAACATCACCCTAATCCCAGGGGGAGAGATCAACCAAAGGACTTACATGCATGCACATAAGCCTAAGCAATGGATACAGACAACAGGGGGGGTGGGGGTGGGCATAAATGGGAGGTGGGGGATAATGGGGGGATAAGGACACATTTGTAATATCTTAATCAATAAAGAAAGGAAAACACTATATAAAAAAGATAGCACAAAGAAAGAGAATTACAGGCCAATATCCCTGATAAACATAGGTGCTAAAATCCTCAACAAAATTCTAGCAAACCAGATCCAGAGTACATTAGAAAGATCATACACCATGACCAACTGGGATCTATTCCAGGAATGCAAGGCTGGTACAATATTTGCAAATCAATAAATATGATACATCACATAAACAAAGTGAGAGACAAAAATCGCATAATCATATCAATTGATGCAGAAAAGTCATTTGACAAAATCCAACACCCTTTTCTGATAAAAACGCTCAGCAATTTGGGAATTGAACAATCATACTTCAACATAATAAAAGCCATATATGACAAACCTATAGCCAACATCATACTCAATGGGCATAAACTAAAACCATTCCCACTAAGAACAGGAACAAGACAGGGATGCCCACTTTTAACATAGTACTAGAAGTGCTAGCCACAGCAATCAAACAAGAAGAAAAAATAATGGGCATCCAAACTGGAAAATAAGAAGTAAAATTGTCATTATTCACAGATGACAGGATGTTGTACACAGAAAACCCTAAACACTCCATCAAAAAATTATTAGACTTAATAAATGAATTTGGCAATGCAGCAGGATACAAAATTAATGCAAGAAATCTATGTCATTTCTATATACCAATAGTGAATTTACAGAAAGAGAGACTAAGAAAACAATCCGGTCAGTTCCCTCAGCCTCTGCTGCCGCTGTCCCTCTGCCAGTGGCTCCACAGGGTCGGCGTGAGGCAGCCAGAGCTCCGATACATTCCTGTTGCTGCACAGAGAGGATCCAACTCCCATGGACTGGGAGTTCTGAACAGCTGGCAATAATTTCCTAAGTCCTATCTCTTAATTTTCCTTTGTGTTGCGTTTCGGAACATCCAGAAACCATGAACAAGAACATCGTTAATAATGAAGAGTTTGACTGCCATTTCCTCAGTGAGTGCTTTACCATCAAGGACATCCTGGACCAGAAAGTTAATGAAGTCTCTTCTTCAAACGAAAAGGATGCCTTCGATGTCTCGGACATGGGAAACATTCTAAAGAAACATCTGTGGTGGCTAAAAGCTCAAACGCAATGACAGCAGGACCATAGTGAAGACCCTGGCTGCCATCGGGACAGGGTTTGACTGTACCAGCAAGACTGAGATACAGTTGGTGCAGAGTCTCAGGGTGCCCCAAACAGGATAATCTCTAAGCGAAATAAGCCAGTCAGTGAAAGAGAAATACTACATGATCTCACTCATTTATGGATAATAAAGAACATTATAATCTGATGAACAAAAGTTTTGATACAGAGGCAGAGAAGCATTGAACAGATTGTCAAATTACAGAGGGAAGGCTGGGGGCAGGGAGGGAGCTAAGAGATCAACTGAAGGACTGGTATGCATGCATATAAGCATAACCAATGGATGCAAGGCATTGGGGGTTGAGGGCATGTATGGAAGTGGAGTGGGGGTGGCATATGGACACATGTAATACCTTAATCAATAAAAAAATTTAATTTCTTCAAAATGACAGGTTACTTTTATTAAATATAGAAATTAATGTAAATTGTTGACTATCCTATGTGTAATCGGTATAGAAAAATACAAATATAGGGATATGACTTATTTATTTATTAAAGAAATTGTTACAAGTTATAATTAAAAATTCAATGTGATAAACAGTTTTATTTAATATACTTATAAATTTATTATATATTAAGACTAATATTAAAATGCTTGTTTATTAACTATTTGTATATTTATATATCTCTGCTTAATGCTTACATACAAAGGAGTATTAATAAATTCTTTATCACATCTATAGTGAACCATATGAGAAAATTACAATTTATTTTTTTTCTGTAAAATAAGTCAGTTATTATATACCATAGACATTTCATTTTATTGTCCCAATATCCCATTAGATCTCATTACTCTGGCATACATTTAAATCCTTTTGTTAGCCCTAACCTGTTTGGCTCAGTGGCTAGAGCATCAGCCTGTGGACTCAAGGGTCCCAGGTTCGATTCCAGTCAAGGGCATTTACCTTGGTTGCAGGCACATAACCAGTAGAGAGTCTGCATGAGGCAGCTGATTGCTGTTTCTAACTCTCTATCCTTCTCTCTTCCTCTCTGTAAAAAATCAATAAAATATATTTTTAAAAAATATTTTTGTTGTTAATCCTCACCTGAGGATATTTTTTTCATGATTTTTAGAGAGAATGGATGGGAGAGAGAAAGAGAGAGAAACATCAATGTAAGAGAGATACAACCACTGGTTCCTCCCATCAGGCACCCTGACTACCAAGGCCTGGGATGGAACCTGCAACCAAGGTATGTGTCCTTGACTGGTATTTGAACCCACGACCCTTTAGTCCATGGGCCAATGCTCTAACAACTTAAAAACACTGGCCAGGGCCATTTAACTCATTTTAGCAATTACTGTTTGTGTTTGTGATATACTTTTAAAATACTGCCTGGAAAAATAAATAAATAATTCCTATAACTAGTGCTTGTCTCTGGTTCTTTCATCTTATTTTTATAACTTTTCTCCCTAAAAGAATGATTTTGCCTTTCCCAAATTTATGCCCCAAATTCAGAAAAATAAAACAATATGGACAATACAGTTGATTTACAGATGGAATAGAATAACTATCTTTATCCCTGGGTCTCCAGGATGACATTATTGACTCTTGGGCAAGAAGAGAACAGTTTTATGATCAACTGGTTAAAAGGTAAAACTCCCCTGCAATCCCTGCCATCCCAGATCAGGTTTGTTTGTGGGTTTTTTTGTTTGTTTGTTTGTTGGTTTGTTGGTTTTGTGGTTTATACTTATTTTTCCCTCCCTCTCTCCCTTTCTTTTTTATTTATTTAAATTCTTTATTGTTTGAAGTATTACATATGTCTCCTTTTTTGCCCATTCACCTCTCCCTGACAGCTCCCACCCTCCAGCACAGGCCCTCACCTTCCTACTCTCTGTGTCCATTGGTTATGCTTATATGTTTGCAAACAAGTCCTTGGTTGATATCTCTCCCCATTCTCCCCTGCCTTTCCTCTGAGGTTTGATGGTTTGTTTGATGCTTCTATGTCTCTGGATCTATTTTTTTTAGTCATCAGTTTATGTTGTTTGTATCAGTTTTTTAACTGATGGTGTACAATTGCCCAACCCAGTTAAGTTAGCTGGAATTGACTGTGTGGCCAGAGTCACCAAAGTCTATGCAGGGAACTTGAAGTTTGTGTTGTAGCCTGAGTAAGATACCACACATCAATCTTGGTGGTTCAATCAGGAGACATGGCATGTTGTGTGTATGAATATTGGCCCTGAGTTGCCTGAGCCTAGGAGGTCATCCCTCCAACCTGTCGTGTTTGCCTGCACTGCCTTGCTGCACTCCACCCTTTGCCTCTAAATCAAAGCATTACCTCATATAGAGTCTTATAAGTCCTTTCAAATGTCCCAACTTAGGAAATCTTTTTACTTAAGATGTCTTTTGATGACTGAACTATCATTGAATTACTGGAAAGATCATTAGGTACCACTAAGATTGATTTTTTAAGTAAAAAAACAACTGGTTTGCTTGGATTCTCCAAACTTGTATTAATTTGGTATGATTGTACAAACTCTTTTTTGTTCACCAAGCTTAGGAGGAAAAGGGTGGGAGGAGAAGTCTGGTAAATGAAAATTAAAGTGTATCTTCCTGAGTAAAATATCTACACTAATAAAAGAGAAACATGTAAATTGACCATCCCTCTGCTACGCCCACCAGCCAATCAGGAGCAAGTATGCAATTTAACCCAAAAAAGATGGGGGTTAATTTGAATATACAGGCATGGAGTGAAGATTGAAGACAGCATAGAAGGAAGCCAAGAGCTGCAGAAGTGAGTGAAGTGGCAGAGAAGGGAGTGAGGCCCTGGAGAAGGGAGGAAGCAAGGCAGTAGAGAAAGAAGGGAGTGAGGCCGCAGGAAGCCCTATTCTTGCAGGAATCTTCTTGCATCGGGCCTCTAGTATTAATATAAATATATATAAACAATGATGTACTTTTCAGGTTAAAAGAAACATACCCATGTTTAACAAACAGATGACACTCAGAGCAAAGGCTGGGGTGGAAGGGTGGTTGGGGAGAGATTAACCAAATAATTTATATATGCATAACCTCATGACACAGACAATAGTGTTGTGAAGGCCTGGGGACAGGTGGGAGGTGAGGGTTGAAGGGGTTAATGGAGGGAAAAACAGGGACACCAGTAGTACTTTGAACAATAAAGATAAATTAAAAAGGAAAAAGAAGCATACCCATGTTTAAATAAAGAACTGGTGAAATAATTGTGTATTGAAAGAAATTTTTCCTCCCAGGATTGGAAACAATTATAATACACTAGAGGCCCAGTGCACAAAATTCATGCACAGGAAGGGGGTGTCCCTCAGCCCAGCCTGCACCCTCTCCAATCTGGGACCGCTTGAGGGATGTCCAACCACCTACTTAGGCCCAGTCCCAGTGAAATCAGGCCTAAATGGGAGTTTGGACATTCCTCTCACAATTCTGGACTGCTGGCTCCCAACTGCCCTCCCCTGCAGGCCTGGGTCCCTCCCAACTGTCCTCCACTGCAGGCTTAGTACCCCCCAACTGTCCTCCTCTGCATGACTGATCCCCTCTAACTGCCCTCCCTGCTGGTCTGACCACCCACAACTGCCCTTCTGGTTACCCCTAACTTCCCACAACTGCCTTTCCCTGTGGCTATCTTGGGTCCACATGGGGCAGCCATCTTTGATCACATGAGGGGGGGGCATCTTGTGTCTTGGTGTGATGGTCAATTTGCAGATTACTCTTTTATTAGAGAGGATTTTATGAGATAAGTTAAATGCCCTGAGACAGGTTATTGCCATCATTGCTCTTCTTCACATATCAGTATCCATAATTGTGACATTTTGAACCCAACAACTCTTCTTCCCTACCTTGATTATTTAATCTGTGTGAGAAAAATGTCTATGTCCACACCTTTGAATATTCCCTTTTTATAGCATGGGTTAATCTCAGTAGGTCTGAATTGACCAAATGCTTATTTCCAGACCTGCACCCAGCATAATAGAACTTTGACATCACTACAGGACCTATTAAGTTCTATAACCATAGGACAGTGAGTTGTTTGGGGGCAGATGTACCAGCAATGTTTAGTATTAGTCATTGGATTTATAACTTGCACCTGGTTTGGGGAGGGTTGAGAGTTTAGGCTGGTCATATAGCTGGAAGACACTTGGGCGACCAGGCTCACCTTGAATAGGTTTGGGCTGTCTGGTACCAAGGTGCTTCATACACATGGCAGTGGTGGGTCAAACCTGAAGACAGCGTGGCTGGTGGGGCTCAGTGATTGAATGTCCACCCATGAACAAGAGGTTCTCTGTTCAACTAATGGTCAGAACATTTGCCCAGGTTGCACAAGAGGCAGTCAATCGATGATGTTTCTATCTCTCTATCCTTCTCCCTTCCTCTCTCTCTAAAAATCAATAAAAACATGTTTAAAAAAAAACTAAGACAAAGTATATCCTAAGCAACCCAGAGATAGGAGGGTAAGAAAGGTCCATACTAGAGCCCTCCAGGCTTCTCCCAACACATTTCCTTCTCCTGCCATTGCTATATTATACTTGTTGCCTATAACTTGTAAATTGAGTTCTGTGAATACTTTCAGTGATCAAACACTGCCTCAAGCATAGTAACACACCTTTTGACAAGCTTAATTTTGTTTATTAATAGTTCACATTTAAACACAAAAACTAAAGCTTGTCAAGCGAGTATGCTACAACAGATTCAAATTCACTCTTGGATATGAGCTTTTTCCAAAAGTACAGTAAATTCACTTTAAATCTGGGCTAGCCTGCAAATAGCATGAAATAAAAGAGCAAATGTTGGTTCAATCAGTATTTTCTGGTAAACTTTGATAATTCTTTGCTTATTTTTAGGGTAAATAATATTTTTTCTTGCCAGACTATCTTTTGAAAACTATTACCTTTTTAAAACTATTATCTTTATCGCCGAGACCGGTTTGGCTCAGTGGATAGAGCGTCGGACTGCAGACTGAAGGGTCCCAGGTTCGATTCCGGTCAAGGGCATGTACCTGGGCTGTGGGCACATACTCAGTAGGGGGCGTGCAAGAGGCAGCTGATCGATGTTTCTGACTTTCTATCCCTCTCCCTTCCACTCTGTAAAAAATCAATAAAATATATTTTTTAAAAAACTATTATCTTTATCTTTGATCTTCAGAATAAATGTAGAAAACAAATTCTAAAACTAAAAATTATCAAAGTTCTCAAAGACTTAAATTTCCACATTCCAAGGTATTCCCATTAGCGTTAATGACGTCGGCACTCCCATTATGAGTCAATGTCAGACTACCTTGTGCATTTTTCCTCTCCAGTCCTACCTAGTCTTCGCGAAACTGCATGCTGATGTAACTAAGTACTACTAATCTCATCAATGTACAGGTAAGGTACAAGTGTGCTTCCCAACTTAACCATGTACACAGTCTGAATGACCTGAGAATCTGGAGGTCAGATTCAAAACAACACAAAAAAATGAACATTACAAAATTTTAAAATTTTTGCTTCATAAAAGACACAATTAGAAGGGTGAAAAAGCAAGCTACAGCCTGGGGGGGAGGGCAGTAAACCATATATTCAGTAAATAACATGTATCAAAAATGTACCAAGAAATCGCTAAACTCTACACTAACACAAACAAATGAATTAAAAACTAGTCAAAAGACTAGTATAGGCACTTCACCAAGAATAAATGAAGATGTCAAATAAGTACATGAAAAAATGTTCAACATCATTATCCACGTGGGAAATAAAAATTAAAACCACCAGCGGATACCATGACAAATCTATCAAATGACTAGAGTAAAAAAATAGAAACAACGGCAAGTTGTGTCAAGGATGGGGAACAACTGTAACTCATGCATTGTTAGTGGGGATGCAAAATGTTGCAACCATTGAGAAAAGCAATTTGATAGCTTCCTACATACTCAAACACACCACGTGATTCAACCATCTCACTGCTGGAAAAATAAATACTAATGTTCATACAAACACTTGTATGCAAATGTTTACAGCAGTTCTATTCACAATCACCAAAAATTGAAAACATACTAAATGTCCTTCAAATAGACAAACTGTGGTACAAATATATAATAGAACTAGAAGCCAGGTGCAAGAAATTCATGCACTGGAAATGTCCCTAACAGCTGCCAAGTGGGTACTCCCTCTCTTTCTCCAGTCGCCTATAGCTTCTGCCGCCGCTGCTAGCCAGAGCTTTCCTCTCTTCCTCCAGTCACCTGCTGCTGCCACTGCTACCAGCTGGGACCTCCCTCCCTTCCCCTGGCTGGCCCAGCCTCTGGTCAAACTCCCAGATAAACTCCCAGTTGAGGGGATGATTTGCACACTACGCTTTCGTTATGTAGGATACTATGCAGCAATGAAAACTAAATAAGCTATTGATACAAGCCACAGCCTGGTTGGATCTCAAACAGATTATGCTGACTGAAAGAAGGCAATTTCAAAAGACTATATATACTCTATGATTCCATTCATATGATAGTCTCAAAAGATAAAACAACAGGGATGAACAAAAGGTAGTGACTTCCAGGGGGTGCAGGTGGTGGAGGGGGTAATTATAAATAAATAACATAAAGACATTCTCTGGGTTACAGAATGTTTCAGTATCCTACATGTGATGGTAGTTATATAAATCTGTACATGCACTAAAATTCATAGAGCTAGAAATTCAATAATAAAGAGATATTCTAGCCAACATCTTAGTACACAAAGGTGGCAATGAGTGACGGACTGATTGACAACTGATCTTGAGGACCATTACTGTCCATACTCCATACTGTCCCAAGCTAGTGGAAATTATTGTGCCACTTAATGTGTGTTTATTAGCAAGAATGAATTTCCTAGAGATAGGGCGAGTCAATTTTAGATAAACTTCAGGACACGTTCATCATCATGGACTGTCGCACAGTCCTTTAAAGGAAGATTAAAATAAATAATCATTGTTTCCCTAATTACTACTTCTTTCCTTTTCATTAACAACATCCAGAATCTTCCCAAAAGGGATTAACCCCAACTCTAAATGTAGAAATGGCTTCTATTAGTATTCTCTTAAGGCAATCAAATCAGTCTTTTATTTCCTTTGATCACTATGATTGACTTAGCAATGGATGGTTCAACCAAAAAAGACTATTGAGGCAAAAAAAGACTCCATTCCTGGGTTATGGTTGAGCTATGGAGGAAGGAAGCTCTTTGTTTTAATGGGCTTTTAGCTGGAGCTGAGTCACTTCAAGGATGATTACTGTCTTTCTATGATGAGGAGAGAGTCAGCTAAGAAAGCCAGGAGGCAGAGGGTAGAAACTGTTTCCTGGCTTTTCCTTCGTTCCTCTAGCCCAATGTTTCCAAGTTTACCTAAGTGGTAACAATCCAGACCCCTGCCCAGTCCTGCTGCATCAGAATCTCCAGAGAAGTTCTGGGAAAGGAACTACTCTAATCTCACCTTAAGCTAGTCCTCATGTTGACGTTTTCAGGAATATGAACCAATAAATTTCCTTTATATTCTAAGAGAATTTGAGATAGACTTGTTAGTTGGCAACAAAAGCATCCTAACTGATACAACCCTGCTCGATTCCTTTCCTTTCGTTTGTTTTTTCAATCTTTTCTTTGCAGAGGTATAACCATAAACTCTCAATTGAGTTATTCTTATGTCTCTAATAAAGTTCAAAGGACAATCTCAGTATTTCCATAACAAGCTAGAAAAAAACAGGTTGAGAAGTAGATCTGTCAATCTCTCTTTCCTCCCACTGCTCCTCCCTATTGCCCTCCTTTCGTTGCTTAAATAGGCCCTAAGACACCTGTTCAAAAGTGTTCAGAATCACTCCTAGAAGTCTGAAGTCCTAGGCTCTCCAAGATGGACCTCTCTGTAGTAGATCACCGCATACTTCTAAGTGATGGAAACACCATTCCTATCATTGGACTTGGTACCTACCCAAACCCTAAATCGGTAAATTTATCTCTCTTTCTGCATTGTTGTTGTTTTTTAAATAAGAAACTTTTCTAAAGTATAATCGTATTTCATTTTGAATGGATCTAATTGATTCACTTTTTGCAATAATGAAAGCAACCTTCAAGGGCTGTTGTTTGGCTGAATGAGTATTGAGCCAAACATTAAATCAATTTGTGATTTAAAATGATCTTGGGTTAGAGAATGGGACCTTTCTGCTTTCTTTACTGAAATTCAGCTGGGTGCTTCTTATTTTATTGATCTCAAGCACATGAAATTATTGAGTTTATGGCCTGTGATTTTTTTAAGTTCATATTTAGCACTTTTAGTTCAGTCTAAAATGCATCTATGTAGCAATATGTTTACAAACACATTTCCTAGGGCAAAGGAAACTATCAAGGAAATAAATAAGACTATATCAAAATAAGCTTCTCCACAACAAAAGTAACCATCAACAAAATTAAAAGGGGGCCCACAGTATGAGAGAACATTCTCACCAACACTTGCTGATTTTTTAAATTTATGCAACTCCGGTTTCAATTTGCATTTCCTTTAAACTCTACATGAGATTAATTTTTCATATTTTTATTAGACATTTGGAGATCTTTTGCAAAGTGGCTGTGTCTTCCATGCATGTTTCTTTATTGGATTTCTCTTCTCTTATTGCTATAGTGGATTTTTAAAATATCTGTATATGAGTTCTTCATCAGTTATATCTATGTGGAAATATCTCTTCCACTTACCTTTTCACTCTTTTAATGTGTCTTCGGATGAACAGATTCCCAATTTTCATGTGCTCACATTTAGCACTCTTTAATTTACCATTAGTACTTTCTGTGGCTTGTTTAAGAAATCCTTCTCTACCCAAGTGTTAAATTAAGAAATCTGGGAACAGACTCTGGGAAGGAGATTCGAACGCAGGAGGCTCATTGGAAGCCAGACCTGTAAGGGTGTGTGCAGTGGGGACAGCTGAAGTGCAATGCAGTTGCTCAGCAGTGCCACAGGGAGTTCTGGAATGGGAATGGTGCCACAGAGTTGTGCTGAGTTCAGATAAGAGCATCAGGCCTTTATACCCTGTGTCATTCATAGAGGGAACCAGATGTGAGTAATGAGCAGCCAACATTTCTTATGATGAAGGAACTGTGGTTCATTATGACATGTCCTACACCTGCTGTCAATTGCTTTTATATGATAAGTTCACCCCTGGGGACAGCTCTTCCAGAATTCTGTTTGGTCTGTTTGCTAGAAAAAATTTTAAAGAGGTAGGTTAGTAGGATAAATACAGCCCTTGCCACTAAAGCTGTCTTCAATTATAACCTCTACTTATTGTCTTCCTTACAGAATACCCATTCTAAGTTCACTGTACCCTTAGCCAATACCTCTGCTAGTCAAAGTTACTTACCTAGTATTATGTCCCAAATCCTCATCCCTGAGTTGTCTGAATCTCTAGTCAACTACCCTCTCAAGTCATGGCTGCTGCCTTGCCCATTAACAATCACAGTTGGTAATAAGTATATCAGTGGTTCACCTATCCCCTTGTGATGATAAAGTATCTTACCACTGCCAACATGGTAATTCTTTCCCTTGAATGCTGAACTCTTACAATAAGGAGTGTGATTTCCCCTGTGAATTGGGACCTTTAGAGCTACAGAGCCTAAAATTCAGGAATGGGAAGCACACATTTTCCAAGTAGGTCAAAGGGAGTGATGCTAAAATGAGTCACTCCAACTGGGTTTTCAGACTCATGTATCATACTTATTGCACAATACCATACAAACATGTTGCCCGAAGACATATGTTATATCCTGTAGATCCAGAGACAGAGAAGCATCAATCAGACTGTCAAACCTCAGAGGGAAGGTAGGGGAGGGTGGGGGTAAGTGGTAGAGATCAACTGAAGGACTTATATGCATGCATATAAGCCTAAACAATGGACACAGACAACAGCAGAGCGGGGGGGAGGGGTCATGAGTGGAGGAGTGGGGGGGGGGGGACAATAGGAAGGATAAGGACACATATGTAATGCCTTAATCAATAAAGAAAAAAAAAGGAAGTTCATCCTTAAGGACTTGCTCATTTCTCAAGTGGAGGAAGGATGCTTTCGGCCATTTTAGGAAACAGAACTCTTTATTTTATTGAGATTGTCCTTAATTGTGAAATAAAATCTTTACTCTTTAAATTCTCCTATCATATCACTTATTTCAGTCTCCATATGTATTCTATTTGATCTTTCTGATTTTTTTCTCTAAAATTTATTTTCCTAACAAAGCTGTTAGAATTTATATAGAAGTCTCTAATGCTACATTTTAAAATTATAAAGTTTGTTGTTTGTGTCCACATATCCAACTGGTTTATCCAGATTGGTTAGAATTAATTAGTAATTAATTCCAAATTTAGTAATTATAGCTCACCCCATTGCTGCTTCTGCCATGTAAGGGTGAATATTGTATTAAATATGTTAAGAGAGAAAGGAAGAGAAAGTGAGAAAGAGAGAGGAACATGGATCAGTTGCCTCCAATATGCAGCCATGTCCTGGGTATGTGCCCTGACTGGGAATTGAACCAATTATCTTTTGGTGCATGGGATGATGCTCAAGGAACTGAGCCAATCCAGCCAGTACAGGGAAAATATTTTATTTTAATTTTTCTTGTCTAAAGTTTTATATATGTCTCCTTTCTCCCCAATTGAGCCCCCACCCCAAACTATTCCCACCCGGGAAGCCGCCACCACCCCAGTGTCTGTGTCCATTGGTTATACTAATATGTACACATACAAGTCCTTAGTTGCTCTCTAACACTCTTCTCCTACCATTTGTCTCTAGATCGATTTATTCTTGTTCATCAAATTATGTTGATCATTATATCCCATATATGAGATCATGTGATATTTATCTTTCTCCGACTAACTTATTTCGCTTAGCATGATGCTCTCCAGTTTCAGCCATGATGTTTCAAATGGTGAAATTTCATTCTTTTTATAGCAGCATAATATTCCATTGTGTAGATGTACCATAGTTTTCTAATCTACTCATCTGCTGATGGGTGCTTAGGCTGTTTCCAAATCTTAGCTATTATAAATTGTGCTGCTATTAACATAGGGATGCATATATCCTTTCTGATTGATGTTTCTAATTTCTTGGGATATATTCCTAGAAGTGGGATCGTTGGGTCAAATGGGAGTTCCATTTTTAATTTTTTGAGGAAATGCCATACTCTTTTCCACAGTGGCTGCACCAGTCTGCATTCCCACCAGCAGTGCACAAGGATTCCTTTTTCTCTTCATCCTCACCAGCACTTGTCAGTTTGTTGATTTGTTGATGATAGCCATTCTGACGAGTGTGAGATGGTATCTCATTGTTGTTTTGATTTGCATCTCTCGGATGATTAGTGACTTTGAGCATGTTTTCTTATGTTTGTGGGCCTTCTGTAAGTCCTCTTTCAAAAAAAATGTCTATTTAGATCCTTGGACCACATTTTGATTGAATTGTTTATCTTCCTAAGGAGAATATTTTAAACAAAAAAGAGTATACCATATATTTAGTTCTTAGAAAAGTCGCTTTAATTATGGCTGAATAATTAGAGACTTTCACTACTATAACTTGTTTCTGTGACATAAACTTTACTAAACAAAGCGCCATCCAAATATTACTTCAGGCTAATAGTCAATATCACACTTCTACCTTAGCCCTTGTCTTTCTTATTTCCTTTTTTATTGAATTTATTGAGGTAACGTTAGTTCACAAAATTATATAGATTTCAGGTGTATAATTCCTTAATACAGTATCAGTATTGTATGTTCATCAACCAAATTCATCTCATCATCCCTTTACACTTTTCTACTTCCCTCTACCCCTCTTTCCCTCTATTAATCACCATACTTTGTGATGATTTTGTTTTGTTTTGTTTAATCCCTTCATCTTTTTCATTCAGCCCTTCAACCTCTGTGCTCTGACAGATGTCAGTCTTGTCTCTATATCTAAAAGCTTGCTTTTATTTTTTGTTAGTTTATTTTGTTCATTAGATTCCACATATAAGTGAGATCATGCGATACTTCTCTTTCTCTGACTGGATTATTTCATATAGCACAATACTTTCTGGGTCCATCCAGGCTGTCGCAAAGGGTAAGATTTCCTTCTTTTTAACAGGTGAGTAATAGTCTATTGTGTAAATGTATCACAGCTTTTTTTATCCACTCATTTACTGATGAGCACTTGGACTGCTTCCAAATCTTAGATATTTTAAATAATGCTTAAATGAACATAGGGGTACATATCTTCTTTCCAATTAATGTTTCAGGTTTCTTTGGCTATTTCCCCAGAAATGGAATCACTGGTTCATAAGGCAGTTCCATTTTTAATTTTGAATCCTCACCTAAGGATATATTAATTGATTTTAGACAGAAATAGAGGAAGGAAAAGTGTGTGTGTGAGTGTGTGTGTGTGTGTGTGTGTGTGAGAGAGAGAGAGAGAGAGAGAGAGAGAGAGAGAGAGAGGCGAGAAATATTGATTGGTTGCCTCCTGCACACAGTCTGACTGAGGCACAAACCCACAACCTAGGTATGTGCCCTGACTGGGAACTGAACCCAACATCTTTTGGTATATGGGTCAATGCTCCAACCGACTGAGCAACCAGGCCAGAGCTCCACTTTTCATTTTTTGAGGAAACTCCAGACTGCTTTTCACAGAGGCTGCACCACAGGCATTCCCACCAATAGCACACAAGGGTTTCCTTTACTCCACATCATCACGCACACTTGTTTATTAATTTACTAGAGGCCCAATGCACAAAATTTGTGCAAGGGGGTTGGTCCTCACAGCCCCAGTTTCTTCCAGAAGGTGGTCCAGATAATTGTTCTGCTCTTTGGTCTAATTAGCATATTAGCTCTTCATTATATAGGATTGATGATAGCCATTCTGACAAGTATGAGGTGATATCTTATTGTAGCTTTAATTAGCAGTTCCATAATAATTAGTAACACTAAGCATCCTTTCATATATCTATTGGCCATCTGTTTATTGAGACACACCCTTATATTTTTAAAATCTCATCACAGAGCATCATGATGGAATATATAGACCCATGTATATCTTCCCTTAAATCTACAACTAATCAGACACCTTTAATGCAACAAAAGTTACTCTGTTCAACATACTAGCAAGCTTGAGAGATACACACATCTGAAGGAGGGTGTGCTGGAACACTTAGGGGAGGCAAGATGAGGGAGAAAGCAGGAATGGTGTCTGAAGATGTGATTTCACAGCCACCATGGCTAGCCTGTGGCCCCAGCTAATGGGGTAGTGGTGGAGGAGTCAGGGTGGAGCCCTCACACTATGGCCCAGTGGAGAGTAAGAGGGATGGAAACAGCATTGGCACCTGAGAACCTGTTTCCTTCCCACTTATTGCAGTGGTGCCTGGTAGTAAAAGCAAAGACATGTCTCTGGTCTCCCAGCTATATATAGTGGAGTGACATCAGCCAGGAAGGAAACCAGATAATTGAGCACTGGGTTCACAAAGCACACTCTCCCTTCACCTACCACATCCTTACACCATGGTAGTGGGGCCTCCAGACCCAGAGGAACAAAATACAGAGGAACAATCACCAGAGGTCGCGACTCCCTTGACCACAGTGATGACCGCCACCCCAGGGCAAGTAGAATTGGTAAGAGAAAACAGAAGGCTGTGCTAGAGAACTATCTACTTGTGAACAAAACAAAGGCCTCTAATTATCAACCTGCTGAATTGTTAAAATCAAAACAGTACCTAACTAAGAAAAATATTCACTACTTTAAATATTCTAGCAGAGAACAACCCATTGAGTACCATGAACAATCAAGGTAACATGGTAACACAGAAAGGAAATAACAATTCCACCCATGAGTGAGATCATGTGATATTTATCTTTCTGTCTGGCTTATTTCGCTTAGCATAATGATCTCCAGTTCCATCCATGATATTGCAAATGGTAAGAATTCCTTCTTTTTTGACAGCAGCATAGAATTCCATTGTATAGATGTACTGCAGTTTTCTAATCCGCTCATCTGGTGATGGGCACTTAGGCTGCTTCCAAATCTTAGCTATTGTAAATTGTGCTGCTATGAACATAGGGGTGCATGTATCCTTTCTGATTGGTGTCTGGTTTCTTGGGATATATTCCTAGAAGTGGGATTACTGGTTGAATGGGAGTTCCCATTTTTAATTTTTTGAGGAAACTCCATACTGTTCTCCATAGTGGCTGCGCCAGTCTGCATTCCCACTAGCAATGCAAGAGGGTTCCTTTTTCTCTGCATCCTTGTCAGCACTTGTCAGTTTGTTGATTTGTTGATGACAGCCATTCTGACAGGTGTGAGATGTACCTCATTGTTGTTTTGATTTGCATCTCTCAGATGATTAGTGACTTTGGGCATGTTTTCATATGTCTCTTGGCCTTCTGTATGTCCTCTTTTGAAAAGTGTCTATTTAGGTCCTTTATCCATTTTTTTATTAGATTGTTTATTTTCCTTTTGTTAAGTTGTATGAGTTCCCTGTAAATTTTAGAGATTAGACCCTTATCAAAGTTAACATTGGCAAATATGTTTTCCCCTTCAGTGAGCTTTCTTGTTCATTTGTTAATTGTTTCTTTCACTGTGCAGGAGCTTTTTATTTTGATGTAGTCTTATTATTTTATTTTCCCCTTAGTTTCCATTACCCTAGGAGCTAGCTATATTGGTGAAGATATTGCTATGAAATATGTCTGCTATTTTGCTGCCTATTGCTTCTTCTAAACTTTTATGGTTTCCCATATTTTGTTTAAGTCTTTTATCCATTTTGAGTTTCTTTTTATGTGTGGTGTAAGTTGGTAGTCTAGTTTCTTTTCTTTTTTTCAAATATATGTCCAATTTTCCTAACACCATTTATTAAAGAGACTGTCTTGACTCCATTGTATTCTCTTGTCTCCTTTGTCAAATATTAATTGAGCATAATGGCTTGGGTTGACTTCTGGGTTCTCTGTTCTGTTCCATTGGTCTATATGTCTGTTCTTGTGCCAGTACCAGGCAGTTTTGAGAACAGTGGCTTTGTAATATAGCTTGATATCTGATATTGTGATCCCTCCAACATTGTTCTTCCTTTTCAGGATTGCTGCAGCTATTCAGGTGTTTTGGTTTTTTTTTTTTTTATTCCATATGAATTTTTGAAGAGTTTGTTCTGTGAAATATGCTATTGGTATTTTAATGGGGATTGCATTGAATCTATAGATTGCTTTGAGTAATATGGGCATTTTAATGATGTTGATTCTACCAATTCATGAACACAGTATATTCTTCCATTTGTTTATGTCTTCTATCTCTTTTTTCAGCATCCTTTAATTTTCTAAGTACAGGTCCTTTATATACTTGGTTAAATTTATTCCTAGGTATCTTAATTTTTTGTTGCAATAGTAAATGGGATTGTTTTTTTAGTTTCTCTTTCTGTGAGTTCAATATTGGTATTTTAAAAAGCCATAGATCTCTGGGTGTTAATTTTATATCTGGCTACAGTACTATATTCATTTATTAAGTGTAGTAGTAGATGGAGTCTTTAGGGTTTTTGATATACAATATCATATCATCTGTGAATAATGACAGTTTTACTTCTTTTCCAATTTAGGTGTCTTTTATTTCTTCTTCTTGTCTGATTGCTATGGCTAGCACTTCAAGTACTATGTCAAACATGGGTAGTGAAAGTGGTCATCCCTGACTTGCTCCTGTTCTAAGAGGAAATGGTTTACTTTTTCCTATAATGCTTTTATTATCTTGAGGTATGATCTCTCTATTCTCACTTTACTGAGAGTTTTTATCAGAAAAGGATAAAGGATTTTGTCAAATGCCTTTTCTGCATCCATTGATATGATTATGTGATTTTTGTCTTTTAATTTGTTTATGTGACATACCACATTTATTCATTTGTGGCTATTGTAACAGCTCTGCATCCCTGAAATAAATCCCAGTTGGTCATGGTGTATGATCTTTCTAATGTAATGCTGGATCCAGTTTGTTAAAATTTTATTGAGGATTTTAGCATCTATGTTCATCAGGGACATTGGCCTGTAATTCTCTTTCTTTGAAGTGTCTTTATCTGGTTTTGGGATTAGGGTAATGCTGATGTCATAGAAAGAGCTTGGAATTGTGCCTTCCTCTTGAATTTTTTGGAATAGTCTGAGAGGGATAGGTTTTAGCTCTTCTTTGAATATTTGGTAAAACTCCCCTGTGAAGCCATCCAGTTTAGGGCTTTGGTTTGCTGGGAGTATTTTTTATTACTGTTTCAATTTCATCAGTAGTTATCAGCCTATTCAGTTTTTTTATTCTTTCTGATTGAGTTTTAGAAGCTTGTATTTTTCTCTTTTTTTTTCCTTTTTTTAAATTCAGTTTATTAATTACATTGTTTCCCCTTTTTTATCCCCCTATATCTTCCCTCCACCCTGTACCTATCCCACCCTCCGCCCTCACCTCCCCCTCCCCAATGTCCTCTCCCATTGTTGCAAGATTCTTGTCCAATCTCTTGCTGTACTTCCAACAACACCCTTCTCCCCAAGAATTGTCAGTCCATTCCCTCTCCATGTCCATGTTTCTGTTATAGTCACCAGTTTATCCTGTTCATCAGCCTATCAGTTCACTTGATTTTTATGTTCATTTGTTGATAGATGTGTATTTGTTGTTCATAATTTATATTTTTACCTTTTTCTTCTTCCTCTTCTTAAAGAATATCTTTCAGTATTTCATATAATACTGGTTTGGTGGTGATGAACTCCTTTACCTTTTTCGTATCTGCGAAGCACTTTATCTGATCCTCAATTCTGAATGATAGCCTTGCTGGATAGAGTAATCTTGGTTGTAGATTCTTGCTCTTCATTATTTTGAATATTTCTTGCCACTCGCGTCTGGCCTGCATCGTTTCTGTTGAGAAATCCGCTGACAATCGTATGGGTGCTCCCCTGTAGGTAACCAACTGTTTTTCTCTTGCTGCTTTTAATATTCTCTCTTTATCTTTTGCTCTTGGCATTTTACTTATGATATGTCTTGGTGTGGTCCTCTTTAGATTCCTATATTTTGGGGTTCTGTGTACTTCTTGGGCTTTTAAGTCAGTTTCTGTCACCAGGTGGGGAAAGTTTTCAGTCACTATTTCTTCAAGTAGGTTTTCATTAACTTGCTCTCTCTCTTTTTCTGGCACCCCAATAATTCGGATGTTGGCTTGCTTGAGGTTGTCCCAGAGGCCCCTTACGCTATCTTCAATTATCTGAATTCTTTTTGTTTCTTGCTTTTCCAGCTGAGTGGATTTTGATTCTTTGTATTTCAAATCTTTGCCTTGGTTCTTGTGGCCCTCTGGACTGCTTTTAGGACTTTGTGTAATATTTTTTATTTCAGTCTGTGTATGCTTGATTTCTAGTTGGTCCTTTTTTTTTTATCTGTGAGGGTCTGGTTTGTATCCTCAGAGGTCTTGTTCATTTCCCTGAGGGTCTCATTCATTTCCTTGTAAGTATCATTCATCTCCTTGTAATTCTCATTCATTTGCTGGTTGGTCTTGTTTATTTCCTGGTAATTCTCATTAAGTTGATCGGCCTTTTGTAGGAGCCTCTTGAAAAGCTTTATAACCGTGGTTTTGAACTCTATGTCTTGTCGTCTTTTCTCCTCCATTTCTTTCACACCTGATTTCTTTCCATGTCTCTGCATGGTGGCTGCTTTATGTGGTGGATATCCTCAAAGGGACAGTGGCTCAGTCTCCCCAGTTACCTGAGGTGGGTACTCTTACTGCAATCCTTTATGGGTTGTATTCAGTGTTTTTGAATTTAAACCCAGTTTGTTGTTGTTAGCCCTAGGAGGGTTTGACCTCCAGGCCAATTGGCTGTGAAGGGAGACTGTGTTCAGGTTGGATGGGCGGAGTCTCTGAGCTGTGCGGCAGCGACAGCGGCAGCTGGGTCCTATGCAGCGCTCGCGCACCCGGGTCTCTGTTGGATGGGGATGGCTGCAGACACCTCCAAGAGAAAGCCGCTAGTCTCTTCCCCTTGCCAGACAACTCTGCCTTTCCCCAAATGTGCCTGCACACCAAAAGTCCAGCCCAGGGCTGTAAAATAGATGGTTTCCGGAACCAAGAGACAAGTTTCCAGGGGGCAAGTCGTGGGTTTGCGTGACCCTTGGGACTAGGAGCCTCTGCCGCGCCCCGCTTCCAGGGTGCGTCCCCCGGACCTCGGACCTCGCCCGGTTCCAGGGAATCTGTGCAAGGGGACCTCTCCCCGTACCCGGGATCTTGGACCTCGCCCGGCTCGGGAAATCTGGGCAGTGGGACGCCTCCGCCCTTCCCCGTCGGAGAAATCCAGCCGGTCGCTGCTCCAGCCCCAGCCCGCGCGCGCGACCAGGGCGGCTCCTAACCTGTTTCCGTCTGAAAGGCTGCGCTCCCGCCGGTCCCGAGTCTCAGTGTCCCACCTCTGCTCCTATTAGTGGAGTTTTCATGCAGCCAGCTTTCTGGCGATTCTGGGTGCTTTTCTGTTCCGCTGTTATGTTGTAGTTCCCAAATCGTTGCGCGGGGCAGAACAATAGGTGTTTGCTTATGCCACCATCTTGGTGTTCCTAGCAGCTTGTATTTTTCTAGGAATATGTCTTTTTCATTGAGGTTGTCCAGTTTGTTGGAGTAGAGTTGTTCCTAGTTTTTTATAAACCTTTTGTATGTTTGTAGAGTCAGTTGTTACTTCACCTCTTTTATTTCTGATTTTGTTTATTTTGGTCCTCTGTTTCTTGGTGAGCCTGGCTAGATCTTGTTTATTCAAAGAACCAGCTCTTGGTTTCATTGATCTTTTGCATTGTTTTTTGGTCTCTATGTTGTTTGTTTCTGCTCTGATCTTTACTATTTCCTTCCTTCTGGTTACTCTAGGACAGTGGTTGGCAAACTGTGGCTCGCGAGCCACATGCGACTGGCGAGCCACGGTTTGCCGCTCTGTTGACTAATGAGTTTGCCAACCACTGGTCTAGGATTTTCTTGTTGCTCTCTTTTAAGTTACAAGATTAGATAATTTGTTACCTTTTTTTTTTTTTTAAAGTAGTCCTGTAGAGCTATGAACTTCCCTCTCTGGACTGCTTTCACTGTGTCCCATAGATTTTGGATTGTTGGGTTTTCATTATAATTTGTGTCTAGAATGCTTTTTATTTCTTCTTTGGTCTCTTTGGTAACCCAATTGTTGTTTAAAAGCATACTATTTAGCCTCCAAGTGTTTGATTTTTTTCATTGCTTTTATTGTAGTTGATGTCTAATTGTATGCCATTGTGATCTGAGAAGGTCCTTGGAATGATTTCTATCTTCTTGAGTCCTAATATGTGGTCTATCTTTGAAAATGTCCCATGTCCACTTGAGAAGAATGTATATTCTGTAGCTTTGGGGTGAAATGTTCTGAAGATGTCAATTAAGTCCATCTGATCTAGTGAATCGTTTAGGATTGCTGTTTCTTTGCTGATTTTTTGTTTAGAGGATTTATCCAATGGTGTCAATGGGATATTAAAGTCCCCTTCTATGATTGTATTGCTATCAATCTCTCCCTTGATATCTTCCAGAAGTTTTTTTTATGTATTTGGGTGCTCCTATATAAAGTGCATATATATTTACCAGAGTTATATCTTCTTGTTGAATTGTTCATTATAAAGTTGCCTTCCTTATCTTTTGTTGTGGCCTTTACTTTGAGGTCTATTTTGTCAGATATAAGTATTGCTATTCAAATTTTTGTTCTCATGTTCATTTGCCTAACAAATTTTTTTTCCATCTTTTCACACTATCAGTCTGTGTGAATCCATTATTCTGAGGTGGGTCTCTTGTAGACAGCAAATATATGGGTCATGTTTTCTTATCCATGCTGCTACCCTATGTCTTTTGATTGATGTAATTAATCCATTTACATTTAATGTTATTGATAAGCACTTGCTTGTCACCATTTTTATTTTTTATGCTTGTGTCCTTCTTGCCTTTCTATTTCTTTTTAAAGCAGTCCTGTTAGCATTTCTAGCTTGGTGGTAATAAACTCTCTTAGTCCTTTTTTGTCCAAGAAGCTCATGATTCCACCTTTAATTTTGCATGCTAGCCTTGCTGGGTATAGTATTTTTGGATTCAGTCCCTTGCTTTGCATCACTTTGTATATTTCATTCCATTCCCTTCTAGCCTGATGAATATCTGTTGAGAAATCAGTTTTTATTCTAATGGGAGATCCATTGTAGGTAACTTTCTGTCTATTTCTGGCAGCCTTTAAGATTCTTACTTTGTCGTTTATGTTTGCCAATTTAATTATGATGTGTCTTGGTGTTGGTCTTTTGGGGTTCAACTTGTTTGGGACTCTATGTGCTTTTTGGACTTATGTGGGGGTTTTTCTTGCCAATATCAGGGAAGTTTTCTGTCATTATTTCTTCAAACAGGTTTTCTATTCCTTGTTCTGCTTCCTCTCCTTATGGTATCCCTATTATGCAGATATTGTTTTGTTTGGTGTGGTCCCAAAGCTCCTTTAGGGTCTCCTCCTGCTTTTCAAGTTTTCTTTCCAGTTGCTGCTGTGTTTGTGTGTTTTTCCTACCTTGTCTTCTAATTCACTGATGTGGTCCTCAGCCTCTTCTCAGCTACTGTTGAAGCCTTCCATTGTGTTCTTTATTGCAGCTAGGTCATTCATTATTTCCTCTTGGTTCCTTTCCATGTTAGTGACATTCTTATTTAGTTCCTTATAATTCTCATTGAGTTGTATGTAATTGTCATCTAGACATTTGAGCATTTTGTAACTATTACTTTGAATTTTTTCTCTGACCTGTTATTTGCCTCCATTTCATTTAAGTCCCTTTCTGATGATTCCTATTTTTCTTTCCTTTGGGGATTGTTTTTTTGTTTCCTCGTTTTTTGCTATAACAGTTTTATTGTTTCTATGTTGTAGATCCAACTGCTTTTCTACACAGGTCCTTTTGGAGGTGGGGCAATGTAGTTGCTAGTTTTGGGGTTCTAATGGTGCAGTCTCTCAGGTTACCTGGGCTTGGTGATCTAGCAGATCACCTATTTGAACTATTTGGGTTCTCTTGATGTAGTTAGATCTTGAATGTTAGTTTCTTATTTATGATGAAGTCCCATCATGGATTGGCAATGTGACTTACCCTCAGCTTCATTGTGCATGATGTTGTGGATGTGATCATGGTTCTTGCTCTTGTGTAAAGAGTTGCCTGAGGTCTCACTGGTATGTGCTCACTGTGAGTTCTCAAAGTCCATGGCCTGCGAGCAAGGCATCTCAGAGCCTGAGGCTCAGGTACTCAGACTTTGGCCAATGTTGTGTGACTTGCTGGGGTAGCATCACTCTGCAACTTATTACAAGGATCCCAGAGCCCATGACAGTGGGGAGTGGCTGTCTCATTGTCTGCAGTTAAGGCAGGGTAACTCTGGCAAAAGTGATTTCCGTCTCTCAGTCATGGACGTGTTCAGGATCCAGCAGCTGGGATGTATAAATCTTGGAGTCTGTGGCTGAAACAATGTGACCTTGTCTGGGGAGGTGAGTCCTCAGTAACACACCAAGTTGTCCAGAGGTAGGCAGCTGGGAGAGGGATGTTATGGATCCTGCTGAGGAAGCCATATGCCCTTGGCTGGAGATGCATGTGCCCAGTGGCAGCTCACAGAGGGGCCCAGGAACTGTCTGCCAACCTATGTGCCCACAGGGTCTACACCCTGGAGTGGTGTGATCATATGTGCTACCAGCCCTAGGGAGGGAGAAGTCCCAGTTTCTGCTTCAGGAGATGTGTGCCTTTGGTTAGATATGCATGCCTAGCAGTGGTTTACAGAGGTACCCAGGTGCTATCTGCTGGGGCAGTGGGCACATGTCTGTGTCCATGTGCTAGAACAGAGCCCCTATGGGGCCTGGATACCAGCACCTTACAGTGACTCAGAGAGGAATCCAAGAGCCACCTACTGGGGCAGCAGGCTCAGGGGGCCTGCACACTGGATCAGTGCGACTGCGGTGACTGGAGGTTGGCAGCTGACAAGCCGGAAGTTCAAGTGTCTGCTGCCAGAGCCTTGTGCCCTTGGTTAGATATAAGCACACTCAGTGGCGGCTCTCAGGTGCCTCTGAGAGCCGCATGCTGGGACAGCAGGCTCAGAGGGCCCACTTGCTGAAACCACGTGACTGTGGTGCCTGTGGGCAGGCAGGCAGGGAGGGGGAAGTCCCAGTTTCTGTTGTCAGGGCTGTGTTCTCTTGTTTCAATATGAGCACACCCAGAGGGGGCTTACAGAGGCACCCAGGAGCCAGGGGGGCAGGTTCAGGAGGCCTGCAAGCTGGAAACGCACAACCTTGGTATCTGAAGGTCAGCAGCCAGGAAGGGGGGAATTCGCACTTACTGCTGCGGGATCCATGCACCCTTGGAGATGGACATCCTAGGGTCTACAGGTCTGCAGGTGGGGCAGCAGGACTTTGGCTGGTATGGCTGCAGGGTCATGGGCAGTGTCCAAAGCCAGTCCAGATGGTGGTGCTGATGGGTTCCTAGAGGAGGTCGCTCTCTCCAAGATGGTGTGGGCTCCGTGCGTGAGCCCCGTAGGCTGGAAAGTGCTCACAGCAGTGGTAGGGGCTCCCTACTCAGGAGAGCCTGCTCTGCCAGCCATTGATACTCCTGCTAGATTTAACTGTCACTCACTCACTCATACACACACTACATACATCCACATACTCCCTTTTCACCCCCTCACTCACTTACACCCTCTCCCTCACCTCATCTTCTGTTCCCATTTTTTTGTCTTGCTTCTTTTATTCAGTATACTTATTTGATATTCATCCATGTTGCTGTGTATACCAATTGATAATTCCTTTTTACTACCTGTTAGCATTCCACTCTGTGGCTATATCTCAGTTTATTCACCCAAATCTTTGATTTATAACTGAGCCTATGTCAATGAATTGTGCCTTCCTATAGAATGGAAACCGTGAAATATCTTGTTACTGGTAACACTGATCAAGTCACATTTCTGAAACCACAAAGCTAAGGGCAAACCTGGGATGGATGGAGTCTCCCACTGAGGATGGGACACTCCCTAGAAGGTCAGTTTCTCCATTCTCTAGATACCATCTTCCAATCACAACAGCATAGAACTGGGAATTTGTCATTTTCACTTTATAGCAGTGTCCTGATTAATACCGATTACACTAAATGAAAGACTCATTTCTTTTCTGCTAAACTTCAACCCTTTTATTTCAGACCGTTAAGGGGGACTCTAGGGCAGCAGTGAAGCTCGCCATCGATGTTGGGTACCGGTATATTGATGGGGCCTACAGCTATGAGAATGAAGACGAAGTGGGACAGGCCATCAGAGAGAAGATAGCAGAAGGAATAGTGAGGAGAGAGGATATTTTCTACTGTGGAAAGGTGAGAGCTTCCTTTTACCCTCCATCCCCTCATGTTAATGATGGACCTGATGTCACTTTTCTCTGCCCAAGAATGTTGGACTCATGAAGAGGAGTGAATTTTTAACTGTCAAATTCCTTAGTCTTGCCAAGATGTTAGGGACTAATAAGCCCCTTGAAGTGGGCTTCGGGCAAAGTTCTTTCTTCATACTTGGGCACGGATTTAAAACAATATGCAAAAAACCAAGTCTATGGAGCAAAAATTAGGGAAGTGGAGGGAAAGGAGATGGTTCATATTACAGAAGCATTTGCTAAAGGTTTCTTTAAGTGAGCCACCTTCTTTTGTGCCTAGTTGTTCATAGATAACTAATTTTTTAATTAAATCTTTATTGTTGAAAGCATTTCATATGTCCTCCATTGAGCCCTCCTAGCCCGCCTCCAACACCCACCCCAGGCCCCTTCACCATCCTATTGTCTGTGTCCATGGAATATATACATACACACACACACACACACACACACACACACACACACACACACGAGTTCTCTGGTTTATCTCTTCCCACTCATCCACCCTCCCTCACTTTCCCTCTGTTATTCGACAGTCTGTTCAATGCTTCTGTCTCTAGATCTATTTTTTTCATCAGTTTATTTTGTTCATTAAATTCTACTTATGAGTGAGATCATGTGCTACTTGTCTTTTCCTGACTGACTTATTTTGCTTAGTATTGTATGCTAAAGGTCCCTCCATGCTTTCTCAAAGAGTAAGAGTTCTTTTTTTATTCTGGTGCACAGTATCTATCTATCTATCTATCTATCTATCTATCTATCTATCTATCTATCTATCTATCTATCTATCTATCTAAAAGCCTAAGTGACTGACCAATCAACGAGTAGCATGATAGACACTGACCACTAGGGGGCAGATGCTCAACACAGGAGCTGCCCTCTGGTGGTCAGTGTGCTATAGTGGGAGTGCTACTCAGCTGACCACCAGGTACCAGAAGCCTGGCTCATGGCTGGTGAGCACTGCTGTAGTGGCATGAGCCTCTCCCAATCGGGAGTGACTGGGCGTGAGCCCACAGAAGGCACAGCAGGGCCAGGAGGCAGGAGCAGCAGGGGGCATTGGACTGCCAGTTTCAACCTAATCCCCACTGGCCATGCCAAGGGACCCCTTTACCAGGACAGAGCCCGGTGATCAGAGCAAGCTGGGGGTCGCCTGCCCAGGGCTCGAGCCTCAGCCAGCGGCTTGCAGCCTTGGCCGGGGGCGGAGCAGGACAATCACAGCTAACTGGGGTCCCCCGCTCAGGGCCAGAGGCTTTAGGCCTTGGCAGGGGTGGAGTAGGAGATCAAAGGAGATAGGTGTCAACTGTAGAGGAAACAGTTTTCTGACAGTTCATTGGCTAAGTTCCCTGTATGCCACTGGTAATACTCTTAGTAACTTGGGTATAAGAATCCAAAAAAGTAATCTAGGATTTTTCCACCACACTTCTGGAGAAAAAAATGAAGGTCCGCTGCTGTGGTTCAGGTGAATCTTTAAGTCTCTGGTCCATTAATCTTATTTTTAAAATAATTTTTATCTTTCAATTACAACTAATATACAATATTATATTAGCTTCCAGTGTACAACCCAGTGATTAGACATTGATATAACTTACAAAGTGCTCTCCCTGATAAATCTAGGACTCATCTGACACCATACATAGTTATTACAATACTAGGGGCCCAGTGCATGAAATTCATGCACAGGGTGGAGGTCCCTCAGCCCAACCTGCACCCTCTCCAATCTGGGAGCCCTCAGAGGATGTCCTACTGACAGCTTAGGCCTGCTCCCTGTGGTTCTCTGCTCTCTGCAGACATGGCTGCTTGATGCCACCACAGGCTCTGGTGTCTGCTTTCTGTGGGAGCCTGCTTGCCCCTAGCCATTGGGATGAGGGGCAAGCAGGACCCTGCTGTCTGCTTTCTGTGGGGGCCCTGCAGGGGACTGCTTTTCTCTCACTGCCACAGCCAGGGGAAAACAGGGCCCTGCTGTCTGCTCGCTTGCTGCGGGGAATGTTTCTGCCCCGCCCCTGACCACTTGCATGTGCACCGACTCAGAGTGCCTGGGTCCTGGGGATGTTCCTGCCCTGCCCCCAGCTGCTCCACACCCACACACATAGGGCTTAGGAGCCAGGGGTCATTCTGGGACCCCAGATGCTCTGCGCCTACGAGCAGACCTACAGGCTCAGAGCAGCCTGGTTCCTGAGGACGCTTGTGCACAGGATGCAGGCTGCTTGGTGCCCGCATGTGCATAAGCAGCTGTCCTGCCATGGCTATTCCGTGCCTATGCGGATAAGCCCAGAGTGGCCAGGGGTCATTCCGGTACCCCAGCTGCTCCAGGCCTATGTGTGGGCCTATAGGCTCAGAGCAGCGTGGGTCCCGAGAACACCTGTCCCTGGGACCCAGGCTACTTGGCACCGGTGTGCACACACATGGCCACCCCCCAGCCCCCAGCTGCTCCATGCTCGCATATGCAAATTAAACTGCATTTTGTTGGGTTAATTTGCATACACATTCCTGATTGGCTAATGGGTATCATGAAGATACAGTCAATTTGTATATTTCTCTTTTATTAGTATAGATTATCAACAATCCTAGAGGCCTAGTGCATGAAATTTGTGCACTCAGGGGTTCACCAGCCTGACCTGTGCCCTCTCACAGTGTGTTAGCCTCACGATTGATCTCCCCAAAAGGTAGGCCCCGCCCACCCATCCAGGGCTTCTCGATGCATTGCCCCAAAGAGGTAGGCTAGAGTCAGAGGTCCCGCCCCCAGCATCACCACATGGAGCCGCAGGACCTGCCTCTGTGCTGCGCACACAGTGTCACATCCCAGCCCACCTGCGTGCACCCGCTGCGCACGCAGCCTCCTAATGATGGATTGTTACTGTATCATCACAGCGTGAGGGCATGACAACCAATCTATGTTTTTATTAGTATAGATTCCCTATGCTACGCTTTACATCCCCATGACTATTCTGTGACTACAAATCCAATTTGTACTTCTTAATCCCTTCATGTTTTTCACACATCCCCCCAACTCTCCTCCCATCTGGCAACCATCCAAATGGTCTCTGCATCTGTGAGTCTGTTTCTGTTGCCGCTTGTTCATTTATTTTGTTTTCTAGATTACACATATAAGTGAAATCACGTGACGTTTGCCTTTCTCTTTTTGTCTTATGTCACTTAGCACAGTATCCTACAGGTCCACCTATGCTGTTGCAGATGGCAAGATTTCATTCTTTTTAATGGCTCAGTCATATTCCATTGTATATATGCACTACTTCCTTATCCACTCACCTACTGATGGGCACTTGGGTTATTTCCATATCTTGGCTATCTATTGTAAATAATGCTGCAGTGAACATATGGATACATATTCTGGTATTATATTCAGCTCTTAAGTATATTTTTTACTGATTTCAGAGAGGACAGAAGAGGGAGAGAGATAAAAGTTTAATGATGAGAGAGAATCGTTGATCAGCTGCCTCTTGACCGTCCCCCACTGGAAATTGAGCCTGCAGCCCGATATGTGCCCTTGACTGGAATCAAACCCAGGACCATTCAGTTCTCAGGCTGACACTCCAACCACTGAGCCAAACCAGCTAAGGCAGTTCCAGAATTATAATTTGATAAAGCTATACTATGGGTATCAAGAGTTATGTCAGCTTATCCTATACTCAGATGAAACTTCAGCTAAACATTTTTATGCAATAAAATGAAGGCCTTGTAAAGAATAAAGAGCTGCACTCTTTTAAAGATAGTGGATGTCATTAATTATCCCCTTTTTATTCTTTCAGCTATGGGCTACATATTTTGACCCAGAGAGAGTCCTCCTAGGCCTGCAGAATACACTCCAGCTCCTCCACTTAGATTATATTGATCTTTACATCATCGAAATGCCCATGGCTCTTAAGGTGAGTTCAGACACCTAAAGGATTCGCCTCTGCTCTATGGCAGCCGCGAGCCAGCAACCATGTGCACAAAGCTAGTTCATCATTGAGCACCACGGAACATTATCATTTTGTTATTGAAACAGGCAGCAGTGACCTAGCCTAGCAAATGCCCAGAAAGATTATGTGTAGCAGACTCAGGCTTGGATCCCATGCTTCTTGATTCTTAATTCAATGCACTTTTTATTATAGCACATCTTTACAATTGTAGTTTAAATTCTCTCCATCAAACCATCATGTAGTCACCAAACAGTACTCCATATTTTAGTTGTCCAGCATCCAGACACACCCTTCTTTCCACTCACATAGTTATGAAAACATCCCTGCATGGCATAATGCAAAATAATATATACAACTGAAAACTCACTCACCTTCTACCCCGCAAAGGGAAATAATCCCAAGAATGGTCAGGTTTTTTGGGGGGGTCAGCAACAAGATCCTGGTGACAGCTATTCCTCTAGTTCAAATGCACTTTTCCCTTAAACTTTCTCAATCTATGGACTCTGTGTTAATTTAACCACCAACAACACATCCCATATACATTGCTTAAGAGAAGTAACTGCTTTAAAATGTCTCCGAGGGAAGGAGAGACTGAAAATGAAACTGGTCATTGAGGTGCCCAGACTTCCTTTACACAAGCAACCTGCTGCCCCTGTTCTGGTCTCTGGAAGCTCTTTCCTTGATGACTCTTCTCTATGGTCACAACCAAGACGAACTTTGGGAAAGATTCTCCTTAGCATCCTTGATAGAAGTTTGCAGGCTTCACAATGGCCTTGGTTAATCAAAGGCTTTCAATGGCCAGTTTGGGATTTCATGGACAGACAATATCTCTTAAAATTTTGCTTGGCTTTCAGTTAATTTACATTTAGTCAACTCCATTAAAAAATAATTAAAACTAGAAATATTCTTATATCTAGTCCTTAGCCTGCGGGTCTGTATCTGAGTAAAGACGCTCCTATTCCCCCTCATCTGATCAGTCCTCAGCTTAATGCCCACTTCTGACTTGAAATAATACAAAACAGGGAGCCACCCAGTCTCCATCTCATCGGATGGTGCTCCTTTGTTGGATATGGCATCATTGCCCTGAGATCTTGCCTTCAGAGAGAAATGGACAAGGATTCTCTCAAAGTCCATTTTTTCCCCTCTAGGATTCTTACCTCCCTGCCTTGGCTGACACAGACTGTTCTATCTCTAGAAGGCTCAGAGCTGAACTGCCATTTGGGGAAGCATGTAGAAGAAACTACCTGTTTTAGCCAAATATGATCTTACCACTCATCTTACAAGCCAAGTAGCAATAAAAACATTTATATTTCTTCAGGACCTGACTAAAGACTGCAAAAATGACCAACAAACTAACACCCAACATTTTCCTACTAAGTCCCCTAAAGCTCCAACCTTAGTAGGCCTATTGTCAGAGTCTCAAGACACAACAAGGCAACATTTTAACAAGATGCCTTGCTATTGCATAGCAAGAATACCCAATTCTCAGCTGGAGAATTCTCAATGTCCACAATCCCATACTGAACTAGCCAATCCCACACTTTTGATGCAGTACTTGCTATACAAAGCACCTTTGCTTTAGACAGAACTCTTGTCATAAATTGCAGAAATCCAACTCAAATTGACATTAGAATTCTAAGGGATATCCAATTCTAGAATGACTGGATCCAGAAGTTCAGTCTATGTATCTACACTCTGGCCCTTTCTCAAAAATCTTTTTTATATGATGGCAAATGCCCATTAACATGCCAATCCTTTCTTATCAATACAACTTAAGAATTTAGAGGAAGAGAGACTATACATTAAACCTCATAAGGAAATACAGATTAGCCTTGCTTGAGTCACATAACTTTTGCTGACTAATCTTTGTGTAAGGGCATTGGTGTCTGACATCTATGGCCAAGAGTTGTAATCTCATCTAATAAAAGTAATATGCAAATTGACCATACCTTTGCTATACCCACAAGCCACACCCACCAGCCAATCAGGACTGGGGGCAGGACCGAGGTGGCCGGGGCCATGGGGGGGGGCAGGTTTGAGGTGACCAGCGTGCACTGGCCAGGGAGAAGACCTGAGCAGGGGTAGGGAGGTAATGTGGCTGGAATGGAGCTAGCCATTGGCCCCATTGTAGGGCAGTGGCTAGATGCCCAAGGCCTAAAGCCTTGCCAGAATGGTTAGTAGGACATCCCCTGAGGGCTCCCAGTATGTGTGAGGGGGCAGATTGGGCTGAGGGATCACCTACCCCTAGTGCATGGATTTCGTACACCAGGCCCCTAGTTATAGAATAAGCCCTTCTATAGAAGAAGGCATAAGAATGGTAGGAAGCAAAATAACCAATTTCCACTGCACTCATTAGTCAGAGGTCACTTAGCAAGCATGGTGGTGTGAAACATGGGCTACAGAACCAAGGCACCTCGTCTGAATTCCAGCTCTGTCACATGTGAGCCAGATGACTTGGTCAAGTTATTACCTAATCCTTTTACATATCACCTAAACATGGTCCAGTTGGAAGAGTATGAGCTTTGTAGTCACACAGCAAGGGACTGACTTTCAGCTTTATTACTTACTAGAGACTCAGTGCATGAAATTAGTGGATGGGGGGGGTAGGGGGGAAGAGAGTCCCTCAGCCCAGCCTGTGCCCTCTCCAATCTGGGACCCCTTGAGGGATGTCCAACTGTCTGTTTAGGCCCAATCCAGTGGGATCGGACATCCCTCTCACAATCCAGGACTGCTGGCTCCTAACTGCTCGCCTGCATACCTTCCTGATTGCCCCTAACCACTTCTGCCTGCCAGCCTGATCATCCCCTAACCACTCCTCTGCCAGCTTTATTGATGCCTAACTGCTCCTCTGCCAGCCTGTTTGCCCCTAACTGCCCTTCCCTGCAGGTCTGGTAACTCCTAACTGCCCTCCCCCATAGGCCTGGTCATCTCTAATTGCCCTCCCCTGTAGGCCTGGTACCCCCCATCTGCTCTCCCCTGCAGGCCTGGATTCCCTCCAACTGCCCTTCCCTGCAGGCCCCGTCAACCCCAACTGCCCTCCCTTGCAGGCCTGGTCCCTCCCAACTGCCCTTCCCTGCTGGCCATCTTGTGGTGGCCATCTTGTTTTCACCTGGGGGCAGGATCTTTGACCACATGGTGGCAGCCATCTTGTGTGTTGGAGTGATAGGCAATCTGCATATTACTCTTTTATTATATAGGATAGGACAGAGGCCTGGTGCATGGGGAGGAGCCAGCTGGTTTGCCCTGAAGGGTGTCCCGGATTAGGGTGGGGGATCCCTTGGGGTATGGGGCAGCCTGGGCATGGTTTGAAGGCCAGCCATGCCCCCGGCAACCCAAGCAGAGGCCCTGGTATCTGGGATTTATTTATCTTCTATAATTGAAACTTTGTAGCCTGGAGCAGAGCCAAGCCTTCTGCTCGCTCCTCCATGTTGGCAGCCATTTCTGTTGGGATTTATTTATCTTCTATAATTGAAACTTTGTAGCCTTAAGCAGAAACCAAGACAGACCATGGCTGCAGAAGCTTGGCTTCCTCCATCACCAGGGGCAATCCTAGCCTCTCTCTCCAGCTATGCGGCTGCCGCCATTTCTGTTGGGATTTATTTATCTTCTATAATTGAAACTTTGTAGCACTGAGTGAAGGCCTGAGCTGGCAAGGGCAGGTGGAAAGCTTGGCTTCCTCCATTGCCAGGAAAACCCAAGCCTTCCTCCTGCTCTCTGTGACTGCAGCCATCTTGATTGGGTTTGCTTGCATATTAGCTCCTGATTGGATGGTGGGCGTGGCTTTGTGGGGGTAGCAGAGGTACAGTCAATTTGCATATTGCTCTTTTATTAGTTAGGATTAGCATAGTGTCTTTGATATTCCTAAACTTTCCTTCAATTTCATTATTGGTAAATTGGAGACAATACCAACTCATTTGCCAAGTGTTGTGAGGAGTCATTAGTATTATATATGTGAAATTACAGATATAGTGCCTGACATTTCATAGATAATAAAAGATAATATTATAAAATCTTTACGTGGAAATATATATTTCAATATACAAAATATCTTCAGTTCACACAAAAAAAGTTTGAGGTCCTTGGTAATGAAATAGCTAACTCAGGTTTAAAATCCATCAGACTGAGTCCAGATCCTGGATCCCCTGATGTCAATTCCATATTTGTTTTCCTACACTGTACAGTCCCTTCTGCCTTATGCTTTTTAAATGAAGAATGACATTTTTAAAAAATAAAAGAAGTTACTGACAAATAGGAATGAGAGTCAATAGCATGGGTTTTTGGAGGGTTGAATTATTCTTCTAATATTGTCTTACAGTAGGAGTGGGAGTAGAGGGAGAAAGACCATGGAATGATTCAAATGAGGGATGAGTAAGGTTGGGACAATGGAAGCTTAAGAGGAGCATCATAAAAATAGCTGACATGGGTTCAAAAGTGATAAGGACTTAATAAAAATCTGAGTAAGAAAAGAATATTTAACACAATGTATAATAGAGGCATAAAACCATTCTGAGCAGAAGTAAAATTGGGAAATACAAAAGACAAGAAATAAGGAGAGAAACTGGAGTGGAAATGTGGGCCATAGTGTTGAGAAGTTCAATGACCTTGGGAAGCAGAGATAGAAATGATAATTAACATGAATGATTATGTGGCATTGAGGAATAAGTGAGATAGGAGTAAACTGAGTCAAAATTGCATTTTCTAAAGAAAGTATTATCACCCAGGGAAAGTTTTGTCAGGTAAAATGGCAGAAGGAAAAAAAAAGTAATATAATGAATTTTGTCTAATTGCTTGATTTTCAATAAAAATTCCTATTATCCTAAAAAGACTTCTATGCTGTCAACCATACCCAATAGGCACCATATCCTTATATTATTTGACTAGAGGCCCTGTGCACAAAATTCATGCACGTAGGGGGGTCCCTCAGCCCGACCTGCACCCTCTCATTGTCTGGGACCCCTTGGGGGATGTCCATCTGCTGGCCACCACCACCGTTGTGCTCACCAGCCGTGAGCCTGGCTTCTGGCTGAGTGGCGCTCCCCCTGCATTGAGCATCTGCCCCCTGCTGGTCAGTGCACATCATAGCAACTGGTCCATCAGCTGTTCCATCGGTTTGCATATTAGGATTTTATTATAGAGGATTATTATATAGGATATCTTTCAACACAGTTGACCATTATCTCCTGTACACTTTTTCTTCTTGTGACTTTATAATCCCACCCTTTCTTGATTCTTTGGCAGCTTCTCTGCCAACCTCCAAATGTTGTTATGCCCAGAATAGTAACTCTATTCTCAATATTCTTGTCTTACTGAGCCACACTGTGTCTGTAAGTGACTTCATATAGTTGTGAGAATTGAATACTATTTTATATGTAAGGGCTACCAAATTTTGTCTACAGCCATACCTCTTTCTGAGACTTCACTGTTCACTTGCCTTCTCAAATAGGCACTTGGACATTTGGTCATTTCAAACTCAAAATATTCATTTAAAAATCCTTGATTGATAACCCAAACTCAAGAAATGATTACCACCATCCACCCCATGAGCCTAGGAATCATCTTTCATTTCTCTCTATTTCATTTTCAAGCCCATAGGAAATGAGTCCCATGTTTAGATACAGCCAAAAAAGAGAAATCTGAAAGGTAATGTTCCACGCCAGTTATCCTTAGTTGGAAAAGGTTCACCCAAAAACCAGAAAAGGAGAGTTGACACTAGCTAATGTGTGAAGCAGGAAAAAGAAATGCTGACCTCCTGGAGGGCCCCATCTTTCATTTTGGGGCTCTCCAGGAGCACGTCCGCCAGAACTAAAAAGTAACATGCTGTGCTCCCCTCAACTTTGGTAAGGCTAGACTGCCAAAACACTGAGTCTCAACCTCTACTCTTTTTGATGAGTAATTCTGTCATTAGGAGAAAATTCATGGCTTAAGAAAAATAATCTGTTGATAAATAAAGGGGAAATGAATGCCAGAAAAGTATAATGAGATTGATGTGTCACATATTTTGCAAAATGAATTTTTGGACAGTCCCATAAAAGAAATGTACATATACATACACATACACACACACACACACACACACACACATATATACACACACACATACACATACATATATATACATACACACACACACACACACACATATATATATACATATATATATAATTTATTATATAATTATATAAAAACTAGAGGCCTGGTGCCCAAATTTGTGCACGGGTGAGGTACCTCAGGGTGGCCTGTGGGGATTGGGCCCCAGCTCATGTGCCCAGCTTCCCAGCCCCAGCTCGCACTTCCATCCTTGCAGCTCACAGCCCCACCTGGCACTCTGCCTTGGCCTGGCACTGCCCCATCACCAGCTCTACCATCCCGCCTATGGGGCAATTGATTGGGTCCAGGCACCCCACCCTACTTCCTCAGTACCTGGGAGCCAGGTGGCGGCTCTGCCCCCTACCACCACTGCTGGCACCGCCTGCTCACCTACTCCACCATCCCGCCGTGGTCCCACTCTCCTCAGGTCCCAGCAGGGCCAACAGCACCTCCAATGCTGCTAGCGCCGCATCACCAACTCCCACCATGTTCTTCATCGTCCCCTGGTTGTCAGCACACATCATAAAGAGTGGTCAAACTCCCAGTGGAGGGGACAATTTGCATATTAGGCTTTTATTATATAGGATATAAATAATTAAAGTTGAATTGCTTTCCCAGAGCTAGGGTATATTGGCATACAGACAATTCCAATTCCATCATTTCAATTCCCAGATACAAATAAAATGAATTACACTTGTTTTTGTTTTACTTTTCAGCCTGGAGACAAAATGTATCCTAGAGATAAGAAAGGCAATTGGTTATATAGCAATTCAAATCTGTGTGCTACTTGGGAGGTAAGTGCAAGTGGGCCTTTTATTCTTTTATTTTAAAAGACTATGTTTTTGAATTGTAACCTGATTACTCCTGTTTGATTTAGGAAGAGATGCAGCCTTTACTCTCCCATTCCAAACTCTGAAGTCTGGGAATATACTCTAATGAGTACAGCATTGCTTTCTAATGGGTGTCCCCCTCTAGGTAATAGTTGAAGACCTGAAGGGTGGAGTTGTTTTGAGGGGTAAGGAGGCAGATACTAGTTTTCTGGTGCCTGGGGCTCTCTACCCAAGAGACAATATACTCACTCCTGATGTCATTTGAGCTGAGTGGATTTGGAGTCTGGTGTTTCCCTCTAAGGATCTGCCTGACAGGTTAGCCAGTATCCTCAGGAGAAAATAAGCTCATTGCTCACAATAACAAGGTATTCATTTCACAAGGAAACAACATATCTCAATTACAGATTCCAACATAAACAGAATAGAGAACCAAGGACTTTTAAATTAGCCAATTAATATATTAAAGGAGATAAGAAAAAATATTAGCAATGTGAAATAAAAAAACATTTTTTAAAAGTCAGCATTAAGTAATAATTAGGAAAAATAAAACACAATGCAATAGATGAGATAAATGTAAAATGGATATAAAGAAAAAGGGATCAAATTGAAAGATCAGAATGAGTAAATCTCCCAATTTGAAGTAGGAAAAGACAAGAAAAAAATTAAATTAAATATGAAAGAAAAGCTAAGAGATGTACAGTACTTAGAATTTTCAGTACTAACATAATAGGAAAAAAAAACCCAAGAAATAAAGAAAAAGGAAAAGAGGTAATGTTTAAAGGAATAAAAAACATAAAAATATTGAATGAGCATAGATTACCAAAGACAAAAGAGAATGAAACCCATCCCTTGACACAATATAGAAAAATTTCAGAATATCAAATATAAAGAGAAAATATTAATGCTTCCAGAGTATATAGCAAACAAGTCAGTAAAGGGGACAAAATGTACTAACAAAAGATAATCCAAGAGAAGGCAGGAAAAGAAAAAACAGAAGTTAAATGAATAGATGAGGGAAAAAAAACAAATACCAAGATAAAATATTTAAACTCAGTGATATCAATAATCACAGTATAGATACATATTTGAAACAATGCAGTTAAATGGCAGAGGTCAGAATGGACAAAAAGCAAAACCCCACTATATGTTATATACAAGAAACCTATCCTATCTAATAAGAGTAATATACAAATTTGACCGTACCTTTGCTACACCCACAGCCATGCCCACCAGCCTATCAGGAGCAGATTATGTAAATAAACCCCAACCAAGATGGCTGCCACCACTGAGAGCAAGAGGAAGGCTTGGGTTTCCCCAGCAACAGAGGCAGCCAAGCTTTCTGCCTGCCATTGCTGGCCTAGGCCTCCATTCTAGGCTACAAAGTTTCAAACAGAAATGGCTGCCACCACAGAGTGAGCAGAAGACTTGGCTCCACTTGAGGCTACAAATTTTCAATTGTAGACATAAATTAATCCCAGGTCCCAGGGCCTCCGCTTAGGTTGCTGGGGGGTGTGGTGGGCCTGTAAACCTCCACAGGCCCCTCGCCCAGGCCACCTCTCACCCCAAGGGAACCCCCACCCTGATCTGGGATATTCTTCAGGACAAACCAGCTGACCCCCACCCATGCACCAGGCTTATATCCTCCTATCTAATAAAAGAGTAATTTGCAGATTGACCATCACTCCAACACACAAGAGGGCTGCCCCTATGTGGTCAAAGATCCTGCCCCCATGTGGACACAAAATGGCCACCACAAGATGGCCAGCAGGGGATGGCTGTTGGGAGGTTCCAGGCCCTGCAAGGGAGGGCAGTTGTAGGTGATCAGGCCAAGAGGGGAGGGCAGTTAGGGGTTACTAGGCTGGCAGAAGAGGGAAGTTGGGGACAACCAGGCTGGCAGGGGAGCAATTAGACATCAATTAGGCTGGCAGGGTAGAGGTTAGTGGGTGATCAGGCTGGCAGGCAGAAGCAGTTAGGGGCAATCAGGGAGGCAGGCAGGTGAGCAGTTTGGAGCCAGCAGTCCTGGATTGAGAGAAGGATGTCTGATTGCCTGTTTAGGCCTGATCCTACCAGGATTGGGCCTAGACGGGCAGTCGGACATACCTTGAGGGATCCCAGATTGGAGAGGGTGCAGGCTGGGCCAAGGGACATCCCCCGCCCCCTGTGCACAAATTTTGTGTACTGGGCCTGTAGTTTTAAATAAAAATGTTTATACAAACATGTTTAAAGTAAAAGGTTTAAGAAATTATAGGACAGGGAAAAATATACTATGCTAACAGTAATAAAAAGAAAGCTGAAGTAACTATTGTAATATCAACAAAGATTCCAGAGCCTTTTATACCCAGAGATAAAAAGGTAACAAATCCTAAATATCTATGTGCCTAATAACAAAACTCCAAAAATACATGAAGCATAAACTAATAAAGGAAAGGCAATAAAAGAGTAAGTCATACTAATATATCATGAGATTGATATTAGTTTTGTTTTGATCAGTTCTGTTATATTATCAGCAGCACAGGGTGCAAAAGAGATAACAGAATAGTACTTTCAAAGTATTGAAGAATAAAGAATACTGAACTTGGACTTTATATCCAAACTATAAGACAGGGCCTTCCTTCATTCCACACCGCCCTCTGGTGATCAGCATACATATCAAGTGGTCCAACTTGAGGTCAGTCGAACTCCTAAGGGGACAATTTGCATATTAGCCTTTTGTTATATAGACTCAGACAACAAGTTTTTTATTTTATTCTTTAATCCTCACCCAAAGACATGTTTATTTTTATTTATTGATTGATTTATTTCAGAGAGAGGAAGGGAGAGGGAGAGATAGAAACATAAATGATGAGACAGAATCATCCATCAGCTCCCTCCTGCATTGCCCCAAGGGGGACCAGGCCACAAGCTGGGAATGTGCACTGACTGGGAATTGAACTGTAATCTCCTGGCTCATAGATCTTTATTAAACCACTGAGCCATATAGGCTCAAATATATATACACAATAAAATATCTGCAAATATATGAAATAAAAATTATAAGAAAACATTTTAAAGTAGAGCCCAGTGGGCAAAGCTCAGTGGTTGAGCATGAACCAAGAGGTCAAAGTCTGATTCCACTCAGGGCCCATGCCCAGATTGTCAGGTAGATCTCCAGTGGGGGTGCTAGGGAGTTCAGGAAGCAGCTGATCAATTATTCTCTCTCATCTTTGGTGTTTCTTTTCTCCCTCTCTCCCTCTGAAATCAATAAAAATATATTTTTTTAATTTTTTAAATAGAATACATGTAGACATTGATAAATTCACTATTATAGTGGGAGATTACTGTCATATTCTTTTAAATTATTGAGAAGCCATGAAAAGCTTACATATGTTTGAGAGAGAATGAGAGACAGAGACAGAGAAGAGAGATTTGCGTCCAAAAACAGCAGAATATACATTTTTACACATCCAATACACTTATGAAAATTGATTAAGTACCATATCATAAAGAAAGCCTCAACAAATTTCAAGAAATAAGATCACTATAAACAAACAAACAAAAAAGAAATAAGATTATTAGATATATTATGGGGGAAAGATATGGCATACAATATACCTCAATCAAATAATTCCTACTTGTGTCCACCCTACATTTTTTTCTTCACAGAACGACTATTAACTACCCAGGGTCTTTCTTTCTTAAAGAATTTATACTAACCCTATAAACATTATTGCTTGTTTTGAGGCTTCTGTCTGGATTCAATGGCATTTACTCTACAGGCTTTGGAAGCTTGCAAAGATACTGGCTTGGTGAAATCTCTTGGTGTATCTGATTTTAACCGCAGGCAGCTGGAGCTAATACTGAACAAACCAGGACTCAAATATAAGCCAGTCTGCAACCAGGTACAGTCTGACAAGAGGGTGGGATGTGGCAAGGAATTTCAAGAGCTACTTAACCTCTAGGGGAAGGTAGGAGAGGTTTGGGGGAAGGAGCAGAGATCAACCAAAGGACTTGTATGCATGAATATAAGTCTAACCAATGGATATGAACACCAGGGGGGTAGGGCATGAGTGTGTGGAGGGTTGGGGGAGGTAATAGAGAGATAAGGACACATATGTAATATCTTAATCAATAAAAATTTTTAAAAAAATAAAAATAAAGAGTTACTTAACATAAAGAACCATAGGTTAAGTGTCAGAAAGTTTTGTGCTCACTCTACAAAAAGATCCTGGACAAGTCTTTTAACTTCTCTCAACTTATGTCTCTTAAAAAATAAAAAATAAAGATTTGAAAGCTTAAATCCAAACCAAAGTAACCCAAAAAAATTTTTGAAGAAAAATAATGATGGGAACAAGACCTGCCAAATATTAAGACAATTGGAATAGAATAGATTAAAAATGGTGGCAGAGTAGGTGGATGCTACACAGACCCACTTCCAAGACCAAACTGGAATTACAACTAAAATAAAAATAAATAAATAAATAAATAAACAAATAAATAAACAAACAAACAAACAAAAAAACCCATCCTGAGTAATTAACTGAAGACTAGCTGTAGAGAACCCTGATAACCAAGCATGGAAAATGGAGACCTCATAGAGACTAGTAGAAAGGATAGAGATGTGAAAGGGCTGGATGGGCTCTAAGAGACAGCAGATGAGGTTCTGGAGATATATCTCAGCTGTGGGGGGTTCCCACTACGAACTCTGAGGTCTAATCCCCAGGCTTGGCCTCCAGCAGAGAGCACCAGATCTAAGAAAGGTGCTCACATAACATCTGGCTGTGAAAAGCAGCAGGGTTGCTGTCTGCCAGCCAGAGATGGTTGGAAATGTGGACACCCTCTTAAAGGGCCAATGTACAAAATTTAATGTTCAGCCACTCACTTTGGGCTCTAGCAGAGGGACAGCATAATGGACTGGAGCTCTGTGAGCAGAAGCTAAATTAGGGGGCTCTGGATTAGCTCAGAAGGCAGACACCCCAGTTGTCTGTGCTGAGTCATTTCCTCACCCTGTGTAGGTCATCTTTCTCAGGCTATTTAGGCAGTTTTTGATCAGGGTGCAGGGTAGGAGGGTGGGGAGACAGTTGACCCACCCTATTGAAAAAATCTTTTGCACTAACCTGTGGAGTTTCTGAGGCCCATTAAGAGACTGAGAATAGCTTTAGCCAGTTTTGCTCAATGAATAGAGGATTGGCCTATGGATTGAAGGATCCAGGATTCAATTCTGGTCAAGAGGACATGCCTGGATTTTGGACTCAGTCCCAGTAGGGGGCATACAGAAGGCAGCTGATCAATGGTTCTCATCACTGATGTTTCTAACTCTTTCTCTCTCCCTTTCTCTCTGAAATAAATAAAATACCTTTTTAAAGAGAGAGAGAGAGAGAGAGAGAGAGAGAGAGAGAGAGAACAATCTATAGTAAGAAGCAATTGCTCCAATTGCCCAGTTGGCAAACTTCTCGCCACATCTGTGTATGATTGCTTAAGGACTATTCAAGACTGAATCCAGTCAGTCTCAGGAGATGGGTCTCAGAAGGCTTTTTGACTTTGCCTGATCTAATTAGTCAGAATCAGCATTTGACACTGTCCTTTACTAGAGATTAGGAATCATAGAAGATCTAACTAATACATAGTCATAAACCCAAATAGCTAGCAATAATGGGAAGACAACAAACAAACAAACCCAAATAAAAGAACAAGAGAATTTTCCAGAAGAAGAGATAAATTAAATGGAGACAAGAAATTTATCTGATATAAAATTCACAATAATGATGGTAAGATGCTCAAAAGAATAAGAAAAGATATAGTAACTATGGAAAAAGAACAGTTGGAAATAAAGAATGACATAGCACTAATAAAGAACACACTGGAAGAAATACACAGCAGATTAGGGGAAGCTGAGGATTGCATCAGTGAATTAGAAGAGAGGACAGAAAAAAAATCACATAGAGAACAAAAAGAAACAAATTTAAAAAGAAGAAGACAGCTGAGCTGTGGGATAACATGAAATGAAAAAGTATTTGCATAATATAAATGTACAAGAAAGGGAAGAAAGTGAGCAAGAAACAGAACATGTTTGAACAAATAATAGCAGAATATTTCCCTAACATAGTGTAGAAAAAAATTCACACAATTAGGAGACAGAGAAAATCCCAAGCAAGAAGAACCTAGAGAGCCCAACATCCAGACACATCATAATTAAAATGATAAAAATTAAAGAAAAAGAGAATCTTAAAGGCAGCAATAGAAAAGCAATTTGTTACCTACAAAGGAGCTCCCATAAGGCTGTCAGCTGATTTCTATTCAGAAACTCTACCAGTCAGAAGGAACTGGAATGAAGAAGTCAAGGTAATGAGAAGCAAAGGTCTGAAACCAAGTTGACTATATCCAGCAAGGCTATCATTCAAAAGAGATGGTAAAATAAAGAGCTTCCCAGACAAAAAAAAGGAGTTTATCACCACCAAACCAGCATTGCAAGAAATGTTTAAGGGAATGCTGAAATGAGAAGAAGAAATAGAGAAACCTAGGCAAACAGAATACAAATGTCAGTGAAAAAGTATCTATCAATAATAACCTTAAATAAAAGTGAATTAAGTGCTCCAAGCAAAAGACAAAGGGTAGCTAAATTTATACAAAAACATGACCAAACTATATGCTGTCTACAATGAGACTCAATTCAAAGCAAAAGACACAAACAGGATGACAGTGAAAGGATGGAAATAAATTTTCCATACAAATGAAAAAAAAAAAAAAGCTGGGGTAGCTATATTCATATCTGCCAAAATAGGCTTTGAAATGAAGTCCATAACAAGTGTCAACAAAGGTCACTTCATAGTAATAAAGGAATAGATCCAACAATAAGATATAATTCTGATAAATATATATATGTACTCAATATAGGAGCACCTAAATATAAGAAACTTCTTGAGGACTTTAAGGGAGAGAGAGAAAATAATACAGCTATCATGGGGACTTTAACACTCCCACTTACTTCACTGGATAGATTTCCAAACAAAAAATTAGTAAGGAAACCATGACTCTAAATAACACACTAGATCACATGGATTTAGTTAACATTTATAGACCATTTCACCCCAAATCTTCAGAATATATATTCTTTGCAAGTGCACATGGGTCATTCATAAAGAACACAAAACAAGTCTCTACAAGTTCAAAAGATTGAAATAATATCCAGCATCTTCTCAGATAACAGTGGAATGAAATTAGAAATAAATTACAGTAAAAACACCCCAAAACACATGGAGGTTAAATAGCATATTATTAAACAATGAATGGGTTACCAACGAGATCAAGAGAGAAATAAAAAATGTCCTTGAAAGAAATGAAAATGAAAACACAATAACCCCAAGTGTCTCTGGGACACAGCAAAAGGAGTCTTGAGAGGAAAGTTCATAGCACTACAGGCCTACCTCAAAAAACAAGAAAAAAAAAATAAACTATTTAACCCTACAACCTAAAGAATTAGAAAGAGAACAAGAAAAGCCCAGAGTAAGTAAAAGGAATGAAATAACAAAGATTAGAGCCAAGCACACAAAGCCATTCTATCAACTCAGGGAAGCAGCCAAAATGCAGAGAAAAAGAATCAGGTCACAAATGAAAGAAATGGAGGAAAACAAATGACTGGATGTAGAGTTCAAAACCATGGTTATAAGGTTTTTCAAGAATTTTCTAGAAAAGGCCGATATTTTTAATGAGACCCTCGAGGATATGAAAAAGAACCTACTAGAAATTAAGCATACACTGACTGAAATAAAGAATAATATACAGAGATCCAACAGCAGATCAGAGGATTGCAAGAATCAAGTCAAAGATTTGAAATACAAAGAAGCAAAAAACACCCAACTGGAAAAGCAAAAAAATATATAATCCAAAAATATGAAGATAGTGTAAGGAGCCTCTGGAAAACTTTAAGTGTACCAACGTCTGAATTATTGGGGTGCCAGAAGAGAAAGAGCAAGATATCAAAAATCTATTTGAAGAAATAATGATAGAAAACTTCTACTACCTGGTGAAAGAAATAGACTTATAAGTCCAAGAAGCCAGAGACCACCCCCAAACAAAAGGAATCCAAAAAGGACCATACCAAGATACATCATAATTAAAATATCAAGAACAAAAGATAGAATATTAAAAGCAGCAAGATAAAAACAGTTACCTACAAGGGAGCACCCATATGACTGTCAGCTGATTTCTCAACAGAAACCATGCAGGCCAGAAATAGTCAAAGTAATGAATAGCAAGAACCTACAACCAAGATTACTCTACCAGCAAAGCTATCATTCAGAATTGAAGGTCATATAAATAGCTTCACAGATAAGAAAAAGCTAAAGGAGTTCATCACCACCAAACAGCATTATATGAAATACTGAACAGTATTCTTTAAGAAGAGGAAGAAGAAAAAGGTAAAGATAAAAATGAACAACAAAGTGACAACAAATACATACCTATCAACTAGTGAATCTAAAAATCAAGTGATTAAAAACATGATGAGCAGAATAAACTGGTGAATATAATAAAATCAGGGGTATAGAAAGAAAGTGGACTGACAATTCTCATGAGAAGGGGAGTTGGGGTGTGGGAAGAGACAGGACAAAAATCCTACACCTCTGGATGAGGTCAGTGGAGGGGTGTGGTAAGAGCAGAGGGTGGGGTGAGAACCAGGTGGAGGGGAGCTATGGAAGGAAAAAACGAGAAACAACTATAACAAGCCGAACAATAAAGATTTATTTTTTAAAATTTGATGCAAAATATAGTAGGACAAGCTAGTGTCAAATGAATGGGTTTTTAAATAAACTATTTAACCCTATAACTAATGGTGTAGGAGAAATGCCTAGTTATGTGGAAACAATATAGAGTTTTGCCTATCATACTCCAAAATGAATGTCCCTATGATTTAGAGTTAAAGAGAAAGACAAAGTCTTTGTAAATACTACACAAGAATTTCAGTTTTATGAAGCTATGGACAGAAAAGTAAACCATGGAAAAATTATAAAGATGATGTTAAATTTAACAATATAAAAATGTTAAATGTAAAAATATAAGAAGCAAAGAGCAAGTAAATATAATTATATTTTTAAATATAATAGAAAAGAGGTTTATATCCTTATGAATTAAAAGTCTAATAAAAATCAACGAAAAAATAGAAAAAATACTAAGACTCAAGAAGAAAATGGGCAAAAGTAGGGAACAGAAATTAGCAGAAGACAATTTGCAAGATTGGTAAATATATGAAAATGTGTAATTGTACTAGTATTTACAGAAACTGAAATTTAAGTGTGATGACATGCTCTCTCCCCCTCCTGTGATCATGCCAGCACATTTCCCTTCCACCTCTTCTTCCCTCTCAGGCATGCATCTCCTAACTCTAGGTGACCCCAGGAGACCTGCAGTCAGGGGAGCATTGGCCAGCAGCAGCTCAACCTGGACTAACCCTGAAACTGTCTCCAAACCCCTTTTTCTCTGATTTGGCTCATTGGGAAATCAGTGCTTTTAGTAACTTGAAAAGTCTGGCATGAGTCCATGACGAAAAGAATGAATTATTACTTATGTCATGACTATGGCCCACACCTGACATAGAAAAGTGGCTATTTTACAAGTACCGCTTCCAAACTGACACCTAAGCTAACACTATACAGTATGCTCTCAAGTACATAGAGGAGCAACCTTTGACTTCCTAACTGACCTCAATCCATCCCCTACTCCTCCTTTTTCCCTCACCAGCACATCTCCTTCCTACACCCCCAAGAACAATATTTTGTCATTTAAATGTTGAAATGACAATAGGTTTCATTATACAGAGAAAGATGGTAACTTTTTTATCTCAGAATAAAAAAGAGAGTAAAAATTTGACAATGTGTCTCCTCATGCTAATGAGTAAATACCCTAATCTGTTGGCACAAGAATGTTGATCAGCTTCACAAATATATCCGATGAGGGAGACAAGACGTATTGGAAGATCTCAGCCTGAGGCTATTCATGTGTTGCAGGTTGTCTGAAAGCAGAGCATAGCAATACTGTAGCGATGGCTTACCGATACTGCACCCCTTCTGAAGCGCCATCTTCAACAGTTTGCAGCATCCACAGGGATGCTCCCAGAGATTCTGCCTCTGTCCTCTCTGTTTACTTATTGTTTTCAGTGTTGAAAAAAAAAATAAGAACTCTCATCCAAGAAAATAAAATTCATCGTTAAATTTAGTTTCATACATGTTCTTCCTCTTGTGAAAATATTCCTAGATGCTTGATAGCTAGAAACTGAGGGCTTCTATGACATGTCACTTCTACTTACTAAGACTAATCTAAACATTGAGACCGTTTGGAAACTATTTTCTAGGATGTTTATTATAAACAACTGATTCTGTTCATTTCAAGTTTGAAACTATGATAGGGACACAATATTGAATTTTACCCCCAATTATTTTACAATTAACCCACAGATGGTGCCCTTACTATCCTTGTTGTAATTAACTTCACTGGTATATAAAACAATGTAAGTTTCTTTGTTAGAAAAAATATTTAGAATTTATCTCACTATCCATAATACTTTGAAATGAAGTTTATTTCAGGATTTTTTTTTAAACTATGTAAAATTGTATTCAACTACAAGGCCTTAATTTTTTGCTCTGCTCTCCAATGCAACCACATAGGTGGAGTGCCATCCATATTTCACCCAGAGAAAACTCCTAGAATTTTGCCAACAACATGACATTGTCATTATTGCATATACCCCTTTGGGGATCTCTAAGAGTCCAGGCTGGTAAGTAATGCTATATGTCTCTTCAGGAAGTGTTTCCTTTGATGCAGAGTATGAGGCTAATGTAAATTATTTTATTGAAATGATTCTATTGGCTGTGTAATCTTAAAAAACTTACTTAAGCCCTTCAGGTCATTCTTCACATATCCAAACTGAGCTAATAAAACTTTCCTCACTCTGATGTTATAAGAATTGATTATACTATATGTATAAAATTACCTAACAGTGCCTAAAACACAGAGATGCTCCATACATGTTAGTTTAGGTATTATTTGATAGAGTCTCTATGGCCATATTCCTAAATTTTAGAATTTTTTGATTTCTTTATTCAATGGTGACACTTCTACTGTGATGTGTTCCACAGACCAAAGTGGAAATTTTTCTACTCTAATATGATTCCAAGGGTTGTACCTTTCCTTTTTCCACTTGAGGTTTCCTACCTTCTCACATATGCCTTCTTTCAGCCCAGCCCTCTCTATAAGACACATCAAAACGTATTTACTTTCTCAAAAAGGCAGAATATAAATTTGCCTCCCTTGATCTTCCCACACTAAGAACAACTCTTCATTGACGACTCTGCAATCACAGAAATTGCTTACAGATGACCTGAAATGTCCGCGTGAATGGGAAGACAGAGGAGAAGGATTGATTAACCACTGCTTCTCATCGGTCTCCTAAATATCATGCATGTTTTTATTTTTTTAAGGGTGATTACATATTTCCAACCTTTGTTAAAGGATGAACTTCTAAACTCATTGGGGAAAAAGTACAATAAGACTGCAACTCAAGTTGCTTTGCGTTTCAACATCCAGCGAGGGATAGTTGTCATTCCTAAAAGCTTTAACCCTAAAAGGATCAAAGAAAACTTTCAGGTAAGAGAACTGCTTCTGAAAATGTAAAAAGTAGGATATTTTTATTCAAAGTATTTTTTTTTTAGATTAAGAAGGAACTTGTAATGCCTTCATGTTTCATTTTACACCAGCTCCCTGGCCCACTCTGCCCATATCTGAATTTAATTTTAGCTAAACTTGAGACAATTGCTAGCACTTCGGGGATTGCTTTGCTGATTGTACATTACAGGCATACTTCAGAAATATTACAGGTACACCATTCTAGACCACCATAATAAAGTGTGAATCGCAATAAATTAATACCATGTTTCGCTTTGAAAATTCAATGGAAAAATATCCTTGGATGAGGATTAACAAAAAAACTACAAATTTTGAGGTATCTGAAACAAAAGTGTTCATGGATCTAAAATTTTACCGTTCAGCCCCGCCAGCGTGGCTCAGTGACTGAGCGTTAACCTATGAACCAGAAGGTCACAATTTGATTCTGGTCAGGGCACATGCCTGGGTTGTGGGCTCAGTCACCACTATAGAGCATGCAGGAGGCAGCCAGTCAATAAGTGTCTTTCATCATTGATATTTCTCTACTTCCCCCGCCCTTCCTCTTTGAAATAAATAAAAATATTTTTTAAATGATGAGAGAAGTGATTAAAAGGGCAAAACAGAAGTTTTTCGAAAGTGCAAAAGCAAATTTAGAGATAAGGGAACATTTTTAAGTGCACACAGGCTCTAGTCCAAAATCAAAAGTTCAGCCTCTTGCCCTAACCAGTTTGGCTCAGTGAATAGAACGTCAGCTTGCGGATTCAAGGATCCCAGGTTCAATTCCAGTCAAGGGCATGTACCTTGGTTTGAGGCACATCCCTGGTGGGAGATGTGCAAGAGGCAGCTGATTGATATTTCTCATTCATCGATGTTTCTAACTCTCTCTCCCTCTTCCTTACTCTCTGTAAAAAAATCAATAATATATATATATTTTTTAAGTTTAGCATCTTAGGAGAACTAAGATGGCGGCAAAGGCAAAACACCTATCTTGCCGTCATAATCAGCAATTTTAATACTACAACTTAACGAAAGAACAAACACCTTCCAGAATCACCAGAAAGCTCGCCGAGTGAAAATTCCACAAATAAAAGTGAAGATAAGACACTGTGACTCAGAGGAGCTGCGGCAAACAGCGTTGAAAGATTCGCACGGAGAGAGGTTTGGAGTGCGCGCCGCGGAGAGGGCGGGCGGCTGAAAACCGGCCAGTTTTCTCGAACGGGAAGACAAAGACGTCCCACTGGACTGATTCTCCAGCTCTGGGCGAAGTCCAGAGAACCCACTATCACAGGGGGTGAAAACTGGACAGTGGGAGGGCACGCCGAAGCTCGGGTGCTGCAGGGGTCTCCCGGCTTGTGGAGAAGGCAGCTTGCGCGAACAGCTCGGCTGCGTGATGGCACAGAGAGCGCACCGAGACTTGCCTCTCATTCGGAAAACCGTCAGACTGCTTTGTTTTACGAACCTGGGTGAGACATTGCGCATGCAGACTCATTTTGGGAAAGTCTGAATTCCCCGGCAACCGGCAGCCGGTGGAGCTCCGCAGCGGCTCTCTCTCAGAGTGCTGGCGGCCATTGCCCCCGGCACAGAGTCCCTGGGGCCACATAGGGCGGAGCTAACGCTGTCTGCTTGGCCCAGAGACTCCGCCCACCCAACCTGAGCACAGCTGAGCTTCACTCACAGACAATTGGCCTGGAGGTCAACCCTCCAAGTGCTAGCAACGATTAACTGAGCTTAACTTCAGCAAGACTGTGCAGCCCATATCCACCTCAGGTAACCGGGGAGGCTGAGCCACTATCCCTAGTAGGAAGTCTACCACACAAAGCTAATTGACCAACTCAGGGAAGCAGCCACCATGCAGCAACATGGAAAGAAATCAGATGTGAAAGAAATGGAGGAAAAAAAACGACTGGACATGGAATTCAGAACCACGGTTATAGGGTTTTTTAAGAGGCTCCAACAAAAGATCAAGGCCTATAAGGAAATAAGCAAGACCACAAAGGAAATGAATGAGTCCTACAAGAAAATGAACAACACCTTCCAGGATATAAACGAGACCTGTAAAGAAATGATCAAGACCAACGTGGAAATGAAAGAAACCCTCAAGGATATAAAGCAGACTCTCAAGGATATGAAAAAGGACCAACCAGAAATTAAGCATACACTGACTGAAACAAAAAATATTATACAAAGACCTGAAAGTGCTCTGGAGCACCCCAAGAACCAAGTTAAAGATTTGAAATACAAAGAGGTAAAATCCACTCAGCTGAAAAAGCAAGAAACCAAAAGAATCCAAAAAATTGAAGATAGTGTAAGGGGCCTCTGGGACAACCTCAAGCATACCAACATCCGAATTATAGGGGTGCCAGAAAAAGCGAGAGGCCAAGACAATGAAAACCTATTTGAAGAAATAGTGACTGAAAACTTCCCACACCTGGTGAAAGAAATTGACTTAGGAGTCCAAGAAGTGCACCGAACCCCAATATATAGGAACCCTAAGAGGACCACACCGAGGCACATCATAATTAAAATGCCAAGAGCAAAAGACAAAGAGAGAATATTAAAAGCAGCAAGAGAGAAACAGTTGGTTACCTATAAGGGAGCACCCATACGACTGTCAGCGGATTTCTCAACAGAAACGATGCAGGCCAGACGGGAGTGGCAAGAAATATTCAAAGGGATGAACAGCAAGAATCTACAACCAAGATTACTCTATCCAGCAAAGCTATCATTCAGAATTGAAGGTCAGATGAAGTGCTTCGCAGATAAGAAAAAGCTAAAGGAGTTCATCACCACCAAACCAACATTATATGAAATGCTGAAAGATATTCTTTAAGAAGAGGAAGAAGAAAAAGATAAAGATGAAAATTATGAACAACAAATACACATCTATCAACAAATGAACATAAAAATCAAGTGAATTGATAGGCTGTTGAACAGGATAGACTGGTGAATAGAACAGAGACATGGACATAGAGAGGGAATGGACTGACAATTCTTGAGGAGAAAAGGGTTGTGGGAAGTGTAGCAAGAGACTGGACAAAAATCTAGCAACAATGGGAGAGGACAGTGGGGAGGGGGAGGTGAGGGTGGAGGGTAGGATCGGTACAGGGTGGAGGGAAGCTATAGGGGGATAAAAAGGGGAAACAATGTAATTAATAAACTGAACAATAAAGATAAAATAAATAAATAAATAAAATAAAAATAATACCCCCCCCAAAAAAAAGTTTAGCATCTTATCCAGAAAAAATAATAATTCTTCAGATGTCCTAAACATACGTTATTTCACAGCATTTGGAATTTCTTGTAAAATGTCTCTAGCAGAATTATCTTAAGACAACACGCAGAGGAGAATTCCTATTCCAGTTCCATTAAGTGGATCCCCAAAGCTAGTCTAACTCCTCTTAGACATTTTCAGAGATGTTCATAAATCTTAGAAGGTTTCCAATTGCTGGTCCCACTCTGTAATCCCAAGTTTGATCCGTTTTCTGTCATTTTAAATGTCTGTCTTTTATTTTTGTTATTTCAGATCTTTGACTTTTCTCTTACTGAGGAAGAAATGAAGAGCATCGAAATCTTGAATAAAAATCTCCGCTTAGTGGATCTCGTCAGGTGAGTTCTGGAGGATCCTTAATCAGGTACCACCCAGTGGTATTGGATTGAAAAGCATCACCAAGTGGGTCCTTATGAACCTAGACTTCTGTCCACAGAAAGCACAAGGCTAAAGGTCACTGGGCAGCATATTCTGAATATTAAATCGATCTGGGTAAATTACATTCATTCTAAAGTTCCTACAAATCTACATTTTTATTTAAAACAAGATTTCTGGTATATAAATACATCCTATGACAGATTAAGGCATGGCAGACTAAAGACCTTAAGAAGAACTTAGTCATAGTGTACAAATAATACGATTCAAATTAGTCCAAATGGACCACAATTATTCAAACACCATATGCATTTCTTCCTAAAAATCAAAGTGATGCATGAATCATCAACAAAAAATACTTCCTGGGTCAGAGACATGGGAGTGTAGTAGAAAGAGTATCAAGTTTTATTTTATTTACTAGAAGCCCAGTGCATGAAATTCATGCATGAAGGTGGGGGAGGGGGGTCCCTCAGCCAGGTCTGCATCTTCTCCAATCCGAGACCCTTCGTGGGATGTCTGACTGCCTCTCCCAATGCAGGACCGCTGGCTCCTAACCACTCGCCTGCCTTCCTGCCTGATTGCCCCTAACCACCTCTGCCTGCCTGTCTGATTGCCTCTAACTTCTCCCCTCCTGGACTGATCACTCCTCACCACCTCTGCCTTGGCCTTCACCCAGGACCCACTATTCCCTCCTCTGGCTGGTCCCAGGCACCCAGGACTCAGGCTTCCCTCCCTCTGGCTGGCCCGCAGGCACCCAAGACCCAGGCTGGCTCACCCAGGCTGGTCAATGCTGCAGGAGATTGTGGGCAGGCAACTTCGCCTGGGCTGCAGCCATAGGTGCTGGGGTCTGGAACCGCAGGGAGGGCAGCTTGTCCCTCTCCCTGGCTGCAAGAGCAGGCGCTGGTGCCTGGGAACATGGGGTGAGCAGCTTGTCCCTCTCCCAGGCCACAACCCAGACACTGGCGCCTGGGACTGCGGGGTGTGTGGGCTGACGCTCTCCCAGGCCAGGCCGCAGGCACAGGTGCAGCCACTGGCACCCGGGACTGCAGGGCGGGCGGTTTGTCCCTCACTCTGGCCACAGCCTGGCTAGTCCCCATTCCTCTATCGAGAGCTCATTGGTGCCTGGTTGGTTCCCATTCCTCTCACCCCAATGTTCAGTGTCTGAGCATTAAGGCATGAGGGCATGACCACCATTTGCATATTACCTTTTTATTCGATAGGATGACTAGAGGCCTGGTGCACATTTGTGCACCGGGAGGGGGAAGTCACTCAGCCTTCCCTGCCCCCTCTCTCAGTCCAGGACCCCTCAGGAGATGTCTGCCTTCCAGCTTAGGTCCTGCTCATAGCGACTGGTCATTTTGTTGTTTGGTTGATTTGCATATTAGGGTTTTATTATATAGGATACCTCTATCTGTCTATCTGTCATCTATCCATCTGTCTCCCTGCCCTCAAGGAACTTGCTTTCAGTTTAATATTTCATTTTTCCTCCCCTTAGGAATGATTTTTCTGTGTGAGCTATAATAAAACTATGTACAGAGCAATTTGAATATCAAAGGCTGTGTCAAATGAGTAGGGTTCACAATGCAGCTGCCAATTCTTTGAAGAAAGCAGAGTAGGATTTGAAAAGGGACAGACATTTTTTGAAAAGCCAAGTGCATGCATTTTTGAAGACAGCCCTTCATTGCTCACAGAGGCTCCTGGCACAGTGATTCCACCAACTGAAACCACCCAGAGAGTTTTCAAGGCAGACATGCCTTCAAGGCAGGCTCCTGCCCCTGAAATAAGAGTTTATTTGATCTCAGAAGCCTAGCCACAGAGACTTTAAGAGCTCTCTGGATGATCCTCATAAGCAGCCAAGTTGAGAGCCCTTGCCTCAGGTGATAGCAAGAGGCTGTAGGTAGGGAAAAACTGGCTGTGTTACCAGGCTGTTGTAAAAACCTCCTATGTATAGGGTGGGGCAAAAGTAGATTCACGGTTGTGAATATGCAAAACAGAGTTAAGCTATTGTAATAATAATAACCTGCATGTATTTTTCTTTTTTTTTTTTTATTTATTTAAAAATATATATTTTATTGATTTTTTACAGAGCAGAAGGGAGAGGGATAGAAAGTCAGAAACATTGATGAGAGAGAGACATCGATCAGCTGCCTCTTGCACACCTCCTACTGGGGATGTGCCCGAAGCCAAGGTACATGCCCTTGCCAGAATCGAACCCGGGACCCTTCAGTCTGCAGTCCGACGCTCTATCCACTGAGCCAAACCGGTCTCGGTGAAATAAAACATTTTAAACAAAACAGCTTATTTCTTTTTTTCCCCCTACCCCCTCACCCAGCCTTTTTGGCAACTATCAGATTAATCTCTATATCTATGGGTCTGTTTTTCTTTGTTTATTCATTTGTTTTGTTTTATAGATTCCACATGTAAGTGAACTCATATGTTATGTCTTTCCCTGATTTATTTTTACTTAGAAAAGACTCAATTCTTCATTTCAAAGTGGTTACCTAGGAAGGCTGACTAGTCTTGTCTCCTAACTGGATTCTACACCTTTTTTTTTTTTTTTTTTTTTTTTTTTTACCCAACAGATTTTATTTTTTTTTTTTAATTTTTATTTTTTATTTTTTATTGTTCAGTTTATTAATTACATTGTTTCCCCTTTTTTATCCCCCTATATCTTCCCTCCACCCTGTACCTATCCCACCCTCACCTCCCCCTCCCCAATGTCCTCTCCCATTGTTGCAAGATTTTTGTCCAATCTCTTGCTGTACTTCCAACAACCCTTTTCTCCCCAAGAATTGTCAGTCCATTCCCTCTCTATGTCCATGTTTCTGTTATATTCACCAGTTTATCTTGTTCATCAGCCTATCAGTTCACTTGATTTTTATGTTCATTTGTTGATAGATGTGTATTTGTTGTTCATAATTTATATTTTTACCTTTTTCTTCTTCCTCATCTTAAAGAATATCTTTCAGCATTTCATATAATACTGGTTTGGTGGTGATGAACTCCTTTAGCTTTTTCTTATCTGCGAAGCACTTTATCTGATCCTCAATTCTGAATGATAGCTTTGCTGGATAGAGTAATCTTGGTTGTAGATTCTTGCTCTTCATTATTTTGAATATTTCTTGCCACTCGCGTCTGGCCTGCATCGTTTCTGTTGAGAAATCCGCTGACAATCGTATGGGTGCTCCCCTGTAGGTAACCAACTGTTTTTCTCTTGCTGCTTTTAATATTCTCTCTTTGTCTTTTGCTCTTGGCATTTTAATTATGATATGTCTTGGTGTGGTCCTCTTTAGATTCCTATATTTTGGGGTTCTGTGTGCTTCTTGGGCTTTTAAGTCAGTTTCTTTCACCAGGTGGGGAAAGTTTTCAGTCACTATTTCTTCAAGTAGGTTTTCATTAACTTGCTCTCTCTCTTTTTCTGGCACCCCAATAATTCGGATGTTGGCTTGCTTGAGGTTGTCCCAGAGGCCCCTTACACTATCTTCAATTATCTGAATTCTTTTTGTTTCTTGCTTTTCCAGCTGAGTGGATTTTGCTTCTTTGTATTTCAAATCTTTGACTTGGTTCTTGTGGCCCTCTGGACTGCTTTTAGGACTTTGTGAAATATTTTTTATTTCAGTCTGTGTATGATTGATTTCTAGTTGGTCGTTTTTTTTATCTGTGAGGGTCTGGTTCGTGTCCTCAGAGGTCTTGCTCATTTCCCTGAGGGTCTCATTCATCTCCTTGTAATTCTCATTCATTTGCTGGTTGGTCTTAATTATTTCCTGGTAATTCTCATTAAGTTGATCGGCCTTTTGTAGGAGCCTCTTGAAAAGCCTTATAACCGTGGTTTTGAACTCTATGTCTTGTCGTCTTTTCTCCTCCATTTCTTTCACACCTGATTTCTTTCCATGTTTCTGCATGGTGGCTGCTTTATGTGGTGGCTATCCTCAAAGGGACAGTGGCTCAGTCTCTCCAGTTACTTGAGGTGGGTACTGTTACTGCAATCCTTTATGGGTTGTATTCAGTGTTTTTGAATTTAAACCCCGCTTTTTGTTGTTAGCCCTAGGAGGGTTTGACCTCCAGGCCAATTGGCTGTGAAGCTCAGCTGTGCTCAGGTTGGATGGGCGGAGTCTCTGGGCTAAGCCTCGGTGGCGCAGCGGCTGGGTCCTATGCAAGGCTCGCGGGCTCGGGTCTGTGCTGGGTGGGGATGGCTGCAGACTCTTCCAAGAGAGAGCTGCTAGTCTCTTCCCCTTGCCAGCCAACCCTGCCTTTCCCCACATGTGCCTGCACACCAAAAGTCTAGCCCAGGGCTGTAAAATAGATGGTTTCTGGAACCAGGAGACAAGTTTCCAGGGGGCAAGTCGCGGGTTTGCTGTCCCTTGGGGCTAGGAGCTTCTGCCGCGCCCCGCTTCCAGGGTGTGTCCCCCGGACCTCGGACCTCGCCGGTTCTGGGGAATCTGTGCAGGGAGACTTCTCGTACCCGGATCTCGGACCTCGCCCGGCTTGGGAAATCTGGGCCCCCTCGGAGAAATCCGGCCGGTCCCTGCTCCAGCCCCAGCCCGCGCGCGCGACCAGGGCGGCTCCTAACCTGTTTCAATCTGCGCTCCCGCTGGTCCTGAGTCTGTGTCCCTCCTCTGCTGCTATTAGTGGAGTTTACATTCAGCCAGCTTTCTGGCGATTCTGGGTGCTTGTCTGTTCTGCTGTTATGTTGTAGTTCTTAAATCGTTGCGCGGGGCAGAACAATAGGTGTTTGCTTATGCCGCCATCTTGGTGTCTCTGTGCATGTATTTTTCTATATGAACCACTGTAAGCCTACTTTTGCCCCACTGTGTATAATAATTTACACCAATTGTGGAAGTCATCTAAATTACTGGCATACATTTGTTCATAGCATTCCTATAGAAAGTTATAAGATCTTCTTGCATTGTATTTCATTTTAGCTTACATTTCCAGGGTATTTTAGACACTTCCCTTTATTGTATAAAATAATGTTACTTGTGAGACTTGAAAATAATTTTATATTCCCCATTCTTATGTGGATGAAGGCAAAATTAAATAAATTTACTGTCTTATGTAAGATACAAATAAAGTATCTAATCCAGTGCCTGACATGTAAAAGATGAAGGAAATAAAGTAATATTTACTAAATATAAGTCCAGGACTGAGCTAGGTAATGACATATAAAACTTTAATTTATCTTCCATCAATTCATTTATGCCCACGTAACAATATTATGTATGTGTGTGTGTATATACGTAGACAACAAAGTATAGGATTATTAAATGTACAACTTAAATTAATAAACATTATTTTTCTGAAAAAATATTATGAAAATACTTTCTTTTTTAAGTGAAAAGTACAGTGTAGTCCTAGTACAATGTTCTGACATACCTTAGCGAACACGAAGGGTCATGTAGATTACTACGACCTATTATAACTACATTCTTTTCACCAAATTACAGTGTTCACCTGGGTGGAATGCTTGTTAAACCCATTCACAGACACCGCTGAATCCTGGAGTGATAATGGTTAACATAACTAAACATGACTTAGGGAAAACTCAGGCTGCAAAGTAATTTTAAAAATATTTTTAATTGATTTCAGAGAGGAAGGGAGAGGGAGAGAGAGCTGGAAACATCAATGATGAGAGAGAATCAGCTGTCTCCTGCACATGTCTCCTACCGGGGATCAATCCCACAACCCATGCACGTGCCCTGACAGGGAACTGAACCTCGATCTTCTTGTATATAGGTCCATGCTCAATCACTGAGCCATGCAGGCTGGGCATGCCGAGGTAATATTTTAAGATTTATCTGAATAAACCATGGTGGACAACTGGCCTCTGCTTCCTCTTTCACCTAATTTCCCGCCCATGTCCCACTCCCTACCTGCTCTCACTCACTGCACTCCTCACACCCTTGGAGGCCACATGCTGCTTCTGACCCCAGGCAGTTTCACACCCTGTTATATCTCACATGTTACCATTACCACCACCATCACTGAGAAGGTGTACCTGATTACTTTAATCTAAACAGGTCACACCTATTTCTTTTTCATGATCTTTTTTTTTCTTCTGGGAATTAATTCCAAGCCACCAGCTCTCTCGCTCTGCTCTCCCACTCTGCAAAGTTCTTCAAGCCACCCACTCTGCTCTCGCCCTGCAGCAATGGTATCTGGGACCCTATGGGAGGGGCCTGGCGCCTGTCTGGGACCCCGGCCACCTGATGCCACCCCACCCCCCCTACTTGGTGCTTGCCTATGCAAATTAACCTGCCATCTTTTGGGGTTAATTTGCATACTCACTCCTGATTGGCTAATGGGCATTGCAGAGGTATAGTCAGTTTGCACCCTTCTCTTTTATTAGTGTAGATTGTTGAAACTATTAGCCAAGAATCTAGTTTTATTTTATTTTATTTTATTTATTGTTGACACTATTACAGATATACCCATTTCCCCTTTACCACCTCCACCCAACCCCAGACAGCTCCCCCCCCACCAACTCTGGCCATCACCACACTGTTGTCTGTATCCATCGACTATGTATATATGTTCTTTGACTAATCCCTTCATCTCAAGAAATTAGTTTTAGATGAATGCTCACTTATAAGATTTGAAGCTTCTAGCTAGACCATTCTAGCTCCATCCATCCACAAGTAAAATTCCTAACACTCCTTCAAATGTTGCCAGATTCTGTTATTTAATGAGGTAGCCCTTTATTCTCTAAATATTATAGGTCCTTGAAAATAAAAAGTTAATACACACACGTAATGTATATACATACACAATTTTTTCCTCTTAATCATTTTTTGTTAATATTTCCAGTTCTTTAGATCACCTGAATAGTCATCTTATTTTACAATCTTCTCTTTAAGTGAGCAATATAAATGCTCATAAAAATCATTCATATACTTTGGATACTTTGGACCTCAAGTATTTCAAGAGTCAAAAACTGCTGTGACTACATTAATACCAAATTTCTGAATCCATTTCTGAATGAATAAAATAGCTTTCTAATGTGAATTTTTTAGGGAAAAATTTTTTGACATCTAAACACAAGAATGAAAAAAATAAACACAAACTTGGAAATAAAAAACATATTGGTTAATTAATAGCTCTTGAAGATAAATGGTTTCTATTGAATAAATATCATTAAATTAGGAAGAGATAGTAGGATGTAGTCAGTCCACCAATATACTGATCATTTTTACAGTTAGTTGGTAACATTATTTGACAATTGACATGTTTAATACCTAATTCTAGAAACACTGAAAAAATAACTTATCATACCAGGAATAGAAAAATCATCAAGGAGAAACAAATATTAGGCCACAGAGGTAAAAAAAAAAAAAAAGGGGGGGGGGAGGGAGGTATTATTTAGGCACAATGGGCCATGATTCTTTTTTGTTTTCCATCAAGTTTATTATTAAGTGTATTTCACAGTCTTTTCCTGTTTTAATTTAATCTGTATTTTATTTTAATTTATAAAATTAAATCTTTATTGTTGAAAGTATTACATATGTCCCTGTTTTCTCCCATGAACTCTTTCCAGCCTGCCCTGGCCCCTGCCCCAGGCCTTCACCACCCTATTGAATGTGACCATGAATATTTTAATTGAAAGCTCATAGTACTTGTAGAGAATTGAGGTTTAGATGTGCTCCATGACAGGCACCATACACACACACACACACACACTCCTTTTAAAGACTGTTTCACCATTGCTATTTAAGAGATAGGTTTATCATCATCACTGTCAACATTACAGCAGAAACTTCCTTTGCTGGTCATCACCTTCTAGAGCTCAAACTATGAAGTCTCAGGAGACCTAGTGAGAAGGGTGAGGAAGCACTGTGAGGAGAAGGGGTGAACTTGCTTGGTGACAGCTGTCAAGTGAAGTGCCTCTGTGGTTCACTGACACAGGAGGAAGCCTCTATCACTACAGCAGAAGGGAGGGAGGAGTTGGAAAGAGGCAGGCTTCACTCGCCTCCTGTGTTTTTGTTCTGAGCAAAATGTTGGTGTAGAGGCAGCCAGCCCCCTCCATGCCCAAAGTGAAACCCAGGTGCTGTCTAGGCTTTAGTAAAAGTGCTGATTTAAAGAAAACTGGGAGGAGGTGGGTAAGAAACCTAAGGAATGATTGAGAGAGAGAGGGAGGGAATGGTCGGTGAAATTGTCAGAAGATGCTAGTTAACACATACAGCTGTGTGACTTTGTAATGAAAGGTTTTCCCTTGTTTTGGCAGGTGGTCTGATCATCCCGAATACCCATTCCATGATGAATACTAACTTCAGAGAGCTCCTGCACTTATTTTTCCCTGTGTGTGTACCACAACCTTTGGCTGGTTGCTTCTCCCACATATGGAAGTGAAAAAGATTTTGCTATCCTCAGATGAAGTGGTGATGGGCTTAACTTCTGCATAAGAGAAGTGACTTTGACTTAACTATGTTGAAGAAAAAAAGTTTATATCTATTGAAATAATAGTTTGAAATTAAATAATTAAATTGTCAACAAAGCAATAGTGATTTGGTGGTTGTGTGTTTCCACCATTTTTTATTCATTTACCCAGCTTTAGGGATAGATAACTGCCAGGTTTCTCTTACACGTTTTAAAGGGCCTGAGCTTCAACATAACTGGTGATCCACACTTACTGCCTATTACTCCTGCTTCCATGTATCATACAACCAGCATTATGTAAAATGGCTTGAGACCATCAACATATACAAATAACAGCCTGTATTGTAAGATGGTCCAAAGACAACTATTTTAAAAGCAAGCTTTCAGAAATATACTGGAAAAAGCTTTATAAAATTTTTAAAGTGTTACTAGAATAATTGTGTCAATTTCAAAGTAGCAACCTCCAGGAGGAACTAAGATGGAGGCATAGGTAAACACCTATCTTGCTGCCCCACAGAACAATTTCAAAACTATAACTTAACAGAACAAACATCATCCAGAATCACCGGAAAGCTGGCTGAGTGAAAATTCAACAAATAAAAGTAAAGATAGGACACTGTGACCCAGAGGACCAGCAGAAGGTGGGGTTGAGGATACATGCAGAGTCAGAGGTTTGGAGCTGTGAGCACACGAGTGGATAGGGCGAGCGGCTGCAAACCCAGCTGGTTTTCTTGAACGGGGAGGGAGACAAAGGTGTCCCACTGCACTGATTCCCCAGTTCTAGATGAGGTCCGGGGAACCCACACTCATATGGGGTGAAACTGGGCAGTAAGAAGGAAGCACGCTGAAAATCGGGCATTGCAGAGGTCTGTGAGCTTGCGGAGAAGGCACATAAACTTGGGAACAACAAAAGCGTGTGAGCATGCAGAGAGGACTCGTGACTTGCTCTCTCGTTCGGGAAACTACTGGACTGCATTGTTTTACAACCCTGAGTGAGACTTTGGGTGTGCAGATTCATTTGGGGAGAGGCTGAATTGTCTGGCAGAGGGTAGAGCTCGGTGGAAGCTTTCTCTCAGAGGTGCATGCAGCCACTACCACCAGGCACGGAGACCCAGGTGCTGCGTAGGGCAGAGCTGATGGGAAATCAAGGCTGCCTGCTCAACCCAGAGACTGCCATCCAACCTGAGCACAGCTAATCCTCACAGCCAGTTGGCCTGGAGGTCAAATCCTAGTGCTAACAACAATAATCTTGGCTTAACTTCAACAAGACTGTGCAACCCAGAAAGGGCTGCACCAAGAGTATCCACCTCAGGTAACTGAGGAGGCTGAGCCACTGTCCCTTAGAGGACATCTAACACACAAGGCTAATCAACCAACTCAGGAAAGCAGCCACCATGCAGAGACATGTAAAGAAATGAGATGTGAAAGAAATAGAGGGGAAAAAACGACTGGACATAGAGTTCAAAACCACGGTTATAAGGTTTTTCAAGAGGTTCCTAGAAAAGGCTGATGAACTTAATGAGACCTTCAAGGAAATGAACGAGACCCTTGAGGATATGATTGAGATCATAGAGGATATGAAAAGAACCAACTAGAAATTAAGCATACACTGGGGGAACCAAGATGGCGGCATAGGTAAAACACCTATCTTGCCGTCATACTCAGCAATTTTAATACTACAACTTAACGAAGGAACAAACACCTTCCAGAATCACCAGAAAGCTGGCCGAGTGAAAACTCCACAAATAAAAGTGAAAAGAAGACACTATGACTAGGAGGAGCGGCGGCAGACAGCGTTGAAAGATTCGCGCAGAGAGAGGTTTGGAGCACGCACCAGCAGAGAGGGCGGGCGGCTGAAAACCGGCCAGTTTTCTCAAACTGGGAGACAAAGACGTCCCACTGGACTGATTCTCCAGCTCTGGGCAAAGTCCAGGGAACCCACTATCACAGGGGGTGAAAACTGGACAGTGGGAGGGCACGCCGAAGCTCGGGTGCTGCAGGGGTCTCCCGGCTTGTGGAGAAGGCAGCTTGCACGAACAGCTCAGCTGTGTGACTGCGCAGAGAGCGTTCTGCGATTCGCTCTCTCATTCGGAAACCATCAGTCTGCTTTGTTTTACGACCCTGGGTGAGACATTGGGCGTGCAGACTCATTTGGGGAGAGTCTGAATTCCCTGGCAGCCAGTGGAGCTAGGCAGCGGCTCTCTCTCAGAGTGCTGGCGGCCATTGCCACCAACACAGAGTCCCTGGGGCCACATAGGGCGGAGCTAATGCTGTCTGCTTGGCCCGGAGACTCCGCCCACCCAACCTGAGCACAGCTGAGCTTCACAGACAATTGGCTTGGAGGTCAACCCCTCCAAATGCTAACAACGATTAACCTGAGCTTAACTTCAGCAAGACTGTGCAACCCATATCCACCTCAGGTAACTGGGGAGGCTGAGCCACTGTCCCTAGTAGGAAGTCCACCACACAAAGCTAATTGACCAACTCAGGGAAGCAGCCACCATGCAGAGACATGGAAAGAAATCAGATGTGAAAGAAATGGAGGGAAAAAAACGACTGGACATGTAATTCAAAACCATGGTTATAGGGCTTCTCAAGAGGCTCCAACAAAAGTCGAGGCCTATAAGGAAATAAGCAAGACTGCAAAGGAAATGAATGAGTCCTACAAGGAAATGAACGAGACCCTCAAGTATATGAACGAGACCCGCAAGGAAATGATCAAGACCAACGTGGAAATGATCAAGACCAACGCGGAAATGAATGAGTCCTACAAGGAAATGAAGGAGACCCTCAAGGATATAAAGGAGACTCTCAAGGATATGAAAAAGGACCAACCAGAAATTAAGCATACACTGACTGAAATAAAAAATATTATACAAAGACCTAAAAGTGCTCTGGAGCACCCCAAGAACCAAATTAAAGATGTGAAATACAAAGAGGTAAAATCCACTCAGCTGAAAAAGCAAGAATCCAAAAGAATCCAAAAAATTGAAGATAGTGTAAGGGGCCTCTGGGACAACCTCAAGCATACCAACATCCGAATTATAGGGGTGCCAGAAAAAGAGAGAGAGCAAGACAATGAAAACCTATTTGAAGAAATAACGACTGAAAACTTCCCACACCTGGTGAAAGAAATTGACTTAGGAGTCCAAGAAGCACACTGAACCCCAATATAGAGGAACCCTAAGAGGACCACACCAAGGCACATCATAATTAAAATGCCAAGAGCAAAAGACAAAGAGAGAATATTAAAAGCAGCAAGAGAAAAACAGTTAGTTACCTATAAGGGAGCACCCATACGATTGTCAGAGGATTTCTCTACAGAAATGATGTAGGCCAGACGGGAGTGCAAGAAATATTCAAAGTGATGAACAACAAGAATCTACAACCAAGATTACTCTATCCAGCAAAGCTATCATTCAGAATTGAAAGTCACATAAAGTGCTATGCAGATAAGGAAAAGCTAAAGGAGTTCATCACCGCCAAACCAATATTATATGAAATGCTGAAAGATATTCTTTAAGAACAGGAAGAAGAAAAAGGTAAAAATATAAATTATGAACAACAAATATACATCTATCAACAAATGAATCTAAAAATCAAGTGAATTAAAAATCTAATGAACAAGATAAACTGGTGAATATAACAGAATCATGGACATAGAGAGGGAATGAACTGACAATTCTTGGGGAGAAAGGGAGTGTGGGAGTTGCAGCAAGAGACTGGACAAAAATCATACACCTATGGAAGAGTACAGTGGGGGTGAAGTAAGGGTAGAGGGTGGGATGGGTACCAGGTAGAGGGGAGCTATAGGGGGAAAAGGGAACAAAGTAATTAATAAACTGAACAATAAAGATTAAAATATTAAAAATTTAAAAAAAATTTTTTAAAAACAAAGTAGCAAGTTCCAAAGATTACTGATACTCTAAGTTTTTAAAGTGAATAAGAAGATTATTAGAATTCTGAAAGAGAAATATATCTATTTTTAGTTTATCTAAAGCAATATATTTTATTCATTCATATTGGGTCACTTTCACAGAGCAAGAGAGGTCTTTAAAAAGTATTTGTCCACAAAATTCTTTAAAAATATAAAATAAAAAGAATTTATCCAAACCAATTGCTTATAGATAAACTTAAATGACCTGAATATATACAGTTCTGAGAAATTTTCACCTTAAAAACATTTGATCTCTACTCATTGTTTCCATTGATTCCAATATTAATATTTATAATGCTGTCCTCTGGAAAATATATTGTTCACAAAAAGTAATAAACTATGGTAACTTACTCCACCACATGGATCTCCATTTTGTTATGGGGGTAGCAGGCTGGTCATCTGAATTCAATTCAATGGCAAAAACCTGGATTAAGTTCCTATTGCACAGGGGAGAGGAACCAAGATGGAGGCATAGGTAAACACCTACAAATAAAAGATAAAACAGACATCATCCAGAACCACCAAGGAGCTGGCTGAGTGGAAATTCTACAACTAGAAGGAAATAGAAAAGGACACGGAGAATCAGAGGAGCTGCGAAGGGCAGAGATACGGAGACTCGAAGACACAGAGACACGTGTGCGCAAAAAGGGCAGGAGGCTGAATGCACAGCTGGCTTTCTCAAGTGGGGAGAGACAAAGGCTCCCCGCTACGTTGAACTCCAGTTCTGGGTGAGACTTGAGGAGCCTTGACTCCTATGGGGTGAAACTGGACTGTCAGGAGGAAGCTCACTGAGACTCGGGTGTTGTGGAGGCACACACATACTCATGGAGAGGGCAGGCAGCTGAGTGCGTAACTGGCTTCCTCAGGAAGGAAACAAAACCTCCCAACTGCACTACACTCCAATTCCAGGTGAGACTATTTACAAGAAGGAAGCCGGAGCTGGCAAAGTCACCAAGCCTGCCCAGAAAGCTAAATGAATCTTATTTCTGACACCTGAAGACACCCAGTCTTAATCAGAGGTGGAGGAGTGGTCTCAGAACTGTTTGTCTCAATTGACCATTTGAGTTTAATATGGTTAATGATTGCAATACATTGTAAAAACTTTAGAAGGAAAGGAAAATGTTTTGTGGGCCACTTGTTCCTTTTTGTGTGTGGCAACTCTTAAATTATTAGTTTTAAAATCAGTCCTTTAATGGAAACACACTCAAGCAGAGGGGTTTTTCAGAGAGGTCAGAGTGTCTGATTGCAGTGTAAGGTTCACCAGTTCCCGCCATGCCACCTTCATTGGCAGGAGGCAAGCATTTTTCCTGGTGGGGACAGAGAGGGAAAGACTGCAGCCTTCTCCCTCTATTCACCACCTGTGACCCGAGCCGTGCTCCCTGCCTCCACCCACCTGGTGCCCATCCCCTCCAGGGATTGTTTTGAGTAACTGGAGGTGGAGGGTGAAGCGGGAAATTCCCTTGTGACCGCCTGAGCCCCAATGACACCCAAGAACCCCCACAGACACTTTTCACCTTGTTCTGTTAGGGTGTTTAAAGGCGGCAGCTAGAAATTCCCCCATTCCCATTTTCGGGCTTATGAGAAAATGAGATCTTTATCTCTAGGGAAAATGTGACAGTTTAGAATTCAAGCGGCTGGAGGTTCCCTCCTCCTCTGCCTTTACAATACTGAAACATGATTAGAAATACTTAATGGAAGGTTTGAGGCATGGTTATGCATTTCTGAAGGACACAGAAAGAAGGTTTGAAGGCTAATTTGAAATTGTTAAGGTTTGTGCATGTGGGAACAGAGAGAAGAAGCAAATAGGAAGGAATTAGTATGCCTCCTGTAGGAAGCAGGGGTACTGAAAGTTAGCCAGGCAAGTTAGCCAGGGAAGCAAAAGGTGAGACTCAGACTCCAAGGGTCTCTAACTTAGAGGAAGAGGACTGACAGGGCTGGGGCTCCTTTCCATTAAACCTCCAGTGTTGGAGAACACGTGTAAGCTGACATGGTCCTGGCACTTGAAGGGACTAGCAAGGCTCAGTCCCCCACCCATACAGTGTCCCCTGACTTGTTTGGATGGCGATTATCAGTATAATGAGAGTAGCCCCTACCCTCACAGCTTCCCCAGGTTTATTTAGATGGCTGTTATCAGTAGGACAAGAGTTGCCTTTCATGGCTTATTCAAGATGTATGTATCCAATGAGTAAGACTTACGGTACCAAGAATTTGTCCTTCAACCTCGTCTTTCCATTAGAGATTAAGAGGAACAAAGAATTCATTCCTCGTGACTGACCTCCCAGTCAGTGTTTGTGAATAAAAGGCATCATGCAATTAATAAAAGACTCATGCTGCAGTCTGTCAAAGGGCTTGCAGCTCTCCCGATCCCGCTTTCCTGTCTTTCTTTCCTTTTCTCAATTCCCACCTCCCTACCTCAACCCTGTTCAACCGTCAGGCTGGCCCTGATACCCCAGGAGCCCAGGGTAACCTTAAAGTGGAGGGCAGACCTGTTAGTCTCCTGTTGGACACTGGGGCAGCCTATTTAGTCTGGCAGAGCTGATGGGACCAGTTTCGTTTAAGGAGACATCAGTCCAGGGAGCCACCAGAAACACTGCCTATTTTCCTTGAACATCAAAAAAAAAACAAAACTGTGGACCTCAGAAGGAACACGGTAATGCATTCATTTCTACTAATGCCAGAATGCCTGTACCCACTACTTGGACATGACTTCTTACAGAAACAACAAGCCACCATATCCTTTGAGGGGGATGGAGCACACCTCACTGTGGATCAAAAGATCCCAGGTCCAGTTACATCCTCCCCTGCTTGTACTCTTTTAACCTGTCCTCTTTCAGAGAAATATCTCTTGCAGGAAATGGAAAAAGCAGTGCCAGAGGAAGAGCATAAGCCCTCTAGCTGCTTGGAGGAACTACAGTGTCTCTATCCCATGGTCTGAGCAGAAAACAACCCCCCAGGGTTGACAAGTCATTAAGCTCCTGTAATAGGACAAATGTAAGACCGAAGTGGAACAACAGTCGTGGAGGAGCTAAAGAAGGCTCTTGTCTCAGCACCTGCCCTAGCCTTCCCAGATGTCACCAAGCCCTTCCACTTCTACGTGAGTGAGGTAAGGGGCATTGCCAAAGGGGTTCTCACTCAGACTCTAGGTCCCTGGAAGAGACCTGTTGCCTATCTGTCTCAGAGACTAGATCCTGTGGCAGCAGGATGGCCAGCATGCCTCCAGGCAGTGGCCACCACAGCATTGCTGGTAAAGGAGGCAGATAAGCTGACTCTGGGCCAGGAACTAACCCTGACAACATCCCATGCTGTGGAGGCCCTCCTTCGAGGTGCTCTGGAGAGATGGATGTCAAACACCAGGATCACCAGTGCCAAGCTCTTCTGGACCAGCCCCGCATCCAGTTCCATCAACACTGCCAGCCTGCTCTCAGATGATGATCTGGAGGAACCCATTCATGACCGCATAGAGGTAACAGACACAGTACAAACAGCTCACCCAGATCTGACAGATGTCCCACTATCTATCACCAGACAAGATACTGATCACGGATGGGAGCAGTTATGTTCAGGATGGGATTCAATATTCAGGGGCAGCAGTAGTCACCCTGGATCACACCATTTGGGTACAGTCCCTGAACAGGGGGACATCAGTACAAAAAGCCAAACTTTTGGCCTTAGTCCAGGCCCTCCGAGGGGGACACAATGCCATCCCCCAGGAAAGAGGGTTACCAACTTTAGCTGGAAAGGACATTAAAAATAGGGAAGGAATTTTAGCCTTATTAGAGGCCATCTGGCTCCCAAGGACAGTTGCAATAGTGCACTGCAAAGGACATCAGAAAGGGGACAATTGAAGCCAGAGGAAATAGAGTCGCAGACCAAACTGCCAAGGAAGCCACCCAAAAACCAGTGGCGCCTTTACAAGGCCCCTGCTGGATTCAGACCTATGGCAGTCCCCCTCCTACACCAAACAAGAGGAGGAATTGGCAGAACAGGAGCAAGCCATCAAAGGACCAGATGGTTGGTGGATCCTATCAGATGACAGACTGTTGGTCCCAGAGGCTCTAGGTCGGATTTTAGTTGCCCAGTGACACCAGCAGAGACACCAGGCTACCCAGCTAGGAGTCACCAAGACTTCTGAACTTCTGTGAGGCAGGTACTATATACCAAGCTTAGATAATTAAAAGTATAGTCACTAGAGATACTGTCTATGCACAGGTAAATGCTAATCAAGGTAAGAGGGTCCCCCTGGGAATTCAGGCCCCAGGGAAATTCCCCAGGAGAGCATTGGGAGGTGAATTTAACAAGGATTAAGCCACCAGCGTCAGGGAATAAATACCTGCTAGTTCTTATAGACACCTTATCAGGTTGGGTTGAAGGACACCAGGACAGAAACTGCCTCTATAGTAGTCAAGAAATTACTCTAGGAGATTATACCTAGATTTGGGCTGCCAGTAGTCATAAGATCAGATAACAGCCCCGCCTTTGTAGCTAAGGTATCGAAAAGTATAGCTCAAATCTTGGGCACAAATTGGAAACTCCATTGTGCATACCAGCCACAAAGTTCAGGACAGGCATGAGCAGGAATCTAAAAAGTACTTTAAATTTGTCCTAGAAACCGGTGAAAACTGGACCAACCTCCTGCCCTTTGCCCTCTTATGGGCCAGGTGTATCCCCTATTGGGATGGGTTCCTCCCTTTCTTTTGAGATCATGTATAGTAGACCTCCCCTCTTCCATCCCAGGGTCAGGGAGAAACTGAAAGCTAGAATTCATAACCATTCCTTGCTCAAGTCCTTACAGGCTCTGCAGTACACCCAGAGAGCCACCCATAAGCTTGTTTGAAACGCACTGCCAGTGCCCACCGCAGACCCTGTACATCCCTTCCAGCTTGGAGACGCAGTGCAGGTAAAAAAGTTTACTGCCCAAGGACTCATCCCAACCTGAAAGGGACGCTACACTGTTATCCTGAGCACGCCCACGGCTGTTAAGGAATACGGCGTCCAGACCTGGCTACACCACTCTCAGCTCCTGCACCAGGAAACAGCCGGCAACCAAGCTACATGCCCTGGACCAGAATCAACCCGGGAACCTTGAGTCTGCAGACCAAGGCTCTATCCACTGAGCCAAACTGGTCAGGGCTGTTCTAAATTTCTTGAAATAACTAAGCAGAGAGCCAATTAATCAGATCAAAACACGTAGTACCTCTAGAATAAAAAATAAAATAAAAAATAAAAAGGTACATCAGCGAACCAAAAATCCCTAAGGATAGAAAGCAGAAGTAATTGGATTGACAAAGAAATAAGAGTAGAAAACTAGTACATAGTACTGATATGGGGTTTTTGGGCTGGAACATGTGGCATTCCTCTGGGCAGGATGGTTTCCACAGGCTCTTGGTCAGTGGGAGATGAAGAATGAAATCATGTATGGAAGATGGTATAGCAAACGTGGAAATTTATTGAAGAACAAGCACACACTCCCACATGGGGAGGGGGCAAGTCCCACAACACAGACTCCCATGTGGGGAGGGGGAAAGAGTCCCACCAATTTCCTTTTTCCGTGGTTTAGAAAGACTGCAGTTTTCTGTGCCTCAATATCCCCTCTTATTGATCACTATTTCCCTTTGATTTGCTCACCATAGTAACTCCTAAACTCAAAGATCAAACCTCATTGTTCTCCTCTTCCCTCTGGCCTTTCTTTTTCCTTCTTTATTTTGTATATATAGACCTTTTGCTACTCCCAGTTCCCTTATCTTATGGAAATGTAACTGCTGCTTCTCCCAACTTCTCTGTCTTATGGAAATGTTATTGCTGCCTCTCCCAATTTCCTTGTCTCATGGAAATGTATCCTTTTGCAATTCTGTAGTCCTGTGTTTTTTCCATGGACCTCTTAATTTAAAAATTCCTTAAACCTGCCTATTTCACCCCTAACTGCTGAAAACACAATAGCAACTTTAGACACGCTTCAAACTTTAGTTCAAAACATTGAAGAAAAACAAGTAGACACTTTCATGACCTTACATTTCACCAGGGCTATTCCCTCATACACATACATGGTCCCGAGAGGCTGCCAAGAGCCATGTTTGTTCTTCTGGCTGAAACCACTTCTTTCTTTTTTTTAATTTCCTTTTGAAATTTTTCAATTACAGTTGACATTCAATATTATTTTGTATTGGTTTCAGGTGTATAGACATAGCGGTTAGACACATATAACTTACAAAGTAATTTCTCCAGTAAGTCTAGTACCCCCACCTGGCATCATATATAGTTATTGCAATATTATGGTCTATAGTCCCTGTACTATACTTTACATCCCTGTGACTATTTTGTAGTACCAATTTAAGAAATCACTTCTTTCTAATCAAAGTGAATTATTATTCTGGAAGAGGGTAGGTAACACAATACTGAAACTGGATTGAGAAACAGATCACAGCTTCGAGTAACTTAAGAACCACACTAAAGACAAGATTAAAAAAAGAAAATCACAAAGCAATTCTGGCCCTTACTTCTGGGGTAAACCTATGAGTGGGGGAAGTTAGAAGAAGTGACAATTGAAGGAGGAAGCAGGACATAGTATTAACGGAGACCCTTGGCCACATAAGGACCAGTGCATTATGATTGAAGAAGACAGAATTTGCCACCTCAAAATATGCCACTTTGGCATAAGGCTTATTTTGAGCTGAAGGCAATTGAGAAGAAACAATCACAAGAAAAGCTCTATTTACCTAAAGGGAGGACATAAATTTGCAGTTTTCATCATGTCCTCTCTACTAGGTAAGGCAAAAGTTAATTACTGGAGACAACTTTATCTTTTTTAAATATATTTTTATTAATCTTTACAGAGAGAAAAGGAGAGGTATAAAGAGTTAGAAACATCGATGAGAGAGAAACACCAATCAGCTGGCTCCTGCACACCTCCTACTGGAGATGTGCCTACAACCAAAGTACATGCTCTTGACCCGAATCAAACCTGGGACCTTTCAATTTGAAGGCCGATACTCTATCCACTGAGCCAAACAGGATAGGGCTGGAGACAACTTTAGATGCTTATCAGGTGGGAGGTGCAAAAAAAGGAATTTACATAACTAACTACACATCCTATCTAATAAAAGAGTAATATGCAAATTGGCCACACCTCCACTACACCTACAAGCCACACCCACCAGCGATGCCCACCAGCCAATCAGGAGCGATATGCAAATTAACCCCCAACCAACATAACTGCCAGCTACAGAGAGCAGGAGGGAGGCTTGAGTTTCCTCGGTGATGGAGGAAGCCAAGTTTTCCACCTGCCCTTGCCAGCTCAGGCCTCTACTCAAGGCAACAAAGTTTCAATTATAGAAGATACATAATCCCAACAGAAATGTTCGCAGCCATGGAGCTGGAGAGAGTAGAGGCTAGGGTTGCCCCTGGCGATGGAAGAAGCCAAGCTTTCTGCAGCCCTGGCCAGCCTTGGTCTCTGCTTAAGGCTACAAAGTCTCAATTATAGAAGATACATACATAAATCGCAACAGAAATGGCTGTCAACTCGGAGCGAGCAGGAAGCTTGGCTCCACTCCTGGCTACAAAGTTTCAATTGTAGAACATAAATTAACCCCAGAACCCAGGGCCTTCACTTGGGTCGCTGGGGGGCATGGCCAGCCTGCAAATCACCACAGGCCCCTTTCCCAGGCCACTCCATGCCCCAAGGGAACTCCCACCCTGATCCAGGACACCCTTCAGGGCAAACCAGCTGGCCCGCACCCATGCACCAGGCCTCTATTCTATCTAATAAAAGAGTAATACGCAGATTGACCACCACTCCAACACACAAGAGGGCTGCCCCCATGTGGTCAAAGATCCTGCCTCCATGTGGACACAAGATGGCCACCACAAGGTGGCCAGCAGGGGAGGGCTGTTGGGAAGTTCTAGGCCTGTAAGGGGAGGGCAGTTGTGGGCAATCAGCCCAGCAGGGAAAGGCAGTTGGGAGGGACCAGGCCAGCAAGGGAGGGCAGTTGGGGGCGATCAAGCCTGCACGGAAGGGCAGTTAGGGGTGACCAGACCAGCAGAGGAGGGAAGTTGGGGCAAACAGGCTGGCAGGGGAGCAGTTAGATATCAATTAGGCTGGTAGGGTCGCAATTAGGGGGTGATCAGGCTGGCAGGCAGAAGTGGTTAGGGGCAATCGGTGAGCAGTTTGGAGCCAGCAGTCCTGGGTTCTGAGAAGGATGTCTGACTGCCCCTTTAGGCCAAGTCCTACTGGAATTGGGCCTAGATGGGCAGTCGGACATCCCTTGAGTGGTCCCAGATTGGAGAGAGTGCAGGCTGGGCTGCAGGACATCCCCCACCCCTTGTGCACAAATTTCATGCACCAAGCCTCTAGTAATTACATAACTATCCAGTGGGAGGTCAAAGTACATTGTGATAAGGTTTTTACAGTGGATATAAAGTTATTTGACAATAGCCTGTTTTAAGTCCAGCATGCATCAGGGAAACTCTAGCTAGAGAAGCCATGTTTTTAATTGAGTTAATAAGATAATAGTGGAGATGAATAAAATCTTAGTTATATATTCTAGATGCCTGGTGCATTAAATTTGTGCACAAGGGCGGGAGGGGGAAGTGTCCCTCCGTCCAGCCTGCACCCTCTCCAATCTGGGACCCCTCAAGGGATGTCCGACTGCCCGTTTAGGCCCGATCTCAGTAGGATCAGGCCTAAACAAGCAGTCGCACATCCTTCTCACAATTCACGATTGCTGGCTCCAAAGTGCTCATCTGCCTGCCTCCCTGATTGCTCCTAACCATTTCTGCCTGCCAGCCTGCCAGCCTAATTGATGTCTAACTGCTCCCCTGCCAGCTTGTTTGCCCCCAACTTCCCTCCTCTGCTGGCCTGGTCACCCCTAACTACCCTCCCCTGTGGGCTTGATCGCCCCCAACTGCCCTCCCCAGTAGGCCTGGTCCCTCCCAACAGCCCTCTCCTGCAGGCATGGTCACCCCTAACTGCCCTTCCCTGCAGGCCAAGTTCTCTGCAGACTTGGGTACACCCCCCAACTGCCCTTCCCTGCTGGCCTGGTTGCCCCAACTGCCCTCCCCTACAAGCCTGGTTTCCTTCAACTGTCCTGCCCTGCAGGCCTGATCACCTCAACTGCCCTCCCTTGCAAGCCTGGTCCCTCCCAACTGCCCTCCCCTGCTGGCCATCTTGTGGTGGCCATTTTATGTCCACGTGGGGGCAGCCATCTTTGACCACATGGTGGTGACTATCTTGTGTGCTGCAGTGATGGTCAATTTACATATTACCTCTTTATTATATCCTATCCAATAAAATAGTAATATGCAAATTAACCCTCAGTCACTACAAGCCACACCCACCAGCCAATCAAGAGCAAGTATGCAAATTAACCTAACCAAGATGGCTAAGGCCATGGAGCGAGCACAAGGCTTAGGTTTCCCTGGCAATGGAGGAAGCCAAGCTTTTCGCACATCCTGGTGGGCCCAGGCCTCCACTCAAGGCTACAAAGTTACAATTATAGAAGATAAATAAATCCCAACAAAAATGGCAGCAGCCATGTAGCTGAAGAGAGCAGGAGACTTGGATTGCCCCCAGCAATGGAGGAACCAAGCTCCTGCAGCTCTGGCCTACCTTGGCCTCCACTACAAAGTTTCAATTATAGAAGGTAAATAAATCCCAACAAAAATGGCTGTGGCCATGGAGCAAGCAGGAGGCTTGCCTCTGCTCAAGGATACAAAGTTTCAATTATAGAAGATAAATAAATCCCAGATACCAGGTCCTCTGCTTGGGTCACCAGGGTGAGTAGCCAGCCTGAAAACCACCACAGGCCTCTTGTCCAGGCTGCCCTATGCCCCAAGGGAACCCCCATTGTGATCCAGGACACCCTTTAGGGCAAACCAGCTGGCCCCCACTTATACACGAGGCCTCTATCCTATCTAATAAAGGAGTAATGGCTGCCCCATCCCTCGAGGGGTCCCAGATTAGAGAGGGTGCAGGCTGGGCTGAGGGACATATCCACCACCCCGTACATGAATTTCATGCACCAAGCCTGTAGAAGGATATATATTTAATTATCACCCAAGGACATGTTTATTGATTGGAGAGAAAGAAAACATTGATCAGTTGCTTCTTATATGCTCCCTGACTAGGTTCTGAGCCTTCAACCTAAGTATGTGCTCTTATTGGGAATCAAACCCCAACCTTTTCGTGTATGGAATAACACTCCAACCAACTGTGCCAACTAGCCTGGGAGAAATCTTAACAATATTTAGTTAATCCAAAAGAAGGCAGAAAAAGAAGATGAAAGGCTCAAATAACAGATGGAACAGAAAGCTTAAAAACAAGATAGCAGAACTAAATCATAATTACATCTAATATAATTTTTACCAGAATTCAAAATAAAAGGTACAGACTGTTAATGCCGGGTTCTTTTTCCAGCCTTACAAAGGGTTCAGCATTCTGGAGAAAGAGACTGCTCATAGATGATTAAGGAGTCCAAAGACAAAAGATAATTTTGAAAGGCATTGGGGGGTCGGAGGATCTTCAGCCAAAGGTGCTAAAAGACTCCTTCTTTGACTCAGGACCCTGCTTTTATTAATACAATTTGTCCTAAGGCAAGGTGGAGATATACACTTAAAAGGGTAAGGTTTCAAAGGGTACAGAAGTATTGTCAGTTTGGGGAATAGCCTACAGCTGTTCAGGTGTTTGGCCAACAGGAGGCAATAAAATGCCCTGAGCTGTCTGGCAGCAGACAATCCTATTCAGGTTTGGGGGAACTGCCATTTAGCCATTTCCAACAGGTAAATTACATATTGACTCACCCTTGTTAAGCCACCCAAGTCCCATCAAACTTTTGATGGAACTCTTGTAATTATTACATCCTGGAATTGGTTCTTGGCATTTCAGACTAAATACAAATAAAGAACCATACTATATGCTATCTTTAAGAAAGTCACTTTAAATATAAATTAAAAAAACAAAATAATGACATACCTTTACACCTGTCAAATTAGAAAATTTAGGAGGTATTAGCCTAATGAATTGCTGATGGAAGTACATTCTGCCAGTATTGTTATTTAAGACAGCAACCTGGCACTTGTCCAGATTAAATCTGTGTAGTCCTCTGGGCCAGGAAGTCTATATACCAAAGAAATACTCTTCTATTCTATAACCATAAGATTGCAAGCATTAAGCTATTCACAGAAGCACTGTTTATTGTAGCTGAGAGTTGGAATTAATCTGGGTCCCCATGGCAGAAGAGAGGATGAGTAAATACAGTAAATGCACACCATGGAGAATTATGCTGCTAGGAGAAGCAACAGGCTAACTATAAACATAGCAATGTGGATTTTTTTTAAATCATGGTAATGAAAAAAATAAGAAACAAAATAAAACCAATATAATACTGTATGTCAACTATAATTTAAAAGTTTTAAGTCATAAAAATATATAGAAACTCTAAAATTAAAAAAGAAGAAATGGAATGAGATCTATAATATAATTCACATTATCAGCGACATGCTTCTGAACCAACATAACCCATTTTAGAGCAACATCAACAAAAGAATATGCATTTAAAGTATTAGAATGGCTAGTTACATATGTAGGAAAGTGAAAAAATAACAGATAAGTGACAATACTTATGTATGTACATACATAAAAACAAGAAAAGCCTCACATAGCTATTAATATCAGTACATAAACTGAGGCATATGATTAACACAGTCCCCTGCACATGAAGTCCAGCTAAGAAAAACATATATAAAATAAAATACCATATAACTGAATATGTCAGTATTTTCCTTTAGACATTCTTATTTTATCCTATCCTAAAATTATATAAATTACCTTTATTTTTCTAATCAGTTTTAATTGTTTTGTTTTTACATTTAAATTTTTAATTCATCTGAAAACATTTTTTCATTTGCTAGGCAGTATGATCATAATTTTGTATTTTTAGTGGAAATCAGGTTATCCCAGTGAAGTTTATTCAAGAAGCCATCCTTTCCCCCTGATTTTAAATTCCCATTTATTTTACACTTAACTCTCATGTGTACATGAATCTATTTCTGGGTTCTTTTTTATTCCTCTGATTTTTTAAAATTCCTCCACTAAAACTATTAATTAGTGTTGCTTTATTGAAAAGGCTAAAAGGACTAATTCCAATGTAACCCTGATATTTGAGGGGCTAGCAATCTAGATCTGTGCCAGCAAACCCAGTGTACATTCTTAATAACCTACAATTAAGTCATTGCCTCTTTCCCATAAACTGGTCTTGCAGAACTTGTTATCTAAATACAGAGGCCATAAAACTGTGAAAAGTACACTGCCCCAGAGGGGGCATTATTAACGCTGGTGCCAGGCCAACCCATTAGATATGGCCTGGAGACCCCCACCACCTGGAGGCCTTCTTGCAAAGCCTGCAAAAAGGACCAGAAGCACAATCCATGTCTGTGGGACAAAGACCTCAGAAAAATATAAAAGAGAAGCCACCTGCATGTTACTTTACTCAAATTTGGGAAGTTATTCCTCTGAGTCACTGGTGAAAATAAAGTGTAACTTCTTTTCTCTAAAAGCGTTGCTTGGTGTTTCTTTGGTCTTCTGCAACATTATAACATATTTTGATATCTGTTAGGTCCTCCCTCACTATTAATCTTTTTCAATAATTTCTTGGTAATTATCACATATTTTTCCCTTCAGATAAAAATAGAAACTTTTCAAGATCCACAATGAATGCTTCATTGGGATTTTGTTTGAAATTGCATAAAATTTACATATTATTTTGGGAAACACTGACAGCTTTAATATATTAAATCATCCTACCCAGAAACATTTTTTAAATGTATCTACCAGTAAAATTATATAGTTTTCCTCAGATAAGTATTCCACCTTTCTTGTTTAAATAATTCTTGGGAATTTATAATTTTTTGTACTATAAATGTTATTTTAATTTCCATTTCTAATTGAGATGCTACTACAGAAGGCTATTTTTTATATTTGTATTTTAAAAATTTTGAATACCTTGAGTTTTCAATTTTCAGAAGGTGATAGATGATTAGTAATTGCTTTTCTTTTAGAGTAAGCAAGATAAAAAGGATATTAAGATTCAAGCTATTTCTATTTTATAGACACACATGAGAATGTTTCTAATACTATTTAAAAATTGAAACATTTTAAAGCATTTAGTTCACCAGTATATAAAGTAAAGGTTGTATTCTGAAGTGAATGTAAGGGGCAGAGATAGAATGTTGGGGAACCACCTAACTTGGCTGGCAGTTGCATTCAGGACCAGGTACCTGGAAATGCAGCCCACTCTCCCTATTTGGAGCTGCCTATTATTATGAAAAGATTAACTTTGCTGCAGAAACCAGAATTGCCAGCCCTTTTTGCATACCTGCAGGTCTTTGCAAATCTCTAGTAGACTGCCCATTTGACCCACCTTTTGGCTATTTCCCCAAGTAACCTCAGCCCTTGCATATCACTAAGCCCTTTGAAGATGCCCAGCCGTTTTACATATCTGTTAACTGCCCATTTGCCCTTTTGCCTACTTTCCTTTGTATGTCTACCTGTATAAGCAACTGGCTTATGTTGGGCTGCAGAGCAGATTTTTGTGGGTAACCTGGTGCTCTCCCATACTGCCAGCAATACTGGAATAAACGCTCATATATGATTCAACCCTGTCCCTACTAAATTGGCTTGAGTAGTAACAGGCAGCATGGACCCATTGTTTGTCCAGTTACATAAATACAAACATAATGAGGTATTTCAAAAAAATAAATTATTTATTTGTATGTAAAATAAATCAGCTACATATAAAATTAAGCAACTTCTATAAACTAGGCAGGAGGCCAGATACAACACAGAAGCTTAAAGTTTAAAGTGGAAAAGCATTAATAACATTGAATTATTTTAAATAAGATAAATGCACATAAATTTATACCAATAAGCAATATTATACCAACTAGGTCAAGCATGTCAAACTCACAGCCAGTGGACCACAAGTTTGACATGCTTGAACTAGGTAATCCTCCCTGTGCTTCTTAGCGTGGGACTTTTTAAAAAGCAAAAACTATTCAAATATATCTTAATAATTAACAGAAAAAAATGCAATTGTCTGAGGAAAACTATACAGTTTCAATGGAGGAAATACATTTTTGTCAAAACATAAAAAAAGTTTTTACTTGATTATAAATGTAGAGTAAGATTGAGAAAAATAGAACTAATATTTATTTTCTATGCTTTAATGTGAAACTTTAGAACCTTTACTTGAGGAGTAAAGTGTTTTATTTCTTTGTAAAAAAAACTTATCAAGAGTAGTTGAACAGTTTTTTTTTTTTCTTACCTAAATTATAATACAGAGCAAACATCTTTTTTATACTTAGGAGAAGTGTTATATTACTTTCTAAGTTTGGATCAGATGCCAACATTTTGCCCTTTTTTAATGCTGGTGCATGTTTCTTGGCATCTGCAAGGCATTCAGGAATCTGGAGAATGCACTGTGTGTAAATTAATCAAGAGTCCAATGACAAAACATAATTTTGTAAGGCATTTGAGGGGCCAGAGAAGCTTGACCAAGTTCTCCCTTGTCTCAGGATCCCTTGCATTTTATTAACACAAATTGTCCTAAGGTAAGGTAGATAGATACACACATCAAAGGCCAGGGTTTAGTATACAGAATCCATTGTTGTTTTGTGAAAAACTGCCTATGGCTATTCAGGTGTTTGGCCATCTGGAGGCAATAACATGCAGATTGAAATGCCCTCAGTTGTCTGGCAGCAAGCAATCATTTACACATCCTTTTCAGGTTTGGGGAAATGGGCACTTTACAGATATGCAAAAGGCCTGGAGTTCTTCAAAGAGCAATAACATATGTGATTCAACCCTTGCTGAGTCCCCAAGTTCCATCAACCTTTTGATGAAATTCTTGCATTTATGACATGCTGGAATTAGCTTCTGGCACTTTTTATGCTTTCAAAGTCATGAAATATCTGAAAGTTCCTTTCATGTGACTTTTTGTCATTTCCTCTGGGACATCATCCTTTGGTTCTTGTTTATGCATAAATTTGCCTGCACTAAGTTCCTCTAGCTGCATATCAAGAGGCTCTCTAATGGTAACTGTCAACATTCCCTGGCCAGTGATCTCTTTTATAACTCCATTTATGTTTGATTCAAATTTAATTTCTAGCAGAGTCCTTTTTGTTGTTGTTGTTCTCTACTCATCTTTGTTGGTCAATTCCCTATTTTAATTATTAAATTCTATAAAATGTTGTGTGGGTTTATCACTGGAAGGCAAGAAAACATTGCAACTGTATGTTCTGCTGTGTGTGATGGGAAAAACAGATTCACAGTGGCCAATCAGTAACTGGCATTGAAAATGACTGATCATTGATTTTGGTGTACATTTGTTATCTAAGTAGTGATTCAGAGACTGAAGAACTAGCAGCGAAGCTTGTACTTTTTGAAATTAATCACAGTTAGTATAATATAGTAACTGAAATTTGGACCATGTTGTTGGAGACTGGTGGTAATGGTCACTAAAATTTGTGCATTTCAGAACCATGCAAAGACTTCCAGTATATCTCTATCCACTCATGTTTTCCTACAAAATACCTTCCCCGAGGTGTTAAACCCAGTCAAAAAGTTAAAATGTAAGGAGCCTCAGTAAACCTATGTTTAAAAAATGTGTTGCACAGCTTTTTTTAAAAGAAATTGACAAGCTGATTCTAAATCAAGAGACCCAGAATAGCCAAAACAATCTTGAAAAAGAGCAAAGTTGGACTCACAATTCCTAACTTCAAAACTTACTACAAAGCTACAATAATCAAGATAATGTGTTCCAACAAAAAGATACATACACAGATCAAAGGGATAGAATTGACAGTCCAGAAAAAAATCTCCTACATCTATGGCCCATTTATTTTCTACACAATATTGATTCAATAGTGAAAAAACTTTGTTCAACAAATAGTGCTGAGACAACTGAATATCCACATGCAAAAGAATGAAGCTGGACCTCTACTTCATGTCATATATAAAAATTAAATAAACACATATCAAACACCTAAATGTAAGAGCCAAAACTATTAAACACACAGAAGAAAACACAGGTATAAATCTTGTATTACCTTATATCAGCGAGCTGGCTTGTGGAGGCTGGCTAGGTAAGTCCAAAATCCATCAGGCAGACCAATTAGGAAAGGCAATGATTTCTTAGATATGAAGCCTACAGCAAAAGCAATGAAAGGAAATATTAATAAGTTAAACATCGCCAGAATAATGAACTTTGTGCTTTATAGGATATCATCAAGAAAGTGAAAAGCTAACCCGCAGAATGGAAGAAAAAATTTACAAACCAAGAAAAGGGATTCATATCTAGAACGTATAAAGAACCATTCATAGTTAATAAAAAGACAAAAATCCAATTTTTTAAAAAGGGTAAATAATATTGAGAAGGCTAAAAGGCTAATCCTTCCTATAACATTTTAAGTTGAACTTTCCCAACATTTAGAGCCTTCCCAGAGAAGTAGAACCAAACTGTAAACTGTATTGTTAACTTAAAGCATAGTAACCTCTATTTTGTAAAATGAATGTTTGAAATTATCTGCTTTTTAGATAGCCCCTTGTTCTGTTAGTCAACTCTACTTATTCTATAACTTAACTTTGCTTTTTAGCTTGCTTGAGTAACAGGAAAGATAAACTTAGCTGTCTGACCTTGTAAACCAGGGACTGATACTCCCAAACTCTCATGCCAGATGTATTCTTTTAACTGAATAGGAAACTATGTTGTGCTCAAGGCCACAGGCTTCCAGCAAGATAAGCACACATGGGGCTCTTTAATAAAAAGAAAACTCCTGCTTATTGCTTTACTTAGAATTTGAAATGTCTCTCTGAGCCCACTGGCATAATAAACAGTGTAACTCAATTTTTCTGGGCATTGCTTGTTTTTTCTCTGGTCTTCTATAACAGAATGAGTAGACAGTTCTCCATAGATGATATACAAATGGCCCATAAGCACATAAAAAGATGCTCAACATCCATTAGTTATCAGTGAAATGCGAATCAAACCCATAATGGGGCACCAATTCATTATCACTAGAATGAGTATCAATTAGAAAAGAATACGTTGGTAATGATGTGGGGCAATTAGAACCCTCTATACTGATAGAATAAAAATGTAGCTGTTTTGGAAACAGTTCGGCAGCTCTTCAAAATATTAAACACAGGTTTACTATATTACCCAGCAATTCTATTCACAAGAGAAATGAAAATGAGTGTCCACAGAAACTCATACATGAATGCTCCTCGCAACCATTAGAGTAGCCAGAAAGTGGGGGAAATCAGTATAACTTACAATTCTACCAGAGAAATGGAACCAGTATATAGGCACGTATGTTTATGACAATATTTATTGCTAGGAACTGGCTTACTTGATCCTGGGGCTGGCTTGCAAAAAGTTATAGGAGAGGCCATAGGAGGAAAAGGCTGGAGCTCCCTGATAGGAACCAATGTTGCAGTCCCAGGCTGAATTTCTTCTCCCACAGAGAAACCTCACACAACTAACCATCATACATTCTGAGTATCCATCCAAAAAGAATGGTACATCACTGATAAATCCAAAGAAGGGAATATTAATCAGCCATAAAAAAGAAATAAAGCACTGATCCATGCTACAATATGGACCAAACTTAAAAGCATTATGCTTAGCCAAGTCGGCATGGCTTAGGGGTTGAGCATCAACCTATGAATCAGGAGGTCATAGTTTCATTCTTGGTCAGGGCAGATGCCCAAGATGCAGGCTCCATCTCCAGTGGGGGTCATGCAGGAGGCAGCCATTCAATGATTTTCTCTCATCATTAATGTTTTTATCTCTCTCCCTATCCCCTTCTCTCTGAAATCAATAAAAATGTATTTTTAAAAGACCAAATATTATATGATTCCATTTATTTGAAATATCCAGAATAGCAAATCCCCAAAGACAGAAAGTATATTGGTGGTTGCCTAGGGTTGGGAGATCCAGAAATGGGAAGTGACTGTTAATGGATTTTCTTTTGGGATGATTAAAACTACTGATACTTCTACCTGGATCAGAAGGGAGGCTAAATTACTAAAATTCCCTCAAATTATTTTTCTGCTAAGACTGTGTCAATTCTTTTCAAAAGGTATTTGAGTAGGGCCCCAACTTAAATCTAGTTATTCTAGAATTGTTTTAAGCAACAGAACCTCAATTGGCAAAAAAAAAAAAAAAAAGCATTTGGGACCTCAATCTATAAAAGAAATATCAATTGACATAATATAATTTACAAATTCAAATTTTTAACATTTACTTACTATAAAATCAATTATTTGTACAATGAGGCTGTTTTGATGAACCACAAAATTAAAAATACTAAATACAGTGAGACAAAAGTACATTTACAGTGGTTTGTATGAAAAATAATACAATGATTAATAATTAAGAATACAAGAATAAACTCTGTTCTGTGTACTCAAAACTATAAACCTATTTTACCCAATCCTGTAACAGAAATCAGATTTATATAGATCAGATTTATTTTTAATTGCACAAAATTAAAACTTCTGACACAATATAGGAATAGTTGTAAAGAGTAACAATTATTTTTCCTATATTTTTAGCAGCTTATTTATTTTTTGTGGTGAAGTAGGGCAGCAATTGTCTTAGGTAGACACTACAGTTTTAATCTTAACCTGCTAATTGGCTTCTGTACCCATTTTCTTGCTTGCTAAAATCTGAACAGCACAATTATTCTAAATTGCCTGAGCAGGTGGTCCCACATAATGTGTTTCTGTTGATTTAGTGTTCCTTAGATACTACCTCACTCAATTTCTGCTTCTGTAAAAAATGCTTTTTCAGGAAGTAGGTTACTCGTACCAGACCCAAAGATATAATCAATACTTTTGTGATATTCTGCCAATAGAAGCCTGACGTGTTGAGCTGTTCAGGGCTGTGAGGTTTGGAGAGCATTAGCCACTCGTATGCTGCCGGCTTTTAATAAAATGACTCCATAATTCGACTTTTTTTAGGCGTTCTATGTAAAATGGGGGTACATCACAACAGTGGATGTTTTCTAAAGCACTGTTAAAAGTGACAGCAAAATAACATATACCATAATTTTGAATGCCAAAATCATTAGTATGAAATCAGTCATCACTTTAATATCTCTCAAAAATGAAGAGAAGGTAACATGAAGTGGTTATTTCAAAGTTGAGTCACTAACAATATCTAAACTTTATTGGTACCTTTACCATACATAAAAAAAAAACAAAACATGAAGTTCTAAAAGTATATTAAGGGTTAAAAATTTTATATGACATCATATATGGGATAGTGTATATTTATTAATTTCTGCATAATGACAACAGCCAAATGACTATGAACATGCTCAAGGAATCCCAAGGCAAGTACCCAGAATCTCTATCTTCCATTGTGAAACAGTATAAAAATTATTATAGATTTGTAATACATATTTAAATCTGGACACAATTCAACATTAAAATAAAGTCATACCGCTATTATTTGCCATATAGCACTTTTATTTATTTTTTTCAAATAATTTACTGATTTCAAGGAAAGGACAGGAGAGAGAGACATCAAGATGAAGGCGAATCATTGATTAGCTGCCTCCTGCATGCCCCACACCGGGGATGGAATCCACAATCCAGGCATGTACCCTGACTAGAAATTGAACCATGACCTCTCAGTTCATAGGTCAATCCTCAACCACTGAGCCATGCCAGCTGGGCCCATATAACACTTTTAGAAGAAGATAAGGATACTGAAGATACTGAATGCCTAAGAATTGGTATAATATAATATTCTGAATCATTGTACCCAACATTTTGAATTTGTTGCTATTGTAATATTGTATGACCTAACATATTTAAGTAGCAAATCTGACCTGAAAACAGGATAAAGAATGACCTTTGAGAATGAATGCTAATATAGCAGTGTTTCTATGGGGGAAAAAAATGTCTTAAAAGGGGAGAGGAAAAAATATATTTTAAAAAGGGGAGAGGTATCTGTTTCCTTTCCCCAGCTGATAAGGCTGTAGCTCCAAAATCTTTCTATCACCAGGTAAAAGCACAAATATTGCCTCCCACCTAAGGCCAGTACTGTTCCCCTGGGGAACTATGGTCAAAACTCCATCTCCAAACTAGGACATCACAGACCTGCTTTTTCAGGCTGAGAACACCAGGTGGCAGATGGGAGCTGAATCAGAGCCTTGGTAACCATGGCAACCAGCTACCATTCCCTTCTGCAGCCGCCATCTTTTATCTAAAGCAGTGCTTTGTGTACATTGTGAGTTTTGCTTTGAAATGGTGTACTTGTCATCCTTCACAGAGTCAGGGTCTTCTGGGAAGGGAATTCCAGTGCCAGAAATAAGTAATAATTTGGGCTAGTTGCATTAATTTTATTTGTTGTGCATCAATGATCATGGCTGCACAAAGCAGTCTCTATGCACTGATATTTGAGAAGCCTTCAATATTACAAAGCCTTCCACAGCAGGCTTTCTCCAGGGAGGCTAGACTTCTTTGAAGGGGAATGCATGATGGAGTGAGTGACTCCTTTCAGGACTGAGGTTCAGAACAAATGTAAATGCCCAAGTCAACGCTTGAATTAGTTGTAGATACAAGGGCCTTAACAGCCGCCTGTACCTAAGAGATGTCTGCTGTAACTATCACTGATCTATAGACAGAAGATGTCTGTTCACCAACCTAAGAATGTATTTGGCATAAATAGTATCTCCTCACAAAATCTGTTTTCTGTTTCCCATGCAATAATAAGCCAAATATTTATAAGCTGGGAAGTATCCCTTTCCTTTTCTGAGTCAAAAGCAATGAGATTTTCTAATTGTCAGGCATTGCCTCTGGTGATTGGCAGTATATTACAAACTGAGCTTCCAAAATCCATTCTCTTTGCCATTGGGAAGAGAGCTGAAATGAGTAATGATATCCAAATGTCTTCCTTAAATTTGAAAAAGGTTCTGTTCTGAACAAGGACTCATTTATAAACACATCTATTTTAGAACATGTTATTTCTGACTATTTGTTAAAGGAGCCACATCTTAAATGTGCATTCTTTAGATGAATGATCCTTTTCATGGAATTAAGTCTTAAAATGCATTATTTTACATCATATTAGTATCCCAGTGCACAAATTTGTGCACATTTAAAGGAAATTAATTATAAGAAATATTTTAATATTGCTATTTGCCCTTTCTCTATAATAGAAGTGTCAATCAAATTCACCATCAACAATGATAGATCAAAACACATATGTGCGATTTGTGCCAGCGAGAGCTTTATATGTATCGTGTGAATCAACTTAGCCTTTTATATGTATAGAATAAACTTTCTTAATTAGACCTGCTTTCTGAGTTAACTAAACATTTTCCAGCCCAGTGAGGCACCCCAACTTCTCTTTCAGGTAATTGTCAGCAACACAGCAGTAAATATCAACACAAAGCAGATTATCATTGTAGATGACACATGGAGAACAAAGGGCAAAATATTTAACTGTAGCAGTGTTTGACTATATTCTGTGCAGTGAGAAAATCTAAAGTCATTTTCAAGTTTCTAACCATTTCTTACTTCTTTTCAGTTGGTTCAAGTTTCTAAATTTTCTAAATCTCCTTTTTCTAGCTAATGAAAAGAAAATAGGATTCTACAGAGTCTCCTATCAACCTACTCCAAGACTTCTATGAGGATCAAATGAGATAAAGCATTTGAAAACACTTCACAAACTTTTGGTTGACCTGTAAAATGTTTGCACCTGACTATAAAGCAAGTGATGCTGCTGGGCTGAAGAAACTCCAAAGAGGCTGGTCGCTAGGGAGAGGAAGCCAGGAGTTGCTACGTGACATTACCTGGTGCCCATAGCCACTGTTTCTGGGCTGGGCAGTGGGCCACATTTTGCACCATAGAGTCTTTGCAGCATTGGCTGTGATTTTGTGTAATGTCGCTTTGGGATGGTGGCAGGGCCTGCATCCCACTTGGAGGAAGTCAAGTGTTGGTTAATCAGCACCTGGTCCGTGGTGCCGTTTATTTTTAAATGGCCAGTGCACATCATGGCAGCTCCTGCATTGAGTGTCTGCCCCCTGGTAGTCAGTGCACATCATAGCTACTGGTCAGATGGGCAGACACTTAGCCTTTTCTACATATAGATGAAAAGTAAAGAGTTCACATTGTATATGCAATGTAAAAACCGTGAAGAATAAACAAGAGGACCTTCTGCAGAGAAAATGAGTGAAAGAAAATATAATATCAACAGTTGTGAGACTTTAAATGAATTTTTTCTTCTTTCCACATTGTTTTCTACTTTTTATTCACAAGAATTTATTACTATGCCATAAACTTAAGAAAATATTGAAATACTGTGTTTCATAATGCATTTTAATTTCATTAAATCAACCCTCATTGTTTTTCAATTAACATTACAAATGTAAAAAATTTAACGTTTTATTTGAAAAAATATTTCAAATAAGCTCAAACAAAATAATTTTAATTCATTTTAATTGTTTAATAAATTTTAATGTTTGCTGTAATAAAATGAGACTTTTACAAAAATCTATAAATAAGAAACTACTCTTAAAATTATTTTTACCTGGTAATCTCTGTAAATTAAAGTATTATTTAAAGGTATCAGAGCGGGGAGTTAGTATATTTGATTACAGGTCAAATTCAGTTTCCTGTTCTTTTATGAAAATATCTATTGACAAGAGGGATGACATATATATTTATTGTGAAAGCTTCTTATTTGAGAAAATTAGTCATGGAGTTTTCACACATTTACTGGTTTCATATTACAACATGTTTTACAATCTGCTTTAAAAAGAAGAAAAAGAAAGATTTTGATAAAACTGAACATAAGAGAGGTAAGCAGTACTAGATCAAGAGACACCAATAAACCATGTAGGCTAATAATTTGGCTCCACTTCATAAATATTTGTCCAATGTTTATTTAAAGGAGCAGGTGTCACAGAGTGGAGGAAGTATGGAGGAGGGTCACTGAGAAAATGTTCAGCTTACTTCCTCCAAAGCAATGCCATTACAGTAACTGCAAATTGCATGCCCCATTCAACACTGTGGAACTCTCTGAGGCAATAAGAATTACATTCTAGTAGCCTACTTAAGAATTTGGAAATGGATACAAATGGAAAAATGAAGATATTGAAATAAATTATAGATAGACACACCCTCTAAGTGATTAAAAATTATCTCATAATGTAATTAGTGCGATGAGAAGCAATTACTTTCTGATTTTTTACATGTTGCAAATATTTTCTGCTTGATTATTGCTTTTTAATAATGTTTTTTTCTGATATCTTTTGTCATAACACAGTGTTTTGCTTTTACCTAATCAAATCTCTCAATCTCTTTTTTTTTCTCTTGATTCTGGGTTTTGTGTCATACTTCAAAAGACTTCTCTGTCCCCAGGATTATTTATCAGTTTCTTCTATGATTCTTAAAGTGCTATAACTATTTCTTTAATACTAGAGGCCCAGTGCACAAATTCATGCACGAGTGGCATCCAGCCAGCCCACCCCAATGGGGGCTGATCAGGGCTGCGCCAGCCAGAGGGAGGGGCCGTGGGAGGTTGACCCCTGGCCCCAGCTCTGATTGGAGTTGGGGGGGCAATTAGGGGTGGGGCCTGCCTGGGGGGAGGGGCTGAGGGAGGTTGGCCAGTATGCCCACCCCCAATTGGGGTTGTGGAGGCCGAATGGGGCCCAGGCTGGCCAGGGGGAGTGGAAGGTTTGTGAGGGCCGATCTGGGCCTCCATCTAATCAATTGGCCACCGTAGTGCACTTCATAGCGACTGGTTGTTCTGGTCGTTTGGGTCATTCTGCCATTCTAGTCACTTGGTTTTTATATACAGAGATATGTAAAATGTATTTCTTTATATGCTGAGAGGTAAAGTTAATTTTGCAATAAGGAAATGGCTATTATTACTGTTAAAGGGTTTCAAAACATACCAACCCAAAATATGCCACTTGGTATGTGGATTAGTTTGAGCTGGAGGCAATCAAAACCATCGGACTCAGGAAATGCTCTTAACTTTATAAAAAGTATAAATTTTCCCATTTGTAAGAGAAATCTATATTTATAAAGAAAATTTTTATGAGAAAGAGTACTTGTACCAGGAAGAGAGCTACTACCAGAGATACGTTTTTTTTTCACCTGAGAGACTTATCTGCAAGACAGAGCAACCTTCATCTACCATGTTTCCTCCTCTCACTTCCTGAGAATTGAATCACCCCCAATCCTAAACACCTGTCCTTTTCCTTATTTCAGAATGGTATACACTTGACCCTTGAACAACACAGGAGTTGAGAGATACTGACTCCCATGTAATAAAAAAAAATCTGCATTTAACTTTAGACACCTGTAGGGATTCAGAACAAGTCACCCCAAGATGTGTCTCTGTTATGTGGGTTATTTTGAGCTAAAGGCAACTGACACCCTACCAAGAATTAATCTTGTTAACTCTCCCCTTAACTGTTTGAATTAAGGGCCTTACCCACAATGTAAGATTATCAGAGATTACTCTTTTGACCTATTTATATGGCATGGCAAATGAAGCTTTGAGAGACCAATTAATATTCCTGCAGGAAGATGGCCAAAATGAGAATCCTTTGATACTTCTAATTTCATCTTTTGTGTATACAATTAGAAAAAGTCAGCTAAAACTAAACAGAATGAATTAAAAGCATCTTTAATTGGTCTCTCAAAGCTTCAAGAGAAGATATAGATAAATGAATCAGCTTATGATGTTGGTTAGGTGACAATCCACTTCTCTGAGGTATTAAAAACAGTTGTCCTAGAGAAAAAAAAAATTTAGAATATACTAGAAGTAATCCTGTTATTTGCAGATTTTCAATATTTCCTACAACTTTTGTGATTTATACTATGTTATTATAGTTTTGCTAATGTTATTATTATTTAATATTTAATATTATTTAAATTTTTTCCTTAAAATATTGATGTTGATTGCATGTAACATTATCATATGTAAAATCATTTTTATTAAAATGTTAATATTTATTGCATATAAGAATACTATATTTAAAATCTTTTTTTTTTTTTAAATAGCTGTCCTGCATATAAAAAGGGGAAAGTCATTTGGAATTTGACTTGTCAAGGATATAAATTAAAAACGCCTCCAAAAAGAATTTTAGTTTCACTTGTTCTTTTATGAACTACTGAATTTTTCTCATGGTTTGTGTCTCTCTGTAGATGCCTATCTATGCATATTGTAAATATGAGATAATTTCTACCTCCAAATGTTAAAATTAATTAAAATTTATTTATTTGAAGGCAAGTAAATAAGAATTGGGTATTCTAAACTTCTCAGAAATATAGAAACTGACCCAATTGCTTTTTAAGCTCACATTATCTCAGATTAATCTTTATTAAATAAAAATTAAAGTTTGTGGGTTTAAATAGAATAGACATGTATGTTGAATTGTTGATATTAAATATACTATACATATTTTGCCTGGGTTACAAAAGTAAGTCCTTATTAATAATTTATTTTTGACATCTATAAGCTGTGTTTCTAGAGGTTATAAAATGTCTTCATGAATTTGCCAAGCTAAAGAATGCTAATAGCTTATTTTTAGTTTTCATTAGAAATTAAGGTTTTAAGGGTTAAAATCTCAATATATGCAAGAAGTACAGTGCAGTGTTCCAAACGTGTCCCTGGAACACCTCAAAAAGATACTTAGAGTTCCTAGGAATGAGTCTTCCTAGTGTTGTGACACCATACTATCAAACCAAAAGGTTGGTTGTCAATGCATCTTTCGGACTGATTCATGACCAAAAGAAGAAATTGTGGATTAAAAAAAAGAGCACTGTAATAAATCTAACCAAAAGTAACATCACAGGGTGATTTGATCATAAATTTCTAAGTGGAAAGGTCATGGTGGATAGTCAAGCCTCAGGCATATATATGTGTGTGTGTGTGTGTGTGTGTGTGTGTGTATATATATATATATATATATATCTCCTTTAGTAAAAGGTTGATCTTTGCCTTAAGTAAGTCCTATCCATTGTTTCTTTACATCTAGGTTAAAACACCTTTGAAATGCCTCTATTTCAGACACCTTGGAAGAGTAACCACTATCAAGAAAGGACTTAATCTTGTTAACTCTTCTTTAATCTAATGCCCACCATGCTTCCTCACACCTTCACATAATCTTCCTTATGTTTCCTCCTTCATTTCAAATACATGAAAGAAACTGCAAAACAGTCATTTTGCATCCTGGCCAGCCTGGCTCAGTGGATGAACTTTTAACTATGAACCAGGTTTCAGTTCAATTCCCAGTCAGGGCACATGCCCAGGTTGTGGGCTCAATCCCCAGTATGTGGTGTACAGGAGGCAACCAATCCATGATTCTCTCTCTCTTTTTCTCTCCCTCTTCCTTCCTCTGAAATCAATTTTAAAAATATATATCTTTTAAACTGCCATTTTGCAGAAGCATTTGAGATTTTGCTTCCCAGCATTGTCATACATTTGCCTCAAATAAACTGTTATAAAAATTCTCTGTAATAAATTTAGACATTTACTACACTGACATTATGAATAATTATCTGGATACTAGAGGCCCAGTGCACAAAATTTGTGCACATGGTGGGGGGGCAGGTGGGGGGGTCCCTCAGCCTGACCTGTACCCCCTTCAATCCAGGAACCCTCAGGGGATGTCCTACTGATGACTTAGGCCTGCTCCTCATGGTTCTCTGCTGTCTGCAGGGCCTACTTGGCCACTCCCAGGTCATCACTAGTGACGGCCAAGCAGGCCCTGCTCTCAACGGCCAACCCCCCCGGACTGGGGGACTCCATCAGGGCTAAGAGGACTGAGCACCACCATCTTGTGTCTATGGACGTTGCCATCTTTGTGTCAGAGTGACAGTTAATTTGCATATTACTCTTTATTAGAGAGGATTGCATGCATTTGTAGTGAAAGACCATGAATGACATAAGACAGGAACTGTAATGCTCTTTCAAATGTACTGAGGCCCATTTGCTCCCAAAGCTATTTGTTGCCTTTTGGTGGATATCCATGGTTTCAATTACTGGAGGCAGGTTGAAGCTAAGAGCAAATCATAACAGACTAGATATATTAGAATTTAGCTTTAAAATTATTAAATTAGGAGATTAAAAATGGCAGCAGCGTAAATGCAAGCTATACTTACATTCTCCTGAGACCAAACTAGAAATACAACTAAAATACAGAAAAATGTTCCATGAACAGTCAATTGAAGATTAGCTGGAGAGAACCCTGGTAACCAAGAATGGAAAATTAAGACTACACAAAGACTGATAGGAAGTACAGAGTTGCAAAAAGGGTGGTTGGGCTCCCAAACACAGCAACTTAAGTTCCAAAGGGATATCTCAGCTGTGGGGGGTTCCCACTGAGAATTCTGGGGTCTAAACCCCAACCTGGGCTCCCCAGACCTGAGAACCCAAACTGAGAAAGTTAGCCACAAAATATCTGACAGAAACAGCAGGAAATATAGGCAACAACTTAAAGGGCCAATGCAAAAATTTTGTCAACAGCCACTCATTTTGGGCTCTGGCAGAGGGAAAGTAGAGTGGACTGAAACTGTGAGGACAGTGTAAGGTTGGGGACTTAGGGTTGAATCTTGGAGGGCAGCCACCTCAGTTTCCGGTGCGGAGTCATTTCCTTATACTGAAGAGGTCATCTTTCTCCTACTAACTTTTGCTATCCATGTGGTTGGGGAAAGGCAGCTGCCACACCCAGTTGGAAGAATTCTTGCTCTACCCTATCATCCATAGCCTGAGGCCATTCAAAGTTAATAACAATCAGACTGGCAGATCTCTGGAGACTTTAAGGCCTTGATCTCCTTCTGGGCCCAAAGCTAGATAAAGCTGACCCTGGTGCACATCTTGGTTCTTTTCAAAAGCAACCAGAGCCCCAGTAGAGGGAGCCACAAGTGGTGGATTGCTGATAGTCCCAAGCAGGTACTCAAGGTCAGTCTGAAACAGCATATGACAGTGTCCTGAACTAGAGATTTGGAGTCGTAGCAGCAGATCTACCTAATACATAAGACACACATTCAAACAGGCAGTCAAAATAGGGAGATGAAAAAACAACATCCAAATGAAAGGATAAGAGAATCCTCCAGAGGAAGAGCTAAAGGAAATGGAGATAAGAAATTTATCTGATACAGAGTCCATAATAATGATGGCAAAGATGCTCAATAGCATGAAGAAAAGATATAGTAACTATGAAAAAAAGAACAGTCAAAAATAAAGAATGACATAACACTAATACAGAATGCAGTAGAAGAAATACATAGCAGATTAGGGGAAATCAAGAATTGGATCAGTCAATCAGAAGACAGAATAGAAAAAAAATCACTCAATCAGAGAACCAAACAAAAATACAACATTTAAAAAACAGAGGGGGGGGGAAAAAACAACAACAGAGGACAGCATAAGGGAGCTGTGGGACAACATGAAATGAAACAATATTTGTATAATAAGTGAGCCAGAAAGGGAAGAAAGTGAGCAAGGGATAGAGAATATGTTTGAAGAAATAATGACCAAAAACTTCCCTAACCTGGTGACAGAAACAATCACTAAGTTCAGGAGGCACAGAGAGTCCTAAGCAAGAACAACCCAAATAGGTCCAGGCTCAGAAACATCATAATTAAAATGCCAAAAATTAAAAACAAAGGGAGAACTGAAAGGCAGCAAGAGAAAAGAAATTGGTTACCTCTGAAGGATCTCCCATAAGGCTGTCAGCTGACTCCTTATCAGAAACTATTGGCTAGAAGGAAATGGAATGAAGTACTCAAGGTAATGAAAAGCAGGAATCTAAAACCAAGATCACTACATCCAGCAAGGCTAGCATTCAAAAGAGATGGTGAAATAAAGAGCTTCCCAGGCAAAAAATAAAATAAAATAAAAAAAGATGGCTACAGAAGTTTATCAACTGTAAACCACCACTATAAGAAATGCTAAATAATAATAAGAAAAAGAGAGAGAGAAAATCATAGGCATACAGAATAAAGATGGCAATAAATAAGTCTCTATCAATAACCTAAAATGTGAATAAATTAAATGCTTCAATCAAAAGACACAGGGTAGCTGAACAGATACAAAAACATGACCCAACTATATGCTGTCTACAAGAAACCCACCTCAGAACACAAAGTTCCCACAGGATGAGAGCTGAAGGAACGGCAAAAAAATTTTTCCATGCAAATGGAAACCAAAAATAAGTTGGGGTGCCAACATTCATATCTGACAAAACATACTTCAAACTGAAATACATCGTAAGAGACGACAAAAGGGATTAATCCAATAAGAGGATATACCCTGGTAAACATATATGCACCCAATATAGGAGCACCTAAATATCTAAAAAGAATTTTAGAGGATGTTTAGGGAGAGAAAGACTGCAATATAGTCTAGTAGGGGACTTTACTAACACCTCACTGACTTCACTGGATAGATCTTCTAGACAAAAAATTAACAAGGAAACAGTGACTCCAAATAACACATTGGATCAGGTGGATTCAATTGGCATCTGTAAAACATCTCACCCCAACGCTGCAGAATATACATTATTCTCAAGTGCACAGGGGTCATTCTCCAAGACAGACCACATGTTAGAACACAAAACAAGTCTCTCTGAAGCATGGTAACCTCCATCTTGAGTAAAAACTGCTGTTTGAAATTTTAACCCTGCTTTCTTGGCTTCTGTAAATACTTTCTTGCTTAAATAACAGGGAAAAATAAGACTACTCCCATTCCAGAGAAGCCATAAACTATGTCCCAGACAGTGTTGTTAGTACTGGCCCCAGGCTAGGCCTTGAGATATGGTCTCACAGACCTGTCCCAGCACGCAGGATTTTTTCTCAGAAGGTCCAGAAATCTCACTCCAAATTTGGAAGACAAAGAACTGAAAACAGTTCATATAGGAAAGACTTCCTCTATTTGGGGCCCTAGAATTTGAGAAGAAATAGTTCCTCTGGGCCTGCTAGCACTAGCGAAATGAAAAAGACTTCAAATAAATTTGGCTTATTGATTAAGGCATCTTCTGATTTACAATATAACATCTCTAAGTCCAAGAAGATTGAAATTGTATCAAGGATTTTCTCAGACTATAATGGAATGAAATCAGAAATTAACTGCAGTAAAAACAAACAAAAACATTCAAACACAAAGGCTAAATAGCATGTTATTAAAATAACAAATGGGTTACCAATGAGACCAAGAAAGATATCAAAAACTTCCTGGGGCCCTAGCTGATTTCACTCAGTGGATAGTGTCAGCCTTCGGACTGAAGGGTTCCAGGGTTGAGTCCGGTCAAGGGCACATGCCCAGTTTGTGGGCAGATCCCCAGTGTGGGGCATGCAGAAGACAGCCAATCAATGATTCTCTCTCATCACTGATGTTTCTATCTCTGCCTCCCTCTTCTTCCCTCTCTAAAATCAATAAAAATATCTTTTAAAAAAACTTCCTGGGAACAAATGAAAACACAATTCAAAACCTCTTGGACACAGCAAAAGAAGTCCTGAGAAGAAAATTCATAGTATTATAGGCCTATCTCAAAAAACAAGAAAAATTAATAGTAAACCATTTAACCCTACAAATTAAAGAATTAAAAAGAGAACAACAAGGAAATCCAACAGTAAATAGAAGGAAAAATAATAGTAAAGATTAGAGCAGAAATAAATGACATAGAGACTTAAAAAAAAATACAAAAAATCAGTGAAACCAAGAGCTAGTTCTTTGAAAATATAAACAGGATTGATGCACTGTTAGCCAGATTCATCAAGAAACAAAGAGATAATACCCAAATAAATAAAATCAGAAACAAAAGCAGAGAAGTAACAACTGATACCAATGACATACTAAAGATTGTAAGAAAATATTATGAACTGCTATATATGCCAACAAGTTGGACAATGCGGACAAAAAGGACAAATTCCTAGGGGGGAAAAAACAATCTCCTAAAACTGAATCAGGAAGAATCAGAAAACCTGAATAGGCTTATAACAACTGATGAAATATAAGCAGTAATGAAAAAAAACTTCCTGCAAACAAAAGCCATAGTCTGGACAGCTTCACAGGGGAGTTTTATCAAACATTCAAAGAACTAACAGCTATCCTCCTCAAACTATTCAAAAAAATCCAAGAGGAAGGAATACTTCCAAGCTCTTTTTATGATTCCAAAACAAGATAAAGACACTACAAAGAAAGAGAATTAGAGGCCAATATCCCTGATGAACAAAGATGCTAAAATCCTCAAGAAAATATTCCAAGTTGGATACAGCAATATAGTAAAAAAAAATAATGTACCATGACCAAGTGGGATTTATTCCAGGGATGCAAGGCTGGTACAATATTTGCAAATCAATAAATGTGATACATTTACATAAACAAATAGAAAGACAAAAATCACATGAACATATCAATAGGCACAGAAAAAGCATTTGACAAAATCCAACACCCATTTTTTATTAAAAAAAACTCTCAGCAAAGTGGGAATAGAATGTTCGTATTTCAATATAATAAAGGCCACCTAGAGCCAAGATCATACTCAATGGGTAAAAATGAAAAGCACTTCCCCTAAAAACAGGAACAAAACAGGGATGCCCACTTTCACCACTCTTATTCAACACAGTACTGGAAATCTTAGCCACAAAGATCAAACAACAAGAAATAAAAGGCATCCAAATTGGAAAAGAAGAAGTAAAACTCTCATTATTTGCAGATGACATACTATTGTACATAGAAAATTGCTGGAAGCAAATTTCAGCAGGTCATAATGAATTATGCAAGAAGTTCATCAGAAAGCTGATGGATCTTGGGGTTTCAGCAGGGCTGATAATCTGCATTATATTACCTGCTGCTGAACAGCTGTAGGCATTTCCCTAACCTGATAATCTTTTCCTGTGTGCCAAACCTTACCTTTGATATGTATATCTGCTTTCCTGAAGGGCCAATGTGTTTTCCAGCAAATAAAAAGCCTTGTCCAGAGATTCAAAAGCCCACTTCACCAGAAAGTAGAGCCTCCCTTGGCTCCCCAATGCCTCCCAAATTTATATTTCTTGTCTAGTCTCTCAATTCATTTATGTGCAGCCTTTCTCCAGATTCCTAAACCCTAGCTGTGGAAAAGACCTTAGCAGAAAATCCTAAAGGCTCTACCAATAAACTACTAGACTTAATAAAGGAATTTGGCAATGTAGCAGGAAACAAAATTAACAGCCAGAAATCTATGGCATTTTTATACACCAATAATGAATTCTCAGAAAAAGAAACTGAACAAACAATCCCATTAACCATTTCAACAAATAAATTAAGATACTTAGGAATAAACTTAACCAAGGAGGTAAAAGACTTGTACTTTGAAAACCACAGGACATAGAAAAAGAGATACGGGAAGATAAAAACAAGTGGAAAACTATACCATGTTGATGGATTGGTAGAATTAACATAATTAAAATGTCCATATTACCCAAAGTAATTCATAGATTCAATGCAATCCCTGTTAAAATGACAATAGCATATTTCACATCTCTGAAAAAATACTTCAAAAATGTATATGGAACCAAAAAAGAAGTTGAATAGCCACAGCAATCTTGAGAAAGAAGAACAAAGTTGGAGGGATCACAATACCAGATATCAAGTTATACTACAAAGTCACTGTGCTCAAAACAGCTTGGTACTGGTACAAGAGCAGGCATATAGATCAATGGAACAAAACAGAGACCTCAGACATCAACCTAAGCCATTATGCTCAAATAATCTTTGACAAAGTATGCAAGAACATACAATGAGTCAAGATAGTCTCTTCAATAAATGGTGTTGGAGAAACTGGACAGGTACATGCAAAAAAAATTGAAACTAGACCATCAACTTACACTCAAAATGGATAAAAGACTTAAATGTAACTGGTGAAACCACAAAAATCCTAGAGGAAATCATAAGCAGCAAATCTCAAGACATCTCTCCATAGTAATATGTTTGCAGATACATCTTCTAAGTCAAAGGAAACTAGGGAGAAAAACAAACAAATGGAACTACATCAAAATAAAAAGCTTCTGCACAGCAAAACATACCATCAACAAAATAAACAGGGAGCCCATTGGGCAGGAGAACATATTTGGCAATGATACAACTTATAAATGGTTAATTTCCAAAATGTATAAGGAACTCATACACTTAACAAAAGGGAGAAAAGCAATCCAATTTTAAAATGGTCAAAAGACCTAAAGAGACACTTCTCCAAAGTGGACATACGGATGGTCAAGAAACATTTGAAAAAATGTTGAAAGACACTGATCATCAGAGAAATGCAAATTAAAATAACAATGATGTATCACTTCACATTTGTCAGAATGGCTATTATCAATAAATTATCCATTTGGCTCAGTGGATAGAGTGTCGGCCTGCTGACTGAAAGGTCCAGGTTCAATTCTGGTCAAGGGCATGTACCTTGGTTGCGGGCACATCCCCAGTAGGGGGTGTACAAGAGTCAACTGATCAATGTTTCTCTCTCATCAATGTTACTGACTTTCTATCCCTCTCCCTTCCTCTCTGTAAAAAAAAATCAATGAAATATATTTAAAATAATAATAATAATAATAATAATAATAATAATAATAAATCAACAAATGACAGGTGCTGGTGAGGATATGGAGAAAAGGGAACTCTAGTACATACACTGCTGGTGGGAATGCAGGCTGGTTGTAGCAATTATGGAAAATGTTATGGAGTTTCCTCAAAAACTTAAATAAGGAACTGTCATTTGACCCAGTGACCCCACTTCTATGAATATATCCTAAAAAACATGAAATACCAATCAAAAACAATGTATGCACCCCATGTTCATAGCAGCACAATTTACAATAGCTGAGATCTGGAAACAGCCCAAGTACCCATCAGCAGATGAGTGGATAAAAAAGCTGTGGTACATTTAACCCATGGAATACTATGAAGCAGTAAAAAAAAGGATCTCTTGCCTTTTGAGATAGCATGGAGGGACCTGGAGAATATTATGCTAAGCAAAATAAGTGAGTAAGAGAAAGACAATCTCAATCTCAATCATATGTAGAATCTAATAAACAAAATAAACTAATGAATTAAATAGATCCAGTGACATGAAAGTATAGAACAAACTGGGACCTCAGAAAGAAGGCGGGGGAGAGTAGGTGGGCTGGAAGAGATCAACCAAAGACCTTTTATGCGTGTATACATAACTGATGGACAAAGACTATAGGATTGTGAAGGCCTGGGGTAAGAGGTGGGGCTGGCTAAAAGAGGTCAATGGGAGGTTGGGGGGGGGTGGTAATGAGACATATGTAATACTTTCAACAATATTTAATTGAAAAAATATTCACTGAGTGGCCAGATTGTTATGATCTCTGAACAAATAATAACCTGGCCACTCAGTGTATATTTCTGTATAATAAAAGGCTAATATGCAAATTGTCCCCTCAACCAGGAGTTCGACCAGCAAGCAGGCTGGTCAACCACCCATGTCAGTTCCTCCTGGCCAGGCTAGCCATACCCCACCCATGCACAAATTCATGCACCAGGCTTCTAATGTGTGTGTGTGTGTGTGTGTGTGTGTGTGTGTGTGTGTGTACACACACTAAATGCTGGGTGCACAAAATTCATGCATGGGGAGGGGGGCAGTGTCCCTCAGCCTAGCCTGCACACTCTCCAATCTGGGATCCCTTGAGGGATGTCCGACTGCTTGTTTAGGCCTGATCCAGGCCTAAAGGGGCAGTCGAATATCCCTCTCACAATCCAGGGCTGCTGGCTCCCAACTGCTCACCTGCCTGCCTTCCTGATTGCCCCTATCCACTTCTGCCTGCCAGCCTGATCACCTCCTAACCACTCCCCTGCCAGCCTTATTGATGCCTAACTGCTCCCCTGCCAACATGTTTGGCAGTAACTGCCCTTCCCTGCAGGCCCAGTCACCCTCAACTTCCCTCCTTTGCCAGCCTGGTCACCCCTAACTGCCCTCATCTGCAGGCTTGATGGCCCCCAAATGCCCTCCCTTGTAGGCCTGGACCCTCCCAACTGCCCTCCCTGCTGGCCATCTTTTGGTGGCCATTTTGTGTCCACATTGGGGCAGAATCTTTGACCACATGGGGACAGCCATCTTGTGTGTTGGAGTGATGGTCAATCTGCATATTTCTCTTTTATTAGAAAGGATAGTGGCCTGGTGCATGGGTGGGGGCAAGCTGGTTTGCGCTGAAGGATGTCCTGAATGAAAGTGGGGGGTTTCCCTTTGGGGCATGGGGCCACCTGGGTGAGGGACCTGTGGTGGTTTGCCAGCAGGCCACACCCCCTGGTGACCCAAGCATAAGCCCTGGTATCTGGGATTTATTTATCTTCTAAAATTGAAACTTTGTAGCCTAGAGCAGAGCCAAGCCTCCTGCTCCCTCCATGGCGGCAGCCATTTCTGTTTGGATTTGTCTTCTATAATTGAAATTTTGTAGCCTTAAGCAGAGACTAAGACAGGCCAGGGCTGCAGAAGCTTGGCTTCCTCCATTGCTGGGAGCAACCTTAGCAATCCTGCTCTCTCCAGCTCTTTGGCTGTTGCCATTTCTATAGGGATTTATTTATCTTCTATAATTGAAACTTTGTAGCCTTGAGTGGAGGCCTTGGCCTGCCAAGGTATGTGGAAAGCTTGGCTTCCTCTATTGCTAGGGAAACCCAAGCCTCCCTCCTGCTCGCTCCTAGCCACAGCCATCTTGGTTGGAGTTAATTTGCATATTTGCTCCTGATTGGCTGGTGAGCGTGGCTTGTGGGTGTAGCAGAGTGATGGTTAATTTGCATGTTACTCTTTTATTAGATAGGATACATACACACACACACACACACACACACACACAGACTGAGTGAACATATGATTATGCATTCAGAGATCATAATCATCTGGCCACTCAGTGTATATTAAGTTAGGTATTCATAGCTGCACCGGAATGTAGTCATGACCTGGGCCTGTAGGCCCCCCTGTAAAGCAAGTTTTAGAAGGGATATTCTGCTTAAGATAACAGAAGAATGTAGCCTGTTAAGCATGAAGTGTATAGCTCTGTTCTCTTTCTGCTCTCACAATTCCAAGATGTCTTATAAACCTCTTTTTCTGTTTGAGACCACATAGCCATACTGACATAACCCAGACAGGATGTTGCCAGGAACTGAATAAATCAGTTTGCTGAAACATGCGTAAGAATGACCCATCAACACAGCCCACAGTCCTAAACCTCTTATTCATAATAACTCACGATTTTTGCTCAATAAAACCGCTCATCTATAAACCATTGGGAATTTTGGGTTTTTCAAATACAAGCTGCCTATTCTCCATTGTATAGTGCTATACAACAAATGCCACTTTCTTTCACTACATCCTGGTGTCAGTGTAATTGGTTAGCTACAGCACAAGTTGGAGAAATCTTTATTCAATAAAAAGGTGATAACTACCAGGACCTCACTTCCAAAGGACATCTATACATATAAAAGGCTAAGTGTCCACCCATCTAACCGATAGGTATGATGCCCACTGACTACCAGGGGGCAGATGCTCAATACAGGAGCTGCCATGATGTGCACTGGCCTCCTATCTAATAAAAGAGTAATATGCAAATTGACCATCACTCTAACACACAAGATGGCTGCCCCATGTGGTCAAAGATGGCTGTCCCCATGTGGACACAAGATGGCCGCCACAAGATGGCCAGCAGGGGAGGGCAGATGGGAGGAACCAGGCATGCAAGAAAGGGCAGTTGGGGGCCATCAAGCCTGCACGGGAGGGCAGTTAGGGGTTACTAGGCCAGCAGAGGAGGGAAGTTAGGGGTGACTAGGCCTACAGGGAAGGGCACTTAAGGGTGACCAAGCCTGCAACTGAGGGCAGTTAGGAACAAACAGGCTGGCAGGGGAGCAGTTAAGGGTGACGAGGCCTGCAATGAAAGGCAGTTAGGGGCAAAAAAGCTGGCAGGGGAGCAGTTAAGCATCAATCAGGCTGGCAGAGGAGTGGTTAAGGGGTGATCAGGCTGCCAGGCAGAAGCAGTTAGGAGCAATCAGGAAGGCAGGCAAGCAAGCAATTGGGAGCCAGCATTCCTGGATTGTGAGAGGGATCCCAGATTGGACAGGGTGCAGGCCAGGCTGAGGGACACCCCTTACCCTGTGCACGAATTTTGTGCACTGGGCCTCTAGCTGAAAAATAAACAGATCTGATGCCAACAAACCAACACTCTGCTTCCCCCAAGTGGTTCACAGACTCTGCCACCATCCCAGAGCAACACCCACCAAATCGCAGCCAATGTTGCCAAGACCCCCTGGTGCAAAATGCATCCCACAGCACAGCACAACCCTAAAACAGTGGCTGTGGGCACCAAATAATATGTCATGTAGCACTGCCCAGTTTCCTGTCTCTAGCAACTAGCCTCTTTGGAGTTTCTTCAGCCCAGGAACCCAACTTGCTTTATAGCCATGTGCAAACATTTTACAGTTTAACCAAATATTTGGGAAGCATTTTCCTGTGCCTCATCTCATTTGAACCTACAGAAGTCCTGGAGTAGGTAGACAGGAGACTCGGCAGAATCCTATTTTCTTTTCATTAGCAAGATGCAAATAGGGTTATTAAAATATTTCTTCTAATTAATTTCCCTTCAATGTGCACAAATCCAGGCACTGGGATACTAGTATTACAATGAAAACAAGACTTAGACCTCATTCTTAGGTCATTATATCATAGGTATAAATATTTCATAATGTCCCCCTCCACCCTGTAAAAAGTCCTATGACCTGTTTAATGAGTTTAATGAAGTCTTAACTCTCCGGCCTTAAGGTGCTCCAACAGCACCCTACAAGGCATTAGAGGCAGAGAGAATAATGTTCCAACTTTGAAACAAGCTAAACTAACTCTCAAGTGAGAGTAGGTGACAAAACCCCTCCCATTATAGACCTAGACACAGTTTCACTTCCCAAGTATGGAGAGTTAAACTAAAGTATATAAATAGATAGATCATATGTTGGGTCATAGGCAAAGTCTCTTCAAATTCAAGAAGATAGAAATCATATCAAGCATCTTCTCAGATCACAGTGGCATAAAACTGGAAATCAACTACAATAAAAACAATAAAAAAAATCAAACACATGGAGACTAAAGAGCATGCTATTAAACAATGACTGGATTACCAGAGAGATCAAGGAAGAAATAAAAAAACATCATGGCAACAAATGACAATGAAAACACAACAATCCAAAATCTATGGGACACAGTGAAAGCAGTCTTGAGAGGGAAGTTTACAGCTCTACAAGCCTACTGCACAATACTAGAAACAATGATAATAAATTACCTAACCCTATAATTAAAAAAGTTAGAAAGAGAGCAAAAAGAAAAGCCCAGGAAATAATAAAGATCAGAGTGGAGATAAACAACATAGAGACCAAAGAAACAATACAAAAGATCAACAAAACCAAGAGCTGCTTCTTTGAAAGGATAAACAAGACTGATGAGCCTCTAGCCAGACTCACCAAGAAGCAAAGGAAAAGGATCCAAATAAACAAAATCAGAAATGAAAGAGGAGAAATAATAACAGACCCCACAGAAATACAAACAATTGTTTAAAAAATTACTATGAACAACTCTACTCCAACAAACTGGACAACCTGGAGGAAACAAACATATTCCTAGAAAAAATATAACCTGCCAAAACTCAATCAGGAAGAATCTAAATAGCTCAATAGGCCAATAACTATGGAAGAATTGAAGCAATCATCTAAAAGCTTCCAGCAAACAAAAGTCCAGGGGCAGATGGCTTCACAGGGGAGTTTTACCAAACATTCACGGAAGAACTAAAACCTATCCTCTTCAGACTATTCCAAAAAATTCAAGAGGAAGGAACACTTCCAAGCTCCTTCTATGAAGCCAGCATCACCCTAATACCCAAACCAGATAAAGACAACACAATGAAAGAGAATTACAGGCCAATATCCCTCATGAACATAGATGCCAAAATCCTCAACAAAATTCTGGCAAATCGGATCCAGCAGTACATCAGAAAGATCATACACCATGACCAAGTAGGATTTATCCCAGGAATTCAAGGATGGTACAGTATTTGCAAATTAATAAATGTGATACATCACATAAACAAATTCAGAGATTAAAAATCACATAGTCATATTAATTGATACAGAAAAAGCATTTGACAAAATCCAACATCCTTTCTTGATAAAAACTCTCAACAAGGTGGGAATAGAAGGATCATACCTCAACATAATAAAAGCTATATAATAAACCCACAGCTAACATCATACTCAATGGGCAAAAACTAAAACCATCTCCCCTAAGAACAGGAACAAGACAGGGATGCCCACTTTCGCCACTCTTGTTCGACATAGTACTGGAAGTATTAGCCATTACAATTAGACAAGAAGAAGAAATAAAAGGCATCCAAATTGGAAAAGAAGAAGTAAAGTTGTCCTTATTTGCAGATGACATGATATTGTACATAAAAAAACTGAAATACTCCATCAAAAAACTAATAGACTTAATAAATGAATTCAGTAATGTAGCAGTATAGAAAATTAACACCAAGAAATCTATGGCATTTCTATAGACCAATAGTAAACTTACAGAGAGAGAGACTAAAAAAGCAATCCTGTTTACCATCGCACCAAAAAAATTAAGAAACCTAGGAATTAACCTAACTAAGGAGATAAAAGACCTATTCTTGGGAAACTACAGGATACTGAAAAAAAAAAAAAAAGATAGAGGAAGACGTAAACAGATGGAAGAACATATCATATTCACAGATTGATAGAATCAACATCATTAAAATGTACATACTACCCAAAGCAATCTATATATTCAATACTAAAGGCATATTTCACAGACCTAGAAAGAACTCTCCAAAGATTAATCTGCAATAAAAAACATCCCCGAATAGCCACAGCAATCCTGTGAAAGAAGAACAAAGTAGGTGGGATCTCAATACCAGATTTCAAGCTGTATTACAAAGCCACTGTTCTCAAAACTGCTGCTACTGGCACAAGAACAGACATATAGATCAATGGAATAGAATAGAGAACCCTGAAATCGACCCAAACCACTATGCCCAATTAATATTTGACAAAGGAGGCATGAACGTAAAATGGAGTCAAGACAGTCTCTTCAATAAATAGTGTTGGGAAAATTGGACAGATACATGCAAAAAAATGAAACTAGACCACCAACTTATATCATACACAAAAATAAACTCAAAATGGATACAGGACTTAAACATAAGATGGGAAACCATAAAAATACTAAAGGAATCCACAGGCAGCAAAATCTCAGACATATGCCGAAAGAACTTCTTCACTGATACCACTCGTAGGGCAATGGAAGCTATAGAGAAAATAAACAAATGGGAATACATCTAAATAAAAAGCTTTTTCACAGCAAAAGAAACCATTAACAAAACAACAGCAAGCTCACTGTGTGGGAGAACATATTTGCCAATAATATCAACAATAAGGGTTTAATCTCCAACATTTACAGGGAACTCACGCAGCTTAACAAAAAGAGGATAAACAACCCAATCAAAAAATGGGCAACTGATCTAAATACACTTTCCAAAGAAGACAGAAGGAAGGCCAAGAGACATATGAAAAGCTGCTCAAAGTCACTAAACATCCGAGAGATGCAAATCAAAACAACAATGCAGTACCATCTCACTCCTCTCAGAATGGCAATCATCAACAAATCAATAAACGTCAAGCGCTGGTGAGGATACAGAGAAAAAGGAACCCTCGTGCACTGCTGGTGAAAATGCAGATTGGTGCAGCCACTGTGGAGAACAGCATGTAGTTTACTCAAAAAACTAAATATGGAACTCCATTTGACCCAGTAATCCCACTCCTAGGAATATATCCTAAGAAACTAGAAACACCAATCAGAAAGGATATACACACTCACATGTTCATAGCAGCACAATTTACAATAGCTAAGATTTGGAAACAGCCTAGGTGCCCATCAGCAGATGAGTGGATTTGAAAACAGTGGTACATCTACACAATGGAATACTATGCTGCCATAAAAAAGAAGGAATTATTACCATTTGCAGTAACCTGGATGGAACTGGAGAGCATTATGCTAAGTGAAATAAGCCAGTCAATGAAAGAAAAATACCACATGATCTCATTCATTTGTGGATAATAAAGAACATTATAAACTGATTAACAAAAAGGTAGACACAGAGGCAGTAAAGCATCAAGCAGACTGTGAAATGACAGCGGGAAGATTTCGGAGAGGTAGGGGAGATAAGAGATCAATGGAAGGACTTATACGCCTGCATATAAGCATAACCAATGGACACAAAACACTGGGGCGGTGAGGGCATGTGTGGGAGTGGAGTAATATATTAACTCATACAATACCTTAATAAAAAAAATGGGGAAAAATAAATAAAATACAATAAAGTGTATAAACAGTTAAGCTTGCTGTAATTTTTGTACCCCATTTTCGCAATGGCAAGAGTACCCCTAAAATATTTTTAGCCAATCAAGATAAATTGGTACTCATTTCACCTGTGGATGAAAAAGGGGCCAAATACTAAACCTGACAAGCTCAGGGTGAAATGGTGGCCTTATAAACTCAAGAGACCTGAAATAACCACATAGGACGCTCTAAAATTAAAACTTCCTAACTGAAAATGAGGTATGCCCATCTGGAATAGCTTCGATGGTTGAGTGTCATTCTGTGCATTGAAAGGTTACCTGGTTGATTCCTGGTCAAGGCACATATCTGAGTTGCAGGTTTGATCCCCAGCTGAGAAGCATACAGAAGGCAACTGTTCGATGTTTCTCTCTCACATCAATGTTCCTCTCTCTTGTGTGAGGATTAAAATTAATTAATTAATTAATTAATTAATTAATGATAGGGTTCTTTTCTAAATAAATAAATAAAAGCAAGTCATGGTGGGTAGTCATGTCCTAAGTCTGTATCTTTCCTGACAAAAGTCAATCTTTGCCTTAACAGAGCCTGTTTATTGTCTTTCTGTATCTACGAGAACCATCATTTTCCTTTTTCTGCAGACCTCTCAGGGCACAACCATTGCACCAGAGCAGAGATGGCAAACTCCCTCATTGTTATTGTCACAGTGTTAATTGTAACTGTTAAATATCCTATACCCAGCAATGTAAAAGAGGTATATGTTTATTCAGTTTACTTTTTATCCAATGTCAGACTGTCCCCAGTTTGCTTTTCCCCATCTTCCTAATCTATTACCAATGAATTTCATGTAACCCCCTTATACTTCAACCTTTGCAATATATAAAATAAAGTACAAAACTGCCATTCTCTGGAGCATTTTCTGCATTCGTTGAGATTTTTATGCCAGCAATGGTCGTCAGTTTGGCTCAAATAAACTGACAAAATATTCTTAGTTTTGTATGTTCTTGGTTTTGTCAATTTTTGTTGTTTGTTTGTTTTAAGAAAAGGAAGATAGACACATCAATGTGAGAGAGAAACACCAGTCAGCTGCCTCTTGCTCACTCCCTACTGGGGATCTAGCCAACAACCCAGGCATGTGCCCTGTTAGGAACCTTCAGTGCATGGAGCAGTGCCCAGCCAACTGAGCCACACGTGTCAGGGCTGGATGCTTCTATTATGACACATCAATGAGAAGTCATTTCAAATCTCATTATGCTAATTAAATAACAAAGCCCCTAAGGTAGAGAGAAGATAAAGTTGGTTAGAGCCCTAACCTAACTCCTCTGGAATGTAGCTTCTGAATTAAGAATTTCAAATATTTTCCAATTAGTGTTCTTCAAATATCAAATATCTATTTCTAAAAGAGTAAAACTAACTCAGGTACAACATAACACATAAATGCTAAAACATTTTAAGGTAAAGCAATCTAATCACAGACTTCCATTGTTTATGGTAATTGTTATCATCATAATTAGCTAGTTAATACTAATAATAGGAAGAGAGCAGAGCGAAGGCCAGACATTACAAGCATGGTCATTTGAACAGATTCAACAGGAAGCTTCAAGTGCCCCCAAGGAACCACCAGGCTATTGCCTGCACATCACTGGAGAATACGATTCAACAAAGAGGGAGGGAGATGGCAAATGCACTGTGAAGTCAGGGTGACAAAGGAAAGGTGCTTGCATGTTAGTGTGGTCTAGGAAACAATTGATTGGCTATTGGGTGGACCTCTGGAGCATTTTCTCAATCTGTTGAGATTTTGATTCCAGCAATGGTAGTCAATTTGGCTCAAATAAACTCGTGAAAATTTAGAAAGTTAAAAATCCCCAAAGAGTTTGCTTACTCCTGTTCAGAGGTTGTACACTCCTGCTTCATGACCCACACTCAGCCCTACCTTCACATGTTCTCTCTGCATAGCCTTAGGTAGCCACATGGCCCATTCCTGTGCAGATGCCACATGCAATGAACTGCAGCTGGGAACAAAAGTTAAGCTCACTAGTTGCTGGACTGGCCTGGAATCTAGTATGGAACAGAACTTTGGGGTAGTGGCCTTAATTCTGGTCTGCTGAAGGTAAGATTGAACTTCTTCTATGACAAAACAGATAGAGATGGGGCCTTAGAGGGAAACCCCCTTAATTCTACATCATCAATAAAGCTTTCCACAAAACCCAATCCCCCTGTGGGGATATCAGGAAAGTCTTTTATTCATGACATCCCAATAACTCCGTTTCTACTGAAAACAATTTCTTGGGGATATTCTGTTTTATATCTCCCAATCTGACTTAAGGAAACCTGAGTATTTCTGTCATTGCAGAAGATGAGACTATCACCTGCTTTTTTTTTTTTTTAATATGTTAAGTATTACAGATGCCTCCCATTTCCCCCCTTTTGCCCCCTCCACTCACCTCCCACCCCATAACAGTCCTTCACCTGTTTATTGTCTGTGTTCATGGGTTGTAACTATTTGTACTTCTAAATCCTTTCTTCATTTTCACCAATCCCTTAACCTCCATCCCATCTGGCAACTGTCAAAATGTTCTCTGTATTTATGAGTGTGTTTCTGCTCTGCTTGTTTATTTATTTTTATACTCAATTGTTGATGGATATGTGTTTATTGCCATTTTATTGTTGATTTTTTTTATTCTTCTTTTTTATCTTTTTTTAAGTCTTCTTCTTAAAGAAGACCCTTTAACATTTCATGTATTGAGATACCATCTCACACCTGTCAGAATAGCTATCATCAACAAATCAACAAATGACAAGTGCTGGGGAGGATGTGGAGAAAAAGGAACCCTTGTGCACTGCTGGTGGGAATGCAGACTGGTGCAGCCACTATGGAAGACAGTATGGAATTTCCTCAAAAAATTAAAAATGGAACTCCATTTGACCCCACTTCTAGGAGTATATCCCAAGAAACCAGAAACATGAATCAGAAAGAATATATGCACCCCTATATTCACAGCAGCACCATTTACAATAGCTAAGATTTGGAAACAGGCCAAGTGCCCATCAGCAGCTGAGTGGATTAAAACACTGTGGTACATCTACACAATGGAATACTATCCTGCTATAAAAAAAGAAGGAACTTTTACTATTTGCAACAGCATGTATGGAACTGGAAAGCATTATACTAAGCAAAATAAGCCAGTTGGAAAAAGATAAATATGACATGATCTCACTCATATATGGGATATAATGGTCAACATAAACTGATGAACAAAATTAGATTCAGAGACAAATGGCAGGGGAGTGGGTAGATTGGGGGGCTGTTGTAGAGATCAACTATAGGACTTGTATGCATAACCAATGGACACAGACACTGGAGCAGTAGGGGCTTGTCTTTGGGGGGTGAGAATGGCCGTGGGGGAGGGAGTCAATCGGGGGAAAAGGAGACATATGTAAAAGTTTCAACAATAAAAAAAAAAACACCTCATTTATTACTGGTTTGGTGGTAATGAACTCATTAGCTTTTCCTTATCTGGGAAGCTTTTTATATATCCTTTAATTCTAAATGAGAGCTTTGCTGGGTAGAGTAATCTTAGTTATAGGTCCTTGTTTTCATCATTTTGAATATTTCTTGCCACTCCCTTCTGGCTTACAAAGTTTCTGTTGAGAAATCAGCTGACAGTCATATGGGTGCTCCCTTTTAGGTAACTAACTGCTTCTAACTTGCTGCTTTTAAGATTCTCTCTTTGTCTTTAACTTTTGGCATTTTAATTATGATGTATCTTGGTGTGGGCCTCTTTGGGTTCATCTTGTTTGGGATTCTCTGTGCTTCCTAGACTTGTATGTCAAATTCTTTCACCAGATAAGGGAAGCTTTCTGTCATTTTTTCAAATGGGTTTTCAATGTCTAGATCCATTTCTTCTTCTTCTGGCACTCCCACAACAGGAATGTTGGTACACCTGAAGTTGTCCCAAAGACTCCTTACACTATCTTCCTATTTTTTTATTATTTTTTTCTTTTTGCTTTCTGTTTGGATGTGTGTTATTTTTGCTTTTGGGGGTTTTCTGTTTGTTTGTTTTTTATTTGGGGAGGGGGGGAGTTTTCTACCTCATATTCTAAATTCCTTATTTTTTATTTTTTAAAAATATATATTTATATTAATTTCAGAGAGGAAGAGGGAGAGATAGAAACATCAATGATGAGAGAGACTCATTGATTGACTGCCTCCTGCACACCCTCCCCACTGGGGATCAAGCCCACAACCCAGGCATGTGTGCTTGCATGGAATTGAATCTGGGACCCTTTAGTCCACAGGTCAATGCTCTATCCATTGAACCAAACTGACTAAGGCCCAAATTCTTTTTTTGATTTTCAGCATCCTCTACTCAACTATACATTCCATGTAAATTATTCTTTATTTCAGTTAGTGTGTCTTACATTTGTTACTGGTCCTTTTTTATGTTGTTGATATTCTCACTAAGTTCCTTGAATTTCTCAGTAAGTTTTTTGGGCATCTTTATAACCATTGTTTTTTGAGGTTTTATTGTTGTTATTGTTGCTTTAAATATATTTTATTACTCTTTTTACAGAGAGGAAGGGAGAGGGACAGAGAGTTAGAAACATCAATCAGTTGCCTCCTGCACACCTCCTATTGAGGATGTGCTGACAACCAAAGTACATGCCCTTGGCCAGAATCGAACCCAGGACCTTTTAGTCCACAGGCCAATGGTCTATTCACTGAGCCAAACCAGTTAGGGCAACCATTGTTTTAAACTCTGTATCTAATAATTTTCTTGCTTCCATTTCATTTTTTTTTTCCCCTAGAGATTTCTCCTGTTCTTTCATTTGTGACATGTTTTTTTTGTCTCCACAGTTTGGCTGCTTCTCTGTGTTTGTTCCTATGTATTAAGTAGTGCTTCAATATCTCTCAGACTTGGTAGAGTTGCCTTGTATAGCAGGTATGCTGTAGGGCCCAATGGCCTAACCTCCCCAGTCACTAAGCAGGGCATTCTAGGTACACTTCTGTGTGAGCTGTGTGCACTGTCCTACTGTAGTTGAGCCTTGACTGGTATTGACCCCCAGGGCAATCAATTGTGAGGATCAGATGTGACTACAGCAGAAGAGCTACTGTGCAGGAGCTGACCCTATGGAGCAGAACTTGCTTCAGTGGGGCTTTGGTGCTCATCAAGTCTGCCCCTTGAGTATGTTACTTGTGGAGGTGATAGGGTTGTAATCTTGCATGGTCGAAACTGATCACCAGGTGCACTGGCTCTGGGTGCCTCCCAGGAGATATAAAGTTTGCCACTCCCTGTGCCCTGGCCGGTGCCACCCAGCATGATCAGCAAAGCAATCTGCAGATGGCTGCTACTTGTGTTGAATTTGGAAGTGCCCAGGAGAGGCCAAGCTGTGAATCAAACTAGGCTGCCACTAGTGCCAAGCCTGGGGCTATTTATTGAGAAGTACAGGGCACAGTGAGGCCAGCTGCTGCTTATTCAAGAGATTTTAGAAAGTCCAAAGCATGAGGCAAGAAAGGACAGTTGTATGGATAAGACACTGAAAATGGCTTGGTTGAGAATGCAAGTAGGGAGGGGTGGTGTCTCAGGGCACCAGGGCGAGGTAAACAGTGGGAGCCTGGTTGATGAAGACTCGGATATGGCAACTACCTGTTAGCTTTGTGGCGGGGAGGGCCAATCTAAGTAAAAATGGCCTCTGTCAGCATTTCTTTCTGGGAGAAAGCTGCCCCTCCAGCTCTTGCTCTCATTCCTCTCCAAATATGCCAGGTTCTGTTCAAGCTGCTGGCCCAGCTCTGGAACTCAAAGGGACTAAATCCATGTGGAGGTCCTTTAAGAGCAGCTGCCTAGGGCTCCAACAGCATCCATGTCACTCAGCAACCATCCCCAATGTTTTTTATAGCCAGAAGTTGTGGGGACTTCTCTTGCCAGCACTGGAACCCTGGGCTTGGGGGCCTGGTGTGGGACTAGGACCCCTCCCTCCTCAGGGAAACATCCAGAGCCAAGATTTCCCTCCTGATTTTAAACCGCCACACAGTGTATGATCAGCAAGTTCCACTATTATACCCTGAGTCTCTGTCCCTCCTACCAATCTCTAGGATCTTCTTCTTTAATTCTCTAGCTGTAGGACTTTCTTTCAGCTAGATTTCAGGTGGTTGTTCTGTATTTTAGAATGGCGGTTGTTCTGTATTTTAGTTGTAATTTTGATGTGATTGTGGGAGGCATCAAGTGCTGCATTTACCTACACCACCATCCTGACCAGAACTCCTAACACCTGCCTTTAAGGAGGACATCTGGTTAAGGCTTGGGTACCATTAGGGAAAGCCATGTTTTCTTTTGCCTTATGAATAACACCTTCCTTTCAATATAGTCTAGGATCCTCAAGAGGAAGTGGGTATTGAGTGTGAATTCTGTTCCAAGTTCAGTTTATCAAACTCTTTTATGAAAAGACCTCTCTGTTAATCCTACCAAGAACGAAAGCTACCATTCGTCTTCCCATAAAACCGAACTCTCATATTGCATTACCATAAGGCTCCTCACCAGAGTCTATATTTTACCATCCCCTTGATCTTCATCAATAAAAAATGCCTTTATAATTCCACCATCACATTTCCCCTAGCCCAGATTTACAAACTCTTAACACCCTTGCCTCTAGACAAGTCTGTCTATCACATTTCTCAAAAAGAAAAAGAAAAATAGAGTAGAATAAAATAAGCTTGCTTCTCCCCCCCCACTCCCCCAATCTGTGTGCTTGCTGGCTTCCACAACCCTGAAGCTGTAAAAGGCAAATAAGCCTCTGGTCGATTCTCCTTTTGTTCTCTGAACTGAGACTTCACCCTCCAGGAGATTTTCTTCTCAGATTAGATTTGGAGAGGTCTTTTTTTCTTTGCTTAGCTGATTTGATCTGACAATTTGCATCTACAAAGGGGATTAAGAAATATTGAATGGCTACTGCTCCCACAGAAGACACTGTGGATGCCCTTGTGTGAGAAAAAAATCTCCAAAGTGAATGAAAACTCAAAAGCAAATTTTCACTGCCAAATTTATTCTAATATTGTCTCCTCTATCTCTGGATAACTCTTTCCATAGTCAAATAGATTTTAAGTCACCAGCTTTAAAACCAAAAAAACCATTCCAATAATTTCAACAAAATAAACAAAAACATATAATAAAAAATATATTAGCCTAGTATTGCAACCAAAAATAACCCAGCATTTATTTACAAACAATAGAAGAACAAGATAGCAAAGGCTTCTGAGAAAATCTTATGCCACCCACTTCTAATCAAGTTCCTTCACAAAGTATAAGATTTTTTAAATGAAATATATGCAGTTTATTCTTAGTGAGGTAAAGCATTGTTTTCCTTTATTAAATCAGACTAGGCTTTCATAAGAGAAATAATATGACAAATCACACAGCAGTTTAAATAAAATAGATAAAAAGAGATTATAAAGACGAATGGAAAGCAGGCATTACCAAAGAAATCAGAACAAATGGAACAGAAGCAAAATCAAAAAGTTATAACACCAAAAAAATGTTCTATCAAACAAAAACAGATAATGGATTGTGAAGTATCACCATGCAGTGAAAGAAGAAGATATGAACAGAGAGCAAGGCTCATACATACCTTGGGAATAGTTTTAAATTACAAACGCAAAGGCAGCAGGGACTCAGCCTGCAGCTTTCAGTTGAAGAATTAATGAGATTTCATCTAGCCCTTCATCTAAATTCTAGCACCTAATCCCAGAGCCACCTTTACCTGAAAATTCTCCTGCTTTCCTCATACACCACCATCAAACACATTATAAAAGGACAGCTTTAACCTTCAGGAAACACCAGATAATAACATAGTTCTGTGGAAACCAGAAAGCATTATCTTTGATTTCATCAGGCTGACAATAATAGAACTATAAGTTATAGTAACATTTAATAAAAAGTCTTATGAAATCCAAAATACTGAGCTGGCCATTATCTTTCTCAGTACAAATGAGAAGGTGTTGACTAAATATTGTTTACCTTCGGGTGATAACCATTTTTTTTTTTTTTTTAAGTGTGGACAAAAGCCAAAACCAGCTTGACTCAGCTGATAGAGCGTCGGCCTGCGGACTGAAGGGTCCCAGGTCCGATTCTGGTCAAGGGCATGTACCTTGGCTATGGGCACATTCCCAGGAGGGGGTGTGCAAGAGGCAGGTGATCGATGTTTCTCTCTCATCGATGTTTCTGACTTGCTATCCCTCTCCCTTCCTTTCTATAAAAAAAATCAATAAAATATATTAAAAAAAAAAAAAGTGTGACGAAAGGAGCCACAGGCTAACCTGACAAGCTCAGGGGAGGCCTGCGTGGCAGTCTTGCAAACTCAGAGACCTAAAATAACCACAAAAGATGGTTTGAAAATTAAATATTTAACTACAAACAGGTTATGGTGGGTAGTCATGTCCTAGGCCGATATTTTCCCTGACAAAGATCAACTTAGATCTTCTTTACTGAGCCCATTTGTCTTTTTGCCTCTAAGATAACACATCTGTGAGATGTCTGGGTAACTTCCTTTTGACCCCGGAACCCCAGGGCACAACAAATGGCACTGGGACATTCATTCCATCATTGCTATTGTTATCAAGTTAATTGTCAACTGTTAATTACATTAAAGTATCCTGTATCCATCTCTGTAAAAGAAGCACATGGCCATCATTTCACTTTTTATCCTATCCCAGAGGTTTCCTCACTTTGCTTTATCCCACCTCCTTAATCTATCACCAATGAATTTCATGTAACTCACCTATGGCCCTTTCCTTTGATTGCAATGTATAAATATAGATGTAGCCCTCCATTCTCCAGAGTATTATCTCGATTCATTGAGATTCTGCTTCCCGGCTCAAATAAACTCACAAAAATTCTTTACAGGTTTCAGTGGTTCGTTGTTTTTTTTTTTGTTTGTTTTGTTTTGTTTTTCTTTAACAAAAGGAAGTAAAGAACTAGTCATAAAGATTCTCCCCTTGACTAAACTTTAGTAAGGTTTCTCTAAGCCTTCTACTCAACTACATCGAAACTACATCTGCTAACCTTGAACTTCTATGTCCAACTTTACATTGCCCAATATTAGCAAGAATCCTATTAGGTAAATTTAGTAAAGAATTACCCAGCTGCCTCTTAATAATTTTCCATCCACTAACCCCCTTAACCCCACCCATCCTGCTTCTCTGCTATAAAGGCCCTTTTTTTCTTCTTCTGGATATATTTAGAACTGAGCCCAACTTTTCTCCTTATAGAAAAATCCTATTACCATAATCCTTATACTGATTGGGATAGTCTTGAATAAAATCTTAGTGTCTTTAATAGGAGTTAAATTAATTAAACAGGAGGCCGTTAGACTAAGTGGCTTTAATTCCTTATGCAAGCAAACTAAAACCTAAACCTAAAATGCCTCAAGATTAAGAAGTCAAAACCCACAGTGGAGAACAGTACGGAGTTTCCTCAAAAAACTAAAAATGGAACTCCCATTTGACCCAGCAATCCCCCTCCTAGGAATGAATATATCCCAAGAAACTAGAAACACCAATCAGAAAGAATATATGCACACCTATGTTCATAGCAGCACAATTCACCATAGCTAAGATTTGGAAACAGCCTAAATGCCCATCAGCAGATGAGTGGATTAGAAAACTGTGATACATCTACACAATGGAATTCTATGCTGCAGTAAAAAAGAAGGAATTCTTACCATTTGCAGCAGCATGGATGGACCTGGAGAGTATTACGCTAAGTGAAATAAGCCAGGCCATGAAAGGAAAATACCACATGATCTCACTCATTTATGGAAAATAAGGATCATCATAACCTGATAAACAAAGAGATACAGAGGCGGTAAAGCATCAAACAGACTGTCAAATTATAGCGGGAAGGTTGGAGAGTGTTGGGGAGAGAGGGAAAGAGATAAACCGAAGGACTTGTATGCATGCATATAAGCACACCAATGGACACAAGACACTGCGGGGATGGGATGAGAGCATGCGAAAGGGGTTAGGGGAGACTGGGGAAAGGTCAATGGAGGGGAAAAAAGAGATATATACTACTATGTGTAACACTTTAAACAATAAAATAAAAAAATTTTTAAAAAAAGAAACCAAACCTAAGGACAAATAACCACAACCAACTAAGCTTTTCCTAATAGGCAAAAGCTTAAGCTATAGCCAATCAGATAATTTATTTTCTATGCTTCCACATCTTTCTGTAAGCCTTTCCACTAGGTTTTGTCAGGGGAAAGTCCAACCACTTTGGTTTTGGTGCTCTGATTCTAATTTTGCTCAAATTAACTCTTAAAAATTTTATTAACCTTAGTTTATCTTTTAACACAAGTATCACGGTTAATTTTTTAACACTAGGTAAGGCAAAAATGTTTCCAATTGAATATGTTAAGGAGAAAAAAATTCCTTTCTACTCTGCAAAGGTTCTTTTGACTCATTTAATAATCAAATCAACATGAGACAGACTAACAGCAGAAAAACCAACTTCATTTCATATGTACGGGAAATTGAGGTAGAATAAGTACCAGTTAATAATATGGATTTTGTAATAAAAGAAAACACGATAATTTCAAGAGAAACATCAAAAGTGTTTTATTCAAAGCAATGTCCATCTCTAACTACACATTTTCCTTATTTTTCAGGTAATTTTTGGATACCATCCCAATAGAGCTTTTCTTATTTTGAGGCAAATCATTCAGAGACCCAATTTTCTACTTCTTCATATATTTTGAAGTGCTGCTCAGACAGTGCGTGCATGTGCCAACGATCAGAACAAGTGGTAATCTGAAGGAGCAAGGTCTGGAGAATACAGCAGGTGGTTAATACTTCCCGGGCAAGATCTTTTAATGTGTTTTTAACTGGTTTTAAAGTGTATGGTGATATGTTATCATGAAGCAAAATTACTTTGTCGTGTCTTCTGGCCCATTCTGGTCATTTTATGATCAAAGCGTGATTCAAATTGATCTGGATGTTCTTTTGTCTTTCACATTGGAATCATCACTTTTAAAGTGTTTAAACCAGCATTCACAAGTATCTTGAGATGGAGCATGTTCACCATAAGCTTCCCAAAGTATACGATAACTTTCAACAGCACTTTTCTTCAAAATACAGTAATGAATTAAAACTTCCCACAAATGCTTTTTTTGGCACGAAATTTGACATTTCTAAGAGTAAGTATTTATGATGTTAACAACTTCAGCAAATTTGACATATGAAGTTTTGAAGCTTGTTATCAATACAACAAAATAGCATACATATAAAATCACATATACCAGTATGTCAACATACGTGTAACTTCATCTATTGAAAAAAATTCCCATTATTAACCGGTACACCTGGCATGCCATCTCTAGTCAAGGAATGAGATAGGGGTTTGAGGATTCAGAGGGGAGGAGGGTGATTCAGAAGATGACAGGATGATAAGAAGAGCAGATGCTCAGTAATTAGATGTTTGCCTTGCCGTACAGATAGGTCATAAATGTTCATTTCTGGTCATAACACTTATTATGGACAAGCCTTCAATTTAAATTCTTTGCAGAAGAGGTAAAAGTTTACCCTGATCCCACAGGCTCTTGGTTGCCTTTGGTTCAAAATAATCTTCATGCCACAGTGTCATGTGCTATAGAGGCCAGTTCCTAGCCTCTTAAAATATATGTTTGCCTCTGCTCTGCAGAAACTGCACTGAAGATAATACAGCTGTGCTGCATAATGACAGGAATACATTCTGAGAAATACATCATTAGGTGACTTCATCATGTGTGAACATCACAAAGTGTACTTACACAAACCTTGATGGGAATAGCCACTACATAACTAGGTTATATAGTATACCACCAACATATATATGTGGTCTGTCATTGACCAAAACATCGCTATGCAGCCTATGATTATAGTAAAGTAGCATGATTCATAAACCTGAAAAGGCAAAGAAAAAAAAAGTGCCTCATTCTCCCCCAGGTCTCCATCCACTCCTATCTGGAACCCCACTTCCATATACATAATCATTTTTATTAGTTCTTTACATTTCCTTGTAATGTTCCTTAATGTGATACATAATTTTTTTATATTCCTTATTTTATATATGTATACCTGTAGGATAAATTCTTCTAAGTAGGAGTTTCAGGTGAGAGAATGAATACAGTTACTTTTGATAGATATTACTCACTTGTTCAACTTAGGAATTCTAACATTTTGCAATCACAACAACCATGTATGAAAGTTCTGCCAATAGAATGTATTGTAAAGTTTTTTAGATTTTTTGCTTATCTGAGAAATAAAAATGGCATATTCAGTTTTAATTTGCATTTATCTAACTATAAATATAATTTAATATATTTTGATATTTTCACATTTATATTCCTTTTCTATGAAATGATTTTTTATATCTTTTGTCCTTATTTCTACTAAGTCATTTTATTCTTACTTATGTATGTGTATGAATGTATTGAGACAACTATTCTTTTGATAAGGATTTTGGAAATTAAGTAGTATTATTAGGGATGGAGAAAAAAGTCATGTGAGGTCAAAGGTGGAAGGTTCCAAGAGCCAACACCTGTTTTCCACAATAGGAGGTCAATCAAGGATACCTGAAACTCCTAACTCAAGAAATAGCATTGTTATAACGCATGTTCTTTTATAGTGTGGAGATACCATTAAACAACAGAAGAATGAACTGAAAAGGCATAAGATGACTATTATTTTATTTAAATATTTTAAATTTATTTGAATGATAAAAATTAAAAATTAATGTTTTCATATTGTTTTTGTAGATACAAAATCGTCTAAGTTTACTGATAGCTACTGAGAAGGAAGATTTCATACTATCAGAAAATCTCAGATCCCTGACCTAAGTGTTTTCTTCCTGTATAGTTGCAAAATGCTAGTCAATAAAGAAATCTCTTGTGGTAGCGGAGAGAAGGCTGGGGAAATGGGTAAAGATGGCCAAAGGATACAAAATTCCACTTATAAGTTAATAAAGTCTAGGAATCTAATGTACAGCATTGATGGTTGTAGTTAATAAAATTGCTGAGAGAGTAAATCTTAAAAGTTTTCACTACACACACACAAAATGGTAACTATGTGAGGTGATAGATGTTTACTAACCTTATTGGGGTAATCATTTTGTAATATATATATGTATCAAATCATCACATTTTACCTTTTAAACTTACAATGCCCTATGTCAATTATATCTCAATAAAACTAGAAAAAAAAGAGAAATCCAAATATAAACACATCCCAAAGCCTCATTCTCCCGCAATCTGAACCACTTCATTCAACCCTTCCATGGACTTTTTTTCATCCTGCTTCTAAACCTTTGTATTACTTCCCTAGAGTAGCTGTAACAAATTCTACAAACTGGATGGTTTAAAATAATAGCAATTTATTTTTTCACAGACAACAAGGAGACTAGACAGCCTAAATCAAGGTGCCAGCAAGGCTTTAGAGGAGAATCTTTTCTCCATCTTCCTAGTTTCTGATAGCTGCAGGAAACTCTTGGCCTCCTTGGCTCGTAGGTGCATCACTCCAACCTCTGGTTTTCATCATCATCACATGGTATTCTCTTTGTGTGTCTCTCTGTGTCTAAGTTTGCTTCTCTGTATTTGAACACTAGTCATTAGACTGAGCACACCTTAATCCAATATGACCTCATTTTATCTTGATTACATCTGCAAAGACACTTATTTCCACATAAGATCACATTTACATGTAGTAGATTAGGACTCGAATATATCTTTTAAGGGGATGCAATTCAAGCCACAACACCTTCCCAGTTAATCATGCTGTTTATTCTAGTGTGTTTTTCCTGCTCTCTCCCTCTAGACCAGGGGTGGAGAACCTGTTCTCTGCCAAGGGCCATTTGGATATTTATAATATCATTCTGGGGCATACAAAATTATCTATTTAAAAATTAGCCTGCTATATTGGGTCAAATATTTAATTAACTCATCCTTGCTGCCTTGGCAGAGCCAGACCAAATGAGTTTGAGGGCCTTATATGGCCTGCAGGCTGATGTTCCCCAGCCCTGCTCTAGACTCTGATGCAGGATAGTAAGAAACTAGGAAAATTCCCTGGGAAGTGGAATGAGGAAACTGAGAACAAACAGCCAGAACAGCTGAGCAACTAATAGCCAGCTAAGAAATCATGAGACCCTTTCCTCTCTAACTGAAGATGCCTAAGAGCCATCTTAAATCACCATAGTCAGGGAGGTAGATAACAAAAACCAATTAGATCCAGACTAATCCAAGATGGAGAGAAAAATTGACCAGAAAATGACCCTAAAGGTTATCACTAGAGGCCTGGTGCATGAATTCATGCACAAGTGGGGTCCCTCAGCCTGGCTTGCGGAATTGGGCCAAAACCAGCTCTCTGACATCCCCCAAGGGGTCCTGGATTGCAAGAGGGCACAAGCAAAGCTGAGGGATCCCACTGGCACATGGTCAGGGCTGGGGAGGGATGTGGGAGGTTGGCTAAATGGGGGGGGGGTTCCTAGGGGGCTTCCAGGGGGGGCTCCAAGGTATGTCTGGCCCATCTTGCTCAGTCCAATCAACGAGACCCCAGCAGAAAGCTCACCTACCAGTTGGAGTGTCTTCCCCCTGCTGGTTAGCACATGTCATAGCAACTGATTGGCCTGTCTACTGTCTATCCTCTGCTGGTCAGTGCATGTCATAGTGACTGGTCAACCAGTCTACTGTCTGCCCCTGGTGATCAGTGCACATTATAGTGAGTTGAGTGGCCTTAGCATATCATTAGCATATTATGCTTTAGTTGGTTGAATGGCCGACCAGATGACTAGACACTTAGCATATTAGGTTTTTATTATACTAGGAGCCCAGCACAAGATTCAAAATAGTGCGGCACACACACCCTGAGTCGCCAGTCCGGCCCTGCCTCCCTCTCCAGCCCCTGAAGCAGCTGTGGCCATTGCTGATCAGTCCTTTCCTCAACACAGGTGCACGAAGGCCCCTGCCACCCCGCTCCTGGTACTGCACATGCAACCTCCTCCTGCCTAGTCGACCCATTACAGGTTTGCAATTAATTAGCATATTTCTCTATTTTTTTTAATAGATAGATAGATAGATACATGGATGGATGGATGATAGGATTATAATGAAAACTGACACTACAAGTAGAAGTGGGGGCCAAGGAAGACAAATGCCATGACACTTTCAGAATGGGCCATATTGCCAAAGCTGGTTTGGCTCAGTGGATAGAGCATCGGCCTGCGGACTGAAAGGTCCCGGATTCGATTCCGGTCAAGGTCATGTACTGTGGCTGCGGGCACATCCCCAGCAGGCGGTGTGCAAGAGGCAGCTGATCGATGTTTCTTTTTCATCGATGTTTCTGACTTTCTCTCTTCCTCTCTGTGAAAAATCAATAAAATATATTAAAAAAAAAAAAAAAAAAAAGAATGGGCCATATTATGAAGTCAGAATTTAGTGCCACAAAGTTTGCAGGCAATTCTTCCTTGGTACCACATAAAATCCCAAGAACTAACTGACCATATGTTACAACTCATTCATGAGTTGTCCCAAGTCCACTTGGACCTGTACTTTTCACTTCTTTCACAGTGGCCTGCACCCTGGCCTCTTTCTTTTTCTCTACCTGAATAAGACTTGCTTTGTTCTCACTCCGACTCTTTTTTGAAAATTTTCCTGAGTGAATTAAGAACGTGGAGGTCACCTGACATGCAAAAGGTCCTGGATCGTGCAGAGGAAAGCCAGCCCAGGACACAGAGTGGTTTGGTAATAATTTCATCATAGCCCTGCTTCTCTGAAGTCAAATGAGGCTTCTCTCAGTAATTACCCTCCTTCAAGTAACACCTCTTCTGAATTTGCCCTGACCCAAATCCGTCTGTCCCAGGAAAATTGTATACTCCATTGGACTACCCTACTTCCTCCAAGTAGGATCCTCACAATGCTTGGTACTAGTTGCCTGCTGGAATTAATATGCAAATAAAAGAAAGATCCCAGCATAAAAACAGAAGAAATAAAGGTGTGACTTAAGAGGGCATAGGGAAAATCTGAGTTCCACTTCCAATACAGATACTTAAAAAACCAGGACCAACCCAAGTCTCCTAAATTCCAGTGCAAATGTTCTCTCTATCATTTTTCATGGCTAGAAGGCTCTACTTGTAGATCGAACTGAATGCAGCAACATCATTGAAATGGAAACTCCTGAGAGGAGGAAGAAGGTAATAAGACAGGAAAAAAAAGAGAAGGAGGAAATGGCAAAATACAGTGTCCACAAAATCCATCTAAATGATTGATTGTTGAACAAATACACAGAGAAAAAGCCCAAAGGCAAGCTGTCTCTTGGAGCTTCCCTAAAGATGAATGGAAAGAAGACCTTGGCAGTTAACAGCATGTGCTTCATGCTATTTTGGTTAACTGGGTGAGTCATACATGCTGGGTAGTGAATTTCTCAGGCTTTCAAATTTAAATGGCAGTACATAGTGCAAGGCATTCATTTGAGCATGGCTGTTTTCTCCTGAGGTTTATGAAAAGAATCCATTGTGTTATGATTCGGTCATGCTTGACCCACCTCAAGAATGTTTTCAGAGTGACAGATCATTTATTTCTCAGAGACATCACAAGGTTCAAGAAGTTCTGATCAGCATACTTACAAAAGCTCTTGTGAACCTAAAAGAGCTAAGATAAATCCTCCCTCCTCTTTGTAGGCCCGGCTATTGTTACTCCATCTGCACTGGATAATGATGCCCACCTTTCTATTCTAAACATAGAATGAAAGAATAATTAACAGAGCCTAATCACACCAAAAGAAAATCCTGCTTTGTTGTTATCTTGCTTCAGTATAATTTGTGTTTCACATATGTTTTGGACAAAATTTTAGACTAGAATTTAAGCTGAATACTAGTGATAATATTTCTCATCCTATTATAATTACTTAATAAAAACCTAAATTTTAACCTCAAAACATACTTTTAAGACTACCCATGCAAATCAATTGTACTTTTGGACAGAACCACTGTTTGGTGATACCAGGACTCTTTGATGCCAAAATTTTCATAAATTCAGCTTTTGGAAATCATCAAATCCAGGCCAAAATCTGCAAATTAGTAAATCACTGATCTCGACCCAGTGCTCATGCAGTCACAGTTTGGATTTGTAATTAACACTTGAAAATTAATTATTTCTCCAACTTGTTACCTTGAAGGAACCTCAGGAAAAAGACTTTGGGTATGTCTGCCAGATAGTTAGGTATCTCTTAGGGATTGTTAACTAAATAAGATCAACTGAGTGTTCTTCTATGCAAATATCAAATAATAAAAAAACTGAGATCTTTCTTGAAACATCTACCAAAAATTACCATTAAGGAAAATTTAGGTTCAACACCATCAATTCGCATTTTAATGTTTCTTTATAAGAATTTTTTAGACAAAAAAAAAAAGTGTGATTAACACAACTGACCTAAACAAAAACCTATGTAGTAAGGTCCCTTTCTTTTAAAAGTAATTTTTCCTCCTTCAAACGACAAATTGCTCTACCAACAGCTATATGCCAAAAAATAATAATAACACTGTCCTTGGTTTTATAGTAACCAATAAAAATATGTAAATTTTCCAATCAAACAAGCTTCTCAAAGATTGCTCCTGACACTGTTGAGTTACATAGTGATTACAAAATAATTGCTAAAAATAAATATAGGAAACTTTATTCAAATTTGAGTTGTGAAGCCCTGAAAGAGATGTTCTCACACACTGCCACTCAGAACACAAACAGAAAGACACACCACAATAGAAGGAAGAAAAATATTTTCCTTGCCCAGCAAAATACCTCAATCATCACCTGAATCTCATTAGTTGTTGCCTTCGGGTTTGAACTCCTGACTAGAGGTTCAGCCATTGAGAAACTGCCACATTCAGCCAATGAGAAGCTGTTACTACCCCATCTCTTCAAAATAGCCTCTCCCAGTCTCCTCCTTCCTCCCCTCTAAAAGCAAGCCCCTCTCCTCTGTTCTTCCAACTTGCCTATTGTTCGCCATAGTTTGTTTGTCCTGAATTTCAATTCCTCTACTATTTCTGAATAAACTTATTTGCTGATAAAATAACTGGCTCTTGTGTGTGTGTGTGTGTGTGTGTGTGTCTGTGTGTGTATCTGTGTGTGTGTGTGTGTGCGCGCGTGTGTGTTTTGAGTTCAACATAGCTCATTGAAATACAAAGTAAAAAGCTAGGTGAGCTACCACTAACGGAAAATGTGGGGTATTGGGCTTTTTTTTTCAGTGTCAGGTTCCCCCCCTCCCACATACACATCTCCATTTGATCAAAGCATATCATTGGGCATTTAGTTAAAAAGAAAAGGGGAATATGGGCGAGGAGGCACCATGCCTGATTACAGACACTAGTTTCTTTGTATACAATAAAGGATTTCAGTGAAAAACTAAAAAAATAAATAAATAAAAATTAGTCTGGAGTAATCAGGCAGGATGAGGGCAAATTTGCTAATTAAGCAAGTGTCATCTGAGGGAGCACAGTTCTGGAGCAGAGTAAGACTCCTGTTGTAGTAGACACCTCCTGCCTGCTGCCTGGACACAGCTTCTCTCTGTCCAGCCAACGTTCCGACTGGGCAAGTGTGTCCCTTATGTTGATTGCTCCCATCAATCTGCCTCATTGACCATCTGGGTCACTCATTCCCAGTACTTGTTAAGTAGTTAATGATTCTGCACCCAATTCCTGTGTGTGTGTGTGTGTGTGTGTGTGTGTGTGTGTATGTGTGTGTGTGTGTGTGTGTGTGTGTGTGTGTGTTAGGGGCATGGTAAGGGCATGAGGGTGGTTGGGTTCCCACACCACCAAGCTGGTGACACTAGCTGGGTGTCCTACAATTCAGCTCAATTCTGACACCACCTACCCAGAGTTACAAGTCCAGTTAAGGACAGGTAAAGAACTGAGTCCTTAACTGGACTTGTGGGAACTTGCGATTTATAGCAAGGTCACCAGAAGCACAAGTGATAAGTCTCCCAGCACCTCTCCATTTTCACCAGCACAGAAGCTCTTGGAACTCTCCTGTCCACTCTGCCTTTTTCTTCTTGTTGTTAATCCTTGTTATAATAACGTTATGGTTATAAGGCAATAATTATTTCATACATTAGAGGGGTTTCCTTATGACCATAACATTATTATAATAATCCTCACCTGAGGATATTTTTTCATTGATTTTTAGAAAGAGTGGAAAGGAGGGGTAGAGTCAGAGAGAGAAACATGGATGTGAGCTAGACACATCAATTGGTTGCCTCCTGCACGGGGATGGAGCCTGCAACCAAGTTATGGGGCCCTTCAGTCTGCGGACCTATGCTCTATCCACTGAGTAAAACCAGCGAGGGCATCCACTGTGTCTTTTCAGGTTTTTATGGAAGGTTCACCACACAGGCACGGTTGATTAATCCCTGGCCACTGACAAACTCAATGTCCAGCCCCTCGCCACTCCCTGAGGTCAGGGGACAAAGGCTGAAACTACTACCCTCCAGATGCATAGTTGGTTGTCCTGGCAACTCCCTTCTTAGGTGACCTAGGAACTTTTTTAAGTCACCTTATTAACATCACCACCACCAAAACAACCTTTATGGAGCTGATCACTGAGGAAATTTTAGGCGCTGTGTGGCAGACACAGGACAAAGACCAAATATATATTTCTTTTATAAATCACAATGTCACACTCGTTTACTTCCTGGTTTTCCTCTGAATTTTCAATGGCACCACCTGGCCCCACGCACGGAGGCAGATTGGAAGCTGGTGGAACTTACTTATGAGGCTTTTTCTGGGTGGCTAGGACAGACGAGCCCATGTCCGCCCTCGTTGAAAATCCTAGTTTACATAGAGGCCTTCAGGGGGCACAGTCACTACCGGTCCAGGGCTCTCACCACCTCCTCTCTCCAGGCTGTGACCTGGAAGATAGCGTCCCTGGTGTGGACCGTGCATGAGAAGGGACATTCCTGAGGGAGGGGGTGGAGCTTCCCAAAGAGATCCGGCTCTCTGGTCAACCAGCTGTCATGGCCTCCAGGCCACCTCCTGCACCTTCCACAGCCTCAGGATGGAGAGCACATTGCTCTCCTCCTTCATGGTGCTTTTCCTGGGCTGTGGTGGCAAGTGCCAGTTTCCTCACCACGGAGGAACCAGGACCACGCGGAACTCACGCTGCACCCACTATAAGCATCATATATCCTATCTAATAAAAGAGTAATATGCAAATTGACTTTACCTTGGCTACACCTACCAGCCACGCCCACCAGCCAATCAGGAGTGGGGGGCACGTGAGGCAGGCCAAGGTGTGCAGTGAGGCACCAGTGAGTGCAGGGGGTGGGGGGCGCCCTCCAGGCCTGGTTCACCGGTGGCCAGGGCAAAGGCAGCTGGTGAGCGCGTGAGGTGGGGGGCGGGGCCGAGGCACGCACGAAGCAGGGGGTTGGGCCGAGGCGTGAGCTTCGAGGTGCAAGCGAAGCCACAGCGAGTGCGGGTACCTCCAGGGCTGGGCAGTTGCTGCTGGGGCTAAGGCCTGGGCTGGGAGAGCGGAGCCAAGTGGTCGCTGGGCAGTCGCCAACGGCTGAGGCTAAGGCCAGAGCCCAGGGGAGGGACAGGGTGGAGACAGCCATGGAAGAGCCAGCCATCGGCCCCATTGAGGGGGCAGGTTGTGCTGAGGGATCACACACCCCCCCAGTGCACGAATTTCGTGCACCAGGCCCCTAATATATAATAAAAGGCTAATATGTAAATGGTGGTCATGCCCTCATGCCTTAATGCTTAGGCACTGAACACTGGGGTGAGAGGAATGGGAACCAGCCAGGCACAAATGAGCTCTTGAGAGAGGAATGGGGACCTGCCAGGCTGTGGCCCGGGAGAGGGACAAACCACCCGCCCTGTAGTCCCAGGTGCCAGTGGCTGCGCCTGTGCCTGCGGCCTGGCCTAGGAGAGGGTCAGCCCGCACACCCCGCAGTCCCAGACGCCAGTGTCTGGGTTGTGGCCTGGGAGAGGGACAAGCTGCTCACCCCATGTTCCCAGGCGCCAGTGCCTGCTCCTGCAGCCAGGGAGAGGGACAAGCTGCCCTCCCTGCGGTTCCAGACCCCAGCGCCTATGGCTGCAGCCCAGGCGAAGTTGCCTGCCCACAATCTCCTGCGGCATTGACCAGCCTGGGTGAAGCCAGCCTGGGTCTTGGGTGCCTGCGGGCAGCCAGAGGGAGGGAAGCCTGAGTCCCGGGTGCCTGGGACCAGCCAGAGGAGGGAATAGTGGGTCCTGGGTGAAGGTCAAGGCAGAGGTGGCTAGGAGTGATCAGGCCAGCATGGGAGCAGTTAGGGGCAATCAGACAGGCAGGCAGAGGTGGTTAGGGGCAATCAGGCAGGAAGGCAGGCGAGTGGTTAGGAGCCAGTGGTCCTGGATTGGGAGAGGCAGTCAGACATCCCACAAAGGGTCTCGGATTGGAGAAGGTACAGACCGGGCTCAAGGACACTCCTCCCACCTCTGTGCATGAATTTCATGTACCGGGCCTCTAGTTTAAAAATAATAATGAGAAAAAATGCATTGTTAAAATACATTTAGAATAAGGTTTAAGAATTTCCATTTGTTACCTTACTCTCAAGTCTAGGGTGTTTATGCTGGAAGGGAAGTTAGTGGTGAGGAAGCCAAGGTTCTGGGAAGTAAGGTGCCATATTGGAGATCATCCTGTGTGTGTGTCGGGGGGGGCGGGGGTGGTTAAGGGGGAGCTGCACAATCAGGCTGAGCGCCCAGGTCTCCAGCTTCCATGTGCACTGCTCTCCATCACTCCTCCCTCTCACCCATCAATCATCCTGAGTCTTAATCCTTCTCTTGTCTCTTCGTGGTTTTAAAGGAAAAAATTCTAACCTTTCTTGTATTTATTTAATTCATTGTTAAAATCCCACCAAAATGATAGCCAGCTTTTCACATTTGACTATTAGAGAGGGAAAAAAGAAATAGTTGAGACACATGCAATGACCCAAGTCCATGCCTGGACATATATTTCCTAATTCTTCCATCTGTGAAGCAGGTCACATTGGTTGTAGGAACCTCCTCTAAACATGGGGTACCAGACGTTGCATAGCACCTAGAAGTGGTCCTTTCAGAATATGGGCTCCTGGTTTATGCAGGTGTATGATACTTTGGGGCCCCAGGTGGCCTTGGTATATACTTTTCCATTTCACAATAGAACTTTGTTGTTACAGTGTTATTATTTTTTGGTTGTTTTTTTTTTTCTTTCTTTCTTTCTTTCTTCTTATTCTTTTTTAAATCCTCACCAGAGGATATTTTTCCCATTTATTACGTGTTTTTTTGTTTGTTTGTTTGGTTGTTTTTTGTTTTTGTTTTTTGAGAGAGAGAGTGAAGGGAAGGGAGGAGTAGGGGAGTAAGAGAGAGAGAGAAATGTTGCTATGAAAGAGACACATCAACTGGTTGCAAGACCTGTGTGAGATGGAGCCTGCAAGCAAGGCAGTGCCTCTGACTGGAATCCAACCAGAAACCCTTAAGTCTACCGACTGGCTAGGACTTTTATGGTGTTATTGACCATATTTGACAGATAAAGAAATAAAAGCTCATGGGAGATTAAGTCATCTTCCTAGTGTCACCTAAGTGGGACATCCAGAAATAAACCCAGAAATCTTTGACTGGACAGTCTTCAGTGTCTTTGCTCTCTCCCTTTGTTAGTCACTTAATTTAGATTTCAACACCATTATGTTTACATTTTACCACTACATAGGGCATTAGATCTAATACAACTTCCCAGGGGCCCTAGTCCCTCTCTGGATTTTAGCCAACAGTTCAACTTTCGACAGTTGGATCTCATCTTACTTTGGCTGTCAGTGTACCTACAAGTTGTTTTCCAAACTAAAAAGACCCAACTACACCAGAACAATAAAAACAACCATGATGAGGAGGCAACAGAGTCTCCCACCACCTTTTTTTACATTATTCATTCTTGTTTGTTCATTCCTATTCATTTATTCATTTACCCAAATATTTTGTAGTGGAGGAGGAAATCATTCTTTCTAATACAAGAGTAATATGCAGCCCTAATCAGTTTGGTTCAGTGGATAGAGCATCCACCTGTGGACTGAAAGGTCCCAAGTTTGATTCTGGTCAAGGGCATGTACCTTAGTTGTGGGCACATTCCCAGTAGGAGGTGTGCAGGAGGCAGCTGGTCGATGTTTCTCTCTCATTGATGTTTCTAGTTCTCTATCCCTCTCCCTTCCTCTCTGTAAAAAATCAATAAAATATATAATAAAATTTTAAAAAGAAAGAGTGATATGCAAATTGACCATACCTCAGATACACCCACAAGCCACACCCACCAGCCAATCAGAAACAAATATGCAAATAAACTTAAACCAAGATGGCTGCAGCCACTGAGAGCAAGAGGAGGCTTGGGTTTCCCTGGCAATGAAGGAAGCCAAACTTTCTGCCTGCCCTTACTGGCCTAGGCCTACACTCAATGCTATAAAGTTTCAATTATGGAAGATACATAAATCCCAACAAAAATGGCAGCAGCCACAGAGCTGGAGAGAGCAGAGGCTAGGGTTGCCCCAGCGATGAAGGAAGCCAAGCTTCTGCAGTCCTGACCAGCCTAGGCCTCCACTCCAGGCTACAAAGTTTCAATTATAGAAGATAAATAAATTCCAACAAAAATGGCTGCCACCACAGAGCAAGCAGAAGTCTTGACTCTAGTCCAGGCTAAAAAGTTTCAATTGTAGAAGATAAATAAATCCCAGATACCAGGGCTTCTGCTTGGGTCGCTGGGGGCATCTCACACTATTTTTCTAGTAATAGTGTAGCCTCTTGAATGACTTGGTTCCCCAGCCCAGGCTCCCCCTTCCACCCAGTTGCCAAGAACACTGGCCACAATGGAAGGAAGTTTGTCACCGTTAAAAGACTGTAACCACAAGGGATCTTGAATGTAGAATATGGCTTGGGTGTGTAAGGAAGAAGAAACCCATGTGAGAGAAAGGAGACGGAGGTTTATGGCAGTTGACAGAGAAATCTGTGCCATAAACCTCTTCCAGCTGCTCTGAAGAAAGGTTTCCAGAGTTCCCCGTGGTGTTAACCCTTAACATCAGTCCCCAATGCTTTCCAGTCACTTTTATATATAACCCTGTAGTTATATATAACTACACCTCAATGTCCCAACCTAGTTTGTCAGAAAAATCCACTTTTCTTCACCAAAGAGCTCTCTTCTAGATAATTTAGTGACTCAGAGCCACCAGAAAATTCATTGAAAGAGCCAGTTTGCCCTTGGGAGAACTACATAGAGCTGATGATTGAAAAATTTCACTAGACTGCAGAAACCAAGATGGCAGCATAGGTAAACACTTGAACTTGCTGCCTAGAACCACAGGAAGGCTGGAGAAGTGGAAATTCTACAACTAGAAGGGAAGAGAAAAGCACAGTGAGACTCAGAGGAGCTGCAAAAGTAAAGTACAGAGATACGGATGCACACGGGCACAGAGTGGGCTGGAAATTGAGTATGTGGCTGTCTTTTTCAATCCACTGGGAGACACCAAGTCCCAACTGCTCTGAACACCAGTTCCGGGCAAGACTCTGGGGACCCATACTCATACAGGGATAAACGGGACTATCTGGCATCAGGTGGAACTTGAGGGTGGCTTTCTCTAAGAGGTGCTTACAGCAATTACCAAGGGACACTGAGACCTGGGGGCCTCTTAGGGCAGGGCTGACTGGAAGCCATTGCTGTTTGCTCCATCAGAAGACTCTGCCCCATTCGAGCGGTGTCCAGAGGCTTTTGCATAGGAATGGCCTGGTACTTTGAAATCTAAGCTGGCCTATCAAACTGAAGCTGAGTCAGAGAGACCCAGAACATCCAAAGAAGGCCCAAGGCCCTACAGCAGCTTACATTGCATCACAGCTGGGCCTTATCTGGGCACCTCCAAAACCCAAACAAAGAAGAGGAATCTGAAGATCTCTCCATAGCTCCTGCCAGGTAGTTTCAGGCAGAGGCTAAATTAGCACCTCCTTGGAGATCCAAGAGCCAGTGTACCCAGGGGTCAGAGTAGGACCATCCAGATTATAACTCCTCAGATCCATAAGGGACACACTCAGGGTGCAGACTCAGTGAGCACCAAAGCCCCACTGAAGCAAGTCTTGCCTCATAAAATGTCTCCAGCACAGAAGTTCTTCCATTGGAGACACTGCCAGTTGGCCTGGAGGTCAATTCCTCCCAGTGATACCAACAACAATCAAGGCTTAACAATAAGACTGTGTACACAGCCCACAAAGAGGTGCACCAAGAGTGTCCACCTCAGGTAACTGGGGAGGCTGAGCCACTGGACCCATAGGACACCTAGCACACAAAGCCACTCTATCAACTCATGGAAGAAGACAAAATGCAGAGAAAAAGAATCAGGTCACAAATGACAGAAATGGAGGAAAACAAACTACTGGATATAGAGGTCAAAACCATGGTTATAAGGTTTTTCAAGAATTTTCTAGAAACTGTTGATAAATTTAGTGAGACCCTCGAGGATATGAAAAAGGACCAACTATAAATTAAGCATACACTGACTGAAATTAAAAATAATATACAGAGATTCAACAGCAGACTAGAGGATCATAATAATCAAGTCAAAGATTTGAAATACAGCCAGGACCGGTTTGGCTCAGTGGATAGAGTGTCGGACTGCTGACTGAAGGGTCCCGGGTTCGATTCCGGTCAAGGGCATGTACCTTGGCTGCGGGCACATCCCCGGTGGGGGGCGTGCAAGAGGCAGCTGATCGATGTCTCTCTCTCATCGATGTTTCTGACTTTCTATCCCTCTCCCTTCTGCTCTGTAAAAAATCAATAAAATATATATATATATATAAAAAGATTTGAAATACAAAGAAGCAAAAAATAAACCGGAAAAGCAAAAAGAAAAAAGAATCCAAAAATATGAAGATAGTATAAGGAGCCTCTGGGACAACTTCAAGTGTACCAACATCCAAATAATGGGGGTGCCAGAATAAAAGAGAGAGCAAGATACAAAAACCTATTTGAAGTAATAATGACAGAAAATTTCCCCTTCCTGGTGAAAGAAATAGACTTACAAGTCCAGGAAACACACAGAACCCCAAACAAAAGGAATCCAAAGAGAACCATACCAAGACACATCATAATTAAAATACCAAGAGCAAAAGATAAAGAGAGAATATTAAAAGCAGCAAGAGAAATACAGTTAAGTACCTGCAAGAAAGTACCAATATGATTGTCAGCTGATTTCTCAACAGAAACTATACAGGCCAGAAGGGAGTGGCAAGAAATATTCATAGTGATTAATAGCAAGAACGTACAACCAAGATTATTCTCTCAGCAAAGCTATCATTCAGAATTGAAGGTCAGTTAAAGAGCTTCACAGGTAAGAAAAAGCTGAAGGAGTTCATTACCACCAAACCAGCATTATATGAAATGCTAAAGGGTATTCTTTAAGAAGAGGAAGAAGAAGAAAAAGGTAAAGATAAATATTATGAACAACAATTACATATCTATCAACAAGTGAATCTAAAAATCAAGTGAATAAAAAACCTGATGAATAATCTGTGAATATAATACAAAGGGAGTGGACTGACAATCCTTAGGGGGAAAGTAAAATAGGGGATGTAGGAAGAGACTGAACAAAAATCTTACACCTATGGATGAGGACAGTGGGGGGTGGGGTGGTAAGGGCATGGGCTAGGGTGGGAACCAGGTTTAGGGGAGCTATGACATGGGAAAAAAAGAGGAACAAATGTAATAATCTGAACAATAAAGGGAAAAAATTCACTAGACCTAACAACTGGAAAACATAGCTTGGAAGCAGTGATTTAAATAACATTCAGGTATAATAAGTATAATTAACTATAAAAGAATGTTTCTTTGACCTATGACAAATTGCTGTTTACAATGCAGAAAAATTTTAAAGCTAAAATTACTTGAATTGATTTTACAGAGTACATTTTTAATATACTTTGCCAACTAATATATTAACTAGGGAATATCATAAAATATAAAACAAAAAATTTTTATTAGTAATAGGGCACTGGCTAAAGCTGACATTTCATATTGTAGTTCACATCATCAGCTATTTATTGTACTAGAAAAGTGTAAATTTTCCAATTTAGATCTCTAAGTTCTTTCATTATGGCATAAATCACTACGTAATAGCTACTGCTATTTACTACTAAAAATTCAAATGCGAGATTTTATAGACATAATGAGATTCCCTAAATTATTATTCACAATGTTTTAAAAAGTTTTCTTTATTCTGAAATTTTTTTATCAGTATAAAAATAACTGATTATGAAATAGTGTATAAACATGAATACTATTTTTAATTTATTTGTATTTTTAAATAATATTGAGAAAGGCTAGTAGTAACCCAGGACAAGAGCAATAGGGAAACTGAGTTAAAGATCAAGCAGTTTACAGCCATCTAGTAAATCACAAAATCCTATCTTACCTAACCAAGGACACTTAAAAGTAAATAGCTTTACACTTCTCTCCCCAGAAGGCAAATAGTTTAAATTGTTGTGGAATGGCGTAGAAGAAGGGACAGCTGAACACTCAGAGGTATCAGGAAAGAGAACCTTTATTCAAAGCAGTGCTGCTGGCTCAGGGGATTCAAAGATCCAAAGCCTGAACAACTTACACAATGAGATTTCTCCTCAACCACTGAGCTATACCAGTTGGGGCGAAATGTGATTTTATGTTATTATTTTTTTAATCCTCTGAGGATATTTTTTCTTTTTCTTTTTTTTTGTTTTTGTTTGTTTGTTTGTTTATTTGTTTTAGAGAGAGAGTAGGAGGGAGAGAGAGAAACATTGATGTGTGCCGAGACCGGTTTGGCTCAGTGGATAGAGCGTCGGACTGCAGACTGAAGGATTCCGGTCAAGGCCATGTACCTTGGCTGCGGGCACATCCCCAGTAGGAGGCGTGCAAGAGGCAGCTGATCGATTCTCTTTCATCGATGTTTCTGACTTTCCCTCTCCCTTCTGCTCTGTGAAAAAATCAATAAAATATGTAGAAAAGAAAAGGAAAGAAAGAAAAGAAAAGAAAAGAAAAGAAAAGAAAAGAAAAGAAAAGAAACATTGATGTGAGGGATACACATCGATCAGTTTCCTCCTATATGAGCCCCAACCCAGGACAGGAATTGAACCTGCAACTCATGTACTTTCCCTAGACTAGGAATCAAACACACAATCTTTCAATGCATGGGCCAATGCTCTAACCACTGAGAACACTACCCAGAGCTGGGCTCAGGCAATTTAAGGTAAGTCCTTCAAGACAAGAACCTGCTTGAAATTGGACAAAGTTTGGTTACATAATAGTTTAGGATTGTGGACACAGCAAATCTTGAAACAAGTAATGGATAAACAAACTTTTGGCCTGATAAACAAGCTGTTCCTCTAGATAAGTACACAATTTTCTTGATAAAACTAGCTGTTTACCACAGTGAGGCACCTGTTTGCCTTGATAGACTGGTTTACAGAAATTTCCTGAAGCAAATGTTAGTTATTAGTTGGTTTGCAATCTTATCTTCTCAAGCTAGAATTTTCTGAGGAAAAACATTTAAGCTATGTTGACACAAATAATATCAGTTCTAAATAGAATACCCATGAAATCTGAATCCAGACAAAATAATCAGAATGAATTGGGATATTGCGATGCCACAAATACACATGGAAAACATAAGGCATCACAGCAGAAAATCCTTAAAGATAATTATAAAACTGTATTTCTTGTTTTTTTTAAACTTAATAGAAACATGTAACAACTGTTTTTGGCATCAATGATGTAACTTATTGAAAACAATTTGAGAAATTTAAATCCTTTTTTTTTTTTTTAATGATGAGAAAGACCAGTTGGAGCTATCATGACAGGAGAGACTCATTCAAAGGAAGACTGAAATGCTTTTAGAAATTACTGCGTTGTTGCCCTGGCTGGTGTAGCTCAGTTGGTTGGGCATCATCCCATGTACCGTAAAGTTGCTGGTCTTGGCATGTGTGGGAGGCAACCAATTGATATGTCTCTCACATCCATGTTTCTCTATGTCTGTCTCCCTCTCTTCCACTCATCAAGGAAGCTAGGTAGATAGGGGCAGGACCACAGGAAGGGAAAATAGAACCAGGGAACCTAGCTGACAGAAGTTACTAAGACAACCCAACTAGGCAGGGAAAGAAAAACAAGCTTTAAATATATGGATGTTGCTAAGACAAACAGTTTGCAGATAACAAGGCAATAAAGCATGTAACCAATCCCAAGGATGTTACTAAGACAGAATTCTTTGAAAAGACCAATCAGGAGCTAGCTGTATCCACCCTGTAAATTTAAAAAGTGCACTTCCTCTCAGCTTCCCCCCCACAACCTCGCCCCAGCATGCATAATGATTTCCTGGTGTTCCTGTGGCAGGGGAGCACATCCCCTGTGCCATTGTGGCTTATGGCCATGTGGGACTCTGTACAAGGACTAATAGACTTTAACACCTGGCTAAAATGAAAAGAAAACTTTGGACACTGGCCTGCTCCAGGAACTGCAGCTTCCCCTTTTCCAGGACTGGCTTCTCTCAAAAAACTTTGCTCCCACTGAACGGGTTTTGCCCACGAATTTATTCTTCAGTTTTGTGAGACAACAAACTCGGGCTCAATACCCCACATTTTTGTTTCAGTTTGATTCCCAGTCAAGGCACCATGCCTAGTAGAGGGCGGGCAGGAGGCAGCCTAAAGATGTTTCACTCTCACATTGATGTTTCTCTCTCGCTCTCTTTTCTTTTTCTCTAAAAATCAATAAAGCTGTAACTGGTTTGGCTCAGTGAATAGAGGATCTTCCTGTTGACTGAAGGGTCCCAGATTCGATTCCAGTCAAGGGCACGTACCTTGACCCAATCCCGGTTCTGATTGGAGCCTTTGTGGGAGGCAATCAACTGATATGTATGTCACATCAATGTTTCTCTATGTCCTGCTCCCTCCTTTCCACTCAACAATAACAAAATACATGAACGAATCAAAAACATTTCAAACAAGTAAATAAAAATCAATTAAAAATATTTTTCTTAATCACTACCTGAGGATATTTTCCTATTGATTTTTAGAGGGAGTGGAAGGGATGGGGAGAGACAGTGAGAGGATTCATCGATTGGTTGCCTCCTGCACATGCCCTGACCTGGCCGAGGGATTGAGCCTGCAATGGAGGTATATGCCCTTGACCCGAATCAAACCCAGGACCCTTCAGTCCTTGGGCTGATGCTCTATTAATTGAGCCAAACTGGCTAGGGCAATAAAAAATATATTTTTCAAAAGAGAAATTGTTGTGATGTTAAATGTTATATTTGCAATACAAACAAAAGTATGGTTTTGGAAATCATTATTTTACATTTACTCAGTACCAATTGGCATAATAACTTTAGTACAATTGATGTTAAATGCAAAATGGTGCAAGAACAAAAATTCATTGTACATGATGCATTTAAAAACATCAAAGGAATTAATACTCTTCTTAAAGATAAAGAAATAATGTTTATGAAAAATATATTGATACTAAACACAGCTTTCTTGACATTGACAACTCACCCAATATCGCACTAACAAAAAAGGAGTAAGAGTTTCAATTAAAAACTAAGAATTTTATCTATGATCCAAAACTAAATTTAAAATTCAATTTTCTTTTTCTTATACTAAGATATAATAACATCATCTTTAAAGGAACATTTTTTTTTTAAACAACATATTACCACTTTATTAGATTTTTCTCTCTACTGGCTATTTGGACTCAACTGAGTCCTTGGTAACCTACTTTAACATCTTGAAGGTGTCAGTACATAACATAAAATCTGAGTAGGTGGCACAAAACTAGTCAACTTGTTAACACTGAACAATCAGTATCACAGATGGGGCAGTTTCCTGCTTTTGTAATGATTCCATCACCCATGCAAAGGTATTGTGGCTGTAGGGCAAGTTATTATTTAAGAAAGGCATAATTAATGACAGATACTAGCTAATGCCATTTTGCAGGCTAAGTCAAAACTCTGCCTTATATTTAAAATGAGAGAGGTAGCAGGTCAATGAAAAATTACTTTTTCTTTTGGGTCCCTATTCCTACACTGCCACACATATTCCCTCCTCAATGTGTCCCATCATCCAACCATCTAACACCCTGACATGACCCTTGGATACTCTCCTAGTAAAAGTGGCATTAGGCTTTTGCTCAGCGCAGGGGAAGGAGGTAGATGGTGGATAAACGGGCAAAGTGACAGAAGGAGGGCAGAAAGGAACATTCTAAAACCTCATTTAACGGAATGTTCTTCATGACTCCTCTCAGGATGCAGACAGAGCTTGGTGTAAAGTTCATTCTGATGATTAAAGATTAGTATGACTGAGTAAGGTGGTTTCTTGAACTACCCCCATCCCCCATCCCCTAATAGGTTTCCCTAAAAATCTGTGGACAACCAGGGAGGAAGCATATGCATCCCTTTAAATGGGGACCATGGGAACGGCTCCCGAGGCATCAGCCTCCCCATCAGCCACTTGCAATGGGCGATTACTGCTACACACGTTGGAACCTGTCAAGTCTCTGAGTCCTGATTTCTGAAGAGCATTCCGGTTAAAGGAACATTTTAAAATACAGAAAGAATATAATGGTCTTTCAGTGTTATAAATGACAAATGTAATTTAAAGAATTCCAATGAACATAAACAATTGCAATGATGGAAACACTAATAGTTGAAATTGCCTGGTGAACAAAGTAAGGAAAATGATCCTGATGGGAATTTAATGTAGAAGGAACTAAAATCCTAAGTTGATTTCTAAAATAGATACTCACAGTAGTCCAATTGAAGTATTCTGATATGCTTGCAACAATAATTTACAGGACACATTTCCAATAACATTTTGAATAAATTTAACTAGATAAATTTAACCTTGTGATAGCAATTGCCAATGGAGAATTTTATAGCTTCAGGAAAATAAATTTTATTAAAAGACATACAGTGTCACAAGAAAAACTGCATGTCTTTAAAATAAGACACTGAAGCAGGCAGGCATTAGAAGTGTCATAAAGAATTTTGCCTCTATGAAAGTGAGACATATAACTATTTTATAATAAATTATTCCTACTGATTTTTAAATATTTGAGAGAGGTATTATTATGACTTAAAATTTCTACTTCCTTTGTTATGTGTTCAACAATTTAATTTGTAGAATTTATATAGAATGACTTCAGGCTTGCTGTTAAGAAATAAATCATACACTATAGCCTAAAAATTACACTTGAGAAAAAAAAAACTAATTCTATTTAAAGAAGGGAGACTTTTTTTTTTCCTTATTCACACAGAGACTGCATATAGGTGTGAAAGCATAGCCTCAAATATTAAAAACATTATTTTCATACAAGTAGATATTAAGCATATGTCAAAGATTTATAAAAACCGATTAATGAGCCAACCAGCAGTATAATAAAACCACTTCAAAGGAGAATATAAGAGACTGAAATTTTTACAATAAATGAAAGAAAAAGTCATGCTGAAATAAAATTGCTATGTTAGATAAAGTGGCTAAAATCCTATAAGTTAATAAAACCATAGCCTTCAGGTTTATCTTTCCTACCAAATAAAAAGAAAAATACTGCACCAGATCAGGCTTCAGTATTATAAAATCTCTTCAGGCCCCAACTGGTTTGGCTCAGTGGATAGAATGTCGGTCTGTGGACTGAGAGGTCTCAGGTTCAGTTCTGGTCAGGGGCATTTAACTTGGTTGTGGGCACATCCCCAGTAGCATGTGTGCAGGAGGCAGCTGATTGATGTTTCTCTCTCATCAATGTTTCTAACTCTCTGTTCCTCTCTGTAAAATAAATAATAAAATATATATGTTTTTAAATCTCTTCAAAATTATAAAATTCTAGGGTCAGGTCATCCTTATGTGGGCATATTCTAGGGTCAGGTCATCCTTAGGTGGGCATATCTGTTCTTAACATGATATTTATCACGTGTGTGTGTGTGTGTGTGTGTATGTGTGTGTGTATTTAATTTTAAAGAGAGGAAGGGAAAGGAATAGATACAAACATCAATCAGCTGCCTCCTGCATGCCCCACACATAGTTCCAGGCATGTGCACTGACCAAGGATTGAACAATGACCTCTTGGTTCATGGGCTCAACCACTGAGCAACCTCAGCTAGGCAATCACCATTTGACTTTTATCCAAGTTGGGAATAAGTTTCTTTACTTGGGCTGGTGGTAGCCTTACATATTCACATTGACATAGAATTTACACTTGGTTGTATCAAAAACAAAACAAAACAAATCCAAATGCATAAATCACAGAGGAATAAAGAAGACTTTAATGAAGATTTTGCAGAGAGATGGTGTGGGAGAGAAAGAAAAATTTTCTTTCTGTCCTTCCAAGTTCTTCTATCTGGTCTAATAATCAAATTGACATGAGACATTAATAGAAGAAAATAATCCAATTTATTGTATATGTACATACAGGGATTTCATAAGAATATGGAACCCTAGGGACCAGTCAGGCAGTTAAGTCTTATAGGCCATCTTGAGCTAAGGAGAAAGATAAGATTGTGGTTTGGGGACATCAAAGGGAAAGTGGGGGCAATTCACACGGAGATAAAAAACTAAGTGTTTGGTAAAGAAATGTTTGCTGGGCCATCTTTAAAGATGAGACTCAGAGGACTTTATCTAGGGGGACTTGCTAGGTTCCTCCCTGTCAATCACACCTACTTCATGTTAAACTGTAGTTATTTATGATGATAGCTCCCTTCCTGGAGCAGATGCTCTATCTCACTTCCTTTAGGCAGATAGGGAAGGGTCAGAGTTTCTTCCTGAATCTTTTCCTTTCTTAAAAATAACCAGCTTAAAAGAATCAATATAACAAAAGACAAATTTGAGGGTTGACAATCTCTCCTTCCCTTCAGTAGAGGAAAGGGTCATACTGCAAAGAGCAAAGCGAAGCTTCATTTTTGACTTCCCATTAGATACCTGCTCCACACACTTGCTATCCAGTGTCCCTGCTATGGTCCTCCCAATTGACTCTCCTAACACTTTCCTTAGTTTTTTGTTTTGTTTTTCTGCTGCAAAGAAATAGAGCCTTCTACAGTGCTGCAGCCTCACACCCAGCAGCTTCTATGTCAAGAAAGGACATTTTACACAGATGGAATTCAAGGCATGATACCCCAAAATATGGTACTTTGTCATACCGGATTGTCTTAAAGTGAACAAGTCTGAGAAAAGAGCAGAAACTAGCAGGTTATTCTGAACTTTCCTATCCAGATTCTCTCTTTCCCCCCTCCCTCTTACTTCCTCTTTCATATTTTAATAGATGACAGATAGATGGATAGATAAATGGATGGATGGATGGATGGATGGATGGATGGATGGATGGATAGGCAGACATTGTTAAATGAACCCTTATCTGACTAGTTTACTCCTTCACTGCTGATTACTCCTAGTCCAAACTTTTCTGCCTTGTCAAGTCTTCACAAATGTATTGTTTCATGTCTAAAAGATAGAAAACCTTCCTATTCTGGTAACTTCTTTCAGCTTCATTTTTTGGTGCACGCTCCCATGTATTTGTAACAATTTAATAAAATGTGTAAGCATTTCACCTATGTCAGTTTGATTTTCAGGCCCAACCAGGGACACTAAGAGGATTGAAGAAAACTTTTTTATTTCCTATAGTATGTTAAGATAAAAGAAATTAATATATTACAAATCAATTTTTTAAATATATTTTATTGATTTTTTACAGAGAGGAAGAGAGAGGGATAGAAAGTCAGAAACATCGATGAGAGAGAAACATCATTCAGCTGCCTCTTGCACACTCCCTACCGGGATTGTACCCGCAGCCAAGGTACATGCCCTTGACCAGAATCGAACCTGGGACCTTCCAGTCCCAGGCTGACGCTCTATCCACTGAGCCAAACCAGTTTCAAATCAATTTTTAAAATCTTTTTATTGTTAGCATTGGTCAAAGTTGACCAGGCTTATCTCAGAAAAAAAAAATCATTAAAATAAAATAAACTAGGTAGAGGAACCAAGATGGCAGCATAGGTAAACATCTATACTGCTGCCCTGCACAATTTCAAAACTACAACTAAAAGACAAAACAGACATCATCCAGAACCACCGGAAAGCTGGCTGAGTGGAAATTCTACAAATAGAAGGAAAGATAAAGGGACACTGAGACTCAGGGGAGCTGTGGATGGCAGAGTTGTGGATACGGATAAAGTCAGAGGTGTGGAGCCACCTGCAAGTGGATAGGGTGAGCGGCTGAATACCTGGCTGGTTTTTTGAACAGGGAGGGAGACAAAGGTTTCCACTGCACTGATTGCCAGTTCCGGGCAAGTCTCAGGGATCCCAGACTCATACAGGGTGAAACTGGACTGTCAGGAGGAAGCACACTGAAACTCGGGAGCTGCAAGATTCACAAGCTTGAGGAGAGGGCACATGGCTGGCTCTCTCATTTGGGAGGAAAAATACAAATAAAAACTCTGGACTGCATTATTTTCCAGTTCAGGGTGTGACTTTGGGTGTTCAGACTCATGTGGGGAGAAATTGGACTGTCTGGCAGCAGGCAGAGCTCAGGGGTAGCTTTCTCTCAGACGGGGCAAGGAGACCCGGGTGCTGCTTAGGCCGGGCTGATGGAAAACCAAGGCTGACTACTCAGCTGTGAAACTCTGCCCCATCCAAGCTGAGCACAGAGGCTCTCCCAGCATAGACACAGCTGATTCCCATAGCCAATTGGCCTGGAGGTCAACCTCTCCCAGTGATACCAACAACAATTTAGGCTTAACTACAACAAGACTGTGCAGCCCATAAAGGGGTGCCTCAAGAGTATCCACCTCAGGTAACTGGGGAGGCTGAGCCACTGTCCCCTAGAGGACATCTACCACACAAAGCTAATCGACCAACTCAGGGAAGTGGCCAAAATGCAGAAATAAGGAAACAGGTTACATTTGAAAGAAATGGAGAAAAAACAACAACAACTGGACATAGAGTTCAAAACCACGGTTATAAGGTTTTTAAAGAGGTTCCTAGAAAAGGCTGATAAATTTAACGAGACCCAGGAGGATATGAAAAAAGACCAATTAGAAATTAAGCATACACTGACTGAAATAAAAAATATTATTCAGAGACCTAAAAGCAGACTAGAGGACCGCAAAAATCAAGACAAAGATTGGAAATACAAAGAAGCAAAAACCACTCAGCCGGAAAATCAAGAACCAAAAAGAATCCAAATAATTGAAGATAGTGTAAGGAGCCTCTGGGACAACCTCAAAGATACCAACATCCGAATTATAGGGGTGCCAGAAAAAGAGAGAGAGCAAGATACTGAAAACTGATTTGAAGAAATAATGACCGAAACTTCCCCCACCTGGTGAAAGAAAAAGATTTACAAGTCTAGGAAGCACACAAAACCCCAAACAAAAGGAATCCAAAGAGGACCACACCAAGACACATCATAATTAAAATGCCAAGAGCAAAAGACAAAGAGAATATTAAAAGCAGCAAGAGGAAAGCAGTTAGTTACCTACAAGGGAGCACCCAAACAATTGTCAGCTGATTTCTCAACAAAACTATGCAGGCCAGATGGAAACGGCAAGAAATATGAATAACAAGAACCTACAACCAAGATTACTCTACCCAGCAAAGCTATCATTCTCAATTGAAGATTACATAAAGTGCTTCACAGATAAGAAAAAGCTAAAGGATTTCATCACCGCCAAACCAATATTATATGAAATACTGAAAGGTATTATTTAAAAAGAGGAAGAAGAAAATGGTAAAGATAAAAATTATGGACGACAAATACACATCTACCAACAAATGAATCTAAAAATCAAGTGAATTAAAAATCTGATGAACAGAATAAAGTGGTGAATATAATAGAATCAGGGGCATAGAAAGGGAATGGACTGACAATTCTTGGGGGGAAAGGGGTGTGAGAGGTGCAGGAAGAGACTGGACAAAAATCATACAGCAATGGATGAGGACAGTTGGGGGGGGGGTAAAGGCAGAGGGTGGGGTGGGAACTGGGTGGAGGGGAGCTATGGGTGGAAAAAAGAGGAATATTGTATTTTTTTAAAAAGATAAAATAAACTGACTGGTTTATTTCCAGTCATTATTCCCTGAACACTGACTCTGTGTTCCAAATTTTCATACCAGTTATTTCAATCCTTACTATAAGATACATTGATATGAGTATCATCATTTAACAAATTAACATGATATCAGTAATGAAGAATCAATAGCAAGGCTTGGACTGAGATCTAGGCCTTCCATTTCCGATTCCAGAGCTGACTCCCTATTTCTTATTTACTTTTTAAAAAATAAATCTTTATTGTTCCAATTATTACAGTTGTTCCTCTTTTTTCCCCGTGGCTCTGCTCCAACTTGTTCCCACACCACCCTCTACCCTTATCTCCCACCCCCATTGTCCTCATCCTTAGGTGTACGATTTTTGTCCAGTCTCTTCCCAAAAATTGTCAGTTCGCTCCCTTTCTATGCCCCTGATTCTATTATGTTCACCAGTTTATTCTGTTCATAAGATGTTTTATTCACTTGATATTTAGATTCACTTGTTGATAGATATATATTTGTTGTTCATAGTTTTTATCTTTACCTTTCTCTTCTTTTTCTTCTTAAAGAATATCTTTCAGCATTTCATATAATACTGCTTTGGTGGTGATAAACTCCTTTAGCTTTTTCTTATCTGTGAAGCTCTTTATTTGACATTCAATTCTGAATGATAGCTTTGCTGGGTAGAGTAATCTTGGTTGTAGGCTCTTACTATTCATCACTTTGAATATTTCTTGCCACTCCCTTCTGGCCTGCATAGTTTCTATTGAGAAATCAGCTGATAATCATATTGGTACACCCTTGTAGGTACTTAACTGTTTTTCTCTTGCTGCTTTTAGTATTCTCTCTATGAGGCCCAGCTTGTGAAACAATGCAAACTGTTATGGGGCCTTAGGCCTTCTTTTGGATGTTTTGGGTCTCTCTGACACAGCTGCAGTTTGTTAGTTAATTTTAGATTGCAAAGGGCCAGGCTATTCATATGCAAAAGCCTCTGCAAACAGCCTGGGTGGGGTGGGGTCTCAGGGAATTAACAAGGCAGAGGAAACACCTATGCCTGATCCTCAGCTCTGCCTTAAGAGGCCCTCAGGTCTCTTAAGTGTTTCATGGTAATCACTGCAAGCACTTCTGAGAGAAAGCTGCCCTCGAGTTCCACCTGATGCCAGACAGTCCAGTTTCTCCCCAAATGAGTCCAGGTTCCCAGAGTCTCACCTGGAACTAGAGTTCAGAGCACTAGGGAGCTTGTTTCTCCCTCCTGATTGAAAAAGACAACCCTGTCCTCCGTTGCCAGCCCTTTCCACACGCTCGCCTCTGTATCTCTGTACTTTACTTCCGCACTTCCTCTGAGTCTCAGTGTGCTTTTCTTTTTCCTTCTAGTTGTAGAATTTCCATTCAGCTAGCCTTTCTATGGTTCTGGATGATATCTGTTTTATGTTTTAGTTTTAGTTTTGAAGTGCTTGTGAGAGGCAGAAATTTCAAGTGTTTACTTATGGTGCCATCCTGGTTTCTCCGAGCTGACTCCCTATTGTTTAGCTCTAGAGTTATAGGCCTGTACTCTCTTCATTAAGTCCCTGAATCTGTGTTCTATACAAGATGCTGCTTAGAATCTATTAAGTATTTATTTCTTCTACACCAATATTTCTCAACCTAAGCACTATTGAAACTTCTCCTTTATTAAGTATTTATTTCTTCTACACCAATTTTTCTCAACCTCAGCACTATTGAAACTTCTCCTATGCCTGAGGATGTTTAGCAGTATTCTTGGCTTCTACCCACTACATGCCAGCACTATCCCCTAATCTTCACTACCCCGAGACATAAGGAAATCGGTGCCATTTGAGAACCACTGATTCACCCTTTGCCAAATTCCTTTGGAATTTGCACCATCTGTCTTCCCTTCTGTCTGTGATAACATGTGGAACCTCAGAACTGGCATGCCAATGTAGAACATCTCACTGTCTGAACCCTCTGTGTCCCTCTGGACTCCTGTAGGCCCCTCACCTGTAGTAACTGACATCCTCACTTTGAAACTTCTTCTGTTCTTGGAGGGTGTCCAACATTGACTTACATCGACTTGATTCTGCATGCTATCTCATCCAATCTACTTGATGCAGTGGCTATTCAAGACCAGGGGTTAAAATTGAATTGGCTGCACAAGAATGATTTACTGGAGGCTTCTGGAAATGTCTCCCACAATTAAATTAACTGTTTGGATTAGTTTGAACCGTCAGTCTGTTGGGAAGGAAGGGAATAGCCATTTAATTTATTTATTCACTTAATTTATTCAACTTAATAATTTATTTAGATTTATTCATTTATTTATTTAACTGACACTGGGACTGAGATGACTTGGTTTGAAACTAAACTGAATAATTAAAATTATCAGATTATTTGTGCATTTAGATTCAAGCAGAATGCAGCTTCCATCTCTGCACAAATTATTTTATATTCTTTATTCCCCAGAAACTGAAGCTCAGTTAATAATCACAATTTTCAGAGGCCACATCTAATCATCCTCTTTTTTTGTTGTTGCAGAGAGATTTGGATAAAATTTTCCTCTTGGATGTTAATGTTATACACAATTTTAAAAAATAAATGTTTGAGGAGGCTTTCTGCTTGTATGACAATGCCTTTCAGTCAAGAGAGTGTGTCATTCAGGAATGTATATGTAGAACTCAGTACAATAAATGTGTGTCATTGCACATCTATGGTGGATTTCCTGTGTGATGGAGGGAAGAATCAGAGGAGACAGGCCAGAGGGTTCATGTCACAATAGATTTCGTAGGAAGCTCATAAAAAAGATTTACTGTATTTTGATTAATCCATCCTTCAACCACCTTGAGTATCACCATGGCAACCAGATATTTGTTTCCCAAAGAGGGCTTTCAGACTGTTGAAGGTTCATTTAGCTCCATACAAAACCCCCTATATTCCTGAGAACCACATGCTTGAAATTCAGCATGCATAGACAACCACTCCCAAACCCTGATCTCAATGCTAGAATCATTTTATCAACTACAAGACATGATCATTTTTTAAAGTTTCTTCTCACAACAACAGAGACATCTGTTTCATATCTATTTGTAAAAAAACATCAAGTGTTTTAAACTCAGCCTAAAGGAGACTATTTCAGTAGTCATTACACTAATTTTTTAATATGTATTATCACATGTTAGTTGTAATACTTCTGAGTATCCACCAGTTAGATGGGCCTGTAAAAAGTAATCGCTTTTCGTAAAAAATTAATGATCCCTTTCTCAAAACACACCATAAAGCAGAATCTAATTCAGGGTGTACTAACATGCAGAGAATATACATTTTACAAATGAGATAATATGAAAAGTCTCATTACTAGTCAGAAACCAAGCTGAAATGAGGACAGGAAGGCCGGACTACCCTGTGCATACCTCTGCCTACCCCACAGCAGGGCTGCCTTCCTTTGCTCACAGGGGAGCCTGAGTAGGGCCCTGAATGTGCTATGTAAAAGGCTTCCACTCCAAAGAAGAGGAACTGAGGAGGAAACTGGTCTTGTAGAACTTGTTATCTAAATGCAGAGGCCATGGAACTGTGAACAATGCACTGCCCTGGTGGAGGGTGGGGGCTGTTATGCTGGTGCCAGGACAGACCATCAGATGTGGCCTGATACCTGGGGGCCTTCCTACAGGGCCATGAAAGGGGCAGGGGCCATATCTGCAAGATAAAGATCCCAGTGGGATTGATATAGACAGTCTCTCTGCATGTTTCTTCACTCTGATTTGGAAATTGTTCTCGAAGTCCACTAGTGTTAATAAACGGGGTCCCTCCCTTTCTCTAAGAAGCATGCTTGGTATTTCTTTGGTCTTCTGTAACAATTACTGTTTTCATTTCTGATTTTATTTATTTGGTTCCTCTCTCTTCATATTTTAATGAGTCTGGCTAATGGTTCATCAATTTCATTTATTTTTTCAAGGAACCAGCTCTTGGTTTCATTGATAATTTTTCTTTTTGTTTTTCTATCTCTATGTCATTTACTTCTGCTTTAATCTTTTATTTCCTTCCTTCTACTTAGTCTGGGTTCTGCTGTTGTTTTCTTTCCAATTCTTTAAGTTATAGGGTTAAATGTTTTTCATTTATTTATTTATTCATTTATTTTAAGTATACCTGTAGTGCTATGAGCTTCCCTCGCAGGACTGCTTTTGCTGTGTCCCAGAGATTTAGGGTTGTTGTGTGTTCATTTTCATTTGTTTCCAGGAAGGTTTTAATTTCTTTCTTGATTTTATTGGCAACCCATTCATCATTTAATAGCATGTGTTTGAATGATTTGGGGTGTTTTTACTGTAGTTGATTTCTAATTTTATTCCACTGTGGTCTGAGAAGATTCTTGATATGATTTAAACCTTCATGAACATGTAGAGACTTAATTTGTGTCCTAACATGTGGTCTATCTTTGAGAATGAACCATGTGCACTTGAGAAGAATGTATATTTTGCAACTTTGGAGTGAAATGTTCCATAAATATCAATTGAATTAATCTGATCCAGTATATCATTTATAGTCACTGTTTCCATATTAAATTTTTATCTGTAAGATCTATCCAGTGATGTTAGTGGGTTGTTAAAGTGCCCAACTATGATATATTCCTATTGATTTCTCCCTTAAAGTCCTTTAGAAGATTTTTGATGTATTGAAGTGCTCCTATATTGGGTATATATATGTTTACCATGGTTATATTCTCTTGTTGGTTCAAGCCCTTTAGTATTATGTAGTGACCTTTGTTGTCTCTTATGACAACCTTCATTAAGGAGTCTATTTTGTCAGATATGAGTAGGGCTTCTCCAGCTTGTTTGTTTGTTTCCATTCTTTCACTCTCATGTGAGTCTTTTTTTTTTTTTTAATGAAGTAGGTCTCTTGTAGACAGCATATAGTGAGGCCATGCTTTGTATATATTCAGTTACCTATATCTTTTGATTGGAGCACTTATTTTATATACATTTAAGGTTATTATTGATATGTAGTCATTTATTGCAATTTTAATTCTGTATGGTTAGGTTTCTTTCCCTATTTCTTCTCCTCATTAAAGCAGTCCCTTTAGCATTTCTTATAGTGCTGTCTTGGTGATGAGGTACTCCTTTAGCCTTTTTTTTTTTTTTTTTTTTTTGTCTGGGAAGCTCTTTATTTCACCATTTAGCCATTTTGATTTCAGATCCTTCCTTTTCATTACCTCGAGTACTTCATGCCATTCCCTTCTTGCCTATAGAGTTTCTGATGAGAAATCACCTAACAGCCTTATGGGAGCTCCTTCGTAGGTAATAAATTTCTTTTCTCTTGTTGCTTTTAAGATTCTCTTTGTCTTCAACGTTTGACATTTTAAATATGATGTGTCTGCGCATTTGCCTGTTTGGGTTATTCTTGCTTGGGACTCTCTGTGCCTCCTGAATTGTGTGACTTTTTCCTTCACCAGGTTAGGGAAGTTTTCTGCAATTATTTCTTCAAATATATTCTCTATCCCTTGCTCACTTTCTTCTAGAAACACAAATATTATCAAAATATTGTTCCATTTCATGTTGTCTCGCAGCTCCCTTGAGCTATCCTCCTGTTTTTTAATTGCTTTTTCTTTTTGGTTCTCTGATTGAGTGTTGTTGTTTTTTTCCTACCGCATCTTCTAATTCACTGATCTGATCCTCAGCTTCTCCTAATCTCCTGTGTTTTCCTTCCAATGTGTTCTTTAGTGCTATGTCATTCTTTATTTTTGACCGGTCTTTTTTCATGTTGCTATATCTTTTCTCATGCAATTCAGCATCTTTGCCATCATTATTCTGAACTCAATATCAGATGAATGTCTTCTCGTTTCCCTTTAGTTCTTCCTCTGGAGAAGTCTCTTTCATTTGGGTGTTGTTTTTTTGTCTCCCCATTTTGGCTGTGTGTTTAGGTTTGTGTCTATGTATTAGGTACATCCTTATGATTCCCAATTTCTTAGTGCTAGACAATGTCCCACACTGTTTCTAACTTTCCCTAGTACTCTGTTTGGAGCCATCATTAATCCACCATTGTGGCTCCCTCTGCTGTGGCTCGGTACCTTTGGAAAAGACCAAGATATGCACCAGGGTCTGCTTTTCCTAGTCCCGGTCCCAAAAGGAGATCATACAAAGACTCAAAACCTCCAGAGATTTGCCTCTGCCTACAGTCTAATTTACACTCAAACTTGATTGGCCTCAGACTATCAATCACAGGGTAGGTTGATGTCTTCCAACAAGATCGGGGAACTGCCTTTCCTTTATGCCAAAACGACCTGTATAACAAAAATCTTCTGGCAAAAGCATGAGGGAATGACTCAACACAAGCAACCAGGATGGATGCCCTCTGATCTCCAACCATAAAGCTCCAAAATCTGTACTGTCCTCACACAGCTCCAGTCTTCTCTACTCTCCTCCTGCCACAGCTCAAGGTGAGTGACTGCACATGAAATTTTGTGCATTTAAGAGATTGCCTGTATTTCCAGTCATCTCTTACTTGCACAGATAACAACCCTGCTGCTTTTCACAGCCAGATGTTCTGTGGGCACCTTTCTCAGTTCTAGTAGTCTAAGCTGTGTATCCCAGCTTGGGGTTTAGATCCCAAAGTTCTCAGTAGGGATCTTCCACAGCTGAGATATCTCTTTGGACCTTCAGCTACTATCTTTAGAAATTTGGCCTGTTCTTTCCCTTCTCCATACTTCCTACTAGTCTCTACATTCCGTCCTTGATTATCAGGGATCTCTCCAGCTAGTCTTCAGTTGATTTTTCTTAGTGTTATATATATATTATTTGTATTTCAAGTTTGGTCCTATGACAGTGATGGGCAACCTTTTGAGCTTGGTGTGTCAAAATTTGCCAAAAAACCGAGCATAACTCAGATGGTGTATCACTACAGGAAAAAATATATAATTTCACGATATGTATAGTTTAAATAACAAAAATGTATAATTGTAATATATAACTGTTTTTAATAAACCAAAAACTAATTATTTAACTTACCTGCTTAGTAACTTCTTTGTTCATCTGTCAGTCAGATTCTTTTGTTGGTCTTGATATTATTTAACTTGTGTGGGGTGCCGTGAACTAAGATAAGTGAGGGGGAGGAGAAATTTTTTAACTAACCTGCCTATTAATGACTTTTTTGTTGTTGAATTTCATTGGCTAAACCTTCAATTGAAGATTGGTATTTTGTACACTTTAAGCCCAAGCAAGCACTACTAATTTCATCTGTCAATCTGTTTCTTTTGTTGATTTTGATATTATTTAACGCTGAGAATAAGGTCTCACAAAAGTACATAGAGGGAAAAATTGTGAGTAAAGCCATTGCTATATTTTTCAGGGTGCTAAAAGTGTCTGGTAATCAGTTCCAGGCACTCCAAATTTTCTGTTCATAATGGCATTCCTCTTAATTCTCCAAGTGGCACCTTTCCAGATTCTCAAGCTTTGACCTCAAGTTGACAAACACCTGAGCCCAGACGCTGTCTTGAAATTCTGCAAGTTGTGGAGAGGAACCAAGATGGCAGCATAGGTAAACACCTATTGTTCTGCCCCACACAACAATTCCAAAACTACAACTTAACAACAGAACAAACATCATCCAGAATCACTGGAATGCTGGCTGAGTGAAAATTCCACAAATAAAAGTAAAGATAGGATACTGTGACTCAGAGGAGTGGTGGAGCGCAGCCTTACAGATACACACGGAGAGAGTTTCGGAGCCATGCACATGCTAGCGGAAAAGGGTGGGCGGCAGCAAACCCGGCTGGTTTTCTCCAACGGGAAGGGCAGAGGCGTCCCACTGCACTGATTCCCCAGTTCCAGGCAAGGTCCGAGGTCTGGGGTAGGCACGCTAAAACCTGGGGACAGGCGCTGCAGAGGTCTGCAAGCTTGAGGAGAGTGTGCGTAAACTTGGAACAGCACTCTGCGTATAACAGTGCAGAGAGGACTCATGACTTGCTCCCTCGTTCAGGAGACCACCGGACTGCTTTGTTTTACAACCCTGGGCGAGAATTTGGATGTGCAGACTCATTTGGGGAGAGGCAGAGTTGTCTGGCAACAGGTGGAGACTGGCGGCAGCTTTCTCTCAGAGGTGCTTGCAGCCATTACCACCTGGCACAAAGTCCCACACACCGCATAGGGCGGAGCTGATGCTGCCTGCTCTGCCCGGAGACTCCACCCATCCAACCGAACACAGCTCACTCTCTCAGCCAATTGGCCTGGAGGTCAATCCCTCCTAGTGCTAACAACAATAAGCTGGGCTTAACTTCAACAATATTGTAAAACCCGTAAAGGATTACAGTAAGAGTATCCACCTCAGGTAACTGGGGAGGCCGAACCACTGTCCCTTAGAGGACATCTACCACACAAAGCTAATGGACCAACTCAGGAAAGCAGCCACAATGCAGAGAAATGGAAAGAAATCAGGTGTGAAAGAAATGGAGGAAAAAAAGACTACTAGACATAGAGTTCAAAACCACAGTTATAAGGTTTTTCAAGAGGCTCCTAGAAAAGGCTGAGACCTATTAGGAAATGAACAAGACCTATGAGGAAATGAACAACACCTACGAGGAAATGAACAAGACATATGAGGAAATGAAGAAGACCTACAAGGAAATGAATGAGACCTACAAGGATATGAAAAAGGACCAACTAAAAATTAAGCATACACTGACTGAAATAAAACATATTATATAAAGACCTAAAAGCAGTCCAGACAAACACAGGAACCAGTCAAAGAATTGAAATACAAAGAAGCAAAATCCACACAGCCGGAAAAGCAAGAACAAAAAAAAATCCAAAAAATTGAAGATAGTGTAAGGGGCCTCTGGGACAACCTTAAGCATACCAACATCTGAATTATAGAGGTGCCAGAAAAAGAGAGAGAGCAAGACAATGAAAACCTACTTGAAGAAATAGTGACTGAAAACTTTCCCCACCTGGTGAAAGAAATTGACTTAAAAACCCAAGAAGTGCACAGAACCCCAAAATATAGGAATATAAAGAGGACCACACCAACACACATCATAATTAAAATGCCAAGGGCAAAAGATAAAGAGAGAATATTAAAAGCAGCAAGAGAAAAACAGTTAGTTACCTATAAGTGAGCACCCATACGATTGTCAGCGGATTTCTCAACAGAAATGATGCAGGCCAGATGGGAGTGGCAAGAAATATTCAAAGTGATGAATAGCAAGAACCTACAACCAAGATTATTCTATCCAGCAAAGCTATCATTCAGAATTGAAGGTCAGATAAAGTGCTTCACAGATAAGAAAAAGCTAAAGGAGTTCATCACTACCAAACCAATATTATATGAATTGCTGAAAGATATTCTATAAGAAGAGGAAGAAGAAAAAGGTAAAAATATAAATTATGAACAACAAATACACATCTATCAACAAAGCAACCTAAAAATCAAGTGAATTAATAAGCTGACAAACAGGATAAACTGGTGAATGTAACAGAATCATGGACATAGAGAGGGAATGGACTGACAATTCTTGGGGAGAAAAGGGGAATGGGAGGTGCCGCAAGAGACTGGACAAAAATCATGCACCTATGGGAGAGGAAAGTGGTGGGGGGAGGTGAAGGCAGAGGGTGGGATGGGTGCTGGGTGGAGTGGAGCTATAGGGGAAAAAAAGGGAAACAATGTAATTAATAAACTGAACAATAAATATTAATAATAATAAAAAAGAAATTCTGCAAGTAGTATCTCCAAATCATAAATTTGCATCCATTGGAAACCATTTAATTCTAAACTACTGTAGACTACTACATCAGGATACTTAATTATTTTTATGGTCTGTTCTAGGCTTCTAAATTGATTAAATTTATCACTGAACTGGTCAAGTAATGAGTATAAAACATGCTGGTACTTTATATGTGAGGGTTCCATTTCATTTTGTACAGCTGCACTGGCCTTCTCAAAATACTTTGTTACTCGAGGAAAATACTTAAAAGTTTTAGCTTCTACATCTCGCTTGAAAATTTTAAGTTTACTTTCAAAAGCTTTTATGTATCCAAACATAACGTCAATACTTTTGCCAAAACCTTGTAACTTTAAGTTCAGTTCATTAATATGAATAGAGAGATCTGTAAAAAAATATCAGAGTGTTGACCCACTTATCATATCAGGGTGTTGACCCACTTATGTTGAGCTGAGAAAAGTTTCCCAGATCTTTATCCTCAAGAAATACCTTAATTTCTTCAAAAGACTCCACAAAGTGCTCAAGAACTTTGCCTCGGCTCAGCCATCTGACATTATTGTACATCAACAGTACACTGTAGGTGGAATCAACCCCCAGTAACAGTGCAGAAAATTCTCGCTTGTGAAGGGGGCGAGCAGCTATTAAATTAACTATTTTTGTAACTGACATTAAGTCATTTAAATCATTGAATCCTGCCTTGACACATAAAACCTCCTGATGGATAATACAATGAAAAGGCACAATCAGATGTCTAATAGCGTCCTTAAACAATTTGACTTTTTTCCCCACCATGTTTGGTGCCCTATCTGTCATCACTGACACAACTTTAGAGATATCAATGCTTAAGTCACAGAATGTTTGTATAACACCCTTACATATTTTGCTTCCTGATGTACTTGTTGGCACTGATACTAACTTTATCAACTCTTCTCTCATTGTGAGACCATCACAATATCGACCAATAATGGCCAACTGAGCATGTGATGTGATATCAGTAGTTCATCAAGAGAGATCAAAAATAGTTACAATTACTTATGTCTCTCTTTAATTGATGTTGTACTTTTGTGTTCAGTCTCATTGTTCAGTCTTTTGTGATATTTCTACTGAGTGGTAACTCAGATAGTCTCTTAATAATTGCATCTTTATCCTTCATATCATGAAATAGAACTGGTGCACATCTTAGGAGAGTTTTTTTTAATAAATTCTCCCTCACTGTGTGCTTTTCCATGCTGAGCTATGGAGTGAGCAATGCTCAAACTTGCAGCTGTTAAATTTCTAGAATCTTTTATAAATTTAAGGATGGAATTAGATTGGCTCTTATAAAGGTATAGCTGCCTGGAAATGTATTCCTTCCTTTCATCCTCACTTTTTTTCAAGAGCTGGGAATGATTAGTTTCAAAATGTCTATTTATATTCCACATTCTGCTTACTACTGTTTGAATACATAGAATGCAAAATGATCTGCCATTTTTTTTTCTATAATGCCATACATCTCTGTACATGTCTCTTGAAAGGGCTGGCTACTGCTACTACCACTTCCTTTACTTAACCTTGCTTTTTTATTTTTTGGGTTCTCCATCAGGGGGGCAGTGACAGAAAATAGAATTATAGATAGCCTGTTAGCCCTGCAGGCAATTAGGGGTTAACTAGCCTAACTGACCATAAGATGGCACATGTAACTTTCTTTTAGGAAAGGGCAGGATTAATAAGCAGAAATAGGGGTTAATAAGGATGCACAACAGTAATAGTGGTCAAATGGAGTCTGAACTATGCTGCAAAATGACGTTCTTTATATAAATTAAGATGGCTGCTGCTATTTCTAATGGCAGGAAATGGCACGCATAGTACAGACACTCACCTCTCCCAGCCTCCCCCTCACTTATCTCAGTAATGGTGGTCAATTAGAAATCCACAACACCCCAGAACAGTAGATTGGATGATGGTTGCTGTGGTTATGTGGTTGCTGGTAATGGCGATCACAGGGCCCCCAGAGATGCATCCCCTGTGGCATTCTGCTGCTCCCTGCTCCACCGACCGAAAGTGAGGTCAAAGATCCCCTAATGGCCTAACCGGAAGTCCCAGAACTAGATGGTTTGTGCTGGAGTTCTGTTGTTTTGGCCTACAGACATCTGGCACACAGTGTCTGCACTACACTAGAGCAAATGTTTCATCCGCGGCTACTGCACCTGGCTGTGCAGTAGCCGAGGATGAAATGTCCTTCTTGGCATGTGGCCCCACACTTCTCTGTATGTGCCCGCATGTGGCCGCGTGTCATTGAAAATGGCTACGCATGTCAGTGCTGACCCGCATGTCCTAGGAGAATGTCAGTGTAGCTTCCACTTATACTGCTGCCTCTCTCTCTTTTTTAAATCATCAAGTGGTTTATAATGACTTTATTAATGATTAAAGTAATAAAATTAGGTTATTTATCCATATTACGGAACTTATAAAGTCAACTTTTTTCTTTCTTTCTTTTTTTTCTTTTTTTTTTTTTTCTTTTTTTGCCTAAAAGTAATATTGAATCAGTCTGACACAGAGTTTAAGAATCATAACTTGAATTATTGGAATTCATCTGGGAAACCTAGCCTCACTTAAAATTGCTGCTGTCTGCACTGTAATAAACGTGATCAATGGCCTTCTGCAGCAATGCAGTTTAGCTGCTCCTGCATGGCGGAGAGGGGCCTCTTTGTGTGTGTTCATGTGCTCCTTTCTTGGACATTCTGCAACTGTGTCTAATAGGAGCCAGCTTTCATCCTCCTGTTCATAGTTTTTAAGAATAGTATGTTACTTTCCAATCACCATGTGTCAATTTAGATAGTCTGTAAGAAAAAGAATTTTATGAAACATTGATAAATTGTAAAAGAGTAAAATATCATCCAGAGAGAGTCCTTCTCAGTTTGCTCACTTCATTATTTTGAGCCAGAAGGGCTAAAAAATGGTTTCTACTGGTAACTAGAATTTTCACACGATCATCAAGTTAGACAAATTAATACCAGGAGACTCAAATTAGTCTCAATGTTGTTTTTTAAGAAATAAATGTTTAAATAAACTTTAAAACAAATTAAAAGCAGCTTTTTCAGTCTTTGCCCTTCCCCCCTCCCTAATCTCTCCAGCATTTCTTTTTTTTCTTTTTCCTCCATCCAGCATTTCTAATTTCCCTCTACTGCCGCTCCTTTTTCTTTCTATTGTACTTATAACTGAAATTAATAATTTTAAAAACAAATTACTTGTCACACATCTCACATATGCCAGTGTATAAGGATAAAGCAGAGAACTTAAGAAATAATCTGTGCTACCTTGCGATATATTTAACTCATAAATCAAATCACTTCTCTCATTTAGTAAATTTACAAACGTAAATAAATATTTGCAAAGAAATGACACGGGAGGTTTGCCATGTTTTTATCTTAAATTCAATTGGAAAACCTAAATTAGAAACTTTCGGACTTGGAATAAATTTTAGAGATTGTTTCATGGATGGTGAAATTAAAGTAGGTTAAGGCCAAGTGACCTACCCAAAATTGCAGTCTAAGTTAAAACAGATCCATGTCCTCACTGAAATCTTTTCATCTACTCTTCTGTTTTTCCACAGGGGGAGGAGAAAAGACAGGCACATACATGACCTTCCTCATTTACACAGTAATCTCATGAGGAGCATATTATTTTCCTAATTGAAGAGATAAGAAAACGAAGACTCTAAGAAATTATATAATTTGTCCAAGGTCACACAGTTATTAAGAGAAGTGGAATTCAAACTGTAACCTGAGTAGAGTCTATGAGCAGCCTCTGTCCTTACCCACATCCAAGTTCAGGCTATTGATGAAAGGAGGATATTTTATTGAGCATTTGGGTGGGAGAATTAATTGAGGAAAATTCACATCACATACCACTTTAGACAAAAACTTAATAAAATTCTTCTTTAGATATTTCTGTTTTTTTCCATCAAAGTTCCTCATACTGGTTTCTCTTCTATGATGTTACAGGGGAAGGAGTTGTAATTGCTTAACCAACACAAAAAGCAGGTTTTATGTGAAAAGACTGTCTATCACCAAGGCTGCATATATAGAATTGCTGCAAAATTTTTACTTTAAGCCGAAAATAAGAAGTGGGAGGGAGGGGGAACATAGCCAAGCTAAAAGCCAAAACCCAAGATGTCATAAAAAAGTGAACTTAATTTCTGATCATCATGAGAAGGCTGAAACCAAAATGGTTCCCAGTGTTCTTGGAGCTGGATGGGCCTAAGCATTCAGGGCTAGAGTGATGCCAACCACTCAGGAACGAGTGCAGCTCGTGCCCTGTAGACAGACAGCCGGACCAGAGCTATGGGCTTAAAGCAGGCCTTGGAGGGACACTCCAACCTTGAAATGAAGATTACCCAATAAAAATAGAAGAATATAAAGGAGAATATCTTTGTGACCTGAGGTAATGAGGGGTTTATAAACATAATTCAAAGGTGCAAGCCATAAAGCAAACTATTGATATACGCAATTATATCAAGAGTGGAGACCCGGTGCATAAAATTCACTCACTAGGGTGGGGTAAGAGGGGTCCCTAAGCCCAGTCTGCACCCTCTTGCAGTCTAGGGACCCTTGGGGGATGTCCAACTGACGGCTTAGGCCTGCTGCTCATGGGGAGCAGGCCTAAGCCTGCAGTCGGACATCCTTAGTGTTTCCGTGGAGGCAGGAGAGGCTCCCGCCACTGCCACTGTGCTCATCAGCCCTGAGCCTGGCTTCTGGCTGAGTGGCACTCCTTCTGTGGGAGCGCACTGATCACCAGGAGGCAACTCCTGCATTAAGCAGGATTGGACTGAAACCAGCTCTCTAACATCCCCCGAGGGTTCCTGGGTTGCGAGAGAGTGCAGGCCAGGCTGAGGGACCCCACCAGTGGTAACCACAGTTGAGGTTGGAGAGGAACATAGGAGGTTGGCCAGTCAGCAAGGAATCACGGGAGGGCTCCAGGGCGTGTCCAGCTTGTCTCGCTCAGTCCCGATCTGCTGGACCCCAGCAGCAAGCTAACCTACTGATCAGAGCGTCTGCCCCCTGGTGGTCACTGCACATCATAGAGAGCAGTTGAGCGACCTTTGCATATCATTAGCATATTATGCTTTGATTGGTTGAATGGATGACTGGGCACTTAGCATATTGGGCTTTTATTATATAGGGTGGAGAGTTTCTATATCAAGATGGAGGATTTCTATTCAACTTCCCCTATACACCAAGGGGAAAATTAATAGAGGAGAATATGTAAACGTATTTAGGATGTCTAAGGAAAGGAAAGAGTTAAACAGTAAGCCTGCAGTTTCTTCTCTCCTCTTATTGAGGAAAAGAGAGTAGGGCAGAAATAAGGCAGATGACTTGGCCTAATCTCCTAGTTACAATGCTAATGAATGCCTCCTAAGAAAGGGCCTGGAACAAAGGTGGGGTCTGCCCTAGCACACTCAGTCATGTGTGGGTTCTTTTTTAAAAATATATTTTATTGATTTTTTACAGAGCAGAAGGGAGAGGGATAGATAGTCAGAAACATCGATGAGAGAGAAACATCGATCGGCTGCCTTTTGCACGCCCCCTACTGGGGATGTGCCCGCAGCCAAGGTACACGCCCTTGACCGGAATCGAACCCGGAACCTTTCAGTCCGCAGTCCGACGCTCTATCCACTGAGCCAAACCGGTTTCAGCATGTGTGGGTTCTTGACTTCATGTAGGAAAGATTTTAAGACACAGTCCAGATGATTTTGAGAATATGTTTATTAAAGCTGAGGAAGTGAAACAAAGGAAGGGCTTAGGATAGAAGAGGCAAGATCACAGCAAGAGGTGTGAGCCTGGGCTGAGCTGCTTTGGCTCTTTGGAAACATGAGGAAGGATCAGCCTAGGAAAGGCTGTCTTGGCCCTCTAGAAACAAAATCACAGGCAGAAGTATGCCAGCTGGGCTGTGTGGACTCAGGAAACAAGTTCCAGAGGCAAAAGGAAAGCCCTTGGAGACAGGTTGAGAGGATTAGCCTGGGATTAGTTGCCTCTGCCGACTTCTCCCGGATTGCTTATCATGTTGGAACCCTTAGAGCTAAAGAAAAAGAAAGATACATGCTTGAGGAAAGAAGGATGGAAAGACTCCTGCATGCTCAAGGGAAAGAGAGCACTTGGTCCTTTGTCTTAAAAGTTTTTTTATCTGTTTTCTAAAGATGGTAATATTAGGGGAGGTCTCTATCAGAATATTCATCAGCTTCCCAGGTGTGTCCTTTGATATGCTAATGTATCAAGATGAGCATTGAGATGGATCAGCGTTATCTCTGGTCAATTTTACCTTCAAAAAATGTCACTGGACAGGGACCAGATGGAGGATGGTCTGCCCCCTGCCACATTCTGGAATGTGTAAACTATTTGCTCCTAAGATCCTGAGATTTATTAGCTTTTTGTAAATTGCTCTGCAGTGCTCTTGCCTAGTTGTCTGTTTCCCCATTCCACTTGCCAAGGAATTCTAGTTTCTTACTAACCTGCCTCCATAGCAAAGAGCTAAAGCTATTTGCTGCTCCAGGGAGTTCTTATCTATGGAATGCTTTTATCAGAATGAACCTGGTTGGTTAGGATTGCTTACAGTAAGCAAAGCAGGACTCTGAGTTTATGGAAATAGCTCAAAGAATATATTATGTAATACAAGCGCCTCCAACTCCTAGGCTAACAGGGGCTAAATAAACAGGTTTAAGTTTATGTGGGCAGCACAAAAAACAAAAGCTTCAATTTTCATAGAAATGTAGGATTATTTCAGTAGAGACATACTGAATACAAAGGGCTGAAATAAATGAGTAATCATTAACATAAAATAATAGAACATTTTAATAAAAATTAATATTTTTTCTTGAGTATTAACTTATCAGACACTGAATAACTGCACAAATTAATAAGCGTAATGCAAAGAAATCTATTTTTCTTGTTCTCTGAAAGCAAAATATTTCCTGTTGCACACACCAAACAAGTCAGTCCAAGAATAATGACATGACAGTCGACTACAAAAATGTTCACTGCTAGTATTAGTGGAGAGAAATAGTGCGCCTGTGCATAAGGTGTGAAAGGGAAATTAATGCAACACTAGTCAGTCATCAGCGAACATTGTAGTTAGTTATTAATAATTATGTATAACAGGATATTGTACAAATTAAGTTATGAAATTTTTATTAAAATATTTCTTACATAACATTATATTGCTGGACCGAAAAATATTTGTTGTGGATCTCATGCAGCCCTCGGGCAGCGAATTTGGCATGTTTGATGTAATGCATACAACCATGGGGATGTTTCATGCAAAAGCTTTCAAGAAAAATATATCTTTATTAATAAGTTTGTTTTCTATTTTATTTCATGACTAACAAGAAAAAGATTATTTTTTTCAGTGATTTGATGTGGACCCCAAGAAGGAATTTATCTTTTTAGAAGGACTCCCTATGGTCAACAAAGGGCCCATATTTTATAAATATTAAGAATCTAGCAGTCATTTGCTGACAGGGGCTCCTCATGTACTCTGTATACCAGAAAGAGCTTCAAACTGAACTCTTGACTTCACATGCTATACTATAGTTGTTTAAAATATCAGTAAATCATTAAAGATTGGGGTTACTGGCTGGGACCTTGGTTCTTTTGATCAACGCAAAAAGATTTTAAGGTCAACAAAAATAAAAGTAAAGCAAAATGGGGTTTATTGAAGATATATTTCAAACAAGGAGTGGGCCAGTTGAGAAAAAGAGAGAGAGAGAGAGAGAGAGAGAGAGAGAGAGAGAGAGAGAGAGAGAGGAATGGTTGGCTGCTTTAGCTCACTGGGAAGTCAGAGAAAGGAGGGCCTTGGAGACAGGTTCAGTGGCTTAGCCTGGGATGAGCTACAGCTGCCCATTTCTCTCTAGGTTGCAAGTCTCATGGGATCCATTAGAGGTTGAGGGAGACAAGCCTGTGGGATAAGGGAAGGGAAAAGGGAATGGCATGGGTGTGTTCCTTGGAAAGAGGAAGGGAGGAAGGGAGAAAGGGAGGAGGGAGGGAGAGAGGAAAGGAGAGAGGGAGAGGGAGAGAGAGAGAGAGAGAGAGAGAGAGAGAGAGAGAGAGAGAATGGTCCCATACTCGGGTTTGAAAGAAGGATTTTATGGGTGGAGTCTTTCATTTGCATTCAGGGATAATTGACAGAAACTATCTTTTCTGGGCATACCTTTATCCATAATGTATACAGAAAAACCCATAGAAGGTGGGTCAAAACCAAAATGCGAATTTTATTATAATTAAGGACCCTGGTAAGGTAGCATTGAGGTCATGTTTTCCTCTGAGCTGGTGCCAAGAGCCATCTGGCTCTGAACCTGCCTACTGATGGTCTGCTGGTGGTCTTCTGCGCTGCCCATAGAGAGGTAGTCTGATGCAATTTGGTCCAATCCTTGTTCAGGACCCCAGGGCAGGCTCCACCCCAGCTGCTTTTATCTAACTTCCTATATAACACAACCAACTGCGGGGAAGTCCTGATTTTGTCTTGTGATCAAAGGACAGATGCCTGCCTGGTCCAATCAGAACTGCTGTATAACAACCAACCAGAATGGGTAATACTGATTAACCAGAAATGTGCAATTTGACTAATAAGAACCATACAAATTTGGATACCTCATTTACATAAAATGAACTTGCCTGGGAACCTGGGTAGGAACTTTCTGCTTATTAAGAGGGCCTCCCCTTGGTCTCCGTGTAATGTACTATTGGTTTCCACTGAAGGCTGTATTTCTCCACTTTTCACCTAAATAAAGTCTCTCATTTTTTGCACCTCTTTGGGAATTTTGATTTATACTAATATTGAAATAGCATTTTGTTTTAATTGTTACGTGTTAATTATTTAAAAATTTAAATCAATTCTTACATAATATTTTGGATCAGTCCTCGCCTATGATTTGGAAACATTTAAAGCCCTAAACTAGGAATCCATTCCAAAAAGAATGATAAAACATCAGCCTTTGCAAATGTTAGTCTAATCTTAGAACCTTGAACCTGTTTACTGGTTTACAGAGTGTAGAGAGAGAGAAAGAGCTCAAAATAATCCTGCCATTCATTTGCTATGAGTAATGACCATCTGCAAGGGCCTCAGAAGGACCCAGCTCAGTCAGTTTGACTGCCTTGATTTGCTTGATAAAGGAAGGCCACACAAAGTCAATGCAATTCAGAACAACTCCCCATGTGCAAAAAAAGATTTGCAAGCAACTGCCACAATGGTTTGTGTTTTAGGACTGCAATTCTTACAAAAAACTAGAGGCCACATGCATGAATTCATGCACAGTGGGGTCCCTTGAGGTGGCCTGTGGAGACTGGGCCCCAGCTCACACCCCAGCCTCCTTGCATCCCTGCAGCCCAACCTGGTACCCCACTTTGGCCTGCCCCCAGCTCCACCATCCAGCTGTGGTCCTGCTCTCACCAGGGCCCGTTGGGACCAGCAGCACCTCCATTGCCACCTGCTGCCAGTGCTGCATCATGTATGCTCGCCATGTTCCATGCTGCCCCCTGATGGTCAGCGCACATCATAGCAAGCGGTTGAACCCAGTCCAATGACCACCCAAGGAAACAATTTGCATATTAGGCTTTTATTGCATAAGATTATCTCTCTTTGGAGATTGCACTTCTCCAATAAGATACTACTTACAAAATAAAAGTAAACTTCAAAAACTACATCTTTTGAAGTGGGGTTTGAGCGGTTGTTTGTTTGTGTTTCATTTGTGTATTTTTTTTATGATTTGTTTTTTTTCTCTCCATTATTGCATGGAGAAGAGGGAAAAATATACAGAATGTTTTCTTCTTCTTTGGTTCTCATGTGCCAAAAGTTTATCATATTCTTCAGTTTAAAGTTCATTGTCACCATAGATCTATGAATGCCTTTCTTCTATCCTATCTAATAAAAGAGTAATGTGCACATTTGACCATACTTTCACTACCAGCCAATCAGGAGCAGGGGGTGGGGCCGAGGCACACAGGAGGCAAGGGGTGGAACAAAGGGCGGGGCCACCATGGCGCCTGCAGGCCAAGGTGGCCGCTGGGCTGGCAGGGGTCTGGACCCGCACCAGCTGCCCTGAGGTCCGGCCTCAGTAAACCTGGGGCAGCAGCAGGGGTCTCGATGGACGCCCCAGAACCAGCAGCGGGTCCGGACCTACACCAGCCACACCAAGGCCCAGCCACACCACATTAAAGCTTCTTTTATTATTAGCATCTTAAATTAATGTGATACACTTATTACAATTGATGAGCCTTTATCAACACATTATTAACAAAAGTAAAATCTACAGTTTACATTAGGGTTCATTCTTTGTGTTGAACATCCTATGGTCTCAACAAATGTACCATTAATGTAGTATCAGACAGAACAGTTTCATTGCCCAAAGATCACCTGTAGCCCACCTATTCATCCCTCCCTGCTCTGAACCCCTGGTAGCCAGGGGGTGATCAGGCTAGCAGGCAGAGGGGGTTAGGGGCAATCAGGAAGGCAGGCAGACAAGCAGTTGGAAGCCAGCAGTCCTGAATTGTGAGAAGGATGTCCCACTGCCCATTTAGGCCCGATCCTATTGGGATCGGGCCTAAATGGCAGTCAGACATCCCTGAGAGGTCCCAGATTGGAGAGGGTGCAGACTGAATTGAGGGACACACTTCACCAGGCACAAATTTCATGCACCAGGCCTCTAGTTTAATTATAAAATTATTCTCTCCTTTAAGCTCAAATTCAACTCCCATATCCTCCACTTTTCCATTCTAATGTGTTGAATGAATGTTCTAATTTTGTGAATGAATAATGATCAAAGCTCTCCACTTTTTGTGAATGACTAATAATCAAAACTCTCCACTTTTTTACATGTTATTTTCCTCTAATTTCTGAGAATTTTAATAAATTAAGGATCTTGTACTATTTGGACAAGATAAACTATCCATAGACAATTTGGTCCAAATAACAATAAGCATTTTTGAGACACTTGTAAGTAAGTAGGGGTCAGAAAGTTCTACTTATGCTAAGAAAAAGCTGGCTTTGTGTTAAGCCGGCCAACAGAATGGCCAATCAGACAAGAACAAACACAACCATATTATTCATTCATTCAACATCTATTTATTGAGTGTTTGTTTTGTCTAACTGAGATAAGATGCAAGGGCCTAGAGGCCTGGCAACCAATCATAAATGATGGTTGCAGTTTATGCTCTGCCACTTATTAGCCTGATGAATTTGTGCAGATGACCTGAATTCTGTATTTCTTAAGTCTCTTAATTTGTAAAGGTAGAAATAGACTGCATCCTATAACCTTTTGTTGTAGAAGACCGAAGAAACCCAAGCGACGCTTAGAGAAATGGGGTTACACAGCTTTATTATGTGGGTGGTCTCAGAGGAGTTGTCTCCAGAGTCTGAGAAAACCAATATGGGGGAAGCCCCCCTCTTTTTTATCCCCTTTTGGTTTATTTGCCCCCCAAATATGGATGGAGACTTCCTGACCTTTTGTGGGCTTTGCAAAAAGCCCTGTGGGTTGGGATGGGGGTCTTGAGATCATATCTAAGGGCCTAGCCTGGCGCCAGTGCTGATAACCCCCTCCAGGAATAATGTATTGTTCATAGTTTATGGCCTCTGTAAAATGTGAGCATTTAGGTAACAGGTCTTGCAAGACCATATTTTGGAGAAAGGGGCAGTGACTTAATAATAGGTTATCAAGAATGTACATTAGGTTACTGGTACAAATTCAGATTGCTAGCTCCCCAAACATCAGGGTTACATTGTAGTTAGCCTTTGAAAGATTGTTTGAGGATAAAGTTAATGGGTATTGAAGGATATGCTAAAGAAAAACCACGGTCTTATTATTACCATCCTAATTGATACCATGGTAATTAACCTAGTCCTATATAATAAAAGACTAATATGCAAATCAACTGAACAGCTGAATGAATGGTTGCTATGATGCACACTGACCACCAGGAGGTAGACATTCAATGCAGGAGCTGCCTCCTGGTGGTCACTGTGCTCCTGCAGGGGGAGCACCCCTCAGCCAGAAACCCTGAGCCAGGCTAAAGGCTGGCAAGAGCAGCAGCAATGGTGGGAGCCTCCCCTGCCTCCATGGCAGTCAGACATCCCCTGAGGGCTCCTGACTGCGAGAGGGCACAGATTGGGCTGAGGGACACCCCCCACCCCCACCCCCATGCATGAATTTCATGCACGGGGCCTCTAGTTATTAATAATAGGAAAAGACCTGGCTAGTGTTGCTTAGTGGTTGAATCATGAACCAAGCAAGAGATCATGGGTTTAATTCCCATTCAGGGCACATACTCGGATTGCAGGCTTGATTCCTAATACCAAGGGTACTGCAGGAGGCAGCTGATTCTCTCTTATCATTTATGTTTCTATCTTTCTCTCCCTTTCCCTACCTCGATAGATATAGATAGATGATAGATAGATGAATAGATAGATAGATGATAGATAGGTAGGTAGATAGATAGATAGATAGATAGATAGATAGATAGATAGGAAAGGAAAGGAAAGGAAAGGAAAGGAAAGGAAAGGAAAGAAAAGAAAAGAAAAGAAAAGAAAAGAAAAGAAAAGAAAAGAAAAGAAAAGAAAAGGCCAAATATTGAAGGCATGCCATTTAGGTATCTTTGCCAGGAAGGTACAGCTTTACACTCCTCCCAGGGAGCCACTGATCCATTCCCCCAAATCACTGGGACAAGGGACTAGAAGCAAGAGAGAGCGAGAAAGCAAGAGCGAGAGTGAGAGAGAGAGAAAGAGAGAGAGAGAGAGAGAGGCCCAGTAAAGTTGTGGGGACAAGTAAAGTTGCTTTCTGTCAGTTACACCTGAAAACAGAAGTCATTGGCAAAAGTGAGTGTGGCCATTGCAAGCATGGGAAGACTTTGTATACTTAATTTTCTGAACAACAAAAAAATTTTTCTTTGTTTCTCTTAGTTGTCTTGGGATTCTTGTGGCAGGGGGCACACTCTCTTGTCTCCCCTGCATTCACCTGCATAGTCATGTGGACCCTACACACAATGGACTAATAGACTGCCATTAGACTGATGTTGAACTGGACCCCGCAGCAACATGCAATAGAAATTCTGGACACTGGTTTGATTTTAGCTCTACTGAAACCCTAATTACACTTCTTCCAGGACTGGATTAAGGGAAATGGGACTTTGGAAACCCAGAGATGTAATTCTACACAAATGAAAACCACTCATCCTCCCATGTGAGTCTCAGGACATTCTTTTTCTCAAAATATCATAAGGACTCCACCCCAAGCATCCAGTAGGGAAGATAATACCCCAAAGTCCCCCATTATAGTAACTAGGTAGTTAGTTATTAGTATTAATAATAGAATGAACATGAAAGGAAGGCTAAACATTATAAGTATGGCCATCTGGGCAGCTTCCTTAGGAAGCTGCAACTATACACTCTCCCCAGAACCACTGGTCCATTCCCGGCAAATCACTGGAGGAAGGAGGTCCATCAAAGGGAAGATAATCACATGTGTAGTGAAGTTTGGGTGATGTAGGGAAGGTGCTTGGCTGTCAGTCTAGTCTGGGAAACAAGGATCATTGGCTAAGAGGGTAGAGCCACTATAAACTCCTGAAATCCAGAAGGATTCATTGGTTAAGCTCCTAGTTATAATACCCAAGATTAAGAATTCTCTCTTACTCTCTTATGCTCCTGTTTCTCGATTGCTCCCACACCAGCACCAGCTTGCAATGGGCCCTAGAAGCACCACAAGCAATTGATACAGGATTTTTGGACTGGAACATGCTGTGCTCCCCTGGGCAGGACGGCTCCTGGAGTCTTTGTCAGTTGGAGTCCAAGAATGAATCCATTGCAGAAGACCAGTGAAAAACCAAGCAACACTTTAGAGAAAAGCAGTTATTACACCAGCTGGCTCAGTGGGATAATTTCCCAAGTCTGAGCAAAGTAACAGGCAGGGAGCTTCTCTTTTATATCTTTCCGGTGTCTTTGTCCCTCAAATATGGATTATGCTTCTGGTTCTTTTCTCGGGCTTTGCAAAAAGGCCCCAGGTGTTGGAGGTCTCCAGGCCATATCTAATGGTTTGGCCTGGTGCCAACATTAATACCACCCCTTCTGGGGCTGTGCACTGTGCATAGTTTATGGCTCTGTGAAATATGAACATTTAGGTAACAGGTTCTGTAAGACCAGTTTCTGGGAAAGAGGCAGTGACTTAATTATAGGGTATCAAGAATGTACACTTGGCCCTAATTAGTTTGACTCAGTGGATAGAGCATCGGCCTACAGACTGAAAGTTCCTAGGTTCGATTCCAGTCAAGGGCATGTACCTTGGTTGCAGGCACATCCCCTGTAGGAAGTGTGCAGGAAACAGCTGTTCTATGTTTCTCTCTCATTGATGTTTCTAACTCTCTATCCTTCTCCCTTCCTCTCTGTAAAAAAATCAATAATATATATATATATATATTTTAAAAGAACGTACACTGGGCTTGCTGGCACAGATTCAGATTGCTAGCCCCCCAAATATCAGGGTGTTAATGAAAAAAACATTGAAACCTGTAAAGAATTTTAATGAGTTTATTTTGAGCCAAACTGTTGACTTATACCTGGAAGCAGAACTCAAGGAATTGAGATAATGCTCCATAGAATGGCGGGTTACAACTGTATTTATGCATTGCAATAAAAGGAAAGAGATAGGTGAGTTACAAGAAATTCACTGGTGATAGATTAAGGAGGTGGGATAAGCAATCCCACCTGGGATTGAATAAAGTAAAATGATGGACACACACTTAGGTTAATTGTAGGAACAATTAACATGATAAGGAAGGAATTTGTGGAATCCATCCTGAAGGCCACCACACCTGGCTGCACCCAAGGGGGCTCCAGAAAAAAAAGTTACAATTTACAAGACTTCTCACAGATATGTTATCTTAGAGGAAGGAAGGCAAATGGCTCTAGCAAAGATCTAAGCTGATCTTTGTCAGGGAAAATACTGGCCTTGGACGGGACTACCCACTATAACCTGTTGTAGTTAAATATTTAATTTTAAACCATTCTTTGTGGTTATTTTAGGTCTCTGAGTTTGAAAGACCGCCACGCAAGGCTCCCCTGAGCTTGTCAGGCGAGCAAGTGGCTCCTTTCGTCCACAAGGGTTACATTGGAATTAGCCTTTTTAGCCTTCTCAAATACATACATGAAAGATGGAACGGCAAAGGTGGACATTTATTGAAGAACAAGTACAGACTCCCGCATGGGTAGGGGGCAAGTCCCACAGCAGAGACTCCCACATGGGGAGGGGAGAAGAGTCCCTCTGAGTTCCTGTTTCCATGGTTTATAAAGGCTGCAGTTCTTGGTGCCTTGATATCCCCTCTGACTGGCCACTACCCCCGTTTTGATCTGGTCACTATAGCAACTCCTGAGGTGAAAGGTCAAACCTCACTCGGGAAGGGACATGTGAGGCCCTCCTCCCTCATTGTTCTCCTATTCCCTCTGGGCTTTATTCCTCCTTTATTTTGTAAATATAGACCTTTTGCTACTCCCAGTTCTCTTAGGGCAGTGGTCAGCACTTGCTGCTAGTGAGCCTTGGTTTGCTGCTGTGTTGACTAATAGTTTGCCGACCATTGCCTTGGGGAAATGTAATTGCTGCCTCCCCCAACTAGTGGTCGCATATTTCCCCCTAAAAATTCCTATTTCACAATGGACTGCAGCTGGGAGCACAAATAAGCTAGCTAGACGCTGGACTGGACTATTTCAACATGAAGCAGAAACTCTGGGCAGCGGCTTTCATTCTGACTCCACTGAAGACACAATCAGTCCTTTCCCATGGCAAGCTTGGTGTAAGGTTCTACGCCCGAGCCCGGGAAGCCTCCCCGAGACCCCCAATAAAGCCTGATCAATTCGTTCACTTATTCGGACTCCCTGCTTGCAGTTTCTCTCATGGCGGCTTAAAACCTTACCCTTGGGAAGATGAGACCTTGAAAAGGGACTCCCTTAATGTTACATCACTGATAAAGCTTTCTATAATGCCTCATCCTTCTGTGGGGGCCTCAGAAAATTATTATTCCTGTGGCACCTCTCAAGAGCACTACTTCCACCAGTATCAGGTGGGGGTAACCCACCAATAACACCAAGATGGTGTCTAAAAGGCCATTTTATCAAACCAAAATGCCATGGTAACAAACCTCTATTTAATACCTAGTCTAACTGTAGTTTAAACCTCTCCCAAAAACATCTTCTTCAACCACCAGTCTGGAATTTTTTGGTCAAGCACCAGTAAGGTGATCTGTCTGACACACAAGACCTCTCCCATAGAATAAAGAGGCAATATGCATAATAAAAACCTTTTTCCTCCAGAAAAGGAGATCCCAGCCCAAAAATAATCCTCTCTTTCATATGCTAATAGCCCCTTTTCCTATACCCTTCTTTCTATCAAAACCTCCCATTTTGTCAAACCCCTCAGAGAACACTTCAAGTTGCTAAAGAGGTTGCTGCCAAATTCATGAATGACTTACTGAAGCCAGTTAGGTACTCAAATATACTTAGTTGAATTTTGTTTTGTAACTGGTAGCAGAGTGTGCCACCCCAGTATACTTTGAGCTGATTATTTTGAAAAGAAGCTGACTCCAGAGTCATTCTAAAAATAAGACTAGAAGTTACCCTTTGTAAGGCAAATTTCTGTTTATAAAGGAAATCTGCATTTCTAAGTGCCTCCTCCCAGTACCAGGAAGAAAAGGTGGACTCAAAATTCCTGGAGACTCATGTCAATAGAAAAGGAAATCTGCATGACAAACTTGATCCTTCTTCACTGTGCTTTTCCTCCTAACCCCCTATAATTGTCCTCCTGCCCCTGCCAACAACATCTCTCTTTTGTTTTAGCTGAATAATGTGGTGTACCCCCATCTTACAAAAGGACTCCTCAAAAAGTCAAATTATTGAGTCATTTTATTTAAAAAGCCAGCGGGATACGAGGTCTGGAGCAAAAGCGCTCCAGACTTCGCAGCCCCAAATGGCTCAACTTGTCTGGCTTATATTGACAGAATATCATAAAGGTATTGATTACATCTTTGGGTCTGGAATGAGGAACCTACTTCGCGAAAAAGCATTTTTTTTTTTACAGAAGCAGAAATTGAGCAAGTTAATATCTAAGAATCAGTAAATAAACAGAAACACATTATCTGGGACCACCTGGGCAATTCAGAATAATTGTGCTGCCCAGATCCTGTAATCACTGAGTCAACAGGAATACAGTCTCAGTAGCTGCTTGGGGCAATTTAGGATAATTGTGCTCTCCTGACTCCAGGACCACTGAGCCAACTGAAACTCAGTTATCTGTAGCTACTGAGACAATTGGGATAATTGTCTGTCCTGGTTCCCAGAGGAATGTGCTTCAATGACCAGTGAGATCACAATCAATGGGATATTCAAACCATAGTATTCAATCATACTTACGTTCAGAAAATCAAAGTAACTTCTATTGTTTTAGCAAACAAATAAGTACAGAACCCATACAGCAGTTTCTACCTGAGATTATTGCTACCATACTTCATTATGATATTGTATGTTGTCAGTTGGGTCCTTCTTGGAGAACTCAATTTATCTGGATATCAAGCATGTATTCCTGGGGTTATGTGTTAATAAACTTTTTCTCTATCTCTTTTAATCTGTCTTTTATTATGGAGGGTGGAGGGACTCGGTCAAGAACAAAGATTGGTAGAGAGGAAATTATTATTTTTATCTACACCAGTATCACTACTATTGTTTCATTGATGTTGCCAAGATACATGAAGAGAGCAGAAGTCAGGTAAGCCAGCTGAGAAAGAGAAAGAACCGGGAACAACTTTAGCCATTGCTTTGCTAGCCAGCTGTGGCCATGCTTATGAAAACTTCTAATAAAGCATTTATAAAGAACTAAAGAACTTGAAGGATGGTCACAATCTTGGCCTTGACCACTGATAGAAAAATTATGATTGAACAAGAGGGCAATGAACCACAGACAATCCAAAATCATCTCAGCCCCAACTTCAAGATATTCTTTTCTCAGATTTGGGGAAAGGAAACAGAAAACCTGATGAGTAATATAATTTGTTCCCCCAGATCCAGGGTCATGAGGTCTTGTTACTCTGGTTAGTGTAAACAAACACCCACAGGGGCAGGAGGAAGTTGTGGAATGGGGGTGGGATATAGGCCAAGTCCCCTGTAGGAAAAAAAAAAATTTTTAATTTCTCTAAAGTAAGGAGAAAAAACTAATTAGGTTCTTAAGCATTTACTCCCTGTTAGAAAAGGCATTCCAAACAGAAATGAAAATAGAAAACATTATTGCATTGATTTATTTCCAAATGGTCAGCAGACCAAACATTTTCTCCCACATTAAAAAAAATAATAAAAATGTAAAAGGCTTACTGCAACTTTGAAAACATAAAACTGAGTGAAATAAGTCAGACAGCAAAAGAAACATATTATATGATTATACTTAAGTGAAATATATCTGGATTAGTCAAATTTCTAGAGATAGAAAGTAGATTAGAGGTTATCCAAGGCTGGGGGAATAGGGAATAGGGAGTTATTGGTTAATGGTGTTAACGAAAAAACCATTGAAACCTGTAAAGAATTTTAGTGAGTTTATTTGAGCCACCCTGTGGACATATGCCGGGAAGCAGAACTTCAATGAATTGAGATAAAGCTGAGAATGGCAGGTTACAATTCTATTTATACATCTCAATCAAAGGAGGGACATAGGTGGGTTACATGAAATCCACTTGTGATTATAGAGGTGGGACACATACTTAGGTGGGTACGGGATAGTCAACAGTCAACAATTAACATGATAATAACAATGAAGGACCTCAAGGGGTCCAAAAAAAGGGAAGTTACAAGTTACCAAGACTATTCAAGTATATGCTAATGAAGTATGGTAGCAATCATCTCAGGTAAAAACTGCTGTTTGGGTTATGTACTTATTTGTTTGCTAAAACAATAGAAAATTATTTTGATTTTCTGAACTTATGTATGCTATCTCAATACTCCATTGATGATGGTTTGAATGTCCCATTGATTGTGCTCTCACTGGTCATTGAATCACATTCTTCTGGGAATCAGGACAGCTCAATTATCCTAAATTGTCTCATTAGCTACAGATAACACATTCCTGTTGACTCAGTGGTCCCGGAATCTGGATAGCACAATTATTCTAAACTAGAGGCCCAGTTCACAAAATTTGTGCACAGGGGAGGGGGGCACGGTGGGGGGGGAAGGGGGTGGGGGATGTCCCTTAGCCCAGCCTGCACCCTCTCCAATCTGGGACCCCTCGAGGGATGTCTGACTGCCCATTTAGGCCCAATCCTGGTGGGGCCTAAATGGGCAGTCGCACATCCTTTTCACAATCCAAGACTGCTGGCTCCAAACTGCTCACCTGCCTGCCTCCCTGATTGCCCCTAACCACTTCTGCCTGCCAGCCTGACCACCTGCTAACCACTACCCTGCCAGCCTAATTGATGTCTAACTGCTCCCCTGCCAGCCTGTTTGCCCCCTAGTTCCCTCCTCTGCTGGCCTGGTCACCCCTAAATGCCTTCCCCTGCAGGCTTGATCACCCCCAACTGCCCTCCCCTGCTGGCCTGATCGCCCACAACTGCTCTCCCTTGCAAGGCCTGGAGCCTCCCAACGGCCCTCCCCTGCTGGCCATCTTGTGGTGGACATCTTGTGTCCACATGGGGGCCGGATCTTTGACCACATGGGGGCAGCCCTCTTGTGTGTTGGAGCAATGGTCAATCTGGAAATTACTCTTTTATTAGATAGGATAGAGGCCTGATGCATAGGTGGAGGCCAGCTGGTTTGCCCTGAAGAGTGTCCCAGATCAGGGTGGGGGTTCCCTTAGGGTGAGGGGCAGCCTGGGCGAGGGGCCTGTGGAGGTTTGCAGGCCAGCCACGCCCCCTCAAGCGACCCCAGCGAAGGTCCTGTTATCTGGGATTAATCTATCTCTACAAATGAAACTTTGTAATCTGGAGCGAGTCAAGCCCTCTGCTCGCTCCATAGCTGCAGCCATTTCTGTTTGAAACTTTGTAGCCGAGGCCTCAGCAGGCTGAAAGCTTGGCTTCCTTCATTACCAGGGAAACCCAAGCCTCTGTTCTCTCCAGCTCAGTGGCTGCTGCCATTTCTGTATTTTTTGTAATTGAAACTTTGTAATATTGAGTGGAGGCTTAGGCAGGCAACGGCAGGCCTTGGCTTTCTCTGTTGCCAGGGAAACCCAAGCCTTCCTCCTGCTCTCAGTGGCGGCAGCCATCTTGGTTGGGGTTTATTTGCATAATCTGCTCCTGATTGGCTGATGGGCGTGGCTTGTAAGTGTGGCAAAGGTATGGTCAAAATTGCATATTACTCTTTTATTAGATAGGATAACTCCTGTGGTCCCAGATAATGTGTTTCTGTTGATTCAGTGATTAGTAGATACTTTAGATAACTTGCTCAATTTCGCTTCTGTAAAAATGCTTTTCTCGCAACAGGTCTCTCATTCCAGACCCAAAGAAGTAATCGATACTTTTGTGACATTCTGCCAATATTAGCCAGATGTGGCAAGCTGTTCAGAGCTCCGAGATCTGGAGCGATTTAGCTCCTCTTATGCCACAGACCTTTACTAAATGACTCCATAATTCAACTACTTGAGGCATCCTTTGTAAGATGGCGGTACACTACAACACTATTATAGATGCAAAAAGACAGATAGGCTCAGTTAAGGTAAAGGTTGGCCTTGTCAGTGAAGATACCAGCCTAGGACATAACTACTAATCATAACTGCTTTTAGTTAAAGTTTAATTTCAGACCATTCTTTGTGGTTACTTTAGGTCTCTGAGTCTGCAAGACTGCCATGCAGGCCTTCTCTGAGCTTGCCAGGTTAGCATGTTGCAGAAGATCAAAGAAAATCAAGGACATTTCTAAGAAAAAAAAGGAGGGACACTGTTTAAAATGCCAACGGACTCAGGGAACAGCCTTCCAAATCTGAGTGAAGGAACATGCATGGGGCCTTCCTTTATATCTCTCTCCCTGTGATCTTTGCCCCACAAACATAGATTATGCAAGAAGGCCCCCAGGTGTTGGGGATCTCCAGGCCATATCTAATGGTCTGGCCTGGTGCTAGGGTTAATAACCCTCCCTCCAGGGCAGTGCACTGTTCACAGTAACAGATTCTGCAAGACCAGTATCTGAGAAGGAGAGAGGGACTCAATTATAGGTTATCAGGAATGTACACTGAGTTTGCTGGCTTGGACTCAGATCACTAGCCCCAAATATCAGGACTACATTGCAACCAGCCCTTTTTAGCCTTCTCAAGCATGGGACCCTTTTGTCCACAAGGCATATATCAGGATGGTGGGCTCCATCCCCAGTGGGGAGCATGCAGGAAGCACTGTTCCTTCATTGATGTGTCTATACCTCTATTCCTTCCCCTTCCTGTTTCTATAAAAACTCAATAAAAATATTTTTTAAGAAGTTATATACTTAAAATGGTTAAAGGCAAATTGTGTTTATGGGGAATATAAGACGTTTTTTGGGGGGAGGCTAGCAATCTAAATCTGTGCCAGTAACCTGCTTGATGCACTTCCTTGATAGTCTGTAATTAAGTTACTGCCCCTTTCTTTTTCTTTTTTTTAATCTTTATTGTTCAGTTTATTAATTACATTATTCCTTCTATTTTCTCCCTAAAGCTCCCCTCCACCCAGTACCCATCCCACCTTCCGCCCTCACCTCTGCCTCCACTGTCCTCTCCCATAGTTGCATGATTTTTGTCCAGTCTCTTGCTGCACTTCCCACACCCCTTTTCTCCCCAAGAGTTGTCAGTCCATTCCCTCTCTATGTCCATGATTCTGTTATATTCACCAGTTTATCCTGTTCATCAGATTTTTAATTCACTTGATTTTTAGATTCATTTGTTGATAGATGTGTATTTGTTGTTCATAATTTATATTTTTACCTTTTTCTTCTTCCTCCTCTTATAGAATATCTTTCAGCAATTCATATAATATTGGTTAGGTGGTGATGAACTCCTTTAGCTTTTTCTTATCTGCGAAGCACTTTATCTGACCTTCAATTCTGAATGATAGCTTTGCTGGATAGAGTAATCTTGGTTGTAGGTTCTTGCTATTCATCACTTTGAATATTTCTTGCCACTCCCATCTGGCCTGCATCGTTTCTGTTGAGAAATCTGCTGACAATCATATGGGTGCTCCCTTATAGGTAACTGTTTTTCTCTTGCTGCTTTTAATATTCTCTCTTTATCGTTTGCCCTTGGCATTTAAATTATGATGTGTGTTGGTGTGGTCTTCTTTAGATTCCTGTATTTTGGGGTTCTGTGTACTTCTTGGGCTTTTAAGTCAATTTCTTTCACCAGGTGTGGGAAGTTTTCAGTCACTATTTCTTCAAGTATGTTTTCATTATCTTGCTCTCTCTCTTTTTCTGGCACTCCTATAATTCAGATGTTGGTATGCTTAAGGTTGTCCCAGAGGCCCCTTACACTATCTTCAATTTTTTGGATTCTTTTTTCTTCTTGCTTTTCCGGCTGAGTGGATTTTGCTTCTTTGTATTCCAAATCTTTGACTTGGTTCTTGCGGTCCTCTGGACTGCTTTTAGGTCTTTGTGTAATATTTTTTATTTCAGTCAGTGTATGCTTAATTTCTAGTTGGTCTTTTTCATATCCTCATGAGTCTCATTCATTTCCTCGTAGGTCTTGTTCATTTCCTTATAGTTCTCATTAAGTTCATCGACCTTTTCTAGGAGCCTCTTGAAAAACCTTATTACTATGGTTTTGAACTCTATGTCTAGTCATCTTTTTTCCTCCATTTCTTTCACACTTGATTTCTTTCCATTTCTCTGCTTTATGGCTGCTTTCCTGAGTTGGTCCATTAGCTTTGTGTGGTAGATGTCCTCTAAGGGACAGTGGCTCAGCCTCCCCAGTTACCTGAGGTGGATACTCTTACTGCAATCCTTTATGGATTGTACAGTATTGTTGAAGTTAAACCCAGATTATTATTGTTAGACTAGGAGGGTTTGACCTCCAGGCCAATTGACTGTGAGGGTAAGCTGTGTTCAGGTTGGATGGGTGGAATCTCCAGGCAGAGCAGGCAGCGTCAGCTCTGCCCTATGTGGTGTGTGGGACTCTGTGCCGGGTGGTAACGGGTGCACGCACCTCCAAGAGAAAGCTGCCACCATGTTCCACCTGCTGCCAGACAACTCTGCCTCTCCCCAAATGAGTCTGCACACCCAAAGTCTCACCCAGGGCTGTAAAATAAAGCAGTCTGGTGGTCTCCCAAGTGAGGGAGCAAGTCACAAGTACTCTCTGTGCTCTCACGCACTTCTGTCCCCAAGCAAACTGCTGTTCCAAGTTTACGTACAATCTCCTCAAGCTTGCAGACCTCTGCCATGCCCGGCTTTTAGCGTGCCTTCCCTGGACCTTGGACCTCGCCTGGAATTGGGGGATCAGCATAGTAGGACGCCTTTGCCCTCCCCGTTGGAGAAAACCAGCTGGGTTTGCAGCTGCCCGCCCTTTTCCACTCGCGCGCACGGCTCCAAACCTCTGGCTCCGTGAGTATCTTCAATGCTGCGCCCCGCTGCTCCTCTGCATCACAGTGTCCTATCTTTACTTTTATTTGTGAAATTTTCACTCAGCCAGCTTTCCGGTGATTCTGGATGATGTTTGTTCTGTTGTTAAGTTGTAGTTTTGGAATTGTTGTGTGGGGCAGCAAAATAGGTGTTTACCTATGCCGCCATCTTGGTTCCTCTCAACATGAGCTTTTGAATCACTTCCCCTTTCTTAACAATTTGGTCTAGCAAGACATGTTTTCCTAACTACTCCCAATTTACAAAAGGGCCATAAACAAAGAATGTAACAGCTTGGCTGGAAGGGAGGTCACTAGCACCACCCAGACCAGGCGTTTAGATACAATCTAACTCCCCCATTCTAACTGACTCTGGAGGGTTGTGGAAGCCCACCACAAAATCCTGGTAGTTAGGAAACAGATAGAAAACAAGGAACCAAAGGGTACAAAGGGAAAAGCTTCCTCCATATTCACTCACTCAGGATTTGAAGAACTGACCCCCTGAGTCATTGTACTAGTACATATGAAATAAAATGGATTTATCCCAGATCTCCAAGTAATCCCTGTGTATTTTTTTGGTCACCTGGTAAATTACATAATAGTGTTATATATATATATATATACTAGAGGCCCAGTGCACAAAATTTGTGCACAGGTATGTGTGTCCCCCAGTCAGCCTGCACCCTCTCCAATCTGGGCCCCCCTTGAGGGATGTCCAACTTCCTGTTTAGGCCTGATCCCAGGAAGATTGGGCCTAATAGGGCAATCAGATATCCCTTTCACCATCCAGGACTGCTGGCTCCCAACTGCTTGCCTGCCTGCCAGCCTGATTATTGACTAACTGCTCCCCTGCTGGCCCAATTGTCCCCAACTGCCCTCCCCTGCCAACCCGGTTACCCCCAAATGCCCTCCCCTGTATATTCCCTCTTTATTATATAGGGTTTTTTGCTTTAACATATTGGACAGCCCTGACCAGTTTGGCTCAGTGGATGGAGCATCAGCCTGCAGACTCAAGAGTACCAGGTTCAATTCTAGTCAAGGGCATGTAACTTGGTTGTGGGTACATACCCAGTGGGGGTGTGCAGGAGTCAGCTGATCGATGTTTCTCTCTCATCAATGTTTATAGCTCTCTATCCCTTTCCCTTCCTCTCTGTAAAAAACAATAAAATATATTTTTAAAAAACCATATTGGACAGTGTACCTGCCATGGTATTGACAAACCAATAAAAATGTAAACCCAAACTAAAAGTGTCATAAAATAAACTCCTTAAAAAGGAATTTCATGAGACCTTGGAAAGGTGATATCATGTGGATGTTTCTTCCTTTTTTCCTTCTTTCTTTTTCTTGTGTTTCATCTTTTGTCCTATCTTTCTTTTCTCCTTTTATTCCTTTTCTGTCTTCTCTTTCTCTTAACTTTTCCGTTGGTAGAATCATCAGTACTTGAATCTGTCTCACTTCCAGAAGACAAAGAAGAGAGAAACACACCGTCACCTGAAGAAAAAGATGATCTATGTTGGGATCCTCTCGTTTTGCTCCTTTCCCCATTTGTTTGTCATTTCTGCCGGCCCTGGCATATTCAGGACTTGTGCATGGGCACTTCTTATTCATGTCTACAAAACCTCCATGCCTTGGTGAAAACTGTAAGGGGAAAAGGTCTTTCTGCGTGGGCTCAAGTCCTGCCTGAGGTGCTGAGGAGCCAGGAGTATCCGCCACCACCACTGCAGAGCCAACCTCCGGACCATGGGGTACTCTCCAGTAATGTAACTGCAATGTCGCCATTTGCCTTTAGAAATTAGTTGTAAGTTACTTCCGATGTGAAACCCTACCTCAGACATTTCCTTTGTGGTTTGTAAAGATTTTAAACAAAACCCATTTACCTCCTTAACCTGGTCAGAAGTTTCTACCAAATGGGAGAGGTTTGCTGGGCAGCATCACCCAGATCCCCCCCCCCCCCATCCCCCCCTCCAATCACTGGCCTGGGAGCAAGGGAAGTTCCAAGGCAGACTGCCCTAGGCTGCCAGTGGGGCAGGATCACTCACCCAGGTCATGGGCACTTCTGAGGCTGAGACTCTGAGGCTATAGTTGTGTGTGTGGGAGGGTGGCGGGTATCACTCCATGGAGATGCGCAATGTTCCCATGCTGAGAACTGGAGGCTGCTGCTGGCAGGGAATCGCTCCATAGGAGTGTGGGCGCTTTTGAGGCTGAGACCCTAACACTGCTGGTGCGAGTGTGTGTGTGTGTGTGTGGGGGGGGGGGGGGATCACTTTGTGGGGATGCGCAAGGATTGCTCCATGGGGGTGTAGGTGCTTCCAAGGCTGAGACCCTGAGGCTGCAGGTGTGTGTGGTGAGGGAATGTGGAGATCACTCCCTGAGGGCACAGGCACTTCTGAGGCTAAGAGCCTGAGGCTACAGGTGTTTGTGTGAGTTGGGGATCACTCTGTGGGGATGCACAGTGTTCTGAGGCTGAGACCCCAAGGATGCTGCTGGGAGGGGATCACTCTGTGGGGGTGTGGGCACTTCTGAGTCTAAGACCCTGAGGCTGCAGGTGTGTGTGTGTGGAGGATCACTCCATGGGGAGTGGATTTGTTTTTGTTTTATATAAAGGGTCAGGAGGGCCTTTGGGCAGCATTCCACCAGGCTGCTCATGCTGCCCAGGACTGGGGGACTCTGGCAGGGCTGAGAAGACTGAGTGCCGCCATCTTGTGGCTATGGACACCATCATTTTGTCATGGAGTGATGGTTAATTTGCATATCACTCTTTTATTAGCTAGGATATGTGTATATATAATTATATATGTACATATAATTAAAAGTAAGGCTCATTTTACTGATTTATCTCAAAGGTAGTAGATAAAATAGAAGATCCTAAGAGTCTTCGGAATCCAAGAATTATAGCTAAGGGTGATACCCTAAAGGGTATTGGTATCAAGCTGACACAGCCTGAAGAACTACCTTTCTCTAGAGACATTTCTGTCTGAAGAACCAGCAGGAAACTATGAAAGTCTTGAGGAGGAGAACCTTGTTCTAGGAACATTTATCTTCTCGGTAGCAGTATAGAATCTAGCATTCAGTTGACACCGAAATGTCTCTTGGATGCATTATCTGAAATCAAAGCTCTCTCACCCTGGATGCTTTGCCTCATTGGCCTGTGGACTGCAGGGTCCCAGGTTTGATACCTGGTCAGGACATATGCCTGGGTTGTGGGCTCAATCCCGAGTAGGGGCTGTGCAGGAGGCAGTTGATTGATGATTCTTTTCATCATTGATGTTTCTCTCCCTTCCTCTCTGACATCAATAAAAAAATAAAAAAATAAATCCTATATAATGAAAGGCTAATATGCAAATAGACTGAACAGTGAAACAATCAGTTGCGCTGACTACCAGGGGGTGCATGTGGAACATGGCCGGTGTCAGCAGCAGGCAGCAGAGTGCAGAACATGGCAGGTATTGGCTGCAGCCAGATGGTGGAGCTGGTGATAGGGGGTACCAGACCAAGGTGGGGTGCTGGTTGCTGTCATCAGGGCAAGCCTCTGGTGGTTACTGAAAATTCTTTGTTCCCACATGCTATGGTCCTGCCCGGCACTCCCACCTGCTACTGGTGCCATAGCTACCACTTGCACCCACTCCCAGCACCAGCCCTGATTGCTTGGCACCATCATTGGGTGTGAGCAGTGGTTGCCAGCCTTGATTGCCCTTCAGGGCTTCTCCACCTCCCCTTGCTCCTGAGGGGCGATCAGGGCCAGCAGCCATCGCTAACACCCACTGCTGGCACTGGCCCCACTCACACCTGTAGCACATGGGAGTGGCAGCAGCAGAAGCAGAACTCCTGGCAGATCGAACTGGAAGCTATGGTGGGAGAGGCCCGGCAGGGGCATGGAGGATGGGCCAAGACTCATCCTGTGCCCACTGCAGCCTTGTGGCCCACAGTTCCTTTCAAGGTGCATGAATTTATGCCCTGGGCCCTTAGTAAGTAAGTAAGTAAGTAAATAAATAAATAAATAAAGTCAAAGCTCTCTCAAGCATTTATTTAAAAATATTTATTATTAGCAGGCATTGAGCTAGGGATATCAAGGCAAACAAGACACTCTGACTGCCCTCCAAACTTACTGCATGTCCCTTACAGGGGATTGAGTTCACAAGGAGAGGGCTGGGCTAATAGACAGGTGGACTAAGGCAGATATAGAGAGTCTGAGAGGCTAAGAAAGGAGGGTAGCTGGGTGGAGAAGAATGGGATATTGAGTCTTTATAGAAGCTTCAATGAGAAACAGTGCAGTATGAAGAGATAATGAAGGGGAAGAGCTCAATGAGAGAGAAACTTTGATGTGAGAGAGAAACATCAATTGGTTGGCTTCTGTGCATGCCCCAACTGGAGATCCAACCCACCACCTTCTGATGTATGGGACCACACTCCAACCAAATGTGCCATGCTGGCCAGGATGAGATCTATATTTTATATCTATATCCATAATCATATATATATATATCTCCAAAGGTCAATGAAAAGGTATTAAAGAAATTCCATTCAAGGAGTTGAATGAGTAGATTGTACTCTGAGAAAGTCCTCTATAATTACTAAAATGCTAGTAAAATGTACCAAAATGTACTCCATGAGCTCTCTCAACTTTTACTTAAAAAAAAAAACAATGGTCTAATGTGTTTGAATTTTTTACAATAAGCATATAAAATTTTTACAATCAGAACAATCAGTAAAGCTCTTTTCATTAAGAAGAAATAAGGAACTGAGACCGGTTTGGCTCAGTGGTAGAGCATTGGCCTTTGAACTGAAAGGTCCCAGGTTCAATTCCTGCAAGGGCATGTACCTTGGCTGTGGGCACATCCCCAGTGGGGGGCATGCAAGAGGCAGCTTATAGATGTCTCTCTAATCGATGTTTCTGACTTTCTATCCCTCTCCCTTCTGCTCTGTAAAAAATCAATAAAATATATATATTTTTTTAAAAAAGAAGAAATAAGGAAAAGAAGAGGAGGAGGCAGAGGAAGAAGAGAAAAAGATGGGAAATGTCACTGGTTGCAGTGTGAAGACATTCATTCAGGAAGCCTTTTATTTTTATTTTTTAAGGTAAATTCTCATTTTTTAAAAATATACTTTTATTAATTTAAAAGAGGAAGTGAGAGGGAGAGTTAGAAACATCAATGATGAGAGAGAATCATTGATTGGCTGCCTCCTGCACGCCCTCTTATTGGAGATTGAGCCCACAACCTGTGCATGTGCCCTTGACCAGAATCAAACCTGGTACCTTTCAGTCCACATGCTGACGCTCTATCCACTGAGCCAAACTGGCTAAGGCCAGGAAGCCTTTTAAAATCTGAGTGTCTTATGCTCCTGGTCAAAACCCTCCAATGGCTTCCCAATATAATTGTATTGAAATCCAAGGCCTTGTACAGCCTATATATCAGGGGAGCTTGACCCTATCTTTCAGACCTCCTTACTCAACACTCTCTCTTTACTTCATCAAACTTCAAATCTTTGCCTACTTCACTTCTTCACTGCATTCAGGTCTCTGATCAAATGTCAAAGTCTGAGGTTTTTTGAACCACAATTCCCTGTTACTCTATCCTTCTCAACCTGATTGTTTTTACTTCATAACACTTGTCACACAATGTTGTGGCAGAACAATCAGCTAGCACTCTGAGGGAGTGCTAACCTTTATTTTGCAGATCTTCTAGTCGAGGGGAATTCCGGATCCAAAGCCTGAAATGAACTTGTTGGGTGGCCTATATATTTCCTCCTGTAGCTGACCCCTGAGGGTCCCCAGAGCTCCGCCCAAGTCACTCTTGGCAGGGCCTTGGGGGCATGCTCTGCAGTTCCACCCAAGTCAGTCAGAGTGGGGAAGTAAGGCTACAGTTTTAACCAGATACTATACTGAAATTAGGTTGCAAGCTCCCCATTTTCCTTTTCAACACTATTTAATACTATATGAACTATTGGTTCATTGTCCTTCTCTCCTCAGAAAGGACTTTATTTTGTTCACTGCTTTGCCTCTTAGTGGCACAGAAAATGTGGTTAGTGAAATGGCAGAGTGGGACTGACTCCACTTTGTACTGTGTCCTCCAACTTGTGTGGCTGTGTTCCCTCTTCCAAGAAAAACCACAGGATGTGTCAGTTACTCAGCCTGCCCTTAATTCAGCCAATGGGAATACAAGGGGAACTAACCTAAGGCCAAAATTATGCTGATCACATCCTGTCTTTGTGTAACCAGACCCTAGCTGCACCCTGCCTTTGCATCACTAGCCCCAGCCCTCACCCAACCAATTGGAATCAGCCAACTCAGCGGTCCAAGTATGCCCCCACCTCCTGACCCCTAGCCCTATAAAATCATTGTGCTTTTGAAACTAGCCCTCTTTTTGCATCCTGGCGTTGCATCGGTGGAGGCAGAGAGCCAAGCTAGCTTGTAATAAAGGCTCTTGCATTGGACTCAGCTCCCTGGTGGTCTTTGGGGTTCTTGAAATCTGGGCATAACATTAGTAAATATTTCCCAAGTGACTAAAAGGGATGCTAGCCATGGATGACATGGGTTTTTACCTTAGGTGTCTAGGTGTAGATATATTGTCCTTCTTAGGCTTTAAAGGAGGATTAGGTCAAAAGAAGCAGGAAATTAGTGAATTCTGGTTTAAGCACATTGAGTTTGATGGATTTGAAAGGTTTGGGGGGAATAAAAGAGCCCTGCCTACAAAGAGCCTACTATACTATTAAAGAACAAAATTCAACTTTGTAAATGTTAAAGTCTGATTGGCTTTGTTTAGTGATTCATGAATTGGGCAGCACCCAATATCCTATATAATAAAAGAGAAACATGCAAATTTGACTGTACCTTGGCTCCTGATTGGTTATGCTACCAGCCAATCAGGAGCAGAGGGCGGGGCCAAGTGCGTGAGTGCTGGGCCTGAGGGTGGAGATGAAATGGCGGTGGCAGCAAGTGCCCAGCCCCTGGGCACTGTGAGGGGAAGCAGCGGTGAGTGCCCAACCCCTGGGGCTGGGTGGTCACAGGCAGCCGGGGCTGAGCTGAGCAGGGCAATGGCTGGGTGCCCAAGGCCTAAAGCCTCACTAACTAGAGACTTTAGGCCTTGGGCAGGTTGGGGGTGAACCATTAATTGGACATCTCCTGAGGGCTCCCAGTATGTGAGAGGGGGCAGGTTGGGTTGAGGGACCACCCACCTCCAGTGCACGAATTTCGTGCACCAGGCCCCTAGTAGCAGATAAAAAGAAGTTCTGAAGAACTATGCCAGGTGAGAGATTTTTTATAGACCAAGGTGAACAGGAACAAGGAAGTGATATTGGGTATTGCTGATTGGATAAGCCAGCTTCTTTCCCTTATAAGGAGCAAAGGGAAGTCTCAAAGCTGGGTCAAGTAGCTTGTGCTGAGCACTAATAGTGTTACTGGTGATTTGGGTTGATTTATTGAGCAGGGTGATCTGTTTCCCTAGATTCTTTTTCCCGATAGCTTTGAAGAATGAAGCCAGGACCAAAAGGTGATAGGTGAAAAGTACAGAAACTTTATTACAAGCAGACCTAATTCTAAAACCTAATTCTAAACTCTAAGCCTAAGACTCTGTGCTTCCTGGACAGAGGAGCCCTTGAGAAGGGTAACCACTGTTTTCTTTGTTTTAAGGCATACAATAGGCTGCAGTTCTTTCTCTACACCTGACCCCTTCTTATTGGTCATTTTGCTACATATAATTAGTTTTCAAAGCTCAACGCCTACATGGTGTCCCCCATTTTTTCTTCCCCTTATCTTGTTGGTTGGAGTCACTCTTTTTCTTGGAGTCACTTGTGATTTATGTTATAGCTCTCCCAGTTGTGCTGGCAGAGAAAGCCTTATCTTATGGCTCTCTCAGCAAGTCAGGTCAGGGTTACTTTGGCCTAATTTATGGTCACTTTAATTGCTTAGGCCAGAGATACCCCTGTCTGTCCTCGGTTTACGGCTGTCTTAATTGCACAGGCCAGATATATACCTATTTGCCTGTGGCATTTCTTTATGCTCTGTACAAGTAAGATAAACACCCTGGTGCCTTCAGGTCTCCATTATGTATTCCTTCCCATGGACCATTTTCATTCCTAAAACTTCCTAAGCCTGCTAGCTAACCCTTTCACTGACATTGGGGATCTTGAGTTTCCCAACAAAGAAATCAAGAGGAAACCACAGAGAAATCTCCAGACCGATTTTATTAAGTTTATGCTTGAGCAAAAAGGAGACAGCACAGAGGAAAGGAAGGTACTCTAACCTGGTTTGAGGGCTGGTTCTGCTTGGCTAGTTTTATAAACTGGGGACAAAGTGGATGGGCTTTTTGAAAAAAGGGAGGTATGTGGAATTTTCTATTTCAAGGTTGGCTGACTTCCTTTTCTAGCTACATTCACATCTGGACTGTGGGGGCAAGATGGTGGACTGATTGTTACTGCCACCCTAAGAAAGTTGTATAATGATCAAACCTTGATCAATTGCACTTGCAGGGTTGGAGGTTTCAACATTGGCAGTTAGGAGGGAGATAAAAACAGCTACCTCTGCATTTTGAGGAAGAAGTGGAAGAGTGGTGACATTTTTGCCCACTTCCTTCTGAATGCCTGGTCTTAATTTGGCTTCCTGGCTCAGGCAGATTATTAAGAAGCTAAGAAAATTCGTTGGCAAGTATGATAGGGGAACAGACAGACAGTAAATAGCAGTTTGCAGCCTCTAGTAAATGTAGATGCCAAGCAGTTTGCAACAACTAGTAAATCCTGTCTTTCCTAAACTAAGGGCACTTAAGAGTAAATGGTTTGTACTTCTCTTCCCCAACCAGAGGATAAATATCTTAAATCATCCTACTCAGGGAGAGAGAGAGAGCAGAAATCCAATTGGAGCCTTTTGTCAACCACATCTCCAAAATTAATTCAGAAATCTCTCAGGCGGTATAGAGGAGACAATCACTAGACAATCACCATTTGTCTCCTAAGGAGATAAAAGGCATTTTCATTGTGTTTCTTTTTTCTATTTTAATGTGTAAAATTGTGTGAATTTTATAGTCTTTATAGTCACTTTCATGTTAGCTTACATGAGTGCAAATCAGATCAGGATTACTCAGAAATCAATTGTTTTCCTTTCTTCTATATTGGTACTGTTAAAGTAATCAGATTGGGCCTAAGAAGCAGTCCCATATCAGTGAAGCAAAACTTAATTACCAGGTGTACCAGTTAATAATGCAGATAGATGGAGTTATACATCTGTTATTGTATTGTTGTATTGACAACAAGCTTCAAAGCTTCATATGTCAAATTTGCTGGAGGTGTTAACATCATAGATATTTTTATGCTTAAAAATGTCGAATTTTGTGCCCCCAAAAAAGTCCATTTGCAGGAGGTTTTAATTCATTACTTTATTTTGAATGAAAGTGCTGCTGAATTCTTTGGTGAACATGTTCTATATCAAGATACTTGTGAAGGCTGATTTAAATGCTTTAAAAGTGATGATTTTGATGTGAAAGACAAAGAATATCCACGTCAACCTAAAAAGTTTGAAGACCAGCCTTAGCTGGTTTGGTTCAGTGGATAGAGCGTCAGCCTGCAGACTCAAGGGTCCCAGATTTGATTCCGGTCAAGGGCATATACCTTGGTTGCAGTCACATCTCCCAGTAGGGGTGTGCAGAAGTCGGCTGATTGATGTTTCTCTCTCACCAAAGTTTCTGGCTCTCTCTCTTTCCACTCCCTTCCTCTCTGTAAAAAAGTTAATAAAGTAAATTTTTTAAAAAGTTGGAAGACCAAAAATTACAAGCATTATTGGATGAAGATGCATGTCAAACTCAAAAACAACTTGCAGAAAGATTAAACATTGCTCAGCAAACAATTTCCTATTGTTTACAAACAATGGGGAAAATTTTTAAAGGAAGGAAAATGGGTGCCACATCAATTGAACAAAAAGACAAATGGAAAACCGAAAAGTCATCAGTAAAATGTTGCTTCAACAGCACGAAAGAAAGTCTTTTTTGCATTAACTTGTAACTGGTGATGAAAAGTGGACTTATTTTGAGAATCCCAAATGCATAAAATCATAGGCTGATTCAGGTCAACCAGCAACATCGACTGCAAGGCCAAATCGCTTCGGAAAGAAGACAATGCTCTGCATTTGGTGGAATCAGGAAGATGTGGTATAGAATGAGCTTCTAAAACCAGGTGAAACTATTAATACTGATTGCTACCGACAACAAATAATCAAATTGAACCATGCTTTGATCTTGAAACGACCAGAATGTTCCAGAAGACACAGCAAAGTAATTTTGCTTCATGATAACACACCACCACACACTTCAAAACCAGTTAAAGACATGTTATAAGATCTTGCCTGGGAAGTATTAATCCATCAGCCATATTCACCAGACCTTGCTCCTTCAGATTACCACTTGTTCCAATTGATAGCACATGCACTTTCTGAGCAGCACTTAAAAAAGGTACAAAGAAGTGGAAAATTGGGTATCTGAATGGTTTGCCTCAAAACAAGAAAAGTTCTATTGGGACAGTAGCCACTAATTACCTCAAAGATGTGGGAAATGTGTAGCTAGCGATAGACATTATTTTGAATAAAGCACTTTTGATGTTTCTCTTGAAATTATCATGTTTTCTTTGACTACAATATCCACATTATTAACCTATACACCTGGTAAATTTCTATGCTCAGCTCTCCTGAGAAGAAAGACCTTAGTCAACCTATTGAGGTGATGATACAGAAGACCGGACAGAAAACAAGCAACAGCCAGAGAAATGGAGTTACACTGTTTATTACGCCATTGGGCCCAGAAAAAGATTTCAACTTCTGAGCAAAGCAACAAGCAAGAGTTTTCTTTTTATTCAAGAGGCCTATGTGTATTTATGTCTCTGGAAGCCTGTGGCCTTGAGCACAGCATAGTTCTATTCAGTTAAAAGAATACATCTGGCATGAGAGTATGGGAGTATCAGTCCCTAGCTTACAAGGTCAGACAGCTAAGTTAATCTTCCCTGTTCTTCAAGCAAGCTAAAAAGTAAAGTTAATTTATAGAATATGGGACTATCTAAAAATAGTAGAATTGACTCATAAGGGACTATCTAAACAGCAGAGAATTTCAAATAGCTGTTTTATAAAATAGAGGTTACTATGCTTTTAGGTCAGTGGTTGACAAACTCATTAGTCAACAGAACCAAATATCAACAGTACGACTGAAATTTCTTTTGAGAAATTTTTTAGACTTAAACTTCTTCTAACGCCATTTCTTCAAAATACACTCGTGCAGGCCATGGTATTTTGTGCAAAAGCCACACTCAAGGGGCCAAAGAGCCACAGGTGGCTTGGGAGCCACAGTTTGACAACCACAGCTTTAGGTTAACAACCCAGTAGTACAGTTTGGTTCTATTTCTCTGAGTGTGTGTGTGTGTGTGTGTGTGTGTGTGTGTGTGTGTGTGTGTGTGTGTGTGTGGCGGGAGCGGGGGGCGGGGACACCTTGAGGATTCCTTCACTGTTTGTGGGCTAAATCCAAGGCCCTGGCTGTCCCTTTTGTTAAGACTATGGGATCCACTCATAGCCTTTAGCCAGGAAATTCCAATGACAGAAATATACAAAAACCAAACAGAGGTGGAAGCTGCTTTAATTAAAATGTTTCAGCTCTGACCTTTCAGAGCAATTAAGGTTGTTTACCAGCCTTCCAGGCTTCCTATCCACATCTTTCTATTAGTGAGAGGGGACTGGTTTCCAGCACCTTTGTGTTTTGGAATATAAATAAACTGCTGCTGTTTGGGTGTCAGATGCTGCCTCTCCATCAGAGAGAACAGACATCCCACCCAGGCCCAGCTATTTTTTCTATTACTGCGTCTTTGTCTTATATACTTTTATTTCTTAATCCCCAGCTCCTCTACTCAAAAACTGGACCCAATCTCTCTCTCCTCACTGGACGTGGAAAAGAGAGAACAACACCTACATCTGGGAAGGCTCTAAATGTTGGGAAAGTTCAACTTAAAGTGTTATAAGAAGGATTAGCCTTTTAACCTTCTCAACAGCACAGGGACTTGGACCCAAAAATAGAAAATACCAGGTAGTGCTGAAACTGGTTTGGCTAAGTGGATAGAGGGTTGGCCTGCAGACTGAAAGTTCCCAGGTTTGATTCTTGTCAAAGGTATGTACCTTGGATGTGAGCACATCCCCAACAATCCTAATAGGGGATGTGCAAGAGGCAGCTGATCGATGTTTTGGACTTTATATCCCTCTCCCTTCCTCTGTAAAAAACCAATAAAATATTTTTTAAATAAAAAATATAAATAAAATATATTTTAAAAGAAGAAGAAGAAAATACCAGATAGCCAAGTTACCAGAAAGGGGACCTGGCTCTTAGTGGGTCTGCCTAGGGCTGGCTGGTGGTATATGGGTTGATTTGGTGCAGGAAAATTTTTCAAATTATCTGTTGAAGACGTTTGTTGGCCTGCAGTGGGGTGAGTAATCCTCCCCTCTTTGAGTTGATGTGGAGAAAGAGATCCCGAAAGGTTGCCTGTGTTGGAAGTTTGCAAGACAGAACTTAAAACTGTATCTGGTTTGTTTTCAGAAGAGGGTCTGTGCTTCTACAATAATGCTCCTAAATTGCTGCTCTTGGTCACTGTTTGGTATGTGAATTCAAATATATATGCAGCGGAAGAAAGTACACATTGAATTTGACATGTTTCCAGCAGTGAATGGACATCATTATCAGTGTTATGTGTGAGGATCCAGACTGTCTTAGGCATTTTTAAGAAAAAGTATTGAATAGATTTGAAATATAATAAAAATATAAAATAAAAATTTATCTTATAATAATGCTACCTTTACATGACTAGATTCTTTTTTTTTTTTTTTTTAGTTTTTTTTTAGTTTTTTTCTTTATATTCATTTCCAAGTTTGGAAAGGTAGCTTTTGAAAGGGGAAAATGCATAAGATTTTAATTCATCCCTGGCATGTTTGGCTCAGTGGATAGAGCATTAGACTGCGTACTGAAGAGTCTCAGGTTCGATTCCAGTCAAGGGCATATACCTTGGTTGCGGGCACATCCCCAGTAGGGGGTGTGCAGGAGACAGCTGATCAGTGTTTCTCTCTCATCCATGTTTCTGACTCTCCCTCTCCCTTCCTCCCTGTAGAAAAATCAGTGAAATACGTATTTTTTAGAAGATTTTAATTCAGACAAATCTGGATTTAAATTCTTTTCTCCCACTCCCCTATTAAATTAACGCTAGTTCTTTGAATCTCTCATCTGTTGTTTGGAGACCATAAATTTTTGTTTGTTTGTTTGTCTTATTTTTTTATTTTATGAAACTAGTGTAATCTTGATTCCAAAATAGTAAGGTCAAAGCAATAAAAGGAATAGGCTCATTTTACCTAAGATCTAGATACAAAAATCCTAAATAAAATATAAGTTAACAGGTATATATTCTAAAAAATAACTTTTGATGAAGTAGGGTTTATCCCAGAAATTCCAAGTTGGCTCAACATCAGAAATCACCTATTTAATAAAAGACAAGAGTCATACAATCTCAATTAATGAAGAGAAAGCATTTGATAAAGTTCATCACCCATTCACAATGAAATAATAATAGCAAACTAAATATATAACTTGCTAAAGGTTACATAGCAGAAACTTAAAACAGTCATTACACATGGAGATCATAATGTTAATTTGGGGGGAAAAATTGTAAGGATTGAAGATAAGGGAAGGTGCTTAGAATAGATCTGGGAAAGAGACACCCAATAAAATGCAATTATTACCATTATAAACAAATATAGTGAAAAGGAAAATGGGGGGAGGGGGTTTGCAACCTAGTTCAGTATCTGGTTAAACTGTATCCCTAATTCCCCACTCTGACTGACTTGGGCAAAGTTGCAGAGTCTAACCTCAGGGCCCCACCACAGCTGACTTGGTTGGAGCTACAGAGCATGTCCCCAAGGGTCCACCAAGAGTGACTTGAGCGGAGCTCTGGGGACCCTCAGGAGCCCTCCACAGGAGAAGATATACTGGCCGCCCCAGGAGTTCAGTTCAGGCTTTGGATCCGGAGTTCCCCTGGACTAGCAGATCCACAAAATAAAGGTCAAACTTACCTCCCTCAGAGTGCTGGCTGATTGTTCTCCCATAAATTCTGCCACAATAGTTTTTACACAGTTGAAATACATTGTAGGTTAAATTTTCAGTTCTAATTTTCTCATTTATTTAAACTTGTTTCAAAATGTTTTCTACGTATTCCGTAACAATCATACCTTTCATTTTAATAACTATAAAATATCCCAATATATTGCTATTTTAAAATTTATAAATATTTCACTATTCTCTAAAACTTAGGGTATTTATAGTTTAATACTTTTTCGTATTTTTGCAGTCTCAAATTATGTGCTATATACTTAGAGTTCTTTCCTCTTATTTCTTTTAAATTATCTTTCTGAGATAAAATTCCAGTTATGGAATCACCAAAGTGGGTCAGAGTACATAGATATATTAATGGCTCTTGATTTGTAATCTCTACTGGGATATAGGGCACTGTTGAAATTATTTGTTATTCCCGGGAGACACTTCTATTGGCCAGGCATGGCCTGGCTCAGTTGTTCTTTAGCAGGAATAGCTGCCAAGGACAGAAAGCACCACATGGTTTCAGTATCTGGTTTGAGGACAGGTTGGCCTTCAAGTATTGACCTTCAGGTCTGTGTTTAAGGATAGGTTGGCCTTCACGTGTTGACCTTCAAGGTATCAGAATCTACCACTAGATTGGAACATGAATTGAATAGATTCAAACATATCTTTGTGGTGAGGGCTTTCGAGAATGCCTGAAATGTCCCTGTGGAGCTAGATTGTGGTGACAGAAAACCGGAGGTAAGATATAGGATTGGAGATGCAAACAGGAACCAGATCATGGTTATTCTGTATGTACTAGTAGTCAAACTGTGTCCCCCAGCCACACAGAAAATAATTCATATGTTGAAGCCTTAACCCTCATTGTGACTGTATTTGGAGATAGGGTCATAAGAAGAAACGTGATGTTTAATGAAGTCAAAGAGTGAAATCCTAAGCCAATAGGACTGGTGGTCTTACATCTTTACTGTTGACTTTAGATTCATGTAACTAGCTTCTAGCTTCTCCTAAGTGGTATTCCCTGGTGTCTAGTGCTTTGGCACTGACACCTAGATTTTTAACTTGTTGCCTGTACTTTGTGTCTGCCTTCTGCAGTGTCCTCTAGGCCTCTCAATTGTCTCTAGCTAACCGAGTTAAAGCAGGACCCCGAATAGACCATGCTATTTTTTATCCCATTCACCACAAGCTCTCCTTTTGCCTGAAACACCTTTTTCCTCACTAAGTCAAGCCACGTTGACAGTTTAATTCCATTTATCTCCCATAGGAAGTCTTTTTTTTTTTTTGCTCCCTGGTAATATTCGGCACTCTTTCCTCTGTGTTTCTGTAAGCATAGGTATTGCTCATGTGGATATTTTCACGTGGTCATTTATCTACTCTTAACACCTCCCTCTATAACTTAAGAGTTCCCATGAGAAAAGGACTATGGGCTACTTGTCTCTCAATCCCAGAGCCTAGTAGGGTACCTTGAACAGAGAGGATTCTAAAGGAGAGATTATTGAAATGAATGGATGAATCTTAACTATGGATGCAGACCATTATTAATCTAAGAAGTTAGCAAAGTGGATTCTAAACAGAAAACAGGTAGCAATCACAAGGACCAGCCAAAACAACTATTCAAAGAATTGTGAGTAGGGCCATCTGAACTATGTTCAGCCAGATGGTGGCATCAACAAGTATCTACTGAAAATTGTTGGCCAGATGGTTTACAGAATAACAAGTACTGAGAAGTCATTAGATAACTGAGAAAACCACTTGGGTAAATTGATTAACAGCCTCGACTTTTCCTTTCCTCAGGAGCACATGGAATGATATTGCCTGGCTTCCCAACAGTCCCATGGGAAGCATCCTCAAAATTTTCAGAAGTCGTCTTTTTCTACCTGTTAAGGATAGAGAAAAGATTTTCCCCTTTGGGAGAAAAAAAAATTGTGGCATAGATGCACACAAAATATAAATGTATAAATTATCAACAATAGTTAGAAAGCAAAGCCCCATGTAACTACACCTCAAGTCAAGAGGGAAAGAGACACTCAATAAAATGCACTCCCCTCCTCCAACATTCCAAGGGACCTTTCCTGTTCACATCACCCTCTCAACCCCTCCTCAGAGGTAATCCCTATCATGACTTATGGCAATCATTTCCTTACTTTATCCAGGCCCCTGCATTAGTTTCCTATGGCTGCTGGAACAAATTACCACAACCTTGGGGGCCTGGAACAATACAAAGGTATTATCTTAGGGTACTGCAAATTGGAAGTTAAAAACAAATATTCCTGGACTAAAATCACAGGGTTGTGTTTATTTCTGAAGGCCAATCCATTTCCTGACTTTTTTCCAGCTTCTAGAGGCTCCCAAATTTCTTGGCTATGGCTTCTTTCCTCTGTCTTCAAAAAGAGCAATGTAGCATCTCTCTGACCCTCTTTCCATTGTCACGTATCTTTATCTGACTCTTAATGCTTGCTTCAAAGAACCCTGGTGGTTACTGTGAGTCCACTTGGATAATCCAGGATAAGCTTTTCCATCTCAAAGTCTTAAACCTCAATAACATCTGCAAAATTCCTTTTGCCATATAAAGTAACATATTCACAAATTCTGGGATTAGAGTATGGAGATCTTTAGAGGGTCATTATTGTGCTTACCATAGTAGCCATACCAAAAATCTATGGCTTATTGTTAACTGTTTTTGTAAATTCTTTATAATCCTTTGTATTTTGCTTTTTTGGCTCAGCATTATGTATATAAGATTCACTCATATTCCCTATGGCTATAATTCATTTTCATTGGATGAATACTCAGTTGGCAGACTTTGGGCTGTTTCCAGTTTAGGGGCTATTATGAATTATATGATTATGAACATTGTTATCCACAAATACTTATACACATGTGCACATATTTCTCTAGGGTAAATGCAAGAGTGAAATTGCTGAATCAAAAGTTATGCACATCTTGAACTTGACCAGGTAGTGCAAAATTGTTTTCCAAAGTGCTTATTCCAAATTTACATTCCCATCAATAACGTATGAAAGTTCCCATCACTCCACAATCTCATCCAACATGTTATTGGAAGATTTTCAATTTTTATCAATCTATTGGGTATACAGTAGTATCACCTTGTAGTTTTAATTTGTATTTTTCTAATTAATAATGAGATAGCATATTGTCATATTTCACTGGTAATTTATGTCTTCTATATAAAGAAACTGTCCAAATATTTAACCAATTTTTTAATTGGGTTGTCTTTTGTCTTAATAATTTGTAGAAGGCCATTATATCTCTTACATACAATTTCTTTGTTAGTTATATTTTCAAATATTTTATCTAATTCTATGTCTTTTTTTTTTTTTACTATTTTATAGTGTTTTATGAACAGAGGTCTTCAATTTAATGTAACTTAATTTATCAATTTTAACATTTATGGTTAGTGTTTCCTGTTTTAAAAAAACTTTCTAAATGCTGAGCTCATAAAGATTTACTTTTATATTACCTTCTAAAAGCTTTCCATTTTGCTTGTCATATTTGGATCAATAATTCATCTACAATTAAATTTTGGTATGGTGCCATGTAGGAGTTCAATTTTATTTTATTTTTTATGGATATTCAATTGATTCAGTACCATTTATTAAATGGAATAGTTGCAATGTGAACCTTCTCATAAATCAAGTGTTTATATATGCAGGAATCTGTTTACAGGCTTTCTAGTCTATTGTTTGTTACCAAACTAGGGTTCATTTGCCTGCAGGCACCAAAACCCAATATGAAGTAAACAAGTTTGCTGCACAGAAAGTAAGGGTTTATTTAGGAAATTTGCCCCAAGCTCAAAGACGCAGGTGAGCAGTGACTGCTCTATAACCTGGCTCCCCATGGTCTCCAGCAGAGAGATTATATAAGGAGAAAATCATTAATCATGGTTGCTAAGGGAGATGAGGTTGTAGGCTCTGCTGATTGGTCCCAGCTAAGGCAGGGATAGTTGATCATTGTATTGGTCCTGATGTCAGGCAAGGCATTGGGCTGTCTAGTTTTGTAAGGACGGGGCTGGTAGGGTTGTTCCACCTTCATAGGTCCAGGGCTGAAACATAACTGAGGTTGAGATGTTATCTGTGGTTTGGACAAAACTGTATTTTCATGGTCGACAGACATGAGGCTTTATTTTAAAGACAGTTTTGTACTGAGCAGACCTGATAGCCTAAGGCCTTTATAATAAAGGAGTGGACATGAAATATATACAGGTGTAGGAGGATCTGGTTGAAAATAGACAAGTATGTCACAGTAGTATTAGACTAGACAAGGATAGTGTGAATTAAGGAGAAAATTATTTGAAAGAAATAAAATTCCTGTGTGCTGACACTACGCCATTATTTAAGCTCTCTACATTTGCAATAGTACCACTATCATAATAAATATAGTTTTATTTATTTTTTTAAATTTCTTTATTGGTTAAGGTATTACATATGTGTCCTCATCACCCATTACCCCTTCCAATCCCCTCTTTCCCCCATCACCACTTATCCCTCACCCCCCTGATGTCCGTGTCCATTGAGTAGGCTTATATGCATGCATAAAAGTCCTTTGGTTGATCTCTTCCCCTTACTCCCACTCTCCCCTAACATCTCTCTGAGGTTTGATAGTCAATGCTTTTCTGTCTCTGGATCTGTTTTTGTTCATCAGTTTATATTGTTGATTATATTCCATAAATGAGTGAGTTCATGTGATACTTATCTTTCTTTGACTGGCTTATTTCACTTAGCATAATGTTTTCCAGTTCCATCCATGCTCTAGTTTGAAGCAGACACCTTTTTCTCCTTTTTCTTCTTCTTATACAATACCTTTCAGCATTTCATATAATATTGCTTTGGTGTTGATGAACTCCTTTAGCTTCTTCTTATCTGTGAAGCTCTTTATCTGACCTTCATTTCTGAATGATAGCTTTGCTGGATAGAGTAATCCTGGTTGTAGGTTCTTATTATTCATCACTTTGAAAATTTCTTGCCAGTCCTGTCTGGCCTGCGTAGTTTCTGTTGAGAAGTCAGCTAACAAGTGTATGGGTGCTTCCTTGTAGGTAACTAACTGTTTTCCTCTTGCTGCTTTTAATATTCTCTCTTTGTCCTCTGCTCTTGGCATTTTAATTATGATGTGTCTTGGTGTGGTCTTCTTTGGATTCCTTTTGCTTGGGGTTCTGTGCGCTTCCTGGACTTGTAAGTCTATTTCTTTCACCAGGTGGGGGAAATTTTCAGTGATTATTTCTTCAAATAGGTTTTCAGTATCTCGCTCTCTCTGGTCCTTTTCCATATCCACGAGGTCCTTTTTATATCCAAGACCATCTCTTCGAGGATCTTGTTCATATCCTCAAGGTTTTCACTGAGTTTACCAGCTTTTTCTAGGAGCCTCTTGAAATACCTTATAACTGTGGTTTTGAACTCTATATCCAGTCATTTGTTTTCCTCCATCTCTTTTGTTTGTGATATGTTTCTTTCTCTCCCCATTTTCACTGCTTCCCTGAGTTGGTTGGGTAGCTTTGTGTGCTAGGTGTCTCAGCCTCCCCTGTTAAATGAGGTGTACACTCTTGGTGCACCCCTTTGTGGACTGTGTATTCAGTCTTGTTGCAGATAAGTCTTGTTCGTTATTGGTATCACTGGGAGGAATTGACCTCCAGGCCAACTGACTGTGAGGATCAGCTGTGTTTACTCTAGGAGACAGCCTTATGCACCAGAACTTGCAAACTTGCCAAAGTCTCTGTGTTCAGTTTGGATGGGGCGGAGTTTCAGAGTGGAGCCGACAGCCTTGGCTTCCAGTCAGCCCTGGCCCACGAGGTCACTGGGTCCTAGGGTCCGTAGGCAATCACCACAGGCACCTCTGGAGAAAGGTGCCCTCAGGTTTTGCCTGTCACCAGACCGTCCAGTCCCCAAAGAATCCGGAATCTCAGCTTTTCGCCTGGCACCTGGGTTCAGTGCAATCAGAACTCCTTTTCCCTTCTGCCAGACGCCAGCCACACAGTCAACAGAACGCCCTCACAGTGAGCATTTGTTCATGCTCCTGGAGTTCTGCCTCTGTCCAGAGATCCTTTCTCCTAACCGACACAGCCAGCGACCTGTTTATCCTCTCTGCGTGCACTCACGTACACGCCTCTGGAGGTCTGCCTCTCCCTGTTCCCCGTGGATTCTGCCCGAAATCCAGGTTCTCCCCATAAGGGCCTGGTTCCCCCGGGTTTTGAGTGCAAAGTGAACTGGGTTCAGCACAGCCTGGAGTTTTTGTCTCCTTTCTGCCAGAGCACTCCTGCCAGGTTCAGACACCCCATCCTCTCTTGATTGCGAGTCTCCCACCTTACTTGGGCTTTGCAGAGGCTCTGATTATCTGTGTGCACTTCTATGTCCCTCCAGTTTCAGATCTTCCAGTCAGCCAGCCTTCCCGTGGTTCTGGACAGTGACTGTTCTGTCCTTCAGTTCTATTCTCGAAATTGTTGTGCAGGGCAAAAGCCTAGGTGTTTACCTATGCCACCATCTTGGTTCTAAATATAGTTTTATGGTAAGCAATGACATCTAGTGATAGAATAAGACTTTCTATTTTTTTCTTCTTTCAAATAGATTTAACTATTCTTCGCCTTTCATGTTTAAATAAAAGTTAGAATCAAACTGTCAATATATACACACGTTGCATTAAATCAGTAGATCAATTGGAAAAAAATAGATGTTTCTACAATATTAAGTATTTTAAGTCATAAACATTAGACATCTCATCATTCAAATAGTTTTTTTAATGTTCCTCAATAAAGTTTTACAATTGCCCCAATGGAATTTTTTGAACATCTTTTGTTAGATGTACTAGTATTCCTAGCACATGATTATCTTTAAAAAAAAAAAATAATGTAGTTTTTATGATTTCAAAAAGGAAGGAAGGAGAGATAGAAACAATGATGAAAGGGAATCAGTGATCGTCTTCCTCCTGCATGCCCCCTACTGGGGATCAATCAAGCCTGCAACCTGGGCATGTGCCCAAACCAGGAATTGAACTGTTACCTCTCAGTTCATAGGTTAGCACCCAACCACCGAACCACACCAGCCAGGCTCATGATATCTTTTTTTTATTTTTTTTTTATTTTTTTTATTTTTTTAATTTTCTTTTTTATTGTTCAGTTTATTAATTACATTGTTTCCCCTTTTTTATCCCCCTATATCTTCCCTCCACCCTGTACCTATCCCACCCTCACCTCCCCCTCCCCAATGTCCTCTCCCATTGTTGCAAGATTTTTGTCCAATCTCTTGCTGTACTTCCAACAACCCTTTTCTCCCCAAGAATTGTCAGTCCATTCCCTCTCTATGTCCATGTTTCTGTTATATTAACCAGTTTATCTTGTTCATCAGCCTGTCAGTTCACTTGATTTTTATGTTCATTTGTTGATAGATGTGTATTTGTTGTTCATAATTTATATTTTTACCTTTTTCTTCTTCCTCATCTTAAAGAATATCTTTCAGCATTTCATATAATACTGGTTTGGTGGTGATGAACTCCTTTAGTTTTTTCTTATCTGCGAAGCACTTTATCTGATCCTCAATTCTGAATGATAGCTTTGCTGGATAGAGTAATCTTGGTTGTAGATTCTTGCTCTTCATTATTTTGAATATTTCTTGCCACTCGCGTCTGGCCTGCATCGTTTCTGTTGAGAAATCCGCTGACAATCGTATGGGTGCTCCCCTGTAGGTAACCAACTGTTTTTCTCTTGCTGCTTTTAATATTCTCTCTTTATCTTTTGCTCTTGGCATTTTAATTATGATATGTCTTGGTGTGGTCCTCTTTAGATTCCTATATTTTGGAGTTCTGTGTACTTCTTGGGCTTTTAAGTCAGTTTCTTTCACCAGGTGGGGAAAGTTTTCAGTCACTATTTCTTCAAGTAGGTTTTCATTAACTTGTTCTCTCTCTTTTTCTGGTACCCCAATAATTCGGATGTTGGCTTGCTTGAGGTTGTCCCAGAGGCCCCTTACACTATCTTCAATTATCTGAATTCTTTTTGTTTCTTGCTTTTCCAGCTGAGTGGATTTTGCTTCTTTGTATTTCAAATCTTTGACTTGGTTCTTGTGGCCCTCTGAACTGCTTTTAGGACTTTGTGTAATATTTTTTATTTCAGTCTGTGTATGCTTGATTTCTAGTTGGTCCTTTTTTTTATCTGTGAGGGTCTGGTTCGTATCCTCAGAGGTCTTGTTAATTTCCCTGAGGGTCTCATTCATCTCCTTGTAATTCTCATTCATTTGCTGGTTGGTCTTGATTATTTCCTGGTAATTCTCATTAAGTTGATCGGCCTTTTGTAGGAGCCTCTTGAAAAGCCTTATAACCGTGGTTTTGAACTCTATGTCTTGTCGTCTTTTCTCCTCCATTTCTTTCACACCTGATTTCTTTCCATGTCTCTGCATGGTGGCTGCTTTATGTGGTGGCTATCCTCAAAGGGACAGTGGCTCAGTCTCCCCAGTTACTTGAGGTGGGTACTCTTACTGCAATCCTTTATGGGTTGTATTCAGTGTTTTTGAATTTAAACCCCGCTTTTTGTTGTTAGCCCTAGGAGGGTTTGACCTCCAGGCCAATTGGCTGTGAAGCTCAGCTGTGCTCAGGTTGGATGGGCGGAGTCTCTGGGCTACGCCTCGGCGGCGGCGGCGGCGGCGCGGCTTCCGCGGCGGCGGGGCGCCGGCTGCTGGGTCCTATGCAAAGCTCGCGGGCTCGGGTCTGTGCTGGGTGGGGATGGCTGCAGACTCTTCCAAGAGAAAGCCGCTAGTCTCTTCCCCTTGCCAGACAACTCTGCCTTTCCCCAAATGTGCCTGCACACCAAAAGTCTAGCCCAGGGCTGTAAAATAGATGGTTTCTGGAACCAGGAGACAAGTTTCCAGGGGACAAGTCGCGGGTTTGCTGTCCCTTGGGACTAGGAGCTTCTGCCGCGCTCCCCGGACCTCGGACCTCGCCGGTTCTGGGGAATCTGTGCAGGGAGACTTCTCGTACCCCGGATCTCGGTCCTCGCCCGGCTCGGGAAATCTGGGCCCCGTCGGAGAAATCCGGCCGGTCCCTGCTCCAGCCCCAGCCCGCGCGCGCGACCAGGGCGGCTCCTAACCTGTTTCAATCTGCGCTCCCGCTGGTCCTGAGTCTGCGTCCCACCTTTGCTCCTATTAGTGGAGTTTTCATTCAGCCAGCTTTCTGGCGATTCTGGGTGCTGTCTGTTCTGCTGTTATGTTGTAGTTCTTAAATCGTTGCGCGGGGCAGAACAATAGGTGTTTGCTTATGCCGCCATCTTGGTGTCCCCCCCTCATGATATCTTTTGATACTTTTATATTTAAAGCATCTTTTTTCTGATTTTGATTTCTGATTTTTGCTATTATATAGAAATACAACTAATTTTTGTTATTGATTTTATATTTACCAATATTGATAAGTCTTGTTATTTATTCTAATATTTTTTTCTGTAAACTTTAAGATTTTCATACACACAAGTAGATTATCTCCAAATAACAATAATACTCTACCTTCTTCTCCTATCCTTATGCCTTTGACTTCTTTTCATTGCCCATTGCACTGGCTAGAATGGCTATTCCTATCTAATAAAAGAGTAACATGCAAATGTGATCATACCTTGGCTCCTGATTGGCTATGCTACCAGCCAATCAGGAGCAGGAGGCAAGGCTGGCGAGGTATGTGGATGTGGGAGGATGGCCACAGTGCAGTGTGCACGCAGAGGTGGGACTGGGTGGGCACTGCAGGCTGGGAGGAAGCGGCTGTGGCAGGAGCACAGCCTGAGTGCACTCCCCAAGGTGGGGGCCCCCGAGGAGGGGCGGAATTGCTGTGGGAGGCCCACCTGGGGCTGTGGGGCATGCTGTCTGCGAGGTGTGCTGTCAGAGAGGCGTCCGCCTGCTGGGCTGGCGTGGGACCCCCCCAGTTCTGGATGTATTTCTCTGCTCCTTCAGTCTCCATGACCTCATGCCATCAGTGGCAATGTGTGCGAGTCCAGTAAGGCCACCCTTTCCCCAAGCACCATGCACACTCCACGGCTCCCTGCCTCCTCAGGCCAGAATTGGAGCCAGGAGCCTTCCAACCAGGTGCTCCAGCTTGGAGATGCTGAGAAAGGTGCGCCCTCAGCAGGGCTGCAGTATCTCCAGTTTCTCAGCTCATGCCCTCTCCCCAGGAGGCTGGGGAGAACATATATGGCAAAGTTCTTTAAGCCACAGCAATCAGAGTGGTTGGGACTCAGCCAGGCAGGCACATAGAGGGGCTGGGGCCTTTTCTGGCCCTGGGGTTAGGCAGCATGCCCTGTGGTCCTGGGTGCCTGTGGCTGCGGCCAGCCTGAGTGAAGCTGGCCCAGGTCCTGGGTGCTTATAGCTGGCTAGAGGGAGGGAAGCCTGGGTTCCAGGTGTGGGGCAAGGCAGAGGCAATTAGGAGCAATCAGGCCAGCAGGGGAGCACTTAGAGGTGATCAGGCAGGTAGGCAGAGGTGGTTAGGGGTCACACATCCCCGAAGGGGACCCTGATTGGAGCGGGTGCAGGCTGGGCTGAGGGAACCCCCCTCCGTGCACAAATTTTGTGCACCGGGCCACTAGTATTTAATAGTATTTTTTTTGTTTTGTCTTGATTTCAAATGGAAAATTTTCAATATTTAATTGTTAAACATGATTTTGTATATCTATATGTATTAATATAGGTAAAGATGTAGATTTAGATATATAGATATAGACCTAGATATAGATATAGATAGATAGATACTTTTGTGGGGTTTTTTTTAGAATAAAGTAGTTCTAGTTTGGTAAAAGCAGTAACATGAAGCAACCACAATTTTTCCCCTCTACTACTACTACAACTTCAACAGTGACTTCACTTTCTCTGCGTCTCCAAACAACTGCCGTGGTTTCAACTACTGCAGAATGACCCCAGTCCATATGTAACCAAGTGAAAGTTCATACTGCTCAACAGCCAATAAGTTGAGTGGTAAGTGAAGATGGTGGACTAGCATCCTAAAGAGCCATCTTGAAAAATTACAGAATTTAGGCTTCTTTTATGTCAGAGGAAACAGGAGAGTTTGGAGGCCAAGAGGAGATTGATAGCGCAGATATCTGGATTGATGGCTGCAGATATCTGGTATGAGGAAGAGGATGAAACTTTTTTGCTTTTGATTAATAAACTCCGATTGCCATGATCCCAGAAACAATGTTCCTATAAATCTTTTGATAAACAGTCATTATTTTTGTACATACTTTCCTTATCTCCTTGGGGAGGTAGCTTTGAGCAGAGGGGTTGTTTCAGAATTCCTGACCTATAGGTTAGATTCCTTTAATAATGAACATATCTATATAGGACTAACCAGAAATTGCTAACTGACATATATAGAAACTGGAAAGGCTTAAACAAGATGGAGCCAGAAAGACTGATGATTTTATCCTATTACACATAGAATAAAAGGAAAATTATACACCAGATAGCAAGAGAGATTCCCCACTACACACATATCTGCCTTTATTGTGAGCAATAGATGGGATACTTCCAGAAATAGTAAAATAAGTTATAGAGTTTTGGTGAATCTGTCTGGTTGGAACTCTTGGGAGCTCATATGTAGATGCTGATCCAGAGCAACAGGAAGGTGGACCCCAAAACATGTGAAGAGGAGGCCCCCAAGGAGATGAAGAGCTCTTTGTAGATGTCCTAAGTGTACTTAGTGGATGTGACCTCTTAAACAAAGAACCAGCTGGTAAAGAACATGCCAGTGGGAAATAGACAGGTTCACTGGGCTGATATGTCTGCTATAACCTTTAGCATCATTTTGTTGGGCACAGGGTAATCCCCCACTTTGCCACCCAGCAAGACAGATTTTATTCAAACTACTTCAGTAAGGGAAAGAGAGCTTGGTATAGAGCTGAGCTCAACTCACAATACAGCAAAGACAGCTGGGGATTTATAGCCAATAAGCAGAATGAAGAAGTCAGTGAATGGAAAAATACTAAAAAGAACTTGAACTCTGTTAACCTGGCCTAACAAGATTTTTACTAAAGACAGGCCCAGGAATTAGATATCAAGGGTGAGGAAGGAGGAACATGATCAGATATCCAGGGCACAAAATTTTCACTGAACTGACTAAGTAGGATTATTGTTAAAAGGGGGCTCAGCCAGCCAGACATGAAAGGACAGGGTTTAGCCCTTGTTGAGTAGAGGGCTCCAGGGGCCTGACAGAAGTTCTAACTGGGCTCAAATACCATCACCTTCTTTCCTTCAGCCTTGGAAGCATGTTTGCTTCATGCTGTTGCTAATCTCTGAGTTGCCTCACCAACCTTTGGTTTCTCAACATTTTCATCACCTGTGTAATCGGTTTCCTTCTACTTTATTGTTGTTGTTATACTTGTTAATAAAGTATAACACAGATATAGAAAAGTATAAAACTCTAAGTGATGAATCCTAAACTTGATGAATTTTCACAAAGTGAAAACACACCCGTGAAATCATCATCTAGATTAAGAATTACAAACTGAGCAACATCCCAGAAACCACTCGCTTGTCCTCTTGCAGTCAAAACTCTACCAAGATTATCCTTCAGAGGTCATAAATTAGCTTTGCATATTTTGTATTTTTATGTCTTTCTTCTAGGCCCAACATTATACATGTAAGATTTATTATCATTGTCATGTCCTTTTGCAGTTTATTCATTCTAGTTGCTGTACAGTCTAGCACTGTGTGGATATGCTATTTATCCATTCTACGGGTCATGAATATTTGAGCAGTTTTCAGATTTAGGCTTAAAGAGGGCTGCTGTGAACATTCTTGTATGTTGCATTTGGTGAACACATGCATTTCTCTTGTATATAGAAAGAGGCAGAGATAGAGATACAGATAGAGATGTAGAGATAGATGATAGATAGATGATAGATAGATAGATAGATAGATAGATAAATAGATAGATAGATAGATAGGCAGGCAGGCATGCAAATGCTGAGTCACAGATGTGGTTATGTGTAGATTAATATATATTACCACTTTTACCAAAGTGGTTGAAGCAATTTACAACCCCATCAAAAGTAATGAGAGTTCCAATTACTTCCCATCCTTACCAATACTTTTTCATTGTAAACATTCTTGTGAGTATTAGTACCATTGTGTTATGATTTAAATTTGCATTTCTCTCATAAATAATGAGTTGACCACCTATTTAATGCTTATTTCATTTTGGTTTTAAATATACATTAAGGTTCCTTTTTCTGGTTTGATTGATTTATCTAAAATGAGGAATAAAAAATGTAATGTTTTTTCTCTTTTTTTCTCCCATCCATTCTCTACTTTCCTAGTATAATTTTATAATTTTAGTATAATTTATAAATTTAGTATAATTTTACTCTGGCCAGTGTGGCTCAATTGATTGGAGCGCCATCCCCTACTCCAAAGGGTCCCATGTTTAGTTACCTGTCAGGGCACATACCTAGGTTGTGGATTCGATCTAATTCCCTGTGAGGGTGCATATGGGAGGCAACGAATCAATATTCCGCTCTCTCATCTTTCCTCTCTCAAATCAATAAAAACGTACCTTCAGGTTGAGAATTTTTGAAAAATTTTATAAAATATTTATAACTCAAATTTTTATTTGTCAGCCTTAATTCTATGCATTGACTCCTAGGGAATATAGATAAGTTAATCCATTCTGCCTCAGAAATTGTATTCCCTTCCCCCTCCTAATTTTTGGTAGTTATATTGCTTTTAGAGTGTATATTATTTAATTCTTATCTATAACTCTAGTCCTCATATTCTCACTTTCAGTTCTAGAGTTTAATATATTCAGTGTTCCTTGCCAGTCTATTTGTAATCATTTCCTCAATTATATTTTGGGTAATTATAATTTATCCTCTGGAAATTTACTTAAGATAGTTTGACAGGCATAACATTTCTCAAATTATTGCATGTTAAAACACCTTCTACTTTTAAGTTTAAAAGATAGCATGATTGCATTTTTTAAAAATATATTTTATTGATTTTTTACAGAGAGGAAGGGAGAGGGATAGAAAGTCAGAAACATCGGTGAGAGAGAGAAACATTGACCAGCTGCCTCCTGCACACCCCCCACTGGGGATGTGCCCACAACCAAGCTACATGCCCTTGACCGGAATCGAACCCGGGACCTCTCAGTCTGCAGGCTGACGCTCTATCCACTGAGCCAAACCGGTTTCAGTGCATTTTTAAAAAATATATTTTTATTGATTTCAGGGAGGAAGGGAGGAGAGACAGAAACATCAATGATCAGAGAGAATCATTGATCGGCTGCCTCCTGCATGCCCCACTCTGAGGATTAAGCCCACAACCTGAGCATGTATCCCTGCCGGGAATCGAACCGGGAATTCCTAGCTTGTAGGTCAACACTCAACCACTGAGCCACACCACCTGGGCAACATTATTGCATTTAAAATATTTGGTTTACATGCATTCTTTCTATGTTATCTTGAAAATGCCACCCACACCCAGCCAGAATGGCTTAGTGGTCGAGCATCGACCTATGAATCAGGAGGTCACGGCTCAATTCCTGGTTAGAGCACTTGCCCCAGTTGTGGGCTCAATCCCCAGTTTGGGGCATGGAGGCAACAGCTGATCAGTGATTCCCTCTGATCATTGATGTTTCTATCTCTCGCTCCCTCTCCCTTCTTCTTTGAAATCAATAAAAATATATTTTTTTAAAAAAGAAAATTTAACCTAATAATTTTTTTGTGTTGAATACTGACAACCACAAATCACTTTCCCCTGGGCCCTCAGAAACACACTAGTCCCTAAAAATATGTTGGCTGTGTGAATGCTGCTCTCTGACCAACCTGGTTTCAACAAGGCTTCTACCACCAGCCCTATTCATCCCAATTTCTTCACTCAAGGCTGAGAATGAAGGACGCAGTTATTTGCAGTTCAGATTGAGTCTTCCACCATTAGGATAATATTTTTGCTGGAACATTTTGAGATCTACCACTACTGGGATCTTTTGAAATTCATTCTGCTTCTCCTCTTGACTATCTTGCCTAAAGCTTCTGCCAAACTCAGTTGATTTGGAAGACTTTACATGTATTTTGGAGTATTCAGATTAAATATATCTTATAGTTTCACTGAAAATGGAATATTCAAGAGTTTCTTTTATTCTTCTACTAAGGGCCCGGTGCACGAAATTTGTGCACTGGGGGTGGGAAGTCCCTCAGCCCAACCTGCCCCCTCTCACATACTGGGAGCACTCAGGGGATGTCCTACTGACCACTCACCCCTGGCCTGGTTGAGGCTTTCGTCCTTGAGCAGGGGACCTCAGCCAGCGATCACCCTGCAAATCCGGCTGATGGCTGGCTGGCTCCGCCCCAGCCCTGGACCATGCCCACCATGGGGCCGATTTGCTGGCTGGCCCACCCCTGCCCCAGCCTGGGCCCAAGCCCACCCCAAGGCTGGGGGGGAAAAGCCTCTTGGAAGAGGCTTCCCCCCCCCCCCCCCAGCCTTGGGAACCCAGCAATGGCCCTGCCATGGGCAGCAGCCATCTTTGTTGGGTGTTAATTTGCATATCGCTCCTGATTGGCTGGTGGGTGTGGCTTGTGGGCATGGTTTATTGGGTGAAGTGAAGGTATGGTCAATTTGCATATTACTCTTTTATTCTATAGGATTGCTTTTGTATTATATTCAGTTGTAAAAGACCAAGTCATGGGTTTTCATGTTCATGCCGAAAAACCCAGAATTAGATTTTGAAGAAAACTGAGGGTAAAGTTCCAAAATCAAAGCAAGAGAAAAAGAGAAATATATATATATATATATATATATATATATATATATACACACACACACACATACTAATTTTAGAGACAGAAGAGGGAAAAGGAGAGAGGAACATTGATTGGTTGCCTTCTGTACATGCTCCAACAAGGCATTTAACAACCCAGGTATGTACCCTGACCAGGAATCAAACTTATGGTGCGTGGGACAATGCTCAACCAACTGAGCCATTCCAGCTGGACAAAAAAGAGAATCTTAAGCTTCATCTTTCTGACAACATATTAGGAAACCTAGCAATGTGTTCTATGGAAAAATGAGATTAATATTTCTAATAAAAAGTTAATATGTTTTTGGTGTCTTTCAAGGTAGCTTTTGTGAAAAGATTATTACAAGGATTGTCTTTGCTTTCAAATCCAGTACTTACTTTATTAAAGTTATAAATTCAAAAGTGAGTTTATCACACAAATTAAATTTATAAATTTTATTAGGCTAATTTTAAATGTATAAATTTCAACAATTACTTTTTGATTCTTTAAGCACTTAATATTGTAATTATTTTAACTGTCTTTGTGCATTCAAAATATTCTATTTTATTTTTAAGTATTTCAATTGTCTACTGAAAACAAGCTCTCCCAAACACTTCCATAATTTATAAACCCAACATTATAAATTGTTACATATTTAGAATGAGAATCCTAATTACATTAAATATACTAAGGAATTGCTCAATTACACATTTTAAATTGTAAGATCAAAGCTACTATGTCAATTGCTCTCTAAAATGCCAAGTAAGTTATTAAAGCACTGGTATGTTACCTACTAAAGTGTTTTTGTAACAGAGAATAAAGAATATATAATCTTTTACTAACCAAAATAAATGTACTAATAAGCATGTTGAAATATAAACAGAAAAAAGAAATTTTTGCTAATAACCTTTATTTTAGACTCTATTTTAGTACATTGCAGGAACCAGCAGTTCCAGTTTCTGTCTGATTAGGAGCTGATCGACCACAATAATTCAGCTGTTATAGATTAATTTAATACAGTGATGTCAAGATCTTTATTGAAACCAGCTAGAACACTGCCTGCACATCTCTAGGTCCCTTCTTTTTCTTTATAAAACTCACTGGCTTGACGAAAGACGTTAAGATCATTTTTGGACAGGAGTCTGCCATCTACTCAATTTGCCAGCATCTGAACAAACCTCTTTCCTTTTAACCAGCACCTCTCTCGTGGGTACTGGCTTTCATCATGGCAGACAGCCCAAAACTGTGTTTAGTAATAGCTTCTTTGCCTATGTTCATCAAAGCCCAATAAAACATAAACAGGAATTTGCAGCAAGGAAAGTAGAGGTTTATTTAAACAGTTGGCCCTATGCCCAGAGATACAGGTGAGTTTGGGGTCTAAGACCTGTCTCCCCAATGACCTGTAGGAGATAGATTGCACAGGGGTAAAATCATTAGTCATGGTGATTAAGGGACTGGAGATTACATGCTCTTCTGCTTTTTTGGGGACTAGGGTAGATAGTAGTTGATCATTGGATCAGGTCCTGATGTCAGCCATGGCATCATTCTGTCTGATTTCATGAGGGTGTGGTTGGTAGGATAAGTCTGCTTTCTTGGGCCTATGAGGTTAAAATGTTATCTTTAATTTGATGGAATCTCTGTTCCCTTAATCAACAGACCTAAGGCCTTTTCTTAAAACAGTTTGATGCTAACCAGAACCTGATGGCCTATGGGCTTATTGACTAAGGGAGTGGATGTTTAGTTAGTGCAAAGGTGGAGAGATCTGGTTAAAAGAAGCCAAGTGAATCTTGGCGCTATTAGGCTGGACAAAGCTAGGCTGAATTAAGGAGAAAATTATATTAAATGAAGTTCCTGTGTGATTATACATACCTATAATAATTTATAATAATGAAAGCATAATATGCTAATGAGTCTGGACAGCCAAACGACCTTCCAGATGTTCTTCTGGGCGAAGCTACGGCAGCAGGGGCCAAAGCAAAGGTGGTTAAGGGTGATCAGGCAGGCAGATGAGTGATTAGGAACTACTAGTTCCAGATTGTGAGAGGGAATGTCCAACTGCCAGTTGGACATCCCCCAAGGGGTCCCGGATTGTGAGCGGGTTCAGGCTGGGCTGAGAGACCCTTTGTGCACAAATTTTGTGCACCGGGCCTCTTGTGTATATATAATTTTCAAACTTAAAATGATCAATTGTATAAGTTCAATTTAATTCATCCTCACTGTACTTAATTTTAAATATTTTTTTAAATGGGAACAAACTATTTTTTAAAATTTATTATTATTTTTTTAATCCTCACATGAAGATATTTTTCCATTAGTTTTCAGAGTGGAAGGGAAGGAAGATGATGGGGGAGGGGAAGGAAGAGAGAGAGAAGCACACACCCTAGGGATCCAATCTGCAACCGAGATACATACCCATGACTGGAAATTGAACCTATGATCCTTTGGACTGCAAGCCAAGTGAACCCAGCCAGGGATAATTCTAAATCTTCATTGGTTATGCACTAAGGAGATACACTTGGTGTTATATTGTAACTGGCTGAGACTGTATATATCAACCAGATATTTAATAGAAACATGATGACATAATTAGGGAAATTTAGCTATGGGACCAGATTTTAAATTACATATAGAAGTTATTAATTTTTAGGTGTGTTTTAAGTAGCAAATGTCCTCTTTTTTGAGATACCTAATGAAATCCTTAGGGGTGAATAAATATTATGCCTCTTACTATAAAATACTTTTTAAAATTAAGAAAATATGGCAAAAAATGAACAATTATTAAATCTGTAATGAACATATGAATGTTTATTATAGGTGATAATATATTTTTCAATAGTCTATCACTCATATATTTTGCAGAACTAAACCATTTTAGAAAACAAAAAAATTCTTTAATTTGGCCTAAATTTACTAATAGCTTAGGTGGAAAAAATTCTAAAATATTATAGACATTTTACTCCTAGTTTCTTTTCCTTTTAGCTCACCAAAGCAAGGAATCTGTAAGTTAGTAACAGATGTGTAAGTTACTAGTCACTGATAGCTCTTTTTTTTTTTTTTTTAATATGTCTTTATTGATTTTTCAGCGAGGAGAAAGGACAGGGAGACATAGTTAGAAACATCTATAATGAGAGAGAATCATGGATTGGCTGCCTCCTGCAAGCCCCCTATTGGGGATCGAGCCATAACCTGGGCATGTGCCTTTGATTGGGAATTGAGCCCAAGACCCTTTAGTCCACAGGCCCATGCTCTATCCACTGAGCCAAACCAGCCAGGGCACTGATAACTCTTAAAATGATTTTTTTATGCAGGCGGCCCAGGACCAAACCAGAGAGGATGGAACTTGCATTGCCACGATGTGTCCACCATTTGGATACCAATGCTGACAGGTACATATAAAGAACTATTTGACATTGAAACTGGGACTCAGAACAGTTGGACATTGAAACTGACACTCAAACATTTTTTGTTCTTATACATTTATTTCTAGTATGCAGAGGCAAGATATTTTTGAAGAAAAGAAACAGGGGAGAGTGATTGATATAGAGGCAGGGAGGCATTGAACAGGCTGTCAAGCTACAGGGGGAAGGCTTGGGTGGATGGGAGGTGAATGCCGGGGGAGATCAACTGAAGAACTTGTATGCATGCATATGAGCATAACCAATGAATGAAAGACACTGGAGCGGGGAGGGGTGGCAGGTGGGGACATGTGCTGGGGGGTAGGGGAGGCTGTGGGGGGAGGGAAATGGGGGGGGAAAGGAAAACATATGTACTACTATTAAATATAAGTTATACTGCAAAAAAAATAATAAAAAATTAATTTTAAAAAAGATTTTTTATATATATACTTACTAATAACTAAGTAAAATAATGTCTTTATAAGTAGATAACAAATCTTTTTGCTAGTCAAGTGATTTACAATAATTTGCTTAATAAAATTGGAGGATTTAATTGAGTTGCCAGCTGATAATTCATCAAAAACAATTTTTAACAAAGATAACTATCAAAAATAACTCATAGCCAAAACTGGCTTGGCTCAGTGGATAGATCATCTGCCTGTGGACTGAGAGGTCCCGGGTTTGATTCTGGTCAAGGCCATATACCTTGGCTGCGGGCACATTCCCAGTAGGGGGTGTGCAAGAGACAGCTGATCGATGTTTCTCTCTCATCGATGTCTCTGACTTTCTATCCCTCTCCCTTCCTCTCTGTAAAAAATCAATAAAGTATATTAAAAAAAAAAAACTCATAAAGCATCCAAAAATTGATTGGCATTGCTGTAACAAAACTCCTTTCATTTTCATTTACATACTTATATAATTATGTTTTTTTTAATGCCTGTTTTTATAAAGATAAAAAATAGGACTAGGATTGATGCTGGAACCCTCACTCATTTTAGCAATAAGTAGAAGTTTAGACACAGATAAATGAAGTAATTGGAAAAGGAGCATCATTCATCTTACTAAGAGATGCCTTCCCAACTTTTTATATTTGACAATTATTCACCAAAACTTAAAATATTTATGCTGCTTTGATTAATTGTGAATTTATAGTTGCTGTACTAATAACCCAATAAGAGAATTTTTAATAGTAAGAACAAAACTCAGAAATTTTTTAAAATAACATTTATATATATATACATATATATATACAAATGTTCCTCAACTTACACTGGTGCTATACCTGATAAACCCATAAGTTGAAATATCATAAGTCAAAGATGCACCTACATTTTTTGAATATCAATTCACTCATTTCTAAGTCTTTACTCCTTTTATTTTCAACTAATGGAGAAAAAAAATATTGTTAGAAGAAAGCAAGAACTAGACATGTTTCTCTTTCTTAATTCAGGGGAAGTTTTTTATTTTTCCATGTTAATCAGTAAGGCTGGTTTCTGATGCTTTGTTTCAAGTAACTTTAGAAAGAAGTTTTCCCAATAACTCCTACCAGTAAGATATTGACAGGCCATTCCTAACTATTTCATATTAGAACGATTATGATGTCAGCATATATATAAAGGTAATATGCTAATTAGACTAGATGTCTTCTGGGAGTCCTTCCTGAGGAAGCCAGGGCTAGAGGGAAGCCAGCCCAGGTCCCGGGTGCCTGCAGGGGGCCAGAAGAGGAAAGCCCGGGTCCCTGGTGCTGGAGGGAAGCTGGTGCTGGCAGGCGGGGGAAGGAAAGCCTACTCTTGCATGAATTTTTGTGCATTGGGCCTCTAGTATTTATATATAAACATGGAAAAGGGCAGGTTACAAAAATAGTATATGCAATATAAACCGAATTAGGTAAACAGAAAATTGCAGAGAAATAAATGACTGAAAAAAATATAGAGCCAAATGTTACTGTTCATATTTGTAGATGGAGTAGAGAACATTATAGTAGAAAATTATTTGAAGAAAAAGATCTCAAATTTCTTACCCTCAATATTCCATAGTCACTGCCTCTCTTGGACAGAATGTTGCACAGAAACTATTTATAAATTAGGTCTGTTGTGTGTAAAAATCAGAGTAGAAAACTGTGTCAGTCAAAACATAGAGATTACAGACAGTGGAAACTTAGCTCTTCAATGCATTAAAATGATTAGAGAAAAATGTGCTTGCCAAAAGAATTTAAGCCTGAGTCTAGAAAGTGAGGAAAGAGAAAACTCACTGTAGTGCCAAGTTAAAACTGTCAGATACTGGACCAGCAGAACGATCAGTCACTATGATGCGCACTGACCACCAGGGGACAGATGTGCAATGCAGGTTGGGGCAGCTCCGGCATTGAGCGTCTGTTCCCTGAGAGGGGGGTGACCAACAGTAGCGATCAAATGGGTGGGGCTGGCCAGTGGGTGGTGCCAGGCCGCAAGCCAAGGCAGGTGCCAATGGAGGTCCCCCCAATCGCCCACCCGCTCATTGCCACACAGATGGCCCTGATTGCCGGCCAGGTCTAGAGACCCTACTCTATATTGGGAACAATCTCTTAGATTTAAAAATTAAAACCTGTCAAGGCTACTCTAACACTGAAAAAGCAGGATGATGCAGTGATGACATGCATGGACTCTGGCTTGCATATTTTGTGGCCAGCCCTGATTCTGACACTTATAACTGTGTGACAAAGCCAATTACTTAACTTCTCTCTGCTTCAGTTTTTCTACCCATAAGATGGGGAAAATGGTACGACTGCCTCAGAAGGATCATGTCATATACTTCTTTTTATAATCAGGGCAAAAAAATGTAGCTGCCCATACAACAGCAAGACGCCTTTCACCTGTATGAAAAGTATGATCATTAATCCATGCAGCGTCCCTGATTGCGAGAGGGATGTTCAACTGCTGGTTTAGGTCCAACATCCCCCAAGGGGTCCTGGATTGCAAGAGGACACAGGCCCGGCTGAAGGACCTGCTCCTCCTGTTGCACCTCCACCCCCTGTGCACAAATTTCGTGCACCAGGCCTCTAGTATACATATATACATATATACGTATAATACATATATACACATATATATATGCGCATAACCAATGGACATGGACAATTAGGTGGTGAAAGCTTGAGACAGGGGGCAGGCTCAGGCTGGAGGGAGTTAATGGGGGAAAAGGGGGACATGTAATAGTTCCAACAATAAAGATAAAAAATAATCCTATATAATAAAAGGGTAATATGTAAACTGTCCCCTTGACCCAGAGTTTGACCAGGGGGTAGGGACAGCCTGCCAATTGCCCAGGGCCCCTGCCCCTGGGCAGAAAAAAAGAAAAGTCAGATACTGGGAGTCTAGGGTATGGCACAGACAGATGGAGATGGGGAAAGATAGGACCTCCGTCCTATATGAGGATCCTGCAGCTGCACCTGATACTCTAGGCTTTTGTCCATCACATCAAACATAAATTAAATACAATTAAGGAGATTTTAAAAAGCACAAGCCTGCAACTGGCTATGTGTCCTGATGGGGAACTGAATTGGCAATTTTGTGGAGAATGGAAAGATGCCCAACCAACCGATCAGGGCTAATGTTACTCATTTTTATTCTACCAATTTTTATTGCTTAAGTTTTTAAATGTGAAAAACAATAAAATCTCAGAAGGCTGGAGTCCCTGGGTTTTAGTGCAGAACTAACAATGAAGGTGGTTTTGGCAATCAGAGTTGCACAGAGCATGAATTGGGTAAGAAAAGTTGCAAAAGCACAGATTTCTAACTGTTTATAAAGACTATAAGGCCTATTTCTCCCAGCTTTATAGACTTGGACAAATGTTTACAATTTTGTAAGCTCCCAAAAATAAGGCAAATAATCTAAAGTTCCAATAGAAAATAAAATATTTCCATTTATGAATATAAAAGACTATAGCATATTAAATCTGAATGCTTAAGAGTCGGTAATTGTGGCAAATTGTATTTCTCCAAAGTAGTCACAACATTATCTCCCATTTCTGGGGCTCATCTACAATTTGACCTTGACACTCTTCCCATCATGAACTAGCATTTGCTTTTCTGCTTTTTCTTCCCCTTACTCTGGGCTGAATTGCACTTGGAACGTTTGTCATACTCTACATATAATTCAGTGGAAGGGATGCAGCCTGACTTTCAAGGCTAGATTAGAAAAGACGTGGCTTTTGCTCTGCTCATTGGAATACTTGACCTTGAAGTCTGCAGCTGCCCTGATAGCAGTCCAAATGCATTGAGGACCAGCCCAGTCCATGCAGAGAGACAGCACAGTGAGACTCTGAGACAGCAGGAATTAGGACATTTGCTGGGCTAGCTCCCACCTGCTCCAGGCCCTGCTGTTCCAGCTCCAGTCACTGACTGAGGACAATCTATGAGGCACCCCAAGCCAGACTTACCCAGCTGAGCCCTCGTGTATTCTCACTGGCCCTATCCTTATTGATGATTGCATTTCAAATGAATGTCTCCCAAGTCCTTTGGAAATACATTCTTGGGTTGCAGAGGAACAAGTGCAATTCAAAGGGACAGAGACAGAATTTACAATTGTAACTTTGCTAAGGCAAATGTGCAAAGCAGAGGAAGGACAGGTGCCAGTCGTCAGGTTTTAGCTGGACGAAAACAGTCAATTCTTCCGGCAGCCTTGAGTTTTTCCTGGCTGAAATTTAAGGGGTTATCCCAAGGACAGGAGGAGGCCCCAGGCTGCTGGAAGCCTTACAGAGCTGGTTCAAGTCTCTTAGTTGGAGTGTGGAGAGTCACAGAGTTATTTGTGCCTTGAGTTTTGCAGTTCTCACTTGTTCTACAGCAATGGTCATCAGAATGAATTTTCTTATTCAATCATGAAGTACAGCCGTAATAGAAAACTAAAACAGGGGGAGAACTAAGATGGCGGCAAAGGTAAAACACCTATCTTGCCGTCATAATCAGCAATTTTAATACTACAACTTAACGAAAGAACAAACACCTTCCAGAATCACCAGAAAGCTCGCCGAGTGAAAATTCCACAAATAAGAGTGAAGATAAGACACTGTGACTCGGAGGAGCGGCGGCGGACAGCGTTGAAAGATTTGTGCGGAGAGAGGTTTGGAGCGTGCGCCGCGGAGAGGGCGAGCGGCTGAAAACTGGCCAGTTTTCTCGAACGGGGAGACAAAGGTGTCCCACTGGACTGATTCTCCAGCTCTGGGCGAAGTCCAGAGAACCCACTATCACACGGAGTGAAAACTGGACAGTGGGAGGGCACGCCAAAGCTCGGGTGCTGCCGGGTCTCCCGGCTTGTGGAGAAGGCAGCTTGCATGCGAACAGCTCGGCTGCGTGACGGCGCAGAGAGCGCACCGCAACTTGTCTCTCATTCGGGAAACCGTCAGACTGCTTTGTTTTATGACCCTGGGTGAGACATTGCACATGCAGACTCATTTTGGGAAAGTCTGAATTCCCCAGCAGCCGGTGGAGCTCCGCAGCAGCTCTCTCTCAGAGGTGCTGGCAGCCATTGCCCCCTGCACAGAGTCCCCGGGGCGGCATAGGGCAGAGCCAACACTGTCTGCTTGGCCCGGAGACTCCGCCCACCCAACCTGAGCACAGCTGAGCTTCACAGACAATTGGCCTGGAGGTCAACCCTCCAAGTGCTAACAACGATTAACGGAGCTTAACTTCAGCAAGACTGTGCAGCCCATATCCACCTCAGGTAACTGGGGAGGCTGAGCCACTATCCCTAGTAGGAAGTCTACCACACAAAGCTAATTGACCAACTCAGGGAAGCAGCCACCATGCAGAGACATGGAAAGAAATCAGATGTGAAAGAAATGGAGGAAAAAAAACGACTGGACATGGAATTCAAAACCACGGTTACAGGGTTTTTCAAGAGGCTCCAACGAAAGGTCGAGGCCTATAAGGAAATAAGCAAGACCACAAAGGAAATGAATGATTCCTACAAGAAAATGAACAAGACCCTCAAGAATATAAACGAGAGCTGCAAAGAAATGATCAAGACCAACGTGTAAATGAATGAGTCCTACAAGGAAATGAAAGAGACCCTCAAGGATATAAAGGAGACTCTCAAGGATGTGAAAAATGACCAACCAGAAATTAAGCATACACTGACTGAAACAAAAAATATTATACAAAAACCTAAAAGTGCTCTGGAGCACCCCAAGAACCAAGTTAAAGATATGAAATACAAAGAGGTAAAATCCACTCAGCTGAAAAAGCAAGAATCCAAAAGAATCCAAAACATTGAAGATAGTGTAAGGGGCCTCTGGGACAACCTCAAGCATACCAACATCCGAATTACAGGGGTGCCAGAAAAAACGAGAGGCCAAGACAATGAAAACCTATTTGAAGAAATAGTGACCGAAAACTTCCCACACCTGGTGAAAGAAATTGACTTAGGAGTCCAAGAAGTGCACCGAACCCCAATATATAGGAACCCTAAGAGGACCACACCGAGGCACATCATAATTAAAATGCCAAGAGCAAAAGACAAAGAGAGAATATTAAAAGCAGCAAGAGAGAAACAGTTGGTTACCAATAAGGGAGCACCCATACGACTGTCAGCGGATTTCTCAACAGAAACGATGCAGGCCAGACGGGAGTGGCAAGAAATATTCAAAGTGATGAACAGCAAGAATCTACAACCAAGATTACTCTATCCAGCAAAGCTATCATTCAGAATTGAAGGTCAGATGAAGTGCTTTGCAGATAAGAAAAAGCTAAAGGAGTTCATCACCACCAAACCAACATTATATGAAATGCTGAAAGATATTCCTTAAGAAGAGAAACAAGAAAAAGGTAAAGATGAAAATTATGAACAACAAATACACATCTATCAACAAATGAACATAAAAATCAAGTGAATTGATAGGCTGTTGAACAGGATAGACTGGTGAATATAACAGAGACATGGGCATAGAGAGGGAATGGACTGACAATTCTTGGGGAGAAAAGAAGTGCATCAGAGACTGGACAAAAATCTAGCAACAATGGGAGAGGACAGTGGGGAGGGGGAGGGGAGGGTGGAGGGTGAGATAGGTACAGGGTGGAGGTGAGCTATAGGGGGATAAAAAGGGGAAACAATGTAATTAATAAACTGAACAATAAAGATTAAAAATAAAATAAAATAAAATAATTTCTCTTTCAGAGAACTCCAAAAAAAAAGAAAAGAAAAGAAAAGAAAGAAAGAAAACTAAAACACACAGCATTTGGCTTTAAGACTGGGCAGCAGGAGGAGGGTGGGAGGTCCCTGAGAAGATGATTGGTGAATGATGCAGAGCCTGGAGGAAGCCGTCAGTGAGGGCTTACCCATGAAGTGAGGAAATGCTGTTGAAAGCTGGAGGAGAAGCAGAAAATTGAACACACTCTTGCCTGCAACAATGTGGAAAAATCTAATATACTTTATGATCTAGCTAAGGAGATGTCCAGGCAGAATACTGAAAATGCCACTTACCTTCTATTGGCTGCCTATAAGGTACAGCTAGAAAGAGGTCAGCCTAAAAAGGAACTGTTCAGTTTTTAAGGATGCTGAGAAGAAATATAAAGGATCTGAAATAAGGTCATAAGAACATTTACTAGAGTAAAACTGCTGTTTGAAACTTTGGCCACTGTTCACCCCTGCTTGCTTAAAAGAAAGGAATTATTGCTTTAGTTTCCAGCTTGTGACCTTGAAGACTAGAACCAGAGGAGTGACGGTCTGATGCCAATTATGTAGCCACACCACCTGTTTTTACAAAGATAGGACCACTTTCCCCTGTCTAGCAGAAAACATAGTTAGAAGATAAAGAGTGAGCAATGGGGTCATTCATAGTCTATTGGCAGCTCTTCCCCAGATGCGGCCTTGAGGACTGTTCGCCAAACGCAGGGCAATAACATTTATGGTTCAGACCCCTTTAAAAGGCCTGCTTGCACGCAGGGCGGTGCGGCCGTGGGTGTTTGCATGGTGCCCCCCACAACCGTCCTGGCCAGTAGTCAATAAATCCTTGCCTGCTTATTACCAATTAAATCGCCTCCGTGGTCGTTTGCAACTGGTCGTGGAAGTCACCCCACAACAGATCCAGGTAGGGGGGAAAAAGGATCCAGGACTTGCTATATTCAAAAATAAAATTATTTTTTATTTTTAGATTTTCCAGCCAGCATAAGATCCTCAATATATATAGCTGCATATGCTTCAATTGCTTCTTTCTATAATAATATCTTTGTGATACAACTTTTATCAACAGAAAAAGAAAATAATTTGATCTTTCTCCAACATAATCAAAATTATGTAAATATTCATGGTTTTGACTAGGTATTAATGAGAATTAAATTATTCACCTATAACTTTATACACTGAATATTTGGAATAATTTCCAGAGAATAGCTTCTGGCTCCATGCCCTTCCACTACCCATGTATTTCCAGTGTTGTCCCATTGTGCACATTCATATTGTGATACAAGCTCTGCTCCTGCCCCTGTGGAAGGAACGAGACTAGGTGAGGTGCACAGTGGGCAGAATTCCTGAAATTCATTTCTACATCAGGGTACTGATTAATAACCATGGAATAAACCGCAAATCATGTAAATTTGTCCTATTAAATGCAACGTAAATGTAGTCTGAGCTCATTTTCCTTTTGGCCAGATTCCAAAAATGCCCACAGCCAATCCAATGCTACTACTGTGAAAACAAGTGGGAAAGAATATAGGGGCCTAGCAGCCTGACTCTGTACCTAGTTAATCAGTATCCTAATGCACCTTCTTGCTAGCCTATAATCAAGTCACTGCCCCTTCCTTAATTACCTCGTCTTGCAATACCTATTTACCTAAATGCTCCCAATTTACAAGGGCCATAAATCAAGGATGTAAAGGCTTAGTTAGAGCGAGGTCACTGGCGCCATCCAGGTTAGGCATTTAGATACAACCTAAATTCCCCATTCTGACTCAGGGGGGCTGTGAAAGTCCACCACAGAAGCCCGGTAGATAGGAAGCAAAGAAACTCAGGAATATATATATAAGGAGAAATCTCATTGCATAAGTTGTTCAGGCTTTGGATCTTTGAATCCCCTGAGCCAGCAGCGCTGGTTTGAATATAAAGGTTCTCTTTCCTGATACCTCTGAGTGTTCAGCTGTCCCTTCTTCCACGCCATTCCACAACAGAAGCTGGAATGGAAAGAGACAGTGCACTTAACATATTGCTTAACATGTGTTTTTTACAAAAACATATGATCTTCCTAGGACTCTTCACAGGAATACGACACCTCAGTCAAGAAGTCGAATTATAGAGCCATTTATTAAAGGCCATTGGCTTACGAGGGGGCAATCAGCACTCCAAATCTCGAAGCCCTGAAATGCCCGCCACATCTGGCTTATATGCAGAATATCACGAAGATATTGATTACATCTTTGGGTTTGGAATGAAGAACCTGGTTTGCACAAAGCAGTTACAGAAGTGAAATTGAGCAAGTTAGTTATCTATAAAGATTAAGTATAGTTTTGGGTCTACAGTTCACTGAATCAACAGAAACACATTATCTGGAGCCACTGAGGCAATTTAGAATAATTGTGCTGTCCTGGTCTTGGGACCACTGAGTCAACTGGAATGCATTATCTGTGGCTACTGCGACAATTTAAAGTAATTGTGCTGTCCTGGTCACCAGGTACAGAAGAATGTGCTTTGATAACCAGTAAGATCCCAATCAATGGGATATTCAAACCACCAGCCATGGAGTATTCAATTGATTGGGATAACATATATATAAGCTCAGAAAATCAAAATAACTTTTCTATTGTTTTAGCAAGCAAATAAGTACTGAACCCAAAACAGCAGGGTTAAAGTTAAAGTTAAAACTGCAGTTTTTATCTGAGGTGATTGCTTCCATATTTCAACATGACGATATAAAATTAAGTTAAACTTGCCGAAACCGGTCTGGCTCAGTGGATAGAGCATTGGATTGCGGACTGAAAGGTCCCGGATTCGATTCTGGTTAAGGGCATGTACCTTGGCTGCGGGCACATCCCCAGTAGGGGGCATGCAAGAGGCAGCTGATCGATGTTTCTCTCTCATCGATGTTTCTTTCTATCCCTCTCCCTTCCACTCTGTAAAAAATCAACAAAATATATTTAAAATTAAGTTAAACTTTCAAAACTTCCACAAATGAAGGTAGGGTTCAATTGACAACTATATACCCTCCACATAGTTTGAAAGTGAGATGCAGACATGATGACAGGTCACACCTTAAATACAAGTCCTCCAAACAAAACAGTATCCAAGGCAAGAATTAGAGGGCTGGTAACATTTTGGTAGATGCAAAATGCAAATGAAGGAAAGGGAGCTAGCCACTAGTGTAGTGCTCTGCACCACAATGCTGCCCATTGCCTCAAAACAAGCCACAAAAAGACAGAAGATTAGTTGGCAGCCTTGTTCACAGATCATGGAAGACCAAAAGGTTTGTAGGGAGAAACTGCACATCAGAGTTGTCCATAGTGGTAAACAGAAGGAGGATGTATCTGCCTCACTTCCTCCCTCTCCTTGTTTTCCCATTGGTTAGTGTTTATACCCAACAGGTTGATAATATTGGTGAGAAGGAGCTGGAATAAATCAAAACTGACTTTAAAAGGATAGTTAAGGACAAAAAAAAAAAAAAAAAAGACCTTTCTTTTTCTTTACTCTGGTCTTTTACAATTTATGAGAAGCACCAGGTAATTAAACCTCAAGATTGTCAGCTCCTCTGTTCAAACTGCAAGACAAGCTACTCTCAAGGCTACATTCTTTCTCCTCCCTGCTGTTTTCAGAACTCAGGGATAATTCACACCAATGAGTCTCTAGTTAGCACAAAGTACCCTTCCCTCCTCCCCTTCAAACAAGCAAGCCTTATTGAATTCTTTTTTTTTTTTAATATATTTTATTGATTTTTTTACAGAGCGGAAGGGAGAGGGATAGAAAGTCAGAAACATCGATAAGAGAGAGACATCGATCAGCTGCCTCCTGTACGCCCCCCACTGGAGATGTGCCCGCAGCCAAGGTACATGCCCTTGCCGGAATCGAACCCGGGACCCCGCAGTCCGCAGTCCGATGCTCTATCCACTGAGCCAAACCGGTCTCGGCAAGCCTTATTGAATTCTTCACAATTTTTGCTTGGAGCATGTTTTGCAGGCTTGGAAAAAATACTGTTAAAACACCTCCCTAGGACATCTGCCGGACTATCTCCTGGAAAGCAAACCAACTATAACTGTTATAGAGTGGGAATTTTTGAGCACTATTGAGGCCATGGACTATGCCCCAGATAGAGTAGTCAGTGCTGACACCAGGTCAGGCCTTGAGATATGGTCCATGGCCCCTTCCCAGCATGTAGGCTTTGCAAGATAGAACACTGTCAACTTTCTGAAGAACAGGATGACCCTGTGGGTGGCATGGTCATCAATGGCATGACTCTAACGTTGCTTGGAAAAAACTGTTTTATCTTGGGTTGCTTGTTTTGAAAAAACAGGATATGGTTAATGTGCTTAAAAGTGGTCTTGCACAAAGGGTTGGGGCTGCTCTCTGATCTCCCTGCGTGGAGGATGGCAGAGCAGTCCCCGGACTGCCTAATAAAGGCTCCCTAAATTTTAATTTGGTCTGGGTTCCAGTGGTCTTTTACTCGCATCGGCTCCACAACAATAATTTTCAAGACAATCTCCCTGATGTCTACTAACTTCAGCCCCAAATCCTCCTCCCTTCCTTGTCATGTAGCAGCCATTACTCTTTAAAAGCCGCTTTTTTGTTTCTTACCCTGTGTTAATTAGCAATACAACTGGCCCTTTCCTCTTTTGAAAAGTAAACTAAACTTTCTCTCTGCATCTCTTCAGTTGTGAATTCTTTCACAGACGCATCACCAGCCAAACCCTAACAAGGTGCAACTTCAAGAAGATATGCCCTAGATGCACCTCTTCCTCCCCTCTAAACAAAACCATGAAAATAGACAATGCGAAAAGGACTCTGAGAGATGGGGGAAGGAAGGCACATTGGCTAAGGACTTGAGGACTAAGGGACAGGACTAGGGACCTGAGTTCCCTGGGTTTTCCGCTTTTGTATCCCATATACCTCAAACTCAAGTGCTGGAGACACTGTGACCACTAACAGACATAGAGCAAAAAGAAGCCCCAAGAACCAGGAAGAGGCAGCTCAGCAGACACCCAGTGGGGAGGATCGCCCACCACCTTACTCCAGCTGGCACCATGAGGGCTGTCAGGGGGGACTGAAGGACAAAGCTGGTATCTCCTTTTCTTCCTTTTCCAATGGAAGGCAACTCGGGCTGGCATTTCCCAGCCTCTTTTCTCCTGAAAAAAAAAAAAAAAAGGTCAGCAAACCATGGCTCCTGAGCCACATGTGGCTCTTTGGCCCCTTGAGTGTGGCTCTTCCACAAAATACTGCGGCCTGCGTGAGTCTATTTTGAAGAAGTGGCGTTAGAAGAAGTTTAAGTTTAAAAAATTTGGCTCTCAAAAGAAATTTCAATCATTGTACTTTTGATATTTGGCTCTGTTGACTAATGAGTTTGCAGACCACTGTCCTGAAGGAAACGAAATATGCCTCATTGACATGAAAATTATTTTGAGCTGAAGGCAATTAAGAAACAGCAAAGGCAGAAAAACCTCCTCCTTATCTGTGGGAAGGCAAGACTTAAATTCTCCTGTTACTGAAGACAGACTCTTATCAGCCTGGAGATGGCACCAAATGAATCCCCAACAAACCTCACCCCATGAGGTCCCTACCAAATATTTATCTTCCCAGCTGTGGCCCTTGGAAGCCTGGAACTGATTTCCACTCTCCTGTCATTTCTCTACAACTTTGTTGTTTTTGGTGCAAATGCTACCTAAGCTGGAATTCTAAGCTGCCATTTTGAGTTAGTTTTGGCTTAAGTTTCTCATGTGATGTGGGCTGCATGAGTTCAAAAACCTGTTTTTCTCTTCTTATTCTGCTTTTTGTTAGTCTCAGATAAAAACTGAAGATGAATAGAGGCAAAGCATTGCCTCCTCTTCACCCCTGGCTCATGGTGACTTGGGTAGGCTCTCTGCCCTGAAGCAACAATGGAGATCAGGTGGCAACACCACCAACACCTGGAAGCACAAAGCGTGGAAGTGGGTCCTGCCATTCATTGCCTCCCCCCAGAAGCAAGGTAGGCCAGAGAAGAGTCTTTCATCTGTGTGTGAGAGCAGCAGGGATTGAGCAGAACCCCGACCAGCATCAGGCAACCCAGGGAGTGCTCTCCCCATTAGGGGCCTGCTGGTATCTCCTCAGAACAACACCAGGACAGAGAAGGATATTTGGTCCCAGCAGGAAGCAGCAAGGAGAACTGCTGGAGTCCCAGCAGCCCCAGGTGAACTGAGGAGACCAGAATAGCACTGCAAGAGTTCTGAAAACTAAATTGTCATTGGAACCACAGCCCACAAAAATGAACCAAGAGCCCAGCCAGTGTTGCTCAGTGGTTGAGTGTCCACCCATGAACCAGAGGTCATGGTTCGATTCCCAGCCAGGGCACATGCCTGGTTTTGAGTTTAATCCCCAGGAACGATTGTGCAGTAGGCAGCCAATGAATGACTCTCTCTTGTTATTGATGTTTCTTTCTCTCTCCTTCTCTCTTCCTCAATTAAAAAAATACATTAAGTGACACCAATTTCTTTTTTAGAAATGAAAAGTATAAAACTGAAAAATATAATAACTGAAATAAAAACTTACTGGATGGGCTCAATAGCAGAGTAGAAATCAGAAAGTTGAATTCTGATCAATAAATAGATTTTACTTAATTTGAACAGCAGAGAGAAAAAAAGACTGAGGGAGGAAAAAAAAAAGAAAAAACAGAGCCTCATAGACTTGTGAGACAAATACTACTGTGTCCTCAGTAGAAGAGAAAGAATGAGAATCTGAAAAAAATATTTGAAGAAATAATGACTGAAAACTTTCCAAATTTAGCAAAAAAAAAAAAAAAAACATACAGGGTGGGGCAAAAGTAGGATTACAGTTATTCATATTGAAAATAATACAATTAATAAATAATAATGCAAGATAAACTGTTTTCCATACTAAAAACTGTAAACCTATTTTTGCTCAATCCTGTATACACATGTACATGACCATTGCGTGATAAAGGGTGGCAGCTCAAGTAAATGAAGAGAGGATAAATAACCCAATATGCAGTTGGGGACACTGTCTGTGTTGGAATAACAAAGTTTAATCTCTCTTTCACACTATCACACTACAATTAAAAATTAATTCTGGCCAGATTAAAATGGTAAACATAAAAATACACAAAACTATAAAAATGAAAAATTCCAGCCCTAGCCAGTTAGGCTCAGCATCAGCCTGCGCACTGAAGGGCACCGAGTTTGATTCCGGTCAGAGATACATGCCCAGGTTTCAGGCTCAATCCCCAGTAGGGGGCGTGCAGGAGACAGCCAATCAATGATACTTTCTCATCATTATGTTTCTTTCTCCCTTTCCTTTCCTCTTCGAAATCAATAAAAATGTATTTTTTTAAAAATCCAGGCAAATGTTTAATATAATCTTGGGATGAAGGGCTTTTAAAACTTGAAACGAGTTCAAAAAAACACTCAAAGAAATTTTGTTTCATTCTCCATTTAACAGTGGCAAGAATACAGTATTTCTTGAGATTGTATTTTAACTCTGTGAATCCTTTTAGTATTTTTCCTCAGAGAATTCAATGAAAATTATTACCACTAATACCATGTAAGTAGGGTCTTCATAGTTAAGTCTTCAAATGAAATCTAGTGGCAATTTATATTTGTTCTTATAAGACATCAACTGTTACAAATACCTGTTGAAAAAAAATCTATTGAAATTATATGGGCAGGAAACCAGTTAATTCATGATTTGTATTTTCAAATTATTGCTTTATATAGTACCACAGGCCTGGTGCACTAAATTGGTGCATGGGAAGGAGGTCCCCTCAACTCAGCCTATACTCTATACAATCTGGGACCCCTCAGGACCTCTGGCTCCTAACTGCTCACCTGCCTGCCAGCGTGATCCCCCTAACTGCTCTCCTCTGCCTCTAACCTCCTCTGCCTTGGCCCTGCCAACACGGCTTTGTCAGGAAGGATGTCTGAAAGGACATCTGGAAGGTCATCCGGAAGATGTTCAGTCTAATTAGCATATTATGTTTTTATTAATATAGATGCCACCTTGTCCTAAAAATGCAGGTTGTTCTCAGGTGTTCCTATCATGGAAGGGGAGCCCTCAGTAGCATCCTGGGTTCTGACCAGGGCTTATGCGCTTGTGCTTTATCTCAGCATATGTGATTCCTAGAAGAAGACTTTTGGATGAACCTTGAACATTTCTATCGAATTTGCCAAGTCATCCTCCAAAAATGTTGAACCACTTTAAACTCCCACCAGCAACCATGTGTGTGCCCTCCATTCCCCTTTGATGCCAATACCATTGATTTCTTCCTAGAAGCTTTCCTCCCGTCAGCCAGGGTTGCTTGGTACTTGAGCCAACCTCATTGTTCAGCTGGGGACTTGATTTCCTGAGATAGAATTATGGAGGAGGAAAAATAGTTTTCCTCTACCTTTCTGAGTTCTTAGTGGAGGCCCTTGTAATGAAAGGCAGATCACCAAGAGAAAAACAAAAGTTCGTTAACATGTGTATCTCACGTATATGTGGACGATCCCAAGGAAAAATGAGTAACTCCCTAAGGTGGCTTAGAATGCAGATTTAAATACCTTCTTCCTAGGGAAAGGGGACAGGAGATATAGGCCTCTTAGAGGAGAGTAAATGATATTTAAGAAAGATGAATGGGGGTGGGGGGAAATAGTTTGTAACAAAGTTTGGGTGTGATGTCAACTTCTACTCTCCTGTCCTGTAACAGGAATCAGCCTTCTCTGCCTGATGACACTTCTCCTGTGAAGGGGACCTATGATATTTGAACTCCTTTTGGGGGATCTGATTTTAGGGAGATCAGGAGACCCCAATGAAAGCCTCTGCATGCATTTGCTGTTTTTCAAGCACCTGCAGGTCAAGATCATCAATATAACAACACAGCATATGTTGGGGTGGCATGTTTTCTGACCTTCAAAATAAACCCAACAGAAGCTTGTTTCTACTCTTAGAAGATTTACCACAGCAGCATTATTCCCTGGAGACGGTATTCTGACCAGACCTTTCTGGGAGTGGTCATAACATACCCTGTGCTTGTAGAAAGGAGTGGGCTTCATCACTAAATAAACCAGGAGCAGTTTTCTCACCTTGTGGAAAGGGAGATAAAGTTATGATAGTTTTATCTCCCTTTCCATAGTTTCTTTCGGGTTTGTGTCTCCGCTGTCACCCACCAGTCTCAGCACCACAGTGGCGGGCATTGGGGCTGCTGGGTGCCAGCCTCCCTGTGGGTTTGTGTTCCCAATCAGGCCCCCTACAACCCAAGCACCACCATGGTGGGGCTTGAGGGCTGCAGGGTGGCGGACTCCCTGTGGGTTTGTGTCCCCAATCTGGGTTTGTCTCCATCCGGCTCCCACAGTCCCAGCGTCACCATGGTAGAGCTTGGGGCTGTGGGGTGCCAGCCTCCCTGTGGATCTGTGTAACCAATCTGTGCGCCCCCCTCCCAGCACCAGCACCACCATGGAGGAGCTTGGGAATGCAGGGTGACGGATTCCTTGTGGGTTTGTGTCCCCATCCAGTCCCCCACAGCCACAGTGCTGCCATGACAGGGCTTGGAGCTGCAGGGTGCAGCTATGGGTGTGGCCATCTTTGTTGAGTAATTTGCATACTCACTCCTATTGGCTGGTAGCATAACGGAGTGATGGCTAATTTGCATCTTATTCTTTTATTAGATAGGCTTATACTATCTCTAGTACTTATCTACTATTTGGGCTACACATTATAGAACACTTAACGAACAGTGACTCAAATAGGATTTTTTTCCACACAAAAATTTTGGAGATAAGGAGTATTGGCATTAAAGTCTAGGTCAGTGCCCTGAAATACTCTTTGTGCATAATTCAAAGTTAAAAAATACTTGCCTGGCCCTGGCTGGTGTCGCTCAGTTGGTTGGAGCATCCTATAATACACCAAAGGCCGTGGGTTCAATTCCCTGTCAGGGTACATACTATGGTTGCTGGTTTGATCTCTGGTCAGGGTGCATACAGGAAGCAACAATCAATGTTTTTCTCTGACAATGAGGTTTCTCTCTCTTTTCCTCCCTTTCTGAAATCAATTTAAAAATAAAAATAGTTGCCAGGACTCTGGATATCAGTTCTGCTTTCAAGAGAAAAACGGGGAGAAGAGGTGGTATCAGCCACATCCATCTCTCTGTCTAGGTCTGCTCAGGCTGATAATGTTGTAGTGTAACCCCGAATCTCACAAAGGATACCTCAATCAAGAAGTCAATGCCAAAGCTGGTTTGGCTCTGTGGATGGAGAGTCAGCCTGAAGACTGAAGGGTTCCAGGTTCGATTCTGGTCGAAGACATGTGCCTTGGTTGCAGGCACATCCCCGGTGCGGGGTGTGCAGGAGGCAGTTTCTCTCTCATCGATGTTTCTAAATGTCTATCCCTCTCCCTTTCTCTCTGTAAAAAATCAATAAAATATATTTTTTTAAAAATAAGTCAAATTATGGAGTCATTTATTCAAAAGCTAGCGGTTACGAGGGGGCAAAAGCACTCCAAATCTCGCAACCCCGAAATGCTGGCTACATCAGGCTTATATAGGCAGAATATCACAAAGGTATTGATTACATCTTTGGGTTTGGAATGAGGAACCTGGTTTGCACAAAGCAGTTACAGAAGCGAAATTGAGCAAGTTAGTTATCTATAAAGATTAAGTATAGTTTTGGATTTTGGGACCATGCCCACTGAGTCAACCGAAACACATTATCTGGAGCCACTGAGGCCATTTAGGGTAATTGCGCTGTCCCGGTCCCCAGGTACAGAAGAATGTGCTTCGATAACGAGTGAGATCACAATCGATGGGATATTCAAACCACCATACATGGAATATTCAATTGATTGGGATAGCATTCATAAGTTCAAGCAAATACATACAGAACCCCAAAACAGCAGGCTTAAAGTTAAAGTTAAAATTAAAGTTAAGCTGCAGTTTCTACCCAAGATGATTGCTACCATGCTTCACTGTAGCAAAAATGCTGTAGACTGAGTGGCTTCAACAACAAATATTTAATTCTCACTATTCTAGAGGCGGGGAAGTTCATGGTACTGGCAGATTTCATGTGTGATGAGAGCCCACTTCCTGGTTCACAGATATTTTGCCTTCTTACTATGTCCTCACATAACTAAAGGAACAAGGGAGCTCTCTAGGGCCTCTTTTATAAGGGCATTAATTCCATTCATGAGGGCTCCATCCTTATGACTTAATCCTATCTAATAAAAGAGTAACACGCAAATTGACCATACCTTCACTACACCCAATAATCTATACCCACAAGCCATGACCACAAGCCAATCAGAAGTGATATGCAAATTAACACCCAACCAAGATGGGGGCTGCCCATGGCAGGCTGGGGATTGGGTTGGAGCCAGCCAGCAATGGCCTGATCGCAGGGGAATTGCTGGGTGCCCAGGGCCAGGCTTTTTCTGGCCCTGGGCAGACCGGGCTGAGCTGGGGACGGAGCCAGCCAGCGATGGCGGACCAATCGCAGGGCTATGCCTGGCTGCTCAGGGCTGGTAAATTTGCATATGCAGGCAGGGCAGGAAGCACCTGATGTAGCCTGCAGGGTCCAGGCCACCGTGGACCAGGCAGACCTGGTGGGCAGTGCCTGATGCCCCTGGGGAGTCAAGGTGGTGATAGGGACCTGGCAGGCTTGGCAGGAAGTGCCTGACGCTGCCTGACAGGTCCAGGCTGCAATCAGGACCGGGCAGGCCTGGGAGGCAACACCTGATGCTGTCCATGCGATTGGGACTGGGCTGGAGGGGCAGGTGGCATGGACAACGCCTGATGCTGCCTGCTATGTCCAAGTGGCAGGCAATTGGGACTTTGCAGTTTCAGCAGGCACCTCCTGATGTCGCTCGCAAGGTCCAGGTGATAATCAGTATGGGGCAGGCAGCATGGATAGCGCCTGACGTTTCTGTGGGGTCCAGGCAGCAATCGGGACAGGGCAGGCATCACAGACAGTGCCTGATGTCACCTGCGTGGTCCACGCGGCCTCAGGATGAGGAAGGCCCAGTGGACAGTACCTGATGTTGCCCGCGGAGTTCAGGCAACAATTGGGACTGGGCAAGTGGTATGGACAGTGCCTGAAGTCCCTGGTGGGTCCATAGGCAGGGGTGGCCAGGGTCTCCGGGATCACTGTGTGCCCCTGGGCCACCTGAGGACACTGGTGGAGCAGGCCTGGGTTGAACATTTTAATGAAAATGGGATGCCTGCTGAAACTGGTTTGGCTCAGTGGATAGAGCATCTGCCTGCACACTGAAAGGTCCCCAGTTCGATTCCGGTCAAGGGCATGTACCTTGGTTGCAGGCACATCCCCAGTAGCAGGTGTGCAAGAGGCAGCTGATCGATGTTTCTCTCTCATCGATGTTTCTGACTTTCTATCCCTCTCCCTTCCTCTCTGTAAAAAAATCAATATATATATGGGATGCCTGTGTCCCGCCCCACCATGCCCTATCCCTAGAGAGGAAACAAAGCGGGCAGTTAGGAGGCACCTGGGCTCCAAAGTGGCTGGGAACAACCTGCAGGCATGCTATCAGGAAGAGGTGCTAAATCATGAAGATGCAGAGGGCTGGCTGATGGAGGCAGCTCTTGCAGGCTCTGAGGTGGAAAAGTGCACCTACAGCCTGATGGACAAAATTGCCTTTCTGAAGAACGTGCACGATGACGAGGAGACTGCCAAGCTGCAGGTGCAGATCCAGTATGCTCAGATCTCTCCGGAGACGGACATGTTCTCCAAGTCTGACCTCTCCACTATGCTCAAGGACATCCGTGCCCAGTACAAGAAGCTGGCTGCCAAGAATATGCAGAATGCCAAAGAGTGGTACAAGAGCCACTTCACCATGCTGACCAAGAGTTCTGCCAAGAACACCTATGCAGCTGCTCAAGGCCAAGACCCTGGAGATGGAAACATGCCGGAGCATGAATGAAGCACTGGGAAAGCAGCTGTGAGAGCTGGATGATAAGCAGAACTCTGATGTTATTGCTATGCAGGGCACGAACAACAAATTAGAAAATGAGTTGAGAACTACAAAGAGTGAAATGGCACAATATTTAAAAGAATACCAGGACCTACTCAATGTGAAGATGGCTTTGGGCATTGACATTGCAGCTTACAGGAAACTCTTGGAAGGTGAGAAGACCATGCTCAGTTTCACCAGCGTGGGAAGCGTAGCCAGAGGCTACTCCCAGAGTTCCCAGGTCTTTGGTGATCTGCCTATGGTGGTTTACAAACTAGCTCCTACTTGATGTCTGCTTGCTCCTTCCCTTCTTAATACCCCTGCCATGTCCAGGAGGAGCAGATTGAGGTGGAAGAGACCACTGAGGCTACAAAAGCCGAGGAAACTAAGGATGAACCCCCTTCTGAAGAAGCTGAACTGGAGGAGAAGGAAGAGGAAGGAGAGGAAGAGGAAGAAGGTGCCAAGAAAGAATTCGAGGATGCAAAAGAGGAAAAAGGTGAAGGTGAAGGTGAAGGTGAAGGTGAAGGTGAAGATGTCTAAGAAGCTGCCCAAAGAGATGAAGGTGCTGGGGAGAAGCAAGCAAGCAAGAAGAAAGTTTGAGCTCCCTTTTCCTTAATTATTTTAGGAATAATCCTCCCAATAATCAACACTATCACCAACCAAGCAGTTGAGTCCCTGATACTATATGAATTAAAGCTGGACATTAAATGTTATGCTATGACTTTTCTCCTTATACAGATTGTCAGTTTGCTTGCAGAGTGGCTTCCTGGCTTGCTGCCAGCCTGTGCATGGTCCACGCTTATGAGTTCAGGATATATGACAATGTGAATAATTCAGATGTTTACAATAAAAACACATGAATACACGAATTCACTAATGTTAATTTTTAAATTCATGGAAAAAATAGTCCTTTGAATCTTTGGTGGTTAGAAATTAAAGACCTCAACTCATGTGCAATAAACAGTAAATAAAGTTACACTGAATGAAAATAATAATAATAATAATAATACATTAGAGGCCAGGAAATGTTCCAAGACCTGGGAACCATTCCCAGATCAGGAAGGGAAGTCACAGGGTGTATATTATTGCTACAAATACTGTATTTCCTATTATTTACAACATATACAATGTAATGTATTAGATGCCTTTCTATCTCATGAAGTACGTATTCTCATAAGTAATACTGGGAGATATGTTATAGTTATGGCAGTATGTCATATCCTATCTATATTAATAAAAGGGTAATATGCTAATTAGACCATGAGACATTCTAGATGTCCTTCCAGACAAAGCCATGGTGGCAGGGCCAAGGCAGAAGTGGTTAGGAGTGATCAGGCCAGGAGGGGAGGGCCATTGTGGGTGATCAGGCTGGCAAGGGGGTGCAGCTGGGGGCAAGCAGGCCAGCAGGCAGAATGGTTAGGGGAGATCAAGCAGGCAGGCAGGTGAGCAGTTAGGAGCCAGTAGTTCTGGATTGGGAGGGGGTTGTCCGACTGCCAGTTTAGGCCCGATTCCACAGGGGTCCCAGATTAGAGAGGATGCAGGCCAAGCTAAGGGACACCCCCCCTCCACCCAGCTCCATCCTGCATGCATGAATTTCATGCACTGGGCCACTGGTCATTTCATAAAAAGCCCTACCTTTTAATATTATCACATTGGGGACACATAAACCATCTATAGCAGTTTTTTCCATCAGAAAACAAAAAACTTTCCCATTTACCAACAGTCTTCTGTTTGTGTCACATTGACCACAATTAGCTACAAGTAAGATTAAGAAAGTTAGCATTTGGCTTTCTTAGTTTCTGTGGTAAAGACTGCCATGAACTGTGTGAACCACAAAATTGCAGCTGAAGTGACCCCTAAACTGTTGTGTTCCTTGGGAAATTAACTCTATTTCTGGAATGCACATATTGGAAGATGAATCTTAGTGTCTTCTTTTTATTTTTAAGTCTTACATTTTAAACTCTACCATGGTTTAAAGCTTCTGTTCTTTTTGTAGATCTAGTTCATTTTATATTTCACAAAAAGAAAGCTAACATTTATAATTATAGGTAAGTTAAATCCTTTGGACACAGATTCTGGCTCCGCTCCTCATATATTTGTCACATCATGGAAGTAGTTTTATGGAGCCCTGTGTCAAAATTCAAGTATATTGTTTTGTATTTATACCTTCTTGTATAAAAATCATAAAAATGGGGTAATAAAGTCTGAAGGGATAAGGGTAGGGAATTGCTGGGCCTGACCAGTGACCCCTGAACAATAGAAGAACAGGTTACTCTGACACAGTTTCACTAGGGGGAGAGGACTAAGGGGCTTGCCCAGTTGAAGAAGCCAGTCCACCTCTATTGCCTGCCTAGTCGGGCCTTTATTAGAATTTTTATCTTTAGATACAATAGGTAGGGTGAGTAATCTTGGGAGATTGACATTGTCCTCTAGGCAAGGGGATTCAGGGGTTAAGCATAGGATTCCAGTAAACACCCTGGGGGTCTGTATATACACAGGCTGGTTTGGAAAGGTTAAGGAATAATAAGGGGCACCACCTTAGACACTCCCCTAAGTCAGAATTCCCATAAACAGGGCAGGCGGCCTTCCACACACTTCCCTTTTATCAGAATATCCTCCTTACAAACTTGCCAACCAAGTCTGATACTTCCAAACAGGGAAGGGTAAAAACAGAATGGAATCTTCTATAATTTATTTAGATAGCAAAATTTAGTGTTAATAATTTCAAAGATTTATAGGACAGAAGACTGATCAAAATGGCCCTATATTAATAACCATACTTATTTATTCTATTGTTAATAAATATCACACTATATTTTTAGTAATAAAATAAAATACCATGGTTGTAAGTTGTCCTTTCTTTTCAAACCTTTTATCAATTGATCATACAAACAAGCCATAAGAGATCAATACCTATGTAGAGAAGGAAAAATTTTTCTCCTACCCTTTTATGTTCTTTGGCATATCTAATCATCCAATTGAAATTAGACTGATTAAAAGAAGAAAAATTAGTTTGACTACATGCATAGGAGGACCCCACAGAGATAGTGAGATACAAAGAGAGAATTACAAGCCAATATCTTTGATCAACATAGATGCTAAAATCCTCAAGAAAACATTACAAGTTGGATCCAGCAATGTATTATAAAGATAATATAATAGTGGGATTTGTTGACCAAGTGGGATTTATTTCAGGGATGCAAGGCTAGTACAATATTTTCAAATCAATAAACAAATAGGACAAAAATCACATAATCATATCAATAAACTCAGAAAAAGCATCTGACAAAATTTAATACCCATTTTTGATTAAAAGTTCTTAGCAAAGTTGGCATAGAGGGATCATATCTTAACATAATAAAAGTATGACAAACCTACAGCCAATATCATACTCAGTGGGCAAAAATGAAAACATTTCCCTAAGAACAGGAATAGGGATGTTTGCTTTCACTACTCTTATCCAACATAGTACTGGAAGTCCTAGCCACAGTGATCAGATAAAAGAAGGAAGTAAAAAGCATCCAAATTGGAAAGAAGGAAGTAAAACTGAAAAGGCAGAGTGAGACTGACTCCACTTTGTACCATGTCCTCCATCTTGTGTAACTGTGTCCTCTCTTCTGAGAAAAACCACAGGATGTGTCAGTTACTCAGCCCACCCTTAATTCAGCCAATGGGAATACAAGGGGAACTAACCTAAGGCACTGGCAGTTTTAGTGATGAGTGAGCTGGGGCCTGGGATTGAGGTCCTTTCTCTGATGCACTAGAGCAATGGTGTCCTCTTCACGCCTTTGAGTAGGAGCTACAGTGATGAGATGTCACATCATCCCATGTATTATCCAAGGGTTAATTGAAACCACATTGACCAAACAGCAAATTAATCTCCTCCTAGACACTGCAGAGCATGAAAATCAATGAATGTCAGCCAAATTTGAAGAAAACAGTTTACATAAAGAAAAGGGGGAATTGTGAGAAACAAGCCATCTTTTCTGTCAAAGAACAATTTAGACAGCTGCCATTTTGGACTGTGTGACTTGGTAGCCACCATGTTGGCCACATGATGTGTAAACTTACCTGGGGGCTGCCATCTTGAAATCGCAAAGACCAACCTCTCCCTTTGAATTAGCCAATCGCGAAAGACTGCGCCTGAGCTCCAGTCAAGAGCAAAGGATAGGTCACATGCATCAGGGATTATTTGCGTCACTAGCCCTAGCCCTCACCCAACCAATCAGAATCGGCCAACTCAGCGGTCCAAGTATGCTTCCACTTCCTGACCCCTAGCCCTATAAAATCATTGTGCTTTTGAAACTCGCTCTCTTTTTGCATCCTGCTGCTGTGTCAGTGAAGACAGAGAGCCAAGCTTGAGCTTGAATAAAGGCTCTTTGTTTTTGCATCAGACTTGGCTCCTTGGTGGTCTTTGTGGATCTTGAAATCTGGGCATAGCAAAACTATCATTATTCTCAAATGACATGGTATTATACATAGAAAACCCTAAAGACTCTGCCAAAAAAACTACTAAAATTTAATCAATGAATTTGGCAATGTAGCAGGATACAAAATTAACACCCAGAAATAGATGGCATTTTTATACAGTGATAATTCTTAGAAAGAGTAACTAAACAAACAATCTCATTTACCATTTTTTTAAAAATTAGATACTTAGGAATAACTTCAACCAAGGAGGTAAATGGCTTTTACTCAGAAAACTATAGGATGTTGACAAAGGAGATAGAGAAAAAAATAAACAAGTACAAGCATATGCCATGTTCATGGATTGGTAGAATTAGCATCATTAAAATGCCCATAATACCCAAAGAAATCTACACATTCAAATGCAATTCCTGTTAAAATACCAATGCATATTTCACAGATATATAACAAATAATCTAAATATTTTTATGTGTAGGTGATCAATGTCTAACACAGGGAACGACACAGCCAGAGTCAGGAAAGATGCATAAAGAGGAGTGGTGATGGAGGACCAGCTGCAATCAGCAACTGGGCCCTGAACTCAGCGACCTCAAATCTTTTATTCTGTTTATCTCATCACAATCGCCACCTGGAGTAAAGCAGGCTGATCTAATCACAAGGACAAATCTTTTTCATCTAAACTTCCTTGTTCCTGCTTGCCCTGACTGTGGACCCATAATCTACGAGGAGATAAACAATTCCTCACATACCATGAAATGTCAAGAGGGATAATTTACAAAGGTCAAAGGATTGAGTCAGAACACATGAGACCATGTTCCCAGAAACAGCCCTGCATACAGGGGTTCAAGGAAATGCCCAGAATTGTTCTAACTCAAAACCTATATCTACCTTTATGAAACCAAAAATAACCCCAAATATCCACGGTAATCTTGAAAAAGAAGAACAAAGTTGGAGGGTTCACAATTCCAGAGAGCAAGTTATACTACAAAGCCACTGTAATCAAAACAGCTGGTACAGGCATAAGAGCAGGCATATGGATCAATCATACAGAACAGAGACCCCAGAAATCAACCCAAGCCATTATGCTCTATTAGTATTTGACAAAGGAGGCAAGAACATACAATGGAGTAAAGACAGTTTCTTCAATAAATGGTGATGGGAAAATTGGACAAGTTCATGCAAAAAACTGAAACTAGACTACCAAATTATTTTTTGGTAGTGAATACCATACACAAAAATAAACTCAAAATGGATAAAAGACTTAAATGCGAGTCGTGAAATCATAAAAATCCTAGAGGAAACTGTAGGCAGCAAAATCTCAGACGTCTCTCGTAGCAATATGTTTACAGATACATCTTTAGGGTAAAAGAAACTAAGGAGAAAATGAACAAATAGGACTAAATAAAAGGCTTCTGTACAGTAAAAGAAACCATCAATAAAATGAAAAGGGAGTTAGTTCACTGCATGGGAGAACATATTTGGCAATGATACATCTTATAGAGGGTTAATATCCAAAATACATAAGGAACTCACACAACTTAACAAAAGGAAGACAAACAATCCAATTAAAAACTGGGCAAAAGACCTAAATAGATATTTCTTCAAAATGGACCTACAGATGGCAGAGAGACATAAAAAAATGCTCAAAGTCACTGATCATCAGAGAGATATAAATTAAAATGAGAATGAGGTGTCACCTCACAGCTGTCAGAATGGTTACCATCACCAAATCAACAAATGACAAATGCTGGTGAGGATGTGGAGAAAAGGAAACCCTAGTTCACTGCTGGTAGGAATGTGGTCTGGTGCATCCATTATGAAAAACAGTATAGCATTTCCCTCAAAAAAATTAATATGGAACTGCCATTTGACCCAGTCATCCCACTAAGAATATATTCTAAGAAACCCAAAACAATAATCAGAAAGAATGTATGCACCCCTATGTACATGGCAGCATAATTTACAATAGCTAAGATCTGGAAACAGATCAAGTATCCATCTGGAGATGAGTGAATAAGAAAGCAGCAGTACATTTACCTCATGGAATTCTATGCAGCAGTAAAAAGGAAGGATCTCTTACCTTTTGAGATAGCATGAAGGGATCTGCATATTATTATGCCAAGTAAAATAAACCAGTCAGAGAAAGACAAGCATCACATGATTTCACTCATATGTGGAATCTACTGGACAAAATAAACTTATGAAGAATACAGATTCAAAATAGAAGCATAAGCCCTAGCCGGTTTACCTCAGTGGATAGAGTGTCTGCCTGCAGACTGAAAAGTCCTGGGTTCAATTTTGGTCAAAGTCATGTATCTTGGTTGCAGGGTTGATTCCCTGACCTTTGTCAGGGTCTGTGCAGGAGGCATCCAATTGATGTGTCTCTCTCTGTCTCTCCCCCTCTTTCTACTCTCTCTAAAAATCAATGGAAAATATCCTCAGGTGAGGATTAACCACAAAAACAAACAAAATAGAACCATAAAACAGACTGTGGAACCTCAGAGGGAAGTCAGGGGAGGGTGGGTGGATGAGTAGAGATCAACCAAAAAACTTATATGCATATATGCATTACCTATGGATATACATGGATATACAGGAAAAATAGATCTAAATGTACATATGAATTTAATATAGGATAAAATCAACATATCAAAATAGTAGGAAAAAGTTGCCCTGGCCACTCTGTCTCAGTTGTTTGGGCATTATCCCATCCACAAAAAGGACACCAGTTTGATTCCTGATCAGGGCACAAGTCGAGGTTGCCAATTTTCCTGTGTGTGTGTGTGTGTGTGTGTGCGCGCGCACGTGTGCACTCTCCTAAAAGTACTGCAATGTTGGGTCAATAATGGAATGGACCAAGCAAGCGCCTATTCCACCTCCCTGCTCCAAAAGTCCATGTAAAATGTTGTCCTTAGTTGGAGGACGTATTAGCTATTACACTGATAAAAACAAACACTTCAGAGAACCAAGATGGCGGCATAGATAAACACCTATCTAGCTGCCATACAGCAATTTCAAAACTACAACTTAATGAAGAACAAACACCATCCACAATCACCAGAAAGCTGGCCGAGTGAAAATTCTACAAATAAAAGTGAAGATAAGACACTGTGACTCAGAGGAGCGGTGGCAGACAGCGTTGAAGATATGCGCGGAGTCAGAGGTTTGGAGCATGCACCAGCGGATAGGGCGGGCGGCTGAAAACCGGCCAGTTTTCTTTAACGGGGGAGACGTCCCACTGGACTGATTCTCCAGCTCTGGGCAAAGTCCAAGGAACCCACTATCATACAGGGTAAAAATTGGACAGTGGGAGGGCACGCCGAAACTCAGTTGCTGCAGGGGTCGGCGGGCTTGTGCGGAGAGCACGTGAACTTGGGAACAGCACAGCTGCATGACTGTGCAGAGAATGCTCTTGACTTGCTCTTTCATTCGGGAAACCGTCAGACTGCATTGTTTTGCAACCTTAGGTGAGACATTGGATGTGCAGACTCGTTTGGGGAGAGTCTGAATTCTCCGGACAGCTGGGGGAGCTTGGCAATGGCTCTCTTTCTCAGAGACCCTGGGGCCACATAGGGCAGAGCTGATGCTGTCTGCTTGGCCCAGAGACTCCGCCCATGCAACCTGAGCACAGCTGAACTTCACAGACAATTGGCCTGGAGGTCAATCCCTCCAAGTGCTAACGATTATCCTGAGCTTAACTTTAGCAAGACTGTGCAACCCATATCCACCTCAGGTAACTGGGGAGGCTGAGCCACTGTCCCTTGTAGGACATCTACCACAAAAAGCTAATTGACCAACTCAGGGAAGCAGCCACCATGCAGAGACATGGAAAGAAATCAGATGTGAAAGAAATGGAGGGAAAAAAAAACGACTGGACATGGAATTCAAAACCACAGTTATAGGGCTTTTCAAGAGGCTCCTAGAAAAGGTCGAGACCTATAAGGAAATAAGCAAGACCTACAAGGAAATGAACGAGACCCTCAAGGATATGAACGAGACCTGCAAGGAAATGAATAAGACCTACATGGAAATGAATGAGTCCTACAAGGAAATGAACGAGACCCTCAAGGATATGAACGAGACTCTCAAGGATATGAAAAAGGACCAACCAGAAATTAAGCATACTCTGACTGAAATAAAAAATATTATATAAAGACCTAAAAATACTCTAGAGCACCCCAAGAACCAAGTTAAAGATTGAAATACAAAGAGGTAAAATGCACTCAGCTGAAAAAGCAAGAAACAAAAGAATCCAAAAAATTGAAGATAGTGTAAGGGACCTCTGGGACAACCTCAAGCAAACTAACATCTGAATTATAGGGGTGCCAGAAAAAGAGACAGAGCAAGACAATGAAAACCTATTTGAAGAAATAGTGACTGAAACTCCCCCCACTTGGTGAAAGAAATTGACTTAGGAGTCCAAGAAGCGCATCGAACCCCAATATATAGGAGCCCTAAAAGGACCTTACCAAGGCACATCATAATTAAAATGCCAAGAGCAAAAGACAAAGAGAGAATATTAAAAGCAGCAAGAGAAAAACAGTTAGTTACCTATAAGGGTGCACCCATACGATTGTCAGCTGATTTCTCAACAGAAACGATGCAGGCCAGACGGGAGTGGCAAGAAATATTCAAAGTGATGAATAGCAAGAATCTACAACCAAGATTACTCTATCCAGCAAAGCTATCATTCAGAATTGAAGGTCAGATGAAGTGCTTCGCAGATATGAAAAAGCTAAAGGAGTTCATCACCACCAAACCAATATTATATGAAATGCTGAAAGATATTCTTTAAGAAGAGGAAGAAGAAAAAGATAAAGGTGTAAATTATAAACAACAAATATACATCTATCAACAAATGAATCTAAAAATCAAGTGAATTAATAAGCTGATGAACAGGATAAACTGGTGAATGTAACAGAATCACGGACATAGAGAGGGAATGGACTGACAATTCTTGGGGAGAAAAGGGGTGTGGGAAGTGCAGCAAGAGACTGGACAAAAATCATGCAACTATGGGAGAGGACAGTGGAGGGGGGTGAGGGCAGAGGGTGGGATGGGTATCAGGTGAAGGGGAGCTATAGGGGGAAAAAAGGGAACAATATAATTAATAAACTGAACAATAAAGATTTTTAAAAAAATACTTCATTTGATCTGAGCCAAAATGGAGAAGCAATCTACTTTCCTTCTTTTTGCACTTAAAACACTTTCAGTGCCACATGACCCTCTGGCTCTAAATTACACTCTTAAATAGCCATTTCAAAACTATTCTTCCTTATAGCCTAGCAAAATGAGAGTATGTAACAAAAAGAGACATTGCAGGCATACCAAGCTTGGGTCGACAATGTTTGATTGTCCTCTTTCAATCCTGAGAAGGTTGTCTTGGCAACCAACTTTCCTAACTTGCTCTGTTTCTCCCTCTTAAAGCCTTTGAAGTGAATCCCTTCTCCTTCGAATCCTTTGAAGTGATTCTGATTAGAATACTAAAGATTATCTATTAACTGCCTTAGGAAATTTGAATACCTCAGAAAAACCTAGGGCTTTTTCTCAAGCCACAGTCAAAACCATAGGTCCATGGCTTCCTATGGTTACAGCCCAAGCTGCTACAGTGACTAACTGAGCAATAAATATTTCTTGAACATTGTTTATATTCTGGGCACCTTGCTAGAATTTGCAAATATAGGAATGAAATGCAGTCTCTGTCCTCCATAGTTACAATCTAGTGTTGTCTAATTCTCTATGCATGCCCCATCCTATATAATAAATGGGTAATGTGCAAATTAACCCTCACACCCTAATAAGATGGCTGCTTACAACCAGGCCAGCAGGGAGGTGTGGAACGATTAAAACGCCTGAACAAGCAAGGCACATGGGGCAACCAGTCTGGCAGGGAGGTTAGTGAGAGATGACCAAACAACTGAACAGCAGGCCATGAGGGGCAACCATGCCAACAAGCAGAGGGTGGGCAGTTGGGGGCAACCAGTCTGGCAGAGGGGGGAGAGTTGGGGGAAACCAGGTCACCAGGGGTGCAGTTAGGGGCAATCAGTCAGCACACAGAGGCCATGAGGGGTGATCAGGCCAGCACACAGAGGCCATGAAGGGATGATCAGGCCAGCAGGGTGCGGGGGCAGTTAAGGGTAACTAGGCAGGCAGGTGAGTGATTAGCAGTCAATGGTCCAGGATTATGAGAGGAATTTCCAGGATTGGAGAAGGTGCAGGCTGGGCTGAGGGAGCCCCTCATGCATGAATTTCATGCACCAGGCATTTAGTCCAATATAAAAGTTGTGGCCACACATGGAAATCAAGCATTTGATATGTGGCTAGTACAAATTGAAATATAACATAAGTGTAAAGGCACATCAAATTTTGAGGACTTGGTACCGGAAAAAAAAAAGTGAAATATCTTATTAACAAATTTTTATGTTGATTATGGCAGTCAGACATGAGTAGAGCAAGGATGATGGGCCAGGTACAGAAGGTCAAGAGAGAAGAAACTCCTGGATGCCTAGCAAAGGACAGTTGTAGGTTGGGACCCCACCCCCCAGAGTGACCTTTCCTACCTAGCATATTTCCTGCCTAGGGTCATGTGGTTTGGACCCTCTGGCCTTTCTTCCCTAGAGATAACATCTAGGCCTCAGTTGTAGTTCAGCTGCAGGCTCAGAAAAGCAGCGAAACCAGACAAGCAAACCCATGGCTAATGATCCCTTGCCTTGACCCCAACCAATCACTCAATCAGTGGAGACCTAAACCATGAAAGCACACACCTAGAAAGCTGCCAATAAGATCTAATAAGATCTTCCCCTGGGACCTTCCCTAAAATCTCCACTCTTAAAACCCTTAGAATGGAGGACCAGTGTACTCTCCCTCTTGGGAACAGTTCCATTTCCCTTTCCCTTTCCCATTCACTTTCACTTTCTCTCCCCTCTCTCCTCCCAGGCACATTGCCTTTACCTCCCTCTCTTGCAAGCTCCAAGAGCCCCTTCCTTTGCCCATTTCTTCTACAAATTACTTTTACTTCTGTGATTTTATAAATAGACCAGTGGCTCAGTGCATAGATTCATGACATTTAAGGAAATTAATCAAAAGAAGGATTTGTGTGGCAATTACACTACTGCAAAAAATTACATCACAAAATAGTATATGTAATATAGTATTATAAAATTAAAACATGGATGCAATTGGCACCAGCGAGTCACCTTTTATTTTTAAATTGCCAGTGTGCATCATATGTATTGGCTAGTCATTGGTCAAATGGCTGATGAATAAATCATAATGTGGTTCACATTGAATGTCAACAAAAACAGCCAGATTGACAGTGATAGAGTGAAACACATGCCTGCAATTGGTGCCAGTGAGAACTTTATATGTATCACGCATGCATGAGTCAACATTTATTTTTTAATTAATGACCTGGTGCATGGATTTGTGCACAATGAAAAAAAATTAATTAGAAGGTGGCCAGCGGGGTGGGGCTGAGTGAGATGGGCCAGACATGCCCTGAGCCAACTTCCCTCCGTCCCTCCTGAACTAGCCGCACCTGGGGTGCCACCATGGCTTGAAGGGCATTGTCTATGAAGTGAGCAGGGTGCCTCTGACAGGTGGGGTCCCTCAGCCTGGCCTGCAGGGATCAGGCAGAAACAGGCACTCCAACATTCCCAGAGGGGTCCCAGAGTATGAAAGGGAACTCTACAAAGTTGCTACAGGGTGTGGAACATAAACACAAGTGTTCAGCAAACCAGATTCAGGGCCTACAGTGCTTCAGAAACAAAATAACCCATGGCTGAAGGTGGAGTCGTGAGGCCCCACAAGGAATCCAGCTCCCTCCTCAATGGTTTTGGGGTGTGTCACCTGAGAACTGCTGTTGCAAAGTCACTGCAGCTTGGCAGCTCCTGCATTGAGCATCTGCCCCCTGGTGGTCAGTGAATGTCATAGCAACCGGTCAGATGGGCAGAGGAACACTTAGCATGTTAACCTTTAATATATATAGATAGCCATTGTGTATCATATGTACTGGCCAGTCAGTAGGTCAGATGGTCAGTCACTTAGCCTTTTATATACATAGATGTCTCCTTATAGTTTGAGTCTTGGCTCTGAATTTTTTCCTAGCCATAATTCAAGTACCATGGTTGCTGAATCCAGGTCCAGTTTGAACCCATCAGTCTAAAACATAGTGCCATTCCAGCCACCTGCAACAATTACATGTTGAAATCATAATGTTTTGCATATATTGGATTAAATAAAATAAAGTATTAAAGTTAATGGAGCCAATTTCTTTTCATTTTTTAAAATGACTACTAGAAAATTTAAAATTACCTATGGCTCACAATAGTTTTTGTTGGAGAGTGCAACTCTGAACATATGTATCAAAATTATCTGAAAAACTTGTTGACATATAGATTCTAGGTCCCACCCCATATCTGTTGAATCAGCTGGTCTGGGTAGTGAAGTTGTAGGCCAAAAAAAAAAAAAAAAGAGGGTGGGGGAGGCCTATAGGCCAGCTGGTATGGTTCATTGGTTGAGCATGGACCTATGAACCAGAAAGTCACAGTTCAATTCCTGGTCAGAGCACCTGCCCAGGTTGTGGGCCCAATCCCCACCTAGTAGGAAGCATGCCCGGAGGCAGGCAATTAATGATTCTCTGTCATCATTGATGTTTCTCTTTCCCTCTCCCTTTCTCTATGAAATCAATTTTTTTAAAAAATATTTTTAATGGAGGGGCTCTATAACAAATCTGATAAATTCAGTGACCAAAAGTAATCTCACAGGATGATGTAATCATAAATTCCTAACTAGGCAAGTCATGGTGAGTAGTTATGCCCCAGGTATATAATTTCTTAGTAAAAGGTTTATCTTTGCCTTAAGCAAGCCCTGTCCATTGTTCTTGTCCATCTAGGTTAACACAGCCTTGAAATGCTCTTTCTAGACTCCTCAGAAGCTTAAATACCCTCAAGAAAGCACATAATATTGTTAACTATCGGAGAACTAAGATGGCGGCAAAGGTGAAACACCTATCTTGCCGTCATAATCAGCAATTTTAATACTACAACTTAACGAAGGAACAAACACCTTCCAGAATCACCAGAACGCTCGCCGAGTGAAAATTCCACAAATAAAAGTAAAGATAAGACACTGTGACCCGGAGGAGTGGCGGCGGACAGCGTTGAAAGATTCGTGCGCAGAGAGAGGTTTGGAGTGCACGCCGCGGAGAGGGCGGGCGGCTGGAAACCGGCCAGTTTTCTCGAACGGGGAGACAGGGGCGTCCCACTGGACAGATTCTCCAGCTCTGGGCGAAGTCCAGAGAACCCACTATCACACGGGGTGAAAACTGGACAGTGGGAGGGCACGCCGAAGCTCGGGTGCTGCCGGGTCTGCCGGCTTGTGGAGAAGGCAGCTCTTGCGCGAACAGCTCAGCTGCGTGACGGCGCAGAGAGCGCTCTGCGACTTGTCTCTCATTCGGAAAACCGTCAGTCTGCTTTGTTTTACGACCCTGGGTGAGACATTGCGCATGCAAAGTCATTTGGGGACAGTCTGAATTCCCCGGCAGCCGGTGGAGCTCCACAGCGGCTCTCTCTCAGAGGTGCTGGCAGCCATTGCCCCCGGCACAGAGCCCCTGGGGCTGCATAGGGCGGAGCTAATGCTGTCTGCTTGGCCCGGAGACTCCGCCCATCCAACCTGAGCACAGCTGAGCTTCACAGACAATTGGCCTGGAGGTCAAACCCTCCTAGGGCTAACAACAAAAAGCTGGGTTTAAATTCAAAAACACTGAATACAACCCATAAAGGATTGCAGTAAGAGTACCCACCTCAGTTAACTGGGGAGACTGAGCCACTGTCCCTTTGAGGATAGCCACCACATAAAGCAGCCACCATGCAGAGACATGGAAAGAAATCAGGTGTGAAAGAAATGGAGGAGAAAAGACGACAAGACATAGAGTTCAAAACCACGGTTATAAGGCTTTTCAAGAGGCTCCTACAAAAGGCCGATCAACTTAATGAGAATTACCAGGAAATAAACAGACCAACCAGGAAATAAACAAGACCAACCAGCAAATGAATGAGAATTACAAGGAGATGAATGCTACTTACAAAGAAATGAATGAGACCCTCAGGGAAATGTACAAGACCTCTGAGGATACGAACCAGACCCTCACAGATAAAAAAAAGGACCAACTAGAAATCAAGCATACACAGACTGAAATAAAAAATATTACACAAAGTCCTAAAAGCAGTCCAGAGGGCCACAAGAACCAAGTCAAAGATTTGAAATACAAAGAACCAAAATCCACTCAGCTGGAAAAGCAAGAAACAAAAAGAATTCAGATAATTGAAGATAGCGTAACGGGCCTCTGGGACAACCTCAAGCAAGCCAACATCCGAATTATTGGGGTGCCAGAAAAAGAGAGAGAGCAAGTTAATGAAAACCTACTTGAAGAAATAGTGACTGAAAACTTTCCCCACCTGGTGAAAGAAACTGACTTAAAAACCCAAGAAGTACACAGAACCCCAAAATATAGGAATCTAAAGAGGACCACACCAAGACATATCATAATTAAAATGCCAAGAGCAAAAGATAAAGAGAGAATATTAAAAGCAGCAAGAGAAAAACAGTTGGTTACCTACAGGGGAGCACCCATACGATTGTCAGCGGATTTCTCAACAGAAATGATGCAGGCCAGACGCGAGTGGCAAGAAATATTCAAAATAATGAAGAGCAAGAATCTACAACCAAGATTACTCTACCCAGCAAAGCTATCATTCAGAATTGAGGATCAGATAAAGTGCTTCGCAGATAAGAAAAAGCTAAAGGAGTTCATCACCACCAAACCAGTATTATATGAAATGCTGAAAGATATTATTTAAGAAGAGGAAGAAGAAAAAGGTAAAAATATAAATTATGAACAACAAATACACATCTATCAACAAATGAACATAAAAATCAAGTGAACTGATAGGCTGATGAACAGGATAAACTGGTGACTATAACAGAAACATGGACATAGAGAGGGAATGGACTGACAATTCTTGGGGAGAAAAGTGTTGTTGGAAGTACAGCAAGAGATTGGACAAAAATCTTGCAACAATGGGAGAGGACATTGGGGGAGGGGGAGGTGAGGGCGGAGGGTGGGATAGGTACAGGGTGGAGGGAAGATATAGGGGGATAAAAAGGGGAAACAATTTAATTAATAAACTGAACAATTAAAAAAAATATTGTTAACTATCCTGTAATCCAATCCTTCTTTTGTTTACTCCCAACTTTACCTATTCTTAGTTCTCTCCTTAAAATCAAATGTATAAACACAACTTGCAAATCTATCATTCTCAGGAGCAGTTGAGATCTTGCTTCTGGCATCATTGTTATTAGGGTCACCAAAGGAGGGAAGGCAAAAGTCCAGAAGTGGTAAAGAATTATCAATTTGTTGATCACCTGGAAACCAAGTAGGCTGAGCCACAAAATGGTGCAAGCAAGCCAGAGTAGAGGGAGTAGGGATATATGTGCCTTCGGTAAAGGTCAGAGTAACTAGTAGGTAGGAGGCCAGATTTAGGCAGTCTACTGAGGCATTTTACTGGAAACTGAAAGTCATTGATCATGTTTTGTGAAACCTGTAATGAGAGTAACAGGAAAAATGCAGGGAGGGTGAGAGCTCCAGGTAGGGTATCATGGAGGGCAGGGGGAAGGTACAGAATGTGCCTAACATTCCAGCTTCTTTTTTTCCCCCCTGTAAGCTGAGGATTTGATTAACATTTCAGGACTTTTGGCACTGAATTCTTTCAGAGAAAAAGGGGCATTGGGTCTCTTTTATAGCTGCTTTCTGCTGAAAGGGGTCAATATTTTTCTTTACAGCAAAAAATCTTTGCTTTCTATCAAAGGGGCCATGAGGCCTGGGCACAAAATGAAGTTATGATGGTGTCGAGGGGTGGTCTTTCCTGCGTATAAGTAGGGATTGTAACCTGGTGGAGACAAACTGTTTTATAAATTTTAGTATTATTGGGGCAAAAGATAGTATTGCAGAATACCAAAGAAATACCAGAGGGCTTCACTTTTTATGATCTTCTGGGGTCTTTGTCTTGCCCTTTCATGGGCTTTCAGGAAGCCCCCCCCCCCCCCGCGCCCCCCCTCTCCCCCAGTGTTGGGGGTCCCCAGGTCATATCCAATGATCTGTCCTGGGGTCAGTAATAATTACCCTCTCCTCCTCCCCCCCCCCCCCCCCCCCCCCCGCCCCCCAGGGCAGTGCATTGTTCACAGTTTTTATGGCCTGACATCCCTTGCAAGACCAGTTTCCTCCTCATTCTCCCCATGCCCCTGGTCTCCCAAGCTTCTTTTAGCCTTGTGGAACAAGGACCACCGGATGTTACTTTGAACAGAGATGACAACTGCTCTTAGCTACATCCTGCTGGAAAGGTATCATGACCAAGGAGTTACCTTGTGTGACAAGGTGGGAGGGGAATGAGGAGGAAACTGGTCTTGTAAGATGTGTCAGGCTATAAAAACTGTGAACAATGCACTGCCCTGGGGGTGGGGAAGGTCTTTATCACTGGCCCCAGGACATCTTTGGATATGGCCTGGGGACCTCCAACATCTGGGGGCCTTCCTGTAAGCGCACTGAAAGGGCAAAACCAAGACCCCAGAAGCTTATAAAAGTGAAGCCCTCTGCATGTTTCTTCACTCTGATTTGGGAATGATTCTCAGAGTCTACTAGTGTTAATAAATGGGGTCCCTTCCTTTCTCTAGGAAGCATGCTTGGTATTTCTTTGGTCTTCTGCAACAGCGCCACTTTCTGAGTGACTACTGAGTGCTTAGCTCCCTTATCAACCATAAAGTCCACAGACTGACCCACAATTTTTATTCTGACCATGAGCTCATGGGGGCCTAGCTGAAAATAGCCCAGTCTGTCCTAGTCAGAATCAGCCATTGCTAGCCCAATGAGATCTGCTCTAGGTAGCTCTGGTTGATAGCAACGGAAAAGGGGGCCCAATCTTTTTGCTATGACATTCACTGACCACCAGGGGGCAGATGCTCAAATGTCCCCTTTGCTCTTTGGGACATTCATTCTTCCAGTGTCCAGTTTCCTTAAAATAGACACACTAGTCTCATTTCAGGCTCACTCTTCCTTTCCCCCTGGTCTGTATCCTTGCTGATGTGTCTGGGAGCCTGAGCCTCTAAAAGCTGCTGCTATTATATTGGCCCTTCTTTGCATTCTATTTTCTTCCTCCATCCTTGCTGCACTGTCTCAATGGTTGAAAACCTTGTTACCTATCTCTAGCAGTTCAGTAGCATTCTTTCCTGCAAACCCTTCCAGTTTCTGTAATTTTCTCCTGATGTCAGGCTGGGCTTGGCCTACAAAAAGGGCATTTACCATGGTTTGATTTTCTGAGGCCTCAGGTCTAAAGGGGGTGTAGATCCATTATCCTCACATAGTCTCTCATAGAAAGCTAATGGACTTTCATCAGGCTTCTGGAAAACCTCAGAGATGTTAGCACTGTTGGTGGGCTTCTTGACTCCAACCCTGACCACCTAGAGCAGTAATGGGCAACCGTTTGAGCTTGGTGTGTCAAAATTCGCCAAAAAACAGCATAACTCAGGTGGTATATCACTCTGAGAGAAAAAAAACAACAACAAAATTTTGCGATATTTATAATTTAAATAATACAAATGTATAATTGTAATATATAACTCTATTTAATAAACCAAAAACTAATTATTTAACTTACCTGCATAGTAACTTCTTTGTTCATCTGTCAGTTGGTTTCTTTTGTTGGTCTTGATATTATTTAACTTGTATGGGGTGCCATGAACTAAGATAAGTGAGGGGAAGGGGAATTCTTTAACTAACCTGCCTATTAGTGATGTTTTTGTTGCTGAATTTCATTGGCTAAACCTTCAATTGAAGGTTGGTATTTTGTACACTTCAAGCCCAAGCAAGCACTACTAATTTCATCTGTCAATCTGTTTCTTTTGTTGATTTTGATATTATTTAACGGTGAGAATAAGGTCTCACAAAAGTACATAGAGGGAAAAATTGTGAGTCAAGCCGTTGCTATATATTTCAGGGTGCTAAAAGTGTCTGGTAATCAGTTTCAGGCACAACAAATTTCCTGTTCTTAATGGCATTCCTCTTAATTCTTCAAGCGGTACCTTTCTAGATTCTCAAGCTTTGACTTCAGGTCAACAGACACTCAAGCCCAGATGCAGTCTTGAAATTCTGCAAGTTGTATCTCCAAATCATCAATTTGCATCCATTGTAAACCATTTAATTCCAAACTACTGTAGACTACTACATCAGGATACTTAACTATTTTTATGGTTTGTTCTAGGCTTCTAAATTGATTAAATCTATCACTGAACTCATCAAGTAATGAGTCTAAAACATGCTGGTACTTTATATGCAAGGGTTCCATTTCATTTTCTACAGCTGCACTGGCCTTCTCAAAATACTTTGTTACTCAAAGAAAATACTTATAAGTTTTAGTTTCCTTTTTTATTTTATTTTATTTTATTTTTTTATCTTTATTGTTCAGTTTATTAATTACATTGTTTCCCCTTTTTATCCCCCTATAGCTCCCCTCCATCCTGTACCTATCCCACCCTCCACCCTCACCTCCCCCTTCCCACTGTCCTCTCCCATTGTTGCAAGATTTTTGTCCAGTCTCTTGCTGCACTTCCCACAACCCTTTTCTCCCCAAGAATTGTCAGTCCATTCCCTCTCTATGTCCATGTCTCTGTTATATTCACCAGTTTATCCTGTTCATCAGCCTACCAATTCACTTGATTTTTATGTTCATTTGTTGATAGATGTGTATTTGTTGTTCATAATTTATATTTTTACCTTTTTCTTCTTCCTCTTCTTAAAGAATATCCTTCAGCATTTCATATAATGTTGGTTTGGTGGTGATGAAGTCCTTTAGCTTTTTCTTATCTGCAAAGCACTTCATCTGACCTTCAATTCTGAATGATAGCTTTGCTGGATAGAGTAATCTTGGTTGCAGATTCTTGCTGTTCATCACTTTGAATATTTCTTGCCACTCCCGTCTGGCCTGCATCGTTTCTGTTGAGAAATCCGCCGACAATCATATGTGTGCTCCCTTATAGGTAACCAACTGTTTCTCTCTTGCTGCTTTTATTATTCTCTCTTTGTCTTTTGCTCTTGGCATTTTAATTATGATGTGCCTTGGTGTGGTCCTCTTAGGGTTCCTATATATTGGGGTTCGGTGCACTTCTTGGACTCCTAAGTCAATTTCTTTCACCAGGTGTGGGAAGTTTTCAGTCACACTTTCTTCAAATAGGTTTTCATTGTCTTGGTCTCTCTCTTTTTCTGGCATCCCTATAATTCGGATGTTGGTATGCTTGAGGTTGTCCCAGAGGCCCCTCACACTATCTTCAATTTTTTGGATTCTTTTGGATTCTTGCTTTTTCAGCTGAGTGGATTTTCCCTCTTTGTATTTCAAATCTTTAACTTGGTTCTTGGGGTACTCCAGAGCACTTTTAGGTCTGTGTATAATATTTTTTATTTCAGTCAGGGTATGCTTAATTTCTGGTTGGTCCTTTTTCATATCCTTGAGAGTCTCCTTTATATCCTTGAGGGTCTCCTTCATTTCCTTGTAGGACTCATTCATTTCCATGTTGGTCTTGATCATTTCCTTTGTGGTCTTGCTTATTTCTTATAGGCCTCGACCTTTTGTTGGAGCCTCTTGAAAAACCCTATAACCGTGGTTTTGAATTCCATGTCCAGTCATTTTTTTCCTCCATTTCCTTCACATCTGATTTCTTTCCATGTCGCTGCATGGTGGCTGCTTCCCTGAGTTGGTCAATTAGCTTTGTGTGGTAGACAATTAGCTTTGTGTAGTATTCCCTAGTAGGAATACTAGGGACAGTGGCTCAGCCTCCCCAGTTACCTGAGGTAGATATGGGTTGCACAGTCTTGCTGAAGTTAAGCTCAGGTTAATCGTTGTTAGCACTTGGAGGGGTTGACCTCCAGGCCAATTGTCTGTGAAGCTCAGCTGTGCTCAGGTTGGATGGGCGGGGTCTCCGGTCCAAGCAGACAGCGTCAGCTCCACCCTATGCGGCCCCAGGGACTCTGTGCCGGGGTCAATGGCCGCCAGCACCTCTGAGAGAGAGCCGCTGCCGAGCTCCACCAGCTGCTGGGGAATTCAGACTCTTCCAAAATGAGTCTGCATGCGCAATGTCTCACCCAGTGTCGTAAAACAAAGCAGACTGACGGTTTTCCGAATGAGAGAGCGAGTCACAGAGCGCTCTCTGCTTGGTCACGTAGCTGAGCTGTTTGCTCAAGCTGCCTTCTCCGGCAGCACCCGAGCTTCGGCGTGCCCTCCAACCGTCCAGTCTTCACCCCGTATGATAGTGGGTTCTCTGGACTTCGCCCAGAGCTGGAGAATCAGTCCAGTGGGACGTCTTTGTCTCCCCGTTTGAGAAAACTGGCCAGTTTTCAGCTGCCTGCCCTCTCCACTGGCGTGCTCGCTCCAAACCTCTCTCTGCGCAAATCTTTCAACGCTGTCCGCCGCCGCTCCTCTGAGTCACAGTGTCTTATCTTCACTTTTATATGTGGAATTTTCACTTGGCCAGCTTTCTGGTGATTCTGGAAGGTGTTTGTTCCTTCGTTAAGTTGTAGTATTAAAATTGCTGAGTATGATGGCAAGATAGGTGTTCTACCTAAGCCGCCATCTTGGTTCTCAAGAATCATAAGTTTTAGTTTCTACATCTCACTTGAAAATTTACTTATAAGTTTTAGTTTCTACATCTCACTTGAAAATTTAAGTTTACTTTCAAAAGCTTTTATGTATCCAAACATAATGTCAATACTTTTGCCAAAACCTTGTAACTTTAAGTACAGTTCATTAATATGAACAGAGAGATCTGTAAAAAATATCAGCGTGTTGACCCACTTATCATCAATGAGCTGAGAAAAGTTTCCCAGATCCTTATCCTCAAGAAATACCTTAATTTCTTCAAAGTACTCCACAAAGCACTCAAGAACTTTGCCTTGGATCAGTCATCTTACATTATTGTACATCAGCAGTCCACTGTAGGTGGAATCAACCTCCAGTAAAAGTGCAGAAAATTCTTGCTTGTGAAGGGGGCAAGCAGCTATTAAATTATGGTAACTATTTTTGTAATAACTGACATTAAGTCGTTTAACTCGGTGAATCCAGCCTTGGCGCATAAAACCTCCTACTGGATAGTATAATGAAAAGGCACAATCAGATGTCCAATAGTTTCCGTAAATAATTTGACAAATCTGACTTTTTTCCCCACCATGTATGGTGCCCTATCTGTCGTCACTGACACAGCTTTAGAGATATCAAAGCTTAGGTTACAGAATCCTATCTAATAAAAAGGTACCACCATGCCATCAAAAAGATGGCGACACCTACAGCCAATACGGAGAGAATATGCTAATCGACTGCCATGTCCTCAAAAAATGGCAGTGCCTAGAGCCACAAGATGGCAGAAACCAGTCCCCTCAGGCCCCCAGCCCCCCAGACTCCCAGGGTCAGCTTGAGACACAGGCAAGCCTCAGATGGTGGCTGCCCAGTCACCCAGGGCCACCCAAGGCTCAGGTAACCAGGGCCAGCTGAGGCTTGTGCTCAGCAGTGGCAGCAGCAGAAGTGTGTTGGGGGTCTCCCCTTCCCTGGATTGCCAGGTTGCCTTCCACCCCTGAGGGCTTCCAGACTGTGAGAGAGGGCAAGCTCGTCTGAGGGAGACTCTCCTGCTCCATTGCATGAATTTTCATGCACCGGGCCTCTAGTGTTTATATAACAACCTTACATATTTTGATACCTGATGTACTGTTGGTACTAATACTAACTTTATCAACTCCTCTCATTGTGAGATCATCAGAATATTGACCAATAATGGCCAACTGAGCATGTGATGTGACATCAGTAGTTTCATCAAGAGAAATCGAAAAATATTTACAATTACTTATGTCTCTCTTTAATGGCTTATTGGGATATAAAATGGGTGTTCAGAAGAAAGGTTCCCTCTGGGGAGCTGGGGTCTAAGATAGTAAATTTCTATAAGGCCTTAGTGAGGTGGGAGAGGAAGAAAGCAGGGTTTTTTGACAAGGCCCTGAGTGGTTTTATTAAGTTTGTCATAGTTGACTGCCTTATGTGCAGCCTTTTTTGTCCAGCAATAAGACCGGATTATATGGCTATGATCCAGTGCCCTGGAGCATTAATAGGATAGTCCCATCTCAGGTCAGTTTGAAGGACGGCATCAGTGCCAACTGGTTTGGACACCACGTCCTGTCTATGGAGGGTATTGGCATGCCCCTGAGCTACTAGCCAGATGTGCTCCTTATCCTTAAGGTTAGAAAGGAGGACAGGAGGACATAGATGTTGTGTTATAATGATGGTATAATGATCTTTGAGGTCATTCTCTGGTCAGTTTTTCCTCCATCTTGGAATGATCTGGTTCTAGCCAGTCCTTATTCTCGTTGACCTCTACAACCACTTAAGGGGTTTTCTGCCATAAAGTGTTTTCTATCACACCTGAAGGTTCGGGCTCTGGTGAGAGGCTCTTACTTCCTCATTCCACTTGTTGGGATTTTCCCCTAACTTCTTTCTAGCTTACACCAGGAAATATGTAGAGTGTTGGCTATGGCTGAGACTGACTGCTGGTTACCTCTCAGTATACACTCTGATCTTATATCTTAGTCATAGATTTTTCAGCTGGCCACATAGGCAACCAAAATACGAGGGGAAAATATCTGTACTTTTTGTGGTTCTTTGCACGTAGATGTGACAATGTGACTAAGTTCCAGCCACTAGATTATCCGAAGTATTGAATGACAACTCTCAAGAGGTTACCTTAAAAGATAGTTGGAACTTCTGCTTTGTCCATTCTTCCCCTCTCCCTCCACCTTACTGCCCAGAATATGAATGGATCTGTTGGTGTTTCATCTTTTTTTTTTTTTAAATAGATTTTATTGGTTTTCCACAGAGAGGAAGGGAGAGGGATAGAGTCAGAAACAACGATGAGAGAAAAACATTGATGATCTGCCTCCTGTATATCCTCCACTGGGGATGTGCCCATAACCAAGGCACATGCCCCTGACGGGAATCGAACCTGGGACCCTTCAGTCTGTAGGCCGATGCTCCATCCACTGAACCAAACCAGCCAGGCCTGGGGTTTCATCTTTGATCATGAACTCACAGACATCCTTTAGATACAGAAAAATCTAAGTAGCTTGGGTTCCTGCTGATTTTGTGTAGAGCTGATACCCAAATGAGGAGCCAAGGCTCTTCCCGGGATTGTGTCTCATGAGGTGGAAGAATGAAATTACAGACCATAGGATTTAAGCAAGAGGTATAAGATTTATTTAAGCAGTTACAGACTCCCTGCATGGGGAGGAGGCTGAAGAGAGGATTGCCACTGAAGCTTATTTGCCTAGGGGTTTATATCTAGCATGAAGCACTCTTTGGCTATCTGAGTCACTCTTTGATTGGCTCCTTCTATCTTCCTTACCTAGCAACTTTAAAACCCTGCAGGTGCTCCTCCAATTTCTTCCCTCTTCTTTTAGATTTTCTGTAGCATTCTGCACTTGCAATATAAACATCCTGGCAGTTTGAACCTTGGCCTTAAAGTCGTGTCCACATTTTCTTCCCCATATACCTCATCTTATCTGCCTAGGTTATCTCTAACTCCTCTCAGAGTCACTGCTGTTGGTGGAAGTGAAAATCTTGGGAGTCTCATGAGGAGAAGAATTTCCTGAGGTCCCCATTGGAAGATAGAGTTTTATGGAAGTTTTACGGATGATATAAAATTAAGTGGGTTCCCCTGCAAGGTCCCATCTCTGTCCAACTCGCCATTGAAGAAGTCTAATCTTGCCTTCAGCTGGGCCAGAATTAAGGAATTTCTGTCCCATATTAAAGTACAGTTCAGTCCAATATCTTGCTAGCTTAACTTGCTTTTCCAACTGCAGTCACTTGTGTGTGGGGTTTGCATGGCCATGGATTGTGCAGCCACTTAGGGCCACGTGGCTATGGAGAGAGAACAGGGGAATGCACAGATGAGTGTGGGTCAGAAAGCAAGAGAGAACAAGGGGGAAACAAGAGCAAGGGGACTCTTTGTCTGGGGGTTTAAACAAGAGCTTCTTCAAACTAACCAATTAACTTTCCAAGATTTCATGTGCTTCTGTTATGCCTAGATTTCAAGATCCCCAAAGACCACCAGGGAGCCAAGTCTGATGCAAAAGTAAAGAGTCTTTATTCAAGCTAGCTTGGCTCTCTGCCTCCACCGACGCAGCTGCAGAATGCAAAAAGAGAGCGAGTTTCAAAAGTACAATGATTTTATAAGGCTAGGGGTCAGGAGGTGGGGGCATACTCAAACCACTGAGTTGGCCAATTCTGATTGGTTGGGTGAGGGCTGGGGATAGTGACGCAAAGGCAAGGTGCGGCTAGGGTCTGGTTACACAAAGACAGGATGTGATCAGCATACTTTGGCCTTAGGTTAATTCCCCTTGTATTCCCATTGACTGAATTAAGGGCAGACTGAGTAACTGACACATCCTGTGGTTTTTCTCGGTAGAGGGGACACATTTACACAAGATGGAGGACATGGTACAAAGCGGAGTCAGTCCCGCTCTGCCCTTTCATTCCCCCCTTGTCTTGAAACTTATGGCTCAATCATGAGACGGACTGCACTGGGCGCGGAAAACCATCAACTGAACCGCCCCTATGTGCTCTTTGACAAATTGGACTAGTCAAGACTGAGATTGCTCCCTCTTTAGCTTCTGCTTCTGTAGTCCCTCTTTTATGAAGGCCATGGATTCCTTAATAACTCCTGAATGGTCAACATAAAAACAACATTCTTCCCCTAGGGCTGCACATAGGCCTCCTTGCTGCATGAATACAGAGGCAGGCCATGACTACTGCTGGGAAAAAGGGTAAGAAGGTCTATGTAGAGGTCTGGGTACCAAGTGTCTTTAGGGTGCAACTGGGAAGTCTGATTAAGCATGGTCCCCGAACTGATTTGCCAAGTAAGGTTGCAAGGGTGTGGGGAACCCCAGCAGTGAGGGTGACATCGAACAGAGTCAACAGAGTTACTGACATCAGGCAGGTCGAATGCTCGGTAACTTGAGCTTGAGCGGGTTGTGCTGATTGCAATCAAGGCTTCATTTTGTGATGAGGTCCTCCCAGACTGCAGAGAGATCAGCTGGGCAGACGTGGGTGTGGTGGACCTAGGTTGCGACACCATCTATCTTGAGAGCGGTAGTTGTAGTCAGCACTACGACAAAGGGGCTCTTCCAACGTGGCTCAAGGGTCTCCCGCCAGTGTCTCTTGACAAATATCCAGTCACCCAGTCTGTACTTATGAAGCGTTGGGGTGGGGCCAGGCTAATAGATGGCACGGAGGCTTGGCCAAATCTCCTCGTGTGCCCTCTGGAGCCCTCTTGTAAGAGAAAAGATACGTCTATGTTTTCAAATTCAGTAAGAAGCTCGGCCTTGAGGTTGGGAATGATAGGGGGTGGCCTGCCAAACATGATCTCATAGGAGGTAAAGCCCAGGGTATAGGGAGAGTTCCTCACCCAGTACAGGGCATACAGAAGGAGAGCCACCCAGTCCCCGCCAGTCTCCATGGTTAATTTGGTAAGGGTCTCTTTTAGAGTTCTATTCATTCTTTCTACCTGCCCTAAACTTTGGGGCCTATAAGCACAATGGGCCCGGTCTGGCAGTATGAGCTCCTTGTCCTGTGTATACCACCATACCTTTATCTCTTGGGTCATGGGGAGTTTCCTGATTCCCTGCAACTCCTCTTGGGAGTATTTGGGCTGGTCTGGTAAAACTGGGTTCCCCGGGTCCAGCAGTTGTAGGGTCATGGTGGGGATCACAGTAAGGGCCACTGCTTTGGCTGCCTGGTCAGCCTTTTGGTTACCTCTTGCTACCGGGTCATTAGTCTTCTGGTGCCCTTGGCAATGGATAATGGCTAACTTGGCAGGAAGCCATAAGGCTGTAAGCAGATTGAGTATCTCGTGCTTATTCTTTATAGTCCATCCTTCTGCCATCAGTAACCCCCTCTCCTGATAGATTGCCCATGAACATGTGCTATGGCAAATGCATAGTGACTACCTGTGTAGATGTTTAGCCGTTTCCAGCTCCCAGCTCGCCCTTAGTGAGGGCGATGAGCTCTGCTCGCTGGGCTGACGTCCCGGAGGGTAGAGCCTCTGCCCATACAGTGTCCGTTTCAATGACCACCGCTGCCCCTGTGTACCTGTGCCCATCCCATATGAAGCTGCTCCCATCTGTGAACCAAGTGGCCTTGGCATCTGGGAGGGGCCGGTCGGTCAAGTCCTTTAGGGATCCATGTACTTGGCTTGCTCTAGTATTCCCACACAGTCATGTAGTGGGGCATCTAGGTCAGGGTCGGGCAGCAAAGTAGGGGGGTTAAGGGCCGCACTAGGGTGGAATCACACTCTAAGAGGGTTAAATAGGTGGCTCTGATAGTGGGTCATATGTGTGTTGCTCACCCATCTTTCAGGAGGCTGTTTCAGGACTCCATCAATGGCATGTGGGGTTGTGATCCAGATTTCCTGCCCCAGAGTCAGTTTGTTGGCGTTCTTGACTAAAAGCTAAAAGCGCTATTGCTGCAATAATTCTTAGGCGGCCAGGCGGCAGCTACTGGATCTAGCATATTAGACAGATAAGCTACTGGGCGGCTCCAGGGACTTAATGAATGTCTGGCAGGCCCAGGGCTGGAGCAGCTAGGAGGGCTTTCTTTAACTGGTTAAAGGCAGTCTCTTCTTTCTCAGTCCATTCAAATGCCCTCCCCTCTTTGGTGGCTTCATATAGGGGCCTGGCGATCTCAGCAAAACCCAGTATCCAGAGGCGCCAGTAGCTGGCCGATACTAGAAATTCCCTTACTTTTCCCTTCGGGAGGTTGGAGTAGGGATTTTCAGGACAGTTTCTTTTCTGGCATCTGATAACCGCCACTGTCCTCCCTCTAGGATGTGTTCCAGGTAACTTACCTTCTCTCTGCGTATCTGAGCCTTCTTCACAGATGCCTGGTACCCTAAGGCCCCCAAGGTAGCCAGCAGATCCTGGGTCCCCCGCTCAGTCCTTGGCTGTGTCGGCAGCAATCAGGATGTCACCTACATACTGGAGAAGTGTTAGGCCGGGGTACTCTCTCCTGTACTCACCCAGGTCCTCATATAGTGCCTCGTCGAAGATGGTGGGCGAATTCTCATACCCCTGGGGCAATCGTGTCCAGGTTAATTGTCCATTGTAGCCCTCCTCTGGGTTGTGCCTTTCGAAGGCAAATAAGGGTTGGCTTCGGGGCACCAGTGGCAGACTGAAGGCATCCTTCAAATCTAATATGGTATACCAGACTCTAGAGGGTGCTAAGGAGCTCAGGAGAGTATAACAGTTGGGAACAGTTGGGTCTATATCCATGACTTTTTATTTACTTCCCGGAGGCCCTGTACTGGTCGGTAGTCATTTGTGTGGGGCTTCCTGACTGGCAGGAGGGGGGTGTTCCAGGCAGATTGGCAGGGAACTAGTACCCCTAGGCTTTGCAGTCTCCGGATGTGAGGCTGGATTCCCTCTGGGCCTCCTGACACATAGGGTATTGCTTGATTCTTCCTGGGCCTTCTTCTGGTTTTAGCTCTACCAAGATTGGGGTTCTGTGAGCTGCTGGTCCTACTCCCCCCATCTCTGCCCGAGCTGTGGAGAATTCTTGTAGCCACCTGTCCATGTTGCTTTCTGCTGGGGATGCCTTCTGGTGGAGGCGATACTCATCCTCCAGCCTCAGAGTCAAAACCTGGATGGGGTGGCCTTTGCCATTGGTGACCTGAGGCCCCCCCTGTCTGAAAATTATCTGGGCTCCAATCTTGGTCAGCAAGTCCTACACTAATACTGGATAGGGGTATTCTGGTATCACCATAAAGGAGTAGGATACTCGGCCCGTCCCTAGATCTACTGTTCTTCAGGTAGTCCATGGATATTGGCTCATACCAGCTACCCCTTGTACCCCGGACTTCTTGTTTGGTAGCTTCCCCTATGGTGTGCAGAGGACCGAATATTGTGCTCCAGTGTCGACAAGGAAGTCAACAGGGGTCCATTCCACTCTAAGAGTTACCCTGGGCTCCGGGAGGGGGTCTGAACCCCAACTCCCCTAATCTCTCAGTCCATCCAGCTCTCAGACTTTCACTCGATCAGTCTTATTTCCCTTCCTGCCAGCCTTCTTTGAACATTCTTGGGCCCAATGTCCTATCTTTTTTTTTTAATTTATTTTTTTAATCTTTATTGTTCAGTATATTAATTACATTGTTCCCTTTTTTCCCCCCCTATAGTTCCCCTTCACCTGGTACCCATCCCACCCTCCACCCTCACCCCCCTCCACTGTCCTCTCCCATAGTTGCATGATTTTTGTCCAGTCTCTTGCTACACTTCCCACACCCCCTTTCTCCCCAAGACTTGTCAGTCCATTCCCTCTCTATGTCCGTGATTCTGTTACATTCACCAGTTTATCCTGTTCATCAGCTTATTAATTCACTTGAATTTTAGATTCATTTGTTGATAGATGTGTATTTGTTGTTCATAATTTACAATTTTATCTTTTTCTTCTTCCTCTTCTTAAAGAATACCTTGCAGCATTTCATATAGTATTGGTTTGGTGGTGATGAACTCCTTTAGCTTTTTCTTATCTGCGAAGCACTTCATCTGACCTTCAATTCTGCATGATAGCTTTGGTGGATAGAGTGATCTTGGTTGTAGATTCTTGCTATTCATCACTTTGAATATTTCTTGCCACTCCCGTCTGGCCTGCATCGTTTCTGTTGAGAAATCCGCTGACAATCATATGGGTGCTCCCTTATAGGTAACCAACTATTTCTCTCTTGCTGCTTTTAATATTCTCTCTTTGTCTTTTGCTCTTGGCATTTTAATTATGATGTGCCTTGGTGTGGTCCTCTTAGGGTTCCTATATATTGGGGTTTGGTGCGCTTCTTGGACTCCTAAGTTAATTTCTTTCACCAGGTGTGGGAAGTTTTCAGTCACTATTTCTTCAAATAGGTTTTCATTGTCTTGGTCTCTCTCTTTTTCTGGCACCCCTATAATTCGGATGTTGGTATGCTTGAGGTTGTCCCAGAGGCCCCTTACACTATCTTCAATTTTTTGGATTTTTTTGGTTTCTTGCTTTTTCAGCTGAGTGGATTTTCCCTCTTTGTATTTCAAATCTTTAACTTGGTTCTTGGGGTGCTCCAGAGAACTTTTAGGTCTTTGTATAATATTTTTTATTTCAGTCAGTGTATGCTTAATTTCTGGTTGGTCCTTTTTCATATCCTTGAGAGTCTCCTTTATATCCTTGAGAGTCTCCTTCATTTCCACGTTGGTCTTGATCATTTCCTTGAAGGTTTCGTCCATTTCCTTGTAGGACTCATTCATTTCCTTGTCAGTCTCGCTTATTTCCTTATATGCCTCGACCTTTTGTTGGATCCTCTTGAAAAACCCTATAATCGTGGTTTTGAATTCCATGTCCAGTCGTTTTTTTTCCTCCATTTCTTTCACATCTGATTTCTTTCCATGTCTCTGCATGGTGGCTGCTTCCCTGAGTTGGTCAATTAGCTTTGTGTGGTAGACTTCCTACTAGGGACAGTGGCTCAGCCTCCCCAGTTACCTGAGGTGGGTATGGGTTGCACAGTCTTGCTGAAGTTAAGCTCAGGTTAATCGTTGTTAGCACTTGGAGGGGTTGACCTCCAGGCCAATTGTCTGTGAAGCTCAGCTGTGCTCAGGTTGGATGGGCGGAGTCTCCGGGCCAAGCAGACAGCGTCAGCTCCACCCTATGCGGCCTCAGGGACTCTGTGCTGGGGGCAATGGCTGCCAGCACCTCTGAGAGACAGCTGCTGTGGAGCTCCACCGGCTGCCGGGGAATTCAGACTCTCCCCAAATGACTCTGCATGCCCAATGTGTCACCCAGGGTCGTAAAACAAAGCAGTCTGACGGTTTTCCCAATGAGAAAGCAAGTCGCAGAGCGCTCTCTGCGCGGTCACACAGCCTAGCTGCTCGCGCAAGCTGCCTTCTCCACAAGCTGGGAGACCCCTGCAGCGCCCGAGCTTCGGCGTGCCCTCCCACTGTCCAGTTTTCACCCCGTGTGATAGTGGGTTCCCTGGACTTCCCCCAGAGTTGGAGAATCAGTCCAGTGGGATGTCTTTGTCTCCCTGTTCGAGAAAACTGGCCGGTTTTCAGCCACCCGCCCTCTCCGCTGGTGCGCGCATAAAACCTCTCTCCACGCGAATCTTTCAATGCTGTCCGCCGCTGCTCCTTTGAGTCACAGTGTCTTATCTTCACTTTTATTAGTGGAATTTTCACTCGGCGAGCTTTCTGGTGATGCTGGAAGGTGTTTGTTCTTTCGTTAAGTTGTAGTATTAAAATTGTTGAGTATGATGGCAAGATAGGTGTTTTACCTATGCCACCATCTTGGTTCTCCCCAATGTCCTATCTAAGACAGGATGTGATCAGCATACATTTGGCCTTAGGTTAGTTCCCCTTGTATTCCCATTGGCTGAATTAAGGGCAGGCTGAGTAACTGACACATTTTGTGGTTTTTCTCAGAAGAGGGGACACAGTTACACAAGATGGAGGACAAGGTACAAAGTGGAGTCAGTCCCACTCTGCCCTTTCACTTCCCTATTGATCCCCAGGCTAGACAGACAAGCACTTCCTCTACAGCACCCTGGCACCAATGACTCAAATTATCACCAGTGATAGATTGACATTACTAAATTAAATAAGGAGGCCATTAGACTAAAGTGGATCTAATGTCAGAACAGCCTATAGAAGCAAACCCAATCTAAGCCTATGAATGCCTCAAGACTGTGAAATCAAAATGCTAAGGACAGGTAATCACAAATAGCCAATCAAATAAATTTCTATTAATACAGAAAAATTGAACTGGAAGTCAAGATGTTCCCGTCCTCTTAGTCCGGTGGAATTGAAAAATGAAACCATGGATAAAAGGTGGAAGTTTATTGAGAAACAAGTACAGATTCCCATGTGGGAAGGGGGAAAGAGTCCCACTGAGTCCCTTTTTTGTTTGTTTGTTCGAGCCTTAATATCCCCTCGAATGGGTCACTATCCCACTCTGATTTGGTCACTATTGCAACTTCTGAGCTCAAACCTCACATGAGGTAGGTGAGGTTCTCCTCTTCTTCTCTTTTGTTTCCCTATTCCCTCTGGGCTTTCTTCTTTCCTCACTGACTGAGGGACTTCCTTCCCTTAATTCTGTAAATGTATACCTTACTTCAGCTCTGAGCTCTCTTATCTTATGGAAATGTACCTTCTGCTACTCCTAGCTCCCTTGGCAGATGGAAATGTATCTTTTTCATCTCTAGGCCTGAGCTTTTTCCATAGACCTCTTAATTACTAAAATTTCCAAAACCTGTCTATTTCACTCCTAAAAACTTTTTAAAGTTTTTTCTCTATTGCTTCAGCATTTTTCTCTATATACATCTCTTCAATGGAGCCTGTGGGTAGAGAACTGATATGGCACTGCCCAATTTTTGCTTAAATAAACTCTTCACATTTTTAATATTGCCTTTGTTTATCTTTTAACAGGATGAATCCAGGTCACAGGAAAGGCATAGGGAGATCTAGTGACTTACATACTGAGTTATTATGTTGTGATGTACCCCCATTTTGCATAGGACGCCTCAAAATGTCAAATTATGGAGTCATTTTATTAAAAGCCAGCGGCATACAAGTGGCTAATGCTCTCCAAACCTCGAAGCCCCGAACAACTCAACATGTCTGGCTTATATTGGCAGAATATCACAAAAATATTGATTACATCTTTGGGTCTGGAACAAGGAGCCTACTTTGCGAAAAAGCTTTTTTTTTACAGAAGCAGAAATGGAGCAAGTTAGTACCTAAGGATCACTAAATCAACAGAAACACATTATCTGGGACCACCTGGTTGGGAAATTTAGAATAATTGTGCTATTCAGATTTTGGGATCTCTGAGTCAACAGGAATGCACTCTCAGTAGCTGCTTGAGGCAATTTAGGATAATTGTGCTCTCCTGACCCTGGGACCACTGAGTCAACTGAAACTCAGTTATCTCTAGCTACTGAGACAATTGGGATAATTGTCCTGTCCTGGTTCCAGAGGAATGTGCTTTGATGACCAGTGAGATCACAATCAATGGGATATTCAAACCACCAGCAAGGGAACATTCAATAATACATGTTCAGAAAATCAAAATAACTCTTCTATTATTTTAGCAAGCAAGCAAATGGGTATAGAAGCCAATTAGCAGGTTAAGATTAAAACTGCAGTGTCTACCTAAGACAATTGCTGCCCTAGTTCAATTATAACAAAAATCCTATATAATAAAAGAGAAACATGCAAATTTGACCATACCTATGCTCCTGATTGGCTATGCTACCATCCAATCAGGAGTGGGGGCGGGGCCAAAAGGCATGCACCGGCCCCCACTGGTGGAGATGAAATGGATGTGACAGCAGTAGCAGCGATGATGGCAGCAGCAGGAAGCGCCCAGCCCCCAGGTGCTGTGAGGGGAAGAGGTAGCAAGTGCATAGCCCCCGGAGCTGGATGGTCACAGGCAGCCGGGACTGAGCTGAGCAGAGCAATGGCTGGGTGCCAAGGCTAAGCCCAGAGCTTTTGACTTGGGCAAGCTGGGGTTGAGCCATCAGTTGAACATCCCCTGAGGGCTCCCAGTATGTGAGAGGAGGCAGGTTGGGTTGAGGGACCACCCACCCCCAGTGCACAAATTTCGTAGTAATGATGATAAAGATACTGCAGTCAGCTGGCATCTTTTGGTGCCAGAGAAATGAAAAGCTATTCATAGGCAACTAAGAATGTATAGAACTAGAAAGCTTCCATGACACCTTTGAGGAATCTCCCACCTCCTTCACAAGTTACTGCCAAGGACCACAGCCAGGAACTCAGAGTTGCAGAGCTAGACCTTTCCACAGAAGCCAGAAAACTGATGGTGAAGGAGTAGGATCCTGAGACATGAGATGGGAACATTTGGGCAGATATTGGTGGGGCTGGAGAATTTTTAATATGGGATATTAAATAGATTAAATGCATTAATTGCACACAGCTCCTTAGAAGTCGTCTAAGCCTCTTTTCAAGAAAGACAACTTTCCTCTGCTGTTAAAGGGGAACAAAACCATTTCTGCATAAAAGCTTTTTAAATGTTACTTTCAATAAGTCAACTATAGAAAAATACATTTACCAATTCTTCATAATAAAAATAATACACATAATCTTACCACTCCCATTTTCTTCACTGGTATGCTCTGAAATTTTTGACTCAGTTCATTATAACTATATACCATTATTTTAAGTTGTATAGCATTTTTCCATTGATTTAACAAATATTTATTTGGTTATACAATCCTTTTTAGGATATGATGGTAAACAAAGTCTATGATAATCCCTGCTTTCATCCATGTCACATTTCTTTCAAATATAACACACATTTTGCTTTATAATTATTAAGGCAAAGTTCAATAGATTAAATGCATTAATTGCACACAGCTCCTTGTTTCTCCATTTATATCCTTTCTACATTTGATTCTTCTTCCTATTGTTGGATTATGTAATTTGGCTGTTTTGTGAAGAAGAGTATCTGGCATAAGAATTATTTTAAACTGATTATATTTGGAAACTGTAGACAGGAGAGAAGCTCTGGAAAGAAAGAAGTTACCCTTTTCTAAGGGAAATGTACCTTCAAAAAGGAAATCTCCATTTGTAAGTGTTTTCTTCTCTTACAAGGAAGAGAAGTTTGACTATAAATTGCAAGAGAATCTTGTCAGTAGAAAAGTAAATCTGCATAATAAACCTAATCCTTCTTCATTATGCTTTTCCTCTTAATCTCCCACAACTGTCCAACCCCTGCCTTTAACATCTTTCTTTTGTCTTTAAGTAAACCAGATATTTAAGGTAGTATCTTGGGGCCATCTCACAGTTTCTCAGTTTTCCTGGCTATCAACCATGTGTACAAGTTAAGAAACTTCTAATTTTTTTCTCTCTTTTAATCTGTCTTTTTCATTTTTTTTTTTTTACATTTTAAGAAATATATATATGTAATTTCAGAGAGGAAGAGAGATAAAAACATCAATGATGACAGAGAATCATTGATCAGCTGACTCCACCATGCCCTTTACTGGGAATCAACCCACAATCCAGGCATATGCCCTGACTGGGAATCGAACCGTAACTTCTTGGTTCACATGTCAATGCTCAACCACTGAGCACACTGGTCAAGTCTTTTATTACAGGGGTTTTCAGCCAAGAGCTCAGAAGAGAAGAGGGAAAGTTATTTTAAGCAATTTATTATATAAACAATATAAATAAAGTATTTGAATTTATTTTCATACAATGGAGTTGAATTTATTTTGTTTATTTCTTTAAGAAAGGTTGTGGGAGATGTTTCAGGTTATTTGCACATAAGAGAATGTATTCCTGTTGCTTTAACCAACAACAAAATACTACTGAGCAGGAGAGACAGTCCTTTTGAAATAGGAATTTTAGGGGAATATAGACAGGCTTAGGAAATTTTTAGAATTGGGGTCTGTGGAAAACACAGGGGGCTACAGACTGAAAGAAGGTACATTTCCATAACACAAGGAAGCCAGGTGCAGTACATTTCCATAACACAAGGGAGAGGCAACCGTTACATTTGCATAAGTGAGCTGGACATAGCCAGGAGGTCTATATTTACAAAATAAAGGAGAAAGAAAGCCCAGAAGGAATAGAAGAACAATGAGGGAGAAGAGACTTGAGAATTACTATAATAACAAATTCAGAAGGGAGTATTTACCAATAGGTGGGGATATCAGGACAAGGAACTGCAACCTTTATAAACCATGGAAGCAGGAAGTCGGTGGGACACTTTTCCCCTTCCCACTTGGGAGTCTGTATTTGTTCTTCAATAACTCTCCATCTTTACTATACCACCTTCTGTCTGTGGATTCATTCTACAACTCTAGCAAAGAATCCAGGATCCAGTCCAAAAATTTCGTATCACTTTCTTGAAATTTTTGTCATCAAAAGTTACTTGAAAAATCTAAATCCAGTCTGATGAATTTCCCTTTCCCTTTTAGGTAGGGGACTTCTGCCTGCACGTATGTAGAGTTTGTGTGGTTTTTTTTGTTTGTTTTTTTTTCCCCTTTGAGTAGGTTTAATTGAGAATATAGAGAAAATAACAAGAAAGAGATAAAGACCAAATTCCCCAAAGCTGGTCCTGGTCAGAATTTCTACTTTAAAATCTACTTCTAGGAATAAATTAGCATTCCTGATGAAAGGTTTAAGTAATTCATTAAAGGTATCTCCTGAAAAACTTTTAATATTCATTCTGTCAAAAAAAAAAGAACTCCCAATGTCCCAATTTCTCCTTCAGGGACATAAGCACAGGTGACCAAGAGTGCCTCAACCAGTTTCTAAACAGACACTGACACGTGTTATGGACCAACCGAGAGAGAGTGACAACCACCAAGGAGCCAGATCAAAATTTTAAGAAGCCCTTTAGTAACGAACTCGAGCCCGGGCCCACATCTCAACTGTCACAGCAGTGAGCAACACGAGCCCCGAACCTCGGTAGCGAGCACTTTTTATCTCCAACGCAGGGAGATTTGGCAATTTGTGATTGGCCGGATTCACACAAAGAAAGGTAGCACAAGGTCAGTTACAGTACAGGGAAGCGGGAAATTTTAAATTTTCTTCCTGATATCTGGCTGAGCAGTGTTCTGGCTGAGCGGTGTTCTGGCAGCAGGATGTCCTCAGGCAAGGGAGGGCTGAGTAAATGTCACAAACAGCTAAAGGGGGTTTCGGTGGTGGTGTCTGGTCTAAGCATGACAAACCACGTCCTTCTCTTCTGTCCTCCTCCCCCCTCTGAGTCTGGCTATCACAGCACGCACGACCCAAAGTACTTATTTAATATTGACTGACCATAAATTACACAGGTGACAGACATGCCATGCTCGAGTCACACACGGTTTATTTACCAGAGTCCTGGTGGTTTCCAGCAGGCCACCCGGGGATCTACGCCGACAGACACACATGCACACTGGATGTTGGACGTTGCAGCTACACTCGGCATCTTGCTTGAGGCCTCGGTTTCACTGCTCATGGTTTGTACTCATGGTCCATAGCAGAGCTCGGGCAGATACAGGCAGGGGGGTGGAGAGTGACTGTCTGTGGAGGAGCAGGTAAGTGTGTCTGATCTCCTCTAGTGCTTTCTCTTTTTGTGTGATCAGATGGGCGTCTTCAGTGTGTCTTATTAGCAGGAGCCTTGCTATCTAGTCTTACATATGGGGTACAGATAATTTTATCTATTTTCTACATACAGGCCACTCAAGAATGCTTATCAATTTGGTTATATTACATTCAATACTTTAATTCCACACTTTAATACTTATTCTATATTGTATTTTATCCTTATTACTATTACTATCACACCCAAACTAAGAAAAAGTCATATGAGAGTTTATTTGAGCAAACTGATGACAAATGCCAGGAAACAAAATCTCAACTGATTAAGAAAATGCTCCATAAAATGGCAATTTCACAGCTTACTTTATACATTACAACCAAAGGAAGAGCTGTAAAGAGGGTTACATTGGTGGTAGGTTAAGGAGATGGAACAAAAAGGAGCTTTTACCCTTTATAATGTTGTAGCGTACTCCCATCTTATAAAGGATACTTCAAGAAGTCGAATTATGGAGTCATTTATTAAAAGCCTGCAGCATACAAGGGAGCAATTCAGCACTCCAAATCTCCAGCCCTGAACAGCTTGCTACATTTGGCTTATATTGGCAGAATATCACAAAGGTATCGATTATATCTTTGGGTCTGGAATGAGGAACCTGTTTTATGCAAAGCATTTACAGAAGCAAAATTGAGCAAGTTAGTTATCTAAAGTATCTACAGAGGGGGGACACCAAGATGGCGGCATAAGCAAACACCTATTGTTCTGCCCCGCGCAACGATTTAAGAACTACAACATAACAGCAGAACAGACAGCACCCAGAATCGCCAGAAAGCTGGCTGAATGAAAACTCCACTAATAGGAGCAAAGGTGGGACGCTGAGACTCAGGACCAGCGGGAGCGCAGATTGAAACAGGTTAGGAGCCGCCCTGGTCGCGCGCGCGGGCTGGGGCTGGAGCAGGGACCGGCTGGATTTCTCCGACGGGGCCCAGATTTCCCGAGCCGGGCGAGGACCGAGATCCGGGGTACGAGAAGTCTCCCTACACAGATTCCCCAGAACCGGCGAGGTCCGAGGTCCGGGGGGCGCGGCAGAAGCTCCTAGTCCCAAGGGACAGCAAACCCGCGACTTGTCCCCTGGAAACTTGTCTCCTGGTTCCAGAAACCATCTATTTTACAGCCCTGGGCTAGACTTTTGGTGTGCAGGCACATTTGGGGAAAGGCAGAGTTGTCTGGCAAGGGGAAGAGACTAGCGGCTTTCTCTTGGAAGAGTCTGCAGCCATCCCCACCCAGCACAGACCCGAGCCCGCGAGCGTTGCATAGGACCCAGCAGCCGCCGCCTCGCCGCCGCCGCTGCCGCCGCCGCCGCCGAGGCGTAGCCCAGAGACTCCGCCCATCCAACCTGAGCACAGCTGAGCTTCACAGCCAATTGGCCTGGAGGTCAAACCCTCCTAGGGCTAACAACAAAAAGCGGGGTTTAAATTCAAAAACACTGAATACAACCCATAAAGGATTGCAGTAAGAGTACCCACCTCAAGTAACTGGGGAGACTGAGCCACTGTCCCTTTGAGGATAGCCGCCACATAAAGCAGCCACCATGCAGAGACATGGAAAGAAATCAGGTGTGAAAGAAATGGAGGAGAAAAGACGACAAGACATAGAGTTCAAAACCACGGTTATAAGGCTTTTCAAGAGGCTCCTACAAAAGGCCGATCAACTTAATGAGAATTACCAGGAAATAATCAAGACCAACCAGCAAATGAATGAGAATTACAAGGAGATGAATGAGACCCTCAGGGAAATTAACAAGACCTCTGAGGATACGAACCAGACCCTCACAGATAAAAAAAAGGACCAACTAGAAATCAAGCATACACAGACTGAAATAAAAAATATTACACAAAGTCCTAAAAGCAGTTCAGAGGGCCACAAGAACCAAGTCAAAGATTTGAAATACAAAGAAGCAAAATCCACTCAGCTGGAAAAGCAAGAAACAAAAAGAATTCAGATAATTGAAGATAGTGTAAGGGGCCTCTGGGACAACCTCAAGCAAGCCAACATCCGAATTATTGGGGTCCCAGAAAAAGAGAGAGAGCAAGTTAATGAAAACCTACTTGAAGAAATAGTGACTGAAAACTTTCCCCACCTGGTGAAAGAAACTGACTTAAAAGCCCAAGAAGTACACAGAACTCCAAAATATAGGAATCTAAAGAGGACCACACCAAGACATATCATAATTAAAATGCCAAGAGCAAAAGATAAAGAGAGAATATTAAAAGCAGCAAGAGAAAAACAGTTGGTTACCTACAGGGGAGCACCCATACGATTGTCAGCGGATTTCTCAACAGAAACGATGCAGGCCAGACGCGAGTGGCAAGAAATATTCAAAATAATGAAGAGCAAGAATCTACAACCAAGATTACTCTATCCAGCAAAGCTATCATTCAGAATTGAGGATCAGATAAAGTGCTTCGCAGATAAGAAAAAACTAAAGGAGTTCATCACCACCAAACCAGTATTATATGAAATGCTGAAAGATATTCTTTAAGATGAGGAAGAAGAAAAAGGTAAAAATATAAATTATGAACAACAAATACACATCTATCAACAAATGAACATAAAAATCAAGTGAACTGATAGGCTGATGAACAAGATAAACTGGTGAATATAACAGAAACATGGACATAGAGAGGGAATGGACTGACAATTCTTGGGGAGAAAAGGGTTGTTGGAAGTACAGCAAGAGATTGGACAAAAATCTTGCAACAATGGGAGAGGACATTGGGGAGGGGGAGGTGAGGGTGGGATAGGTACAGGGTGGAGGGAAGATATAGGGGGATAAAAAAGGGGAAACAATGTAATTAATAAACTGAACAATAAAAAAAAAAATTTAAAAAAAAAAAAAAAAAGAAAAAAAAAAATAAAGTATCTACAAATCACTGAATCAACAGAAACACATTATCTGGGACCACCTGGGCAATTTAGAATAATTGTGCTGTCCAGATTCTGGGACCACTGAGTCAACAAGAATGCATTATCTGTAGCTACCGAGGCAATTTAGGATAATTGAGCTGTCCTGATTCCCAGAAGAATGTGATTCAATGACCAGTGAGATCACAATCAATGGGATAGTCAAACCATCATCAATGGAGTATCGAGATAGCATACATAAGTTCAGAAAATCAAAATAACTTTCTATTGTTTTAGCAAACAAATAAGTACAGAACATAAACAGCAGTTTCTACCTGAAATGATTGCTACCTTACTTCAGTAACAATATGGATGGACCTGAAGAGTATTATGCTAAGTGAAATAAGCCAGTCAGAGAAAGATAGTATCACATGACCTCACTCATATGCAGAATCAAATGAATAAAATAAACTGATTAACCAAATAGATCTAGAGATAGAACCATGGACAGACTGAGGTATTTTGAGGACAGGAGGGGTTGGAAGGGTTGGTGGCGGGGGGACATTAACTAGGGAATGTATATGCATATATTCATAGCTCATGGACACAGAGAATAGTGTGGCAAAGGTTTGAGAGGGGTGGGTGCAGGGAAGAGAGTGTCAATGGGGGAAAAAACAAAGCAGACCTCTGTAATACTTTAAACAATAAAGATAATTTTTAAAAAATTAGGAACAAGCTAATTTTCTAATGATGGAGAGATGATCAATTATGGTAATCTGTTATTTAGCTATTAAAAATGTTTTCAAGGAATAAAAAGAAGTGAATGCATTGGTTTATATAAAAGACCTTTACTTGTAATAGTAAACACTTATATTTTTATTTATTATCTAAAAATGTGTCTATAATAAGGGATTATATGACACATCCGTATAACAAAGTAGAATATTATTTAATGATTTATAATTTATTTTGCATTAATTAGTTTTTATATGGCATCATAAAGAAGCTCAATTTATTCAATTGTTTGTGCATATCCAGTTGTCCCAGCACAATTTGTTGAAAAATCTTCTCAATTGGATAATTTTGAAACACTTGTCAAAAATTGTCTGTCAATGTAAGAGTTTATTTCCAGACTCTCAGTACTAGTCCAATGAACTTTATGTCTATCCTTATCTCATTGCCACACTATTTTGGTTATAGGCCTAAATATAAGGCCTAAAACTATAAAACTCTTAAAAGAAGATATAGGGATGCATTTTTTTTTTTTTACCTTGGATTAAACAATGCCTTCATAAATATTGAGAGGAGCTAGAGATAAACCAGAGAAGAAGGAAGTGTGGACATGACAGCTGGAGCTAGCTGAAGCTACAAAGTGTTTGTCTTGCAGAAAAACAGGATGTCATGAGACAAGGATGTTTATCTTGCAAGATCAGAATGTTGCAAAAGAAGGGGAAGAAGAGGGAAGAAAGAGAGGAAGCACCTGGTGGATTTTGAAATTGTTGCTAGGCAAGGAACCAATCAGAGAGTGACACAGATAAAGAGTGGACTCAGGATGGATAAAAACCTCTAGACCAGTGAGCCCCTTTCCAATGTGAGAGGTCTGCATTGGCTTGAATAAATCCTACACCTCTTCCTTAATTCTTCTGGTCCGAATTTCATTCTTTGTCTTTGTGAGACACAATCCCGAGATGAACCTCGGTTTGCTGTTCGGGAATTAGTATGACATCAAAATTACCAGCAACATAAACAACAACAAAAAAATAGGTATTCTCATCAAAACTAAAAACAATTGTGCTACAATGGGCACATCAAGAAAGACAAAAGATAACTCATAGAATGGAGAAAATATTTGTAAATCCTAAATCAGATAAGGGCCTTGTATTAAGAATATACAAGAGTATCATCACATATACCAAAATGTTGTGGGTTCAATTTTTGGTCAGGTCACATATCGAGGTTGCAGGTTCAAATTCAGTTGGGACACATATGAGAAGCAACTAATTGAAGTTTCTCTCATAACCATGTTGCTCTCTCTCTTTCTCACTCTCTCTAAAAATCAATAAAAATATATCCTCAAGTGAGGATTTAAAAAAAAAGATAAATAACCCAAATTAAAACATAGGTAAAAGAACTGAAAGATATATTTCCAAAGAATATATACAGATGGTCGATAAATACATGGGAAAATGCTCAATATCATTATATACCAGGGAGTATAAATCCAAACCATACAAAACCCCTAGAATGGCTATAATAAAAAAGACAGATAATAAGTTTTGGCAAGAGTGTGGAGGAATTGGATTTTTCACATATTGTTGATAAGAATGCAAAATGACCAAATTCCTTTGGAAACAGTCAAATTGTTAAACATAGAGTTGCCACAAGACTCAGCCATTTTATTACTAGGTATCTATCAAGATAAATGAAAACATATGTCAACACAAAAACTTATGTATAACTAGTAATAACAGCATTATTCATAATAGCCAAAATGAAAACCATTCAAACATGTATCAATTGATGACCAGATAAATTAAATATAGTATATTCATATAATGGAATATTATTTGTCAACAAGAAGAAATAAAGTATTGATATAGGCTTCAGTGTAGATGAACTTTGAAAACATCATGCTAAATACTTTGTACCCCTTTATTTCTTAACACTCTAGTGTGTGCTACCTAAGAACGAGAATAGCTACAGGGGGAAGGCTGGGGTGGATGGGAGGCTGATGCTGGGGGAGATCAACCGATGCATGCATATGAGCATAACCAATGAATGAAAGACACTGGGGTGGGGAGGGGGGCAGGTGGGGACATGTGCTGGGGGGTAAGGGAGGCTGGGGGGAGGATTTTTTTGGGGGGGAAAGGAAAACATATGTACTACTATTAAATATAAGTTATATTGCAAAAAAATCAATAAAAATATATTAAAAATTAAAAATTAAAAAAAAATTTTAAAAAAAGAAAACATCATGCTAAAAGAAGCCAGTCACAAAAGACCATGTAACAAATAATTCCATTTATAATAAATGTCCAGAATAGGCAAATCTATAAAGACAGGAAATATATTAGTAATTTCCTAGAGCTTGTGGGATTGAGAACAAATGGAGAGTGACTGCTAAAAGTAAAACTGAGGGAGGAGAAACCAACATGGTGGCATAGAAAAACACCTAAACTGAGGCCTCGCACAACAATTTCAAAAAATTACAACCAAAAGACAAAACGGACATCATCCAGAACCACAGGAAAGCTGACTGTGTGGGAATTCTACAACTAGAAGGAAAGAGAAAAGCACTTGGAGAGCCGGAGGAACTGCAAAAGGCTGAGGTACAGAGATACATGCGCAGAGAGGTCAGGCTGCTGAGAACCTTCTCTAGTGGGAAGGAGACAAAAGCTCTGGACTGTGCTGAACCCCAGGTCTGACTGCACTGACCCCAGGTTCCGGGCAAGACCCTGGGGACCTAGGCTCATATGAGGGAAATCTGGACCGTCAGGTGGAAACTCAGGGGAGCCCCAAAAGGCAGAGGCCTGTAGGCACATGCGCGAGTGTGCACACAAAAGACTGCTGAGTGAGCCACTGGCTTTCTCTAGGGGGAGGGAAACAGAAGCTTGTGACTGTGCTGAAATCTAGTTCTGGGCGAGAATCTGGGAATCCAGATTCATTGGGGGAGAAAGTGGACTGTCTAGCAGTGGTGAAACTCAAGGGTGGCTTTCTCTCAGAAGTGTTGCAGCTATTACCACGGGACACTGAGGACCCACGGGCCTCAGAGGGAAGATCTGATGGGAACCGAGACTGTCTGCTCAGAGACTCTGCCTCATTCAAGATGAGCACAGAGACTATTGCAATTTTGCAAGTCTTGTTCCATAAGGGTGTCCCCAGCACAGAAGATTTCCTCGAGTAGATACAGCTAATCCTCACAGCCAACTGGCCTGGAGGTCAATTCCTTCCAGTGATACCAACAACAATCAAGACTTAACTACAGCTGAAACTCGTTTGGCTCAGTAGATAGAGCATCGGCCTGCAGACTGAAAGGACCCAGGTTCAACTCTGGTCAAGGACATGTACCTTGGCTGTGGGCACATCCCCAATAGGGGGTGTACAAGAGGCAGCTGATAGATGTTTCTCTCATTGATGTTTCTGATTTTCTATCCCTCTCCATTCCTCTCTGTAAAAAATCAATAAAATATATATATTTTAAAAAGACTTAACTACAACAAGGCTGTACACACAGTCCACAAATGAGTTCACCAAGAGTGTCCACCTCAAGTAACAGGGGAGGCCGAATCACTGGCCCATATAGGGCACCTAGCACACAAAGCTACCCTACCAACTCAGAGAAGCAGCAAAAAATTTAGAGACAAAGAAACAGATCACAAATGAAAGAAATGGAGGAAAACAAATGACTGGATATAGAGTTCAAAACCATGGATAGAAGTTTTTCAAAAGTTTTCTAAAAAGGGCCAATAAATTTAGCAAGATCCACAATGATATGAAAAAGGACCAACTAAAAATTAAACATATACTGACTGAAATAAAAAAATATTATACAGAGACCCAATAGCAGATTAGAGGAATGAAAGAATCAAGTCAAAGATTTGAAATACAAAGAAGCAAAAAACACTCAGCTGGAAAAGCAAAAAAAAAAAAAAAAAGAATCCAAAAATATGAAGATAGTGTAAGGAGCCTCTGGGAGAATGTCAAGCGTATCAACATCAGAATTATGGGGGTCCCAAAATAAGAGAGAAAGCAAGATCCTGAAAACCTATTTGAAGAAATAATGACTGAAAACTTTCCCCACCCAGTGAAAGAAGTAGACTTACAAATTCAGGAAGCACACAGAACCCCAAGCAAAAGGAATCCAAAGAGGACCATACCAAGACACATCATAATTAAAATTCCAAGAGCAAAAGACAAAGAGAGAATATTAAGAGCAGCAAGAGAAAAACACTTAATTACCTACAAGGGAACACCCATATGATTGTCAGCTGATTTCTCAACAGAAACTATGCAGGCCAGACAGGACTGGCAAGAAATTTTCAAAGTGATGAATAGCAAGAACCTACAATCAAGATTACTCTACCCAGCAAAGCTATCATTCAGAATTGAAGGTTAGATAAAGAGCTTCACAGATAAGAAAAATATTGGCAGAATATCACAAAAGTATTGATTACATCTTTGGGTCTGGAACAAGGAACCTACTTCACGAAAAAGCATTTTTTTTTTTACAGAAGCAGAAATGGAGCTAGAGTTAGTATCTAAGGATCACTAAATCAATAGAAACACATTATCTGGGACCACCTGGTTGGGCAATTTAGAATAATTGTGCTGTTCAGATTTTGAGTCAACAGGAATGCACTCTCAGTAGCTACTTGAGGCAATTTAGGATAATTGTGCTCTCCTGACTCCAGGACCACTGAGTCAACTGAAACTCAGTTATCTCTAGCTACTGAGACAATTGGGATAATTGTCCTGTCCTGGTTCCCAGAGGAATGTGCTTCGATGACCAGTGAGATCACAATCATTGGGATATACAAACTGCTAGCAAGGGAATATTCAATAATACATCAGTTCAGAAAATCAAAATAACTCTTCCATTATTTTAGCAAGCAAGCAAATGGGTGCAGAAGCCAATTAGTATGTTAAGTTAAAATTAAAACTGTAGTGTCTACCTAAGACAATTGCTGCCCTACTTCAAAATCAGACACAGGTGGGTGGGAACAGACCTTAGATCTGTCCTCAAGACCTGATGAAATGATTTACTACCCTTACCTTATCTGCAGCCAGTCAGTTCCCAGCAAAACTCCTAACTCAATGGTGGCTTGTGATTTTCCCCTATGTAATCTATAACTTACATGTCATTGGGGAGCAGGACTTTAGGGCATTAGCTCCCCACCTCCATATTGGCCAATTCAATATTAAGCTATTTTTCCTTCTATACTGCAAACTCCTCTTCATATGTTTCTTTGGGTCAGTGCACATAGGCAGATGGACTAAAAAAAAAAAACAACAACGACAAACACACACACACACAAAAAAAAAACCCACACAAAATAGCAATACCATTGGGATCCCAGTAATAAAAGGCACTGGGTTTCTTTTCGGTTTGATAGAAGTGTTCTATCCTTAGATTGTGGTGGTGGTTGCACAACTCTATAGATACACTAAATACTACTGAATTGTAATTTTAAGTGGGTCAACTGTACAGTATGTGAATTATATTTGAGTGAAGCTGCTTAAAATGTAATCAAGAATTTTCTAAAAAAAAGAGTGAATGAGTCAATTTCCACTTTCCTCTCAGGAGTCATTCAAAATGGGATGTTGGGGGCAGAAGGAGACACCTCGACGCGCTTGGGCTCCATTGCCCGGCCTCCCACAGCACGGTAAAGGTTGCAGAGGCGGTCCTCCCCCACTCCCCCCCCAAAAAGGGATGTTGACAAATTAATATATTTTTTAAAAATATATTTCATTTATTTTTTACAGAGAGGAAGGAGAGAGAAAGTCAGAAACATCGATGAGAGAGAAACATTGATCAGCTGCCTCCTGCACACCCTGCACTAGGGATGTACCCGCAACCAAGGCACACGCCCTTGACCAGAATTGAACCTGGGACCTTTCATTCCACAAGCCGATGCTCTGTCCACTTAGCCAAACCAGTTTCGGCAAATTTTATGCTTTTTTTTTTAACATGAAAAAACACAGACTGGACTGAGCTTTTGTGGCATTCTTTATCCCATGCAATCTACTAATTAGGCTTGCCATTCAAGAAGAATTTTTTTGCTAGCCCATTTACATGCTCTTAAATAGACAACTGAGGAAAAGATTTATGTATCTGTGAAGCCTTACAGAGCAATCCTTCTTCTGAATATTCCTATCATGAATATTAAAACTGGTTATCAAGGTAGGTTGCATTGACCTGAGGAGTTACCTCAAAATAATCCTCTTTTGCATGGAGATTCTTTTGAGCTGAAGGCAATAAAGAATCAACAGAAGCAGGAGAGTTCTCTGCTCTCCCCACATCTGTGAGAAAGCCCCACCCCCAACCTTTACCAGGAAGACAAGTACAACGTTTATTCAAGACAGAGACTTAAACCCAAGATGAGTTTGTATAAACAGACCTTACTAAAATAACTCTTATCTCCTATTAGTTCCTTTGTATATTTCCTCATAATTCTCCACAATTTATTATCCCTTGAAACCCAACCCCCTTTCTTTTATTAAAAGGATATATAAACCCCCGAGTCTAACCACTTTCTTGAGTTTTACTTCTTTCCTGCAAACTCCCATACATGTAAATATTAATAAAAATTCTTGCCTTTTATCCTATTAATCTGTGCTTTGTTAGTTTAATTCGCATTAACCTAGTAATGAACATAGAAAGGTAGAAGAAAAGGTTTTTCTTCCTTACAGTGCCTTATGTTTTTTCAATTTTTAAAAATTTGTTGTATTTTTATAAAAATGTTTAACAACTAAAATTTCAGCAATTTTGTTTTTTATAACTTGTATTTGTTCAGTATTATGTAAAATTCATTTGGTTTAGTTTTTTAAAATTATATTTTTATTGATTTCAGAGAGAGGAAAAGAGAGGGATAGAAACATCAATTATGAGAGAGAATCATTGATTGGCTGCCTCATGCACGCCCCTACTGGGGATGGAGCCAGCAACCCAGGCAAGTGTCCTGACAGGAAACCTCCTACTTCATAGGTTGATGCTCAACCACTGAGCCAAACCAGCCAGTCTATAAGCTATTTTAAAATTGTCCTTTAATTTTTGATATTTTATAAAATTCATCTATTATTCTTAAAAAAATGAGAAACTTAAATTGCAAATGTGTTATCATTTATAAGTCTGTCTTGTGTCTTACCTTTTAAAAAAATTATTTATTCTTTAAAGTATTACATGAGTCTCCTTTTTCCCCCCATTGATCTCTCCCCCTGCCCTAATCACAAATCCTAACCCCCCTATTGTCTGTGTTCATTGGTTTTGCTCCTACGCATGCATAAAAGTCCTATGGTTGATCTCTTACCTTCTCACCACCTGCCTTCCCTCATAGGTTGTGCAGTCTGTATCTTATCTTTCCGTATCTTATTTACTCATTGATGGATTTTAGTAGATCCTTCTGGTTTCTTTCTTTAGCAGGAATTTGCAGCAATTAAAGTCAAAAGCATACTTTCTTTTTAAAATTATGCATTCATCTCATGGGATGTATTTAATAGTAATCAAATGTCTTTAACTAATCATTCCCCGTAATTAAAGTCTGCTGGTCTAAATCTTAACTGTGCTTGGTAAAACCCAACACGGATGAAAAAAATTAACTTTCAGCCTGTCTTTACACTCTCTGATGATTTGGTGAGATGAAGGGTACTCGTGTAGTAATTCTACACCCTCTACCACTAGGCTGAATAGAAAGACCAACTTTTACAGGTTTCCTGTAAACTATAATGTCCAGATACGATGGAATGTTTTTGATCAGCCCTTTTCTCAGTTTCCTCCTTACTTTCCTTATTGCCCCCCACCCCCTGACCCACTTGCCTGTCTACATCCACTCCTTCTTTCAAACTATTAGTAGATCAAGAGTTAACCATACAACTTCCCTGTATAAAAGTTTTTAATGGGTTATTAATGCTGTTGTAATAACCCCATGTGAAAACCACACCAATGTCACCAGACAGCCAAGGCCACTTAGAGTGTGAAGGCCTTGTTGTTAGTATTTTGGAATGGCCAAGGCCACTCTGAACATGGGAATCATAATCAGAATGTCTGAGAACTACACAGCTGCAAGGCCACAGCAAGCTCACGGTATGCTGTGCCCTTCTATAGATAAATGACTGATGTCATTGTTGGCAACTAGCCTTCTTTGTCTAAGGAGTATAATACATGGTACTGACCAGCTAGAATGTGCTGGAGAAGCGAGAGGCAAAAGAGACAGAGCTGAGAGCTGGTACTGCTATGGTGTAAGGCTAAGCGCTCACATATAGTTACCATGTGAACTATCCAGTGTGCTGAGAGAGAAGCTCAGCAGTAGTTACCATGTGAGGTTACAGAGCCCAGCCAGTGTGCTGGGCAAGGGAGACAGGAGAAGCTGGTGAGCCAGAGAGGCTGGAAAGGCTACTGAGGCTGTAGCTCTAAGGGAGAGCTCAGGTACTGTTGCTATGTAAAGCTATAGGTCTAGGGGCAGTGTGCGACTGCTCAGAGAATAACTGTGGGCACAGAGACTGCTACTACTGTGTGGGAAAGCTACGTGTTTACCAGCCAGTATGCGGCTGTCTATATGGGATTGCTGTGAAGGACTGTTTTGTCAGATGGCTATATGGCCACTAGCTTCTATATAACACATTCTTATATTCCCACAACTTCTCATGGATTCTCTAAGACCTGGCATTGAAGAAGGTCCAATCCATAGGCAGAGGGGCTCAGACCCAGCAGTTAGTGCAATATAGTAAGTAGCGTTTGAGAAGGAACCTACTCTGACATAGTCAAGAAGAATTTAGAAGAATATATCACTCAGAGCAAGACAGGGTAGCAGTGCTGAGCAGGGTTCTCGCTGTCTCTGACACCTGATTATTATTTTACTGCAAAAGAGGAAAGGAAAGACAAGGTAGATGCATGCCCAGGAAGATCTGAGTGGTGTGGGAAAATGCTTGCCAATCAATCACACCTGGAAACAAGTAATTGGCCAAGATGGGTCTGGCCACTGTAAGCTTGCAAAATTGAAATATATAAAAACTTCCCGACAAAGGCTCCATTCTTTCTTGGCCTAGCACATGTGACTCCAGCTGCATGGACACGTTCTCCTGTGCCCACATGGCACCCGGCTTTCGACTAATAAACTTTAATCTGGTCTAAATGCTGAACTACACCCAGCTACAACATGGAGCAGAAACTCTGGACACTGGCCTTGTTTCTGGCTTTGCTAAACTTCCAGCGGCAACATTTTCAGGACTGGCTTAAGGGGCAGGGTACTTTGGAACCCAGGAAATGTAATGCCATGGCAATAAAATCTTCCACACCCAATCCTCTAATGCGAATCTTGGAAAATTCATTTTCTAAAGGTATCACAAGAACCTCTTTCCCACCTGTGTCTAGGACCGTGATGGCAAACCTGTGACACATGGGGCAGCACTGAAACACGTAGCCATTTTCGATGACACGCGGCCGCGTGCGGTCGCATACAGAGAAGTATGGGGCCGCATGCTGAGAAGAACATTTCACCCACAGCTACTGCACCGCCAGGTGCAGTAGCCGAGGATGAAACATTTGCTGTAGTGTAGTGTAGACACTCTGTGCAGGAGGTCTGTAGGCCAAAACAACAGAACTCTGGCACAGTGTGTCTAGTTCTGGGACTTCCCATTAGGCTGTTAGGGGATCTTTGACCTCACTTCTGGCCTGAAGAGCAGGGAGCAGTGGAATGCCGCAGGGGGTGCATCTCTGGGGGGTCCTGTGATCGCCATTACCAGCAACTACATAACCACAGCAACCATCATCCAATATACTGTTCTGGGGTGTTGTGGATTTCTAATTGACCATCATTACTGAGATAAGCGAGGGGGAGGCTGGGAGAGGTGAGTGTCTGTGCTATGGGTGCCATTTCCCACCATTAGAAATAGTGGGAGCCATCTTAATTTATGTAAGGAGCACCATTTTGCAGCATAGTGCAGACTCCATTTCACAACTATTATTGTTGTGCATCCTTATCAACCCCTATTTCTGCCTATTAACCCTGCCCTTTCCTAAAAGACAGTTACATGTGCCATCTTGTGGTCAGTTAGCCTAGTTAACCCCTAGTTGCCTGCAGGGCTAATAGGCTATCTATAATCCTATCTTCTGTCACTGCCCCTCTAATGGAGAACCCAAAAAATAAAAAAACAAGGATCAGTAAAGGAAGTGGTAGTAGCAGTAGCTGACCCTTTCAAGAGACATGGACCGAGATGTATGGCATTATAGAAAAAAATGGCAGATCATTTTGCGTTCTATGTAGTAAGCATCTGGGTAGTAAGTAGAATGTGGAATATAAATAGACATTTTGAAACTTATTATTCCCAGGTCTGGAAAAAAAGTGAGGATGAAAGGAAGGAATACATTTCCAGGCAGCTACACCTTTATAAGAGCCAATCTAATTCCATCTTTAAATTTATAAAAGGCTCTAAAAATTTAACATCTGCAAGTTTGAGCATTGCTCACTCCATAGTTCAGCATAAAAAAGCATTCAGTGAAGGAGAATTTATTAAAAAAAACTCTCCTAAAATGTGCACCAGTTCCATTTCACGTTATGCAGAATAAAGATGCAATTACTAAGAGAATATCTGAGTTACCACTCAGTAGAAATATCGTAAAAGACTGAATAATGAGACTGAACACAAATGTACAATATCCATTAAAGAGAGACATAAGTAATTGTAACTATTTTTCGATCTCTCTTGATGAAACTACTGATGTCACATCACATGCTCAGTTGGCCATTATTGATCGATATTCTGATGGTCTCACAATGAGAGAAGAGTTGATAAAGTTAGTATTAGTGCCAACAAGTACACCAGGAAGTGAAATATGTAAGGTTGAATAATATCAAGACCAACAAAAGAACCCGGCTGATAGATGAACAAAGAAATCACTAAGCAGGTAAGTAAAATAATTAGTTTTGGTTTATTAAATACAGTTATATATTACAATTATACATTTTTGTTATTTAACATATAAATATTGTGAAATTATGTGGTTTTTTTTTCTTGAAGTGACACCACCCTAGTTATGCTCGGTTTTTGGCGAATTTTGTTACACCAAACTCAAAAGTTTGCCCATTACTGGTCTAGGAAGTGTGGCTCATCAATTCCTCTAACGTCATTATCAATGCCTAGATAAAACCTAATGTGAAAACTAAACGAAGCTATGTAATGAAGAAGAGGATATTGACTAATGGCTTATTTATGACATTGCCTGTTGAAGACATCATTTTTAAAATGTATTTTTATTAGTTACAGACAGGAAGGAAGAGGGAGAACTAGAAACATCCCTGATCAGAGAGAATCATTAATTGACTGCCTCCTGCATGTTCCCCACTGGGGATAAAGCCCGCAATCCAGGTATGTGTCCTTGACTGGAATTAAATCTGGGACCTTTAGTCCACAGGTCAATGCTCTAGCCACTGAGTCAAACCAGCTAGGTGAAGACATCACTTTTTTTTTTTTTGAAAGTTATGTTTTCTTTTTTTAATATATTTTATTGATTTTTTACAGAGCGGAAGGGAGAGGGATAGAAAGTCAGAAACATCGATGAGAGAGAGACATCGATCAGCTGCCTCTTGCACACCCCCTACCGGGTATGTGCCCGCAGCCAAGGTACATGCCCTTGCCGGAATCGAACCTGGGACCCTTCAGTCCGCAGTCCAATGCTCTATCCACTGAGCAAAACCGGTCTCGGCGAAGACATCATTTTTAAACTTTATTTTTATGGTTGACTCTATTACAGATGTCACCATTGATTCCTCCTTTGTCCACCTTCACCTAACCCTCACCCCTGAAGTCATCATTTTTGTAGTGGGTCTTTATTTGAATTTTATCAATTTGCCCAGAGTGTGAGCTCACTAAAGTAACAAAAGATTAATATGTAAACAACAATGCTCTTGAAATTAACTGTAATGAGAAATTTAACTGGCAAAAGGACTGGCTATTCTGAGAGAAATGTTTAAGAAACTATAAGTAAAATTATGGTACTTATACTCACAGCCAGATATGATGCATTTTAGATATCTGTTAGCATTGGGTTTGATATTTCAGCAACAGATTCTTACTGCACATTAAATCCTTTACCACAGTTTTTAACTATAGTCCATAATATTGCTAATGGGTCATTAAGTAGCCATTCCTCAGACAGAACCATCCTTTCTTTATACATGCCAATATTATTGAAAAGATAAAAGCCAGGTTCTTCTTCTTCTTCTTCTTCTTTTTTACTTTTGCATCACAAAATGTTTTATCTCTAAGTTACTTCTATCTCTTATCTGATCTCATACATCTAACCTTATTTCATAATTTTATCATCTGAATCTCATATTGATTTGGCTTTTCATGCCTTCTGCAATATAATAGTGAAAAGATTATATATAACCTGGACTGGCTATACTGTAATGTGGGGCCCAGGGCAAATGGAAAATGTGGAGATTCTTGTTTATAATTAAGAATTTGAGGAGAAACCAAGATAGTGGCATAGGTAAACACCTAAACTGCTGCCTCACAAAACAATTTCAAAACTACAACTAAAAGACAAAAAGGACATCATCCAGAACCACAGGAAGGCTGGCTGAGTGGAAATTCTACAACTAGAAGGAAAGAGAGAAGTGCACAGAGGCTTGGAGGAACTGTGGAAGGCAGAGGTGCTGAGTTGCACATGCGTGCGTTGAGGGCTGGCAACTGGTGTGTGGCTGGCTTTTGCAAGTGGGAGGGAGTCAAAAGCTCCCAGCTGTGCTAGACTCCAGTTCCGGGTGAGACTCTGGGGACCTGGACTCCTACGGGGTGAAATTGAACTGTCAGGAAAGAGAAAAGCACACTGAAACTCAGAAGAATAGCAGAAAGCAGAAGTACCAAGGTGCGCACATGGAGAGGGTAGGCAAATGAGTATGCAGCTGGCTTTCTCAAGTGGGAGGGAGACAGAGGCTCCTGACTGCACTGAAATCCAGTTCCAGGTGAGACTCTGGGGGCCCGGGCTCATTCGGGGAGAAACTGGATTGCCTGGCAGTGGCCAGAACTTGAAGACGGATTTCTCTCAGAGTTGCCTTCAGCGATTACAGAGAGACACTAAAACACAGGGGCCTATTAGGGCAGGGCTATTGGGAAACCAATGCTGTCTGCTCCGCCCTGAGACTCTGCCCAATCCAAACCAAGCAGAGAGGCTTTTGCAAGTCTTATCTCATAAAGGTGTTTCCAGCACAGAAGTTCTCCCAGTGTAGACACAGCTGATCCTCACAGCCAATTGGCCTGGAGGTCAATTCCTCCCAGTGATACCAACAACAATCAAGTTTTAACTACGACAAGACTGTACACATAGCACACACAGGGGTGCACCAAGAGTGTCCACCTCAAGTAACTGGGGAGGCTGAGCCACTGGGCATATAGGACACCTTGCACACAAAGCCACTCTATCAACTCAGGGAAGCAGCTAAAATGCAGACACTAAGAAACAGATCACAAATAAAAGAAATGAAAGAAAGAAAATGACTAGATATAAAACCATGGTTTTAAGGTTCTTCAACCTAGAAAATTTGGCTGATAAATTTAGTGAGACCTTCGAGAATATTAAAAAGGACCAACTGAAAATTAAGCATACTCTGACTGAAAAAAAAAATATTTTACAGAGATCTAACAGCAGACAAGAGGAATGCATGAATCAAGTCAAAGATTTGAAATACAAAGAAGCAAAAAACACTCACCTGGAAAAGGAAAACACACACACACACACACACACACACACACACACACACACACAAAAAGAATCTAATAATATTATGATATTGTAAGAAGCCTCTGAGACAACTCCAAATGTGCTAACATCAGAATTATGGGGATACCAGAAGAAGAGTGAGAGCAAGATACAGAAAACCTATTTGAAGAAATAATGATTGAAAACTTCCCCCACCTAGTAAAAGAAATAGACTTATAAGTCCAGAAAGCACACAGAACCCCAAACAAAAGGAATCCAAAAAGGACCACACCAAGACATGTCATAATTAAGATGCCAAGAGCAAAAGATAAAGGGAGAATATTAAAAGCAGCAAGAGAAAAAAAAGTTAGTTACCTACAAGGGAGCACCCATATAATTGTCAGCTGATTTTTCAATAGAAACTATGCAGGCCAGACAGGAGTGGCAAGAAATATTCATAGTGATGAATAGCAAGAACCTACAATCAAGATTACTCTACCCAGCAAAGCTATCATTCAGAATTGAAGGTCAGATAAAGAGCTTCACAGATAAGAAAAAGCTAAAGGAGTTCATCATTGCCAAACCAGTATTATAAGAAATGCTGAAAGATATTTTTTAAAAAGGAAGAAGAAAAAGGGAAAGATAAAAATTATGAATAACAAATACATATCTATCAACAAGTGAATCTAAAAATCAAGTGAATAAAAAAATCTGATGAACAGAATTAACTGGTGAATATAAAAGAATCAGGGGCATAGAAAGGGAGTGGACAGACAATTCTTTGGTTGGGGGAGGGTTTTGGGGGAATGCAGGAAGAGACTGGACAAAATCATACTCCTATGGTTGAGGACAGTGCGGGGGGGAGTTAAGGGCAGAAGGTGGGGTGGGAACTGGGTGGAGGGGAGCTATGGGGGGAAAGAGGAACAATTGTAATAATCTAAACAATAAAGATTTATTAAATTTAAAAAATTAAATTAAGAATTTGAAGATCTTGACAGCAGATCATAAAAAAAAGGGGGGGGTTCTTCTAAATTCAGGGCCCTAAGTGATGGCTCAGGTCACATACTAATGAAGTCACCCTAAATATAACAATATTTTAGTGCAAGATTCAGCAAATTACCACCCATTGTTCAAATCTAGCTGCTCCCTATTTCAGTAAATAAAGTTGTATGGTAGTGTAGCCATGCCCATTGGTATTGTCAATGCCTGCTTTGCTCCACAATAGCAGAGTTTTATACATGCTACAGAGATCATATGGCCCACAAGACTGAAATATTTAACATCCGATCCTTTCAGAAAAAGTTTTCAGATTTCTGCTCTAGTATCTGATCTGTGTGGCTGCGTGCCTCATCCTTACTATTCAAAAAGGAGACCCAGCTTAATCCACTCTCTGCACAAGAAACCAAGGAGGGCTCAGAGCATGCAGATATAAATAGAAGAATCTGGAGATTATTGACCCACTCTGAGGCCACAAACTGAAATGCCAAGAATTTCTATGACACTGTAGGACAGCAACACCCATGAATTCTCCACGCAGAAGCCTACAAAGCTATCTGATCTCTTCTAAATATACTTAATGGGTACCTGGGATTTCTAACCACCACTACCACAAGACCACATGCCTTGCCAACTCCAGTAAGAGGACTGGTATTGCCTGGAGTCTTGTGTGTCCATTTCATGAGAGATTGAGCTAAAGAACAGTTCTTCTTAGATTGCCTTGAAATAAAAACTTTGAAATCCTTTAGCTCTGCATTTGGCAGTTCGACACGCAACCACAATTCCCCTGAATCAGGGACCCACATAATCTTAATATCTGGGCTTGAGCCCCTATCAAAACCTTTAGAGGATTCTGATATTTTCTTCTCTATGTTGTAACCATAATTCAATATCTCAATTATTCTACACTAGGGGCCTGGTGCACAAAGATTCATGCATGGAGAGGTGGGTCCCTTGGCCTGACCTGCACCTCTCCTATCTGGGAACCCCCAAGGGAGCCTTCTCCAATCTGGGAGTTTCTGTCTGTCTTTGCAATGAATTTCTGAGGCCCCAACCTAGTTTGATTTGTTGCTCACAGAATAACAGAGACTTTTTTCCTTCTTCTTTGCTTCATTGGTGGAGATTTCCTGGAAGTTTTAGGCTATCTTCCCTTAATTTTTCCTAGACACTCTGATTTTACTTATATCTCTCAACTTTGTTTTCCCTCCACCTCCCAATACAACAGTAATTTGCTCCAGGCTCACTTTGCTCTAGTGTTTAGGAGATTCATCTGCCACCTGAACTACAGTTCCCTGTATTCCTGGTGTTCCCCACACTCTGGGCTTCCACTTCCAGTCCTGGGGCTGCCATTAGAACTACTACTCCAAGAATTCCTGGTGCTCCCCTCCAACCCCCTGCTTTTGGTTTTCCCTTCCTGCTATGTCTCCATCCCCAGGCCTCCTGCTCGGCCAAGTTCTCCAAGCCTCTCCACTCTCCACCAGTTCTCCTGCTCTGTTCTCTGCAAGATGCCTGTGTGTGCAAATTAACCATTCATCTTTGTCAGGTTAATTTACATACTCACTCCTGATTGGCTGTTGAGCATAGTTGAAGTACAGTCAATTTATATGTTTCTCTTTTATTATACAGGATTCTCTCAAGGCTACAGCCAACTCTCTGTTTTCTTAGAGTGTGTAAATAAAAATCCTATGTTTTCACTTCTAATCTAGATTAAAAAAAAAAATAGATTAGACCAACCTCCTCTCAGGGAGGAGGGTTACTTGGCATCAGCCATGAAGACTCTCAAGTATCAGCTGTAAGTTTATAAATTCTTGTTTGAAGAGAGATAGCACCAGCCCCTTGCATTCCATGTATTCCCCCTTCTCTTTCTTGGGAGAAGCAGCATTTTCAAATTCCCCTTCATTTCCTCCTCCCTTTACCTCTGGGAAAGACAACACATCCACAGCCCTCTCCCTGATCCCTTTTTTCTGCTTTCCCTTTCTATCCTTATAAAAATACTAGAGGCCCAGTGCACAAATTTGTGCACCAGGTAGGGTCTTTCAGCCTGACCTGCGGGATAGGGCTGAAAATGACTCTCCAACATGCCCCGAGGGGTCCTGGATTGTGAGAAGGCACAGGCCAGGCTGAGGGACCCCCACCAGTGCACAGTTGGGGCTGGGAAGGTACACAAGAGGTAGGACAGCTAGGCAGGGGTTGTGGGAGGGCTCCAAGATGTGTCTGACCTGTCTCACTCAGTCATAATTGGCCGGACCCCAGCAGCAAGCTATCCTACAGGTCGGAGCGTCTGCCCCCTGATGGTCAGTGCACATCATAGCGAGCAGTTGAGCAGCCTTAGCATATCATTAGCATATTATGCTTTGACTGGTTGAATGGCTGACCCGTTGACCAGACACTTAGCATATTAGGCTTTTATTATATAGGATTTGCCTGTACTGAGATATTAAAATGAGTTTTTGAGGACAAGAGTTCCCATCTTCCTGAGATGCCAGCACACAAATAAACCTCTTTCCTTTCCACCAGCACTTGTAGGGACCGGTTATAGCGTTAAGCCTGGGAATGACTTGTTGGCAAAGCCACAAACAAGTCCCAGCTTACAGGGCACAGCCCTCTTAGCATAGTTAAGCTTGATCTTCTGACTGCTCCCTAGATCTTTTCTGGGCAGCTAATGGGCTGTGGGAGGTGCAGCAAATGCTGCCAAAATAAGTGAAACTCACAATAACATTGTAACTATGGTGACCATTACCTTGTTTACCTCTGACTCTAAAATAAAGCATCAACTTGCAGTCTGGATCTGTTCTGTGGTCTTAATCATGCACATAGGATCCACCTAGATCCAGCTTATTGTCTTTGTCTGTCTTTTCTTCATCCTTTGCCAGCCCTCCCTCAGGCTTGCCCAACCCTTGGCTCTGCTGGCACGGCACAACACTCATCTCACAAGTATGGCTCTTGTTGCACTACGCAGCTGAACCTGAGTATGGTTACAATGCTAGTTTCATGGATTCTGTAGAAGACATGACCACTGGTAAAAGATAGTAAATGGTATGTAAGAAATGAAGGATGGTTTAATACTCACAGCAAGAGCAGTAGCTAGAGTAACAGCATTTTTGCACCATTTTCCCAAAGGTGATACAAGGACCAATTTACATCTGTACTTGTCGTAGGTTACTTTATAAGAAAGGCATTTTTAGCTTAGGGAAGGACAAGGATTTTTTAATTAATGCATGACAATACTACAGTATCTCTTCCTTATTCACTAGGAATACATTCCAAGACCCCAATGGATACCTGAAACCATGGATAGTTCCAAAACCTATATGTACTATGTATTTGCCTATGTATACCTACCTATGATAAAGATTAATGCCTTTTCCAGCTTAATACATACTTATCACACACTATAGCCTTAACTTTTGCAGTTTGAGATGTGACAACAAAACTAGCATGAATTCCTTTTTCCTTCACAATTTCATGGACAGAAGATTTGTTTTTACCATGTACCTTAGCAACCTCAACATATGGTTTTTCTCTCTCTCCTTTTTAAATCAAGAATTTTTCACACAGAGGAAGCATTTTGGGGCTTCTCTTTGACATATCTGAATTGTCATTATCACGAGAGCTTGTGTGTAGTCCATGTGATAATCAAAATGGCTACTAAGTGACTAATGGGTGGGGAGCATATACAGCATGACTGTGCTGGACAAAGGGATGATTCATGTCCCAAGTGAGACGAAGCAGAAAGGCATGAGATTTCATCAGGCTACTCAGAACATTATGCAACTTCAAACTTATGAATTGGCCCTAGCTGGTTTTGCTCAGTGGTTAGAGCATTGGCCTGCAGACAGAAGGATTACAGGTTCAATTATGGTCAAGGACACTTAGCTCAGTTGGGGCATGTGCCAAAGGCAACCTGTCAATGTGTCTCATTTACATTGAAGTTTCTCTTTGTGTTTCACCCTCTCCCTTCCATTCTCTCTGGAAAAAAAAAAATCAATGGAAAAAGTATTCTTGGGTGAGAATTAACAAATTTATGAATTGTGAATTTGGCTAATTTTCCATTTAATATTTTCAGACCAACACAGACTGCAGGTAGTTGAAATCATGATAAATGAAAATGGATAAGGAGGGACAACTGCATAAGCACATGTGGCCTGTGCTCTAGAAGGAAATGTTATTTTTACTACACCCAACAGTAAGAAGATTTGTCCTTTGCTCTGAAGGAAGATACTCTATCTTCCAAGGCAGATTGCTACACAAACATCCTTGAAAGCACAGTTCAGATTAGAAGACAACCAAAGCCTTGGCTGCAATGCATGACAATACTACAGTACTGTTTAAAAGCACTTGACATCCTAAGTTCTCATCGAAACACTAATTTTTAAGCTTTAAACTCCTTGGTATATGCTAAGTACGATTTCCCAAACCAGACTGATTAACTTAGTACCAAAGTAGTTTTTTTTTTTTAAGTATATTTAAAAATATATTTTTATTGATTTCCAAGAGAAAGGAAGAGGGGGTGAGAGGTAGAAACAACACTGATGAGAGAATCATTGATCAGCTGCCTCTTGCACACCCCACACTTGGAATTGAGCCCACCCTGGTCATGTGTCCTGACCAGGAATCGAACCATTACTTCTTGATTCATAGGTTCATGCTCAACCACTGAACAACGCCAGCTATCGGTGTAGTTTCTTTCTTTAAAAAAGATTTATCGATGTTTTCTAGGGAGAGAGGAAAGGAGAGGGAAAGAAACATCAATATGAGAGGGGAACATTCATCAGCTGCCTCCTGCATACCCCCTACCAGGGACTGAGCTGCAACCCAGGGATGGATCCTGTCCCGAAATTGAACTGGCAATCTTTCGGTGCACAGGATGACCCTCAGCCAACTGAGCCACCCCAGCTAGGGCAGGCAACTTGTCCTTCAATGGCCTCTATATGGACTTGGTCTTCTGCCGTGACTCCTCTCTCCCATCCCCAGAGCTATAGATGAGTCGCCTTTTTTTTCTGAGAGTGAGTTGAAATTTTGCTAATTTCTTTCCTGTTGTGTGATTTTTCAGGTAAAGTTGTATCAATTATTATTGCTGTAGATAGGTAAACAACTTGGGTCCCATGATATATTTAAAGCACTTAGCCACTCCCCTATCCATTGAGTTCTCAATTTCCGGAAATTATGTGTATTTATGTGATAACACAATAATTATGTAGTGCAAATGAGAAGCCAAATAAGAGTAAATGAAAGGAAACAGGAAGAGGAATCAGGAACTGACTCCAAACAAAACATCATCCGGAGGAAACAGGATAAGCCTGTCCAGATACTGGCAATTATGAGGAAGGAAAAGCAATTACCAGAACAGATGGACGGAAACAGGGTAACTAACAGAGGTGGAACCATGCTTATTTGAGAAAGTGTGTCCGGATATTTGGAAAGGCTGAATAGAATTTGTGCTCATTTTCTGTAGCTCCTAGATCTATAACAATATTATATGTGTGCACTTACTAGGCAGGCATGAGTTCCTGTAAACTATCAAGTTGTTTCCTAAACCTGTAACTGTCACTTCTGACTTCTTGTCTTTTTATGTATATGTATGCTATTGTTTTAATGGCTGATGACTTGGTTTGTTCATTTCCCACTTCTCAGGATATTTTATTTCCTAAAGAATTATACAAGTTTATGGAGATGACTGGTAAGTATATTAAAACCAGGTCTGTCCTAGAAAATATGACACAGATGGTTGTGGGGCAGTAAAAAAAAGAACTGTTAATCCTGCAATAAAGTGTCTTATTGTCTGCTGTGTTTTTCAAAAGCTTGCAGAGCAAGACATATGTTATTGTTTCATTTCTTATGATATAACTAAATTCCTTCAAACACATACAATTTAAAAATAATCTATTCTTGAGTAAATTACAATACAAGAATAAAAATGCAATCTCTTTTAGATTTCCAAGCTGTCCAAAAGATTATTATGTATATTAAATTATATACTCTGTACTCTGCATTCCATTAGAGCTACAAAAGAGATTTAGCAATTTTTAAATTTCTTACTAAAGTAAAACCCTCACTAATTATTCATCAGCTATAAAAACATTATAATTGTTCAATGTTTCGAGACATTTCGGTGTATGAACAAACTCCAATTTTAGTAGTTTATTATCTGCTTTGATAAAGATAGAGCACCTTTTTCTTGCATACTCCAAATTAAACATCAAATGTAATATTTTAAAAAATGACTAGAATCACTGACAGAGTAGGAAAATATTTTGGTTTTTCAAGGTAAATAAGAAAATGGAAACTCAGTTTTTCTCCAGGAATCATATTCCCAAAAGATATTGATACCAAATTTTTGGACTGGGACCTAAATTGTTTGTCCACCGGAATCCAAGAATGAATCCACAGACAGGAAGTTGTATAGCAAAGGTGGAGATTTATTGAAGAACAAGTATAGACTCCCACTTGTGGAGAGAGAAGAGTCCCACAGAATGGACTTCCCAAAATAGGGGTAGAGGAGGGGGAAGAGAGAGAAAGGTCCCACTGAGTTCCTTTTCCCTACAGCTGATAAAGATTGCTGATTCTGGTGCCTTTCTATCCCCTCTGATTGGTCACTATTCCCTTAGACTGGTTACCATAGTAATTCCTGGGCTCAGAGGTGGAACCTCTTGTGAGGGGTTCTCCCCCTCCTCCCTTATTGTTTTCCTATTCCCTTTGGGGTTTCTTCTCCTTCTGAGTGAAGGGCTTCCTTCTCTTTATTTTGTAAATATAGACCTTTCTTAGCTACTTTCAGTTCCCTTTTTTTATGGAAATATAACTGTTGCTGCTTCCTTGTGTTATGGAAATGTCACTGCACCTGGCTTCCTTCTGTTATGGAAATGTATCTTCTCCCAGTCTGTGGCCCCCTTTTTTTTTTCTTGGACCCCAATTCTAAAAATCCCTAAACCTGCCCATATTACCCTTAAACTCATGCTTCAATATGCCCAGCTAGAAGTGCATTAAAACCATTTTTTCAGACTCTTAAGGTTCATACTCTTTCTATAACATGAAAATGTTTCTATTTATGATTCTCATAGAGAGTTGATTCTAATTTTATTGAATTTAGTAGTGCCTGGACAGATTTATGTATATCCCTTGTCACCTGACCAATGGACATTTCTTTTTTAATCCATTTTTATTTTATATTTGTATATATTTTAAAATGAAAATAATAAGTCTAGTTAACATCACCACCATAGAAAGTTACACATTTTTTTTGTAATGAGAACTTTTAAGATCTACTCTCATAGCATTTTTCAAATATGCAATGCAATCTTAACTATAGTCCTGTGCTGTACATTATGTGCCTGTGATTTATTTATTTTATAACTGGAAATTCATACCTTTTGCCCATTTTGCCCACCTTGCATTCCCCCATCTGATCTCTGGCAACCTCCATCCAATATGTTCTCTGAATCTATTGCCTTGGTTTCCATTTTTTTTTTTTGGGGGGGGGGGAGTGTCAGGAGAGTAGATCCCACATAAAAGTGAGATCAGATGGTTGAGAAGGCTAAAAGGGCCTAATTCCAATGTAACCCTGATATTTGAGGCTAGTGATCTGAATCCGTGGCAGATAACCTATAATTAAGTCACGGCCTCCTTCCCAGATACTGGTCTTGCAGAACCAGTTACAGAGGCCATGGGGCTGTGAATAGTGTACTGCCCCAGAGCGAGGGTTATTAACACTGGATCAGGCCAAACCATCAGTTATGGCCAGGAGTCCCCCAACACCTGGGGGCTTTCTTGCAAAGCCCACGAAAGGGACCAGAAGTATAACCCATATTTTCAGGACAAAGGCCACACAGGGAGGGAGATAATGTTGTAATGTACCCCCATCTTACAGAGAACGCCTCAAAAAGTCGAATTATGGAGTCATTTATTAAAAGCCGGTGGCATACGAGGTCTGGAGCAAAAGCGCTCCAGACTTTGCAGCCCCAAACAGCTCAACACAGCTGGCTTATATTGCAGATTATCACAAAAGTATTGATTGCATCTTTGGGTCTGGAATGAGGAACCTGCTTGGCAGAAAAAGCATTTTTTTACAGAAGCAAAAATCGAGTAAGTTAGTATCTAAGAATCACTAAATCAACAGAAAGACATTATCTGGGACCACCTGGGCAATTTAGAATAATTGTGCTGCCCGAAGTTTGGGATTACTGAGTCAAACAGAATGCACTATCAGTCGCTGCTTGAGGCAATTTAGGATAATTGTGCTTTCTTGATTCCAGGACCACTGTGTCAACTGAAACTCAGTTATCTGTAGTTACTGAGATAACTGGGAATAACTGAGCTGTCCTGGCTCCCAGAGGAATGTGCTTCAATGACCAGTAAGATCACAATCAATGGGATATTCAAAACATCATCAATGGAGTATTGGGATAGCATACATAAGTTCCAGAAAATCAAAGTAACTTTCTATTGTTTTAGCAAACAAGTACAGAACCCAAATAGTAGTTTTTACCTGATATGATTGCTACCATCCTATCTAATAAAAGAGTAACATGCAAATATGACTGTACCTTGGCTCCTGATTGGCTATGCTACCAGCCAATCAGGAGCAGGGGGGCAGGGCCATGCGGCACAAGCACCTGGCCCTGGGGGTGGAGACAAAGTTGCGGTGGTGATGGCAGTGAGCGGTTCACCCTCGGGCTCAGAGATGAGGCAGTGGCTCAGAGATGAGGCGGTGGCGGCGCTGCGAGCGCCTGCCCTGAGGGGAGGAGACGAGGCAGCGGCAGCGTGGCACTCCAGCCAGAGCTGAGAAGACTGAAGGCTCCGGCTGGAGTGAAGCCTCCATCCCGCCAAAGCAAAATTTGAAGGCAACAGCCAGAGGGAAGGTCTGGGTCCCAGGTTCCAGAGGAAAACTGGTCCTGGCAGCCAGGGGAAGGAAAGCCTATTGCATGAATCTTCATGCAATGGGCCTCTAGCACTTCAATATAAAGGAAAGCCCCATGTATGTTCCTTCACTTAGATTTGGACAGCTGTTCCCTGAGTCCGCCAGTGTATTAAACAATGTCCCTCCTCTTCTTTGAAGAAATCCTTGGTTTTCTTTGGTCTTCTCCAACATGGTATGTGGATGAAAAGAGCTATATGCTAACCTGACAAGATCAGGAAGGCCTGCATGACAGTCTTGCAAACTCAGACACCTAAAGTAACCACAAAGGATCGTCTGAAATTAAACTTTAACTAAATGCAGTTATGGTGGGCAATTACATCCTAGGCCAGTATCTTCACTGAGAAGGCCAACGTTTACCTTAACTGAGCCTATCTGTCTTTTTGCATCCATAATACCACACCCTTGAAATATCTGGGTAATTTGTAACTTCCCTTTTTCTTTTTAAAAATATATTTTATTGATTTTTCACAGAGAGAAGCGAGAGGGATAGAAAGTCAGAAACACTGATGAGAGAGAAACATCGATCAGCTGCCTCTTGCACACCCCCTACTGGGGATGTGCCCGCAACCAAAGTACATGCCTTTGGCTGGAATCAAACCTGTGACGTTTCAGTCTGCAGACTGATGCTCTATCCACTGAGCCAAACTGGTTTCAGTGTAATTTCCCTTTTTCTGGACCCCCTGGGGCACAACCAAAAGTGCTGGGCTCCAGGACAAATACCACAAATTCCTTCATTTATCAAGTTTATTATTCCTGCACTCACCTAAGTATGTGTTCATCATTTAACTTTTTTTTAAAAAATATATTTTATTGATTTTTTACAGAGCGGAAGGGAGAGGGATAGAAAGTCAGAAACATCGATGAGAGAGAGACATCGATCAGCCGCCTCTTGCACGCCCCCTACTGGGAATGTGCCCGCAGCCAAAGTACATGCCCTTGCCGGAATCGAACCTGGAACCCTTCAGTCCGCAGTCCGACGCTCTATCCACTGAGCCAAACCGGTCTCGGCCATCATTTTACTTTTTATCCAATCCCAGGAGTTCTCCACCTCCCCTCAACACCCCCCTCCCACCTTTGCTTTATCCCACCTCTCTAATCTGTCACCAATGGATTTCATGTAACCCTTTGATTGCAATGTATAAATACAGATGTAACCTACCATTCGCCAGAGCATTATCTCAATTCATTGAAGTTCTGCTTCCCAGTATGTGTTGACAGTTTGGCTCCAATAAACTCACAAAAAACTCTTTACAGGTTTCAATGGTTTTTACATTAACAGGTGTTTGTCTTTCTCTGCCTTACTTATTTTAGTTAGAAGAATGCCCTCAAGGTCCATCCATGTTTTCACAAATAACAATATTTTTTTATGGTTGTTATTGTAGGATTTTCAGTTGTATTACTATTTCAGACGAATGTTTCAATTCCTTCGATCTTTCTTATAATAAAAGATAGGTTTTTTCTTTGGAGATAATATATATTAATGCTCACTGGAGGACATTTTTTCTATTTTTATTGATTTTTAGAGAGAGAGAAAGGAAAAGAAAGGAAAAACATTGATGTGAGAGGGAAACATCGATTGGTTGGTTACCTTCTGTAGTCACTGGACAAGGCATCAAAATTACAACCTAGTTATATATGCCTTACTGGGAATCGAACCTGCAACTCTTTTTTGGTATATGGGATGATGCTCCAACCAACTGAGCCACCCGTCCAGGGCAAGTTTATATTTTTAAGTAAAAATATAGGAAGTTGAACTCCAAACGGAACCTAAGTTAAAACAAATTTTCCTATGTTATAGGGTACTGGTTCTGAACCTTTTTAATGCCTCAATCCTTTAATACAATTCCTCATGTGTGGTGACCCTAAACCATAAAATTATTTTTGTTTTCCATAATGGCTCACCAACTCCTATCAATAATGTGCAAGGGTTTCCTGTTCACCACATCCTCCACAACATTTTATTGATTTCAGAGAGGAAGGGAGAGGGGAGGGAGAGAGAGAGAAAGAGAGAAACATCAATGATGAGAGAAACCATTGTTTGGCTGCCTCCTGCACACCCCACATTGGGGATCGAGCCCACAACCTGGGCATGTGCCCAGACCGGGAATTGAAGCATAACCTCCTGATTCATAGGTAAACGATCAACCACTGAGCTACGCTGGCTGGGCAGTTTTGTTTTGTTTTTGATAACAGCTGTTCCAACATGTGTGAGGTGATATCTCACTGTAGTTTTGATTTGCATTTCCCTAATGTTTAGTAAAGTTGAGCACCTTTTCATACTTGTATATTGGACATTTGTATGTCTCCTTTGGAAAAATGTCTGTTCAATTCCTATGTCCTTCTTTTTAATCAGTTAATTTGTGTGGGTTTTTATTTCTATTGAATTGTAGGGATCCCTTATAAATTTGGATGTTAATACTTTATCAGATATATGATTTGCAAATATTTTTCTCCCAGTTTATAGGTTACCTTATCCTTGCATTGATTTGTTTCCTTTGTGCGCAGAATCTAGTTTGGTGTAATCCCACTTTCTTATTTTCACTTTTGTTACCTGTGCTTTTTCTGTCACGTCCAGAAATTATTGCAAAAGCCAATGTTAAAGAGTTTCCCCCTATGTTTTTTGTTTTTGTTTTTATTATTATTGCTATTTTTTTCTTTTTTTTTATGTTTTCTTTTTAAAAAATTTTAAAATTTATTGATTAAGATATTACATATGTGTCCTCATCTCCCATTACCTCTTCCAACCCCCCAATTACCACTTATGCCCTCACCCCCCATCCCTCCCATGACTGTGTCCATTGATTAGGCTTATATGCATGCATGCAAGTACTTTGGTTGATCTCTTCCCCTTACCCCCACCCTCCCTTCCTTCCCTCTGAGGTTTGACAGTCAAAGCTTCTCTGTCTCTGGATCCGTTTTTGTTCATCAGTTTATGTTGTTCATTATATTCCATAAATGAGTGAGATCATGTGATACTTATCTTTCTTTGACTGGCTTTCTTTGACTTACTTAGCATAATGCTCTCCAGTTCCATCCATGCTCTAGTTTGAAGCAGCCATCTTTTCCTCCTTTTTCTTCTTTTTCCTCTTCTTAAAGAATACCTCGCAGCATTTCATATAATACTGATTTTGTGTTGATGAACTCCGTTAGCTTTTTCTTATCTGTGAAGCACTTTATCTAATCTTCAGTTCTGAATGATAGCTTTGCTGGGTAGAGTACTCTTGGTTGTAAGTTTTTGTTATTCCTCACTTTGAATATTTCTTGCTATTCCTGTCTGGCCTGCATAGTTTCTCTTGAGAAATCAGCTGACAATCATATGTGTGCTCCTTGTAGGTAACTGTTTTCTCTTGCTGCTTTTAATATTCTCTCTTTGTCTTTTGTCAATCTGTTCCATGTTTCCATGCCTTTGGTTCTATTTTATTCATCAGTTTATTTTTAAAATATATTTTTTATTAATTTCAATCCCTGAGACATGATGGCTGCGCTCATAAGTTTATTTTGTTCATTAGATTTCTTATTTATTTATTTTGATTTTTAGATTCTATTATTGATAGATATGTATTTATAGCCACTTTATTGTTCATATTTTTATCAGTTTTTTCCTTCCTCTTCTTAAAGATCCTTCAAATTTCATTGATACTGACTTGGTGGTGATGAACTCCTTAAGCTTTTTCTTGTCTGACCTTCAATTCTAAATGATAGTTTTGCTGGATAGACTAATCTTGGTTATAGGTCTTTGTTTTTCATCACTTTGAATATTTCTTGTCACTCCCTTCTGATCTGAAAAGTTTCTGTTGAGAAATCAACTTCATCACTTTGAATATTTCTTGCCATTTCCTCCTAAATTGCAAAGTTTCTGTTGAGAAATTAGCTAATAGTCATGGGTGCTCCCTTGTAGGTAATTGTTTTCTCTTGCTGCTTTTAAGATTCTGTCTTTGTCTTTAACCTTTGTCATTTAAGTGTGATGTGTCTTGGAATCAAATTGTGACCTCCTCATTCATAGGTCAACGCTCAATCACTGAACCACGACAGCCAAGCTCTCCTTCATTTCCGACTTGCCCTTTTTCTTGTCTTTGGTGGTCTCACTAAGTTCCCTGAAATTCTTAGTAAGTTCCTTGACATTCTCTCTAAGTTCCTTGAAGCTGTCATTAAATTCCTTGAGTGTGGCTGGTGTGGTTCTGCAGTTGAGCATAGATCTATGAACCAGGAGGTCAGGAGGTCACGGTTGATTTCCAGCTGGGGTACATTCCTGGGTTGAGGGCTCTATCCCCAGTGTGGCCTGCAGGAGGTAGCCTATCAGTGGTTCTCTCTCATCTTTGATGTTTTTATCTCTCTCTCCCTCTCTCTCTCATATATATATATATATATATATATATATATATATATATATAACTCGTGTACATTAAAAGGGTATTAACTGGAGAAAATGATTTAATATTACTATTTTCTCTTTCTCTATAATAGAAGTAATAATAAAATTACTAATTTTATTACTAAATAAAATTAGTAAAATGTATATGAAAACCTTTTTCTTGTCAGAGTCTGTGGCGCACCAAGGACCCAGAGTCAAGTTCCCACTCACTCACATGTGCCTCAAAATCACATGAGACCCAGACCCAGCTGCCCCCCCACCCCCTCATTGAGGTGGATCTAAACCCGGCCAGTCCCTCCCTTGTCAAGCCCCACAAGGCAGGGGGCATCCTCGGATCCCCTGGCCCAGCACTAGGGCAGGGGGGCATGGCCTAAGGTCCCCCATCAAGTCCCATCAGGTGGGAGACACAACCTGAGATCCCCTGTCAAGCTCCACTGGGTAGGTGGCATGGCCTGAGGTCTGCCATCAAGCCCCACCAGGCAGAGGAGCACAGCCTCAGGTCCCCTGGCCGAGCACTGGGACGGAGGTACAGTCTCAGGTCCCCCATCAATCTCCACTGGCACAGGGGCATAGGCTCAGGTCCCCTGTGAAGCCCTGCTGGGTGGGGGTACAGCCTGAGGTCCCCAGTCAAGCCCATCCAGGCAGGAAGGGCACAGCCTCAGGTCCCTTGGTCTGGTGCTGGGGCAGAGAGTATGGTCTGAGGTCCCCCAGCCTAGTACGGGGGTGGGCGTGCGGCTTGAGGTCCCCTGTCAAGCCCTGCCAGATGGAGGCACAGCCTGATGTCCCCTGTCAAACCCTGCCAGGTGGAGATAACAGTCTGAGGTGCCCTCACCCAGCACCAGGATGGGAAGCGCACCTTGAGATCCCCTGTCAAGCCCTGCCGGGTTGGGAGTGTGGCCTATAGTCCCTTGTCAAGCCGCACCAGGTGGGAGGCACGGCCTGAGGTCCCCCAGCCTGGAGCTGGGACAGGGGAGCAGCCTGAGGTACCCTAGCCCAGCACCAGGGCAGGAAGCACACCTTGAGGTTCCCTGTCAAGGCCTGCAGGGTGGAGGGCATAGCCTGTGGTCCCCTGTCAAGCCCTGCAGGGCACGGGGAGCAGCCAGAGGTTCCCTAGCTGAGCACCAGGATGGGAAGTACACTTTGAGGTCCTCCGTCAAGCCCCATTGGGTGGAGGACATGGCCTCAGGTCCCCTGGACTGGTGCCGGGGTGGGGGTTGAGGCCTGAGGTCTCCTGTCAAGCCCCTCTGGATTGGGGGACGGTATAGGTCTCCCGTCCCACGTGCCACAGCCATGCCCTTTGGCCGGCCTCCCATCCTGCTGCCACGACCACCTCATGCTCTCTGTGAGCAGATATGCAAAGGGAAGGCTGGGCCAGGATAATTGGGAGGGGGTTATGGGGGCCAGCATCCTGGGTGAGCTGGGCCTCATAGCCTCTCTGCTTCAGCTCCCAGCACCCTGGACCTAAGGAGTAGTGCTTTCATAGGGGCCTGGCAGGCACTGGTATGGCGATGCCTTAAAAGCAGAAGAAGCCCCCTTGAACTCTGGCTGGAAGTGCATTGGGAACTTATGACCGGGGAAGCAGCCCAACATCAGGACTGAAATAAGACCTTGGGTAACCTCCAGAGGGGTGACTTCAGTCCTTCACTGTGGCCACGCTCCCTGCTGGCCTCCCATCTTGCTGCCACCCTGCCCTCCTGCCCTCCCTTATGTGCTGCGTCGCCCCACCCTCCCGCTCCAGATTGGTTCGTAGCATACTGAAGGTATGGTCATTTGCATGTTTCTCTTTTATTAAATAGGACTAGTGGCCCTGTGCATGAAATTTGTGCACATTAAATGGGTATTAGAGGAAATATTTTAATAGTGCTATTTGCCCTTTCTCTATAATAAAAGTGTGAGAGATAAAAGGTAATGAGTACAATGTATATGAAAATAATACCTAATTTCATTAATAAATAAATAATAACAAAGTTATATAACAACAATAACAAACTCATGATATAAAAAAAAACATTGATGCAAATAATGACTGATAAAGTGATTAAACTTATTCTAATATCTCCCTGTATACCACATTAACAGTGAAAACACTTTCATTGTTTGTGCTTGACTAATTTCCCTTGGGATAAAGTATTTACAAATTTAACTTTAACATTACATGCTCTTCAGACTTAAGAGAAAGCAACATATAACTGACCATGTGCAAAAATGGGTTCAGGTGGGAATATTCCTACTCTGTTTAGAGTTTGTCCTTGTGATTTATTAATAGTCATTGCAAATGCTGGCATCATGGGAAACTGCCGTCGAATTAATTTAAATGGGAGGCCAGTGTCAGATGGGGACAAATCAGTTCTTGGAATCAGAACAACCTCTCCCTCTGCAGATCCTGTTAATACTTCAGCTTTGATAATTGTTAGGTAGTAATCTTTTGATAATAAGTCTGGTACCATTACAAAGACTCCATTTACTATTAAGGTTCCTCAATAGCATGATGATTGCACCCACTTCCAATTTTAATTTATGACATGGCATTCCTGAAGGAGTAATACTATTAAGAAATTCAATGGGAAAATTTTCCTTTTCAGCATCATCTGTTAAGTTAATGGAATCATCACTCAAATAGGTGTGAAAATCTCCATCAAGTATATCCAAAATTTATTTAATTTTTTAATATGCTCATTTTTTGGACAAAGAATTATACATTTATATATATTTTAATATTATCTATAGAAGAAGACATACTATTTCCAAAGTAGCTTCAATAATAGATCAATTACAAATCATTTCATGGGGAATTTCAATAATATCCATTCCTAAATGAAAACTGCTATCAAGTTTGCCATCTCCAAGTTTTACTAACCATTCACTATAAGCAGAATCGTCTGATCTCATATTTGTTTTAAAGGACAACTTTCTGAAACATCTTCAAACATCACAGTACTTTAAACTTGTTTGTACTATGGCCGATCACATAGTAGGTGGCACAATACTGACACATTGTCAAAAATCCCCTCCAAGAAGAACTTTTCCACCAAATGCAACATTCAAATTCATAATTTCTCTTAGTAATCTGTCTATGGCGTTTATAGCATGACTGGATGCCATGGTGCATTCATCAATAATAAGAAGTTGGGCCTTTTTAATGGTTTTAGCAACTTCACTCTTTATATCAAGTCTAGAAATTGAAGTTTCATTTAATAGAATTAGCTATTTATATTGGGAATAAAAGATTCTTACACCAAGAAGTAAATTTTCAGCAATTCTTGTCGATGCTGTGGGTAAAACAGTACCACCACGACCTCTAATATAATGTATTAAAACTTTATACAGATATGTTTTTCCACTACCACCTGGACCATCCAAGTAAAAGCATGTGAGGTGGACAGTTTGATTTTCGATGGCTGAAGTTATAGTCAGAAAGGCTGCCAACTGTTCATCATTCAGAGAATTGATCAAAACCTCTGCTGTTGTTGCTCTTACAATTCATTACATGTATTTGCATTCATTAATAAAGGATAGTCTGGAAGTTTTAAATGTGAACATTTCATTCCATACAATGTGAATACCTCTTAAATTTCATTACGGACATGCATTTCATAGTTCACACAGGCAATTTCCAACAGAAATCTTCAATAAAATGAGATTTATTCTCATCCCATAATTTGTCCGCAACAGAAGGACATCCAAACACACATATGTATGCAAAAAGTTGCCGAAATTGTTTGGGCATATTAAGGATTATTTCATCATCAATAGTATCTTCCCAGATAGTGTCATCAAGTAATAATCCTTAGTGTTTAGCAGCTTCATGAAATGTATCATAAGTTATATTTCCTACAGTTTGCAGATCCTCAAAACTTATCGTACCTTTTACATGCAGAAGCAAAAGTCTAAGGTAATATCATTCTGATTCTCTAAAGCTCACAGTGAACAGTCTACCTAATATTTTATTCTCACCCTTTCGGTGTTTTGCCCACAAAGCATTATTAAACACATAATGCTGTGGAATCTCCCAATGATAATAATTACATGCATCAGAGTCTTCTCTATTCAATAAGAATCAAGCCATTAAAGTTGAGTTATGTCTTTTTAAAAATATTTTAATCTTTATTGTTCAGTTTATTAATTACATTGTTCCTCATTTTTTTTCCCCTATAGTTCCCCACCACCCGGTACCCATCCCACTCTCCACCCTCAGTGCCTCCTCACTGTCCTCTCCCATAGGTGCATGATTTTTGTCCAGTCTCTTGTTACACCTCTCACACCCCTCTTCTCCCCAAGAATTGTCAGTCCATTCCTTCTCTATGCCCATGATTCTATTATATTCACCAGTTTATCCTGTTCATCAGATTTTTAATTCACTTGATTTTTATATTCATTTGTTGATAGATGTGTATTTGTTGTTCATAATTTTTATTTTTACCTTTTTTTTCTTCCTCTTCTTAGAGAATATCTTACAGCATTTCATATAATATTGGTTTGGTGGTGATTAATTCCTTTAGGTTTTTCTTAGCTGCGAAGCAGTTTATCTGACCTTCAATTCTGGATGATAGCTTTGCTGGATAGAGTAATCTTGGTTGTAGATTCTTGCTATTCATCACTTTGAATATTTCTTGCCACTCCCATCTAGCCTGCATAGTTTGTGTTGAGAAATCAGCTGACAATCATATGGGTGTTCCTTTATAGGTAACTAACTGTTTTTCTCTTGCTGCTTTTAATATTCTCTCTTTGTCTTTTGCTCTTGGCGTTTTAATTATGATGGGCCTTGGTGTGGTCCTCTTAGGGTTCCTATATATTGGGGTTCGGTGTGCTTCTTGGACTCGTAAGTCAATTTCTTTCACCAGGTGTGGGAAGTTTTTGGTCACTATTTCTTCAAATAGGTTTTCATTGTCTTGGTCTCTCGCTTTTTCTGGCACCCCTATAATTCGGATGTTGGTATGCTTGAGGTTGTCCCAGAGGCCCCTTACACTATCTTCAATTTTTTGGATTGTTTTAGCTTCTTGCTTTTTCAGCTGAGTGGATTTTACCTCTTTATATTTCAAATCTTTAACTTGGTTCTTGAGGTCCTCTAGAGTACTTTTTTTTTTAACATTTAATTTTTATTGATTTTTTTTGCAGTATAACTTATATTTAATAGTAGTACATGTTTTCCTTTTCCCCCTCCCCATTATCCTCCGCCCAGCCTCCCCTACCCCCCAGCACATGTTCCCACCCACCACCCTACCGCCCAAGTGTCTTTCATTCATTGGTTATACTCATATGCATGCATACAAGTCCTTCGGTTGATCTGCCCCGGCATTCACCTCCCATCCACCCAAGAATTCCCCCTGTAGCTTGACAGCCTGTTCAATGCCTCACTGCCTCTATATCAATCACTCTCCCCTGTTTCTTTTCTTCAAAAATATCTTGCCTCTGCATACTAGAAATAAACATATAAGAACAAAAAATGTTTCAGTCTTAGTTTCAATGTCCAACTGTTCTGAGTCCCAGTTTCAATGTCAAATAGTTCTTTATGTGTACATGTCAGCAATGGTATCCAGATGGTGGACACATCGTGGCCATGCAAGATCCATCCTCTCTGGTTTGGTCCTGGACTGCCTGCAGCCATGCACAGCTGCCAACTGCTAGCATGGCAAGGTGTTGTCAGTGTCCCCCATCTTTGGACCATCCTCGTGACTGGAACAGATCTGTCTGCTCCTCACAGTCACAGGAACCCGCATGGTCTTGGAGTTGTTCTCTGAAAACACATAAACACATTCTCGACCAAAATTTAACAAAGGGATCCTCTCTGCAAAATAGACTTGGGATTCTTTTTATTTTTGCCTAAATGATTTTCCTTTGGCTTATTTTGACACCATGTGTGTTTTTTAATGGGTGTCCTGCAGTTGGTTTTACAAATAAAATTTACGTTTCTGGAGTAAGAATTTTCTAGATGTATTTGACTTACAAGATATTTTTAATTACATGATATTACCCCACTGCCCCCAACCCTTTTTGATTAATGGGGGCTTTTGGAAATTTTATCTTGCAGTCTTGGTAATTTTAAATTTTAATTTTTGCACACAAATATGACTGCTTTAGATTCTTTGGATTTTAGGCAATTTTACAGTGAGATGAACTACTGATAGATATTTTTGTTAATGTTTTAGGAAAAGCTTTTTGTCCAGTACACTTAAATTTTCTTGAGTATTCACTTATTTCACTTGGCCAATTTAAATTAATCTGAAAACTTGATTACTATTTTAGTGACTATTTTAATACTCAAGCAGAAATCTTAGTTTACCCTGTAAATACTAGTGGAAAGGAATATTTGCAATTTTGAGTAGGCCCTGAGCATTCCTGGTAATAGACTGAATTTATTCTTTTTTTTTCTTTTTTTTAAAAAATATATTTTATTGATTTTTTACAGAGCAGAAGGGAGAGGGATAGAAAGTCAGAAACATCGATCAGCCGCCTCCTGCACGCCCCCTGCCAGGGATGTGCCCGCAGCCAAGGTACATGCCCTTGACCGGAATCGAAGCCGGGCCCCTTCAGTCCGCAGTCCGACGCTCTATCCTCTGAGCCAAACCGGTCTAGGCAATAGACTGAATTTAGATATAGAGCAGCTATTGCTGGCTGAGTCTCTGTCTGCCACCTGGGTACCGGTCTGAGTTGTGCGTGGGAGGTGAAGCAGCCATGGGGGTAAGAGACCTCCCTCAGGAGGGGTGAGAATTCAAGCCCCTGCAAGGTTTGTGGATGAGGGTCTGTGTCCCACCTCTGTTGACCTTTTAGTTCTCTCCTGTTGGCCCCTCTGCCACTGTGCCTGTCTTAGGTTGTTCTTTCCCTGAGGAATCTTACCCGTCTCTGGCTAACCAGCCATCCTCCGGGGCCAAACAGGGTGATGTGAGGTTCAGTCCTGTCTCCTTTGTAGTCTATGCCCCCGTGGCCTCCACGTCCAGCACCTGCCATGGGGTCCCCTCGCCTGCTGGCGGGGTCCCGGTACTGATCACATATCTCGGGTGACCCAGGTTTCTTCTGCAGAGAGGGCCCAGCTCACGCCACTGGTCGAGAGACAGATCCATGGTGCCAATTGCCCAGAGACTTCAGCCACAGCTTGAACTGAAAGTTCACGCATCAGCTGTGTGTATTTGGATAATAAGAAGAGGGTCCCTCTTGGCAAAAGGGCCAGAGGGGCCAGTATAATGCTTGGATGCCTTCCCAGCCTCTAGAGTACTTTTAGGTCTTTGTATAATATTTATTTTTATTTCAGTCAATGTTTGCTTAATTTCTAGTTGGTCCTTTTTCATATCCTCATAGGTCTTGTTCATTTCCTTGTAGGTCTTGTTCATTTCCTTGCAGGTGTTGGCTTTTTCTAGGAGCCTCTTGAAAAGCCTTATAAGCGTGGTTTTGAACTCTATGTCCAGTCATTTTTTCCCCTCCATTTCTTTTACATCTGATTTCTTTCCATGTCTCTGCATGGTGGCTGATTTCCTGAGTTGGTCGATTAGCTTTGTGTGGTAGATGTCCTCTAAGGGATAGTGGCTCAGCCTCCCCAGTTACCTCTGAGTTATGTCTTTTAGCCCTATCTAAAACTTCAGCAAAATCGAGGAGAACCAAGATGGCGGCATAGGTAAACACCTATTCTTCTGCCCCGCGCAACGATTCAGAAACTACAACATAACAACAAAACAAACATCACCCAGAATAACCAGAAAGCTGGCTGAGTGAAATCTCCACAAATAAAAGTAAAGGTGGGAGAGTGAAACTCAGAAGAGTGGCGGAAGCGCAGCCTTGAAGACAGAAACAGGTTAGGAGCCGTCCTGGTTGCACGCACGGACTGTAGGGCTGGAGTAGCAACCCCGGCTGGATTTTGCCAATGGGGAGGGCGGAGACGTCCCACTACACGGACTCCTCAGTGCCAGACGAGGTCCGAGATCCGGGGTATGTGGAGACGTCCCACTGCACAAATTCCCCAGTGCCAGGCGAGGTCTGAGGTCTGGGGGACGCACCCTGGAAGCGGGGCGCAGCAGAGGTCTCCTAGTCTGCGGAAAAACCCAGTCGCTGGGAAAAGAAGTTTGCGCGCAAGTGTCGCACAAACGCGCGACTTGCTCCCTGGAAACTTGTCTCCTGGCCTCGGAAACCACCTATTTTACAACCCTGGGCTAGACTTTGGGTGTGCAGACTCATTTGGGGAGAGGCAGAGTTGTCTGGCAAGGGGAAGAGACCAGCGGCTTTCTCTTGGAGGTGCCTGCAGCCATCCCCATCCAACAGAGACCCGGGCACGCGAGCGCCACATAGGATGTAGCTGACACTGAGGCTACCTGTGCAGCTCCAAGACTCCGCTCATCCAACCTGAACACAGTCTCCCTTCACAGCCAGTTGGCCTGGAGGTCAAACCCTCCTAGGGCTAACAACAACAAGCTGGGTTTAAATTAAAAAATACTGTACAACCCATAAAGGATTGCAGTAAGAGTACCCATCTCAAGTAACTGAGGAGGCTGTGCCACTGACCCTTAGAGGATATTTACCACATAAGGCAGCCACCATCCAGAGATATGGAAAGAAATCAGGTATTAAAGAAAGGGAGGAGAAAAGACGCTAAGACATAGAGTTCAAAACCACGGTTATAAGACTTTTCAAGAGGCTTCTAGAAAAGGCCGATGAACTTAATGAGAACTATGAGGAAATAAATAAGACCAACCAAGAAATGAATGAGACTTACAAGGAAATGAATGAGACCCTCAAGGAAATGAACAAGACCTCTGAGGATATGAAGGAGACAGTCATGTATACGAAAAAGGACCAACTAGAAATCAAGCATACACAGACTGAAATAAAAAATATTACACAAAGTCCTAAAAGCAGTCCAGAGGGCCACAAGAACCAAGTCAAAGATTTGAAATACAAAGAAACAAAATCCACTTGGCTGGAAAAGCAAGAAACAAAAAGAATTCAGATAATTGAAGATAGTGTAAGGGGCCTCCGGGACAACCTCAAGCATGCCAACATCCGAATTATTGGGGTGCCAGAAAAAGAGAGAGAGCAAGTTAATGAAAATCTACTTGAAGAAATAGTGACTGAAAACTTCCCACACCTGGTGAAAGAAACTGACTTAAAAGCCCAAGAAGTACACAGAACCCCAAAATATAGGAATCTAAAGAGGACCACACCAAGACATATCATAATTAAAATGTCAAGAGCAAAAGATAAAGAGAGAATATTAAAAGCAGCAAGAGAAAAACAGTTGGTTACCTACAGGGGAGCACCCATACGATTGTCAGCGGATTTCTCAACAGAAATGATGCAGGCCGGACGGGAATGGCAAGAAATATTCAAAATAATGAATAGTAAGAATCTGTAACCAAGATTATTCTATCCAGGAAAGCTATCATTCAGAATTGAAGATCAGATAAAGTGCTCACAGATAAGAAAAAGCTAAAGGAGTTCATCACCACCAAACCAACATTATATGAAATGCTGAAAGATATTCTTTAAGAAGAGGAAGAAGAAAAAGGTAAAAATATAAATTATGAACAACAAATACACATCTATCAACAAATGAACATAAAAATCAAGTGAATTGATAGGCTGATGAACAGGATAAACTGGTGAATATAACAGAAACATGGACATAGAGAGGGAATGGACTAACAATTCTTGGGGAGAAAAGGGTTATGGGAAGTACAGCAAGAGACTGGACAAAAATCTTGCAACAATGGGAGAGGACAGTGGGGTGAGGGAGGTGAAGGTGGAGGGTGGGATAGGTACAGGGTGGAGGGGAGATATAGGGGGATAAATAAGGGGAAACAATGTAATTAATAAACTGAACAATAAAGATTTTAAAAAGGAAAAAAAAAATAAAATAAAACCTTAGCAAAATAATCGGCATGAAAACATAAATTTTGTTGCTAATCTTGTGATTGCATGACATTGGTCATGCATTCACATTCCAAAAAGTCTCCAAACAGTCTCAGGAGCACTCACATGCCTGGAGTCAATGAGGTTCTGTACTTCATCATAACTGATAATATTTTTTTCAGAAATTTGAACATTTGCACAATCATGAACTTGATAGATGCATTTAAATAGATATTTGACACTTCTAATTGATGTACAGACTTCAACATTTATATGACAGTTATATCTGAGGCACAAATATGGGTCATAAGGGACAATCCAAGTATTATTGACAATTTTATTTCCAATAGAAATGGTACTACCAGATCTTCATTTATATTTGGGATATCCATCAATATTTCCAATGGTCACATTTTGAAATTCTTTCATATATCCCTTTGAACATTTTCCATTTTCCATACACGGACTATTTTGATTTTGTATTCCACATGGTCCATGTGCCATATTTGATTTTACAATTTGAAAAAGTCTAGGACACTGGTCCTCATCTGGAATTTCTGCCTTAACTATACGGTCAATGTCATATTCTGAATGTAATTTGGACTCACTATCTAATATCAATAATATGTGACATGAAATTCAATGACATGAATCTTAGCTATTACTTTGCCAAATAAATGGAATTTACATATATCATTTAAAAGAGCATTCAGCTTAATATTAAAAACCCTGGCTGCCAAGTCAGGTCTGTTTTCAACTTTTTGCCAGCATTGTAAATTGTTTTGCCAGTGTTGCAAACCCCATCTGGGGTTGCATGTCATAGTTGTAAATACATCAGGCTTGCCATACTTTGTTACAATTGCAATAGCATCCTGATATCGCTGCTGCATATTTCTGGGACTACCCTCAATAGATGATGGAAGTATTATCGTTTTACCAATGAGTACATTGTCATTGGGATCTAGATTTGAGATAATCCATCAAACCACTATATTTTTCAACAATCAACTTAGATTGGTTTGCTTTAATGAAATTTATCTGATTGGCCTCAATGTTTGAATATGAATCCACAAGAAACTGTTGAGTTGATTTTCCTGCATTTAAAATAGGATTGAATGTGTCCCTCACAGAGAGATGAAATCCATAATACTGCATTTGTGTGACTCATGTCCTTACATTTTTTCTAGTATTATTGTTGAGTACACTATTGTCTCTGAGTCTTATTGCAATATCTGTTCCCCAACCTTTTTCACCATGTGGAAAATGAATAGGATATGTCATTGCATCTAATGTAGGAAACAGGACACTGATTTGTTTCATGTTAGTGGCATTTGGATTATTGGGATCTGGTTTACAATTAATGAGCAAGTCCCTTTCAAAAGGAGGTTCTCCATCTTCGTTTCTTTATATGATAGCAACCTCAGTTACATGGGGAGAATTATATCTACTTGGGTCACTGTTACAATCGTATTTAATTGGCATAGTTACTCCCGTGGGAGCTATACCTTTTGCTGCTGCTTCAGATTGGGCTTCCTTTTCTATCTCATGTAGCATCTTGTATGATTTTGTTACTTCATTTATTTCATGCATGAGGTTGTTGATGTTGATCATGATTCTTTCTGAGCAGGCCTGGTTTGCTGGTATTGCTAATCTTTTACGTGTAGTTTCGGCTCTATCCAAAATATAGAGTTGAACAAACTTATGAGAAACACCATCAGAAGGATGTAAAGTTCCAGTACGATGATAAACTTGTCCATGTATTCTAAAACAGTATGGCCCATACCCTAACTGCAATGCAACATTTGCACCCATGGAAGCAAAAGCAAAAGCAAAAGAACTATTTATAGATCAAACGTTTTCCATGAAATTTTTACTGTCAGAATCTTTGTCACTAATCTTTTTAAGTATGACAGGTAATCTGGAAAATGCATATAATTTGGACAGATTTTCCCTTTGCTATAACATTGAGTAAATTTTCCATCAGATGGTTTTTCATCAGAGAAATTTAGTGATAGGCAAAATTCACATCTAATGGTCATTTCACCTCAACTATGTTTGAGAATTGCATCCTCAGGTACTCCATTTTCATTGAGAAGGCAGGTCCTACCAGTATTGCTAGTACTTGTTGATGAGTGTTCTTCAGACATATTCTGTCTTCACCACCACCTTCTTTCAACTTCAAAGGCGCGTTGTTCTTTAGCCATTTTTTGTTGAAGATGCTGGTGTTTTTCAGCTTCAGAGCGACGTTTTCCCAATAGCTGCCCTTCAGATACATTCTGTAACAGGTGTCACCTTCTTTCAAGATCAGATGCACATTGCTCTTCAGACATTTTCTGTTGATAATGTCAGCACCTTTCTGCTACAGAGCTCCATTGTATCACCAGTTTTTCTTTGGACATAGTCCCACCTCTCTATTGCCACGTCCTGAAATAGAGGAGAATGAGAGTCTTGACCATCAGGCCTTTCAGCAGTGTGACCAACGGCTGATTTTGACAGATTCTGTGGGGGTGGGACTACTTCCTACCTGTTGTCAGTTTTCATAGCTGGGATGCTGAAGCTGGGACCCAGGCCTTCCCTCTGGCTGTTGCCTTCCATTTTTGTTGGCATACAGCCGAAGCTACACATAAAAGATTAGCAATGCCGGGAGCCTCAGTTAGACGCAGTTGTGAGTTCTGTTCGCCACAGCTGCTTGGTCTCCACATCTGGGGGCTGGGCACTCAATGCCTCCACCGCTTTGTCTCTGCCCCTGGGGCTGGGCGTTCATGCCTCTTGACCCCACCCTCTGCTCCTGATTGGCTGGTAGCGTAGTGAAGGTACGGTAATTTGCATGTTTCTCTTTTGTTAGATAGGATATTTTTAATTTATTTTTTTACAGAGAGGAAGAAAGAGAGATAGAAAGTTAGAAACATCGATGAGAGAGAAACATTGATCAGCTCCCTCCTGCACACCCCCAATGGGGATGTGATTGCAACGAAGGTATATGCCCCTGACTGGAATCAAACCCAGGACCCTTCAATCCACAGGCTGACACTCTACCCACTGAGCCAAACCAGTTTTGGCAAAAGTATATTTTTTAAAAAGTTCCTTGACCATCCTTATAATCATTGTTTTGAACTCTGTATCTGTTAGTTTGCTTGTTTCCATTTCATTTAGTTTATTTTTATTTATTTATTTATTTATTTATTTATTTAATTTTTAAATATTTTTTAATTGATTTTTTACAGAGGAAGCGAGAGGGATAGAAAGTCAGAAACATTGATGGGAAAGAAACATCTATCAGCTGCCTCTGATCCCCTCCTGGGGATGTGCCTGCAACCAAGGTACATGCCCTTGACCGGAATCGAACCTGGGACCTTTTAGTCCACAGGCCAACGCTCTATCCTCTGAGCCAAACCAGTTTCGGCTCATTTAGTTTATTTTTATGGAGATTTGTTCTGTTCTTTCATCTGTGACATGTTTCGTTGTCTTTGCATTTGGGCTGCTTACCTGAGTTTGTTTATATGTATGATAGCGTTCTCTGTGTATTTCTACATATGACGTACTAATTTTTTATGGGTTGAATTACAACCCCCTCTTAAATTATGTTGAAGGTCTAGTCCCCAGTACCTCAAACGTGACCTTATTTAGAAATGGATTGCAACTTAATCTAATATGACCAGTGTCCTTATAAAGAGGAAAATTTGGGCCCAGTCAGTGTGGTTCAGTGGTTGAGTGACAGCCCATGAACCAGAAGGTCATGGTTGGATTTCTGGTCAGGGCGCATGCCTGGATTGCAGGCTACATCCCTAATAGTGGAATCAATTAAAAAAATATTTTTAAAAAGAGGAAAATGTGGAAACAGAGACATACACATAAATACAGGGAATATGGTGTAAAGAAACAGGGAGAATGCCATGTGAAGATAGAGGATTTGAGTTAGGTTGCTATAAGCCAAATAATACCAGAACACACACACACACACACACACACACACACAACTAGGAGAGTAGTCTCCTAGAAAGAGGAAGGATTTAACCTATAGTTTTGAGAAAGAACAGAAATGATGACCTTCTTGAATCTACTCTTCAAGTGAGCCACAGCCACCTCCATGGTAGTGAAAACACCAGTGAACTCCACAACATACTCAGCACCAGCATCACTCCATTTGATGTTGGAGGGATCTCGCTCCTGGAAGATGGAGATGGACTTTCCAGTGAGACAAGCTTCCTGTTCTCAGTCTTGACTCTTGCAGACCATGTAGATGAGGTCTATGTAGATTGATAGCAACAATATCCACCTTGCCAGTGTTAAAAGCAGCTCTGATGACCAGGTGCCCAATATGGTCAAATCTGACCTTCACCATTGTGTCTCAGAGTGGCAGGTGGCACTGTGCAGGAAGACACAGCTATCTGATGAACATGGGGAGCAAAGAACAAAAACAAATTTTTTAAAATTAATTTGGGAGAGAGTGAGAAACATCAATTTCTTGTTCCACTCATTTCTGCATTCATTGGTTGATTCTTGTATGTGCCCTGACCGGGGATCAAAGCACAACCTTGGCATATTCAGGAGATGCTCTAACCAACTGAGGTACTCAGCCAGGGCTGCAATGTTTATATATATATGAAGTAATTTTAAAAAATCAAATAGTATAACTTAGTCAGTGTGGTTCAGTGATTGAGTGTCAATCTATGAACCAGGTTGCTGGCTCAGTCCCAGTAGGGAGCATGCAGGAGGCAGCCAATCAGTGATCCTCTCTCATCATTAAAAAATATTTTTTTAAAAAAATCAAATACTACAGAAAAGTTTGAATGAGAAACAATAGGAGCCTTCCCCATTCTTCTTTACCTTTTAGTTCCATTTCCAGAGGAAATGACTTTTCAACTCTTAGCTCTTTGTGTTAGTAGTTACCTTTATTGATTTAAATAGTATGCTTGAAGACATATAATAGTATCTACTTCATAGGATAATTGACAAGAGTAAATGAATTATTACATGTCAAGAACTTAGAATTATACTTGGCACATTAATACTTAATATAGGTTGGCTATTTTCATAATACTATGTTTTGATCATTTATCCATTTTATATGTTACTTAGTAACTTCAGTAATGATAAATGAGGATTTAGAGCTATTAACTTACTCTTCTCCCTCTCTCATCTCTTCCACTGCTTAATCTTTTTAATCACTGATTAACTCAGTTTGAAGTTCTTCCAAGTACTAATTCTCCCATTGCTTCAGCTTCAAACTCAACAGTCGTTTGTCAGAATTATTGCACTAAAATTTGGAAGCAAATCTGATTGCCTTGATTGTGGAGAAGTGGTTTTTACATTTTTGCTGAAGCTCTCCCTTTCTTGGTCTCATCTTTTGTAAATTGAACAAGGTTTTTACTGTACTTTTATTGTAATATGTTTCCTTCCAGCTTCTGGAGATCTAATTTGAGAATATTGATCTGATACTGACAACAAAAAATATCTGTTGGTGGATTGAAAGTCCCATTATTATTCTTTCTACAGAAAAAGCATGTTTTAGTCTTCCTAAGTTAAAAAGAGCTCACTGAGAAATCCTATTTATAATCTGTGTCCTACCTAATGAATTTGGTGTTGCCAAATTAAGTGGTATGTTAGTTTCCCTTTGGGTTATGACTTTCTTTATGGTTCCAGTTATAGTTACCATATCCTGACCCACAGGGTTACACTGCTTCCGTATTACCTTTCTGTGGGGTTACAGATTCTTTTCTGCTAGGGTGTAAATCCTAAATCATTACTCTGGCATGGTTTGGGAGAGGCTCTCTTCCAAATTTCAAACTTCTAGTTGCACCCTCACATGGCAGAAAAGCTAAAATATTTTTATTGTGGTTCAAATATATACAATTTGAAGAGAATAGTATAATGGCCCAGTACCTTGCTTCAACACATAATCACTCTTACTTGTGCATACTTCTATCTACTCCCCCTACAAAACTGGATTATTTTCAAGTGAATTCCAGATTTCACCTATAAATATGTAGATCAGACTATGCCACCTCCAAATATTCCACTGGGGCATAAAGATTATTTTGAACTGAAGGCAATTGAGAAAAAGCAGAGACAGGGTGAGCTGCTACCCCCCTATCTTCCAGAAAATACCATAAATTCCCCCTTTGAAGGTGTCCCCCACTTCCCATACACGCAAGAGAATAACAACCTTATCACCCAAAACACCATGCCACTGAAAAAGAGTCTGCACAAACAAACCTTACTAACTAGCTCTAATCTACCACTAGTTTCCAATATATTTGCCTTCCTTAATAGGCCACCTCTTAAAGTTCAAAGTCCCTTTTCTTTGTCTTGTTGCTTCTCTTTAAATGTATCCAGTTTGGACAGAATGATAAAAACATTGCCCTTTTGAGATGGGGAAGAGGGGGAGGGGAGGGGAGGTTTCTTCTCTCTATGAAGTCTCCTCATGCTACTTAAAACTTTTAAACATCAAATGAATTTATATGCCTTTTCTTCTTTTAATCTGTCAGTTCATTTTGCAAACCAGATGGAGAACTTATGAGAATAAAAAAAATTTTCATTCCTTATAGAAACTTCATAATCCCTTTTAAGATATCCTTTAAGATGAACTTCCTAACACATCTTCTCGCTCAAAGTATTCTTCCTTAATATTATTAACTCATATAATATTTAGTCAGTGTCCAAACTTCCTCAATCACCTCATAAATTTTTGTTTTTTTATAACTGTTTTGTTCTATAGAATACAAACAAGGTCTTCCTATTATATTTGTTTGATATATTTCTTAAGTCTGTTTTAACCTATAGTTTCTCTCTCGCTCCTTTTCTCTCTTTCCTGTTCTCTTTCCCTCATTTTGTTGTTGATGTTGGAACACCCAGTATATTTGTATTTGTATAGAATTTTCCATTTTCTGGATTTTGACAATTGGATTTCCATGTTCTCTCTCCCGCTTCCATGTTCTTCACTTTTCTGAATTTCCAATAAACTGGTAGTGAGATCTAGGAGCTTAATTAGATTCAAGTCTGATCCCCCCGTCCAAAATACTTTATTGATGGTATTGTATATGTCTCTAAGCAAAGGGACTTTGAGCATCAAGAGGCTCATAATAACTAATGCTTTTTTTTCTTATGGTAAGATTGATCTTTGCTTTCTGTGCCATTGGCCTCATCCATTCATTATAAAGTTTCCTGCCAACTTTTCACCTAATGGTTTTAGCAGCCATTGCTGATCATTTTTTTTCTTTCCTTTAAAAAAATATTTTTATTTATTTCAGAGATGAAGGGAGAGGGAGTAAGAGATAGAAACATCAAAGATGAGAATCATTGATTGGCTTCCTCCTGCACACCCAACACTGGGGATTGAGCATGAAACCCAGGCATGTGCCTTGACCAGGAATTGAACCATGACCTCCTGGTTCACAGGTCGATACTCAACCACTGAGCCATCCAACCAGGCATTTCTTAAATTTTATTATTTTACTAAGGGATGTGTGGTGATGTTGCAATTTTATCAATTCTTTTATATTTATAACCTAGAATTCTTTTGTAAAGAAGAATTTTCCCACATCATTTCCCCGAGGTACAGTTCTTATGTGAGAGGCAGAATAACTTTTTGTTAGTGGGAAAATAAGTTGGTTCTCTGGCATCGTTCAGTGACAATCAATGTAGTTTTGTGTTTACTATATATGGACACTTGAATTTTCACACATGTGATATGTTTAATTCATTATGGTTATTCTTCTTCTTCTTCTTGATGTCCAAATTATCACTTTGGCCAATGGAAGTCCCTTCAAGTTGGTTACTGATGTTGCAGAAGACCAGAGAAAAAACAAGCAATGCTTTAGAGAAATGAAGTTACACAGTTTATTATGCCAGTGGACTCAGCAGAATAACTTACCAAGTCTGAGCAAAGTAACATGCAGGTAGGTTCTCCTTTATATCTTTCTGGTGTCTTTGTCCCTGAAATATGGATTATGCTTCTGGTCCTTTCTTGGGCTTTGCAAAAAGGGCCTCAGGTGTTGGGAGTCTTGAGACCATATCTAATGGTCTGATCTGGTGCCAGCGCTAACAACTCCCTCCTTCTACCCTCTCCTACCCCGGGCCTGTGCACTTGTTCATAGTTTATGACCTCTTTATTTAGGTAACAGATCTTGCAAGACCAGGTTCTGGGAAAGAGGCAGTGATTTAATTAAAGATTATCAAGAACATACACTAGGCTTGCTAGCACAGATTCAGATTGCTAATATCAGGGTTACATTGGAATTAGCCTTTTAGTCTCCTCACTGAATCCTTTCAATGTGACCAAAGTTGTCTTTCATAATTTTGTTTCTCTCTAAGACAAGATATTTCAGAATCATTTTATATATTTCCTGCCTCAAATATGAGATAGTCATTTCCCCAAGGAGTCATGACCTAAAGAGTCTCTTAGTTTCATCCAAATCTACCAGAAAATTGCTCAAAACATTTTCTCAGAAATGCTATATCCTTCCCAGAAGGTGATTTAATTAGCAGAAACCAAGATGGCAGTGTAAGTAAATACAGGTACTCACAAGCACATCAAAATTACAACTAAAATATAGAATAATCAACATTCAAATCTGCCTGCAATCCAGATGAATGGAAGCCCTGAAACTAGAGAATTAAAAAAGAAAACACATTGAGATTGGTGGGAAGGGAGGAGGCACGGAATGGACTCACCCAATACCCATGTGTGGTGTTTTTTTGTTTTGTTTTGTTTTTTGTTTGTTTGTTTGTTTTATCATGAAAGATATCTTGACTGAGTAGGCCTCCTGTGAGGAGAAAGGGCTCCCAATCCCACACCTTCCCAGGGTTTTAGTGCTGGGAAGAAAAGTCCCCATAACTTTGGGCTGTAAAAACCAGTGGGGATTGTGGCTGAGTGGCACAGAGTCTGCCGGAGTTCAGGCAGTTCCTCTTAAAGGGCCCACACATGAACTTACTTGAACTCACTCCAGCTCTAGGGCAGCAGCCTGAAAGATCCAGAGATATACAGGAAGAAACTAAATTGCCTGGCATTTTGGGCAAGAACTTGGGGGCATTTTCTCTCAGACAAAAGTGCTGGGACCTTCCCCCCACAGAGCTGACTGGCAGGCACTGTATCTGAGTCTCCATCAACCTGTCCCACATTGTTCACCCCATCATGGTGATTCCCAGAATTCCTGCCCCACCCAATATTCAGCCCCACCAAAGCTATTTGCTGTAGCTTTTCCATATAATGGTCTGTTCTGGTTCAGGCTTCAGATTTTCATAATATATCTCAAACAAAGCAGCAGCTGAACTCAATGTGTCCCATACTTCTCAATAAGGTTTAGAGCTTGGCCTCTCCTGGGCACCTCCAAGCCCAACACAAGTTGCAACCATCTGCAGATTATTATGTAGCTCATGCCATGTGGCTCTAGGAGGGCACAGCATTGTCTGACTTTGGCCCTCCTAGGGGCCTGAGAGCATCCAGTGGACAGCTTCAAAACACACCAGATTACAACTCTACCACATCCACAAGTGACACACTAAAGGGGCAGATGCGTTGAACACCAAAGCCCCACTAAAGCAAGTCCTGCTCCATAGGGTCAGCTTTTGCATAGCAGCTCTTCCACTGTAGTCACAGCTGGTCCTCATAGCTAATTGGCCTGGGGAGTCAATTACTCCCAGTGAGGCTCCACTACAACAGGACAATGCGCACAGTCCACACAGGGGTGTACCTAGAATTTCCAGCTTAAGTGAATAAGAATGCTGAGCCATTAGGCTCTACAGGACACCTGCTACGTAAGGTCACTCTACCAATTCTGGGAGACTTAGCAGCTCTACTTAATAAATAGGAACAGACACAGAGAAGCAGCCCTAATGCAGAGACAAAGAAACATGTCGCAAATTAAGAAACAGAAGAAATATCCAGAAAAAGAACTAAATGAAATGAAAGCAAGCAAACTAATAGATGCAGATTTCAAAACAATGATAATAAAGATGATCAAGGAATTTAATGAAAGCTTCAAGAAACTTAGAGAATGTCAAGAAAGTTAGTGAGAATTTCATGTAACTTAGTGAGATCATTAAAGACATTAAAAAGGACCAGTTAGAAATGAAGGATACACTAACTCAAAGGAAGAATAATTTACAGAGAATCAACAGTAGAGTAGAGGATACTGAGAATCAAATCAGCGATTTGGAATATGAGAAAGCAAAATACTCCCAATCAGAAGATCAAAAAGAAAAAAGAATCCAAAATTATGAAGATAGTTTGAGGAGCCTTTGGAACAACTTCAAATGTACCAACGTTCGCATCATAAGAATGCCAGAAGGAGAAGAGAAGAATCAAGAAACTGAAAACCTATTTGAAGAAATAATGACAGAAAACTTCCTTTACCTGGTGATAGAAATAGACATACAAGTCTAGGAAGCACAGAGAGTCCCAAACAAGATGAACCCAAAGAAGTCCACACCAAGACAAATCATAACTAAAATGCCAAAGGGTAAAGACAAAGAAAGACTCTTAAAAGTAGTTAGTTACCTACAAGGGAATGTCCATACAACTGTCAGCTAATTCCTCGACAGCAACTTTGCAGGCCAGAAGGTAGTAGCAAGAAATATTTAAAGTGATGAAAAACAAGGACCTACAACCAAGATTACTCTACCCAGCAAAGCTATCATTTAGAAATAAAGATCAGATAAAGAGCCTCCCAGAAAAAGCTAAAGAATTTCATCACCATCACTCTAGTATTATATGAAATGTTGAAGGGTCTTTTTTAAGAAGAATAAAAAAAAAAGCTCTGTTTAAAAATATGAACAAAGGCATGTGCACAAGGAAACCAAGTGATGTGTTTCTCTCACTTCGATGTTTCTCTCTATCTCTCCCCCTCCCTCCACTCTCTAAAAACTAGTGGGGGAAAAATACCTTCATGTGAGGACTAACAAAAAGAAAAAAAATATGAACAACAAAAGCATATATCAAAAGTCAAAATAAAGAAACCAGGAATCTAATGCACAAAATAAGCTGATGAATAAAATGGAACTTGAGGCATGGAAACATGGAACAGACTGATGAATCTCAGAGGAAAGGGGGAAGGCGGGTCAGAAAGAGATTAACCAAAATACTTATATACATATATGCATTACCGATGGACAAGACATTAGGATGGTGAAAGCCTGAGAGGTGGGTGGAATCCAGGTGGATGAGGGTAATGCGGAGAGGGAAGAGAGAGGGGAATTTCTGTAATACTCTCAACAACAAAAAAGATTTTTAAAATTTCTACTCTAAATCACTGTTTCTTTCTCAAATTTGAGACAATGATATTGCTCTTAAATAGTAAAATGTTTTATAAATTAATGAGCTATATAAATGTAAACTACTTATAATTAGGCATAGTTCCAGTATTATAATGAATATTTAGAGAGTGGAAGAGTAAGAAGAAAGAAGCAGAATAAAGTTGATTAACAGAATCTGGAGATTATTTACTGAACCTATTACTTTGTCCAACCCCAGCACTAATGCTTTGAATTCCATTTCCCTTTTTTCTTTCTTATCTGTCTGTCTGTCTATGTTTATTTTAATAGTTTGCTTTTTTTTTTTTTTTGAGCAGTTTTAGGTTCATGGCAAAATTGAACAGAAGGAACAGAGATTTCCTTTACACACCCTACTCCCACATGCATAGCTTCCCTTATTATCAACATCCCAACCAGAGGGATGCTTTTGTTACAAATGATGAACCTACATTGATACATCATTAACACCTAAAGTCCATAGTTTATATTAGGATTGACTCTGAGTTGCTTCGACTTTTTATTTAAATCTGTTGCCTATTTAATAAAACAAAAACTTGTTATTGTCTCCAATCCTGGAAAAGTAGAAAAACACATAAAAAAATAAAAGTCACCTGCACTATCACTCAGGAAAGAACCACTGAAACATTTTGATATATAGACTTCCAGGTCCTTCCTTCTGGACAAACATAGCTAGACACATGAGTCAGATTGATGTCTAAACTCAAGGGGGAAGATGTGGCAGACATGACAAATAAGAGTTAACCAAAAGTTAGCAAATCCTAGTGAAAAGAGGGGAGACTTGAAACCTCCTCCAGGATGTGGTCTAAGTTAGCTTAACATCTGGGTGGGGCAGCCTTGAAACCTGAGAAGGTATTTTTGCACTACCCACTCCAGGGAATAAAAATTTCAAATGCCAAAACAAGCAGGGCATTTGGTTCACCTTCCATCCTACTTGCTCACTCGAACTATATCTGAGTGTATTTCCTTTTCTTGCAACTAAACTCTTGCATGCTTTGCTGCTACTTAGTACTGTCTCTTGTTTGAATTCATTTCTATAAGCGAGACAAATACCCAGGAAGCACGACCATCTTTAACATTTCCTCTTCCATTCTTTTATAATTTAGTTTTTCACCTATTTATTTGAAACATTTTCCTTTTTTTTCCCCTGACCAGAAAATTTTTAATGGCTCATAGCATTTCAATGCATAGTCATAACACTACTTAAGCAAATTCAGTACTGGCTTATGGGTTGTTTCTACATTTTTGGCTGTTATAACTCTTGCTATGATTAAAAAAAAACTGTACATATGCAATTATTTAAATTCATGCATGCTAGTTTTCATTAAATAAAATCCTAGAAGTAGAATTTTTGGGTCAAATGCACAAATGTGATTAAGGTTTTGCTACATATTTGAAATTGAACTTATTTATACTCCTGCCAATCAGTGTACTAATAATTTTATAATATTATGCTTCTATAAAAAATAAATAGGAACAGACTCTTTTTCTCTCTTGAGTGTGCCAGTGCCTCTTTCTAATCCATTCTTTCTTGGCTCTCTCTCTCTCTTTCTTTCTCTTTCCTTTCTCTCTCTCTCTCTCTGGCTAGCACCTTTTCCATCTCTTTTCCCGCAGGTGTATTTTCTTTACCTTTCTTTTCCTTAAGCTCCAACAATGCCCTCCTTTTGTCTCTGTAACTTGTTTCCTGAGCCCGCACAGCCCAGCTGGCTCACTTCTTCCAAAGCTCACTTCTATCTCTGTGACTTTCTAAATAAAAAGTATTTATTTTTATTTAGAATTTTTACAAGTATTTTTGCTTGTATTTGGGGGAGTGGGGGAGGAAAGAAAGAAATAGGAGACAGCAACTACTGATTTTTAGAGGAGCTAAATGGATATTGCTTTCCATTTCCAAGGAATGGATATTCACCAGTGTAAGGGAAAAACTGAACGCATTCATTGTACAGTTTGGGCAGAGGCAGGGTTGGGGAGTACTATACTTGATGCTTTAAAATGTTCTGAATTCAATTATTTCAATAGGAAGCAAAACTTCAAATTTCATATTTTGTTACCAAATTTCATCTGGAGTGATTCAATTCAAATATTTATGAGCAATGAATAATGAATTCAGTGTAATAAACGGTTACTTATCTTAATGATTGATATTTAAATAAAAAAGGGAATATTCTTGGAATTGAAGTGTAATTGGACCTCATGATTTCAACATGAAATTTTTCTCCTATGCAGCAAATTATGGAAAATCATAGTTTTGACACAACTTTTCCTCCTTTCGCTTTGAATTAGGGATGGTGTTTGGGGGGTCAATATGAAATAATGGAAACGTTTTTAGAAAGATTTTCAAAGATGTAAGATTACTCAAGGTGTAGTGACATTGAACATATAGCTATTGAGCACCTACCATGTTCAAGGTCCTGTGCAAGCAAGTGGGTGTATGTAGTAAGATGATTAAACTGATCCTCACAAGCCAAAGAAGAGACAAACCATAATGCAAAGTAAGTGACCTGGAGTTCTGTAAGGAAGAATAAATTATTCTTGGGGAGCAAGTATGAGAGAGACAGGGCTACTCAAGAAAGGCCTCAACTTTCTAAGCATGGAGGCATTAAAGTATGTATACTTTGCTATGATTATAACATTAAAAATAAAGAAGAAACAGTGTTCCTAAGAGATTACTTTTTAGATTGGAGAGGAGTCAAGAATACTTATAATCATAAAGCTATAAACCAATGTTATTTTTTCCTTTAATTCTATAGCAGCTTTAAACTTAAACATTTTTTTCAATTACAGTTTATATTCAATATTATTTTATATTAGTATCAGGTGTGCAGCATAATGCGAATGTTATCTTTTAAAAATTCAAATGAATAATAAACATTTTAACGATTAGTAATAATTTTTCCTCGTAATTCTGAAGGCTTTTCCCCATTGTAGTTTTGTAGAAATTTGATTCTGTTCTGACACTTAGTACATTATATATGACCTGTTGGTTTTCTCTTTAGAAACTTTTAGGATGTCTCATTACCTTCTAATCTAAGAGGTTATAAGTAATCTCCTCTTTTGTCCTGTTACTTGATTCCCAACATAGGCATGCACACTTCATTCCATTCCCAATGGTGCTAGCTAAGACTTGGCTGGAACATTTAACAGATTTTATTATTAGTAAATCGTTGGAAATTTTATAATGAACTTTCAACACATCAGGCTAAATGTTTTTGTATTTATCATTCTTAACCCATAGTTAAAATTTACAACTTTTTACCACAATGCCACTTTTTTGATAACTCAAATCAATATGATTTTATTGATTTCAGAGAGGAAGGGAGAGAAAGAGATAGAAACACCAATGATTAGACAGGATCATTGATTGGCTGCCTCCTGTACACCTCACACGGGGATCCAGGAGCAACCTGGGCAGATGCCCTAACCAGGAATCAAACCCTCACCTTTTGGTTTATAGGTCAATGCTCAACCACTGAACCACACTGGCCAGGCCTGAAATTTATTTTTTAGTATAATGTTGTTATTGTTGTTGTTGTTGTTTTTTCACTCAAAAGCATACTTAAATAAATATTCTATAAGTGACAATATTTTGACATGATGGTTTTTTAAAAAAAACAAACCCACTCACCAATTCACTTGAATTATCTTTTAGTAAAAATATCATCTAGAACAAATCTGAACTGTGTGCTATGTTTGACATTTGTATTGTGTGTGTTTTCATGTGCTTTAAGAAAGAGTCCTCTGTCTGTTTTGAAGCACTTTTCTGTTTAGCTTTCATTTAGTGATAAAGGGTGTGTGTGTGTGTGTGTATGTAACTTTATTTTTAAGAGGATATTGAGAACAAAGTAATACTGTATGAGCATACACAGTCTATGAAACAAACATTTCTCTCAGTGAGAGTATTAAGGAAACACAAAATTCAGATACATGATACTGCTCAGCATCAAGACAAATGTTTTAGAATTACATAGAGCACTTTAGCTTGTGGACCTCAACTCCAAAAGTTCTTTCCTTAGCATTTGCATGACTAAAGCAAAATTGTATTAGATTTCCTGGAACGCAGGGATGACTGGCCTTACTATAAATTAAGTCTCTCCTAGGAGGCTGATGATTGTTCATATAATTTAAGTGACAAAAATATACAAAATAAATACTTCTTCTGGCTTCCAGTCATTTTTTAAAACAGTACAGAGGTCTTTAATTTTTGTCAAATTTTTATTTATTAATTTTAAAGAGAAAGGGAGGGAGAGAGTGAAACAAACATCAATTTTTGTTCCACTTATTTATGCATTCATTGGTTGATTTCTATAGGTGCCCCGACTATCGAACTCACAACCTTGGTGTATCAGGAAAATCCAACTGAGCTACCATGCCAGGGCTAGAGGTCTTTTCCTGTTTTTTGTTTGTTTTGTTTTGTTTTTTGGTGTTCTTTTTTACACTTACTGTGCCATGAATTCTAGGGAATTGGTTCCAGCAGTTCAGGCTCCATTCCATTGGTTCTCACAAAGTGTGTTTCTCTGAGTGGAGGAGGCAGATGCTTCAGTTGAACCCAGATAATTTCTCATTGGTTTCCTTCTTCTTCTTCCCCTTCCCCTTCTTCTTCTTCCCCTTCTTCTTCTTCCCCTTCTCCTTCTCCTTCTCCTTCTCCTTCTCCTTCTTCTTCTTCTTCTAATATTTTATTGATTTTTTACAGAGAGGAAGGGAGAGAGATAGAAAATCAGAAACATCGATGAGCGAGATACATCTTTCAGCTGCCTCTGGCACACCCCCTACTGGGGATGTGCCCACAACCAAGGTTCATGCCCTTGACTGGAATTGAACCTGGGACCTCGCTTTATGCACTGAGCCAAACCAGTTCTGGTGGTTTCCTTCTTTTTGTGATAATTTTCCTTCACACGTTTCAGGAAGCTAACTGGGCTCTTAATATATACTCAGTCTGTACATTAATTCTTTTGGGAAGAAGCTTGCCTGTAACTTGTCTGTTTACACAATGCCTACCCTATACTGAGTGACACTGTAGACTCCTCCAGTTTTGCCATGGTAACATTGTAGGGCATTCCTTTATGAACAGTGCCCATTCCCTTGATGTCTACAATATCACCTTTGTAGAGTCACAAATAGGTGGCCAAAGAAACAACTCCATGTTTTCTAAAAGACCTAGAGAACATATGGTGGGTGCCTCTCTTCTTTCATTTTGATGAATTATTGGAAGATAGTGGTTCCAGCTAAAAAGTGGAGCCCTATATTAATATAGCTCACCTTCTCTCCCATCAAAATTAACTTTTCTCTCCCCTTCATGTTATCCCAAGGCTCTGAGCTGTATTCTTGGCACCAGATGATAAAGAGAAGTGAACACAAACACTGTCCCTGGCAAACCCACACTTTACTGGAGAAAGAAATACAATTATTATATAACTAGGGGCCCGGTGCACAGAATTTGTGCACTGGGGAGAGGTCTCTCAGCCCAGGCTGCCCCCTCTCACAGACTGGGAGCTCTCTGGGGATGGCCTGCTGATGGCTCAGGCCCGCTCCCTGGTGGAGCAGTCTGGCCTCCATTTGCAGGAGGCGACTGGGCTGATCAGGGAAAGGCACCAGCCCCATCACCCTGCTACTGCAGCTACTGCCAGTACCACAGCCACCAAGGTGTTTTGATCAACATGGACTCCAGTCCCTTCAACATGAAAAATGACAACTTTCTTTAAGCATTTTCAAGATGTGTCTTTTGGCCGAAACTTGTTTGGCTCAGTGGATAGAGTGTTGGCCTGTGGACTGAAAGGTCCCAGGTTTGATTCTGGTCAAGGGCACGTACTGTGGCTGTGGGCACATCCCCAGCAGGGGGTGTGCAAGAGGCAGCTGATCGATGTTTCTCTCTCATCGATGTTTCTGACTTTCTATCCCTCTCCCTTCCTCTCTGTGAAAAATCAATAAAATATATTTTTTAAAAAGATGTGTCTTTCATAGGATATGACTTTTCTTTCTTTCTTCTTTTTTTTTTTTTTATCCTCACTTGAGGATATGTTCCCATTGATTTTTTTCTCCTTCCCTCTGATTCCAGGCGTGGCCACTTCCCAAGCCTACAGCCTCCACCCCAGGCTGTAGGCCTAGGAAGCAAGCACCCCTGCCCCTACAATCCCAGGCTGTAGGCTTGGGAAGTGGGTACCACGGTCTCCCAAGCCTAAAGCCTCCAAGGGATGGCTGGCTGGAAGTGACCTGGGTGCTGAAGGAGGTTCCTGGGACTCAGGTATGTATGCAAATTATCTGCCATCTTTATTGGGTTAATTTGCATACTCACTCTGATTGGCTGCAGGCATAGCGAAGGTATGGTCAATTTACATGTTTCTCTATTATTAGGAAAGATTAACTATGATAAGAATAAGAGAGAAAAATAGAGGTATAAACAAAAAATAGAATTAATGGTCATGACACAGACTAAGGACATAAAGGTCATAAATTAACTTTCTGCCAGTAATTAGCATCTACATGCCATCTGCCAGTGCTGCTTTCTAAATAGTTCTTACCATTTAAGAACTATTGTTAAAATTGATTTTAGAGAGGAAGGAAGAAGGAGAGAAAGATGGAAACATCAATGATGAGAGAGAATCATTGATTGGCTGCCTCTTGCACATCCAACACAGGGGATGGAGCCCCGAACCAGGGCATGTACCCTGACTGGGAATTGAACCATGACCTCCTGGTTCATAAGTTGACGCTTGACCACTGAGTCACTCTGGAAGGGCTGCACATATACACTTTTGAGATTTGCATCAGTTCTATGTGTTTCCTGTCCAAAAATACATAATTTCATTTTTTAAATAATAGACTTTGATAAATTGATTATAAAATATAGAGACATAGTCCCAGCTCTCATCATCTCTCTCTCCTTAAACACATGGACACGCGCGTGCGTGCACACACACACACACACACAAATAAAATAAAATAAAATGGATAATGGTGTGACACCTTTATAAAGTTGCGTTCTGGTTGTTTAAAGTTTAAATTATATATTTGACTAGAATATATATGAACTTTGGTGTATGAGATGATGTTCCAACCAACTGAGCCACACTGGCCAGGGCTATTTTTATTTTTATTTTATTATTATTATTTTTAATTTTTTTAAAATATATTTTATTGATTTTTTACAGAGCGGAAGGGAGAGGGATAGAAAGTCAGAAACATCGATGAGAGAGAAACATCGATCAGCTGCCTCTTGCACGCCCCCCCACTGGGGATGTGCCCGCAGCCAAGGTACATGCCCTTGCCGGAATCGAACCCAGGACCCTTCAGTCCGCAGTCCAACGTTCTATCCACTGAGCCAAACCGGTCTTGGCAGGGCTATTTTTATTTTTAAACAACAGGATTGTGTTACTTATTAAAAAGTGTACCTTCAAAGATAATATAGATGAATACTTGTATCATCTTTGGATGGAAGCCATTTCTGAATATGCCACAAAATCAAAAGCCATAAGAAAAAATGATAAAATTTGACTACATAATAAATGAATACTTTTGTCTAGCAGAAAAAAAATAAATCACCAGTATTTAAAGACAAATGACATGTAGGAAAAAATCTTTGCAACATATGGTATGTGATAAACAATGGTCCTTTTCAAATTAGTAAAAAAAAAAAAAAAAAAAAAAAAAAAAAGATGAATACCCAACAGAAAAATAGGCCAAGACCATGATCAGGCCATCACAAATGGAAAAGATGCAAATGCTCCTAAATATATGAAGACATGTACTTTCAAAGCATTAATCAAAGAAATAAAAATAAAGTAAATAATAAGTTACCGTTTTTAGAACATTCAGAGTAGCAAAGATTAACCAGAATAATGGCAAAGATGTAGGGAAATTGCCATTCACATACAACATTGTGGGAGTGTAATATAATGTATTTCTAAAGGGCAGTGTAGCAATAAATATGAAGACATTATTTGTGCAATCTTTGCTCTAAGAAGTCCAATTCTAGGAATTTAATCTAGGGTTACAAAGAAAAATGCTAAAAATAATCATGTCAGATTACTAATTTCCAACCCCACTTCCCCATCCAATCTCCCCTTATACTTTTTCTAATAGAATCTCCAGTCCTGAGGAGTTTTAGAGGGATACATGACTGTCTCACTAAAGAGAACATTTCCCTGCTTCCCTGAAAACTAGGTATGGCCTTGTAACAACATATTGCCAATGGAAATGAGTGTTCAACTTTTGCATTACTTGATGAAAATTTCCAGTTTCTCTTTTTTCCTGGGTGAAAACATGGTGTTTGTGGGCCAGATTTGGCCATGTAGAGAAAACCAACATTAAAAAAATAATTTTAAATCCTTACTGGAAGAGTTGAGGCTATTTTTTTCCATGTGGAAGGGAGTGGGTGGGAAGAATGGAGAAAGAGAGGGAAGAGAGAGAAACATTGATGTCCCAAGTAGATCCCAGGAAAGGATCTGGGGTGTTTATCGATGGAGTCCCTGGAAACAAACTTGAACCGTGCAGGTGTGGGACATTCAAGTAGTTGCTAGTGAAGAGACCACTCCACTAAAGCAGGACCAAGTGGCAGATTTAAGACCAGAGGACCAGAGCTTTAATTTAAATTTTAAGCATACACAAAATAGGCTTAGAGGAATTACAACACATGAAACATATGCAGTTGCAAATCACACAGCTTTTTTATTACCACACAAATTCCTGAGCTGTGGGTACAAGCTTAGTTAGGGATCCCCGCGGTGCTGTCCTCTGGTCTGGGTACAGGGGGCCAGCGTTCCTCTCTCAAGAGCTCGGTCGCCTCTCAATCTGTGATTACTGGCCGTTCTTCTATCATCTGGGAGGAAGAGGAGTGTGGAGCAGAGTCGCTTGTCAGACTGACAAAGGGACAGGCCTTTGTGATGTCTTGACAGGTGAGCATCGTTAGCTGGCCAGGGTCCATATTTAAAGCTTATTGGTAGCAGTAGCAGCTCAGGTGGCTATCAGTGATTTACATCAATGCACATATATTAATCTCAAACAAGGCGAGGGGGTCAGGGAGATTACGTCACTCACACAAGTGTTTATCTTGACAAGTCACTTTGCATCAGTTCAAATCCTTATCTTTGGGGTACACACGCTTCAAGGCAGTGGGGAATGTGTCTTCAATACTACACTTGAAGTTTTAAAGAAAGTTAACTCAAACATTTTAAAACTTCTCTAACATTTTTAAAGCATTTTTAAACATTTCTATATTTTACTACAATTGATTTGGGGCGGGGGTGGGAACCTGCAACCCAGGTATGTGCCCTTGACCAGGAACCCAAGAACCCAAGACCCTTTGGTACTCGGGCCAATGCTGTAACCACTGAGTTACACCAGCCAGTGTGAAAAAACCAACAAACAATATTTCTAAGGTATGGCAGCGTAATATGCTAGAAGGAGCCTATTATATTGAATGGTTGAAAAGCAGAGCTGCAGACCACACTAATTTCTAGAAAAGAGAAATAAATTTGATATTGTTTGAGTCATGGGAATTGTCATAGCAGGTTAGCTCATAGCTTGACTAATATAAAATTAAATGTCTGTCAATATACTTTCCCCTCCAACAAATTTTGTTATAATGGAATCATAAGCAATCATTAAAAGTGATTTTACAAATCTATAAATGTCTACATATATTGTTGGGTTTCATAGTGTGCCTGAGTTGCTATAATGAAATTATTCAGTATGGCTTAACTGAAATTTATTTCTCACAGTTCTAGAAGAGGCTAGGAAGTCCAAAGTCAAGATTCCAGCCAATTCGGTTTCTGGTGAGAGCTCTCAATGCCTGGCTTGCAGATGGCCACTTTGGTGGCTGTTCACATGGCCTTTCCTTGATGCATAAATGTGGGGAGGTGAAGAAGTGAGGTGGTAGAGAGACAGGGATAGAGAATGTGCTCAGGTCTCTCTATTTCTATAAGGTCACCAATCCTGTCTAACAAGGGCTCCATCCTTATGACCTTATTTAACCTTCATTAACTCCTAAAGACCCTATCTCCAAATACAGTCTCATGTTCATTTGAAGGGGAACACATTTCAGTCCATAGCATTGTTAAAAGAATTACTAAAATCATGTATGTGATTCCAATTATTTCAAATGTGATATGTGTATGTATAGAGTATGTTTACACAGATAGAATCTGAAAAGATGCTCTTTGCAGCAATGAACTCTGTGTAGGTAGGACTTAAGCAGGCAATGACAGGCATCCTTAGGTTACATTCAGAACAAACTATAGCACAGAAAAGCAGGTATCTTTAAAAATAGTGGTTGACCTAAGAGCAGCCAAAAGCTATATAACAAATTAAGATGTTTCATATAAATCAAATTAAGTATAAAAGTGATAATAACCCCAAAGAATGACACTTTTCAAAAGCACAAATGTGTACTATGAATTCTACCATAAAGTGAAATATTTCTTGAAAAGTACAAATTTCTTCTTGCTGTTTCTGTGTGAAAGGGCAGAGCGGGACTGACTTCACTTTGTACCATGTCCTCCATCTTGTGTAACTGTGTCCCCTCTTCCAAGAAAAACCACAGGATGTGTCAGTTACTCAGCCCACCCTTAACTCAGCTAATAGGAATACAAGGGGAACTAACCTAAGGCCAAAAGTATGCTGATCACATCCTGTCTTTGTGTAGCCAGATCCTAGCCGCACCCTGCCTTTGCGTCACTAGCTCCAGCCCTCACCCAACCAATTGGAATCAGCCAACTCATCTGTCCGAGTATGCCCCCACCTCCCGACCCCTAGCCCTATAAAATCATTGTGCTTTTGAAACTCTCTTTTTTCGCATCCTGCTGCTGCATGGGTGGAGGCAGAGAGCCAAGCTAGCTTGAGTAAAGGCTCTTTGCTTTTGCATCGAACTCGTCTCCCTGGTGGTCTTTGGAGATCTTGAAATCTGGGCATAGCATGTGCTTTATGTTGAGTTGGGTTAGCATACATACTTTAGAGGTTATTTCATGGGAATAAATCATGCCTTCATTTTCTGAGTCCTTTCAAATTTCTACTTTGGTTCGTTCGTTCATCTCTCAACTTATTTGCCCCTTTCTCAGAGTGTTATGTCTGGATCTACTCATTCTCCTTCTAGGTCGCAGTTGCTACACTTTTCTTCTTCTCCTCTTGTTAGTTACATGTTACATATATGTATAAGTGACTGTTGCTTTTTCCCTTTTATTCTCTTTTCCTTCCTTTGTTCCCTCACTATCTTCCTTGTTCTCACCCTTTTTACTTTTTCTCAGTCCTCTTATCGACTCACTCTTGATTTATTGAGTTGTTCACTGCTTTTTTTCTCTTCTTTTCCCTCCCTCTGACTGAAATCCTTAATCTCATAGGAAAATGAAACAAAAGTGCCTCCACAGAACAAGCAGAATATCAAAATGTGGGGCTTTTTCTCTGCCCCTAGATATTCCTAGAACAGTCTGCAAAGGTATTACAGTCCTTAAGTTGATTCTGTCCATAAAGTTGGTAAGATAAACTGAGCTTCATCTTCAATACAGCCCACTTCATTACTCCTGTCCTTTAAACCGGAAAAAATATGTCTTTTCTCTTGTCACTCCACAGCCCTTATCTGATTTATTTGCCTCTGCATGTATTGTACAGAAAACATTATTTACCTAAAAGGGGGAAAAAATGATTGGGGAGGAGAGTTGGTGAGGGAAAAGAAAAGTCACCCCAAATATCTGTCCTGGAAGATGGCTCATAAGAACCAAATATTTGAGGCGGGGAGGGGGAAACTATAATTGAGGCAAATACTTGGAATGAAGCAGAGAGTGAGAAGACTAAAGCATCCAGAAACAAGCTCTAGAGTTATGGCTTCCATAAAAATTGGGAGATATTAAGGTAATACAGAGTAGAAGAGTCCGTTATTCCCCTAAAGAAATTACAACCTAGTAAGAGAAATGATGTGCCCTCTGTGTTGGGTGTCCATCCCCAAGACCACCCTGAGTTTCAATGATTTGCTAGAAGGAGGCACACGATTCAGATATTTTCATCACCCCCAGTTACCGTTTATGACAGCAAGAGGATCAGCAGGGGGGAAAGGTGCACAGGGAAACCAGAGCAAAGCTCCTCTACCAGTGGAGTCCCACAAACAACACTTAATTTTCCCATACAAAATGTGTAACAACAGTGCAAAGTGCTACCAATCAAAGAAATTCTTGTGGCGTCAATTTTCATTATAATGATGGTATAATGAACTTTGGGATCATTTTCTGGTCAGTTTTTCCTCCACTTTGGATTAGTCTGAAACTAACTGTTGTTTTTTTTGTTATCTACCTCCCTTACTACGTAATCTAAACCATCTGTTCTTAGGCATCTTCAGTTAGGGAGCATAGGGTCTCTTGCTCAGCTGTTCTGGCTGTTTGTTCAACATTTGTCTAAGTTTCCTTATTCCACTTGCCAGGGAATTTTCCTAGTTGTGTACTCTCCTGTGTCAGGGTAAAGGGGTTATCTCAAACCCTCCTTATCTAGTCTGCTCAAAGACAATTTTTTTAAACTTCCCTGGAAGCTCTAGAATTTCTATCCATTACTACCTCTTGAGGGGTGGGTAAGAGAAATTCTCAGTAACATATAATGCTCTTGCTATCCTTGTAGACTCTCTTCTCTTCAAGCACAAACAACTTTTGTTTAATGGTTAACAGTATTCCAGATTTCCCCTGTTTTCCCTCTTTTGTCTCCCTCTTTCCCTCACCATCCAGTCTCCACCACATTATTGTCTGTATCCATGAGCTATGCATATATACATACTAGGAGCCTGGTGCACGAAATTCGTGCACTGGGGGTGGGTGGTCCCTCAACCCAACCTGCCCCCTCTCACATACTGGGAGCCCTCGAGGGATGTCCAACTGATGGCTCACCCCCAGACTGCCCAAGGCTTTGGGCACCCAGCCATCACCCTGCTCCAATCTGGGACCTCTCGAGGGATGTCCGATCAGGCCTAAATGGGCAATCAGTCATCCTTCTCACAATCCAGGACTGCTGGCTCCAAACTGCTCACCTGCCTGCCACCCTGATTGCCCCTAATCACTTCTGCCTGCCAGTCTGATCACCCCCTAACCACTACCCTGCCAGCCTAGTTGATGTCTAACTGCTCCCCTGCCAGCCTGTTTGTTCCAAACTTCCCTCCTCTGCTGGTCTGGTCACCCCTAACTGCCCTCCCCTGCAGACTTGATTGCCTCCAACTGCCTTCCCTTGCAGGTCTGGTCCCTCCCAACTGTTCTCCCCTGCTGGCCTGATGGCCCACAACTGCCCTCCCTTGCAGGCCTGGAACCTTTCACTGGCCTCCCCTGCTGGCCAACTTGTAATGGCCATCTTATGTCCACATGGGGGCAGGATCTTTGGCTACATGGGGGCAGCCCTCTTGTGTGTTGGTGTGATGGTCAATCTGCATATTACTCTTTTATTAGATAGGATAGAGGCCTGGTGCATGAGTGAGGGGTGGCTGGTTTGCCCTGAAGGGTGTCCTGGACAGGGTGGGGGTTACCCTGAAGTGTGGGGCAGCCTGGGTGAGGGACCTTTGGTGGTTTGCAGGCCAGCCATGCCCCCCAGAGACCCAAGCGGAGGACCTGGGATCTGGGATTAATTTATATTCTACAATTGAAACTTTGTATCCTAGAGCAGAGCCAAGCCTTCTGCTCACTCCCTGGCAACAGCCATTTCTGTTTGAAACTTTGTAGACTAGAGTGGAGGCCTAGGCCGGCCAGGGCTGCAGAAGGTAGGCTTCTTCCATTGCCCAGGCAACTCTAGCCTCTGCTCTCTCCAGCTCCGTGGTTGCTGCCACTTCTGTTGGGATATATCTTTTATAATTGAAACTTTGTAGCATTGAGTGGAGGCCTAGGCTGGAAATGGTAGGCGGAAAGCTTGGCTTCCTCTGTTGCCAGGGAAACCCAAGCCTCCCTCCTGCTCTCAATGGTGGCAGCCATCTTGGTTGGGGTTTATTTGCATAATTTGCTCCTGATTGGCTGGTAGGTGTAGCTGTGGGTGTGACTTGATCAGAGGTATGGTCAATTTGCATATTACTCTTTTATTAGATATGATGATATTGAAAAAGTTGTAGGAAATATTAAAATCTGCAAATAACAGGATTACCTCTATTATATTCTAATTCTCCACCCCCTCTGGCTCTATTTTGGTTCATCAGTTTATGTTGTTCATTATATTCCACAAATAAGTGAGATCATATGTTTTATTTTGCTTAGCATAATGCTCTCCAGATCTATCCATACTGTTGCAAATGGTTCCTTCTTTTTTATAGCAGCGTAGGATTCCATTGTGTAGAAAACCATTTTTAATCCACTCATCTGCTGATGGGCACTTAGGCTGTTTCCAAGTTTTAGCTATTATAAATTGTGCTGCTATGAACATAGGGGTGCATATATCCTTTCTGATTGGTGTCCCAATTTCTCCTTTAGGGACATAACCACAGTTGACCAAGGGTGCCTCAGCCAGTCTCTAAATAGACACTGACATGTACGACCCAAGGTACTTACTTAATACTGACCAAGCATAAATTACACAGGAGACAGACATGCAATGCATGAATCACACACGGTTTATTTACCAGAGTCCTGGTAGTTTCCCACCTCTGCAGGCTGCCTGGGGATCCACGCTGACAGACACATATGCACACTTGACGTTGGACATTGCAGCTGCAGCTCAGCGTCTTGTTTGGGACCTCGGTTTCACTGCTCACAGTTCAGGCTCACAGTCCACAGCAGAGCTCGGGCAGATGCAGGCAGGGGGATGGAGAGTGACTGTCTGTGGAGGAGCAGGTGAGTCTCTCTGATCTCTGGTGCAGCCACAGTGGTTCCTTGCTCTTTTTATGTGCTCAGATGGGCATCTTCAGTGTGTCTTATCAGTGGGTCCCAGGAGCCTTGCTATCTGGTCTTACATATGGGGTACAGATCACTTTATCTATTTTCTACATACAGGCCACTCAAGGGTGCTCATCAATTTGGTTACATCACATTCCATACTTTCAGATATCACACTTCAATTCCACACTTTAATACTTATTCTATATTGTATTTTATCCTTATTACTATTATTATAACAATTGGTGTTTCTGGTTTCTTGGGATATATAGTCCTCAAAGTGGGATTACTGGGTCAAATGGGAGTTCTGTTTTTAATTTTTTGAGGAGACTATATACTCTTTTCCACTATGGCTGCACTAGTCTGCATTCCCACCAGTAGTGCAAGAGGGTTCCTTTTTCTCGCATCCTTACCAGAACTTATCATTTGTTGATTTGTCGATGATACCTATTCTGACAGGTTTGAGATGATACCTCATTGTTGTTTTGATTTGCGTTTCTCAGATGATTAGTGACTTTGAGCATGTTTTCATATGTCTCTTGGCCTCTTTTTTAAATATTTTATTAATTTTAGAGAGGGAAAGAAAGAGAGAAACATCAGTCATGAGAGAGAATCATTGATTGACTACCACCTTCACGCCCCCTACTGGAGATGGAGCCCACAACCTAGGCATGTGCCCTTGGCTGGAATCAATCTTGGGACCCTTCAGATGGCAAGCTCTATCTATTGAGCCAAACCAGCTAGGACTATAGGTCCCCTTTTGAAAAGTGTCTATTGGGTCCTGTGCCCCCCCTTTTTTTTTATTGGATTGTTTATGTTCCTTTTGTTAAGTTGTATGAGTTCTTTGTAAATTTTGGAGATTAAACCCTTATTGGAGATAATATTGGCAAATATATTCTCTCATGCAATGGGCTTTCTTGTTTTGTTGATGGTTTCTTTTGCTGTACAATAGCTTTTTATTTTTATGTAGTCCATTTGTTTATTTTCTCTTTAGTTTCCATTGACCTAGGAGCTGTATCAATGAAGATATTGCTTTGGCATATGTCTGAAATTTTGTTGACTATGGATTCTTCTAAGATTTTATGGTTTCCTGTCTTACGTTTAAGTCTTTTATCCATTTGAGTTTATGTTTGTGTATGGTGTAAGTTAGTGGACTAGTTTCATTTTTTGGCATGTATTAGGTGTACCAACTAATAATGTGGATTTTGTAATCAAAGAAAACATGGTAATTTCAAGAAAAACATCAAAAGTGCTTTATTCAAAGTAGTGTCCGTCACTAGCTACACATTTCCTTCATCTTTAGGTAATGTATGGACACCGTCCCAATAGAACTTTTCTTGTTTTGAGGCAAACCATTCAGAGACCCAATTTTCCACTTCTTCAGATGTTTTGAAGTGCTACTCAGAAAGTGTCATCAATCTGAACAAGTGGTAATCTGAAGGAGCAAGGTCTGGTGAATACGGTGGGTGGGTTAATACTTCCCAGGAAAGATCTTTTAATGTGTCTGTAACTGGTTTTGAAGTGTGTGATGGTGCGCTATCATAAAACAAAATTACTTTGCTGTGTTCTGGAACATTCTGGTCGTTTCAAGATTAAAGCGTGGTTCAGATTGATTATTTGTTGTCAGTAGCAATCAGTATTAACAGTTTCACCTGGTTTTAGAAGCTCATACTGTACTACACCTTCCTGATCCCGTCAAACACAGAGCATTTTCTTCTTTCCAAAGCGATTTGGCCTTATAGTCAATGTTGATGGGTGACCTGGATCAGCCCATGATTTTGTGCATTTGGATTCTCAAAATAAATTCACTTTTTATCACCAGTCAAAATTTGATGCTAAAAAGACTTTCTTTCGTGCTATTGAAGCAACACTTTACTGATGACTTTTCGGTTTTCCATTTATCTTTTGTTCAGTTGATGTGGCACTCATTTTCCTTCCTTTAAAATCTTTCTGATTGCTTGTAAACAATAGGAAATTGTGGAGCAATGTTTAATGTTTTTTAATTTGACATGCATCTTCATCCAATAATGCTTATAATTGTTGTTCTTCAAACTTTTTAAAAAATCTATTTTATTGATTATTTTTTTACAGAGAGGAAAGGAGTGGAGAGAGAGAGAGCCAGAAACTTTGATGAGAGAAACATCAATCAGCCATTGATTTCTGGGTATTAATTTAGTGCCAAATTCATTTAGTTTTTATTGAATCTTTGGAATTTTCCATGTATAATATCATGTCCTCTGTGAATAATGACAGTTTTACTTCTTCTTTTCCAATTTGGATGTCTTTTATTTCTTCTTCTTGTCTGATAACTATGACTAGCACTTCCAGTACTATGTCAAACAGGAATGGTGAAAGTGGACATCCCTGTCTTGTTCCTGTTCTTGTAGGGGAAAATGTTTTACTTTTTGCCCATTGAGTATAATGTTGGCTGTAGATTTGTCATATATGGCCTTTATCATGTTGAGATATGTTCCTTCTATTCCCACTTTGCTGAGAGCTTTTATCAAAAACGGGTGTCAGATTTTGTCGGATGCTTTTTCTGCATCTATCAATATGATCATGTGATTTTTGTCTTTCAATTTGTTTATGTGATGTATCACGTTTTTGATTTGCAAATATTGTACCATCCTTTCATCTCTGGAATAAATCCCATTTGATCATGGTGCATGATCTTTTTAATATATTGCTGGATGCGATTTGCTAATACTTTGTTGAGGATTTTAGCATCTATGTTCATCAGGATATTGGCCTGTAATTCTCTTTCTTTGTAGTATCTTTATCTGGTTTTGTAATTAGGATAATGTTGGCCTCATAAAAACAGTTTGGAAGTGTTCCTTCCTCTTAGATTTTGTGTAATACTTTGAGTAGTACAGGTGTTAGTTCTTCTTTGAATGTTTGGTACAATTCCCCTATGAAGCCTAGGCCTGGGTTTTTGTTTGGTGGGAGTTTTTGACTACTATTTCTATTTCAACGGTTGTTATTGGCTTAATTAGGTTTTTCTAAATTCTTCCTGATTCACTTTTGTGAGTTTGTACTTTTCAAGGAATTTGTCTGCTTCATTCATATTATCCAGCTTGTTGGCATATAGTTATTCATAGTATTTTCTTATGCTCTTTTGTATTTCTGTGGTGTCAGTAATTACTCCTCAACTTTCATTTCTGATTTTATTTTTTTTCATTTATTTATTTTTATTTTTTTAATTTAATAAATCTTTATTGTTCAGATTATTACAATGTTCCTCTGCCCTTAACTCCCCCCCACTGTCCTTATCCATAGGTGTAAGATTTTTGTCCAATCTCTTCCTGCACCTCCCACACCCCTTTCCCCCAAGAATTGTCAGTCCATTCCCTCTCTATGCCCGTGATTCTATTATATTCACCAGTTTATTCTGTTCATCAGATTTTTAATTCACTTGATTTTTGGATTCACTTGTTGATAGATGTGTATTTGTTGTTCATAATTTTTATCTTTACCTTTTTCTTCTTCTTCCTCTTCTTAAAGAATACCTTTCAGCATTTCATATAATACTGGTTTGGCAGTGATGAACTCCTTTAGCTTTTTCTTATCTGTGAAGCACTTTATCTGACCTTCAATTCTGAATGATAGCTTTGCTGTGTAGAGTAATCTTGGTTATAGGTTCTTGTTATTCATCACTTTGAATATTTCTTGCCATTCCTGTCTGGCCTGCATAGTTTCTGCTGAGAAATCAGCTGACAATTGTATGGATGCACCCTTGTAAGTAACTAACTGTTTATCTCTTGCTGCTTTTAAGATTCTCTCTTTGTCTTTTGCTTGTGGCATTTTAATTATAATGTGTCATGGTGTGGTCCTCTTTGGATTCCTTCTGTTTGGGGTTCTGTGTGCTTCCTGGACTTACTAGTTTATTTCTTTCACCAGGTGTGGGAAGTTTTTGGTCACTATTTCTTCAAATATGTTTTCAGTATCTTGCTCTCTCTCTTATTCTGGCACCCCCATAATTCGGATGGTGGTATGCTTGAGGTTGTCCCAGAGGCTCCTTACACTACCTTCAATTTTGTTTTCTTTTTGCTTTTCCAGGTCAGTGTTTTTTGCTTCTTTGTATTTCAAATCTTTGACTTGATTCTTGTGGTCCTCTAGTCTGCTTTTAGGTCTCTATAATATTTTTTATTTCAGTCAGTGTATGCTTAATTTGTAGTTGGTCGTTTTTCATATCCTCAAGGGTTTCATTAAATTTATCAGCCTTTTCTACGAACCTCTTGAAAAACCTCATAACCGTGGTTTTGAACTCTATGTCCAGTGGTTTTTTTTCCCCTTTCCATTTCTTTCAAATGTGTTCTCTTTCCTTGTCTCTGCATTTTGGCTGTTTCCCTGAGTTGGTCGAGTAGCTTTGTGTGGTAGGTGTCCTCTAGGGGACAGTGGCTCAGCCTCCCCAGTTACCTGAGGTAGATACTCTTGGTGCACCCCTTTATGGGATGCACAGTCTTGTTGTAGTTAAGCCTAGATTGTTGTTGGTATCACTGGGAGGGGTTGACCTCCAGGCCAATTGGCTGTGAGAATCAGCTGTGTCTACACTGGGAGAGCTTCTGTACTCAACTTGGATGGGGCAGAGTCTCGGGCTGAGCAGTGAACCTTAATTTCCTATCAGCCCCGCTCTAAGTGGCACCTGGGTCTCCATGTCCTACAGTAATGGCTGCATGCACCTCTGAGAGAAAGCTGCCCTGAGAGAAAGTTTTGCCCCCTGCCGGACAGTCCAGTTCTTCCCAAATAAGTCTGGATACCCAAAGTCTCATCTGGAACTGGAAAATAATGCAGTCTGGAGGTATTTTGTTTTTGTTTTTTTCTCCTGAACAAGAGAGCGAGCCACTCGCCCTCTTCGCAATCTCACAAGCCTTGCAGCTCCCGAGTTTCAGTGTGCTTCCTCCTGACAGTCCAGTTTCACCTTGTATGAGCCTGCATATCCCAAGACTTGCCCAGAACTGGGTATCAGTGCAGTGGGGAGCCTTTGTCTCCCTCCATGTTTGAGAAAACCAGCCCGGTATTCAGCCACCCACCCTTTACACTTGCGCACATCTCTGCACCTCTATCTTCACATCTCTGCAACTCTGCCCTCCACAGCTCCTCTGAGTCTCAGTGTCCTTTCATCTTTTCTTCTATTTGTAGAATTCCACTCAGCCAGCTTTCCAGTGGTTCTGGATGATGTCCATTTTGTCAGTTAGTTGTAGTTTTAAAATTGTTGTGTGGGGCAGCAGTATTGGTGTTTACCTATGCCGTCATCTTGGTTCCTCTCTCTCCTTCTCTATACGTAATTATTAATAACAAAGTACAATGTTCACTAGTGACTGATTACTATAATTGTGTTGCATTCATTTCCCTTATGTGCCTTACTAGGCACACCATTTCTCTCCATTAATACTAGCAGTGAGTATTTTAGCAGTGGATTACTACATCATTAGTCTTGAACTGTCTTGTTTGATGTGTGCAACAGGAAATATTTCGCTTTCAGAAAACAAGAAAAGTCAGTTTATTTGTGTTACACTTATTAATTTGTGCGGTTATTCAGTGTCCGGTAAGTTAATATTCAAGAAAAATACTAATTTTTATTAAAATGTTCTATTATTTTTTGTTAATGATTACTCATTTATTTCAGCCCTTTTATTCAGCATCTCTCTATCAAAATGTTATGTGTCTATGAAAATTGAAGCTTTTGTTTTTTGGGGGCCCACAGAAATGTAAACCTTGTTTTTTGGGCCCATATTATCCTTTATGTTTAACATGCTTGCTCTTCACCTCTCAATCTCAATTCAGAAACTATTAAAGCCTGTTTCTGACTAATTAGATGAGGCAAAGACTCAAAGCCTCCAGAGGACACCTCTGCCTACAGACTTATAGGATTCTGACTTGAATTGCCCCCCCCTGACAATAGCCCTCAGGTGTGGTGAGATTTTCTTTCCCCCCAACTGGGCAGGGTTGTTGCTACTGCCTGAATGCTGATTGTTATTTTTAATCTATTAAGTGGCCTCAGGGCAAGGTGTTTTTCATTAGGGTATGTCAACTGTCTTCCCTAAAGGCAAGGCAGATGTGTATGTGGGAAGATATCCTTGGCTGCTTAAGGGAATGACTCAGCCCAGGAAACTTAGGATGTCTGCCTTCTGAACTATATCCACTAGAGTCCCCAATCTTGGCTTCTGCTCTCACTATTACAGTCCACTTCCTCTGCTGGAGCACAAGGTGGGTGGCTCCATATTGAATTTTGCCCTTTAAGACAGTGCTAAATTTCCAGCCATCTCTCTCTCGCAGATAGCACCCCACTGCTTTTCATAGCCAGATGTGAGTACCCTCCTCAGTTTTGGTGCTCTCTGATGGGGGGCCCACCTTGGGGATTAGATCCCCAAGTTCTCAGTGACAAACCCCCACAGCTGAGATTTCTCTCCGGACTTCAGTTGCTGTCTGTGGGTGCCTGACCAGCTCTTTTGTGTGTCCACCGCGCCTATAAGTCTCTGAGTTCCGCATTTTTAGTGCTCAGGTGTCAGAGTTCTGTTGATTATTCAGGAAGTTTTTCTGTATTTTAGTTGTAATACCAGTTTGTTCCTAGGAACATCTACTTACTCTGTCTGGGATCTAGGATTTGAATAAATTCACTTTTTGGATTTTAAAAAACTCAAAGCCATCGCCATTTGAATTAAGTAAAACATATGATTGTTTTATTACAGGAGACTACAAATACTAGGCATATAGAAGATAATTAACACTGATTATCCATTATGATTGAGAAACTAAACTAGTCGGTTATAGCAAATTTCATGGAATTCTTTCAAAATAAGCATCCCAAATTCATCTCTCATTTTTTCTTATGTGCCCTGACCAGGAGAAATCGGACCTGCAACCACTTGATGGAATAAGGACTCGTATTTATGAATTACCATATTAAAATCATTAACTTGTAACAGATTTTTTTTTTCTAGTATGTAAAGATTTTCCAGGTGCAGCTACAAAAAGATAGGGTACAGAATAAGTACTGGGGAAGAAGTGATAAATTTTGAGGTATTTTATGAGGACAACAGGTATAAATTTTGAAGTAAGGGCATTCCAAAACAAAGGGAAATGTACTAGTATGTGCTCAGCAGGAGGGCAAAAAATCAAAGCATGGGTATAGTGGGAGTTTCAGCTTGAGAGATGAATGGGAATGAAATCATGGTCAGGACAGTAAAAAAAAAAAATTCAGACTGTTTCTCTTTGCCTGATCTAATTAGTCAGATAATATCTTGAAATGCTGCTTGCTGCTACAAGTAAATATGGGGATGGGCCTAAAGAACCAGCTTTATTTATTTATTTGCTGTTTATTTATGTATTAATTATTTTAATGCTCACCCTAGAGTATGTTCTTATTGATTTTTAGAGAAAGGAAGAAAAAGAGGAGAAAAACATTGATGTGAGAGAAACATTGGTTGCCTCCTATAGGTGCCCTGACCTATAATGGAACCGGAAACCTTGTTATGTGTCCTTACCAGGAGGAATCCGACCTGCAACCATTTTGTGTGTGGGAGGATGCTCTAACAATTTCCCACCTGGCGGGGGCAAAGAACCAGCTTTTAAACTAGCTGCCAGTGATTCTTATGCAAACTAAGATTTAACAAACTACTCCCGTACAAAATAAATAGCACTTGAGTTCATTAAAGAACTTGGCTCAACCATGGGCATGGGGGAGGTAAAAGGGGGAACATATGTAGTACATTCAACAATAAAGATTCACAAAGAAAAGAAAAGAAAAGAAAAGAAAAGAAAAGAAAAGAAAAGAAAAGAAAAAAGAAAAGACTTAACTCAAGAGGCTTATGAAAATTGGATTTAATGGTCTGCTTGGAAAAAAGGCTGGTAGGAGAAGAATCTTTTTTGAAAGCAAGGTCTTGAGGGTATGCTAGGATGCCTAGAGTTTATTTGCCATTTCATCTTCCCAAATCATTACAATTTTAACAAAACCTTTTCTGACCCCACCCCACTCACCTCAAAATTCCAGCACTACTTTATTTGTACTTAAACATGGCACAGCCATACAAACTTCTATTTATTTATTCATTTTTAATTTTTTTATTCTTTAAAGTATTACAAATAGTAGTACATATGTTTTCCTTTTTCCCCCCCATTAACCTCCCCCCCCCCAGCCTTCCCTATCTCCCAGCCCATGCCCTCACCTGCCCCCCCTCCACCCTATTGTCTTGTATCCATTGGTTATGCTTACATGCATGCATACAAGTCCTTTGGTTGATCTTTTACAGCCCCCGCCCCCCACCCTCCCCAGCCTTCCCCTTATAGTTTGACAGTCTGTTCAATGCTTCTTTGCCTCTATATCAATCTTTCCCCCCTGTTTCTTTTCTTGAAAAAGTTCTTGCATCTGCATACTGGAAATAAATATATAAGATATGTATTATATATTAAAATATAATGTATTAAAATATAAAGTTTGCAAATGTCATTATTGCTTATATGCATTATTACAAGAAATAAAAGTAAATATTAATAGAGATATCCCAATAACTCATAAATTCAATATTCTTTTTCATTCCCTCCCCCTCCTTTTACACACACACATTTTCACTCAAATAGATAAACAGTTAAGGAGTTTGAAGAATCGAAATGTTTGAGTCTCATTTTCGATGTCCAACTGTTCTGAGTCCCAGTTTCATTGTCAAATAGTTCCTTATGTGTACATGTCAGCAATGGTATTTGGATGGTGGACATATGGTGGCAATGCAGGTTCCACCCTCTCTGGTTTGGTTCTGGGCCACCTGCAGTGATGCACAGCTTTTGACTGCTAGCACACCATACAAACTTTTAGACAGTCTATCTATTTGAGTGAAAATATGTGTGTAAAAGGAGGGGGAGGGAATGAAAAAGAATATTGAATTTATGAGTTATTGGTATATCTCTATTAATATTTACTTTTTATTTCTTGTAATAATGCATATAAGCAATAATGACATTTGCAAACTTTATATTTTAATACATTGGAAAATGATTCGGTTTTACTCACTTAAAAAGCAAAACATTGACTTGAAAAAATTAATTTTTCAGTGGCGAAATTCTTCAAAAATTTCTTACTTGTATGAGAAGTTTCCCCTTATTCATGTTCATCACTCATCATATAGATGAGTGCATTCAGGTGGCAACATCCTTGCTGCCTCCACATCTTTCCCCCACATTTTCCATTTTTAAAATTCATTTCTTATTCGCTCTTCACTATCTCCACTTTGTCATCCTTGGACCTGACCCTCTCAACCAAACTCACTCTTCCTCCAAGACCCCTTCTGCAGTAATAAAACCAGTTTTGAAAGCTGTCAATTAACTCTTAGTCGCGGTTGAAGCTCCACCCTGCAGGAGGAACCCACACAGGCGGATTGGATTAGGCGGTGGTGGTGAACAAATAAACCCGTAATCTCTTCGGAGGAGCTGTACGCACACAAAGGCCCAATCAGAGGCCGCGGGTCCAGAGTCCTGAGGGGCGGGGCCGGGCGAGCACCCTCCCACCTCCCAGCCTCCCGCTGCGCCCTCGGAGCCTCGCGGGCTAGGGGAGGCCCCGCCCCCTTGCCAGGAGCGGCGGCTATTGGATGAGGCGCTGCCAGCCGTTGTTTCAGTTGCTGGGAGAGAGGGCGGGGGCGGGGGCGGGACCGAGGTGGTTTTGGGCCCCAGAGAAAAGCTGGGAGGCTCGGCCGGGCTGGGCGGGTTTGTTGAGCAACCTCGGCCATTGGCGAAGCCGACGGAGCGCAGCCTCCCTGGTGCTAGGAACCGTCCCCACTGACCGAACCCCCCTTTCGGGCCGCGCTACCAAGGAGGTGGATCCCCGGTTCCCGAGAAGGCTTCCTCCGCCCTCCTTCCCTCCCTCCTTCTCCCGCGGGCCACCCGAGCGGCCTGTGAGGAGAAGGAGGAGGTCGTCGGGAGCCGCGGCGGAGGCGGGCGGAGACCGCGCACCCCCTTCCGCGGCGGCGGCGGCGGCGGCGGCGGCGGGGGGCAGGACAATGGAGGTGGCTGTGGAGAAGGCGGCGACGGCGGCCGCGGCGGGTTCGGCGGCAGCCGCCGGGGCACTCTCGGCGGCGCCGAGCGGAGAGAACGAGGCAGAGAGTCGGCAGGGCCCCGACTCGGAGCGCGGAGGCGAGGCGGCCCGGCTCAACCTGTTGGACACTTGCGCCGTGTGCCACCAGAACATCCAGAGCCGGGCGCCCAAGCTGCTGCCCTGCCTGCACTCCTTCTGCCAGCGCTGCCTGCCCGCGCCGCAGCGCTACCTCATGCTGCCGGCGCCCATGGTGGGCTCGGCCGAGACCCCGCCGCTGCTCCCCGGCCCCGGCTCTCCGGTCGGCAGCTCCTCGCCGTTCGCCACCCAAGGTGAGAGGAGGGCGAAGGGGAGGCGGGCGCCCCTGCGCGGCGGGACCCACTGTCATGTCGCCGACCGGGGGTGCGCGGCGGGGGTAGGGCGGGGAAGCGGGTCTGTGTTGGCGACGGTGACATGAAGCGGCCCGCACGCCCCGCCAGCAACTTCCAGGGGCGCTGGGGACTTGGCCGCGCTCCTGCCGCGGCTCTGCCCCTCAGCAGCCTCCTCCGGGCGACCCGCACTTTTGAAAAATCTCTGTCGGAGTTGGCTGTTGTCTGTGTCTCGGATTCTTCGCCACTGCATTTCGTTCACGGCTACCCTCTGCCTCCCCAAAGCTTTGTCCGGGTGCATAGGAACCGAGCCATCTCGCCTGTGCCCACGTTTTGGGTTTGTGTTTGTGCGTGTTGTACGGAAGGAAGGATGAGGAAGTGATAGTGACTTTTCTTTGATGGTTGATTACAGATCAGATGTTGTCTGTCCTCTGTCTTGCTTGTTTCGAGTTCCTTACCTTAATGAGAACCCCGTTCTCTTGTCTGCTGTGGACAAAGGAACTATGAGACGGAGTTTTCTTGTCTTTATCTTTCCAGGGTTTTCTTATGAGTCGATAAAGGGTGAAAGATGAGTAGAACAAAGTGATTTCGGGGGCGCAGGATTTTCTGATATTTTGTAGACAACAGCTGGAAATGTTGAAAGCTTCTGTTCTCTTTGTGGTGTTTGTTACTGTATAGTTGAGAGTTTTGACAGGTGGCTCCCATTGCTAGCTTTTTAAAAGGCTTGAAACATCTAAAGTAAGTACAGTATTTATTTGTTTCTAGTAGGATACTTGAGATTTTGCAGTTTTAACGTTGCAAGTACTTGAGCACCTTATTTAAAAAATACAAAGTAACTGAAAAGGGGGAATTCATTTCTAATTTGAGGTGAAATGCTAATTAAATAATTGAGCTAGGTCAAAGAAAATATGAAATTAATGTTTTAAATAGGTTATAGTGTTAGGCTCTTCATTTAATATATGGTAGGAACAGTATCTGGTTGAGGAGACAATTTTCTGTTTCTGCAGGTCCTGCCCGCAGAGTGACTGCCCTTTGTTTCTATTTTAAAAGGATGTTTGTATAAGGAACAGCCTTAGAAGATGGTGTCTTCCATCAGAGCAAAGCGCAGGCATGCATGTGGTCCAGTATAATAAAGATAAATGTCTCTCTTTGGAGTAAAAGACAGGCATGCTTACTGCTCATCATAAAGATTAGGGTTCCCAGAGAGAAAAAAAGAAGAGGGGAAAAAAAAAAAAACACGATTGGGGTTCCCACAGTATAGGTTTTTCTCATGTAACACAACCAATTGCCTGTGTCTACTGGTCCTCTTCAATTTGCTTGGTGGGAACTGGGATTCAGAACCAGTGCAAAATGTTGGTGCTTTGTCTTATAAAATTATTGTAAGTAAAAAACTGCCCTTTGCCTGTGACCCGAATCTCATGTCTTCTATCAGCATCCACGATAAGCTACTTTGTTAGCGTGTAAGTAGAGTAAAATATCAGTCTTCACACTAGTTTGATCAGGTGTGGCCCACCTGTTGGAAAGTTAGTACAGGTGAAAAAAATCTTAAATTTTTAGAGACACATTTTAAGGTTTCTTTCATTTTTTAATGGTTAAACAGGCCAGTAGTCAATTAGGACCTGAATTTTGCATAATTCTAGGATTAAGATGTATTGCGTGACATTCAGACCTGAATGAATGAGAACATAGGTAATAAAAGAACTGATTCTCAATTCTGAGACAAGTCTGAATTTCATTTCTCAGACTGCTCTATGTAATTCCAGTCTCAAGTATTTTTTACTTTTGTGCTTGTATTATATGCAAGTGCTCAAGGTAGGCATTTAAATTTAAAGATAAATGTTTTTGGTTTTATACTAAGCAAAGGCTTTAACAAATGATACTCTTGAGATGTATACCTCTAAAAAAAGTTAGGGTTATCTTCAGTGAATTAAAAATATTATCCTGAATGTTACTGACTTGAATGCTTTCCTTTTTACCTCCTTGAAAACTTATTTTAATACAAGCTGAAGTAAAAATTTAGACAATACATTTTAGAACTAAATAAAAAGAGTTCATTTGATAAACTTAAAAAATTTTTTCTTGATTTCAGAGAAGGGAAAGAGAGAAATATCAACAATGAGATAATTTTTGATCAGTTACCAGATAGGGGGGGGGGGGGCAGGAGGGAGCAAACTGTAACCTCCTGGTTCATGGTTTGATGTTCAACTGGCTGGACCATTTGGTAAACTCTTAATGAACCTTCTTTTTTTTAAATAAACTTCTTAAAATCTATATACTAGAGGTCTGGTGCACAAAATTCATGCCCAACCTCACCCTCTCCAATCTGGGATCCTTCGGATGTCCAACTGCCCGTTTAGGCCAGATCCCACAATCCAGGAAGACTGCTAGCTCCCAACTGCTCGCCTGCCTGCCTTCCTGATTGCCCCTAACCGCTTCTGCTTGCCAGCCTGATCACCCCCTAAACACTCTCCTGACAGCCTGATTGATGCCTAACTGCTCTCCGGCCAGCCCGTTTGCCCCCAACTTGCCTCCTCTGCTGGCCTGGTCACCCCTAACTACCCTCCACTACAGGCTTGATCTCCCCCAACTGTCCTCCCTTGCAGGCCTGGTCTCTCCTAACTGCCCTCCCCTGCTGGCTATCTTGTGTCCACATGGGAGCAGGATCTTTGACCACATGCGGGCAGCCATCTTGTGTGTTGGAGTGATGGTCAATCTGCATATTACTCATTAGATAGGATAGAGGCCTGATGCATGGGTGGGGGCCAGCTGGTTTGCCCTAGAGGGTGTCTTGCATCAGGGTGGGGGTTCCCTTGGGGCATGGGGCGGCCTGGGTGAGGGGCCTGTGGTAGTTTGCATGGTGGCCATGCCTCCTGACAGCCCAAGTGGACTGCTGCTCTCAACTGCTTGCCTGCCTGCTCGATTGCCCCTAACTGCCTCTGCCTGCCAGCCTAATAACCCCCTAAACACTCCTCTGCCAGCGTGATCGAGGCCTGACTGCCCTCCCCTGCAAGCCTGGTCTCCCCCAACTGCCCCCCCTGCAGGCCTGGTCCCTCCCAGCTTCCCTTCTGTGTTGGCCTGATCGCCCAGAACTGCCCTCCCTGCGACCATTTTGTGGCTGCTATCTTGTGTCAACATGGGGGCAGCTGTCTGTGTGTGTTGGAGTGATGGTCAATTTGCATATTACTATTTTGTTAAGATAATTATGAGACCCATTGCAGGAAGATTCCTGTAAGAATAGGGCTTCCTGCAGCCTGAGCAAAGCTCCCTCCCTTCTTTGTTGCCTCATTCCCTTCTCTGATGCCTTGCTCTCTTCTCTGCTGTCTCACTCTCTCCCTTTTCCTCTGTCTCACTTTCTCCCATCTCCTCTACCTCACTCTCTTCTGCCTCGCTCCCTCCCGTCTCCTCTGCCTGCTTCCCTCCCTTCTCCCCAGCCCTGCTTGCTTGCTTCTCCGCAGCTTTGCTCCCTTCTGCAGTGCTTGGCTTCCTTCTACACTATCTTCTGTGCCTGGAGATGCAAATTAACTGCCATTTTGGTTGGGTTAATTTGCATACTTGCTCTGATTGGTTGGTGGATGTGGCTGATGGGCCTGGCTTGTGGGTGTAGCAGAGGTACGGTTAATTTGCATATTGCTCTCTTATTAGGTAGGATATATTTCAAAGAGGAAGGGAGAGGGAAAGCTAGAAACATCAATGATGAGAGAGAATCACCAACAGGCTGCCTCCTGCATATCTCCTCCCCCCAACTGAGGATCAAGCCTGCAACTGGGCATATGCCCTGACTGGTAATCAAACTGGTGACCTCCTGGTTCCTGGGTTGTCACTCAACCCCTGAGCCACACCCTGCTGGACTTAACCATTTAAAAATATATATATTTTATTGATTTTTTTACAGAGCAGAAGGGAGAGGGATACAAAGTCAGAAACATCGATGAGAGAGAGACATCGATCAGCTGCCTCTTGCACGCCCCCTACTGGGGATGTGCCCGCAGCCAAGGTACATGCCCTTGCCAGAATCGAACCCAGGACCCTTCAGTCCGCAGTCCGAAGCTCTATCCACTGAGCCAAACCGGTCTCAGCTGGACTTAACCTTCTTAATGAAGATTCTTTTAATTAACTTGTGGGTACAGGCACCATGGATCAAACTAAAATACATGCAGGAGTTAAGCAGGTAATTGAGATAGAGAATTGTGAGCCTGCAAATAGGGAATGGTGGGGGGAGTGGGAGGTGGCAAATTCTACTTAGCTCCAGCAGATTGTCAGTGAGATTCCAGGGCCAGTATTGAAGGATCTTTTTTTTTTTTTTTTTCCTTTAACAATAAGTCTGAGGTCTGAATTTTGTGTAAAGTTTCTCTAGTATTTTATATTGGCAGGTAATTAAGAAAAAAATGACATACCCACACAGGCCCTTTCTATAGGCCACACATAACCACTCAAGCCCTTTCTGTACGCCACATAACATGTTCCAGTTATACTCTTAGCTTTTAAATTTAGATAGGGTTTCTCAAATATTGGCTACTAGAATCACTTTGTTCACTTGTTAAAATTTGGATTTCTAGGCCCCTCTCCCCAGGGAGTCCAATTTGGCATAGTTTTAGAATTCCAGAGTATAATATAAAACCCTAGTGTTTCCTTAGATCAAAATATAGTTGATCATAAGGATTCTGTAGAAAATTATGACCAAAATTCAGGTGTAGAATAATAATTCTCAGTACAATCAGGCCTACTTTCCTTTTCTTTTTAAAAGTTCTTTTATCTTCACATGAGAATATTTCCCATTGATTTTTCGGGAGAGTGGAAGAGAAAGGGAAAGTCAGAAACATCCGTGTACTAGTAAGTGAAACACATTGATTGGTTGCTTCCTGCAAGCACTCTGACAAGGGCAGGGGCCAGGGAGGAGTCTGCAACTGAGATGTGTGCTCTTGATCAGAATTGAACCCTGGGATGCTTTGGTCTGCATGCCAATGCTCTATCCATTGAGCCAAACTGGCTAGAGTTTTCCTTTCCTGTTAACTTTTTGTTGCTTCCTATGTTGTCCTAAAGAAATTTATAGAAAGTAAGTTCTTCCTAACACATTTTTCATAATCAAAATCAACATAATACTTTAAAAGAGAAATAAGTTAACTTGTAATTAGAAAGTATGGCAGCCCTGCCTGTGTTGCTCACTGGTTGAGCATTGACCTATGAACCAGGACATCACCATCTGATTCCCTTCAGTTAGGATACATGCTGGTGCAGGATCCCCAGTAGAGTTCCATTCAAGAGGCAGCCAATCGGTGAGTCTCACTGATGTTTCTCTCCCTCTCTGAAATCAATAAAAACACTTTTAAAGTATAATTTACAAATGCTCAGGAATGTTTGAAACACATTATTTGTCCAGGGAGAATGAAATACAAGAATCCATCAGTTTACTTAGACTACTAACTGACTGTAAGATATATAAATTCTGGGAGCTGATTTCTTTTGTTTGCTTCTTGGCAAAAAGTGTAAATCATTTTTTAGTACAAAATATGAGGAAGGATTAAGTAGTATTTAAGGTCAATTCATATTGTATTAGTTTTGTGCACAACAATTCTATATACATATATACAGTATTCACCTGTTGATGGACATTTGTACATTTTTTCAGTTTGGGGCTTATGTGAATACAATTTTTATAAGTATTTGTGGACAGTTCTTTATGTGTATATGTTTTGTTTCCATGGGCAAATAAATACTTAGAGTTGAAATTTACCCTGGTTGTACCATTTTGCATTCCCTCCAGCAATGTATGAGTTCCAGTTGGTTCACATCCTTGCCAATGTGGATTAATTTTCACCTTCTAGTATGTGTGGTGGAGTGTATATCATGGTTTTAATTTTCATTTCCCTGACGAATAATGATGAGCATCTTTTCTGTGCTTATTGGCCATTCATATATCACTTTTGGTAAAATTTAAATCTTTTGCAGATTTAAAAAATTAGGTAGTTTGTCTTACTGAAAAGTAAATTTTTTAAAAATCTTTATTGTTCAGTTTATTAATTGCATTGTTCCCTTTTTCCCCCCTATAGCTCCCCACCACCTGGTACCCATCCCACCCTCCGCCCTCACTCCCCTCCACTGTCCTCTCCCATAGTTGCATGATTTTTGTCGAGTCTCTTGCTGCACTTCCCACACCCCTTTTCTCCCCAAGAATTGTCAGTCCATTCCCTCTTTGTCGGTGATTGTTACATTCACCAGTTTATCCTGTTCATCAGCTTATTAATTCACTTGATTTTTAGATTCATTTGTTGATAGATGTGTATTTGTTGTTCATAATTTACACTTTTATCTTTTTCTTCCTCTTCTTAAAGAATATCTTTCAGCATTTCATACAATTTAATATTGGTTTGGTGGTGATGAACTCCTTTAGCTTTTTCTTATCTGCGAAGCACTTCATCTGACCTTCAATTCTGCATGATAGCTTTGCTGGATAGAGTAATCTTGGTTGTAGATTCTTGCTATTCATCACTTTGAATATTTCTTGCCACTCCCGTCTGGCCTGCATCGTTTCTGTTGAGAAATCCGCTGACAATTGTATGGGTGCTCCCTATAGGCAACTAACTGTTTTTCTCTTGCTGCTTTTAATATTCTCTCTTTGTCTTTTGCTCTTGGCATTTTAATTATGACATGCCTTGGTGTGGTCCTCTTAGGGTTCCTATATATTGGGGTTCGATGCGCTTCTTGGACTCCTAAGTCAATTTCTTTCACCAGGTGTGGGAAGTTTTTGGTCACTATTTCTTCAAATAGGTTTTCATTGTCTTGCTCTTTCTCTTTTTCTGGCACCCCTATAATTCGGATGTTGGTATGCTTGAGGTTGTCCCAGAGGCCCCTTACACTATCTTCAGTTTTTGGATTCTTTTGGTTTCTTGCTTTTTTTAGCTGAGTGGATTTTATCTCTTTGTATTTCAAATCTTTAACTTTGTTCTTGCGGTCCTCTAGAGTACTTTTAGGTCTTTGTATAATTTTTATTTCAGTCAGTGTATGCTTAATTTCTGGTTGGTCCTTTTTCATGTCCTTGAGAGTCTCGTTCATATCCTTGTAGGTCTTGTTCATTTCCTTGTAGGACTCATTCATTTCCACATTGGTCTTGTTCATTTCTTTGCAGGTCTCGTTCGTATCCTTGAGGGTCTTGTTCATTTCCTTGTAGGTCTTGCTTATTTCCTTATAGGTCTCGACCTTTTCTAGGAGCCTCTTGAAAAGCGTTATAACCGTGGTTTTGAATTCCATGTCCAGTCTTTTTTTTCCCTCCATTTCTTTCACATCTGATTTCTTTCCATGGCTCTGCATGGTGGCTGCTTCCCTGAGTTGGTCAATTAGCTTTGTGTGGTAGACTTCCTACTAGGGACAGTGGCTCAGCCTGCCCAGTTACCTGAGGTGGATATGGGTTGTACAGTCTTGCTGAAGGTAAGCTCAGGTTAATCGTTGTTAGCACTTGGAGGGGTTGACCTGCAGGCCAATTGTCTGTGAAGTTCAGCTGTGCTCAGGTTGGATGGACGGAGTCTCCGGGCCAAGCAGACAGTGTCAGCTCCGCCCTATGTGGCCCAAGGGACTCTGTGCCGGGGCAATGGCCATCAGCACCTCTGAGAGAGCCGCTGCCAAGCTCCACCGGCTGCCAGAGAATTCAGACTCTCCCCAAATGAGTCTGCACACCCAGTGTCTCACCCTGGGTTGCAAAACAATGCAGTCTGATGGTTTCCCGAATGAAAGAGCAAGTCTAGAGTGCTCTCTGCTAGGTCAGGCAGCTGCACTGTTCTCAAGTTCACGCGCACTCCACACAAGCTCGCCTTCTCCACAAGCCGGCAGACCCCTGCAGCACCTGAGCTTCGGCGTGCTCTCCCACTGTCCAGTTTTTGCACTGTGTGATAGTGGGTTCACTGGACTTTGCCCAGAGCTGGAGAATCAGTCCAGTGGGACATCTTTGTTTCCCCTGTTTGAGAAAACTGGCCGGTTTTCAGCTGCCCGCCCTATCTGCTGGTGCACCTGCTCCTCCAAACCTCTGACTCCGTGTGTATCTTCAATGCTGTCCGCCGCTCCTCTGAGTCACAGTGTCATATCTTCACTTTTATTTGTGGAATTTTCACTCAGCCAGCTTTCCGGTGATTCTGGATGGTGTTTGTTCTTTCGTTAAGTTGCAGTTTTAAAATTGCTGTGTATGGTGGCAAGATAGGTGTTTTACCTATGCCGCCATCTTGGTTCTCAGTAAAACTTCTTTATACTACATCTTGGTCCTATTAGGTACATTTATTGCAAATATTTTCTTCTCCAATTCCTTTTTGCTTTTGAAATGCTATCTTTTGAGGAGCTAAGTTAAATTTTGATTGGTTTATCAGGTTGTTTTTTTTAAGTTTAGTAGTTTTCTAAGGTTTTCTCCCATTTTTTTCTTTCAACTTTATTATTTTTGAATATATTTTTATTGATTTTAGAAAGGAAGGGAAAGAGAAAAACATCAGTGATGAGTGAGAATCACTGATCTGCTGCCTCCTTCACACCCCCTACTTGGAATGGAGCATGTGCCTTTGATCAGAATTGAACTCCAGACCTTTCAGTCCAAAGGCTGATGCTTTACCCATTGAGCCATACTAGCTGGGGCTCTTTCATTATTTTTATAGTTAAGTTTTATACTTAATATCTATAATCCATTTTGAGTAACTTTTTTGTGAGGTTGTAGTGTTGAGGTTCATGTTTTTAACCATATGTTAAAGCACCATTTACTGAAGAGTTCTTTCCCATTATATTACTTTGACATTCTTTATGAAAAGTCATTTGAAAATGTATAGTTTTATTTCTGTAATTTCTGTTAATCTGTCCTTTCAGTACTACTGTTGTGGAGCAAACGCGAGTGAACGACCACTGGAGTCCAGACCAAATTAAAATTTAGGGAGCCTTTATCAGCTGGCCGGTGACTGCTCTGCCTTTCTCCATGCAGGAGTCCAGAGAGCAGCCCTGACCTTTTGTGCAGGACCACTTTTAGCACATTTTTACCACATCTTGTTTTTGCAGAACAAGCAATTTAAGACAAAACAGTTTTTCTTAAATAATGTCAGGGTCATGTTATTGATGATTGTGTTATTTACAGGGTCATTCTGTTCTTCAGAAAGCTGACAGTGTTCTGTCTTGCAAGGCTATTTTGTGAGGTGAAGCTGGGATTCAAGGCTAAGTCGACTAGGAGGAAGCATGCTAAAAAAATTCTACTCTCTGTACATTAACGTTTTAAGTAAAATTTGAAACTGGACAGTTTTGTTGTCCTTCAAAATTGCTTTGGCTCTTCAAAGTCATTTGCATTTATTTATAAGTTTTAGAATCACCTTGTCAGTTTCTACACAAAAGACTAATTTTGTCTGAAGTTGCATTGAATTCAGGATAACAATTTGGGGAGGATGATCTTAATGTTGACTATTATCCATGAACATGTTTTATCTTCTATTTATTTAGATCACTAATTTCTCACAGCACGCTTTAGTTGTAGTAGTAGTATATAATTTTTCAGGAGTTCTAAGGCATTTTATGGTAATCTCTAATGTTTTGTAATGGTGCTTTTAAATTTTCATTTCTAATTGTTGCTAATATATTGAAATAAACTTGACTTTTGTATATTGGTTGTATCCTTTATATCGCTGAATTTAATGATTAAATCTAGTAGTTTTTTGTGGATTATTTTCATAAGGTTATACTTCTTTCTTGCCCTTTATAGTTTTGTTCAACATTATTGCACTAGCTAGAACCTCCCATATAATATTGAATAGAAGTTTAATTTTAGTATTAAGTGAAAGATGATGTTACTGTTTTATTCCTGATCTAAGGAGAATATTCAGGTTGTTCACTGTTAATATGTTGGCTCTGTTAATTTTTTAATAGATGCCCATTATCAGAATTAAGAAGTTTCCTTATATTTCCAGTATGCTGATGGTTTTTATCATTAATGGGTAATGAATTTTGTTAAATGCATGTTCTATACAGTATCTGTTAAAGTGATCGTTTGATTTTTCTTTTTTTCTGTTAATGTGGAGAATTACATACACTTCCAGATGTTAAACCAATCTTGCATTCTTGGGATACACTCCTATCCTATATGCAAATTGACTGTCATGCCCTCCTACAAGGCCGCCACCATGTAGTCAAAGATGGCCACCACAAGATGGCCAGCAAGGGAGAGTAGTTGTGGGCAATCGGGCCAGCAGGGAAGGGCATTTAGGGGCAATTGGGCTGGCAGGGGGGGCAGTAGGGGGTAACTGGGCCTGTGGGGGAGGGCAGTTAGGTGTGATTGGGCTGGCACGGGAGGGCAGTTGGGGGTTACTTGGGATGGCAGGGGAGGGCAGTTATGGAGTGACCAGGCTGGCACAGGAAGGCAGGCAGTTGGGGTGACCGGACCAGCAGGGGAGGGCAGTTGGGGGCAATCAGGTCGGCAGGGGGGCAGTTAGGCATCTCAGGCTGGCATGAGAGTGGTTAGGGATGATCAGGCTGGCAGGCAGAAGCGCTTAGAGGCAATCAGGCAAGTAGGTAGGTAAGCGGTTGGGAGTATTGTGAGAGGGATGTCCAACTGCCGGTTTAGCGATCAGGCCTAAACTGGCAGTCAGACATCCCCTGAGGTGTCCCAGATTGGAGAGGGTGCAGGCTGGGCTGAGGGATACCTCCCCTCAGTGCATGAATTTCATACACTGGGCCTCTAGTTTGGTCATAATGTATTATTCTTTTTGAATATGTCTGATTTTCATATTTTGAAAATTTTTAATGTTTATGAGGACTATTGGTGATAGTTTGCTTATATCTCTTGTCTAATTTTGATACCCAGGTAATATTGGTCTCAAAATGTGTGAGCTGTTCTCTTTATCTGTTTTCTGAAATAATTTTTGGAAAATTGAGTATTCCTCCTTAAATATTTGACAGGATTCATCTTGGGTTGGAGTTTTTTTTTTTTTTTATGGAAAGGTGTTTTTTTTTTTTTTTTTAAATTAGGAATTTAATACCTTTAATAGATACAGCTATTCAGATTTTCTGTTTCTCTTGAATTCTACTTTGCTAAGTTTAAGAAATTTGTCAGATTTGTCTAATTGGTATACTTATTGGCATAAACTTGTTTACAATAGTTTCTGATCCTTTTAAGGTTTTCAGGAGCTGAATGAGTCCCTCTTTATTGTTTCTATTAATCATAATTGATGTTTATTCTTAGCTGCTATTCCTAAGAACTTATCAACGGACTTTTGGCTTTTTGTTCTATTTATTGTTTGTCGCTGCTTTAAAGGTACAGTTTTTTTCTCTAGTCACCTCAATGTTTGTATTTTTTAAAATTAATATTTCACTAAAAATACTTAAAAATTTGTGATAATTTTTTTCTATGAGCAATGGATTGTTTGGAAGTGTGTTAATTTATAGGTATACTAGAGGCCTGGTGCACAAAATTTGTGCACGAGGAGCAGGGGAAATGTGTGTGTGTGGCCCTCAGCCCAGCCTGTGCCCTCTTGCAGTTTGGGACCCCTCAAGGGATGTCTGACTGCCGGCTTATCTCATTCCCTGTGTTGAGTGTCTGCCCCCTGGTGGTTAGTGTGCATCATAGTGACTGGTCATTCTGCCATAACAGTTGCTTAGGCTTTTTTTGTTTGTTTGTTTGTTTGTTTGTTTGTGTTTTTTTTCAAATTTAGAAGGCATGGGAGCCAGGTGGAAAGCTCTCTCTAGAGGAGAAGCTCACTCAAACCCTGGACCTGTCAGCTTTTATTCATTTGAATACACATTTGTCCTTTAGGAATTCAATCAGGCATATCAAAGATAAAATTTGGTAAACAATAAAAGGATTATCAGGTTAGGGAATTGCCTTCAGCTACTGAGCCAACAGTAGGGCAATATTATGCTGATTTTCAGTCCTGCTGAATATCAAAGTCCATTGGCCTTCCAATGGATCTTTTTGCATAATATGCTAATTACTGTTGGTTTTAGCCTCCAGCATTTCCTCCCTTTTGTTTTCTTAATAAATCTAAAAAGGTATATGCCATCTGCAGGGCTTGAGTCCTTCTAAGACTTTCCATTCCGAATCTGCAGACTAGAATTAAACATATAAGAACAAGAATGAGACAGACAATAGTGGTTATTCTAAAACGCAATTGTAGAGAGATTCAATCAAAAGGAATGAGTTCTTTTATGTCCTTTTTAAATTGCTGCCAGGCATTTAAGGAACTAGTTTGTAGTAGGCTCCTTTCTGGGCCATCAGTTCTTTATGGGTTCCCTTCCCAATCACTGTCCCCTGTGACATGATAGCAATGATATTCGAGTTCTGGATAGTGGACAAATAATGGGCAATGACAATGCAGGTCTGACCTTCTTTGGCTTTGTCCAAGACAACCTGCACCACTGCATAACTGATGTCTGCTAGGTTGGTAAGGTTTCTTCACCATCCCCTAGGTTATCTCTGGACTGTTTTTCCTCTGTCTTGTTCTCCAATTTCTTATTTTCAGTGTGTTGCTTGATGCTACTGCCATCTGTGGCTGGAGTAGTCAACTGTCTGCAGCTGCAGGTACAGGATGATGTCCTAGGTGCAAGGTCCTCTCTCAGATTCATGTTGCAGGAATCCACATGGGCTCGGAGGAGTTTTAGTTCGTAACTCCGAAGCTGGTACAGGTTTTACGCATGATGATTTTCCACTTTTCCTTTATCACTTTGTTTTTCACTCAGGTGAATCTTCTTTTCTAGATTCCTATTTGGGCGCCAGAATGCCGCATCCAGCATGGCAAAGGTTCAGGATTTGAAGAAGGGGCCACACACAAATAAAAACACTGGCCTCACGATCTTCGCTCGGGCGCGGGGCCCGCGAGCCCTAGGAGGCGTGGGCGCCGCGGCCGCTATTTGTAAACAGGCTCCACGTGCGCTCGCCCTCGCCCTACCGGGTCTGCCTCCGGCTTGGGGCGCCGGAGGGTGCTCAGCTTTCTGGCGAGCCCTCCCAGGGTGCAAACTGTATTCCACCTGAAGGGGGAGGAAGCCTGGCTTTCAGAGCCGGCCCCCAGGGAGAAGGGCCGGAATACGGTGAGCCTCTACCGCCGCCTGCTGGTCCGCGAGGCAGTTGGCAGGCAGGAGAAGCTGGGCCCTGGGAGGGACGCACACGGCCCCTAGAGTCGCTGCAGCTGCCGGCCCCGCCCCCAGCCGCGCGCGCTCATTAGGCTTTTGTTAAATAGATCAGAGGCCCATTGCAGGAAGATTTCTGCAAGAATAGGTCTTCCTGCTGCCTGAGAGAAGCAGAGAAGGGAGCGAAACCCACCAAGGTGGGCTTCCCTCCTGCTGTTGCCACTGCTGCCGCTGCCCCACACTTTTCCCTCCTGCTGTCTCCGCCCCGTGCTTTCCCTTCTGCTACTGCCCCACTTTCCACTTTCCTTCCCTGTTCCTTCTATGCTGTCTTCAGTCTTTGCTCAGCGCATGCATAGGCAAATTAACAACTATTTTTGTTTGGTTAATTTGCATACTTACTCTGATTGGCTGGTGGGTGTAGCAGAGTGATGGTCAATTTGCATGTTTCTTTTATTTGTGTAGATTTTTCAAATAGCTTGTTCCATTACTATAAAAAATAGTGTATGCAAGTGCCCTGACCAGGGCCAAGCCTGCAGCCTGCAACTGTGGTTCATGCCCTTGACCAGAATTGAACACTGGACCCTTAAGTCCACATGCTAGTACTCTATCCACCTAGCCAAATCAGGTAGGGTTTTTCCCCTTCTATTTGCAATGGAGAAGAATGTTAAAATCTTCAGTCATGATTATTGATTTACCCCTATTTAACCTGGTTAGTTTTTGCCGCAGGTATTTTAAAGGTTTGTCTTACTGCTTCATAATCTCCCCTTTTGAACCCTCAAATGCCCTTTATTTCATACTACTTTTTCATGAAATCTGACTGCATTCTATTAGTAACATAGCTACACCATTTTCTCTGTGTTTGAATGATAATATATTTCCATCCTTTTACTTTTAACCTTTATATTTGTGTCTGTTGTAAATAGTGTATAGCTGTCTAACTTTTTTATTCAAACAAGTTTTGCTTTTAACTCATTTACCTTTAAAGTAATTATTAGTATGGTTGAGTTTAAGATGCATGAGTTAGTTATTCCTGTAACCATGACCACTTTCTCAACTTTTACCTCTATTTTCAAAATCATACTGTACCAGAAGTCTGCAAAACAGATGTGGGTCACATTCTGAAGTAAAATATACTCCACTGATGTGTAGGAAAACATTAGGACTTATTTGCATAAATTGGGTTTTAAAGTACATGGTATGTAGATTATCATGGTTATGGTTACATGAATAAGCATGTCAGATGGCTACTCTTGAGGGAGGAGTCCAAATATCTTTCTGGGTGTTAGAAATACACTCCTCTTGGCATATGCAGCACTAAGGGCTACATTAAGTTAGACAGCCCCTCGTGCTATATAACCTATCATCTACACTAATAAAAGAGTAAGATGCAAATTGACCATAACTTCGCGTATGCCCACCAGCCAATCAGGAGTGAGTATGCCAGCTAACCCAACAAAGATGGTGGGTTAGTTTGCATGTGCAGCACCGAGTGGCCAGGGGTGGGGCAGGATGCAGGTGTTCTGCACCGCCCCAGCTGCTCTGGGCCTCTGGGCAGCGTGGGAAGGCAAAAAGGCGGCTCTGGCCAGAGTGAAGGCGGTGCCAGCAGCCAGGGGAAGTAAGGCCCATTCTTGCATGAATCTTTGTGCATCAGGCCTCTAGTAGTATGCATCACTTGCACTAGAGGTAAAGATATTTTTGTACTGCAGACCTCATTGTTTCACCTCCACCCTGTACCTCCAATATTGTACTAATTTCCAAGTGCTTAGGTTTATGGATTTTAACAAGGTTTATATCTCAAAATGACAGAATATTGAAGATCATAGTATACCATTTCCAGGTCCCTGGCATAAAACTCTAATCTCAGTTCCTAGGAAAGTCCCATATAGAGGCCACTCAGAAAAGTCCCTCAATTTCAGTAGTATGGAAAGTCCCTAAGTTGTAGGACACGTGTGCAATAAATATAGTGTTCCCAATACCAATTAACATCACAGAAGTAGTTCCATTTAAGTTTATAATCAAGATTAGGTACTGATGACTTGGCTTTTCCCCAGTTTAGGAATATACAGAAGGAGTCAGAAAAATCAGGGCTGCTCATATTTGATGACTTCTTCAATATTGTGTAGAGGAATAGATACTTGTCATTTCTGGCACCTGACTATGCAGCCAGTGGTAGATTATCTGGCAAGAAGATCCATGTTCTGTAGAAAGCTGTAACCATTTTTGCCCCATTTTGTGTTTTATTTGATCAGGTGTATGGAGTTGATGGAGTTGGGATTTTCCACCAGTCTTAGTAAAAATGTGAATCTTTCAAGTCTCATTTTCTGCTAAGATAAAGATAATGTTACATAATTTTACAAGTGTAACAGTAGAGTGCCGAACTGATACTTTAGATTTATAGGTTTTGTCATTCTTCTTGTGAGGTTAACGGCAATGATTATGTAACATATCTAATAAGATCTGGGCCCTGAAGTTTTAAAATTAGCAAAACTTTTTGTAATTCACTTCTTCTATTAATGATGAACTATGCCTTAACTATATATTACATCTTGATTATTAGCTGATAGTCGTATGAAGCTATCATCGTGAGCAAGACATTTAAAAATTCTTATTATCTAAGTTTCATTACTTATCAATGTCTTTATGTGGTTTATCTACAAGATACACTAGTATTGTAGTATATATACATAAGTATGTATGGTACATGTTCAACACTCAGCTGAGTTGCCGCAGTGTTTTTGCACATTCCATTTAGTTTTTAAAATCTTCTTTCAGTCTGGTTGGGAGTCCGTGGATGCAAAGGGCCCCACTGTATGCTTGTTTTGTGCCATTTTATGTAGATAACTTGAGCATCTGCAGATTTTGGTATCTGCGGAGATCCTGGGACCAATCTTCTGCAGATATGGAGGGACAACTTAAGTTCTTTGGGAGTCGGGTTATATGAGGATTTGCAACTGTGCTGGGGGTAGGTGTTAGTGTTGGTGTTCCAAACCCCCACACTGTTCAGAGGTCAACTGTATAAATAGCCCAAAGGTCTTCCTCTCATTGTATGTACAATACATTTAAAAGAAACATGTCTTAAATAGTAATTAGGAGTCATAACTACCGGAAGAGTTTTATTTTACTTTGCTTATGAAGGAAGAGTCTTCCTGGGATCACTTGATTGTTTATATTCAACATTAAGCATAATCAGGAAGGGAGCCTAAAAGCACATGAGACTTTTAGGGTTTGTCTCTCTCTATACTGCTACGTGTTGATTTATATTTCTTTCTGTCCTTATCAATCTTCTAGACTTGGCTTGTTTGTCATGTGCTTTGCTTTTACTAATTTTCTCAGTTTAACTTTTCCACCCATCTTTTGGTATAAGGTTCTCTTCCCACATCTGTGACCCTTCTTTTTTGATCTCCTTTTTGTCTTTTCCTTCTTTTACTCTGAAGAGTAAAGTGAGATCACCTAGGACAGCGGTTTCATTAGTCAACAGAGCCAAATATCAACAGTACAACGATTGAAACTTCTTTTGAGAGCCAATTTTTTTTAACTTCTTCTAATGCCACTTCTTCAAAATAGACTCGCCGAGGCCGTGATATTTTGTGGAATAGCCACACTCAAGGGGCCAAAGAGCCACATGTGGCTCGTGAGCCGCAGTTTGCCAACCACAGACCTAGGACAAACCTTCTGGAATTCTGATATGTAATGATCTAAACTAATAAGAGAAACATGCAAATTAACCATCACTGTGACACAACCATAAGCCACGCCCACCAACCAATCAGGAGTGAGTATGCAAATTAACCCAGCAAAGATGGTGGCAAGCCATGGATCTGGAGCAAGCAGGAGGCTTGGGTTGCCCTGGCAATGGAGGAAGGCAAGCTTACCACCCGCCCTGGCTGGGCCTGACCTCTGCTCAAGGCTACAAAGTTTCAATTCTAGAAGATAAATAAGTTCTAGATACTTGCTTTCAGCCAAACCTGGCCTCTACTCAAGGAGGCACGGGGGAAAAAAGGAGGGGCTGGGACCTTGGGTCGCTCAAGGTGATCAGACCAGGATGGGATGGTAGGGGCCGTTGGGGGTAAGCAGACCAGCAGAGGGGTCAGTTGGGGTGAGCAGGAGAGGGAAGGGGGGCCACTTTGGAGTGAGCAGGTCAGCAAGGGGGCAGTTGGAGGTGAGCGAGACAGTGGGGAGAGGAGATGGAGGGTGAGCAGGATGGCACGGGGGCAGATGGGGATGATCTGGCTGGCAGGGAGAGCATTTGGGGGTGAGCAGGCTGGCAGGCAGAGTGCTTAGGGGCAGTCAGGCAGGCAGGCAGGCAGGTAGGTGAGTGGCTGGAGCCAGCAATACTGGATTATGAGAGGGATGTCTGACTGCTGGTTTAGGCCCAATCCCTGTAAACTGGCAGTAGGACATCCTTTGGGGGTACCAGATTGGAGAGGGTGCAGGAATACTCCCCCGCCCCTCATCCCTGCACGAATTTTGTGCAGCGGACCACTAGCTGGTACAGAACAAATACAAATACAGCTTGTTCTTTGACACCCTCCTACCGTTTTTGAGCACTTATTTTTTGGAAAAATGAAGTTTTCAATTTCATCTTGTATTTGTTCTGCACCAGCTTGATCATTTCTTCAAGGAACCCCAATTTCTTACTTTAATGAAGTCCAATTTATGAAATTTTCTTTTGGGCTGTGTCTAAGAAATCTTTACCCAATACAGATATTTTCCCCTTAGAGTTTCATAGTTTTAATTTTATGTCTATGATCCATTTTGAGTTATTTTTATGTAGTATGAGGTATGGATTCAAGTTTATTTTACATAGATATTTAATTTTCCCATCCTATTGTTAGAAAGCCTACTGCATTGCCTTTGTGAAATGATCAGTTAGTTATCCATGTCCATCAGGAGGTTTGTTTCTGGGCTTTCTTTTTTTTTAAAATTGATCTATTTGTCTTTATGCCAATACCACTCTGAGTCTGTATATCAATGTCAGAAGGTCTTATGCCAGGAAAACAATAGGAAAGATGTTCTGCAGGGAATTGTTATGTTTAACTGCAGAACTGAATTTAATGATGGAGATAAGGGGTGACAGAGAAATATGTACTTGTTATATTTCCTAACAGTGTAGGTATAATACAATTCTTCAGGAACTTATGGGATATAGTTCAAATGAATCTTTCCTGAGGAAGCTATGAGAGAATAAATTTCAGACAACCAAGAAGAAATGATTTAATAGAATTATTGATTGCTTTATAGAAATTTACTTGAGAATCAAAGGATATTATTACTTTATAAACAGATCCTGGAGGATGCAGTGCAGGGATGGTATCAGGAGGAAAAAGCTAATTTCTATATGACTCATACTAGGAACTTAAAGATAGTATATAAAGGTATCTGTATAAAGATAACCATTAAGACAAAAAACAGCCTTTCTAGATTCCAAAAGATATAAGGGGGGGTGGGGCAAAGAAAATATTGTTAATGTATATATTTTCTTTATAACAGAATTGAGATTGTATCAATAAATGGACTTTGGCCTATAAGAGTGGAAAAAAAATTTTCGGGTGGGAGCAAAATCCAAATTTGTGCTCTATGCACAAGATATCAGTACAAAATTGAAAGACTCAGAAAGGTGAAGAATAAGAGGTTATGCAAAGATAATACCAGAAAAATCAAATATAAAGAAAATGGTTTACTCCTTTGGTGTTGCATAAGATAGAACTCAGACCAGAAGTGATTAAAGAGGGAGACACAAATAAGGCTACAAGCTGCAGTCTCAATGAAGATGTGCTATTGAATATATGGGTATTATGACCTCTTTGATTTTTAAAAACCATTTTAGGAGAGTCAATAAGACTTGGAAACATTAATAATGTAAGACTTAAAAATTTCTCTTAGTTGAAGATAGATCAAGTGGACAAAAATTTTATAAGGCTGTTGAAGATCTAAATAATAGAACCAAGAGGTGGATCTCATAGTTGTATATTACATATGAAAGAACATACCTGCCTTGCAAATGCACATACAGCATTAATAATAAAAAAAAGATCATTTGTTGAAATATAAAGAAAACTCTCTGAAATTTACCTCCAAAATAGATACAATGTGTTTGTTTGTTTTTACTAAAAATTAGTTTAAAAAATTCATAGCCCTGGCTGGTATGACTGAGTTGGTTGAGTATCGTTCCATGCACTGAAAGGTCACTGGTTTAATAATTCCCTGCCAGGGCACATACTCAGGTTGTGGGTTTGTTCCTCAATTGGGGTGTGTGCTAGAGGCAGCCAATCATATATCTTTCTCTCTGTGCCTCTCTGTTTCTCTCTCTCTCTAGTCAATTAAACGTGTTTTTGTTCTTTTTTTGTAAAGGTCCTTCCATCTGGAAACTAACACACATTGCCAACCAACTCTTGATTTGTAAAAATACAAACAGAATTGTTAGTTCCTTGACATCAAACATGAGAATCAATAGATTTTAATAGGGGTCAGAAGACTTTTTTGTTGGTTTCCCTCATTAGGGTATAATAATGCTAGGGTTCTTTACCCAGCCTTACAAAGGGTTCAGCATTCTGGAGAAAGGGGCTGCGCCTAGATTTAAGAAGTCCAAAGATGAAAGATATTTTTAAGAGACATTGGGTGTCAGAGGAGCTTCAGCTCAAGGAACTAAAGACTCTTACCTTGACCAAGGACCCTGATTTTTTTAGTACAATTTGTCCCAAGGCAAGGTGGAAATATATTCTTCAAAGGGTAAGGTATCAAAGGGTAAAGAAGCATTATCAGTTTGGGGAATAGCCTACAGCAAGCTATTCAGGTGTTTGGCCAACAGGAGGCAGTAAAATACCCTGAGCGGTCTGGCAGTTAACAATCCTATTCAGATTTGGGGGAAGTGCCATTTAGCTGTTTCCAACAGGTAAACTACATTTGACTCAACCCTGTTGAGCTCCCCAAGCTTCACCAACCTTTTGGTGAAACTCTTTTTTTTTTCTTCCATATATATATAATTCTTTAAAGTATTACAAATGGTAGTGCATATGTTTCCTTCCCCCCCGCCCCCCATTAATCTCCCCCTGTTGGTGAAACTCTTGTAATTATTACATGCTAGAATTGGTTATGGCACTTTTTGAAGAAAAGGACAGATAGTAAATATATGTTTTTTAAAATATAGTTTTATTGGTTTTAGAGGAAGGATGAGGGAGACAGAAACATTGATGAGAAAGAAGAGACTTCTATCAGCTGCCTCTTGCACACCCCCTACTGGGGATCGAGGAGCCTGCAACTCGGACATATGCCCTGACCAGGAAACAAACTAGCGACTCTCAGTGCAAGAGTTGATGCTCAACCACTGAACTGCACTGGCCGGGCAATAGTAAATATTTTTATTTTTACAGTTTTTGGACACTATGGGCTCTGTTGCAACTTTTGAACTCTTTTCCTGTAGCATGAAAGCAGTTATAGACAATCTTCTATGATATATATATATATATATATATATATATATATATATATATATATATATATATAAAGACTAAGCAATGGTTGCAACCAGAACGATCAGTTGCTATGATGCGCACTGACGGCCAGGGGGCAGATGCTCAATGCAGGTACTTCCCCCTGGAAGTGTGCCCCCACAGCCAATCTCCTGTGGCCAGCCAACATCCCGCTCCCCCTAGCCCTTCCACACGGCCAGCCATCCTTCCATGGTCTCTCTCCTCTCCTCCCCCCCAGCTTGCAGGTCCCAATTGGCTTTGATCACTGGCCAGGCCTAGGGACCCCACCCATGCACAAATTTAAGTGCATCGGGGGCTCTGATATATAAATAAGTGAGTGTGGCTGTGTTCCAGAAAAACTTGACTTACAAAAACAGGTGGTGTATTGGATATGGTTCGTAGACTATATATAGTTTGTCAACCTCTGTGTTATAGCCAAAGCAATCATCATAAAAAAAATCTGAACATCAAATGCTTATATCAGTGAAAATGAATATTAATGAATACTCAAAAGTAGGAAAACAGCAAAGTAAACTAAAGAATGAAGGAAAGGTAATGAATTTTAGATAATAGTAAAATAAATACAGCAAAAATTTGTTTCTTTTAAGTTTTTGTTTCTTTATCTTTTTTTGTTCCACTTATTTATGCATTTATTGGTTGATTCCTATATGTGTCCTGACTGGGGATAAAACCTGAAATCTTGGCATATTGGGAGGATGCTATAACCAACTTGGGGTATCCAGCCAGGGAACTTTGAAGTGTTTTACTTTGTTGTTGTTTTTAATCAAACAAACTATTAAATACCCTTTAAAAAGGAGAAGAAACCTTAAATACAGTGGGGAAGAAACCACTAAAACAGAAAATTGAAACATTCATTCACTTTATGAAAATGTATGCAAATAAATTTGAAAATTGATGACAAAAAAGATATTTTATAGGAAATCAGTTTGTTACAATTGACCCAAGTAAGATACTCAGCTATATTGCTAGTGGATGCCGAGTGATAGTTATCTGATGGAACAAAATTTGGCAACATCTGGCAAAATTGCAATTGCATTTTCTCATTGATCCAGCAATCTTCACTTTATTCCTAAAGATAGATTTGCAACAGTATAAAATTAGGTATGTGCAAAGTTGGTGCAGCATTGTTTGCAATAATGAAAAACTAGAGTGAAGAGTAATAGACAGCTAGTGGGATAAATTATAATATAACACTGGGTGTATGTAAAGGAGAAATGAAGATCTCTATAGACTGCTATAAAGAGCATTGCAAGATTTATTATTGAGTGAAAAAATGGAAAGGTATAGAAAAATATGTATTACATGCCAACTTTTGTAGAAAATGGGGTGAAATTGTGTTTCTTAGATCTGTCTACTAAAAGGGTCTAAAAGCAAACGCAACAATATCTCAGTAACAATAAAGAATAAGTAGGAGAGAAAAAATATTTTAAGAAGAAACAATTAAAAAACCAAAAATGGCTACCAATGGAGGTGAAAGGGAATAAATAGAAGGAATTAGGACTATAAAACACAAAATATATATATATATATTAACCCTTACCCTCCTCCACTCAAGAAAAGAACATCCCTGAAATGAACATTATATATAGACAACCAGGTGATTTTCAGCTGATTTTAAGTTATAATATTAATTGTGCATCTCAATTATGATATATCCTAATCACAAAAAGAAATTTTATATTTCATTCAGTGGCCTATTTGTACTGTAATATAGGTATGGTTATTTTGACATTAGATTTCATATGGTATAAATATGAAATAGAATGACAGCTTGCCAACAGGCTTACTAATGATTGGAGCTGAAGGAAAGATAACAGATTTCAGAGTACACATGTAAGGAAACAAGTAAAATTCATATATTACTTGATGGTTTTGAACATATTAAAAGCTACTTTTGGAAAGTTTGGTTTTGATCTAGTGATGAATATCTAAAAACAGAGCAAGTAAATAACTTACTTACAGAGAATAAGATCATTTGAGAAAGGAAATATAATTGTAATATGCTCTGTGGCTCAGTTGTGAATGTTATTAAACTAGAGGCCCAGTGCACGAAATTTGTGCAGGGGGCGTGGTCCCTCAACCCAAACTGCCCCCTCTCACATACTGGGAGCCCTCAGGGATGTCCAACTGATGGCTCACCCCTAGCTTTAGGCCTTGGACATCCAGCTATCGCCCTGCTCAGCTCAGCCCCGGCTACCTGCAATCACCCGGCCCCAGGGACTGGGCGGTCGCTGCCACTTCTGCTCACAGCGTCCCGGGGCCGGACGCTCCCTGGGCCTCCACCACCGCAGCCGCTTCCCCTTCCCTGCACAGTGGCCCATGGGCTATGTGCTTGCCGCCACCGCCATTTCATCTCCACCCCAGGGCTCTGCACTCATGCCAGTTGGCCCCGCCCCCACTCTGCATCCACTAGCAATATAGCTTGAGTATCTTACTTGGGTCAGTTGTAACAAACTAATACATTATTCTAAAAATGGAGTCCCCTATCCAACATTACAATGGAAGATGATGGATAAGTTCCCTCTTCATCCTAACATTTATTTCTATTTGTTTTCCATTAAATCAAACCATTTGAACATCCTATATAGGTATGGTCAAATTTGCATGTTTCTCTGTTATTATAGTTACTACCTTCTTTGGATCTGATATGCTTTTTCTCAGGTACCAGTTAGGTTGAGCAATTTTCATATACATATTGGCCACTTGGATTTCAGCTGTAAGTACTTGTTCAAATCTCTTTTCCATCTTCTCTTGGGTTATTAATTTCAATGAGTTCTTTAATATTCTAGTTATCCTCTCCCATTCTGTTTGTCTTAACTTTTTAAAATAGGGTCTTTTTAAAAATTTTTAATTGTTCAGTTTATTAATTACATTGTTCCCTCTTTTTTTTCACCCTATAGTTCCCCTCCACCTGGTACCCATCCCACCCTCCGCCCTCACCCCCCTCCCTGTCCTCTCCCATAGTTGCATGATTTTTGTCCAGTCTCTTGCTGCACTTCCCACATCCCCTTTCTTCCCAAGAGTTGTCAGTCCATTCCCTCTCTATGTCCGTGATTCTGTTACATTCACCAGTTTATCCTGTTCATCAGCTTATTAATTCACTTGATTTTTAGATTCATTTGTTGATAGATGTGTATTTGTTGTTCCTGATTTACACTTTTATCTTTTTCATCAGCATTTCATATAATATTGGTTTGGTGGTGATGAACTCCTTTAGCTTTTTCTTATCTGCGAAGCACTTTATCTGACCTTCAATTCTGCATGATAGCTTTGCTGCGAAGAGTAATCTTGGTTGTAGATTCTTGCTGTTCATCACTTTGAATATTTCTTGCCACTCCCGTCTGGCCTGCATCGTTTCTGTTGAGAAATCAGCTGACAATCGTATGGGTGCTCCCTTATAGGTAACCATCTGTTTTTCTCTTGCTGCTTTTACTATTCTCTCTTTGTCTTTTGCTCTTGGCATTTTAATTATGATGTACCTTGGTGTGGTCCTCTTAGGGTTCCTATATATTGGGGTTCGGTGCACTTCTTGGACTCCTAAGTCAATTTCTTTCACCAGGTGGGGGAAGTTTTCACTCACTATTTCTTCAAATAGGTTTTCATTGTCTTGCTCTCTTTTTCTGGCACCCCTATAATTCGGATGTTGGTATGCTTGAGGTTGTCCCAGAGGCCCCTTACACTATCTTCAATTTTTTGGATTCTTTTGGTTTCTTGCTTTTTCAGCTGAGTGGATTTTACCTCCTTGTATTTCAAATCTTGAAGTTGGTTCTTGGGATGCTCCAGAGCGCTTTTAGGTCTTTGTATAATATTTTTTATTTCAGTCAATGTATGCTTAATTTCTGGTTGGACCTTTTTCATATCCTTGAGAGTCTCCTTTATATCCTTGAGGGTCTCCTTCATTTCCTTGTAGGACTCATTCATTTCCTTTGTGGTCTTGCTTATTTCCTTATAGGACTCGACCTTTTCTAGGAGCCTCTTGAAAAGCCCTATAACTGTGGTTTTGAATTCCATGTCCAGTCGTTTTTTTTCCTCCATTTCTTTCACATCTGATTTCTTTCCATGTCTCTGCATGGTGGCTGCTTCCCTGAGTTAGTCAATTAGCTTTGTGTGGTAGACTTCCTACTAGGGACAGTGGCTCAGCCTGCCCAGTTACCTGAGGTGGATATGGGTTGCACAGTCTTGCTGAAGTTAAGCTCAGTTAATCGTTGTTAGCACTTGGAGGGGTTGACCTCCAGGCCAATTGTCTGTGAAGCTCAGCTGTACTCAGGTTGGGTGGGCGGAGTCTCCAGGCCAAGCAGACAGCATCAGCTCTGCCCTATGTGGCCCCAGGGACTCTGTGTCGGTGGCAATGGCCGCCAGCACCTCAGAGAGAGAGCCGCTGCTAAGCTCCACCGGCTGCCGGGGAATTCAGACTCTCCCCAAATGAGTCTGCACGCCCAATGTCTCACCCAGGGTCGTAAAACAAAGCAGACTGACGGTTTTCCGAATGAGAGAGCGAGTCGCAGAGCGCCCTCTGCGCGGTCACACAGCTGAGCTGTTGGCGCAAGCTGCCTTCTCCACAAGCCGGGAGACCCCTGCAGCACCCGAACTTGGCGTGCCCTCCCACTGTCCAGTTTTCACCCCGTGTGATAGTGGGTTTCCTGGACTTCGCCCAGAGCTGAAAAATCAGTCCAGTGGGACGTCTTTGTCTTCCCTTTCGAGAAAACTGGCCCGTTTTCAGCCCCCCGCCCCCTCTGCTGGCGCGCGCGCACTCCAAATCTCTGTGCGAATCTTTCAACGCTGTCCGCCACTGCTCCTCCGAGTCACAGTGTCTTATCTTCACTTTTATTTGTGGAATTTTCACTCGGCCAGCTTTCTGGTGATTCTGGAAGGTGTTTATTCTTTTGTTAAGTTGTAGTATTAAAATTGTTGAGTATGACGGCAAGATAGGTGTTTTACCTATGCCGCCATCTTGGTTCCTCCTAAAATAGGGTCTTTGAACTAAACTTAGTTTTATGAGTCTTCCCCTTGTGGCTAGTGCTTTAGCGTAAGAGTTTTTCCATGCCTCAAAGTAATAAAGTTATTTTCCTCTATTTTCTTTCAAAAGCTCTAAGTTTTGCCCTTCACAATTAGGTTTTGGTTTCAATTGCAGTTGATTTATTTCTGTGGCGATAGGTGGGAGTCTAGTTTCAATTTCTTTGTTAATTCTCACCTGAGGACATTTTACCATTGGTTTTTAACAGTGTTAAGAGTGGAAGAGACAAAGAAACACTGATGTGAGAAAGATACATCGATTAGTTGTCTCGCGCATGTGACTCAATGGAGCTTGCAACCTACCAACATACCCTTGACCAGAATCAGGACCCTTTAGTATGCAGGCCCATACTTTATCCACTGAACCAAACTGGTTAGGAAAGTCTCATTTTTTATCAGCTGTCCCAACAGCATTACTGAAAATGGCCATTCTTTTTTTCAATGCACTGCAATCCCTTTCTGTTATTAGTTATTTATATGTGCAAGAGTCTATTTCTAAGCACTTAATCTCTGTTTCTCAGCCAATTTTGATCTGTTGGTCTATTTGTCACTCCTAGAATCAGTGCCACCCTCTCTCAATCACTGTGTCTTTACTTTTTTTTTTTTAAATCCTCACCTGAGAATATGTTTTTATTGGTTTTTGAAGAGAGGAAGGGCATGGGGGGAGAGAGGCATTGATTGGCTGTCATGCCCCAACCATGGCTCAAACAGGCAACCTAGGTATGTGCCTTGACAGGGAATTGAATCAGCAAACTTTTGGTGCTCAGGGCAACACCCAACCAACACATTAGTCAATCAGATGTGTTGAGCCACACTGGCCAACACAGGTTTTATATAGTTTAGCCGAAACCAGTTTGGCTCAGTGGATAGAGCATTGGCCTACAGACCAAAGGGTCCCAGGTTCGTTTCCGGTCAAGGGTATGTACCTTGGTTGTGGGCACATCCCCATTAGGGGGTGTGCAGGAGGCAGCTAGCTGATCAGTGTTTCTCATCAATGTTTCTGACTTTCTATCCCTCTCCCTCTCTGTAAAAAATCAATAAAATATTAAAAAATAAAAATATAGTTTATTGGTTTCAGAGAAGGGAGTTAGAAACATCAGTGATGAGAGAATCATTAATTAGCTGCCTCCTGCACACCCCCCATTGGGGATTGAGCCCACAAACTATGACCTCTTGGTTCATAGGTTGACTCTCAGTTGCTGAGCCACACCAGCTGGGCTATTTATTTTTAATGTTAAACATCCTATATAATTAAAGATTAATATGCTAAGTGACTGGTCAGCTGTACAACCAATGTAAGTGTAATATGCTAAGGTCACTCAACTGCTCACTATGACGTGCACTGATCACCAGGGGGCAGATGCTCTAACTAGTAGGTTAGCTTGCTGCTGGGGTCCTGATCAGGTCTGAGCAAGATGATGGCCCAGACACATCCTGGAGCCCTCCCAAGGCCCCTCCCCAGCTGGCCAACCTCCCGTGTCCCTACACTGCCCCAGTCGTGCAGCAGTGGAATCTTTTGGCTTGGCCTGTGCCCTCTTGCAATTCGGGACCCCCCAGGAGATGTCGGAGGGCCAGTTTTTGCCCAATCCCGCAGGTCAGGCGGAGGGACCCCACTGGTACACGAACTCGTAGTATACTGTATTATTTTGATAGCCTATTTATTATTCATCCCATTGGTGAGGGAGAGATTCCTACCCTAACACAACACCCGACACTGGACAGATGAGGTCAACAGCAGTTTATTAGTCACATACACTCACAACCCTCTTGGGGAGAATACCAAGTATCATGCAAGGCCACAGAGAGGTTGCACTTGAGGCAAGTTAGTAACCAGGTACTGTGGGAGGCAGTCTTTATATGTACTTGTATGAAAGTGGGATGCCACCTAGAAAATGCAATTGGTTTTTTTTTAATAATTCCATAAGCTGGCAGAAAATAAAACCTGCTAGTCGGGGATAAGCAGAAACTACCTGCTCCTGTTGATAAAGGAAGGATGTTTAGTTGGTGGCCTTATCTGTGGGAGTAGAGGGGAGGAGAACCCATGGTTATACTCCTCTTGGTTCTCTAATTTTACCAGAATTGAGCAGCATGTTATACTAAGTCTTTATTTTTAGACCTTACCACAACCTATTTATTTCTATTAGCCACAAAAGGTTTTTGGTTTTCTAAAATCATGAATATATATTTTTAAAAATCAAACTTTTTCTGCATCTAATGAGAAGATAATGTTTTTCTTTAATATGTTGTATAGTGAATTCTAAGGATTTTTTAATAAAATGGTTTTGAATTCTTATGCAGAAGTCTACTTAGTGATGGTATATTCCACTTTCTACATGCTGTAAAGTTGGTTTGCTCCTTGTGGCAGAAGGAAGTGCCTGCTACCAAGGGCTTCCTCCCCTCTCCAGGCAGATCCTGACACCTGTTGCAGGGCTGCATCTGCTGGTGGTCTGCACTTTTCCTCCCTTCTCATCTCCCTCTTTATTCCTATTTGCCCACCTTGAGATGTTTCAGTGTGCAGGTCTCTCAGTCATGCATTTGTGTTAAGCAGGGATTTCTTTGTTGAGTTATAGTTGGTTAGCTTGTTGAAATTTCAGGGGGAGAAGACATGGTGAACCTTCATGGGGCATTCCTCTGATATCACTTGGTATACCTTTTTAATGTAGTTTTTGATTTTTAAATAATGTAAATGCTCCACATATTCAAAAATAAGTTTATACCAAAATTAAAACAAAAACTCTAGTGAATCTGAAAAATGGTAGCATAACAACATATTGCGGAATTTTATTATCCTATGTGACAGTTTCTCTTTCAACGAATGCATCTTATTTGATCTTTAACGATATTTCTACTGGATTTAGAATTCTGGCTATATCAAGTATTGTTTTTTATCACTTGGAAGAGTCTTTCAGTTGTCTTCTCATTCCCATCAATGCTGATTAGAAGTAGGCTATCAGTCTTACTTTTGTCTTTTTTGATGAGAACCCACCTTTTCTTTTTTCTGTAAGATTTTTCTTTTTATCCTTCCCCCCATTTGGTTTTTGCAATTTTAGTGTGCTATATCTAGAAGTAGCTTCTTTTTTGTATGACTTGGGATTCATTCATTCTGGCAAATTTCTCATTTCACTTCTACAAATTCGTACCCATTTTGTTTATCTCGATTTATCCTTTTGAGACAATGATTAAGTAGACGTTTTGATTAAGTACTTTAGACGTTTTCTATACATACTAGTATATGTCTATTTCTGGACTCTGTTCTCTTCCATTATTGTATTTCTATTGGAGACCAGGTGAAAGCTGACATGATCCTTGCACCTGAAAGGACTAGCAAGGCTCAGTCCCCCACCCACACAGCTTTCCCAGACTTGTTTAGATGGCGATTATCAGTATAATGAGAGCACCCCCTACCTACACAGCTTTCCCAGGCTTGTGTAGTTGGCTGTTATCTGTAGGACAAGAGCTGCCTTTCATGGCTTATTCAAGATGTATGTATCCATTTAGTGAGACTTACTGTACCAAGAGTTTGTCCTTCAACCCTGTCTTTCCATTAGTGATTTTAGAGGAGCAAAAAGTACAGTCAGTGTTTGTGTATAAAAGGCATCATGCAATTAATAAAGTTGCTGCAGTCTGTTTTAGTGCTGCAGCCCTCCCGATCCTGCTTTCCTGTCTACCTCAGGCCGGTTCACCTGTCAGGCTGGCCCTGACATATTTCTATTAATTTTTACCTACCCTCTGCCTTGTAGAACTGGCTTTGTTTCATTGATTTTATTCTCATTTTCTTCCCTTCCCTCTACTTTCTGTTCCTTATTATTTCCTATCTTGTATTTTCTTTAAGATTAATGTGTTCATTCTCTCCCCCCCTGCCCCCCTTCTTGGAGTGGATTATTGATTTTTAGACCTTTCTTCATTAATACATAGTTATTTGGAACCAAATACTGGGTATTTTCCAGTTCTATTACTGATTTCTGAGTTTATCCCATTGTGGTCATGAAATGTATTTTGTGTGTTTTTAGTTCTTTTAATTTATTCACGCTATTTTATTGCCTAGCATAGGTTATTTCTTGGTGAACATATCATTCACACTTTTAAGAATAGGCATCTGGCCCTAACCAGTTTGGCTCAGTGGATAGAGTGTTGGCTTGAGGACTGAAGGGCCCCAGGTTTGATTCTAGTCAAACGCATGTACCTTGTTTACCGGCACATTCTCAATAGGGGGTGTGCTGATTGATGTTTATCTCAACAATGTTCTCTCTATCCCTATCCCTTCCTCTTTGTAAAAAATCAATCAAATATATATTTTTAAAAAAAGAATAGGCATCTACTCACTGGGAATTCTTTAAACATCAGTTGGATCAAGGTATTTTATTTTTTTAAATATATCCTTACTGTTTTTCTGTTTATTGCTCGTGTTTACTGTAAAGGGTTGAATTCTCCAACTATCATGAGGTATTGCTTCTTTTGATTTGTACTAATTTTTACATTGAGTGTTCTGAAGCTCTATTAATTTGGTGCATGTACATTTTAAGATTAATATGTTTTCATGAAGAATTGATCCTTTTATCACTTACACTGTACTCACTTTATATCTGGTAATAGTTATTAGTCTGTAGTCTACTATCTGATATAAGTCCTCCAAGTTTCATATGTTTATTGTTTAAATGTGTATCCATTTTCATCCTTTTATTTTTTTAACCTGTGTGTGTATTTTATTTATTTTTTATTAAGTCTTTATTGTTGAACTATTACATATGTTCCTCTTCTTTCCCCTTTCCCCCCCTTGTTCCCTTCTGGCCCATCCCATGACTCGCTCCAGGCCTTCACCACCCTATTGTCTATGTCTATGTGTTATGTATATATGCATATAAGTTCTTTGACCTCTAATCATCCCTCCCCCAACTTTCCTCTGAGGTTTTGCAATCTGTTCCATGCTTTTATGTCTCTGAATCTATTCATCAGTTTATTTTATTCATTAGATTCCACTTATGATTGAGATAACGTGATACTTGACTTTCTCTGATTAACTTATTTTGCTTAGCATAGTACTCTCTAGGGCCCTCCACGCTGCTTCAAAGAGTAAAAGATCCTTCTTTTTACTGTTGTATAATATTCCATGGTACAAACGTAAGACGGCTTTTTTTTTATCCACTTTTCTACTTATGGGCACTTGGGCTATTTCCATATCTTAGCTATCGCAAATTGTACTGCTATGAACATAGGGGTGCATACATTCTTTCTGATTGGTATTTCAGGTTTCTTAGGATATAGTCCTAGAAGTGAGATCACTGGGTCAAATGGCAGTTCCATATTTAATTTTTTGAGGAAACTCCATACTGTTTGCCATAGTGGCTGCACCAGTCTGCATTCCCACCAGCAGTGTACTAGTATTCTCTTTTCTCCATATCCTGTCATTTGTTGATTTCTTGATGATAGCCATTATGACAGATTTAAGTGTTACAGAAATCTGGAGAAAACCAGCCCTCAGAGATTGAAGTTCCACTTTACCATTATGTGTAGTCCAAGAGAAAAATGTCTTTCAAATTCTGGGTAAAGCAAAAAGCAAAATTTTCCTTTTTATTAAAGAGCCAGCCCTATGTGTCCTTAATATTATCTTGCTGGGAGCTTGTGGCCTTGAAAACAACACTGTTTTATTCAATTAAAAAAAATACATCTGGCATGGCATGAGAGCACGGGAGTATCTAGTCTCTGGCCTACAAGGTCAGACAACTAAGTTTATCTTCCTCATTATTCAAGCAGCTAGAAAGCAAAGTTATTTTTGCAGAATAAGGGGCTGTCTAAAACTAGCAGTTGACTTTACAGAATAAGGGACTATCTAAATAGCAGAGAATTTCAAACAGTTTTACAAAATAGGGTTTAGCCTTCTCATAAGGTGATACCTCATTGTCATTTTAATTTGCATCTCTCTGATGATCAGTGACTTGGAGTATTTAAAAATGTATCTCTATATATTATTGACTTTGGAGAAGAAGGGAGGAACATCAATAATGAGAAACCTCAGTTGGCTGCCTCCTGCATATCACCAGTGGGGATGGAGGCCACAACCTATGCATGTGTCCTGACCAGGAATTGAACCATGACTACCAGCCAATCAGGAGCAGGGATGGGGCCAAGTGGCGTGAGTGCTGGGCCCTGGGGGTGGAAATGAAACAGCAGTGGCGGCGAGCACCCAGCCCCTGGGCAATGTGAGGGGAAGCAGCGGCAGCAGCAGCAGCAGTGGTGGCAGCGGGAGGCAGCGCCCGGGCACTATGAGCGGAAGTGGCAGTGAGCGCCCAGTCCCCGGGGCCAGGTGGTCGCAGACAGCCGGGGCTGAGCTGAGCCAGGGTGATGGCTGGGCAGGCTGGGGGTGAGCCATCAGTTGGCTATCCCCTGAGAGCTCCCAGTATGTGAGAGGGGGCAGGTTGGGTTGACGGACAACCCACCCCCAGTGCACAAATTTTGTGCACCGGGCACCTAGTCCTATCTAATAAAAGAATAATTTGCAAATTGACTGTCACTCCAACACAGAAGATGGCTGTCCCCATGTGGTCAAAGATGACTGTCCCCATGTGCACACAAGATAACCAGCAGGGGAGGGCCATTGGGAGGAACCAGGCTTGCAAGGGAGGGCAATTGGGCTCAATCAAGCCTGCAGGCGAGGGCAGTTAGGGGTGACCAAACTGGCAGAGGAGGGAAGTTGGGGCTACCATGCCTGCAGGGAAGGGAATTTGGGGGGACCCAGGCCTGCAGGGGAGAGTAGTTAGGGGCAAACAAGCTACCAGGGGCGTAGTTAGACATCAGTCAGGCTGGCAAAGAGAGTGCTTAGGGGGTGATCAGGCTGGCAGGCAGAAGTGGTTAGGGGCAATCAGGAAGGCAGGCAGGTGAGCAGTTGGGAGCCAGCAGTTCTGGATTGTGAGCTGGGTGTCCGACTGCCCGTTTAGGTCCGATCCTATTGGGATTGGGCTGAAACGGGCAGTCAGACATCCCTCTAATGGTCCCAGACTGGAGAGGGTGCAGGCTGGGCTGTGGGACATCCCCTCTACCCCCACCTTCCGTGCATGAATTTTGTGCACTGGGCCTCTAGTATGTACATAAACGTAATTGTGTTAAGTAGCAGCAGGTATGAATTTGAAGAGCATGAACATTATAAAAGACCTATTCCTAGTTTGGATGAGATTGGTTGGTTTTAGTGGTCAGTAGATTTTGTATTAAAGCTTGAAAATGTGAGCTCATGGATATAGAGAACAAATTGGTGTTTGCTTGAGGGAGGGTTGGGGGGTGAATGAAATGAGTGAAGTCATAAGGTACAGATTTATAGTTATAAAGTGAATGTCATGGGAACATAATATACAGTATGGTGACTGTAGTTAATGATATAATGTATTGCATATATGAAAGTAGTTAGGAAAGTGAGTCTTGAAAGTTATTACTATAAGAAAACAATTTTGTCACTGCATGGTGATGGATGTTAACTGAACTTATTTTGGTGATTATTTTACAGTATATACAGATATCAAGTCATTATGTTGTACACCTGAAAGTAATATAACGTTAGGTCAGTTATACCTCATTTTTTTGTCTTTTTCAGTGGGAGTCATTCGATGTCCAGTTTGCAGCCAAGAATGTGCAGAACGACACATCATAGATAATTTTTTTGTGAAGGATACTACTGAGGTTCCCAGTAGTACAGTAGAAAAGTCTAATCAGGTGAGTGTTCCTCCTCTTTTTTTATTTTTAAATATACTTTTATTGATTCAGAGAGGGAGAGAGGGATAGAAATATCAGTGATGAAAGAGAATCATTCATTGGCTGCCTACTGCATGCCCTCTACTGGGGATCGTGCCCACAACTTTGGAATGTGCCCTGATGGGGAATTGAACCATGACCTCCTGGTTCATAGGTTGACACTCAACCACTGAGCTACACCAACCAGGTCTTTTGCCTCCTCTTAATGAGGCAGCCAGAAATGTTGGCGGTCCTGAAAATAAAAGGTGTCAAACATTAAAGTATTATATCTATGAAATGAAATACTGTTTTAAAGGTATATATGTATTTGAAGAATAATGACTAATTCATCTGCAGAAATAAAATAGTGCCAATCTGGAAGCTCTGATGACACTTCTATCTTATCTATCGTGGCAGAGAAAACCTTTAGTCTATATTTGACATTATTTAATTTCATTCCTTTGTAAGTTTACTCTGTATTGATAATTAGATTTGTTATTTTAAGCCTCCTCTTTAAAAATTTTTTTGTTTTAATTATAAGCTCTATAATGATATATATGAAAATTTCATTTCTTTGATCCAGTACTTTTCCTACATTTTAAGAACATCTTCTTTCCTACATGGTATTTCTTTGAAAGCCTCAGTTGGTGGCATTGTTCAAGGTATTAGTATATTTAGAGGTCCAATGGTGTTTTCCTTTTTTTCCTTATTTCCTTAAACCGACATGTAGACATTTCTGTTGTCCTCTTCTATCTAAATGTCAGGTTCCTAGTGGATGTCCTCTAGCAGAGGTGAGCTATAATTCTGCAGTATGTGCTAAATTTAAGTGTAGTGTATTAGTCTTATTTTTGGATCATGAATCATTGATAGTTTCTCTAAACAGTTTCTTCAATTTTTGGAACAGAAGATCTCTGAAGGAATTACATCTGAGTATAGAAAAATGATAGTCAATCTAAAATGTAAAAATCTAAAAAGTAATAGTACTTCAGTAATCACATTGCTAAGTTTTTATTTTTTATTTTCAGTGTGTTTTTTGTCCTATTGGGAACTATAGAAACTTAGGGTTTACTTTAAATGAATATGAATACTAATTACAATAACTCCTTTTGTTTAAAAAATATCTACAACTCTCCCTAATGTGAACTTTCATCAAGGTCAAAACAAGGTTTGGTACAGAGAATGAACTTTTCTAATTGTTGCAAAATCAGCTTTAAGGAATGGAATAATAATTATGTGAGCTATAGTGTCAAATTGCCCACTGAAAGTTTTCTTCTGAATACTACTTTGTTTTTGTTGTCTAGAGTACCTTATCATTTTGCTTTATATATGATAATATTTCCAGATGTATTTTGTTAGTCATATCACACATCAATTACAGTTTAGGTGAACTTCTGAAGGTGACTGTAGTTAATGATATAATGCATTGCATATTTGAAAGTAGTTAGGAAAGTGGGTCTTGAAAGTTATTACTATAAGAAAACAGTTTTGTCACTGTATGGTGATGGATGTTAACTGAACTTATTTCACATGTCTAGCTATAAACTCTTCAGAGCTCCAGTGTGACCATAGAAGACATTTCTATCTTATCGATAAATTTACCACATTCAAAACCAATTCTCTACACCTATGTCTACTTCCCTGACTTCCCTGCTCTCTTTATTTGTGCACCGGGCATGTGAATGAAGTACATAGGAATGAAGAACCCAGAAAATTCAAAAACAAAGCAGCATAAATAATCAACAGGGTAGAGAAATGATAAGACATGAAATTATGATAAGAGGTGAGAATTGAAGGAATTCACATCTTCTAAAGGACAATTTTAAGAGGCTGTTTTATGTCTCTTTATAATCAGTTTTCAGTGTTCATGTACTCTTCTATTACAGAAACATAAAATATAATCAGTTTAAACTAGAGATAGTCTAATAGACATCTTCAGTAAGTGGAGGTGGGAAGAGTATTAAGTTTGGTTCAAAGAATAAGAAGCTTATAGGGATATTTTGGAAATAAAGACTTAGGTCAGTGATTCTCAATCTTCCTAATGCTGTGACCCTTTAATACAGTTCCTCATGTTGTGGTGATCCCCAATCATAAAATTATTTTCATTGCTACTTCATAACTAATTTTGCTACTGTTAATGAATCATAATGTAAATATCTGTGTTTTCTGATGGTCTTACGCTCTACAGCAGTGATCCACAGGTTGAGAACCGCTAGCAGGGTCGCGTAAGACCATCGGAAAACACAGATATTTACATTACGATTCATAACAGTAGCAAAATTACAGTTATGAAGGAGCAACAAAAATAATTTTATGGTTGGAGGTCACCACAACATGAACTGTATTAAAGGGTCACGGCATTAGGAAGGTTGAGAACCATTGACTTAGGTGATAATGTAGGATGAGTTGGGGTTAGAAAGCAGTAGGTGAGAGGTAGAGCTGAACTACTAGCGTTGTGGTGATAAGGAAGGGAAAAGGTATAGTTCACTCAGAACTTGATAATACCTGATTGCATGTGGAAGATGAGAGAGGCCCCACCTCCAAGATGGTGGTTCCTTTCAGCAAATAAAGAGAGCAGGGAAGTAGACATAGGTGTAGAGAATTGGTTTTGAATGTGGTAAATTTATTGATAAGATAGAAATGTCTTCTATGGTCACACTGGAGCTCTGACGAGTTTATAGCTAGACATAAAGTTTAAAAAATTTTTGTGATGGATAATTTCAAGCATTCCCCAGACTCCCATGTACACATTCGCTCAATTATCCACAACTCTTGTTTTATGTAAAATAACCCTGACCCCCCCCCCCCCCCATACACACATGCACTAGATTATGTTGAAGTTAATTTCAGGTTTTATATAATCTAAACCATAAATATTTCAGTATTTATTACTATGGAAAAAATACACTTTTAAAAAACATAATTATATGTAAAATTTTTAGTAGTTCTTTAATATTATCAAACATTCAGACACTGATCAAATATCTTATTTGTTGCAGTTGCAGTTTCTTTTTATAAACAGTAGCTTGTTTATATAAGGATCCAATAAGGTGTACACAATTGGATCTTTATATAAAGGCCTATGCATTTGGTTGATTTTTTTAGATAAATCTTTAATGTAATTTCATATTACCCATTTGCCTCACTGGCTTTCTTTTTTCTATCTTCTAACTTATTTATTGGATAAACTGGATTGTTAGTTCAGTAGAGATAGCCCTAATGTGGTTTTCTCTCTCTTGTATTTTGTGTAAACTGGAAATAAAAATGTAGAGCTAGGTTAGATTCTAGTCCCATTGGGTGTAGGTGTGGAAGTGTGAGGGAGTGTGTAAAATACTTTCTTTCTCTCATACGTCCATTTGTATTTCAATTTGCAAGCCATGATGTTGGTAGTCTTTCTCTTTTTCTGATGTTTATGTCCATTATTGATTACTGCCAAATCCATATTTCATTAGGGCTTTGTGAAATGATTACATTGTCATTGTATCATTCCCCTTTATCTTAACACTAGAATGGAAAGAGTTTTCTTCCTCTGTTCTTTGGTTAAGCAGGGAAGGTAGGTTAAAACATTGATTCTTTTCCTTTAGTTGCTAATTTAAAAAATATTTATTTTTATTGATTTTTTTTTTTTTTAACAGAGAAGAAGGGGAAGGGATAGAGAGTTAGAAACATCAGTGAGAGAGAATCATCGATCAGCTGCCTCCTTCATACCCCCTAGTGGAGACATGCCCGCAACCATGGTCCAGACCCTTGATCAGAGTTGAACCTGGGACCCTTCAGTTCGCAGGCAGATGCTCTATCCACTATGTCAAACCAGTTAGGGCTAGTTGCTAATTTAAAAAAATATATATTTATTTTTACTGATTTCATGAAGGAAGGGAGAGGAGAGAGATAGAACATCAATGATGAGAGAGAATCATTGAGAAGCTGCCTCCTGCACATCCACTACTGGCGATCCAGGCATGTGCCCTAACCTGGAATGGAACCCTGACCTCTCGGTTCATAGGTTAACACTCAACCGCTGAGCCACACCGGCTGGGCTCATTGCTAATTTTAAAAAAAATATATATTTTTATTGATTTTTCACAGAAAGGAAGGGAGAGGGATAGAGAGTCAGAAACATCGATGAGAGAGAAACATCGATCAGCTCCCTCTTGCAACCTCCCCCTACTGGGGATGTGCCCGCAACCAAGGTACATGCCCTTGACTGGAATCGAACCTGGGACCTTTCAGTCCACAGGCCGACGCTCTATCCACTGAGCCAAACCGGTTTTGGTTCATTGCTAATTTTTAGAGTAGTAACTTAGTTTCTACTAAGGTGACTCATGAGTAGCAGGTAGATGTTTGTGTTTATCTTTATAAAATCATGGATTATTAACATAAAATGTGTTGTTATTTTTATTGGCGCTCAAATTGTGCCATTTGGCAATAGGTGACACAATCACCATAGTCATTGCTGTTTCTTTCTCTTTTGACAAGATATTGGTCATTTTCTGTTTTAGACCTGGAACCAGCCTTTTCTCCCAGAAACCTTGGTTTCTTTAATCTGGAAAGTTATTTGGAGACCACAATATGGGTACTAGGATGCTTAACACCATTGGATTAGTGAGTTTACTATGTCTTTAAAGAAAATAATGTATTTTTTACTTTAAAAAAAAGATAAAGAAATATACCTCAGAAGTTTATATATATAAGTTTAATTTATAATTACAGGATTTTACTTTTATTTTTTAAAAATCCTCACCTGAGGATATTTTCTTAATAATCTTTATGAAGAGAGAAAGGGAGAGTGGGAAACATCAATTAGTTGTCTTCCATATGCACTCCAGCCTTGTATCAAACTCACAACTTAGATATGTTCCCTCACCAGTAATTGAACCTGAAACCTTTTGGTGTATGGGAAACTACCAACCAATTGAGCCACCCAACCAGGGTTTTACTTTTTTTATTTTATACTAGTAGAGGCCCAGTGCACAAAATTCATGCATAGGGGAAGAGGGTGTCTCTCAGCCCAGTCTGCACCCTCTCCAATCTGGGACATCCCTCTCACAATCCAGTACTGTTGGCTCCCAACTGTTCACCTGCCTGCCTTCCTGATTGCCCCTAACCCCTTGTGCCTGCCAGCCTGATTGATGCCTAACTGCTCCCCTGCCAGCCTATTTGCCCCTCATTGCCTTCCCTTGAAGGCCTGGTCCCTCCTGTCTCCCCTGCTGGCCATCTTGTGGCCAAATTATGTCTACATGGGGGCAGCCATCTTGATGGTCAATTTACATATTATTCTTTCATTAGATAGGATAGAGGCCTGGTGCACAGGTGGGGCTGCCTGGTTTGCCCTGAAGTGTGTCCCATATCAGAGTGGTGGTTTCCTTGGGGTCTGGGGTGGCCTACTTGAGGGGCATGTGGTGGTTTGCAGGTTGGCTACATGCCCGTCGACCCAGGCGGAGGCCCTGTTATCTGAGATTTATTTATTTTCTATAATTGAAACTTTGTAGCCTTGAGCGGAGGCCAGGGCAGGTGAAAAGCTTGGCTTCCTCCTTCCCCAGGAGCAATCCAAGCCTCCAGCTGGCTCCAGCTCTGTGGCCACCACCATATTTGCTGTGTTAATTTGCATAATCACTCCTGATTGGCTGATGGGCGTGGCTTGTGGGCCTAGCAAATGTACGGTCAATTTGCAAGTTTCTCTTTCATTAGATAGTATAGGCCCAGTACATGAGTTTCATGCAAGGGTGGGGTGCCTAGGCCTGGCTGGCAATCAGGGCCGATTGGGGTCTATCCCCTTGGGGTCAGGAGAGGAGGCGACAGTAAATGGCCGCAGTAGGAATGGACACTGGACACCGATGCCGCTATGGTTGCTCCCTGCCACTGCGCAGTTCCCCGTCTCCCCCTCTTCTTCCCTCTCTGCTGCACTACCACTGAGTCTGGCAGGCAGTGGACTGATTAGGGCCTGCTGGCCAGAGGTAGGGACAGGGTGCTAGAGGTTGGCTGCTGGCTCCGAGGAGGGAGCTAGCCCTTGCTCCCCCAGCGAAATGGACCTTATATACCACCACCCACCACTGTTTCCCCGTCCCAGCCCCCGGGGCCCAGTGAGGACGCAATGGTCACTGGACACTGATGCCACCCTAATTGGTACCCCACTACCATGCAGTTCCTGCCTCCCTCCTCCTTCCCTCACTGCCGCTTCGCCACCGTGGGAGGCAGGGTGCAGGCTGATCATAGCCTGTCAGCCAGGGGGAGGGACGGAGTATGGAGGGAGCTGGCCTTTGGCTCCCCTGGGTAAAAGCCATGTCTGCCGCCACCCACCTCCAGTTCCCTGTCCCAGTCTGGGGCCCATCCATGATCTGGCAATTGGGGCCTGCTGGCTGGGGGGAGGGACCATGGGAGGTTGGTTGGCCAGGGGAGGTTGGCTGTGCCAGGACTGACTACCAGGGGGCAGCTCCTGCATTGTCTATGTGCATCATAGCGAATGGTCATTCTGGTTGTTTGGTCATATAGATTACTTAACTTTTATAAATACAGGTTTATCTCACTTCTGTAGTACCAGAAGTATTGGTCCTTAACTACATTGACATAGTTATTTTCTCCAAATATACAAATATATTAATATATTTAGTGATGTGTTCATATTTATTAAAATACCAATGTAATACATAAAATATCTGTATAAATATATATTTATATTATGTATTATAGGTTATATGACATTTTGGAACAATCAGAAATTATTTTAATTCATTTAGTAATGTTAATTTGTTTGATTCTTTTAATTTATTGTTCAGTTTATTAATTACATTGTTCCCGTTTTTCCCCCTATAACTCCCTTCCACCTGTACACATCCCACCCTCCGCCCTCACCCCCCTCCACTATCCTCCTATAGTTGCATGATTTTTGTCCAGTCTCTTGCTGCACTTCCCACACCCCTTTTCTCCCCAAGAATTGTCAGTCCATTCCCTCTCTATGTCCGTGATTCTGTTACATTCACCAGTTTATCCTGTCAATCAGCTTATTAATTCACTTGCTTTTTAGATTCATTTGTTGATAGATGTGTATTTGTTGTTCATAATTTACACTTTTATCTTTTTCTTCTTCCTCTTCTTAAAGAATACCTTTCAGCATTTCATATAATATTGGTTTGGTGGTGATGAACTCCTTTAGCATTTTCTGATCTGTGAAGCACTTTATCTGACCTTCAATTCTGCATGATAGCTTTGCTGGATAGAGTAATCTTGGTTGTAGATTCTTGCTATTCATCACTTTGAATATTTCTTGCCACTCGCGTCTGGCCTGCATCGTTTCTGTTGAGAAATCAGCTGACAATCGTATGGGTGCTCCCTTATAGGTAACTAACTGTTTTTCTCTTGCTGCTTGTAATATTCTCTCTTTGTCTTTTGCTCTTGGCAGTTTAATGATGATGTGCCTTGGTGTGGTCCTCTTAGGGTTCCTATATATTGGGGTTCGGTGCGCTTCTTGGACTCCTAAGTCAATTTCTTTCACCAGGTGTGGGAAGTTTTCACTCACTATTTCTTCAAATAGGTTTTCATTGTCTTGCTGTCTCTCTTTTTCTGGCACCCCTATAATTCGGATGTTGGTATGCTTGAGGTTGTCCCAGAGGCCCCTTAAACTATCTTCAATTTTTTGGATTCTTTTGGTTTCTTGCTTTTTCAGCTGAGTGGATTTTACCTCTTTGTATTTCAAATCTTTACCTTGGTTCTTGGGTGCTCTAGAGTACTTTTAGGTCTTTGTATAATATTTTTTATTTCAGTCAGTGTATGCTTAATTTCTGGTTGGTCCTTTTTCATATCCTTGAGAGTCTCGTTCATATCCTTGTAGGTCTTGTTCATTTCCTTGTAGCACTCATTCATTTCCATGTTGGTCTTGTTCATTTCCTTCCAGGTCTCATTCATATCCTTGAGGGTCTCGTTCATTTCCTTGTAGGTCTTGCTTATTTCCTTATAGGACTCGATCTTTTCTAGGAGCGTCTTGAAAAGCCCTATAACCGTGGTTTTGAATTCCATGTCCAGTCATTTTTTTTTCCTCCATTTCTTTCACATCTGATTTCTTTTCATGTCTCTGCATGGTGGCTGCTTCCCTGAGTTGGTCAATTAGCTTTGTGTGGTAGATGTCTTACAAGGGACAGTGGCTCAGCCTCCCCAGTTACCTGAGGTGGATATGGGTTGCATAGTCCTGAAGAAGTTAAGCTCAGGTTAATTGTTAGCACTTGGAGGGATTGACCTCCAGGCCAATTGTCTGCGAAGTTCAGCTGTGCTCAGGTTGGATGGGTGGAGTCTCCAGGCCGAGCAGACAGCGTCAGCTCTGCTCTGTGCAGCCCCAGGGTCTCAGAGAGAGCCGCTGCCAAGCTCCACCGGCTGCCAGAGAATTCAGACTCTCCCCAACTGAGTCTGCACACCCAGTGTCTCACCCAAGGTTGCAAAACAATGCAGTCTGATGGTTTCCTGAATGAAAGAGCAAGTCATGAGTGCTCTCTGCGCAGTCAGGCAGCTGCGCTGTTCCCAAGCTCACGCGCACTCTGCATAAGCTTGTCTTCTCCACAAGCTGGCAGGCCCCTGCAGCATCCGAGCTTCGGCGTGCCCTCTCACTTTCCAGTTTTTACCTCGTATGAGAGTGGGTTCCCTGGACTTCGCCCAGAGCTGGAGAATCAGTCCAGTGGAACGTCTTTGTCTCCTCTGTTCAAGAAAAGTGGCCTGTTTTCAGCCGCCCGCCTCGCTGGCGCGCGCTCCAAACCTCTAACTCCGCACATATCTTCAACGCTGTCTGCCTCTGCTCCTCTGAGTCACAGTGTCTTATCTTCACTTTCATTTGTGGAATTTTCACTTAGCCAGCTTTCCGGTGATTCTGGATGGTGTTTGTTCTTTCGATAAGTTGTAGTTTTGAAATTACTGTGTATAGCAGCAAGATAGGTGTTTTACCTATGCCGCCATCTTGGTTCTCTGTTTGATTCTTTTTAAATTAAAACGTTTCTAAATAGTAGTTAACAAGTTTTTAAATAGTAGTTAACATATTAGTTTCATAGTGATTAGACATTTAAATAACTTACAAAGTGATTATCTTAAGTCTGTTAACCATCTGACACCATACATAGTTATTAAAATATTATTGACTATGGTCTCTATACAATACTTTACATCCTGATGGCTATTTTTATAAATGGCCATTTGTAATTCTTAATTCTTTCATCTTTTCACCCACTTGGCTACCATAACTTTGTTTTCTGTATCTATGGTTTTGTTTTTGTCTTATTGGTTGATTTTGTTTGTTTATTATCAAATTTAAGTACAATCATATGGCATTTGTCTTTCTCTGTCTTATTTATTTCACTTAGCTTACTACCCTCTAAGTCTATCATGTTGTCACAAATGTCAAGATTTCAATTTTTTTATGACATCCTCACCAATATTTGTTTATTGATTATTGATAACTAGTGGCCCAGTGCATGAAATTCATGCATATTAAAAGGGTATTAATTGGAGGAAATAATTTAATATTGCTATTTGCTCTTTCTCTATATTAGAAGTATCAGAGACTAAATAAAATTAGTAAAATGTATATGAAAACCTTCCTCCTGTCAGAGTCTGGGGCACACCATGGGACCCAGAGTCAAGTCCCAACTCACATGTGCCTCAAAATCACATGAGACCCAGACCCAGCTGCTCCCCCTCCCCCCACATTGGAGTAGATCCAGACCTGGCCAGTCCCACCCTTGTCAAAGCCCCACACCAACATAGGGTGTGTGGCCTGAGGTCCCCCATCAAGTCCCACCAGGTGGGAGACACGACCTGAGGTTCCCTGTCAAGCCCTGCCAGTTGGAGAGAACAGTCTGAGGTCCCCTAACTCAGCACCAAGATGGGAAGCGCACCTTGAGATCCCCTGTCAAGCCCTGCCGGGTTGGGAGTGCAGCCTGCAGTCCCTGTCAAGCTTCACCCGGTGGGAGGCACAGCCTGAGGTTCCCCCAGGCTGGAGCTGGGGCGGGAGAGCAGTTTGAGGTACCCTAGCTCAGCACCAAGGCGGGAAGCACACCTTGAAGTTCCCTGTCAAGCCCTGCTGGATGGGGGGCATGGCCTGTGGTCCCCTGTCAAGCCCTGCCAGGCAGGGGTAGCAGCTGGAGGTCCCCTAGCCCAGCACCAGGACGGGAAGTACACTTTGAGGTCCTCCATCAAGCCCCTCTGGATTGGTGGAGGGTATAGGTCTCCCGTCCCTCACGCCGCAGCCACTCCCCCCACTGGCCTCCCATCCTGCTGCCAAGACCACCTCACACTCTCCATGAGCAGGTATGCATAGGAAAGGCTGTGCCAGGATAATTGGGAGGGGGCAATGGGGTGGGGGGGTCAGCATCCTGGGTGAGCTGGGCCTCACAGCTTCCCTTCAGCTCCCAGCACCCCAGACCTAAGGAGTAGTGCTTTCACTGGGGCCTGGCAGGCACTGGTTATGGCGATGCCTTAAAAGCAGAAGAAGCCCCCTTTAACTCTGGCTGGAAGTGCATTGGGAACTTATGGTCAGGGGAAGCAGCCTAACTCCAGGGCTGAAATAAGACCTTGGGTAACCTCCGGAGGGGGATGACTTCAGTCCTTGAGCTCTGTGGCCACACCCCCCGCCGGGCCTCCAGTCCTGCTGCCACCCTGTCCTCCCGCATGCCCCACCCTCCTACCCTCTCAAGCGCCGGGCCACCCCGCCCTCCTGCTCCTGATTGGCTTGTAGTGTAGCGAAGGTACGATAATTTGCATGTTTCTCTTTTATTAGATAGGATATCCATTCTGACAGGTGTGAGGTGATAACTCATTGTGATTTTAATTTGCATTTCCTTGGTTAGTGATGGTGAGCATCTTTTCATGTCTGTTGGCTATCTGTATGTCCTCTTTAGAGAAGTGTCTATTCAGGCTCTCTGTCCATTTTTTAATTGGATTGTTTGTTTTGGTGTTGAGTTATATGACTTCCTTATGTAGTTTGGATATTAAGCCCTTATCAGATGTCTCATTTGTGAATATCTTCTCCCATTCATTAAGTTGTCTTTTTGTTTTGTTGATGGTTTTCTTCAATGTGCAAAAACTTCTAAGTTTGACATAGTCCATTTGTTTGCTTTGTCATTTAAAAATACATTTTTTATTTTTAAAGAGTTGAAGGGGGGAGCATTATCCCAATCCTTTAGGGTACTGCTTCCCTGCAATTGTTGACAGTTTGAGTCAAATAAACTAACAGAAATTCTTAAAAATGAATGAATGAATGAAGTAAAGGAAGGGAGAGGGGTAGAGGTTAGAAATATTGCTGAAAGAGTAACACCGATCATCTGCCTCCTACACACCCCCTACTGGGTATCGAGCCCAGTCCAAGCCCTTGCCTGGAATTGAACCTGGAACCCTTTAGTCCCTGGGCTGACGCTCTGTCCACTGAGCCAAACTAGTTAGGGCTTATCCAAAATAATATTACTAGGAGCAATGTCAAAGACTTTACTGCATGTTTTCTTCTAGGAGTTTTATAGTTTCATTTTTATATTTAAGTCTTTAATTCATTTTGAGTTTATTCTTTTATATGGTGTAAGAAAGTGTTGTAGTTTCATTCTTTTGCACATATTGGTCCAGTTTACCCAACATTTATGGAAGACACTGTCTTTATCCCATTCTTGCCTCCTTTGTCATGTATTGACCATATAGATAAGGGTTTATTTTTGGGCTCTCTATCTGTTCCATTGGTCTGTGTCTTGTTTTTATTACAGTACCATGCTGTTTGATCACAATAGCCTTGTTGTAATGTAGTTTGAAATCAGATAGCATGATACTTTGTTCCTTTTCAAGATTGCTTTGAGAACAAAGGCAAAAGTTTGGAATATTGTAAGTTAGAGGATGGGCCTTATGGGATGTCATTTTAAAACATCCGAAGAGGAGATGCTCTTTGTCTTGTGATGGTCTCTGAACCTTTGCCCTTGAAATCTCAGACCTCAGAGGAGCAAGAGTAGGCTGATGATGTTGATAATTCTAACGTCATACGGGTTTTACAAGTATTGGAAAAACTACAAGCTTGCGCTCTTACTATGGAAGATGCTGCTTTGTATGGTGTGCTCTGAAATGGCTAGCAAATAGGAAACTTACCAAGATAATATAAGTCCTTTCTTCCTCTGGCATTGCAGTATCGCCTATGCTTGGAATGTAATGTGAGACCAGCTCATAAAACAAAAATATGGCTTGTAGAGTAAGATTATTGAAGAATAGCATTGGTGCTGAAAGTAGAAATTGTAGAGTTGTGTCTGTCAAAACAGAATTAGGAAGAAAGACAGAATACGTGTTTGCACTGGAGATTCTTAATCAAATCATCATCTTTTAAAGTTACTTGAAGTAAATAATTATTCCCTATGTGGCTAAGTCACTCACTTGATAAGACAGCTTCATTTCTTTCATTTTTTGCTTTAATGTTTAAGGATTTAAATTTTTTAATTTAAATTTGGATAACTACATATAAAACATTTATATAGCACTAACTAAAATCTGTAGCACAAGGGTGTATTTAGATAATTCAGACATCTATCCCCGTCTCATCTGCCTGTCTACCTTGTTTATTCTCTGCCTTATAGAGAATTTCTTTAATGGTTTATCCTTTTATTTTAAACATTATTTATATATAATTCTGAGTAATTTTATGTTTTAACAATATAAGCAAATAAGTCATCCTACCAAAACCCGATCTTTTCTTAAGCACTGGCATGCTTGCTTTTTCACTTTGCTTTTTAAATTTTTCTTTATATAGTACTAGAGATCTCTCTCTAGCAGTATACATAGAGATCCTTTCTTCCTTTTTGAAGCATTGTGTGGAGACTGTTTTAGGGCGCATCCTTATTGAAGTGACAGTTGAAGCTAAGGGAGTGGATAATACTGATCTCAACATCCAACAAAAATCTACAGAATCAAAGGAAAAAGAGTAGTGGTAGGATTCAGAGGGGCATTCAGACAGATAAGAGGATCTGGAGGTTTTGAGGAATCCAAATGATTTCTAGGAAGTAGGAATCAGTGCCATCAAATGATGTTAGAAAGGTTGAAGATGATAAGACCTAAAAAAGAGAGGTTTTATTTAATAGAAATATTGTCCAGGTAACTTGAAATTTGGCTAATGTAAACCAGTGACTCTGGAGGAAATTTTTCCATTCCTCAATTACTAATGATATAACAACAACTTATATGTTGTGTAACTGGAATAACTATGTTACATGGTGTAATTTAAGCTGGAAATATAGGAGCTATCTTTTTCTTTACCTCCCATATGCATGGCATTCAAAAAACCAGTCTGTTTTACTTTCATATATATAATTAATTTAAAGAGGAAGGGAGACAGAAGAGAGCTAGAAACATCAGCTGCCTCCTGCATGCCCAACACTGGGGTTTGTGCCTGCAACTCAGTCATATGCCCTGACCAGGTCAAACCATGACCACCTGGTTCCTAGGTCAACGCTCAAATCACTGAACCACTCCAACCAGACTGCTTTACTTTCTTAGTCTCCTTATTTATCTCCACTTCCTCTCATTTTCATCTAAACCACTGAAAAAACTTTCTATTTGTCTCTATGGTGAAACACTTGCCCCTTTTCTAATTTTTGTCTACATTGCAGTGGTGGTGATTTTAAAAATGCAAATTTGGCCATTTCACTTACTGCTTAAAGAGCTTTTAGGAGACTTCTTTAGGCAGAAACCAAATTGTCTTGTGATCCTGATTGGCTGTTGCCTGCTATGCCACCAACTTCTCTTGCCAGTCTTCCCCTTGATCTCTCCACTTCAGCCATATTACTTTTCTGTCACCACTTTGAACCTGCTGTGGTCTTCTTGCCGGAGGCTTTTGTATATACTGTTCTCTCTGCCTAAAAGGCTTTTCGTTGGTAATTGATGACTCAACTTTCATATTTTGGTGCTAATATGATCTCCTTAGAGAAAACCTTATCAGGGTAATCTCTCCTTTCACTTTTCCCCATCTCTGTAATCCCACTAAAGTGAAATCAGTTTCCCCAACTGTACATTGTTAACAGTGTCTCATAACCTTTTCTTTTATAGCACTTATCAGTTTGTAATTACGTATTAGTGTGATTATTCTAGTAACATTTGTCTCATACTTTTTTTTTTTAAAATATATTTTATTGATTTTTTACAGAGCAGAAGGGAGAGGGATAGAAAGTCAGAAACACCGATGAGAGAGAGACATCGATCAGCTGCCTCTTGCACGCCCCCTACTGGGGATGTGCCCGCAGCCAAGGTACATGCCCTTGACCAGAATCGAACCCGGGACCCTTCAGTCCGCAGTCCGACGCTCTATCCACTGAGCCAAACCGGTCTCGGCTGTCTCATACTTAATCTTCACAACTACTTAGTAAATTCTGTATTACTATCCTCATTTTAAACGTAAGCATTCTAGGCCTGGCCTATGTGGCTCGCTTGGGCGCAGTCCTGTGCACCAAAAAGTTTCAGGTTTGATTCTCAGTCAGGGCACATGCCTGGGTTTCAGCCAAGATCCCCCTGCGGAGTGTGCAGGAGACAGGCAATCGATATTTCCTTCTTACATCAATGTTTCTCCTTCTCTCCCCTATTCCCTTCCTCTCTCCCTCAAAATCATTTTAGGAATCTTAAATAAATAAACATAAGCATTCTAAATAACCTGCCCACGAGTACTCAGCTGATAAGTGGGGGAAGTGGAATTTGAACCCATATTTTATCTGTGAGACTTGGTATCATAAGGTGCCAGAGCCAGTCAGCATAAATCGAACAGCACCTGAAAGGGGGGTGAGGATTGGAAATGACAGACAAAAAGAAAAGGGATTGGGAGGTCCATAAGCCCTCTTTCAGACTGCGGCCTCAAGTTTATTTTTCTCCATGCTTTTATCCAGTGCTGGTTACATAACATTCATTATTCCCATAATTTGACAAGCATTAATCTTCATACAAAACTCCTTATCCTAGCTTGGTGCCACTGGAACCCCTAGTTACCTCCCTATGTTCTGCTACTTGCTCAAGGGCAACATGTTTACCAAACTATTGTACTTAAAGGTCACTGTGCTCTGGGGGGCAGAATGCATGTTTACTAGACTATTGTATTTAAAGGTCACTATGCTCTAGAGGGCAGACAGGCCACTTTGTGAAACCTGCTCTCTTAGGACTTTGTCAGCTGGGATCGCCCCCCCCCCCCTCCCCAATAAGGGCAGGTATCCTGATTGTTGTAACCTCAACACTTGCATAGTGCCTGCAGTATTTGCTATATGGTACTAAGGACGGTGCCCTTATATTTTCATTTCATATGTTTGTAGTTTAAAACATAATGTCAGGCCCTAGCCACTTTTCTTAGTGGTTAAAGCATCAGCTCCCAGAGGGGTGCTGGATTCAATTATGTACTTTGATTGCAGACTTGATCCTGGAACCAGGTCATGGCGTGTGTGGGAGGCAACCAGTTTATATTTTTCTCTCTCTCTGTCTTACCTCCTTCCTTCCACTCTCTCTAAAATTCAGTGGAAAAAATATCTGCAGGTAAGGATTAACAAAACGAAATAAGCATAATGTCAACTTAAATTTACAAACACTTTTAAGAAGATAACTGGTCAGAGTCAAGTATGGTTGTATCATTTACTTAAGATTATTGTTGTGACCACCTTTTCATTTTTCTCAGATTGAGGTGACATGTTTCTTTTATAGGTGTGTACAAGCTGTGAGGACAATGCAGAAGCTAATGGGTTTTGTGTAGAGTGTGTTGAATGGCTCTGTAAGACATGCATCAGAGCTCATCAAAGGGTGAAGTTCACAAAAGACCACACTGTGAGACAGAAAGAGGAAGTATCTCCAGGTAATTAATTAGTTCTTTTTCTCTATTCTATTTCTCCCACCATTTTTTTCTTCTTCTATGCTGACATGTTTTGATACACTTATAAGCACTATCTTGTGCTTGAAAAAAATATTAAATGTGTTTACGAGTGGTGAAGAGATTGGACAGAAAAGAGGTTATAAACACTCTTAAAAGAAATGCAAATGGTTGATGAATATGTCAAATTTTCATCTCCAATAATAAAGAAATGTACCTAAAGATTGTGAAATATTTCTTTCTTTCTTTTTTTTTTTTTTTTTTTGGAGGGGGCACCTGGATAGATTTTTTTTTTAAATAAAATTGGTGAAGATTAAAAATACTGAGAAAACCTTATTAGTAAGCTAATAGTCTACTGGAGTAGGAGTATAAATTGGTATTTTTTTTCAGAGTACCATTTAGTTATCCTATCTAATAAAAGAGTGATAATGTGAATTGACCCAACCTTTGCTGCACCTAATAAGCCACTCCCAGAAGCCACACCCACCAGCCAAACTCAGGGTGATGGACAGGTGCCCAGGTCCGGGAAAGGCCTCTCAACGAGAGGCCTTTTCCAGCCCTGGGTTAGGCCAGGCCAGGCTGGGCTGTGGGCGGGGCCAGCCAGTGATGACGGGCCCCAGAACAGGGCGATAGCTGGGTGCCCAGGGCTGGTAAATATGCACATGCAGGTGGAGGAGGCAGCACCTGATGTAGCCTGCAGGGTCCAGGCCACCATGGACCTGGCAGACCTGGTGGGCAGAGCCTGATGTCCCTGAAGAGTCAAGGTGGCGATAGGGACTGAGCAGGCTTGGCAGGCAGCATCTGATGCTGCCTGTGGGGTTCAGGCTGTGATCAGGACCAGGCAGACCTGGGAGGAGAGGAAGCACCTGACCCTGTCCACGGCAGTTGGCACCGGGCAGGCGGCATGGATAACGCCTGATGCTGTCTGTTATGTCCAGGCAGCGATAGAGACTGTGCAGTTCCAGCAGGCTGCTCCTGATGTCACCCGCAGGGTCCAGGCAGCTATCGGGGACCCGGGCAGACAGCATGGACAGTGCCTGATGCCCCCTGCAGAATCCAGGCGGCAATCGGAACTTGGCAGTTCCAACAGGCAGTGCCTAAAGCTGCCCGCGGCGTCCAGGAAGCAATCGGGACCTGGCAGTTCCAGCAGGCAGCTCCTTAAGCTGTCCGAGGAGGGTGCAGGTGATGATCAGGATCGGGCAGTTTCAGCAGGCAGCTCCTGATATTGTCTGCGGGATCCAGGCGGCAATCGGGATTGGGCAGGTGGCATGGACAGCACCTGAAGTCACGGGGGGGGGGGGGCGGGGGGGGGCGGGGGTCCATAGGCAGGGGTGGCCAGGGTCTCCGGGATAACTGTCTGCCCCTGGGCCACCTGAGGACATTGGTAGAGCAGTTCTGGGTTGAACATTTTAATGAAATTAGGATGCCTGTGTTGTGCCCCACTATGCTCTGTCCCTGGAGAGGAGAGGGAAGTGGGCAGTTAGGAGGCACCTGGGCTCCAAAGTGGCTGGGAACAACCTGCAGGCATGCTATCAGGAAGAGGTGCTGAGTCATGAGGATGCAGAGGGCTGGCTGATGGAGGTGAGCAAAGATGCAGATGAGGCAGCTCTTGCAGGCTCTGAAGTGGAAAAGTGCACCTACAGCCTGATGGACAAAATTGCCTTTCTGAAAAAGGTGGATGACAAGGAGATAGCCAAGCTGTAGGCGCAGATCCAGTATGCTCAGATCTCTGAGGAGATGGACATGTTCTCCAAGTCCGATCTCTCTACTATGCTCAAGGACATCTATGCCCAGTACAAGAAGCTGGCTGCCAAGAACATGCAGAATGCTGAAGAATGGTACAAGAGCCACTTCACCATGCTGACCGAGAGTTCTGCCAAGAACACCTATGCAGTGCGGGCCAGCGACTGCTCAAGGCCAAGACCCTGGAGATGGAAACATGCTGGGGCATGAAAGAAGCACTGGGAAAGCAGCAGGGAGAGCTGGAGGATAAGCAGAACTCTTGTGTTAGTGCTATGCAGGACACGATCATCAAATTAGAACATGAGTTGAGAACTACAAAGAGTTGAAGTGGCATAATATTTAAAAGAATACCAGGACCTACTCAATGTGAAGATGGCTTTGGTAATTGACATTGCAGCTTACAGGAAACTCTTGGAAGGTGAGGAGACCCTGCTCAATTTCACCAGCGTGGGTAGTGTACCCAGAGGCTACTCCAGAGTTCCCAGGTCTTTGGTGATCTGCCTACAGTGGTTTACAGATTAGCTCCTATTTGATGTCTGCTTGCTCCTTCCCTTCTTAATACCCCTGCCACATCCAGGAAGAGCAGATTGAGGTGGAAGAGACCATTGAGGCTGCAAAAGCTGAGGAAACTAAGGATGAACCCCCTTCTGAAGGAGAAGCTGAAGAGGAAGAGAAGGAAAAGGCTGAGGAAGAGGAAGGAGAAGAGGAGGAGGAAGGTGCCAAGAAAGAATTTGATGATGCAAAGGAGGAAGGAGGTGAAGGTGAAGGAGAAGATGCCCAATAAGCTGAGGAGAAGGTGAAGAAGAAGATGCCCAAAGAAATGAAGGTGCTGGGGAGGAGCAAGCAATTAAGTAGAAATATTGAGTTCCCTTTTCCTAAATTATTTCAGCAATAATCCTCCCAATAATCAATATCATCACCAACCAAGCAGTTGAGTCCCTGATACTATATGAATTAAAGCTGGACATTAAATGTTATGCTATGACTGTTCTCCTTATATAGAGTATCAGATTGCTTGCAGAGTGGCTTCCTGGCTTGCTGCCAGCCTGTGCATGGTCCACGCTTATGAGTTCAGGATCTATGACAATGTGAATAATTCAGATGTTTACAGTAAAAACACATACACGAATTTACTAATGTTAAAATTCATGGAAAAAATAGTCCTTTGAATCTTTGGTGGTTAGAAATTAAAGATCTTAAATCATTTGTAATAAACAGTAAATAAAGTTACACTGAATGACAAAAAAAAAATACATTAGGGGCCAGGAAATGTTCAAAGACCTGGGAACCATTCCCAGATCAGGAAGGGAAGTCACAGGGTGTATATTATAGCTACAAATACTGTATTTCCTACTACTTACAGCATGTACAATGTAATGTATTAGATGCCTTCCTATCTCATGAAGTATTTATTCTCATAGGTAATACTGGTAGATATGTTATAGTTATGGCAGTATGTCATATCCTATCTATATTAATAAAAGGGTAATATGCTAATTAGACCATGAGATATTCTAGATGTCCTTCCTGGGAAAAACCATGGTGGTAGGGCTCAGGCAGAGGCGGTTATGGGTGATCAGGCCAGGAGTGGAGGGCAGTTGTGGGTGATCAAGCTGGCAGGGCGGTGCATTTGGGGGCAAGCAGGCCAGCGGGCAGAGTGGTTAGGGGAGATCAGGTAGGTGAACAGTTAGGACTCAGTAGTTCCGGATTGCAAGGGGGTTGTCCGACTGCCAGTTTAGGCCCAATCCCACATGGGTCCCAGATTATAGAGGATGCAGGCCAGGCTATGAGACAAACCCCTCCTCGGCCCTCCTGAATTTCGTGCACCAGACCACTAGAGTATATATAAATTACCATTTGGCCCAACAATTCTGTTATTAGAAATTTGTCTTATGGAAACATTCAATGACTTATACATTCCATTTGTTTGCTTCAGTGCTGACACACAATATTGAAAAATGAGAAACATTTAAATGCCCACTACCAGGTAGTATATTCTTTTGATGGAATACTATCTATTACAAAAGAAGACTATGCCACCATCTGACTAGTAGCTGTGATGCTCACTGACCACCAGGGCACAGATGCTCAATGCAGGAGCTGCCAATTGACACAACTTTGCAGATTGCCCTCTCGCACTCTGGGGCCCCTCAGGGGAAATCAGACTGCTGGTTTTGGCCCAATCTCCGTGGGTCAGCTTGAGGGACCCCGCCTGCTGGAGTTACCCTGTTCACTCAGCAGATGCCCTTTGAGCACTGGCACTGCTCCAGGTGCAGCCGGTTGGGGAAGGACAGCAGGAGGTTGGCTCAGGGTGTGTCAGGCCCATCTTGCCCAGTCCTGCCCTGCTGGCTACCTTCTAATTATTTTCCTTTCAATGTGTATGAATCCGTGCACTGGGCCTCTAGTATAGTTAATAAATACACAGAAATATAGCTAACATAGAAATAAGTGGGGGAAAAAACCATTTACAAGACAAGTATATTTTTTAAATTTTATAAAACAAAATACACACTAATATATAGTTATATAGAAAAACATCCAAATCAACACATATCAGGTTATTAATATTGATTATCTCTGGAGGTGAGATTATTTCTGAAATGTTTGGATTTTACTTTTAATTATTAGATAACTGGTGGTGTTTACTGTTTAATCATATTTATATTCTGAATTTTTCCATTTAACATTATCATAAGTATTGCCCAATTTTATTCCTATTCTGGTTAACTATTATAAAGTTCTGTGGATGCGTATATAATAGTGAAAACTTTATAATCACTGTTGATCTGTATCCTTTGTTAGTATTTTTACAAAAGTGAATTTTTTTTAAAACTACATCTTTATTTTCTGAGTTGCATTTTTAAAAATGTCCCCCCACTACTTGGAATAGAAAACATCAAAATGGTTCACATTCACTTACCTGGGCCATTAAGAATTTTTAATTTTATAAAGCATAGTTTTGAAAAATACGTTTCATTGATTTTTTACAAAGAGGAAGGGAGAGGAATAGAGAGTTAGAAACTTTGATCAGCTGCCTCTTGCACAGCTCCCACTGAGGATGTGCCTGCAACCAAGGTACATGCCCTTGACTGGAATTGAACGTGGGATCTTTTAGTTTACAGGCCCATGCTCTATCCACTGAGCTAAACTGGTCATGGCTAAAGCATTTTTTCTGAATTAATTGAAATTTACACATTGGAGAGTAAAGAGCTCATTTATATTTTCCTTCTGAAATGCTGAGAATACTTAATGTTTTAACATATGTAAAACCTAGAAGTAGTGATGTTGATTAAATTGTTTGTAGTTTGTTATTCAGTTATGTTAATTTTCTTTTTTGCCTCTCATTGTTTCTCCAGAAGCAGTTGGTGTGACCAGTCAGCGACCAGTGTTTTGCCCTTTTCATAAGAAGGAGCAGCTAAAGCTTTACTGTGAAACATGTGATAAACTGACATGTCGGGATTGCCAGTTATTAGAACATAAAGAGCATAGGTACCAACATCTTTCATTATATACATAGATTTGTAATATAGCTTTATGAAAGTAGAGGACTGCTGGCACTCAGCTAAATGATATGATAGTCTGCAGATATTTTGTTTGGCCTATTCAGGAACTAGAGGCCCAGTGCATGAAATTTGTGCACTGGGAGGGGTTGGAATGGGGGAGTCCATGGAGGTCCCTCAGCCCAGCCTGCCCCCTCTCGCAGTCTGGGAGGCTTTGGGGGAGGGGGGCGGTGTCTGACTGCTGCAGAGGCAGGAGAGGCTCCTGCCACTGCCACTGAATTGGCCAACTGTGAGCCTGGCTCTTGGCTGAGCAGCACTCCCTCTGAGGGAGTGCACTGATGACCAGGGGGCAGCTCCTGCATTGAGCATCTGCCCCCTGGTGGTCAGTGCATGTCATAGTGACTAGCTGACTGGTTGACTGTCTTCCCCCTGGTGGTCAGTGTACTCATAGTCAGTGGTTGAGCAACCTTAGCATATCATTAGCATATTACACTTTGATTGGTTGAACGGATGACTGGACACTTGGCACGTTAGGCTTTTATTATATAGGATATTTCAGTTTTGGCACTATTGACATTTTGGGCCATAGATAATTCTTTGTTGTGGAGACTTGTCTGGTGCTTTATATGGTATTCAGCTGTATCTTGACCTCTATTCACTAGATTCCAGTAGCATCCTCCTAATTGTCACCACTAAAAATGCATGGTCCTGGGAGCAAAACCATCTTGAGCTAAGAACCACCAGCCCCCACATATTGTTTTACTTATTTTCTTTTTAAATTTTTTATATATTTTTATTGATTTCAGAGAGGAAGGGAAAGGGAGTGAGAGAGAAACATGAATGATGAGAGAGAATCATTGATTGGCTGCCTTCTATTACAACAACTATTAGTGATCGAGCCTGAAACCCAGGCATGTGCCCTTGGCCATAATCGAACCTGGGACCCTTCAGTCCACAGGCCTACGCTTTCTACATTGAGCCAAACCAGCTAGGGCCTGTTGTTTGCTTTTTATAAGAGAAACGTCTTTAACCTGAGTATATAAAAAGAAGGACAGATAAAGTGCCATCCAAACACTAACCAAAGGCAAGCTGGCATGGCAAAATGCATTGAGATAAAGGGGGAATCTTTATAATGATAAATCTTTTTCTTTACCTAAAAGATACACCAGTTCTAAATTTATGCCCTTTAAAATATAGAGAGAAAAAGAAAATAATAAGAAAAATATATAAAGAAAAATACAACTTGGAACAAATATAAACAAATCTACAATTAGAGTAAGAAATTTAACATCTCTATAATTGACAAAACAAGCACACTAAAAATAAGGATATTTCTGCAAAATTCAAACAACAATTAGCAAATAACTCAATGGATGATAAGAAATACTGTGCCCAATACATTCTTTTCAAACATAAACAGAAAAAATTTATTCATGCCAGAGCAGTTTTAAATTTCAAAGTATTAAAATCATATAAAGTCTTGCATAAACTCTGCAGTTAATGTGGAAAATAATAATAGATGAGAAAAATCTCCAAATATTTGAAAGTGAAGAAATACTGTTCATATGAAAACGAAATGTAATTTTGTATTATCCTGGATGGTATACTGGATTATAGAGGACATTAATGAGACAAATGACATAATTGGTATATGGTCTGTAGATTTGATGGAAGTATTATCTCAATGTCAATTTTCCTACATTTTATAATTATTGGTAAACAATAGAAAATTCTTTTTAGGAAATACATACTAATTATGGAATTAAAGGGCTATTGAGGAAGGCAACATTTGAAAAACTAAGCAGTGTAAAGAGAACACTGTACTGTTGCAAATTTACCTTCAAAATTATTTCCAAATCAGTTAATAAAGTGTGAAAAAAATCCTATAGTTTACTAGAAAATACTTTTATTTGAATGGTAGTGAAAATATTTCCTGAATATACTGCTAAAACCATGATTTAGAAAGAAATATATAATTGCATATATTAAATAGGATAAAAAAGTGAATGTGCTTAAACATTTATCTCAAGTTAGAATGAGTAAATTAAACCTTAAGTAAGTGGGGAAAGGGATAAAGGCAAGTGCAAAAATTAATGAAAAAGTCAAAGCCAAAAATTTGATCTTTCATGAAGACTAGTAAAATTACCAAATCTTTTTATGAGTGATTAAGAAGGAGCAGGCCCAAATAATAGGAGTAAGGGGATATTTTGTATAGGGATTAAAAAATATAAATAGTAAAATACATTTAAAAATTAAAAAGGATATCTGTCAATAAAATATTTTTATATGAAATGAGCTAATTCTTAGAAAGTACAGCTTTACCAAAACTAGTACAAAATAAATATAAAATTAGATTAGTCTTCAATTTAATGTAAATCCATGATTTGTAATTTTCTCATAATCTACAAATCCAGGTAAACTTCACTGATTATGAGGAATAAAAATAGAAAATTATATAGTCTCAGTCATGCGATGAACCTTAAAATTCTAGATAATTGTAAAGTATATTATTATCTATCCATTATACTGTACCCCTGAAACTAATACAAAATAATATTGAATGTAAACTGTAATACTATATAATAAAAGTGTAATATGCAAATCAACCAAACAGCTGAACAACTGGTTGCTATGATGCACACTGACCACCAGAGTGCAGATGCTCAATGCAGGAGCTGCCCCCTGGTGGTCAGAAGCTGGGCATATGGCTAGCAGGCGGCAAGTCCAGAGGGTTCCTGGACTGCCAGAGTCCTGGACTGCCAGAGGGATGTCTGACTGCTAATTTAGCCCTGAACCTCCCTGGGGATCCAGCCTAAGCTGGCAGGTGGACATCCCCCAAGAGGTCTGGGACGGCGAGAGGGTGCAGGCCGGGCAGAAGGGAAATACTGCCCTTCCCCCAGAGCATGAATCTCATGTACTGGACCTCTAGTTGAATAATAAAATTCTAAGAAATAAGTTGGAAAACTGAATTCAGTAGTATGAATTTTGGATAATGTAATCACAAATAAGTTGGCCTTATTAGTAACACAACGGTTACCTAACATCTGGAAATCATCATGTAATTCATATATTTAAAGAATAAAGGAAAAATTATATAACCATCTCAGTAGAGGCAGAAGACACATTAAATTAAAAATATAATCCATGATTGCCCTGGTTGGTGTGGCTCGGTTGACCATTGTCCTGTGCACCAAAAGGTCACCAGTTCAATTCCCAGTCATTGCATATGCCCTGGTTGCAGTTTCTATCCCATCAGGGTGCATATGTATGCATATATATAAAAATCTTAGCAAATTAGAAACTTCCTTTTATGCAAATCATGGATTTACATGGCAAATATCATAAATGGAATATTGTAAGCTCTTACTTTGAGTTTAAGACGAAGATGACCATTTTGACCATTTCATTCAATGTTATATACTGCATTAGGATCCCAAACAGTGTAGTAATGAAAAAAAGTTGACAATAAAAATCTCGTTACCTAAAAAGAAATTTAAACAGTCATTGTTTACAAATATGATTATATACAAAGGAAACTGAATGAAATTGTGTTTATCTTTTTTCTAACTTTGACAACCCTTTTAATAATAATTTAATTATACTTTCAAATTACATTACTTAAATGCTTTTTAATGAAAATCTTCATATGTATCATTTTGTCTTTTTCTCAAGATACTCTTGAGTCATCTTATTTGTCAGCGGTTATCTTCACTTGTAAGTTAAATATTTTAAAAGGGCTTATTTAAAAATTATCTTCAAAATGATTATAGCATCAAACTTTCATAATTATGAAATTGTAAGATAGTTAAATCTGCTTAAATATCTGTTATTACTTTTTGGCCAAGTGAGATCTGTAATCCTCTAAAACTGTGATGATGAATGTGTGTCTCCCAAATTTTCAAAATAATTTAAAGAGTATCCATGAATAATATTTGTAATGACTGACTCCCTTTTTCTTTTCTTTTTTTAATCCTCACTCAAGGATATTTTCTATTGATTTTTTTAGAGTATGTGGAAGTGAGACAGGGAAAGACAGGAGGGAAACACATTGATTGGTTGCCTCCTGCATATGCCCTTACCATGGTCCAGGCCAGGGAGGAGCTGCAAACTAGGTATGTGCCCATGACCTGAATCAAACCTGGGACCCTTCGGTCCACAGGCCAACACTTTATTCACTGAGTGAAACCAGCCAGGGCTAGATTCGCTGTTTCTTTCTTTCTTTTTTTTCTTTTTTTAAATATATATATTTTATTGATTTTTTTACATAGAGGAAGGAAGAGATATATAGTTAGAAACATTGATGAGAGAGAAACATCGATCAGCTCCCTGCACACTCCCCACTGGGGATGTGACTGCAATGAAGGTACATGCCCTTGATCGGAATCAAACTTAGGACCCTTCAATCCATAGGCCAATGCTCTAACCACTTAGTCAAACCAGTTTAGGGTTCTTTCTTTTTATCTTTTATTTTTAAAATATCTTTATTGTTCAGTTTATTACAGTTGTTTTTCTTTTAATTCCTCCCATAGTTCCCCTCCCCGGTTCCCACCCCACCCCATGCCCTTACCCCCCCACCCCACTGTCCTGATCCATAGGTGTATGATTTTTGTCCAGTCTCTTCCTGCACCCCCTACACCCCTTTCCTCCTGAGGATTGTCATTCCACTCCCTTTCTATGCCCCTGATTCTGTTATATTCACCAGATTATTCTGTTCATCAGATTTTTTATTCACTTGATTTTTAGATTCACTTGTTGTTAGATATGTACTAGTTTTTGATGATTTTTATCTTTACCTTTTTCTTCTTCCTCTTCTTAAAGAATACCCTTTAGTAGCCTATCAAATAAAAGAGTAATATGCAAATTGACCATACCTCCAATCAAGCCATGCCCACAGCCACGCCCATCAGTAGTAAATTATGCAAATAAACCCCAACCAAGATGGCTATAGCCACTGAGAGCAGGAGGAGGGAGGCTTGGGTTTGCCTAGCAATGGAGGGAGCCAAGCTTTCTGCCTGCCCTTGCTGGACTAGGCCTCCAATCAATGCTACAAAGTTTCATTCATAGAAGATATATCCCAACAGAAATGGCTGCAGCCATGAAGCTGAAGAGAGCAGAGGCTAAGGTTGCCCGGGCTATGGAGGAAGCCAAGCATCTAAAGCCATAGCGCCTAGGCCTCCACTATAAGCTACAAAGTTTGAATTATAGAATTAAAATAAACCCAAACAGAAATGGCTGTGGCCAAGGAGACAGCAGAAGTCTTGGCTCCACTCCAGGCTACAAAGTTTCAATTGTAGAACATAAGATAATCCCAAGGCCTCCGCTTGAGTTGCTGGGGAGTGTGACCAGCCTGCAAACCACCATAGGCCCCTTGCCCAGGCCGCCCCATGCCCGAAGGGACTCCCCACCCTGATCTGTGACACCCTTCAGGACAAATCAGCTGGCTCCTACCCATGCACTAAGTCTCTATCCTACCTAATAAAGAGTAATACACAGATTCTCCAACACACAAGAGGGTGGCCCCCATGTGGACACAAGATGGCCAGCAGGGGAGGGCCGTTGGGAGTTTCCAGGCCTGCAAGGGAGGGCAGTTGGGGGTGACCAGGCCGGCAGAGGAGGGAAGTTGGAGGCAAACAGGCAGGCTGCCAGGGGAGCAGTTAGACATCAATTAGGCTGGCAGGGTAGTGGTTAGGGGATGATCAAGCTGGCAGGCAAAAGTGTTTAGGGGCAAACAGGCAGGTGGGCAGGTAAGCAGTTTGGAGCCAGCAATCCTGGATTGTGAGAAGGATGTCCAACAACTGCCCCAAACAGGCAGTTGGACATCCCTCGAGGGGTCCCAGATTAGGGGACCCCCCTCCCCCCCGGCACGAATTCTGTGTACTGGGCCTCTAGTTGCATATAATATTGGTTTGGCAGTGATGAACTCCTTTAGCTTTTTCTTATCTGTGAAGATCTTTATCTGACCTTCAATTCTTTTATTGTTATTTTTGTTTGTACAGATTTTTTATTTTATTTTATGTTTTTATTCTTTAAAGTGTTATAAATAGTAGTACATATGTTTTCCTTTTTTTCTCTGCATTATCCTTCCCCCAGCCTCCCCTACCCCCCAGCACATGTCCTCACCTGCACCCCCTCCTCCGCCCCAGTGTTTTGTATCCATTGGTTATGCTTATATGCATGCATGCAAGTCTTTTGGTTGATCTCTTACAGCCCCCACCCCCTATCATCCCCAGCCTTCCCCCTGTAGTTTGACAGTCTGCTCAATGCTTCTTTGCCTCTGTATCAATCTTTTTCCCCTGTTTTTTTTTTTCTTTTCTCTTTTTTTTCTTTAAAAAGATCTTGCATCTGCATACTGGAAATAAATATATAAGAACAAAAAAATGTTTGAGTGTCAGGTTCAATGTCCAACTGTTCTGAGTCCCAGTTTCAATGTCAAATAGTTCCTTATGTGCACATGTCAGCAATGGTATCTGGATGGTGGAGGTATGGTGGCAATGCAGGTTCTACCCTCTCTGGTTTGGTCCTGGGCTGCCTACAGCGACACACAGCTGCTGACTGCTAGCATGGCAAGGTGTCAACAGTGTCTTCCATCTCTGGACTGTCCTCGCAGTTGGAACAGACCTGTCAGTTGCTCATTGTTGCAGGAATCCATATGGTCTTGGAGTTGTTTTCTGAAAATATACAAACATATTCTTGACCAAAAGTTAATAAAGGGATCTTTTCTGTCAGTTTGACTTGGGATTCTTTTTATTTTTGCCCAAATGTTTTTCCTTTGGCTTATTTTGACACCTTGTGTGTTTTTCATGAGTGTCCTGCTGGCATGTAATGTCCTGTTGGCATTACAAATGGAAGTTACTTTTCTGGCTTAAGAATTTTCTGGATGTAACTTACTTACAGGATATTTTTCCTTACATGATATTAACCCACTGCCCCCACCCCACCCCCTCTTTTTTTTTATTAATGGGGGCTTTTGGAAATTTTATATTGCAGTCTTGGTAACTTTACATTTTAATTTTTGCACACAAATATGACTGCTTTAGGTTCTTTGGAGGTTAGGCAATTTTACAATGAGATGAACTACTAATAGAAATTTTAGTTAATATTTTAGGAACAGCTTTTTGTCCAGTACACTTAAATTTTCTTGAGTATTCACTTCTTTCACTTGGCCAATTTAAATTAAGCTGGAAACTTGATTACTATTTTACTGTCAAATTTAATACTCAAGCAATGATCTTAGTTTACCCTGTAAATATTAGTGGAAAGGATTATTTGCATTCTTGTGTAGGCCCTGAGCATTCCTGGTACTAGACTGCATTTAGATATAGGGCAGCTGTTGCTGGCCGAGTCTCTGTCTTGATCTGAGCTGTGTGTGGGAGGTGAAGCAGCTATGGGGGCAGGAGACCGCCCTCAGAAGGGATGAGAGTTCAGGCCCCTGCAAGGTTAGGGGGGTGAGGGTCTGTGCCCCACCTCTGTTGACCTTTTAGTTCTCTCCTGTTGGCCCCTCTGCGACTGTGCCTGTCGTAGGTTGTTCCTTCCCTGAGGAATCCTACCCATCTCAGGCTAAACAGCCATCCTCTGTGGTCAAGCAGGGTGATGTGAGATTCAGTTCTGTCTTCTTGGTAGTCTATGCCCCTGTTGACCTTCAATTCTTAATGGTAGCTTTGCTGGGTAGAGTAATATTGGTTGTAGGTTCTTGCTATTCATTGATTTGAATATTTCTTGCCACTCCTGTCTGGCCTGCATAGTTTCTGTTGAGAAATCAGCTGAAAATCATATGGGTGCCCCCTTGTAGGTAACATTTTTTCTCTTGCTGCTTTTAAGATTCTCTCTTTGTCTTTTGTTCTTGGTATTTTAATTATGATGTGTCTTGGTGTGGTCCTCTTTGGATTCCTTTTGTTTGGGGTTCTGTGTGCTTCCTGGAATTGTAAGTATTTTTTTTTCACCAGGTGGCAGAAGTTTTCTGTCATTATTTCTTCAAAAAGGTTTTCACTGTCTTGTGCTGTCTCTCCTTTTGGCACTCCCCTAATTTGGATCTGGTATGGTTGAATTTGTCATAGAGGCTTTTTATACTATTTTCATATTTTTGGATTTTTTTTTTTTTTTTTCTGTTTGCGCTTCCAATTGGGTGCATTTTTCTTCTTTGTATTTCAAATTTTTGATTTGATTCTTGTGATTTTCTTGTCTGCTGTTGGATCTCTATATATTACTCTCTGTATATTATTTCAGTCAATATATGCTTAATTTCTAGTTGGTCCTTTTTCATATCCTGGAGGGTCTCACAAAATTTATCGTCCTTTGAAAATTCTTGAAAAACCTTATAACCGTGGTTTTGAACTCTATATCCAGTTGTTTGCTGTCCTCCATTTCTTTTATTTGTGATGTGTTACTTTGTCTCCACATTTTCACTGCTTCCCTCAGTTGGTAGGGTAGCTTTTTGTGCTAGGTGTTCTATATGGCCCAGTGGCTCAGCCTCCCCAGTTACGTGAGGTGGACACTCTTAATGGCACTCCTTTATGGGCTGTGTGTTCAGTCTTGTTGTAGTGAAGCCTTGATTGTTGTAGGTATCACTGGGAGGAATTGACCTCCAGGCCAATTGGCTGTGAAGATCAGCTGTGTCTACAATGGGAGAACTTCTGTGCTGGAGACACCTATCTGAGGCAAGAACTGCTTCAGTGGGGCTTTGGTGCTCACTGAGTCTGTCCCCTGAGTGTGTCCCTTATGGATCTGAGGAGTTGTAGTCTGGGTGGTCCTACTCTGACCCCTGGGTACAGTGTCTCTTGGAGGTGCTGTTAGCCTCTGTCCTGAGACCACCCAGCAGGAGTTACAGAGAGATCTGCAGATTCCTCTTCTTTGGGTTTTTCAGGTGCCCAGATGAAGCCCAGTTGTGAAACAGTGCAAGCTGCTGTGGGATCTTGGGCCTTCATTTGGATGTTCTGGGTCTCTCTGACATGGCTACAGTTTATGATTTCAGTGTAGATTTCAAAGGACCAGGCCAGTCTTATGCAAAAGCCTCTGTGCACAGCTTGGAGGGGGCAGAGTCTCAGGGCAGAGCAAACAGCAATGGCTTCCTGTCAGCCCTGCCCTATGAGGCCCTTGGGTCTCAGAGTCCCTCTTAATCACTGTAAGCTCCTTTGAGAGAAAGCCACCCTCGAGTTCTGCCCACTGCCAGGCAGTCCAGTTTCTCCTCGTATCAATCTGTGTCCTCACATTCTCTCCCAGAACTGGAGTTCAGAGTAGTCAGGAGCTTGTGTTTTCCTGTGATTGAAAAAGTCTGCCGGGTACTCATTTGCCAGCTCTCTCTGTGTACCTTTGTACCTCTGCCTTTCTGCAGCTCCTCTGAGTCTGTGTGCTTTTTCTTTCTTCATTCTAATTGTAGAATTTCCACTCAGCCAGCCTTCCTGTGGTTCTGGCTGATGTACGTTTTGTCTTTTCGTTGTAGTTTTGAAGTGGTTGTGCTAGGCAGCAAGTTCAGGTTGCCACCATCTTGGTTTCTCTTTGACTCCCTCTTAAGGGATACTTTCTGCAGGAGAGGAAATCCTTCCTTATGGAAATATACAGGGTGTTTCCCTCCTCCTCCCCTAATGTATACAGTTTAACAGCTGATAGCTCAGTTTCGAAAATTAAATGTATTTTAATTAACACTGCCTTTGTAATTATTCAGAGTGTGTATATACATTTTTTGGGCCATCTATATTTTGTATTTTAACTGATGGTTTATATCCTTTATACTCTTAATATCTTAAATAGTTTTCTATTATTTCTTTGAGGCTTTTCCTCATTTTACACGGATTGATTCATGTGATAATGACTTATTTACTTGTTTTTCAGATATCAATTTATAGAAGAAGCTTTTCAGAATCAGAAAGTGATCATAGATACACTGATCACCAAATTAATGGAAAAAACGAAGTACATCAAATTCACAGGAAATCAGATCCAGAACAGGTAAATCTACATTATGGTATTATAATAAATCATCTTTATATAATGTGTTAATAATGCTCACTTTTAGAACAGATATTTAACTCTTGGTGAAACAGATCTAAGTAAGCTGCCAGATAACTCAAATAACACAGAGTTGGTAAGACTTCCAGAAAATTTTGGGTTTCTGGATAGTTTCAGTTTAAAAGCATCTTTTCACCCATGAAATTTAAAACTATTTTGATGACACACTGTATTTATAGCAGCTCACTTAAGTTATCGATAATTCATCATTAGTACATGTTTAATAATGTACTAATGTCTTTAACCTGATTTCAAAACTTCCGGGTAAGGGTAATGCCTTACGCAGTGGTAGGAAAATTCATTAGTCAACAGAGCAGCAAATCATGGCTCGCCACATGTGGCTCGTGAGCCACAGTTTGCTGACCACCGATGTAGATAAACATCTCTTATATAAAAGGCCTATGGCCATGATGCCATAATGCCATCATTTCAGTGTTTTTCAATTTTAAATAAATAACGGGATTTTAAAGATAAAATCAACTGTTTTTGCTAGTGTTGAATATTTTAACACTTGATTATATGCATAAATGCTATTTTAAGTACTGCTAAACTTTGAGATGCCCCGTCAAGGCTGTCATCTTAACTACAGTGAATTGGATATATTAGGATCAGGAGCCAGGGATGGTTACACTTTTTCACACACCTTTTTAAAAAAATACAAATTTTATTAATTTTTTTACAGAGTGGAAGGGAGAGGGGTAGAGAGCTAGAAATACCAATCAGCTGCCTCCTGCACACCTCGCACTGGGGATGTTCCCGCAACCAAGTTTAGGTTACATGACCTTGACCGGAATCGAACCTGGGACCCTTCAGTCCACAGGCGTATGCTCTATCCACTGAGTCAAACCGGTTAGGGCATACACCTTTTTTATTCCTTGTTGGGTACAATACTTACACATTTTCTACACATTATTTGTTATGTTTTTGTTTTCCAACTGTCCAAGGCTTCTGTCTCACAATTTAGTGATTGGTGGAGGAAACCACTGGCCTCTGTGGGGAAGTGGGAGTTTGTCTAGCTCCCTTTTTTTTTAATCCCATTTGGGGCAAACACTGACATTTGCAACCTTTACAACACCCATGAAATTCTGTATTCCTTTTCTTTGAACGTGTCTGCCTAAATAGATCAAAAAATGATTATTAGAAAGAACCTGGTAAGAGAGGCCTCATAGGGGTTTTGAGTGCAATTCTCAGAAAATTTTGTAAGGCTTTTGTGGTTCATCTTCCATAATAGCAATCACAAACTGTTATTCTTATAATTTTGGAACATGACTGGAATTGGGCATATGGGACTTTTTTTCAAGAAATTCCTTGCTTTACTTGATTAAAAAGTAATCCTGAAATACAAGTTAACTTTTCTTGGTGTCCCATTATTAGTAGTATAGCTAGTCAGTATATATTGTAGTAATAACAGATTTAGTGTGTCTTTCAGTTTTTATTAATCTGATTAGCTGTCATTTCATTTTACCTTTCAAGTAACTATAGTTAACCACAAACTGTTTCCCTTACCATATTTTAATCATAATACTTTTCCAAGTAGAGTAATTGTTGAATCGGTGTGTTTAAAATATTTTGTAACGGAATAATTGAAAACTTGCGATTAATATTTATAGAATAAGGAGAGATAATGATAGTCAAATTTCTTTTATTTATTTTTTTAAATTTAATAAATATTATTCAGATTATTACAATGTTTCTATCTCCCCCCCCCCCCCCCCCCCCGCAGCTCCCCTTTCCCCGGTATCCATCCCACCCCATGCCCTTACCTCCCTTCTCCACTGTCCTCATCCATAGGTGTACAGTTTTTGTCCAGTCTCTTCCTGCATCTCCCAAACTCCTTTCCCCCCAAGAATTGTCAGTCCATTTCCTTTCTATGTTTCTGATTCTATTATATTCACCAGTTTATTGTGATCATCAGATTTTTAATTCACTTGATTTTTAGATTCACTTGTTGATAGATGTATATTTGTTGTTCATAATTTTTATCTTTACCTCTTTCTTCTTCCTCTTCTTAAAAAATACCTTTCAGCATTTCATATAATACTGGTTTGGCGGTGATTAACTCCTTTAGCTTTTTCTTATCTGCAAAGCACTTTATCTGACCTTCAATTCTGAATGATAGCTTTGCTGGGTAGAATAATCTTGGTTGTAGGTTCTTGCTATATTCATCACTTTGAATATTTCTTGCCATTCCCGTCTGGCCTGCCTTTTTTCTGTTGAGAAATCAGCTGACAATTGTATGAGTGCTCCCTTGTAGGTAACTGTTTTTCTCTTGCTGCTTTTTAGATTCTCTTTTTGTCTTTTGCTCTTTGCATTTTAATTATGATATGTCTTGGTGTAGTCCTCTTTGGATTCCTTTTGTTTGGGGTTCTGTGTGCTTCTTGGACTTGTGAGTCTATTTCTTTCACCAGGTGGGGGAAGTTTTCTGTCACTATTTCTTCAAATAAATTTTTAGTATCTTGCTCTCTCTCTTTTTTCTGGCACTTCCATAATTCAGATGTTGGTGTGCTTGAGGTTGTTCCAGAGGCTCCTTACACTGTCTTCAATTTTTTGGTTTCTTTTTGCTTTTTGCTATTCCAGCTGAGTGATTTTTGCTTCTTTATATTTCAAATCTTTGACTTGATTCTTGTGGTCCTCTAGTCTGCTTTTGACTCTCTGTATAATATTTTTTATTTCAGTCAGTATGTATGCTTCATTTTTAGTCGGTTCTTTTTCATATCCTCCAGGGGTCTCGCTCATATCCTCAAAGGTCTCATTAAATTTATTGATGTTTTCTAGGAACCTCTTGAAAATCCTTATAACCATGGTTTTTAACTCTATATCCAGTTGGTGTTTTTCCTTCATTTCTTTCAAATGTAATGTTTCCTTATCTTCGCATTTTGGCTGCTTCCCTGAGTTGGTCAAGTAGCTTTTTGTTGTAGGTGTCCTCTAGGTGACAGTGGCTCAGCCTCCCCAGTTACCTGAGGTTGATATTCTTGGTGCACCCCTTTATGGGCTCGCACAGACTTGTTGTAGTTAAGCCTAGATTGTTGTTGGTATAGCTGGGAGGGTTTGACCTCCAGGCCAATTGGCTGTGAGAATCAGCTGTGTTTATTCTGTGACTGCCTCTGTGCTCAGCTTGAATGGGGCAGAGTCTCCGGGCTGAGCAGGCAGCCTTGGCTTCCAGTCAACCCCCCCCCCCCTAAACAGCTCCCGGTCTCTGTGCCCCACGGCAACAGCTGCATGCACCTTAGAGAAAGCTGCCCGGAGCTCTGTCCTCTTCCGGACAGTCTAGTTTCTCCCCAAATGAGACTAGACACTCAAAAATTCATCCGGAACAGGAAAACAAAGCAGTCCGGTTGTTGTTTTTCCCTCCTGAATGATAGAGCCTGCCACGTGCCCTCTCCAAGAGCTCTCGCGCCTCTGCAGCTCTTTCAGCGTGCTTCCTCCTTACTGCCCAGTTTCACCCTGTATGAATCTGGGACTTGCCCGGAACTGGGGCTCAGTGCAGTGGGATGCCTTTGTCTCCCTCCCCATTCCAGAAAACCAGCTAGCTGGGTATTCAGCTGCCCTCCCTATCCACTTGTGTGTGGCTCTGTACTTCTGACTTTGTGTGTCTCCACAACTCTGCCCTCTACAGCTCCTCCGAGTCTCCGTGTCCTTTTATCTTTCCTTCTATTTGTGGAATTTCCACTCAGCCAGGTCCCCCTCTCCCCCCGGTGGTTCTGGATGATGTCTGTTTTGTCTTTTAGTTGTAGTTTTAAAATTGTTGTATGGGGCAGCAGTATAGGTGTTTACCTATGTTGCCATCTTGCTTTCTCCAGTGATAGTCAAATTTCTAACACTTAGTGACAGATGGTAGCAATTGTTAGATTACTAATTTCATGTGAAAGATTCACCCTTGGTGAAATTTACCTTTTTGACTTTTTTCTTATTCTTTCACAATGTATACAGTATTTCACTTTTTTTAACTTGATATATGGATGTCCATTTGCTCCAACTTCATTTGTTGACAAAACTATTCTGTTATTATAATTGCCTTGGCGTTTTTGTGGAATATTCTTTGACCGTATATGTGTGAGGATTTTTGGACTCTGTCCTGTTCCATTGTAGGTTGTGTTTTTTTTCCCCCCAATACCCCACTTCTTCATGACTGTAGCTTTTTAAACAGTAAGTCTTAAAATTAGGGTGAATTATCCAAATTTGGTCATTGTTTTTTTTTTTTTTTTTTTTTTAGTATTTTGGTTTTTGAATTGTAAAAATTAAAGAATCTTTGGATTAGGTGTTAATTGCTTATATCTTTATTACCTACCTGATTATAGAAGGATTAAATTTACTAGACTGACTGACTTGACCATTTTCACACATGTGCAAATGAAATACTTTTTTTCTACAATCATGAGGATTTATATTCGTTTTTTTGAACCTCTAGCCAATATTGATGTCAAATAATTATCTTGAAGATTTTCCAACAGAGAATAAAATCTCTGCCTTTTTAGTCTTAAGAGATTTTGATGGTAACTATGAGAGAAACAGAAGAAAAGAAGCTTTTTATTTCTCTTATAATATTCAGTGGGTGCCTCGTTATCCTTTTCTGCTTTTGTAAGATATTCTGGTATAATGTTATGTATTTTCTTTATGTCCCTGTTCTCTATGAAAACAGTATTTTCATTTTGTCTAATCAAAGGAAAAAACATTTGGTGGTTGATTAAACATAAAATAGTTATTTAGCTGTTTATATTTAAAGACAAATGTGTTATTAAAAGTAGCGAACTATTTTCCTTTTGCTTTTTGTATTCAAGTATAATGGGTACTGTAGTAGTTCACATGACTAAATAAAAGTGACACATTTAACCTTTCCTACTTCTTAGTTGCAGTGAATAAAAGAGAACTCTTCCAGATTCATGCTTTTCTTTTTCATTTTTTTAGGCTGAGTATTGATTTTCCTGGGTGTTACTATCTTCCCAGAACATATTTTCTTAAAATGTTTTTTTATGCATTTTGATTTTAAGGTTGAATTAAATGACTATGTCTTTCAGAAGAATAGTATTTCTGCTGTATTATTTTCTGTAAAGTCAATTTAAACTGAAGCATCCTAGAAATAACTGAGCTTTTAAGTGCTAAAAACATTTTAGTTTAGTTTAGACCTTAAAAATCAATTTTAAATATTGTAAAACAATTTTCCTGCCTTATATTTCCCCCCTTTTCATTTAAATTTCAGGATAATTGAAGTAAATCAAAATCAAAAGCAAGTGGAACAAGATATTAAAGTTGCTATATTTACATTGATGGTAGAAATAAATAAAAAAGGAAAAGCTCTTCTGCATCAGCTTGAGGTAAGTTACTGTTAATTCAGCATACTAGTATGTTGTAGTGATTTAATAGACTTTCATATGTATTCGCAATTTGAATTCATAGCCTTTTTCATATAATTGTTTTATGATTCAGTAGTATTGCTTCTCTATTCCCTTGTTTTTCTTTGCCAGGCTCTGCATTGTTAAACTGATGATTTATGGCTTTATAAAACAGTAGGAATGTCTTTTTTTTTTTTTAAGTCAATCTTTATAGTACTGTAGCCTGAAAAATTAGAGTGAATCTACATTAAGAAATTTTAACTTGGGGCAAATATGAATGGGTGCTGTTATTTAATAGCATATATGCGGTTGATGCCCATATATGCTATATGGGATTTCCAGAACTTGGACTGTTTATGGAAATGATAGAAAATATATTTATTTTGGTATATCCAGTAATAATCTTTTAAACCAAATTATATCATGATGTGAGTTTTGTTTGCTTTTTGTTAATCCTCACCTGAGGATATTTTTGTCCATTGATTTTTACAGAGAGTAGAGGGAAGGGAAAAAGAGAGAGAGAGAGGGAGGGAGAAACATTGATGTGAGAGAGAGACATCAATTGGTTGCTTCCTGCACAAGGCCCACCCTGGGCAGAGATCGAACCTGCATCCTAGGTATGTGCCTTTGACCAGGACCCTTCACTGTGTGGGCCAGTGCTCTAACCACTGCACAAAGAGGCCACAGTTGTCATGATTTTTTTTATAGATTATAATTATATATTCCACTTGATTTCCAAATAAAATAATTCTGAACCAAAGAATTTAAGGATTTTTGAGCTTTTGATATACCCTATAAGACAAATGGAGATAGCTATATTATTAGAAATTTTCATGTGAAGTATTAAAGGAAAAAACTCAAGAGTGTAAATTTGAAGATCTAATTGGCTATATTAAACAATTCATGAATCCAGCAGCATCCCATCTAGCAAGTAGGATGATACTCCGTCTAGGTATGTCTTAATTCTTATTATTTACTTCACACTTCAAACATAATGCTTACAGGAAAAACTCTGTAAATGTTCAAGAGATGAATCATTTTAGAGATTCACTGAATTGACATTTTTGCATCACCAAAGGGGAGGAATGCAGTTGAACAACATTTTTTGAAAGATACACTGTTAGCTATGTTTAGTTCTCAACTATATACATTTAACCTTACAAGATATTAGATAAAAGGAGGTGCCTCCTGCCCTTAACATTTTATAGTGTTAATTAGAGGCCCAGTGCACAAAATTTGTGCAGGGGGGTGAGGGTGTGAGGGGTTGTCCCTCAGCCCAGCCTGCACCCTCTTCAATCTGGGACCACTTGAGGGATGTCTGACTGGCCGTTTAGACCCGATCCCAGTAGGATCAGGCCTAAATGGGCAGTCAGACATCCTTCTCACAATCCAGGACTGCTAGCTCCACTGCCTGCATCCTTGATTGCCCCTAACCGCTTCTACCTGACAGTCAATCACACCCTAACCACTACCCTGCCAGCCTAATTGATGTCTAACTGCTCCCCTGCCAGCCTGGTTGCCCCCAACTTTCCTCCCTTGCAGGTCTGGTTCCTCCCAACCGCCCTCCCCTGCTGGACTGATGGCCCACAACTGCCCTCCCTTGTAGGCCTGGAACCTCCCATTGTCATCCCCTGCTGGCCGTCTTGTGGTAGCCATCTTGTGTCCACATGGGGGCAGGATCTTTGACCACTTGGGGTCAGCCCTCTTGTATAGTGGAGTGATGGTCAATCTGTGTATTATTCTTTTATTAGATAGGATAGAGGCCTGGTGGGGACTGGCTGGTTTGCCCTGAAGGGTGTCTTGGATCAGGATGGGGGTTTCCTTAGGGTGTGGGGTGGCCTGGTCGAAGGGCCTACGGTTGTTTACAGGCCGGCCACACCCCTCAGCGACCCAAGCAGAGGCCCTGGGATCTGGGATTAATTTGTGTTCTACAATTAAACCTTTGTAGCCTGGAGCGGAGCCTAGCCTTCTGCTTGCTCCGTGGCAACAGCCATTTCTGTTTGAAACTTTGTAGCCTGGAGTGGAGGTCTAGGCTAGGGCTGCAGAAGTTTGGCTTCCTCCATCACCCTGGCAACCCTAACCTCTTCTCTCTCCAGCTCTGTGACTTCTGCCATTTCTGTTGGGATTATGCATCTTCTGTAATTGAAACTTTGTAGTATTGAGTGGAAGCCTAGGCCAGCAAGGGCAGGCAGAAAGCTTGGTTTCCTCCATTGCCAGGGAAACCCAGGCCTCACTCCTGCTCTCAGTGGTGGCAGCCAACTTGGTTGGGGTGTATTTGCGTAATTTGCTCCTGATTGGTGTGGCTGTGGGTATGGCTTGATCGGAGGTATGGTCAGTTTGCATATTACTCTTTTGTTAGATAGGATTGTTAAAGCCAATACTTTGAGAGAAATGCCCAGGGCCTTTTGAATAGTTGTTTCCCACTGCAGATAAGAAAAATATTCCTCAAGTTTAAGATCCAAATTAACTGCTTGACTTCAAATAATATGGAGGTTACAACTTCTACATGGCATATTAACATATTAATTGCATGACGTTTTAGAATTCTATTAGTATATTGTTGCAGAAGCAATTTAGAATGAAAAATTATTTTAAAAATTTGTCATGTTTGAAGATTAGAAAAAAATTCCTAGAAATAATTTAGTTCAACATCTATTTGTTGTCGTCGTTAATCCTCACCCGAGGATATTTTTCCATTCAACGGTACTCTGACCAGAGCTGGGGGATCAAGCCTGCAACTGAGGTACATGCCCTTGATCCTTCAATCCTCAGGCCCATGGCCAAGGCCAAGGCCAACATCTTTATTTTATAGTTGACAAAATTATATGGTCTTTATTAGAAAGTTCTTTCCCTGGCAAAGCAAGGCCACTACCATAGTTTAGCATCCACACTGGAAACATAGACTAAAATAATTCTTTGTTCTTTTATAATCAAATACTTATTTAGTTAAGAATTATACTGTCTATGAAGAATCAGATCTTATTTACAGTAACTTTTTTCAAGGTTCTCTGCTTCTTTAATACCTTTATTTAAACAATTTAAAATATTTTCAAAGCTCTGCTTAAAATAAATAGTGATTTCAAATTGCTTTTTCAGAGATCAGTAGTGGCTGTGGTTATTTCCAAACTTCACTGTAAATCAAAGTTACTTGCAGATTTAAAAAATCAGAAAAATGTAAGAACAAAATATGACCAAGTTCCCAATCTCTAGGAATGAACTTAGTCATCAGTATTATTTTTAATCAATGTTATTATTTTACAATTTTTATAGAACTGTTTAAAAATGTTTTTATTGATTTTAGAGAGAGGGAAATATTGATTAGAGAGAAACATCTATGGGCTTTCTCCTGCCTGCCCTCACTAGGAATTGAGCCTACAACCTGGGCATGTGCCCTGACAAGGAATCAAACCAGTGTCCTATTGCTTCATGGGTCGATGCTCATCCAGGCCAGGCTACAGTACCTTTTAAATATGCCTTTAGTCCTCATACCCATTCTTCTGGTATGTTTTTATCTAAGAATCAAGAGAAATCAGCCCAAATAGTTCTGAGGAATACCAAGAATCTAGACCTTCTGATTCTCAATTAGCAACCTAATTAAAAATAAACAGAATGTCTCCAAAGAAACAGTTTTCACAGAGGTCAGAAATAATGTAATAAATAAGTTATCTCTGAACTTTAAATTAGATATGACAAAGCCTTTAACAGTCACTGCAGTTTTTCCCTTAATTCAATTTAGCACATGTATATTTTCAACATTTGAAACTGACTATGGATGGGATCTAGGTTCTTTTTTTATTGAGACTATAAGTCCATATTGGAGCATAGCAATTTTACTTTAAACTTTTTTTTTTTTTTAAGCCAATAGAAAGCCACATTTTCTTTCACTTTCCTTGCCAGGTAAAGGAGACTTTTGGTAGAAACTTTTAAAATAACCCAGGTTCAGAGCTTCTTCACTTTTTATTAACCTGTGTTTTTCCTTGTGTACTTCATTAGAGAAAGGTAAATCCCTCAGAGAGAAATTCTATGTACTGCTTTTCTGAGACTACATTGGCACATTAGTCACTACATCAGTGGGTTCCCATGTAACTCGCACTAGACAAAAATAATGTTAAAACTTTTTTACCATGTGCAAAGATACATGTTGTCTGCCATATGGTTGCAATGACGACTAGAATGCCTAAAAGGTGAAATCATGTGATTGAATAAATTATGTGATCTGGTAACTTGACTAGATTGCTGGAAAGGTTACATTTATTTTATTTGTGGGTATTGAATTTATCAGGCATTTACTATATTTTAGCTAATCTACAACTTTTGTTCATATTGGATATTGGAAGAAAACATGAACAGAAACCCAAGTCCCAGAATGTATGAAACAGGACTGAGGGTGGAGGTTAGGGGCCGTAGAGGCCATGGGGGTGGTAGCGGTGGCTATAAGGAGATTTGGAGCATAGTGTTTTGCTGCATTAAGACTGACCTTTTGTACTAAGTGGGGAAAGCAACACTAAGAGGATTTTCAGTTTCTTAGAGGTGATGGTTATTCTAATGTGTTAATCTGAAAATGACCATTAAAATATGTTACAGATAGAACTAATTTTGAAATTATTTTCTTCTTTTTAGAGCCTGGCAAAGGACCATCGCATAAAACTTATGCAACAACAACAGGAAGTGGCTGGACTTTCTAAACAGTTGGAACATGTCATGCATTTTTCTAAATGGGCAGTTTCCAGTGGCAGCAGTACAGCACTACTTTATAGCAAGCGACTGGTAAGATAGACCATGTGTGGCATTTAATATTCCATCAGAATATAAAGAGAGACCTGGCTGGTGTGTCTTGAGTTGTTTGGGTATTGTCCTGTGCACCAAAAGGTTACAGGGTTGATTCCCAGTTAGGGCACATGCCTAGGAGCAGGCTTGTATTAACCTACTTTTGCCCCCACCCCTGTATACAGTAAACCCTCAATTTAATGGAGTTTGGATTTAACGGACAAAACTTTTAGTCCATATGTCATATGTGAAAATTAACACGCTACTAATTTTAAAATACTTTTTAACCAAGACTTGCTTATAATTAAATTAACAGGGTTTTGTGTGTGGTTTTTTTAATTCACTGTTGTTATTTTTTTTAAATATATTTTGTTGATTTTTCATAGAGAGGAAAGGAGAGGGATAGTTAGAAACATCGATGATAGAGAAACATTGATCAGCTGCCTCCTGCACACCTCCCACTAGGGATGTGCTCACAACCAAGGCACATGCCCTTGACCAGAATCGAACCCAGGACCCTTGAGTCCACAGGCTGACTGAGCCAAACCGGCAGGGCAATTCACTGTTATTTGTAACAAATTCTACCAAACAGACCATATGTTGGGGGAAAAAACAATGTAGTAATTTTGCCGACATAAATATTACGTAAAATATCTACAACTGTGGTCTACATATTTAAATCCAAGAGTCACCGCTTGAAAACAGTGTTTGGTGGATGATTAGCATATGATCACAATGCATCTCATGTGCATGGTAATTGGTTCTGTTGTTAAGGCAGCATGACTTTTGCAGCAGTTTTAATGTGTTCCAATGTGTGCTAAGCCATGCCCCAGTCCTGTGCATTTGTTTACTCTTGGTGACTTGTGAATGTGTGCATTTACTAGACCTATTCAGTATAAATTTAAATTTATAGTAATACATTTAGAAAACTTTTCTGTGAAATTAAACTTTCCTTACATGCCTAATTTTAATTACACAAACATGTCTACATAAGTAGAAACAGGTAAACTAATTTGTCACTTTTTTAATTCATGCATTCAGAAAACCTACTTTATTCTATAATGGACTTGCAGCTTTAACACTAGTAGACACCCCCTTGCCTGAATTAGTCTGTTACAGTGAGGTGTTACTGTATTGGATTTTTTAAAATACCATTTTAGCTGATAGAGAAGCACAAGCCTTCATGTGTTTCCTGATGGGTGTGTGCACTATCATCGCACTCATGTTCACAGATTAGAAGCTCCAGGTCATCTATTTGGGGTTAGGGTATGGGTAATGAATGTAAAGCGTTCTCTCCTCTGTGGGGCCCCCCACCCACCACTCAAAGGTTTTGGTTGGTGGAAGAGGAGCACCTCAAGGGCCCAACTGGGGACAGTGTCAGCTATTGTCTTTCTCCCAAGTGGCTGGACTAATAATAAATTCACTCATCTACCACTAGGCTGAGACTATTCAGAAGAAGATCGACCTAGGGAAGACAGCATAATTGTCCCTTTCCCCCATTTGTTCTTTTTCCTGTTTCTCTTTGGCCTTGTGGTTATTTTTCCAGCCTTTCCTCCCAGTCTCCATCTCCTATTTAGAGAGTTATTTGAACCCTAAGTTGATAAGTCTATTGATTGCAAGAGTAGATAGGCAGGGAGGTAGATAGATTGATGTATAAAACTACCATGTCACTCCTATATTGTTCTTTTCTAAGTTTTCTCTTAGTAGCAAATAAACTTAATATAATAATAGCAAATTTTTCCTGATTAGCTATCCTTTGCCAGGGACTAATTTTAATATTAGTGTAAATATCCATATAATATTTTCTTAAACTTTTATGAAATAGCTATATCTTGAATTCTCATTGTATGGAGAGAGAAACTTAGGTACAGACCTAAGTTGAACCTGCCTGAGGTCACACACCTGAACCCAGAGTCTGTGTTCCTCTTGTTCTACATTGTTTATTCTGTCAGCAGTGAATGGTGCTAAATATTTCAACCCATTTACTAGAGAAAAGTGGCATTATGATTTGATGAACTATTTTGACAGTCTTCTTGAATCTTGGTGCTGAAAATATGATGATTGCATAATATCTACCTAAAGATTCTGGTTCAGTGGATCTGGAGTGGAGCCAGGTTTTGTATTTTTAATGATCTCCCATGTGAGGCAGATACTGTGTTCTGTGGACCAGGACTTCAGTATTAAGGGTGTAAGACACATTTAGTCATTGAAGGTAAAACCATATAAACATTCTTGCAAATTCCTGCTTTCCTTTTAATTTTATTAAAGATTCCAAATAAATGTATACTTTGTAATCAGATAACAATATCCAAATCAGTTTTCTGTTTATTCCATTTTTTGTACTCAAGTGGCAGAAATTTCTAATGGCCATTTTGAAATAATATAATGCACTTCTGGATCAGCTTTTACAAACTAAATCCAAATGCTGAGTGATTTATTAAAAAGTTGATTTCCAGCTATTAAGGTCTTTTTAGTAAAACTGAAAACTGCTTCATTGATCTAATGAAGACAAACAAACAAACAAGAAAACTTCTATTTCAGACTTTCTCTGTTACTGATGTTATTTATGTATTTAAGAAAGCATATCATTCACACATTAATCAGATACTCATTCTTAATCAGTATGAAATTTTGTTTCACTAGTTTTATTCTATAATTTTGTTAGTAATTGTAATAGGAGAAAACGGTAAAAATAGAAGATGGACCCTCGCCTAGTTGCTCCGTTGGTTGGAGCATTGTCCTATTGCGGGTTCGATTTCAAATCGGCACATAGGTTGTGGGTTCGATCTTTAGTCGGGCATGTACAGGAGGCAACTGATGGTTATTTCTCTCTCACATCAATGTTTGTTTCTCCCTCTTTCCATCTCTGCCTCTCTCCCTCCCTACTTTCCTTTCTCTCTAATAAAACAAACACAATACAAACCAATAAATATATCCTCCAGTGAAGATCTTAATAAAAAAAGAACTAGAAGATGGGTTTACTTAATCTGCCCCATCTTTTGAAATAGGAGAGGCACAGAGAATCATAAAGAACTTAAATTACCAAATTTCCTAATCATGTTTTTTTCTAAAATTTAAAAGCTTTTGTAATTCGAGTTGGCCTTAGTGCCTATTTAGAAAAGGATATAGTTAGTAAAATAAATTGCCTGTACTGCATGCAGAGTTAAAGCTTATGATTATTTTTAAACATTTGTAGGATTTTCAGTCCCAGACAATTAGAAAATCACCATATTATGCCAACTGTATTATTTAGAACTCTTATGCTTTGTAAAATGATGTTTACCCATGTTATTCTTTAAATGTATTTTTACATATTTAGAAGGATTTCCAGTCTCAGAAATTTGAAAATTGCTATCTTATACAACCTGTTTTTTTAAGAGTTCTTATGCTTTATAAATATAACCATGCTTATTCAGGTTATCCTTTGAATTATGGTTTTTACATACATAAAAATAAAAAAAATGTCTTGCTGGTGTGAAATTTCAGTCTTGGATTGAAATTCTTAGTTCATCTTTTTGCTATAGGAATTATAGTCAGTAAAAGATCAGACCTATTGGAATTGCAGAAGTCCAGTTTTAAATATATTTTAAAACATTTTCACAGTATTTCCTTAGGATTTTTCTGTTACTCTTATATTTATTTAGAAGGAAGATAAGAAATATCAACAGAAGAGAGACCAGAAGAATGAAACACAGGCATTCTTTTTAAAAAATATATTTTTTATTGATATTTTTTACAGAGAGGAAATGAGAGGGATAGAGAGTTGAGATAGAAACATCAATGAGAGAGAAACATCGATTAACTGCCTTCTGCACATCTCCTACTGGGTATGTGCCCGCGCCCGCAACCAAAGATACATGCTCTTGACCAGAATCGAATTGAAAGTTGATGCTCTAGCCACTGAATCAAACTGGTTAGGCCACAAGCATTTTTTTTCTTTCTTTCTTTTTTTTTTTTTCTTTTTACTAATCCTATCTAATAAAAGAGTAATTTGCAGATTGACCATCACTCTAACACACAAGATGGCTGCCCCCATGTGGTCAAAGATCCTGCCCCCATGTGGACACAAGATGGCCACCACAACATGGCCAGCAGGGGAGGACAGTGGGAGGTTTCAGGCCTGCAAGGGAGGGCAGTTGTAGGCAATCAGGCCAGCAGGCGGGGGGGTAGTTGGGAGGGACCAGGCCTGCAAGGAAGTTCAGTTGAGGGCAGTTAGGGGTGACCAGGCCAGCAGAGGAGCGAAGTTGGAGGCAAACAGGCTGGCAGGGGAGCAATTAGACATGAATTAGGCTGGCCAGGGTAGTTGTTGAGGGGGTGTGATCAGGCTGGCAGGCAGAAGCGGTTAGGGGCAATCAGGGATGCAGGCAGGTGAGCAGTTTGGAGCCAGCAGTCCTGGATTGTGAGAAAGATGTCTGACTGCCCGTTTAGGCCCAATCCCAATCCTAGGATTGGGCCTAAACGGGCAGTCGGACATCCCTCAAGGGGGTCCCAGATTGGAGAGGGTGCAGGTTGGGCTGTGGGACATCCCCCGCCCCCCCCCCCCCCCGCCCCGGCACGAATTTCGTGCATCTGGCCTCTAGTAGTAGATATTTCTATAATACTATAGATAGATTAGGAAACTGTTAGGGTTCCCCCATTCCTCCTCACCCCCCCCCCCCCGCCACCCAATCTAATTGATCTTCAAAGACCTTTTTTATGTTTCCTGAATGTCTCTTTGCCAATTCCTTATTTCTGATCCTCAGAACATACCATGCTCTCTTACCTGAGTTCTGGTACCCTTTCTGAAAATGCCTATTCTTTCTCCTGAGTAACTAATGTTCATCCTTTTAGACACTGCCAAGTTCATTTTAGATTCATCTTCCTTTCCTCTTCACAGCCTCCAGTGACCAAAACTGGGTTAAAATCCCTTTCTGTTTACAAAGCTCTTACGCATATGTCCATCATCCTGTTATTTATTTTCATCTACTATTATGACAGTTGTGTGTTTTTCTATGAATTTCATTAGATCATATTTCTAAAAGTAGGAATTGAAGGAATTCAATGAAAAATTGATAGTGAAAAATAATAATAAATAAGATACCTATTAAAAGCTGTAAGTATAGATGAAACTTTGTTAATTTATAATGTTTGGAACTTAGAAACATAGCTTTTTTATGAAATATTTTTAAAGTTTATGTGACTTTAATAGAAGATAGTTACAGTACTGCCATCTCAAAAGCTGTTAGGACATCCTTCATATATATTTTTTTAATTTTGTGTTTTGAACAATAGCTAAGTTTTCAGTGTGAAACCTGTGCTCATTTAAGTGTAGATAAGCCCAAAGAGATGAATAAGTATATTTAATGACCATTGTTGATCGTCTACACTAGTTAGGTTTTATGATTTCTCAGCATTGTTAAAAATCTGCATCTGATGGAAGGAGACTTGACTTGGGATGGTAACACATAATACAGTCTACAGAATGTGTTGTGGAATTGTGTAGCTGAAAGCTATATGATTTGTTTTTTTTATTTTTAAAAATATATTTCATTGATTTTTTCTTTCTTTCTTTTTTTTTTTTTTTTACAGAGAAGAGGGGAGAGGGATAGAAAGTCAGAAACATCGATGAGAGAGAAACATTTATCAGCTGCCTCTTGCACACCCCCTACTGGAGATGTGCCGGTAACCAAGGTACATGCCATTGACTGGAATAGAACCTGGGACCTTTCAGTCCACAGGTTAACCCTCTATCCACTGCTTAGTCAGTATATTTACCTAAAGACAGAAAAAAAAGGTTTTTAACGAAAAATGATCGTCTTTCCTTTCTGTCATGGACTTATCAGCATGGTGACTGAGGACTCAGGGTAGTGAAGATGGTTGGGGGATCACACTGCATGAGGCCAGCAGCCAGAGATATAAAGTGGTGAGTGGGGAACACAGAGAGAGTGAGCAGAAATATTTCAGATTTTGGTTACATTAAGCAAATAAGTGAGTGGACTGAGGAAATAAGTAAATATATTGAGGATAATGGCAGCTAATAATTTTTGCTAAAGCTAGAAACAGTCCTAAGGTGCAGTAGATTGGAATTAAAAATGTAAGTATAAACTCAAGACTTATATACACAGAGATCTGGAAATAGTTATAGATGTTTATATATACATATATGCACACACACATATTAATATGTAAATGAGTGTGTGCATGTGTGTTTGTGTGTTACACCACAAAAGCAGTGAGCCCAATGTTATTCCAGATCTTGGTTTCTGAATTCCAAGCAAAGTGAAGAAAAGTACAAATTGTACTCAGAACATCTTTTACCAGAGACATGCTGGGGACATGTCAAAAGGACCAGGATCCAGCTTAAAAGGGCTCTCTCTGGGCAAGTGAACCATTTGAAACTCAAACTAAATAACTATAGTAATGAATCAGAACACAATGAATTAAGTAGGAATATGTGAGTCCATGATGATATAACAAGTGATAAAAAATTTGTCAGAACATCCTTCCTCCTTCCTATCTAATAAAAGAGTAACAAGCAAATGTGACCTACCTTAGCTCCTAATTGGCTATGCTACCAGCCAATCAGGGGCAGGGGGCGTGACGGGGGCGTGGCCATGGCTTGCCTGGACGCCAGTAAACACTTCCCTTCATGAACGCTTTGCTTCACGCCTGTGGGGAACACTTCGCTTCATACTGGCACAGGGGGGGAACAAAGTGCTTTAGGCCAGTGCCAGCTGGGAACGCTTCGCTTCACGCTGGCGGGGGCAGGGAATGAAGCAGGGACCACGCCTCTGCACAGGGTGTTTTCGAGAGCCTTAGCGAGCCAGCGGTAAAGGCTTGGTCCTTGAGGCATCTGTGGTGCGGGGAGGGCTGGACCAGGACGATACCACACTTTCAAAGAAAGTTGTTTCCCACTTAAATATCCTCTGATGAGTATCTTTAAAAAAGAAGTAAATATTTAGCCATTGTCACACCTTGAAAAGTTAAGGTAATTCCTTAATAGCATCTAATATCCACTGTACATTCAAATGTCTTTGTTTCAAAGATGCCTTTTACTATTGGTTTGCCCCCTCCGGAGGCTACCCAAGGTCTTATTTCAGCCCTGATGTTGGGCTGCTTCCCCCGACTGTAAGTTCCCAACGCACTTCCAGCCAGAGTTAAAGGGCGCCTCTTCTGTTTTTAAGGCATCGCCATATCCAGTGCCTGCCAGGCCCTTGTGAAAGCACTAATCCTTAGGTCTGGGGTGCTGGGAGCTGAAGCAGAGAAGCTGTGAGGCCCAGCTTACCCCGGATGCTGTATCCCATCACCTCCTCCCAATTATTCTGGCTCAGCCTTCCCTATGCATACCTGCTCACGGAGCGGGAAGTGGTCGTGGCAGCTGGATGGGAGGCCAGCGGGGGTGTGTGGCTAAAGCACGAGGAAAGGGAGGCCTACACTCTCCCCCAATCCAGAGGGGCTTGACAGGGGACCACAAGCCACACCCCCCCACCTGGCAGAGCTTGACAGGGAACCTCAAGGTGTGCTTCCTGCCCTGGTGCTGGGCTAGGGTACCTCAGCCTGCTCCCCCCACCCCAGCTCCAGACTGGGGAACCTCAGGCTGTGCCTCCCACCTGGTGCAGCTTGACGGGACTACAGGCCACACTCCCAACCTGGCAGGGCTTGACAGGGGACCTCAAGGTGCACTTCCCATCCTGTTGCTGGCTTAGGGGGACTGTTCTCTCCACCCACCAGGGCTTTACAGGGGACCTCAGGCTGTGCCCCCACCTGGCAGGGCTTGACAGGGGACCTCAAGCTGCACCCCCACCCCGGCACCAGGCTGGGGGACCTTAGACCATACCCTCCGCCCCAGCGCTAGGCCAGAGGTCCTGAGATTGTGCCCCTCCTGCCTGGCTGGGCTTGACAGGGGACCTCAGGCTGTGTCCCCCACTCAGTGGGACTTCACAGGGGACCTGAGCCTGTGCCCCTGTACCAGTGAGGATTGATGGGGGACCTGAGGCTGCGCCTCCCTCCCGGTGCTGGGCTGGGGGACTTGAGGCTGTGCTCCTCTGCCTGGTGGGGCTTGACGGGGGATCTCAGGCCATGCCCCCTACCCAGCAGGGCTTGACAGGGGATCTCAGGTTGTGTGTCCCACCTGGGGGGACTTGATGGGGGACCTCAGGCCATGCCCCCCATCCTGGTGCTGGGCCAGGGGACCTGCGGACACACCCTGCCTGCCCTGGGTGGCTTGACAAGAGTGGGACTGGCGGGGTCTGGATCTACCCCAATGCTGGGGGGAGGGGGATGCAGCTGGGTCTGGGTCTCGCGTGATTTTGAGGCATATGTGAGTGAGTGGGGAGTTGACTCTGGGCCCTGTGGTGCGCCCCAGACTCTGACAGGAGGAAGGTTTTCATATATATTTTACTAATTTTCTTTAGTTTCTGATAGTTCCATTATAGAGAAAGAGCAAATAGCAATATTAAATAATTTCCTCTAATTAATACCCTTTTAATGTGCACGAATTTTGTGCACTGGCCCCCTAGTAAATTAATAAGTGTCATATAAAAGCCAGTCAACCTTAGGAACTGACCTGAAGTAAGTTTTGTTTTATCTGTGGAAAAGGTTGAGGAGAGGAAAGGGATTTTGTATAATTGGATATGAGAGAGAAAGAAGTGTTGAGGGTATATGCAAGGAAATGATTATGATGATTGACCCTGTGATTTAAGCTGGATAAGGAATTGAGGGCTAAGAGGGTAGGGATAACGGTAAGGTAAGATTGATAGGACAGGGGAAAATTGTAAGAGCAAAGGCTTATAGGACCTTTAAGGTTTGTGAGAGTATTTGTATCTGTGCAAGAAGAAGCAAGCTATAAGGAAGATCACTTATATGGATGTTAAAATCACCCAAGAATTAATACAGGAGTAATGGTGACGATGGTTACAGTGAACCAGGAGCTAAACTCTTCAAAGGCTGAGGGAGAATGACTTGAGTACTCACTGACTGCATGTGGGTGGGAGGATGATGACAAGGAACTCAAAGCATAGGAAGAAGGAGAACCATTCTACTAACTAGAAGGCCTAGTTGTGGGCTGTTCTTATACTTCCTTTGCAGAGATTAGTTTGTCTTTTCTGTAACTCAGTAGCCACATAATCTAAATTTTGAATCCTTCAATAAAAGAAGTAGTAAAATAAATATAAGAGCATAATGTGTTAATTTTGTATTTCACAAATACTTAGTTGGTGCTTCTGTGATGTCTTGTTAATTTAAAAAACTGACCTTTTAACCTGTCACTTTAAGATACTCTTTAATTTTATATTCAACATCATACCCAACTAAACTATACCTGAAAAGCATTTTTTATACCTCAAAATTTTGATATTTTGAAAAGAAAGTTGTTATAGGTCTACTTTTTAATGTTATTTTTAAAAAATATATCGATTTCAGAGAGGAAGGGAGAGGGAAAGAGAGATAGAAACATCAGTGATGAGAGAGAATCATTGATTGACTGCCTCCTGGATGCCCTCTATTGGGGATGAAGCCTGCAACCCAGGCATGTGCCCTTGACTGGAATCGAACCTGGGACCCTTCAGTCTGCAGGCCAATGCTCTGTCCATTGACCCAGACCAGCTAGGGCAGGTCTACTTAAAAAAAAAAAAAAAAAATGTTTTGTCCTGGCCAGTTTTGCTCAATGGATGGAGCATCGACCTGCAGACTGAAGAGTTCCAGGTTCAGTTCTGGCCAAGGGCATGTACCCAGGTTGTGGGTTAGATCCCCAGTGGGGATCATGTATGGAGGCAGCTAATCATTCTCATCATTGATTTTTCTCTTTCCCTCTCTCTCATTTCCTCTCTGAAATCAATAAAAATATATTTTAAAAAATGTTTTTATTGATTTTTAGAGGAAGGGAAAGGGAAAGACAGAAACATTGATGAGAAATGTCCATCAGCTGCCTCCTGACATCCCCTACTGGGGATCAAGCCCACAATCCAGGCATATGTCCTGATCTCTTGATTGGTGCATTGGTCCAGTGCTCAACCACTGACCTGGGCTGTCTGCCTTTTTTTTTTTTCCCCTAATTTCAGAGAGGAACTGAGATGGGGGGAGAGAAATATCAGTGATGACAGAGAATCATTGATCAGCTGCCTTCTGCACTGGAGATCAATCTGGTAACTCAGATATGTGCCCTGATCAGGAATCGAACCCGTGACCTTCTGGTTTAAAGGTCAATGATCAACCACTGAATCACACTGGCCAGGCTGGGCTGTCTACTTTTTATAGTTGACATTTTGTTTATTTTGTGTTGGTATACATACAAGAGAGTTATTTTTTGTGTATTTAATGGAAGTGTAATAAATTATTGGCCTGATAAAGATACCAATGTTTAATTGTCCCCTTTCTTCTAGATTACATACCGGTTACGGCATCTCCTTCGAGCAAGGTGTGATGCTTCACCAGTGACCAATAATACCATCCAATTTCACTGTGATCCTAGTTTCTGGGCTCAAAATATTCTCAATTTAGGTAGGTCATTGTGTATATTTTAAGTGCCATTTGTTTCTGGAACTCTTAATGATTATTATGTTATTAAAAATGTATTTCTTACACCCTCAAAATGTTTTCGTTATCTTGGTTTAAAAACATGGAATTTTTGTTAGTATTTTATTTATCTGTGTTTATATGCCACACATGCATGAATGTTAACACATGTTATGAAACATCCTCTGATGACTCGGGATTAAAGAATTCTATTTTTCATAGATTCTTGCTTAAACTTTTTATCAGAATGAGTTGATAAAACTTGACTTGTGACTGGCATTGTTATATAATTTTTTTGATATTTAGAATGTTTTCTGATAAAATATATTTCCAATACTATTATTGGCTTTCTCTTTAATCAAATGCCCAATGTCACTCATTTGCTTTATCTTGCTAGGGAAAACTTATTGCTTTTTTTTTGCCTTTTTGTAATAATTATACATATAATTTCATGTAATAAATATAATTACATATATATTTAATTTTCTAATGGAAGTGTTATGTGCGTACAGAAAAGTACCCACATTTTAAATAGTTGTGTCCACTGAATTATCACAAAGAAAGACTATCATCTTGGTAACATTAAGAGCTTAAACATCCTTGCAGGCAATTCAGTGGGAAGCTATTTTAACTTTCTTGTTATATTATTTGCTAGGAGAAAAAAGTCCTCACTTTTTGCCTCCTCTCTTAATTTCTCACAAAGAAATTATAGAAACAGAAATTTAAGAATTCCCTACGCATTCTTCACAACTACTAATATTCCCTTTCATTACAGCATTGGGCCCATTAACTGTTTCAAACTCATTAAAAATGAGTACACTCTCATTCTGTAGGCTAGATTCTGAGTAAGAAAATACAAAATGGCAGGATAGAGAGCCAGTACTCTCCGAATACACCAGGAAAGGAAGAAATTAGCTTACACAAAGCTTATCTACACAAGGGAAGAGCAAAAGAATGATGATAGGGTGTCCCCTTAAAGAAAAAATATGATGACCCTTGCAGTTCATTTTAGAAGTACATAAAGCTATACGTTTAATGAACATAGCAAGCAACTGGAACCACACACAAACACACAACTATATGTGTTACTTTATGTATCCTATATAACAAAAGCCTAATGTGCTAAGTGTCTGGACACTGTTAAAGCATAATATGCTAATGATATGCTAAGACTGCTCAACCACTCGCTATAAAGTCCACTGACACCAGTGGGCACTGGGCAGACGGTTGACCAGTCGTTATGATGTGCACTGACCACCAGAGAGCAGACACTCTGACTGGTAGATTAGCTTGCTGCTGGGATCTAGCTGATTGGGACTAAGTGAGGTGGGCTGGACACACACCCTGGAGCCCTCCCAGCAGTCCCTCCCTGGCTGGCTAACCTTTGGTGTCCCTCCCTGGCCCCAATTGTGCACCGGTGGGGTCCCTCAGCCTGCCCTGCGCCCTCTCACAATCCATGAGCCCTTGGCTCGATCCTGCTCAATGCAGAAGATGCCCCCTGGTGGTCAGTGCACTCCCACAAGGGAGTGCTGTTCAGCCAGAAGCCAGACTCACAGCTGACCAGTGGCAGTGACAGGAGCCTCTCCTGCCTCTGCAGCAATGGTAAGGATATCTGACTTATGGCTTAGGGAGCAGGCCTAAGCCATCAGTCAGATATCCCCATATGGCTTCCCAGACTGCAGGAGGGCATAGACTGGGCTGAGGGACTCCTCCCCTCCCTTTTATCCATCAGTGCATGAATTTTGTGCACCTAGCCTCTAGTTAATTAATACAAAGCATGTGTCTAAGTAACTATCTCTTAACCCTATCCCTCTCTACCAACCCACATTCAACTGTACAGAGAACCTATCACAGTTATGTATCTATAGAAGTAGTCATTTACAATACAGGTATTGGCATAGTTAAAGGTAAGAATAGATGTATAATTGCATACACAAAAGTGAATATAGTTTTAGGTAAGTCTACATCAGCAAAAATCAAATAAAGACAGCATCTCCTGTTTGTGAAGAGTTTGTGAAACTCTGATATAATAAAGTTAAATAATATTCTTTACTGTAGAACTTCTAAGAGCTGTCATTTATAGCTCTGTAAATTGTCATACAATGAAATTTACATTTCAATTCTTCCAAAGAGAGAAATTTTTCCAACTTGTTTTCCATGGCTTCTGAGAAACATTTTTCATAGGGCAAGGGGAAAATATTGATTTAGATAAATATTCAGTTAATGTTTTGGAGATTTGGATAAGTTCTTCAATGTCTTTGACCTTTAGATCCCTTATCTATGAAAAGGAATTTAACAATATATAGATCTATTGTCACAGTGCCTAATACCCAGTAAGTATTTAATTAATTATAGCCATATTTTTTTAGGATGCATATACTTTTTAAATCTAAAACATTTAATTGAATTTCTAATGTTGAAAAAATTAATCTTTGTCTTGTGCTTGGATCAGACCTATTAGATGCAGCCTTAAACTCTCTTAAGGGTAATTGTAAACCACTCAAAATATTCTCTATCAGAAAACTGACATAGTATGCACTGTGAAAGTGTAAGGAATTCCAGAGATTACAAATTATTAATATTTTAAGAATCCAAAATACTTTATGGGAATATTTTTAGAACCAATGTCAGATTTGCTTGTTTTGTTTTAGTATACAACAGGGATTCTCAAAATGTACAGTTTGAGGCTCCTTCAGGAAACCACAGAGGCCTCCCTTTTCCAACAACATATCTGTGTGGCTGGATCTTCTTCCTATATTTCAACCTATATTTCACAATATATTTCACAATATATTATGACAGATAATGCAGAAACAGATATGGGAGTTCAGCTATCAAGCCAGACATATAAAGATTTTTAAAAATATCAAACAGTGCACTCTTCACTAAGATCTTTAAAAATAATATTATTTTTCACAAAGGAATGCTATTACGGGTTTATTATTTTTAAATGAATTAGTAAATTTTTTTAATTCTTATTTTTAGTGTCAAAGATAGTAAATTTTTGATAGAATCTCCATTAATAAAAGCTCTTTGGGGCAATCTGGTTTTAAGAGTATAAAGGTTTCCTGAGATTGAAAAGTTCCTTGACAGTTTGGAAGCTCAGCAACAATAGGCTTACAAAATGTGGTATTTCGCTATCAGAAAAACTCTAGAACTTAACCTTTTCTCTTTAATTAGGTTCTTTAGTAATTGAAGATAAGGAGAGTCAACCACAAATGCCTAAGCAGAATCCTGTCATGGAACAGAATTCCCAGCCACAGGGTGGTTTATCTTCAAACCAGTTATCCAAGTTTCCAACACAGATCAGCCTAGCTCAGTTACGACTCCAGCATATGCAGCAACAGGTAATGGCTCAGAGGCAACAGGTGCAACGGAGGCCAGCACCTGTGGGTTTACCAAACCCTAGAATGCAGGGGCCCATCCAGCAACCTTCCATCTCTCATCAGGTAAATTTGGAAGCAGGCCTGTCCTAAATTAGATAATTATAGTACAATTGTATTTAGCAGCTCTGAAAATAACCAGGACATCCATCATCCATGATTTAAATATATGAATTTATAAAATGTATTGCATTGAGGATTCCTGATTTAGCTCCTAGATTTTAGCCCTTCTCAAAAAAAGAAAGAAAAAGAATTAATGGTATTTAACTGGTACATCTATTTTTATTACATTGTCTTAATATTGTAGACAGTGTGGGGATGCAAGTGTTTAACAAACCACATTGCATCTTAGAAACTAAGCCAAAATGAAATAGAAAGGGGCAGGGGTATGGTTCATTAGAAATATACCTTTTCAAACTTTATTTCTTAGTAAATATTCCATGAACCGTTGTTATTTTCACTGATTATAAAATGTTTACTTTTAATCCAATTTTTAAGATAAAATATTCATATACTTTGTTAAATGTTTTAACTGTCCTCAGCTTAGATGTGGGCATACTTAGTTTTAATAAAGGTTTAGTAAGGAGTATGAGGTCAAATTCATACAAATTGTCTGTTATTTTCATTTACATATATTTATGAATTCTTCCTTTTTCTGAGAAGGATTTGAAGGACAGTAAATGACATGAATGAAATGGAATGGGGTTTAATAAGAGTCAAAGTGTATAGAACTAGGCTAAGAATTCTCATACTTGAGAGTAAGCCCTAGCTTAAAACGTATTGTCAACCTAAAAGAATAGAAATATCTATATTGTGTGATAAAAAGGAAACATGTTATTTAGAAGAGAAACATTTTTCTAGCACTAAGAGGACAATACTATATGAGCCTTTATAAAACAGCAATTAAATGGCATAATTGTATTTTTGTGGTAAGTTTACTAGTACAGAATATAAAAAATGGTCTTAATACAACTCATTTTAATTCTGAATAAAAGTTGTGGGCTTATGTAAATCCTGATTTTGTTAAATTGCTTCTTTGAAGGCCTGGCATGTTATATTTGAGATTTATGGCTTTGATTTGATTAGGAGGCATATCAAATCCAAGGGAATATTAGTATACCCAATTGACTATTCCTTTCAAACTTTGTTTTAACTCAGATTTTTATAGGAAGTAAGTAACAAGCAATTTAAGGTTTTATGGTGAGTGTTCTATGAGGAAAGAATTGTACGCTTTAGATACCAGAAGTAAAACTGGAAAAGTTGAAATTTTGTTAAGAAAATTGAAGAGTAATTTTGTTACTACCTCTGTAGACTGCAGTGACATAGTGCTAAGCATTTGCATAATTAATATTTATCTTAAGTGTCTGAGAGATGGTAAAGGGATTTTTATTAATGATTTAAATATATGAATTTATAACCTGAAGAAGAGTTAATAGGCTTTTCAGTAAGTGAGGAACTAAGGCAGTTAATAGATATTATGTAATTTGGTCACATTCCCATAAGTAGTTATTTATATAAGCAATGACAGACAGAAGTGAACACCGAACTTTTGGTGTGTATCTCAGAAATTTGCTTTTGATTTTATATTTCCTCTCAAGGACTTACTGCTACATAATCTATATAATGCACACTCTTTAGTATACAACCCAGTTTTGTCACTTAGAAATAAAGTAATTTTTGCCTCTTTTGTTCATTACCTCATACACTGTTATTTTCTCCTGACTCTCAGTGACTCCTGAACCTTCTTTCACACTCTCATGCTTCATTTTTAGCTGCTCTCTGCCAAACATTCACTCATACATTTTCCACTTACCAGTTGCACTCTCTACAGATTTTCACATTGCCCTGCTTACCAACATTCTTAGTTTTCTACCAGTTTATTTACATATATGTGTGGGGAAAATGACTGTCTATAAGCAGGTGTGTATATGTATTCCTGGCTCTGTGGATATGTTCATATTGTATCATACATCTGTCCATAGGGTTCAGGCAAATTTAAAAGACTGCTTCTAAAAGTCACTTACATGATTGCTCTCTATTCTTCCTCTGAAGATTAACCATGTACTCTGCATGGTTAAAGAGTTTGATGATACAGAGGTTGAATACATAGTTTCATAATTGAGTAATAAAACTTGATAGACATTGTGCATCTCTGCTTATTTAGCAGTATACAATATACTCAATTACAGAACTAAGTTTGTTAGCACTATCACATGTGTTTTTTAATATACATACTAGAGGCCCGTATTTGTACAGGATTTGTTCATTGGTAGGGGTCATGGCCTGCAGGGATCACCTGCTGTGGGAGTGCCACTCATCCCGGTCAGCCAAGCGGGTGTGGACCTGCACTCTGAGCAGGTGCTCCTGCTGTGGAAGCACCGCTGATCCTGGTGAGCCGAGTGGCACTTCCACTGTGGGAGCACACTAACCACCACGGGGCAGCTCCTGCATTGACCATCTGCCCCCTGGTGGTCAGTGTACGTCATAGTGACTGGTCAACTGGCCGTTCAGTCAGTGTGGGCTTTTATTATATAGTATAGGATTTTTATTGATTTCAGAGAGGAAGGGAGAAGGGGAGAGAGAAAGAAACATCAGTGATGAGAGAGAATCATTGATTGGCTGTCTCCTGCATGCCCCCCACCAGGGACCAAGCTCACAATCTGTACATGTGCCTTGACCAGGAATCTTACTGTGATTTCTTAGTTCATAGATTGACGGGTACTGAACTACTGAGCCACTCTGGCTGGGCACATGTGTTATTTTATGTATAATTCACATCAGTGTTTCTCAAACCTGAGCCAGATTAACTATTGTGGAAATATTTTCATTTGATATGTACATGTTAATTTCCCTATACAGTGATGGATGTTAGAAAGGCATCTGCTATCCTTCATTTTATACACAGTTGGGAACTACTAACCTAGAATAAAATAAAAACCTACCCTAGTCAGTTTGGCTCAGCAGTTGGAGTGTTGGCCCGCAGACTGAAGGGTCCTGGGTCTGATTCCAGTCAAGGGCATGTATCTCAGTTGCAGGCTCTCTCTCTACTGACCCGGTCGGGGCGTGAGCAAAAGGCAACCAATCAATGTGTGTCTCTCACACATTGCTGTTTCTTTCTTTCTCTCTCTCTCTCTCTCTCTCTCCAAATATCCTCAGGTAAGGATTAATGAAACAAAACAAAACAAAAAAAAACTTGTAATACTGAAGGTACTTAAGATGAGTATAATGATATGTCAGTTTCCTAAAGATCTCTATTCTTTTATTCTCTTCCCTGATATCTTGCAAATTAATTGACTCCATATAATTAAAGTAACAGTTATTTTGCCCAGCTGGTATGGTTGAGTGTTGACTCATGAACCAATTCGATTTCTGGTCAGAGTATATGCTTGGGTTGAGGGCTCAATCCCCAGTGAAGGGGGGGCGGGTAAGGGAGAGGTAAGGGCAGGAGACAGCTATTCGATGTTTCTCATCAGTGTTTCTATCTCTCCTCTCCCTCTCCTTTCCTTTCCAAAAAAATTACAAAAAACTTATTTAATATAAGTATTCATTTTAAAATAACAGTGATTTTGCTATTTTTTAAATGCTCATAACCAGATCCTAATGTTATTCTTTCAAGTTGCTTCCTCTGTCAGAAGGTTTTTAAAATTAATTCAGTCAAATATAACAGTTTAGGAAAGGCAAGAAAATTACCTCACATCTTACCAAACTCCAGGGTCAGAGTACATTACTATTGCACCAAGTATCTCTTCTTGACTGAATCAGTGAGGTTGTGATAGCATGGTAGCAGAAACTTCTACAACTACCTTTCTTCTCCCTTAAGGATTATTTTGGGTGCTTTTTCACTTTTTAAGTAAACTACAGGTAAATGTAGGAGTTTTTCACTATGATTCTCCAACTATTTTCTCTTTGTGTTTCTATGATATAAAACCCTTCAAATCACAAAATTTTAGTAGAAGAATAAAAATTAATTTTTATTGCTTTAGGCTTTGAACTTCTATAAAATTTTGAAACTTTCTCTATTTTTCACACAAAAATTGTCCTTGATCTTGAAACAATATTTAAATCTATTTTTCATTGGTTTTATAATTACTCTTGAAACTTATTGAGGTTGAACCCAATGCTAATTAATTTGTAAGAGAGGGGAGAGAGAAGCACTGTTACCCACAAAAGGAAAGTAAATTCCAAAAATGGGACAGGGAAAGAGAAGACAGGGCTATCCTCTTTATAGCTATCTGCCTTCACAGAGTCAAAGTTTAAGGTGTTGCTAATTCAACTTTATAAATTCCGCGTTCATTGTCCCTTGTGAATGTGAGAGTTAATAGTTTCCTCTCTGAGAAGTTCTAGTCATAAAAATAAACTGTTAAGATAGCCTGCAAGTAAGTATTTGCAATAAGTGCCAACCATAAAGAGAATTGGATAGGCAAGAGAGACTTGCATATAGGATTACCCTTTTCTAGAACACTGGTCTCACAGTTTCTGGGGCTAGCTTTTATGAGCAAAGTAAGCTTGCCTTCCTAGCCCTTGCCCTATCCTATAATCAACCAATTTTGCCCTTGAAGGGTTTCCTTTCAAATATGTTTTCTTTTAGGGAAACACATCCTTCTAAGCTATAATTAGTATATTAATTCCGAGCTAAATAATAGAACATGATTTGATAATAATATGGCAGACTAGATTTGGAGAAAAGCCTTAGTGTTGCCTTTTTACTAGCTGTGTGGCTTTTTTTTCCTCCCAAGTTATTTAAGCTTTCTGATGTTTAGTGTTCTAATTTGTAAAATGAGGGGAGGGTAAAATGCTAATCACAGTGCCTGGCATATAGTTTTATTTCAGTAAGATCTAAAATTCATTTACTTTAAAATGTTGTTTAATATCAGCTGTATTGGTTGGAAAGTTCAGATCTTAGAGCCAGAATACTTGAATTCAAATCCCAGCTCTGTCCCTTACTATCTTTGTTAATTTTTGACAAGAAACTTAAATTGTCCTTACCTCACAGGATTGTTGTGAAGATTAAATGAGTTAACACATGTGAAGAACTAAAGCAGTACCTGGCTTGCAATAACTGATAAATGTTAGCAATTATTATTTTACCATCACCTTATTTAGGAAATTTGGAGAGGGCAATTCTTTGCAAAAGTTAATCATAAGAAAGGACTGAGAACCAAAGATAAATTTTCCCTACTTCCCACATGGTGTAGGCCCAATCCTGGTATAATCTACTTACAATTGGAAACCCCTTCACCAACACTCTTAATAAAACTCCTTTTCTTTAGATTGCTTTTATACATTCTGGAAGGCTGCCTTTTCCCCCTATTCCCTTGTTGTAGTGTTAATTATTGATTTATCTGTGGCAGAGTTGCTGTTTTTCTATAAAAGTAATAAAATAGAATACTTTATAATTTTATCTTTCAGATTATTGTCACTGAATTGGTTTTATTTCCTTTTTTCAGCAACCCCCTCCACGTTTGATAAATTTTCAGAATCACAGCCCTAAACATAGTGGACCAGTTATCCCTCCTCATTCTCAACAGCTGAGATATCCACCAACCCAGAATATGCGACAAGCAAAGCCCAACCCTCTACAGATGGCCTTCTTGGCTCAGCAAGCCATAAAACAGGTATACATATTCACTTATTTTCCTGTTGCTACTTTGAAATTACATTGAATTTATGGATGAAGTAAGAGCAAGCTTTTAAAAAAAAAAGGGAATTATAAAATTTATTATGGACTGACTTATAGAGACAAAGCTAAGAGAAAGGTCTCGATGCTTTGTAATTAACAAGAAAAATCAAGCCACTTTATATGAATGAAGGCCAGAATAATCAGTATATCATAGATATTGATTTTTCTAATAGTGATATATGTAGCTTTTAGGTGGATACAGGCAGAAGTATTTATGTGCTAAGTATTCTAATACAGGTTACATTCTGCATAGAGAATAATAAATTAATCTTTAAGTGTTTTGAGGAAATTTCTTGAAACAAATTTAGTATGACAGTTTTAATATGGAGTACATATACAGTACATCTGATAAGATTTAATAATTAAGGTTATATTTTAAATTTGATAAAGTTTAATATTTATATTAATGTCTTCAGATAAAAATATATTGTAAGTATTATATTATTTTTACAAAAGTATATGTTCTCTCAGTGCCTGTCTTCTCCATGCACTGTGTCAATAGTTCTTCCTTCCAGCTTAAGATTTGTAGATTGATTTCAGCTTAATTTTTTGCCAAGGCTAAAATTCATATGATGCTATTTCCATAATTCTGTGACGTTTATTGCAATCAAATGATTTGAAAATTTTATTTTAAAAGTATGCACATTTCATGTATGTAAAATTCATTTTTATCTTTATTTCATCATTAGAAGTCTAGAGCAAAGGGTCCAAACAACAGTTTGACCTTAGATTTTGACCTTTGCAGTGTTATTATTTTAAATCTTATTCACCCCAAATATAAAATAAATGCTTTATAGAGTTGTGCTGAGACTTAATGCTAATGTGTATTAAAAACCTACCACATTTTGTGTGCTCAAATTTTACTTTCCCTCTTCCCCATTTATTATTTGCAATAGGCAGACCTACACTCTTAAGAATGTTTTCTGATCAAAAATTGTTTCTAAACATGAATGAATAAATGAACAAGCTAGTAGAAAATGTATTGGGGAATTGGTTTTAATGAATAGATTTTTAAAAAGAAATTATATTTGTACAATGGGAATACCTTGTAGCCATTAAGAACATGCAGTAATCTATATATGATCAAAGAATATTTGGAGGGAAGAAAACATGCTAAATTCTTGTGAGGCATTATCTTATTTTTGTGGGTTTTTGTTTGTTTGTTTTGTTTTAATATATACTAGAGGCCTGGTGCACAACATTCATGCACTGTTGGGGGGTTGTCTCTTAGCCTGACTTGCCCTCTCTTGCAGTCTTGGACCCTTTGGGAAGCCAGCAGGTAGACATCCCCTGAAGGGTCCTTAGCACTGCTGCAGAGGCAGAAGAGGCTCCCACCACTGCCGCTGTGTTTGCCAGCCATGAGCCCGACTCATGGCTTCTGGCTGAGTGGCACTCCCCCTGGGTTGAGCTGCTTCCCTCTGGTGGTTAGTGCTCATCAAAGAGATAGGTTGTTCCACCTTTTGGTTGATTTGCATGTTAGCCTTTTATTATACAGGATAGGATAGAGAGAGAACCTGGAGGGTCATATATCAGCTGTAGCTGATTATTCTAGATAGCAAAGGAGGACATGAGAAAGGAGGGTGGGCAGAGATGGGAGAGGTAGATGGATATAAGGGTTGGGTGGGTAGTAAAGATAACTTTCACGTTCATAGATTCCCTCCATAGTTTTTTTCAGTGGACCATATAAATTAGAATGTTTCAGATACTATCACTCCATATAATCTAGGCCATATGTTAATGGTATTGTATTTGGGGATGTTTTCCTCTGCATAGTCTTGAGATAGTTCTTAGTTGCTTTCCTTTCTTCCAGTATTTTATTAAGAAACTAGAGGCCCAGTTCACAAAATTCATGCATTGGGGGGGAGTCCTTCAGCCTGGCCTGCCCCCTCTCGAAATCCAGGACCTTTGGTGGATGTCTGACTGCCTGATCACGTCTAACCACTCTGACTGTGTGCCTGATCACCCCTAACCACTTTGCCTGCCTACCTGATCACTCCTAACCACCTCTGCCTCAGCCCCAGCTGCCATAGCTTCGTCAGGAAGTACATCCGGAATAATGTCCAGCTCATTTGGCTGTCTGGTCTAATTAATATATTACACTTTTGTTGTTAAAGATGTTTCAAACATAACAATTTGGAAGAGTTGTGTAGAGGACAAATTGCTTTATATGCCTTCTTGGTAATTATGTATAGTAGCGACCCATGCATGAAATTCGTGCATGGGGGAGGGGGATATTCCTCAGCCCAGCCTGCAGCCTCTCCAATTTAGGACCCCTCAAGGGATGTCCGACTGCTGGTTTACAGATATTGGGCCTAAACCAGCAGTTGGACATCCCTCTCAAAATCTGGGACTGCTGGCCCCAGCTGCTCACCTTCCTGCCTGCCCACTTGCTTCTAACCATTCTGCCTGCCGGCCTGCTCGCTCCCAACTGACAGCCTGCTCGCTCCCAACTGACCCCTTCCCTCCCCCCCGCTGGGCTGCTCGCCCCCACTGACAGCCTGCTCACCCCCAACTGGCTCCCCTGGTGGTCTGCTTACCCCCAATGGCCCCTGCCATCCCATCCTGGCCTGATCACCCCACCCCCGCAACCCAAGGTCCCAGCCCCTTCTTTTTTTTTTTTTTCAGTACCTCCTTGAGTGGAGGCCAGGGCCAGCTGGAACCAAGTCTCTAGGATTTATCTTCTGTAATTGAAACTTTGTAGTTTTGAGTGGAGGCCAGGGCGGGCAGGAAACTTGGCTCCCTCCATCACCGGAGGGCGGGGGCAACCCAATCTTCCTACTTGCTCCAGCACCATGACTGGCTGACATCTTGGTTGGCTTAATTTGCATACTCGCTCCTGATTGGATGGTGGGCGTGGCTTGGCATAGCACCAGAGTGATTGCTAGTTTGCATGTTTCTCTTTTATTAGTGTAGATACCCCTTGATCCAGTCAATCAAGTCTTCTTATTTTTTTATAGATTTCGATGTAGATTTAAGACAGCAGCATGGTTCATCTCTGTAAACTTCACTATTCCTAGTGTTAGCTGAGTTAATATATTTATCTTGGCCTCTAACATAAATGATACTTGATTACCTGTTCAGATATCAGAAATGACTAAAAGAAAACAAAAAACTGAAATCTTGTGTCTGGGCTAGTGTTTAATGATTGAGTTTTCACTCTAATATTAAGGCTACTAGCAATGTCTATTGGGAGAATTTCTAGTGTCACCATCTTTAGGTCTTAACTCTTAGGCTGATCCATTCCCCAAAGGATCTTTCTGTCTTCTGCCTAAAATGCAGGGTCTGGCTGCTTGCTAAAGCCAGCTGAGAGAACAAGATAGGGGGTGAGCCATCAGCAGAGTGGGTGAGCAGCTCAGCATTCGATGTGTGTATGGTTTCTGAATTTTCATTTTCCATGCAGTACTTCTGCCTGCACCTGAATATGGTGCTCTTCAATCTAGACACTGTTTTACCTGTTTTGGAGAATAAGCTTCTAGCCTTTTCCAGTGTAGGTGGAGGAAGTCCTTATTACCTTGGGGCAGTAGTCAGCAACAGAGCCAAATTATCAACAGTACAACGATTAAAATTTCTTTTGAGAGCCGAAAACCGACTTCTGCCCGTGAGCCACGAAGTTTCAATCGCACTGTATGTGCACGCCCGCATGTGGCATTTGTGCCACACTTAAGGGGCCAAAGAGCCACATGTGTCTTGTGAGCCGCAGTTTGCCTACCACTGCTAGAGAGGTAACTACAGGTAGAGTAGGAAAGAAACATGAGATATAACACTGGTTAAGTACTCAGATTATTAGCCCCCCCTTCACCTCTCATGCTTCTAATTCCCACGATTTTAGGGGCTCTGCAGTGTATGTTTATTTGCTTCTCTATTTTCCCCACTGCCACCTTAGATTTCAGCCTTATTAAATTAAGTGATTTTCTACTTGTCCATCTGCTTTCCATTTCTGTCTTCTGTTTTCTTTGTTGTTATGACTCAGTGCCATCTTAAAATTCCTTTTAACTATTATTTTAGTTTCATACATATCAGGTAGGGACAGAAGAAAATTATGTGTTTTTGCCCTCCATCCTTACCTTGAGGTTGCTGCACATGTGTTTATATTTCTTTTCCAGTTCCCACAAGCTTTCCAAGATTAGTACTGTGGTTTTCTGGTATATATATTAATTGCTGTCTTTGGTAAAAATCAGCACTTTTTATTTTTCAACAGGATTCATGAAAGTTACGTATACCTGTACCCTCCCCCGATCCAATTACAATTGGATTCAAATTGCAGCATGTCTTCCGTTTTGTTTTGTGTCTGAAATAGGGATTAAGTGGATATTTTATGTTATAGGCCTGCTGATAGACAACTTTTCATTTTTCTTTCTACTGTAGTGGCAGATTAGCAGTGGGCAGGCCCCCCCATCAACTGCCAATAGCACATCCTCTACTCCTTCCAGTCCCACCATTACTAGTGCAGCAGGATATGATGGAAAGGCTTTTGGTTCACCTATGATTGATTTGAGCTCACCAGTGGGAGGTTCCTATAATCTTCCTTCTCTGCCAGATGTAAGTATACAGAGAATTTTTAAAACTCTATTTCGAAAATTTTATGTGGACTTGGATTTGGTAAAAGGCATGGATGGGTTTGTTTCAGAAGTTATATACATCCTTTAGAAATATAACAGCCAGGAAAATAAAAAGTTTATCGACACTTGATCATACTACATAATATCTTTCAAGGTGTTGGAGCTTAAGGTGTTTGTAATGAATGATTTACAAAATGGTGATGGATTATGGAAATGAATGATTGTGATGATGGATATAGAATCTAAGCTGGGAAAGCAGGGAAGTAAGGACATGGGAAAGAGCTACTGGAGAGATGAATTGCTTGAATGTGATATAAGAATATATAATCAGGTTAGAAAGGAAAGCTAGAATTAAAGATATTAGCAGAGATGGAGGCAAGTTAGAAATGAAAACATTTTCTGTTACATCATACCAGTGCAAAACTACCTCTGATTTCTACTTAAGTTAAATATATTAACTCTCTCTCTACCTGATTCGGCTCAGTGGATAGAGCATCAGCCTGTGGACTGAAGGGTACTAGGTTCAATTCCAGAAGTATGCACATGCCCTAGTTGCAGGCTCAATTGCCATTGGGGGGCATGTATAAGCCACCCAATCAGTGATTCTCATCATTGATGTTTCTATCCCTGTCCCTCTCCCTTTCTCTCTGAAATCAATTAAAATACACACACACACTAACTTTGTTAGTGTGGCTTTTTAAAAAAAATATTTCAAAAGGCAGAAAATATTCTATAGACTGATCTTACATAAGTTGGTATTTCTTTTATATTTTGTTACCTATAAGGTTAGGCAATCAGGCACACAAATATTAAAAACTTTTGAAATCTTGTAAGATTTGAAAGAATTTTAAAATTTTTATTTAGTTGAAGTTACCGAGATCAACTAACATTTCACAATTGTGACATCATTAACCTTACCAAAGTTATTTCATTTTTTAAATAATTGTACATGTATTTTTTCAAACATAAGTAATACATAGGAAAACTTTTTGTCTCATTCTGATTATTTTAGCTTTTAGTATTATTCCAAAGTTGTAAATAACTTCTTAGATTAAGATTTTTCAAGTCCAATCATTTCAGTACTCTTTGCACTCTCTGAAAAGTACTGACCAAGGTATTGCCAAAAAAATATTAAACATAAATTATTCTGGTACTTCCCTGCTCCCCCAACTGAAAGATGACCCACAAATATTAATATTATCCTTTTGCTCTTTTCTCTGCAGTCCTCAGATACAGGTGACTCTGTTCATCAGCCTTTCTCAACTGAGATTCTTCATCTAATCCACAGAACAAGAAACTGCTTTGAGAGTCTGTTTTCTCAGTCCTCCTAACAATGGTTCCAAACTAGCACCATTCTAGATGCAGAGGCAAGAAGTAAATTTGTTATATATATTCTGTCCCCTGGGACTATAGGACTTAATTCTTTTGTAGAGTCCTGGTTGAGAAAGGTTGCAGCTGTACTAGAAAATTGAACTGGATTTTAATCACAAAGACATTCTTGGGAATAAATGGTATAGAAGCATGAAAAATATTTGCATTTAAAGCATTAAAGTCTTATTTGATAGAAATTTATCACTATGTTAGCTTGGTAATCAATTATGAAATATGTGTTATTTGTAAACCTATTTTATTAAAGCAAGAATCCAGGAGGGATCATTTTTTTCCTACCATATGGTAATAGTGTGCTTAGGTGACATTAGTGTTCTGGAAATGTTGTTTCAGCTTTCTGGTGCATATCAAAGTATGGGCCAGGGACACAGGTGTCTCTACAACACTTTCAAAGGTTATAAGGTTTCCCTGTGTAAGGCCAGATTTTTCTTCATATTCTTCAATCAAAAGAGATTTAATATATAAGCAGATATAAGAATCCCATTAGTTGTTATTAAGCAAGATGCTAAAGAAATTTGCAAAAATGTGAAATTTTGCTACTTTTCTCACCCTCTTTTTTTAAATTGGCTACATTTTGTTATTATTCATTTATTTTAAGTATTAAAAACTGTTTTTGCTTTAATTTTTAAGGGTGTGAATGGCATATAATACTTCTTCCTCTTGGCTCATGGTTTCTGAAATAGCATGTATTTTTTTTTACCAAACGGTAATAGTGTGCTTAGCTGACATTAGTGTTCTGGAAATGTTGCTCAGTGTATTTACTAACATGTAACATTTAAGAAGAGTGAAAATCCTGGCCTGCTGTTTAATGGTTAGAGCATTGGCCCTTGGACCAAAAGATTGAGGGTTTGATTTCTGGTCAAGGGCACATACCTCAGTTGTAGGTATGAGCTGGAGGCATCCAATCAGTGGGTTTCTCTCACATTGATATTTCTCTCTGTCTCTCCCCCTCCCTTCCACTCTCTAAAAATCAATGGGAAAATATCCTCGGTGAGGATTAACAAGAAAGAGTGCCAAGTTTTTTGTGTGTGTTTTTTTTTAAATGTTTTTATTGTTTGTTTTTTTAGAGAGAGAAGGAGAGGGAGAAACATCAGTGTTAAAGATTGTTATAGGGGAAATATGCATCATAACTTCTCAAATACAATTTTTTATGTTTTAGCATTTGGTAATAATTACTGAAGTTTTCTTATTCATTTAAAGTGGTTTTTAACTGCAAACCATGGATACCACGAAATAATTTTCTTTTCCTTTTTTTTTTTTTTTTAATAAGATTGACTGTTCCAGTACTATTATGCTGGACAATATTGTGAGAAAGGATACTAGTATAGATCATGGCCAGCCAAGACCACCCTCAAACAGAACTGTCCAGTCACCAAATTCATCAGTCCCGTCTCCAGGTCTTGCAGGTAAAGTGGCTTCTTTTGATTTTGTTTTTCCAATTTTTTTCTCAATTTGTAATTAAAAAAACAAACAAACAACAATCCTCCCCCTTTTTGTTGGATGACTTAAAAGGGTTTGGCACAATTTAAAATTAGTGTAGTATTGTGGTACTTTCAAAGTAGAAATCAAAGGTTAAGCCTCTGAACCTTTTCAATTCCTGTGCAAGGAGTTTAGTAACTACTTAACCATTTTATATACTTTATGTGTTCTAGTTTCAGTGTAATACTAAGTGAAAACACATTCAATTGCTATTAAATATATAATTATTCATTTTATGAATGTGAACGATTTCCTTCTCTTCAGGACCAGTTACTATGACTAGTGTACACCCGCCAATACGTTCACCTAGTGCCTCCAGTGTTGGGAGTCGAGGAAGGTAAGCTGATTTAACATTATTCTCCAGGTAGAAAATCTCTAATTATATTTATTTTTCCCCAGTGCTCATTACACTTTGGGTACTCAATACATTTTGAACAACTTTTTTTATTTTTCACTTTTAAATTAATTTAATAATTATTATATATTTTGCTAATTTAATAAACTAATGGGTTAAGTAAATTATAATTTTAACTTTAAAGATACAAATATCTTTGTATATATGTTGAAAATAAAATGTTACGATTTTATCATAGTAGCAAGGAAAAAATAAAAGGGTGGGATATAACAAACACACTGTACAATATGAAAACACACACTAATACAAACTTAGGGAAAAGAAAAAATAATTTTATATTAACTTCAATATTTTCTGAATTTTCTAATGACAAAGTGTTGATTTTGCTTTAAAATAAGTTTACATTTGTTGAAATTTTACTTTATTATTATTATTTTTTATTTATTTATTTTTTTATCTTTATTGTTCAGTTTATTAATTACATTGTTTCCCCTTTTTATCCCCCTATAGCTTCCCTCCACCCTGTACTTATTCCACCCTCCACCCTCACCTCCCCCTCCCCACTGTCCTCTCCCATTGTTGCTAGATTTTTGTTCAATCTCTTGCTGCACTTCCCACAACCCTTTTCTCCCCAAGAATTGTCAGTCCATTCCCTCTCTATGTCCATGTCTCTGTTATATTCACCAGTCTATCTTGTTCAACAGCCTATCAATTCACTTGATTTTTATGTTCATTTGTTGATAGATGTGTATTTGTTGTTCATAATTTTCATCTTTACCTTTTTGTTCTTCCTTTTCTTAAAGAATATCTTTCAGCATTTCATATAATGTTGGTTTGGTGGTGATGAACTCCTTTAGCTTTTTCTTATCTGCGAAGCACTTCATCTGACCTTCAATTCTGAATGATAGCTTTGCTGGATAGAGTAATCTTGGTTGTAGATTCTTGCTGTTCATTACTTGGAATATTTCTTGCCACTCCCGTCTGGCCTGCATCGTTTCTGTTGAGAAATCCGCTGACAGTCGTATGGGTGCTCCCTTATAGGTAACCAACTGTTTCTCTCTTGCTGCTTTTAATATTCTCTCTTTGTCTTTTGCTCTTGGCATTTTAATTATGATGTGCCTCGGTGTGGTCCTCTTAGGGTTCCTATATATTGGGGTTTGGTGCACTTCTTGGACTCCTAAGTCAATTTCTTTCACCAGGTGTGGGAAGTTTTCAGTCACTATTTCTTCAAATAGGTTTTCATTGTCTTGGCCTCTCGCTTTTTCTGGCACCCCTATAATTCGGATGTTGGTATGCTTGAGGTTGTCCCAGAGGCCCCTTACACTATCTTCAATTTTTTGGATTCTTTTGGTTTCTTGCTTTTTCAGCTGAGTGGATTTTACCTCTTTGTATTTCAAATCTTTAACTTGGTTCTTGGGGTGCTCCAGGGCACTTTCAGGTCTTTGTATAATATTTTTTGTTTCAGTCAGTGTATGCTTAATTTCTGGTTGGTCCTTTTTCATATCCTTGAGAGTCTGCTTTATATCCTTGAGGGTTTCTTTCATTTCCACGTTGGTCTTGATCATTTCTTTGCAGGTCTCATTTATATCCTGGAGGGTGTTGTTTATTTTCTTGTAGGACTCATTCATTTCCTTTGTGGTCTTGCTTATTTCCTTATAGGCCTCGATCTTTTTTTTTTTTTTTTTTTTTTTTTTTTTTTTTTTTTTTTTTTTTTTTTTTTTTTTTTTTTAAATATATTTTATTGATTTTTCACAGAGAGGAAGGGAGAGGGACAGAAAGTCAGAAACACCGATGAGAGAGAGACATCGATCAGCTGCCTCTTGCACGCCCCCCACTGGGGATGTGCCCGCAGCCAAGGTACATGCCCTTGACCGGAATCGAACCCGGGACCCCTCAGTCCGCAGTCCGACGCTCTATCCACTGAGCCAAACCGGTCTCGGCAGGCCTCGATCTTTTGTTGGAGCCTCTTAAAAAAACCCTATAACCGTGGTTCTGAATTCCATGTCCAGTCGTTTTTTTTCCTCCATTTCTTTCACATCTGATTTCTTTCCATGTTGCTGCATGGAATTTTACTTTAACTTACTGCTTTGCTCATCACATGGAAGAAGCATTCTCTGAAGAGAGAAAGTTTGGATTCCATTCCATGAAAAAGATTTTTTGACTAGCGGAACATCAATAAATTAAGTTCCTCATTGTCTTCACATTTCATAAGAATAAATTATTAATATGAGCCTAGAGGTCTCTTTTTCACTGATTAGAGAAATAAGTGGGAAAGCCTAAAAAAAGATGCTAGCTTTAAGAAATAAATCTGGTTGCCCAATTTTAGAGTTTCAGAATATTGAAGGCAATTTTCTTTTAATTGAGGTATTATTTAAATTTATTTAAATATCTTTTCAGATGTAACATAACTATTTAGATTGGTTGATATGTAGAACATTTTTTATTCATAAGTGAAATTTTTGTACATAGCAGTTGCATAGAAGTTATGTATCATTTATTGCTGATATAGTAATTAACATTGCTGTGAAGATAGTTATACTTCTCAAAGCGGTTATACTTTACTTGGAGATACTTAAGGTAGCATTCTTAGATGGTTTTTTCTTTCTTTTTTTCTTTGTTTCTTACACTTCTAGCTCTGGCTCTTCTAGCAAACCAGCAGGAGCTGACTCTACACACAAAGTTCCAGTGGTCATGTTGGAGCCAATCCGAATAAAACAAGAAAATGGTGGACCACCTGAAAATTATGATTTTCCTGTTGTGATAGTGAAACAAGAATCAGATGAAGAATCTAGGCCTCAAAATGTAATTATATCTCCTGGCAGGAAGTTGGCTCAGTGATTGAGTGCCAGTCTATGAACCAGGAAGTCACAGTTCGATTTCTGGTCAGAGCAAATGCCCAGTTTGCAGACTTGATTCTCAGTTTGGGGCATTCAGAAGGCAGCTGATGGATGATTATCTCTCATCATTGAGGTTTTTAACCCCCTCTCCCTCTCCTTTCCTCTGTGAAGTCAATAAAATATATGTATATATATATTTTTTTTTGCCCTAACTGGTTTGGCTCAGTGGATAGAGCGTTGGCCAGCAGACTAAAGGGTCCCAGGTTCTATTCAGGTCAAGGGCATGTACCTTGGCTGTGGGCACATCCCCAGTAGGGGTTGTGCAGGAGGCAGCTGATAGATGTTTCTCTCTCAAAGGTGTTTCTAACTCTTCGTCTCCCTTCCTCTCTGTAAAAAATCAATAAAATATATTAAAATATATATATATATATATATATATCCTATATAATATATATTTTTAAATTATATCAGTGACTTCAAATAATATAATGAAACTTCGGGTAACTGAAAGGCATGAACATCTGATCTGAAAGGACCTAATAAGTACCAGAACATTAGTGGAAAAAATGATCAATCATGGGTAAAAATTGAACATTTTGTTTGTTTTTAAGCCTCACCTGAGTATATTTTTCCATTGTTTTTTTTGAGAGAGAGAGACTGGAAGGGAGGAGGAGAAACAAAAACATTGATGTGAGACACATTGATTGGTTGCTTCCCGCACACACCTCCATCAGGGTCAGGGTCAAGCTTGCAACCAAGGTATGTGCTCTTGACCTGAATTCAACATGGGACCCTTCAGCCCATGGGCCAACACTCTATCCACTGAGCCAAACGAGCTAGGGCTAAATAAACATTTTTAGACGTGTATGCAAGATTGAAAAAAATTTAATTTCCATATACTCATTCTCAGGAAGCAATTTTACAATATGATTCATCAAATATGGAGTAGACCAAGAAAGCAGAAAACAATAGCCCAGGAATGGGACATAACACAGACCAGGGGCAAAGAAAATGGTAGTCCCCAGTACAGCAGCTCCTTCCGTATACTCTGTAACAGGAGGACAGAGGACTCCTTAGGAATGTATGTATGGGTAGGAAAAATGTTTTGACAGAATTGAGGAGCATTTTATAACAGTTGGAGATTGTGAGAATGACTTAGTGATTTGACATTTTCACCATCATAGGCTCCAACATAAAATTTTGATTTACCTTAGAATTATTAATAACTCTATAAATGATTTTTTTAAAATCTATACTAGGCATGTTTTATGTCTAGGTATAATTTAAATGAACAGGTCCACTAAAATGTACTTATGTTTCCTATGGTTGACTTCTAAACTATCCACCCACCCTTCCATTTCTGAAATCATTGGCTAATTCATAAAATTTTCCTTTATTGTCCACACTCCCTTACTACTGATATCTATTTTGATGATGTTTTACAGTACAGATCCATTGCTTTTTTACCCTTAGAGATTATAATATATTTAGCAGTAAAGGTAATTTTTTTTTTCTCATGCGTGTTCATAGACTCCTTTGAAGTTACCAGGTGCCCATGAGAGAGCAGTCTTTGGTCTAAAATTGCAGTAGTGCTAATTAAGAACGCCAGTTTTAAGAATACATATACTCTTACCTCCTTCCATTGCAGACCAACTATCCAAGAAGCATACTCACCTCCCTGCTCTTAAATAGTAGTCAGAACTCTGCTTCTGAGGAGTCTGTACTAAGGTCAGATGCCCCTGATAGTACAGGAGATCAACCAGGACTTCACCAGGAAAATTCCTCAAATGGAAAGTCTGAGTGGCTGGAAAAGTCACCTCTTCATGTTGGAGAGACAAGGAAAGAAGATGACCCCAATGAGGACTGGTGTGCAGTTTGTCAGAATGGAGGGGAACTCCTGTGCTGTGAGAAGTGTCCCAAAGTATTTCATCTTTCTTGTCATGTGCCCACATTGGCAAATTTTCCAAGGTAAGATATTACTTCCTTTCTTTTTCCACATTCTTTTGCTATCCTATATAATAAAAGCCCAGTGACCGAAACAGTGGACTGACCAGAATGATCGAAGCCCCTTGCCCTGGCTGGCCCCGTTCCCGCTCCTCCCAGCGGAAACCCCCACCCCGATCAGGGGGTCCCCCATCAGGGCAGGCCTGCCAGCCCCAATCTGTGCACCAGGCCTCTATCCTATATAATAAAAGGGTAATATGCAAATTGACCCTAAGGGCAGAATTACCAGGAATGACTGGTCGCTATGACGTGCACTGACCATTGGGGCGCAGATGCTCAGTGCAGGAGCTGCTCCCTGATGGTCAGTGTGCTTTCACAGGGCTTGCTCCACTCAGCCGGCGGTGGTGGCAGGACCCTCTCCCAGCTCCTCGACAGCTCTAAGAATGGCCAACTGCGGTTTAAGCCTGCTCAGAGGAGGCTTGGTCAGTATAGATGTGCAAATGAAAGCTCAGAAAAGTCACTCTTTTAGGGTCCTGTGGCGCATCCAGGCAGAGACCAACTGATTACCAAAAGCCAAGCACCGGACTCTGTCCCTTCCTCATCCTAGGGCCTCAGCTTGATAGGCACCCCCTGTGGCAAGATGCCAGGAGAGCCCCGTCTTGAATCCTGCAGAGATGGGAATGCTCAGGAGGTCAGATAATGCAAATGTAAGGACCCAGATGCTGGAGCCAGTACTACCGTTATCTGCTCGGCACACGGCCAGGGGGCGCTCGGACCAAATTCTCCAGTTCCTAACCTAGTCTCGACCTGCCATCCTGGGATGCAGTATGTGCGGGAGTGTGTAATTGCAGAGGGTGCTCTGGAGGCAGAGGAATCACCTGGGCCCAGAGAGACTCTGCCTGCTTGCTCTTCCCCAGGCACTCAGCCCCAGCTGTGCTAGCAAAGCCCCTTTGCTGGGGCAGGATCCCAGAGGGCAGGCCAGGGAGGAGTGGCTGGCCGGCCCACAGCATCTGCTGCGGCTGTTTGCACACATGTAATTAGCTCTACTTATTCTGGGTCTTCAGTTCTATGACTCGGAGCCTGGGAGCTGCACCCGTGGTGAACTTGCCCATGGAGCCACTGCTCTGCCAAATGAGCCCTCTCACCAGGCCAGGGAGCTCTATCCCTGTCTACAGCCCTGTGTCATATGTCTGTGTTTGCCCAACTGTCTATAGAGCCAACACATGCTGGATTAGGGATATCTTTGTGTGTCTACGCTGGCCACTGGGAAGGTTCGCAAGTACCAGACACTGATGAGGAGAGGACTTGGGGGGTGGGGGGAAGGGAAGGATGAACTGGTTTTCAGCTCCCAGCTCCGAAGGAAGGAAATGCTAGAGCCCAGCTCTCTTGTTTTGTGCAAGTTCTACATAAACATGAGCCTAATGGCAGCGGCCAAAGCCAAATATCACTGGGATTTCAGATGTAACCACCAAACCGAGGTGTCCTCTAAACTGTGCTCTTGTCGCCTTGCCCCCAAGCCATTGCAAACCTCAGCTACCAGTATTCTTTTCCTGCATGATGGTATAGCCAAGGCTCAGAGAGGTTAGGGAACTCACCCTAGGCAGCACAGCAGGCCAGGGCCATCCCTCTCCAGAGCTGCTGCTCAGGATTTGGGATTTGGGCTTTGCTCAAAAACATTGATGTGCAGGGACCTGGAAAGGAATATCTCCAGGTCCTCCTCTCTGTCTCTGGTCTTGGATACCTAGCCCTCAGTGACCCTGGTCCTACGTTGCTCACCACATCCTTCCAGCCCTTTTCTTGAGGCCCGTTTAGCTGAATGGAACCAGAGCACAGAGAAGAGCAAGCTCAGATCCAGGGTCCTTAGTTGGAGGTGAAGGGATCAGCTTCCCCGAAGCAGGATTTCTCAGCATACCCACTCTGCTTTTAGGCTGAGTCTCCCTCTCTTAATGTTCCTGGGTTCTCTGTGTCTCCCCCTATGCTTCTCTCCCCCTATTGCTTGCTCTCTGATCCTGTTTACTCATTCCCCATTTCTTGCTGAGCCTCTTATCTCGGTTTCTCATCGGATCTCTGCCTGTTAGAACATCCCTGCCTCCCCTGCAAAGGAACAAACACACAGCATCATAATCTGCTTTTTCAATAAAAAATGACAAGTGGGAAATAAAGTGAATTAAAAAGCGTTAACTTAAAAACAGTCCATGTATCTGCAAATGCATTCCAAATGGCAGCACTTTTGGCAGGGATGGCAGCGGCGAAGCAGGTTTGCCACATGTTCTGGAGCCTCAGACACAGAAGTGTAGGGAGTTTAGTGCTTCACTATGGACCCCCCGCCCCCCACTAGCCACCTGGGATGGCAGGGTCTTGGGAAGGGATTTAGTCTGTACTCACCCTCGTGGACCTCCACCTGATTCCATAGACCCTTTCCCCTGTTCGGCATCTGCTGGTCCCTCCTCCCCCAGTACTTCCAAAACTTCCTATGCTTATCCCAACTCTCCCTCTGCATCAGCCCCCTCTCCACCAACACAGATTTCACCCTCTTCCTCCTCCACCCCTCAGTCTTCTACCCCATCTACCTCATACTTCTTCTTGCCCTGCCCCACCTCCATTCTGCCCTCCTGCCCAGACCATCCAGGAGCCCTGGCTCCAGGAGAAATGGTTAGAACAGAGCTTTCCTTAGCCGGAAGAGACTCTCCAGGAAGCTACATGCAGAAAGGCACTCCCAGTCCCATACCTGCAACTACTGTCTTGCCAAATGCCAATCCACTAATTATGCCTCTGGGGACAGAGGGTAGCAGAAGTAGGCTGCTGGAAGGATTGGAACACATATATCTAATGAAAGAGTGATATGCAAATTTGACTGCCTTCACTTTATCCACAAGCCATGCCCACCAGTCAATCAGGAGTGGGGGGGAGGGGGCAGTGGTATGCTTGAGGCCCTGCAGAGGGACAGAACGGGCATCGGGAGCCGGCTGGGACTGCCATCGCAGAGTCTGCTCCCCAGGCCAGGGTCCGGACAGCAGCAGTATTGGCGCAAGGGGCGGGGACTCTTTCCGGCCCTGGAGTTAGGCTGGGCCAGGCTGTGGGCAGGGTCACCCAGAGATGACCAGGCCCTGATCCATCGTGGGGCCCTGAGGTGGCTGGGTGCCGGACTATAATCAGAAGAAAAGAGATGCACTATACACAGGAATAAACATAATGATTACAAAAGATTTCTCATCAGAAACAGTGTAAGGGAGAAGATATAGAGCAACATCATTAAAGTACAAGGGTGAAAATCCTCTCAATTTATAATTCTAGACTGAAAATATTTTTAAAATAGTTTAAAATAGTCAAAATATATTTTAACTATTTTAGAAATAGTTAAAAATAATTTTATGTATAAAAGATTGAATTTTTTAAATCACCAGCAGATTTGTAGTATAAAAAATGCTAAAAGTAGTCCTACAAGCAGAAATAAAATTTTTCCCAGATATAAATAATGATCTATACCAAGAAATGGAAAATACCAAAGACAGTATATGCATAGGAAAAGATAGAAGTTTCTTATTATTGAAATATATTTAAAGATAGTTAGCTATTTAAACAAATAACGTGATGTCAGTTTTATAACATCTGTGTAAGTAAAATACATGACGACAATAGCGCAAAGATTGCCTGGGAAAAATGAAATTTTGTTACAGTGAAGTTTCTATACAAGATGTGAAGTGGTAAAATACCCACTTGAAGATAGACTGTGACAAGTTAAAGTCCTATATAATGAAGAGCTAATATGCAAACAGTCATCACACCTTCATGCCACCATACCATAATGGCTCAGACACTCAACACTGGGGAGCGAGGACTGGGGACCAGACAGGCTACAGACTGGGAGAGGAACAAGCCACCCACTCCACGGTCCTGGATGCCAACAGCTGTGCCTGCCTCTCTAGCCCAGGAGAGGAACAAGCTGCATGCCCTATGGTCCTGGGCACCAGCAGATGCACCTGTGCCTGCAGCCCAGGAGAGGAACAAGCTGCATGCCCTGTGGTCCTGGCTGCCTGTGTCTGCGGCTGGCCCAGGTCCTAGGTGCCTATAGCTGGCCAGAGGGAGGGAAGCCTGGGTCCCAGGTGTGAGGCAAGGCAGAGGCAGTTAGGGGCAGGCAGGCCAGCTGGGGAGCACTTAGGGGTGAATAGGCAGGCAGGCAGGCAGAGGGTTTAGGGGCAATCGGGCAGGCCAATGAGTTAGGAGCCAGTGTTCCTAGATTGCGAGAGGGATGTCCGACTGCCAACAGTCAGACATCCCTCATGGAGGCCCTGATTGGAAAGGGTGCAATCTGGACTGAGGGAACCCCCCACTCTGTGTATGAATTTCTTGTACCAAGCCACTAGTTTATAATAATCTAAAATAAAAGCATAATATGCTAATTACACTGGATATCCTTCTGGACAAAGCTGGGGCTGCAAGGGAAGCCCAGGTCCCTGGTGTCAGAGGGAGGCTGGTGCCAGCAGCCAGGGGAAGGGAGGCCTACTCTTGCACAAATTTCATGCATGGGGCCTCTAGTCCTATCTAATAAAAGTAATATGCAAATTAACTACCTCTGATCAAGCCATGCCCACCAGCCAACCAGGAGCTGGGGAGGAGCCAGCCAGGGCTAAGGGCTGGGGAGGGATGCGGAGCCATAGAGGCTTTGGGCCTTGGGCAGGCGAGGGGTGAGGGTTCATTAGGATATCCCCTGAGGGCTCCCAGTATGTGTGAGGAGGCAGGTTGGGCTGAGGGATCACCCACCCCCCAGTGCACGAATTTTGTGCAATGGGCCCCTAGTACATATATATAAAAGAGTAATACGCAAAATGACCAAAGTGTGGTACAACTGCTTGACCAGTTGCTAGGAAGTGTACTGACCACCTCTTGGTCCCTCCCCCTGGCGGGGGGTGGGGCCAACTCCCAGTAGCCAAGAAGATGGTCCTGATCATAGGTTAAGCCTAGGGACCATACCTGTGCAAGAATTGTGTGTGCTGGGCCTCCAGTCAATAATAATGGGCCAGTACTCTTATCAAGTGAGCTAAACTAGCCAGGGCTCAAGAAACCTTTTTAGACATGTATGCAAGATTGGAAAAATTTAATTTCCATGTACTTATTCTCAGGAGGCTATTTTACAGTATGATTCATCAAATATGGAGTAAACCAAGAAAGAAGAAAACAAGAATCCAGAAATGGGATACAACACAAAGCAGGGGCAAAGACAATGGTGACAGTTATAACCTAAACCATTATAAAATCTTAAAAATAAAAGTCCACTTGGCACAAATGCATACTTCAAAATGTACAACACAGGGTTTCCTTCCCATTCCCCGCCTCTAATTTCCTGTGCTCTCAAAAACCTAGTGTTATGCCCTGGCTGGTTTGGCTCAGTAGATGGAACATCGGCCTGCAGAATGAAGGGTCCCAGGTTTGATTCCGTTCAAGGGCATGTACCTTGGTTGCTGGCACATCCCCAGTGGGGAGTGTGCAGGAGGCAGTTGATCGATTTCTCTCTGTCCCTCTCTCTTCCTCTCTGTAAAAGGTCAATAAAACATTATTTTTAAAAGTCCTGTTATGAAAATTTTTTAAAAAGGAACACTTTAAATTATTACATGTGGTTGTCATAAAGAGCATGATCCTTATGCACAACTGCCACAATTGTTTGGCAGGCACTGACATTTATAAATGCCTTAAGTAAATTTTCATTCCTTTTGAAATGATGAAGATCATTGAGAAAGTCAGTTCCTCAAAGGATATACTATTTAAAATATAATTTGAAACAAAGTTGAAAGAATAGTACCAAGAATGTTTTTTGTCTTGAATTATTTGGGGTAAAAATATGAGTTATGCATCACATCAGCCATAGACTAAGGTGCCTGTTTATTTTGTATATGTATTTCTTAATTCCTTCTCTGTACTTATATTTATACCACTTAGGCTCTTGCATGGGGGATGGGGGGTAGAGGGGGTTCTCTGCTTCCCACTTCCAGCGTGGAAAGAATAGTAGGGTCCAGTTACTGAGTGGAGGAGCGGGGGATTGAGAAATAATAGACGACACAGAAGTAGAAGTAAAAGCTGGGGCTGGGTGGAATCTCTGCTCTCTAATGGAGGGATAGGACTCCCAACCCAAACGCAGCGTGTTTGTTTATACTAAAATAGAAAGGGGTTTCACATGGAAAAAAACTTAAAATCAAAGGAGCTTAAGTGGGCCCATGCTCCCCTCATTCCCTCATTCCCAGGACTCGGCTGAATTTCAAGGGCTCTCCCCCCAATACCTGAAACAAGTTAAAAGTACTAATAATGCACCCAACCTTTTTGGTGGATGCATTTCCAGGACACCTTAGATTCAGCTGACACTGATTTTTAAAATGCTCAGGTGTTTTCCCTGGGGGCTCTCTACACTTGCATTATATTATTACAACTGTTTTAGCTCTTTCAGGATGGAGCTGAGTGCATAGTAGATAATACAGTAATTCTTCAGTGACTGAAATTCATGCCAAATTAATAATTCTTTATCATAGATGGCATGGATGAGGTAGGAAGGAGATAACAGTGAAGAGCTATACAGTACATTATAATTCAAATACTTTATTCCCCAACAGTGGAGAGTGGATTTGCACTTTCTGTCGAGACTTATCCAAACCGGAAGTTGAATATGATTGTGATGCTCCCAATCACAACTCAGAAAAAAAGAAAATGGAAAGTAAATTAACACCAATAGATAAAAGGGTAAGTTTATGAGCATTTCCAACTTAGACTGTTATACAGTTTTGTTTTTTGGTTAGATTCATTATTGTAATGCAGGTTTGCTTTTCACATTCACTTCTTTTTCTTTAGTATTTATTTCCACAAAAGTATAGGGATTTTAAATAATATACTTAGAGGCAGACTAACTTTTTTAAGTTAAATTAAAATCATAGTACTACATATCATTTTCTAGAAAGTTAAAATACAATACTTGAACAAGGTAGAACGTATGTCCTTTATGTGGCCTGCACTCTTAAATTTGGTCTACCTTTAGAAAATTTTTGTTTTGTTTTATTTCGACTATAGATAGGTTTTCTTCCTCAGAATTTGTTGAGAGATGAGTTTTTCTATTTCCATTCTTTCACCCAGTGGTACTAGGTTTATACCTTAAAGCCAGCTAAAATATTTAACTGTAATTAACATTTAAACCTACTAAATCAACACTCTTTATTATTAAAGGAGTTCCTTTGCTCAATTATTTAGTAGAACAAAGAGCATGAAAGTTGTCATACAGAGGGGGGCCAGACACACACTACAGTGCTTTAGCGTTTGGATAAGCCCATAAGCAGAGAAGTTGCAGAGTGCATTAAAGCACGCCTTAGGGCCTCAGGATTGTACACACCAGGAAAGGACTCCACCTTTAGATCACTTCTTTTATTCTTTGCTAATAATTTAATACAAATTCTTTGCTAATAATTTAATACAAATTGGAGAAAAAGTCTAAATTTATTTTTAAGAGCTTCAAATGGGTTTCTAGTGATAATGTGTTTGTTCCTATAATTACAAAGGACTGCTCTCATATATCACATATACCCTCAAGCTATCCAACAGTTCAGTAAATGTGAAGGAGATACTTTTCTTGTATTCATCTGGTTTTAATTTTTATTCTGGTACTTTGATATATATGACATTGTTATAAAAAATAAGCTATGCCTTATTTTATTTTATTTTTTGCTTAGAAATGTGAACGCCTACTTTTATTTCTTTATTGTCATGAAATGAGCCTGGCTTTTCAAGACCCAGTTCCTCTAACTGTAAGTATTAATGTCATTTTGTCCATTTTTACACCATAGAATGATTTTTCTGCAACTGGATTGATGATCATCTATTTTCTGTACCATTTTTCAGTAGTTAATTTTTTATGTCTAATCTAATCTTAAAGCTTATTGATACATACTGAAAGTTTTGATCTTAAATGTATTTTAATGTTCATATAATTGGACCAAAACATCTGTTCATTTCTTATACATTCTTACACCTTGTCTCATGTATTTTACCTACTTTTCTCTTTAATGATTTCCATAACTTGGCTCTTAGGAGATTTAGGTATATATCTCCTTAACTGTTGAGGAGGAAATTTTCCATTTGAGATAAATACCCCCCAAATTCTCTGTTCATATTTTGATATATAATATAGAAGGTGTGCATGCGCATCGCACGTGTGTTAACAAATTGACTTCAGAAAGGTTCATATTGAAAGTTTGATGAGACTTTATTTAATGCATAATCTTATAGTGCTAAAAGTATTACTAAAAATATGTTCTGTTCTCTGATGTCCAAAATTCCTTTAAAATGTTAATATTCTACAGTTTGATAAGTTTTAAAAATTTAATATAAGACTAGAAAAGGAAACTAGCTTAGTAAATATATTCAGCAGATAAACGAGAGAACAGGTTTTAAGATGTTGAGATAGGAGAGAAATAAATATTTTTAGGGATCTTTTGTGATTAAAAGAGGCAGGCAAAAAATTGGGGGGGGGGGGCAGTGGGGAAAAGATCGTGACCAGTAAAAACTTAAATACATTTAAAAATCGAACCTAAAACTTGGTGGTTTTTATGATCTTGTTTACAGTTACATTTGGTATTAATAACAACAGCAGCACAAAATAGTCCCCTTTTGCTTAATATATATCATGCAAGAGGGGGGGCCAGACACCCACTACTGTGAGGTTGATAGGATTATCCCTATTTGATATATAAGGTTCAGTGAAGTAAGTAACTTAACCCAGGAGCATGCTACTGAGTAGCAGAGCTGAGGTTCAAACTCCATTTGTTATGACACATGCAGCAAAAACTTTTCAAGTTGTTGCATTTTTGTGTATGTGTGTTTTGTTTTGTTTTCAATTATAGTGGATTTAGAGATACTGCTTTTTTATTTTACTTTTTTGTTTTTGATCCTCACCCAAGGATATTTTTCCTTTGATTTTTAGAAAGAGTGGAAGGGAGGGGGAGAGAGAGAGAAACATCAATATGAGAGACACATTGATTGGTTGCCTCCTGCACACACCCCAACCAGGGCCAGGGATCGAGCCTACAACTGAGGTACGTGCCCTTGTCGGGAATTGAATCTGGACCCTTTCATCCCAGGCTGATACTCTAGGCTCTGCAGCAGCCGTTCTCAATCTGTGGGTCGACCGCTAGCAGGGTTGCCTAAGACCATCGGAAAACACAGATATTTACGATTCATTAAGAGTAGCTAAATTAGTTATGAAATGGCAACGGAAATAATTTTATGGTTGGGGTCACCACAACAGGAGGAACTGTGTTAAAGGGTCATGGCATTAGAAAGGTTGAGATCCACTCCTCTAGGGCAAGCATATCAAACTCGAGGCCCAAGGGATGCATGCGGCCCACAATAAATATTTTTGCAGCCCTGTCAATATAACAGTATATAAGAAACATTTTAATAAAAATTTCATAACTTAATTTTTACAATATCCTGTGATACATAATTATTTTTTTTAAATATATTTTATTGATTTTTTTACAGAGAGGAAGAGAGAGGGATATAGAAAGTCAGAAACATCGATGAGAGAGAAACATCGATCAGCTGCCTCTTGCACACCCCCTACTGGAGATGTGCCCACAGCCAAGGTACATGCCCTTGACTGGAATCGAACCTGGGACCTTTCAGTTCAAAGGCCGACGCACTACCACTGAGCCAAACCGGTTTCGGCAATAATTATTAATAACGAACTACAGTGTTCACTGATGATTGGTTACTATAATCATGTTGCATTCATTTCTCTTACTCGCGTTACGTGCAGGCACACCATTTCTCTCCATTAATACTAGCAGCGAATATTTTAGCAGCCAATTGCCACGTCATTAGTCTTGTACTGACTTGTTTGGTGTGCCCAACAGGAAATATTTTGGTTTCGGAGAACAAGAAAAATAGGTTTATTAATTTGTGCAGTTATTCACTTTCTGGTAAGTTAATGTTCAAGAAAAACTAATTTTTATTAAAATGTTCTATTTTATGTTAACAATCACTCATTCATTTCAGCCCTTTATATTCATCGTGTCTACCGAAATAAACCTATGTTTCTATGAAAATGGAAGCTTTAGTGTTTTGTTTTGTTTTGTAGCCCAGATAAACTTAAACCTTGTTTATTTGGCCCATGTTAGCCTTTGAGTTTGAAATGCTTGCTCTAGGGCTAGTTTTTTGTTTAATAATGAAGAAGGAGAATAGAGAAGGATGTTTAGAAGGAAAAGGTGATTTTTTTAAATTAAAAAATAATTGGTGAAGCTCTAGCTGGTTTTCTCAGTGATTAGAGCATTGGTCCATGGTCCAAAGGGTGCCAGATTCAGTTCCAGTCAAAGCCACGTACCTCGGCTGCAGGCTCAATTCCTGGCCCTCGGTCAGGGCACATGTGGGATGCAACCAATAGATGTGTCATTCTCACATAGCTGTTTCTCTCTCTGTCTCTCCCTCTCCCTTCCTCTCAGGGGAGCGGGGGAAATACCTTGGGGAGAGGATTAACAATAAATAAATATTTAAATTTTTTGAAAAAAGTGATACAAAATATTTTCCACTGTGTGGAAGGCTGTAGGCACATGCTGCTTGGGTTTTCTTAGCAATGACAAAATAATACAATTTGAATTTTATGCTACTACTTGTAGAATTTATTTAGGACGAGGTAGAATTTACATTAGAGTATCTCTCTTATTTTGAAAGGTGCCTGATTATTACAAAATAATTAAAAATCCAATGGACTTGTCGACTATCAAGAAAAGACTACAAGAAGAGTATTACATGTATACAAAGCCTGAGGATTTTGTAGCTGACTTTAGATTAATCTTTCAAAACTGTGCTGAATTCAATGAGGTGAGGTGGGAGGGGAGACTAATAGTAATATTGAAAGCAAGGTTAAACTAAACATCAGTAAACAAGGATATTAAGATAATCTATGTTAGCATAAATTTCCAAATGTTTGAGTCTCTCAATGATTTTATCCACGTTTATATTCCAATATCCTGTATAATAAAAGAGAAACATGCAAATTTGACCGTACCTTTGCTCCTGATTGGCTATGCTACCAGCCAATCAGGAGTGGGGGCAGGACCAAGTGGCTTGAGCACCGGGCCCAGGATGGAGATGAAACGGCAGTGGCAGCGAGCGCCCAGCTCCCGGGGCCAGGTGGTCGCAGGCAGCTGGGGCTGAGCTGAGCAGGGCGATGGTTGGGTGTGCCCAATGCCTAAAGCCTCACTTTAGGCCTCGGGCAGGCTGGGGGTGAGCCATCAGTTGGACATCCCCTGAGGGCTCCCAGGATGTGAGAGGGGGCATGTTGGGTTGAGGGACCACGCACCCTCAGTACATGAATTTTGTGCACTGGGCCCCTAGTACAATAATATGCTAATTAGACTCTGTCTTCCGGACATCCTTCTTAACAAAGCTGGGGCAGGGTCCTGGGTGCCAGAGGGAAACCAGTACCGGTGGGGGAGGGGAGGAGGGAGGAAGGCCTACTCTTGCACGAATTTTCTTGCATTAGGCCTCTAGCGTTTATTATATGTTGAGTGGAAATGCAAATTATAACTGACAACTGAAAACACTTTAGAAAATATTTTTATCTATCTAGAAGCATTCTTTGTCATTCTTAACTTTATTTCTTAGAATATTGCACTTCCATACTTAAGTGGGTTTTTTTTATATTAATCTTGAAATATTAAAGATGTGGTCTAAATAGCTCTAATTTTAAGTTTCTCATCTGTCAGTTTCTCTAAATAGCTGTTAGACTTAGAGTCTTCTTCTATGTATTGGTTACTCATTCCACATTTTATATGTTCTGAAAATACCTGCTATATATATAATACTGTGATTATGGCATATTTATTTCTGTTTGGGAATCCAGTCCTGCAACTGCCATGCCCTTATAGAATAAGCCAGATAAGTCAAAGCCTTTTGTTTACCTTTTATGTGACATTCTTTATACTTTTTTAGCATCAGACTATTATTTACTCTATAGCAATGACATTGTATAAATATTTTTCCAAAATAATCCACTGATATTCCTAATTTCAAGTTAAAAGGGAACAAAAATGTGAGAAATTTACTACTTTTGGCTGTCTAAATTTTGGTGTCTCTATTTTAATTCATATTTTTATTTTTACTCAACAGCCTGATTCAGAAGTAGCCAGTGCTGGTATAAAGCTTGAAAGCTATTTTGAAGAACTTCTAAAGAACCTTTATCCAGAAAAACGGTTTCCTAAACTTGAATTCAGGAATGAATCAGAAGATAATAAATTTAGTGATGACTCAGATGATGACTTTGTACAGCCCCGGAAGAAACGCCTCAAAAGCGTAGATGATCGCCAGTTGCTTAAATAAGCAGAACAATTGGCGTGTGCTGGTTTTTAGATTTTTGTTGTTGTTTTCAAAAATTATTTTGTAAATAATTTAACATCATTACAAAGAAGAGTAATGATGTGACAAATGCTGATCTATAATTTTTTGATGTTTACTAGATTTTGCTTTTCTTAACCCATTTTTTTAACCTTCTGATTAATAAAGTAAGAAAAAAAAGAAAGAGAAGGAGAGAGAAAGAAGAAAGAAGCACCAACAACAAAATAAAGACATTGTTCCTTCTTTCTGGATTTCAAAACTGGAATCTGGAATGATAACTACTATAGAAAGGAAATAGACTTGTCTGAATTCTAAGTTGAGGTTTTAATGTGGTTTGGATGTGTGCATTAATCCATTTTTAGAAAATACCACTACTAATTAATTATGGCCCAACCATGAGTTAGGTGTACTGTCCTTAAGAACAGCTGGGCCACAGTGAATTAACTTGGATGGTAATAAAAGTTCTATCATAGGATGCCTACTCGTGCAACAAAAAATAGATTAGACACTATTAAGAAGGCACCTAATAGTCATGTAAGATGGCAATTGTATTAAAGAAAAAATGGGAAAACAAGTGTTTTTATTTATTTATTTTTCTTGTCTGTAGAGATGTTTGGTATAGCAGATTTTCAAGGCCATTTTCATACATTTCTTAGTTGACTTCTTCCACTGAGAAAGTAAGTGAACACATTTGGTTTTACTGTATGTCTATGTGTGGTTTTATTGCTTGTTTTAACTGTGCAGATGATCCTTATATGAAGACTCATTGTTTGCAGTATGATTTTTAGTGGAACACCTGAAATATGAAATACAGTTGTGTGCAGTATTTGATGTGAGGATTTAAAAAAATACACCCTGAAAGGGACTAGTTTTTGTTGTTTTCATCTGTCTTTATTATTTAGAATGAAAATATATGTGGAATTTGGGAACAGGAAATTGGAGAGAATTATAGTGAAATTTTATTTTATTTTTCTGAAGCGTTCGTATCCTATTTTTAAAAGCCAGACCCTCAAATTGATTGTTTGATCTCACTTAATTCTGAATTTAATTTATATTCTTCCAGTAGAGATACAAAAGATGTCTTCTAAGGGCAAGTGTATTCCTTAATGGTCCAGACCTAGCTAGTTTAACTGACATTCATTTATTCTTTATTGGTCAGTGTCAAAGAAGGAAACTAGATTAAGATAGTGCCCCTTGCTAATTTAACACTTGATAAAATATTTACATATGAATTATTTTTAGCTTGCCAAAGGAACCCCTTATTTATAAAACACTAGTTGGCTGAGGAGATTTTCTCTTTAGGCTGATTAAATGAAAATATGGCTGGTTTGAAAGAATGTTACTTTTTTGGAAGGTATCATCTTCCATGCATTAAACCTAGAGGACTTGATTTTATCCATGTAATATTGCTTCTTAAAATGGACAATTTGAAAATATTCTGTGGCTAATTGGATTTTCAGACATTGATAAAGATAAAATATGAGAAAATAACTCACTAACAATAGTGTCTCACTTTCTATATAGATTTAATGCTTGTCCAGAGTGTAAATTATGAGTTAATAGTTAAAAAGTCTTAATCATCTTTTCAAATTTGTGTTCAGGTTAATTATGGTGTTGGTGGTAATATTGTTTTCAATACGCATTTGACATTCTCCAAAGACTGAACAGATTTTTATAATCGCACATATACCATTTAATTGTCTTATTTTGTACCAGCATTTATTGCATACAAACTCTTGAGCTTTTAGTAGTAAGTTTAATGTTGGTACCTTAAAATATTGTTCTTCTGACAGTTTGTTATTCCATATTGGTCTCCAGAGTTGAAACACGACAATAAAGATAAATTTTGAGAAGGATCACAAAGGGAAGTAGCACTAAACAGAAAAAATATATATATAATATTTTCTAAAGGCATCCAAACCAGCATTTCTAACATACTCAAAACTTGCACTGATATATTCAGTGCCATATTCATCTTTTAAAACAGTATTTAAAGTAAGTGTTTTTCTCTCCAAATAGCCTTTAATGACAGTCTTTATGATTAAAGTCCTGTGACCTTATTAACAGGCATCTATATACTCAGGTGGATCCCAGCTAAGTAATTAGTCCTTAAGTTCTAATAGACAGCTAGCTGTAAGATATCCTAACTATATTCCCCCTCTGCTCATTTATTGAACATCCTCCCAAAAGCTTAGTGCAATTTAAGCAACCTTGGCCTAACAGAAAAACACTCCAGTGTTTATCTCTGATTCAAAAATTCCAGGAGATATCCTTCCGGATTTGGAAACAAGACCCTCAATACATGATCATACCTTTAATTGGGGCTTATGAACAAGTAAAGCATATGGGAGCTAGGATTTACTCATTCAACTCATCGAAAGCTTTCCCAGATGCCAATCATTTGATCTTTCCAGCAATAAAGAAATCCAAGTGCACAGTCAGTGACCAATATGTCCTTGGCAAAAAGTATAAATGGATTGAGATACACCTACCATATTAAATTCAAAATGTATTTGTACATCAGCATTTGGCAATACAATTATTTTGTCCTTTGAATTAACAGGCCCTGAATGGAGGGGTAGGAAATTGGAAAACGCTAAGAGGAAATGTCCTTTCCTGAGTTTTTAACTTTCTTTTCTGAATTAAAGAAGAGGCTCTACATTTTACTACAACATAATAGTGTAGTTGTAACATAACTTAAGAATGCTTTCAGAAAGTTTCATTCCAAAGTCCAGAAGGTGAGTAGTAGACAGACCTTTACTCTGTTTATGAAATTGGATTTTAAAGTCCTATGATGCTGCAGTGCTTAAACTTTTGAGTTTGGGTTTCATGGAGAGACTAGACAATGAAATAAGGAACTCCTTTTGCTGAGCCCTGATTTATAAATGCATTGTCAAATGCATATTCAAATGTGAATCCCAAAAATAAGTTGCTTCATGTGATGAACAAAAAGTTTTTAGATTTAAACTGAAGATATACTCATTTTCTATTTATCTGTACTTGTTATGAATGAGAGAGATCAAGTGATCTGATTAGCCATTAAAATTATGGACATGACCCTGAGTTCAACTAATTTCTTATTGAAATAGAGTACCTTCTTTTAAATAAATCATGTACATATTTTTGAAGTATTTTATAACCTCATGTAAATTAATAGTTGAAGTCTTTTTACAAACATATAGCTCTGTCATTTTGAGTGTGAATTTACTAAGTTATAATTCATATGCTGGTGACTCATGTTTCTGAGTGAGAATAATGCTAGCCAATCATTTCACACTTTCTATCTCCATGGAGGTTTTGCTTATTGTGAAGGACATCTGAGATATAGTTCTTATTTAATTTTGGGGAGCCAACTGGTGCTTTGATTTTAATAAAAATTAGCATCGATTGATTTTTACTATGAATATTTTATCACAACAAGGATTTTTTAATGAAAAACTGTGTCATTTAGAATTTAAACTAGTTTGAGTCTGCCTTGTACTATCTTTTTGTGTTCCTCTATAAAATTGATACATAGGGACAAGCTACTAATCTATAATAATAGGAAACTTTAAAATTCTAACAAGTATTTTACCACATGAAGGGAGTAAAAAATATCTTCAAATGCTCATTTCCACTCCTCCCCTCCCCCCCTAAAAGGAGCTATTGGCTCAGTGGTTGAGCATTGACCTATGAGCTAGGAGGTCACACTTTCGATTCCCGGTCAGGGCACATGCCAGAGTTGTGGGCTCGATCCCCAGTGTGGGGCCTACAGGAGGCAGCCAGCCAATCAATGATTCTCATTGATGTTTCTATCTCCCTCTCCTTTCCTTTCTGAAATAAATAAAAAATATATTTTAAAAGGCACAGTCGGGGGTGAGGAACTATTGGGGGAGGCGGATGTTAATGCAAAGTATGAGTGATCTTTTTACAAGTCACTTTGAAAATTTACCTATGTTAATTTTACCTAAAAGGTTAGAAAGTTTTGATGCACAGGATTAACTTTTTTAAACTTGCTATTGGATATTTAATAGATCTTACTTTGATGGGGATGAGAACAGCCTTCTATTTGATTCGTAAATGAGTTTTTAAATAGAATAAATAGGTCTTAATTTGAGTCCTAAAAATACCCTTTCTTAGAAGTTATAAGATAAACATTGAGCAAAAATTTATCTTTCTGACACTTTCAAATGGGTTATAGAAGAAAGGCTGTTTTAAAGTTGTTGATAAAGAATGTCCAAATCTACAGAAAGTTCTGTAAGAATTTGAGCCAAGATTTGAGGACATTCCCTAAAGCAAGATCTCAACAGATAGAAAATGCTGTAGTGGATGGCAGTTTTGCAGCTTATTTTATACATTTAGGATCAGGAGAAAACGAAAGGAAGATTGTATGGAATCTGTTGGTGGTACATTAAAAAGGTAAGAGAAAGCAAACCATGGAAATGCCCAGGATTGGATAAAAAGGGAAATTGAGACAAACATGCTTCCTTTTACATAGTTAATTAACATTTACAGCACATAGAGGTGGTGTGCCGAAACAAGATAACAACGAAGTGTTACGTTTTCTCCAGAGTAGGTGGTTGTGCCTTAAAGGGGTCTGGAAAAGAAAATTATTTGAACATTTCAAAGGTATGTTATCCTAGATGCATAAGAACAATGAACAGGGCTCACTTAAGGTAAGTGATTGACTTTTGCCAAGGAAGCTGTAGTCTTGGCTAAGCTTGTGGGCTTTAGTGTGCAGTCCCTTTTTGTTCACCAAGTCATCTGCCATGTAACAGGAGACTTGTGAGTATGAATCCTTTGCCTGTGTTAACACTCTAATGCCTTTAATCTCAAGTGAGCCAGAAAATTCAATCAGGAATCTTTTCATTGAAAATTATTGAATCCCAGGTTTGATTGTTTTAGGGGAGAGGATAAAATACATGGGTCTACCAGGTTAAGGACTTTAAACACTTGAATGGCAATATTACCTGAGAAGTGACACATCCCCAAAGAAGATAAGTGTCTTTAAAAGGAGAGGAGGAATGGCAAGACAGACAGGAACAACAAACAATTCAGTGGGCCACCGGATGCCACTTTGACAGTGATTTTGGTTGTCTAATCTGATTGTAAGATGGTATATGTTTAAAAAGATCAACACACAAAATGTCCAAAATAAAGGTTTTGGCATTCATATTCCAGGAGTTTTTGCTGGTATAGACTGTGCTTTTAAAGAGAGTTACAGAAGTTCCCCTCTATATGTCATTTGATTCAAATTGAACCTCTATCATATTACGTAAGATAAAACATACTTGTACAGATGTTCCACTTACATTATTACTGTTTCCAATACTTCAATGAGTATTGTCTTGGTTTTTTCATAGGCTGTGAAATCAACCCCAAAATATTTATAGCTGATATGAAATTTATTGACTTTCATTTCTACTAATGACCAATAGTGGGACTGTAAACAAAATGAACAATTTAATGTTCAATTAAATTTATGTTATTAGAGTTTTCTGGTCATTTAGTATTTTCTAGGAATTCTGGTTGCTAGACAGTGCTGGACAACATCACAAAGTTCCTTAAGCCTGGATAGCTCCACAACTATTGAAGGTTCCTGAATTTGGGAAGGTGCTTGAGCATCAGGTTTGTCATTGGTTGACTTTGGTTTTAATTATAAATGGTTGCTGTAAGCTTTGAAATTAAAAAAATATATATTTTCAATTATTGTTGACATACCAGAGAGGAAGGGAGAGGGGGGAAAAAAGTAGAAACATCAGTGATGAGAGATTGATCGGCTGCCTCTTGCATTAATCCTCTCCCCTACTGGGGATTAAGCCTGAAACCGGGGCATGTGCCCTTGACTGGAATCAAACTGGGACCCTTCGGTCCACAAGCTGGCGTACTATCCACTGAACCAAACCAGCTAAGTGGGTAATTTGTATTTCTTAATCCCTTTACCTTTTTTCACCAATTCCACCAATCCTCTTTCTGACTGACATCAATTTGTTTTCTGTATCTGGGAGGTTTTTTTTAAAAACATATTTTATTGATTTTTTTTTTACAGAGAGGAAGGGAAGAGGGATAGAAAGTCAGAAACATCGATGAGAGAGAAACCAATCAGCTGCCTCTTGCACACCTGCTACTGGGGATGTGCCCCGCAGCCAAGGTACATGCCCTTGATGACTGGAAGTCTGCAGGCCGATGCTCTATCCACTGAGCCAAACCAGTTTCAGTGAGTTTTGTTTGTTCATTTTTTTTTTTTTTTTAAGATTCTACATATAAGTGAAATCATATATTTGTCTTTTCCTGTATGACTCATTTTACTTACCATAATACCTTCTAGGTCCATTTATGTCGCAATTGGTAAGATTTTATTTTTTTTATGACTTGAGTGACTTTCAGTTGTACACATCTTTATCCAATTTTCAGTAGACACTTAAGTTGCTAACATATCTTGACTATTGTAATAATGCTGCAATGAACATACCTTTTGGTAAAATCTTTTATGTTTTTATTTATTGTTGCCAGTATTACATACGTCTCCTCTTTCCCACATTGATCCCCTCCAGCCCATCCTCTGCCCCATGCCCTCACTGCCCCATATATGCATGACCCCATCTGTGTCCATGGGTCATGCATATATGCATACAAGGTCCTTAGTTGATTATCTCCCACTCTCCCACCCTCCCCTGCCTTCCCTCTGAGATTTCCACACACTGTTCCATGCTTCCATGTCTCTAGATCCATCCACTCCATTCATCAGTTTATTTTGTTACGTAGATCCCGTATCTGACTTGAGATCATGTGATACTTGTCTTTCTCTGACTTATTTCACTTAGAATGATACACTCGAGGTTCCCCTTGCTGTCTCAAAGGGTAAGAGATCCTTATATATATTTATACACACTGTTGCATAGTATTTCATGGGTTAAATGTACCACAGCTGTTTTGTCCACTCATTTACTGATGGGCACTTGGGTTGTTTCCAGATGTTAGCTATTAGAAATAGGGCTGCTATGTACATAGGGGTACATACTAGTATATTCTTCCTGATTGGTGTTTGGGTTTCTTACATATTTCCAGAATGGGTCATTGGGTCAAATAGCAGTTCTATATTTAATTTTTTGAGAAAATTCCATACTGTTTTCTATAATGGCTTTATTGGTCTGCATCCCCACCAGCAGAATATGTACTAAGGTTCCCTTTTCTCCACATTCTCACCAGCAGTTACCGTTTGTTGATGGTAACTATTCTGACAGGTATGAGATGATACCTCATTGTTTTAATTTGCATCTGTCTGATGATCAGTGACTGAACATTTTTTCATAGGTCTCTGGGTTATCTGTATGTCCAGTTTAGAGAAGTCTTTGTCTTTTGTTCATTTATTTGAATTATTTGTCTTCCATTTAAGTTGTATGAGTTCCTTATATATTTTAGATATTAACCCTTTATCAGATGTATCATTGCCAAATATGTTCTCCCAAACAGTGGGTTCCCTTTTCATTTTGTTGGTTTCTTTTGCTGTGCAGCTTTTTATTTTTATGTAGTCCCATGTATTTATTTTCTTCTTAGTTTACTTTGCCCTAGGAAATATACAGGTAAACATATTGCTACAAGAGATGTCTGAGATTTTGCTGCCTATGATTCTAGGATTTTTGTTTCACAGCTTACATTTAAGTCTTTTATTCACTATGAGTTTATTCTTGTGTGTGGTATAAGTTGGTGATCTGGTTTCTTTTTTCTTTTTTTGCGTGTATCTTTCCAACTTTCTAACACCATTTATTAAAGGACTGTCTTGACTCCGTTATATGTTCCTGCCTCCTTTGTCGAATATTGAGTGTATTGGCTTTGGTCAATTTCTGGGGTCTTTGTTCCGTTCCCTTGATCTATATGCCTGTTCTTATGCCAGTACCAGACTATTTTGATAACAGAGACTTTGTAATAAACTTGGTATCTGGTATTATGATCCCGCCAACTTTGTTCTTAAGATTGTTGAAGCTTTAACAAATTTTTAACAGTGAAGCAGGCAATCCACATTCCCAAGGGTCTCGAGAACTGCAACATGGGGCAGAAGGTAGGAAGCTTTTGTAGATTGAAAAGTAAGTAACAAGAAAAAAATTGGAGGCCTAGATTGGTTTAGCAATTTGGAACTGACTTGCGGTTGTAGTGCATTCTGGTTAAGCAGAGACTTTCCAGGGACACAGCCTTGGGCCTAGAAATTTATTTCAACAGCCCCCACTCCCTCTGGCCATCCTCTCGACTATTCAAAAGGTTTGTGTTTATTTTTAATGTACTAGTGTGACTCTAAAACTTTTGAGAGAACACAGTAGCAACCATTATTAATATCCACAGTTTGGAGTTTGCTCCTGAGCCAAGGTTCCCAAACCAACTAGAATCAAGTCAAGAAATTATTTCAAAGAGGAGGATACTTTTTTAAGCCAGTTGTCTGGTTTGTGTATTTCATGTAACTCTGCTTCCCCAGAATTATTTTGCAACCTTGTTTTAGAGAAACAGAGGCATTAGAAATCAGAGAAGTGTGTGTTGAAGGTTGGATTACCCTCCTTTGTAATGGCCTGATGTGTGTGAACAAAGGCATCTTCCTAGGTAAAGGGAAGTAAAAGGTTGGCAGAATTATAAATACCTTTATGGTGTAAAAGTTAGGGAATGGGTGATCAAAGAGGGGATGGAGAAATAGTTCTTGATCCTCCTGGGAAACAGATGTCTACCTTGATGTTGGCTACTTCTCTTCCTAGTCAATTTGATTTTGAGGTCTATATATTGTTTACACAGTACCAGAAGTCAGGTAGAGCCTTCTTCAGTTACAAAATATACACTTAAGATTTGACACCTTGAAAATTGGCAGTGATGTCAGTAGTCAAGAATACATAGGATCTTTTCCATGAATTTCACTTTTGCAAGAGGATCGGAGTAAAACAACTGTCTGTAAATGACAAAAGGCTATATAATTGACTTGAGAAGAAAATGGTTATTTCTGTGATACAACGAAATACCAGGATATACCTGGTTTTTTAGGAATTTTATACAGTTTCTGAAACCACTTAACTTATACCCATACAAATGTAACCTAAGAAGGTTAAATAAACATTTTTTATTTAACATATTAAATAAGCTTAATTGGTTTAACATATCTCTTTTATAGTTGACCTTTGAACATAGGTTTGAACTGTGTGAGTCCACTTAATATAAATTTTTTTCAATAAATACTGTAAATATATTGTCCTTATGATTAACATTTTCTTTTCTCTAGCTTACATTTTAAGAAAATACAGTATATAATTCATATACTTTTTATTACATACAAAATCTATGTTAACTTGTTATTGATAAGGCTGCTTGTCAATAGTAGGCTACTGAGTTTTGGGGAAGTCAAAAGTTATAGATGGATTTTCAACTACACATTGGAGGGGGGGAAAGGGATAAGCACCCCTAACCCTTCCTAGAATGTCTCAAGTTAATTCAAAGTCAAAAAGGCTTTAGAATTTGATTTGGGGGAGCTTTAAGTTAATTTTGATAAGATAAAAACATTTGCTTTCCAGGCAGATTTCTTAAAAGCTAGAAAAAAACCCAAAAAACTTTATCTGCAGTTTCTTAAGATCAGACCAATAGACTAAGAAAATTTTGTCCATTTAGCCGAAACTGGTTTGGCTTAATGGATAGAGCATTGGCCTGCAGACTAAAAGGTCCCGGGTTTGATTTCGGTCAAGGGCATATACCTTGGCTACGGGCACTTCTCTAGTAGGGGGTGTGCAAGAAGCAGCAGCTGGTCAATGTTTCTCTCTCATTGATGTTTCTGACTTTCTATCTCTCTCCCTTCCTTTCTATGAAAAAATCAATAAAATATATTTTTTAAAAAAGAATTTTGTCCTTTTAATATAAAAAATATTCTAATTTTGCACCAGTGTGCTTTTTAAAAAAATTTTTTTAATCCTTAATGGAGGATATTTTTTCCATTGATTTTTTGTTTTGTTGTGTTTTTGTTTTTTTGAGTGGAAAGCAGTGAAGGGGAGAAAGAAACATATATGTGAGACACACACATTGCTCAGTTGCCTCCTGACCAGGGCCCAGGATCGAACCTGCAAACGAGGTATGTGCCCTTGAGAGGGAATCAAACCCACGACCCTCTCTGGTGCTCGGGCCGACATTCTAACCCCTGAACTACGCTGGTCAGGGCTTTTTTTTAAAAGTTTAAATCCATTCTAGTCTTAGCCAACTTGGTCACACAGAAATATTTCTTTTTCACATTCTACAACTTTTATATCCATTTGGGTTTTATGTTATGTTTCCTTTCATGACCAGGAGAGCTGACTTTGGTATGAATTCTCGCTCTTCACCAGATTCTGCTAATTTCCCCAGCATCACATTTGCAAATTCCTTTGTGAGTAGAGTTTAAAGTAGAGGTATAGCTCTGATATCAACCAGAATTTGGCAAGGTTTTCCATTTAGTTTTACCTGACTGTTTAAGGGAGTCACATCAGTTTAGGGGAGAGCTCATATGGGGGTCCGCGTTAGAGAGTTGATATAAGTGTTGAAGTTCGTAGAGAAGGATTTGACAAAACTTTCAAAAACACAATTTTTTCCAGTGTCCCAGCTGATTGCAAATGAGACACTGATTTTAGGGCCAGTATTTTGATGATGGTTTTGGGGTGTTGCAGGGCCACTAATTTGGTAGACTTTTATTACCTTGTGGTCCTCTTCAGAGTGAAGAGATGATTCGGTTAGAGCAGTGGTCGGCAAACTCAGTCAGCAAAGCCAAATATCAACAGTGTAGTGATTGAAATTTTTTTGAGAGCCAATTTTTTAAACTTCTTGTAACGCCACTTCTTCAAAATAGACTCGCCCAGGCCGTGGTATTTTGTGGAAGAGCCACACTCAAGGGGCCAAAGAGCAGTTTGCCAACCACTAGGTTAGAGTATTAGTGGAATGTGAGGATAGAGGGGAATAGGAGGAGTCACATCAGTCTTGGGTGGTTTTTTTTTTAAGTTTTTTATTTTTTTATTACTGGTTTTAGAGAGGAAGGGAGAGGGAACCACCGACCAACTGCCTCTGGCTTCATCCCCCACACACACCTGGGACCAAGCCTGAAACTTGGGCAAGGCGCCCTTGACGTTTCAGTCCACAGGCTGACACTCCACCCACTGAGCCATACCAGCCAGGGCATGTCTTGTGTCTAATATTTTCATTTAGCTTTGGAATTTTGAATCCTTTGTGGGAGGGGGTCTTCTGCATACCAACTAAAATAGGCATTCCATTCTGGTTGTTGATCTGGAAACCCTTACTTTCATGTGTACTTTGTAAGGGAATGATCTTACCTAACTAGAACATTCGCCATAATGGTCATTGTAATGTTAAGTTGTTGCAGTCAGAGCTTGCCATTTTTGTAGAAATCTACAGTTGATAATTTTGTATGGTCCTCAAATGGTGTTATACTCAAATGGTCCTTAACAGAAAAATAGCTCCCCACCTTGAAGCCAAATGATTATCTTGAATATCTAAGAGGGCTGTGCCACTGGGTTGGGGATTGTGTGGTGTTTTACAGTGTACCAAATTGCATGGAATTTTTATTGAGGTTAGCATGCAAACTAACTTCAATCTAATGTATCCCATGACCAATTTATCCTAGTACAGAAGGCTTAGATTTAGTGTCGAGTACTCTAACAGCTTACAAGTGTTTGACCTACCATTTTTCAGCTTTGGCCTCTGAGATTCCTATTAGCAATAGATTTATTATTCCTTTCCTGAGAAGCTTTCTTTATAGTGTCAGACACTCTAATGGCTTTTAATTGTCTGGTATATGCCTACTTAGGTTTTGTTGTACCATTGGTTAAAACAATATTAATTTAGTTTCCCAAATCTCCTAGTAGTTTAGTTTATGCTGTGGACTTGCCTCAAGGCTTTGCGTTTCCTAACAGCTATCATGTACCGCATATTTCCACTATAACTGTCCTAGAACCTTTCCGGGAACAATAGTTTTTTTGTTTTTTTTTTTTTAAATAAAGTGTTTAGATTAGAGAGCTACACACAAGGGAGTGGAGCTCAAATCCAAGAGTAACTTACCAGTGGCCCTCAGCTTTGACAAGAGGAACAGTGAACTCAAAAGGTTCAGTGGGCTCCTAGTCTGTGTGTCTTTGTTGTCCTGCAAGCCGTTAATAGTCAACTTCTATTCTTGTCACCAAAAACTGTTTAAAATGATTAAAGAAGACAATTTAGATGTTTCAAACAAACTTTAATACTTGCTGAAGCAGGCAGCCTGCAGTTGCAGGGGGTCCCAAGGACTGGGTCAGAAGGCAGGAATCTTTTAAAGGATAAAGAATAAGGAACAAAATATAGAGCCCAGAGTTGGGTGGCTAGTTACAATATATTTCTGGTCAAGCAGAACATTTATAGGGACACAAAATTTATTCAAGGTTTGGTCTGATGTGGCACCCCAGGCAGAAGTAGTATTCATTTGGGCCTAGAAATTGATTTCAACGAAATTCAACCTATGACCTACTTTTACACAGCCTCAGAGTTAACAGTGCTTTTCACATTTTTAAAGACTTGTGGAGGAGAAAAAAAGCAACATATGTAGTGCACCAAGCCTAAAATATTTACTGTCTGCCCCTGTACAGAAAAGAGTTCCTTGCTTTAAACCATCTGTGCCTGTGGTTAAATAGGAATGACTTACACTTCTACTGAAGCGGGGGTATAAACTCTCTCACATGTGCAGTTTGCTAGGGCAGGGACACCAGTGTGGGTGCAGCAAGTCTTCCCAGTGCAGCATGGGGGTGAGTAGGTGAGCCAAACCTTGGGAGCCCAGTTTCTGAGAACTTCACAATAAGTCTGAACAGTAATAAAAGATGAAATATAAATGTGAAAACCGCAGGTGCTTCCTTTCCACAGCACATCTAACCTAGCATGTATGCTAGATCATGCAGCAACTGTTCAACAAAGGGCAGACAGTTGCATGGTGTGGATAAGCTTGCTGCACTCTTCGTTTGTTTTATTACATGGGAATGAGATTCCCCAATAAATTAACTGAGACTAGAAAAAAATGGGGAAAATTATTTCTTCTCAGCTTCTTGGTGATTATATATAAAGCTCATACTAACTTAAGCATATTGATTATGAATAAGCAATTTTCATTATTAAACTAGAGGTCACGATTTTAATAAATATGCTAATTTACATTGTAAATTTGACTACTTTGAAAGTTTTAATGATACCAAGTTCTTATTGTATTATATATGTTGAGAATTATTCACCTAAAAATTGGGACTTGATCAGGGAAGAAAAGCCACCCTCCCTCTATCAGACATACCTTTTTAATTTTCAGATATACTTCATGCAAGTTCTAGGTGTTTTGGCTCTTTGGGAAAAGACCAATATCCAGTTAACCCACCTTATTCTTGTGTGCCTTACTTTTACAAAATAATCAGAATCCATTTCTTAAGTACCAAGTAGCATACAGAAATAAAACCAGGTTGTTCAAAATGTACCACAACTCTTTGTGAAGATAAAATGCATTTTTCTTCTTTGGTAGACAAGGTTTCAGATCTTCATTTAATTTGCTAGAAATATAAGTTATTTAATAGATCAATACATTTAAAGTCTTCTCCCATTCATACTCAGCTGTCTGGCACTAGAAACTAGTAATAGAAGCCTCTTTTATTAAAATTAAAAGGAATTTACCTTTGTGTACCTGAAAATGGAATGGTTGCTATACAGTACAGTCACCATTCAAAAAAAAATCACATTATAAATGCCTCTTAGAAGAGTTTTTTCCAGCTTACCACGCTCATCAAAATGAATAATTCTAAAGTAGAATTACCACTGTTAACTAGAAGAATTCATCCAAACTGTTGGAAGTTAAATTTGTTAGCACGTTTAAACATTTCTAAGGTTAAGTGCTCACAAGACTGAGATATACAGTGTTGAAAGTTTTTACAACCTGGAAAACCAAGATGGAGTTGTAGTTAAACATGGAATTAACTGCCTCCCACAACCACATCAAATTATTATCATTAATTATCACCTACAATCTGGCTGAATGGAAGTCCTACAACTAGAGAAGAAAGCACATTGAGGCTGATAGGAGGGGTGGGGGCATGGGCGTGGGACAGGCTGGCCCTGTACCCACATGTGGCTGCCCCTCCATGCACATATGCACATGCAAACCCTTGCATCCAGCAGTAAGCTTCATGTTTACAGCAGGAGAACATCAGTGCCACCACCTATATTCTGATAAAGGGCACAGGGATAGGAGAGGCCCTGTTCTCTACAACTTTGCCCATGGAGCATACCTTACACTTAGGTGCATGTGTTCTGTGTACTTTGTGAAATACAGTAAACAATCAGTGTCTACTGACTGTTAAGTGCAACTGGCGGAGCTGAAGCTTTCGATTCTTATCACTGGTGGCCAATAGTACTAGGGCAGCGGTTGGCAAACTCATCAGAGCCAAATATCAACAATACAACAATTGAAACTTCTTTTGAGAGCCAAAATTTTTAAAACTAACGCCACTACTTTAAAATAGACTCCAGGCCGTGGTATTTTGTGAAAGAGCCACACTCAAGGGGCCAAGGAGCCACATGTGGCTCATGAGCTGACCATGGTATTAGGGGAAAGGTGGTTACCTGGACTAGTATGTCAACACCGTCATTCTAAGGGCAACACAAACAGCTATTTCTGCTAATTTTAGTGCTGTTCAAAGTTGCATGTGGGGAAAATGGATACCCATTTTTCTTTTGGACACACTGAGCAAATAACAGTGTTGGCCCATGAATAATCATGTCTGCTTAAAAGGATTTCATGCTCTATTTCTTTGTTCTAATAGTGAGGATTGAGGGTTTTTAGATCCCTGCATCACTTACCTGTAGTGCCCGACCTTTAGTCTCAATGGGGAGGGTAAATGCTGAAACGGCACACACAACACAGACGGATGAGAAAAGACACAGGGCCCCCAGCAATGATGCGCTCATCAGAACCTGCAAGGCACAAAGAATGACAATTTATTGTGCTCCAGGTACTTCTAAACATCCTTACGTCAAAGGGGAAAGGATTCACCACACATGAATGAAGATCCTTTATGGCCATTCTGTGTTGTGCTTTTGTGGGATTTCTCCAGAACTGGGACTGGCAATATGCATTGGCCGGCTTAGACTTGCCTCTGTACCCGCCTTCAGGCATTTCCAGAGCAAACCAAGATCCCATCCCCTCTCAGCTTGCTTAACTTCTAACCCTTTCATCCATTTGGTGACCCCCTCTGCCAAACATCCATTTTCCCTCTTCAATTCTGACAGGATGAACCAGGAGAAAGGTGTGTGTGTGTGTTTAAATACTTTAATCTTTATTGTTCAGTTTATTACATTATTCCCCCTTTTTCCCCCTATAGCTCCCCTGCATCCAGTACCCATCTCCCCCTTTACAATTACCTCCCCCTCCCCACTGTCCTCTCCCATAGGTATATGATTTTTGTCCAGCCTCTTGCTGCACCTCCCACACCCCTTTTCTCCCCAAGAACTGTCAGTCCATTCCCTCTCTATGTCCATAATTCTGTTATATTCACCAGTTTATCCTGTTCATCAGATTTTTAATTCACTTGATTTTTAGATTCATTTGTTGATAGATGTGTATTTGTTGTTCATAATTTTTATTTTTACCTTTTTCTTCTGCCTCTTCTTAAAGAATACCTTTCAGCATTTCATATAATACTAGAGGCCTGGTGCATGAAATTCACGCATGGGTGCGGTCCCTATGCTTGTCCTGCAATCGAAGCACAGGTCCCAGCTGACCTCCGGGTCCTGGGCAGCACCTGGGCCCCCAGGGACCCATGTGCTCCCTTCCAGCTGAGTCACATTGCCTGAGTCCCCACCCGGAGATGTGGTGAGTTCTGCCAGACGCCGTGGGCCAGGGTGCAGCCTGGGCCTCTGGGCCACACGGAAGCTGGGCAGGCAGAATGCTCTCTCCAGGCCAGCCTTGCAGATCGGCTCCTGCGGGAACCCGCAGGGAGCCCAATAGGCCCTGTGGTCCTGCTGGCTATGGCCTGGCTAATGTGGAAAAGCCAGGTGGATGTGAGGCAGGCTCCTCTCAGGACGCCCAGCCCCAGCCCCCAGGTAGCCAGCAAGAGGTCGCGCATCACCAATGCTGTGTTCTGTGCCACCCCCTGGTGGTCAGCACACATCATAGCAAGCAGTTGAACTCCCATTGGCCGAGGGGACAATTTGCATATTAGGCTTTTATTATATAGTATTGGTTTGGCAGTGATTAACTTTAGCTTTTTCTTATCTGCGAAGCACTTTATCTGACCTTCAATTCTGAAAGATAGCTTTGCTGGGTAGAGTAATCTTGGTTGTAGATTCTTGCTATTTATCACTTTGAGTATTTCTTGCCACTCCCATCTGGCCTGCATCGTTTCTGTTGAGAAATCCACTGACAAGCATGGGTGCTGCCTTATAGGTAACTGAGTGTTTTTCTCTTGATGCTTTTAATATTCTCTGTCTTTTGCTCTTGGCATTTTAATTATGATGTGTCTTGGTGTGGTCCTCTTTGGATTCCTATAGTTTGGGGTTCTGTGCGCTTCTTGGACTTTTAAGTCAATTTCTTTCACCAGGTGATGGGAAGTTTCGGTCACTATTTCTTCAAACAGGTTTTCATTATCTTGCTCTCTGTTTCTGGCACCCCATAATTCTGATGTTGGTATGCTTGAGGTTGTCCCAGAGGCTCCTTACACTATCTTCAATTTTTTGGATTCTTTTGGCTTCTTGCTTTTCCAGCTGAGTGGATTTTGCCTCTTTGTATTTCAAATCTTTGACTTGGTTCTTGCGGTCCTCTAGTCTGCTTTTGGGTCTCTGTATAATATTTTTTATTTCAGTCAGTGTATGCTTAATTTCTAGTTGGTCCTTTTTCATATCCTCGAGGGTCTTGTTCATTTCCGCATAGGTCTTATTTCCTCGAAGGTCTCATTAAGTTCATCGGCCTTTTTTTTCTCTTGAAAAACCTTATAACTGTGATTTTGAACTCTGTCCAGTTGTTTTTTTTCCCCTCCATTTCTTTCACATCTGATTTCTTTCCATGTCTCTACATGGTGGCTGCTTTCCTGAGTTGGTGGATTAGCTTTGTGTGGTAGATGTCCTCTAAGGGACAGTGGCTCAGCCTCCCCAGTTACCTGAGGTGGATACTCTTGGTGCAGCCCTTTATGGGTTGCACAGTCTTGTGGAAGTTAAGCCTAGATTATTGTTGTTAGCACTAGGAGGGTTTGACCTCCAGGCCAATTGGCTGTGAGGATCAGCTGTGCCTAGGTTGAATGGGCGGAGTCTCCGGGCTGAGCAGGAAGCCTTGATTTCTGTCAGCTCCGCCCTATGCGGCACCTGGGTCTCTGTGCCTGGTGGTAATGGCTGCAAACACCTCTGAGAGAAAGCTGCTGCCAAGCTCTACTTGCTGCCAGACAATTCAGCCTCTCCCCAAATGAGTCTGCACACCCAAAGTCTCGCCCAGGGTTGTAAAACAATGCAGTTCGGTGGTTTCACAAACGAGAGAGCAAGTCACGAGTCCTCTCTGCACGCTCACATGCTTATGCTGTTCCTAAGTTTACGCACCCTCTCCACAAGCTCACAGACCTCTGCAGTGCCCAAGTTTCAGCGTGCTTCCTTACTGTCCAGTTTCACCCTGTATGAATATGGGTTCTCCGAGACTCGCCAGGAACTGGGGAATCAGTGCAGTGGGACGCTTTCGTCTCCCTCCCTGTTCGAGAAAACCAGCTGGGTTTGCAGCTGCCTGCCCTACCCGCTTGCACGCGCCCATGGCTCCAAACTTCTGACTCCACGCATATCTTCAACCCTGCCCTCTGCCGCTCCTTTGAGCCAGTGTCCTATCTTTACTTTTATTTGTGGAATTTTCACTCAGCCAGCTTTCCGGTGATTCTGGATGATGTTCGTTCTGTTGTTGAGTTGTAGTTTTGAAATTGTTGTGTGGGGCAGCAAGATAGGTGTTTACCTATGCCACCATCTTGGTTCCTCCTTGTGTTTTCTTTAAGAAAAAAGATAATCTCGGGGTCTTTCTGAAAACATAATGTGTCTTGTCCATTAGGCTTCACTGCATGTGTGACAAAACCATATAGAAAATTTTCCCACAGTAAGAATGGATTTCTGTCACTCTACATACATTCTTTGGCCTGGATCCTCTCACCCTAGTAATGGCGAGCAAGTTCATACACTCCATCTCACATGTCAGTTTCTGCAGGACTGTTCCCCCAAGTTAGTGGTTGTCAGCTACTCTCACAAAAATGACCTGAAGTCATTCGGGAGCAGCAAGACTCTGGTGCCACAGAAAACTGCACTTTGGGGAGGCCTAGAAACAATGGTCTAGTCCAAATGCCTTGAATTACAGATGAGCCAGGAGTCAGAGCTAAGTGACCACTTGTCCAAAGTCACATACAGCTTGGTACTCTTACCACCCCTTAGGTCCTCCCGAGATAGGCACTTTAAGAGCCTGTCCTTTGCAGAGGCCTGGGGCCTTTCAGAATCCTGTCTAATGAAGTAATATGCAAATTGACTGTACCTCTGATCAAGCCATGCCCACCAGCCAATCAGGAGCAAATTATGCAAATAAACCCCAACCAAGATGGCTGTGGCCACTGAGAGCAGGAGGGAGGCTTGGGTTTCCCCGGCAATGGAGGAAGCCAAGCTTTCCGCCTGCTGTTGCCAGCCTAGGTCTCCACTCAGTGCTACAAAGTTTCAATTATAGAAGATACATAATCTCAACAGAAATGGCAGCAGCCATGGAGCTGAAGAGAGACGAGGCTAGGGTTGCCGGGGCAATGGAGGAAGCCAAACTTCTGCAGCCCTAGCCTAGGCCTCCACTCTAGGCTACAAAGTTTCAAACAGAAATGGCTGTCTCCAGAAGGCTTAGCTCCACTCCAAGCTACAGTTTCAATTGTAGAACATAAACTAATCCCAGATCCCAGGGCCTCCGCTTGGGTCGCTGTGGGGGCATGGCCGGCCTGCAAACCACCATAGGCCCCTTGCCCAGCCCCCCCCCCCCATACCCTAAGGGAACTCCCACCCTGATCCAGGACACCCTTCAAGACAAACCAGCCCGTTCCCCCCGCCCCCATGCACTAGGCCTCTAGCCTATCTAATAAGAGTAATATGTAGACTGACCATCACTCCACAAGAGGGCTGCCCCCCATGTGGACACAAGATGGGCAGTTGGGATGGACTAGGCCTGCAAGGGAGGGCAGTTGAGGGCGATCAAGCCTGCAGGGGATGGCAGTTAGGGGTGACCAGGCTTGCAGAGGAGGGAAATTGGGGGCAAACAGGCTGACGGGAGCAGTAAGACATCAATTATGCTGGCAAGGGTAGTGGTTAGGGGGTGATCGGGCAGGGAGGCAGACTGGTGAGCAGTTTGAAGCTATCAGTCCAGGATTGTAAGATGGATGTCCAACTGCGCAGGATTGAGCCTAAACAGGCAGACATTCCTCGAGGGGTCCCAGATTGGAGAGGGTGCAGGCTGGGCTGAGGGACGTTCCCCCCCCCCCCAATGCACAAATTTCATGCACTGGGCTTCTAGTAGTAAATAATCCCTTTGGCATGTGATAGAACCCATATTAGCCTCATTATTTTGTAGTTGGCCTATGTATTATTTCTGGTTTTATTTCCCAAAATAAAGTGCATATAATTTTTCTGAAATAGGAGTTGTATAAGTGAGTGTGTGTGTGTCCATCTATAAGGCAGGGAAACAGGGCTCAGAAAAAGGAAAAGATGCAGGAATCAAGAGACTGGGCAGCCTGAATCATGACCAAATCATACAGTAGTTAGGCATGTGTCTAAATTCTGCCATTGTTGCCCCTTTTATTATTGGAAATCAAAATTCTTACTACCCACAAAATGAACTTTAAACTGTCCCCCACCTCATATCCTTTGCACCAGATTCCAAGTCCTAAGTTGTGTGGCACCCTGATGGGTCGGTTGAGTTTAGCTCATAAACTGCTCAACCAGCTGGGGTGAGAGAGAACAACTGCTTTGTCTTCTCGGTTTACCTAGAGGGCCACCGGACTCTGCTTCCTGGCAGGACTTGAGCAGTCCACTCAATGCTCCTGGATAGTCTCCTGAATTCCTTTATAACTTAACCAAAGTTATTTGTATTGTTTGCAAGTGAGAATTCTGAGTAATACCTGCTTTAAAAAATCATCTGGGAAGTTTAAAATGCAGATTTTGGGCCCTACTCCAAATTCACTGTATTAAAAGGATTTGGTAATCTCTACTTTTAAAAGCCCAGACCAGGGACAAAGGACATCCTATATAATAAAAGGGTAATATGCAACTTGACCCTAATGGCGGAACAACCAGTCACTATGATGTGCACTGACCAGGAGGCAGACGCTCAACTCAGGAGCTGCCCCCGGGTGGTCATTGTGCTCCCACAGGGAGCTCTGATCAACCACAAGGTGGGCTGATGGCTGCAAGCGCAGCGATGGTGGCTGGAGCCTTTTTCACCTCTGCAGCTTAGGTCTGCAGTTGGACTTCCCCTGAGGGCTCCCAAGCTGCCAGAGGGATGTCTGACTGCCAGCTTAGGCCTGATCACTTGGGAAATGGGCCTACGTTGGCAACTGGACATCCCCTGAGGGGACCTGGGCAGCAAGAGGGTGCAGGCCTGGCTGAGGGACCCCCTCCCCTGCTGATTGCACGAATTTTCACGCACTGGGCCTCTCGTTACCTAATAAAAGTTTCAGTCCAGCCGAAACCGGTTTGGCTCAGTGGATAGAGCGTCGTACTGCGGACTGAAAGGTCCTGGGTTGAATTCCGGTCAAGGGCATTTACCTTGGCTGCGGGCACATCCCCAGTAGGGGGCGTGCAAGAGGCAGCTGATGGATGTTTCTCTCTCATTGATGTTTCTGACTTTGTATCCCTCTCCCTTCTGCTCTGTAAAAAATCAATAGAATAAAAAAAATAAAAACAAAAATCCTAAAGATTTATACACCAAGAGGGAGCCTCAAAATGCATCCAGTAGCCCTAGCTGGTTTGGCTCAGTGGATAGAGCATTCGAACTGCAGACTGAAAGGTCCCGGGTTCAATCTCTAATAGGGGGCATGCAGGAGGCAGCTGATCAATGATACTCTCTCACACTGATGTTTCCCTCTCCCTTCCTCTCTGGAATAAAAATATATTTTTAAAAAGTGCATCCAGTAAAAACAAAGGAGAAATAGATAAATCCACATGCAGATGGAGACTTGAGAACCCCTCTCTCGGCAATTGATAGAACTAGATACAAAATAAGCAGGGATATAAAAAAAAAAAAACGCAAACGACACGTCAACTACCAGAATTTGATTGGAATAGAACACACTGCAACAGCAGAAGGTACATTCTTTCCTAACCCATGGAGCTCTCACCAAGACAGACCATATGCTGGGCTATAAAATAAACCTCAAAAGATTTTACAGAATTAAAATTATAGAATGGGTTCTCTGACTAAAATGGTATTAAGCTACCAATAAAGATAACAGCAAATCTTCCAAAGCGTTTAAACTGTGGGTCAAGGAAGTCTCAAAAATAACACATATACTGAATGTGATGAAAATACAACAATATTAAGTTTGTGGGACATAGCCAATGTGAACAAGAAATACTTAGGAATAAATTTAAGAAATGTATAAGACATGAAAATTATTACTATTTAAGGGTATGAAAATTTGAATAAATCTTATTAGAAAAACAGTATATTAAAATTTTATAATTCTCACCAAAGTAATCTAACGCTGCCCAGGTGGTGTAGCTCAGCGGTTGAACATCAAGCCAGGAACCAAGAGGCCACTGGTTCGATTTCTGATCAGGGTACATGTCCGGGTTGTGGGTTTAATCTCGTTTGGGGGTGGGGGTGCAGGAGGTAGCCAATTGATGATATTCCTCTCTCATCATGGATGTTTCTATCTCTCTATCCCTCTCCCTTCCACTGTCTCAAAATCAATAAAATATATTTTTCAAAGTAAGTAATGCTAATGAATTTTTAATCAAAATCCCACTAGGATTTTTAAAATCAATTTTCAGGAAAATTTGTTTCTATAATTAATTTGAAAGAAAAAAATCTGAAAACATGTCTGGGAGATAGAGTCTGAGGGAGGTTTTTTAGCCCAAGAGGCATTAAACAAGGTTTCAGTCATTAGCAGTGTGATTGGTGCCAGAATAGATATAAGAATCTATGGAACTCTAACCAGTTTGGCTCAGTGGATAGAGGGTCGGTCTGTGGACTCAAGGGTCCCAGGTTCGATTCCGGTCAAGGACTTGTACCTTGATTGTGGGCACATCCCCAGTGGGGAGTATGCAGAATGCAGCCAATCAATGTTTCTCATGTTTCTGACTCTATCCCTCTCTCTTCCTCTCTAAAAAATCGTAAAATATACTTTTTTAAAAAAAGGATCTATGGAAATTTGATTTATTATAATAGGGACGTAGTAAGTCAACCGAGATGAGCAAAAACCTAAGGATGATTAATGGCCTGGAAACAACCAACTAGGCATTGTTTTGTTGCTTTCTAAAGCTGGATCCTAACTTCAGGCCTTAAGCATAAACTGACTTTCAGTGTTTTAAAAATATGGATAAATAAGTGATGACGGCCATTAAGCATGACACAAAACATTAACACAAATGAAAATAGTTGGTAAAAAATATCTTAAATTTTGCATGCCAAAAAAAAAAAAAGTAAGATAAAAAAGTAAACCACAAACAATAAATATCTACATTATAGTAATAAATGGCTAATAGCCTGTGGAAAAATTGCAAATCACATTAAACAATTTACAAAAAAAAAATACAAATGGATAATAAAAGGTGCTCAGCCTTACTAAAAATGAACAAATTACAGATTAAGATGATATAATGTACTTTGTACCATATTAATAAGGCTTGAAAGGTTATTATTCCTTTTGTTTGTGATGGATGGAAACAGGGATGCTTAAGAATGGTTAATATGTTATATCGTGAAATGCATAAATTTTAGAAGAATGAAATTTGACAAGATCACAATTTAAAATACGTACATCCTTTGACCTAAAAATTACCCAGTAGAGCTTTTCTATAAATTCTGCTTTTCCCGCAGACATATTTCATTCATTCTCATGTCTGTGTCCTATTGTAGAGGCCCTCCCCACCACCCTGTACTAGTATTAGCACACCCCTCATCACTGTCTCCTTTCCCTATTTTATATGTTTACATAGCATTACTCATATCTGACATATTAATAAGCTGTCCCATGTCCCTTCTCCACTATAGTGTAACTTTACACTTATACAATATCTGGAGCATAAAAGAGTGTTGAATAATAGTTGCACATGTACAAAAGTGTAAGGTGCATGATGTTCATTGTCCCATTGTAAAACCATAGAGAAGTAACACAAGCAACTTACTCATAAACAAGGTAATGACTGACTATGGCATATCCACACAGTGGAGATCTATGCACTTACTAGTACTTAAAAGAATGAGGTTGATCTACATGTACTGGCATGAAACAATTGATGAGAAAAGGCAGTTGCAATATGTAGATATCCTATATAATAAATAGCTAATATGCAAATGGTCATCACGCCCTCACACTGGCTCCGGGGGACCTGAGGCCATGCCCCCTCACCCACAGGGCTTGACGGGAGTGAGAGTGGCCGGGTCTGGGTCTCGGGTGATTTTGAGGCACAGGTGAGCGGGGACTTAACTCTGGGTCCCGCGGCATGCCCCAGACTCTGACAGGAAGGAAATTTTCATATACATTTTACTAATTTTCTTTCATCTCTGACACTTATATTATAAAGGACAAATAACAATATTAAAATATTTCCTCTAATTCCCTTTTAATGTGCATGCATTTTGTGCACCAGGCTACTAGTATATATATAAATATATAGCTGTATGTTTTAGGTATTATACACGGGCCTGTCTACATACACACTCACATACATGTAGAAACACAATGTAAAGATGTAAAGACATCTATTTGATGGCTACCGACAGCCTTTAAGCCTCATCCTCCTTTCTTTCTCTTGTTCTCCAACTTGTGGACAAACTTGTAAAAAAAGCCTGAGTACTCCCTCCCTTTTGTGCTGGCTGGAGATTTGAATTACATAAGCCCTAGCATGGGAAAACTCAATCTAGCCAAAATGGAAACCCAGGCAATCAGCTTTCCTTGCCCTCAGGCCATTTCAGATCTGTGAGAGGCCTGTCTTCCCTCGGAGATCTGAAGTACATATGTAACTAAGAGGTATATCTATACTTACACATACATATGTATGTATATAGTACATATATTATAAATATAAAAATATATATGCACATTTACATGTATACAGATACTACTACTGGTACACAGGCACACCAAAAGAGACAAATATATGCCTAGAAAAGCATTTAGAAGAACATGCCCCAAATTAAGAGAGACAGTTGTTATCTCTGATGACCAAATTACAAGGAATTTTTCCTTCCTCGGTTCTCCATTTCTGTATTTGAAGCTGCACAACAAACATTTTTATATTCAGAAAAAAATCCCCAAATGATTGTAAACCTTGTTAATATAAATAACCACAGAACTGTACTTCTGACTCAAGAAGTAAAATAAAAAGCCAATAAACCTACAAAATTAGTGTAAAAGAATGTATAAAAACAAAAGCCTAAATGAATAAATTTAAAAACAGGAACAGGCGGACTTGATAAATTGATCCAAGAGCTATTTTAGAAAAAAATAAAGCTAGTTATGAAAGTGAAAAATCATAGCCCACTGGTGTGGCTCAGGAGTTGAGCATTGACCTATACTGAATCAGGAGGCCACAGTTCAATTCCCAGTCAGGACAAATGCCTGGGTTGTGAGCTAGAATCCCCAGTAGGGGGTGTGCAGAAGGCAGCTAATCAATGATTCTATCTCCCTCTCCACTTTGAAATCAATAAAAACATTTTTTTAAAGTAACATAATTTTAAAGTGAAAAAAATCCCAAAAACATGGAATTAAGAATGTGAAAGAAATAATCACTAATACAGAGGATGAAAATACTATCCCAAAACTTATAGTCTGTTTTAGGGCAAAATAAGGAGTAAAAAGAGGAGGAGAAAGAGGAGAGGGAGGGAAGGATGAAGAGGAGGCAAACAATTAAGTGAAATTAGAAGCTAATCTCCCAGCTGATATCTTCCCTATTGATGGTGGTGCCTTATGCCTCTCAAATCGGGGGCCACAGACTGATTGTCTCAGATTCACTCAGGACACCTATTAAAAACACAGAATTCTGTATATGGTGCCAGACACAGAATGAAGCTTTGAGTGGAAGTCCTGGATGTTCATGTTACCAAGTTAGTTATCCTGGCAATTCTGACGCACTAAAGCTGGAGGACCAACCATCTCCAAGGGAAGGCTGACACCACGCCCTGCTGTCTGAAGAGCTCACCCCACCCCAAACCCAGACACCACCTGTCTAAAAACTGCACCCCTATTTTGGGTTCTGCACCCCATTACCATGTGCAGCTGGGGGTTTTCTTGGACACTATCCAGCAACTCAATTCTGACACTCTCTCCCTGGAGGTGGCATCAGGACTGAGCGGAGGGCTCAGTCCTGTAAGGCTGCCCCTCTTCAGGTGCCAATCACAGTCCTGGTTCTTACCTGCACTTCTGACCAACTGGCTGTGAGTCAGAGGTTCGATTAATGTGCTAGAGCAAGTCACATGACTCAGGAAACCTGTTTACTCACTAGATTGTCAGTTTATAACAAAGGATGTTATGAATCAAAAGCCAGATGAAGAGACACAGTGGGTGAGGTCTCAAACAAAGGCACTTCTGTCCTCGTGAGAATGTGGGCCCCTGCCCAGTGGCACGACAGCTTTCTGGCTCCCCACCTGGAAGCTGCACACACACTCCCTTTGGGGTTATGGAAGCTTCAGGACAGAGGAATGACAGACTAAATCCCTGGCCACTGGTGACAGAGTCAACCTCCAGCCCCTCTTCCCTCCCCAGTCAGGGTGGTGGGACTGAAAATCCCAACCCTTTAATCACATGGTTGGTTCTCCTGACAACCAGTCCTCACCCTGAGGTACAGTCCAAAGGTTACCTCGTTAACATAGCGAGATGTCCTAGTGGCTCTCATTTAGGAAATTGCACCAGGTCTTAGGAGCTCTGTGCCAGAAATCGGGATGAAGACCAAATATATCTTGTTAAAAAATGACGATATCACAAGCCACTTTTAGGTGCATTTGTACAGAGCCCTGACTCTTGGCCATAACTGATTGGCTTAAGTGTGAACAGTTAACCAGGCCTGGCCAATGAGAGGCCCTTTCTAGGGATGCAGAGAGGCATCCTGTCTTCTGGAGGCTGGATGGAAGGACATGTGCTTTGGATTTGTGGGGCTAGCCCAGCACCCTGGTTTTCAGGGAGACGGGTGTAAAGCCTGAGGAGCGACCACGGGCCCCAGATAGCCCTGAGGAGGCAGTGCCTGGGTTCCTGCCAGCCCCTGCCTGGAGCAGGCCCTCCAGGGCCCAGCCTCACTCCAGCTTTTTCTGTGGCAGCAACACAAGTGGATTCCCATTTCTTGTGGCCAAAAGGGAATGAGCAGAGGGGGCCCAGCCATCTAGCGCTCTGAGGCACCAGGCCCACGCAGGTCTCCAGATCTGCCTGTTTTCCTCCCGAAACAACACCCCAGCCACGGGTCCAAGTCAGCTCTGGATCTCCCCCAGCCTGTGTCAGATTGGCCTGAGCACTGGGCCTCCCGTGCCTGAGGCCACCTCCCAGCAGCTCAGCTCTCTCGTGTAATTGCACCCCTGGTGGAGCCCATTGTCATCCATCTGCACAAGCACCTAATGTCACCCATTTCTTCGCATCCTCCCACAACAGCACCAACAAAACCCAAACACTGCTCTCCATGCAACACCTGCTGGGGACTGATGGGAGCTTGGACAGTAATTGAGCTTCTTCCCTATCCAAATTCACCACACAGGGAACAACAGCATCGCAAGAAAACTCCTTGAATAAGCAGAAGTCTGGTTACTTCTGCTTACCCTGAAGGGACCCGGGTCCCTCTTTACCCACCTCCCTTAAGCCCACCTTCCTGCAGAGACTCCTGGGTGTACCTGGGATATAAATGGTGCGACCATTGCTCCAATGCGACACAGTGAGCCGCTGGTCCCCATCCCCAAAGCGCGCATGGTGGTGGGGTAGACCTGGAGGGAGGGCACACAGCACCAGTTAGTCCAGGCCTCTTCTTTCTCACCTGCCCTTCCCTCCCCAGGTCAGGCTTTGGTGTATGCAGGGATGGGAAAATGCAGGGATATTACCAGCCTCATTACCTAAAAAATAAATCACAGTAAGGATATACTAATAATAAAAAATACAATAAGTAATAAGTAATAATATAAGAATAAACTGTGTTTGGCATACTCACAACTGAAAAACCTACTTTTGTCCACACCTGTACATTAAATACCAAATATTCTATATAGGATATAGAAGACATTCATTTCCTCAGGCACACTACTTTGAATTTTTAAAATTTATAACTATCACTAAAAGAATAAGCACTTGGAAATTATCCTTTAAGCAAATTCCAAACTATGCATTGTTAATGTATTTTTATTGATTTCAGAGAGAAAGGGAGAGAGAGAGACTCAATGATAAGACAGAACCATTGGTCGGCTGCCTACTGCACACCCCCTCCTGGGATCAAGTCCACAGCCCAGGCACGTGCCCTTGACCAGAATCAAATCCAGAACCCTTCAGTCCGCAGTCCAACGCTCTATCCACTGAGCCAAACCAGTGAGGGCCAAACTATGTGTTTAATTGAATATTAAAAATATAATTTTAGAAAATAAAGCTCTGGAATCACACAGATTTCCACATTAGAGCTAAAAATGCATAAGGGCGGTTCTACTAAAGGAAAATACTTCCCAAGTAGTGATTCAATGAAACCTTTAAAAAGTGCCATTGGAAAGGTCACTAGTTCGATTCCCAGACAGGGCATGTGGCCAGGTTGTGAGTTTGATTCCTGGTTGGGATGCATGCAGGAGGTCTATCAGTGTTTCTCATCTTTGTTACTCTCTCTCTCTTTTCTTTCTCTCCCCCCACCTCTCTCTTTCTCTCTCCCCCAACCTCCCTTGCTCCTCCTCTTTAAAATCAATAAAAACATTAAAAAAAAGAGACAGTGCTGGATACATGCTACACCCTCACCCTGTTCTCACTGCAAAATCTTATGACATAAACTACTTTCTGCAACTTTTACATTTATAGTAAAACCTCATTAATCTGTACTTCATTAATTCAGAATTCTTATAGGAACCGGCAAAAGTTGAATAAGAAAGCAAATGTTAGGTAACAAATGATATTAAAAACTCTAGAGAATTTTCTCTCAATACTGTACAACACTCAAAAAACAGTTTTTATCATTTCATTAAAACAAAGCACGCAGCCCTTTTACTAGGCTGTATCTTGTTAGCCACCATCTGTCAAGTGCAAAAGCGAAATGCAAAATTCATTCCTGCCTCAGCGGCCACTGCTATGTTTATAGGAGACGGGGTGTAGTCTCAGGGGAGCTTGCTTGCTTTTTCTAGAAAATGAGGCTGCTGACTGGACCGGAAAATAACGGATTTGGATACATGGTGATGTTTTTTCCCCCTATATATAATATTAATAAAGTATTTTGTTCAGATTTTGACAATTCTGGGAGATAGAATAAATAAATGATTTTTAAAATAAGTATCAGGGGAAAAAAATACTTAGAAAGGACCTTTATGAAAACATTCCAAAATGTTAAGCTGAACATTGCCAATATAGCTTTAGAAGCAGAGCATATTACACACTGACTCTAAATTCACAAAATCGTTTTAGAAGATGTTAATGGAATTAAATGAAGTATTCTGTCTATGCCAAATATCTCATCATTTCCTATCTTTATCTGGGCGGGGAGAACATCTCCCTGCAGCTTTCATGTCTTTGACACGTCACGTCTGTAAACTGAATAACCTTCACATTTCCCGGAATGGCAGCTCACTGAAGGACAAAACCAGTAAAATACTACGTTTCCTCCCCAGAAACTGCTCATTTCTAGGGATATTAGCTCTTTAAAGTAAGGGTTAATGGGAGGAGCCTCCAACTTCCCCAGCCAGGGCCTGATACATATACATATAGATACATATAGATGATACATATACATATAGTAGATGTATCAGTTCAGTACGTTCAGAAAGACTATGTTATTGTTAAATTTCCATGTAAGCTACATGCAGCCAGTAACAGATGAAGGGATGTGATCTTTCAGAGGAATAAAGGTGAAGAATACATCCCAATTTCCAAAAGAGGGAAATCGGGGTTTTACATTTTAACAGCAACATGCAGTGTGGGCCCTGTTTCTCTGGAAGCATGGTGCTGGGACAGGGAGTTGTTTTTTATTAATGCTATCTAGGAGAAGGGAGGAGGTCCTAAGTTTCTTCTCAGACACTGGCTTGCACTAGACTCAAGGGAGCAGGGGACAGTCCCTTTCAAATCAACCTGGCATCATTTTAATGGGATGTTTTTAGAAAATCATCGGAAGTCAACAGAAGCCAGGGATGCATTATCTATGGAAGGACATCCTCTCTAAGTAGCTCAGCTCATACTCCCTGAAGGAACCCACCCTTCCCCAAACTAACCTCAGCGGTGTAAATGTAGATGGTGTTGAAGTTGGCAGCCACCAAAGCCCTCAGCATAAAGAGGAAGCCGATGAGGCCGGCACTAGAGAACAGAAAGCAAGAGAGAAGTTACCAAAGGCAACGTGCAGGGTCTTTCCAAGTGCATGACAGATGCCATCACCCACCACAGATGACTAGCTGCTTCTCAGCCTGCCCGATGAGGGGTCCTAAAGCAGATGCCTGACTTGAACCTTCAATCCTACTCCCCAACCTCTCCACTCCCCAAAGTGTGCCATTCTAGCCTGGTCCCCCAAAATGGTGAAGAAGTTTGCAGAATAAGTGGTTTATATTATAACTGAGGCCACTCTAGGGTGGCAAATTAAAAGTTAAATAAATTTTCACACCATAGGCGTGTGTTGTTTTATCTTGACTTATAGTCAGCATAATTTATTAACAACAAGGGTCCCATTTCTCCAAGCTTGATATAAAGATCCTAGATATGTGGGTGAGTGAAATGAGCAGTCCCATAGTGTATCCATATCCTGTGATAGCTGAAGAGGACTGGGTCAGGGGGAAGAGAGAGGTACCAGCGTAGATGCCTAGCTAAGATCATTCTAGACCATTGGTTGGCAAACTGCGGCTCGCCACTCTGTTGACTAATGAGTTTGCCAACCACTGTTCTAGACAAACAAGCAGACCATTCTCTACTCTCCTGGTGAAAGAGACTTGACCCTAACCCCCAATGAACACTATGGGTTAGAAGACCCATCTTAAAACCACTGCACAAAATTTGACTATTTTGAAGCAACCAGAGAGAAAATACCTTGAAGTGCAAATATTGAGGAGAAGGAAAAATAAAGCTGTGCAGCCCATGGTGATAGACAGGCTCAGCCGTCTGCCCAGGAAATTAATGCCCAGGATATTCAGAGGATTCACTAGGAAGCAAATGACAAAGACATTTCTGGAACCTCAGAAGGATGGCCTGGTTCCTCATTTCAGGAAGAAGCAGCTTCACAAATCGTGGGTCCACAAATGACATGCACTGGTGGGTATAAAGGCTTTCTCATGCCCAGGTGCTTACCAGGTAGGTCTGTTGTAAATTGCCTACTTGCTAGGCTATATTTTAAATGTATATGGTTTTTCATCAAATTCAAGGTGTCATTGAAATTTAAGTACCATTATTTTATGTCTATTAAGACAGAAACAGTACTGCAAATTAAAATCTAACATGCCATTGCAAGATGCATTCCAATTTCAGAGATGTTAAAATGTGAAGACAGCCTGCCCGGATGGCTCAGTGGTTGAGTGTCAACCTGTGAACCAGGAGGTCACGGTTCGATTCCCGATCAGGGCACATGGCCAGGTTTGGGCTCATTCCCCCTTGTGTGGTGTGCAAGAGGCAGCCGATCATTGATTCTCTCTCATCACTAATGTTTCTCTCTCCCTTCCTCTCTGAAATCAATAAAAATGCATTTTAAATGTGAAGAAAAAATACATCTTAAAATGGACAGGATTTTGTAATTCAAAGCCTGCTCCTCCAGACTTCTCCCCACCCCGAAGCACACGGGCTGCTGTCAGCATGATCTGGGGCCGTGGTCGACAAACTGCAGCTCGAGAGCCACATGCTGCTCTTTGCCCTCCCCCTCCCCCCCGAGTGTGGCTCTTCCACAAAATACCACGGCCTGGGAGAGTCTATTTTGAAGAAGTGGTGTTAGAAGAAGTTTAAAATTTTTGACTCAAAAGAAATTTCAATTGTTGTACTGTTGATATTTGGCTCTGTTGACTAATGAGTTTGCCCACCATTGATCTGGGGAGTTGCTCAGTTCTGCCAAGTCTATAGAGGGTCACACTTCTCCCCTCTGGGGCCGAGACGCCTTCTCCCCCCCAAAACAGAGAGAGGCCCATCTGTAGAGACACTTACAGGCAATTTCACCAATGGTGCTAATAATCATGGTCCGGTAGTCAGAGGGGGCAAACATGTGGCAGTAACAGGGGCTCCGGCTCTCTTCTGAGACCCCCACGCTCACCACCATCTCAGACTCGGACTCGGACCTCGAACCACAGACCAGGTCCCGCTCCAGCAGCTCGGTGCTGGCTAGGATGACCCCATAGTAGGCGAAAGAGATGCCCAGCCTGGGAGTGAGGAAAGATAGACATGAGAAAAGCCGGTGCCACCAAGAGCTGCAGGGAGATGGGAGAGGGCTTCAGGTGGAAGGTGGGTGGGGAGGGGGGTGTGGCGGGTGCGGGGGGGCAGAAACCCCAGCTCACATATCTGGGGGACTCGGGGATGGAAGCCACACAGTGGGAAACAGATTTGCAAGAGCAGGAGCGGCTGGGTTAGAAGGACCCCCAGGCCCGGTGGAGTTTGAAGTCTTGATTAGTTTTTGGTCGCTGCTGTTAACGAGTTAGCACAAACTTTGTGGCTTAAAACAATACACTTCCAGTACCTCACAGTTCTGGAGGTCAGAAGTGCTCTGGGTCTGGCTGCCTCCTCGGCTTCAAGTCTCAGAGGCAAAAACGTGATCGTGTAGGCAGGGTCCCGGGCCTTTCTTGTGGGGGAGAATCCATTTTCCAAGCTTACCCAGAAGTCAGCCGGGTGGAGCCAGAGAACTCATACCTGTTTCCTCGCTGGCTGTTGACCAGTTGTTCTCAGCTTCTACCTGCTCCCCTCACTCCCCATCTTCAAAGCCAGCAGCACGGGGTCGAGACCTTCTCATGCTTTGAATCTCTCTGTCCTCTCCTTCTGCCTCTTCTGTTTTCTCTTCAGCTCTCTGCCCAGCTGGAGACATTTCTCTACTTTTAAGGACGCAAGTTATTCGATGGGGCCCACTTGCTGAATCTGAATCCTCTCCTATTTTAAGGCCAGTAATCAATTACATCTTCATAGCCCCTTCACATCAGCACCTGAATCAGTGTTTGATTGCATCAGCAGGAGTTGGGGTCATCTTGGGGTCACTTTAGAATTCTGCCCATCACAAAGTGTCTTTAGCAGGCTAGGATGAGCCACAGACGGTTTTTGTGTTTGTTTTATATTTTCTCCCCATTCTTTAATATATGTCTTTAGTGAGATATAAAAATAACATACAGAAAAGTTCTTCCATCAAAGTCAAGAAAAAAAAAATATCAGCCTCCCGGTTTTTTCAGAAATGGTTGCAAAAGTCAGCTGACAAAAAGACATGTGGGGACAATCAGAGGAAATCATGTATGTCCTGGGTATTGGATGAGAGTAACCTGAGGATCATTACTCTTGTCAGTGTGTTTGTAGGATTGTAGTCATCTAAGAAAACGCCCTCAAGTAGTTGTGCCTTAGTGAGATATCTGGGGATGAAATGTCAGAAGCCTGGGGCTTGAAAATACTTCAGCACAGGAAAATGTAGCTGAGGCTAAGGGTGAATAGCCATCACGGTCAGATCTGGGTGAGGAGCGAATCCAGGTTCATCCTGGCATCCTCTACCTACATGAGTGTTTGGAAATTTTAATAATTAAATATTTTTTTAAAAGCAATACAATTATCTCCCCTTGTTACTAAAGTCGCTTTAATTTGGCTGATTTCCAAATAATAACAGTATTTAAAAATTTTTAAAGTGTCAAGGGGAGACACTTAATAATGATTATATCAGAAGAAGGTAGATAGACAATCATTGTCCTGAATTCAAATCCTAAAGATTCATTTTGCCTATTTTCTATCTTTATGTAAGTGGGATCACATCATATGCATTGTGTGTCTGGCTTCTTTTGCTTGTTATTACCGTTGTGAGATTCAGCTATGTTGAGTGTTGACTCTTAGTTTTCTCATCTTCATTAATGCATAGTATTCCACTTTATGAATATAACACAATTTATCCATTATGTCTTTGATGGAAATGTAGGTTGTTTGTAGTATGGGCCTGTGGCAAATAAAATAATGCGATGGACATTCATGTAAATGTCTTCTGATAAACGTATGTATGCATTTCTGTTGGGTATAATCCCAGGAGGGGAATTGCTGAGCCATAGGATATGCATATTTTCAACTGTGATAGATTTTTCCAAACAGTTTTCCGAAGTGGTTGTACTAACTTGAACTCTAATCAGCAGTGAATGCAACAGTTCCTGTTACTTTATATTCACCCAACACTCAGTACAATCGGTGTTTAATTTTGGCCATGCAAGTGGATTTGTAATGGCGAACCAGACTTCAAAGGATTAAAAAGTGAGGTCCTATGTTGAGATGCAAAATAAAAACACTGTGGATAATTAGGATTCTTTTTTTTTCCTCTCCTTCTTTTAAATTGTTATTTTACTTATTTCTTTGGTTGGTGTATTAGTAAAAAAAATGAGATTGCTGGGGTCTTTCTTGTGTTTTTTCCTCCCCAGTAGCATTCAGAATGGATTTACTTTAATAGACTTTCTATAAAACTCATTTTGATATAATTACATTTTTAAAATCCTTAATCTAGGATAAGTTTTTTAATTATTATTTTTTTTTTTAGAGAAAGAGAGAGGAAGGGAAAAAGAAAGAGAAACATCGGTTGTCTTCTATATGTGCCCTGACCAGGAATCGAACCCGCAACCTTTTGGTGCACAAGAAGATACTCCAACCAATGAGCCACAAGCCAGGGCTGAAGTAACTACATTCCTACCATATGACCCAGATCTGTAACGTAGTCCGCAAATATTTAGCATCCAACAGGTCTGCAAACCTTCCTCTTTTATCCTAGGGTAGTGAAAAGAGGGAAACAATAGACTTAGTGGGTTAAGGACAAGCAAAGATGTCTCTAATATTTTAGATATTAAATATGAGTAACATATTTTAAAACAAGGACAACGTGGGAAGTAGGGAGGTAAAATAACCACTGAATTCCTACGAGTACATCCCACCCAAACCCATAATCATTTTTAACACATGCATCCCAGCCAATCAATCTCTGCACACTTGTTTTCACTGGCAGGCACCCGGACTCGTAGAATTTATAATTTTAACGCTTTCATTCGTCCTCTTTTCACCGGTGCTGGCGAGGGGTGTGGTAGGACATAGGAGGATACATGAAAACAACCATAAAATTAATGCAATATTCTTTATTATTCTTTTTTATTAAGATGAAAACCCTAACGTTTATGAAGTGTGTGAGGCTTTTAAAAGAAAAAAAGTCATACATTTTAAAAGAGGATAGAACATCCGATTTCTTTTTGTATCTTTAGGGTAATTGGCAAAAGTTCTTATCCACAGTCAGTACCTATTAAGTACTTTTCCATAAAAATAAATGAGGATGAGTTCCATATTATTGACAGTAATGGGTTTTATGTAAAGTTAGGGAAGCTTTGGGGGTTCTCAGCTGAAACCAATTACTCCTTTCTCACAAATAGACCTGGGATCAAAGGGCTCTTGAAAGAGACCAGGATTTCTCTCTCTCTCTCTCTCTCTCTCTCTCTCTCTCTCTCTCTCTCTCTTCCCCCCCCCCCCTCTTTTTGTGAATCCTCACCTGAGGATATTTTCCCATTGATTTTTAGACTGGAAGGGAGAAGGAGAGACAGGGAGAAACATCGATATGAGAGAGACACATCGATTGGTTGCCTCCTTCATGTACCCTGACCAGGGCCAGGGGACCTGCAACCAAGGCACATGCCCTTTACCGGAATCGAACCCAGGACCCTTCAGTTCGTGGGCCAACACTCTAGCCACTGAGCCAAACTGGCTAGGGATCTCTCTCTCTCTTTTTTAATTGATCTCAGAGAGAAGAAGGGCGTGGGAAAAAGAGATAGAAACATCAACAATGAGAGAATTATTGATCAGCCCCCCTCCCCACCTCACCCCTGCAAACATCCCCATCAGGAATCAAACTGTGACGTCCTGGTTCATAAGTCGACCCTCAACCACTGAGTTACACCTGCTCACAGAAAGAGCTTGAAGGAATTCAGAGGTCTTTTGCTTCAGGGACCTGGAGGTTATTGTGGGTGGAATGAAGCAATTGACACTTTACTTCCATCAGCTTTACATATTGGGGCTCTGGCTACTCATCATTGGAAACTTCTTATCTAGTCCTATCTTCCCTTTGTCCAACGCAGAATATGTAGCTCAGAGAGGTTAAATGACTTGCCCAAGATCACACAGCTATGTGAAGGCAGAGCCAGCCCAGAATCCAGGTCTCCAGAGCACCAGTCCTGAGTATTGGCCATCTAACTACCTGCTATGTCCCCTTGGTTTAGATATGATTATGGTCCCCTACCTCCTCAAGTCTGTTGGAGATTCAAAAAGTTGAGTCTTATAGTATTCCAATGAGTCATAAATATTATCCTAATAAAGTTATTGGGTGAGGAGCCTTTGGCTACAATGCAAATGGGTGGACTCGTCTACTGCATCCATGGTGTGGCCCTTCCTCAAACAGACCCAAGGCCTTTCATCTCAGTGTCTTTGGGGTAAAGCTGCCTAGGCTCCACGGCCCACAGCATCTAGCCCAGCCTCCTCGACGTTGCCTCTGACAGCAGCCATGTAACCAAACACACCTCCCTGCTTCTGGTTTCAGCTCACACCATTCCTCCTGCCTGTGGTGGCTCTTTCCTCATTTCATTGCTTAACTTATGCCCCACCAATGCCTAAAGGTGGCTTGCCATGCCTCATGGTCTCTTCTCTGCTCTGATCCTACACAGCTCACCTGGTTCCAGGTGTCTGGGCTCTGTTATTGATTCTTTCCCATATAAGTCTCTCTCTAACCAGGTTGTAAAAGGCAGGGCCTACTGCCTGTATCTCTGCAGCCACAGAGCCTTGTACAATGGATGAGTGAGGAGGACAAGATCATTTAATGGGCGTGACGGATGGGCTACGAGCTGGAGGCAGAGAAGAAATGTAGAAGGAAGAAGTGGGGAGAAGAAAGGAAAGGATGTCAGAGGGGGTGGAGGATAGAGAGTACTAGAATATAGAGGGGGTGGAGGAGGAGGGTGGTTGTTATGGGAATCGTGTCCCCCCAAGTTCATGTTGAAGTTCTAACCCTAGAATGTGACTGTATTTGGGGATAAGGCCTTTTTTTTGTTTTAACTGATTTTTTTTTTTTTTTTTTAGAGAGAGAGAGAGTAAGGGAGAGGGGGAGAGAGAAACATCGATGGGAGAACAAAATATTTATTGGCTGTAGCTGCATGGGAGGATACCCAACCAACTGAGCTATACAGGCCAGGGCTAGAGGTAAGGCCTTAAAAAATAATTAAGTTAAAAGGAAGTCATTAGGGTAGACCATAATCCAATATGACTGATTTCCTTATAAAAAGAGATCAGGACACAGACTCACAGAGAGAAGATGATGTAAGGATACAAGGAGAAGACAGCATCCACAAGCTGAAGAAAGAGCTCTCAAAGAATATATATATAGTCAATGAGAGCACATGTCTGTTTTTTTCTGTTAGGGACAGGAAAGACATTTATATCTCAAGAGTTAGCATAATGTTTGTCACATAATAGGCTTTTATAAATATTTGTAGAATAAGTGAATGAAAGCAGGTCAGCCATATCTTCTCCACATCCCTAGTACATTAAGTCTTGGTTCAGTCCAACTCATCCCTATCCCTAAGGTTGATGTTATCACTCTCCTTGAGTAACACACAGATAGTAATATCTACTAATACCTACCCTTCAAATAGTACCTCAGGATTTTTTCTCTTTTTTTGTTAATTAACTAGAGGTCTGGCCTGCGCCATCTTCCAGTCTGGGACCCCTCAGGGGATGTCCACCTGCCAGCTTAGGCCCGCTACCCCCAGGGATTGGGCCTAAGCTGGCAGTCAGACATGCCTCTCACAGTCCAGGGCTCTCGCAGTCTGGGATCCCTCACCTCTTACTACTGCCTGCAGTGGAGGCTGGAGAGCTCCCGCCACCACCACTGCGCTTGCTAGCCGTGAGCCCAGCTTCTGACTGAGCAGCGCTCCCCCTGTGGGGGCACACTGACCACCAGGGGGCAGCTCCTGCATTGAGCATCTTCCCCCAGGTGGTCAGTGCGCATCATAGCAACTGGTAGTTCCAACGTTCGGTTGATTTGTGTATTAGGGTTTTATTATATAGGATTTAAGAAAACATCTTTTTGAAGCACACACAGACATTAATAAAAAGTCACTATGTAGCCAGCTGGTGTGGCTCAGGGATTGAGTATTGACTTCTGAATCAGGAGGTAATGGTTCGATTCCCAGTTAGAGCACATATCCAAGTTGTGGGCTCAATCCTCAGTGTGGGGTGTGCAGGAGACAACCTATTAAAGATTCTCTCAGCATTGATGTTCATATCGCCCTCTCCTCTCTGAAATCATATGATTTCAGAGTAGGAATATATATATATATATTCTAATAAAAGAGTAACATGCAAATTGTACCTTCGCTACATCCACAAGCCATGCCCACAATCTACGCCCACAATCCAATCAGAGTGATTATGCAAATTAACCCAACCAAGATGGCAGTTAATTTGCATATCCACATGCAGAAGACATCGGAGAAGGAAACCAAGCACTGCAGAAGGGAGCAAAGCTGCAGAGAAGTAAGCAAGCGGGTGGGGGAGAAGGGAGGGAGCAAGGCAGAGGAGACGAGAGGAGGGAGGCAGCAGAGAAGGAAGTGAGGCAGTGGAGAAGGGAGCAAGCAGTGGAGAAGGGAGCGAGCAGTGGAGATGGGAGTGAGCCAGGCAGCAGAGAGAGCGAGGTAATAGAGAAGGGATCGAGGCAGCAGAGAAGGGAGGGAGCTGTGCTCAAGCCACAGGAAGCTCTATTCTTGCAGGAATCTTCCTGCAACGGGTCTCTAGTACACACATACACACACACACACACAATATAGAGAACAAAAGGAAAGTCTCAATAAATCCCAAATAATTGATAATATCCTCTGACCAAAAAAGTGCAATTAAATTAGAAACAAAGAATCAAAAAGGATTATTAATAGATAACTCATCAGTTAAACAAAACTCATAACAGTTACAAAATAGTAATAAAATTACTCTGTAACAAAACTTGCTAAATGTAGCTAAATAGTTTATTAAAATTAAAAATGACTGAAAATAAATAAGCAAACTACTGTGCTCAAGAAGCTAAAGGTTAGGAGAACATAAAAAGCCAAGAAAGAAAGCAAAATTAAGAGGAGAAACTAATGAGTCCACCAAAAAAAAAAAAAAAAATCAATAAAGAGAATACAACCAAAAAGCAACCTTACTCTTTGAAGTTTAATAAAACACAAACCTCTAGTAAGACAGACCAAGGAAAAAGAGAAAGGCACAAATAAAGGATATTTAAAGATGAAAAAAAATCTCACACAGATTATTTTGAAAACTTGCAAGAGAACACTGGGAACAATTTTTATGAATAAATTTAAAAACCTAGATGAACTGAACAATTTTCTACAATTTTCTATAATATGCATTATCCAAATTGACTCAATTAAAAGTATTAAACATAAGCAGACTCTAATCCTTATGTAAATTTAAATTGGATTTTAAAACTGATTCTTTGAACACTCCCTAACTGCCCTCCACCACTCCAAAATAAACATCAGGTGTAAATGCCTTGTAGGCAAGGTTTAGCAAACATTCAAAGAGGCTTATTCCTGTCTTATAGATACTACTAGTGGCCTGATGCATGAAATTCGTGCATGGAGGGGGGTTCCCTCAGCCCAGCCTGCACTCTCCAATCACGGACCCCTTCGGGGATGTCTGACTGTTGGCAGTCAGAGATGTCTGACTGTTGGCAGTTGGACATCCCTCTTGCAATCTAGAAACACTGGCTCCTAACCACTCACTGACCTGCCTGACTGATCGCCCCTAACCACCTCTGCCCACCTGTTCACTCCTAACCACCACTGTCTGCCTGCCTGATCGTCCCTAAGTGCTCCCCTGCTGGCCTGGTTGCTCCTAACAGCCTCTGCCTTGCCCCACACCTGGGACCCAGGCTCCCCTCCCTCTGGCCAGCTATAGGCACCCAGGCCCTGGGCCAGCTTCATTCAGGCCGGCCTCAGCCACAGGCAGCCGCAGGCACTCAGGACCACAGGGCATGTGGCTTGTCCCCCTCCTGGGCCAGAGAGGCAGGCACAGCTGTTGGCATCTGGGACCGTGGAGTGGGTGGCTTGTTCCTCTCCCAGTCCGTAGCCTGTCTGGTTCCCAGTCCTCTCTCCCCAGTGTTGAGTGTCTGAGCCATTATGGTATGGTGGCATGAAGGTGTGATGACTGTTTGCATATTAGCTCTTCATTATATAGGACTTTAACTTGTCACAGTATCTTCAAGTGGATATTTTGCCACTTCACATCTTGTATAGAAACTTCACTGTAACAAAATTTTATTTTTCCCAGGCAATCTTTGTGCTATTGTTGTCATGTATTTTACTTACACAGATGTTATAAAACTGATATCACATTATTATTTGTTTAAATAGTTAACTATCTTTAAATATATTTCAATAATAAGAAACTTCTATTATATCTTTTCCTATGCATATACTGTCTTTGGTGTTTTCCATTTCTTGGTATAGATCATTATTTGTATCTGGGAAAATTTTTATTTCTGCTTGTAGGACTTCTTTTAACATTTCTTACACTACAGATCTGCTGGTGATTTAAAAAATTCAATCTTTTATACATAAAAATATTTTTAACTATTTCTAAAATAGCTTAAAATAGTTAAAATATATTTTGACTATTTTAAACTATTTTAAAAATATTTTCACTCAGTCTAGGATTATAAATTGGGAGGATTTTCACCCTTGTGAGTACTTTAATGATGTTGCTCTACTATCTTCTCTTTTACACTGTTTCTGATGAGAAATCTTTTGTAATCATGTTTATTCCTGTGTATAGTGCGTCTCTTTTCTTCTGACTACAACCTGGCACCCAGCCACCTCAGGGCCCCTCGAAGGATCAGGGCCTGGTCATCTCTGGGTGGCCCTGCCCACAGCCTGGCCCGACCTAATTCCAGGGCCGGAAAGGGCCCCCGCCCCTCACGCTGCCCCTCGCTTCGCCCCCCACTCCTGATTGGCTTGTAGTGTAGCGAAGGTATGGTCAAATTTGCATATTACTCTTTTATTAGATAGGATTGTTGAGGTGGGGACAGGTGAAGAGGGCAGGAGAGGTGGGAGAGAGGTCGGTGAACTCCAGGAGCCTGGGACTGAGCCGCCTGCGGGTGAGTGAAGAGGGTGTCTGGGCTGGTGTGTGCAATTAGTGCAGATTTCCCTGAGAGTCCTAAACCAGAAGAATTTAAACACCACATTTTGGTGGGTTTTTTAAAAGCATTTAATGAAGTTTATAACTGATATCAAAAGAAGATGAGGCCAGTACAAGAAAATTAAATATTAAGTCAATCTCTCACCTATAAACAATGATGCCAATCCTGTGACTACCTCCGCAAGGTAGGTGTGATTATGCCCATTTCACTGATGAGGAAAGTGGAGGTAGGTAACTGACCAGAGCTCCCTGGTGGATTCAGTCCTATCTACTCTGCTCTTGTCGCTATTCCCTCCAGGGGCAGGCCTGGAGAGCTATGACCCCTTCCCGCTAGCCTTCCATGACTAAGGGGATTTCCGGGTGGTCCCCACATGGGAAGGAGACCTCCCTGCTGGGCACTCACCAAGATGGGCTCCCGCAGCTGCCCCTCAGGCATGGCCGAGCGGTTCATCTTGGCGATGTGCTGCAGCGTAGCCAGGGCAGCCTGAGTGTTTCCGGTGGAGACATTGAACCGAGCAGATTCAGGGATGAACTGAGCACAGATGACAGAGAACATGAGAGCTGCAGCTGCTGTGCACCCAGGGGCACAACTGTTATCTCCATGTACTAACTACCCCACCGCAGTTTTCAGTGATGGAAAGGGGTGAGGCAAGCGTACACACAACATAGCAGGCACGCTCGTGCATCCCAGGTTGACTTGGAAGAAAAAAGGTTGCATTCTCTTTATCATAGTGTCATCTTAGACAACAGCGGGCTGACCTGGAACTCCGTTTCAACGTGGCTCAGCATACTTTTAATACAATGAAATTCTTGTCTAATTTGAAAGCATACCCTCCCCAAGGCCCCCAATGCCCCTTCACTGCTTTGCTACCCCAGTCCTCTGCAGGAATCCCAAGACCTCCCCACAATGCGAAAGATCACCGCAGAAGGCACCTACAGCACCCACAAGGGCCTCCTGAATGTCAAGGCCCTTACCCACCTGATGAATACTTTGAACACCACACTCAGCAGCGGCACAGGTCTCCATGGAAGCTGGGACCTGGAGAATCACCTTGACCTGCTCCCTCCCCCTCGTGCTTCCCACCTAGTCCAGGCTGGTTGGTGCTTCCTCAGGAAAACATCTCCCAGGTAGCACCTCGCTCCCTATTCCCACAGCCAATGGGCAACTCAGGTCCTCCTCATCTCCCACAGGAAGTGTCCTGACACTTTCTAACTGCCTTTCGCCCTCTGCTGCCCAGGCTTCACCCAGCCCTGAGCCAGTTTCCCAGCACAGAACCCCTCTCACACCCCAGAGCCCCTGGCCTGTGAGGCTCTTCCTAATCTGGACACAGGCCTGTCTCCCGAGCCTCCCCCAGCACCCTTCACCCCAGCCACCCAGCCTACCTCCTCTCCCCCAGACACATTCTGTGCATTCGCACCTTCAGACAGGTCTTTCACATTAATTAGCCCTGCCACAATGCTTACTGAGATGGATACTTAAATAAAGGAAAGATGTGGGTAAGCGACCAAAAGGCCACTGGACCACCAGAGGGAAGGATGGAGGGAGACCAGTGAGCTTCCTCACCTTGAAGGCCAAGATGAGGATGATGCCAGGAATGGAGGCGATTCGGATGAGCCAGCGCCACCCGATGGTGGGGATGACCACAGAGGCCAGGCCGATGATGAGCAGGGAGCCAGCAAGCCAGAAAACCTGGGGCAAGAATAAGGACACAAGTAATACCTTAATTAATAAAGAATTAAAAAAAAAAAGAATGGAAGATGAAATCCCTCCTCTCAAACCTGCTCCAGACTTCCTCTCTCAAGAGCTGCCAGGCCCAGCACTTTACCAATGCAAGAGGGTGAGATGGAGAGAGGAGGGTCTTTGACTGAGGAGCCATGTTCTGGTTCCATTCAGTGCCTGGCTGACTGGGTCAGGGACTTCACTGCCCGTGGCTTTGTGAGCCTGAGTGGGGGTGGGGGGTAGGGGACTCACAGACAAAGGGTCAATAATGTCACCAAAGTTTTAAAGATCAAGGACCCCAGACCTTGGCTTTTATTTTCTCAAATAAGTAATTCACTGGTTCAGAGCTCAAGGTACAAAAGAGAACACTATAAAAAGGTTTTCTCCTCCTATTTCCCCGCCACCAATTTCTCTCCTCGGAAAGGACCTGTGTTCGGTTTGTTACATATTCCTAAAGCTGTTCTAAATATACACAAGCTAATAAGAGTATAGTATTATGCTCTTTTCTTTTTTCACAAGTGGTCACGTAGCATAACTAATGCTTACACTTTGCTTTTCACACTAAATATATAATTTGGAGATCATTTTATATCAAGGAATAACATGGCAGCCAATTATGACCAGGCCCCATTGATTGGGAATTAGGACAATTCTGAATGTTCAGTCTGAACATTATTTCCACTCTGGAAAATGGAGAATAAATGATCATTCCATTCCACCTCACAGAGATGGAGAGAGGATAATATCCTAGAAGATTCTTTGAGGGACTACTTAGGGATGACTATTTCATCACCAAGGGATTCTACTACAAAAATGCACACAAGATGACCTCAGGAAGTGGTAAGGGCCACACAAAAGAAATAATGTGATGGAGACTTGAGTGATCAGGGACAATCTCTCTGAAGAGACAATGGATACGAAGGGTAGTAACAAACCATTGCATAGACCAGGGGACAGGTGACGTGGCATTAAAGAGGATTTTAATAATGAGATGGCAAAAAAAAAGTTTAATTCATGGACATGACACACATTTTGGAGGTTAAGGGGACAGGACTGATGGACACTGTGGTTGAGGGCCCATTGTAGGGGACAAATCAGTAGGGCTTGGCCATTCATTGAATGGAAGTGAGGGGCAGGGAGGGGCCAGGGATGGTTCTGGAGTTTGTGGCTCAGATGACTGAAGGAATAGGATTTGCTGGTAAGTGAAAGTCTTCAGAAAAAGAAGAAGAGATTAGTTCTATGAATTTGTATTTGAGGAACATGTAGGGTAATCAAGTTGTTATCAGGTAACTGGTCACCTGGGTCAGAAATTCAAGGGGGTGCTCCTGGTGGTAGATAAAGACTTGGGGGGGGGGTCATACACACGTAGATAGCTAAACATATTGGAGTAAATTAGATGACCCAAGGAGACCTGGAAAATAAGAGAAGCAAGGAGAATGCATAGCCAGGAAGCATGCTAAGGACTGAGTGGCAGGTACAAGAAGCAATGCCCACAGATGACCTTGAGCAGGACCATACCAAGGAAAACATGTTATATGTAAAATCCAACCCCTAAGTATTAAAAGCGTGTATGTCCACTTCAACAAAGATCAGAAGAATAAGTCTGGGGGAATGTAAAGAATTATTTATTGTTTGTTAGGTTTCTAATTTGTTGTTGTTGCCTAAATTTAGTATCAGAAAAGTTAAAAATAAATGTAAAAGCAGTGTCCTACTACTTTACTGTTGTCTTTTTCCTGGGACCTCTGAGAGGCCAGGGCTTTTGGACAAGGATGGCATCAAAGGCCAGGTCGCCCCGGCCTCTCATCAGTGGCCAGTGGGGCCTGAGGGGCAGGAGAGCATCCCAATCCTCTCCTCAGGACAAATGCCTCATCAGGGGGGTTGAAGCATGGCATGGTCCCCCAGGCAGGGGTCAGTGACAGGCACTAGTATCCTGGGGAGAGAGGTGAGACACCCTAAAAGGGTGGTGGCTATGTCCCTCCATAGAGAACATTCATTGCAGATGTGTTCTGGGCGCCTGTCACCCCAGTGAGATCAGCCATTGCCGTTTCCTGACTATTGAGGAAGGGGGTGCTGTGCTCTAAATGCTGCAGTGGGTGATGGAGTCCTGGCTCAGGGAACTCGGAACTGGACCTGTGCTGCCCAGCATTCCAGGCAACAGACAGTGGACCTACCCTAAGAGCAGTCAACCTGCCAGAAGGAAACCCTGGAACCCCATATTCTCTAGGTGCAGAAGACTGGTTAGAGTTCCTATTTACCTTACCTGCGACAAGGGGAGCATGTAGCCTCGATATTTCGTGGGCAAAAATTCAGTCTTTATAATCAGCCTACACAGGAAGGGGAGAGAACATTATTTTGTTTTTAGAAAACCAAGTAACTCATTTGAACAGTTATAATTTTTCTTGTCACAGAGATAAAGACTAAGAAAACATGACATTGAAGTGGTAAGACATGTGTCTATTGCTCTCAAATAGTGGGTCTTTGGTCTCCCGACACCAAGGGTGCTCCTAAAATTCTTGAAATGTCCTGGGTGACAGCGATGCCGGGCAGCACCTGGAGAGGCCAAACGGAGACCTCAACCGGATCCAGGTCCTTGTCACCGAACAAGAAGGAATTCAAGAGTGTGACGGGAAGATTTAGCAAAGCACAGTTCATTTATTAAAGTGATAGTACTCGCTTGAGAAGTGAGAGTGGGTGACCTTGGAGAATGAGACACCCCGGTGGTGTCTGGGTGGGAGGTTTTTGTTAAACGTGGGCAAGGTGGGCATAGGGTAGTCCTCTGCTTCTAACGCTGGTGGGGTGACTGCCACCTGGCTCATCATTGTCTCTCCTCCCCGGATAGTGATTTCTTTTTGGTTCTCCCAACCCGGTGGTCTGTGAAGGCCATGTCTGTGATGTTCCGGCCAAAATAGAGAAGGGGAGGGTAGAGCCTCAGGCCTTTGTTCCCTATTCTACTTTCTTGCTCAGTAGGACCATCCTTTGTTCTACTGAGGAACTCTCAGGCTCTGCAATGAGGGCTGGCCTCTGGAAAGACTAAGCCACGATTAGACAGTTGGAATGCTTGGTCCTGCCCCATCTTCCAGAGAGGAGAGGGACTGGAAATTGGGTTCATCCTCAGTCATGCCCACACAGTGATGCCTCCATAAAAGTCTCTGCAGTGTGGCATTCAAAGACCATCAGGATGCTGAGCACAGCCGTGTGCAGGTGGGTGGCGTCCCCCAGTTCCACAGGGAGGAGGCTCCCGGACTCGGGGCCCTCCAGGACTTGTTCTGGGTATGTCTTCATCTGGCTGTCCATTTGTGTCCTTTGAAATAGCCTTTGTAATAAACAATCCTCTTGCAATAGTAAGTAAACTGCTTTCCTGGGTTCTGCCAGCCACTCGAGCAAATTCTCAAACCTGAGAAGGGGTTTGTAGGAACTTCCGATTTGCAGCCACGTGAGCCAGCAGCTGTGGGTAAGCTGAGGACCTGTTACTTGCACGTGGTGTACGAAGTGGGGCCATCTTGCAAAACTGGGCCTTTAATCTTGGGAACCGCACGAACTCTGGTTAGCCTCAGAAAGAACTGTAGGGCCTCCAGCGGGCACCAGAAACTTGTTGGTGTGGGGAAAATCCACACAGCTGGTGTCAGAAGTGATTGTCAGAAATAGTGAGTGCAAGCATTGAAGGAAAACAAGAGAGTTTCCTAGACCATCATACATCAAAATATAATTGTTACAGCTGTAAAAAAAAAAAAAAATATATATATATATATATATATATATATATATATATATATATATATATATAATGAAGCCACTTCCAAACAGTTGGAGTCCTGGCTTCTGTGGTTAAGTGGTTAGAGCATTGGCCCATACACCCAAGGGCTGAGAGTTCAATTCCTGGTCAAGGGCACACACCTGAGTGAGGGTTGGGGTGTGTGAAGGAGTCAACCAATCTATGTGTCTCTCTCACATTGATGTTTCTCTCTCTCTCTCTCTCTCTCTCTCTCTCTCTCTCTCTCTCTCTCCCTCATCTCTTTCCCCTCCTCTCTCTCTCTCCCTCCTTTCCTCCCACTCTCTCTAAAAATCAATGGAAAAACATTATCTCTGATAAGAAACAAACAAAATGGAATCTGAGCTGCCATCCCAGACAACCATCTTGCATGTCTTCTCAAACCTCTGGAATGTTAAAAATGGGCAAAATTACCTTTGCACTGTGCCTGAAACAGTACTGTATTCCAAATAACTGCTTTCAAAGATAACAGGAAAGCAGAAAATTAAAGTCATTCTTCAGAATTAGTCACTATGTCAATTAGTGACTATGTATCTGCACCTGTAGAAATTCCTTCCTTAGCATATCTTCAGCCATAGAAATTCCTTCCTTCTAGTCACGTAATAATTCCCCTTCCCCTTCCCATAATCACTCCCTTGCCTTCAGCTCCCAATTGGAACCCTGGGTTTTTGCTGGGATTGGTGCTTCCTGAATACCTATTTTCTTGGTTCAAATGAGCATTTGTTGCCTGTCACTGTGGCTTTTAAATTTTAGATTAATACAGCTAAGATCCACATAAGAAAACAAGAAGTAAAAGTAAAGACTGCTCTTCTGTTTATACTTTTATTCCTGATGTTATATAAATGCTTGTATGCCCAACATTATTGGAAGTCAAAGTTATTGAATTTTCAGTTATCTCTTACTATTTAAGAGGTATTAGCCTATCTCTTTTGCCAGGAGAAATGTTGGAAATATGTTTTCCCAAGTCTGATTTGCTTTTCTAAAATACACTTTGGAAATTAAAATACCACCAAGAGCAGATAGTTCCCTCGCCTAATAATGACAGTCAAAGCACAGTTTCTCATTAAGTATGTATTAATTCTGTGAATAGAATATATGAACTCATATCTCATCATCTTTCTAGCTGTTCTTCTCTATTGCAGTTATTAGCAAGGGTTTAGTTTTTAATGTGTGCATTTATTTGGTGTCCTCTGAGGGATGCTTTAAAATTTTACTAAACTTACTCCTCCAGAGCTCTGAAGCACAAGTGATATTTAACCCATGCCCCAGGAAAGAACAATTTCTTCCCTACCACATTAAGGTAACAATTAGGTGCTTTGAAATCTCCTAATATATTCCAAGGGCACTTGTTCCCAGGCACCCAGGAGAGAATGGCCTTAGAGGCCCTGTTAATTTAGGGAGGCTCCCAAATTGCTGAAAATATAGCATCACCTCTTACACACACACACACACACACACACACACACACACACACGATACTGCACACTCATCCAAAGGCATCTTTCAGTGCCGCACGCCCTGCTCCACAAATTCATTTGACAAAGTCTTAAATTATAGTACAATGGCACTTTTAAACGGTCATTCCTAAATGTTCCAGGTGCTTATGGTCAAACTAAACTCTTCCAACAAATTCAAGAAATGAATAGGTTGTGTTGAGGTGGACATTTTTGTTTCTGACATCATATGCCACTCTTCATTTGGCATTTAGTCTAACCAAATAGTATTCATCTAAAAAATGAGCAACCTTAGGAACAAAAAAGTTAACCCATGCTCAATCCAGCAGTCTGCTAGCCTGACCATCAAACATCATTTGGACGAGCCCATAGCAGCTAATGAAATAAGATGCCATCACTTAGCCTGAACCGGTTTGGCTCAGTGGATAGAGCATTGGCCTGCGGACTCAAGGGTTCCAGGTTCTATTCTGGACAAGGGCATGTACATCCCCTGATTGATGTTTCTCTCTTATCAATGTTTCTAACTCTCTCTCTCTCTCTCTCTCCCTTCCTTTCTGTTAAAAATCAATAAAATATATGTTTAAAAAAAAGATGCCATCACTTACAAATAAAATGTTCAATAATAATTCGCACAAGTGAAGTTGATAAATTTGCAAGTTATTGATGGTATTACCAGCCCTCATTGTCTAAAAGATAAATCATAAGTAAGGATACTACTACTACTAATAATAATAATAATACAATAATCGGTGAAGTCTTTACCCCTGTGAATGGCCAGACACACCACAGCCCACCATCATCCGCAGGAAGACAAACCAAATGTACGAGGGAGAGAACGAAGTCAGCAAGGAGAAGAAGGCTCCCCACACGAACGAGAGGAGCAAAATCTGAAGCAACAAAAAGGAAGTTATTAATGGGACCTGCCTCCATAGAAGATGGGGGAACCCTCACTTCAGAAGGTAATTTTTAATTTCCATCCAGGTGATTGCTCATCTGAGGGGTTCACTGATCTCCCCCAATAAAATATATTTTAAAAAAGAAAAAAATTATATCTGGCTTTTGAGGCTATAGATGGGTGCTTCAGACATACTGTCTAAATCAGTAGCCAGGAGAGAACCACGAGCCTCCTTAAATTCTTCACGAAGGCACACACCTTCTGCAGAATTTCAAAATTAAAGGTCAATGATTACAGAAAATTGTTCTCTTAATATCCACATAAATACGCATCTCAAACAGGTCCAAGGAAGTTTAATTGTTTCCAGACCCAACCTTATCCTTCCTATACATTCTTCCCAGGGGCACCACGATGACCCAACCTTATCTTTCTGATGCATTCCTTCCATTTGATGTAAAACTCTCAAATACTGAAGTGTATGCACCCTAACTGGAACTTCTGAAATGCCAAATGTGCTTTTGCCTACTTTTCTGTCTCTACGAGCACCACTCACTGCTCCAAATTTGGAGCAGTTTCAGGCTTCTTGAAGCTTTGCTCTTGGCTATAGGCCTCAATAAGGCCCCAATAATATTCTTTCTCAAATTTGCAGATGGAAATTTTCTTTCCATTCACACTGTGTAATTTTGCTCTTGACAACACCTGTGACTGAATGCTTTTCAAGATTTCTTAACTATTTGTACTTCTTTTGTAAATGCCTTTCTACGCTCTTTACATTCTTTTGAGATACTGGTGGGGCTTTTTGGGGTGCGTATATGTCAAGAACAAAGAAAAGTTTATTTAGAAAGTCACAGAGATAGAAGAAGTGCACCAGCTGGGCTGCAAGGGCACAGGGAACAAGTTACAGAGGCAAAGAAGGGCCTTTGGAGCTTGGGAAAAAGAGGCAAGAAAAACACACCTGTGGCAGGGGGTGCAGAAAGTGCAGGTGTGCTCCTTCGAGAGAGCTCCAAGACACTTGTGTTTTCATGTAAATTATATTAAATATAATACTATGATATAAGTACTATGATATTTATTTTGTGTACTTCAAACATACAGCCAATTCTTTGGGCCCTTTCCCTTTGAGTTTATGCTTTGAGAGGCATTCCCATGAGAAAACCGACAAGAAGAGAGACCTGGGTTTGTAATGAGAAGACATAGATTTGTCTTCATGTTTAATCTCAGTATGTGTGTGACCATAAGTGGCTCCATTTCAAAGTTAACTAACATGAAGCTGCTATGTTTCTCTGTGCAGATTTAACATTCTAACAGGTTCTCCCCATGCACACCCACCAACACCCTACCTGGACCACAGGGGCCTAATTCAGGGCCAGATGCTTCAGGAAAGATGAAAAAGTCAGAAGATAGGCCTGGATTTCAGACAAGTGATGTCAGAGGAGGGCGTTTCTGCATTTTCTATCTTGGGTGTTGATAGAGAAATGTCCGTTCAAGAGAAGCAGTGGTGCTCTAACCTGTTTGGCTCAGTGGATAAAAGGTCGGCCTGTGGACTGAAAGATCCCAGGTTTGATTCTGGTCAAGGGCATGTACTTGGGTTTCTAACTATCCCTCTCCCTTCCTCTCTGTAAAAAATCAGTAAAATATATTTTTTAAAAGCCTCATTTTAAAAAAGAGAGAGAAGCAGTGGTGACATGGCCACAAAACAACACATAGAAGAAAATTCCAAATCACCTACCTTCCAGCGGCCATATCTGTCAGCCAGGAGGCCAAAGAGGACGCTGAAGACCATGTAGCCAAAAAACACCATCTGGAGGGGTGGGAGGGAGAAAACATTATCCTCGAAGCAGAGTTGTGACGACCTGCTGCTAATTCAATGCATTAAGCGTGCATCCACCTCAATCCCAGGTAAACTAGAACTACGCACAGGGTGGAGTGAAGAACAGGTTTTCCCGAAGATCTCCCCTGACTCCTGTTGAACCTGTTTGGGGCTTCTGAGGCGGATGCTTCTCCTTGGCAGATCTCACACCTGGAAACACTGCCACCAGGTGGAAACGGGCGGGAAGAACAGGCAGCTGCTTTCCCTCTGATTCAAGATGATGGCATTGGCTCTACTCAACTCAGACGTATAATTGTGCATTTCCATATTAATAACTTTAAAAAACTCCAGTCATGCTCCAGTTCTACGCACAGTTGAGACTTCTAGAAGCAGTCTCCTTTATGCATTACAGGTAAACGTAAACTTTTAACATCACCAAACCAACCATTCATTTAGAAACACTCTTCAAATACAAACCTACCTCTTTTCCTTACTAGTTCTCACAATGTCTCTCCCTAAAGAAAACTCCAGAACCTGGATAGAATAGCAGCATTTTAACTCAGCCTGAGCTGTAACAAATGTGTGTGCCTTTGGCAGCTCCACGCTTCACTGCTCTGCCTTCTAGTAGGATTGCTGGCTGCTTCCAGGATAATCAGAGGAAAGGTGGGAGCTTTACCACTGTTCCCATGGAGATCTGTTTCTCTCCGCTGCCTGCGTTGCTTCCTCTTTACCGCTCTTCCTTACTCTTCCTAAGGAAGACCCGGATGCTTTTCTTCTGTGGGCAACTATTGAAAGCAACAGCATCGTGTCTATTCTTGGATGACAAAAGCCATGAGTTTCCTCTGTGCACTGTCCTTTTTTGGGGGGTGCAGGGGGGGGCATGTTTTCTACGTGCCAGGCCTAGGACACTGCTTCACCACAGGGCAATCAAACCAGTCCCCTGCAAAGTGGTAAAAACAGGACACCAGGATACACTTGGCATGGATCTAAATTCATTCAATATAAAGGACTCTTTTTTTTTCTGGACTAATTTTATTTCTGATTGTAGGTAATAAATAGCATGCCCTTCTGTTTTTGAAAGGTGGTGGTTGTAGATGGCAAGACTTCCTGCATCTTTTCTTCTAATGGCCTCACTTGCCAAATACAATATGTTCTGATGTCAGCCACTCCATTTAAGAAATATATTCTATCAGCTGATGAAGCCCAAATTTTGGGTTCCCCTGAAATTAATTTCCTACAACCACATACCGCTTAGCAATGCGGACACCCCGAGAAATGCGGTGTCTGCTGATTTCATCACCAAGCTGACATTATAGAGTGCACTCACACATACCCAGATGGTATGCCTACAACACAGCTGGGCTCTATGGTATACCAGTGGTCGGCAAACCGCGGCTCGCGAGCCACATGCGGCTCTGTGACCCCTTGAGTGTTCTAACACCACTTCTTCAAAACAGACTTGCCCAGGCTGAAAACGGACTTCTGCACGTGGGCCATGAAGTTTCAATCTCACTGAACATGCGCCCCTGAGCGTGGTATTTTATGGAAGAGCCACATTCAAGGGGCCAAAGAGCCACATGTGGCTCAAGAACTGCCGTTTGCCGACCGCTGGTATAGCCTATTGTTCCTAGGCTGCAAGCTTCTACGTCCTGTTACCATAGAAACACAAGAGAAAGTTAAGCATATGAGAATGTGATGCGATCAAGAGACGTGGCCGACATGAGATGCACGTGGCTGCTGCCGGCGTAGAGCGCGTACTGTTTTACAGCAAACGTAATTCCACTTTGCAGCAGTGTTTGGTGTGAAACTCATAAAGCTATTCACATGGTCTTTGAGAAAAGTTGAGTGTTGAACACAAACAATTCGATTTGGTGATTGGTTAAGCCACTATGGCCACACTCGGTAGCCTCTTGGTGTTCTGAACTAATGATTAAAGCATATCCAACCCATGGCTAAAGAGTTACTTTCTCTGATTTGCATTTATCTCTTTGGGGCTTTTGCTAGGAGCTAGAAAATAAGCAATTTAAAGTTATGCTTTTTTGGGGGAGGGGGGGAAGGCCTCAAATGCTAGCTGGAGCTGCAAACTCATCAGCTTTGAAAGCCAACAGACTAAGGGTGGGTATCCTTTGAGCCTCGCCCTGTGGGGATGGGGAGGGGCCCAGAAAGCCCTGGTCTCCAGTTGGCTCATTTGCAGCTCAGGAAACAGGCACTTACCGTGGTCACTAACGCCACCTGCCAATTCTCCAGCTGCCATTCACAGCGGATGACGGGAGAAACAACTGCTATTAACATGATCTCCATGGCCTCGGCAATCTTAAGAAAAGGGGGAGAAATGCCGTGTCTGAATGCCAGCCTGTCACCGCTTCTCCCCGTGCCTGCCTTCCACCACCCTTTAGTCCTACCTCTTCCCTCCCCTCCCCCACTTAGGGAGCACCTATTGCGTACCCACTTAGCACTACTTGAACATTTTTAAATGTCCCAGATTTATCGCTCATATTTACTTGTGATGTTGGGGATGCATGCTTTTGCGTTGTATCTGAGTGTTGTGCGGAGGCCAGTCACTTAGCTAGTGGCTCATTTCACGATCCACTTCGACCTAGCTTTGTTGTTTTATGCTCATCTTCATGAAGATCTCAGGGCATGCCCTTAGCAAGTGAGTTTTTAAAATAGCCCCTTTCTCAAGAAGTTGGGATGGGGAGTCAAGAGTCATGAAAGCTAGACAACAATAAAGTAACAGGTACAAACAATATGAGTTCATCATCAGGAAAGAGTCTACTTAGTAAACAGTATAAAATGTGCTACTAAATATTCCTTTTTTTTTTTTTTTTTTTTGTTAACCCTCACCTGAGGATATTTTTTTCCAATTTATTTTTAGGAGGGAAGGGAGAGAGAGAGAGATGTGAGAGAGAAACATTGACGGATTGCCTTCCCCAAGATCCTTCCGTGTGTGGGCCAACACTCTAAACACTGAGGACACCAGCCAGGGCCTAAATACTCCTTTCAGTAGAAAGGTTACCATCCTCTGTCCATATGTTGATATCCATTACAGGGTGAGTGTATCTCCCAGGGAAATGAAGTAGGTGCTAGAAAAAAAATTGATAGAATAGCAGAACCAGTTTGGCTCAGTGGATAGAGCGTTGGCCTGCAGATTGAAAGGTCCCAGGTTCGATTCCGGTCAAGGGCATGTACCTTGGCTGCGGGCACATCCCCAGTAGAGGGTGTGCAAGAGGCAGCTGATTGATGTTTCTCTCCCATCAATGTTTCTGACTTTCTATCCCTCTCCCTTCCTCTCTGTGAAAAATCAATAAAATATATTTTTAAAAAAAAAGAATTGATAGAATAGCCCTAACCATTTTTGGCTCAGTGGATAGAGCATCATCCTGCAGACTGAAGGGTCCCAGGTTCGATTCTAGTCAAGGACATGTACCTTGGTTGTGGCACATCCCCAGTAGGGGGTGTGCAGGAGGCATCTAATCAATGTTTCTCTCCCATCAATGTTTCTAACTATCTTTCTCCCTTCCTCTCTGTAGAAAAATCAATGAAATATATTTTTTAAAAAATAATTAATAGTATAAATAGAAAGAGAGGATAGAAATCCAGCTCAGAATAATGAAGAAAGTCAAAGATAATTCTGAGGTTTTGTTCCTGGAGTAAGGGATGGAAATGACATGATTAAACGGGAAAAGAGTATCAAGGGGGACCAGGGGGAAATGAATTGTTGGGGACACGTTTGCCTCACAAACTCCCTGCCCCCTTCACACCTGCCCGAGTGGACATCCCTGAGCTGAGGTCAGTGCAAGACTGTGTCCCACTCACCCCGGTGCTGCCCATGATGAGGAACAGGGCAATGTGGAAGCGCCCGAACCCGATGGTCTCCACGGCCTCTTCCACAGTGAAAGTCTTCGGCTCTAAGGCAGAAAAGCACAGTGAAAGGAACAGCCTCTGTGGGTGGGAGATGTGTGTGGACTATTGCTCACCCCAGAGGATGCTGGGGAACCAATTCCTGCTATAAAAACTAGTAAATATGGGGGAGGGGTGGAATTGAGCAGCTGCTTGAGGTCAGAGACTTCCAGATCATCTGACCTTTCGGCTGGGGCTCTGGGGTTCCCAGGCTCAACTTCCGGAGGCTGAGGATGGTGACCGGCTCCACCCGCTTGGTTGGCATCTTCCGACGGTTCAAATGCCCCACCTGGCGTCCCTGATAGACACAGGAGAGGGAACATGGAAGGAGCTGTGGCTGAGTACATGTTTTTCTTCAGTCTTCACAGGAAATCTGTGAAGTGGGTTTTACATATTAATGAATCAGAAACATGGAGAGGTTAAATGGCCAAATGAGCTCACTGGGCCCCAGTGACTAGCAATCAACCCTGCGTGGACCAGGTGCACTCTGGACAAGCTGACCAGCAGCCTCTGGTGGGAGTGGGGGTGGGCTTCATTGCAGAGAAGTAATCTCCAGATCTTTCCATTCCCATTGGTCCTGTATGTACAGCGTAACCACATGTCACAGGGCACTTTTTTATGTATTATTTTTATTTATTACTGACAGAAACCCATGGAGCCCTTCTTTCCCCCTTCTGTATTTAATCCAAAAAAAAAAAAAAAAGGATTCTTAATCCCCCAAACCAAAAGAAAAATAAACCAAAGAAAGCTGAGGATCAAGTTAGTAAAATATTTTCCAAATGCCTTTAAGATACAGTTGTTTAACTCTACACCCCTAGTGGGAAAAACAGAACTCCTAATCTGGCCTCAGTAATTATACTAAGTAGTAATACTGGTATCATTACTTTGATACCAGCAAACATAAGAGGTTCATTTTACCATCCTCTGCTTTCGAATAAGTATAACATTTTTCAAAATAAATTGTTCTCAAAAGAAAGTTCTGAGGTTCTTCCATCACTCGTCAGACGCCTGATGAGAAGCAGCAGGACACAGGCAGCCCGGCAAGTCCTGAATGTCGGCAAGCACCAGCACTGCACTGTGGGCATGGGCTCCCGTGGGGCTTGGGCGCGTCTGACATGTTCCTCGCCCTGAGGAGCTTCTCATCTAGCTGGGGACCCCGCAGACACACATAACAGCAACTATACCGCAATATAGACATTCTTTGTTTTCTTCAAACGCTGTCACAGTGACAGATAGATCAATAATGCTCAGAAATAATCCTGGAAATCCCCTTCCCAAGAGACACCATGAAAAGCTTGGAAAGTTATTTCACAGAGCGGGAAAAGTAAAAGTAATTGGTCTCTCAGCCCTTCTGGAAGCCTGAAAGACATGAAGACACACTGTTTTAGAAACTTGTTTCCTTCCAGCCATTGTCCAAACACCCTTTGGAGGGGTGTGTTTTTTGTTTGTTTGTTTGTTTGTTTGTTTGTTTTGGGGAGGAGGTATATATTTATTAAAGTGGGGAGCAGTGCAATAAGGAAGGGCTTAGGACAGAGGAAGCGACAGGAGAGCCCAGGAGGGGCTGGCTGCTTTGGCTCACTGGGGAGTCAGAGAAAAGGGGCTTAGGGGCAGGTTCAGGGGTGAGCCTGGGACAAGCTGCTCGTGGCTTCCCCGGTTGCAAGTCTCCTGGAGTCCCTTAGGGTTTAGAGTTATGTGCCTGTGGGGGAAGGAGGAGGGAAGGAAAAGGAGTGGGCACGTGCTTCAGGGAGGGAGGGTGTTCTGTATCTGGTAACTTTTAATCCTCTGTACTGAGGTCCTCTCTGGTTATAAAGAGGCCCTCAGTGCTTCTTAAACATCGACTGACTGCATATCATGTTTCTATAGATGGGAAGATGAACCACAGATTACTGCAATCAAAATATAAAACAAGACCATTCGGTGAGGATTAAATAGTGGTGATGTTTGTACAACCTTGTGGCTGTCCTAAAAATCATTAAATGATACACTATAATTGATGAATATTATTGTAGGCAAATTATATAAATTTTTTTCTCTAAAAATAGTCATTTAAATCATGGCAGCAGACTTAAAAACCAAAAGGGACTCTTGCCATTTATAGTGTTAAAGATTGGAACAATGTAGTTGGGTGGGAAATTTTTTTTCTTTAATCTCAGTAAGTTCATCTTAAGTTCAGTTACAACTAAATGCTCAACAGCACTTTCAGTCTTTACTCAACATGTAACTCTGCCACCAGCCAAGTTTATGACTTCTCACAGCAATGTAAACATGTTTTGCAATTTTAACACTCATAAAGGCTTACGTTTGAGTAATAAGACAATGTGCAGTAAGTCTTCTTGCTCTTTTATTTAAGCGGAAAGAAAAGAAACCCAGGAAATCTGCCACTTACTACTGAGCAGAGCAAGCTTTAATTTGGATATGTTTTAACCTGATTAGGTAGTCTCAGGGGTCCTAAATATCCTATTTACTTCCTTTATCAACAAAGAGAGGTGATTTCTCTCAGACAGCCTGGCAAAGGTGTTACATCCAAGATAATGGCATTAAGGTTCACTTAATTAAAGCTGATCCCATAAAAAATAACAACAATAAAATAAAGCTGATCCCATAAAGGTAGATTTAAGTTGTGATTTCAGATATATATATATATATATATATATATATATATATATATATTCAGAGGCCAAATCATGAAGTGTCATTTATTTTATACTGAGAAGTTTCTAAAAGTAACTAGGTTTACTACAAATATAAGGAGATGATATTAGGTAATACACAAACTTTTAAGTTTTAATAGTTGTATATGTAAGAAACCTGGAAAGCATTTTTATGAGTTTATTTGAGCCCAAACTGGCAATTGCCTGGAAACAAGACCTCAAATGCTCCCAAGAATGACAGAATTTTGCTGTTTGTTTGTTCTCTATTTCAGTTTTATTTTTTATTGAATTTATTGGAATGACACTGGTTAACAACATTATACAGCTTCAAGTGCATCATCTGTCCACTCATGTTTTTCTTTGTTTTTTTAAAATATTTTTTGTTCTTATTTGTTTTCTCTTTTATTCTTTTCTCCAATAAATGTCTGTAGTAGCCAGCCAGTGTAGCTCAGTGGTTGAACTAGGAGGCTACAGTTGGATTCCCAGTCAGGACACATGCCTGGGTTGTGCGCTTGATCACCAGCAGGGGGCGTGTAGGAGGCAGCTGATCAATGATTCTCATCATTGATATTTCTATCTCTTTCTTCCTCTCACTTCCTCTTTGAAATAAGTAAATATATGTGTGTGTGTGTGTGTGTGTGTGTGTGTGTGTGTGTGTGTGTGTGTGTGTGTGTTTTAAATACATTTTATTGATTTTTTACAGAGAGGCAGGGAGAGGGAAGTTAGAAACATCAATCAACTGCCTCCTGCATACCCCCCACTAGGGATGTGCCCACAACCAAGGTACATGCCCTTGACCAGAATCGAACCTGGGACCTTTCAGTCTGCAGGCCGACGCTCTATCCACTGAGCCAAACCGGTTAGGGCAGTAAATATATATTTTAAAAATGTTTCTGGTAGATATAAACCACAAATTACAATTAAAAAAATAAGATTGTAATAAATTAATGGCCAAATTATATGAACAGGCAATTCACAAGAGGATATATAAATTATAAACAAAACTGGAAAACTGTTCACTTTCTGTAATAACTGACAATTACAGTAACAAAAACCTTTAGTTATTGCTAAATTAACAAACAGAAAAGACAGAGGGCGGGGAAGAGGAAGGGAAGAAAGGAAGGAGGGAGGGATGGAGAGAGGGAGAAGAATGGAGGGAGGGAGAGAGGCAGGAAAGCAGCAGCTACGGTGAGACAGATTAAACTGGTTCCATTTCTATTCCCATTTATTTGCCTGAAAATAAAAATAGTACCAACTACTGGTGGGAGAAATAGCCTACTGCCTTCCAATAAGTCTTCCCACATACCTGGTTGATTGGGGGTAGGGGGTGGAATACTGAGTCGCAGGTGGCTGTTGGAGGGGCAGCACTTCTAAGAAAGCCCTGTTCACCCCCTTCACCTCCCCCGCTTCCTATTTCCAGCCTGTGGACACCTGATGGCTGGTGCTTCAGCAGCGTCTTGGGTCCTGATATAAGCGTGAGGATGGAAAGGTGGAAACTGCGGGCTAAGTCGGGCAGAGCATAGGGGAGAAAGAGCCTGACCTGAGGAGGTGGGATTCTCCCACACCGTGGTCTCCGTACCTCCCTGCGTCTTCTACGTGGGAAAGAAACAAAGGCTCTCTCCTGTCTCAGACACTGTTATTTCTGGTCTCTACTGCTTACTTGCAGTTGTGTGCACTTTTTTCTTTTTTTAGGCTGGTCAAGTGAAGCCGTGGGAGGAACAAGGAAACCTGTGACCAACTGGCTGTGATGAATTAGAAGCACTGCGCTCCAACTAGCCAGCTGTGTGCAGCTCTTAACTGATCAACTGCCTCCAGTCTGAAACGAGGATGAAATGATCCGATGTTTGTATGACATGGCACAGTGCCCACTGCAACATAAGCACTCAAACAGATTCGTGTTGTTTCTCATCTCTGAATGGAGGTATCAATGAAGTGTCTAAAAGTGCACTGTAACCATAAATCAAATACACTCAGCATCAGTGCTTTTCTATGCAGTCAGCAAATGTATATGGCTCCAAAGGCATTCATTGCTAATATTCTGCAAACATGAGAAGACCTTGGGCTCAAATGAAAAACCACCTATAAGGGAAAACACCACTAGTTATTTATTTTCTGAAATAAGTTGCTCTTATTTCAAGGGCAAACCTAAGGTATTAAGAAACCCTCCCAGGTGCGATGTGCCTATTGGAAAACACAACCTCAAAACCACTCCAACCACAAATGTAACACTGATATTCACCCAAACCAGTCGCCACAGCTTCCTTATGGAGGGCACAGCACCATGGATGATTTCACACCGAAAATACCTCTATTGTTCCAGATTGCTTTCCATGTATAATTAGCGTATTTTAGAGAAAGAAGAGCCTTCCACGCCTCAGTTTGGAATGGCCTCGTTGATGTGGGGGTGAGCGGGGGTGGAGAAAGGGGGTGGCAGTGAGGTGTGACTCGCTCAAACTCTAGTCAGAGGAGCAAACCTGGCCTTTGCCCAGCCACCGACACAGAGTTCTGTGTCAGCAGTTGTAACATCCATCTTTCTAATGCCCAGCCCTTGAAGATGGGTTCCCATGTCAGGTGAGGCTGCCAAGGGATGGAAGAAACAAGTTACCGGCCACAGAGAAAGCTCTGTTCCTCCTTATGAGGCTACGCAGGGTCTTCAACAACAGGATTCCCTTGGGGTGGAGGTGGGGTATGGTGGGGCAGGTGCACAGGTGTGGATGGATTGTCAGGATTTGGGCATTTGTATCTGTGCACTGTAAAGGGGCTTACATTCTAGATCATTCAGAAGACACTCAAACACTAACTTAACTTCAACAGGCATGAAAAGTATTCACTTAGTATTTTCTAGAGTTTCAGCCAAAAGTTTTATGAAGAGGTGTTTTCACAAAGAAGAGGATGAAATGTTTCAGAGAGTTGGAGATAAGGAACGTTCCTGAGAGACAGAGTTTATCATCTCAATTTTGAAATAAAATGTTGGGAAAACAGAGTTGGTATCTTCTATTGTTTGGCTCCCAACGTCATTCTAAATCTCTTCTAACCTAGGAAGAACATGAATGGATGGATGGATGGATGGATGGATGATCAGACCAATTCAGGAAAATAGGGAATAACATGGGGAAGAATGCTTCACAGACCTATCAGTTCCTTAAAAACTATAATGGAAAATTACCCATGGCCTACCTTCAAAAAAACCTCATAAAGAACTGACACCCAGCTGGTGTGGCTCAGTGGTTGAACCAGGAGGTCACAGTTCAGTGGCTGAATCAGGAGGTCACAGTTCAATTCCTTGTCAGGGCACATGCCCAGGTTGCAGGCTCAATCCTCAGTGAGGGGTGTGCAGGAGGCAGCCACTCTGTGATTCTCTCTCATCATTGATGTTTTTATCCCTCTCTCCCTTTCTCTCTGAAATCAATTAAAATATATATTTTTTAAAAAGAACTTACACATTGGGGACTTACTCTGAAACTCAAAAGCTTAAATGGAGCTCAAGCTTCATTAAAACAAATTCTAAGTGACCGGCAGGCATTTTATTCTATTCCATTTTAACCAGAAATAATTGGGCTACTGTAGTTTTTTAAACTGAACTTGTGTGTGTCTGTGTTTGTGATGTAATTTGTTTTGCAATGTCAATAAGAAGAAAGTCTCAGACTCCATTTGCCTTCAGCCAGGCACTTGTAGTCCAACCCTCCCACCACCCCAAAGCAGGAGAAATCAATCCAGATCCATGCTGCCCGTTGGGGTTTCTTACCTGTGTATACTTTTTGGAAATCTTTCCAATCTGGGGCTTTTTTGCTTCTCCTTCACAGCAGCCAAATCCCACCTAGAAGTTGCACCACTGATGGCTTCTGGACTTACTTTCCCAAGAAACCTGGCGCCCAGGTCTTCTCCTTCCCATTCAGCTCAGGTCTGTGAATGGGATTATTTAAAAAACAATCTTGGACAAGTGAGTGACATCCAGGTCACACCCCCTTCTCAGTCAGCCCTTCACCTGATCCCTTTGCTAATATAAAGGGGAAATTACATCTCTTTTGGAAACAGAAAGAGGCTGCCAAGCTTTGGAAGAAACTAATATGTTGTTCTCAGGAAGGCTGGGGGCATTTCTGAAAGAGAAGGGGTCTAGGTCAGGTGCAGAGGGAAGTTCTGTGTTTTCAAACCTTCCTTTGCAGCCATCACTGTTTAGCATTAAAAGGAAAAAGGCTGGTTGGTGATCCGTCTAAGCAGAGCATAGTTTTAGATGGCTGCTGAGAAGGGCAATAAGGAGCTGAGAACCTGTCTAGTGTCCTTGGAAGCATGGGATTAACATCATTGGCTGCATGCTTTGTCCATGCCCATCACCCTCTTCCACAGCCCAGACGTGGAGATCACTGTCCCCACTTTGGCCATAAGGGGAACAAGTCCACATCCTGCCTGAGGGCACACACAATAAACTCTCAGAGATGGAGCTCTAGGATACACATCTTGTGATTCCAACTGTCATTCTTGGGCTCAGCCTGTTTTAATCATTAAATGAATATTTGTTGAACATCTAATTGTGTCTTATGTTGTGCTGGACAGGTCATGCATGACCTGGATGTGGAAGGTGACAGAGAAGCCCCCTTATATATGAGCAATGACACTTCCATAAGCACCAGGCAATCCAATACATGGAGGAGCAGGTGGGGCTGAAAAGAAGAGACCAAAGGTCTCATGGTCTTCTGGATTCTCACTTAGACCTAGATACTAAGTGAAAGTGCTTAGTAAATTATAAAGCACTATATATTAAATAGACTTCATTCTACCAAGATAGTTACCATAGACATTGTAATTAACCTGAATAAAGGTCATTGAGACTAAAGAGTTAATGAAACAATCTTTTTTAAAAAATTAATTTATTAGGGTATCATTGGTGAGTAACATTTTTAGATGTAAAATTCCATAATATATCATCTGTATATTGTATGTATGCTCATCCTGCCCCAAAGTATATTTACATTCCATTATATATATGTTCCCCCATTACTCTCTTCATCCTTCCCCACTTCTACCCACTACCCCTCTGATAACCACCATACTGTTGTCTGTTTCCATAAGTTTGTTCATTTGTTGCTGTTTTATATCCCACAGGAGTGAAATCATGTGGTTCTTGTCCTTTCCCATCTGACTTACTTCACTTAGCATGACACCCTCAAGATCCACCCATGCTGCCACAATGGCAGTAGTTCATCATTTTTCACAGCTGAGTAGTATTTCATTGTATGTATGTGCCACATCTTTATCCAGTCATCCCTTGGAGGGCACTTTAGTTGTTTCCATATCTTGGCCACCATGAATAATGCTGCATTGATCACAGGGGTGCATACATCTTTGGGAATAAATGTTTTCAAATTTTGGGGGTAGATACCCAGATGAGGGATTGCTAGGTCAGATGGTAGCCCTCTTCATAAATTTTTGAGGAACCTTCATAGTGTTTTCCACAGAGGCTGCATCAATTTACATTCCCATTAGGCAGTGGACAAAGGTTCCTTTTTCTCCACATTCTCTCCAACATATTTCTCATCTTATTGATGATAGCCATTCTAACAGGTGTGAGCTCACTGTGGTTTTGATTTGCATTTCCCCTATAACTAGTGAAGGTGAGCATCTTTTCATATATCTGTTGGCCATCTATATGACTTCTTGGGGAAAGTGTCTATTCAGGTCTCCTGCCCATTTTTAAATTTGATTGTTTGTTTTTGTTGCTGAGTTGTATGTGTGTGTTTTTTCTCATTAAATTTTATTTTAATGGGTCTCAAAATTCTGTGACGGATTTTTGGTCATGTTGTTTCCATTAAAAAGTACTGATTTTAAAAATAAATAACTTAAAAACTGCCACACACACAAAAGAACCAAATGCTCCACAAAACACTCTCCTTTCCTTCTGAATGTTTTACAGTGCGTTGTAATAATCAACCGGTCTTTTCCTATTAAACTTAACTGGCCAATTGAGACACCATTCTGAGACCGTTCCTTCACCACTGAGTAAGACTGGGGTGGCAGGTGTTGGGAGTAATACTCATTTAGCCTTCTGAGCTTTCTGGGCAGACTTGTTGACTTTGCCAGCTCCAGCTGCCTTCTTGTCCACTGCTTTGATGACACCCATAGCAACTGTCTGTCTCACGTCACGAATAGCGAAACAGCCCAGAGAAGGGTAGTCAGAGAAGCTTTGCTTCCCAGGAATCATATAAATAATGGTAGCATCACCAGATTTCAAAAACTTCCAATTTTGTAGACATCCTGGAGGGGCAGACGCAGGGGCTTGTCATTTGGCTGAGTTGATGGCAAGATGCAATCCAGAGCTTCAAGCAGTGTGGTTCCTCGACATTGCCATCTAGACGGGTGACCTTCCATCCCTTCAACCGAGGCATATTGGCACTTAGCTCCAGCCATTCCAACCAGAAATTGGCACAAATGCTACTGTGTCAGGGTTGTAAACAATTTTCTTAATGTAGGTGCAGACTTCTTTAACAATGTCCTGGTATCTTTCTGGCTGTAGGGCGGCTCAGTGGAATCCATTTTGTTAACACCAGCCATCAGCTGTTTCACACCCAGTGTGTGGGCCAGAAGGGCATGCTCACGGGTCTGTCCGTTCTTGGAGATGCCTGCTTCACATTCACCACCACCAGCAGCAACAAGCAGGACACACAGTCAGCCCGAGATGTGCTGAGAATCATGTTTTTGATGACGTCTCTGTGCCCTGGGGCATCAGTGATGGTCACATAATCCTTGCTAGTCTTGAGTTTCCACAGGAGATATCAATGGTGATACCTCGTTCCCGTTCAACTTCCAGTTTATCCAAGACCCAGGCATACTTGAAGGAGCCCTTCTCCACCTCAGCAGCCTCCTTCTCGAATTTCTCGATGGTTCTTTTGTCGATCCCACCACATTTGTAGATCAGATGGCCTGTAGTGGCAGACTTGCCGGAATCTACGTGTCCAATGACAACAATGTTGATGTCTTTTTCTTCCTCATCTTGGGTTTGAGTTAACAGTGGTTTTCATGACATCTGGCGGCAAGCCCATTGAGAAAAAGCTATATGGTTGTTTTTTTATACATTTTAGTCCCTTATTGGAAATATCATTACAAATATATTTTCCTACTTGTTGCTTGCCTTTTTGTTATGTTCATGGTTTCCTTTTGCTGTGCAGAAGCTTTTATAGTTTGATGTAACCCCATTCATATATTTGTTTTTACTTCTCTGGCCTTTGGGGTCAAGTTCACCAAAAACCCTCTAAGACCAAGGTCCATACGTTTAGTACCTATATGTTCCATGCATTCCATTGTTTCAGTTCTTATATTTAAGTCTTTAACTCACGTTAATTTTTGTATGTGGTGTCAGCAGTCTAGGTTCATTCTTTTGCATGTGGCTTTCCAGTTTTCCCAGATGATTTCCTTTCTCCATTGTATGTTTTTTGGCTCCGTGTCACTTCAGTTCCATTAGTCTGTGTGTCTATTTGGAACAATCTTATTCTACACCTGGCCCTTGGACTTGTCCAAATCTATAAATCACTTTCTCCAGTTACTCCAGCATAATGTGCTCTCAGAGCAAACAAAGTTGCTGATGATGTCGTGTGGGGTTTCACAATGCAGAGCCACACGGGAGGGGGGGGGTAGCCCTCCATTAAACACAGAACATTAGCTGTTCCTCCTCACCCAGAGAGAAAATCTATGAGGAAGTTCCTGAACTTGTACAACTTAGCCTGAGATGAAGATAAAAGGTGTTTGAGGAAGCAGGAAATGAAGGAATCAAATAATAATCCTGCTTTGGGAGTAGTTTGTGTAGCTCTATTGTTTAACTTTGCCCTGAAATTATCGACACTAAATTTTTTAAAATAATTTTGAATAAAGATATCTTATGGAAAAAGCAAATGGTCCCAGAAGTTTATTTTCTTAAGTATAATACTTACAATATGACAATAAAACATCAATTTAGCAACCCTCCCCAATTTTCCCATCATTTTAATATTTGACAATTAAGACCCCACAGAAGGTCGAAATGACTTGCTACGTAGTTCCTCTATAACATGGTGAAGTCATATCAAATCCCAGGGCTTGTAGCTAAATAACATGGCTTCTTGCCTCTGGTTGGCTGAGAACAATCATTCCATTGACAGCCTTGCACAGTGGATGTCAAAGACAGGACCGTTACAGAAGGTGGTATCGGCCATCAGCCACAGGACCTGCAGCTACTCCTCTGCTGTCCCATCCAGGATGTTTTTAAAGGAGAATGGAGAAAACTTGTACCCAGCCCCGACGTAGAACTTGTTCTGGAACTCCACCCTGTTGTTGGGGGCAAGAAAAGTGGGGTTAAACACCCACCTCTAGGGGGTACCTAGAGGTTGGCAACTGGAGCTAGGAAGCATTTGTCAAACTATGTGCAGAGTCAGGAAGGCGTGGGGGAGGAACCCAGGCTGATGCTGCCACAGGGATCCTCTGAGGCTTTTATAACCTTCTCTCTTACACCTTTCCTCCCCCCGACTCCAGGCCTCTACTGGTGGCCTCACAGACCAGGATGGCCACCCCACCCCCAGCACTCTTGCTTTGAACCATTGTCTGATGAGCTAGTGAGCAGAGTGCTTAGCAGGTTACACGTGCTTTTTCATTTTCATCCTGATGCTAACCTGTATAACAATCAGAATCTTAGTTTATATTTCTATAACTTACAGAACAGATATTATGTAAGATCATTTATGTTTATAATGTTGCAGAGTTCGCTTTCTAATGACACGGCAGAAATGATACTATAACCTCAGGCAAGGGACGCTGTGATTCTCAACTCAGTAGTAAAGTATAAAAAATTCAGCGGGAGGAGAAAGCTGAAGACGGGCTACATCCCGTACAAATATATGAATGTCAAGGGGGCCTTCTCCTTCAATTTCCACTTTCTGAGCATTTGGAAGCCTGGACTGTGGGTGTTAACTCCTGCACTCGGCAACAAAGGCCAAAGGTCCCAGACTCAGCAGGCCTTCCGTGCGCCCATTTCAGATCCATCATCTTACCAAAATTTGCAAGTATCCCTTATTCTAAAGCCAGTTGTTATAGAACAAGTGGAATTGTAAAGGAGAAGGAGTAAATGAGAACTAGCATTTCTCACAGGGTAGCCATGATATATGCATTATATATATGATATCATTGAATAGTTCATCTACAGGTGCCTGAACTAAGGTTCCGGAAAGGTATGTCAGAGGCTAATGCTACACAACAGGTCAGGACTTGGACCCAGTCAGCTGGCCCGACAGCCTGACTTCCACTCTGGAGCCTTCGGAGGTCCTCACCAGTGCAGCCGCAGGGCGTGCAGGAAAGCAGAGAGCCCCTCCATGATCAGCAGGATGGCTACTGTCAGAACAGCAAATACAGCAAAAATGATAAAGACCCCGATGAGTCCTCCCCAGCCTCGCAGGCGGAGGCCGATGTTCATCACCATGGTCCAGAGCACTTCAGACAGTTCTGCAAGAGGCGAGAGCAACATCACAGGTTTGTGTGGCAAATGCAGACCATTCCTAAGAAAGAAGAGCCGGAGAGAACCCAGAGAAGACACTGCTACAAGCACATGCTCCGAGCTCGGCACCACAGCGGGTGGCTCACTCACCTGCATGGGCCAGGCTGAGGGCCCAGAGCCGGAGGTAAGAGGCTGTGTTCGAAATGCAGCCCAGGCAGTACTCAATCGTGTGGATGGCCTGATGCACGAATATGTCTCCAAAGTTGAACTGAAAGAGGAAAATTTTGTTCTATTTCATTAAGTACTTTCTACATACAAAGTAGTATAAATAATATGTAGACGAGTTAGATATGGGCTTTGCTGTTAAGATATTTCCAGGTGAACTAGAGGAAAACATTATTGTATGTGTAGAAAGAGAATTAGCAGCACCAAACTAGGATATGGTGTGTGTGCAGCAACATGTCCCAGAAGTTGTTGAAAATGGTTCATGAGATTTGTACTGGGCCATGAAGGATGGGGAGGCATCTGAAAGTCAAAGAAAAACAAGATCATTCCTAGTAAAGAGAAGGACTCTAATAAGGCAGTAGGTGGGAATGTCACAGAGACAATTCTGGGGAAAAACAATTTGGCTGGAACTGGGAGCCTGTGTAGGTGACCAGTAAAAGAGTGCAGGTGTTGAAGTTTCAGGAAAGACCAACACAGGACAGAGCGGAGAAAATGATTCGGAATCACTGAGCAACCATAAAAAGGATCTGAATAGAATGTGGCGGGGGGGCGAGGGGGAGGAAATATTTGGAGGAAGATTAATCTGGAAGCAAAATGGACCAGTGAAGGGACAGCCTATAAGCAAAAAAGTCTGGTTGTGGATCAGCTTAGGGATCCTGGGTACGAGGGGAGGAGAAACGGGCCGAAGACAGTGATGATGGCCCACTGTTTCCTCCATGTACTCTGAGCCTGGGGAGGGGGGACACAGAATGACTGGCGCCTTCTCTGCCCTAAAGTAGCTCATTGTCTAATAGGGAGAACATGCAGACAGACAGATACCACACAACAGTATGGGAAGTGCCCTCATTGAAAATGCAGCGGCATTGCGGGAACACAGAGAAGGACCCTTTACCCAGAAGGGGCCAGAGTCACACAGGGCTCTGAGATTCTTAAGTCTGAGTAGTGAAAAGAGTTGCATTGACAAAAATGGATAAATTGGAAAAGGAGATGAGCAGTTAATTGTCAGATGTGTCACTTTCCAGGAGACAACTGCCCATACAGGTGGAATCTCTCAGCACACAATAAATAGTCGGCACAGAACACGCTCAGAAGAAAAGTCTAGGCTGGAAATGGACACCTGGGACCTCACTTGTGGGAGGAGGGACAGTGGGAGCGAGGATTGAGAAGATTGATAAGGAAAAGATCGTTGGAAGAAGAGCTCTCACTCAGCCTTGGGAAACATCTTCATTCAGAGATAGGAGGAACCACATGGCTGCAATCAAGGATGGAGAGGTATCTAGGAAGGAATGGAGGTATGGTCAACCATGTCAGTTGCTATAGAAAAGACAAAAATCAATGCCTCTCAATTTGGCAATGAAAACCGCTAGGAGGAATGGAAGGCTGGGGATAAGCAGAAATGGACAGGGTGGGTAGAGAGAGTCAAGGAAAAGGAAGAATGTGTAGTGAAGAATTAATCCTACCCAAAGAGAGGTTCAGCTTTGTCCTGGCCCCAAAGGCCACCTTCAAGTCCTTATACTTTTATGAATGAAAGAAATGCTTTTGTTATTTTTGGTGAGTTCTTAGGACCACTTCTGGCCATTTATTTGGGATAGGCCACACCAGAAAGACTAACCAAGTGTTTAGAATTGAACTTGGAGACCCATGCTCTTAGCCCCATCTCCAGGAAGAAAGGGTGATGGAGACCACCTGGGTGGCACTAGATCAACCATGCTGCATAATGAGGTCCCAATAAAACATCGGGCAGTGCAGCTCAGGTGAGCTTCCGGGCTGACCACCTGAGCACACATTACCACACATCAGTGTTGGGAGGAGAATGTGCCCCTGAGAACACAGAAGCTTTGCCTTGGAGCCCTCCCAGTGGATCTGCTGAGTGCCTCTTCCCCTGGCTGGTTCTGATGTGGGTGCTTTTGCTACAACAAAATTAAGTATTGCCCTTTCCTGAGTTCTATGAGTGGGTTTATGAATGATTGAACTCAAGGCAGTCTGAAGGGACCCTGAACTTATAACTGGCTGGTCTGAAGGAAGGGTGGTCCTGGGGAGCCTCAAGCTTGTGGCTAGTGTCAGAAGTCTTGGGTAGACTTGGCAGTCTGGGCACTGTGTCCCTACTCTTGAGTTCGGTTAACTCTTGGTGAGGAGAGAAGTGAGAGAGGACTTCTGGGGGGAGGCAGAGTCAAGCCTGTATTCACCTTGCAATGGGAGACCCATGCATGACCATTGGGGGGGGGGGGGTGGCGGGGGAGAGGCAGGAGCCTACGAGTGGAACCTGATGTTATCCAAACAGGGGCAGCCGGGTCATGGCGATGGTGGCCGATGAACAGGGACTGGATACATGTCGAGGCCATGAGAAGATTATAGAAGCTGTACTGGATAGGCTGGGCCTGATAAGTCTGAAGATGTGTGGGTTGGAGTTTAAACATTCCAGCAAGTCTAACAAACTCAGTAATATCAATAGCACCAATATGGGTTATTCTCCTTACCTGGAATCTTATAGGAACAGTTGTTCAAAATCCAGATTGTTTTTCTCATTAGGTCTAGTGACCATCCATTCATTCAAATGATTATTTTTTTAGTAATTAACATCACAAATGGAGCTAATCTTAGCATCCCTCAGGCCTCACAGAACCCTGTCCCCACTGCATAATTAGAATAGAGCTCCAGTGATAACACCCAGCCAGTTCAGGACTGTGGGCTACCCTAGTCCTGGCATAAAAGCAGCCAGCTGTCTTCGGTGTGGGAAAATGTGGCACATTCCTGAGTGGGGAGTGGCAGAGAGGGAGGAGGAAACAAAGCAATTCCTGTATTCACCGAGAGCAGATAGTCTTACAAAGGTTAATTAATGAAGGTAGTTGTGGCAGAGCACGATTGAGACAGGAGGCGAAGAAGGCTGTGCACACTTGGGTCTGGAAGGGGACTGGAAAAAAATGATCCACTTTTTGCTTCAATATCTAGGGCGACATTTGGACTCTGCTCTCACGGTTTGAGGGGCCTTGATGGGAAAGCTGACTCTCGGGGCCCAGTGCTGAGCCAAGAAGGTCTCAGTACCATTGATGGCCTCTGATATCACTAGATCATCTCAGGCTCACAGATGTAGCAGCACCTGAGCTAAAATATCACAATACTCCTGGATTGGTTGGTAAGGAGCTGTTGTTCTGATCCTGTAGGCATCCCCTGCCCTAGGAACTTCCCAGCTTCCTGTGACTCAGCAATCACAGGGCTGCCACCAGCAGGGTCCTCTTAGCCCACCCAGCTCTGTTGTCTAAGTTCATTCTGATGGGCTGGTGCCTATGCCCAAATGGCTCTTCAATACTTGACCACCGCCCCTGAGCAGGTCTGCTTCTAGAATCTGTACAAACTGGGAAGTCTTTGTAGGGTGTCGAGTCCCAAATACCTCTTCTTCATAGTCCTCTGGGGCCTTGTGGGCACCACGTGCTCTCCTGGGAGGGCTCGAGTTGTCACCTTCAACGTCTTCAGCAGCGTGTTCTTGAATTATGGATGCCTGCGGCAGTCAGCAAGCAAGGAAATGAAATGCTTGATTCATCCTTAGAATCAGAATCACCACAATTCTATACAAAATATAGGCTCTCGTAAAATATTAGCTACATCCCAGCCACTGTTCTAAACTCTCTCTACATTATTTCATTTAGCCTTCATAACAATATTTTTACATGCGCAGAGTCACCACCCCATTTTACAGACAGGTAAACTACAGCACAGAAAGGTTAACAAATGTGCCCAGGATCCCAGCTGGCAAGGCTGGTTAGCAGCAGAGCCAGGGTTCAAATCCAGGCGGAGATTCCAGAGCATGTGCTTTTCTCCATGGTGCCAGAAGATGTCAAATAGGTCAGTCTTTACAATAAACCAATGCACACACCAGAGTGCCTTTCTATTTATACATATATACACATAGTCATAAAACCATCAGTTATACCTTTGGTATACTTGCCTTGTAACCAAAACATCCAGATTTCTATGGGGAAAATTAGGAATTAATGACTGTTATGATCTGAATGTTTGTTTCTCCCTCCAAAATTCCTGTGTTGAAATCCTAACCTCCAAAGATGATAGTTTTAGAAGGTGGGGCCTTTGGAAGGTGATTAGGACATGAAGGTGGAGCCCTCAGGAATGGGATTCATGCCCTTATAAAAGACACCCCAAGAGCATCCTCACCCCTTCCTCTATGTGAGGACACAATGAGAAGGTGCCTTCTCACCATGAACCAGGAAGGGGCCCTATCCAGAAGATGAATGTGCTGGAGCCTTGACCTTGGGTTTCCCAGCCTCCAGAACTGTAAGCAGTGAATTTCTGTTGTTTATACGCCACCCAGCCTGTGGTATTTTGTTATAGCAGCCCAAACAGACTAAGACAATCACCTTTCCAACACAAATATATTTTTCTAAATAAAAACATCACGTTAGCCGAAACCGGTTTGGCTCAGTGGATAGAGCGTCGGCCTGCAGACTGAGAGGTCCCAGGTTCAATTCTGGTACCGTGGCTGCGGGCACATCCCCAGCAGGGGGTGTGCAGGAGGCAGCTGATCGATGTTTCTCTCCCATCAATGTTTCTGACTTTCTATCCCTCTCCCTTCCTCTCTGAAAAATCAATAAAATATATTTTTTAAAAATCACTTTATAAAAATAGCTAAGAAAAAAATCTAAGTGGGGGCGGTGCGGACAGGAATCAAGGTATAGTCACCATTCAATTTGGCCTAGTTTTATCCCTGAGTTTCAATCAACTATTTCTTCCCAATCGCTGTGCAACTTTGTGTCCCATGCTGAAAGTTGTTCCTAGAATGATTTCATGGGAGGAGTGTTGCAAATTAGGCATGAAAGTATCAGTATTTTTCTCTCTTCATTGAGTCTGCACCTAGTATTTGCAGGCCCCCGGGCAAAGGTCACAATGGAAGTCCATGTGTCATACGTTTAAATATTAAAAAGTTATAAATCAAGCCAATATATTCCTAAGTAAAATATGTTCTAGCCTCATAAGAACTTGAAAGGCCAGGTTCAAATTCAGAGTCCCAGGAGAGCTGGCCTGCAAGCCACTTTCCTTCTCATCTCTGGTCCCCTCCCACAGCTGGAGGCCGGGGTGCACATGTGTGGATACCACCCCCACACTGTCCATGCTCACCTACACTCTCCACAAACTGCTGCCAGTGGCCACACCAAGATCTAGTTGTGCCAGTGCTATGATTGGACCCTTGTAGAGCCCTGAAGTGGGCTTGAGTCCATCTGGACAGGAATTCCGGGGTACCAGGGACAGGGGGCTCTGGGTTCCCTGCCCCATGGTGAGGAATGTGACTTAAACTAACATTACTTTGTCTTCTTCAAATCCTATTTCCTCTCCCCATCAACTGAAGGGAGAAAATAGCACAGAAAAAAGAAAAGATAGTGTCTCCACTTCCATCTCCAACTCTAGCCCTTTTTAGTCCTATGCTGGAATTGGTTAAAATAAACATGAGTAGTTTGGTAAATGCATGATACTGGACCTAGTGAATGTTAGTGACTCTTCTCCCCAGTCAAAATACACGTTGTAGTCAGTTCCTTTAGCTAATATCTCATACTGTTTGACCTGGGTGCTGTCTGAAATAAAATAATCAATTTTAAATTAGTTACTTGCAACTCTCTAAAGACACAGGTGCCAAAGGATGTGCACAGGAAGCTTATAGAAGCACTATTTGTAATTACCAAAATTGGAAACAAGACAAATAGCTATCCGTAGCTGAATGGTAACTAAGTTGTGGTACATTCATGCAAGGGAGTATTATATAGCAACCACACACAACATACACACACAAGCAAAGTTTGCAAGACAAAAGATTTAATCCTGCTTGGCCTTAATAGAACACTATTCTGGAAAAGTCAAACTCTATAGAAGAGGACGTATCTGGGGAAGTCCAGTTACTTCCCTCACCACTGTCTTTCAGGCTTGGTCCACCCAGCATGCTCTCTCAACCCCAGACTTCTATTTCCAAGGAACCCACCTGCCTACCCACAGTGAGTTGAAAGGAATGACTCTTACCTGGGATTTCCGATGATTGGCTCTAAGAATAAATGGTTTAATCAGAAGCATCCATGGTACAGAAATCAAAGCCATAACAACAAAGAAACTTTGGACTTCTTGCTGTAAGATCAGAATGGTAAGATCCTATCACTTTAAGGTGATCACACAGCATACTTTATATGATAAAAACACTAAGTGTGAGTCATTTCAGTTGCATTTTATTTTATTTTTTAAAATATTTTTATTGATTTAGGAGAGGAAAGAAGAGAAAGAGATAGAAACATCAATGATAAGAGAGAATTATCAATCAGCTGCCTCCTGCATGCCTTCCCCTGGGCATGTGCCCTAACTGGAAATTGAACCCTGACCTTCTGGTTCATAGGTCAAAACTCAACCACTGAGCCACACCAGCCAGGCCCATTTGTCTATTCTAAACAAGGCTTCCCACCTCATGTTGTACAAGCAACTAGAGATTTGTATTACCTGTTGCTCTTCTTTGATAGTCAAACCCAACAGTAAGACAGCCAGGACAGTGGTGAGAAGGGGCTGTATTTATCAACCTACATTGTCTCTTCCAGTTGCTTGAGCCCAAAATGAGGTTATGGGAACTTCAAACTGTGTCAATGTAATTCATCTTCCTACTAGCGCTTGGAGAAACCAGCCAACCCCAATGATGTTTTTAACGAGAAAAAGCCAGAAAAGTCATGCTCACTGCACATTCCAGACTAAGTGAGGGCTTCAGTCTTCATGAAAAGGGATATTAGCACGTGATCTGCTTGGTGAATTTCAGTCCTTTGCCTAAAAGTGAAGACTTGCTTGGAAAATCCAAGTAAATTTTCATTTAGACTCAGGCAATGAGTAAATTAACATTCCAAACATAGTCATTTAATGCCAACAGCTAGGGGTGGTTCAAGGTCACCATTGACATATAACAAAAAGATAGGATACCACCAGGGAACATTCAGAGGTGTAACATTCTCTGGTTATTACCGAAAATAGTCTCTTATTTTTTCATTAAAAAAAAGCCCAATCACAAGGCATTTTTTCCTTCTTATTTGCTGCTTCTGAAGGGAAGAAAAAAACAAGTAGAAATCAAACTCGTCAGGGCCATGGGAGAGCCTGACTTTCACCAGGCCACCAGGATGAGCACTCACTGTTGGGACAGGTGCACCACAGGGTCCCCTGGCTTTGGGAAACTCGCCCTAGAACTTGACCCAGAGGAATCATGACTTATACTCGTGGGCCTTCCTTTAGTGAAAACCCGACCTTTAAGCAATATTATCAGGTTAATCGCTGGGAGAAGCCAGAGGAAGAGATCTATTTGTGTTACCAAAGAATGACTCACTGAGTGCTATTTATATCCAGCTCCCATGGAACATTTATACTGTTTAAAAATAAAATATCAAGCTGAGAGTGAAGCTGAAATGGAAGGAATCAGAGTGGCAAAACAGTCTGACCATTGGGCGGTGCTGTCCACAGAGGAAGACCCCAGAGGAAAACAAGAGATAAAGCCCAAACGAGCCAGCGGAAGCCCCCAAAGAGCCTGACATGTGAACAGAGGGACTCCTCTTCCTGATCCTACTTCCATTTCTTTCTCATAAATCTTAGCTAGAGTTTATTTTTATTTTATTTTTTAACATATATTTTTTATTGATTTCACAGAGGAAGGGAGAAGGAGAGAGACATAGAAACATCAATGATGAGAGAGACTTATTGATCAGCTGCCCCTGCATGCCCTCCACTGGGAATCGGGCCCGCAACCTGGGCATGTGCTCTTGACCAGAATTGAACCTAGGATCCTTCAGTCCACAGTCCGACGCTCTAGCCACTGAGGCAAACTGGTTAGGGGAAGATAGCTCAGTCTTGCAAATAACTAGTCTCTGTGGTATTCAAGAGTATGAGAGAGATCTATCATAATTAGGCGCATAAGAGAAGAAAAAGCCCACACTACCTGATGTTTGTAGAGAGGTGCATTTGAGGGGTCATTATAGTTAAACATAAACATGTTGATGAAGTGGATGAGGATGCTGGGGGCCTTCTGGGACATATGAACATCGTAGTAGCACCATTTGAAAATGATCATGAAAACCAGGTATCCAAATAGGCACAGCATAAAAATCATCTCCGGAATAAATTGCAGAAGGATGTTGAGCGTTTTTCTGAAGTATCTAGGAGGACACATACACATACACATAGAACATTGAGAAAAAATATCAGTAACTAATTATTCTTCCCAAAGCATAAAACGTTAACTGCATTCACTCCCCTGGGAAGCAGCAATCATGCATGGTTAGAAAGGAAAGTGCTTTTGCACAAAAGATTTTGAGAGAAGCAAAGTCTAGAGGTCAAGTCTGAAGCAAAGATTGAACCCACACAGTCTGTTGGCAATTTTACCAAAGCTTTAAATGCAGGCCCAGCTCATATCAACCCACTGAAAACACACTGGCATATCGGGGTGACTTGAGAGCTTTCCTCCTAAGAATGTCTTAAGTTGGGGGCGGGGGGGCAAAGTAGGGCCCTTGGGTTTTTATAGCCTGCAAATTAAAAATGGTTTTCATATTTTAAAATGGGGGGGGGGACTAAAAAGAATACTATTTTATAATACATGATAATTATACAAATTTCAGCACTCATAAATCAAATTTTATTGGAACAGTCCCATTCATCCCCTATGTGTTTGTATTGTCAGTTTTCATGTTACCGTCTGGCCTCAAAAGTCTAAAAGATTTACTGTCTGTCCCTTTGCAGAGAATGCATTCCAACTCCAGCTCTAAGGCCTTGGATTGCACAGACTAAGTTGGGGGCACCCAAGTGAAAAATATCAGAAAGAGCCCCATGCCCTTCGTTAATTGCAAGAGCTAGAAAAGGAGATACCATTTTTAAAAATGGGATTATCAGAGCTGCATGAGGCCTGTCTGACACTTAATAATGCCAAATAAGGTCTAGGCAGAAAGTGCCGTCTGGGATACTTCCTCACTGGATCCGGTACTTCCAGGCAGGCAGGACCACCAGGGTGTTTGTCGTTAGTTCGCACACTAAGTACTTCCTACTTTTCAGTAGAATTGTACTTCTTCAGCCTTTCAGATCAGGGGTCACTGTGTGACTGGCTCTGGCCAATGAAATGGGAACGGAAGTGGCAGATGTCACTTAGGGGTGGAAACTTAAACGTCAACGGAAACTAACCAGTCTCCTCCCACCATGGCACTGGCAGCGCTCCACTGATGGCTGCCCATCAGCCCAGGTCCCAGTGTGAAGATGACAGGCACAGAGCCCCCGGTGGTCCTACAGTGGACATGTCATGGTCTTTAGCTCAGCAACTGAGATTTGGGGCTTATTTGTTGCCTCACACAATCACCTAACTCATTCTGACTACAATATCCCCATTCTGTAAAAGAGAACAATCTCAGAGACGTTAAGCAACATGTCATGGTCACATGGATATGGAAAATTGGAAGCAGTACTCAAACTTCTGATTCCAAGCCCTCTATCATCTGTGTGGCCTAATGCTGCCCTCACTCATTCTCAAACTCCTACCAGCTGCCCTCACTCATTCTCAACTCCTACCAGCTGCCAGGTCCCCACCGGGCACCTCTGCACAGGCACCTCGGACGCTGGCTTCAAAGACGTATACCTGCAGTGGAAGAAGGTGGAGAACCTTTTCAGAGATGGTTCTTGATCGAAGGAAAGGAATAGGCAGGAGAACATTAACAGCCAAAGAAGGGAGAGAGTGCTGCCGATAGGAGGAAATGACACCAAAGGGAATCTAGAATCTGAGGACACTTTGGCTAAAGGCACTATGGGAGTTGGTGGGGGCCTTGTTATACACGAACAAACCTTTCAGGTTGGGGGACACCAGGTGCTGTGGGTTTGCCAGCCTCATTCTGAACCCTCATCAAAATATTACTCACCTTTGAGGAATTCGGCTGAGAAACAGAGGGGCCATTTCCAGGCACCAGCTTGTCCTGGCTCACACCAAGGGACATGGGGAAGGAACCTCACACAGAGGATCCCGGGGCACAACCCACGGCTCTGTCACAGCTCATCGTCAATGGGATCAGACCAATGGCGGAAAGAGAACCCTAAAACTCACATGTGATTGAAAAGGCTGAGAATGACGCCAAAAGTCATCTGGACGATCCCCAGGATCACCGACATCTTCATTTTATAGGAGTTCAAGAATGTCAGCTTGTTTGAAGCCAAGTTCCAAATCTGGGTGGGAAACATGAAGAAATGCTTGAGGCCAGAATTTGGACGTCCTACCAGGGTTGGGGACTGTCCCACAATTTCCCCTGAGAAGTTGCTCTGGGATCCACAGTGTCTAATTCTAGTCCGGTTCCACGCATGCATTTTAGGTTCAGAGAAGGACCAAGCCCCTTATGCAAATGCAATTCTGATGACAAAAGTGTCCGAACCATTAGTGCCAGTAAAATAGCAAGTGGCTGGAAGGAAACTGGGGAGGAAAATCCTACATGATTTTTCCCTGATCCAAATGAAAATAAGTCATGAAATATTTTGAAGATCCCAAACTTGCCTCAGTTTCCTTAATAAAAGTGTAGCTCTCTGGCCCATGAATTTATCTAATCCCTTCTTTAAAAAAGTGATTTCAGAGAGGAAGGGAGAGGGAGAGAAATAGAAACATCAATGATGAGAATCATTAATTGGCTGCCTCCTGCACACCCCACACCGGGGATGGAGTCCGAAACCCAGGCATGGGCCCTCACCGGGAATCAAGTCACCACCCTCCCTTTGTGGGGAGCAGACCTGGGCACACAGGATTTGCTGCTGCATTAGATGTGGGCTGTGAGAGCAAGAGAGAGGACAGTGGGAGCAAAATGATTCAAAGCAAGACCAATCAGAGCCTAAAACCACCCTCTCTGTTCTCCCCCACCAGCTTGCTAATCAGGAAACTCCCAGGACCAACAATAAAGCCTTCCAGTCTATAAAAATAACAACTTGCATATCTTTTTAGCACTTTGCAGTTTGCAAACCAGCTTTCAAGGACTTTACCTCTTTTGATAAAACTTGGAATGCAAGTGCCCCTAGGAAGCAAGCAGAAACACATCCTGAGTAATGCGCTTTTTTTTTTAATTGATTTTTTTTATAGAGAGGAAGGGAGAGGAATAGAAAGTCAGAAACATCAATGAGAGAGAAACATCGATCAGCTGCCTCCTGCACCCTCTCCCCCAATGGGGATATGCCCGAAACCAAGGCACACGCTCTTGACCAGAACCGAACCTGGGACCCTTCAGTCCGCAGGCCAATGCTCTATACACTGAGCCAAACCAGTTTCGGCTAATGCTTTCTTTCTTAAAAAATATATATGTTTATTGATTTTATAATAACATCAATGATGAGAGAGAATCATTGACTGGCTGTTTCTTGCATGCCCTCTATTGGGGACTGAGCCCACAACCCAGGTATGTGCCCTTGACCAGAATTGAACCCAGAACCCTTCAGTCCACAGGTCGATGTTCTATTCACTGAGCCAAACCAGGTATGGCCTGGGTAATGCTTTCTGTTTTGTTTGTTTGTTTTTAATTCTCACCAGAGGATATTTTTTTCATTGATTTTAGAGAGAGTATGGAGAGCATGGGGGGGGGGGGGGGCGCAAAGATATGGGCAGAGAAAGAGAAACATCACTGTGAGAAAGACAGCCTCCTGCATGTGCCCCAACCAGGGCCAGAGCCCACAGCTGAGGCCTGTGCCCTTGACGGGAATCAAACCCAGGACCCTTCAGTTGGCAGGCTGATGCTCTATCCACTGAGCTAACAGAAAAGCTAGGGCACTTTCTGTTGTTATAAGGGAGGGGAGGAGGGCAGGCAGTGGGAGAACCCAGGAAAACAGAAGAGAGAGATGACCCACAAGATAGGAGAGACCACACAACCAATGTTAGGGCCAGTGCTGTTCCCTCTTAACTGTGAGCAACTAAAACTGAGCTTTTGGATTCTCTGTCACAAAAGGAGCTTAGAAGATACACCTCTGGACTGTGTCTGCCAAGTTCAGGTCTAGACCACTCATGCTCATTTGGAGCACAAGGCTGCCACCTAGTGGCGCTTTGCGCTGGGCCACTATGTGTATGTGTCTTCTGGAAAACCCCTTCATACCTAGTGTGAGGAATCAACTTCGTTTTGCTCAGCTCAAATCCAATTGAGACAGATATAACAAACAAAAGCTGACAATCTCTTTTTTCACTCGTATCAATTCAAGGCAGTAAAATTAAACAGAAATAAAAACAAATCCATATTTTTTCTAGCGAAAAAAATATTACCCCACTGCAAGAAAATGCCAAAGTAGAAAACTTGATTAGGATGCTACCTTGGTGATCTAATATGCATACTTTCCAGGAAAACAGGGCCTTTTAAAAGAAGCAGTCATTGCCCAGCCAGCGTAGCTCAGTGGTTGAGCGTCGACCTAGGAACCAGGAGGTCAGGGCACAAATGCCCAGGTCGTGGGCTCGATCCCTAGCAGGGGGTGTACAGGAGGCAACTGACCAGTGATTGTTTCTCATCACTGATATTTCTGTCTCTCTCCCTCTCCTTTCCTCTCTGAAATCAATTAAAAAAATGTTTTTGTTTTTTGGTTTTTTTTTAAAAAAAGAAGCAGTCATTAACTACCACAGCATAAGTGATGACCGAGGCAGTTTTGGGGAATTGTATGGAAAACGATCCAGGGGCTGGCTGGGTCAGGGCTGCAGGCAAAATGCTTACTTGAAGTCAGCGCGCAGTGTGTCATGAAAAGCTTCTGTCCCCGTATTCTATCTCAACACGCGTTGGTTGGCTTAACAGGTTCTGGAAACTCAGCCCTCACCCCCCCACTCCTGCTCCGGTTTCTCCTCAGTCAGTCATTTAGCTGTTTAATATCGGTGGAAGCCCAGAGGACATTGTTACCGGATCAATCCCGAATGGGTACGGGTTCCCAGAGTACACGCCTGGAATGGCGGGGTTCAGCTGTAAAAGTGGGTTTGTTTCCATCGTTTCCATGCTACAGAGGGAGAAAGGAAAACAAAGCCAGTGAGTGACCAGAGGCAGGAAAAAGCACCAGGGTGCCATCTGCCAAGCCAATCACAGCAAACTGCTGGTGCAAGCATCAGTTTGGCTGGTCCGGTTATTCCATGAATGGTACCGAATCCCCACTGTGTGCCAAGTACCGTCCTGTGGCCTGAGCAACAGAAATGACCCACCAACCCTCCAGGAGTATATATTCTGAACTTTCAAAGCCCTCCCAGCCTGGTGGGGTACATATAGTAAAATTTAAAAAATTACACTACATCAGAGAAAAGGTAGGGACAGGGATGAAAGAGCCCACAGAAACAGAATCCAGCCCAGGGACCAGCCAGGCACTCTCTCCCGGGAGCCCGTGGTGACCCAGGAGGAGGGAGCTGCCTTTCACCCAGGGGCCCTGATCTCTGTGAAACTCAGCCTTCAACAGTTGGTTGGGGTCCATGAGTGTCTTTAAGTCTGTGTGTCTTTTTCACCCAGAAGCACAAAACAGCACACATCTATAGAGGGCCCCCAAAGTGAGTATTTGAAATGGTGAGAGACAGAGTGCTGGCAACTTTGACAGACTGTCTGCAAATACAGCCCCTTCCTCCTGCGGCTGAGGTGCTGGAGGTGTTCGGTAACCGAGAGGAGAATTAGGGAGTCTGGTCACGCCCCCAGGCCCTCGATGGACAGTGAGGGCAGCTGGCACTAACTGGCCACCCTAGACACACACAGATCCCTGTCTTAACAACACACCTCAGGGCAAGCGGTTGGATTTCACTAGCAGAGGCGTGTTTGTGTGTCCACAAACCAGAAAGCACCCCTGACGAGAGAGAACTGGCCGGGGACCCACAGCTAAGCCTGCTGTTGAGCATAAACAGTTTCACAGAACACCAGCATCAGACAAGGCCATCCTGTGACCGCGATGGATCGAGATAAAAGCAAGACCATTCCTCAACCATAAATGATATTAGAATATGGACATATCAACAGACGGGCATTGTCCAAATCACAAAAATGACCAGAGATAACCTGTATCTTCTTAGAGGCCAAGTCCTCTAAGTCAGTCCTTTCTTTAAAAAAAAAAATTTGTATTGATTTCAGAGTGGAAGGGGGAGAGAGATAAAAAGACCAATGATGAGAAAAAAAAATTGATTGGCTGCCTTCTGCATGCCTCATGCTGTGGATCGAGCCCTCAACCCAGACATGGGCCCTGACCAGGAATCGAACCATGACCTCCTGGTTCATAGGTCGACACTCAACTACTGAGCCACGCCAGCCAGGCAGTTGAGTGGTTTTAAAAACTATTTCCATGTGTTCCAGTTACCAGCACAGTTGCTGAGGAAGTGGCACAAGGTCTCACGCTCAGTTGAGAAAACGGCATTATTTGTTGAATTTGTGGGTACACCTCTGGGCTGAGCCAGGTGTAATTTGCTCAGCCATAGATGGCCAGGGAACACCCCATCCCTGCCTGTGAACTTACTTCCATGTGCCATTTCTGAACATGGGTCGGACGCTCCAAGAAGAGCCGAAGATGTTGAAAGCCTTGGAGAAGCAGTCATTGTAAATGAAGCCCGTGTAGATGGAGAAGACGCCCATGAGGAGGATGAGATAGCGCCCGTGGAAAAAGGTGTTCCAGATCTGGCCTCGGGGAGACAGAGAGGACTGTCAGTGAGCTCTGAGCCGGCCCCGGGGCCTGTGTGGTCAGGTCCCTCCAGAGCAAGTCACACAGGCCCTCTGCACAGGGGCTACTCAACGAGGCAGGCACCAAAGTGACTCAAATAGTAAGAGCACACACATCACGATTTTCCTGAGCTTCTACAGGTGACTTAGAAGAGTCCTGGAGTGGTCGTTGCTATTGTGGAAACAAGCACAGAAGCCTCATATTCTTGAATTCAGCCTTGGTTAGAAATGTGATTGAAGCAGAAACTGAGGTCTCCCCTGTGAAAGAAGGGACTTGAAAGTGGGTGGCTGGGTCTCGAGCACTTCCAGGAGGTGAGCACTGAGCTGGCCGCTAAATTTTACTGCAAGCCAAACCTACACTCACTTGGGGGCGTCTCCATTAAAATTGAGTTTCTCAGTACATCCACTAAGAAGAGAAAGTGCTTTCTCCCAATACTGCAGGATGTGCAACAAACATCAGAATCGCTGAGTGGGACTTGGAGACTTCAAATATTTATTACAGGAAACTACATCTATTAAAATGCTTGGCAGGAACCTGGCCAGGTTGCTCAGTTGGTTAGAGCGTCATCTCAATATGACAAGGTTGTGGGTCACATACAAGAATCAACCAAAGAATGCATAAATAAGTGGAACAACAAATCACTGTTTCTTTCATTCTTTCTCTCTCTCCCTTCCTCTTTCTCTAAATAAAATGCTTGTCATGAAAACTGTATTAGTCATAGGTCGATTTATCACTAACCTTGCTTATGATTAACTCACTCTGACATCACTAGTTAACTTGCTAGCACTAGTTAAATCAACCTATAAAAATAGATTGCAGATAGTCTTAAAATTCAGAACATAGCTAAAGGCATGTTTGCACTTTGTAAAATGCAATACCGCTGGCTACAAAGTGATGTCAGCTGATTAACTTTGAAACAATGCAACTCTTGGGTTGTCTCAACCTTCACTTCGCTCTGTGAGGAAACTTCATGAAAGGTCTAGGAAGTTCAAGTGTGAAAGTGAAGACATGGTATTTGGGATGTCTGTGTTTCACAAGAACACTGAGCATGGGCTTGTGGAGAAAGGGCTCTGCCATGAAAAATCGTGCTATTTTAAGTGAAAAAAAGGAGGCTATAAATTAATATGCACTATTTGACCCCAATTTCTAAAATTATATATTTTTGTATAAGCACAGAAAGGAAACTAGAAAGATAATACAGAAATACTCATTGTAATTTTTTTCTAAGTAGATGGCTATATTTTCCCAATGAACATATATTGCTTTTATAATAAAAGAAAATAAATCAATATTAGCAAAAATTAAAAAAAGGGGGCGGGGAGATCAATGGCTTGCCAAACAATGTACAAAAAATAACGAAAATGCTAAAAGGAACTGCACCAAACAATCCAAAGCACTGTGGGGATGAAAAGGGACCACATGCTAACCTGACAAGCTCAGGGAAGGCCTAGTGTTTATGCTGAGTTTGGGCCCTTACTTTCCATAAGAACATGCTATTCCTATGTCAGAAACAACATACATACTTTAATGTTCTTGCAGAAACATTTGATGGACGCCCACCTCATTGTCTGTCTTCTGGGCGAGCAAGCGTTTCTCATTATGGACCATCCAAAGAGCTGCCAGGAGCATCACGGTTCCGTGACCACAGTCTCCAAACATCACGGCAAACAGGAAGGGGAAAGTGATGATGGTATAGGGAGCTGCGGAGGTGAGAACCACAACAGCCTGAGTCTTCCCGACAGTCCTTTGGGCTCTCAACTGAAGATCTGCCTATCCCACTCCTTGTGAGAGGCTGGTTCCCTGGAGTCTTTCTGATTCTGTCATCTCTCAGTATTCACACCCCTGACACTTGCTTGGCTCCCACATATATGGGCTCATCAGTGGATTAACACTACTATTCCCTATGTTATAGATGAGCTGGGTTTGGGAGCGGTTAAGTGACTTGCCTAAGATCACAAAGTTTCATGGGATTTAAAATCCGTTTTCTACATGCTTTTTATTCTCTTCCCACTACCATTTTCGGCTTGTTTCTCCACCATTCACATGTACCACAGACCTCCAGCAGTTACTCAGCTCTGGGGCCCTGCATTATGGTTCACAAATTAGATTGGGACACAGGCTAGACAAGAACAGCATCATGCACTGCTTGGCTAACAGGCATCTGAGCTACCCCTTTATTTTTCAAACCAGGCCACCAACATCACAGTTTATGTCACTAGGAACCCAGTCTTCTGACTCCAAGTTCTGTGCGTTGCATCTCTCCTACACAACTATGAGAGTGTGAAGATGCTTAGAGATGACCCTCGTTGAATTGTTAAACAAGAACCAAATTTGGCTGCCTGATAAGGCTACAGGTTAAGGGACAACAGGTGAAATCTTGACAAGGAACAAATCTTTCACTAATAACCTTTACAGAAGACAATGCAGAGCATTAAAAAAACAAATACGATTTTAGGAAAGTCACCGTTTTAAGTAATTCACCTCCTAGGTTGCCTCCCTGGGGGTAAATCTTACCCAATTTTCATTTTCAAGCTGCTCAGGCATGCAACATATCAGACCCCTTACCTGGGTTTATCTCCCGGTAATTGCCTACACCATAAGCATCTACAATATTCTGGAAGCCAGCAGTGAATTTATTGGTCCTGTTAAACGTGGGAGGAGCTGTTTTAGATTGCACTGCTGTCAAGATAGGGGCCATGGAGGAGCCACTTAGTTCCTGCAAGAAAGAACATGTGACAAACATGTAAGGAGAGCCTCGGCTGGGTGCCAGCACAGGGATCACAGGGCAGCTCTGGCCATCACTTACTGGGTGGACCTGGGATAATCTCTTGACCTCTTTGAGACTCATTATCTCTCCCATAAAAGTGAAAACCTTCCTAATACTTACCTAGCTTATCTGACAGGAGGGTTATCAAAAGAGTAGAATTCCTCCTGCTTCTCTGGCAATTTGCAGTCTCCTGCTCCTGATATGCATATTTACGCCTCTGTTCTGGGGCTGGCTCTCCTATTCCTTTCTCCCCATTTACTCCCCCAAGAGCTCATCCACTTTTTGAATGTTTTTATTTTTATTTTTTCTATTTTTAAAAAATATATATTTTATTGATTTTTTACAGAGAGGAAGGGAGAGAGAAACATCGATCAGCTGCCTCCTGCATGCCTCCTACTGGGGATGTGCCCACAACCAAGGTACATGCCCTTGACCGGAATCGAACCTGGGATCCTTCAGTCCGAAGGCTGACGCTCTATCCACTGAGCCAAAACAGCTGGGCCACTTTTTGAATTTTGTTTCAATCTTTCAAATGGCCTTGACCTGCTTGAAATTTTCAATTATTTTTTTCATTGCCTGCCTAGGTTTTCAAACTCTCATGTCTCAGCAGCCCCACATAATCCAGGAGTCTAGAACTGGAATCATCAGCTTGCACTAAAGTCAGGCTATTCCTTTGACAGTCTTCATTCTCCAAATTCTTGAAACTTTAGAATCCACAGACTTCTCCCTTCTCCTGTTGTAGTCAACCAATCTCCAGGTCTTGCTAATTGTCCCTTTCCAATCCCTCTCCCTCTCATTCCCACAGCCACCAGCCAAGCCCCAGCCTCCTCACCTTCCTTCATTTCTTTCCCTCCCATTTATCTTACACTCCAGACTGCATAATCCTTCTTTTAATAAAACAAAACAAACAAAAAGCACTACTTTAGTCATGTTACCTTCCTGCTCAAAAATGATCAAAGGCTTCCTCTTACCTAAAGAATAAACCCAGAACTCTTTAGCCTGGTAATCAAGACTTCTTTACATTGCTGACTTAATCCTCCATTCACACCTTTACCCCCACTGCTTCTCCATGGAAATCACCCAACTCCACAGTAGCCACCTCCCTTGTTCACTTACCCAAGTAGGAACCACTCTCCAAGCTCACCGCCCAAGGAGACTTCTAGTCACTCCAAACTCCAACAGCAGTTACCACCTGCACATCCAGTGGGGCTGAGCACCAGCTAAGTGAGTGCTTGTAAGTCCTCCTAACAATCTCCATTTTAGAGATGAGGAAACTAAGGTATAGAGAGGTTAAGTAACTTTCCCAAGCTTACATGCAAATAGAGGAATTCCTTACTCTATGATTATATAATAAAGGCTCAGTGCATGAAATTTGTGCACATGTAGGGTCTCCAGGCTTGGCTGGCGATCATGGCCAATTGGGGCCTTCAGGCTGCCAGCCAGGGCCTCCCTTTATTCCATACTGCCCTTTGGTGGTTAGCTCGTGTCATAGCAAACAATTGAACTCCCAGTCTCCTAGTTGAACTCCCGAGGGGACAATTTGCATATTAGGCTTTTATATATATAGACTAGGGGCCCGGTGCATGAAATTCATGCACTGGGGGTGGGTGGTCCCTCAGCCCAACCTGCCCCCTCTCACATACTGGAAGCCCTCAGGGGATGTCCTACTGATGCCTCACCCTCAGTCTGTCCAAGGCTGAAAGCCTCTGGCTGAGGCTTTTGTCCTTGAGCAGGGGACCTTGGCCAGGGGACTCCAGCCAGTGATTGCCCTGTGATGGGGTTGATCACTGGCTGGCTCCGCCCTAGCCCTGGCCTGTCCAAGGCCAGAAGGCCTCTGGCCGAGGCTTTTTCCAGTCTTGGGCACCCAGCCATCTTGGTTGGGTGTTAATTTGCATATCGCTCCTGATTGGCTGGTGGGTGTGGCTGGTGGGCATGGCTTGTGAGTATAGTGAAGGTATGGTAAATTTGCATATTACTCTTTTATTAGGTAGGATGTTTTCATGTGTGTGATTATAACCTCCTTGAGGTCAAGGACTGTGGCTTCCGCCTGTTTTTCTAACATGTCCTCCAGCAGCAGACATAACATTAGTGTAACCTAAGTATTTTTTGCTCATTGGTGATAATAGCTATCCTCCTACACTTGTCTCCTCATCTCCTACCAGCATAGAGCCTTCTACTCCTATCCGGGGAAATACTTTGATTATTTCAGAGGATGAATAAACTGTAGAAATAGCTATAAACAGCAGCCTTGTGGAATTTTGACATATTTGTGATTACAGAGCACATTGTTCAGTGAAATCCTTGCATTAGAACAACTCCTCCCTGAAGACTTGACGGTCTTCTCCACACTATAGTCAAATGTTTCTAAATGCAAACCAGATCATGTCACCCAGCACAGGGATAAAATCAGCTCCCTTACACTGTCATGTGGTCCTTCAGGAATGGCCTGCAGCCTCTCCCTGACCTTCTTCCCATTCTTTAAGCTGCTGCTCCCTCTCCAGCCCCGGGTCTACAGGTTGGCCTGCACTGCACACTTCTCCCACCTCTCTTCTAACCACACTTCCATAGCCCAGCTCATGCATCATTTCCTCCAGGGAGCCCTCTGCCCTTCCCAGTCTGGGTGAAACACTCTTTGCAAGTGTTTGGTCTGAGCCAAACACTTGGGGAGTTACTGGACCATCATGTGAGGACATTCAAATCCTTCCTCCTGGCTACAGGATCACAGCCAAGTTACTTCCACTCTCTCTGCTTCAGTTTCCTCATCTGTATAAAGGGGATAAAGACTGATCCTATCTCTTAGTCCCATCCCACTTCAAGGCCTTGACCTTCAGATTCCTCAGCCTGAAAGCTCTTTCTCACACCCACTCCAGTCTTCCTAGGGCACTTAGGGAAGTCTGCTCCAATGCCAGCCGTCAGAGGGGCCCCTGCCCAGAGCAGCCCTATCACAGCACTGTAAGACCTCAAAGTTCAAGCGCTGCCTTGACGTCGTTGTCTCTCACAGGGCCCCAAAGGTCAAGCCATGAGTTCCTCTGGTCTCACGGGATATGCCACCCACTTAGCAGGCAAGGCCCACCACTGTCCTCTCAGGCAGACCAGACCAGTGCCTAGTAGTCAACCTAATGGGTTCCACTTCCCAGAAAATTATTCAAACGAACTAATCAAACCCTTCCATGGAAACCAGGGGTCACCTGACCCTGTTGCCACTACAGAGCCTGCCATCCACAACCCCTGCTGGCTCACCCTGCTTCCAAGAACCGGTCCCAAGTACAGCTTCCACGTGGCCGTGTGGCACATGGTGTCCTCCCCAGGCTACGAACACATGTGATTAGTAAACTGCTGCCAATCTCAGCTGTCCAGTGCCAGGTACTCTTTAGGGCAAAGGGTCCCTTCTTCACCAATAGGATGAATAGGTGATAAGAACAAGCCTCCACTCCTCACCTCACCCCTCACTACTCCCTGCCTCACTTACACCCACCATGGATCACAGCCTGAAATCACACTAATGATGGACATGCCTACTGTCTGTCTCCCTTTCTCCGAAGTCTTTCAGAGCAGAGCCTTGTGACAGCACATACCTACATTTGCTCTGGTGCAACGTGAACATTAGGTAAATGGCGAACGCTGTGAGAACCAGCATGTAGGGCACCCTCACTCCCATCGGCTGTTCTTACAGGAGCCTGGTTATTGTCTGTACAGGGAGACTGTGACCATTATGAGGTAGAGGATGGTATCCACAGTCACACTTAACTGTGAGAGCCATAGTCATAACGAGCATGGTGACTGGCACAGTAATGCTCGCTATGCACTTGCTGAAGATGAAAGATAAGGTGACTAATTGTCAAACGCTGAGAGGAAAGGCATTTCTGCTATGTGCCCTGCCACTGGTTACAACTGAAGATACAAAGACGAAAGTGACAGACAATCCTACCAGCAAGTCACTTGTGAGGTCCATGTGACTCAGGAGGCTGACAAACCTCAGTGCCCAGAGGGGGCTGATGAGGCTGTGACTCATCTCTCTCCTTCCTTGCTCCGCCTGCCACTCACCATGCCTTGCTCCAACGCCTTCTTGATGCGCCCGGTGTCCGCCACCGGGAACCAGATCTCAGCGATGATGCACTGCTGGGTGACATCGATGTTGCACATGTTCAGGATGTGATAAATGGCCTTCATCTTCTGCACCTTGACCACCCAGGAGTGCCAGTTGGCAGCCGCTTCCTGCAGGAGGCTCTGACGGTGAGACTCTGTTTGTGTTATAACCTGGGCAAAAAACAACACAGGAAAACAAGGGACACTCATGAAACATCTGGCAATGTGGCAGAAATGGCGGTTCATCAGCCACAGTAGCTTCCTTTGCTCCGGACTCCCTCCTTTGGCCTGTGGCTCTCTCCTGGCCTTGAACTCTCATGAGCAGTATATCTCCCCTACTAGAGGTTAAAACCCTTAGGCATAATTCTTCCTTTTCGTATAAATTCCTTCCAATACTATTGTTATTGTTGAATCCTGTATCCCGCCAAAAAATATGTTCAAGTCCTAATTCCTGGTAACTGTAAAGGAAATATAATCTTTGCAGATGCAATCCAATTAAGATGAGGTCATACCTGAGTAGGGTGGGCCTACTGCATATGACTGGTGTCCTTGTAAGAAATTTGGACAATGGGGTACACAGAGAAGAGCACCTGTATGATGGAGGCAGGGACTGGGGTGATGCATCGACACACCAAGGAATGCCAACAGATTTTTTTAGGAGGGTGAAGATGTCTGTTAGTCTGAGAGTTTGGAAATACACACACAGCCAATGTCTAAGGACAGCATTGAGGATCTAGAACTGTGCTGGCCAATACATCAGCCACATGGAGCTGCAATAATTTAAATCACTCGCCATGTTCCAAGAGCTCCAAGGTCCCATTGGTGCTTGGCTCCTGTGGGTTATAATTTAACATTTCCCCCACTACGGAAGTCCTGTTGGGGAGTACCGATGCAGAATTTACAGTACGCTGTGGGATCAGCTGCTCTTAATGATAACTTTCAATTGTATTAAAGGAAGTATTCTAATCATGTAAGCGCTGAGCGCCACCGGGGGTGACAACAGACTTTATAACAACTGGGCAATTCAGCAGACAAAGCATCGATCACGCTGGCTGTTGGACTTCATTGGCTAGTTGGTTGTATCATAGATGAGGCTGGGCTGTGGTCAGTTCTAACTCCAGGCAAAATATTACTGACATGAAGAGTCATCACCTCAAGCCTATGAAACAGCCTCTTAATTATGAAAGCTTCTGCATCAGGAGCTACAAGAGCATAGCATAGCAAGCCTCTCAGCCAGCTTTCCAGCGAGGGCCCCAAGGACAGACTGACTCGGCAATGGCAGAGGTAGCCCAGCCGCAGTGCCCCTCAGACTCCGTGCCTGAAGCCCTCACTCACGGTGACTAAATCTTCCAGCCTCGTGTTGATACCAGCCAGCATCTCCTTGCGCTCCGCCGCAGGCTCTGGGCAGGGGTAAATGGTGGCCCGAAACCTGTGTTTAATGCATTCCAAAGGGACACGTGGTTATGGCTCCAAAGCATTCTGCACACCCTCTTCTGCTAAGTCACTATTTGCTGGGTTTGGTGAGGCAACACCTTTTCCTAGACCAGTGGTCAGTAAACTGCGGCTCATGAACCACATGTGGCTCTTTGGCCCCTTTAGTGTGGCTCTTCCACAAAATACCATGTGCGGGCACGCACATACAGTATGATTGAAACTTCGTGGCCCATGCGCAGAAGTCAGTTTTCGGCTCTCAAAAGCAATTTCAATCGTTGTCCTGTTGATATTTGGTTCTGTTGACTAATGAGTGCCACTGTCCTAGACTAACCCTCTCTGTGGCCGTCTATCAATGAAATCCATTATAAGGGGGTTCCCAACCCATGGCTCATACTATAGGAATGAGCTTCTTCCAAACCATGAAGCCTGTGAACTGTTACATAAACAAGACTACAAGCTTAACTTGCCCCTTTTCTCCCCAACCCAAATCTATTGATACATTAATGTCCTTCTTTACTGAGTAATTTCTGCTCCTAAGGGGCTGGATATGAGATGATTCTGTAGCATTAGAAACAGCTTAGCTGTGGTTTGCCGGTGAGTGGGGTAAACTGCAATGGTTAAAAGGTCCACTTTCAGCTATCTTCAAATGTTGCCCCTTTAAGTCTCTCTGTGCCTATTTCCACAGCTATGAAGGGTCAGTTACATTCTTCACACTCTCTTGTCACATGTGGGAAAGTTATTCTAAATCCCCAGCGGACCTCAGAGGGCCCACTGGTGTGTTTCGCACTGCACACCTTGGCCTCAGCCTGCCCCGCCTCGCTGGCGAAGGGGCCACTGCCCGTCCCCCTTACCCCTCGCAGATCTTCCTGATCTTCTGCCTGAGCTGCTCTCCTTGATAAAAGATGATGAACATGTTCTTCTTCACTTCTTCTTTCTAGGAAATTAGAACAAGGAGAAAAAATTCGCTTTTGTTTCTGGTTACATTATAATAAAAATATGAAGTTCTGTTTTTAGGTTTTAAAACACATATAAATTTAAAATGGAAAAACTTCCATTTCTCCCAGTTGGTCCAAGTTTATAATTCATTACGGGTGAGGGCAAGCCCACCCAGGCAGGCTGTACGGGGCCAGCAGGGAGGCCAGTGCAGTCTTAAGGGGACAGAGAGTTCCACTATCGGCTACAAAAGTTGGATCACAGCTGGGCCGTGCACTCAGCTCTAAGCCCTCTGCTTAAAGAGATGCATTAATAAACAAGGAAACATCCAGAAGAGGGTCGCCAGGATATTGCAAGGCTTAAAGTGAAAAGAGCTGACCTCGCTCCCCAGGTTTAACTCACACACAGACATTTCAGGGGCGAGTGAGTGGTTGATATTTAACAGAGGCAAAAGCCGTGTCTAATGTGGGATTCACAGTTACTCACTGTACAGCCATAAGAACATTGATGAAAATGCATCTTTTCTTTTGCCTGCCTGCTTGTTTTTATGTGCAGATCAAAGTCTGGGACTGCAACACAGGAAAGTGATTTGAAACCCTGCGGGTAAGGCCCGTGACGTTAGCGTCCAAGGACACGGTGGAAGGCATACCAGGAAGCTGGGCTTCGGCAGATCTTGCATCCTCAGAGCCCAAGGACGTATTTTTGTCAGGGAGCCCTGATGTGGCCCACACTTGCACCTTCACCCCAGATGGGCAACTTTAGTGGTGTCTGGAGCTGCTGATTAGGCAAGACGCCAAATCCACTGCATGATCAAATCACCCAGGGCCTCTCCAATATAACATGGCCACACATGGCTCTCAGAACTCAAGCCCCTGCCTCTTCCTGCCCAGGGCGCATGTGGCAGAAAGGATGGTCAGGGCAGTTCCACGCTGCAGGCCCAAAGTCACCATACCAGACCACCCAACAGATCCTGGCAGCCAGGACTGCCAGGGCCCCACACCAGGTTTAAACAGCGACGGGCAGGCCTGCCCAAATCGGTCAGACACCTGCACCTCACCAGCCCGTCTCTCCAGCCAGGTTAGCTGAAACAACTGCAAACACAAAGCGACCTCAGCCAGTTTGTGCTTTACTGACGCTGCGATGCTCAGGCCTGGGCCGTGGGCTTGTGCAGAGGCTACAGCTGCTCCTGCAGCTGCTTCTTGGTCGTCAGGTTCCCCTCATGCTGCTGAGCCTCGGTGCCTGGTCTGTGCTTTCTTGGGCCACAGACCCAGGGGCTTGCACTTCTAGCGCTTGTAGAATTTCCTCAGATTGTCTTTCTGAGTCTGGTTAATGACGGTAAGAATGCAGCGACAGATCTGGGAACAACTTAGGAAGCTTGAAAGCAGCGCTTCCTGTCCCTTTGGCTGCGTGCAGCTGGGACAGCTCCACCTTCAGGCCGTCCAGCTGTTAGAACAACTTGTCCTTGCAATGAAGGTCCGGAGCCCTAATTTTGGCCATGGCTGAACAAGCTGCAACTGCCTGCCAAAGGTGTATCTTACAAGTCTAAGTTTGACAATTCACAAGAAAGGAAATATATATATTTCATAAGCATATAGAAAATGTTACTTTAAGCAAAGAAAAATGCTCTTTTGCTCTTATTTCATTTGGGGAGGAGGGTAGTCAAGGTAAAATTATGGAGCCCATTATTGGAAAAGTTGCAATAAATCCAATGAACTTGTCACATACCACTTGGGGCACTGGAATCAGGTATGACCCCTTCCTCCCCCTGCCTTGAGAAACCATCTGTCAGGTCCCAGCCAATGTCACAAAAATGCCCACAACCTGTTAAGTCAGCAACCCTATATTTCCTTGAATTCCTATCCTGGAAGCACTTAAAAAAAAATAAAAATCCACATGCATAACAATGTCGGGGGATTAGAACTGCACCCCAGGTACCCACCTGGACCAGGAATCGAACCTACAACACTTCCATCTGTGGGCTGTCACTCTAACCACTTAGCAACACCAGCCTGGCCCCCCAGTCATTCATTCTTATGCTCATGTGCACACTGACCTAAGTCAGTTTAGTTCTTTGTGATTAAGAGACAGCCTGGCTGGGTAGCTCAGTTGGTTAGAGCATCATCCCGATACAGCAAGGTTTCAGGCTCTGTCTCTGGTCAGGGCACATAGAGGAAGCAACCAATGAATGCATAAATAAGTGGATCAACAAATTGATGTTTCCCTCTCTCTCCCCCTCTTCTCTCTCCCTTCAGCTCTCTCTAAAACCAATTTTTTAAAATCATGACAACAAAAAAAGACAGTTACCTAGTGTAGAAAGAGTATAGCTAAGTTCCTTGAAGGAATATGGTGTTAGTAAGAATCAGTTCTTGACCTTTCAAAGGTAGAAAAAAAGAAAAGAGAAAGCAAGGGAATAGATATTGGCTTCAAAGACTCAGTGTTTGCAGGAACGCAAGCCCTCTGGTGAGCACTACGAGGAATTGAGGAGGAAGTCATCTGCAGCCTCAGATACACACCGTGACGGGGTCCTCCAGGGCTGCGTCCATCTCACTGAACTTTAAGTAGACGTTTCCTCGGCAAACTCGCCACAGCAGCCTCTCAAAGGAAGCCATCCTCTCCCTGTTTATCACACCAGCCGTGAACCTGGTGTCAACAGTCAGAAGAGGACACGTTACTGAGGAACGGGAGTGGGGTGCAGGGAGAAGACTCCTGTAGACCTGAAGATGTGAAGCCATTGAAGGACCACCTCCCTCCAAGAAGGATGTGATGACACAGCCCTCCCTGGCGCTCCGCATCCCTGCCCTAAGGTACCTCAAGTCCCTGGTGACCTCCTGTTTTCTTGGACATGGTAAGATTTCCTTAACCATCTCAATAGTATGTATTTAATTATTTGCAATTAAAAATATGATCGACCATTCATGATAGCATTGTAGATGTTCAAAATGCTCAACAATGGTCTCTGTATTCTTACAAATAATGTACTAAGAGGGAAACATACAAATGGATTTGTATACATCTTTATTTTTACTATCATCCAGGCATCTAGATCATTTCTGACCCAAACTTTACACATTAACCTTAAGATGGTTACATCTTACACATCCATTATTTTTAATGTACATTGATCTATATTACTTTTAGATCAAACATTTCCAATAAATAGTTTTCTTTCTATTTCTAATTCAATGCTTACTACCCCAAATAGCAGACCCTCAAGTATCCTATATAATACTGCAAATTGACCATACCTCCAATCAAGCCATGCCCACAGCCACTCCCACCAGCCAATCAGTAGCAAATTATGCAAATAAACCCCAAACAAGATGGCTGCCGCCACTGAGAGCAAGAGGGAGGCTTGGGTTTTCCCAGCAACGGAGGAAGCCAAGCTTTCTGCCTGCCATTGCTGGCCTAGGCCTCCACTCAATGCTACAAAGTTTCAATTATAGAAGATACAGAATCCTACACTCTAGGCTACAAAGTTTCAAACAGAAATGGCTGTCACCACAGAGCAGAAGGCTTGGCTCCACCCCAGGCTACAAAGTTTCAATTTTAGAAGATAGGAAAATCCCAGATACCAGGGCCTTCCCTTGGGTCACTGGGAGGCGTGGCTGGCCTGCAAACCTCCACAGGCCCTTCACCCAGGCTGCCCCACACCCCAAGGGAACCCACACCCTGACTGAAGACACCTTTCAGAGCAAACCAGCTGGTCCCCACCCATGCACCAGGCCTCTTATCCTATCTCATAAAAGAGTAATTTGCAGATTTACCATCACTCCAACACACAAGAGGGCTGCCCCCATGTGGTCAAAGATCCTGCCCCCATGTGGACACAAGATGGCCACCACAACATGGCCAACAGGGGAGGACAGTGGGAGGTTCCAGGCCTGCAAGGGAGGGCAGTTGGGCGCGATCAAGCCTGAAGGGGAGGGCAGTTAGGGGTGACCAGGCCTGCAGAAGAGGGAAGTTGGGGGCAAACAGGCTGGCAGGGGAGCAGTTAGACATCAATTAGGCTGGCAGGGTAGTGGTTAGGGGTAATCAGGCTGGCAGGCAGAAGTGGTTAGGGGCATTCAGGGAGGCAGGCAGGAGAGCAGTTTGGAGCTAGCAATCCTGGATTATGAGAAGGATGTCTGACTGCCCATTTAGGCCCGATCCTAATGGGATCAGGCCAAAACGGGCAGTCAGACATCCCTCGATGGTTCCCAGATTGGACAGGGTACAGGCTGGGCTCAGGGACACCACCCAACCCCCAAGCACAAATTTCATGCACTGGGCCTCTAGTCTACTGAACAAAAAAACTGGAATTGTAAAACCCAGCACTTTGATCAATTCTTCAATTTTACTTTCCACTGTGTGAAATCCCACCATTTTGATGGGCATAACCACATTGTATCACCACTACTTATGAATGACTTGATTGTATAACTATCCCATTTCTAATTACATTTCAAACTTCAAAGTCCAAATCTATTTTATATCAAATCAATATTTCAGAGTTAAAGACAAAAAAAAAAAACCCCGAAATTAAAATCCAAATATATATATATATATATATATATATATATATATATATATATATCTCCTATAAGCCTTGTCCCAAAGACAGGGAACAGTTAAGAAAACCCATCAAAATTACTACCCTTGTCCTAACTGGGTAGCTCAGTTGGTTAGAGCATCATCCCGATATGCCAAGGTTATAGACAGTCAGGGCACGTACAAGAATTAACCAATGAGACACTGGGGTCGTGGGGGCCTGCCTTAGGGGTGGGAGCAGTAGGGGGGTGCCATTTGGGGGAAAAGGAGACATATGTAAAACTTTAAACAATAATAAATAAATTTGTTCTCTAGGGAAAAAAGAAATAAACTAATGAATGGAACAAAAAATAGATGTTTCTCTCTCTCTCTCTCTCTCTCTCTCTCAAAATCTATTAAAAAATCAATAAAATTAAAATTAAAAAATTATTATCCCCACATCTTTTCTATGTGGGGATAATACAAACATTGCGGTCTTTGAGCTCATTCCAGTGGCTATTTGTTTGTTCATTCATTCATCTATTCATTCGTTCAAACACTCGGGGAAACCCATTACACGCTGGGCATTGAGCTACCAATGGAGGACCCATTTCCACATAACTTTCAGAGCAGAGTTACACTAACCCCAGCTTTCCGGCCATGTATGCAGGCATAGCTCTTAATTCCAGGAGACCTGAAGTGTCTTCAGTAAAGAAATCATCAGGTAAGTTGGTTTCCGTCTGAAAGTTAAATGATCAATATTTTCATTTAAATGTATTTAACCTTAAAAGCACCCCATACCTCAAAGTTTATTCTACTTCTAAGGAAGCTTTAATTTTCTACAAATAATTAGCAGAATTCAAAAAGTAGAGTGCTCCATGCCATATCAAAAAGCTTCCCCAATCTCTTCCTACCCAAATCCTCAATCTACTCAAACGAACTGTTCTGCTTTGTTCTGACTTACACTTCTGTCTTGGCCATGTGGGACACGTACTTTTTAATGAGCATCATAGTATGTTGCCATTTAATTCAACCAGCACCATAGTTACTGCACCCAGAACACTCCCCACTCACCAATGGCCTAGCCTTGGGACAGAAACAGTGCTTTGTTCATATTCCAAACCAGACAGCTTTCAAAATAGAAATTTGAGGCTGGGTGGGGGGGGAGGGAGAGGAGGAAGGATGGGATGGAGGGCTTTAAATAGTCCCCAAATAATGACCTCAAAAAAGTCCTGGGTTTTCTTCAGGAGGTACTTGAGTTCAGTAAATTCTAGGAAGCTTTTCTTCAATGCCTGATGGTTCTGGTTGGCTTCCTGTAACTCTCCTTCGAGTTTTTCTAGAGCAGTCTATAAGGAATGAGAAAAATGGTAGTCCAGGCAGAAGGTACCATGACACTTACTGTACATTAACCACACAGATAAGTAAGTAGAAAAGAAATATTCAGGACATCATAGTGAGCTTGAAGGAGCCCGTGCAGTCATTAACTTGGTGTGATGGTGGAGCTATACACCAGAGCCACAGTCGTACACTCTTGCGTTCCATCATCATGGGAAGGGTTAAAAAACACTCCGGAGGAGTGAAAAGGCAGCTTCATGGAGAAGTCAAGGCATTTTGGCAAGTTACATGTCTCTTCCCCATTTAAAACACTAAAGAAGGGCCCTACCAATTTGGCTCAGTGGACAGAGCCTGGATCGGCAGACTGAAGGGTCCCAGGTTCAATTCCAGTCAAGGGCACATACCTCGGTTACAGGCTCAATTCCCCTACCCTGATCAGGGTGCATGTGGGAGGCAACCAATCAATGTGTGTCTCTCACATCTATGTTTCTCTCTGTGTGTCTCTCCCTCTCCCTTCCACTCTCTCCAAAAATTATTAGAAAAGTATCCTCAGGTGAGGACTAACCAAAAATAAGAATAATAATAATAAAACATTGAAGAGGGAAGCTGAAGTGAATTTAATTGTTGAGAATTCCTTTTGCCGAAACACACTGTAATAATAACAAAATATAAAAAGAGAAACCTAGTGTCACCTCACCACCACCATCAACAACAACCAACAAATACCAGTTATAGCTGGAGTCTAGAAAGCCAGGGATAAGCAAGTGTAATAAGGGGACAGAGAAGCATAGGCATGGAAGGTGAAAAGACAAAAAACAAAGAAAAGAACAATCTCCCTTCCAACATGAGCATCCAAAGGACAAACTTCTGCCAAAACTCAGACGCGAGATCAGGGCGAAAGCATCAGCCAGGACGACAGCTCACAGTTCCCAGAACAGGTCTAGGGGATGGGGAAGGTGAAGAGGAGGGTGGTGGCGGGGGAGCTGCTAATGAACAGGGCTGGTCTCAGGAGACCAGGGATAATACTGAAATTGGAGTCGACTTTACGAAGACCCTATTCATAGCTTTTTTATTAAAAGCTATTTTCCCAGAATATCCAGATTTTAATATGACAACACCTAAAATATTTTCTAGGGGAGTTAGTTGCCAGTCTCATATCTCTGATCGAGTATATAGACGTATACTACCGAGGATTACAAAAATGTCAAGACTTTTAAGTTACCTTCAAAGAAAATAAAGACAAATCATGCCAGAGATAAGGCTAAACTCAGTGAAACCTCACCCACCTGCCCGCCTTCCTTAGTGAGTTCTTCTTCCCCTGGGATTCAAAACTGCATTTTTTTATTTTTTATTTTCTCAATGGGGTCTTCCATGACCTGGCTCTGCCATCCTTTTACATCTCCCACCGCCTTCCCCCTGCTTCCCCCTCCATCTGCGCTAGAAACTCCTCTAGGGCTTATTTTTTTAAAAATATGTATCTTTATTAATTTGAGAGAGGAAAGGAGAGGGAGAGAAAGATAGAAACACCAATGCTGAGAGAGAATATAGCATATACTCTGACCAGGAATTGAACCATGACCTCCTGGTTCATAGGTTAACGCTCAATCACTGAGCCACTGAGGCCAGGTGGGACGCAGTGTTTTATAAAGGAAGAAGGGGGAGGCCAGCCCCCCCCCCTTCCATAACATACCTGACTAAAGAAAGCTGCCATCCTCTCATATAATCTCAGAAACCAGTCTGAGAGGCCTAGCCCAGACTGAACTCAGTGCATCAGCTGCTTCCCACCAATATCCCCCAGCATTGAGGAATTCCACTTCCGGGTATTTGTTGAAAGCAAATGAAGTCATTATCTCAAGAAAATATCTGCTTCGCCATGTTAACTGCAGAATTGCTTTCAATAACCAAGACATGGAGTCAGCATAAGGCCTGTTCAGTGGTACCCTATAGATAAGACTTTGCTGCCCACAAAGAAAACGATTCTCCAAAGTCGGGTGAGCTTCCATAGGGCTTCCCTGGGAAGAGGAAAAAAGCTCTCCTGGATGGGGAAGAGTGACTCTAAAAAATGGCCCTTTTCCTGGGGAATTTTCCTGGGGAAGTAACACTGATAAGTGGGAAACCACATACATATATCCACCCCACCCCTTCAGCAACTGGGTAATGGATCCAAGAGTGGCTCTCCGAGCGCCCGACAGCCCTCGGCAAAGCGGGGGAGAACCTACCTCCAGAGTAATCATATCCCGAGGGAGCGGGGTCGGTGGGGATTTCTCCAGCAACTGAACCTCACTCTCATTTTTTATCTCATCTTCCAGAAAACCTGAGTGAAGAAATACCAAGAAAGCCCAAGGTGATTATATATTCTCCTATCTAAGAAATGGGATCAAGCAGGACAATGGCTTTAGGCTAGCTCAGTCACCTGAACTGCCTGGGGACCTGCTGGCAGCACCTCTAACCTCCCCCTCCCTGCCTCCAGAGCACCTTGAAAAGTACTACAAATAGGACACTTTGTTAATCAAGATCTGCAAGCCGTTTTACACCCCCCCCCCCCCCCCCCCCCCCCCCCCCGGCCCGTTCAGCTAGGTAGTAGGCAGAAAATTGGCTTACGGAGAATCCTCTCCATTGACTCACACCTTCTGACTTCATTCACAAATTTCCTTTGGAAGCTGTTCACATCCACATTTAACTAGAAGAGGGAAAACACCACACGGCGCACATTAGTAGCAGCAGATGCCATCATACTCCCTTTGGCTATTTTGTTATATTTTCTAAGTGTCGGAGGATGTCACTAAAATTGTCTTAGAAATATATATTTCTATACACAGGACAGATATCACAGGCAAGCCCTAACCGGTTTGGCTCAGTGGATAGAGCGTCAACCTGTGGACTGAAGGGTCCCAGGTTCAATTCTGGTCAAGGGCATGTATCTTGGTTGCGGGCTACCATCGATGTTTCTAACTCTCTATCCTTCTCCCTTCCTCTCTGTAAAAAATTAATAGAATACATATATTTTAAAAAGATATTACAGGCAAAACACACTCTGATGTTCCTACACTCAATCCCCAAATGCTTCAGCTCTGGCCTTCTTACTCTTCTAAGAAAAACAAAGTACTCCCACAGTTAAGGTTTCCTTACTTTAGATACAATTATCCAAATGAGCCTTCAAATCCTCAATGGAGTTGTGAATATGATTGGACCTTAAAAACTGCGTAGTCCCAGGCAATGTATCATGGGAATCAAAAAAATTCCAGGTCCTTGGGCTGGTGACCCTCAGCACAGCCAAAAGAAAAAAGAAAAAAAAAAAGAAAAAAAATGTTAGTGAGGAAATGGCTCATGTGCTTAGGACTAGGGACGCAAACAAGCCAATCCTACCATGCAGGAGCTTAGTACTGATCTTGACCTTGGTGAGGAAGTAAAGAAGAGTAGAGACCAGTATTCTAAATTGGATTCAAAATGGCTTGAGGAGGATCTAAACTGTCTCTCAGAAATTATACCCTACATCACATCCCAGGCAGTAGTCCTAGAATGTCACTCTAGGAGACTGTAGACTCCAGCATACTTTGTCCTGGGACAGACAAGTCAGGAAGAATTCTCCTCGGAAGAAGGTTCGGTAACCCACATGCAATTGGATATATCCAATGCTCTGAAGCTGCTACACATAAAATAGAATATGAAGCATCTAACATGTAGTGATTGCATTAGAGCTCCAAAACATTCCTGTAGCGGAAATAGACATGGAAGAAGAGAAGTCATGTTAGCAAGTTACCTGCCCAATGTTATCGCAAACCCTAGACAGAGGACTAAAACCACGAATCCCATCTATTCCAGCTCGGGGCTTTGTTTCCTGCACTTTGTTCACTACCAAGAAGTGGCATGAAAGAGTTCTCAACACTCACTCCACCTTCCTCTGGCCTCCAAAGAATGCAGTACTTACATCTTTGTTTGTTTATTTATGTTGTTCTTGTTATTTTAATTTTTATTTATTTCAGAGAGGGAGCAGGATAAAGAGATAGAAACATCAATGATGAGAGAAAATCTTTGATCAGCTGCCTGTTGCACATCCAGTACTGGGGACTGAGCCCGTAACTTGAGCATGTGCTCTTGACCAGAATCAAACCTGGGACCCTTCAGTCTGCAGGCTGATGTTCTATCCAGAGCCAAACCAGGGAGGGCAGTACTTACATCTTTAAACTGAACCAATCCAAGCTCTCCAAGCTCCGCAACACAGCAATATGCAGCCTCTACCTGGAGAAATAGTTGTGACAGACACATCTCCTCACTTCGAAACACAGACGCCATCTTGACCCAGCCTGGTATGCAGGAGACAAAGATACTGGAGGTAGCAAATGTGTGGAAACCTCATGATGAAAATTTTTCTGTTGAGCTAATAAAACCCAACAGGGAAAAAAGAAAAAATCCAACAGGAACAACTGATTTAAAAACTAGAAATTAGAGCGGTACATACACAGTATAATATATAGGTGATATATTATAAAATTGTACACCAGAAACCAATACAATTTTATTAATCAATGTCACTCCAATAAATTCAATGAAAAAATTTATATTCCTCACATTCATGACCCAAGATTTCCACAAGGATGTTTCAATAACATTGTATATAAGAATTATAATCAATGGATCTAACCTCGATATTCATCAACAGGGGGATGATTACACTGATACAACAGAGCCCTGTATAGTCAGTAGAAATGAAATGAATCTCTATGATCTCTATATGGAATAAGGATATTTATCTAGCATCCATTTCCATCAAAGACCTTCTAGACTGCCCTACTGCTGCCACACCACCTTGTTTTCCCCAAAGTCCAACCTTCTGGAGGAACTGTCTCACTTCCAAAGTCAGCCCCTTTCTTTCCTCCCGTCACTTCGTGACATGTGGAGTGTCTACTGTTTGGAGACACTGGGTCCATCTCCCATTTTCTCACAGGAGAAAGTTTACCTCCCTTGACCTGGCCAACAGAGGAAGCATAATCTGGTCTCTACCTGCCCTCTGGCTTCATTGCTCCTCACTCACACTGTTCTGCAGACACATGGACTTTCTCTCCCCCACTTCACCGCCCCCCCCGCCAGCTCTCTCCTACCTCAGGACCTTTGTCCATGTTTCCTCCTGGATTTAGAAACCTTTTCCTCCCCATCCCATATCCCCTGCAGCCCAGCTCATCCTGTCACTCCTCTCGACTCAGTGTAAGGAATGGCTTCTTCCATATGCCTTTTCTGACTGCCACCAATACCTCCTGTGAGCTAAGCCCCCTCCTATATGCCCCCACAACACCAATCCTCTACAGTTATGTGTACTGTCTGCATTGTCCAATAGCCAGAAAGATCCATGAGGTTAGAAATTTGTACGTTTTCCACTCTTACCAGTCTAGCCCAACCATAAAGCTGGTGCTCAAAACATGTTTCCCGATTTATTGACTAAAAGCTAAATATGCTCCCCTCCCTCCAGAATGCATAGTCTGGTCCCCTGTTTTGGCCATTGGACACCAAAATGAATCAACTTTTCATACTGCCCTTTCTGATAAAGAAAGCAATGTTTTTATAGAAAGAGAAGACACTGGCTCCATGCAGACCAAAAAAGCATAGCTCTTACCCCAGCTTCTCCTGAGCAGGTCCTGGACGGGGGCTGGAGCTGGCAGGGGTATAGCTCTCCGCTACTTCCTTCCTTTACCGACCCCTGAGCTGGGAGCTTGGGCTGCAGTGGCCGCTGGGCCTCGCCTGGCTGGGGAATCCACAGGTGGCCTCCCCGCAGAGGCACAGGGAGTGACTCAGTCCTTCTTCCCAGACTCACGCAGTGCCCTGAGGCAGCTCTTGTTATATCAACACCGCCCTGGGTGAGGACAAACCTGCACCACAGGCCTGCTCAACCCCTCCCAGACGCCCTTCCCCCACCTGTGTCCTCTGTTGACCAGGAAGCAGTAATTGTCTTCACTAAGGAAAGTGATGTACCCTTTCCTCAACTGTGAGTGTAGGATTTGGGAAGAGGGTTCTTGAGGCCTCAGGAGAGCCCTGAGACAGTCCAATGTATGGACTAAGCAAGCATTCCTTTTCCTGGCAACAATGAAATAACAAAAAAATCTTTTGGGGAAAAGGGGGACATATGTAATACTTTCAACAATAAAATTTTATTTAAAAAATAATTTGGGAAAGAAAAAAAATCACACTCATCGTTCTATCAACAATTATTTTCCAAAACACTTTACTTTGAAGAGAGAATAGACAGATAACTCTTTATAAATACCCAATGGCCAACATTCTGTTTCCATGTGACCCAGGTGAAAAGAGACAGGGCCACACGGCAGGTTCACGCTGACCTTACTGAGATCAGGTCTTTCTCATTCTTTTGGTGGAGGGGTAAAGAGAGGCAAGTGAGCCAATTTGATGCATTTCTCCTGGTCCAGGGACTGCTCTCTGGGACCACCTGAGTTCACATGAACAGCTTGGCAGAGCAGTTTCTCCAGGTGGAGTGGACACATCCCCACACGCACCCACCTGGGGCACCTGCAAAGCGTAGCCCAGACTGAGGGATGCTTCCTAGTTTGGGAGCTTTTTTATTTTTACTTTTTATTATAGAGAAATTAAAGCATCTGCAAAAATACAGGGAACATTATGAGGAACCTCATGTGCAGACCAATTAGCATCAATAGGTGTTCAATTTTATATCATCTATATGCTTCTACCCGTCCCAGATTATTTTAAGGCAAATCCCATACATCATATTATTTCTTTCAAAATGTATCTCTAAAAGATAAGGATTAATTCACTTATGTATGTGCTTAAGACACCTACACCTCAGGGGTTAGGGTGCTAACCCCTCTTTTCTTCCCCTCTTTCTTCCCCTCCCCCTGCTTTCCTCTTTTATTCTCCTCCCCCTCCCCTGCAATTGACAATTGGCATACAATTTTAGACTCCCCCAGAACTATTGACCTGAAGCCTTATCAATAACACAAACAGCCGAAACTGGTTTGGCTCAGTGGATAGAGCATCAGCCTGTGGACTGGAAGGTCCCAGGTTCGATTCTGGTCAAGGACATGTACCTTGGCTGCGGGCACAATCCCAGTAGGGAGTGTGCAAGAGGCAGCTGATCGATGTTTCTTTCTCATCAATGTTTCTGACTTTCTATCCCTCTCCCTTCCTCTTTGTAAAAAATCAATAAAATATATATATATTTAAAAATAACACAAACAGTTGATTAACACATATTTTGTGTTATAGGTATCATACATTATAATCTTACAATAAAGTAAGTTAGAGAAAAGAAAATGTTTATCTGTTTTGCTGTACACCTGAAACTAATACAAAATAATATTGAATGTAAAAAGAAAATAAATATACTTTCATTATGTAAAAAAATATGTTATTGTCTCTCTCTAACATCAATAATAATTTTTGTTGTTGCTAATTCTCACCTGAGGATATTTTTCCATTGATTTTGAGGGAGAATGGAAGAGAGAGGGAGAGACAGAGAGAAACATTGATATGAAAGAAATATATCGATTGGTTGCCTCCTGCATGACCCCTGACCAGGGCCTGGGCTGGGGAGGAGCCTGTAATCAAGATATGTGCCCTTGACTGGAGTCAAGCCCGAGACCCTTTGATCTGCAGGCCAACACTCTATCCACCTAGCTGAACCAACTAGGGGTAAAATCAATATTTTATTTTATTTATTTATTTAATTGATTTTTTGCAGATTAACTTATATTTAATAGTAGTACATATGTTTTCCTTTCCCCCCCCCATAATTCTCCCCCCAGCCTCCCTTACCCCCCAGCACATGTCCCCACCCACCCCCCTCCCCGCCCCAGTGTCTTTCATTCATTGGTTATGCTCATATGCACGCATACAAGTCCTTCAGTTGATCTCCCCCAGCATCCACCTCCCATCCACCCAAGCCTTTCCCCTGTAGCTTGACAAAATCAATATTTTTTAAAAAAGAAAATCAGCCCTGGCCTCTTTGGGTCACTGGTTAGAGTGTTGGCCCACGGACTGGAGGGTCAAGTGTTCAATTCTGGTCAAGAACAGGTACCTTGGTTGCAGGTTCTTTAGACCCAATAGGGGTGCATCCAGGAGGCAACCATTCGATGTGTCTCTCACATTGATGTTTCTCTCTCTCTCTATCTATCTATCTATCTATCTCTATCTCTCTCTATCTCTCTATCTCTCCCTCCTCCCCCCCCCCCCCCCGCCCTCCTATCTTCCTTCCACTCTTTCTAGAAATCAATGGAAAAATATCCTCAGGAAAAAAATCATAACGAAGGAAAAATACATTTATAGGACTGTACATATTTACTGGAAAAGGTAGATGTATAAATGGACCCATGTAGTTTAAACCCATGTTGTTCAAGGTATATATAATACCAGGGTCACACCTTATTCTACAGTAAGTCCTTAATATCAAATATCCCGTCAGTGTTCAAATTTCCCAGTTTATCTGAGATCTGCCTTTTCAGTAAGCCCCTGAGTTATCCTTATGTGTGAACAAATTAGAACCATTACTTTGAAAACACAGGGTGAGAAATCAAACTTGAGCCTGGAGACAGCAGGGAAGAGCAGGGAGCAGGCCTTTGGAAACCATTAGCTCAAATGCAGGATTTTGAACCTGGGGCAGTGGAGGCCAGGACTTCTGAGGGAGCAGGCGACCTATAATTACGGCTTCCAGGAAAAGTCCTGCTTGGGTTTCTTAAAAAGCAGATCTTGCCCTGGCTGGAGAGTTCAATTGGTTAGAGCAGTGGTCGGCTAACTGAGGTTCACAAGCCACATACGGCTCTCGAGCCACAGTTTGCCGCTCTGTTGACTAATGAGTTTGCCGACCATTGACCTATACTCTCGATTCCAATAAGTACAGGCTGTTGTTGTTTCTTGTGATTAAGCCCCTATCCCAATAGTTGGCAACTCATTAGTCAACAGAGCCGCAGTTTGCCAACCACTGGGTTAGAACATCGTCCCCTTATGTCAAGATTGCAGTTATCCCCAGTCAGGAAACATACAAGAATCAACCAATGAATGCATAACAAGTAGAGCAACAAATTGATGTTCATCTCTCTCAAAGGAAAAAAAAAATCAATTAAAACAAAGAATGGCACTCACCCATCCCGGCAGAGCAGATCCACTCAAAAGTTCACACTCACCTGGCAAAGTTCCAGAGACTGAAGCCAGGAATGCAGAGCAGAGCAGGACGATTAGAACTGGAAATGCAGAAGGAAACACAATGGCAGATGAGCTCCGGGGGCAGGAGCCCGGGCCCCAGCCAGTGCCGCCCTCTTCTTGACCCTCCCCGTGCCCACCTCTCTTGCAGCTCTTCACCCAGAGAGGGTTTGCTGTGTCTTCCTTCACCCTGGGTGCATTCGTTCTCAAATATCCCGTGCCCAGGAATCACTGAGGAGCATACAGAGAAAAAAGTACATCCGAACAGTCAAGAGCAGAGTCCAGGGCCCAACTGCTGTTCTCCACAGGCGACCTTGGCAAGGCTACTCAACCATTAAGCCTCAGTGTCCCTATCATAAAATAGATAAGATCTTATATATTTTGTTTAGGAGGTGGAAGCACAAAGGAGAGCTTATTTTATTTATAAAATCAAGAATCTTTTAAAATATATATATATGCTTTTATTGACTTCAGAAAGAGGAAGGGAAAGGGAGGGAGAGATAGAAACAGTGATGAGAATCATCCATCGACTACCTCTTGCATGCCCCCTACTGGGGATCGAGCTCTCAAACTGGGCATGTGCCCTAACCAAGAATTGAACCCATGGCCTCCTGCTTCGTGGGTCGACGCCCAACCACTGAGCTACACGGCTGGGCAGGAGAGGTTAAAGTTTGTTTTTCTCTCCTCAAGCCCCAAGTTGAAGGTGCAAACAGCCAGCATACTCCAGGGACCCTGGCAGGACTATAAATGAGCACACCTCTCTGAAAGGCAATTTGCATTGCCATTTGAGAAAGTTCATCCTAAAAAAATAAAAGCATGTTAAGAATTTAAACCAAAATTTAACTCCAATAACGTTTATGGTAGCACTGTTTGCAATAAGTGTGTCGTGGTAAACAACCCGAATTCTTTCATCTGTGCAGTATGTATCGAGAGCCTGTGCCTCTCTGTGTCTGGGCTCTGAGGACAAGGCAGCAAACAGAGACAAGGCCTCCCTCCCCTCATGAAGCTTATGTCCACCTGGAAGAAACAACAGTAAACAAGGAATCACGCAGCCAGATACTGCAGGTCATAAGAAATGCAATGGTAGAAAGATAGGCTTTAGAGAAATGGAAGCTACATTAGGTAAGTGATCAGGGAAGGCCTCTCAGAGGTAGCATTTGAACTGAGGCTCGGAGGATTAAAATGAGCCTGTCCTGCGAAAAAGAAGCCATGGGAAGGGTATTCCAGCAGCTGGAACAGCAAAGCAAAAGCAGGGCAGTAACATCCTCGCTTTAGCTTGTATCTATGGAGCGTCTCCCGTGTGCTGGGTATTGTTCTCGTGACTTCCTGTACATTTAAGGACTTTACATGTATTAACCCATTGAATCTTCTCAACTGTATGAGGTTGGTGGTATTCTCAGTCTCATGGTACACTTGAGGAAACAGAGGCACAAAGAGGCTAAGGGACTTGCCCAAGGTCACACAGTCACTGACAACAGTCCATCTGAACCAGAGTCCTTACTTACGATTGCTGCAGGACACTGTCTCGTGGTGTGAGAAGCAACCTGCCCAAGAAGCAGAGAGGAGGCCAATATGGCTGGGTCTTGTGAGGGGCGGGGAGGTGGTCTAAGGTGTGTCAGAACAGGCAGGGCCAAGACATGTGGGCCAGTAAGAAACTTGGATTTTATTCTAATAGCACTGGGAAGCCCTTGCTAAATTTGACATAAGGGGAGTGACATTGCTCAATTCACTTTTTAAAAATATTATTTTGGCCCTGGCAGGTTTGGCTCAGTGGACAGAGTGGCAGCCCCTGGACTGAAGGGTCCTATGTTCAGTTCTGGTCAAGGACACATACCAGTTGCAGCTTGATCCCTGGTCCTGGCGGGGCACATGCAGGAGGCAACCAATCAATATGTCTCTCTCACATCGACATTCTCTTTGTCTCTCCCCCTCCTTTCCACTCTCTCTAAAACTCAATGGGAAATTATCCTCGGGTGAGGATTAATTAAAAAATTACTTTGACTTCTGCTTCTGGAAAGATAAAGTACAAATCCTTTTTCTTCCCAAGAAGAATCACTAAAAACACTAAACATTTTACATAGAACATTTATTAAATTTAAGACAGAACTTCCAAGGACCTCAGAGGCAAGCAATGTCTCTGGGTTTGTCTCATTTTTGTTTTTGGTGTTGTTGTTGCCTCATATAGTCTCAACTTGCACTACAGAAGCCACCAAGAGATGCAGACAAAAAAAGTTCCAAAGAAAGTCTGCTTTCTCTAGCCAAAGGAAGAGAAACAGGGCAGCCCAGCAAAAAAGATGACTTTCAGATGGTGATCTCTCTAATACAGCCAAGGATCACAGAAAAAAATCCATGGTCTCACACTACTGATGCCAGCAAAGCCCAAGTCAAGAGCCTAAATGTCTACCCTCACCCAATGTGGGGTCAGAGAAGGCCCAGTGGTGACCCTAATCCCAGCACCACCTGTGGGAACAAGGCACCCCTCATTAACCTGTGCTGGGCTGATGTCAGAAGGACACAATCAGAACCTCATTGGGATGGAGAGGTCCTGTGGGGAGCTGTAACCAGGCCCCCCTGCTCCTTTGGGCCAGAGTATGGGAGTAGAGTCAGCAGAGGCCTAGCAAACGGAAGAATAAAGTGGGAGAAACCACTCTGTCCAATTTCAAGACAGTAATCAAATTCGAGGCATTGGCGGAAAGGCAGACATACACATAATGTAAGAAGCCAGAAATAGCCCCACCCAAGTCTCAGCAACTGGTTTTTGAGAAAGTTGAGGAAGCAATGTAGGGGAGAAACAATATCCTTTTCAACAAATGGTGTTAGTCATGGACCACCATAAGCCAGAAATTGAACTGAAACCTAAACCTCACACCTTCTTCAAAACTTAACTCAAAATGGAGCGGAGAGAAATTGAAAATGGAAATGATAAATTTTGTAGAAGAAACACAGTAGAACATTCTCAGAATCAAAGGCATGATGATGAGTTCACAGACAGGACACCAAAAGTATAATTCACAAATGAAAAAAAAAATTGCTATGCCAAAAGACCCTGGAAAAAGGGTGAAAAGACAAATTAAAAGCTGGAAGAAAATATTTGCAAGCCACATATCTGCTAAAGGACTGATATCTACAACTTGTAGAGTTCTCAAACTTCAACAGTAAAACAAAATCAAACAATCCAATTAGAAAATGGGCCAAAGACACAAAGAGACATTTCGCTGAAGAGGATATACAGGTGGCAAATAAGCACAGGAAAAGATGTTCAATGTCACTAATTATTAGGGAAACACCCTTTGTATGCTTGATTTTTAAAATCTGATTAACTTGAAGAAATAAAACATTTCATTGAAAATAAATTTTCAGTGATAGTAAAATAAAATAATTTCAAAAATATCTATTAAGCAGTTATGATGTACCAGGCAAGGCCCTAAGTGCTCAGGGTACCACAGGGACAAACTGTCCCTGTTCATAGAGTCTAGCAGAGGAGCCAGACATAATAATCTTAACAGCAATGGCTAGTGCACAGATGATGCTTACTGTGGGCTAATTTTAGAGAAAACCCAAGGAAATGGGTTCTATTAGGATCCTTGGTGTGTGTGTGTGTGTGTGTGTGTGTTATAGATTAGGAAACTGAGGCAGAGAGAGGTAACCTGTTCAAGCTCGCTCAGCTAGGAAGTGGAAAGCAGAGACCTGAACCCAGGCAGTGTGGCTCCAAAGCTAGCGAATGGAAGAATAAAGTGGGAGAAACCACTCGTCTCAGTAACCAAATCATTAAGTAACCACAGAGACAAATGTGACACGACTGGAATGGATGTGATGAAAAAAGGAAGATGGCTCTCTAAACTGCAGAATCTGACCCAGCTCGGGTTTGGGGAAGGCTTTTGGGGGCAGAAAGGATAAGGGAGGGCTGTGGTCTGGGCAACAAGGAAGTTCAGGATCTTGTAGACTGGATTAAAGATCGTGTCTTTATTTTAAGAGCAATAAGAAGTTCTTGGTAGGTATGAAGCCTATGGGATGGGGATAAATAATACAACTTTGAGAATTTTTTTATTGATTTCAGAGAGGGAGAGAGAAATAGAAACATCAATGATAAGAGGCAATTATTGATTGGCTACCTTCTGCACACCCCACACTAGGGATCGAGCCCACAATCTGGGCATGTGCCTGACAGGGAATTGAACTGTGACCTCTTGGTTCAGAGGTCACCGCTCAAACAAGGAGCCAAGCCAGCTGGGCGAGAACATATTTCTAATTAGAGTATGGATGAGACGCCGGGGAAGAGGAAGGCAGAGCAGTAGCAGGCAGACCAGCAATGAGACTAGGCAGTGGTCCAGGCAAAAAGTGAAATGTGGATGTCGTTGTTTTTTAATATACTGTCTGACAAAATGGAAAGTACACATAGAACACTTTTGTGGCATAAAAAGGTAAGAAAAGCAATTCTTTGAATTGCAAGCTATTTTATGGACACCACTTTTACTTGGAAGAACAGCTGACCAACGATGGCCATTCAGACTTGAGCGCTTACTCGGCAGGCATTTTCTCAAAAAAATGATTCAAATGATTCTGTCACTTTAAAGGGAAACAACTGAGTGTTTGTTGCCAATGGTAACATTCTAGATTTCAAGCAACAATTAAAATTTTGCCCATTTGGCTCAGTGGATAGTGTTGGCCTACAGACTAGACTATCTTGGGTTCTATTCCAGTCAAGGGCATATTCCCTGGTTCTGGGCTCGATCCCCATTAGGGGACCATGCAGGAGGCAACTAATCAATGATTCTCTCTCATCATTGATGTAGAAACAATGATGAGAGAGAATCATTGATGTTCTCTCTCCCTCTTACTTCTTCTTTGAAATTAATAAAAAAAAGATTTAAAAATTTTTTGGAAAACTTTTTTCTGCCACCATGAACATGGCACCAACATTTTTTCTGATGAGGATATTTCCGTAGGGGTATTTATTAATGTGATTTTTAAAATGTGTTGTATAATTAAATGTGACAACATTGGGAAGGTCTGCATAACTCAATGAACTAATATTTTCCAAATGACCTATGCATGACGGGCAAGTGATTCATCAAAAGAGCACATGACTAGCCAAAGGATTTAAATGAAAATGTCACTGACTTGGTTTCAGATTCCACATTGCAACTATGCTTTTAAAAATTACTACTTGTTAAGTTCTGGTGTGGTAGCAAAGAAAAATATATACAACCATCTGAAAAAGCTAGTAAAACATTTTCCCCTTGTGTAAACTGCATACCTACGTGAGGCCAGATTTTCTTCTTATACTCAACAAAAAATATCATATAGCAACAGATAGAAAGCAAAAGTAGGTATGCAAAGACCATCAGCAGGAAATCCAAGTCAGACATTAAAGAGATCTGCAGAATAAAACAATGCCACTCTTCTTACTAAATTGTTATTTGTTTTAGGAAATAAAGTTATTTTCATAAAAATATGTATTTATATCAATATATAATTGGCTTAGTCATATTTTAAACGAGTTACTATATAAGTATTTTTAAATTTTCTGAATTTTAATTTCTAGTGTGGCAAATATTGGTAGGTAGACTCCATATAAAACCAAAGCTCTTTGCAGGGGAGTGGTCTCAATAATTTTTAAGAGTATAAAGGGGTCCCCAGGCCAAGACATTGGCACAGCACTGGCCGGGGAAGAGCAGAGAGGAGTGTATTAGCTTGCTAGGGCTGCCTTAACAAAGTATCACCAACTGGGTAGTTAAACAACAGAATTTATCGTCTAATGCTTCTGGAGGCTGAAAGTCTGAGATCAAGGTGGGCAGGGTTGGTTCTTTCTGGGGTCTGTGAGGGGAATCAATACCAGGCCTCTCCCTGAGCTGCTGCTGTCTGCTGGCCATCTTTGGGGTTCCTTGGCTTGTAGAAGTATCACAATCTCTGTCTTCATGTTCACACATGTGTGTCTGTGTCCAAGTCTCCCCTTCTTATAAGATGCCACTCATACTGGATTAGGGATCCAGCCTACTCCAGCATGCATGAGCCCTCACTTTCACTACTTACTGCTGCAAAAACTCAATTTCTAATTAAGACCTATTTTCTGAGGTCCTGGGACTAAATGTGAATGGACAAAATGTGAATGTAGGGGGAGAGAAAATACATAGTTCAGTGCATAACAAGGGGAAGCCATAAAGTGGAGTCTGAGCATGGGAGGATGCAATGTTCACGCCTCTGTCCTGAGCACAGCAAGACAGAGTGAACAGGAAACTAAAGGGAGAGTAATTCGGAGAAGAATTCAAAAGAAAGTGTCTCAAGAATCATGGCGTGGTCACATGAGAGGAGGACCTAGAAGTGTCTGGAGGGGATTGGTGACTCCAAGGACTTACTTCAGAGAAATGAAAGGGGCAGCATTCCAAGCAAAGGCTGGACTTGGGATGTCAGTGGCTGGTGGAGAGGAGACTGGGAAGAAGGGAGCAGGGCAGCAGCTTGGGAGAAAATGAAGCATCATAGGAGGGTGTTATTTATTTTTTCAAAGGAAGAGACAGTGCACAGCACATCTAGAAAATGATGGCCATTTCATTCCCGTGATAGCCATTTAAGACAATCACCTTGAACAATGCAAAGTTATCTTTTCAATTTCTCTGGAAGTTTCCTGAGAATTTTACATGCAACATTTTATAGCAATGACTTACCAAAGTGAGGCAGTACGCTCACATTTCTAAGCATTAAATAAATATATTTGTAGACTCTCAAAAACCCATAACTCACTACTTTGTAGGGAATAACACAAATCTGGCATTCGGTCTTAAGAGAAACTACCTGCTTAGAGCAGAATCAATCCTCTATTATCCAAGAGAACACTGTTTTTGACATTTAGTGTTTAATACCACTCTTCCCATCCTTTAGATAAGTCTGGGGCACAGTGCCAGTTGCAGCCACCACACAGGCCTGTGCACGTCTCTGGGGAGGCACTTTTGTGGCTCGAGGACTTACTATAATATGGCTCTTGTGGACTGAAGAGATAAGCACTTCACTTACGCCCCTTCAAACTGGGCATTCCTGTTAACAAAGGGCCTCCTTTGTTCTCCTACCCCTGTACCTGTTCATACTGTGCAAAGCAGGTCCAGCTGTACGAGATCAGTTTACAGGAGACCAGCGTAACTTAAAAAATTAAAGGGGCTAAGTAGAGAGCCAGCCAAAATGCCTGCAGGAATGTAATCCAAAAGGGATAATCTAACCGCAGAAGTAACAACCAAATATTCTAAAAAGAGAATCCAGTTTTTCTGAATTGAATTCCAGCCAGATCACCTTCATTCAAATAACTGATTTTACTACCCACTTACCAGCCACTTCCCACCATTGGCCAGGCATGGAGCCCCCCATCCACAATGCTTTCCCATGTGCACTAATAGAGAAAGTGCTGCAAGCAGAAAGAGAATGATTTGAGGTTGCTAAAAATGAGGCAGAATTGTCTAATTAACTTCACACACACAACAATTAGATACAATTCGCCAGCAGTAATGTCCAAGAGTTCATGTTATCGGCACAATGAGGTCAGTATCACCATGGAACCAGCATCATCCCCTGCCATGTCCATCCCCACTCCCTCCTGGCCACTGGCCTTCTCCAGTAAGGACTCTCAGTGCATTCTGGTGCCATTGGACATCAGCTTCGATCTCTCTATGGCTCTACAACTTCATGTCCTCTAGATGCGTCGAGAGAAAGCCTTCCCATGGCTCTCCCTGACTGCCACATCCTCCTCTCCTCTCCATCCGTCCCACCATCTCCTGCCCAGCACATGGCCACCTCATTCCTTTGGAGAAGACCCCCCCAAGGCGGAGCCCTGCAGCTTCCCTCTTCCCCACCTCCGCATGTCTTGGTCTTGTCTCTATGTTTCTCTTCTCTCCAGAGCAGAGACACTTTATGTCCCTTTCATTCCTGTCATCATTGGCCAAGTCACAGACTGACTGGGAGAGAAATTGAGGAAAATAAAGTTTCCCTGTGAAGACAACAGGATGCCTCCCAGTTTGTCCCCGTTTTTCACTTGGGAACATCTTCCAGTTTGTCGCCTTTTCTGTAATAATATTTATTCCATACTCTACTAGGGAATACTTTATTTTTATGTATCTCTTCTTTCTCATTTTAACATAATGTTCTGAGCACAGAGGCATAGAATTCTACCATTAAAAAAAAAAACTTTGAGATCATCTAATCCAACCCCTTTTATTGACTTATTTTTAATTTTATTGATTGATTTTAGAGCGAGAGAGGAAGGGAGAGAGAGAAACATCGATTTGTTGTTCCAGTTCTTTATGCATTCACTGGTTGCTTCTTGTATGTGCCCTGACCAGGCATCAAACTCACATTCTGGGTATATCGGACGATGCTCTAACCAACTGAGTTACCCGGCCAGGGCCCAATTCCTTTACTGAAGAGATGCAGAAACAACCCCAGGAGGTGAAGGGATTTACCTTTGGGGATACAGCCAATTAGTTCAGAGCTGGAAACAGAACTCAGGGTTCCTGGCTCTGATGGTCTTTTCATGATTTCTCAAAGGACTTAACATCCCTTTCTGTGGGAGTCCTGAGGACCCCAGACAAAGGTCTTCCCCAGAGAAATGAAGGTAGACTTCTGTGTCTGTGTCAGCTTGTGTAATGGCTCCTGGGAGCTTGGCCTCCAGTGACATCTTGATCTCGGCCTCACTAACCTCCATGAACCTCCACCTCTGGATGGTCTGGGTCTCTAAAGCCAGGCCTGTGCCATCATGCTGTCCCACCACCATGCCACAACCCACCCATGCAGAGTACGGGGCTGGAGGCACTGCAGGCAGGGAGCAGCGTCGAGGCACCTCAGTGATGGCCATCAAGGTGTACATCCTGCAGAAGTACCCTGTGGTGGACGCCATCTGGCTCAACTACCTGCTGAAGTGGGCCCTGGACACTGGCATGCAGTGCAGACTCCTCATCAGGCCCAGCAACTCCAGGGCTAGGGAGGCCACTGGCAGCTTCAAATTAGTTGCCAAGCAAAAAAAAAAAAAAAAAAAAAAAAACCAGCCCAGGAAGACAGCCACCAGGTCGGCCCCTGGAGACCTGGTGAGGCCAAGGAGGAGGCCCCCAAGAAAGATGGCCAAACCAAGGACAAAGAGGAAAGAGTGGTCAAGGCCAGGAAGGACCCCCCTCCCCTCAACAGCCAGACAAGGCCACATGAGAAGTCAAAGGTAAAAGGCAAAAAGGACAGCCCAGATGCCAAGCCCACAGGGAAATCAAAGCTGGGACTCAGAGTTCAAACCCACAGTCACCCAGGGTGAAAATGGTGTGACTTCCCCAGCCAGAAAGAAGGCAGGGAACAAAGTCCTTAAAGAGGCCACTGCCCAGGGTGCTAGGAAAGGATCAAAGGCCAAAATTGCTGCTGCTCCTAAGGACAGTGAGTCCAAGATGGCACCGGGACCACTGCTCAGGAAGATAGAGGTCCCCAAGGGCCCAAGGGCTGGCATGTCCATCAAGGCCTCATCATCCAAAGACGCTAGTATGAAGGCAGAAGCCAAGAGCTAGAGGCAGGGTGAAAAGACACTAAGACTCAGAGTTTTTATTCCTCCAAAACCATCACTTTATTTATTTTACTGTAACCTATTTATCAATAAGGAATTTTTCCCCCTCAAAAAAATAGAAGAATTGAAGGCAGCATCTACCTAGATTTTTCCCCCTGTCTCCCCCTCCCAGAGAGCCCCTGCCATCTCTCTCAGCTGGCATCATCTCCAAGGTTATGTGACTTCCCCCAAGGTCACACAGGAAGTGACAACAGAAAACTATAATCCAGAACTGCTGACTCAGGTGAATGTGTTGACTCCCAAGGGGCCATGGGCAGCCTGGACATGAGAGTTGAGGGAAAGAGAGACAGAGGGTGAAGGAAAGTTAGAGAAATGGCCAGAAAGGCACCATGAGGAAGAAGCTGGTGTTGGGAAGAGAGGACCAACAGTCTCTGACTTGGCTCCCTGGCCCCTTTTCATTTCATGTGGACAAAACTGGAAAAATAATTGGCTGAGTGTTGACCACAAGCATGCAGCCCATTTCCCAAAAACCTTAGCTTAAAATTACTCTTTTGAGAATACACATCTCTGTGTATCAAACAAAAAATAAATCTGACCACAAGCACTGTTGTGCCAACAGAAATATTTTGCACAAATAGTAAGACTGGACATTGAAAGGAGCCAGAAATTGCCAATCACAGTGTGGTGGAGCTGAACAGATCCTCCCCTCCCATTGTTTATTAACTTCACCTTAAAGTGCCCTTACCTGTTTGATGCTAGTAACTAACTTCTCTAACAGCTAGAGCTACCCCACTGTGGATCTGGCTGCCTTAAGGAAGGAAGACTTGAGGTCTTTCAGCAGAATCCAATCAACAACCTTGAGACAGGAGAGGTCAAATGCAGCCATACCAAACTCTTTAACATGTTACTTTCTGTGCAGAAGAGCATTCTTACTAGCTTAAGGATTGGGGCAGATGGCCTCTTGGTCACATTCCAACACGGAGATGCTATGTGTTTTTTCTGGTTCATATTTCTAGTCTTCTCTATGTCTTGAACATTCCTGGGTGTGTCTGTACATTCTATTGCACATCTTGGAAACCCCAAAGCAAAGGTTCTCAATAGCAGTTCTCTGCATGATATACAACTTACATTTAATTAAGATTTCTTTTTAATGGAAAAGAAGATTCTCTGACATTGAAATTTTTCTCCAGTCAAACAGATTCTATAAAATGTAATTCATCTGCTTTATTGTGGCTATATTGCTTTCCTATGAAATATGCTTTTAAAAAACGTATTAACTTCATTTTAGTTCCTGATTTTAAGAGTAATATAGATTCATTATAGATAATTTGAAGGGCATAAAGAAGTATAAAGAAGAAAATGAAAATCATCTCAGATTGTATATTCTAGATATGACCACTACTAACATTGTGTAGGATGCTTTTCAAACTTTTTTCTTTGTATAAGTGTGTGTATCATAAAACTGGAACCATACTGAGTACATCCTATCTAATAAAAGAGTAATGTGCAAATTTGATCGTACCTTTGCTATGCTACCAGCTAATCAGGAGTGGGGGGCGGGGCCAAGTGGCACGAGGTGAAGAGCGGTGGCTCTCCGCAGGAACCTGTGGAGGGACGGAACAGGTGCCGCGGGCCAGCCAGGACCGCCAGAGCAGCGTCCGCTCCCCAGGCCAGGGCCCCGCGGAGTGGCGGTGGCAATGGCGCGAGGGACGGGGCCCTTTTTGGCCCTGGGGTAAGGCCGCATGCCCTGTGGTCCTGGGTGCCTGTGGCTGTGGCCGGCCTGAGTGAAGCTGGCCCAGGTCCTGGGTGCCTATAGTTGGCCAGAGGGAGAGAAAACTGGATCCCAGGTGTGGGGCAAGGCAGAGGCAGTTAGGAGCAATCAGGCCAGCAGGGAAGCACTTAGGGGTGATCAGGCAGGCAGGCAGATAGAGGTGGTTAGGGGTGATCAGGCAAGTAGAGGTGGCTAGGGGCGTTTACGCAGGCAGGCAGAGGGACTGGGGCGATCAGTTAGGCAAGCCAGTAAGCAGTTAGGAGCCAGTGTTCCTAGATTTCAAGAAGGATGTGCAACTGCCAACAGTCAGACATATCTGACTACCAATAGTCAGACATCCCCGAAGGGGTCCCTGATTGGAGAGGGTGCAGGTTGGGCTGAGGGAACCCCTCCCTCCATGCACAAATTTCGTGCATCGGGTCACTAGTAGTTTTATATCCTTCTATTTATGTTTGTATTATGTGGCAAATGTTTTTCTAAATAATTAAATGTTATTCTAAAATTAGAGGCCTGGTGCATGAAATTCATTCCCTGAGGGTTCCCAGACTGTGCCTGCCCCTTCTTACTATCTGCAAACCCTCAGAGATGTCCTACTGATGGCTTAGGCCCGCTCCCTATGGGGAGCGGGCCTAAGCCTGTCTGGCCTCCCTCTTCGGGAGCTGATTAGGGGAAGGTGTCACCCCCATCACCCTACTGCTGCTGTCACTGCCAGCCACTGCAGCTGCCAAGGTGTTTTCATCAAGATGGATTTCAGTCCCTTCACCACGAAAAAATGACAACTTTCTTTAGGCATTTTAAAGATGGCTCTTTCATAGGATATGACATTTCTTTCTTCCTCCCTTTCTTTCTTTCTTTCTTTCTTTCTTTCTTCCTTTCTTTCTTTCTTTCTTTCTTTCTCCTCATCTAAGGATATTTCCCATTGATTTTTAGAGAGCATGGAAGCGAAGAGAAAGACAGAGAGAAACATCAATGTGAGAGGCACAGTTTGATTGGTTGCCTCCTCCATGAGCCCTGCAACCTAGGTACATGCCCTTGATCAGAATAGAATCCGGACCCTGCTGTTCACAGGCCAAGGCTCTACCCACCGAGCCAAATCAGCTAGGGCAGGATATGACATTTCTTAGCCCCTCCTGCAGCAGACCTTCGTTTTTTCCTCCAGGAGTAAGGTGGAAAAATCCTAGATCACCTTCTTGGATTCTTATTACCCAAGCAAGTGATGTACTGCAAGCTTAGCCAATGAGCAGTCAGAAAAGGTGTTTCCTCTGCAGTTCCCCTGCAGAGGCAGGACTGCTGGCACACTGCAGCCGTGGGGCTGCTGGGGGCCAGGCCCCCCTGGGTGTTGTTCTCTCTGGCTCCGGGGCCCCGCCTGGCCCCTCCTCCTGAGCTGATTGTGACCATTACAGCTCCCCAGCCTAATTTGCATATTAACTCTCTCTCTCTCTCTCTCTCTCTCTCTATATATATATATATATATATAATATATATATATATATATAATATATATAATATATATATATTATTATACTATTTTATTTCATTACAAAATTTTCATTTTTACAAATACTATAATGTTGAAATAGAGAATTTTGGATATACATTTTTTTGTTCATCTCTGATTATTTCCTTGAGAAAAATTTAAAAAATATTTTAATTGATTTTTTTAGAGAGAGTGGAAGGGAGAGAGAAACATCGATGAGAAAGTGAAATACTGATTAGCTGCCTCCTACACACCCCTAATTGAGATCAAGCCCACAACCCAGGCATATCCCCTGACCAAGAATCGAACTGGTAACCTTTCAGTGGCCAAGACTATGCCCAACCAACTGTGCCACAGCAGCCAGGGCAGGGAAAACATTTTTTAAAGGGCTACACTGTATAAGGGAAAGTGACCAAAGTAAATTCACCTTTCCGAAGTCTACAACTTAGCTATACATCATTTCAATTCCTAAGACTGGACCAACATGATAGAAGATTATTGTTGGCCTCAAGCAGTTTATTAAAACAACTAAAAAATATCATGTCTAGAGGAAGATAATATCCTGGGTCTCAAGTTATTTCTATATACAATTGTGTATAATTATAAATTTGCACACAATAAAAAATAGCCCAGTACACTAGGAAACACAATGACATGGTAGACAATAGAAAGAGACTGATGGGGATGGACAAATACTAACATTATCAGACACAGATTTTAAAATAATTATGTTCACTGTGTACATGAAGTCATCCAATCCCCAAACCAGCACTGGGCCTTTGCATCTCAAACAAGGTTGACTGTCACCCCAGCCAATCAGGTATTTTTCTCTTCCTTATTCTTTATTCTGTAACAGCTTCTTCCCATCATTCTTTTTTTTAGTTTAATAAATCTTTATTCTCCAAATTATTACAATGTTGCTCTTTTTCCCCTCCCTTAGCTCCCCTCCCCCTAGTATCCATCCCATCTTCTGCCCTCACCTCCCCCACCACTGTCCTCATCCACAAGTGTACGCTTTTTGTCCAGTCTCTTCCCACACAACCCCACAACCCTTTCCCCGTGAACTGTCAATCCAGTCCCTTTCTATGCTCCTGATTCTATTATATTCACCAGTTTATTCTGTTCATCAGATTTTTAATTCACTTGATTTTTAGATTCACTTGTTGATAGGTGTGTATTTGTTGTTCACAATTTTTATCTTTACCTTTTTCTTCTTCTTCCTCTTCTTAAAGAACACCTTTCATCATTTCATATAATACTGGTTTGGTGTTGATGAACTCCTTTTGCTTTTTCTTATCTGTGAAGCACTTTATCTGACCTACAATTCTGAATGATAGCTTTGCTGGGTAGAGTAATCTTGGTTGTAGATTCTTGCTATTCATCACTTTGAATATTTCTTGCCATTCCCGTCTGGCCTGCATCATTTCTGTTGAGAAATCTGCTGACAATCGTATGGGTGCTCCTTGTAGGTAACTAACTAACTGTTTTTCTCTTGCTGCTTTTAATATTCTCTCTTTGTCTTTTGCTCTTGGCATTTTAATTATGATGTGTCTTGGTGCGGTCCTCTTCGGATTCCTGTTGTTTGAGGTTCAGTGCGCTTCCTGGACTTTTAAGTCTATTTCTTTCACCAGGTGGGGGAAGTTTTCGGTCACTATTTCTTCAAATAGGTTTTCAGTATCTTTACTCTCTCTCTTTTTCTGGCACCCCTATAATTTGGATGTTGGTGTCCCAGAGGCTCTTTACACTATCTTCAATTTTTTGGATTCTTTTTGCTTCTTGCTTTTCTGGCTGAGTGATTTTGCTTCTTTGTTTTTCAAATCTTTTATTTGATTCTTGCGGTCCTCTAGTCTGCTTTGGGGTCTCTGTATAATATTTTTTATTTCAGTCAGTGTATGCTTAATTTCTAGTTGGTCCTTTTTCACATCCTCCATAGTCTCGTTCATATCCTTGAAGGTCTCACGCATATCCTCAAGGGTCTCGCTCATATCCTTGAGGGTCTCGCTCATATCCTCAAAGATCTTGTTAAATTTATCAGCCTTTTCTAGGAGCCTCTTGAAAAACTTTATAACCATGGTTTTTAACTCTATGTCCAGTCATTTTTTTTTCTTCCATTTCTTTCACATGTAATTTGTTACCTTGTCTTTGGATTTTGGCTGCTTTCCTGAGTTGGTCAAGTAGGTTTGTGTGGTAGGTGTCCTCTAGGGGACAGTGGCTTAGCCTTCCCAGTTACTTGAAGGTGGATATTCTTAGTGCACCTCTTTATGGGTTGCACAGTCTTGTTTTAGTTAAGCCTAGATTGTTGTTGGTATCACTGGGAAGGGTTGACCTCCAGGCCAATTGGCTGTGAGGATCAGCTGTGTTTATGCTGAGAGAGCCACCGTGCTCAGCCTGGATGGGGCGGAGTCTCCAGGCTGAGCAGGCAGCCTTGTTTTCCCATCAGCCCTGCCCTAAACAGCTCCCAGGTCTCCATGCCCTGCAGCAATGGCTGCACGTACCTCTGAGAGAAAGCTGCCCGGAGCTCTGCTCGATGCCAGACAGTCCAGTTTCTCCCTAAATGAGTTTGGACACCCAAAGACTCACCCAGAACAGAAAAACAAAGCAGTCTGGCAGTTTGTTTGTTTGTTTTTCTTCCTGAACAATAGAGCCAGCCACGAGCCCTCTCTGATAGCTTGCACTCCTTTGCAGCACCCAAGTTTCAGTGTTCTTCCTCCTTACTGTCCAGTTGCACCTTGTGTTAGTCCGGGTTCCCCGAGACTCGCCCAGAACTGGAGCTCTGTGCTGTGAGATGCCCTTGTCTCCCTCCCAGTTCAGGAAAACAAGTTGGGTATTCAGCCACCTGCCCTATCCGCTCACGTGCAGCTCTGAACCTCTGACTCCATGCATATCCGCAACTCTGCCCTCCGCAGCTCCCCCAAGTCTCAGTGTCATTTTATCTTTCCTTCTATTTGTGGAATGTCCACTCAGCCAGCCCTCTGGTGGTTCTGAATGATATCCATTTTGTCCTTCAGTTGTAGCTTTGAAATTGTTGTACAGGGCAGCAGTATTGGTGTTTACCTATGCTGCCATCTTGGTTCCTCCCATTCCATTATTTTTTTACCGTTCTTCAAAAGGAGACTGTTGACCTCATGAAGTGTTAAAGTTTGTTCATATCACCTAAATTGTCCTCTTTAATAATTTTTTCTTAGGCACAGATGTAAAGAGATTTAATAAAGATAGGGCAGAAGAAAGTATGCAGAATAAATCACATTAAAACAAAAAGATTAATAATAAAGAAGAGGGCAGGGAATCAGAAGATACAGTGAAAAAGTCTTATGTGTAATTGGAGAGAAAAGAATGTGACAGAGTAGTATTTGATGGCTGAGATCTTTTCAAAACTGATATAAGACATTAAACTCCACATTCAATTGCCTACAAACCCCAAGCAAGACAAATAAAAAGAAATTCATACCTGAGCACATCAAAATAAAAGTGCTGAAAACTAAAAACATAGCAAAACTCTTAGAAACAACTAAAGAAAAAAAGTAGTACCAGTTAGATGGACAGAAACAATAGAAATAAAAATAAATTGAATTAGTCTGTTGCTCAGTGGTTAGAGCATAAGTCTGCAGACTGAAGAGTCAGGGGTTTGATTCCTGGTAAGGGCATGTACTTCCATTGCAGGCTTGGTCCCCAGCCTCAGTCAAAGTACATGCAGAGGCAACCAATTGATGTGTCTTTCTCATATCAATGTTTTTCTCTCTCCTCCTTACTTCCACTTTCACTAAAAATCAATGAAAAAAATAGCCTTGGATAAGGATTAACAAACAAACAGAAAAAAATAAAATATTTTTAGCACTGAAAGAAACTGTCAACCTAGAATTCTACACCCAATGAAAAATGTCTTTCAAGAATAAAGAATAAAAACATGCCTTAACAAAACCTGAAATCATTCATCATTTACTGAGGGAATAATAAAAAGAAGAAAGAAATTATTGCAAATGGAAAAACATACATGCAGAAAAAAATAAAGAACAATAAATTGGTATATATGTGGAGAAATTTAAATAGTCACTGTGTAAAATATAATAATGACTTATTTAGTTAAAAAGTATGTAGATAGTTTAAATATATGACTATAATAGTATAAAAATCAGGAGTGGATAAGTAGAGTTAAAGTTCCAAACCCTTCATATTATCTATGAAGACAATAAGAGCATCAGTTATTAGCCTTTGATACAATAAGAATGCATGCTGAAATCCATTTTTTTAAAAAGGAATAAAAAACTCAATCCAAATGCAATTAGAAAAAAATAAAGGGAAAGACAGAGAGATTAGAAAACCAGAGAGCACATGGCTAGATGGAGATTCAAACCTAAATCTATCAGTAAATATATTCCATGTAAAAAGATTCAGTGGCTAAATCAAAGACAAAGATAGTCAGACTGAGTTTTTTCTAAATATCCTCCACTATGTTTTTATAAGGTTACACATCTAAAACATAATAAGGATTTATAAAAGTTAAAAGAAATGATGGGACAAGATACAGCATGCAAAACTAAGCAAAAGAAAGGTGGTATCGCTACAGTAATAATATCAAGCGAAGTAAATGTGGCAAAAAGTATTAATAGAGATAAAGAAGGTGAAAACAGCTCCTGGATCCAATTCCAACATGTACGTGGACTAGGTCAAGCTTTCTCTCACCAACAAGCAATCCTGATGGCAGAAGAGTGTCTGAGAATTCAGCTCAATTCTGACACTATCTTCTTGGAGATAGAATCAGATTCCACAGGTAAAGGGTTCAGTCCCACAGGACTTTCCTCCACTTCAGATGCCAGTAACAAGCCAAGTTATCTGTGCTTTGGACCAACTGGCTACAAATTAGAAGTTTCAACAACCCCCTTCAACTCAGGATGCCAATCACTAGTTCAGATTGTTACCTCTACTTCTGACCAGCTGGATATAAATAAGACATTCCTACAACCCCTTCCTTGGTTTTGCTTAGTCTTCTAGAAAGATTCATAAAAGTCAGGAAACCCAATTACTCACTAGATTACTAATCCTATCTAATAAAGGAGGAATATGCTAATTGACCCTCACACCATTGCAAAGATGGCAGCACCCACAGCCAATAAGGAGGGAATATACTAATTGCTGCCCCATCCTCAAAGATGACAGCACCCACAGCCAGAAGATTGTGGCGCCCCGTCCCCTCAGCACCACTGGGGCAGCAGGCACGGCAAGACTGGGCCCTCCCCTAGGTGGGCCCAGCCACTCCGCACACCTACCTCCAGAGTCCCCATTCCTCTCAAGCCCCCAGCTTCTCAGGGCCAGCCCAAGGCACAGGCAAGCCTTGGATGGTGGCTGCCCAGCCACCCAGGGCTGCCTGAGTGTCAGATAACCAGGGCCAGCCAAGGCTTGTGCTGCCAACAGTGGCAGCAGCAGAGCTGTGACAAGGCATCACCTTGCCCTGATTTCCAGGTCGCCTCCCATCTCTGCAGACTACCAGACTGTGAGAGGGGGCAGGTCGGGCTGAGGTACCCCCTCTCCAGTGCATGAATTTTTATGCACTGGACCTCTAGTCCTATCTATTAAAAGAGTAACATGCAAATTGACCATATCTTCGCTACACCCAACAAGCAACGCCAACAAACCACCCCCACCAGCCAATCAAGAGCAATATGCAAATTAACACCCAACCAAGATGGCTGCTGTCCAAGGCAGGGGCCGGGGGATGGAGCCAGCCAGCCATCAGCAATCGGCCCCCATTGGCCCCATGGCAGGGCCATCGCTGGGTTACCAAGACTAGAAAAAGCCCTTGAGTAGGCCAGGGCCAGGGCGGAGCCAGCCAGCCATGGGCCCCATTACAGGGTGGTCACTGGCTGGGGTCCCCTGGCTGAGGTCCCCTGCCCAAGGCTTTCGGCCTTGGGCTGGGGGTGAACCATCAATAGGAGATCCCCTGAGGGCTCCCAGTATGTGAGAGGGGGCAGGTTGGGCTGAGAGACTACCCACCCCCAGTGCACGAATTTTGTGCACTGGGCCCATAGTTTATTATAAAAGGAAATAACTCAGGAACAGCCAGGTGTAAGTGCTGGATAGGGCAAGGTATGGGGAGGGGCCACACAGGTGCCATGCCTTCTCCAGGTTTGCTGCTCTCCCATTACCTTCCTGTGCTCACCAACTCAGATGATCTCTGAACCCCACCCATCCTTTTAGGTTTTTATGGAGATTTCATTAAATAGGCATGATTGATTAAATCATTGGCCATTGGTGATTGATTCTACCTCCAGCCCCACTCCTCTTCTCTTCTCTCCCCAGAGGTCAGGGGATGGAAATTAAAGTTCCAATGATGTGGTTGGTTTCCCTGGCAACCAGTCCCTATCCTTAATCTAAAAGTCACCTCATTAACATAACAAGACACCTTTGTCAGCTCTCAACACTTTGGAAATTCTAAGGGTTTTAGGAGCTCTGTGCCAGAAACAGTACAAAGACCAACTACATAGTTCTTATCTATATATCTATATATATAAAAGCCCAGTGACCAGAATAGTGGAACTGTCAGAAAATCAGAATGACCGGTGGCTATGTTACGCACTGCAATAGCCAATCAAACTGATCCAGCTCCTGATTGGCCCCCAACACCCTGAATGGGAGCGGGGCTGGCCGACCACAACCATGGACACCCCCCACTCCTCACCAGTCCAGCGTGATGGGCCCCCATGGGGGCGGGCTGGCCGGACCCCACCCTTGCATGAATTCATGCACTGGGCCTCTACTTATTAATAAGTCAACAGCACAATGACTTTTAAAAGAAGGTTCAATGCATCGGGAAGGCATTGAATATTCTATATATTCCTGTTTGTTCTTAAATTTGGTTCACTTATTCTATTGACTACTAACTACAAAACCTCCATATATTTGGAAATTGAGAGATACACCTCTGAGAAGATGGGAGGAGATGAGATCCAGGGCCCAAGTAGAAGATGGCCTTAGCCGTGAGGAAGTCCCATTCTTCTTGTTAACCCACCTCAATCCAGACAGTGGTCCCAGCGCCCCCTAGTGCAATTGTGGGTTAAGTGCAAGCTGAATGAATCACTCTGGAACCTGCTCAGAAATGGTTCCAAATGGCGGGCTCCAAGCCTTGTTCACTTCATTACCTTCATCAACCCTGTGGTGTGGTCCCAAAGTTGGACTGTGTCTTACAGGGGTGCTCCTCATCCTTTCCAAATTATAGACCCATAACCTCCACCACCAACTTATTGCAGCTCAGTGAAGGTCTAGATGTTTCAGTCCCACTGGAACCAGAGACTGACATTATTTTGTGAAGTAAAAGCCGCATGCAGGAAGAGCCATGGACCCCCATCTTTGCGTGAAAGTTAGGAAATAACAGGCACAGTGTGGTGAGGGCCATGATTCTCCTCAGAGTTGCTTAACTGAAAATGCAAGCTCCAAGTTCAAGGCCAGTGGTCTCTTCCCAAAGTTGGAAAGGCAGGAGAAGGGCCTACCAGAATCACAAGGGAAGTTTTCTCAACATGAAATATCCTTCCCATAAACAGAGGCCATTCCAGGCCACAGGTTGCTGGCTTTTAATCTTTTAGCCCAGCAAACACTCGGCCCCCATCTCTTCCTTCTCACATGAAATCATAGTAGGCAGAAATGTATAAAATTGGAACCAGTGAAGACCCTGAAGCCCCATGCTCTTGGCCAACCCCAAACATCACCATGGACCCTAGCCACAGACATTTTAGCGTGAACTTTTTAAAAGTATGTGTAACCAAACACCTATGTCAATCATTAAAAAAAAAATGTCTTGAGAAAGTTCCTGCAGAATGTCTGGCTCAGAGCAAGGCAACTTCCTGGTACACCTTCCAAACCAAACTTGATATGAAATGTATCGAGGGTTCCTGGGTGGGGTAACCTGCTGCATGGAGCTATTAACTGTCCTGTCTAATAAAAGAGTAATATGCAAATTAACCATCACTCCACTACACCCACAAGCCATGCACACCAGCCAATCAGGAGAGAGTATGCAAAATAACCCAACCAAGATGGCTGTGGCCACGGAGCAAGCAGGAGGCTTGAGTTTCCCCAGTGATGGAGGAAGCCAAGCTTTCCACACACTCTGGCCAGCCAAGGCCTCCACTCAAGGCTACAAAGTTTCAATTATAGAAGGTAAATAAATCCCAGATACCAGGGCCTCCACTTGGGTTTCCAGGGGGCGTGGCCAGCCTGCAAACCACCACAGGCCCCTCGCCAGGCCACCCCATGCCTCAAGGGAACCCGCACCCTGATCCAGGACACCCTTCAGGGCAAACTAGCTGGCCCCCACCCATGCACCAGGCCTCTATCCTTTCTAATTCTCCTATCTAATAAAAGAGTAATATGCATGCCGAGGCCGGTTTGGCTCAGTGGATAGAGCGTCGGACTGCAGACTGAAGGGTCCCGGGTTCGATTCCGGTCAAGAGCAGGTACCTTGGCTGCGGGCACATCCCCAGTGGGGGGCATGCAAGAGGCAGCTGATCGATGTCTCTCTTTCATCGATGTTTCTGACTTTCTATCCCTCTCCCTTGCGCTCTGCAAAAAATCAATAAAATATATATATTTTTTAAAAAGAGTAATATGCAAATTGACCATCACTCAACACAAGATGGCTGCCCCATATGGTCAAAGATGGTTGCCCCCATGTGGACACAAGATGGCTGCCACAAGATAGCCAGCAGGGGAGGGCAGAGGGAGGGACCAGGCCTGCAAGGGAGGGCAGTTGGGGGTGATCAAGCCTGCAGGGAAGGGCAGTTAGGGGTGACCAGGCCAGCAGAGGAGGAAAGCTGGGGGCAACTGGGTCTACAGGGAAGGGCAGTTGGGGGAGACTCAGGCCTTCAGGGGAGATCAGTTGGGGGGGGGCCTAGGCCTGCAGGGGAGAGCAGTTAGGGGTGATCAGGCCTGCAAGGGAGGGCAGTTAGGGGCAAACAGGCTGGCAGGGGAGCTGTTAGGCATTAATCAGGCTGGCAGGGGAGTGGTTAGGGGGTGATCAGGCTGGCAGGCAGAAGCAGTTAGGGGCAATCAGGAAGGCAGGCAGGCAAGCAGTTGGGAGCCAGCAGTCTTGGATTATGAGAGGGGTGTCCGACTGCCCATTTAAGCTTGATCCTACCAGGATCCCATATTGGAGAGGGTGCAGGCTGGGCTGATGGACACACACCCTCATGCACGAATTTCATGCACCGGGCCTCTAGTAGTCTGATACTTTCAAATGGTGACACTTTAAAATAGTTATCATTGGGAGAACCAAGATGGCGGCATAGGTAAAACACCTATCTTGCCGTCATACTCAACAATTTTAATACTACAACTTAACGAAAGAACAAACACCTTCCAGAATCACCGGGAAGCTCGCCGAGTGAAAATTCCACAAATAAAAGTGAAGATAAGACACTGTGACTCGGAGGAGCAGTGGCGGACAGCGTTGAAAGATTCGCGTGGAGAGAGGTTTGGAGCCCGCGCCAGCGGAGAGGGCGGGTGGCTGAAAACCAGCCAGTTTTCTCGAACGGGGAGACAAAGACGTCCCACTGGACTGATTCTCCAGCTCTGGGCGAAGTCCAGGGAACCAACTATCATACGGGGTGAAAACTGGACAGTGGGAGGGCACGCCGAAACTCGGGCACTGCAGGGGCCTCCCGGCTTGTGGAGAAGGCAGCTTGCACAAACAGCTCGGCTGCGTGACTGCGCAGAGAGCGCTCTGTGACTTGCTTTCTCATTCGGAAAACCATCAGTCTGCTTTGTTTTACGACCCTGGGTGAGACATTGGGCATGCAGACTCATTTGGGGAGAGTCTGAATTCCCCGGCAGCAGGTGGAGCTTGGCAGCGGCTCTCTCTCAAAGGTGCTGGCAGCCATTGCCCCTGGCACAGAGTCCCTGGGGCCGCATAGGGTGGAGCTAACGCTGTCTGCTTGGCCCAGAGACTCCGCCCATCCAACCTGAGCACAGCTGAACTTCACAGACAATTGGCCTGGAGGTCAACCCCTCCAAGTGCTAACAATGATTAACCTGAGCTTAACTTCAGCAAGACTGTGCAACCCATATCCACCTCAGGTTACTGGAGAGGTTGAGCCACTGTCCCTAGTAGGAAGTCTACCACACAAAGCTAATTGACCAGCTCAGGGAAGCAGCCACGATGCAGAGACATGGAAAGAAATCAGATGTGAAAGAAATGGAGGGAAAAAAACGACTGGACATGGAATTCAAAACCACAGTTATAGGGCCTCTCAAGAGGCTCCAACAAAAGGTCGAGGCCTATAAGGAAATAAGCGAGACCGCAAAGGAAATGAATGAGTCCTACAAGAAAATGAATGAGACCCTCAAGGTTATGAACGAGACCTGCAAGGAAATGATCAAGACCAACGTGGAAATGAAGGAGACCCTCAAGGATATAAAGCAGACTCTCAAGGATATGAAAAAGGACCAACCAGAAATTAAGCATACACTGACTGAAATAAAAAATATTATACAAAGACCTAAAAGTGCTCTGGAGCACCCCAAGAACCAAGTTAAAGATTTGAAATACAAAGAGGGAAAAGCCACTCAGCTGAAAAAGCAAGAAACCAAAAGAATCCAAAAAATTGAAGATAGTGTAAGGGGACTCTGGGTCAACCTCAAGCATACCAACATCCGAATTATAGGGGTGCCAGAAAAAGAGAGAGAGCAAGACAATGAAAACCTATTTGAAGAAATAGTGACCGAAAACTTCCCACACCTGGTGAAAGAAATTGACTTAGGAGTCCAAGAAGCGCACCGAACCCCAGTATATAGGAACCCTAAGAGGGCCACACCGAGGCACATCATAATTAAAATGCCAAGAGCAAAAGACAAAGAGAGAATATTAAAAGCAGCAAGAGAAAAACAGTTGGTTACCTATAAGGGACCACCCATACGATTGTCAGCGGATTTCTCAACAGAAATGATGCAGGCTAAACGGGAGAAATATTCAAAGTGATGAACAGCAAGAATCTACAACCAAGATTACTCTATCCAGCAAAGCTATCATTCAGAATTGAAAATCAGATAAAGTGCTTCGCAGATAAGAAAAAGCTAAAGGAGTTCATTACCACCAAACCAATATTATATGAAATGCTGAAAGATATTCTTTAAGAAGAGGAAGAAGAAAAAGATAAAAGTGTAAATTAGGAACAACAAATACACATCTATCAACAAATGAATCTAAAAATCAAGTGAATTAATAAGCTGATGAACAGGATAAACTGGTGAATGTAACAGAATCATGGACATAGATAGGGAATGGACTGACAACTCTTGGGGAGAAAGGGGGTGTGGGAAGTGCAGCAAGAGACTAGACAAAAATCATACAACTATGGGAAAGGACAGTGGAGGGGGGTGAGGGCGGAGGGTGGGATGGGTACCAGGTGGAGGGGAACTATAGGGGGGAAAAAAAGGAACAATGTAATTAATAAACTGAACAATAAAGATTAAAAAAAATAGTTATCATTGCTTTGGGAATTCATGAGTTACCAGAGACCAGGCAAGTCCATTCTGTTGTAGATAATAAAATCCTTTGATCTGTAAAGAAAATGCTTACTTTTTAAAAATCCTTACTCAAGGATATGTTTTTATTGATTTTAGACGGAGAGGAAGGGGGAGAGAGAGAGAGAGAGAAATAAAGGAGAGAAAAGACAGACTATTGTCTTTCCCCTCTACATGCATCATATTCAGAATTTTTTCCACTGGTATGTTTTAACATGATGCTGTCATCTTAGATAGGTAAATACTATTCAAACCATCATCATAATAACCTTGGGCAGGACCATTTTTAATCTTTTTTTCAACATGTTTTTATTGATTTCAGAGAGGAAGAGAGAGGGAGAGAAATATCAATGATGAGAGAGAATCATTGATCGGCTGCCTCCTGCATGCCCCACACTGGGGATTGAGCCCACAACCTGGATATGTGCCCTGACCTGTGATTGAACCATGACCTTCTGGTTCATATGTCAAAACTCAACCACTGAGCCACGTCGACCGAGGCTTGTTAAATCTTTGTGTGTCCCAGGCTCTTATCACTTCAGAGGAACACTCTCTGCTCACATCAAACATATTCAAATGCACTCAACAACCTACATGAAACTGTTTCTGTTTAAATGTCTTGTAGAGCTTTGATTGTACAGTTTTGTTCATATTTTGGATCTGAGAACATTTTTTCAGGGCTCAAACATGTTTGACTCTTGAAAATCTCAGAGAACCCACACACTGCTGTGATCCGCAGAGCCCACTGGATAAGTTAGCCCCAGTCTGCGGAGCTTCCTGCGGGGGGTGCTGGGAGGAAAATGTCCAGAAGCATGTTCATCCTATTAAGTAATGCCATCTCTGGGGAAATCTGAGAGGGACTTCCCCTCTGACTTTGTTATCAAGGGCACTGTGCTTCTGTTGTTTCTGTCTTGTGAGCCCATGAGTCACAGACGTGACTGTGTGACCCTCTTCCCGCGGGCCACCAGAAAGCTCAGAAAACAGGCCTGACGTTTTGTGCCCTAAACTTGCTCCTGGATCCTCCTCTTAGCTCCTATCCTAAATTTCTCTTTGCCCCATTTCTTCTCATTTATTTTAGACTCATTTCCCCTAGCTTCATTAATGATATGTATGCGTCCTTAACCCTTTTTGGACCAAGACAGGATATAAACAATTCAACATATAAATGGCATTATTTCCTCCCTAAAAGTGCTTTTCTTGCATAGTTTCTATTTGTGATGACCCTTTTAGTCAAGTGGGCGTGAACACTGACGACACGCTTACCATCAGCTAGCACTTGACATGGATAACAACTCCTGAGATGGGGGCTTCTTCCTATTGAGACAGGATAGTAAGAAGCTAGGAAAACCCCATGGCAAGCAGAAAGGAAACACTGACATAGATAGCTGAGCAAACCGGCCGAGCAACTTACAGCCAGGTACAGAAAGTCACAGGGCAGAAAGTCCCGGATGCCTAGCAACAGGCAAAACCAGTGCTGGACCTTCCTCCCCTGGCAGATTGCTGGTCAAGCGGTTTAGACTCCCTGATCTCTCACATCGCTGGTCAAGCAGTTTAGACCCCCTGACCTTTCCTCCCTAGAGATAACATCTAGGCCTCAGTTGTATTTCAGCTCCGGGTCAAGAAAAGCAGCAAAGCCAGGCAGGAGACACCAGGATCACCAGCAATGACTAGTGACCCCCCTGACCTGGCACTGCCCAATCAGGAGAGACCATGACCCTGAAAGGACACACCTGGAAGAACTGATGAAGTTTCTATTGAGACCCTCCCTTAAACCCGCCTCTAAACTCCTAGCCTTAAAACACCCTCAGACCTAAAGTTCCAGTGCCCTTTCTCCCTCCCTGGAGCACACCCCCATCTTCTCCTCCCCGCTCTGCTTCCCCCACAGGCGTGCATCTCCTAAACTCTAAGGGACCCCAGGAGGCTTGTCCCCAGGGGAGCACTGGGCAATGGCAGCTTGTCCCAGGCTCACCCCCTGAAACCATCCCCAAGGCCCCTTTTCTCTGACTCCCCAGTGAGCTGACAGCAGCCCCACCTCGGCTTGCTTCTTCCCCATCTTTTTAGAGTCAAAGCAGCTCTGTCCATTCTCCCTCCTGCTGCTTCTTCACTCATGGCCCTTCCTCGTTTCACTGTCCCCGGTTTTAACAAACGTGCTCTCCAAATCACCTGCACTCCGACCATGAAATCTGTCCTGCACGAAGTCAAGAACCCACAAACTACTCGCTGGCCTTAGGCAGACGCGCTCTAGGCCTGGTCCCCTTCCCAGTAACACTATTACTTTTCAGACAAAGAACCCAAGGCTTGGATGTATGATGTCACTTCCCAGGGCCACTCAGACAGTCAGAGGCAGGGCTGGAATTCCACCCCAGGCAGGCCTCGTGGTCAGTGCCTCAGCCCAGCCAGAAACCTTGCTTTCATCCTGACAGCCTTATCCTGAATTCCCTTCTGTTAATTTAGCCTCCCAAGTGCCTCTTGATTCTGTTCACCGCTGCTCTATCCTCAGACCAGCCTCTTATTTCAGGGCCTTTTTTCTGTTGTTGTTAATCCTCACCCCAGGATATTTTCCCCATTGATATTTAGAGAGAATAGGAGGGAGTGAGGGAGGGAGGGAGAGAGAGAAACATTGATGCAAGAGAGACACATTTATCATTTGCTCCCACATGTGCCTCAACCAGGGCTGGGGATGAAACCTACAACCTAGCCACATGTTCTTGACTGGGAATCGACCCCAAAACCCTTCAGCGCCCAGGCTGACACCCTAACCACTGAGAAACACTGGCCAGGGCAGGGCCCTTTTTGAACTGCTGGGATTTTTGCAATAGCTTCTTAGAAGGTCTCCCTGAATCCAGGCCTGACTTCTGTGAATCTATTATCTGTGCCTCTGAAATACAAAGGTGTCCACAAGATCCTGACAGGGTGCCCAGGTTTCCTTTGTCTACCACGCAGGACCATTGCAATCTCTCCCTGTCTAACCAGACACACCATGACAAACCCATGCTCCCAGGACAGTCAGCACTTCCCAACAAGGGTCTCATGCGCATTCCTCCATTCCTCGGAGACCGGGTACATAGTTTCCTCCTTCCTGGCCTGGTTAATGATACATCTTTCCCATTTCAAGTTAACATCTCATCTCCATTGTGACATACTCTCTGAGTCTCCTGGTCTCCCACCCTCCTCCATAAATTATCCCTCTGCAGAGACCGCCTCACCACTTATTATTTATGTCCTTGTTTATTTGTCCATGTCCCTTGCTGGGCCCTGAGCTCCTGGAGGACAGAGACTGTGTTGCCTTACCCACTTTGGAGCCCCACTCCCCCATCCCAAGGGCCCCGCACACAACAGCGACTCATTAATTGTTGAATGTTCAACCAAGCAGTAGTCTAAACTGGATTTCTGTGCACTGCCAGGAAATTAGCCTCCCTACAGCATTTCTGCCCCCAAACCCTAAAGCCAAAAACATAGAGCCACCACGAATCTGCAGCTTTAGGCAAATTTTTTAAAAGTGCCTCCTCTAGGATACCCAGCCCAAATGTCACTTCCCTGTGGCTTCCACGCATTTAGCGCATTTAGCGCATTTAGCGCCTTGCTGTCTCCTAGCCCCCCTGCCTGTGGAAGGCAGCCGTGTTTGGGTCTTACCATATGACAGCTCAGTTCTTTCTTCACTGCTTGCCTCACTGCAGTGAAAGTAGGGATCCTGTCTTAGCCACCACCGAGTCTCAGATGCCCAGGATGATGCTTTTCAAAGCCACATGGGTTTTCAGGACATGTTTTAGACTGGAGGCAGAGCTCCAATGCAGTTACTCCTCAGTTCAAATCTTCACAGGGCCTCCCATCTGCCTCATGATTGTTTCAACCCCCCCCCCCCCTCCCCGAGCAGGCACACCAGACACAGCCTCACAGCTCTCCAGGCACCCTCCCCCCGTTCCTCCTCCCCCCGTTCCTCCTCCCCAGATCACCTATAGTCATCTGTGCTGTGGGCAGAGTGGGCTTCTGAGCATCTCTTCCCTCTGGGTCTTGGCTCACCTGTCCCTCTGCCTACAGTGCCCCCTTTGCTTGTCAAAATTCTCTCCATCCTTCAAGACCAACTCAAATGCCATCTTCTCCATGAGGCATCCCACCCGAGATGTGGCCTCTTGCTGCTGAGAGCAAAAACGTTGTCCTCCCTGAGTCATTCCCAAGCAGTGCTCTGTGTTTGAATGATGTGTGGGTGCTTAAAGCATTTTGAGGGTTGTTATTCCCAGACTTGAGCTCAGTGCACACAGTAAGAGCTCAGGAAATACCGGGCTCAACAGAATAGGGAATCCAGCACTGCACCTGCACATGGACGAGGCAGCAAACCCCTGCTCCAGAACCCAGCAGGACACAGACCTCCTCCCTCTCCTCTCTTCTTCTCAGTACCAGCAAAGCAGGAGCTCAGGGAAGAGCTGCATACATTGCCCCTCCCTTCTTGCCCCAGCCAACAGAGTTTGGCTTCCCTTCTAAAGAGGTGAGAGAAAGGTGTGACAGCTGAACTTCCTTTGCTCCACCCTCTTTCTTTCCCCCCAAACAGAGTAGAAATTCACCTCTGACGGCTTCGTTTTCAAGCTCCTGCCGGACAGGACACACACAGGCACATGCCCCGGCACTCAGCTCGCCTCCACCGCGCTGGCGCCCACAGAAGCCTCTCTCTCCAGCATGAAGTCTGTGCCCCCAGCTGCCCTGGTCCTCAGCCTGGTCTTCGCCTCCTTCCAATCGCCTTGCTTGGCAGGTGGGACTGAGAGCTTTATTCTTGGCCACGCTGGGCAGGGGAAGGGAGGGGGAGGGGGAAGGAAGGAGGAGTATTCCTTGGCCTGGGCTGGTCCTGCACAAAGAGGAAACAATCCTTTCTCATCTGAAGGATTGGGCAGAGGTGGGTGGGGAGGGTCTTAAATTTATGCCTGTCCTCAGCGAGGACAGGAGCAGCCACCTCTGTTGACTTTTACCACAAAGAGGAAAAAGCAGTGCGCAGGGCCTCTCCCAGCAGGGGACCAAATTAGCTTAAATGGCATCTTTTGGGTGCAGGTTCTCAGTGGCCCCTTCTCAGAGCCCGGAGCTGCTGAGCTTCCCAACACTCCTTTTGGGCCCCTCTGCTCCTGACCCTGGGCTTTCTTTGCAACTTTCACAAAACCTTAATGCATAAAAACTGCCAAACCCCGTCTGCCAGCCTCCCATCTCCCCACGACACAGGGGGTGTTGGGTTAGTGCCCTGTGGAGGCTGGAGAGGCTGAGGCCATCCCCTCAGGGTGTCCCAGGCTGGGCTCTGAGCCTCATACAGAGGCCTCCCTGACACTCCCACGCCCCTGACTATTGCCCCTGGCTTTGATCTTGCTCCTCAGCTCCCCAGAACACAGTCTGTCCTGTCCCCTGAGTCTATTAGTCTGTCTCAAAACCACATCCACATCCACACCTACCCCCAACCCCTACCTTCACCCCCTCCCCACCCATATCCTTCCTCTTCCTCTCTTATCCTCACAGACTCTCCTGTGGAGGTCCAGAGAGTGTGGGCTCTCAAAGCCTGTGAGCCTCAGTGCTGCTTTGTACCTACCAGCCGTGTGACCTTGAGCAAATTACTGACCCTTTCTGCGCCCCTGTTTCTTTATTTATAACATGGGATGCTCCTAGTGATTACATATAGGGTCATTGTAAAGATGAAATGAGGTGACTGTAGGTAAATACCTTTGAACAAATTAACTCATGGTAAACATGTAATGAATGTTAGTACATTCATTGTTCCAGTATAACTCCTCCCCTAGTAAAAGTGTTTTATGTCTTTCTGTTTAACCTCACAATGCCTCGTTTAGGATAGGGCCTCAAAAACACGTGACAAATTTAACTGCACTGAAGAGTTGGGTCTTCCCAGCAGCCTTAACTTTGGAAGTGACCCCAACCAGTCCCTGGTTGGCTCTGCTTATGAGGGTGATATTTAAATTCCTAGGGGGTAGAGGGAGGTAGGAGAGGATAAAGGGGGGGATAAATGGTGATAGAAAGGACATGACCTGGGATGGAAGACACACAATACAATATACAGATGATGTATTATAGGATTGTATGCTTGAAACCTGTATAATTTTATTAACCAATGTAACCCCAATACATTCAATAAAAAATAAATGGAAAACATTCTTAGGAACTTCTAACTAGGTTAACTAGTTTGAGCCATATAAAATTGCTGAGCAATTCTTGACCTACATAAATGGCAATTTCATATGGTTTCACCTAATACTAGCATCCAATTTACTAGGTTTTTTCCACTTACTTGTTCTAGACAAGGACCACTTCCATTCAAGGGTAGAGGGGAGGTGAAGGTCAGGGCCAAGGACTTTATTTCAGTTATAAGGGACATTAAAATGTTGAGGAATCAATTTCTCCAAAACAAATAAAGACCAAGCTCTAAGCCATTTAGCTGTAAATGATTTACAGTAACAATCAGATTGCATCAAGGTAATTACTATACTTGGGCAGGACACTGGAGCGGCTTGTGGGTAGGTGGCATAAAATTAGTCTGAGCAGCAACTCCGTAGCTTTGGCTAGTCAAGAAGTTTCCTTCTAACTTTTGCTATGTGACAACACGCACCTTTGAAGGACATGCTGACCTGGGGGGGCCTTGAGCGTTTCCAAACCAGTTTATGTTTTTGCATTCCCAAGAAGCAGACTGAACAGCAATATAGTTCCCAGAAAGAGTCTTCCAAACTGGTCTTGTGGTCTTGTTCTAGCCAGGTTAGCACTAACAGAACATTTTTTGTTGTTGTTGATGGAAATTCTGCCTATTTGTGCTGTGCTTCCATTATGTTAGCCACTAGCCACATTTGGGGATTGAGCACTTGAAATGTAGTTAATCTGACCAAGAAGCTGAATTTTTTATTTAATTGTTTAAACATTTAAATAATCACCAGTGGCAGCCGTGAGGGACCAAACGGATGGAGAAGCTCTCCTCTTATGCTGTTGTAAGAGGGAGCATGGGCAAATCCAGTGAATTAATAATCTGATGAACAGGATAAACTGGTGAATGTAACAGAATCATGGACATAGAGAGGGGATGGACTGACAATTCTTGGGGAGAAAAGGGGGGTGGGAAGTGCAGCAAGAGACTGGACAAAAATCTTGCAACAATGGGAGAGGACAGTGGGATGGGGGAGGTGAGGGCGGAGGGTGGGATGGGTACTGGGTTGAGAGGAGCTATAGAGGGATAAAAAAGGGGGGAACAATGTAATTAATAAACTGAACAATAAATATTTTTTTAAAAATTTTTTAAAAAGAATTGTTGGAGCAGACAAAGCTCAAAATGATTAAAAAAAAAAAAAAAAGAGGGAGCATGGGCAATGGGTTTTCTTCCTTGGAGACCCTTATGCTCATCTCCGTAACCCCAGCTCACCCCCCAAACTCTGATACAATGTAAGAATTACTGCTGAAGTTTCTTTTATCATTGGGCTCTCTGCTTCTTAAGGGACAATTTGAAGTGCTGCATATTCTAGCAACCTCTAGATTTGCTTATACGGTGTTTAAAATTTTTTTTTCCTGATAACCACTTTTATGTCTTGCTGAGTAATACCAGTATCTTTGTCAGAAATCAAGGTCAGATTTCAATGTCTATTTGTTCAAGAGTATTGTTTTTAATATATTTTGCTTGATTTCAGAGAGAGGAAGGGAGAGGGAGAGAGAGATAGAAACATCAATGGTGAGATAATCATTGATTGCCTACTGCATGCCCCCAGTGGCTATCAAGCCCACACCTTGGGCGTGTGCCCTGACCACAAATCAATGACTCCTGGTTCATAGGTCAACGCTCAACCACTGTACCACACAGGCGACGATATTCAAAGTTTTGGAGGAAATTAAAGATAGTTATGGAAAGATGCTTCAGATTTTTAAATAAGTGTGTTACTATATACTAGAAAAACCATTTTCTATCTATCTATCTGCAAAGAAAGCAGCTAATTAGGTAATTAGGGTGTTTGGGAAGCTATAGATAGCAGGCCCTGGGTAAGGGACAATGTGAGATGGAAATAAAGCACCTCTGAATGAGAATAGACAACAATAGGAAAAGGGAAGTATTTGTTTGCTAGGGCTGCTATAACAAAGAAGTCCACGATCAAGGTGTCTGCAGGGTTGGTTTCTCCTGAGGCAACATCCCTCCTGTGTCCTCGGGTGGTTTTCCTTTGCTTGTACACCCCTGTGTTTCTCCTCTTCTTATAAAGACCCCAGTCATATTGGATTAGGACCCACAAATGTGGCCCCATTTCATGTTAGACCTCTTTAAATGTTTTATTTCCAGATGCATTCATTACTGGGGGATTAGTACTTCAACACCTGAATTAGGGCAGCGGCGGGAGGGGGGTGGGGGGGGCACAATTTAGTCCATAACAAGGGGTTAGCTTTGTTGCAAGAAGTCTAGACTGGAACGTCTATAATACTTTCATAGTATTCATTATTAACTTACGCAGACTGTCTTTTTCCCCAGAAGCACACAGTGGCAACAACTCAACCTTGACCAGCCACCACCCAGATCCTGAGACTCTGGAGCAGTGCCACAGTAAGCTTCTGCCAACTGCCCCAGCCAGAGCGGGCCCTGGGTCTGGGAGGGAAACGTAAGCCTCCTGGCTTTCTGTTAATTGGCGTGGGGTGGCTGAGTGCTGGCCTGGCCTCGCTGGGTGCTGGTGTGGTTTGCAGAGTCCATCCAAAAGCTATCTTGGCCTTGACCCCCATCTAAGCTCACAACCTTTGGTACAGACAGCTGTAATGACCCATCCTCACGACAGGAGCCAAAGATACCCTGAGTTCAAAGACTTGTAGATGTTTGCCAGTGGAAAGACCACAAAACTCAGCTAGTCCTACTTCTGCCTGAGGCAGGAGCTTCATTTTCATACCCTTTGCATATTTCTGTTCTTTTCTACTTAAATACCTCCAGCCACAAGGAGGGCAGTACTTCATAAAGCAATCACTATTACAGATGTCTAATGAACAGAAAGTTTGCAATATATTCCAAGTCTGGCTTCCTTTAATCTGCCCTCATTGAATGACCAAATGTGTTCACTTCTGGACACTTACAGAGAAGAATAATAGGCAAGAATGTGTAGAGGTTAAGAACACAGCTTTGGGAAGCAGGAGAGATCAACCAAAGGACTTGTATGCATGAATATAAGCCTAACCAATGGACATGAATACCAGGGCGATGAGGGCATGAGTGGGGGGAGAGTTGGGGGGGGGTGCTAACAGAGGGATAAGGACACATATGTAATACCTAATCAATAAAGAAATTTTTTTAAAAAGAACCCAACTTTGGAGTCCTGCAGACTTGGGTTTGAGTTCTACTTCTGCCAACCCATGACCTTGGGCAAGTTACAGGCTGAGATTCTTCATGTAAAATGGAGAATAACAACCACACCAATCACTTATGAGGAATAAATAAGGTAACGGATGTAGAGCATGTAGCATAGCACATGGCATGTTTTCATGAAGGTTAACTATTGTATTGTTATTGTCTTACTGTTATGACTATTAGAGACGGGGCAGGCTAGTGTGATGCTCTCTCCCCCTCAGATGTGGACTTCTGCTCACAAGCATCCCAGTGTTGCCACGCTGGAGTGGATGAGTACGGCTGGATCGCGGCTGCTGTTGGCTGGAGTCTCTGGTTTCTCACCCTCATCCTGCTCTGTGTGGATAAATTGATGAAGTTAACTCCAGATGAGCCCAAGGACTTGCAAGCATGAGATGCAGAGTCAGAGCCCCAAGAATGCCAGCCACCACCCAGCTGTGGTTAATAGCAGGCTCAGAGCAGCGCCAATGTGGTTTCTTGTAAAGTCATTGTCACCTTTAAACTTCAGTTACTTGTTTAAAGGGAAGGAAGACAGAAAGGGGCTCAAAATAAGGGAATGCCAGTGCTGCTAATTCCAAGAGGCAGGTGGGCCTCCGAGCTCTCCTAACCTCCTTTCTACAGAGTCTCTATGAGATTTCCTTCTGTTTAACCATGGCTTTCTTCTGGCTCCAAGGTGGAGCACAAGAAACATAAGACTTGATCTTTTTAGTCAACACATTCAAAATTAAACTTATAACCTTCTCACCAAACAGAGGTCGTTGTCATCTGTCCTCATTTCAGTCAAGAGCATCACTGTCACTTCAAAATGTAAGGATCACCATCGACACCCCCAAAGTTCTCACCCCCATGTCCAGTGCTTCCCCAGCTCTGTTCTCACCCCCATGACTATACTTTCCATGGCTAATCTATCCCATTCTCCCTGCCAGCAGCCCTGCTTCCGGCCCTCACTACATTGTCTCTGCATTATTCCAGCGACATTTTCTTTGGTTCTCATTGCTTTCAGGATCTTTCTCCCCATGAGCAGCTGTCACACAGCCTGGCGTCGAGCTCTTCCCATGAGTCCAACCATCCGACTCCCTGCACTGGGCTGAGGGGCTCTGGTTGGCCCACTCCCCAATTGGATGGATGTCTTTCCCATCTCCACTGCTCTTCACCTCCACCGCCCAACTCCATCTCCAGAATGAAGGCCATTGCTCTGCCTGGAAACTTCCTAATCCTCTTGGGGGACCTGGAGCTGGTGTTCTTAGCTCCTGGGCCCTGAGGTGCAGCCATCAGGCAGGAATCTGCTCACAATGAGTTTATACTTCTGGGGCATAGGGTGCTTCTGGTGATGTTTGTCTGGTGAATGAATGAACCAATGAGTCCTTGCCCCAGATGAACTTATGACCATCATTTTGCATTCATAGCCTCCATTTTTCTAGAAATGGTTAAAACAACCAAACTTTGTCAAAGAAGCCAGTTGGTTTGATTTCTGTTCTCTCAGTGACTCACTTAGCATGAGGATGTGGCCTGAGGCTGTGAAGTCTGCCAGTGGGTCTGCAGGAGAGGAGGGCGGTTCATCAGTAAGAAGGAAGGACAAAGCGGCTCTTTCTTTATGGGACAACGGCTGCCCTTTGTCAGGGACCATGTATTTAGATGGGATCTACTCTAAAAAATCAAAATACAAAAAAAAAAAAAAAAGTGCAACGCCCCTGAAGTAGAAAGAAATGTGTTGCAAAGGTGGCAAATAACTCAAAGCTCCCCAATGCTCTTGCAGAAAATTGAGATAAATTTCCCTGACAATGGAAACTAAAGGGATCTCTTGGCTCACTCTCACAAGCCAGATAGTTTTAGGATCTCAGTTGTTAAATCAGTAAAATGGGATGGATTTATTGTGCCTAGGTATTAAATAATTATGTGAACAAAAGTGTCTACACAGCCCAGCCTGCATGGCTCAGTGACTGAGCGGTGCCCTATGAACTAGGAGGTCACAGTTTGATTCCCGGTCAGGGCACATGCCGGGTTGTGGGCTAGATCCCCAATAGGGGGAGTACGTGAGGCAGCCGATCAATAATTCTCTCTCATTATTGATGTTTCTCTCTCTCTATCTATCTCTCACTTCCTCTCTGAAGTCAATAAAAATATATAAAATTGCACGATGCCTGGTGTGTTGGGGACATATGAACAGTCTATGCTCCACTTTTTTAGAGATTCAGAGTTTCCACAATTGGTGATTGCTTACTTCCTTAGAAATCCAAAGATCCAGTGATGAGCACACTTGGATTTTATACCTGAAACATTTTTGAAACAAAACAGTATGACACAGTGGGAAGAGCACTAGCTCCAAAAAGAAACGAAGAAGGGAAATTAAGATCTATTTCTGGCAGGGGTGGTGGGAAGAGATCAACCAAAGAATGTGTATGCATGTATATGCATAACCCAGGGACACAGACAACAGAGTGTTAGAAGCCAGGGGCAGTGGGTAGGGGCGGACTAGAAGGGGTCAATGGAAGAAAAAAGGAGACATATATAATACTTTCAACAAGAAATATTTTTAAAAATTAAAAAAAAGTTAAAAAGATCTATTTCTGGCCAATGCGAACAGAAACAAATCACCGCCTTTTTTTTTTTTTTATGGCTGTTAATTCTCACCCGAGGATATTTTTCCATTGACTTTTTAGAGTGTTAAGCGTCACTCACTGCCTTGCTGAGCATCCATCTTCTAAGTGAAAAATGTAAGTAAGCCTTGGACCAACCAGTGGTTGCAAACTCAGCAGAGCTCTCTGAGGTGCTGAGCAGAGAAGTGAGCACAAGCCCTCTGCACTGAGGGCCCGGGGTTCTGGTCTCTTTCACATATCCGCCCCATGGTAAGATTTAAGTTGCGGCTTTAAAAAGCAGAGTCAGAGCACCAGCTGGTGTCTGAGATCTCCATGGGAGTGAACTGTGTGTGGATGCTCTGCCTCTGACACACTAACATCTAGGCATTCTGTGACTTGCTTTTCTTTCATCTGCCCAAGAGGATGGCAGAACGAATCTAAACAATCGCTCTTTTCTTCGAGACAGGAAAGAAAGATGGTTCTATACCTCGACAACACGGGGAAATCTCAGATTTATTCTCAGCATGGAATCTATTCTAGCAAAGCAAAGATCTGTCAAAAAAAATTTTAAAGGAAAAGCAAGTGTCAACTTCCAGGGATCTAAGAGCTTCCTGGTGTAAAGCAGCAGGACCTGCCTAATGGTAGATGTACTTTCACTTAAAAACGTTACCTGTAGCTCTAACTGATTTGGCTCAGTGGATAGAGCGTCAGCCTGCGGACTGAAAGGTCCCAGGTTTAATTTCAGTCAAGGGCATGCACCTTGGTTGCGGGCACATTCCCAGTAGGAGGTGTGCAGAAGGCAGCTGATAGATGTTTCTAACTCTCAATCTCTCTCCCTTCCTCTCTGTAAAAAGTCAATACAATATATATTAAAAAAAAAAAAAAACTTTAAAGACACAGAGCTCTTCATCTCTATGCTTTTAAAATAAATAAATAAATAAAATGTTGCCTACAGCAGTCAGTGCTGCCCTCAGCACAGTGACAAACTGTATGACACAAAGCTCATGATGTTCCAGACATTTCGGCATTAACATGTCCTGTGCAGAAATAGAATAACGGACTTCAAGGTGAGGCATAAGTATTTGACTCTAAAAATCATCATTTTAAAATCTATTCCTTTTTATGTGCATGATACCCATGGACAATTGAACCAAAAATAGAATCTTCTATTAAGAATGAAATGTTGGGAGAACTAAGATGGCGGCAAAGGTGAAACACCTATCTTGCCGTCATAATCAGCAATTTTAATACGACAACTTAACGAAAGAACAAACACCTTCCAGAATCACCAGAACGCTCGCCGAGTGAAAATTCCACAAATAAAAGTGAAGATAAGACACTGTGACTCGGAGGTGCGGTGGCGAACAGCGTTGAAAGATTCGCGCATAGAGAGGTTTGGAGCGCGCACCTCGGAGAGGGCGGGCGGCTGGAAACCAACCAGTTTTCTCGAATGGGGAGACAAAGGCGTCCCACTGGACTGCATCTCCAGCTCTGGGCGAAGTCCAGGGAACCCACTATCATACGGGGTGAAAACTGGACAGTGGGAGGGCACACCGAAGCTCGGGTGCTGCCGGGTCTGCTGGCTTGTGGAGACGGCAGCTTGTGCGAACAGCTCGGCTGCGTGACGGCGCAGGGAGCTCTCTGCGACTTGTCTCTCATTCAGAAAACCGTCAGTCTGCTTTGTTTTACGACCCTGGGTGAGACATTTCACATGCAAAGTCATTTTGGGAAAGTCTGAATTCCCCGGCAGCCGGTGGAGCTCCACAGTGGCTCTCTCTCAGAGGTGCTGGCAGCCATTGCCCCCGGCACAGAGCCCCTGGGGCTGCGTAGGGCGGAGCTAACGCTGTCTGCTTGGCCCGGAGACTCCGCCCACCCAACCTGAGCACAAGCTGAGCTTCACAGACAATTGGCCTGGAGGTCAAACCCTCCTAGGGCTAACAACAAAAAGCTGGGTTTAAATTCAAAAACACTGAATACAACCCATAAAGGATTGCAGTAAGAGTACCCACCTCAGGTAACTGGGGAGACTGAGCCACTGTCCCTTTGAGGATAGGCACCACATAAAGCAGCCACCATGCAGAGACATGGAAAGAAATCAGGTGTGAAAGAAATGGAGGAGAAAAGACGACAAGACATAGAGTTCAAAACCACGGTTATAAGGCTTTTCAAGAGGCTCCTACAAAAGGCCGATCAACTTAATGAGAATTACCAGGAAATAAACAAGACCAACCAGCAAATGAATGAGAATTACAAGGAGATGAATGATACTTACAAGGAAATGAATGAGACCCTCAGGGAAATGAACAAGACCTCTGAGGATACGAACCAGACCCTCACAGATAAAAAAAAGGACCAACTAGAAATCAAGCATACACAGACTGAAATAAAAAATATTACACAAAGTCCTAAAAGCAGTCCAGAGGGCCACAAGAACCAAGTCAAAGATTTGAAATAGAAAGAACCAAAATCCACACAGCTGGAAAAGCAAGAAACAAAAAGAATTCAGATAATTGAAGATAGCGTAAGGGGCCTCTGGGACAACCTCAAGTGTACCAACATCCAAATTATAGGGGTGCCAAAAAAAGAGAGAGAGCAAGTTAATGAAAACCTACTTGAAGAAATAGTGACTGAAAACTTTCCCCACCTGGTGAAAGAAACTGACTGAAAAGCCCAAGAAGTACACAGAACCCCAAAATATAGGAATCTAAAGAGGACCACACCAAGACACATCATAATTAAAATGCCAAGAGCAAAAGATAAAGAGAGAATATTAAAAGCAGCAAGAGAAAAACAGTTGGTTACCTACAGGGGAGCACCCATACGATTGTCAGCGGATTTCTCAACAGAAACGATGCAGGCCAGATGGGAGTGGCAAGAAATATTCAAAATAATGAAGAGCAAGAATCTACAACCAAGATTACTCTATCCAGCAAAGCCATCATTCAGAATTGAGGATCAGATAAAGTGCTTCACAGATAAGAAAAAGCTAAAGGAGTTCATCACCACCAAACCAATATTATATGAAATGCTGAAAGATATTCTTTAAGAAGAGGAAGAAGAAAAAGGTAAAAATATAAATTATGAACAACAAATACACATCTATCAACAAATGAACATAAAAATCAAGTGAACTGATAGGCTGATGAACAGGATAAACTGGTGACTATAACAGAAACATGGACATAGAGAGGGAATGGACTGACAATTCTTGGAGAGAAAAGGGTTGTGGGAAGTACAGCAAGAGATTGGACAAAAATCTTGCAACAATGGGAGAGGACATTGGGGAGGGGGAGGTGAGGGCGGAGGTTGGGATAGGTACAGGGTGGAGGGAAGATATAGGGGGATAAAAAAGGGGAAACAATGTAATTAATAAACTGAACAATAAAAAAAAATTTAAAAAAAAGAATAAAAACAACAACAACAACAACAACAAAAAGAATGAAATGTTGGCCCAGCCAGTGTGGCTCAGTGGCTGGGTGCCGACTCATGAACCAGAAGGTCGCCGTTCGATTTCCAGTCGGGGGCGTGCAGGAGGCAGCCAGTCAATGATTCTCTCTCGTCATTGATGGTTCTATCCCTCTCCCCCGTCCTTGAAATCAATTAAAAAAATTGTTTTAAAGTATGAAATGTACCATGCAATGTTAATCAAAAAGAATTCGCTAGCTTGGGCCTCTTTTCCAGCAAAATAAATGTAAGTATATTTTTAAAGTTAGAAAAATACAAATCTAGAAATGTTTTTGATGAGGAACAGCTCTCTCTGAGATGCTGGAATCTGTTTTGAGATCATAGGTGTGATCCCACGGTCTTCGTTGATGAGTGGTCTTCACTGAGGAGTGCGCTGGCCTCCCTGGTGTCTCAACCAGCCTTCCTGGGCTCCAGCCCATCCACACTTCCTCCCAGCGTGTGGGTAAGTCATCGAGCCACTCCTCCACCTAAAATCGCACAGTGACTTCTCACAGAGTAAAATCCATAGTCCTAGGATGACCGGGATATCCTTCTATAACTAGATCCTCAACATTTCTTCAGTTTTACCTCTTGTGTATCCTTCAATGAAACCCAGTTTTGAGTTATTTCAGGTCCCTGAACATGTGAGGCTATCTCTATCTCCAATGCCCTCCTTCCTGCTGTTCACACAGACTGGAACATACCTTCCCAAGTGGTGAATTTGCCATGAACCAAGAGGAGCTTACATTTTGGGTCTCCTTACATGCCCCAGCCACACCTACCCAGAGGCCCTCTACCTAAATTTGTTTTTTTTTTTTTTACAGGAAGACCCTCTAATGGTATGTGATTTTGGCTCATAAACCTGGACCTGCCCTCTTTCTTACCCTTCCCCCCTCCCTCTCCTAAGTGGACTTGTTTGGTTTACTGGGATTGATCTAAGTCAAGCTTACTCGCTCCTCTCTACACACACGCACACACACACACACACACACACACACACACACGTGCACACACACATCATACACACACATTCACACACACAAACACACATGTGCGCACACACCTCAGGGGCCTGTGCTCACTTCCAGGACAGCATTGTGACAAAGACTCAGTGTTTGACCAAACTCTAGAGAGGGTCATCTGAGCCCACTTATCAACTAGATTTCAACTTTGACCAATAAAAACTACAGACTCTCAACACAAATGATTTCGCCCACCCCATCCCCTCACATTAAAAAGATTAAATATTTAACATGGTTTCCAACAACTCAAGACCATATCTCTAGGCTGATGTCAGCCCCCCTTAAATTGCCTGAGACAGCTCACGCTGCCAAAAGAATTTCCTGTTTGTTCTAACCAATGTCTAACAATTGGGCCCCTGACCATCCTGTCTTACAGCACTTACTCAAAAGTACTCACAGTAATGAATCCTTCCTCTGTCCATTTAAGATGTCTGTATCTATCTATCTGCCTATGCATCCATCCATCCCTCCAGGACCTACAACTCAGGGCCTGAAAGCCACCCCTTTATTTTTTATTTTTTTTAATATATTTTTTGATTTTTGATTTTTTACAGAAAGGAGGATAGAGGGATAGAAAGTCAGAAACATCGATGAGAGAGAAACATCGATCAGCTGCCTCTTGCACACCCCCTACTGGAGATGTGCCCGCAGTCAAGGTACATGCCCTTGACCGGAATTGAACCTGGGACCTTTTAGTCCAAAAGCCGACGCTCTATCCACTGAGCCAAACCAGTTTTGGCTGAAAGCCACCCCTTTAAACTGTCATCAGGACAGATAGGGCCTCTGTCTCCCAGCCTTTGTGGGAGGATAGAATCCTAACTTCAAGGATTGCCAGCTAGCAGACCCAGCTGGCTACTCAGCATTTACACTGGCCAACTCTAATTTCTCACTTCCCTGACTCTACTGAGCCCTCACTCATATCCCACCCCACTCCTTCACTGTCCTCGTAAATCTTCCTGTCTTTTTCTCTTCAAATCAAAGTCTGAGTCCAGTTCACACTGGTCCCTCTTCCCATCGCAACAGATTACTGACTAAAATCTGTCCTTACCAATTTAGTGACAACTGAGCTTTTTGGACTGTTTCATCTGCCTGCTTGTGTTTCTCCCTGACCTCTCTGAGGGCAGGGACTGTGTCTTTAACTTCTGTTCCCTTCCCCCCAGTGCCTGGACACGCAGCAAAAATCAGTAAATGTTTGATGAATTTGTGAATCAGAGGAGACCCAGGAACGCGGCCTGTGCAAATAACCCCAGGAAGCAGCAGAGCTCTGAGAAAAAAGGAGGAGGCTTCTGGGAAAACCTGAGGTTTCAAGGTTGGAAAAAATTTAAATTATTGTTGCTATAAGTTTATAATTATACATTAAGTCCTTTGTGGAAACGAGTAACTGGCAGGTCTACCCAATAAGTTAATTCTGTGATGGGAGCCTAAATATACAAACGGGCAAGGGCCAGACCAGATCTAAAATCTGGTCAACTACAATCTGTAGCAACCAATCCAGGAAGCCAGTTACAACCCACAGCAACTTGTTTAGGAAGTAGAACTACTGTCTGCAGTATCCAGGCCAGAAGCCAAACAACAACCTCCATAGCAGTCGGCCCAAACTGCCAGGATTTGGTTAATAACTGACAACTTCAGTTCACTTAATTTCTGTGCCCATTTCCAACTTAGGACCAACTGAGAAAGCTAACTATGTACCTCTAACCCAGCAGTCGCCAACCTTTCAGACCACACAGACCACAGTGGTCCACGGACCACCAGTTGACAGTCACTGCTCTAACCCATCACATAGTGCCCACCCACTCCGAGTGCCCGCCCCCAGCTGCTCCATGCCAGTAGCCTCCAGGCAGGGGCCCCCTGAAGACGGGACGCCTACCTCTTTTCCACTAAAAGGCTTTACCACTGCCCTGCCTGCCTGAGTCTCTGCCAAATATAAATGCAGGTGGCTGACTCCTTTACTACAGCATGCTCTGAAAAAATAGCTTTCAACTTGTTCTCATTGGATGGTCTTTGTTTATTTCCACAGTGACTATTGGTTGAACTTTTTTAAAAGACCTTCTATTGATTTTTAGAGAGAGGAAGGAAGAGAGAAAAAGAGAAACATTGATTGGAGAGCAATACACCAATTGGCTGCCAGTAATCCACCCCGACTAAGAATCGAACCAATAGCCTTTCAGCGCACCAGCCGATGCCCAACCGAGGAGTCACACTGATCAGGGAGGGCTATTTGTTGAACTTTGTTGAAACATTTGTCCTATTCCTTTATACCTTGAAAAATATTCATTTTTTTTTTTTTGGTTGTTTGTTTACTTTGGAGATTCCGGTTACCAGCTCAAAATGAGGAAAACTGCTGAGAGGGGAGTGTTGTGGCATAAACTGCACACCTCCTGTGTGGAAGCCCTAACCACAGTACCTAAGAAGGGACTGTATTTGGAAATAGGGTCATTGCAGATATAGTTAAGATGAGAGCACACCTGAACCTGCCTGTACACAGGAAGACTACCATGTGAACATGAAGGCAAATTGGGTGAGGAACCCCAAAGATGGCCAGCAGACCACCAGCAGCTAAGGGAGAGGCCAGGAACAGCTTCTTCTCAGAGCCCCCAGAAAGAACCAACCCTACCGATACCTTGATTTCAGACTTCTAGCCCCCAGAACCTTGAGACAATACATTTCTCTGGTCTCAGCCACCCAGCTTATGGTACATTGTTAACAGCAACCCTAGAAAATTAACACAAAGGGTATTTTGAAAAATCAGTAGTTTCAACTTAAAACCAAGTGTCCCGCTGAGACCGGTTTGGCTCAGTGGATAGAGCGTCGGACTGCGGACTGAAGGGTCCCAGGTTCGATTCTGGCAAGGGCACGTACCTTGGCTGTGGGCACATCCCCAGTAGGGGGCGTGCAAGAGGCAGCTGATCGATGTCTCTCTCTCATCGATGTTTCTGACTTTCTATCCCTCTCCCTTCTACTCTATAAAAAATCAATAAAATACATTTTTAAAAAAATAAATAAATAAAATAAAACCAAGTGTACCAAGAGCTTACAATGTATGCATCACAGACAAGGAAGCAACTAGACAAATAGGCAGATTACATTCCAGCCATGGCAGTGTGGAGACTCACCCTCAGTGATAGGATGTGATGGGAAGCCTTGCTGTACCTCTCTATGAAACATCATGGCTCTCCTCTCTGATCACACATACCTGCCCAAGAAGAGGTCAGGTGGTGGAGACCCTGCCTTAGGAGATTCGACTAGAGGTGATGGTGCCAGCCCTATGGTAACATATCCTGTGCATCATGCACGCATCACAGCACCCAGTCCCACCACCTGAGGTCCTTGATCTCACTCCCCACACCTACTCTCGACTGCCAAGGAGGATCCGGGCCCTGCCTGACTCTGGGTGGACAGGAAGATAAAGAGGCCAATGCAGGGTACCCCAGAACCCCAGGCACACTTGAGAGCAGGTCAGGGATTGGGGGCCAAGCCTGCTTACTTCCCAGTGGGGTTGGAAAAGCCCTTATAGAGTAGTGTCAGGTTGTTCATAACTCACTTCCTCAGTTTTCCTTGAGGACTGAATACATTTTTAAATTTGCACAGAGGTGCCCTAATGACTGCTAAAGCATAAGAAGAAAGACATGTAAGATATAACAATTGGCTTCAATTACAGGCTTGTCTGGTATGAAACACACTTTCTGTGTAACTTATTTGCAAATGTGTTATTTAAAAAAAAAAAAAAAAGTTGACCTAGCTGATGTGGTTTAGTGTTTAAGTGTTGACCTATGAACCAGGAGGTCACAGTTCAATTCCTGGTCAGGGAATATGCCTGGTTGTGGGCTTGTTCCCCAGTAGGTGTGTGAAGGAGGCAGCCAATCAATGATTCTCTCTCATCATTGATGTTTCTATCTCTCGCTTCCTTTCCCTTCCTCTATGAAATCAATTAAAATGTATTTTTTAAAATTACATCAGTTTAAAATCCTATATAATAAAAGCCTAACAAGCTAAGTGTCTAATCGTCTGGTGACTGGTCAACTGTTCAACCAATCAAAGAGTAATCCATTATAATAAAGAGCCAATATTCTAATTAGACCAGACAGCAGAATGACCTTCTGGGATGACCATGGGGCTGTGGAGTTGTGAGGCCATGAGGCAGCTGGGGCTGTGAGGTAGTTGGGGTTGCGAGGGCTGAGCCCCTTGCATGATTTCATACATAGGGCCTCTAGTATGCTAATGATATGCTAAGACCACTTAACCTCTCGCTATGACGTACACTGATCACTAAGGGGCAGACAGTCAACAGGTCAACCAGTCACTATGATGTGCACTGACCACCAGGGGGGCAGTGCCCTGACCAGTAGGTTAGCTTGCTGCTGGGGTCCAGCCAATCAGGACTGAATGAGAGGGGCTGGACACATCCTGGAGCCCTCTCACAGTCCCTCTCTGGCCCCAATCATGCCCCAGTAGGGTCCCTCAGCCTGGCCTGTGCCCTCTCGCAATCCAGGACCCCTCAGGGGATGTTGGAGAGCCAGTTTCAGCCTGATCCTGCAGGCCACTCCCCTCAGGAGGGCACCAGATGCAAAGTTCATGGCTGGTGAGCCTCCTCTGATTGAGACTGCGCCCACAGCCAGTGCAGTGGGGCCGGGATGAGCAAGAGTGGTAGGTAGGAGCTGTAGGTAGCGTTGGACTGCAGGTTTTAGCCCAATCACCCAGGTCAGTGGTCAGCAAACTGCAGCTCATGAGCCACATGTGGCTCTTTGGCCCCTTGAGTGTGGCTCTTCCACAAAATACCACAGCCTGGGCGCATCTATTTTGAAGAAGTGGCATTAGAAGAAGTCTAGTTTAAAAATTTTGACCCTCAAAAGAAATTTCAATCATTGTACTGTTGATATTTGTCTCTGTTGACTAATGAGTTTGCCTGCCACTGCTCTAGGTCACCCCAAGGAATCCAACCCATGCACGAATTCATGTACCGGGCCTTTAGGAAATAAATACTAAGTAAGTAAGTTGTATGGAAAAGGGTTAAAGTTAAAAAATAAAAACCTGATTACAAACAATAATCAATCATGGCAAGAGTGATAAAGTGCCACTGATGGAGCACAGCATGACTGGCAATACCACCCATGGATGTCAATAGTGGAATTTTGCCATTCCCCTTCTCCACTAAAGACAGAACTAAAATTTCTTCTATGGTATATTCGTGTCTATCAACAAGGAATAGGAGCCAAAATGGTTCTACAAAGGTAAGCAAATATCTATTTTCATTGGTCAAGCCTCTTTCCCAAATTTTGTATTTTATACAAAGGCAATATATGGCCCTGGCCAGTGTTGCTCAGTTGGTTGAGTGGTGTTCTGTACACTAAAAAGGTTGCAGGTTTGATTCCCAGTCACGGCACATACCCAGGTTGCAGTTTCCATTCCTGATATTGACATACATACAGGAGGCAACCAATTGATGTTCCTCTCTCACATTGATGTTTCTTTCTCTCTCCCTCTCCCTGTCCCTATCCTTCTCCCTTTCCCTCTCTCTTCCTCTCCACCCTTCTACTATGTAAAATCAAATTTAAGAGAATAATATACATATAAGCAATATATGAAGTACAAAGAATAATTAAATTATATTGTGGAGATGCTCGAATCAAATATCCTTTTTTTTAAATATATTTTTATTGGTTTCAGAAAGGAAGGGAAAAGGAGAGAGAAATAGAAACATCAATGATGAGAATCATTGATTGGCTGCCTCCTGCATTCCTTCTACTGGGGATCAAGTCTGCAACCTGGGCACATGCTCTTGACCACAACTGAATCCAGGCCGACACTCTATCCACTGAGCCAAATCAGCGAGGGCCCAAATATCTTTTTTTTTTTAATGATTTACAAGCTATCAAGCCACGAAAAACATAGAGAAAACTTAAATGTATATTACTAAGTAAAGGAATGACTACATACTGTCTGATTCTGACCATCTGTCATTCTGGAAAAGGTAGAAGTATGGAGAGAGTAAAAAGATCAATGGTTGTGGTGACGGCGGGATGAATAGGACTTTTAGTGCAGTAAAACGTCTGTGTGACACAATAATGGTGGACATATGCCATTATAAATTTGTCAAAAACCACAGCCCGAACTTTCCCCCACTTTTCTGGACATCTATGCAAAGGGTTCTTGTCCCTCTGTCATCACTGGGAAGCCAGGCTCCTTTCCTTTTACTCCTTATTCGCTTTCACCCCTCTTCCTCTCTCTTCTCCTGCTCTCATCCATTAAGGCAACCATATGGGCCCCTATATGTGCTCTTGTAAGTGAAGAATTATAAGTTCAGGTGTTTTAAATTTACACAAACCGGATTTCATCCTGCCTCTTGCTTATTCAGTCGTAATGTTTTAATCTATTTACCTGGTTATGTCCAGATATCTGAGTTTCTAGCTGCTGCACAGAATTCCACTGTGTGAGCCCAATGGTTTACTTCTCCATTACCTGGGTGCATCCCTAGATTGGCACCAAGCCCCAATTCCAGGTCACACGGCCCCAAAAGCCCTCATACGCTCTCTTTGTGAGTCTGTGAACATATTTTCCTGGGAAAGACTGCCAGGTGGAGTAATGCTGGGTCACAGAAGAAACACATTCTTAATTAAACAAAGTATTGTAGAATAACCTGCTTTTTAAATCAGCATATGGAGATTTCATTCAGTTGTCCCAGAAATTGAAATTGACTTTTCATTGTCTCTATCTCCCTGTTCCAAGATAGACATCAATCACGTTCATGCCTCACCCAAGCATAATATACACAGCATCCACTGTTAGAGATCGAATTCGATTTACTGAATTCAATTTTACTTTGAATCTGAAGGCAGCATTGCTATTGATTTGTATCAGAGTTACCATTTTTCTTTCAATATCATTTCTTAAAAGGTTCGCTACAAATAAAATTCCAGGCCAGTGTGCATTTTAGCTGAATTAAGAAAATAAAATTTGCTGTCCTGTTACTGCATTCCTGGCTCCAAAGCAGATTTTTCACCTTCAGATATCCCAGGGTCATGCCAGATTTGGAGAAATGTGAAGAATCTGTTTTGTTCAAGAGATGAACTCTGCCACTGATATTTTTGGAACTGTGAGTGAGACTGCAGTGTGTTTTTCCTAGAAATGAACCAGCATATAAATGCTACCGGTTAGTTCTGCAAGAATGTCCTAGCAGCGAGAACATACAATTGAGTGGGCTATGAGTCTGAGTTACAGGCATGCTCCATGCTGAGCTTCTGAGAAAACCACAGGCATCATGACCTACAAGGTATATGCTGAGGCTACCTCAGACTACCGTTATTCTATAAAACACTAGGCCAGTGATGGGCAACCTTTTGAGCTTGGTGTGTCAAAATTCACCAAAAAACCAAGCATGACTCGGGTGGTGTGTCACTTTGAGAAAAAAACCATAATTTCGAGGCATGCAGCCCCATACTTCTCTGTATGCAACCACATGCAGCCGAGTGTCATGGAAATGGCTATGTGTGTCAGCACTGACACGCATGTCATAGGTTCGCCATCACGGCACTAGGCTGTAGATTCCAGGGAAGCAGAGGCTTTTAATAATTTTTAAAGTTATTCTTAATATTTTCACGGGCTTTATATACTGCTGTAAGAGCTCAATTTTCCCAGACAAATAGAACCTCCCATAGTCTTCCAGCATCTCCAACTGGCAGCTTCCCACCCCAGCTCTGGACACAGCATGGAAGGCAGCCAGCTCAACAGGAGCAAACAAACCTCTTACCTCCCACCTTCTCAAGGGCAATTCCCTTTGAAGAGCCCTGGGCTGGGTGGGGGTAAGATCTGTGGGACGGGGGAACTGGTTTGTAAGGCAAATCAGATCACATTAATGGTCTAAGGGGGATAACATTTAAAACTTTTACCCCAGGATACTTAGCTTAACATTTAATATGATTTGCATAAATTATTTTTATGTGCATCTGTGGTTTTCAAAGAAATACAAGGAGATAATGTGAATTGGCCAATCATGTAATCTAAACAGTCCAGCTTAGATTACATAGAGATAGAGATAGAGATAGAGATAGAGATAGAGATAGAGATAGAGGTAGAGATAAAGATAGAAAGATATAGATATATATGATATGATTCTCTCCAAGCTTGGGATTCTCTGCTTTAAATCCTTATCTGAAAGACTGCCTGGGTTACTGGGGCAATAGTGACTCAGAGTCTAAGTTGGAAGGGACTTTTGAGGCCAATGGGTTCCTTGTTCTTTTTCCTTCTCTCTCTCTCTCTCTCTCTCTCTCACACACACACACACACACACACACACACACATACACACACTTAACCACACCTCACACAGAGATGGCCTGTCCTTGTTTGGTGACTTCCAGTAAATGATGCTCACCACTCTATGAGAGAGCCCCTTAAAGTCAGTCCATATATACAGAAAATATCCCCATCTATGGCCTATTGCTGATGATTTGTCTAACAGAAAAATAACTCAAAGAAAAATAATCTAGGAAATAGTCTAGAAAAATAATAGTTGTTTACAATACTTTGCTATTCTACATAATGTAACATAATTGGAAAAAGAACCCGAAGTATCAAAAGGCAAGGTAAAGGTCAGATACTATTGCTGTGGATTTTACATAGATGTAAAATGATAATTATGAAAATTACATGCAAACTTTTTGTCACATTATAAAATATATATATTTCTATTGTTTAGTGCTGGTGATGGTACAATGACAATGAAATGTATTCTAAAAATTGACCCTGGAGATGTAAGTTGGCCCAAATTTCTGAAAAGTCACTGATAATCCTATATAACAAGAGAGGAATACACTAATTATCCATTATGCCCTGAGGCATAATGACCAGATCAGGGATCTGCAGGAAGGTGGGGCAGCAAACTGCAAGCAGGCGGTGGAGAGCTACAGGAGGGGCAGGGCAGCAAGCTACGGGGAGGGTGGCGGGAGCTACAGGAGGGTGGCAGCGACATACTGGCACACGGATTCGTGAGCAGGGCTACTAGTATGAAATAAGACCCTTTAAATTTATTCAGATCATTTACCTCAATAACTTAAACTCTAGAAATTATTCTAAGGAAATAATCTGAAAACCAGATAATTTATACACAAAGATATTTAGACACCCTTATTTATCATAGCAAAACATTAGAAACAACTAAATGTTTAACATTAGAGTAATGGTTAAATTACACAGAAAAAATATACAGCCCCTCCCGCCATGTGAGAATACAGTGAGAAATCTCCAACTTCCACCTCATGATTGATCACACACTTCATATTCAGAAAGGAATGGTGAAGGAGCCAGCCATTCCTTTGTTGAAATGTTAAAGAAACTAGTAGTACCAACCATATTAAGAGAGAGAAATATAATCAAGTTGCTAAAGGAAAAATGATTTTAATAAATAAATAAACTCAGATACAGGGGAGCTTTACGGTAAATAATAAATTTCACAAGACTTTAGAAAAAATATAAATATAGACATAAAATCATGAAAAAAATTAGTCTTTAATGACATGAGAAAATATTTATGAGAATGCTAATGAAGAAAGAGAGGATAGAAAAGTGTATGTATGTCCCTCAATGAAGTAAAATAAAATATATACATAGGAAAATGTCCGGCAGGAATTTGAGGGCTGTTTAAGTCAGAAGCACAGTAACTTTGGGCAACACTATGGGGAACTGTGTATGTCTGAGTGGCACACGTGAATGTGTGTTTAATTGTGAATTAACAACCACTATATCTTCCAGGGTTCAGTATAATATATAAAGACTTTGGAACTTTAAGGCATTTGTACTACTTGTGAAGCAGTATAGTGTTATTTGCAAGTGGACTTTGATTAGACATACATGTCTATTGCAAACTCCAGGGCAAATGCTTAAAAAATAAAAATTGAAGTAAAATTGATATAGTAAGAGATGAGAGAAAATGGAAATATAGAAAATGCTCACAAAACCAGGGAAGGCAGAAAAAGAGTGGAAGACAAAACATACATACAAACAGACAAACAAACAAACAAACCAGAAAGGAAAGGTCCATGAATGAAAACAGTAACAAAGATGCCAGACAACTAATCCACCCATATCAATAGTTACTTTAAATGTGAATGGTCTAAATGCACCAATTAAAAGATAGAGACTATCAAATGGACTAAAAATTAAATAAATAAAATAAAAGGCAAGACCCAACTATATATTGTCTACAAGAAACCCGCTTGAAATATAAAGGCAAAGAAAGACTTAAGGTGAAGGGATGCTAAAAAATATACCATACTAACATTAATCAATAGAAAAGGCGAAGTAGCTGTATGAATTTCACAGCAGATTCCAGAGCAAGGAAAGTGAAACATCACAAAGCGATATAAAGGTGCCAGATTTCCAAGAAGCCCTAACAACCTTCAATGTGTATACTCTTAACAACAAAGCCACAAAAATGTGATGCAAATACTGACAGAACCTGCAAGGAGAAACAGATGAATCTACTATTACAGTTTGAGACTTCAACACCCCTCCATCAGTCATTGACAGACCCTGCTAGCAGAAAACCAGTGAGGACATAGCTGAATTAAACAGTACCATCAATCAACCTGATCTAATTGACATTTATAGATTACAATGTCCACCAATAGCAGATTACACATTCTTCTCATGCTCACATGAAATATTCACCAAGAAAGACCACATTCTGGCCCAGAAAGCATACAAATTTAAAAGAATCAATATCACTGTGTTATTCAGTCATCATGTTACCCTAAATTACAGACACTTTTAACCTGAATTATGTACTAACCTGAATCTGACTGTATCTTACAAAGCATCGGAAATGAAGCAAAGTTCACCTTTAAACAAACACAAAATTAAACAATTTACTGTGAATTAATGCTTGATTGACTTTTAGAGAGAGAGGAAGGAGGAGGAAGAAAGAAAAACATCTATGTGAGAAACAGGTTTCAGGCTTGGTCCCCAGTAAAGGCATGCAGGAGGCAGCTGACCAATGGTTCTCTTCCTCATTGACGTTTCTCTCCTCTCCCTCTCCTTTCCTCCCTGAAATCAATAAAAATATATGTATTTTTTTCAAAAGACCAAAACCTACTAAAATTTTGATTTCAGTACTTCTGATGATGGAGTTATAGTGGTTTTTATTTCCTTCTTTTTTGCTAATCTGCATTTTGACCAGGAAAGGCAGAGCAAAAAATGTTAGGATTAATTGGCTACATATAGTAATATATGATGCTTTAACTTAAATTTGGCTAGATTTTCTTTTTTGTCTCACTAGGCATCCAAACAGAACAGTACCAAGGAACTATAAAACAGGGACCTAAACACATACTGGCTCTTGGACTCCAAACGCAGGCAGTGATCACCCTTGTCTCTCACTTGGAGTTTTAGGAGGATCTGAGGGGAATTCTGAACTTTGCCCAAAACCCTGGCTGCTCATCAAAGGCAGCCACAGTGCAGAACGACCGGGGGGAGAGGGAGAATTAACACTCATTTGTACTGAAACGCAGCAACCTCAATTTAGCATTTAAGCCATTAAAATATATATTATCATTATTTTTTTAATCCTCAACCGAGGATATTTTTCCACTGATTTTTAGAGAGAGTGGAAGACATAGAAATGTCGATGTAAGAGATACATCGATTGGTTGCCTCCTGCATGGACCCAACCAGGGCCCAGGCTGGGGAGGAGCTTACAACCGAGGTACATTCCCTTGACCAGAATCGAACCTGGGACCCTTCTGTCTGCAGGCTGAACCAAACCAGCTAGGGCTTTAAGCCATTAATAATAAAGATTCTTTGTACTAATATTTCCTTGAGAACAATCTCAGGACTTTAAAATTTGAAATAAAATGCTGAGAGAAACCACTTATTTTCGGCATATCATCACATAATAGAATCGAGAACTAAGTACTTACGCTAATGCGTGTGCAACCATCCATGACCCAGGACACTCCAAAACAACCTTACAATATGAGTTTTCCAGAGTTGTTTTAGGCTCCTGTAATGCTATCCTCTGGCACAGGTACAACAAATAATAGTTTAACTACACAGATGTGGAAAGACTAGACTTGGGGCCATAATTTTTCAAGTCCCCAACACCAGAGAAAGCAAACACACACACCCCATTCACTCCCCAGAAGGGTATTAACAGGAAAATGTGGGTGAAAGCTGTTAAGTAGTGCATGATCCAACAACAATCAAAACACTTCATTAATTTAATTACTAATCCCAGCACTGGAGCAAAAATGATTTACCTTCCTATTTGCTATCGTTTATTATTTACTTACTTTAATCTGTGCTTGGCAGGTGCAACGATGAAGGGGTGAAAGAGGGCTGTCCAATTGTGCCAATTATGGTTTAAACTCATATTCATCTCAACTCTACTCAGGCTTTGGACCTGGGACCAGCGTGACCTTTCTTCTCAGCCACAGCTGCTTCTAGTAACATCTTGTTCTTCCACCATTTTAAGCCTATTTACACTTACGACATGGGAGATCTCTCAGGGGACCGGGTGTACATTAGTCTACACTGTTGTTTCTTGTTTTCAATCTAAAGCTGTATTTATTAGAACATAATATAAAGATGCATTAAAACGGTTACGATTACCTGTCTTCAGTTCTGTCTAAAATACTGGAGAATCTGACCATCGTGTGTGCATATGTTATGTTTTAAAACTCCATTATTTTCCCTTAATATTTGGTTTTGTCAAATGTGCTTAAACTTTCATTAATAGCCCATTCTTCTGCTGTTTACTATTTTTCTTTTAAATCTTCTAAACACTTGAAACATACTTTCTTTAAGGTCTCTTTCACAGTGGTCTGTTTCCTCTAATTATTAGGTTCAAAGTCTTCTTTTGGTTGATGCTTGGCCCTGAAGTCTCCTTCATGAAGGTTTACTTCCTGCCAAGACTTAGAGCTGTTAACTGTGGTTTCACGGCCAGTGGGAGCTGGCTGCCCTGAGAAGGACGGAAGGTTCTAGGTTATGGATGCTCAGGGCAGGCTCATATTAGCCTCTGTAGGGGGTTGGGGGGTGGGGAGGGCATATGGACTGTATCTGTTCCAGATTAATCTGTTTCCCAATTTTTAAATAATTTTAGTGTTAGAGAAAAGCTGCAAAAATAATGCAGTGTTTCTGTATGCCTTTTACCTAGCTTCCCCTAATAATGAAGTCCTGCCAGCCAGGCCAAAGTTAACAAAAGCAATAAATTAACCTTTGCATAAACTGTTAACTACACCATAGACTGCATTTGGATTTCACCATTTTCCACTGATTACCTTTTGGTGGTGGTCTCAGGATCCCATCCAGGTGTACCTGTTCCATTTCGTGGGTTTCCACTGTGTTTCACAGATCCTTTGCTCTGTCAGCCTCAATGGGTTATTTTCTGGGTCTCATCAACAACTCCGGGTTTATGCTATTGCCTGCCCAGATGGTACCGACTCTGCTCCCCTTGTTTTATCTTTCTAGACTGGAGCGTCCTAAGCTCTGAATTCCAAAATGAATCTGCTCTAAGTGGAAGCATTGTTTTGATTAGTGGGTAATGGAGGGGGTAACACCAGCCAACATGAGTGAAAACAATTCTGCAATTGAATAGATGACTTTCAACTTAATTGCTTGGAAAACGGCAGTCCTAGAGGTTCTCACCAGAGACACAAAAACTAGAGAAGAAAAAATTCCTCTCATTCCACCTTCCCACATTACAAATGAGAAAACTGTTACGTTGCAAAGGAAAGAAACAGAAAATATCACTTGACACCATTTCATAGCATTTATTGACAGTTCCATTTAAAATGCTAGGAAAAGCCGTATAAATTGTAAACATGGAAACCAAACACTTGCATAAATTATTTCAAAAACTACAGCACATTAGAAAACACTGCAGCTAGTTGAAGGGTAGAAACATAACTGACAAATAGAGGGAGGATTCGATTACTAAAATCATACACCTATGCCAAAATTTAAGTGCCAGCAAACCATGATTGTCGAGTTCAAGTTGCAGGACTGATGCCACGAGTGGCCTCAATTTACTCCATGTATTTTCGTACATTTTCGGATTGAGAGTGCAGAAGAGTCAGAAGAATATGGACCTCGCCAGAGGAGACAAGTGAGCATTCCAGGGCAGCTCTACAAAGCAACCTTGCCGGTAACGGGGAGGCCAGCCACCTCTCCATGCTCCCTATGATGCTCTGGAGGGAAGCAAAGCTGAGCCTACTCCCCTTTTCTGCAATGAGCCCTCTGAGCTTAGGGCAACCAAGTTCATTGGTGGAGCTTCTGTGCCTCGAGCACCTCCTTCTTTCCCCACATCTGTAGCAAAGTACACGGGGTCCGTCTTGAGCTAGGCCTTGTACTATTCCTGACTTGCACACTTTAAGAGTCGAGTTAAGAGTGCATGAGATCTGGTGGGCACGATGCTCCAAATTTCCCAGAATGGTCCCACAGAACCATGGACCACAAGAGCCCAACTGCTTACATCTTTACCTCTGTCCCTTCACCCTTTCTTTAAATCCCAAGTGGCCCCAGAGCACAAAAACCTGGGAGGCGGAAAAGCAAGCCACCTGCATCATTATCTACCCTGTGGGAAACAACTAATCCGGCCAGAGTTCCTCAGATTCAGACATGCATTCCTTCTCATTTCCTCGCTGGGCTCCTAACATTGTTTCATGTTTCCAGGGGCATTTAAACGTTCTTTTCTTAAATGTCAATGCTGCTGCATGTTCTTATGATAAATTCTCAAGTGTACCATTACACCCATGAGCACGAAATTAGGATCGTACCGTGAGGTTTCGGTTTTCAAGTCTTTTTAATACAAAGGAGTCCTCATTTAAACACTGAAAATCACCTCCAAAAATATCAAAAGACACCTGAAATGTACACAGTCTTCGTTCACTATGTATTAAGTGAACCTATTGAATTCTATGTTATAGCAGCTGCTCATAGAAACCCCTCTCACCGGTTACAATATCTGTTAATGTAAAAATGAAGTTCAAGTTACCGTCCCATAAAAATGGGTTTTGTGACCGGTGGACTGTTTGCAGGTATAGAGGTGGCTTCTCTTGTGCTCCTGTCTGGGATAAACATGGGCTAGCAGGCTGTGGAGGCTGGCTTTGGAGACTTGCTCTGGAGGTAGAAATGAAATGGCTAAAACTCCACTAGAGCTAAAGTGGGCGTGGTAGTTAAGCCCCCATCCCGCTGCCCAGAACCTTAACCAGCTTTCCTTCCAACCAACAAACTCATTCATGTCTACTAGTGAAGAATCTAGTATGAAGGGGACAAAGAAGTTTATTTAATGATTAACTGGTGAGTTACTGCAAATGCCAATCAGTGTCCGAGGGATTGGTCACCGGAGCACTGAGAGGCTGCAATGCAGTCGGTGCTGACCCTGCGCACAGGTGAGCGGAGGCTCGTCAAGCGCAGAAGCACGTGGCTCCGCCCAGAGCCTCAGCAGACCCTCCTGCGCTCTGCCCCACAGCATTCGCTCTGGCCCGGAAAGTCTGGTCGGCAAAAAGCCCATGTAGCCTGCTGCTCAAAAGCCACATGCCACCAAAATAAAACACACTCTGAAATTAAATAGCATTTGGAGAAAAACATGTAGGTGGCTGTCAAAAAGTCAAATATATGTTATTTATAACCCACCACGCTTCACAAAGGATTGAATGTGGCCCAACGGCTGGCCATTGAGATCGGCCCCAAGCAGTGGAGCAGATGGTGGAATTCTCACCACCATGCTGGACACTGGTCCTTCGGCAGATATTGGTGTGCTCCTCTCCTCTCGAGAATGGATCTCTTCCTCTGTAGACCTTCTTCCCAGGCCTGATCATTTCCTCATTGTATCACTCCAAGCATGTACTCACAGCACCACTTCCTCCTCTTATAAAACTCCCTAGACAGGGAGGTTAGGAATTTTCTCCCTGTATTGTAGCAGATCAAGTTCATTTTCAATGACAGCTTCACTCACTTTTTCCATCATTCCCCTGGCCCACTCTCCGCTTCCCTGTGCCACCTCCTCCTCCCCTGGGCAGCTCCCCTATCTTCGCTCAAGTAGTTGCTGAAGTTGACTTCTCCCCACGATCCTGTTTCCAAATACACAACTTCTTCTGCTGAGCACCTAATGCACTGCGCACTCTCAAAAAACGTTACTGATGTGTAAACCGTGATATTTTGTGTATCCTCCATCTTTTAAATCTGTATGTGTTACCCGACTTAGATTCTAAGACCTCAGAAGGCAGGGTTCACGTTCGACAGAAAGTCAGGAGCATGAAAGATGTGTAGTAAATGCTGTTTAAAAGTTAATGGCGAAGGAAGTGATTTAAAGCAGAACAAGAGAGGAAGAGAGTCACCCGAGGCCTTTAGTTGTGCTCTGGGCGCCTCCAGGTGAACACAGTCACTGGTCGGTCACAGCACAGCAGACCATTCATCCCAGCGTAATCACACAGACCACACTTTCCATCTCACAGTGCTTTGTGCTTCCTTCTCAACGGACACTTGCACACATGATCACATCTGATCCCCACAATGAGAAATTCTGCAATGTGGGCAAAGGAGGCTTGTCCTTGTTTGGCTGGTGGGGAGAATGAGGTCAGAAAAGGGACCCAAAGGAGAATTCAATGATCATTTCTCCAAACAGTATTCTCTAAAATATTGGCTCAACTTTATAGCTAGTTTTATTACCACTGGAACTTTGAAAAGAGGGGAAAAGGAGAGACATACATTTTAACTTTTCATTTTAGAGTGTTTCAAATAAATGCACTCCACAGCACACGTGAGGGACACGAGGACCTTCCTTCTCGGCGGATCACAGTGGCTGAGTGACTGCAGACCCATGTGGGTGGGGTGCTCCCCACGACAGCTAGTCTGTCCTGAGTCTGGGGGTTGGGGAAACTTTTGTGGCAGCTGTTGAGAGAAAACAAGGGCAACCTGGGCATGCCTCACAACCAACACCAGAGTGCTGGCGATCTCACTGGCCTGCTCACACCACACCACACCACTCCACTCCACACCCCTCTACCCCCCCCCCCCCCCCCCCATTACTCTATGTCCTCTTTGGTCTTGACATGGGTTTAAAAGTGTATCCGTTCTAAGAAGAACAATACAGGTCGAATCCTTTTATGCTAGTTTGAAAACCATCACAATCGCCATGGCGGCCCCCTTTAAAACAAGGGCCCGTTTCTTCAATGTCCAAAGGAGGTAACCACTTTCAGTGCCGACCACACCGGCGAAGGGGAGAAGAGGGGCCTGCATGTAGCCCACTTGCTGCCACATGACTTGGCTTCACTGTAAGGGGTCTGTAATGCAAGTCTGCTGGGACGTCTGACATTCTTAGTAACATATTCAGGAAACCTGGTATTTCTCAGTGACACACACAGCGTTCCCTCCACTCTTTGAGTATTAACCCAAGACCCAGGGGTCAGAAATCAAGCCCAGAAGGAGGCCTTCTCTCCCACGCTCTTGGAGCTTGTGAGGGCTGCCTGAAAAGGAGTCCCTTTCCTTCCCTTAACATCCTTGAGGGACTGCGTCTCCAGCCCTCCCCTTGAGAAGCACACACCCAGAGCGGCTGCCCCGCACTGGGGCTGAGGGCAGGGGTGATGCAGTGCGGACAGCGGCTCTGCAATAACGATTATACTGCGGGAACCTGTTGGCTGGGTCAGGTTCTCAAGGTGTGACACCAATTTGGATTAGAGCCCCCCATTCTGCCTGTTTGTCTGTTGTTTAAAGTATTAGCTGATCTAATAAAAAGGGACTCATAGTAGCAATGTGTTACCTGTTTTTCTTCCGAGCTTCACTCAGGTACCAGAAAACCAAACAGCCCTTGTTATTCAGTCCTCAGTTTAATGTGGGGAGGGGAGCTAGAGGGGGAGAATGGTGACTTCAGGAGTAAACCTCAAAGGAGATGACGCCTCTGTCAGGACCACAGCACACAGCCGCCTTCCGCAGTCACTCAGCAGAGTCACGCACAATGAAATCAGACGTTAGGAGCAGCCCTCTCCCTTCCCTTGTTCCCAAAGCTCTTCTTCGCGTTTCCCGATTCAAGGCTGGTGAGAACTCAGCTTCATTGCTAGGTCTTGAACATACAGAGAACGTGGTCACTAGGAACGTATTCACAAACCGCTATGTGGTGGCCCTAGGGATGCTTAAACATCATTTTTGCTTATGTACCGTTTCTCATTCAAACATAATTTGTGAGCAATTCATCGGCAAAGCGCCAGGACCGGTCAGGACCTCCTGAAAGCCTCATTTCGTAGGACTGGCCTTGGATAGGACATGTGCTGACATGGGATGCTCTGGGGAGTCCCACCTGCCCAACTAAAAACCAGCAAATACAATTAAGAATGTAAATCTGAACTCTGATATGTATTTTGAAAAACCAAATAAATACTTAGCTTTCCCCCCTCTTTTGGGAGTGGTTCTCCCCCCCACCCCCACCCCCGCCCCTTCTAGAACAAAATGAAGCCTTCAACATATTCTCCCATTGGAAAAGCCAAAGTTGCATTTCACAGACATAAAGGGGAGGGCGCTCGGAGCGGCAGCACCAGAAGTAGAGGGGATGCAGGTGATGGCTTCGTGTGGATCCTCAGGCTCTACAGCTATCGTTTGGTTTCTCACTAGTAGTTTTTTAAATCCCCGAACAGTCACAGTATCCTTGTTGTTAATATTACTAGTAAAACAAGTTCCTATGGAGAAAAAGAGGAAAATAAGCTGTTAATAAAATGTCTTCAAATCTCTTTTCTCAAAAAACAAAGCAGCAGGTTCACCGTACAAACCAGCCTGGAACATGTCTTCGCACGGAAATGCTGGACCCCTCTCGGCCCTATGTGTCCTATACATTTTCATCTTTTGCCTTGAAAAAGGGGGCTAACTAAGAGACTCCCTTAGCTTAGGTCTGTGGTTTGTCGTTCGTGAAGTGCTGCACGCTTTTGGCCCAGAGTCCAGAAATCTCGCCCGAACCCAAATGGTCTCAACATCGCCAACTCAGTAAAAGCCTCGCGAGTTGTCACGTGACTTATGGCATCTGGCATCTTCTCAGATTGCAACTTGCTCCCTTCCGCGGCCCCCAGCCCTGGAGGCGCTGGTCCTCTTCCCGACATCCCTTAAGCCGGTTTCCTTTGAGTCTTGCTTCCACGGGAAGCGAATACTTGGCAAAATGCAAGGCGAGGCCCATCAGCTGTGGAAGTTGTGCACGGCGGTCTGTTTTTGGGAGAGCCGCAGGAGCTCCTCACGGATGGCCTTGATGAGCGAAGTGGAGGAGTGGCTGGGCTGTAGGTCCTCCGTGGAGCTGGTGGCGTAGGCCAGCCCGGCGCCCTGCAGCCCCCTGTGCGGGGCGCTCCCGGGAGGGGCGGAGGGCTCCCTGCCCGAAGTCCTTGGCACCTGGAACAGCGGTGAAGAGTACTCCTGATGTCCGAGCATGTGTGTCTGAAAAACACAGCAGATGGTGCTGTACTTCCCACACGGGAACAGGAGAGAAAGTCAAATTCACGCTCCCAGGACTTCTTCCTCCCATCTCCCAGCCAACAGCTCAGCCCTTGGACAGGATACCCTGGGGCTGGGATGGAGAGGAATAACTGTGGCAAAGTTGTTCAGGGGAGAGCAGTGCAATCAAGAAACCTTTGAACTTGAACTGAACAGGTGTCTCATAAATGCTTAATGGTAGAAAGGATAACCCCGTCAGCCAAATCTCTGTGCCTGTGTGTGTGGAGGTGAGTGGCCCCTGGGAGCAGAGGAAGGAACCCAGGGGGCGGGGAGGAAGGGAGGCTGGAGTACTCCAGGGAGGTGAAAAGTCAGATGAAGACACCTGAGAGTCACAAGAGTTAAGCAAGTACTGGCAGAGGGACTAACAAAAAGAACAAGTACATTTGTCCTGGGACTAGAGCCCAGGGACCATGTATTAAAGATCACAAAATCACTTTCCCTTTCATCTGCCTATCTGTCTGTCCAGCACTCTGAAGAGCCTTTCCTTTAAAAAGTTATCTGGACTGAAATGTAAGAATTTTGCTTATATTCCCATAATACAGTGTGGGGCAAAAGTAGATTTACAGTTGCTCCTATAGAAAACTATACAATAATTAAAAAATAGTAACACAACAATAAACTCTGTTTCTTGTACTCACAATTGTAAACCTACTTTTACCCACCCTGTAAAATGGGGTATTCATTTGACAAGAATTATTATACATTTCAGTGAAAAATCTCTCTGCATAACAAGAGTTCCAGATCCATGGTTTCACCTCTGCTAAGAATAAGCTATTAGCTGGTGATCATGACATGCAAGCCCTAGACTGTTTCTGCATTTCGCTTTTCCAAACAGTGACAGGGAGGCACTCTAAGGGACCACTGGATTGGGTAGGCAAACCCAAACACCTAATGAAATCAAGTTGGCACAATGAAGACAAAATTGTTCAGGGGAAAGCAGTGCAATCAAGAATCAAAAAAGAAAGAAAGATGTCATCAAATACAAAGAAAATACCTGAGACTTGTAAAAATGTATCTTTTAGGAAAAATTATATCCTACCACTAATTTCCTTTCATTAATAAAAGCATCCCATCATTAAAGGAAGTTAGTGTATTTGCTAAAAAGACACATGGATGCAATGAAAACTCTGGCATTTGATGAGGATAAACAAAAAGGATTATTTTGGTTTGCATTTTCAAATTCATGTATTTATTCCCCATGGATATAAAATGCTTGAGGGAAAAAAAACAAAGAGAAGCATTTGTAGACAACACCTGTGTCCCGTACTGCCTCTGTGATGGGAACCTCCAAAACACACCCTATGCCTTGAGAAAGTGTTAACTCCTGGAGCGCGTCATGGAAATGATGTGACGAAACCCACAATAAAGCACAAGGAGGTATGTAAGGTCAAGAAAATTTATACAGTGATCACATCAAAGACCAAGTCCAGATTTTAGTCACCTACAGATTCAGAGTCACTACTTAAAAGTCAAAATCATGCCCTGGCCAGGGGTCTCAGCTGGGTATCACCCCATGCACCAAAAGGCTGCTGGTTCAATTCTCAGTCAGGGCACGTGCCTGGGGTTCGGGCTTAGTCCACAGTGGGCATCGATGCTTCTCTAAAAATCAATCAAAACACATTTTTTTCTTAAAAAAGTCAAAATCACAGGAACAGAAGAAAGTAGAATGATGATTGCTTAGAGGTGGGGAGGGGGACAAGTGGGAAGTTTGTGTTTAATGAGGACCGAGTTTCAGTTTCACAAGATGAAAAAAGCTTTGGAGATGGATGTGGTGATGGTTGCATACCAGTAGGAATGTCTTGAAAACCAATGAACTGTACACTTAAAGTGATTAAGACGGTAAACTTTGTGTATTTTGCCACAATAAAAAATTGAAAAAAAGATTTTTAGATAACTGCTACTTAGGTCTCTGTTCAGATTTCTGTAATGAACATAGTTTATCATTTCTAAAAGGTTTTTTTTTTTTTAATGACTCCAAGCCTAAAATGTACCTCAAGAAAAATTATATACTTTTCGAAAATTCAATGCCAATACTCTCCCACTCCGGGTCAGAGGAAATCTACCATCTAAAAACTGGAAGCAAAAATACACTCAAGGGGAAAAACGGAGGGAGGGTAACACTGTTACTCATGTAGGTTTTTAAAAGGGATTCCCCAACACGGATGAATTACGCGTTGGGTCTGAATTCTCAGTGGTGACCCAAACCCCAGATACTCACGGCCTCTCTCCGGCCCGCCTCGTCCTCCCCGTACGAAGGCCAGCCTGGTCCCCCGCACTGGCCGCCTCTGCTTGGGACCTCCACCGGCTGAGCTCCGATCCTGCTTGCAAGCCCCACCTGGGTCAGGTGCTGAATCTGGGAGCCTGAGGAACAACAGCATGGAACAGCCTGGTCAACACAGGCAGAGAGCAAGGATGCCCAGTACGGCCTTGGGTTGTGACCACCACACTCTCTTAGGGACAGGAATATGAGCACCGTCCACACATGGAACCAATTCTACCTCCTGAGAGAGACATTTCCTAAGAAAACCAGACCCTGAGCTTCTTGGTTCACGGGCTTTTACTTCCTTTTAATAGAGCGGCTGATAGTGATGGTCTTATTTTCCTGGCTAGGCATCAAAGGACTGGGAACGAAGGGTAAAGACAGCTCTTCCATTCATTCCTGCAGAGGTTACGAATAAGGATGACCTTATTTATTCGGAAGAAAGAACTGAAAGGTTTAGGAGCCATAAAGAAGCTAAAACCTGGCTCCTCCTAAATGGTGGCTTCGAGACTTGCAAGGAGCTAAAATGACAAGATTTTTATTTTCTTAAGCGGCAGGCTGCATATTTGTTTGCATTCAGAATGTTAAAGAGCATTTTCATTATATTCACATTTAAAACTTTAAAGCCAGCCACCCAGCCTCACGGGTGAGGTATCCAGCTGGCACAGCCAGGAAGTTCTCCGAGCTCCTGCTCCTGCACTGACACATGCTGTGCTGGGGCCTCACGTGGCCAGAAGACCAGGCTTTAATCATCGTTATTTTTCTCCCTCATCAACTTTTGGCATACGAAAGTATCCCTATTTTGCAAATTAAGGGAGGGGGAAAGGTGGTCTTTAAGAAATGTGGGATAAAACTACTTATTTCCAAATGCCCCTGGGACCACAGAATTCACTTGTGATGCTCAGACCAGCCCTATAACCATTCAGAGATTTCACAGAGGTAAGGGAAGGGCCCGCTCCATCTTCAAGTCTCCTCCTCTAATGGTCTAATGAACAGCCTTCCTTAATCAAATACATTACAAACAAAAAACAAGAAGAAGAAAAAACTCCTTCACGGTTTTATTGGGATAGACAATAAAAACTAAAAACTGAAAATAAACAAACAAAAAAACTAAAAACTGAAGGTCACAAAAATTTCCAGGCTCCCATGAGAACAATATACTCTACAGGCTCACTTGCTGGTTAGTAAGGATTCATAACAGGATTAAAGTAATTGGGGCTATCAGTTCTGTTTGCCCAACAGACATCATTTGAGGGAATCCTGCAATGAACATAAATGCGGCAGTGTTCTCCATCATTTACAAAGATCCAGACAACTGCACAGGGAGACAAGAATACTTTTGTGTTAATTCTGTGATGGTCGTTTATGTTATAGACATAGGGACAGGAATGTATCTTTCTCTGTCCACTTAACACACAACACAGTTTCCCCTATGATTCAGCACGGGGCCCCACACCCAGCAAGCCCAGCCCCGGACAACCCGAGACCGTGGGCACCCAGTTATGGTTATCACTCCTGCTGAGCCTCAGTGCCTCACCTCTCAACTGGGACAAAAAGAAATCTACCTGATGGTGTTATTTCAAGAATTCAAAGAGATAAAGTAGGTCAAGAACCAAACACATAGGTGACAACCTGGAAATCTTACATTCTCTTTTTCTCTTTCTGAGCTCTTCATTCTTCATCTCTACAATTCACTCACTGATGGGATGCCCTCATTATGGGGTATTTAGGGAGCTCACGATTGTTTGCTATTATGAATAATACTCTGATACACATCTTTTACACATGTGGTTTTTTCCCAGTATTTTGGATTTCTCTGTGGAGGGGGAGCCTAGATCCCCAGAAGTGAAATTACCAAATCAAAAATTCATTAGGTCATTGCCAAATTGTTTTCCAAAAGTTTAATGATTTACACGAACAGCAGAAATAATATAATACTGTTTTCCATCTGTTTACCTTCATATGGTACACACACATTTTTTGTATGCACTTGCTTCCTGTACTTTGACCATTTATCTTTCCTACCCTTTGAGGTTTGTCCATTTATCAATTTACATGAGCCATCCTCTATAATAAAAATACCTCTTGCTCATATCTGCTGTATAGCTTCCCTAGGTACTATTATCCTTTTGGCTTTGGTAGTTTTGAGACATAAATATATACTAAAGGCCCTGTGAACGAAAATTGTGCACTTATGAGGGTCCCTCAGTCCAGCCTGCACCCCCTTGCAGTCCAGGAGCCTCTGGGGGATGTCCGACTGCCACTGAGGTGGGAGAGGCTTCTGCCACCACCACTGTACTCACCAGCCATGAGCCCAGCTTCTGGCTGAGTGACTCTCCCCCTATGGGAGCACACTGACCACCAGGGGACAGTTCCTGTGTTGAACGTCTGCCCCCCGGTGGTCAGCGCGCATCATAGTGACCAATCATCCTGCCATTCAGTTGATTTGCATATTAGCCTTTTATTATACATCCTATATAATAAAAGGCTAATATGCAAATAGACCCAACAGCTGGCCACTATGACATACACTGATCACTAGGGGGCATGTGTGGAACATGACAGGCATCAGCCACGGTAGGATGGTGGAGCATGTGAGCGGGGGATGCCAACTGCTGTCAGCGGGAGAGCCTCTGGTGGTTACTGAAAATTTTTTGCTCCCATGCACCGCAGTCCTGCACCAATATTTCTCTCCCTTCCTCTCTCTTTAAAAATCAATAAAATATATATATTTAAAAACAGTAATCTGTAATTCTGGGGTACAAGACTTGATCTCAGGTGAACTGGTGGGGCAAACTAGCTAGTGCCATGTAGGAATCCACTCAGCCTTGTTGAGAGTTGCTTGCCAACTACCAGCAGTGGCTCTTATTGTGGGTCTGCAGGTCTCTTAGCTGGTCCGCTTCTTTGGACCAATTAGGGGAACCAAGTGTAAGGTATAGCTAGTAGCATTTGAAAATCTGGGGATTTATAAACTCTTAGAACAAATCCCTCAAGTGTCAAGCATTTCCTAAACTTAATGAAAGTTTGTTCTGGATTCAAATATTAACACAAAACTCCTAGGAGACTTTAAGACAAAATTTTTTTCTTCTCAACTCACTTTATGAAGATACGTTTATACTTTATCTAGATGTAATTATTGAGGACATTCAATGCAGAAAACTTTTTTCTTGCTTTACAAAAATTCTGAGGGCCCCTCATTTTGTTGAATTCTGACACACATCTCAAAAACTGACAAAAACTAAGTGATAGATTGTCAAAGTACAGGTGGTCAGAGCTCTTTTTCTAAAAAATAAAAGTGAGCCGAAACTGGTTTGGCTCAGTGGATAGAGCTTCAGCCTGCGGACTGGAAAGTCCCAGGTTCAATTCCGGTCAAGGGCATGTACCTTGGTTGTGGGCACAATCCCGGTAGAGAGTATGCAAGAGGCAGCTGATTGATGTTTCTCTCTCATCGATGTTTCTGACTTTCTATCCTTCTCCCTTCCTCTCTGTAAAAAATCAATAAAATATATTTTTAAAAATTTTTTTTAAAAGTGAATATATGAAAAGATATTTAATCTCTAAATTTTAATTGTGGCCTAAGAAATATATCCTGAATCCTTACATTAAATATACTAAATATTACACTTTGTAAGTAAACCAAATTATGCATAATGTTTTTCAAATCAACTAATTATAATTTTGGATTTTTTTTAAACAAAAAATTTAACCAAATTTATTTTCTCTTTGGCTTCAAAATTTCCAGAAATTGGACACTTTGAACTATGGTCTTTTAAAAAACATAAACTGAGAGCTTTTATTTCCTGTTTAAAGATATTCTGGTATAGATTTTTATTTGAATTTCAACAGGTAATTAAAGGAAACCTAAATACTAAAAGTGAAGAAAAGCCATGTGCAAATACTTAAAAGTCTGATAATGAATTAGAAGACCACTTTAGAAAAAGTAACCTTTCACTTCTGAATTATCAAGAAAAGGGCTGCACTGGTTACCCAAATAAAACAAAAATCTACCCCCCGTCACTGTCCAGCAACTTTTAATTGCTTCTTAAAAGCTGGAAAAGTGCTCTGTTTAAAACATATACCTGTTTTAATGCCATACAAGTGCTCAGAAATAGATCTGCCCTGACTGGATTGGCTCAGTGGATAGAATGCTGGCCTGGAGACTGAAGGGTCCCAGGTTCGATTCTGGTTAAGAGCATGTACCTCGGTTGCGGACACATCCCCAGAAGGTGTGCAGGAGGCAGCTGATCGATGTTTCTCTCTCATCAATGTTTCTACTTCTCTATCCTTCTCTCTTCCTCTCTGTAAAAAATCAATAAACTATATTTAAAAAAGGAAAAGAAAAGAAACAGATCTTGCAGTTTAACCCTGAGAATTTTGAACTGTTTTTCCTGGAAGAAGTGTGCAGTGAATTCCATGCAAAGGGACACCTTTGAGATGCTGATTCAGGAAAGACACAGTGGATTCAGTGAAGGGACCTCCGCACCCCCTCTTTTCCCACCTTCTCTGTCCTACATCTCACCAGGATCACAGGGAAAGCAGCTTGACCAGTGGAAGAGGCTGCTGAACCCTGGGGCGCTGATTCCTGGGGAAGTCTAGAATGAACTCTGCCAGAATTTAGCCAAAAAAACAAGCATCCTCTTACTTCAGAAATGCAAACGAAATAGCCACATGTACCTGTGGTGCCCCCTACAGGCCGGGGCCGGGCCACCGATGGCATGTCCTCAGAGTAGATCCCTCGGGCAACAAACGGGACTTCAGCCGATGCCTGTGGCTGCTGGGGTTCGGGGGGCACCAGCTCCGAAGACTGCAGCAAACCAGGGCCAAAACCGGGCCTGAAGGCAAAGCACACCAACATCAGGACCACACTATGCCCTGGCTCTGGTATTTGACTAGCTACACCCTCATCCCTACGGAAAAATAAGACCTATCTGTCTCCTGGCTTACTGCCCATCTCCTCTCCAGAGGGCAGAGGCGCTTCTTATGTGCTCACTGCCGGGTCCCCAGCCTTCAGATCAGTGCCCAGAACAAGCGGATGCTTGAGAAGTATCTGTCCGATGATGCAAGGAGAGGTGCTTCTGTTTACAGGTCAGGAGAAGATGCAGCCAAGCTCCAGAGCCTGCTCATCTCCAGCATCTGGCTAAATCAGTCATCTAGTCTGGGCTACACATCAGCATAACCTGAAGGGCTTTTAAAGGCCCCGTGCCCATGCGGTACCCCTGACCAATTAAAACATAATCTCTAGACATGGGGCCCAGACACCGGTTACTTTTAAAGCTCCACTGATGATCATGAGGGTCATCAAGGCCGAAAAGCAGTGCTTGAAAGCAGTGGTTCTCAAACTTACGTCCTCAGGATTCCTTTACACTATAAAAAGTAGTGAGGGCTCCACTTTTATTTATGTGTATTATATCTATAGGTATTTATTCTATTCGAAATTAAAACAGAAAAATTTTAAATATTTATATTTAAAATTCATTTAAAATAATAATATTAAACATATCACATGTTAACATTTTTAATGATATTTTCAAAATTTTTTTCAAATTTCCTTAATAGAAGGCATCTGGATTCTCATTTACTTTGTATTAAATCATTTGCCACAAATTCGTTGGAAAAGAGAGGAATTTTTTAATAGTCTCTACAGAAAATGCTCCAATAATATTTCAGATGTTCTTCTTTGATACCACATCAATACGCAAAACAGTTTCCTTAAGGGTTAGTGGCAATGTGGCATCTGAAACAATATCAGTGAAGTTCTCACATTCTGTTATATGAAAACCCACTGGTCTGCCCTGGCCAGTTTTTCTCAGGGATTAGAGTGCTGGCCCATGAACCGAAGGGTCATGGGTTCGATTCCCGATAAAGGGCACATGCCTGAGTTGCAGGTTCAATCTCTGGCCCTGATCTGGGCACGTGCAGGAAGCAATCAATTGATGTGTCTCTGACATGGATCTCTCTCTCTCTCTCTCTCTCTCTCTCTCTCTCTCTTTTCCCCTCTTCGCTCCCCTCCACTCTCTCTCTAAAAAAAAAAAAAAAATGAATAGAAAAAATATCCTCAGGTGAGGATTAAAAAACAAACAAACAAAAAAACCCCACTGGTCTATGTTGTACTGGGAATGAACCCATGCATGATTTTATGACATTGGTCATTGGGAAAGTATTAGTTTACTGTGTTCTGCAGACTTTCTAGATAGGGATACATTTCCTTTTACAATATGAAAAAATTCACATTCATTCATATCACCATCAAGCTCATCAACAAAGTCTTTAAGAAGTAGGACGCTGTCAAGGTCACGGTGGCAGACAAAAGTTTCTAAAATCCTTTCACTTGAAAACTCCATTTTGTCCCTGGCAACAGATGCTGTCAGTTGTTTTCCCTGAAGTGACTGGCCCACCTCACTCATTTTCGAGACGGTGTCTGCCAAACGCCCAGGCCCGAGTCCTGATGTCTGCCAGATGTTGGCTCAAGTAAAAACAGGGAGCAGTTAGATCGATTCTCATCTCAAACACCTGGACACCTGTTTTTCCTTCAAAATTGCCTGTCCAGCCAAGTGCTTTATATGTGCTTCCTCTTTTGGCACCAACTTTTACTACACCATCAAGGACATACTAACACGAAGCCAGCATTTTTAAAGAAATGGCTGTCGTTCAGTGGTGAAGAAGAGGACGACAACACGAACAATTTGGTGCCACTGCCTTGATTCACGCTGAGGCACCAGCATTTGCACCCGCCACTGCTTCTGCACCTCAGTGCAAAAGTTAACCCAACGAAAATGCCAAATACCACCTTCATGTTATCATGAAAATACAGTTTTGGCTGCAAGATGCCCCCTGAAAGAGTTGCAAGAACCCTCCAAGGGTCTCAGAATCCCAGTTGAGAACCATTCCTCTAAAGAGATTCAAGAATTAAAAAAGGGAGAATCTGAGTACAATTCTTTGTAAATAACAGCCAACCAGTCATTGATCAAACCAGTTCTCTGAGACTGACTTGCTCTTACTCCACAGTGTTCTTTCTGGAGTCTATCTCTGAAACTGAAACCCAGCCCGTGCATGTTACTCTCTTTAAACAACGGCTGCTGTTTTAGGTTTGACCTCGGAGATCTCTGACCCTGCAGATCTAAGAGCTTCAAATAAGGCGAGATCTGTACATGTAAGCTCACCTGACCTCCTTACAGTCTCTGGCCCATCCACCCATGAACCAGCTCTTCCCCTTAATTGTTTCTACTTAATCCTGGGAGGCAGCCCCCTCCTCCTCCATGTGCAGCCCTTTTCTCGTAAATTGTGCACTCAGGTAGTTTACCTGACCCAAGTACTGTGGATTCCTTTCCCTTGGGTGACCAGGTAGTTGATCATCCAAACCAGAACAGTTTGGAGAGTGAGTTATTAATCATTAGGCTGGACAACAGGTCTAAACTGGCACTGAACTGGGTGAACCAGATCACATGGTCCTGTTATTAACCACCTCCCCAGGTCACCTGAGTGCCACGACTCCCTCTGCCTGTGTTGTTTTGCAACCACAAAGCAGCGCTCGGATAGGGGAATAGGGCTGGGGAGAAATAAAACAAGCCCCTCTGAAAATGAGGAAGAATAGAGAAAACGAAAAAAATAAAAATAAAATAAAGAGGAAGTATCCCTACTTCTCTGTGACTCCTGGTCATGGAATGCAAGTTGGGTATAATTTCCGAGATTATTTTTCTGCAATTCCTTCTTTGTAATAAATCAACTGTCCACTCATATGTAGGTCTTTTTACAGGCTTTGTAGACTATTCAATAGCTCTATTCCACTGTTCTATTTATCTAGCTTTAGAACAAAGCCACACTGTCTTAATTACTTGACAGTAATTTATAACATTCAGAATAGTCTTAACTTCTTACCCTTCTTTCTTAGAGCTCCCCAGCTCTTCTTGGTTTTATGTCTTCTCAGAAAAGTAGGCCTTACCTCCACGATAAGCATACTTAACTTTAAAATCTGTGTTCAATATCTCCAATATCTGGATCCCCTCTAATTCCTTTTCTGTTGTCTGTTTCTCTTTATTACTTTTTAAATCATCTTTTTTCTTTTCATATGCTTTGTTTTGTGTGTCTGTCTGTGTTTGATCGCATGCAAAACTATAATGATAATGGCAGGTCTAACACAATATTATCTCCCTGTAAAGGAGAACTAATATTTGTTTCTGCCAGGGAGCTGGAGGGCTGAACAATGTCTGGTCACTTCAGTCCAATCAGGGAGTGAGATCCTTCAGAGCTGAGTTTTAGTCCTTGTAGGGACCCCTATACTTACCGCTAACCCATCCTCCAAGGTTAACCCCTAATGGTCTGATCCCAAGCCTTTAGGAGTTTACAAGGGTTTCCCTTCCTTGTCCTCCCAGCCTTCTGAGTCTGCTAAAAGCCTGGCTCAGCTTCTCAGCTGCTTCCTCCAAAACCAGCAGGTGGCCCTGGGAGAGAGTGGCCCCAAAGGAAGGGCTACCTCTGGATTTCCTAGATGTTGGTCCATACTGCTGCCCTGCCCTGATAGCTCTTTGGCTTTTGTGTTTTTATTTTAAGACTTTATCTAGCTCTAGCTGGTTTGGCTCAGTGGATAGAGCATGGGCCTGTGGACTGAAAGGTCCCAGGTTCAATTTCAGTCAAGGGCGCATGCCTGGGTTGTAAGCTTGATCCCCAGCAGGGGGTGGGCAGAAGGCAGCCAATCAAAGATTCTTTTTCAACATTGATGTTTCTATCTCCCTCTCCCTCTCCCTTCCTCTCTGAAATCAATAAAAATATATCTTAAAAAAAAAAAAAAAGACTTTGTCTAACTTTTCCAGTTGTTCTCAAAAAATTATCTAGTCACTCATTACTGGACGCAGAACTTAAATTCTAACTTTTTTCTCTTCTCCTGATTAGATCAAGAGAATACAATTCAGAATTTTGTATCTGCTTATATTAGCTAAAAAAAATGAGTTTACAAAATTAAATTAAAAAAAGAAAAGAAAGACAAACAGCCTATGCGAGGAAATCCTAATACATTTTCTTCCTGAAAACGTTACCTTGTCAATGGGCCGGACGGGGGTGTCATTCCATAGTCGTCATATCTCTGGAAGAAATTCAAAAGAAGATGAAGATTAATAGTTAATACTTATTAGGAGGCGAGAACAGCAAACTTATAAATTTAGGTTTATGGGATCAACTTCCAAGAGAATTATTTTCTCATAAAACATTAGGGGCACAATGCCATCACGTACTGCCAGCAGTTCCAGTTTGGGGACTGGTTACCAGACTTAAAAAAATACACAACTCATTTCTAGACCTTTCTTTTTCTTTAGTAAAAATGTAAATAATAGGATTTCTGTGCCTGCTCTTCTGTATAGGCTTATTCTCTACAAACCTGTCTGTCTCTTCTGTTAAAAAAGGCAGGCTGAAAAACAAACAAAGATAGGCCAGATGGACCACGTTTTTAAAAAATATGTTCTTATTGGTTTATTAGAGAGGAAGGGAGAGGGAGACATCGGTCACCTGGCTCCTGCATGCCCCCTACTGGGGATCCATCGAACCGGTGACCTCTCCGACATGGGGTGACACTCAACCAACTGAGCCACTGGGCCAGGGCCAGAGTGGCCACATCTATTACACGTGACTATCAACTTTGGCGACGACAGTCACGTGATCCAATGGGTGCCCAGTAGCAATTCAAATACACTCAAACGAAACTCCGAAAATGCTGTACCATGCTGTGAAAAGAGAAAGACTATACAAACTAGAATTTAGACTCTTCAAGATGAAATGAGCACTTCCAGTTTTCTGGTTTCCAGGAGGCCCATCCATACTACTTGCTCCTAAATTCCATAAGAAGCACCATATCCTTCAGTAAACTCTTTTTCCTTGAGCTAATGTGAGTTAGCTGAGTGCTCTTTGACTAAACAACACGGCACCCACTATGCTGCATTCCTCAAGAAATCAACAAGACTCCGGTGTCAGCATTTCTTTTCAACGACTGTGAATCAAAATTTTGGAATCAGATGTTTTAGCAGATCAGTAACTCTGGAGAGTCTATCCCCGTCCAGTCAGTTTGAACCAATTAGCTGTCCAGAACCAGGCGCTCCAAGTTTGGTTACTAAGTCAGCCTTGTTTCTGGACCTTCTCGAATATTAAACCTTGTTTTTAAAGCTGCCATTACTGAGTTAGTATTTTGTAGTAATCACTAAAAAAGTGCTCTCTGCCTCTGTTTCGAAGATGACACCAGCTCACGAAGAAGTTAAGACATTTCCTCCAAATTTATCTTTCTGACTCCAAAACCCACCCTTTTAATTATAGTACTGCACTGCCCATGGCCCCCAAACCAAACTCCCCCCGTGATTCCACTTCTATTGTCTCGTAGATGCTCTGGTGTCAGACAGACTGACCACAATGCCCAACCTCAGGCCTATTCCCTTATGCCACAAAGAACCGAATGAGCTCTACTCCTTCTAGATTCCGAAGGCATTATTAGACATGACACTGTGCCCAGACTTCACCTCCTCACCTTTCCTGCTTCTATCCCCTTGGCAGAAAGAGAGAGAGTAGAATGTTGTGGAGTTCCCCAGCTGAGATAAAACAGGCCAAAGAAGCGTGTGGAGGAAGGGAGGAATACAGGGCAAAGGAGCTTCAATTCTTTTTCTAAAAAATTATAGGAAAATCTGAGACTGGGAACTGGCCCTTATGCTTTCAGTACAGTTGAATTTTTTAAACATATGCACAAAGCCATCGCTGGTCTGGCTCAGTAGATAGAGCGTCAGCCTGTGGACTAAATGATCCCAGGTTCGATTCCAGTCAAGGGCACATGCCTGGGTTGTAGTCTTGATCCCCAGTAGGGGCGTGCAGGAGGCATCCGATCAATGATTCTCTTTCATCATTGATGTTTCTATCTCTTTCTCCCTCTCCCTTTCTCTCTGAAATCAACAGAAATATATATATTTTTTTAAAAACATATTCACATACAAAATAAAACAAAAAAGATCAAGATTTAGCAGTCTACCTATCAGGATTTCAAGAGGTCTAATAAGAGATAAACTAAAAGAAAAACGGTCGTGCTAGGCATTTCAATTCTATTGTAGTCAGATTATTTTTCTAGACTGCCTGTCCCAGTGAAAAGCTTTAAGGAAAATAATGCTGCAGACAGAAAGTCAGGCATTTATTTTAAATGGGTCACTCCTGGATAAGAATTTGGAAGTCAAATAGAATTGTAAGCAAATGACCAACTATGTCATCACAAATCCCATTTTAATGCATCCCTTCTTTTATTGTTGTTTTTACAAACTATGTTTTTTATTGACTTTAGAAAGGAAGGGAGAGGGAGAGAGGAGAAAAAATACAATGAGAGAGAGAAAAAACAAAAACAAAACATCAGTTGGCTGCCTCCTGCACAGCCCCTACTGGAGATGAAGCCTGCAACCTGGGCATGTGCCCTGACCAGGAATCGAACCAGCAATCTCTTGGTGCATGGGACGATGCTCAGATGTCTGAGCCACAGTGGTCAGGGGGCATTCCTTCTTTTGAATAACAGTCCTAGAGAGAAAGAGCAGTAAGTCAAATGGTTGATGGAGTCTGGGATGAGTCTGCTTATAAATGTAGCTTGGGGATCCATACCTGCTACTTAAATGACTAGTCCAGGGAGGTTAATTCTACTAAGAAAAGCAGAAATACCACCTATCAAGTAGTCTGACTTACCAATGTATAACTAACACCTTTATGCTGGCAACAATGTCATCAGACAGTAAAGAAAGGCCCATGGGGCACCTTGAAACCCACATTCCTGCAGTTTTTAGTGTAGTTAGAAGCTAATAAAGGGTGATCAGGTTCCCCTGGCAACAAACAATACTTTTATGGCCAATTTATAAACATATTGAAATTATATTAGATGTGCACAGATACAACCAATGATTCTCATTTTCCACTACATTCAACTGCTGTCATTCTCATCTGAATACAAAAGGATAACATCCATGATGAGAAAACCATTCAACAACAGCATTTATAAAATACTTCGATAAAGCCCTAGCCAGTTTGGCTCAGTGAATATAGTATTGGCCTGCAGACTGAAGAGTCCCAGGTTTGATTCCGGCCAAGGGCATATGCCTGGGTTGTGGGCTGGATCCCCAGTATGGGATGTGCAAGAGGCAGTCAATCAATGATTCTTTCTCATCATGGATATTTCTATCTCTTCCTCCCTCTTTCTTTCTCTCTGAAGTCAATAAAAATATATTTAAAAGAAATAATTACTTAGTAAACTGAGCATTGGATAGAACTGAACAACAAAAAATATTGCAATGGGTCTGAATTCTTTGAGATAGTAGATTAAGGCTTTATCTGATCATTGTTCAATAAGATACAAAGAACACAAAGGTGTATTTACCCACATTCTTGCAAATGGAAGTGATTTACTTAGAAAAGACCTGCCTGTCCTAACTGCAAAGAAGACGAAAAGAAAACAGCATGCAACTCTGGAGCCAATAAACAAATGAACAAACTAGTTTTTTAAAAAAAAAACACAGAAAAGTCAAAGAATCCAGACTGGAAGAAAATACAAGTAATAGATTTTCCACAACTAATTATTTTTAAAATATATTTTATTGATTTTTTTTACAGAGAGGAAAGGAGAGGGATAGAGAGTTAGAAACATCAATGAGAGAGAAACATCAATCAGCTGCCTCCTGCACACTCCCCACTGGGTAGGCGCCTGCAACCAAGGTACATGCCCTTGACCGGAATCGAACCTGGGGCCCTTTACTCCACAGGCCGATGCTCTATCCACTGAGCCAAACCGGTTAGGGCTCCACAACTAATTTAAACTATAAAAATTGCAGATCTTTTTTTTTTTTTAATCCTCACCCAAGAATATGTTTGATTTTAGAGAGCGGAAGGCAGGGAGAGAGAAACATTGATGTGAAAAAGAAACATCAATCGGTTGCCTCCCATGTGCACCCCGATTGGGGATCAAACCCGCAACCTATTTGATGTGCGGGATGATGCTCCAATCAAGCGATCCACTCGGCTGGGCAGCATTTTTTTTTTTTTATGTTCAACAATGAGGTGATAAAACAACAATATGACCTGAAATGAGATACCATAGACTGTGGAAATAATTGAGGACCAAAATATAATGTCATTGTAACTCTAAGAAATCAACTAGAAGAGAAAAGAATAACATGTCTTAAAATCAAATTAACATCCCAGAGAAAAGACCCATGATAACCATAATGAAGGCAAAAGACAGAGAAAGCATGAACAGGTTAGCTAAAGCGATTAGAAATAAAGTAGTAGCTAGAGAAGACAAAGATGAGCCAGCAAAGATCAATATTATCCTTGATGCCAATAAGTGGAACAGAGTAAGAACATTATTTCAGAAATACAGTTTTCCTGAACTGAATGAAAGAGCAGAATCTGAAGGTAAATTGAACATTGGCTATTCAGGGCGGGGGGGGGGGGGGGTGGTGAAAACTTATTAAGTACCAAGAGCTATTTAGCCTTCCTAGAAGATCGGACACATACATCCCTTATGAGAAAGGAGAGATGAAAATGGCCACAGATTTCTTCAGGGAGCACTGGGAGCAGGGAGAGGTGACATGTAGAGGCCAGCAGGAAACTAGTGTAGGTCAGAAAGAACTCAAAACATTAATTCCAAAGAACATATGCACCCTTATCCTTTTTGCAGCGTTATTTACAATAGCCAAGCTATGGAAGCCACTCAAGTGCCCATCAACAGACGAATGGATTAAAAAAAAATACAATGGAATATTACTTCACTATAAAAAATAATGAAATCTTACCATTTACAACAGCATGGAAGGACCTGGAGAGTATTGTGCTAAGTGAAGTCAGTCAGTCAGAGGAAGACAAATACCATATGATTTCACTTACATGTAGAATCCAAAGAATATAAACAAAGAAAACAGACTCACAGAGAACAGACTGACGGTTGCAGGAGAGGAGGGGCTAGGAAACAGTGAAGGGATTGACAAGTACAGATAGGCAGTTACAAAACAGGCATGGGGAAGTAAAGTACAGCATACGGTACTGAAAACATAAGGGGGAAGACTTTGTAAAGCATTTCATTGTCTAACCACTATGCTGTACACCTGAAACCATCCTATCTAATAAAGAGGGAATATGCAAATCAACTGTCACACCATAACAAGATGGCTGTGCCCACAGTGGAGGCTGAGTTCCTATAATGAGCCTCAACAAGCAATCAGCAGGGTCTTGAGGCTGTGTGGTGCTGGGCTGGGGCAGGAGACGCGAGGCTGCGCCCCCTGCCTGGTGGAGCTTGACAGGTCATGCCCCCCACCCCAGTGCCACGTTGGGGGACCGCAAGCTGTGCCCCCTACCCTGGCACCAGGCCAGGTGACCTGAGGCTGCGCCCCCCCTCCCACCTGGTGAACTTGACGAGGGTGGGGCTGGCCAGGTCTGTATCTAGCTGAATGGGGGTGGGGCCTGCCGGGTCTGGGTCTCACACGATTTCAAGGCACATGTGGACAGGCAGGGACTTGACTCTGGTTCCCATGGTGTGTCCCTGACTCTACTAAATTTTACTAATTTTCTTTCACCTCTGACACTTCTATTATAGAGAAAGGGCAAACAGCAATATTAAAATATTTCCTCTAATTAATTCCCTTTTAATGTGCACAAATTTCACGCACCAGGTCACTAGTTACAAAATAATATTGAATGTAAACTGTAATTGAAAAAAATTAATAAGGAAAAGACTAAGTTAAGAGGCTCCTGGTAAATCTTCCTGTTCATTCCGAGACCTCTTGATGCCCAGAGGATCCATTCTCTCTTAGCCTCGTGGCTCCTTGGCCTGACCAACACCAATAAACAGTATTGCTCTTGTCAGCCACCACCACCCCAGCATCCTCCACTCAAGACCAGAGGCCAGGAGCCAATTAGGAAGTTCTTGCAATGATCCTGGTGAGAGATGATGGTGGCTCCAACTGGCGCCTAATGCAGTGAAAGGAATTTGAGAGGAAGAATCTAGCTCCCGACTGGAGAATTCTAGAAGGTCCATACTTACGCTGCATGGGTTGCTGGCCATCTGAGCGGGGCTGTAGAAGGAGCCCCACTGGGCGGCTCGTCTCTCTTCCCGGGAAGGGGTGCTGTTCACGGGCAGGCCAGCTGGGACCCCAGGGCCTGCAGCTGCGTTGGCGGGCTGGCCGCTGGGGGCCACGAGGGCGAAGGCGTCGTCCAGGAGGGAGTGCATGGTCTGGCGCGCCTCCTCGATGGAGGGCTGGGGCGGGATGTACTGCGGGGCCGGGAAGGGCAGGCCTGGGTACCGGCCCAGCTCAGCAGAGGACGGCGTCTGCACATCTGCAGGGAGGTCGGGGTCGGACTACAGCGGGGACACAGCAAAGGAGAAAGAATCAGACAAGAGCCTCAGCGGTGACCGTAAAACAAACTATCGAGGGCCCAAATGGAACTGAACAGTCTTCACTGACAGGAGGAAACGGTTACCCAGAAGAGTGTTTACGGTGACAGCTGAGGAAAGTGTGTTAGCTCTCATGGCTGCAGAAAGTTTGCGTCAGGAATTAAGAAAGAAAATAAAAATATTCAACCATCGTTTGTCCGGCAAAACTCTTGCAACTGTCTAAAATGCATTTCAGTACCTGGAAGTTTACACTTTTATTGAGAGCCTCTAAGTAACCAAAACCGATGTCTCAATCGACTTACTGAAAGAGCTAGTCCACTTTCCAAAGATGTAGAAACCAAAAACTAAAGCCGCCTGACTATTCACAATAGAAAAAACAGCCCTACACACCCTCAGAAGCGTTAAAAGTCATCACCACAATATAACGGTGTGTGTATAAATAACTTTCATACCTATTGTGACAATGGTTTCAACAGCAAGTAGTAATTATTTATTCAGAAACTGTCTTTAAAATGGAGTATCGCCCTAGCTCAGTAAATAGAGCGTCGGCCTGCAGACTGAAAGGTCCCAGGTCTGATTCCAGTTAAGGGCACATGCCCAGGTTGTGGGCTCAATCCCCAGTGGAGGGCATGCAGGAGGCAGCTGAACAGTGATTCTGTCTCATCACTGATGTTTCTCTCTCTCCCTTCCTCTCTGAAATCAATAAAAATTTTTCTCTGGATAACCTAAGTCATCAAGAAAGGTTTAAATTAGCCTGGCTGGTGTGCTCAGTGGTTAGAGCATCAGCATAAGCACCGAAGTGTCTCAATTCCCAGTCAAGGACATGCATCCGGGCTGCAGGTTCGATCCCTGGCCCTGGTTGGGGTACGTGTAGAAGGCAACTAATCGATGTGCCTCCCTGTCTCCCTCTCTCTCTTTCTCTCCCCTTTCCCTTCCTCCCTCCTTCTCATTCTCTCTCAAAATCAACAATAAAAATATCCTCAGATGAGGATTAACAAGAAAAGAAAAAAGAAAAAAAGAAAGGAAAGAAAGTTTTAAATTCTCTCCAGTACCCTCTTCCTAAGAGGCAAGGGTGTAAGTGACAATTGGGGTGCTGTTGTTTTTTATCTTTCTTTCTGAGCAAAATGTTGTCCTAAACACTGGTAGGTAACCCGTACGAGATAAAGCAGGGAACCAATGGAGAAAGAGGCCCTTCAGGTCCCAGGGCTCCGGACAGCCATACAGCACGACCACCCCAACTGACACTGAAGAAAGAAGAGGGTCTGCAGGACGGGCTGGCGACCATGCCCTCCATGAGCACAGGTGGACACCTTCTACCCAGAAGGCTTTGCTCGCCCTGATGGCCCACGGTTCTCCTCAGCTGGCTGGGTCACCCTACTGAAGGGCCAAGGAAGATGTGTGTATCTGTTTGGATCGGCAAGTCACTCACAAAAAGACACTTACTCCATAGACACATCCTTACTCTTGGCCAGCTGTCGGGAAAACGCTTCCTAATGATGACAGCCTATCTAACGGATGATCAGGTAGTACTCACGCCAGCGTCAGGCCCTGCAGGGACGCCGCTGCTTAACTCGGGAGAGAAAACCACGCCACAAACTGGCAAACCCACAAGCAGCCCCCAGACCTGCATTAGCGTAGTCAAACAAAGGGTGAGCCACAGGGAGATTTTAAAAACATACTTAACCGCTATCTCATAAATCTGAACATTTTATATTAAACCTCAGATTTCTGGGTTCTCTTGGCAGAATCTGAGGCTCCGAGTGCGCTCCTAAGATGGGGCAGCGCTGTCCTCTTCCCCTGGCCCTGCAGGTCTGTTTCTCTAACACTGCAGTGACCAGTGACCAGGTAAGGGTTCCGCTAACAGACACGTGTCATCAAGGAATTCCACGTAAGGACTCTGGGTCCCAAATGGGGTCTCTGGTTTATGACGTAGCCCTGAATAAACTGTGTTACTTTTCTTTTGAGGTGAGCAAAAGGTCCACAGGCAAGCCCATCCCCCATTGTTGGTTTTTCTTTCTTTGTTGTTATTGTTGTTGTTGTTAATCCTCACCTGAGGATATTTTTCCACTGATTTTTTAGGGAGAGTGGAAGAGAAGGGGGAGAGAGAGAGACACACCTTGATTGGTGGTCTCCCACACGTGACTGAACCAGGGCCAGGGATCAAGCCTGCAACCTAGGTACGTGCCCTCGACGGGAATCGAACCTGGGACCCTTCAGTCCCCAGACTGACACTCCTTCCATTGAGGCAAACCGGCTAGGGCTACTGGTTTTTCCTGAGGCGCAGGTAAAAAATCTGTGGTCAGTCGTGTGCCACCAAGCCACACCGTTCTCCACAGCTCCTGGTGGAGAGACGGAAACGCGTGTCCGGAAGCACATCCTACGGTAAGTAAGAGGGTCTCTCTAAAGACACAGGTGATGTTCCCGGTGGTGGCTCCAGTCGCTGGCAGGGTAGCTGTATTACAAGGAAGCAAGCGCTGTGGCCACTACACAGCCACAAGCCCAAACGGGGATTGCACTGGGGGAAACCTTATATGCACTCGAGGGGAGTCCAGGGCGATAGCCACTGCCAAGCTCACCGTTAGTGGTCATAATTTTAGAGCAGCTTTAACACGTATTGTAAGAGAGATGTTCTGAGGGTGGGAGGGATCCCTCGGATCCCCATTGGCCTATGAATCGTGCTAGGAAGGCCCAGAGCCACACAGCCAGAGGTCAGAGCCTCCTGGGTTTCTTCCTGTTGCCTCCTCGTTTCAGGGCTGGACTAGCAGAACTTGCAGGCCAAGACAGGGAATCTTCATTTTCTAGATCTCAACGGTGAGCAGTGTGTTTCACAGATAGATGGTACTCGATAAAAACTGCAAAACCGTCACCTACAAAAGTATCCTTCTCCAAGACCCCCGAGCTGGAATTTGAACTCCATCCTCCTGAATGGCAGCCTGATCTTTCTGTCATACTGTGTGTTTCCCTGACATAACTACACGTTCACCTATCATTCTTCAGAAAAATATATGGACCTTTTTACTATTCACCACCACAGACCATGTATGCTGGTGCCTATTTTGCAATCCTCTCTGGGTATTCTGAGAGGGATCATACACCCCGGTTGGCCCAGGACAATCTCGGTTTATGCCTGTTGTCCCAGTATAATAATTAATAGTGTTCCTTTCTCTCTCACAAGTGTCCGGTTTGAATGATAATTATATCAGGGGTTGACAAACTTTTTCTGGAAAGGACCAGACACTAAGTATTTTAGGCCCTTGTTTCTGCCCTTGTAGCAAGAGCCACAGATAGCATGCAAATGAATGGGCATGGCTGTGTCCCAATAAAACTTTATTCACAAAAACAGGCAGCTGGCTGGATTTGGCCTGAGAGCCATAGTTTGCCTAGTCCTGATTACAAACATAACCTTAGTTATAAGGAATCCAGAAATATATTATTCACTTTAGGAGATATTTTGAGGGAAAAGTGTAAAAATCAAGGTAATTAAAAGCACCTATGTCTAGTATACTGCCCAAGAGAAGGCGAGTTCCAAGAAAGGCGTTATCTTTGAAAATAGGAGTTTCAGAATTTTTAGGGAGAGAGTAGGAAGAAGTCCACCTGAGGAAGATTTTCATTTTAGGGAATTTAAAAACAGCCATTGGAGAAGAGCAGCTGACTGAGGTGGCTCTCCAGGGAAGGGCACTTAAAAAAAAAAAAAAAAACCACCAAAAAGCCAGGAGAAAAGGGCTGCCAAACAAGGCCTGACCTAGGGTCATGGATGATGAAGGCAAGATGGAGAGAGCAAGGGAAGACAGCCATTCCCCACACCAAACTCAGCAGCACTGGGTGAGGGCACTGCCATTAGGCCTGAAGGCTCCCCTGCAAGTTCCCCTGAGAGGACCAGCCACTGGTCAGGGAAGTGGGCGGGAGGGGAGAAGCACCGTCCCTCCTGTTTGTTAGTGTCACCCCATGACTCTCCAGGGAGCCAGGGGGACAGCCCTCCCCAAGATCAAACCAAACAGCAGAGATGCCAGACAACCGCCTGTACAAAAGCAGCAGCACAAGAGCGCCATCTACTGTAAGAACTGCACAAGAGCGCCATCTACTGCCGAGAATTCATTCACAGCACGCAGGGAGGATGACTCCATTCCGTCTACTGAGAGCAAAGCATTCTATTTGCTGACGGACCAACTTCCCAGAACCACTCCGGCCCTCAGCAGCAGGGACGAGAGCACTAGAAATACACCAACTCCCAAGGAAAGCCTGGCTCTCTCAGGTGGCCACGATGCCATTATAGGTGGCTCAGTGTCAGCATGGTGTCTGGCACATTTGTATAATTGCTAGAGGCCCAGTGCACGAATTCATGCACAGGTGGGGTTCCTAGGCCTGGCCAGCGATCAGGGAAGATAGGGACTGATTGGGGCCAGCCAGCCGGGGAAGAGGGGGGAGAGGGGGGAGAGGAGGTTAGGGGGAGGGACTGCAGGAGGTTGGCTGTGGGAGTGCACTGACCACCAGGGGGCAGCTCCTGAACTGAGTATCTCTCCCCTGGAGGTTATTGCACATCATACTAACTGGTCATTCAGTTGACCAGTCATAAAGGTTGCTTATGCTTTTATATGTATAGGTAGTAACGTCTGGCAGTGTTAGTTTTTAGTGTAATTTAGGAGACAAAATATAAAACTCAAATAAATGGCTGGCTGTATAAGCCCTATGTAAAGGGACCATGTCTCTCCTTTGTCAAGGATGTGTTTACTACTAATTTCCCTCCTCACAAGGACGGCTGTGTACGCTAGCCTCTGGCTGGGGGTGGGGGTGGTGGTGAAGGGGATGGGGAGAACAGGGGCTAGTGCAACAAGACAGGGCTATACTCTGGCGTGAGGCTGCAGACGTCCACACCTAGGATCCCTGTCTTGTGTGCCTTTGTTCTATATTTCTCACGGCTCCTCAAAAAGGTTGGCCCTCTCTTCCTACTCAATGGGGTTTGTGTGTGTGTGTCTAAATGCTATCAATGTCTGCCTTTTACACTTAAAGCAACTCTGTGTCCTTTCTGCTTGAAAGAAATGTTTAAACCCATATTTCTTAGCTTCCAGTAAGCTCTTTCTCCCATTAAAATCACACACACACACACACACACACACACACACACACACACACACACTAGAGGCCTGGGGCATGAAATTTGTGCATGAGTAGGGTCCCTAGTGGCTGCTGGCTGCTGGCTGGGGCCTCCCTTCCCTGGCTGCTGGCTGGGGCCTTCCTTCATTCCACACCACCCCCTGGTGGTCAGTGCACATCATAGCAAGCGGTTGAACTCCTGGTAGGTCCAACTCCTGAGGGGACACTTTGCATATTAGGCTTTTATATAGAGAGAATACAGAAGATAAATGATATATATTAAAATTTTATATATATTAAAATTATATATATACATGTGTATATATGTATTATGTATATCTACATGTATAATGAGCAAATATATCTTCTTACCTCTCTAGAAACAGAAGGGAGGGACAAAACCCTAAATATCCTTTCTACCAACAAGAAACCCAAAGAGCACTCTGGGCCAGGGGATAAAAAACAACCTTCTGGATATTCTTTGTGTTCCACTTTACTTCGAGAAGTGCCCACGCTGAAGCCCAAGGAGAAGGGGCTTGCAGACAGAAAGGGCTCGGCCAGCAGACCCCTGGCTGACAGGACTGACATCTACCCTCCAACGAGCAGTCCCCTCCCTCCCCTTCCCTGCATGCCTCCAACCCAGCTGGCCCGGGAGTGTCAGCCACTGGGCATCAACCCCGCACAGAGCGCCCCCCACTGTTCGTTCTCCGCCCGAAGAGTCACCCAGCACCAATTCCGGAAGGAAGGGCCAGCATTACGCACTGGGCAGCCAATGTAGGCGGAGTTGTGGACGCCAGGGGGCCTCTTGTAAGTGCCGTCGCTGTCTGTGGTGATGAGCCGGTCCTTCTCGGCGTCGCCGGGGCAGCCGTTGACCTGGTGCTTCCGGCGGGCCTTAGGAGAACGTTTTAGCCGTGAGCTGCCGGGGAAACGGAGGTTACCTTCAGAGGGAAGAAGCCTTCTGGCCACTGGCTTAGCAACTAAACGCTAAGCATTTTCTGAGCACCTCTGACTGCTGGTCACTGTAGCAAATGCCCACGGGATAGAAACACTGTGTAAGAGAGAGTCCGGGCCCAAGGAAGCTCACTGCCTGCCTGGGCAGACCACAGCCACACGAGGAGCACAGAGAGCAACCCGAGGCAGTACATACTCAGGACTTTAGTTACAGGACACTCGGAAAAGGGGGCGACGGTCAGTGTGAGCTACTGAGCCACCGCTGGCTCCTTGGGGCCTGAGCTGCGTCTTGAAGAGCAAACAGAGTCTACAGACGGAAGGGAGGTGGGAAGAGGGTGTGGGGTGCAGGCACGACCACACCGAGGGCCAGAAGTGGAAATGCAGGTGAAGGTTTGGGGGCAACGAGGCCACCAGCTAACGGAGGGGCAGGTCTGTCGGTGCTGCTGTGTGCGGACAGGCGGCCCCCAGTCACGGGCACAGATAGCACGGGGACCCATGGCGGGTTCCTAGCAGAGAAAGGCGTAACTGAGAGCCGTGCTGAAGAAAACGCATCTGTGTTGCTCTGGCCAGTGGGGCTCAACTGGTTGAGCAGCACCGAAAGGTTGCGGGCTTGATTCCCAGTCAGGGCACAAGCCTGGGTCGGGAGCTCGATCCCCGTAGGGGTTGTGGAGGAGGCAGCTGATTGATGTTTGCCTCTCATATCAATATTTCTCTCTTTCTCTCCCTCTCCCTTCTTCTCTCTCTAAAAATCAATTTTAAAAAATCTTTTTTAAAAAAAAACATTGCATCTGTGTAGGGGGCAGGAGTCTCAGAGAAAAAGGGGAAAGTAAGCCCCAAAACTCGGAGGACGGCCGTGGGACAAGAAATGAGACATCCACCTGTACTGACCCGGGTGACCACCCAGAAGGTGAGGGTGCTGGAGGGGAGAGGGGGAGAGGGGGCGGAGAGGAGCTGGAGGCCCAGGGAGCTGGGGAGGTGGGTCTGGGAAGGGAGGGGTGACCACCATTCAGAATACCGACTTCGGGGAGACATTAACCAGGGAAGCGTTGAGGCGGGGGGGGGGTCCCGGCAGAATGAAAGCAGCCTTTCTGCACATGGGCCACCCACGCGGGATCAAAGTCACCCCAGCAGCCTGCACGGCCTTTCTGTGTATAAACCTCTTTGACCCATTTTCAGAGACGTTTCCCTTAAAAACGGACACCTCCGACCGCAGCCCTGACAGCAGAGGCAGCCCGGCTCGCCCTGCGACCCCACCTCTTCCTGGGCTCTATGAACACCGAGGGCACGCTGGCCGTGGGGTCCAGGATCTTGTCGATCTGCATCTGCGCCCTGCGGTACACCCGGTGCCGCTCCCGCGTGTCCCCCGACGACAGGTCGTCCACCACCGGGAACTCGTAGTGGCCGCGGCGCTTGGCCCGGAGCCGGATCTTGTTCCGATGGTGCTCGATCTCCGACTTGTGCCGCAGTGCCGTCTGAATCTGAGGGGGCGAGAGGGGGGAACCACAGGCAATGCGCTCGAACGTCTCTTGGGCCCAGGCCCTGGAAGCATTTGGGAAGGCCTTTCTGCCGCCTTCTTTACCCCTGCACGGCTGCCCTGGGCTCCAAGGAGGCCCCGAAGGTGTGAGACGAGCATCCACACCCACACTGGGCAGAGGGGCCCGCAGGCTGCAACCCCAAACTCGCCCAGTGTGTGAGGGGGGAGACGCGGTATCAGCCCCCAAAGCTGGCAAAGGTAACTCAAATCTGAGAGATCGGCCAGGCACTTTGCCAATACCCAGGGCACTGACAACTAGTACAGTACACCCTGAGAGAAAGAACAAATGTTCTCCATACCCAATAATCACTGCCTTAGAGACTTTTAAATTACGACAGATTCAAAGACATTGTGTGCATTATACAACAGAGTCCCCATTTACTGATAATTACCCAGTGTCACCAAAACAAGCCCTCTGACATGAGACCCTCCTCCCCAAAGAGAGGCTCCACATGCGTGGAACATGTCATCGCTGGCTCTGGGGGCCTGAGCTGGGTTCTGAGGGGCATGGAGGATGTGAAATGGGGCGGGTATGGGAAGCAGGTGAGATGCAGGCACCACCACGGAGGGTCAGAGCAGGAATGCAGAGGAATGCTTGGCGGCAATGAGGCGACCTCATCGTGCAGATCAGACGGGCTCGCTGGGAATCTGGGAGCAGAGAGCAGGATGCAGGCCAAGACAAAATGGAACCATCCTGGCTGTGCTGCAGTAGACCAAGACACATACTGCTTTGAGACAGTTTGAGAAGGACAGTCAGCCACATGAGGTTCTCAGAAACTTACCAGCAGAAGAATTAAGAAATCCCCTCTTAGCCCTGGCCAGGTGGCTCAGCTGGTTGGAGCATCATCCCCATATACCAGAGAGGTTGCAGGTTCTATCCCTGGTCAGGGCATGTGCAAGAGGTAACCAATCGATGTCTGTTTCTTTCTCTCCCTTCCTCCCTCCCTCCCTTCCTTTTTATCTCTCCCTCCATTCCTCTCTCTAAAATCCATAAGCATATCCTCAGGTGAGAATTAAAAAAAAAAAAAAAGCCCTCTTACTTTATCAGGATCTAACTGTTCCTTGAAATACATGAGGTCCTCACAGGAGAACCAGAAGAACCAAGATTTGCTAGAATTTTGCACCAGAACCTCCTGCTAAGAAAACATCTCAGTTGCGATGTATGAAGGGTATAGGTCAGTGTAGCAGTAATGATAATGTTCTAGTTCTTAGGTGGTGTTTTGATTTCATTCTGATTTATAATCAATCTATATTATCTATAGCCATACATACGCATCAACTACTACATTTGACAAAGAAGTAGAAGAAAGACTGGAGAAGCATGCTATCATGTTGTGAGGCCACAGGCCTGGTTAGCTCGTCTCTCCTCTTTCACCAGGTGGAGAACCCACTCCAGGCATTCACACATGGCAGGTACGGAGGACCCCCAACACATGGCTGATGGAGACAGGGCTAGGCTAGGACTGGGCTGCACAGGGCTGGGGCTCCTGAGCACTGTGAGAAGGGACAACACTCACCATCCTGAACCCACGGCACACATTCGGTGGTCACATCCTTGGCAAGCAGCCAAAGAGGTGTGGCTGGGAGAAACTCGAAGAACTCTTGCTAGGACTTCTATAAGATGATCCACTGTATGGATCACCTTTAAAGTGGAGCCGAGGGCTCAACTGTACCAATTTCTTAGAACTTGAACAGCTGCAGGGGGTTTCTCAGGGGCAGGAAACTGACTGGCATGAAGCTGCCTTGTGCACATTCCCAAATGGCTTTCACTCGACTCACTGTCCAGCCCAGGTCAAATCTCCCAAGTTCAAGGTAACAGTGGCCTGGCCTGGCCTTCTGGTTCCCAACATCTTAGGTTGAAGCACATCCACTCACTGTTCCAGGATCCACTGGCATAGGGTTTTGCTAGGAATGATCTAGAGCCTTGGAGCCAGAGCAGACCTATGAGGGATCACAAAGTTCACTATGGTTCCAAGACCACACCAGGTTCAATGACTCATTAGGAGAACTCCCAGGACTCAGCCGTGAGCCCCAGTTATTACAGCAAAAGGACCCAGAACAAAATCAGCAATGGGACTGCTGGAGGGGCGTCACCATCTTTCTTCTCTCCCACTGGGGTCACTCAGGCTGTGCTTCACCCCTCCAGCCATGAGCTCTGACAACACCTGTGAAATATCCACCAGGGATGCTCGTCGGAGACTCAACAGCCAGGGTTTTTAATGGGGGCTGGCCACACAGGCACCCCCCGCCCAACCACCTGACGTGTCCCAAAATTCCAAACTCTCGGAAAGAAAGCAGATATTCAGCACAAATCATACTGTTTGCACAGCTTGGGCACAGTGAGCCCACTCTGTTCTGTAAATGATGGGACTCTTTCCGAAATTCAAATTCCCAAGTCCAGCCACAGGGTGAAGCAGGACTTCTAAAGAGAGCAGTCTCAGGCCTCTGTCCCGTACAGCTGCCAATGCACCTGGCTGTGTCCCTGAACAGTATCTGATCTGAAAGAAACTGAGTATAATTTCTTTTATGTGAATCCTCACCCAAGGATATTTTTCCATCGATTTTTAGAGAGACTAAAGAGAGGGAGGAAAAGAAAGAGAGAGAAAGGGAGAGAGAAACAGAGAGACACTGATGGGAGAGAGACCGACAGGTGACCTGCGTGCGGCCGAACCGGAGGCCAGGGCTCAAACCTGCAACCCGGCGCTGCCCCGACCGGTGCCCGGGGTCGGAGCTCTCACTACTGAGAACATCAGCCAGGGCAAACTGAGTATCGTTTTTAAATTAAGAATACCTGTCATGCCGAGACCGGTTTGGCTCAGTGGATAGAGCGTCGGACTGTGGACTGAAGGTACCGGGTTCGATTCCGGCAAGGGCATGTACCTTGGCTGCGGGCACATCCCCAGTAGGGGGCGTGCAAGAGGCAGCTGATCGATGTCTCTCTCATCGATGTTTCTGACTTTCTATCCCTCTCCCTTCTGCTCTGTAAAAAATCAATAAAATATGTTTAAAAAAAAAAAAAAGAATACCTGTCAGAATCTCATACCTTTAGCAAACTTTTGACGCTAACTTTCACTCAGTTTTAGGCACTAAACAAATCAGCATGTGAGCTTTTGTATTTATGTACTTTTTAGCACAAACAAATACCTCTTTGTTAATTTTGTTGGTTTCTGCCACTCGGTCGGCCAGGACGGGGTGGTGGACTGGAGGCGCGGGGATAGGCTGCATGGCGATCAGCTGGATCTTACTGGGGACCCGCCGGCTGGCCTCGGAGGAGCGCGAGATCCTGTCCACGTGCTCGAAGATGGAGGCAGAGGAGTGCTGCTCGTTCCCTGAACTGGGTGGTGGTGGCCCTGCAACAGGAGGAAAAGCCAGAAAATAAATATATCAAGTCCTCAAGAGACAGCAAACAATCAAAATAATGGATTAGTCCTTAAAGAACCCACAGGTGGGCCCCTGACCGAAAGCACTTCACTACTGCATGGCAGGGTTTGAGCTGACAGTATCTGGCTTCAATATCGGCTCCTTCAGCCGCATTAAAAGTTACAATGTCAGCAGAAAAAATGTGGAAACCATTAGGACACTTTGTGCCAACCATTGCCCAGTTTTATCTAAAGGGACCTCAGAGTCTTCCCTCAGAAAGGGAAAAGGGCCGAAGGAACCTGAAGCGGCTCAGTCCATTGTCATTCACGGCACACAATGCGACGCAGCTCTGAACTCCACTCCCATCTGCGATGACACGGATGTAGCTGCCAAAGCAATTATGCTCAAGACAAGGGGTCTGTGGGCACGCAGGCAGGTGCCGACCAACAACGAGCATGTCCAGGTTTTCTGATCGGACGCAGAAAGAAAACTAAGTTGAAGAGATATGAGAAGAAAAAGCTGCTGCCTGGAGGGAAGCCATTCCCACTTCAAAAAGAGATGAAGAGTATACCAAAATAGTTAAAAGGGGGGAAACTTTTTAAAAATACGTTTTTATTGATTTTTAGATAGAAAGGGAGGGAAAGATAGAAACACCAGGGAGAGAGACACACTGATTAGCTGCCTCTTGCATGCCCCCTACTGGGGATAGAGCCAGCAACCCAGGCATCTGACCAGGAATCAAACCAGGGAGGGACCTCTTGGTTCATGGAATGACTATTCACTGAGCCACTCCAGCCAGGCCGGAAAACTTTTTAAATAAGTTAATTTTTAATGATTCAAAGAGTAAATGCATGGCATATATATTTACCACAACTTTTAAAAATTTTTTAAAGCAATCAGACCTGCAAAAAAGAAAAAAATTTAAATGTGTAGAAAGAAGAAAAATATATTAACAGACTAAATCATGGTATAAAGGGTGATTTTCACCAATTTCTTATCTTTTCTGTAATAGGATATTTTCTGAGTATTACTTTCAGAGAGGAAATAATACTTACTTTAACTTTAATTTTAAGAAGGCAAAAAAAAAAAAGAGATGGAGAGAGATGAAGAGGGGCTGAATCGATGAAAGACCTCCATGGAGCTATTTAGACTCACTAAGGCTCTGATAAGCCACAGTTACCTCCGGTTGTTTTAAAATAAATGGATCACAGGCCATGCAAGCATGCAGAAACTGTTTTTTAAACAAAAGCCTGAGGTTTTGAAACCTCAAGTGTAACTGAAAATTATGGAGGTTTCTCCTCAAGGTAAAAACAATAGCAAGCAAAGCAGTAGGAAATAATAGCTGATGTGTGATATAAGGAATACACATCAATATTACGTAAGTTTTGTATTTCCTCTTGATTTCAGTTCTATTCGTCTGTTGGCCCAAGAGACTGGAAATGATGTACGTAACCGAACGAACACGTCTCTCAGCCAGGAGGTCTGGCTGTCGGGATTCTGGCTTTCCTCCCCGACTGCGCAATGCAGTGGCCAGGCACCACCCCTCGTCTGGTGGCAGCTTCTCAGATTGCAGGCACAGGGCCCAACAGGAGGTCATTAGCTTCACTAGCTAGGCTGGGCTTGCTCACCCAAACTTATGAAGTGACAGCAAATGTCACAAAAGATAGCCCATTAACCAACTGGCACCCAAAGGTGAGGTCCTTTCCTCCAGGATGGTCCCAAGGCCACGGTGCAGAGAGCCCCGAATGGCTGGAAGGCAATGGGGGAGGGGCCAGAGGAGGAAAGGTCTTGCTCCCTGTGCTGTCTGTCTGCCTGGGGACCACGGAGCTCAGGCTGTGACTGGCTCCCGTCCACACCCATCCTCCCCCCACACTGTGGTCACGGATCCTCGCTCTATAATTCACCAGCTGCAACCAGAGAAGGAGGGGATAGACAGAAAACCCTCACGTTTACACATTGCCCAGAGCCCAGCCCTTCGAAAGGGCTGAAAAGAGGGTTTTTTAATTTATCATCCTATCTAATAAAAGAGTAATACGCAGATTGACCATCACTACAACACACAAGGGGGCTGCCCCCATGTGGTCAAAGATTCTGTCCCCATGTGGACACAAGATGACCATCACAAGATGGCCAGCAAGGGAGGGCCATTGGGAGGTTCCAGGCCTGCATGGGAGGGAAGTTGTGAGTGATCAGTCCAGCAGGGGATGGCAGTTGGGAGGGAGCAGGCCTGCAAGGAAGGGCAGTTGGGAACTATCAAGCCTATAGGGGAAGGCAGTTAGGGGTGACCAGGCCAGCAGAGGAGGGAAGTTGGGTGCAAGCAGGCTGGCAGGGGAGCAGTTAAACATCAATTAGGCTGGCAGGGTAGTGGTTAGAGGGTGCTCAGGATGGCAGGCAGAAATAGTTAGGGGCAATCAGGAAGGCAGGCAGGTGAGCAGTTTGGAGCCAGCAGTCCTGGATTGTGAGAGGGATGTCCCAGATTGGAGAGGGTGCAGGCTGGGCTGAGGGACATCCTTCCCCCCATCCCCCGTGCATGAATTTTGTGCACCGGGCCACTAGTATACATATAATAGACATAGCATATTTGTCATATATATGATATATGAATACATGTATAAACACAAATCCCAGTTTCCCAGTTATGTATTTTTATTATTTGCTATACATTTCACTTTTTAAAAACAAAAAAACAACTACTTGTATAATAATGGCCAATGGAAAACCCAATGCATAGCCCTAGCTGGTTTGGCTCAGTGGATAGAGAGTCAGCCTATGGAGTTTGATTCCAGGGCTCATGCCCAGGTTGCAGGCTTGACCCAGTAAGGGACGTGCAGGAGGGAGCTGATCAACGATTCTCTCTCATTCCTGATGTTTCTCTCTCTCTCTCTTCTACCTTCCTCTCTGAAATTAACAAAAATATATTTAAAAATTTAAAAACCCCACAATGCCTACACAGAGATTAATGCTATGTGAATCCTGTCTTAAGGCCAGTAGGGACTTTGGATTAAAACCCCTTTCTCTTTAAATATAATAAAAACAAAAATGATAGAAATTACAAAGGAGAATAACAGAGGAGCAGGAAATTTAAATACTGGAATGCAAGAGCAATAGACCATTTTTAAAGAATATTATTTCATCATCTACAGGCAAATACAATCCCACTGCCTTATTATGTTTAAATATATTTTATTGATTTCAGAGAAGAAGGGAGAGGGAGAAAGAGATAAACATCAACGATGAGAGAGAATCATTGATAGGCTGCCTCCTGCCCGCCCTCTACTGGGGACCAAGGCCACAACCTGGGCATACCCTCTTGACTAGAATTGAACTCAAGACCTTTCAGTCCACAGGCTGACACTCTGTCCTCTGAGCCAAACTGGCTAGGGCCCACTGCCTTATTATCAATGCCTGTGACCCACGTTAATGCCTGTGAGGCATGGTGCAGCCACTTCCCAAAAGGTCAGCTGGGAAAGGGATAAAGCACAACCTCGAATTGACCAAAACCAAAGCAACAGCCTTTTCTGTGCTTCCAAAGCAGGTGTTAGGAGCCAGGGGGGACCCAGGTGGGTCCTGGAATTGCCAGACGACCTGTGACAGCCGTCGGAAGCCCTCCACACGCTGTGGTGAGAGGGGGTGCTGGTCCCAGGGCAACATGCCTGAGGGTCCCAGACTGACTCCATTAATCTGCATTTTATTATGACTTGCAACAAAAAAAGGATTTTATGTGCATTACAAAATAATTTAAGTGCTATGATTATCAATGCAGAATCATTTTATAGGGAGTTTAGCTAAGTTCTATGCAAGCAATAAAACTGAATGGCAGCATTTTAGCTACACAGAAGTAAACAGTTTTAAAAGTCAAGTGATGCTTGCAGAGAGAAAACCGTCTTTCTAAATCATGGAAATGTATGGATTTTGGTATCTTTAAATCATAATAGCGTTCTAATACTCAGAACACCTAATCCACTCGTCTCCTCTCTCTCAGTCCCAAAGCTGACATGCTTACTACTGGGATTCAGAATATATCTTGAGAGCAATGCTTGATTTTTGTTAGCCGTGTAGAATAGACTTGCTGTAATCTTATCAGTAAGCAGAACTAAACTCGGGAACTAAAAGCAAGATTTTCTCAGGTAACCTAAGAAATTGAGAAAGTCCAGAGCTGATTCTCCTTTTCAAATATTTCTTTCCCAGGATCAAAATTAGATTTTAATCCTATCTATCTGAAACAGTGCACCTGTTCCCATGGTGCGAAGTCATTTTTAAGATTCTGTGAAATTGGATCTGAAGAAAAACCTCTTCCCTGTAGTCCAAGGGGCATTTCTTTCGCATGGAAATGAAACACCTGGAAGGAGCTGGACGGGACGTCAGAAACCAGCTCGTTTAGTCCCACAGGCGCCAGAGGACGAGGGACTATTGCAAGGTCACGAGGTGACAGTGACAGGACAGGCCCTCGGGCTCCGTCTGGAATCTCTTCATTTCCCCAATACCATTCACTCTGTACGATTTTCACAGAGAGAAATTTGTGATAAAAAATATAAGCATAGACCGGCCAGCGTGACTCTGGTTGAACGTTGACCTATGAGCCAGGAGATCGTGGTTAGATTCCCAGTCAGAGCGCTTGCCCGGTGCTGGCTCTATCCCCAGCAGGGGGCGTGCGGGAGGGAGGCAGCCAATCAGCACTAAAGTTTCAATCTCCCTTCCTCTCTGAAGTCAATATATATATATATATATATATATATATATATATATATATATATATATATATGCATAGACATTAAACATCATGTCCTGAGCACCCCAATTCTTTCTGCATTACTGAAACATCTATAATCTCCAGAAAACACAAGAGCTACACTAGCACTTTGGTTAACAGAATCTATTCAACTAAAACCCAGCTACCTTGTCATCACGCCAGAAAATGCTCCCAGGTTATGTCAGACCCCTGGGCTTCGTCTTTTTACAGGGCATTGGGTTCATGGTACTACTGCTTACAATGGGAGTGAAGTTCATTTCGGACCTGGCATCTGACACAAACGAGCTAAACCATCTGATCACACTGAATTATCACCAGAAGAAAGAGCTAGGACCAAACAGAATGCACTTGGACTTATGACAAATACACAACTTTCTAACAGCAACAGCTGTGAAAGCCTTGAATTGGATGCTGAAAAGGTCACGTTCTGGAGGCAGTTTTTGAGACTCTGGTAGTAGTAGTTCGATTCTTCCTTATCCTTCAGAGAGGAAAATCATTAGGACTTGAAACTAGAATGGAACATGGCTATGAGCCTCAAAATATATCTCCTTGAATCCTTAACCTCCAGCCTGCCCCTCCCATCCTCCACCCTTCCCCCACACACTCACCCACCCACCCACCTGCCCGCCCACCCCCAACGCAGACACCAGCACCCTGTTAGTGACCATCGATGCTGAGACATTCGCCATACAGTTAACGGATATTCCATTGCACAGGTTGTTTTTTTAAGTTCAGCACCTGAAGAGTAAAACCCTAGCCTATTGGAACCTCGTCACAACTGCTCTGAACGTGGGGAGCGAGGAGAGTCACAGACTGCTCCGTGGGACTTACCGTCATTCCCCGCGCCCGGTGTCTTATCTCCCGCTTCCCTCTCACTGGACTCTTCACTTACGGTAGAGTCAGCGTCTGAGGGCGAAACTCTGCAGACACAAAACGAATGTAAGCATTAGGAAACAGAAAGCAAAGGGAGAGACAGGTCGTGCTCATTTGGATGCGGAAGACTGGTAGAAATTAGACAACCCAAAAAATTATCTCACGGTCCAGCATCTCCAAGGACACGAATTGCACTTAGTTACCTCTTGAAGACAGTGGAACAGTGCAGAACATGGCTCAGCAGGCTGCATTTCAACAAATGCTAGGAAACCAGGGCCAAATTAGGGGGCGGTCCTTCAGGGAACAGGGCCCTGGCTGGAGTCTGGGTCTGGCTCGGGGTCAGGTGGGTCTGCAGAATCCCCAGGAAGCCAGGGTGTCTGCACTCACCCCACAGAGCCTCAGGTCTCTGGAGGAAGCTTACACTCACATCCCCAACTGAGATCCGATGCCATCGCTAAAGAACAAGGGTAGCGAGGGGGCACCAGGCTAGTAAAAATCTGCTGGCGAGCACCCTCCCTTGGTGCTCCCCGGATTACACAGCAGTGTGAGATGCCAACACACTCTGGTGCCCGTGAGGGATGTTAATATTATATTAACCACACAGGCCACTGAGATGTCGTGACTACATGTTTAGGATGAGACAAGAGAAGAAAAAAAGACTCTGCAAAAATGTACTAGCATATAGACAATCCTTCATGATTTAACTCATGCTTAGCCTGCAAGATAATTAAGCAGATAACACCTCTCTCCTTAATGCAGTTTCCTTTGTAAAGATCACCTATTACATTCTTAAAAGTAGGCCAGAACCCCCAGGGAGGTTTTCTGATGTCAGAAATTATAACATCATTTCAAATACTGGTATGAGCCCATACTACTTTTTTCCTTTTTTAGCAGAAAACCAGGATCCAAAAATATCAAAGCTCAAGACAGGCTGATAATTTAAGGCTTCAGTCGCCAAAGCTTGACTGTGATGATCTAAAGTCAACGTAATAAAGCCTGACTCTGAACCGGGTCTCCTCTAACAGGGCCGCAGCCCTTCTCAGGGCATCAGAGGTGAGGGGGCCTCCGGGCAGTGTGTCATCAAGCGGTTCTCCATGTGCTTTACCCTGAAGAGGAAAGAAAATAAACGGAGACGGAACCTGGGCAGGGCGGAGGTGGTGAAGAGTCCACGCAAACATACTAACAACGGTGACATCAGCCGCCAGAGAAAAAACAGGCAAAGACAGAAAGATGTGCCCAACCAGCGTGGCTCCGCTGTCGAGCGTCAACCCGTGAACCAGGAGGTCTCAGTTCGATTCCCGGTCAGGGCACATGCCTGGGTTATAGGCTCGATCCCCAGTGTGGGGCCTGCAGGAAGCAGCTGATCAGTAATTCTCTCTCATTAGCAGCCTCTTTTTCTCTCTTCATCTCTGAAATCAATAAACATGTATTTTAAAAAAGATAGAAAGCTGTGATGAAGGAAGGTCACCTGCAGACAGAGCAATGAAGGCATGATGGGCCAGGACAAAGCCAACAGTGGGTGTGTACCGTGTGCTATGCACCTTTTGGACATCGTTTCTGATATCATTTCCAGAAGGCCAAGCTTGTTCACCAGAATACACAATATACGCTCCAGCTAGCCAATCCCTGATCAAGTCCCAGGGAGACCGCCACACCATGATGGCCAGTGATTCGTAATCTTAAATGCTTTGGGGAAGAGAGCAGACAGCCTCCGCCAGTGGTCCATATGGCAGCCCTCGGGCTCGCTGACTCTGGGGAAGCTGTGGTCAGTCTCCTGGGCTGCAGATGTGGTCAATGTTCTCCGTCGGCCCTTCTGATAATGGAAACTGACAAACTGAAAACGGAAACAAGCTTCCCGACAGAGTACAATGCAGAAAGCCCAACACCAACCTTCCTCGATGGCGGACGTTCTTGGAGGGGACCTTGGCCTTGGGGCTCGGGACATCTCCGTTTTCAGAGGGCGTGGTGTGGTCCTTCACCGGCCCGGGCAGCGGAGCGGGCTCGTGAATAATCAGTATGTCATCCTTATTGTGCTGCCCCAGGTGCTGCTTGGCAAAGTCAAACCCCTTCACACTGGGGATCTGCAGCTGAAACACAGAGGCGAGTCGGTCAATCTGAACTCTGATGCCCGCAAGGAAGCCTGTGAGGCTGGCGAGATCGTGCCTGCCATCCCACCAACATCTCTGAAACGGAAAATGTGTACAAGGGGCAGTTTGCAGAAAAGATGGGGACTTGCAAACACTTAAAGAGCACAAGGATTAAATAGCTAGACCATACTAAAAAAGACACCCTCAGACGATCCCCGACACACTGTCAGCAGCACAACCATGTGCTGTGCAATTCCAGAGACAGTGACATGGGCACAGTGTTCCAGAGAGATGGGGACCTGTGTCAGGACGCAGGGGACAGACAGAACTCAGAAATAAAGAGGTGATCTGGATTGTGTCAGGGGCCAGGGAACCCCTTGATGCTGGACAGAGATCTCATTAGCTGCTCCAGACGGGTCAGAATACAAGGAGTGAGAGAAGACCGGCCTGCATGTGGACGACTCCAAATGCCAGCTTCTAGAGCAGAGAAGCCACTACGTATTTCTAAAATTCAAGCGGACAGGACGCAAAGGGACCAGGGAAAAGGGCCCAACAGTTCCACATGCATGGAATAAGAGTGGAGCCGAAAGTCTTAGCAAAGAAAATGGGAAGGAGGGAAGGAAGGAAGGGGGAAAGGGAGGGAGGGAGAGAGGGAGGAAGGGAGGGAGGAAGGGAGGGAGAGAGGGAGGGAGGGACAGACCAGGCGGGAGGGACTGGACATCGACCAGACGCAAGAGGCGAAGGAGAGAGAGCACCAGGGATAGCCAGCAGGGAACACGGAACAGTGGAAGTGACCCGGAGGGCAAGGGGATGAGTCATGAAGCAACAATCCCCCGAGGAAATACAAAGTCAGGTTTTGCTTTAATCATTCTTGGGTTGAAATGGCAAAAAACAGCTCCAAAGGAAAGCAGCTGTGTGGCTGGAGTCAGAGGACAGAAGTCGGGGGGGGGGGGGGCGCCAGGCTGGAGATGAGACTCTGAGAGCATCTATCTAGAAGGTGACATGTGGGGGAGTTGACAGTATTTTAAGATGAAAACAGTCCACGAATAAAATGTTGGAGGACATCTAATAGTTTGGACCCAGAGAGGAAAAAAGAAAGCCAAGAACAAAACAGAAGCCTATTAAAAAAAAAAAAAAAAAAAAAAACAAGAAAAGAATGTGAACCGTTCAATGTAATAGAGTAAAGGGAATAGAGAATTCATAGGAGAGTAATCAGGACACAGGGATGAGGAGAAAGGGGTCTTTGAAAAAGTCCACTTGTCACACTAGCATATGCAGGAGGCCTCCATCCCTACAAGACACCCACACCAAACCCACAACCAAGACCCCACAGGCCTGCAACCACAGGTCCGGCCTCAGCTTCTCAGCCTGTGCTGAGACAGGAGAGATGCTCGTGTACATGGATACGTGGACAGTAAAGGTGGGGCACCACTAGGTGTTAACAGTTTCCTTATTTCGAGCTTGCAGGGCATCCAATATAATAAAAGCTTAATATGCTAAGTGTCCAACCATTGGACTATTCAACCAGTTGCTATGATATGCACTGACCACCAGGGGGGCAGATGCTCTGACTAGTAGGTTAGTTTGTTGCTGGGGTTCGGAATTGGGACATACCCTGAAGCCCTCCTGCGGTCCCTCCCTAGCCCCAATCGTGCACTGGTTGGGTCCCTCAGCCTGGCCTATGTCTTCTCACAATCCTGCACCCCTCAGGGGATGTCGAGGAGCTAGTTTTAGCCCAATTCCCACAGGCCAGGCTGAGATACCCCACAGGTGCACGAATCCATGCACCGCGCCTCTAGCAGGACAATAAAGTGCATATAAGTAGTCATCTCAAGGGTCTCCTCATTGCCAGCAGGAAGGCCACAAGAAAGACTGAGCCCTCCCAGCCAGGCTGTGTCCCACACACACAGGTAGTCCTATCAGTCAAGAGACATAGGCAAACCCATCTATGGAGTTATTTTAGCCAAGAGACCATGTGTGGAAGCACAAAGTTTTGTTGTATCTGTGCCAACTTTATGCACAGATGAGGAACAACACCAATGGCTTAGAGTTGTGATCTCTAACTCGGACCTTTTTAGCACTAAAAATCCTGGACTAATGGGGTCCAAGAGTAAGTCTGCAGTCATGATTTATGCCAGCAGAGGGAGACAAAACTTACTGTAAATAGAGTTTACAAAGATGTTGCTTGGAAACAAAAGGCAAAGGCTGGCCTACCTATATTTTCTAAATCGATGATATCATGTTTCAAGAGCTGGCTACTCCAGCACACAGACAGTGTGTGACTGCGGGCCCTCCCCCGCCCCTCCCGCTCAGGAATGCTGTTTCGAAAACAATAAACCTAACCTGCTGCTCCATGGCTCCCGCCCCCCCTCCACCCCCAAGATAAATCCTCATCCCTGAGGCTGGATTAGCACACCAAATCCCTGGGGTGCACACCCTTCTAGAGGCACGTAGTCCCTTTAAGGGAATCGAATTCCAGGTGGACAACCTCTTTCTATGCTCTCACCTAAACGTGATTTTCCTAAGGGCGCCGGTGGTCTGGGCACCAGAGAGACGCACCCCTCACCCATGTGGCAGCTCCCCCGCCCCCCAGCGACACCTCATTTTAGCTCCATAAACAGGGTGCCTCTAAAGGAAATAATAACAGTTATAATCAACAGTCATCTAATCAACATCATCTTATCAATCCTGGTAAAACCTTTTGGTATATTCCCCAGTAAGAAAGTAAATGCCTCTAGTGACTGGGAAACACTCCCTCTTTGTGAGGTAGATGGTTTGCTTTGTCAAAACTGAAGGAGAAGCCTTGGCTGGTGTGGCTCAGTTGGTTGGGCATCGCCCTGTGTGCCGGAGGGTTCCTGGTTCAATTCCTGGTCAGGTTTCAGGCTTGATCCCTGGTGGGGGGCATGCAGGAGGCAGCTGACTGATGTCTCACTCTCACATCAATGTCCCCCCCCCCGCCTCTCCTCCTTTCCCTTCCTCTCTCTCTAAAGTTAATCTTTTTTTTTAAGTGGAAGAAAATGTTTCTAATTTGAAGGAGCAGTCACAGACTGGAGACCTCCTCTAAGCAAAGCTCTCCAAAGAGAATAAGGGAAAAATACGAACCACACTGTCTATGGTACAGCCTGGGTACCGCAAGTCTAGGAACTAAAGGCCTTTGCTGACCAACTCTCAGGGCTCATGAAACAACCAAATATATGCATATGTCAAAGTACCTTACAAATGAGACTGACAGCATTCTTACTGCTTTTGGCTGATAAACATCAAGGACTTAATACACACAGTCAGCTAAGCGTTCCCAGGCATCAGATAAAGCTGTAGATATACATTCTGATACAAACTTCCGTAACTCAGCAACAGGGTGTGACACATGGTACACACTCTACAAACAGGTGATGACGGAAGGAATTTCAAAAAGGTCAGCTGACCCAGAAAATCTATTGAATTTTGTGGGGAATCAAGAAAAGGGTGTAGGCCATAAACGAAACAGACATCCACCATGGCCTTGACGCCAGGCTGATTCCCACTAACATCTCAAAATATGCCCATTAGATCCTTACACTTCCCACAGGCTCGGTGAGTCACCACCTTCCACAACAATAGAAATTTGGCAACTAATCTGTACTTACGCACAAAACAAAAACCATTTACACACAGAAGGAAAAAACTAAAGAAATCACTGACCTCTCCCCCGACACACACTCATGGAATTAGCTACTTTCATTTCAATCCTACTTTCTGGTACACTTTTCCTAGTTTTTCTATTTCTTCTTCTTCTTTTTTTAATCTAAAGTTAAGTCTGGATATACTGTGCTTCCAGCTTTCATATGCAGAATAAACCTGAATTCGTATTTTATAAAAGAATTTTTAGTGCCTTAATATTCATATTAGGACCCAATTACTTCTGAGTAAGGATAGCTATTTTGTTCCTTTTTAAAAAATTATGTTACTGATTTCAGAGAAAGGAAGTGAGGGAGAAAGGGACAGAAACATCAGTGATTAGAGAGAATCATCAATTAGCTGCCTCCTGCATGCCCCCTCCCCGCCACTGGGGATTCAGGCCCCAAGCCAGGCATGTGCCCTGACAGGGAATCTAACCATGACCTCCTAGTTCATAGGTCAACCCTCAACCACTGAGCCACACTGACCAGGCTGTTCCTTCTTTCCCTAATGTCTCACAAGGGGACAGGCCCCAGGATCAGTACCCTACCGGAATACGTCACTGACAAGTCAGGGAGGCCTTGTGGAGCAGGTCAGCCAGGGAACAGGAGAGACGCCTGATGAATTTTAAAATGCATGAGCCATAAATATAATACGACCCAGATGGAACCAGACAGAGTGAAGTCCCCAGTACTCGGTGAGTCTGAACTTCTGGGAAGGAGCACTAAGGTGACAAAGGAAGCCACAGAGCAATCCCAGCAGAGTCTAAATGGAAACCTGCGATCTCAAAGAGAACACCGTTGTTTAAGGGTTTACAATTTGATGGCCGTGGCTGTGAAAGCTCACCTCAACCACGTGATGTCTCTCCACAGTGGTGAGGACCAGACAAAGTTGTTACTGTGTGCGTGTGTGTACCTGTGTGTGCATGTGTGTGTGTGCATGTGCGTGTGTGTGCACCTGTGTGTGCACCTGTGTGTGCGTGTGCGTGTGAGTGTGTGTGCACCTGTGTGTGTGCGTGTGTGTGTGCGCGCGTGTGTGTGTACCTGTGTGTGCATGTGTGTACCTGTGTGTGCGTGTGTGTGTGCATGTGCGTGTGTGTGTCTGTGTCTGTGTCTGCGTGGGGCCCCAGCCACCCTTGGGTCTTGAGGTCTGGGAGAGCAGAGCTCTAAGATTCTGCTGCCCCTAGACCACCTGACTGCGGGTGAACTAGAAACACTCACAGGATCCCTGCAGAGAACCGCAAAGCAAGCACAGGGGGGCAAGCTGAACTTGGCTGAGCGTCTCTTCAATCCACTGGCCATACTGACCCCTAAGTGACCGTCCCAAACAGACGCTCCAGCTATTCTCCCTGCCGAAAACCCTTCGGTGGGTCCCCACTGCCTCCAGCATCCCTTCCAACCCTTCCGTGGCCTACAAACTTCTCCGGGCCTGGCTCTGGCCTGCCTCAGATTCCTCAGCTTCGGCTGTGCCCTTCCATACGACCTCGTCCCAGCCTTCCTGAACCCTGAGTCCTTCCCTCTGCCTCGGCCCACCTCATCCAGCTTCATCCCTGCCCGTCAGCCCTGCATACCACCTCTTCTCAGAAGACAGAGGCAGCCCGTAATGGAGAGTTGGGGGGCGGCTCCCCTCCCGCTCCTGCAGCATCCTACAAGGCCCGACACGGTGACTGTGTCAGCCGCTGTAGGCCTTGACCTTCTCCGGAACCAAAGCCTCGAGAGCAGGACTGCCCGTCATCTGTGCCTGCCACCCAGCCTGGCCTGCTCGGCTCTGAGCACGTTTAGTGTCTGGTGAATGAGCATGCGTGTCTAAGGCAGCTCCGCCTGGCTGCCCACTGCACCAGCCGGCCAGGAACGGAACCCCAGTCCTGCACCAACAACAGGGTGTGGCCTGTCCCCGACAGAAGAAACACGTTTCCGTGGGACCAGCAGCAGGTAGCCCACGCCATTCGCACCTTTAAATAGAACCTCTGCGGGCCAAGGCGGGTCCAAGCTGGAGTTCTGTGGGGAACATTGACAAGTGATGACGTTAGGCTACAGATGAAAGAGAATACAGATAAAAGAAAGGCACAGGTTAGGGTGTTTTCCTTTATTATTAGAAAGAAGCAAGAACCCTGCTTCCAAATATGACAGAAGGCCTCTCCCTCTATCCTATTTGAAACCGAATCCACTCCCAGACAATCTGAAGAGGTCTCCTTTTCCTTACAGGAGAAGGGGGTGTGGATTTTTGCTCACCAGGTTTATCATTTCCAGATGTTCATAGCTCTGGGGTTTGCTACAAGACTTCAGAGTAGCAGGGAGACAGCGTCAGGGGTGGGGTGAGCAGGAGGGAGAGAGGGAAACCAGAAAGGCACCCAGAAAAGCAGAGGTACTCCTCCAGTCACCTCGGTGACCATCTTCTTCCTGTTGAAAACACTCGCTAAGTCTAGACGGGGCTCCTGTGCCGGCAGAACAAAGCCCGTGCTTCTGAAACGCCAGGTGCTGCCCTCCGAGCAAGGCACTGCATCTCCTGGGGAGGCTCACCAGAAGGCCTTCCCTGTAGACATGCTGTAGAAGCGCCTGAGCACCCAAAGGCTGGCGTTCCCATGGGAAACGCTGCCCCTCTGCTTCATAGCCACATCTGGATGTGACAATATTTCGGAAATAAAAGTGGGAGGAGGAGAAAGCTTGGGAACTACCCTGTTTTGACCTCAGAGACTCTGCCCTCCGACAGCTTCTTGAAGTAACAGATAACGGATGGGCTCCCATAGTGAGTGTTTACATCAGGAACTGAGGAACAAGAGGCCTAAATGCATAGCCATCTACACTGGTTACATCTGAAACTGGACTCTGCACCAGAACAAAACATTTCCAGATCTATTGCTGATCTCCTTACGGTGAAATTCACACTCTGAGTCATTTGGAATAGTACGGAATTTTTTGCAGGTGTTTTTCTGTGCCATTCATTTGTCTAACAACAAAATAACCTTGGCAAAGTAGGTAAAAAATGCACGAGGACACGTTACAACTAGAATACTGAAGTATAAAATGCTTCCAACACACTTGATAACCATATACTTGCAACTTAAACAAGATTTTGCATTTCTTAGTTAATTCATAAAAAAAAAGAATACGCTTCGTTTACTTTTACAGATGTGAAATGAATGTAAAAACAATACTTATTTTTTCATTCAGCAGGTCTAGGTTTGTCATGCCCAGAATTTTTTATACTCATACAATCAGAATAAAATTCAAAGGTGAGCCAGGCAATTCTTTTTCTTATTTGCTTTTTCTTATTCAACTTGTCGAGCTGAGTGAGCCCTCTAACTTTTTGAGTAGAAGGCACATGTTAATAAATACATAGGTTCACGACCACTTTCCTTTCCCTGAGCAATGGCTGGTCGCTCGTGAGATCCCTCAGTGTCGGCGGAGTGAGTTCTCTGGCACTTGGCATGTTACTGCTCACACCAGGCAAATCAGATGCTGGCCAAGAGTCAATATCCTTGCTCTGAAACTTGCATGTGACAATTAAATATTGCAGAAACTGGTGAACCATGTGAGACGAGGATTGCTACCACTATAAAAACAAAATTGAATGCTTTAGGAAGACAGGGATAAGAAGCTGCTGTCCAAGGAGGAGTCAATTTAAAGTGATTGCAGGGCAGGGTGAGGGAGGGTTAAAAATCCTGGAGAACGTGGCACGCAGGGTGCTCTGCTGTTCTCTGAAGAAACCCAAACTGGAAACTGCACTGATGGGCATTTATTATAAGAATGAACACAGGGAATTCTCTCAGTAGACAAATACTTAAAAAAAAAAAAAGGCGAAGTATGCTGAAAGATGTCAATTAAAAACCTGCTCATGCACTTTAAGTTAAAATGTTTATGGCATGCATCACCATTCTTTAATGACTGAGTGCTCTCGATCAAGGTGGACGGGTAGGCTTACCACAGGCGATGGAAAACAAAGGAGCCATCCAGGGCAGGGGTGTATGGCAGACACAGACACAGATCTGAGAAAAATCTCCCTTTGCTCCTGTTCTCTGAAGACATCCAGGGTTAAAACCAGTTAGAAAGCATACCCAGAACAGATGAGATCTTCAAACTGATGGTCTCAAAAACAAAATCTCAGTGGAAGTCAGTGGTTCTCGGAGGCATGGCTAAGCCTTTCCACAGCTTCACCTTCTTGCCCTCAGTTAATGCTACAGAAGAGCTGGGTCTCAGCAAACAGGCGTGGAGGCACAGGGACGCCACCACAAACGCCAAAAGACTCCCTACCAGCTCTCCTTCGGTATAGAGAGCCTGAGCTCCCCCATCCCGGCCTGCGAGATGCGGGTACGACCGCCGCGGAGCGCCCCTCACCTTCTGACGCTGCTGAATGTTGGCCACGGCGTCCGGCTGGAAGTCCAGCTTGTCTGTGCGGCAGAGTTTCCAGTAGAGAATGACGACGATCACCATGACCACCAACACGGGGATGACCACGCCCACGATGACCCAGAGGTTGCTGCTCTGGGACTCCGGCGACAGCCTCCTCACCCTGTCCACGGCTGCAAGGAAGGAAGGTCTCTCAGTGACACGCTCATGGACGGCCTTTCTGGGCTGCGAGCGTGCCTTCTTCTAGGAGACGCCTGGGAAGTTCTGTCTCCTCAGCCCAAGACAGCGGGTTAAAGGCTGTAATCTCCTGGGCGCAGGACACGCGACCAAGTAAACAGGCACAGCACAGGTTACATGGTGGACAGGTTAGGGATCACGCTGAGAGGTATGATGTGCCTAAAGCACTTGGCGAATTCAGTGGCAAAGCTAGGTTAACGCCAGATCTCCTGACTTTCAGTTTATTCTACCAGCTCCCCCTCAATTCTCCCTGCAGGAATGTTTCCATACCAAAAAGTAGAAATCCAAAATACAGGCTCCGAGCCCTGCCTTATCTCCTCACCTGTGTCTAAACCCTTGAAACACAGCTTTTAATCAAAACTGATTTACCCACGGTACCAGCTGCCAATTTAAAAATCATATTGAATCACTTCCTTTCTCGCTCGCCAGGCATGTTGGCGGCTGCTCTTGGTTGGGGACCACCCCACACCCAAAGCAGGAAGACGGTGGCCGCAAAGAAGACAGAAAGTCGCTGGAGCCGAGCAACTCCAGGTTCCAACACGTTTTGAAAAGTGGCCAGTGCGTGCTGGGGTACAAGGAGACGAGGCAAAGCGAAACTGGTCATCCTCGCCAGCGGCACCAGCCTTCAGGAGATCTGAAATAGAGACTAAGCCATGTTGGCCGGGACCGGGCCATCACCACAGGGGCAACAGACCGGACTGGGCACAGCGTGTGGAAAACACTGGAGGGTGCAGCCCGGCGCGCGCTGATCCGGATGGCTCTGAAATCATGACAGCACGCCAGGACAGCTGGGTGAAAAGCAAGTTGTGCAAAAATGTTCTCTAATAGAAACTGGCCAGAGCTTGTTTTTAAAATAATAATAACACTAAAGTAAAATTAAGTCAAGCTCACTTGGAATCCACCACTCCCCACCCTTCCTGCCACCCACACCCCAGCCCCCCATCTTCCACAGCCTTAGACAATTATGGTTCAATTACTCTGTCCTTCTCAATTTCCCTCACCAGCCCCTTTCCCTAACCCTGCCTCCCAGAACTGGGCCCTCCATACTCATCCCTCAGAGGACGCGGCTTTCTTAAAGCTCAGGTCCAGTGGCCAGGCTCAGAAAACCAAAACACCCTCCTCTGTGCCCACCTCCTCCTCCACTGGGGCCGACTCAGAACCACCTCTCCAGGACATCACCTTTGCCTTTCGTTCTGGCTGGCTGTCATGCAGGCAGGGCCTTACTATTTCTTGTAAGTATTTTATTATATAAATGTGCCACACTGACGTTCTAGACTACTTTGCTCATCTCTATGGTCATGGCTCTAAGTCTCGTCTTTTCAAACACATCTCAGTCCTCATGGGCAGGGACCACGCTTGACGCCCTTTTCACGCCCTCTAATGGTTAACACCTGCCGGATGGAAAGGTTCCTGCTCGGGGAGATAACAACACAAACGATTCGGTGCTGCTTTAAGTTTGGGTTGAGGCTCCGGAGAGAGGGAGGGAGGGAGAGAGGGAGGGAGAGAGGGCAGGAGAGAGGGAGGAAGGGGAGCGGCCCTCTACCACACATGCCCTGTGCAGGAGGCCCGAGTTCCAGCGCAGAGCCCGGTAACAGAGTGATAAAAATCTGGATCTTTAAATTTGACCTAAACATAGCTCGTTTTGCATGAAAACAAACAACACAGAAGGAAGGACAGAATCACATGGGGAGGGTGGGACAAACAGTTGCTCTTTTTAGTCCTAACCTAGTGAAACCCTATGAGAGGCACAGTCGATCACAACGAGGCCCTGACCCCGGGGCCCACAGCTGCCTCGGGCTGACCCTGGTATTGGACAGGGATTCCAGTCCCAGGACTATTCTCCCTCGTGGTTTTTAGCACAAAAAGGCGGAAAGAGAGGGTACAAAGAAAAAAATGTCACCACAGGTGGAAGTGAGCTCGAAAGGTGCCCATACCCTACTGCAATTCATCATTGTTTTTAAATATTTTTATTGATTTTGAGAGAGAGAGAGAAATAATGATGTGAGAGTGAAACATCAACTGGCTGCCTTCTGCATGCCCCTACCAGGGGCTGAGCCTGCACCCAGACACATGTCCTGACTGGGAATCAAACCAGCAACCTTCTGGTGCATGGATGACGCCCAGCGAACTGAGTCACAGAAGCCAGGACCAATTCATCTTTTTAAAAGGTACAGTGTTTCTCCGGAGTGCAACATCTCTCCGCCAACCAGGAATGTTATATATGAAAAAATGTAAGTACGTGCTTTATTTTTCCTCACTGCTTTGAAAAAAAAATACACTAATATGCAATTATAGCTCAAATACACTTACCACCAATGGTTATTTGCTGTAAGTCTCCCATCTTTTATGAAATGGAGAAAGTGTGTCCATTCGCCCTCATCCTGGTTAGTGTCCAGGGACAAGTATAGATTTCATGAAGAATCTTTCATTGCCAAAACTCATTTCAAAGCTGTCATTTTTTAAAAACTACCTTTGTTACCTACGTATTTGCTCTACAGAGTCTTCCAATGTTCTCTGATGCTGAGTCCCTTCTAAACACTTACCTACCCTTCACTGTTGGGAGCAAGTCTCACTGAGCTTTTACAAGGACTGCTCTCAACATCATAAAGAAAAAATAGTCACATTAAAACAGCAGTCTGGCCCTGGCTGGTCTGGCTCAGGGGACAGAGCGCCGGCCTACAGAATGAAGGGTCCTGGGTTCAATTCCGGCAAGGGCATATGCCTGGGTTGTGGGCTCAATCCCCACTAGGGGGCCTGCATGAGGCAGCTGATCAATGATTCTCTCATCATTGATGTTTCTCTCTCTCTTTCCCTCTCCCTTCCTCTCTGAAATCAATAAAAATATATATTTTAAAAAAGGTATATTTACAGAGAAATACACTCTTCCATGCCACTCCTTTTCTTATTTTAAATACCCAAATCTGTGAGTTGGAAAAAAGTACTGAGAGCAGCCTTTGCCAGGAGACAGGGGGCCTTGTATCTTCCAAAAATAATAAAGAACTATCAAAATAACCTCTTTCTAAATAGTGGAGCGGTGTGAGGCTAGGGTGGGAGGCAAACAGGACTGAAAAGGGTGAGGATCAAGGGCTTCTTTGTGCTGAAAGACCCAGAAGGAAGCCAATAAACGCAGAAGGCACCGTCCAGCTTCCTGCGTGACTCACTGTCCCCACCAACGTTCAAAATGACATGTAAGATTTTGGAATAAATACAGAGAAAACACGTTATTTCACCTAAGACAAATTTTTGAAAAGAGAAATAGGACCGGAGTAGGGGGAAAAGTATTAACGTTAACTTAAGGCACTGTAACTCACTAGTAGAATGCTATGAATACAAAATACTAGGTAGAAAAAACAGCAGTGAAGGCTCTCACCATAAACAGTATAAATAAAGTAGGTCTTTTCAATTACATTCTAACAACTGACACCTTATGTAAGTGCCACTGAATAATACGGGTGTAAGACATACGTCTACTACAGCCACACGAGAACGCTTTCAGATCAGAGTTCACTGTCAGGGAAAGACTGGCCTCGAACCCCGCACAGCACAGCACAGCACAGCACAGATGGCTACTCAGGGGCCAAGCCCAGGCACTTACGTTGGGCAACAGCGCCTTGAATTCGGTAACCCAAGATAATGGCCGCTCTCTGGACGTCTATCTTGTTGATCAGGTTTGAGGACTTGACGGCACTGAGTCTCTCTCCGTCTTGATCCTCCACAAAGTAGACGAGCTGCACAGGATCGTCGTCTCCCTCCAGCCGCGACACGTTCACCACCTGAGAGACACGGAAACCACGGGATTTTAGAAGTTCTCTGGGCGCTCAACCTTGACTGTTACTCAGCATTTATCCGTCCTCATCGTAAGCTCCTTAGGTCATTTCGGGTTCTAGGATCCCTACCATGCTTTCTTGGTGGGAAGAGGGACTGTCAAAGTGAAAGTTCCTCTGTGCAGAATAACAAAGGAGCTTCGGATTGCTCAAAGGCTTCTCTGAGACCAAGGCCAGAAGGGTACACAGACCACAGGAGTCTACCAAGCAGCTCCAATGTGTCAGGGGAGAATGCTCCTGTCCTCACGGCATCAACCACAAAGAATATTAGTGGTTCTAATTGCTTCTTGAATCTGTTAGTATTTGCTCTCTGCTCTTCTGGGGCAGGGCTTCTCAACCTTGGCACGCTTGCCATTCTGGTCCAGATGTGAAGGTCTGTAAGTCGTTGAGAAGCATCCCTTCCCTCTACTCGCCAGAAGCCAGCGGTAACAGCCATGTCCTCCCTCACCAGTGATGACAAGCAGAACGTCTCCCGCGCCAAAAAGTGCCCTGGGGGGATTCAATCATCGCTGCTGTTTGAGAACCACTGCTCTTGGGATAAAAACTCTCACACATTCTTTAAAACCCCACCTTCAATAATGGAGAGATCATTCAGAGAAACAATCAATAAGGAAACAGCCGGCAGATTTGAACAACACTACAGACCAAAGAAACCTAAGAGAGATATACAGAAAATTACATCCAATGGCAGAATACACATTCAAGTGCACACAGAACATTTTCCAGGCTAGATCATATACTAGGCCACAAAAATAGTCTCAACAAATGCAAGAAATTTTGTCAAGTATCTTTTCCAACCACAATAAGAATCAATAATAGAAGGAAAGCTGGAAAATTCACAAATACGTGGAAATCAAACAACACACTCCTGAAACAACTAATGGATCAAACGAAAAATAAGAAACTATCTTAAAACAAATGAAAGCAGGAACACAACATCCCAAAACTTATGATTTGCAACAAAAACTAGAATGTTTATAGCTATAAACGTATACATGAAAAAGAAATATCTCAAATAAGCAATCAATTTACAACTCAAGGACTACTAGTAGAATATTAAGAAAAAACTAAGCCCAAAATTAGCAAAAAGAAATAATAAAGGTTACAGCAGAAATAAATCAAATAGAGAATAGGAAAACAATAAAAGAGATTAACAAAATGAGTTAGTTCTTTGAAAAGATAAACAAAATTAATAAATTACACGTGTAGCTATACTAACCAAAAAAAAGTGAGAGTTCTCAAAAATTACAAATGACAGAGGAGTTAATGCAACATATACCACAGAAATAGAAAGGATCAAAAGAGACTACTATAAATAATTATACACCAACAAACTAGAAAATCTAGAAGAAATGGATTCTAGAACCAAACAAACTACCAAAACTAAATCATGAAGAAACAGGGTATCTGAACAGACCAGTAACAAGTAAAGAGATAGAAGCAATAATCAAAAAATTCTCAACAGAGAAAAGCCCAGGACCAGATGGGTCTCACTAACAAATTATAACAAACATTTAAAGAGTTAACACCAATCCTTCTAAAAAATTTCAACAATTGAAGAGGAGGGAACGCTCCCAAACCTATTTTGTGAAGCCAACATTATCCTGATATCAAAGTCAGGTAAGGACACTATTAGAAAAGTAAACTAAAGATCAATATATCCAATGAACATAGATGTAAAATTTCTCAACAAAATACTAGCAAACCAATTCAACAGCACATTAAGAGGATTCTACACCATGACTAAGTGGGCTTCATCCGAGATGGAAGGATGGGTCAACCTCCTTGCATCTCAGAGACGGGTCAACACTCGCAAATCAGCAAGTGTGATACATCACATTAATATGGGAAAGATACAGTCATAAGATCACTCAATAGAAGTAGAAAAAGCATTGGACAAAATTCAACATTCATTCATGACTAAAAAAAGAAAAAAACAACTCTTAACAAACTGAGTATAGAAGGATCAGCACCTCAACAGAGAAGGGCCATATATGACAAATCCATAGCTAACATCATACTCAATGATGAAAGGTTGAAAATTTTTTCTCTAAGATCAGGAACAAGACAAGGATACCTACCCACTCTCACCACTCCTATTCAACAGGAAGTCCTAGCCACAGCAATCAGGCAAGAAAAAGAAATAAAAGGCATCCAAGTCAGAAAAGAAGAGGTAAAATTGTCTCTGCTTGCAGATGACATGATCTTACATATTAAAAATACCTAAAGACTCTACCAAAAATCTATTACAACTAATAAATGAATTCGTAAATTTGCAGGATACAAAATCAACACAATGAAGTCAATTATGTTTCTATAAACTAACAATGAACTATATGAAAAAGAAATAAAGAAAATAGCCCTAACCAGTTTGGCTCAGTGGATAAAGTGTCAGCCTGCAGACTTAAGGATCCCAGGTTCGATTCTGGTCAAGGGCATGTACCTTGGCTGTGGGCACATCCCCAGTAAGAGGTGTGCATGAGGCAGCTGATAGATGTTTCTCTATCATCGATGTTTCTAATCTCCCTCTCCCTTCTTCTCTGTAAAAAATCAATAAAATTTTTTTTCTTAAAGAAAATGGTGCCATTACAATAGCATCAAAAATAATATTAAAAAAATACTTGGGAATAAATTTAGCCAAACAAGTGAAAAATATGTACACTAAAAATTGTAAGACATTGATGATTGAAGAAAATACAAATAGAAAGGTATCCCATGTTCATATATAAGTCGAATTAATATTGTTAAAATGTTCATATTATCCAAAGTAGAGATTCAATGCAATCCTTATCAAAATTCCAATGGCATATTTTACAGAAATAGAGAAAAAAATCCAGAACTTTGTATCAAACCACAAAAGACCCTGCCAACAAAGGAGCCGAGAATACTCAATGGGAAAAGATAGTTTCTTTGATTAATAGTGTTAGGAAAAGCAGATATTCACATGCCAAAGAATAAAACTGGACCACTCACAAAATTAGATCTTAATGGAAAGACTTAAGTGTAAGACCTGAAACCATGAATCAATGAAAAAGCTCCTTAACACTGGTCTCAGCAAAGATTTTTTTAGATATGAGACCCAAAGCACAAGCAACAAAAGCAAAAATAAATAAGTGGAACTACATCAAACTACAGACTTTCTACACTGCAAAAAACAACAACAACAAAAACGAAAATGAAAAGGCACCTATGGAATGTGAGAAATATGTGCAAATCATATATCTGATACAGGTTTAATATCCAAAATGTACAAGGAACTCAAATTTTTTAATAGACTTCTTTCCACAGAAGACATACAAATGCCAACAGGCATATGAAAAGGTGCTCAACATCTTAGTCATCAGGAAAATGCAAATCAAAACCACCATGAGCTATCACCTCATTCCCGTTAGAATAGCTAATATCAAAAAACAAGAGATAAGTGCTGGTAGGAGGTTATAAAAAGGGAACCCTAGTGCACTGTTGGTGGGAATATAAGTTGGTACAGCCATTATGGAAAACTAGAGGCCCGGGGCACAAAATTCATGCATGGGGGGGGGGGGGAATGGTCCCTCAGCCAAGCCTGCACCCTCTCCAATCGAGGACCCCGCAAGGGATGTCCGACTGCCCATTTAAACGGGCAACTGGACATCCCTCTCATAATCCAGGACTGCTGGCTCTCAATTGCTCACCTGCCTGCCTTCCTGACTGCCCCTAACCACTTCTGCCTGCCAGCCTGATCAACCCCTTAACCAGTCCCCTGCCAGCCTGATTAATACCTAACAGCTCCCCTGCCAGCCCATTTGCCCCTAACTGCCCTCCCCTGCAGGCCTGGTCACCCCTAACTTGCAGGCCTTGTACCCCCCAACTGCTCTCTTCTGCAGGCCTGGGTCCCCGACAACTGCCCTTCCCTGCAGGCCTGGTCATCCCCAACTTCCCTCTTCTGCTGGCCTGGTTCCTTCCAACTGCCCTCCCTTGCAGGCCTGGTCCCTCCCAACTCCCTCCTCTGCTGGCCATCTTATGGTGGTCATCTTCTGTCCACATGGGGGCAGCCATCTTGTATGTTGGAGTGATGGTCAATCTGCATATTACTCTTTTATTAGATAGGATAGAGGCTTGTGGTGCACAGGTGAAGGGTGTCCCAGATCAGAGTGGGGGGTCCCTAGGTACATGGGACAGCCTGAGTGAGGGGCCTGTAGAGGTTTGCAGGCTAGCCACGCCCCCCAGCAACCCAAGCAGAGGCCCTGGTATCTGGGATTTATGTATCTTCTACAATTGAAACTTTGTAGCCTGGAGCAGAGCCAAGCCTTCTGCTTGCTCTGTGGCTGCCACCATTTCTGTTGGGATTCTATAATTGAAACTTTGTAGCCTTAAGCGAAGGCCTAAGCCTGAAAGGGCAGGCAGCTTGGCTTCCTCCATCACCAGGGAAACCCAAGCCTCCCTCTTACTCTCTGTGGCTATAGCCATCTTATCTGGGCTTATTTGCATATTTGCTCCTGATTGGCTGTGGGTGTGGCTTGTGGGTGTGGCTAAGGTACAGTCAATTTGCATATTGCTCTTTTATTAGATAGGATAGTATGACAGTTCCTCCAAATTTTAAAAATAGAACTATCATATGATCCAGCAATTATACTTCTGGGTTTATATCCAAAGGAAATGAAATCACTATGTTGAAGAAATATCTGCACCCTCAAATTCACTGCAGCATTATTCACAACAGCGAAGACAGGGAAACAATGTAAGTGTGTATGTATAGGTGAACAAAGAAAATGAAGCATACCTAAAAAATGGAATAATATTCACCCATAAACATAGCAGGAAATCCTGCCATTTATAACAACATGGATGGACCTTGATAGCATTATGTTAGGTGAGATAAGTCAAAGACACATATTGTACGATCTCATCTATATGTGGAATGTTAAAAAAAAAAAAGGCAACTCATAGACAGAGTAGATTGGTAGCTTCCAGAAGCTGGGCCTGAGGGAAATGGGTAAAGGTTGTCAAAGGGAACCAACTTCCAGTTATGTGTCTGGGGATCTAAGATACAGCATGGAGAATGCAGTTAATGATACTAAGCTGTATACTTAAATGTTGCTAAGAGAATAGATCTTCACGTTCTTACCACACACACACACACAAAAGTAACTGTGAGCAATGGGTGTATTAACTAACCTCATCGTGGTAATCATTTTGCAATATATACTTATATCACATCATCCCAGTGCACACTTCAAACTTACACCATGTCCTACATCAATTGTATCTCAATGAATCTGGGAAAAATTCTCATAAATACATAATTTGCTAGATCAAATAGTGCTTTGATTTGTTCCAAAATCACTATCCCTTTGGTGTTCAGGGTAGTCCTTTACATTAGCACTTCAGAAAGTGGTACATTTGATACATCACAGTTTTACATAAATAGAGCTTTCTATTCTGTTGCTATTTCTCTTATTAATATGCAACAATTCCATTGCCCATTCAGACTCCAGAAAAACGCTGCCTGATGTTCTGAGTAAATGATCAACCATGACTCTGAGCCCTCTGTTTCATACACGAAATTAGAAGCTTTGGTCTCTGCACCTGCTATTGGCTAAAGAGCTGCCACTCTTCTAGCCACGTGTGCAGGACTGAAACACTGCTTTGCACTCCAGACACAGCACTGGACTCCCTCACCGCTGGAAACTTCTGGCCAATCAACAACTTCATGATTCCACTGCGAACACCTTCTTATATAAAGATCCTTAACAACACGGGTCCAAACCCTCCTCTGGAGAAACCGTTCTTCATGCCTCTCCATCCTGAGATGTGCTCATCTGTCTTGCCCCATTTGGTGTTTCTAGGCTAGTTCCCCACCACTTATGTTGCCTAACCACCTACACCTGTCCCTGAATGGGATTAATTTTTATTTGCCTTCAAGATGACTATTAACCAAGGGCTACTAAAAAGCAAGTCGACTGGGGAGAGGGTGTGGTAGAAGGGGTCAATCAGAGAAAAGGGATATGTAATCCTTTAACCAATAAAAATAAAAATAAAAATAAAAAGCAAGTCAATTACACCCTTACGTCCCTCCACCTATGTGCCTATTTATTCCACTGAAATGTTCTGATACATTTTAGAAATGGTTTCTTCTCAGTAACCGTATTTCCAATTTCCAGCAATACCCACCTTAAAGATTCTACAGAGCTTGTCTGATATGACAATAACAGTCAGTAAAAGCTACTCCCAGCACCCTTTCTGGGTGACCTCTTATCAGACTCATAGCTGGAATCCATGCCACCATTTTGGGCAACATTTTCAGTTTCATTTTTAAAATCATTTTCTGACTAAAATCACATGCTCACTATAGAAATTTTGAAAAGCACGATGGAAAATGTAGAATGAGTAAAATGAAAATCACCTCAAATTCAACCAACCAAACAAAATCACTGTAAATATTTTGGCATATTTCCTTCCATTCATCTTTTCCATGGGTTTTACATTAACATTTGGATTAAATTGCATATATTCTTTTATAGCATCTCTTCACATGAAGACTTCTATATTGCTCACTAACTCAAAAAAATGACAATGGCTGCACAATATTCTAAAACATAAAAAGTCACAACAACCTATTTACCCTTCCCCAGATGCTGGGCATTTAGATTATTTTAATACTTTCACTCTTACAAATGCATCTGAAGAGTCCTGTGCTCTGCACATAAGTCTTTGTCTCAAATGCAGATGAGAAGCAGGGCACGGTTTCTAAGCAACCCATCAGATGCCACTGTTACCATGGGGTGGCATGGTTAATGTTCACAAACCCAATATTCCTTATGGAGCCTTCCAATCTAATGTAGCACCTCATCATATCCTGTGATGCTTTATAACTGCATCATGTGCATTTATTAACCTCTACCTAGACCTTGAGTTCTATGAAGCCAGGGTTATTGAAGAAGGCCAATCTTTTATAACTCATTTTCATTTTTATTTATTTCATATTCATATATATTTATTTGTTTTACAGTTATGTTAATATTACTCTCAATTTTTATTAGTTTTTAAGTTCCTCTGTATTTTTTTTTTTAATTCTCACCCAAGAATATTTTTCCATTGTTTTTCTTAATACATCCCTATTTATTTCAGAGAGGAAGGGAGAGAGAGGAAGGTAGAGATAGAAGCATTAATGAGAGGGAATCGTTGATTGGCTGCCCCCTGCACGTTGGTCCGAGCCTACAATGCAGCATGTGTGCTTGGAGTGGAATCGAATTTGGGACCCTTCGGTCCACAGGCCAACCCTCTATCCACTAAGCCAAATAGCCTAGGGCCAGTTCCTCTATATTCTATTGCATCTGGCAAAGGAACTACTTTAGAAACCTAACCATCCCTCTGTGGGAGGGGAAATAAAGAGCAACGCTTACAGGGGGAAACCTGGTAAAAGAGTTGGGGGACAATAATGCTAGCTCTAGGCCAACGATCCCCCACCCCCACCCCAAGCATCAGTTCTCCATTCTTCTCTCTAATGCTCCTAAACCATCAACAACCTCCCCACTCCGACACGTCTGGGTTCCACCCTGGTTTCCTGTCTAAACCGCCACAGTTCTAAATATCCCATTTTCCTAGCTCTACAAGCAGTAAAGGAAAAAAACCAAAATAACATTAATGCACACTGAGATGGAATATATCACAGCCCCAACCTCTAACTCACTGTGAGCCTGTGTACTTTAAAATGGGTCACTTTTTGACTCAAATGAATCTGTCATTTATAACCTCTCTGCCAAGTTACAGGGTGGAGAACATCTGGGCAATATGAGACAACCAGGGGTGGCAGGAGGAGGCAGGAGGAGGTGCTAGAATAGAGGGCAGAACATTTTCCTCTTTCGGATCTCTTATGGCCTATTCCTGATGAATGGTTCTCTCTGTGATGCTATGAGTAACATTACCATTCTACAACTGATTACATTCTGGGTATTAAAAAGTTACTTTTTGAAAAATAAGGTCATCTGACGGCATGGCAATCCACTAACACAATTCTTTCGCTGTGCTCCCCATAAGGTCCATTCCTGTACCGACCGCTTCCTGAGGACTCGGGAAATATTTGTCTAGACTCTAGTTGAACTGAAATGCTATCCCATTCAGTTGCCACCTTATTATAGCAATCCACCTCAATCAGAATTTTCTCCTTTGCATGAAAATGCGGGACAATGTCAGCCTGCTCTTGCCCCCCTCCTCCCGGCCTCCCTGGGTACCTGCACCACGTTCCCCGCAGCCACCGTGGCCCTTCTCCACATCCGCCTCCGGGTGGAAACCTCACTCAGCAGCTGGGCCAGTTTGCGCTCCATCTCAGCTTGAAACACTTCATTCTGGAGCTGCTTCTCAACGACGCCCAGGAGCACTACATTTAAATGCAAACACACACAGGCCCCCACGGTGAGTTAGCGGTAGAAGGAAAAAATGGGTGCGTGCATAAGAGAAAGTAGCATAGGATTACTATCAAATGCCAGTCCCGAGAGCAGCGATTTTCAGCCTTTTTCATCTCATGGCACACATAAACTAATTACTAAAATTCTGCAATATGGCAATCTGAAAAAAATTAGTGTAATTTTGATTCATTCACACCAGACGACTATTGTGCTGGCTGCTGTTTAGTTTTTTATTTGACAATCTAAGGAAAAAGAGATCAGTGCCCCTGACTAAATAGCATGGGTACTACATGTTTTAAAAATTCTTGTGACACCCAGGTTGAAAATCGCTGCCCTAGAGCAGAGGCATTAAGAAAGGGGGGAAGCAAGAGAGAATCCCAGAAGCCCTGCTCATGGGTCTTGTCTGGTTCCCAGCTCCACGTGTTACAAGGACTGGGGGCCAGAAGTCCCAGAAACTCAGCAATGCACAGGGGCTTTGGGGCTACGAGGGCCTGCACAAGATCAAATATTTTGTCTGCACTCATTTTCAAGATTTCTGGAAATGGTTTAAGTTCGTATCTTGTCTCATAAACTGACTCAAGATAAGGTGCCTGTCTTCAGACATCTGCTGTAAACAAGATTATCTAAGCAGACAATCTGCCGGATTTTCTGTCCAGCCAGCGCTGGCTCAAATCCCCTGAGATAGAACCACGGGCAAGTCACTGAACCGCTATGAAAACTATCTGGAAAATGAGGCCACGGTGCCAGGCAGAGGTGGGCCTTTATGTGGCATGTTGTATGTGAAGCAAAGAGGACCTGCAGGAGCAGGAACGCATACACGGTGTCTGTGTGCTTCCTCCCATGACTAGCTCCTCACGGTGCTGCTCACACTGGGCACCAATGAGCATGTTACTAACTTTCACACTTAGATATAACCAGGTTAGAAAATCTTATTTAGCAATGCCAAATCTCTATAATTCTCTGACCCAGGTCTCCAAGACTTTAAAAAAGGCTTCTATATGCTTACCAAGTTACCTTCCTTGTCCTTATAAAACTAAACGAATAAGACTTTTAGAGAAAGAACTAAAAGGAAAAAAAAGATCCTTGCTTCAGAGCCTCGTCCTATTCTGGGTCAGAATACTGTCAATTCCTGTCAGACTGCCCTGGACTTGATACGTGAATTTTAGAGAAAGCCAACGCTTTTTGGGCCATAACTCAGTGGGACACGTTCCACAGTCAAATCTGAATCCCTTTCTCATTCATTCTTTGCCAAGAATTTAAGGTACATTTTGCCCTGAATTTAGGACTGAGAAACAGGAAAGGCGGTATCATTCTTAATATCCCTGCACAGACTTCTTATGATCCCAGTTCCCAAAATATGGTGTTATGTTAAACATACCTGTTCTTACCCAAGAGGACTTCAACAACTGAGACAGGTTGAGCTGCGGGTACTGGAAGGCTACGAAAAGGAAAGGGTTAGGGGAGGAGACAAATCTGTAAAAAACGTGTTAGGGAAGGAGACAAATCTGTAAAAAACAGTCAGAAAGGACACCCTGGGTAAGTCACAGGAGACTGCCTTTCCTATAAGATTTAGCACTAAATATGGAAGAAGAAAATGCCCGAGTGGCGTGAAGGTGTGGACCGTGAGCAGCCTCTAAGCATATTAGTTTCACGGAGAAAGAGGGACAAAAAGAAACGAAGGACTTGCTCCAGTGACATCGTGGGACACCGCTTCGCATGATCCCCCACACGGAAAGCTCCAGAGCAATGAGGGTTCACACTGCATTCCTCAGGGCCAAGCGACCCTTCTGCTGGCTTGCATGGGATAGACGTGGCGTACACTGTTACCCAGCATGTTATTTTACCCACATCTTCACACACGCAGCTGAAAGTTACTCGATGTAAATAATGATTAGAGCCCTGTCTACTGCTTCATTTGACAAGTTATCTTTAGCATTTAATTAACAGTACACTAAATACATAAAGAATCACTACACCATTTGGCTGTTCCATTTTGAAAAAAAAATTTTTTTCTTTTTTTGGCCTGACTTCAACTTTGAAATCTACTGCTTTTTTTGAGTGTGTTTGCGTTTTTTGTTTTGGAAGTAAATGTCTCTTCCACCCCCAACCCCCTCCATTTGCACTGTGAATCTAATTGCCAGGAAGAAAAGTTGGCTTTTTTTATTTTAAGTGTGCACAAAATACAAGTCACTCTTTTGGGGGTCTGGTTTCATGGGCTTTGACAAATGTATAGAGTGATGTAATCACCACAATAAAGACATAGAACAATCTCATCGCCACCCTCCCACTCCCTCCCCACCCCGCAAAAAAAAAAAAAAAAAAATGCCTCCTGCTATCCTTTTTGATCTAGCTTTCTTCCCCCCTCTCACCTCTGGCAACCAGAAATCTGTTCCCCACCCCTTTTGCAGAACTGGCCTAATCTTTAATAGCACCCCATTCCTCTGAACCGAGAAAAAACAACAACAACCGAGGCCCAGGGTGCGGAGGGCTCTGGAGGCCCACCCTGGCTTGATTCTGAGACGTTCCAACGGTATCTGATTTATATTCTGGATTCCAGCTAAACATTTCATTTGAGAAAAAGCGGGCCACCAACAACATGCTCACAGCCACATTCCCAGCGCCGTCGAGGAGAGGAGTACTCACGTTCTGCGATCTGGAGCACCGGGTACCCCAGGTAGAAACTGAACTCCACCACACTCAAGTTCCTGAGCAGCTCGCTCACTTGCGTCCCGTTCCAGAACCCCTGCATGCCTTTAACAGCGAAGACGATACTCACGGGGCCCCGGCGAGGCACCGCCCTGGGAGAGCCCACAGTGATGTTCACGATCTGAAAGAAGGAAGTCAGAAGCAGCTTCTAAAATAAATGAAAACGGTCCGCCGAAAGCCTGACTATGATTTCTCTCTCACAATTTCTCTCATCCCTTTTTCCCCCCAAAAAGGGAACAGTTTTTAGCCCTAGCCCTGTGGGTCAGTTGGTTGGTTGGCGCACTGTCCTGTACACCAAAAGGTTACAGGTTCAGTTCCTGGTCAAGGCACATACCTAGGCTGTGGGTTCAATCCCCGGTAGGGGGCTGTAAAGGAGGCAACTGAGTGAGGTTTCTCTCTCACATCAATGTCTCTCTCTCCCTCTCCTCCCACCCCTCCCCACCCCCGCCCCAAACCAATAAACATATCCTTGGATAAGGGTTAAAAAAGAGGGAACATTTTTAAAGGAAGAGTAACGGGTTTCAATGGCCTGGTCCCCTCTTGCAATACCTTAACTCCTCAGGATACTGAAAATGTTTTTTACATTAAGTGATGAACTGAGCACATGTATCTAGAGTCCCCTCCTCTCCCCCTCCCATCCTAGATCCCACAGAAAGAACAATAGAGCTGAACAAAGAAGCGGAAGTCCGTAACAGCACTGAGAATGGAAGAAGACCTGAGATTCTGTCAAATTTCTAGAAAATGGAGAGGATGGGCTCATGCTGATGTAAACTAGAACGGAGTGACCCAGAACACACACAGAAACAGGCTCCACGGTTGGAGCCAGAAGAACCAAGAGTCTGTTGCCACAATTAATTAAAGGCTGTGTGCCCAGGAGCCCAGTCAATTTCCTCCCTCCTCTTTCCTCTCTAATAGCCACACCCGGGCCAACACAGAGATGCTAACAGCAGCCGGCCTCCACCAAAATAGCTCAGAGCACTGCTCCCTAAGGACAAGGAGCTCCCTGCCTGAGAAGACCAAGAGATTTTACCGAAGGCTAGATCCCTAAGCAAGGGGTGGGGTAGTGTTCACACGAGACAAAGAAGGAGAGACAATGAAAGAAAAAGCAGCTCTGCCTTGAAAAATACAAACATGGTCCCTTCCAGGGCACAACTTCCTTACCTTGCACTGGTGGCAGGAGTCCCAGTCTGCCGTCTCTGACCACTCATGGCCCCAGAGAGAAGCCCACCGCCAACAGAGTCTGTGCAATGCCCAGTGCTCTACCGAATCTCCCATCAGGACACAAGGCTGACACAGAAACAGACCCAACAGCGGAAAGGAAAAGCCAAATGAGCTACCACAATTAACCACCTGCTCCTTCATTCCAACACCAGCCAACCAATGGTCTCCAGGCATTTACAGAAAACGGAGAGCACAAAAGCAAAGAACCAAGATTGACACAGTACAATGGCTGCAAAGAAAATAAAGATAACCTAGCAAACAGAAGACAACTTTATTTAAAATATCTATTTGTACTAATTTCAGAGAGGAAGGAGAGAGAGAGGGAGAGAGAGGGAGAAACGGGGGGGGGGGGGGAGAGAGAGAGAGAGAGAGAGAGAGAGAGAGAGAGAGAGAGAGAAACATCAATGGTGAGAGAGAATAATAAACCAGATCGAGCCCACAACCCAGGCATGTTCCCTGACCAGGAATCGAACCCAAAGACAATTTTTAAAAAACTCTAATGTTCTCAGAGACTTTCAAGATTACATTATATCCTCATATGAGATAATCCTGCATCATTGCAGGAAAGGCTGAAATAAAAAAAAATTTACAAAAGAGCAAAGAACAATGAAAAAAGTGATGGCTAAAAGAAAATTCAATAGAGAGATTGAGTAACATAATAAACACAATTGAAGAGTAAACTAATGACCTGGAGGACAAAGTTTAGAAAATCTGTAAAAATATGGAATTATAAAAGAGATTGAAAGTATAAGAAGTATGAAAAGTGAACCCAGGAGCATCTAAATCTATTTACTACGAGTTCCAGAAAGAGAGCACAAAGAAGATGGAGGAAAAAGTATCAAAGAAATATAAAAATATCAGCAGTTTCCATATAATACATACAAAGCCTGTTCTTTGATTAGTAGCTAGCCTCTCTGACTTTAAGGGAAGCACTGCCTTCCTGATATGCCACAATAGGAAACAACAATTTATTTAGGCATTATCCCCACTAGATGTGCTCTAAGTTAATATGGTTCCTTTTTAAAACATTCTTGAATCTCCTGCATATACTCATCTCTCCTCAGCTCAGCATATCTGAGCTCCCTCGTTATGCAACTCCAATGCCAAGGAAAGAGATCAACCCAGACCCATGTGAATGGAATTCCCTCCCCTGGAAGGAATTAACAAGAGTTAAGTGCAGCTCTAACGAAACATGACACTAGCCTCTCCAAAGGCTAAAGCACCTTGTTCTGCACCGGGCTGTTCTCACCTGCACCGTGAGGTTATACGTGCCCTGGTGGTGTTTCCTCACTTCGGACAGCGCGATCATCAGGCCTTTCTCGATGCGCTGGGTGAAATTGCAGAAGCCAGTATCCACACTCGGAGGCACAAACTGAAGGACTGGAAGAAATCACAGGCCCGTGAACGAGGCATTTCTTTAGTATCAAGGAGTAAGGAGAGGGAGAAATAGTATCTAAATCAACTAATTCATCCATAAACAGGACTAAGTTCTATGAAGTGTTATTTTTATGTATGCCATGGAACTGCAGAAAGCTATCTCTGAAGGTGATGTTATAATTTTTAAATGAGAAAATACTTAACTGATAGAAACTAATATATGTCAAATATATATGAATGGAGGCCCAGTGCATGAATTTGTGCATGGGTGGGATCCAGATGGCCTGGCTCCAATCGGGTTGGATTGGGGCTGGGCCTGTTTGGAGATGGTGGGGGAATTGGTCAGCTGGCCTGCTCCGATTGGGGCCCGATCAGGGCTGGGCTGGCTGAGGGAAGGGGCCACAGGTGATTGGCTGGCAGGCCCTGCCCAATTGGGGTTGGGGGGCAGATTGGGGGCAGAGCCTGCCATGGGGAGGGCTTTGCATGGTGGGCTGGCTGGCCCCGCCCCCAAATGGGGTAAGGGTGCCAATCAAGGGGCCAGAGCCATGCCCCTGATAATTGGGGGGCAGCCAGAAGGAGGAGCAGCAGGAGATTGACCAGCCAGCCCCACCCTCTATTGGCGTGGAGGTGCAAACGGGTGGGGCAGCCAGAGGGAAGGGCTGCAGGAGGTTGGCTGGCCGGTTCCACCCCCTATTGGGATGGGGGGTGCGATTAGGGGTGGGACAGCCAGTGGGAGAGGCTGCAGGAGGTTGGCCACCCAGCCCTGCCCCGTACTGGGGTGGAGAGTGCAATCAGGGGCGAGCTGACAGGGGCTGCAGGCTCTTTGTGGTGGGGCGGGCTCATCAGGGACGGGCTGGCCCAGGGGAAAGGAGGGGAGGTTTTGCCATAGGCCCACTCTTGATTGGGGTGGGAGTGTCCTATCTGGGGCAGGCAGGCAGGGAGGAGGGGCTGTGAGGTTGGCCAGCTGGCCCCACCCCCTGATCAGGCCAGTTCGCTGGCGACAGTGGGTGTCACAGTGACTAACTAGTCATTATGGTTGTTATGGCCGTTACTGTCACTGCCTTTTTATATAGATAGATTAAAGATGAATTCTTAAGTATTTGTAGGAAAATGACAAGATATCTGAAGTTGCTTTAAAACTACCTTCCTCAAAAATATGTATGGGATATAGATGAAACAAAATTGGAAAAATGTTGATAATTTCTTAAGCCTAGTGATGGTCATATGTGAGCTTAATATGTTATTCTATTTTTGTATGTTTGGAAAATGTCCATAATAAAAAGTTAGACATGATAGTAAACAATTACTGTGAACTTTGGGGAGTGCAATAACGAGATACATTCTATCTAATAAAAGAGTAATATGCAAATTTGACCATACCTTCACCACACCCACCAGCCACGCCCACCAGCCAATTAGGAGCAAATTATGCAAATAAACCCCAACCAAGATGACTGCCGCCACTGAGCAGGAGGAAGGCTTGGGTTTCCCTGGCAACAGAGGAAGCCAAGTTTTCCGCCTGCCTAGGCCTCCACTCAATGTTACAAAGTTTCAATTATAAAAGATACAGAAATGGCAGCAGCCACTGAGCTGAGTTTCCCTGGCAACGGAGGAAACCAAGCTTTCAGCCTGCCATTGCTGGCCTAGGCCTCCACTCTAGGCTACAAAGTTTCAAAAAGAAATGGCTGCCGCCATGAAGCAAGCAAAAGACTTGGCTCCGCTCCAGGCTACAAAGTTTCAATTGCAGGCATAGATTAATCCCAGATACCAAGGCCTCTGCTTGGGTCAGTGGGGGGCATAGCCGGCCTGCAAACCTCCACAGGCCCCTTGCCCAGGCCACCCCTCATCCCAAGGGAACCCCTGCCCTGATCTGGGATACTCTTCAGGGCAAACAAGCTGGCCCCCACCCTTGCACCAGGCCTCTATCCTATCTAATAAAAGAGTAATTTGCAGATTGACCATCACTCCAACACACAAGAGGGCTGCCTCCATGTGGTCAAAGATCCTGCCCTCATGTGGACATAAGATGGCCACCACAAGATGGCCAGCAGGGAAGGGCCATTGGGAGGTTCCAGGCCCTGCAAGGGAGGGCAGTTGGGAGCAATCAAGCCTGCAGGGGAGGGCAGTTAGGGGTGACCAGGCTGGCAGAGGAGGGAAGTTGGGGGCAAACAGGCTGGGAGGGGAGCAGTTATACATCAATTAGGCTGGCAGGGTAGTGGTTAGTGGGTGATCAGGCTGGCAGGCAGAAGCAGTTAGGGGCAAACAGGGAGGCAGGCAGGTGAGCAGTTTGGAGCCAGCAGTCCTGGATTGTGAGAAGGATATCCTACCAAGGATCGGGCTTAAACAGGCGGTCGGACATCCCTTGAGGGGTCCCAGATTGGAGAGGGTACAGGCTGGGCTAAGGGATATCCCCTGCCCCCTCGTGCATGAATTTCGTGCACCGGGCCTCTAGTGTGTGTGTGTGTGTGTGTGTGTGCGCGCGCGCGCGCGATGTATATATATACACATATGACGTATATATATATATATATATGTACATGTACATGTGTATTTACATGTATTTATATATGTTTAATAATCCTTTTCTTTTTGAGACATAGGCCGAAATATTTATGAATGTGATGATATGATGTCATAACAAAATAATGTGATATATTCTCAAGACTGATCCACGTTGTCACAAATGGCAGTATTTCAGAAATAAGTCAGATAGAAAAAGTGAAGAACCATGATTTCACTCATATGGATATAAAACGGAAAGCAATAAATCAACAAACAAGAACAGACAAACAAAAACTCACAGACACAGACAACAGCATGGCAGTTACCAGAGAAAGGGGGTTGGAGAGTAGTATAGGAAAAAGGGGGTCAAATATATGGAGATGGATGGAGATTTGATTTTGAGTGGCAGGCGCACAACGCAATATATAGATAATATATATCCCACAATTGTAAATATGAAACTTTTATTAACAAATGTCACCCCAATAAACTTAGTGAAAAAACAAACAAAATAATGTGAGAGGAAGGGATGTAGATGGGAATGTGGATGTAGCAAGGAGTTGAAAATTGTTGAAACCGTATGAGAGGTGCAAGGGGTTCATTAAACTATTCTGTGTACCACTGTATATGCTAGAAATTTCCCATAATGATAGTTTTGAAAATTTAAATAAATTTTTTAAATACTTTCCCAAATTAAAAAAAAAACTTTTAAAAAAATGAAATTATATGTACAAGTCAAAACAATTATGGACAGTGTTCTCACCTGTTTGAACTTGGAACCTGGACTCCGGCACAAGGAAGGAAGGTTTCACAGCCAGGATTAAAGGAGTCTGGTCACGTACAAGTTTACTATTTATAAGCACATTTATAACTGATATTGCCGTGTAAACGAAAGGACCAGATGTTACCAGGAAAGTGAAATCAGCAAACAGTTCATAAACCTATGAAAATAAAAAAGACAAAAGATAATAATTACAAAATTATCTAACCAAATTACCATCAACCAAATGTACAGGAAATTGTATTGAATAGAAAAATAATAAAGTAATATTAAAAAATAAATAGCTAGTTTTAAACGAAGGGCTGGTGCTTCACAGACATTCGAAATTTTATTTTAGTAATTACTTTTGCACATCTGCTATCCTTCTCAAACAGCACATTACAAGAGCAAGGACAATGAGAAAGAATAGCCAGCAAAATGAACTGAATAAGGAGTTATGGAGAATTCAAAGTGTTTGCTATATTTACACCACATATAAAGAAATAGTTATTCTATTGAACAGTGTTGTCCAAAAGAAATATGTGAGTCCCATTTGCAATTGTAAAGCTTCTAGGGGCCATACTAAAAAAACAAACAAACAAACAAACAAAAAACACATAGAAAGAGGTGAAATTAATTTTAAAGACATTTTACTTAACCCAAGATATCTGACATACCACTTCAATGTAAATTATTAGTGAGATATTTTATGTTCCTTTTCCCACTAAGTCTTTATTAGTAAAACTCCGTGATATTTGGCACTGACACCCACCTCAATTCAGACAAGCCCCATTTCATTTGCTCAGTAGCCCGATGTGGCTCGTAGCTCCCACTGGGAAGGTGAGGAGTCTCAGTGTGGCGTCAGAGCTCAAGAGGGGGAGAGGAGGCATTAGCCCAGTATCCACCGTAAAACACCTGGAAATTTACCTCTGTCTCACTGACTCTACAGAAACATGGATATACACTCTCTCTAAAATCTACTTTAAACTCTACTCCCAGTCCTTTCATGTAAATATGAGAAGCACAATCGTTAGGGTCATCACCCCAAACTCTTGTCTTAGAGCTCTTTTGTTCCAACTCTGCCAATACAACCCTCTAATTGGGCCAGGACTAGTCCATTAGAGGGAGGCGTTGGCAGAGTTGGGGAAGGAAGGGAAGAGAGGAGAGAGAACAGTCCACGGCCACTGTAATGGGCCTTCCCCTGGGTTCCCGTGTCAGACTCTCCACTGCAGGGACCCACCTTGAGCTCCACGGCGCGGTTGAAGTGAATTCTCAGCACCTCCTTGATGGCCGTAATGATGTACTCCTGCACGGCTCTTCTGGCCAGCACTGCAGATCGAAGCCACAACGCACCAGGTTAGTGCCATCACACCACCAGACCCCGGGCAGAGCTGTGCTGTGCCCAAGTGTGGCAGTGGCTCCAAGAGTCGTTTTGTAAATGAGGCCCCGGCGAGAAAAGAACACAGTGGACCTTGAAGGTACCACCAGGTCACCAGGTCAGCCATGCACAGCATCAGCTCGACATGCTAAGAAAACCCTCGACTCCTTGCCTCAGTGGGTGAGACCAGGAATCAGACTGTGGGGCCCAGCCGGGGGCAGAGAGCATGAAGGTCTCATGTTCAACAAGAGTCGAGTTCCTTCAGCATCTCATAAATGTCCTAACAAAATGACGTCTTTCCAGGTGCTGTTGTATTACTCTGAATAGTCCCCATGGCCCACCACCATGTCCTCCATCTTCTCAAGTTAATCAGAGTAAGATCTAAAACTGCAACATTGGGATATGAGTTCAATAATCTTTGGGGGGAAAAGGATCACCAACAAAGACCTTATGGTTTCTCCAACTTCTTCAGAGCCATGAGAAATGAGAAGGAGGCCTGGGGTCAGGCCATCCCTGGGTGGGAAGGGCAGCCTCTCCCCACACTAGATACGTGTGGTCAGTGCCTTCCTACGAGTCCATCATGCGTCCACGGAGATTACTCTTACTTTTATCACAGAGCTCTCTAAAAAGAACCCTTTCAGAGGACAAAGAATCACCTCAACCCTCTTTTTCTCTGATACATAATTACAAGAAAACAACCAACCAAAAAACCCAGGTTCACATCTAAATGAAGATCCTAAATGAGAGGACACTTTCTGTGGGTTACAATTATCACTGAGAGCGAAAGATGGCACTCATCTCCACCTAAAAATACCACATAACAGTATGGATACTTCTGCAAGTTTACTAAAACGGTTCAAGTGTACATTTACAATGGGTGAATTTCACACTATTAAAAATACATGCATCCCTGCCCAGCCTGTGTGGTCCAGTGGCTGAGGGTTGACCTATAAACCAGGAGGTCACAGTTTAACTCCCGGTCAGGGCACGTGCCCAGGTTGTGGCCTCAATCCCTATAGGGGGCATGCAGGAGGCAGCTGATCAGTGATTCTTTCCCGCCATTGATGTTTCTCTCTCTCTCTCCCTCTCCCTTTCCTCTCTTTGAAGTCAATAAAAACTTTTAAAAAAAATATATGTATCCCTAACAAAGGACATCAAACTCATTAAACGTACCATATTTTCCTGCGTATGACTTTTTAATCCAGGAAAATCTCAAAAGTTGGGGGTCGTCTTATACACCAGGTGTAAAAATACCGTAGCTTGCAGTTATGATGGGCATTGCTAACTCGCCAGGGACTTGCCCGGCACTTGCTCTCTCTCTATTGTTTGTTATCTTCCTCCTATCATCATCAGTTCTGGTCGTCTTATACACCGGAAAATACGGTATGTCATATGTGAAAGTTAATCCATGCTACATATATTTGATATTCTTAGCGATATTTCTAAAATGTTTCTAATTATGTGTAGAATAAGAAATTCTAAAAGATAATTAGAATTATAAATTTCATAGAATCCCAGAGCTAAATAAGCTTTCAGTAGTTCTTTTAATGAGCTCCTTGTAACTGTCCACTTTGTAGCTACTGTGCAACTATTTTGTAGGGAGGAAGGAAAGTTCATGTCTATTAGAAACTCTTTTCTCTCTCCTCTGGAGGGCTGTAGTCCTGAAAATGAAAGTTCACCTCTTTGTCCTAACCTCCTCTCCTGCATTATTACCGCAGGCTAACTACCAGCCAAGCTGAATGTCCTTGGGCTGTCTGACTTCTCCTCCTGTGTTCACACTCCCAACCTGGAGGATACTTCCTTCCATCTGCAGGTGACAGCCTTCCACTCATCCTTTAACATGACCTCCAATTCACATTCTCCCAACCCGTCCCTGATTATCCCAAATAGTCACTCTTCTAGAACCCTGCTTCAGCCATGCTCAACACAGCTGCCAAGAAAACATGGCTCAGCACCCGCCCTACCAGACTCTAAGCATCTTGAGGGATGGGACAAAGCCATTCATCATTACATCCCTGAAATCTTCCATCCTCAGTGCTCCATCATTTCTTGTCACATGAATGAACAAATGGTTGCCTCATTTGGGGAGGGCAGAGTTGGGAGATCGAAGGCTTCAGCTACTCCCACCCCTCTCGGGCTCACGTGACTCAGCACGGAGAACCAAACCCAGCATGTTCTCCTCCTTCCCCACCTCCACCTCTCCCTGTTCCTCCATTCCTTGTCCACCCTACTCCTCCTCTATCTCTCTTGTCACCTTCTTCCCCTTGGTTCATTTCTACCCCTCATCCCCATCAAAGTCAACACACACACACACACAGGCTGCTCATCAACAACAGTACATTGTATATAAGCACATAGGCATGGCTCAAGCCTTCATGCACACCCTGTCATTTCTCATGAAGAACAAGTCAGACAGCCTGATCACATAGGCCCGGTTACCAGACTGGCACAGACATGGCAGCCAACATACACCGGCTTCATGTGACAGGCAGCTGCCTGTCGGCCAATCAGGTTTGTTTCAACCATGACTTCTAAGCATGGGTGACGAGTTCCAAAGACACAAACCCTAGCAAAACTGCTACGGTTTAAAAATTTTATTTATTCTTATTGCTACTACTATCTACAATAACATATTTTGTGGGTGCTCCTTATGCCAAGCACTGGTTGAGTCTTTTTTATGCATTACAATGCAGTGGGTGCCAAATATCATCCTTATTTAGTCATTGGGGAAACTGAGGCTTAAAGAAGCTAAACAACTGAAGAACTCACAGGCGGTCAGCAAAGGAGTGAGGATTACTAACCCCAGATCTCTTGGCCTAAAGCCTACCCTCTTTGCCAGGATGCTACATATCCCATAACATTTCAAACAGCATCTTGGAAACATCACCCCAACCAAAAGAGATGAGGAAGCAGGGCCTTACCAGTTGTGATCAAATAGGCATCAGGAACTGTGATATCGCACACATACGGCGGCCTGGTGGTGACCACTGCTGGAGTAGTAACCACGGCCTCGGGAGTGGACGTGGACACAGGATGAAGGGACGGCGAGGGAAGGACCGAGCTGCCCTCGTGGGGATTCTGACTCTGAGGGATGCTGTTCAGGGTGACGTCAATAGCATCGTCGAGGGCAGTGCTGGCAGGAGGCGTGCTCAGTTCAGTGGTTGTGTTCATCGGCAAATCTGTGGGTGTGACCGATGGGCCCACAAATACAGGCCCGGTAGGTACAGGCGAGGGGACCGCTTCAGAAACAGCTGAGGATGCTGAGGACGGGGACACGGTGATGACCAATACTGTGGTGGTAGGAACGACCTTGGAGAGAGAGGGGATGACAGACGTGTGATCACCCACAGCGCTGATATCCCCACTGGAAGGTGCTGGAGTTGAAAAGAGAGATGATTCCGTTAAAGGGGGCGTCGTCTGAAAAGCAGTCAGAAGTGACGCTGAGTGCACTCCAGCCGTCGGAACGTCAAGGATGGGCTCAGAGCTGGAGGGCACCCGAGTGGGGACCGTAGATTCGTGTGGCACAAGTGAAAACTCAAAATAGGAGGTAGTTTCCATGAAAACTGAGGTAAAACGAGCTTCTGAATCTGCCGGTGAAACGGTGGCTGCTTCAGAGAGTGTGAGAGACGTGGAGTAGACGCTTGAGGGAAGTGACATTTCAGAGTAACTAGGTAGAAAAGTGGATGCACTTAAAAGAAGGTCTGAATTCAGCCAGAGCTGAGAAAAGTCAAGGTTTGTGGAATTAGAAACAGAGAGCGGAGGTGACTGCAGATTGAGAGAGTCCAACCACGTACGTGTCTCAACCGCGGTGGGAAAGGGCTGAGAAAGGACGGCTGACAAGTCACTTGACATCTGAGATGGAGACGCAAGTTCTTCTGAAGACAAAGGAACCGAGATGCTGAACTCCAGCGGTGGAGTTGAGAAAAAGCTGGATGTAAACCCCAAGATACTTCCGGTTTCGTGTTGGGAAGCACTGGAGGGTTCTCGGGCAGGGAAACGCGGAGCCTCTACGGAAGGCTCCAAACCATAAGACGTAAAAGGAGTTGGGTCTCTGGAAACAAGTGATGGCGTGTTTCCGGCCGTGACGGAGAAAGACGAGTCGAGGAGAACATCGGGGACAGCTGAGGGAAACACAGCTGTCACGCTGGGCGGCGTTACTTGAGTTTCATCGGCAGAGACGGAGCCAGAGGAAGCAGGATCGAGTGACACTGGCGGGGAGGGCCCGTGCGAAGGAGACACTTGTGTGGTCCTGATGCTCCTCGTGTCCATCTCGGCCGAACGACCCAGGCTTGTTTCTGAGATTTCCACAAACTGAGAGGAAAGTGGAACTATTGGTCTTGAGGGGAAAAGTAGGTTATATTCTTGAGGATCTTCCTCAAATTCAGAGAAGTCCTCTGCTACACTGCTCGGTGGAGAGACGCTGCTCGGGGGAGAGACGCTGCTTGCTTCCCATACGGTCATGGTCTCAGCACTGTCCCCTGACCCCCCGTCTTTCTCCACGAGGCGCGTGGACGGAACGTGCCGCGGCGATGCCACAGAACAGGACCCGCACCACGTGTACGGTCTGAACGGAGATGCTGGGCTCCAGACAGGAGTATCGTCCGCATGATCTGGGACCACTGAACTGCCAGGCAATTCAGATGCTTCCCTAGAATTGCTGGGAAGAACGGGGTCATATGAAACATCAGCTGACTGAATAGAAAAGGACACAAATGCAAGAGGACTTGAAAACAAAGCTGAATTTATGCTGCAGCTGCTGCTAAAAGCAAGGGCCGTCTGGGATACAGCTGCAGTTGGAGATGTTCTTGGAGAGATGGTCTCCTTTAGACTCTGACTCAAAGCAGTGGTCCCATCGGGGTATCTGCCTGTATCCGGGGCCAGAACATCCTCTGGAGGCGCTGAGGCCTCCCCCGAGGGGGGGAATGGCTGAGTGAGGCCATCGCCTGTCGGCTGAGGCACTGATGTGGCGCTAAAAAGGAGGGTTTCTACGCCCTCTGTTCCTGAAGCAACGACCTCCAGCAAAGTCCTGCTTGATGAGCGTCCATACAGCTCAGTAGGATAAAGCACCAAATTCCTACTAGGGGTTGGAATCATGGCCTCAGAAGTGAGAAAAGTTGACAGAAAAAGACTGCAATGACTGGGGGACTCAGCACACGCTGTCGGTTGTTGCATTGTGTCTTGCCAGGATGTCACTTCTTCATCTTGTGAAGGAACAGTGGGCAACGGTGGCGTCAGCATGAAGTCTGCAGTTTCCTGGGGCAGCCCTGGGGGGCCGACTGTGATGTGCTGTATCGGAGAGACCACTTGGGAGGTGACCCACTGAGTTTCCGGCAAAAAGTTATCCATTTCATCGTCATCTATGACCACCTCGTTGCTCGTCACTGGCACGGAATTTGCCACAAAGATGCTGTGATCTGCTGTACTCTGGGTCCGTTTTCCTTGGTTAAGAAAGGCTGTATCAAAAGTAGCAGTGGATGGAGAGGGCATGAGGTGGAGTGGACTGCTCGGCTGGGACCCTGGGGCAGTCTCCGTTAAGGCCGCGTGTGCAGTGCTGTGCGAGGCGCTCTCCTGCAGCGGGTGCTCCGCGGAGGGCGAAGGCGGGCTGTGCTGCTCCACAGAGAGCTCGTCTACAAGGCAAATAAATGCTGGGTCAGCTGCCAGGCCAGCCACACTGCTCACCTTTTGATATAAACATCTACCCTCTGAGCCAATACCCACTCAGTGTGAATACCCACGATTCACAGACGTTAGCTAATTGGAAGCCAGAAACTACCAGCATTACTACCAGTGTAACGTCTGCCAATAGTCACACATTTGAGCTCCAGCTTTACTTCAGCTTGTGTGTGTGCGCACAATGGCATTTTTTCTCTTACTTTCTAATGTCACCACAGAAATCTGGGAATGGAGGCGGCCTTGGGAAACTGTCTAGTCCATTCTCTCGAAAGAGTTGAGAGGAGGTAACTGTACCAGGTCCATGCTCACCCGGACAGAGTGGTGCTGGAGTCTGACTGTAAGCCCTCCTTAATGCCAAGCCCACGCTCCTTCTCTTCCAGAGGGCCGGCTCTTGAGAGAAATGAACATGGCGACTCTAACAGCATCCCTCACTCCCTAGGTCAGAGAGTTCAACAGCTTCCTGGTTAGAGGGCCTTCCACATTTAGGCCTCAGGCAACCTGCAGGATCCGCTCTTCTGGCTCCCTGCTCCAGGTTCACGCCTTCCTGACTGTGCTCTGGCCAAATGAGCTGCCTGCAATTGCCTGAACCAAATTCTCTCTGGCTCAGTACTTGGTACATGCTTGTCCCTCTGCCTGGAATGCCCTTCCCTGGCTCTACCCCCAGATGATGCCTCCTAATCCTGCAGCTGCAGCATAGACACCACCCTCCTCAAGTTGGGTTAGTACCTCTCCAGACCTTCTACAGTCATATCCCTTATCATGCTCCGGGGAAATGACCGGTCTGCTCCTTACACGGTGAGCTTCATGAGGACAGGGACAGGTGATCAACATGTTCCCTTTACATAATGCAAGAGCCAATAAGCATCTGTTACATGAATGAATGAGTGGGCTCTCAGGACCAAGTTCTGATGTGTACCAAAAGCATCTTATCCTCTCAAACTTTTGTACTCCCTGCCCTCATGACAGCTCCCATTATCATGTAAGCTGTGTATGTGTCTCCACCTCAGATTCAGAGAGGCGGGACATGTGGTGGCCGAGGCCCCTGACCACGGCCCAGCACATAGGGTAGTGTCCACTGCAGCACAGGCTGGGGACTAAGCCAGCTATCAGGATTCATGGCAACATCCTCCTCTCACTCAGCCAGACAATCTGTCTGAACACAAGCATGTGAATTAGTATAGGAATAATCTTGAATTCGCTTTTTATTTTTCAAGAGTAAATTATTTCTATTCTATGCCTGGCAATATGGCAGGCTAGCGATTTCTAAGCCTTCCCACTTCATAACATTGAATTGTGGTTAATAAATCTCCAAAAACATCATCTGGTGTGACTGAATGAGCCTGTAAGACAATAGGGGGCATGGCTGAGTACAGGCGAAAAGCAGGAGCTGGACTATGGAAGCCATCGAACACTGAAGTCACCAGGGAGCCTAGAGGGACAGTAGGCCAGGCAGCCTGACACTTAGGCCAGCGACCACCACTTTTTCCATCTTGTGGCACACACACTAATTACTAAAACTCTACAGCACACCAAAAAATACCTATTTTTTGCAGATCTGACCAAACAATAGGAATAATTTGGACTCATTCATATAGGATGGCTATTGTTGTGCTGGCTGTTGTCATTTTTTTATTTGAGAATCTAATGCAAAAGAAGTCAGGGCCCCTGACTATATAGTCAGGTATGGCAAGTTTTAAAAATTCTTGCAGCACACCAGTTGAAAGTAACAAACTTACACCAGAAAAAAAGCTGCTTACTTTGAAGGGTCATATTCCTTTCTATGTAATATCTTTTAAAAATGGACAAGAAAATAAGAAAACCATTTCTTAGAGATTTAAAGTGGTCTCCTAGCAATATTATTTGACATCTGCTGTCTTCTATACAAGCTGGCTCTGGGGTTTCTTGTCTGTGTGCTTTTACCATTTACCCGCCACGTTCCAAACCTGCGTAAGAGCAAACATGGTACTTATTACACAGGTAAAGCAGCGGCTGTTCTTTCCTATCGTGAAGGTTAAAGAGTTACACATTTAAGAAGTCATGACGTCAACATCCTGTCCAACCATGTAGCAAACAAGTTTGAATGTTTTCCAAAGGATAAAGCATCTGTGTTCTAATTTATTTAGATATATAAGATCTGAACAGGGAGTGAGAGTTCTTTTTAAATGAACCAGAAACGTATTTCTAAGTGCACCAGAAGACTACAAGAGATAAAATAACAAGAAAAAGCACTGTTTAGTGGCTAATGTATAAGCCCAAGTAAATTAGAATTCAATAAACTCTGTCTTTGAAGGACAGGGAAGAGGGAAGACGAAGTGGTTAAAAGAATGGAACTTCCAATTAGGAAATTCAAGGTGTGCCAAGTGATGCCTCCCATCTCCCCGTCCCCCGCCACCCTTTTTTTTTTTGGCCAAGTTCCAGGAGAGACACACCAGCGCTGAAAAGACAGCAGCTGAAATGCCAGGGGAATTACTGCTGGAATTAATTCAGGAAGAGCTTAGAAAACCCAGGTGAGTCCCTCTCCCAGCAAAAAAGACTTCAGGGACTCTAATTACAAGCCCCGGAGATCAATTTTCAAGCTCTAAAGCATTAGTTCACAAAAGGTTCTCTCTGTGTTCTCTCAGAGAGAAAGGAACAATGTTGGGGCCATACCAGTGCCCTTCAGACTTCTAAATGCACACAAATGACACGGGGGACCTTACATTTAAATGCAGCGGCTCTCCAGAGGGGCTGTGGTGGGCGCTGAGCTTTAGTGTTGCTTTCAGGTGTGGGCGAGTCTGCAACCAAACTCTAAATAGCAAGTGCTGAGGCTCTTTCTCCCACACAGACCACACAACACATGCTTTCTGGGTGCCTCCCTGATACCTCATCCTGGGCTAGGGTCCTGCCATGCTGTATCAGGGTAAAGAGCAGAAAGTGCCCTCTTGCCATTCTGAGTAACTGATTAAAAATTCACAAGGCAAGCCCACAGAATGCACAACACCGACAGTGGGCTTTGGTGACAGTGCTGTGTCAATGTGTGTGCATGGATTGTAAAAAACATACCAGGGTGATGTCAACAATGGAGGAGGCTGAGCATATGCAGGGGCAGGGGGTGCATGGGAAATCTCTGCACCTCTCCCTCAGTTTTGCTGTGAACCTAAAACTGCTCTTAAAAATATTTTTTAAATATAGATAATATTGAATGGCACCTGTAATTAAAAAATAAATTTAATTTGCCCTGGTGGGGTGGCTTAGTTAATTATGCAGGGGCACCCTCCCATATACCAAAGGTTGTGAGTTCAATTCTAGGTTAGGGTGTATACTAGATATTTCTCTCCCATTGATGTTTCTCTCTCTCTAAAATCAATAAACATATCCTCAGGTGAGGATTAAAAAAATAAAAATAACTTTAATTTAAACATTTAAAAATATATAAAGCATTTTAAAAGCTTTATTATATACTAGAGGCCCGGTGCACGAAATTCATGCACGGGGAATTGAGGGTGTCCCTCAGCCAAGCCTGCACCCTCTCCAATCTGGGACCCCTCGAGGAATGTCCGACTGCCTGTTTAGGCCGGTTTCTGGTAGGATCGGGCCTAAACGGACAGTCAGACATCCTTCTCACAATCCAGGACTGCTGGCTCCAAACTGCTCACCTGCCTGCCTCCCTGATTGCCCCTAACTGCTTCTGCCTGCCAGCCTGATCACCCCCTAACCACTACCCTGCCAGCCTAATAGATGTGTAACTGCTCCCCTCCCAGCCTGTTTGCTCCCAACTTCCCTCCTCTGCCGGCCTGGTCACCCCTAACTACCCTCCCCTGCAGGCTTGATTGCCCCCCAACTGCCCTCCCTTGCAGGCCTGGTCCCTCCCAACTGCCCTCCCATGCTGGCCATTTTGTGGTGGCCATCTTGTGTCTACATGGGGGCAGGACCTTTGACCACATGGGGGCAGCCCTCTTGTGTGTTGGAGTGATGATCAATCTGCATATCACTCTTTTATTAGATAGGATATTTTAATGTTTTTAAAAGCTTTATTATATATAAGCTCTATAATATATATAATACTCCATGTTATATCTATCTACACTAATAAAAGAAACATGCAAATTGACCATACCTCCGCTACGCCCATAAGCCAGTGCATCAGCCAATCAGGAGTGAGTATGCAAATTAACCCAACCAAGATGGCTGTGGCCACGGAGCAAGCAGAAAGCTTGTGATTCCCCTGGCCTCCGCTCAAGGCTACAAAGTTTCAATTACAGAAGATAAATAAATCCCAACAAAAATGGCTGTAGCCCTAACTGGTTTAGTTCAGGGGATAGAGTGTCGGCCTGCGGACTGAAAGGTCCCAGGTTCAATTTGAGTCAAGGGCATGTACCTTGGTTGCAGGCACAACTCCAGTAGAAGGTGTACAGGAGGTAGCTGATCAATGTTTCTCTCTCATTAATGTTTCTAACTCTATCCCTTTCCCTTCCTCTCTGTAAAAACAAAAATCAATAAAATATATATGTAAAAACAAATGGCAGCAGCCACACAGCTGGAGAGAGCAGGAGGCTTGGGTTGTCCCTGGCGATGGAGGAAGCCAAGCTTCCCACCCACCCTGGCTGGCCCTAGCTTCTGCTCAAGGCTACAAAGTTTCAATTATAGAAGATAAATAAATCCCAGATACCAAGACCTCCACTTGGGGTTGCTGGGGGGGCGTGGCCAGCCTGCAAACCACCACAGGCCTGTCACCTGGGCCACCCCATGCCCCAAGGGACCCCAACCCTGATCTGGGACATTCTTCAGGGCAAACCAGCTGACCCCACCTGTGCACCACAGGCCTCTATCCTAACTAATAAAAAAGTGATATGCAAATTGATCATCTCTAGATGATCTGCCCCCATGTGTACACAAGATGGCCACCACAAGATGGCCAGCAGGGGAGGGCCATTGGGAGGTTCCAGGCCCTGCAAGGGAGGGCAGTTATGGTCGATCAGGCCAGTAGGGGAGGGCAATTAGGAAGGACCAGTTGGGGGTGATCAAGCCTGCAAGAAAGGGCAGTTAGGGGTGACCAGGCCAGCAGAGAAGGGAAGCTGGGGGCAAACAGGCTGGCAGGGGAGCAGTTAGACATCAATTAGGCTGGCAGGGTAGTGGTTAGAGGGTGATCAGGCTGTCAGGGAAAAGTGATTAGGGGCAATCAGGAAGGCAGGCAAGCAAGCAGTTGGGAGCCAGCAGTCCTGGATTGTGAGAAGGATGTCCCAGATTGGAGAGGGTACAGGCTGGGCTGAGGGACACACCCCGGCCTCTAGTATATTATCTATAATAATAAAAATATAATATGTTAATTAGATCAGACAGTGGAATGAACTTCTGGATGTCATTCCAGACATCCTACTGGACAAAGCCATGGTGGCAGTGGCCAAGGAAGAAGAGGTTAGAGGATATCAGACAGGCAGTCAGAGTGATGAGGGGCAAGCAGACAGGCAGATAGAGGCAGTGAGCCATCATCAGGCAGGCAAGCAATTAGTGGTGATCAGGCAGGCAGGGGGATTAGGGTCAATCAGGCGGCAGGTGAGCAATTAGAGGTGATCAGGCAGGCAGGCAAGTGGCTATGGGTGTCAGGCAGGCAGGAGAGTGGTTAGGGTCAATGAGGCAGGCAGAAAGAGGGTTTAGGGTCAATCAGGCAGGCAGGCAGAGTGGTTAGGGGTGATGAGGCAGGCAGGCAGAGTGGTTAAGTATAATCAGGCAGGCAGGCAGAGTGGTCAGTAGTGACCAGGTAGGCAAGCAGGTAAGTGGTTAGGAGCCAGCAGTGTCAGATTGTGAGAGGGATGCCTAGCAGTCAGACATCCCTCAGCCCAGGCTGTGCCCCGTATTGTGAGAGCTTGTAGGCTGGGCTGATGGACATCCCCAACACTGGTGCATGAATTTCATGCATCAGGCCTCTAGAATATATTATAAAGCTTATTATAAACTAGATGCCCAGTGCACAGGGAGCAGGGATGTCCCTTAGCCCAGCCTGCGCCCTCTCCAATCTGGGACCCCTTGAGAGATGTCTGACTGCCCATTTAGGCTCGATTCTGGTACGATTGGGCTTAAATGGGCAGTAGGACATCCTTCTCACAATCCAGGACTACTGGCTCCAAACTGCTTGCCTGCCTGCCTCCCTGATTGCCCCTAACCGCTTCTGCCTGTCAGCCTGACCACCTGCTAACCACTACACTGCCAGCCTAATTGATGTCTAACTGCTCCCCTTCCAGCCTGTTTGCCCCCAACTTCTCTCCTCTGCTAGCCTGGTCACCCCTAACTGCCCTCCCTTGCAGGTCTGGTCCCTCCCAACTGCCCTCCCCTGCTGGCCTGATCACCCACAACTGCCCTCCCTTGCAGGGCCTGGAACCTCCCAATGGCCCTCCCCTGCTGGCCATCTTGTGGTGGTCATCTTGTGTCCACATGGGAGCAGGATCTTTGACCACCTGAGGGCAGCCCTCTTGTGTGTTGGAGTGATGGTCAATCTGCAAATTACTCTTTTATTAGATAGGATAGAGGCCTGGTTAATAGGTGGGGGCCAGCTGGTTTGCCCTGAAGAGTGTCTCAGATCAGGGTGGGGATTCCTTTGGGGTGAGGGGCGGCCTGGGTGAGGGGCCTGTGGAGGTTTGTAAGCCGGCCACACACCCCAGAGGCCCTGGTATCTGGGATTAATCTATGTCTACAATTGAAACTTTGTAGCCTGGAGCGGAGCCAAGCCTTCTGCTCACTCTGTGGCGGCAGCCATTTCTGTTTGAAACTTTGTAGCCTAGAGTGGAGGCGTAGGCCAGCAACAGCAGGCTGAAAGCTTGGCTTCCTCCATTGCCAGGGAAACCCAAGCCTCTGTTCTCTCCAGCTCAGTGGCTGCCACCATTTCTGTAGCTTTTATAATTGACACTATAGCATTGAGTGGAGGCCTAGGCCCACAACGGCAGGCAGAAAGCTTGGCTTCCTCTGTTGCCAGGGAAACCCAAGCCTTCCTCCTGGTCTCAGTGGTGGCAGTCATCTTGGTTGGGGTTTATTTGCATAATCTGCTCCTGATTAGCTGGTGGGCATGGCAGTGGGTGTAGCGAAGGTATGGTCAAATTTGCATATTACTCTTTTATTAGATAGTATAATAAAGCTTTTAAAAAACACTTTTTAAAAACATAGAGAAATACCTATCTCTAGGAACATGTTCATCTTACACATGCAAGATAATTTGGTGTTTTACTTAACTTTTTTTGAATTTTTCTATTTGAAAATCTTCCCTACATATAATAGTCAATCACAGAGTCATGGACTTCTCAAGCTGAATGAATCCTTTAAGACGGTGGCCAATCCCCACCCACTGCCAACGAGGCTCAAAGAGTTTAAGCTGACTTGCTTAAAATAGCCCCGGGGCAGAGCCAGCCTGGAAACGCAGGTTCATGAGCTCTCAGGGCTTGAACACTCTTTACACCACACCAATTAGTCAAATTAGTCCATTTCATTAAAACTGCTAGTGAAGAAATTATACTGCAAAGCGTGTTATATTATAATGTAGCTGAGGGCACACACTCAGTTCTGTCACTAAAACCTACAGGAAGGCCTGCATTTTGAGCTGTGAGGCCCCTTGTCCACCTGGGGACAGCTGGCAGCTGCAGACAAGGCACGAGGAAACAAAACCCCTCAGAGGGCTGGCCTTCAAAACCCAAGGGACAGCAGCATCAAAAATCTCTACAGGGTTTGCTTCAAATAGAACCATCATTTTCACTTCTTTGCTACATTGTGGAGTTTTCAAAACATGATGAGTCCTCTCCACTCCGTGGACAGTGAGCCTCCCACAAAACAAGAGCCCTTGGCATTTCTACGAGTTAAAAAAATGCACGGGCACTGGTCAGATTATTCAACCTTCTTACCCATTTTGGCAACTCGTTAGCAACTTTCCTTCTTCTTTTAGTTCTCAGGTTGTCCTGAGGGAACTTCAGTGACTATTAAAACCACCCTTCCCCATTTTTTCATTTTTCTTCCTGGTTTAGCAAATGGTGTCTTTCTTCCATTTCTTTCTCCCACCCCAACTGTACAGTAACTAATACCTTTTACCAGGTTACTCTTCCTTCTAACCAGTACTGGTTTTATTATTAAATAGCAAATAGATAAGAAAAACTTTATAAAAGTATAGAGAACAGACTGACAGCTGTCCGAAGGGAAAAGGGTTGCAAAGCTGGGTAAAAAAAGGTAAAGGAATTAGGGAAAAAAAAACAAAACCACACACACATACAAACTCATAGACACAGACAACAGCATGATGATTACCAGAGGGAAAGATGCTTTTTACCTCCGTAAAAAACAATCTGGAGGAAATTTTTTTTTTAATTTTATTTGCTGGGTATCATCCTATCTAATAAAAGAGTAACATGCAAATGTGACAGTACCTTGGCTCCTGATTGGCTATGCTACCAGCCAAGCAGGGGGTGGGGCCAAGCGGTGGGACCGAGCGACATGAGGGCTGGGCCCCAGGAGTGGAGATGAAGCAGTAGTGGCGGCGAGTGCCAGGGTGCCGTGGCCGCCCAAGCTGTGTGCAGAGGCAGCTGGGCAGGGGCAGCAGCTGTGAGCGCCCCGCGGTCCCCATGCGCTGCGCGCAGAGGCGGTGGGCAGGGGGAGTGCCCCTCGGCCCCTGTGCACTGTGTGCAGAGGCGGTTGGGCAGGGATGGTGGCTGGGAACACCCCGCTGCCCCCGTACGGCAGGGCGGGGCCCGACCCCCAGGTGCTGCGCATGGAAGTGGCAGTGAGCGCCCAGTCCCTGGGGCTGGGTGGTCACAGGCAACTGGGACTGAGCTGAGCAGGGAGATGGCTGGGTGACCAAGGCCAGCTTAAGGCCTTGGGCAGGCTGGGGTTGAGCCATCAGTTGGACATCCCCTAAGAGCTCCCAGTATGTGAGAGGGGGCAGGTTGGGCTGAGGGACCACCCACCCCCAGTGCACGAATTTTGTGCACAGGGCCACTAGTATCTAAAAAAGAGACACTCACACTGTTGCAAAGATGGTGGCACCCATGACCAATAAGGAGGGAATATGCTAATTGACTGTCCTGCCCTCAAAGATAGTGGCATCCATAGCCAATAAGAAAGGATTATGCTAATTGACCATCACACCATCAAAGATGGTAGTGCCCACAGCCACAAGATGACAGCGCCCAGTCCCCTTTGCCATGCGCCTACCTCTGGAGCCACACAGTCCCCTCAGCCTCCCAGCAGCCCAGGGCCACCCGAGGCTCAGGTAACCAGGGCTAATGGAGGCATCACCTTCCCCTGATCACCAAATTGCCTCCTGCCCCTAAGGGCTCCTAGACTGTGAGAGGGGAAAGGACGGGCTGAGAAAACCTCCCTCCAGTGCATGAATTTTCTTTTTATTTTTAATCTTTATTGTTCAGTTTATTAATTACATTGTTCCCCTTTTTCCCCCCTATAGCTCCTCTCCACCCAGTACTCATCCCACCCTTCGCCCTCATCTCCCCCCTCACTGTCCTCTCCCATAGGTGCATGATTTTTGTCCAGTCTCTGGCTGCACTTCTCACACCTCTTTTGTCCCCAAGAATTGTCAGTCCATTCCCTCTATGTCCGAGATTCTGTTATATTCACCAGTTTATCCTGTTCATCAGATTATTAATTCACTTGATTTTTAGATTCATTTGTTATTAGATGTGTATTTGTTGTTCATAATTTATATTTTTACCTTTTTCTTCTTCCTCTTCTTATAGAATATCTTTCAGTAACTCATATAATATTGATTTGGCGGTGATGAACTCCTTTAGCTTTTTCTTATCTGCGAAGCACTTTATCTGATCTTCAATTCTGAATGATAGCTTTGCTGGGTAGAGTAATCTTGGTTATAGATTCTTGCTATTCATCACTTTAAATATTTCTTGCCATTCCTGTCTGGCCTGCATCGTTTCTGTTGAGAAATCCGCTGACAATCATATGGGTGCTCCCTTATAGGTAACTAACTGTTTTTCTCTTGCTGCTTTTAATATTTCTCTTTATCTTTTGCTCTTGGCATTTTAATTATGATGTGTCTTGGTGTGGTCCTCTTTAGATTCCTATATTTTGGGGTTCTGTGTACTTCTTGGACTTTTAAGTCAGTTTCTTTCACCAGGTGTGGGAAGTTTTCAGTCACTATTTCTTCAAGTCGGTTTTCATTAACTTGCTCTCTTTTTCTGGCATCCCTATAATTCGGATGTTGGTATGCTTGAGGTTGTCCCAGAGGCCCCTGACACCATCTTCAATTTTTTGGATTCTTTTGGCTTCTTGCTTTTCCAGCCGAGTGGATTTTGCTTCTTTGTATTTCAAATCTTAGATTTGGTTCTTGGGGTCCTCTGGATTGCTTTTAGGTCTTTGTGTAATATTTTTTATTTCAGTCAGTGTATGCTTAATTTCTGGTTGGTCCTTTTTCATATTCTCATAAGTCTCATTCATGTCCTCGTAGATCTTGTTCATTTCCTTATAGGTCTCAGCCTTTTCTAGGAGCCTCTTGAAAAACCTTATAACTGTGGTTTTGAACTCTATGCCTAGTCGTCTTTTTTCCTCCATTTCTTTCACACCTGATTTCTTTCCATTTCTCTGCATTGTGGCTGCTTTCCTGAGTTGGTCCATTAGCTTTGTGTGGTAGATGTCCTCTAAGGGATAGTGGCTCAGCCTCCCCAGTTACCTGAGGTGGATACTCTTGCTGCAGCCCTTTATGGGTGGTACAGTATTGTTGAAGTTAAGCCCAGCTTATTGTTGTTAGCACTAGGAGGGTTTGACCTCCAGGCTAAAACTGTGTTTTGGGTAAGCTGTGTTCAGGTTAAATGGGCGGAGTCTCCAGGCTGAGCAGGCAGCATCAGCTCTGCCCTATGCGGCACCGGTCTCTGTGCTGGGTGGTAATGGCCGCACGCACCTCCAAGAGAAAGCCGTCACCGAGCTCCACCTGCTGCCAGACAATTCAGCCTCTCCCCAGATGAGTCTGCACACCCACAGTCTCGCCCAGGGTTTTAAAACAAAGCAGTCCAGTGCTCTCCTGAACGAGGGAGCAAGTCATGAGTCCTCTTTGTGCAGTTGCACACTTCTGTTCTCAAGTTTACATGCAAACTGCTCTTCCCAAGTTTATGCGCACTCCCCACAAGCTCACCCTCTCCACAAGCTCACAGACCTCTGCTGCGCCCAGGTTTCAGTGTGCCTTCCCACTGTCCAGTTTCACCCGTATGAGTGTGGGTTCCCTGGACCTCGCTTGGAACTGGGGAATCAGTGCAGTGGGATGTCTTTGTCTCCCCCGTTCGAGAAAACCGGCCGGGTTTGCAGCCACCCGCTCTCTCCACTGGTGCGCATGCACGGCTCCAAACCTCTAATTCTGCGCATATATTCAACACTTTCCTCCGCCGCTCCTCTGAGTCACAGTGTCCTATCTTTACTTTTATTTGTGGAATTTTCACTCAGCCAGCTTTCCGGTGATTCTGGATGATGTTTGTTCTGTTGTTAAGTTGTAGTTTTGGAATTGTTGTGTGGGGCAGCAAGATAGGTGTTTACCTATGCCACCATCTTGGTTCCTTCTTCTCAATCTCCAGTGCATGAACTTACATGCACCGGGCCTCTAGTGTAGATCTACACTAATAAAAGAGATAGATGAAAACTGACTGTACCTCTGCAACACTCGACCATCCAATCAGGGCTGAATATGCAAATTAACCCAACAAAGATGGTGGGTTAATTTGCATTCGCAGGTGCCAAGTGGCCGGGGGCAGGGCGACACCAAGCCATGCCCGCAGGCTCCCGGGACCATCGCTGGCCCCAGGAGACAAGGGCGCAGCATAAAGCCACACCCACAGGCTCCCAGAACCATTGCCAGCCCCAGGAGGCGAGGGTGGCCATGCAGCTTGACAGTAGACAGCAGAGCCGGCTTGGCCGTAGCCATGGCGACCCAAAAGCAGGCAAGCATGGCCCAAAGGCAGCACCCAGCAGAACCTGCTTGCCCATCACTGTGGTGTGGAGCAGGCAGGGCCTGCAGAGAGCAGAGAACCTGGGGGAGCGGGCCTAACCTGTCAGTAGGACATTCCCTGAGGGCTCCCAGATTGGAGAGGGTTCAAGTCAGGCTGAGGGACCCCCTGCCCTATGCATGAATTTCATGCACCAGGCCTCTAGTAGTAATATAAAGAACATCTGAATTCCCATCTTCCAGTTTAAGAAAAAAGAATATTACCCTTATCTCTGGCATTCCCTGTACACCCTCCTGTCTACCCCTCCCCATCTCTTCCCTTCCTTCCCACTAAGGGAACCACTATTTGGAATTATGTATCCTTATAGCCTTGCTTTTCTTTATAATTTTACCAGATGTATTCATCCCTAAAGAATATACTCAACTTTGTATATCCTCAAACTTTATCAAAATTAAATTATACTGTATGAATTCTACTGCAACTTATTTTTTCACTCAATATTTTTTTATAATCATCCATGTGTGTTTTTTGCATGTAAATGCAATTATTTTCACTTCAATATGAATGCCTCCCTATGACTATACCAAAATATATTTATCTACCTACTGTTGATGGACAGTTGAACTATTGTCAATTTTTGTTATTAGAAACATTTCCGACATGAACCTTCTTACCCATCTCCTGGTACACATGTGTATATATTATGTATGTGCATGTGTATATATACATATGTGTAGGTATGTGTGTATAAGTATGTGTTTGTGTATATGCATTTGGGGAAAAGTAGGTTAACAGTTGTATGTGAAATAGTTAATAAAGCTATTGTAATCATCATAACCTGCATGTCTTTTCCATACAAACAATGGTAAATCACTTTTGTACCCCCTCCCCCTGTACTAGTATATGTATGTGTGTGAGCATGTGGGTGCATGAGTGTATACTGATGTGTGAAGCATGTATGTAGATATTTATTCATGCATGGGTACAGAATTACCAGGTTCAAGGATATGTCCACCTGCAACTTTACTAAATAATACCAAATAAACTTTCGAAGTAGTTGAATCAATTTACACTCCCATTCTTGATTGCTGCAAATCCAGAGTTTCTTCTCCATGTTGGAGTCGGGTCTAGTATAGCTTCAGGCTAGCTAGGCCTGTGTTCCTGTAGCAGTCCATTGATCCACTGTATATATAGGGGTTGGCATGGTTGTGGGCCATATGGGTGGATGCAAGGAAGCAGGAACAAAAGAGCCCCACAAAAGAGCAGCGAGAGAATGAATTCCTTTTTTAGGGGATTGTATATTCCCAAATTTTTACATTCTTGCAGTGGACACATCTATTCTAGCCAACTATCTCTGTCTCCAGGTTTGATTGACAGGCAAGTGCCTTCCCTAGGTTTCCCCCCAACTCCTTCACTACCTCCCCAGCCCCTATTTTACTGGCCATGCATTTATCTTCCCTTTGTTGGATCCCTTCCCCCAATGTTTTGCAGGGAATAGATGGCTGTTCCCTGGAGAGTGTGGAATTGCGGCTTCCTGGTGAAGCTGCACAAATGATATGCCTATAATGTCTGGCTTCCCTCTTTGCTCTTTTCCTATCCTATTTCATAAAAGGATAATATGCAAATCTACCAAACAGTGGAACAACTGGTCACTATGGCCCACAATGACCACAAGGGGGCAGATGCTCAACGCAAGAGCTATCCTCTGGTGGTCAGTGCGCTCCCACAGGGGGAGTGCCGCTCAGCCAGAAGCTGGACTAATGGCTGGTGAGCACAGCGGTGGTGGAAGGAGCCTCTCTCACCTCCGCAGCAGCGCTAAGGATGTCCGATAGCAGCTTAGACCTGCTCCCTGAGAGGCCTAACCCATCAGTCAGACATCCCCCTAGGGCAATGGTCAGCAAATTGCAGCTTGCGAGCCACATGCAACTCTTTGGCCCCTTGAGTGTGGCTCTTCCACAAAATACCACAGCCTGGGTGAGTCTATTTTGAAAAAGTGGCATTATAAGAAGTTTAAAAAATTTGGCTCTCAAAAGAAATTTCAATCATTATACTGTTGATATTTGGCTCTGTTGACTAATGAGTTTGCCAACCACTGCCTTAGGGCTCTGGACTGCTAAAGGCTGAAGGTCAAGCTGAGGGAATGCCCCCAACTCACCCCCCCGTGCATGAATGTCATGCACCAGGCTTCTATCCTATATAATAAAGGAGTAATCTGCAAATTGACCATACCTTCGCTATACCCACCGGCCACGCCCACCGGCCAATCAGGAGTGGGGGGCGCGGGCTGAGGCCACTGAGGCATGTATGAGGCAGCCGGGGCTAAGACCAGGGCTGGTGGGGAGGTGAGGGGCGGGGCCAAGGCGGCTGGGGTAGAACCAGCCATTGGCCCCATTGCAGGGCGATAGCTGGGTGCCCAAGGCCTAAAGCTTCAGCCAGGAGTGAGTGGTTAGTAGGACATCCCCTGAAGGCTCCCAGTATGTGTGAGGGGGCAGGTTGGGCTGAGGGATCACCCATCCCCAGTGCACAAATTTCATGCACCAGGCCCCTAGTATATTAATAACTAGCTAATCACAACAGTATCACCTACTGCTGCAGTGTGGAGAACAGGTTAATGGGAGCAAGAAGAAATGTGGAGAGATCAGTTAAAGGTCACAGGACCTGAAGCCTGAGATGATGATGGCTTAGATGAGAATGGGTTGTTGTTGTTTGGTTTTTGAAGTTTTTTTTAGAACTTTGTTAATTTATTGTGGCTTATAAACCATCAGCATCACCTGGGAGTGTTTCAGAAGCGGAGCCTCTTATGCCCATTGACCCCTGTGTCAGAAACTGCTTTTATCAAGATCCCCAGGAGATTCATGTGCCTGTTAAACTGTGAGAAGCACAGCCTGAGATTTTTTTTAAGAAAAAATCCACATGAAGGTATCAAGTTTGCCAGCAGATATCTGAATCTGGAGATAAATAAACCTGGAAAAATAAGAGAAGAAGGTCTGAGAAGCAGGGGGAAACCAGGAACGTGAGATGAGAAGAAAACAGCAAAAGTGATTAGGACTGAGGCAGGAATGACCTGGGGGGGGTGGGATGACCCCGAGAGGAGAAGAAAAGAAAGGATGCGCTGCGGCTCCTAGATGAGACAGCAGGTGCTTTGGCCTCGTGGTGGCAGAAGCCAGGTTAATGTGGACTGAGAATGAATGACAGGTGACAGAATGGGGATTATGTACAAACAACTCTTTTGAGAGGTTTAGTTGTGTAGGGAAGGGAGGGATAAGCGGGGAACTGGAATGGTCCAAGGAAGGTTGTTTGGTCCTCAGACAAAGAATCACCAAGGAGCTCGTTAAAGAGGCAGCTTCTGAAAATGCAAAACATCAGTCAAATCAAGAGAAAACAACAGGCAAACCCAGAGACAATCTCTTCAAAGATCTCAAGGTCATAAAACACAAAGACTGAGGGACTGTCACAGACGAGGAAGACTAAGAGGATGTGACATCCAAATGCAATGTGTGATTCTGGGCAGAAAAACTGGGAAAACCAGTGAGAGCCTATAAAGTCTGCAGTCTAGTTAACACATTTATACCAACATCAACTTCTGAGTTTTGATTATTCTACTATGACTCCACAGATGTTAATATTAGGGAACGCTGGGTAAATGGTATATGCCAGTGGTCAACAAACTGTGGCTTGCAAGCCACATGCAAATCTCTGGCCCCTATTTTGAAGAAGTGGCATTAGATGAAGTTTAAAAAATGTGGCTCTCAAAAGAAATTTCAATCGTTGTACTGTTGATATTTGGCTCTGCTGACTAATGAGTTTGCCAACCACTGGATATGCGAACTCTATATTAACTTTGCTATACATCTAAAATTCTTCCAAAATAAACCTAAAATAACTCAGGTTCTCATCTAGTCAGCTGGGCCTGGGGTTCAGGAATTGATGAGTATGTTTGTGTTTATTGCTGTCCTTGTTGTCTGCTTCAAAACAATACCATAAATAATTCTAATGCAAGTACAGGAACCTTTTTTTTGAAACTGCTGGACCAGAGCAATGCTGATGGAACCGAAGATGAGGAGGAGAAGTGATGAGCCCAGGTGGCTGAGAAGAAAGAAGAAAATGAAATCCAGAGAGGATGAGAGCAGAAACTGGTCAGCTGCACAGACTTGCTGGTGAAAATGGAATTCTGGTCAGGGTGGAGGCTGGGCAGCGTGCACCAGGACAGTGGAGGGCGTGTGAAACACACATGGAGAGCAGGGGGAGGGGGTGCCTCCAGACAGGAAATCTGATGGCCTGTCTTTACCATGGGAACTACAGCCTGAAACCAGAAAGCAGGTTTCACACATCCCATGTAAGGAAAACAGCGGTGCTCAAATCAGCGTTTCGGACTACAGCTGGCCCTGGGAACTTACCCAAAGAACAATCGCTGATGAGCTCTCTACTCAGAAAAGTATCCACCTCAGGAGAAATGACAGATAACTGACTGCCAATCCCCAATGTTTAAGATCTCAAAACTAGGTAAAAACCTCTTTTAGAAATCTTCCTTTGACATCCTTTGTTTCTTAACTTTTCTTCAGTCACAGAAAACATTAAAATGTCTGAACCGCCGCCATATTTCACATCTGGTATGGAGTGAATTGTGCCATTCCTCCCCAACTCATATGTTGAAGGTCTAACCCCAATGTAACTGTATTTGGAGATAGGGCCTTAGGGGGTAACGCTAAATGAGGTCACGAGGGTGGGCCTTGATCCAATGGATTGGCATCCTCCTAAGAGAGACAGACCGCAGAGCTCGCTCTCTTGGCCACTCTCACAGAGGAAAGGCTGTGGAAGAGCACAGCAAGAGCAGCTTTGCCAGAAACCAATCCTACTGGCACTCCGATCTCGAACTTTTAGCCTCCAGAAGTAGGAGAAAATAAAGTTCTGTTGTTGAAGTAATGCAGTGTGTGGCACTTCACTATGGCAGCCCTACTAAGATGACAGCTGTCTTTCCTGGCTCCAACAAGAGGCCCTGTGGACAGAGATGATCAGAAACAGGACCTGGAGGCCTCAGGTCTCACTTGGCCCACCCCAAGTTACCTAACTGCCAACCTTGTATAAGTCACCTCCCATTCCTGGGTCTCAGTTCCCTCTTCTGCGAATAAGATACAGGGTTTCTGCCCTGCCCGGTGGCTCATTTGGTTGGAGCGTTGACCCGTACAATGAAAGGTCATGGATTCGATTCCCAGTCAGGGCACATATGGGAAGCAACCAATCAATGTCTGTCTGTCTGTCTGTCTCTCTCTCTCTCTCCATCCCCCTCTCCCTTCTTTCACTAAAATCAATAAAACGTATCCTTGGGTTCCTGAGAATTGCCATCAGGAGAATGGGTGTTAGCATGTTGACTTTCTATGGGCAAACATGAACAATGGCCCGGTGCTAGTGCAGTAAGGTTTTCTCTGTCGTCTGCAATGGAAATAACTGGCTACATAAGCAGAAGGGGATTCAATGGAAGGATAACCAAAGGGTTCACAGAATAAACAGGGCAACTCAGGGTCAGAACACCATCAAGGCCACGGAGAAGCCCTCTGGGGTCTCACTGCTGGGGGTGTCCACCAATGACACCAAGCTGGGGCTGCCACTGGCACAGCTCCCATGGGCCCTCCAGTCCCCTCAAAATTCAAAGTCCAGCTGGGAGTGCCCCCTGGTCACACGTAGGTCACAGGCCACATTGCCTGGTCAGCCCTGCAGCCCTCTGAACCTCACACAGTGAAGGCTTCCCCAGGAAGGGAGAGGGTAACCTTCAAATGACAAATGCCACTGCATCAGTAGTGGGGGCTTTAGTTTTAGCTAACAAAATACACAACTCTTCAGCAAGGGAGCCAAAAGCTCCAGAACATTCCACAGAGAACAGGTCCTGTTCTATCTAAAACTTTCTCAGTTCCCCAGGAGAAATCACTCATAGTCAGTCAACCTCCCCCTTCCTCCTCTAGTGATGGGGAGACAGATAACAATTGTGACTTCACTGGAACATGAAAAGAAGTAATGAGAAACTTCAGGAAAAAAATTGCAATCAAACAATACTGAAATGATGGTACCACCAAGCCTTCTAAAAATGCATGTTATTATAGTTAAAACACCAGCATAGGCTTCATGGTGGGATTTAGGATCCTCTGTTTCTTTGCATTATTTTCTCATTGAAAGAGATAGGGATACTAAAATGTTCGGTTAATTCAATGTGTGGTACAGAGAGAACCAAGATGGCGGCATAGGTAAACACCTATTGTTCTGACTTGCACAACAATTCAAAAACTACAACATAACAACAAAACAAACATCACCCAGAATCACCGGAAAGCTGGCTGAGTGAAAACTCCACAAATAAAAGTAAAGGTGGGACACTGAGACTCAGAAGAACGGTGGGAGCGCAGCCTTGAAGATCACGCGGAAACAGGTTAGGAGCTGTCCTGGGCGCGCGCGCGGGCTGTAGGGCTGGAGCAGCAATCCCAGCTGGATTCTGCCAACGGGGAGAGTGGAGACGTCCCACTGCATGGATTCCCCAGTGCCAGGCGAGGTCCGAGATCTGGGGGACGCACCCTGGAAGCCGGGCACGGCAGAGGTCTCCTAGTCTGCGGAAAAACCAGGTAGCTGGGAAAAGAAGTTTGCGTGCAAGTAAACTGTGCGACAGCACAGACGCGTGACTTGCTCCCTGGAAACTGGTCTCCTGGTCCCGGAAACCACCATACTGCTTTGTTTTACAACCCTGGGCGAGACTTTGGGTGTGCAGACTCATTTGGGGAGAGGCAGAGTTGTCTTGCAAGGGGAAGAGACTAGCGGCTTTCTCTTGGAGGTGCCTGCCACCATCTCCATCCAACAGAGACCTGCAGGTGCGAGCACCGCATAGGACACAGCTGACACTGAGGCTGCCTGCTCAGCTCAGAGACTCCACCCATCCAACCTGAACACAGTCTCCCTTCACAGCTAATTGGCCTGGAGGTCAAACCCTCTTAGGGCTAACAACAACAAGCTGGGCTTAAATTCAAAAATACTGTACAACCCATAAGGGATTGCAGTAAGAGTACCCACCTCAGGTAACTGGGGAGGCTGTGCCACTGAACCTTAGAGGACATCTACCACATAAAGCAGCCACCATGCAGAGATATGGAAAGAAACCAGGTGTGAAAGAATGGAGGAAAAAAGACGACTAGACATAGAGTTCAAAACCACGGTTATAAGGCTTTTCAAGAGGCTCCTAGAAAAGGCCGATGAACTTAATGAGAACTATGAGGAAATAAACCAGATCAACGAGGAAATAAATAAGACCAACCAGGAAATGAATGAGACTTACAAGGAAATGAATGAGACCCTCGAGGAAATGAATAAGACCTCTGAGGATATGAACCAGATCCTCACGGATATGAAAAAGGACCAACTAGAAATCAAGCATACACTGACTGAAATAAAAAATATTACACAAAGTCCTAAAAGCAGTCCAGAGGGCCACAAGAACCAAGTCAAAGATTTGAAATACAAAGAACCAAAATCCACTCGGCTGGAAAAGCAAGAAACAAAAAGAATCCAGATAATTGAAGATAGTGTAAGGGGCCTCTGGGACAACCTCAAGCGTGCCAATATCCGAATTATTGGGGTGCCAGAAAAAGAGAGAGAGCAAGGTAATGAAAACCTACTTGAAGAAATAGTGACTGAAAACTTCCCTCACCTGGTGAAAGAAACTGACTTAAAAGTCCAAGAAGTACACAGAACCCCAAAATATAGGAATCTAAAGAGGACCACACCAAGACACATCATAATTAAAATGCCAAGAGCAAAAGATAAAGAGAGAATATTAAAAGCAGCAAGAGAAAAACAGTTGGTTACCTACAGGGGAGCACCCATACGATTGTCAGCAGATTTCTCAACAGAAACGATGCAGGCCAGACGCGAGTGGCAAGAAATATTCAAAGTGATGCATAGCAAGAATCTACAACCAAGATTACTCTATTCAGCAAAGCTATCATTCAGAATTGAAGGCCAGATAAAGTGCTTTGCAGATAAGAAAAAGCTAAAGGAGTTCATCACCACCAAACCAATATTATACGAAATGCTGAAAGATATTCTTTAAGAAGAGGAGGAAGAAAAAGGTAAAAATATAAATTATGAACAACAAATACACATCTATCAACAAATGAATCTAAAAATCAAGTGAATTAATAAGCTGATGAACAGGATAAACTGGTGAATATAACAGAATCATGGACATAGAGAGGGAATGGACTGACAATTCTTGGGGAGAAAAGGGGTATGGGAAGTACAGCCAGAGACTGGACAAAAATCTTTCAACAATGGGAGAGGACAGTGGGGAAGGGGAGGTGAGGGTGGAGGGTGGGATGGGTACAGGGTGGAGGGGAGCTATAGGGGGATAAAAAAAAGGGGGGAAACAATGTAATTAATAAACTGAACAATAAAGATAAAATAAAAATTTTAAAAATCATAGTGGAAAAAAAAGTGTGGTACAGAGTATTTATCAGAAGATGCTGTGTTTCACTTTGTTCTGTTTTATTCTTTCCCAAATAAAATGCAATCTTCTTTACCAACCTGGAAAGCAAGCCTGTCAGCACTTTAAGTAACCAAAACAAAACAAACTAAATACTCGATTCACTGAGAACAAAAGGGGGGGAAATTCTCAGTCAGCCATCTGTTTCTAAAATAATTTAATTCAAAACACAGTCCCATTACGGGGAAAAGGACACCATCGGCTTTGAGATAATCTCCTGTCTCCGATTACTCTCAGAGCTGGAATGGCATAGGACAGCCTATGACTAAGCATGAGGAGGCACTTTCCCTCCCAAACCCAGAGCCAGCAGCCACGGTCCCCACTCAAACGCCCAAGCCCCAAACAAAATGACCAAGAGACATCACTGTCTGGGTGGGTGGGTCTAATTCCAGCCAACAGTACAGAGCTTATGCGGCAGGCTCAGTCGCTTATTCAGCTCTAACATAAGTTTTATTTTATATCGAGGGAGCAGGACACTTAAAAGAGAGAGAAGGGGGGCATTTTGGCTAGAAGCAGACGCACGGACAAAGGCTCCAGGTCTTGACAATGGGGGATGTGTCTGTGGAACAAACAGCAGTGGCTCCAATGGGCTGCCGAGAACACTAGGAAAGTTGACTGAGGAGTGTGAGAATGTCTGTAGACAATGGGGAGCCACTGGATATTTTGAGCAAAATGGCCTTTTTATCAAAGTTAAGCTGTGGGAGAATCAGCTTGGCAGAGTGAAGCACAAGACGGTGACCTACCTCACGCCCAGGTACTCAATAGAGGGGTCGGGGTATGGAGAGAATGACCAGACATGAATGGGAAAGAAGGTGTAAGTAAAAGAAACCACACTAAAAAGCTAAAGGAGTTCATCACCACCAAACCAATATTATATGAAATGCTGAAAGATATTCTTTAAGAAGAGGAAAAAGAAAAAGATAAAAGTGTAAATTATGAACAACAAATACACATCTATCAACAAATGAATCTAAAAATCAAGTGAATTAATAAGCTGATGAACAGGATAAACTGGTGAATGTAACAGAATCCCGGACATAGAGAGGGAATGGACTGACAACTCTTGGGGAGAAAGGGGGTGTGGGAAGTGCAGCAAGAGACTGGACAAAAATCATGCACCTATGAGAGAGTACAGTGGTGGGGGGTGTGGGCGGAGGGTGGGATGGGTACCAGATGGAGGGGAACTATAGGGTGAAAAAAAAGGGGAACAATGTAATTAATAAACTGAACAATAAAGATTTAAAAAATAATAATAAAATAAAATAAGAAACCACACTAAGGTCAAAGAGATGGTAAGACTTAGCAGCTGATGGGATGATGGGCCAAGAGAGAAGAAAAAGTCCAAAGTGATTTTAAATTTATTTATTATTTATTTATTTATTTATTTATTTATTTATTTTAGAGAGAGAGGGAGAAAAAGGGAGAGAGAAGAGAAACATAGATTGGCTGCCTCCTGCATGTCCCCTACTGGGGACGGAGCCCGCCACCCAGGCCAGAATCCAACTAGTAACCTTTCAGTGCAAACGACACCACCTAACCCACTAAACCACACCAGCCACGGCCCCAAGGTGATTCTGAGTCAACTGCCCACTGCAGACATATCTACCCGGCCCTTCATAAAGCCCTGGTCCTCCCTCATACGCCAGTTAATCACTCAGTCTCATAGTCAGGTTCTTCTAGTTAATCCCATCCCTTATCACCACGCCTTAGTGTGGACCTTTGTGATTACTCGCTCAGAACTCAACCTGGCGCCACCTCCCTGAAGAGACGGGCTTTCAGGGTGCAGGAGGCAGAAAGGTTCTGAGACGCTGGACACTGAGCCTGCTTCCTTACTCACTGAGTTTGGTCCATGTACCAGGAGAGCTCAGAGCATCCACAAACATTCCTTCACACAAGAAACAGGAGGTTGCTTCGCCAAGTGCTTCTTGAGCGATGGCACACGCCCTGCACACACAGAGTGGCAGCCCAGGGAGACTGAGCACCTCCCACACGACACCACCTAACCCACTAAACCCACTAAATTCTCCCCTTTGCACAGTGTCACTAGAGCTATGTGACACCACCTCCCATGCATCCTAACCCTTGGGCTCTAGAGCCAAAGAGAGCTTTGACCACCCCTGCCCCGACCAGAAGTGTGTTCCTGGCCACAGAAATCAGTCTGGGCTGTAGTTTTTTTCCCCACCAGCCATGACCCACCCTAAACCCTGAAGCTGCTTCTAGCTCCTCCAACCCATCTGGAGTTTTCTAACATGCATATCTGATCAATCCATATATGTCTATTTGAAGTTTATGGAGATTTATCACCCCAGTCCTAAGAGCCTTCAGAAATCCAAAGTCCTCAGCTGTCACACAAGAGTCCTCATCTCCGGTCACTGCCTGTCTGGCTGGTGTCACCTTCCTCACAACCAGCCCAGGCGCCAGCCATTCAAGGCTTTTTCTGGCCACCGTGCTGGTGCAAAGTCTGTTCCCTCTCCTGAGGAACACCTGTCCCTTCTTTCCCTAACTCCTATCTTTCTCCCAGACTTGACATTTTCCATCCTCTCCAGAATCCTGTATGTTTTTCTCATAGAAACTAAATTGTAATTTGGGGCTTGCTCATCTGTCTCCCTAATAGGATGAGCCACTTGAAGGAAAAGACTGTATCTCTTATGGGTCTTGCTCAAAGCCTGACATGTTCATTCATTTATTCAATCATTCATAAACCCAACAAATATCTTCCAATCACATAAGCTAAGGGCAGGGTATGAAGTATCAACCAAGACAGAAAGGTCCCCTGCCCATAGACCTTACAATGTAGAAGAGGAGACAGACACAATAATTATAAAATGAGAAGATCGCTAAGGAAATGAGCAAAGTGCTATGACCGAGAAGAATGAAAAGAGGTCAGGAAAGGTGCTTTGAAGAGGTCATGTCTGAGAAGGATGAGGAGCCAGGCGAAAAAGAGAGGGGGAGACCATGCCAGGCAGGGAGATGGCGTGTGCAAAGGCCTGCGGTGGGAAAGATCGTGACAGACGTGAAAATAGCTGGTGTGCGAGGTGCAGAGCCAGCAAAGCGAGCCTGGCTGGGAGGCGGGAGCCAGTTCCGGGTGGGTGGAAATGCGCTTCCAGTGCTCAGGAGAGCAATTTGGATGGAGGATACAGATTGGGTGATTATCTGCAGAAAGATGATAATTGGAGTCAAATGAGCCCATCGAGGAGGAGGAGAAAGAGAAAAAAGTTCAACTCCCACTCCCTAGAAAGCTGCGTTCGTTTACGGGGTGGCAGGAGAACCCAGTATTCTGCCACAATCAGAAGGGACCACCGTTAGCAATCACACCAAATAAAGTGCTATTTACATAAACTTCTTCTACAACCTAATTCAGTCAAGCACACAAATTATTCTCAGCCTTACTTATTTCCACTCACTGACGATCTTTCTCAAACTCCCTCTTCTCTCTGCTTATTGGTATGAAGAGCCTACTGATTAGCAATTACCCATAGTGTTAAGTCTCTAAATATCTATAATTACGACTTCTGTTGGTTTATTTGAGGCCTCCATGGGACTCCAGGATGAGGAATGACATGAAGTTAATGTAAACACTAATTTGCCAAGAAACTCACCAGACCAAATATACAGATAAGCCAACATGCAATTTTCCCAACACTGAGGTTCTAACAATACATAAAGAATTCCATATTTGTTTCTTTCTATTTAAAGTGTTTAAATGTCACCAATGAACCAATCCAGCATTTTTTATTTTCTGTTATGAAATTTTCAAACATACACAAAAGTTGAAAGACTAGAACACCAACTTTCTGCCATGGTCACTTCACTAACCCCCACAACTTTATTTTGTTTAACGCAAGTAAAACAAAGCCCGGATACCATTCATTTCACTAATAAATACTTCAGCACCTCTGATAAAGACTTTTAAAAATCATAACCACAACCATTATCACAGCCAACAAAATGAAAAATAATTCCTAGCATCATCTAATTATCCAGTCTATACTCAGTTCTCCTTGATGGCCTCAGAATGTTTCTGTACAATTGCTGTTTTCAAATTAGGACCCACACCAGGGGCACACATGGCATTGGTTGGTATGTCCCCAAGTCCCTTTTAATTCTAGAATAGTTTTCTCCTCTTTTTTCTTTTTTTTTTCTTTTTTAATTAAGCTCTCACTATTTACTTGTTACAGAAAAAGGTCATCTGTCCTTGTAGATGACCCATAATCTATCTTTGGCTGACTATATTCTTCTTGTGTCACTTAACATGTTCTTCTAACCCTCAAGTCGCTAACTCAAGAATGTCAAACTCATTGTCAACGGGCCGCATGTGTCGGCCGCAAGTTTGACATGCTTGTTATAACTGATCAATAAGATCAAGAGCCTTCACTAGATTCAGGATCAATATTTTTGGCAAGAATACTTTCTAGGTGGTCCTCTGAATTCCTACTGCATCACATCAAGAGGTGCCTAGCATCTGGCTGTCCCACTCTGAGTGACATGAAACTTTATCAGGGGCTTTAGGCGGTGACAGTCTGCTCTATCCACTACAAGACTCATCAACTCTTCACCCAAGATTAAGCAGACTCGATGACCCTTGCTTCCATCCATTATTTCACTAGGGAGTTTGGTTTTTAAAACCTGTGTTAATTAAAAGTATTCCTAACACTCAGAGATATAATTATAGGGAAAAGAATAACTATTTGGTATCTGAAGCAATAATGTGTGTGTGTGTGTGTGTGTGTGTGTGTGTGTGTGTGTGTGTGTTTGAGAGCCTTTCTTGAGTCACCTGATCAATAATTCAATAGAAAGATGCTGATTTCTGTGCTCTTCTTTCAAAAGATCATCATTGACTCTGCGTGTATTAGAGTAACCTTCCCTCCCCCATCTATCTCTCTGATGTTCAAAATTCCAAAAAGACAGTGAGTAAAGAATAAAGAAAATCCTGGAAATTATGACAATTAGGAAGGAAGAAAAGAAGGAAGGATCAGAGTATTTCCAAAACAGCATATTCATTTTAGTTTCTTCCCAAAGGAGAGATGAGTGAAGTACTAAAATAACCTTAAAACACAATGGTTAGCCCTGGCTAACCAGTTGGTTGAGTGTCATCCTATGCACCAAAAGGTTACCGGTTCGATTCCAGGTCAATGCGTAGGCCCAGCTTTCAGGTTCGATCCCCAGTCAAGGTGCATGTAGAAAGCAACTGATGTTTCTCTCTCACACTGACATTTCTCTCTCCTTCTCTCTTCCTCCCTCCTTCCTTTTCTCTCTGTCTCTCTCAAATCAATAAAAACATATTTTTTTAAAAACATGGCAGTTAACCAGTTTCAATTTCTACTTCTTCCTAAACCCCTTAACTGAAGTTTCTAGAAAACAGCAAAAAGGAATCTTTTTCTTCCCCATCCCATACTCAGAGAAGTGTGAATAAACATTATAATCCCTGTGTGGACTGAAGCAAGAACTCTCCGGCCACCTCCGAAAATGGAGACTAGTTATTACTTTCTGCAGAATCCTCTCATGACCCTGAGAAAGCCTCTGTGAACAGCCAAACTCCCAGCCTCCCTGCTTTCCCCTGGGTTAGGGAACCTGCAGTTTGTGGAGTAACAGCGTGGGGGCAGTCCTGCCCTCAGGTGTGACCTCCAGGTATGGTGATGAGGGAGCATGAGCCCCACTAAGAAAACAGGAAAGGTTAAAAATGTTGCAATGAATGCCACTGAACTGTATACTAAAAAAAAAAAAATGTAATAGTAAATTTTCTGTTATGTATCTTTTACTACAAAAAAAAAAAACACGTTGCAATGGTCAACTGAGAGGCTTACTAGCCATGTCAGCAATAACTACTCTGTGCCAGGCACTCCATTATCCTTCTCACTTTATTGCTGAAAAAAACTGCGGCTCCGAAAGATGAATGATGTAACTTGTTCAAGGCCCTCTCTTCGTAAGTGGTGCCGTCAGCATTTGACCCCACATCCGTCCCCTGCCAAGACTCCTTGCTCTCTCTACACCCTTATGCTGCCTCTCTAGGGAGGTGGGTCTTGAATTGCATTCTAAGTTTTACAAGGGACATTTCTAGATTATGGTTCTTGAATAGCTATGCAAAAATGACTTCACGATCACACGGCGAACAAGAATCCGTACCTTAAAAATACCTCCCTAGTTTGAAAACTATGCTCACTGCTTTCCACACAGGCCTACCAACTCGGGGTGTGTTAAACAGTAACTAAAACAATGACACAGTAAAAATAACATCTCAGACACTAAGTGCACAGGGGCAGGAGATTAGTGCCTGGAGCCAGCTTTGCACACAGGGTGCTGCCACGGAAAGACCCTTTCTGTACCTGGTTAAGGATGCTTAGGCCCATGGGGAGGTCTGGAGAGAGGGTCAGGAACCTTCCGGGCCATGGGCTTTCCCAGGCACCGTGCTGCTAACACATTCACTCCTGACTTGCAAAGGTTAAGTTGAAGGTTGGGCCTGATGCTGGAAAACTCCAGCCAGGAATACAAAAGACCTATGAGTTCCAGCAACCTAGATATGGCTCCCCAGGGCCTCAGAGAGCAGATGGGCAACGAGGTGTCCCTTCAGGCTATCTGTCCTCAACTGCTGAGGAAGCTAAGGCAGCTTAGCATGCCCGACACACAAGAAAAAGCATGGAGATGATGACAGATCTGCTCCTTTGTGACAACGATGATGACAACGGCTCCAGGGTGCTCACTCTGCACCTGGATGCTTTCCGTGTCCCCCTCAGTTCTCACAAAGCCCTAAGGGGAAGGTACTGTCATCACCCCTTCACCCCCGGGAAAGGCAGGCCCAAGCGGTCTAATCCACCCAGGGCCTGGCAAGAGCCAGGATAGACTCTCGTCTGCCTGCCGCCAGCACCTGCCGTCCCGGGCACAACACACAAAACTGCCACCCTGAACTAAGAAAACAACCCCCATCTGCACCAATCTGAACTAAAAGCAATATACTTGCCAACACGCACATGAAAAGATTCTTTTTTAAAAAATAGTAGAAGGACTTCTTTTTAAATATATTTTATTGATTTTTTACAGAGAGGAAGGGAGAGGGATAGAAAGTCAGAAACAACGATGAGAGAGGAACATCGATCAGCTGCCTCTTGCACACCCCCTACCAGGATTGTGCCCGCAGCCCAGGTACATGCCCTTAACCGGAATCGAACCTGGGACCTTTCAGTCCGCAGGCTGATGCTCTATCCACTGAGCCAAACCGGTTTTGGCAGAAAAGATTCTTAATGTAATTAATCATTAGGGAAATGCAAATCAAAATCACAATGAAATAGCACTTCATGCCCATTAGGATGGCCTTAAATAAATATAATAGCCTGGCCAGAGTGGCTCAATGGTTGACATCAGCCAAGAGGTCACTGGTTGAATTCCCAGTCAGGGCACATGATCCCCAGGAGGCAATCCATTGATGTTTTTCATTATTGATGTTCCTATCTCTATCCCTCCCCCTCCTTCTCTAAATCAATCAATCAATCAATCAATCAATCAATCAGTAAAAGCATATTTTTCAAAATAGGAAAGAAACAAGTGGTGGCTGGGATGTGGAGTACAGAGGCCTCTGGGTATATGCTGCTGCTGTTTGTGCTGCTGTAGCAACAGTATGGCGGTTCTTCAACAAGTTAAAACACAGAATTACCATATGACCCAGTAAGTCCACTCCTAGGTATACACACAAAAGAATTGAAAGCAGATAGTCAAACAAACACTTGTGCAAGAATGTTCATTGCAGCACTACAGACAATAGCCAACAGGTAGAAACAACCCAAATGTCCATCAACTAATGAATGGATAAAGAAAATGTGGTGTATCCGCACAGTGAAACACTGCTCAGCCATTACAGAGAACGAAGTACTGACACAGACTTCAACACAAATGAAGCCTGAAATCACTATGCTGAGTAAAACCAGCCCCAAAAGCATGTACTGTGGTTCCATTTATATGAAATACCCACAACTAACACTGGACAGTTGAGTTCTTGCGTAACATTGTGAGTGTATTTAATGTCACTAAGTTACACACTTTAAAATGGTTAAAAGAATAAAGATTATGTGTATTTTACAACCATTTTTTAAAGAAAATCAATTCAGCCGAGACCGGTTTGGCTCAGTGGATAGAGCGTCGGACTGCGGACTGAAGGGTCCTGGGTTCGATTCCGGCAAGGGCATGTACCTTGGCTGCGGGCACATCCCCAGTAGGGGGCGTGCAAGAGGCAGCTGATCGATGTCTCTCTCTCATCGATGTTTCTGACTTTCTATCCCTCTCCCTTCTGCTCTGTAAAAAATCAATAAAATATATTTAAAAAAAAAGAAAATCAATTCAAGGGCTCAAAAACAAAAGCTCCTAGGGACAAATTAAACACCCTCATCCTGATTTAACTTTACTAAGCTCTGATTACCCTAAAGCTGGCTTTACGTGAGACTAGCACGGTGATTCTCAGGGTGGTCCTGCTCTCAGAATCACCTGAGGATCTCTTAAAACTCTCTACGGGGGAGGGCCCCAAAAATGCACATGTTAATTCAGTCCCAGGGCCTTAGCTCTAAGACTCTCATGCCAGATCCTTCCCCTGAGCTTCTCAAAAAGGCGTTGCTAGCTCTGTGACACCTGACAGCTGCTGTCGGGCACTACCTCTGTGCTGTTAGCATCTGTTGGGTTCACTCTCAGCTGCATTTTCCAAATCAAGCCCCTCCACCTGGCGGAAGCTGACCTCGACCCCCTAACTACTCAGAGTTCTGTGCCACTCCTGGTCCACAGAGGTGGCTATCTTGCTTTTGAGACAGATGAGAATTTTTGGTGTTCTATGTTTGTACTTCATCTATAAACTTCAAGCGTTTAAAGTACAATTCATATTTAAAACATTAACTCACATATGCCATCTTATCCAACAACTGTGATTTCTGACCATCCCCACTTTAAGAGTGTTTATTGATTTTTAAAGAAAAAGAAAGAGAGACATCAATGTGAGAGCAAGACATCCGTCAGCTGCCTCCTGCACCCCTGCAACCGGGGCATGCGCCTTGACCATGAATCGAACCAGCGACCTTTCACTGAATGGACGATGCCCCACCGGCTGAGCCCCACCAGCCAGAGAAGACCATCCCCACTTTAAAACCAGCCTGGTAACGTGTTCTCTCCTACCCATATTAAAATCATCCTGTCAGACCAATTTTTTTCTTAATCCTCAGCCAAGGACATGTCTTTCATTGCTTTTAGAGAGAAAGAGAAGGGGGTGGGGAGAGGAAAACATGGATGTGAGAGGCAAACACAGATCGGCTGCCTTCTGTTTACATCCCAACCAGAGATCTAACCGCCTGGGTATGTGTCCTCCCTGGGAATCGAACGTGTGACCCTTTGGTGCACAGGACAACACTTCAACTAACCATAGCACACCAGCCAGGGAAGGTCAGGCCAATTTCTAAATAAGGTTATAAAAGGTTCTTTTTTAATATATGAGTAGCAATTTTTAAATATATCTGCAGTCTAGGTCAACGGCAAGCTTTGGCAAAGAACATGTTGGCTGGTTCCCCCCATCCCTGAGCTCACTAACGCCACACCTTCTCCCCCCACGGGCCTCCCTCCCCATCTCTCCCATCATTTCCGAGCCTCTCCCCAGCCCCTGGGCTTTTCTCTGCCTCTCATCTTCTCCCTTTCCTCAACTGGTTTCTCATAAGAATATGAAACCAAATAACATTATATTCATTATGACATTTACTGAGTGAGGTTTTTCTTCTCTGCTTTTAAACACTGGTTATAATGTGTTCTTTAAATAAAGTGTGTGTGTTTTTCCTGCTGTATATAAGCCTTGGTTGATTTCTCTAGAGGAATCAGTGGCCTCTAAGAGAAAAAGACTCCTGATTACTGACACTATTCAAATGAGGAACACAGGGCATCCTCAGTGAGCATGTTAAACCACTGTCTGCCATGATACAATCACGCCTTTTAGGGGCAGGGAGGAGAGTCTCTCACAGACCAAAGATTTTCTAAAACAGAACTTGAACTTTAAAAAAATAATAATAATAAAGGCCTTATAGCAGCCCTCTAGGCAGACCATCTAGAGGTCCCCATTCTCTGGAATTCCTGACCCCACCCACCATTTATAATGTCCCCTGTGTTCTGACAATGACCCCAAGTGCCCCCGCAGGTGGCACTGCCCAGCTGAGAACCAGTGACATGCACTGGCTCACGGGGTGGCATGGAGAGAGCGACTGATGAGGACAGGTAACCAACCCCAGCCACCCCAGCTGCTCACTGTCTCCTGGTGTGGGAAAACCACAGCAATTCTTCGCTTGAATTTTATTTATCACAAATGTGTTCACACCAAACGGGATGAAAGAAATGTAAACCTGCCCCCTTCCACTCCCATATCACTGTTTTTAAACCCATCAATATAGAATCACTGTTCATTCCATTGAATTCCATTGTGGTCCCTATGTTCACCAATTTCCGAAAGACTAAATAGCAAACAAAATGAGCTACCATGGAAAACAACAAAAAAATCATATTAACATCAATGGTCACTAATATTTATTGTCTGCCACTGCACCCAAGTTCTGTACTACCACTTTTCAGGCATAATGTCATTTCATTTCCCAACGCCCCATGTTGCAAATGAGTACGTGGAAGCTAGAGCTTAAGAAACCTGCAAAGGCCATTCATTAGTCAGACGTGGAACCAGGATCCGCACAGTTTACGGGCCTCGAGCCCTGTGCACCGGACCCCATTGGTCTCCAAACGGACAGCACCATTCACTCCATTAGTAAAACTTAAACCGGGTGATAGCATGACCTATCCAACAAAAGTTAGAGGATAAAAAATGTTTAAATAACAAAATACAATACCATGCCTGCTGATTCTAATTGGAAGCTTGTGATCCATAATTTAGACAATATATTTGCTGGGAAATAGATAAGCTGCTTAACCCTGAGTCAAACTTACAAGAAGTTGCAACTTTTCTTAAAGTCCTCACTAAAGACACTTAATAGACTTCTACAGATGCCAGCGAAAGAAGCCCGGGAGTGAGCAACAAAGAGCACCCAATCGGAGAAAGGGGGCTGCAGAGACTAAAGCAGTCAATGCCCAGCCCAGGAGAGTGGGCCTTCAGGCATTCCAAGAGAAACCCGAAATCCTCATTGGGACGTAAAATATCGAAATATTTTTAATGTGGGCAATCCTTTTAAAATAAATCTACCTACCTACCTACCTGCAGGCCAATGAAACTAATTCTTCAGGCTCACGCTTGACAGATGAGTACCTGGAAACCTTCGCCGACATTAAGAGTGCCTCAGGTTACCCAGTGATCGTGGGTGTTCCCTGGGATGAATGCAGAGGCCCGGGAGGCACCAGGACCTGGGACAGATTCCAGAACTGCCTATGAGACCTACGGGTGTGTCACACAGAGCGAGCAAACACATCTGAGCCAGCCCCCGGCAGGAATGGGGGCAGCATGTGTGAATTCACGAGAGCAATGAACAGAGCTGAAGTTGACACACTGTGCCAAGCCACAACCCTCCTAATTAATGCCACGTTTTCAAGACAAGGGCTGAGCCCATCTTACTGCAGGAGCTGCACAAACACAAGTTACCCAGCAACATAAGCTAACAGTTGGTGGGCTCCACTGTGTGCAGATCTGTGAATGACATGATTACACACCCTAATTTAATATTTCAGCTTGAAATCAGGATAAGGATTACCTCGATGGGAAGGGCTTGGGAGTGGAAGGGGACACAGCAGGCTTCTGAAGGGGCAGGTAGGACTGTTTATTTATCTCAGTGGTGTTACCTAGCTGTATTTGGTTTCTGCAAATTCTGCAAAGGCACTAAGAGTGCTTTTCTGTATCTATGGTGTACTTTAAGTTACAAGTGAAAATGTAGGTAGATAGAGATATATATAAATTCAAAAACTAAATTTCTATCAAGCTTGCAAAACCCTTAAAACCCTAAAAGATCCACCAAATCTCAAACTAGGCCGGTTGCTTACTTAAACCACTCAACTCAGCTGTCAAAAAAAGCAAAGTTGCCCTAACTGGTTTGGCTCAGTGGAGAGCGCGTCTGCCTGTGGATTGAAGGGTTCCAGGTTCAATTCCTGTCAAGGGCATGTACCTTGGTTGTGGGCACATTCCAAGGGAATGTACAGGAGGCAGCTGAACAATGTTTCCCATCGATGTTTCTAACTCTCTATCACTTTTCCTTCCTCTCTGTAAAAAAATCAATAAAATATATTTTTAAAAGGCAAGGCTGCCTACAACCTTCCTTCCTGCCTTCCTGGTCTTCAGGAAAAGAGATGATGCTCTGTGAGCTTAAATTGGTGTGAGGAGATGAATTCTTGAAAAGCTTCATGGAAACCACCTCTAGAATCTGAATTATATTTAACTCTACTTAAAGGGGACTGGACATTTAAGGGCTGCACAGCACAAGAATAATCACTCCACTTGATCGCCCAGCGAGGCTCCTCACCATCCCCCATTGCATGGCTGAAGGCAGAGGGGACCAGCCACCAGCTCAGCAATCCCCTTCCTCATGCAGCCGCTCTGCTCTTGCTCTCCCCTGGGATTGAACCTTCACCCTCTCTCTCATCAGATCATCCATCTCTCCTACTTTGCCAAAATTATCAGCACCATCTCACATGAGGTCCCCCATCACCCTCAGCTCCACCCATCTCTGTCACCACAGTCCCCTCATTCCTTCATCCACAGGTCAGGTGCTCCCCTCCTGCCCTCCCCCTCCCCTCCATACACACACACATCTTCCTCTCTGAGAATCCTGAATCCTGAATCCCAAACATGGCATCAAGGAATGCAGGCTTTCTGGACCTTCCCTCCTCCACATCGTCATCTCTCCCCTTCAAACATCAGAGACCTTCTCTCCCTGTAATATTTCCTCCTCACCCCTGTGACTGCTTCTCTGTTCCCTTCCCTTTCCTTCCCGGGCCTTTCCTGGAATGCGCAGGCGGCACCCCTTCTCCACAGTTCCTCTGTGGCAGGCGTGCACTCGCCAGGCTGGCCTGGGGCCTGCTTACGGCCATCTCTGCAGTTCTGCGAACAGCTCCCAGATGAACAACTGCACTGGCTTCAGCTATAAACCCACTTGTTCGATGATAACACATGCTTTCTCCTACACACACACACACACACACACACACACACACACACACTCACACACACAAACTGACTTCCAGTAACTGCGAATCTTAAGAAAGCACCCAAAACGTAACGTCACTGGGATCATTCAGGGACCGTCTGAGTTATTAATAAAAGGCCAATTGGGCAATATCTCCACGTCAGTGGAAGCCGATACATCATGATGAGCCAACTACAAGAGGAAAGCACACGACACAGATGTCCGCACAATTGCCAGGACTTTAAAAGTGTTTCCTGAATCGATGTGGAAGAGTTACCTTTATAAATATTGCAGAACTCAACTGCTTTGTTTTCATCAAACCGTCTGGCTCCAAGGCATAACTAATATGTATTAAAAGAACAGTGTCTGGAATCAGACGAACTGGGTTGGCGTCTTCACTAATGTCGGCTTAATCACTCCCGTCCTCAGTGTTTCCGTCTATAAAACAAGGACAAGAACACACGCCTCGCAAGGTCACTGGCTTAAATGAGATAATGCACGGACAGGGCTAACCTTGGCTGCACCTCAGAGCACGTGGGGCGCTGTACAGACGACCGATGCCTGGCTGCCACTCCCAGAGAGTCTAACTTTACTGGTCTGGGGACAGCTGGCATTTTAAAATGTCCCAGGAGAGTCTACTGTGCACAAGGTCAAGAGCCACTGAACTAACACAAGACAAGCTTTCAAAAAATGCCAACTATTAGTGTAATGATTAATAAGATGGCCTAGAAAGGTAAGAATCTAGGGTTCTAGGTCTAAACAAGATCACACCTAAAAGGAATCAAGCTTAGGCAAGTGAGCATTTCAATAATCAGGAAGCTTAAGTGGAAAATAAAAACACATTAAAACAAACATGCTTTCTTGGTCCTGCTCTTCTCAGCTAGTAAAGTCAGAGGAATGTAGCTCCCAGGAATCAGCGAAGGACTCCACAGGTCACCAATGTTCATGAAGGTCACGCACAGCGAGGCAAGAGGAACTGTAAATTGCTGGTGTGAATTCCCGGGGCCTGAAGCTCTAACCGGCAGCTACAATAATCACCTAATGGGCCACTTTTACAGAAAATTTACACTCTGGTCTAAAACGTATTTTCACTGTGGGAATTTGCACTTGGCATTAGAGACATTAACTCCTGCTTTCATCACTTCTGTCACTTTGTGATAATCTTGAGATGTTTGGATCCTAAAGAAACGTTCTAGAAGGCCTTTAAAGATCACCCTTCCCACATGAAACACTGCCCCCTCCCCCCCAAAAAAACCAGCACAACAAATAAACTGAAAAATCTAGTGAAAGCAAAAAATATATAAAAGCAACATGAGTGAAATAAAATGAGGAAAGCCACCTTAGAAAAGAACACAGTGCTAAATTCAAAAGGAAGAATTATGGGAGTCACAGTCTCAAGACATGAAATCTATGGGAATTTAATTCGGGATTTTCATAATATGAAATTTTAAGGCCATTTCCTGCAATGTTTATAAACGTTCTGATTTACCTTCCACATAACACAAATATGCACATAATGGCACAAAATAATCTGATCAAGCATTGATTTCGTATCTACTGTGATATATTCATTCAAAGACATTTTTTTCACATTCTAAGATATCGGAAATTAGCATGCCCTTACAACCAAGGGTGTGCCATGAGTAAGGGGCAGCATTTATTCTTCCTGTTTTTTGTTTTTTTTCTCAGAGGGACAGAAAATAACGGGCCCATCATATTGTCAACGGCATCTTAGCTTCAATGAAGTAGGATATTAGTCATCAGCAGTAATATTACCAGGTGAAATGCTTTGTGCTGCCAAGGAGCTAATCCTCTAAATAGGGAGACAGGATGTATGCATAAAAACTTAGATTAACAACAATAAAAAATCAGCTCCTAATAACAGCCAATGAATATCATAGAAACTGCTGAAAGAATATGAAGCGGAGAGCACATGAGCAATTTAATTCAGTCACAGCAGTCATGGGGTATTGGAGCCATAACGCCCAAGAGGCTAATGGTGCCACAAAGAGCGACAGAAAAGACCCCCACACCGTACAGCCATTACACACACGGCCTCTTCTGGTGTATCCTCAGGTGGTTCTGCCACCTCTTCATTCAAACACTCACCAGCTCCTACTTCTATGTGCCAGAGACAGCACCAAATTCCTGGGATCTGGACACACTGTTCCTGATCCCGTGGTGCTCAGAGTCTGGTAGTAAAAGCAATTAAAAACAAGTCATTGTAAGAGTTTCCATATGAGATGATAAGTTCTGGAGCTAGACAGTGGTGATGGCTACACAACAATGTGAATGTACTTAATATCACTCAACCATACACTTAAAAATGGTTAGCCTTGGCCAGTTTGACTCGGTGGAGAGAGCATTGGCCTATAGATCAAAGGGTCCCGGGTTTGATTCCGATCAAGGGCATATATACCTTGGTCCCTGGTCAGGCAGGGCTGGTGCAGGAGGCAACTAATTAATGTGTTTCTCTCACATTGATGTTTCTCTTTGTCTTTCCCTCTCTCACCCACTCTCTCTAAAAATCAATGGGAAAAATGTCCTCGGGTGAGGATTAAAAAAAGAAACACTTTATTTAAAAAATGGTGAAAGGGCAAATCTTGTGTCATGTATATTTACCACAATAATCAATCGATCGATCGATCACTGTAATACATGACAGAAACAGTCAGACTGGAGATAATGAATACAACTGTGGCACAAAGGAGAGTCAGGAAGAGCACTTACCAAAGAAAGACATCTGGGACTGGGTGATAATAGATGTGATGCCCAGAAAGGAGCCCTGTGTTCCTCCATCTTTCCACCCCCAGATCATATCTCAGTCCCCCAGGAAACAGCAGTGCTGACCTGTTCAGATACCCAGTGTGGCCAAGATGCCCAATGCCAAAGCCCTCTGTGACTGCTGGGCTCGGGATCTTTCAAGGTGCCTCAAGTAGTGACCCCTTTGTGGGCGAATACCCGTTCACAATGAGATTAAACAAACATAACCAGACAACAACAGTGCCAGCTAGAAAACAACAGCCCTGTCAGGTTCTCTCTTTCTAGAGAACTGCTGACCCATACAAACTAGAAGTACGTTTCTAAAAGCCCAGCACAGAGACATATTTTGAAAAAGTTATTCTGGTTCACTCACACGGGGCTCTTTTAAAGTCTATCCTTTTTGATCCAGCTATTCTCGTTCTATAAATGGATCCTATAGGAAATATCCAGAAACTCAAAAGATCTATGTTCAAAGAAAGAATACCAATAAAGATGCCCAACAATTAAAGAATGGCTTGACCAATTCTGCTCTGCAACAGAATACCATGCATCCATCAAAAATATTATAGCATAGAAATGTTTGCAAGAAAATGAAAGTTGCAGGGTGCAAAATTATACAGACAGCATGACCCCATTTTATGAAAAGTCAAGTCTATTATACACTGAGTGGCCAGATTATTATGATCTCTGAATGCATAATTACCTGGCCACTCAGTGTGTGTGTGTGTGTGTGTGTAGGGGGGTGTGTGTGTGTGTGTGTGTTTGTATATATATATATTTTTTTATAGGCCCAGTGCATGAATTCGTGCATGGGTGGGGTCCGGCCAGCTTGTCCAGTGGGAGGAGACACGGGAAGTTAGTTGGCCTGCCTGCTAGTCGAACTCCTGGTCAAGGGGACAATTTGCATATTAGCCTTTTATTATATAGGATATACATTGAGTGGCCAGATTATTATGCGTTCAGAGATCATTATAATCTGTCCACTCAGTGTATATATGTATGTATATACATTTTTAAAAGATCAGAAAGATGCTTATCAAATTGTTTACAAAACAGTCATTGTTAGATGGCAGAAATAAAAATATTTAATTTCTTCTAAACGTGTTTCCATATTTTCCAACATCTCTACAAATGAATATTATTTCTCCTCAGAGACAAATAAACCTTTCTTATCCCAAAAGAGAAGAAATCTACATGCACGGGCCTCAGACACTGACAATATTGAGTTTAAAATGACAGCTAAGTTAGGGAGATACACATTTGAGGTTCAACCATACATAGTTATGCACAATGGAGGTGACTAAGACCTTCAAAAAAGAAAAGAGAATCAAAAAAAGGAAGTCTGGTAAGGGGCTATGAAAGATAAAAGGAATACCAGCTTTATGAATCACGAGTTCAGGGTACTGAATTTAAGTGAGTCATTCATTATATAGTCTGGTGCATTCACTCATTTACAAAATCATTCCTTCCTTCAATCATCCATTTAACAAGTTAACAAATATTTATTGAAGGCCATGCATGGTGCTAGTGGTGAGGATACAAAGTGGAATAACACACCATCTCTACCCTCAAGAAGCTTCCGGTCTAATGACGGCACACAATATTACACCATCCAAGAAAAACAGATATGTTTCTGCACTATGGCCAAAGTTCTAATGCACAATTTTTTAAACAATCTTAATAGTATTATAAAAACCTGGTGTATATTAATTCTTTACCTCTAATCAACCATCAAAATAAAAGACTTCCACAAATCATGACCACAAACAACTAGAAAAAATACCATTTACCCATTCATTCACTCACTCATCTACTGTATGAAACACTGTGTTGGGCACTGTGGAATGGGTGATGCTAACAGGGTACCCACCAGGGGAAGGGGGCGTAGGAGTTTACCATGAGGAGGCCCAGCTGCACAGGGCAAAGGGTCTTTATAATTCCCCATGAAAAGCCTGAAATTAGAACCCAGAATTTACAAATGGAGAAAGTGTCATTTCTATGGGATTTCTTTTATCCTAATGTTGGTTATCAATTATTTTAATAAAAAATAGGTCTTGAAAGTTTGGTTGCAAAATAAGATTTATTTAAGATGGGGAAGCTAGAAAGGGATTGTTGAGTGGCCCAACAACCCTATCAAAAAAAGTACAACAATTCTATCAGGTTCAATTATTAACTCCACTTTACAGATGAGGAAACTGATGTGCAAGGAGATGAAGTAGCTTTCCTTGGTTCACACAGCTAGTGAGAGGGAGAGCTCAAACTCCAGGGCATCCTTGCAGGGGAAGAATGGCACCTCTTCCATTGAGACAGTGATGGGTGCCGGTGTGGGTGAGTGCAACTCGGGTGGGAGGATGATGCTGTTGAAGAAGTTAATGTCCGATTGCCTTTCTTTTCTTCTTGATGGTGTATGGTCAGGAGGTGGGAGGCGATAGGAGCTACCCCATTGATGGCTGCAACAGAGGCAACATTCTGGGTGCTTCTTAGTAAACTTTTGAGCTTAGGATATTAGGGAACTGGCAGCTTCTGCTTCATCTCTTGTAAAAGCCTGCAGCTAAATATGAAGCACACTCCCCTGAGACCACTGTGCTTTAAGAACAAGGTAAGGAGGGTATGTGGAAGAGCACCAAGATACCAGACACGGGAGTGAAACCCTCTTGGACCTACCAGCCCAGTCCCCATGCCAACGACATGCAGCCAAGTGAGTGACCTCACTCAAAGATACATTGGGCAGAAGAATCTCCCATCTGAGCCCTGTCCAAATTCCTACAGCACAGAATCACAAGAAATAATATATCATTATTGTTTTTAAGTCACTCAATCTTGGGCTGATTTGTTGTACAGCAATACATAACTGAAACAATCCTCCTCTTCAGCACTAGAAGAACGCTCCATCCTGCATCCTGTCTTAAAACAAAATCTCCCCCACAGTTTTTTGCTCTACACCTACCACCAGTTTTTACCTTTTCTTTTTTTTTTAGCAGCTGTCTTGTAATTCCTTCCCATAGATCTAACACAGTTTTGTGAATAAAGGAAGCAACATATTTATTCTATGAGGCATTTCCAACAGTTTCTGCCTTTTTTGTATCACCACTGCAGTCCTCCATTGTAGCCCTTAGCACACTGTGGGACAGTGATTTATGTATAGGACTGTCTCTCCGACTGGACTCAACTGTCTGAGAGCAATGACTGACTGTCATATTTATCTCAGTATTCCAACAGCTAGCATGGTGCTCAGCACATGGCAATGAATGCTCACAAAATGTTAGGTGAATGATGCATGAATGCATGAATGAGTAGGACCTCCATACAAGTGGTCCACCTGCAGGCATGCATCCTGGCACTGGAAAATCCAAGACAAAGAAGGAAGGAGAAAACACAGAATCCAGTAGGCAAAAGTTCCAGAACCAGACAATATTCAAAAGGTGCAGGAAGGCAATAAAGGGAAAGGTCAGCATGGTGGAGTCAAAAGTCACTGTTGAAACCACTGGGATTTTGGGGTTGTTTCCGAAGCACAACTAGTTTATCCTGACTGATTCACACTCTCTAGTATATGTTCTCTCATGGGGAGCTGAACTTGGAAGGAAGAGAACTTTAAGAGTGTCAGTGAATACAATCAATATAAACAGTGATGGAAAATCTAGAACAGTTTTAGGTCTAAGATTTCTGGAAATTATTTAGATGATCTAGGCAAGAACACAAGGCATTAGTGCACTATGTTTTATGAAGAGAAAAAAGGCGCAAGGGCCATATAAAACAATGGAAGTAGGACAGCTTGAAGCACAGGTTGGGTTTTGAACAAGGTACTTATTTTTAAGGCATCAACTTCCTCCCACCAAAATTTCCGAGTTAATGAGAAATTGATTTCCAAGCAGTGGAATACACCAATTTATTAACAAAAAGGATGTATTACAACCACATACTCCACTGTCGGAAACAAACCACAAGAAAATAACATAGTCAGAACAAAGTAGAAGGATTATCAAAACCACAGGGATACGATCCAGGACATGCCAAGAAAGGAAACGCAGTAAGAAAACTTGGTATAAAGAAAAATATTACCCTCTTGCTGGAGGATATGGAATGTGGGTCCATAAGATGAATTTTTAACTCCCTGAAATTGTTTATTTTTAAAGTTTTATTTTTTCATCTGCTGAAATAAAACAAAATGGCATCGTCACACAATACTTGAGCTTTCAGCCTGGCCAGCATGGCTTGGTGGCTGAGTGTCGACGGATGAACCAGGAGGTCACAGCTCAATTCCTGGTCAGGGCACATGCCTGGGTTGCGGGCTGGATCCCCAGTGTGGGGCATGCAGGAGGCAGCTAATCAATGATTCTCTCTCATCGTGGTTGTTTTCTATCTCTCTCTCCGTCTCCCTTCCTCTCTGAAATCAATAAAAATATTTTTTTAATATTTTAGCTTTCAAAAGCCTGCTTCTTTTATTTCTCTTAACCAGTATTTGATAAGCACCTTCTCTGTGTCGGGTCCTGTGTGTGCCTCCTCAGCCAAGACTTCTGACATGGGCCCGGGGCTGGCCAGGGGTTCATTCACACAAGCAAGCAAAGACTGTGAGCGAGCTCTTCAATGGTAGAGATCACAGAGTTGTTCTTTTTTAAAATTTATTTTTTATTGGATTTATTGGGGTGACATTGGTTAATGAAAGTATGCAGGTTGTAGGAACACAATCTTTTTACATAATTTTAGAGAAGAGAGGAAGGAGGAAAGAGAGAGAGAAACATTGATGTTGTTGTTCTACTCATTTATGCATTCACTGGTGGATTCTTATATGTGCCCTGACTGGGTATTGAATCCACAACTTTGGACCTGCAATCTTGGGATATGGGGAAGACAATCTAACCAACTGAGCTACCAGGCCAAGGCCTTAAAATCATATATATATATATATATTTCTATTAATTTCCAAAAGATAGAATGGAAATAGAGAGGTAGAAACATTGATGAGAGAAACATCAATTGGCTGCCTCCTACACCCCCCCTACTCGAGATGTGCCTGACCGGGAATCAAACCAGTGACATCTTGGTTCATGGATTAACACTCAACCACTGAGCCACACCAGTGGGGCCACAGAGTCGTTCTTGTTGTTAATCCTCACCAGAGGACATTTTCCCATTGATTTTTAGAGAGAGTGGAAGAGAAAGGGAGAAACAGAGAGCGAGAAACAGAGATGTGAGAGAGAGAGATCAATTGGTTGCCTCCTGCACACACCCTGAACAGGGCCAGGAATGGAGCCTGCAGCCAAGGCACAAGCCCTTGATCAGCACTGAACCCAGGACCCTTCAGTCCTCAGGCCAATGCTTATCCACTGAGCCAAACTAGCCAGGGACTAGACTCATTCTTATACCTGGACCCACAGCAAAGGAAACCCTGGCTGGGGGATGCTCATCCCCAACCCCTAGGATTACAAGGACTTCTACTAGTTGTGTGACCTTAAACAAGTTAGTGAACCTCTCTAATCTTTATCTTCCTCATCTGTAAAATGGGGGAGTAATAACAGTGCTTCCCTAGTAGAGTTGTATAGATTAAACAAGATACACTGTGCTTAGCACGATGTTTGGTACGTGACTAGCACCCTGTAATTGTTAAATAATTATTTCCAGGTCAGCCCTGAGATTTCTGGAGAGAACCAGAGAAAGGAATGCAAAGAGTACCCTGATACCAATAAACAATCAAAGAAATGCAACTTTAAAGGAGGTATTTTTTTACCCAGGAGTTTGGCAAAGATAATAAAGATTGGTAACAGCCTGTATCAGGGAGGGGAGAAGGAAATGGCACCAATTCATTACTAGAGAGAATGTCAATTGCTTCAGACTTTCTAGAGAGCAATTTGGCAATAAATATCAAAATCAAATACATGAATGCTGCCTGGTCCAGCAATTCTATTTCTGGGAATGTATCATGAGGAAATAATTAGAAAGGTGTGTGAAGATATATGTACAAAGATCCTCATAGCAGTGTTTTTAGCACAGCAAAAGTTGAAAGCAATATAATTCTCCATCAGCAGGCAAGTGGTTCAATAAAGCAAGAACATCCACAGCATCGAATAAAACGATGAAGTGGCTATACTTCCTGGCAATGCAAAGATTCTATGATAAAGTGTGAAGTGAAAAAAAGCAAGTCAGCAAACATGTGGAGTATGAGGCCATTACTCCGCATGCGTGTGTGTGTGTGTGTGTGTGTGTGTGTGTGTGTGTGTGTGTGCACGCGCGCGCAGGCGCTTATATGTGTAAGGGGGAAAGGTCTGAAAGGAGAAACACCAAAAAGGCATAGTGTTGATCTTTGAGTGGTGAGATTTTCACTTTCTACCTTCCATCTTTTTGCACCATCTGAATTCATTTCATGTGCAATATATTTTACATTTCAAACCTTATCACATCACTCCTCTGCTCTCAACCCTGCAACTGTTTCCCACCTTACCTGGAATAATGCCAAAGTCCTTCGGGGGCCTTCCTCTCACATCTCAGCTCCTGTTGCCCCCACTCCCCCACCCCCTCCCTCTCTGTCTTGGGCACACTGGTCCTTCCCCACCCCCCAACACCAGGCACACTGCCGCCTCTACACTGGCTACTTCATCTGCTGGGAACACTGTCCCGCCAAACCCTGCATGGCTTGTCCCTTTGCCTCCTTAGAATTTTAGATTAAACATCACTGTTATGGGTTAAACCATGTCCCCCCAAAATCCCTAAATTGAACTAACCCCCAGTACCTCAGAATGTGACCTCGTTTGGAAACAGGATCAGTGCAGAGGTAAGAAGTTTAGTGAGGTCTCACAGAAGGAGAGCGGACTCTACTCAGTCTGACCGTATAAAAAGAGGAAAGGGCATGGAGCCTTCCCTGGCACCTTCAGAGAAAACGTGGCCCCTTGACCTTGACTGGATCTCCTAGCCTCCAGAATTATACGACAATAAACTTCTCTTGTTGAAACCATTCAGTGTGTGGCACTTTGTTATGGCAGCCCCAGCAAACTAATCCAGTCACCTGGTCAATGAGATTAAACCTTCAGCTCCTCATTCTTCGATTAAACCTTTGTCTGTTCCACTGATTCACAGCACTCACCATCTAGAAACACATCATGTAATTAACTTCATCACTGATGCACCCTGAGAGGCCGGGCACAGAGCAGGCATTGCCACCGAGTAGGCATTCAAGAAAGAGCTGCTGGGCAAATGAACAAACACAGAACAAAACAGATAAACTACCCTGGTGGAGGACGGCAGAGAACAAGCAGGCATAAATAAGATGGTGATCAGGGCTATGGAGGAAAAATAAAGCAGAGTCAGGAGCAAGGAATTACGGAGGAGGTTGTTGTTGAGCAAACACGGGGAGGAAGGCCTCTCTGATTATGTGAGATTTGAGCAGAACCTGAAGGAAGGGGCGCAGTAAACCATGTAGATATTATCTAAGATAAGAATGTTCTGGGCTGAGGGAACAGTAAGTACACATTATTGCAATGAACACATATCACTTTTATAATCGGGGGAAAAAACCGGTAAAGCTATTGTTATCCTGGAAATACATAAAAATATTTAAAAGCCAAATTCTAAGGGCTAGGAATTTTTTTTTTTCAATTCCTGCAACTGTATTAATACTAAGGGAGGCCCATGTTGAAAATTCCAACCCCTTCCAAGAATGCCTTTCCTCCACCCTGTCCCCGATCCCATCCTCCATCAAATGGCTGTCCAGGGAAAAAACACCTATCATCGCAAGGATGGGAGGGGTAGGAGTGAGGGGTGAAGTCAGATGAGAGGTGAGGCAAGTCCTAAGGCAGAGAGACCTGGAGGTCCTTATTGGTGCCACAGAGCCAAGCAACTCTGTCTCAGCAGGCCTTAGACTTGCTCCCCGCAACCCGCCACCACCGCTCCCACCCAGGTGTGCCCTGTGCCCTTGTCCTTCCAGGCCAGCTGTCACAGGCATCAGCCCAGCCTGTGTGTCATGTGCTCCTGGCCTGTCCCCAGACTGCTGTGGCCCCTGGCTCTGATTGATGTTCGCTCCTGCTAACCAACCAACCGCCACCCACTCAGCCTCCCTTTAGCCTGTTGTTTTTCAATAATCGTGGTTTTAAAAAAAAAAACCACATAGCCTAAATTTACCATATTAACCATTTCTAAGTAGTATTAAGTATTTTCATATTGTTGTGCAACCAACTCTTCTCATCTTGCAAACTGAAGCTCTGTGCTCATTAAGCACTACCTCCCATTCCCGCCTCCCCTCAGCCCCTGCAACCACCATCCTACCTTCTGTCTCCATGGCTCTGACGACTCTAGGCACCTCATATAAGAGGAATCACACAGCACGTGTCTTTTAGTGACTTAGCATAATGCATGTGTCAAAATGCCTTCCTTCTCTAAGAAGAAATAATAACACCATTGAGTGGATACAGCACATTTTGTGCATCCATGCATCCGTTGACAGATGCTTGGGTTGTTCCCACCCCCACGTCAGTTTTGACACCTGCTTGCATCAGCTATCTGCAGAGGCTCCTGAAATCCTTGGCAGTCACCCACCCCGCCTCCTGCTGAGATCAGAGCAGGGAAACCAAGGACTGGACCAAGGGCATCTTAGGGCGCTTAGGCTGCACATCCAGCCAGACACCAGCTCAGCTCAGAGCCTGCTGCTGCAGCTCCCTATCCCAGTCACCTTGAAACCTGGGCGGAATTTTTCTCCCCACCAATGAGGTAACAACCAAAAGTCTTTGAAATGCACCCAACCTCAATGAGACACTGCCCAGTTTGGCCAGAGCTCCCCAACCCTTAGTTTGCATACAAATCATGGGAAGATGCTCTGAAAAGGAAGATTCTGGGGCGGGACCTGGGAGTCCACCTTTGTCACAAGCTCAATGTGGCCCTGATGCAGTTGGTCCTCAGGCCTCGCCCACAGCAGCAAAGGCCTAGCGACTTTCCACCAGGTCAGACCTGTCTCCTGGGCTTCACCCAAATGCCCTGGAAGCTGGCTTCAGAGATGGTTTGTTTTGTATGCTTGAAGCTTCCCCTTTGAGAGCGTCCTAGCAGTATTCGCCCAGTGTTCTGCAGAGGCCTGCAGGCTATCTGGTTCCACAGTGAATCCTAGCACCCAAAACAGTGGCAATGGGGGTCCTTCCACAGGCCCAAACAGGGGTCCAGGAAGCAAGGAAAGAAGCAAGGAGAGCTTCCAAGCGACTCCACAAAGGTGAACAGCCTGCCAAACACCAGGAGGAACCTGACCTCCCCACCTTCTGCCTAGACACACCCATCCTAGCGGAGCCCACGACCACTGTCACCTGGTCATTTTCTGCCCATGGCTTGGGCCACCAGGGCTGCTGGGGAGGCAAGCAGAGTCAGGCCTCCCAGCTTCAGCCAGGCCTTGCCACTTCAGTCGCTTCTTCTCAATTTCCTCTGGAAACCAGCTGTATTTTCTCAAGCTCCCAATTCCCCCTCACACTCGCCTTCCTCTCAAAAGATGGTCTCATCCACCACTGCTCCTCCCAGCCTGTCTCCAGGTCGAGTCTCCTATTTCTCCTTCGGTCTTGCTCCTCTCGAAAAGGAATCCCTGCGTGCCCAGTGTGGCTCAGTGGGTGACCGTCAACCTATGAACCAGAAGGGCTCGGTCTGATTCCCGGTCAGGGTACATGCCTGGGTTTCGGGCTCAATCCCAGTATGGGGCGGGCAGGAGGCAGCCGATCAATAATTCTCTCTCATCACTGATATTTCTCTCCTTCTCCCTTCCTCTCTGACATCAATAAAATTTCTTTTTTTTAAAAAGGAATCCTTGGTGCTATCCCCTTCAAATCCCTGAGAGAAGTCACCCCTGCCCTCACTGCTTCCCTCTCCAACAATATCGGTCTCTTCCAATATGCATCCCACCGCATGTTGGTTTATTCCCATCTACTGCCTCACCCGCACAGGTGGCCCTACTTACCACACCCTTTTTACCACCCCCTAACTCTCTGCCTTATTCCACCGCTGGAACAAACACAGCACCTCGCAAAGCAGAAGCTGGCCCTCTGACAGATGCTGCTCTGCCCAGTAAATTACACCCTGGGTGGAAAAGTGGTGTCTGCCTCTGCTGCTGGCCCTGGATCACAGGAGGGCAAAACTCGGTCTTCAAATCACGTCACTTCCCCTCTCTGCTGGTCCCTTTCAGCAACAACATTTTGAATTGTCCACTGTGGGCATTGTCTCACAAGCCCCTACATCAGATCCCCATCAGCTTAGTAGCTGAGGGCACAAACAGGCTGCGGACGAAGACTGGGAGCACCGTGAAAACCATGGGCAGCCAGCACAGATGTTTAAGCAAGAAGGAAGTGACATAAGCAGATGTGTTTCTAGAAGGATCCTCCAGCTGAAGGTGGAGGACGAACTGGATGGAGCAAGAGCAGAAGCGAAGGCTGCGTCAGTAACTGGAGGAAAAATTGTGGGGGCTTGGATGAGGGTGAGGCAGGGAGGATGGTAGAGGAAAGCGGACAGAACAAAGAGATATTTCTTCCCCTATATGAGAAGTCACTGGGTCACTTCCCTCCATTCACAGAGGATTTGATGTTCCACTCACAGTCCTTTCTACCTCACTCGTGGCAAATCCAACATCTATAGATGATTCACCCAAAGGCTTTCACCCACATCTCACTACAGTAACAAACCGACGCCCACAGCGACCCTGCCCTGGGTCGATGCATTAATGCCAACAACCTCCAGCCCTCAGGCCACCTCACTGCTCGTCCACTGCTTCCGGCCCTTCCTCATCCAGCCTAGCTTACACTGCAGCATCCAGACCAGGGCTTGCCAGGTCCCTCTGTCCCCCTTGGCTCTTTACACCTGCCTGGGATTCCCAACCCAGACTCAGCCAATGGCCTGCCTCTCCCTGGCCTCACCTGGAATGTCAGATGCTGCAGAACAAGATCACATTGCAGGTGCACTGGCATCGCTACAATTTCTCCCATTGCCTTAGACTTCACTCCCCACCTTCCACCAGCTCCCTCCAACTCCTTCTCCCAATACTGTCTCCCCCCAGTCCTGCTTGTGGTCAGCCTGCCTGCCCACATGAATGTTCTCACCTTGGGTGAATTATCCTTCAACTACTTCTTTCTTAAACTGTCAACCACTATATCTTTAGTGATTGTTCCTTGAAGCCTATAAGCATGATCAAATCTGTAACTTGTTTCTAAAACCTCCAACAACCCATGCCACCTTTAAGTAACAGGGGTAACAAAACCTCATCAGGCATGAGAATCACTTGATGAGTTTACTGAACATTTTGAAACTACAAAACTTCCAATATCTCCTAATTCAGTAGGTCTAGCTTGATCATGAGTGCAGGATTTCAAGAAGAGCCCCAGGTGAGCCCTAACCCGTTTTGGCTCAGTGGATAGAGCATCAGCCTGCAGAATGAAAGGTCCTGGGTTTGATTCCGGTGAAGGGCATGTACCTTGGTTGCAGACACATCCCCAGTAGGAGATGTGCAGAAGGCAGCTGATCGATGTTTCTGTCTCATCGATGTTTCTAACTCTCTATCCCTCTCCCTTCCTCTCTGTAAAAAATCAATAAAATGTATTTTTTTTTAAAAAGAACCGTGGGTGATTCTGACAAGTGGCCCTCACGCCATCCTCTGAGAAAGTTCTATTCAGCAGTGTTGGACATGCGGTGACAACCACCTGTATGAAAACTCTCCCCCCCTCCCCTGGTATTCATGACACTGCTTTCTCCGGCCAGTGTCCTTTGGGGGCTCCTCCTCCTCTTCCCCCATCCTGAATGTCAGATTCCTGGGCCTCTGTCCTTAGCCTTCTTCTCTTCCAACTACATGCACTCCCTCAGTAGGTCTTCCAGGCCTATGACTTCAACTACTATCAGATGCATCCATTTGACACACTTTTTTTAAAGTGCTGGATCTGGGCTGGAAGGAAGGAGGGGAGGGGGGAGGGAGGGAGGAGGTACTGGTGATACTCAATACAGTATACAACAGGCATGTGCACTGACCAACTGGAAGGGTTGCTATTCTAAAGCAGAGTCCTGAGGTTCCTGCTAGCTAGCATTAACCCTGCAGTTGCTTGATCTTGGGGTGGGGGGGGGATCCTAGGAGAAGAATCAGGAAAAGAATCCTGAGGGAAGGCATGTAAACCCAAGGAACTTAGGCAGATGGGGGTGCCATATAGCAGCTTTTTACCAACTGGTATGGTAGTATTTCAGTATGTTAATGAATGAATGGGTTATGAATCGGGGCAGGTCTAGAAAACCATTTTGTTCTGCAGAATCTAACTGTCTCTCTCTCTCTCTCTCTCTCTCTCTCTCTCTCACACACACACACACACACACACACACACACACACACACACACATCCATTGCCAGTTGCCACCTTCTCTCCCCCAAACCATTTTGTTCTCAAGTTGCCTGGTCAATAGGGCTCTTGTACACTATTCACAGAGATTCAGTAAATCAAAAAAGCAGGTGTAACTCAAGGTCCCTGAAGATCTGGACTGGCTCCAGAGTAGTCTGGGCTGACTCAGGCCCCAGCAAGCCAACATCACTCACTCCCAGAAGGTTGGAACAGGAGGGGAGGCATTACTACCTCTTAGCCCAGTGCTTCTCAAACTTCAAGAGAATGTGTGTGAGTGTGTGTGTGTGAGTGTGTGTGTGTGTGTGTGAGAGAGAGAGAGAGAGAGAGAGAGAGAGAGAGAGAGAGGGAGACATCACCTGAGGGTCTTATGAAATGCAGATTCTGCAGGTCTGGAGTGGGGCCTGAGATTCTGCATTTCTAACAAGCTCCCAGATGGCAATGGTGCTGCAGTTACCACACTCTGAGTAGCATGGTCATATTTTCACCAATGAGGAGAAGCAAGGCCTGAAGCTGCATGCCACTGCAGTAGCATACCTAGAGCATTACCAAGCAAGATTGGGGCTGGGGGGAGTGGGGTGGAGAGACACATAGGATGAGAGACAAAGAGGAAGACTGAGAGCAAAGTAGGTGTCCTGGGGTGTGGCTGTAGGAGGGGAGAGGAGGGTTTATGAGAAAGGAGGATTGAATGCAATGGTGAGTAAACTGCTTTCTGCAGGTCCCTGGACTAGAACATCTATAGGACAGTGAAATGGCAACACTCATAAACATTCGACGGACAATTACTCCAGGACAATTACAACCTATAACAAGCATATTCCAAAGTGGTCAGCATGTGGGCTTGAAATGGAAGAGCTGAGAGAGAACTCAGAGATCATCAGAGCGACCCATCTTACACTGATGAAGAAACCGGGACAAGGTAGCTTGTCCGCAGACACAAAGCCAGTTATCAGCCAATTAGCAGCAGAAAAGAGACACACAGGTTTGCCAGCTCACAGTTCAATGTGCTTTCCAACAAATCCGCTGCCTGGGTATGTGAAGGAGAAATCCTGTCACGGAGCTGCAGATGAAAGGTGGGTGTCCAAAGCTTGGCAACAAGTTAGATCAGTTAGAGCAGCATCTTCCTATCTGGGAAAATCAACCTAGTGCGAATATAATTACAGTAATTAGCTAGCTGCCTCTAGCACCCCGGGCACTGGGAAAAACCTGTGGCTCCCAGGTCCCAAGCGACTTTTAACAACAGCCTGGCTGGCTTCTGTTTTCGGGATTAAGTGAGGTATTTCCTGACAAAGGCTGCAAACAGCTGTTCCCAAGGGAACAGGCGTGAGAATTTAAAATGAAGTCCTCTTATGTCCTTTGACTCGCAACCCAAAGAAAACCAAGCAAACCAGATATAACCAAAAAAAAACTGTCTCAGTGTCACGATCAACTATCCTAACAGTAGAAAGACAATGGCAACATTTTAAGTGCCCATTCCCCCAAAATGCTATGAAATTTTCAGTTCCTGGATTTTATAGTATTTGGATCAGTAGTTCCAAAGTTTAAAGTGCCTTAAAATCGGCTGTGAACTTGTTAAAAATGAAATTCCCAGGCACTCTTACCAAAAATTCTGTGGGTCAAGGTTGAGTCCCAGAGATCTAAATTATTCACAAGCAACACCGCCCCCCTAATCCTCATGTTGTTGATGCAGAAGGTGGAGGAATTACACTTTTAAAACATTTATTTTAATTTTTATTTATAGGATACTAATCCACTCAAAAAGTATCTATATACACTGAGTGGCCAGATTATTATGATCTCTGAACGAACACATAATAATCTGGCCACTCAGTGTGTGTGTGGGTGTGTATGTGCGTGTGTGTATATATATGTGTGTGTGTGTGTGTGTGTGTGTGTATTTTACAGGCCCGGAGCATGAATTCATACGAGTGGGGTCCAGCCAGCCTGGCGAGGGGGAGGGGACATGGGCAGTTGGCCAGCCTGCCTGTTGGTCGAACTCCTGGTCAAGGGGACAATTTGCATATTAGTCTTTTATTATACAGAACTAGAGGCCCAGTGCATGAAATTCGTGCACGGGAGGGAGGTGTCCTTCAGCCCAGCCTGCACCCTCTCCAATCTGAGACCCCTCGAGGGATGTCCTACTGCCTGTTTAGGCCAGATTCTGGTAGGATCGGGCCTAAACAGTCGGACATCCTTCTCACAATCCAGGACTGCTGGCTCCAAACTGCTCACCTGCCTGCCTCCCTGATTGCCCCTAACTGCTTCTGCCTGCCAGCCTGATCACCCCCTAACCACTACCCTGCCAGCCTAATTGATGTCTAACTGCTCCCCTCCCAGCCTGTTTGCCCCCAACTTCCCTCCTCTGTCAGCCTGGTCACCCACAACTGCCCTCCCCTGCTGGCCTAATGGCCCACAACTGCCCTCCCTTGCAGGCCTGAAACCTCCTAATGGCCCTCCCCTGCTGCCCATCTTGTGGTGGCCATCTTGTGTCCACATGGGGGCAGGATCTTTGACCACATGGGGGCAGCCCTCTTGTGTGTTGGAGTGATGGTCAATCTGTGTATTTCTCTTTTATTAGATAGGATAGAGGCCTGGTGCATGGGTGGGGGCCAGCTGGTTTGCCCTGAAGGGTGTTCCGGATCAAGGTGGGGATTCCCTTGGGGCATAGGGCAGCCTGGGCAAAGGGCCTGTGGTGGTGTGCAGGCTGACCATGTCCCCCAGGGACCCAAGTGGAGGCTCTGGGATCTGGGATTAAGTTATTCTATAATTGAAACTTTGTAGCCTGGAGCGGAGCCAATCCTCCTGCTGGCTCCATGGTGACAGCCATTTCTGTTTGGGATATTTACCTTCTATAATGGAAACATTGTAGCCTGGAGTGGAGGCCTAGACCAGCCAGAGCTTCAGAAGCTTGACTTCTTCTGTTGCCAGGCAAACCCAAGCCTCCCTCCTGCTCTCAGGGGCCACAGCCATGTTGATTGGGGTTTATTTGCATAATTTGCTCCTGATTGGCTGGTGGGCGTGGGCTGATCAGAGGTATGGTCAATTTGCATATTACTCTTTTATTAGATAGGATAAGTATTTGTCATATTATTCTCTACTTTTCTATATGTATTTAAAATATTCCAGAATATTTTAAGCAAATAAAAAATGGTCAATTTGCAGAAAAATAAAAGTTTTGAAATACAACCTGGTAAACTTGAAAGCAACAACATTTGCATAAAAGGGCATAAGTTGCAGTCGGCAACAAAACTTGTTAGGATTTCTTGGTTAATATTCTTTTGTTGGAAAGGCATGGTTTGGGCAAAGGAGAAAAGGAAACCAGCCCAGTAAAAGGGAATGTCTGATCGGGCCGTTGCTATACCAAAGAGGGGCAGGTATGGCAAAGGTTCAGGCTGTCCCACAGGCAAGGATGTCTGTGTGTATGGGACACCAAAGGACACCTGTCACACCTGAAACACAATTTGCTAACACAATTGCAGAGCTCAGGAAGAATCACTGGTTTTAAAACTATTATTTCCCTGACATACAAAATATACATACATATAAGTATACATGCCCTCTTCTGATGTTCCCCTGCCCTCCACTTAATATTTGGCTATGGCCTTCTTTTCATGTCAACGAATTGGATGTACAGACATAATTTTTAATGGCTACAGTGTTATCCCTGACTGTTTGACATTACTATGGTTTACTTCACTAACCCTCTATTGTGGGACAGGTTGCTTCTGGTTTCCCGCGGCATCAAAAATGACAGTAAACATAATTGCTTATTTGTCTGTTTCTTAGGACACATTCACAGACATGGAACTCCTGGCCCAAAGCTAATTCACTTGAATTTTGATCCACATTTCCAAATTGACTTTCTAGTTTAGTCCATTGGTTTTAAGTCAGATTACACTCCCACAAATGGGTTAGGAGAAAACTGTTCAAATTGCAAACTCTTGCTGAATTTGAGCCACCCCAGGGTTGGGACCTGGAGGATCCCGGCTGGAGGGTGAAGTCCAGGGAGGCACGGGTGACACGGTTGAGGGCCCTGTGTGGTTGTGGGCCTTAGAGTATGTGTCACTCAGGTCCACGCTCATGCACACACCCACACATCCTCATTCCCTCTCTGCACCCTCGGCCACCAGGAACCTCCGTGGAGCCTGTGAGCTGGGATGCATTCAGTCCCAGCACCAAGCAAGTCTGAGGAAGTTTCCCCAGACTGACTCCTGCCTGCACCTATAGGAGGTGGGACCAGGAGGATCCTGGCTGGAGGGTGAGGTCCAGGGAAGCGTGGGTGGCACACTGAGGACTCTGTGTGGGTGCTGGTGTGTGAGTGTGTGTCGCTGGGTCCACTCGCCCCTGCCTCGTGCGCACAACCTGGCCACGCCCCTGCCTCGCATGTGACTGGCCCCGCCCCCACTCCTGATTGACTGGTGGGCGTGGCTGGTGGGTGTGGCAAAGGTATGGTCAAATTTGCATATTACTCTTTTATTAGATAGGTAGGATATACACTGAGCAGCCAGATTATTATGCATTCAGAGATCATAATAATCTGGCCAGTCAGTGTATATAAAACCCTAATATGCAAATAGATGGAATGGCAGAAAAACTGAACAACCAACCACTATAATGTGCGCTGACCATCAGAGGACACGCGCGGATTATGACAGCCATTGGCAGCAGAGCGCAGAACATGGTGGGCATCGGCCATGACGGGATGGTGGAGCAAGTGAGCGGGGGCACCAGACCAAGTCGCTACCAACCAGGCGAGCCTCTGGTGGTTACTGAAAATTCTTTGCTCCCGTGTGCCACAGTCCCACCTGGGGCTTGTACCTGCTGCCAGCGCTAGTTCTGATAGCTTGGCACCGTTGGTGGATACTAGTGACAGCTGCTGGTCCTGATAGCCCCTGAGGGCTTCTCTACCTCCCCCTTCTCCTAAGGGGCGATCGGGGGAGCAGCCGCTGCTGACGCCAGCCCCAATCTCTCTGTGCGAGCGGGATCAGCACTGTCAGCATGTGGGAGCAGCGGCGGTGGGAGCGGCGGCAGACAGGGGTTCTGGGACCATGGTGGGAGGGGCCAGGTGGGAGCACAAGGATGGGACAAGACCCACCTCTGTGCCCACTTCAGCATCGTGGCCCACAGTTCCTTTCAAAGTGCACAAATTCGTGCACTGGATCCCTAGTAACAAATATTCGCCTTGAAATGGCTAATAAAATCGCACATCAAGTAAGATAAAAGTTTAACCTACCATAAATATAAATGAAATGGAAAAAATAAAAAGAAAAGCAAAATGGCCAATTTGCTAAGCAAAAGAATCAAGAACTTCTGAATTTCAATTATATAAAAAAAATTTAAAAAAAAAATTGTAGCCGAAACCTGTTTGGCTCAGTGGATAGAGCGTTGGCCTGTGGACTGAAGATTCCGGTCAAGGGCATGTACCTTGGCTGTGGGCACATCCCCAGTAGGGGGTGTGCAAGAGGCAGCTGATCGATGTTTCTCTCCCACCGATGTTTCTGACTTTCTATCCTTCTTCCTTACTCTCTGAAAAAAATCAATAAAATATATTTTTTAAAATTCCATCAGAAGGGGAAGTTGTTAACACACAGGACAAAAATGGTTGCTATCCATATACAGAAAGATTTAAAAATATAATTCCAGCCCTAATTGGTTTGGCTCAGTGGATAGAGCTTCAGTCTGCAGACCAAAGGGTCTGGGATTTAATTCCAGTCAAGGGTGTGGCCTCAATCTCCAGTAGAGGGCATGCAGGAGGCAGCCAATCAATGATTCTTTCTAATCACTGATGTTTTTATCTCTCCCTTTCTTTCTGAAACCAATAAAATATATTTTAAAAATAAATATGTAATTCCACAATAACTAAATATGTAATTACATGTTTAAATATGTAATTCTCTGAGCAAAAACACAGCGAAAGCCGAGACCAGTTTGGCTCAGTGGATAGAGCGTCGGACTGCGGACTGAAGGGTCCCGGGTTCGATTCCGGTCAGGGGCATGTGCCTTGGCTGCGGGCACATCCCCAGTGGGGGGCGTGCAGGAGGCAGCTGATCGATGTTTCTCTCTCATCGATGTTTCTGACTTTCTATCCCTCTCCCTTCCTCTCTGTAAAAAATCAATAAAATATATTTTTAAAAAAAAACACAGCGAAAATTAATGGAATACAAGTACAAAGTAAACAAAAAATATTCAATTCATAAGTAATAAGAAGTTAAAAGAATGTATTATAAATTTATTTGACATGGGTTTTAAAAATAATATTCAATCCTAGTGATGATGTGAATCAGGCTACCACATAAATTGCTAGGCTTTATTTCAGCATTGCAGTTTCATATAAAATTGTTGTTCATTCAACAGCCACTTCCTGAGCACCTATAAGGCACTCACCACACTGACCAAAACATCCAAAGATCCAGCCTGGTGGGCCTTAGATTTATGTGACATCCTAATTTCCCTTCTAGAAACATAGACTTTATATATATATATATATATATATATATATATACACACACACACACACACACAAAGCCTTACCACAGAGCTATTCATCACAGCATTGTTTATAAGAGCCAAAAAAGGCTGGAAATAGTAAATGAATAATTAAGTAATTATTAGGATGGAAAATTGTGAATAAGGAAATTCTTGTCAATTATTAAGTGAAAAAAAGTAAATACATTGTGCATATAATTCCATTTTCTTTTTTTCTTTTTTTATGTTAATGGGCCAACACTCTATCCACTGAGCCATTACCTATTTACGGTGTTATCTGTGCGTTGTAGGAGTGTGCATACCTGTTTTCTATACCTTCCAGTAATTTCTAAATTGCAAAGTAATTTGCAAAGTTATCAGTTTCACAATAACTATTATTTTGAGAAAGACTTATACCTGAATACGATGAAAAAAATGTTCACGATTCTTTCCTTTTACATTGTGGGTGTAGGATCTCCTAAAAGCACAATATTCAAAAGCAAGTCCAAAGTATTACAAATTGTTTCCACAACAATGAACAGTCAAGACCAAATGTATAAATGTTTAAGCAAACCGAAAGGGCACACTCAAAATGCTGAATGAAATGGAAATAGGCCAGAAATCGATAAAACATGGAAATTCAAATAGAGACTGAAATTTGGAGACCAACTGGAAGGTGGACTCCATTTAACAAAAGTTAACAAGGAAAGAGAAGCCTCCTGGAGGAGGAGGTAGTTTTCAGAGCCACGGAAGGGGCTGGTGTCTCACCTAGGAAATCCTAATCGGGATTAAGACGCACCATTTTCTGACTAATCCCACTTACTCTTGAGAAAGAGAACCGCCATGTCAGAGCTCAGCAAAGCCTCCTCCATCCCCACTCTGCTGGTGGAAATACAACACTCAGGACTCACAGCCAGAGGGTCTTCGTGGCACCGAGAGGAGACCAGGGCCAGACGACTGAAATGCAACCTTCCCGTGCACCGTCCATGCCAGGGGTCTGCGCTTGCTCGTGCACAGCTTTGTGCTTCCCGGGGACAGCTGCTTCCCAGTCTATTACCCAGGCCAGAGGCACTGCGCCAGCCAGAGGAGGCCAATGCACAAATCATTGGAAGGATGAGGTCTCTGCTCCCGTGATGTCAGCACTAGAGTGGACATAGAATTCATTTCATGTCTCCAAGCTGAACACAGGCACACCAAGGAGATACCAGCTTTGGCTGGTTTCAGACCACCATAATAAGGCAAGTCCTAATCTTTTTGCTGATGGAGAGTCTTGCCTTCAGTTTGTAAAAATATGTATATACCCAACACCTGTGAAGTGCAATAAAACGGAGGTCTGTATTTGAATTATGGGTTGAGGGGAAACCGGAATGTACTTCTAAAGAAGAGAAAGTTATGGAAGGACAGAACAAACAGCTCCACTACTGACATCAGACTTATTAGAAAATTACTTATGTTCTCCACATCTATGAAATATCCATTTGGCCACACGTGCCTGGGGAAGCTGTACGGAGGTGACCTGCAAACTAACCTAAATGCCGGCAGCCTTAGTTTCCTCATCTGTAAAATGGGGACAATGATGCCTAACCCACAAGGAGATTGGGTCTTGTGTATAAAATACAGCACCAGGCACATAGGCAGCGCTCAGTAAATGGAAATTATTAGTCTGCCTGTCCTGCAGCTGATGAATCCGTTAGTATGAGATGGGCTTTCTTTGTTGACTAAAGACAAGGGCAGTCTTCATGAACATCTCTTCTCCCAGAAAGCCCAGGGTCTCCTGTCCTCTCTGGACTCATGGACACACAGGGCGGAGCCTGCAGGGAGCAGAACAGAGACCTGAGGTGCTATGCTAGGCAAGACCGATTGCACCCTGGGTATACTGCTAGGAGGAGACCCATTTTGTCTCCCGGGCTCTGGTGTGGCTTTCTGAGGCAGGGTCCCACCCAGCTGTGGGAAATCTTTACAGAGACCTCAAGCGTGTACAAGGCTGCGGGTCAGGGCAGCAGGGTGACTGACAGGTGATGACTCTGCACAAAGTAGCCTGTGACCTTGAGCAAGTCGCTTCTCACCGTCAGTTTCCTCTTGAGTGAAAGGAGTGGTTCCATTCTCTACTCCATGAAGTCTCTTCCTGGGCTTCTACTGGACCATCGCCTACACAGTGCTGCTTAGAGTTCCAACAGTGAGGTCCTAGGGACACCTTCAAATGCGTTCCGTCTCCTTTCAAAGCCACTTGGCAGTCTTTTGGCCATCCCCCCAAGAGAAGGGAGGATTCGGCATCGCTCCCATGGCTTTCTGTTCCTGCTCCATGCCCACCCAGGGCTGCTCATTCCACCTTTCCTTTTCTGCCCACAGAGTGGTCAAGTGTGAGTGCCCCGGGGACAAGCACGGGCTCACAGCCGGTCAGCTCGGAGATGGTTTCCAGGCCATCCTGTGTGTATGCTCAGGGTGGACAAATAAACATTTCGGAGGAGCAATACGAATTAACTCATTTCCTCAACAACAAAACCCGCCCACATGCTTCTTCATAAATCATGCCTCTTAATTCCACGCTGACGAGCCGTCAGCAAACTGCATCTATTATAAAAACAACCCTGACTCCTTTCATGCCCTGACACTCGGAAATCACAATATTTCCACACTCCATTGTACTGATGCCTTTGCAGAAGTCAAAGCAATAGCTAGTTCCCTGGAAAGACCCGTGGCCAGGGCGCTTTCCAAGAGATATTCTTTGAATGTTCTTTGTGTCCTGGTGCACTGGGGGACATCACACCGCCGGGATCCCTGTATCGGAGGGACGCGGGGCTACTCGGAGTAATGCAACACCGTTTTAAAGCGTGCACGTACCCTCAGTGTCCCCCTTCAGCCTGACAATAAAGTACTCCCTAACATCTGACATACCACCTTGACACAGCCACGCACGAATACGATTCCACTGCCTGCATTTTGCAGAGAAAATAAAGGCACATTCGGAGATGAAGCCACCAGACCCGCCTCGGACTCGAGGTTAACGGGATAGTTTTGCAGATTATTAGCAAGATTGGCCACAATCCGCTGGCTTTCTCCCTTTCTTTTCTCCGTGCCTTCAGCTGCTGGGCCCAAGAAGAATGGGAGAGAATCTCCAGAAAGGAGGGCGAGGGAGCGGTGGAGAATAAAAGAGTCTGGGCGGGGAAAGCAGGATTTTGAAAATAGCAGCAATAAAGGAAAACAGGGTCGCGGCGGCGGCCCGAGGGTCCCCGCGGTGCTTACCTGGGACGCACGAGGCCGGCCGAGCCAGCAGCAGCAGCCAGAGGCCGGGCAGCAGCAGCCCCGGGCGGCGGCGGCGGGCGGAAGGCCCGTGGCCGCTCGGCCCCGGGATCAGCGCGACCCCGGCGCGGGTCTGCCGGTCCATGGCCGCGCCTCGCGTCGGCGCCGCGCCCCCGGGAGTCCCGACCGGCGCCCGAGCCGGCCCGGCGGCCCGGAGCTCTCAGACCCGGGAGGCGGCCGCTGCGGCTGCGGCTGGGACGGGGCGCCGCGCACCGGCGCGGAGGGAGGCCGGCGAGGCGGGGGCGGGCCGGGGGCCGGAACCACGGACAGGGGCCGCCAGCCGCTCGCCCGCCCCGCCGCTCCGCCCCCTTCGGAGCCTCGAGCCGCTGCCCGGCAACGCGCGGGCCTGGGCGCGGGGAGGCGAGCACCACCTCCCGGCCGGCCGGGCGCCTGCCTGCGGGCAGCCGGGCGGCAGGCGCGGGGCGCGAATGCGCGGGGCTGCGCGGCGCGGCGCGGGGCCGGGGCCTCCCCCAGGACCCGCCTCCCGGGAGGGGACGCGAGAGGCCTGGGCCGGGCCGGGAGCCGGCACCGCCCGGACTCGCACCCCACACCGGTCCCGCCGTCGCCTGATGTCCCCGCGCGTGCCGCCCCCGAAGGCGCCCGGAGAGAGGGAAGGAGGCCCGCCAGGAGGGGTCGGAGCCGGAAACCTGGAGCCCAACGCGGCGGCCTCTCCCTCCTCCTCCGGCGCCCCCTTCGCTCTACTCTACGGTGTGCGGGGCAGCAGGTGTGAGCGGGGCGCCTGCGTTGGCAGGACAGCCTTCGGGGCTGCCGAGGGGACAAAGCAGAGGAGAGGTCGCACTCGCTTCCCAGGAGCCCGACGGGCAGTGGAGGGGGTGAGAAAAGCGCGCAGCTCGACCCATCCTTTCTGGAGTCTAGGGGTTCTGCCTCCTGTCCCGACCGGGAAGCCCGCACAGCTGGCACGTAGTAGGCCTGCAGAAAGTTCCAGCTGAACCGAATTGAAGGGGAGCCGGAGAGAACCGCACTCATCCAGGCCCTTTTAGGGAAAGCAGCGCTCTTGGCGGTGGAGAGAATGTCAGAGGATGAGCGTTTGGGGGTTAGGGTGCCCCAGGAAATGAGGAAAGCGAATAAGGGAGTTGGCATTCGTCAAGTACCTGCTATGTGCCCGGCATCTAACTCTGAGGATGGTGATTTAAAGGTCTTGCAACGTGGAACCGGCAGTTTTGAATCTGCATCCTGTTGCAGTGTACAAGCAGGGCGCTAAAGGTGTGAGGTGGGCACTCTATCTTACTTCCTGGAAACAGGTGGGCAGTAAAAAATGTGAATCAACTACATGGATCAAAGGATCCGGTTGTGCTCCATTCCCGGGCCCCTATGAGACCCATCCTTGCAGCTCACCCATCTGGACAGCAATTGCCCCCTCTCAGAGTAAGGCCGAGGCACTCTTCCATAAGCACCTACCAGCTCCTTTCAGGGAAGAGAACTGAGAATAAAGGTTAAGGCTAGCATGTCCCTAATGTGTACTCACTGTGCCTCGGCATCATAAGCAGTCCCTGTTCTCAGCAACTGATCTCCTCCGACCCCCACCATGAACAGACAGCTTTGCAGACCTTGCCTCCAGCTCATAAACAGCTCAGGAACTGTGTGGACACACTGCCTGTCTCCGTATGTCTGCTCCAGATCTGATGGCCCCAGACCTGGGATTGCTTATTCACACTTTTCTTCATTCTTTAATCTCATTGTGAAAGAAACTCTATTTGACCACAAACCACTGCCTTTAGGTGATAATTGTCTTGTCCTGTTATATTATTTAATCTTTTGTGAAATTATGCTGTGCCTCTCCAACCAAATTAATATAAAGCTTGAAGCTAGTGTCACCCTGCTTGGGATTGCCCATAGCACCGGAAACACTCATTATACACGTGTGCATTTGAAGCAGAGCTTCCACCTGCCCAGGACAGAGGCGTAACCTTTCAGATTTGGCCCAGCCTCCAGTGAGCGCCCACCTACACTAGAACCCAGGGTGTCAGAAAAAGGACCCCCCTCCCCTTAATTCACAGGCAGCTCAAGGAAATAAAAATGTTTACCCAGACATTAAGAAGGGGTTGATATCAGTCAGAAGAAAAAAAAAATCTCAACTTCAAGATAACAGAAATGACTCAAGGTCACCAATTTTCTAAGGAAAGTAAGATCCCTAGGGTCCCATAGTCCCCAAGTTCTGAAAGCATAAAACTAAATATTACTTCAGTCAGGTTCTGGAGCATTTTGCCTCAGTGTTTAGCAAAATGTCTCCCAGGGCTCTAACTAGTTCAGCTGGTAAGTTTTGGGACTCAAAACTCCAAGACGGATTGAGTGGGTACAAGATAGGGTATACTATGTGTGCACATACATGCCCCCACATATATACACATACTTACACGCATTTGTCTAATAGGAGAATGGATTAAGTTAAGGCATAGGGCATTCATACTAGCGAACACTTCTGGCATCTACTATGACCTGTTCGTTGGGAATGTGTGTGTAGGGGAGGGAGAGGGATATAAAAGAAGCCATTTTAGAGATTATTCTCATCTAGTTCTCATTTCATAGATAAACTAGAGACCCAATGTACGAAATTCATGCAAGGATCTTGGCCCCTGACACCGACACAGCAGCCACCTCTGCCTCAGCCCCCGCCAGCGATAGCTTCATCTGGAAGGTCGTCCAGAAGGACATCTGGTCTAATTAGCATATTATGCTTTTATTATTATAAACTAGGGGCCCGGTACATCAAATTTGTGCACTGGGGTTGGGTGGTCCCTCAACCCAACCTGCCCCCTCTGACATACTGGGAGCCCTCAGGGGATGTCCAACTGATAGCTCACCCCCAGCCTGCCCAAGGCCTAAAGCCTCTGATAAGGCTTTAGGCCTTGGGCACCCAGCCATTGCCCTGCTCAGGTCAGCCCCGGCTGCCTGTGACCACCCGGCCCCAGGGGGCTGGGCACTGGCCGCCACTTCCACTCACAGCGCCTGGGGGCTGGGTGCTCGCTGCCACCACCTTTTCATCTCCACTCCCAGGCCCAGTGGTCATGCCATTTGGCCCCACTCCCGATCCTGATTGGCTGGTAGCATAGCCAATCAGGAGCGAAGGTACAGTCAAATTTGCATGTTTCTCTTTTATTATATAGGACAAGCCAAACAGGTTAGCTTATTTATCTCAGGCTCAGCCCCCACCTTCCATTTTCCAGTAAAACCACACACCTTCTAGGAGAGGGGGCTTACAGTTTGGTTTGGAAAGGAGAAGATCAATCCTCCTTAGACTAACACAAAACGGGCCCAGGCTTGCAGCAGCCCCACTCCAGGCCTCATCCAACCACACCCTCTCCACAGGGTAAGGAGTCTGAGAGGCCCAACAGACACCCCACCAGGAGCCCAGAATTCCCTGTCCACTTGGGCCCAGGTTCCCTTCCGGGGCCTGTGTGGCCTCTTTCTCCCAAAGGGTGGGTCAACAGTGGGCCTGTGTGGGGTGGCCAAGGGGCAGCTGTCTGCAGGGAAGTGGTGGCACTTGGCCATGCACATAGGGTGAGATCATGAAGCCTACAGAAGTGAGGCAAAGAACAAGGTGTGGGAGAAGGTGAAACGAGCCCCATCTTCCTATGGCAACTGAGCCTCCATATTCCTGCTCAGAACGCCAAGAGTCTGAGAATTAACCTGATGATGGCTTGGTTATACCTACCTTGCCTGCTGGGGGGTTGTTATGAGGGATATACAAAGAAGATAAATGTCCATCAAGTTCATTTATTAAACCCAAGGATTGTTTTCTGAACACTTACTATATGCCAAGTACTGGCATGTGATGGTGGACACAACAGCAAACAAAATAAAGGCCTTTCCTCACAGAGTTCACATGCTAGTGAAAAGAGACAGGCAATAAATAAGTGACTGTATTTGTCACTCTAACCAGGTGACACTAATCCATAGGGATATCTGCGAAAGGAGGTTCCAAACAGAGACAGCAACTGTACAAAATGAAGAAAAGGCTTTAGAACAAAGTAAACATGTTTAAGATATTTACTGAGCCCCTGAGTAACTGTCTCGCAGAACAGGGTACTGAGTGATGAACAAGGTTAAGTTTGCTACAGTTTTTCAAAGAACTGACAATCTTATAGAAAAAAAATAAGTTTAAAAATAACAGTTTTGCAAAGTAGACCATGATACATGTCAGAAGGAAGTTATAGAATGTCCGAAAAAGGGAGATATCCTACTTGATGGGGGAACCAAGGAAACTTCATGGTGGAGCTGCAGGTGAGTTGGGCCGTAGGGTGATTAAGGGATAAGAAGGATTTAGACAGCTAAGAAGGACAGGACGAGTATTCCAGGTTGAGGGGATGTATGAACAAGGACACCAAGGGAGGTAGGCATGGGATTGGTGTACTGGATCAGAGGGAACAACGGTTCACAGCTCTGACTGCATAATAAAATCACCCGGACTCAAAAAATAACAAACAGAACCCCAAGCCATACCTCAGCCCAATTAAATCCAATTCTCTGCAGATGAGGCTTGGGCAATCAGGTCTTTACAAAGCTCCCCAGGATTCTGATGTGCAGCCAGGAGCGAGAACCATGGAAACGGTATGGAGCCTCTTCAAAAAATAAAAACTAGAACTACCATGTGATCCAGCAATCCCACTTCTGGGTATACATCCAAAGGAAATAACTATCATGGAGAGATATGTGCACCATCCCCCGTGCTCATCACAGCATTATTCACCTACGTGTCCATTGATGGATGAATGGATAAACAAATTGTGTTATGTATAAATTGGAATATTACTCAGCTATGAAAAAAGGAGATCTTGTCATTTTTTACAATATGGAATGGCTTTTAAGGCATTACATATGAAATCTAAAAACATCAAACTCAACCTGGCAGGTTTTCTAAAAGGTTAGAGCATTGGCCCGCAGACTGAAGGGTTGCGGGCTCAATTCCAGTCAAGGGTGTATGTACCTCAGTTTCAGGCTCAATCCCTGTCCCCAGTTGAGGTGTATGCAGGAGGCAACCAATTGATGTGTCTCTCTCACATCAATGTTTCTCTCTCTCTCTGTCTCTTCCTCTCCCTTCCACTCTCTCTCAAAATGAATGGAAAAAATATCCTCAGGTGAGGATTAACATAAAAAACATCAAACTCAAGGACACAGAGAGCAGAGTGGTGGTATTCTGGGACTAAGGAGTGGGGGACATGGGAAGATGTTGGCAAAAGGGTACAAAATTCCAGTTCTAAGATGAATAAGTTCCGAGGATCTAAAGTACAGCACGGTGTCTACAGTTAACAATACTGCATTATATACTGGGTAGAGTTTTAATATTCTCACCAAAGCAACACCATCAAAATGGTAATTATATGAGGTGAAGGATGTGTCAACTAACCTTACTGTGGTAAATACTTCCCAATACATACAGATATCAAATCCTAACACTGGACACCTTAAGCTTACACAATGTTGTATGTCAATTACATTACAATAAAGCTAGAAGGGTACGAGCCATCGAGCTAGATGTTGAGCCTAAAATGATAAGACAGTAGTAGACAGAGAGATAAGATAAGCTAGAATAGAATAAAGACTCAAATATCTAACGAAAGGTCTGGACTTCATTCTGTAGGCAATGGGGTATATTAACAATTTTTTGAGATATTATTAGAACTAAGCACAAGAAGGATTACTCTATTAACAATATATAAGGTGATTTGGAGATAAAAAAGACTGCAAGTAGAGAGACCAATTTGGACAGGATCTTAACAATGCATGCCTAAAGTGACATTTTTTACCATCAAACAGGCAGAACTTTTAAAAAATTGATAGTACCCATTTGTGCCAGAGTGTGAAGAAATAGGCATTTTCTATTGGACTGGTAGAGGTATAAATTGGGATAGCCATTTGAGAGGACAATTTGGCCTTATATTGAAATTTAAAATCAGCACACCATCTGGTGCAGAAAATTCCACTTCAAAAATATATATGTAGCCGAAACCGGTTTGGCTCAGTGGTAGAGCGTCAGCCTTTGGACTGAAAGGTCCCGGGTCCGATTCCAGTCAAGGGCATGTACCTTGGCTGTGGGCACATCTCCAGTAGGGGCAGCTGATCGATGTTTCTCTCTCATTGATGTTTCTGGCTTTCTATCCCTCTCTCTTCCTCTCTGTAAAAAAACAATAAAATATATTATATAAATATATATATGTATGTACATGTTTTTGCTTTTGCTTTTTTCTTTCCTCTCTTTTTTTTTTTTAAGCCAGGATCAATTGAGATTAGGTAGATTCAGTCCCATAATTCAATCAGATAAAATTTACTTTCTTAAAAGTGTACGGTTCAATGAGTTTTGATAAATGTGTGAAGTCCTGTAACCACCACCCTATTCAAGATATAGAACTTTGATTTTTGCCTTAAAAAGTTCCCTTGTGCCAGCTTGAAGCCTAGCCCCTGTCCTTTCCTCAATCTTTGGCCACCACTGGTCTGATTTCTGTTTCTATAGCTTTGTCTTTCTAGTTTCATATAAATGGAATCATACAGTAAGTATCCCTTTGTGTCTGGTTTCTTTTACTTAGCACAATGTCTTTGAGATTCACCCAAGTTGTGGCATGTCTCAGTAACTTGTTCCTTCCTATTGCTAACTAGTATTCCATTGAATAGATGTACCACACTATATTTGGGAAAAGAAATAGTGTGTGGAATTTGGAGAGTAAATATATGAAGAAAAATGTTTACTTTTATGAAGAGCAATATTCTCTTTTTGCCCTATGTCAAGCATTTAAAACTCAGCCCACAATGAATATTTTTGTGGCCCAGGCAATATAATATTTTGCTAAAAATTTCATAATTTTGGCTCAGTGGATAGAGCATCAGCCTGCAGACTCAGGGGTCCCAGGTTCAATTCCAAGGGAATGTACCTTGGTTACAGGCACATCCCCAGTAGGGAGTGTACAGGAGGCAGCTTATTGATGTTTCTCTTTCATCGATGTTTCTAACTCTCTATCCCTCTCCCTTCCTTCTGTAAAAAAACAAATAAAATATATATTTTTAAAAATTTCATAACTTAATGTTTACAATATCCTGTTATACATAATTAATAATGAACTACAACATTCTCTAACTGATTACTATAATCATGTTTCATTCATTTCCCTTCTGCACCTTACACACAGGCACACTATTTCTCTCCACTAATACTAGCAGCGAATATTTTAGCAGCTGATTGCCATGTCATTGGTCTTGGACTGACTTGTTTGGTGTGCACAACAGAAACTATTTTGCTTTCAGAGAACAACAAAAGTAGGTTTCCTTGTGTTATGCTCATTAATTTGTGCAGTTATTCAGTGTCTGGTAAGTTAATGTTCAAGAAAAAAATATTAATTTTTATTAAAATGTTCTATTATTTTATGTTAACGATTACTCATTTATTTCAGCCCTTTGCATTCAGCATGTGTCTATCAAAATAAACCTATGTTTCTATGAAAATTAAAGATTTTGGTTTTTTGCAGCCCGAATACACTTAAACCTTGTTTATTTGGCCCATGTTAGCCTTTGAGTTTGACGTGCTTGCCCTTTATATTAATACAACTGGTTATAATACTATTACATCTGATTAATACAACTAATATCATTTGAATTTTTATCACAAGAACATACAAACTTTATATTTAATTTTTTAAAAATAAAAACTGTGAAGCCCTGGCTGATTTGGCTCAGTGGATAAAGCATCAACCTGTGGACTGCAGTATTCCTGGTTCAACTTAAGTCAAGGGCACATACCTCACTTACAGGCTCAACCGCTAGCCAGTCAGGGTGTGTGTAGGAGGCAACCAATCCACGTCTCTCTCAATGTTTCTCTCTGTGTGTGTCTCCCCCTCCCTTCTACTCTCTAAAAAAAAAAAAAAAAACAATGGACAAAATATCTTCAGGTGAGGATTAACCCAAAATAATAATCCTATCTAATAAAAGAGTAATATGCAAATTGACATACCTTTGCTACACCCACCAGCCACGCACACCAGCCAATCAGGAGAGGGGGCGGGGCCGAGGAGGCCCAGGCAGCAGCGGAGCAAGACCAAGGCAGCCAGGGCCAGAGGGTGGGGCCGAGGCAGCCCTGGCTGCAGGGGAGCCACAGGGGAGCAGGCTGAGGCGGCCTGGGCTGGGTGGGGGTTGGCGGGGGGGGGGGGGGGGGGGGGGGGGGGGGGGGGTGTGAGGCAGCCAGGGCCGGGGGGCGGAGCCAAGGTGGCCTGGACCACAAGGAAGCAGGGCCATGGCGGCCATGGCGGGGGCGGGGAGGGGGGGTCTTCAAGGCAGTCAGGGCCATGGGGGGGGCGGAGCTGAGGCAGCCAGGGCTGGGGGGCAGGGCCGAGGTGGCTGGGGCTGGGGGGCGGGGTCGAGGCTGCCAGTGCGCACTGGCCAGGGAGAAGGCCTGGGCTGGAGGGTGGGGGGGATGGGGCCAAGGCTCATTCTATCTGAGATCAAGCTGGCTGGGGCAAAAGCCCAGGCCAGGGAAGCGGGTATGTGGCTGGGACAGAGCCAGCCATCGGCCCCATTGCAGGCAATGGCTGAGTGCCCAAGGCCTAAAGCCTCCATAGGCAGGCTGGGGTGAGTGGTTAGTAGGACATCCCCTGAGGGCTCCCAGGGTGTGTGAGGGGGCAGGTTGGGCTGAGGGATCACCCACCCCCAGTGCATGAATTTCATGCACCAGGCCCCTAGTAATAAATAAAAATAAAAACTGTGGGACCCTGGCCACAGGTGGCTCAGTTGGATGGAGCAGCATTCCATACACCAAAAGGTTTCAGGTTTGATTCCTGGTCAGGACACATGCCTCGGTTTCAGGATCAATCTCTCTCTAAAATCAATAAAAACATGTGCTCGGGTGAGGAATGAATGAATGAATTAATTAATTAATACCAAAAACCTGTGGGTTTGAAAATGGAAGAGACATATTCCAGATGTTAAATCAACTGATGAAATATTAGTAGAGATAAGAATAAAAAGTGATTCAGAGGTTTTGAGGCCACGTATGCAAGGCTAAAGAAAAGTCAGTTGGAGAGGCTGGGTTAGGAGGAAAGAAGCATGTGGGTACTGTTGGCTGTGAGGAGATGGGCCAGCACCAGGGAGCAATGGGAACACAGCAGTGGGCGGTGGAGGTGAGGCTCAGGCTGCGGAGATGAGACAGGTCGGCTAAAAATACAGATCAGGAAATCTTTTGCCCAGAGGTATTAGCTTAAGCTGAGAGTGAATGATTATGCCTAGGAAGAGAGAAGAAGGCTGAGAAAGACCTTCATTTTGGAAAAGCTGAAGAGGAGTCGATAAAAGAGGCAGAGAAAGCTAAGGAGCACAAGCAAAACGTGATGTCCCCAAAGGCTCAGGAGGGAAGCCTCAGAGAGAACTGGGGGGGGGGTCTCTTTGGACTTGATATGGAGTCATTAAAAGAGACTTTCTATTGAAATGGGGGAGGTAGGGAGAGTAAAATAACATGAGAAAAAGAATGAGTTGATGGGGAAATAATGGAGGCTACAGAGAAGAGTATCTGGCAAGGTTGAGATATGTTTTAGGATAGACAGACTAAAAATCCCTGCAGACAGAAGAGAAGGTGTCTGAAGACAATGAAAGACTGAATGCAAGGGAAGGATAAGTTCTCAGAGCTAAGAGGAGCTGGGATCAAAAGTAACATGTAATTATTCTGAAAAGCCAGAACCAGCAACACAATGTCCAGTGCAGGGAGAGTGGCTTAATGACATTACATTACAGTCACAAGAGAGAATGTTATGCTTCTGTTACAGTAATTGTGAAAAAACACAGGGCGTGTTTGGGTTATAATGTTAAGTGGGGGACAAAAACTAAATATAAAATGGTTTATGAGCTGATATAAAACAGTATGTATGACTGGAAAGGAATTGTGCAATACTTAAAAATGTTTGTATAAAGATAATGGGATTGTTACCAGAAGGGGACCTGGCCCTGAATGGGTCTGCCTAGGGCCGGCTGGTAGTGTGTGGGTTCTTGACTTCGTGCAGGAAAATTTTCACAGCATGAATTTTAGAGGACATTTATTAAAGTTGGGAAAACGAAACAAGCAGGTCAGAGCAAATGAGTCTGCTTTGGCTCCTTGAGAAGTCAGAAAAAAAGGGGCCTTGCAGACAGGTTCAGGGGATTTGCCTGAAAGAAACTGCCGCTGCCCATTGCTGCCCTGGTTGCAAGTATTGGGAGGCCTTTAGAGTTTAGGAGATATACGCCTGTAAGGAAAGAAGTGGGGAGAGGTGCATGCATGTTCTTGGGAGAGAGAGCGTGCCCTGGGACCTTCATTTTAGAGGGGTTTTAAAGGCTGGGTGTTTGGGGAAGGTCTTAAGGGAAAATCAATAGAATATTCATCAGCTTTATGCTGATGTACTAAAATTAGATTTATTCTCTTAACTTCATCTGTCCCTGGGTGTGGTTGGCAAATGGCACTAATTGGATTTCTGTTATCCATCTCCCTGAATAGAGTGATGTAAGCTATTTACCCTCTGGTTGGAGGACAGAAGTGCTAGCCATTTACTCTTAAGTGTCCCTGGTTTAGGGAAGATAGGCTGTACCAAGTGAATGCAAACTGCTGCTTAACTATCTGTCTCAGTTTCTCTGTTCTGCCTGTCCTGGCTTCCTAGTGTGGGTTTGGCTGTATTTATTCCTGCACTAGCCTGTTTCAGGATTTTGAGCATTCTGTCCTTTACTGTTGTTGTTCTTATATTTGTCTTTTTTCAAATAAACAATGTTTAGAAGGCAATGTCTTCCTCCAAGAGAAGAAAGTCAGATGATGATGGGTCAAGATGGAGACGTTAGGAGGTCTCTACATGATTTCTCCCTCAGCACAGTTCAACAGCAGGATTTGGTCTATAAACATGAAAATCAAGGAAGAAAAAAGGAAACAAGTCAGACTGAGCAACAGGAGGTAGGGAGATTTCACAGACTGCAGGAGGGCTTAAGCGGGGTCTTGGACAATGGGAACAATGGGCACATTTGTTAAAGGAAGGAAAAAGCAGTACAGACAAGAGAGTACTGCAGAGAAATGGTAGAAAGGCAAGTTAGAAGTTGAAAAGGCAAGAAGATGGAAATGAACAGCATGTGCCCCTTGCCTAATATGAGGAAAAGCTACTTATAAGGAATTGGGGGACAACAGACTAAATAGGTAGATTACAGCCAAATTGCAGCAAACAGTGTAAACCTGCTATGGTCTAAATGAAATCAGTGTAACTCAATCCCAGGGAAGACCTCCTGCTTATCAAAGGGGAAGCCAGTGGAGAGAGAGAGACAGCCTCAACGTACCATGACTGCAGATATGATGTTTAAAACCAAGATCCTTGTCTTGGATGGAACGGGCTGGAAATGTCTGTCCCTCTTGCACAGAGTCGTAACGATACTGGCAAAGAAGAATGTTCCAGGCAGGTTCCAGGCCTCATCTCTCTGTCTGTTGTACTTTTCCTCACTCCTTTCCCCAACTCCGACTCTCAACGAACAAGTTGCCACAGATCAACAGGCTCAACCTTCTGCCCACACTCTCCATGGTCATTTCTCACCGTAGCCCAGAGCCCCGGGCAGCGCTCCTGAGGCATGCCAAAAATCCACAGCAGAATCATGGCAACAGTTGGTGAAAGCTGTTTTTAGAATCTCCCTCATTCTTTGGCACTCAACTAACTCCAACTCCCATATGACTGTATTCTGAAACTCATCCACTCTGGCTCAAACTCAGAATGAGAATAATGATAGTAATCTAGCTCACCTTGCCATCAGTTTGGGTCAATTACATGAATAAATGCAGCCAAACCCACACTAACTACACAGCTTTTCTTGCGTCTCTAGAAAACTCCATGTTTGCTCAGATTCCTGGATGGACACCCTTCCTGGGAGAGCTCGCTGCTCTTGAGGCCCCTGTTGCTATGGGCAGGGCATCACTTCTCTGGGAAGCCTCCCCTGCAGGCCTGGTCACCCCAACTGCTTGGTGTGTAACCCTTCCTTTGTGCCCCCTTAAGTCCCTGTGATATTTCTGTAGCTGCACTGACCACATGGAATAAAATTCCATGTGTCTGTAAGTTCTTCAGGGGCAAAGACCTCTTTGTTTTCATCTCTATTATTCTCCAGTGCCTAGTGCAGTATTTGGCAGGTTGTAGGGCTCAATTCATGCTTGTTGAATGAATGAATGAATGAATGAATGGAAGTATAAGAACTAAGCTCTAAGCCAGTTTCTTCCCTCACTTCACTTCTCCCTGGTCCCCAATTAATAATTAACCTAATTAATTAGGAGAGCATGAGTGTGTCCACATATATTTGGCACCAGAGCCAGAAGGGATACAGCATCTATTCAACTATCCTGACACTGACAGAGTAACTTTTTGTACTTCAAAGTATGTCAAGAAACATTGGCACAGCCCGGATGGTTCGGTGGTTGAGCATTGACCCATGAACCAAGAGTTTTATTGCCCGTCAGGACACCTGCCTGGAGTTTCGGGCTTGCTCCCCAGTAGGGGACTGCAGGAGTCAACCAATCGATATCTCTATCTCTCTATTCCTCTCCCTCCCCTCTCTCTAAAATAACTAAAAACATATTTTTTAAAAAGAAACACTGGACTCCTCTGCTGTACACTATGAAACACCAGCTGCAGAGTATACATTAAAAACGTACATGTCAGTAACTTGGCCTTGGACAGCACTTGGTAAGCTATTGTAATTGGCACCACCAAATGTTTGCTCAGTTCGGTGACCGAAGGCTCTCACATAAATAGAACACGGTCTCTGCCCTTTAGAAAAGGTCAGTCTCCAAACAATAAAATAGGCTTACAAAATCGGAATTTTATAGGCTCTGGATGAAAGTTGGGAGAAGCTGGATGACAAAATTATCTGACCACAAACAACTCTGGGTGGAACACCTGTCCTATAAATCTGTATTGTCCAGTGAAGTAGCCACGAGCCACAAATGGCTATGAGCACCCAAAGTGTAGCTCATGTGACTGATGAGCTAAATTTTTTATGACAATTAATTTTACTTAAAGTTAAAAATCCACATGCGGCTAGTAGCCGCCATATTGGACAGCACAGTCCTACACCACACACACACACACACACACACACACACACACACACACAATCTACTCTAATGGCCACTATCTAATAAACTAAGGATAGACACTGCCAACTTATACCACGCTACTCAGATTCGACCACAAATCCTGATCATGGTCCATGAGAGGCCCTGCTATTTGTGGCAAGAACAACTTTCTGAATCTGAGTTTCCTTATCTGTACCTGAGTTCCCCCACCATCCTCATCACTATGTCCCTGTAATCTTCTGAGAATCCACCTGAAATTCTAGGTTTGGGTGTAAGGGGCTGTCTGGCAGAGACTCAGTCCAGAATCAAACTCAGCAACCGTCACCCATGACCACAGAAGTCTGAGAAAGTCCTATGTGCAGAAAGATTAGCTGTAAGATTTTTTTTTTAAAAGACATCTGCAGATAAAACATGTATAGTAAAAACACTACATAAAAACAAAACTTTGAATCCTCAATATCCTTCAAATAAAGTCCATTGCTCAGCACGTCCTGTAAAGGTTCTCAGATTCCTGCAGGGAAGTTCGGCCATTGGGACCACCTTCCAGGCCCTGCCTCTGCACCGGCTTCCCCATGCCTTTTGCCTCACCCACCCTCCATCTGATGGGCTCCTCCTCACTCCAGCCTCCACTGACTGCCCGGTCCCCCTCTAGATAAGTCACCATGCTAATCTTTTCTTCCTTAGCACTTACTGTATATTTAATTTGGGGTTTGGTTTCATGTATATGTTTGCCATGCGGACAGAGACCATTACTTTTTGTTTAAATAAAAGACGGGTATTTATACAGTGGTTAATTGCTTAGACTCTCAGGCCAAGACTATCTGTGTTTTTTTTTTTTAATCTTTATTGTTCAGTTTATTAATTATATTGTTCCCTTTTTTCCCCCTATAGTTCCCCTCCACCTGGTACTCATCCCACCCTCCGCCCTCACCCCCCTCCACTGTACTCTCCCATAGTTGCATTTTTGTCCAGTCTCTTGCTGCACTTCCCACACCCCCTATCTCCCCAAGAGTTGTCAGTCCATTCCCTCTCTATGTCCGTGATTCTGTTATATTCACCAGTTTATCCTGTTCATCAGCTTATTAATTCACTTGATTTTTAGATTCATTTGTTGATAGATGTGTATTTGTTGTTCCTAATTTACACTTTTATCTTTTTCTTCTTCCTCTTCTTAAAGAATATCTTTCAGCATTTCATATAATATTGGTTTGGTGGTGATGAACTCCTTTAGCTTTTTCTTATCTGCGAAGCACTTTATCTGGCCTTCAATTCTGCATGATAGCTTTGCTGGATAGATTCTTGCTGTTCTTGGTTGTAGATTCTTGCTGTTCATCACTTTGAATATTTCTTGCCACTTCCGTCTGGCCTGCATCGTTTCTGTTGAGAAATCCACTGACAATTGTATGTGTGCTCCCTTATAGGTAACCAACCATTTCTCTCTTGCTGCTTTTAATATTCTCTCTTTGTCTTTTGCTCTTGGCATTTTAATTATGATGTGCCTTGGTGTGGTCATCTTAGGGTTCCTATATATTGGGGTTCTGTGCGCTTCTTGTACTCCTAAGTCAATTTCTTTCACCAGGTGTGGGAAGTTTTCGGTCACTATTTCTTCAAATAGGTTTTCATTGTCTTGCTCTCTCTCTTTTTCTGGCACCCCTATAATTCGGATGTTGGTATGCTTGAGGTTGACCCAGAGGCCCCTTACACTATCTTCAATTTTTTGGATTCTTTTGGTTTCTTGCTTTTTCAGCTGAGTGGCTTTTCCCTCTTTGTATTTCAAATCTTTAACTTGGTTCTTGGGGTGCTCCAGAGCACTTTTAGGTCTTTGTATAATATTTTTTATTTCAGTCAGTGTATGCTTAATTTCTGGTTGGTCCTTTTTCATATCCTTGAGAGTCTCCTTTATATCCTTGAGGGTCTCCTTCATTTCCACGTTGGTCTTGATCATTTCCTTGCAGGTCTCATTCATATCCTTGAGGGTCTCGTTCACTTCCTTGTAGGACTCATTCATTTCCTTTGTGGTCTCGCTTATTTCCTTATAGGCCTTGACCTTTTGTTGGAGCCTCTTGAGAAGCCCTATAAACGTGGTTTTGAATTCCATGTCCAGTCGTTTTTTTTCCTGCATTTCTTTCACATCTGATTTCTTTCCATGTCTCTGCATGGTGGCTGCTTCCCTGAGTTGGTCAATTAGCTTTGTGTGGTAGACTTCCTACTAGGGACAGTGGCTCAACCTCCCCAGTTACCTGAGGTGGATATGGGTTGCACAGTCTTGCTGAAGTTAAGCTCAGGTTAATCATTGTTAGCACTTGGAGGGGTTGACCTCCAGGCCAATTGTCTGTGAAGTTCAGCTGTGCTCAGGTTGGATGGGCGGAGTCTCCGGGCCAAGCAGACAGTGTTAGCTCCACCCTATATGGCCCCAGGGACTCTGTGCCGGGGGCAATGGCTGCCAGCACCTCTGAGAGAGAGCCGCTGAGGAGCTCTGGGGAATTCAGACTCTCCCCAAATGAGTCTGCACGCCCAATGTCTCACCCAGGTTCGTAAAACAAAGCAGACTGACGGTTTTCCGAATGAGAAGCAAGTCGCAGAGCGCTCTCTGCAGGGTCACACAGCCGAGCTATTCGCACAAGCTGCCTTCTCCACAAGCTGGGAGGCCCCTGCAGCGCCCTGAGTTTCGGCGTGCCCTCCCACTGTCCAGTTTTCACCCCGTATGATAGTGGGTTCCCTGGACTTTGCCCAAAGCTGGAGAATCAGTCCAGTGGGACGTCTTTGTCTCCCAGTTCGAGAAAACTGGCTGGTTTTCAGCCGCCTGCCCTCTCCGTGGCACGCGCTCCAAACCTCTCTCCGTGTGAATCTTTCAACGCTGTCCGCCGCCGCTCCTCCAAGTCACAGTGTCTTATCTTCACTTTTATTTGTGGAATTTTCACTCGGTGAGCTTTCTGGTGATTCTGGAAGGTGTTTGTTCTTTCGTTAAGTTGTAGTATTAAAATTGTTGAGTATGACGGCAAGATAGGTGTTTTACCTATGCCGCCATCTTGGTTCCGACTATCTGTATTTTTGTCACAGCTCCACCACTCATTAGCTATGACATATTAGCCACCTCTGAGCCTGAGAATCCTCATCCATTAAATGGAACAACGGTAATCGTAACTACCCCATGGAGTTGTATAAGGATTAAGTGAGTTGGTATACATAAAACATGTAGAGAAGAGCCGAACTCCCAGCAAGCTCCATATTTGTGTTAGCTATTGTTATCCTTTGCCACCAAATGGTCAATGCCTGGTACAGTACCAGGCACATAGTAGGTTCTCAGTAAATACTAAACAAATGATTGGATTTCCATCAGGTTACTACAGAAATGTTCTGCTCTTTTTCTTTCCAACCACTTTTTTGCTATCTTAAAGCAATGAAAATAATCTCTAAAAATGTTCTAAATAATTATGATAGTAACCAGTTAATTTATAATGTGATCTTGATGTGTGCTTTTAAAGACACCAAGTTAATGAAGCATCTACCTGCTTCTAGCTCCTGAGAGTCTTTTAAATATTACACAATGCCTTTGCTGTGTCGTCTTCTGTTATTCTCTATTTGTTTTGTTGACTTAATGTAATCCATTCAGAAATCTCTTTGTGATCAGCTAGTCTTATGTTTGGAGATAAGTTCTACTCAGTCGTGGTGTGGTTGAGAACACTGGGTTTTGAGGAAGACAGCCCTGACTTCGAATATTATTTCACCTTTAAAAAAATATGTTTTATTGATTTCAGAGAGGAAGGATGAGGGAGAGAGAAATGGGAATATCAATGATGAGAGCGAATCATTGATCGGCTGCCTCCTGCATGCCCTCACTGGGAATGAAGCCTGAAACCTGGCCATGTGCCCTTGACCAGGACTGAACCCAGGTTCCTTCAGTCCACAGGCACTCCATCCACAGAGCCAAACCAGCTAGGGATGTTTCACCTTTTAATAACCATGAAATTTTGGGCATGGTTTGCTAAAAATGGAAATGTCAATACCTACTTCATAATGTTATATGAAAAGAATTGAAGCAGGTAAGCCACTCAGCAGTGTGACTTGCATCTAATTGTGAACAATGATAATTACTATTGCTCAATTCTTTGCCAGAATTGTATTTAAGAATTTTTTAACACATGAAATTGGCTTCCAATATAATTTTTAAAGGAATTTTCCTTTTTTAGTATTAAGACTAGCACCTATTTACCTCATAGAGTTATTTTGGGATCATGTCTTATTTCTCATTTTCCTAAAAAGAACTTTAATTTCTCATTATTCATTGTAAGAAAAGCAAAATATCCAGAGAAGCAAAGTTATAAATATTAAAATTATCTGTAATCTCACCACCTCAAAAAAAGCACTGTTAACATTAGACCATATGCTCTTCCAGACTCTTCAAATGCATAAATGCTCTCTCTCTCTCTCTCTCTCTCTCACACACACACACACACACACAATACTGACAGAAAACTGGGATCTGAATATACACAAAATTTTTTTGTTTCATTCAACAATGTATATAAACATCTTTTCAACTTAATAAAATATTTTCAAAACATCATTTTTTAAGTTTCTTTATTGATTAAGGTATTACATATGTGTCCTCATCCCTCAAGACGTAATTTTTAATGGTAGCAATATATTCCAAGATATTAACCTATCCTAAGTTGTTCAGCAAATTCCCCAATGTGGGACAGTTGGGTGGTTCCCAATATTGTACTATTTTATAAAAATATATATTTTATTGATTTTTCACAGAGCAGAAGGGAGAGTGATAGAAAGCCAGAAACATCGATGGGAGAGAGACATCGATCAGCTGCCTCTTGCACGCCCCCTACTGGGGATATGCCCACAGCCAAGGTACATACCCTTGCCGGAATCGAACCTGGGACCCTTCAGTCCACAGTCCGAAGCTCTATCCACTGAGCCAAACCAGTCTCGGCCCAATATTGTACTATTATAAGCAATGCTACATCAAACATTATGCTATATTTGTTTATTAGCCCTTGGTCCATGCTTTACCTTTACCCGCCATGCTGTTTGCTCCAGGAAGCTGACCTTTGCAAGAATCAATCATTGGGCTTCTACCCTCTCTGCTTCCTGTGGGTTGGCCAGTGGGGAAGGCACTAGCAAGAAATCTGATAATGGGAAAAGAAAGGGGCAAGAGCATCTATTCCCCCAGCTCCCTTCCTGAAGCACTACTAATTGGCTATGTCCTTGAACATAAGACCTTATGTGCATCTGTAGGAGGTTCTCTCCTATGGCTACTCTCCCTGGGTTCTTGTAATAGCCACCCACTTGTATCTTTATGCTTAGGATGACATAGTGTTCCCATCACTGCTAATTTAAACTCTCTGCCATTCTTTGGTTCCCTTAACCCTGCTCAGGCCTTTATAAGTAGTCCTTCATTACATTCTCCACCCTTATCCAGTCGGTGTGCCACCTGTTTCTTGTCGGGACCCTAACAAATATGAACAGCTTTGTGGGTCAATTCCTCTGCCCATCTTTTATCATCACACAATAAATTTCTGAAACGAATTATTCGGTCAAAGTGCATGCTTATTTTTTAGACCTTTAATAATAATCCAACTTGTCTTCTACTATATTCTTCCTCCAGCAGTACATGACAGTCAGCCTACAGGCTGCCTGTTCAAGTGGACATTACTTTTGAAGTTCAGACTCAGTTTTTTTATTTCCAGTGCTAGAAAATGCTCTTCTATTACAACCCTGATTAAGCAGCTAGTCTAGTACTTCTTTAGAAATTCCTATTCTAAAAAACAATAAAGTCTTTGCCCTAACTGGTTTGGCTCAGTGGATAGAGCATCCGCCTGCAGACTGAAAGGTCCCAGGTTCGATTCCGGTCGAGGGCATGTACCTTGGTTGTGAGCATACCCCAGTGGGGGGTCTGCAGGAAGCAGCTGATAGATGTTTCTCTCTCATTGATGTTTCTAGCTCTCTAACCCTCTCCCTTCTTCTCTGTAAAAAATCAATACATTTAAAAAAATAAAAAACAATAAGGTCTTTCTAAAAATATAGTTCTACATATTTTTGTTCAACAAAAATTTTAACACCTACACTTGAGTATATTTTTTTCCATTGATTTCTAGAGAGAGTGGAAGGGAGAAAGAAGGAGGGGAGAAGAGATAGAAACATCAACGTGAGAGAGACACATTGATTGGTTGCCTCCCATATGCACCCCTACTGGGAATGCCCTTGACCAGGAATTGAACCCGAGACCCTTTGGTCTGCAGGTAGATGCTCTACCCACTGAGAGCAAAACCAACTAGGGCAGCGGAAGTCTTTTTAAAAGTTTACTGGCCCATTGATAGCAAAAAGAAGATGGTCTTGGGGCATCAAGGCTAAACCACCAGCAGCAAGGCTAATAGGAAAGACAGACATGTCCTTGGTCCTGGAGTTCTGCAAAAGTTTTTGTACATCAAGTAGGGATAGAAAGATATAAGCCAGTCTGAGAGGATTTATATTAGCTATAGACAAACGGGTGGATGGGAGGAGGTAAAGTGAGGCTAGTCCTGGGATAGGTGCAGCAGGGTCAGTGAACAAGAAGTGGAGGCTCCTGGGATTCGGTGGGTGCTTGGCTATTCTCTCCTTTTAGATGATCTCAGAAATGGTCTCGTGGGAGTTAATTAGATAGTCTAGAAATAGCCACCTGGAAGTTAATTTAATAATTCTAATGCACACTAAGGAGTGTGAGCAGTTTTTTGTTTTTAAATATATTTTTATTGATTTCAGAGAGGGATAGGGAGGTAGACACATCAATGATGAGAGAGAATCATTGATCGGCTGCCTCCTGCACACCCCCTACTGGGGATCAAGCCCAAAACCCCGGCATGTGCCCTTGACCAGAATTGAACCCAGGACCCTTCAGTCTGCAGGCCGAAGCTCATTCACTGAGCCAAACCAGCTAGGGCTGAGCAGTGTTTTATTGGTTCTGCACTGCAATTGTTAACTGAATAACCCCCTTTTTCCATTTCTTCCTTCCACTCTCTGGCCTGCTGTCATTTAGGACATCTCAGAATTTTCTTCTTGTTACTTTTAACAAACAAAATATATAAGAAAACGCATGTATAAAAAGTATCTACCCATTTAGCAAAACAAACCCCAAGGAAGGCTACAAAGAGCATTTATCATTGCTCACAGATCTACAGGTCACCTGGGCAGTTCCCTGGTCTTGGATGGGCTCACTCGTGCATTGATGGTCAATTGCAGGGCCAGTAGGCAGCTCTGCTAACCTGGGCTGAGTCTCACTTGTTTGGAGAACAGCAGGCTAGAGGCTGGGGCAACTGGACTCTCCTCCAGGTCATCTCACCCAGCAGCAGGCTAGTCTGGGCTTCTTCAGAGGGGGTTCCGAGAGAATGAATGGAAGTGTCCAAGGCCTCCGGAATCCTAGATGTGTAACCACCACTTCTTCTGCCTTATGTTCATCAAAACCAGTCACATGGCATGCCCAGATTCAAGGGATGTGGGAAGAAACTTCCTCTTGATGGGAGGAGCTACAAAGTCACATGGCAAAGGACATGGATACAGGGAGGCACAGAGTATTGGGCCATTTTTATAATCAATCTATCATTATAGCTGCCATATGCAGTGTTGGCACAATGAGTGTTAAGTATCATTATTATGAATGACCAGGCAACGAATCCAGAGCCAAGTGACCTCCAGTATGTCACCAAGCACTGGGTTTGGGTGGATGACTAATGCCAACTCGTGCTGTGAAGGATGGAATGTGTTTAAAATACTGTTTTAACCATGTTTTTTAGTTTCTGTACCTGGGATTTTTATATCTGGGGCGTGGCAGACTAGAGAGGGCCTGCCCCTCCCAGGGTTAGAGGATTCCTAAAACTCCTAGAGATAGAAAACAACTTCCTCTCCTCCCATCCCCATGCTCTCTCCTTTGCTTAGTATGCAAGCTAACTAATCCAGAGCCCATGTCCCCCCATCTCCTGCTTTACTTGCTCTGTCAGTATACTTCTGCCTCATCATCTCAGAGCTAAGCATCAGACAATTCAACCCCTGCATCCTAGAGCCCCATGTCATTATTCAAACTAACCAATCTTAAACTTGCTTAACCTACTCAATCACTCCAGTTTCTCTATCTCCAATTCTTTCTTCTTCTCTCCTTCTCTCCACCTCTGCCTGTGACTGGCCTTGGTATTCTCTCTTCTGCCTCTGTATGGTGTGATTGCCCCTCCTCTTGGGAACTGTGAGCAATATACTGTCTTTTCTCCTGATGTGTTGACCTCGGCATACCTGAATAAAAACAAAATCTACATTTTAAAACAGACATCGCTTGCCTTGGATGTAGGAATTGTAGCATGGCTTTGTGACCCATGGGCAGAGTCAAGACTGACAGGAAGAAACACTGACAGGAGTTAACCAGTACTCACTAGTTTGAATAAAAATCAAAAGCCAAAGGTCAGGAATGAAGCCCAGGATCCAGAACCAGTGTTGACACCAGGAGACAGTAACATGGATTTAGTTGTCAGGCAGTTGAGTTTATGCTGGCTAGTGGCTTCCTTCTCATCTGAAACTTCTTAAAATTGGGCATAGAGATATCTGGTCAATATAGAGACAAAAAATGGGAAGGAGACTGGACTTGGGGTGGTAAGCACATGTTACAATATACCAGCGATTTTCAGCCTTTCCCATCTCATGGCACACATAAACTAATTACTAACATTCTGCAGCACACTATATTATATATATATAATTTTGATTCATTCACACCAGATGGCTATTGTTGTATTGGCTGTTGTTGTTTTTTAATTTGATAATCTAAGAGACAAGACATCAGTGTCCCTAACTAAATAGTCAGGTATGGCATGTTCTAAACATTCTTGCAGCAATATACAGATGATGTATTATAGAATTGTACACCTGAAACCTATATGACCTTATTAACCAATGCACCCCAATAAATCCAGTTAAATAATAATAATAAATAATATCCAACTTAAAAGGAAGGAAGCCTTCATTTATGAGTGTAATGTTGTATCCTTCTAATAAACATTCTTTTTCTTTGTGCTGGTTAAAAATCTATAGTAATAAAAGCATAATATGCTAAATAGACCGGGCAGCCAAACAACCTTCTGGACGACATTCCAGATGACCTTGCAGATGAAGCCAGGGCTGCGGGGGCCAAGCACCCTGCACAAATTTTGTGCATCGGGCCTCTGATAAATATATAAATAAATATGTAATTGGGGGGAAAAAACATAGAGCCAAAAAATGAAGGACTTGATAGGTGAGCAAAGCTGTGAGCAGATAGTTTTTAGCCTACTGGGAGTGAAGATCAAAGAGAATGCAGAGGGTGGGGAGAAAAAAGATAAGAAAGATGCTCAGGCTCTCTATACAATGCATTACATAGAGATGTCCATATATATTAGTTTATATATGTCATATAAAACATACTACATATATTTATATATGATATATACTTAGACATTCCTTACTCCCAAAATAGATCATTTACATTGTGATTATTAAAATTACAAAAAAATTTATTCATGATTCTACCAACAATGAACACCTCTAATGCACTTACATATTTGTTTATAGAGCAACAGCAGCTTGATACAGAGGCCACGTGGCAGAAACGATAAAACTTAATGTATTCAATACACACCCATCCTCCAAGATCAGGTAAAAATAGACATTTCCAAATATGAGAAAATGAACTTTGGTTGTCCTTATCTCCAACTTATAGTTTTGATGTATAGTTATGGGAGATGGAGAGATAAGCTCTGACCTCGAAATGAGCCAAATACCCAGATGCTTATATGACAAATCCTGTTTTGTCTTCTCATTGCAGAAGATTGGGTAGCTGATACAAGCCTTTCATGTCAAAGATACAGATTTTATAGGGCAAATATAAATCTCGTCTCAGAATGAAACAAAAAAGGCAACAGTGCCTACAAATTCACTGATGTCTTAATTTGGCCTCCTCCCAGGCCCCTGGAGTATAACCCACACTAGTTGGAATCCATCCCCTTGTAAGGGTTGACCTAACTTAGTACAGATCCTAGAGCTGAAACAGCAGTTCTCATGTCAGTTGACGGGTAGTGAGTACATTCCCAATGGGAAATGTAGGTTTTGTTATTCACCAACCCCCAAGTGGAATGAGTGGCAAGAGATGGACAGACCCACTGTCTTATCTGGAGAACTTACAAGAACAGAAGTACACCTCTGAAATTTAACCAACATTTTCCTTCTTCCATAGAACGATGGGCAGGGCCAGGTGGACCAGAATGCAAACCATCAGAGACCGGGTGGTTAGGAAGTCCATGGAAGGGGACACCTTCCTCCATAAAGGGAATGGCAGTGGCTGGTGCACATGGATGTTCCGGGTAGAGGGTGGATGAGAAAATTATCACAACGCTGGTGACTATAGCAAGCATCAGGGGAAGGGACGGTGCACAGGTCTGTGATGAAGTCCTTTTGCTGTAAACCTTTGACATTCAGTGGTTACAAGTGAGGGTGTCTCAAGATCTTGGCCTGCCATCTGCCAGCTGTCGCTGTCCTATTATCTTAGAAGCAAAATGAGGCCCACAGGCATGGAGTGGCATCAACCATCAACCATCTTATGGCTTTTTATAGGGCATGTCTGTGGATTGCCTGTGGTGATTTACAAGCAGCAGCAATTGCCTCATTGGATGAATGATAAGCAATATCCATTCCCACAGAATGAGCTTTTTCTTCCCCAATAAAGGCACAGGTGCTCACACACACACCTTCCCATACTTTGCTGATTCAATCAGGGATTATAAATGCTACACAATGAATCAACCTACCTCCTCAACCCAGCTTCACAAAAAGCCACTGTTGAAAAAAAGGAGCAGCATGAAGAGCACCTATGGTAGAGTGACCAGTTGTCCTGCTGTGCCTGTAAGGCAGCAGAATTGGGAGCAGTGGCCGGAAAGGTGTACGTGCACTCTGTAGGGCGACTAGATCAGTAGCAAAGATTTCAGAAACATTAACCAGTAAATTACATCCTGCCCCTCCTGCAGAGTGGGAGAGCCCAGGGGTAGTGATAAGAGAACAGGAGAACAGGATGCTTGACCAAGATTGTGAAACTGAGATTGTGGAACTAAAACCAATGTAAATATCACGGTTTTGGGAAAAACAAACTGTAACAAGTCCCCCTGACGACATCTGTATGACTCTGTTAATTGTTTCAGGGTATTTAAGCCCTGGCTCTGCACTGTTTCGGGGCTCTCAGCCTCTACTCTGACTTCAGGGTAGGTTGTGAGCCCCAGCATGCTTGGTGAATAAACCCTTTGCTGTTTGCATGAGAACGTCTCTTGGTGCCTTTGTGAGAGCGGCGGGCGTCCCGGGCTTAACAGCCTGACATTGCTCAGAGAAACCGCTCGGTCCTAGGCACACAGGGAGTTGGTTCCCTGTAGCCTAAGCCACACCCCAGCCTGAACAATTTAGCCACTCTGCCCCACATCCAAGCCTTTCCTGAACCAGGTGCTCTGTGCTGATCCGGGTCCCTCCAGCTGCTGGCCAGAATGAGAACTTTGCAGTAATTTTGGTTTGCCTCCATTGTCAGCATGTTGTCAGTGTGTAGCACATCTCAGTTGAAGCCATAAATGTATGCCAACATCAAAAATTCTATAGCATTCTTAAAGGGAAGTGCCCCCCTCCTCACGACAGCACAAGGAAGACCACCTGTCTGAGCTGCCTCCTGTGGGTGACTGTATTATATAGTTAACGATATTTACCGTTGCCTCCTGGAGACGCATTATCACCGTTGCCCATTGACATGTTCCAGCCCTGCTGTGCACAGAGTGGCCATTTGACCCACACATGAGAGTGGATAGACCCTGTAAGAGCCAGCTTGAGGCCAAGACACCAGCACTGGTCCAGATGGGGGCTACTCTGTCAAACTGGGTCCCAAAGTGAAAAGGACATGGAAGGTAACTGAAACCAACCAGGATAAGCACAAGTGAAAAGTGAATCTTAATTGCTGTCATGAGATTTAATGGTTGTTTGCTAATGCGGCCTAACCTAACCTATCTTAATGACATTTTTTTTTCTAGAAAAAGAGGAAGAGAGAGACAGAAACATCTATGGGAGAGAAACATTGATCGGCTGCTTCCTGCATGCCTCTTACTGGGGGTTAAGCCTGCAACCCAAGCATGTGCCCTGACCAGGATTGAACCAGCAACCTCTTATCTGTCAATGATAGACCAACTGAGCCACACCAACTGGCAATGATGATACCCTATTAATAAAAGGGTAATATGTAAATTGACCAAACAGCGGAACAACCGGTTGTTATGACGCACATTGACTACCAGGAGGAAGACGCTCAACACAGGAGCTGCCCCCTGGTGGTCAGTGCGCTCCCACAGGGGGAGTGCTGCTCAGCCACAAGTTGGGCTGATGACTGGGGAGCACAGCAGCCTACCTCCACAGCAGCACTAAGGATGTCCGACTGGGGAGTGGGCCTAAGCCATCAATTGAACCATGCCCTGAGGGCTCCTGGACTGTGAAAGGGTGCAGGCCAGGCTGAGGGACCTCCCTCCAGCCCCCAGTGCACAAATGTTGTGCACCAGGCCTCTAGTATCTTTATATTATGCGTGAGCTCTGATTGGTGCTGTATCTTTGACTTGGTGCGGTTTGGACACTCACTGGATTCTATATGGAGTCCTGGAGAGAACGAAGAGGATGGTGGGCTGTGGTGGGGACTGTATGCGCCTCTGTAACCCAGTAACTACCACAGAGCACTCTGCCCATGGAGCCAGCAGCCTCTGTCACTGTGCCTTGTGCTCCAGTGCAGGAACTACTCAGCCAGCGAGGTGAGTGATGGGGAGCCTAGGAATGCAGCCACTTGGAAAATTCCTTCCTACCTCATGTGGTAGGGTAGGTGTGAGGAATGGGGTTAGGGTGGGTACAGGGGCTTATGGCTGGAGACGAAGTGACCCAAAGAAGCCAAGTTAGACACTGTTTCAGAAAGAAGTTTCAGATGTCAGGAACCCCAACACCTGGAGAGACCAGAGGGAGCAACATGAACATATGGAGTCAAGAGATCAAATAAGGAAAATGCTTTATGTGTTCTGTTGTGGTTGATGGGCTGGAGAAGAGTGTGACCCAGAGGAAGGTTTGTCTGAGGCATTTCCAAGTTTTCCTTGGCCAGAGGAGCCCCTCTGAAACCTGAAAGCAGATACGGTCAACTCAGGTTAGCAGACACTTCACTGAACTGAGAGCTTGCCATGTGTACTAGAGGGAGGCAGTTGCACTTTCTGCATTAAAAAAAAAAAAATTTTACCTGGGAGATAAATACCTGAGGGTGAACACCTCTGAGGCACCAGGAGAATAAAGTTTTATCCTTGTATGATAAATGCATGGTCAGTTCACACTTATACACACACAAGCTGACCATGCAGATAATCTCAGTAAAGATAAAACATCAGAAATTGCATAGAACATAATGCATCATGTTATTGAATAAGAGATAAAAATAGAGCCTTTAACAGGTAATTAAGTAGCAATTAGTACCAATGTACTTTTCTAAATACCTGCTCAGAAGGACTCATTAGAAACAAAAGGTACCCTGTCTCTTCATCAGGATGGAAGTACCTACAACACATGCTGTTGGAGAGTGTCAATCCCTACACTGCTGAGAGTGTAAGTGCTCCAGCTACTCTGGCAGACAATTTTGAAATGTTTTTTTACTAAAATATTCTTATCTCTGGAACAGTACAGTCACATTTAAGAAAATGATCAGAGACGCAAAGATTTATGTACTAGTATGTAGCAAACAATAAATATTCAACAACAGGACTATGATTAAATAAATGATATATAAAAAACATAACAAAATCATCACATATAATTATGAGTGCTTTCAATTATATAGGAAAGTGGTTAGAAGATAATATCAATCCAAAACAGCATAATATAAAATTGTATATAAAGTATACTCTCAATATTTAAGAATATGTACATGAAAAAAAATGACTGAAAAAGATATCTTAAAATACTAACAGTGATTGTCTCTACACAGTAGTATTATGGGTGGTTAATACTTACTTCTTAATACATTCCTGTATTCTCCAAAATTTCCATAATGATATATTATTATATTTTTTAAAAATCTTTTGTAAAAGTATTCCTAAATAATAATAAAGGGTAACTCAGTGATACAATAATACATTATTGTTAATATAATAATGAATGTGAGGCAATAAATGTGCTAACTAACCTCATTGTAGTCATCATTTTGCAAGTATACATGCATCAAATCATAGCCTTGCACACCTTAAACTTCCACATGTTATGTGTCCATTATTTCTCAAAAGAGCTGGAAAAAAATTAATGACATTACAAATCAGTTTACAAAAACTCAAAACAGCACTCAAAAAAGTTATACTTTGAGTATATAGGAATAAAAACAAAAAAATTACTAAATACACATATAAAATATAAATGAATTTTATTTATAAATGCATAGATGTATACACTTAAAATAAAAGTTACCAATTAGGGGGAAAATACATAAAAAGAATATAATGCCATAATCAAGTAGAGTTTACTCAGAATTTAAGGATGTTTTAATATAGTGAAAACCATGAATATAATATTGGGTGACTTAAATGATAAAACTATATGATTATATAAAAAGATATCAATTCCTAATAAAAGCTTCTAAGGAATAGTTGTTAATTCCTTCAAGTAGATAATATTTGTTTAAAACTAACAATTTCATATTTAATGAAGAAATATTTAAAAAAATATCTTTTTACCATAATTTTATTTAACACAAAATAGATACATAAGACAAATATTTTTGCAGCTATGATTTTAGAGAAAAAAAAAACAGGCTTCTAACGCTCTTAGAACAAAGGCAAAGCACTGAAAGACAAGTATTTTCTTTAAGTGTTCATTTTAGATCTAGACGATTCAAACTGAAGCATTAAAAAGATATTTACCTTATGTAACACATTCTGTAGGGAGAAAAAGATTTTCTGAAAATAAAAAATATATATATGTGGGAAGAAAAAAGAACAATGAAAACCAATGTGCTGCTGATTCAATGAGTTCAAATGCAGAGTTTAAATCGTTATATGGCAAAAATATCTAAATACCAGTTAGAACTGCCAAGAAGAGTAAATAATATTTTTGTTCAAAGCTAGGGAATAAAAGCACAAGGCACTGCAATACAAGGCAGCAAGTGCTATGATAGAGTGCTGAGAACTCCTTGGGGTCAGGAAAGGTTAAGCTGGCATTTAAAGAATCTAATTTTACCAGGTTTTAAGGCAGGTGAAGGGGAGAAGGGTGACACCGAGAGGGAGGGAACTTACAAATGCAGAGTCACAGGATCAAACGGCCCAGTCCAAACACCACAAGTAGGTCAGCGCACACAATATTGGCCTGCATTTTAAAAACTTAATATTTAAAGATCAGAAAATCTGGCTTCCTGGCTTCTTTTGTCAAAACGGACAATCAGACAAACTGGACCAAGTTCTCACATGAAAACGAGAGGCAGTGGTCCCTTTCGATGGGACAATTTGCCTCAGCACTTCCTTTTTACCCTTTCCTCTTACCTCCAGCTCATTTCATCCATTAACTCCCCTTTCTGGTCCCTGTAGCTGTCTGAGTTTATGCCTCGTACCCTACGTGATGAGGACTAATAAAGGTAATGGTAAGAAAAAGAGTATGATTAGGACTGGATTTCAAAAGATCAACCAGGCAGAAGGAGAAGCAGAGGGAGAGAAGGGTGGTAAGGAGATCGACGAAAGCCACCAAAGTCTATTACATCAACAATTAAAACGGGGCGACCACTATTGAAGGAGAGTAACCTAGCACCTCCCACAAAACACTTGCAAGACGTGACCTGAAAACCAGTGAGTTCCATAAGAGGTGATGAGGGTTTTAAACAAGGCAGTGGGAAGGGAATGTGAAGAAAGGCACGGACAAGGATAAAAATTTGAGAGATTTTTGAGGGGAAAATATCTCCAGCATTAGGTAACCAATTTGACACTGGAAACAAGGAAAAAAAAGAGTATTAGGGCACTTTGCAGGTTTTGGGCTTAAGTCATTAGATGATGAAAATGCAAAATTTTTTTTAAAGGGGGAGGGGAGAGAACAGCTTAGAGAAAACGTAATCCTTCAATTTAGGATATGTTGAATTTGTGGAGTCTAGAGATGTATAGCTTCACCTCATAAGACCCAATAAATTGCCAAAGAAAACTTACTTCTGAGTCTAACTCTGTAACAGTTGATTGTCAGGTATGATTAGATAAAGTATTTCTACAGAATGAATATCAAAGAACTAAAATTAAAATGATATATAAAATTGAATAAAATAGTGTAACAAAGATGACAAAGGGTCAGTAACTTCATATATAAACACATAATTATAAGAATATGAAAGAAACACAATAATATAAAAGTCGATATTAATTCTCGGGGAACCAAGATGGCAACATAGGTAAACACCTATCTTGCTGCCATACACAGCAATTTCAAAACTACAACTTAACAAAAGAACAAACACCATCCAGAATCACCGGAAAGCTGGCTGAGTGAAAATTCCACAAATAAAAGTGAAGATAAGACACTGTGACTCAGAGGAGCGGCTGAGGACAGCGTTGAAAATACGCGCGGAGAGAGGTTTGGAGAAGTGCGAGCACCAGCGGATAGGGCGGGCGGCTGAAAAGCCGGCCAGTTTTCTCAAACAGGGGAAACAAAGACGTCCCACTGCACTGATTCCCCAGCTCCGGGCGAAGTCCAGGGAACCCACAATCATATGGGGTAAAAACTGGACAGTGGGAGGGCATGCCGAAGCTTGGGTGCTGCAGGGGCCTGCTGGCTTGTGGAGAGGGCGAGCTTGTGCAGAGTGCGTGTGAACTTGGGAACAGCTCAGCTGCGTGACCTCGTAGAGAGCACTCGTGACTTACTTTCTCATCCGGGAAACCACCAGACTGCATTGTATTAGGACCCTGGGTGAAACGTTGGGTGTGCAGACTCATTTGGAGAGAGGCTGAATTCTCCAGCAGTGGGTGGAGCTCATCAGCAGCTCTCTCTCAGAGGTGCTGGCGGCCATTGCCACCTGGCACAGAGTCCCTGGGGCCGCACAGGGCAGAGCTGACGGTGCCTGCTTGGCCCGGAGACTCCGCCCATCCAACCTGAGCACGGCTGAACATCATAGACAATTGGCCTGGAGGTCAAACCCTCCTAGTGCTAACAATGATTAATCTAGGCTTAACTTCAATAAGACTGTGCAACCCATATCCACCTCAGGTAACTGGGGAGGCTGAGCCACTGTCCCTTAGAGGACATCTACCACACAAAGCTAATGGACCAACTCAGGAAAGCAGCCACTATGCAGAGACATGGAAAGAAATCAGATGTGAAAGAAATGGAGGGAAAAAAACAACTGGACATAGAATTCAAAACCACAGTTATAAGGCTTTTCAAGAGGCTCCTAGAAAAGGCTGAGACCTACATGGAAATAAACAAGACCTATGAGGAAATGAACAAGACCTACAAGGAAATGAACAAGACCTACAAGGAAATGAACAAGACCTATGAGGAAATGAATGAGACCTGTGAGAATATGAATGAGACCTATGAGGATATGAATGAAACTCTCAAAGACGGGAAAAAGGACCAACCAGAAATAAAGCATACACTGACTGAAATAAAAAATATTATACAAAGACCTGAAAGTACTCTAGAGGACCGCAAGAACCAAGTCAAAGATTTGAAATTCAAAGAGGTAAAATCCACTCGGCTGGAAAAGCAAGAAGCCAAAAGAATCCAAAAAATTGAAGATAGTGTAAGGGACCTCTGGGACAACCTCAAGCATACCAACATCCAAATTATAGGGTTGCCAGAAAAAGAGAGAGAGCAAGACAATGAAAACCTATTTGAAGAAATAGTGACCGAAAACTTCCCACACCTGGTGAAAGAAATTGATTTAGGAGTTCAAGAAGCACACCGAACCCCAATATATAGGAACCCTAAGAGGACCACACCAAGGCACATCATAATTAAAATGCCAAGAGCAAAAGACAAAGAGGGAATATTAAAAGCAGCAAGAGAAAAACAGTTACCTATAAGGGAGCACCTATACGATTGTCAGAGGATCTCTCAACAGAAACTATGCAGGCCAGTCGGGAGTGGCAAGAAATATTCAAAGTGATGAATATTAAGAATCTACAACCAAGATTACTCTATCCAGCAAAGCTATCATTCAGAATTGAAGGTCAGATAAAGTGCTTCGCAGATAAGAAAAAGCTAAAGGAGTTCATCACCACCAAACCAATATTATATGAAATGCTGAAAGATATTCTTTAAGAAGAGGAGGAAGAAAAAGGTAAAAATATAAATTATGAACAACAAATACACATCTATCAACAAATGAATCTAAAAATCAAGTGAATTAATAATCTGATGAACAGGATAAACTGGTGAATATAACAGAATCATGGACATAGAGAGGGAATGGACTGACAATTCTTGGGGAGAAAAGGGGTGTGGGAAGTGCAGCAAGAGACTGGACAAAAATCATGCAACTATGGGAGAGGACAGTGGGGGGGGTGAGGGCGGAGGGTGGGATGGGAACTGGGTGGAGGGGAGCTATAGGGGAAAAAAAGCGGGGGAACAATGTAATTAATAAACTGAACAATAAAGATTAAGATATTAAAAAATAATAATATAAAAGTCTACCAAGTCTCTTAAAGTAAAGAATATGCATTTATATACTACACTGTTTCCATTAAGAACTGAAGATGGTTTACAACAAAAATATACGTAGTACAATGATATAATGTAAATAATGATAACAATAAAATGTAAAAATATATTTTTTTAAATTAGCACCAGAAGAAATCAGAAAGGAAGAAGAAACAAGATATGCACGCTGCGAGGGCTTTCAGAAACACCACTGTTGCCCATGCTGGTTTGGCTCAGTGGATAGAGCGTTGGCCTGTGGACTGAAGGGTCCCAGGTTCAATTCCGGTCAAGGGCACATACCCGGGTTGCTTTGCAAGCTTGATCCCCAGTGGGGGGCATGCAGGAGGAAGCCAATCAATGATTCCCTCATCGTTGATGTTTCTATCTCTCCCTCCCTCTCCTTTCCTCTCTGAAATCCATAAAATATATATTTTTTTAAAAGAAAAAAAAAACACCATTGTTGACAACCATACTGAAAAGATTAACAAAAGTTGCATGACTTTTACTGTCCATTAGGAGAAACACAGCAATTTCTCCTTTTACAAAGGACATTTTTAAAAATACTTCCCCCAATGCAAAAGACAGAATTTTCTGACAAAAAAATGTTCTAAATTAAGTAAAGTTAGCCTTATGAAAAACTCACTACCTTGGCCCTATTTCTCAAATGTCATGCTATTGCAGGACAGTTAAGTATTTCTAAAAACACTCCACACAGACATTTGGGGATATTACGACAGCAACAAAGGGAAAGGTTCCATAAAGTGCTTCCCTGTGGTACCCTTTGATAGAAACAAAGAACCAAACATCTAAGCATCACTGGATGAAAATATCTGGGTGGAGGAAGAGAGGCAAAGGAAGGGAAAGTGAACATGAAGTAAGCGAGGTATATGGATCTCTGATGGTCCATCGTGATCCATAAAAGAATGAATACAATTTTGACAAATACATGAACTACACATCCTTCAAACCTCAGTAATTGGGCTTTGGACAAAGTTTCATAAGAGCAGAATAGAAGTGAGGTAGGAATCTCTGGCAAGCACCCAAAAGTTATATACTCCTTGTGTTGCCCCAGGATGCAACCACAAGAGATGCATATATATGAGCACAGTGTGGCTGACAGCCTTTCATAAAAATTAAGGAGCCTAAAGGCCATCCCACAATGGCACAAAGGAGGTAATTACAGGCCCCTGTGATTAACAAAATGCACAAAGTAAAGACCTACAGAAAGCAGACCTACATAAAAATATTCACTTGCACATAAATTTGAAGAAATGCAAATCAAAAGACAATATCATTTTGCAACTATAAGCTAAGCAAAAGACTAACTTTAAAAATTCAATATGGTCTAGCCAAAACCGGTTTGGCTCAGTGGATGGTGCGTCGGCCTTCAAACTGAAAGGTCCCGGGTTCAATTCCGGTCAAGGGCATGTGCCTTGGTTGCAGGCACATCCCCAGTAGGGGGTGTGCAGGAGGCAGCTGATCGATGTTTCTCTCTCATTGATGTTTCTGACTTTCTGTCCCTCTCCCTCCCTCTCTGTAAAAAATCAATAAAATATATTTTTTAAAAAATTCAATATTGTGTGGATTTTAAGAAGAGTTATATTCAAAATTTGTTAGAGAGAATTAAAATTCCCCAGAATAAGGGAAACAGTTAAGAAAACTATGATATACTAATGTATCTGTGCATAAAAATGATGACGCATGATAAATGTGAACAAATATGAGAAGATGCTTATGAGGTTGACGTACTCAAACCATATATAGGCACACAGACAAACATGTGGCTGGGTCACAGAGCAAGTCAGCGAAACCTGCCTCTTTAAGAGCTCTGCCAGACAGCCGGGAAAAGCTCCGGAACTGCAGGCAGAAGCTGCCCTCCCAGGGCTTGCCCAGCACAGACCCCCATCTGCACTCAAGTTGGCCCTCTCTTTGCCTGCTCAAGGTCCAACCTCATCCCCAACCTTACCCTCCAAATCTGACAATGTCTCCTTTCCACCTTCTTTCACTCTCACGACACCCTGTGAGGTAGGCATTTTAAAGAAATAATTAAATGAATGGATAGCTACAAATCAAAGCTCAAAACGAAAGCTTTGTTTTCAGACCTTCCAATTGGACAAGCTTCTTCTCACTTCAGCGACGTCCTTCACGGTTTACCTGCACTTGGCTTCTTGGCCGATAGGGCAGGGGCAGAAGCCAGGGCACGGGCTTCTGCTGCCCCAGGAACCGGTCTTCCTTGCTTCTCAAGACCCTGTGAGTGCTCAACAGAAGAAGCTGAGTTATCTAAAAAAAAAAAAAGAAGAAGAAGAGATGAGGTTTCCTAAGACACTCCTTTTACCATTTCTAAATTTCATTTTTTATTGGAAGCATTAGTCCAGCAAATCAAATCTCAGAAAAAAAGTCTCGATTTGGAGAGTTTGTGTCTTCTGGATTTAAAATATATTAGCCCTAGCCAGTTTGACTCAGTGGAAAGAGTGCAGACTGCAGGGTCACAGGTTCAATTCCGATGAAGGGCACACGCCTGGGTTATGTGGGGTGTGCAGGAGGCAGCCGATCAATGATTCTCTCTCATCACTGATATTTCTATTTCTCTCTCTTTCTCCCTTCCTCTTTGAAATCAATAAAAATATATATTTCATAGTTAGGGGAGAGCCACGAAACAAGAGCAGATGATGATAACGACAGGCCCTACACATAATATAGAGTAGACGGTCCCTGCTACCATTCGGGGGCCATAGCCTCCGACACCGGTATATGCAAAGCCCTCCCCACCTTCTCACCACCTGCCTAGCAAGTCAGCCACTACCATTCCAACATAAGCAAAGTCCACAGTAAAAGTTTGGAGACTCTGATTTGATGATACGGTTTTCCCATCAAGAATTCTCCTGGGTCTACCACCCAGTGAAACTGATCTTCAGCTGCAGGCAAATCTAACAGAGTAAGTGACCTGAATGCATTCCAATGAAAAGAACACCAAGTCATACTTTGTAGACCTTAAAAAGTGACAGACTAAGCGGTGAGATGGGAAGATGGTTATGATGTTGTATAGAGTGACAGTTTAAGACGCTAAACCAAAACATACTTGGACTACAACTGGACTAGTCTTCGTACAGTAACAAAACTGAAGGGCTTGCGAGTAAATGGTAACGATTAGTGTGCATTTGAATGAGTGGTCTTTTGCAATTCTTATCTTTATTCTATGATTCCAAATGTTTCAGTAATGTGCTTAAAATGGCCTAACAACTAAAAAAGAAAAGACTTTCATTCAATTTAGTAAAAGAAAGCCATCCCTACATTATCCTTACCTTTCTAGTCACTGGCCCACCTCCCTCCTCTCTTTTCCTAATGAAGCTGTTAAGACTGGTCTATCTATCTACTTCCTGACCCCCAACTTCCAAGGAGCTACACTGCTCAAACACTGGGCAGGTGCCATTAGCTGGCAGCCCTGAAAACAAACTCCATCCCTCCCCTTATTTGGTTACAATTACAGTTCTGTGTCATAAAACATTGACTGCCCTAAACTTCCCCTAAGACAGAGCTCTAAACACATGAAGTGCTTTCTCCCCCAGACTCACTTTCAGATCCCAACTAGGTCGGTGAAGCCTGGCCGGCGTGGCTCAGTGGTTGAGCATCAACCTCTGAACCAGGAGGTCCCCGTTTCAGTTCTCAGTCGGAGCACATGCCCAGGTTGCAGGCTCGGTCCCCAGTGCAGGGCATACAGGTGGGTAGCTGATCAATGAACATCTCATCATTGATGTTTCTCTCTCTCTCCCTCTCCCTTCCTCTCAGAAATCAATAAAAATACGTGTGTGTTCTTTTAAAAACTGTGATAAAATTTTGTCTACCTCTGACACTCTTACCTTTATTTTCAAGCATCTTGTGCAGCTTCTCGTGCCTGTAGGTAGAGATGATCTGGAAATTAACGACACTGGAAACATTCAGTCCTTGGTCCTCCAGCAGCTTCAGGGATGCCGCGTGAATGAGTTGGTGGGACCGTTTGCACTTCTGAAGCCTGCACTCTCCCCTGACAAAGGACTTGCACACATGAAACTTGTTGCATTTGTCCTTGAGGATGCAGTAGCCGTGCAGGGCTTCACCTTTGTTGTAGCACAGACAGACCTGGGAGAGAAACGAGGCAACACTGAAAACACTGGTTTGTACTGTATCTTTTAAGCCAATAAATGACAATTTCTCTGTCTGGCAATTTCTGGTCGCCAATGGCTGTTGGAATCATTGGGTGGGCGCTCGCTGGCTTGGCTCAGTGGATAGACCATGGGTGAGCCTGCAGACTGAAAGGCCCCAGCTCCCATTAAAGTAAAGGGCACATGCCTCATCTGCAGGCTTCTCCCCGCCCTGGACCCGGTCAGGGCATGTGTAGGAGGCAACCAATCAGTGTGTCTCGCTCATGTCGATGTCTCTGTCTTTCCCTCTCTCTGAAAATCAATGGAAAAAATACTCTTGGGTGAGAACTAAAAAAAATAAAAATGAAAATAAATGCACTTTTATAAAATCATTGGGTGGAAAGCAGATGGGTAGTTACTCCCGCCCCAGATCTCCCCAGCTGCCTCTCTCTGACTTTGACCTTCTGTAGACCTACCTTACTTTCCCAAAATCTATGGCCAATGAGCGAATTCTAAGCAGGTACTAAAGGCTGGCCCTTTGCCTCCATTCTTCAGAGTAATTGCACCTCGAGCCCCGCCATGAGTCAAGGTCTGACTTCGCCTTGCTTGTAGCTTGTCCTTCCCTGTAACTTCTTCCCTCATTTTTTTTTTGTTTTGTTTTGTTTTTTTTTAATATATTTTATTGATTTTTTTACAGAGCGGAAGGGAGAGGGATAGAAAGTCAGAAACATCGATGAGAGAGAGACATCGATCAGCCGCCTCCTGCACACCCCCCACTGGGGATGCGGCCACAGCCAAGGTACATGCCCTCGCCGGAATCGAACCCGGGACCCTTCAGTCCGCAGTCCGACGCTCTATCCACTGAGCCAAACCGGTCTCGGCTTCCCTCGTTTTTTATCTTACCATGTTTTCACAAGGAGCCCTACCTCAAGAAATCACACACACCTAAATCCCTATGTGTGGGGAAACCAACCTAGACAGGTAGTGTGAACAGATAATCTGGCAGCCAGACAAGGGCATTTTTTTAGGGAGCACTATTAATAACTACATTAGGGCAACTGACGTAAACTGGGTCTGTCCCAGGCGAACCAAGACCCTCCTGGTGGGGACCTTTATAATGATGGGTCAGGCTGTCAGCTCCAAACACACTAATCGATCTTAAGCTCACACACAAAAAAGGTGATCAGGCATTGTGTCCCTCCTGGTGACCCAGCTGGAATGTACCTGACTCATAACATACCTAACCTGGCATCAACCATCTGAAGAAATGAGAAAGGAGATGGGCACCAAAAAGAAACCTCCCGGCTCCTAGAGCTGACTCCAGTGCTGCCTGTGGTACAAGCTGCTGCCTTGCGGGCAGCCTCTGCCATCTGAACCACAGGCTCCAGCTTCGGGGCCTTCTTCCCTTCTAGAGCCTGCAATCTCTTAGTTAAAATGGCACCACCATCACGAACTACCCTCTCTTTCCCAACACCCCCCTTCTTCTCACTCTTCTGGCAGGTTGTGAGTGTTTATAATAGAATCACTGTGCCAGACTAGAAAATTCACCTTTTAATTGGTGGTCCCTTATAAAATTTTATTTTAGGGGTTACAACTATTTTTTTAATATATGTATTTTTTAATCTTCACCCGAGATTATTTTTTTCATTGATCTTTAGAGAGAGAGTGAAAGCACGGGCGGAAGTGGGAGGAGGGAGGAAGGGAAAGAGGGAGGGAGGGAGAGAGAGAAAGAGAGAAAGAAACATCAATGTGAGAGACCACCCACTGGTTACCTCCCCCCACAAACCCAATCAGGACCAGGGCTCAAACCTGCAAACTGAGGCATAAGCACTTGACCGGGAATTGAACCTAAGACCCTTCAGTCCATGGGATGATGCTGAATAACCTGAACAGGGCTTTTAATTCATATACTGATTTGAGAGAGAGATAAACATTGGCCTCTGTTCCATCCATTTATGCATTCATTGGTTGACTCTTGTATGTGCCCTGATGGGGTATCAAACTCATAAACTCGGTGCATCGGGATGACGCTCCAATCAACTGTGTTACATGGCCAGAGTTAGGAATCCAACTATTTTATTTTAAAAAGTATGTGTCTAGCTAAACAGAAACAAACATATTAACTTCACCTTTATAGCAGTTACTAGAGGCCCAGTGCACAAAATTCATGGATGGGGTCAAAGGATGTCCTTCAGCCCAGCCTGCACCCGCTCCAATCTGGGATCCTACCGGGATCGGCCTAAAAGGGCAGTCGGACATCCTTCTCACAATCCAAGACTGCTGGCTCCAAACTGCTCGCCTGCCTGCCTCCCTGATTGCCCCTAACCGCTTCTGCCTGCCAGCCTGATCACCTCCTAACCACTCCCCTGCCAGTCTAATTGATGTCTAACTGCTCCCCTGCCAGCCTGTTTGCCCCCAACTTCCCTCCTCTGCTGGCCTGGTCACCCCTAACTTCCCTCCCCTGCTGGCCTGATCACCCACAACTGCCCTCCCTTGCAGGCCTGGTTCCTCCTAACTGCCCTCCCCTGCTGGCCTGATCGCTCACAACTGCTCTCCCTTGCAGGGCCTGGAACCTCTCAACGGCCCTCCCCTGCTGGCCATCTTGTGGTGGCCATCTTTTGTCCACATGGGGGCAGCCCTCTTGTGTGTTGGAGTGATGGTCAATCTGCATATTACTCTTTTATTAGATAGGACAGAGGCCTGGTGCATGGGTGGGGGGCAGCTGGTTTGCCCTGAAGAGTGCCCCAGATCAGGGTGGGAGTTCCCTTGGGGCATGGGGCGACCTGGAAAAGGGGCCTGTGGAGATCTGCAGGCCGGCCATGCCCCCAGCAACCCAAGTGGAGGCCCTGGTATTTGGGATTAATCTATGTCTACAATTGAAACTTCGTAGCCTGGAGCGGAGCCAAGCCTTCTGCTCACTGTGTGGCAGCAGCCATTTCTGTTTGAAACTTTGTAGCCTAGAGTGGAGGCTTAGGCCGGCAATGGCAGGCAGAAAGCTTGGCTTTCTCTGTTGCCAGAGAAACCCAAACCTCTGTTCTCTCCAGCTCAGTGGCTGCTGCCATTTCTGTATCTTTTAAAATTAAAACTTTGTAACATTGAGTGGAGGCCTAGACAGGCAAGGGCAGGCTGAAAGCTTGGCTTCCTCTGTTGCCAGGGAAACCCAAGCCTTCCTCCTGTTCTCAGTGGCGGCAGCCATCTTGGTTGGGGTTTATTGCATAATCTGCTCCTGACTGGCTTGTGGGTGTGGCTTGTGGGCATGGTGAAGGTACAGTCAAATTTGCATATTACTCTTTTATTAGATAGGATAATGGGTACGTTTTAAGTATAAAACTGAGTCATGTTGCTTTGAAGCAATTAAAATTTATATCTAAGACCCCCAAAAAAGTAAATGGGGTAAATACTTGTAACAAATATGACCAGAAGATGAATTTTTTATCATTAAAGACATCATAAAAATTAACAGGAAAAGACAAATGCCTCCATAAAAAAAAAATAGGCAAAAGCATAAACAGGCAATTCACAAAACATGGCTTCATAGACAGACCTAAATTCAAATCTGCCATTTATTATGTGACCTAAGTTGGTAAGTTAATCTGAGGCTCAGTTTCCTCACCTGTAAAATGGGGGCAAGTTATTAATGAACTAAGATATATAAGTTGCTTAGCATCTAGTAAATACAAAAACCCAATAGCCTTTATAATAATTACTTTTACACCAGAGGGGTCTCTCACTCCTTGAGTATCAAAGGCCAGTAAAATCAGAGCCTCCGGAAAGGTCACCTCCCCACCCCGTACGCCTGAGGCTGCCATGCTCTCCCTGACTTTTCCCACAGGGCAAAGGCCAGTAAAATCAGAGCCTCCGGAAAGGTCACCTCCCCACCCCGTACGCCTGAGGCTGCCATGCTCTCCCTGACTTTTCCCACAGGGCAAAGGCCAGTAAAATCAGAGCCTCCGGAAAGGTCACCTCCCCACCCCGTACGCCTGAGGCTGCCATGCTCTCCCTGACTTTTCCCACAGGGCAGACAATGAGGGTAGCTCCTTGGCGACTCACCTCTGGCAAAAGGCAGGGGTCGTTCTGTAAAAGCAGAATCCGAAGCTGGGCCTCGTTGAGGCCAAAAAGCCCATGGTTTTTCAGGACTTGGATGTTGACAGGTGTGTGGATATCATGGGAAAGGGTACAGGTAGACCTAGAACAGGGATCAGAGGCCGAGGTGAAGAGACCAGTCTGTCCAGTTCTTCATCTAGGGTCACTTTCAACGTGCATGTGAAGTTAATAAACAGGAACAGCGGGTACTGCAGCCTAATAAGCTCTGGTAATAAGAAAGCTGGGTTGATGCAACTCCCCTCCCAGGGTCATCTTCATTTTTAAATGAGGATATTTAAAGCCAAGGGTGTCCCCCTAACCCCAGTCACCTGCCCTGACAGACGGTGCCCACCTATTCCACAGGTGAGTGCACTTGTCTTCTCCACCCCAAACAGCTGCCCACCCCCACAAGCCACCAAGATTAAAAAGAAAGCCTGCCCCCATCCCCTTTGGGGAGCTTGAGTAAACCAAGGGAGGCTCAGCCGACCTCTCCGTTTCCTGGGGGGGGGGGGGGGGGGGGGGGCCGCCTAGATGGGTCTTTCTAAGCCCAGAGACTAGCTTCCATAAAACTTTGTGTTTGTGTGGGAGGAGGCAATCTCTGCACAAAGGACCCAAGGCTCTGCAGGGATTCGCTGATCCCCAAAAGGAGCACCGGAGACAACTCCGAAGTCCCAATCCTGACCAATCATCTCTGGTAAAACTGCTGAAACTTGATCCTGCTATTCTGCTTAAAACAAAAGGGTAGTTAATTCAGCTTCCAGCTTGAGACCTTGAAGCTCACATGTATCCCCTTGTAGACCATAAAGGAGTTGAGTCAGTGACGTCTGGAGTTAAACTACTTTCTGCTTTTGCGAGATAGGACTATGTTCCCACGTCTAGCAAGATACATGGTTAGAGGCAAGGAGCAGGCAGCAATCATACTGAAACCTCCCTATTACAGGTACGATCCCGAGAGCTGTTCTCGGAATTTAAAACAATGAAACGTATAGTTCAGACCCTACAAAAGGCCTGCCTGCAGCGGGGACCGTGCGGTCGTGTTTGGTCTCCCCCGGCGTGTGCAGCCCTCCGACCGTCCTGGCCAGTTCAATAAACCCTTGCTTGCTTATTACCAACTTAACCACCTCCGTGGTCATTTGCAACTGGTCCTGGAAGACACCCCACAACAGTGTTCCGGAGGACCCGCGATCAGGGACGAGAAGCGGCTAGAAATCCAAACGGCCCGGAGCTCCCGCCTCCTTCGGGCCGGAGCTGGAGCACAAGCCAGGCCTCCCCGCAACGCCCCCCCCCCCCCCGCCCCTGCTTCCCTTCCACCCTTTCCCAGGAGGTCTCCGACTCCGGGGCACACGACCCCCTTTTTCATATCTTTTGGGTCCCGCTTCCAGCCTGAGGGTCCAGGCCCGCGCGCGGGGGTCGCGACGCCGCCTGAGTCGGGGAAGACGCCCGGCCCACCCCCACCCCGGCCCCCGCCCCGGCCCCCGCCCCGGCCCCCGCCCCGGCCCCCGCCCCGGCCCCCGCCCCGGCCCCGGCCCCGGCCCCGGCCCCCGCGTCCGCCCCCCGCGCGCTCACCAGCAGTCGCGGTTCGGGCACTTGCCCTGCATGTGGCGGCGGCAGAAGTGCAGCTGGTCGCAGGCCTGGCACTCGCCGCGCTGGTAGCGGGCGCAGAGGCGCGCGGAGGACACGGCCACCACCCTCCAGGCCGAGGGGCCGCCGCCAGCGCCGCCCGCACCCGCCGCCACCTCGGCCTCCGCGTCCCAGGGGCCCTCGGTCACCGCCACCTCCTGCAGCAGGAAGCGGTCGGGCCCGGCCTGGCGCAGCACGTCGCCGAGCCGGGCCTCCGAGAGCTCCACGTGGGCGCGCAGGTCCTGCAGGAACATGCGGCCCCCGTGGGCGCACAGCACCTTGGTGAGGAAGGAGCACACGGTGGGCTCCGCCATGGCCGCCCCGGCTCCCTGCGCGGCCCGGCGCGGAAATCCGAGGCGGCCAGGCTCCTCCCAGTCACGTCCACGATTTCAAACCAACATCCCGAGACGGTCTGGGGCGGGCGGGGGCCGGTGGGTGGCCGTGGGCCCGCGGAGCCCCTGGAGGCGGACTGAGCAGGGTCAGTACTCAGTACTTTACTGAGCGCCTGCTCCGTGCCAGCACGGGTCAAGGTGAGTCCCTGTCTGAGGGGGGAGAAGGGGGTCCTCACTAACAAATGAGAGAATTTGAGGGACTGGTAAGAGCTGCAGAGATGATATAATGTGAGTTCAACAAAAAACTTTAACTACCACTGCTGAAGTGTTTAAAGGAAAGCGTTTATTATTAGCAAAAGAAATAAGTAAAAATAAGGCCAGTCATTGGGCAGAGCGTCTAAACCACCAGCAGCATGCTAGGTAGGAAAGGCAATATGTCTATCCTATTGGAGTTTTGCAAATTTTTTTTTGTTTTAATTGATTTTTTTTTTTTTGAGAGAGAGAGAGAGGAAGAGGTAGAGAAATCTAGGTTTGTTGTTCCACTTATTTGTGCATTCATTGGTTCTTTTTTAATTTTTTATGCTTTATTGATTTCAGAGAAGAGGGAGGGAGAGGGAGAGACAAACATCAATGCTGAGACAATCATAGGTAGGCTGCCTTCAGCACCCCCTCCTGGGGATGGAACCTGCAACCTCCGCTTGTGCACTGACGGGGATCCATGGGCAACCTCCTGGTTCATGTCCTGTTCAACCACCCCGCTGCACGGCCTGGGCTCCTTGGTTGAGTCTTGCATGTGCCCTTACCAAGGATCCAACCTGCAACCTCGGCACATGGGGTGGATGCTCTGACCCAACGAGCAACCTGGCCAGGACTTGCAAGCCTTTTTGTACATGAAGTATTGAGGATAGGGGTGGGATCTATAAGATGGTCTGAAAGGACTTACATTAGCTATAGACAGAGGGATGGGAGAAGATGAAACCAGCTAATTGCAGGGAATAAGTGTGTACTCGTGGGGAAGGAATGGTAGGCCCCACATCCAGCTGAGATGGTGGCCAGAAGCAGCCCAAGAAAATCTACGAAGAAACTTGAGAAACTAAAAGTCAAGGCTGTGAAGGGCCCCCTGACCACAGGTGGAATTAAGAAATCTGGCAAAAAGTGAGCTGTTCCCTGTGCCTGGGGCAATGGTGATCCTTCATTCCATTCCTGTTTTAACATCTATCTGGATTCTCTGTCATAACATCTCTTGCCACCCATAGCTAGAATAAAGTGTTGTCTTGGAGCCTGCTGTACATTGAATAAACTTTTGTGATTTTTTTTTAAGTGTCTGTTCCTGTGGATTAACTGTAGGCAGCAGGTTGGAAGTTCATGTGCAAATAAGCGGAGTTTCCCAGGGTTCTACGGCATTGTCTCTTTGGGATAACCGGAGAAATAGACAACTAAAAATTAATCCTAAATTCCAACCAGTATACAGGAATGTGAGCAGTCTTTTGTCAGAGCTGGCTCACAGCTGTTAACTGGCTAACCTCTGACTCTCTCATGTTCTGTCACGTGGTAAAGGTGCGGGTAGCCTTAGGCAGTCAGTGAGGAGGTAGCCACATGTGACCAGTCACATCTCAATTTAGACTGGTCACATGTCCACTTGATAGTTCTGTGGACAGCACGGGTCTAGACCTCTACATTTACTAAGCAACCATCCTCTTTGCCAACACCGTGCTCATTTAATGAGCATTTATTAAGCCAATGGCTAATGCAGTGAGTGACCTAGCCAAAGATGGTAAGACATAGCCCAGGAACTCAACTAGCCTCCTTGCTATTTCACAGGGTGGTTCTGAGGATTGAATGAATTGTCATGTAAAAAAAAACTAGAGGAAGGCAGTGGTCAGATGCCAGACCTTCTTTCCATAGGATGAAGTTTGGACTTGCATACTGAAGACTTTGGGAAGCCACTTTAGGAACTCATTGGTGGGAGAGTGGGAGGTGACATGATCCCTTACCCAGAATGCTTCCCCCCTCATCTAGAGATGTCCTTTTTGTCCTTCAACTCTGAGCTTGGCAGTTCTAGTCTTTTCTTCAGCAAGACCTTTTCTGACTCCCAATCTAAAGCAGCTCCGCAGTCCAACTGGTGTGGCTCCATGTTTGAGTGTCAACCTATGAACCAGATCATAGTTTGATTCTGGGGGAGATACCTGGGTTGGAGGCTCAATCCCCATTGTGGGGCGTGCAGGAGGCAGCTGATCGATGTTTCTCTCTCATAATTGATGTATCTCTCTCTCTCCCACTTCCTTCACATGAAAACTACCACTGATTTTTCATCTCGCTTATTCATGCATTTGTAGAATTTGAGTGTGTGAAAGCAAGAATTTAATTTTGCTGTATCCCTAAACTTAAAACAGTGCCTGGCCAGGCTGTAGGATAGATGTTTTACAAATATGCCTGGCAGCAGTTAGGAATGGACTTCTAGAAAAGCAAGACAAGGAATAACGGAAGAGAAACATGATTTAAGTGATTATAATTTCAATTTTTATACTTAGTTTGCAATGGACAATCCAAGATCGATGCTCAGTAGGCTGTTGTATATTCAGATCGAGTTGAAGAAAGATGGAGGGGAATATGAATACGAGTGACATCAAAGATTAGGTATCCGAAGCTGTGAGTGAAGATCACTCTGCAAAATGGAAGAGTGAAAAGTACAGGAGGGAGTGGGAATAGCAACATTAAACTTGTCTGAAAACTTGAGTCTGCTATGCCAAAGAAAATAAACAAACAGGACAAATGACTAATTGGAAAAACTCAAACATCTGCTCATGCTTGGTTTGGTGGCATTTTCGTGCTCCGACAAGTAACAGGTTGCTATTTACATTGAGGTCCCAATCAAATGGCAGTTTTGCCTTCACTTTAATCAAATCTACACTGCCACATGGGATTGTCCTCTCACCATCCAAGCTTTGTGATGAAAGAATGAGAAGGGCTTTCAAAGGAAGATTCTGAAGACCATTTACATTTTTAACTTTTGTTCATCAGCCTGGCCCGGTCCTAGCCCTGAGCACAGGAAGAAAGATGTCTTGTCAGATCCAGCCTCCCTCCCTCCCTCTCTCCCTCCCTCCCTCCCCCCCTTCACCCCCTTCTCTCTGCTCAACAAAAGATGTGCTCACAGGCTGTGGACTTCTCTACCACCATCACCCTGCCTTTCCCTGGCCATGTGCTGAAGGCTCCTTGGTCACTGAGTCCAGGAATGATAAAGCTGGAAGGGACAAAACACATTCTCTGTCCCTCATTGAATCAATCAGTGTCTGCAGTTGGCTGTCTTGTGGAGATACCTAGAAATAAAGCAAATGGAGGCAGCAGAGCAAAATTTGCATTTACTTTTTATTAGTTTCAAACTGGGCTTAAGGAAGAAAATACAATTCAGTGACTGAAACACAAATACTTGAGCTAATGTCCACACAATTGTATCAAGGTCTGAAGCAGAAGGCTAGTTATGGGGCGCAGCACAGTGAGTAAGGCAAGTTGGCTTAGCCCTCAAGGAGCTTACATTCTAATGCAGAAGGCAGACAACCTGCAGTTGGATAAATGCTTTTAAAAAAAAATGAACAAAGCAAGGCACAAAGTATTTTAAAAACTGGGGATTTGGGAGGCAAACATTCAATCTATAGGACTCCTTATGGAGGTAAACACACTAATCTCAAGATGTTAGATATTGACAGAGTCAGTGGTTCTCACCAGTGAAATTTTAGAAATTGATGGGTTTTGGTTTCATAGTACCTGGGAATTATTATTGGCACTCAGTGGATACAGCCAGGGATAACAGATGTCCTGTAATATATGGGTTAGCCCAACAAAACGAAGAATTATTCGGTATCTATACGACTTTCTAATGTCCACTGGACATTTATGTAGGACCTACAGGTTGCCTGAGAGAATATAAATGTTTTCCTCTTAGACAATCTGTAATTTGCCTTGTCCTATTATCCTTATTTAAAGTAAGGTAATTTCGCTCTTTTCCTTACCATCCATCAGATAAGGTATATGGTCTGTTATCACTTACCCTAATACTGGTCTTCCTTCTAGTGTCACCCATACCTCTTCTTTCATCTTCCTGTATTTCTTTATAGGATGTAGCCTCTGATCGGCTTCTAAATCCAAAGCTATTCACTCTAGGAATATTTCATGATGTCGTATAGCATAGTCATGCCGGAGCATTTACATAGTGAAATTCAGAAAGGAAGACGGAGATAGAAATATCAATGATGAGAATCATTGATTGGCTGCCTCCTGCACGCCCCCTACTGAGGATCGAGCCCACAACCCAGGCATGTGCCCTTGACTAGCATTGAACCTGGGACCCTTCAGTCCACAGGCTGAAGCACTATCCACTGAGCAGTTTATTTTTATTATAAATTTCTTTCCTCCTATTTCTCCATTATAATAGTTAGGGCAGTAAATTGGTTTTTCAATAAATGCATATATATAGGTTGATTGCATTATCTATGTATCATCTCAGGACAGCGAAGGGGATGTTATAAAACATCTGCTCTGAAAAAGGTGACTAGATCTGATAGGGTTTGTGGTTGTAACCACAATGGTGTGTGTGTGTGGGGGGGGGGTGGAGGGGTGGCACTCCTGGCATTTAGAATGTGAAAGCCAAGTATGCTGAACATTTTGCAATACATTTGACAGTTCCTCACAGTAAGGAGTTATTCTGCACCCTATAGGAATTTTGAATGTCTTACTAGACATCCATGTGTGACCTACAGCTCATCTGCAAAAATATATGTCCTCGTTTTCTCTATTTTGATAATCTGTAGATTTTCTTGCATAGCATCTTTATTTCAATTAAGATGTTCTTATAGAAGTATCAGCATATGCAAGTAAGTTATTGTATCACTAGTTTGTATTCTAATGTCCACTTTTATCCCTGCTGTCTCATTTTCCCATACTTATTTGTATAAAATAGCTTCTAATATCCTACCTTTTAAATTCAAATTATTCATTCTAAATAGATGTAAACATCTGAGTACTTAATTAGGTCTTCTAGTATAGCTGTATCTAAGTTATATAGTTTTAATTTCCCTTTTATATTAATATTATTTAATTTTAAATTTATTTCTAAAAAATAAGTAGAGTATGTTACCGCTAAATTGCATTTTGAGGATAATAATGTGGAAGTTACAAAGTATTTGTCGTTTAAAAAGAAGGCAGGGGTGCTAGTTGAGGACCATGAGCTATGTGAAAAATCCCAAAGGACTGAGGAGAGCCAGAGCCCCTTGTGTGGGAGGAAATAAATGGAGGGTAGAGAAGGGAGAGATCGCCGGAACCGGTTTGGCTCAGTGGTAGAGCGTCGCCCTTTAGACTGAAAGGTCCCGGGTTGGATTCCGGTCAAGGGCATGTACCTTGGCTGCGGGCACATCTCCAGTAGGGGGTGTGCAAGAGGCAGCTGATTGATGTCTCTCTCTCATCGGTGTTTCTGACTTTCTATCCCTCTCTCTTCCTCTCTGTAAAAAATCAATAAAAAATATATTTTTTAAAAAAAAGAGAGAAGTGAGAGATCATGTAGGGCCATGATAATGATTTTGAACTTTATTCTAAAGGCATGATCAGATTTGTGTTTTGAAAGATGATTATTATTATGTAGAAAATTTTAAAATATGGCCATTCTTGCTGCCAAGTAAAGAACAATGCAGAAGGAGACCAATGTATTTAAAAGGGAAAACAGAACTTGAGAACAGTTTAGATGCTCAGGGGAAGGTAGGGGGAGAGAGTCAAGGATAACTTGTGGATTGCTGTTTGAGCAGATGTATGGATGGTGATACCAAGTATTTTCACTCAGAACACTGGGGAGGAACTGGTTCATTTGAGGGAGGCAGAGCCAGAATTCCGTTTTGGAAATGCTAAAGTAGAGATGCCTGTGAAGTATCCCACTGGAGATGTCTAATGGGCAATGGGACAGAGGTGTATAAGTTAGATCTCGGCAATATGAAGGTCAAGATCAGGAAATGAAAACTTCAAAACGGAAACTCCCATGAAAAAGGAATAAGTAAACAAGAGTGACTATTTGTGGCAAGCCTCCCAGAAAATAACCCTACGCCAAAAAATCCTTTACACATTTGTTACTGGTGGTCCCTTTAAGACAAAGAATTGTAGCACTGATTAAAAATCTGACATATAAAATCTCAAATGCTAATTAATGTTTGTAACATGTCTGCTAGAAGGAACTAGAAGGAATAGTCGAAGATTGGGATGGAATGTTTGAAAAGGAAAATTAAAAGGAAAAACTTGATTCATAATAAGGAACTTGGTTCAGGGAGCTTAACTGCTCTAAAAACTGACTGCACTACAATTCCATACTTTTCGTTACATTAAAAAAAAAAAAAAGCCTCTTGCAGGCGCAAAGCCTGTCTGAGGCATTATCCTATTAGTTCCGATTCTGTGCTCACCAGGAAACAAATTTTGTTTCCTTAGGGGCCCATCCTTCAACAGGAGGGCCCTGCTCCTAACTCCTAGGTGAGCCTCATCTGCCATAGCGAACGACGATAGGAGCCCTCCAGGTTACCAGTCATGCTGCTGTGATTCGGGTTACTGCACCTCAGTGCTCCCCACACACACCTCATGAAAGTCCGGACTGAGAAGAGCCTTCTCTGGAATCCTATTGACTAGAACGTACGTGTCTACTTGGACATAATTATATCAAGAGCTCAAACAGGCCAGTAACTGGAGTTGGTACTTCTCTCTGAGCCACATTTGGCAACTCTTTTTTTTATGAATTCCAGTGTCGACCTGGATGGGGTCCCCTAAATAAACGCAGAGATAACGAAATGTATGCCCCAAATGAGTTTCACTGCAATGGTACAGTACTGCAGCTGTGTGTGTAATGGCATTTAGATTACCTTTATCCCCCCTTCCCTCCGCCCCCCACATATCCCTAAGCATTCCCTTCCTCTAACTTTTCATAATCATTATTCAAGGTGGTATAATGTCTTATGTGCTTATTTCAATAAGCTTTTTTAGATTTCTCTCAAAGTTCCCAAATTAAGTTTTTTTTCGATTTAACCATGTCATACAGTCAACTATAAGAGTAGTTGGGAGAGGAAGTAGCGGGAGCAATCACAGAAGTATTCGACATCGTTCTTTACCAGTGACGTCTAAGGCAGTGGTTCCCAAAGTTTACCGCACACACCGCTGCCTGGCTCTCGCCCGCAGAAACAGCGATTTCCTTGGAATGGGATGCATTCTGGACACCGGGATTTCTGTTTGTTCGTTTGTTTCCAGATGATTCACATGTGCAGCAAAGTCTGGGAACCACTGACCTAAGGCATTGGATAAGTATTCGAGAAAATGTAAAAAAGTGTAACCGTTATCTGGGGCAATCCGGTTTTGTAAGTGGCTGGGATGGCTATGGCCTCCTTTATGATTTCTAACTAACCACACAGGCTTTATCTGCTTCGGTATACTCAATCACATACTCTGGATAAATCTGATTTTTCTGAAAGATGACAAAAATGGAAGGATTCAACCTCGAGTCCACACAGCTGTCGTAGGGCGGCGGAGGGCTGGTGTAGCTCCTCTTTCCCTCAATGGCATCTCCCACCAGGACTCGGGCAAAAAACATAACCATGTGTTTGGGATCAGCCGGGCAGTTTTTATGGGCAACACTGGCATCTTTTGTAAAGTAATTTCCTAGAAATAATAAGAAAAAAAGGTTAAGAATTATTATAAAAGAAAGTATGTCGTTTATAAGATTGTTTACACATAACTAGATGACATGCATTGGCTAAACCAGCCATTTTCAACAGATATGCCGCAAGAATTTTTAAAACATTCAATACCTGACTATTTTGTCAGGGTGCTGACCTTCTCCCCCCCCCCCCCCCCAGACTATTAAATAAAAAAACAGCAGCCAATACAACCATAGCTGTCTGGTGTGGATGAATCAAAATTACATATATATATATATGTATGTATATATATATATATATATATGCGCACACACACGTGTGTATATATGTATATATATACACACACACATATATACACATACACACACACACACACACACTAGTGACCTGGTGCACAAAATTTGTGCACATTAAAAGGGGATTAATTAGAGAAAATAATTTAATATTGCTATTTGCCCTTTCTCTATAATAGAAGTGTCAGAGATGAAAGAAAATTAGCAAAATGTATATGAAAACCTTCCTCCTGTCAGAGTTTGGGGATCTCCAAGGGACCCAGAGTCAAGTCCCCACCCACTCACATGCACCTCAAAATCGCATGAGACCCAGACCTGGCCAGCCCCGCTACCACTGGGCTGGGTCCAGGCCCGGCCAGTCCCACCCTTGTCAAGCCCTGCAAGGCAGGGGGCGTAGCCTCAGTTCCCCTGGCCCGGCACCAGGATGGGGTGCATGGCCTGAGTTCCCCCAGCCCAGACTGGGGCGGGCTGTGTGCCTTAAGGTCCTTCATCAAGCCCCACCAGGTAGGGGGCACAGCCTGAGATCCCCTGTCAAGTCCAGCCAGGGAGGGGGGCATAGCGTCAGGTCCCGTCCTGGTGCTGGGGCAGAGGGACAGGGCCTGAGGTCCCTGTCAAGCCCTGCCGGGCAGGGGTGTGGTCTGAGGTACCCTGACTTGATGCCGGGTGGGAGGCATGGCTTGAAGTCCTCTGTCAAGCCCCACTAGGTGGGGGGGCGCAGCCTGAGGTCTTCTAGCTCAGCAACAGGACAGGAAGTGCACCTTGAGGTCCCCTCTCAAGCCCTGCCAGGTGGGGGACATGGCCTGAGACCCCCTGTGAAGCCCCATGGGGGCATAGCCTCAGGTGCCTGCTGATTGCTCGTTAAGGCTCCTTATGGAAACTTGGCCTCAGGTGTGGGTGCAGCTATCTTTGTGATGGAGTGATGGTCAATTAGCATATTCCCTCTTTATTAGAGAGGATATATAAATATTTTGGTGTGCCAAAGAATTTTAGCAGTTTATGTGTGCCATGACATGAAAGAGGTTGAAAAAAGTCACTGGATTAAGTATATGTCAACAATATCTTACTGATACTTATAAGCTTTCCTTTGTATTTAAAAATGTTTATTATACAAGTAAACTTGAACACAGCGCATGATCCTGTGGAATAATAGGAACATTTGCTAGTGTGCAGGCCTCCCTGTGATGGTGACAGCCACTGAGTGCAATGACCAAGTGGCGATATCACATGATGCAATTCATGCAGAGTGAGTTGATGCACCAAAGATATTCCAGCAAAAGTCATTTAATATTGTAAGGGACAAAGGTCATTTATTACTGATGGTAATCATGAAAAACGTGACAGGAAGAGGAATAGAATGAGCAAGCCATTAACCCTGGCAGAGCTTTTCAGACAGTTGGTTGATTCCTCATCCTCAACTCTAAAACACCCTTTGATAATCACTGAGGTTTCCATATTCAGCAGACCAACAAGTTCCTGACAAATAAAATTTTCCTATTTTCACATGCTTTTCTGCCCTTTTATATTACTTATTTTTTAAAATATTTTTATTGATTTCAAAGAAGAAGGGAGAAGAAGAGAGATATAGAAACATCAATGATGAGAGACAATCATTGATCAGCTGCCTCCTGCACTCTCCCCCACTGGCCAGAACTGAAGGGTCCAGGTTCAATTCCGGCCAGGGGCACATGCCCAGGTTGCAGGCTCAATCCTCAGTGTGGGACGTGCAGAAGGCAGCCAATTGTTGATTCTCTCTCATCACTGATGTTTCTATCTCTCTCTCTCTCCCTGAAATCAATAAAAAAATATTTTAAAAAGTGTGTGTGTGTGTGTGTGTGTGTGTATTTTTTAATGATAGTCTGACTATACTGACCTGCCATTTCCACTCCCATTCCCCTTCACAAACAGTTAACAGCTTGGTGGGAATTCTCTTACACCTGTTTCTGGGCATTTACATATAGATATGCACATTTAAGCTGATACGGTTTTATTTTTTTTACAAATACAATTATACTATATGAACTGTTTGTTATACAACCTTTTTTGCTGCTTTAGGCCTAGAAAGCTTGCTATGGCAGTACACCTAACTCCCCCTTGTTCTTTTCCATGGCTGTATAGGATTCCACTATATGGACATATAATTTAACTATTCCCGTATTGATGAAAACATAGGCTGATTTCCCGTTTTTGCTATTATCAAAAGCTCTTCTAAATAAGTGCTTCTAAACATCCTGTAACAAACACCCACTGCATATTCCGGATCACACTACGCACCTCGCTACCTCATAGTGGTCACACCTTATTTCTTAAGTGTCTGCAAAGCATTATTCCTCCTATGTCAATATTGTAAAACTTCTATTCAATTTAAGCTATTTTGGAAAGAAATCTTTCTGTAACATATACATTTCTGTGATTTAAAAAATAGAACAGACTCATTTTATCCCTTCTTTTGCTGATACATCAGAAGTAGATGTAATTCTGACATATGGTGTTACAACATAGGGCGGCCCTCTGGAGTTACTAAGGTGGACAGAGCCATTTACTCCCATATAAATGGCCACAGCATGAGAAAAAAAATGTTGTGTTTGCATCTTGCAGATCATTTTTGCTCATTCCCTCACTTAAAAGCTGCTCACTTTCTTCTTGCCACCTGCCTCTAGCATCTTTACTGCCACACTCCAAACTTCCTGGGCTGAAAAACCACCACTGTATCTGAAATAAGACTAAGTGGCTTCTGAGGAACTCCCAAGGATGAACATACATTATCTTCAGTATAGGAATTTTATGACAACAACTCAGGCCACCATAACACAATTGTTCACTCTTTCAGATTCTGAGTTCCATTCCAGAAAGCGAACATTTCCAGATAAGTGAATTCCACTTGTGCATGTAAAGGGCATAAAATAAATGCCCGAATAAAGTTACAGGTCAAAATAGATCTGACTCAAAGCAAATGGAATGAAATCAATAGTCATTCCATCCATGTTTTTCTTCAGTGCATACTTTAATTGCTTAATAAAGCCATAAAACCTATTTTCAACATTCAGAGGTAGCTGTACATGTTTTAAGAGCACTGAGTTACTTTTGTACTTGTTCAATCAAATTTTTTTCTATTTATTTTGTAAGAAATCCTGATTGCTGATTTGATTATTTTTATCTCTCCATGATAGCTGAATGCAAGACTTATGAAGTCAATAGAAATGATTCTTTATACAGGTATTAATGATCTTTAGAGAACACTCTTATCATTCTTCGTGCAAGAGTAGCCATTACCCTAATTGACTGATTTATTTATTTTTTAACTGTCAGGGGTCCCAGATTGGAGAGGGTGCAGGCGGGGCTAAGGGACATCCCCTGCCCCCCCCCCCATGCACGAATTTCTTGCACCAGGCCTCTAGTGTGAAATAATTGGGGAGAGAGGGCATGTCTAATTGTTTACCACTGTGTTCCCAACATCTAACATATAGTAGGTACTCAATATATTTGTTGACAGCCCAGGAGGGTGTGGTTCCATTGCTTGAGCATTACCCCATGCACCAAAGGTTTGCGGTTTGATTCCTAGTCAGGGCATATGCTCAGGTTGCAGGCTCAAATCCCAGTAGGGAGCATGCAGGAGGCAGCCGACCGATGTTTCTCTCTCACATAGACCTTCATCTCCATTTTCTCTCTCTCCCTCTCCCTTCATCTCTCTCTAAATCAATAAAGACATTAAAAAATCAATTTAAAATATTTGTTGACAGATTAATTGGCTTCTTGCTTTTTGAGGTGTGAGTGTATGATTTTAATCTTAGCTGTATGTATTGAGCCTACTTTAAACCTTGATAAACTATTACATGTTCCTTGAAGATGAGGAACCTTGTTTGTTGGTTTTGTTTCTAAGATTTCATGAAGGAGGTTAGGAACAAACAGAAAGAGCTGAAAAGACTTCATATGAGGACAGACCTGTGTGACTTCAGTCCCCAGGTGATCCAGCATGGCCTGAGATGGAGAGGCCTCCACTCCCATCTTTTATTAACACCTCTCTGTGGCAATGGAGGCTACTTCATGTGGCTTCTATGGATGGACAAGGTCAGAAACAGCCAGAGCCAGAACTGAGTAATAATGGTGGACAGTGTAGCCAACAGATGGTATAGCTTGCATGTGTGTGTGAGATCAAAGACTCTCAGAGAGTTAAGGTGTTTCAGGGAAAGGGGGAGTTTTCTCTTCCGAAAACGTTACACAAGAGCAGGACTAAGGTACAGCAATCAGTTCCCAAGTCAACTTACCACTCTAATTTGGGCATTTAAGGCAGGTGAGCTTATTTCCTCTCCAGGGCTACGAAACTGCGGGCTTTCTGGTTAGTACAAAATAATCACACAACCTCGTAACAAAAGCAATGCACAGCCCGCGTTACGACCTAGGAGCCAGGCTTCTCTATTCCAGCACAAACCTTTTCCATAGGTGGTTTCAGGAGGCCCGTGAAGGATCCAGTTGAAATTATTCGCACAGATGGAATCTATGTGAATGCGGCTTGTGGCACAAAACAGGTTTGTTTCGTGGATTTTCATCTCCCTTTTTTTCCTAACACAGGAAATGTGAGACTTAATACCGAGAACACTCCTCTCCCACACTGGTTAACAACATTAATGCCAACTAGAGTCTAATTGCCTTAAAATCCAGCATTCAGAATGAAACTACTTATGTTAAGAAAACAGCTTTAGAAAACAAAAACTGATGCTGAAACCGGTTTGGCTCAGTGGATAGAGCGTCGGCCTGCGGACTGAAAGGTCCCAGGTTGGATTCGGTAAAGGGCATGTACCTTGGCTGCAGGCACATCCCCAGGAGGGGGCATGCAAGAGGCAGCTGATCAATGTTTCTGACTTTCTATCCCTCTCCCTTCCTCTCTGTAAAAAAAAAAAAAATCAATAAAATGCATATATTTAAAAAGAAAACAAAAATTGGTGAAAACTTATGATAGACATGTGAAATCATTGGATTACAAAACTAATGCTGAAAGAGAGAAGCACCACTGTACACAATGAAAACTAGAGATCGAAGAAACTGCTGACTACTAAGAAAAACACAGTGACTACACATCTTAAAGGACAGGCTTTAACTAATCCCTTTAAACTCTTTGTGAAGAAACTTGATCACATGGCCACCAACCTTTGAAAGGTATCCCAGAGCTGTGGGTTATTGATCTTCTTGATCTTTTCAATCTTGGCGTGTTTCATAGTCGCTCTAAAATATCCACTTACTCTGGCATATTCCGAGCAATAGCTATTGATCTCTAACAACTACAAAAAAAAAATTTAATGTAAAAATGTGAAATGGGACACATTTAAAGCATGCTATGGCCGCATGTGTGGCCCCCTCTGCCATTGAGTATCCTTGCCAGGCCTTTGACAGCAGGTGGGATAAGCTGGTTTAGGTTGCCCTGTCTGGCAGTATATGCCATTGATGAACTAATTAGTCGGCACTGGGCCTGTCTGTTCAAGCTGACATGGTTAACGAAGCATTATGCCTAGAGGTGAAGGGAGACCCCCAAAGGGCCTGCATTAGTCTGGTGACCTGGGGAGTTAAAGGCCATCGAGGGTGCCCTTGCAGCCCGAGCTTGAGCATGACGTGCAGGCTCAACGACCGACTGAGGAAGTCTTGCCCCAGCCGCACCAGGTGACGTGCTGAGGCACACTTTGTGTCTCTCCTTGAAACCAGCTTTTGAACTCCAACTAACGGACTAGTCACTTTCACTCTCTGAGTTCCAGTTTTCTCGCCCGTAAAGTAAGGTACTGGCATCTATCTCACAGGGTTGCCAGAGGGCCTGCCCCAGGGAGGGCCTGTGTGGCAGGACCCTGGAGACAAGGCTCCCAGCACAGGGCGGTCGTCCCTGGGAACGTGATGCGGCCACTTAGCCACCCACCTTCAAACCGTGGCCCGTTTTACAGAAGCAATTCGTTTTTTCCTTCAAACACATACACACATCTGTAACAAAGTGCTTCCCCCCGCTTTCCCACAGCCACCCACCGAAAAGTAAAAACCACGTACCTCATATCCACTCGGCGGTGGGGACGGAGGCTTCTGCTGAGGAAGGAATATCGAGAGGACAGGCTCTGGCAGGGGCTGTGCCGGCTGATGGCTACAGAGAAGAGAGGGAAGAATTCACTTGCCCCCTGTCCCGTGGGCCCAAGTACTTTCTGTCCTTAACTTCCAGCCACTAAGCAGAGATTTCTCAGACAATTTTCTCCTGGTATTTTTATTTGGACTACATCCCTGCATATTTCTGATACAGATGTACCAACAATCACGCTTTTTGAAGAATGCAGAAATTATTCCAACTTTGGTAAATTAATTAAATGCTATGTTCCCATTCACTTAAAGAGTAAAAGCATTGTTTCCATTCACTTAAAGTGTAAAAGCATTGATTCTTTTTTTATTTTTTGGCAAAAGCCAGCACTGTATGCCAAAAGAGGCAAGTCATTTCATAAAATAAGAAACTGAAACTTAATTCCATAGTTATTAAGAAACTAAAACACTCATACTAATTTTTAACCACTTAAAAGTCTAGACGATTAAAAAGCAAGCAAACCATTTTCCAGTTCATGTATGTTTCAAGGCCAAAATACTGAATTTTAAAAATGAAGTAAAACAGAAGTTGAAAAATTACTCATAAATATTCAACCAAGTGACATTTTGTCTTTTACTGAAGAGAGAGGGCGGGGAGAGAAGCAGCTTCTTAAATGGCTGAAAGGAACAGGAGCGACAGCACTCCCTGAAGGATTTCAAATCAGGACACAATGGTATGAGGCATCACCTCAACTTCGGCCTGCACTTAAGTCTTCTTAAATGCAAAGTACGCGGGACAGGGGGAGGGAAGAACGCACAAACACATTCAACTTTTCACACACTCCTCGCTGGTTTGGCCGTTCACTGCTTTTCTCTTTCAAATTCCTCCTCTCATTGCTGTTCCCTTTCCAACTCTTCTTTCTACCTCTTCTGCTGCAGTTTAAGTGCTCTCTCTCTTTTTTTTAACTTTGATGTCCCTTGGTGAAGCACGAGCATTTCCTTCCTTATATTTACCAACGTGGCATGGTAGTGTTTGGCCTCAGTGGACAAAGCATTAATATCCAACACAGAATAACATTCTTTAAATTTTGAAGTCTTTCTTGTTCTCGTGTGTCAGATAATACAACCTGGCTCTGTGCGAGTTCCTGGAGGGCTTGTTCTGATCTCTGCAGATCCAGCAGGTAGCCAGAAAGCAATCCTTCTGCCAGTTGCTCTACAGCTCTGTCTTCTACAGTCATGTCCTCCATTAACCCTTTATCTGGAGAAATGTCACCTAAACATGGCTCCGCCCCCCAGCCCCAAACTATCGGGTGGCCCCAGCAGGACCCCATCCAACCTCGGCGGCCCAGGGACACTCATGAATCGACACTGATTTTTTAAAAAGATTTTTATTGATTTCAGAGAGGAAGAGGGAGATAGAAACATCAATAATGAGAGAGAATCATTGACCAGCTGCCTCCTGCACACTCCCAACTAGGGATCGGGCCCACAACCCAGGCATGTGCCCTTGACCGGAATTGAACCCGGAACCCTTCAGTCGTCAGGCAGATGCTCTATCCACTGAGCAAACTGGTTAGGGCTCTTCTTTATAGTCTGCTCAACTTCTTAAGTCTTAATTTGTTAGTATTAAGTAAACGTGTCCTTCAGCTTCTTTGTCAAATGATAAACATTTAAGGCTATTAAAAGTACAGGGCAAAGAATCCTGCTGCTTATGAACTGTATTTCAGGGTAACCACACATGAGAAAAAGTCTTTATAGACAAATCATAGCTATTAATTACAGAAGAACTGAGAGAATTAGAAAAACACCATTTTGTAGCCCCTCAGGAAATAACAGATCTAAACAAAGACCATCAATAGCTATTAAGACCATTAAGTAGGGAATCAGATAAAGAATGTTATAATAGAGGGACCAGACTGAAATGATGAACCCACACTTCCATCTTCATCACTACAGATAGGGCAATCAGACATTATGGACCTCTTCATAATACTTGACAAGAAGTAGAAAGCACCACTTATATAGTACTAGAGGCCTGGTGCATGAATTCGTACATGGGTGGGGTCCAGCTGGTTGTGGGGAGGGGCTGTGGGTGGTTGGCCAGCCAGCCCCGCCTCTGGTTGAACTCCAGGTCGAACTCCTAGTCAAAGGGACAATTTGGATATTAGCCTTTTATTATATACAATTCTTGACCAAAAAGGGAACATGGCCTACCCAGTGTGGCTCAGTGATTAAGAGTTGACCCATGCACTGGGGGTTGCTGGTTTGATTCCTGGTCAGGACACATGCCCAGTTTGCTGGCTTGATCCCCATTAGGGGATGTGCAGGAGGCAGGCAATCAATGATTCTCTCTTATCACTGATACTTCTTTCTCTCTTTCCCTCTCTCGCCCTCTCTGAAATCAATAAAGATATATTAAAAAAAAAAACCTTAAAAAAATATTTTTAAGGGGACCTGAATCTAATCAGTCCTCTAAATCTAACCATTAATTCACAGAAATTACACACAACCCCATGAGGATACAACTCGCTATATTTTGAATTTGGAAGATTCTCTAGAACAAATCACATGGTTTCTTTAAAAAAAAAAAAATGTTGCCTTGGACAGGTGGCGCAGTTGGTTGGAGCATCGTCCTGTAGACAGACCAAATAGGCTGCAGATTCGATCCGTGGGTAAGATTTAACAGAAAGGTGGAGGAGACACTGTAGTAGATTAAAATAAGCTTAAGAGACAAATCTAGAAAATTATGTATTCATATGATGTTTGTTTTGTTGTGTTTTTTTTTTTTGTTTGGTTTATTTTTATTAATCCAAGGGTATTTTTTCCATTGATTTTTAAAGAGAGTGGAAAGGAGGGGGGGAGGCAGAGAGGGAAACATTGATATAAGAGAGACACATTAATTGGTTGCCTCCCACACTTGCCCTGACCAGAGCCATGGATTAAGCTTGCAATCTAGGTGTATCACTAATTGCTGGAATCCAATCTGGAACCCTTCACTCCTTGGGCTGATGCTCTGTCCACTCAGGCACACCAGTAGGGCATTCAGACCATGTTTTGATACAAATTGGAATATATCAACTCATTTTTGAGACAATGGGGAAAAACAGAACATGAACCAGATAGATATTAGATAATATTAAGGACTATTGTCAATTTTGTTAGGTGTGTTAATGGCATTATGCAATGTTTTTAAAACAGATATACCTTTAGTATTTACAGTGAAATGATGTGTGACATTTACATGATAATATTTCAGCAAAAGAAAAACTGTGAGATGATGGTGGAGATAGATGAAATAAATGATAAAATATTGACACTCGTTGAAGTTGGGCTTCTTCATATAACCTCCCAATAACACATTGGAATATGTTGTACAATTTTCTCTACTTTAACTTGGAAATTTTCAATAATGAAAAAAATAACATCTTCCCATTTATAACAGCATGGACCTAGAGTATTATGATAACTGAAATAAGTCAGTCAGTGAAAAACAAATACCACATGATTTCATTTATATGTGGAATCTAAGGAACAAAATAAATGGACAAACGAAAATTGAAACAGACTCATAATAGACACAGAGAGCAGACGGATGGTTGTCAGAGGGAGGAGCGTTGGAGGGCGGGATGAAAAAGGTGAAGGAATAAAGAGGTACAGATTGGGCCTGCCCAGTGTGGCTCAGTGGTTGAGCATCGACCTATGAACCATGAGGTCACAGTTTGATTCCCAGTCAGGGCACTTGCTGGGTTGCGGGCTCGATCCTCAGTGCGGGGTGTGCAGGAGGCAGCCGATCAGTGATTCTCTCTCGTCATTGATGTTTCTATCTCTCTCTCTCTCTACCTTCCTCTCTGATATCAATAAAAACATTTTTTTTAAAAAAAGGAAGTACAGATTGGTAGTTATAAAATAGTCACTAGGGATAAGAATACAGTCAATATTGTAATTACTGTGTATGGTGCTAGGTGGAGACTGGAAATATCAAGGGGAAGACTTTGTAAAATATATGATTATTTAACCACTATGCTGTACACCTGAAACTAATACAAAATAATATTAAGGTAAACTGTAATTGAAAAATAAAATTTTAAGTCATTTCAGCAACAAAAAGAAAAGAAAAAGAAATTCAGAGAAAGTTAGGCAGTAGTGGCAGAAAGTAAAGCTAAAGGGATACAAAGACTGAAATTCCGAGGTTAAAGTGGTCTGGCAGTAGCCAGAGAAAAGTATTTGGAAATCCGATGTGGTTCAGTTTGCTGGGCTTCATCCCAAACACCGAAAGGCTACATGTTCAATTCCCGGCAGGCACACGCCCGGTTGCAGGCTCAGTTCCTGGTAGAAGTGCAGCAGGCAGCTGACTGATGTTCTGCTCTCACACCGATGTTTCTTTCTCTGTCCCTCTCCCTTCCTCTCTCTCTAAAAATCAATAAGAAAACTTAAAAAAAGAAGAGTCAGGACTGTACACGTGGTCATAAATAAGTACAGGTACAGGCAAGGACCTGTGAGGCCAGGCTGCTCAGGTTCTAAAGCAGAATTGGAACCGATTCCCACTCCTGAGGCCCTGACATAGCTCAGTTCTTCCCATCCTTAAACTCCTGTAAATTATTTTCCTTATTACACCATGCTTATTCTTTAATTCCCTCTCTCAGAAAATATCTTAACTCCTACCACGAAAGAACCTAATTAGAACACTCTGATTTTGCACCCACCTTGAAATCTGTTTTTTGTTTGTTTTGTTTCAAATATGTTTGTATTGATTTCAGAGAGGGAGAGGGAGACAGAGAGAGAAATATCAATGATGAGAGAGAATCGCCAGCTGGCTGCCTCCCACACACCCTCTCCTGGGGACCGAGCCAGCAACCCGGGTGTGTGCCCTGACCGGGAAATCCGAGACCTCCTGGTCCATGGTTCGACACTCAACCACTGAGGACGCCAGCCAGGCTTGAAATCTTTCACATAATCACACATCACTCCGCAAAAAAATCCAACTCCAGAAATGTTCATGGGCAATGCAAACTTTACTGAGTTTCATGAGCACACAAAGGAGAGTTACATTGAATCCCCCACAGCAAAATTTCCTTTAAAATTCCCCTTTGTCAGACAACTTTTTCTTTCTCCAAATCCCCTTGTTCAGCTACCTCAACCCTTTTTTCTTTCCATTTCTTCCACAGCCTCCCACCTTTATAAATTCTCTCCACAAAATTAATGAAACACACAAGAACCCACAGCAAACAACACTCAGCACTTCTGATCCATTTCTAGGCACACCCCAGTAATCCAGCCATTCCTAACTACAGAAGCTGAGCCCCAGGGTAGTGCAGAGATTTGCCCAAAGTCCCCTATAAGTTAGAGATAGACTAGTCTTCTTCCCATCACACGGTACAGCTTCAAAACACCTTACTCACAGGCAATGCAAAAAAGGAGCGGCAATGGAATGCAAGCAGGAATGTCAAGATACCAGGCTCCAGCCCAGCCAGTGTGACTCAGTGGTTGAGCATCAATCCAGGAACCAAGAGGTCACAAGCGATTCCCAGTCGCTTTTATCTCTCTATCCCCCACTCTTCCCCTCTCTCTCTAAAATCAACAAAAACATAACTTAAAAAAAGAAGAAAACGGGCTCCAAATTCGAGTGGGTCGATGGGATCAGTGTGTGACCGCCTCACACACCCACCAGCAGGCACTGCCTCAGAACACTTACTCTGGCCCACTTTTCATCTGTGCCACCTCCCGGGAAGACACAAATGTTGGTCTTCTGGCGACATCCTTTTGGGTCTTGGAAGTTATGTTTGTCTGCATCATCCCTTTAGACAGAAAAAAGAAAACCAACAAGCATTAAGGGTTAATCCTAGAAAATGATTTATTGTTGCCACATAGGACGTAGCTGACACTGAGGCTGCCTGCGCAGCTCAGAGACTCCGCCCATCCAACCTGAACACAGTCTCCCTTCACAGCCAAATGGCCTGGAGGTCAAACCCTCCTAGGGCTAACAACAACAAGCTGGGTTTAAATTAAAAAATACTGTACAACCCATAAAGGATTGCAGTAAGAGTACCCATCTCAAATAACTGGGGAGGCTGTGCCACTGACCCTTAGAGGACATCTACCACATAAAGCAGCCACCATGCAGAGATATGGAAAGAAATCAGGCGTGAAAGAAATGGAGGAGAAAAGACGACAAGACATAGAGTTCAAAACCACGGTTTCAAGAGGCTCCTAGAAAAGGCCGATGAACTTAATGAGAACTACGAGGAAATAAACAAGACCAACCAGGAAATGAATGAGACTTACAAGGAAATGAATGAGACCCTCAAGGAAATGAACAAGACCTCAGGATATGAACGAGACCCTCATGGATATGAAAAAGGACCAACTAGAAATCAAGCATACACTGACTGAAATAAAAAATATTACACAAAGTCCTAAAAGCATTCCAGAGGGCCACAAGAACCAAGTCAAAGATTTGAAATACAAAGAAGCAAAATCCACTCGGCTGGAAAAGCAAGAAACAAAAAGAATTCAGATAATTGAAGATAGTGTAAGGAGCCTCTGGGACAACCTCAAGCATGCCAACATCCAAATTATTGGGGTGCCAGAAAAAGAGAGAGAGCAAGTTAATGAAAACCTACTTGAAGAAATAGTGACTGAAAACTTCCCCCACCTGGTGAAAGAAACTGACTTAAAAGCCCAAGAAGTACACAGAACCCCAAAATATAGGAATCTAAAGAGGACCACACCAAGACACGTCATAATTAAAATGCCAAGAGCAAAAGATAAAGAGAGAATATTAAAAGCAGCAAGAGAAAAACAGTTGGTTACCTACAGGGGAGCACCCATACAATTGTCAGCAGATTTCTCAACAGAAACGATGCAGGCCAGACGCGAGTGGCAAGAAATATTCAAAATAATGAAGAGCAAGAATCTACAACCAAGATTACTCTATCCAGCAAAGCTATCATTCAGAATTGAACATCAGATAAAGTGCTTTGCAGATAAGAAAAAGCTAAAGGAGTTCATCATCACCAAACCAATATTATATGAAATGCTGAAAGATAGTCTTTAAGAAGAGGAAGAAGAAAAAGGTAAAAATTTAAATTATGAACAACAAATACACATCTATCATCAAATGAACATAAAAATCCAGTGAATTGATAGGCTGATGAACAGGATAAACTGGTGAATATAACAGAAACATGGACATAGAGAGGGAATGGACTGACAATTCTTGGGGAGAAAAGGGTTGTGGGAAGTACAGCAAGAGACTGGACAAAAATCTTGCAACAATGGGAGAGGACAGTGGGGAGAGGGATGTGAGGGTAGAGGGTGAGATTGGTACAGGGTGGAGGGGAGATATAGGGGGATAAAAAAGGGGAAACAATGTAATTAATAAACTGAACAATAAAGATAAAAAAAGAAAAAAGCAGAGGTATTTAAAAAAAGAAATATAATTTCTTTTTTAAAAAGTTATACTTTTAAAAGGGAGAAGTTTTAAACATCATGACTCTTTTGTTATTACTTTTTCACTAGATATACTATATAATAAAAGTATAATATGCAAAAAAAATGATTTACTATTATTTTTCAAAGGCTAGCAAAACAGCAAATATTCATGTCTGACCAGTATATGTATAAAGAGAGAAAAAAAGCCTTTTGGATGGAAATTGCTCATGATAAAAACTTGTAAACTTCACTGCCCTTTTTATAAGATGTAGAAAACAAAGAGGTGAATAGCATTTAGCAATGAACCTAATCTTAGCAATAAATCAAAGAAGAAAGCGAGGGTAGCCAGATTACAAGACATCATCCATGTAAGATGCCCTAAACCAGGTATTAATGATGCTATATCATTACATGACATAATTATATATTTTGAAGGTTTTTCTCTACATCAAGTGTGAAATACCATTTTTCAATTCATGCATGTTGTAGACCTAGATCCAAGCTTTAACCAGGGTGATTGCGTTGAAGAGGAAGTCCTTGTATATTGCTACAACGATGTCCTTTTCTTAGAAACATGCACTGCCCATGTGATACAGCAATCCCACTCGATGGCATTTATCCAAGAGAAATGACATCCTATATTACACAAAGACTTGCAGTTGAATATTCCCAGTAGCCACCCACATACCCATCAAGAGGCGAATGGATAAACACACCATGATAGATCTTGACAATGGAGTTATTACTCAGCAATGAAAAGGGAAGAACGACTATACCTGCAACAATATAGTTAAATCTGAAAGACATTATTGTGAGTGAAAGAAGCCAGCTATAAACAGAGCACACACTAAAAAATTCTTTTGATAGGAAGTTCCAGAATAGATCAAACAAATCGATAGTGTCAGAACGCAAAGCAGTTGGAGGCAGGGGAAGGCTCATGGCAAAAAGGCATGAGGAAACGTTTTGGATAGTTGAGACAGTTCTCTATCGTGATGAAGATAGAAGTTACATGCATTTGTCAACATCCATGCAATGACACACTCAAAATGCATGCATTTCATTGTGGCAATTATGACTCAGTATAGTTGACATAAAATGAACAAACATACACAACAACAAAAAAAGCAAACAGGGCAAATCAGATCATCCTGATTTCCAGCTCATAAAACACCCAAGTTTCTATGCCTGCTCTCGTCTCTTACAGACCTTCTTGCTGTTCTTTGAAACATCAGGCTTGTCTACGGTGTACAGCTTAAGTGCTAAGTCTTCCCTCTCCCGGCAGGCTGCACCCTCCCTTTCAAAGTTTCCTCCTCCCAGAAAAGTAGGCGCATCCCAACACTCCCCCATCCTCTCGCTGCTTCACCACATTGCTCCTTTTCCCTGTGGCTGTGAGCACTTTCTGAAAATGCATGATTTGCCCCACGTCTACAACCGTGCCTGACATGCAGCTGATACTCCAATATTCGATTAATGAATGAGAGAATGTAAGAATAAGATATAAGAGAAAAAGGGTCCAGACCCAGTAAACTGCTCTGAACTGCTTTCTCTGAAGCAAGTGAAGAAAATTACTGATCATATTGCTCCAGACAACGTGTACAAACTCTAAATGATAGACTACTAACCAAGGGGGGGAAATGTTTAAGCCATTTTTCATTTCATCATCCAACAGAAGAGATTTTTATTTATCTCTTTTGCCTTCTAGTCTTGGTCCCATTACATATATTGCTGCACTAGCATGCACATTACATTTTTAAAAATCTTTTCCATTTTTGCACTACTATTTTTAATACTTTAAACAATAAAAATAAATTAAAATCTTTTCCATGTTAGATTCTTTAACATACAAATGAAAAAGTGCAGAAACAGCTGAAGCAGTTTGGCTCAGTGGATGGAGTGTCAGCCTGCGGACTGAAAGGTCCCAGGTTCGATTCCGGTCAAGGGCATGTACCTTGGCTGCGGGCTCATCTCCAGCAGGGGGTGTGCAAGAGGCAGCAGATCAATGTTTCTCTCCCATCGATGTTTCTGACTTTCTATCCCTCTCCCTTCCTCTCTGTGAAAAATCAATAAAATATATATATATATTTTTAAAGTGCAGAAACAGTTTTCATAATCAGAATTTTAATAAGTACCCAATAATACTCCACTAAAATGTAATGCCCCAATTTGTTCAGTCACTTCTTGTTTTAGTTCTTTAGATAAGGCTGCAATAAATAAATATCTTCTTGCCTATAGCTTTTTATTTTTCTTCCAATGCATTATTTCCTTAGAAAAATTCCTGAGTGCTCACTTCAGTAGCACACATACATAAATGGGAACAATACAGAAAAGATTAGCATGGCCCTTGCAAGGATGACACAGAAATTCGCGAAGTGCTTCATATTAAACAAAGAAAGAGCCCGGTTGGTGTGGTTCAGTGGTGGCTGGGCATCGACCCATGAATCCGGAGGTCACAGTTCAATTCCCAGTCAGGGCACATGCCCTGGTTGTGGGCTCGATAAGGAGGCGTACAGGAGGAGTCAATCAAGGATTCTCTCTCATCATTCATGTTTCTATCTCTCCTCCCCCCTTCCTCTCTCTCTAAAAAATCAATAGAAATATTTTAAAAAGAAATATTCCAACCCTAACTGGTTTGGCTCAATGGATAGAGCAGCCTGCAGACACCAGGGTCCCAGGTTCGATTCTGGTCAAGGGCATGTACCTTGGTTGCAGGCACATCCCCAGTAGAGAGTGTGTAGGAGGCAGCTGATCAATGTTTCTCTCTCATCAAAGTTTCTAGTTATCTATCCCTCTCCCTTCCTCTCTGTAAAAAATCAATAAAATATATTTTTTCAAAAGAGAAAAGAAAGAAATATTCCCGAGACGATGAAAAACCAAGCACATTTTACTATTACTTAATATGTATTGCCAGGTTGTTTTTCAAAAATGTTGGTATAATAGGTCCTTCGAAGCGACACTAGTAATTAGTACAGAGCTCAAACCTCAGGTACCACCTGGGTGTTTTGAGGCCTTGGGCGCGTCTCCTTTACCGCTCTCAGAGCACCTGCAGGGCAGGGCAGGCCCTGAAGGGCCCAGCAGGTGACCATCTGCAGGGAGCGTCCTGAGGGGGCAGCCGATGGGCCCGCACATTCACAAGGAGGGCAGCGCTGCTCTGATCTCTTACTAAACACACAGTCAGAGGGGTAGAAGCCGCCAGAACACCTTGCCATGGTGGCTCAGATAAGCACAGCAGAAGGCAGCCCTTTAGAAAACATGATGGATGAAACCAAACAGTGACCTAGAGGATGACGCCTGGGAGGATGACGCCTGAAGGCACCCACAGGCCCAGGTCTCCACTGTCGTCATCAACACCTGAAAATTATGCCTCAGCTGGGAAGCAGCATGACTAGAATCCAAAACTTAGAATGGTAAAGCTGGAAGTAACCCCCAGAAACCACTTAGCCCAAGGCCCCCCATTTGACAGATGAGAGAACTGAGGCCTAGAAAGGCCAGGGGCTGCTCCGGGGTTACATAGCTACTGTATGTCACAGCCAAGACTAGAGCATGAGTCTTCTGATGGCCACTGGCTTCCATGCCCCACACTACTGGTCTTGCTAAAAGAACCCCGAACCCACATGCTGCAGGTCCACTCGGGCCCATTCCAGCGACGGGCACCCCTGCCAAACATAGGCTCTTACCTTGGAAACTCAGCTCGAAGTTCTCAGAACCCGCCTGAAATGGCACAATGCCCCTCGGAGAGCAGAGGTAGACAGACTCCAGGTACGAGGAATCGATGTTCGAAATTTGCTGACTGTCTCCCTAATTTAAAAAAAAAAAAAGTAAAAGTTTTAAGTAATCTCTACCACTGTATTTTAAGTAATTTTATTTTAGCCCTGGAATTTAAAGAGGGATTGTCTTGCCTCCCAGACCAGATCATAAAGGCTCCCCCTTTTATGGTTTTCTCCATTCCAGGACCAGGAGAGAACAGTGTACCCTGTGGGAACTACACTTGGTGGATGCTGTACAATTACAGCTCGTTGCCATAATCTTTTTTTAAGTATATTTTCATTGATTTCGGAGAGGAATGAAAAGGGAGAGAGAGATAGAAACGTCAGTAATGAGAGAGAATCATCAATCGGCTGCCTCTTGCTCGCTCCACACAGGGGATTGAGCCTGCAAACCCAGGCATGTGCCCTTGACCGGAATTGAACCTGGGACCCTTCAGTCCACAGGTCAAAACTCTATCTACTGATCCGAACTCTCTAGGGCTGCAGTAATCCTTTTACACCTTCCATAAAGTATGACCCAAATGTACCAAGCAACTCAGACGCACTGTATGGACACCGTGTCTGCCCGCTCACAGAACCCAGCACTCTAGCATGAAGAAGACCCTGGTGGCTCTAACAGCCGTCACACAAGAAAGCAGGTAAAGCTCCAGTGGGTGTACTGCTGTCCAAATGTAAATGACCCACCGCTCCTCCTCTGTATTTGCTTACCTGAACCCGAGTAAGCAAATACAATGGACTAAGTCTCTAGTTAGTCCACAACATTTGAATTTAGCACTGACGGAGACTATGATGAAAGGGACTAGAAACACTCCTGAAATGTAAAGACATACTCTCAGGCCTCAAGACACTTATGAAGGGCCTGAAATCAGAATGGTGGGTAAAGGGAAGTATGTCGACTCTAGCAAGGAGGCAGGCCAGGCCACTGTTCCACTGTCCCCACCTCTGGCAGGGGTGGCAGCCTGTTGGAAGCTGCCCATTGCCTTCACTAGCAGAGAGAGAGGTATGGACAAGGAGTCCAGAAGGCTAGTCAACCTTGAGGCTCTGGCAAGGGTCAAAGTCATACACCCACAGTCTGGTGAGACAAAGGGAGCTGAAGCAACTTCCACCTTTGAGTCTTATGTAAATCCTTGCTGATGGGCTATCATCGAGCTATTACTGGAATTGCCTGTATCCCAGACCTGAATAAAAAGGATGGCAAGGCCAGAGCAAAGCAAAGTCCTCTCTTGGGCTTCTGCCTGGCCCCCAATTCCCAAATTAATATTTTCTTGTCTAGTCTCTTTTATTTGTGTGTGGCCTGCTCCAAAGCCTGAACCCTGAACCACACAGGAGTGCGGGGGAGGGGAGAGGTACACTCGCAGCCGCCCACGGGCAGACTTGGCATGTAAGCTCCTATTAGCAGATATTACACTCTTCACTTGTGACAGGTTCTTTCTTACAATTTTTATATCCTTTTTAATGCATACCATCTCTTTCAGGTTCTCACTGAGATCACCCATTCTTCTCACCTTTAATCTCTGGAACCCTGATGTCATTAAAAGGCATATATTCCCCAACGCTTTTCCCTTAGCTTACTGAAAATTTCAATTATTTGACATAAGAACCATTGAGACCTATAGTTCATTTTAACCAAAGCTAATTAACTTGACTCTGTAATTTCTATTTCCACAGGCACCTCACAGAATCACTTTTAAGAAACTGCACTTTGGCCTACCCAGCTTGGCTCAGTGGACAGTGTTGACCTGCAGACTGAAGGGTCCCAGGTCCCATTCTGGTCAAGGGCACATGCCCAGGTTGTAGGCTAGATTCCCCAGTAGGGGGTGTGCAGGAGGCAGCCGATCAATGATTCTCTCCCGTCACTGATGTTTCTCTCTCTCTCTCTCTCTCTCTGAAATCAATAAAAATATTTTTTTAAAGAAACTACATGTTGACATCATCCTTGGTTTGATCATAAGAACCTGTAGAAAGCTCAACATCACTGGAGATTTCACCCCAAGGTGCTCAAGGCCAGCACAGCAGAGAGGGGACAAAGGAAGGGGTCAAGACATCAAGCTCTGAGCCCCTATCCTATTCCCCAGGGCTGCTCTGTTAGTCCTGTGCTCCCTGGGGTTCCGGGAAAGGTTGTTTGATAAACCTGTACCTGAGGCTGGGGCAGCTGGGAAGCCACGGACTACAGAGGTGACTTCCGGAGAACCTCTCGCCACACCACTCACGGTCCTTTCTATCCGGCCCCATGGCAGATGTTTCCCGCAGGCCCCATTTACAGAAAAGAGCGGTGCTTCCCCTGAGGAGCTGGTGTGTTCTTCCCAAAGAGACACAGGGATCCTGTGTCAGCGTGTCTCTCTGTTTGCTTTGGCAGCCAGACAGCTTCGGGCCAGATTCACGGCTCATCAACTCCTAACTATGTTGAACCTTAGGCTGGTGTTCCTGTGCCCGTTTTGTCTTTGGCTTTTACTTAATCTCTTGCTTCTCCTTTTTATTTTTAATCTCTTGCCCATCACTCTGCTTTCACTGGCTGCTTTCAATGTGCGCCCTTCTCCCTCTTTCTCTAAAAATATATTTTTTATTGATTTCACAGAGGAAAGGAGAGGGAGAGATAGAAACATCAATGATGAGAAAGCATCACTGATTGGCTGCTTCTGCACGCCCCACACTGGGGACCGAACCACAACCAGGCGCATGCCCTGGCCGGGAACTGAACCACGGCCTCCTGGCTCCTGGGACGGTGCTCAACCACCGAGCCGCGTCAGCGGGGCTCGCTTTCTCCCTTTTTAATCCCATGAATCAAGAAGAGGAAGGGACACTAGCGTGGAAAGCGGCTACAGTGTTTGGACAGGTTCAAGCCTTGGACTAATGAGGGGACACAGTCCTCTCATGGCCACATGCAAGTCCCAGCTTGGAGGGCAGGGCCCTCCCAGCACAACTGTGGCCAACAGCTACAGTTGTAAGCTTGAACCTATGGTCCGAACATGCGGCCTCACGTGCCTAAGTGATATAAGGCTGCAAGGAAACAGAGTTTGATCAGGTGCATCCAGCTGAGTAGGATAAAAACACACAAGACTGTTGTAAACATCTTGACCACACCCTTTCTTTGCCTCCTGGCATCTGGCTATAAAATAAAGACGCCTTGCAGTCCGTGTCTCTGCCTCTCCATCACAGAGGCAGCATCCCACCGAGACCCAGCTTCCATTCTCTTGCCTGTCTTTCCTCAATCCTTCACCGCCCCCACGCAGGGTCCCTGAACCTGGCTGAGCTGGTGTGGCACAAGGGGCGCCCTGGGGCTGAGTACGCCATGGCCACGCCGGCTGGACGCACACTAGAGAGAAGCTCTGCTTATCTAGACGTGGACCCCAATTGGCATGTCCCTGTGTGGGTGCGCCTCAGATGCTCCAGGCCCAGCCTCTCACGTTCCTCTGAATACAGACTGGGCGCCCTGGTGAGCATCGTGCCAGCTTGCTGATTCTCCACTCTCTCTGTTTTCCGGCTGGAAGCTGTGCTCTGTACAGCTATGCACTAACACACAGAAAGCTATCTCAAGGTCCCACCCCAGGCCCTGATAGTGGGGATAAAGGGGCATGCAGCGGACTCACGCACCAAGCGATTCTTAAAAATAATATACGTCTTTGTTTATAACTGCAATCACAGTACATGCCTGCGAAAACAATGCCAGTACAGTTGTGTACACTGTAAAAAGCACCACTTCCTCCACATCCACTCTCCATGGGTGACCGTGGAGGCGTCAACATGTTAGTGATGGTTTCCCCTGGAGCTGGCAAGTTTAAACACGCGCCTCCCAGGGAGGAACGGAACTCACCTTTTCCCCATACGGAACCCATCTGTGAGATCCACTCTTCCAATACCAAACCCATTTTGTGGTGAAGAGAGAATCATTCCGCGGTGTGACAGACGAAGGTGTGGAGATACGTCGAATGGGATTAAAACCACAAGTCATTTTCTGGAAATTGATTTTTAAATTTCCGAAAGGAATGCTGATGGGGAGAAAAGTTTAAAGGTAATCAAAATGCTTCACTGACCTCTGTTTTCTACAATCCGGTCTTCCCTAACAAAAGCACAGAATTGTTATTTTAGAGCTGAAAGGGATCTTCAGATTTTTCTTGATACATCTGCCCATCTTAACCATAAAAAAAAGAAACGGCTAAAACAGAAAGGTAATGTCACTTGCCTACCCCACATATTCAATGGTATCACAAAATCCATTTTTTCCTCAAAAACTATCTCAAATAAAACTATGCCCACACACACACACAAACTGCTTCCGGGTTAGAAAGTGAGTTAGAAACTCACAGGTCAGTTTTTCAATTGTTTCTCAAAAGACCTTTTTGAGAAGCCAGCAAGGTTAAAGTTACTTTCATAAAATGTTAAGACATTCCATGCCTTTTTCACTTACATATTCTCACAGGTGCACAAGTTTTCAAGAGGCCACATCATGTGTGATTTTAAAATCGATTTTTATTCTTAGTTATGCATATCTACAGGTATAGTTATGTATAATTATACAAATATAGTTATATAAAATGTATGACTAATTATATAAATAGTTATATAAAACGTTATTTATATTAACATGTAATGAATTTACTTTTAAAAGAACCAATAATATGTCTTAGTTTTGATTTTTACTATGATAAATATGGATAGCTATAATACATATAACCAGAAGCCCTTTAGGATTCTCAATACATTTTAAGTCTGTAGAGGGTTGGGTCCTAAGACCAAAATGCTTACTCCAAGAAGCACCTCCTTGATCAGTGACTGTCAACCAGGAATGATTTTGTCTCCAGGGAGACATTTGGCAAGGTCTATAGACATTTTGGTTATCACAACTGACATCTAGTGATTAAAGAATAGCAATGGTGCTACACCAACCCGCTTCAAAAAAAAATTATTATTATTATTATTATTATTATTATTATTATTATTCTCTGGCCCAAAAGTAAATAGTGCTAAGGTTAAGAAACCCTACTTCAGTCAAAACTGGTTTGGCTCAGTGGATAGAGCGTCTGCCTGCGGACTGAAGGGTCCCGGGTTCGATTCCAGCAAGGGCATGTACCGTGGCTGCGGGCACATCCCCAGTAGGGAGCGTGCAAAGAGGCAGCTGATCAATGTCTCTCTCATCGGTGTTTCTGACTTTCTATCTCTCTCCCTTCCGCTCTGTAAAAAATCAATAAAATATATTTATAAAGGAAGGAAGGAGGGAGGGAGGGGAGGGAGGGAAGGGAGGGAAGGGAGGGAAGGAAGGAAAGGAAGGAAAGGAAGGGAAGGAAGGGAAGGAAGGGAGGAAGGGAGGAAGGAAGGAAGGAAGGGAAGGGAAGGGAAGGGAAGGGAAGGACCCCTTCTTCAAATTTATCTGGCGAGGGGGGTGAAATTCACCTACAAACAAGAAAATAGCTGATGCCACCCCCTAGTGGCCAAATGCAGCAACAGAATCTCCACCAAAAATTCACTAAACTTGCAGATGATGAAATAAGATTTCCTCCCCGCCAAAGAATTTCCTTATTAAACTAGGATGCATCTTATAAATATGTTCATATGTGGTATCACCTATTTCAGCCCTGACAGAATCAGGGTCTAAAAGAAAGAAAACAGCAAACAAAATTATGCAGTGGAACTATATGAACTTGCTCAAATCATATTCTAAAACTGTGAAATTAAATCAAAGGCTCTTTTGAGGTAATCTTTTAGTACTTTTTATAGTTCTTTCATAAGCTGGTAGAAATATAAACCGGCCTTTGCATGGTGTTTATTTGCACGACACAATGACAAATCTTAACTAATAATCGTGTCACTGTTTACTTCGCGTGAATCAGCAAATATTCTCAGAATCCCTGGGATTATCCAGGCTCTGCATGACTTCAAATCCACCCTTTTCTTCCCCATTAACTCAGCAGGCGTTGGCTGTTTTTATCTAAAACTTGAACGGAATTCTGAGGGAAAATTGTGTCCTCTTCTCACAAGCCTAACACTAGGCTTTCCTTTGATGATATTGAGACTCTCACAAGCCAGAGTCCAGCCACCAACTTACCTGCAGATTTGGGGGTCACAATAGGCCTTCTCAATATTCTCCATGGGCTGGAGGTCCACCCAGGTGTTTTCATTCATCACCTGCCACCGGTAGGGCAGGTGGAAGTGAACCTTGTTGCAGCCTTCTACAAAGACAGAGAGGAGGGCTGAGGGGGATTGAAACCAATTCAACAAGGCCTCTGCTGACGTTCCCATCAAGGTCTGCCTTTCCCACGCAGCCAGGACCGCAAGCAGGCACATGCTGTCTGTCTCCGCCTTTGCTCATGCTGGCTGCCGTCTTCACTGCCCCATCACCCTATTTCCAGGTTCCTTTAACACCCACGGAGACTCATCAGAAAACAACAATTCTCCACTCCCCAAAAAGTCCCTTTACCCACATGAAGATCCGAAGTCATTCTGAGTGTACAGTTTACCCTTTGTATCTCTCTCCCTCTACCTTCCTTTCTGAAATCACTAAAACCTTTTTAAAATCTGTTATATGTATTTTATGACAAAAAAGAAAAATTTAAGTTCAAGACTTGATTTAGAGAGCACAGGGCAGAATCCTCAAGCAAACAAAATCAGACATGATGTCCAAGCCTGGGACAGAGGCAGGAAGGGGAGGAAGAGATATAAAAGTGAGAGGACAGGAATTTGTCCCAAGCACAGTCCCATGGGAATTACTTCTATAGGATGCCTGGTGGGAGGGGACAGTGACCAGGTGTGGCTCTTCAGCTGGAATGACCAACAGATGACTGGGCCTGTGGAGCACAGGTGTCTTAGTATGCATGGCCACAGAGGGACAATCATTATATATAAAAGGCTAATATGCAAAGTGTCCCCTCAGGAGTTCCACTGGGAGACCAGGAGTTCGATTGTTCACTATGATGTGCATTAACCACCAGAGGGTGGTGAGGAATGAAGGAAGGCCCAAGCCACCAGCCAGCAGCTGGGGAAGGAAGGCCTGGGCTGGCAGCCAGAAGGCCCTGATCTGCCCTGACAGCCAGCCATGCGTAGGGACCCAGCCATGCACACATTTTGTGCACCAGGCCTCTAGTGCTAAATAATGATAGGAAATGAACTTTGAAAAGAGTATCTGCTAGAATTCCTTTGTTTTTTGAATTTGTTGTTTGTTTGCTTGTTTTTAGGTACATTAAAAGATGGGGCCCTGATTGAGCATAATATTTCACCTAAAACTGATTTGTGAAAGAAGAAAGTATAATAACATGCATTGGTGAAGAACACAGGCAGTTGAGGGTCAAAACCCAATCTAGCTACCTGTATATATAAAGTCATAACATCTGCATGCCTGCAGGTTCTCCATCTGTAAAATAGGTGAGCAACAGAACCTATTTCTAGGGTTGGTGTAAAGTTTAAAGAAGATGCATATAAGGTTCTTAGCCTTGTGCCTCACACGTAGTAAATGCTTAGTAAATGTTAGCCATATCACCATTAATAGCCTCTACTTCTAGAAAGACCTTGCCGAACCGGTTTGGCTCAGTGGATAGAGCGTCAGCCTGCGGACTGAAAGGTCCCAGGTTCGATTCCGGTCAAGGGCATGTACCTTGGCTGTGGGCACATCCCCAGTTGGAGGTGTGCAAGAGGCAGCTGATCGATGTTTCTCTCCCATTGATGTTTCTGACTTTCTATCCCTCTCCATTCCTCTCTGTGAAAAATCAATAAAATATATATTTAAAAAAAATAGAAAGACCTTAAGTTACTCACTATATTGACAACCCTTATTCAGATGGTCAAGACAAATTTCCTTTGAACCAGGATTATCCATGGTATTTGTGACGTCAGAGACAGAATCTGTAAAACAGAAGAGGTTGCATATATGCTGATCTTAATTTTAAACCAAAAATCAAGGCACCACCTGATCTCACCATGGGAGAGAATATCCGAAACTGGGCCACGGTCAAGAAAATTCCTGACTGATGTTACTCATAACAAGCCCTCCATAAAAACAAGCATGAATGATTAGGAAAACATGACAGTGATGTTAACTTTCTTAAACCATGGTCAAACTATTCCTGTTCTCAATATATGTAGCAGTTTATTCCATACTCTTCAACTGGTAGGTCCTTCCATCCTCTAAGTCAGTCTCCTTACAAGTACCACCCCTTAACTCAAACCCTCCAAAACTCGATGCTTTTTAATAACTGCTGGGGAACATCCTAAGTGAAACTGCCAGCCACAGAGGCTCTGCACAGACAAGATGTGGGGCCCCTTTCTGTCCTTCCGTGACTTACTCAGCACATAGCCGGGTGTCCTCCTGGAAAGCTCAGAGGTGATAGGCACTTGGGCAGAATTCCAACCATGGGCCTCAGAGGCTGTCGCTCTCTTGTTTGAGGAAGGTGCCAAAGGTGGTACCTTGGGCACTGATGTGAAGGCGGTGGTCTCCCCCAGTGTGAGCAGGGTCTGTGGTCTCAGATTCTGACTTGTAGAGTGTAACACATCTTTATCTACTCTGGCTCTGACTGGCGATATTAAGTCAAAATCAGGGACATCAGTAGATTCAAATGTAACTTTAGTAGAGCCATTTGTTATGTTGTGGACAGATTTACCGGCGCAAAATGCCTGCTCTCTGCGCTTACTGTCATCTACAATGACAGGGTCAAGAGTAGGCTGAGTGGTTCTCATTTCCTGATTCCTAGGTAATGAATTTTCTCTCTGCTTACTGGTTGTGGTTTTATAACTTAAAGATCTTGTGGAGGTGGTATCTGTAGCCATTCTATCCGACTTATTATTAGAAAGTGGGAAGCGCTGGACTTCTGGATTCCCACTTTTGCCCTCGATGTTCATATGGCCCGGGGACAGCATGTCCACACCTTTTCTGGTGGTCACGGTTTCAGATGTTTGCAGAGAAGCAAGAGAGTATGAGGCAGCCTTACTCGGAAAAAACAAACTCTCTCTACTGGTGTCTTGGTCATTCGGCCAGGATGTAGGCACCTTCTGGTTGAAAGCTGGTGTTAAATCAGAAGTGAGGTGACAGCTGGCTGTACTGCCATAGAAGAGGCCCTCTGGACTGCCATTCTCTGAAAACCTTTGGGTTCTTCCCACTGGTCCGCTTCCTCCCAGATTGGTGGCCTTGGGTGAAGCTGAGGAAGGCTGAGGGCCATCTTGACTTCCCAAATGCTTGAACTTGCAGGTGAGATCGTCTACAGATACATCATCCTGGGGAGAACTGCGGCCGATCTGATCTGCACTGGGTGTGCCGGGTGTCTCCGCTGAAGCTGGGGCAGATGGAAGGAATTCCTGACTGCCCTGAAAGAATCGATCTCTACTCTTGCTTCTACCTCTAGATGCTGGGTCCCGGTTATGTGAAGGACCTAGGAAAAGACAAAAACAATGAGAAGTAGCATTAAATGATTGAGTTCTTTTTAAAAAATATGTATGTTTTTATTGATTTTAAAGAGGGAGAGAGATAGAAATATCAATGAGAGAGACACTGATCAGCTGCCTCCAAAACGGCCCCATGGGGATTGAGCCCACAATCTGGGGATGTGCCCTGACTGGGAATGGAACCAATCACCTCAAGGTTCATGTCTGACATTCAGCCACTGAGCCTTATCAACTGGGCAACATGACTGAGATCTGACCACTCTTCCTCTCAGCCTTTACAGGTTTGCTATCCATGTTCTATTACATTACTTATCCTGAGGTGGTGTGTAAAAAGCCTGAGAAGGGCATTTATGGTGATGACAGCATCCTGCCATTCCATTACACAGCAGGCCACCAATGAGAGGGTCAGGCTGACCCTGGCTCTGTTCAGCTTCTCTCCTGGGACTCAGATGTAGCTCTCAAGCCCCCAGACGCTTAGGTGGGGCTATCCACTATGGATATGGTGAATGGAGAGACAGATTAGTGCAAATTAGGCAGGATTTTCCAACAAATCTTCTAGATTCTGCTCATATTGTGATGTTCTAACTAACAAGTTAAGAATTCACAAATCTTAAACTAAAGAAATGAAATGACAATGCAAAGGTCTAAATTCACTTAAACTAGAACGTTTCCTCAAGTTCTTCAACTTGCTCCCTCCCACCCCACCCAATGCCCAAACTTAAGTGAGCAATATCAAAAAGAACCAGTGTCTCTAGAACCTTGAGTCACTCCCCTGGGAAGCAGATAGGAGGAAGTGTGTGACACACATGTGTTTGTGAGTGTATGTGAAGTATGTGCATGTGGTATGTGTGCTGTGTGCAGTGTGCATGAGTGTTTGTGTGTGTGGTGTGTGAGTTGTGCTATTGTGTGTAGGGAAGGTCCTTTCTCTTCCAAACCAGAGGGAAGCAGGAACATAGTAAAAGCAAACCTCCTCCTCCTGTCAACAAAGTAGTTAATTAATAGATTAACTAGAAATGATAATAAAGATCTCTCTCGCATACAGTAGCTTCATATTGCCACAGAAACAGAAAACACACTGGTGATTGCCAGAGGGCAGGGGGTTGGGAGTAAAAAGGTAAAGGGACTGAGAAGTACAGGTTGGTAGTTACAAAATAGTCAAGGGGATGAGAAGTACACCACAGGAAATACAGTCAATAATCTTATCTAATAATAGACATACATGTAAATTGACTGTACCTCTGCTACGCACATAGCCAATCAGAGTGAGTATACAAATTAACCCAACAAAGCTGGCGGTTGATTTGCATACATAGACAGTTTCTGTGTCCTGGGAACATCCTGGCACCCGAGTCACTGTGAGGTAAGCCATCAGAGCCGAGGGGGCAGGAACGGAGCCAGCAATCTGAGGGGGCTAAGGGTCCCTGGCCCAGGCCAGTGTTGGGGCAGAGCCAGCGGTGGATCACAGGGCACTGGAGGTCCCCTGGCCAAGGTCCCCTGCCCAAGGCCAAAAGCCTCTGTAAGCTGTCAGTAGGACATCCCCTGAGGGCTCCTTGTATGTGAGAGGGGGCAGGTTGGGCTGAGGGACCACCCACTCCCAGTGCACGAATTTCATACACCAGGCCCCTAGTATTATAGTAACTATGTATGATGTCAGGTAGGTATTAGAAATATTGGGGGGCAATATTTTGTAAAGCATATGATTGTCTAACCATATGCTGTATACTTGAAACTAATACAGAATAATATTTTTAAAATAAATAAATAGCCCTGGCCAATGTGTCTCAGTTGGTTGAGCACCGTCCCTGTGCACTGAGAGGTCAGATTCAATTCCCAATCAAGGCACAGGCCTGGGTCGAGGGCTCAATTTCCAGTAGGAAATATGCAGGAAGCAGCAGATTGATATTTCTCTCTCACCAATGTCTGTCTGTCTGTCTCTTTCTTTCCCTCCTTACTAAAATGAATAAAAACAATTTAAAATAATAAAAAGTAGCCGAAACCAGTGTGGCTCATTGAATAGAGCATCGGCCTGTGGACTGAAGGGTCCCAGGTTCGATTCCGGTCAAGGGCATGTACCTTGGTTGCAGGCACATCCCCAGTGGGGGGGGGGGGGGGGTGCAGGAAGCTGTAAATCCATGTTTCTCTCTCATCGATGTTTCTGACTTTCTATCCCTCTCCCTTCCTCTCTGTAAAAACGACCAATAAAATATATTTAAAATAATAATAATAATAATAATAAAAAGTAAATAAATAAATTCATACTGGAAAAGAACGCCAAAACCAGCCCTCCAGATGTTCCCCAGCCTGAGAGCACCGTGGTGTGGAGAGAAAACATCAGATGTAGAGTCAGAACGTGAGTTCTGCCACGGTCCCGTGGTGTGAGGCCTGGGAAACATTTTTTATTTATTCACAGCACTGCCCTTCACTCTCTACAACTGATTTAAGGCTACTTGCAATAAAAGTCACTTAAAATTTCTAAGACTCAGTTTCCTCATCTTGAGGCTAACAACACTCCTGCCTTTCTTCACTATTTTGCTAGTTTCCTTGTAAACTATAAAGAATTCATCAAATTTAAGGAAGTTTAATTGTTTATTACCTCTCACAGAATCTTATAATTGGGGGATGGGAGGAGGAAGGGGTAGCCAGGGAGAGGTCAATGGGGGGAAAAGGAGACATATGAAATACTTTAATCAATAAAAAAAAAAAATCTTAGAATTATGTATTCTATTTGATTCACAAAATTCACCTCTTCAACATCTACCTCATAAAGACATTAAGAACTGGCAAGTGTTCCTACCATTAAACAATATAAAAATGCTTAAGAAATAGTACTGCTCACTTCACACCCATTAGGATGACTATTATTAAAAAAAAAAACACTCATGGGAAATTACAAGTGCTGGCAAGGAGATGGAGATATTAGAACCCTTGTGCACTGCTGGTGGGATGTAAAATAGCGCAGTTACTGAGGAAAATGGTCTGGAAGTTCCTCAAAAAATTAAACAGAATTACCATGTGATCCAGCAATTCAACTTGTGAGTATACACACAAAAGCACTGACAGAGGTACTTGTATATCCATGTATGAAACAGCTTCACAACATTCATAGCTGCCAAAAGATAGAAGCAACCCAAACATCCATGATGAGTGGCTAGGCGACATGCAGGGCATACACCCAACAGAACGTTATTCAGCTTTAAGAAGGAAGGACATTCTCACACAGGCTACAGCCTAAAGGAGCTCTGAGACATTGTACACAGTGAAGTCAGGCAGGCACAAAAAGACAGACACTGTGTGACTCCACTCACATGAGTTACCTAACACAGTCAAATTCAAAGAAACAGAAACCAGATGGTAGTTAACAGAAACTGGGAGGAGGAGGAAAGAGAGAGCGAGCAATTATAAGAGTCTGGTTTTGTAAGATGAAGAGTTCTGGACACTGGCTGCACAACATTGTGAATGTACTTAATGCCACTGAACACTTAGAAATTATCAAGATGGTAAATTTCATATTATGTGTACTTTTACACAATTGTTGTTGTTCATCTGTACCCTAGAATATTTTTTTCCGTTTATTTTTAGAGAGAGTGGGAGGGAGGGATAAGAAAGAGAGAAATGTCAATGCGATTGGTTTCCTCATGCATGCGCCCCCGACCAGGGCTGGGGATCAAGCCTGCAGCCCAGGAACATGCCAACGCCGGGAACTAAACCCAATATCCTTCGGGACAAGGACAAATGTTCTAACCACTGAGCCCGCCCACCAAGGCATAATATAAATATAATTTTTAAAAAAATACATTTTATTAATTTTTTACAGAGAGGAAGGGAGAGGGATAGAAAGTCAGAAACATCGATGAGAGAGAAACATTGATCAGCTGCCTCCTGCACACTCCCTACTGGGGATGTGCCCGCAACCAAGGTACATGCCCTTGACCGGAATCGAACCCGGGACCCTTCAGTCCGCAGGCCGACGCTCTATCCACTGAGCCAAACCGGTTTCGGCTATATATAATTTTTTTAAGGAAGGAAATTCTGGCATGGATTGGATGAACCTTGAAGACATTATGCTAAGCGAAGTAAGCCATTAATAAAAAGACAAACGCCGTATGATTCCACTTCTATGATGTCCCTGGAGTAATCAATTTCATAGAGTCAGAAAGGAAAATGGTTCCCAGGGGCTGCGGAAATAGGGTAATTGCTTAATGGGCTCAGAATTTGTTTGGGAAGATGAAAAAGTTTTGGAGATGGATGATGGTGATTCTTGCACAACAATGTGAATGTACTTAATGCCACTGAGCTGTCTTAAAATAGTTAAAACAGTCAATTGTATCTTCTACTTTACCACAATTTTAAAAATAACACATTTTTAAAGAAACAGTACTGAGAACAATAAAATAAATTGCATGTATTAATGCTAAATGTCCTATGGTAATTGTATTGTGGTTTATGTAACAGAATGGTCTTGCCTTGAGTAGGTACAAGCTCATATATTTAGGTGTGGAGTCTCCTGATGACAGCATACCCCAAATGTTTTAGACTCAAAAGTGTTATATGTGTGTATATATATATATATATATATAGAGAGAGAGAGAGAGAGAGAGAGAGAGGGAGAGAGAGAGGGAGAGGGAGAGAGAGAGGGAGAGAGAAGGCAATAAAACAATTGTCACAAAATGTAAACAACTGGTTAACCTAAAAAAACACTTAAAATTTTTTATTCTAAAAAAAGCTTTATCAAGTAGCTTTTAGAAAAATGATAAACATTTTTAAAAACCTGATTGTTTTTTAATTATTGTATCATTTTCCATACCCCTGTGATTATGTAGGAACTGTGTATGAATGTGGACAAGTCCTCAGAGGGATAATGAAGAGGGTTTTACGTGGTGAGGTAGATTGTAGGTGGTTTTTCTTTCCTTGTGATTTCCCTTCTCTCCACTGAAAAGTAGGATGTGTCCCTGGCCGGTGGCTCAGCCCGTGGGGGCAGCCCACGCACCAGGAAGGCTGTAGGCGCAATCCCCAGGAGGAGGCAGCCGACCAATGTTAGATTCTCACATTGATGTTTCTCTCCCCCCCCCTTTTTCTCTCTCTACAAATATCAATACAAAAAAATATATATATATATATATATATATATATATTTAAAAGTAGACAGTAGACAGGGTTCACCTCTCAGCCCGGGCCTTCTCGGCCTGTGCTTGCTGTTGCAGATGTCCTGGATGTTCTGCACCACCTCCCGGCTCAGTCCGTGCTCCACCATCATCACCAGCACCTTCCTGTCCATTAGGTTATGAGACCGGAGGCAGTTGGTATAACCACATTGCCCTCGGGTGAAGTGTTCACAGATGTGGAGTCTTTCGCACGGTGGCTGCTGGCCACAAATCTTCTTTCGGCCTTCTCCCTTGTAATGTTTGCATATCTACAGAGGAGAGAATGAGAGTCAGCGACAAAAGTCCTTCCTGTGTCTGCTACACCTTCATTAAGGAAAGTTTGAGTATACAGAAATTTCAAAAGCAGGCAGAGATATACCAAAGGGGGAAATGCATGCATATGCATTTAAAATGATTTATATTCAATTGATCATTACTTTGGGGCAGAAGGAACCTGTGGACTCATTCAAAGAAATATGAGTTTGATAATCGATTGGAAGAACCAGAGAAAAATGGTGAGCTACAGAGAGGACCAAACAGGACGCCAGGTGAGCCTGCATTATGAAGGCACCTCCAAGAGGAAGGCCCGCCTGGAGACATCAGTTAATTAAAAAGACAGGTGGGTCTTACCTGCAACTGCTGAAAATGCAGAATCAAGTTTCTACTAGACAGAATGTGGCAAAGATTCTCAAGAGATCAACCAAAGAAGATAATTTTGTATATCTATGTAAGTAGATATATCTAGCTCTACAGAGATGTAGTTCCTACTGAAAGGAGGGCAGAAGAAACATTGTTATGCCTGAGGCCAGGCATCTAATGCAGGACTAGAGGACGCTAGTTTTTTTTTGTTTTTTTTTTTTAATATATTTTATTGACTTTTTACAGAGCGGAAGGGAGAGGGATAGAAAGTCAGAAGCATCGATGAGAGAGAGACATCGATTAGCTGCCTCTTGCACGCCCCCTACTAGGGATGTGCCCGCAGCCAAGGTACATGCCCTTGCCGGAATCGAACCCGGGACCCTTCAGTCCGCAGTCCGACGCTCTATCCGCTGAGCCAAACCAGTCTCGGCTAGAGGACGCTAGTTTAAAAGTCTGCAGATGCCTGACTGGCGTGGCTCAGTGTCCGAGCGTCAACCTATGAACCAGGAGGTCACAGTTCCACTCCCGGTCAGGGCACATGCTCAGGTTGTGGGCTCGATCGTCCTGTAACTATGGAGTGTGCAGGAGGCAGCCCATCAATAATTCTCTCTCCTCAGTGACATTTATCTCTCTCTCCCCCTTCCTCTCTGAAATCAATAAAAATATATTTTTTAGAAGTCTGCAGACCCAAAACCACCTTCCTCGAATTACTTACTCCTAGCCTGTTTCCTTTGCTGTACAATACATTTGCTCTGTCTACCTAGAACACATTGTTGAGCAGATTCAGTTATGAAATATGCAAATATGTTGGGCAAAATATAATCTTCCTGCTGATGCTGGCACACACTAACACTAGAGAGCCAGCGTCTGAAAGGCTCCAGCAAAAAAAAAAACAATTAGCCAAAACTGGTTTGGCTCAGTGGATAGAGTGTTGGCCTGCGGACTGAAAGGTCCCGGGTTCGATTTCGGTCAAGGGCATGTACCTTGGCTGCGAGCACATCCCCAGGAGGGGATGTGCAAGAGGCAGCTGATCGATGTTTCTCTCTCATCGATGTTTCTGACTTTCTATGCCTCTCCCTTCCTCTCTGTAAAAATCAATAAAATATATTTTTAAAAAAAGAACAATTAGCAAATCCATAAATAATAGTTGGAGGCTGTAAGTGGCCTTGTTCTCCACCTTTTTCACTCGGTCCTGTTGACGCTGCCCCGCTCTCGTCAGCCTCCGGCCCGCTCTCTCCTTGAGATCGAGCACCAGGCCTTCAATTAAATTGCAAAGTTCTGATGGAGAGAGATTTGAAATTGGTGTTGAAATTGCCAAACAGTCTGTGACTATCAAGACCATGTCAGAAGAATTGGGAATGGACGATGAGGGCGATGATGACCCAGTTCCTCTACCAAATGGTAATGCAGCAATATTAAAAAAAGGTCGTTCAGTGGTGCACCCACCGCAGGAATGACCCTCCTCCCACTGAGGATGATGCGAGCAGAGAAAAGCGAGCAGATGATGTTCCTGTTCGGGACCAAGAATTCCTCACAGTTGACCAAGGAACACTATGTGAACTAATTCTGGCTGCAAACTATTTAGACATCAAAGGTTTGCTTGATGTTACATGCAAGACTGTTGCCAATATGATCAAGGGGAAAACCCCTGAAGAGATTCGCAAGCCCTTCAACATAAAAAATGACTTCACTGAAGAAGAGGAAGCCCATGTACACAGAGAGAACCAGTGGTGTGAAAAGCTGTGCCTGGCACTGTAACACTGTAAGGGTTGTTCCAAATACTAGTTGCACTGCTCTGTTTATAATTGTTGATATTAGGCAAACAGTGGACAAATGCAGCAGCAATATTAGCAGAATATTGTCCTCATTGCATGTGTAGTTTGAGTACAGATTCCAAACCTATGGCTGAGTTTCTTTCAGTATGATCAAAAGTGTCTTTTTTCTTTGCTCTGAATAAAACGGAATTGTAGGTTCTCTATAGAAAGTGGCATTTTGGGCTTTCCCTCTATTTGCAAAGCGATTTCTGCCTAGTTTATTGTCTAGTTAACTTCAGTTTAGTGACTTTTTAAAAGTTGGCATTGTAAATAAAACAACTTGCAAAAGTTTTCTGAAATAGAATTAATAATGTATTATCTTTATTCATGAGTTGGGAGCTGGAAAAGGCCACTTGAGATAAACATTCTGAGTGGGATTATGAGGATGTCTTCCAGCTTCCTGGAGTCGAGGAATGTCATGGTATCGATTAGTCCATATGTAGCAGGGCTTTCTGAATCTGAGGATTTGTTTTTGCATTTTTAATCCTATGTTGGTTAGAGACTCAGTTATTACCTAGCTTGTGGTTTTGGGGGAAATATGACCATGCAGTTGTTAGCTTTTCAATTAAAAAAAGACAACCCAGCTGAAGCCGGTTTGTCTCAGTGGATAGAGCGTCAGCCTGCAGACTGAAAGGTCCCAGGTTCGATTCTGGTCAAGGGCATGCACCTTGGCTACGGGCACATCCCCAGTAGAGTGTGTGCAAGAGGTAGCTAATCAATGTTTCTCATTGATGTTTCTGACTTTCTACCCCTCTCCCTTCCTCTCTGTAAAAAAAAAAATCAATAAAATATATTTAAATTAAAAAAAAGACAATTCATAATCAGTGATCCCATGTGGGCAAAACTACTTACACTACTTGCATGTAAAAAAAAAAAAAATGCTGAAACTGGTTTGGCTCAGTGGATAGAGCATTGGCCTGCAGAATGAAGGGTCCTGGGTTCGATTCCAGTCAAGGGCATGTACCTTGGTTGCGGGCACATCCCCAGTGGGAGGTGTGCAGGAGGCAGCTGATTGATGTTTCTGACTTTCTATTCCTCTCCCTTCTTCTCTGTAAAAACTCAATAAAATATATATTTTAAAAAGTAAGTTACATTTTTTAAAAAGTACATGGACATTCCTATCACCACACTGATGTCTAAGTAAAACTGGTCCTGGCCCGAAGTAGTCAGGACAAACGAAAGCATTTCTTCCTTGAATGAGCAAGCCAGGTCTGTCTGATGATGCTTTTTGGTTCTCAGAGGTCAAGGCGAAGTGAAAAAGTAGGGAGCTTTTGAGTTTTTTAGGGCAGAGTGTGTTGTGTCCACTGCTGCCTCCAAAATTTGATCGCAGCAACACTGAAGGACTCAGCCCCTCCGATTTCTATAGTTAAGGAAACACTGCAGTCTCACAGACTGCGATCTTAACCTGGACAAGTGGTAAATGGCAATTTCGTTACTAGCTAAAAATAAACTTCGGGCATGAACCTTCCTACCCGACCCACTAATCATAAGTACTGAATTCTTAAAAGGGAGCCTCAGAGGCCACTGCCCCCTTCTCTGGACACTCTGTGGGATGAAAGGATGACAAGAGTATCCTGAAGAGAATCCTCAATGCTTTGGTCATGAGCTCTGCTGGGATCCCTCAACCACAGTTCTTAACTGCTGACCTCTTCCCTAAAGAAGCAAGAGTGGCCACTCCCCTTATTCTCCATGGACTTGATACAAGAAGTCCTTGGTGATTTTGGAGAACTGAAGCAGAGATCAGGTCTTGATGAGTGTGACCTTTCCCAACCTCCAAGTTTAACACTAAACGAAGGGTGCACCCCAGGTCAACATTCTCACCATTACAAGACTTCATCTCAGCGTTCCTTTACATGAAAGGGAAAGGAGAGGATGCTTGTTTGTCAATAGGCTTTTTTTTTTTTTAAATATATTTTATTGATTTTTTACAGAGAGGAAGGGAGAGGGATAGAAAGTCAGAAACATCGATGAGAGAGAAACATCGATCAGCTGCCTCTTGCACACTCCCTACCGGGATTGTGCCCGCAGCAAAGGTACATGCCCTTGGCCGGAATCGAACCTGGGACCTTCCAGTCCGCAGGCTGACGCTCTATCCACTGAGCCAAACCGGTTTCGGCTGTCAATAGGCTTTTAATGAGGTTGGTGTGTAAGGCATTTTCCCCACGCTGGTAGCGGTGGGGAACTGGGCTGGCACATAGGCTAAGGGTGAAGACAAGATCTCTAAACCATGGGCTCCTGAAAACAGAGACAAATCCAAGTACCTAGATGAAAGAATGCACAAGGTGGGGAGAGGAAATGGGATGTACCTTCCTCCCCACTTCCCCTTCCTCAAACACATTTTTAGAGTGCCTTGCATTCCTGTTTCTTCTGAGCTCAGTGATCAGCTCAAAAATATCCCTTACGTCATAAGTATTTTAAGTCCTCAGGGACACACGTTGGGCTTAGTCACAAAGTATTTGACCCTCCAGAGATCCCTAACAGCTATCACATACATATATAAAGGCACATCTGAATATCAACCTTGATTATCTTGTCTCCATCCCGTCCATCCACTCCACTTGAGTCTTCCACTATATTTCTGTGCCTCTCTTTTCGTGTGACGCTAACTTCTCTACTCAAGGATTTTTCTTAGGTCAGATACCGTTCTTTAAACAGCATCCTCTACCCCCATTTTTTATTCACCCTCCATGTAATACTCCATCTGATTATACTTTCTGAAATAAAAACAAACCTTTGTACTAAAAATATTATTCCTAAAAATAATAATAATAAATAAAATAATAAACAGCATCCTCTGATTTAAGTGAATATTCCTGTATGGATGAGAATGGTAATTATCTGTTATTGTCCCTATCTTTATTCTAGCAATAGAATACTCCCAAGTTTTAGCTAGACACCCAGCCAGAAACTACATTTCCCAGCCTCCCTTACAGTTAAGTGTGACCATGTGATAAGCTCTGAGTAATGAGATGGGAACAGATGTGCTGAAAACCATGTACAGGTCGCATCTTTTGAAAAGGAAACTGTTTGCTTTCACTTGGTTCCATTTACTAACTACTGTGCTACCTGCATTCCTACATCTAAGCAAGACCAAAAGTTGGCAAACTTTTTTTGTGATGGACCAGATAGTAAACATTTTAGGCTTTATAGGCTATTCAGTTTCAGTTGCAACTAGTCAAACCACCCTTGTAGCAAGAACACAGCAGCATCCTAGCTGGTGTGGCTCAGTGGTTGAGTGTTGATCTATTAACCAAGAAGTCACAGGATCAGTTCCTGGTCAGGGCATATGTCTGGGTTTCAGGCTTGATCCCTAGTAGGAGGTGTGCAGGAGGCAGCCGATCAATATTTCTCTCTCATTGATGTTTCTATTTCTCTATCCCTCTCCCTTCCTCTCTCTCTCTTTAAAACCAATAAAAACATAATTTTTTTTAAACAGCAGCAACAGACAATAAGTAAATGAATGGCTGTGACTGTTCCAATAAAACTTTATTTATAAAAACAGATGGCAGGCCAGTTTAGGCCCATGGATCTGGACCATCAAGTGATAGTAAAATAAAATTATATCTTACTACAGGCCAGGTGCACAAAATTCGTGCATGGGTAGGGTTCCTAGGCCTGGCCAGTGATCAGTGGGATGATCGGGGGCTCCCCAGAGGTATCCACCTTGGGTGGCCTGGGGCTTGGAGCCTGCAGGCTGGCAGCAGCTCCTGCATCGAGCATCTGCCCCCTGGTGCTCAGTGCGCATCATAGTGATCAGTCATTCCAACAGTTGGTCCCGTTTGGTCGATTTGCATATTAGGCTTTTATTATTATAGGCTGTGGATCACAACATTTTGGAGTATCCTTATTTCAACAGCTTAGCCTATACCCTCAACCAATATACCCTGCCATTTTCCAAAACCTTCATTCAAAGCCCACCTCACCAGGGGGCCATCATGATATAAAGCATCAGTTAGTGCCCTAGCTGCTTGGCTCAGTGAATAGAGCGTCAGCCTGTGGACTGAAAGTTCCCAGGTTCGATTCCAGCCAAGGGCAAATGCCCGGGTTTCGAGCTTGACCCCATCGGGGGCGTGCAAGGAGACAGCCGATCAATGAGTCTCTCTCATCACTTAATGTTTCTATCTCTCTCTCCTCTCTCCTCCCTCCTCCCTGAAATCAATAAAAAAAATATTTTTTTTTAAAAAAGCAAAAATAAATAAAGCATTCAATTAGTCCTACTACTGCATTTTCAGATTACACTTGCTCACACAAGGCTCCCTCGAAGCCTCCAATTCTTATAAAACTTCAAGCAGGAAGTAAATTGTTGGAATTTCTTAGGTCATTCAACAAAAGCCATCGGTTGGTGTTGCCCCACAAGAGTCCTGGTGCTGAGTTTCTTCCTGGTCTTATTCAAACATGTCCATGAAACAACACTGCCAATTACATATTCTTCCTGCTTTTTAAACCAAGGAATCATAACTTACCTCAGGCATAAAAAAAGGGTCACTTTGGATGAGAAGCACTGCTAGTTCTTCTTTGTTCAGTCCAGAGATCTGATGACGTTTCAGGACTTTAAAGTTTTCTTCTGAGAGAACATCGTGAGAATATTTGCACAAATGTCTAAAAAAAAAAAAATGACAATTGTCAGTATTTCCAATTCACAGAAAATTTAAAAAATAATCCAGGGAACTTTCAGTCATTGGCAATCAAGACCATAGCCTTTGATAAGTAATACAGGTTGGTCCTGCTTAAAAAAAAAAAAAAAGGACTTTAAAAATATAAATTGATGGCCCAGCCAGAATGGCTCAGTTGGTTGGAGCATCCTCCATGCACTGAATAATTCCCGGTCAGGGTATATGCCTGGATTTCTGGTTCAACTCCCAGTGTGGGCACATTTGGAGTGCCCAATGAATGTTTCTCCCTCATCGATGTTTCTATCTCTATTGAAAGAGTTAAAGAGAATAAAACGAGGCAAAGAAAAACTTGTGCTTAGCAGATATCTTGCAGAAAGCTTGCAGCCTTGAGCACAGAATAGCTCAGATAACCAGAAGACACCTGGCATGGGAGGAACCAAGGACGGCTCAGACCCTTATGTCAGCAGAGAGGCTTGCAGCCTGAAAGAATTAAGAAAAACCTCTCCCTGCTTACTTCCCTGATGCTTTTATCGGTCTCAGCCCACCTGCACCCAGGTGTAGGAAATAAAATCTCTTTTGATACATTATGGCCTCATGTCATAGGTGTGCAACCGCAGCCCACTTCGAACCTTTCATCTACCTCCTTTCCTCTCTCTCTAAAATCAATTTTAAAACCATATTGAAAAAAAAACGGAAACCAATTTATTAGAAATGACTGCTCATCGGGAGACAAAAAAATAATGAGGATAACACATTTATGGACTGACTACAGAGTCAGTGAAAAAACAGAATCCCATTTACCAAAGATTTTAATTACACAAAAGTGTCCATTGCTTTATTTCTTCTTCAACTTCTGTATCAGTGTATACCTGTATAATTTGTGACTATAAAGGAATGTAACAAGCTCTTAATGGTAGAATTCAAACAAGTCTACAGAAAGAGATAAAAACCCCTTCACTTTAAGTCTTTGATGATATAGGTCAACATTATCCTGAATAGAATTTTCGATGACAATGAGATTGTTCTCTCATCCAAGCTTCCCAAGATATGGAAATGGATACTGAGATATGAAATATTTAAATGGCTGCTGAGCATTTAAAATAGAGCTAGTGAGACTTAGGAACTGTATTTTCTATTGACTTTATTTTAATTAATTTCAATTTGAATAGCCACATATAACTAGTGACCACCATACTAAGTGGCAAAGATTTAGATCTTGGCTATTCAAAGTGTGGTAGGAGAACCAGTAAGTACCTGGGAGCTTGTCAGAAAGTTAGAATCTCAGGCCCTACCCTAGTCCTACTCCTGAATCAAAATCCATCTTCCAACAATATCTCCAAATGATGAACTCACATTGAAGTCCAAGATGCACTGATTTAGATCACTTAGAAATCCTGATAGCACTGACAGTTTCATCAGACAAATTAAATTTGACAGTTAGCAATGTCCACATAACAAACTCATTCCACTTTTTAATCTACATATGCTATCTAACTTATCACCAAAGTTCTCAGATTTATTATTTTAATAGTTATTAATATGATGGAATATTGTCCTGGCTGGGTTGCTGAGTGTCGTTCTGATATGCCAGCGTTTCAGGTTCCATCCATAGTCAGGGCACATAAAAGAAGCAACCAGTCCTAGCCAGTTTGGTTCAGTGGATAGAGTGTCAGCCTGTGGACTGAAGGGTCCCAGGTTCGATGCCGGCCAAGGGCAAATGTCCAGGTTACCAGCTAGATCCTCAGTGGAGGGCATGCAGAAGGCAGCCAATCAGTGATTCTCTCCCATTGATGCTTCCATCTCTCTCTCCCTCTTCCTTCCTCTCTGAAATCAATAAAGAAATACATTAAAACCAAAACCGGTTTGGCTCAGTGGATTGAGCAGCGGCCTTCGGACTGAAAAGTCCCAGGTTCGATTCCAGTCAAGGGCATATACCGTGGTTGTGGGCACATCCCCAGTAGGGGGCTTGCAAGAGGCAGCTGATTGATGTTTCTCTCTCATCAATATTTCTGACTTTCTATCTCTCTCCCTTCCTCTCTGGGAAAAATCAATAAAATATATTTTTTAAAAAGAAATACATTTTTAAAAAGCAACCAATGAATGTATAAATAAGTGAAATAACAAATTGATGTTTTGGTCTCTCTCAAAATCAATCAATAAAAAATATATAAGATGGGCAGAGACCGGTTTGGCTCAGTGGATAGAGCATCGGACTGGGGACTGAAGGGTCCCGGGTTCGATTCCAGCAAGGGCATGTACCTTGGCTGCGGGCACATCCCCAGTAGGGGGTGTGCAAGAGGCAGCTGATCGATGTCTCTCTCTCATCGATGTTTCTGCCGTTCTATTCCTCTCCCTTCCGCTCTGTAAAAAATCAATAAAATATATTTTAAAAAAAATATATATATATATATATATATATGATGGGATGTTCTATTTTCTAGTTTGCACAACCATTATCAAATTATCAGGTGGTTTAGGTGACGGCCAGATTTTCACTATATAGTGTGACTACAATTATCTTTATACAAATATACTCTCTTTCTGTTATTTTCCTGGGATACATTCCTTTGGGAGTATTCCCCAAAGGACACAATTATTTTCTTGGCAGCTTGTGTTTCATTTTGATCTACTGCTCTCCAAAAAACATACCAATATGTGAGTGTGGTTATTTCCCCACAAGCACTTTAACATTGAGTTTTATTATTTTACTCTTTCAAATAGGTACGAAATAGACTTATATTTTTAATTTGCACTTAACAAATATCTCCATTCATTTGCCTTGTTCTATTTTCCTTATTGAGAATTAAAATCTTTTCTTTTAACAGTTTCCCTTCGTTTCCCAAATATTAAACATTTCTCTGTTGCCACTATTTTTTTTAGTTCATTACTAGTAAACAGAAATGCAAATGACTTTGCAAAATGATCTTGCTGAAACTGACCGTTTGTTTTTAAATGTAAACATCTAAGGTAAAAGTTATTCTCTAAGAATTAATCTTCGAAAGCCACTTCTCCTCGCGTTTCGGCCTGTGTGTAAGGCATTTCTGAAATTCTCTGGAATTGCCTTCAGATCTAGCGGTGGAGCCTCGTGAGAAAAATCACAGAATCAGTCGGTAACGGCCAGCCACCTTCAAACCCTGCAGCCCTCCCACGCACCAAAAGGGCAGCTAGCCAGGCTCCGGCACGGCCTCTGTCCCAGCCATTTTCTCAGGCTTCTTGGGGAAAGCCCTCTCTGCCTTCTCTACCAGGTGGCCCTGGCTTTTCGCCATTTCTGACACTTCTAGATAAGGCTGGCCACAGCTCTCTGCTTTGGGTTCTTTGGTTTCAGATAACTGCTCCCCAGAAACCCTCACCACCCAGAGCCCTCAGCAGCTGGGCAAAGACTCCACCTTATCACTCCCTCCAGCCCCACACGAGGGGTGATCTGAAGAGAATCTACAGCGGGAAGGGCCCAGCCTCCAGCCCAGAACAGAAAGCCCCTCCATCATAGCTTTATGATGTGTGTGAGCCTCATTACCGCATAGGGCATCTCACTCCACTGCGCTTGCCATTAACCATCCTCTTGATATGGAGCTTAAAATAACCTCATTGAAACACCTCACCGACAGCTAGACAGGTTCTGTCTGCCCTCTGCCTGGGAGATAAGTAGCCTGTGTTTATCAGAGGAAATTGAGAATCCTTTCCCTTTCGCTCCAATCCAGACATACTGAACACAGAGCCAAGAGTATGGCACCTCTCCCGCCACCTAAATAGGGTCATAGAAGAGGACCCAGCCCTCTCCAGGTCCCAGAGAGATGCAGCTTTGGTCACAACGAGGTGTCTGTCACATCCTAACGGAGTAGTGCACTTCCACGGTCCCTGAAGTCAGTATTTCCTCTACACGCTACAGGCAGCCAGGCAGCCTCCTGGGGACTCCTCTGCCTGGAAGCCCAGCCAGGACACTCCTGCCTGAGGAAGAGCCCGCCCAACACACGCTGTCCTGGCTGGGTCCTCGACGCTGCCCATCTGAGCGCCCAGTTTCACCTCTCATTTCCCTTCTCCATTCTCAGGGAAACAGCTCGCTCCTCTACATTCCAGGATACTCACCTTGAACTCTGCCTCAGTCTGCAACATCTATGTCTAGCCTTGGTTTCTGACCTGCAACCCCCACTCCCCTGCTTCCTGGGAGACCCTGCTGTTTTCCCACATTCCCTTCTCTCTCTTTGCCCTAATTTCAGCATATTGATAAGCCATGGGACGGGGGTGGGACTGTGCTCACCTATTTGGAGGTAAGACTGGAAGTACAGACGCTAACATTTATTACATATTCACTGAGTGACAGGAACTTTGTATCTGTTATTTAATTTACTTGCCATGATAATCCTAAGTAACAGTTTAGTGTTTACTTTGGGAAACTGAGGCTGGGTAAAATGAGAATTCAAAGATGACTCAAATACCCAGATCTCAAAACACAAACAAAAACCTAATCTGGACAAACTAAAACAAGGCAAAAACTTTTCCAAATCAGGAAGGAAATAAAAAAACACATTCTGGCCAAAACCGGTGTGGCTCAGTGGTGGAGCGTCGGCCTTTGGACTGAAGGGTCCCGGGTTCGATTCCGGTCAGGGACATGAACCTTGGCGGCGGGCACATCTCCAGTAGGGGGTGTGCAGGAGGCAGCTGATCAATGTTTCTCTCTCATCGATGTTTCTGACTTTCTATCCCTCTCTTTTCCTCTCTGTAAAAAAAAAAAAAAAAAAAAAAACCAATAAAATATATTTAAAAAATAAAAAATAAAAAATTCTGGATCACTTAAGCCACTGTACTAAATGGAAAGTTGAGAGCAGAGCCCAAGGAGAGAGAATGCAGCGGATCGATGCCTCCATGTTCAGGATTAAGGTGGCAGAAGCTTCCTTTCCATTTCTTCTGACCAGTTTGTCCCAGCTCCAGGTCCCTCATATTGGCTAGTAGGCATAAGCCAAGAAATAGTGTGAAACTCTCCCCTGGCTTCTTGGGGTTCTCTAAGGCAGTGGTTCTCAAAGAGAGGTCCCTGAACAGGCATCACCTGGGAGGCTGTCGGAAATGCAAATTCTCAGGCCCCATCCCAGACTACTGCATGAGTCTCAAACTTTTACCCCCATCAGAACCATCTAGGGGCTTTGTAAGAACACAGATTGCTGGGCCCCACCTCCAGAGTTTCTGTTCGGTAGGTCTGGAGGATGGGGCTGGGAATTTATATTTTTAACAAGCTACCAAGTGTGCTGAGGCTGCTGATCCAATTAAGTACTAGGTTCAAGATTACCTGTGAAAGGGTTAAAGAGAATAAGAGAGGGCAGAGGAAAACTTATTGTGCTTAGCAGATATCTTGCAGGAGGAAGCTTGCAGCCTTGAGCAGGCATAGTTCAGATAAACCAGAAGACACCTGGGGTGGGAGGAACATCAGCCAGCCCAACTGCTTGCAGCCAGCAATAGCTGATAAAAGTCTCCCCGTTCTTACACTCTCCACTGACTCAGTTACTGGCCTCAGTTCGTCATGCCTGAAATAAAAACTTCTTGATACACTATAGTGACTATAGCCTCCTGTCATAGGTGCGTGACCCCGCCCACTCTGAACCTTTCAACCTTCTCCAACAAAGGACGATGGGGTCCCCCAAAGGTGGGTTTGCAGCCATAGGACTCCCCACCTCTTTAGCACAGTCAATAGCTCCCTACAAACCAGGGAAAAACAATGGTCTGCAGATAAACTTCAAGCAGCAGGAGTTGGGATAAAAGCTAGCCTTTAAAAACAGCAGAGGTGGCCTTGAAAGAGGCAGAATTGTTTCTGTCAGGAATCTCAGGCCAAACGCTTAAACACAAATGACCTCACTTTGCTCTTCCAGCCACAAAACAAAATGTTCTCTTAACTCTGGCAAATACAACCTCCCCCACTTCAGAGTGGTGTCCTCCCTGGACTAAAAAGGCGCCCCTTACTAAACCTGCCGGGCTCAGGAGGGCCTACATAGGATAGTCTGAAATTGTAACTTTTTAACTAAAGCAGTTCATGGCGGTAGTCACGTCCTAGGCCAGCATTTTCCCCTAACAAAGGTCAATGTTTACCTTAACTGAGTCCGCTTTTCTTTTTTTTTTTTTTTTGCATTTACCACATTTCTTTGGAATATCAAAGAAATTTATTTCCCTTTCCCCACCACTCTAAGCACAATCACACCAGCGCAAAGACCACAAATCTTCACATTATTATGTTAATTGTTAGCCGTTTCGTATCCTGCACCCATCTCTGTAAAAATGTGTCTATTCCTTTTACTTTTTAACCATTTCCAGAGATTTCCGCGCTTTCTCCCGCCTTCCCAATCTCTCACCAGTGGGTTTCCTGCCACCCCCTTGCACTTCCTCCTCTGATTGTAACGTAGGAAATTAAGCTGCAGAACTGCCATTCCGCGGGGCATTTCCTCAGTCCCTCGAGATTTTGCTTCCCTTGTCGTCAGTTTGGCTCAACTAAACTCAAACAGATTTTCTACGGGTTTGAGCGTTTGGAAATACCTCAACCTGGGCCACACCCTCAGAGACGGATTTAGCTGATTTAGCTTGCCGGGAAGCGGGGCCCGGGGCTGAGAACCGGGCTGCACCGGTCCGATTATCGGGCTGCGGGTTAGGTTCCGGAACCGGCCGGCCACCTACGACCCGTTCCACTTCACACGTCCGTAAACACAGCAGCAGCTCTGGGCTCCACAGCAGGACCAATGGGGGAAAGATAATAACCAAGATTTTTACCGATTTGTATCAAAATAATCCTTCCCGTCTCTCCCTCACCCTCTGGGCTTCTCAACACCTGGTGGTGATGGGGGGGGTAAAAAACAAAGAGGCACTTAATTTGTACAGAAAACAGGAAATAGCTCACCATAACATAAGCCAGGTGAAAAGGGATGGGCGAAAGATCAAATCTAGAGAACACTGCTCTAAAGAATAGTATGTTATCAATGAAACAAACTCTAGTCCTGACCTGGTGGCTCGGTTGGTTAGAGCATCGTCCAGGTAAGCTGCTCCGGTGTCTCTCTGCCGGGGCGCGTACCAGGTCAACCAGTGACTGCATAAGCGGAACAACAAATCTGTTTCCCTCTCTCTCTCCCTTCCTCTCTAAGTCAATATACATATGCTCAGGTGAGGATTTTTCAAAATCCCAATACCCATGTCAGACATTAAATCAGAATGTCTAGGGGGTAGGAGTCAGGCAGCAGTATTTTTTAAAGATTTTGCAAGTGATTCCAATGAGCAGCAAAGTTTGGGTGCTATCCCTATTAGGATGGAGAAAAAGTGTAGGGAGTGGCAAGAACAGAGTAGGAGGCGGTAGCAGTATTGCCAAAATCTAGATTAGAGGAAGCAGGTCAGACAAGGCTACTCTCCTCGCACACGCCCCTTCTCCCCCTGCCAAGCTTCCAACATGGATCCCCTGGGGAGTTAAGAATATTAAAATAAACTAGAGAGAAGTATTAACTTGCTCAACCGTATTTGAAGATTTCTTTAGCAAGAAAGGAAGGGGCAGAAGCTTCAGAATAGTCTACTGTCTGCGACGCAAAGTGTGTGCTCAAGAAATATTCTTGATGGGGTGACCAGAATGTCTGTTTCCTGTATCTCCTGTAATCCTACCGTATAGAAGCAAGGAATAGGTCACCTAACCTCGGAGAAAACAGTCTTCACTTCTTCTCTATTCACTCGGCACTAAAGAACCCGTTTCTCTTTTACGCCCCCTCCCCCACCCCCCAAGCAAAAAGGCCACACAGAAAACCTGCCTCCTCGCTCTACCGGGAAGTGATCCTCACATCCCGTTTCTGAAAGTGACCCCGGAGCCTCTGCAAAGGAATCCCCAGTGGCGCTGGAAACGCAGATTCAGACTCCGGGCCCCAACCAGCTCCTTCTGAACCAGAAGTTCTGACGTGTGACTTGGGCATCTGCATTTTAATAAGCTCCCCCACCCCCAACCCCCTCCCATGCCCCACCAGGTGACCCAGATATACAGCAGGGCTCCAGAAGTGCTGCTCCAAGGCTGGGGGCGCCCAAGATTGATCCGTCAGCGGTGGGAGGATGGGAGAAGTGTTGCAATTCTCATTTATTTTCTAAGAGAGTAAAAGAATCACTGGCTGGGTTGGGGGGGGGGAGGTAATTAACTGGTTAATTTAGCAGGGGCACAAGAGAGCCTTTAGGACTGACTGAAAGAAATATTCTTTATCCTGACTGTGGTGGTTATAGGGGTGTATATACCTTTGTCAAGGCTCTTCAACTGCACCTTTAAGTGATACATTTGAAGGTTGATTTTAAAGTTTCGTTAAAAGGTGAAAATGTATCGAATGTTTAATATACAAATTAAGAGTTATGCCCACTCAGTTGGTTGAGCATTGTCCTGTGCACCAAAATGTTCAACCTCAGGTAGGGACACCAATGTTTTTCTCTCATATACATGTTTCTCTCTCTCTCTCCTCTCTCCTCTCTCCCGGAGTGTCCTCAGAATGAGGATTTTAAAAAAGACATATACAGCCCTGGCCAGTATGCCTCAGTGGATAGAGCGTTGGCCTCCGGACTGAAGGGTCCCGGGTTTGATTCCGGTCAAAGGCATGTACCTTGGTTGTGGGCACATCCCCAGTAGGAGGTGTGCAGGAGACAGCTGATGGATGTTTCTCTCTCATCGATGTTTCTAACTCTCTACCCTTCTCCCTTCTTTTCTGTAAAAAAATCAATATATTTAAAAAATAAAAATAAATTTAAAAAACAATATATTTTAAATAAATAAAGACATATACATTGCATTATATTAATAAATAAATATATACATAATAGGAGTACACAATTGAAATTTTCCCTACTGACAGGGGGCAAGCAATCAGAACTGTCCAAGAACTTCTCAGTAGGGAAGTGTTAAAAGATCATAAAATAGGTCTCTACTCTCTCCATCCAATCCGAGTTTAGCTCCCCTGCTCCCACTTGGTTAAACGGATTTCTCACTGGGCCTGTTAGCCTTGGTCCTTCAGGATTCATTTGCTCCTTTCCCACCCTGACTTGGGCCTTCCCAATTCCAACAGATGCCTGTTTGGAGGTAAATGTGGTCAGAAACAGTAAGCATATTAGATCGCTTTTACAGAAGGGAAACAAATCTATACTTATTTTAAATATTTAATTTTGCCACCTCTATAATTCTGTTTAAAAATAGAAAGTATTGGGGTAGGGGGCGGTAAGAGTTTGCATGCATATAACTAATAGACACCGATAATGGGGGGGGGGGGGGACAGGCTGGGAGAGGACAATGAGGGGAAAAGGGGACATATGTAATACTTTCAACAATAAAGAACTTTTAAGCAGAAAATATTGTTATCAGATGCCTATTTATCACTATTTTGGATTTTATCATGATTCAGTATCGCTTATAAGATCATGGTTTCTTAATGTCTACAGAAAGCTGAAGAAAATGATCATCAAATTGGATCAAATTAAAATAAACTCAAACTCAAAGAGAATCTATAAACAAAAATTTCCAAATGAGCCCTCTCCCTCCTGTGAGCAAGCCCGTGCTTTCCTTTTCCCTTCCCCCGTCCCCCGTCCCCCGCCCCCATCCCCCGCCCCCCATCCCTCCCCTCCACCCCGGCAGGTTACCAATAGCTTCCTCACTCCCAAGCTCCAAGGGCCCTTGCTTTACCTCCATAACTTTCTTCCTAAATCTATTTCTTCTTTTATAAATGTGTTTTCATTTATTTTTTTAGAGTGAGAAGGGAGAGGGATACAGAGACAGATTTGCTTCCCTCCTACTCGGGGTCCCTGTGCCCGGACAGGGACCTGAACTGGCTGGACGGGTCCACACTCGCAAGTCATGGGTCAATGCTCAACCACTGAGCAGCAACGGCCTGGCCTAAGCCCTTTTCTTGTAGAAACTACTTCTTCTCACGCTGTGATTTAACAAATAAATGTTCTCTAACCAAAAACATAAAAGGTAAAAAGAGAACTTCCAGATGATTCTCACAGGGAGCACGCCTCTGTGCCTTGAGGCCGCAGGAAACAGCACGTTCCCAAGGCCTTCGGCCTAACCACATGACTACGTGGACAGGGCACGGTCAGCAGCAGAAGGAACTTCCAGGAAGACACCTCGTGGGTAAATACTCCCATACAAATGACACGTGCCGTACAAAAGTAAAAGGCAAACCTACTAGCAAGTGAAAGAAGCCAGACACAATGTAACCGATCTTGTATGATTCCATTTAGAGGAAACATCCAGAATAGGCAAATCTGCAAAGACAGTAGGTCAGAGGTGCCACGGACTGGGGAGAGGAAGAGGCGCTGAAGTATGGTAGCAATCATCTCGGGAAGAAACTGCAGTTTAACTTCTTTAACCCTGCTGTTTTGGGTTCTGCACATATTTGCTTGCTGAAACAATAGAAAAGTTATTTTGATTTTCTGAACTTATGTATGCTGTCCCAATCGACTGAATGCTCCATTGTGGGTGGTCTGACTATCCCATCGATTGTGATCTCACTGGTTATCGAAGCACATTCTTCTGTACCTGGGGACCGGGACAGCGCAATTGCCTAACTCGCCTCAGTTGTTCCAGATAATGTGTTTCTGTTGACTCAGTGGTCCCAAGACCAGGACAGCACAATTATTCTAAATGGCCTCAGTGGCTCCAGATAATGTGTTTCCCTTGATTCAGTGATCCGGAGACCCAAAACTATAATTAATCTTTATAAATAACTAACTTGCTCAATTTCGCTTCTGTAACTGCTTTGTGCAAACCAGGTTCCTCATTCCGAACCCAAAGATGTAATCGATACCTTTGTGATATTCTGCCGATATAAGCTTGACATAGCCCAGCATTTCGGGATAGTGAGATTTGGAGTGCTTTTGCCCCCTTGTAACTGCCGGCTTTTAAATAAATGACTCCGGCCGAGACCGGTTTGGCTCACTGGATAGAGCATCGAACTGCGGACTGAAGGGTCCTGGGTTCAATTCCGGCAAGGGCATGTACCTTGGCTGTGGGCACATCCCCAGTAGGGGACATGCAAGAGGCAGCTGATCAATGTCTCTCTCTCATCGATGTTTCTGACTTTCTTTCCCTCTCCCTTCCACTCTGTAAAAAATCAATTAAAAATCTATTGAAAATAAATAAATAAATAAATAAATAACTCCGCAATTCAACTTTTTGATTAAGGCGTCCTTTGTGAGATTCGGGATTACACTACAACAGAGTGACTGCTGATGGGTATGGCTTCTTTTGGGGAGATGAAAATGTTCTGAACTGAACAGTAGTGAGGGTTGCACATCATCATGAGTATGCTTATTGCCACTGAACTATATACAGTTTGCAATGATAAGAAATAAATAAATAATAATAAAGTCTATTACAAACAGAGAAAATGACCCCCCAAAAAAGCAACTACTAAGAAGTAGACATCAAGTAACACAAGCAATGTGACTTAAAAGAGCTACAAGCCAGAAAATAGAAAGAAATAAAACCAGACCTAGCAGATTTGGCTCAGCAGATAGAGCGTCAGCCTTCGGGCTGAAAGGTCCTGGGTTTGATTCCAGTCAAGGGCACATGCCCAGTAAGAGATGTGCAAGAGGCAGCCAATCAATGATTCTCTCTCATCACTGATGTTTCTTTCTCTCCCGCTCCCTTTCTCCCCGAAATCAATAAAAATATTTTTTAAATAATAATAATTAAGACCACAATGAGGTCCATTTCACATTCTTGGTATTAGAACAAATTTTAAAAGGCTGATGACATCAATTGGCAAGGAAGTGAAGCAAGGGGCCCTTGTCTTCTTCGGCAGGGCTTAAGCCTGGTGTGCAGCCCTAGCCAGTATGGCTCAGTCGGATGGGCATTCTCTTGTGCACGAAGGGTAGTGGGCTCCATTCTGGCTGCAGGTTCTATCCCTGCTTAGGGTGTGCGCAACCACTCAGTCCATGTTTCTCTCACACTGACGTCTCTCTCCGCCTCTCCCTCGCCCTCCCTCTCTCTAAAATCAATGGAAACAGCCAGGCCAGTGTGGCTCAGTCGCTGAGTGTTAACCCAAGCACCAAGAGATTGCCGGTTGGATTCCCGGTCAGGCACATGCCCGGGTTGTGGGCTCAGTCCCCAGTGGGCGCTGTGTGTATGTCTCTCCCTCTCCCCTTCTGTCTCTCTAAAAATCAATAAAAACATTTTTTTAAAAAGATTAAGTTTGGGTCTTCACTACTAGATACCTAGGGAACTCTTGCAGATGTGCACAACGAAAGATACATCAAGATGTCCAACACACACGGATTGTTATAGCAAAAACTTGAAAACAATCTACACTTTAAGAATACGAAAATTGATATGCAAATTGTGTACATTCATACAAAAGAAAGCTAAAACATCTGAATGAACTAGAGCAGTCATTCTCCTAAAATCTGTAGGACTGGGGCAAAATCAAGTAGAGGTCCATGCACCAAGTGTCTAAATACTTAACACTAATTAATCAAGCTAAGAAATGGTTCAAGAAAACATGTTCTATCTTCCAATCTTGACAAATGTCAATATATATAAAAGCCTAAGCGATCGTTCGACCATTCAACCAGTAACTATGGCGCACACTGACCACTAGATGGCAGATGCTTAATGCACAGACATGGACACATGGAACAGACTGATGAATCTTAGGAAGGCGGGAGGAGATTAATCAAAGATCTTAGATGCATACTAGAGGCCCAGTGCACAGATTCATGCACCCGTGAGGGCCCTTGGCCTGACCTGCAGGGATCGGGTCAAAACCTGCAGTCCGAGATCCCCCGAGGGGTCCTGGATTGTGAGAGGGACCTCACCAGTGCACAAATCCATGCACCTAATACTTTTATAATGATTTGGAAGGCCAAGTTGAAATTTAGAATTCTCAGACCTCAGAGTTCTATAGTAATCAATAACAGAATGAAGAAAGTTCAGCTAGGCTCCTAGCTCCAGCTCACTACTTCTCTTCCCAACTCAGGCTCTGTGCCACACTGCTCATGCCATCATGCAGAGGCAATGGACATGCCAGCCAAATTCCTTCCACGTGTATGAAGACCTGGGGAAGAAGCCCACACAAGCTCCAGAAATAGGCTTGGGAATTCCAGGGTCCCAGGAACTAAAGCATGGTCGAGAAGGTGATGAGGCATTCCTTGCCCTCCTCAAAAAGGACACAACTGGAGGAGGGCAGGAACTAGGGCCTGCAGAGCAGAGGGTGCAGGGCAGAAGTCCATCTTGCCCAGGTCTCAAGGTGGTACCAAAATAGGGCTCTGCATATTAGGGGTGAGTCTCGGAAACACCATGCTGCACAAACAAGAGAAAATAAAGCAAAATTTATACATCTAGTATTGACAACACTTATAGGCTTGAAAACAGGCAAAATAATCCTACATATTGCTTAGAAACACACACATATGTAGACAAATAAACACCGAGTGCACCACAGTGGTGATAGTACAGCCACTGTGGAAAACAGAATGGAGGCTCTTCAAACAATTAAAACAAGAAATACCAGCCCTGGCCAATGGGTCTCAGTGGTTAGGGGGCCAGCCCACACACCAGAGGGTCTTGATGGGTTTGATTCCCGGTCAAGGACCCGTACCTGGGTTATGGGTTCTATCCTTGGCCCCAATCAGGGCTCATGCAGAAAGAAACCAATCAATGGATCCCTTTCACATAGAAGTCTCTCTCTCTCTCTTTCTCTTTCTCTCTCTCTCTCTCTCTCTCTCTCTCTCTCTCTCTCTCTCTCTCTCTCTCTCTCTCCTCCCTCCCTCCCTCCCTCCCTCTTCTAGGTATATCTAAAGAAAATGAAATCACTATCTCAAAGAGATTATCTGCATTCCCATGCTTACTGCATTTCACAGGAGCCAAGACATTGAAACAGCCTAAGTGTCCATGAGATGAGAGGATAAAGACAATCTGGTATATATGTATACGATGGAATATTATGCAGCCATAAAAGAAGTAAATCCTACCATTTGTGACAACATGTATGAACCTAAAAGACATTATGCTAAGTGAAATAAGCCAGTTACAGAAAGATAAATACTGCATTCATCTCACTTAAACATGGAATCTAAAAATAAAAAAAATAAAATAAAAAAGCCAAATTCATTTAAGAAGAAAGTAGAATTGTTAGGAATATGGGAAGGGATGTTGGTCAAAGAGCACAAACTTTCAGTTATAAGTGAATAAGTTCTAAAAATCTAAGGTCCTAAAAATCTAAGGTCCACCATAGTGACCATAGTTAATAAAAATGTATACTAGTACTAAAATTTGCTGAAAGAATTGATCTTAAGTGTATATTTTTGGGAGTATGGTTTGTTGTAGCCAAAAACTGGAAACAGCCCAAGTGCTCATTATTGGAACAGGTACTGAATTATGGTATAAATCATATGATGAAATACTACACAGCTATTACAATTAATGAACTATCCTGGCTGGTGTGGTTCAGTGGCTGAGCATTGACCCATAAACTGGGAGGTCAGGGTTCAATTGCAGATCAGAGCATATGCCCAGGTTGCAGGCTTGATCCCCCCCGTGGGAATCAATAAAAAAATATTTTTTAAAAAGAAAAGTGAAAATGAAAGATGCAAACATTTATTTATTCTGGAAGATGAATTATAAGCTTTTTACACTGTATACTAAAGGCCCGATGCACGAAGATTCATGCAAGAATGGGTCTTCCTTCCCCTGGCTGTCAGCGCCATCTTTGCTCTGGCTGGAGCTGCCTTTCCGCCTTCCCATGCTGCCCAGAGGCCCAGAGCAGCTGGGTTTGTGCAGAACACCTGCGTTGTCGGTGATGATGCAAGCATCCCGCTCCCAGCTGCTGGGTGCCTGTATATGCAAATTAACCCACCAATTTTTGTTGGTTAATTTGCATACTCACTCCTGATTGGCTGGTGGGTGTTGCAAAGGTACGGTAAATTAGCATGTTACTCTTTTATTAGGTAGATTCTTTTATATAATACCAGGAGCCCAGCACATGAAATCACATGACGCTGCCCACCCACCCACCTGCAGCCCAAACCTGTCCATGCAAAGCTCCAGCACGCCTGGCCCAGCCCCCAAACCCTCTGGTCTTCTCTGGCCGCTTAAAGTCCCCCCCCCCATGGTCCCTCAAGTCACCTAGGGCTGGTCCCACCTTTTCTGGGCGCCTCCCCCTTTCACCCCATCTCCAGAGCAATGCCCTAGCTAATATGCTAATGACCTGGTCATTACCCATTACAGCATATTAGCTCTTTATTAGTATAGATAACTTTTGTTACATTAATATACTCGGAATATATATACTCTGGTGCTTGTTATATTATTCTTTGTACTTTTTGTTCTTTTGGGTGGTTGCTGCTTTTTTGTTTTTGTGGGGGGGTTTTCAGTTTATGAAGCAGTCAACTAACCCTCTCTCCACCTGCCAATGTTCACTCAAAGTTCACCACAGGGGAAGAAAGGCATACAAACAGGAAAGAGCACAGAGGAAGCAGCCACATGAGCAGAAACCACAAAACTAGTTGAAGATATACAGCAACTTGCTTTAAACAGAAATCATGCTTGCAAAAAAATAACTGGAATTAATGAAAGATCACACTTCATTTGACCACACAAGTAGCTAGTTAAGAAGTCATGCAGATCTAGGCTCAATACCAACTCTGCCAGTAAACTGCTGCGTGAACTTCAGTAAATTTCTAAACAGCTCCAGGCCTGAGTATCCTTACATTAAGTGGGGCTTACAATATATACCTCAAAAATCATGTAAAGACTAACTTGGATACCATCTCTAAAGTACTTATCAGAGTACTTGGTATATAGTTATTTGCCCAATGAATTCTAGTTATGGTTTGTGTGTCAGAACTAGGATTAGAACTCCACCAGTGGGCATATACTTCAGCAAAGCAAACAGCAATATGCAAACTGATGCACCAAAACAAACAATTACCCAACAATAAAGCAAGCCCTGCTGCTGATTAAATGTATGGCTAAAAGTGACGTAAGAGAAAAGATGTACTACAGAATAGGAGAGATCCCATTTATGAGTAACAACCCTACAGAAGCAGTTTTGTAAATCCAGCAAAATGCAAACTGTCCTCAAACAGAACAGTTTACCAAACTGAATGGTAATCTCAGTGTGGGTACCAATTGGTTTACAGATCCAATTATCATGATAAAAGAATCAAGTCCTCAGACTCCCACACTTCAAGTTTTAGAAGATAAGGTTTTATAAGTTGCTGAGATGGGGAGAATATTTTAAAAACATATTTTTAGGGTCCAAGGCAAAAAAAAAAAAAATTCTCCCAAGTGTCCTTATTATGAAGACACAATGTACATTGATGGATTAAATATTTGTAATTCTCAAATCCAAAAGTGATGTAAAAAAAAATAAAAAATATTACAAGACAAATAAACGTAAGAAATAAGAATGTATCACTTCACTGAAAAAAAGTAACTTTAATGAATTCCCCAAAGGATCCATGCGAACTTTCATTGACCAAATTATCCCTATCTTACACATATTATTTTAAAATATCGAAAGTAAAGGTTAACAAACTAATTTATGACCTTCAGATGTTGTGATGTCTTAAACCAGGGAAAAAATAAAGCTCAAAAAACTAAAGTTTCTCAAATTCATAAAACTAAAGTTTCTCAACTAATGTTTCTAAAGTCGGTGTATAAGAAATTGAAACAAAGTTCCTAAATATATTGCATATGTAAAATATCCACAATAGCTATCTGATGTGAATGAATCAAAATTATACTTTTTTTTGGTCAGATCAGCACAAAAATTTTGGTGTGCTGAAGAATTTTAGTAATTAGTTTGTGTGTCACAAGATAAAGGTTGAAAATCACAGCTTTAGATAGTATTTATGAAGCAAGTTAAGTCTTTTTGGATTGAAATAATACATTGAAGCTGAGGATGGATTTAGGTAGGAAGGAATAAATGAAATTGTCTATAATTTTAAAGCTGTTGAAGCAAAATGATGTGTACATGGGGTTCATCATTCTCTTTTCACTACTTTAATATCGTTCTTAAAATTCTATAGTAAAAAAATCAAAAGAAGCATAGTATTTAAAACTTAATTAGATTTTAAAGCCATGTGGGTGGGAAAAAATTTCACAACAGAGATAACTCTATTGTTATTCAGTATATTACTAGAACGTTCCTTCCTTTGTTTGTATCTCTCTTCAGTCCTTTCTTCCTTCCCAATTTCATCCTCGCTGTGCCAGTTCTCTCCCTCTGTTCACACAACTTCCTAAAAGTCAAAAATACTCGCAAATTGGTGCCTCACAACATATTCAATAAATATTTTTAAACAACAAAGCACCTTCAAACACTTAAGATTTTTAGTTTTACCCTAAGCACATACAAAAATATTTTTAAATATTATATCAACTATCTCATCCATTTCAAACATGTCTTTTAACACATATTATTGGAGGTGAGTAATCGAAAGTTTCTCTCAAAAGTTTGATGACCACCATTTTGGACACTAGGATGCCACTTAACGTTTTTAAGGAAGGCAAAGTGTGAAAAGTTCTATATAAGAAAAATAATCGGGCGGCACTACCTAGGGGCAGAAAAGATGGGGCGAAAGACTATGGTCCGAGACAGTCATTTGCTAATTCAACAAGGCATTCAGGCAGAAGTGAGATGGCCAGGCGGCCCAGGCAGGCCCGGGATCGGAGACTTCGATAAAGGGAGTCGGTGATGAAGGTGGGAAGGATGAAAAGGGGGCTGGAGGGAGGGAGTGTCGGATACCCTGCCCTGGGGAAAGGGAGAAGAGATGGATTTATATTCCGGGACAGGTGCTGCCCAGACCCAGAGAGATGGCAGAGCCTAGATTGTGCTGGAAGACCGGGGCGGCCTGCGAGGCCGAGGGACACGCGGGGGCCATCCTGGTGGATGTGACAGCTGAACCCAGACGAGTGAGCTCTCCTAGCGAGAGCCAAAAAGCGTACCCCAAACCTTGGGGCACGTCTTGAGGCAATAAAGAACAAGTGAGAACACAGAAAGGGGGGCTGGGGAGGTGAGCCACACTTGTTCAAAGTGGCCCGAAGAGCGGGCGGTCCTGGCTCGACCACGAGGAGAGAGGCCCCCAAGGAAGAGCGCTGGGAGACAACGCATCACCGGTAACCTTGGATGGGACCCCTCTGGTCGGATGGCGCGCGTCAGGTGCCAGAAAAGGGACCGAGAGGGGAATGGAGACGGACCCAGGTGCGCAGCGCGGTGGGGTGCTGGGAGCGCGCCTGGGGCCGGAGGTAGGAAGCTCCGGAGGTGGAGGCTCTCCTTTCCCAAGCCGGCCCTCATATTCTCCAGGCCGTGGCGGGTCCCAACGCGCCGTATTCTAAGGGAGCAGGGAGTTTCAGGGTAGTCTTCCCTCCCCAGGTAACATCGTGTTAGCCACATTCGAGGGGAAGTCTGCAGGCGCTGGCGGAAGAGCTCTTTGCAGAGAAGTGAGGGGCCGGAGGAAAAGGCTGTGGGGTGCGAGGTGCCCCGAGGGCGCACCGAGGGCGCACAGCAGCCCCGACCGTCCTCCCAGCCCGGGAGCCGGGAGCCGGGAGCCGCCCATTCCCCGGGGGCGCACTCACCGGTCCGAATGCGTGTAGTGGCACCGGCCCAGCAGGTTGAGCTTGCAGAGGTGCAGGTGCCCGCAGTCTTTCTGGCAGAACTTGCGACGGCAGACCCGAGCTGCGGTGGTGGCCACCACGGACCGGGTGACCCCGGCCGGGCCGCCGGTGTCCAGCACCACGAAGCGGCTGGGCCCCGCCGCCTCCAGCACCTCGCAGAGCTGCGCTTCGGAGAGCGCGATCTCGTCGAGCAGCGCGTCCAGGGCCATGCGGCCCCCGTGGGCGCACAGGATCTTGGTGATGAAGCTGCACACCTCCGGGTCCGCCATGGCGCTGCTCGGCGCTGGGCAGGCCGCGGCGCTGACTCCGCTCCGCGAGGAATCGAAACTTACGGAGCCCGGGGGCGGGCGCGGGAGCGGGCGGCGCTCGGGCGGGCGGGGCGCGGGGTTCCCGAGCGCGCGCTCTCCGCCGCCGTTAGCGGAGCGCAGCGGTTTCGGTTTCCCGCTCGGCTCCGGGTCCAGAGGCGGGCCCTCCGACCCAGACCCCGGGGTCAGATTTAAAGTCCACCGCGACGGCAACCGAGTGGAGAGGCGGACGGGCGGGTCCGCGGCGCCCGCTGGGTTCTAGGTTCGGAGCGCGGGGTTCCCGGCCGCGCAGAGCGAGGCTCCGTCGGAGAGAAGTAGAACTAAAGTGCCTGCAGGCGCCGGTGCGCTTGTTTATCCGCTCGCCGGGGCGCCGCGTGCGTCGGGTTTGGAGACGCCCTCTCCCCACCCCACCCTCCCAGGAAAGAGCACACCTCCTCGGGCTGGGAGCCCTGCCCCCCGCGGTCCATCTTCTCAGCAACTCCTAGAGGGGCATATTATCCTCTCCTCTGTTTGAGGAAGAGCCACGAGCCATCAGGCTGCAGCCCGACGCTCGACCCCCAGGCCCAGCGCGTGGACCGCCCGGCGGGGACCGATGTGCGCTTTTTTCCTCACCCCCCACCACCATGCGCTCCTGCAAAACGCGGCTATGCCTCTCTCCTTGGCCATCTCTGAGCTTCCGAAAGGACCTCTCTGACCTTTCTCGGCCTGCCTGTAATCGCTGACCGGGGCGCCCCAGGCATCGTCTGATTCCCTCCAGCAAGCAGTCACAAGGGCCTGTTGAGACACATTCCCAGGATCTCAGGAAGGTTTCTCTCTTTAGACATTTGGACAAGACCTTTTCCCCTGTGGGGACCCGCTTGGACCTCCAGAGTTGGTATAAAGGTTATTGAAAACATTTTAACTACAGAAGATGCATACAACATTTTATCTAGAATTCTTTCCATCCAACTAAAACAGAGACTCCAGAAAATACAGCTACGGCGAACTCTCTAGGAATGGGTTGACTGCTAATTTAATTGCTGGTGGAGACAGGCTGCCCATTCTTTTTTTTTTTCTTTTCTTTTTTTCTTTTTTTTTTACTTGTAGCAAGAATGACTATCAAACTCCACTCATTGGGCCAGAGAGACCCTTGTGGTGTTTGCAAAAATCTTGCCTCTCATGTAGCACACTACCCAGACTGCCCATTCTATTAGCATCAAAAAGCTCAGTAGAACCTTCAATACTCTCCCACTGAAGCCCTAAACTCCCCTCCCCCTTTTGTTAAATTGAGAGACATAATCTTCAGGCTATTCCAGGACTTTTCAATTACTGGGCGCTCCCCACCCCTACCCATGTGTAAATAAATCTTGTCTTTTCTCCTGTTCACCTATTGTCAGTTAATTTGCAGGCCCCCAGCCCTGGACCAAAGTTGGGAGTGGAGAAATTGTGTGTCTCTTTCCCCTCCCCCCACCCCACCTCCAACACTCCAAGTGAAATAAATAGGTCACTGATCAGATCAGAAATAAACCTTTTTTAGAAGGATAGAATTCAGTTGTTAAAGTGGAAATTCTACAAAATGATCAATGTGAATTCTCAGCTTAGGAATTTGTAGTAGATGAACTATGTCTCTCAGGAATAGAGGACTTGGATCTGAACACCAGCCAAACATGGGGCCTACACAGGATCATTTGACTTTTTGTTCCTCTGACTATTCTATAGTTGCCTTTGATTCACTTAGCCTTAACTGTGGTCTGACAGATTCCCAGGAAAGGTCTTTTATTATCAAACCAATTAAATTGAACATAGTATAGGCGGAAACCCGTTTAGCTCAGTGGATGGAGTGTCAGCCTGCGGACTCAGGGGTCCTGGGTTCGATTCTGATCAAGGGCATGTACCTTGGTTGCAGGCACATCCCCAGTGGGGGGCGTATGGGAAGCAGCTGATCGATGTTTCTCTCTCATCCATGTTTCTGGCTCTCTATCCCTCTCCCTTCCTCTCTAAAAAATCAATAAAATATATATTTAAAATAAATAAATAAATAAAATACATTGAACATAGTATGTTATATGTAGGTAGCCCTTATATTACTCTGAACGCATGGGAGTTTTAGAAATAGTCCCTGCTCTGAAGGAGCATCTGTTTGGGAAGACATGAAAAAAAACACCTCTGTGTTTTAATTGCAGTTTCACCATCTCCCAGAAATATAATCTTAATTGACCAGTCTAGAATTTGGAAAAATATTTTTAATATATTTTATTAATTTTTATTTTTATTTTTATTTTTTTTTACAGAGAGAAAGGGAGAGGGATAGAAAGCTAGAAACATCAATCAGCTGCCTCCTGCACACCCGCTTACTGGGGATGTGCCCGCAACCAAGGTACATGCCCTGACTGGAATCGAACCTGGAACTTCCAGTCTGCAGGTGATGCTCTATCCACTGAGCCAAACTGGTTAGGGCTGGAAAAATCTTTTATGTGGGCCTTCTCCATCTTTCCCGCAATGCCCAGGAAGAAGAGGCAATCTCCTTGATAAAAACCATTGCCCTTTCCTCCCCCGAAAAATGGTGATGTCTTGGCCTGAAAATAATTTCATTCGCTAATAACTCACCTGCCACACCCTTCTGCCTATAAAAACCTTCCATTTTGTAAATAACCCTTTGGAGGCCCTTTAGTTGCTAGATAGGATCCTGCCAGATTCATAAACTGCTTAATAAAGCCAATTAGATGTTCAATTTTACTTGTTTGAAATTTTGTTTATTATCAGGTTAAGTGCTTACTTAGCATATAAGACACTTGAGAAGGAAGAGTACAGTTTGGCTAGAGAGGCTGGGAATAAAGATATAAAATCCCCCTCAGTTTGAAGCCATGAAAAATGATTTAAGGATTGCGGGAAGGGGAAAGGCAGCTGTTTAGGGAAATTTTGAAATTTGTGCTGTCACAGGTTGGGTTCTCCAAGAAGCAGACAGATGCGGAGTTAGGAGTGTAACACCAGGAAAAGTTAAGGGAAGAAGCTGGATTGGTGCATGAGAGCTGTCAGACTGGCTTGCAGACCTTGTCAATCCTCCAGCCTGGCTGGGAGCAGGAGCCCAACCTTGGCCCACTGCCTTGCTTGGTCATGGGGGAGGAGTCCCTGGAGAAGTACGTGACGCTAGTCCAGACTCTGAAGCAGATCCAGAAGGAGCTTCAGCTGGAGGCTTTCACCTAAAACACACTCCCTGATTTGGGCAACAATTCCCCTCACGCTCAGGTATCACCTCAGTAGCTCTCAGTAGCATACCTGGGTGGGTACCCCCAAATCCTTATTTCTAAGTGGTCTAAGCACCTTCTCAGACTAAGGTTGCTGCTTTTGTCTAGTCACAAGCACGGTTGGGCAAAACAGTACTGACACCTAAATAGGTCACTGGAGCCCACATGTTCCCACTAACAGTGGCCCTGCCTCCTCCAGGTCAATTATATCTGATAAGGTGGCAACTCCTTGTCTTACCTGTTAGTCTCTACCATTAGGAGGACAAAGTGCCTGGTTGCAGCCATAAGGTGTAACCCAATTGAATCTTTGCTCTTACCCCAGGCAAGAATGTACCCTTTTAGGGGATCAAAACCTCTAACTCCTCAAAGCCCAGAATTGTGGTGATAGGGAAGCCCACTGGATTTCTGGAATGATGCTAGCTGGGGCCATTCATGCTTCCACCCCTTGTTTCCAGACCCATGTGCTTTTTCTGTTGGGGACACAGCACCATATTCAGTTGTCTGATTAAAGACATATATTACGATGGCCTGGAGGAATGTCATCATTGCACTGTATTACCTTCATGCTGGAGCTTCAGCTGCAACTGTAACTCGCCATTCCAATACTTACCTACCCAATAGCTTCTGGGTGGTGAGGTGTGTGATAGGAGCAGTAGATCCCAAGTCCCTGAGCCCACTCCCCTACATTCTGTGCCATAGAAAAGGTCCTCTGGTCAGATGCTATGTTATATGGGATTCCATGCCTGTGGACCAGGTGACCTTCAAGCCCTCAGAGAGTGGTGCAAGTGAGGCCATGCAGGCAGGAAAGGCAACCCCATATCTGGAATCAGTGTCTATTCCTAAGAGAGTAAACTGCTGGCCCCACCAGGAAAAAAAAAAAGGCCCAATATAGTCAATGGTCACTAGCCTATTGGCCTCCTTAAGGAATATAAAAGTTTAGCATAGGTCTTTATTACTAACAGGTTGGCCATTCAGAGGTGGCAATAGTATATTCATTTGTGTCAATGATAGTCCATGCAGTTAGGTTTTTGCATCACTTCCATCTCTGCCACCAGGTCCTCTTTATTTAAGTCCCATCATGCAGCAGTTGGGGGGGAGGGAGCTCTGACAAAGACTAGCTATGTTAACTGGCCAAATTATTTGTCAAAGCTAGCACATCTTTTGTAATAGATACTTACTACAGGCCTTAACCTGCGATACAAACAACTTCCCACTTTGTGTCCACTTCTATAGTCCTCTATCCCAGGCCTTCTAGTCCCTAGTTTTATAATCCTTTTCTTTCAGGACCCCCATCCACAGCCAGGCCACTCATCACTGACCATATGTCCACAAATGTTCTAACTTTGGGCTATTCTCCATCTATATAAAGTGGATGACCGCCAAAACCGGTTTGGCTCAGTGGACAGAGCATTGGCCTGCGGACTGAAAGGTCCCAGGTTCAATTCTGGTCAAGGGCATGTACCTTGTCTGTAGGCACATACCCAGTGGAGGGGGTGTGTGCAAGAGGCAGCTGATAGATGTTTCTGACTTTCCCTCTCCCTTCATCTCTGTAAAAAACCAGTAAAATATATTATTAAAAAAAAACACAAAAAACAAAGTGGATGATCAGGTGCACTTCTCAAAGCCCCTCCCCTTGGGGAGATTGTCCCTCACCACTGCTTTCCATGCCCTTCCCTGCAAGAGTGAGGAACTGTAATATAGCTGCCATCTATTTTTACTGTGTACCCACAAAGTGAGATGGCCTATCCATAACTTGAGTTTGGTCTTTTTTTCCTTGTGTAGGTGTTTTTGTGGGACCCCCTTCATACATCCATAGGATATAAGTGGGAGGAGGGATGTGCCAGTGCAACTGCAATGAGTGACATGGAGATCTAGGATACTTATTATTCAGCTCATGAGTCCTGATGTACCAGTTTCCTCTTGTCATTGCTTTCATGCTGGGCCTGCCTGGCTTTGTGACATGATGTGCCCAGTGGGACCTGGCTTGTGATGGCCAGTTCTGAACCCATAGTCAATCATTATCTCTACCAGTGCCCAGCAGCAAGCTCGAAGCTGTGCTTCGAAATGAGTCTAATTCTTCACTGCAATTGGCATAACCTTGTTCAGTAATCCCAGGGGATGGCCTTGTGATTCTCCTGGTGGAACTTGTCACAAATGTCAAACTACATCATCTCCCATCTAATACCTCCAATACTCTAGGCTCTGCCTGATTGTATGGTCCAAGCAGAAGGGCTGCTGGAATCGGACCTGCTGCAGAGCTCTTTCCTTCTCTGAGCCCCACTCAAAGCTGGCAGCCTCCCGTGTCACCCAGTACGTGGGCAAGAGTAGTACTCTTAGGTGTAGAATGTGTTTTCTCAAGAACCCAAAATTCCTAACAGACTCTGTGCTTCCTTATTTCTAGCAAGGGATCAAGATGCAGCAATCGGTCTTCCACTTAGGAAAAAATGTGCCAGGAAGCTGCTAGCCACCAGACCTGTAACATCCTTAGTGAAGCAGCAGGTCACAGAAATGTTTTGGACTTACCTCCCACCCTCTGGAGCACATGTGCTATTTCAAGCAGCCAGTGTGTGCCCCGCCCCTTTCTCATCCTGCCTGAGCAGCATGGCATCATCAACGGAATGGATCGAGGTGATGTGATGTGGGATGTCCAAATGCTCTGGTTCTCTTCAGGCTGTTATTAGGACAGAAGACTGAAGCGTAAACACAAAACTGTGACATCCATTCCGTGTAAATAGGAACTACTTCTGATCTTCTTTCCTGACTGGGATAGAAAAGAATGCATTTGCCAAATGGAGGCTGCAATCATGTACCTGAGGCTGCGTAACTCCACTCTAGCCAAGGCACCACATCAGGCACAGCAGGTGTAAAGGGGTTCCCCTTCCTTGCAGTAGTCCACAGTCTTTCTCTAGGATCCATTCAATTGCTTCTGGGTCAACACTGGCAAGTTAAATAGAGATATGGTAGGAACAACATATCTTCATCGTTTTTATTTTTAAGAATGGCACTAGCAGTTGCCCTCCTTTCCAACCCGGGATGCAATAATATTTTGTGGTTACTATATGGAGCTGGGGGCAGACGGTAGGCGGCAGGAGGCAGTTTCAGATGCTCCCACTTGGCCTTCTCTACCGTGATAGCTCTTACTCTGCAGATGAGAGCTGTCACAGTTGGGAAAGATCACAAGGATGCAATATGAGAGCCCAACTTCCAAATTCCAACTGTACATTTGGGGATTAGAATGATAACTTTGGGTCTAGAGAGGCTGGACCTTAGGACTCTAGTTTCTCTCACTCTAACCGGGGACATGAAGAGGCTTCAGGTCTCGGGGTGCTTGTTGACCTCTGACCTTGTGCCCAACAGTCATCAAAATGTCCTGGTGTTCTATCATCCAAGTAAACATTCTAGGTTTCTGTGGAGAAGGACTGGAGAAACCATTATAGTTCATTCTTGCCATTGTAGTGTAGGTCCTTCTCCCTCAGAACCTGACCACCTTTCTGTCACTGGGTTCTGCTTCTGAACACTGATTCAGGCATGGAAACCAGGCAAGGAATTGTGACCTTTCATTGAGTGGCCTTCTTCCTCATTCTCCTGCTTCCTCATTCTCATTCTTTTCAGATTATACAGGTGAAACAGTACTTTCTTCATCCTGGGAAAACTGTTCTACTCACAATTTCTGCAGTTCCCTTCTGGCCAGATTCCCTGACTGCCACTCTGACTCTGAGTGGCTTCTGCAGCTAAGGGCCATGCCTGGTGTCTATTGCATCAGTATCCTATCAGCCCCATGGCCATCTGTGAGCCAAGTTCCAAGACAACCCCTCCTTCCCTCAGTTATGTCCTATGGTATTTATTAGCACTTTGATCAGAGAAATCCAAAGTTCACTATAGTGGAGGGATTCTGATTGGCCTCAGCTTGTCATATGGATGGGTTTGCCCAAACGACAGACCTAAAGCTGCATCAGTAAAGATGCTAAGGACCCTTTTTTTCTAGCTGGAGCCTATGGGTGAGATACTGATATGCACAGTGGAAAGAATAGTCAGGAAAACTGTACCATTCCATGATCTGCTCTATGGTATAGACATCAGGGAGCAAAGCAGGAACTGAGGCCTTCAGCCTCTCCAACTGAGGATCCTGCATTTGGACATCACTTGTGGGACTCTTGGTGATGACAGAGTACCGACCCAGATTGGAAGAGCCTATGGGCTGATGTGGAAGGGAGCTAGGGAATCTGAAATGAGTGATAGTTGCTGCTACTGCTGCTGCTGCTGCTGCTGCTGCTGCTGCTGCTGCTGCTTCCTTGATCTCACTTGTCAGTTCCAGAACCAAATTGGGACCAGCTGGATTCTGTGGCATCCAGTTCATGCTGGAATCATCCATATGGTTGAAAAGGTCTGGCTGGGGATTCTCTGGGGCCATTCTGTTCATCAGAAGTATTGACATCTGGGATGGAAGGCGTGATCAGCTTTGTCTTGCTGTAGCTGTATTCACTTGTGTAGACAAAAGAGCAGATCTGGGGAGCGCCAGGGGCTCCTCTGTTCACATGGGCACCAGAGGGCTGTCTTGGTAGGTCCGTCCTGAATCCCCTGGGCGTGCCCGTTTTCAAGCCCACCGCAGGAGGCTTCTGAAAATGCAGTTTCTGTAGTGTGAGCTTCTTCATGACGCTGGTGCCCCCGTGTTCCTGAAGCCCTTGATGAATGTGACTCCTCTGAGCCATCCCGGGGAGCCTAATCCTCTGGTGGGTCTTCTTGTCTTAACATCATATATCTATTCCAGCATTTCCACTTTTCTGAGTCTTTTAATCCATCCTCCTACAGTCTCCCCCCCCCCCCCAGCCCCCGAAATTTAAGCATTTCAATCTCACTCTTCACAGACCATCAACTTTCTAGGCTTCTAGAAGCTACCTGGCAGTAATTTTTGGACCATCCCCTGATCCTTGCCAGGATGTTAAGCTTGTATCCTGCGAGAGTGCTCCAATGTCAATAAATTCTCCTGTGTACAGGCTTAGATTCCAGTTTCCTTAATTGAGCAGTTTCTTTCAGAATGGTAGGGTTGGAAATCAAAATAGATCACTCATTTTATTTTTAATGTTTATATTTTTATTGATTTCAGAGAGGAAGGGAGAGGGAGAAAGAAATAGAAACATCAACGATGAGCCGAAACCAGTTTGGCTCAGTGGATAGAGCTTCAGCCTGCGGACTGAAAGGTCCCGGGTTTGATTCGTCAAGGGCATGTACCTTGGCTGCGGACACATCCCCAGTAGAGAGTGTGAAAGAGGCAGCTAATTGATGTTTCTCTCTCATTGAAGTTTCTGACTTTCTATCCCTCTCCTCTCCCTTACTCTCTGTAAAAAATCAATAAAATATTTTTTTTTAAAAAAAGGAAAGAAACATCAATGATGAGAAAATCATTGATCGGCTGCCTCCTCCATGCCCCCCCACTGGGGACTGAGCCTGCAACCTGGGCATGTGCCCTGACTGGGAATTGAACCCATGACTTCCTGGTTCATAGGTCGACATTCAACAACTGAAACTAAGCCAGTCAGACTGAATCACTCATTGTAGAAGATTGAGCCCAGCTGGCATGACTCAATGGTTGAGCAACAACTTAGGAAGCAGGAGGTCTCGGGTTTAATTCTTGGTCAGGGCACATGCCCAGGTTGCGGGCTTGGTCCCAAGTGAGGGACGTGCAGGAGGCAGCCTGTCAGTGATTCTCTCTCACTGTTGATGTTTCTATCTCTCTCTCCCTCTCCCTTCCTCTCTGAAATCAATTAAAAAAAATATATATATATATATATATATATTTTTTTTTAGGAGATTGACAGGAGGCAGGGGAGAGAAGAGAAAAGGAGAGGAATTATTCAGGTAGCTAGAGGGGGATTTGTTTGTTTGCTTGCTTGTGTATTACTGTTTTAATGGAAGATCTGGGCATATGTGAACATTTCAAACAGGTGCAAAGCTGGGGGAAGTGCAAAGCTGTAGTTTCTAGGGCACATCTGTGTGGTATCAGGCCACATGAGTCTATTGAACCAGCACCAATCAAAAAGGGAAGCAAAACTTACACAGGGCAGCAATGAGTCAGCTATGCCAAGTCATAGAAATTAGAAGTACATAAACACCAGAGGGTGAGTCAAATGTAATGTCCAAAGTCCATGTAAACAGGTGTTCTCCAGGAGATAGTGGAGTCAAGGGAGGTATTAGTCAGCCAGACAGAGCAGAGCAATAGGGAGCAGACAAGGGGTTTTCCCTTGCAGTTAGGGTCCTTCAGAAGACTGAACTGGGAAAGGAGGAAGCTGTAGGTGTAGTGGAGGGATTAACTTTATAGTGAGAAGGGTTATTTCTCTCTTTGAGGATAAATTTATAGACTTTGCTTTAATGGTGTTAAAATGAGGAACTTGAGGCTGCAAACTTCTCCTAACACTTGTCTGAAAGCAGAGGCAACAAGCAAGTAGTTATCTCCAGGTGGGGCCGACTTTGGGCTGAGAAGGCCTGATACCATACTCAGCTAACCAACCCCCAAAGCTTCTCACATTCTGCTATTTGCACCCTTGTGTAGTCCCCTCCCTCACTGAGTAGGACTGGCCTGTGTAATCAATAGGATAGCTCAGAACCAACAGTGTGAGATCCAAGAGTAACTCATACAAAACATTGTGACTTTCATCTTGTTCACGCTGTCATCACTGGCTCTGGGGAAGTGGGTATGTTGTGTGGACATTCAACCAGCCCGATGGAGAGGCCCATTGCAGGGAACAATGACCTCCTGCCAACAACCAACACTAATCTGCCTGGCATGTGGATGAGCCATTTGGGATGGGATCCTTTAGCTCTAGCAAAGACATCAGGTGACTACAGCCCCAGCTTGACTTCAACCTCAGGAGAGACTCTGAGCCAGAGTCGCTCAGTGTTCAGAAGGTTGCCCCACACACTGCAGGGTCATGGCTTCAATTCCTGGTCAAGGACATGTGGGAGGCAACCAATTGATGTTTCTCTACCCCTACACCCCCACCCCCGCCTTTCTCCCTTCCTTCCACACTCTCAAAAAAAAAAAAAAAATCAGTGGAAAAAATATCCTCAAGTGAGGATTAACAAAAGAAAAAAATTTTAACTATGGGAAATAAAAATGTTGATTGCTTTCATCTATGAAGTTTTGTGGTAAATTGTTATGCAGCAATGGGTAATTAATACAATGTGTCCAAACATACAAAGTAACAAAGTTCCCAAACACAAAGTAAGGTGGACTGAACTGTTTAAGGAAACTGGGTGAGTAGCCAGGCCCAGAGGAGGGCTGGAAGAATGGATTAAGGGAAAAGAGCAGAGGAGAGGGAGTGGGAATTACCAGATTGTGTGTGGCTGGAGAGTGAACACAGGGAATGTGAGATCTCTGAGACCAGTGAATGGAAGGTGAAGGAAGGCTTAAGGCAGAACTGGGCTCTGCAGGCAAAGAGAAGCCCAGCAGCAGGTGGCATCTGGGTAGACTTTCATGGGCTTCTTCCTTGAGTCCTATTCCACCTGGCACAGAATAGGATTGAAACCTGGGCCCTGCTCCAAGGCAGATGCTGACAAGACCACCTGAGCATTTACTATGTTGAATGTACTCAAAAGGAGTCAGGAGGCTTTGGCTAGAAATAAATGACAAAGATTTATTTAAAGGTCTTAGAGTTTGCAAACTGGAATACAGCCAGGCAAAGGAGAAAGGAAAGCTAAGGGTTATTATATTTTAAAAGTACATTCTTGAGAAGACTCAGTCCTACATTCTTAGCCTCTAGATCCGTCTAAGATGGTAATCTTTGGATGCATGGTGGACTGGACAATGGAACAATTCCGTCTTGAGGTCACTCAATCATCTGAGGGTCAGATGTGTATCTAGGCATTAATGAAGGGCTGGAAAGTTCAGAAGTTTAAGTTCCTAGAATCAGTTAAAATAAGAATAGAATCATTTTATCATGCCTCACCTACTTAAATAATTTAGCAGTTTGACCAGAATGACTCCATTTTATCTCTTTTTCTTTTTCTTTTATTTTCTTTTTCTATTCTTTTCTTTTATATTTTATTGATTTTTTACAGAGAGGAAGGGAGAGGGACAAAAAGTCAGAAACATCGATGAGAGAGAAACATCGATCAGCTGCCTCTGCACCCCCCCACTGGGGACGTGCCCGCAGCCAAGGTGCATGCCCTTGACTGGAATCGAATCTGGGACCCTTCAGTCTGCAGGCCGACGCTCTATCCACTGAACCAAACCGGTTTTGGATCCATTTTATTTCTTTACTCTGTTCCTTAACTATATGTTAAATGCTTCATAATGTGACGACTTAAACAAAATATGGCATATCCAAACACAGGGATATTGTTCAGCCATAAAAATAAATGAAATATTGGTACATGTTACAATGTGGACGAGCCTTGAAAACATTATGCTAAGTGAAAGAAACCAAACATATATTGTCACATATTATACGATTTCATTTATATGTAATGTCCAGAATAGGCAAATTCATAGAGACAGAAAATAGATTAATGGTGGCCAGGGGCTTGTGGGAATGAGGAGTTACCATTAATGAGTATTAAGTTTCTTTTGGGAGTGATGAAATTTTTTAAAATTATAAAATGGTGATGGACAACCTTGTGAATATTCTAAAAACCACTACAGTGTACACTTTAAAATTGTAAATTTTATGGCATGCAAATTATACCTCATTAAAAATTTAACTGAACCATATATAGCACTGACAATGTGCTCAGCACCATTCTAAACTCTTTCTGTATATAATTCATTTAACTTAAAAAAATACCTTTATTAATTTTTAGAGGGAGAGAAAGAAAGAGGGGAAAAGAGAAACATCTGTGGGAACTCCTTTCACGTTCAGTGTGATTCAGGGTCTCCGGTTCAGGGTTTGGGTTTCTGGAGAAGGCCGCACCCAAATGAATAGAGACTAGAAAAGTATTGATTTGAAAATGGGAGCCAGGCAATAGTCCAACTCTAGTGGGAGAACTACTACTCGCTCTGGCTTTACCATCCCTTTTATTAAGATTAAGATCACAAGATACACCCATATTCCCCAGGCAGGAAACACCAATAAAAGCCAATCAGTGAATCTTCTTAGGACTAACAAGTGGGGGCTGCTTCAAGTACCAATATCCAGCAATTAGTTCTAACCCTTCAGAGCAATTAAGGTTGACTAGCCCTCCAAATTCCCTGTCCACAGCTCTCTATTATTAAAACAACTAGGGGTCGGGTGCACAAAATTCGTGCACTGGGAGTGGGTGGTCCCTCAGCCCAACCTGTCCCCTCTCCATACTGGGAGCCCTCAGGGGATGTCCTACTGATGGTCACCCCCAGCCTGCTCAAGGCTGAAAGCCTCTGGCTGAGGCTTTAGGCCTTGGGCACCCAGCAGTTGCCCTGCGATGGGCTGATCACAGACTGGCTCTGCCCCAGCCCCAGCCTTGGGCAGCAGCCATCTTGGTTGGGTATTAATTTGCATATCGCTGATTGGCTGGTGGGCGTGGCTTGTGGGTGTAGTGAAGATACAGTCAAGTTGCATATTACTCTTTTATTAGATAGGCATGATCGGCTTCCAGCAGAACATCAATCAGGTACCTCCTGCACATATTGAGCCTGCACCCCGGGCTTGTGGCCTGGGACGAAGGCCAACCAAGCCACATAGGCCAGGGCTAATTTATATAACTTTAAAAAAAAGTTTATTGCCGAGACCAGTTTGGCTCAGTGGATAGAGCGTCGGACTGCGGACTGAAGGGTCCCGGGTTCGATTCCGGCAAGGGCATGTACCTTGGCTGCGGGCACATCCCCAGTAGGGGGGGGTGCAAGAGGCAGCTGATCGATGTCTCTCTCTCATCGATGTTTCTGACTTTCTATCCCTCTCCCTTCTGCTCTGTAAAAAATCAATAAAATATATTTTTTTAAAAAATAAAAAAAATAAAAAAAAGTTTATTGATTTTTGGAGAGAGAGGGAGGGAGAAGAGAGAAACATAGGTATGAAACCCAGCACCATTTGTTGAAGAGACTGTCTTTGCTACATTGTATGCTCTTGCCTCCTTTGTCAAATCTTAATTGACCATAATAGTGTGGGTCAATTTCTTGGGTCTCTGTTCTGACCCATAGGTCTATATGCCTGTTCTTATACTAGTACCAGGCTGTTTTGGTTGTAATGGTTTTGTGGTACAATTTATGATCCCTCCTATTTTGTTCTCCTTTCTCAAGATGGCTGCAGCAATTCAGGGTCTTTTATGGATCCATGTAAATTTTTAGAGTATTTGTTCTAGCTCTGTGATGCATGCCATTGGTATTTTAATAGAGATTGGGTTCAATCTGTAGATTGCTTTGGGTAGTAGACATTTTAATGATTAATTCTTATAATCCATGAACATGGTGTACACTTCCATTTGTTTGTATCTTCCTCTATTTCTTTTTTCAATGTCCTATAGTTTTCCAGGTACAGATTTTTAACCTTCTTGGTTAAGTTTATTCCTAGGTATCTTTTTTGTTGTTGTTGCAATGGTAAATGGGAATGCTTTTTTAGTTTCTCTTTATGAGAGTTCATTACTGGTGTATAAAAATGCCATCAATTGAACTGCGCGAGGAGGCGCGTGGAGGCAGACCACGACATCTTGAAGGAGAAGGGCCTGAAAATATACAGCTACGGTACCGGTACCGGCTGGACCGCTGAGACTCCCGGAGCACCGGCGCCCAGTTGGCGCAGAGGCGCGCAGAGCCCAGGGAGCTCTAAACTCCAGCACAGAAAGGTCAGATTTCCCTGGGGGTACTTTGGGCGCGAAACTGAGGGGGCTGGCAGTCTGGGAGATCTGCACCTTGGAACTCAAAACCTGGAGATCTGCACCTGAAATAAAATCTGTGGCTGTTGGAGCTGGTAAACGTGGGAGAGGGCCCTTTGAGTTGGTAGCAGAGTTAATCCCTGGAGCGCAATCAGTTTGGACCGGACAGAGGAGGGAAACCCAGAAGATTTTGGGAGGGTTCTGGCTGCTAAAATAGCAGTCACCATTAGAGAGGCAGTATTGTTTAGTTCAGGATAGAGAGGACCAATAGACCCAGAAGTCAATCTAGAAACACTGCCACCCAGGGGCCAAATCACAAATTGACTCTTGTGTGACAGGGAATTGATTATATTTTCTCTTCGACCTTAGGAATACAGGCTATTTTCATCTACACTTTAGTATCTTTTATTCTACCTCAACTTCACCTTTATACCACCACTCTCTTGCTAACCTTTCCCTATTTAGTGCCTTGTTTCCCTTACACTTTTCCCGCTTTAGATTTACCTGATTCTTTCCCCTTACCCCCTGTTAAAATTTCACCCCACTGATATATCTAATCTCTAACCACCTACTCCAAGTGCATATATACCTCTAGCTTCTCTGACTTCACTATCTTAAAGTGTTTTTATCCCTGTCCTGTTGTTGTTGTTTACTTGACTGTTGATTATATTGATTTTTTAAGCAGGTTTATGAGATTGATTTGCTTATTCTGTTATTTTGGTTTGTCTTGTAGGGGGGGTTATTTTTATTTTTGGTGTTGTTTCTTGTTTTGTTGTCCTCATCTGCATTGTTTTTGAGATAGATTTTTGCTTCTGTGTTCCCTCACCTCTCTTGATATTAGTAGTTGTATGTAATTTGTATCAATCTCCAAGTACTTGTTGCAGGTTTTGGTTCGGATTAGGGGCTGTCCTATAGGAGTTTTCACCCCATATTTATAATTTACTCCTTATTTTTCTTTTTTTCTTCTCCCCCTTTTCCCATTATCATTTTGGCATTCCTGTCTTTCTTTTTTGTGAGTGTGTGTGTGTGTGGGGGGGGGGGGCTCTTTCTTTTTGTGTGAGTGTGGGTGTGTGAGTGTCTGTGCGGGTCTGGGGGAGGTTCTCTTTCTTTTTTCCCACCTATCACCGAATTTGCCTTTCTCTGGCGGTCACCTTTATTTGGAATTACAATTACTTTGACTACATTCCGGTTCAGTGCCTGGTGCGTTGCACCTGGTTGTGTTGTATTTTGTGCCTTTTAAATCAACGCAGGAGAGTGAGAACTACATAACCAGATACACAGAGAAGAGAGACCATGGGAAGACAAAGAAACAGCCCACATATGAAAGAAAAGCAAGGCTCACCAGAAAAGGAGGTAAACGAAATGAAAGTTAACAACCTGTCAGAGAAAGAATTCAGAGAAATGGTCATAAGGTGGCTGAAAAGAATGGAAGACAAATTTGATAATATGAGTAAGAACCAAGAGGAAATGAGGAAGACCCAGGAAGAAATTATGAAGAGCCATGAAGAAATGAAGAGGAGCCAAGAAGAAATGAAAAGTGACATTGCTGAAGTAAAGAACTCAATAGAAAGTATTAAGAGTAGACTAGGCCGAGACCGGTTTGGCTCAGTGGATAGAGCGTCGGACTGCGGACTGCGGGGTCCCGGGTTCGATTCCGGCAAGGGCATGTACCTTGGCTGCGGGCACATCCCCAGTAGGGGGCATGCAAGAGGCAGCTGATCGATGTCTCTCTCTCATCGATGTTTCTGACTTTCTATCTCTCTCCCTTCCGCTCTGTAAAAAATCAATTATATATATATATATATATATATATATATATATATATAGAGAGAGAGAGAGAGAGAGAGAGAGAGAGAGAGAGAGAGAGAGAGAGAGAGTAGACTAGAAGAAGCAGAGGATCGCATCAGTGAGCTAGAAGACCAGGTAGGAAAAAATAACCAAGTAGAGCAGCTTCTAGAAAAAAAAATTAAAAAGCAGGAGGAGAGCCTAAGAGAACTTTGGGACAACATGAAACAAAACAACATCCGTATAATTGGGCTTCCAGAAGGACAGGAAACTGAGCAAGGAATAGAAAATCTGTTGGAAGAAATAATGACAGAAAACTTTCCTGATATAGGAAAGGAAAAACCCACACAAATCCAAGAAGCTCACAGAGTCCCAAGCAAAATAAACCCCAAAAGACCTACGCCAAGGCACATTATAATTAAATTGGCAAACACCAATGACAAAGTAAGAATCTTAAAAGCTGCCAGAGAGAGACAGAAAGTCACCTACAAAGGAACCCCCATCAGACTAACAAGTGATCTCTCAACAGAAACCTCTCAGGCCAGAAGGCAGTGGAGTGAAATTTACAAAGTCATGCAAAGGAAGGGTCTGAATCCTAGAATACTATACCCAGCAAGGCTTTCAATCAAAATTGAAGGTCAAATCAGGAGCTTCACAGATAAAAAAGGACTAAGGAATTCGTCACCACCAAACCAGCAATGCAAGAAATGCTAAAGGATCTGCTGTAAAAAGAAATAGGAAGCGAAGAAGGAACACAGGGGTAAAGAACAAAAATGGCAACATATAAGCACCTATCAATAATAACTTTAAATGTAAACGGTTTAAATGCTCCAATCAAAAGACATAGGGTAATAGACTGGATAAGAAAACACAACCCATGTATCTGCTGTCTACAAGAAACCCACCTCCGAAAAAAAGACGCACACAAACTGAGGATGAAAGGTTGGAAAAAAGTTATTCAGGCGAATGGAAATGAAAAAAAAGCTGGGGTAGCCATACTTATATCTGACAAAATAGATCTCAAAGTGAAGGACATAACAAGAGATAAAGAAGGCCACTTCATAATACTAAAGGGAGCAATTCAACAAGAAGAAATAACTCTGGTAAACATATACGCACCCAATACAGGAGCACCCAAATATATACAAAAACTCCTAGAGGACATCAAGGGAGAGATAGACAGCAATACAATCATAGTAGGAGACTTTAATACCCCACTATCACCATTGGACAGATCCTCTAAACAAAAAATCAGTAAAGAAACATCAATCCTCAATGACTCACTGGACCAGATGGAATTAATTGACATCTTCAGATCATTTCACCCCAAAGCCACAGAATATACATTCTTTTCAAGTGCCCATGGGTCATTCTCAAAGATAGACCATGTGTTGGGTCATAGGCAAAGTCTCTCCAAATTCAAGAAGATAGAAATCATATCAAGTATATTATCAGATCACAGTGGCATAAAGCTGGAAATCAACTACAATAGAAACAATCCAAAGAAATTGAACACATGGAGACTAAACAGCATGCTATTAAACTATGACTGGGTTACTAGAGAGATTAAGGAAGAGATAGAAAACATCATGGAAACAAATGACAATGATAGCACAACAATCCAAAATCTATGGGACACAGTGAAAGCAGTTCTGAGAGGGAAGTTCATAGCTCTACAATCCTACTGCAAAAAACTAGGAACAGCGGCAATAAATTATCTAACCCAACAACTCAAAGAGTTAGAAAGAAAGCAACAAGAAAAGCCCAGTGTAAGCAGAAGGAAGAAAATAGTAAAGATCAGAGCAGAAATAAATGACATAGATACCAAAGAAACAATACAGAAGATCAACAAAACCAAGAGCTGGTTCTTTGAAAGGATAAACAAGATTGATGAACCTCTAGCCAGACTCACCAAGAAGCAAAGAGAGAGGACCCTAATAAATAAAATCAGAAATGAAAGAGGTGAAATAACAACAGACCCCATTGAAATACAAAGGATTGTTAAAAAATACTATGAACAACTCTACTCCAACAAACTGGACAACCTGGAGGAAATGGATACGTTTCTAGAAAAATATAACCTCCCAAAACTCAATCAAGAAGAATCTAAACAACTCAATAGACCAATAACTGTGGAAGAAATTGAAGCAGTCATCATAAAGCTTCCAGCAAACAAAAGCCCAGGGCCAGACGGCTTCACAGGGGAGTTTTACCGAACATTCAAGGAAGAACTAAAACCTATACTCCTCAGACTATTCCAGAAAATTCAAGAGGATGGGACACTTCCAAACTCCTTCTATGAAGCTAGCATCACCCTAATACCAAAACCAGATAAGGACGACACAATGAAAGAGAATTACAGGCCAATATCCCTCATGAATATAGATGCCAAAATCCTCAATAAAATTCTATCAAATCGGATCCAGCAGTACATCAGAAAGATCATACACCATGACCAAGTAGGATTTATCCCAGGAATGCAAGGATGGTACAATATCCGCAAATCAATAAATGTGATACATCACATAAACAAATTGAGAGATAAAAATCACATAGTCATATCAATTGATGCAGAAAAAGCATTTGACAAAATCCAACATCCTTTCTTAATAAAAACTCTCAATAAGGTAGGAATAGAAGGATCATACCTCAACATAATAAAAGCCATATATGATAAACCCACAGCATACATCATACTCAATGGGCAAAAACTACAACCATTTCCCCTAAGAACAGGAACAAGACAGGGTTGCCCACTTTCACCACTCCTGTTCAACATAGTACTGGAAGTATTAGCCATTGCAATTAGACAAGAAGAAGAAATAAAAGGCATCCAAATTGGAAAATAAGAAGTTAAGCTATCCTTATTTGCAGATGACATGATATTGTACATAAAAAACCCGAAAGACTCCATAAAAAAGTTAGTAGACTTAATAAATGAGTTCAGCAATGTAGCAGGCTACAAAATTAATGCCAAGAAATCTATGGGATTTCTATACACTAACAGTGAACTTACAGAAAGAGAGACTAAAAAAGCAATCCCATTTACCATCACACCAAAAAAATTAAGATACCTAGGAATAAACTTAACTAAGGAGGTAAAAGATCTATTCGTGGAAAACTACAGGACACTGAAAAAAGAGATAGAGGAAGATGTAAACAGGTGGAAGAACATTCCATGTTCATGGATTGGGAGAATCAACATAATTAAAATGTCCATACTACCCAAAGCAATCTATAAATTTAATGCACTCCCCATTAAAATACCAATGGCATATTTCACAGACCTAGAAAGAACTCTCCAAAAATTCATCTGGAACAAAAAAAGGCCCCGAATAGCCACAGCAATACTGAGAAAGAAGCACAAAGTCGGAGGGATTTCCATACCAGATTTCAAGCTGTATTACAAGGCTACTGTTCTTAAAACAGCCTGGTACTGGCACAAGAACAGACATATAGATCAATGGAATAGAATAGAGAATCCGGATATCAACCCAATCCACTATGCTCAATTAATATGTGACAAAGGAGGCATGAACATAAAATGGTGTCAAGACAGTCTCTTCAATAAATGGTGTTGGGAAAATTGGACAGATACATGCAAAAAAATGAAACTAGAGTACCAACTTACACCATACACAAAAATAAACTCAAAATGGATACAGGACTTAAACGTAAGACAGGAAACCATAAAAATATTAGAGGAATCTACAGGAAGAAAAATCTCAGACATATGCCAAAAGAACTTCTTTGATGATACTGCTCCGAGGGCAATGGAAGCTAAAGAGAAAATAAACAAATGGGACTACATCAAAATCAAAAGCTTTTGCACAGCTAAAGAAACCATCAACAAAACAACAAGAAAACCCACTCTATGGGAGAACATATTTGCAAATGTTATTAGTGATAAAGTTTTAATCTCAAGCATCTACAGGCAACTCACCCAACTCAATAAAAGGAGGACAAATGATCCAATAAAAAAATGGGCAACAGACCTAAATAGAATCTTCACAAAAGAAGACAAAAGGAAGGCCCAGAGACATATGAAAACTTGCTCAAAGTCACTAATTGTCCGAGAGATGCAAATCAAAATGACTATGCGGTACCATCTCACACCTGTCAGAATGGCTTACATCAACAAATCAACAAACGACAAGTGCTGGCGAGGATGCGGAGAAAAAGGAACCCTCGTGCACTGCTGGTGGGATTGTAGACTAGTACAGCTACTGTGGAGAACAGTATGGAGTTTCCTCAAAAAACTAAAAATGGAGCTCCCATTCGACCCAGTGATCCCACTTCTAGGAATATACCCCAAGAAACTAGAAAGGCAAATTAGAAAGGATATATGTACCCCTATGTTCATAGCAGCACAATTTACCATAGCTAAGATTTGGAAACAGCCGAAGTGCCCATCAGCAGATGAGTGGATTAAAAAACTATGGTACATTTACACAATGGAATACTACGCTGCGGAAAAAAAGAAGGAGCTCCTACCATTTGTAACAACATGGATGGATTTGGAGAGCATTATGCTAAGTGAAATTAGCCAGGCAGAGAAAGACAAATATCACATGATCTCACTCAGTTGAGAATACAATCAATGACATAGACTGATGAACAAGAATGGATCCAGAGACTGAGAAAAGTCCATCAGAATGTCAAACCTCAGGGTAAGTGGCAGGTGGTGGGAGTAAGTGGAAAAGTCAATATACTTAAACTCTTGAACTGAGGTAAGTGATTTGTGTTTTTACATCCCTGACAAAGTTTATATAAAGTTATAAAAAAATGGCAGCTAGTCGGACATTGAATTGACATGGCCTAGAGCTTGTCATATCCTATGGAGACCAGTCCTTAGGCTAGGCCCTGCTTAACCTCCCATGACACCATAATACCCTTACATGATATTATTCTACAATGTCATTATAATATTTGATATTTGACAACAGCATATTATACAATTATCCCAAATAAACTTACAAACTAATTCTTTGAATGTTGGGCAGCAACTTAAAAAAGGATAGGAAAGAAATTAATCCCTTTCAGAAGGAATTAAGGCACTGGGAAGGCATCTGAGCATTCTATATTGGCCCTTCTTGCCCTTTCTGCCAAGAGGGACCTTCTTGTTACTATCCAAATACACAGAGCTGATGCGTGAACTTTCAGTTCAAGCTGTGGCTGAAGCCTCTGGGCAGCTGGCACCATGGATCTGTATTTCAATCAATGGTGTGAGCTGGGCCCTCTCTGGAGAAGAAACCTGGGTCCCCCGAGATATGTGATCAGTACCGGGACCCTGCCAGCAGGCGAGGGGACCCCATGGCAGGTGCTGGACGTGGAGGCCACGGGGGCATAGACTACAAAGGAGACAGAACTGAACCTCACATCACCCTGTTTGGCCCCGGAGGATGGCTGGTTACCCAGAGACGGGTAAGATTCCTCAGGGAAGGAACAACCTAAGACAGGCACAGTCGCAGAGGGGCCAACAGGAGAGAACTAAAAGGTCAACAGAGGTGGGGCACAGACCCTCATCCACAAACCTTGCAGGGGCTTGAATTCTCACCCCTACTGAGGGAGGTCTCCTACCCCCACGGCTGCTTCGCCTCCCACACACAACTCATACGGGGACTCAGGTGGCAGACAGAGACTCGGCCAGCAATAGCTGCTCTATATCTAAATTCAGTCTATTACCAGGAATGCTCAGGACCTACTCAAAATTGCAAATATTCCTTTCCACTAGTATTTACAGGGTAAACTAAGATTTCTGCTTGAGTATTAAAATTGACAGGAAAATAGTAATCAAGTTTTCAGATTAATTTAAATTGGCCAAGTGAAATATGTGAACACTCAAGAAAATTATAGTGTACTGGACAAAAAGCTTTTCCTAAAACATTAACTAAAAAATCTATTAGTAGTTCATCTCACTGTAAAATTGCCTAACATCCAAAGAACCTAAAGCAGTCATATTTGTGTGCAAAAATTAAAATTTAAAATTACCAAGACTGCAATATAAAATTTCCAAAAGTCCCCATTAATCAAAAAAGGGAAGGGGACAGCGGGGTAATATCATGTAAGGGAAAAAAAAATATCGAGTAAGTAAAATACATCTAGAAAATTCTTACTCCAGTAGAGTAAATTCCATTTGTAAAAACAATTGCAGGACACCCATGAAAAAACACACATGGTGTCAAAATAAGCCAAAGGAAAATCATTTGGGCAAAAATTAAAAAGAATCCCAAGTCTATTTTGCATAGAGGATCCCTTTGTTAACTTTTGGTCGAGAATGTGTTTGTGTGTTTTCAGAGAACAACTCCAAGACCATGTGGGTTCCTGTGACTGTGAGGAACTGATGGATCTGTTCCAGTCACGAGGATGGTCCAGAGATGGGGGACACTGACGACACCTTGCCATGCTAGCAGTCGGCAGCTGTGTGTGTCTGCAGGCAGCCCAGGACCAAACCAGAGAGGATGGATCTTGCATTGACACGATGTGTCCACCATCTGGATACCATTGCTGACTTATACACATAAAGAATTATTTGACACTGAAACTGGGACTCAGAACAGTTGGACATTGAAACTGAGACTGAAACATTTTTTGTTCTTATACATTTATTTCTAGTATGCAGAGGCAAGATATTTTTGAAGGAAAGAAACAGGGGAGAGTGATTGATATAGAGACAGGATGGGCTTGAACAGGCTGTCAAGCTACAGGGGAAGGCTTGGGTGGATGGGAGGCAGATGCGGGGGGAGATCAACTGAAGGACTTGTATGCATGCATTTGACCATAACCAATGAATGAAAGATACTGGGGCGGGGAGGGGGGGAAGCTGGGGATATGTGCTGGGGGGTAGGGGAGGCTGGGGGGAGGATAAGAGGGAGGGGGAAAGGAAAACATGCACTACTATTATACTGCAAAAAAATCAATAAAACTTTAAAAAAAATAAAATAAAAATAAAAATGCCATCAATTTATGGATGTTGGTTTTGTATCCTATTACCTTGCCAAATACATTTATTAAGTCTACTAGTTTCTTGGTGGTCTTTAGGTGTTTTGTTGTTTTTTTAAAAAATATATTTCTTTATTGATTTCAGAGAGGAAGGAAGAGGGAGCAAGAGACAGAAACATCAATGATGAGAGAAAATGATTGATTGGCTGTCTCCTACACACCCCCTACTGGGAATCAAGCCCACAACCCAGGTATGTGCCCTTGGCTGGAATTGAACCTGAGACCCTTTAGTCCTCAGGCTGATGCTCTATCCACTTAGCTAAATTGTCTAGGGCGTCTTTAGTTTCTTTTATGTACAATATCATGTCATCTGTGAATAATGAGAGTTTTACTTCCTCCTTTCCAATTTGAATGCCTTTTGTCTCATTTTCTTGTCTAATTGCTATGGCTAGGACTTCCATACTATATTGAATAACCGTGGTAAAAGGGGACATCCTTATCTTGTTCCTGTTCTTAAGGGAAACACTTTTAGTTTTGCCTATTGAATATTATGTTGGCTGTAGGTCTGTCATATATAGCCTTTATGTTGGCTGTAGGTCTGTTATATATGGCTTTTATTGTGTTATTATGATAACTCTATTCTCACTTTGCTGAAAGTTTTTATCAAAAAAGGGTTCTGGATTTTGTCGAATGCTTTTCTGCATCTATTGATAGGAACACGTGGGTTTTTATCTTTAAGTTCATTTATGTGTTGTACCACATTTATTTATTTGTGAATATTGTACTGGCCTTGTATCCCTGGGATAAATTCCACTTGATTATGGTGTATGATTTTTTTAATATTTTACTAATCTGATTTGCTAATACATTTTTATCGATTTCAGAGAAGGAGAGAGAGAGAGTTAGAAACACCAATGATGATGAGAGAAGATCATTAATCAGCTGCCTCCTGCATGCCCCCTCCATTTATGGAGCACGCAAAAACTGTGCCCTTGACCAGAATTGAAACTGGAACCCGTCAGTCACAGGTAGGTCAACACTATCCCTTGAGCCAAACTAGCTAGGGCTGATTTGCTAATATTTTGTTGAGGATTTTAGCATCTGTGTTCATCAGGAATATTGGCCTGTAATTTTCTTTCTTTGTAGTATCTTTATCTGGTTTTAAATTAGGATAATGGTGGTTTTGTAAAAAGAACTTGGAAGTATTCCTTCCTCTTGAATTATTTGGAATAGTTGGAATTTTTGGTAAAATTCACCTGTAAATCCATTGGGTCCAGGACTTTTGTTTGCTGGAAGATTTATTTATTTATTTATTTATTTATTTATTACACATTTATTACTGAACCAAACTATAACTGCAGGGGGCGGGGGGAATCGACAGAGCAAAATCATGAATCCATTAATTTTCTAATTAAAATGCCCCAACTGTCCAGACAGTAGTGATCTTTTCAATCATTTAAAGGTATAGGCCACCTGGATGCAGCATAAATATGTGAATCATCTCTCATGTGATTTCTCATAGGCCCAGTTTGGTTCTTCTCCAATGTCTTCTCTTCAGGTTGTACCTGATTTTATTACCAGTTTTCATCTGAATCCATTGGGGAATGGGCTGATTCTACTTTTGTTTCCTGGCCAGGAATCTCTTGATCCCAAAAGTCTTGTGGAAAGACATAGTGAAGGAGAAGACATGCCCCTCGATGGCAGAGAAAGAGCTGCTAGAAGTTTTATTTATTTTTTATTTTATTTTATTTTATTGTTCAGTTTATTAATTACATTGTTTCCCCTTTTTTATCCCCCTATATCTTCCCTCCACCCTGTACCTATCCCACCCTCCGCCCTCACCTCCCCCTCCCCCATGTCCTCTCCCATTGTTGCAAGATTTTTGTCCAGTCTCTTGCTGTACTTCCCACACCCCTTTTCTCCCCAAGAATTGTCAGTCCATTCCCTCTCTATGTCCGTGTTTCTGTTATAGTCACCAGTTTATCTTGTTCATCAGCCTATCAGTTCACTTGATTTTTATGTTCATTTGTTGATAGATGTGTATTTGTTGTTCATAATTTATATTTTTACCTTTTTCTTCTTCCTCTTCTTAAAGAATATCTTTCAGCATTTCATATAATACTGGTTTAGTGGTGATGAACTCCTTTAGCTTTTTCTTATCTGTGAAGCACTTTATCTGATGTTCAATTCTGACTGATAGCTTTGCTGGATAGAGTAATCTTGGTTGTAGATTCTTGCTCTTCATTATTTTGAATATTTCTTGCCACTCGCGTCTGGCCTGCATCGTTTCTGTTGAGAAATCCGCTGACAATCGTAAGGGTGCTCCCCTGTAGGTAACCAACTGTTTTTCTCTTGCTGCTTTTAATATTCTCTCTTTATCTTTTGCTCTTGGCATTTTAATTATGATATGTCTTGGTGTGGTCCTCTTTAGATTCCTATATTTTGGGGTTCTGTATACTTCTTGGGCTTTTAAGTCAGTTTCTTTCACCAGGTGGGGAAAGTTTTCAGTCACTATTTCTTCAAATAGGTTTTCATTGTCTTGCTCTCTCTCTTTTTCTGGCACCCCAATAATTCGGATGTTGGCTTGCTTGAGGTTGTCCCAGAGGCCCCTTACGCTACCTTCAATTATCTGAATTCTTTTTGTTTCTTGCTTTTCCAGCTGAGTGGATTTTGGTTCTTTGTATTTCACATCTTTGACTTGGTTCTTGTGGCCCTCTGGACTGCTTTTAGGACTTTGTGTAATATTTTTTATTTCAGTCTGTGTATGCTTGATTTCTAGTTGGTCGTTTTTTTAATCTGTGAGGGTCTGGTTCGTATCCTCAGAGGTCTTGTTCATTTCCCTGAGGGTCTCATTCATTTCCTTGTAAGTATCATTCATCTCCTTGTAATTCTCATTCATTTGCTGGTTGGTCTTGTTTATTTTCTGGTAATTCTCATTAAGTTGATCGGCCTTTTGTAGGAGCCTCTTGAAAAGCCTTATAACCGTGGTTTTGAACTCTATGTCTTGTCGTCTTTTCTCCTCCATTTCTTTCACACCTGATTTCTTTCCATGTCTCTGCATGGTGGCTGCTTTATGTGGTGGCTATCCTCAAAGGGACAGTGGCTCAGTCTCCCCAGTTACCTGAGGTGGGTACTCTTACTGCAATCCTTTATGGGTTGTATTCAGTGTTTTTGAATTTAAACCCAGCTTTTTGTTGTTAGTCCTAGGAGGGTTTGACTTCCAGGCCAATTGGCTGTGAAGGGAGATTGTGTTCAGGTTGGATGGGCGGAGTCTCTGGGCTGCGCGGGGGCGGGGGCGGCAGCCGCGGTTGGGTCCTATGCGGTGCTTTCGCGCACGGGTCTGTGTTGGGTGGGGATGGCTGCAGACTCCTCCAAGAGAAAGCCGCTAGTCTCTTCCCCTTGCCAGACAACTCTGCCTTTCCCCAAATGTGCCTGCACACCAAAAGTCCAGCCCAGGGCTGTAAAATAGATGGTTTCCAGAACCAGGAGACAAGTTTCCACGGGGCAAGTCGCGGGTTTGTGCGAACCTTGGGACTAGGAGCTTCTGCCGCGCCCCGCTTCCAGGGTGCGTCCCCTGGACCTCGGACCTCGCTGGTTCTGGGGAATCTGTGCAGGGAGACTTCTCGTACCCCGGATCTCGGACCTCGCCCGGCTCGGGAAATCTGGGCCCTGTCGGAGAAATCCAGCCAGTCCCTGCTCCAGCCCCAGCCCGCGCGCACGACCAGGGCAGCTCCTAACCTGTTTCCGTCTGCGCTCCCACTGATCCTGAGTCTGTGTCCCACCTCTGCTCCTATTAGTGGAGTTTACATTCAGCCAGCTTTCTGGCGATTCTGGGTGCTTGTCTGTTCTGCTGTTATGTTGTAGTTCTTAAATCGTTTTGCGGGGCAGAACAATAGGTGTATGCTTATGCCGCCATCTTGGTGTCCCTCCTGCTAGAAGTTTTAAATCGCGGCTTCAATTTCATCAGTTGTCAGTGGCCTACTCAGGTTTTCTGATTCTTCCTGTTTGAGTTTTGGAAGATTGTATGTTTCTAGGAATTTGTTCATTTCAACCAGGTTGTCCAATTTGTTGGCATATAGTTGTTCATAATATTTTCTTACAATCCTTTCTGTTATGTCTGTTGTTATATCGCCTCTTCCATTTCTGATTCCATTTACATGGGATATATTTTTCCACATCTTCAGTCTGTGTGTGTCTTTTGTTCTGAGTTGGGTCTCTTAAAGGCTATATGTATTAGGGTCTTCTCTCTCTGTTTCTTGATGAGTCTGGCTAGGAGTTACCAATCTTGTTTATCTTTTCAAAGAATTATCTCTTAGATTTATTGATCTTTCGTATTTTTTTTTATGTCTGTCATTTATTTCCATTCTGATCTTTATTATTTCCTTCTTTCAACTTCCTGTGGACTTTTATTGCTGTTCTTTCTAATTCATTCAGTTGTAGGTTTAGATAGTTTATTAGCACTTTTTCTTGTTTCTTTAGGTAGGCCTGTAGTATATGAACTTCCCTTTCAGGGCTGTTTTTGCCATGTCTCATAGGTTTTGGGTGGTTGTGTGTTCATTTTTATTTGTTTCTAGAAAGTCTTTAATATACTTGGTAATGCATTCATTGTTTAATAACATGCTATTTAACTCCCATGTTTTTTTTATTGTTTTTGAGGTTTTTTTATTGTAGTTGATTTTTAACTTCATGCCATTGTGATCTGAGAAGATGCTTGGTATTAAACCAATCTTATTGAATTTGTACAGACTTGTTTTGTGCCCTACCATGTGGTCTAAAATATTTAAAAAATACTTTAATTGATTTTTCTTAAGAGAAAGAAAGGAAGGGGGAAAGAGAGACAGAGAAACATGGATTTGTTGTTCTACTTTTTTGTGCATTCTTTGGTTGATTCTTGTTTGTGCCCTGACTGGGGATTGAATGCACAACCTTGGTTTATCAGGACGATGGGCAAACCAGCTGGCTACCTGGCTAAGGCCAATATTCTTTTTTTTTAATATATTTTTTATTGATTTCAGAGAGGAAGGGAGAGGGGAGAGAGAGACAGAAACATCAACAATGAGATAGAATCATTGATTGGCTGCCTCCTGCATGCCCCACACCGGGGATCGAGCCCACGACCTGGGCATGTGCCCTTGACTAGAATGGAACCTGGGACCCTTTAGTCTGCAGACTGACGCTCTATCCACTGAGCCAAACCAACTAGGGCTAATATTCTTTTTGATGGTAAGGTAGAATATTTGTAAACTAGTGAACAAAAGAATGAAAATCTGCCCAGCCAGTGTAGGTTAATGGTTGAGCATTGACCTATGAACCAGGAGGTCACAATTCACATCCTGGTCAGGGCATATGCCCGGATCGTGTGCTTGATCCCAAGTGTGGGGCATGCAGGAGGCAGCTGATTAATGATTCTCTCTCATCACTGATGTTTCTATCTCTCTCTCCCCCTCTCCCTTCTACTCTGAAATCAATAAAAATAATAGTATATAATAATTTTTTAAAAAGAATGAAAATTCTATGCTGAAACCGGTGTGGCTCAGTGGATAGAGTGTTGGCCTGCGGACTCAAGGGTCCCGGGTTCGATTTTGGGTCAAGGGCATGTACCTTGGTTGCGGGCACATCCCCAGTGGGGGGCGTGCAGGAGGCAGCTGATCAATGTTTCTGACTTTCTATCCCTCTCCCCTCCTCTCTGTAAAAAATCAATAATATATATATATATCTTAAAAAAGAATGAAAAATTTTCAACAAGTGAATCTAAAAATCAAGTTAATAAAAAAATCTGATGAATAGAATCAGGGGCATAGAAAGAGGGTGGACTGACAATTCTCGGGAGGAAAAGGGTGTGGGGGGTGCGGGAAAAGACTGGACAAAAATCATACACCTATGGATAAAGACGGGGTGAGGGTAAGGACAGAAATTGTCGGGGGAAACCGGGTGGAGGGAAGCTATGGGGGAAAGAAAGAGGAACAATTGTAATAATCTGAACAATAAAGGTTTATTTTTAAAAAATAAAAAGAATGAAAATTCTAAGGGCACTCAATAAGACTGATGGACAGACTTACTGTGGCTCTAGTAGAAATGCTGAGGGTTCTCCTTTCCATGAGACTTTTTCCTTAAGAAGAATCCATAATAACAAGAAATGCCAGAACTTCTCACTGTCTTTCACAGTCTTTAAGCAACTCCTGACCCTGATGAATAGCAGGGACATGATCCCAAGGACCCAAAGTCATCGTCACTGTACCCCAGGGCTCAAGTGCAGTACCAGGGACTGGTGAGTGGGTGACTAGGACTTGCATTTGTGGCCTGGAACACCACGCTGAGCTTAGAGCTGGATTACTTTTTTTAAATGCATTTTTTTTAGTTGATTTTAGAGGGAGAGAGAGAAACATTGATTGGCTGCCTGCTGCATGCCCCTTACTGGGGAAAGAGCCTGCAACCGGGGCATGTGCCCTGACCTGGAATCAACCTGGCAACTTCTCCATGTTCAACCAGCTAAGCCCACCAGCCAGGGCCAGGGCTGGATTATCTGTTACAGTCACTCACAAACCGCTCTTCTGTTGCAACTGCAATGAAGTTGCTCGTTCCAATGTTGCCTCTTTGCTTTAGTGTGTCTGTGTTACGTGTTTCATAACACCTGGGTGAGGATTAGAGCTGTAGTTGGGAATAACTGCTTTTTCTCAAGTACACTCAATGAATGCCATATTCTGCCCTTCATAATTACAGCCACGGTTCAAACAGCCTCTACAGGGATTTAGAGGCTTAAAGCAGTATCTCAAACTGCTGAAAAACACATAATTTCACTAGATTTAGTAAGTTCAACAGGGTTGTTTACAGCAGTATCAGCCAATACTTCCCCTGGATCTTGTTGTGAGGGGGGTCTGGACTCTGGCCACACCCTACACCAAGCATGAAGAAACCACGGAGTTGAGGGGTTGTTAAATAAATATAACTACCATGGCTGACAGTCTTTTTAAACATTTGTATTAAATATATATATTTAATGTGTGTGTAATTTATATATATTATTTCAGAGAGGAAAGGAAAAGGAGAGAGGTAGAAACATCAATGATGACAGAATCATTGATTGGCTGCCTCCTGTATACCCCCCTATTGGGAATGGAGCCCACAACCTAGGCATGTGTCCCACCAGCAATCGAACCATAACCTCCTGGTTCATGGGTCACTGCTCAACCACTAAGCCACATCGGCTGGGACTGAAAGTCTTTTTAAAAGAAAAGGTTTATGTCTGAGAGGGATTGATAGTTCACAGGTGAGTGGGTGACTAGAACTGGCATTTGTGGCCTGGGTATCCACACATAGGAACAAAGCCCCTCCTAGCTCAGGATGGAGCCTGGGCTGAGGAGAGAAGAGCCTGGACTGAGGGCTGGGATGGCTGTCCCCAAGACGTCTCCTGCAGCACAGAATTCTTTGAAGTCAGAGATTTCTAAATTGGAGCCTGACCTTCATTACGGTATACTCGTCAAGGTAGGAGGATAACACACTTGATTTAATAGTTTGCCAGACAGATGTAAAAGTTTTTCAATATTTAGACATCTTTATATTACTTTGAAACTGGACAACAAATGGGTCCCGGATGCCAGTCACTACTTGAGTCAATTAAGCAAAGACAGGGTTGAATAATCTGTACGCATTTATTCCAACAATGCCAGCAGGATGGGAGCGCAGCAGGTCATCCACACAAATCTGCTTTGTCTTCCCTGCTTATAGTGAGTAGATCAGAGATTGCATGGGAAAGTAGGCAAGATGTCATATTCACAAGTTATAGGCAATGTGGGCAGGGGGTTGTAAAGGGCGGGCACCGGTGGGTGGTTACAGTCTGGGGCTTCATTGTTTCAGCAACAAGGTTGTTAATCTTTCCATTGTGATAGGCAGTTCTCCAATAAGGAGAAAGTAGTAACATTCCGAGTTAACTTCCAGGTCCCGGGGAAGTACAACTCCTAGCCAGGTCAGCATGTGCTTTTCTCTCAGAACTGAACAATCACGGTTAAGAGCAGGACTAGGCCGAAACCTGTTTGGCTCAGTGGATAGAGCGTTGGCCTGCGGACTGAAGGGTCCCAGGTTCGATTCCCGATTCCGGTCACGGGCATGTACCTTGGTTGTGGGCACATCTCCGGTGGGGGGTGTGCAGGAGGCAGCTGATCCATGTTTCTCTCTCATTATTGATGTTTCTGACTTTCTATCCCTCTCCCTTCTTCTCTGTAAAAAAATCAATGAAATAGCCGAGACCGGTTTGGCTCAGTGGATAGAGCGTGGGACTGCGGACTGAAGGGGAAACTGTATTCTGAAGAATCCCATCTCCACCCGTCAGCTGCCTGGGTTCAGCCTTCCGGCACCGGCTAGAGATCAAGATCACGTGTGAGGCAGCGGGGGAGGGGGGGGGGGGGGCGCGGGTTTCCTATGGAGCCCCAGGCGCTCAGCAGTCGGAAGTGGTCCTTGAAAATGACTTTCCCAGGAAAACTTGTACTTAAAAAGCAATGCCACTCTAATTTGCTTTCTCCTAAACTCATATAGAATCAAACTCTCGCTCGCAGCACAGAAAACGTCGCTCTCTGAAGAACAAATTGAGCTAACAAGCAAAATAGAGGTACACGCATAGGGAGCAGGCTGACAGCTGGTGGGAGGGCGGAGTTGAGCTGCGGGGAATGGAGAGATTGAGAGAAAAAAGAAAAAGAAAAAAGAAAAAAAAAACCTCGTGGAATCGGACAACAGTGTTGTAATTGCGGGATGTGGCGAGAGATGGAGGGTTTACGGGGGAATAAACGGTGATGGAAGGGGATTTGGCTTGGGGCGGTGAGCACAGTGTACAGATGATTGTTCACCTGAAACCTGTATACTTTTGTTAGTGTCACCGAAAAAATTCAATAAAAAAGAATCCGAGGATCTCGTTCCGAGGGGATCTCCCAGTCCTGCAGCCGCGGAGGCGCGGGAACCAAGAAGCTAAAGGCGTCGGTTCTTCCCGGAGCGCTTTTCCGAACGGACCAACCGCCCCCCCCACCCCCCGCGGGGTTGCCGTGGAGACCGAACGAGCTGTGGGCGCGGAGCAGCGCGGAGGCTGGGCCTTGGCTGGCTCTCTGCGGAGGGGACTCACAGGACCCACGCCAATATGGTGAGTGGCGCCGAGCAGTGCGGGGCAACTTTTGAGTATGTCCTGAGGCTGGAGATTCGGGGTTCCCAGCACCCGGTCGGTAAAGTCTAGACGCGTCAACAGAGGATGGTTGACCCCGCCTTCCCCGTGTTCCGCTGGGTGTCAGGGATGCAACTGTAAATTCCTTTTTGCTGTCTTCCCATCCTGCTTCTTTACTTCCCGGCTCCTGAGCCGCGCGGCAGGGACAGCAGACCCAGGCAAGCAAGGCTGGGACGACAGAAGCTTCAGGAAAGCATCTCTTACCGCACCCCGATCGGAGAAGATGAAGAAGGGGGGGGGCGGGGGGGTAGCCATTTGGTTCAGCACCGTACAGGGCGATGGCCCTGGTAGAAATGATACTCGTTGCAAAAAAGAGTTTCATAGACTTCTCTGGGGCTCGTTGTGACGGATGTGACTTGTAAATGCTGGGGCTGTCCCTGTTTGAAACTGGCCATCATCCCTGGGTCGTACAGCTTTCTGTCGTTTCTCTCACAGATGCTCTCAAGGGCCAAACCTGCTGTGGGGGGGGACCTGCCCCACGCCGACAAAAGGAAGAAGAAAGGCAGGAAGATGCCAAAACTAGAGGAGCTACTTTCACAAAGAGATTTCTCCGGAGCCATCACCCTGTTGGAGGTAATGTCCGAAGAAGGGTCCTCGGTCGGAGGTGAACACCGGGAATAGGGGTGGGTGTTTGGGGGGATGCTGGTGGTGAGGCTGTTGGGACAGGCGGTGCGCTCTGGGCCTTCCTGTAAGGCTGTCAGGGGAAGATTCCAGTGTCCACGTTACCTGCGAATCTGATGAAAGGGGAACGATAGGCCCGGCTGGTGTGGCTCAGTGGTTGGGCCTCTGTCTGAACCAGAAGGTCGTGGCTTGGTTCCCAGTCAGGACAGGTGCTGGGGTTCCCCGCACGGGGAGGCAGCCAGTCGATGAGTCTCATCGTTGATGTTTGTCTCTCCCTCTCCCTTCCTCTCTGAAATCAACTAAAAAAAGATTTTTAAAGAAGATGAACTAAAAAGATAGACATATTTATTGGGGGACACTTTTAATTATATCTAGCCCCACTGATGATGAGTCCAACCTAAAAATATGGAGGGTCATTTAATACAGTGTCAATTCAGACATTGTTTATCCCAACCCCTGACCAATTTATGATTTATACTGGTTCTAGGTTATAAAATTGTGATTAAATTTAACCTAGTATGCTTCATGCTTATTGTTTTAAATACTAACTCTTCAGAAAATATCTCAATCTCTGTGGCAGTAGTTCTTAAATCTAATATCTACCCGAAAAACCTACGGTGCTTTATATTCCTGGGCTTCTGCCTTATGGGTGGATTATTTTTTTCAGAGAGAGGAGGAGGGAGAGAAACAACAGATGTGAGGTTGCCTCTGACATGCACCTGAACTAGGAATGGAAACTGCCACCTAGGTGGGGCCCAGGACAAAGCTCCAAACAACTGAGCCTGCTGACCGGGACAGGAGTTCTGATTCTTCCAGTCTGTCTACAGTGGTGCTAAGGAGCCTGTATTTTAGGCAAGTAGCCTGAGTGCCTCCGAGGACAGTGCCCTTTGAGAAACTGCTTTGTGGAAAGCACATGCGATAGGGGTGTGCAGGAGAATGAAGGGGTGCACCAAAGAATGGACAGGTGATGCTTGATAGCAAGCCTGCTTATGTTGTAGCGCAGTCATTTCTCCAAAGCACGATTATAGACTTAATAACTATTTTAATTTAGTTTTATATATCTTTCTCAGTCTTCCATGGATAGTCCCACATTTTTTTCCCTAGTGATCTGGTATGGAGCACATTATTTAACTTTTTAAAATTTTTTGATTTTCTTGAGAGAGAAATGTTGATTTGTTGTTCCACTTATTTATGCATTCATTGGTTGCTTCGTGTATATATGTGCCCTAACCAGGGGCTGAATCGGCAACCTTGGTTTATCGGTCAATGCTCTAACCACCTGAGCTACCCGGCTAGAGCTGTTTAACTTTTTTGAATCAGTCTTCTCATCTTTGAAGTGGGGAGTTGACCTAGAAGGACCTTCCAGCTGTAAATTAGTGGACTGAGTGATGTGTGCATGTCTAATTTTTGTCAGTCTCTGTTTTTTTCTTTCCCTCTCTTTCTTTTTAAGGCATTACACATTTTCCTTATGTGTAATCCCACACTGCCATGATGTATGGGAATGGGAACTTCCATGGTAGGGATGAGAAAGTCTCATGAACTCTCCTTAATTCCTGGGATAAATTCAGTGAGACCTAAATAAGAATAAGAATTTCTTCAGATCTAAGGCACTGAACTTAAATTCACATTTGTGAGAGGAGAATTTCTAATGTGATGGTGTTAACTATAGGAGTAACTTTTTTTTTTTAATTTAACAAATTTTTATTGTTCAGATTATTACAGATGTTCCTCTTTTTTCCCCCCATAGCTCCTCTCCACCCGGTTTCTACCCCACGCTCTGCCTATACCTCCTCCCTACTGTCTTCATCCATAGATGTACAATTTTTGTTCAGTCTCTTCCCGCATCCCCCACATCCCTTTTCCCCCGAGAATTGTCAGTCAGCTCTGATTCTGTTATATTCACCAGTTTATTCTGTTCAAAAGATTTTTAATTCACTTGATTTTTAGATTCACTTGTTGATAGACATGTATTTGTTGTTCTTAATTTTACCTTTTTCTTCTTCTTCCTCTTCTTGAAGAATACCTTTCCGCATCCTAATAAAATAGTAATATGCAAATTGACCATACCTCTGATCAAGCCATGCCCACAGCCACGCCCATCAACCAATCAGGAGCAAATTATGCAAATAAATCCCAACCAAGATGGCTGTCCCCACTGAGAGCAGAAGGGAGGCTTGGATGAAGCCAAGCTTTCTGCCTGCCCTTGCTGGCCTAGGTTTCTACTCAATGCTACAAAGTTTTGATTATAGAAGATACATAATCCCAACAGAAATGCCAGCAGCCACTGAGCTGGAGAGAGCAGAGGCTAGGGTTGCCCCAGCGATGGAGGAAGTCAAGCTTCCGCAGCCTTAGCGCCTAGGCCTCCACTGTAGGCTACAAAGTTTCCATTGTAGAACATAAATTAATCCCAGATCCCAGGGTCTATGCTTGGGTCACTGGGGAGTGTGGCTGGCCTATAAACCACCACAGGCCCCTTGCCCAGGCCACCCCATGCCCCAAGGGAACCCCACCCTGATCCATGACACCCTTTAGGGCAAACCAGCTAGCCCCCACCCATGTACCAGGCCTCTGTCCTATCTAATAAAAGAGTAATACACAGACTGACCATCTCTCCAACACACAGAAGGGCTGCCCCCATGTGGTCAAAGATCCTGCCCCCATATGGACACAAGATGGCCAGCAGGGAAGGACAGTTGGGAGGTTCCAGGCCTGCAAGGGAGGGCAGTTGTGGGCCATCAGGCCAGCAGGGGAGGGCAGTTGGGAGGGACCAGGCCTGCAAGGGAGGGCAGTTGTGGGTGATCAAGCCTGCAGAGGAGGGCAGTTAGGGGTGACCAGGCTGGCAGAGGAGGGAAGTTGGAGGCAAACAGGCTTGCAGGGGAGCAGTTAGACATCAATTAAGCTGGCAGGGTAGTGGTTAGGGGGTGATCAGGCTGGCAGGCAGAAGTGGTTAGGGGCAACCAGGGAGGAAGGCAGGGGAGCAGTTGGGAGCCAGCAGTCCTGGATTGTGAGAAGGATGTCCGACTGCCCATTTAGGGCCAATCCTACTGGGATCGGGCTTAAACAGGCGGTCGGACATCCCTTGAGGGGTCCCAGATTGGAGAGGGTGCAGGCTGGGCTGAGGGACACCTCCCACCCCCTGTGCACGAATTTCGTGCACTGGGCCTCTAGTTTCATATAATACTGGTTTGGTGGTGATTAACTCCTTTAGCTTTTTCCTATCTGTGAAGCTCTTTATCTGCCCTTCAATTCTGAATGATAGCTTTGCTGGATAGAGTAATCTTGGTTGTAGATTTTTGCTTTTCATCACTTTGAATATTTCTTGCCACTCCTGTCTGGCCTGCGTAGTTTTTGTTGAAAATCAGCTGACAATCCTATGGGTGCTCCCTTGTAAGTAATTAACTGTTTTTCTCTGGCTGCTTTTAATATTCTCTCTTTGCCTTTTGCTCTTGGCATTTGATTATGATGTGTCTTGGTGCGGTCCTCTTTGGATTCATTTTGTTTGGAGTTCTGTGAGTTTCCTGGATTTGTAAGTCTATTTCTTTCACCAGGTGGGGGGAAGTTTTCAGTCATTATTTCTTCAAATATGTTTTCCGTATCTTGCTCTCTCTTTTTCTGGCACCCCCATAATTCAGATGTAGGTACGCTTGAAGTTGTCTCAGAGGCTCCTTACACTATCTTTAAATTTTTGGATTCTTTTTTCTTTTTTCTTTTCCAGTTGAGTGTTTTTTGCATCTTTGTATTTCAAATCTTCGATTTGATTCTTGCATTCCTCTAGTCTGCTGTGGGGTCTCTGTATAATATTTTTTATTTCAGTCAGTGTATGTTTAATTTCTAGTTGGTCTTTTTTCATATCCTTGAGGGTCTTGTTAAATTTATCGGCCTTTTCTAGGAACCTCTTGAAAAACCTTATAACCATGGTTTTAACTCTATATCCAGCCATTTGTTTTCCTCCATTTCTTTTGTTTGTGATCTGTTTCTTTGTCTCCGCATTTTCACTGCTTCCCCGAGTTGGTAGGGTAGCTTTGTGTGCTAGTGTCTTATATGGCTCAGTGGGTCGGCCTCCCCAGTTTCCTAAGGTGGACTTTTGGTGCATCTCTTTGTGGACTGTGTGTACAGCCTTGTTGTATTTAAGTCTTGATTGTTGTTGGTATCACTGGGAGGAATTTACCTCCAGACCAGTTGGCTGTGAGGATCAGTCGTGTCTATGCCAGGAGAACTTCTGTGCTGGAGACAGCCTTATGAGACAAGACTTGCAAAATTGCAAAAGCCTCTGTACTCAGCTTGGATGGGGCAGTGTCTCGGGGCTGAGCAGACAGTCTTGGCTTCCCGTCAGCCCTGCCCTCTGAGGCCCCTGGGTCTCAGTGTCCCTCAGTAATCGCTGCAAGTACCTCTGAGAGAAAGCCACCCTCGAGTTTCACCTGCTGCCAGACAGTCCAGTTTCTCCCCCAATGAATCTGGATTCCCAGATTCCACCTGGAACTGGAGCTCAGTGCAGTCGGAACTGGAGTTCAGTGCAGGTAGGAGCTGCCGGTTCCCTCCAGCTCAGCCTTTTGTAGCTCCTCTGATTCTTCGTCTGCTTTTCTCTTTCCTTCTAGTTGTAGAATTTCCAGTCAGCCAGTTTTCCTGTGGTTCTGGGTGATGTCCATTTTGTCTTTTAGTTATAGTTTTGAAATTGTTGTGTGAGGCAGCAGTTTAGGTGTTTACCTATGCTGCCATCTTGGTTTCTCCTCTACAGGAGTAACTTCTTAACCCAGACAAGAAAATATCAAAGAATGCCTTCATCTTATAGTAATTAAAGGCATCCTAAATTTTATAGCAATGATATATAAATATGTTTTTGAATATTTAATTTTCAACCATATCTTTTTAAATTTCATTTTGAAAGAGAGAGGAAGAGAGAGACATTGATTTGTTGTACATTCATTAGTTGATTCTTCTTTTTTTAAATCCTCATCCAAGGACTGAGGATATTTTTTTTCATTGAGACTGGAAGGAAAAGGGGGGGGGGGAGAGAGAGAGAGAGAGAGAGAGAGAGAGACAGACATTGATTGGTTGTCTCCCACATGCACCCCAACCAATGGGGGATGGGGATGGAACCTGCAACCCAGGTACATGTCCTTGATGAAATCCAAAACCCTCCAGTGTATAGACTGATACTCTAAGCACCTAGATACATGGTCAGGACCATTGGTTGATTCTTATATGTCCCCTGAATAGATATCAAACTGGAAACCTTGGTGTAAATCCTGACCAGGACCTCACCAATGTTTTTGATTTATCAACCTGTGAAGTGAAAACCTCTCACCTTACCAAGATAGTTCAGACTCCTTCTTCAGGGTTCAGTCCTTTCTGCCACCATAGGACTTTTCTACTGTTGACCAAAGAATTCATAAATATTTGTTCCTAGTGGACATGTAATGCTAATCTTCTGAATGTCCTTTACTCTCATAGGACCTGGTAAGCTTATTCAGGGTCAAAGAGTGATTTAGTGACTTGTCCTCAGTGAACTGTTATAACCTATTAGAGACCCAGGGCATGAAAATTCTTGCACTGGAAGAGGGAGTCCCTCACCCTGCCTGCCCCTCTCACAGTCTGGGAGACCTCAGGGGCAGGGGGCGGGAGGTGACCTGGCGATCAGGGGAAGGTGATGCCCATCACACCTCTGCTGCTGCCACTGCTGGCAGTGCAGGCCTCAACTGGCCCTGGTTACCTGAGCCTTGGGAGGCCCTGGGCGGCTGGGAAGCCGCCATCCAAGGGCCGGCCCTGCCCCTTGTGCCAGCCCTGGGGGGCAAAGGGGGCTGGGGGACTCTGGAGGAAGGAGGGGCTGAGGGCATCTTTATGGGCGGGGCAGTCAATTAGCATATTCCTTCCTTATTGGCTCTGGGCGCTGCCATTTTTGAGAGAGGGGCAGTCAGTTAGCATATTCCCTCCTTATTGGCTGTGGGTGCCATCATCTTTCCAATGATGTGAGGCTCAATTAGCATATTCCCTCTTTATTAGATAGGATGAGTAAATATATATTTATGCTAATGAGACAGGTTTGAACCATGAAGCTGAATGTGGTAGAGCATGGAGGGTGAGAACATGGGATTTGGAGTCAAACATGACTTTTAAGTCCCTGCCTCCACACCTACTGGCTGTATGGCCTGGAGCTTATTACTTCATCTATCTACTTTCAATTATTTTGAATTAAATGTTTCACATAATTCTTATGTTTTTATATATCACCCAGAATTGTTATGAGGATAATGCTTAAATACTTTCTGGAGTAAGGTGTCAGCACATACAGAAAAATAAAGTGAAGTGTTTTAAAATGTCAATTTCTGTAACAATTAGAAGGTAATTGTGCTGAGATAAATAGGTATCGGTTTAATTTGGATATTCATTTGTTTCTATTATAATTTTTGATTATTTGTCAGTAATTTAATATAGCTTAAAAAAAATAAAACAGGGGTTACTTTAAAAAGTATTTATGTGATTTTTTTTTTCTATGAAATTTTGACCTGAAGTTCAAACGTCATGTTGGGGAACAAGAAGAGGATACTAATTTGTGGATTGGATACTGTGCTTTTCACCTGGGTGACTACAAGAGAGCTTTGGAGGTTAGTAAAAAGAAAATTTATAACAGAAGGGCTTTGAAAATGTTATTAAGCTTTGTATTATAATAATACATGCTTATGATAAAATTTAAACAATATAGAAGGGTACAAAGTAAAAAAAAAAAAAAAAAAAAGCTGTTCCCAATTCTACTTCTTTGTTGTTAGAGGCAGCCATTGGCTCTTTTTTTTTTTTTAATTGATTTTTTACAGAGAGGGATAGATAGATAGAAACATCGTTCAGCTGCCTCCTGCACACCCCGCACTAGGGATGTGACTGCAACCAAGGTACATGTCCTTGACCGAAATCAAACCTGGGACCCTTGAGTCCACAGGCCAATGCTCTACCCACTGAGCCAAACCAGTTAGGGCATTGACTCTTTTGATAAGTTGCTTCAGAATTCTTTATATGTTCAAGTATGTATATATATCTTATTTCCCTTTGCTTTTAGATATAAATTAGTGAGATTGTACAACATATTAACGTTATTATTTCTTAAGCCTTCAAGAAAGGAAAAATAATCCATTTTGATAGAAAAGTTTTTATGAGTCTTTTCTCAAAAGAAGTTCATTTTTCTTTTGTTTGGTTATATTTTAGAGATATGAAAGATTTCATTTTGTTTAGTTTTGAAATTGTTTTTCTTGGTCATTATAATGAACAATCTAATGAATAATCTATAAGATTATGGCTCTATAGATAAAATTATAATGCCTTTTGTCAAGAAATTTTTAATTCATAAATGAAATTGTTTAAACATTTCCCACATATTTTTCTCTCAAAATGTAATCTAAGGATATTTAAAGAACCTGCATAACTAAAATGGAAGTATCCAAGATCAGGTAATGTGGTGAGATGAGAAAGAAAAGCAACAAAATTGGTGACGGAAAGAAGATGTGAAAAAGACAGTATAGAGGCTGGTAGTGTTTGTGAAAGATGTAGGAGAAAGGAGAGTAACCCAAATGTAATAAGAAAAAACAAAGGCATCAAGTATAAACTGATAAATAGTAAGAGTATATGAAAAATGTAGTTGACAAAGTGAATCTCAAAAATAGGTTGTGGGTATGGGGGAAAAAGGGCTTTCAAAATGTAAAGCCAAAGAACAATTAGAATGAAGTGAAATTTGTAGTGTAGCAATGCCATCAGATTTTAAGTTAACTGAACCTATACATTTTTTAAAAATACGTTTTATTGATTTTTTTATAGAGAGGTAGGAAGTGGAAGGAAGAGTTAGAAACATAGATGAGAGAGAGAAACATCAATCAGCTGCCTCCTACACACCCCAAACTGGGGATGTGCCCGCAACCAAGATACATGTCTTGACCGGAATCGAACCTGGGACCGTTGAGTCTGCAGACCAACATTCTGTACACTGAGCTAAACCGGTTAGGGCTGAACCTATGCATTTTTATAAAGTGTCTTTTGTATGTCTTTTTAAGTTAGTAAAAATAAAATATTTTTATAACTGTTCATTTATGCAGTTTATACCCCATATCATTGATGAAAAGGGGAAAATACAAGTGTAAGAGTCTGTGGACCACAGTCCTACATGTGTGGGATTGAGTTTTAGCTGCAGTATATTGTTTGTTTGTTTGTTTAACATAGTACATATTTCAGGAATATGAAAATGTGACAAAAGAGGAAAATTGCAATCCTGAAGTCTGGGTGAATCTAGCCTGTACCTACTTTTTTCTTGGAATGTATAAACAAGCTGAAGCTGCTGGATTCAAAGGTAAAATGGGCTCCTTTAATGTCTGATATTCATCACTAATTAATTGTAAGAGTCATTTTGGAGATTTAAAAATTTAATTTCTATTTCTGTTGATGAAAATTCAAGTAATATTATAAAGCTAAAAAAGCCGAAACCAGTTTGGCTCAGTGGATAGAGCGTCGGCCTGTGGACTGAAAGGTCCCAGGTTCGATTCTGGTCAAGGGCATGTACCTTGGTTGCGGACACATCCCCAGTAGGGGGTGTGCAAGAGACAGCTGATCAATGTTTCTCTCTCATCGATGTTTCAGACTTTCTATTTCTCTCTGTAAAAAATCAATAAAATATATTTTTTATAAAAAGAAAGCTAAAAAAAAAATAGCTTTGCTCTTGAAAGAATATTGTCTTTGAGCAAATTTATGTTTGTGCTCTGGCTGGGTAGCTCAGTTTGTTAGAATGTCAACCCAGTACACCAAGGTTGTGTGTGCTGCTCCCCCTACCCCCAAGGTACGGTTTCTGGCAGAAGAATGAGGGAAGAAAAAGAGCAAAGTATCTTTCTTAGGCCCCAGCATGATAGCATGTTCATGCTTTTGGTGTGAGTGCAGGATAGTTGTTCAAAGCTCTTATGGATGTGGATTTTATAGCTGCTATTTCTGCTTCTGAGTAAGAAGCCAAGTAACTTCAGTATGAAGAATCCATACTTCTTTACTTTTGCCTTACTTGTCATGACAGTCATTTTGGAGAACTAGACTCAAATTTGCAAACAAGAGTAGGGCAAAGGGAAATATGGAAAGTAAAGATTAAGAATTAGAGTATGAATCAAATTAAATTCAAAGAAAGGTAGAGAAATTGGGCAACGTAATGTATTTTAAGAAATTAGTGCCCAGGCCAGGATTGCTCAGTTGGTTGAGCATTGTCCCATGCACTGAAAGGTTGCAGTTTTGATTCTGGTCAGGGCACATACCCAAGTTGTGGGTTCGATCCCCCAACCCCAGTCGGTGTGTGCAGAAGGCAGCTGGTCATTGTTTTTCTCTCACATTGTTGTTTCTCTTTCTCCCTTCCTCTCTCTCTAAAAAAAAATTAATGAAAACATATTTAAACTAACAAAAAAGAAATAAATTTGTTAGGGAAGAATGTATTCCAGGGTAAAATTTTAAGTGAATTAACTGACATACATATTTATAATTTCAGCTCAAATTCATGGAAAATGTGGAACTTAAAGCCTTACTTAATTTGTATCCAAATTGTGTCAGATGTACTAATGTAGTTTTTCCCAATTATTAGTAAGAGCCTTTAAGTTACTTGCTTTATCTGTGCCTAGAACAGTGTTAGACACACAGAAGATGATTAAGGTAGCTATATATCTTTTCACACATATTTTTTTCATTGTTTTTAAATTTTTATTTATTGATTTTAGAGAGAGAGAGGAAAGGATATAGAGTGAGAAACATTAATTTGTTGTTCCACTTATTTATGCATTCATTGCTTGATTCTTATATATGTGCCCTAACCAGAGATGGAAACCGCAACCGTGGTATATTGGGTCAACACTAACCAACTGAGCTACCTGGCCAGAGCTATTTTTATTTTTTATACATTGAAGTATGACTTTTTGTTCTAAAAAGATATAGGATTAGTGTGGAAAGCTGAATGCTGGAGCATAGTTTAAAAGGACAGAAGCCAAACATATCAGCATGAGGGACCCACTCACAAACCATTTGCATACATAATCCTATCTAATAAAAGAGTAATATGCAAATTGACCCACCTCTGCTACACCCAGAAGCCATGTCTACAAGCCATGCCCACCAGCCAATCAGATACAATCAAGTGTACAAGAGCCTCAAGGAGTTTTCTCAAAATGGAGAGAATTTCTGCAAGCAGGTCACATCCATTCTTCAGCAAAGGGCAAACTTGGAGTTTAACTATGCCAAAGGACTTCAGAAACAGGCAATTAAGCTGAACAAAGCATTACAGAACACAAAGAAAAACTGTCGCCAGTGCCTGGCCTGGGTCGCAGAGGGCATGAAGTCTGCGGCAGACCTGCATCAGAAACTTGGCAAAGCAATTGAGTTGGAAGCAGTAAAACCAACTCATCAAGTCCTGAATGTACATGAGAAGAAGAGAAAATCACTTGATAATGAAGTTGAAAAGACAGCAAATCTTTTTATTAGCAACTGGAATCAACAAATTAAGGCCAAAAGAAATTAATGGAGAATACCAAGAAGCATGAAGCACTTCTCCATCTTATAGAGAGCTCCAAGCAAACCATGACTGACAGGGAGAAGCAGAAGCTCCTCAATAAATTGAAAAATCAACTGAGAAATTGGCAAAAGAAGAAAATTATTACCAAAGAAAACATGGCCAGCTGTTCTACCAGACTGAAATGGGAAAACACGTTAGAAAACTACTACCAAAATATCTTGGAGCTGGAGAAGGAAAGAATTAAACTTTTATGTAATAACTTGAATCAATACACCCAACATATTTTTGTTTTTGGCCAAACCCTGACCACATGCCACACACACATTCCTGGAGCCATCAGCAAGATCGATGTTGAAAAGGATATCCAGGCTCCCATGGAAGAAACTGCTGTTTCCTCTACAGAAAATAAATCTGAGTTCCTATTAACCGATTACTTTGAAGAGGATCTTAACAATGCAATAAATAAAGAGAGACAAAAGTCTTCAATAAAATCAAAACTGTTGAGACTGCGAAGAGATACTGAAAAAGCCTCGAGCGACCGGGAAGGACTCCGGCGAATGCGGAAAGCTTACTCCAACAACTCCTCCTCAGACCCAGAGAGGCGGACCCGCACAGCAGCCTTAATGGAGGAGACTGTTTTGGAACTAGGCCTGATGCAAGCAAATACCTGTAAACTGCCATCACTGTTAGCAGAACTTGAACAAAGACCTCAACGCAGCCATCCTTGTAGTAATTCCATCTCCAAGTGGAAAGAAAAGCAGCAGACCCATAGTTATGTCAGAATGTCTCGGCCTTTTCTGATGAAGAGATCAGAGACTGTTGTAAGAAGGGCATCTTCTGTGGGCAGAGCAACCCAAGTTCTTCATGTGCAGCCTCCGGTGTGGCCCAGCATGGCAACATTCTTTCCAAAGCCTTATATTCTTTCCAAGCCAGGCAAGATGATGAATTGAACTTGGAAGTAGGTGACATTGTGACTATTCACAGCAAACAAGGATGGTGGTTTGGATCTTTAAATAGAAAAAAGGGCCACTTTCCCGTTGCTTACGTGCAGGAGCTCTCTTCAAATGCTGGTTACACAGGCATGAAACAAGATTCTCAGCACACTGCCTTACACACACTGTAAACTATACAATGTAATGCAAATAAAGAGTAATGCTGTGATCTTAAAAAAAAAAAGATATAGGATTAAGTGTATGGAATTGGGAAAATTCCCTAAGAGTGCAAAGAGGATTTTGAACTTGAAAGGTGTTAACCTTTTTGCTTGGCTGCCTGTTTCATTGTAGCAGATTATCGTGCTAGAAGACCTATGGAATAGAGGCTGGACTAACACTTAAGAAAATATCCTATCTAATAAAGAGGGAATATGTTAATTGACTGCCACGCTGTCAAAGGTCGCAGTGCCCACAGCCAATAAGGAGGAAATATGCTCATTGACTGCCACACCCTCAAAGATGGTGGTGCCCATCGCCCTGACCGGTTTGGTTCAGTGGACAGAGCATCGGCCTGCAGACTGAAGGGTCCCAGATTCGATTCTGGTCAAGGGCATGTACCTGGGTTACGGGCACATCCCTGGTAAGAGGTGTGCAGGAGGCAGCTGATCAATGTTTCTCTCATCGGTGTTTCTAACTATCTCTCTCCCTTCCTTTCTGTAAAAAAATCAATAAAATTTAAAAAAAGAGATAGTGGCGCCTAGTCCCCTCAGCCCCACCGGGTGGCAGGTGCGTAAAGGCTGGGCCTGCCTCCAGGTGGGCCTGGCCACTCTGCATGCCTGCCTCTGGAGTTCCTCAGTCCCCTCAGCCCACCAGACGTCCAGGTCCAGCCGGAGGTGCAAGGAAGCCTTGGATGGCAGCTGCCCAGCCGCCCAGCTGCTCAGGGTTGACTGAGGCTCAGGTAATCAGGGCTGGCCAAGGCTTGTGCTGCCGGCAGTGGCAGCAGCAAAAGTAAGGGGCGTTGTCTTCAGCCCCTGAGGGCACCCAGACTGTGAGAGGGGACAGGCCAGGCTGAGGGACCCCCTGTACAGTGCATGAATTTTCATGCACTGGTCTCTTGTGGTAGTATAACTGTGGAAAAAGAGGTTTCAGAAGGAATTGACAAAGCTTACTGGGCAGAACAGCTGAATGAGAATGGATTCCTGCATGTATTGAAATGACCATAACTGTTTATTTCCAGTGTTTGGTTCAGTGAACAGCACAGGGGTGGGCTGTGGTCCACCATAATAGAATCAGGTAGAACAAGTGATGGGGAAGAGCAGAGCCTTAAGATGCTTTTCATCTGGTTACACAGGTAGAAACTAGACTAAAATAATACGTATTGTTGTGTAGCAGAAATATATCAGAAGCAGATAAGTAAGGATTTGGGAAGACTTATCTGAGTCCCATGTCATTCCTGCATGGGACTAAGTGCTGTAGGCAATTAAATTCTTTAATAAGCAGCTTGAATTTTTCTCTTTTTTTTTAGCTCCAAAAAGCCGACTACAAAACCGCCTCCTCTTTCATTTGGCTCACAAGGTATTCATATTCTGATTTCACACATTTAAAAAAATTTTTTTTCTTTTTTTTCCCCTTATTACCAACAATGGTAAGAAATAATTAACTAGAGGCTCCTTATTTGCGTGATTGCTGGCCCCACAAGGTAAAAATGGTGGCGTATGTTTTTTGTTTGTTTTTTTCTTCCCGCCCACAGGGTTTGAGTTTCTGACTGTGAGTCAGCTTTCTGGAAATCTTTGTGGAAAGTTAGTAGTGTATGATACTACTAACTCATGCTGTATTTTCCTCTTGACTCAAGGGATCCAAATGCTTTCTAGGCGCGGTCCCAGTTCCAGTACTGGATAGACAGGCTTTCCCTCTAAAGCTCTCCCTGAACTGGCTCCAAACACCCACTCTGTTTCTAAGCATCAGTCCTGAGGCAGTAAGGATGTCATCAAGAAAAGGGACGTAGGCAGATAGACTTCCTGTGGAAGCCAAAACATTTTTCAGTAAAGGAAGCGTGTCTTTGGCATTTTAGCAATGCTTCATAAGAATTTCAGGAGGTCATGTCCTTTATTTTACCGTTTTTGTCTGAATATACATTTTTATATTGTATGGTGTGGTCTTAGTTCTTATAAAAATTTATTAACTAAGGCCTCTTATACAAAGCATTCCAAAGGACTGTTCTGCCCCTTTTCCATTTTTACAAGATAGAGGGAAATAATTTTTAATAAATGGCCCATAGTAACTCATTAGGGTTCAATGGCTTTGTTTTGTTTTTAATCGCAGCATGAAATAATAAAGTTTTTGCAAAAAAGAAAAATAATTAACTAGAAATTCTTGTTATTTCTAGTGGAGTGAAACACAGATCTTAATACAATGTTTGCCTTTATCTGTAAAAACTCTTTTTCCATATAAAGTCTACTTTGTCATATTTATGTAGCTACACCAGATCTTTTTTTTGTTACTGTTGGACTGTTATGACTCTTTACATCCTTTTACTTTCTACTTCTTTGTATCCTTATATTTTAAATGTCTCTCTTGTAAACAGCATATAAAAAAGGGTAAAGAGGCCCTGGCTAGATAGCTCAGTTGGTTAGAGTGTTGTTCCAGTACACCAAGGTTGTAGGATCGATTCCCTGACAGGGCACATACAAGAAACAGCCAGTGAATGCATGAATAAGTGGAGCAGCAAAAACAATGTTTCTCCTGTGTCTCCCTTCCTCTTTCCTCTAAAATAATTTTTTTAAAAAGAAGAAGAAGCCTGGCTGATGTGGCTCAGTGGTTGAGCGTTGACCCATGCATCAAAAGGTTGCTGGTTCCATTCTAGGTCAGGGTACATACCCGGGTTGTGGGCTTGATCCCTAGGGGGGCAGAGGAGGCAGCCAATCAATGTCTTGCTCTCATACCAATATTTCTCTCTCTTTCTCTCTTCCTTTCTTGCTCTCTAATATCAATAAAAAGCATTTTTTTAAAATAAAAGATAAAGAGAACAAGAAAATGAGGAAAGGGAGAAAATATCAGGAAAGAAATAGAAAAAAAAAAAGAAGATAAGAGAAAGAGGGAAGAGGGATCAAATAAGTAACATGACCTCTAACTTAAAGGATTTCCATTGTCAAGACTATGCTTCCAGAGGCTATTTCCATTCTTTCTCTGAAGGATAGACAAAGGAGAAGAGAAGAACTGAAAGGAAATAGGGAGAACGTAGAGACAAAATGGCTGGAAGAGGAGGAGTTAAAATCTCTATAATGTAGGTGTTGATATCTCTGACTGTACTGTAATATGAATTTTTTAAATATTAAATTTAGAGAGATGAGAGAGAGAAAGAGAGATACTGATGTGTCGTTCCACTTATTTATGCATTCATTGATTGTTTCTTGTAGGTGTCCTGATTGGGGATGGAATGTGCAACCTTAGTATATCAGGACAACGCTCTGACCAACTGAGCTACCCAGCCAGGGCTAATGTGAAACTGTACATGTCTTTTTCTCTCTTACAATTTTAGTTTAATGATGAAAAGAAGTTGATGAACTTCCATCAGAATCTTCAGGATATCACTGAAGATCAGCTCAGTTTGGCCTCAATCCACTATATGCGATCTCACTACCAAGAAGCTATTGATATTTATAAGCGAATACTGCTAGATAACAGGTCTGTGTCCTTTCATGTCTACTCAAAATCCATTTTGTTAGTTTCTTCTGTAACTGGTTTAGCCAAAGACATCTCATCCTTTAGATCTAGTATTACCATGTGTTCAAATCTGTTAGCTAATCTGGTGAGCGTAAGAACTCTTTATTGTCTAGATCAAGGTTTTTCCACCTTTATTTCATTATCACCCTTCCCAAAGGAGCCTTTTTAGACCTCCCCCCCCTAATTGCCTTCCCATGGAATTTTAATACCACATATATACTGTATATTGGTTTATGTACTGTATGTATAGCTATCCTTTGTATAAAAATTAGTATAATTTCCCACCTCTTTATAAGAATCAATTATTGCCCCATATATGAGTGATATTTCCCCTATTAATAATGTATGGTCTAAGTGTATCAATTTCAAAGTTGCAGTACATTTTAGGTAATTTGGTGATGAAACTAGAAAAAGTTAACATTGCAACTTTATCACTGACCACTTTGCCTCTCTTTCACATTCCCCAAATATCTCATCCACCTCTCTTCTCCCTTCTTTTGCTTTACTTTCATAGTCTCCCACTCATTCCCATTTTAAGTCATCAGGTCTACTTGCCTTGTCTGTCCCATCTTCTGTATGGTGTGTGCTTATTTGATTTATATTCAATTATGTTGTACTAGAGGCCTGGTGTACAAAATTCGTGCCCTGGAGGGGTGTCCCTTAGCCCAGCCTGCACCCTCTCCAATCTGGGACTCCTTGGGAGATGTCCGACTGCTGGTTTAGTCACAATCTGGGACTGCTGGCTCCTAACCACTAGCCTGCTTGGCTGCCTGATTGCCCCTAATTACTCTGCCTGCCAGCCTTATCATCTCTTAACTGCTCCCCTGCCAGTTGATTGACACCTAACTGCTCCCTTGCTGATCCCATCAATCCCAACTGCCCTGCCCTACAAGGCCTGGTTGCCCCTACCTGTCTTCCCCTGTGGGCCATCTTGTGACAATGTGGGGGTGGCCATCTTGTGATGATGTGGGGGCAGCCATCTTGTGATGCAAGGGTGTGAGGGTCAATATGTATATTACCTCTTTATTAAATAGGATGTTAGTTTTTTTTAATATGAATAGGTAAGAATTAAACTTTCACTTGCTTCTCTAATTGTCAGCCTTTTTTCTACTTATCAAAACATCCAAAATTACAATATCAAAAGAAAAATCCTGCATTGATTATATCTTGCCTTCTTTCTGCAAAAGGCAAATTCATATCCTCTTTGCCTTGCTGTTCTTCTTGGCCGTTAAAAAAGTCTTTGTAGTTTGACAACATTTCTGTTAACGTTTAATTCTTTTATCTAATAGGGAATACCTTGCCCTTAATGTTTATGTGGCTCTGTGTTACTACAAGTTGGATTACTATGATGTGTCTCAAGAAGTTCTGGCTGTTTACCTTCAGCAAATTCCTGATAGCACCATCGCACTCAATCTTAAGGCCTGTAATCATTTTCGTCTTTACAATGGCAAAGCAGCTGAGGTAGTGATGGAAATTTGTTTTTTAACTTAATTCCAGTTCAAATTACCCTATGCTTCCCTATTTATGTCTTGATCAATATCAGTACCCCTTTGTTATTGCCAGTGTGATTCTATATGAACCTAATTATTTCAATATTTATCAGGTCTTCTAAAAAAGAATCTCTGGTATGCCTAATATATTGTAGATGATCTTTTCCTAGATGCCCTACATTAACTCAAATATGTTAAAATCATATTTTCACTTCTTCCTCCAAAATATTTTGAGGCTCTTTGGTTCAGTATCAGCAATATGTAAATCACATCCAATCCCACTGCTCTAGTCCTCATCACTTATTTCAGTTCTTTCCCTGCCTCTAGTCTTGTCCTCTCTGGCCCAACCGGTGAGTTTGCTCCATATGCCATACTCTCTAACTGCCATTACTTTGCATACACCTTTCTCATTCCTGGCTGTCTTCCTTGGGTTGGTACACTTCATAGTCTCCTTCAAGGTTATTGTAAGAATCAATAGTGGTAGACGTTTTATAAATACTTAGAACTTAGCTACCTTATAAGTACTGTGCAGAATACTTTATATCCTTTATTTAGTTTCCCTGACAACCCTGTGGTAAATTCTATTAGAGCTCTCTTTTATAGGAAACTACTGAGAGTACACAGGAGGCCATACTTTGTGACGCCCCCCCTTTTATTTTATTTAACATTTCACATACACACACATGCATGCATATATACACATGTATATAGCTGTAAATATATATAGATAGAGAACATGTACAATACTTTATGTACAGATTTGGTTATTTAAGGGGAGGGGGAAGGTAGGATTGCAGTTGTGAGTATGCAGAACAACTTTGTGTTATTATTTTATTATTTTTCCATACAAACAACTGTAAATCTATTTTTGCCCAACATTGTACAATTTTTTTAAAAGAAGAATTTATTAGAGAAAGAGAGATGAGAGAGAGAGATGAGAGAGAGATGAGAGAGAGAGAGAAAGAGAGATAACAACATCAATTGGCTGCTTCCTGCATGCTCCTATTGAGCCCAAAACCTCCTGGTGGGAATTGAACCAGCAAATTCCTGGTTTATAAAACGGTGACCAACCAACTGAGCCACAGTGGCCAAGTCTTGTGTACTATTTTTAAGTTAACTCTGTGAGGCGACCATGTTTGGAAATTATTTCTTGGGCATTACTTTGTCAGAAGCCACCAAAATTTAAAAGTAAAATTTCTGTATGTGTCAAAAATTTTAAATTCTACCCTTATCCGAAAAACAGTTTTGACTGGTATCATACTAGCCAGAGTAAGAGGAGGAAAGAAAGGAACTGAAACCAGCAAATTGACTATATCAAGGTAAAATTTGTGAAAATGTAATAGCACGGAACTTACTTTGTGCTGACAGGATATTCAACTCCTCAGGGAAACAGTGTGTAGTAGTTGACAGGGAAGGAGGAGGGGTGTAGAGCACATGTCTTTAGCGTAAGGCCAGATTCACTTTCAGTGGCATATGTCAATAAAGGTGGTTAGTTGTGGCAAAAGAAATGCCAGTCAACTAAATTGCTCAGGATACAATCGAACAGTCCATTTATATATTTCATTAAAATACATTCTTGGGTATGCTCATTTCTACTAAAGAGTCCCTTGAGTCTATCTAATTGGCTAGTTTCCAGCATCAGCAGTTTAATAGTAAATTGGGTTTGCAATTTGATCTCTTCAGAATTTTCATCCTTGGTAAGAACAAAGAAATGTATTTTTGCCTTTCTACCTTTAATCAATCTTGGGGATGTTGCTAATTTTATTTGCACATGTTCTGTCTGTAGTCTGGTGTGGATAGCATGGTTAACCAGTATTCTGTAGCTGTAATGCTATCCAAGTCAGGTTGCCAAACTGCACTTCCCATCTCCAAAAGGCATACCTTTTTCATTTGAAATTGTCAATGCAATTTACATATCCTATCTAATAAAAGAGTAATGTGCAGATTGACCATCACTCCAACACACAAGAGCGCTGCCCCCATGTGGACACAAGATGGCCACCACAAGATGGCCAGCAGGGGAGGGCAGTTGAGGGTTATCAAGCTTGCAGGGAAGGGCAGTTAGGGGTGACCAGGTCAGCAGAGGAGGGAAGTTGGGGGCAAGCAGGCTGGCAGGGGAGCAGTTAGGTATCAATCAGGCTGTCAGGGGAGTGGTTAGGGGGTGATCAGGCTGGCAGGCAGAAGTGGTTAGGGGCAACCAGGGAGGCAGGCAGGGGAGCAGTTGGGAGCCAGCAGGCCTGGATTGTGAGAGGGCAGTTGGACATCCCTCAAGGGGTCCCAGATTAGAGAGGGTGCAGGCTGGCTGAGGAACAACCCTCAGCCCCCTGTGCACGAGTTTCATGCATCAGACCTCTAGTATATATATAAAAGCCTAAGTGACCGAATGACCAGTTGACTGGTCGCTCTGAAGCTCACTGACCACCGGGGGACAGACGTTCATTGCACAGGATTGGGTTTCCTCCTGTCTAATTGGGCCTGCGGGGATCAGGCTTTCTCCTATTAAAATCAAGCCTCAGTGGATCAGGTTGAAACCAGCTAACTGACATCCCCCAAGGGGTCCTAGATTGCGAGGAGGCACAGGCCAACTCAAGGGACCCCACTGGTGCCCAAATCCATGCACCCGGCCTCTAGTAAATTTATAATTCTCTACCACTTTGGCCTCATGCTTTCCTTCTTTAGCAACCCTAATAGCTCTTCTCTAATAATCATGAAATAACTTGTAATGATTGACTTAATTCTTAATGCACTTTTAATAACTTGCTTAAGTTTTTACAAGTGTCAAATTTTAGGTCTCAAACCAATATCTATCTGATTCTAAAGCCCTCTAGTCTACTGATCCCTTTATCTATTCCTGCTCTTGTACCATACTACCATACTGCCTTAATTACTACAGCTTTACAATAAAATTTCACAGGGTTCAGTTAGCTAATATTCCATTTAACATTTTTATGTCAATACTTATCATTTTGATTAGTCTATAATTTCTATTTGTCTCACCTATTTCTTTTTCTCTCCTTTTTTGGTCATTTTTTTGGATTGGTTTTGATCGGCTATTTTTTAACTTTATATTTTTCCTTTGCTAGTTTCAGAGGTTATACACTCTGTTTTTATATGTTAGTGCTTCCCATAAAAATTACCATAGACATTCTTCATTTAACCAAGTTTAATGTTAATTTTAATTATCCTCCTAAGCAATACAAAGACTTGATAATATTTTCACGTCATTTGCCACCTTCCTAAATCATATGCTATTTTTGTCTTGTTCTTTAGTATCATATTTAAAAAAAATATTTTTATTGACTTTTTTCATTTTTTTAGAGATAGAGGAAAAACAACATTGATTGATTGTCTTCTGTATGCATCCTAACATGGGACCAACTAAAACCATCCTGGGCATGTACCTGACTGGGAAATGAACAGGCAACCCTTCTATGCATAAGATGACACTCAACCAACTGAGCCACACTGGCCAGGACTTTAGTATCATATTTTTAAAAGTTATTACTGTTAAATCTCTTCATTTATTTCATACTAGAGGCCCGGTGCATGAAATTCATGCATGTGGGGTGGGGGGAGTATGTATCCCTCAGCCCAGCCTGCACCCTCTCCAAACTGAAACCCCTGTGGGATCGGGCCTAAACGGGCAGTTGGACATCCCTCTCACAATCCAGGACTGCTGGCTCCCATTTACTTGCCTGCCTGCCTTCCTGATTGCCCCTAACCCCTTCTGCCTGCCAGCCTGATCACCCCCTAACCACTACCCTGCCAGCCTGATCGACACCTAACCGCTCCCTTGTAGGCCTGGTCATCCCCAACTGCCCTCTCCTGCAGGCCTGGTCACCCCCAACTGCCCTCCCCTGTAGGCCTGGTCACCCCCAATTGCCCTCCCCTGCTGGCCAGGTCACCCCCAGTTGCCATCCCCTGCGGGCCTGGTCCCCCCCCCCCCAACTACTTTCCCCTGCAGTCCTGGTCGCCCCCAGCTGCTCTCCCCTGCAGGCCTGGTCATCTCTAACTGCCCTCCCTTGCAGGCCTGGTCCCTCCCAACTACCTTCCCTTGCTAGCCATCTTGTGGTGACCATCTTGTGTCCACATGGGGGTGGCCATCTTTGATCATATGGGGTGGCCATCTTGTGTGTTGGAGTGATGGCCAATTTGGATATTACCTCTTTATTATATAGGATTACCAACATTTAATTATCATAGTTTTTCCTTTTCTCTTTTTTGGAAGGGTACCTATTTTATTTTTTAATATATATTTTTATTGTTGATAGTTTTACCCATATCTTTCTTTTTTATTTTTACTTGTAACTGAGACCTTCCATCTGGGATTCTTTTTCTATTGACTGAAGTAAAATTTATCCTTCAGGCCCTGGCCAGGTAGCTCAGCTGGTTAACGCCAAGGTTGCAGGCTCGATCCCCATTCAGAATACAAACAAGAATCAACCAGTCAATGCAAAAATAAGTGAAAGAACAAATCAAATGTTTCTGTTCCTTTCTCTCTTTCTCTCTCCCTCCTTTATTCTCTCTCTAAAATTAATAAATAATTTTTTAAAAATTAAAAATAAAGTTTATTCTTCTGATTTCCTTTAGTGAGAGTCTGGTTGCAAATTCTGTTTTTGTTGGTCTTTATTTTGCTTTTTTATATTATAAGATATTTTCATTAGGTATAGAGTACCTATTTATTGGCCCATTGATGACATCTTTCCATGATCTAGCTCCATTTTTATGTTAAGAAGTTAGCTATCATTCTAGCTTACTTGAAAGTAATCCATCTTTTTAATAAAAATTTAATTTTAAAAACTTCTCATTGTTTTTATTTTCTTCAGATTTACTATTATTTAACTAGATGTGAACTTAAAAAATTTTTTTTCCTCATGGAACTTATTGAATTGATGGATTAATTATTCTAATCAGAGAAAATTCTCAAAAAAATTTTTTTCAGATTTTTCTTCTACCCATTATTGCTCATATTTCACTAGAAACTTCAATCAGGCACATATGTTAGACCCTTTTACAGTATTGTCTAATCCTACCCTCTTTTCGTTATTTTCCTCCTTTTGTCTCTCTGTGCTATACTCTGTAGAATTTCTTCACACTTGTTTTCCCATTCACTAATTCTTTTTTATGACATGTCTAACCTACTGTAAAACCTAGTGTAGGGTGTTCCAGGGATTTCAGGACTAGTCAAAGAAACAGATATGACCATGAAATGACAATAGCACCCATAAACTTTATTTGGGTGACTCTGAAATTTTTTTTTGGGGGGGGTGGGTCTTTTAGAGCATGTGACTGGAGGCTATGGCACAGAGACCATCATCCAGATTAGGAGGAGGGCACTAACTCCAGGGAGGAGGGGATTTGGATAGGAGCTCATGTTGTCTAGGGCAGTGATTCTCAACCTTTCTAATGTCGCGACCCTTTAATATAGTTCCTCATGTTGTGTGACCCCAACCATAAAATTATTTTTGTTGCTACTTCATAACTGTAATTTTGCTACTGTTATGAATCATAATATAAATATCTGTGTTTTCGCCGAAGCCAATTTGGCTCAGTGGATAGAGCGTCTGCCTGCAGACTGAGGGGTCCCGGGTTCGATTCCGGTCAGGGGCATGTGCCTTGGTTGCGGCACGTCCCCAGCGGGGGGGGGGGGGGGGGGGGGGCGGTGCAGGAGGCAGCTGATCGATGTTTCTCTCACATCGATGTTTCTGGCTTTCTGTCCCTCTCCCTTCCTCTCTGTAAGAAATCAATAAAATATATATTTTAATAAATAAATAAATAAGTAAGTAAGTAAATAAATGAATAAATAAATAAATAAATATCTGTGTTTTCCCAAGGTCTTAGGCGACCCTGTTAGCAGTTCTCAACCTGTGGGTGTAGAGCCTATTTGAAGTAACAACATGAGGAACTGTATTAAAAAGGTTGAGAACCACTGCTCTAGACAACATAAGTTCCTATCCAAGTGCCCTCCTCCCTGGAGTTACCTTGAAAGAATACACCTGGAAAACTGATGAATATCAGTTTTTGCTAAAGCCCTCCCCTAAGATACTTCCTTCAAGAGAGAGAGGAAAACCCTCAAGACAAAGGACTCAGCTCTTACTCCCCCTCCAGGGAGCCAACCTGCGCCATTTCTGTTCCCCTCCCCCTCTGCAGGTGTGCATCTCTTAAACTCTGAGGGTCCCAAAGAGACTTGCCACCAGTGGAGCCATAGGCAGCAGCCGCTCCTCTCATACTGATCCCCAAACCTGTCTCCATGGTCCCCTTTTCTCTGACTTTCCAGTGAGCCAGAGTTCTCCTGTTGCTTTCTAGGCTAAGCCCTTTCTTGTTTCAATGTCCCCAGCTTTAATAAACATGCCCTCATAATCACCTGGACTCCTCTTGTGAAATCTTTCCTGCATGAAATCAAGAACCCACATACTACCAGCTGGCCCTAGGCAGACCTGTTCAGGGCCAGGTCCCACCCTTTTCACAAAATTTTTGTCATGGAAAACATAGTTGTTTAAAATTTTAAAAAGTTATTTACGTTAATGTATAATAGATTTATATTTTTAATTAAGTGAATACTTAAATTTTTGTTTTAATTCAATAAATAATGATGGTTATAACCCACATAAACAATAGCTGTTTGGGATCCTTAATAATATTTAAGATTATAAAAGTGATCTTGAGATGTAAAAGCTTGAGATTATCTAGCCTAATATTACCCAATACTTTGGAATCGCAGCTGTGATCAAGAGAAGAGATTAATAAAAGGATTGCTGAGTAAACGTGCCCTCCCATCTGAGGTCACATAGAACCAGCTTATAGTGGTTAGTGTGCATAATCAAGAATTTAATCATTTTATCCACAAAACTTTAGCTACCCACTGATGAAAATAGAAAAAGGAGGAAGAGAGGATTACTGAAAATCATAGATTGGCAAGGTAGAAATAGCAAAACTCTGTGGAAGTGGTGAGTCTAGTGTCTTAGTAAAGACATTGGAAATGAATAACCATTTATTCTTAGAGGTGATAAGGGTGTAAGAATGCAGAAGAGATCTAATAAATAATAAAATAGAAGGAAGAAGTATTTTATTTGGTTGATTGATTTGAGGGAGAGAGAGAGAGAGAGAGAGAGAGAGAGAGAGAGAGATGTCCATTTGTTTCACTTATGGATGCATTCATTGGTATGTGCCCTAACCCGGATCAAGTCCGAAATCTTGTGCAGAAGTGATGCTCTAACCAACTGAGCTATCCTTCCAGGTTGGAAAGAGGCATCTTAATTGAGTTATGTAAACAGCAATTCAGCAGGAAGGAGTTACTATGAGAATTCAGCATATAGGTGGAATGGTCAGATTGAAGGGTCAGCCTCAGTTGCTAAACGTTTAAATCCTTGCCCAGCTGATGTTGCTCAGTGGTTGAGTGTCAACTCATATGCCAGGAAGTCACTGGTTTGATTCCTGTTTAGAGCACACATCTGAGTTGCCAGCTCATCCCTAGTAGAGGGTGGGCGGGAACAGATGATCAATGTTGATGTTTCTCTCTCATCAATGTTTCTATCTCTCCCTCTCCCTTTCTCTCTAAAATCAATAACAGAAACATATGTTTAAAAAAGAAACTTTAACTCCTCTATTACCTTTGGTCCTGAGGAAAGACTAACTCGAGGAGTCTTCAGACTTGGGTTCACCAATTTCAAACTTGCTGGTTAGTGTAAGGTTCAAGTCACTAATCTTTTATAGGCCTCAATGATCTCAACTGTAAAATGAGGATAATCATGACTGCATTATTTCTTGGAGTCCTGAGGATCAAATTAAATAGCATGTTAAATTCTTTGAAGCTATAAAGCATTGTGCAAATATGTGGTGTTAGAACTACATACGTGTTGTTTTCATAAGTCTTTCATTTTTCAATTTCAGGCTGAACTCAAAAGCTTGATGGACAATGCTTCTTCTTCCTTTGAATTTGCGAAGGAACTCATCAGGCACAATCTGGTGAAGAATAGTTTCCTGTCTTGAGTGACTTGAGTCCTATCCTATTTCCTACATCTCAGCCATTAGAAAGATGAACGAAGGGAGATAGCTCACCAAATATTCCTCTATTTCAGTGGTTCTCAACCTTCCTAAGGCCATGACCCTTTTAATACAGTTCCTCTTGTGGTGACCCCCAACCATAAAATTATTTTCTTTTATTAAAAAATAATATTTTATTGATTTTCCACAGAGAGGAAGGGAGAGAGATAGAAAGTCAGAAACATCAATGAGAGAGAAAGATTGATCAGCTGCCTTCTGCACACCCCCACTGAGGATGCACCCGCAACCATGCCCCCAACCGGAATCAAACCCGGGACCCCCCACTGAGCCAAACTGGCTTAGGCCATAAAATTATTTTTGTTGCTACTTCATAACTGTAATTTTGCTATTGTTATGAATCGTAATGTAAGTATCTCTGTTTTCCGATGGTCTTAGGCTCTACAGCAGCGGTTGATATTTAGATTACGATTCATAACAATAGCAAAATTACAGTTATGAAGTAGCAATGAAAATAATTTTATAGTTGGAGGTCACCACATGAGGAACTGTGTTAAAGGGTCGTGGCATTAGGAAGGTTGAGAACCACTGCTCTACTTCAAGGGAACTCCTTGCTGTGGAGGAGAGAAAATGTGTTTGTAAAATATCAGGTCCTTTTATCATGGAAATCTTTAGTGGGAGGGCAGTAATATAGAGTATGGGCAAAAGTAGGTTTATAATTATAATACAGAAAAATAATACAATAATAAATAATAATCCAATTGTATTATTGTAAATAATACAACAATAAATATAATAATAAAAGAGAAACATGCAAATTTGACTATACCTTCACTCCTGATTGGCTATGCTACCAGCCAATCAGGAGTGGGGGCAGGGCCAAGTGGCACTAGCGCCGCTCCCAGGGGTGGAGATGAAATGGCAGTGGCAGCGAGTGTCCAGCCCCCGGGCGCTGTGAGCAGAAGTGGCGGTGAGCGCCCAGCCCCTGGGGCTGGGTGGTCACAAGCAGCCAGGGCTAAGCTGAGCAGGGCGATGGCTGGGTGCCCAAGGCCTAAAGCAGGCTGGGGTGAGCCATCAGTTGAACATCCCCTGAGGGCTCCCAGTATGTGAGAAGGGGCAGGTTGGGTTGAGGGACCACCCACCCCTAGTGCACAAATTTCGTGCACTGGGCCCCTAGTACAAGAATAAACTGTTTCATGTACTCATAACTGTAAACCTACTTTTGCCCATATAGAGGGTGGGGCATAAGTAGGTTCACAGTTGATCATATGGAAAATAACACAATAATTAATAATAGCCCAAGAATAAACTCTGTATCTTACAACTATAAACCTACTTTTGCCCCACCCTGTATATAGGAGAGGAAATATATATATATATATATATATATATATATATTTCTTTTTTATTCTAAGTTCTTCTGGGTGATCTAATAATAAATTGACATGAGACAGATTAACAAGAGAAAATAACCAAGTGCATTACAAATAAGAGTTTCACTAGGATATATATGGGTCTTGAGGACAAACAGGCTCATAAGCTATCTTGAGCTAAGGAAAAAGGAAGTAGTGATTTATACTTCAAAGGAAAGTTAAGCAATTGACAGGAAGATGCAAAGAAGCAAGCATTTGGTAAACAGTGTTTTTAGTAGGGCCACCCAGAAGCAATGGGTCTCTAGTAGTCAACAAACAAGGCTGTTGAGTTCCTTCCTGTATACCATACTTAGGTGCACATGAAAATACAGTTACCTGTGATAGCTCCCTTCCTGGCCAGGTGTTTCTATCTAAATTCCTTCACGCAGATAGGGGAGGTAAAAGGCTCAGAGAAAATTATATAAACTCCTTCATGGGGTTTTTGATGTAGAATATCTATCTAGAAAAAAGTTTCATGAATGATTGAGTTTTCTGCAGGTTTTTAAATATATATATATTTTTTAAATTAATTTGAGAGAGGAAGAAAGGGAGATAGAAACATCAGTGATGGAAAAGATCATTGATTGGCTGCCTCCTGCATACCCAACACAAGGGATCAAGCCTGCAACCTGGGCATGTGCCCTGAATGGGAATCAAACCATGACCTCCTGGTTCAGAGGTTGGTGCTCAACCACTGAACAACACCGGCCAGGCTTCTGCAGTTTTTATGAAGAGAAAAGGAAATATATGCAATTCATTTATCTGTTTTTTATACTTAGTATAATTTAGATAATGGCTTTTTTTCTTTTAAAAAATATATTTTTATTGATTTCAAAGAGGAAGGGAGAGGAAGAGAGAGAAATATCACTGATGAGAATCATTGATCAGCTGCCTCCTGCACGTCTGCTATGCCCTTGACCCAGGCATGTGCCAGAATCGAACCCAGACCCTTCAGTCCTCAGGGTGATGCTCTATCTACTGAGCCAAACCAGCTAGGGCTTTTCTTTTTTATTAATCCTCACCTGAGGATATTTTTTCCATTGATTTTTTTTATAATATATTTTTACTGATTTCAGAGAGGAAGGAAGAGGGAGAAGGAGATAGAAACATCAATTGATGAGAAACATCATTGATTGGCTGCCTCCTGCACACCCAGCACAGGGGATCAAGTCCACAAGCTGGGCATGTGCCCTGGCCGGGAATTGAACCATGACCTCCCAGTTCATAGGTCTACTCGCAACCACTGAGCAACACTGGCCAGGCTCCACTGATTTTCAGACAGTGGAAAGGAGGGATGAAAGAAGGGAAGGAGGATGAAGTGAAACAAAAGCATTGATGAGAGAGAGAGACACATCAATTGATTGCCTCCCGCATGCACCCCGACTGGCACTGGGGATGGAACTTGCAACCTAAATATGTGTTCTTGACTGGGGATTGAACCCATGACACTTTGGTGCATGGTCCAATGCTCTAACTACAGAGAAATACCAGCCAGGACAGCTTAAAAAAAATTTTTTTATTGATTTTTAGACTGAGAAAAAGGAAGAAGGAGAGAGAGAAACATCAACGTGAGATCTAAACATCCATTAACTACTTCCTGCATACCCCCTACTAGGGATTGAGCCAGCAAGCTGGGCATATTCCCTGATAAGGAATCAAACTGGCAACCTTTTGGCGAATTGGACAACACTAGACCAACTGAGTCAAACCAGCGAGGAGTAGATAATGGCTTTTTTTTTTTTTTTTTTAAGTAAAGTCAAGGTCTTGTGTATAGAGAGCTTCAAAATATATTCATTCTTCCCTGGTAGTGTGGTTCAGTTGGTTGGGCATCATCCTTTGCACCGAAAGGTTGCCAGTTTGATTCCTGGTCAGGGCACATGCCCGGGTTGCAGGTTCAATCTCCAGTAGGAGGTGTGCAGGAGGCAGCCAATTGATGTGTTAGTATCACATCGATGTTTCTCTCTTCCTCTCACTCTACAAAATCAATAAAAGTATTTAATATATATATATATATATATATATCCTATCTAATAAAAGAGTAATATGCAAATTTGACCGTAGCTTTGCTACACCCACAAGCCATGCCCACCAGCCACACCCACCGGCCAATCAAGAGCAAATTATGCAAATAAACCACAACCAAGATGACTGCCGCCACTGAGACCAGGAGGAAGGCTTGGGTTTCCTCGGCAACAGAAGAAGCCAAGCTTTCTGCCTGCCTAGGCCTCCACTTAATGTTACAAAGTTTCAATTATAAAAGATACAGAAATGGCGGCAGCCACTGAGCTGGAGAGAACAGAGACTTGGGTTTCACTGGCAAAGGAGAAAGCCAAGCTTTCAGTCTGCCGTTGCTGGCCTAGGCCTCCACTCTAGGCTGCAATGTTTCAAACAGAAATGGCTGCTGCCCTGGAGCCAGCAGAAGGCTTGGCTCCGCTCCAGGCTACAAAGTTTCAATTGTAGACATAGATTAATCCCAGATCCCAGGGCCTCCACTTGGGTTGCTGCGGGGTGTGGCTGGCCTGCAAACCTCCACAGGCCCCTTGCCCAGGCTGCCCCTCACCCCAAGGGAACCCCCACCCTGATTTGGGACACTCTTCAGGGCAAACCAGCTGGCCCCCACCCATGCACCAGGGCTCTATCCTATCTAATAAAAGAGTAATTTGCAGATTGACCATCAATCCAACACACAAGAGGGCTGCCTTCATGTGGTCAAAGATCCTGCCCCCATGTGGACAAAAGATGGCCACCACAAGATGGTCAGCAGGGGAGGGCCATTGGAAGGTTCCAGGCCCTGCAAGGGAGGGCAGTTGGGCACTATCAAGCCTGAAGGGGAGGGCAGTTAGGGGTGACCAGGCCAGCAGAGGAAGGAAGTTGGGGGCAAACAGGCTTGCAGGGGAGCAGTTAGACATCAATTAGGCTGGCAGGGTAGTGGTTAGCAGGTGATCAGGGTTGCAGGTAAAAGTGGTTAGGGGCAACCAGGGAGGCAGGCAGGTGAACAGTTTGGAATCAGCAGTCCTGGATTGTGAGAAGGATGTCCGATGCCCTACCAGGATCTGGCCTAGACGGGCAGTCGGACATCCCTCGAGGGGTCCCAGATTGGAGAGGGTGCAGGCTGGGCTAAGGGACATCCCCCGCCCTCCGTGCACGAATTTCATGCACCAGGCCTCTAGTATTTATATATGCATCTTTTCAAATAATGAGTACCACCTATATTATATATAGTGCTAGGGGCTGAGAGTACACAGTAAATGCAAAGTTCTTTGTCATGTGGAGCTTATATGCTGGTGGGTATAACAGATAAACGTATAAAATATGTAAAATGATAAGTGCTATGAATAAAAATAAAGGAGTATAAGGGTATAAGACTGATAATGAAAATAGATTTTAGATAGGGTAAAAAAAATATTTAAATACAAGGATCAAAATCAAAGGAATGGTGAAGGCAAATGGTTAGAAGCACAGGTAATAGTTAGGTAATAATATATTCAGTGAATGATAAAAGTTCTCAAGATATAAACTGATTCCCCAGGGCTATAAGAGTTGGGCATCATGTAGCTACTCATAAGCTACCCGAAACATTACCACCAGTAAATATATTTATACTCATTGCCATAATAACACAGCTTCTTCATCTCTAGGTTGTCTTCCGTGGAGGTGAAGGGGCTTTGCAGGTTTTGCCTCCCCTGGTTGATGTCATTCCTGAAGCAAGGCTAAACTTAGTGATTTACTACCTTCGTCAAGGTAAGAAAATTTTGTCTTAGTTTTGCTTATAAACATACACTTTAGAACATTTAATCTCTAATTGAACTATTTGCTTAGCTTTTAAAATTCACAATACTTTCAAAAATATATTTGCAATAAGTTCACAGGACAGAGCAATATTTTTGGTTATTTGTGGTGCCTTTCTGGCAGTTCTTTCTTTTTCCTAGGGTTTCCCTATCTTATATAATATCCTATATAATAAATAGGTAATATACAAATTGACCATCACTTCAACACACAAGATGGCCAACAGGAGAGGGCAGTTTTGGGCGATTAGGCCTGTAGGGGAAGGCAATTGGAGGAGACCCAGGCATGTAGGATAGGGTAGTTGGGGGACCATGCCTGCAAGGGAGGGCAGCTGGGGGGGACCAGGCAGGCCTACGGGGGAGGGCGGTTGGGGGCAGCCAGGCCAACAGAGGAGAGCAGTTAGGGATGACTAGGCCAGCAGGGGAGGGCAGTTAGAGGTGACCAGACCAGCAGGGGAGGGCAGTTGGGAGCCACCAAGCCAGCAAGGGAGGGCAATTGGGGGGGGACCAGGCCTGCAGGGGAGAGCAGTTGGGAGAGACAAGGTCTGCAGGGGAGAGCAGTTGGGAGGGACAAGGCCTGCAGGGGAGGGTAGTTGGGGGTGACTAGGCCAGCAGGGAGGGCAATTGGGCCAGCAATTGAGCAGTCAGGCATCGGTCAGGCTGGCAAGGGAGTGGGGGTTATCAGGCTAGCAGGCAGAAGCAGTTAGAGGCAATCAGGCAGGCAGGCATGCGAGCGGTTGGGAGCCAGCAGTCCTGGATTGTAAGGGTTGTCCCAGTCGAATCATGTCTAAATGGGCAGTCAGACATCCCTCATGGGGTCTCATATTGATGAGGGTGCAGGTTGGGGTGAGGGACACACACACCCCTGCGCACAAATTTTGTACATCGGGCCTCTAGTCGATATAAGGCTAATATGCAAAGTATACCCTCAGGAGTTTGACCAGGAGATTGGAAGTTTGATTGCTTACTCTGACGTGTGCTTCCTTTGCTCCACAGGGCAGTGTGGAGCAAAGGAAGGCCTGTCCCAGCAGCCAGAAGACCCCGATCAGCTCTTATACCAGCCAGGCCTAGGAACCCTATTGTGCACAAATTTTGTGCACTAGGCCTCTAGTGTATAATATACCTCAAGCATGTCAAACTCATGGCCCACAACAAATATTTTTGTGGCCCAGCCAATATAATAGTATGTAAGAAATATTTTAATAAAAATTTCATAATTTAATTTTTACAATATTCTGTTTTACATAATCCTATATAATAAAAGAAACATGCAAATTTGACCATACCTTCGCTCCTGATTGCCTGTGCTACCAGCCAATCAGGAGCGGGGGCATGACCAAGTGGCCTGAGCGCTGGGCCTAGGAGTAGAGATGAAATGGCAATGGCGGTGAGCACCCAGCCCCCGGGCGCTGTGAGGGGAAGTGGCAGTGAGCTCCCAGCCCCCGGGGCAGGTGATCGCAGGCAGCTGGGGCTGAGCTGAGCAGGGTGATGGCGAGGCTTTAGACCTTGGGCAGGCTGGGGGTGAGCCATCAGTTGGACATTCCCTGAGGGCTCCCAGTATGTGAGAGGGGGCAGGTTGGGTTGAGAGACCACCCACCCCCAGTGCACGAATTTCATGCACCGGGCCCCTAGTTATTAATAACAGACTACAACGTTCACTAATGACTGATTCTATAATCATGTTGCATTCATTTTCTTTATGCGTCTCATGCACAGGCACACCATTTCACTCCACTAAAATTAGCAGTGAATATTTTAGCAGCCAATTGCTACTAGTCTTGTACTGACTTGTTTGGTGTGCACAGCATTAAATATTTTGCTTTCAGAGTACCAGAAAAATAGGTTTATTTACATTATGCTTATTAATTTGTGCAGTGATAGTCTGTTAAGTTAATGTTCAAGAAAAAAATGTTAATTTTAATTAAAGTGTTCTTTTATTTTATGTTAATGATTACTTATTTATTTCAGCCCTTTGTATTCAGCATATCTCTATAGAAATAAACCTATATTTCTATGAGAATTGAAGCTTTCGTTGTTTTGCGACCCACATAAACTTAAAACTTGTTTATTTGGCCCAAGTTAGCCTTTGAGTTTGACATGCTTGATGTACATCCACATCTTAAGTATTTTTTATCATTACCTGTTTTTTATTTTCTCTAGTTGTTTGCCTATTTCTTTGTACTCTTGGTTTCTTATGAAAAAATATTTTGATTCAGAGAATGTGACAGTTATTGCTCTTAAGTAAAATTGTTAGACGTATCCTAAAGCAGTTTTTTATCTAACAGTTATAAGTACAGGGTCGTAGTGGCCACACATTGGTGGTGGCACTCCATCATGGACTTCAGACTAACAGTGTGGGACTTTTTAGATACATGGTAGAAATCAACCAGACAACATAATCCTCACTGAGGAAAATGTAAGTGTTGATTAAAATATAATCATGAACTTGCAAACAGTTCTCTCTATGTGATATGTAAGCACAAAGAAATATACTTTGTGATAAGAAATATCTGCCCTTGCTGGTTTGACTCAGTGGATAGAGCATTGGCTCTTGGACTGAAGGGTCCAGGTTCAATTCTGGTCAAGGGCATGTACTCCGGTTGCAGACTTGATCCCTGGCCTTGGTTGAGCATGTGTGGAAGACAACCAATAGATGTGTCTCTCTCACATCAATGCTTTTCTCTCTCTCTTTCTCTCCTTCCCTCCCTTCCACTCTCTCAAAAAATAAATGGAAAGATATCCTCAGCTGAGGATTAACAAAAACCAAAACAAGAAACATCTTATATTTTTTATAAATTAATATTTTAATTGTCTTAATTTTTATTATAAAATTTTTCAGATATAAACAAAAATAGTGTGGATACCATTTAATCATCCCAGATTCAATGGTTTTTTAAGATATTGATGATCTTTTTTCACTTATCCTCCCTCTTGTTCTTTTTGTTGCTGAGATGTTGGAAAGCAAATCACAGACTTATGTCATTCCACTCCTACATGCTTAATATAGGGGTTAGCAAAAGTAGATTTATAGTTGTGAGTACATGAAACAGAGTTTGTTCTTGTATTATTATTATATTATTTAATAATTATATTTACTTATATTATTTGTCTTATTATTATTTCTTATCTTTACTTAGGCTTTATCTTTTAGATAATGATGATGGATAATTTAACCTACTTTTGTCCACCTCTGTATGTATCTTTTTTTATTGTTAAACATTATGAAAATGGTTGTTTTTCTTAGATAACTATAGTGTCACTGGTATATAATACCAATCTATATTCTTTGCTTGAACATTTTTTTTTAAAGATATTTTATTGATTTTTTTTTTTACAGAGAGGAAGGGAGAGGGATGGAAAGTCAGAAACATCGAAGAGAGAGAAACATCGACCAGCTGCCTCCTGCACACCTCCTACTGGGGATGTGCCTGCAACCAAGGTACATGCCCTTGACTGGAATCGAACCCAGGACCTCTCAGTCCGCAGGCCGACACTCTATCCACTGAGCCAAACAGGTTTCGGCTGCTTGAACATTTTTTAAGTGCTCCATGGCTTAATATGAATTTTCTAAGGATATCTTTAGGATAACTATTCAACACTGAACCTGACAGAGACTTAGAGGACAGATAGAATAGATCATAATTCTCATGAATGTTGGAGTACTGAAGGCTCTTTCTTACTTTTTGTTTTAGAAGAGTACTGAAATACGGACTAGTATAGCAACTTATTTTTTATATTTCAGATGATGTACAAGAAGCTTATAACTTAATCAAGGATTTGGAACCTGCTACTCCTCAGGTAATTAAGAATGTGTTATATTTTTACTAACCAAGTTCTGTTTAAAATGGAACTTTGGAATAGTAGCTGGAAGGCATACTAAAGAAGATTACTGTTTAGAATCCCAGGAAAGTCCATGTATTGATTTAGGAATGTTTTGTGAAACTGTTGATACAAGAATGAATGTTCTGGGGTTTGGGTATTTTTAAACTTCCTTATGTGTGGTCATTTCCCCCAAAGAGTTGAGGTTTAAAAATACTGGAAGCTAGAATTCTGATGAAAGCGATGACTTACTGGTATATCGCTAATATAGTTGCCTGCAACTTGTCTCCCCGCCACACCTGATTATTAGCTCCTTGGGTCTGCGTTGTATCTCCAATGCTATGTACACTAAGCACACAGTAGTCATTTTTCTTATGGAGTGAAAGACCCCAGAAGTCTAAACAGATGTATTTCTCAAATGCATTAAAAGCTTTAGCATCTTCTGTATGATTCTTTTTAGGGAACTTCTTAAAAAAGAGAGAGTGAGCACCCATATAAAGATTGATAAAGCTGCCCTAACCGGCTTGGCTCAGTGGATAGAGTATTGACCTATGGACTGAAAGGTCCCAGGTTCGAGTCTGGTCAAGGGCATGTACTTGGTTGCAGGCACATCCCCAACAGGAAGTGTGAAGGAGGCAGCTGATCAATGTTTCTCTCTCATCCCTGTTTCTAACTCTCTAGCCCATTCCCTTCCTCTCTGTAAAAAAAAAATCAATAAAATATATAGTTTTAAAAAATTGATAAAACAGCTAAGGAAAGTGTCTGTTAAAGAATAGAGTCAAATCTCATAAGGATATAGGGGAGGCCCTAGGACTCCAAAAGAGAATGCTTTATGGATGGAAACTAAGAACACTTTATTTTTTTAAAGAAAGTATCACTAGCAAAGGAAAGTTATTATAGCATTGAAAAGAGGAAATAATGTATATGAAATGGTCACAGAGAATGGCAGTGGCTGACAAGGTGATACAAATTATTATGTAAACATTTTTACTATTAATTTATTTCCATTATATTGATATGAATCAAAACTTAACTCCTAGAAGTTTCCACTGAGTTATTTCTGCTTAAGATTGAGAATTTACAAAGATTGTGGGTTCTGTTATATGGACGCCTGCCTGTTGGAACCAAATGAATATCTCTTAATTCTTTCATTCAGGCCAGGGATAGAACAGAGAAAAGTGACTCTGGGTAACTTTTGGTAATATATGTGAAGTACTGAGTTGTTGCAAATAATTAACTTGAAAGATATCTCATAGCTCCACATTCCTTTGAAATCAATCAGTGTTATTGCATGTTTCCAGGAGTATATCCTCAAGGGAGTGGTCAATGCAGCCCTGGGCCAGGAAATGGGATCGGTGAGTATGAAGTCACTGGTAATCTATAGTTTGCAAAGTTACAGTGTATGGAAAACAAACAAACAAACAAAGGTGTATGTTCGTTCAACTACCAGCAAGCTTACAAATAGGCTTTTCTGTAGTCCTCATTTCTCCATATCCCCCAATCAGGTCCCATTGTAAAAAGAATTGTGTTAAAGACAAAAAAAAGAGAAAAGTCTTTAATGCTAAGAATTGTTGCTTTGTTTAAAAAGAGCCCAATTTTTAAACGGTGTATATATCTAATAACAACAAATCATTGCACAGCTTCATTCTTATTTTCAGTGACTTGTTTTTCAATATTGTACACCTCTGAGCTATAATTTTGGCATCTGTAAAATGGGAATAATTATTTCTATAGGAATGCTTTTTATAAATATAAGAACTGTATCTAAAATTAAGCTCTTATCTAAATATTATTCATTTAACATTCTAAAAAGAATAAGAATTATTTTATTCTTTAGAATTCTAACATTCTAAATAATAATAAGTTCTTCTTGGAACAAAATGGGATATAAATAAATCTTCAGCTTACTTCACAGAGCCTCATTAAACAGATAGGCTATAAATAGTTATTGAATATATGAATGAGTTTGTTTAATAAGTACTTCTTGTTATAACATAGTCATACTACAAGTTCTAATATATAGTAAAAGAGCAATAAATGTTTGTTATGTGAATGAATGAATACATGAGTTAGTTCATTTAATGATTGTACTTTTAGGATAGAACTTTGGGATGGATTTTTTTTTTCTTGTTTTCTATCTGACCCAGAGTAGGTTTTTTTTTTTTTTTAATATATATATATTTTTTTACCTTTATTGTTCAGTTTATTAATTACATTTTCTGCCAATAGCTCCCCTCCACCCAGTACCCATCCCGCTCTACGCCCTTACCTCCCCCCATCCTCTGTCCTCTCCCATAGTTGCAAGATTTTTGTCCAGTCTCTTGCTGTACTTCCCGCACCCTGTTTCTCACCAAGCATTATCAGTCCATTCCCTCTCTATGTCCATGATTTTGTTCTATTCCTCATTTTATCCTGATCATCAGGTTGTTAATTCACTTGATTTTTAGATTCATTTGTTGATAGATGTGTACTTGTTGTTCGTAATGTACATTTTTACCTTTTTCTTCTTCCTCTTCTTAAACAATACCTTTCAGCATTTCATATAGTGTTGGTTTGGCGGTGATGAACTCCTTTAGCTTTTTCTTATCTGCGAAGCACTTTATCTGATTTTCAATTCTGAATGATAGCTTTTCAGGATAGAGCAATCTTAGTTGTAGATTCCTGCTGTTCATTATTTTGAATATTTCTTGCCACTCCCATCTGGCCTGCATCGTTTCTATTGAGAAATCTGCTGACAATCATATGGGTGCTCCCTTATAGGTAACTAACTTTTTTTCTCTTGCTGCTTTTAATATTCTCTCTTTATATTTTGCTCTTAGTATTTTAATTATGATGTGCCTTGGTGTGGTCCTCTTTAGATTCCTATATTTTGGGGTTCTGTGCACTTCTTGGGTTTTCAAGTCAATTTCTTTCGCCAGGTGGGGGAAGTTTTCAGTCACTATTTCTTCTAGTAGGTTTTCATTATCTTGCTCTCTCTCTTTTTCTGGCACCCCTATAATTCTGATGTTGGTATGCTTGAGGTTGTCCCAGAGGCCCCTTACACTGTCTTCAGTTTTTTGGACTCTTTTGGCTTCTTGCTTTTCCAGCTGAGTGGATTTTGCTTTTTTGTATTTCAAATCTTTGACTTGGTTTTTGCGGTCGTCTGGACTGCTTTTAGGTTTTTGTATAATATTTTTTGTTTCAGTCAGTGTATGCTTAATTTCTAGTTGGTCTTTTTTCATATCCTCGTAGGTGTTGTTCATTTCTTTGTAGGTGTTATTTATTTCGGCATAGTTCTCATTAATTTTCTCGGCCTTTTCTAGTAGCCTCTTCATAAACATAATTACTGTGGTTTTAAACTCTATGTCTAGTCGTCTTTTTTCCTCCATTTCTTTCACAGCTGAGTTCTTTCCTTTTCTCTGCATTGTGGTTGCTTTCCTGAGTTGGTTCCTTGGCGGTGTGTGATAGGTATCCTCTAAGGAACAGTGGCTCAGCTTCCTTCCAGAGTAGGTTTTTGTGGGGTTTTTTTAATCCCTCATTCGATGATATTTTATATTGATTTTTAGAGAGTGGGAGGGGGAAAGACAGAGAGAGAAATATCAATGTGAAAGAGACATATCAATTGGTTGCCTCCTGCATGCGCCCTAACCAGGGCCCGGGCCAAGAGGAGCCTGCAACCTTGCCCTTGACTAGAATCAAACCTGGGACCCCTCATTCTGCAGGCTTGACATTATATCCACTGAGCCAAACAGGCTAGGGCCAGAGTAGGTGTTAATTTAGTTTCAGGTTATCATTTTCTAGTTCTGTGCTAATCAAAATTCGTTTTGTTTGGGAGGATTTAAAACAAGAATATGTATTAAATCCTGATAAGTATGTTAAAACTGTAAAGTATAATATAAATAAAATATTTTCATTTTATTCCTCTATAGAAGCTCTGCTTTGTTTTTCAGAGGGATCATATGAAAATTGCCCAGCAGTTCTTCCAGTTGGTGGGAGGATCAGCTAGTGAATGTGGTATGTCTAAAATATGTACTTATGAACATGATCCATAATTTAAGCTGGTTGTATTGTACTGTCAGTCATCAAATGGTATACAAGACGCCAATGAGCTAATTAATTAGGAGTCATTTATTATGCTCGGCCCAGAGGTAGGTGTCTCTTTCCAAATCTTTGAGCCCCAAAATAGAGGAAATGTCTCGTATTTATACTTTTCAAGCCTCTTTGTTTGCAGATATTACAAATAACTCTGTGTGAGTTATTGTTACCGACAGTTGTAACCTTGAATACATAATGAGTTTGTACTTAGCATAAGAATATGGGAATTATTATCAGTATTAGTCTATTACATTGGATGGCTAGCTTGCAAAGTCAGGCAGTTAAGTTTATCTTTTTCTATTATTTGAACTAAAAACGAAGTCATTTTACAGAATAACAGATTTTCTTAAAGTGACAGAATTTATAATGACAGAGTTTACAGGACTAGGGACTATCAAACAATAGCAGAGAATTCAAACAACAGTTTTATACAAGATGGAGATTACTATGCTTCAGTTGTAGACTGATCAAGTTTGAGTCTTTGGCAAGCATGTCAAACTCACGGCTGGTGAGCCCCATGCCTCGTTTAAATAAATAAAATATTATTAATCTAACATTCTAAAAAGAGTAAGAATAAGGGATACATCTATTAGGTTTCCTCCCATTATGAAGTGGAGAGTCAGATATAGGAGAGAATATTGGAATTAGATCTTTTCAGCATCTCAGCTGGAATAGGATGAGAGAATTTAGAAACAGAGAAGAATAAATATACTTTTTAGTTTGAGTTTTTAATTTTTTATTTGTTTTTTTATTTGAAATGGTAACTTTAATTGATTATTCAAGAGTTCTTGTAGATATTTTTTTCCTAGTGGGTCATTTGACTTTTAACTTTGCTTGTCGTATTTTTTCTCATATTAAACTATTTAAATCTTATTTAATTAAGTTTATCCTCTCCATAATGGATTCTAACATGGGTATCAAGCTTAGACAGTGCTTTGACCCCTGCAGTTATATAATATTCACCCATATTTCCCAGAAGTCATTTTGTGGCTTTATTTCTATTATTAAAGTATTGATTTCATCAGTCAAGATTTAGTGTAAGACTTGAGGAAGAGCTATAAAAAGGACCAATAACCAGTGTGAACTGGTATGGCTGTTCGTACCTGTTGTCTATGGCCAGCATCTATTCTGATGATGTGTTCATGCTGAATTGGTTGTTAAATATTTTTATCACCCCTGGATATTTTTTTTCAAATGTTTCACCAAAACCATTTATCAAATAATATTTCTTTTCCCCATTTCGTTCATTCATACTACAAAAATGTATTGAGGTGTTGGGGATATAGCAGTAAACAAAACTAAGATCCCCCTTCTTTTGTGGAACATACAGTCTAGTGTGACAGACTATAAACATAACAGATAAATAGATTATATACTATATATGACTATGATGAGTTGCTATGTGGAAAATTGAGCAGAAAAAGGACAAGGAGGATTGGGAGTTCCAAGTGTGGAGGTTACACTAACCATCTGCTGCCTCAAATAGGAATATGATATCAGACAGATGGTTGGGTCAGGATCAGGTAATTCCATGGCAAATTTATTCTCCATTTGAGATTGAAAGTGCTAGGCTTGCCTGGCCAGCATTGCTCAGTGGTTGAGCATTGACCTATGAACCAGGAGGTCACAGTTCAATTCCCGGTCAGGGCACATTCCCCAGGTGGTGGGCTCGATCCCCAGTGGGAGCGTGCAGGAGGCTGCCGGTCAATGATTCTTTCTCATCGATGTAATATATCTCTCTCCCTCTCCCTTCCTCTCTAAAATCAATAAAAAATATGTATTTTTTAAAGGGCCAGGTTGTCTTAGATGAGTAATGATGGAGATCATGCCACATTAGTTATTTGTGGAGTTATCAGATTTGGGCAAGAAAAAAGAAAGTGATCTGGAGAATACTGTAGCCTGCAGGCCATGTGTTCATTTTGAACCCAGAGTTAACACAAAGAGAGATTATTGGTCACTCTAAAGTACTGTGATCTCCATTATGCTGAGGTTTTGTCCACTGAACATAATCTATAATTTCAGAATCTAGAAAGCTGTCTTGTGCCCTGACTGGTTTGACTCAGTGGATAGAGCATAGGCCTACAGACTGAAAGGTTCCAGGTTGGATTCCGGACAAGGACGTGTACCTTGGTTGCCGGCATATCCCCAATAGGGGATGTGCAAGAGGCAGCTGATCGATGTTTCTCTCTCATTGATGTTTCTAACTCTCTATCCCTCTCCCTTCCTCTCCGTAAAAAATCAATAAAATATATATTTTTAAAAAATAGAAAGCTGTCTTGTAATACATTCTGATCTCTAAATTATAAATAACTGAAGTTTCTGCTAAAGATGCCTTTTAGTTTCATGAGTAGACATGGTATCTGTTCTCATTCCATTTCAGATACAATTCCAGGGAGACAGTGCATGGCTTCTTGTTTTTTTCTGCTCAAGCAATTTGATGATGTCTTGATTTACCTCAACTCATTTAAGGTCAGTATAGAATTTTCTAGATGACTTTGTATACAAAATACTACATATAATATGTCAGAGAGAAGATATTCTTAGAGATGGCCTTTTTATTATAGTGGCATCAGCTAATTCCTTATACTTATTTTGTGTTTATCTTATAGAACTGATATTTTTCTATTTTATATGATAATGCTCAATGTGACCTATTCTTGGGATTTTTTCAGAGTTACTTCTATAACGATGACATCTTTAACTTTAATTATGCCCAAGCCAAAGCTGCAACAGGCAATACCAGTGAGGGTGAAGAGGTGGGTACCTGCCTTGGAAGGCATTGTCTAAAAACATTGTTGTCTTTTTCTCACTGAAATAAAATGTTCCAGGGTAAAGGACTATTGAAAATTTCTTTGTTCTTAGGTCACATTAGAAAGTACAATCTGAATAGATACATAGATTTTATGACCACACTAATGTTTTCCTTTTTTGATAAATTTTATAAAAGTATAATATACATGGAAAAAATATACAAAGTATACACTGAGTGGCCAGATTATTATGATCTCTGAACACATAATAATCTGGCCACTCAGTGTACTTATGTATAAGAGGAAGCTTCTAAATCTTTGATATGTCATAGGATCAGGAGATAGCCCGCATCCTCTGGCTAGTAAGTTCTCTGCCTCTTTCTAACTGCCCACAATGCAGTTTTTATATATGGAAAAACCTTATTTTAAAATCCCAACTCTGTGATCAGTCTACACTGAGTGGCCAGAGTATTATGCATTCAGAGATCATAATAATCTGGCCACTCAGTGTATAGCTTGATGAATTTTTTAAAGGCTATAAAACCAAATAATTAGAACCTAAATCATGAAACAGAATATTATCATAATCCTAGAAACCCCTTCATCCCCTCTTTGACTCAATCTGTTTACTATAAGGCTAACAATGATCTTGCTTCTAACTTTATAGAAGCGATTTGTTTAAATTATTCAAAATAATTCAGTTGAATTATTCGATTGAATTGCATTATTCAACAAATTATTTTACTAATTTCCATTATGATTCCTTTTTTGAATGAATTACTTTAAAATGTTTCATGATTTTCAAACATGCATTATCCTTTTCAGGTTTTAAATTTTTATTTCTAACTTAATTGTACTGTGGTCACAAATGTGGTCTATGTAACACCAATCCTTTAAAATTGCCCAGTAGCATGGTCATGCATTCTTGAAAATAATATGTATTGTCCAATTGTTAATTGTTTTTTTCAAGTCTTTTATATCCTTATCAACGTTTTGTCAGTTTGTGATATCAATAACAGAGAAGTATGTTAAAATCGCAACAATTTTGTCCTTAACTGTCTTAGCAGCCTGTAGAGAATTTGATCATCTACAAGGCTATGTTAAACATTAATGTAAGATAAACAGATATGAATGTTTTTACTATAAAACCATCTTCATGTTTATTCCCTTTCTTTCCTCTTCTTGCAGGTTTTCCTTTTAATACAAAGTGAGAAGTTAAAAAATGATTACATTTACCTCAGTTGGTTAGCTCGATGCTGTGAGTCTTTTTTTTACTGTAATTTTTTTATTTTTTAATTATAGTTGACATACAATATTATATTAGTTTATAGTTGACATACAATATTATATTATATCTTACTGTTATCACCCTGATAAATCGAGTACCTGTCTGGTACCACATGTAGATATTATAATATTGACTGTATTCCCTATGCTGAACTTTATATCCCCATGACCATACTGTAAGTCTTTTTTAATATATATGTATTTATTGATTTCAGAGAGGGAGGGAGAGAGAAAGAGTAAAAACATCAGTGATGAGAAGGAATCATTGATAGGCTGCCTCCTGCATGCCTCACACTGGGGATCGAGCCCGCAAACTGGGCATGTGCCCTGACCAGGAATTGGATCTGTGACCTCCTGGTTCACAGGTTGACGCTCAACCACTGAGTCACGCCAGCTGGGCTGTGAGTCTTCTTTCAAATGTTGTAGAAGAATTATCTTTTGTTTCCTGCTATATAATCTTCTGGATGGAAATTATACTGATCATTTTCTAATTTTGTTTTGTGCTATAAAATAAGTGAACAATGAAATCATGTTATTAATGCTGGTCAGTTAGGGAGGCCATGTACATATATAATTTTAACATGTGATTAGGTCTGCCGAGTAGCATTGACCTAGCATGTCCAGCCCTGAAAGATGTCAGGTTCTTCCTGTTAAAGTTTCCAGAGTCTCAGTTTATAGTGTTGTTTTGTGTGAAATAATACTGTTATCCTAATTTTATTTTTTCACTATGATGCAGGACTGAAATGGGGCAAATGTCAAAAACATGGCTTTAAAAATATTAATTAGCTTACAGTGTCTGTCTCTCTCTTCACTATATTTTCTTGCTCCTTTTGTCCACCTAGATTTAAAATGTTCCCTGAGTTTTTAAAGTTGCAGGAAAATTTTAGCAGTCAGATATTCTAAGTAAAGCTGAAAATATACGAGTAGAATTGAATGAATGATAGGTGTTCTCTTTTAAGCAGATGAACTAAGTGGGAACTACTAGAAATCAACCCAACCTAAAAAGACATAATTATCTGAGTGCTAACTTCAATAAAAAATTTAACTACAGAGGAAAACCAAGATGGCCGCATAGGTAAACACCTAGGCTTTTGCCCCGCACAACAATTACGAAAATAGAACTGAAGGACAGAACGGACACTGTCTAGGACCACGGGAAGGCTGGCTGACAGGAAGATCTGAAATTGGAGGGTCATAGAAGAGCACACGGACAATCAGAGCCTCTGCAAAGCCCAAGTAAGGTGGAGACTTGCGCAGGCGAGAGGACAGGGTGTCTGAACCTGGCAGGGGTGCTCTGGCAGAACGGAGACAAAAACTCCAGGCTGCGCTGAACCCAGTTCGGTTTGCACTCAAAACCCAGGAGAACCAGGCCATTACGGGGAGAACCTGGATTTTGGGCGGAATCCCAGGGGAAGATGCAGAGTCAGACCTCCGGAGACGTGTGTGAGTGCACACAGAAGGGACAAATGGGTCGCTGGCTGTGTCTGTTAGTAGAAAGGATCTCCGGCCAGAGGCAGAACTCCAGGGGCGCTCACTAGTGCTCACCATGAGGGTGTTCTGTTGACTGTGTGGCTGGCGTCTGGCGGAAGGGAAAAGGAGTTCCGATTGCACTCAACCCAGGTGCCAGGCAAAAATCTGAGATTCCGGATCCATTGGGGACTGGACTTTCTGGTGGAAGGCAAAACGCGAGGGCACCTTTCTCATAGAGGTGCCTGCGGCAATTGCCTGCAGACGCTAGGATTCGGCGACCTCGTGGGCCTGGAATGACTGGAAGCCAAGGCTGTCAGCTCCACCCTGAAACTCCTCCCCACCCAGAAACTCCACCGCATCCAAACTGAGCACAGAGACTTTGTCAAGTTTGCAAGTCCAGGCACAGAAGGCTGTCTCCTAGAGTAGACACAGCTGATCCTCACAGTCAGTTGGCCTGGAGGTCAATTCCTCCCAGTGATACCAACAACAAATAAGACTTATCTGCAACAAGGCTGTATACACAGTCCACAAAGGGGTGCACCAAGAGTGTACACAACAGGGGAGACTGAGACACCTAGCACACAAAGCTACCCAACCAACTCAGGGAAGCAGTGAAAATGAGAGAAAGAAAAAGATCGCAAACAAAAGAAATGAAGGAAAACAAATGATTGGATATAGAATTCAAAACCATAGTGATAAGGTATTTCAAGAGGCTCCTAGAAAAAGCTGATAAGCTCAGCAAGAACCTCAAGGATATGAAAAAGGACCAACTAGAAACTAAACATACACTGACTGAAAAAAAATTTTTTTACAGAAACCCAACAGCAGGCTAGAGGAACGCAAGAATCAAGTCAAATATTTGAAATACCAAGAAGCCAAAAATACTCAACTGAAAAAGAAAAAAGAATCCAAAAATTTGAGGATAGTGAAAGAGGCCCCTGGGACAACTTCAAATGTACCAACATGAGAATTATGGGGGTGCCAGAAGAAGAGAGAGAACAAGATACTGAAAACATATTTGAAGAAATAATGACTGAAAACTTCCCCCACCTGGTGAAAGAAATAGACTTACAAGTCCAGGAAGCGCACAGAACCCCAAGCAAAAGGAATCCAAAGAAGACCACACAAGACACATCATAATTAAAATGCCAAGAGCAGCCGAAACCGGTTTGGCTCAGTGGGTAGAGCGTTGGACTGCGGACTGAAAGGTCCCGGGTTCGATTCCGGTCAAGGGCATGTACCTTGGCTGCGGGCACATCCCCAGTAGGGGGCGTGCAAGAGGCAGCTGATCAATGTTTCTCTCTCATCGATGTTTCTGACTTTCTATCCCTCTCCCTTCCGCTCTGTAAAAAATCAATAAAAATATAAAAAATAAAATAAAATAAAATAAAATAAAATGCCAAGAGCAAAGGACAAAGAGAGAATATTAAAAGCAGTAAGAGAAAAACACTTAATTACCTACAAGGGAGCACCCATATGCTTGTCAGCTGACTTCTCAACAGAAACTATGAAGGCCAGACGGGAGTGGCAACAAATTTTCTAAGTGATGAATAGTAAGAACATACAACAAGATTACTCTACCCAGCAAAGCTATCATTCAGAATTGAAGGTCAGATAAAAAGCTTCGCAGATAAGAAGAAGCTAAAGGAGTTCAACACCAAATCAGTATTATATGAAATCCTGAAAGGTATTCTTTAAGAAGAAGAAAAAGGTGTCTGCTTCAAATTAGAGCATGGATGGAACTGGAGAACATTACGCTAAGTGAAATAAGTCAAAGAAAGATAAGTATCACATGAACTCACTCATTTATGGAATACAATGAACAACATAAACTGATGAACAAAAACAGATCCGGAGACAGAAAAGCATTGACTGTCAAACCTCAGAGGGATGGTAGGGGAGGGCGGGAGTAAGGGGAAGGTAGGGAAGGGCGGGAGTAAGGGGAAGAGATCAACCAAAGGACTTTTATGCATCCATATAAGCCTAATCAATGGACATGGATGCCAGGGGGGTGAGGGCATAAGTGGTGATTGGAAAGGGTAATGGGTGATGAAGACACATATGTAATACCTTAATCAACAAAGAAAGTTAAAAAATTTTAACTACAGTAGAATTCAGATAGGGAACCAACTTAATGCCAACATTGTGAGCTTTCCATGTAATAGCTATTTAGCATTACTTTTTATATTTGAAACATAGAACTAAATCCATAATTTAGCAAGATGTAGAAATGTATTTCTTGTACATTTATTTTTTCAAATTTTGCTATTGTTCAGTTTATTAATTACATTGTTCCCTTTTTTCCCCTTATAGCTCCCCTCCACAAGGTACCCATCCCACCCTCCGCCCTCACCCCCCCACTGTCCTCTCCCATAGGTGCGTGATTTTTGTGCAGTCTCTTGCTACACTTCCCACACCCCTTTACTCCCCAAGAATTGTCAGTCCTTCCCTCTCTATGTCTGTGATTCTGTTATATTCACCAGTTTATCCTGTTCATCAGATTATTAATTCACTTGAATTTTAGATTCATTTGTTGATAGATGTGTATTTGTCGTTCATAATTTACACTTTTATCTTTTTCTTCTTCCTCTTCTTAAAGAATATCTTTCAGCATTTCGTATAATATTGGTTTGGTGGTGATGAACTCCTTTAGCTTTTTCTTAGATGCGAAGCACTTTATCTGACCTTCAATTCTGCATGATAGCTTCACTGGATAGAGTAAACTTGGTTGTAGATTCTTGCTATTCATCATTTTGAATATTTCTTGCCACTCTGATCTGGCCTGTATCGTTTCTGTTGAGAAATCCACTGACAATCATATGGGTGCTCCCTTATAGGTAGCTAACTGTTTCTCTCTTGCTGCTTTTAATATTCTCTCTTTGTCTTTTGCTCTTGGCATTTTAATTATGATGTGCCTTGGTGTGGTCCTCTTAGGGTTCCTATATATTGGGGTTTGGTGTGCTTCTTGGACTCCTAAGTCAATTTCTTTTACCAGGTGGGGGAAGTTTTCGGTCACTATTTCTTCAAATAGATTTTCATTGTCTTGCTCTCTCTCTCTTTTTCTGGCACCCCTATAATTCGGATGTTGGTATGCTTGAGGTTGTCTCAGAGGCCCCTTACACTATCTTCAATTTTTGGATTCTTTTGGTTTCTTGCTTTTCCAGCTGAGTGGATTTTACCTCTTTGTATTTCAAATCTTTAACTTGGTTCTTGGGATACTCTAGAGTACTTTTATGTCTTTGTAAAATATTTTTTATTTCTGTCAGTTCATGCTTAATTTCTGGCTGGTCCTTTTTCATATCATTGAGGGTCTCATTCATTTCCTTGTAGGTCTTGGCCTTTTGTAGGAGCCTCTTGAGAAGCCCTATAACCGTGATTTTGAATTCCATGTCCAGTCGTTTTTTCCCCTCCATTTCTTTCACATCTGATTTCTTTCCATGTCTCTGCATGGTGGCTACTTCCCTGAGTTGGTCAATTAGCTTTTTGTGGTAGACTTCCTACAAGGGACAGTGGCTCAGCCTCTCCAGTTACCTGAGGTGGATATGGGTTGCACAGTCTTGTTGAAGTTAAGCTCAGGTTAATCATTGTTAGCACTTGGAGGGGTTGACCTCCAGGCCAATTGTCTGTGAAGCTCAGCTGTGCTCAGGTTGGATGGGCGGAGTCTCCGGGCCAAACAGACAGCATCAGCTCCGCCCTATGTGGCCCCAGGGATTCTGTGCTGGTGGCAATGGCCGCCAGCCAGCACCTCTGAGAGAGAGCCGCTGCTGAGCTCCACCGGCTGCTGGAGAATTCAGACTCTCCCCAAATTAGTCTGCACACCCAATGTCTCACCCAGGGTCGCAAAACAATGCAGTGTGACGGTTTCCTAAACGAGAGAGTAAGTCACAAGCGCTCTCTGCGTGGTCACGCAGCTGCGCTGTTCCCAAGTTCACGCACACTCTGCACAAGCTCACTTTCTCCACAAGCCAGCAGGCCCCTGCAGCACCCGAGCTTTGGCGTGCTCTCCCACTGTCCAGTTTTTACCCCGTATGATTGTGGATTCCCTGGACTTCTCCCGAAGCTGGGGGATCAGTGCAGTGGGATGTCTTTGTCTCCCCCGTTTGAGAAAACCAGCCGGGTTTTCAGCTGCCCGCCCTACCCGCTGGCGCACTGCAAACCTCTCTCCGCGCATATCTTCAACGCTGTCCTCAGCCGCTCCTCTGAGTCACAGTGTCCTACCTTCTCTTTTATGTGTGGAATTTTCTCTCAGCCAGCCTTCCGGTGATTCTGGATGATGTTTTTTCTGTCATTAAGTTGTAGTTTTGAAATTGCTGTATGGGGCAGCAAGATAGGTGCTTACCTATGCTGCCATCTTGGTGCTCTCCCTATTTCTTGTACATTCAAAAAGCATAAATCTTTGTCTCTTTTTTGTAGATATAATGAATAAGAAACCAAGACTCGCCTGGGAACTTTATCTCAAGATGGAAACCTCTGGCGAGTCCTTTAGCCTCTTACAGCTCATTGCTAATGACTGTTACAAGGTGAGTCTGAATGAGGGTACAGGGAAATTGAAGATCAGCATCTCACTGCTGCATTAGCTAAGTGTTGAGGAAAAGTGTCCTACCGACTAAATGACTATTGGTAGGAAGATTTGCATAATGGTATCAGAAATGTCATCTCTATTATAAATGAACTGATTTCAGAGATAGGTAGTATGATGGGGGTTTTTATGTGTATATGAAATAATGATTTAGAGAGGAGGTTTTAGATTTCCAAAGGCTGTGAATCTTTAGATAGCATCCATATACAGATATTCATCTGGGATTTGAAATTTGATTTTGAAGCTTAAGAAAGATGTCCTTTGACAAATAGAGACATAGATTTGGAGAAATCAACATTTTAGTAGTAATTGAAACCCTGAAAAACAGTGCAATTGCCCAAATAAGAAAGTAAAGTGAGAAAAGTAAATGGTTGCAAACCTTAGGGAATACTAATATACAAATAGTAGACAAGAAAGACAAAGGAGCCAGAAAAGAAAAAAAAAGATACAGCATTTAGTAGAAGTCTGACTGTGTGTGTGTGTTTGTATATATGTGGGTGTGTATGTATGTGTGCAGGACATTTGAAAGGCAGGGGGAGCTTTTTAAAAAATAAGAGTGTTTTTAAAAATTAGCCTTAAATTCCAGAAAGTCCTGTTTTTGGTATCTTTCTGCTTATCCAGAAGATAGGAAAATGTCAGATAAAGGTAAACAGAGTCTAGTGTTAGTCAAAGTGAATCATTATAGCCTGGCTGGTGTGGCTTAATGATTGAGCATCAACCTGTGAACCAGAAGGTTACAGTTCATTTACAGTCAGGGTACATTCCTAGGTTGTGGACTTGATACCCAGTATGGGGCATGCAGGAGGCAGATGATCAGCGATTCTCTCTCATCATTGATGTTTCTGTCCCTCCCTCCTTCTCTCTGAAATCAAAAATTTTAAAAAAGAATCATTACAAAAATTAAGTGAATTACCATCAATAAAAAGGTTTAAAACAGAAAACTTGAAATTGTTTAACCTGGCTTGGTGGATGGTATTGATGTTAAGTGAGTTAGGGGAGGCAGAGGGAAAAAACCATCAAAAAACGAGAATTTAGTTTAGTTTTAGATATAATAAATCTGAAGTATGTTTGGAGCTCCTGGGCAGAGGTATTTCATGTGGAAAATTACTAGGGTGAGCCTGAAGTCCAGGTGTTCATGTGAGAGATCAGAAGTAGAGGCCAGTTTTGGAAGTTACCAGCCGTCATAGTGGTGGTGATGGGAGCGGCAGCAGCAGAGAATGGGAGAGAGGTTAACTGGGGAGTGGTGTACGAACCATGTGTTTATGGGACAGAAATAGAAAGAAGAGTCAGCGAAAGAGACAGAGGATGAAGATGAACAGAAAAAGGGAAAAAAGAAAAAATAGGAGAGAGAAAAAGTGCTTTCCATTACTTTTTCCCCCCGTTCCTATGTTGTCAAAAACCAAAGAAAGGAGAGGAAAAAACAAGGAAGGAGAATGTCAAATCTGCACGTAGACAGAGTTGCATGAGGCCTGAGAAACAGAGTAGATAGAGAAGAGAAGAGAATTAGAAAGCAGATGCAGTAAGCTTATTGTCGACCACAGTCTTTAAAAATACTGATGCTGAGGCTAAGGAGAAATGTGAAGCTAACTTAAAAGGGTAAACAGGTTAGGGATTTTGTTGGAGGAGGGATTTATTTTTGCTGGAGGAAAGGGAGTTCTTTTTCTTTTACAATAGGGAGTAAGAGTATGTCTTTAGGTAGACGAAGAGGAGCCATTGAACAGAAAAATTAAAGATTCAAGAGAGTGGGTGCATTTTTAATGGAATAAGGCCCTATTGAAGATGAGAAGGTGGTGGGGTTAAGATGAAAGGAAGATAATGACTTTGAAAAAGTTGCCCAGTGGATAGAGCCTTGGCCTGTCCAATGAAGGCTCCATGTTTCTCTCTCTCTCTCTCTCTCTCTCTCTCTCTCTCTCTCTCTCTCTCTCTCCCCTCCCTCCCTTCCTACCTCCCTCTTTTCCTTCCTCTGTTTCACTCTTTCCAAAAATCAGTGGAAAAAATCCTCCACTTAGGATTAACAGCAACAAAAAGAAAAACAATTTGACATTACCTAGTGTCTCATTGGTCCACAACTACCCACTAGTTCGGTGATTCACTGGAAGAACTCATATGACTCAACATAAAGTTATGCTTATAGCTAAGATTTATTACAATGCAGGAAGAGGAGGAAAATATATGTATGTAAAGGCAAAGACTAGAGAGGTCAAGCACACATTTTCTTGTCCTCCCTCTATGCAGATTGCACAGCATGTCTTTCTCAAGCTGAAAATTGCAGCGATGTATACAAGATGTCCTTGTTACTGAAAACAAAGGACCAACGGAAAAAGAGGCAGAGTTTCAGTCTTAATATATCAATAATTGCATTGAATGTAAATGATCTAAATATAATAATTAAAAGACAGATTTGACAGAGTAGTTTGACTCAAACTCTCTATAAGAAACTCATTTTAAATATTATGATATAGGGCCGTGGTCGGCAAACTGCGGCTCACGAGCCACATGTGGCTCTTTGGCCCCTTGAGTGTGGCTCTTCCACAAAATACCATGGCCTGGGCGAGTCTATTTTGAAGAAGTGGTGTTAGAAGAAGTTTAAGTTTAAAAAATTTGGTTCTCAAAAAGAAATTTAAATCGTTGTACTGTTGATATTTGGCTCAGTTGACTAATGAGTTTGCCGACCACTGATATAGGGGGATGAAAATTAAAGGATGGAAAAAATGTACCACAGTATAGTAGGCAGTTTTTTATCCCAGGAAATGAAAACCAATATCCACATAAATACCTATTCACAAATGTTTGCTCTCTCAGGCCAGTTTGGACATGCTTGAGAGATCTGCCAGACTCTGTTCAGACACCTCAATTATATAAGTAAAAAACCTTCCAGACCCTTAGTGTGTGTGTAGCATCATCATTCTTTTTAAAAAATATATATCTTTATTGATTTCAGAAAGGAAGGAAGAGGGAGGACAGATAGAAACATCAATGATGAGAGAGAAAATAGATTGGCTGCCTCCTGCATGTATCCTATGGGGAACGAACCCACAACCTGGGCATATGCCCTTGAGGGGAATTGAACCTGGAACACTTCAGTCCACAGGTGGACGCTCTATCTACTGAGCCAAACTGGCTAGGGCAGCATCATCATTCTTGACATCTAAACCGAACTTTGGGTCCAGGTCCTTTCTGCTTTTGCAGGGTTATATAACAGGAACAAAAACTACTGATGCATGCAGTAACTTGGAAAAACAAGGATATTATGCTGAATGAAAAAAGCCAATCCCAAAGAATCTCATACTGCTGTTTTATATATACTAGAGACCCGTTGCGGGAAGATTCCTGCAAGAATAGAGCTTCCTGCAGCCTGAGCAAAGCTCCCTCCCTTCTCTGTTGCCTCGCTCCCTTCTCCACTACCTTGCTCTCTCCTGTCTCTGCTGCCTTGCTTGCTCCCATCTTTACTGCCTCGCTCCTGTCTCTGCTGCCTACTCCCTTCTCCGCTATCTCCCTTCCCCTCATCTCCTCTGCCTTGCTACCTCCCGTCTTCTCTGCCTCACTCTCTTCCTTCTCTCCCACCCAGCTTGCTTGCTTTTTTGCAGCTATGCTTCCTTCTGCAGTGCTCGGCTTTTTTCTATGCCTTCTTCTGCATGCGGATATGCAAATTAATCACCACCTTGGTTGGGGTAATTTGTATACTCCCTCTGATTGGCTTGTGGGCGTGGCTTGTGGGTGTAGCAGTCAATTTGCATATTACTCTTTTATTAGATAGGATACTAGTGACCCGTTGCACAAAATTCATGCACATTAAAAGAAAATTAATTAGAAGAAATATTTTAATATTGCTATTTGCCCTTTCTCTATAATAGAAGTGTCAGAAATGAAAGAAAATTAGAAAAATGTATATAAAATCTCCCTCCTGTCAGAGTCTAGGGTGCACTGCAGGACCTAGAGTCAAATCCCTGCCCACCACCCACACGCACTTCGAAAACGCAAGAGACCCTGACCCAGCCGGCCCTATCCCCTTTGGGTGAGATCCAGACCTGACCGTCCCCATCCCTGTCAAGCCCCTCCAGGCTGGGGGGTCACAGCCTCAAGTCCCCTGGTCCAGCGCTGGGGTAAAGGAACACGGCCTGGGGTCCCCTGTCAAGCCCTGCTGTGTGGGGGAGGTGTGGGGGACTCAGCCTGAGGTTTCCCGGCCTGGCGCTGGGGCGGCGGGGGGGTAGTCTGAGGTCTCCCAGCCTGGTACCGGAATAGGGGGCACAGCCTGAGGTCCCCCATCAAGCCCCGCCAGGTGAGGTGAATCGCCTGAGGTCCCCTATCAAGCCCAGCCCCTTCTCCCCGCCCCTAGGCCTCACTGCATGATATCAGTGCTGAATGGACACACGCAGGCAGTGTCATGTCCCTAGCTGGGGATGCAGACAGGCAGCTTCACCTCAGCGCTGGGCAAGGAAGCATGCAGGCAGTAGGACATAAGCACTGGGGTGGCAATCCCCGCCCTCGTCCCCACCCACAGTCTGGTCGTGACTGGGTTACCATAATCTTTAAACAGATAGATTACCTCTTTATATGTATAGATAGCATTCTTTAAATTTTATTTATTTATTTATTTATTTAAATCCTCACCTAGGCATGCCCCTCTTCTGGCCCCACCCCAGGATATTTTTTCATTGATTCCAGAGAGAGAGAATGGGAGAGGGAGAGAGAGAGAAACATCTATGTGAGTGAGAAACATGGGTTCTATATGCTTTCCCCTCCTCTCTGACAAGGGATCAACATGCAATCTGGGTATATAACCTGGCCTAGAATCAAACCTGTGACCCTTTGGTGCCCTTGGACAATGCTCCAACCAACTGAGCCACACTGGCCAGGGTAATTTTTATTGATTTTTTTAGAGGTGGGGAGCAGCAGGAAGAAGGGGAGCAGAGGGAAAGGTAAATGGAGAAAAACATTGACTTGCTCCTCCAATCATTTAGGCATTCATTGATTGCTTTCTGTATGTGCCCTGACCAGGGATCGAACCCATTACCTTGGCATATCAGGATGATGCTTTAACCAACTGAACTATCTAGCCAGAGCCTAACATTCTTGAAAATTATAGAAATATAGTATAAATTAGTAATTGCCAGGAGTTAGGATGGTGAGCAGGAAGGGGAATGCATGTGATTATAAAGTGTTAGCACAAGGGGGATCTTTGTGGTGATGGAACAGTTGTATATCTTGATAGTGGTGGTGGGTATATGAATCTATGCATTTGTTAAAATGACAGAACTATACATATATTGTTGCAACAGCATTTTCTGGTTTTGATATTGTGATATTGTACTATCCTATCTTATAAAAGAGTAATATGCAAATTGACCATCATTCCAACACACAAAATGGCTGTTCCCATGTGGTCAAAGATGGCTGCCCCCATGTGGATACAAGATGGCCATCAGGGGAGGGCAGTTGTGGGCGATCAGGCCAGCAGGGAAGGGAAGCTGGGAGGAACCGGGCCTGCAAGGGAGGGCAGTTGGGAGGGATCAGTCCTGCAGGGGAGGTTAGTTGTTTGGTGACCAGCCCTAAAGGGGAGGGCAGTTAGGGGTGATCAAGTCAGCAGGGAAGGGCAGTTGAGGGCAATCAGCCCAGCAGAGGAGGGCAGTTGGGGGCAACCAGGCTGGCAGGGGAGGGCAATTTGGGGCAATTAGGCGGGCAGAGGAGCAGTTAGGCATCAATCAGGCTGACAGGGGAGTGGTTAGGGGGTGATCATGCTGGCAGGCAGAAGTGGTTAGGGGCAGGCAGGCATGCAGGAAGGCGAGCTGTTGGGAGCCAGCAGTCCTGGATTGTGAGAGGGATATCTGCCCGTTTAGACCCAATCCCACAGGGCTTCGAGGGGTCCCAGATTGGAGAGGGTGCTGGCTAGGCTGAGGAACACACACACACACCACACACACATACACATACACACACACACACACACACACACACACACACACACCACCCCCGTGCACGAATTTTGTGCACTGGGTCTCTAGTTGTTATATAAGCTATTAGGTGATACAAGATGTGAGGAATTGGTGAAAAATATATGAGATCTCTCTGTGTTATCCTTGCAACTTCCTGTAAATCTAAAATTAAGTTTATTATCATTATTATTTATTTCAGAGAGGAAAGAACAGGGAGAGAGAAACATCAACGTTGAGAGGGAATCATCAATCAGCTGCCTCCTGCATATCTCACACTGCGGATTAAGCCCACAACCCAAGCATTTGCCCTGACTGGAATTGAACCTGGACCCTTCAGTCCACAAACTGATTCTCTATCCAGTGAGCCAAACCAGCTAGGATCAAAATTAAAAGTTAAAAAAAATAATAAACCAACTAGCCTTAGCTGGTTTGGCTCAGTAGATAGAGTTTCAGCCTGCAGCTTCCAGTAAAGGGCACATGCCTGAGTTATGGGCTCGATCCCCAGTAAGGGGTGTGCTGGAGGCAGCCAATTAATGATTCTCTCTTATCATTATGTTTCTATCTCTCCACCTCTCCCTTCCTCTATGAAATTAATAAAATATAGTTTTTTTAAAAGGGAGGATGTGATTGGGGGGGAAGGAGACATATGAAATACTTTCAACAATAAAGAATTACTTAAAAAAACAATTACAGTTATATCTAGCCATATAAATGAATCTTATAAATATACACAAGACACAAGGGTATTTATAGTATTATTTTATATAGATAAAATTCTGAGTGCAAAACTCAGATATACACATAGGTGCATATAAAGAAAGTCAAAAGACTGATGACCATAAAAGCTGGAATAGTAGTTAATTCAGAAGGAAGGAGAAGGTTGTGGTTTCGAAGGGACACAAAGAGCTTCTGTTTTGCTGTCAGTGTTTGCTTTCTTGACTTGCATAGTGGTTACACTTGTATTCACCTTATAATCAGACATTAAACTGTACATTTATGTAGCATGCACCATTCTCTATGTGAAAAGTGCTTAAAAGGACATAAGAAGAAGGGTTAACTTTGAAAAAGAATGGGAATACTTCTCACCCTAACTAGTTTTGTCGGTGAATAAAGCATTAGCGCATGGACTGAAGAGCTGCAGGTTTGATTCTGATCAAGGTCAAGTGCCTCAATCCTTGGCTCCCATCAGGGTGTGTGCAGGAGGCAACCAGTCAATATTTCTTTCACATCAATGTTTCTCTGTCTCTGTCTCTCCTCACCTTCACTCTCTTAAAATAAAAGAATACTTCTCCCTGAGATAGACAGAAAAGAAGGAAGGATGAATGAAGGTATAATTTAAACTGAAGGGAGGAAAGTTGTGTTTTCCCTGAAGCACAACTAAGAAAGCTATGCTAAGAATGCAATAGAGCTTTTCAAGAAATTGGTAAATGTTTATGACAACAGTTTATAGGAATGGAGAAGTAACTAAACCACACCGGCTAGAGGATTACTCAAAAATGTGAAGCCTTCAGTGGAATTTGTATATAACACCATACGTTTTTGATTGCCAGTCAAGTAAACTCAGAATTTAATGTTATTCAATGTTTCCTACAAGGCCAAGGAAATATATATGTGAAAATAAATGTTTTCAAGAGCTGGTGTTTTAGAGTAGTATTCAGTATACATCAAAGCATACTGAGAATTTAGATGAGGTAAGGGAAAGACCATCCTCTTGGGTTGAACATGATCAAACTAGCATAAAGGAATGATAGTAATCCCTACGGAAGACATGTACTGAGAAGACATGAAAAATACTCAGTTCAAATCACAGTTGTTGGAATTTATTCTCAAGATTAGAATATAATTAGAAGAAAAGACAGATGTGTTGCTTATAGAATAACTTGATTGTAAAAAATATATATTGTTGAAAACTGAATGAAGGTAAGCTAATTTAAATTGAACACATGTATGCAAACTGATTTTCTTCTTTCTTGGTTTAATAAAGAATTAAAATTTATTAATTTGCTAATAGAAAATTTTGTCATTACCCATGCACTCATTTTATACAATCCTGCTTCATGACATCTTTATGTTTAGTTTCATTCTGGGTAATCTTGTGACTGACTACAAGTACTAGCACAATTCTTTCTTTTATTCAGATGGGCCAGTTTTACTATTCAGCCAAAGCTTTTGATGTCCTGGAGAGGCTGGATCCTAACCCTGAATATTGGGAAGGCAAGAGGGGGGCCTGTGTGGGCATTTTTCAGATGATCTTAGCTGGGCGAGAACCCAAGTAAGTACACAGACAATAAACACTACCTCTACTCATTTGCTGGTTTGTGAGGAAAAAGAATTGTTTTCATAATGGCATCCTCTCTGAAAACTCAAAATTATAAAATATTTTAGAATGATGAATAAAAATAAAACTTTTTGATGTTACATATTTGTATTTGACCTTTTTCCTCCAGAAAATTTTTACTTTATAGAATCAGATCATTTTAAATCCTCATACTGGGGACATTGAGCATACTACAGCTCTCAAATATAAGAGCAAGATAAATGTTTGCCTCTAAATGAATTGCCATTGCATAAATAAAGCCTTCTCCAATCTCTTTTATCTTTTCTTTGCCTATTAGCTTTTTCATGTCTTTTAGTTTAGGCTTCAAAGTATTCAGAATAGAGTAGATGTGGTTAATAATACTTCCTTCATTTGCGTCTAATATTCCAGAAAATACTAAGACATAAGATTAAATAAAATTAAGTGGCTTGTACTTCCATTTGTAACAAAAATTGAAATGCTTAAAATGAAATTCAGTATTCTAAAAATAACTTCATGGAATGTATTTGTTACTGATGTATGAATAGGAGGTGTGATTATTTTATAAGTAAACAATCTTTCAAAAATTACCTCCCGCTTTGTATCTACTTCCAGTCCTAAATAAAAATTTAAAAGAATTTGGTTAAGTAAAAGAGGTTGTTTGAGGGAAACAATAAGTCGAAAATATGAGAGAACTCTTAGGGAAGAGAATCAATATGCAATTGTCTGTAGATTTGATAAGGTAGTAGGGAAGTTTTAGTATGCATTATTTAAAACACTAATTCTAATTATAATTAAATTACTTAAATATAAATACTGGGCATTTGCTAACTCTTGGTTCTTAACTTTCTTCTTTTCCGTATTTTTAATATGTTATTTTTCTTGAGAAAATCATCCATTTCTCTGGCTTTGTAAAATTTCACAAATATGGCAGTGGTACCCAGTTTATGCTAATTGTCACCTTAAACAAAGAGAAATCTGGGACTCAAACAAGTTAAGTGATTGTTAGTAAGGAGCTAGAGTGGAACCCATGTCTGCCCCCAGCTCATTGATATTCCTTCTTTCTACTATGTCATGCAGAATAAGCACAAAAATGGAAATGCTCATGTCTTATTAAGATAAAAAGATTAATACATGTGTATAGATAGTGTAACAAAACAAAGAAAACTTGGGTTGGTGAAAAGGATGTCGTAGGATTTTCATTTTACTATGCCACCATAGATAGAACGCTAGGAAGTCTGTAATTGGTTTATGAATACACAGGGAAAGAGTCTGTTACCAAAATTTTCTACTAGAAGTTTATGAAGAACAGTTAAAAGTTTATTTTACCTGTTAGTATTCATTCTCTATTTAAACACTTTGTCCTTTCAAATTCTTTCCTCAGAGAGACCCTTCGAGAAGTACTCCATCTTCTGAGAAGCACAGGTAACACCCAAGTAGAGTACATCATACGGATCATGAAGAAATGGGCCAAAGAGAACAGGGTGCCTGTCTGACATCCCCCCGGGGGCCTAGGGAACCAGTCACTGCCTTGACAGGAAATGAGGAATTACTTTTCTTGAGTTTAATGTAAGATGCAGGACTCTATTTTATTGATGTTTTCCTTCCTTATTCTTCAAGCCACAAGACCAGTGATTGCTTAGACTTGCCTCCGGGCTGAACCAAGTGCCATAGTCTGTGCTGTGGCCCCTGTGTGATCTGACCAGCAATAAGACTTTGAACTTATCTGTTGCCTTTCTTCCAAAAATGTCATGTAATTTACTGACTTTAAGGAGAACAGCATAACTTTGTTCTTACATTAACATTCTATGGTGTTTTCTCCAAGCTGCAGTAACAAATGTCATTCATGCTCAAGAGTCACCATCATTCTATTATCTTATTTTTAGCTACCTCTGTACACTATTCCTTGTTACTAGGGAATTCCATAAAGATTTTGTAATGAGTCTCTGAATCTTGGGAGAACAGAAGTTATAAATAGGTATATGATTCTAAGAATATCAGTAAGAACCTTTATCCAAGCTGCCCGTTCATTAACAGATAATAGGCTTAGGAATTAATCTTTCAGTAACTGAATTCTTAATAATAATAACATGTCACAGTGGAGTAACATTGCGGTTTTTAAAAGGTGAGTACTATGAAAAAAAATCTGTGTGGTACATTTTAGGAACTCTCATTTGTCATTTCTTCGTTATATTTAGGTAACAAAACAGGTTAGGTTTTCCCTTCATGTTTCTTGCTGAATAAACATCAATTTTGAAAGTAGGGCTGCAAAGGTTATGTGTATGCATTATGGCCATGTATTAATGTAATGATGTAGAACATGGGTGTGTAGAGCTCTATGGGGGATTTCTTAATGGCTGGGATCTATCTTAAGTAATATCCCAGCTCCATGTTTCTGAGCTTTTGCAACATAATCCTATTATACAATTGAGCATTCTTAGACTCACAAGCTATTTTCAGAAAATAGACCTGCATGTTTTTATGTCCCAGATTACCTTTGTTTCTACACCATATTTTTTTCTTTGAGTTTAAGGCACCCGGTATTATAGGTGTAGAAAGCGCAGAGCCATCTCTATGGATGAAGAAGGTGTACAGACTAGAGATGGGAACATGGAAGGAGTCAAAGCAGCTGAGGAGAGATGATCCAAGACCTCAGAAACTTCTGAACAGTTGCAAAAGTTCTTTCAGCTCTACTCAGGACAATGACCAGTATTCTTGTCTTTTATCTAAGACACAGATCTAAACAGTTCAGAGCACAAATCAAAAGAAACTGGCCTGAATAACTGAATTTTAGAAAACAAAGTACATCCTTTTTCGTATGCTAAAACTTCTCTGTTTTCTCAATACCTTGCTCCTACTTTTTCAATAATTGGTTCTCAGCATCCAACTTACGAGGTGCATCAGATATGGGCAGAACCTGCTATAACCTTTAGAATTTCTTGTTATTATTAAAGGATTAGAAAAGGTAGTAGTGGAAAAAAGATGAAACTCTTTGGTGGCTTTTGGCGATGAAATGTGCCTTCCAGTTAGTTGCTGTTATTTTCAAATTCCCTATATTTGAAAAGCTTTCCACTGATGGTGATTTACTTTTAAATGAGCTTTTGTTATTTAATACTTCTCCCTGTGTTTTTCTGTCTTTTTGGGGGGTGGGGGGTCGGGATCTGATATTTCAAAAATAGCAATTCCCAGACTTTTAAACTCTTAAAAAGTTTTTAATCTATAGAATTGAACAAAAACCAAAAACCATGAATTCTAGTTTGGGAACGATATCATCTAGTTCCGCCATTCAGGATAGCTACTTCTAAAAGGTCTTATATGGTCTCAAGACTGCAGAATGGTTTTGCACAACTGCTTTTCTCCATGTAACGATACAGGAGAAAGGAAGCTCCAGGCCTAGGAATGCTGCGTAACGTGTAGTTCATAGCATCTGAAAGGTTAGCATGGTTCTGGTGCACGGGCAGGCTAAATAGCCATCTCAGATGGTGGATAAAGAAGAATTGAATTTATTTAAGGAAAGGGATTGGGGAAGGGGGGAATGGGGTGGGGGGGAGCGGGGGATATCTGAAGGGAAGGCCTACACAGCACCAAGCCAAAGGACATTGGAGCGATGATGGCAGCACTAAGGAGCTGGAGTTTCATCCTTATATGCAGTCACTGGCAGGAAGCTCTTGTCCTCAGTGGGTTTCGGACTGAATCGGTGTGTTTGGAATGCGGATGGAATGCAGGTGTGTGATCAAGTGTCTCCAGGACAGTTTCAGTTCCTTTTATGGTCCGATTCCTAGTGTCAAGCAAGTTTTTTCCTCTCTCTGGTCTTTGTTCTCCTGTGGCAGGAAACACGAATGGCCTTTAAGGATCATATTGCCTCTAGTAGTATTTATAGTCTGCAGAAAATATTAATTGTAAATGTAAAAAAAATTTTACAATTATTTTTGTACATCAAAATAATTATTCTGTAACATATTAAAATTAAAATCTATTATTTGGTTCTTATTATGATATTCTAAGTGTGGTGAGTGAAGCCCTGGGTATATCATGTGCTTTCTTTGCTTTCTTTCCTGACTCCAGAGTGAAGGGGGAAAAAAACAACATTTGAGGCTCCATAAATTACACTTATAAGAGAGGAAAGTAGATACTCCTTAAGAATCCCTGTCCATTAAGGCTCATGGTTCCTGCTAAATCATATTGGGTTTGGCTCTTCGCTGAGTTACAGCTCATTCCAGTGCATACGACAACACCTCACATAGAAAGCTCTCAAATACTTGTTGATTTAATAGTCATGCATATAGTAACTGGTAGAGCAGGGGCCTTGTGACCTCATGTAATTTGGTTCCCATCTAATTATTGTTTGATCATGTGCTAAGCATATACTAGGTGCTGGGGATGCAAATATCACACACAATCCTGACCCTTAAAGAGCGAGGTCTATATAATTTTATTAACCAGTGTCACCCCCAATAAATTTAATAAATAAATTAAAAAGCTTAACCAGAAGTCTACACAAGTAAACTGAATAAGATGTGGTTGTTAGACCTAAATATATACTTTTCAAGATGATATAAGACCAAGAGACATATGAAAACATACTCATTTTATCTAAATTGATTCATCACATTTTTTATATATTCATTTCTGTACTCATATATTAATTTGGTCAGTTATCCACCTTAACTTGAGTAGTTATTAATGTGGTAGAGTTGAGACAAGTCATTCAAGTTTTTTTTTTTTTATTACATGTTTTTGCCCTAACTGGTTTGGCTCAGTGGATAGAGCATCGGCCTGTGAATGAAGGGTCCCAGGTTCAATTCTGATCAAGGGCATGTACCTTGGTTGCGGGCACATCCCCAGTAGGCGAGGTGCAGGAGGCAGCTGATCAATGTTTCTCTTTCATCTATGTTTCTAGCTCTCTATCCTTCTCCTTTCCTCTCTGTAAAAAAAATCAATAAAATACATTTATTTTTAAAAAGTAAATAAAATACATGTTTTTTTATTGACTTAGAGAGGGGGGAGAGAAAGAAACATCAATTGGCTGCCTCCTGCACACCCCCTACTGGGTATTGAGGCCACAACCCTGGCACATACCCTGACCAGAAATCGAAACAGTGACCTTTCAGTGCATGGGACAGTGCTCAACCGAGTAAGCCACACTGGCCAGAACAAGTCATTCAAATTTTAAAAATTACAAGCATATGCTAGGATGAAAATATAGGTAATATAGTCATCTAAGGAATAATGGCAAGGAACTGTAAAAGCAATTAAATGCTGGGCTAGTATCGCTTATACATTTACTGAAGAAAATCAACAGTGTGAAGTAGGTTAAATAGAAAAGGCTAAATGGGGCAGTGAATTGTAAGCTGAAACTTGAAGTACAAAATTTAGGTAGAGAAGAAGCAGATGTCAGATGACCAGAACAGCATAAATGAAGCTATAAATAATATTTACAAATGTTTAACTTTAATTGTTCCTATACTTTATTTTCATACAGAGGTTAATTTGTTCTTTGAAAACCAGTATGGACCTATTTGCAAACTTGTAGTTTCAAACTATGACACAGAAATTGCACTCTTCAGTATGTTCAAGAAGGACTCCTGTACATGTACACCAGGAGAGATGTACGTGAATGATCCTCACAGCACTCTCCCCCCAAAAACCTGGATATGCCCCAAATGCCCATTGACAGGAGAGTGGATAAGTAAACTGTGGTATAGTCAGATGGAATATTATACAAAATAAGTAAACTAAAATTTACAACAATGTGAATGAAAGACAAATCAAACATAAATATGCAATCAAAGGGAAGCAGAAGATTATGAACAAAGAAATTAGGATGGAGAAGCCAAGATGGCAGCATAGGTAAATACCTAAACTGCTGCCTCGCACAACAATTTCAAAACTGTAACTAAAAGACAAAAGGTCTATCACCCAGAACCACGGGAAAGCTGGCTGAGTGGAAGTTCTGCAACTAGAAGGAAAGAGAAAAGAGCGTTGAGATGTGCACAAGCGCTGAAAAGCTGAGGTACGGAGGCGCACGAACCTGACTGGTGGCAGGCAACAGGGCGCTGCTTTTTCCAACCCGAAGGGAAACAAGCTCCTGATTACTCTGAACTCCAGTTTCTGGGGAGACACTGGTGACCCAAACTCCTATGGGGAGAAGCTAGATGGTGTGCCATCGGGTCAGAAAGTGGGGGTGGCTCCCTTGCAGAGGTGCCCGCAGCAATTGTTCACTGCGCGGGGGCGCAGGATGCAGGGGACTTGGAAACACGGAGACACAGAAATGGCTGAGTGGCAGCCATCACTGTTTGCCACACCCTAGCCTAGGGACTCCCTGAGACCCCCACCCTGCATAAACTGCAAACCAGCCAAACCTGCCCAAACTGTATGCAGTGTCATTTGCATATAAATGGCCTGTGCTATCACAGCTTAACCTAAACTGCAGCTCTGGTCAGACCAGGAGAAATCTGAAGACCTCACTATAGCTCCTGCTGGGTCACCTCAGACAGTAGCTGACCTGCATCCCGTTGGAGATTCAGAAGCTAGTGTATCTAGAGTCTGTGTGAGATGACACCAGAATTCAACTACTCACATCCATAAGTGACACATTCAAGAGGCAGACCAAAGCCCCACTGAAGCAAGTCCTGTCCCATAGACGTGTCTCTAGAAAAGCAGTTCTTCCATCAGCACAGGGAAGTAGCAAAATGTGGAGACAAAGAAACATGTAATGAATGAAAGAAATGGACAACAGAGTTCAGGACCACATTTATAAGGTTACTCAAGCATCTTCTAAAAACTGCCAAGAAACTTGATGAGACCTTCAAAGATCTTAATGAGAATGCCAAGAAAATGGAAAAGGACCAGTCAGAAATTAAGCATGCATTGTCTGAAATAAAGAATATACAGAAATTCAATGGTAGATCAAAGGACTCCAAGAATGAAATCAAAGATCTAAAATATGAGGAAACTGTCTACAGCCATACCACCCTGAACGCGCCCGATCTCGTCTGAAATATGTGAAGACAAAAAACACCCAACCAGAAAAACAAAAAGAAAAAAGAATAAAAAAATATGAAGATAGTGTAAGGAGCCTCTGGGACAACTTTAAGCATACCAGCATTCGAATTATTGAGGTGCCAGAAGAAGAAAGAGAGCAAAATATTGAAAACCTATTAGAAGAAATAATGACAGAAAACTTTCCCTACCTGGTGAAAGAGACAGACTTACAAGTCCAGGAAGCACACAGAACCCCAAACAAGAGGAATTCAAAGAGGACCACACCAAGACACATCATAATTAAAATGCCAAGGGCAAAAGACAGAGAGAGAATCTTAAAAGCAGCAAGAGAAAAACAGTTTGTTACTTACAAGGGAGTACCCATACTACTGTCAGCTGATTTTCAACAGAAACTATGCAGGCCAGACAGGAGTGGCAAGAAATATTCAAAGTGAGGAATAGCAAGAACCTACAACCAAGATTACCCAGCAAAGCTATCATTTAGAATTGAAGGTCAGATAAAGAGCTTCACAGACAAGAAAAAGCTAAACGAGTTCACCACCACCAAACCAGGATTATAGGAAATGATGAAGGGTATTCTTTAAGAAGAGGAGGAAGAAGAAAAAGTTAAAGATAAAAACTATGAACAACAAAATGACAACAAATACATACCTACCAACAAGTGAATCTAAAAATCAAGGAATGAAAAATCTGATGAACAGAATGGACTGATGAATATAATAGAATCAGGGACACAGAAAGGAAGTGGACTGACAATTCTCAGGAGGAAGAGGCTGTGAGGGGTGTGGGAAGAGCCTGGACAAAAATCTTATACCTATGGATAAAGACAGCGGTGGGGGGTAAGAGCATGGTGGGGGTGGGGAGTCAGGTGGAGGGGAGCTATTAGGGAGAAAAAAAGAGGAACACCTGTAATAATCATAATATGAACAATTAAGAGTTAATTTTTTAAAAAAGGAATTAGGATGATGATTATCAGGAATGGACTGGGGTATAGAGTAGATAGCACAGATTCAACCAAATATTGATCCAACAGTATTGGGAGGATATGGGCTGGAAAGTGTCCATGTTCACGGGGAGGGAAAGGTAAGAAATAGCTAGATCTTCATATTTCATTGCCCTATGGTGAAAAAAAAGTCTTCAGCCAAGACTGGTTTGGCTCAGTGGATAGAGTGTCGGACTGCAGACTGAAGGGTCCTGGGTTCGATTCCGGTCAAGGGCATGTGCCTTGGCTGCGGGCACATCCCCAGTAGGGGGCGTGCAGGAGGCGGCTGATCGATGTCTCTCTTTCATCGATATTTCTGACTTTCTATCCCTCTCCCTTCTGCTCTGTAAAAAATCAATAAAAAAATTTTTTTTAAGTCTTCAATTTAGTTCTGAGAAGCAGAGGAGACCGGGCAAACCAAAGTATCACAGAGTCAGGCCATATTTGCAGGAAGCAATTTGCCCTGTAGCATAGAAGACATCACTGTGAATAGCTCCACAGGTATGGATCAAAGGAGATGGCGAACGTGGAGCCATAAAGTAAATGACTGCAGGTGGGCACAGGGCCTGGGGCCCCCTGGCATGCATATTCACCAAAATGATTGGTCCAGGAAAACTCTTCTTTCTCAAAGATTAGTAACCAGGACAGCTAAGGGTCTATAAAAAATACAAGAGGAAAAAAAAAAAGGAAGGAAGGAAGGAAGGCCAATGGTAGATGAAAATATCACTAGAAAATTGGTGATATGTATATGAAAGCTGTAACCAAATAAAAAATAGTAAAACTGACAGGAATTTTTATCTTTGATATTTCATCTTTAAGGAATCTTTAAAGGTGATAAATAAGTATATATATATTTTACAATATCAAGCTAATGTGTAGAAAAAGAGAAAATACATTTTTTTAAAATATTTTTTTTATTGATTTTTTACAGAGGAAGTGAGAGGGATAGAAATCAGAAACATCAGTGAGAGAGAAACATCGATCAGCTGCCTCTTGCACACCCCCCACTGGGGATCTGCCCGGAGCCAAGGTACCTGCCCTTGACCGGAATTGAACCTGGGACCCTTCAGTCTGCAGGCCAACGCTCTAACTACTGAGCCAAACTGGTTTCGGCAAGAGAAAATACATTTTATCATTTATTGATCATAGAATGGATTTATAGACATTGTCCAAAGAAAATGAGGATTAAGCACATTATAAAATCATCCCATTAAAACAAAATATAAGCCTTCCAAATTAACAGAAGTAACATACATAAAACAAAGCAAATATCATTTTGTGGGTTTAAAAAAAATGTTGAGAGGAGAAAATGTGACATAGATAATGTGGCAGATCTATGCTCAGACATAACTCTCATGTCAAAAATGTAAATGAGCTTAACTCGCCTATTAAATGAAAGAGTTGGCAGGTTGGATCACAAAGCGAAACCTAACTGCTGTTTACATGTAAATGTTGATACTACAAGATGGGCAATAGTATGATCAGGAAAAAGCAAATAAAAAGAGAGCAGGTGTCACAATCAAACAAGGTTGAATCCAGGTCAAAATCATTAAGCAAGTCATAGAAACACACTTTGAATGATAAAGAGTCCATTTCTCAATGGAGATATAACAGTTATGAACATGCATCAAAAGAAATAGCATCAATATTAAAAAAACAAAATGTTACAGTGACAGTAGAAGTAGATTACAGTTCATAGCAGTTGAAATGGGGAAAAATGTAAATAAAGCATATAGGTAACTTAAATATCCCAACTATTAAGAAATATATTGTTAATATAGCTTATACCTTGAAAACACAGAACAGGCTTCCTTTTCAAGGATCCATAAAACATTCACTCAATAAAGATAGCTATGCCCTGGCCAGTGTGGCTTGGTTAGTTAGAGCAGTGGTTGGCAAACGGCAGCTCTGTTAACTAATGAGTTTGCTGACCACTGAGTTAGAGCATCATCCCATACATCGAAAGGTCACAGATTGGATTATAGGTCCGGGCACATACCCAGGTTGTGGGTTAGATCTCAGTCGGGAAGGCAACCAATTGATGTTTCTCCCCCACCCCCCACCCCCACATGCCGCCTCTCTCGAGAATCAACACATGCACAGTGAAATAGGTAAACCTCTTCTGTTCCTAAAATTGGCCACACAGTGTCTCTTCCCAAATTGCTTGTCAGTTTTGTGCATATACATTAGTATATTTTATGCATATATAAACAATACATTATTTCTCCCTTTTAACATAGTTCTCTTTTTACATAAATTGTAGTATACTAAATATTGTTCTGCATATTGCTTTTCTCACTTGAGGATAGAGGTTAGTGATAAAAAATTTTAAGATTGCATAGAGCAATCCTAGTTGGTTTTGCTCAGTGGATAGACCATTGGCCTGTGGACCAAAGGGTCCCAGGCTCTATTCCAGATAAGAGCACGTACCTTGGTTGCAGGCTCCTTCCTGACTTTAGACCTGGTCAAAGCGTGTGCAGGAGGCAACCAATCGATGTGTTTCTCTCACATAGATATTTCTATCTTTCCCTCTCTTTCCCACTCTCTAAAAATCAATGGAAAAATATTCTTGAGTGAGGATTAAAAAAAAAAAGTTTCCATAGAATTCCATTGTTGATGGATTGATTAATTAGAAATATATACCAGGAGAGAAACCAAGATTGCGGCATAGGTAAACACCTAGGCTTTTGCCCCTCACAACAATTTTGAGAATACAACTAAAAGACAAAATGGACATTGTCCAGAACCATAGGAAGGCTGGCTGACTGGAAGCTCTGAAACTAGAGGGACACAGAAGTGCCCACGGATAATCAGAGCCTCTGCAAAGCCTAAGTAAGGTAGGAGACTTGCGCGTGTGCACAGAGCCGTAGAGGATGGAGCGTCTTGACACCTGGCAGGGGTGCTCTAGCGGAAAGGAGACAAAAACTCCAGGCTGCACTGAACCAAGTTTGGTTTGCACTCAAAACCTGGGGGACCCAGGCCCTTATGGGGACAATCTGGACTGCAGGCAGAATCCCAAGGGAAGAGCCAAAAGCAGAGCTCCGAAGGTGTGTGCACAAGTGCATGCAGAGAAGACGAACTGGGCGGCTGGCGGTGTCTGGTGGGAGAAAGGAGCTCAGGGCAGTGCTGTGATTCGGAATCTTGGGGAAACAGAGGCGGAGCTCCTGGGCGTGCACAAGTGCTCGCAGCGAGGGCAATCTTGACTGGGTGGCTGGTGTCCGACAGAAGGGAGAAAGGAATTCCGACTGCACGGAACCCAGGTGCCAGGTGAAAATATGAGATTCTGGATTCATTGGGGACTGGACGGTCTGGCAGCCGGTGAAACTCGAGGGCGCCTTTCTCGCAGAGGTGCTCCAGGTGATTTCCTGCGGATGCCAGGACCCAGTGACCTTGAGGGGCAGGGCTGACTGGAAGCCAAGACTTTTGGCTCCACTCTGAAACTCCACCCCAGCCAGAAACTGTGCCCCATCCAAGCTGAGCACAGAAACTGGCAAATTTGCAAATCTTGGTGCATAAGGCTGTCTCTCAGCATAGACACAGCTGATCCTCACAGCCAGTTGGCCTGGAGGTCAATTCCAGTGATACCAGCAGCAATCAAGACTTATCTGCAACAAGGCTGTACACACAGTTCACAAAGGGGGTTCATCAAGGGTGTACACCTCAGGTAACAGGGGAGACCAAGATACCTAGCACACAAAGCTACCCTACCAACTCAGGGAAGCAATGAAAATGCAGAGAGAAAGAAACAGATTGCAAACGAAAGAAATGGAGGAAAACAAACGACTAGATATAGAATTCAAAACCACAGTTATGAGGTTTTCCAAGAGGCTCCTCGAAAAGGCCGATAAGTTTAGCGAGAGCCTCAAGGATATGAGCGAGACCTTCAAGGATTTGAGAGAGACCCTTGAGGAGATGAGTGAGACCCTCAAGGATATCAAAAAGGACCAATTAGAAATTAAACATACACTGACTGAAATAAAAAATACTTTACAGAAACCCAACAGCAGACTAGAGGAATGCAAGAATCAAAGATTTGAAATACCAAGAGGCCAAAAACACTCAACTGGGAAAGAAAAAAGAAAAAAGAATCCAAAAATTTGAGGATAGTGTAAGAGGCCCCTGGGACAACTTCAAACGTACCAACATCAGAATTATGGGGGTGCCAGAAGAAGAAAGAGAGTAAGATACTGAAAACATATTCGAAGAAATAATGACTGAAAACTTCCCCCACCTGGTGAAAGAAATATACTTACAAGTCCAGAAAGTGCACAGAACCCCAAGCAAAGGAAATCCAAAGAGGACCATACCAAGACAAATCATAATTAAAATGCCAAGAGCAAAAGACAAAGAGAGAATATTAAAAGCAGCAAGAGAAAAACACTTAATTACGTACAAGGGAGCACCCATATGCTTGTCACCTGATTTCTCAACAGAAACTATGCAGGCCAGACGGGAGTGGCAAGAAATTTCTAAAGTGATGAATAGCAAGAACCTACAACCAAGATTACTCTACCCAGCAAAGCTATCATTCAGAATTGAAGGTCAGATAAAAAGCTTCGCAGATAAGAAGCTAAAGGAGTTCATCAATACCAAATCAGTATTATATGAAATCCTGAAAGGTATTCTTTAAGAAAAAGAAAAAGGAGAAAAAGGTGGCTGCTTCAAACTAGAGCATGGATGGAACTGGAGAGCATTATGCTAAGTGAAATAAGCCAGTCAAAGAAAGATAAGTATCACATGATCTCATTCATTTATGGAATATAATGAACAACATAAACTGATGAACAAAAACAAATCCAGAGATAGAGAAGCATTGACTATCAAACCTCAGAGGGATGGTAGGGGAGGATGGGGGAAGGGGAAGAGATCAACCAAAGGACTTGTATGCATGCCTAATCAATGGACACGGACACCAGGGGGGTGAGGGCACAAGTAGTGATGGGGGCGGGGGGATTGAAGGGGTAATGGGTGATGAGGACACATATGTAATACCTTAATAAAGAAATTTAAAAAAGAAATATATACCAATATTATTTAAGTAAAATATATCTATTTGCCAAAGATAAAATAGTTTTGCCCTGGCCAGTGTGGCTTAGTTGGTTAAACATCATCCCATGCACCAAGAAGTTACCAGTTCACATGGCTGGTGTTGCTTAATGGTTGAGCTATAAACCTGGAGGTCCCGGGTTCGATTTCCATTCAGGGCATATTCCCAGGTTACAGGCTCAGTCCCCAGTGTGCGGCATGCAGAAGACAGCTGATCAATGATTTTCTGTCATCATTGATGTTTCTATCTCTCTCTCTCCCTCTCCCTTCCTGTCTGAAATAAACTCAATTTTTACAAAAAGTCACCAGTTCGATTCCCAGTGAGGGCACATGCCCAGGTTGGAGGCTTAGTGCCCAGTAGGGGGCATGCAGGAGGCATCCAATCAATGTTTCTCTCTTATTGATTTCTTTCTCTCTTCCCCTCTATCTAAAAAAGTCAAAAATATATATTTAAAAAAAAACATGTTGCCGATGTATCTATACTAATAATAGCCTAGGTGGTCATCATGCCCTCACACATCATGCCCTAATGTTGTCATAAGATGGCCGCCACAAGATGGCCACACAAACAGCAGAGGTCAGGCCCAGTGGAGGAGATGGGTTGCAGCAGAGGAGGGCAGTTGTGGGCGATCAGGCCAGCATGGGAGCAGTTAGGCATCAATCAGGCCAGCAAGGGAGCAGTTAAGGGGTCATCCATCAGGCAGGCAGGAAAGCAAGTGATTAGGAGCCAGTGGCCCCAGATTGTGAGAGGGATGTCTGACTGCCAGTTTAGACCTGATCTCCACAGTTGGACATCCCCTAATGAGTCCCAGATTAGAGAGGGTGCAGGCCTGGCTGAGGGACCCTCCCCCCATGCATGAATTTGGTGCACCGGGCCTGTAGGAGAGCTATAGAGTCCCTCATACATTGTTGGTGGAATAGAAATTGATACTTTCTATGGAAGGCAATTTATCAAAATTAGAAATGCACATATTTTATTATATTTTATTAATCTTTATTGTTTAAAGTATTATTTAGATCCTCCTTTTCCCCCCATAGAACTCTTCCTGCCACTCTCATCCTCCCTGATTCAGACCCTCATCACCTCATTGTGTATCCACAGGTTATACATATATGCATACAAGTTCATTGGCTGATCTTTTCCAACCCATCCTTTTCTGCGTTCCCTCTGAGGTTCAACAGTCTACTCATGCTTCTGGTCTATTTTTGATCATCAGTTTATTTGATGCATTATATTCCACAAATGAGTGAGATCATGTGATGCTTATCTTTCTCTGACTGGCTTATTTCGCTCAGCATAATACTCTCAAGGTCCATTCATGCTATTGCAAATGGTAAGAGTTCTTTCTTTTTTATTGCCATGTAGTATTCCATTGTATAAGTGTACCATAATTTTTTTTCACTCATATGCTGATGGGCACTTATGCTGTTTCCAAGTCTTAGCTATTAGAAGTAGCTAAGGTGCATATATTCTTTCCTATATTGATACAGCAATTGAGCCAGGTTTAACATATTTCATTTGTTGTTTTATTTCCCTTCCTGAGAACTATTTGTTGATACCTTTTTCCATTTTCACTAGTATACCAGTATTATTGTTGTTTCTCTTTGATCTATAGGAATTCTTTATAAATTAGGAAAATTTGCCCTTTGTGAAATGTGTTGCACTTTTTTTTTTTTAGTTTGTCATGTCTATTAGTTGAAAGACTATTTTCCTGTCATCATAAATTTATTTTTAATAGTTAAAATTATAAAAAATAATTATGCCTTCTCTAGAGTAAGATTATTTAAAATCTCAGCTGATTTCTTCTAAAGTTTTCATGGTTTCATTTTTGACATTTAAAACTTTGATTCACTAGAAATTTATACTTTCTAGAGAATACAATTTTATTTATGTGATACAATTTTATTCATGTCCATATGCCTATGTATTTAACTGTTTACTGAATAATTTATTTTTTCCTCACTGTAAGAAATTATTGTAAGGGTATGTACTGGGGGATGGGAGTGGCTGGGGAGAGTTCAATGGGGTAAAAAGAAGACATATGTAATACTTTATTATTTTAATATATTTTACTGATTTTTTTTTTACAGAGAGGAAGAAAGAGGGATAGAGAGTTAGAAGCATTGATGAAAGAGAAACACTGATCAGCTGCCTCCTGCACACCCTACACTGCGGATGTGCCCGCAACCAAGGTGCATGTTCTTAACCAGAATTGAACCTGGGACCCTTGAGTTTGCAGGCTGATGCTCTATCCAGAGCCAAACTGGTTAGGACAAAATTTGTAATACTCTAAATAACAAAGAATTTAAATTAAAAAAGGAAAGAAATTATTGTATATTCAACAAGAAAAAAAAACAGGGAATGGGAGAAGGACAAATAGGAAAATAGGCAATGATTATAAACAGGAAATTTACAAAGTGGAAATTTAAAAGACTAACAGGCATATGGAAAAGATGTTCAAATTCCTTAGTCATCAGGAAAATGCAAATTAAAATAATAATTGCCAAAAATTAAACCGGATTTGGTGGTAGCAATGCAGTGGAGTGGAGGAAGTGATATATGCACTGCTTCAGCTATTCTGGAGAGCAGCCACTTAATGTGTATGGGTATCCTAGGACTCAATAATTCTAACCTAAGTATTTGTCCCAAATACATTTTCACACAGATCCAAAGGACACATGAATATGTTCATAGCTGCTCTGTGGTAGTGAGGAGGAAGCAGGAGGCAATTTGAGTGCCCATCACTAAATGAATAGACAAATTATTACTCAAAAGTTGTAAACCAGCCCAGCCAGTGTGGCTCAGTGGTTGAACATCGACCCATGAACCAAAAGTCCTGGTTTGACTCCCAGTCAGAGCACAGGCCCAGGTTGTGGGCTCAATCACCAGTAGGGGGTGTGTAGGAGACGTGTAGGAGGCAGCCTTACATGTGTCTCTCTCATCGATGTGTATCTCTCCCTCTTCCTGAAATATATTTTACAAATATATATGGTGTTAAAAGAAGCAGGCCCACACCAAGACACATCAAAATTAAAATACCAAGGGTTAAAGAAAAAGAGAGAATCTTAAAAGCAGCAAGAGAAAAGCAGTTCGTTACCTACAAGGGAGCACCCATATGACTGTTAGCTAATTTCTCAACAGAAACTTTTCAGACCAGAGGGAGTGGCAAGAAATATTCAATAAGTGATGAAAAGCAAGGACCTACAATCAAGATTACTCTACTCAGCAAAGATAGCATAAAGAATTAAAGGTCAGATAAAGAGCTTCACAGACAAGAAAAAGCTAAAGGAGTCATCACCACCAAACCAGTATTATATGAAATGTTGAAGGGTAATCAGAAGAACAAGAGGAGGAAGAGAAAGAGGAGGGGAGGGAGAACAAGAAAGGGGGGAAAGGGAAGAAGGAAGAGGAAGAAAATGAAAGAAGAGGGAAGGGAAAAAGAAAGAGGTAGAAGGAGAAGAAGGGAGAAGGAGAAACAGGAAGAATGGGGAAAGAGGAAAAGGCAAGAAGAAGGGAGAAGAAATGGGAAGGAGAAAGGGGAAGGAGAAAGGGGGAAGAAAAATCGAGAAAAAGAAAAGGGGAAGAAAGGAGAAGGGAAGGAGAGAGAGGAAGAAGAAGGGGAAAGGAGGTGGGGAGAAAGAAGGGGGAAGAAGAAAGGGAAAGAAGAAGGGGAAGGGAAAGAAGAAGGGAGTGAGAAGTGAAGGAGAAAGGGGAAGAAGAAGGGGAAGGTGAAAGGAGTGAGAAAGGGGGAAGAAGAAGGGGGAAAAGAGAGAAGGGAAAGGAGAAAGGGGAAGGAGAAAGGGAAAGAAGAAGAGGGAAGAAGGGAGAAGAGAGGGGAAGGAGAAGGGAAAGGAGAAAGAAGACAGGGGAAAAGAAGGGAAGGAGAAGGGGAAGTGAAAGGAGAGAAGGGAGTAAAAGGGAAAGAAGAAGGGAAAGAAGAAGGGAAAGAAGAAGGGGAAGAAAAAGGAGGAAAGATGAGGGGGAAGAAGAAAGGGGAAGAAGGGAGAAGAAGGGAAAGGAGAAAGGGGAAGGAGAAAGGGAAAGAAGAAGAGGGAAGAAGGGATAAGAGAGGGGAAGGAGAAAGGGGGAAGAAGAAAGGAGAAAAAGAAGGGAAGGAGAAGGGGAAGAGAAAGGAGAAAAAGAAGGGAGTAAAAGGGAAAGAAGGGGAGGGAGAAAGGGAAAGAAGAAGGGGAAGAAAAAGGAAATACTAGGGGGAAGGAGAAGGGGGAAGGGAAAGGGGAAAGAGAAAGGGGGAAAAGGCGAAGAAGGGAGAAGGGGAAAGGGGAAGGAAGGGGGAAAGAGAAGGGGAAGGAGAAGGGGGAACAAGAACAGGGAAGAAGGAGAGGAAAGGAGAAAGGGGAAGAAGAAGGGGGAAGAGGAAGAAGGGAGTGAAAGGTAAAGGAAAAAGGGGAAGAAGATGGGAGAAGAAAGGGGAAGAATAAGGGGGAAAAAGAAAGGGGAAACAGAGGAAGAAGGGAAAAGAGAAAGGGTAAGAAGAGGGAAGGAAAAAGGAAAAGGAGAAAGGGTGAAAGGGAAAGGGAAAGGAGAAAGGGTGAAGAAGGGGGAAGAAGTAGGTAGAAGAAAGGGAAAGGACAAGGGAGGAGAAGAAAGGGGAAATGGGGGAAGAAGAAAGGAGGAGAAAAGGGGAAGAAGGGGAAAGGGAAAGGGGAAGAAGAAAGGGGGGAAAAGAAGAGGGAAGAAAAAGAGGGAAGAAGGCTTTGGCCACCACTGTCGCTGCTGCCGCCAGCGCCATTGATGGGGTTCGGGACCCCATAGAGTCCCTGTCAGTTGCTGTTTTTGCCTGAGGTGTCCTCCTTCCTCTGTCCCACCCTGACTTCCGTGGTGTGGACAGGGAGTCCCTGTGGACACCTCAACACGCAGTGGAGATGCCTCTCTTTGCCACTAATCCCTTCGATCAAGATGTTGAGAAAGCAGCTAGTGAGATGAATACTGCTGAAGATTGGGGTCTCATTTTGGATATTTATGATAAAGTCGGTCAGTCTCGCACTGGACCTAAAGATTGTCTTCGGGCTATTATGAGGAGGGTGAACCATAAGGATCCTCATGTTGCTATAAGCTCTGACTCTTTTAGGAGCATGTGTATCAAACTGTGGCAAAATTTTTCACTTAGAAGTATGTTCCAGAGATTTTGCTAGTGAAGTAAGCAACATATTAAACAAGGGTCATCCTAAAGTATGTGAAAAATTAAAGGCTCTTATGGTTGAATGGACAGATGAATTTAAGAATGATCCACAGCTCAGTCTAATATCAAAAATGATTAAGAACCTTAAAGAACAAGGAGTTACATTTCCAGCTATTGGCTCTCAGGCTGCAGAACAAGCAAAAGCAAGCCCGGCTCTGGTAGCTAAGGGTCCTGGTACTGTGACTAACATAAAAGAAGATTTAGCTACAGCCAGTGAGCTGTCCCTGAAGGAACAAAAGCAGCAGTCCACCACCTTTTCCACTTTGTATCCAAGTACATCCAACCTCTTAACTAACCACCCACACGAAGGCAGAAAAGTTCGTGCTATATATGACTTTGAAGCTGCTGAAGATAATGAACTTACTTTTACAGCTGGAGAAATTATTACTGTTCTTGATGACAGTGATCCCAACTGGTGGAAAGGTGAAACCCATCAAGGCATGGGGTTATTTCCATCTAATTTTGTAACTGCAGATCTCACTGCTGAACCAGAAATGATAAAAATGGAGAAGACAGTACAATTTAGTGATGATGTTCAGGTAGAAACAATAGAGCCAGAGCCGGAGGAACAAGCCTTTATTGATGAAGACAAAATGGACCAGTTGCTACAGATGTTGCAAAGTACAGATCCCAGTGATGATCAGTCAGATCTTCCAGAGTTACTTCATCTTGAAGCAATGTGTCACCAGATGGGACCTCTTATTGATGAAAAGCTGGAAGATATTGATAGAAAACATTCAGAACTCTCAGAACTTAATGTTAAAGTGATGGAGGCACTTTCATTGTATACCAAGTTAATGAATGAAGATCCAATGTATTCAATGTATGCAAAATTACAGAATCAGCAGTATTATATGCAGTCAGCTGGTGTTTCTACCTCTCAGGTATATCCAGGGCCTCAAAGTGGTACTTACCTGCTTGCAGGGAATGCCCAGATGAACCATCTCCAGAGCTACAATCTTTGTCCAGAGCAACTGTCTTCCCTCAGCCAAGCAGCAGTTCTACCCTCTGCAAACCCTGCCTTTCCTGCTCAGCAGACTCAGGCTTCTTACCCTAGCTCAATGGTCAGTTCTGTTCAAGGAAATACATATCCCAGCCAGGCATCAGTATATAGTCCTCCTCCTGCTGCTGCTACTGCTGCTGTCACTATATACCAGAATGCAGGACCTAATATGTCCCGTGTGCATTTAACATCGTTAGCACTGCCTCAACCAGGAGGCAGTCAACAGCCACCTCAGCCACAGCAACCATATTCTCAGAAGGCTCTGCTATAGGAATTGGGATTCCTCTTTGGTCTGCTAAATACCGCTGACAATGTTAGAGATTCTTTTGATATCTTAAGGTTTGTTTATCCTCATCTTATAGGAATCTATCATGGTCAACAAGTTCAAATATTCAACGTTATGTTGTCAAGAAGGTAGAACTATCTTCAGTTTGCACAACTTTTCAGAGGTTCTCCCCGCCTCCTCTCCCAGAGGAATGAAAATACTTACAACATTTAATTCTTTTCATCATATGAAAGAATTGATATAAGATTATTTGTCTCATAAAATTACCTGGTCTGCATAAAGTCAAACTTAACAAAAGTTGTTATGTACATATATTGCTGTGTAACTTCATTAGTGGCCATTTTTGAATCACAGTGGTGATCATGTGAATATATTTAATACTGTAAAATTAATTTACATTGCTATTTAATTTTAATCATCAACAACTACCATGTTTCATAATGTTTTGTGTCAATTTAAGATAATTACACTATCCTTTTAAAGTGCAAGAGAACAAAGCTGTAGCATATTTACATCAAAGTATTATGTTAGTGTTTCAGTTTTACATTAACCTGAACTTTCCTTTGGGGAAAAAAAAAGAAAAAGAGAGAAGAAGGGAGAAGAAAGAGAAAAGAAGAAGGGATAAGGGAAAGGGGAATGAGAAAGGGGGAAGAAAAAGAGGGGGGATGGAAAGGGAAAGGAGAAAGCAGGAAGAAGGGGGAAGGGAAAGGAGGAAAGGGGAAGGAGAAGGGGAAGGAAAAAGGGTGAAGAAAAAGGGTGAAGAAAAAGGGAGAAAAAATAGAAGAAAGAAGAAGGACAAGGGGGAAGAAGAAAGGGGAAATGGGAGAAGAAGAGAAGGAGAAAGAGAAAGAAGAAGGGGGAAGAAGATGGAAAAAGAAGGGGAACGGGAAAAGAGAAGGAGAAGGGGAAGAAGGGAGAAAGGAAAGGGGAAAGAGAAAGGGGGAAGAAGAAGAGGAAAGGGAAAGGGAAAGAGAAAGGAGAAAGGGGGAAGAAGGGGGAAAAGGGGAAGAAAAAGGGGAAGAGGAAAGGGGAAGGAGAAAGGGGGTAAAGGGAGAATAAGGGAGAAGGGGAAGGAAAAGGGGGAAGACGAACAGGGAACAAGGAGAGGAAAGGAGAAAGGGGAAGAAGAAGGGAAGAGGAAGAAGGGAGTGAAAGGTGAAGGAGAAAGGGGAAGAAGATGGGAGAAGAAAGGGGAAGGATAAGGGGGAAAAGAAAGGGAAAGGGGGGGGAGAAGAAAGGGGAAGGAAAAAGTGAAGAAGAAGGGGGAAGAAATAGGTAGAAGAAAGGGGAAGGACACGGGGGAAGAAGAAAGGGGAAATGGTGGAAGAAGAAGGGAGAAGGAGAAAGGGGAAGGAGATGTGGGAAGAAGACTGCAGAAGAAGGGGAAAGGGAAAGGGGAAGGGGAAAGAAGGGGGAAGGAAAGGGGAAGGAGAAAGGGGGAGAAGAAAGGTGAAGGAAAAAGGGTGAAGAAGAAGGGGGAAGAAATAGGTAGAAGAAAGGGGAAGGACACGGGGGAAGAAGAAAGGGGAAATGGTGGAAGAAGAAGGGAGAAGGAGAAAGGGGAAGGAGATGTGGGAAGAAGACTGTAGAAGAAGGGAGAAGGAGAAAGGGGAAGGAGAAAGGGGAAAGGGGAAAGAAGGGGGAAGGAAAGGGGAAGGAGAAAGGGGGAAGAAGAGGGAAGGGAAAGGGGAAGGAGGAAGGGGGAAGAAGAGGGAAGGGAAGGGGAAGGAGGAAGGGGGAAGAAGAGTGAGGAAGAAGGGAGAAGAAAGGGAAAAAAAGAAAGGGGAAGGAGAAAGGGAGAAGAAGAAGGGGGGGAAGGGAAAGGGGAAGAGGAAAGGGGAAAGGGGGAAGGAGAAAGGGGAAGAAGATAGAGGGAAGGAAAAGGGGAAAGAAGGGGAAGGGAAAGGGGAAAAAGAAAGGCGGTAGAAGGGGGAAGAAGGGGAAATGGAAAGGGGAAGGAGAAGGAGAAGGGGTAGAGGGGGAAGGGAAAAGGGAAGGAGAAAAGATAAAGAGGGAAGAAGGGGGAAGGAAAAGGGTGAAGGAAAAGGGGAAAGAAGGGAGAAGGGGAAAGGGGAAGGAAAAGGGGAGAGGGGAAGGGGGAAGAAGAAGGGGGAAGAAGAAGAGGGAAGAAGGAGAGGAAAGGAGAAAGGGAAGAAGGGGAAGAGGAAGAAGAAGGAAGTGAAAGGTGAAGAAGAAAGGAGAAGCAGAAAGGGGAAGTAGATGGGAGAAGAAAGGGAAAAGATAAGTGGGGAAAAGAGGGGAAAAAGAAAGGGTAAGGAAAAGGGGTGAAGAAGAAGGGGGAAGAAATAGGTAGAAGAAAGGGGAGGGACAAGGGGGAAAAGGAAAGGGGAAATGGTGGGAGAGGAAGGGAGAAGGAGGAAGGGGAAGGAGATGGGGGAAGGAAACTGTAGAAGGGGAAAGGGAAAGGAGAAAGGGGAAAGGGGAAAAAAGGGGGAAGGAAAGGGGAAAGACAAAGAGGGAAGGGAAAGGGGAAGGAGGAAGGGGGAAGAAGAGGGAGGAAGAATGGAGAAGAAAGGGAAAAGAAGAAGGGGAAAGGGGAAGGAGAAAGGGAGAAGAGGAAGAGGGGGGAAGAAAGGGGAAGAGGAAAGGGGAAAGGGGGAAGAAGGGGAAGGAAAAGGGGGGAAAGAAAGGCAGTAGAAGGGGGAAGAAGGGGAAATGGAAAGGGGAAGGAGAAGGGGGGCAGAAGGGGAAGGGAAAGGGGAAGGAGAAAAGGGATAAAGGAGGAAGGAAAAAGGTGAAGAAAAAGGGGGAAAAGGGAGATTAAGGGGAGAGGGAAGGGGAGGAAAAAGGGTAAGAAGAAGGGGAAGAAGAAGGGAAAGGATGGACGAAAGGGAAAAGGGAAGAAGAAATTGGGGATGGGAAGGTGAAGGGGATAGAAAGATGGGGGTAGGAAAAAGGAAGAAGGAGAAAATAGGTAAAGAATGAGGACTAGGGGAAGAGAAAGGGAAATGGGGGAGAGGAGGAAAGGAGATGGGAAAAAACTGAGAAGAAGGGAAAGGAGAGGGGAAAGAAAGGGAAAGTATGGAGGAAGAGGCGGAGGAGAAGGAGATATGGGTATGAAGAGGTAAGGGATAGGTAAGAATGAAAATAGTTAAAAGAAAAGGAAGAGATAGGGAAATGAGGGGATGATGAATGGAAGAAAGGGAAATAATGTAAGGGAAGGAAAAGGGGAAGGGAAGGAGAAGGTGAGACGGTAAGGGAAGAGAAAGGGGATGATGAGAAGATGGAATGATAGGTAATGATGAAAGGTAAAGAATGTAAGGATTAGAGAGGGAAAGAAGAAGGTAAAGAAAAGGGTTAAGGGAAGGGAGTGAATAGGGAAAAGAATGGGGAAGGGTAGGAGAAAGGTAAGTGGGGAATGAGATTGAAGTTGTAAGAGGAAAGGGAAAGGTAGTTTGGATGGGAAAAAATATAAAGGGATAATTAAGTCGGCAGAAGGGAGAAGAAGGGGATATGTATGGGAACAAAACGGGGATGTTAGGTTATGATGTTGGAAAGAAGAAGAGAAAAGGGAGAAGAAGAGGGGGAAGAAAGGTAAGGAATATAAGGGTTGAAGGAAAGTGATAGGGCAATGAATGGGAAGAATTTGGGATGTTGGTTGGGAATTGGGAAATTGAAAGGTGGTAGAAGGGAAGAAGATGGGATAGGTATGGGGAAGTGTTATGGAAGAAGAAGATGGGGAGGGATGGAAGGAGATGGGGGGTAGATAAAGAGGGGGTATGATTGGGTTTTGATCGATTGATTAGGGTTTTGAATAGTAGTGTATTGGGTATGGTTAATGGGGAAAAGTTATGTGATGGGAGGCGAAAGGGGAAGGAGAAAGGGAGAAGAAGAGAAGGGAAAGTAAGGGTAGGACAATGGAATGGAGAAGGGGTAGAAGAAGTGGAAGGAAAAGGGAGATGGAAGGAAAGGGGTTTAAAAATGGGAGCAGGGAAGAAGGGAAAAGGGAAGGGGAAAAAGAAGAGGAAAGGGAAAGGAGAAGAATAGGGATGCAGATGTTGGAATAAGGATGGGAAGAGATATGGGAGTAGATTATAGATGGAAAGGTGGTAGATATGGATGGATTGGAGTTTAATGGGGATATATGTTGGGTTGGTGAAGGAGAATAATTTAGGTTATGGTTTATAAGGGAAGAAGAAAGAGGAAGGATGTGGGGAATGTAGATTATGTTAAGTTAATAGGGATAGTGAATGGGAAGGAGATAGGGGATGGGAAAGGGGGAAGATGATTTAAGTAGATGGGTTTGTATGTAATTTTGGTAATGTTTTTTGTTAAATGTTAGTTTTGAAGTTAGTTGTATGTTTGTTGTTTTTGTGTTAAGGAGAAAGGGATGAGATGAGAAATGACTGTAGAAGAAGGGTAAAGGGGAGGAGAAAGGGAAGAAAGGGTAGGAAGGTAATAAAACGAAGAAGAAGTAGAAGGTAAGAAGGAGAAAAGGAAAAAGAAGAAGAAGGTGAATGGAATGAAGGAAAAAGAGAATTGGATATAAGGGAATATGTTGGAAGATGGATAGGTAAGATTAAAGGGGTAGTTATATGAAGAAGGGAGAAAGATTGGAAGGGGAAGAAGGTGAGAAGAAGGATAGGAAGAAAAAAGGGAAAGGGGAAAGGAGAAAGGGAGAAGAAGAGGGGGGAAGGGAAAGGGGAAGGTTAAAAGGAAAGATCGGAAAGTGATTGAAGAAAAGAGGGAATGAAAAGGGAAGAAAGGTGATATAGTAAGGGGAAAGAAAGATAGTAGAAGGTGAAAGATGAAGGAATGAAGGGGTTAGAATAAGGGATTTTAGTAGGTATGGGATGTAAGTAAATTATATTTGGTAAAGATAAGGTAGTTAAGGGTAGAATTGGGAAAGAAAGGGGAAGAGAAAAGGGAAGGATGATTAAGGTAGTGAATGGGAAAAAAAGGGAATGATAAGGGGGAAATGGGAAGGGATAAGGGAAGAAGAAAGGGTATAGAAGGAGAAGTAAAAGGGAAAGTGAATGAAAAGGATAGTGGATAAGGAATTTAGGGAATAGAAGGGAAAAAAGTGGGAAGAAGAAGGTGGAGGAAAAGAAGGGAAAGAGAAAGGGAATCGGGGATGGACAAGGGGGAAGGGGAAGGGGGAAGTAGAAGAGGGAAGGAAAAGGGGGGAAAGGGGATAAGATCACGAAAAAAACAAAATGAAAAGGAATAGACGGGAAGAAGAAGGGAAGAAAGGGAAGAGAATGGGAATAAGAAAAAGTAAAGGGCAAAAAAGGGATGAAAGGAAAAAGAATGCAGTATAAAGTATATTAGGGAGGATAGAGTAAAGGTAAAAGGGGGAAAGAAGGATGAAGATGGGGGAGGAGAAAGGAAGAAGAAGAAGAGGGGGGAAGGAAAGGGGAAGGAGAAAGGGGAAGAAGGGGAAGGGAAAAGGGAAGAAGGAAAGGGGTTCAAGGGGAAGAAGGGGAAAGTGAAAGGGGAAAAAGAAAGGGGGAAGAAAGGGAAGAATAAAGGGGAAGAGAAAGGGGAAGGAGAAAGGGGGAAGAAGGGGGGGAAAATAAGGGGAAGGAGAGGGGAGGGAAAGAAGAAAAGGGAAAGAGGAAGGAGAAAGGGGAAGAAAAAAGGGGGAAGAAGAATGGGAAGAAGAACAGGGAAGAAGGAGAGGAAAGGAGAAAGGGGAAGAAGGGGAAGAGGAAAAAGAAGGGAGTAAAAGGTGAAGGAGAAAGGGGAAGCAGACAGGGGAAGAAGAAAGGGGAAAAGGGGGGGAAGAAGTAGGTAGAAGAAAGGGGAAGCACAAGGGGAAGAAGAAAGAGGAAATGGGGGAAGAAGAAGGGAGAAGGAGTAGGGAAGGAGATGGGGGAAGAAGACTGTAGAAGGGGAAAGGGAAAGGGGAAGGAGAAATGGGGAAGAAGGGGAAGAAGGGGAAGAAGGGAAAAATGTAGGAGAAGATGAATGGAAGGAAAGGGAAGAGAATGAGGAAAGGGGGGAAATGGAGAAGAAGAAGAAGGGAGAAGGGAAAAGGGAAGGAGGAAGGGGAAAGAAGGGGGAAGGACAGGGGAAAGAAGGGGGAAGGACATGGGAAAGAAGAAGAGGAAAGGAAAATGGGGAAGAAAGGGAAGGGAAAGGGGGAAAAGAAAAGTGGTAGAAGGAGAAGAAGAAGAGAAGGGAAAGGGGAAGGAGAAAGGGGGAAGAAGAGGGAAGAAGAAGGGAGGGGAAAGGCGAAGGGGAAAGGGAGAAGAAGAAGAGGGGGAAGGGAAAGGGGAAGGAGAAAGGGGAAGAAGAAGAGAGAAGGAAAAGGGGGAAGAAGGTGAAGGGGAAGGGGAAAAAGAAAGGCGGTAGAAGGGGGAATAGGAAGGGGAAGGGAAATGGGAATGAGAAATGGGGAAGAAGATTGGGGAAGGGAAAGGGAAAGGAGAAGTGGGGAAGAAGAAGGGGGAAGGACAATGGGGGAAGAGGGAAGAAGAAGGGGGGAAAGGGGAAAGAAGAAGGGGAATAGAAAGGGGAAGGAGAAAGGGATGAAGGAAGAAGGGAAGATGGATATGGGGAAAGGGAAGGAAAGGGGTATGAAGGAAGAAGAAGGGTATGAAGTCGGAGATGAAAGATGTTAAGGATATAAAGAATGGTATATGGTAAGGAATGGGGAGGAGAAAAGTAGGGAAAGAAAGGAGAAAGGCGGTAAAAAGGGAAGAGAAGAAGGGAAGGGAGAAGATAAGTAGAGAACAGGATAAAGGAATATGGTTATGTAAGAATGGATAAGGATATAAGAGGATATATGACTAAGGAAGAAGAAGTGGAAGAATGTGGAGTAAATGGGAATAAGAAGGGGTAATAGGTAAAGGGTTTAAAAAAGGGAAGAAAAAGTGAAGTTGGTGATGAAGTAGGGAGATAAATGGGTTGAAGATGAAGAAAGGGGACATGGTGGAAGAATAAGGGAGAAGGAGAAAGATTAAGGAGATTGGGGAAGAAGGGGAAGGAAGGGAAGGAGAAAGGGGGAAAGAAGGGATGTGGGAAGGAATGGGAAAGAAAGGGGAAGGAGATAGGAAGAAGGGAGAAGAATAGAAAGATTGGAAAGAGATTGGATGGGAAAGGGAAGGAGAAAGGATTTGAAAGGAAGGAAAAACAAGGAGAATGGGGAAGAAGGTTGAGAAAAAAGGATGGATATGGAATGAGATGTGGAAAGTATAAGATAACAAAAAAGAGAAAAGAAGGCGGAAGAAGGAGAAAGGGAAGAAGGGAGAAGGGGAAGGAAGGTGCAAGGGATAGTAGGAAATGAGTTGGAAGGAAAAGGAGGAATAAGGAAGGGAAAAGGGAAGGAAAGCAGGAAAAAAGGCTGAAGAAGGGAGAAAAAGGGATGGGGAAAGGGAATAGGGGAGGTAGATGAGAGGGAAGAATATGATAAAGGAAGTAAAAGAGAGTTAGTAAGATATAGGTAGAAATTGAGTGGAAGTGGGGATAATGAGAAGGAAAGGAAAAAGACAATATAAGAAGGAGAAGAATAGGAATTATTAGTAAGTAATAGGGAAGAGGATGGGAGGTGATGGAAGAAGAGAGTAGTTGAAGATAAAGGGGAAAGGAAGGTTATATAGATATTAAAGGGGAATAGAAGAATGTTGGATTGTGAATGTAAAGGGGGATGAAAATATGGTGTATACGATTAATATGGGTAGGGGAAGGTAAGAATAGTGAAGAAGGAAAAAGAAAAGGAAGAAAGGAGAAAAAGATTGAATAAGTTGTAGGGAGAAGGAGAAAGAAAGTAGGGAAGAAAATGGGGGATAAGAGGGGGAAGGGTGAGAATAGTAGTTAGGAATGAAGATGGGTAGAAGGTGTAGAAAGTTGAGAAATGATGAAAATAGGAAAGGATGTAGGATAGTTATGGTTGGTAAAAGAATGTAGAGGAGAAAAGGATAGAAACAATGGATAGTAAGAAGATATGGGAAGGCGTATGGGATAGAAGGTAAGAAAAAGAAAGGAGAAAGGTAAAGGGAAGGAATATAAGGGGAAAAGGGGTCACTAACGATGAAGAAAGAAGAAAAGGGAAAAGGGGAAGAAGTAGGTTAAAAAAAGGGAAGGTTATGGAAAAGAAAGGAGGAATGGGGGAAGAAGAAAGGAGAAGGAGAAAGGGGAACAAGAAGGGGGAAGAAGATGGGAGAAGGGGAAAGGAAAAGGGGAAGGAGAAAGGGGGAAGAAGAAGAGAGGGGAAAGGAAAGAGGAAGGAGAAAGGGGAAGAAAAGGGGGAAGAAGAAGGGAGGAAGATAAATGGTAGTATAGGGAAAAAGGAGGAGGAAGGGGAAAAGAAAAGTGGTAGAAGGGGGAAGAAGAGGGGGAAGGGGAAGGAGAAAGGGGAAAGAAGAAGAGAGGGAAAGGGAAAGGGGAAGGAGAAAGGGGAAGAAAAGGGGGAAGGAGGAGGAAGAAGGAGGAGGGAGAAGAAGAGGGAAGGAAAAGGGGGAAGAAGGGAGGAGGGAAAGGGGAAAAAGAAAAGTGGTAGAAGGGGGAAGAAGAAGAAGAAGAAGAAGGAAGGTAAGGGGAAGGAGAAAAAGGAAGGAGAAATGGGGAAGAAGAAGGGGAAGGGGAAGGGGAAGGAGAAAGGGGGAAGGGAAAAGAGAAGAAGGGGGTAGAAGGGGGAAGAAGGGGAAAGGGAAAGGGAAAGGAGAAAGGAGGAAGAAGAGGGAAGAAGGGGGAAGGGGAAAGCGGAAGGCAAAAGGGGGGAAAGGGGGGCAAGAAGGGGGAAGGGGAAAGGGGAAGGAGAAAGGGGGGAAAGGGGGCAAGAAGGGAGGAGGAGAAAGGGGAAGAAGAAGGGGAAGAAGAAGGGGGAGGAGAAAGAAGGAAAAAGAAGGGGGAAAAGGAAAAGGAGAAGGGAGAAATGAAAGGGCAGAGAGGGACTGACTCTACTTTGTACCATGTCCTCCATCTTGTTTAACTGTGTTCTCTCTTCCGAGAAAAACCACAGGATGTGTCAGTTACTCAGCCCGCCCTTAATTCAGCCAATGGGAATACAAGGCGAACTAACCTAAGGCACTGGCAGTTTTAGTGATGAGTGAGCTGGGACCTGGGATTGAGGTCCTTTCTCTGATGCACTAGAACAATGGTGTCCTCTTCACGCCTTTGAGTAGGAGCTACAGTGATGAGATGTCACATCATCCCGTGTATTATCCAAGGGTTAATTGAAACAGCAAATTAATCTCCTCCTAGACACTGCAGAGCATGAAAGTCAATGAATGTCAGCCGAGTTTGAAGAAAAGAGTTTACATAAAGAAAAGGGGGGAATTGTGAGAATAAACAAACCATCTTTTCTGTCAAAGAACAATTTAGACAGCTGCCATTTTGGACTGTGTGACTTGGCAGCCACCATGTTGGCCGCATGATGTGTAAACTTACCTGGGGGCTGCCATCTTGAAATCACACAGGTCAACCCCTCCTTTTGAATTAGCCAATCATGAAAGACTGTGCGCCTGAGCTCCAATCAAGAGCAAAGGACAGGTCACGTGCATCAGGGATAATTTGCGTCACTAGCCCCAGCCCTCACCCAACCAATTGGAATCGGCCACCTCAGTTGTCCGAGTATGCCCCCACCTCCTGACCCCTAGCCCTATAAAATCATTGTGCTTTTGAAACTCACTCTCTTTTTGCATCCTACTGCTGTGTCGATGGAGGCAGAGAGCCAAGCTTGAGCTTGAATAAAGGTTCTTTGCTTTTGCATCAGACTCGGCTCCCTGGTGGTCTTTGGGGATCTTGAAATCTGGGCATAACAGAAGAAGAAAGGGGAAGAATTAGTGGAAAGAAGGGAGAAATGGAAGGAGGAAGGGGGAAGAAGAAGGGGGAAGGGGAAAGTGGGAAAAGAAAAGAGGGAAAGGAGGAGAAAGGAGAAGATGAAGAGGAAGGAGAAAGGGAAAGGAGAAAGGGGAAGGAGAAAGGGGAAGAAGAATGGGGAAGGAGAAAGGGGGAAGGAGAATGGGAAGAAGAAGGGGGAAGAAGAAAGGGAAAGGAGAAAGGGGGAAGTAGGGGAAAGAAGTAGGTAGAAGAAAGGGGAAGGAAAAGGGGGAAGAAGAAGGGGGAAAGGGGAAGAAAAAAGGAAAAAGAGAAAGGAAGAAGGGGAAAGAAGAAGGGATAAGAAAGGGGAAGGAGATGGGGGAAGGCTAAAGGGGTAGGAGGAAGGGGGAGAAGAAAAGGGAAAGAGAAAGGGAAGAACAAATGGGAAAGAAGAAGGGAGGGAGAAGAAGAAAGGGGAAGGAGGAAGGAAAAGGAGAAAGAAGAAAAGAGATAAAATATGAATAATAAAATGGCAATGAATACATATCTATCAACAATTAAATCTAAAAATCACAATAAACAAACAAGGAATCTAATGAACAAAATAAACCGATGAATAAAATACAACCAGAGGCATTGAAACATGGAAGAGATTGAGGAATCTCAGAGGGAAAGAGGGGTGGGGTGGGAAGAGATTAACTAAAGATCTTGTACCTGTATGCATTACCTATGGACACAGACAATAAAGGCCTGCGGCAGGGCAGAAACCAGGTGGAGGGGTCAGTGGGAGAAAAATGGGGGACATCTGTAATAGTCTTAACAATAAAGATTTAGAAAATATGTGGTAAAAAAGGAAACAAAATGAGATATATAACATTGAATTTACAAATTAATAATATATGCTTGCAAAATAATTCACATATTTACAAGCTCCCACACAAATGAAAAGTTAAATTTCTGTTGGAGGTACAGGATAAGAAAAATTTCAGAGAGAAGGAGAGAAAGGAAAGAGATATTGATAAGGGCCTTGCATAGGCCAATGAGAATAATGTGCCACAAACTAAAAAAGCCCCTCAAAGTCACTAATAATCTCCATCTGCCAAATGCAGGAATCATTTCCCTGTCCTGACCCTATTACCTCTTGCTGGGATTTATCTCCTTTCTCTCCCTTATTTGTTCGCTCTGCTCCAGCCATTCTGACCTTTCATCCAATCCATCAAGGTCACTCCCTCTGCAGACCTTACCTTTGTTTTTCTATGTGATACCCTCCTTTATCATCTTCTGAAGACATTCTATCTTAAATATGCCTTCCTTAGAGAAGGTTAGCATAAGAAGTCATGAACTGTATTCCATACTTTCTATTAATCTTGATTGTTTGTCTCTGACATTGCCAATTAAGTTTTTCCTAACTTTTAACTCCAGAGGGCAAACCATCTTACTTTGCAAGTAAGTTGCAGCTAGGACAAAGTGATATAATACTATAAAAGTGTTTTAGAAATAGTAATATCGCTCCACTGCAAGACTGGAGGAAAAGAGACTGAAGACAGAAAGGTGACAAAAATGCGACTCTAATGAGGAGCAAAGGGAAAGAGGATACCTGAGGTAAAACAGAGTGCAATGGGAAAATAACAGCATTTTAGAGCTGGGAGGGACCTCTGGAACCATCTATTCCATCATCATCTTCAGGGAACTTAATAGGAGAGAAAAAAAAAAAGTTTACTGCTCAGAATTCGTCTGTGACGTCACACGACTCAGAGCATTGTCAATGGGTGACATTGTTCTTATCCGATTAATGGAATTAACAGGATTTCCTTCAGGATGTGCAGGGCGAGCCCTGAAACTTACTTCCTACTTAATGGATGAAAACTGACAGTAATCGTCATCCATTTAATATGTAATCTAATTAGTTTATCTGGGAGTGCCTGCAAGGCGTGCCCAATCCAGGCTTCTCCCCCACCCTGAAGTGGATCATTCAGCACCTACTTTCAGAGAGTTTGTCTCCTAAAATACCACCAAACCCTCTTAAGCATTTTGCGGTTATTATCAACACTTTATTCTTTATGAAAGACCCAGAGCTGTTTATTTGCTTGTTCCATTTCCCAACTGCAAAACGTTTTTGAGCACTTTCTACCCTGCCACACACAATCCCCCCACCCCCTCCCGGGCCAAGCGAGGAAACTGTCGGTCTAGGGAAGGGCGGCCTGTGGGAGTCAGTGTTGCGCTCAGCGGAGGGAAGCCGCCGGGCGAGTCCGGCTGGAGTTAGCCATTTCTTTTCTTCCCCTCGATAAACTAGGGCTGCGGGAGCGCTGGGCGGGCAGGTACATGGGCTGCTCCTTGCATCCTTCTACCTTTCCCCGAATCCGCCTGGAATAACCACCTGACAACCCAACTCTAGAGCCGAGAGCCGGTGGCACGTGCCCGATTAGACTCAGCGCCATGACTAGGTCGGTCCCAAGCACATCCAGACGCTCGCCCTAAGCTAGCGCCTCGGGTTTCCGGATGCTAATAGGAAGCTTCTATGGAACTCCCTCAAACTTCTCCCTTTTAGAAAGGGCGCAGACGGCGTCTCCGTTTCCAAGGAAACCGGCTTCTATCTACGTCACTTCCGCTGACCTGTCCGGACTCCCAGACTGTTGGGAGGAAAACTGAGCCACAGCCACGAAGGTGGACGGGAGCGTCTCCTGACTGCGCACGCGCCCGCTCGCGGCCTGCTTCTATTTATGTGGGGGATCCAACATGGCTGCCGCGGCGACCCTGGCGATGGCGGTGGAGCCCATCAGGACATAGTGGCGGGGAAAGGGTCTCGGTCCGCACTCACGGTGGCGTCGGCGGAAACGGCTGAGGGTGGTGGAGGGAAGAAAAGCGACGGAGAGCAAGAGAAAGGGCGGACAGGCGAACAACTCGGCACAGACCTGAGCGCCGGCGCGAGCGAGGGCAGAGGGCCAGAACAGTTGGGATGGCGGAGCCGCGCAGAGTAGCGTTTATTAGCCTGTCACCGGTGAGGCGGCGCGAGGCCGAGTACCCTGGGGCCGAACGCGAGCCCGAGTACCCTCGCGAGCCCCCCCGGCTGGAGCCGCAGCCGCACCACGAGCCGGTCCGGGCGGAGCAGCCCGTCCCGCGGGAGGCTGCCCCTCGGTCGGACACGCAGCCCCCGCCGCGGGAGAAGCCGCTCCCCCAGCGCGAGGGCAGCCGCCCCGAGCCGCCCATGTCGCTGCAGCGCGAGCCCCCGCGGCCCGAGCCGCCGCCGCCGCCGCCGCCGCCGCCGCAGCAGCAGCTTCACTTGCAGCCTCCCCCGCCGCGGGAGGCGGCTTCCCGGCCGGAGCCGCCGCGGAGGCCGCCGAGGGAGACGGTGCGCCTGGAGCTGGTGCTCAAGGATCCGACCGACGAGAGCTGCGTCGAGTTCAGTTACCCGGAGCTACTCTTGTGCGGAGAACAACGGGTACAGAAGGTTCCTCCCTCATCCCCGGGACCCCGGGAGCCTCAGGACCCGTCCGCCTTCCCCAGTGGTTTGCACTTTCTGACGCCCACCCTGCGCGTGGGGGTCGCCCCGGAGGGTGGGCTGGTGGCCGGGGGCACGGGCTGCGCGGGTGGACCAGTGGTTGGTGCTGCTTTCCTCTGCTTCCCGGGGTGAGCCCAGCCTCTCCGCGGCTCCACCGACCCCCATCGCGAGCCGAAAGCCGCTCCGAGCCGGTTTTCCTCCGCACCTTTCGAAACAGATTTTCCTCCTTTCTTTTTGCTTCCCACAAATTCTGAGGGCCTTGCAAGTTGTGTGGGTGGGTTTTCCGTGTAGAGCTCCAGCTGCCCTTTCCAGTAGAAAGGAAGCGAAAACCTTGGGGGACACGCCCCTCCTCCCAATCGAGCAGGAAAATTGTGTAACCCTCCGGTATTATCCTCGTCTTCATCTCTGTTTGTTGTGCTTGGCGCTGTGGCTGCTGAGCTGCACTTGTGAGCGTGCAGGGTTTTCCTTAATGGAAGGGGATTTAAAAACAATCTAAACATTTTCAGACTAAGAATTCCGCTTTAAAAATGAAGAAGTGTTAGTTATCTGGTTACTTGTTTTTCTCTCTTGTGTTAGTATTGGTAAACCTTTTTATATTTTTCTTCGAGTTTTCGTATTGTAATTGAATGGGAAGGTGGACTCCTGTTTTGTTTGGCACCTGCTACACTTTATTTGAATGCATGTCATTAGTTAATAAGTTTGAGTTGGTGGGTATTGCACTTGGCCGTTGTAATTTTTGGAGAATGATGAAAAAAATGTTAGCTTTGAATTTTTAAGAACTTTATTGATAATATATAGCTGTGCCTTTGATAGAACTGGTAAACAATGGAGATAGGAGATTTGTTGGTAATTGTAATTTTTGCCATGCGTTTGTGTTTTTCAGAAGTAAACTAAAAATGGAAATGGTAGAGTAACAGTAATAAGAGAATAGTTTTCTCTTGTTTAGAAATTATGTTCTTTATTAGGTTTTGCTTTAGCGCAGGTCTAGTGGACGCCAGAAGTCACTTGTTTTTAACCTCAAGTATCTTTTTTAAAAATATGTATTTTTTATTGACTTTAGAGAAGAAGTGAGAGAAACATCAATGATGAGAGAGAATCATTGGTTGGCTGCCTCCTGCACACTGGGGATCAGCCAGCAACCTGGGCCTGTGCCCTCCACTGAGCCATGCGGACTGGGTAGTCCTCAACTATCTTCATAGTTGAGTGACTTCTTAGTTTAAAATGTCATTTTTATTCAATACTTACAAATGTTGTTTGGTCATTGCTAAATGTTTTCAAACAAAATGAATTAAGGATAGAAATCGTTTGGTCACTTCTTCATAACATTTTACCCTTTAAGCTCATTTTAGTGTCCCTATTAATTATAAATGTCATTTCCCCCAAAAAAACATTTTTTTAAGTTTATTTTTTATTGATTTCAGAGAGGAAGGAAGAGGGGGAGAGAGATGAAAACATCAATGATGAGAGAGAATCGTAGATTGGCTGCCTCCTGCACGCCCCCACTAGGGAGGATGGAGCCCGTCACCTGGGCATGTGCCTGCCCTTGGCCAGAATTGAACCCGGGACCCTTTAGTCCGCAGACTGACACTCTGTCCACTTAGCCAAACCGGCCAGGGCTCCCCAAAACATTTTTTAGAATATTGGATTGCTGCATTTTTCAAATAAATTGTATTTCATGTTCTAGTCTAAGTAGATTGCAGTTTTACTTCTTAATCTGTTATCAATTGCAAATGAAAAGCACCCTTTTTTAGTGAAAATACATACGAATATCTAACATTTACTTAGTTCTTACAGTGTACTAGGCATAGCTCTAAGTATGGTGCATGGTTTATCTAGTTTCATGTAGCAGAACTTTATGAGATAGGAAACATTATCTCCATTTTACAAAGGAGGATGCTAATGCATCTTTGCAACAAAGATTTGTCAGATTTTCCTATAATTGCTTCCAAAGAACATATTCATTACATAATTATAGAAAATACTTTTCTAAAATAAAGTTGTCTTATATCCATGAAAGGAAATCCTAGGAAGAGAGACCATTAAAAAGCGAAGTGTGGGTATTATAATTGGTCTGGAAAGTGACAATTCCCAATTTTGGTTTTTCTTCTCTTTAGGGGAAATCCAATTATTTTTAGGGATGCTGTAATATTTTCTAAGTAGCTTTAATTTTGAGTTATAATTGAACAATATACCATATATCAGAGTAAGAGTGGAAAGGGAAGGGAGAGCTTATAAAAGTTAAGAGAAAAAGATCCTAAAATTTTGAAATAGCCATCTATCATTGAATAAGAAAATTTTACCTTCAGATCCTTAAGTTGATTATTGGTATAAAAAATGTGTTACCTGTGAACACCATCTATATTGAGGTGCATTTAAATCATCCCCCTTGCCGAACCGGTTTGGCTCAGTGGATAGAGCGGTTTGGCTCAGTGGATAGAGAGTCGGCCTGCGAGGACTGAGGGGTCCCAGGTTCGATTCCGGTCAAGGGCATGTACTTGGCTGCGGGCACATCCCCAGTAGGAGGTGTGCAAGAGGCAGCTGATCGATGTTTCTCTCCCATTGATGTTTCTGACTTTCTATCCCTCTCTCCCTTCCTCTGTGAAAAATCAATAAAATATATTTTTTTAAAAATTAAAAAAAATAAATCATCCCCCTTCATAAACACAAAATGAACAATAAAACCCTAATTACTTGAATGCAGTATAGAATTTTTATACTCTTTTTTATTAATGAGGAAAAGCAAAATTAAATGAGCAGATGTTGGCAAAATATGAAAATCAAAATATCCTTTCAGGTTGTCAAGACACAGATTAGCTAAACCCTTAACCTTCGTTACTTCTATAGAGTATTGGGTCCTCATTACGTGGCTTGGGATGATGACTGAGGCATTGCAATCATCTCTATTCTGAAAGATTAATTTGTTCACCATTTCTGGCTAAAGGGAAATAGTACAATTTAGGAATACATTTTGACAGTAATTGCTGCAAAAGAAAAAAATTTTGACTCTTGCCCTAACCGGTTTGGCTCAGTGGATAGAGCGCCCACTTCTGGACTGAAGGGTCCCGGGTTCGAGTCCAGTCAAGGGCATGTACCTTGGTTGTGGGCACATCCCCAGTGGCAGCTGATTGATGGTTCTCTCTCATCGATGTTTCTAGCTCTCTATCCCTCTTCCTTCCTCTCTGTAAAAAAAGCAATAAAATATATTTAAAAGAAAAATTTTTTGACCCTTAGTATACCAGAGAAACACTTAACCAGAACATGAATTTGTTTGGGCTTTTTTTATTTTTTTATTTTATTGATTCTAGAGAGGAAGAGAGAGGGAGAGAGGGATAGAAACACCAGTGATGAGAGAGAATAATGGGGTGGCTACCCCCTACATCCACTCCCCCCACTGGGGATTAAGCCTGCAATCAGGCTTGCAATTCTGGCATGTGCCCTGACTGGGAAGGGAACCTAGGCAGTGACCTCCTGGTTCATAGGTCTGTGCTCAGCTGTTGAGCCACAGTGCCTGGGCTGCTTTGGCTTTTTTTGTGTATCCAGAATGATTAATTGAACATTTACTATAAAAGGAAAAATAAAGATAATCATGTTAATGTGATTATATGGTTATAGAATTTTATACTACTCCATTGCCTTTTGAAAAAAAATGTGTTTTTTAATTTAGAATTTTTTAAAATTGATTTAGAGATAGAGGAAGGGAGGGAGAGAGAAACATTAATGATAGAAAGATCCATTGGCTGCTTCCTGCATACTGGGAATCAAACCTGAAACGGCCTGTTCCCTGACCGGAAATTCGCGGTGACCTCTCTGTGCGTGAGATGGTGCTCAGCCTAGCCAGAGCCCACTGCTTTTTATATTGCATACTTTGGATAACGTATATGAAAGGTCTCCTGAAAATGGTTTTGAGTTAAGGTCAAAGAACAAAATTATTGTCTCAAGTTTGCCTGGTGGCAGTTGGTAATTTTGTTATTTACTAATTTTCAGATCTTTTTCACCTGAAAAATCATATAACTTACTTAGAGCCTTGATTATAGATAGGGAGTTATTTCTTAACTGTGAAAGAACAGTGAGTCAGTTTTTGTAAAGTTATATTTGTAAATTGTCGAGTAAATACGAGATTTATTATTGATGCCTATATGAAGTCTACATAAAAGATTTTAGAATGTCATATAAGGTGTTCTTTAAAAAACAAACAAACATGTGTTTGTTTGCACATGTAAAACGAGTCAGATCAGTAGTAAGACCTAATATTTGAACTTCACAGTAACATGAAGGAACAGTTTATAATGGCAAGGCATGGTGATTGCTCACTGTCCTTAATGTCCTTAACTTTAGTCTCAACGTAAGGTCATACCCTGAACATGTCTAGTATTTCTTATTTTATTATCATTCAGTTCCGGCTAGGTTATTTCCTTCCAGATCATATTTATATTTTCCACTGGTAATTCTTATTGGGATAAAGGATTCTGTAATTTATTAGTTATTATAATTAAAAAATTGATTCTAAGATTATTTCTTTTAAACTTTAAGGATTATCCCTTTATTCTAAATGCCCTAAGTATGATGAGTTGTTTTGTATTCATCCTGTCCATTTTTTCTGTCATATTTTTTAGACTGATTATATCTCAGCCTTTGTATCCAGAATGAAGTGTCTCAGTTTCATAGTGTGCAAATATTTGTCCTTTGTGCATTTTTTCCCTTGCTCTTCAGGGTTAACCAAATCTGTATCCAGTATTTCAAATTTTCACATACTTTAATTATTAATTGCTTGACGATGCTACTTCAGTAAAAACATGTAGCCTCCCTTTTAAAAAAAAATTAACTTTCTAGTCAATTGTCTTGTAGCTCTTTGTTTTGGCTTTTTTGTATATTTAAAAGCCATATGTATGAAATGTTTCTGTTAAAATAGTAAACTTGAGTAAAAGATGTGATTTATTTTGTTTGTTTTGTTTGTTTATACTTTGTTTTGGTAAAAATGAAAAATGTGGGATCCTAGCTGTGTGTGATTAACACATATTATAATAAAATTTCACTCCCCTGCTAGAAGCAACTATGTAATGTTTTCTGTTTGCAGTTATTTCACTTTCTAGCTTTGTTTAAAAGTTAAATGTGTCCCTGAATGGATAGCAGTTGACCGGATGTAGGTGATGTAGAGGTTGATTCTGGGCCTCAGCAGAAAGCCAAAGCAGCTATAGATAACCCAGTGATAACACAGGGCAGATGATTCAATGCTGACTCTAAACTAATAACCTAGAGATTCCTTTAGAAGCATTTCCTGACCAAAGCAATTAATCTTTGTTGGAAAATCTTAAACTACAGTTATAAGTGGGGTTTTTATTTTTACCTAATTTTCTTAGAGTTCTTCTGCCTTCTTTTTTTCTTTAAATTTTTTTTCTTTATTGATTAAGACATTACATATGTGTTCTTATTGCTTCCCCAACTCTCCCCCAACTCATGCCCTCACTCCCCTGGTGTCTGTGTCCATTGGCTTATATGCATGCATACAAGTCCTTTGGTTGATCTTTCCTGCTTACCCCCACCCTTCCCTCTGAGGTTTGACAGTCAATGCTTTTCTGTCTTGATCTGCTTTTGTTCACCAGTTTATGTTGTTCATTATGTTTCATAAACGAGTGAGATCATTATGGTATTTATCTTTCTCTGACTGGCTTATTTCGCTTAGCATAACGCGCTCCAGTTCCATCCATGCTTTTGCCTTCTTTTGAATGGGGTGGCCATACAATCATTTTACAGTAGAGGCAGTTTGCATTATTAAGTTCTTATCCACCAAAAAAAAAAAAAAGAATTTAGAATGTATAAAAATCAGTTAAAAGGTAAATATTTTTATTACAAATCAACATTTCTTTCTAGTTATTTTTAATGCTTCCAACTTAATACTTGTTAATATTTGGAAAAAATGATTCTCATTGTTAAATTTAAGGATATATTCAACTCTTGATTGATTTAATACTAATACTTTTATTTTTTTTCCCACTCACTTTGAATCAGAAGAAGCCCATTCACTCAGAAGATCCATTTAATGATGACCATAAAGAGAGGCAAGAAGTGGAAATGTTGGCTAAGAAGTTTGAAATGAAATATGTGAGTATAATAAAGTGTTTCACCTAGGTAATTATATCCTATTGGCCGATTTTCTTTCTGTGATTGGTTGGGAGAGCATATAATATCCATTGCCTACCTTATCTTGTTCTCAAAAATTGAATCCAAATAAATGCTTATAAATTGTCAAATAGACATTCTGATAGGCTTGTGATGGCTGTGATACTAGTCATCATTATTTTATTCCTTCTAGCATCAGGCAGTTTGCTTAACATATATTAACTCCAATCCTTATAACAAAACTACAAGGTAAGTAGATTGACCACATTTTATAGATGAAGAAATCGAGGCTCTGAGCTCAAGGTTAAGGAACTGATCTAAGGTCCCCCACTGGTAAGAACTAGGCTGCATATCAAGGTCTGTCTAACCCGAATCTTTTGCCCTTTCTACTGCCATTGAGAATGACACTTTAATGTCCTTGGTGTAGTAGTTCTCAACCCTTCCTGCCTCTTCAGGGGTTAAGAGAATAAATGTGTGTACTTCTAGGCCCCTGAGATCAGAATTAGAAGCAGCGTGATATTTCTTTGAAAGTGTTTTGTTTACCTTAAAAGTTCATGTACTTTTAATATTCTGTGCCACAATAGATTTTTTTTCATAGCAAAGCTTTTTATTGCAGTTATTAGTGAAAGTTGCATTTCAGACTGAAGCTAAGCAACATTAAAACTTAGTTTTTTTTTAATCAAGGATTAAAAACAAATATAACAGTCTGGCCAGTATGGCTCATTGTTCAACCCATGTAACAGGAGGGTTTGACTCCCTGTCAGGGCACCTGCCTCGCTTGCGGACTCCACCCCCAGGAGGGGATGTGTAGAAGGCGGCCATTTGATGTTGATGTTTCTCACTCATCGAAGTTTCCTCTCTCTCTCCCTCTCCCTCGCTTCCTCTCTCTCAAAAACTCAATGAAAACATATTTAATCAAACAAAAACCAAATATAAAACACCAAGAGAGGCTTTTCTCTCTTTTTTTAAAGGTTGCATGATATTCCATTGTATAGACATACCACAGTTTATTTAACCAATCCCCAAATGATTTAGTTTTCCAAAAATCTGTTCTTGTAAATGGTGCTATAGTCAATTATTAGTAGCATGGCATTAAGTCTTGCTGGGGAGTCCTTGGGTAGTACTTGACAGAAAAATAAGTGTTCTGAAATTAGTTGATGTGTAAAATTAAGTTTCCACTGACGTGTATATCCAAGCATTGTCATTGTACAGGGATAAAATGTTGCTTTTATTCTAATCCAAATTAAGGGACTGTCTTTCTTTCCTATTTTTATTGATTTCAGAGAGGAAGGGAGATTGGCGAGGGAGAAAGAGAGAGAAACATCAATAATGAGAGAGAATCATTGATTGGTTGCCTCCTACAGTCTGCCTACTAGGGCTTGAGCCCACAACCTGGCCATGTGCCCTTGACTAGAATCAAACCTGGGACTCTTCAGTCCACAGGCCAACGCTCTAGCTACTGAACCGAATCGGCTAGACCTGATTTTCATTCTATTAAAAAAATATATATATTTTATTGATTTTTTTTTTTTACAGAGAAGGAAGGGAGAGGGATAGAGAGAGAGTTAGAAACATCGATGAGAGAGAAACATCTATCAGCTGCCTCCTGCCAACCCCCCATTGGGGATGTGCCCGCAACCAAGGTACATGCTCTTGACTGGAATTGAACCTGGGATCCTTGAGTCTGCAGGCCCACGCTCTATCCACTGAGCCAAACCAGCTGGGCTGATTTTCATTCTAAGTAAAGATTTAAAATACTTTGCCTCACAGCCAATGAATGATCCTCTCATCATTGATGTTTCTTTATCCTCCCTGTCCCTTCTTCTCTGAAAGCAATAAAAATTTTTAATAGTGAGGATTAACTAACTAAATAAATAAAATGCCCTGTCTCATGAAGGCTTTATGTGCATAAACCTAAAAGGACATGTAGAGGAGGTACAATTAATGTTTTTCTCGCTCCCTCCTTTCTAAAATCATTAAATATATCCTTGGGTAAGGATTAAAAAAAAAGAAAATCATTAAAACAAAGATTTTTATTGGTGCTTAGCGGTAGTAAATTCAGATGTCTATAGGTATATTTATATTTTTAAGTAAAAAGTCTTTTATATATATTATATGTAAAATCATGTTAACCCTCTAAAGTTAGATTTTTTTCCTAATTATTTTTTCACCTGATAAGAAAAAAGGGCTTAATTATTTAAGGTTTATTATATCTGAAAGTTAATGAAGGCTGTTTCTAGCCTTTGTTTCTTAGAATGAAAGATGAGTTATTTGTTAAATTTTGTGTAGAAATAATGAAGCATTGAGCATTTACAATGGACGCAAAATGCAGCATAACAGTTGCTGTCTCCTGGAAAAATTTTTTAGAATAATTGGTAAGATGAGATATGTATGATATACAAGTGTAGTGCCAAGCAGTTCCATAGAAATGAAAGACTCTCCTTTGGGGATCTGAAAGTGAGTGAAGGGCCAGTTCTGTTCTTGAAATCAGAATGAATTTTGTAGACTTTGGTGTAGAGTCATTGAATAGATACTGCTAGTCTCCTGTTGAACTCCATTTCTCTGTAATCCCTGAATAGCTTTTCTGCCCTTTGTAGTAGGATAGTAGTGGATGAGAGGCAGTAAAGGCAGTGTATTGTAATGGAAGGAGCCACAGGACTTTCGAGTTAAAAGAACTGGATTCTGAGCCTATCTTTGCCATATTAACTAGGGTGACCTTAGTGAAGGCTCCTGTCTTTTTTATGCTTTGGTATCTGTGAGGGGCAATGAGATCTGCCTAGCCAACTTTATAGCACAAGAGTTTTATCAACATCAGATTAAAAATTAGAATATTAGTCTTAGCTGGTTTCGGTGAGTGGATAGAGTGTTGGCCTGTGGACTGCAGGGTTCTGGGTTTGATTCCAGTCAAGGACGTGTACCTTGGTTGCAAGCTCAGTCTTCAGCCCTGGTCACAGCCTGTGTGTGAAGCAACCAATTGATGTGTCTCTTTCACATCAGTGTTTCTCTGTCTCAACCTCTCCCTTACACTCTCTAAAAATCAATGGAAAAATATCCTTGGGTGAGGATTAACAAACAAACAAAAAAAGAATGTTAGTATGTGAAATATTGGAAGTGCTTTCTAACTGTGAAATACTTTTTAGTCATGTAAACATATCACTCTTTTGAAGAACTACTCCTTTATTCTGTACATGTCATAAATGCTTTTTAACATAAACATCTATGGGATTTTAACCTCTGTTAATTGAATATCCCACTGATGTTGATCTTTTAGCTCAGGCATCCTATTGCAAGTGGATTTTGAGTCACTTTTAACTGATTCTCTTAACTATTGTGGTCTTCTTAAAGACCACGACAAATTATTTGGAACCTTTTAAGAAAATCATCACACTAAAAGTGACTTGGGAGAAGATAACTTGTCAGTGTAGGTGCTCATAAAAGATCACTTTAAACAGCCAACAAAAATCTTTATTGACTTGGTTTACTGTCCTATAGTTTAGGAATAGCAAATTTCACATGTCCTCACGATTTTTGCTGTTCAATCAGTGAAGTAGGCCAGATGGACAATAAATGTGGACAATTGTCCAAAATAGTAGATAGCACGTGCCCTGTCTGAAGGACCAGCTGTTACTCAGCTCCATCCCATTGTTACTCTGCAGGAACTTGGGCTTAGGTTCCTCTAATATCTCATTTATTTATTTATTTGCTTGTTTATTTATTATGTTTTTACTGATTTTGTTGGGGTGACATTTGTTAATAAAAGTTATATATTTTCCAGGTGTAATTCTGTAATACATCTGTATATTGTATCATGTGTTTGCCACCCCAAGATAATCTCATTAACATTTCTTATTTATGTATTTACTTATTTATTTTAAAAATATTTTTATTGATTTCAAAGAGGAAGAGAGAGGAAGAGAGAAATAGAAACATCAATGATGAGAAAGAATGACTGATTGGTTGCCTCTGCATGCTCCGCAGTGGGGATCTAGCCTGCAATATAGGCACATACCCTGACTGGCAATGGAACCATGAACTCCTGGTTCGTAGGTCGATGCTCACACACTGAGCCACGCTGGCTGGGCTATATATATATTTATTTAAATTTAATGTTAAAAGAACATCTCTTTTAAATGTTGGTTTCTAATTACAACACCTACTGGGCCAAACAAAATACAACTGTGGGTCATTTCTCAAAGCCTGGTTTCAGATGTTGATGAACTTGATTTACTATTTTTTTTCTAATATATTGTTTGTTAATCCTCACCCTCAACTACTTTTACATTTTGCCTTTTCTCCTTTGTAAGTAAGTGGTTGGTGGTATACTAGATGTACCAGTTAATAATGCGGATTTTCTTCAATATATGGAGTTACACATATGTTGATATATATGCGGTTTGACATGTATGCTGTTTTGTTCTGTTGACAGCAAGCTTGAAAACTTCCATATGTCAAATATTTTTATGCTTAAAAGTGTTGAATTTCATGCCAAAAAAGAGCATTTACAGAAAGTTTTAATTCATTATTTTGAGGAAAAAGTTATATACTTCGGGAAGCTTATGATGAACATGCTCCATCACAAGATACTTACGAACACTGGTTTAAACACTTTAAAAGTGATGATTTCAGTGTGAAAGACAAAGAACGTCCAGGTCAACCAAAAAAGTTTGAAGACCAACAATTACAAGTATTATTGGATGAAGATGCATGTCAAACTCAAAAACAACTTGCTCAGAAAGATTAAATATTGCTCAGCAAACAATTTATGATTGTTTATAAGCAATGGGAAAGATTTTAAGGAAGCAAGATGGGTACTACATCAACTGAAGGAAAGAAAAATGTAAAACCAAAAAGTCATCAGTAAAATGTTGTTTCAACACACGAAAGAAAGTCTTTTTTGCATCAAATTGTGACTGGTGATGAAAAGTGGATTTACTGTGAGAATCCCAAATACACAAAATCATGGGTTGATCCAGGTCAACCATGAACATCGACTACAAGGCCAAATTGCTTCAGAAAGAAGACAGTGCTCTGTGTTTTGTGGATCAGGAAGATGTTGTTCTCAAACCAGGTGAAACCATTAATATTGATTGCTACCAACAACAAAGAATCAGTTTGAACCAAGCTTTGATTGTGAAATGATCAGAATGTTCCAGAAGACATGGCAAAGTAATTTTGCTTCATGATAATGCACAATCACACACTTCAAAACCAGTTAAAGACACGTTAAAAATCTTGCCTGGGAAATATTAACCCACTCACTGTATTCACCAGACCTTGCTCCTTTAGATGACCACTTGTTCCGATCGATGGCACACACACTTTCTGAGCAGCACTTCAAAACATACGAAGAAGTAGAAAATTTGGTCTCTGAATGGTTTGCCTCAAAACAAGATAAGTTCTATTCAGACAGTATCCACAAATTACCTGAAAGGTGGAGAAAATGTGTAGCTAGTGATGGATATTACTTTGAATATAGCACTTTTGATGTTTCTCCTGAAATTATCATGTTTTCTTTGATGACAAAATCCGCATTATTAACAGGTACACCTAGTATGTGGGAGGATATGCCATTTCCATTGTGGAGGATAATGTGTTTGTAAGAAGTTTCAGAGAACTGAGCAAGTTAAATTCAATTGGGTGTTTCTAGATTTGAGCAAAGATAATTGGTGATGTTATTGAATGCTGTGGTTGGAGAAAGACCCGAATGGCAAGTTTATGGGCTTTTTGTGGTATTTCACATGTGTAGATGTTGCTTGTGCTGGAGAGGAATTGCATGAAGTGGAGTAGGCTACCACTTATGGGAGAAGGGAAGGATAACCTAGATAGGATGTGTCCTTTCTCTTGTGGCAGTTGCTTGGGGTAGAAGGATTGAGTAAGTAGTTGTTGAAAAGCAGTGATAACAGAAATTACAGGGAGTAGAAACTTGTTAAAGGAGCATCCAGTATTGAATAGTTTGTGGTTTTCTTTTCCTGGTCTGTCCTCTATTCATTGCCTATGTCCGATTTCCTGTTGTGTTGCTCTTTAGGTTATGTGGCAGTGCATAGTGAGCATTGATAGCTAAATTTTGGGGGGTCGGGGGAAGGGGTATTATGAGCTAGCGATTACTAAATTGATTGTTGTATATAAATCTTATTAAATAACTAGGTTCAAGTTTTGACATCTTGATGGGTTCCAAATTTGTATTGGTGACTGTAGAAGGGAAGCAGGATATAGTTTAAATAGGCCCTCTGCCTTTCCTTATTGACAGCTTTTTGTTTTATTTGTTTGTTGTTAATTTTTTTGTTTGTTTTTTTTCCTTAAAAATACATTTTATTGATTTTTTACAGAGAGGAAGGGAGAGGGATAGAAAGTTAGAAACATTCATGAGAGAGAAACATCGATCAGCTGCCTCTTACCCGCTACTGGGGATGTGCCCGCAGCCAAAGTACATGCCCTTGACCGGAATCGAACCTAGGACCTTTCAGTTCACAGGCCGATGCTCTATCCACTAAGCCAAACCGGTTTCGGCTGTTGTTATGTTTTATATATGTTTATTTTTTATTTTTATTGATTTCAGAGAGAGGATGGGAGAGGAAAAGAGATAGAAACATCAATAATGAGAGAGAATCCTTGACCTGATTCATGAGTCAGTGCTCAATCACTGAGTCACACTAGCCAAGCCTTATTCTCAGTTTTAGGCTCTAAATATTTAGGCTAAATATCCTAGTTTCCAAGTCAGTTTTTAGATAGTTTCTAGGATGAGTTCGCTTTTTCTGAGGCCATGTATATTCTTGACAGGGAATGAAGTTGAGTTCGATGGGTGTAGATTTGTTTCTAATCCTTCTAGGGCAGATGTTTGGAAGATATCTTTTTTGTGTGTTTTTTTCCTCACTCTGTTACCCAGCCATCTTGAAAGGTCATGCTATCCTAGAACTGGATATAAATTCAATCTAAATGAAAGTATGTAGCACAATACTTAGTGCCGAGCAGGGGTTGAATTAAGACTATTTGAATCTGAATGACTCTCAGAATAGGAAGATATGTATTCTGCCAGGCATTTATTAGTATTTATGGAATCACATTATGACTTTAAAATCTACTTACTATACTGCGTAGACTTTGAATACCACTTTGATGCTTACTTCTATGTGATTTTGGACTCTCAGAGCCTCGTAGCTTCTTATTTATTTTAAAGGAAAGATAAGAATACATTTGATGGTATGAAAGTAGTTTCTGAATAGTCTTTTAAATAAAAGTTGATCAAATTGAAGTAACATAGTTTTTACTAGAAAACAAACAAACAAAAATATATCCTATCTAATAAAAGAGTAACATGCAAATTGACCATACCTCCTACGCTACCAGCCAATCAGGATCAGGGGGTGGGGCCGAGCAGCGCGAGGGCTGGGCGGTGGGGCAGGGTGGCGGCGGAGTGGGGGCAGCAGTGGGGAACGCCCTGCAACCCCGGCTCTTGGAGGTGGCGGGGCGGGACCCGGCCTGGGGCGCTGTGCGTGGAAGTGGCCATGAGATGAAGCAGCGGCCGCTGTGAGGTGGGATGGGTGGCGGCGGAGTTGGGCAGCGGTGGGGAGCGCCCTGCAGACCTGGCTCTTGGAAGTGGTGGGGCGGAGTCCGGCCCCAGGGCACTGCGCTCGGAAATGGCGGTGAGCGCCCAGCCCCTTGGGCCGGGTGGTCACAGGCACCTGGGGCTGAGCTGAGCAGGGAGATGGCTGGGCCTTGGGCAGGCTGGGGGTGAGCCATAATTTGGACATCTTCTAAGGGCTCCCAGTATGTGAGAGGGGGCAGGTTGGGCTGAGGGACCACCCACTCCCAGTGCATGAATTTCGTGCACCGGGCCCCTAGTGTGTGTGTGTGTATATATATATATATAAAAGGCTAATATGCTAAGTGCCCCGCCCTCCGTCCAGTGCACTGTGACGTGCACTGACCACCAGGGGGCAGATACTCAGCACAGTGGCAGTGGCAGTTCTCGGGTGATGCATCCCAAAACTAGAGTGGAGGGAGCCCAATTCCTCAAGGGGCTGTGCAATTCCACCTGCAACCAGGGGTTATGTTGTTACTGGGGCACTGTTGACCTGAATCTGGTTTACTGGACATTTGCATTTGCGATCCACACACTGTATGACAGCAACTTTGACCCCTCTTGGGATGTCAGCTGGTTTCAGCCCAGTCCCCACAGGTCAGGCTGAGGGACCCCACCTGGCAGAGGGACCCTGCTCACTCCACAGATGCATTTCGAGCCACAGCATCACCCCAGGTGTGGCCAGTCTTTTTTCAGAGAGGAAGAGAGAGAGAGAAAGAGAAACATGAATGATGAGGAAGAATCATTGATCGCTGTCTCCTGTATGCCCCCTTTTGGGGAATTGAACCTGCATTCTGGGCATGGGCCCTGTCTGGGAATCAAACTGTGACCTGGTTTATAGGTTGACAGCAACCACTGAAGCACACTAGCCAGCCAGAGAGGTTTTAAAGAATGGCAACATCTTAGAATAACTATATAATTTACAATGAGTGACTTCTTCATAGTACCACTCAACTGAGTGTAAAGAATATATCTACATATGTATATATCTATATCTATCTATCTATCTATCTATAATATACTTTTATTGATTTTTTTTAAACAGGGATTAAGGGAGAGGGATAGAGAGTTAGAAACACTCATGAGAAACATCAATGAGAGAGAAACATCAATCAGTTGCCTCTTGCACACCCCCTACTGGGGATGTGCCTGCAACCAAGGTACATGTCCTTGACCAGAATCACACCTGGGGCTTTTCAGTCCTCAAGCTGACGTTCTATCCACTGAGCCAAACCGGCCAGGGCAAAGATATATATTTTTATACTTAAAATAATTTTTATAATAATAAAAATCAATAATTATGGATTTTTTTTTTTTTACAAAGGTGTCCACATACATGGGACTGACACAAGTGGGGGTTATAAAGCACTTAGGCACTCTTTCTGGGAGTTTTAAGAATTCTGTCATTTACTCACATTATTAGTTGATCATTCACACTTACTGAGGGGTTACAACTTTTTAAAAATATATATATGTTATTGATTTTTTTTTTTTACAGAGAGGAAGGGAGAGGGATAGAGAGTTAGAAACATCAATGAAAAAGAAACATTGATTAGCTGCCTTCTTGCACAGCCCCCACTGGGGATGTGCCAAAAACCAAGGTACATGCCCTTGACTGGAATCGAACCTGGGACCTTTCAGTCCACAGGCCACCATTCTATCCACTGATTCAAACTGGTCAGGGCAAGGGGTACAACTTTTTTGGGAACTTCCTTGACTGGTTTTCCCGTTTGTTTTGGCCTTATGTTGTGTCTGCTCACTAAGGATCAACTTGGAAGGGCTTCAGGTAAAGCAGTTTGGGCAAACGTCTTACCACCACCAGCAAAATAAATTCTAATTACAAAACACAAATAACAGTGTTAGTTTCTATAGACCAAGAACAGTATGAGATTACATATACAATAAAAATATAACATTTTAAAACAAACTGAAGGGGGGGTGTTTAAAAAGACAAGAAAGAATTCTCAATGCAAATAATAGTTTCTTTATTTTAGTTATTGATTGTAACCACTTGTCATGACTTGCCTTTTAATTCCTTAGCCTTTTTGAGCTGAATAACTCTCTTCAACTTCCTTAAATCCCTTAGGAACAATTGAGAATCAACAGTTTTCCGGTAGCTGGGGGAAAGGACTTATATCCATAAGTGGTGATTATAGAAATCTGGGTGTGCTGTTTCTGTGCTGTGAAATCAGCTCTTGGCTCTCTTCCCACTGATTTAAATCTCTACTATTTCTTGTTGATAGGTTAAGAAAATCAGCAGAAGTGCAGAAAGATTAGGTTGTGACAGGACTGGGACAAATGGGGAAGCTTTGTGACCAGGGGATATTTTCTTTTAAATTGTAAGACTGAAATCTTAGCAATAGGTGTCATGTTTGATCTGTCTTCCATAGGTGATAAATGGATGTTGATTATTAATTAGATTTCTTATTTTTTGGAGGCAGTCAGGGGTCCTGTAGCAAGAATATGTTGTTTATATGTTTTCCAGCTTAGTGTTACAGTGTAATCAGATTGCATTGGCTTGAAACACTGAATATTAAGTTAAGCAGGTACTAATGACTCAGTAATTTTCTTCTGAGTCATAGTGAACTAATACCCTAGGGCAGTAGTCGGCAAACTCATTAGTCAACAGCCAAATATCAACAGTACAATGATGGAAATTTGTTTTGAGAGCCAATTTTTTAAACTTAAACTTCTTCTAACGCCACTTCTTCAAAATAGACTTGCCCAGGCTGTGGTATTTTGTGAAGGAGCCATACACAAGGGGCCAAAGAGCCGCATGTGGCTCGAGAGCTGTGGTTTGCCTACCACTGTCCTAGGGGAATAATCTTAAAAGGGTTCCTTCATTTTAGGTGCAGCAAAAATTCAAGGTTTGTGTTTTGTTTTAATGTGGAAAAATCTATATATATAAAAGGCTAATATGCAGTGTTTCATCAGGAGTTTGACTGGGAGAACGGGAGTTTGATCACTCGTAGAACATGCCCTGACCACCAGGGGATCATCATGGGACATAGTGGCGACCAGCGACAGTGGTAGGGCGCTGAGGGAGTGAGGGAAGGAGGAGATGGGGAGGCCAGGAACCTGATTGGCCCTTATATCCCGCCAGGCATAGGGACCATACCTGTGCACAAATTTCATGCACTGGGCCTCTAGTACATTTTATATTTTTATAAGATACAGTTATTATGTAAACTGTTAACATTGATCACAGAGATCCAGAAAATTTATCAGGTAAGACTTTGATTCTGCTGCAAGGAATATTCTTGTTAAGGATGCTGAAAAAGCACTTTAAAGTAAGTGGTAGGGAAGACACTATAAAATAATGCTTTGCCAGCCTATTTTGAGTTTAGGTATAATGTTAATATTTTTTAAAAATATATTTTTAGTAATTTCAGAGAGGAAAGGGAGGAGAGAGAGAGAGAGAAAGGGAAATCAATGATGAAAGAGTATCATTGATAGGCTGCTTCCTATACACCCCCTACTGGGGATCGAGCCCACAACCTGGGCATGTGCCCTTGACTGGAATCAAACTCTGGACCCTTCAGTCCACAGTTGACGCTCTATCCACTGAGCCAAACTGGCTAGAACTGTAATGTTAATATTTATGAATTAACTGGTTTGTGCCTTTTTGCAGCTGTCAGAAGTTTGGTTCCAGTTTATACCATTTGCATGTCACTGACTTTTGGCATAATTGGGCAACTAGAGAACTGAAGTCGGAGAATATAAAAGGGGAGGGGGAAGGCAGGAGACAGGCAGGGGAGAAGTTTTTCCAGGGAAGGACAGAAGCTGAAGAAAAGTAAATGGGTCAGAAAACTGGTGGCCTCTATGTTGAAGGAGGTAACTGGATATGCCTGAAAGCCATTAATAGGTAGAGAAAAGACTGTAACCTTGGTTATTGGAGAAGGGTTTAAGGAAGAGCTATTAAGGCGTGGGTGTGTCAAATATAGGTTATCCAAAGCACTTTGCCCACAGTGGGATTGCAGTCAATAACTAAATGCTGTTGAGCATGTGATGGACCAGACCTAAGAACATAAAATTTCTTGAATGGGTAATATATGTACTATTATTAATAAAATGTGAAAAGATAATATGAAAAGTAAATCTTCGCTCTACCCCAGCCAACTGGTTTCCTCCTCAGAGATAATTGCTGTTTGAGGTTTTTGTTCCAGAGATATATGTTTATATAAACATTTATATATTTCAAATATTTTGTTCATTGTAAAGAATGTATAAATACAGATAAACAGAGAAAGTAAAAATCCTCTATAACCAGTTTGGCTCAGTGGATAGAGCATTGGCCTGATGACTGAAGGGTCCCAGGTTCTATTCTGGTCAAAGGCTTGTACCTTGGTTGCAGGTACATCCCCATTAGGGGGTGTGCAGAAGGCAACTAATCGATGTTTCTCTCTCATCAATGTTTCTAACTTTCTGTTCCTCTCTGTAAAAAAAATCAATAAAATATATATATTTTAAAATCCCCTGGTCATATATAAATCCATTGCTAGGCATAACCACACTTAATGGCTTGATGATTATCCTTTCTGAGCTTTTGAAATGCATGTATGTTTACTCTCTTGCACCTAAAAATTTCTTTTAATCACCTGAGTAACACATGAATACATTCCTGTTATTAAAAACAAATTCAAGTAATACATATTAAGCCAAAGTTTTTCTTCACCACTGTCTCCAATTATATCCTTTCTCATTGCTAATAATCAAGTTATCTGCTTGTTATGATTTTTTCAGCATTTTAGATATGTACTAGAGGCTAGGTGCACGGATTCGTGCACCAGTGATCCCTCAGACTGGCCTTTGGGAATTGGGCTGAAACTAGCTCTCCAACATCCTCCAAGGGGTCCTAGATTGCGAGAGGGCACAGGCCAAGCCAAGGGACCCCACTGGTGCATTATTGGGGCTGGGGAGGGATTGTGGGAGGGCTTCAGGGCATGTCCAGCCCATCTCACCCAGTCCCAATCGGCCAGCTAACCTTCCAGTCAAAGTGCCTCCTGGTGGTCAGTGCGCATCATAGCGACTGGTCAAATGGTCGGACACTTAGCATATTAAGCTTTTTAAAAAATATATTTTATTGATTTTTTACAGAGAGGAAGGGAGAGGGATAGGGTAGAAAGTCAGAAACATCGATGAGAGAGAAACATCGATCAGCTACCTCCTGTACACTCCTACCAGGATTGTGCCCGCAGCCAAGGTACATGCCCTTGACCAGAATTGAACCTGGGACCTTCCAGTCCGCAGGCTGATGCTCTATCCACTGAGCCAAACCGGTTTTGGCAGCATATTAAGCTTTTATTAGGCCTTTACCACCCTGTTGTCTATGTTCATGACTTATGCATATATGCATACAAGGTCTTTGGTTACCTCCCGCCCACCCACCCTCTCCTGCCTTACCTCTGAGATTCCACACTCTATTCCATACTTCTATGTCTCTGGATCCATCTTGTATAGCAAATGTCTGTGAGAAAGATGAGCTCCTCACAGGAAACCGGGGTGTCTGCCTTGTGAGCTCTTATCCCAGAGCCCCAATCCTGGCTTCTGCTCACACAGCTCCAGTTCACTATGCCCTCCCTCTGTCGGAGCACAAGGTGAGTGGCTGCACACTGAATTTTGTGTATTGGCCCTTTAAGAGAACACCTGCATTTCCAGCAGTCTCTGCAGGCAGCAACCCCACTGCTTTTCACAGCCAGATGTTATGTGGGTGCCCTTCTCAGTTCTGTTTTCTCTACTGAGGGACCCAGCTTGGGGATTATACCCCAGAGTTCTCAGTGGCAAAACCCTCACAGCTGAGTTATCTCTCCGGAACTTCAGTTGCTGAATGTGGAAGCCTGGCCAGCCCTTTTGCACCTCTGCTCCTCCTGCCATTCTCTATTGTGGTCTCTCAAATGAGTCTTCATTTGATTCAGGAAATCTTTATTTTAGTTGTAATTGCTGTTTGCTCCTGGGAGCCTGTTTGTATAGCATCCATTTACTCCCCCACCATTTTTAATCTTTCATTAATTTTAGAGAATGAAAAGGATGGGTGGGGGAGGAGAAAGAAATACTGATGTGAGAGAAACACATCAGTTAGTTGCCTCTGCAACCCAAGTAAGTGCCCTTGACGAGAAATCAAACCTACAACCCTTCTGATACTCTAACCATGTATCAGCACCAGCCAGGGCAACCATGTTTCTTGTTTGTTTGTTTTTAAATATATTTTTATTGATTTCATATAGGAAGGGTCAGGGGGAGAGAGGTAGAAACATAAATGATGAGAAAGAATCATTGATTGGCTGCCTCCTGCATGTCCTCTACTGGGGGGTTGAGCCTGCAACCAAACGTGCCCTTGACCAGAATTGAATCCGGGACCCTTTAGTCCACAGGCCGACACTATCCTCTGAGTCAAATCAGATATATGTTTTTTTCAGGGCAGCCATGTTTTAAAATGATTATTAACATTGAATGAATGTGTCATAGTATGTACAATTTATACCTTTATCATTGTTACCGTACTATAATTGATATACTAGTAATACTTAGTAAAGAGCTTAAGTTTGTATGATTCTTTTTGAGATTAATATAATTATAATTAAGTAAAGCTTCAGGTATTTTGTTTACTATCATTAATTAGACTCATCTTTACTTATTTAACCATTTTCTGCATACATTAGATTATTATGGTCTCAGAAGTATTAAAAACAACTAATGTTTTCTGTGGTTTCCTTGACTAGACTTAAATGTTCCTAAATTTCCAATTATTCATAAGTTATTTATACTTACGCATATGGGTGATTCTGCCAATACAACAGAAGCTATTTGGTTTTTATTGTTGTTATTTTTTTAGTTTCCCCTAGGTTAGTCTCATAGGCAGCTAGGGACTAAACAAACAAACAAAAATGTTAGGACAGCAAAAAAGACCATTGTGATTTTTAAGTTGAAAGCACCAAGGAGAAAAGATTTAAAACTTGGGTTGAGCTGTGAAGGTAGGAGAATTTAAAGAGGATTAAGAGATTATTGCAAATAAGGGGAAAGAATGAGGAAAGATAAGCAATGTGTTTGGAGTGAGTAGATAGATTGAATGGATGCGTGTTTAAGATGGAAAATTTTAAGAAAAAAGTTGGAAAGTTAGTTTTGAGTCAACATGTAGAAAACATTTTATTAAAGCCATACATAGTAAGGGTTTTAGATTTATCTTATAATAGATAGATTGCTTCTAAAGCAGTTTGAGCAAGGGAATGATATGAAACAGTATTTGAGAAATATTAACTAAATGATGTTAGGTAGGCTAAATTGAGGATAAGGGATGAGAGGCTAATTAAGGCATTCATTAAATTTAAGTGAAAAATAATAGCATTATAGCTATGGCAGAATGGAAAGAAAGCTATAGGTATGAATAATCATATGTATAAAGCATTCTAGAGGGAGTTGAAGTAGACATGATCACAGGGGATTTTGAAAATCAGTATTATTGAAATATTAAAATTGATACAATTTATCAATTTTAAATGTGCAGTTTGATGAGTTTTGGCAAATGCACGCATACTCTATCTATCTCTTACAATCATGATATAGAATAATTTCTTCACCCTGGAAAGTTCCCTTTTATTTTTCTACAGATAATTCTCTCCCTCCAGTCCTGACCTCTGGCAGCCTCTTATCTACCTCCTGTCACTAGGTTTTTGGATTTATTTTTTTTTTTATTTTTGCCTTTTCTAGAGTTTCCTGTGAGTGGAATCTTAGGATCTTATGCTTCTTTCATTTAGCATCATGCTTCTGAAATTCATCTGTGTGTTGCATGTATTAGTAGTTCTTTTCTCTTTGGTTGCATAGTAATCCAGATCCATTCACTGGATAATGGGCATTGGGTTGTCTTCAGTATTTGGATGCTATGATTAGGGCTGCTCTGGGTACATATATATAATGGAATATGTATTACTTGATTATAAGAAAAATTGGAATCTTACTGTGGATGGACCTAGAGGGTATTATGCTAAGTGAAATAAGTCAGACAAAAGAAGACCAATACCATATGATTTCACTTATATGTGGAATCTAAAGAACAGAATAAAGGAACTAACAAAACAGACACAGACTCAGAGTGGCTGTATCATTTTGCACCAGCTGTGTAGGAGTGTTTAATTCTTCCTCTTGTCAACACTTGGTATTACCAGCCTTTTTAATTGTAGCGAATAATAAAGTTTTAAGGCAGAGAAATAGAATGAATAGACTGATAGTTGTAGGCTCATGGGTTGATGCTCAACCACTAAGCAACGCTAGCTGGGCTGTTGTTTCACTTTTATTTTTAAAAATATATATATTTTATTGATTTTTTACGAAGAGGAAGGGAGAGGGATAGAAAGTCTGAAACATTGATAAGAGAAACATCGATCAGCTGCCTCTTGCACACCCCCTACTAGGGATGTGCCAGCAGCCAAGGTCCATGCCCTTGACCAGACTCGAACCCGGGACCTTTCATTCTGCAGGCTGACACTCTATCCACAGAGCCAAACCGGTTTTGGCTGTTGTTTCACTTTAAAAAATTTTTTATTTGGAAAGAATTATAATAGACTGACAAGAAGCTTTAGATAATAGTGTAGAGAGGTCCGTCCCTTATACCCATTATCCAGTTTCTCCCAGTAGTAGTAGTATCTTTTATGTAAGTAGAATTATCAAAAGTAGGAAATTGACACTGGCACAATACAATTACCTGTAATACAGATCTTATTCAAATTTCACCAGTTTCTGCATGCACTCATTTTTTTATTTTCTTGTACTAGAGGCCTGATGCACAAAAATTTGTGTGCGGGGGTGGGGGCGGGGGTCACTCAGCGTGGCCTACACTCTCTCACAATCCGGGATCCCTCAGGTAGGTTCCCTAAGCCTGGCCTGAGATCAGGGCCTATTGGCGTTTTCCTTCCGCCTGCTGCAGGCAGCTGGCCCCACCTGGTCTCTGCCATTGCTTGCCATCTGTGCAGTGCTGTCCCCGCCTCCCCTACCAGTGGCCTCTGTCTGCAAGAGACAGGAGTGTGGTGTGATGGCTTGGCTGACCTGGGCCCCCCTCTGCAGGGCAATTGCTGGTAGGCTGCACACCTGCCACAGAGTTGTTGCTGGTGGCCTGGGCCTCCCTCTTTCTTTGCTGGGGGGCGTGCCAGCCCTGTGAGGGACTGTCTGCATACCTGATCTCTCCTAACTGCTGGCCTGCCTACTTGATCACCCCTATCCACTTGCTTACCTGATCACCCCTAATCACTCTGTCTGCCTGATCACCTCTGATCACTTGCTTGGGGGCAGGGCCAGCCTGGCAAGGGGCCATCTGCCTACCTGATTGCCCCTAACCATGAGCCTGCTTACCTGATCGCCCTAACGGTTTTCCTGGGGGTGGCGCCAGCCCAGCGAGGGGCCGTAGTGGTTCTGGCCTCTGGTCATTACGCTTATGGTGGCTGGCCTTTTATTATATAGGATGTCTGTGTATAATTCTATGGCAGTTTTAAAAATAAGAATAGTTTGGTTTATTGGAAAGTTGCGAAGCTAATACAAAGGATTCCTATATAGTCCTCACCCACTCTTTCCTAGAACATCTTACAGCTATATAGCACATTTGTTACCTTAACAAACCAACATTGGTACATTGCTACTAATTAAATTGCACACCTCTTCAGATTTTACTAGTTCCCCACTAATATTCTTTTTAGTTTTTTCAGATAACATTCAGAGTACAGCAGCACACTTAATCATTATGTCTCTTGAGGCTCATCTAGACTGTGACATTTTTTCATATTTTCTTTGTGGTTTTTTTTTAATTTTTTTTATTGATTTTTTTTTTTTTACAGAAAGGAAGGGAGAGGGTTAGAGAATCAGAGACATTGATGAGAGAGAAACATCGATCAGCTGCTCACCTTGATGAGAGAGAAACATCGAACACCTTCCACTGGGGATGTGCTCACAACCAAGGTACATGACCTTGACCCCAATTGAACCTGGGACCCTTCAGTCATCAGGCCGATGCTCTATCCACTAAGTCAAACCAGTTTCGGCTCCTTGTAGGTGTTTTTTTTTAATTACTGATTTCAGAGAGGAAGGGAGAGGGAGAGAGAGGGATAGAAACATCAGTGATGAGAGAGAATCATTGATCGGCTGCCTCCTTTATGCCTCATCCTGGGAATCACCCGCAGCCCGGGTATGTGCTCTGACTGGGAATTGAACCTGGGACCCTTCAGTCTGCAGGCCAATGCTCTATCCATTGGGCCAAACCAGATAGGGTTTTCCTTGTTTTTTTATAATCTTGACAAGTTTGAGGAATACTAGTTATTTATAGAATATTTCTCAAATTAGTTTATTTGATGTTTTTCTCATGGTTTAGTTTGTCATGATACTTTTCTCATTGTTAACTCTATAACTGGGATTATAGGCTTTTGAAAGAAAGCACAAAGGTAAAGTGCCATTTTTATTACATGATGTCAAGGGTATATACTATCAACATGACTTACCATTGTTGATGTTGGCCTTGGTCACCTGGCTGAGGTAATGGTGGCCAGGTTATTAACTGTAAGGTTACTTTGGCTGCTCTTTTTCATACTCTGCTCCTTCGGAGCAAGTCCCTAAGCACAGCTTAGATTCAAGACATCAGAGGACTTAAATTCAACCTCCTGGAAGGAAGATTGCCTACAGAAATTATTTGGGATTCTTCCAACATGTATTTTTCAACTTTATGGAAATAGCATGGGTACTGAATCATTCTAACATATTTGTTCTTTGCAGGGTGGGAAACCCCGTAAACACCGGAAGGATCGGCTACAAGATTTAATTGATATAGGCTTTGGCTATGATGAGACAGATCCATTTATTGATAACTCAGAGGCTGTGAGTAATGCATCTTTAATATAGCAGTAATTATTTGTTGGAAATAGAAGTCAAGAGTAAGGTAAAGTAAGTAAAATAGTTCAGGGAATGTTTTTACAAACTAATCCCCTTTTGATATACATTTAAATTGTTTCTAGTTTTATGTACCTACAAATAATTGAGCGTCTGTGTACACTTTGTGTACTTGAGTAAATATGTGTATAAGATAATTATAGAGTGTAAATATATCTGTAGGATAAATTTCTAACAGTGGAATTTATTGATCAAAGGGTATTTACATCTTGAATTTTTACTGATATTCCCAAACTTCTTGGGCCAGGTGTGTTTTCAAATGACTTCCATATAAGAATCATGTGATCTTGAGAATTGGAGCTACTGGGTTAAAGTTAATATGGAGACATCTTTAAAATTTACTTGATTTTGATTTTTTATTGCTGCCAAGATTTACTACAATGGCTGTAATTTAATGCCAGCCTTTTACCAGCCTGTTTTGATCAAGCCCTATGCCTTTTCCCCTGGAATCCTCTTTCTCTTATGAAAGGAAGGGGATTTAAGAGATCATTTAAAGCCTATGGCAGTCCATTGATACCATAGCAAATGAAGGAGAGTATGTCATGTTTTGGATAGGTAAAATATATGTTCTTACATTCTTCTCAGAGTGCTAGTGTAGTCTAAATATTGTTTTTATGATAATGCTTTTCAGTGCGCAGTGATTAGGATATACAGAAAGTGACACTGAAGTGATTATTATACTACCCACAAATTAATATGTCTTTTTCCTGTTATGACAGTGCTTTGGTTGCATAGATGATGACAAGGCATATGGTGTGGTAGGAGAGTGATAGGATGGGCTTCCAGCATGAGACATGCTGGAGACCCTGTCATACTTCTAAGTTACTTTGTGTTCTGACATAAACTGGTTAACCCTACCAGGCATCCTGGCTTATAGAAGTAAAATACTGACTGTACCCTTTAGAATAGAGGTTGTCAATGAGTAGGTTGGGCCATGGCATAAGAATCTTGATCTTGATTTGGAACTCAACTCAAAAGTCCTAGATTCTAGACCTGACTCAGTTTCTAATTTGCCATAGACACAGAGCAGGTCTTTCAGCATCATCCACTTCACTATGATTGGCTTGTCCAGCAGAATTACTCTGAGACTCCAAGAAGATAATGACATGCTGAAAAGCCTAAAGCATGTAAAAAGCATTAAAGCCAACATTATATGTAAAATACATTTTGAATTTAAAATAACCCAAAAAGGAACTTAGTCATATATAATAGACATTTCATGTACTGAGGCTTATATAGAAAGCATTTTTTAAATTAATAAACTTAAGAGCAACTTTAGATTCACAGCAAAACTGAACAGAAGGTACAGAGATTTCCATATATTCCCTGTCCTCACACAAACATAGCCTCCCCCATTATCAGCACTCGCCCACCAGAGTGGTACATTAGTTACAAGGAACCTACGTTGACACATCATCACCTATAGTCCATAGTTTACTTTAGGGTTCACTCTTGGTGTTGTACATTCTATGGTTCTGACAAATGTATAATGACCATAATATTACCGTACAGAAGAGTCTCACTGTCCTAAGAAATCTCGGCCCTGCCTGTTTGCGCCTCTCTATGCCCCGACAGCCACTAATCTTTTTACTGTCTCCATAGTTTTGCCTTTCATAAATAGCATTTTCAATATTGTCTTCTGTAGTATTCAGAATTTTCAAATAAAGTGTTTTGCAAACTGACTTTTACAGTCCATAATTGGATTATCTATCAATTTAGAGAGTCACCAGCATTTTTAGAAAATAATAGGAGCTGTCATAGTAAACCACTGATAGGCTCTGTGATTTTTATGTGCATGTGTGTGTTCATGTGCACTGGATTTTGATGTTGAGGTGTAATGTATTTTTCACCTGGTTGTAATAAAGAAAATTTGAAAACTACATACAGCTTTAATAAATAAGGATAAATTTTGTAGGTATAAGTTGTCTAAAAGTTATATAATTACTTGCATTATAGGATAAGGTATGTTACTGTTTTTATAACAGGGCATCAAACTCAAAGTTCAGGTTGTTTAATGACAAATAAATAATTATATATTGTTGTCTTAACAGATTATTTGGTTCTTTTTATGAGATAATTCAAACATAAAACAGTGTGATGTAACTAAATGATTCACTGTTCTTATCATTATGTTGCCAGTAAGCTTTTATGTTCTTATATTATTTGATAGAGAGTGAAAATAATCTGTTATAATTAATTTTCAGAATCATGGGCTTATTGCTATAAATACATGAAAATAAATGATATTGAAGATATTTTTAGTCTCACACTTAAATGCTTCCAAATTTTTAAAAGACTGAAAGAAAAATTTATTATTAATAAATAATAATACCAGACATGAGTAACACTTAGGTTTTTTTAAATTTCATTAGAACTTTCCTTTTGTGTTACAATTCCAAATATCGATGTACAGTGATTTGCTCTGGGTCACACTAACTAATCATTGGCAAAGGATTTGAATCTGAGCCTTCTGATTCTCAAGTGCAATGCTCCATTGGATCTTAACACATTCTGCCTGAAAGAATAAATGACATTTGCATAGAGAATTTGCTCTCCTGAAGAGTGCTCTGGTAAGGAAAGCTCAGTAGAATACTGTGGAAGACATATGTTAAGCATATCTACCTGCTGAAACACCTAGTAATGAGAGTGTTTCCCAGGTGAGAAGCTGCTTGGGGTAGTGAGTGAATGGGGAGTCAGCCAGTAACTCTGCCATAAGCTAATAAAATTACTCTGGCAAGGTTCTTGACTGCTCTGAATGTGGTTTTCAAATGGAGAAATATTTGCCTTCCTTACCTCACAAGGGTGTCAGAAAGACCAAGTGAAACAATGTATAAGAAAAAGAATTGTAGATTCAGACCAAGATGGCAGCATAACAGTCTCAAAACTATACCGCTGCCCCGCACAACAATCTCAAAACTACAACTAAAAAACAAAACGGACATCATCCAGAACCACCGGGCAGCTGGCTGAGTGGAAATTCTACAACGAGACGGAAAGATAAAAGGACACTGAGACTCAGAGGAGGTGCGGAGGGCAGAGTTATGGAGACTCGGAGACAGAGGTGCAGAAACGGGGAGATCCGAGTGAGCGGAAAGGGCAGGTGGCTGGAATACCCAGCTCGTTTTCTCGAACAGGGAGGGAGACAGAGGCTCTCCACTGCTCTGATCCCCAGTTCCCGGCAAGTATTGGGGAACCCAGACTCATATGTGGTGAAACTGGACTGTCAGGAGGAAGCACACTGAAACTCAGGAGCTGCAGAGGTGCGCGAGCTTGCGGAAAGGGAGCATGGCTGGCTCTCTCGTTCCGGAGGAAAAAGCAAAAAAACCAAAAACCTCCCGACTGCATTGTTTTCCAATTACGGGTGAGACTGGGTATCCAGACTCATTCGGGGAAAAACTGGACTGTTTGGCAGCGGGCAGATCTTGAGGGCAGCTTTCTCTCAGAGGTGCGTGCAGCCATTGCCGCGGGACACGGAGACCCAGGCGCCGATTAGAGCGGGGCTGACGGGAAACCAAAGCTGACTGCTCAGCCCGGAGACTCCGCCCCATCCAAGCTGAGCACAGAAGCTCTCCCAGCGTAGACACAGCTGATTCTCACAGCCAATTGGCCTGGAGGTCAAATCCTCCCAGTGATACCAGCAACAACTAGGCTTAACTACAAGACTGTGCAGCCCATAAAGGGGTGCACCGAGAGTATCCACCTCAGATAACTGGGGAGGCTGAGCCACTGTCCCCTAGAGGACACTTACCACACAAAGCTACTTGACCAACTCAGGGAAGCAGCCAAAATGAGGAGACAAGGAAACATCACAATTGAAAGAAATGGAGGGGAAAAAAACGACTAGAAATAGAGTTCAAACCCACGGTTATAAGGTTTTTCAGGAGGTTCCTAGAAAAGGACAATAAATTTAACGAGACCCTCGAGGTTATGAAAAAGGAACAACTAGAAATTAAGCATACACTGACTGAAATAAAAAATATACAGAGTGAAAACTGGTTTGGCTCAGTGGATAGAGCCTTGGCCTGCAGACTGAAAGGTCCCGGGTTCGATTCTGGTCAAGGGCATGTACCTTGGCTGCGGGCACGTCCCCAGTGGGGGGTGTGCAGCAGGCAGCTGATTGATGTTTCTGACTTTCTATCCCTCTTTCTTCCTCTCTGTAAAAAATTAATAAAATATATTTAAAAATATATATTATTCAGAGACCTAAAAGCAGACTAGAGGACTGCAGGAATCAAATCAAAGATTTGAAATACAAGGAAGCAAAAACCACTCAGCCAAAAAAGCAAAAGGAATCCAAAAAGTTGAAAATAGTGTAAGGAGCCTCTGGGACAACCTCAAGCATACCAACATTCGAATTATTGGGGTGCCAGAATAAGAGAAAGAGTAAGATACTGAAAATCTATTTGAAGAAATAGTAACTGAAAACTTCCCCCACCTGGTGAAAGAAATAGACTTACAAGTCCCGGAAGCGCATAGAACCCCAAACAAAAGGAATCCAAAGAGGACCACACCAAGACACATCATAATTAAAATGCCAAAAGCAAAAGACAAAGAATATTAAAAGCAGCAAGAGAAAAACAGTTAGTTACCTATAAGGGAGCACCCATACAATTGTCAGCTGATTTCTCAACAGAAACTATGCAGTCCAGACGGGAATGGCAAGAAATATTCAAAGTGATGAGTAACAAGAACCTACAACCAAGATTACTCTACTCAGCAAAGCTATCATTCAGAATTGAAAGTCAGATAAAGTGCTTCACAGATAAGAAAAAGCTAAAGGAGTTCATTACCGCCAAACCAGTATTAAATGAAATGCTGAAAGGTATTCTTTAAGAAGAGGAAGAAGAAAAAGCTAAAAATAAAAATTATGAACAGCAAATACATGCCTATCAACAAGTGAATCTAAAAATCAAGTCAATTAAAAATCTGATGAAAAGAATAAACTGGTGAATATAATAGAATCAGGGGCATAGAAAAGGAATAGACTGACAATTCCTGGGAGGAAAGGGGTGTGGGAGGTGCAGGAAGAGACTGGGCAAAAATCCTACACCTATGGATGAGTATGGGGGAGAGGGAGAGAGGTAAGGGCAGAGGGTGGGATAGGTACCGGGTGGAGGGGAGCTATGGGGGGCGGGGAGAGGAACATTGTAATAATCTGAACAATAAAGATTTATTAAATTTAAAAAAAGAAAAAGAATTGTACATTATAAAGCAGTGTACAAATATGTGTAAGCAGAAGAACAGGTGTATTTATCTTATCTAAATTACACATTTTCAAAGTATTACAAAATAAAAGTCTTTTCACTTTTAATCTTTTACTCCTTCCATCACTCCTTTACTTTTAAATATTACTGGACCCCTTCTGAAAGTCTTACCTGTAGATCTTTTTGTGGCCCATGGAGTGAAGCAACAAGAAAGGACTTCATGGATTTTTTTTCTTTTTCTTTTCTCATTTCATTTCTTTTTTTGATTCTAGATGATTAAACCAGATATTTTGCTTTTCCATTTTCCATATAATTTAAAAGGACTCATGTTAAAATATGAACTTTTATACTTAACTTTAATATTCTTATAGTAACTAGTATGTTGTATAGATTTCTTGCCAATGGCAAAGAACTTTCTTTAAAAATCTGACTTCCTTAAAGACTAGTTATATAATAAGAACCCTTAAGTAGAATTCTGGAGACTCCAGGTAGCCGATATCTTGCTTCTGTTAAATAAGTAGTTTCTTTTTGCTCTCCCAGTACAAATGCCTTCATTTGCTTAAGATTGACAACTTAATGCTTGCACTTTGTCCATCTTCATCAAGTGAGATATGATAAGCTTTAAAATCCAGATTTAGAGGACATCAGCTTTAAGGATATTCTAAGTCTGACCTTCAGTCTGATTTAGGCAATTTGAATCTCTTGCTGTAAGCAAAGTGCCTAGCTACCCTGTTTCACTGAAAATAAGACATTGTCTTATGTTAATTTTTGCTCCCAAAGATGTGCTAGGTCTTATTTTCAGGGGATGTCTTATTTTTCCATGAAGAATATGGTACACATTTATTGTTGAACAACAACAAAAAAGGAAATATATTACCTGTACGGTACGTAGTAGTTACCACAAACCAGCATAACCAGACAAATTGTGAATCCTACGGTATCAAGAATTTCTTGTTACTACCATTATTTCCATGTACAACAATCTATGGTACATTTACTGATACTGATATTTACCGGTATGAACACAAAGTAAGATTTATTCAATGACAGTCATATCATCATCTTCTGGAACATCATCATAACAATCCAAACCCTGAATTTCCTGGTGCATTGCTTGTGACTCCATTTCTTTCAGAATCAGTGGACCAAATCTCTCATGTTTAGCAATAACACTGTCCTTAAATGAGTACTTCTTGTCAAGGTAGCCTGCTTGTAGTGCATTTGCAATGCAACTGTCAGTGATTTTCTCCCATGAATTCTTCACCCAAGTCACAACCTCTTGCAGTTTAGGTTTCACAAAGTTTCCACGCTGATTTCTCTTCATTCTATTTCAATTTAGCTATTAATTTCCATGCGCAAATTGTCCTTGAATGGCTTGTTTATTGCAATATCAAGAGTCTGGAGATAGGCCATCATTCCTGCGGGAATCATTATTTGATCTATTTTTCTTTCGTGAAGAAAATTTCTTCATGTCTTTAGCGCAGTGAGTGCTGGCTGCATCCCAGACTAGCAGACCTCTTTGGCTCCCTTGCATAACAAGCGGCAGCATTAAATCGACCCACTTCCTTATAACTGCATGTGTGGCTCAGGCTTTTTCAGTTTCAAGTATAAAAATATGGGGGAGCTCTTATTTTCAGGGGCTGCCTTATATTACAGTGAGAGGCAAAACTGGAAGTAGGTCTTATTTTGGGGGAATGTCTTACTTTTGGGGAAACAGGGTAATTAGGCCCCAGTGTGTGCTTACTGAACGTGGCAGTTCCTTTTCTGCTTCCCTTTAAAACATGTATGTGCTGTTTTCCTTTTGAACATTTAAAATTTTTTTTCCATTTAGAAACTTAGAGCTAAAAAAGAAATAACCTTGTTACTTTTTTTCTTTTCTTAAACATTTTATGCATTATAGTGGTTTTCCTTGTTAATCTTGTGATTTTTTATAATCTTATGAATAAAATTATATACTGATGTAGTAGGAAATGAAATTTATTATTTGTTTGGACATTTATTATTAACTAATTAATTTATTTAAAAATCTTCACTCGAGCCCTAACCGGTTTGGCTCAGTGGATAGAGTGTCAGTCTTCGGACTGAAAGTCCCGGGTTTGATTCCGGTCAAGGGCATGTACCTTGGTTGTGGGCCCCAGTAGGGGGTGTGCAGGAGGTAGCTGATCGATGTTTCTCTCTCATCAATGTTTCTGAGTTTCTATCCCTCTTCCTTCTTCTCTGTAAAAAATAAAATAAAATATATATATTTTAAAAATTCTCACTCGAGGATATTTTCCCATTGATTTTTAGAGAGAGGGGAAGACAAACAGAAATATTGATGTGAGGGAAACACATTGATCGGTTGCCTCCTGCAAGAGACCTGACCAGGGCCTGGGCCAACGAGGAATCTGTACCCAAAGTACATGCCCTTGACTGGAATTGAGACCCTTTGGTCCGCAGGCCAACGCTCCATCCACTGAGCCAAACCAGCTAGGGCTGCCTGGACTTTAATAATCTGTTTTAACTTGTTTGAGTTTCTCATCAGAATCATTGTCACTAAAAATAGTAGTCGTGATCCTTAAATTTTTTTCAGTAGATGATATATTTAGAATTTGTTCCATTGTTCCAGAAGTGCCTTTCTAATAAATGCTGAATGATTAGAGCTCATTTTTATTCTAGATACTAATTTTTTCTAAACTTATTCCACAAACATACTCACTGCTATTAGTTTTGCAGTTAGAATTTAAGGAAGATGCTGACCTGGTGATTGAATTTATTTGGCATATTTATAGAATTAAAGATAATAGGATATATATGAAACTTTTTTTTCTTAATCTAGTATGATGAATTAGTTCCTGCTTCTCTAACAACAAAATATGGAGGATTTTATATCAACACTGGCACTCTACAGTTTCGTCAAGCTTCAGATACTGAAGAAGAAGATATTACAGATGACCAAAAGCACAAACCATCCAAAGTGAGTTTATTCGAAATTGCAACAGTAATAATAGCATTCAATTAATAAGATATGTTTTATGACTTTTACTTGTGCTTTACACTGTGACTAGAAGGGAAAGTAAATTGCTAACCATTCTTTAATGAATGCATAGTTAATTACATGCTTTAAAGTAAAATTATATAAATATGGGGAAGTGATATATCACAGAACTATATTTTTTAAATTTCTCTACATATGTTGTCTAATAATCTGTTTCTGGGATATGGCTTAATTTCCTAGATATATGTTAAATCTTGGTATAGAAATGACTTTTTCTAAGATATAATTTGTAAAGCAAATTCTATAGAATATATATATATATTGTATTTGGGAAATGGAAAGAGTGTTCTTAGATAAGTGTTCTTTGAAGTGTGGCAAAGATGTACCAAAATCACCAAAATGTTTGTTTAAAATACAGATTACAGCCCTGACCTGTTTGGCTCAGTGGATAAAGCATTGGCCTGCAGACTGAAGGGTCCCAGGTTCGATTCTGGCCAAGGTCACATGCCTGGGTTGTGGGCTCAATCCCCAGGGGTGGGCATGCAGGAGGCAGCCAATCAATAATTCTCTCTCATCATTGATGTTTTTTTCTCTCTCTCTCTCCCTTCCTCTCTAAAATCAATAAAGAAATTCTCTCTCTCTCTCTCTCTCTCTCTCTCTCTCTCTCTCGGCCTGGTGCACAACATTTGTGCACTGGGTGAGGGAGGGGGTCAGTACATGTCATAGCGACATTCTGCCATTTGGGCAATTTGCATATTAGCCTTTTATTATATAGGATATATTTATATATATATATATGGTACATATTATAAGGACCTATCACAAATAACTGAATCTAAACTAGGATGGGAATGCTCCTGGACCCCAAGAATATGCATTTTCTTTTTTATATGTTTTTGTTGATTTCAACACGAAGGGAGAGGGAGAGAGAGAAATAGAAAACATCAGTGATGAGAGAGATTCATTGATGAGTTGCCTCCTGCACACCCCCTACTAGGAATCGAGCTGAAACTCGGGCATGTGCCCTGACCAGGAATCAAACCAGGGCCTCCTGGTTCACAGGTTGATGCTCAACCACTGAGCCATGCCAGCCGGACAAAATCTGCATTTTCAAAAATTAATGCAGACTGAAATTTGAGAAAAAAGACTGCCCTTGGTGCTGAATTACTAACATGAGAGAAAAGAGTTGATACTTACATAAGTGATGCATTCTTTTGTCATTTTTCAGATTCCTAAAATAAAAGAAGATGGTATTGAGATGAAGAAGCGGAAGCGGAAAGAGGAAGGGGAAAAAGATAAGAAGCCAAGGAAAAAAGTACCCAAACAATTGGGGTATGTGAAATTAAACATAAGAACTGATGTCATAGTGTGACTAGTTCTTCTTTTAGAAAAATATATTTAGCATTAAATAATGTAGCTCATCTGAGTCTAATTTAAGTATTTATGAATACCAATGACCTATTAATTTACATTTTGATAATATTGTATTTATTAGTAAGTAGAAGGGTTTGTCATCTTAGAACAGGGGTGGGGAACGTTCTGCCTGTGGGCCGTTTAAGGCCCTCGAAATCATTTAGTCTTGCCCTGCCAAGGCATTCTGGGTGAGTTAATTAAATGTTTGACCAAATTTGGTAGGCTAATTTTTTTAGGAGTTTGTTAAAGGGTTGAAAACTTTATGTAATAGCAGGCTAATTTTTAAGTTGATAATTTTGTATGGCCCATGAATAATGTTATAAATGTGCAAGTGACCCTTGGCAGAAAAAAGGTTCCTCATCCCTGCCTTAGAGCTTCACGGTGTATTAGATCAGATTTAGAAATTGGTTCATTAAGTATTTTGCTTATCACAACATTTTACCAATTAGAACCAGTTTGAAAAGATGGTATAAACATTGAACAAATGATTTTAATTGTTTTGTACTAAAACTAAACTTAGCTATCTGGAGATTGAGGATTGGCAGTAGTCTATATGTAAACGAGTTATATTGTGTTAATATAAAACAGTCATTTACTTACCTATCCTTAATGCTTGTGACTTGAGCTAATGATATTGCCTCTAAAAACCAAGTTAGAATTTCTCAGAAACCATCAGTCATAAGAAAAAAAATACTTGTACCATCTATAATAATAAAAGCTTAATATGCTAATTAGACTGGATGTCCTTCTGGGTGACCTTCCAGATAAAGCTGGGGCTGAGAGGGAATCCCAGGTGCCTGCCCGAAGCTGAAGGAAAGCCCAGGTCCCGGGTGCCTGAGGGCAGCTGGAGGGAAGCCTGGGTCCTAGGTGCCAGAGGGAAACCAGTGCTGACAGCCAGGGGAAGGAAGGCCTACTCTTGCATGAATTTTGTGCATCAGGCTTCTAGTGTAATTATAAAATCACCAATTGCCCCTATCTATAGCTTTTTAATAAAAATACTAAGGTATAGCCCTAGCTGTTTTGGAGTGTTAGCCTGCAGATTGAAGGGTCCTCGGTTCAATTCTGGCCAAGGTCACATGTCTGGGTTGTGGGCTCAATCCCCAGTGGGGGGTGTACAGGAGGTAGCTGATCAATGATTCTCTCTCATGAATGATGTTTCTATCTCTCCCTCTCCCTTCCTCTCTAAAATCAATAAAATATTTTTAAAAATACTAAGGTAGAGAAACTTGTGAGAGGCTGGATATTTTTCCCCTCCTTACCAGGGCAGATACATCTGAATTTTGGGCTAAAGATATCTAAATATTTGAGGTAGGGAGGTATCAATTCCCTCCTGAGTATGAGATTATAGTGACATTTGAGTTAGTAAGAAGTTATTAATAAGCCCTAGCTGCTGTGACTCAATTGATTAGGCATTGTCCTCTGCACTGAAAGGTTGCAAGTTCAGTGTCTGGTCAGGGCACATGCCTGGGTTGTAGGCTTAATTCCCAGTTGGATGTCCCAAAAAAACATATGCATACTTTGAATAATTATAAAGGCAGTGTTTATTAAAATACATTTCATTTTCAAAATGTAATAAAAATCAGCTGTAACTATGTATATATATATTTTAGGGGACACTTGTATATATGACTAAAGGTTGTTTTAAGTGATTATTATTTACTAGAGGCCTAGTGTATGAAATTTGTGCACTGGGCGGGGTGGGGATCTCTCAGTCCAGCCTGCACCCTCTTGCAGTCTGGGACCCCTTGGGGGATGTCTGATTGATGGCTTAGGGGAATGGGCCTAAGCCGGCAGTTGGACATCCTTAGCACTGCCATGGAGGCAGAAGAGGCTCCCACCACTGCTGCTGCATGTGCTAGCCTTAAGCTGCCCTCCCCCTATGGGAGCATACTGACCCCAAGTGGACAGCTCCTGCATTGTGCATCTGCCCTCTGGTGGTCAGTGCTTGTCATAGCAACCGATCATTCTGAAAATTAGCCTTTTATTATATAGGAAAGATAAGTTAAAATACTAAGGTAGAGAAACTTGTGAGAGGCTGGATATTATTTGAGAATAAAATGGGAATAAAAACTATATACAATGCTTTTTATTGAATTTACCAGAGGCCCGGTGCTTGAATGTGTGAACGGGAGAGGTCTGGCCAGCCCTAACCTGATCAGGGTGGGGGGACAAACTGGGGGACTGGCCAGCCAGGGGGAGGGGCTGTGAAAGGTTGGCCAGCCAGCTTCAGCCTGGGGGAGTTGCCGCCCCATGTTCAGGCCAGTTGGCCAGCTGCAGTGCTCATCATAGTGACCAGTCGTTCTGGTTGTTCCAGCATTTCCATTGCTTGGCTTTTATATATATAGATCATTTTTCTCAAATGTATGATCTGTTCATTGAGTAAATATTTGTTAAGTACCTATTGTATACCAGGCATTGTTCTGGTCGTGGGTATATATAACAGTAAATGAAACATGGGCCTACCTTCAAGATTCTATAATCTTTTAGGTTCTGTAAGTACACATCTATCTATACTAATAAAAGTAATATGCAAATTAGATCGGGAGACCTTCCGGACAAAGCCATGGTGATGGGGCAGAGGCGGATAGAAGTGATTAGGCTGGCAGGGGGGAGGCAGTTGGGGGCAACCATGCCAGTAGTGGGGGGCAATTTGGGGTGAGCAGGCTAGCAGGAGGGGGCAGTTGGGGGCGAGTAGGCCAGCGGGGGGTGGCAGTTGGGAGTGAGCAGGCCGACGGGAACAGTTGGGGGTGAGCAGGCTGGCTGGCTGGGCAGGTGGGGGCTGTCAGGCCAGCAGGGTGGGGTAGTTAGAGGCGATCAGGCCGGCAGGCAGAATGGTTAGGGGCAATCAGGCAGACAAGCAGGTGAGTGGTTAGGAGCCAGGGGTCCTGGATTGCGAGAGGAAAGTCTGACTGGACAGACATTCTGGTTCAGGCTGGATCCCCAGGGACATTCCCCATGGGGTCCCAGATTGGAAAGGGTACAGGTCAGGCTAAGGGACATCCTCCATCCCATGCACAAATTTTGTGCACCAGGCTACTAGTAGAAACATATAAACCATAGAATTTAGAAAAGATTTTTGTCTAGCTGATTGCCTCACTATTGCTGTTCCTGGAATGGAAAGTGAAAAATGACCAGAAAGTAGTAGCAGATCAAATAGGATCTAGATGAAGGCTCACAGATTGATACACAGGATTTTGTATTTCTTTGGCAGTTTGTAGCACAGCCTCCTGGGATAATAAGTTTGAAGGTATACTATGTGGGTTTCTCTGGTTGTAAAGCAACTCTGTTTTTAGCAGAAGTACATTTCTCTATTTGGTTAATTCTTTAGGTAACTACTATATAGATGTGTTAAAGAATGTGAACAGTCCAAAAGGAATAGTAAGTTAAACTTAGTATACTTTAGTAAACCTGAGCTGTTTTCACTTTGTTTCTATTTTCTTTATTCCTTTCATTTTCTACACTGCAATGTTCACTTATCTACCTTTCATAAGCAACAATCCAGATGATGATGATGAAGATGCTATTGTAAAAGTATAATTTAATTAGAGGCCTGATGCATGAAATTCGTGCCAGAGTAGGCCTCCCTTCTCCCGGTTGCCAGCCAATATCCAGGACCTGGGTTTCCCTCGCAGCCCCGGCTTCATCTGGAAGGTCATCCCGAAGGACATCCGGAAAGACATCTGGTCTAATTAGCATATTATGCTTTTATTATTATAGATAGGAGATTTACTTTCCTACTTGTCAAATGATAATCTGTGCCTGCTTATTTACATGGGGCTTTAATCTTGAAAATCATACACAGCCTAACTCAGTGGTCGGCAAATTCATTAGTCAACAGAGTGGCAAACTGTAGCTCGCGAGCCATGGTTTGTTGACCACGGGCCTAACTGATTACTTTTTTCTTCACAGAGTTGTAGCTCTAAATTCACACAAGTCGGAAAAAAAGAAGAAACGTTACAAAGATTCTCTTTCTCTAGCTGCCATGATACGAAAATTTCAGAAAGAGAAGGATGCATTAGAAAAGGAGTCTAACCCTAAAGTCTCAGTGAACTTAATGACCGCCTCTTTGAATAAACCCCCCTCTGCTGCTATAACATTGGGAAATGATGTCTCGGACTTAAACATGAACAATGCTGATCCGGACCTCCCCATTTTTGTTAGCACAAATGAACATGAACTGTTTCAGGAAGCTGAAAGTGCCCTAAAGATACTAGATGATATTGACTTTGACAGATTATTGGATGCTACTTCCGATGGTAGCCCCCTCTCTGAGTCAGGAGGAGAGAATGGAAACACCACCCAGCCAACCTACGCCTCTCAGGTTATGCCCAAGGTGGTACCTATACTCCCAGAGGGTTTACCTGTCCTTCTTGAAAAACGTATTGAAGACCTTCGTGTAGTAAGTGGAATAATTCTCTTGTGGTTTTGTGTGTGTGTGTGTGTGTGTGTGTGTGTGTGTGTACTGCACAAATATAACAATAAATGTATTTTTAAGACAAAAATAATAACTGACAATCCCAATACTTATATAAGCAACATATAATTTCTTTTTAGTTTTTGACTATGTGCATAAATATTTAATTTTATTTATTTTACTTATACTTATTTAAGTGTAATTGGTATACAATATTATATTAGTTTCAGGTCTACAATATAGTGATTTGACATTTATATACCTTATGATGTCATCACACTAAACTAAGTAGTAATCATCCATCACTATGCAAAGTTATCATAAAATTGATGACTATATTCACCTTCATCTTTTTTACCTATCCCCACCTCCCTCAGCTCTTGAAACCCTCAATTTGATCTTTATTTATTTGAGTCTGTTTTTGCTTTGTTTGTTCATTTTTTTTATATTCTCCATGTAAGTGAAGTCATATGGTATTTGACTTTGACTTAATTCCACTTAGCATAGTAACTGCTAGGTTTATCCTTTTTGTCTCAAATGGCAAGATTTCATTCTTTTTTATTGCTGAATATTTCATTGTATATATGTATCACATCTTTTTTATTCTTTCCATGGATACTAGGTTGCTTCTGTATCTTGGCTATTATAAATAATGCTGCAGTGAACATAGGATACATTTATCTTTTTTAATTAGTGCTTTGAATTTTTACAGATAAATACCCAGAAGTGGAATTTCTGGGTGATGTGGGTATTTCTGTTTTTAGTTTTTGCATAATCTCCATATTCTTTTACACATGGGGTGGCACCAGTTTATACTCCCACCACCAGTGCACCAAGGATTCTCTTGTCTCTGGTCGGCAAATGGCGGCTCGTGAGCCGCAGTTTGCCAACCACTACCTTATCACAACGTCCTCACCAACACTTGCTGTTTTTTTACTTTTTTTATAATAGCCATTCTGACTGGTGTGATTTGGTATCTCATTATGGTTTTGCTTTGCATTTCTTTGATGATTAGTGATTTTGAGCATCTTTACATGTTGTTGGCCATTTGTGTATCTTCCGGGGAGAAATGTCCTATTCATGTTCTCCCCCATTTTTTGATTGGAGTATTTATTTTTTTATCTTGAGTTGTATGAGTTGTTTATATTTTGGCTATTAACCGCTTATTGGATATGTCATTTGCACAAATCTGCCATTTAATAGGTTTTCTTTTCATTTTATTGATAGTATCCTAAAAAGTAGAAGCTTTTTAGTTTGATGCAGTCCCATTTGCTTATTTTTATGTTTGTTGTTCCCCTTCCTTGAGAAGACAGCCAAAATGATATTAATATGACTTATGTCAAAATTTACTGCCTATCTTTTCTTCTAGAAGTTTTATGATTTCAGGTCTTATATTTAAATCTTTATTCCTATCCCTGTCCTGCTAGTTCATTTGGTTACAACATTGTCCCAATATATACCAAAGTTACTCGGGTTTAATCTCTGCTCAGGGCACATAAAAGAATGAATGCTTAAGTAAGTGGAACAACAAATTGATGTTTCTTTCCTTCTCCCTCTCTCTCTAAAATAAAAATAAATAAATAAAAATAAACAAATGATGCCCTCGCCAGTTTGGCTCAATGGATAGAATGGCAGCCTTCAGACTGAAGGGTTTCAGGTTCAATTCCGGTCCAGGGCACATGCCTGGGTTATAAGCTTGACCCCAATAGGGGGCATGTAGGAGGCAGCCAATCAATTATTCTCTCTCTTCCTCTCTGAAATCAGTAAAGATATATATTTTTAAAATGTTTAGTTCGATTTGATTTGATTTTTATCTAAGGTATGAGGGAGTGGTCCAATTTAAAATTTTTTTTTCCCCCACAAATCTCTCCAGTTTTCATAGCACCACTTATTTTTGGGTTCTCTATTGTTTCATTGATCTTTGTGTCTGTTTTTGTGGTAGTACCATACTGTTTGGTTATTGTAGCTTTATAATGCTGTTTGAAACCTAGGAATATGTTACCTCCAGCTTTGTTTTTTTGTTTTGTTTTGTTTTCAATAAATTCAGCCTTATTGTGTTTTTATTTATAATTTGTTAAAATATATTTTTTATTGATTTCAGAGAGGAAGGGAGAGGGAGAGAAAGATAGAAACATCAATGATAAGAGAGAATCATTGATCGGCTGCCTCCTGCACACCTCCTAATAGGGATGGAGCCTGCAACCTTGGCATGTGCCCTGACCAAAAATCAAACCATGACCTCCTAACTCATAGGTTGACACTCAACCTCTCAACCAATGAGCGACAGCAGGTGGACAAGTATTGACATTTTAATGGTATTAGTTCTTTCGATTCATTAGCATGGTATATTCTTTCATTTATATGTGTCCTCTTTAATTTCTTAAGTGTGTAAATGTTTTCTGAATATACAGGTCTTTTACATCCTTGGTTAAATTTATTCCTGAGTATTTTACTATTTTTGATGCAGTTGTGAATAGGATTGTTTTCTTAATTTCTCCTGATCATTCATTATTTGTATATAGAAATGTGACAGACTTTTGTTATTATGTCATCTGCATATTATAACAGTTTTACTTCTTTACAATTTGGATGCCTTCTATTTCTTTTTCTTGTCTGATTGCTGTAGCTAGGACTTCCAATACTTTATTGAATAATAGTGGTGAGAGTGGGCATTCTTGTCTTGTTCCTGATTTTAGAGGAAAAGCTCCCAGCTTTTCACCACTGAGTAAGTTGTAGCTATGAATTTGTCATATGTAGCTTTTATTATGTTGTGCTAAGTTCGCTCTATACTTACTTTACTGACACACACACTAGTGGCCTGGTGCACAAAATCCGTGCACATTGAAAGAGGATTAATTAGAGGAGGTAATTTAATATTGCTATTTGCCTTTTCTCTATAATAAAAGTGTCAGGAAAGAAAATTAGTAAAATGTATATGAAAATTTTCCTCCTGTCAGAGTCTGGGGTGCACCATGGGACCCAGAGTCAAGTCCCTGCCCACCCACATGCGCCTCAAAATTGTGTGAGACCCAGACTCAGCCGACCCCTGTCCCCTTTGGGCTAGATCCAGACCTGGCCACTCCCACCCTTGTCAAGCCCCACCGGGCAGGGGACGTAGCCTCAGGTCCCCTGGCCTGGCGCCAGGACAGTGGGCATGGCCTGAGGTCCCCCAGCCCAGACCAGGATGGAGGGTGTGTTTTGAGGTCCCCTGTCAAGATCCGTCAGGTGGGGGACACGGCCTAAGATCCCCAGTCAAGCCCTGCTGGATAGGGGGCATGGCCTGAGGTCCCCCATCAAGCCCCACCAGGCAGGGGGCACAGCCTCAGGTCCTGGCCCAGTCCTGGGGTGGGGGGTGCAGCCTGAGGTCCCCTGTAAAACTCTATGGGGGCCGGGGAGAGCGTAGCCTCAGGTCCCTGCTGATTGTTCATTAAGTCTCCTTATGGAAACTTGGCTTCAGCTATGGATGCAGCCATCTTTGTGATAGACTGATGGTCAATTAGCATATTCCTTCCTTATTAGTTAGGCTATTTCTAATATGTTGATTTCAGAAAGGAAGGGAGAGAGAGGTATCAATGATAAGAGAGAATCATTGATTGGTTGCCTCCTGCACACTCACTACTGGGGGTCGAGCCCACAATCTGGGCATGTGCCATCAACTCGAATCAAACCTGGGATCTTTGCAAGCCATTGCTCTATCCACTAAGCCAAACCAGCTAGGGCTGCTTTATGTACTAAGATGCTCCTGTGTTAGGTGAATAGATATTTACAATTGCTATATCTTCTTGCATTGACCCATTTATTATTATGTCTCCTTTTTTATAGTCCTTATTTTCAAGTCTGTTTTGTCGCATATAAGTATTGCTACCCCAGCTTTCTTTTCTTCTCTGTTTGCATGTAATATCTTTTTACATCCCTTCAGTTTCAATCTGTGTGACTTTTTATCTAAAGTGAGTCTTGTGTAAGTAGAAATAGATGGCTCTTGTTTTTTATTCATTCAGCTATCCTAAGTCTTTTGATTGGAACATTTAGGCCAGTTACATTTAAAGTAATTATTGATAGGCATGTACTTACTGCCATTTGTTTGTTGTTGTTGTTCTTTGTTACTTGTTTTGATCTCTTTCCTTTTGTTTTGCTGATTTCTCTAGTATTTTGTTTGCATCTTTTGCTCTTTATTCTCCTGTATTTTTTGTGTACTTATTCATTTATTTATTTGGTTTGTGGTTACCATGAGGTTCATATATACCAATCTGTATCCATAGCAATCTATTTTTTTTTTTTACTCTTTATTAAAGTATTGCATAAGTCTTTTCCTCCACTGACCTCTCCCAGCCACTCCCACTCCCTGTAGCAGTCTATTTTAACCTGATAGGTATATAAGTTCAAGCACATTCTTTGAATTTTAATGATGAGTTTTGTCCACTTATATTTCTTTTCTTTTGTTTAATTTATATTTTTTATTGATTTGAGAGAGAAAAAAAACATCAGTTTGTTCTTTCACTTATTTATGCATTAATTGATTAATTTTTTATTTCTCTTATTGATTTTAGAAAGGAAGAGAGTGGGGGAGAGAGAGAGAGAAACATCAATGTTGAGAGAGAAATCATTGATTGGCTGCCTCCTGCACGCCTCACTCTGGGGATTGAGCACACAACCCGGGCAGGTGTCCTGACTGGGAATTGAACTATGACCTCCTGGTTCATAGGTCAATGCTCAACCACTGAGCCACGCCAGTCGGGCCCATTGGTTAATTTTTGTATGTGCCCTGACTGGGGATCAAACATGCAACCTTGGCATATGAGGATGATGCTCTAACCAACTGAGCTACTCAGCCAGGGAAATAGGAAGTATATTCTTAATCCAATAATAATAAAAAAAAGTTCTAAAAACAAAACAGCACTAAAGATGTCTATATAAATATGGACAAGTTTTTCTGTTTACTAAATTTGTCCCATTTGGCATGTTGGTTAACATTGGGGAAATTAAGCCTATAACCAAAGACTCAGTATAATGTACAGTTTTGTTCATCCAAAAGTTTTTTTTATTTAATCTTCTCAACTACTCCAAGTATAAAGTATAGATGTTGTTTTCTTTTCCCTCTCTCTCTCTCTCTCTCTCTCTCTCTCCCTCCCCTCTCTCTCTCTCTCTCTCTCTCTCTCTCTCTCTCTCTCTCTCTTGTTAATCTTCGCTGAGGATATTTTTATTGATTTTTAGGGAGAGTGTAAAAGACAGGTAAAACAGAGAGGAACATCGATGTGAGGGAAACACATCGATTGGTTGCCTCCTGCACAAGCCCCAATCAGTGACCACGCTGGGATAGAGCCTGCAACCAAGGTACATGCCCTTGACCAAAATCGAACCTGGGGACCCTGTGGTCCACAGGCCGACGCTATATCCACTGGTCAAACTGGCTAGGGTATATTGTTTTCTTTTTGTGATTGAGAAACTTAAATGGTAGGTTAAATAGCTTGGTCAAGTCAACTAGTAAGTGGTGGAGCCAGAATTTAAAAATAGGTTGGGCAGATTCCAAAGTATATCCTTTTTGCTATTCCCATGTTGCCCCTCCCCTAGACACTATAGGTTTTAAAAAGTGCTGATGATGTGATTCAGATTTTGCAACATGTAATTGATAATAATTGCTATTGTTTATTTAGCAGATGCCTTACTGTGTATTGAGTGGTCACAAGGCACCATTTACCACTGAGGAGACCTTGCCCTGACTGGGTTTAGAGAGCTTTACATACTGTGTAGTCAGTCTAATCTTCCAACAATCATGTGGGGTAGGTAGTATTCCAAGGTTCAAAAGGTTAAGTGATTTGGCCATGGCCATGTAATTTTTAAGTGGCTGAAGACATATTTCAAAGTGAAGATTTAAAGGCAGGACCATTAAGCTCCATAGATTGCACTTACTCTGCTGTGCAATTCATCCTCATTTAATAAAATTGCTTCGTAATGAATGTGTTTTAATCTTGTAAAACTCTGTCATATTTCAGATACCAAAAACTGTAATTTTTCTCAGTAATAGTCATATCAGGATTAAGAAGATTCATCTGATGTCTATGAATTCTCCATATTTTTTCTTTGAAATAGGAAATGGTGTTTTTTTCTTCAGGAGATGAGAATTCATCCTTTTGTCTGTCTGATGAGTTCTTATTGCTCTTTTCTCGCTTTGAAACATTCTTCCATTGTTCAGCCTCTTGACATTTTATTTCTTGAAGTTTAGTTTTCATTCTGCTTTTTTCCTATATTTCTATTTCCTGCACATACCACTCTGCGTCCTTTCTAAGAAGCGCTGAGAACATCTCAGAAATTTTATTTTTCTATTTACAGCATGTAAAATTGTCAAGTGTTTACTAGATTGGCAGAATCAGCACGTGACTATCTCAGATTATTAGATCAGGCTTGATGTTTTACATCTCATGGAAGTTAAGATAAACTATTCTTTGTGATTTCTTAGTAAAATTTGCTTATGGCATATTGTTTTGGTTTGTAGACTCTTTGTGGTCAGGCTGGTTAAGGTGAAAAACATAATGATGAAAAGATTATCCTTAAGTTCATTGAATTGATTTTTGTTTATACCTAGGCTAATGTTTTCTTCGTTAGTATGTAATTAGATAGAACCCAGGGAGGCAGCATTACATAGGACAGATCAGAACGATTCTGGTCTGAATCCTGGGTCCCCCACTTCTTAGCCATGTGATTTGGGGGCATATCCTATAATCTATTTAAGATTTTGGTCTCTTGTTTATAAAAATAGGGGTATAATACCAGTTTTACCAGTTATTATGAGAATTTAACATGGTAATAGGTAAAAAGTATAGAATATGAGACGTTGTAAACAATAATGTCTGTAGAAAATGAGGCATCTGCTTTCTCTTATCTTGGAGACCACAGCAAAAATTAATAGAATACACAAGACAACCAAAACACTAAAAATCTTATATGGAAGATTGAAAAAAATTAAATACAGACATAGAGGGGAAAAAATGGTATGTATGCCAAAATTGTTCACTCCTTAAGTGCCTCCTTATGCCAGGTACTTAAATTGGGTATTAAGAATACGAAGTGAAAAAAATTATAGCCCTATCCTCAAAGAGCTGATTCTTTAGTAAATAAATATGGAAACCAATAATGTTTTTATTAAGGGTTTTATTGTCAATTTTATGTTTCTCTAGGCTGCCAAACTTTTTGATGAAGAAGGAAGGAAAAAATTCTTTACACAGGATATGAATAATATTCTTCTGGAGTAAGTATTTTCTTCTTTGATTAAAATCCTTAAAAATTATTTAAACTTTAAGAATTTATTTAAAAATATAGTGGGCCTCGCCCTGGCCAGTGTGGCTCAGTCAGTCATTGTCCAGTGAGCCAAAAGGTCACTGGTTTGATTCTGGTCAGGGCAGATTCCCAGGTGCGAGCTCAATCCCCATTGTGCAAGCGGTAGGCGCAGCTCATCGATGTTTCTCTCTCTTCCTCTCCCATCGCCCTTCTTCCCTGTCTAAAATTAATAAAAACATTTTAAAAAATAAAAGGTATATAGAAGGCTTTTGAAATGCAAATACTGAGTGCCTGGCTAGTCTCATACATTAGCTCTTCCCTTTCAGTCTCCTAGTATGTATGATGAACATTTGTTTCTCAGCAAAATTATGCTTCTACATGTATTGGTTCTCTTGTACCTCTATGATAATCAAAACTTCCGATATAATTGCCAGAGCAAGTGACTACTGTACAGGTTGAATAGTACTCTAGGTTTATATGTCTATTAGAGACCCGGTGCATGAAATTCATGCATGGGGCGGGGGTTCCCTCAGCCCAGCTTGCACCCTCTCCAATCTGGGACCCCTCGGGTGATGTCCAGCTGCTGGTTAAGGCCTGATCCTGGGAATCACACCTGAACTGGCAGTGAGACATCCCTCTCACAATCCGGGACCTCTGGCTCCTAACTGCTCACCTATCTGCCTGTCTGATTGCCCCTAACTGTCCCCCCTGACACACTGATCACCTCTAATCCTCTCTGCCTGTCAGCCTGGTCACCCCAACTGCCCCCCTCTGCTAGCCTAGTTGCCCCTAACTGCTCCTCCGCAGCTGGCCTGGTCACTCCTTACTGACCCCCTGCCAGCCCTATACTGATAATTTTAATTCTCACAGTTTGATACTAATAAAGCTGCAGATTCTTAATATTGTGATCTCATAAAGCTAACCCCCTCCTATTTCTATACAGTCAGTGTAAGTATACAGCCTGTGGTAAGCACCAGGAAGCTCGAACTGCCCCTCCTGCCAGCCTGGTCACCCCATGCAGCCTGCTGTTCTGCCGTTACTGTTACTGTGATGGCATCCTGGATAATTTGCATGTTCCTCTATTAGTATACATTTAACCAACTTATATATGAAAACATCATTCTGTGATAGCTCTGTTTATATTAAATTTGTTATAATTTTCTATCTGCTTTTCACACTTTGGTAAAATACATTATGAACTCTTAAAACCAAGTGGAAAGTATGTTTTAATTAAGAAATCATGATTGTGGGATTAGGATTGAGTCCACTATGGAAAAGATAGAAGTTAGATTTAGAAGGAGAGGGTGAAAGCTGATGTATGATATAGATTATATTTAAAGTAGTGATAATTTTAATTCTCACAGTTTGATACTAATAAAGCTGCAGATCCTTAATATTGTGATCTCATAAAATATACTTATAAACCTACTACTGGCCTGGTGCATGAAATTTGTGCACATTAGAAAGGAATTAATTAGAGGAAATATTTTAATATTGCTATTTGCCCTTTCTCTATAATAGAAGTATCAGAAATTAAAGAAAATTAGTAAAATGTATATTAAAATCTTCCTCCTTGATCTAGAGTCAAGTCCCCCACCCACTCGTGTGCACCTTGAAATCACGTGAGACCCAGACCCAGCCAACCCCACCCCCAGTGGGTGAGATCCAGACCTGGCCAGCCCCACCCTCATCAAGCCCTGCCAGGTGGGGAGCACAGCCTCAAGTCCCCTGACCCAGTGTCAGGCAGGAGGCACAGCCATCAAGCCCCACTGGGCGGGTAGTGCAGCCTCAGATCCCCCAGCACACACCAGGCTGGAGGCAGAGCCTCAGGTCTCCCAGCTAAGCACTGGGGCGGGGGGCGTGGCCTGAGGTTCCCCGGGCCAGTGCCAGGGTGGGGTCATACCCTGAGGTCCCTAGCCAGGCTCCAGGGCAGGAGGGTGTGATGTGAGGTCACCTGGCCTAACACCAGGACGGTGAATGCATCTTCAGGTCACTCCTCAGTTCCTGGCGGGCAGGGCCTGTCACCCGAGGTCTCTTGGCCTGGTGCTGGGGCAGGGGGCACAATCTGAAGTCCCCTGACAAGCCGCTGGTGCGCAGCCTCTGGTCTTCTGCCCTGCCTGGTTCCAAGCAGCCTCAGGTCCCTGCTGATCGCTCGTTATGGGAACCAAGCCTCCACTGTTGGTGCAGCCATCTTGTATTACGGAAATCCTGCTTCTGCTGCAGGTGCAGCCATCTTGTGACCGCTTGGCAGTTAATTTGCATATTACGTCTTTATTATATAGGATTGCCTTATAAATTTTGACCATTGGAAATTGGATATATAATTGACTGCAAGCAGAACTGCACCAAAAAAAAAAAAAAAAGTGATTTTGGGGGAAGCAGCAAAATTTACTTTTCTTTCCTTTTTTCCTCTTTTTTTTCTTTTTTCTTTTTCAATGTCTCCCCATTCACAATACAGACCAGGCAAAGAGCTTGACTGAGGTGTATATGGGGTGTAGGTTTACCTCCTATTTCTATACAGTCAGTGTAAGTATACAGCCTGTGGTAAGCACCAGGAAATCCAAAATTTACTTTTCTGATGAAAATAATGTGTTGCTGGTTCAGTAGCATCATATAGAAAGAAACAGAAAACCAATGTTTCTAATACTGTGATGGCTTTTTTAAATATATAATGAAGATAGTTTCTCAAGATATAAAGGGTGGATTGGTTTGTTGGTTCTGATAACCATTTCAATTAATTGCATTCTCTTATGCTGTAGTACTAAAACTGTTTTAAGTCCCATGGACTTCATGAAACATAGAACCAAGTATGCTACTCTAATATGGTGAAATTTTGTTCCTATCCTTTAATCCAGGGCTTTTCAAATTGTTTCTGTTTGCCTGAGAGCAAGGCAAATGCTTCCTGTTGGCACCAGCTCCTTTTGCCTAGCTCCCTTAAAACCCCAGATTCAATAAACAATATAACATTTCTCATCAGAGCTGTCCCAGATTCTGTTATCAGGGATCTGCCTCGCTCTTCTTTTTCTTTCCATTTGAAAGCCCTAAGTTTACTAGATCAGGTCCTTTTCCTAAGACGGAGACAATTCCTTTTTTATTTTACTTTCATGTAAGTGGGAATAGCTACTAGGATATATCCCCTGAGAGAATCAAAAGACCATCCTTGGGAAATAACATCTCAAGCAGAATAGCAGCATTCCATTAACTGGCTTCTCTGCCAGTTCCTCTCATATCTATTCTAAAACAAATCGTTTAGTTTTTTGGAGCCCACCTACTTAAAATTTTATTTTAATTAACTTTTAGAGAGAGAGAGAGAGAGAGAGAGAGAGAGAGAGAGAGAGAGAGAGAGAGAGAGAGATGTTGATTTGTTGTTCCACCCATTCATGCACTCATTGGTTGATTCTTGTATGTGCCCTAACCAAGGATGGAACCTGCAACCTTGGTGTATTGGAATGATGCTCCAACCAACTGAGCTACTGGGCCAGGGCCTGTATATTTTTTATTTCATAAAAGTTTTGGCTTGGTGTGTAGAGCATTGGCTTGTGGACTGAAGGGTCCCAGGTTCGATTCTGGTCAAGGCATATGCCGGGTTGCGGGCTCGATCCCCAGTGAGGGGTGTTCAGCAGGCAGCCAATCAATGTCATTATTGATGTTTTTATCTCTACTTCTTCCTTCCTCTCTGAAATAAATTTTAAAAAGAAAGTGTGCCTCCAATTCTACAAGCCGTAGTGTTTAGTTGAATTTTTTTCTCTTTTAGTCACTTTATTATACCACCTTGACCTCTTTTTCTACTTTCCTGACCCAGTATCCCTTATTTCTCTGGACTGAGTTGATCTGAGGATATATGGTAGATGATTATTTGGTATAGATATTCCCATGAAGGTATTCAGGTGTATAGGTTCTGCCTCACCATTGCTTCTTATGCTGGAGATATAAGGAGACAAGTTTGTTGGAACAGAGTACCCATTTAGCCTAATGAATTTGACCTGAATCAACAAATATACAACATGCTGGCTTGATTTCATCCCCTATTTTCTCACTTACTTCAAGCTGCCATTGCTAATAAAATCTTGATGCTGTGCCTATTATTCCAATTCAGCCTGACAATTCTGCTCAACAAATGCTTTAGGCAGGTACTACCAATCCTGGATATTTTTCAGTGAGATCTGTCTTCCTTCATTATTACATGCTCCTTTATTTAAAAAGAAAGGGGGGGGGGCTAATATGCAAATTGTTCCCTTGACTGGAGTTCGACCAGGGCACAGGGCCAGCCAGCTGCCCGCAGCCTTGCCCCTTCAGCCGGCTGACCCTTTCCCTGATCGGGGGCGTGGCCAGCCTGCCAACTGCCTGAGACCCCTGCCCTTGGTCAGCCCAGCCTGATCGGCCCAATCAAGGCAGGCTGGCTGGACCCCACTCATGCATGAATTCATGCACTGGGCCTCTAGTCTCAATATAAATGGGCTTACCAATTGGTCTGCCTGTCTGTCTGTTTCTCTTTCTTTGAAATGAAGGTTAGCAAAGTGAAAGGGTTGATCACAAGCCACAGCTTTTCCTTACTCTCTTGAGGGGCTGCTTTGCAATTGGAGGAATCCCAAACAATTTTTCAAACATATGTGTAACCTGTTCCATACCATGTATTTGGGTAACCATAAACATAGCTCATCTGAATTAAGTAGTTATTCAGGGACAAGAGGGATGAACACACCTCTTGTCTACTATTAGTTAACACATCAACAGACTTTTGAATTCTTGCTTTAAGGTAAAGAGATATTTGGGATTTTGCCCTTGGGTTATTGTTCCTTAAGCTTTCTTCAGTTAGTAGTTTTCACTGATTGTATTATTTGGACAATATTGATAAGATATCTGGAATACTTGAGGAAATTCCAGGAAGTTCACTAGAATTCATTTGGACTGAGTTTTTCTTTTATTAGTGTTTTAAATTTATTAAGAATGATTTTTTTTAGAAAGAGGGAGTTAAATGGTAGGAAGATGTGCCATTTATCAACTTTGGGAAAATGACTGTATTTCTAGAATTCTGTGTAGAAAGGATGATACTATAGTTGTCATCACTAAACTAGAGGTCTGGTGCATGAAATTTGTGTGTGTGTTGGGGGGGTTCCCTCAACTCAGCCTGCACCCTCTCCAATTGGGGACCTCTTGAGGGATATCCGAATGCCATTTTAGGACCGATCCCTGGGATCGGGCCTAAATTGACAGTCAGACATCCCTCTCACAATCTGGGACCACAGGCTCCTAACTGCTCACCTGCCTGCCTGCCTGTTTGCTCCTAACTGCTCTCTCTTGCAGGCCTGATGTCATCCCCAACTGCCCTCCTCTGCTGGCCAGTTTGGTTCTGATTGGTCGGTTCCTATGCCAGTGTCAAAAGCCTCCTATACAGCAATGGGCTTCCTACAGCACCCAGATTTGGTTCTCATTGGTTGGTTCCTATGTCAGTCAGCATCAGAAGTGCCATCACCTTGGCAACTATTGGCTCCTCACAGCACCCAGATTTGGTTCTCATTGGTCAGTTCTTATGCCAGTCAGTGTCTGAAGCTCCGCCTCTTAGGCAGCCATTGGTTCCCTGCAGCACCCACCTTTGGTTCTGATTGGTCAGTTCCTATGCTAGTTAGCATCTCCAGGCCTATCTCTGGACCTGATCAAAGAGGCGGGACTTAACACCAGTCCCCGTGGAGGCCTGAAGAGAAAGAAAAGCCTGGCTGCTGGCAAAGATCAGAAAGAAAGAGGGAGGGAGAGAGAGAGGGAAGTACACTGATCAACAGCTTCCACTGAGGCTGCAGATTAGACCCTGACTCACTTTCTGGGTCTCAGTCACCTGGGCAGTCAGTGCTAGGTCACCAAACTGCAGCTGGGCAACCCAATGTTTGCTCACAGGCTCGGCCCCTTCCCAAGTCTAAAGCCTCTGCCCCAGGCTTTAGGCTTGGGAAGTAGCGCCCCCCACCCACCCCCTCCTATTGCAGGCTGAACCCCTTCCCAAGCCTAAAGCCTCTGCTCAGAGGCTTTAGGCTTGGGAAGGCCCCCCCTCCCTGCCTCTGATGGCCGTCTGGGAATGACCTGGGCTGGGTTCTGAGGAGGTTCCTGGCCCCCATGTATGTATGCAAATTAACCGCCATTTTTGTTGGGCTAATTTGCACACACACACTGATTGGCTGTAGGTGTAATGGAGGTATGGTCAATTTACATGTTTCTCTATTATTAAATAAGATATTCCTCAGTAGGAGAATCTTGTTTATAAAGATGGCTATTGCTTATACTACAGATTTCCATGTTTCGTTTCTTTGAAGATTCTCCAGAGACAAAGGAGAGCCTTGTGTAGACAGGGTTATAAAAGTGACTTTCCAGCCTATTTACTCAACAGAACCCAATATTTGTTCTCTGGTGCATTTAATAACAGATGGCCCCAGTATATTTTCATCCATTTAGAACCTGTAGTGATCTCATGCTTAATTTATTATCATGTTCAAGTCCCATTATTAGTAACTTTCATGCATAGAAATCTGCCTTTGGATAGATTTTACTTAAAGAAGGACAAGGAGCCTGGTAGAAAGTAGGAGGCAGGGCTCAAGAAAGTTCACCACTTCAAGAGAACTTTGTTTCTCTGTGAAAATAACTGAAATCCACACTTTGGATGCCAAGTGTTTTCAGTTACCAGCTACTTATGAAGACTTAGAAGATTGGAATTCTTAGGAAAAAAATATTAAAGTGGGATCTGTGAGAGATGTGTACTTAAATACACTGCTTAAGAATGGGGGTACATTCTGAGAAATGCATTGTTAAATGATTTCATTGTGCAAACCGGCTATTAAATACCTAGTTTGTAATGAAGGCACAATAAAGTAACCAAAAATGGATGAAACTTTCTGTATGTGCAGCCAGAAAAGTTTTACCTCTTGAATCTGAAATTTTCAAACGACTAAGGAAAAAATACTCTGAGAACTCATATACATGTTACTCACTAGTATAGTAATTATAAGAGGTAAAGGAAGTATGATATCTCTTTGAGGAAATGAACTTCTGGTTAATAATGGAGTTCCTGTGCTTTCTTTACCCAAAAATGTAGAGTTTGTTGCAACCATGAAAAATATTATTTGCCAGCTTGTTTGAGATTATATAAGTTCTCTGAAACTATGCTCATCAAAATTTTCTATAGCATCACTATTTATTAATTTCTTTTTCTTGAAAAATACAGTCTAGAAAATCATGGAAATGTAAAATGAGAAAAGAATCACTTCCTTTGCTTCTTTGCTTGTCTGTTGTTACCTGAAAGGAATTCTTTACTATTTATCTGTTGTTGTTTTGGTCAGCATTGAGTTACAGCTGCAGGAACTAGGCCCTGTCATTCGAAGTGGTGTCTACTCCCATCTTGAAGCTTTTGTGCCATGCAATAAAGAAACACTGGTAAAACGTCTAAAGAAATTACATCTTAACGTCCAGGTAAGGGAAGAAACAATGATACCTACATTGGGAGTTTTACCACCTGTAAAGAGGCTGGTTTCTTGTGGGGGATTTTGCATATTAATTGCTTTATAATCATATTGTATGAATATTAGTGGCACGTTGGATTCCCTGAAAAAAAATACTTTTCATAATTGATAGGTTTAGTTTAGAAATATTTTCTAAGGCATAGATTCTTGGACTAGTAAATTAACCTATTTCACAGCTAGCACAACTTTGCCTTCAACAAATAAACTGACATATTTATAAGTCAATTTTCTTATTCTGGAAATGGATCTCTTTTTTTTTTTTTTTTGATATTTTTATTGATTTTTCACAGAGAGGAAGGGAGAGGGATAGAAAGTCAGAAACATCGATGAGAGAGAGACATCGATCAGCTGCCTCTTGCACAACCCCTAGTGGGGATGTGCCCGCAGCCAGGGTACATGCCCTTGCCGGAATCGAACCCGGGACCCTTCAATCTGCAGTCCAACGCTCTATCCACTGAGCCAAACCGGTCTCGGCTGGAAATGGATCTCTTATAAATATGTCACTGGTGGTCAGTAAGGATGGGAACTGATCATTTGGATTAACTATTTTTCTACCTCTCTCCCCACATCTCATCTTTATCCCGTTATGTACATCTACAAGATCAGATTACTTGAATCTCAAGGTTTTACATTACACAAAAAGCCACACACACAGATTGACTCAGCTCACTCATCCCAATCCAGATTCCTGGGTCAGAAAATCTGATTTTAATATTTTGGGTCAACCTAAACTTTTCTGGTTGGAGGTGGGAGTCACACAGCTCAATATGGCTATCCAACGTCTATCATGGTGCTAATGGGAGAATATTATGTGTCTGGTTCACTGTACTAGGTGTAATCTGACAGACACAAAATTATTTTTTTAAATAGGTATTTTTATTGATTTCAGAGAGGAAGGGAGAGAAAGGAAAATAGAAACATCAATGGTGAGAGAGAATCATTGATTGGCTGCCTCTTGCACACCCCCTACTGGGATCAAGCCCACAACCTGGGCATATGCCCTGTCTGGGAATTGAACCAGTGACCTCTTGATTCCTGCATCAATGCTTAATCGCTGAGTCACACCCAGCCAGGCAGACATGGAATTCTTTACTGTATGTACTCTGCTTCTGTTAATAAAGTACTTCTTTGAATTCAGAAACTATAGTTTTCTCAATTTAAAGCAGTTAACGAACAAGTGAAATTTATCTAAGGTCCAGAATTTGTCTCTATGCCTGACTTCTTCAGGCATTTACAGTTGGAGCTTACAGTCATAAGTTCAAATGACATAAATGGGTATTAATAAAAATAATAATTAGAAGTAGGAAGACAACTTTTTGCATATTGTAAAATATTTTGTAAGGCACATTTCAGGCTCAATATTTGAAATTATTTAATACCTACTGGCTAAGGGAAGAAAGGTATTATCTTTCCTTTGCTTTTCTTTATATGATTTTTATCACAAACATTTGTAAACATAAGCATTAAATTACTTTGTTTTACATGTTTTTGAACTTCATATAAATTGAATCATACTGTCTATTTTGTTCTGCAGCTGGCCTTTTTACACTCAGTATTATGTAATTCAAATTTATCTGTCTGTATCTGTGGTGGAACTCCATACAGTTTTCTTCATTTCATTTTTAGGGTATGCTTATTTAAGTGAAACAAGGAAGGACTTATGATAAAAGAAGCAACAGGAGAGACGCTAGGTGGGGCTGTTCTGGTTCTCTGGAAAGTCAGAGAAAAAGGGACCTTGGAGACAGGTTCAGGGGGTTAGCCTGAGATGAGATGCTGCTGACTATTGCTCCCCTGGTTTCAAGTCTGGTGGGGTCCCATAGAGTTTAGAAGATGAAGGCCTGAGAGGGAAGAAAGGGGAGAGCGTGCCTCCATACAGTTTTACTGCTGTGTGAACACTGTCACCCAGGAACCATGTGATACTGAATGTTCACATTTTGAAAAATGGGATTTTATAGCAAACACTTTCATGTTGCAATAATATTCATTGGCATGCCTGAAAGAGGTAAATTCTTATTAGTAATAATATTTGAGTTTAGTTTTATTAATAAGATAAATGTTTATTAATAAAATCAAACATTTTAATTTGTAAAATATACCTGCATTCTTAAAAATCTTCTCTTTATCAGAAATCACATTTTAAAAATAGTTGTGTCAGTAAAGAAAAGTTTTATAATATTTCTGGACCTATGACAGTAATAAAAATGTGTTGTAATAATTATATATATTGTTACTTGCAAGATGAAAATAATTTAATTGGTTAATTAAAGCTGTCAGATACAAATATACTTGTTTTTTGCCCTGAACCCTTGTGAATAAGAGTTTCCCAATTTCCTTTTGCATTTTGGTCTTACTTTGTATTTTTGCTTGCAACATAAGTCACAATTACTAACAATAAATGAGAGAACAGGTTGCCAGCCAATATCCTGTTGGTAGTCTTCCCCACTGTATCATGTGTTACAGTGTTCCAAAGCAATTTCTCTTCTTGTGGTACTTGTTCCCCATCATAAGGAGATTACCCAGTAGTAGTCTGCACAATGTAGATTTTGTTATCTATTTAATCATTTGTATTACAGTTAAAGTATTCATGTAATTTGTTAGCCAAACATGAAGCATTTCTAACATAAAGGAGCATCTATCTATATACTATATAATAAAAGATTAATGTGCAAATTGACTGTACCTCTGCTACACCCACAAGCCGTGCTTGACCAGCCAGTCAGGAGCGAGTATGCAAATTAACCTAACCAGGATGGCTGCAGCCACAGAGCTGCAGCAAGCAGGAGGCTTGCGTTTCCCCAGCAATGGAGGAAGCCAAGCTTTCCTGCCGCCCTGTCCGGCCCAGGCCTATACTCAAGGCTACAAAATTTCAATTATAGAAGATAAATAAATCAAAAAAAAAAATGGTGTTAGCCATGGAGCTGGAGAGAGCAGGAGGCTTGAATTGCCCCCCGGCTATGGAGGAAGCCAAATTCCCACAGCCCTGGCCTGCCTTGGCCTTTGCTGAAGGCTACAAAGTTTCAGTTATAGAAGATAAATAAATCCCAGGTACCAGGGCCTCCACTTGAGTTGCCAGGGAGCATGGCTGGCCTGCAAACCACCACAGGCCCCTCACCCAGGCTACCCCATGCCCCAAGGGAACCTGCATCCTGATCTGGGACACCCTTCAGGGCAAACCAGCTGGCCTCTACCCATGCACCAGGCCTCCTCACTATCTAATAAAAGAGTAACATGCAAATTAGCCATCACTCCAACACATGATGGCCACCACAAGATGTCCAGCAGGGGAGGGTAGTTGGGAGGTTCCAGGCCTGCAACAGAGGGCAGTTGGAGGCAATAAAGTCTGCAAGGGAGCAGTTAGGCATCAATCAGGCTCACCTGCCTGCCTTCCTGATTACTCCTAACCACTCTGGGTCCTGAGTGGTTAGGGGCCATCAGGAAGGCAGGCAGGTGAGGAGTTGGAAGCCAGCAGTCCTGGATTGTGGAAGGATCGGGCCTAAACGGGCAGTTGGACATCCTCAAGGGATCCCAGATTGGAGAGGGTGCAGGCTGGGGTGAGGGACACACACACACACCCCAGCATGAATTTTGTGCACTGGCCTCTTGTATATAGAAGTCTATAATAATAAAAGAATAATGTGCTAATTAGACAGGATGACCTTCCAGATGAAGCCAGGGCTGTGAGGGCCACAGTCAGTGGGGCCAAGGCAGAGGAGACAGCCGCTGCTATCAGTGGCAACGGGGCCGAGCCCCTTGCATGAATTTCGTGCATCAGGCCTCTGGTGTATATATAAAAGCCTATGTGACCAGTCAGTATCTATGATGAGCACTGACAACTACATGGCAGATACTCAGTGCAGGAGCTGCCAAGCTGTGGTGACATGGCAGTTGTGGTTCTCATGTGACGCACCTGGAACCAGAGAGGAGGGACACCAATTCCAGGTTGCGTCACCCAAGAACTGCCCTCTTGCAATCCGGGACCCCTCTGGGGCTGTTGGAGAGCCAGTTTTTGCCTAATATGCACAGGCCAGGCCTAGGGACCCCACCCGTGCACAAATCCATGCACCTGGCCTCTAGTTATTAATAATTACACTAGGGCAGTAGGCAAAACCTGAGATTCTCCTTGGCTACCTGGGAAGTATGGTCATACTAATTTTATATCCAGTGTGCATTAAGAAAAGTGATTGTTGTAAAACCAATGTCTGTACTTAAATATATAAACATTTCATATCTATAATTAATGTCTAAAAGCATAAATGTTAATCATTTGAGGACCTGCTTACAAATTAAGTTTTGGAAATATGTTTGAAAAACTTTGTTTCTCAGGATGATCGTTTAAGAGAACCTCTGCAAAAACTGAAACTGGCTGTTAGCAATGTCATGCCTCAACAGCTATTTAAATACCAGGAGGACTGCCAGGCTCGAAGTCAAGCTAAGTGTGCCAAGTATGTACTTACTCTAGTTGAACTGGGTTTTGTTTGATAAATATTTAGATGTTAAGGGTTAGTGTTAAGTGGACTTTATCACCAAGTAGACATCTACATTTACCTCTAAAATGGTATATAGGGGACTTTGTACTATATGTGGGTATTTTGCCAATAGGTGGGTCTTTATCAAAATATTTAAAACTTACCTAATAAACATATTTTAAACGACACTTTACTTCCCGCTTAATTGCTTTGATTTCAAAGGCGAAACGTCTGTTGATTTATTGTATGGGTGTGGTCAAAGCAAGAGCTAACCCTGGTCAGACATTTCACATGTTGACCAACTTGATTGTCTGAGATTGGACACAAATATATTCTGAACTAAAAAATAAGTACTCATGCCTTTATAATATAGTTTGAAGACCTTATTTACCAAACGACTTTATAACCCCAAATGAAATTTAAAATATTATGTAGAAAGGTACATTTCCTATTTACCTTGTCTTTTGAATTAACATCCAATTAAGCAGTTCAACAAGTTTCTAGGGAGTGTATTATTATATGCAATGTTGAATTAAAACTCTGCTTCATAAAATGTTTTTTATTTTTAGGTTGCAAACAGATGAAGAACGAGAAAAAAATGGATCCGAGGAAGATGATGATGAGAAACCAGGGAAACGTGTCATAGGACCAAGAAAGAAATTCCACTGGGATGACACCATTAGGTAAGATGTAATCAAAGTCTTTACTTGTAACTAGATAATGGAGATAAAAGATTTTCATAAAAAAGGATCTACAATAAGTCGAAGACTAGATTGGGAACAACCAAAGATAAGTATAGAGAAAAAATTTATTCAAGAGAAGGTTGACATGGTCCTAATATTTTTAGAATGCTATCATTTTTATTTTTATATAATGGTTTTTGAAAGGTAATTAATTATCGAATAAGTCGTTCTGATTTCAGAAGGTGAAGGACTCAGTATGCTTGTGTAGTTAGTCGTTGCTTATCAGTAGTCCGGCACCCATGTAAGGGCATAGTTAGTTGTAGGACTGTCTCTTTCAGTATTTGGTGCCTAGATTAAAGGTATCAAAGGAAATTGTTTCATGGGGGAATTTGGCTATAGTGCAATGAATAATATGTGATAGAAATTATTTATCTTCATGTCATCTTCTGATTTCTTCAGATAGTAATTCTTTACTATTGCTGTCAGGTTTATGTGCTTTTTAAAAAATCTGTTTCAAGCTTAATTTTCTACAATTTTTCAGTCAGATTTATATATAAATATATATTTTTAATCTGTTTAGAACTTTGTTATGTAACCTTGTTGAGATCAAATTGGGATGCTATGAGTTAGAGCCAAATAAAAGCCAGTCTGCTGAGGATTATCTTAAATCCTTTATGGAGACAGAGGTGAAACCATTGTGGCCTAAGGGCTGGATGCAGGCAAGGTAAGAAATATGACATCCTAGATTTTATTTATTTACTTCCTTCTTATTGGCTGTTATTAATGATACATATATACACACATATACATGACATTCATTTTGCTAAGAACCTAATGTGTTTAAAATTCTGTATAATCATCTCAGGTAATTTATGCTTTGCAAACTTCAAGTACTTAAAAGAGTAAAGAATAAGTCACATGGACATAGAGATGTAGAATATACATAAAAGTGATTTTTTTTAACTGACAACTTTTACTTTTTCATATCTAAATTTTATAGTAGGGAGAAAGATGGTTTTGAACTTTGGAAAGGGAACTTCATATGAGTATTGTGAAGAAAAGGGATTGAATACAACAAGATTTAGAGGTATAACCATAGGTTCTGTTGAAAGTATTCAATATAGAGTAGTATCTCAAAAACTAATTTACAGTTTAAAGAGTTAAGTATTAGAGTTGGCTGTCTCAACCTGTCATCTTAAAGCATTCCATCTTAAATTAACAGAAAACATCTGTTGATCTGTTCAAGATTTAAAATAGAGGTAATATAAAATGCTGTGTAAAATCTATTGAATTTACTGATAACGTTTATTTGGTAAATAAGCAAATAATATAATAGATTGTTGAAAATCAAATGATTCAAATGATAAAGTGATTATTATGTTATTTATCTACTATAAAAAATTAATTGTGTCCTTTAAATTTTCCAGAATGCTTTTTAAGGAAAGCCGGAGCGTGCATAATCATCTTACTTCTGCCCCGTGAGTAATTTCACACTATTTTTATTCAAATCGTGTGCTTTAGTAAACAGAAGTATCATTTATTGAATGTTAGTTGAAACCTGACTTAAACTAGTACATTTATACAATCTTCATGTTACCATTGCCTCTTTTATTTACTTACTATTTATTTATTTTTTGTGTGTGTGTGCCCTGACTAGGGATGGAAGCCACAACCTTGGCATATCAGGATGGTGATCTAACCAACTGAGCTACTTTTGTTTATGTTTATTTTTTTATTTTAAAAATATTTTATTGATTTTTTACAGAGAGGAAGGGAGAGGGATAGAAAGATAGAAACATCGATGAGAGAGAAACATCGATTAGCTGCCTCTTGCACACCCTACTGGGAATGTGCCTGCAACCAAGGTATATACCCTTGACCAGAATCGAACCTGGGACCCTTCAGTCCACAGGCCGACGCTCTATCCACTGAGCCAAACTGGTAGGGCTACCTTTGTTTTTAAATGGGAAAAGATTAAAATGGAACATTAACATCCAAAATGCTGCCATTAATTCCTGTACATTTTGCCAAAGGTGAACTACAAAACCAGTATGGGCTTCCTAACAGCTAAGAAAATGGTTCTGTCCAGAACTTTCTCAGCTTAAAACCTTGATTGACAACCTCTTATTCAGACAGCTTTATGGCACACCTGGTCCAGCCCCTACCCAGCTGTTCTGCTTTCTCCACCACCACCCAGCCAGGTGACCACTATAGTTGACCCTCAACAACACGGGGAGAGGGGGGGAGGGGAGGGAGGAGTGTTAGGCCAACCTACAGGCAGTCAAAAATCCACGTATAAACTTTGACTCTCCAAAAGGCAGTTCCCTTTTGGTATCCACCAGGGGATTGGTTCCAGGGCCTTTGCCCCCATACCAAAACCCACAGATGTAAGTCCCTTATATAAAATGGCATAGAACAATGCTTGCAGTCCTGACCTAGACCAATGCATAAGGTTGGCCCTCCACATCCACACCGAGGGTGGAAAATACTGTTTTGGTTGAGTCTGCGGATGTGAAACCCAGGACCCGAGGGTTTAAAGCCAGGGTCTGCTGTACTTCAAACAATTCAGAAAGGCGTTCCCAGCCCAAGTGCAGGCACAAACCTTTGGCGCTCAGACTTGCCGTCCCTTCTCCACCGCTTGGATTTAGGCCCGCCCACCCCGCTCCCTTGGCCTCCCAGCGCTTCTGCTTAAGTGTTTATGATCGCTGCCATCCTCACCCACAAATAGGTGCCCCGGCACACTGAAAGGCTCCAAGGAACCTACCTATAGAAGATACGCAAAGCGAGTTGCATTTCCCAGGGCCAAGCCCGCATTCCCACAGATCCCTGGGAGCATGTGAGGGGAGGGCCCTGCCACTGCCTCTTTTATTTATTTTTTAAATATATATATATATATTTTTAACATATTTTATTGATTTTTTACAGAGCGGAAGGGAGAGGGACAGAAAGTCAGAAACATCGATGGGAGAGAAACATCAATCAGCTGCCTCTTGCACGCCCCCTACTGGGGATGTGCCCGCAGCCAAGGTACATGCCCTTGACCAGAATCGAACCTGGGACCCTTTAGTCAGCAGTCCTCGCTCTATCCACTGAGCCAAACCGATCTCGGCTTTTAAATATATTTTATTGGTTTTTTTTAAATATATATTTTATTGATTTTTTACAGAGCGGAAGGGAGAGGGATAGAAAGTCAGAAACATCAATGAGAGAGAAACATCAATCAGCTGCTTCCTGCACACCCCCTAGTGGGAATGTGCCCACAACCAAGGTACATGTCCTTGATCGGGACTGAATCTGGGACCTTTTGGTTCCCAGGCCGATGCTCTATCCACTGAGCCAAACCGGTTTTGGCAACCACTCCCTCTTTTAAAAAGATCATTTTTACCTTTGACTATATAGACCTCAAACACACTTATCTATTGAACAGTTCTCAGGGTAGTTTCCAAAAACCTGAATCCATAATGTTAACATGAATTGGCCTGAGATAAGGTAGTAAGGAGCCATGTAAACAGCAAGGCTCTGGGGGTTTCCTTTGTGCTTGGGAACCATAACATACCTTAACCTCCGTCTGTGCCCTTCAGTTCTTTTGTGCCCTTTTTCTCCCCCTCTTAATGACTATCTAATCCTACACCTTGTGCTTTCCAAGACAGTTCAGTATACATACCTACACTTCCTGGCCTTGCAGAGTGTTTTATTCCACAAAGTTAACTTACTCTTCATGTCCTTCCTTTTGTTCAAAACCAGGTATTTCCTTAGTCATGTGATTACTAAAGAAAGCTCTCTTATCCTCCTGACAGGCAGTAATAAAAAGTCATGGTTACATTTTTAGTGAATACTGGTTAACTCAACAGAATTTTATTTTTACCTTCAACTTAGAGTTAATTCCCTGTAGCCTAAAAGTATAATATTAAGGAGTTAATAAAGAGTAAAATTCAGCAAGTTACTGAGAATTTACTGAGCACTCTAATTCAGTATTCTGCTAAGAGGTTTTGGTAACATCCTCTGGATAATATTACAAAATTTTCCCTCTTCTCGTATAGTTTATAATAGATGAATTTTTTTTTTTGCAGCTGGTAGGAAGGACATTTTCTTAGTACACCATCAGAGATGTATTGAGTTAGTTGTGGTTTCTAATTCTTACTTTTATTATCCTATCTAATAAAAGAGTAATATGCAAATTAACCATACCACTGATCAAGCTACAGCCACGCCCACCAAATAATCAGGAGCAAATTATGCAAATAAACCCCCACCAAGATGGCTGCAGCCACCGAGAGCAATAGGGAGGCTTGGGTTTCTCCGGCAACAGAGGAAGCCAAGCTTTCCACTTGCTATTGCATGCCTAGGCCTCCACTTACTGCTACAAAGTTTCAATTATAGACGATACATAACCCTAACAGAAATGGTGGCAGCCATGGAGCTGGAGAGAGCAGAAGCTAGGGTTGCCTGGGCGATGGAGGCAGCCAGGCTTCTGCAGCTCTGGCCGGCCTATGCTTCCACTCCAGGCTACGTTTCAATTATATCGCAGCCATGGAGCCAGTAGCTGCGCTCCAGGCTACAAAGTTTTAATTGTAGAACATAAATTAATTCCAGATCCCAGGGCCTCCGCTTGGGTCGCTTGGGAACATGGCCAGCCTGCAAACCACCACAGGCCCCTCACCCAGGCCACCCCACGCCCAAAGGGAACCCCACCCTGATCCGGGACACCAGGGCAAACCAGCTGGCCCCACCCATGTACCAGGCCTCTATCCTATCTAGCAAAAGAGTAATTTGCAGATTGACCACCACTCCAACACACAAGAGGGCTGCCCCCATGTGGACACAAGATGGCCAGCAGGGGAGGGCCATTGCAAGGTTCCAGGCCTCCAAGGGAGGGCAGTTGGGGGCGATCAAGCCTGCAGGGGAGGGTAGTTAGGGGTGACCAGGCCGGCAGAGTAGGGAAATTGGGGGCAAACAGGCTGGCAGGGAAGCAGTTAGACATCAATTAGACTGGCAGGGGAGTAGTTAGGTGGTGATTCGGCTGGCAGGCAGAAGCGGTTAGGGGCAATCAGGGAAGCAGGCAGGCGAGCAGTTTGGAGCCAGCAGTCCTATATTGTGAGAAGGATGTTCAACTGCCCTTTTAGACCCGATCTCGATAGGGATCGGGTCTAAAAGGGCAGTTGGACATCCCTCAAGAGGTCCCAGATTGGAGAGGGTACAGGCTGGGCTGAGGGACATCCCTCACCCCCCTCGTGCACGAATTTTGTGCACCAGGCCTCTAGTTTCAGTATAAATGTCAAATAGCTTGGTTTCATCTACACTAATAAAAGATGGATATGCAAATTGACCGTGCCTGCACAATACCCACCAGCCAATCTGGAACGTGTATGCATATGTAGGTGTAGAGCGGCCAGGTGGAGCAGGATGCCTGCTATGTGGGGGGAGAGAGGGAGGAAGGGAGGTATAGGACCAGCTCTGGCTGGAGCGAAGGTGGAAGGCGGCAGCCGAGTGAAGGCTGGGGTTCTGGATGCCAGAGGAAAACCGGTGCTGGCAGCCAGGGGAAGGAAGGCCTGTTCTTGCACGAATCTTTGTGCAACGGGCCTCTAGTATATTATAGGTGTACTTTGTTGCAAATGGTTTAGTTGTCTTACGGTGGGGAGATATATATGACTAATTTTCTATTTTGTTTTGTACCAGAAAGTAGGAATCTGTGGGAGAGATACATGAGCCTGGAAATCTTTTGCTCAAGTGCTCTTTATTAAAAACACACACATACATACACACAAAAAACACACACACACACTTTAAAAATTACTGTTGTCTTAATAAAGCTGTAGGTTGGCAGTTTTAATTAAGACATTTGTTAATCTAAGTAATGACATTCAATTAAGTGAAATACAGATATTCTTACAATGCTCACTGAAATAAAAATATTCAAACAATGTAAGGTACTTTAGCTTGTCAACCCTTCAATTATTCAACAAATATTTGAGTACTTTCTCCTACTATGGAACTTATGAGTGTTTTAATCTTCAAACTTTTTCACACTGGTTTCCAAAGTTTCCATGGTATTTTTTCTTGCCTTTTTTTTTTTTTTTTTTTTTTGGTTGTTTCAACATTTTTATTTGAGCATTTATGTTAAAAAATAATTTTTTTAAACATTTTTTTTTAAATGGCCCTAATGGTTTGGCTCAGCGTTGGCCTGCAGACTGTAGGGTCATAGGTTCAATTCCAGTCAAAGGCATGTACCTTGGTTGCAGGCACATCTCCAGTGAAGGGTGTGCAAGAGGCAGCTGATCAATGTTTCTAACTCTCTATTCCTTTCCCTTCCTCTCTGTAAAAATCAATAAAATATATTTTTTAAAAATGAAAGAAAACCTGTATGTCAACTGCAATTGGGGGAAAAAAGTAGACAAATTTTTGCAAAAAATACAAAAATTCAGCAAAGACAAATTTTTGCAAAAAAATACAGAGATGAAGAGAGAGAGAGAGAGAGAGAGAGAGAGAGAGAGAGAGAGAGAGAGGGAGAGGGAGAGAGAAACATTAATGATAAGAGAGAACCATTGATCAGCTGCCTCCTGCATGCTCCATACTTGGGATAGAGTCTGCAACTCAGGCATATGCACTGGCTGTGAATCAAAAGTGGCCTTCTGGTTCATAGGTAGACATTGCAGCCACTGAGCAATACCAACTGGGCAAAACTTTTTTTCCTTTAAAATCCCGATTTTGTGTTTTGTTTTAATGTTTTATTGACTGACAGATTGCTATTTTAATTTTAGAAAGATAGAGAAGAGGCTGTAGAGACGGAGAGAGAGACATTGATTTGTTCCACATATTCATGCAGTCATTGGTTGACCTTTGTATGTGGTGTGATAAGGATTGAACCAGAAACCTTGGCATATTGGGTTAACATTCTAACCAACTGAGCTATTGGGCAAGGGTTTTGTTTTGTTTTTTATATATCTCATTTACAATTTCTTAGCATGATTTAATTTAAGCTGGAAGTTTTTAAAAGCTGTTTTCCTATAAATAATTATAAATGTTTACCAGTTCTTTGAAGTGAGAAGCCTTAGGCAATTTTGTTAGCCTATTTTGGGTTATTTTTATTTTATTATGAATATTCACATTTAATTTTTAATAACCATCCTACATTTTATATTTTGGTTGTTCATCAAAATTGGGGGAAATGTTGCTGTCTATTCACATGAATTGAGCGCTTACATATAGTTCCTTCCTTCAAAGAGTTTTCCAAATAGCAGAAAAAATTATTTACCCATGTAATTATAAGATTATGTTATATTTTCCTAATGAGTGACCTAACTGCTACTGAACTGCCCTCCTTTTTAATTTTTTGTATTAGGGCAAAGAAAAAGGTGATTCCTGCACCTAAACCCAAAGTAAAGGTAAGTTCTGAATTAAGTCTTATATTAGTCATAATGATGACTGTTGAAATGCGTTCTTTTTAATTTAATTAGTTGGTTTATTTTTTATATAGGTTTTTATTTGTTTTAGAGGGGCAGAGAGACAGAAACATTGGTGTGAGAGAGAAACGTTGATTGACTGCCCCCAGCATGCACCCCGACTAGGGATTTACCCCATAACCTGGGGAGGGCCCTGACCAGGAATTAAGCCAGTGATGGGTTGGTGCATGGCAGTGCCCAAGCAACTGAGCCACACTAACCAGGGCTTTTTTGTTGTTAAAGGTGGGCAGAGCCACTGGACAGATTTTGCCTTCCCACCAGCTATATGTAAAAAGCTTTTGTTTGTTTGTTTTTGTTGATTTTAAAAAGGAAGGAAGGAGAGAGAAAGAAACAGTGTAAGAGAGCCACACCATCAGTGTGCCTTCTTTAATTTTAGAGGCTCTTTGAATATAGAGCAGCACTGTTCTTCTTTTTAGTAACCGAACTACTTTGTCTTCTAAATAATATTGAGACAATATTTTATTAAATCTGTTGAGTTCATGCTTTATTTTCACACCTTATTTTTAAACAACTAATACCGTTCTTTGAGAGTTTTTTAAATTTTGGTGCATCTGTTTAGATGTGATTAATTTATCAGAACTCTAATAATGGAAGTGTTAGGATACTATAGGGAAGTTACCTGTTTCGTTTGTGATTAGATTACTTTTCCTTTCCCCAAAATGGAAAACTGTATTCCTGACTTTTTTCCCCATTCTGCCATTCATTAGATATATATTTTAGTTAGAGAGGTAAAATAAGGACATGCTTACAGTAGAGCATGCGAACAATAGGGAAAAGTAAGAAGGAGAAAAGTAGAAATTTCTGTTTACTCATAGAAAAACTTTTAACTTTCTGGTTCACAGGTGCCCTCCCTTTTTCGGGATCTTTGCCCTTACCTCACCTCCTTCCATCTATCTTTCCAACCATTCATTTATCCAGATTGAGTTAACATTTTGTGTCAGTGGAATAACCTGCTTTTTTTACCCAAGTATACATCCTGAACAATTTTTCTGCCAATGTAAATCTCCACAGTACAGTGGATTTGTTATTGTTTTTTAACTTTATTTATTGATTTTGGAGAGAATGGAGAGAAAGAGAGAAACATTGATTTGCCATTCCACTTATGAATTCATTGATTTCTTCTTACATGTAGCCTGATTGGGGTTTGAACCCGAAACCTTGGCTTATCAGGGTTGATACTGTAACCAATGAGCTACCCGCCTGGGCCTGATTTCTTTTGTTTGTTTGTTGGTTGGTTTTTTTTAAATCCTCACCCAAGGATATATTTACCAGTCAGAGAGAGAGAGAGAGAGAGAGAGAGAGAGAGAGAGAGAGAGAGAGAGAGAGAGAGAGAGAGGGAGAGGAGGGAGAGGGAGGGAGAGACACACACAGAGAGAGGAGACAGCGATTGGTTGCCTCTTTTACATGCCCCAACCTTAACCAAACTGGCAACCTAGGTATATACCCTGACTAGGATCAAACCTGGGACTTTGCAGTATATGGGACGAAACTCCAACCAACTGAGCCACACTGACGAGGGCCTGATTTGGTAATTTTATAAAGAAAAAATATGAATAAGGTTACTTAAAATAGCAATTTTAGCCCTAGCCGGTTTGGCTCAGTGGCTAGAGCGTCGACCTGCAGACTGAAGGATCCTGGGTTCAGTTATGGTCAAGGGCCCATGCCCAGGTTGCAGACTCCATTGCTAGTGAGGGGCATGCAGGAGGCAGCCAGTCAATGATTCTCTCTCATCGTTGATGTTTCTCTCTCTCTCCTCCCTTCCTCTCTGAAATCAATATAAATACATTTTTTTTTAAACACCAGCAGTTTTATACTGGTAACTCTGCCATTATTATTCTGATACACTCCCCTACCCACAGTTTTTGTATTTTTTATTATAATGGAATTTTTTACTAATCGTGTAATTACCCGGCAGCCAAAGTGAACATGTCACATCCGCATTAGCCATTCATGCTAGCAGACAATTTTGATCTTAATGCAGTTACCATGCAGACTTCTGAGAGGCAGTGAGGTTTTCAGTCAGGGCTTTTAGAACAGAAACTTGGAAAAATTGCTCAGGACTTGAGAGTGCAACAGCATTCTTAACAGCTTGTTTACTGTAGTGCCTTAGAAGGTGATGGTAAAGACTCTTCCCCTCCATTCTTTCCCACTGAGGTAAGGTACGTGCTATGGTCCTATAAATCAATATACAATGTAAGACCTCGGGCCTGGGTTTGTTTTTGTTCTTTTTAATCACCACCCAAGGAGAGAGGATATTTTCCCCTTGATTTTAGAGAGAGTGGATGGGAGGGGAGAAGAAGGGAGAGGAAGAGAGAGAGAGACATCCATGTCACAGAGATGCATCGATTGGCTGCCTCCCACATCCACCCTATGCTTTAAAAAAATTATTTTTTACAGTTTCTAAAGAAGAGGTCCAGTAGAATTTTAGTGATCATGACAACTTCTTAGTCTTTTAAAACCCAATACTTGTAACTTTTTTTGTATTTTTGCCTAATACAATGCTGTTTATACTAGGAGGGTAGTCCAAAAAAAGACCAGAAAACTCCTGCATCTTTGGTGGCTTCAATTGGTGGTCCTTCGAGTTCTGTCACATCTGCCATGGCCTCCACCAGCTCTAGCTCCGCTCCAGCCCAGGAGACTATCTGCCTTGATGACTCACCAGATGAAGACCTTTCTTTCCACCCACCTGCATTGGATCTTGTTTCTGAAGCTTTAGCTGTTATCAACAATGGGAACAAGGGCCCTCCAGCTGGCTCAAGGATAAGCATGCCAACTGCAAAACCTCGTCCAGGACTGAGAGAAGAAAAATTAGCAAGTATAATGAGTAAGCTGCCACTGGCTACTCCCAAAAAACTAGGTTCTGCTCAGACTGCACATTCATCTAGTCTTATTGCTGGTCACACAGGGCCAGTACCAAAGAAACCCCAGGAGTTAGCTCATACTGGCATCTCTTCAGGCCTTATTGCTGGTTCTTCAATTCAGAACCCTAAAGTTTCCTTAGAACCTTTGCCAGCCAGGCTACTTCAACAAGGACTACAGAGGTCAAGCCAGATTCATACTTCTTCCTCTTCACAGGCCCACGTCTCCTCTTCTTCCCAAGCCCAGGTTGCTGCCGCCTCTCATGCTCTGGGAACATCAGAGGCTCAAGATGCTTCTTCGTTAACACAAGTAACAAAGGTGCACCAGCATTCAGCTGTCCAACAAAATTATGTGTCTCCACTGCAAGCAACCATTAGTAAATCACAGAGCAACCCAGTGGTGAAATTAAGTAATAACCCCCAGCTTTCCTGTTCATCCCCACTTGTTAAGACTTCAGATAAGTCACTTATGTACCGCCTTCCCTTACCTACTCCGTCACCTGGAAATGGTTCTCAAGGGTCCCACTCCCTGATTTCTAGGACAGTACCTAGCACCACTACCTCCAGTAACTACTTAGCTAAGGCTATGGTGTCACAAATCTCCACGCAGGGTTTCAAATCTCCCTTCTCAATGGCTGCATCCCCAAAACTTGCCGCATCTCCCAAACCTGCCACATCTCCTAAACCTTTGCCCTCACCTAAGCCTTCTGCCTCACCTAAGCCCTCTCTGTCAACTAAGCCTTCAGTATCAACTAAACTTATTTCTAAATCCAACCCAACTTCCAAGCCTACTGTATCCTCAACTTCTTCCAGTCCAAGTGCACTAGTAGCCCAGAGTAGCCACTCCAGCAGTAACAACACAGTCCATAAACAACCCAGTGGAATAAACATCAGCAGACAGTCTCCCACCTTGAATTTATTGCCCTCTAATCGCACTTCAGGCCTTTCGTCTACAAAAAACCTTCAGGCCTCATCAAAGCTACCAAACTCATCATCCACTGGAACTGTTGGGAAGAATAGCTTGAGTGGAATTGCAGTGAACGCACCTGCCAGCAGAGGTAGCAACCTTAACTCAAGTGGAGCTAATAGGACTAGTCTATCTGGGGGAACAGGAGGTGGAACACAGGGTGCTACTAAACCATTGTCTACTCCACATAGACCATCCTCTGCCTCAGGGTCTTCAGTGGTAACAGCCAGTGTGCAGGTATGTATGTTATATACATCCATGGGATAAAATGTGTTAGTGTATAACCTTTCCTTTTTATAATATATAGGTTGGTTGTAATAGCCAAATAGCCAGTAGTTTGTTGCCAAGGAATGTTCCTAATGTTGACATCACAGTGATGGGGATACTTGGGGGCGAGATTTTTGTTGGAACGTGAATTTATTTATTTTTCATTTAAGTAATTCATGCTCACTTTCAAAAATGTCGAAAGACATAACTAAAATGCATATTTAAAACTACCTTATTAAAGTCCAGAACAAAGCAGTAACTTAGGAATTTAACATACCTTCACTTGTCTCCTTTGTTCTCCATTACAGTCCCCTTTCTCCTGCCAACTGTCTTATTTAATCAAATTTATACATGCTTATTTTTTCCTTTAACCTGTCTTTTTTAATAAAAATTTTATTTTGCAATTATTCATTTATAATTCTCTGTCAAATTAGTATCAGTAACTCTTTTATACCAAAGCTTCCCTATTAGCTCTGTTAATAGGAGTACCTCATTCAAAGAATATTTTCAAAAAGGCTAAAATGAAAGCTATTTTACCTTAGCTTTATATATCTGGTCATTTCGGTGCTCTCACAGTTGAATAGTTACAGATTTCCTGGGTCACTAATTGTCTCACTTCAAATACTCTGCCACTGATCTTTTTTGTATTTAGGTCTAGAGGCCTGGTGCACGAAATTCATGCATGGGGGTGGTGTATCCCTCAGCTCAACCTGCACCCTGTCCAATCTGGGACCCCTTCCCCTCTGGTAGGATTGGGCCTAAATGGGCAGTTGGACATTCCTCTCATAATCCAGGACTGCTGGCTCCCAACTGCTCGCCTGCCTGCCTTCCTGATTACCCCTAACTGCTTCTGCCTGCCAGTCTGATCACCCCCTAACCACTCCCCTGCCAGCCTGATTGATGCCTAACCACTCCCCTGCCAGCCTGATTGATGCCTAACTGCTCCCCTGCCAGCCTGTTTGCCCCTAACTGCCCTCCCCTGCAGGCCTGGTCACCCTAACTGCCCTCCCTGCAGGCCTGGTCACCCCTAACTGCCTTCCCCTGCGGGCCTGGTTCCTCCCAACTGCCCTCCCTGCAAGCCTGGGTCCCCCCCAACTTCCCTCCCCTCCAGGCCTTATCACCCCTAACTGCCCTCCCCTGCAAGCCTGGGTTCCCCCCAACTGCCCTTCACAGCAGGTCCATTCGCCCCCAACTTCCCTCCAATGTCGGCCTGGTCACCCCTAACTGTCCTCCCCTGCAGGCTTGATCATCCCCAACTGCCCTCCCTTGCAGGCCTGGTTCCTCCCAACTGCCTTCCCCTGCTGGCTATCTCATGGTGGCCATCTTGTGTCCACATGGGGGCAGGATCTTTGAACACATGGGGGCAGCCTTCTTGTGTGTTGGGGTAATGGTCAATCTGCATATTACTCTTTTATTAGATAAGATTATAGAGGAGTATGAGGATGTCTTATCAGTGATGTGTTTTCTCTGCCTAAATGCTAGTGAGATTTTCTCTTTTGTTAAAATTCAAGTGTTTACAGACTTTGGCTTGTTTTATCTTGTTTTTAATAATTCTGTGCCTAGAACATGGAAAGTCTTCAATTTTAAACCTGGCTATTTTTTTTTTTCAGCTCAAGAATATTTCATTTGATTACATGTGATAATTATTTCTGACCCATTTGGCCTAGAATTTTTGAGAACTCTTTATTACTCACGTATTTCATCTCTCTGTCTTCCATATCATGTTCTCTGTTACTGTTTTCATCTATATCCCACTTCATATTCTGAGACTTTCACATTACTGACTTAGTTTCTTTAATACATCACCCCCACACTGAAAAGAAATACATGCTCACGGTAGGCAAATTCAAGAAGGAAAATAAAAATCACCCATTATTCCATCACTGTATAGTTTACTGGTATTTTTTTAAGAAAGTGCGTTTTACATAATCTGTTTCATAATCTTTTAAAAAATATAACATTTTATGATGTGTTCTTAGGTTCTTAAATATTTTTTGAAAACATGACTTTTATTGATTTATGGAATTCTGTTCTCTTAACAAAATGCTCTTAATTTTATACTGCGTCCTGGTTATGTGGAATATGAACATGTAATGAAAGAATAGAAAACAAAATTCAGTTCACTATTATTTTATTAATTAGAAACTAGGATATATTGATATTTTATCTGTATAATTTTACTTTTAATCAGAAATATGAAAGTAATACTAAAACGGATTAGAGAGTGTATTTTAAAATCTAAGTTATAACTTATATCTGCAAGTTAGTCCACATTCCTGTTTGTATTATCTTTATTAAAATGCTGATTTTTTCAAATCTTTAATTTGATCAAAGGAATATTTGAGAGGATTATAATAGAAATGGCAGTTCCCTACTCCATATCCTCCTGCTTACTACTTTTAACTCTTCGCTTTTTCTCTGGGATTTTAAATAAGAATGATTGTAAGACTCTTAATTTATTTTATTAGTATTGTTTTTGACGTCTCATTATGATAAATGAGGCTCTTAGCTCCCTTATCTTTTTTCCCATTCTCCTGAAAGAGTAAAATGACAACTTTTGGTAAAATCTATGACTATGTAAAATATCTCTTTTGAGCTAAATATCACACACAATGGTTTCATTTGCTTTCTTATTATAATATTTTGGGTTTTTTATTGGAGTTAAAAAATTTTCTACTTGTTTTGTTTTCTCTGAATTTAACATTAAATCTTTATCCTTTGTCATCTTCAGAATCTAGCAGTTGTTTTTGTTTTTTTTTTCCAGGAATCCTTCTTCTAGTCATTTATATTAAAAGAACACAGCTATTTGGTATACTAGTTATTCATCAGTTAGTTTCTCAGCATGAACCTATATGACAAAATATGTGTTTCTAAAATGTACTCCCTCCTGGTTTTCTTCCTCTCCAGAATGACTTTATGATTTGGAGACCTTAGTGTTCCTGCCTTCATATCTGATCCTTTTTGTTCACTTCTTACTGGTTTTACTGAATTAAAGGTCAATAATTAAATAAGGTTGTTTCTAACTTTTGGTGACCTAAGGGTCTTTGTTTCTTTTTTAATATAGCATCTCACTGAGATCTTAACAGCTATTTGTGACCTCTAGTTCCTGTCTCTCAAGTACTCTCAACACTAAAAACAGGTTTCCTATCTGTGCTGCAAAGTGTTTAACTCCTGTCTGAAAGACATCATCAGCTGTCTGCTCATTTGCAGAGTGAAAGTGACAGGTCTTGAGTTTAACAGAACTTAAAATCTTTCTGGGTTCAGATTCTTACCTATGCCTACTTTTTATTGAATAATTTTCTTCTCAACGGTGTTCCTCTTCTTTCTTGCCCATCAACTTACTGATTTTCTCTGAATCCTGTCTTTGCCACTTGAGAATTCTGAAAATAATTGCTTTGTTAAGCAAATGCTTATTAAGTGTTTAATATGTGCCAGGCACTGTTCTAGGTGCTGGGGAAATAGGGTGAACATTCATATTTAAACCCCCTTCTCTTTATGGAGTATATACAGTATTTTAGGTAGGAAAATAAACAAAACACAAATTTTAAAAATATGTGAAGTGTTATGAAAAAATAAAATGGAATAATATGTTAAAGTGTGATTGTTGTTAACATAGATTAGGGAGTTGGGGAATGCCTCTTTGAGGAGGCAGCATTTAAGTTGAGAATTGAATGAGCAGGATTCAGCCTTTGGGAATAAGAGGGGACAAATAATCCAGGCAAAGTGGGTGATGGGTGTGAAGACAGGAGAAAAGGACAGGCCTATAGACCTGTAGAAGGCGTATAGACCTGCATAGTGAGACTAAGAAGGGATGGGTAGGTGATGAAGTTGGAGTTCAACAATACCATGTGATGAAGCACCCTGTGGGCCATGATAAAGTCTTTGGAATTTATTCTGTGTCAGTGGAAGCTATTGGAGGGTCTTTTACAGGGAGTACAGTAGCATAGTATAATATTTCCAAAGATCACTCTGGATGTTGTAGGAAATGAGGGGGGTGGATGCATTTCCCAAAATATAAAACATGGTTAAAAGAAAAAAAAAAAAAAGGTAATGCTAACCACAGGAAGAGAGAGCAAGGATTCTCTTTATATTTTCCCCTGGTAATGAAATGTGGAGATCATACAAAGTATTTTTTATTATGGGGCATTATCCTGAGCTGTTTGCCTACTTCAGGTTGACAGCTTCTCCTGTGTGCTTCTGAATAATACCACTGGTGGGATGCCCTACTTTGAAAGGTCTCCATGTTTTAGGAGAGAGAAATCTATACCCATGTAGCATAGGTAATCTGATATTCAGTTTAGTTTTATAAATAAAATTAGATACAGAAATGCTGACCGTACAAAAATGTTAGGCACTTATGGCATGACAGTGTTTTTTATTGCTAATACTCAATTATTTAATTTTGGAAGTTGTCTTAATTTACATTTTCCATCTATATTTATTGGGGGTTTTTTGTTGTTGTTTTTTTGAGAGAGAGAAATATGAATCGGTTGCCTTCAGTACACACTCCAATCCAGGTATGTGCCCTGACCAGGAATCAAACCTGAGCCCTTTCAGTGTGTGGGATGAAGCTCTAAGCAATTGAGCCACACTGGACAGTGCATTTTCCATAGATTTTAATGCTTCAGTTAGCCTTCTCCAGAAAAATAGTTTTCTTTATTAGCAGCAGTTATTTACTGTTTCTCACTAGGAGGCTCTGTTGAAGATGCACTGCCTTGAAGTATGTGCCTCATATTATCCTGAGACTACAATAGAGTTATGACTAAAAAGAAGAAAGAACTGTTGTTAATTCTCAAATTGATGCAGGATCCTTTCTATCTAAATTACTTCACTTATTATTAGTTTTAACTTAGTAATTCTTTCCATAATGTGTGTATTTTTTATCACGATTGGCACAATAGAGAGAAAGATTGCAAAATAAAAAAGATAGTTAATTCCAAGCAGAAAGTGATACTTACACTTGAGGAAGTATACTGGAGGAAGTTGGGGAAACAAAGAAAGAATGTGCATGTTGCCCACGAGCTCACCTTGTCCTTCACTTTTTAATGCCTGAAAACTAAGGTGTCAAACCTAAGTGGCAGGTAAGAACCAGACTATTGACGATAGCAGTTTACCTAGCAGGTGATGATCTGTTTAGTTGTGGACATGCCAAGTAGGTGAGTGTTAGATATCCAAGTTAGATTCTTCATTGAACTTCTAGATATACAGGATTGAAATTGAGATGAGAGGTCAGGAGTGTGGATATAAATTTGAGAGATTAAAATTAAAGGAGATAATGGGAGGGAAGGTTATTGGAGAGAGAGTGGAAAAAACAGAATGGGAAGTTTCTTGAGGTTGTTCTGCAATTCATGTGCAGCAGCAGTAGCATGGACCACTAAGTATATATATTGGTACTATGTAATGTGGCATAGATGGATGGGAAGATCACCTATATTATTCTCATATATTAACTAAGTAAATTGATTCAGCCTTTATTAATGAATAATGTTTACTGGTTGAATAATCAACACATAAAATAAGCCTGACAGTGGCCAACATATAAAATACTTGGTCAGGGAAATTTAGAATTAGTAAAATAAGGCTACAAAAGAAAACAGTTGCAGAAACTATAATAGGTAATATATAATACTGAGAAAAGCTTATTATAATCTGTTGATAAATTCACATAGAAAAGAAAGAAATCAAAATGGGAAAAGTTATTTAATTTCTGTATAGAAAATTGTTCAAAGAATTATATTAGCTTAACAAAGTATATTTAAGTAATTGCTCAATGAAAGTTCATTAGTGTTAGCATATTTAGCATATATTTTTTATTTCAATGTTTTTTTTGTCTTTTTAATATATTTTAGAGATTTTTTACAGGGAGAAAGGGAAAGGGATAAAGAGTTAGAAATATTAGTGAGAGAGAAACATCCTGCATACTTCCTACTGGGAATGTGCCCGCAACCAAGATGCATGCCCTTGCCTGGAATAGAACTGGGACCTTTCAGTCCGCAGGCCGACGCTCTATCCACTGAGCCGAACCAGTTAAGGCTACGTCAATGTTTTTATTCATAAACAGCATTAAAACCCAGGTAGGGCCCTGGCTGGTGTTGCTCAGTAGTTGAATGTCAACCTATGAACCAGGAGATTACCGTTCAATTCCCTCTCAGGGCGGGCACATACCCCGGTAGCAGCATCTCCAGTAGAGGGCGTTGAGGAGGCAGCTAATCAGTGATTTTCTCTCATCCTTGATGTTTCTATCTCTTCTTCTTCCTTTCTGAAATCAATAAAAATATATTGAAAAATAAAAACAAAGAAACGGGAGTGTCAGAACACCCTCTAATTTACCTTTACCTTAAGGAGTTTAAACTCAGACAAGTAGTGAGATAGAAATGAACTTATAGGGGGTAAGGAGAGACTAGATAATGTGGAAAGAGGAGGCTGTCATTCAGTAAGGTTGAGGATAAAAGGAATATAAGTCAGGTTGTTTCTAGAGTTGAGGAAGAGCCAGGAATAAGTGGTTGTAAAAAGAGATGAGTCCCGGCCGGTTTGGCTCAGTGGATGGAGTGTCATCCTTCGACTCCATCCACAGGTTCGATTCCGGTCGAGGGCACATACCTCAGTTACGGGGTTAATCCCCAGTAGGGGCTGTGCAGGAGGCAACTTATTGATGATGTTCCTCTCTCATCAATGTTTCTATTTCTATACCTCTCCCTGCTCTCTCTAAAAATCAATAAAAATACATTTCTTTAAAAAAGAGATAAGAATTTTCTGTATATGAGAAGGCAGAGGAAACATGGAAAAAGTGTGAATACTAGATTATGTGTACCAGGAAGTTCTACATTGGTGGGATTCATGGAATAGGCAAGTTCATAGTTTTTAGCTTTTAGAGAAGAGGCAGGTGAGGCTGATGAGGAAGAACATCCCAGGTGGTCTCATCTCTTCAAGGTGTTAGGATGAAAGTAAAGGACACAGAGTTAGGGGCTCTGAGAGAGTAATAATAGGCTGTAGCAGCAACTACAGGACTGTACCAGGAATGAGTATAAGACAAATAACAAAAGGACCAAGCAATTTCGGAGACCACATTGAAATTGATTCAGATCCAGGGGAGTCTGAGGTTAGAAGTGAATCAGTTGAGAGGGTGAATGGGTGTTAATATAGGCAATAAAATAAGGAAGAGTCTAAACGTGATGAAGAGTTGAGTATAGGATTATTTACAAAACCAATATTGGTAGCTCTTTGAATTACATTGTTCACCTTGGTCTTCATTGCTATATCAAAGTTTCTGTTAGAGCAAATATAAAACATAGTCTTGTGCCCATGAGGATATTAAATAAATCAATTCAGGTTAAAGATTTGATTTCTTATGTATTTTGACCCCTGGTTTCTGCAGTCCACAGCAGGAGCGTCATTATTGGCTAATGCCTCACCTCTGACTCTCATGACATCACCTTTGTCTGTAACAAATCAAAATGTGACTCCTTTTGGGATGCTGGGTGGCCTTGTTCCAGTGACCATGCCCTTCCAGTTTCCCTTGGAGCTACTTGGCTTTGGAACGGACACAGCTGGAGTGACAGCCACCTCGGGATCTACCTCAGCCGCTCTCCACCATAGCTTAACTCAGAGTAAGTGGGGCCCATTGTTTACTTGGCTACCTAGTTTGACAGAATAGAAAACAAAATTATACTCATTATACCAATTGGACTTGTGTAGATTATAGAATTTTTTTAAAAAAAAGAAATGCAATGTATTTTATCTATCTGTAATCGAATTGCTGGACTCTGAGATTTTATTTATAATTTTTAAATGAACCACTATACCACATTTCTTAAATGAAATTTATAATAAGAGGAAGTCAGATTTGCTGAGTATTTGCATTCACAGTACATTTATATATGTAAATCTTTTAACATGTATGTACTCTTAATTTAAGAAGGCCTTTAAAGTCAGGGCTGTGCTTACATTAGATAAATTAAACTATTTTCATTTTTGCTCTCAAAGAGCTCACCAGATTTAAGAAGATCACTGACAAGTCTGTTTTCCTCTCAGATTTACTAAAGGGTTTACAGCCAGGAGCTCAGCATGCAGCAACACTTTCCCACTCACCTCTGCCTACACATTTACAGCAAACATTTAATGGTAAGAAAGCCCCCTCTTTCTTCATCTCTCTGTTGTTTATATAGCTATATACATTGGACTGGACATTTTTTTTCTGAAAATATGTGAATGGAATGAAAAAGTTTGAAAAAAACAGACTTTCATATGACTGAATCCTCATTAGCAAAAAACTCCTTTTAAGAGAAAGGAAATAAGTAAAATGAAATCTCTTGTTACATGTGAAGAGAGTGGTTTTGAAAGTGTTACGTGGAAGTGATGACAAAGAATAGGGTTCATAAGGCAATGCGCAAAAGTCATATCCAGTAATTGTAATAGTTTATATTTATGGGAAGTTTACCAAGTGCTAGATAATATTGTGACCACTTACATGTATTAGCTAATTTAATCTTTACAACAAACCTGTGAATGAGATAACAGTCTCCATTTTATAGATGAGGGAACTGAATAGGAGAGAAGCAGCTTGCCCAAGATGATACACTAAGGCAGTGGTCCGCAAACTCATTAGTCCACAGAGCCAAATATCAACAGGACGATTGAAATTTCTTTTGAGAGCCACATTTTTTAAATTTAAACTTCTTCTAAGCCACTTCCTCAAAATAGACTCGCCCAGGCTGTGGTGTTTTATGGAAGAGCCACACTCAAGGGACCAAAGAGCCGCAGTTTGCCGACCACTGCACTAAGGTGTTCCATCTGAGATACAGATCTAGGAAGTCTGACTCCACAGACAGCACTTAACCATTAAACTTTGCAGTCCTTAAGTTTAATATCATCTAAACTCTATGCATTATATCCTTGCAGCACAGCTGTATCTTTCTAGAATTAGGTAGCAGACACTGGACATGCACATCAGCCTTCTGCAGTTGACCTCAGTTGACTGCTGATAGTATTTGGAAGGCCATTTTGAGGATCTTTTGAGCAGAAATAATTGCTCATCTGCCCTCTTAACTTTGAAGTTGCCTGAGGTTTTGCTATTCTTTTTGGCCACTGCATTTCATATTATCTTTGAACAAGTGTACAGTTGGTCACCATGTAGAAATGAAAGTTATGTAGCAGTTTCAAAGCAACAAGTTGTAATGAATCCTGTAACAGACCTACATGTAAGAATGAATATAAAATCACTGTTGAACAAATAGGGGACACAAAATAAACACAGATTCAGCGATCCTAATCTTCCTGAACCAGGTGTTAGTGCTTTAAGGAAAGCTGCTCTGTAACTACAGCAGTTGCTGGTGTGATGAGTTCAGTTTGGAGCTGCTTTTTCGTGGCCCGCCTGGCGTGGACTTGCACGGAAGGAGACAACAGGAACTTCATGGCCCCAGGAATCCAGCTTTTATATGAGCTTTGTTGTTTGAGCAATGCCACACTTCCAGAGGGAGAAAGGAAAGTTTACAAATTTTTTATTTTAAAAGTATAAAACACGGAAATTGAGAATTAGGCTTCGATTTTTGAATCGCAAGACTGCCATTCAGAGAAAGTTTCTTAACTCGGTTGACCATCGCTTTCTCTTGCTTGTAAACTGGGGACAAGATGTTTTTAATAGGCTTCTTATGAGAATTTAATGAAATTATTTAAGGCTTCTAGCATATACATAGTATATACATAGGAAGAGTTCAGTTCATTAATGTCACTTCTCTTACTTTAAAGACAGAGGCAGTAAGTTTTTTCTATAAAGGCCCAGATAATAAATATTTAGGCTTTGGAGGCCATTTAGTCTCTACCACAACTACTCAGCTCTGTAGTGTAGTGAGAACAGCCATTGACAATATCTAATATGAGGATGGCTGAGTTCCAGAACAACTTTATTTATAAGAAGAGGTGTAAAAAACAGGAGGTGGTGACCAGGTTTGGCCCTGCGGGAAGGTCTTGCTCTAAAGACTCTCAGAGTCCACTTAATATGAGTATTTTATTTTGCTAATTAGCCAAAGCTGCTTTGAGCAAAATTCCACCTTGCCATTTTATAAATTTAATTATGCCTGAAGTTAAATTTTTCTCTACAAATGCAACTATATGTCTCATTATCAATGAAAAAGCCAGTTCCTTAGATGTTGTCACCAAACTTATTTTAATAGTATTCTGTTTATACAGTTTTTGAAATAATCATCATATTTTGTTAATACATCATTTCTTTAGTAGAGGCATTTGTTTGGTTGTATTTTACCAGAGTAATTTAGATACCACCTGAGTGGACCTAGCAATATGACTTTTGTGCTCCTCCAGCCTTAAGTTTGTTATTGTAGTACAATATTTTATTTTTTTCACCTGTGTATTTCTACTACACCTCCTTTTTCTGTGAATCCTGTCAGGTGGGGGTGGAGAGGTGTCTTATTCCTTGTTAAGGCAGTGACCTGTTAGAGACTCCCTCTATATTTTTTTGGCTTTCAAAGTCATTGGGTCCAACTCTTACCCAGTTGAAGTTTTCCTAGTAAAACTTAAATAGCCATATGTAGAACTAGAAACCTTGTTCCTAGTAGCAGACTTTCTGGCCAGCTAAACTTTCACAGGTTAGGTCCAAAAAAAGACTCAGCTGGATTTTTCACTACCAATTTGCCCCATCATTTACATAAATAATTGTGAATTATCAAATGCTATGTCATGGCAAGAAATTTAACTTTACTTGCAAAAGAATGAAAATGACCTTGTCTTCTAAATGAATCGATGTAGTATGTCCCTTGAAGGTGGGGATTATGTTTTATGATCTTTATAATCCTCACAACATTCAACATATTGTGTGTGTGTGTGTGTGTGTGTGTGTGTGTGTGTGTGTGTGTGTGTGTATGTATCAGAGCCCTGGTACACGAAATTTGTGCACGGGGGAGAGGGGTTTTCCCTAAGCCCAGCCTGCACCCACTCCAATCTGGGACCTCTCTGACAATCCAGGACTGCTGGCTCCCAACTGTTCACCTGCCTGCCTTCCTGATTGCCCCTAACCACTTCTGCCTGCCAGCCTGATCACCCCCTAACCATTCCCCTGCCTGCCTGATTGATGTTTCATTGCTCCCCTGCCAGCCTGTTTGCCCCTAACTTTTCTCCTCTTTCGGCCTGGTCACCCCTAACTGCCCTTCCCTGCAGGCTTGATCGCCCCCAACTGCCCTCCCCTGATGGCCATCTTGTGCCCACATGGGGGCAAGATCTTTGACCACATGGGGGCAGCCCTCTTGTGTCTTGGAGTGATCGTTAATCTGCATATTACTCTTTTATTAATAGGATAGAGGCCTAGTGCAGGGGGTGGGGGCAGCTGGTTTACCCTGAAGGGTGTTCCAGATCAGGGTGAGGATTCCTTTGGGGCATGAGGCAGCCTGGGCAAGGGGCTTGTAGTTGTTTGCAAGGCTGACCACACCCCTGGCGACCCAAGAGGAGTCCCTGGTATCTAGCATTTATTTATGCTCTATAGTTGAAACTGTATCCTGGAGCAGAGCCAAACCTTCTGCTCGCTCCGTGGTGGCAGCCATTTCTGTCCAGGTTTTTTTACCTTCAATAATTAAAACTTTGTAGCCTTAAGTGGAGGCCTAGGCCAACCAGGGCTGCAGAAGCTTGGCTTCCTCCATTGCTGGGGCAACCCTAGCCTCTGCTCTCTCCAGCTCCGTGGCTGCTGCCATTTCTGTTGGGATTATGAATCTTCTATCATTAAAACTGTAGCAGTGTGTGGAGGCCTAGCCTGGCAAGGGCAGGCGGAAAGCTTGGTTTCCTCCATTGCCGGGGAAACCCAAGCCTCCCTCCTGCTCTCAGTGGTTGCAGCCATGTTGGTTGGGGTTTATTTGCATACTTGCTCCTGATTGGCTGATGGGTGTGGCTTGTGGGTGTAGAGGCTGTGTAGTCAATTTGCATATTATTCCCCCCCCCCATATTACTCTTTTATTAGATAGGCTACACACACACTAGAGGCCTGGTGCATGAAATTTGTGTCTGTGTCCCTCAGCCCAGCCTGTACCCTCTCTAATCTGGGACATCTCTCTAACAATCCAGGACTGCTGGCTCCCAGCCACTTGCCTGCCTGCCTTCCTGATTGCCCCTAACCACTTCTGCCTGCCAGCCTGATCACCCCCTAACAACTCCTGCCAGTCTGATTGATGCCTAGCTGCTGCCCTGCCAGCCTGTCTACCCCTAACTGCCCTCCCCTGCAGGCCTGGATCCCCTCCAACTGCTCTTCCCTGCAGGCCTGGTAGCCCCCAACTTCCCTCCTCTGCCACCCTGGTCACCCCTAACTGCCCTCCCCTACAGGCTTGATCGCCCCCAACTGCCCTCCCTTGCAGGCCTGGTGCCTCCCAACCTTGTGGTGGCCATTTTGTGTCCACATTGGGCAGCCACCTTGTGTCCACATAGGGGCAGCCATCTTGTGTGTTGGAGTGATGGTCAGTTTGCATATTACTCTTATTAGATAAGATAGAGGCCTGGTGCACGGGTGGGGGCTGCTGGTTTGCCCTGAAGGGTGTCCCAGATCAGAGTGGGGATTCCCTTGGGGTATGGGGCAGCCTGGGTGAGGGGCCTCTGGTAGTTTGCAGGTTGGCCATGTCTCCCGGTGACCCAAGCAGAAGCCCTGGTATCAGATTTATTTATCTTCTATAATTGAAACCTTGTAGCCTTGAGGGGAGGCCAGGGCAGGACAGGAAACTTCTCTTCCTCCATTGCCGGGAAAACCTAAGCCTCCTGCTCGCTTTGTGGCTGCAGCCATTTTGTTGGAATTTATTTATTTTCTATAATTGAAACTTTGTAGCCTTGAGTGGAGGCCATGGTTGGCCAGGGTGTGCGGGGAGCTTAGCTTCCTCCATTACTGAGGAAACCCAAGCCTCCTGCTCCCGAGGTGGCTGTAGCCATCTTGATTGGGTTAGTTTGCATACTTGCTCCTGATTGGCTTGTGGGCATAGCCGAGGTACAGTCAGCTTGTATGTTTCTCTTTTATTAGTGTAGATAAGCCTAAGTGACCGCCCAACCATTTGACTGTCGGGCTAGTAGCTGTGTTGCACAATGACCACCGGGGGGCAGACACTGAACACAAGAGCTGCGGTGACGTGGCAGCTGTAGTTCTTGGGTGCCACACCCAGACTTGAGAGGAGGGAGCCAGATTCTAGGGTACATCACCCAAGAACTGCCCTCTTGCAGTCCGGGGACCTCTTGGAGGATGTCGGAGAGCTGGTTTTGCCCCAATTCTTGCTGGCCAAACCGAGAGTCCCCTCCTGCTGGAGGGACCCCACTCACTCTGCAGATGACCTTCGAACCCTGGCACTGCCCCAGGTGCAGCCAGCTGGGGAGGGACTGCGGGAGGTTGGCTCCAGGGTGTGTCTGGCCATTTCACTCAGTTCAACCCCGCCAGCCACTTTCTAATTAATTTCCTTTCCATGTGCATGAATCCTTGCACTGGGCCTCTAGTAGTAAATACTTGTTGAAATAGTATTTGTAGGATGCTGAAAACCTATTAAACCACAGTCATTTGAGATAAGAGAATCATTGAGTTTTTATCTCCTTTATGTTTTCTCAACCTCTATAATGCTATATATAGCATGTTAGATGTTAAAAGTTATCTCTTTAGCAATGTAATCCATATAAAAATTTAAAGTTAATTATTCTTTTTGCCTTGCTTCTTAAATCTATTTTAATATCATGCCTTCCCATACCAATTAAACATCTCTTTTCTTAGATGGAGGCCAAAGTAAAGGGGACAGTAAATTACCACGGAAATCTCAGTGACTTCCCAACAAGCAAAGGTCTCAGTGACTTCCCAACAAGCGAAGGAGATGAGACACTCAGCTGGCTGATGGAATCTACCTGATGGGAAAGTACTCATGTGGTCATAGGGCTGCTGTTCTGTCGATGTTTACATTCTCTCGTCCCAAGCACTGTGGTGAGGAGGAAAAAGGAAAGAAAACATTACTTGAGTTAAAACCAGGTGCAGGAGAAGAAATGCTTTCTTGCAAAGTTAGTGACCTTTGGTCTCTTCTAAAGAAAGACAAAGTTATCATATTAACTGAATTGAAAGAGACTCAGTTGTCAAACCCACAGAAGTACAAATTTGTTTTCCCCCCTGAGGGAGGAAGAAGGAAAATTGGGGATTTAGGTAAACTCCGTCCATCCTGGGGGTTGGATCTGAATACTTATAGTCATATTTGCATAATAAAAGACAGTAGTATATCTGGAATTAGGTCAGTTTGTCAGGAGTAAGGATCATGTCTATTTGAGTGGACTGTGGAGCAAATTTGCCATACAAAAATAAATAATGACTTTATGTCTGATACAGACCGTAGAAAATACTATACCCTCAAAAATCCTGAACAAACTTGAATCTTCCCCAGTGTGTAGCAACTCCCCATGTGAATCAGTGGACTAAAGATGCTTCAGGAAAGTTATTTTAGCACAGTGATATGTATTATTAAATCATCCAAATTTTTAAAAGTCACGAAATTGAACCTGTTGCTCTTAACAGACGGAACTTAGATGTCCCCTTTTTATAAAAGGGTCACTTCATCTTCCTTTCAGGAGCAGGTACTTAACTCTCTTCTTCAGGTGATTTGTGCATCTGGTATTGACTTGTTAATTCTTATTCCCATTCTTGATGTTAAAATGTGACTGTTCACATTTTTCTCTTGAGAAATGGGGATCTTTGCTGTAGGGCTGCGGCTTTGATGCTCTTAGCCCTTGCAGGTCTACACTATGAACTAATTTCTCCCAACTTCACCTCAGTTCACAACTTCTGTTCTGTTAGCTAAGTGGTACTTCAGATGACTATTAAATATTGATATAAACAGGTATAAGTGTGTACTGCATATGCTTCTACATTGGTCATTCAAATAGCATATATATGTATATTTTTGGAATTTTCAAGATAGTATTTTAAAGGGAGAAATTACATTAGAATCATGTGTGTACAAGGGATTATTTTTTATAAAAATCACAGTGTATTTTTACTCCCTATATCCAATATAGTGAAATTGATTTGGATTATTTCCTAATATTGACTCAGATTATTGACATGTGAGTAAATCTGCAGATAGTTAAGACTCCGTAGTTATCATGGCGTCCTTATGGAAATAACATTCAACAGAGGACATTAAGGGAGAAATTTATGGTTTTATTTGGATACTTTTTTTTTTTTAACACCTCACCAGTCTAGCCTTTCTTTTCTTTCGCTCTTTTTTTTCCTTTCTGTTTAGGCTTCTAAATGTTTTCAAAATGTATCCAAGAATGGTGTAAGCTTGGTCCATTTTTAATGATAGATTAACCTAAAAAGCAGCATCAGATTAATGGATGCAACAGTTCTTGTGTATATTTTCATTACAAATCACGCTATACTGTTAAGTTTATTCAAATAAGAGTATTAACCAGGCCCTTTTTTTCTGGTTATAAGAAAAAGTCCCAAATAGCCTGTAGAACTGTGAATAAATTACCGCAGATCTGTTCAGATCTGTAGACCTATATTTGAATTCAAAGTCAGATTGGCTGGTTTCACAGCAAAAAGTTAATAAGTTACTGAAACCTTTAGTTCCACGAACTTGTTACAGTAAGAACAAAAAATTATTTCAAAGTAATCATTGATATAATTCCTTGCATCTAAGAATTTAGATTACCAATAAAACAAATCAGAATATTGCATCAGCCCTGGTAAATATTTTGGGAGGATATTGGGATATTACAGAGAGGTTTGACTTGAATTGAGTATGTTTGATTAAAATCTGTTTGTTTTTTAAATTAGGCAAGCTTACCCAATTCTTGAGTTATTCCAATGTAGCATACCTCTTTTATCTAACTTTTATCTGATTTGGGGGGGAAACATCTTTGCTAATGCTATGTAGGAGTTTTCCTTAGGGAAGCTAGCATTTGTTTTACTTCCCATACCAGGAGGGAAGTCAGAGTGCATGTTAATCTCTTCCTGCTGATAATTGTGCATGTACGCATTTGTGTGTGTGTGTGTGTGTGTGTGTGTGTGTGTGTGTGTGTGTGTTACATATATTTATTCTTATATAACTTCATTACTATTTTAAGTCAATAAATAATAATTTTAATTTCTTAATAACGCCATCATCAGTTCTGAATTATGCCTTGTGAGGATCCCTGGTGATTCTGCTGTCATTGGAAATGAAGAAGAGGATTGTCAGTTCTTTCCCCAATATCAATTTATAACTAACCATTAAAAGTAATCTGAAGGCCCTTGGCCATGAGAAGTCCACATATATGGAGATTATGTTCTGTTCTCTTCAGTCTTGGTACCTTGAGAACTGCTACCAGACCCCACTTTACCCTCCCCTCCTTTTGCCCTCTCCCCCCATTTTCACTAACATGTCCATTTCAGTCAAGATTACCCTTTTTTTTATGTTAAACAAGAGAAACAAACATTCTTATATTTCTTAATAAATAAGTATGATCAGCGAATTTCTACATGTAAATACAAAACTTTCTTTTCTAGATCGTAACATTGAAAATGATGTCCATATTTATGGTCAGCTGTCTTTACAGTTTTCTTACTTAAAAACAAACATATAAATTGGTTATTTTTAGGACAGAGACTTGTGACTCATAGTATATTTTTGCATTTATTTTTTAAAATGGTGAGTTATTAAAAAGGATATAGAGCAATGTGTATTTCTGAAGAGCATTAATAACATCCCAATGCAAAAATAATCAGCACACTTAATTACATCCCATTCAGCGGGATTGTTGAATCAGGAAAATTAAGCTGTTTGTTTTCAATTCTCTTATATTTTAAATTGCCTTCACTGATGTATAAGCTATTACTGTACATACAAATTAATCCTCAGTATTCACAAGCAATAATGGTCGGTAGAGTTGTCTTCAGAGATAGCAGTGCTGAGCACCCGTTGGAGACTGGGAGCAAAGTGTTAAGCTCATTCAGAGCCTCCAAAGTCAATGCAAGCAATAATTCCATTATAAGTCTATTGTAATTCTTCTGTGGTTCTGAAATGGAAGGGCAAGGGAAGTCATGGTTTCAAAACAGCCTGAAGAAAAGGTTTTGGGGAAAGAAGTGAGGTCAATCTGAAGTCACGAAGTCCTGATGGTGTATTAGTACATTCTTTCATGCCTACCCCCCGCCCCTTTGATGGATGTTGTTAGCCCAAATAACACTTTATATCATAGAAGTTGAATAGGGTTATTATATTGTCAAGGTAGGAGGAAGATCAGGGCACATGCATGTTTAAATACTATGGGTTTGACACCTGTTTGAAAACAACTTACTGAATAAGAGTTTTAACCCAGAATTTTTTTTCTCCCAAAGCAGATCTAAATTGTTTACTGCCCAGGGTTGGAAAGGGCAGACACCTCTAGTCTTGCTCCTCTGGTTGCCCTCTACCACACCCCTTTCCACCTCTACTTGGTTCAAGACATTTTCTGAAATCGAAATTCTACTGTTTTTTCAAACTGCCATTGATTGTGAGAATTCTATGTCCCGGGAATCAGCTCTTAGAACTCCAGTTCTCTATCATGTTTGCTGCTACGTTTGTAGAATGAACTCTGCCTATATTGATGGACTTTAACCTAATTTACAGTTCTTTATTTCTAGAAGGTTCTGTCTTATCATTTGACCCATGTATAGAATCAGGATACTTTATTTTAGGAGTATACCATAGAAGAATACTGGTTCCTGTATTCTTTTTATCTTCACTTAGACTTTGAATTTGAGTTTGCTTGTTTTTTGTTTGTTTGTTTGTTTGTTGTAAGTTAGAAATAGAAGAGTGATAAAGCATATAATCAGGCCAAATTCAAAAAGTTCCTGTGCTTTGGCACTCTACTTTCTGCTGACGTTCCGTCCTCAGATGGGGCACTTTCACTTTATTTTGTGCATGTATGATTGTGTTTGTTTTGTTTTGTTGTTTTTTTGCTTTTGGGGGGTTTTGTTTTTATAATAATGAAGCAGAAGAAAAATGCAGTAGTAAGTAAATGGTTACAAACATGCAATTTTATTTTACAAAATCTAAGGGGAAAAGTTTAACTCTCTGTAAATCATTTCTTAGCTCTGGTAAAATGCTTATATTGCTCCTCTAAAACATGCTCAATTCTGGCCTTTCTCTTTTTTAAGTGCCTTTTTTTCTGTCCCCCCACCCTTTCCTTTCAAACTGTTCTCATATGCCCTGAAGTACAGGCTAATAAGTCAGGGGATTCAGGAGGAAGAATCTCAAACTTGCCATGTCATGCTGTACTGTTCTTCCTTTTCTTTATATGTATATGGATATGTGTATAAGATACATACATACATATATATGTGTATATATGTATACATATGTAATATATATATGAAACTAGTAGCTGCTGTACCATTGCATCCTTTCTGAACACTTCCCTGTCAGTGTTTGCAAGACTTCTGCCTGTTTATTCCACTGCTTTTAGTCAATTCAAATGAATGGACAGGGAAATTGTATTTCCCCCTTTGAATGTGTGTGTGTGTGAGTGAGTGTGTGTGTGTGTGTGTGTGTGTGTGTGTGTGTGTGTGTGTAAAATAAGTAATTATTACAAATAAAATAAATTTAGCCGACTCATTGACTATTCCTGGGTTTAACCCACTGCTCTATGCCCTTCAAACTTGGCATGAGTAATTCTGGTGAAAGCATTGGAGTAACAAGTCTTTTGTGGGTCAAGTCAATAAAGGTGCACTATGGCAGGCAAACAGCCATGGGGGAGTAGAGTTAGAATCATGGTATTGTATCTGAATAAGTTTTCAAGGAAGTTAGCAAATTTGTCAGCATTGAAACTGCATTATACTGTCTTTGGGGAAATTCTTTTTTTTTTAATTCATACAGCTATTTTGCATATCTGTCAAAGGTTAATAAATTTAGAAGTAGAAAGACTTCAGATGCTGGGGAAAACACTCATATAACCTTTGGCTTAATCTGCTTTTTTGGTTGTTTAAATTTCTCCCTTGAGTAAAATAACATAATTTTTACCATCTCAGATTCATTCTTTTTTTTTTTGTTGCAAACACATTTGACATGTTAACGGAGACTGAGTTGAACCAATCCTCAAAACCCAGGACAAATATCTAATAAGTGCTCCCTTTAAATCCATTTTAATTGGAAAGAGAAGACTAGTGGCTAAAAGGAGAAAGCAGAGGCTCCTGGTAGTGGTAGCAGATAGAAACACAGTTATTAGGCAGCCTCTGTGTGGTCATGTTACTCTTGGGTTACTGTGTTAGGGGGAATATCATTTAACCTTCGTGCCTCAGATTACCCATTAGAATATTGGGTATAATAATATTCACCTACCTCCCAGGGATATCAGAGACTTTACTATTTCAGAAATACTTTGAGTTTTTCTAAAATGTCCTATATAATTATAAATGTCCTTATATAATTAAAAAAGTATTGCAATCGTCCTGCAGAGGCTAAAGAATGGGTATAAAACGCACCATTTAATTTTTAAGTTTAAAAATAAATCACTGGAATTCTAATTAAGATACATGTTTGTTATTTAAGTATATTATATTTGTGGTGGGGTAAAATGGTTACTTTCAGATTAGTAAGGGGGGAAGGGGAAGTAACACTTCATTTCTTAATCATATGTAGATTTTTTTATAGTCTTTGATGCTATTATTTATTATAGGTGTGATTTCTGTCAAGGTTTCAGAGCTGAAGCTAGGTAAAATTTAGATGGTTTGTCATTGGAGTTGATTAATGATCCCGAAAGTTTCATCTGCCTCACTTTTCCATCTTCTCCATCTAATTTCCTTGTATTAGTTGTTTGGTGATGCATAGCAAAGCGTTTAACTCTCTAAGAAAGAATGGGAGTCTCCTCATTGTAAATTGGAGATAGTGTACTATTCCTATAACTATAGGTTTATCCATCTTTGCTCCAAAGGGACAAGCACTACACAGTCAGCAGGGTACACTTCTAGCCAGTTTACCTTTGTAATTTATGCTTCTTCAGCCCATGAAAGAGTTGGAGCCATCAGCTGCTCAAGTTGTAGGAAATGGAAGTGGGGAAGCAGGATTCAGTTCCTAGCTGAGGCAGGGTTGGGAGGCTGGAGGGAGAAGGAAACATGGTTTGCCCATCTCTGAAGAGGAAAGGAAGATCTTTTTATCCTACCTTCTATCCCAGGAGAAAGCAGCAGGCCCAAGTAGACAAAGCACTGGGCTCATGCCCAGAATTGGCTAAGGCTCATTTAACTTCTAGTGATAGGACGTTTTTATTACTTTTTCCAGATAAGGCCTTAGTAGCCTCTGAGTATCAACTATGCAGATAAATATACTCTTTATTTTACACATTTTCCCCTTCTTATCCATTCTTTAAATAACAGATGTTAAGACTTCTACCCAAAGAAATAAGGCATTAAGGTTTTGTTGACTGTGTATCTGTTCCACTAGTGAAAATTAACAGAAGCATAAAATAGAAATATTTTCTTTGTTCTTCTATCCTAAAATGTGAATCTTATATTAAAAAATAAGTGCACATCCTTTCACTGGTGCAAAACTTAGAATCATGGATTACCATTGGGTTGTTCAGATACATCATCACTCCAGCGTTCAATTCTGAGAAAGATTTAGGTTCTGCAGCAGTGTTCAGGTTTCTAGAGCTGAACAGATTGTCCAGCTCTAATTAAGAATAGCTTTGAATATTAATGTTGAGTTCTTCTTTATTTTCTTTAGTCTTCATTCTTCTTTCCATTAATTTGAGTTCTTAAAGTTAACCATTTCGTCAACCAGTTGCTGCACTGGAATACTGCATATTGTGAAGAGTCTGGGGAGGAAAGGTTAACCTGTCTTTCAGCTCCTTTTCCCCCTCACTTGGCTGTCTGTCCTGTGTCCACTGAACTCAGATGTAAAGACTGCAGTCATGTTCCAGGAGACTGTTCACATCCCAACACAGACTCGGAGAGAGACTGGGGTTCTAATCATACTGCCTTCGAATAACTTGACATTAAATTGCCTTTTTCTTAGACACTCCCAAAGTACCATTTGCTTGAAAATAACTATTTGTGGTCTTTAATTTCCTCAGACTATAATACTTCTACTTCACTTCTCAATCTTTCTTACATATTTTCACTTTATAACAAATTAATACTTAAGTTTATGACACTTTTCTGAACTGTTAACCAAACAGGTCAAGAATACTTTCAGAAGTCTTAGTAGTGTAATTAATGGGGTCTATATTTCTAGGAATTAGAATTATCACTGGTAACCAGAATTTTTTTTCTCTTCTTCTTTGAATAAAAAAAATAATTACTATATAATGTAATAGCTACAATTCATGGCTTCCTCTTGATGCTTTCAAGGTTGTTCAGAAGAGGCACAGGCCTTTGTTAGGGGCTTAGTTCTCATAATTCTCTGTCTAGCTTTTTTTCATACTTCTCTGGGGGAAAAACCTACACTGCAAAGAGTTAAGTCAAACAGATCATATGAATCCTTAGTACGGATTTTATGTTTTCAGAAAACTCTTTCTACATTATTTGCTCCCATTTTGTAATAATATAATTCTACTAGAGGCCTGGTGCACAAATTCATGCATCAGTGGGGTCCCTCAGCCCGGCCTGCAGGATTGGGCTGACACTAGCTCTCCAACATCCCCTGAGGGGTCCCAGATTGCGAGAGGGTGCAGGAGAGACTGAGGGGCCCAACTGGTCCATAGTTGGGGTTGGGGAGGGATACCAGAGGTTGGCCAGCTGGAGATGGACAGTGGAAGGGCTCCAGGGCATGTCTAGCCCATCTTGCTCAGTCACGATCAGCAGGATCCCAGCAGCAAGCTAACCTACCAGTCAGAGCGTCTGCCCCCTGGTGGTCAGTGCACGTCATAGTGAGCAGTTGAGTGGCCTTAGCATATCATTAGCATATTATGCTTTGATTGGTTGAATGGATGACCAGATACTTAGCATATTAGGCTTTTATTATGTAGGATTTTATCTTAAATCTAGTGTTAAAATATTTTATAATGGAGCATTAATGGAAACCTAATTAAATTCAAACAAGATGACTATTACCCAAGAAACTCGGAAATACTTCAGTTTTTTAAGTCAACAGCTCCATTCAGCCTCTAAGCACATTTAGGAGTTGCAGTAACCAAGACCGGCTGTTGGTATGTTTTTCTATTTGACAGCCTGCCCTTAATTTGTCAGACCTCAGCTGTCTTGTATCTTCTGTCCTTGCAGCCATAACCTCATGTTTATTGTTTGTTTTGTTTTCTTGCTTATCTCTGCTGCTTTCAAGAGTGTTGTGCTCTGCCAGCACATGGGGTTTTCTTTCCCATAGCTGCAAAATTACCAAGAATTACCCCAATTTGGGCTAGAGGCATTAAAAGAGTTTTTCTCAATTAACAAAGGTATTACTGTTTTATATAGTTAATTAGAAAGTTGGCCACCTTCAGCCAACTTTTAAAGTCCTGGCTCTGCCTACATAATTAATTTACATAAACCTTCTGAGACCTTCAGATACACAAAGGGTCTTCCACCAGTAGAGGTGGGGTCCATGGCCAGCCTCTAGAGAACAGACTCAAGCTTGGTACTGTCCTTGGTTGGCTGTCGTGGGAAAGTTGTATTATAGAAAGTATCGAAGATATGAATTGTTATTAAGGAGAGGAGGCAGATCTGAGGCTTGCCATTGTGTTTTGCTTGCTAAACATTATCAAGCTTAAAAGAAGAGGAAAAGAAATCTCTGGCTGGCGAAAATTTTGTGCCCCAAATAATGTGTTAAAGTCTATCAAGGTAATGAAGTGATGGGTGTTTTCTCCCCTTTTTATAAGCAAGAAAGTTTATAGTTGTAAAAATTATTGTAGGACTGCAGATCTATTTGCTGATTGGAAATAAGGATTCTGAATTTTAGTCTGGGTAAGCACATATTTCCAACTTTTATGCTGTAAATTTTGATAAGGGAAAGACTTGTTTGTTAACAGAAGGAAAAACAGGACTCACTTATACAGTGAATGTTCACTCTGTAAAGGAACTTCCCTCCAGTTACATCATCTTCCTATTACCGTAGCCACCTCCACACTCGTTACAGATGCCAGCATGTTTCACAACCATCTCGAAGGAAGGAGCCTGAATAATTGCTCCTCTGAGGGAAAGGCACTGCTTATAGTATCACGTGTATTTACAGGGAGGTGCATTTGTACTAACTTGAAGGGATATACTGTATTTTAAATAAGTGTGTGACTTAATATTTTGGGATTATATTTCTTCCTTTAAAACTGGACCTGAACAAAGCTTTGAGTTGATATTTGTAATAATCTCAGGACCTGAAAGATTGTAGCATTTAGTGTGTCTTAAAAATTATGTACTGTACCAGCCATGGATTTTTGTAAATATACCTGTCTCCCTTTTTTGTATTATTTTAGTAAAAAATGATAATAATAAATTTAAATAAAAGGGGATGGTGATGTCATGTGAATGGGTGTGGTGTGTGTGTGTGTGTGTGTGTGTGTGTGTGTGTGTGTGTGTGTTTGGGTAAGGCTCTTTTGAGATGAACTGGTGCTTGTTTAATTTCCGGCTCTAATCAGAGCAGGAATATGGACAACTGCTGCTACTGTACTCTGCACTGAGCCTAGGTATTTCCATTTTATCTTTCCCAGTGGTTGATTCAAAACGAGCTGCCAGGAAATGACTAAGAACTTAAATTCTTCCCACTGCCATCTTGCTCTGTATTCTGAGTGAAGTTTAATGGTAAAGCTTTCCAATCTTTGGGGGTTCACTGGTCTCTAGTTTTTAAAGAACTCTTGTCACTATTTTCTAAGAAGAAAGAAGGACAAATAAATTTTTTAACCAAAATCACACATTTCATAAAACCCTGATGAGTTATGGATATGTGAGAGGGCTTAAACATTCCTGAATATGGTTCTTTGAATTTGGTAAATTAACCCATGGATATACTCCTTCAGTGCAGGGGAATTTTTTATTTTTTATTTTTTTGCAACAGCCTTGCTCATATTCCAGATGTAGCTAGCGAACCCCTATTTTAAAGCAGGAACCTTATTTGATTTAGTGTAGATGTTTCCTGTCAATCCTTTGTGACAAGGCCTTTTACATGAGTGTTTTTTTCTTTTTGTATGTGTTATGTGTTTATTGTATTAAATAAAGAGGAATGTGCATATTATTCTTGTGTCTGTTGTATTATTGGGCTAACTTGGATTTTAACATCTTATTCTTTCAGTAGTTGAGTGTCTGTTATCTGTATCCCTGCACTAGGCACTATGGGATACAGAAGTAAAGTACACAGTCTCCACCGTCAGTGTATTGACAGTTTACGATCACATGATAGGTTAAAAGATGCCAGTTCAAACTTTGTCACAAAGTTGTGGTCCATTGCCACCTGACATTTAGTTCAGAGCAAGGGAGAAATTAGACTAGAGAGATTTGGGAAGACTTTCAAGTGAATGGTAGTTGAGCTGGGCCTCTGGAGATAGGTGGGATTTGGCTACGAAGAAGGAAAAGGGAATGTCCCGAGTGGACAGGATGAAGCAGGAAGTAGACCAGACTGGTGTGAGGTATATATAGGGATTAGTAGCAGCCAGATTGAGGGAGTCCTGGAATCCAAGACTTTGGTTTTTAGGCTGTGTGTGTGTGTGTGTGTGTGTGTGCCAGGATGCTACCAGGGTCAAGGTTTGAAATGTAGACATGAGAATTATCTGCAAAAGTGATCATCTTTTAAAGCCTTACTTATAGAGCACTTCTAGAAACAGTATTACTAAGAGATAAGAGTAGGGAAAAAAAATTCAGCCTCAGAAACCTAGCTAGGGAATGGGAAAAATGGTGAAGAGCTAGAAAGCAACTTGTCAGAAATTGTTAAGTTTGTCATTTATAAGTGTATATAGAAAAGGGGTGGTAGTATGGGTGATTTTTATTTTTTTCTTTCACTTAAGTGTGTTTTCAGTGTTTTGTCCTCAAGATAAAGAATTTTGAAAAGCCATGTGTCCTCATGCATGGGGGAAAGAATAGGCTTCAAATGCCTTTATTGTAAAAAATAATGTTTAAGGACAGTTTTGTGAAAATGTATTCTTGGGAATAGTAGTCCCTTAAGAAAAGTCTCTCTATATATAAAAGCCTAAGCGACCAAATGACTGAGTGACCCATTAACTGGTTGCTATGACATGCACTGACCACCAGGGGGAAGACGCTCAACACAAGAGCTGCCCCTTGGTGGTCATTTTACTCCCATAGCCAATCTCCCACAGCCCGATCCGCCCTGATCACTGGCCAGGCCGAGGGATCCCACCCATGCAGGAATTCGTGCCCTGGGCCTTTAGTGCTAAATAATTTGACTACATTTAACTATGTTGTTGCCATCTTATAAATGTACTTGACATATTTTTTTCTTATCCTCACGAGGTTATTTTTTCCTTTTTTTTTTTTTTTTTTTTTTTAGAGAGAGAGAGTGGAAGAGAGAGAAAGACACACATCTATTGGTTGCCTCCCACATTCCTGGCACGGGGGCTGGACCAGGAATCTGCAGGCCGACACTGTAACCACTGAGATAAACCTAAACCGGCCGGTGCTATATTAACATTTTTAAAGGGCCATTGTTAAACAAGATTTTTTTCACCCATAATTTCCCCTTAGTTGACCCTGGGATGCCTTTTTATTACCACTCATACTAGTCCTGTTTTATCACATTTACTTTAAAAGACATTTTTAAGAGAAAAACTATGACCCAAAGAGTTAAGGATTTCAAGAAATAAGGAGTTGGAGAAGTGCAACCAATTCTATAGAGTTGAATGAGGACCAGGTATCCAAAATGTGGGGTTGTTCAAGGAAAAAAAAACAGAAAAATATATGAAGTGGGAAATATGTTTTACACTTGACCATGTTGGCAGGAAGTGTGTCAGACCTGAGTTTTGGCACGGAAATACCCGCTTTTACAAAAATTTTATAGGGGAACATGGACCTGTACAATTGTTTCTGTATGAGAATATTCATCTCAATGTTGCTCGTGACAGTAAAAGTTTGAAACAATCTAATGTTGTGTTAGAAGGGCTTGGTTCAGTACATAAAAATATTAAATAAAAAATTTTAAGATAAGACCAAGATGTACATGTATTAAATGAAGGCGCAGTTAGAAATGAGGGTGTAGCTGGGCACAGGAAAACATTTAGGGCATACACTCTAGAACAATAGAGTTGTGTTATACTTACTTGTGTTTTCAATGAACGTGAGCAACATGAGTAAGTTCTTTGGGTTTGTTTTTAAGAGTTTTTTGGTGTGTTTTTTTTTTTTTAATCCTCACTCCAGGCTATTTTTCCATTGATTTTTAGAGAGAGTGGAAGAGATAAGGAAAGGCCGAGCGAAATATTGATATGAGAGAAATACATCCATTGGTTGCCTCCTGTAGGCGCCCTGACCAGGGCCTGCGCTGGGGAGGAGCCTGCAACCAAGGTATATGCCCTGACTGGAATCGAACCTGGGATGCTTTGGTCCACAGGTTGATGCTGTATTCAGTGAGCCAAACTGGCTAGAGCAGCTCTTTGAGTGTTGGTTTTTATTTATTTATTTATTTATTTATTTATTTATTTATTTATTTATTTATTTATTTTAAGAAACAGGTGGACGTGGTTGAAGAGGGGGAGAAAGAAATGGGAGTAAAACTTATCACTGGGAGTAGGGAAAAGAATTTATTCCACTCAACCCTACTGGATCCCAAAATTGGATCTGGCTTGGAGGTCAAAACAATGAACTGCTTGATTTAAAATCATAAATTTTTGGAAAAGATTTTTCTTCCACTTAGTTTTAAAAAAATACCAAGTCCACACAAAGCATTTATTTCCTATCCAGAGCAAACACTGTTACCAATTTCTCCAGTTCTAATTATAAATATGTATGTGACTTTTAAACATAAATTTAACATGCATATCCCTCATACCTAGCATTTCTTCCCCCCAAATTTTTAGAATACATTTTTTGTTGATTTTTTTTTAAGAGAAAGGGAGAGATAAAAACTTCATAAATCAGCTGCCTCTTGCATGCCTCCCATCAAGGATCAAGCCCGCAACCCAGGCGTGTGCCCTGACTGGGAATCGAACCCGTGACCTCTTGGTTCATGGATCCGCACAACTACTGAGCCACACAGGCCGGTTTCTTCCAATTTTCTTGGGCGATTATTCCACCTCAGTATCTAGAAGTCTCTATGTTCTTTTTTTATAGCTCATGTTATTCCATAGTTGAGCTATCATGACAATTTATTGTATTTATTCTTTATTGATGTGCACTTAGATTACCATCACAAGTCAAACTGTAATAGCCTTTCTATATTTATAGTCTGTGATTGCATATCAAATGGACAGTCAAAAGTTCGTTTTGGCATAGATGATAATGACCTAACATAGATTGGAAAGACTGTCTAGAATCTGTGATTGCTTCATATCCCTGTGAGCTTTGAGAAATAGATGAGAACATAAATCTTTTCCTTAAACATTTTTTGAAAACTGGAGATGAAAGCACAAGAGCTGATTCCGGGTGCACTAGGGGTTGAGTTCCACTACTAGTGAGATCATGAATTTTAAAAGGGACAAACTTCTCCGATGCAGATACACTCTGGTCTGTCATGAATGTCCTTGGCTCAAAAACCATCGCTCTTGCTCACCAATATGTGTCTCAACATGGCCTGCTTCTACTGTCTGTATATTTACCTCTTCTGTGTCCCTGTGTGTCCCTCCACCACTCTGCCCCCCACCCCGCCCCCGGCTTTTCTAGGGTGGCCTAGTGTGAAGGGAACAGGCTGACATAAAAGACTAGAGTTCACGGTGCTGTGGCACTTCAGATCTCAGCCTGTTTTCTCATTTCTACAGTGGTAACTCCCAGTGGCGGGGTCCTTGTGCAATTAGTGACATGTATGGAAAGCACCTAGCATAGTGCCTAGCACATAGAGCTCATAAACAGTGGCTACTATTCTTCTATTTTCTGCCTTTTTCCTTCTTAAATTCATGCTTCCTTTTGCTCTCCTAATTTCCCCAAATACCTAAGAGAAACCACAGTGTTTTTATTTTATTTACTTTTTTTCTTCTTTTCACGATGTTTTTAAAAGCAGGCGTCGATAAATATCAGTGAAGATTTTTTCATTATGAGTATTATTGGCTTAATAAGTAAAAATAGTCTGTTAAGACAGTCAGTAAAGGGAATCTTAGTTCATATAACTGAGTAGAAATAAACCTAGTTTAGATGAAGCTTTATTCAGTGACTTAATGTCACCAAGACCCTGCCCTGTCTGCTCTGGCATTCAGTGTCACAGGTAACCTCCGACAACTTCCTGCTCTCCCTTTATAGCCAGACCGAGAGTATGTTGTATCTACTTTATTTTTACTTTATTGCCCCAAATGCAAAGCAGTGCATGAATCGTGCCTCAATGCATAGGACACGGTCATCATCACTCAGTACAAGAACTCATTTCCTTCTTATTATCAATTAAGGCTCTCCTTCCTTAGTCTCCACTCTCCTCAGTCCCTTAGGCACCCACTCTTACTTTTATGACAGGTGCCCTTGTTATGCCTGCACCCTTCTAAAATAAGTAATGTTATTTTATAAATACGCAATTTAGATGTATACAAATGGTCCCGTGTGATAAATTTTGCTGCTTCCTGCCTTTCTTACTTTTCTTAAATTTATCTATGATGCTGTATGTATATTCTATGTGTTGCTTCTTATCTCTGCCTAGTATTCCACACTGTACATCCACGTCAATTTACATATCTTCCCCCTAGAGGTGGATATCTAGGTTGCCTCCAATTCCTTATTGCCACTAGAAATGCCTGTGAACTGCCTGTTCATCTCTGCTCATCATTCAGTGACATTTCCTTATTTTTCTTGACATTTCCATTTTTTTGTTACAGATAGTAACCTCTTATCAGTTTTAGATGTGTCAGATGTTTTAGACTTTAGACTGTTACTTGTTTTTAACTTTGTCAATGGTATCCTTTACTGAACAGAAAACATTACTTTTTAACGGTTTAATCGATCTACTTTTTGTCTACATTTATGTTTTGAAGAATTTGTTATGAAATGTTTGCCTAGCCCTAGATCACAAAGGTATACCCCTACATTTTCTTCTATTTGCTTTATAGTTTTGCCTTTCAGTTTTTCAGTTATGGCCCAGCTCTTATGCACCTTTGTATGTTGTATAGTATATAAGGATCCAGTTTTACTTTTCTTCATTTAGTGAGGCCATTTTCCCAGCCCTGTCTAGTAAGTCAGTACTTCTCCCATTAATAATTGTTTGTTTTTATTTATTTCTGTGCTAGTATCAATGTTTTTCAATACTATAGGCTTATAGTATGCCTGAATACAGAAGTTCCCCCTTATCTGTGATTTTGCTTTCTGCATTGTTAGTTACCCATGGGCAACCGCTAGTCCGAAAATATTAGATGGAAAAGATCCAGAAATAAACAGTTCATACCTTTTAAATTGCAAACCATTCTGAGTAACATGAGATCTCTCACTGTCCACTCTGTCCCACCCAGGTAAGTGAATCATCCTCTTGTCCAGCATCTCCGTGCTACCTGTGTGCATTGCCTGCCCATTAGTCACTTACTGTCTCAGTTATCAGATTGACTATCAAGGCATCACAGTGCTTATGTTCACGTCACTTTTATTTTACTTAACAGTGGCCCCAAAGCTCAGGAGTAGTGATGCTGGCAATTCAGATATGCCAAGGAGAAGCCTTACAGTACTTGCATTGAGTGACCATTCATATATCTATAGGAAAAGACATAGTATATGTGGGGTGAAATACTACCGGCTGTTTCAAAATCTACTGAGGGCCTTGGAACACTTACCCCTTTGGGATAGAGGGGAACTATATCTAGTAAGGAGAGTCTCCCTCTTTGCTCTTCTATGTTGACTACTAATTTTAGATTTTTATCCCTTTTTATATTTTAGAATAAAATCTTCAAATGTTATTAAAAACCAAGCTGGAATATATATTACATTTCATTTGTAGAATAGTTTAGGAAGATAAGTATAATCTATACTCATTTTAGAAATTCAAATCCTTTTTTATATCTTTCAATACAGCTTTTATGAGTAGTATATTTTCTCTTGGTTTTTATAGATATCAAGGAATGCTGTTGTTTTTGGAAGTTGAGTTTGTATTCAGTAACTTTTAAAAATATATATGTTTTGATTTCAGAGAGAAGAGAGAGGTAGAAGCATCAATGAGAGAGCATCGTCAATAGGTTGCCTCCTGCACGCCCCCTACTGGGGATTGAGGCACAAACCAGGCATGTGCCCTGATGGGGAATCAAACTCTGACCTCTTGGTTCATGGGTCCGTGCTAAAACACTGAGCCACACCAGCCTGGCTGTATCCAGAAACTTTGCTAAACTCTCTTATTCTGTAACTAGTCTGATTATTTTATTAACTTTTCAATGGAAATAGTCATATAACTTAAGATAATGACAGTTGATTTCCTCTCCCATTGCTTTCACTTTTTATGTCTTATCTTAGAGCATTAGACTGGTCCCTTGATACTATGTTAGACAGTAGTGGTAAAAGTGGCATCTTTGTTCTTATGTTAATGGAAAAATATATAAATTTTCTTCATTAAGTGTAGTGTTTATTCTAGATTTTTGTTATATAATTTCATAAAGTTAAGATTGTTTTCTATTCCTAATCTTATGGGAATGTTAATTATAAGTCTGAATTGAATTATATCAGGTGATTTCTCATAACACCCAGATATGATCAACATTTGCAGAAAATTTTTTAGAAATGTATTCATAATATATTTTTTATTCTTATCATCTCTGTGGTATCTATGTTTTCCTGTTTTCATATTGATTTATTTACATCTTTTTCTTAATCAGTCTTGCCAGATGTTTATTCTTACTAACTTTTCAAGGAACCATTAGTTTTTCTGGATGCACATATGTTTATTGTGGCTATATATTTTGACCTATTTTTTAACCATTATATAATGTTCCTCATTTTTTTATGATGTTTTGCCCTAATATTAAATTTGATATATCTTTTATATATCGTGAATAAGATTCCATTATATGAATATATCACATTTTTATTTACCCATCCATCAGCTGGTAGGCATTTGGGCTCTTACCACTTTTTGAATACAGTGGTGAGCAAAAGTAGGTTTACAGTTTAAGTTACACAAAATGGTTTATTCTTGTATTATTATTTATTGTATTATTTGTATTTCAACTGTAAACCTACTTTTGTTTGTATTGCAACTGTAAACCTACTTCTGTATTACAGATAATGCTGCTACAAACATCTGTGTACAAGTCTTTATGTCAATTATGTTTTCAGTTCTCTTGGGTATATACCTAGGAGTGGAATTGCTGGATCTCTATGGTAACTTTATGTACAATTTTTTGAGGAGCCATCAAACTGTTTCCCACAGTAGCTAAACCAGTTTTACATTTCCACCAATGTACTATTTTCCTTTTTTTTTAAATTACAGCTGGTAGGTATAAAGTGATGTCACATTCCTTTTGATTTGTATTTCCCTAATGATTAATGGTATTGAACCATCTTTTCATGTGCTTATTAAATACTTAGTATATTAATTGTAATTTACTTATGTTAGTATAAGTATAAAAGTACTTTTCTCAGGAGAATTTTCAAGGAAACTGTGCTATAAACTTTCTAAGGCCTTGTATATCTAAACATACCATCTTTGATTCCTCACATTTAAATAATAATTTATTTGGATATAATAGTTTATATTTTCTTTATCACTTAGAAAATAAACTTTGTTGTTGTTGCCTCCAGTGTTTGTGTGAGGAAAACTCATGCCAGTCTATTTCTTATTCTGTGGACTGCCTGTCTCTTCTCTCTAGAAGCTTTTCAAATTTTGTTTTGTCTTTAATTTTTTCTAAGTTTCATTATAATGTGTCAGAGTTTTGCATTTACCATACTTACTTTGTGTGGTGCTCCATGAAACCTTTGAATTGGAGTCCTTTTATTTTAAATTTTTGAAAGTTCTTTACTTACGATTGCTTGAAATATTCTCTTCCTGAAGCCCGTTTTCTCTCTTCGTGGGACTCATATTTATAGGTAATGACATTATTATTATTACTTGTTATATGTTCATATTCTCCATCTCTTTCCAGTGCCTCCTGGGAGAGTTCCTTGAACAGATGTAGATCATTACTCTTCTCTCATCTGTGTAGCCATTCTTGTGTTTATCCAATCTATTGGTTCTGTTCAGCTAGTACATATTTCCTACCCAGTATTTCCATTTGGTTCTGTATAACTGCTGTTCCCTATTATTATCCTTTTATCTCTGTGAGGATCTTTATTATGCTTAAGTTCTTGATCTGTCTTGTTCCATTCTGGTTTGTTTAATACAGATTGTTCCATTACTGTCTCTTATTGTGACTGTCTCTTATTGTGACTGATTATTTTCATCTGTGAGCTTGTGTTTTCCTGGAGTTATCAGTTTTCTTAGCTGATGATGTAACTAAGGGGAGAGGCCAAGGTCTCTAGCAAAAGAGAGCATTTCCCACAGTGAGATCCCAGGCATCAGAGTCAAGCCTTGAACCCAACTGTGTTCAATCCTGCAGTTTATTCTTTTCTAACTTGCTTACAGTAGCTTATCTCTCTGTGTTTGGTGATTTTTGTATTATATATTCCTGCACTTTGGAACTTTAGCTATGGACATTCTTTGAGATCTGGATTTAAAGTGTTTTTTTCTGAAGAGGATTTGAGTTTGCTTTTTCCAGGCTCCTAGGAACATTACTAACCCAGGACCACTTCAAACTAAATGTTTAGCAAGAGATTTCAGGGCCACAGCAATAGGATGCATTTCACCACAAATGCATGAGTGGTTATTGCTGGCAGTTTAGAACTCCTGTAGCCCTACCTGGTTTGGCTCAGTGGATGGAGGATTGGCCTGTGGACTGAAGGGTCCCTGGTTCAATTCTGGTCGAGGGAACATGCCTGGGTTGCAGCTTGATCCCCAGTAGGGGGCGTACAGGAGGCAGACAATCAGTGGTTCTCATCATTGATGTTTCTGTCTCTCCCTGTCCCTTCCTTTCTGAAATCAATAAAAATACATTTTTAAAAAACACACAAAACTATAGAGGGTTCCCCAGCTGCCACCCTCCCTGAGCTGAGGTTGATTCAGAAAACTCTCTTATTGGTGAGGTAAGGGATGCTGTTTTTTCATTCCCAGTAACAAGGTCTATCATTTTGCAAGAGTTTATGATCTTACCTCCCACTGTGCTAATATGAGGCTTTCTTCTGACTGCAAATGAGAATTCAGACTCAAGGCCACTAGGAATCAGCAGATACTCTCAAAGCAAATGCTTTTAGTGCTCTCTTATCCATTCTTCCTCTCTGACTTCCCTTTACTCTGGCTTCCTTTACTTTATTGTCAGCTCAGTCCTGCTTTGAAAAGTATTTTTATGTATTTGCTAAAATTTGTCCAGCACTTGATGATTTTTGTTGTTGTTTTGGGGGAGGGTGTTGTTTTTAATTTAAATTCTTTATTTAAAGTATATGATATTTTATATATTGAGATTTCTCTGAACATCTAATCTTCCATAATGTCAAAAACAAAAGTCCTATATGTTTTTTGTATAAAAATAATTACATCTGTAAACAGGTAATATATAAGTACTAATGTAATTAATATAAAACTAAAATTGATCATTAATATATAAATATTTAATAGTGCTATATTAGCTGTGTCCAGTTCAGAAGTCAGACTGTCCCATATGTCACCTCTAGGGCATCAGGTGTCCTGATGAACAGGAGTTCCGTAGGGAGGAGTGGTTGACCATGATCATTTCATTTACTAAAATGGGACTCTTTCTGTGTCAGTTTCACCAGAAACCCCAAAGGTTGAGAACAAAACAATAGGTGCCAAGTCCGTCCACACTCTAAAGGGAGGAGGAGCTAGATCGCCTGTAAACCACATGCTAAGCAATTGTTAAACTGGGAAGCACTAGTTCCACACTGGGAAGGATTAGCTCGGCTGCCACCTCCAGGCTATGTAAGAGTATGTTGGACATTTCCCTTCTCCCCAAGCTGGGGAGGGTGGGGGTGCTCCCTCTGCACCTCATGCCAAATGAGGGGGACGCTTCAAGAGGATCATTTGGAGAGCTTGGCACATCCTGTGGAGCGTGAAGGATCAGGAACTGGTGTCTGATTCCCAACAGTCTAAAGACAAATTGTAGGCGACTAGCTCCTTGAGAAGATGGAAGAAGAGAGAAGGCTGCATTCAGAACAGCTTGCACTCTCAGTGCTCGCAAGTTCCTGTGGCTTGATGTGGTTCTCAAGAAAGGGAGCAGATTTGGTCAGTTTAAGAAGGAATCCAGCCAAGGAAACACCTTGGAGGGGTGAAATAACCCTGGAGGGGAAGCTGCTGGAAACTAAGGGGCTGAGGCAGGAATCCTAAGCAACTAGGGAAGGCATGGCCTACAAGGAAACAGCAGGTGAGAGACCCCCAGTGCTGGAGAAACTGGAGAACCAGGAGAAAGCACCTATGAGGAAAGCATCAGCATTGGGAGTACTACTCCCAGAGGACACTGACACACTTGACAGCTCTACCATCAGTAAGACCTTCCCTCTGTCTTGCCTTGCTATGAAAGGACAGCAGCTAGCAAGTGAGGAGAAGGTAGTGTATGAGACTGGAACTGACAATGATTGTGAACTCTTTTCTCATTCAGATTTCCAGGCTGGAGGAGGGGAGACATTTTAAATGAACTGATATTTGAAGTTTTAATATGACACTGGATGAGACTTGTCAATACCTAGAAATGAGATGTTTTAAAAAATGATGATAACTCTTCAACCCGTTACAGAAAATAGACTGGGAAAGCTATCCATTTCATCTAGCCACAAGAACAAATTATTACAGAAGGTTCCTGGGGACTCTCGTGAGAAAATAAAGTTGCTTTCTGTTTACACCTCACACGTGTAGCTTGTTCCACAAGCAGGGTGCATGTGAAGAGTAGAAGCGCAGATCAGGGAGATGGAGAGGTTGGCACGTCCTCCATCCTCCTGCCCAGTGTCTGCCCTCTGGCAGCCAGCCTTAGCTAACAATGGGGAGACATTTTATGGGTGAGGTTTGGAATTCACTGTTATACAGACTGGAATTTTTTAAAACCAAAGAAAAAAAGGCTAATTGACCTGTTATTTCCTGGAAAAGCTGCATGAACCACCCACGATTTCATGCTGGAGAGAAAAAAACAGTTCTGCAAGCAGCCGGGGTTAGAAGAGTCTGTCAGCATCTAGCAGTCCAGCTTGTCAATAGTCACATTTACTTCTGAGTATTATAATGCACTGAGCATTTTATATGCCGCAGGATGTTATCGATAAGGTTAATGTGATTAAAAGACCTTTAAATAGCAGAAACTACTATGTAATAGGAAGTACCATGGAAATCCTGTAAACCATAGAGATTATCTTGCTGAAAAGTATTTACAAGAATTGTCACACTTCAGAATTAATTCTACGAAAAAGACAAGTGTTTCTCATTTGCTGCCCGGTTCTGTGATGACAAGGGGCCGTCGGGAGTATGCTGCCGTGTGAGCTGAAGGCTGCTTTTCGGCAGCCAGCATCCACTCCCACGTCTTTCTGTGTTACTCTGTGTCACATGGAATGGAATTATGGGAACTGCATTTCCCAAACACCTTTGCCTTCAAGGTTCTGTTTGTGATTTCATTTCTGCCGGTGTGTTCATGTGAGATTTCGTACATGGGAGAAAAAAGTGGCATGACTTTTTCTGTGGCCGCACCTAGCAAAATGTAGGCCATGGTAGACTTAAAATTCTGCTCTACTCTCCAAGGGACCTCTTTTCAGCCCCCATTTCAGCACTTGGGGTCACCTCTGATCAGCAGTGGGGGTTCCCTGCATTTTTCTGATCTGGGTAGCAGCAGAAACCTCCTAGTACTCTGAACTTCTGAAAGTTAATGGCAACATCCCCTAACTCCTGCAGTCCTAAGAGTGCCATGAGCACCTCAGTGCCCTGCACTCCACTTTTTCAACCTGAAAGGCCTACATTGGTTTCTATTTCTGACTAAGCTGCCTGCTGACATTTTGAAATAAGTGGACAGACATACTTAATGGGTCCCTTTAAGTTAGAAGTAATTTTTTAAATCTGTGAGGTATTAACCGCCTTTTTAAAAGAAATTCATGTAATGGAGAGAGAAATTTGAAAATGAATGTTTAGAAATGTTTATCACCATGTGATTTTATTGCCCAAAGTAATGTGTTAAACTGAGATCTTTCAAAATAATGAAACACACTGAATTATACATTGTTTTCAATAAAATAAACAGAATCATTCTTTATGGAGAAAAAATAGGACTTTTTTTACTGTTAATAAAAGGAGAATATTTTCAAAATATTGTTTCATTTTTTAAAACATCACTAATTTCTATTTTGTGTATGTTTTAAATGCATATATTACATTGGTTCAGTAGTATATGTATGTGATTTTAAAAAAGATACGAAGACTGTGGCAGAGGCACAAGATGTTTACTGCTATAGATATACACAAAAAGTTTGGAAACGAGTGCTTTAGACGAATGTTGATGTACAGAGATGATGTATAGATGATCTGTTACAGAATCGTGCACCTGAAATGTGTAATTTTGTTAATCAGTGTCACCCCAATAAATTCCATAAAAAGAAAAATAAGTGTCTTTTAAAAGACATGCTAGACATGGTTATGGTAATAGGTACTTGGGCCAGTACAATTATCATATGGTTCAGAACAAAGTGATCTTGGGATCCTGGAGTGCCCATTACAAAAATATAGAGCAACCCGCTAAGATCGATTTTGATATAAAAACAAAACAGCCCTAGCTAATTTGGCTCAGTGGACAGATGCTGGCCTGCAGACCCAAGGTTGCAGGCTCCTCCCCAGCCCGGGCCCTGGTCAGGGCTCCTGCAGGAGGCAACCAATCCACATGTTTCTCTCACATCGATGTTTCTGTCTTTGCCTCCCTCTTCCACTCTTTCTAAAAATCAATGGAAAAATATCCTTGAGTGAGGATTAACAATAAATAAATAAATATAAACAAAAACAAGAACAACACAAAAGCCCTTATTTCTAAAGAACAAAGGCATAACACTAGCCAGTTTGACTATGGAAAGAGCATCAGCCTGGGGAATGAAGGGTCCTGTGTTTGATTCCTCTGTTGCAGGCTCAATTCCTGTTCCTGGTTGGGGGGTGTACGAAGGCAACCAATTGATCTCTCTCCCATTCTCTCTAAAAATCAATGGGAAAATGTCCTCAGGTGAGGATTAACAAAAATAAAGAACAAAGGCATAAAATGAGCTGCCATAATAGAGTAAAAAACAATAATAACCAGTATCCAAACAGGAGTCACTTCACAGACCCAAAAGCCCATCAATGAAGGAGGGAACCCAGAAAACCCTTGAAAAAAAGCCCTAAGATGCCATTACATGTAAGTAATACACCAATCTTCTGGCCTTCTCTGATGGGATCCGATACCGTTTTCCTAGGGTGGCTGTGCACTATAGAGAAAGGACAACACTTTTGAGGATTACTGAACATTGTCTCTGAGCTACAATTAATCCACGGGTTAACTTTTACTATGGCCTACTGGTCAGAATAAGAACGAATGTGGGTCATGTGAAAGAAAAAGAAGAAATCTGCACTTACATCGATGGCATCAGAGTTGATGGAAGAGAGTGCCTACAGATGTATACTCTCAGACACACCCTCTTTGGTTAGTCATGGCTTTTCCCCACCAAGTATTTCCCCAAATGTCCATTTGCATAGCCAGGTAGCCAGTCACTGCTGTAGTTGCAGAGTTAAGACTGGACTCTAGGGAGTCTGTTCACACAGTTTCACGGGGCATAGAAAATTTGTCCCAAAACAACTCATTACCCTCAGAGAGCTTGAAGGACAAAATAATGGTGGCCTCACAGTGGCTGGGGAATGGGAGTAGGGTGTCTCTACTTAAAATTATGGGTATTACCCCACCTCAACACTTGCACACATGTAAGCTGAAGATGCCTGCACATTATTTGGGTCTCTGCTCAAATGTCATCTTATCAGGAGCTCCCTGAAGAAAAGATAAAGCACGAGGTCCCGATTCCCTGCTCCTAGCTTAATTGTTCTCCATAGCAATCAACAACATTTGACAAATTTTATGTTTTATTTTTTGTCTGTCCAGCTTTCTAAAATGAAAGCACCATGACTGTGGGACATTTTACCTACTCTGCTTGCCCCAGATCTAACCCAGTGTCACTGAGTCAACCTTGCAGGTGACTATGCCGGGAGGTGGTTTCACTGGACTAGATCCGAGGGAGAATTTTGGGTGAGGTTCTTGGCTGTGTAGCTTCCAAGCCCGATATCTAGGCTTACCAGGAAATTCTGAGAATCAACCAGCATCTTTTTAATGAAAATTCCTTTTCTATTATAAAAGTTTAACTTAAAAAAAAAAAAGGCTTTGAACAAGCTTTTTCTCTTTCTGGAGCATGCTCATGCCTTTCCCTCTCTTCTTTCCCCAGGTATAGTCTGTCTCTTTTTCCTAAGCTCCAAGCTTTCTTTTGCCTCTCTAACTGATTTCCTGAGTCCACACAGGCCCAGCTGGCTCACCTATTGACTTTCTAAATAAACTTTTTCTTAAAATTTCAAAAAAAGGGGAAAAAAGGTTTTGAGTTAGATTGGGTGGGGTCAAGCAGCAGCTTTGCCAATGCCCAGTTGGCTAAATCATGAAACTGCTCTAAGATTTTTCCCGTATTTTTAAGTTGGTAAAACCAGAGTACTACCTCATAGGATTGTGGTGAGGTCAAATGAAACATTACCTGTAAAGTCCCTGGGACATAGTTTCCACACTTGCAAACCCAACTTATACAAAGCCGAGAGAAGGTCTTGACAAATAGTGCTGTTTAATGGCTGCTAACATTTAAGTTATGGTATTTCATAAAAATTCTGGATTTATAACATCTTAAAAAAATCAGCTCTGTGCTCGCTTTGGCAGCACATATGTCAAAATTGGAATGGTATAGATATTTGCATGGCTCCTGCACAAGGATGACACGAAAATTTGAGAAACGTTCTGTAAAGGAAAAAAACACAATAAAAAAACAAGTTCTGACAACACTGGCATGACACTCCGACTTCGCAACAATGAGATTGTGTTGAATTGTCCAGCTCCTTTGGAGGAGGTGGGAATTCACCCCGATTCCATCTGTTGCCTGCCTGGTCCCAGCTGTAGGGTTGGAATGTGTAGTCCTGTACCAGGAATTTAAAGATTTTCTAAAGCTCAACATTTAAAAGTTCAGCTAAATGGTACCTAAGAAACTTTTCAGACTGATTTTTTTGATTGCCGCACCGTAATCAAAATGTAGCAGAATTATTCCTAAATAACTGACATTTTGTTATCTTTAATGTTTCTTTGGATTGGCTGGGTTTAGGTGGGCAATTCTCTGCTCCATATGATGTTGATTTAGACAGTCATTTGGGGGTGCCTCTAAATTGGAACATTTAAGATGGCTCAATCAACAGTGAGTAATTAGTGCTGTCTGTCAGCTGAGGCTAAGCTGGGCCTGTCTTACACCTGGAGGCTTTCCCAGCATGGTAACTAGGTAAGAAGCTGGCAGTGAAAGTTGCCGGTTTCAAGGCCTGGGATTCCATAGAAGTCCCAGAATGACACTTCTGCTACATTCTATTGGTCAAAGCTAGTCACAAGGCTTGTCTGAGATTCAAAAGGGGGAGGGATGCATGAGATAGAAATTTCCTCTTTATATGAGGCGCGCGCGCACACACACGACTTTTAGGAGGGTGGCATCTATGGAGGCTAGTGGATACATAAGAGCTCATTTTTTTATTATTAAATATTTTTTATTGACATCAGAGAGGAAGGGAGAGGGAGAGAGAAGCATTGATGATGAGAGAGAATCATTGACTGACTGCCTCCTGAATGCCCACTACTGGGGATCAAGCCCAAAACCCAGGCATGTGCCACCTCCTGGTTCACAGGTGGATGCTCAACTACTGAGCGACACTAGCCAGGCTAGAGGTAACTTTTAAAAAATATTTTTAGAGCTAACATTTTATGATTATCTACTTACTCTAAGAGTGAGAATGATTTTGGGTGGAAGAAGTGTCTCTTGGCAGCACAATAAAAAGGAATTCAAAATTATTTCTACTGCCCAGCCGTTGTGGCTCAGTGGCTGAGTGTTAATCCTATGAGCCAGGAGGTCATGGTTCAATTCCCGGTCAGGTACTGGATTTCGGGCCTGATCCCCAGTGTGGTGCCTGCAGGAGGCAGCAAATCAATGATTCTCTCTCACCACTGATGTTTCTATCCCTCTTTCCCTTTCCTTTCCTTTCTGAAATCAATTAAAACAAATATTTGTAAAACAAACAAAAAGCCCTAGCTGATTTGGCTCAGTGGATAGAGAGTTGGCCTGCAGGCTGAAGGGTCCTGGGTTCGATTCCAGTCAAGGGCACATGCCTGGGTTGTGGGCTCAATCCCCAGTAAGGGGTGTGCAAGAGGCAGCCCACCAATGATTCTCTCTCATCATTGATGTTTCTCTCTCTCTCTCCCTCTCTGGAATAAAAAAATATATTTTTAAAAATTAGATTGCCTCAATAAATTTATATTAAGAGGATAAATGATAACATTCTCCTTAACCTCTCTCGCATGCATATTTGCCTTTTAAAATCAGACACTTGTGAGTTACAAGTTGACAAAATGAATATCTTATGAGTTTAACAGGGAAAGAGTCATTCATTCAGTTTGTCACACTAGTTTCCTCTTCTATTAATTCTGGAAGCATCAGGATTCCAGCCAAAATATGAAAGGTTATATGAAGTTGGCCTCAGCTAGAGCTGAGGGACCAAGGAGAGAGCCGGTAGAGTGGGAATTTCTGGGCCTGAAGAGTGGTATGCATCTTGGTTCATGTGGAAGATGATGGAGCTGAGACACAGGTTACCTAGATGTAAAAAAAATAAAGTTACATAGGTAATGTAGAGGCGCCAGAAGAGGTGAAGTAATTTTAACCTGGCCAGATTGACTGCGAGGGCCTGGAAAAGTATCTGACCTAAACTTCCCAAAGAAATTTGAAGCCCACAAGGTAAATAGGAATATTAATGCAAACAGTTAAGTTTCAGGCATAAAGAATAACATGGGTGGAGAAAATCAGTTCAGATATCTGGAGCAGAGTGAGAAGGAACAATGGTGAGAAATGAAGGTTGAAATAAGGGTCAATTTAGGCAGGGTCCAGTAGTCTGAACATTCAGAGGCAATGAGAAGCCCCTGAGATTGTAATCCAGTGTTAGCTACCGCTGTCTCAGAGAAGTGACTTGTCCAAGTTATACAATTAGGAACCGAATCAGAAAAATGAACTCCTAATTATTCCCAATTAACAACTTCCTAATGTACTAAGTAGTAACTCCCCGCTGTCCCATGTTTATCACTGAAACGCCAAATCAGAAGACAAGGTACACAGCCCAAGTCGCTGCGGGCTCTGCGGAAATGGCCTCAGTCCTTCAACCGGAAGCAAAAAGTGACCGCTGCTTACGCCACCTAACGGTCGACTAGGGCAAAGTCCGTCTGGAAAGCCTTGGCACCGGAAGGGGCCGGCTGTTTCCGGTAAAGACCCCAAGGAGCAGAGGCTAAAAGGGCGATCCCGGAGATTCGGCCAGTGTGTCCTGCGTGCTCGGCTCCGCAACGTCGCAAGTCTGCTTCTGCGCAGGCGCGGGGACTACCACGCGGGAAACGCGTATGCCCAACCGTGCGCGCGCCCGGTCTCCGTTGGGCGCGACGGTGCCGTTTGGAGGGTAAAGCCTTTGGAGCTGTAACGCAGCCTTTTGTTCTCTTTAACTACAACTCCCAGCATGCCTGGTCCCTCATATTGCAGTCTACCAGGATAGGTTAAAAAGGAACATAAGGGACAATGACGTACCAAAGGGAAAAAAAAATGAATACGTTGTTTCAGGCTATCGTTCACAGAAGCCCCAGTGGCCTAATGGATAAGGCATTGGCCTCCTAAGCCAGGGATTGTGGGTTCGAGTCCCATCTGGGGTGATGAGGTTTTTTTTTTTAATTTAGCAAGTGTAGTGAAATATGCTAACTTAATTTTACTTTCTTAGAAATAAGAAATGTTTGTGTGGTTTTCCTAGGTGTTAGGTAGGTTACAGTTCACGAGAGTCAGCATACTCCATTTTCTTTCTGTAATTTTGGGAAGTCAATACGTTGAATTTTGTTGTCCCCTCTAGAAATAATGTCTGCTGAGCGTGTTGTTTCAAATCAACACCCATTCGAGCCAGGCTCTCTATTTCTCGAGGCTGAAAAGGTCGGTTAAGCTAACGGCATCTCAAATGGCGCAGTCAGGAAAGGACTTTCTTTTCTCTTGCCCGGCTGATAAGTTACTCGGCTTTCCTTTGCTTTTCCCTTAACTCCTTAGGGCGCCGCTCGGCGTTCGATTAATACGGCTCCGCAGAGAAAGGAAGTTAACCATTTCGCTGTTTTGCAATCTAGGAGAGGAGCAGGGTGGGTTCGGCCGTACCATTAAGCGATTGGGCTTGGGGGTGAACGAGTTATAGGGGCGTTGGGCGTCATAGGGCACCAGGCTCCGAGGACGGGAAAATGGCGGCGCTCGGGCCGCCGGCGCGCACTCTGCGAGGTCTTCTACGGGAGTTGCGCTATATGAACGCAGCCACCGGCCGACCCTATCGCGACACCCCAGCCTATCGGTACCTCGTGAAGGCGTTCCGAGCACATCGGGTATGGAAGCCCGTATCCGCGTGCTCCAGCGTCCTTTCCCCGGGATGGGAGAGAGAGCTGGGTTTGGGCGGGCGTAGGGAGCGCCGGGCCTGAGCACCTGCATTTCTGAGGCCGACCCTCCGCCAGCCCCGGTTCCGGCCAAAAAAGCCCCGCTCTACCTCTAAGCTCTGGTCCATGGCCTAAGCCCAGAGACTCACCGGAGCGCGGGAGAGCAAAGCCACCGGGGTGGAGCCGTCCCCGAGGATTTCATTGGGTGTCTTTTGCATGAATGAAGGAGAAAGTCGGAGGAAAGTGAAATGAGAAAACCGGGGGAAAGAAAAGGTGTACATTCTGGAGCGTGTAGGGTCACCAGCCGCCGCATCTATTCATTTCGCTGCCCTTTCCCTGGTAAAGCTATTCTCAGAAGCAATTTTTGAGGCAGAAAGAGGAACTGAAATAGGACATGAAATATTGGGAGTGTCCTGAAGACCAGGGACTGTTTCTTAGGTTGTATTCCACCTACACCAAACAGATGGACACCAAACAGATGTTGTCTTGTAGAACGGAACTAGAAACTTATCATGAAGTTGCATTGTCACGACATTAGCGTGATGTATGTCCAGATACATTTTGTCCTTCTGTAGCTGATAAATCTGAACATATGGGAAAACATACTTGAGAAATTCCTTCGTTAAATCACCCTTCCGCAAGAGTGATGAAAGATAGCTTAATTTTTCAAATGGGGTAAGGGAGACTCGGGATCAGTGACCTTTTCAAGGACACGTATAAGAACAACGAAGGTTACCTAGTTCCCAAATAAGAGTCCATTTATTAACGCCTTTGAAGTTAGCGGTCTGGCTTGGAGAGAGATTGCAGCCTATCTCAGAAATAATAAATTGGAAAGTCAGTTTGGCTCTATGGAAGGAAACTTACTGTCCTTTGAACAATGTAGGAAATTGAAGATCACTAACCTAAATATTGAATTTCTGAGCCATGGAAGTTAGGATGCAAAATGTCAGAACTAAAATTTAGCTAATTGTCCAAAGGTCTCACTAGAATATTAGGAACTGACAAGAGAAGCATTGATCTGCCGCCCCCCCCCCCCCTCCCCGGTGATCAAACCTGCAACCCTTACCTCAGGCATGCGCCCTGACCACAGAATCCCACCATGACCCGGTTCATAGGTCCACGCCGACCACTGTCGCGCCGGCCAGGCTCTTTTGGTCTTAAGATTCATTTACTGCTACATTCTTTTTTTTTAACAACCCGAGGATTGATGTTTTTTAAGAGTTGAAGGGAGGGAAGGTGGGGGATTGAAGAGAGAGAGAATGATTGATGTGAGACAGATACATAAACTAGTTGCCTCCTGCTGATGCTGGGGATTGAACCTGCAACCCAGGTACATGCCCTTCCCTGGGAACGAACTCGGAAACCTTCAGTATGAGGGCCAACTGAAACACTGGCAAGGCCTACTGTTATATTTTGATTGACCTTCTCTTTAGACTCATAATTAAGGCCTAAGTCAAGGTCAGTATTCTCTTGTCCTACTTATACTAACATAGAATTCTTGTTTCAAATCCTATCAATTTAGGTTTATATACATGGGTATTACCTTTTGTTGATGTTTGACATTGGTGTTAATCTCAAATTTTTAATTATAAAAATAGTTTTTTAATTGACTGCCCTGGCCAGTGCGGCTCAGTTGGTTGGAGTGTCAGCCCGTGCACTGGAAGGTCTCGGGTTTGATTCCCAAACAGGACATATACCTAGGTTGAGGGTTCAATCCCCAGTCAGGACAGATAAGGGAAGCAACTGATCAATCTATCTCTTTCACATTGTTATTATTATCTTTTTAATTTTAGAGTGGGAGAGAGAAACAAGTTTATTAAAGGAAATTAATTTTGCCTTTTTGAGCAGCTTATGAGTGGCATTTTCCCATATGTGATCTGCAGATCTTAAGCTACACTCTAGTTTTCAGATTCCAACCCTCCCTAGATATTTAAAGAAAGGTTAAAGAAAGGGGATTTTGTAGGCGGTGGTGCTTTCCTAGTGGACACTGGACAGGGGCTCCTTAAGTCATTTGAGGCTATGTACACATCTCCATCTCTGCCTTCCTGCCCCTCTCTCACAGCCTCAACACTAGTCAAGTAAAGAACAGTGAAATAATTTCCTTCAGCTGGAAATTAAGATGAAGAAGAAACAGAATTTAGAGAACTTAAGAATAGCTATGAAGTCTCCAGCTCCTTAAGGACATCAAAATCAGATTTTTCAGATGGATAAGTAAATTGTGAGAGTGAGTACAAGTAATATGAAAATGTTCATATTTTATATGTAAAACCATTTTGTTACTATTGAGGACAAAGTTATTTTACATACAAAATAAGTTTTAAGTTTTCATTTAAATGAAAGGTGTATTCCACATTAATCAAAGTCCACAGTCATGAGAAGCAGCCCTTCATTGGTTTGAAGGGGAAAAAGTTATACATTATATTTCTGAAGTGATATTAATGACCAATGACCTGATTATAATTACCCACCTATGCCCTTAACCAACCATCCAGTCTCTCCGGGCTTTAGTTTTCTTATTCATAAAATGAGAGAATGGAAACTAGATGACTTTCTTCTGAAATGTGCAGTCACTCAATGAAACATCCCAGTGAAACTTTGTAAAGCTTTTTTTTCCCACCTTTAAAAAAAGTTTTATTTGTTGATTTTAAAAAGAGAGAAATCAATGTGTTTTTCCACTTATTTATGCAGTCATTGCTTCTTGTATATGCCCTGATGGTATGGACCTGACACCTTGGCATGTTGGGACAATGCTCTAACCAACTGAGCCATCTGGTGTAAAACTGGTCACTAACAATTACAGAGTTCCTCTATATATCAATTATACACAAATACATGTTTTTATTTCCTCTCTGCAATTTTCCTTCATTCTAGAGAATGTTTATTATATCTTACTCTTTGGCCTTTAGCTGGGCTGTTGATAAAGTATCTGACTTTGCTACTTCTCTAGGTCACCAGTGAGAAGCTGTGCAGAGCCCAACATGAGCTCCATTTCCAAGCTGCCACCTATCTCTGCCTCCTTCGTAGCACCCGTGAACATGTGGCCCTTCATCAGGAATTTCATGGCAGGGGTGAGCGCTCAGTGGAGGAGGCAGCTGGCTTGGTGGGTCTCAAGTTGCCCCATCAGCCTGGAGGGAAGGGCTGGGAGCCATGAAAATGGAGAGATTGCGTGGATGCTGCCTTCATACAATTATTTATATTGATAATGTATTTATCATTAAATTTTATTTAAAGCTTAGAGTTTTTCTCTGTAATTTTGTTGTCCAAGTGTTTCTCTTTTTTTCAGTCTTTTTTTATTTTAAGAAAAATGATTTTAAATATAATAATGTTATATGCAATAAGCAATACTTCAAGATAAACGATTTTAAACATGTTACATGCAATAAACACCAATTATTCAAGAAAAATGATCTTATATATTAAATATGCAATAAACATTAATACTTCAAGAATAAAAGGATTTTAAGATTAAAATATTACTAACATTGTACTAACATAGTATGGTATCATAAAAGTTGTAGGAAATATTAAAAAACTGCAAATAACAGGATTAATTCTATTATATTCCAGACTATTTCCCCCCTACACAAACACACACACCCCTCTGGCTCTATTTTTTTTAATTCTTTTTGTTTAAAGTATTACATGAGTCCTTTTTTATCCCACTGACCTCTTTCCCACCACCACTTCCCCCAAGCACAAGCCCTCACTACCCTTCCTACTGTCTGTGTTGATTGGTTTTGCTCATATGCATGCATACAAGTCTTTTTTTTTTTTAAGAAAATATATTTTATTTATTTTTTTATAGAGAGGAAGGGATAGGGATAGAAAGTCAGATGAGAGAGAAATACCGATCAGCTGCCTCCTGCACACCCCCCAACTGGGGAAGTGCCCACAATATACATGTCCTTGACTGGAATCGAACCCGGGACCCTTTAGTCTGCAGGCCAACGCTCTATCTACTGAGCCAAACGGGTTTTGGCTGAATTTACTTATAAAACTCTTTATTAGTATATTTATTTTTAAATAATAAAAGCCTATTACTAAGGAATTCATATGATATTAACATAAAAGCCCTATTCCTTTGTCCTTTTCCTGTTCCCAGGTGGTAACTATTACTAACAGTTTGATGTGCATCTTTTCAGATATTTCTCATGCATATACAAACATACAATTATATGTACAGTTATTTAAAAAATGTAAGTACCAAATGTTAGTATCCAGGTGGGAAACAGATGGAACACCCAAATAGGGTTACTGAGGAGAGTTAATGAAGAGATTTATAAAGACATGGCCTGAATTAAGGTCAACAGGATGGGCTAACAACAATGTGGCACTATTATGGGATCTGCAAAAGTGGGTAATAGTAAATAACATAAAAATAAACTCTGTTTTATGTACTCACCACGATAAACTTACTTTGCCTACTTCTGCATTACCTCCTAGGCCTGACAGAGGTGACTCTTAGATGTAAGAACATGGCCACACTATAGGCCTCAACGAAGGAGAAAACCAAGGAGAGGGAGAAGGAATACACTTACTTCCTTCTGCCTTCTAATCTTCATGTCAAATTACTGTTCCTCTTGAATTCTCTGTCAAAGTGAAGGGCTCCACCATGCACTCGACTGACCAACTAAAAATCTTGGCCTTCATTCTATATTTCTCTCTCTTCATCCAATCAGTCAGCAATTTCTGCTTCTTTAATAGCTCTAACATCCTTCTCCCCATCAATCTGTACTGCCTCTGTCCTAGTTCAAGCACTGATAATCTTTTGGTTGGACTATTAAACTAGTCTCCTAAATCGTCCCCTTGTTTCTAACATGCTGCATTCCTCAAATAAAATTTTTTTCTCACCCTAGCTGGTTTGGCTCAGTGGATAGAGCATCGGCCTGCAGACTGGAAGGTCCCAGGTTTGATTCCAGTCAGGGGGGGCACATGCCTGAGTTGTGGGCTCAATCTCCAGTAAGAGGCATGTAGGAGGCAGCCAATCAATGATTCTCATCATTGATGCTTCTTCCTCTCCCTTCCTCTCTGAAATCAATAAAAATATATTTTAAAAATAGATTATTCTTTCTGTGAGCTACCAACAGTTCTTTATCTGTGCACTTTGTGGTATATGTCAGTTTCTTCTGATATCATGTAATTGTAGATATATCTTATAACCTCTTTATCCATGGCTTGTAAAGTCTGGATTGAAATGACTCAACAAGAGAGGATCATGTATCATTAATTTTTGTTGTCTCAAAAGCACGGTGACTTAACACATAGCATTATTCAGTCAGTGTTTCAAATGCGCGACTCAATTAGTTCTGCTCAAAAGAAGGCATACAGTTTGAACAGAACTATTTATAAAGCATTGCACTATCTCTTCTAAATTAATATTAAAGTAATAGTATTAAAAGGTCAACCTGCATTTATTCAATTGAGCAGATCAAAACCTAAAAATATTTAACATGCTTTTCTTCTACCTGCTTTATTTCATGACATGGGTATATTAGTATATATTTTTATTTTTTTAATACATTTTTTATTGTTTTTTTACAGAGAGGAAGGGAGAGGGATAGAAAGTCAGAAACATTGATGAGAGAGAAACATCGATCAGCTGCCTCTTGCACACCGCCTACTGTGCCCGCAGCCAAGGTACACGCCCTTGACTGGAATCGAACCTGGCACCTTTCAGTCCACTGGCAGACACTCTATCCACTGAGCCAAACAGGTTTCGGCAGGTATATTAGTATTTAAACTAGAGGCCCAGTGCATGAAATTCAGGCACTCGGGGGAGGGTGCCTCAGCCCAGCCTGCACCCTCTCACAGTCCGGGAGCCCTCAGGGGATGTCTAATTGATGGCTTAGGACATCCTTAGTGCTGCTGCGGAAGTGAGAGGCTCCCGCCACCACCATTGCACTTGCCAGCTGTGAGCCCAGTTTCTGGCAGAGCGGTGCTCCCCCTGTGGGAGTGCACTGATCACCAGGCGGCAACTCCTGCGTTAAGTGTCTGCCCGCTGGTGGTCAGTGTGTATCATAGTAATCACTAGTTCCGCCTCAAGTATAAAACTACTTTGTGAGGTGAAACTAGTTTGGTTGATTTGCATATTAGCCTCACTGAATTCTGTTAGCATTTAGCATATAGTTAGCATAACTAAAGGTGCTTCCATTTAAAAACAACTTGGCCTCTAACTCAAATGCCTTTCAGCTATCTTTTTATTCTTCACAAACGAATGAATGTACTCAGTGAATTGAGGATATTTCACATTTTTTAAACTTATGTTGAGGTGTAAACTTAGATATAATTATACTCATTTTAAGTGCGCAGGTCAATGAGTGCACCTGTGTAATAACGATCCCAATAGAACGTTTCCACTGCCCTCAAAAGTTCTTGTGTCCTTTTGCAGTCAATCCCCCTTCTCCACACTTGGTCCCAGGCAACCACTGACAGGCTTGCTGTTAAACATAAATTAGTTTGACCTCTTCAAGTATTTCATCCAAATGCAATCATATAGAATGTACTCATTTGAGTTGGCTTCTTTTGCTCAGCATACTGATTTTGAGAATAATCCAAGCTGTTGCATATATTCATTTACTGCATTTTTCACGCCTATTTATCCACAACTTAGGCAAGTCTGGTTTCGGCCCCTCTGCTCTAACAGAATTGTCTTACAAGGTTACAAATGACCTTCAGGGCACTAAACCTAATAGATCATTCCTTATCTTGCTTGATCTCTAGAGAACATTTGACACTAGATACCATTTATTCCTTTTCCCTTGACTTTCACAACACCATATTCTACCACTCTGGCCATTTGTCTTCCTTTTCCTCTTCAGGGAATCCCTTAAATGTTGGTGTTCCTGCCCTACCCAGTTTGGGTCAGTGGATAGAGAGAAAAAATGTTGGTGTTCCTTGGTTCCGACCTAGGTTCTTACCTTATACTTTGTACTTTCCCTGGGTGGACACCTCTATTCAAGGCTTTAATTATCAAAAGGCTAACTCCGGTCCAGGCTCCCCTGCTAAGCTGTAGACCTTTATGTCCCACTGTCTAGGAGACAACACCATAGATGCCTCAAAGGCATTTCAAATACAGTGCTTTCAAATTGGAACCATATTGTCTTCCCCTCTAAATCTCTATGCTATTCCTTTCAGTTCATGGACACTTTCACTCAGTCACTCAAGTCAGAAATCTAAGTTCTAGACTGCTGTCTTTCTTTCACATCCTTAGTTAAGTAATCATTAGATTCTACCTCCTAAGAGTTCTTGAATCTCTATTACTATACTAGTCCAGTCATTTTGTTTCTTTTATCTCTTCTCTGACCAATGCTTTAACTCCAACTTGCTCTCCTCAATCAATCACATATTCCATTATACGGATCTAATATTACTACTTTGGCTTACAATCCTTCAAAGTTAAACTTTATCAGAGGCCTCCAGGACCTGGCCATTGCCAAATCTCTTCAGCCTCATAGTCTCTCCTTATATTTGACAGTATAGCTATATTGAAAGTGTTTTAGGAGCCGTAGTCTTTCAACATTTTGCTGCTCCTTATTCATGAAAAGCTCTTTACCCTAATCATACCCCTTTCTCTAGCTAATTCCTATTCATTCTTCAGATCTCACCTTAAATTTTGCTTTCTCTTTTTCTTCCTTCAACAAGTATTTTTCAATGCTGTGTTTGACACTGGGTTAGGTACAACAGGTTTGTATATGCTTATTGTTTTTAATTCCTCTCTATTTCTTTAAACTTTGTTGATTAAGGTGTTACATATGTGTCCTTATTCCCCTATTACCCTCCTCCTCCTCCACTCATGCCCTTATCCCCCTGTTGTCTGTGTCCATTGGTTAGGCTTATAGCATGCATACAAGTCCTTTGGTTGATATCTCCCCTAATTCTTTTGTCTTTAATAGACTAGCTCTCAGTTCAGGTTTGGCTTTTGTTATTTCTCCTCTCCATATACTTCAGATATTTATGTATTTTGACGAGACCAGTTCCTGGCTGTATGGTATAAAGTTATTGGTACTTTGCTTGTCTCTTGTCTGGGTAAGTGTTAGGGATAAAAGTACAAACCTGATGATAAGAATAAAAGGTTCCCATACTAGGATTATGGGGGGCAGAGAGAGAGAGAGAGAGAGAGAATCTGTAATTTTGAACTAAAGGTGAGCCAATCTCTAAGTTTTTAATTCACCCTACTAAAAGATACTTTATTTACACAGAATTTGAATGTTTAAATCTACATTTAAATTAATAGGAACATTGTTTATACAATTTGATAGTACTGCCCCAGAAGAACTACAATGTATTTCTTTAAATGTTTTTATTGATTTTAGAGAGAGAGGAAGGGAGTGGGGTAGAGAGATAGAAACATATCAGCCACCCTTCACTAGAGAGCGAGCCCACAACTTGGCATGCACCCTGACTGGGACTCCATCCAGCAATCTCTTGGTTAAGGGTTGATGTTCAACCAGTGAACTACACCAACCAGACAGAAGAACTACAATATTAAATTACTACGTAGCCATTAATGATATACTACATTTTTTTATAAATTATAATAAAATGAAGAATTGTCTGCCAGAAGCCAGTTCCAGCTTGTCATAATTGGAAGTGTTACATCGAAAGGTTGATGGAACTTGGGGACTCAACAAGGGCTGAGTCACATACGTTATTGCCTGCTGGAATGGCTAAAGGCATTGCCCTGAACCTGAAAAAGATTGTTTACTGCCAGACAGCTCAAGGGCTTCTTTTTCTTTTTAATATATAATTTATTGATTTTTTTATAGAGAGGAAGGGAGAGGGATAGAAAGTAAGAAACATCAATGAGAGAGAAACATCAATCAACTGCCTCTTGCACACTCCATACTGGGGATGTGCCCACAGCCAAGGTACATGCCCTTGACTGGAATTGAACCCAGGATCTTTCAGTCCACAGCTATCCACTGAGCCAAACTGGTTTTGGCTTAAGGGCTCCTTAATGTACATGTTATTGTCTACTGGCCAAACACCTAAACAGCCTTAGGCTATTCCCCAACCTGACAATGCTTCTCTAGACAAAACCCTACTCTTTGAAGCGTATCTCCACCTTGCCTAGGACAATTTGTGTTAATAAAAAGCAAGAGGTCCTGAAACAAGGAGAACTTCAGCTAGGCTCCTTTGACCCCCCAATGCCTTTCAAAATTGCACGGCCTTTCTCCAGATTGCTGAACCCTTCTTAATGCCGGAACAAGAACCCTGGCAATTGTCTGCTCTAGATGCCTAGCAAAATAAATATTAATTTTACCTATTGTAATTTTTAAAAAAATCCTCATCTGAGAATATTTTTCAAATTGATTTCTAGAGAGAGAGTGGAAGAGAGGGAGGAGGGGGAGAGAGAGAAACATCAACATTAGAGACACACATTGGTTGGTTGCCTCTGCTCCTGCTGAGGTATGTGCCCTTAACAGTGAATCAAACCTAATACTCCTGGTCCATGGGTTGACACTCTTAACTACTGAGCAAAACCAACCAGGGCTACCTATTCTAATTTTTAATTACCTAGTTCTAGCATGTATAAATTATATACATATGTCAGTATAATTCCTATACATATATTTTCCAAATACATATTTAGCACACAAAGATAATCAGGCACACAAGAGAACAAGATCTCATAAGTAAAAACCAGGAGAAACAACAGACAATAGAAACACAAAAAACTTTAGATATTATAATGGGCAACTCAGATTATAAAACAATTATGTTTACTGGGGTCAAAGAACAGTCCAGCCAAGTTTAGGAATTTCATCAAAGGACAAGAAACTATAAAAAAATAACAGTAGATTTTAAAAGAACTCAATAAACACCCAGCCAGTATTGCTCAGTGGTTGAGCATCATCTTATTAACCAGGAGGTTACAATTTGATTCCCAGTCAGGGCTCAATCACCAATAGGGGGCATGCAGGAGGCAGCTGATCAATGATTCTTGTCATTGATGTTTTATCTCTTTCCCTCTCTCTTCCTTTCTGAAATCAATAAATATATTTAAAAAACCAATAAAAGTTCTAGAATTAAAACAAAGAATTCAATTGATGGATTTAATAGCAGTCCAGACACAACTGAAAAGATATTAGTTTACAGACTCTAAAAGTTCAATGAATTTCAATCACAATAAATAAAAATAAATTCACACCCAGATACATTACAGTAAATTGCAGAAAACCAAAGGCAAAGAGAACAAAATTGGAAAGCAGCAAACTAACTTCCAAAGAGTAACAGACTGATAGCTGATTTCTTAAGGGGAATGGAAGGTAAAAGGCAGTAGGAAACATAGAATATATGTACCAAAAGAAAGTAACTTCCAACCCAGAATCCTATACCCAATAAAAATATTCACCTGGAATTGAGAAAGGTATGGCACTCGGCCGGGGCAGGGGACCTGAGGCTGGCTCCCCACCCTGGCACTGGATGGGGGGACCTCAGGCCATGTCCTCTGCCCTGGTGGCAGGCTAGGGGACCTCAAGCTGCGCGCCCCCCAGCCCCACAGCAGGGCTTGATGGGGGACCTCAGGCCTCTCCCCCTGCCCCAGCACAAGGCCAGGGGACCTGAGGCCGCAACCCCTGCCCAGTGGGGCTTGATGGGGACCTCAAGGTGTATCCCCTATCCCATTCTGGGCCAGGGGACCTGAGACTGTGCCCCCAACCTGGTGGGCTTTGATGGGAGACCTCAGGCTGGGCCCCCCGCCCAGTGCCATGTTTCCTGCCCTGGTCAGGCCGTGCCTCCTGACCTGGCCCATGGGTCCTCAAGGCATAACCCCCGGCCTGGGCTGGAGGACCTCAGGCCATGACCCCCACCTGTGGGGCTTCACAGGGGTGGGCCTGGCCAGGTCTGGATCTAGCCCAATGGGGGTGGGATGGCCAGGTCTGGGTCTCTCACAATTTCGAGGTGCATGTGGGTGGGTGGTGACTGGACTCTGGTTCCTGTGGCGCTCCTCAGACTCTGACAGGAGGGAGATTTTCATATACATTTCAAAAATCTTACTTTTTTTTTTTTTTATCTCTGACACTTCTATTATAAAGGGCAAATTTTCAATATTAACAATTTTCCTTTAATTAATTCCCTTTTAATGTGTACAAATTTCATGCACCGGGTCACTAGTTATTTTATAAAAGAAAGTTAAAGCATCTAGGCAAGGCTTTGGGCCGGTCATTTCCCGTTAGCTCATTTAGTCCTTACAACAGTGCTCTAAAGCAGTGGTTGGCAAATTCATTGGTCAACAGAGCCAAATATCAACAGTACAACGATTAAACGATTGAAATTTCTTTTGAGAGCCAAAAACCGACTTCTGTGCATGGGCCACGAAGTTTCAATCCCACTGTACATGCGTGCCCGCATGTGGTGTTTTGTGGAAGAACCACACTCAAGGGGCCAAAGAGCCGCATGTGCCTTTCAAGCCGCAGTTTGCTGACCACTGCTCGAAGGTGTCCCAAAAAACATATACACAGTTTGAATGATTATAAAGTAAGTGTTTATAAACATACCGTTTGTTTTCAAAATTTAAAAGAATTACAGAAATGAATAATTTTGTCAGTGCCTGTTTTCAAACTGATGACCATTCTGGTCTAGACACTGACAATAACAGGAAGCAATGGAATCACAAACATCAAGAATAATTCCCTCACGTATTTGTGTGCCCTCAATTCCTGTTTTTTTTTTTTTTGTTTTTTTTTGTAAAAGGCGAAAGATTTATTCGGTCTGAAGAGAAACCAGAGCATCCTGTTTTTTTTTTTTTTTATCAGATCTTTTATCTATCCATGTAAAAAAAGTACAGTGGCACTTTAGGATAAATTTTCTTTGTTAAAGCTTAGGCTGGCTTCACCCATTATTTCAAATCAGTTAAATCTGAAAAGGAGTGAAAGTTAAGTGAATTATCAGCTGTTAAAGTGTGTATATATTTTTAGGGGACAGCCTATATTTCCATTAAACATGAGATTAAGAAATAAATTGCTCTAAGTCCCACCAACGATTCTGAATCCAAGGTGATGGCAAGCTATGACCCCACAGGCTTTCTTTTCTGTTGCTGCTGATACAATAAAAAGAAAGGCCTTATTCTTCAAACTTCTCTCTCAGGCAGAAAAAAAATTTTCTCTGCAAGATCACCTCTTCTCAGAACACTGCTTAATCTTTATAGTTCCTAATTTAGACTAAGAGCTTCCTGCTGTTAAGTAATGATCAAGCCGAAATGGGTTACATTTCCTATTTTCTAGTGTATTAATTTCAGGTGTTATTTCCTTAATTTGACTTATCCCAGGTTTTTGTTTTTGTTTTGGTGGGGTCGGGGGTGGGCCCTTAAAAGTCTCTATGAAGGAAAATGATCAGATGTCAAATCTCCAGGGCGCCTGTGGTAGGGCTGTCGGGCAGCAGTGAGAAAAAGGTTTGAGTCTACACGATTCCAGGTGGGGCCCTGAAAAGGAGTTAATACGCCCGTATACTATTAAGACTGCTAACCTCAGTCGAACCGACCCGCCAGGTCTCCACTCACTTTGGACTCGGGATAACCCTCTGATATTTAATTTGGCTCAGGCTCGCTAGCAAAGGTGAGGCGCAGCACCCAGGAACGTGAGGTTTGGCGCCTCAGGCGAACGCAATTCGAGGGTCTGGGGAAGCACCAGAGTCTCGCGATATCTGGGAGGAAGGGGCGGGAGAACTCGCGTGCACGCGCACGAGAGCCGTTAGGGTGGAACCCCTCCTGGGCGGGGCGGGCGGAGCAAATACAGTTGGACGCCGGTTGGTGGAGACCCGCAGAAAACGACTAAGCGCGAGCAGCGTGCGCGCTCACGTCGCAGCGACGGCGGTGGCGAGCGGCGTCAGAGCTTGAAGGGGGGGCTGACGGCTGCTGGCGGGTGGCGGTGTTGAAGGCGAGAGCTTGTTTAGCCCTTATCGCTTCTGTCTCAGGACTTGGACAGAGATTGAGGGAACGAGGGTCATTGCGTGGGGCTCTGTCTTCCGCGTACGCGTGGTCGTCAGGAGCGCCGCCCGGACTCCGCTGTAAATCCTCCGGCTCCTTCCCGCACGCCTCGAGGTGGCGGCGGCGGCGGCGGCAACCAGAGAGCGTCTCACCTTCCCTCAGCCCTTCCCCTTGTCCCCCCCTTCCCGAGAGGGCCCGGCCTGCGCCCCACCCCCGCCTGTCCACCCGCCCGCTACGCCGCCGCCATGTCGGCGCAGGCCCAGATGCGCGCGATGCTGGACCAGTTGATGGGCACCTCCCGGGACGGTAAGTCTCTGCCAGCGCCCTGGGGGTGGGGGAGGGGACGGAAAGGCGAGGAGAAGGGGCTCTGCGGGCGCACCTGGGCTTGCGTGTGTGGCTGAGTAAGGGGCTCCCAGATTGGTAACACGAGGTCCCGGCTCCTCTCCCATCCAATCAGAGCTGGGCAGTCGGGCTGGGGGGCGGTGTCCGAGTGGATTGGCGGGAACTGCTGCCAATGGGGTTAGGCGGGGCCTGGAGGCTGAAGGGAGAGTTTGAGCATTCAATGTTGACTTGGCTGGGACGGGAGAGCCCACGTCTCTCTTGCGTAGTAGGACGGCCCATTTTGTGGTCGAATTAGGTACCTGCGGACCTCTAGAGCCTCCGCCCCCTGAACTAATCCCTAACCCAGAGTTTTGGTATCTCTCGCCGCCGTCCTCCAGAGCTTCCAGAGAGAACTGCCCCCGCCCCAACCCCCACCCCCTTTAGCTGAGCCCGGAGGAGACGTTTACTATAAACCCAGTCATAGAAATGCACCCTCAACGCCCACAGAAACAACCATTCTTATGAAAATATCTGACCCAAACCATGGTTTCTTGAGTGGGTGTGTTTAGCCCCATTTTATGAAAAAAAATATGGCCCGTTTTTTCCCGAAAGACCTCCATTTTGTTATACAATTTAATAGAGGCTTTGTTCAGTTAATTTGACAAATCTTGCATGTGCCCCGACTAGAACCATTTTAAAAATGTGGTGCCCAGTGAAGTAGAATTGAAGGAAACGATTCTTTTAGGTACTTAGGTTAGAATTTGTATAGAAAACTACTAATTGTTGGATATCTTTTTGTCATAAAGAGAATAAATAAGATGAAATGCTGTTGCTTTTTTATTGATGATAATTAGTAATGTTCTCTTTCAAATTCAGCCCAAATTTATGGTACTGTGGAGGAAAGATGTAGTTCAGTAATTTCTGAAATAAAACACTTGTTTATTTTCATATGTTGCTTGTCCTGGTAAATAGTTTCTTAACCATTGAAGAAATGCTTTTTTTCTTAAGTTATTCTTATTGCTTGATGTAAGAGAAAAGACTTAAAATTTTAAATCGCTCTTGAGTGCTTTGAAGCAAAATATGTGAGTAGGTTTTTAAAATTTCTTGAGTTACAGATATTTTTGGCAATGCATATTTAAAGAATGGCTTTTCAATATTCACAGTTCAGTTTTAATTAAAACCCATATTGGGAACTTTCCTTTGTAGATCACATATAGATAAATAGGTGTAGATGGCAAACATAATTGTGGAGGGGAAGATTGGGAAGGAAGTGAATTTTATTTGTGTAGTAAACCCTTGAAAGTTAACATTAATTTGAAATGCCACTGGAGAAACTTACCTGTTACCATTTTTCACCTTTAGATAAGAATGGTCATTTTGTATCTGCAGCATGTTTTAACATTGCTCCTTTTTTATTGTGAAGACTGGATTGTGCAGGGGTTTAATATAGGATTTAGCTGACAATATTTGTAGTAAAATTACAAGTTATTTACATGATCTTTTTAGTCCTAAATGGATACCATTTTTGGTAGCGTCTGCATGGATTGAATTTCCTAATTTTACTAGGTGGGTAGTTGGATAAAATACTCTACTATCACCTGATTAATTTTAGAACTGGGCAGCTAATGTAGCATTGCAAAGCTAAACCAAAAATGTGTGTATTGTATGTAGTCAGCAGAAATAGGGATTTCTTAAAATCCATTCTGTTTTGTATACAAATAAATTTTTATTTTATTTTTTTGTGTTACTGGATTTTTTGTCTCCAGACAAACGATTTACCAATGAATTCATGTTTATAAGTCCACAATATTATTTAGTTGAAATGATTGAATATTCACTGCTGTGTTGGGACAGAAGCAAGAAACATACTATTTTCAAGGAAAAGAATGTTTTTTAGATATCTAAATTCTTTTGTGTGTGTAAGATAATCAGAACATTCTTTTCCTTCTTACCAGAAACTAGATAGTTAATGAGTTTACATGATTTATTTTATGACTTAAGGCCTTTAAATAATAGGATTGTTCTTTTTTAGCATATAACCAACTTCAATTATTCAGGGATAGAGAAAATGCATATGTTCTTCAATAAGACTATGTAATTTGAAACTATATAATGGGAAGCTTTGTATTGGACACAGGAACAGCTTACAGGGACTGCTGTTGGTTGTCTTTGGCACTAAGTGGTGGATTTGGGGATCCAAGAGGAGGTGGGAGAGAGATGGAAAAGGTAGGTAGGAGGTATTTAAGGCAGCCCTGTTAAAAAAAATTTTTTTTTTTATTTAAATTTTAATCCTAGAGACCACTGTCTTCTAGCATAGTGGGACACAAGGTCGCAGGAATTCCCTCAACCTCTTCTGTGTCCTGAGAATACCTTGCACCTCTCCCTCCTCCAATAAAAGACTTACTACTTTGCTCCTCCCCCAAATCTTTTAAATTAGTTCTTCTTTAAACTCCTTGGAGATTTAAGTCTGTTAAATGTACCTTATTTTGAATTATTTAAATCACTTAGGAATTTTAGTGGCAGGGAAATGGAGAGGTAATTTTTGATCACTGGGCACTTTCAGAAAGGACAGTCCTGGGTGAGTGGTGACAGTGGGGGCTTTGGACAACCAGAGGGCAGCATGACGGTGCTGGGAGGCTGGGCAGGGGGTGACTAGGAGGTGGGAGAGGAATGTATAAGGGAGGTGGGAGGGCCAAAGACAAACTTTGCCTTCTTTGCAATTTTGCCTAGGGCCCTGGTGGTGGCAACCGCCTGTGTGCCACTGAAAATCGTGCCGATGCCTGGCATACTGCATAAGTGGAAGCAGGGTACCGCGTGAGTTGAAACATTGGTCACACTATATAAAGTTTGTATATGTGAATCAGTGTAACTCATACCCATGTAACCGGGGGTCTGACTGTATTTGGATTTTTTTGATAAGGCATCATGGCTAAGGAAAAGAGCATTGGGCTGAGACTCAGGAGACCTGGTTTCTAGCCCCAGCTGTACCTCTAATTGTAATCTTGGGTAAGTCACTTAACCTTTTTTGCCTCAAGTTAAATCTGTAATTTGTTAATCGGGAAACCGAGCAATTTCCTGTGTTACATTAAAAAAATGTTGGAAAAACATATTTAAAGTTTTTTAGAAGGGAGCAACCATAAATAGGTATATATGTATCACTTTATATGAATTATAACATATGTTAAATTTGATAAATATCTTTGTTTTAGTTATTAGCATTAAAAGAAGGGAGAGGGATAATTGATTTTCCCTGAACATATTCCATTTGAAAACGGAGCAAAAGCAGCTTAGGGAAATTCAAGCAGCTGTTCGAGACTTGTCTATGTGACACTTGGGGGAAACAAGTGTCTTCACACAGACTATGGTCATTTGTGCTGAGTTGGGTAAATTGCAAGGATGTCCCTTAGCTAAAGCCCTTTTGCAACAAAAACAGTTTTTGGTTATGATTAAGTCTGGTTCTGACTGCAGACAGGCCTGGCAGGGCATAAGGTTAGGAATTAAATAAACTTGAGGGTGTGAATTTAGATAACATTCTTAGTTTATTAACTAGGGAAATTACAGAAGGTAGTTTCAAGGATTTCATACCTCTTAATTGCTATAGCCTTTAAATGGGATCAGAGATAATCTCTGAAAGGCTAAAATAGCTGAGGAGTGAAAATCTGTCCTGAAAAAAAACCAGTAGACTAATAGTATGTAGCATGTAGAATAGAATTTTATAATGTTATTGGTTGTCCATTATGATTAGGGAGTATAAGGGGCAAGTGAAAGCTTTCAGATAATTTTAGCCAATTAAAAAATTTTTACTACTACGGTATTTTTTTGTTTTTGTTGATTTCAAAGATATGAAGGGAGAGGGAGAGAAAGGTAAAACCATCAGTGATGAGAAAATATCATTGATTGGCCTCCTCCTGCATGCCACCTCCTGGGGATTGATCCAGAAACCTGGGCATGTGCCCTGACCTGGAATTGAGCTGTGACCTTCTGGTTCATAGGTTGACTCTGAACCACTGAGCCACATCAGCCTACCAATTTTAGCTATTTTTGAAGGCCATCTTCCTAAATATAATGCTTTACTTCCTTAGTTGATTAGTACATTCATCAGAATTAAGAAAATTTAAAAAATATATTTTTGCTGATTTCAGAGAGGAAGGGGTAGAGAGAGATAGAAACGTCAATGATGAGAGAGAATCATTGATTGGCTGCCTCATGTATGTCCCACATCAGTGATCAAACCCCCAACCTGGGCATGTGCCCTGATGGGGAATTGAACCATGACCTCTTGGTTCATAGATTGACACTCAACTACTGACCCACTCCAGCCAGGCAGGATTTGATATTTTTGTTGATCCATTGTATTGTAGTTGTAGTTTATGGGATGTAAAATTAAAAGGATAGTTATCCTAGGAGGTAACCAGGAAAATACAATTCAGAAAATCATTTACTTGTTCCTAATATAAAGTAGTGATATCTAACAGTTGAACCTACAGGACATATGATATTGATGCCTTTCTGCAAAATAAATTAATCAAGAATTGAAGTATTTTCTTCAGTGGATTTTCTTCATAAAATCATGTTTACTGTCATCTGTGTTCCTTACCATCAACATCGAGAGCATTTACTTTTAATTTTTTTCATTAACATAATGAGCCATTTTTATTTCTTGGTCAGTTGTAAGCCATTCTTCTATTCCACTTGAATTGTTTATTTTAAGTGAAGGAGGCATAGCCTTTAATGAATCTAAAAAAATAATAATGGGGTATTTCTTTACTCTAGAGCTTGTAAATTTTTTAACAGCATGAAAAATTTTAGCAGGCATTAGGTTAAACAGTAGTTAAACATAAAAAGGTTAAACAGAGTTTTAGTAAATATTTGGCTTAAATCAGAAGTCCAGGCATATCACTGAAAGTTTTGTTGACACCTACATAGTGAATTTATTTAAAAAACCCTATTAACTCATTTTGCATTTTGAACTCTGAATAAGTTTTCTATCTACGGAACAGCCCAGAAAACAGTAAAACAAAAATATTGAAGCTGTAACCAATATTGAGACATTGATATTGAGACATTCTTTTACTTCAGTTAACAAAATTGAAACCAAAGAAAAATCATTTTGTCTGTCACTGAATAAGTTCAATAAGCAGCAGATACATGCTCTGATTTTATTTCGTTTGGGTAAAATGTCTAATAAGCATACATTATAGAGCTACATGTTCAAGATGGGTGGCAAGAAATCAGGGCAAGTAGATTTCATGGATCAATATTAGGTTTAGTGAGGATAAACTTCTCATAGGCACCTTGTGGATTCAGTACTTGTAGAAAAGTCATTCTGTTCCTTTTTGGTTCAAAGCGCAGGGGTAAGGAACCTTTTTTCGGCCACTTAGATATATATAAATATATCTATATTTTTTACTGATTTCAGAGAGGAGGGGAGAGGGAGAGATAGAAGCATCAATTATGAGAGAAAATCATTTGATTGACCTCCTCCTGTACATGCCACACTGGTGATTGAGCCTACAACCCAGGCATGGGCCCCAACTGGTTCCTAGCTCAACCACTGAGCCACACTGGATGAGTTGGAGATACACACATTAGATATTTATTTAATCTTTTAAAAATGTTTATTGTTTAAAGTATTACAGATGCCCTCCCCATTGACCCCTTCTAGCCTGCCTCCTTCCTTCTCCCCACCCCCAGATTTGAATATTTATTACATCATTTGTGGGCCATACAATATTATCAACTTAAAAATTAGTCTGCTATATTTGGTCAGACATTGAATTAACTCACCCCTAATGCCTTTGCAGGGCCAGACCAAATGATTTCTCAGGCCCTATATAGTCCAAACATTTCCCAATTGGTTTAAAGTCTTGTTTAGTAGCAGCACTAGTGTAGAAATTGGAAGGGAAGGCCAAAATAGATGAGTTAATCAATTTTGTAAGTTTATTCAGGCTGTAGAGAAATGTAGTTTGTAAAAACTCTGAAGTTAGCTGTAGCTTTAATATATATATATTTTTAAAATATATTTTATTGATTTTTCACAGAGAGGAAGAGAGAGGGATAGAAAGTCAGAAACATCGATGAGAGAGAAACATTGATCAGCTGCCTCTTGCACATCCCCTGCTGGGGATGTGCCCGCAGCCACGGTACATGCCCTTGACCGGAATCGAACCTGGGACCTTTCAGTCCGCAGGCCGACGCTCTATCCACTGAGCCAAACTGGCTTCGGCTGTAGCTTCAATATTTTTGATTTAACTGAATAACTTACAACTTTGTTTTTTTATGTTTTAGTTAATTTGGGGATTTATTTTTTTATTAGCTTTAAAATAAATCTTTATTGTTCAGATTATTACCATTGTTTCTCCTTTTCCTCCCCATAGCTCCCATCCACTTGGTTCCCACCCCACCCTCTGCCGCCTCTTCTCCCCCTGTCCTCATCCATAGGTGTATGATTTTTGTCCAGTCTCTTATGCACCACCCACACCCCTTTCCCCCCTGAGGATTTCTATGCCCCTGATCCTGTTATATTCATCATATTATTCTGTTCATCAGATTTTTTATTCACTTGATTTTTAGATTCACTTGTTGATATATATGTATTTGTTGTTCATAATTTTTATCTTTACCTTTTTTTTCTTTCTCTTTGTAAAGAATACCTTTCAGCATTTCATATAATACTGGTTTGGTATTGATGAACTCCTTTAGCTTCTTATCTGTGAAGCTCCATCTGACCTTCAATTTTGAATGATAGCTTTGCTGGATAGAGTAATCTTGGTTGTAGGTTCTTGCTATTCATCACTTTGAAAATTTCTTTTTTTTTCCTTTTTAAAAATTTTTTTTACTGATTTTTCACTGAGAGGAAGAGAGAGGGATAGAAAGAAACATCAATGAGAGAAACATCAATTAGCTGCCTCCTGCACACCCCCTATTGGAGATGTGCTGCAGCCAAGATACATGCCCTTGACTGGAATTGAACCCAGAACCCTTCAGTCCGCAGGCTGATGCTCTGTCTACTGAGCCAAACCGGTTTCGGCCACTTTGAAAATTTCTTGCCATTCCCATCTGGCCTGCATAGTTTCTGTTGAGAAATCAGCTAGGTAAGTAACTGTTTTTCTCCTGCTGCTATTAATATTCTCTCTTTGTCTTTTGCTCTTGGCATTTTAATTATGATGTGTCTTGGTGTGGTCCTCTTTGGATTCCTTTTGTTTGGGGTTCTGTGTGCTTCCTGGACTTGTAATTCTATTTCTTTCACTAGGTGGGGGAAGTTTTCAGTCATTACTTCAAATAGGTTTTCAGTATCTTGTTCTCTCTCTTCTTCTGGCACCCCCATAATTCTGATGTTGGTATGATTGAAGCTGTCCCAGAAGCTCCTTACACCATCTTCATATTTTTGGATTCTTTATTCTTTTTTGTTTTTCTGGTTGGGTGTTTTTTGCTTCTTTGTATTTCAAATCTTTTGACTTGATTCTTGCGGTCCTCTAGTCTGCTGTTGGGTCTCTGTATAATTTTTTTTTATTTCAGTCAGTTATGTTTAATTTCTAGTTGGTCCTTTTTCATATCCTCGAGGGTCTTGCTAAATTTATCAGCCTTTTCTAGAAAATTATTGAAAAACCTTATAACTGTGGTTTTGAACTCTATATCCAGTTGTTTGCTTTCCTCCATTTCATTTGTGACTTGTTTCTTTGTCTCCGCATTTTGGCTGCTTCCCTGAGTTGATAGAATGTCTTTGTGTGCTAGGTGTCCTATAGGGTTCAGTGGTTCAGTTTCACAAGTTACCTGAGGTGGACACTCTTGGTGCACCCCTTTGTGGGCTGGTTGCACAGTCTTGTTGTGGATAAGCCTTGGTTGTTGTTGGTATCAGTGGGAGGAATTGCCCTCCAGGTCAATTGGCTCTGAGGATCAGCTGTGTCTACGCTGGGAGGACTAATGTGCTGGAGACACCCTTCTGAGACAAGATTTGCAAAAGCCTCTATGCTCAGCTTGGATTGGGTGAAGTCTCAGGGCAGAGCAGATAGCAATGACTTCCCATCAGCCCTGCCTTAAGAGGCCTCAGGTCCCTCTGTAATCACTGCAAGCACCTCTGAGAGAAAGCTGCCCTTGAGTTTCGCCCGCTGCTAGACAGTCCAGTTTTCTTCCCTAATGAATCTGGGTCCCAGAGTCTCACCCGGAACTGAAATTCAGAGCTGTTGGGAGCTTTTGTCTCCTTCCTGGTTGAGAAAGCCAGCTGTATACTCAGTTGCCAGCCCTCTCCGTGTGCACGCCTCGGTACCTCTACCTCCTGCAACTCCTCTAAGTCTCAGTGTACTTTTCTTTTTCCTTCTGGTTGTAGAATTTCCACTCAGCCAGCCTTCCTATGGTGCTGGATGATGTCCCTTTTGTCTTTTAGTTGTAGTTTTGAAACTGTTATGCAAGGCAGCAGATTAGATGTTTACCTATGCCGCCATCTTGGTTTCTCTAACTTAGAACTTAGAAAAATCAGACTTGTCATCATAAAGTAATATGTAGCTCAGTCAATTGAATGCCATAATTTGCTATTTATCTGGGCTAGAGAAGAGAGTCTGTAAGTATTTTTCCTAAAAAGATCATTTTGGCCCAGTCAGTGTGGCGCAGTGACTGAGTGTTGACCAATGAACCAGGAGGTCACAGTTTGGTTTCTGTCAGGGCACATGCCGGGTTGTGAGCTCCATCTTCAGTAGGGAACATGCAGGAGGCAGCCGATCAATGATTCTCTTCATTGATGTTTCCATCTTTCCCTCTCCCTTCCTCTCGGAAACCAATAAAAATATATTAAAAACACACATACACACATACAAAAGCAAGCAAAAAGCCAAACCACTCTCTAGATACTTATTCATATATTCTAACATGAAAAGAATTTAACTAGCTTCCCTTACTGAGTCTTTTGTCTCCTGAACATGGTAAGTTTTGTTTATCTTCTAGAGACCTCAGTTTTCTGCAGACCCGTCTTCTCTTTTAAAGTTAAATTTTCCAAATCTTTGCCTTTCAATAAAATAAATAGATTGCATATTTATTGGATGCTGTCTATAGTGTATCTAGTTCAACTGCTCCTATATTCTGTCCAACTATTAGGTTACTCAGTACTCTTTTTCATTTACTTAAGGGTATGTTTTAGATCAAGGCTGGCGTTATGGCCCATCTGCTTTTGTAAATCAAGTTTTATTGGAATACAGCCATGCCCATTGTGTACATAATGTATATGACTACTTTGCCTTGCCACATACTGCAAGCATAAAATAATTTGCCATCTTGCTGTTTAAGAAAAAGTTTTGTTGATTACTGTTCTAAATCAGTGATTCTCAATGTGTGATCCTCAGACCAGAATCAACTGGGAACTTGTTAAAAGCCAAAATTCTTGGTTCTGCCCCAGGCCTCCAGAAATTCTGGGGTGGAACCAGCAATCTGTTTTAAGAAGCCTTTCATATGATTTTGATACACATTAAAAGTTAGAGAAACTTTATTCTAGATAAATTTTTCCCAAATGTTAGTCACACAAAACAACATCTTTATTATTTATTTAAATATATTTTTATTGATTTTAGAGAGGACGGAAGAGAAAGAGATCAGTGGTCAGAGAAAACCATTGATAGCTGCCTCTTGCATGCCCCCCACTGGGCATCAAGCCCACATCCCAGGCATATGCCCTGACTGGGAATTGAACTGTGATCTCCTGGTGGTTCATAGGTCTGTGCTCAGCCACTGAGCTACATGGCTGGGCCACCTTTACTATTTTTATCCTGTTTAATGTTTTCTCTTTATGTCATCTCACTTTTTTTTTTTTATTTTATTGATTTTTTACAGAGCGGAAGGGAGAGGGATAGAAAATCAGAAATATCGATGAGAGAGGAACATCGATCAGCTGCCTCTTGCACGCCCCCTACTGGGGATGTGCCCACAGCCAAGGTACATGCCCTTTCCCGGAATTGAACCCGGAACTCTTCAGTCCGCAGTCCGACGCTCTATCCACTGAGCCAAACCGGTCTCGGCTATGTCATCTCACTTTCTAAAAATTCAAGTTAGTTTTAAAGTTTTTGCCCCCCAAAAAATAGCTACAATAAAAACAACATGGTGTTAGATAACTAGACTCTGTTGTCACATTCTCTATGCTAAAAGTTAGAACTTGTTAGACGCATTAATTAATAATCACTTATAATAATCACTGCAAAGTGATTGAGTGGTGTTTAAAACATCATATTGGTGCTGAAACCGGTTTGGCTCAGTGGATAGAGCGTGGGCCTGCGGACTGAAGGGTCCGGGTTCTATTCCTGTCAAGGGCATGAACCTTGGCTGCCAGTAGGGGGTGTGCAAGAGGCAGCTGATTGATGTTTCTCTCTTATCAATGTTTCTGACTTTCTGTCCCTCTTCCTCTCTGTAAAAAATCAATAAAATATATTTTAAAAAATAAAGCAAAAACAAAAATGTCATATTGGTGAAATCAAATAACATCTGAAATCATCCTTTGGCCGAAACCGGTTTGGCTCAGTTGATAGAGCGCTGGCCTGCGGACTGAGAGGTCCCAGGTCGATTCCGGTCAAGGGGGGCACTCTGTCCCTCTTCCTCTCTGTAAAAAATCAATAAAATATATTTTAAAAAATAAAGCAAAAACAAAAATGTCATATTGGTGAAATCAAATAACATCTGAAATCATCCTTTGGCCGAAACCGGTTTGGCTCAGTTGATAGAGCGCTGGCCTGCGGACTGAGAGGTCCCAGGTTCGATTCCGGTCAAGGGCATGTACCGTGGCTGCGGGCACATCCCCAGTGAGGAGTGTGCAAGAGGCAGCTGATCGATGTTTCTCTCTCATTGATGTTTCTGGCTTTCTATCCCTCACCCTTCCTCTCTGTAAAAAATCAATAAAATATATTTTTAAAAAATCTGGACAAATCTGATACTTGAAAAATACTGGTTATTCATGTGGAAGTCGCTGGAACTGTATATACGGAAGCCCCTAAATAGAAATGACTGGCCAGAAACACATACCTGTGAGATGGAAAGATGTAGGAATTCATAGTTCCATCTAGGCTTCTTGGGTAAAATTACTTCTTGGTTTGATTTGTCACCTTTCCATTAGTGTTTTAGTGTGGTGGTCAGCCGTTCTGGAGAATCGCACCAACCTGCTCCATAGTAGGACATTGAAAAAGGTGCCTGGTTATAGGGAAAGGTCCTTATTAAAGATAACGTGGGGACTAGAAATGGGGTAGATGGGTGAAGTGGTGGTGATTCTATGTTATGGATTGGAAAAAGTAGGGCATACTTACTAGGAAACAGTTGATCCACCTCAGATTCTAGAAACCATGTATTTGTAAATTGAGAAGTTAATGTATTACAGCTTAATTTGCCTTAGTATTAGAGGGGATACTTCCCCAGACATGATCTTCTGTATATTTTTAATCTGATGTGTTTTAGTTTATCACAATTGCTAATAGGGATAGAATCTTAACTTTCTTGAATATCACCAGATTGCTGAATTGCCTTAGTTACTCCTTTCCTTTTCATAGAGATGAATGACATACTTATTTCTGTTGTCTTTTGACTGCAGTAGTGTGACATAGGACTCTTAATCCTAGAAGGACTCAAAATTTAGTGGGCAGTGAAGAATTTTACCCATGAACAGTTGTGTTTATTTTTAAGTGATGATTTCTGTTATACTTACTATAGGTGTTTAATTTAAAAAAATTGTTTAAAAAATACAAAGACAGAGACTCATGAGAATGAAAAAATGTTATTTCGTGTATTTTCCCCTACATGGTGTAAGGGACTGTGTAGAGAAATATAAGGGACTTCATTTGTAATACTTAATTTGAGGAACATACTTGGTGTATATTTTACAACATTATTTCTTCTATGTTGTTTCAGTAGTTGTAAGGCTCAGTCTCCTTCATAGTATTCTCTGTTTTTCACTTTAACTTCATCAATGAGTTGTCTGTCACTTCTGTCTTTTGATATTCTCATTTCCTTTCCCTTTTTATTTTCATTATTAGTTTTTAGATTTGGTAAGACTCTACTTAGCTTTTGTAGCTATCATCAACCAATAAGAACTTGTCCTTTTAAAAAAAATGTTTCCATTGATTTTTAGAGTCTAAGCAAGAGAAAGAGAGAAACACTGATGTGAGAAATAAACATCGATTGTTTGCCTCCCACACAGCCCACTACTGGAGACTGAGCCCACAACCTGGGCATGTGCCTGATGAGGAATTGACCTGGTGACCTTTTGGGACATGGGGCAATGCTCAACCAACCGAGCCACACCAGCTAGGGCAGAACTTATCTTTTTGATCAGCCAATTGCTTTTTCCTTGGTTCTTTTCAGCTATTTCTTCATACACAAGGTATCCAGAGTATGAGTTTTACTGAATCAGAATTGCAGCTCTGCAAGTGTCAAAATATAAATTTAGCAGGCTGCAACTTTTTAATGACTGACTTTATGGCGTATATCCATAAAACATTCTATATAATCCACTTTTAGAACTTAGTTTTTAGGAATCTATTCACCCTTTTCTAATATATATCTTAAATCTAAGAGGAGAAATATATAGATAGATATCCTAAAGCATGTATCCTCCTAGAAATGTGATGGCATTAATTCCTGCCAGTGGCCAAGTCTCTATGCTTTGAGAAGAAAAGGTTGTGGCAAGGGGTAGAAGAGAGCCTTGGGATGTAGCCACTTTAATATTCTGTTAGCTCTTAGAGTCTATAAGCTCTTTCTCCTACCAAGGCTGTTTCCTAGTCTCATTCCTTACAATTTTGTTATTTGGGTTTTCATAGACAAGTAGTCTGATAGGTTTAAAAATTATTTTAATGAATATGATATTCAGCAAGAATGAACTTTTTCTGCAAATTTCTTATGAAATGGGCATTGCATTTTTAAAATGTGGGGCTTGTCATGGGATTGTGGTGAAAGTGTTATCAGTATTTGTAACTAAACTTCTAGGACTATTTAAAAGTATTAAGAGGGATAGCCTTTCTGCACTGTATGGCACCCTTATTTTTGTATTTTCTGGAGGAAAGAAAAGCTGCTGCTCCTCCTCGGTATGATTGTAAGTTGTGTTAGAAAGATGTGACTTGCTATTACATTTGGAAGAATGAGTGCCATACATAACTGGTTCTTCCCACTGCCATTTTTGGTTGAGTACATTTTCTTTCCTTATGTAATAAATATATTCGTGAAAAATTTGATGTGTATCGGATTATATTAAATGTTTTAAAAACAATGATTTTAAGTTAAGGCATAGTGAGTCCTTTTATAAGAAGTCCTTTTATATACTTTGAATTGTATAGATATAAAGTAAATTAAACAGAGTGTTTATTTAGAAGGGAACATGGGATACTTTTTTAGGTTAATTACAAGAGTTCCTCTAGGTGAGTTTTAGGCAGAATTCTAAAGGAACAATAAAGGTAGGTGGGAGAAGTTAGTAGAGTTGATGAGAAAATTTGAGAAGGGTGTAAAAGTAATGAAATTGGTACTTTAGTATAATAGTCACTGTGCAGCAGTAGTTATCTGCTTTTACCTTGGTTCCACATGAAGACAGAATGATTTACTAGTACAGGGGAGGTCTTCTGTCCTGCCCTGTACTAGATTATAAATTGGCCATAGGTCTTTACATGGCCAGTTTGTGAATCAGTAGCTTATATTGTTAAGAAATGGTAATAAGAGAGTTGAACATTTCTCTGCATTTGAGGACTCGAGCACAGGGAAACAAAAAGCTTTAAGCTTTCAGTTATGTATCTCTCTTTCTAGCTCTGGTTTTCCTTTCACTGAAGAGGTATGGATTTTATTTTAGAGCGAGTGTGCCTATCCTGTCCCATGCCAACAGTGATATGTGGCCCCTAACGAGTGTACCTGTGGGGAGAGCTTTGGTTGTCACATGGGAGAATATGGGAGGGCTTTCTCCCATTTATAAAGGAGGGGTTGCTTTTGTTTGCTTGGTGTGCTCTGCTGTTGGGTTTTCTCTTTCTCTGTTTTCCCTAAGTTGAGCTTTAAGCTAATTCTGTACAACTAATTAGTTATTTTTTTTATAAATTGCTTGCAATTAATGCCTGATAATATGCAGTAAAATAAGGTATCTGCATACCATTATGTATGTCAAATATTACAAACTTTAAGGTTCTTTTGAAATTACAATACTAAACTCAGTTCACTTTTGCTTAGCCTTCACAGTTGTTGATCACATAGCATGGTCATCCACTCACAGCTTAAAAAAATACAGGGAGCATCGGAGAGAATGGGTAAAGTAAATTTTTGATGTTTTTAAAATAGCACATAAATCTGTGAAAGTTGATTTGAATTATTGTTTGTATGGGAGGGGAGGGTGGGTGGCACTGGAGGGTAGGGGTGGGTATTGGGAAAATAGCATGCACATGTAAAATAATATTAGATACCATCTGGGCTAAGGTTTTAAGTGTAACTACTACAGTTTAAGTCTAAGTCAGTTTCAGAAAAAGGCAGGGCCATAAAATGGCAGCTTTTAGATTTACAGTGTGCTTAAAATTTTCCCTCCCAACAGATTGAAGGGGATTTGGAGAATAGCAGTATTTGAGTATAGTTTGGGCAGCATCCTTCTTTTTAGTGGTCGTATTCCCTGAGTGAAACTGCCTCAGTACCACTTAGGCTCTGTTGTATTACTGAGAGACCTCAAGAGGAATAATGTGCATTTCAGTTTTTATTGTACACCTGTGACTCAGGTGTTCCCAAATAAAGGTTGTAATTCATTAAACTCATGAAGGGGTTGAGTTGCTGGTAGTAAATATTAATCGAAAATTTGGTGATTCCATTTAAATTCTAAAAAATTGACATTGTAGTTATATACAAAGTCTAATGAATTATTGTGGAACTTACAGAATAGAGACACATCCATGTTTTTATGGGTAGGACATTTTATTGTTAAAGCAAATAACTTAGTCTAATCTCTACCCCATTATTTTTGAACTTTAAATTTTTTTCCTTTGGTCTAAGTCCTATCTTTTCTTTAAAATGTGGCTACTGCTTAGATGAAGCCTTTTCTAACTTCTCCAGTCCTTCCTTGGTGGTCATTCTAATCTTAAAATTCCTAAGTACTACTACTTGAAACATCATTTTGGTACTTGAATTAGGCTACATTGTATATTACTTGCTATACTTCATTTGAATGTCCTGTTTCTCTTAGCAAAATTATGGGCTCCTTGAGGGTATAGAGCTTGTCTTCTATGCCTCTTTGTAACCCCATTGTCTACCACAGAGGATGTGTTTACTAATATGATTCCAATCCAATAATAGTGTAACAGGGTAATTGTTTTTTCTTAATTTAGGTTATTTTTATATGAATATATCCCTAGAATATCCAAAGATAAAGTATATCAAATGCATAAAATAATTCCTTGCATTATAAGGATATTTGATTCATATTTGTTCCCTATTGATTGTAGTCTCCCCCTCCCCTCCTTTTTCCCCCCAAATGGGCACTGTTTTATCTAGTTTTGAAAAATATGGTTTGGGCCAGATATCTTGATAGAAACTAAAATTACTGGTATTTTTATTTTAAAATATTTTGTTTGTTTAGCCAAATTATACTTTCATGGCTTATGCCCAAATTTATTAAATAATTCATGGACATGATAACATAGCCTAATTATTTTTAAAAGTTTTAAGTCTCTTAAATAAAACTTTAAAAATACCAATAAAAATACAACATCGATGGAGATGGAGAGCATTATACTAAGCGAAATAAGCCAGTCAGAGAAAGATAAATATCACATGATCTCACTCATTTGTGGAATATAATGAACGGCATAGACTGATGAACAAGAACAGATCCAGGAAAAAAAAACCCAATAAACAGATACTCAGTTGCTAGTCCTTCTCAGGATATTTCTGTATCTCAAATTACTAGGAATTTTATTATTTTGTTGTTTTAATTTTCTATAACAGGCTAAATTTTGATAGCTGTGCATTTGTGTTTACTACAGTTATCAAATGTATAAAGAGCAATCACTTAAATGCAGTGAGAAGGTATTTAAAATACTTTTTGATGTTTATAGAAACTGATTTCTTTTGAAGCTTATCAAGGTTGTTTGCTAACTTGATACTTGCAATTGTTCATATTTTATTTGACAGCTGTGTCTTCAGGGCACAGGTCTTAGTATTACAGTAGATTTAATGTTGTGATTTCTGAAGCTAAAGCAGTCACCCTACTTGATGAAATGTTTGATTGGTAAAACTTACTGAATCTTGATTTTATTCTAAGGCCTGGCTTGTAATCTTTTAGCCATTAGTTGGACAGCACTGAAACGACACTGCTATTGTATTACTGAAAAGCTTAGATATTTGTAGCAAAGGGACTTCTAGCTATGAAAGTTTTTTTTTTCCCTCTCTCTCTCTGCTTAAAATATCATCCTTAAATTTCTTAGCATAGTTTAGGTGCAGATTTAAAATAAAAAAAATGGTTTTACATGCCAAGAAGCAAAAAGCCTGTAATAAACATTGCCATTCTGTTGTGAGCTTATCATAGTGTCATTCTAACAAGAGCATAAGGCCCTCACACTAAAGTCTGAATGAAATAGATCTTTTTAAAAAACATTTTTTAAAACCCCTATTGGCCCAAGGATCACTTTCGAGAGCTCCGGCCTTGGACTTTTACCTATGGTTGATTATATTCTTCTCTTAAGATTACACACACGTTAAGCCAATATTTAAAAAAATAAAAACACCCTGATTTTGTTCACTTTTGTTTTCATATACAAGAATCTTTACAATCAACATGTACATCTAGATGCTATATTGAAATTGCTGGCAGAGTCTATTCTATACAAACTGAACAATCTGGCCCCTTGTTTTATTTGTAAAGGTTCAATGTATCTATGCCTGACTACTTCAATCTGCAAGGGAGTGTCAGAAAGGCCCCGCATTCGCCGAGCCGTGAGTTACTGCTAACTTTTCAGATGTGTTAATGAATGTGGAACAAAAGCAGTTGTGTTTAAAAGGAAAAAAAGGATCAGTAAAATTACCTTTATTATAGTAGCAGGCGTGAACAATAAATGAATTATTCCAAATTGTGGTGTCAGAAATAACCTATTTTTAACTAGAGACTAGCCTCTAGAAAACCTATTGTTGAACTGCTCTGAAGCTATCATTTTAGCTATAAATTACTCTTCTTAAAAATATTCCCTGCTTACAAATCAGACTTACAATGAAGTATTTTTTACCACGTTAAAACAATTTGAACAAAATCTTACCCCACCTAAAAATGACAGTATTTAGTTGACTTTAGCTAGTTGACTCTTCAAAATAAGACCACATAAAAGGGGTAAAGTTTTAATCATTTTTGTAATTCACATGTGAAAAACAAATTAATTCAAATAATTGAATCACTTCCTAGGTGAAAGTTTTTGGAATGCCTCAGGCATCATGTGAAGTACAGCAGTGTTTATAATCTATTTTGGTACCAACAGTTCTCGCTTCAGTAATTCACCAGTAGGTTTTCAATCATCAACGATGCTATCAATTAAAGGGTAAAATAAAACACATTTTTTTAGGGCTATCACGCTACATAAAGGAATTGTCATTAGGGTTTTTTTTTTTCTTTTTCCAAAGAGGTTGTAAACAAAAAAATTATGACTGCCATCTATATTTTGTTATTAGAGTTTAGTTACCTATTGTTTCTTGGAATTTGTAAATTTTTTAGTGGATAGGCTTCAGTAGCAAGTTGGATGCTTCTATAGCTTACTTAGGAGGTGTATTGTGCTATATGAAGACAAAATTAAATGTTAGGCCATATATAGCACAGGCTATATAAAACTTGGAGGTGTGGGACCTTTGGAGGCATTACAGTTAACTATTCATTTAGGCAATGTGCATTTGTTTGACTGGTGTGTAAGTCCTTCTTCCAGGTTTGTACGCTCTTAAACACGTTATTCTACCCTCTCTAACTCCTCCCAGCAGCAAAAGGGAGACACTTCAGCTGGAACAAAATAGTGGAAGAAATGGCGTCTGGGGTTCAGTGGGGATTCGCAGTGTGTATGCAATATTTGCAAGATTACTTTTTATGTTTTTCAGTTAATTAAATAATTACGAAAGAAATCAATGCTTAGTGTCAAGTAGGGAACATTGTATGCTGGTAGAACTGTCCTAGTGGGTCTACTGCAAGTCGCTTAACCTCTCCAGGCCAGTTTCCTCATCTGCAATGTGTAGGAGTTGGACTCAATAATCCTTAAGGTCCATTCCTGCTCTAAATTCTATGCTTTTCTGAATTACTTTAACAGAATGCATTGCTTTCCCACTTTGATCATTTAAATTACATATGCAGTACACCTACTGCAACTGCATGTTGTCTAAAATTGTTTTTCATAAGGTATTATATAAAGAACTAATCCCTCTTGATTTATAAATGTGTGTGTGTGTGTGTAGCCACACATAAAAAGCTAGCAATAATCGGGCTTTCAGAAAATAAACATTTTCCAGTTGTCTAACCTTGAATGTTATTAACTTTCCTATATTACAGGAGATACTACTCGTCAACGAATCAAATTCAGTGATGACAGAGTATGCAAGAGTCACCTTCTCAACTGTTGCCCCCATGATGTCCTCTCTGGGACTGTACGTATTTATTAAATCTATTATTTGATAATTTTATACTATAAAAATGAACTACTAATTTTATTTCTCCTTTTTTTTTTACTACTTGATAAAGTTAATTCCTAGTCAAATTAATATGCAATGAATTTTTAGAAACCTTTTTGTTTTGTTAATCCTCACCTGAGGATATTTTTTCATTGATTTTTAGGGACAGTGGAAAAGAGAGGGAAAGTCAGGAAGAAACATCGATCTGAAAGAAACATGTTGGTTGGTTGCCTCCTGCAGGAGCCCTGACCGGGGCCCAGGCCAGGGAGGAGCCTGCTACCATAGTACATGCCCGTGACTGGAATCAAATCTTGGGGCCCTCTGGTCTGCAGGCAGACCCTCTGTCTACTGAGATAAACCAATGAAGGCTATACAATTATTTTTATACCTTATTTAGGTTGATGATTTAAAACTGTAATAATGGATTCCTGATAAAAATTAATTACTATGCTTTGATTTATAATTTTTTCTATTTCTCGGCAATTTTTCAAAAAACATTTATGCCCAGCTGGTGTGACTCAGTGGTTGAACATTGACCTATGAATCAGGAGATCATGATTTGATTTTCAGTCAGGGCACATGCCCGTGTTTCAGGCTCCATTTCCCAGGAAAGGTGTGTGCAGGAGGCAGCTAATCAATAGTTCCGTCTCATCATTGATATTTCTATCTCCCTCTCCTGCCTTTATCTCTGAAATTAATTGAAATAAATAAAAAAACATTTCTTGTTTGGAATACAGACACAGTAATTCAATAACAATTGCACTTTTAGTTCATAAATAATACAAGTGATTTAAAAAATAGTTCTTTTGAGCAGAGTACACTTTTATACAAAACACTATATTTTTATTAAAATTTGTGTGTATATTGTGGATATAATTATGGGGAAAATGTTGGTAAATACTTAAATTCACACAGCTTAATTGCAAGTGGTGTTGTTACTTAAAAAATTCCTTCATATTGCTGATTCAATATAAAGCTCAATTTAGATCCTATGTCTAATGATCTTAGAGTACATCATTTTAATTTGGAAGATAATCCACATGATGATGGACCTATTTAATGGGACAAAGGGTTTTATTCCCTTTGGCTTGAATTTGTTTGAAATGATTACTCATTGCAGGAGCTTCCTTTATTAGGCTGCATCTGATGATGGAGGAGGACTAGTAAGAGCTGAACATTTAGTTGACTTTATTTCTCATTTGCCAGAAATGACTGAAATGAAGGAAAGACTCTTAACTTTGATTTTTAGAAGTGATTAGTTCCCTTAAAGATATCCAAAATCAGTTTTTTCTTTGTGATAGGAAGATTTAAATGCCCCAAACAGATAGATATCGAGGCATACAATCTTGAAAGCACCTCTTTTTCCATTAGGAAAGACTATTGAAATTATACTATGTTAAAACTAGAGGCCTGGTGCATGAAAATTCATGCATTGGTGGAGTTCCCTCAGCCCAGCCTGCCCCCTCTCACAGTCTGTGAGCCCTCAGGAGATGTCCTACTGATGGCTTAGGCCTGCTCTCTCTAGGCCTAAGCCGCAGTCTGGCCTCCCTCTGCGGGAGATGGTTGGGAAGGCACTGCCCCCATCACCTGGCTGCCACTGCTGGCCCCTGTGGCTTCTGGCTCTCAGACCTCACAGTTGCCAAGGTGTTTTCATCAACATGGATTCCAGTCCCTTCACCGTGAAAAAAATGACAATTTTCTTTAGGCAATTTATTTATTTAGGCATTTATTTTTAAAAATATATATTATTGATTTTTTACAGAGAGGAAGGTGGAAGGATAGAAAGTCAGAAACATCGCTGAGAGAGAAACATCGATCAGCTGCCTCTTGCACACTCCTCACTGGGGATGTGCCCACAGCCAAGGTACATGCCCTTGACCGGAATTGAACCTGGGACCTTTCAGTCTGCAGGCCGATGCTCTATGCTCTATCCACCAAGCCAAACCGATCTCGGCCTTCTTGGATTCTTTATTACCCAAGTTACCAAGAACACCTTGAGTGCATATGGTGAGCTTAGCCAGTGAGAGGTCAGAAAAGGTATTTCCTGTGCAGCTCACATGCAGAGGTGGGACTTCTGGTGCAGCTGTGGCTTTGTCCTGAAGGACATCCCATCTAATTAGCATATTACCCTTTTATTAGTATAGATGAAAAAAGGAGCCTACATTTAAAAATATGTGTATACTACTAAATTTTTAAAAGTATAATACAAATGCCAAAACTGGTTTGGCGCAGTGGATAGAGCTTTGGTTTGCAGACTGAAAGATCCAAGGTTCGATTTCGTTCAAGGGCATATACCTTGGTTGCAGGCACATCCCCAGTAGGGGGTATGCAGGAGGCAGCTGATCAATGTTTCTAATTTTCTCTCTCCCTTCTCTGTAAAAAAAAAGATACAAAAAAAGAATTAAAAATTTTTTAATAAAAAATAATACAAGCAAGGAAATCCAGTTAAGTTTAATACTGTTAAGTTTAACAGTTAAAATAATTTTATTCACTAGCTAAATTGTCACTTCACCTACATTTTGAGAACAAAATTAACAGAATAGCAGAATTTAGGTGTTGTTTTTCTTCGTTTTTGAATAAAGGCCCATCAGTCATAGCAAGACTTTGGCATATATTTTTCAAGTATGGCATTAATAAAAATGTGACAGCACAGTTATACTTTATATTTTAGGTACACATAATGTAATTGTACTCATTTATTTCTTGAAACAATTCTGTGAGGTATGTAATCTATAGTTAGCCTTGTTGAGATGGTGACTTATTAAAAATCATTATGTTGTTTTAAAGTAAAACTGGGACCAAACCCAAATTTTCTGAGATAGAGTCTTATTCAACATGTTTTCTATTTTGTAAGGAGTATGTTAAATAAAAATTTTCCTTGTAAAATTACTGCTGTTGTATTTATAAGATACAAATTTTTTTCAAATTTTAACATCTCTGAAAAATGCACCTCAAACTTGATAGAAAAATATTATATTAATTGGTAACATTTTTATCACTAGTACCGAATTTAATGATGAGGCTTAAAATTGATATCTTGGATTACATGAAAACCAGTTACTAAGGAAAGCCTTCTAAAGGCAGTTGCCAGGGAAACTCTGGACAAGAAATAACTTCCTTTTGTCAGTGTAATAGAGAAGATATTGTTATATGGAAGGAGGGGCTTTAATAGTTGTGAACCTCTCAGAATTTAAACATTTTTAAGTACTGGTTTATAGGACTTTATGAAATTCCAGGATTGCCCTAGTGGAGTGTACTTGAGAACTTAAAACCATCCATGGTGTCTTTCTCATGACCCTTATTACTAAAAGGGTATATTTGTAACAGTTCATCCTATGTAGAAATGGTTTGTAATTACAGAGCTGTGACTTCTCTAACAGCCAGTCTTTGTAGAACAAATGCTTTTCTGGCACATTTTATACTTCTTTATGTGAAAAATGTCTGTGTGCTTTGGTGTTTTTTTGTTGTTGTTGTTGGTTTTTTTTTAAGAGATAGAGGATGAAAAGAACTGAATTGTAACTATTTATTTTTATAATGCTTTTCTTTGCCATATAACTGAAGTTTGCTCTTTAGTTTTCATGACCATGTTCTCAGATCTCACTTTGAGCAGAATATGATTCACCAATATTCTGTATTATTTAACAGGATAATACTTAGAAATGTATTATCAGGCTTTATTCATTGTTAAGTGGTTGAAATTTACATCAAACACTTGATGATAGTATGATTTCTAAAAATGTACTCAACTGACAATCACTATGGAATATTTTTGGAATTCAGTTTGATGAAAATGCCCCTATAATACTTTATCTTTTATTAATCTGATACTCTTATAACTAATTCTTTAGCAAATAAATTATTCAGAGCAGGAAAATGTAAAGCAAAGAATCAAAAACAATTGTGTGTATATAAATATCTTTGGATTATGATTTTTAGAAGAAGCATGAGTATCTCTTATATCTTAGTAACTTACTGTTTTTCAAAACCTTGGGTTGTTTCTCTATTCATCTAGAATATTTTCTTATTTTAGTTCTTTTCTTCCTCCCCTTACACTTGGTTTCTTCCTGTTCTATTCATCCCCTTTCAGTTTTAGGCAAAACAAAAAACCTAAGCAGAGTTGTCTTCCTCATTCCCAATTCATTATTTCTGTTACATAGCTTCCCTGAGGAAAGATAAGTATATTAAATACCTTTAAAAAAATCTTTCCATCTGGTTCTTAGTGATCTAGGGAAAACGTATGTGATACTAATCATTTACAGAAGGCGTTAAATCTAAAGCAGAGACAGTAACAAAAGCTTGAAATTAAGATCTGCAGAGATGGAAATGTATACTCTCATAGTGTGCCTGTCCTAATTCAGAAATGGCTACTACTAATTTTATTATAGCCTTAAACATAGTATAATTTTAGCGTTGACAGGTCATGTCTTCTTGCATAAGATCATGATTTCATAGCTGGGGAAAAATTTAAGGCTCAGAGAAATTACGCTAGTTAGATATATCATAATTAAAGAATCACAATATATTATGCCATATAGGAATCATGGAGTAGTTTAAATCTCAATATTTAAAAATATATATTTTTAGAGAGGAAGGGAGAGGGGGAGAGAGAGAGAGAGACGTCACTGATGAGAATCACTGATCAGCTGCCTCCTGCATGCCCCACACTGGGGATTGAGTCCGCAACTGCTCATGTGCCCTGACCAGGAGTGGAGCCTGTGACCTCTTGGTCCATGGGTCGACCCTTACCTGAGCTAGCCAGTTGTAAAAGTTTTTTGTTGCTTCTTTTTTTGATAACTTTTAGGGCAGTGGCTTTTAGATGTTTCTGAAACCTCTTTGGAGGCTTTACATGGACATGGGGATAGGCCAGTCTTTCCTATTTCAAATAGAATTTTGCACATTTTAAATATAGAAATTTTCCATGAAATTTTGTCTAAATAAAGTCTCAAAAATAGAATTTAAATTTAGAGAACTGATATTGAGAAATAGTCAAGGACAGGGATAAAATTTTATCAGGCTTTTTGAAGTGATTGGATGGGAGTTAAATGTCAAAAAATTCTGACTGAGTTAATTTTATGGTGCCCCAGTAGGTTGTGGGTTTTATCTGAAGTGCAATTTTTACTAATTGAAACTCCTTTATTGCTTCTCTAACTCTTTCTTTTAAGGCCTGGTCTAAAATCAGTTACTTGGGTGCATACAAACCTGAACTTTAAAACTACTGAAGTCTCTTTCATAGTACATATGTAAAAGAGCCATGAAAGTATGGAGAAGCAGAATAAGTGATAAGAAGTAAACCTGCACAAAATTTTCTCAACCAGCCACTAGAATGTAAGTTTCATTATAAGGGCAGGGACATTGTTTTGTTCAGTGCTATCCCCAGCATCTAGAAGTGTTCCTCCATTGTGTTGAATGAATAATTGATACACCCAAAAGTAGAATGCTCAATAAATCTGTTTCAGAAAATATCTTTGAGTTTCAACAATTGATAAATAATTAGTGGGAAATGTGTTACCTTTTAGCAGATGAGTTGGAGACTATCTTTTATTGAATTGCTTATCAAAATAAGATAGCAGTTGTTTCGTAAGCAGATGTGAAAAATTAGTCTGTAGATGTATTATTTTAAAAAATATATTTTATTGATTTTTTACAGAGAGACAGGGAGAGGGATAGAAAGTCAGAAACATTGATGAGAGAGAAACATCGATCAGCTGCCTCTTGCACACCCCCTGCTGGGGATTTGCCTGCAACCAAGGTACATGCCCTTGACCGGAATCGAATCTGGGAAAGCCGATGCTCTAGCCACTGAGCCAAACAGGTTTCGGCGATTTGTAGATGTTTTAAACTAGCAGTCGCCAACTGGTGGTCTGTGGACCACTGGTGGTCCGAGAGGTCCAAAAGGTTGGCGACTGCTGTTTTAAACTATCTCTTCCTCAGAAATAGTTTGTTTTGGGCTACGTTGGTTCCTTCCTTCCTTCCTTCCTTCCTTCCTTCCTTCCCTTCCTTTCCTTCCTTTCCCCTCTCTCCCTCCCTTTCTCCTCACCTAAGGAAATGTTTATTGATTTTAGAGAAAGAGGAAGGAACTGAGAGAGAGAGAGAGAGAGAGAGAGAGAGAGAGGGACATCATTGTGCAAGGGAAACATTGACAGATTGTCTCCAGTACATGCAACCTAGGTATGTACCCTAACTGGGAACTGAACCCAGGACCATTTGGTTTATGGGATAAAACTCCAACCAACTGAGCCACACTGACCAGGGCTACTTTGGTATTTTTTTAACAAGTATTTTTAGCATTGGCCCAGATAACTAACATGTTTGTTTGTTTTTATATTTATGTCATAGTCAAGTTTTAGAGTTTCCCAATTTGCAAAATGCCAGTTAACACAGGTTTTATAAGATTTGGCTTTTGAAGTGTATTATGTTCTTATATTAAGCAATTTTGTTATTTTTATTTTGTTATGTCTATTATAAAAATATGTATTTCTTTAATAAGCATTTTTAGAGACGGCATAAACCAAAATTACATCTGGACCCTAGCCGGTTTGGCTCAGTGGGTAGAGCATTGGACTGCGGACCGAAGGCTTCCGGGTTCAATTCCAGTCAAGTGCACATGCCTGGCTGTGGGCTCTGTCCCCAGTAGGGGGCGTGTAGGAAGCAGCTGATCAATTCTCTCATCACTGATGTTTCTATCTCTCCCTTTCCCTTCCTCTCTGAAGTCAATAAAAAAAACATATCTTTTTAAAAAAATCACAGTTGGTACCAAGAAAATCAGAGGCATATTAAAAGCTTTCCAGTGATGAATAATTAAAACTACTGTTAAACTTGAAAAGCCAAATTTTGAATATAATTTGGGGCATTGTTGGCAAGTTGGTACATTAATGCCCTGAACTGTTCAACCTGGGGGACATATGCTCTTGAGAAATAACCTTTTTTTCTATCATTCTGAACATTCTTGCTAGCATTTGTGTGTTTTTCTTCTTCCTTTTAAAAAATTTTATTTTTAGCGAGGAAGGGGGAGGAAGGGAGGGACAGAGGGGGAGAGACAGAGACAGGGAGAGAGAAAGAGAGAACCTGCCCTACAGAGAACCAGGTGTACATGCCCTACTCTGTAACCATTGAGCAATGCCAGCCAGGGGTGGAAATATATATTTTTTAATGTGATGAGTTCTACCCTGATGTGCAGGTGGCAAGACCAAATGTCCTTCCTTGTACAATCTCTCTAGTTTGCAGATTCTTACTTGTTAGGGGATCTTTAAAAAACATGTGGTGTTTTACTTTGATGTATATAGAACAGAGCACATTGAATTATATCATCCCACAGACTTTTTTAGGTTTGTCACATAAAAAAAAAATCACGTGTGTGTGTGTGGAGAGGGGGGGGAGGGAAGGAGGGAGGGGTACTTGGTTAATGTAATTTGTAAATTTCTCAAATTTAGATAGTTTTTTTGTTCTTTATGATATTAGTTTAATAGTGTATAAGATAATGAAATTTAAGTATTACTGGAATTAAGCAGAGGAAGAAATAGAAAAGAGTGAGCATGAGATGTTTAATGAGGGTTGGATGCAGAAAGTAAAGAGAATTCACAGTAAAAATTAATAAAAAATTGCTTTTCAAGAAGTGATTTATTTTTTCATCTCTGTGAATGTTGCTGATTGGTGCTATCAGCATTCATTCATTTACTCACTCTCACTTAAGTACTTCTTCAGGACCTAATCTTTCCCATGTGTTATGCTGGGGATAAAAAGATGGACACAGGTTTCTGCTTTAGTGGTGGGAGCTTACATTCTCATGTGAGACATACACAACCAAGTGTGAGAAAGGATAATGTGGTTTCAGTTATGACAAAAAAGCATAGCTGGGTGATTTAGATTGTTTTGGGATAGTGGGCTAGTAGCTACTTTGCCAGGGTGGTTGGAGAAAACTTGATAAAATGATATTTAAAGAGAGTTAAATGTGAATAAAAGAAGTCATTCCCGAATCTGAATGAACTTGCCCTATGTTGCTACCACACAGAAATTTTTTGAGGTTTAGAATTGTACATATATGATCAAAAATCTAAAACCCTTAGCCCAGTCACCTCTCCTTTAATGAATAAATCAGACTGGTGTATTCCTTGTTATCTCACTAGTTTTCTTCCCCAGCGTGTTTCTCATTTTTGCCTACCCTTTACCTCTTCCTGGAATACCTTTTCTCTTCTACAGATATAAAACCTGCATGGTTTACTGCACAAAATTGCCTGAGCCTACAGCTTTGTAGCCCCTGAAATTCACCTGCTGATGGTTCTGAGCGATTGGAGCTGGCACTGGCAGCAGGTGCGGGTGGTGGCTTCTGTGCTGGCAGCAAGTACAAGTGCCAGGCAGGACTGTGGCTCATGGGAGCAAAGAATTTTCAATAACCACTAGAAGCTTGCTCTGGTGACAGTGACTGGTGCTCTGCCTTGGTATGGCACCTTCGCTCATCTGCTCCACCCTCCCGCTGTGACCAGTGCCTGCCATTTTTTCACACTCTGTTGCCTGCTGCTGATGGGCCTGCCATGTTCCGTGTGCCCCCCATGGTGGTCAGCGCATGTCACAGTGACCGGGTGTTTGGTTGGTCCGCCTTTCAGTCTATTTGCACATTAGTCTCTTATTATATAGGATCTTTGCATGTCTAGGGTTTGAAATGAATGGCAAAAAGTATTTCCTGTTCTATTCTTTTTTATTTTTCCTGTTTTGTTTCTTAGTTTACTTTGTTTGGGAGATTCCACATATAAGTGAAATCATATAGTACTTGTCTTTTTCTGACTGGCTTATTTCACTTAGCATAATACTCTCTGGGTTGGTCTATCTATGCTGTTGCAAAAGTAAGATTTTTTTCCTTTTTCTTTTTTTATTGATTAAGGTATTACATATGTGTCCTCATCCCTCATTACCCCTTCCAACTCTCCCCTCTTCCCACTTATGCCTCACCCCTCCTGGTGTCTGTGTCCATTGGTTAGGCTTATATGCATGCATACAAGTCCTTTGGTTGATCTTTTCCCCTTACCTCCACCCTCCCCTACCTTCCCTCTGAGGTTTGACAGTCAATGCTTCTCTGTCTCTGGATCTGTTTTTGTTCATCAGTTTATGTTGTTCATTATATTCCACAAATGAGTGAGATTATGTGATACTTACCTTTCTTTGACTGGCTTACTTCACTTAGCATAATGCTCTCCAGTTACATCCATACTCTAGTTTAAAGCAGCCACCTTTTCCTCCTCTTTCTTCTTCCTCTTAAAGAATACCTTTCAGCATTTCATGTAATACTGGCTTGGTGATGAACTCCTTTAGCTTCTTATCTGTAAAGCTCTTTATCTGACCTTCAGTTCTGAATGATAGCTTTGCTGGGTAGAGTAATCTTGGTTGTAGGTTCTTGCTCTTCATTACTTTGAAAATTTCTTGCCACTTCCATCTGGCCTGCATCGTTTCTGTTGAGAAATCAGCTTACAGCCATATGGGTGCTCCCTTGTAGGTAACTCTTTTTCTCTTGCTGTTTTTAATATTCTCTCTTTGTCTTTTGCTCTTGACATTTTAATTATGATGTGTCTTGGTGTGGTCCTCTTTGGACTTTTTTTTTTTTAATTTATTGATTTTTTACAGAGCGGAAGGGAGAGGGATAGAAAGTCAGAAACATCGATGAGAGAGAAACATCGATCAGCTGCCTCTTGCACACCCCCTACTGGGGATGTACCCGCAGCCAAGGTACATGCCCCCGACCGGAATCGAACCCGGGACCCTCCAGTCCGCAGTCCGACACTCTATCCACTGAGCCAAACTGGTCTCGGCTGGATTTCTTTTCTTTGAGATTCTGTGTGCTTTCTGGACCTGTAAGTCTTTTTTTTCACCAGGTGGGAGAAGTTTTTAGTCATTATTTCTTTTTATTTTTAAAATATATTTTATTGATTTTTTTCAGAGAGGAAGGGAGATGGATAGAGAGTTAGAAACAATGATGTGAGAGAAACATCGATCAACTGCCTCCTGCACATCTCCCACTGGGGATGTGCCTGAAACCAAGGTACATGCCCTTGACCGGAATCGAACCTGGAACCCTTCAGTCCTCAGGCTGACGCTCTATCCACTGAGCCAAACCGGTTAGGGCTAGTCATTATTTCTTCAAATAGGTTTTCAGTATCTTTTTTTTTTTTCCAATATATTTTATTGATTTTTTACAGAGAGAAAGGGAGAGGGATAGAAAGTCAGAAACATCGATGAGAGAGAAACATCGATCAGCTGCCTCCTGCACATCTCCTACTGGGGATGTGCCCACAACCACGGTACATGCCCTTGACCGGAATCGAACCCGGGACTTTTCAGTCCGCAGGCTGACGCTCTATCCACTGAGCCAAACTGGTTTCGGCTCAGTATTTTGTTCTCTCTCTTCTTCTTGCACACCCATAATTCTGATGTTGGTACGATTGAAGTTGACCCAGAGGCTTCTTATACTATCCTCAAATTTTTGGATTCTTTTTTCTTTTTGCTTTTCCGGTTGAGTGTTTTTTAACTCTTGGTATTTCAAATCTTTGACTTGATTCTTGCGGTCCTCTAGCCTGCTGTTGGGTCTCTGTATAATATTTTTTATTTCAGTCAGTGTACGTTTAATTTCTAGTTGGTCCTTTTTCATATCCTCGAAGGTCTCGCTGAAGTTATCAACCTTTTCTAGAAACCTCTTGAAAAACCTTATAACCGTGGTTTTGAACTCTATATCCAGTTGTTTTCCGCCATTTCTTTCGTTTGTGATTTGTTTTCTTTGTCCCCGCATTTTGGCTGCTTCCTTGAATTGGTAGGTTAGCTTTGTGTGCTGGGTGTCCTATAGGGGCTCAGTGGCTCAGCCTCCCCTGTTACCTGAAGTGGACACTCTTGGTGCATCCCTTTGTGGAATGTATATACAGCCTTGTTGTAGTTAAGTCCTGATTGTTGTTGTTATCACTGGGAGGAATTAACCTCCAGGCCAATTGGCTGTGAGGATCAGCTGTGTCTATGCTGGGTGACAGCCTTATGTGACAAGACTTGCAAAATTGCAAAAGCCTCTGTGTTCAGCTTAGACAGGGTGGAGTTTCAGGGTGGAACTGACAGCCTTGGCTTCCAGTAAGCCCTGCCCCACGAGGTCACTGGGTCTCAGTTTCCCCAGGCAATCGCTGCAAGCACCTCTGAGAGAAAGGTGCCCTCGAGTTTTGCCTGCTGCCAAATAGTCCAGTCTCTCCCTCAATGAATCTGGACTCCCAGATTCTCACCCGGTACTGGGGTTCAGTGCAGTTGGAACTGGCGTTCACCCTCTGGAGCTTTTGTCTCCTTCCTGCTAGATCAAGCCAGTGGCACACTCAACAGTCTGTCCTCTCTACTTGCATTTGGTGTGCCTCCAGACCTCTGCCTTTTGCCGTTTCCCTGAGTTTCTACCTTATGGTCCAGATTCCCCCCTGTATGGGCCTGGGTTCCCAGGGTCTCACCCGGGACTGGGGTTCAGTGCAGTCGGAACTGGGGTTCAGTGTAGCCCAGAGCTTTGTCAGTCCTCTCTGCGTGTACTCGTGTGCATGCCTCCGGACCTCTCTTCGCCGCTCCCCTAAGGTTACGCATTATAGTCCAGATCCACCTGCCTATGAGCCTAGGTACCCAGGGTCTTGCCCGGAACTGGGGTTCAGTGCAATTGGAACTGGGGTTCAGTGCAGTCTGGAGCTTTTGTCTCCTTCCTGCTCAAGCATGCCAGCCAGACACTCAGCCGCTCTGTCCTCTCCACGTGTGCACGTGTCTCCATACCTCAGGCTTTGCAGCTCCTCTGATTCTCTGTGTGCTTTTCTCTTTCCTTCTAGTTGTAGAATTTCCAGTCAGCCAGCCTTCCCGTGGTTCTGGATGATGTCTGTTTTGTCTTTTAGTTTTCTTTTTTAAGTTGTTGTGCAAGGCAGCAGTTTAGGTGTTTACCTATGCCACCATCTTCGTTTCACCCCATGATTTCCTTTTTTATAGCTGAGTAGTATAGTACTCCATTCTATAAACTTACCACAGTTCTTTTATCCAGTCATCTACTGATGGGTACTTGGGCTGCTTCTAAATCTTGACTATTGTAAATAACGCTGAAGTGAACACAAGGATGCATATATTCTTTCCAATTAGTGTTTTGGGTTTCTTCAGCTGTATTCCCAGAAGTGAAATTTCTGGGTCATAAAGCAGTTCCATTTTTCATTATTTGAGGAGACTCTGTACTGTTTTGCACAGTGGCTCTGCTGATCTGCATTCTACCAACAGCACTTGTGGTCTGCTGTTCTAAAAAATATTAATAAAAAGCAGAAGAGTTTAATTTTAGGGCAATAGTGGCATAACAAACATATCCAGGTTTTGTTATTTCAAGGCTTTTCCTATATTACACTAGGTTTTTTCCCCTTGTTCTTAGACTGGGTTTTGAACCTGAATGGAAAATAAATTTCATAAATATGAGGAAGGGAGAAAGTGAATTACTTGAGAAAAGAGGTGTTCAGGGAGATTAAGTGAATTTCTCAAACTTAAAGTGTTAAGAAGGATTCTTTTTCGTCTGACTTATATCACTTAGCATATACTCTCAAGATCTGTCCATGTTGTCTCAAATGGCAGTATTTTGTCATTCATAGCTGAGTAGTAGTTGGGTGTGGGTGTGTATGTTTGTGTGTGTGTGTATCAATTTTTTAAAATTTAATAATCAGTTGAAGGACACAGGTGATTTCCATGTCTTGGCCACTGTAAATAATGCTGTAGTAAACATAGGGATATATGTATGTTTACAAATAAATTTTTCCAAATTATTTAGATACCCAAAGAGAGATTGCTGGGTCATTTGGTAGCTCTCTTCTTAATTTCTTGAGGCATCTCTGTGTTTCCCATAGTGGCTATACAAATTACATTCCCATCAGCAGTCTATGAGGGATCCTTTTTTCTCCTAGATCCTAACACTTGTTATTTCTGATTGATAACTAGAGGCTCAGTGCACGAAATTCATGCATATGTAAGGTCTGTAGGCCTGGCCTGTGATCAGGGCTGATTGGGGTCTTCCTTCCCCCAGCTGCTGGCTGCTGGCTGGGGTCTTCCTTCTCTTGGCTGCCTTCGTGCCGCTCCCTGGTGGTCAGTACATGTTATAGCAAGCATCTGAACTCCCAAGGGGACAATTTGCATGTTAGCAAATGGGATTAATATATGGGATAACCATTCTAACAGGTGTTAGGTGGAGTCTCAATGTGGTTTTGGTTTGTATTTTTCTTATAACTAGTTACGTTAAAGATATTTTAATGTACTGGTTGACCATCTCTATGTCCTCTTTGGAAAATTGTCCAAGTTCTTGACCATTTTTTAATTGCATTGTTTATTTTTTTGTTGTTAAGTTCTTTATATATTTTGGATATTAGCTCCCTCTGGGAAGTAGCACAAATATCTTTTCCCATTCTGTTGGTTGCCTTTTTGTTTTATTGATGGTTTCTTTTCCTTTTTTCATATTTTTATTGATTTCAAAGAGGAAGGAATAGGGAGAGAGAGAGAAACATCCGTCATGAGGAAGAACCGTTGATCGACTGCCTCTTGCATGCCTCACACTGGGGATTGGGCATGTGCCCTGACTGGGAAGTTGAACCATGGCCTCCTGGTTCATAGGTCGACGTTTAACCACTGAGTCAATGACTATTAATATGTCAATATTTTTTCGCATTTGTTTTTGCTGTATAATGGAAATCTTTGTATGTTTTTGTGTACATTTGCAATTTCAGTGTAATGTCATTTTTACATTGAGAGTATAAATTCATTGATGTAGAAATTAGTCTCATACTATTTTATAATTCCCTTTAGGATTTAGCTTATAGAATCAAGCAAATGTACTAACATAACAAAGCAAGAATATTTGCAAATACTTAGAGCTGTTACTATGTCTGGTTTCTGTCACTGGTATAATCATTGACATATACTGTCATTAGTTTACACTTGGCAGTACACTCTTTTGTTGTTGTTGAGTATAATTTTCCTGTTAACTCAACATTTTCTTCCAAAATTAAAGTATCTTTATTGGCTTTCTGATTGTAAGAATAATATATGCTGATTGGATTTAATTTAACAACTATTAAAAGGTTTAGACAAGCTAACCTTACAGCAATGTCTGTGACTAAATTTACAAAAATGGCATTTTATTGTCTGTCTTTGGCATGTTTTTTCCACTTAGCATTAAGAACACTTTTCTAATGGCTATATCATGTGTCATATGGCTATTCCTTAATTCAGTTAGTCAAACTGCTGTTGCTGGTATTTTAAAATGTTTTTAACTTTTTAGATCAAAAACACTATTGTTAAATCTTAGTGTTTGTTTATCTATATGTACTTATTTTATTGTTTCTCCGAGTTCTTAGAAGTTCAATTCCTTTATCAAATCATTAAGTTTATTTAATAATCATGGGTTGTGCAGAATCTGGTCTTTTATGTAGAATGGAAAAAGAAGAGACATAAACCATTCATTGTTCTCAAGAAGCTTAGAGTCCACTTGGGGAGATAACATTCACTTTTGGAATTTTAAAAGATTATAATTAAAAAGTTCTTAACAGCCTGGCCAGCATGGCTCAGTGGTTGAGAGTCAACCTATGAATCAGGTCACCGTTTGATTCCTGGTCAGGGCACATGTCCTGATTGCAGGTTCGATCCCCAGTGTGGGGTATGTAAAAGGCAGTCTCATTGATGTTTCTGTCTCTTTCTCTCTGCTTTCCTCTCTGAAATCAATAAAAAATAGTTATTTTTTTATAAAGCTCTTAACGATATAAAATGCCATATGGTTATGAGTTATTAGTACCAGGTATAGCTAATTGGTCAAGACTTTAGAAAATGGATTTAGGATGAAAAAGACAAAATACAATAGCATGGGCTATTGTAGCTTACCCTTAACCCCCAAATCTTTAGGGCTTTGGCCCCAAAATCTACGGTGAGCCATGCTAGATTGTAAAGCTGTAGGTGCTCATGGCCCAGGAAAGTGAAAAGCCCAAGTAGTCTAATTCCTGGAGGAGAGGAGCACTTAGGAATAAGAAAGGAGTAGCTGGAATTGCTTAAGAAGGAAAGTAGTACAAATAAAGAAATTTGCCCAATTAATAGCTTTTCCCCCCGTTTACAGTCTTAAGTACTTGTCGATTACTTAAAATACCAAGAATAAACTTACAGAAAGAACTTAATTATTAAGTAAATTACTTAAGCTTAAAAATACAAAACTCTTCATGTGGCTTTTATCACAAAATCATTTTAAGTGAAAACATTTTATTTTGTTCAGTTTGAAGCTCACTTGTTCAGAAAAGTAGCAACAAACATCTGTACACTTAATATTCAAAGCACTGTTGTACATCAGTGATGAAGTCAGGATTGATTTGGCATTGGAGAGGTCCAGTTAGTCATGCTGTGGTTCTATCGTGGGTCCCTCCCAGGTGGCCTTTAAAAAAAATTATATCTATATTGATTTCAGAGAGAAAGGCAAAGGAAGAGAGAGGTAGAAACATCAGTGATGAGAGAGAATCATTGATTGGCTGTTTCCTGCATGTGCCCTACTGGGGATGGAGCCCACAGCCCAGGTATGTGCCCTGACTAGAATTGAATTATGATCTGGTTCACAAGTGATGCTCAACCAGCTGGGCCCTGCTGGCTTTTTAATTAGATGATTAGAGTCATAGAGAACATTAACATAGGCGTACATTCTCTTCACTCACTTTTACAATGGTTGATGATTGTTGGATTTTATTTGGCTTGTTTTTTATGATAAACTAGAGGCCCAATGCATGAAGATTCATGCAAGAATGGGCCTTCCTTTCCCTGGCTGCTGGCACCTCCTTTGCTCTGGTCAGAGACACCTTTCTGCCTTCCCACACTGCCCAGAGGCCCGGAGCGGCTGAGGTGGTGCAGAATGCCTGCCTTCTGCTCCACCTTTCACTTCTTGGCACCTGCATATGCAAACTACCATCTTTGTTGGGTTAATTTGCATAGTCACTCCTGATTGGCTGGTACAGTCAATTTGCATCTTATTCTTTTATTAGTGTAGACTAGAGGTCCGGTGCATGAGGTGTTGGATGTTCCTTAGCCTGGCCTGCATTGTCTGGCAGTCCGGGAGCCCTCGGGGGATGTCCCGACTCCTGTGGAAGTGGGAGAGGCTCCCACCACTGCTGCTGAGTGGCGCTTTCCCTGTGGGAGCGCACTGACCACCAGAGGGCAGCTCCTGTATTGAGTGTCTGCCCCCAGTGGTCAGTGCTCATCATAGCGACTGGTCATTCTGCCATTGGGCTGAAATTGGCTTTGCAACCTCCTCCAAGGGGTCCCAGATTGTGACAGGGCGCAGGCCAGGCCAAGGGAGCCCACCAATGCTCAATGGAGGCTGGAGAGGGACGCAGGAGGTTGGCCAGCTGAGGAGGGATAGCGGGAGGGTTCCAGGGCATGTCCGGCCCGTCTTGCTCAGTCCCAATAGGCCAGACCCCCACAGCAAGCTAACCTAATGGAAGCATTTGCCCCCCTGTTGCTCAGTGCACGTTGTAGTGACTGGTCGGTTGGCTGGCCAATTGTCCCCTGGTGGTCAGTGCGTGTTATAGCGGTGGTTGAGCAGCCTTAGCATAGCATTAGCATATTATGGTTTGGTTGAATGACTGACCTGACAGCATATTAGGCTTTTATTATATAGGATACGCCTTATATGCATGGCACAGTACCACAGTAGATGCTTAATCATGATGGTATGAACAGGGGGAAATAAACGATTAGTATCTATAATTTTGAAAATCTGGCTGAAACTGGTTTGGCTCAGTGGATAGAGCATCGGACTGCAGACTGAAGGGTCCGGGTTCGATTCCGGTCAAGGGCATGTATCTTGGCTGCGGGCACATCCCCAGTGGGGGGTGTGCAAGAGGCAGCTGATCGATGTTTCTTTCTCATCGATGTTTCTGGCTTTCTATCCTTCTCCCTTCCACTATGTAAAAAATCAATAAAATATATTAAAATATATATATACATAATTTTGAAAATCTGCCTTGCTCTTTTGTCCTGTTAGTTCCATAAAATAAGCACAGGCTATTGTAATCCTCCCCAACCCCCCAAATCTTTATTATAGCTAGGCCTTTCTAGGGCTTTGGCTCCAAAATCTATAGTGAGCCAGGTTAGACTGTAAAGTTGCAGGTGCTCATGGCCCAGGAAAGTGAAAAGCTGAGGAGCTAGAAACACTTAAGAAGGCAAGCAGTATAAGCAAAGGAGATAACCCAAGATGAGAAGACCTTCCAAAGCTCAGATAAGTTTTGTCCTGGGTGCATTCTGACCACTCTTGATTGTTAAGCCCAGGACCCCCCTGTGCCAAATGTTCTTTTCTGTCCTCTTTTCCCAGATTGGTTTATTCAACAAATATTAAGTATTCCTCCGTACCAGGCTGGGGCCCCTCTTCAGAAGCTTTCATCAGTATTGTTGTAAAGGTCCCTGGGTCCAGGTTAAGAATCACTGCACTGGATCAAAAACATTTCTAATGGTGACCGCTTACTAAGCTTTTATGAAATAAGTATAGCCCCTCCTGAGCAACTATAGCTGTGGAAATAGATACAGATGTAAAAAGAATTGTTGGAATGATTAATGTTAAGGTATTAAGAAATCAGTTGGCCCTTGTAGCCAAGAGGGTAACAACATTCTTTGGCCATTAACTTCTTTCATTCATGTCTTATTTTCCTGCATTTTAAAAAGAGTGTTAAACTTTTTTCAACGACCTTTTCTTCATAAATGTTTCTTAATAAGCAGCCTTAAATTTCCATACATCTATAGAAAGTTTCAGTTGCTATTACTGGAAAACCCCTTGGTTTGTTATAGCCTATAGAATAATGAATGAGATCCTGGAAATGAGGCCTGGAAAAACACCACATCCTCAGCAACACAGTGATACTTTAGAGCCATTATCGTAAGGCCTTTTTTAATTTGGTGAATTTTTCTTATAATTTCCCACAGGATAGATAGCTTTGAGGACATTGTTTACTTAGTTTTTCACATTTGTTCCTTCAAGTAATTAAGAAGTGAGATAATAAAGTTCTACAGAGAAACTCTTTTTATATAGTCATAAAAATCTCAAGAGTTGAAAGAATAAGCTACCTGATGGTTGAATTCTTTCCTCAGTATCCTAGAAAAATGGTTTTCTAAATTATATTTGAATCTCATTCATCTGGTAGCTCAGTAAGTCCTGAGAAGCTTAAATGTTTTCTTACATTGAGAGAGTTACAATATGACTCTATAAAGTCCTTTGGGGCCATAATAAAATTCGTTTTATTTTATCCTGAAAAGTTCTTTTTTATTTTTTTATTATTTTTTAAAATATATTTTATTGATTTTTTACAGAGCGGAAGGGAGAGGGATAGAAAGTCAGAAACATCGATGAGAGAGAGACATCGATCAGCTGCCTCTTGCACGCCCCCTATCAGGGATGTGCCCGCAGCCAAGGTACATGCCCTTGCCGGAATCGAACCCGGGACCCTTCAGTCCGCAGTCCGACGCTCTATCCACTGAGCCAAACCGGTCTCGGCCTGAAAAGTTCTTAACATCATGATTCTTCTTCAGCTAATTCTTTTTTTTAAATATATCTTCATTGACCTCAGAGAGGAAGGGGGAGAGAGATAGAAACATGAGGAGAGAGAGAATCATTGATCGGCTGCCCCCCTGCAAGCTCCCTATTGGGGATGGAGCCTACCACCCGGGCATGTGTCCTTGGTCAGAATTGAACCTGGGATCCATCAGTTGCAGGCTTATGCTCTATCCACTGAGCCAAATCAGCTAGGGCCAGCTAATTATTTCTTTACTTGTACTTTTTGGTATGGTTTGGTTTTGAGACGTTTTGTTGGTTTATTTCCCTTTTGAAATGTGTTAGCATATAAAATGTGTCTTTTGGAGGAGAGAGGGTTTGCTTTTAAAACCAGCCTTTAGTAAGATTTGTCACATTGTTTGGACTATAACCCTGTAAGTTTATTTATCTCAGCGATGCCACCCTCTAACCTTTACTTTTGAGAAGTTTTTTTGTCTAATTTTCTGCTCATACCTAGTTATTTGTAAATTTGTCTTCGTAGATATAGCTAGCTATAAGATTTCATGTTGTTTTAAAATTTTATCTGGCCCATCAGTGTTTGTGAATTTTAATACAGTGAATTCACTGTCTTTGAACATGACATAATATAGAAAATTGATATTTGTTACAAACATATCCATGTTGTTGCTAGAGCTTTTTTTCTCTAGTTTTGTTCAGATTCAGACAGGCTTTTTGTTGTCAGTCTGTTCTTAAGTACAAAAATGATCACTGTTCTCATTTGTTGGTAGATAGAATTGATGTCCTTTTTTTTGTTGGCGCCATGTTTAATACTTGTTTATGAAATTTTGTAATTAGAAAGTCCATAAATAAAGAAGCATATGTATGACTTATATTCTATGGAGTACTATGATTATTAATGAATTTTTGAAAAAATGTGTTTTCTGTTTAATGTGTCCCTTTTTTTTTTCCTTCTTAGAGAATGGATCTTGGAGAATGTTTGAAAGTCCATGACCTGGCTTTAAGAGCGGATTATGAAATTGCATCCAAAGAACAAGATTTTTTCTTTGAGCTTGATGTATGTGATTTTATTTTAATGAATTACATTATCTGTCAAAATATAACATTTGTGAATATGGTTTTTTCTCTTAATAGGGAAAGGCTCTTAGCAAATTATCTTCTTTATGGTTATATGAAGGTTCGTACTAAAATAAAGTGAGATCATGTACTAATTCCTGACTAACAGTTTTAGAAAATATAAGATGAAACTGGGTATTTTAGGAAAATATGTAAAGTAATATAATTTATATACAGGATGTCTCAAAAAATGTGTATGCACACAGCTGATAGCTCAGTTTTGAAAAGGAAATGTTTATTGTTAGGTTTTTTGTTGTTGTTGTTGATATATTTTTATAGATTTCAGAGAGAAGGGGAGAGGGAGAGAGAAACATCAGTGATGAGAGAGAATCATTGATTGGCTGCCTCCCTGCAGGTTTCACATTGGGGATCAAGCCTGTAACCCAAATGATTGATTCTCAACTACTGAGCCACACGGGCCGGGCTGTACGTTTGTTTATTTAATTTTGTTGTTGTTAATCCTCAACCTGAGGAAACTTTTCCATTGATTTTTACTGGGGATTGAGCATTAATCAGAATCATACCCGAGACCCTTTCAGTCCATGGGTTGATGCTCCAACCATTGAGCCAAACCAGCGAGGGCAAAAATGAAATGTATTTTAATAAACCCTGCCTTTATTATTATTCGAAGTGTGTATAAACATTTTTTTTAGTATACCCTATATTCTTCTGAAAATTAAGTATATTTTTCTCAATAAAGTAGTAATTAAGGAAGGTATCAATTTGAACAAATATAATCCAATTTCTATTGCATGTAAGGCTTTTTAATCTCCTGGATTTTTATATTCATCATCTTGTTTATTTTTTAAAATTGTTATTGATTTCAGAGAGGAAAGGAGAGGGAGAGAGAGACAGATACATCAGTGGTGAGAGAGAATTATTGATTGGCTGCCTCCTGCATTCCTCACACTAGGGATTGAACCTGCAATCCAGGCATGTTCCCTGACCAGAATCAAACCAGAACCTCCTGTTCATAGCTCAATGCTCAACCACTGAGCCATATTCATTTGTACCTGTAAATACATACATAGAGAGGGAGAGTATTAAGGACAATGTTGTTTTTAAATGTAAAATAAGGATTATTACATTAGAAATCTGACTATATTGTGTGTATTTTAAATATATATATATATTTTTAAAAATATGGAACACCATGAATTTGCGTGTCATCCTTGAACCAGGAGTCATGCTAATCTCTGTATGGTTTCAGTTTTAGTATATGTGAGCACTTCTTAAAAACAAACATGAGAATTGTATTAAAATAGGGAAACATTTTTTATGTTTACATAAAATATGCCAGTCAGCATTACATAAAACATACTGATAAGCATAGATCTTATGCTAGTTTTGTAAGTGAGGAGATTGGCATTTTATTGGCTTTGGGAGATAATTAGTTCGGAATTTCATTTACTTCTGAATTTCCAAGAATTTCTTTTAATGGAAATAAAAACCGTCTATGTAAATGCAATTTAATACATGGCTGGAACATTTGGGGGAAACAAATACCTTACAGTAATTGGGTTATGATTTATACACACTGCATAAAATACAGAAAATTTCTATCTAGATGTAAGGGTGCGAAAATTTAGGTTATTTTCAGTCTTTTTTTCTGTTATAGTATGATAATGTATTTTTACTTATCAAGTGTATAGAGTATGTTTCTAGAATAACTGAGTCAGAGAGTAATTTCGCCAAGTTGCTCTTCATTAGAAGTATCAATTTATACTCCCACCAATAATATATGAGATTATCTACTTCCCATCTGGCCACAAAGTGTGTTTTCAAGATTTATTTGCAACTTTGATAGACGAAATGTGTAATATAAGAAATGTGCATTTCTCTTTGAATGAGTTTGAACAATTTCATATATCTAAGATCTGTTTATATTTCCTTTTTAGTGAACTGTCAGTTTACAAATTTTTTTTTTGCTATTGGTTAATCTTTGTCAATATTTATTTTTAGTTGATTTGTACTAACTTGATATATTATGAAAGTTTGTCCTTCCCTCAGTTAATACTTAGCATCCCCCCCTTTTTCTTTTGGTAGTTATGGGACTTGTAGAATACTTTTAGTTATCTAATTAATCTATTTTAATTATCTATTGGATTAATTAGGAAGGCCTTCCTTATTCTGAGGTGATGAGTTCTCTATCATTTTCTTCTAATTTCTTTCCTGCTTTTTACTTTCAGTAAATTTTTGGGTTAACCAACCATTTTTAGAATTTGATACGTGCCAAGTAAATTTATATTTTTAAATAAAACACTTGTATTTTAAATTATACATACACATACATACATATATGTAAATAAAATGGAAATATTAGCCACAGCTGTCAGCTGGAAAGGAAGTGAGATTCTTGATCACTTTTTAAAAATTGCTCACCCACAGATATGTCATTGATTTAACAGTGTAACTTTTGAGTAAAGATATTTCTGAAGAATATTGATTTTTCTGGACATAATTGTCTTTTAATTGAACTATGTAGGCTATGGATCATCTGCAGTCATTTATTGCCGATTGTGATAGAAGAACAGAAGTGGCCAAGAAAAGATTAGCAGAAACTCAAGAAGAGATTAGTGCTGAAGTTGCAGCAAAGGTAACAATTTTAATCTTATCTTTAAAAAAAATTTTTTTTATTGATTTAAGAAATAAAAATATTTCTTTATTGATTTCAGAAAGGAAGGGAGAGGGAAAGAGAGAAACATCAATGATAAGAATCATTGATTGGCTGCCCCCTGCCCATCCCCACTGGGATCGAACCCACAACCCGGGCATTTGCCCTTGGCTGGAATCAAACCTAGGACTCTTCCGTCCGCTGGCCATCACTCTATCCACTAAGCCAAATGGGCTAGGGTGTCAATTTTTCAATAGTACAGAATATAGTTTCATCTCTTAATTTTTTATTTTGAAAAATTACATTCACAGAAGCTTGCAAAGACAAATGGGAAATTCTATGTATTCTTCCTCTAGCTTTCCCTTATGTTAAGATACCTTACACAACCAGTACAATGTCAAAGGCAATAAATTAATATTGGTCCAGTCCTTGTATTTTATTCAGATTTCTTTTGTGTGTAGCTCTACACAGTTTTATCACATGTGCAACTTGGATAAATACTATAATAATTAATAGTAGCAGTATCATCACAAAGCTCCTTCATATTAATCCTTCATAGCCACACATGCCATCCTTTCCCTACCCCCTTTCCCTACCACTAACTTATTTTCTGTCTTTATAATTATACCAGGGGCCTCGTGCACAAATTTGTGCACCTTGAAAGGAACTGTGGGCCACGAGGCTGCAGTGAGCACTAGGGTGGGTGGGTCTCAGCTCATCCTCCACGCCCACCCTGGCTCCTTCCACTGCAGCTCCCGGTCCCCTGTCTGCTGGCAGCCCTGCTCCTGCCACCACCGCTCCAATGCTGATAGTGCCCTCCCTGCTTGCACCTGCTGAAGGTGTGGAGCAGTTGGGGCCAGAACCAGCAGCAGGTGCAAACAGGGCCAGCACTGTCAGTGGGCTGGAGTGGCAGCTGCTACCCCAATTGCCCCTCAGGAGGCGGGGGAGGTGGAAAAGCCCTGAGGGGCAGTCAGGGCTAGCAGCCACCACTCATACTCACTGCTGGCTCTGAGCTATCAGCACCAGCAGTGGGTGTGAATGGGGGGCGGAGCTGGCAGCAGGAACAAGCACTGGGAGAGACTGTGGTGTGTGAGAGCAAAGAATTTTCAGTAACCACCAGCGGATCACCTTGATGACAGTGACTGGCGCCCCCGCTGCCGACACCCACCATGTTTCTCACTCTGATGCCTGCTGCCGATACCTGCATGTTGCAAGCACGCCCCCTGGTGGTCAGTGCATGTCATAGTAATCGTTTTTTTTTTGGTTCCACTGTTCATTCTATTTGCATATTAGCCTTTTATTATGTAGGATTGTTTCACCTAATATTCACATAATTGGAGTCATGCATATGTATCATCTTAAGATTAGCTTTTTATACTCAACACAACTTGAGATTCATACAAGTTGTTTTATCAGTAGTTCATTCCTTTTTATTTCTGAGTAGTATCCCATGGTATGGATATATTGCAGTTTAACCACGCAAATATTGAAGGGGGCATTTGGGTTGTTTCCAGTTACTGGCTAATATCAATACAGCTGCAGTAAACATTCATGTACAGATTTCTGTGTGGACATAATTTTTTATTTCTCTGGGATAAATACCCAAGACTCCAATTGCTAGATCATAGGGCAAGACCATTTTTAGTTTTGGAAGCAAGTACCAAACTTTTTTTCTAGAGTGGCTGTACCATTTTACATCCTACCAGCAATGTGTTAGTAATCCACTTTCTTCACATTTGTACCAGCATTTTGATGATGTCACTGTCTTATCCATTTTGAAAGGTGTGTTACTACATCTCATTGTAGTTTCAGTTTGCATTTCCCTAGTAACTAATGACTTGGTACATTATTTTCATGTGCTTATTTGCAAACTGTATATTCTCTTCAGTGAATGACTGTGTATGTCTTATGCCCATTTTCCAAATGGAATGCTCATTCTTTTTTATAAATTTAAAGAGGGGAAAGGAGAGGGAGAGAAGTGTCAATGTAAGGGAGATACATCAATCTGTTGGCCTCGTGGGCATGCAACCTGGGCATTTGCCCTAATCAGGAATTGAAACAGTCTCCTTTTGGTGCATGGGACAACACTCAACCAACTGAGACACACAGGCTAGGGCAAGAATGCTCATTTTTTAAAAAAAATATATTTTATTGATTTTTTTACAGAGCGGAAGGGAGAGGGATAGAAAGTTGGAAACATCGATGAGAGAGAGAGACATCGATCAGCTGCCTCTTGCATGCCCCCCACCGGGGATGTGCCCGCAGCCAAAGTACATGCCCTTGCCGGAATCGAACCCGGGACCCTTCAGTCCGCAGTCCGACGCTCTACCCACTGAGCCAAACCGGTCTCGGCAGAATGCTCATTTTTTAAATGTTGAGTTTTGTCTACTCACTACTTTTTTTTTTTAAATATGTTTTTATTGGTTTTCGAGAGACGGAAGAGAAAAACATTGATGTGAGAAACATCAGTTGGCTGCCTTCCACGTGCATTCCAAATGGGGCTCAAACCAGAAATCTTTGTAAGAGCCTTGATCTGGAATTGAACCAGTAACCTTTGGTGCAGAGTATAAGCCTCAACCAACTGAGCTACACCTACCAGAGCAACTTAAAAAAAAAAATATTTTGCTGTGAACTTATACACAAGAGTAGAGAAAAATACAACAGATCCTAACGGATTCAAAGCTGTCAGCTTTCTGTTTCATTATTTTACTAGAGGCCTATTGCACAAAATTCGTGCACTAGGGGGTCAGCACCCTCTCACAGTCCAGGACCTCTTGGGGGATGCCCGCCTTCTGGTTTAGGCTGGCTCCCCAGTCATCTGGCAGGTGGACGTCTCTCTCGCTCTCCGAGACCTCTCGCACTCCGAGACCCCTCGCTCCTTACTGCCCACTTGCTCCTTAGTGCTGCTGTGGAGGCAAGAGAGGCGCCAACTGTGAGCCTGGCTTCTGGCTGAGCAGTGCTCCCCTTGTGAAAGCTCACTGACCACCAGGGGCAGCTCTTGCTTTGAGCATCTGCCCCCTGGTGGTCAGTGCACATCATAGCGACCAATCCTTGTGGTTGTTTCGCCATAATGGTTGCTTAAGCTTTTATTATATAAAATAGAGGCCCGATGCACTAAATTTGTGCACGAGGGTGGGGGAATGTCCCTTAGCCCAGCCTGCACCTTCTCCAATCTGAGACCGCTTGAGGGATATCCAACTGCCCATGTAGGCCTAATCCCGGTAGGATTAGGCCTAAGTGGGCAGTAGGATCGGGCCGAAACGGGCAGTCTGACATCCTTCTCATAATCCAGGACTGCTGTCTCCTAACTGCTCACCTGCCTGTCTCCCTGATTGCCCCTAACTGCTTCTGCCTGCCAGCCTGATCACTAGCCAGCCACTACTCTGCCAGCCTAATTGATGTCTAACTGCTCCCCTGCCAGCCTGTTTGCCCCCAACTTCCTTCCTCGGCCAGCCTGGTCACCCCTAACTGCCCTCCCCTGCAGGCCTGATCGCCCCTAACTGCTCTCCCTTGCAGGCCTGGTCCCTTCCAACTACCCTCCCCTTCTGGCCTGATTGCCCACAACTGCCCTCCCTTGCAGGGCCTGGAACCTCCCAATGACCCTCCCCTACTGGCCATCTTGTGGTGGTCATCTTGTGTCCACATGGGGGCAGAATCTTTGACCACATAGGGGCAGCCCTTTTGTGTGTTGGATTGATGGTCAATCTGCAAATTACTCTTTTATTAGATAGGATAGAGGCCTGGTGCATGGGTGGCAACCAGCTGGTTTGCCCTGAAGAGTGTCCCAGATCAGGGTGGATGTTCCCTTGGGGTGAGGGACAGCCTGGGCAAGGGGCCTGTGGAGGTTTGCAGGCCAGCCATGCCCCCCAGTTACCTAAGTGGAGGCCTTGGTATTTGGGGTTAATCTATGTCTACAATTGAAACTTTGTAGCCTGGAGCGGAGCCAAGCCTTCTGCTCGCTCCATGGCAGCAGCCATTTCTGTTTGAAACTTTGTTGCGTAGAGTGGAGGTCTAGTAACAGCAGGCTGAAAGCTTGGCTTCCTCCGTTGCCAGGGAAACCCAAGCCTCTGTTCTCTCCAGCTCAGTGGCTGCCACCATTTCTGTATCTTTTATAACTGAAAATTTGTAACATTGAGTGGAGGCCTAGGCAGGCAATGGCAGGTGTAAAGCTTGGCTTTCTCTGTTGCTGGGGAAACCCAAGCCTTCCTCCTGCTCTCAGTGGCAGCAGCCATCTTGGTTGGGGTTTATTTGCATAATCTCCTGATTGGCTGGTGGGTGTGGCAAAGGTATGGTCAAATTTGCATATTACTCTTTTATTAGATTAAATAAGCAACTTCTAGATGTCCTATTTCATTTCTAAAATATAACCACAGAGTCATATCCATTAAGTTAACAAGATTTAAAAATTAATACACACAGTGTGTTTCTTTTTCCTATATAATTGGTATGGTCTAATCAGAATTCAGAAAAGGTTCATATATTGCATGTTGTTGGTTTGATGACTTACTACTTTATAACATTCTGTACCATTCATTCCATGTATTTTGGTACATTTTATGAAAATGCAGAATGGGATAGTAATCCAGGTAGGATTTACATGACAGCATTAAATACTGTAGTGCTTAGATATTGTATGTACAAAGGGAAATGGATTCCCTTATTTGTGAAAAGGTTACTTTCAACAAACTTTTTCTGAAAAGTTCTCTGAAGATGAGGATTATAAAGGTGGACATACTAAAGTACTCTCTCATGATTGAAAGGGATCTACAATTGCTGGCTAGACCCCAAGCTGTATTGGTTATCCATCACTACCAAAATGCAGTTTAACAAACTACCTCAAAATTCAGGGACTGGAAACAGTGTTTATTTAGCTCATTGACTACTGATTTAGGCTGAACTTGACTGGACATTTATTCCTGTCTTAGTGGGGCTCTCTCCCTTGTCTTCCAGTCAGCTGGAGGTTACTGAACTAATTTCTCAGGGTGAGAGTTGAGATACAAAAGCATCAACTTCATTCTTGAATAAGCACTTTTCAAGCCATTCCTTGTGTCATGTTTGCTACTGTCTTGTTAACCAAAGCCAGTTAATTAGGTGGTCAAGATCAGATTCAGAATATGATGATACTCGGTAAAATAGCAAAGAACATGGGTACAGGGAAGGATGAAGAGTTTGGGGCATTAATGCAGTCATTCCATGACAGATATTTAAAGAAAAATACCACTTTGTTAAAGAGGTACTGATAATAGAGTTGGGAATTTCTTCAAGGGGCGAATATCTTGGATTGAAGGAAATTTGAGAAGTAAAGATTATTTGAGAAATAAGTCTTATTTTTTTGAGACCAGATATCCATATCAAATTAGAAACTTCTTTGCTAATATAATTGACCACATAGAATAAATACTTACTATGGCCAAGAAATAGACTTACGTGTATCTATCGAGTGCCATTAAAAGAAAAGGAATGAACTAGGATAATGATGGTGCTGAGGAGGAGGAAGAAGAGGAGACATCAAATCCCAAGGAAAAAAATAATCCCAGTGAAAAAACATGGACTAAGAGAGATGGGTTGTTACTATTATACTAAAAATCAATGTGCTGCACAATTTATGTGCAAGGCACATTTTCTTGTTTCTCATAGCTTTGTGAGATATTTAATCCCTACTACTCAGATGAGGAAGTAGATTCAGGTGAAATAATATGACCAAAATTGTATACCTAGTAACTGACTTGCCAGATAACTAAAGTAATACCTTTGCTTCAGAGAACTCACCAGCACCAGTTTATATCTTTAACTCATATTTGAGCTAATGCTGTTTGTTGGGTATTGGAAATACAAAGATGGGAAATATAGTTATCTTTAATGTGTTATCCTATCTAATAAAAGTAAAATGCAAATTGACCATGCCTTTGCCACACCCACAAGCCAATCAGAGTGAGTATGCAAATTAACCCAACCAAGATGATGGTTAAGTTGCATATCTGCATGCAGAAGACCATGTGAAAGGAAGCCAAGCACTGAGAAGGGAGCAGAGCTGCGGAGAATTAAGCAAGCGGGGCAGGGGAGAAGGGAAGGGAGCAAGGCAGAGGAGACAGGAGAGAGTGAGGTAGTGGAGAAGGGAGCGAGGCAGCAGAGAAGGGAGGGAGCTTTGCTAAGGCCACAGGAAGCTCTGTTCTTGCAGGAATCTTCCTGCAACGTGTTCCTATATGTAATTGTTGTAAAAGATACAAAGGTAACACAAAAGAGGATTTGGCTTCCTGCTTTTGTGTGTAAGTGGAGGTGAAATATAGTGATTGATTAAGAATGCTTCACAGAATAGATTACAATTGGATCTTCTTCAGTGAATACTAGGCAGGCAATTGAGGTAAAGGGATGGCATTCCAAGAAGAAAAGATATTTTGTATTTGGAATATACTACCAAAACCAAGGTTGCAAAGTGATAGTTTAGAGATCAGATGTATCCTTGACCTCACCAAAGTGAAGGAGGCAAGCTCAAGACATCCTAATGTTTCACGAATTTATGATGTGCCCAGAAAACGTTGCTTATAATTATATTGCCTCATTGAACTTTGATACTTGGCTTTTTATTCATGATCTTCTTTTCTGTTACTTTTAGGCAGAACGTGTTCATGAGTTAAATGAAGAAATTGGTAAATTGTTGGCTAAGGTGGAACAATTAGGAGCCGAAGGAAATGTGGAAGAATCTCAAAAAGTAATGGATGAAGTAGAGAAAGCACGGGCAAAGAAAAGAGAAGCAGAGGTAACTAAATTCTTAATGTTGGTCTGTAGAGCCTTATTAGCCATAATTCCTCACTGGAGGAGTGAGGATATTTTATCCATTTTTTTAGAGAGAATAGAAGAGGGAGGTGGAGGGGGAGGGAGAGAGAGAGAGGGAGAAAGAGAAAAGAAACATTGATGTGAGAGGGACATATTGGTTATTTGTCTCCCGCTTGAGCCCTAACCAGGGCCAAGGATTGAACCTGCAATCAAAGTAACGTGCCCTTGACCTGGAATTGAACCTAAGTCTTTTGGCCCCCAGATCAGCAATTTAACCACTGAACAAAACTGGCCGGAGCAGTTTCTACTTCTCAGAACATATATAATTAGTCCATGTCATATTAATGGGATATATATAAAAATTAGTAGTTTTTGGGATTTGGAGCCATTGATAGGAAGTTTATAGCTGGTAAATAAAATTAACTGAACTAGCAAGTCATACACAGCAGTCATTTGTGTCTGCATGCACACACACACTGCATATATCTGTTACTCTGATACCCTATTCTCCATTTTACATCCGTTCTACTCGAGCATTCTCCCTTCTCTTCCCACTCAGTACAGTCCACGAGCGCCTTGTGAGCCTCAGCTCTTCTCCCACACAGTTAAAATCTGATGTCTCGCACACAAAATCCTATTTCGTTTTTTAAGAAATTGAATGCCTTCATACGAGATTGTATTTTTCACTTTTGCAGTAGTCTCCATTGCTTGTAACTGCATCATACCTGGGTTTAATTTGTTGTTACAGCCTTAAGGCAGAAGCTTAGGTTATTGATTTTAGACCATTTAATGTTTTATGTTTTCTTCTAAGCACAACTATAGCTGCATCCCACAGATTTTCATTGTAATTCAGTTAAAAACATTTACCTATTATTGCTTGTGATTTCTTTTCTCCTCTTCCCCTCCTTCTCCTCTTTTCCTTTCCCTTCCTCCTTTGATAGCATATACAGTTGATTAACACAGATTTTGTATGTTATATGTATTCTATACAATATTCTTAAAATAAGGTAGTGAAATGAAAATATAATATTACACTGTATTGATGTTGTAAGTTTGTCATCGGCAGTACCAACATCAGTACTGTCTTCTGATACAAAATACTATAGATGTTTAACATATAACTAACACTAGACCACAAAAATGAAAAAGATAATGGGAAAAAAATTTATTTACAGATATAATAATAATTTATGCTAAAATAATGGAGAAGCAATAATAGTCATCTGATGGCACACATAATTACTGAAATTCTATGGCACACCAAAAAATAATTTTCTCCCAATCTGTCAAAAAAATAGGTATAATTTTAATTCATTTACACTGGATGGCTGTTGTTATGTTGGTGGTGTCTTTTTTTTTTTTTTTTTTTTGTCTTTTATTAAAGTTTTTTTTTTAGAGAGAGAGGAAGGGAGAGTGGAGAGACAGACATTGATGTGAAAGGGAAACCTCAATTGATTGCCCCCCTTATAAGCCCTAACTGGGGGATCGAACCTGCAACCTTTGGTGTATGGGACCACACTTCAACCAACACACTGATCAGGGCTGTTGTCATTTTTTTATTTGGCAGTCTAAGGAAAAAGAGGTCAGTGGCCCTGACTAAATAGGTATCGCATGCTTAAAAATTTTTGCAGCATACCGGTTGAAAATCTCTGGCCTAGTGTAATCAGTAAGATTGCTTCACAATAGCCTAGCCTATACACTAATGAATAATTATAAAATTTTAATGGTACACAGTATTCCAAGTCATATTCATAATATAGTATTGGAAACATTTTATATATATATTTCTTTTAATTGATTTTAGAGAGAGGAAGGGAGAGGGAGAGAGAAACAGTGATGAGAGAGAATCACTTGGGTGCCATGTTATTTAGTGTTTATGGTATTACACTAAATGAAATGAGAAATATGCAAGAAGCTCAAGAGATTAGTTTTTACTCTGTTAGCCAGTGTTCTGTAGAGATGAGCTGATCACTTACTTGTTTTGTAAAATATCCTTCAGTTTGGGTTTGTCTGATTTTTGTTAGATTTTTGTCAGGAATACCACTAAAGTTATGTTACATCCTGTCAGGAGGCACATGTTAGTGGTTTGTCCTATAACTGTGATGTTACTATATTAGTGTTTGGTATTGACACTTGGAAACGGTAAGTATTCTGTTTCCCATCACTTTTTGATTCACAGGTTATTGGTTACTTTTGTCTGAATGTATTTAAAAGCCCTTTTAAAGTACTTTTCAATAGATTATATCCAGCAATGTCCAGTTATATCTATATCTCATTAGTCAAAGCTACACAGAAGCTTGGAAATGTTTTTAATTGTATATTCTCAAAACAAAGAGCAGAATTCTGTCAATAAGGAAAAAAAAGATACAGTGGATATACAAACCTATTAATTAGTATTAATTATTTCATTATTGAACAATATAAATGAAATGGTTGGGTGTAAGATATCTAAATTTCAATAAGTCATTTTTCATTTCTTACAAACTATTTTAGGAGGAAGTTTATTTGTATGCCTCATCCTCATTTCCAAAGGGATGTGTAAGAATGAAGGCAGTGGAAGGAAGCTGTAACGAAATAGAGGACGTACATGCCTTCTTTGCAAGCATGGGCGACTTCTACTTCCTAGTTTTGGAGTTGCTTACATCTCATTTTTAACAAAAATTGTAGAAAACAGAACATCGAGAACAACTTTCAGAAAGTTGTGTTCTGTATCATGGAAGTTGATACAGTAGTTCTTAATAAAAAGTATTTGGGGCTCCAATTTTTTTTTTATTCCCAGTGAAGAGGTCCTGAGACAGAGGATGGGGGGTTATGGGGAATCTAGAATTTTCATGACAAAATAGCCATGCTTTTGTGTATTCATTAGAGAACATTTTGTTCTTTAGAAAAGTGTATTTTGTTTGATTGTGTGATGTTCATTGAAGTTTATATGAACATTGTTTTTCACTTTTGTCTAGGAAGTGTATCGGAATTCTATGCCAGCTTCCAGTTTCCAACAACAGAAACTTAGAGTCTGTGAAGTCTGCTCTGCTTATTTAGGTCTTCATGATAATGACAGACGACTGGCTGATCATTTTGGGGGTAAACTGCACCTGGGATTTATTGAAATAAGAGAGAAGCTTGAAGAATTAAAGGTATATTATTAAATTAATATCACTGTATCTAATTTAACCATTCTTTTGATCTGTATTAGTTGTCTTTTCGTATAGTAACCTTGACTATGAGTCTCTTTCACAATTCATACTGAATAGTGTAGGATTTCAAATGGAGATACCAGCTGGTTTAATGGATAATGTTTGAGAAATAGACTTTTAAATACGATTTCCCTATTCTTGGAGGTAGTAGTTGAATATAATGGAGTAGAAATAATTGCAAATTAGTTTTAAACTAATTCTTTCATAAAAGTCCCCTAAGTTTTTCTTTTTTTCCTCTATAAAATAATACGATATTTACTCTAAAGGAAGTTTGAGAAAATGAACCGAATATTTAGTTGAAATATTTTATAGTTCTTCACTATACAGCAAGCTGATAGGACCTCTAGTTTTATTTTACACTCCTGCCCCCATTTCAGAAAGAAGTTAGAATGAAACCTATTTTTTAAAAAAGGACAATCACTATCAAATAAGTAAGCTATTCTGAGAAAGGCAACAAGTTCTTAGTCATCTGCTGAGTTCTTTTGAGATGATAAGCAAACAGGAAAGGTATTTCTGAGGAGGCAAACATAAACAGAGTGGATGAATATTGTAGTTAATAGTGGGCTCCCTGTATTCTGAGTAGCTAAGATGATCTCACTTAGGTAAGTTTTTAAAAAATGACAAAATGAGTTTCAGTATAGCAAATGGTACCTACTTGGGAGTCTTTGCAGATAGACCTAGCAACAGAACAGTATAGCATTTTACTGGTTTTAAAACAGCAGCATCAGGATGGTATTGGAAGTGACATAAAACATTTCTATAATAGAAATCATAGAGCATTAGGAACTTGTGATTTATAATGGTTGACGTCTTTTAAAAAATACAAAATAAGGCCAGAAAGTATTCAGAGGGAAAAAAAATTTATGGAACTAATTTTCAAATATTAGAAAGTCATGAAGGCCCTAGCTTCGTAGCTCTGTTAGAGTGTCATCCTGATACGCCAGGATGTGAGTTTGATCCCTTGTCAGGGTATATACAATAAGCAACCAGAATTCACAAATACTGGAACAACAAATCAGTGTTTCTCCCTCTCCCCTCTCCCCATCTTCCCTCCCCCCCCCCCTTCCTCTCTGTCACCTTTCTCTTTCTAAAAATCAGTAAGTAAATTAAAAAAAAAATAGAAGTCATGGAGGACCATGAAATTTTATAAATTTTATAAAAAGAGGAAAGATTTTAGAAACCAGACTTGTAAGTCTAATGATTTTACTTACCAAAATTGAATTGTTGCCCTAACCAGTTTGGCTCAGTGGATAGAGCGTCGGCCTGTGGACTCAAGGGTCCTAGATTTGATTACGTGCAAGGGCATGTACCTTGGTTGTGGGAACATACCCAGTAGGGAGTGTGCAGGAGGTAGCTGATCGATGTTTCTCATCGATGTCCTTCTCCCTTTAGCTCTGTAAAAAATTAATATATATATATTTAAAATTGAATTGTTATTAATGGATTTTGACATTACTTGTACAGTATTGGAAACCAGATCCGCCTAAACTTTAGGATAATGCTCATTAAGAATGGACCCAATAAATAATGCTTCTCATTTATTACTATTTAAACTTAGCTGTTTTTTTGTTTTGTTTTTTTAAGAGAGTTGTAGCTGAGAAGCAGGAGAAAAGAAACCAGGAACGCCTGAAGCGAAGAGAAGAAAGGGAGAGAGAAGAAAGGGAAAAGTTGAGGAGGTATGGAGTAATGAAGTATTTGAAATTGAAAATTCTTGTTTCTAATTGGAGATGTCAGTGGTATACGATTTTAGATGTTAACAAATGTGGACATGGGAAATTTTTTTCTTTTTAAAATGCTACCACGCAAAACAATGTTTGTGCAAGTGTGTTAATGTAATGGCCATTAAAGTCAAGATCCTTTTTTTCTTCAAAGTGTATTGAAGAGGTAATAGTCACATCTGTGTTTTGTAAGCTATAGAAAAAAGTTCTTTTCCAACCCCCTGATTTTCATGATGGGATAGATTTGTACCAGATTGTCATAGAACTATTTTTATGATGTAAAAGGTTTGGATTTTTTGTTTTATTGATTAAATTACTTTCATTCTACACTCAATTCTAGGAGCTATAAATGTTAAAAATGATTATTCAATAATAGATAAAATATTTTTAATTGGTATTAATAGTTATTTTTGTATTGGTATTGGTTGATAGAATCATATAACTCTTCGTATTTACAATGTTTAAATGTTCTGGGTTACTTTTATTCATTATCAACAAATTGCTTGGGACTGTTGTTGGCAACATTCTTTGTCTGTTCATAACTTCAACAATTTTAGGATGGGCAAGTATGCCACATAGTTCATCTGTAGTTCTAATTTATAGTATTCCCTTAATTGTATTACACCTCTCTGAAATTTAAATACCTTACCCTTGATAATATGTATAGGTCATGCCAACTTCCTCTGAGCTGCTTTTTTTTATTATTATTAATATTTTTATTGAGTTCAGAGAGAGGAAGAGATAGAAAAGAAACATCAATGATGAGAGAGAATCATTGATTGGCTGTCTCCGCACCCCCTACTTGTGATCGAACCTGCAACCCCGGGCATGTGCTATGACTGAGAATCAAACTCTGACCTCTTGGTTCATAGGTCGACACTAAGCCACTGAGCCATGCTGGCTGGGCCATCTTCCTCTGTGGGGAAGTGCTATCATTCCTCCATTGATGAATATGTTCTTCATTTACCATAAATTTCACCTCAGAGCTTTAGCTCTATTCTTATTTGTGTGCTCAGATGGTGATATTGCCCAATACTGTAATATTTAAAGCAATATAAATGGCATTAGAAATCTCAGTTTAACTTAAAATTCAACTGAATGTAGTGCCACTAATATAAATGATTCAATTGAGGTAAATCAAATGAGAAAAATATTCTTTGCAGAACTACATTGTCACATTTGAGATGACAAGAAAGTACATTGCATCTTTTCTGTTGACATTTGACAAATTATTTTAAACTAGTGGTGAGTGATTCCTTAGCTCAACCTGCCCCCTCACACGTACTGGGAGCCCTCAGGGGATGTCCTACTGTCCCCTCACCCTTGGCCGAAGCTTTAGGCCTTGGGCACCCAGCCATCATCCTGGAATGGGGCTGTTGGTTGGCTCTGCCCTGGCCTGCCCACCCAGCCCTGGCCTTAGCCCCAGTGGCAATTGCCCAGCCCCGGGGGCACCCAGCCACACCCATCCCACCCCTCCCATCCCGCGTGGCTCCCATCCCTCCCAGCGAGCTGGCCAGCCCCTCCCATCCTGCCCCTTCAGTCCCTCGATGCTCCCAGCCCTCACAGTGTGCAGGCTGGCCCCTCCTGTTATCAGCGGGCCCTTCCCTTCCTGCGGGGCTCCCATACCAAGCTGCATGCAGGTTGGCCCCTCCCATCCCACATCCCCCCTCCTGTGCACCTCTGCTCCTGATTGGCTGGTAGCATAATCAATCAGGAGCCAAGGTATGGTCACATTTGCATGTTACCCTAATTAAAGTGTAATGTATTTCAGTAATGTTTTTTAAATTTTTTTAATCTGTATATCAACTTAAGTATGGAAGATGAGGAAATTGCAAGTAAGTTCAAAATTACACAGGATAAGATTCCAGCTATGATACTGAAAAAGGTAATGATAAAAATTACTGTTACTTACCAAGGGCTATTTTCCAGGCACTGTGCTAAGAATTTATCTCCAGCAGTTCATCTAATCCTTACAATTCCCCTGTGAAATTGATATTACTATCCCTCTTTTACAAATGACAAACTAAGCCGTGGGGAATATATATGTCTGCCAAGGGCATACAGATGGTGAGTGGTGAAACCAGACTTGAAACATCAGGCTGATTCCAAAGCCATGCTCAACCATCTATATAGTTTCCACAAAAAACTGTAATATTGGCTATTACTGTTTATTGAGTGTTAATTGTGTGCTAGGAAATGTAGGAGTGTTTTATGTAAGTGTCATGTGTCATGTTAAACATGTTGTGCCTCCTGGCCTGGTGACTTGGTTGGCGTGTCATCTTGTATACCAAAAGGTTTCCAGTTCAATCCCCAGTTGGGGTGCACGCAGGAGGCAGCTGATCAGTGTTTCTTTCACATTGATGTTTCTCTTTCTCTGCCCCTTCCTCTCTCTCAAAAATCAATAAAACACATCCTAGAGTAAAGAGAAAGGGAGGGAGGGAAGGAGGGAGGGGAAACGTAAGGTTGATTTGGGTGTTCTAGGGATTATAGTATGAGTTTGCAGATCCAAAGTGTATGCAACTCAGATCATAAAAATTTTACTCTGTTCTCAGAGGGAAGGAAGAAATGATAGATACATATGCCAAAGAATTTTCCCAGGGTTGGAAAGTAAGTGGCTTCTGGAGAGTTAGTGAGTCGTGATGTACTGTGTTAAGAACCAGGTTTCTTAGTTAAGAGAATTCATATGCCAAGGTAGGGAAGTCTGTAGAGTTTGTGGTATATTTTGAAAACGTTTCTGTGCATTCGCATGCCTCATATTTATAAAGTTAATATAAAATTACAAATTCAGGAAGAATGTAATTTTTTAACAGCAAAGCATACTTATTGTCATTTATAGTTACTTTTCTAAAAAATAGATTGTTCTGTTTTGTTTTAGGTCTCGATCACATAGCAAGAATCCCAAAAGGTAGGTAAAATACAAGTTAAGTAGTGAAGCTTTTTTTTTTTTTTTTCCAAATATGGGTGATATAGATGAAACGCCTTTTAAAAATGAACGAGAATTGCCGAAACCGGTTTGGCTCAGTGGATAGAACGTCGGTCTGCAGACTGAAAGATCCCAGGTTCCATTCCGGTCAAGGGCATGTACTTTGGTTGCGGGCACATCCCCAGTAGGGGGTGTGCAGGAGGCAGCTGATCGATGTTTCTCTCTCATTGATGTTTCTAACTTTCTATCCCTCTCCCCTCCTTTCTGTGAAAAATCAATAAAATATATTAAAAAATAGGAAAAAATGAACGAGAATTATTAGTACACTTAATATTTTTGTAGTTCAAGCAATATCCTTTAAGAAGAAACTGTTCAGAAGATACCCATGCACTGTAGTAGTTTAGTTTTATCAGAGTAAAATTATATAAACAGTGCCCTAGAGTTAGGGGAAAACTTAAAACACTTCAGAATATTTTTTAAATTTTTAAAATTTTTGTTGATTTCAGAGAGGAAGGGAGAGATGGAAACATCAATGATCAGAATCATAAATTGGTGACTGCCTCCTGCAATGGCCCCTACTGGGGATCAGCAACCAGACTCATAGGTCGGCTTTCCGCCATTGAACCACACTGGCTGGGCTAGAGTATGTCTTTGTTTAATTGGCATTTGTGTGCACTTTTTTTAAAGCAAAGTTAGCTTACTTTTTAAAAATTATTTTTAAAATTTTATTGATTTCAGAAAGGAAGGAGAGGGGGGAGACACACACACACACACACACACACACACCAATGATGAGAGAGAACCATTTATTGGCTGCCTCCTGGGGATCGAGCCTGCAATCTGGGCATGTGCCCTTGACCAGGATTGAAACCAGGACACTTCAGTCTGTAGGCTAATGCTCTATTCACTGAGCTAAACCAGCTAGGGCCAGAGTATTTCTTAAAAAAAAAAAAAATCTTTAGAAACTCAGGGTAAATATGTGACAGGATTTTTTAATTTGGGTGGTGCATCTAAGAAACATTCTAAGAGATGTACCTGTTGAAAATGTAAGTAGGCTAAATAATTGAATACATTTTTGAATGAGAGGTTCATGCTGGATTAGTAAGGGAAACTAAAATGTTTAGTTTGGCCCTGGGCAGTGTGTACTATGCACTGAAAGGCTACCATTTTGATTGTTGGTCAGGGCACATACAAAAATGCAAACGGGTAACAGCTAATCGCTGTTCCTCATATCAATGTTTTTCTTTCTCTCTCCTCCCTTTCTCAAAAATAAATAAAAACAAATTACAAATAAAATGTTTAGTTTATGCCTCCATCTTGAGTTTATATGAGTCAGTACTTACCCTTGGTAATTGACCACAAGAAGCTTGAAAGGGGCATTTACAGCCTTAAAGGAGAAAAGGACATGATAACACTTTTCTTTGACTTACAGATTTCATATTTGGGCTTTTTGAAGCCTTTCTTTATAATTTTTACTAGCTACTGGTAATTAATTGTTTTCTGTCTGAGTAAGGTGGGAAAACATGGTGTGCCCTTGACCGGAATCGAACCCGGGACCTTTCAGTACGCAGTCCGACGCTCTATCCACTGAGCCAAACCGGTTTCGGCTGGGTGACATTTTTTAAAAAAACATTCTAAGTACTCTTAACTGTATTGAGTAACTATTTGCCAAGAACTTTACCCTCTAAATGGGAGCATTTGTCTTTATAAAAGAAAACCTGCCCTAGCTGGTTTGGCTTAGTGGATAGAGCGTTGCCCTGCAGACTGAAGGGTCCTAGGTTCGATTTTGATAAAGGACACTAGAAAACTAAGACATTAGTAAATAAAGAGGACCAGTTAGGTTAGCTAATTTTAATGTTGTTTCTCAAGTACAAAATAGAAGTATAAACATTGAATGCAAGCTGGATACCTTTGTTTAAAAAAATACTTAAAGTATTTGTATAAGCAAAATATAAATTATGTTAGCTCTGAAGTCCTCAAAAGATACTTTCTTTTTTTTACTACCTGACCTATTTTTGTTTATTGTGCACATATCTAGAATATGTATATGGGTTGGTAAAAGGTAGGTTTACAATAGTTTGTGTAGAAAATACTGTAATAAATAAATAATAATACAAGAATAAACTGTTTCCTTTACTCACAACTATAAACCCACTCTTGCCCACCCATGTAATTGCAGCACAATCTTCTTAGTACCAAGAATGGTGCAATAGGCATCCAGTAAATATTTTTTTTTTCCAGTAAATATTTTTTGAACGATGGATAACTTAAAAAAAATAAATGAAGTAATGCATTGAAAGAAATGGATTTATTATAATAGCTCAAATGAGTGATTAACCAAAATATCATTTGGCAAAACTTGTATTGAATGAATTTTATGCTCTTTACCCCCTGCATAAAATTATATCTTGTGAATAGTCATGTCAAGGAAGAAGTCTAACTTCTTTAAGATTCTGAATCTGCCCTGTCAAGCTAACTGTATATAACAATACATACATATTATGCAGATTAAACAACAATATACTAGAATGTGTCTGCTCTACAGAAGTATACCAACTCAAAGAAGTATGGATATTAAAATAATTTTTGTTTTGTTAAACCTCACCTGGGGATATTTTCCCATTGATTTTTAGAGAGAGTAGGAGAGGAAGAGACAGGAAAACATCAGTGTGAGAGAGAGACATTAAATGGTTGCCTCCCAAAGGTGCCCCAGCCAGAGAGTACATGCCCTTTACCGTAATCGAATCTATGACTCTTCAGTCTGCAGGCTGACCCTATCCACTGAGTCAAACCGCCTAGGGCTCCCCCTGCTTCATATCGGAAATATTTTTAAAAATATTTTTTTTATTGCCTAGCTGGTGTTGCGCAGTGGTTGAGCCTTGGAAGTCATGGTTTGATTCCTGGCCCAAGTTGTGAGCTCAGTCCCACTAAAGTATTGATTTTTTTTAGAGAGAGAGGAAGGAAAGGGGTAAAGAGAAAGAAAAATAATGGAAAAGTGGAACATCGATTGGCTACCTCTAAACACCTCTTTGGGGATCAAGCCCAAAACGTGGAATTGAACCAGCAACCTCTGGGTACTTGAGAGAATGCCCAACCGATTGACCCACACTGGACAGGGCCAGAAATGTTTTTTTCAAGTGTGAAATAATCTGTTCAATTATGGTTGTTATGTCCACAGTATTTGTCTTTCTTTGACCATAATGTTAACATACACTAAATGCTTTTAAAGTTTACTTAACAAAGTAATCATTGGAAAATAAAGTCAGTTTGCACACGTAACATCTAAATAATGTGCTTTTGTTCTATCATATTAAGTGACTCGTCTAACAAAGTTTCATACCTTTATTTCTCATTGTTTTCCTTCAGTTCTCTGTTTTCCGCACATGCCATCTCCTTACCACACACAATACACAAGTTAGTTTTGTGACCAAGTGGAGACTACAGAAGTATTTTTCCTTCTAACTTTTTAAAAAAAATTATGTTTTTATTGATTTCAGAAAGAAGGTAGAGGGGGAGACAGAGAGAAATCAATGATGAGAATCTATAGGCTTCCTACTGCATGCCCCCTACTGGGAATTGAGCCTACAGTCTGGGCATGTGCTCTGACCAGGAATCCAACCATGATCTCCTGATTTCACAGAGCCACACCAGACGGGCTGTCCTATTCTGTTGGGATTACACTGTGACTAGGCATGTTTTGGACATTCAAACTTCTTTCTTTTTTAAAAATATATTTTTATTTATTGATTTCAGAAAGGAATGGAGGGAGAGAAACATCAGTGATGAGAGAGAATCATTGGTTGGCTGCCTTCTGCATGCTCCCCACTGGGACTGAGTCCACAACCTGAGTGTGCGCACTGACCAGGAATTGAACCATGACCCCCTTGTTCATAGGTCAGTGCTCAGCCACTTTGGCTGGGCCAGACTTCACTGGTCATGTAAAACCTCTCTAATCCAGAGAGCTGAAGCTTTTTCTGAATATTTTTTTCATGTATCTCCTCCCTTCTATCCATGTCCATCAGATACATGCTTTATCTAAAGTATACTAAAAGTCTTAAGGGATAGTTTCTGTTTAAAGAGAGGCTTTAGTCAATGAGCAGTGTAGTGTTGACAAGGCTAAAAAATAAATCAAATGCTTTTTGTAGATCTAGGTCCAGAGAGCATCGCCGACATCGATCTCGCTCCATGTCACGAGAACGGAAGAGGAGAACTCGGTCTAAATCTCGAGAGAAGCGCCATCGCCACAGATCTCGCTCTAGTAGCCGAAGTCGCAGCCGCAGCCACCAGAGAAGTGGGCACAGTTCTAGAGACAGAAGCAGAGAGCGATCCAGGAGGAGGTACTGAGGTGTCCATAAGAGGACATGGAACTACCTTTATGGTTTAGAATTGGAATACTATTGGTTTGAAACTTGCATCTGGTAATATGTGCACATTTGTGTGTAGGTGTATTAACAGTTTTTTCCTTGATTGTATGGGTAGTTCAGGAAGAATATTCTTATGAGCCAGAGTAAAACATTTGGAATATGTGCAGAGGTTATGCTTTTCTCTGCGTGGTGTGTTTTTGTCGGGGGTGGGCTTGGGGACGACAGTGTACTTCATGGGCAAATAATTTTAGGTACCAAGTCTTAGAGTTTTTTCCCCTGTATGTATTGATGAATTAGGGGCTCTGAGCAGTCCTTTCATTGAATTGTTCAACTTTGTTTGACATTGTTTTCCATACTTCTTTGAGCTGGTGCACTTCTGCAGAGCAGACACATTCTAGTATATTGTTTAATCTGCACAATAGGTATGCATTGTTATATACAGTTAGCTTGACAGGGCAGATTCAGAATCTTGAAGTTAGACTTCTTCCTTGACATGAAAATTCACAAGATACAAGGAGTGCACACCCAGGGTAAAGTAAGTTTAAGGACCTGAAAATTTCATTGGGACAAAGGATAACAATGTTGTGAAGCCTTAGTATTTAGTCTATAGACCAAACTCGCAAAGTGTCTCAGGTTACACGATGGTCCTTAAGCTAGTTCATTTCTGTGGAGCATAAGCCACACTTTAGGTTTTTTTGTTTTCTTGATAACTTTTTTATTTCAGAGAGAAAGGGGGAGAGAGAGTAACATCAGCGGTGAGAGAGAATCATCAATCTGCTGCCTCCTGCATCCTCCCCACTGGCGATCAACCGTGCGTGACCTCCTGGTTCATAGGTCGATGCTCAAACACTGAGCAACACTTGGCAACTCTACTTAAACATGCGTATGATTTTTTGAGTTCCTGGTCTCTACTGGTTTTAAATTGTCTATGGATTATGCTACATACAAACCATGATAGAATCCACAGAAGGCTGTTTAAACTTTCTGTTTTTTTTTTTTTTTTTTATCCCCAACCAGCCATTCCCTGAAACCACTCACAAACTGAGTTAGTTCATAGGCTGTCAATCAATATTTATTATATTCTTGATTTGTTCCAAGTAGGTCTTTCCTCCCCAACTTTATTGAGATACAATTGGCAAATAAAATTCTAAGATATTTAAAGTGTGCACTGTGGTGATTTGAGGTACATATACATTACAAAAGCATTTTCACCATTAGTTAATAATTAGCACACTCATCACCTCACATATTTATCTCTCTTTCTTGTTTTTGGTGAGAACATTTAAGTTCTACTCCCTTAGCAAACAAAGAAGTTCTTAAGGTGACTTTAATCAGAAAGAACTGTATACTTTCTACTGTAGGTCTAGTAAAAAATACCAAATATAATATAGTTGAGCAACTTTATTCAAGTGAGTTAGAACACAGGACTAACATCTTGGACAATAGACTGATATAAAACCTAGCAAATTACAAAGTGCTAAACTGTATGTTATAGAGTAAGTAATACAGGAATGTAGATGTGGGACATTTCAGAGCAATAAAAAAAATGGCTCAGGTAGTAGATAAAACTTGAATAAAGTGGGTATCATTTGAGTAGATAAAGCCAAGTAGGAAAAAAATGAGTGATTATCAGGCAGATGTAGAGAATAAGCAGGGGATTTATAGAAGGGATAGTTTCTGATAGTGTGATTTGCCACTTATCTCAAATTCTTAAAACTGTAGGCACGGTGCCATGCCCAGAAAAATGCATTTAAAAAATTCTCTATGAATTTTAATTGCACTGTAAATTTTGGGAATCATTCTGCTGGTTGATGGATGGTCTAGACCAGTGGTCGGCAAACTCATTAGTCAACAGAGCCAAATATCAACAAGACGATGAGTGAAATTTCTTCTGAGAGCCAATTTTTTTAAACTTAAACTTCTTCTAACGCCACTTCTTCAAAATAGACTCGCCCAGGCCGTGGTATTTTGTGGAAGAGCCACACTAAAGGGGCCAAAGAACCACAGTTTGACTACCATGTGTCTAGATAATTTCGCTGGAGAGCCCGCCCACCTTTCATTGTTTCTGGTGTCTGTCACCTCTTTTATGGTGGTTGAGATAGAAGGGCTACTTATCTGAGATTGTGTTGTTCTAGTCCTTAATGCTTCTGCATTTATGAAGTTGTATAGGACTTTTTCCCACAAAACACATGATACCTCTACTAAATTTTCAGCATGTCCTAAAGATTATTTTTGTAAAAGTTTTGCTTTTCTCTAGAGCACTTCTAATCTTCATATTCAAATTACTCTCTTTCAAAGTAATAGTCTTTGTTTTACCAAAAATTATAGGAAATTTGCTATTAAAACCTAAATGTTATAAGTTATTGCTATATATTTGAGTTTAATTTTCAAGGTAAAAGCTAAGAGTCTTCAATGATTTGTTGTTCCCCTGCCTCAGCTGAAATACTGGTCTCTGATATAAGCATATTCTGTTTGTGATCTTTCCCTTGTAACAGTTGCCCTTGGTAAATGAGGGCCATTTTCATCTTCCTGCTTCTTACTCTGTTCAGACATATAGTGCAGACCCTGGAGTCCGACTACTTGGGTTCGGTGGCCTGGGCCAAGAAATTTAATTATCCTACCTTTCTTTCCCCATCTACTAGGTAGCGATAGATAGTAAGAATACCTGCTTTATTAGGATTATTGGTAATTTGAGTGAAATAGCATTTGAATGGAAACTGCTAGTGTATAGGCATTGTAATCTCTCACAAAGCAATAGTTGATGCTCATCTCATAGTGATTTTCAGTTATTATTACTGACCTCTTACTCATCATCTCCATATTCCATTCTCGTGAAGTATGGATAGGATTAATGTAGCCAGATGTGTACTGTTTTTTTTTTTACACATCACTTTTAAATTAAGCTCATTAAAACCTTAATTAAGCAGAATGCTCGAAGTTGGCATTACTTTATCTTTCAACCTTTTTTAGTTCAATCCTCTTTAACTATATTTCTAGAACTGAGTATAGTAGTAGTTTTTTCCTGCCATACAAGTTGAAAGTATTACTTAATCAGGCCTCAGATCCATATTCTGAACATGGGTTAAGTGAAATAATTATGTAAAAGTGTTATGTCACCTATAAAGAATGGAATAAACATAATATGTGGTACTGATTCATTCTAGATGTTGAAAGTATAGAAAATTCCATATTAATTCAATCCCATAACGTCCTTTGGTTTTTTTTTACTGACTGAATCTCTGATATGAGCTTGTTTTGCTGTTATTTACTTTGTTGAAGTTGGGTGTGGGGATAGAGAGGTGGTATTAAGAAACAGTCATGGTTGGGGACTCTTTCCCCCTCCCCACTTAGGAGTCTGTGCTGTAGAACTCTTTCCCCCTCCCCACGTGGGAGTCTGTTCTTGTTTCTCAATAAATTTCCATTATTGCTATAAAAAGAAAGAAAAAAGAAACAGTCATGGTTAATCGAGATTTATAATAGTGTGATTGTCTTTCTCTGTCTTCCATCCTGATTTTTATCTGTTAATTGAATGAGCTAACTCAGGAGGAGTAAAGCAGATTTTGAAAATAATGGTTACCTTGTCATTAAATGAGTAGCTTTCTTATCTAAATTGTCTGCAGGCCAAATCTGGCCCCCTAGCCTGTTTTTGTATAGGCAGCAACCTATGGATGGTTTTTACATTGTTAAAGGGTTGATAAAAAGAAAAGAAAAATATACCACAGAGACTGTATGTGACCTCAAAACCTAAAGTACTTACTCTGACCAGACAGCAAAAAAAGTTTACAGAGCCCCTGTTTAAGATATTGATTTCCATCCTATGTGGAATCTACATTCTATTATATATTTTAAAATAAGATAATACGTCTTGCTTTTTTAAGTTATTGTCTATAATTCTTATGTTAAATGCATTTGCTATGAATTGAGGAAGCTTTTTTGATTGCCTCGCAGAATGAGAATGTCCTATAAATTCTTATTTTCGAATATGGTTTTTCACCCCTATCTATTTGTTTTCACCCAGGTCTTTGTTTTGGATAGACCTTATCAAATATGGTAGTACTCTTTTCTGTCAGAACACTGACTCTTGTCTTTCTTGGCTATATTCTGTATGTCTTCAGCAGTCATACCTTAATATTTATCCGATTCTTTCTCTTGGATTTTGGGTTTCCCCAACACATTTTGCTCCTTAAATTAATATTTTTCAGATCCTCAAAAGAAAGATTCAGAGACCAAGACTTAGCATCACGTGACAGAGACAGGAATTCAAGAGACAGATCACCTCGTGACAGAGATCGAAAAGATAAGAAGCGGTCCTATGAGAGCGCTAATGGCAGATCAGAAGACAGGAGGAGCTCTGAAGAGCGCGAAGCAGGGGAGATATAATTAGCTGTGTACATATCCTCAATCCTTAAGCTTCCTATGGAGTTACTTACTATTGTTTAGTTTACAGCTGTTTGGGGTGACACAGGGAGCAGTTCCAGACACTGATCCAGCTAGGCTAGACATACAGTATCTAACTTGATCTGAACTGAACTTGTTTTCCTGATGTAGCCTAAACTACATCTAGAGTTTCTGGTGAACCTGTAATACAGTTCTGAAAATACAGTTTTATAAAATATGCAGAGATCTTTATTCTTTCAAGTAGGAGTGATAGTGAATGAATTGTGTAACTTGCCTTGGGATTTTTTGAGCATTTGTAAAATGCTGTCTTCCTTTCTAGTACAAACCGCAGCTTTTGGAATTTTCCTTTTTAATTCTTCCTCTGACTTTTGTATCCCCTAATACCTCTGACCCTCTTAATTATAAGAGAAAGGGGGTTAGGGAAGCAATATAACTTCTAAGGTTCTGTTCCCATTAATTACTAGTTGATTACAGTTCAGAGCATTTATACTGGAATGTGTGCTGGAGAAATTTAAATATTGGGAGTTTTGTTTGTTTTAGAGTTGAAAGTTGAACAGCTGTTGCATTACATACTTGGCTTTTTTTATTGACAATTTGAAATCAAACAAGTCTTGATTTTTCTGTTGTATTGAATTGCTACATTCGGGGTATTTTGAAAAGGGGGTGGGGGGCAGGGACTTTTTCATAAGCACTTCTTGTTTTTGTGTGTGTGGAATATAAAGGCTACACCCTTATTATAACAAATAACAGTAAGATGAAAGAAAAAATCACCACCATCATCATTAAACTGTAACTTGTCTTAGTAAATTGTTACTAGAACTATGCTGTGGGCATTTCTTCTATTCTGTTATATCATTAATAGTGCCTTACTGTGCAAGGCACCAAAGGAAGTCAAATTATACTTGCAAAGATTCAAGATGAACTGTTCCACCTGGGTCCTTGCCGACTATATTCCAGCTGCTTCAGGGCTGTCTGTAACAACTGCTATCAAGACAGACTGGACCTGCAGAAGAAATTGGAATTTTCATTTGTTTTTGTTTTGTATTTCTTCTCATTCAGCAAACTGAAATAAAAATATGGTATAACTAACATAATGGGGCTATTTCTGCATTGAAAAGCTGTATATACCTACTATGATTTAAACAGTGATTCTAGAAAGTCTGAACAAAAATACATTAAATAATGAAATTAGTATCTGTGAATATAATGATCTAAGACCACCTTTCAAGAACGATTTTTAATTTGCTCCCCAAAGTGAGGAATGCAGGCCTCACTGACTTTAGTGTAAATCCGAGACCGTTCTCACACCTCTCGAGGCTGATGGCTGACCGCTGAGACCCTTCAGAGCCGCAGTCCGCCATCATGTGCTGTAACTGACTTCAATATTTTAAAAATAGTTTTTCTATCTGAAATAACAAAAGGTGTTTACATCCTGTTTTATTATAATCTGACTTGATATTTATATTTTTCCAGGGTATAAATAAGGTAATACACAGTTTTCATTTTTCTTTCCATTGCCTGCTCTAATTTATAAAAAACAATCCAGGTTCAGGGAACTTGGGAAATGCTGGGAAGGCTCAGAACAGGGTTTTGATGAGGCCAATTGGGGGACCAGGTAGAGATCTACCAGCAGAATGATGCTGGGACCACAGGTAAGTGGGGCTCATGCATTTTTTCCAGGTACCAGCGGAAACCAAGATGTCAAAGGTTCTGGGTCTATGAGCACATCTGGGATCAGACCAAACTAATGGCCAGCATAGTAGGGTTTTGGCTGAAAGCAAGGCATTCAAACTCAGAACTGGGCTCTCAGTCAAGGATCCATCAAAGAGATGAGGCCATATAGAAGTCAAAGAGTGGCCCTCAAAGTCCCAACTGTAGTCCACTCCTATATCTGGATACTGTTGGCTGCCTGTAACAGAAGATGCAACTCAAATGGGCTTGAACAATGAAGGGTTCCTTGGCTCATATGGTTGAGTTCCATGTGACAGCCCCATACTGAGCCTTATATCCAGATGAAACTTTGTGTCTAAGAGCAATGTGACTTTCTTTCCTCAGAAGCCTCAGGCAACCATTTTCTCACATCTCTGTGACTCAAATTAAGTTAATGGTGGGAATTGCAGTTACATAGAAGAATATCCTTATTTTGAGATGCAAGCTGAAGTATTTATAGGTTGTGTGTGTTGATGTCTGTAACCTTTTCAAATGGTCCAATTTTATATATAATAAAGGGCAAAACGTTGTTAGAGCTAAGTAGAGAGCATATGGGTTGGGTATTCATGTCACTCTTTAAATTCTGTATATTGAAACACCCTATTGCACAAAGTCGGAAGATATTTTAGGTTTTCCATTTAATACATCACTTAATTTTGCCCTGTGGGCATGGATGATTTAGGTAGGGATTCTACTACAGTCTCTGGACTATCAGTATCAGAATCTCAAAAAGAAATATATGAGTAGCCAATGAGATAATGAAAAAAGCTCAATATTCTCAGTCATCAGGAAAATGCAAATGCAAACTACATTGAGATGCCACATCCTCCAGAATTGCTAAGTGTAAGAAAACTGGCAACACCAAGTGTGATAAGGTGTGGAGCAACTGGAACTCTTGTGTTCTGGATTGTAAAAATGGCACAGCTGCTTTGGAAAACATTCTTATAAATTAAACATATCCTTACCATACAACCCCAGGTAATCTTACCCTAGGTACCTAAGAGAAATGAAAATCTGTCCACATGAAGTCTTGTATTCCAATGTTCACAGCCTCAAACTGGAGGTAACCGTGATATCACCAACTTAGAGATGAACAAATCCTGATATCTTCCTACAAAGCAAAGATCTAATAAGTGCAGCAACATGAATAAGTCTTTAAAACCTTATACTCGGCTGAAACAGCAGATACCAAGCAGTACGTACTATACGATTCTGTTATATGAAATCCTGGAACAAGCTAAACTTAATCAGAGACTGAAGGCAGATTTGCTTGGGGCTAAAGGTATAGGAGGGAGGTTGGTAACAGCAAAAGGACATGAGAGAACTTCCTAAAGTATTGGTGCTATTCCATATCTTGATTGGCAATGGTTATGCAAGTGCCTACATTTGTCAACAGGTGCTCCTGAGATGAATGCATTTCCTTTGGTGCAAATTAGACTACAAAGTTGACTTTAAAAAGATACCTATATTTTTTTTCTGGTAGCAAGATACGGGCTACCGTGATGGGTTATTACAGGCTGGAGGGAAAGGCAGCAGCACAGGTGACTGTTAGACTAGCTCGGCTGCTGCGCCACCAGCGTCTGGTCTCCAAAGCTCCATGGAATGAGCTGGTTGCAGCATTACTACACGTGAATGTCAAACAATAGCACCTGGCAGAGCCTGATGGGAAAGACTAGAAACATTATTCAGAGGAATTCCATGCGGGCCAACCTGCTATGTGGCTTTTCCAGCTTCTGCTCATAGGAAGGGAAAGACCTCCAAGGTGATGCAGAAACTTACTTGTGAGCATGTGCCTCCATGATGGGTTTATTACAGGCTGGAGGGAAAGGCAGCAGCGGCGTTGTTTACTGAAGCTAGTAGTTCTCAACCTGGCCGCATATCAGAATCTTGTGGCCCTTTTATTTTTATTAAAATATATTTTATCGATTTTTTTTTTTTTTTTTTTTTTTTTTACAGAGAGGAAGGGTGTGGGATAGAAAGTCGGAAACATCGATCAGCTGCCTCTTAATTCTGGTCAAGGACATGTACCTTGGTTGCAGGCACATCCCCAGTAGGAGGTGTGCAGGAGGCAATTGATGATTCTCATCAATGTTTCTAACTATCCTCCTTCCTCTCTAAAAAAATAAAATATATTTTAAATCTAATTTCTTTTTATCAAAGTAGGACATGAATATGAGTTTTGTATATTTTTTAAAATGTGAACATGATCTTAAGTTAGTACTACTAAATTTAGGATGTGTTTTTTTAAAAAAAACCAGTTCTACATGATGAAGTTAAGGACAAAGCTTTTGAATTGGAGCTCAGCTTGATTGGTGAAATAACTAAAAGACATGAAATTATTCCAAAATATATAAGGGAAGATGTGGAGAAATATGCTAAGGAACCTTTAAAAAAATGTTTTTATTGATTTTTTTAGAGGAAGGGAGAGGGAGAGAGAAACATTGATCAGCTGTCTCTTACATGCCCCCGAATAGGGATTGAGTCCAAAATGCAGTCATACGCCTTGCCCAGGAATAGAACTGGCACTTTAGGTGTGCCAGATGACGCTCAACCAACTGAGCCACACCATCCAGAGGGCCAAGTAATCTTTGAAGGAAGATGAATTGGGTGATGATAATATGTAACATTTACTTCAGCATTTTAAATTTCTAACAGTCTCCAGGTAACTAGTCCCCTGAATAATTATGTACCCAGTGACCAATTTTCCTAAAGTAAAAAATAAAAAATTAGTATCCTAGTAATTACTCCTGGTCTTTGAAGATATTACTTTTTAACCTTGAGTATAACAGCTTGATGACTTCATATGCAAGTGTAGTCAACCCACCCAGATCAAGATCTAGACCATACCTGCACCCAGGGTGTTCCCTGGCTCCTCTTCCCAGTTATGAGCCACGATTCTAACTTCTGTCTAATTTTAAGGCAATGATTTATAATTACCTTTGCTGTTCTAGTGCTTGTCTCCATACCCTACCTAATAAAAGTAACATGCAAATTGACCATACCTCCTATCAAAGCCATGCCCACCAGCCAATCAAGAGCAAATAAACCCCAACCAAGATAAGATGGCTGCAGCCACTGAGAGCAGGAGGGAGGCTTGGGTTTCCCTGGCAATGAAGTCAAGCTTTCCACCTGCCCTTGCCGGCTTAGGCTTCCACTCAATGGTACAAAGTTTCAATTATAAAATTTAAGTAAATACCAACAGAAATGGCTATCTCCACAGAGCAAGCAGAAGGCTTGGCTCCACTCCAGGCTACAAAATTTCAATTGTAGAACATGAATTAACCCCAGATCCCAGGGCCTCCGCTTGGGTCACTGGGGGGCATGGCCAGCCTGCAAACCATAGGCCCCTTGCCCAGGCTGCCCCATGCCCCCTACCCAGATCCAGGACACCTTCAGGGCAAACCAACTGGCCCCCACCCATGCACCAGGACTCTATCCTATCTAATAAAAGAGTAATACGCAGATTGACCATCACTCCAACATACAAGGAGGCTGCCCCCATGTGGTCAAAGATTCTGCTCCCAAGTGGTCACAAGATGGCCAGCAGGGGAGGGTCGTTGCGAGGTTCCAGGCCTGCAAGGGAGGGTAGTTGTGGACGATCAGGCCTGTAAGGGAGGGCAGTTTGGGGCAATCAAGCCTGCAGGGGAAGCAGTTAGGGATGATCAGGCTGGCAGAGGAGGGAAGTTGGGGGCAAACAAGCTGGCAAGAGAACAGTTAGATATCAATAAGGCTGGCAGGGTAGTGGTTAGGGGGTGATCAGGCTGGCAGACAGAATGGTTAGAGGCAATCAGGGAAGCAGGCAGGCGAGCAGTTTGGAGCCAGCAGTCCTGGATTGTGAGAAGGATGTCCGACTGCCTCTCGAGGGGTCCCAGATTGGAGAAGGTGCAGGCTGGGCTGAGGGACACCCTCCGCCCCCAGTTCACGAATTTTGTGCACCGGGCCTCTAGTCCTATCTAATAAAAGAGTAATATACAAATTGACCATACCTTCCCCCACACACAAGCCACATCCACAAGCCAATCAGGAGCAAATAAACCCCAACCAAGATGGCTGCGGCCACTGAGAGAGCAGGAGGGAGGCTTGGGTTTCCTTGGCAATGGAGGAAGCCAAGCTATCTGCCCTTGCCAGCCTAGGCTTCTACTCAGTGCTACAAACTTTCAATTATAGAATTTAAATAAACACCAACAGAAATGGCTATCGCGATGGAGTGAGCAGAAGGCTTGATGAGCAGAAGGCTTGGCTCCGCTCCAGGCTACAAAGTTTTGATTGTAGAATGTAAATCCCAGAGCCTCCACTTGGGTCACTGGGGGGCGTGGCCGGCCTGCAAAGCACCATAGGCCCCTCACCCAGACCACCCCACACCCCAAGGAAACCCCCATCTTGATCCAGGACACCCTTCAGGGCAAACCAGTTGGCCCCCACCCATGCACCAGGCCTCATTATCGTATCTGAAGAGTAATTTGCAGATTGACCATCACTCCAATACACAAGAGGGCTGCCCCCATGTGGACACAAGATGGCCAGCAGGGGAGGGCAGTTGGAGGGGACTAGGCCTGCAAGGGAGGGCAGTTGGGAGTGATTGAGCCTTCAGGGAAGGGCAGTTAGGGGTGACCAGGCCAGCAGAGGAGGGAAGTTGGGGGCAAACAGGCTGGCAGGGGAGCAGTTAGACATCAATTAGGGTGGCAGGGTAGTGGTTAAGGGATGATCAGCCTGGCTGGCAGGCAGAAGAGGTTAGGGGCAATCAGGAAGACAGGCAGGCAAGCAGTTTGGAGCCAGCAGTCCTGGATTGTGAGAAGGATGCAGGCAGGTGGATATCCCTTGAGGGGTACCAGATTAGAGAGGATGCAGGCTGTGCTGAGGGACACCCCCCCCCCACACCCCATGCACAAATTTTGTGCACTGGGCCTCTAGTTTCCAAATAATAAGCTTATTTTGATTTCTTGGTTTGCCAACTTTGGACAGTAATTAGTAATGTTGTAATGAGCTCATTCTCTTACTCCCCTTCTTCACCAAGTGATGCTAAGTAACTTTCAGATTTCCAGCCCTCAGCACCACACTCTGGGCACCTCCACAGCTGATTCTAAGTGCCACCTGTGTCCTGGGATCCCCAAGGGCTCCTGATGTTGAACCAGCCTGATGCACCAGGCACAGGATGTCTGCTGAGAAGGGCTTTGGAGTGAGTAAAAATCGGACATGTTATCAAGCCCTGGGGTTAATTTGCAGTTGGAATGAGAGCCCAAAGCGCTTCTAAGACCTTTATTGCTTATCAAGTGCACTGTTTAGGACTCGCCATCTCTTGCTCCCAGACGCCCAATACATTCTATACAAGCTACTGATTTAAATGGGCCAACACAGGCTCCTCCCAGGAGAATTTGGAAAGGAAAGTTGGTTTGTATCACAGTGGTGTGGAATGCTCAGCACCAAGATTAGATGCAGGTACAGCCTCCTGTTGGACCCCATGCTTTGCAGGAACTTGGCCTACCAGGACCACCATGGTAGGCCTTCCTCTGCATCGCCCCAGCCTTGGCCATCAGTGTGCAACCTCCCTCTTCCTCCTCCGGGGCCCACCACTTCTCACTTGCTGACAGGAGTCGTCGGCTGTGTGCCCCTCCGCCTGGAAATGGCATTTATAGCTAGGATGGCACTGCTGACAAGCCCTCTGGCCACAAACCAGCCGCACATTCATTTCATGGCTCCATGTCCACCCAGGTGGGACTCACCTGTGATCACTAATCCTTTCCGTTCCTGTAGGCCAGTGGTCGGCAAACTCATTAGTCAACAGAGCCAAATATCAACAGTACAACTGAAATTTCTTTTGAGAGCAAAAACCGGTTTGGCTCAGTGGATAGAGCGTTGGCCTGCGGACTGAAAGGTCCCAGATTTAATTCTGGTCCAGGGCATGGGCCTTGGTTGCCGGCACATCCCACCCAGTAGGGGGTGTGCAGGAGGCAGCTGATCAGTGTTTCTCTTATCAATGTTTCTAACGTTCTATCCCTCTCCCTTCCTCTCTGTAAAAAATCAATGAAAAAATATAATAAAAAAATAAATTTAAAAAAATCTCTTTTGAGAGCCGAATTTTTAAAACTTAAACTTCTAACGCCACTTCTTCAAAATAGACTCGCCCAGGCCGTGGTATTTGTAGAAGAGCCACACACAAGGGGTCAAAGAGCTGCAGTTTGCCACTCTGTTGACTAATGAGTTTGCTGACCACTGACCTAGACCCTCGATTCCAATAATTACAGGCTTTGTTCCTTGTGATTAAGCCCCTATCCCAGTGGTTGGCGAGCTGCAGTTTGCCAACCACTGCTCTAGGCTGAAGGGTGCATTGTGATTAAGCAGCTAAGGGAGAGGATGAGTAATGGCCATTTTCATGAGGGAGCGACCACGGCTCAGAAATGCAAACAAAGAAAAAATCTCAAGGTCTCGGAACAAATCCTCTGTAGCACCTGGAGGCGAAGATGAAAGATGGGCCACAGAAAGTGTTCCCCGGAGTGATCTTTCTGCAACAGAGGCCCAGCTCCCCACTTCACTCAGGCAGGGCCCCCAAGCACGGAGCACGGAGCGGTGGGAGCCTGGGTCCAGGGAATAGGCCCTCCTGGGGGCAACTGTATGCCCCAACAGGGTTGAAATGGGCAGAACCCCAGTCACTTGGTCCCCTGGGCACAGACCCAGGGTCTTGAAGAGGCGCAGTCCAAAGCCACGAGCTTGCCTCCCTCCAGGCCCGCGCACTTCAGACTCGGCTGGTCCTTGTCTTCCTCCGGGAGTCTAGGGGAGGATGAGAGGAAGGAGGGCACTCAGGGTGTCGCAGGCCCTCCAGTCTGCATGCCCACTGGGTAGGCCCGGGATCTGGAGGATGCCCCTGCCTCAGCTATGTGGAACTGGGTGAAGTGGTAAACCTCTCAGCTGCACATCCCTTATCTGTAGAACAGGGTGACAATCTGCTTGGGTGACTGTGCTGGGGGTCCAGACCAGGGATGGGGTGGCGGGGACTAAACAAAACCAGGCCCTGAGCATGGGTATGGGATCAACGGACAGTCACTCAGCCTGGGGTGGAGCAGGGGGACTGAGTGTCGGGAGATGGTGGCTCCAGAGCGGCAGTGGGGGAGGTGTCTGCAGAGGGGGAAGGCCTCCAGACCCCCTTTGGCGCTTGCTGTGATGTTATTCTGGTCATACGGGGGAGCCCATGATAGTGCAATAGGGACAGAGCACCCCCACCTCCACCTCAGGCCCATAGTCACTCACAGCTGCAAAGGCAGGGGGTCCCCGTCGATCCAGTGCCAGCCCTGGGGGCCTCGCCGGGCCCCCACCCAGGAGTACTTGGTGACAGGGTATCTGCTCAGGAAGTCCTAAGGGAGAGAAGAAGCTGGTCACTCTTTGGATGCTGGCTCGTCTCACCTGGGCTTGTGTAAGTTCCCAGCTTGCCAAGCCAGAGAAGCAACCCAGCTCAACCCAACTTGCCCAAACACCAGGAATCAAAGTTGGATGGGATGCTTGCTGGTTGCCAGGTACTGCACTCAGGATGCGGCCCAGAAATGGGGGCGATCCCATCTCAGCCCTCAAGGCGAGGGGATGTGAATGTCAATTCCTACTAAGTAATGAGGAGTGGACAGAGGAACAAAGAGGCTTGAGAAGAGGCGGGAAAAGGCATGAGCAAAGCTGGGCAGCCGCACAGCTCGTCCAGGTAACAAGCAGCCCCACTAGGGAGGAGTGAGTGATGGGGTGGATCAGGCTTGCAGGGGCCTCCTGGGGGCAGATGGTCAACACAGTTGCCAGCAAGAGCACCAGTTACATTGTATCAGTTCAGTGTGAGATAATTAAGACCATTAAGAAATATGAAGTCCGTGGGGTACTACAGGGGAAGGTGTAGCACGGGGCTGCAGCATGTGAAGAGTCACAGAAAGTGAAAAAGCTGAATCACAGTTGTGGCTTGATTATAATAATGAAAAAGTATGTACATACATGGGCACACACAGGAGGAACAGCAAGAATGAAAACAAGTGTATAAGACAGCTATCAGAGATGGTTATTTCTTTTAACCTTAATGTCAGATTTTTAACAAAACACGGTGTTAACATTAAGTTCAAAACTTCCAACTTGTTTTTCAATTGCAATTCAATTATACTTAAAAGGTGTTTCTAGCCCTAACCGGTTTGGCTCAGTAGATAGAGCTGCCCCCTGCAGACTCAAAGGTCCCAGGTTCGATTCTGGTCAAGGGCATGTACCTTGGTTGCAGGCACATACCCAGTGGGAAGTGTGCAGAAGGCAGCTGATGGATGTTTCTCATCGATGTTTCTAACTCTCTATTCCTCCTGTAAAAAGTCTCTCTCTCTCTCTCTCTCCATATATATATATTTTAAAAAAAAAAAAATTTTTTTTTTAAACGTGTTTCTATATTGAAATTCCTGGTGCGATGCTGCCAATGCACACTGGCCCAGTCTTTCTATAACATAACTTGGGGCTACGTCCATAACAAGATCAGGAACACGGTTCGTGTTGCGTGGATGGGTAATTCCACGTTGGGAGTAAATCTAAGAGCACAAAGGGGAGAAAATGAATTTACCCGAAGGCAACACAGTGCCATCTATAAAGAACAATTGAAAGCCACCCAATGCCCAGCAGTGGGGAAATCACCAGGCCAGTTATGAGATATCAACATGATGGGAAATTCAAGTGCTGTTGGAGATGACAAGTACATAGAAAATGTAGTTATGCAAGAGAATGTAAATATGAAATCATGCCGTGGAAAAGGCAGACCACACAGGCAAGCGCACCTCGCTCACAATGCCAAGAAGCACATATTCACATTATTGAAGCAGACGGTATAAATGGATTTAACGACATGTTCAGGTCTTCCCCAGAAAATGGTTTAAGTTGACAAAGATAAAACCTCTGTCTTTAACCCTGGGAATTAGCAAGTGAGCACCGGAATGATGGCCGTGCCCCTCCTATTCATCCTTCAGTCTTACTCACCAGGCACTGCCAGAGCCCAGCACAGGCGGCCAGCTCAGCAAAACTGCCTCCCTGTGATCCTGCCGATGACCACCAAGGCCCCGGGGAACACGGCCATCGTGACAGTGTGTGTCCCGGAGGTGCAAGCACACATCTTATTCCCAAGGAAGCACCAGCCACTCAGCAGCTGAGAGGAGCCAGAAGCCATTTCCAGGTAACCTTGCTAAGCTTACCCATCTGAGACCCCAAAGATCAGACCGCATATGACAATGAAGAGTCATGAGAATAGGCAAGACACACACAGCCCTGCCTTAGCTGGCCTTTTCCTCTTGGCTCCATACTCCACACTGGGACCCCAGGCAGGCCTGGGTGGGGAGCTCTGGAGAGGATGAGGCTGGCCCTGAGATGTGTCAAAAGGCAGAGCAGCCCACGCCTCTTGTTGCATGGCTGCACACACCTGTCCTCCTGAGAGAGGTCAGCGGCCGGTCGGGGAAGGCACACCAGGGCTCAGGCGAGCTGTCACTGAAGCGTAGAGCTTTGGAGCCTCGCTGCCCCATATTCAAATTCTGGCTCTGCTGACTTGTACGGGCTGTGACCTAAGGCAGGTTACCCAGCCTTTCAGAGCTTCAGCATGATCCTCTGTAAAACGGGGACGTTTGCAATGAGGCCTGAGATAGCATGTATAAAACCCAGGGCGCAGAGTACACACTCCTTACATCCTCTCTTCGGAGGCGGAGGGGACGTAAAATCCGGCGTGTGATGACTGCGTTCTGGAATCCTCCCCAGGTTTGGTCGAGGGCCAGAAATTCCGAGAGGTGCTGAGCCAGGGGTGGGGAGTAAAGCTTGGCGCCCTGCCCCCCACACAACCTCATCTGATGCTTACAGCAACGCCAAGAGGACCCTGTCCTTTGTCCTAGCCCCCTGGGCCTCCCGGTGGCAGGAGCCATGGCCTGTCCCACGAGCGGTACCCACTCCATTCAGCCTCTCCCTTGCAGCTCAGACTCCATTGACCTGTTCTGTTAGCAAGAATAACGGTGTGGGAAAAGGACTATCAAGAATTATAAATTCCAGAAACTTCAGCTCAAAGGACTGCTCTGTAACGATGGCACAGCGATCCTGGGGCCTCGCCACCTCTCGCTGGTACGTCTCCAACTTTCCCGCCAGTGCGGGGAGGGAAATTCTGATCCTGGGCAGAACTGACTTGAAAGCTCATGTTTTAGACCTTAAAGGTCAGGCAAATTGTGGTAAATGACACAGCCGATGTGTCATTTTAGGTAGCTTCTCCTTTCCTCCTCCTGCAAAACGAAGCCAGTGGCTCTGACATGACATAGGTGGCCTGAAACTTTCTCTTTTTTGCTAACTGGGAGCAAAACCAGCACTGGGGATGAGCCGTGTGCACTCCCTGGTACTGTGGCATGTCCCTGAGCATGTGCCTCCCAGCTCAGGAAGCTTGGCCTTTGCCAGCCTGTGCTCCCCACCTCCGGCTCGGCACCTCCTGGAGCTTCTGGCCCTCATCCAGACCGGGGAGGATTCCAGAGTTCAGTCACCGCATGCCAGATTTTAACTGCCTGGGACCCAAATCTTAGTGTGGGTCTTTTTAGCTCTCTCTCTCTCTCTCTTTTTTTTTTTTTGGAAGGAGCTTATCCAGGCCCTGTGATGAATTTTCTGAATATTTACTTAGGTTTCAATCGATTGATCCTGTGTGCTTTTTTTTTTTTTTTTTAAATCTTTATCTCAAGCTCCCTTCGCAATTTGGGTTGTTAAACCCGGCTCCCCTTTTGTGAATCCATCAGCCAGGCGGCCATTTCAGCAGAGGTCCAAGGTCATTCTGGACTGACCATGTCTGATGAAGGCCTGAAGGGCGCTGGCTTTCTGATGACACTTGCTGTGCCCAGGGGCTCTGTCTCAGGAAATGGAAAAATTATGCAGGGCTGCCAAGTCCCTGCCCTGCTAGGCCCCTTCCCCAGCTTCAAGCACTCTTTAGGGACCTGCCCGTTTTCCCACTGGTTTTTAATTTGCAGGTGTGCTCAGGTGGGTGCTTTGATGCAGGGGCCTGGATAGTTTCTCTGCCCAGCCTGGTCTCATCTCACAATGATAAGAACTCCAGGTCCAGCCCAGGCCATAGGCAGAAACTGTTCTATACCCACCTCTTATCTCCATGGGCTAGAAAAAAATCAAACATCACTTGAAATCTTGCCTCCTCTACATAGCAACCACCATTAAAGTATTAGCATCTTTAGTCTTCACATCTGTATTTATCATATTGGGAAATTTTTTCAGTCTACACTGCACCTTCTTCATTTCCCCATGTTTTTTGAAATATGTTATTTCTACTAATATAATAATTTATGTTCACTGTAAAACACTTTCTCCAGCAGATTTTTATGCCTACTTCCAGGAGTTCTTCCAGAGAAAAGAAAAAGACAGAAGTTGCACTCCCTGTGGTAAGGGGCAAAAATCCTTTCTTGCAGAACTGAGCAGGAGCAATCTAAGAAAATAAAATTTTATGCATGCAAAGACCTAAAATTCTTGATTAACGTCTGCTTCGCTCATTGCTCGCTGAGCCGTCAAAGATGGAGGCTGGGCTGTTGAGGCTAATTCCTGAAATCCACCCTCCTCCCAAAACAATATAGGGAAAGTGCTCAATAAAGATTTATTGAAGCACTGTCTGAAGGAATGCTGCATTTTCACAGATAACAGAACAGCTAACATAGATTCTTGGCACCTAAATTAGATATAATGAAGTCAAAGCCCTCTTTTATAGCCACTCTCAAACCCACCTGTTGGATTATTATTCAGCAAACAGTCACTCTTCTCCCCCTTCCCCAGGGGATGGGGATCCTAAGCTGTCTGTTTCCTTGATGTTGGGCTTGGCCTTGTGATTTGCTTTGGCTAATGGAATGTTAGCTGATGCAACAACAGCAGAAGCCTTAAATGGTGCTTGATCCTTGCCCTTCTGCCATTTTTCTTATGAAGACTTTCCCTTGGGTAGAAGGACCAGAGTCACAGAGTAAACCCAGCTGGCTCAAGGCCAGCCCAGCAATCTGCATCTGAAGCTGAGCTGTCCGACAAACCAAGATCAGCCCAGCAATAGTCCTCCCACAGGTCAGGAAATGCTTGTTCTAAAGTCATTGACTTTAGCGGTGATTTGTCACCCTGCATTATTATAGTAAGACCTGAACAGCACACCCACTAAACATAACTTATTTTTCATATGGCCTCCCAAGAGTATGCATGAGTCTCCCCTCAGATCTGCCAGTGCAGACTGGTTCCTGAGCTCCCTGTTGGCTACATGGCCACCACTCGGGACGAGGGCAGCCCTGCCCTGGTCCTCCAGTCCACCTCCACCTCCACAACCTAGAATGAAGAGGACACTGAAGACCTCAGCGATGGGAAGTCTAGTGCCCTGCATGTCACTTTCTTTCTCCAAGCCTCATGGCTTTTTTCTGAAATGTGGAGTTGGACTAGATCCTTGCTATTCCTTCCAGGCCTAGCCACCAGTACCCTGTAATGATACGCACACCCCATCCACTGCCCACCCACCCTCCCTCCTTACCTGGGTGTGGATCAGCAGGGGGAGGGTAGCACGGTGGGCGGAACAGAAAGCCTGACTGGCCTCCCAGGCTTGAGCTTCAGTAGAGAGGTAGTAACAGTGCTCGCCAGACCACAGCCAGCCATGGGGACACGGCTGGCACCCAGCCCCTGAAAGCAGAGACCACAGGTGAGCTGCAGGGTAAACTGTAATGAGCCGAGTGCATGCTCCTTAAAAAAGTTGAAACCTGGTCACTGTCTTGACCGAGGGGCAAGCAGGGTGGGCAGGGACCGCAGAAGGCTGTACAGTTTGTGCAGGTTACAAAGCCCCCCAGGCAGGGGCTGACTCCCAATTGCTTGTCGAAGCTTAGCTGGGAGGAGGCACCATACCTGTTCTAGAGGCCAGGGCCACAATGGCGACCATGGACACCGCCAGGAGCACGGCCATGACCACCAGGGCCCAGCGCAGGGACTTCATGTACATGGGCAGCCCTGGCAGGGGAAGGGACAACCAGGAGAGACAGGTTAGAACCACTGACGTTTACCCCGCATCACACCCACAGGGTACCCACTCCCTCTGCCCGGACACCAGGATAAGCCACTCGATTTAGGTTAGAACAGTGGTTGGCAAACTCATTAGTCAACAGAGCCAAATATCAACAGTACAACGACTGAAATTTCTTTCGAGAGCCATTGTTTTAACTTCTTCTAATGCCACTTCTTCAAAATAGACTTGCCCAGGCTGTGGTATTTTGTGGAAGAGGCACAATCAAGGGGTCAAAGAGCCGCATGTGGTTCGCGAGCCGCAGTTTGCCGACCACGGGGTTAGAACATCCTATCTGGGAGAAAAATGCTAGATGTTTACTTTTTAAATAAGATTCTATTCAAGAAAGACAACAAGCCCTGGCCAGGGTGGTTCAGTTGGTTAGAGTGTTGTCCTGACAGGCTAAGGCCAAGTTCAATCCCTGGTCAGGGTACATACAGGAGTCAACCAATAGATGCATAAATAAGTGGAACAACAAACTGATGTTTCTCGCTCTCTCCCTAGCTCTCTAAAACCAATAAATAAACGTTTTAAAAAAGAGGACAAATAATTGGCTAACAAGCACTTACTGTGCAGCTAATGTGCCCTAGACCTACAGGGTATAAATTCACCAAGAACAGGGCAAGGCCTCTGCACTCAAGCAGCTAATAGACTGGGCAAAGGTACCAGGAGATAAAATTACAAATGAGAGAGGAACGAGGGCTAGATTTGGAGTTTGACAGACCGGGGTTCGAGTTCTGATTTAAGAGTTCTTGGTGTTTTCCGGTTTTAACATTGACATCACACCTGCCTCTTTTATCCGTCCAGGTCTGGAGGCCACCAAGGAAGCCTCATGGGTCCAGAGAGCACGTGGCAGGCTGCAGAGCACCAGGCAACCGTGAGTTGTCAACAGCTCAAGGCCCTGGATGGCTGGAACGAGGTTGCAGAGAGGAAAGGAACTCCGGAGAAGCGGGGAGGGGGTGGAGGAGGATAGGACCTAGCCACACCATGGATGACCTTAAAAACACTATGCTAAGTGAAAGAAGCCAGGCACAAAAGGACATGCATGATAGGCAAACCCATCAAGACAGAAAGCAGACTAGTGGCCACCTGGGGCTGGGGTGTTAGCTAGAAGATACAGCATTTCTTTTCCAAGTGATGAAAGTATTATAAAATTGACTGGTGTTGCTCCCTGCATATACTAAAAGCCATTGAATTGTATGCTTTAAATGGGTGAATTGTGTTATGTAAATCATAGCTCAGGAAGGTGTTACTCAAATAAGCGATTTGAAAATGCTTGGAATAAAAGATATATAAGTTGACGGTCTTAAAATAGCAAAAGCAGAACTAAAAAAGTCTGGAGAAGCAAAGGAAAATAAACCTGCCAACCACCTCAGTAAATATAAACATTGTGATGGAACAATAAATTCAGCTCTAATCTTTCAAAAAACAGAGCAGTAAAAAAAAAAAAATACAGTAAATCACAAAAGTCTCAGGCACCTTCACACAGGGCTGCAATGCAGACCTGGGAAATGCACCCACCCCCCCCGCAGCCATTTGTCTCCCAAACTTCCAGGCAAAGAAAAAGTCCTACACACACCCTTCATAAAGCAATTCTTAAAAAAAAAATGTTTCTACCGATTTTCAGAGAGTAAGGGAGAGGGATACAAATAGAAACATCTGAGAAACATCATCCATCGGCTGCCTCCTGCACGCCCCCTACTGGGTGGGGATCGAACCGGCACTCCAGGCACGTGCCTGGACCGGAATATGGACGGTGACCTCTGGTTCCTGGATCGACGCTCAAACGCTGAGCTACACCCGCCGGGTTAGAAAGCAATTCTCAATCACACAAGTAACAAATACATTCTCCTTGTAAAAAAATGAAAATACAGCCTGGCTGGTGTGGCTCAGTGGTTGAGCGTTGACCCATGAACTAGGAGGTCACTGGTTGATTCCAGTCAGGGCACATGCCTGGGGTTCCGGGATCCATCCCAGGAGGGGGCGTGCAGGAGGCAGCCGATCAGTGATGTTTCTCTTTCATCGAAGTTTCTATCTTCTCTCTCTCTCTAAAAAATAAAAGAAAATACAGACGAAACTGCTCCCTTTCCCCTCAAAATAAACACACCCTCCTACCTATCTTTCAAAGCTTAGCTCCAGAAAGCTTTCCCAGCCCCAAACTCATCAGCCACTCCCTCCTGGCTCCCAGTCCAGGATTGCTTATTTGTTTGTCTTTTTCAGGCTTATTCCCTCCCAACCGCCTCCCTACCCCACCCCAAAGAAACGCACACACCCTGACAGTCTCACGCAGAAGTGGCTGAAGGGATGCGTGGGGGCGCGGGGAGACAAATGCTCCTCGGTGTATAGTGGGCGGAAAGAGCCTGAGCCTGGGGGCGCAGCCCGGGGCAGAGTGCGGTCCTGGGCGGCCTGGAGTCGAGGACCTGCGTTCCCGCCCGGGCAGCGCCGCCATCACGTGACCCTAAGGCTCTCCCTCCCCTGAAACCCCTCCCCATGGGCTGCTCCAAGATGCTGCGCGCTCTGGCGGGAAGGTGAAAGTTGTCGAGAGAGCGTAAGGGGGAATAGTGGTTTTATACTTTCATCAAAAACCATTTGAATTATAATTACGTAGCCGTAGACCAGATGTTCCAAGCCAGGTCGGTTCCAAGCCAAGTCGGACATTGGGATGTTGCCTGGGTCCCCCAGTCCCTCCAGGGCAGAGCCCAGGGCTGGGTAGATGCTGGGGGACCTCAGGCTGCGTGGCCGACCCGGCGGCGCGCGTACCTATGAGCTTAATCGCCCGGTGCAGCTTCAGGTCGCCGTCCGCCTCGGCGCGCTGCAGCAGCGCGTCGTCCTCCTTCCCCAGCTCCTTGCAGCGGCAGCGGCAGCGGCACGTGGGGGAGCCCGGAGACTCCGCGCCCCCTTCCGTGGGGCTGGTCTGGCCCTCCGCGTCGAGGCCGTGCTCCTCCCGGGCGGCAGCCAGCGGCGAGCCACGGCTCCAGGTGCTGCCGACGGACGCGGTCCGCGGAAGGAGCGGGTACGCGGGGCCGGAGTGGCGGGCGAAGGCGGGGGATTCGGGCACCGGGACGGTGATGAAGCGCCGGGAGGGCGCAGGCGAGGGCGCATTGCTGCCGCCGGCCGCGCTCACAGGCTTCACGCGCACGTCCACCTGCAGCTCCATGGGCGCCCAGCTGCCGGGCACCGGCTCCTCCGGCGCGGCCCTGGGCACCAGCTCGGTTCCTGCCGCCTCGCCGCCCCGGGTTTGCTCGGCCGCAGCGGGCCCCGGCGACGGCGGCTCGGGGCCGGCGGACAACTGGCGGCGGAAGGCGCCGTAGCCGAGGCCGGCGGGTGGCACCCGCAGGCGCGCGGGGCGAGGCGAGGGCAGCTTCTTTCCGCCCGAGAGGTCCGGGCCCGCGCCGGTCGCCTCCTGCACGGCCGCGGCCGGGCTGCTTTCGGGACTTTCTAGTCGTCGCTCCTCCGCGGGGGCCTGCGGCTGCGCCAGCCCCGGCACCTGGCTTTCCAAGGGCTCCATTGGCACCTCGGCCCCGGCTTGGTCTCCTCTGGATGCCGCCTGGGCTCCCTCCATCCCGGGCGCGAAGCCACCAAGAGACACGGCGGAGCTCACCTGGGCCCAGGTAGGGAGTCCGTTTCGCCTCTCGGGTCGGGATTGGTCCAGCTGAGCGGCTGAAGTTGTCGAGCCACGCCCCTCTCCGCGGTGCCGCCCTCCCACAAGCTCCCCTCGGGGATTGGCTGTCCTTGGGGTTGGCCACGCCCCTCCAGGCCACCACCACTCTTGCCCCGGCACCGGGTACTGTGAGGGGCGGGAGGGCCTGGATGTGAGGCTTTCCGGGGAAAGGTCTGGGAGCGGACTTTAAAGGAGAACCCAGAGCCCCGCCTGACTCTTCCCTCTTCTTTTTCCTGAGTCCCACCCACTTCCTCTCCCACCCCAGCCCGCAGCCTTCGGCGGATTTGGAAAGTTACGACTTGGGCTGAAAGGGGTTGGTCAAGTCTTGTAGAGATCCTCAGACCTGAGAAAAACCAGGGGATCCAAAAGAAATGTGGCGAAAGAACAAGAATAAAGAAAAAGAAAGAAATGGGGGCGGCCTGCGGAAAAGTAGCCGAGCGGGTTGTCCCGACAATGTAGTGAGAGAAGGGGCGCCACACCTGAGGACACCCCCCACCCACCCCATCCTGCACCAGTTCCAGGAACAGCTACTCTGGAGGCCTGACTCCTATTAGCCCAGACTGAGGAATGAAAATGTGTCTTCATGGTGACGTGCTGGTCCCCCGCCAGCCTGGTGTGCTGGAATACAGGTTTCCCAACCCTGCCAGGGAGCTGAACCCCATTAAAAACATAACAAATTCCTGGCGGGGCTCCACCCAGTCCTCCAGAATCTCACAAAGGGATGAGGTCAGTGGTATTTTTATCAAGACCCCCAGGGCAGGAATGGCAGATAAAATGCAAGCCAATCTGTTAAATCTGAACTTCAGATAAACAAGAGGTTTTTTTTTGTGTGTGTGTGTGTTTATAAGTATGTCCTAAGTATTGTGTGGGATATACTTATATTTTAAAATTGTTATCTAGAATTTAACCTGCCTCCTATTTCTTATTTGCTAACTCTGGCAACCCTACCCCAGGAACCTCTGGAGAGGCATGAATCAGATTCCCCCTTGGAGCCCTCAGGAAGAAACAATCCTGCTGACACCTTGATCTTGGACTTCCAGCCTCCTGAACTATGAGAAAGTACATTTCTGTCTTTTAAGTCATTCCGTTTGTTATGGGAGCCCTAGGAAACCAATACAAGTTACCTGTCCAGATGGCTGCCTGCCCTGGGGACTTCTCTCCTAACTCAGGTGGTCTCCGCACCCCCACCCTTCACCATCGCTGGCTCGGCTGTGCCATGCAGATCTCGCTGATGAGAATTTGGCACTTGCTCTGAGTGAGATGCCCAAAGGTGGAAGTTGTCACAAGTGTCAATAGGATAGCTCACTGTAGAGGAGACCCACAGACTATCCCCAGGTCCCTGGGGCCTCAGCCCTTCCTAAAGATTCAGCCCTTCCTAAAGATTGCTTGTTTAGCCGAGACCGGTTTGGCTCAGTGGATAGAGCGTCGGACTGCGGACTGAAGGGTCCTGGGTTCGATTCCAGCAAGGGCATGTACCTTGGCTGCGGGCACATCCCCAGTAGGGGGCGTGCAAGAGGCAGCTGATCGATATGTCTCTCTCTCATCGATGTTTCTGACTTTCTATCCCTCTCCCTTCTGCTCTGTAAAAAATCAATAAAAAAAAAGATTGCTTGTTTAGCCCTTTTCAGCTGCTTCAGTTGGTTGGGCGACTTCTGATGCATCAAGAAGTCATAGGTTCCATTCCTGGTCAGGGCACATGCCTGAGTTAGAGGGCCTGCAGGAGGCAGCCGATCTCATCAATGTTGTTTTTTCTCCCTCTCTCTCTCTCCCTCTCCCGGTCTAAAAAAAAAAAAAGATTACTTGTTCAGCTCTGGATTTCTAGGATCCTACCCTCTTTACCTTATTTGATTTGATTAATACTCACTGGAGGATATTTTTCCCATTAAACAGAGTGGAAGGAAGGGAGGGACAGATTGAGAGAGAGAGACAAACTTTGATTGGTTGACTCCCACATGATGCAGGGTGTTGGGATTTTCCTCTCTTCTCCACGACCAGCGTGGAGAGACAAGTAGAGTCCAGTTACTGAGTAGAGGAGCTGGGGATTGAGAAAATAATAAAAAAGAAATAAAGCTGGGGCTGGGTGGAATCTCTGCTCTCTGATGGAGAGACAGGGAATTCCAACCCAAACAGAGTGTGTTTATTTATACTAAAACAGAAAAGGGGTTTCATATGAAAAAACTTAAAATCAAAGGAGCTTAAGGGGGCCCAGGCCCCACTCATTCCCTCATTCCTGGGGCTCCACTGAATCTACATTTCAAGGGCCCTCCCCACAACACCTGAAGCAAGTTAAAAGTCAGTACTGACTTTTTGGTGGATACATTTCCAAGACGTGGCTTTGCTGGCGCTTTGGATTCAGCTGACACTAATTTAAAAAAATGCCCAGGTGTCTTCCCTGGGGGCCCTCTAAAGCAGGGGATTAAACCTGCAGCCCAGATATGAGCTATTGACTGGGAATCAAGCCTTTCTAGCCTCTATGTGTGGGCTAATGCTCTAATCATGGAGAACACTGGCCAGGGCTTCTTTATTTATTGAGTTGAGGAAGAGAGAGACAGAGACTGATTTATTCTTTCACTTATTTATACATTCATTGGTTTATTCATGTATAGGTTCTGATGGGAGATCTATCCTGCAACTTTGGCATATTGGCATGATGCTCTAATCACCTGAGCTACCCGGGCAGGGCATAACATTCACCACTCTGATTGCCAGTCCAACCACCACTGCCTTGGGCCCCCCGGGCTCTCTCGGGATGAGCGCCAGGCTTTGGAGCAGCCTCCATCGTGCCTTTCCTGGCATCACAACTTCCAGGCCATTTGCAGCTTCCATGGTGGTGAGCCTTTACGCAGGTGAATTGGTGAATTGCCCAAAGGTATCAAGGGTGTTCAGACCCTGGCTAACCAAAAAGAACATCCTCTCTCACTTAAAAAAACCCCCTTTTCTACCACAACAGCAATACCTGCCCGTGATTCAAAATTTAAATATTACAGAAATGCACACTTTAGAAAGGGAAGGTCCCCAGTATTTCATGCCCCAGAGCTCTCCTTTACCAATGTTTCAGTGTACACTCTCCTGGCTCTTTTTCTGTGCATACCCTGAACTGTATTGTTATGATATGCATCTGTTTTTTTATTCCCAAAACTTCCCTCATGATGATATGTAACCTAGACCTAGTTTATTTAAGCTGTCTCCCTCCGGTGCACATTTGAGCTGTTTCCATTGTTGACATAATTGCTGCAATGCTGCAGATGCCACAGTTATCATTCAGTGACCATCCTTGCACATTTTAAACAAAAATCACATCTCTGATGCTATTTTCAGGACAGATTAATTAAAATGGAACTGCTCAGCCAAAGGGCCCTCCAATAGACAATGCCACAATGACCCAATCACTCACAAGAGAGCGGGCTGCTCCCCACAGCCTCACCAGCACTTAAAATTATCAATCTCTTAGTCTTTACCAACCTGCTGAGTGAAAATATGAAACTTCAACTTGCATTCTTTAATCATAAAGGAGGTTGAAGTTCTTTTCGTTTGTTAGCGGTGTTATCAGAAGGGCCTTTGCCTGTCTCTGGACTGTGTGCAGGGCCACTGGGCCTCCCCCAGGTCACCAGCTGGTTCCAGGAAGTGGTTCAGTAGGAACCTGGGTTCACTGGTTCAGGGAGGTGATGGTATCTGGCGTCCAAACAGACCAAAGCGTTCTAAGAGCATAAATTAAACCATGGCTGGTTGCTCCAAAGAGGAAACAAACATGCCCACCCCTGGCATTTGGAACCTTCTAGGGCCCCTGGACACAGATAAGGAGGAGCGGGGGGGGGGGGGGGGTGGGGGGTGGGTTCTGCTCTAGCTCCCTGGCATGGTCAGTCCACCCTCACATTCCACCTGCTCAGAGTCTCAGGGGCACCCAAGCCAGGATGGCACTCTCACCCCCCAACTCCCCGTCCCTCACCTGGACTTCACAGCACTCAGCACTGTTTTCAGTCACCTGCGCACATGTGTGTCTTGTTATTTCATGTTTGTCTCTGGCCTCTAGGAACCATTACTGTAGCTCCAGAACAGAATGGTACCTGGCATGCCCATTCCTGGTTCTTGGCCGGTCACTCCCATGGCTCAGTGAATATTTGTGAAATAAAAACTGCTGAACAGGGCACTGTGGGGGTGCTTGACATACCTTGTCTTCATATTTCCCTCAATTTTTTATCTGACAGATATTAAGCATTATGAAAAATGAAAAGAGCCCTAGCCAGTTTGGCTCAATGGATAGAGCACATGGCCCTTGGACTGAAGGGCTCTGGGTTTGATTCCTGTCAAGGGCCCTACCTTGATTGCAGGCTTGATCTCTCTCTGGTCTGGGTGCATGAGGGAGGCAACCAATCCATGTGTCTCTCTCTCACATCAGTGTTTCTCTCTCTCTGTCTCTCCCCTTCCCTTCCACTCTCTGTAAAAATCAATGGAAGAAAGAAAAATTAAGAGAATAAAAACACTTGAATACCCTCCACCTAGACTCAGTAGTTAGCATTTCACCATATTTTCTTTGTCTTTATCTTCATACAAACATACATTTGTGGTTATTTCCATGAAACATTTGCATGGACTGCAGACCTGGAGAAATTTCAGCTTTCCTCAGCATGAATGTTCTATGAATACACGTATCTACCTAAGAGAAGTATCATCATTCTCACACCAAGGAATGAGCAATTAGTCCATGCTATATAAAGAATGGACTGATATATAGAAGTCATATTTAAATTTCCCCAATTTTTTCAAACCAGGATCTAATCAAGTCTCATACATTGCATTTGGCTGTTATGTCTATTTCCTCTTCCTAACAACTGAGGAAGGCATGAAAATGAATACTTTACAGGTGAGGAAAGTGAGAGTCAGGGAGGAGGTGGCGTAACCTGCCAGATCACATGACCCTAAGATGGGAACGTCAAGATGCCTTCATGTGTTTCTGACTCCCAAACATGTCTCTTCTCCCTCTTTCCTGCATCTCGCTCCCCTACATCTTGGTTCCCTAGAAGTTTCATTTCCAGATTCTGGCTTGTCTGGTCCATGCAAGTCATGGGCTGGGGCCAAGGTGGAAGTGCCAACCAGTTACCTAGCCAACTAGGCTTCCCTTTCAAGTCCCTCCAGCCTCCCCCGCTGCAACAGGGATTGAGAAAACTTTCCATCTGGATATGTGTGTGCTCACCCAAGGAGACTTCAGGAAGAGCTCTAACAGGGCAGAAAAACATCTCCTGAGTCATCAGCTGCTTGCTCTCTGCAAGTCAAAACACAGACCCTTCCTTGCTGGGAGCTCCACCCCTAGAATTCATTCCTGTAGACTGCAGTGCGCTAGGATTGTGAGTATAGCTAACGTGTGTGAGCAGACAGGCTGGCCCACGCAGTAACATGGCTATCCTCAACTTCCTGTGTATGATTATTTTATGAGTGTAGGCTTTTAAAAATGAAACACTCAACTCTCACCTGGGTCTAGGAACACTTCAGTTTTCAGGACAAAAGGTCCAACTGTCCTCTAAAGAGGAAGAAGCAGAAAATAACTCTTTTTTTTTTTTTTTTGGTAATGAGTTTATACAAAAAAAAATGGCTACCTACTTTTTTAACTTGTTTCTATATTTGTTTTTTTCTTTTTCAATTACATTCAATATTATTTTATATTAGTTTCAGGAGTACAACTTGATAGTACACCTGAATATAATTTACAAAGTGATCCCCCTGATAAGTCTAGTGCCCAGCTGGCACCATAGTTATTATAGTACTAGAGGCCTGGTGCATGGATTTGTGCACCAATGGGGTCCCTCAGCCTGGCCTTTGGTGATGGGGCCAAAACCAGCTCTCCAACATCCCCCAAGGGATCCTGGATTGCAACAGGGTGTAGGCCAGGCTGAGGGACCTCATCAATGCACAACTGAGACTTGGGAGGGACCATGGGAGGGCTTTTAGGGCATGTCCAGCCTGTCTCACTCAGTCCTGATTGGCCAGACCCCAGCAGCAAGCTAACCTACCAGTTGGAGCGTCTACCCCCTGGTGGTCAGTGTGCATCATAGCGACTGGTTGAACAGTTGAACTAACAGTTGGACACTTAGCATATTAGGCTTTTATTATATAGGATTATTGATTATATTCTCTATACTGTATAGTTTTTTAAAAAATATTTTTATTCATTTCAGAGACTTTGCTGAATACTATTTTTAACTACCAATTCGTACTTAATCCCTTTGTATTTTTCACTAAGTCCCTTAACCCTCCCTCCCCTCTGAAAACCCTTAATTTGTTCTCTGTATTTATGATTCTGTTCCTGTTTTATTTGTTTTTTAGATTCTACATATAAGTGAAATCATACAGTATTTGTCTTTCTCTGTGTGACTTATTTTACTTAATATAATACCCTTTAAGTCCATCCATGTTGTCATAAGTGGTAATATTTCATTCTTTTTATGGCTGAGTAATATTCCATTGTATATATGAACCACATCTTCTTTATCCAATTATCTATTGATGGCTTGTCTGGTCAATTGATTGCTTCCATATCTTGGCTATTGTAAATAATACTGCATTAGACACAGAGGTGCATATATACTTTTGAATTAGTGTTCTGGATTTTTTCAGATATATACCCACAAGTGCAATTGCTGAGTCATAATGGAATTAATTTAATTTTTAATTTTTTGAGGAACCTCCATACTGTTTTCATAGTTGTTGCACCAATTTGCAGCCCCACCAATAGTGCACAAGGGTTCAAGAGAGAGAGAGAGGTGAGTTGGATCAGTTTTTATTTTAATTATCCACATTGTGTAACCTTTGGCCAAGTAGAAGTTGTCTGCCATTCAGCTCTGGCTGACAAACAACAGCCTTCTATAAAGGCAAACTTCTGGAGGAAGAATCTTACACCTAACAATCTTGGACTCCACCAAGGTCCACCTTTCTCCATAAAGAAAGAGACACTTCTGTTCCTGGGGGCCCACCAGAGAGCCCAGGCCACCAGGGGCCACATCACATGCCGTTTTGTGACCGTAGGAACCCAGCCTGCATATCCTCAATTATAAATCTACATTCTCACCTGGACAGGAGTGTCAAGGTCCAGACTGGGAGAGTGACCATTATCAAGTTGAAAGGTCTCGCTCCCATTGCTAACAATTCTAACTTTCTTGATGAACTTCTACATTTGGAAGAAAATTGAATTTACTGATTTACCATAAAAACCTGTTAGTGAATGGGAGGTTTTGGGGGTAGTAACTTTTTAAAAATTATTTTAAAAATATGTTTTATTGATTTTTTACAGAGAGGAAGGGAGAGGGATAGAGAGTTGGAAACATCGATGGGAGAGAAACATCGATCAGCTGCCTCTTGCACACCTCCAACTGGGGATGTGCCCACAGCCAAGGTACATGCCCTTGACCAGAATTGAACCTGGGACCCCTGAGTCTGCAGGCTGATGCTCTATCCACTGAGCCAAACTGGTCAGGGCTGGGGTAGTAACTCTTAATAGTTTTTGTATAGATCCCTTTGTGACTCTAATGAAAGCTGGGAGCCCTCTCCCTAGTAAAATGTACACATTTGGCAGGTCTCAGTTTTCAGGGGTCACAGATCCCCTTAAGCCCACCCCTGAGCAGCGATGCAAGAACTCCTGGTCTGCAGGGCGAAGCTCTAACCAGCTGCCTCATAGATTGCATTGTTTTTGCCCATAAAGCTTTCATAGGCCATTCGGGAGCAGTTTTACCTATCTCACCGGGTTCCCAAACTGGGATGACTTGTATGTGCAAAAGACTGGAAAACCATGGCTCCGATGTCATGGGAGCCAGTTTGGCTGTGCTGCTCAAGAATGAAACGCCGAGTTCCAGCCCGAACTGCAACAGTGCTGCAAGCAGAATGCTGAAACTGAAACAGGTGTTTACGCCATTGTTACCTTCAGGGAGACCTTCATCGTGATGATTAAGAAAGCTTACACGCTCCAGCCTGAAGGGGCAACCTCCCGCAAGGCCTGTGACAGTCACGCTGACTGGGTCGGCCAGGCCTTCCACAGCCCCGTGCTCCTCTGGCCACTGAGATATCGCAGGCCTGTTTGAAACCTCCCTCCCCTTTGTGGTCTGGGACCACACATAAATTAGAGGCTGCCCGGCTTGTTTGTCCCTTAGAGATTTTATTGGTTACCTGGGGATCAGACACAATCTTGAGACAAACCTACATAGAAAAAAAAAAAAGGTTTCTAATAGCATTTATGAGCTGAACTTCCCCTGTCCCTCCAGCATCTCCTCCTGTCACCATGGCAATGGGTAGAAGGTGAGGGTTGTAGTGCTATCTTCTTTGGGGATCTTCCTGTATAGGTTGATTTGTGTACCCCCCCCTCTCCATACGTTTGTTGGAGTCCTAACCACTGACTCCCCTCTTCCTAACGCGACCTTATTTGGAGAAAGGATCCCTGCAGATGTGATTAGTTAAGGTGAGGTCATTAGGGTGGGCTCTACCCCAACAGACTGGGTTCTTAGAAAAAGGGGAAATGTGGACACACACACAGGAAGCATCCTGTGAAGGACGGCAGATTGGGGTGATGTATCTACAAGCCAAAGAATGGCCCCCAAACCAGCAGAAGCTCAGGGAGAGGCATGGAACAGTCTCCTGCACAGCCCTTGAAAGAAACCAATTCTAATAAGACCTTGAACTTGGACTTTAGACTCCAGAATGGTGAGACCATACGCTGTCGTTTAAGCCACCTAGTTTGTGTTACTTTGTTACAGCCACCCCAGCAATGAATACTGAAATGAGCCAGGGCCCACAGATGCCAGGTAGACCTGGGCTGGGGCTCCAGGCAGGAGCCTTTTCTCCAAGGAGGGCAAGGGAGCTCCCTGCAGGCCTTCATGAGAATTAGCAACACCTGCGAGCCACAGCCGGGACTCAGGGCCCTGCTCAGAGAGAGCACGTGAATTTGAAAAGCGCACCCCTGCCCTAACCAGTTTGGCTCAGTGGATAGAGCATCGGCCTACAGACTCAAGGGTCCCAGGTTCGATTCTGGTCAAGAGCATGTACCTTGGTTACGGGCACATCCCCGGTAGGAGGTATGCAGGAGGCAGCTGATTAATGTTTCTCTCTCATTGATGTTTCTGACTTTCTATCCCTTTTGCTTCCTCTCTGTAAAAAAAAAAAGAAAAGTGCATCTCTTCCTCTAGCACACAGCCCCTTGCCAGGTGTGATCAGATGAAGGTTGCACTTATTCTTGCTCCCTATGGCACCCCAGGGCAGGTACCTGTGTAACTTACATAAACATTAAGGGCAGCGTTGATTGCTCCATCTCAGATCGCATCTGCTTCTGTTTCTATCCACATTCTTTTTAAAAATATATATTTTTATTTTTTTTTATAGGGAGGAAGAGAGAGGGATAGAACTAGAAACATCAATGAGAGAGAAACATCAATCAGCTGCCTCCTTCACATCTCCCACTGGGGATGTGCCCGCAACCAAGGTACATGCCCTTGACCGGAATCGAACCCGGGACCCTTCAGTCTGCAGGCCGACGCTCTATCCACTGAGCCAAACCAGTTAGGGCTCTATCCAGTCTTGTCCCACATGGGTGGGGGATTTGTCTGGTCGCCCATGAGTGGCAGCAGAAGCCCAGAGCGGTGGATAAGGTGCTAAGTACCCCGCGGTGCACCGGACCCCAGCACGCAGGCAAAACTCGCAGGCCGCGGGGCGTATTGGCAGTGCCTATTGAGAACCTTTTTTCCCTCTCCCCTCACCCCGACCTCAGACACAGGAAGGAGGTCATCCCCTCGGGAGCCGAGTACATGTGGACAGACGTTATCCTCTCAGAAGGGGTGACTTTCCCTCCGTGAGCCAATGTGGGGGCTTCAGGAAAACCCCTAGTAAAGATGCGGTTGTTTAAAGGGACAGCGGCGTCTCACCTGGCCTGAATGTCTGCTGGGCTGCGGAATATACCTGCTCCTTGGGTCTGTGCCGGGAGCAATTGGGATGGGGGTAGCTTTTGGGGGATTCTGTTCCAGGAACCTCGGAGCCTGCCCTCCCCTCCCTGTCTCCAGGGTCCATAACAGGTGCACGGTCTCCCCAGAACACCTTACTGACCCCAACAAATAGTGGGGTTTCCTAAGCAGCACCCTCACAGACGGGTCTTATGCCTACTGGGGGCTCCCAGAACCAAGGTCAGGGAAGTCACAGGCTTCCCGCTTTGAAAGAACGAGGGTACTGCCAACAGGAGGCCCGTGGCGACGTTTGGACCAGAACGCCCTTCCTCTGTGGAGGGGGCCGCCAACCCTCCTCCCCAACAGGGTCTGGAATTGGGTCCACTCCTCACCATAGCGCTTCCCCTTCCTAGCTGCCCCAAACCAGAGCCTTCGTTAGCCGCCTTCGGGTCAGAACGTAGCAGTCTGTCCTGCTGCCACTAGGTGGCGGCCCTGTAAAGGCCAAGAACGCGCACAGGCCGCGGACCGCGGACCTTCTCCGCACAGGCGAGGTCCCACGGGGGATCTAACGAGGATGAATAAAGGGGGCGCTGCTTTCCTCCCGCCAGCTCAGGGATGGGGCCAGGGGAGGGGGGTTCTGGAGGTCAGTTCCTCCCCTGGCTAAGAGCAGGGTCCCCACCCCTCCCCGGGGCCGCAGGCTGTGCGCCGAAGCCAGTGGCACTTCGCCACGCGATGGGGAGCCTGTTGGGGCGAGGACCTGAGCTTCGAGGGAGGGGAAGAGAACGCCCGCCGGAGGGTCAAGGGCCTCGGAGGCACAGACCCCGGGCTCAAGGCCACGGCCGGCCGGCCTAGGTGGCGCCAGTGCGCAGGGAGCAGGGAGCAGCGCGCGAGCCGCAGGATCCGAAGGAATTCGGTGTCTGGAAGTGAGTTTGGAAGCTCGTGCCCGCCGCAGCCCCCAACCTAAGGTTCTGAGTGCGGACGAGTCTCATGAGGCAGGAACAGGGCATTGCTAGCGGATTTTCTGCAACACGATCAGACCTCAGGCTGACAGCAATGCACTCCGCCCGCGAATAAGCGGGCTCAGGTGCCGGCACCGCTGCCAGGACGTCAGGAGGGGCTCGGGCCACGGGTGGGGAATCCACGGAAAGAATGAGGGTGGGCGGGGCTCCAGAGAAACTTGCTCCCTTCGTGGGTTCCAAAGCCAAACCAACGGATATAGGATGTTAAAAAAAAAAAAAAAGGGCTGTATTTTCATCCCATTCAAAATGGGAATAGTTTTAGTTCTACAGGAAACATCAATGATGAGAGAGAATCATGGATCAGCTGCCTCCTGTAAGCCCCATGCTGGGGCTCGAACCCCGCAACCCAGGTATGTGCCCTGACCAGGAATCGAACCCAGGACCCTTCAGTCTGCAGGCTGATGCTCTATCCACTAAGCCACACCTGCCAGGGCCATGACTTCTCTCTTAAGCCTTGAGGGTTCTCATGCAACCTGGGAAGGGCAGGAATCCTCAAAATGGACTGAGGTGAAAAGGAATGGAGGATTGACACATCTACAACAGGGATGGTCCTGGCAAACACGCTAAGTGAAAGAAGCCAGTCGCACATATTGTGTGAGTCCATTTTTATGGAATGTCCAGAATAAGCAAGTCCATAGAGGCATGATGTAGACTAGTGGTTGCCAGAGGCTGGAGGAGAGGGGGTGGGGAGGGGCTGCTTGATGGGTGCTGGGTTTCTTTGAGGGTGATGGAAACATTCTGGACTTAGATAATGGCGATGGCTGCATGGCATGGCGAGCCATATTAGAAGACACTGAAATGTAGACTTCAAAATAGTTAAAGTGGTGCATTTTGTTATATAAATTTTATCACACCCAAAACATTTTTAAAAATCTGAGATGGAGTTTTCTATCACCAAATAGTATGGTGACCTAAAGTTAAAATTAAGTTGATTTAAAAGAACAAAAGGTGCCCTAGCTAGTTTGGCTCCACGGACTAAAGAGTCATGGGTTTGATTCTGGTCCAGGGCATGTACCTCGGTTGCAGGCTCCATCCTGGCCCCAGTCAGGGCAGGTGTGGGGTGCGGGTGTGGGAGGCAACCACTCAGTGTGTCTCTCTCACATTGATGTTTCTTTCTCCCTTCCACTTTCTCTAAAAATCAATGGAGAAATATCCTTGGGTGAGGATTAATTAAAAAAAGGGGGGTGGGGAGAAAAAGGAGTGTTGGTATTTTTCCTTTGAACGAATAAATCTTATTATCTAACGCTAAGAAAAGGAGACTGAGTTAATATCCTGAGAGGGTCACACAAGTTCACCTGGGCTGGAGCCATCTGGAGAAACGGACATGCAGTGAGTCAGAAGGTGGTTAAAAACAATACCCAGGGGGCAAAGGGAAGGGTGGACCTCTTCCTAGACCTCCTAGACCTCTGCTTCTTAAGCTGGGAGAGCGTACCCCAATTCTGATCAAGAATCTGTTAGGTACGTGATGTGGGGTTTCCTGAGGAATTTGTGGTGTCTCGTGAAAGAACCGAAGGGATCTGATAGCAGAGGATTTGGCTCTTGCTCCACCCTTGTCAGACGAACCTGAGTGGCCACCAGGTGGGCAGCACACCCAGCTTGCTCCTAGGGTACAGCGGCCACAGCCTTGCCACCCACACACCTGAGGAGGACCAGCTCAAAAACTCTGTGCTCCCTCAGAGCCAGGGAAGGGTGTCTGGGGCGGGGGGGGGGGTGGGGGGGAGTTACCTCCCAGCCTCTCTCGGTGACTGCAGTAGCCTCTTCGATTTAGATAGCCCCGATTGCCACTGTCTTAGTTGAGGTTTCACCAGAGCAGACCCTGGGCTGGGGATTAAGTGCAAGTAGTTTGTCTGAGAAGTGATCCCAGGAAGCTTTGGTGGGAGCAGGGGAGCCAATAAGGGCATGTGAGGACTCTGGGAGCTGATTCCTTACCTCTGGTCAGGTCCCCGGGGCTGCGGATTGGCCTCTGGGATGCTGCTAAGGTCAGGGCCACCGCCAGGGCTTTGGTGCTGTTGTCACTGGTTACCTCCACTGGTTATCACAGGAGCTTCCTCATTGTCCTACGACTCCCAGCCTTGCCCCTGATACCACAGTTGCTGTTTCTGAAGCGTGTGGCCATCAGGATGTGTCCCTGCTCCAATGCTTTTGATGTTCCCGTGTGTCTGTGTGACCCACACCTGAGGCTTTAGGTCTTGTGTTCCAAACAGGTCATGGGCTATATGCCCTTCTTCTAGAAGCAGGGGATATAGCCGTGCCTGCCCCACGCAGGTGACTGTCTGGCTGGGGAGATTGACACTAGGGTGTGGTCTGGGCCATGGTCAGAAAGGGAGGAGGTGTCCCAGGAACCCAAAGGAGAGGTGCCAGGCACAGTCTGGAGTCACAGAAAGCCTGTGATGTAGAAACTGTTGGTTGAGCATGGGATCCCTTCTCCCCTTCTTGCTTAACGGATCGCCTGCGTTTTGGGGCATGGCAATGACTCTCAGTAAACACCACCACACTCCCCAGACTTCCTGGCAGATGGAAGTGGTCAGTGAGCGATAAGAGGAAGTTACTGGGTTTCCAGAAAAGCTCTCTAAAGAAGCCCTTTTGTCCTTCCTACTTCCTGCAATTTGGTACCAGGTGTGAGAGCTGGAACCACAGTAGCCGTATTGTGACTATGAGGGAATCTAGAAGATGGATGTACATTACAGGGATGATGAGCAGACAGAGAGAAGGAGCCTGGGTCTCTGAATACCTCTGAGCTCTCAATTCAGTCTTGAACTGACCACCTTCCTCTCTGAAATCAATAAAAAAATCTTTTTTATTGATTTCAGAGAGGAAGGGAGAGGGAGAGAGAGATAGAGACATCAGTGATGAGAGAGAATCATTGATCAGCTTCCTCCTCCACGGCCCTCACTGGGGATTGAGCCTGCAACCTAGGCATGTGCCCTTGACAGGAATTAAACCCAGGACCCTTCAGCCTGCAGGCCGATGTTCCATCCACTGAGCCAAAGCAGCCAGGGCCAGACTTCTTTTATGAGAGAAAAAGTAAACTTCTTTCTACCTTAGCTGCTGTTATTGGGGTTTTCTCTTACTGTCTGCTGAACCTAATCTGGGTGAATGCAGCGACCTGGGATGTGCAATCTGCAGCTTTGCCAGAGGTTAGACAGGCAAACGGGGACTCCAGGGGCTGCAGGGAGGGGTTGAGGAGGCCAAGGAGGAAACATGTTTGGGGCAGAGGGGAGAGAGTGTCAAAGGCCCCGGAGGAAGGACAGAACAGAGTGGGTGTGTCTGGGGCCAGCGAGAAGAGGTAGAGGAGACAGAGCCTGAAATGAGAGCAGGACCAGGACCCTGAGGGATTGGCAGCCTGGGAACCCACAGGCAGAGGGAGCCAGACAGCTGTGAGGTTTTCACTTTAGGAAGATCCCTCGGTGCCCAGACAGAGGGCCTGGATTTGAGGGAAGAAGAGGTGAGACACCGTAGGAGGCTGCTGCTGTGGTCAGATAAGAGATGAAATTGGTTTGCACTCGGCCAGTGGCTGTAAGAACGGAAAGAAATGGGCCGACCCGACTTTAAAAGGGAGAATTCCTCATTGTTGACGGGTTGTTGATGTGGGGGGAGAGTGCAAGGGGAGCTGAGGACCAGGAGCCACAGATGAGACAGAAAACAGGTGGTAAGTTCGGCTGGAGGCCTGCAGCTGGAAGTGGGCTCAGCTGGGGGAGAGTGTGGGTGGGGCTGAGCCGGGCTGGGCCGGGAGCGGCCTTCAGAATTGCCCTTGGCCTCTTTAGTTCCACTTCTCAGCCTAAACTGGGGCTTTTGTCAGCTGATTTATTTTAAATATATATTTTATTAATTTCAGAGGAAGAGAAACAGAAGGAGAGAGAGCCATTGGTCAGCCGCCCCTGCACGCTCCTTGCTGGGGACGGAGTTGTAACCCGGGCATGTGTCCTTGACCAGAACTGAACCTGGGACCCTTCAGTCCACTGAGCCGAACCAGCTGGGCTCCTCAGCTAATTCACAAAAGTTCCTGGCGCTTAGTGCAATGCTAACCGAATCTGAAATGTTGCTCCCCGCGTCCCCTCCGCCCCCTGCACTCCCGGCGCTCCCCGATCCTGTCCTTTCCTCTGTCAGGGTCGGGCCAAGCCCCAGCTCGCCCTCTGCTCAGGCGCCAGGACAGCCCTGAGGAAAGCCCCTCACCTTCCGAGCCGCACCGCGTCGGCCCCTAAACTTTTTTCCTTTTTAATTGAGCTCAACTGGAAGGAGGCTGGGAGGTGGGGCTGGCTTAGAAGCCAGGGGTCCTGGGTTCAGGATCCTCGCTCCTCGTTTTGTAGCACCGGCCCCCCCCACCCCCTCAGGAGAGGCTGCGGGTGGGGGTGTCGCTGCTCCTCTCCTCCCGCTCCCCCCGCGCGCCCTCCCCGGCTCCTCCCCGCCCTCCCACCCGCGGTGCCCGGAGGCTGCGGCGCTGCAGGGCGGGCGCGGCGTGCCAGGCAGCAGACACCGGGCGCAGCGGGCCGGAGCGGGGAGCCGGTTCCTCCGCTGCCTGTGCGAGCCGCTGCCCTCGCTTGCCGAGGTCGGCCTGGGGGGTCCGCAGGGTACGCGGAGCGCCGAGTGCGCGTGGGGCTGGGCCCCGCATCCGGGCGCAGGAGCACGGGCGCGGCGGGGCGGAGCGCCGGGCATGGAGCCGGCCCGAGAGCCCCCTGCGCGGGCCCGGCCGCCGCCGCCCCCCGCCGCGCGCCCCGCGCCCGCCCCCACCGCGCCCAGGCCGCGCTCGCCGGGGGAGGCGGAGGCCCGCGGCCCCGAGGGACAGCTGCGGCGATCGGGCTCCGGCTACGAGGGCAGCACCAGCTGGAAGGCGGCCTTGGAGGGTAAGGTGCGGCGGCCCTCCGTGTCCTGACCCGGGGACCGGGGACCGGGAAGGCGGGTAGGGTCACCTTGGCTGGTGTCCCAGAGGGGGTGGGGTGGGGGTTGGGGTGGCGAGTGGGACTCTGGAATCCGGAGGATTGGTTTGGGGCAATTAGGTGACACATTGTGGGGAGAGGGGTATAACTGGGGACTACCCAGAGTTACAGCCTTGACCCTGTCTCTGCGGCTCACCACTTTTTGACCTTGGGAGCAGGCTCCATACTCCGAGCCTGTTTGCTCAGGAGTGTCTGGTCCTCATCTGATGGGCATGAGGGGGTGCTTGACTGTGGCAGTGGAAATGCTTTGGGCACAGTGAGGAAAGCTGTAGACCCCAGAGGTGTTGCCAGTGTCCAGTGAGAAGGGGGGCACCTGGTGGGGACCGGCCACTTAGGGAGGGGGAGGTGGGGGACCCCTGGCGGGCCAGCTGGCAGTGAGCGAAGTGGAAGATGGTGGATTCCGTGTTCCTGAGTTCCAGGAAACTTGTGTTGGCCGCTGGTGTGTGTGTGCTGTGGAGCTGCTGGAGTCAGCAGGACAGAGGACCTTCCCTCAGGAGGCCTCTCACACTCCCCTTACTCCAGTTCCAGGGCCGAGGGCCTGGGCAGCGTCACCTGGGGAAACCCAGAGTCTGGCTCACCCAACCCTTAGGGAGGGGAGTCAGGAAAGGAAAGCTTCCTGGGTAGGAGACGTCTCCGGAGACCTGAGGAGGAGAAGGAAGAGGAGCAAGAGGAGGAGGAGGAAGAGGAGGAAGAGGAGGAGGAGAAAGAGGAGGAAGGTGTGCCAGGTACAAGGACTGACATGGTCAGAGACCAAGTGGCCAGAGTCAGCCTGTCCCTTGTGGGGAACTGAACTCATGAACACCAGGAATGGGGGTGGGGGGTGGGAGGGGAGTGAGGGGATGAGTCTGAGGACCCAGCCGATGAGTTTGAACTTTGGAGGGGCCATAGAGAGATTTAAAGCATAGAATGAGACAGTGGGTTTGTTCTTGGAAAAGCAGTGGTGTCGTGGAGGCCCGGGGTGGGGGTGGGGAAGTGGGGGGAGGAGAGACCAAGGCCAGGCCAGGAGGAAAGTGGGTAGTGGTGAGGGGCGGACCATAACCAGCACCTGGCAGAGCAGGTGCCTTGGGGGGGGGGGGGGGATCTACATGTCCGTGTTTGGCCGGAAGGCTGGTGAGCAGGGGATGCGGTGCCTGGGTGGTGATTTGGGACAAGGGAGTCAAAGAGCTTGGAGCTGCAGGCTGAGGAGAGTTGAGTGAGATCTCGGCGGGCAAGCCCCTCGCTCTGAAATGGTCTCTAGGTGCGCAGCATTGCTGGATTTGCCTGTGACCTTCCCCCTCTCCGCTTCCCCCCTGCCTACCGTATTTCCCGAAGTTGTTCATTCCTCTTGCCTATATTTCTTCCTTCATGCATTTGTAAGATTTCTTCAGGGTCTGTCCCAAGTTAACTCTAGTCCCCAGTGGGTAAGGTCATTTCAGGGTGGTGTGGCCTCCTGCAGTGCCGGGGCTCACCTCTGCTTCCTCCTCGCAGCTGTGGCTGGGCCAACCACCTGTAAGTGAGGCAGGAAATAGCCTGGCATCTCTCTTGAGACTGGGCTTCCAGCCCCTGGGGAGCCCACTCCCTGCTTAGTGCCTTACGTTTGGCCCAGCTTGTCTCCATGCCCAGGCCTGGCTCCTTACCTGGCCTGGCTCCGTGTCTCATGCTCCCTCTGGCACTGCTTCCTCCAGGGCTCTACCCAGCATCAGCCTGTGGTCCCTGGGGGCTCCGGGGGCCTGTAGACTTTCCCACAGGTGTGTTAGGATCTTCAGTCTGAGTCCCTGTGAGGGGCCTCCCCTCTGTCAGTCCTCTGAGGGTTTCCTGGGTGTCCCCAGGCTGCCCCATCTCCTGTCAGAAGAGGGTGCTCTCCAGGGTGCTGCCTTCAGTGCACTGCTCTCCCACATCCGTTTACTCGTCCTCTCCTTGGACAAACATTGATGGGGTGCCCACATAGTGCTGGGCATTGGGAACACCCCTGCCCTTGAACAGTCACAGGACTGGGGCTGAGGCAGCCCGTTGGGTCTGAAGTCAGGTAAACCCAACCCTGGATTATCAGGCTTTTGAACTTGTGTGAGCCTCAGTTTACTCATCTGCCAAGCTAGATGATAATTTCTGCCTCTCAGGGCTATGCAGACAGGTGCTGGGGTGTGGGCTGTGTGCAGGTGACTCCTCTCCCCACTGCCCTAGACGTGGCCTCCTGCAGTCTGCAGGGGGGAGCTCAGTTGAAATCCTTTGACTACTGGTCTGCTAACCTTGAATCCACTCCCCACCCCAAAGTGGAATCCATGTAATGGGCCCAGTCCATGGACACTAGCAACACCCATGATGGATGAGGGTTTGCTACTTAGGGGGGAGGGGGGGCAACGGTTTTGTAGCCTCTGCTTAGCCAAGCACATTTGGAAAAGTCAGGAGACTTCTTGACTTGACCAAGTTGAACACTTAGGGGACCTGTGCTCCTTCCTTTTTTACCACGAGCTAAACATTTACAGACACCTACCTCGGGCGGGACACTTTGCAGGCTTTCACATCAGCTGTCTCATTTGACCCTCATATCTACCCTTGCAGGGGGTTGGTGAGTGTCAGATCTAGTTCATAGAGGAGAGGAGGAAACCGGCACTCAGGCCACATGTGTTGCCCATGGACACATGTTGGTTGCTCACACACGAGACCCCCTGTCGGGTTTGCCACAGGGTCCAGTGAAAGCTCTCAGACGGTCCCTCGAGGACCGAGCACCTTGGGCGTGGTGAGGCGAATTCGACGGAAACAAACTGTGCTTTGGGCGAGGTCACGCTCCTCTTCAGGCTCCTCACACGACCCGCCCCGCCACCTCCAGCGCAGACAGGTTAAGTGAGATGGAGAGCTTCTTCAGTCCCACAGTTAGGAATAGAGCCCAGGTCTTCAAGACTTGCCTTAGACCTGTGGTCAGCAAACTGCGGCTCACGAGCCACATGCGGCTCTTTGGCCCCCTGAGTGTGGTTCTTCCACAAAATACCACAGCCTGGGCGAGTCTATTTTGAAGAAGTGGCATTAGAAGAAGTTTAAGTTAAAAAATTTGGCTCTCAAAAGAAATTACAATCATTGTACTGTTGATATTTGGCTCTGTTGACTAATGAGTTTGCCCACCACTGCCTTAGACCAACAATTAGCTTTATAAATCAAAAGCCAGTGGGAACTTCTTGATCAAATCTTCTCTCCCTGTGGATGTTAACCTTCTCTTCCAGTCCAGCCTCAGGAGAGAGGCTGGGAAGGGTGACCCAGAGCTCTGGCCTGGGTTCTGGAAAGACTGGAGGTGATCTGAGATGGGGATGTATCTGGCCTTGGGGGTGGAAGTGGGGAGAGGGGCCTGGGGGCACGGGAAGGGTACAGAGTGATCCTGCAAATCTGAGGCCATAGATGTGTCAGTGCTCACCAATTCTGAATTTTTAATGTTGAAAGCTCCTTGGTTATGCATAAGCCCACAACTTCCTGATCCAAACCACACATGCATTTAGCAAAGCCTCTTAAAAACGAAAAATTACCCAACTCTACATTGGCTGGTTTCAACAGTCAAGATTACGCTTGCCAGGCTGCTGCCCTGACGACTCAGAGACGCCCGCCGTGAGCCTCCTGTGGGCTGTGGGTGTGAGGGCCATGGGAGGTTTGCTGGGGCTTGGAAGCCAGCTTGTTTTTCAATTGTTCTTCTAACATTAGGCGAAGTCATATACGTTCATAAACATAAATAAATTGCACCCCAATAAAGGCCATTGCACTGAAGGAGGGATTGCTGCATTAGACATTTGTTTATGGCTTGAATTGTATCCCCCCAAGGAGATATGTTGTGAAGTCCTCATCCCCCAGCACCTCAGAATATGTCTTTATTTGGAAATACGGGCATTGCCGGTGTTAGTTACAATGTGGGCATACAGGGGTAGGGTGATCTCATAATCCAATGTGATGGGAGTCCTTATACGAAAACACTCATATGAAGATGGGGATCCAATTGGAGACGGCCATGTGACAAGGCGGAGAGCAGAGTGACCCAATGCAAGCCAAGAAACCCCGAGCTCGCCAGCACACCACCAGAAGCTGGGGTGAAGCAAGGAAGGATCCCCCAGGTTTCAGGGGGAGCATGGCCCTGCTGACACCTTGACTGTGGGCTTCTGGCCTCCCGAACTGAGTGACAGCACATTCCTGGTGTTTTAAGCCACCTAGTTCGTGGTACTTCGTCGCATCAGCCGAGGGAAATGAGTACAACGTTGCCTTGGATTGTCCAGCCCAGAGCCGTCCTGTGCAAGGCGGCTCCCTCGTACACTCTCTGTGTCCCCAGGGCGGGTCCAGAGCAGTTTTCCCAGGAGGGAGTGGGGCTTCTCGGTTCTGGTGATATTGGAGGTGCACAGATGCCCCTTTCCCGGAGAGCAGGTGCGCCTGCGTCCCTTTCCTACAAACTCAGTTGAGTTGGAGGCTGACGAAGGACATTGCCATTCAGTGTAGCTAAGTTCCCCTGTGTGTTTAGTGCCCGTGGGTGCTCTGTGACACACAAGGCCATGGCTTAGCCCTGTTACAGGGACTCCAAAGGCAAGTAGAACACAACTCTTAACCTAAGGCAACCTGTGAATTTACTACCAGCATTATCAACACCATAATCACCACCACCATCACCACCATCACCATCACCACCATCACCATCATCACCACCATCATAACCACCGCCACCACCGCTACCACCACGACCACCATCACCACCACTATTACCACCACCACCACTACCACCACCACCATCACCACCACCATCATAACCACCACCCCCACCGCCACCACCACCACCACCACCGCGACCACCACGACCACCACCACCATCACCATCAACACCACCATCACCACAACCACCACGACCACCACCACCATCACCACCATCACCATTATCACCACCATCACAACCACCACCCCCACCGCCACCACCATCACCACCCTCACCATCACCACCACCATCACCATCACCACCACCATCACAACCACCACCCCCACCGCCACCACCATCACCACCATCACCATCACCACCACCACCACCATCACCACCACCATCACCACCATCACCATTATCACCACCATCACAACCACCACCCCCACCGCCACCACATCACCATCACCGCCACCACCACCACCACCATCACCACCATCACAACCACCACCCCCACCGCCACCACCATCACCATCACCGCCACCACCACGACCACCATCACCACCACTACCACCACCACCACCACTACCACCACCACCATCACCACCACCATCATAACCACCACCCCCACCGCCACCACCACCACCACCACCGCGACCACCACGACCACCACCACCACCACCACCACGACCACCACCACCATCACCACCATCACCATTATCACCACCATCACAACCACCACCCCCACCGCCACCACCATCACCATCACCACCACCACCACCATCACCACCACCATCACCACCATCACCACCATCACAACCACCACCCCCACCGCCACCACCATCACCACCATCACCATCACCACCACCACCACCATCACCACCACCATCACCACCATCACCATTATCACCACCATCACAACCACCACCCCCACCGCCACCACCATCACCACCATCACCATCACCACCACCACCACCACCACCACCACCACGCCACCACCATCACCACCCCCACCCCCACCCCCACCACCATCACCACCGCCACCACCATCACCACCGCCACCACGACCACCACCACCACGACCACCATCACCATCACCACCACCACCATCACCATCATCACCACAACCACCACCATCACCATCACCACCACCATCACCACCACCATCACCACCACCGCCACCACCATCACCACCACCACCCCCACCCCCACCACCATCACCACCGCCACCACCATCACCACCACAACCACCACCATCACCATCACCACCACCATCACCACCACCGCCACCACCATCACCACCGCCACCACGACCACCACCACCACGACCACCATCACCATCACCACCACCACCACCATCACCATCATCACCACCATCATAACCACCACCCCCTCTGCCACCACCACCACCACCGCCACCACCATCACCACGACCACCACGACCACCACCACCATCACCATCACCACCACCACCACCACCACCATCACCATCACCACCACCACCACCACCACCATCATCACCACCACCACCACCACTACCACCATCACCATCACCACCACCACCACTACCACCATCACCATCACCACCACCACCACCACCACTACCACCACCACCACTACCACCATCATCACCACAACCATCACCACCACCATCACCACCACCATCACCACCACCACCACCACCATCACCACCACCACCACCACCACCACCACCATCACCACCACCACCACCACTACCACCATGACCACCATGACCACCACCACCACCATCACCACCACCACCACCACTGCCACCACCATCACCATCATCACCACCATCATAACCACCACCGCCACCACCATGACCACCATCACCACCACCACCACCATCACCACCACTACCACCACCACCATCACCACCACCATCATATCTCTTACCATTGAAGTAGAGCTTCTATACCAGATGTCGTTCTATGTGCTATCATTGAATTCTCGTAAAGCCCTAAGAGGCAGATACCACTGTTACTTCATTTTTAAAGATGAGGAAAATGAAGTAACTTTGCCAAGCTATTCAGCCATCTAGATTGTGGCAGTGCTGGGATTTGAACCCAGGTGAGTCGGTTAAGACACTGCTCTGCTCCTCCATGCACAAAGGTCACACAGGCAGTGGTAGAGGAAAGGGTGGAGAGGCAGGCTGTATACAGCACGGTGGCGACAGGCAGCCGTCCTGCAGGGGGATCCACCCGCGGACACACTGCCTGTGGGGATACAGAGCACACGCAGAAAGCCTAGCTCTGGGGGGCAGGGGGAGCTTCCCCTCTCACTGAGCCTGGAGCCACCTGCCTCTGAGTTCCTGGTCACCTGCCAGCATCAACCTTGCTCACAAGAAGGACTCCAAAATGTTTGTTGGGCTTTCAGAGGAAGGTGGCAGCCTGAACAGGTGCATTTATTCTCTTTTCTTTCTGAAGCTCACTCAGATAGCAGTGAAGGAGTTTTCAAAAGGCCACATGAGCCATAAACTTGGGAGCTCTGGAGCAACGAGCGGTACCTGACTCCGTGGGCAGAGGACCCACCCATGACCCAGGGATGGGGGCGCAGCCATCACGTTGGTTGGAAACAGGACTACGGGACTTTCCTTTAGGAGGATTTAGACCCCAACCCTGGCCCACTCCATACAGTTTCTTCCCAGCCCGGCAGGAGCCGAGGGTAAGTCTAGGGGGAGAGGGTCTCTAGACACCAGGACATTAGAGAACAAGCAGTTAGGGTGACATTACAGTGAATGTCCAGTGCAGCCTCCCAGTTGCGTCTCCTGACCAAGCCCCTCTGGGAGAGAGAGGAGAAGAGCTTTCTCCAGGGACCAACCCACCTGAGAAGAAGAAGCCCAAGGAGATCAATGCAGAGCCTGGAGGGTCAGCCCTGCTGGACCAGCTACTGTGACTTCCTCCCCCCCAGCCCCACACGGTTACCAAGCCCCTCCCATGGTCTCAGGGACACTTGTGAACTCTCTAGTCCTCCTGCCATAACCAGGAATGAATAACCAAGACTCTAATAAACAGAAAAAAAGCAAGCTGGAGGACACAACAACTATAGAGGGAGGAATAAAGTTTCTACCCCCCTCCCACCTCAGTAATACCCTCGGACAGCTGAAAGGAAGGGTTGCATCACTAAAATAAGAACAGGAATATTCAGATAACAGCAGCCTCTAAGCCCAAAACAAAAACTTTGGAGATTGAAAATAATCATAGAAATGAAAAAATTCAATGAAGAGTAGGAAGGGAAAGTCGAAGAAAATCTTCCAGGAAATAGAGCAAGAAGACAAAGAGATACTGAATAAGGGAGAGGGATAAGAGAGGGAAGAAGGAGGCCCGGCATTTCTCAAGCTTTTGTAAAGGACAACACAAGCGAATTACTGGAAGCATGACCATGTGCGGGGTGCCACAGCATGCTAAACTGCTTTCAAAGGTTCTAGATACTTCTCACCGTGGAGGAATCGTGGTGTACAGACCAGCACCCATCTGTGGAGGTGCTGCTTTCAGCTATGTTCACTCATACCTTTGGTTTTAAAAAATGACTTAAGGGATTTTTCATTACTAGAATGGCTATCATAATAAAAAAAGGAAACTAACAATGGTTGGCAGGGTGGTGGAGACACTAGAACACTTGTGCATTACTGGTGGGAAAGTAGTGTAGTGCAGCGTCTGTGAAAACAGTCTGGCTGTTCCTCAAAACGTTACCCATAAAATTACCACATGACCCAGCAATTCTGCTCCTAAGTGTTTACCCAAAAGAATGAAAACAGGGACTCAAGCAGATACTTGTATGCCAGTGTTTACTGCAGCATTATTCATAATAGACAAAAAGTGGAAACAACTCAAGTGTCAATCAAATGAATGGATAAAAAAAGTGTATATATTCATATAATAGAATATTATTCAACCATAAAAAAGGACGAAATTCTGATACAACATGGATGAATCTTGAAATCATTATATAATATTAAATAAGTCAGACACAAAAGAACAAATACTGTATGTTTCTACTTAAATGAAATGTCTAGAATAGTCAAATTCAGAGATGGAAAGTAGGCTAGAGGTTACTAGGCCCTGGGGGAGGTGGAAATGGGGAGTTAATGCTTAATTGGTACTGAGTTTCTGTTTGGGGTGATGGGAAAGTTTTGCAAACGGACAGTGGGGATGGTTGCAATTAATGCCACTAATTGTACACTTAAAAATGGTTAAAATGGCATTTTTTATGTTATGTATATTTTATCACAATAAATAAACTTTAAAAGACCCTATGTCTAAAGTTTAAAATGGTTCTTTCATTAAATATAAAAGAAAAATTTAAGTGGTAACAAAAAAAATACAATTTTTTTCTTTTTTTTTTTAAATATATTTTATTGATTTTTTACAGAGCAGAAGAGAGAGGGATAGAAAGCCAGAAACATCGATGAGAGAGAGACATCGATCAGCTGCCTCTTGCACACCCCCCACTGGGGATGTGCCCGCAGCCAAGGTACATGCCCTTGCCGGAATCGAACCCGGGACCCTTCAGTCCGCAGTCCAACACTCTATCCACTGAGTCAAACCGGTCTCGGCCAATTTTTTTCTTTTTAAAAAATGTTTTTTCTTTATTGATTAAAGTATTACATATGTGTCCTTATTGCCCCATTGCTCCCCACCCCCCTAGAAAAACTTTTTTTAAAAGGAGAAGCCAGAGGATCAGGAAAGGTTTTGTTAATAGGGTGAAGGGTGTATGTCGGCCAGTGTGGCACGATGGTGAGCGTAGACCTCTAAACCAAGAGGTCTCTGGTTCAGTCCCCCCTCAGGGCACGTGCCCTGGTTGTGGGCTTGATCCCCAGTAGGGGGCATTCAGGAGGCAGCCCATCCATGTTTGTCTCTCACTGATGTTTCTATCTCTCCCTTCCTTTCCCTGGAATCAATAAAAACATTTTTTTTTGTTTTTTTTTTAAGAAAAAGAGGGTGGAAGGTGTAGACATGGGCAGATTTCAAGACCTAGCCTTGGGGAAGCAGACCTTTGGGAGCAAAGACCCAGTCACAGGGCTGGGAGGGTGGGCTGGGTTATTTCAATAGTCTGGCTGAACGGGGACATAGAGAAACAGCAAGAAATTAAAGGTTAGAAAGCTTATTGATCTATGAACCAGAAGGTCATGGTTCAGTTTCCAATAGGGGCATATGCCCAGGTTGCAGGCTGTATTCCCAGTCAGGGGTGAGCTGGAGACAGCCAATTGATGATTCTCTGTCATCATTAATGTTTCTATCTCTCTCTCTCCATCTCCCTTCCTCTCTGAAATAAAAATACGTGTTTTGTTTTTTGTATTTTTAAAATTTAAATATATTTTATTGATTTTTTTACAGAGAGGAAGGGAGAGAGATAGAGAGTTAGAAACATGGATGAGAGAGAAACATCGGTCAGCTGACTCCTGCACATCCCCCCACTGGGGATGTGCCCACATCAAGGTGCATGCCCTTGACCAGAATCGAACCTGGGACCCTTCAGTCCGCAGGCTGATGCTCTATCCACTGAGCAAAACCAGTCAGGCCTTTTTTTTTTTTTAAAGCTCTGCAGGCCACAGGCGTTGTTCAGGTGCGTAGCCCTGGAGGGAGGGCGATCACACAGGGGAACGTGGGAGTCTGGACGGTGGGTGCCTCAGAGATCAGAATCACCTGGAGCGCATGTTACAGCCAGATGGCTGGCCCCACCCCGAGTTCCTGGGACGTGGGGCTGGCTGTGCGATTGGTGGTGAGTGGGTGGCCTGGAATTGAACCCTTTTTCTTCTCCTCAGACACCACCACCCGTCTCCTGCTCGGGGCCATCGCCGTCCTCCTGTTCGCCATCCTGGTGGTGATGAGCATCTTGGGTGAGCATGGATGTCAGGGCATTTATGCGTTCAGTGTGCCGCCTCCTCGGAAGCGTGTCTAAGTAGGTCGAGAAAAGCTCCCGGCGTACCATAAATTCCATGGGGGACAAAGTAAATAGCAAACCGAGTGTTTGTTCTGGAGGTGATTTTAGCTTAAAACACTCTTCACACATCGGCTCTACAAGTCCCCTTTCCTAAGCGATGTGGGGAAAGTGGATGCCGTGAGAACTCAGAGCAAACTCCAGGGGGTTAGGCAGGCTGTGCTTCTTGGAGGCGATGAGTTTGGGACAAGGGCCTTTAAAGGTCTCATTCATTCATTCATTCATTCATTCAACATTTATAGAGCCTGCTGTGTGGTAGGCCCTGGGTGAAGTACTAGTGATAAAAAAGATATTTGTTATCTCCCTTGTGCAAACATAGAGGTGCTCTTGCCCTGGGGGAGAGGGGAACTGGGTGCCAGACCCTGATAATGAATGGGAGCCTCCCCCTGGGAGGCAGAGGGAACAGAACAGCCCAAGGGCTGGGGTCTGAGCCACAGGAGGGCGTGTGGAACGGAAAGGGGAGGGATGGAGACAGGCACCGTCACTGTGGACAGCCACCAGGGAACGTGGCTGCCATGGGACCCGCAGGGTTTGCAAAGGGATTTGTCTTTAATCTTTGAGGTGCACCATCAAACCAGAGGTGGGCACCTCCAAATGGGCAAAAAATAAAAAATAAAAAAATCCACGGATGACGCCAGCCCTTACCTAATCCTCACCTACAGGGTGTATGATAAGCGGGGAGTTTGTGTTGGAGAAGAACCTGGTGACCTCTGGCGGCAGCTTGGGTTCCCTAGAGGAGTGACTGCAAATTAAATCGGTGCCTCTGGTCTCGCCGGGAGGCCGGGACACGTGTGTGTAAAGGTGGCACGTTGTGACTTCAGCGAAGTCTCCTCAGAGCCTGTGGAAACGCAGTGGAAATGCAGCCACACCAGGGTCAGAGGCCCCGAGGGGGCCCCCCCGAGCAGGTGTGCCGTGTGCGCTGGTTAACCGGAGCCCGCGTGGCTGGGGTCCCTGCGGGCGGGGGCGCCATCGGCCTCCCTTGGCTCTGACTGGTCTACGTTGAATCCATCACTTGTACGAAAACAAACAAAATGTAAGTTTATAGGATGCGTAGGTGATACAACCCGAAGAGGGATGTTTAATATGACAGGTGAGAAAAAAATTAAGATTAACGTGTCTTTAAAAGCTCAGAGGAGCCAGCATGAACAAGATCAACATGGAAGAAACAACTGTAAGACACTTCGTTAGGGTTTGAAATTGACTTACACGTGCTCTGGCCACGGGGGAGGCCCGAGTTGGAGAGAGAGCGTGTGAACACGATCAGAGCATGACTTAATTCCTGTTGGCAAGGACGCCCTTGAGAATCTGATGGACGCTCTGGGCTTCCTTCCCAGAACAGCATGGGTGTGCACACCCCCGACTCCTCTCTGCTGCGGCCGGTCCGCAGGCCGGGGGCCCGTAGCAGCTGGCAGGCAGCGTGGTGATCGCTGTTGCCGGCCGGGGCCCGTCCGAGGCTCCTGTCTGACGGGCGGCAGCGATGTGATGATGCGGCACCCGGCGGAGAGCCAGGCAGGATGGGGAAGGGTCGGGGGAGAGGCCGTGTCTAAGCCTCGAGAGGGAGGTGCTGTCCTGCAAGCGGGTGCTCGATGGCGCCCGGCTTTGCTCTGGGTCACCCCAGAGGCAGATCCCGGGCCAGCGGGTCTAGGTTCAGGAGGCAGTTGGAACTCAGAACCGGAAGAGAGCTTCCAGCAGTCAGTGGAGGAAGGGCTGCCTTGTTAGCTAATGGGCACGGCCAGGGCCCACGGAGCCTGCAGGTGGGTGCCACCCAGGCTGGAGAGAGACGCGTCCCATGGCCTCCGAGTCCCTTCTGAATCTGAGTTTCTGGGGTTCCATGCCTTGAAGAGTTTGGAGAGAGAGAGGAGGTCCTAACTCAGGAGCTAACCTGTCACGTCCCTCCTGCCCACTCCCCGTGTCCCTCATATCTCCCAAATTCTGCTTCCTGCTGCATTTAGCCACCCGTCTTCTCCCGGCCAGGCACTGTGAGGTGTCAGTGAGGGGCACCCAGGTGGGGGCCGGTGGAGGGAGCCCGGGGGCAGCGTGGGGCTCTTCGGCCGGGCGTGCTGTGATGCTGACCCCTCTTCCTGCAGCTTCCAAGGGCTGCATCAAGTGCGAGGCGCCCTGCCCGGAGGACTGGCTGCTCTACGGCAGGAAATGCTACTTCTTCTCCGAGGAGCCGAGGGACTGGAACACAGGCAGGCAGTACTGCCACACCCACGAGGCGGCGCTGGCGGTGATTCAGAGCCCCAAGGAGCTGGTGAGTGCTGGAGGGCCCTCGGAGACCCGCCCTGGGACTCTGTGCCCCGAGTTTCCAGAGGCCCCCAGTCCCGCACAGCCAGCGTGTGCAGGGGGCCCCGCAGGGTCTGCAGGCCCAGGGTGGGGTGTCCACTGCTCTGGTCAAGGCCAGCTGTGTCCCCGCAGGTTGGGTTCTGCGCTCAGCTCGGTATTGTAACGGAAGATTTACAAGTGACCAGTGCACCTGAGAAATCACATCGCATCTCCTAGTCCAGCGGTCGGCAAACTGTGGCTCAAGAGCCGCGGTTTGCCGCTCTGTTGACCGAGTTTGCCGACCGCTGAGCTAGGGGCTTAATCACAAGGAACAATAAGAGCCTGTAATTATTGGACTCGAGAGTCTAGGTCAGTGGTTGGCAAACTCATTAGTCAACAGAACTGCAGTTTGCCAACCACTGTCCTAGTCCGACTGGGACATGAACTCGTGTCACCTACAAAACCGTTTTGTCCACAGACACATGGGAGAAACAGGGCATCTATTGGCTGTGCTAGAGTTGGGTACAGCAGTGGCTGTGCAGGATATGGGTGCAGTGGTGTGGGGAGGTGTGTGCAGTGGTGTGGGGAGGTGGGTGCAGCGGTGTGGGGAGGTGGGTGCAGCGGGGAGATGGTGCAGCGGTGGGGGAGGTGGGTGCAGCGGTGGGGGAGGTGGGTGCAGCGGGGAGGTGGTGCAGTGGTGGGGGAGGTGGGTGCAGCAGGGAGGTGGTGCAGCGGGGAGGTGGGTGCAGTGGGGAGGTGGTGCAGTGGTGGGGGTGGTGGGTGCAGCGGGGAGGTGGTGCAGCGGTGGGGGAGGTGGGTGCAGCGGTGGGGGAGGTGGGTGCAGTGGGGAGGTGGTGCAGTGGTGGGGGAGGTGGGTGCAGTGGGGAGGTGGTGCAGTGGTGGGGGAGGTGGGTGCAGTGGTGGGGGAGGTGGGTGCAGCGGGGAGGTGGGTGCAGCGGTGGGGGAGGTGGTGCAGCGGTGGGGGAGGTGGTGCAGTGGTGGGGGAGGTGGTGCAGTGGTGGGGGAGGTGGTGCAGCGGTGGGGGAGGTGGTGCAATGGTGGGGGAGGTGGTGCAGTGGTGGGGGAGGTGGTGCAATGGTGGGGGAGGTGGTGCAGCGGTGGGGGAGGTGGTGCAGCGGTGGGGGAGGTGGTGCAATGGTGGGGGAGGTGGTGCAATGGTGGGGGAGGTGGTGCAATGGTGGGGGAGGTGGTGCAGTGGTGGGGGAGGTGGTGCAGCGGGGAGGTGGGTGCAGTGGTGGGGGAGGTGGTGCAGTGGTGGGGGAGGTGGTGCAGTGGTGGGGGAGGTGGGTGCAGTGGGGAGGTGATGCAGTGGTGGGGGAGGTGGGTGCAGTGGTGGGGGAGGTGGGTGCAGCGGGGAGGTGGGTGCAGCGGTGGGGGAGGTGGTGCAGCGGTGGGGGAGGTGGTGCAATGGTGGGGGAGGTGGTGCAGTGGTGGGGGAGGTGGTGCAGTGGTGGGGGAGGTGGTGCAGCGGGGAGGTGGGTGCAGTGGGGGGGGAGGTGGGTGCAGTGGGGAGGTGGTGCAGCGGTGGGGGAGGTGGGTGCAGTGGTGGGGGAGGTGGGTGCAGCGGGGAGGTGGGTGCAGCGGTGGGGGAGGTGGTGCAGCGGTGGGGGAGGTGGTGCAATGGTGGGGGAGGTGGTGCAGTGGTGGGGGAGGTGGTGCAGTGGTGGGGGAGGTGGTGCAGCGGGGAGGTGGGTGCAGTGGTGGGGGAGGTGGTGCAGTGGTGGGGGAGGTGGTGCAGTGGTGGGGGAGGTGGTGCAGTGGTGGGGGAGGTGGTGCAGCGGGGAGGTGGGTGCAGTGGTGGGGGAGGTGGTGCAACAGTGCGGGGAGGTGGGTGCAGTGGGGAGGTGGGTGCAGCAGTGGGGGAGGTGGTGCAGCGGTGGGGGAGGTGGTGCAGTGGTGGGGGAGGTGGTGCAGTGGTGGGGGAGGTGGGTGCAGTGGTGGGGGAGGTGGTGCAGTGGTGGGGGAGGTGGTGCAGTGGTGGGGGAGGTGGGTGCAGTGGGGAGGTGGGTGCAGTGGTGGGGGAGGTGGTGCAGCGGGGAGGTGGTGCAGTGGTGGGGGAGGTGGTGCAGTGGGGAGGTGGTGCAGTGGGGAGGTGGTGCAGCGGGGAGGTGGGTGCAGTGGGGAGGTGGTGCAGCGGGGAGGTGGTGCAGCGGGGAGGTGGGTGCAGTGGGGAGGTGGTGCAGTGGGGAGGTGGTGCAGCGGTGGGGGAGGTGGTGCAGTGGGGAGGTGGTGCAGTGGGGAGGTGGTGCAGCGGTGGGGGAGGTGGTGCAGTGGGGAGGTGGTGCAGTGGGGAGGTGGTGCAGCGGGGACGTGGGTGCAGTGGGGAGGTGGTGCAGCGGGGAGGTGGTGCAGTGGGGAGGTGGGTGCAGTGGGGAGGTGGTGCAGTGGGGAGGTGGTGCAGCGGTGGGGGAGGTGGTGCAGTGGGGAGGTGGTGCAGCGGTGGGGGAGGTGGGTGCAGTGGGGAGGTGGTGCAGTGGGGAGGTGGTGCAGTGGGGAGGTGGTGCAGTGGGGAGGTGGTGCAGCGGGGAGGTGGGTGCAGTGGGGAGGTGGTGCAGTGGGGAGGTGGTGCAGTGGGGAGGTGGTGCAGCGGTGGGGGAGGTGGTGCAGCGGGGAGGTGGGTGCAGTGGGGAGGTGGTGCAGTGGGGAGGTGGTGCAGCGGTGGGGGAGGTGGGTTCAGTGGTGGGGGGATGTGAAAGGCAGAGAACCTAACTAACCCTGTTTGTCTCTGATGCGCAGGGAAAGAGCCCCTTCTTCAGAGAAAGAGGATGTAGGTAGAGGGACTCACCTGAGCGCTGAGGGTTGTCCCAGGTGCCGACGAAGTGGGCAAGCCCAGGCTTCCTGTGTGTTGGGGAGCTGGCACCTGGGCTGCTGGGCCTGGGCACCGACCTTGTGCCAGGGTTCCTGGGCCAGGGGGCCCAGAGCCGGGGCCACTGCAGGCGGCTGCTGGGCGGTCATCGTGAGTGCGGGCACTCTCTGACCCTAGGCCTCACTTCTGGGGGGCAGCCCCTCTCAGTGTCTGTGTGTCTTGGGAGCCCTAAGCAGTCAGGAGACCACATCTGACTGAGCCTTCCTCTCTGCTTGGTGCAGGAATTTATGTTCAAGTTCACACGGAGGGAGCCCTGGATTGGCCTTCGCAGAGTCGGGGACGAGTTCCACTGGGTCAACGGGGAACCCTTTGACCCCGACACGTGAGCTGAGGCTTCGTCTTCATCCTCGGCCCCGAGTTTAGCCCGGGCAGGGCCTCGCCACCCCGCACCTCCCGAGGGAACCGCCTGGAGCGGTGCTAGCGAGCGCTCCCCGAGGTTCAGCGGGTGTGCCGGCCCCCTAACCCCGTCGCTTTACTTCGTTTCTCGCCCGTGAGGTGGGCCTGGTGCCGGCTCTGCCCAGCGAGCCTCCTGTGCCGCCCCGTGTCCCTCGTCTGCCAGCGCCCGTCTGCACGGCTGTGCGCTCAGCCCCGGGGAGGGGAGGGCGTCCGTGCCTGCACGTCCCTGGGTGCTGGCCGGGGCACCCGCGCCCGGCCACAGGGAGGTTAGAGGGGCCTCTGCTTGGGCAGCCGCATGCCAGCCAAACGCCGACACTGCAGGCAAGGGCAGAGCCTGGGCCCTGTGAGGAGGGGCCCTGCTGGGTGTGGGTGGGGTGGTGGGTGGGGTGTGGGGGGTGTGGGGGTGTGAGGGTGTGGGGGGTGTGGGTGGGGTGTGGGCGTGGGTGTGGGTGGGGTGAGGGTGTGGGTGTGGGTGGGGTGGGGTGTGTGTGGGTGTGTGTGTGGTGTGGGTGGGGTGTGGGGGTGTGGGGGGTGTGGGTGGGGTGTGGGTGGGGTGTGTGGGGTGTGTGGGGGGTGTGGGGGGGTGGGGTGGGGTGTGGGTGGGGTGTGGGTGGGGTGTGTGGGGGTGTGGGTGGGGTGTGGGGGGTGTGGGGGGGGGGGGTGTGGGTGGGTGTGGGTGGGGTGTGGGGGTGTGGGTGGGGTGTGTGGGGGTGTGGGTGGGGTGTGTGGGGGTGTGGGTGGGGTGTGGGTGTGGGGGGTGTGTGTGTGTGGGGTGTGGGGGGTGTGGGGGTGTGTGGGTGGGGTGTGGGTGGGGTGTGGGGTGTGTGGGGTGTGGGGGGTGTGGGGTGTGGGGGGGTATGGGGGTGTGTGTGGGGGGTGTGGGGGTGTGTGGGTGGGGTGTGTGTGTGGGGGTGTGGGGGTATGGGTGGGTGGGGTGTGGGGGGGTATGGGGGTGTGTGGGTGGGGTGTGTGTGTGGGTGGGGTGTGGTGTGAGTGTGGGTGGGGTGTGCGTGGGGGTGTGGGTGGGTGGGGTGTGGGGGGTGTGGGGGGTGTGGGTGGGGTGTGTGTGGGGTGTGGGGGGTGTGGGGGTGTGGGGTGTGGGTGGGGTGTGTGTGTGGGGGTGTGGGGGTGTGGGTGGGTGGGGTGTGGGGGGGTATGAGGGTGTGTGGGTGGGGTGTGGGGTGTGTGGGGTGTGTGGGGTGTGGGGGGTGTGGGTGGGGTGTGTGTGGGGGTGTGGGTGGGTGGGGTGTGGGGGGGTATGGGTGTGTGTGTGGGGGGTGTGGGGGTGTGGGGGTGTGTGGGTGTGTGGGTGTGGGGATGTGTGGGTGTGCGGGTGTGGGGGGGTGTGGGTGTGGGGGTGTGGGGGTGTGGGGGGTGTGGGTGGGGTGTGGGGGGTGTGGGTGGGGTGTGTGGGGGTGTGGGGGGTATGGGGGTGTGTGGGTGGGGTGTGGGTGGGGTGTGGGGTGTGGGGGGTGTGGGGGTGTGAGGGTGTGGGGGGTGTGAGAGGTGGGGGATGTGGGGGGTGTGGGGGGTGTGGGTGGGGTGTGCGTGGGGTGTGACCTGTGAGACCCACGTGTGGGAGTGCGTGTGTGAAGGGCGAGGCGCCAGGCACTGGTTTGTGGGGTGATGGAGGCAGTGGTCATGGGTGGTGGGGCGTACGATGGGGACAGGGAGGGTGGTGACGGGTGGGGGGCGTTCTAGGTTAGAGAAGGCAGGGAATAAGGGAATGAACCCCGGCTTTCAGGCCAGACCTTACGGCTGGACGAACAGGCCACGAGGAGGTGGGGGCCCTGCTGCTGCGGACCAGGCCGGCTCCCGGCCCCCGGCTCCCAGCCCTTCTTCCCACGGAGGCTGAGGGAGGCTCCTCCGGCCCAGCAGCCTCCAGGGGCAAGCAGCCGGTTGCCAGTTCTTCCGTCCCCTCTCTGGGCTGCCCCCCCCCCCTTCCCGCTCCCATCGCACATCAGCTCTGAGCCCTGCTGCCGTCTTACTCTGTCCCCTCGTCCCCTCCCGCAAGCTGCCTGCTCCCGGAGGCAGGGGGCGCCCTGGTTCTCACGTGCTGACCCCCCGGCAGCCGTGGGCCGTTTCCCTGACGCCGAGGTGGTCCGGCCCCCACACTCCCTCGGGGTCATTCTGACGCCAACTCTGGTGGGACCCCAGGTGCAGGCTTGGCGGGGGGCTCAGATCAGGGTGAAGAACGTGAGCTCTGAAGGACTGATTTCGGGCGGGAGAGCCTCCCACACGGGCCCATGAATGACCTCTGGTTTCCTGGGCAACAGCCCGTGTTGAACATGGGAGTGACTGGGGTCCACTCTAACCTGTGAGGTCCTTTAAGTCAGCCCCTCTCCCCCAGCTCCTCTGTGCGGACACTGTGCCAGGGGACCCCTGTTCAGGAGCTGATCTGGGGGGGGGGGGCAGATAGGCGTCTGTGTGTGTGTATGGGGGTGGGGTCTGGAGCCCGGTGCCGGGAGCAGGGAGGCAGTGGGAAGCCCGTTAGGAAGGTCTGGGGGCCGGATGTCCTGGGAGGTGGCTGGAGGGCGGGAGACCCCACAGGTTGAGCGCCGGCCGTCTCTCTGGCCACAGATTCGCCATCGCGGGCCTGGGGGAGTGCGTCTTCGTGGAGCCCACCAGACTGGTGTCGACGGAGTGTCTGATGACCCGGCCCTGGGTGTGCAGCAAGACGGCTTACACGTGAGGTGGGTCGGGCCCGCCCCGCTCTGCCCAGGCCCCTCCTCCAGGCCCAGGAGCCCCGTCTCCTGGGCCCCAGGCAGGTCCTGTGGCTCAGCAGCTGAATCTCATGTGCTCAGGAGGGGAGGGCCCGTCCCCCCAAAACACAAGCACAGAGCCTGCCATTAGCACCCAACAGGCCCCCCCAACCCCCCATCCCGCCCCAGCCCCATCTGGAACCTTCCTTCCTCTGCGGCCCTGGCCCTGACACACTGCTTTGCTGTTGGCACACACTCCCCGTCCCACAGCCCCCACGTCACTTCTCTCCTGGTTGCTGTGGAGGCGGGGAGGCAGGGCTTCCCTGGCCTGGGTCCCCCACTCCTGCCCTCCTCGCCTTGTCTGGGCCGCTGCTGGGCAGGCCCGCTGGGTGGCGTCTCCGAAGGAATAAAGAGATGACGGCTCCAGAGGAGTCCCGCTGCTCCAGGGCTGGGGGGGGGGGGGGGGGGGGGGGGGGGGGGGGGGGCGAGGCTCTGGGGGCCGCAGGCGGGGCCACGTCCAGCCCACTTGAGCCAGCAGGCGGGTGGCAGTCCTGGGACCGAGGGCAGAATCAGGGTGGCCTCAGGGCCCCGAGTTACTCTTAGATGCAGGGTGGGCTCCTGCTGGCTCCTCATTGCTATTCAGCTCAACCCGAGGAGCGTTTATTCACACCCACCACGCGCCAGACACCACGCCAGGCATGGAGATCAACAGCTTTATCCCCCAGGGAGCACACTGGGGGCAGAGGAAACAGCTTGGAGAGTACCAGAATGTTCTGGAACGCAGCCCAGGGATGGTTTATGCTGCCTCCGGGGAGGATTAGCCACGGGCTGGAGATGATGTTTGTGTTGGGCCTGATAGGAGTTCGCGCAGGTCCCATGGCCCCTTCCCAGGCCTTTGGTCTGCCTGGGGGTGGGGGGGAGGCGGGAGGTGAGGCAGAGGGGACGAGAGGGGGGTGGCAGGTCTGCAGTGCCCCACCCTGTCCACACCCCTTCCCCCGGGACGGGGCCCAGCCGCCCCAGCCTCCCGCTCGGTGTCCCTGGCGGGTGTCACGTGGGCGGCCTGCCCGGAGCTGCCTGTGTGACCTGGGTCCGGCCGTTCTCAGAAAATAGCTCAGGGGGACCAGGTCCAGCTCTGCTCCGCTCAGCCTTCTCGGCTGGGTTTCAGACAACACTGTTTTGTCGGCCTCTCTGCGTGCTTTCTAGATTTCTAGTAAAACACGGGTGTTCTGGGTTCTGTATCTTGTCATCGTTGGGGAGCCAGAGCGGGGCTGGGTGTGCAATAATGAGGTTAAGGGAATTCAGGGTGGGGTGGGCCTGTGGGGTGGCAGGAGGCCCACCCCCTCCCAGCACCTGCGGGGAAGTGTTGAGGGGCTGCAGGCTGAGGACTGGCCGGCTGCTCCTGCGGTGGAACGGGGCAGGGGGTGTCCTCTCACTCACACCCGTTCTCAGTCGTGCTCAGGTCCGGGGTCTCCCCTCAGAGACAGCGAGGCTCAAAAGCCTAGTGCGGAGAGACCAACCAGGAGACATATGCATGCATATAAGCATAACCAATGGACGCAGACAACAGAGGGTGAGGGCAGGATTGGGGGGGGGCAATGGGGAGATAAGCAAACGTTTGTAATATCTTAGTCAATTAAAAAGTCCCTCCCCCAGCCCTCCTCCCCCCCAAAAAAGTCTAGTGCCTTGCTTTCTACCTGGCACTGCATTTAATTCTCACAGAAATGCCCGGAGGCAGGCAGTGCGCCACAGGGACAAGCTATACCTGAGTCCAGGTGCGGGAAGGGGGGGAGAGGAGGGGGGAGGGGGAGGGAGGAGGAGGGGGAGGAAAAGGAGGAGGAGGAGTAGAGCACTCTCGTCCTGCCTTGGGGCTCGGGCTGGAGGAACCAGCACAAGGAGGGCTGGGAAGGAGCCGTGTGACCGGCTGTGAACCCTTGCGATGTGACTCTGCAAGGACTGCTCCAGCTTTGGGGGCACCTGGTGGCTAGGATCTCCTGACCTTGGGTTTGTCAGGCCCTCAGGACAATTCCAATCACTTTAGTGGAAGGAGCCCTGACTCCCGGCCACCAGTGCTGTAAGAGTTTTCCCGTCTGGTTCCTACAGGGGGGAAGGAAACAAGGCAGAAACAAAATACTGGCGTGGCCCATTTCAGAAATATAGACAACCTATGGGAGAAGGGGGGGAATGGGGAAATAAGGACACATATGTAACACCTTAATCAATAAATAAAAATATATATAGACAACCTGCCAAAGGTTATTACCAGCCCAGCAGCCCCATTCCCTCGTGGGTGGGCCGAGTCCGCTGGCTTTGCTGGGCTGCGGAGCCTGGTGCTGTGCTCCCGGCGGCCACAGGGGGGAGCACTGAGTAAGCTTAACTCGGAGCCCCTCCTTCCTTGGCCCATTTGAACCCAAAGCCCAGTCTCATGGAGCCGGCAGGCTGCCTGGGAAAGGCTGGAGCATGCAGACGGCCCTTGTGAAGATGGGGGGTGACAGGGAGGGCTTTTTAAGGAGGACACATTGGGGTGGTAGCATTTGCTTAGTGAATCCACACAGCAAGGTCGGCCTCATCCACCTGAGGAGACGGGCTCAGAGAGGCAAAGGACTTGCTCACATGCACAGCTCGAAGGTGGTGGGGGCAGAGTTTGACCCCGGACCATCACCAGAGGGCTCTTGGGGAGACACTCGTACGGCAAGAGTGTCCCCAGCCAGCCAGCGCCGAGGAGGGAGGGGGTGTCCTTGCAAGCCCACAATGGAGAAGGGCGCCCCGGGAAGATGTCCAGCCCACAGGGTAGGGATTGCTGGTAATGACTTCCGTCTCTCCCTCAGGGCCCAGCGCCAGCCTCCCTGCCAGGACAGCAGCAGCCCTGAGCGACCACACCCTCTCCCCAGCACCTCCAGCTCTTAACACCGAGCCTCTCACACGGCCTGTCACCTTGCCACCCTGACGTTTCGTCATGTCACCTGACCGCTCCTGCACCTGATGCCAACCCCCTGGGGAGCAGGCTGTGTGTGCCTGTGGCCTCTCGGATGGACAAGCACGCACTCAGAGACGATTGTACGTGACGAGGGAACACGCATCATCAACGGTCTCCCGGTCTCCCACGGCGGAGAGCGCGGGCCCACCGTCAGAAGACTTGCGTGGGCCTTGGTGGGGACGGCATGGTGTTTAGGCACAGCAGAGACGGACTCGAGTTTGTTCTGCTTCAGTTAAACAAGCTCCTGCACAGACTGGGCGGGCTGGGTGGGGGTGGCCCGCGAGAACAGGGCCAGAGGGAGCTGCCTCCGTCTCCCAAATGTCCTGTGCATCCTTCACGCAGCCTGAGGAGACGGCTGCGAGTGGGACCAGGCTCAGGGAGTCCCCATCAGGGAGGGGCTGGCTGCCGAAGGTTCCTGTGACCCCCGCGATGTGGCCCTAATTAACATCACTGCTGTTTCGTGACAGCCGAGACCTGGTTTCCAGAAATGGCCACTGCCTGCTGAGTGCTCACAGCAGGAGGGGAGGCGGGGAAGGAGGTAGATTGAAACAGGCATCCAGGAAGGCTCCTGCCACCCCCATCCGAGATCCCACCTCTCCGCTCAGGCGGCGGGGAGTGGACACACTAGGTCTGGCTCCAGAGACCTTCCCTGGGCCGGTCAGGGGCTGCCTTTCCCAACAAGCAGTTGTGGAGTTCAGCCTGCTGGGCGGAACCTCTCTGACCCAGGCTTCACCTCTGCCGACTAGAACCTTGCCCGCCCTGCCTGCCTAGATGTTAGAACTTCAGGGGTTAGAAATGATCGACCCTATTCTTACTATCCATGAGGCCCAGAGAGGTTGAGTGACATGTCCCAGGTCACACAGCTAGTGGCAGGGCCGGAACTGGTTTTGGGGCGCTCCTGTTTCCTGTTTATTCTCTCATCACTGCATGTGTCGTGCTTTGTGTATTTGTGTACTTGTTGGCCCCCCATGTGGAAATGAAGCTCCTAGAGGGCAGGGGTCCCCTCGTACACTTTTCTGTTTCTCCGGCGCCTGGTACATAACAGAAGGTGCTCAATAAATGTGTGTTGAACTAAACTGATCTTGGCTTCTAGTTCAAGTTCTCTTTCCTCTATGCCAGGGGTGGGGAACCTCCTGCCCACGGCTGTATAAGACCCAAGAAATCCTTTGGTCTGGCCTGCCAAGGCATTAGGGGTGAGTTGGTTAAGTGTTTGACCACACACAGCAGGCTAATTTTTAAGTCGATAACTTTGTATGGCCTGTGAAGGATGGTATGAATAGCCAAGTTGCCCTGCTCTACGCCATGCTGTCTCTGACCCTGACCCTGCATTTATTTTATTTTATTTTAATTTTATTTTATTGATCTTTTACAGAGCAGAAGGGAGAGAGATAGAAAGTCAGAAACATCGATGAGAGCGAGACATCGATCAGCTGCCTCTTGCACGCCCCCTACTGGGGATGTGCTCGCAGCCAAGGTACATGCCCTTGCCGGAATCGAACCCGGGACTCTTCAGTCCGCAGTCCAACGCTCTATCCACTGAGCCAAACCGGTCTCGTGACCCTGCATTTCTTATTCAGCTGCCCACAAACTAGGAAAACTTTCAGATGTTTTTGAGAAAAAAATAAGCAAGATACTCACCCGCCTGTGACATCCATTCTGGACCATAGTCTAGAGCACAGGACCTATTTGAGCGAATACATACAATTCTAAGACAAAATTGGAATAACAATGACAATTAACACTAATTACTAGTAAGAACTTGTTAGGGCCAGACATCGTGTATGCAGTCCACACACGAAGTGCTCGCTCACTTAGCGCGCCTGGTCCACAGTAAGTGCTTCATAAAAACCATATTCTCGGAGGCTTTCCCTCTCACACAGATTCCGCAGATTCTGCCCTGGCTCCGGAGACCTGCCTGCCACATTACTTTAGCACAGTGGTTGGCAAACTGTGGCTTGCTTGCCACGTGTGGCTCGTGAGCCGCAGTTTGCCGCTCTGTTGACTAATGAGTTTGCCCTCCACTGAGCAAGGCATTACCCTCACCCAGATGTTTTGACTTCAGGTTAAAGACATTAGGACATTACTAAAATGTTTTTTAAGTGTTTTTCCCTAAGACAGTGGTCGGCAAACTCATTAGTCAACAGAATGGCAAATCACGGTTCTCGAGCTGCATGTGGCTCTCGAGCCGCAGTTTGCCAACCACTGCCTTAGCATGTCACGATTCTTTCCTCCAAACTGACCAATCACGGTTAGGGGGAGGGAGAACCTGCAGAAGCGTGCGTTGCTTCCCAAATGCTTCCACCTGGAAACTATAGGGACTCCTGAAACCTTTCCTTGATTAAAGGAAAAGCTTGAACACCCAACTTCAAAAAGACCGAGAAATGCAGCCCTTCCATGTGCCAGGAAGAAAAGACAGAAGGCTCATTGCATGGCAGGCCTCTCTGTGACATCCCCACCCACTTCCTGCGGGACTCTGTCATTCAAAGCCCTGGACAGAGTGGAGCTGCTCTCCTCGCTGACCCGCATTAGTCAGGCTACAGGCTCGAAAGAGACCTTTATTTTGTTAAGCCTCTGCAATTTGGGCATTGTTCTAGAATAAGCATGTCAAACTCAAAGGCTAATATGGGCAAAGTAAACAAGGTTTAAGTTTATGTGTGCTGCAAAAACACAAATGTTTTAATTTTCATAGAAATGTAGGTATATTTTGATTAGAGACATGCTGAATACAAACAGCTGAAATAAATGAGTAATATACACTAATAAAAGAAAGATGCCAATTGACCATGCCTTCATGACGCCCACCATCCAATCAGGAGTGGGTATGCCAATTAACCCAACAAGGCTGGCAGGTTAATTTGCATACACAAGTGCTGAGCAGCCAGGGGTGGGACGTTTGCGTTGCCACCAAGAGTTCTGCACCACCCCAGCTGCTCTGAGCCTCTGGGCAGCGTGGGAAGGCGGAAAGGCAGCTCCGGGCGGAGCGAAGGCGGTGCTGGCAGCCAGGGGAAGGAAGGCCCATTCTTGCATGAATCCTTGTGCATTGGGCCTCTAGTTGTTAACATAAAATAATAAAACATTTTAATAAAATATTTTTTTCTTGAACATTAACTTACCAGACACTGCCTAACTGCACAAATTAATAAGTGTTACGCAAATAAACCTATTTTTCTTGGTCTCTGAAAGCGAAATATATTCTTTTGTGCCAAACAGGTCAGTACAAGACTAATGACGTGGCAATCAGCTGCTAAAATACTTCCTGCTAGTATTATTGGAGAGATATGGTATACCTGTGCATAAGGCACATAAGGGAAATGAATGCAACACATAGTAATCAATCATTAGCAAATGTTGCAGTTCATTATTAATAATAATTATAAAGGATATTGTAAAAGTTAACTTAGGAAATTTTTATTAAAATGTTTTACATACCGTTATATTGACTGGGCTGCAAAAATATTCATTGTGGGCTGCATGTGGCCCGCGGGCCATGAGTTTGACATGCTTGCTCTAGAAACTAGCATGCTGATACCCTACTCAGCCTACATGAGAGCTAAAGTTAAAGAAGATAATAATAAGATAGGCTACTTGTGGAGGAACCAAGATGGCGGCATAGGTAAACACCTATTGTGCTGCCCCGCGCAACAATTCCAAAACTACAACATAACAACAAAACAAACATCATCCAGAATCACCAGAAAGCTGGCTGAGTGAAAACTCCACAAATAAAAGTAAAGGTGGGACACTGAGACTCAGAAGAGCGGCGGAGCACAGCCTTGAAGATATGCACGGAGAGAGGTTCGGAGCCGTGGGCGCGCGTGGGCTGTAGGGCTGGCGGCAGCTATCCCGGCTGGATTTCTCCAACGGGGAGGGCGGAGACGTCCCACTGCATAGATTCCCCAGTGCCAGGTGAGGTCCGAGATCCGGGGTACGCACCCTAAAAGCTGGGCGCAGCAGAGGTCTCCGAGTTTGAGGAGAGTGCACATAGCTTGGAACAGCAATTTGTGCGTAAAGTGCGCGACAGCACAGATGCGCAACTTGCTCCCTCATTCGGGGAACCACCGGACTGCTTTGTTTTACAACCCTGGGTGAGACTTTGGGTGTGCAGACTCATTTGGGGAGAGGCAGAGTTTTCTGGCAACGGGTGGAAACCAGCGGCAGCTTTCTCTTGGAGGTGCCTGCAGCCATTACGACCCAGCACAGAAACCTGTACGCCGCATAGGGTGTAGCTGACCCGCTGATGATGCCTGCTCAGCTCAGAGACTCTGCCCATCCAACCTGAACACAGTTTCCCTTCACAGCCAATTGGCCTGAAGGTCAAACCCTCCTAGGGCTAACAACAACAAGCTGGGCTTAAATAAAAAAAATACTGTACAACCCATAAAGGATTGCAGTAAGAGTATCCACCTCAGGTAACTGGGGAGGCTGGGCCACTGTCCCTTAGAGGACATCTACCACACAAAGCTAAAGGACCAACTCAGGAAAGCAGCCACCCTGCAGAGAAATGGAAAGAAATCAGGTGTGAAAGAAACGGAGGAAAAAAGATGACTAGACATAGAGTTCAAAACCATAGTAATAAGGTTTTTCAAGAGGCTCCTAGAAAAGACTGATGAATTTAATGAGAACTATGAGGAAATGAACAAGACCTACGAGGAAATGAACAAGACCAATGAAGAAAAGAACAAGCCGAAACTGGTTTGGCTCAGTAGATAGAGTGTCAGCCTGTGGACTGAAAGGTTCCAGGTTCAATTCCGGTCAAGGGCATGCACCTTGGTTGCGGGCACAGCCCCAGTAGAGGGTGTGCAGGAGGCAGCTGATGGATGTTTCTCTCTCATTGGTGTTTCTAACTTTCTATTCTTCTCTGTAAAAAAATTCAATAAAAATATATTTAAAAAAAGACCTATGAGGAAATGAATGAGACCTACAAGGAAATGAATGAGACCTACAAGGAAATGAATGAGACCTACAGGGAAATGAACAAGACCTACGAGGAAATGAACGATACCCTCAAGGATATGAAAAAGGACCAACTAGAAATCAAGCATACATTGACTGAAATAAAAAATATTACACAAAGTCCTAAAATCAGTCCAGAGCGCTGCAAGAACCAAGTCAAAGATTTGAAATACAAAAAAGCAAAATCCACTCGGCTGGAAAAGAAACAAAAAGAATCCAGATAATTGAAGACAGTGTAAGGGGCCTCTAGGACAACCTCAAGCATGCCAACATCCGAATTATTGGGGTGCCAGAAAAAGAGAGAGAGCAAGGTAATGAAAACTTACTTGAAGAAATAGTGACTGAAAACTTCCCCCACCTGGTGAAAGACACTGACTTAAAAGCCCAAGAAGTACACAGAACCCCCAAATATAGGAATCTAAAGAGGATCACACCAAGACACATCATAATTAAAATGCCAAGAGCAAAAGATAAAGAGAGAATATTAAAAGCAGCAAGAGAAAAACAGTTAGTTACCTATAAGGGAGCACCCATACGATTGTCAGCGGATTTCTTAACAGAAACTATGCAGGCCAGATGGGAGTGGCAAGAAATATTCAAAGTGATGCATAGCAAGAATCTACAACCAAGATTACTCTATCCAGCAAAGCTATCATTCAGAATTGAAGGTCAGATAAAGTGCTTCGCTGATAAGAAAAAGCTAAAGGAATTAATCACCACCAAACCAATACTATAAGAAATGCTGAAAGATATTCTTTAAGAAGAGGAAGAAGAAAAAGGTAAAAATATAAATTATGAACAACAAATACACATCTATCAACAAATGAATCTAAAAATCAAGTGAATTAATAATCTGATGAACAGGATAAACTGGTGAATATAACAAAATCATGGACATAGAGAGGGAATCGACTGACAATTCTTGGGAAGAAAAGGAGTGTGGGAAGTGCAGCAAGAGACTGGACAAAAATCTTGCAACTATGGGAGAGGACAGTGGTGGGGGAGGTGAGGGTGGAGGGTGGGATGGGTACAGAGTGGAGGGGAGCTATAAGGGGATAAAAAAGGGGGAACAATGTAATTAATAAACTGAACAATAAAGATTTAAAAAAAAAGGCTACTTGCAATAATAAATAATCCTAACATTTCAGTGGCTTAAATATAATTGAAAAAATTATCTCTTGGTCTTTTGTGGTTTCATCCAGCGTGGTTTTGCTAGGGGATAGCCACTGGGCTTCTGCCATTGGGTGGCCCCAACATTCTCTGAGCTCCGAGTCCTTCATACCTTCCACATCTGGCTAGAAATGGAGGGACGAGAGTATGGATAAGTGACTGAGAGCTTTCTTAGGGGTCAGTTCTGGCCATAATTATCTGCAAAGAGATCTAGGAAATATAAACCTCTGTGTCTAGAGGAAAGGACTGGGGAATGTCCAGTCTTCCACATGTAATGGTATCCCCATTTCACAGATAAGAAAGCTGAGGCGTGAAAGGTTAAGCGATTTCCCAGCTTTCCCAGCTCAGTTCCTGGGACTGAACTGGGATACCCTGTCTTCACAGCCCACGCACATTGCCTGGCCACTGAACCACCTTCTCTCCTAGCGCTTCACTTGCTCAGCACTACCTCTCCCGCTCAGAAGGGCTTCCTCCTAGCATCCTCTTTTCCTCCAGTCCTGGCCCTTTATCTGCCAATGGAAAAATTGTTCTCTTCTGAGCAGCCTCATCCATGGGCATAGTCTGCAAAGATCCTCAGAAGGCCAGTGCAGTACAATGTAGGAAGACACTGAAACGTAAAGACTTGAAGGTAGACATCCAGTGGTTTCTTTCCAAGGTGCCTGTGACCCAGAGTTGTTTAGAAGTGCTGCTGATGGCAATGTCTCAGGAGGAGCGACTAGATCCCTCCTGCAGATCAGCACTTAACCACAGAAGTAGATCCTCTCACGTTTGGATGCATGCCTGGCTCCCAGGTCTGTCTCTTCTCTACAGAGTGAGATCAGGGGTGTTGCTGGACCCTGCCATATCCACCCTCACATAGAGCCAGCCGGTGTAAGGGAAGATGAGGATGAAGTAAGTCTCACAAGAGGGCATTTACAGGGCCTGGGGAGCAGGACCTCATCCCTCGAAGACAGAAGCCCCAGGGCAGAGTCATGAGCTGGCTGCAGGGACTTGCTGGGGACCCCTCCTCGGGGCTCCTGGCTCAGCCAGGAAATAGTCATGGACCCAGCTGTCTGCTTCCTGGTCTTCATTTGGAGAGTAACTAGGACAATGTAAGCCTTGCCACCCAGGATCAGCTATGCCCGAGGGAGCACATTAAAGGCAGTGAGTTTTTCACTTGAGATTTATTTAATACTAGAGGCCTGGTGCACGAAATTCATGCATGGGGGGCAGGGGATGCCCCTCAGCCCAGCCTGCACACTCTTCAATCTGGGACCTCTCAAGGGATGTCCTCCCGGTAGGATCAGGCCTAAACAGGCACTCAGACATCCTTCTCACAATCCAAGACTGCTGGCTCCAAACTGCTCACCTGCCTCCCTGATTGCCCCTAACCGCTTCTGCCTCCCAGCCTGATCACCCTCTAACTACTCCCCTGCCAGCCTGTTTGTCCCCAACTTCCCTCCTCTGCCAGCCTGGTCACCCCCAACTGCCCTCCCTTGCAGGCCTGGAACCTCCCATAGGTCCTGCCCTGATGGCCATCTTGTGGTGGCCATCTTGTGTCCACATGGGGGCAGGGTCTTTGACCACATGGGGGCAGCCCTCTTGTGTGTTGGAGTGATGGTCAATCTGCAAATTACTCTTTTATTAGATAGGATAGAGGTCTGGTGCATGGGTGGGGCACCAGGCAAACCAGCTGGTTTGCCCTGAAGGGTGTCCTGGATCAGGGTGGGGGTTCCCTTGGGGCATGGGGTGGCCAGGGCGAGGGGCCTATGGTGGTTTGCAGGCCGGCCACGCCCCCCAGCCACCCAAGCGGAGGCCCTGGGATCTGGGATTAATGTCTACAATTGAAACTTTGTAGCCTGGAGCGGAGCCAAGCCTTCTGTTCGCTCTGTGGCTTGGCTTTATTTAAATTCTATAATTTGGTTTTATTTAAATTCTATAATTGAAAGTTTGTAGCCTAGAGTGGAGGCTTAGGCCCTAGGGTTGCAGAAGCTTGGCTTCCTCTATCACCTGGGCAACCCTAGCCTCTGCTCTCTCCAGCTCCATAGCTGCCACCATTTCTGTTGGGATATATCTTCTGTAATTAAAACTTTTTTTTCCCAAGTATATATTTATTAAATATTTTATCATTTATAAATGCTTTATAGCTATTTTCTTTTTTAAATATTTTAATCTTTATTGTTCAGTTTATTAATTACAATGTTCCTTCCCCCCCCCGCCATAGCTCCCCTCCACCTGGTACCCATCCCACCCTCTGCCCTTACCTCCCCCACACTGTCCTCTTCCATAAGTGTATGATTTTTGTCCAAGCTGCACCTTCCACACTCCTTTTCTCCCCAAGAATTGTCAGTCCATTCCCTCTCTATGCCCATGATGTAACTGAAACTTTGTAGCATTGAGTGGAGGCCTAGGTCGGCAAGGGCAGGCAGAAAGCTTGGCTTCCTCCATTGCTGGGGAAACCCAAGCCTCCCTCCTGCTCTCAGTGGCTGCAGCCATCTTAGTTGGGGTTTATTTGCATAATTTGCTCTTGATTGGCTGATGGGCGTGGCTGTGGGCATGGCTTGATAGGAGGTACAGTCAATTTGCATATTATGCTTTTATTATATAGGATTTTTAAAATTGATTTCAGAGAGGGAGAGGGAAAGAGAAACATCATTGATGAGAAAGAATCATTGATTGGCTGCCTCCTCCATGCACCCTATTGGGGATGGAGCCAGCAACCCAGGCATGTGCCCTGATCAGGAAATCAAACCGTGACCACCTGGTTCATAGATTGACGCTCAACCACTGAGCCAGGCGGGCTGGGCTTTCTTTAGATTTAAATCAGTTTCCAAAGTCACTGCTGGTGAGACCTTCCACACAGCTGCCCTCCATCCCCCGGGCGTCCTCTCACCTCTCTCTCCACTACTGTGGCTGTGATCCCCGGACACATTCATCATGTAAAGAGCAGTATGACAGAGAGTTTTGTCCAAGTCTTTTGCTTGGCTTTTTATGGAACCTGAACTTAGCTCACCCGAGTTTAACCCACATTCCATTATTGTCTGTTTTGGGTTCCATTGGTCTCACCTGAATCTAGGAGACACAGAATGTGGAGTGGAAACGAGGGTTGATTGGGGCATGAAAATGGGCTGAGTAAACTTGTTCACTTTTCCAAATGTTTCCCGACCACTCGCTCTGCCTGGCCTTCTAACAGACTCCCCAGAAAGAGGGAAAGAGAAATCCTTCCCGGGAGGATTTTGTGGTTTTGTGGGGAAGGAAATCAGCAAAGAAGTCTGACAGTGTGGTAAAAGTGTTGTAGAGTGGGAATTTTTGAGCACTACTGAGGCCGTGGACTATGCCCCAGACAGAGTAGTCAGTGCTGACACCAGGTCAGGCCTTGAGATACGGTCTCACGGCCCCTTCCCAGCACGTAGGCCTTGCAAGATAGAACAGGATGACTCTGTGGGTGGCATGGTCGTCAATAGCATGACTCTGACGTTGCTTGAGAAAACTGTTTTATCTTGGATTACTTGTTGTGCAAAAACAGGATGTGGTTAATGTGCTTAAAAGTGGTCTTGCACAAAGGGCGGGGCTGCTCTCTGAACTCCTTGCGTGGAGGATGGCAGAGAAGTCCCCCGGCTGGCTAATAAAGGCTCCCTAAATTTTAATTTGGTCTGGGCTCCAGTGGTCTTTCACTAGCCTCTGTTCCATAACAAAATGACAATTATACGGAGGTGGGGTAGAGGGGAAGGAGAATGTAGACAAAAAGCACCTACCTCATCAGGAGCCTGAGGGCAACCTTCCCAGAGATGACACAGCTGGTTCTTGAAGGGCATAGGGTGCAAAACAGGGAGAGGAGGCCACACAAGGGCGAGCTGGGTGAGGGGCGAAGTGGGCACAGGGCTTTCTTCCTGAGGCTGAGGGAGAGACCTGCAGGCACACAGCCTAGTGGGAGGGGCGGGGCTGAGGGAGCCACGTGGCCACCTGGATTCCTCTGATCCCTCCAGTGAGAGTGACAGGTGGGGACTTGGAGAGAGTGGGCGGTTCCGTTAGCTAGGAGGGAGCTAGGAGCACCTGGCAGGCTGACCAGGTGTGCAGAGTTGGGAGGCTTCCCAGAACTCTTTGAGCCTGGTTGTAGGAGCAGAGACGTAGATGACTGACTCTGTCCACAGCAAGTGGGTACAGCAGGGAGCTGAGGGTACAGGTGAGAAGGTGGGTGGGCCTCATGAGAGCCAGGTGGCACGGAGGATGGGGGCCAGGAGCCTGGCAGTTCTGAGGGCCCCGAACACTGGCAATAGAGGTCATGATGGGTGTTAGGTGAGGAGCCTGCGTGTGTTCCTGGTGGGGATGTGAGATGGTGCAGCAGCTGTGGCGAAGTTAAGACTCACCGTACAGTCCAGCGACTGCACTCCTAGGTACTGTATCCAAAAGAATGGAGGCAGGACTAGGTGCCTGCTCGCTAGTGCTCACGGCAGCACTGTGTGCAAAAGCCAAAAGGTGGGAACAACTCACTCACTTGCCCAACCACAGAGGAACAGATAAACAAATCGTGGTGCACACGCTCAGTGCAACGTTACAGTCTCACAAGGACATTCTGATATGTGCTGTAACTAGATGGACGCTGAAAGCACTGTTAAGTGAAACAAGCCAAAAAAGGGGCAGTGTATGCCTCCACTTACAGGACACAGCGGAATGGGCAAATCCAGAGACGGAAAGTGGAAAGGTGTTTCCCAGGGCTGGGAAGGGGAGTTGTTTTTAATGGGTTCAGAGCTTCTGTTTGGGATGATGAAAGTTCTAGAAATAGTGGTAATGGTTGCGTAACATTGTGCATGTACCAATGCCACCAGTTGTACCCTTTAAAGTGATAAATTTGACGTTACGTATATTTTACCATGAAAATGCTGGAATGATGGGAAGACACAGTGGAGGAGGAGGAGTTGCTTCTGCTTCCTGAGGTGGCCAGGCGGGGGCTGTGGAACTCATGGCTCCAGGAGGGGCTCCTGGGGAGGGCCCAGGTGAGCAGTTCAACGAGGGGTGGGCTGACATTGATGGAGAAGGGCAGGACTTGGGTGCAGAGGGAGGCTGCACTCTGCACCCCGCAAGAATGTGGGAAAGCTCTTAGGACAGTGATGACAGCAAGGCCCCTGGGATGGGTTTGGAAGGGGACGGGTTGAAATGGCTCAGAAGAGGGAAGGGAGCCAGGAGACTTTAGGGGCGGGCAAGTGAGGCCCCTCCACAGCCACACATGGGCATCTTGGCAAAATTAAAAAAAAATGTGTTTATTGATTTCAAAGAGAGGAAAGGAGAGGGAGCAATAGAACTATTGATGAGAGAGAATCACTGATTGGCTGCCTCTGCACACCCCCTACTGGGGATCGAGCTTGTAACCCGGGCATGTGCCCTGACCGGGAATTGAACTGGCCACCTCAGTGCACAGGACGACACCCAAACAACTGGGCGACACCCAAACAACTGGGCGACACCGGCCGGCATCTTGACAGATTTTAAATGTGGCGCTGGGTGATAAGCATGTTCAGATGCAGTGAATACTTTCTGCAGGGCTGAGTAACTTCTGAAGGCTGTTACTCACAGCAGTAGCCTCTTTAGTCCCGGGACGGGTCTGGTTCCAGAAGAAATACGCGTGTCAGGCTCCTGGACAGTGATTCCAAACAGTTTAATGTAATTCCAAGACAAAGTGTGATTACATTGCTACACATATACAATATGCATATGTGAGTTTACAAATTTTAATTAATAACTCGTTTCACCTCAGAGACCGAAAAAATGATCAAAAAGAAACTGTGAGTAACAAGCTATAACGTAGTTCACCACACGGGACCCCCTTCTCACCCTACAGTTAGTAATATTACAATTAAAATAACTATATTCTTCTATAATTTTTTTCTGTTAAAATCATCTCATAAATTTACAATGCTATTATTAGTTTCCAAGACTAATATAAATTCACTCCATTTTTCTACAACGAAAATGATTATTAATTTAGAAGCACACGACGTCATGATGAAAAACACAAGCATTTTAGTAGCAAGGACTTGATCAGTTAAGAATTATTTTTCTTGTAAAACATTCTAAAGCCAAGTAAAATATCCATTCTTATAACATACCTATAATATGAGACTAAGGAGTAGGTTACATAGAGGCCTACGACACATTGGTTTGTCTTTAAAAAAAGTAGACATTTATAAATAAAAAAGAAAAGCGGGACAATTCACATAGGAAAAAGAGGTACACGAGAAAATACTGTTGCACGCAATAATTTTCACAAAGATTAACGTGGATTAACACTTCTTATTACAGAAACAGTACAGTGAAGGAACACAACAGACCAGGGCTTCCATAGGGTTATTGAGCTGAGATGACCTGGAAGAGAAAGATCTAGACGAGATGACCTTGGGGAGGGAGCCACGTCCCTAGGACTGGTGATCAAGCGTCACCGGGTCTCCTCTTCCCTGTTCTTATTCTGGGGCGTGAGCCTTCTATCCAGAGTGTCCTCAATTCACGGGCAGTTGAAAGGTAAACATTTCTACAGATCCGTTCTCTTTCCACCCTAATGGATACCATTTTTGGAAACGTGATATAATACCGGAGACGGCAGCTCAATATGTGGTCAAAGCAAATCGAGATGGAAAATTCCAGTCATTCTGATTCGTTGCCTCCCTCCCTCATCTATGCCCTTGACGCTGGGGCCCTCGAGAGCAGTGGCGCGCTCAGGGCCGCCTCCGCCAGTGCAGCGAGCTGTGAGCCTCAGCCCAGGTGTGGCAAGTGCAGCCTGGGGCTGACTGGAACTTCTAAAAGCTCCTTCACCACCTCCTCCGTAAAGCTATGCTTCTCCTACCCGCCATTTGGTTTGATGTATATATATATACACATATACACACAAACATACATATCAACCTCTCTATCTACACAGTGATTCTCTACTAAACTAGAAATTCTGATGCCCCAAAGTATGCCTTCCTGGTCTACTTCATTTGGTTAAAAAGATGCACACAGAGGATGAGGAGTTGCTTTGGGGTGAGAAATGATTGTGCTCTGGGAAAGCCACGAAGAAATGAGCAGTAACACAAGTGAGGCGAGTGGGGGTCGGGGAGAAACCATGCCATGTGGAGGCATCGCCAACTGGGATGCCTGGTGAGAAGGGAGGGGTTGGGGGTGGGGACACTATGTTCCATTCAGAAGTCACAGAAAGCTACAAAGAATGGGCATGGCCAAGCCACATTTCCCTTCCCTAGTCCTCATAACCTGAGCCAAACTATTAAAATAATAAGTCCATTGCCCCTTCGACCAAGCAGGCGACTAACAGGGAGGCAAGACCACCCCTCACACGGCTACGTGGGCCCTTCTTCCTGGCTCTTGAGAGCTTCTGGGAGGCAGGGTGCCTGGCCGTGGGGCTGTGGCGACAGCAGGGCAGAGGCCGGCGTGGCCACGGGGACAGTGACACGACATGGGGGGGGGGGGGAGGTGGTGCGGGGAGAGACTTGTGTGGTGACTGCCTGAAAGGAAACTAGCAAGCAATGGCAGAGCCCTTTTTCAGATACAGTATAGTTACTTAAAAAAAAAGCCAATTTCCATACCTCTAGTTGACGTAAAACTCGTTTGGTTAATTAAAGCAAAGGGGAAAAGCAATTGGAGGAAAGTGGGAGTATACCTAGAAGGGGCGAGATGAAAAATATTTCACAATAAATTTCTAACAAAAACCTGAAATAAGAACATACTGTCAACAGAGTTCACAGGGAAAAAGCAAATGCGTTTTAAAAACACCACCACAAACAGGCCCTGGTCCCAGGTGTCTGTGGTTTTCAAGGTCTCCTCTGCTAAAGGAATGCCTTTTTAGTTCACAGCAGGTCCTCCTCCCACGAAACCCTCAGCTGCGGCTGTTCCTGCAGGACACGGCCTGGCTCTGAAGTCTCTCGCCTTCAGGTCTGACCTCTCCTTCAATGGGCCTCAGGGGCCCCAGGCCCTCAGCCCCCAGCCCCTCCTGCTCAGCGGACTCACAATCTCTAGGAAAGGATCCAGGCCCCCCTCCCACTGACCTAGGCTTCAAATCTACGTTTAACAGAGTAATCACATCCTTTTGCATATATTTTGGGTCAACGGAGAAAAGGACTCGATGACAGCAGATACGATGGACGCAGCCAATGAGTATAGGCGTAGGGATGGATGGATGACTTCCCCTGAAGACCCCAACAGAATGTCGGCAGGGAGCCCAGAAACAGCAGCTGAACTTCAGGGCTCCCTGGATCCCAGTGTCTCCTACTGCCTAGTGAGTGGAGGTCAGTGGATCATCAATAAGTTAAACATTCAGATCAAGACAAAGTCAATGAACCAGGCAGGCACTATTCTCTCTGCCTCTTCTGAGCTGTCAAGGCCTTGAAGATTGACACATGGCACCAGGTCTCCGCATCTGGCCCAGGCTGTGGACCTAACCTGGAAACCCTTCCAGTCTCTCTCGTTCCCAGGGAAACCGGAACTCGAGGGCAGTGCTACATGACACAACAGTGTGGTGGGACACCCTGCCTTGGGGGCGCGGCTTCCAACTAAAGAGGCGCTCGCTGGGGTCTGAAGATGTCAGTTATAAACAGAAATGTTTTCTTTTTAAAAAGTACCAGTTTAAATGTAAACTATAAAACACTTTAACTATAAAACGTAGCCAGAAATATGCTTCAGCATCCACGGTCAATTATTTAATGTACACATTTAAAATGTGACTCTATCGCTGTCTTAGAAGGCTTAACAGCGTTTTACAGTAGCTAAGAACATATAGACTTAACATGTGCATTTGAACATCACATTTGATTACAACAGACAGAGAATCAGCTCTTCCTCGGTTTAATTTTTGTCGTGAAGATCAGCTATTTTCGGAATTCACTCAAGCCCACAGAGTTCACAGTCTTCTAACTCCCAAGAGCAGGCCGGCTACATGACTTCAAAAGAGGCTAAAACCAGGATGAATGCCCACATTGAGGTATTATTGCCATTAGGTCACAGTTTGTGTAAGATAATGTATCTAAAACCTTCCTTAGAAGAATCTTTAGGTGCTCCGTCAGAATTCCAGCATGCCTACCGAAACCAACCAGGATCCAATTCCGATGAGTTGGGTTTGCTTCCAATGGGGTTCAAGTTCTAGAAGACTCCAGAACTTGTGTAAACTACCCAAAAGTTTAGGCAGACAAGCCTGGAGCCAGTCAATAAAGACGTTTTTAAAATAAAAAAAGAAACAAACAAAAAACTCCCACCCCAAACAACTGAGGAGATGTTTCATAACAAATAAGAATTTTCTAAAAAATTAAAAATCAAGTCCTAAGGTACTTCTCAATTGTCACCTTCCAACCAAAATGAACACGCTCTTGGATTGCTGCCAGTCTCGGACCCCAGCAAGAGACTCCCCTCCTGTAATTTCCCTCGGTTTGCACACCACTGCTTTCCGCCAACTCTGAGAAGACTGTCTCAGAACAAAACTTTATTTGCTCCTCTTTCTAAAAACCATTTTTCTCCTTTTCCTATTTTTTTTTTTAAACAAAGAAAAAAGTTCCTGGACACCAGACCCACACGTGGTATTTACAAATTTGGTGTGAACCCCACCCCTGGTTCTACCCAGAGCTGAAGCGTGGGCTGGTTACGAGACCAAACTAGTCATGATGTTTATCAGTGCAGTCAAAAATAGCACATTGAATATATATATGTACCTTTAGTATTGTCTTTCTAGGATTAATTATAAGCAAGAAAAAATGTGTTTTTAAAGAAGGAAAGAACTTTCTTCCTTTTCACTCTCATGAGTTTGCGGCAGCAGCAGCACTCAGACTAGTTGGTACACTGGAAAGGGCCCTAAAACAAATTCTGTTATGAATCAAAAGAGACACCCCTACGATTTCTTCTACAAATCAAGCTACCGCTGCCCCTCTGCTCGCCTCCAATTTGGGACTCCCTCTCCATGCAGACCTGCTGCTGAGTCCCATGCGTGCGCGGTGAGCAACAGCTCGGGGACACCCCAAGACCTTTCTTTGCATTTAAACAGGGGAGACACCGAGGCTAGCGGCTCAGACCTGGGTTCAAGGCCCACTCCATCCTAGCGGGGTGACTCTGGCAGCTGCCTCCTTTGTAACGGGATGACTATTGCTGATTTCGTGGTTTTTTCTGAAGACCAGGTTAAACAAGCTCTCTGATGAGCAATGTTTAGCACAGTGTTTGGCACACAATTGAGGGGAGTACCATTAAATGGTTGGTCAGAAATATGAGGCTGTTAATTAAAAATCCTATCTCAGCCAAGGCCTCCTTAACAAAAATTTCACTAGAAATGCGGCAATTTCAGACCACTATTGTATTTCCTTTTCTTTAGCACTTGATACTTATTCTTTTGTTAGAACATCAGCTTCCTCATCAACCCCCCATCAGTAAAGGGGGCGTCGTACATGGGGTGGCTCTGAGGGCACATGAGGCCTCCTAGGGGTTGGCCTGGGCCTGGAGTACTGAAAGCATACAACCAATGTTGGCTATTAGTTGAGGGACATTGCAGGTTCTGAGAAGAAATGAGATGGTCAATCTAATATTCTTGAGATTAGGGGCTGTCAGAAGCTTGTGGGAGTGGAGTTGGGGGCACTCAGGAGGGTCCCTCTGGAACAGGTATTCTGAGCGTCCCCTATGGGGGGTCCCTTCTGTGTCAGCTGGGTCTGGAGCTGCAGGCATGATGTGAGAAGCCTCTGCCAGCTGGGGTGACGCTAACGAGCAGAGGCACCAATAGTCTTTGAAAGTCTCCATCGCATTCAAGTGTCATTCACCATCTTCAATTCTCTAGTAGCCCAGCTGAGCTTTTACGGACTAGTCTGCGGAGATTAGAAGCGAGAGTCCAAAGGCATCAAAGCGGAGAAGTACTGATTCCTGAGCCTGGCTCCGGCACACATCCAAACCCCAAACGCAGCTGAGCTTCCCGCAGGCCTGCCCGGTCAGACCCAGGGTGACACGAGGTCAGTTAAGCTCACAGATTCGCGTGGTGTCTCCAGCCCCCCAAGAGCAGCAGCGTTAGGGTTACTAATCTACTTCTTTGAGAAGATGAGCACAGCTTTGAAATCAATGTAACAACAAAAAGTCAGGATTCAGAGGAAAGAGAAAGACAAATGGAATCGCATCACTAAGGATGTCATTATTTCCCCGAGAGGAAAGACAGGAGAGCCGTCATGCTGTCCATGTTTGGAGGTGTCTCCGGGGAGGGCTCTTTGGCTACAGAAAGGAACAGTTCCACCCCCCTTTGCAATTTGGTAAGGACAACTCTGGCCTGCTTCCTTTTGAGGGTTCCCGATGAAGTCTGTGAGACACGCCAGAAGGAAAAGACAGACCGGTGGACAAGAAGCACGCCAAGTGTCCAGGGCTGGAACGCTTTGTGGAAAAGCTGTCATGCTGGTGCTGTGAGGTCCCTGGCAAGGCCACGGAAGGAAACCTCGCCTCTCTGTTGGATTTTCTCTGCTACTCAAGGCTGAATTTCCTCTGCTACCTGGTTATATTCTCCTGTTTTCCGGCCCAAACCCCAACATCCTGCCCTAGCCCCAGCATCAGACAGAGTCCGGATGAAAGCTGGGCCAGCCCGCGGACACCGAGTTTCACCCCCCACAACCCATCAGTAATAGCTCCTCAAGCCTCCTCATCTCCTTCCTCCATTTTCCAAGAAAGTCTGCTCCACTCACTCACTCACTCACTCTCACACCCCAATTCTCCACCACAAGCTTGTTCAAAAACGAGTGTCTGCAATTCTGCAGGTCTGGTCGAGGGAAAGCAGCCGTTAGCAGCTGCGCTGACCTCGCCTTCCCTCCGCACACCCAGCAGCCTGGTGTCTGGGCGGGTTGTCTCCCAGGGTGAAGGGGACTGCCAGCTGGCTCTCACGGCCTGCAAGCCACTCAGTGCCTGTGAGGCCTGGATGAAAATCTGACCTGGGAGACAACCGCCGGCTTGCCCCCACCCTCCTTTTCCCTCTGAATCGATCAACCCATGCTCTTTCACAAAAGTAATTGGCATCAAGCCTCAGACTCTCCCACCCATCGGCCTGCTCACGCCTTCCCTTGGAAATACCCAAATCGTCACGAAAGAGGCCCTGAGTGCAGAGACACGGGCGCAAGCACCCGGGAGGGCGGGCGAGGACCCAGCGCAAGAACCTGTGGACCTGTGGCTCCCTGGCTCCCACGGCAGTGTCTCCCCTGCCTATCTTTTTGAATTTCCCCTCTCACTCTTACGATGTTTCCTCAGCAAAGGATGAAGCCAATTATTGAACAGGTGCTTCTCTAGGTTATGGTACTTGAGGGCTAAGTAGGATTAGGTTGACACTCCTCTACTTGAGAGCTTGGTCTATAGGGGTGGGCAGCCTTTTGCTCATCGTATTTGCTAGGGTGACTCCGTTGGAGGGCGGGATGGGAGATGCGGGCAAGTGCCAAGGAGCACGTGCAGAGGTTGGTGCCTCCCACTGGGGGCTTCTGAGCCCACGGCTCTGTGCTGGGGACTGAAGGAGGAAGGCAGGCGGCGACTAGGGGAGCATGCTAAAGTTTGCCGAGTGTCTGCGGGACTGGGTCCTGCCCATCTCCCAGCTGCTCCCTCCACCTGCTTCAGGGAAGCTGGCATTTCAACCCTTTCTTCACCCGGGACTGGAGTTCCTGGGTTTGCGGGCAGCATGCGTCCAGCTTGCTGATGGAAAACGCAGGGCACTGTGGGCCAACAATCTCGCCTTGGTTGCAGTGTCTGTGCAGCTGCTGGGCGTGTCCGGGCCCACCGGCCTCCTAGCATCCCTCCACCTCTTTTGGCTCACTAGTTTGTCCCTAGGGTTGCAAGCTGACATGTCTGGGGGGGGGGGCAGGGACCAGACTGAGGAAGTGGGCAGTGTGGTGGGAGGTGGGATGGGGGAGGCGGCAGTTTCCCAGGTGGTACTGCCTGCCTGGCAGCCTTTCTTGGGCTTCCAGAAGGGATAACGGTCTCTGGGCTGAGAGACCACCCTCCTGGTGCACCGACGGGAACGGGGGGCACCTGGGAGGGGCCGCATCAGCTGCGGGGAGGGGCTGCATCAGCTGCGGGCAGGGGGCTCTTCTGGCTGGACAGGTACACAGCAGGTGTGAGCAGGCCAGGATCGGGGCAGCAGCGTTCAGAGACGCAGGGCTTGGCAGAGGCCCATGCTCAGGCTCAGCAAGCGGGGCCTGTGTGGTCAGTGCCCAGGCTGGGCTGCGCAAAGGAAAAGGCCTCCCTTCTTCACTCTTGTTCTGCGGGGATCTTTCCTGACAGCTCTTTGTGAGAGAAATGACAAACCATTCACCTGATTGCTTTTGTCTGACAAAGCTGGACATCTGTATGTCCTTCCTGTCTACTCACGTACTCACAGATATAATAAAATAAGTTTAAATATTAAAGAGATAACACAAAGATACATGGAGTAAGTGTGCATTTCAAACCCCAACTAAAATATCCACACATGATAATAATGATAATAATTACAATAATTAGTACAATAATATTATCCTTATGAGCAGCATGGACTTTTCATTCCTGGTCTGGAAGAAAAGGAAAGAAGTGTCAGGTGAAAGTCGACGTGGTAGACAGAGTCATCTGCTTCGAAACGGAAGGCTAGTTGTCCTTTCTGGAAAGGTCAGACTGCGTGAGGGCTGGGTGCGCACTGGGCGAGGGCCTAGGATGCTACTGTAAGGCCAACGGGGGCTCACGTGCAGCCCAGACAACCGGTAACTGGGCTTGAGATCTGGTGGGGAGCCGCTGCCATCTGCGTGGGGGCTGGGCCTTCCAGGCCAGCGTGGCCTCCAGCTTCCCCCCCAACAGACTGGCCGCCTCCTGTCATCTCAGAAGGATGCAGCCCCCACATCAGACTGTGTGGATAGAGCATCCTGTCCCACTGGGTCCCTGGGGCTGTCCTTCCGCTTGAGAGAGTCATGGACTAAGTCCTTCCTTCTGGCCTAAGGCCTGGCCGGGATCTCTTTGTAAGTTAAGCAGGACTTGTGGTCGGGAGGGGAAGTTCCAGAGTTAGTTCACATTTCACAGCTAAGAGCTAAGGTAAAGGTTTGGCTTCCTCACTGAATTAGGTCGGATTGGCTGTAAAAACACCTTCCAAGGCAGGCAGATGGTTAAGGGAGACTGTGGAGGGAGGAAGGAGGGGACGAGGAGGGGTGCGGCCTCTCTGTACTTGGGAACGCTGCCTTGGGCTCAGTCAAGGACTAGGCGTGGAGAGCTGGCGTTCAGGGCCCCCCTTTAAAGCCTCACTGTGACCGCACAGTCTCCTAACCTTCATGCGTGTGAGTTGCTGTGAACAGAGACCCCACCTGCCTCCAGCAGTTCAAGCCTGAGAAACATCCAGAATGTATCGAAGGTGCAAAGAGGGCAAAGAAAGGGCAATTTCTTTGGAAACCTAACTAGTGGTGGGAGGGGCCTCCAAGGGGTGGCCGAAGGCCTCCTGGTCACCCCCATAAATGTTCCCCTGCCTTCTGCCCACCAGACCCTCAAAAACCAAAACCAAGTGGCGCCGTGGGCAGGCCCAGGCAATGGGGAAGAGACGGCAGTGGGCACAGGCTGGCGTAGTCCGCAGAGGGAAGGGCCTGGCAAGAGGGTGAGAGTGAAAGGCAGCCGGGGAACCAGAGGAGAGGGGTGGCACGACAGTGAGGCTCGGGGGGGGGGGGGGGGGCGGGGGGGGTGTTAGAGGGCAGAGCACACAGCTGGGAACCAGGCCGGCCCTCCCCTTGCAAAGGTGGCAGGTGGCTGGCGGCCTCCTCTCCTCTGTCCTCTCCACACCAGGAAGGAGGCAGCCATTTGCAAGGCCAGCGTTCCTGCAACACAGAGGGACCTCTGGCCCACAAATGGCAGAGCAGCCATGCAGGTAGTACTGGGGGGGGGGGGGGAGGGAAAGGAGAGGCGCAGCAAGGGGTGGGGAGTCGCTCCTGCTCCAGATACAGTCATCTAAAACCCTCATGCCCACCAGGCCCACCCCCACCATCCACCCCTCAACATCCGGGGACTCCCCGGGCCCTGCCAGCTCCCTGACACCCCTCTGCCAGCAAACAGTCCTAGACAGACAATGGGTACTAAAATTAGGTTAAATTAACAGTTAGAAACAAAGAGAGGAAAAGACCAGAGTGAAATGTTTTAAAAGCGCCGAGATGCTCTGACTGGCCCGTCAGCTCTTGGAGCGCCGTGCACCGCGGCGGGAAACCCTCGCGCTCTGGTCCGTAAGGCACTAGGAGGGGGTGGTGTCAGGTCAGGGCGGGCCCGGCCGCCCTGGCTCATGCCTGCGTCCTGTCACTGGTTGTGAGCAGGGACGGGAGAGTCCGCGGGGCCACCGGAGCTAACACAGGGGAGACGCGGGTGCAGAGTGCTACATTCCACCGGGCCGGCAACGCCCGCCAGCCCTGCTACCGACCAGGGATTGATTCAGAGAGAAAAGACATCTTCAGAAAGAAAAAACTAAAGTTTGCAACACACATTAGTGACATCTGAGGAGTAACCCTCTTAGGGATTTGTCCAGAGCGCTCAGAGAGAAAACGTGCCCTCGGGGGAGGGCTTTCTGCGCCTGGCCACCCCCCTCCCCCCAGCCTGCCGAGGAGCTGGAACAGCCCTCCCCCCCCCCCCAATCGCCCTCGCAGGCTGAGGCCTGACCTCTAGGGCTGTTGACCCTTTAGAGTTCTGGAAAAATCCCTAATTCTCATGTTCAACCATGAAAAATCTATTGGATTTCCATATCAGGTGTCCCCTGACAGCAAATTCTTACATGTCACTTGCTGCCATATGAAAATAACCTTTGAAAAGTTCATAAAGTTATTCAGAAACTGGCCCCCCTTCTGGAATCTTCCATCGCTCTCTCTTCTCCTTTCCAGTTTGGTGTCGAATGGGTTCGTGAGCTGAGTTTTTGTTACCAATGTTTTCTTTTTTTTCTTTTTCTTTTTAAAATAAAAAGCACAGATCCCCTCCTGAATCCCTTCTTTTTAAAAACGTCCTCTTCGCGGCTCAGCCCTCACACTTCCTGGTTCAAGTGTCAGCAGTGCCGCCCGCCCGCCCGCCCGGCGCTGGCGCTGGGCGGAGTCTTCGCGGAGACGCCCGCTGCCCGCGCCTGCTCCCCGCGGCGTCTATATGTACGGGTACTGGTTCACCTTGGCGGGGCTCAGCGGGTATCCAGTGTAGACTGTGGAGGCCGGAGAGGCGCTGATGTAGGTCTGGTGGGCAAACTGGGCTGGATACTGACTCGGGTGGAGGGTGGGCGAGGGCAGGACCCGGGGGCCCATGCTCACGGGGACCTGGTGGACGATGCCGGCCGGGTAGGCAGTGTGCTGCACGGTGTGGCGTGCCGAGCCTTGGGAGGCCACCAGGTGGGCCACGGTGCCGGTGGAGCCCAGGGCCGCGGGCGCCGTGTAGGTGTAGAGGTGGGGCTGGGTGGGGAGGTGGGCGGCGGCGGCGGCGGCCAGGTGGGGGTGCACAGTGCCGTGGCTGGGGCTGTTGTGCGGGAAGGAGTACGGAGCCTGGGCCATCGTGGGAGTGATGTAGGCCTGCTGCCGTCGGTGGCTCCCGGTGCGGTCTGCAGTGATGTGCTGCTGAGCCTGGACAAGGAGAAGCACCAGGAGAGGGCTGCACTGGGGGCTGGACACACGGGAGAGGAGGAGGGGGAAGTGAGGGCAGGAGGAGGGAGAGGGAGAGAGGGGGAGGAGGGGGAAGTGAGGGCAGGAGGAAGGAGAGGGAGAGAGGGGGAGGAGGGGGAAGTGAGGGCAGGAGGAGGGAGAGCGAGAGAGGGGGGAGGAGGGGAAAGTGAGGGCAGGAGGAGGGATAGGGAGAGAGGGGGAGGAGGGGAAAGTGAGGGCAGGAGGAGGGAGAGGGAGAGAGGGGGAAGTGAGGGCAGGAGGAGGGAGAGCAAGAGAGGGGGGAGGAGGGGAAAGTGAGGGCAGGAGGAGGGAGAGGGAGAGAGGGGGAGGAGGGGAAAGTGAGGGCAGGAGGAGGGAGAGGGAGAGAGGGGGAGGAGGGGAAAGTGAGGGCAGGAGGAGGGAGAGGGAGAGAGGGGGAGGAAGAGGAGATATAAGGAGGGGAGGAGAGAAAGAAGTGGGGAGGAGGGACAAGGGGAGGGGGAAGTGAGGATGGAGAGGAGAGAGGGAGGAAGGAGAGAGAGAGGGGAGAGAGAAGAGAGAGAAGGGGGAGGAGGGGGAAGAGAAGGGAGGAGACAAGGAGGAGAGGAGAAGGGGGCAGCGGGGAGAGCAGTGGGAGTGACAGAAGACACCTCCCGAGGATGCTGGGAAGTAAAGTGGCTGGGACTGGGAAAGGAGGCCATGCCCAGTGTCCCTCAGGTGATGACACACAGATAAAGCCGCTGTAGCTACAGGTCACAGACCTCTCCCACGGACGCCCTGCTGCTGGGAAGCGGCAGAGAAGCCTCTTTGAGAGACTGGCTGTTCCTCTCCCTGTGAGATCTTGTTCTCTAAAATGCAGGCCCTCAGAACCTCTGCTGTTTGCCGTGTGTCAGACACATGTGCCGGCTCTCTCACCCGGCACTCTCGGTCCTGGTGACAGATGTGGCCTCCATTCACGGCCCAGGCGTGGCACCGCGCACGGGGCTTCCGGCCACAAAACCCGCTGTCTCTCTCGTGGCTCCTCCAGAAACGGGCCCGCGTCCACTCTGCACCGGGCTGACCCTTTACGCACAGGCTGGCTCTGCCCTCAGAGGCTCGGCCTCATTTACGTCCCCCACCCCCGGACCTCGACCGCCGTGGGCCGGCTCGGCACCGCGGTGTGCTCCCCGTGCGGGCTGAGCTGGCGAGACCTGAGCGCTGGCACATGCCCCTCGGAGCCACACGACTTCAAACAAGCCGCTCTGCTTCCAGCCAGCTCTGCCTGAACCGGTGTTCCAGCTTCCCCCAGGGGAGCCTCGGAGGAGGGAAGCAAACGCCGGTGGCCAGTCAGACAGCCGCTGGCCCCCCGGAGGGGCGGTGCGAAGCGCTGGGCTTACCTGGCTGAGGTTGAGCGGCTGCTGCTGCTGGAAATGGGGCCCCGGCCGCTGCTGCCGGAAGGCGACGGCCCCGGACGAGCTCCCTGAAGAGTGGCCGCTGGTGGAGGTCACGTTGCTGGAGGACTTGGACTTGTAGGAGGACGAGTGGTGATTGGTGTTGACTGTGTCGGGAGCAGAAACAGGTCACAGGTCAGTCCCGAGCCCACGGCTTCCAGGAAGAAACCCGTTTCCGAGACTGGCCAGTCACAAACCAGTCGCACTCCCCTGGGCCCCGGGGAGACTGGCCCCGGTCCCCGCAGTCCTGGCTCTGGCCCCGCCTGGGACCTGGTCGGTGAATTCTCCCCTCGTCTCGCATCCCTCCAACCCTTTCTCGCAGAGTTCGCTCTGCTGCTTCCCAAAGAACTGAACTAGCCCAGAGGCCCGAGAGGCTGCGAGAGAAGTCCTGTGGCTGAGAACACAGGAGGGCCGACGAGCTGTGGGAGACGGACTGCCACCCCCACGACATGCGTCCTGGGTCAGTGGCTGGGGCTCCGGGGGTGGCTGCAGCCAGTGTGCGCCTTGGGGCAACGGAGGAAGGCTGCTTTCCTGGCTTTCCCCGGCGCAGGAGGGTTCTGCGGCCAAGGCATGTGAGCACGGAGAAAGACGGCAGGCCCCAGGATGAGGTCCTGCCTGCCCCCACCTGCCACTGGGAGGAGTCCCTACAGGAAGTGACACCACGGGGCTTCCTGGAGGCAGCAGCGCGGGCTGCTTTAGAACCTGCAGCTCACTGAGAAGGACCTTCCACTTTTCTCATTTTTGTTGGACATATCCCCGAGATCCTCAGCCACCCAGGCAATTGTTCCTGTTTTTCAGACATAACACATCTCAGGCCGCCACGCCGCACGCTGTGCGAGGGGCTGCCGATGGACATGGCCCATGTAGCTCCGCAGGCGTCACGTGGGCCCGCAGAGCTGGCCTGACGGCAGGGCGCCGTGTGCGACGCTGGGCGAGGCTGGCCCTCGGCTTCCTCATCGTCTGTACGAGAGGCTGCACTGGGCGTTCTCAGTTTCAGTAACTTTTACCACCATGTCCCCTTCCGGAGCGGCACCGGCACCAAGGCCAACAGAGCTCAGGGCTGGAATACACGACCTGGACATCTGGCCACTCTCCCGGGCACGACTCACCTTGTTTTAAAAGGACAAGGGAGCCCTAGCTGGTTCTGTTCCGTGGTTAAGCATCGGCCTGTAGAATGAAGGGTCCCACGTTTGATTCCCTTCAAGGCCACGTACCACAGCTGCAGGCTCGATCCCCAGCCCCAGTCAGGGTGTGTGCGGGAGGCAACCAGTCAATGTGTCTCCCATCGATGGTCTCTCTCTCTCCTCTCTTCCCCTCTCTTCTACTCCCTCTAAAAATCAATGGAAAATATCCTTGGGTGAGGATTAACAAAAACCAAAAACAGAAACAAAAGGCCAAGAGAAACTCAGCATTGGCCACTTGGAAAAAATCAATTCCTACATAATCTGCATAAGGTCTATCTTGAGCCAACCCTTAGACACATTGTTAATCCTCACCAGAGGACATTTCCCCCACTGATCCCTAGGGAGAGTAGGAGGAAGGATGGGAGGAAAAGGGGAGGGAGAAGGAGAGAGAAACATCGATTGGTTGCCTCCCAAACGTACCCCAACTGGGGCCAGGGATCAAACCCAACATCCAGGTATATGCCCTTGACCAGCAATTGAGCCACAACTCTTTGGGGTGCAGGCCGACGTTCTAACCACTGAGCCACTGCCCAGGTCCACTATCACGTGTTTTTTTTAATTACTACTTTTTTCTTTTTTCAGAAAGATATTTTTATTGATTTCAGAGAAAGGGGGAGGGACAGAGGGATAGAAAAATCAGTGATGAGAGAGAAGCATCAATCGGCTGCCTCCTGCACGCCCCACACTAGGGACAGAGCCACAACCCAGATACGTGCCCTCACCAAGAGTCGCACTGTGACCTCCTGGTTCAGAGGTCAACACTCAACCACTGAGCCACACCAGCTGGGCTACCACGTATTTCTAAGAACCAGTACTGTTATAGAGTCCCCAGAGATGTCTGGGAACATAAGTGCCCTTGATTTATAAACCTCAGTGTCTCACCCTGTAGGTCTACAGCCTCCCATCTGAAACCCCTGGGGTCATTTTTCAAACTCAAAATTTTCCGTTTCAGGAGGGTAATTTGGTACATGGTCAATATATTAGGTCACTCCCAGAGGAGCCTTGACACCACCCTCCCTCAAACACATGAATATTTCTGCCACGAAACAGGGACATTCCCAAAGCAGCACATATACAACTATGACACAAATGAGATTATGACTAAGAAACTCTGAACCCTCTGACTGGGCCAGGCCAGGTTTTTACTACCAACTGAGTTTGCTGTGAGCTTAAAAGTCTGGTTTTCAGAGCTTTTTTTGATTTTGGATTGCTGATGAGGGAGAACTATTTCCTTCTCTACCGGCTCCATGAAAGGCCAATCTTCCTCCAGGATTTGAACTCCAGTCCCAGGAACTTGTGTTAATTAAGCAGGAGAGCCCTCACACCAAGCCGTACGTGGTAAGGCCGAAACTTTAACCCGGGATGTGCAGGGCTACCTGAGGACTTGGGGGGGTGGGGGTGGGGGCAAGAGTTAAGGAACCAATTTCCAGATTCTCAACTTTTAAGTGTTTCCTAAAGGTCTTCCCAGCACTGGGTTCCCTTTCCCAGGTTCTCTCTCTCACACTTCTCCCATCTTATTATTAAAAAAACCCCCACAAAACAAAACAAAACAACAACAAAATTTTTTTATTGATTTCAGAGAGGAAGGGAGAGGGAGAGGGATAGAAACATCAATGCTGAGAGAGAATTATTGATCGGCTGCCTCCTGCACGCCCCCTACTGGGGACCAAGCCCACAACCTGACCAGAATCCAACCAGGACTTGCTGGTTCATAGGTCGATGCTCAACCCCTGAGCACACGGGCTGGGCACACGCCTCCCATCTTACAGGAGAGACTCCCTCACTCTCCAGGATGTTAGCATGTGCACTGGCTCTCGTGTGAGAAACCTCAGGGGCGCCCAAATGGGATAATTCCGGAAGGGAGAGCTCTTGAGGGACAGTTCCTGAGAGCAAAGCCAAACAAACATGAAGCTGTCTGGGCTAATTTGATTCAGGCTACAAACCCTGCTAACCCCTTACTTTGCCCGTCTACTCCCGAGAGGAAATTCAGCCACGAGGTGGCGGTCCGGGGACGTTTGCTACAGAGGTGAAGCAGCTTTGGCCGCCTGCGGTGACAGCCGGGCAGCATCTCTGGATTAAATGAGCCCCAGCTGCAGCCTCAAGGTGTTGACAAAGGTATTTTAAGTACTTAAGTAACGGTCAACACACAACAGGGCATAAATAACACCTGGGTAAGTGTGTAATTACCATTAACTGGTAACGTGTGATGGATTCAGCTGCAAACAATCATCTGATGGGCGTCTGAGCGGGGAAAGTATGAGGAACCCTGTTTCCTGGGTGAGCTGTTTGCTGCAGGTTCCTTTGGCCACAGCCAGAGAGTGCTGCTTCCGGCCCAGGTCCTTGCTGAAATACTCGCCTGGGTACTAATTACAGAATTAAAAAATGAAAACGCTGCTTATATGTGATGTTCAGTGGAATCCTTCTTTGGCGACTTGGACAGGAAGAGGGTTTGGGGAGAGAGAAGGCCTCCTGTCCCCCACCATGTACAGTAGAATGACTTATGCTCTGGGCTAGACAAGTCCCCAGATACCCCATCCTAAATTCTCCTCTTCACCCTCGGGCGCAGTACCTGGATCTCCCGGGCCTCGTGAGCCTCGCAGCTGGCAAACACCTAGGAAGGTTCCCAGGTGACACAGATGGGGTGAATGAGTAACAGCCGATGAACAATAACTCCTCACATCCAAACAAAACCTTTCTGGCACTTCCTATCCTTTAATTAATTAATTAATTAATTAATAAATATTTTTCATTTTTCCTTTATTGTTCAGTTTATTAATTACATTGTTTCCCCCTTTTTATCCCCCTATATCTCCCCTCCACCCTGTACCTATCCCACCTTCCACCCTTACCTCCCCCTCCCCAATGTCCTCTCCCATTGTTGCAAGATTTTTGTCCAATCTCTTGCTATACTTCCCACCACCCTTTTCTCCCCAAGAATTGTCAGTCTATTCCCTCTCTATGTCCATGTTTCTGTTATATTCACCAGTTTATCTTGTTCATCAGCCTATCAATTCACTTGATTTTTAGATTCATTTGTTGATAGATGTGTATTTGTTGTTCATAATTTATATTTTTACCTTTTTCTTCTTCCTCTTCTTAAAGAATATCTTTTAGCATTTCATATAATACTGGTTTGGTGGTGATGAACTCCTTTAGCTTTTTCTTATCTGCGAAGCACTTTATCTGATCTTCAATTCTGAATGATAGCTTTGCTGGATAGAGTAATCTTGGTTGTAGATTCTTGCTATTCATTATTTTGAATATTTCTTGCCACTCGCGTCTGGCCTGCATCATTTCTGTTGAGAAATCCGCTGACAATCGTATGGGTGCTCCCCTGTAGGTAACCAACTGTTTTTCTCTTGCTGCTTTTAATATTCTCTCTTTATCTTTTGCTCTTGGCATTTTAATTATGATATGTCTTGGTGTGGTCCTCTTTAGATTCCTATATTTTGGGGTTCTGTGTACTTCTTGGGCTTTTAAGTCAGTTTCTTTCACCAGGTGGGGGAAGTTTTCAGTCACTGTTTCTTCAAATAGGTTTTCATTAACTTGCTCTCTCTCTTTTTCTGGCACCCCAATAATTCGGATGTTGGCATGCTTGAGGTTGTCCCAGAGGCCCCTTACGCTATCTTCAATTATCTGAATTCTTTTTGTTTCTTGCTTTTCCAGCTGAGTGGATTTTGCTTCTTTGTATTTCAAATCTTTGACTTGGTTCTTGTGACCCTCTGGACTGCTTTTAGGACTTTGTGTAATATTTTTTATTTCAGTCTGTGTATGCTTGATTTCTAGTTGGTCCTTTTTTTTTTTATCCGTGAGGGTCTGGTTCGTATCCTCAGAGGTCTTGTTCATTTCCTTGAGGGTCTCATTCATTTCCTTGAGGGTCTCATTCATTTCCTTGTAATTCTCATTCTTTTCCTGGTTGGTCTTGTTTATTTCCTGGTAATTCTCATTAAGTTGATCGGCCTTTTCTAGGAGCCTCTTGAAAAGCCTTATAATCGTGGTTTTGAACTCTGTGTCTTGTCTTTTCTCCTCCATTTCTTTCACACCTGATTTCTTTCCATATCTCTGCATGGTGGCTGCTTTATGTGGTAGATATCCTCTAAGGGTCAGTGGCACAGCCTCCCCAGTTATTTGAGATGGGTACTCTTACTGCAATCCTTTATGGGTTGTATTCAGTATTTTTGAATTTAAACCCAGCTTGTTGTTGTTAGCCCTAGGAGGGTTTGACCTCCAGGCCAATTGGCTGTGAAGGGAGACTGTGCTCAGGTTGGATGGGCGGAGTCTCTGAGCTGCGCAGGCAGCCTGAGTGTCAGCTGCGTCCTATGTGGCGCTTGCGCGCGCGGGTCTCTGTTGGATGGAGATGGCTGCAGGCACCTCCAAGAGAAAGCCGCTAGTCTCTTCCCCTTGCCAGACAACTCTGCCTTTCCCCAAATGTGTCTGCACACCAAAAGTCTAGCCCAGGGTTGTAAAATAGATGGTTTCCGGAACCAGGAGACAAGTTTCCAGGGGGCAAGTCGTGGGTTTGCGTGACCTTTGCGCGGAAACTTCTTTTCCCAGCTATCCGGTTTCTCCGCAGACTAGGAGACCTCTGCCGCGCCCCGCTTCCAGGGTGCGTCCCCCGGACCTCGGACCTCGCCTGGCTCTGGGGAATCTGTGTAGTGGGACGTCTCCGCCCTCCCCATTGGCGAAATCTGGCTGGGGTTGCTGCTCCAGCCCCAGCCGGCTCGCGCGACCAGGGCGGCTCCTAACCTGTTTCCGTCTGAAAGGCTGCGCTCCCGCCGCTCCTCTGAATCTCAGTGTCCCACCTTTACTCTTATTAGTGGAGTTTTCATTCAGCCAGCTTTCTGGCGATTCTGGGTGCTGTCTGTTCTGCTGTTATGTTGTAGTTCTTAAATCGTGGCACAGGGCAGAACAATAGGTGTTTACCTATGCCGCCATCTTGGTGTTCTCCCTTCCTATCCTTTTTAAATGGTGCCACCAGGAGATCACTGACTGGCTTGGATGGGCTGGTGAGAATTCGGGGCAGAAAAGCAAGTGTGTGTTTTCATCCCCTCCATTCTCCTCCTGGTGAGTCTGAGCCAGGGAGACACTGAATCTGGGGTCAGGCACTAAACGTATCTAGGAGGTTAAGATCTCAGCTTTCTTCTCAGGATGGAGGGAATACTTTTGTTGTTAATCCTTACCTGAGGATATTTTTCCATTGTTTTTAAGAAATATATATTTTTATAGATTTCAGAGAGGAAGGAAGAAGGAGATAGAAACATCATTAATGAGAGAGAAGTATTGATCGGCTGCCTCTTGCACGCCCCACACTGGGGATCAAGCCTGCAACCCAGGCATGTGCCCGACTGGGAATCAAACCGGGACTTCCTGGTTCATAGGTTAATGCTCAACCACTGAGCAACACCAGCTGGGCTTTCCACTGATTTTTAGAGAGAATGGAAGGTAGGGGGAGAGACAGAGAGAGAAACACCGATGTGTTGCCTCCCAAATGCACCTTAACCAGGGCTGGGGACTAAGCCTACAACCGAGGTACGTGCCCTTGGCCGGAATCGAACCTGGAACCCTTCAGCTGAGGGCCAGTGTCCCATCCACTGAGCCAAACCAGCTGGGGCTGGAGGGAATACTTTTAATTAAGCAATGTGTGACGGACACACGCCTTGCCATGCCCTTTGAGACGTGCGAAGGTGTTTCCCCCTCGCTGAGCAAGGCTGGGAGGTTCTGCCCACAGAGCCAGCCCCACCCCAGGGCTTCTGGTGGGAGTGATGCCAGAACGTGGTCAGGCACTCCCCATACCAGGTATCCATCCAGGCTGGCAGACAAGAAACTGGGTGGCTGTTATTTGTTATTTATCAACCAAATCAGAGGGAGAGCCACTGTAAAGGCAGCGAGGTACTCATTACAACACTGCTTAAACAACGTGATGTTTAGCAGAATCCTCCCTTGTGACTTGAGCAAAGTTTGCAGAAACCCAGCGCTTGTCAGCTCTCACACAACAAAACGGCTAGCAGCAGAGAGCAAGGCCGTCTCCAGAGGTTAACCTGCCCGGCCCTGAGTTACCTGGCACCAGGCTGTCACATTCCACCAGCACTTCGCTGGCCTGGGTCTTCAGGGGGGGTACGATGATGGTCCGGGGGTTCCCAGTGCAGTGGCTCTCCAGGCTCCCCTTGGTGTCGAAGGCGTTGGTGTTGTGCCCGGCGCGGTGCTGCACGGAGTAGGGGCTGGTGTTGCTGGAGGAGTCGGAGTACGGAGAGTCGTGGACCGTGACACAGCTGATGACGTTCTTCCTCTGCTTGGAGACGGTGCTGGAAAGGGACAGGGCAAATTAGAACCGGGAGGTGAGGCCAGCCGTGGGAAGAGCCCCTCTTTGTGCCAGGCAGGGGCCGGAGCACAGCAGAGAGGGCAGGGATGGGCCACACGCGGGGAGGCAGGGCACACGAGTGTCACCTGTCACATGAAGAAGGGAGAGAGGGCCGGAGCCGGGCCCACAGGCGATTCTGGAAGCTGCGAGTCAGACACTTCGAGTGGGCCTGGGCTCTCCCTGGTGCGGCAACACCCCTGAGTCACCAGAAAGGGACGTCTGAGCAAACAAAGCCCAGAACCCCAGGCCACCAAGGCCGGTGTGGGAGAGCACCCCGGTGGAAGGAAGAGCACAGCGAGGCTCGGGGCTGGAGATCCACTGAACTGAGGAGGGACAGGAACACTCAGGAGCAGCCAGGACGAAGAAAGGGTGGTTCTGGGGGCTGATCCCACACACGGTTCAGACGTGCTGAGAAAGAGCCATGGGAGCTGACTTCACACCATCGGCAACCTCTCTGCTGGGAGGGTGCTGCGTGGGATGGCTGTGGTGCTGGCACCCAGGCCCTCTGAGAGTCCCTTCTTGGGGAGCCGGCCCTCGGATCGGGAGGGGCAGCACTGTGTCCAGATGAGGTCAGAGAGGCTCCCCTGGGAGGATGCTCTGGACCTTGCTCTTCATCCTGAAACGCAACACGCTGACAGGGGAACTGGCTCGGCCACCACTTTTTCCCCCCTGAGATATTTATGTTTGTGTGGTTACTTTGAGAACCAATTCTTTCTGCACCAAGCTCAGTGAGCAGCTGGTGGGATGATGCATACAAAATTTGTTGTTTACTGTGAAGATTTCAAAAATGGGTTTTCATCTATTTTTATATATTGATCATCTATTTTTAAGAAATATCCGTTGCCTAAGTAAGATGGTCAGTTTCCAACTAATTTGGTAAGATAAGCTGGTATTAATAGATGCCTAATGGGGACAAAGAATCACGGAGATGTCTTGGCCAAGGTCACAAGGCCAGCCATAGGCCAGCCACTTTCCAAGGTCGCTCTCTGTCTTCTCAGGGCAGCAGAGAAGGGGGCCAACTCAGGAGCCCCGGCAGCCGGGCAGAAGGGAGGGGCTGGACAGTGACCGTGTGTGACTGCATGGCTCCAGCTCCTGACACTGTGACCTCTGGGCTGGACAATTCCTCTAGGGACAGCACAGTGTCCTGGTTCAGGGGAGCAGGGTCCCTTACCAGCTGTGTCCAGGGTGAGAACAGGGCCCTGCAGCCAGATGTCTAACATCAGCACTTGCTGTGTGTGTGTGTGTGTGTGTGTGTGTGTGTGTGGCCTCAGGCAGCTTTTCAACCTATGAGTGATTCAGTCTCTTTATCAGTAAAATGTGGCTAACTAGTAACAATAGCTATATTATAGGCTTATTTGGAGAATTAAGTGGGGAAATACAAGGAAAATGCTTCGAATAGTACATGGCACAAAGCAAGCATTCTATAAAAGTTAGCTGCTATTATTATTAGTTGTGTTACCTTACTTAACATGTAAAACAGGTTTGCAAAAAACCTATCTAGACAAAATGAATTCTACCAAGGTATAGACTTGCTGGATAAAAAGAAATTAAAACTCATCAGTTAGGTATCTCGAAGGCCTATGCTAGGTGCTACAGGGAATTCCTGCACACAAATATACAATACATGTGTGCGCAAGAGATTAAAGTGTCAGTGTGGGACTGTACAAAACCATGGCAGGGTAAACGGTAAAAGTTTTAAAATAACCAGTAAAGAGTACAGTGGATGTCACAAAGCCTCCCATGATGAATTGTCAAAGAAAAGTGAGGAATGAACATGCATTTATAGCTCTTCACATTAATTTTAATAAAATAGATACATTTTAATTAACAAAGACCTAGCCCTTCCACTTGTAACAGTTTAAATGCAAAAAATCCATATGCTTATTCCTCAAAAAACTAGAGCGTGACCAGCAATTCCACTCTCAGGCATGTACACAAAGGAACTCACACAGATACTTGAATGCCAATGTTCATAGTAGAATTATTCCCAATGGCCAAGAGGAGAAAAAATATATAATCTAAAGGTGAAAATAACCTGTGTCCATCGACAGATGAATAAACAAAATGTGGTATGTAATGGAATACTGTTCAGCCATAAAAGTGAATAAAGTTCTGATACATGGATTAATATTGTGCTAAGTGAAATGAGCCAGACATAGAAGGGCAGATGCTGTATTATTCGACTTACATGAGTACCTAGAATAGGCAAATTCATACACAAAGTAGGTTAGAGGTGACCAGGGGTTGGGGGAGGGAGGAACAGGGAGTTACCGCTTAATGGGTACAGTCTGCCCGTAGTGATAGAAAAGTTCTGGAAATAGACAGTGGTTGTGGCTGCACACACAATGTATTTAATGTCACTGAAGTGTATGCTTAAACATAAATGGCAAATTCTTTTTATCACAATTAAAAAAATTAATGTAAAATTCCAAAACCACTAGATTATATACTTTGAGTGATTTGTTTGGCATTTGAATTATATCTCAATTTTTAAAAAGTCTATATGCTTACTCAGAAACAAGAAAGGGGTGGGCGTGGCACTGAGATCTGGCCCAAGAACTGGAAGTGGGCAGCAGTAGAGATCCCCGAGCCTCTGAGTCGGCAGCAGGATTGGTGGGCAGGGGCATCGTGGGAAGCTGTGGCACCAGGAGGAGGGAGCCCTGAGAGGGTAAGCTGCTTCAGAAAGACCCAGACAAGGAAGACCTGCAGTGGCTTTCTGTGGTCGGTGGGGCTGGGTAAAGGGAAACCCTCCAGCATTCGCCCCAACTGGAGGGTGGGGTAAGGAGTGAACCCACAACCCAGGTATGTGCCCTTGACCAGAAATCGAACCTGTAATCCTCTGGTGCACGGCCATTGCTCTACCCACTTAGTAACACCAGCCAGTCCTGATAGCTGTTTTTAATCTCGCCTTTGTTAGGAATATCTGTGCTCTATCTGATTATACTATGCAGATTAGAGAACAAATGGGAAGCTACTAAATGAGTCACCTTAAAAATGAGCATGCATTATTACTATGGATTCTTTAGGCGAGTATGCACTGATTCTACTGGGATTCATTTCAGTTACAGTGTCTAATTATTGCTGATCGCTAATCAATCTCATTATGAATTGGTTAATGGAAGAGGGAGAGAGGAGAGAGGGAGACAGAGTAGAATGAGAAATATTTGCTTAATGGCCTTAATAGAACATCACTTCTGAATAAAGCCACCAGAGTTCACAGCTGCATTGTGTTGTCATGGCAATAGATGATTTTCATCATTTTAAAATGATGAAAGACATAAGGAGATAAGCAGTAGAGAAATCAGACAATGGAGAAAACACGGCCACAGGATCAGATACAAACCCTTCCCTGCAGGGCGCTGTCTAGAATGCGTTTCTGATTTCTCTTTGCCAGGCTCAGTCAATCCCATCCTTCAAGACCAGGGTCAAATTCATCCCCACCAATAAACCTCCCATGAGTTACTTCACTCCTCTGACTCCACAGTCAAGGCTACACGTGAACAACACTCCTATCACAATGACACTGATTACAATTCTAGGTCACATTTCCTGGGTGCACAACTACTGTCCAAAGTGCTTTACATGTGTTGTCTCCTCTAACGCTCACAGCAAGAAAGAATACTCCAACTCTGGTTTTAAGAACAATGAACTTCAGATGTGAAGAGCTTAGGTCACTTGCTTGTTCAAGGTCACACGGCTAATTAGGGACAGAGTCAGGTTTGAACCAAGAGCTAGCATTCTCTCTGTTTTCTGGTGACTAACCATGGTCTTAACTTTATTTATTCTTAAAATTTTATTGTGATAAGAATATTTAACACGAGACCCACCCTCCTATTAAAATTTAAGTTTTGTTGACTACAGTGCAGTGTTGTGTAGATCTCTAGAAGAGATTCATCTTGCTCAATTAAAATTTATGTCCATTGATTACCAACTCCCTATTTCTCTACTGATAGCCCCTGGCCACCAAGAGTTCACTCCTTGATTGTATGAATTTGACTATTTTTATGTGTCCAGAGTCTGTGTCAACTCAAATCTCATTCTTCAAAAATGACATTCCAGTCTCATCAATTGTCATATTTTTTAGTTGCTTCTGTTTTTTTTTCCAGTTGTGGCAAAGGGCTGGGGGAGGCTTTTGGGCCTGTCTTGTACTGAAGGCTATAAATGTGTGGACAGGCTGGCCCAGGCCGGGGGCCAGGCTGGGGCTGGGAAGAGCCTTTTTCTTTGTAAAGGAACTACCTAAGCCCATCATATTCCTGGGCTGAGGGGCATGAGGCACTGGGGAGAATGGAGTACTGACTCAATTTGGGGTTTGATCAGAAAGGAAACAGGCCAGTTTCCTTTCCTGGAATAGGCAGGTGGGAGAGAAGCACTGTGCCTGGCACCCCCGACACCAAGGCCCCTCTGGCCCTTGGAGTGATGCTAGGACCAGAAGTGATCCATTATATTCCTTGAGACACACTGAACAACAGGCTGAGCCATTAAACAGAAAAGAGACACAGACGACACCAGCCCTACCATGAAACAGCAAAGCACTGAGCGTGGCTACAGTGGGAACGCTTCAACCACACTCTGTACGTTTCACATCGATCTCAAGTGTGGGGATTTATTATTTGATCAAGAGGATTTGTGGTGACTAATTATTGGCATTATACCCAATCGGAAATTAAAAATTCAGGCCTCTATGTGGATATTAAGCTTTGTATCCATTTGTGGGATGTGAGCTGACTGGCAGTGCGGGGCTTGGGAGCAGGCCACCCTTCCCTGGCCCTCAGTCTTCATGTGAAGAGCCAGCAGGCTGAAGCTTGGGGTCATGAAGCCTGGGTTCTCTAAGGTCCTGAGGCCAGGGGGGTGCAGAGAGCCAGGTGCCCACTGTGCCAGAGGAGCAAGACAAGAGGCTGTGGTGCCAGGGCTAACAGTCGTGCAAGAACTGTACTGAACACTTCTTCCCTCTTCCTGGTAGCGCGTGGAGAGTAAAATGAGTTCTCACTACTTGGAATAAACAGCAATGCTCTCTGGGAAAGAGCCAACTGGCAGTTTGAAAGATTGGGTTAATCAGACACAGAGAAATTTCTGATTAATTGGACAATTATTTCGAATTCTGAGAGAGCCAAGGCGATACTGGAAAAATATTTCGACCAACAGGGACTAAATTCAATAGCCTGAGGCAGAGCTTTGTAAGCTTACGGGGGTTGAAATACACTGGCATCCGTGTCTGGTTTTTATAGTCTCAAGACTCCCAAATGAATAGGGCCCATAACTATTTTTTAATACCCAAGGGATTCCAAATTATTTTGGTTTTAAACAGTTATGGAAAGTCTATTAGTCCCCTGAAATCATGTCAGGACTCTTGGGCGGGGAGGAACCACAATTTGGGGGCCAGGAGAGAGGGACCTTCATGTTTGATGATGGAAAGTGGCCCAGATGAGCTGTCCTGGCCGGAGTCTGAAGGTGACGCGTCTCACCTGGTGGGAGCGTGCTTCTGTTCCTCCTCCTCGTCCGTGTCGCTGCTGATGGTGATGACGCTGACCGTGGGGCTGGGGGTGTCTGGAATGACAATGGTCTGCCGCTGCCTCTCCCTGGTGGTGCTGGAGGCGCCGTCGCCCCAGCCGCATGTGACGGAGGAGCTGCAGGCCGGGCTGCTGTGCACCAGGGCGCAGCGGGGCGGTGTGTTCTCCTTGACGCGCTTGGACCGCTGAGGGGAGCTGAGGGCCTGAGAGGAGGACACCTCACAGGTGGGGACGTTTCTGTAACGACAAAGCCACACACACTCATGGAGGAAGGTCAGCCCAGCAGCATCTTCCTAGGAGCAAACAGCCTAGAAGTCCCAACTTTGCCAGATCTCCACAGAAAAGCCAGAGGCCAGGGCACTCAGACTTTACCGGTCACTGCAGAAACGGCAGGCGCTACACAGAGGGGACAGCAGCCTGGCCTCCTTGGGGCTCTGGTTTGGCTCCATGTGCCTGCTCCCAGCAAGACAAAGGGAACAGCCAGGACTGAGGACAGGAGGGATTGTGCCCCTGGACTGGGCTGGTCTTGAGGAGTCTCATGTAATGCCCAGGATTTAAGGGATGTCTGCCCCAACACTGCCCGTCTTCAGGGTCCAGGCCTGACTTCCTGAACTCCACCTTGTCATCCTTCCAAATGTCCTTAGGTCTTATTTGGGAGAGTGGTGGAAGAAATGGTATTTGACACATAAAACTCTGGTTTCCTCACTGATAACTGGCTTACCATTTAATAAACTAAAGCACTCATTTCTTAGGAGTTTCTGGATCTAATGGCTCTAACGTTGGCGGTTAATCCTTCTTCTTTTTCTGGGAAAGGGACATGACCACGAAAGCATCTGTGTGTGTAAAATTTTTTTAAACTGATTTTTTAAAAGAGGGATAGAGGGAGAGATCATTGTTCTACCAACGATCCAAGCCTGAAGTTGAGAACAACTGACATCCAGACATTATTTTATTTCTGGAAACTATGCTTAATTTTACATGTTCATTGGTTGATTCTTGTATGTGCCCTGACCAGGTATCGAACCTGTAACCTAGGTGTATTGGGATGACGCTCTAACCAACTGAGCCACCTGGCCAGGGCCTATGTTTCTTATTTCCAAAAAAGATTCTTCTGGATTTAGACAATGAATTCCATAGGAAGCTTACCAGTCTGTTGCAACTGTAATGGAAAATTCGGAAAAGTGCAAGAGGAAAAGGTGTGCTTAAAAAGGGACCTTTTAGTATTGATTTTGATTTATCTGAGATTCCTTATCAAATTAGCCAATGCAGTTCTACCTGGGTTGGCTCAGTGGATAGAGCATTGGCCTGACTGAAGGGTCCCAGGTTTGATTCCAGTCAAGGACAAATACCTCAGTTGCAGGCTCAATCCCCAGCCCTGGGTCAGGGCATGTGAGGGAGGCAACCAGTTAATATGTCTCTCTCACATTGACATTTCTCCCTCTGTCTCTCCTGTCCACTATCTCTAAAAAACAAACAAAACAAAAAAACAAAACAAAACAAACAAACAAAAAACAATGGGAAAAATATCCTCAGATGAAGATTAACAACAACAAAAAATTAGCCAATGTAATTTCTGGTAATTTTAGGGGAAAAAATTCCCTTACTCTCCCCCTCTTCTCCATAATTCCTTAAGACCAAAGCCAATCTATAATAAAACTGAAGAATCTGATATATCCTTAGAGATTCTAGCACCTTCTAGCTAATGGGATGGCCGTAAGATGAGAATTCTGTAAAGGTGGGTCTATTTAAATTTCTATTTAGTTGGTATCAGATATGATGCTTGCTCCTTTTTGGGGGCTGGTAATAACATGTTTTACTGGTAAGATGGTCCTCTTGTTTGTACTTACCATACTACTTGTTATTGGTGATATGTTACAATTTTGAGATTATGTTTTTACTACTTTAAAAGTTAAAATACTTCCAGTGGGCCTTATTAAAGAAAAGTACGCCTCGCTGCACCACCCAACAAGGGAGAGCATTCTGGTTTTTCAGGCTGTTTTGCCAAAGCATTGGCCTTAAATAATACACAAATACATAATTTTCACTATAATTATATTGTTCTTGAAATGCACTAGCAATGAGTCTCATAACACCAGCTGCGTGGGGAGCAGGCAACAGGGAAGGACTTTTGAATTTTGGGAAGCAAAGGGTTCTTATGTCAATGAGCTAAGGTCAGCTCTGGGTCAGACCAGATTTCTGCATGATGGCCCACTGGCTGGGCATGCAGTGTGAAGATTGAGATGGTGGCCATTTCTGCTGCCTGATTTAATAATGACATGGGTGTGTTGTCACAGGGCTGCCAAACTAAAGTATATTTTGGATGGCTGCCACTGATCTGAGATGAATTTCCCTGAATTGTCAGCAACACACAAATAAGAAATCTTGAAAGATGATAACTTGAGGGAGTGAGCTCTTGGATTAATTTCTGAATGAGAATGTAAAGGCAGGCCTAATTTCTGCACCTGGCTATATGAGGAAGTAGAAACTCAAACTTCTTAGACATTTTATATACTGGATTTCTCTTGATCAACCAATCCCAAATAAACAATTGGGTACCTCCACCTCAGTGCCACCAGGGAGAAATGCAGGGTAGTTCTGCAGCTGCTCAATCTTGATTTCGATTTTGTTTGGAAAACTCTTATTTTGTTAAAAATCAGGTTTACTGAGATATACATATAGTAAAAGTTGCCCTTTCGAAGCGTTCGATAAGTTATGACAAATGTGTGGTCAGGTAACCCACCACAATCCAGACACAGAGCTTTTCACCCCCGTAAAAGTTCCCTCAAACCCCCCTTCCCTGTCAACTCCCTCCTCTCCTACCCTAGTCCCTGGCAATCTCTTTTTCCACAGTTTTGCCCTTTCCAAAGGCCATATACAGGTGTCCCCTTCAAAATGTATATACACTTCAACAGCTGAAATGTATTTAATAAACACTACCTTTATAATTAGACAAAGTGTGTGTACACTTTTTTTGGGGGGAGGACACCATGTATGGGCCTTTTGTCAATCTTGACTTTAAAGAGTCCACGGAGATGAGACTGGATTTAAAGGGAACGGGCAAGATTACTATTCTGGCTAATGTCTAGGATTAATCAAATTATTGGTTATACTAATGCAGCTAAATAATTTACATTTCTGACCTTAGTTTTTCCCAGGAAACAAAAAAAGCATATTTTAAAGAAAAGTTATGGTTTCCAAAGTGCAACTTCAGAGGTGGGCCTGAGAGTTTTCCAGAGAAGTGAAAGGGGGCAGAATCGCCTAAGGCCCTGGCATGGAACCCTGAGCCGGGCCCCGCGTGGGGTGCCGGAGGGCCGACCCCTGCAGAGCCAGACCCGAGACAGCGCCTTCCTCCCAGCTGAGCACCGGCCGTGCGGTGACTGTGTCCCCGCCACTCCGCTGCCAGGCCAGGGGCCGGAGCAGCGATGGCTCCCGATGCTGAGAGGTTTCTCGGCCTCCAGGCCGACTCACCACCCACCTCGCAGAGGACTGGTGCTGCTTGCTCTTCCGGGAGGAGGTGGTGCTGGTTGGCTGCTGCCGCATCACGTGGGCCACGCCCACATTTAAAGGCTGGGCTGCTGGGAGGGTCACATGACCAGTCAAGAGCGCAGGCTGCTGCATGATGGGATTGTAATGGCTGCCGTGAGCATGCGTGTTCCTGAAAAAGAGATGGGAAAACAAGGCTTTTTATTGGTTTTATAAACAAAGGGCTTCTTTTTTAAGATAAAGGATCCTCAAGGGAGAACCAAGATGGCGGCATAGGTAAAACACCTATCTCGCCGCCATACACAGCAATTTTAAAACTACAACTTTAACGAAAGAACAAACACCATCCAGAATCACTGGAAAGCTGGCTGAGTGAAAATTCCACAAATAAAAGTGAAGATAAGACACTGTGACTCGGAGGAACGGCGGCGGACAGCGTTGAAGATACGCACGGAGAGAGGTTTGGAGCGTGCGCCAGCGGATAGGGCGGGCAGCTGAAAACCGGCCAATTTTCTTGAACGGGGGAGACAAAGATGTCCCACTGGACTGATTCTCCAGCTCTGGGCGAAGTTCAGGGAACCCACTATCATAAGGGGTAAAAACTGGACAGTGGGAGGGCACGCTGAAGCTCAGGTGCTGCAGGGGTCTGCCAGCTTGTGGAGAAGGTGAGCTTGTGCGGAGTGTGCGTGAGCTTGGGAACAGCTCAGCTGCCTGACCGTGCAGAGAGCACTCATGACTTGCTCTTTCATTTGGGAAACCATCAGACTGCATTGTTTTGCGACCTTGGGTGAGACACTGGGTGTGCAGACTCATTTGGGGAGATCTGAATTGTCTGGCAGCTGGTGGAGCTCGGCAGCAGCTCTCTCTCAGAGACCCTGGGGCCGCATAGGGCAGAGCTGACACTATCTGCTAGGCCCAGAGACTCCGCCCATCCAACCTGAGCACAGCTGAACATCACAGACAATTGGCCTGGAGGTCAACCCCTCCAAGTGCTAACAACGATTAACCTGAGCTTAACTTCAGCAAGACTGTGCAACCCATATCCACCTCAGGTAACTGGGGAGGCTGAGCCACTGTCCCTTGTAGGATGTCTACCACACAAAGCTAATTGACCAATTCAGGGAAGCAGCCACCATGCAGAGACATGGAAAGAAATCAGATGTGAAAGAAATGGAGGAAAAAAAAATGACTGGACATGGAATTCAAAACCACGGTTATAGGGCTTTTCAAGAGGCTCCTAGAAAAGGTGGAGACCTATAAGGAAATAAGCAAGAACTACAAGGAAATGAACGAGACCCTCAAGATATGAACAAGACCAATGTGGAAATGAATGAGTCCTACAAGGATATGAACGAGACTCTCAAGGATATGAAAAAGGACCAACCAGAAATTAAGCATACACTGACTGAAATAAAAAATATTATAGAAAGACCTAAAAGTACTCTACAGCACCCCAAGAACCAAGTTAAAGATTTGAAATAGAAAGAGGTAAAATCCACTCAGCTAAAAAAGCAAGAAACCAAAAGAATCCAAAAATTGAAGATAGTGTAAGGGGCCTCTGGGACAACCTCAAGCATACCAACATCCGAATTATAGGGCTGCCAGAAAAAGAGAGAGAGCAAGACAGTGAAAACCTATTTGAAGAAATAGTGACCGAAAACTTCCCACACCTGGTGAAAGAAATTGACTTAGGAGTCCAAGAAGCGCACTGAACCCCAATATATAGGAACCCTAAGAGGACCACACCAAAGCACATCATAATTAAAATGCCAAGAGCAAAAGACAGAGAATATTAAAAGCAGCAAGAGAAAAACAGTTAGTTACCTATAAGGGAGCACCCATATGATTGTCAACGAATTTCTCAACAGAAACGATGCAGGCCAGATGGGAGTGGCAAGAAATATTCAAAGTGATGAATAGCAAGAATCTACAACCAAGATTACTCTATCCAGCAAAGCTATCATTCAGAATTGAAGGTCAGATAAAGTGCTTCGCTGATAAGAAAAAGCTAAAGGAGTTCATCACCACCAAACCAATATTATATGAAATGCTGAAAGATATTCCTTAAGAAGAGGAAGAAGAAAAAGATAAAAGTGTAAATTATGAACAACAAATACACATCTATCAACAAATGAATCTAAAAATCAAGTGAATTAATAAGCTGATGAACAGGAAAAACTGGTGAATGTAATAGAATCATGGACATAGAGAGGGAATGGACTGACAATTCTTAGGGAGAAAAGGGGTGTGGGAAGTGCAGCAAGAGACTGGACAAAAATCATGCAACTATGGGAGAGGACAGTGGAGGGGGGTGAGGGTGGGGGGTGGGATGGGTACCAGGTGGAGGGGAGCTATAGGGGGGAAAAAGGGAACAATGCAATTAATAAACTGAACAATAAAGATTTAAAAAAAAGATAAAGGATCCTCCCCAGTTGAGAGGCAAATTAAAACCTCAAGTTGGTTCTGTTGCTAGCTTGTGGGGTTAGGGAAGAGATGAGCCTCGCCCAGTGAGCTAGCTCATCAGGTGTTTCCTGGGGGAGTGAAGTGTCAGGCTGTTTGGAAGGAGGGACAGGAACACGACTGCTTGTCAGAAGGAGGAAGCATGAATGCCAAGTACGCAGGCTCAGCCCAAGGTCCAGGGAGAGCAGATAAACATTCCCTCTAACTTTACAGAACTTACAAGGTGCCTTCAATGGGTTTTCCCACTCTGTGAGGTAGGCAATCCTCATTCCATAGCAGGAATACAATTTTATAAGTTAGGACATTGTAGTTTATGTGACAGACAAAGGCTGCAGATTGGCAGCCATAGGTGTTTGATGTCGAGTGTTACCATAGTATTGAATTCTCTCAGTGGCTTGCTCAGAGTTCAGGGATGTACAGCTGATCAATTAATTATATGCTTGCTGAATGAACAATTAGAGTAGATGATGGTTGCCTAGATATATACTGTATATATAGAGAGAGTTTGGTATTACATAAGATAAATAATAGACATGCTGATAGTAATACTGGCAGCCATTATCTTGAAAATGGGTTATGTTTCAAAAACTCTTATGATTTGGGTTGTATGAAGCTCAAAGGTTGTTTTCCCACAGAAATATTAAAAGTGATTAATTCAGAGGCTTTCACATAAAAGACCACTTAATACATAAAAATTTTAAAAGCTATAAGATAATTCATTTGGGAATTTTAAAAATATTATAAAATTTATCTTTGCAACTTTGGGAAAATGAGTAGAAAAAAAGAGGAGACACTTTTATAGAGATTTGATAATGTCTTTTGAACATTTACATGGATTTTAGAAACTGATGTTATAGTTACTTTATTTTGTTTTTGCTATTTCTTCTACAGACACGGTTCTCTTTTTCCATCGATACAGATCTAGCACTGGCACTTGTCTTATGTTTACTAGCCATGACTATGGATGTTCTTTGATCTATGCATGAAATGGAGAAAGAGAGTGTAGGCTTTCAGTGTTTTCTGCTGTAATCAGGTAAGAGGAATAAAAAAAATATGCATGGATCAGTGAATATGTGAGAATTGCTGTAATGAAATGAACTATAATGCTGATAAAGGGAAAACAAAAAAGAGTACAACATATATCTGGTCTTTTAGGAGAAAAAGGGGTGAGGAAAAACAACTGGTCAAACAGCTTCCCATTAGTGATTGTTCCTAATAGCTGGAGAGGGAAGACGATCTTTCTGAGCATGAGCCGATGCCAATGGGGGAAGGGAGGATACTTTATTTATCGCCCATCATGTACTAGGAACTGGTATAGTACATACTAAATATAGGTCAAGTGCTTCGTGTTTTATCTTAATTTCAGCCTTCAACAATCCTCTGAGGATCATTATCCCCACTCTACTGAAGAAGAAACTGAGGCTCATAGAGGTTAAGTAACTTGCTCAGGTCATGCAGAGCCAGAACTGAATCCAGTTCTACCTGGTCTGAAAGTGTTTCCAATGAGTGAGGTGCTCCAATGAGCAAGAAGTGCGTGGGGTTGTGGAAAAGAGCCTATGTATTCTCTTCACTAGTCAGAAAATTAAATGAGGAACAGAGGAACCTGTAGTTGAGTTTTGGCCAGGGTCTTATATCTCTATATTTCTCTACGTTTTACCGAGAGCTGTTCATTCACAATAGTCTTTTAGGTCACATGGCTGGAATGGAACCTGTCAGAGGGTGAGGGGTATGACCTGCCCCAATGTTTGGGCTGAATGGGAAACAGCCCAAACTCTCTCTCACGGGGAATGGGAAGCTGGGGACAACATGGGAGGGGGTTGCCCTGTGACTCTCTGAGGGTGAAGGGGGACACTGTGGTGGTGCTGGGATGAGTGGGTGAGGAAATCAGAGAGTGGGGTGGGGTATGTTCTGGAAACAGATGCTGGGGGTTTGGCGTGCTGGTGGCTGCCAGCTGGATGCCACTTAGGTCTGTGGAAAGCAGACTTCGAGCTTAACTATTAACTGAAAGCCACACTCAGCAGAGTCTACCATTTGAAATAAATCCTGTTCTGTCAAGCCTTCCCCTGGGAGATCTGAAGACTCCAATGTGTCCACATCGCAAAATACCCTGAGAACACTTCCTAGAATTGCTGAGGAACCTCGGGGACTCTCTTCTGCATTCTTTTACTAGTGACAAATCTTCGTTTTTTGGGAGTGGAATTTAATTCTGAGAAACAAAAGATCATCTGGAGCCAAGTTTGGTCAATTATACTGGTGGTTAATTGAGGTCACTGAATTTTGGGTCAAAAGTGACAACTGACCATAAAGTAATGAAGCTGATTTTCTTGTTTCTTGGCACACTTATTTAAAAATTACATCTCCTTACATTGTAGTCATATTCCACATAATATTCTTAATTTAAATAATTACATGTGAACCAGGAATTCAGGTACAGCCCAGAGCAGCAGCTCTCAGGGTCCATGGTGGACCTGTCTCCCAGGCCAGACACACCAGCTCTCCTGCTTACCTCCAGTCGGCCAACTGCTGGGTGCCTGCCATGGTCTCAGGAATCACAGTCGCATGCTGCACTGATGTGTGGGTGGCCACTCCAGTCAGCTGCTGCCATGCCGGGGGAAGCAGGATCTGCTGGGTCCCACTTGGCCAGGCCTGCTGTAGAGTGAAGGATGTTTGCAATCAGCATGTTTGTTAATCACAAGATCAATTTGCGTGATCCAAGCACTCAGTATGTTAGACCTTGTGAGAGGTGTGAAAGAGGAGACCTGGTCTTTGATTGGCTAGAAAAATGTAAAAACTTATGCAAGGGCAGAGTCGACAAGGATCAGGCAAACAGACATCTCCACATGTTGGGGGGCTCTGAGTTTCTGTTCCAACCTCGCTAAGTGAAAGCGGGTTTTGGATCCTGCCATTTGAAGAGTGAGATAAATTATGTCTCAATCAAGAACTGTACTTCCCATCTCTCTACCTTTACCTCTCGCTCACCATGATGGTGGTCAAGATGGCTGCTCTGGGTAGGGGTTTGGGAGCACAAAGGTGGTAGCAGCTTTTAGGCAGTATCAAAACAGCATTATTGTTAAGGATATTCATAAAGATCACGCTCATGTTTCTGAAACGAAGGCACAAGATCACACCCTTTCCTTCCACGCACACATCCTCAGGGTGCCACGGAGCGTCTGTTCCCTTTCAGGACGTGATGCTGCTGGGAGGTGGCGAGGAAAAGGGCACAGCAAACAAAACTAACATGAGGAATGGGTTCGAAAGACTCCATCTCTAAACTTGTACAAATCAACTCCTTGAAAAGGTTTAAATACTTAGACAAAAAAAAAAGATGTCAATTTTCTGAATATATTTAAAGTAATTAATAGTATCTGGAGTGCCTCTGCCTGAAACCTAGAAATTTTCCCAGAGAAAAATGAAGGCACCCGTTTAAATGTTTAAATATTGCTTTTTTCTTATAGTGATCATACTCATTTTTATAAGTTAGCTTATTTTTGTCCTTTGAAGGGACCATTTAAAAATATTTAGGAGAGAGCTCCACTGTGACAGGCTAACATATCGGCAGGGATTAAGTAACAGCAGAGAGAAAACTAAAAAGCAACCAACAAACGAAAGACCCAGCATGATACTGGGGAGGGGAGGGATTTTTTACTTAGTAGATATTAGAACTCTTTGCATGTGGGGACACACTGGTCTACCACGCCCTTTTTAATGGCTGCATGATGTACCATTTTATGCACACACGAATTTAACAGATCTCCTACAGATGAACAATCAACTTATTTCCAGCAGTTCCCTGTTTTATATACTGTAGCAATTAAAACACACACACACACACACACACACACACTTTCTGTTCACCTTCTCAATTACAGCTTTAGGTTAAATCTGTCGGAGATTTATAATACTCTAGGGACCCTTTTCCAAGTGAGCAAAAGGTAAAACACTCCTTTGCTATGATTAAAGAGAGATGCTGAGCCTGTTGGTTTCCACCAAACAGAACAATGAAGAATGTCTATGTTAACTAATAAAAGATGCTAATGTAATTTCTTTCAGAGATAGTTCTGGGCTTACAAGGGTTAACTGTGCAAACACAAAAAGAGGATTTAAAAGTAACCTTTAATATGCACGTGAATGCATAGATTTTGGCTTATATAGGAATATCACTGGGAGACTGGCATGGATTTCTGCTACTCAGATAAAGTACAAACAAGCTCCTTTGCTCTGGAATGAGCTGTAGTTCTTCTTTTGATTTATCTTGACCTTTTCTGAATGCCCTGCTACCAAAATGTGCAAACAAAAAGAAGCTATGAGAACTAGTGTGAGAGGTAGGAGTAGAAGGCCTGCTTTATATACAGAAGGCTATCCTTGGGGGCCATCAAGCCTGCAGGGGAGGGCAGTTAGGGGTGATCAGGCTGGCAGAGGAGGGAAGTTGGGGGCGACCAGGCCTGCAGGGAAGAGCAGTTGGGGGGGACCCAGGCCTGCAGCAGAGAGCAAGAACAGTTGGGGGTAACCAGGCCTGCAGGGGAGCATCACCCCTAACTGCCTCTGCCTTGGCCCCTGCCACCATGACTTTGTCCAGAAGATGTCTGGTCTAGTTAGTATGTTACCCTTTTATTAGTATAGACCAGTGGTCAGCAAACTGCAGCTCGTGAGCCACATGTGCCTCTTTGGCCCCTTGAGTGTGGCTCTTCCACAAAATACCACGGCCTGGGCAAATCTATTTCAAAGAAGTGGCATTAGAAGAAGTTTAAGTTTAAAAAATTTGGTTCTCAAAAGAAATTTCAATCATTGTACTGTTGATATTTGGCTCTGTTGACTAATGAGTTTGCCGACCACTGGTATAGACAAAGATGCTTATGGGTGGAAGAGGGCATAGATGGGATAAATTGTGATGGGAAAAACCAAACTAAAAATAAAGGTGCTTCAACAACACTGAGGTCAAGTGGTCCTCCGCAGCAATAGCGGAAATGACCACAGGAAGCAGCATAGCCTGGGGGTAAAATACAGGTGCTGGTGTCACACTCCTTTGGTTTGTGTCCTGGTTCTGTCACCGAATTGCTGTGTGACTTTGTGCCAGTGATTGTGCCTCATCTTCCATTGTTGTCAAAAGGCAACAAATATCTTACTGTGTTGTGGGGCTTAAATAAAACATAACTGAAGAACCTGGAATAATGATGACGTATCTGTTATTAAAGTTCGTGTCATTACTATTACTGTTGTATCACTGTGTTACCTTAAATTCACATAACACTTTACAAATTTTTCATCACTTTCACCTCCATGGTCTCATTCTACCATCAGAGCACCTATATGAACAGATAAGGAAGGTTCCCGCTTACTGCTTCTGTAACCCTGTTTTTTCAACTATAAAATAAATCACCTCCAAGGCTTTTTTTTTGATCTAAAAAATAATTTCTATTTTACAAGAAGGAAATCTGGGGCAAAGAAATGTTCACTGAGAGTTATTAGTAGAGTCACAGAGAGTTATTAGTAGAGTTAGGATTAAAACCTAGGACTCCTATATTAATTTGCATTACAAAGATACAATAATAACCTCCCTAGATTCTCCCTCTGTCTAAATTTCTTCTTGGAATTGTAAGCTAGGCACTTAGGAAGAAAATTCACTCGGGCATCATGCAGAATATTACTGATATGTTCTAATGACTCGAAGCACCTAAATCACCGCCAGGGAGGGAATTAGCTGAGATACATCTCTTTTGTGGAAAACATTAACAGGGATAATGGCAATACGGGGAATCATAAAGAAAGAATTACCTGGGCAAGCAGACCTGGTTGGATCTGAAGAGGCTGAGCTCCTGGGGCTTGAGTGACGATGGGAACAGCATTTTCCATTCGCACAGAATAGCCAGCATGTTTCGAGGGAGAGGCCTGCAACCCTGCTCCAGACAGCGGGCGAGGGAGAGGGGTTGAGCGATGGAAGCAAGCTGGCGGAAGACAGCTCTCCCCTCCTCTCCGCACCAGTCCCCTCCAAGTATTGCCTGGTCCTTAGGAACTCTCCCCTTTAGTTTCCTACTTAAATTAGAAACCAAAACCAAAGAGCAACCTTGAATGGGCTCAAAGACTAGAAGCGAAATGAAGGAGTCTGTAAAGCCAAAGACGGAATGTTATGCTGACGAGTCACGACAGGAAAACGTGCTTTTGTCAGGAAGACGTGTGTGTGTCACTCCGTCACAACCAGCATGGGGAGAGAACGGAGGAGTCCATTTGGAGTGGCACTGACTCTGAAACGGCACCCACTCATGTTTGCCCCATGGGGCTTGCAACAACAAATTCTTAGGTTTTCTGTGTAAATTGTAACCAAGTACATGGTCAATTCTAGCTTCTTAGAGGCTCCAGGAGGAGCGTGTTGGGGTGTCTGGCTGAAGAATCACCAGGGGGTAGACTGGGAGGTATGTTCTTCATGAGGCCTGGGCTGCCTTGGCAGTCAGGGATTGGCATTTTTCCATAGATAAGGCATACTGGCACTGGTGGATGTTTCATGTGAGGGGTCCAAGAGCTGGTACCAGCACAACAGTGGGAGCACAACAATGTGCTTATTTAAAGACAGTCATTCAGGGACAGATGACTGGCAGGGGTGAGAATAACAGCCCCACTGTTTCTAGGCTGGCCACAGCTCAGGGATGCCAGTGCCACGGACAGCAATGAAGAGGGCCTTACACCAGGAAAGTCGGCATGACGGAGCCCTGCGGTGTCAGAGCCCCTGAGGGGGTCCAGTCAGAAGCAGTGAGAGGTGGTGTCTGCTCACCCTTACCTTGGAAGCCGGGAGGACACACGATGAGAGCCTGCTGGAAGGGGTCCGGCCGGGCGCAAATCTGGGCTGTTCCCGTCTGCAGGGGCATGCTCCGCTGGGCCACCGCAGCCATGGATGCCGCTGAGGGCTGGTAGAGTGCAGATTGGTAGTTTAGTATGGAGACCTCGGGATTGGCTAAGGAAATAGTGGCACTGGTGGAGGTGGGAGCCTAAAGGAATGATGGGGATTAAACAAAAATAAACAAAAATAAAAAATGAGGGTGGTGGCAGGTTGGGAGACACGAATCTAAGTCAAATAAATGAACTCAAAGAAGAACGAACGAACAAAAACCAAGGGCAAAGAAGCAGAAATAGAGGGGAGTGGAAACTCGGTTGGGAAGTCTCAGGGAGAAGCAGGTGCCTGCAGCCATATGACAGCCGCCTTCGGTGCTGCTCCTGATGTTTGTGGAGCCCAGGCAAGAGCAAACGATGCTACCAGGTCACATGTGTAAACACGACAAAGCTAAAACCCAGACTAGAAATGAGTTATGTTCTGCCTCCACTTTGACAAATATATCTTCATAACACTGTGGAAAGCCAGGTTTGAGTTCAGGATTCCTGGATTCCTGGGGTTCTGCCCTGGAACATAGTGATGGGGGCAAGCTGAACCCCTGCTCCTTCCCATACATGGACCTGAGGTGCAGCCCAGGAAGAGGCCCCTGCAGGCCCAGGGCACACATGCCTGGGGAGGGCTGAGGGCAGCACTGGTTACAGAGACCCTCAGACGGCTTACAGCAGTTACTGCAAAGAAATATGCTACAGAAACAGAGAGGGAGAGGGACACACTGAGCCTGGGGTTTCTCGCTCGAGTGTGTGATTCTCAGCTACTAAGACCGGAAGGCAGAGAGAGAAGATGCTAGGTCAAGAGAATTGAAACGGAGATAGGTTAGAGCAATTTTGAAATTATGTCCTCTCTCCTTTCTCTCTTAGAAAATGACAGCATTTGATATCGAACTTCCATGTGAAACAAGGTGGCAGAAGGAAAATAACTTCTAAATTGGGAATTGTCCAATTTTACCCCATCTTAGCTTTATCCACACTGATCTTCAGCATGGTAGGTGGAGGTTACCAATGGCTTCAAAGTCACCACTGCTGACGAGAGGGCTGGCCACTAGGGGTCACAAGGACCAACGAATAAGGAATAAAGAACCACAAGGACATCGTGGACACGTACAAAGATAGAATTACAAGAAGGGTATGTATTTGTGTCAAATCTGATAAAAAGGGTAAAGTCTCATTTTACATATTTTGTTATACTTAGATTTTATGCTCCCTTTCAGTGCAAAGCACGTTTATTTGTTTGAGGGTAATTACTAAACGATGTGGTAAAACGATGTTTTAAGACACACATTGCAATGTTAAGTGTCTGCGCAGCACTGTTTGCTTGGCCTCCAGGTAGTGCGAGGGGAGCGAGTGCAACATGTGTGGGCCAGTGTCCGCGTTTTGTTACTGATGACATGCTTGTGTTTCCTCTTGGTTCTCTGCAGGTCCCCATCTCTCTGGGAGGCTTCCTCACAGACAATTCCCACTCTGCTCAGACTCCACACGTCCAAGTCCAGACTCTCTGCAGGCCTTGGAACCTTGGGCTTTCCTTTTTGGGGCACCGTTATCCTCAACTGTCCCACCTTCTGGTCAGCCATGAGGCCTGCTGCTTCTTCCTTCAAAACGTCTCTGGAACCCACTGACTCTTGTCAATCGCTACTTCTCCAGTGGAGGTCCTCTCTACTGGTGCCTGGGACCTGGAAGGCTCTGACCAGAGATGTTCTGGCCTCCACTTTTTTTCTTCCAGTTCTTGTTGGGCACAGAGGCTAGAATGTCTTCCCAAAAGCCTACTTTGTGCATGTCATCCCCCTAAAAAATCTCCAGTTACTGCCTAACGAGCACCGTCTATGCACTCGCACTCCCTCTTCTCCTGGGTTTGGCCAACCTTCCCTTCTAAATCCATCTCCCTCTGGTCTGCATGCTCTTGGCACGCCAGGTCAGTCTGTGCACTGTGGTGGGGTTCTGGTGAGGAAGAATAAAACCATGGTGAGATTTTGTCAAGGACTTCACCTGTCTGGCTGTGGATGCTTTAGCCTGAGGGCTGGGCTAGGTGCTGGGAGGGAATGTTTGTTTCTTTGCACGCTAGGCTAGGCCTTAGCAGCTTTAGGTCTCCAACCTCAGGGGAGCTTTCAGAACACCAATGGCCCCCAGGGGCAGCAGATGCCAGGTGTCCTCTCCTAGAGTTTTGGCAGAGGGAGAGAGGCTAGGCTGGGAAGTAAAGCCTCTTTTCTGGAGGCACTCTCGTGCGGGTGTGTGTGTGTGTGCGCGTGTGTGTGCGTGTGTGTGTGTGTGTGCGTGTGTGTGTGTGTGTGCGTGTGTGTGAGTGAGAGAGAGAGAGAGAGTATACACACACAGGAGTGTTGTCACTGCAGCTTGATATCAAAACTGAAAAAATTTAGGGAGACTCTTTGGGGGACTAGTAATACTGAAAGATGGCAGTAAAGGTCTCTTAGACACCAGAGACCGCCTGAGGTAAGGCCTGGAGATTATTCAGTCAATAAATATTTCCTGGTGTCATCCATATTTTAAGCAGCATGTTAGGTGCTAGATTCTGTTAATTTTCTGTGAAAGGTGGGACATCTATGGGAAGAAAACCTTAGCTTCCTGGTCCCTTTCAGTTCCAGGTGCTGGAATTCTGATGACAGACTGAACTGATTTTCCCCACGACTTGGAGAAAGGACAGGTTTCACTGTCCTGGAAGGAGGCCATGTGGACACAGCTGTCTGGGGACTGGGAGGAGGGGCCCAAACTGGATGATCTCTAGTGTCCCAGCTCAGAATTCTTTACCAGGCAGAAGCTGAACATACAGGGATCATAGCATCTCCTTTACCTTATTCCTACATTAGGGCAGAGAGAAGCGGTAAGAGGTACCATCTCAGAAACAACTTCCTTAGTGAGTTGCACACAACTTGTTCAATGGGGCCACCAGTAGACAGAAAGCGCGGGGGTCTCAAAGGAAATAACCTTGGTGCCAACACCTTCTTACGGGGTTGAATGTGACAGAGGAGTTCTGTCTTCTGACTCGGTTTGCTGGGGAAATACAGTTCCTGATGCTGTCAGACCCGTCGGCCTTCTCTGCTCCCCACTTACCTGGTTGTGGACAGTGTTCAGCTGGTTGTTGAAGGTCATGGTTAGGTTGGTGGATGTGCTGGGGGCCACGTGTGTGATGAAAGGGGTTTTGCTCTGGTTCACGGTGTCATACATATTCACCCGACGCTTGCAGATCTCCATGTTCTGGAAACATGACTTGACGCTGTTCATGAGAAAGGCAGAAACAGAGGTGTAAGGGAAAGAGAAGAGGGACGCATGGGACAAAGGGGAGAAAATGGTGAGAGACGAAGAGAGAACAGTTACTCTAGTAAACAAGACAAGTGGGGAAATTTTAGGCCTAAATTTCCTGGATTTCTCATCTGAGGTCTGAGTTTGTTACAGTTAATGTTATTTCGATAAGTTTCACCCTGTCTTACTGCCTTTTCTCCCCAGCCTGCACAGGTAACAGTTTTCCACAGCACAACAAACCTGATGGCTCTCACTGCATTTTCCTCATGTCGCTGATCTGTCTCCACCTTCCCTGCTCATTCTCAGCTTCCAGTAAGGTTTCTGGCCCATAAACAAATGTGTAGGTTCTTATGCATGACCTGCTGCCACTTTCCACAAAGACAACTCCTTGCGCTAACCCTTCCCAGCGAGTCTGGGGCACCAGCGCCATCTAGGGGACAGCCAAGGAACTAGCCAAACCAGTATCATGACCCTATTACCCACTTTCTCCCCAGAGGAATTGGGCATGTAATGAGAACTGTAATGATTTTAATAATTAGTAATATTGGCTGACAGTGACAGAGAGATGTGGTAGTTGTGTGCAATATTCTTGCACTCAGTCCTACAACCACCACGAGAGGGAGAGATGAGTGACGCCCCTATTTTAGGAGTAAGATGAACTTTAGAGAGGACAGGTAATCTGCCAAGGTCAAGAGCTAATTACTGACAATCTTCACACATACATACACATCCTCTTGAAAGTTATAAGTGCCCTCGACCAAGTTTGTGAAAGCCCACCATAAAGTGTTCTTCAGAATTTATACCTTGTTTCTCAGTCAGTTTGTGTCTTCTAATTAAACTTACTTTTCCTCAAATGCTAATATTCAAAATAAAACAGCATTTAAAGTTCAGTTTTAAATACTTATTTAATTATAATGTAGTAACTGAATATAAATATAATAATTTTCTACTATTTTAAGATTACAAAGGTAATAATGTTTCTGCATTCTATAGGTAAGCTATGTTTTGGGCCAAGCAGGTGCTTGTGGGCCACCCCAAAACACCCTTTCCATAAAAGATGCTCCAAACTGTCTTAGACATGCCAGAGACTCCTCTTTCTTTCGGAGTTAAGAATTACTTACATTGACCACACAATGCACACAAAATCATTTACTGACTGTAGACCCTGGAGAGAAAGAAAAATGCCAATAGCTAAAAAAAACAAAACAAAGCACTAATAATGCTGGAAAGACCAGCACATTCTGAGCATCCACTAAGTACCAAATACACTGCTAAGTGCTTTCCTACAGAAGCTGAAGGAATAAAAATATAGATTTTATATTCCCTTTGGAATGTATGGAAAGCACTCAATAATTTTGTGACAATTCAGCCAAAAGCTATTAGACTCAGAATTTCCTAACTGAAATGGCCTGTCAGTTGCACTTTGGGTTACTTCCACGAGACTTGTTTTTAAGAAACTTGTGCACCGGAATCCTAGTATGGAGAAATGGGTGGGTCTCTTTCAGCAGCTCTGGCCCAGTTCCAAAGGTGGGGGTCTACGCAGGGTGGGCTGGAGGTTTCCTCTCGCCCTGGAGTTCTCCTGGTCTTCTCAGCAAGTTCTAGGGGCCTTTAGGGATTAGGCCGACTCTCAGGTAAGCCTCCATGTACTCAAAGACTTGTTTTTCCTTCTGAGGCTCATTTTCTGAGTTATAAATTGTCAGTGGTCCTCTTGGGACCCACGCCAAGTTCTGAATTTGAAGCTGGTGCTCGTAATCTTGCCTCTTGGTCTTCACCACGTACAGTGAAGCATTCCAGTGTGCTTCCTCACGGAACCCAGAGATGGACGGGGCCCTGAGGTCACTCAGCCGTGACTCTGACTTTATGTGGGTGACTGTCTCACTGACAGATGGCTAGTGTGAATCCTCTGGAGAGCATCCCTCCCTCTCCTATCCATAGCTCTTTCTCAGATATCCCACTTCATCCCTGAATATAAAAAGTGGTCTTTTGGGGGCCCTATTCAGTACATCACCAAGTCCAGCTTCCCTCTGTGGTACCAAATGACACACCCTTGAAGTACTCCTACCACACCCAGAAACAGAACAAATATTATAACAGGAGTTTGCAAGGGATGAGTCCAAGTTCTTTCTTTGTACTGGAGTTTGGTTGTTTCAAACATGGTTCTAAATTAAAGACCCACTGTTTGTTGTAATGCGATTTGACTTGCTTAACATCAACTGATAAAGAAAAGAATTGAAATTAGAGGAAGTGCCATCTGTGGCGGGTGTCACCAGTCATTTCTTGTAGGCTGGTTAAGTTCAAGTCCAGCCTGAGATTCAGCCCAATATGAGTCTTGTTATGGCGGGTCAACCATGAGCTGCAAATGTTTCTCTTCTCCAGCCTCTTCTCACATATTCTCCCTTTCCCCCCGACCCTATCTAATCTGGTGCTCGTGAGCACACTGCTTCTCCCTGCAGACATCCAGAGATGTGATTTTCATCCCACATACCTCTGGGTTGAGTGGCCGTGCCCTTTCCCCCAAATTCATCTTAAAGTTCTAACCCCCGCACTTCAGAATGTGACTGAATTTGGAGATGGGATCTTTAAAGAGGTAAAATGGGGACAGTAGGGTGGGCCCTAGTCCAATTCATATTGAGGAGGAAGGAAGACCATGTGAGAAGCAGGGAGGAGGCAGCCATCTACAAGCCAAGGAGAGAGGCCTTAGAAGAAACCAGCGCTGCCAAACACCTTGATCTTGGACTTCTAGAATTGTATGAAAACAAATTTCTGCTTTTTAAGCTTCTCAACCCCTCAAGGGTATTTTGTTATCGCAGACTCTGAAAACTAGTACTGTCATGGACTTGACACTTTAACCAGACAGTTCCTTCTACAGGTCCTTCAACGACTCCCCATTACTCTTAGGATCAAGACCAAAGTCCAGTACAAGATAGGTTTGCCCCACCTGGTCCTGGGGCCTCAGTTCTCTCACTGTCCCCCAGCTCTTGGGCTTGGTCCTGTCCATGGCAGAGTCTCCCCACAAGCAATACCCTTTCCACCTTCACCAGCCTTCCCATCAGTTACCTCTTACTCATCCTTCTGCACTCACTTCCTGCCCTGTCTCCAGTGAGGCTCCCTTGTCACTCGCTCTCAACACACCCCATATGTGCCCTGATATCAGCCTGGTTATTTGGGCAACACTAGTTTCGTACCTTTCTCTCCTCTAGACTGTAAGCAGTGGGAAGGGGCCCCATCTGCTCTGCCCCCCACTGTACCCCAGCAGCTGGCACAGCACACAGCACGCTGAATGAATAAATGAACGAAACCAAATCCAGACTAGACAAAGTCCCCTCCAAAGGGTCTGGGAGTGACCTCTGGCACGGAGAGTGGCTTTGCTTTGCGGACCCTGCCATTCTGAGCATTTCCCTTCATGCATAGACACCCAGAGTCCAGCCCACCCAGCCCTGGACTTTCCCATGCTCCGCCACCTGTTTTTATAATGTTTTGTTGGGATGCAGCCTCACTCGTTTGTTTATGTCTTGTCTGCATCTGCTTTCAGCTACAATGGCAGAGCTGACTGCGACAGAGACCATTTGGCTGCAAAGCCTAAACATTTACTCTGAGGCTTTGAAGAAAAAGTTGCTGAGCCCTTGTATAGAGCACGGAGCAGGACACCTACTGTGTGCTATGGGGAAAGTCGAGTAAGTGTGTCATGGTGACAAAGGGGTGGTTCAGGGTTTCGATTGGAGTGATTCTCTTATCAGCATCGATGGTCAGCATCTTCTTTAACAGGTCAATGAACTCCCGCCGGTCTGCCTTTTCCACCAACATGTCACTCCCTTCCAAGTCTGTGGTCATGTTCACCTGGAAGCAAGGAGGACAGGTTACTGAGACCCTGCTGTGCCTCCTCGACTCCCCTTATGCTCTGCAACTCCGCCAATCTCTCAATCCCCCTTCTCAATTCCTATAGGGCGCTGTCTGCCCTTTGAAGGCACCGCCACATGTCATTGCTGCCCGTCGGATATGGCAGGGCTCTCTGCAGGAAAGGCAGAGGGAGGCGGTGCACGGGGAAGGGGCGGTTGCTGCCAGTACCTGCGACATACATAAGTGACAGGATGTGCACCTTCTTGCTATAATCAGTTAAATCAAAATGCACCTCATATCACACCTCACGGAAAAGAACCATAAAATGAAAAGAACTCTGGAGGGTGGTTGTAGGACAGTGTAAATGAACTTCATACTACTGAACTGTACAGCTGAAAATGCTGAAATGGTAAATTTTGTGTACTGTGTATTTTACCACAATTAGAAACAACCAAGCAGTGCAAAATAAGATGCAAAAGGTTTATGTATTTAACCTTCGAGGGAAATGCTGGGGAAGTGCCCTCCCCCTACATCTCCAGTGTGTCGTCCTCTGTAGCTCCCTGAGTGAGGCTGGATCATTTCAGTCCCTGTATTCACTGGGTCACCTCTGCCAGACAATTGGGGTGTTTGAGCAGGATTTTCCCTCCCAGATCAAGTCTCTACTAGCATAGCCTTTGAAAGACTTGTCTTGTGGTGCTTTCTATGTTTTCCAAGACATGCTCTGGAAAGCAATTTCTGTTTTCTAAGGCAATCTAATCTTCTAATCAACTGACAAGGATACTCGACTCGGCGTCATGATTTTGGGTTACACTTCTCTTCTGTAAGAGGGGTGTTGAATGTTTATTGATCTCTAGCCTTACTTTTCATTGTTTTTAAGAAAAATTCACTTTGGGTGCCCTGATTTGAGACTAGTCTTTATACTAAAGATAGCTGAAGTTCTAGCACTTTCTCTGGGCATAAAAGTGAGAGCCCGTGGTCCCTCTAGTGAGCTGAGAGAGACTGAGTGCGATGCATGGAATTGTGTCCCTGCAAAGGACATGTTTAAGCCCTAATGCCTGGCACCTGTGAATGTGACCTTATTTGGAAATAGAGTCTTTGAGGATGTGATCCAGTTAAAATGAGGTCACACTGGAATAGGATGGGCCTTAAGTCCAATGCCTGGTGTCTTTATACGATAAAGAAGAGGCAGATTTAGATGCAGAGATCAGAGGACACACAGGATGAAGCCACAGGAAGAAGGAGGCAGAGGGTGGGGGTGCAGGGAAACCGAGCCCACCGGGGGACCACCAGAAGCTAGCAGAGAGGCATGGGAGTTTCTTCCCCGAGCCTTTGGAGGGAACGAGGCCTGTTGGTACTTTGATTTGAAACTTCTAGCTTCTAAAGAATAAATGTCCATTGTCTTAAGTCACCCAGTTTGTGGTACCTTGTTACAGTCAAGGGCATGAAGCTCAAATGTACCAGTGGCTTAAATTCTTGTCATGAAAACGTCAGTGAGATTGGCCAGTACTATTTCGTAAATGGGAACCAATAAACTGATTCTATTTTTCAAGAGCTGGTGTAAGGCTTTAAAAATGTCCCACAACCCAGCGGTATTCTTACTCAGGCTGGCAGGCCAGGAGGTCAAGGGTCAACCATGACAGTTGAGTAACGTGGATTTCTACTCATCACCCTATATTGCTCTTGGGGAAGCCTGGCTGTGCTTGGTTTTTAAGGGCTGACACTGCATGCTCGCCCACGGAGCTTACCTGGGCCATATCATCTAAACAGTTGAAAATGTACTTTCTTGCTTCTTTTGACTTAATCCCCGTCTCTGCTTCATGGTCATCTGGTGTCTGGTCAAGAGAAGCAAAAGCCGATTGATAATGTGAATTACTTCCTGGTCACTGTGACTTAAAACCTCTACCTCTGTTTCTCATGGAGGGTCTTTTCCACCTTTTGGAGAAGGAGACTTTGATTCCTCTTAAAGTGATCTGCACTCTAATTACTCTCTCTCTTCATCCTCTACACTTACTCATCCCTCTTCCTTCCTTCCTTCCTTCCTTCCCACAAACACCTGTCAGGGGGCCTTCTCTGAGTCAGGTCTGGAGGATTCCAAGATGAGCAGGAATGCAGTATCCAGGAAAACCCTACATTTCCCCCTAATTTAAGGGCTACGGTAAGATTCCATATGTAGAAAAGCAGAAGCCCTCTTCCACACATTTTAAAATTTAATTTAGTTTTTTTTTAATCAAGCGTTTATGTGTACAGCTCTCCCTACGTGCCAGGCACTATTTTAAAGCACATGAACTCATTTAAGACACTTTACATCTTAGGCAGGATGATTACCAACCCATTTCCAGGGGGAGAAACAGGAATAGAAGCTTAAGGAGCTTGCCAAGGTCACATGACCCGGAGGCAGCAGCAGGCTCTGGGGCTGTTCTGTGCTGTCTCTCCGCCTGGGGCCGGGCACACTCGCCCTAGACCATTGGCCTTGGTCTAGGAAGCCGCTGCTCCCAATGACTATGTTTGTGTTTTTTTTGTTGTTGTTTTGTTTTTTGTTTTTTGCTCATCCATGAATCTCAGGTAAGTAAGCCTCAAAATCTCATTCCAGGACAGCAGCTAAAGATCTAGGCTTCGATCCTGGGACAAGTAGGACCGAAGCTCTTAACTGAGATATAGACATGAACCCTGCCTGTCTGGCCTCATTCTCCTCCACCCAGGACTCTTTTTACTGAACTGACCTTAAGCCTCTCAGTCACCAAATGCCAGCCCTCCCACTAATAGACCAAGAGTGCTCGCTTAGCTCCCAAATCTCTCTTCTAAATCTTTTGTGACTGTTGGTCACATATGAACTTTATTTTATTTATTTTTATTGATTTATCAGGTGATACTGGTAAAAAAAAAAGGGTTATACAGGTTTCAAGAGTACAATTCTATAACACATCCCCTGTAAATTGTATTCTGTGCTCACTATTCAAAGTCAAGTCTATTTCCCCTCACCCTCTTTCCCCTCTGATAATCACCATACTGTTGTCTGTGTCTGTAAGTTTTCTTTTAAATATATTTTTTTATTGATGTCAGAGAGGAAGGGAGAGGGAGGGAGAGATAGAAATATCAATGATGAGAGAGAATCTTTGATCAGTTGCCTCCTGCATGCCCCCTATTGGGGATCGAGCCCTCAACCCGGGTATGTGCCCTTGAATAGAATTGAACCTGGGATCCTTCAGTCCACAGGCCGATGCTCTATCCACTGAGCAAAACCAGCTAGGACATGTAAGCTTTTTTCCCCATCTTAATCCCTTCACTTTCCCCCCAGCTCTCCAATCCCTCTCCCCTCTGATACTCCCAGTCTATTTCCTTTATCTATGAGTCTGCTTTTATTTTGTTTATTTATTTTGTTCATTAGATTCCACACATTGTCTTTAAGTCATATTAGAATTTGGCTATGGTTTCTGTCAAAAAACCAAACCAAACAAAAACACCCACCCACTCTCTTACAAAAAAGGAAGCATCTAAAATGAACATAAAACATTTAAGACTAGCATTCTTTTATTCCTCCCAGGAAATTACGTTAATTTTTAACTACTAGGCATAGATAAAAGTGAAAGCAAAATAAGTTTTTGTTGAAGTAAAACCACCCGAGTTCCTGGTGTGCAACGGTGAGTGGCAGCACCTGCCAGCTGGGCGGACAGACCCCTCCGTGGGGCCTTGGAGGTGTGGCTCCGGGGGGCTGTTTCCTGGGCCGGGAGACCCTCCTCATCCTCACGGCCCAGCTCAAAAGCTCCTCTGGGGCCCTCGCCAGGCGGGGTGCAAGGTCCCCACACCCTGCTCCTCCCAGGGGTAGGACACTTACATGGGGGCCACGTGCTCGGTCTCCCTCTGGACTGGGAGCTCCTTTAGGGCAAGGGGTGGTGCATTTCTCTTTACACAAACCAGACAGGTCATTAGGGTTCACCTAACTGAATCCTGGGAGTTCAGCAGTGGGAGCTGGGACTTGAGCTTTGCAGGTGGCAGCAGCCAAGCAAAGTGGTGCTTTGAACACTGAAATTCATCCACACTACCTATGACAATAGCCCCTCCCCCGATGCGGGCTGCTGTCAGAAGCTCCCCACCAACCGCCCCACCCTTTTCTCTGAACGCTGGGCCTGGGTGAGGGGATGGATGGACGCTCTTCCTACCTTCAGCCTCCACAAAGGATACGGCGAGTCTGTGTCACGGTTGAAAAACCTAGTTGTCTTTGTCCCTGCGCTTAATAAATATTCAGCTGGCAGACCCTGTGTTTGTGAAATATACCGAATCTGCAAGAAAAGAGGAGAATGAGGTCAGGGAGCTTCCTGTCACCTTGCATGTGGTTATTAATGGCTCTAGTGCCTTTGAGAAAACGACAATGTTATAGGGAAAGAAAGAAGTGAAAAATGAAAAAGGGGAAAGAAAGAAAAATAAAGAGAGAAAAGTCAAGTTGAGGGAAGCAGGATCTGGGAGATGACATAAACCCCATAACCCACCCACGTGTCCTGTTCTAAAGGAAACAGGAGCGACTGTCCTGAGCACCTGTGCAGCCTGGACCCACCTGGTCGTACTCTGAGGCGCCTGGGTAGAGCGGCCAGCCCAGGAACAGCTCGGCGATGACGCAGCCCAGGGACCACATGTCAATCGCCTCACAGAATGGTAAACCAAGGATGATCTCAGGGGCCCTACGAGAGCAGAGAGGAAGAAAGCATTAGCAGTTCGACATGAACTCCACATAAACCCTATCTGTGAACCCCAGGGCCTGTGGTTCCCACACTGGGTGGCACTGAGGCCTCCCATCTCGGCTCAGTCCTCCCGTGAGCATGGGCCTGGTCCCGGCTGCTCTGTGGCTCCAGAACAGACCCAGAGGGAACCAAACTGCTGGCTCCATCACCATCACATTCGCACCAGAGGAACAAGAGCCACGTTAGAGACATCCAGGAGCTTTCCTTTGTAAGAAACCTCAGGCAGCCAATGTCTATAGAACACCCAGATTTTGCAAAAGAATTCTAAAATACAGGCATTCTATTTTCAGTGATATACCATATAAACCAGAGGCCTCCCCCCCCCCCCCAAGAATAAAGGGATAAACTATAATATCCATCCGTCCATGCCAACAACCCCTTTCTTAGGCGTCGGTATCCCACTTTTCCAAGGAAGTACTATTTTTTTCATTAGCTTCTAAAAAGTTAGTCTCCTAAAAAGTTCGCCAGCCATGGCTAGGTAGCTCAGTCGGTTAGAATGTTGTCCTGATACAACAAGGTTGCAAGTAGGATCCTGGGTCAGGGCACATACAAAGATTAACCAACGAATTTTTTTTTGGGAAAAAAAAAGATTAACCAATGAATGCATAAATAAGTGGAATAACAAACTGATGATTCTCGCTCTTTCTCAAATCAATCAATACGAGTTTTTAAAAAGTTCTCTAATATTACACTTGCAGAGCCATGTCCATGAATACACAGTATGATGTCACTCAGAAGCCCACTCTAACCCGCTGCTGTGAGGTGCATGCTGAGCTTCTAGAGGAGAGCACTGGAGCTCAGAGAACATTTCACAGAGTCAGTCCCCCAAACCAGAGCACAGTGCGTCTTCCTTTCTAAGAACCTGCCATAATTAGGAAGGGGTCCATTTAGGAGAAAACCAAGTTCAAAGCATGAGATATGAACACAGCTTGTGTTTCTAAAATGTGGTCCAAGGCACTCCGCTGTTCATGACCCACATTAGCCCAACTCTGTTTCCTCCAGAAATTTCCCGCTTGATGAAGCGATGAAGAAGGTGCTGCTCTCCTAGGCTTCCAGCAGTGGTACTGAGCGAGGGAGCCGGGAGGAAGGGTGTGATCAAAGCCACCTCCACGTGCCTTGCCATTTGGAGCTGATTTTTCCCACTCACACAGCCCCTCCCCTCCCTGCTCCTATACATTTGCTCTCATTGCTCATCTTTTTCGTCCAGATAACAGTACTGAACCACCAAAACCAAAGTGTCTTATTACCAAGTCTTGATTGTTCATATGTGCTAGCCAAAAGGAGTTTCAGTGCTGGGCGCTAGTGGAGAGCCACAGTCCTCATCTGGGCTGCTAGACGTGCTTTTCCCACAATGCAAGGTTGATCTTCCCAGGAGGGAGTTATTGTAGAGGCAGGTAGCTGCCTTGGGGCTACTTAATAATGATCCTATCCTGTCCCTGTCCCCTTCCTGCCGGGCACCTTCTGGCCCCTCTCTGGCCCTGGTCTCCTGCAGTCCTGGTTGTGACCATTTGTGTGACCTGGGAGGCCGCTCCTGTCCTCTGGCACTGATGCTCTGAGGTGCCTGGATGGTTTTAAGTCACTGCTGGTCTGTCCTGTGTCATGGGGCCTTCGATCCCACATCGGCCTAGGTCACTGTCCAGTGTGCCCCCACACACCAGGGCTTCCCAGCCACCTGACCATTCCGCGCAATTGATGGGATTATTGCAGGCTGCCTCTAGCCATGCAATTTCTTTAGAGATGTTTTTAAAAATCCACATCCCTTAGTAAAGAAGCAATCTCTGAAAAGAACAGAGAGAAGACTACACGTTTGATGACAGGTGTCTGCCTCGCTGTTGTAGAGTTAGGTGTGCTCGCCTGCTCACACACTCAGGCGCCTTCCTGGGAGAAGAGTCCTGGTGTGGGCTCCAAGGAGCCCTCCTTTGCAGGCTGCCGACTCCAGGTCACGCATTTCTGAACCTGCGCCCTATTCCTGTCACCCGTACCTTTGCCCTCGGTGGGGCTGAAGAACAGGCTGGTCTGGTTTCATGGGGCATCTGGATGTGACCATGGGGTTGCTTTCCTATGAGGTCAATCAACTGTTCTCATGCCCCTGTTTCCAGTTTCTGTTCCCTGAGCATGTGCCGGGCAGAACCTAACAGATGAGCCTGCCTTGCAGAGGGCACCTCAGAGATGTTCTCTGGCGAGAACCCCAGACAAGGATTTTGTCAGCTGACGTTCCACGAACAGTGCCTGTGGAAATCACTTAGTCCCTTTTCCATTAGAAAATGAGAGAACAGCCGTTCGTGGTGCCATGCTGTGTACAGGATATTTTTCTTGCCATAATGAATGAGTGTCAGGCTGGACGGCTGGGAGACAGAGAAACAGAGGGCACAGGCCTGGCCCTCAGGAGCCCCAATGCTGGGAGGCAACGTGAAGACACACGTGACAACGAAAACTGAATACAAAACACACAATACAAAGATAGAGCTAGTTCACGCACACAAACGTGCTCTAGCATCGCCCTTTGGGAAAAAAATAAAGCACAAACACAAGAAAAAACACACCAAAAAACAAAACAAAGCCTTCCTTAATCCTTTCTTCTCCCAGCAGCTGCTGCCCTACTTCTCTGTTCTCTCTCCAAAGCCAAATCTCTGAGTGACCTGCCTTTTCCGTGGCTTAGCCTCCCACCATCTTCTCAGCTCCTCCAAGTGGGCTCCGCCCTCTGCTCCACTCCTGTGCTGCACTGGCCAAGATCAGCAGTGACCACGTTGTCACTTCCATCGGTCAACTTCTCAGCCCTCTGACGACCCAAGAGCTGACTTCGTTCACCGAGTCCACCATTCCCTCCACACCCATCCTGCCTCGCTGTGGGTGGCGTGTCCATATTCTTTGCTAACTTGGCTGTGACTGCTACAAGATGGCAAAGTCCTAGGACTCTTCCTTTTCTCTTTCCATCCTGGCTCCAGAGATTGTCATGGGTTAAACTGTGTCCCTTTCCAAAAGATGTGTTGAAATCCCTTAGAACATGACCTTATTTGGGAATGGGGTTACTGAAGATGTATTGAGTAAGAGGATGTCATACTGGAATAGGCTGGGCCCCTAGTCCAATGTAACTGGTGGCCCATGCGAAGCAGGAAATCTGGGCATAGGCGCAGGGGGAAGACAGCCATGGGAAGGCGGACTCAGAGACAGGAGTCATGCTGTCACAAGTCAAGGGATATCTGGAGCCATCAGAAGCTGGAAAAGGCAAGGAAGGATCCTGCCCTAAGGCCCCAGAGGGAAGATGTCCCAGCTACCACTTTGGTTTTGGACTTCTCACCTCCAGAAAACAAATATCTGTTGCTTTGATCTAAGTCATGCATTTTGTGGAACAATTTCCAGGGCCCTAGAAAACAGGTATAGTAATCGTACACCCCCCCACAGGTTTAAATTCCATTTGTGTGTGTGATTTTTTAAATTAAAAATATTTTTATTGATTTCAGAGAGGAAGGAAGAGGGAGAGCGAGATAGACACATCAATGATGAGAGAGAATATGGTGATTGGCTGCCTCCTGCACGCCCCCAACTGGGGATACAGCCTGCAACCGGGGCATGTGCCCTTAACTGGAACTGAACCTGGGACCCTTCAGTCCTCAGACTGACGCTCCATCCACTGAGCCAAACCAGCAGGGGCATAAATTCCATTTGTGTTCAAAAGTCTGGCTCCAACCTGAACCTTTCTCAGCTCCCGATTTATGTTCTGATGGCCTGACATCTCCATGGGGACATCTCACAATCAGCTCAGACTTCGTGTTTTTAAGGGAGAACTCTCCCCCTGCTGCCCCTCAACATATCCCTGCCTCGGCCCTCCTGTTTCTTTAAATGCAATCATCACTCTCACCACTCATGGGGATGGTCTCTGATTCCTCTCTCTCCTGCTCCCCCTCACCACCCAATCCACCAAAAGTACATCTTGAATTAGCCTGTGACACCCCACCTCTGCAGACACCACTCTGGCCCTGCCACCCCATCTCACCTGGAGCTCCCACCTGGTGTTTTCTCCCTCTAGTCCACTCTCTACGTAGCTGCCAGAGTGGACACATCCCACCTTCCTTGGCTTTAAGCCCCTCAAAGGATCCCTACTCAGAAGGAAATCTAATCCCCACCATGGCCCACAGGGACTGCCCGATTGGGACCTGCCCAGCTCTCTGCTGCCATTCTGACTCACTCTCCTAATTCAAAGAGCTCCAGTCCAGTGTGTTTCCTTTCAGTCTCTAGAAAACCGAAGCCACCGCTGACATAGAGCCTTCATGCACGGTGCTGCTTCCGCCGCCAATGCTCCCTCGCTGGCTCTCCGACGGCTGCCTCCTCCTCATCCTTCAAACCTCAGCTTAATCGTCACCGCCCCAGACAGGCCTCCCTCGACACCAGTCGCTTTCCATCCACACTGCCATAAATGTCACTTTACAGCACTTCCCCCATAACCTGCTCTCCCCCGCCTTCCCCCCTAAGTCCATGAGGGCAGCACAGTGCCTGGCGTTTAGTAGCCCCTCCATCAATAAGGGCTCACGGACTGAATAAACCCTTATTAAACGTAAGAGAGTGCTAAACTATGGGTTTCAGATGAAAGTTCCGAGGCAGCACAAAGGAGAGTAGAAGGGGTAGAGGTTCATGAAGGAGTGGGAGCCTGGGCACGAGGGGGCAGGGTTCAGCCTGAGGAAGAGCGGCTTCCATGCCGGTGGGGACCCCAGGAGAGTGGACCCAGAGGCAGGCATGAGTGTGCAGCCCACGCTCACCTGAGCAGGGCGCCTGCCTGCAGCAGGGCGAGCACTGAGGTCAGAGCACGCCTACCTGTGGGTGGCTCCTCAAAAGTGACAACAAAAAGCCAGGGAGTGGCTGGGGGGTGGGAGATGGCACCAGCATAATGGAGGGTCAGGACTGTGGGCTAAAGGCCTCCGAGAGCTAGCCCTCTGGCACCTCTCTCTTCTTAACTCTCTCTGGAGGCCAGTACTCCCCCTGGCTCCCACAGCTGCGAGCCTGACCGGGCCCCTTTAGTCTGGGCCTCTCCGCTAACCCCTCCTGGTCTCTTGCCTGGGGTTCCAATCTCCCCTGAAACTCTCCCTCACCCACAAGGATGTGTCCTTTCCTCTGCACTGATCATGTTCTGATACAGCATGTCCCCTCCCTCCTAACACAACACACGCTGCTCGCCTGCTCTGTGCGAGGCAGACACAACACGAATAACCAGATGGTCCCATAAGCACCAATTGAGCACCTACTGTTCTAAATACCTGTCCGCATACCTGACCCTGCTAAAGCTTAAACCCTTTGAGGGCAGGGTCTGGGCCTCACTAGTCTTCCCTCCTTCCTTTGGCCACGCAGGTGTTCTGTGAGCGTCTGCTCAACACCGGGCCAGGAGCCCGCAGGGAAGGAAGGCACTTCTCTATCTGGCCCCCAGCCATCCCCGGGGGGCTGGAGACCATTCTGCTGCGATCTGTCAGATGCCAGGTCCCCTGCTCTGCTGGCCCATAAGGCTCTGAGCTCCCAGAAGTTCAAAGTCAAGTCCGCAATCTGCCTCTTGTTCAGCGCACATGAAGCACATGCTGTTGTATGGTCCCTAAGGCGTGATTACTCTGTGGTGACGAAGCACCATCCTTACCAATGGTTATTCTGAAGCCAGAGTTGGTTCAAGCTCTACTCATTCACTCATGTATTCAAATACCCCTCCTCCGTTTCCTAAGCATCTACTATGGCCAGGCACTGTGTTGGGTGCTGACGACTGAAAACCAAACCAGATCCTGAGGCGTGTCCAAGAGATCACCATCTAGTTGGAGGCAACAGCGTGCCAACAGCGAACATACAAGATGCCAAGTGTGTGTCCAGCACATGAAGGAGGGACTAACAGGGGTAGGAGAAACAAAGCAGGGAGGGCTTTCTAGGAGGAGAAGTTCTGAGTCTCGGGGAGCGACATGTGGGGGTGGCCTGCAGGCACAGGGCAAGGTGAGTGCATGCCCCCCCCCCATCACTGCTGACCTTCAGTGCCTAGCACAGAGCCTGGGGCAGGTAGGTACTCACTCCACATTTGTAGAAAAAATGAATCTTTCTGTTTCAACTCTGAAGCTGGCCCCATCTCCTTAGCAACACCTCCTATGACAAGAGGCAGACTACTGGGCTTTTCTGTTTAAAAGTTCACCTGCTTTAAAAAAACAGCCACATTCTGGTTTGTCCCACGGGGCTGTTTCTGTTCCTAGCTTGGTTCCGCAGCAGGTAGGACTGCTGGCCTGAGCAACGGCCTGCCTGCCGGGCTCCGAATCACCCAGGTTCCGTCAATGACTCACTCTTCGCTCACCACCCCACGGAACCATCTTACAGTTTCCTCATTGCTGTTTTGGGACATCAGAAATGCTTTCAACACGCATGAACTATCAGACAAAATTTGCAGCTAAGAGAGAGAGGGACTGACAATAAACAGTTGCCATTTCCGACACATTAATTATGGAAGCTTTGATATTTCACTCCGCTGGCTCTCCCAATGGTGCGTGTAGCTGGCAGGGCAATCCCAGATGACGTCCTAGTCATGGGCCCCCGAGGGGCACTGCCCTGTGGGGCAGCGACCCCGACAGGAGGGGCGGCCACAAAGTTGAGGGGAACACACGCTCCAGAGCCCAGGGCCACAGGGAGACTCCGGCGCCCTCACCTTCCAGCTGTCCGCCTGCTTCCTGACGCTGGGTGAGGACGAAAGCACACAGAGCGCGCAGGAAGCTCCAGCCCGGGGCCGGCATGGAGCAGGCTACCCACAGACATTGAATCACTGATCTACAACAGCTCTAACTCCATGTCACAATGATATAAAAAGCATCATTTAAAAACATCCTCACCTGAGGATTTTTATTTATTTTCTGTTAATCCTTACTCGAGGATATTTTCCCTTTGATTTAGAGAGAGAGAGAGAGAGAGAGAGAGAGAGAGAGAGAGAGAGAGAGAGAGAAACATCGATGTGAGAGAGATACATGGATTGGTTGCCTCCTGCACGCACCTTAACTGGGACAGGGTTCAAATCTGCAACCCAAGTATTGGCTCTTGACTGGGAATTAAACCCAAGGCCCTTCAGTGGGAGGGCTGACAATCTAACCACTGAGCAACACTGGCCACCGCTTGAGGATTTCCCCCATTGATTTTTAGGGACAGTGGAAGGGCGGGGGTGGGAAGAGCAAGAGAGAAAGAGAAAGACATTGATTGGTTGCTTCCCCGAATGCATCCCGGCCAGGGCTGGGGATCACACCTGCAACTGAGGTATGTACCCTTGACCAGGAATAGAACCTATGACTCTAATCACCCAGCCACACTGGCCGGGCAAGAGCATCATATTTAAAGTCCATTTCCCACTATATATGTTGAAACATTAGGACACCTCTGTTTAAATATATTAAAGCATGCACATTAAACACTTTCGGTTTCAAATATTTATATAAGAAGGTATGGAGATTAATAACCAACAACCAAGCACCCAGTACCTACCAGCCAGCTTTAGAAAGCCGCCTTTCCACAGCCCCCACGCCCTTCCAGCCCAGGCAAGGGCAGCCTGGCACGGCACTCCCTCTCATTCTCCTGCTCCCCCACGCGCCCCGCCAAGCCAGAGCCGCTGAGGCGATCATCGAGTGCTACACTGACAGAACCAGTGCAAGGCTCCCAGCTCTCCCGGCTCAGGCAATCAATCTGCAGCACCAATCAGAGAGCACAGGAAGGGCTGCATTTCTGCAAAAATGTTACTCAGTTTCTCCGACTTTTTATTTCACCATCTCTGAGACGTGATTATTAATCTTGCTTTTTTTCTTGTCTCTATAGCAGTTTATGAAGACAAATCACGGTGGGTAGAATTATAAAGCAGTTTGAACTCCTTGGAAGCAAGGCACTCTATTGGCCGTGGTATTTTATAATCACCGATATTATAAGGTGTGCTCGCACTGAACTGCAGTGGGAAAGCCGGCTCCCACAAACACATGTAGATTGAAAGGAGCCTCAGGATGGCTGGGGCAGAAGCAATTGAAATGTAAATTGTATTTCAGATGGCTTGTTAAATCTTATGTTTGGTTCCGCTGGGGGGAAATGCTGACAGGAGCTCCCATTTGAGCTGGTGATCTGGAGAGAGAGGCCAGGGGTTGTGTCTCCGCAACTCAGGGCCTGGGAAACAGCAGAGGACTAGGAGGAGGCTGTTTCAGAGAAAACAGACCCAAAGCCGGAAGGATCCGCACAGAAGACTGCCTGGAGGGAGCGTGCCGGAGAGCACCTGGGCAGCCGAATGGTGCGAGGACACATCCTGTGACCACCGGCCGGCTGCTGGGAAAATGGGGGGCAGCGCCCCTAAAAGGCAGATTCATACCAGGTCTGCAGACCCAGGAAGGTCCAAGTGGAGATGTAGATATTGACTGAGGCTTGGACAACCCAAGGCCAGCTTGGGATTTGATAAAAGAGATAAAAGAGAAATAGCTCAGTCTTTGCCTGGGCTGCCAGGTAGATGAGAAGGACAAAGGGACCCAGGGCTGGAGTTACTGGGATGAGATGCAGAGTGAGGCTGACCCGGCGCCCACTTACTGTTTAGCTGCACTGAGCGGAGATAACAAGGGGACTGTCTGGCCTGACCAGACACTGTGGACCCTAAGATCTCTGGACACACTCCCCAGAAGGGTGCTTTTGCTCTGTAATAAGCTGAAGATGGCCTGTGGCGGAGAGAAGGCTGTGGCCGAGGAGCAAGGCTCTGGTGTCAAAGGAGAGCCAGGAAAGACACCCAACTCGGGCCTCGGGGAGTTCCAGCTTGATGTCACACACGCAGCGAAGTCGCCGGGATGTTCCAGAAGCTCTACCTCAGGGCCACTGTGGATGACCATAAAGCTGTGCGGGTGAGGTCACGCAAGACCCTCGCCGCAATTCTGTTGTAACTGCGTGTCTCTAGCTATCACCAGCAGAAATCCTCAAAACATCAGAATGAAGCTCTGCCTCCACGTGGAAGGCTGGTTATAGGTAATCAGTTTGGCCTAGATGTTTTCAAGCCACCCCTGGACCGTCTCCCAGAGGAAGTTGGCTTCCTCCATTCATCAGACCATCTGCGGAGTGGCAGATTTACATTTGCAATGAACATCCTGGCTCTGAACAAGACTTTCCTGGTGTGTGTGTGTGTGTGTGTGTGTGTGCGTATGTATGTGTGTGTGTGTGTATATATATGTACATATATATATATATATTTAGACTTATAAATATATTTAATATAATTTTATGTAGCCACCCCATGCTGATTCCTGGTTCCAGCACTGCTTCAACTCTGCAAAGTGCAGTGTCAAAATCTAACTTGCTTGTTTATATAAGAAGAAAACTTTGGAGCTAGAACTTACCCGCCTAGACTCTCCAAAGGCTTCTAATGATGTTGGTATAAACTGGAAACCAGGTCTAAGCTATTCAGAGCATATTCTGATGTTAGTCAATAAATTCCTAGCAAACCTTAAAGAGAAATGTCGTAGGAAGAACCAGCCTGGAGTCCACAATGGGCCATTTCAAAGACACGCACCCTGTCCTGTCACCCCTCTCTGCTCTCCCATGTGTGCTACTCCTACTTTGCCTGTCCCCAGCCCGGTGGCTCTGTATCTCCCAGGCTGGTCCCTGCTGCCTTTGCCATGAAGCCCAGGGTTGCAGGACAGAGCTTGGTCTTGCTTCTCAACACCCCACAGGACTGCAGTATTACCAGGTTTTATGCTCATCGTTTTTGCCAAAGTACATGCTCAATAAATGACTGAAAGCCCCATCAGCCAGGGAGACAGAATCGCGGTTTTCTGCATGTATCTCCTCTATACAGCAATTCTTTTTTTTTTTTTAACACATTTTTATTGATTTCGGAGAGGAAGGGAGAGAGGTAGAAACATAAATGAAGAGAAGGAATCATTGATCAGCTGCCTCCTGCACACCCCTGGGTGGGGATCGAGACCACAAGCCGGACATGTGCCCTTGACCAGAATCGAACTGGGGTCCTTCAGTTCATAGGCTGACACTCTATCCATTGCACCAAACTGGCCAGGGCCAGTGATACTTTTTACACATACACTGCTCCTAGTTCTTTTAAAAAGATTTTTTAATCTTTATTTTTTATTGTGAAAGACGGCACACACAAAAATAAGTGCACAAAGCAAAAACACATCATAGTCCAATCACATCAGAAAACAATGACCAGAAGGTGAAGAAACAGAATAGGGTGGGCATCGCAAAGCCCCTCCCATGTTCCCGCCCTGCCCCATCCCTCTCCCTCCAGCATGCGGTGGTGACCTGCACGTGCACCTGTGCGCGCACACATTGGTGATGGGGACCCCAAGCTCCCACTGGGCCTGGCCACTCTGCCCGTTGGAGGCCCCTGAGCACATGGGCTCGATGGGACCTCCAGCTGAAGCGGGCTCAGCACAAGGCCTGGAGCTGGAACACGACCCCTGGCCGGCGGGGCAGGAGACAAAGCCTCACACATCCTTTTCAGTGCCTCTGGCTGACGGTTCCCTTCTGCTTTGCTGTTATTCTGTTGACTGCAACGGAGGGTTGAAGCTGTGCATCGAGAACTTCCCCGGGAAGCCTGCCAATGCCAGGAGGGCCTGACCAAGTCCTGCCACCACCTTTCAGCTTCCCGAGCCCCCTCCTCTTCTTTCTGTACCGGGAGGGAGTTTGGTACGTTCAGAGCTGTGATGTGCTACCTACCCACAGAATGAGCATGAGAGAAAAGGTCGGAAAAGACTGGCTTCTTTCACGCTAATCAATTAATTCAGCGCGCACCCTCTACTCCACACAAAAGCATACTAAGAAGGTAACATCACTTATTTATATGCAACTTGATTGATTTAAATGTAAAACTCCAATTGGTGAACATTTAGCTGTGACATTTAGGTCTGCAGCGAGTACTCGAAAGCGTTAGTGGGATGAATGAATGAACCAACATAAAGCTGGAGGGTCCTGCCGCTTGGCTGCCAAGGGTCCCCACGCCTGCCCTGGGCAGGCCCCAGAGCCCCCAGCTCCTAGCAAGTGGACTGTAACAGGGACAAGGCTCATCCTCAGGGTACTTCCTTTCCTCACAGCCTGTCTCCTTGTGTGGCTGAGGGCTAGCTCAGGAGACACCCACTTTTCATGGCTGATGGCCTGGGACTGAAGATGGGGACCTGTTTACGCATTTGGTGTCACCAACTGGAGATGTACAATTAAGAGAGCACAAGCCAAAAACCCGAGATACAAGAAGAAACCCAGTGAGTAAAGACTCAAACATGTAGGAAGGTGAATTTCCAGCAGCCACAGGGAAACTCCCAGGTCTCAGAGGCCTCCCTCTCTGTGCTGTGCTGCTGTAGAGAATTACTGAGAAAGGAGATCTGAAGCCCTGAGCAAGTTTTCAAATAAAGCCCGGAGCCATCCTGGCGATGACTGTGGCTCTGACCCAGCAGGCAAGTGTGGGGGTGAGAGGAGCCAGGTGGGTCCACAGCCTTCCTTTTCCAGCTCAGTCCTGCAGAAGAGGGCAGAGGGCGCGTCCTTCGCCCAGTTCTACAGCAGGACTTAGCCATGGCCGCTAGGACCTGCCGTGCTCAGGACAAGGAGGGAGCTCCCCAGTGGCTGGTGTTTGTTCCAGCACGACTTAGGAACGGAGAGTTTTGCCAAGCAAAATGGGCATACATTCCAACTCTTCAGCCAAGGACAGCTTATTTAGGGAAAACCTTCCAACATTCAACTTTTCCTAAAGGGGCTGGAAAAACAACAACAAAACCCAGGTCTGCTGCCTTGATTTGGGTCCTGGAGGAAAAATTCAGCTGGCTCTTTACAGCTCCCACTAGGGGGCGCTGAAGTGCAGCCCACGTGCTCCGAAAGGCGGCTGAACCTGCCCTCCCCTGGGGCACAGGGCTGGACCCCACTGGGCGAGAAATCCACACAAACTGCGGGGCAGAGCCGGGGTGTTTCTGTCAGCAGAAGGGGCGCCAGCTGTCCTCAGACGAAGATTCCACTGCCCCCCCTCCCATAATCTGCTTTTCTCATCCTAACAATGAGGCCTCTTCATGACCCAGCAGCCTGACTCTGGCACATGCCTTTGGAATGGAGCAGCCTTCAGCAGAAGAGATTGAAAGTTCATCTTGTTCTCTCGTGCACCGAACACTACTCTAGCCAATGAGCTAACCGCGTGTGGAATCGAGAACTGTCAGCTGGAACTCGAGGTAAAGAAAGAGAGAGAGGAGGGATTTACTTGGTGGGAGCAGAGAGAGGGGCTGCGAGGCAGGGAGGAGATCCTGGGGGCACCCTGGACCAGTTGCCCTGCGGGAAGCGCCACTCTGGCTGTTGTCCTAGGCCTTCCATGTGCTCACCCTGGAATCTTGCCCCTCCCCTAACCCTTCCCCGACTCAGGCTCCCTGCTATTCCGTTTCTGCAACTTTTCTACAGGTGATTCCACTCTTCCACTTTCCTTGCGCTGTGAGGTATTTTAAAAAATGAGGATAACCTGTAATGAGCTTCTCCCGGACTGGAGGCGTCTTGAGGCGGCGGGCCGGGCCTGGTCCTCTCTGCACACCTCGCAGCACCGCAGACACCGGGGCCCGCTCCACACTCATGAGGAGGAGGCGGCCGGGGACCGCTCTGTCTTCCTACCACCAAGGACTGTGCTCAACACCCAGGCGTCACTGAACTGATTATCGGAGGCAGTGAAAACGGATGGATTTCTTTCTGGTGGCCTATTTATTTATGTGTGCACATATTTATTTTTAGAGAAAGAGAAGGGGTCGGAGCAGGTAGGCTCTTTCTAGTCCTCCTCTGATAAAAGGGGTTTCCAGAAGGCATCTGAATAGAAACTGATAAAGCTCTATTTATTTTATTTTATTTATTTTATCTTTTGTTAATCCTCACCGGAGGATATTTCCCCCAACCTCCATAGGCTTTCAGAGAGAGTAGAAAGGGAGGGAGGGAAGGAGAAAAAGAAACATGACGTGAGAGAGACACATTGACTGGTTGTCTCCTGCACGTGCCAGGCTGGGGATCCTGCAGGCTGACGTTCTGGCCACTGAGCATACCGGCCAGAGAAAGCTCTATTTTTAATGGAAGAAACTTGACAAGGAAGTTTGTCTCCTTAAAATATGGTGCATGCCGAGACCGGTTTGGCTCAGTGGATAGAGCGTCGGATTGGGGACTGGAGGGTCCCGGGTTCGATTCCGGCAAGGGCATGTACCTTGGCTGCAGGCACATCCCCAGTTGGGGGCGTGCAAGAGGCAGCTGATCGATGTCTCTCTCTCATTGATGTTTCTGACTTTCTATCCCTCTCCCTTCCACTCTGTGAAAAATCAATAAAATATATTTAAAAAATAAAGTAACATCATCTTAAAAAAATATGGTGCATGGCTGGAGTGGGTGAAAGACAAGAAACTGTCTGGAGATGAAGGAAGAAATGAGTGGAGAGTGGAAGAGAGGAGGCAGCTAGGGAGATTAAAAAAAATTCAAGTACAGCCTGGCTGGCGTGTCTGTGGCTGAGCGTCGAATCTGTGAGCCAGGAGGTCAGTCTGATTCCTGGTCAGGGCACACGCCTGGGTTTCAGGCTCGATCCCCAGTGGGGAGCATGCAGGAGGCAGCCGATCAATGATTCTCTCTCATCACTGATGTTTCTCTCTCTCTCTCCCTCATCCTTCCTCTCCGAAATCAATAAAATGTATTAAGAAAGCAATGACTTGGATGTTTGAGAGAACGGCAGTGACGACTGGTGCGAAGAGCTCAGTCTCTTTCTGCCGAAGAACGGGCGTTGAGACGCCATTTAAAGTAGCTGAGCGACTGCTTGTCGGGCTTGCCTTGCAGAGCGCCCGCTCCGTGGCGGTCTCCGTGTGCACAGACCTCGGCGGGCCCCGCGCCCCCGGGAGATCAAAGCTCCTTGGGGAGAAAGAAGTGGCATGTGCCTCCCAGCGAAGCACTCAGCGGCCTGTGGGCGGCCCATGGTGGCCGCAGGTGCCCCACCCACTAACTGGGGCTGGTTGGACTGTCCCTAGTTCACCAGGCTCTGACACACAGCCGTCCAGATCCCTTTCATGCAGCCTCAAAAACCACCCTAAGTGACCCAAAGATGTCACTCTGGATGCGGCGTTCAGTCCGGCTCTGTATCCATCCTGCCGGGGTCTGCAGCGATGCCTACTTGTGTGCAGAGCAACCTGAGGTCTCCGCTCCTCCCTCTTCGGGTTCCCTGACCTTCCAGGGGCTGAGACTTCAGATGATCACGGAACCTTCCAGCCATCACCGGGGACTCAGGTTCAGACCAGGAAACCAATGGGATTGGAGGGAAATGTGGAGGGCACAAGACTGAGTATTTTGAGTTGGGTAGAGGAGAAGGCTGATGAAAGACCTGGCTTACATTTCCCAGCCTCGTTATTTCCTCCCCTGGGATTGCATCAATAGCTTAAACGTGAGCACGCATCATTCCTGCGTGCTGGAATGTCTGGTTAAAATGACTGTTCGGCAAGCCAGAGCTCGGGCCCATTGCCGGCTCTGTCGCCCCTCCTCCTGAGCAGCCCCGTCCCACACACTTCTCATCGCCGGCTGCATCACCACCGAGGACGGTCCAGAGACTGCCTTGCTGGGCCGGGGAGGGGAGGGCAGGGCAGGGCAGGGCAGGGCAGGGTGTGGCGGGGGTATTTTCTTTCCCCATGCATCCTGTGTTCAATATGGACAAATATTTGTGTGGCCTCTGTATTTCCCATTAACACTGGGATAAAGTAATTAGCGATCAGATTTTTCTAGGGGAAGTGGCAAAGCTCAGGGGAGCGGGGATGGGGGGGGGGCGGGGAAGCAAAACCACAAACGGAAGAACAGAGAAGCAAAAAGCTGGCATCTAAAGGTATTAGTCAAAAACAATATGGGAAAAGGCAGAACTGTATTTCCTCTGTTCTTCTGAGGGGAAGTTCAGACAAAGGTCAGGACGAGAACAATGCGGGGCCGTGGGTCACGGCAGCCTCTAACCTAGAAAGGTTACTTACGCACTGCAGCCTCGTTTCTCAATTCTGTAGTCACCACCCCCCTCCCACAGACCGCACGCCACCTCGGCCTTATGAATTATACATTTCATTTCCATTTACCAACACCCCGACTCGGGGACCACCGCCAAGGCGGCGTGGGCGGGCGGGGGCGGGGTGACGCTGGCCCCCTGCCCCAGGTGCACAGGCAAATGTTCCACGTGGGTTCTGCTTGTTTGACCTTCAATTCCCAGCCTAAGGTTTTGTTTATTGAACAAATAAGAACTCGCTACCAGTGGAAATTTCCCTAAGGGAAAGCATCACACTGGGGCACCTTTCCTTCCCCTTTACGTTTTTATTCAGGTGAAATCTGGTTAAAGCGAGATTCAGAGTGGTGGTGAAGGAAGCAAAGGCAACACTCAAGGGTGAGGGGTGTGTGCGTGCGTGTGTGCGTGTGTGCGTGTGTGTGTGTGCGTGCGTGTGCGTGTGTGTGTGTGTGTGTGTGTGTCTATAAGCACCAGCACTGCCCACTCTGGTGCTGTCTGAGTTGGGGTGGGGAGGCTGGAAAGTGGGTACCAGAAATGGATACCATTGTAGGAACTGGAGCGACCCCTCTCCCTAAAGCCTGATTAACTGGCCAGAGGACCCAGGGAGTCTCTGGGGGCTGTCTTCACAAGTGCTATTAATGTAGCAGAGGGGTATAATATATATAATATATTGGGTAGCTGAGTTGGTTAGTGCCATCCTGATACACTAAGATTGTGGGTTCGATCCCTGGTCAGGGCACATATAAGACTCAACCAATGACTTCATAAATAAGTGCAACAACAAAGCAATGTTTCTCTCAAATCAATATATATATATATATATATCTCAAAGGGGTCACTCCTCTTTGTCCATGATGCTATTCCTTGGAATTTTCCTTTGAAATCTTTTTAAAAACATTAGGTTCAGAGGGGAAGTGTCATCTTGTGAGAAGAAGGCGTGCCCCAGAACCCAGAAGCAGGCAGAGATAAGCAATGATGGAAAGGTTCCTCGAAATGCAGATGGTGCATCCTATGAGATGACACGGGTAAAACTGTTAAATTTATTAAAAAAAAATGATTTAGACCTGTTTAGGAAAGACAGTGTGAGATGGCCTATCACCATAGAATATTTAATTTCTGAATTGAGCCTAAGAACACAACAGTGTGCAGCATTCCTGCTAGGTCTGAATCACTATGACATGAATGTTACTCCCTTGAGGTGTTTTTGGAAAACTCCTCTGTGTTGGATCGTCTGTTTAAACGGGATTGACTGAGGGTCTGCTGTGAGCACAGCTGGGACAGCAGCCCCCAAATGGTCCCCTCCCACACCCAACGGGTAAACCTGTGTAACCAGAGGACATTGCAGAATGACCTGAGAGTAGGAGACGCTGGGCCTGGGTCCCGCTCTCTCGTGGATCGCTCGCTCAGAGAGGCCAGCGCCCTTGTGGGGAGGACAGGCAGGAAGTCCTATGACAAGGGACTGAGGACCCCTGCTAATCCCAACGCCAGCTTGCCGCCATGAGAGCGGGCCGCCTGGGGAGACCCTCCAGCCCAGGCAGGTCCTGGGACAATGCGGTCCCGCCAAGGCCCTCTGTGGCCTCAGGAGGGACGGCAAGCGGAAGTGTCCAGTCGAGTTGCTCCCAAGGTCCCAGTCCACAGAAACTGCGGGTGATACAGACTCGCTGTTTTAAGCCAGGAGTTTTGAGGCCATTTGTTATGCAGTGACACAGAACTAATACCCACGGGACGGCATATCTCTAAGAGAGGAGGGATCGTGCAAAAGACGTTGAAGACTCGTTCTTTCCACAAGTCTTAGCTGAGCCCTGCCTGGTACCCTTCACGCCATCTGGTCCCTTCCCCGAGGGACAGACACTTTGGACGGGAATAAACCACACCCCCCTCGAAAAGGGAGGGATCACAATGAAAATGATGCCTGGGAGGGCTTTCCCGAATATCCAAAGGCAGGAGGGCCTGAAGGGAAGGAACGGAAGTTGCAAACTGTATCCCACAGGAAGCACCCAACACAGAGACATAAACTGGCCTGCAGAGAGTTTAAGAATTTTTAAATGACTTATTAACATTAGAAATCAGGCAATGTTTCCTAAAAGTTTGGATTTCCAGCTTTTCTTGAAAATCAAAAGCTCTGGCAATTACATATTTATTTCTGGTAACAATTAACTCAGGCTTGAGTCCCTGTCCCCTCAAATGGGGCACCTGGTGCCACCGGCCTTGGCCCCACGGCCTTTGGGTCTGTGACCCTAGAAGAGAGGTCAGAGGCAGAAAGCCAGGTGGAGCAGCTACGCAAAGTACTGTTTCCAGCTGTGTGTTGGAGACTTTTGAGGGGTGTAAACCTAAACCTAGTTTCCTTTCATTAAACAAAAAAGTTTTAGTCTATAGCTATCCCAGAACTAATAAGGAAGCCCTACCCGGTTCGGTGTAGCAGAAAGAGCATCGTCCTGGGGATTGAGGGGTCCCGGATTCAATTCTGGTCAAGGGCATGTACCTTGTACCTCGGCTGCAGACTCAACCCAGGAGGCAACCAATTGATGTGTCTCTCTCACATCGATGTTTCTGTCTCTGTTTCTCCCCCTCCTTTCCACTCACTCTAAAAATCAATGGAAAAATATCCTTGGGTGAGGATTAACAAACAAACAAACAAACAAACAAACAAAAAAGGAAGATGAATAGTTACTTCACTCTACATTGGATAGCACGAACTTTAATTGGAGAGCTGCCATGTTAAGTTCACACAGTGTTTGTGTGTGAAGGTCTTCATTATATAAGGCCTCAGCTGGAATCCCACTCTGCTGATCTGGCTTTCTCCCATAACAATAATTTATAACAACAGGAGAAAGGAAGGCTCTGGCGCCATAACTCAGTGAATATCTGCTGGATTCTTCCCTCCTACAAGATACAATAATATACCCTTTTTTGGCCTTCTCCCAACTCTCCATTTGAAACAGGATTATAATCAGTTTTCAGAGTGGCTTACTCAGGAATTACCTACCCAACCACTGGATAACTCATTCTCGGGCAATTCTTTGCAGTCCTTCGCAAGTTTTTAGAAGAAAAACGTAATGTTTACAGTATTGTACTTTTAAGAATATTCTTTCTAAATAGTCAAGGCGGGTGGGAGGAAGTGGCCTTGGTATGCTTAACGTGCTGACGAAGTTGGTTTTGTGCTATGAGAGCAGGAGAAGGACATGCCCTGCCTCCCCACCCCACCCCACCCCACTCCACCCTACCCGACCCCACCCCATCCCACTCCACCCTACCTCACCCCATGCTCAGGGGACCTCACTGAGTGATCGTGTAGTAAACACAGTCTCCAATATTATTCAGCTTCTGTGTGTTTGAGACTCTGTTACACAGATACAAAGTCATAGTTCCTGTGCTCAAGAAGCTGAGCGTGCCTGACTGGTGTGGCTCAGTGGTTGGGTGCCGACTTATGAACCAGGAGGTCATGGTTCGATTCCCGGTCAAGGGCACATGCCCGGGTTGCAGGCTTGATCCCTAGCAGGGGCCATATAGGAAGCAGCTGATCAATGATTGTCTCTCATCATTAACGTTTCTATCTCTCTCTCCCTCTCCCTGCCTCTCTGAAATCAATAAAGATATATTAAAAAAAGAAGAAGAAATTTAGTGTCTGGTGAACATGTCAGATGCCAGCTAAGCTTACAGAGAGCAATCACTGTCCCAGTTGGCAAAGGTTTATTGAGCACTGAGCACTGAGCACTGAATAGAAAAGATGGTTTGTCCTCATGGAGTTTACACGCTAGTGGACTGCAGTGGACTCATTCCAGGCTGGGAAGAACAGGGGAGAACTCAAAAAGGTGGGGTTTACTATGACCACGAGGGATGGGCGCACTGTAGGGAGTCCAGAGGAGGAGGAGGCCCGCAGGCCAAACACTGCACGCGGCGAGGGGCAGAGCACGGGGCCCGCTCGGAGAGCAGGAAGGGACGAGGGCTGGGCGGCCTGAGGGGCCATGAGACCAGTGCAGCAAATGCTGTCTGTGTTGCTGTGGCCTGGCCCCGCGGGGAGACAATAAATTGGGTTTGGGGTCCTTTAGTAGGAAAGTGCAGACACAGGGTGTTTGTCTCTAGATGTGAGTGACTGGAAGATACGTGCCGGGGACTGTTAAACATTGTGGGCAGTGAGCTCAGAGAGTTTATGGGACAAATCACGCACCCACGCCGCCACCACACTCTGAGGGTCTGACACACTGACCCAGAGACGGCACTGAGAGAGAGGGGAGCTGTGGGAAAAGGAAAGAAGTGACCACAGTTTCAAGAGCAGGGCCCCCCTGCGGTGACTAGAAGTCGCATCAGTAAAGCTCCTCCCCCTGCACAGAGCTGGTGCTCCCGGAAGGATGGGGGAGCACACCAGCTCCCACCCCCAGGCCGTGTGCAGCGAGTGTTATGTATGTGCATAAGTGACAGAGATGCAAAAGGGGGTCCCCATGGCATGAGGCCTGATGGGCCCACTGGGTTCACGCAGGTTTAACGGCGTGGGATCTGTGGATGAGGCCGTGAGTTAAACATCATTGAAAACACATCCCATGGACCCGCCGAGTGCACGTAGGAAGAGGGGGTCCTTGCAGTCGCTAGGGCCTGAGCTGAGGGAGCCTGTCCTCTGCTCCCCCGGGGCCTCCCAGTGAGGCCTCCTCGGAGCAGGGGTGGGGTGGGGGTGTGTGTGGGGGTTGCGGGGTGGAGGGGGGCAGCGATTAGTGAGACAGCGAACACTCGGCAGAGCGATTCGGCTTCTTTTAAGTCCAACACAATTCCAATATTTTTAAAAAGCTTGCTCTCAACCCTCGAACCACTCCCTGGATCACCCACCCGGTGTTTATTTTGGGAACAGTTTAAGACAAGAGAAAAGCTATCAGAGTAAGTTAAACAAAAGCTGCTGATGGGGTTCCCTGTGAGTGGGAGGTTGAGTGGGGTGATTTCTAGGTTTCTTGCCAACATCATGATTCGAGGATTCTATTAATGCTTTCCTTCTGATCACAGTGACAGGCAGCGGGAGAATGCAGGAGGGACTGTTAGGACCGGGGCTGGAGGCGTGCACTGGAGGAATTCACTCGGACCAGAAGGCCCTGAGGAATGAGGGTCCTCAGCCTGGAGCTGACATACTGATGGCCAAGTTACTGCATTCGAAGTGCCCGGGAGGGTAGCGAGCTAACAGCAGCAACCACAGGTAGTTAAGGGACCGCAGTCACAGCAGATGCAAAGCAGGGAGAGTGGAGGAAGTACTGAGAAGGCAAACAAATCAAGAGCAAATGAAGCAACTTATGATAAACAAGCAAATATTAATTTCCCCTTTGGAATGAAGGGAAGATATATCATAAATTAAACTGCAACTTACAGTGCAAAGGAGGTTGTGGGAGTTCATGGGGCCTCTCTGCTGGGGAAGGAGGCGCCTGCCCGGGGTCTGTCTTCCCAGAGTGGCTTCCTTGTACCCCACATTGCAAGGTCTTCGCTTTTGCTCCAAACGTCTCACTTCCTTTTTCTTTCCTCCCTTCCCTGCTCTCCTTCCCCTCGCCCTCCCTCATTACTGACAGACAGATCGCTCCCATGTAGTCTACACAACCCTCCTTCATTTCCAAAGTAACCCACAACTCCGATTTAAAATGTACGATTGGATTTGTACTTTAGAAACATAGCTACCCACTGATTATTGCTTTGAAGAGAGAGCGCTCTCCTGACAGGCCCCCTGAGAACCAGGGGCAGGGAGGCAGGTATGGGGCCAGCACAATAACTTCATGCTGGTTGAGTCCCACAGAAACCAGAGACTCTGCTCTTACTAACCATCGCTGACCTGCTTCCTTCTTCGGAGACCATTGGCCCTCTCCTCAGTTCCCATCCCTAGCTTCCTCTCCCTTTGATAACAACCCCTCTGTTGATGTCCAACTCACTTTCCAAACCCCCTTGGGTCTAGACTGTATTTTGCTGGCTCTCTACTGACGTCTCCCATCCTCTCACTCCTTTTCCTCTGGGACTCACTCGCTGCCAGGTATGAACACTAGGCCAACTGCAGCCCCAGTCTCAAACTCCCTTGGGTTCTAGGTCCGAGTTCTCAAGGCTGATGAAGTATCTCTATTTGGATGCCTCAAATTGACTATAACCTACCCCATCCAAAATGGGGTTTCTTTCCCAATCACACCAGTTTTCCCAATAGAACCGTTATTTTTTTCATCTCCCAATAGGGACCCTCTGGAGTCACCTTTGCCCATCACATTTTCCCTGACCTCTCCAGGTGCTGCTTTCTTTGAAATGTACCTCATAGTCCCCTTCCCTCTTCATTCTCAGTATCACCACTCCCATGGCCTCGCCCAGATTGCCAACAGTCCCCTGCCTGGTCTTCTGCCTTGAATCTTTCCCCCTTCCCAATCTCATCTACAGACTGTGGCCCCACTTGGTTTCTAAACTGCTTTCATCACAGCAATTCCTTTCTCTAGAAGCAATTTGCGTATCACATGAAATCCAAATTCTAATTGCTTCCCAGGCCCCAGAGCAGCCATTCCCACCGCTTTGTCCCAATGTGTTCCTCTCAGTTCAATTCATAACTTCCTCTTCTTTTAGGCCAGGACCTTGACTTCTTACTCTACACTCTCGCGTGGGTTGCTTTCTCTATCTGAAATGCCTTTTCCCCTTTTCTATTCAAATTCAGACATCCACAGAGTTGAGTTCTACCCACTCCCGTTAGCAGTTCCCCCACGAGCCCCCCCCCCCGCCCCCCGCCAGGCTTCTGCTCAGTGACCAGCCCCAGACTGTGCTCTGTCACCTTGTCTGCTGCCACTCCACAAAGGGGGTCTTCTGTCGGACCATGTTTGCCTTTGCATCACAGACCATGATCATGCTCGGGTTGACCTGAATGCTCCTTCAGACCATGTCTATTTTGAGTTCTCACGTCACTGGTCCAAATGCCCAGGCCTTAGCTATGCTGAGCGTTCAGACCTCACCTCCAGCTTCCTCATCTCTACATACAGACAAGAACCTGAGCATACTGCCTTCAATCAAATGACCCCTGGCCACAATTCCCCTGCTCCCTAGATCCTCGCTCTTATTGGTTACATCATCTTGTCTCTGCCTGAAATTCAGTTTCTTTCCCTCAGGAACTTCTTTGGTGCATTCCAGAACTCTCTTCTTTTCCTTCATGCACCTCCGTTAAACTTGTAGCACTTTGATCTCCCCAATTAAGCCGGAAGCTTCTTGATGATACACTATGGCATCTTCTTTTTGAGGATGCCCACATCACTGAACAGTGTTATTATGTAATAGATGCTCAGCAACACACTGCTGATTGGCTGAGTTTGTCTCATACCATGCAACTGGCCATTCTTCCTCCAAATGCTCTTTAAGAGTTCTGGATTAGTGACCCAAGAGACTTGGGTTCTACACCTGACTTTGCCATTTATCTTCTTTGTGTTTCTGGTTGAGTTACTTAAGTGTTATGTGCCCAAGGTTACTCAACCATTAGATTGGTAATTCCTACCCAGTCACCTAATATATTGGGATCAACTGGGTGTCAATCTATGTGAAAGACTTAATCATAACTTTAATTCACTCACCCAGTCATTCAATGTATGCTCTGCAAATGACCAGGCTATTACAGGATGATGAACTAAGAGTATCTAATTTCACTGAGTTACTTTCATGGGTTAATTTCCACACAAAAGGGAAAAGCAAAAACAATATTTTCTTTATAGAAACCAACTTGTGAGAGATACAAATCAATTGGTTGCATCTGGTATGTGCCCCAACTGGACTGCGGATGGAACCTGCAACCCAGACAGGTGCCCTTGACTGGGAACCGAACCAGCGTCTCTTCTGCTGCGGCCAAACTCGAACCACTGAGCCCACCGGCCGGGGCGAGACCATCAGCCTCTGATGTGTAGAGGTGCTTATAAAGTGGGATCGATCTTGCTTTGCCCACTCCTAATTCCAAGCGTCCGTGACTCCAGCTGCCCCCTGCAGTCTTCTTCAGGCAGAACCCAGCAGGTGGCTAAGAGGCTGCTCTCTTTATAGTGGAAGGCTGGTCTCGGTCATGGCAGTCAGCCTTCCTCCAGGAGGGCTCTTCCTCTGAACCACAGAAAGCAGCTAACTACACAGCAGCATCCCAGGTGTCCAGGAGAGAAACTGGTTGGTTATACACATGGATGTTTTAGGGCAGGAGGGCTAATTCTTGCTGGGAACCATGGCTGGAGAAGGCTAGATGCCGACTGGTGGACATTTTCCTCACTAATGCATCAGTATATGGCTGGCCAAAACAACTGGGCACCCGTTTCTTTGCTGACACCGAGGGCAAGGGAGCCAGGAGGGACTTTCTTTACTGAAGAGCGTTACCTTAATGAACTCAGTTGCTTTTCTATGTCCTTGTCCACATTTCCTCCCTGCCCTACTTCTTTCCGGGGAGTATCCTTTTCCCAACCATTTCCCTGCCTCGCATCACAATCAGGCCATTCACACCAACTCTCCTCAGTAAGCACGCTCAGGTATGCATCTCATGCGGCTGAAGATTTACTGGGCACATCTGAACAGCAGTCAGTTCTTTCTGTACTCGGTCAAGTCAGAAGCAATCTTTAGCAAGTTCTTCCTTTTTGCCCAATTTCTCCAGTCCCTGAGACCCATCTCTGACCCCAGGCTGCAGCTGTAGCTTTTGTAAGTCTACACTGAGCTTCTTCCTCAGGTCCTAGTGTCCTGAGTCAGGTATCAGGTTAAAACGATCAGCCTGTCCCATGTCATTTGGTAGCTTCACAACAGGACTCCCACTTTCTCCTCATTCCCTGCCCTTGGACACACAGGCATTCCTGTGAAGGGTGTCGCTAGCCTGTGAACTGGGGGTTGGCTAGAGCTGTACTCTGCATCCTTTCTGCCCTTCCTTCCTGCCTTGCCTTTTTCTTCCTTTAATTCTTCCTGAACCCTCTTCACACTCCACCATCATACAGGGATACAGCTCATCTTTACTTAGTTTAGTCTCCTCTAAAATAGACCTGTTTATAGCTTCACAATACATCGCTGCATATTAAAACCACCATTTATACTTCAACTTCCTTATTTGTAATTTGAATATTGAAATCTAGAGTTCAAAAATCACCTTTGGATGGGTTATTTTGACAAGGAAACTTTATTAAATACAAACAGTTCACTGGCTGGCAATGCAAACTTTACCGGAAGGGCTCCCCACAGCCACAGAAGCTCCTACCTGAGCAGAGCCTCACCAGTCATGGGTGCTACTGTCTCCTGGGAAACCCACAAAGGGAGGGAGAGGGGACAAGGCAGCATTGGGGAAAGTACAAAAGCCTTTGAGGTTTCAAATGGGACATAGTAGATATATCAGACAAGTGAAAACGCGTTTTGACCTAGAGCCCCAGAACAAACTCAAATAGAATTTGCATGACCTCAGCTGGATTTGCCTATCATGTCTACCACAGGACATTGGCTTTCCCTACACATTATGATTCAGATTTTAGTGAAACCCTCTCTTTAAAAATAAAATGAATGATAAGTAGGATTGAAATCACTGTTTGCTCTAGGCCCATCAGGCACTGGGACAAAAACTGATCTGAGGCCAATGCACACAGCCCCATAATCTGGGCTGCTGTGGCCATGTGGCCTGCAGGCCTTCGTTAGGTTCATGAGTTGGACTTTGCACCTGTAATCACATGTTCTCAGCCAGGTGTTTCCAAATCCTACTTCAGGGGTTGAATTCATCTGTGACTCACGGTTCTTTTGGCAAGTGCTGAGAAGGGACTGAGAGCCACCTTCTGCGCGGGGCTAGCCAGTCTAGATACATAACAAGGAAAGACTTATTCCAAGAAACAGAAGACAGACGAGTTTCCCCGGCAGAGCTGGTGACAGAGAGACGGCCAGGCCCCAGATCTCGGCAGGAGATAGAAAGTGCTTTGAGCACCAAGAGGAGCTGCGTACATTGCCGGGGAAAAAACACAGACGCCCCCTTCCCAGGTCTGTGCTTTCACATCCAGGGGACCCGGCTTCTCACAGACACTCTTTATTCTGGATAGCAGCGGCGGCATGCTGGTGCGCTGACGCTGGCTGGGGACTTCTGTGGAATAAATACTGCCCCCATGGCCAGTTTAACTACTAGTTTGCAAAATTCCTGGTTACTTAACAATCGGCTCCTGAGAGCTGGTACGAGCCAGCTCCAGCACAGGACCGGATAATCCACACTGAGAAACCATGACGTACCCGTCTGGACTCAATATAAGAGGCTCTTCGTCAGAACCCCTGACAGCTGTCTACTGAACCTCTGCTTAATCCTCCGCTGATGAGTTGCTCGCCAGCCAAAATCTGCTTACCCTGGAGCTCCTTAAGAGGGCCCACTGGAGAGATCTGCCCGTCTGTGTGACTTCAACATATTTGCAGAGCTATCATGAACCTTCTCCATGCTAAACAAACATCCCCGATTCTTCAGCCGCTACCCTTCACACCAAAACTAAAACTGCAGCCCCCATAAAGTCAACATAAAATGTCCCAGATGTAACATGACAAAAATATGATACAATGAGACTATTACCTTCCTGTTCTAAATACAATGTTTTTCTTCCTCTGTCTTGAGATGGCATCCTTTTGACCACTCATCCTTATATAACTCTCTTAAACCTTTTCCCCTTCCCAAAGTCTCTTATTAGGATAGATTATCCCAATTAATTCACGTTTGCCCTATCATTTATTTCAGAGAGGAAGGGAGAGGAAGAAAGAGAGAGAAACATCAATGATGAGAGAGAATCATTGATTGGCTGGCTCCTGCACGCCCCCCACTGGGGATTGAGCCCACAACCCAGGCATGTGTCCTTAACCAGAATCGAATGTGGGACTCTTCAGTCTGCAGGTCGACGCTCTATCCACTGAACCAAACCAGCTAGGACCATTAACTGATTCTTTAAAAAAAAAAAATCCGAACTAAGACTCTATCATTCTTACTAAACGTTACATGGTTATCTTGGGTCATGCTTCTGTCCTATTGTGATCTTTTTCAATGTTGATTCTATCATCCAGGAACTTAGTTATTCTTTCAAAGTTTATGTTACCCACAAACTCTGCACAAGCCTTTTATGTCTTCACTGGATTCACTCCACAGATGGCATCCTGTGACACGCTATGAGACTTCCTCTCGGTGGAACTGTTCTTGAACAGGCTCTTTGAGTGTGGTCTCCCCACCTGCTAAGATCCACCCACCTCCACCACTGCCCAGCCTGCATTTCTCCATCTCTCTCCAAGAATGTCAAACATTTGCCAAATTCTAAAATTTAGAGTGTACTTTCACCAGAAAAGCACTATCGAAAGGTAAGGATTTGCCCGTTATCTCCCCCTGCAGATCTGTTTCTTCAAGAATGCTATGAAGAAAATAAATGAGACCCACTTGGCATGCTCCTTCTCGGTCAAGTCACATGGGCACCTTGTGATTGTTCCGTAGTTTCTTATAAACCACCTGCCAGATACCGCCGATTAGAATCTTCCTGGAAATTAATGACCAGTTTACCCTCAGGTTCTTAGCAGGGCTCCTGCAAGCCTTCCCCAGCTCTCCCCTGTGCACTATTGTCAAGTCTCTTCCCTGGGCATCAGAGCCCCTCTGTCACCTGGCCCACCATCCACCCGCCGCCACACCCTGCTGTCTAACCACCACCTGCCCTCCTTCTTGCTAACACCTCCCTGGGCCCATAAACTCTCCCTGCTTCCTGCCCGGCCAATTCCTATCTGATCTTCAAGATGCAGCTCAAGCCCGTCCTCCATGAAGCTTTTCTTCTCAATTCTGGCCCTTACTGACCTTTGCCTTCATTAGAGATAATTCCCTGACATGCTCCCAGTTGTGGATTCACAGAATAATGGCCTTTACGACTGTAAGGCTGGACCGAGATCCCTGGAAGGAGCTCTCTCGGTAGCTCTGATGGAATTTACACTCACAGAAGCAGCAAGAGCAGAGCTGCAGAGCCACGGGCCTGCCACTTGGAGATGGAGGACGTCATGGCTTCCTCAGCTGCTTGAGGTTCATTTCAGATAGACTCTACTGAAGGTTCTTTAGCTAAAGGGCATATAAACCATAACCTAACTGATGGGTGAGGAGAGGCCTCAGGCAGGGCTGGTCTTAACGCTATGTATATGCTTAGGGACCAAACCAATCCTATCTAATAAAAGAGTAATATGCAAATTTGACTGTACCTTCGCTACACCCACAAGCCACTCCCACCAGCCAATCAGGAGTGTGGGGGCGTGGTCGAGGTGGCCCTGGCCTAGGGGGCGTGGCTGAGTCGGCCCAGGCCTGGGGGTCATGGCCAAGGTGGCCCTGGCCTAGGGGGCGTGTCTGAGGCAGCCTGGGCCTGTGGGGGCATGGCCTAAGGTGGCCCTGGCCTGGGGGGTCGTGGCTGAGGTGGCCTGGGCCTGGGGGGGCGTGGTTGAGGTGGCCTGGGCCTGGGCGGGGGCGGGGGCGCCAAGCCCTGTGCTAGCCGGGGGTGAGCTGGCTGGTGGTAAGGCCCTGGCTGGAGGGGTGGGGGGGCGGGGCTGGGAATGGAGCCAGCCATCTGCCCCATTGCAGGGCGATGGCGCGATGCCCAAGGCCTAAAGCCTCGGCCAGTGGGCTCCCAGTATGTGTGAGGGGGCAGGTTGGGCTGAGGGATCACCCACTCCCAGTGCACGAATTTCGTGAACCAGGCCCCTAGGGTTAAACAGTAGCTTCAGATAAAACTGGGTTCCTGAGACACTAGAAACAAACAACCAACCAAACAAAAACATGTAAAAGTTCCATTCAACTGGACGGTGGCTGAAATGTCACCTTGTGAGATGAGCACTTCCCACCCTCTGGAGCCTAGAGACAAAGTAACTGATGAGAAGCCACAAGCCTAGAACCCGCCCGAACTCTGTCTCCTGGTTCTCTCACACCGCCTGATCTTCGTTTCAGGAGCACCCAAGAGCTTCTTCTTTTCACGCCCTCCAGCGAGTGCCGCAGGCAGACTGAAGCGTGCGGGGCTCCAGGAGGCTGCTCCCTCCTCACACTTGCTCACTTGCTTCAGCGCCACTCTCTTTCATGCCGGACCACCGACTTCTGAACTGAAAATACCCCTCCCCTCAGTCACCCTGTTCTCCTCTTCCTTTCCCCTGCACCTGCTTTCGCCTGCCCTCGTTCTCAGCTACCCCAACGAGCGCTGGTCCTGCAAACTCTCCTCCCCGTTCCAACAAGGCAGCCCTGTCCTCACTGCTGTGCGACTTAGGAGGCACCAGAGTCTGCCCTGCTGGCCGGGAAGAGGGTCTGAGGCCACACTGTGCTGCCCTTCTTCTTCCTCCCCCATTAACATAACCCTCCTCTTGACTTCCAGCTGCTCTCCTGCATATTAATGCATCCAAAGCACAAAACATGGACAGATGTAACCTCTGTCCTAATTGCTCCTGAATCCTATCCCTTAATTGTCCACAGGAACATCCTCCTGGCACTTACAACACAGGCAGCTCGGAATCCCTTCTCTGATATCGCAGGGACCCTGTCCCCAGCTTATCACCAACACCAGCCTAACAGCGGTTTTCGAGGCTTAACATTCCTTTCGGCTCTTTCCCCAGCGGCCTTCCTTCTTATCTCACATCCAATATAAAACCCAGCAGACTCTTCCGTGCCTCCGCCTTTGCTGCGCGTCCCCATCCTCCAAGCAGACACCCCAGCTATGCAGGCTGACCCAGTCTCCTGGCTGGACTCCTGTCCTAGCCTCCAGGCCACATTAATCATTCAGCCCGCAGCACAGTCACCATTTTTATTCTATCGCCCACTTGCCAAAATCTACAACTGCTCTTTATTCTCCTCACATTACCAAATGCATCCCCTTTAAATTAGCACCTGGTACTCAACTTTCTCTTATGTGCAGGCACTCCACCTGCTCGCTCAGGCCATCTGCTGAGGTAATCGGACCCTGTCACTCATTTGTTCAGATCACCCCACACTCGGTTCGGTGCAAATGCTTATGGAGTCCCTGTCCTTCCCACGCTCAGAGAACGTTCGTCAGTTGTTTCCAATTAGACTGTAAGCTCTTTAAAATCAGAGAGCAGATTTTAAAAAAATTTCCCTTTAAATTTTTAAAAATTATTATTAACATGGATATGCCCAGATGTTGCTTTCAAGATTGCAATTACTCGGTAGGTCCTGCTGATGGGCAGCAACTATTAGGAGCCAAAAGCCAATTTCTTCCTTTTTAAAAAATATGTTTTTATTGATTCCAGAGAGGAAGGGAGAAGGACAGAGAGACAGAAATATCAATGACGAGAGAGAATCATTGATGGGTTGTCTCCTGCACACTCCCTACTGGGGATGCCCTTGACCGGAATGGAGCCTGGGACCCTTCAGATGGCAGGCCGACGCTCTATCCACTGAGCCAAAGCAGCTAGGGTCAGAAGCCAATTTCTATAAGGACTAGCAATAACACCCAATCCAAAATATATCAAGAAAAGGATAGAGCATGTTTCTGAAGGCTGTGATTTTTATAATAATTTACTGGAATACACAAACATTTTACCTGTTCAGGACCTCTTTACTTTGATACAAAAGTCAAGAAGAGTACTCGTTAAATCAGAGTGTTAAATGAGGTGGTTAAGTGTTGACCTATGAACCAGAGTCATGATTCGACTCCCGGTTGCGGGCTCAATCCTTAGTGCGGGGCGTGCAAGAGGCAGACAATCAGTGATTCTCTCTCATCATTGATGCTTCTATCTCTCTCTCCCTCTCCCTTCCTCTCTGAAATCAGTAAAAATGTATTGAAGAAAAAGAAATGGGGTGGAAATGCCAAGCTATTCTTTAACTCACAACCTAGTGACCCTGGGCTCAGGCTTCTGAGATGGGAAGGGGGCTGGCTGTGGCCACCCCCACGAGGCAGGCCATGGCTGTGATAACACAGAAAACCCAAGACTCGCTGGAACCATTAAGGACCCTCTGGTACTTCTAAAAGTCAAAGGTCAGGTGGCCAAATGTCAGTTGTGTCCTGGCAAATGTCATCTTCTTTCTTGAGGTTTTAACTAGGCAGATAAGACATCAGAGAATGAACTGTGCCCATGTGTAAAGGACTTGGTGGGGGCTAGTGAGGGTCTCTCAGAAGACGCAGTCATTCTTTCAGGGCGCCACACACGGTGTCGTTCTCTGTTAAAACTGCTGACACACCTTCTGCTTGGTGACAGCACATGCAGTCACTGATGGATCCCTTCTAGTCCCCCAGCCAGTGCTTTGTAACAAAGAGAGAATATAGTAGGCAACTTGGCGACAATATAAAAAAACTAAATAAGAAATCCATCTTGCTAGTCTAACACAATAATTTTTATTTTAATTTTTTTAAGTCCTCACTCGAGGACATGTTTCCATTGATTTTCAGAGAGTGGAAGGATAAGAAAGAGAGAGAGGAGAAAGAGAGAGAAAGAAACATCAATGCAAGAGAGAAACACCAATCAATTGCCTCCTACCCACTCGATGACCGGGGATTGAACCTGAAACCCTGAGTTGTGCCCTGACCTGGAACCCAACCCACCACCCTTCAGTATAAGAGGCAATGCTCCAACCAGCTGAGCCACCTTGGCCAGGACTCACTTAAATTTTTATATTACACTAGAGGCCCAGTGCATAAAATTCGTGCATGGGGGTTGGGGAGCAGGGGATTGTCCCTCAGCCCAGCCAGCACCCTCTCCAATCTGGGACCCCTCCAGACTGCCTGGGATCGGGCCTAAACGGGTAGTCAGACATCCCTCTCACAATCCAGGACTGCTGGCTCCCAACTACTTGCCTGCCTGCCTTCCTGATTGCCCTTAACCCCTTCTGCCTGCCAGTCTGATCACCCCCTAACCACTCCCCTGCCAGCCTGATTGATGTCTAACTGCTCCCCCGCCAGCCTTTTTGCCCGCAACTTCCCTCCTCTGCCAGCCTGGTCACCACTAACTGCCTCCCCTGCAGGCTTGATCACCCCCAACTTCCCTCCCCTACTGGCCATCTTGTGTCCACATGGGGGCAGGATCTTTGACCAAATGGGGGCAGCCATCTTGTGTGTTGGAGTGATGGTCAATCTGAGTATTACTCTTTTATTAGGTAGGATAGAGGACTGGTGCATGGGTGGGGGACAGCTAGTTTGCCCTGAAGGGTGTCCCCGATCAGGGTGGGGGTTCCTTTGGGGTGTGGGGTGGCCTGGGCAAGGGGCCTGTGGTGATTTTCAGGCTGGCCACGGCCCCCAGTGACCCAAGTGGAGGCCCTAGTATCTGGGATTTATTTATGTTCTACAACTGAAACTTTGTAGCCTGGAGCAGAGCCAAGCCTTCTGTTCGCTCCGTGGCAGCAGCCATTTCTGTTGGGACATTTACCTTCAATAATTGAAACTTTGTAGTCTTAAGAGGAAGCCTAGGCTGGCCATGGCTGTAGAAGCTTGGCTTCGTCCATCACCGGGGCAACCCTAGCCTCTGCTCTCTCCAGTTCCCTGGCTGCCGCCATTTCTGTTGAGATATATATATCTTCTATAATTGAAACTATTAGCATTGAGTGGAGGCCTAGTCTGGCAAGGGCAGGCAGAAAGCTTTGCTTCCTCCATTGCCAGGAAAACCCAAGCCTCCCTCCTGCTCTCTGTGGCCGCAGCCACCTTGGTCAGGGGTTAAGTTGCATATTGCTCCTGATTGGCTGGTGGGCATGGCTGGTGGGCGTGGCTTGTGGGTATAGCAGAGGTGCAGTCAATTTGCATATTTCTATTTTATTAGATAGGATAGTTATATTCTTAGTACATGTACAATTTGTGTCCTTTCATCACTTCACAGCTTATTCTCATATACATTTGCTCCCCCCCCCTTAAAATATTTATTGATTTTAGAGCAATAGGGAGAAAGAGAAAGAAAAAGAAATACTGACTTGTTGTTGCACTTATTTATGCACTCATTGGTTGCTTCTTGTATATGCCCTGACTGGGGATGGGTCCCGAAACCTTGGAATAGGAGATGATGCTCGAACGACTGAGTACCAGCGAGGGCTACTTTTGGTCTTTATATTTATAATCCAGAGTACCAACTATTAATATTCTGTTTTTCAAACTTTTATTCTTCATTGCTAAGTGCTGATTTTGGTTGTGTCTAATCAATATTTAGAAGCAACAGTTGGATAACCATAGATATGTATACAACTTTAAAAAATAAATTACTAATGGAAACTAAAGAGAAAATAAACAAATGGGACTATATAAAAATAAAAGCTTCTGTACCGCAAAAGAAACCATCAACAAAATAACAAGAAAGCCGACTGCATGGGAGAACATATATTTGCCAATATTATCATCAATAAGGGTTTAATCTCCAACATTTACAGCAAACTCATACAACTCAACAAAAATAAGATAAACAACCCAATAAAAAAAATGGGCAATGGCCCTAAATAGACACTTTTTAAAAGAGGACATAAGCAAGGCCAAGAGACATATGAAAACCTGCTCAAAGTCACTGATTATCCAAGAGATGCAAATCAAAACAACAATGTGGTACCATCTCACACCTGTCAGAATGGCTTTCATCAACAAATCGACAAATGACAAGTGCTGGTGAGGATGCAGAGGAAAAGGAACCCTCGTGCACTGCTGGTGGGAATGCAGACTGGTGCAGCCAGTGTGGAGAACAGTACGGAGTTTCCTCAAAAACTAAAAATAAAGCTCCCATTTGAGCCAGTGATTCCACTTCTAGAAGTATATCCCAAGAAATCAGAAACACCAATCAGAAAGAATATATGCACCCCTATGTTCATAGCAGCACAATTCACCATAGCTAAGATTTGGAAACAGCCTAAGTGCCCATCAGCAGATGAGTGGGTTAAAAAATGGTGATACATCTACACAATGGAATACCACACTTCGGTAAAAAAGAAGGAATTCTTACCAGTTGCAATAACATGGATGGAACTGGAGAGCATTATGCTAAGCGAAATAAGCCAGTCAGAGAAAGATAAATATCACATGATCTCACTCATTTGTGGATTATAATGAACAACAGAAACTGGTGAAGAAAAACAGATCTAGAGACAGAGAAGTACTGATCAGATGCTCAAACCTCAGAGGGAAGGTAGGGGAGGATGGGAGTAAGGGAGAGAGAGATCAACCAAAGGACTTGTATGCATGCATATAAACCTAAGCAATGGACACAGACACAAGGGGGTGAGGGCATGAGTTGGGGGGTATTACGGGGGCAATGGGGGGCAATAAGACACATGTAATAATACCTTAATCAATAAAGAAAAAAAATGCAAAAAAACCCACATAAAAATAAAAAAATAAATTACTTATTATTTTAAGGAACAAGATATCAAGTAAAAAAATATAAGACCCTAGAGCTGGTTTGGATAGAGGGTTCGTTGGTCTGTGGACTGAAGGATCCTGGGTTTAATTTTGGTCAAGGACACATGCCCAGATTGTTGACTCAATCCCCAGTGGGGGTTGTGCAGGAAGTAGTCAATTAATTATTCTCTCTCATCATTGATGTTTCTCTCTCTCTCTCCCTCTCCCTTCCTCTCAGAAAACCATAAAAATATATTTAAAAAATATAAGGATATTTATGGCTGCTGATATGATTTGTTAAAATGACCTTTAGAAGGATTGCATAAATAAACTAGTTTTAAATTTAATTTTATAATTTTTGATCCACCTCTGTGCTGAGTCACTGCTGCAGGATCCTAAAATAGTGACTCCATTTCAGAAATGGCATCGACTTGTTGGCTTTTATAATAAAACAACGACAAAGAAAGAGCTCTTTAAAAAAATTGCCATAGTCCCAAGAAAAAAAACATACTGGTTAATTTCCTTTCTACAATAGGACAATCTGGTTTCATGTGTAATAAGTAGTAAAAAACATTCTATTTTACTTTGGGTTACCTTTTAGGTATGCAGGGTGAAAGCATTTATTTGCATATGATACACATTAATAAAAATCAACAATATCTTATGCAACAATAGTTACATAACCTCAATATTAACCGAATAATCCGATTACTGTTAAATGTTGTGGGCAACAGACATGATTTACATTTTATTTACTTAGGTGTCTGGTGAGACATCTCTTGCTGGAAGCACTGATAAATGTGTTTCATCACATGTATTTCTTCTAGATTGACTAGAAGAAATGAACAAATTATGGCTTAATTTTGTGATGAAGAGTTGCAAATATTTATTCAGATTTTCTGGGCCTGTCCAGTTAATGTTAAAATTGCACATTAGACTGTGTATTAGCTGATCTATTTAGCTGAGACAAAATCCAGCTTGGAATTCAAGTGATTAAAAATGGTAAAGTGCCCTAGCTGGTTTGGCTCAATGGATAGAGTGTCGGCTTGTGGACTGAAGGGTCCTGGATTCGATTCTGGTCAAGGGCACATGCTAGGATTGCGGGCTTGATCCCCATCAGAGGGCATGCAGGAGGCAGCCAATCAATGATTCCCTCTCATCATTGATGTTTCTATCTCTCTCTCCCTCTCTGAAATCAATAAAAACATATTTAAAAAAATGGCAAAGTAAAAAAGAGCTGATGGCAGTCTTTTATTCCTCTAAATGTAACTATTTACATCGATTGGCTTTTGTCTAGATGCCACTCAAATGTCAAGATATTTTAAAAATAATCAAATAACTAAAGAATTCAAGTAGCAGGGTCACTCTAACCTGTTCCTTCTGTAATGCAGTGAATTTACAAAAGGGCAGATTCAATTTTCTTATCAAAAACAAGAAAACCAAGGACGGGCCTTAAAATCCCTTCCTTTGAGTTAATCCCTCCAGCTAACAGCTACACTCAAACATTGAGGGCTTATCGTCCTGGGCACGCAGTGACCTTTCCGGGGGAATCTCAGAGCCCTCTTCCCACCCTAGGGGCTGCAATCTACCCTCCAGACCTGTGGGTCACTGTGCACTCAGCCTGCTTTTAAGACATTTAAAAGGATGAACCATAAATAGAAGCCATGATCTCTCACTTGGAGAAGGTGGCGATCTGGCAGGGAAGAAAAAACCCAAGAAGGGAGATAGCTCTGCTTGTGATTCCACATAATTAAAGACAGAGGCAACATCAACAAGCCAGTTTTTCTTTTGTAGACTGAGAGAGAAAGACCTTAAAAGTCGTCTTCTTAAATTCAGCCTCGCAAGACTCATTTGTGAGAAAGAAAACAAGACTGTAACGATCTCAAAAAATTATCTGTTGAGCACGGTTCTTACAGGGGTGAAATTTGGCAAATGGAGAGATGACCATGAGACCACCTAAATGAAACGGGAAATTCCTGTCTCACCAAATTGGGTCACGAGCAACAATACTATCAGTCACCAAAAATTTAGAGATGAAACCTAGAATATATTAATAACAGATTATATCTCACAAAAAATTCAACAATGCTGGGGGCAGTCCACAAACATAAATGTGTTAGTATGGCTTTTAGAGGAGATGGATTAAGTATAAAGAGCTATTGATGGCAGTCACATGGCAATGAGGTCAACACCACAGCCAGGCACAGGCATACCCAGAGCTGCATTTTTCACTGGGATGATCAAGCTTCATTTACTTCTGTAACACCCATCATTTTAACCTCTTAGGTATGGAGAGGTCAAGACAGAGCAAAATATAGCACAATTAACAGGTTAAATCTATTTGTCACTAGATTTACTAACGATTTGGTTTAAATTACTCTCAGATTGCTCTCAGACATTTGACAAGTGAGAAGTGACACAATAAAAGCGAACCATTTCCAACTCTCATGATTGTGTCGAGACTGGCCTGACAAGGTTCAGAAGTCACACAAGGCTGTGCTCCCACAAGCCGGCACCGTTCATGTCATGGTTGGAAGCCCCTCCCTGGGTCTGTGCCCTGATTGAAGATTGCGGAAGCCCTCCGCCTGGCTCTTTGTGTGGGAAGAGCCACATCATGTAATTATTGGTCATTCCTGTTGACTGCAACAAAGGAAGAGAGAGAGAGAGGGCCCCATATTCACATGATTTTTTTTTCCAGCCAACTTTAAATATCTCTAGTTTTGATTACAACTTGAAAAATAACACTTTTAAACCCTACAATTTAAGACAGTGAACCAAGAGAGTAATCTATGACAGAAAGAACATTACAGTAGTTTTATGATACTTGAAAACAAAGTATTACAGCTGTAATTCAGTGACGAGAAAATTGGCCCGTCAAACACTAATAGCGGATTATAAAAGTAAAAGGGAGAATAATTAAAAGAAATAGTAATTATACCAAAGACAGGTTTACAGAAAACAACACTGGCAAACTTTGTATTTATAGACTTACTTGAAAAGAACCGCCAGTGTGACAATTTCTCTAATATTGTGATTGGTAGGTACCCCTCGTCATGCCAGTCTCTATACAAACACCGCTGAATGCAGATCAGAAAATTAAAGCCGATTGAGAACTATCTATATGATCTGTGTGCCAAAATGGATTACATTCTCTTAAAGTTCTTTTAGCTGAGAGTTAAGTTTTAATGAAATCACCTGACTTCAATGCATTTATTAGAAATGGGCATTGCCAAACTCCTAGGCATTGAATGGGATAGTTCAGATGGGCAGTGCCAAAATTTTTAATTATTCCCATTGGTTCACTATTTATAGCTCTAGCTTACACTGAGGCATTGAATTTTGACATTAAAATACATCATTCTGGATTTTTAAAGAAAGATTTTTACTGATTTCTTATAGTTTTTCTATAGCTCATTCTGTCATTCATTCATTTATTCATTATTCACTATTTATCTCGTGACCATGATGTATGCTGGGCATTGTTTTATTTTTCTGTTTTAAGCTACTGATTTTGTGGTATTACAGCAGCATTAGGAAGCTAGCACATTTGCATGTCTGAGAGATCACTGCCTCCCCTCCCCCCCAATTACAGTGGATATTTAATATTATTTTATATTAGTTTCAGGTGTACAGCAGAGTGGTTAGACAATTATATAATTTGCTGGGCATTGTTTCAGATGCTAGAGATAATACAACGAATAATATAGGTGTACTCCCTCTAAATGTCTCTGTCTTCATAAAATTTATAGTCTCTCCTAACGCTTGAATGCTGACAGAATTGACTAGCTTCTGACTTACTGATTTACATTTATTTAAATTGGCATGAAATTATAAAATATATTTGATAGGGAAGACCCGTTAAGTTTATAAGAACAACTGGGAAAGTTCTAACTATGTCATATCAACTAACCATTAACTACTGTAAAAAAAAAAGTCAGTTCAAGTCCTGACTTCAGAACAGGAGGACTTCAAAACAGTAAAAGCAAAATTTTTATTAATCCTGGGGACCAATTAAGCTCATTGAACCAGAATCACAATTTATTTTATCACTGTGGACTACCTCAACTTTAACTCCTACTGTACTTATGAAGAATTTACACTTTTATTACCTCATCTTTAACGCCTATTATATTTGTAAAGAGTTCACACCTGTACTATTCTCACTGTGGTATGACTTAATATTTTATAACTTACTCAGTATCCTTGCAAAAAAATAATGTAAGTTGGAACAAAGCCCACAAAGCAAACTTTTTCACCTGCAATAATAAAAAGAAAACATTTTAATAGCAATAAACCTGCCTAGAACAGAAAGTCCCAGTGGTTAGAACAGTGGTGATGAGAAAAGCACTGGTTAGAACGTTTTTTAAAAATGAAAACAAAAAAGGGGGTTGGGGTGGGGTAGGCAGAGGATGGCCACCAAATTATATTAAAAACCTCCAGTTATCCCCCCAGCTCTGGGGTCCATGGAGAGGGCAGTGGGCTGAGGATGAACGGTGAATGCAGGAGACCGAAAGACAGTGAGTTTGGAAACAAACAGGAGCACGCTGGCTAGCAACACACGCAGACAGTCAGGCAGGCTTCTGACCTTGACAGTGATGTAGTCTCGCTCTCATTCAGACTGTCAGTTCTCTCTCTCCCACAGAGTGGAAAAGGCAGCCACCAGTGCTTCTGAAGACCGCCAAATCCCCCCTTGAGCAGCAGCCCTGACAGGCCTGGCTTCCTTTTGTAAAACGAAATGTTGGAAGATGAGTGCTGGGGAAGTCTTTGGAGCCAGAGGTCTGTTAGGCCATCTGTGTGGGGGCTCCTGGGCTAGGGGGAGGAGGGGGCATAAAGAGATACAGGCTGAGCTGGCCCAGGTGTTTACCACCTGAATTCTCACACGTTTCAAGTGGGTCTTCTCTACCCTTCCATCTACAATGGGGATAGGTAACCTGAAGGAGCCTGTTTATTTCCAGCACATTGTTTTGCACAGAGGAAAGCCCATTAGCACAGGATGTTCAAAAACTTGTGTGGTAGATATTAACTGTAAATGTCACAGAGAAGCTAAGCTATAGAGAGCCAAAGACAATAATGATGCAATAGCTAGAAGTCATGTGGTATGCCAGGTTATAAGGACTTCCCTACACTCTCTCCTCTGATCCTCAGAGCAGCGCCCGGAGTCCAGTCATCAGCTCAGTGAGGTGAGATTTCACACTATGCAAAATAAGAGGAGATTTTTGTTTTTGATCTTTTAATCCTTTTCCGTGATCCCCCACATAAAGCAATAAGAAAATGAAATGCTACACGATACGGTATTGACTAGGTAAAATGATGACAGAGAGAGGAGGTGGAGATAGCGGGCCCATCTGGAGGGTGAGATGTAAGCTGAGCCTGAGTGCTGAGGGGGGCCTTTGTGGGGAGAGGAGGAAAAGCAGCGCAGGGACAGCAGCCCCGTGACTGTGTGGAGAAGGGTAACAACGGACTCCAGGCAGTATGACGGAGCCCAACCCTACCCACCAAACCTGGTGCGGCCCAATAAGTGGCTCCTTTCAAGGAAGACAAATGAACACAGTGATTAATCATATTAATCAGTTAGTCTTCTGTTTTCAACATCAATTCCCAGAGCAAATTAATTACTTCATTAAGTAGGAGATTCTCCCTTGATTTCGGTCATTAATGAATATTACTAAGAAAAACCAGATCTGTATTTCCAAAATGTTGGCATTTCATACCCTTGATAGGGCTTAGGGTCACGATGAGAAAGAGGGGCTAGGGCTGCACTTGAGGCTCCAGCCCCCGCCATGACCTTCCCTCCCTCCACCAGGCTCTGTCTGTAAGAATCTCCAACTGAACTGCCCTTCAAGTCCAGATGCTGCAGCATCTGCCACTATCAGCTTTAAAACTAACATTGGAATACTCTCGCCTTGACTGTATTTGCACTGTCTAATTTTAGATTTATTGTACCAAAATGACTGATGTGGGCTTAACTGTTTTATCTGATGAATGTGGGTGGATCAGACAGACAGATGCTTGCTCCTACAATTATTAGCCTGATGTATTCTGACTAATTTATAGAATGAGTTAGGGGATGTTTTCCCCAACCTCATATCTTGCTCAGTGTCTGTGTCATCACGAAACATTTTGAAAGGACTAGTTATGCTCAGAATATTACTCTAACCACTGAAAGAGGTGTGGCTGGCCTCTGGGAACTGAGATAGGCCTCAGGTTGTAAGATAGAACACTCATCGACGTACAATAACTCTAGAAGTAAGGGTGTAACCAGTGGGTGGGGCTGACTTGAGTTTTCTGGAAGGAACTGAAGGTGGACTCCTGCCCCAACCTAGTGATGAGAATGAGGAGATGTCTGTAGCCCAGGGGACAAGTGTGCTAAGCCAACTCTTAGATGTGGAAACAGCCCAAGTGCCCATCAGCAGATGAATGGATTAAAAAACTGTGGTACATCTACCAGTGGAATACTACGCTGCTGTAAAAAGGAAGGAATGCCAACCATTTGCAACAGCATGGATGGACCTGGAGAGCATTATGCTAAGGGAAATAAGCTAGTCTGAGAAAGATAAGTATCTTTCTTATACTTATGATCTCACTCATTTGTGGAATATAATGAGCAACATAAACTGATGAACTACAATAGATCCAGAGACACAGAAGCATCAAACAGACCATCAATCCTCAGAGGGAGGACAGGAGTCGGGGGGTGGGGAGGGGGAGGAGTGGTAAGAGAAGAACCAAAGGACTTGTATGCCTGCATATAAGCATAACCAACTGATGGACATAGATAGTAGGGGGGTGAGGGCATGTGCTGAGGGGTAGGAGTGGGTAGGGAGAGGTCAATGGGGGAAAAAAGGAGACACATGTAGTACTTTCAACGATAAAGGATTAAAGAAAAAAAAAGAAAAAAAGACTCACAATTATGTGCTTTCCTCAGTGATGCTTGGAAGCTCCTGACTGGTTCTCTCTACCCGGCTCCTTCCCCAGTATGAATCACTCCCACAGTAACTTTCCGAAACCAGACCTCCCATCAGTTCAGTGCCCTGACCAAGAGGACCGAGTACCACCTTCACGTTACAATACGGCCCTCAGGTAACTGCATTTATCCTCGTTATCCCCCTAGGCCTGTGGTCGGCAAACTCATCAGAGCCAAATATCAACAGTACCACGACTGGAATTTCTTTTGAGAGCCAAATTTTTTGAACTTAAACTCTATAGGTAGGTACATTGTTATTAATTTAAATTAGGGTACTCCTTCAATTGCACTGTACATGTGCGCCTGCATGTGGTATTTTATAGAAGAGCCACACTCAAGGGGCCAAAGAGCCGCATGTGGCTCGTGAGCCGCGGTCTGCCGACCACTGCTCTAGGCAGAGGGCAGCAGTCTTTTTACAAAGGGATAGACAGTAAATACTTTTGGTTTAGCAGGCTCTATGTTGCAATTGCTCACCTCTGTTGACATAGCACAGAAGTGGCCACTGATACCTGGGAAACAAGGGGATTGGTTGGCCTGCAGGCCATGGTTTGCAGATCCCTTCACAAAGACCCCGCAGTGAACCCTTGGCTGTCCCCTCCCTCTGGGCCTTCCAGCCAAAGACCAGTTTCTTCACACTCACTTCTGACCGACAGTCATACACTTCTTCTGCCCACCTCACAGGCCCCTCCACCCCAACCTTTCCTGCTCTCCCCACCAGCTCCTCCAGCAGACCTCTGTCCCCACTTTGCCCAGCACCTGCCGAGTGCTGGGTATGTGAAGTGGAAGGCAGGCTCCTGAGTGTGGGCATTATGATCCAGCAGGGTCCGCGGACAGGCGGAAGGTACCCTTAAGAGAATGAAGGTCGCCTGGCAACCTTCCTACAGTGAAACTCACACGCTTGTTTTCACACCAGACCTCACACCAGTCCTGGCACCCAGTGGGCACTCCTGAACATTTACTAAATTCAAAGAAAGAAAATTTAAATTAATAGTGCCTTCTGTCTACCTCACACATGAATACAAATCTTAGAACCCTCGAATTTCTTGACGAGTTGAAGTACTACGTTAAGGCGAGAGAAGGGAGCTTCAAAAGAACAGGATGGGGAAAGAAACGGAACGAATAGAGCTAGCGGCTGGCAAACACATATATTTTTGGCATGTACATTAGACAACAACAGCAAAACAACTAATTCTGTGACCATCCTAGTAGCCAGATGGAGTGCCGTTCATTTAGGGTAACAGCGAGTCTGACTGAGGTTCTCTCTAAGGCGATGTGGCTACTCCGAGGAGATGAGAGAAGTGTGAGTGCAGCCATGGAATCGGCTCAGGAACACCATGTGTGTGCAGGTACCAATCTTCAAATGAAACCACCTATCAAACCCTCTTCACGGGGCACTGCTAGTTACAGCTGTGCTGTCCCTGCTGGGTGGAAATTCCACGAGAGCTTACAAAACCTTGTTAGAAGCAATAAAAATTCCTGGCCAGTCATTATTTGTCATTCAGTGCATGTTAATACTTCTTTTTGTTTTCCTACTGAAGCTTGAAATTAACACGTTTCTTGTTTATTTGTTCATTTCTGCATCCTTGTCAGCTCATCTCAGGATTGCATTTTGTTAGTTGGCTGCCGCAGGGCTGAGTCAAAACACTCAAAGACCCCCCCACACGCTGACTGGAAAAGGCTGTGCATGAAAACACGTTTGTTTTTTATCTCTCAGAAGTAGAACACTCAGCTGAGAGCAAACACTGAACACCTTGGAGGCCTTCATCAAGGATTGTTTTGACACGGGCATTAGCTCTTCACCACCTCCAAAGCAGAATCCTGGGGGAGCAAAGCTTTCTGCAGATGACGCCCAAGCACAGTGAATGGGTGTGACAAGCAGGGGAGCGAGGGTGAGCACCCAAGTTTTTTGGGATAAAAGGATCTCTGAAGAATGCTCCTGGCTTTTAAGCAGAATTTAGTGAAGGTTAGCATTTTCAAACCACTCTGGACAAAGAAAGTCCCCTCTGCCCCAGGGCTGTGTGTGGGATTCCACAGGCTCCCCCTCTTCCTCTTCCCGAGGGCCCGCCCCCAGAGGGCCTCCTCCCCACGGGAACCCCAATTTATACCCCAGATTAGCTGGTGCCCAAACAGCTAGCAAGCTGGGCCCTTCAGCAGGGAGAGCCCTCCCCTGGGTGGAGCACTTTGACTTACGTTTCTAACATGAAATGTCGGTGGGAGTGAACATCCTGCCCACAGGTGCCCTGAGCACCGAGGGGATGCTGTTCTATGAAGGTTTCTGTGGGCACAAGGGATGTTCTGAAAAGCGCAGACCGTGACAGACATGGGTATTGAATGTCCCCGGGAACAGATTAATCAGGAATGTATCCCGAGCTGGTTGGAAGAAATGCCTCCACTGTGGCCAATCGCTTTTAACTTCAAGTTGAGATCGACCAAGAGTCCTCAGAAGGCAGACTCCTTTTCACGTTGGTGGGCACACGTGTGTTTGGATGCGCTTCCCGAACTTCCCGGCCAGGAGGAGGAGGGCACGGCCCTCCCATGTGGGGACAGAGCCACGAAGTCTGAGGCGGCTCTGCACGTCCTGCAAGCCCACCTCCGCAGGCTGCGTCTCCAGTCTGTCCCGGGCTCAGGACCTCAGGGCCACTGAGTCACACGGCACCCCCACCCTGGGGGCCTGCCCAGGACTGTCCCTGTGGAGAACAGCATGATGCCATACTCACTCTTCCGCTGGGCTGTCGACTCACTATATGATAAGACCACACTGAGTCACTATATGACACAGCCACTCTTCAAGCTCTATTTTGGGCAGACTTTGCACTTTGGGGGAGCTGGTAACACAACCTTCCTTATTATAAATGTGCAGGAAAGGCAGGTAAAGGCAGCTCTCTGGTGGAGCCTAGAAGTTTTAGAAGGCTCCTAGAAGGCTCCATTAGGTGTCTTAACTTGTGAAGTTTTCCCCGGCTTAGCTTGTAATTCTCCCCTCCTCGGCTCGTTTTGATAATGGAAGGGTGCTGTCATCCCCAGTGAGACTGGGACAGGATGAAGGTGCATGGGGGAGGGGAGGAAGCAGTCCTGTCTTTCAGGTCCCAGTTGTCATAAATAAAAGCTGATTTCAAAATTTTGTGGTTAATTTGCAAAACACCAGACACTTCTCCCTATAGACAGAAGCACAAATCCATTTCCACAGCCAAAAGCTCTCTGGATTCCCTGCCGTTTGCATACTGAGCTCCTTGCTCCACCCACCCTGCCCTCCCTTCCCCATTAGTGTGGACAGTCAAGAGGCAACTATGAGACATGATCCCCAAGGGTTGCTCAAGACCATGTAAGAAAAGAGTCTCATGTTCTGTAAATCCAAATTAAGCTCATTTTACATGAAAATCGAGGATGTTGTGGCTACCACCAGGGAGCACATTTAAAGACCTTCCTGAGATCTTCCTGGTTCTCCAGGGAGAAGGGTTCTCTCTCTTCAGGGCAAGCAGCCTGCACTCTCCATGGCAGCAGCGTGCACTCTGGGAGCGGAAGGCTGGGACGCAGTCCTCTGAGACCGCATCTCCCAGCATCTCTTCATCCAGTGACCCCGGGCCCTGCACCCAGGACCGTCTCTCTCTGCACCTGGAGTTGTCCCAGCCCACTGTGGTTTGGCCTGAGTGGGTTCTGCTCTTTCTGGCCCAAGAATCACAACTGTATCCCTTAATTTTCTGCCTCTGTGATGGCACACAGCTTATGCCACTTTAGGAACAGGTCCTGGCAAAGTGGAGGCATGCGGTAGGGGCCAAGTGAAGTGGCTATTGTCCCGGCATCCATTCTGGAAGAAAATCACCCTCTACTGCCAATTGGCTCAACGCTCATGGCGCTCCCGGCCTTTACCATTCAGGCCATGTCAGCTCTCCAGTCTCATCAGCCACTAGGTATGTTCATTCATTCATTTGTTCGTTCGTTCGTTCATTCATTCATTCATTCATTCATTCATTATCTCCTGGGGTCCTACAGTGCATTTTGCTTGGCATCAGAGACATTAAGTAACACCCATCTCTAGATGAGTTTCCTAAAGAAACTCTACTCACCTAGGTAACCAGATCTATAAACACACATGAAAATAAAGTGTCAAAATGAGGGTTCGGTTGGGGCACCAAGTAGGGAGATGCCAACTCTACTTCCCTTGAGGCCCCAGTTTGAATGCTATCTCCAATGGGAATCTTTCCCCCACAGCTATGCACCTGACCCCACTCTGGGTCCTTTTCATGGGTGGGTCACAGTTGGGTACCCATTAAACAATAACCCCTCATTCTCCCATAAGCACCTGCCAACCATTATTCTTTCTGTCTTAATGAATTTGATTACTCTAAATACCTCATATAAAAGAAATCACACAATATTTGTCCTTTTTATGAGTGGCTTATTACACTTAATATAATGTACTCAAGGTTCATCCATGTGGTAGCATGTGTCAGAATTTCTTTCCTTTTTAAGGCAGAATAACATTCCATTGTCTACATATAGCACATTTTCTTTGTCCATTCATTGCTGATGGAAACGTGGGCTGCCTCCCCTTTTGGCTATTGTGAGTAATGCTGCTATGAACATGGGTACACAAATATTGTTTTTAACAAAGTAAGTATGTAAAAATCTTAAACATTTTAACAATTCATGTCACCAATATAGCATCATTTCAAGACCTTAGCAGGCAAAATTCTTACTTTTGAATTAATGTCAGGGCTGGGAAAATGTAAGGAATGAAGGTATGTCTTCTTCAGACCCTTGTGGTTTGGGTCTGAGGGTGACAACTTGGTGAGTGTTAAGAATGACCATAAAGACATTCAGGTTCAATCCTACTCCAAAAAGTTACATTTTGGTTAACTCTTTAAAAAATAATGTTCTATGGACACAGATAATAGGGTGGTGAAGATCTGGGGTGTGGAGTGGGGGCAGGCTGGAGGGGACCAATGGGGAAAAAGGGGACATATGTAATACTTTCAACAATAAAGGATAATTAAAAATATAAAAAATGATGTTCTACAGTAAAACACACAAATCCAACAACAGCTCTACTGAGAGGCAAGTGTACAACAGGCCCTGAGTTAGAGCTGCTGCAAAAGAAATGATTATAACTAAACGTTGACTCTTATGAAAATGTGGGTAATAATTCTGAACAGCTGGGGGTAGGAGGTTTGAAATAAAAAAAATCATCTATATAAAGATAAAGGTTCTTCCCTTCTCTCCAGCAGGAGGGCATAGTAAGACCTCCCCACTTATGAAACTGTTGCTCTAGGAGGCCACGATTCCCATCAGGGAGGTGAAATAGGTGATGAGCAAATGAAGAGCTTTAGAGGCCAAACCACCCAAAGGCCTGGGGCCATTCGAAGAAGAGGAGGAAGTAGATAAAGAAAAAGTATTCTGCTCCCCTTGGTTTAGCCAGGCTGTGAATGATAAGGATTAAAGGTAAATGACTAGTTATGAAATATTTTTCAGAACTCTAAATGCCTGCTACTTTTTACAATTACCCTGTGACATTCAACAACTTACTTATTCATGAAGTGCCAGGCATTGCTAGGTGCTTGGGATACGAGATACGTGGGTCAAGAAGATGGACAACTGTGCCGAGCACAGAGCACTTAATGTTACTTAAGAATTTTGGTTGTAAATGTCTCAGATCGTTCCAAATGTCAAGCCCACTACCAGCCACACCTCATCAGGGCCAGTGTACCAGCACCTGGGAGGAAACACCTGGATTCTAAACTTGCCAATCTCAACCAGTACAGGGTGAGTCTCATCGCAGCCTCTCCTGCCCCTAAAATAAACAACAGCTGGCTCAAATGGCTCAGCTTTGTGCTCAATAATGTTCTACAGCCGCCTGGGGGCTGGAGGGTGGATGGGAGAAAAATCTAGATCTGAGATGAAACAATTTCTCACAGAGAGGGCAAAGAACTCTGGGGAGAACCAGATCTGGGATCCCTGAGGGACAAGCTCTGAACGCTGAGCTTGAGCACATCCAGGCCTCCCGTTGCCCTTGTTCTAGAGCAACAGGGGTGCTTGTCACCCCGACCCACTGTGCGGCGCAGCCACGGCCTGCACACAGATGGCCCACTGGGCTGGAGGGACAGTCCAGGAGCCACCTTGTATGTACGCACACACACACACACACACAAAATCACACACAGGCATGCACATGAACACACATGCTCCGTCCCTCTTGCTGTCCCAGGAACCTTGGCTTGGTTGAGGTCCTGCTTCTTCTTGACCCATGTGAGTCTGGTGCTGATGACTCTCTCATCTTGGGGACCCCTCGCCCCCATCTCTCTCTTGGCTCTTCAGGCTCCTCAGCTTCTCCACGTTACCCTTTCCATCTCCTCCATGGCTCTGCCACCTGGTAGTGATCGTCAGGGAAAGGGTAGCCTGACTTTAGAATGTCAGAAGCCGCTGAGCAGCCAGCCACGGGCTGGAAGACCGGAAGGTCTGGAAGAACTGGCCTCCTACTCTCTCACCTCTGGACTCTGGGCCAGACGTCAGGGCCAGAAGGTGGGAGCTGAGGGATGCCGCCTGGTTCTCTTCCAAGGCCCATGCTGGCGGCTGTGTCTGATGCCAGCCACAGGTAAATACCTCAGAGGGCTGTTCTCTTTACCTTTCACGAACAGCCTATGACTTTAGCATCAAATGCTTCCCTGAATACTGTGGTATGGGATGCTATTTGTGTATCAGTTGTATGTCTCCAGTGATTACCGTTTTAAACATCAGAGATGGATTGCCACGCAGAGTCACTTTCCCTCCTCCCATCTAACCAACATCCAGACAGCTAACTTACGAACGTGAATGTTCATTACAAGGAGCATTCTGCCTGTTCCCAGCATGGAACCTGAAAGAAGTGTTAGCGAAAAGACCCCAGGGGAACTTCTGGAGCACTGCATATTAAAATACATCGTAATGTTGCTTTCAATTTTATTAGTTCATGTCTGATGGTGTCATTGCAAGTCAAACCCCGATATTCATAAGACAAGTGGAGAGAGATTCTCAAAATGGGAATATTCGTAATTGCCAGTTGGCGAGCCGGAGCGATAGCTGAGGATCGATCCTGCTGCAGCCTGGGGCGTGAATGCAGCCAGACCCTGTGGTCTCACCTCCTAGAGCTGGGACACCGTGGACTTCGCCAGCGAGGCCTGGTCTGCTGCAGGGGAAGCCGTACCAAGGCGGCACGTGCAACCAGGGAAAGGTGATCGCATTTTGTTGGTGTCCATGGGGATCCCGAATTCAACAAAGTTCACACACGCAAGGGAATCTTGAGGTTCTCAGGATTAAGACCTTAAGGTTTAACTTACGTTACTTATTCTCTGATGAGAAAGAATCGGCTCGCTATCCAATTTGGAATGAAAATAAGTATTTCCTGTGAAATAGCCCAGAATTATTTCTCACAATGCCATTTATACGTGTTAGCTGAAATGATGCAGGCGCCTAAGTGTGGCAGCAACCTGTTTGTTCAGAAATGTTTCTCACCTAAAGAACCTGTACGGTCCTGCCCATCCCTGCCTGTCACCAGCTCCCAGCTGGTCCGAGGGGAATGTCTGGCTGACAGCTACTCATGTGGCTCAGAACTCCAAAGTTACGACGGAACGTTGTTAGAGAAGAGTCTGGACTAATTGGGATCTAGAGATTTCTAACTCTGAAATTAGAAAGAGATGAGGAGGAAAAGTTGGGAGAAATGAGTAGGTCGCCCTGAGAGACACAGAGCTTCCCTGAGAGGGACAGGGACAGGGAAAGGGACAGAGGCGGCATGGGGGGCCCAATGCCTGGTACCTGAGAAATGGAGCAGCAGAAACAACAGGGTTTAAAGGGGCGACAGAGCAAGTACTTGGAAAGGGGCCCAGAGGACCCCGGAGACTGGAGAGCACTCGTCTGTCCTGTTTGAAGATTGGAGACTGCCCTCGAGGCTGTGGCCCAGCTGGCCGAGTGTCATCCTATGAACTGAAAGGAAAGGTTGCCGATTGGATTCCGCAGTCAGGACACATGCCCAGGGTACTGGCTGGATCCCCAGCAGGGAATGTGCAAGAAGCAGACTATCAATGTTCTGCTCTGACATCGCTGTTTCTCTCTCTCTCTCTCTAAAAAAAAAAAAAAAAAAGGAATGGGGACCACATCAACCCAAGAGAACATCTACCTATGGTTAGTGTCATGAGCACTGGACACGGAGTCAGGAGAGCTGGTTCTGGATCTGGTCCTGCTCACTGGCCTAGGGGCGAGAGCAGGGCCACACAGCAGGCCCTCTGTGAATGCCCAGCCCCTACCAACATGGCCAATCGTGGCCACTCGAGCCTTCCGACAGCTCCTTCTGCTCCTTCCAGCACCCGGCCCAGGACTGAGCCTGGTGCACTGGACATAACTGCTGAGCAGGCTCTGCGCCGAAGGAGGTGGGATTGGATCACCACAAAGATCGCGCTCGGCGCCACACTGCTGGGACTCTGTGGGAAAGGCTCCCTTTAGACAAAAGGAAACTGCCCTCCTTCCTATCACAGGCTGGCATGGGCGACACAAGCGGCTAGCCGGAGAGCCCGGTTTACTGTCCTTTGGTTCTATAGTTTCTATTGTGCAAACATCTGGCACTGTTGCTGATAACACTGAACATCCAATGGCACTGCAGTTCTGGTAATTTGGCACTGGGACGAGCCCTGGACCATTACAATGAACCAAGTTCAGCCTTCGTGTCTGTGGAGGGAGTGCCAGCGAACTAATGTCCTCTTTTCATACCGTAAGACAACAGTACTCGATAGAACAAATGGATCGAGGCGTGCCCTGAGTTTTTAAGGTTCCTCCTCCCCCAGCAGCAACACAGTGCTTGGAATTATTTAAACTTTGACCTGGCACTACCGTATGGAACACAATTTATGTACGAGGAACAGGACTTAAATGGAAGCCGAGTCAGGAGAGCTGGCCGGGCTGGGACGGCTGGCTCGGCTCCTTCCTGGCTCTGGGTCCCTGGCAGGGCAGGTTCTCGGCTTTCACATGGGTAAGTGAGGCTGAAACGGAGCTGGTCTGATGATTAAACGAAACAGTATACATGATTGTGCTCCATACAGTCTAAAATTATGCTCATATATTAAAAACAAATAATGAATTAAGAACTGTGTTCCATGAAACAAATCCAGATGTTCTTAGAAATAGAAATATACCACATGGTACACTTTTTTCTTCTTTTAGAGAAGGTAATCTATCATGATCAGATTATATGAAAAGAGCAATTAAAAATGATTATATTATTAAGTTTAAGAAAGGCGAAAGGCTTTTAAAGTAACATGCATAGCTACAAACAGACATTAATTTTTTAAAAAAAATAAGCCAGTAAAATGGCCAATCATACTGAAATTCCTAATTACCAAGTGTCTGAAACAGTATATCCCTTTCAGAAGAGATTTATAAATTTAATAACATTTGGAGCTCATTTCTTTGGCATCAACAACTACCTGAACATAATGTGGAACACCTGGAAGTAAACTCCAAATGCTCTGTGCCCCACAAATAGATGTCCTCGGGTCCACGTACCAAGTTCATGAACGCTGCATGGACAGGGCGCTAGGCCCTCTGGGAGCGCCGGATTCACAGACACCAGCGTGGAGCTGGCTCGGTGCCCCCTGCCCAGTGTTTCCACGTCCTGGACGCGCACAGCAAGCCTATTAAGGTGTGCAGGGTGGGCCTCCCCCTGTGGTGGGCACTGTGGCCCAGACATTAAGTACAACTCTGTCCTCTCTTTAAAACTGCAGGTCGGGGGTAGGTGGAGGGTGTCAGACCATGTGATAGGAATTGTACTTTTATAATTATTTTCCAACTGAGAAAATACAAAATGCCAACAACTATAGCAGCCAAATAATGTTTTTCAATACATGAATTACAAGAACATCTATCTACATCAGAAAAAATACAAGTTGTGTCTATATGTACTGAACATAATCCAGTCTGTGCACACAATGTGAATGGAGCATACAGATTCTCCTACATTTGGGACGAATGCCCAGCCCAGGCAAGGAAGTGGGACTAGGGGCTTACAGTTCTCAAATCCAGGCACCAGTGACCTGTTCAAGGTCACATGTCTAGCCTGACACTAGAATCCAGGTCCTTTGGCTCCTGGGCCAATATTTTTCATGACCTCTAAAAAGTCTGGTTACCCAACTCCGCAGTCATGAACAGATTGGAACATCACCTTGGAAGGGGAGCAGGGCTCCATCAGACAGCAGCAGGCAGGGGTGGCTGAACCCCGAGAGGACCAGAGGCCAGCTAGTATGAGAAGACGTGAAAGCTCTGGAGTAGAAACACCAGCTATACCACTTAGTGGTTAAGCGATCACTGGCAGTTTCCTTAACTTCTCTGAGCCCATTTCGTCAGCTATCACACGGAGGTACCATCCATCTATAGCTGCCAGAGTTCTGCAGAATAGGGATACTGTATGTAATGTTCCTGGCACACAATAGGCACTTAATAAATGGCAGCTCTAGTAATTCTTTTAAAAACTCAGTGAATATAGATAACAGGAGCCTGTTAACTTTGGAGCAAAGAGAGTTAAACATCTACATAGAATGCACAAGTGCATCTCTGTAGTTGGACACATTTCAACACACTCACGCTGGTAGCCTGAGGGATGCAGAAAAGCTCAGGGGCACAGAGGCACCCTGTGGTGGAAGGAGCATGTGCTGGGAGTGGGATACATGTAGTTTGAATCCCAGTACCAGCCACGTGTAGCTTGGCAACTGGTTTCCTAAGACTCAATTTTCTTATCTACTAAGTGGGGATAATGATGGTTGTCACAAGGATTAAGGTGGGCCCGTGGCAATGAAATGTCAGGGCCATCTTCCTTTGTCCTCTACTCTGTATCGGGAGGCAGTGGGTTTGACGGAGACTTCTTGTTAGATTTCTGCCCAGAAAAATGAAAACATTTAAAGTATAGTGGAACCTCGTTTCTTGAACTTAATTCATTCCGGAAAGTTGTTTGAGAAGCAATTTGTTAAAAAACTGAATTATTTTTTCTCATCAGAAATAACGTAAATGGAATTAATCTGTTGTAGATTCCAAATGATTCCCTGTTTTAACCTTTCTCATATACAGCTTAATCTAATGTACTGTTTAATCTGTACATTTCTTAAGTTTATCAAACCACCTTCTACTAGCCTTAAATGAATTTTTCATATGTCACTGCCTCTGAAATACTTTCACCTGCTAACTGCTTTTCATTTATCCAGTCAACAATTTTTCTACTCTTCAATGGCCTGGGATTGTTGTTGTGTGAACACTTTCACACCCTCAGCAATATTAACACTATTGATGGCCTCTTTCTGTTTTAAATTGTGCTAATCTGCGGATTTTGCCAGCAACAAAAGCACTCTCTCCTTTGTTGTTGCCTGAGGACCCTTTTGGTCATGCTGAAGTGTCAGCATGAATGGGTTGTCAGGTCTAAAACTGAAGTTTTGGCAGACAACCCAGGCATTTTTTCTGTGAACAGATTGGTCAAGAATCGAATTGTTTGAGATGGAAGACTTTGGTGAACCAAGGTTTGACTGTATGGTGTTGAAATGGACACATTTCATCACTTGGCAAACTTTTACAGATAGGACATTCTTTATTCTCCAATATTGGGTGACACGTAAAACATTTATAAAAACACCTACATCCATCAGAGTACTGAGACACAGTATCCAGCACGCAGCGGGCACTCAATAAATGCTTGATGTAAACTGAACACATGCAAGGAGCGATGACCCAACTCTAAACATGAGAAACTTCTATGTGCATAAAGAGTGCAGTCTCGCCTGGCTGGCATGCTCCGTGGTTGAGTGTCAACCTATGAACCAGGAGGTCAGGGTTCGATTCCCAGTTGGGGCACACGCATAAGTTGTTGGCTCGATCTCTAGTGTAAGCATGGAGGAGGCAACCAGTTAATGATTCTATCTCATCATTGATGTTTCTATCTCTCTCCCCCTCTCCCTTCCTCTTCGGAATCAATAAAAATATATTAAAAAAAGAGAATGCAGTCTTTCATTGAAGTGTTCCTAAACTGAGAAAAATCTGGAACTGAAAAAGCAGGAACAGTTTCCCCCATTCAGTAAATAATCCAGATGGCTGGTCCAAGCGTCCTGCATTACGCAGAACTGTGGGTTTCTCAGGTTTCTCTTTTGACCTGGCTGAAGTAGACAATTTAATTTTGAGTTAGCAGAAATCCATTTGATCTTCCTGACTCATGAAACAAATATATTCCGTTAAATCCATCCCAGAGACACAGGCACTCACACGCTCCACAGACACCAGCTGTGGCAAGATGAGGTCTGTCACCCAGCCCAGTGAGGAACACCCCCTCCACCGCTAAATAACGTGCAGACCCAACACATCCCGCCACACTCACCGCGGAGCCCCACAGGGTGTCCTCCCTGGGCAGGACCACTTCTGGCCTCTGGAGCCACGTGGGAGCTCCGTCCTGGTGACCTGGGTCTAAAGGGCCACATGCTAGGCTTCCATGGTCCGGATACGTCGATCATTCCTGCACCTTCCAGGGCCATTCATGGTCACGCAAGATCAGACACAGGTGGTGAACAATAAGAATGGGGCCGGGAGGGTCTGCTTTGGTTTGGTGGGAAGATGTTGGATGAGCAGAGAGGGCGGAGGATGAGGGCTCAGTGGCGCGGTGAGTGGTAGGGGGGAGGCAAATCTCCATGCCAACCCTGGGCTGGGCATACTTTATGGGGCAGGCTGCTGCTACCTGAGAAACTCCCTGCAAAACTGCTAGACGATGGCTTTTACCTACCTTGGGTGACTGAGACAACGTGAGTCACATGTTAACTCTCTTTTCTATGGCCTGCCCTGGTTGCTGGCACACCTCCCAGCTCGCAGCTCCTAAATGTACCCCTGCCCCAGCTGTGAGGTTGACTGTTTTGTCAAGAAAACAAAACGCCTGTCTGTTGTTTGTACTATAGCTCAGTGCATGGACTTCATTCGCAAGCACCATCTCCATGTAAACCCAATAAAGAAGTAATAAAAGTGAAATACGGTGTATTAATATTCATACTGTCCCCCACCGGCAGCAGCCACGTGTGCTCCATCATCAGAAGAGGAGGCAGCCTGCAGCCGGTTCTCAGGGGACTTCGGTCCTCGCCATCAAAGTGCCCCCCACAGCAGGCGGCTCCAGAGCGCAGGCCGAGGCCTAAATATAACTGCACGGCCGCCAAGAGGTCCGGAGCCACCTTTCATGCCGGCTGGCTGCGTGGCCTTGGGGGACCCACCACACCACTGCCTCCTGGGGCCACACTAACCAGCAGGGGGCTGGTACGCCAACCCACGGCCTGACATCCGTGCTCCAGGGAAGAAAACTTCTGAGCTGAGGACGTGAAGAAGTTTTCCCAGGGGCCAGAGGAGTGTGAAGACCCAGGACAAACTGCTCTTTTACTGACTGACGCCCAGGACCAGCAGCTGGCCACGCCCTCCCGGAGGCCCAGGAACACGCCCTGTGGGAGAGGGAGATCACACACAGTCATGAATGACACCCTGCAAGGAACGTTTTGGACAAATTATCCCAAATCATGACTGGGGAATAAAATGGCTACGAAACAGAGTTTGATGCAATCTTGTCCCCCTTAACCCAGCTTAACTGTGATCACCGACGTTGCTAATTTTCCATGCTGGACCCTCCCTGAGGCCAGGCCCATTCTGGATTGGTGAGGCACACTGCCTTGCTTATAACAGGGTCCAAAACATGTTTCCTGAGAGAAGGGGGAGAAAAAAGCACTAACAACTCAAGATTAGGAGAAGGACAGACAGACTGTGAGCGTTTACGCCCTGGGAGGACTGGCCAGAGGGGAGTGGGCTGCAGACACAGGCCGCTCGCCCAGGAGAGCCTGGGTCCCATCATGCTTGCTGAAGGTTGGTTGGTTTTGTTGACAGTAGGAGGAAAGAGCCAATATGTAAATACCCCTGTGGTAATATGCAAATTTTTCTCATCTAAAGACTGGGGGGTTGGGGGGGGGGAGCTGGGATCAAGTATAATTGTCTATGTGGTAATCCAGGGGTCACCGATTAGAGAAGATGGTCCAAGAAAAAAACCAAAATGAAACCCAGGTACGCTGCACTTCCTCAAAAGGTGGTGCAAAGAAAGGGTGTGGCACAGAGGGGCCTAGATGTAAGGGAGGTGTAACGGGTGAGGGGGGAGTCAAACACGAGACAGAGAGAAACACTCGGTGTCCCCCAGGTGGTGACACTCTACAGGTGACATACTTCAGAGAGGTCAGTGTTTCTGTGCATCTCCACGGGCAAGGCACTGCATAGGTGAATTTCATCTAATCCTCAGGTTTTTATAAGACAGTGTGATTATCCCTAATGTAGGGATCAGAAAGGTTAAGTAACTTGCCCAAGGACACAGTAAGTTGTTGAATTTTACTACAGCTGTGTCAACTCTGAAATCAACTGTACCATATACTTTAGAAATACTAAAATAGCATAAACAAAGGTCTTTCCCTCTCCCCTGACAAAGTTTAGTGTCCCTTATGAGACACAGGAAGAAGGGGTGGGGTGGGGTGGGGAGGAGGGTCAGGGGGAGAGCGCATTTTGCCACGACAGCGGCCGGCTGGGCTCTGGGAGCTCCTGGCTCGTTGTGCACACTGCACCTGTTCTTCAGGTGTTATCCGGATCATCAGAGCAACACAGCCTTCACTTTACACTTCGGGGCCTCAACGAAGGCTAGGATAAAGCTGTTCTTTCTTCCCAAATCCAGGGGGGGAAATTGCTTTACTGTTTTATCCTAGCACCAGAAAAGTATAAACCATCCTAAAAATTTTGCTTTTGTAGGGATTTTTAAATCAGCTCTTATAGCTACTAACACAAATACAGCTCTCAAAGCTACTCACAGTCAAGCTGGCATTTTAAACAATTCTATGTCCCATCACAAATAAACCAAAAAGGGCCTAACTCTCAATGCCCAGTGAATCTCATCCCAGGCAACTTCTCAGCCTGGAAAAGTTCCTTTTCCTTCTACAATTTAATTTATGGGGATGAAATTCACATAACATAAATTAACCACTTTAAAGCGGACTATTCTGTGGCATACAGTTCATTCACATCGCTGTGCAACCACCACCTCTATCTTAGTTCCAAAACGTTTCTCTCACTCGGAATAGAACCCTTTCCCCACTCAGCAATCCCACCCCATTCCTCCTTCCTCTCTGCCCATCAATCACCAACCTCTGCATGTTGTCTTTATGGATTCACCTGTTCTGGATATTTCAGACACCGAAACTCATACAGTATGTGATGTTTTGTGTCTGGCTTCTTTCACTCAGCATGCTGTTTTGAATGTGCATCCACACTGTGGCATGTATCAGTGTCTCGTTCCTCTTTATGGCTGATTAATATCCCATTATATGGACAGACCACAATTTGTTAAATATTCACCCACTGATGGACATTTGAGCTGTTTCCACCTTTTGACTGCTGTGAATACCAATGCAATAAATGCACAAGTATTTGTTTGAGTCCCTGTTTTCAATTCTTTTGGGAGTGGACTCACTGGGTTATATGGTGATTTTATGTTTAATTTTTTGAGGAATCACCACACTACTGTTTTCCACAGGAGACTGCACCAGCAATGTATAAAGGTTCCTGAAAAAGTTCTTTTAAATACAGCAAATTTATGAAAAAAAATTCCTGAAATGATTTTCATTAATGCTGGCCTTTGTGGCTCATAAGAAGCTTAGGGGATTTATATAATAGCTTTCCTTTCTCAGGCCTTGTGAAATCTCTAATCCTCAAACCCCACCATCTGAGTATGGAGAATATGTTAACCACCAGAGCAGCACAGACACAGACAATCTAGCTCGTTGCCCAGGACTAACACCCAGGACACAATTACAAAACAAATATAAGTCCCAGAGTCCATCAAATGCAAGGGAGCATAAGAACAGCTTTTAAATGCAGCAAGATTTACAGCAGATGAGGAAGAGAGAGAGATGTGTGGACAACAGAGTGGCCAAGCGCTGATGGATAAAGGAAACCTGAGAGAGACTTGAAGGACAGGTGTGATAAGAAAAACAATAACCAGCGAAGACCACTGAGGCCCACAGCCCGTCTCGATCAGATTCTATGTCCTGCCTTAAGGATGTGGGTGCCGGGCTCTGTTAACGCAGGGGGTGGGCAGCAAGCACTGTGACGGGGAGATGTGAAGAGCTGGAAGCCACCTCTCTCGCCAGCCCAGGCACCGGCTCATTTCCCGAGGGCTGTGGGGGGCATATCTCCCGAGGAAGAGCGCTCCTCCTGCTGCTATGAAAGGCAATGTTGTCATGTTTCCTAAAAAATGTTCAATTTCTGTTGGCAAAACACATCCAGCAATTCTCACACTGTGCAGGCAAAATGGAAAGCGTTTAAGCATGGTGAGTCTTGCTTGATGGAAAGCGGAATAACCTGAATACGCATTGGCCCTCCCCGCCTCCTCTCTAGCACCTGGCGAACTCGACCAGGAGTAGGCTGAGCGTGCATGCCTTCCACAGTAAGAAGGCTGACTCTGTGCACAGCCTGCTGTGCAGAAGGCAGGGCAAGGTGGGATGGATGTGCCCATCTCAGGTCCCTCTAAGCCACGCACCACGTGACCACCCTGTTCTGAGGCTGCGGAGTGCTTGAACTTCAGTGAGCTTATGAACCGATTGCTCTCCACCTGGCATGGCAGTTATCTGCATCCAACCTGTTTGTTTTCAAGGGTAAGCTCTTGGGCTAACCATGCCAGAATCCACTGCGGGGCCAGCCAGCGGGGCATGCGCAGAGGTGCGGCACACTCTGCCAACACACGTGTGCACTGAGGCTGTGCTTCCACATTGCCGGTTCTTGCCACAGCCTCCTTAGTTTCAGAGGTGGTGCAGCCAAAGTGTCGGGGCCATTACGTTTCACTTCCACTGGGACAGGGAGAGAGGGAGCAACATGAAAAATGGACTGGTATGCAAATCGTGTCTGTGCAGAACTGATCAGGGCCTCCCAGCACCAGGGGAAATACTTGCTGGGCACACTTTCCAGAGGACAGGACACCGCCTGTATGAAGGCGGGAGGCAGGAGGACAGACAGGCGACTGCTTACATCAAACACATTCCTGGGCCTGTCCAGAGGAGCTAGAGGCTGTCCCTCTGCATCCTTGGGATTTCGCCTCAGCCCAGGGTCCTCAATGCCCCCAGCTTCCCACAGGGGTCAGAAGTCACCTGGACAGGGTGGGTTACACAGGCTGCATGCATGGCTTGGTTACTCGCACATGGGTGATTCCAGGCAAGGCACTGACCACACAGTGAGATGCTGCAGGATCTACTTTCAGAATCACAATGACAGTCACGCAAAGCCAGGCCCTGGAATACTCGAAAGGTGTCACCATAGTAACCAAAGGCCCAGGCAAATACAAACTTATGTTTAGTTCACATGGAGAACTATGCACCCAACTTTCTAAGTGGCTATTTCCTGTGGATGAGTATGTACTTTATTTTCTGAAATCTGCATTTCTAGTTAAACCTCCCTCTGATGTCGGCCTAAACATTTGGCTCTTGCTTCTTAATTTGTTTCTCATGTGAGATTTTCTGGACATTATTCCCCTCAAGGAGAGGGTGTGGTCACCTGGCACCTCTGCTAATTTCTTTGGTGGCTTCATGTTTCTGAGACTTTCTCCCAAATGGGTGGGCCCACAAGCTGTTCTTTCCAAAGAGGCTGCCGCAAATGCCCCCCAAACAGGGGTGGTGTCCGGGGGACCTGCGGGGGTCATACCGGAGGCAGGTGTGTGATACCGTTCGCTGAATACAGCGTAGGAAACAAAGCAATGAGAGGAAGATAAGGAATTTCTATACAAACCATGGCACAGAATCTAAACATAAAACATTGGAAAGCATTTTAATGGCACATTTCTCAGAGAAAAATCCATCTTGAACCTTAATGGTTCTGTCAGAGCCAGCAGAAACCTCATTTGGATCTGCATGGCCCCAAATTGGGAGTCACACACGAATATATTTCTTGCAGGGGCAGCCCTGACATATGACAGTAAAGCAATTAATTGGCAATATTCTGAAAGCCGAGATTTTGCTTAACGGTGTCCCCTGGTGTGTTAGTACGGCGATGCCTGGAGACTTCTCATCTCCTGCTGATGTGTCCACCTGGATTAGCTTGGGAGAACCTTGGGAATGCAAACAGGTGTAAGGAAGAAGAGAAAAAGAAAAAGCCAGACAGAAAAGAGGGGGCCACAGGTCATGGCAAGAAACACTAATGTATTTACGGTCTCCTCTATGCACAAGACACAGAGGGGCTACGTGAAGCTGAACACGTGCTTCAAACTTACGCAGGCCCTTGCGGTTGCCAAGGTCCTGGGGTGGAAGGCCACCTGACCAGTGAGCTGGGGAAACAGTACCTCTGGGAGGGCAAGACTCATCCTGTCACCCAGCTGGTGGGTGTGAGACCCAGCCCTCTGTCCCCATGCCTCTTCCCTAGATTAAGCTAGTGGCGGCCAGTCATGTCAGCTCACCCTAAGACTGGTTGATGGCATCCTAGGAAGTGTACAATTTCCAGGCAGATCCAATGGATGAATGAATGACTAACAGATGACACCAAGTCCAAATATTTTGAAGAAGAAGAAATCACTTCTAGTTGTGGCAACCTGGGCACTTGAGTGGGGCAGGGCTGGATTTGGGATGTGGGCGGGGTGGGGAGGGCACCCTAAGCAGAGGAGCAGAGCGGGCTCCGGGCAGGCCGGGTGCTGAGCCACATGGGGTGAGGGGATAGCTGGGGCCTGCAGAACAGGACTTTGAACTCCAGTTAAAAACCGGGATGTGGGAGCCAGAGCAGAGACAGAGAAAGCAAAGTCAGGGGAGGGCTCCAGGGAGTGTATCCTGAGAAAGGAGAGGGGACATTTAAGAGCAAGGACGGGCGGTCTCAACGCTCCTCGGAAGGAATGCAGAGAGCGCAGCCCGAGTGGCCGATGGGTGGGTCAGTGGTGAGTCCCACGTGGTGATGTGGCCATGACCTCAGATCTGCAGAGGATGCTGTGGAATGACATTCACATGCGGTGGGCTGCCTTGCTTCTTCCAAGGAAAGAAGTTCAAGCTCCTGTCAGTGGGGAGGGAGAAGGAAGAAGGTGGCTCTGTGCCCAGCCTGTGGCCTTGGGCCACAGCCCAGTTACTGGGGTGCACGGCCCAGGTCACTACGCTGGGAACTGGCCTCATCTAGCTGGCGATGCGGGGGGATCCCTCTCTGTGACACATCACTTAGAACAAACCCATTGCATCTTATTCCTGCAAAACCAGGGTTTCATTGCCTTTCATACTTCTCTGTGATAAGCACAAAAATCCCCTTGCCTGGGAGGCTGGCTTCAGGGAGAGCCTGGTTTTAGAAAAACCAACTTGTTTCACATGTCAGTGCTGGCCATCCTATGACAATGTCAGAGCCATGAAAAAGCTGGATGAGGGATTCCACATAGACTTAGTTTTCTTTCTGGAATTCCAAAGCTGGATGAGGGATTCCACATAGACTTTGTTTTCTTTCTGGAATTCCAAAGTCTTGGCATGTCAGAGGTAACAGTTTGTCATATCTCTGTTTCTAATAGTTGCTGCCCCTAACTTTTAGAGGACAAGTCTGTGACCTACACAGTGAAACAGCACATAAAATAAAGAAGCTGACTGATAACAGTGCTTCCGTCACCAGCAGCTGTTTATTCTCAGACTGGTTCCCATTGGTTCCTCTGTCTGGCTGTTTCCAGAAATGACTGTTACCCTGCTGGCCATCCTGTTACAGGATGGACAAAGTTATCTCTTTTACCCAAATGCAACACAACAAAACAAAAACAGGAAGAAAAACTAGGCAAGATAAGGTTTAATAATTTAATATTATCAACGATTTCCTTAGAGGTCTCTAGGGGTAAACAGATTTCAAATGAAAACTATTCTTTCAAGTTAATTTTTTAAGATAAGACCACAGTAGATTTACTTATTTAATTATAAAATATAAATAAGGGAGAGGAAGAGAGAGAAAGAAACATCAATGTGAAAGAGAAACATCGATCGGTTGCCTCCTGTACACACCCTGACTAGAGATCGAACTTACAACCTAGAAATGTGCCCTGACCGGGAATTGAACCAGCGACCTTTCACTGCACTGGACAATGCTCAACCAACGGAGCAACATGGGCCAGGGCCAATTTAACTTTCTGATGTAAGTTTTATGAATGTCAGGTGATGTGTAGATTTGTGGCAATGTGACCACAATCCAGACAGAGCAGTCCCCTCGCCCCAGATCACCTGGCTGCCACTTAGAGAGACAGCCACGGTCCACAGCAGGAACATCTGACTCTGGGTGCCAGATCTATTTACATTCTAGGGTTCACACTCTGTGCATTTTCATTTGCCAATATAAATTCTAATTTACAAAGAGATGAGGACTCCTTCGCTGGAGGTCACCGGATGGCAAACTGGCACTAACAGTCTGTACCTCATGTTCTGGCCAAATCCCCACCCCCCTTTTTTTATGGTCAACATTTCCATCAATAAGGTTGCCCCTTCAGAGAATACACTTCCCAGTCACATGAATCAGGAGCACAAGGGGCTCCAAATGTGGGGAGCTTATGGACCAGTCTACCTGCTGCAACTGAACACACACACCAACACACACATCACACATACAACACATTCAACAAACTCACATAACACACATATCCAACACACTCACACACCCAACACAAACATCATACAACAACACACACATCCCAGCAACATGCATCATCCATATAACACAAACATCATACAACAACACACACATCACATATACAATGCACATCAACATATGCTGCCTTCAGGGGTGTCTTTGCAGAGAGCCTTCAGTATCACTCCAGTCCTGGCTTCTTGACCCCTCTGATGTGGCAGAGATGGGGGTGCACGCAGGAAACCACAGCAGGTGTCAAATGCCATGTAATGGCAGGAGGCTTCCCAGACACAGCCTCCCACTCTCCTGAGGCCTCTGGGCCGGCCCCTGGAGCACAGACAACACTGCGAAACTTCCAGCATGCCTGGCTGGCTTCGGCCTTTCTCCCCACATCGCCCTCCCGACCCAGGGGGAGATGTCACCTTCTCCTCAGATGGTAACCCTTCTCTGTTGGGCTGGACACCGTCCCTCCTGACACGGGAGGAAACTCACTAAACACGTTCCAAACATGTGGGCCTTCACGAACGATGCACCCACTGCATGTGCAGTACAGCGCTGGGCCCCTCCTGTGTCTACAGAGATAAAAAAGAAATGAAACATGATTCCAAGAAGCTTGGGAACACTTGGGGTGTCAATGGCTAATAATGATTCCAGGCTAAATATAAGAAATGCTAAACCAGAGGCACACAAACTGTGAAGGGAGCCCAGGGCAAGTGTGATGGTTCCTAACGATACACAGGCTGTGTGCTGGCAAGGAGCACACAGGTGAGTCACACACAGGTGCTGAGCCCTTTGAATCCTTATGACAACCCAGGAACTGCTGTTCTAAGAGCAAAGAGGCTCAGAGCGGTTTGGGAACCTGCCTGAAGTCACACAGCTATAAAGCAACAAAGCTGGAACTCAAGCCCAGGCGTGTCTGCCACATACAGTGCTGATGATAAGAAGAATGACAACGACGGCAGTAGCAGTAAAAGTAATAATGGCAGCTACCACTCACTGAGCACTTCCCACGTGCCAGGCACGGGGAGCGGTGTATGTCCTTATTCTCTGTAGGAGATCTTTGCTCATTTGCTCCTAAGTACGGAGTTACAGGGCACATGTCTAGCATGTCTATGGCCTCGAAAACAGAAAAGCAGATAAGAGGTCAGAGGCCCCCAAGGCTCCTGGCTGGGGCTTCCTGTGCTCAGCCCTGCTCCATGCCGGGGAAATCACTTCTAATCTCCGGTGAAGGGAGAATGGGACTTGACAGGTGTTGGCTGATTTCGGGGAACTAATCTATTAAATGCCGAGTCAGCTGTCTTCAGGTTTTAAATTGAAATCTCACAGGTGGAAAGATGGGAATGAACGTTTTTGGTGAGATGTACATGCTCCCCAAGAGGCTGATGGTGGGGGCCCAGAGAACCCGGGGTTCTGAGATGCCAGATGCCATGTGCCCAAGGTTGTGGTGAACAGAGACAGGACTTGTGTGCGAGACTACAAGAAATTGACCACGTGAGAGTTTCCGGAGTGTGAGAGTGTTAGTTGAACTATAAACATGTGAGGCCACTGGCATCATTCATTCATTCATTCATTCATTCCACTAGTTAGTCATGCACTCACCCCACAAAGGAGCCTTGGGGAACGGTATTATCTACCACCGAAGAAGAGTAGTTCATCTCCACCGCCCTCCACTGTTTCCGATAAACTCATATTCCGGGCCCTCTGGCACCCCCTGCTCGGGTATTCTCTCCCAGAGCCCAATCTATCTCTCACTCTCGCTAGCCAGATAAAAGGAGGGTGGGGTGGAGGCAAGATTTATTATTGTTAACTTTTATATTTGTTAACAATAACCTCCCCCAAACCAAAGTTCATCTCCGAATTCTGAGCCTACGGTCCTTAAAGTTGCCCAGGATGGCATTTCCCCTTTACTCCCTTCCCATGTGCGGGTGCCGCACGTGTCACATGTGATTGGTTGGGAGGACAAGCACGGACGCCCCGGCACAGTGCTGAAGCTCTCACTCTGAGGCCTCCTGAAACCCATGCCTCTGTCACTCTGGTTCCAGAGTCTGTCCTGTGGCCCACATCACCCTGCTTGCTGCTCCACAGGCTCCCCAAGTCTGCTCCAGCCTTCCCCCCGCCACCCCCGGGCCCAGTTCCCACACGACTCGGCTCACACAAAGGCACGGGAGAGCTAACACGCTCGCTCGAGAGCCCTCAGTCCCCCACCCTTCTGGGGCACGATGCCCTTGGAGGTAGATTGGAGCAGCCCCCCATTCCCTTCTTCCTGCTTCATGAAATCTTCTCTCAAATAGACACCTGCACCCAAGCCTTGCCTCAGGCTCTGCTTTTGGGGACACCCAACCTCAGACAATCGCTGCCAAAATGTCACCATCTCCATCTCTGCCCAGGAACCAGGGCCACACCCCGAGACCAACACCAGCAGCCATGATCCTCCATCGGCTTTGAGACCCATGAGCCAGCAGCCGGTGGGGCCGAGGGAGAAGGGGAACTTCAGCAGCTCAGCAAGGTCGTGCTGGCCACTCACTTCTCCTCTGGGGAGCTCGGTGAGGGAGGGAGGGGAAAGGATGGCCAAACAGGTTTGCGCATGTATTTGGCATGAGTCAGGCGTGATGCAGACACCCGCTGGCATGGAGAGGCAAGGGCAGGAGGGAGAGCACCCAGGACGTAGAATACACCGTGCCCAAAGAGTTAGGGAGAACGGGCAAAACCATTCAAGGGTGCCATGCTCTGCCTTCTCAGTTTAACCAGAGGACGGCAGAGGCCGACACGCCCAGCCGCAGGCTCCCCAGGGACCACTCATTCCATTACAGCTTTGGGGCAGAACTGCACAGCCCAGGGCACGCCTACTCATTTCTGGAAACCTCAGCACAAAGCACAGCGCCTGGCAAATCTTCGGAATTAAAAATATTACTCGTTCGATGCATAAATGAGGATTATAGCTCCAAAAGCAGCTGTGGCCACAGGGAGAGTTCAGTAGCTACTTAGCACTAAGTGCCACATCAACTGTGAATTATGCGGAAAGGAGTGTACACTGATGTCTCCCCTGCTGTTCTTCGGCTCTCTCCAAAACTCTGTCCTTCTCAGACCACCCACTGGCCAGTTCACCCACCCACATGTCCTCTCATTGCACTCGCCAACTATGGTGGTTTTTTTTTTTTTCCAGAGAGAGAGGAAGGGAGAGGAATCGACAAAAACACTGATGAGAGAGAAACATCATCAGTCAGCTGCCTCCTGCATGCCCCCCACAGGAAATCGAGCCTAAATTCCAGGCATGTGCCTTGACTGGGAATTGAACCAGTGGCCTCTTGGTTCCTGGGTCCATGCGCAACTGCTGAGCTACCCCAGACGGGCTCACCGATTATTTTTGATTTTCACTGTCACCACCAATGGGGCACAAAGGGTCCGGCCACAGGTACTGGAACAAGTGACCCCACAGAGGGGCTATCCAACACTCAGAAGAAAGGCCAACAGCTTGAATCCAGGATGCCACCAGTGACCCCACTTCACCCCCCGTGGCATTCAGTTCACCCCTGTGGGTGATGGACTTGGAATCCCAGCCATTTGGAGCAACAGTTCTCAAAGGATAGGATGAAGAAGGAGGAGGAGGAGGAGGAGGAGGAGGAGGAGGAGGAGGAGGAGGAGGAAGAGGAGGAGGAGGAGGAGGAAGAGGAGGAGGAGAAGAAGAAGAAGAAGAAGAAGAAGAAGAAGAAGAAGAAGAAGAGGAAGAAAAAGTGGAAGAGGAAGAAGAGGAGGAGGAAGAAGAAGAAGAAGAAGAAGAAGAAGAAGAAGAAGAAGAAGAAGAAGAAGAAGGGGAGGAGGAGGAGGAGGGGGAGGGGGAGGAGGAGGAGGAGGAGGGGGAGGAGGAGGAGGAGGAGGAGGAGGAGGGGGAGGAGGAGGAGGAGGGAGGAGGAGGAGGAGGAGGAGGAGGAGGAGGAGGGGGAGGAGGAGGAGGGGGAGGAGGAGGAGGAGGAAGATGATAAAGGTGATGGTGATGACAACAACAATGATGAGCAGGGCAGGAGGAAACTTCTGGAGGTGATGGCTCTATTTAAGGCCTAGATTGTGGTGACCATGTCATGGATATGCACCTATCACCAAGCTCACAGAGTGTTCACATTAATACCCACAGCTCTTTGTATGTCCATCACACCTCCATCACCTGAAAAAGGGAAAGAATTAGCTGCAGAGCTTAAGAGCCCCCTGCTCCACCCCAGCGAGCCTGTTCCTTAGATTTGTTTGGCGACCCAGGGATCTCCATTTTTAACCAGCATCTGGTGGCTCTGGACAGGAGGGTCCTTGGATCACACTGAAAATGATCCAGTTTATGCCTATGCCTCCAGCCTACTGTCCTCAGGTTTGGGGCCATGGAGTTGGCAGCTCAGCAGCAAGGCAGAACATTGGGCCAAGTTCCTGGAGGCATTAACACTTCTGAACCTGGGCCCTTGGTCTTTGGGGACCTCAGGTTGGCTCATGTGACATGTGAAGGTGCAAAGGTATTTCAATGCCTTTGAAGTGGTACGTGTGTGTCCTTGCATGTATGTTTGTTGCATGTGTCTGTGTGCCTCCCTCCACATGGTCTGCATCTCTGTTAGAGCTGAGTGTTGGCTTCTGTTACCAAGGTGCTCACAAGTAACCTATGCTTGTGTATCTCATGTGTGGGCTTACATGGTGTTATCCGAGAGAGGGGCGGGGAGGGACTGGAGCACCTGGGTAGAGATACACTCAAATACATGCAGGGCTTCCAACTTCAATTATTTCATAATTAAGAAAATTTTAATTTCAAATTATTTTACCATACAGCTCAAGGTTGAAGAAATGGGTAAGGGGAAATTGAGGATAAGCTAACAACCAAGATACCTTCCTGACTACCTCTCCTTGAAAAAGTGCTGCGACTCCAAAAGCTTTCACATATTTATTTATAGCCATCTCCCTGGGTGAATGACATTGCCAATGGGTTGAATATTTTGCTTAATATCCTCAGGTGTAAACTAGCAACTGTTTGTATTGTTTGTAGTAGTGATAAAAGACTAATTAAAAAATTAACAGCTGCAATGGATTATCTAATTTCTAGGTCTTTTGAATCAAACTGAACTAGTCAGTCACCTTTTATACTTTACTAGAGGCCTGGTACATGAAATTCATGCAGGGGGGTGAGGGGCCTCAGCCCAGACTGCACCCTCTCCAATCCGGGACCCTTCGGGGGATGTTCGTTGGATATCCCTCTCATAAACTGGGACCACTGGCTCCTAACTGCTCACCTGCCTGCCTGCCTGATTGCTCCTAACTGCCCCCCCCCCTGCTGGCCTGGTTACCCCTAACTCCCCACCTCCACTGACCTAGTCACCCCTTACTGCCACCCCACCAGTCTGATTGCCCCTATCTGCCTCTCTGCTGGCCTGGTCACCTCTTACTGACCCCTGCCAGTCTGGTTGCCCCTAACTGCCCCCCCCCAACCTGTTGCCCCTACTGCCCCCATGATGGCCTGGTCACCAACTCCCACCCCCACACCAGTCTCGTTGCCCCCAATTGGCCTCCCCCATGCAGGCCTGGTTTCCCCATGCAGCCTGTACTAACCCCTCACTAACCCCTCTGCTGGCCTGAGCCTGCTGCTCAGTCATCTATTCAGTTGTGATGGCCACTTAGGCTTTTATATATATAGATAATCTGCACAAACTATGCAGTTTTTAAAACCACCATATGGCTTTATAAAGCTATGCCCCTCTTTTGAAGTGACTTAGAATACAGGCACACCTTGGAGATACTGCAGATTTGGTTCCAGACCACTGCAATAAGGTGAGTGTAGTAATAATGAGAGTTGTCATTCTTTTTGCTCTTGCCTTCAGTTTGTAAAAACTGCAATCAACATCTGTGTAGCAAAATAAAGTGAGGTCTGCCTGCAAAGCATTCTGGAATATGCCATGTTCCCTGTTGATGGGGAAGAGATCATGGAGGGTTCCCAGTTTGGATAATGAGGCCAAGGTCAACCCGCAAGAGAGAAAACTGTCCTCTGGCCACAGAGTGAACCCTGGCCAACTGTCTCATAAACACGCCCCAGTCATAATGGGATCCAGATGCAGGCATGTGGATGGCTCACAGTTGACCTTCTACTGATAATGATTCAGTGGAACAGTTCGCTGGGGACACACAGGGCCAGAATTGCAACTAAAGTCTCCCGACTCTGCAGAGCCTGTTACTCAATGGCTGTGGTGGGATTGGAAACCAGGTCCTGAAGTGACAGAGCTTCAGAACTTTTCTTAATAAACGAAAGTCGGTAAAACAAATAAGCAAATAAGCAATAATGCCTTCTAAGCCAATTCTGTAACCACAGTACAGAACAGTAAAAAGCACTAAGTGTTCACTAAGTGTTCACATTTATTCTTGAGGTGGTGGTGTGCTGGGGAAGGGGTCCCCCATTATAATCTAGGGCCTCTTCCCTTTATTCCTGAATAACTACTTTTCATAGTCTCCTAGCCTCTGAATTTTCCCTAACGTCTTTTTGTTTTTTCCATTCCAATCGATTAACCTCATTAATATCCTTTAACTTCATGAAATTACTCCTTGTTAACCAAGCTCCTCAAGCCTTCATCAAAATCGCCATGGTCACAATACCCACCTAACACCTATTTTCCAGCCCAGGCCTTCAAATCCTCCCAGGGGTCACTGTTTCCCATCTTCCCTTATTTATTCCAATCTCCTGGCTCCCAGGTCCTCCACCCCCATCTCGCATTTCCTTTAAGACATATCTCAATGTAGCTCTGTCTCTATAACCCTTTCCTATTAACCCATCTTGCAAAATCTATCCCTGACTCTGAATTTTTCTTTTTAAAACAATATATTTTGTTGATTTTTTTTACAGAGAGGAAGGGAGAGGGATAGAAAGTTAGAAACATCAATGAGAGAGAAACATCAATTCAGCTGCCTCCTGCACACTCCCCACTGGTGATGTGCCCGCAACCAAGGTACATGCCCTTGACCAGAATCAAACCCGGGACCCTTCAGTCCGCAGGCTGATGCTCTATTCACTGAGCCAAACCAGCCGGGGCGACTTTGAATTTCTTTAACTGGTTTTCTCATCATTGGTTCCCTAGAGTCTCAATGAATATCTGCTGAATGATCTGATCAAATATTTACAATATCAAAGCATCCGAATTAGACTCTAGACAGTCTGTTTGTGTCTTTAACCTCCATAGAGACAGCGTACACTCCTCAAGGTCAGAGCTCATGCCTTATCTCGTACCCTTCAGTAGATCTACCACAGGACATACAGTAGGAACCCAATGAACTGAACTGATTTAAAATATATCTCCAGCCCCACCTAAAACAACCACAGAATCAACTTGAAGATAGTCTCTGCAAGCAAAAGAATCAGACAAAAAGGTTAGATTATTATGAAAAAGTAGGTTACTGGCCATTTTTTATGTCCTAAATTTTGATGCCCATGTTTTTTTTTTTTTTTGGGGGGGGGGTGTCCTACTAATGATCATAAGTACTTCAAATCCTATATAATAAAAGAGAAACATGCAAATTTGACTGTACCTTTGCTCCTGATTGGCTATGCTACCAACCAATCAGAAGCAGGGGCGGGGCCAAGTGGCTTGAGCACCGGGCCCGGGGGTGGACATGAAACAGCAGTGGCAGCGATTGCCCAGTCCCTGGGCGCTGTGAGTGGAAGTGGCGTCGAGCGCCCAGCCCCGGGGGCCGGGTGGTAGCAGGCAGCCGGGGCTGAGCTGAGCAGGGCGATAGCTGGGTGCCTAAGGCCTAAAGCCTTGCTAGAGGCTTTAGGCCTTGGGCAGGCTGAGGGTGAGCCATCAGTTGGACATCCCCTGAGGGCTCCCAGTATGTGGGAGGGGGCGGATTGGGTTGAGGGACCACCCACCCCCAGTGCACGAATTTCGTGCACTGGGCCCCTAGTTAAGTATCATAGACAAGAATACTTTTAAAATATTTTTATTGCTTTCAGAAAGGAAGGGAGAGGGAGAGAGAGATAAACATCAATGATGAGAGAGAATCATTAGTTGGCTGCTTCCTACATGCCCCACACTGGGGTGCGAGCCTGCAACCCGGGCATGTGCGCTGACTGGGAACTGTGACCTTCTGGCTCATAGGTCAACGCTCAACCACTGAGCCATGTTGGCTGGGCTAGACAAGAGTATTAAAAAAAAAATTATCAATGTACCGTTTCTGCTCCAAAAACGTAACTGGCATCAATGCAGAGTCAAATAGGGAAATGGCAAGAGCTTCCAAGGTGAGATGACAAACAGGATTACCCATACCTCCTTCTTTAGGGGAGAACACCTGAAAGGTGACACCTGAGCAGTGTTTCTCAAACAGTGGGCCTGAGGCAGACCACCTCACCTCCAGTTCCGTGAGCGTGTGTGTGTACTTTCTCAGGGGACACTCCCCCTGGAGAGTCTGGTGCCCTGGGTCTGGGACGGGACCTGGGCAGAAATCTGTTTTTAACAAGCTCTCCAGGTGATTCTTGTGCATAACGAAGCTTGAGAACCAGGGCGCTGACACTTAACCCTGTAACTGGCCTTCAAGCTGGAAGAGGATACCCATGCATCAACTTAAAACACTAAAATGCAGCCTTTGTTTTTTTACACACCCTGGCTTGCCTGGCAGAATATCTACAGCAAGATGCCCCCAATGTCCGCCACGCAAATGGCTAACAGATAGGGAAACAGTTCACTCCCTCTGCCCCCACCTACTTGTCCAGGTACCCCAGGCTGCAGATGGGAATATCTCTTTCCATCACACTGTTTCCACATCACTAGGCAGGGACCAGTGGCTTAGTACTGTCCCATGTAAAACAGGGAGGAACACAGAAATACTCTCCCCTTTGAAAGTGAGAATATGGGGAATTGGGGGGGGGGGGTTTGCACCCAGCTCAGACATGAGGGACCCTGGGAAACCAAGCCCTGTTGTCTGCTTGGATCCACAGCATAAGGCACCTCTCCACTACCCCAAGCAGCTCAAGCACAGGCACATCCTCTTAAGATGCAGCTGATAATGTCCTCCTTCTAGATTAACAATGGACAATTGAAGTATTCCACCCCACCCCATGCTCTCTCCCCCAGAAGAGGCAAGGCAATCAGGGAAAATCAACTTGATAAATGTGGCCCGGACTTGGCTGTCCCACAGCCAGGACTGGTGCAGACATAGCTGGAGACTGTCCTGAAACTCTCAGGGGCTCAGACTAGGGCCGGGGGGAACAGGATGGAGGAACAGGACACGGTGACCAATTCGGAGACGTAGCATCATTTCAGGAGAAAGGCCGGGCTGCCTCTGGGGCTGACTGTGCCCTTGAAACCAGAGTTGGCCTGATGCAGGTGAGGGGCATGGGGACCAGAAGGATGGACACTTGCTCTTGTGGCCAAAGCAACCACGGAGAAGAGGTTCTGCTCCTCAGAATGCTGGGCAACGGCCACTGGAGGGTAAAGGCAGGGATGCGGCACCAGAGGGAGCCTGGAGGAGGGGGCAGAGGTGGAAAGTGGGGGCAGAGAGAGGAGAGCTGAGAACCCTGGGAGCACTAGCAAACAGGCCTTCACCACCCTGGGGATATCCCTCCTGCCTCCGACTTCCCGAGTGGGGGTCCAGGGCACAGGGCACAAGGGGCAGATGTACAAGCAAAGTAAAACAGCGCCCATCTTTTTGGACACAGAGTGAAAAGAGAGAGTGTCCAAGGATCCCGAAGTCAACGTATTGGTTGGTCAGGTTTTGCCTTTAGCGTGCACTGCCTTTCAAATGGAGCTTGTTACAGTCTTTTTACAGGCGGCCACGCTCACTTTTCAGTGGCTCGAATAAAGCCAGTTCTGTTCACTGAACAACCACCGAATATAACTAAATCATAAAAGCCCGAGCAGCCCGCCCTTGCTGCAGTTCACCCTCAGTTCAGGCCAGCGCCTAGGAAGCAGCAGCCTGAGGCACGCTGAACTGGCCACCTAACGGCACAGTGATCTCAGCAGCGGGAGCCATGGTGACCGCAATGATGCCACCACGCTGGCTTTCAGAGAGCCTGCTGGCCCACCCTCCTTCTCCCCCGCCCCCAGGGACACACGGGGTCCTCCCCCTCTCCCTTCAAGCCCAGGGGCCTCGGCTGTGATGAGGATCGCCTGGTCCAGAGCAGAGGGACAGGGAGCCAACCACAAAGCTTATAAAGCAAATGAGTGGACAGGAAGGGAGTGAGCAGGAGGCAGTGGTAAGCTCGCTACTCCCAGATGGGAGATGCTCGCACACCTGCACTGAAGGGGTAAGAAATGGAGGGAAGGACGGATCAGGGACCTAGAAAGGAGCTGCTGTAGCTTAGGAAATGCCTCCTAAGGGGAGGGTGGGTCTGTGGGGAGGAGGGGGCGACAAATAGCACAGGTGAGGGGCCTAGAGACCTGAGTCAGGAGTGAGGAAGGTGAGAGGGGCACATGGGGACCCTGTCCTATAGGTTATGCATGAGGCTTCAGGCTGAGGGATGGGGTGGAGGAACTGGCCCGAAGATCAGTGCGTCAGTAAACAAGGGGAGCTGATTGGTGGAGTTCCCGGTGATGCCAGCTGTGCCACCCAATGGCTCTCGCTTTGCTTTCCAGCTGTTTCTCTGTGGCCAGGAAGGAAGTGTGGCATCAAAGATGAGCCTGGGATTCTGGTTTTCTTGGCTACATGTCAGCCTCTTGATAGGGTCCAAGTTGCACAGCTTAGCCAATGCAGGGATCAGGGTCAACCCAGGCATCTCACTCCAAAGCCATTGCTCTCACCTGGGCCCTCCACCCTGCAACATCAGTTCTCAACCTTGGCTGGGCAGTGGGATCCCCCAAAAGACGTAGATTCAGTTTGTGGAGATTGGTACCCAAATCGGGTTACTTTTAAAAGGCTTGGGGTGATTTTACCATGTAGCCAGGGGTGGGAAAGGGCATGCTAAAGACCCCAGTATTCCGACATCAGCCCAGTGGCTGGCTTAGGTGAGTGGTGAAGTCTCCTTGTAGAGTGGGTGAAGGAATGAAAGCTTTGCTGGATAAGACCCAGGAGCAAGCCAACGGGCCCGAGGCATCTATCCTGCCTTCGATCCCTCAAACATGGACATGTAAATGCCACCTTCTCAGAGCATCATGTTCGTCCTGTTATAACGCTTAGTGCTTGCTCCATGGTTAAGAACACAGTTGCATCCTCTTAGTTTGGTATTTAAGACAACCATGACCCAATTTATCCTTTTAATCCCAGCTCCTATGACCCCCAGATGCTCTGTTCTGACCAGGAAGGAGTCCTCCTTATCTCCGATGTGAGTCTTGCATGTTCTTGCCACAGTGACTTCAATAATGCATGTCCCCTCTCTCCTCCACCCACATCTGGATCCATGAGGACCCTGCTCTGCATCTGCTCTTCACCCCAGCCCCCAGGAGCCCCTTCCCACTCTGAACATGTGTGCCAAGAATCTTACCTGGCTCCCTTCTACATGGCTTCTCATCACCATTTCCATGTGCACACGTCCTAATTTCCTGACTGAATTCTGATCACTGGGAGGCGGCACTGCAGGCATAGAAAGTCATCTCCCCCACAGTGACTAACACTGCACACTCTGTGGATGCCATCCGGCAGCCGGCATCTCCTGTCTCAGTGTGAACAGTCTTACCTGTAATATCTGGACTGCAAGTACGTGGAACACACAGCCTTGGACACGTGACTGGCTGACCCAAAGTCGATGACCTTCACTCTGTATGGTTGTCTAGACGGATCCACCAGCATGATGTTTTCTGGTTTGAGGTCTGCGTGGATAAGACCCAGGCTCTTTAGTTTCATCAGGGCGGTGGCTACCTGCTGGAGGACTGGGCGGATGTACTTGAGGGGCAAGGGACTAAACTTGTTCTGCTTCAGAAAGTCATAGAGGTTCTGCTCCAGCATCTCAAAGACCAAGCACGTGTGATTCTTGTGCTGGAAGCACTCGTAGGCCCGGACAAAGTTGTAGTCATCCGCACTCTCTGTGCTCAGGCGGGCCAGGATGCTCACTTCGATCTGACCTTGCCGGGCATAGGATGGGTGGTTCTTTAGGATCTTGATGGCCACAATTTCATTGGTGCCCCTTTTCCAGCACTTGACCACTTGCCCAAACGTCCCTCGGCCCAGGAACTCTAAAACTTCGTAAGTGTTGGTCATGGAGCACAGCACCTCATGCTGGACTAGCTGATAATCGCCCTCACTGTTGGAGCCACTGTTTTTGGAGGTGGCAGTCGACGTGGTGGCAGTGGCTACAGTGGCCCCACTTGCATTATTCTGAATCATGGGTGGATGCTCTTCGATGATCTGCACGCTGCTTGTGTTCTCAATCTCCTCACTCTTACGCTTGAGTCCACATTTTTGGTAGGTATCCAGGAGGCTCACAGTGCTTCGACGCATTAGGTTATGTGGTCCACCGAGGACTTGCCCAGTGACAGAAGTGCTGCTTGCTGATGTGACCACTATGTGCCCGGTGCTTCCTGGGAAGATGATGGTCTGCTCGTAAGGTAGGCTCGGGTTCGGGATGGGCAAGGAGGTGCTGACGGTTGTGGTGGCTGGCTGAGAAGGTGGCACGTTCTTGCTCTGGCTATACACTTTGCTATGGGAGCCGTACCCAGTCATGTCCCAGTTGGAACTCGGCTCTACTTTCAATTTCTTCACACTACAGAAGGCACTTGATTGAAGGGTGTGAGGGGAGAAAACTTGCACATGTGAGGCCATACCTACAAGAGAAAGGAAGGGAAGAAATAAATAAAGATGAATAAACTCAACAGATTCATTTCCATTCTGAGCAGTGGCTGGGGCCTATAGAATATTGCCCCCCACTTATACAAGATTGCAAATGTGAATCTATTCCATCTAGAAGCACATTCTTGTCACTCAGTTTGTGGGGCCAAGGAGTTTGTTGTTCTACTTGACACCATTAGGAGAGTGAGAGACTTACAGAGTCAGGAATATATTTAAGATTAAGATACAGAATTTGAATGTCAGGACTTATATATATTACAAACAACATTTGTGATAGAAACGAATTCTTCCTCAATTCTCACTGGTTGCAATCCCAGTAAAACTGAAGACTGTATTGTTATGCAATCGTTATGTATGTATCCTCCACGGTCAGTGACTCTTTGTCCCAGATCCTGACTGTCTGGTTCAATCATATGAAGAAACATCTTCCCACATAGGTCCAATCATGGAGCCACTCACCATCTGCTAGCTTCTGGATGACCCATAATTACCCTGGGATCTTATTCTTAAGTTACTCTTTGATGGATTCTGTAGGGTTGAGTAGATAAGCAGTTGGTTCAATATTTGCATTCAGACAATCTACAGCAGTGGTCGGCAAACTCATTAGTCAACAGAGCGGCAAATTGCAGCTCACGAGCTGCAGTTTGCTGACCACTGGTCTAAAGCATTATATCAACCTTTTGGGGGAAGTGAGTAATACAATTCATGGGTTTCAATCACTAACTTTTCCTGCTAAATGCATATATCAATAAATTAATTCATCTAGAAAGTGTTATTCAGGACCAACATCTCACCCACAATTTAGATAACCTCAGGACTCTATAAGAGCATAACTCTGAAATAGTTGTGCAATTTATAATTATGGTGATACTAGAAATAAAAAAAAATCATAGAAAATGTATTAGGAAAAATAAGACAACGAGGAAGAATAAGTTCTTAAAGGTGAAAGTAGAAACACACAGTGCCCATCTTCTAAGCTGCAGTCATGAACATCTCTTTTAAGTGGGTTTTCTATCAAGCACCGTTGGTGTTTAGCCATCCTAATGTCCGTGTTTCTCTGACCCCCTCGTGTTATCCAGAGTGGTATTTAACGTTTTCATTTTCACCCTATTGCCCATCACCCTAGTCTAGCCTCTCTCTCTGCGGGCCACCCACCTTCCACTTTGTCCAGAAGCCTAAGGTCAGCAGTCTTGCTTTCCACCTTTATTCTCTTCCTTTCAAAACATTCCTGAATCTACACCCATCCTCTACTCTCTCCTCTCCGTTTCAGAGGAAGAGGTGTCTCTTCTTTCCAACATTACAAGTTCCCCTATTCTCATGATTCATCCTTTTTGATTTCTCTTGAACCCTGTTCCCTCCACTGCCCTCTTTCTCCTACAGCTTTTAATTTCTTCCTGTTTATGAGATCCGAGTCTTTAATGAATCAGTAGCTTAATCTCTGTCTTCACGTGTGTCACACACACATTCCCAACTTGGAAGGCAAGGGGAGTAATCGCCATGTTCTCCACTTTACTTTGTTCCTTCTTCTCACCTGTAATCAACGTTAGACCCCTGTCCTTCAAGGCTCAGTCCTTAACCCACCTCCTCTCCAGCCCACATACACCCTCTGCGAGACTGTCCCAAAGGTAAATGATTTCCTGCCTAACCAGCGGCCTTTCTTCAGTCCCTGGCCTTTCTCGGTGACCTCTCTGCAACATCTGATACTGCTGGCCACAGCTTCCCCCTTGATGCTCTTATCTGTGTCTACAGAATCTGTAACCTCCTCCCTAGTGTCTCGCTGCATGCTGTGTGCTGGGTGGTTTCTTTCCTCTTCCTCCTTGAAAATGTTGGTGTCTCAACATGTTGACTCTCCTCTCTCTATAAGACAGAATCCATTCAAACAGGTAGAAGAGTCATCTCGATGCAGGCGACTCCCACAGGTTTATCACTGGCGAGGTTCTCCCTTGTACCTTCCAGTAATACCTCTGCCTTCTGCTTCCTCAAAGACTATCATCTACGGGTCAACTCATTATCTTTCCTTAAAAATTGAGCCAGCTCACCCTCCCACCTAACATCCCATTTCTGTTTATTAAATAGTCTTCTAGTCACTTGGTTCCAAAACTATGCATTACCTTTGATGACTCTTCTTTGCCTCCATGGACAAGAAGGTGCTAGGTTTTATTATCCTCTCCTTCTTCAAAATGTCTCTTATATCCATCCATCTCTGCATTTCTGGCCTTGTTGTTGTTTCATAGTTAAAACATTTCTCACTTTCTAGCAGGATTAAAGCCAACACAGACATCTGGTCTTTCTGAGCAATCTTCCTTCTTCTAATCTGCCACATTCAGCCACTAGACTAACTTTCCCAGGATTTTTCTAAGCATGTCACTCCTCTGTCTAAAAACTTTTAATGACTTTTTTGTGTCTAGAAGATAAAGTTGAGGACTCTTTAACTCAGCATCATCATGTTTAATTTTAACTGCCTGTTGGCTTCCAAATCTAACTATTAACTTTCCTCAATCTTCAACTCTAATGAAGCTGTTTTACTGTTTTTAAATGCCTTTCAAACTTCCTACCTCCACACTTTTACACCATTCCTCCATCTGGCACGATTTCACTATTTCTCTCAACTTATCTAAAGACAAGACAATTCAGATCCCTCCCTTTCCCAGACCTTGCCAAGCCATAGTGGTTACTCCCAGCTCTCCATTCCTCTGTCATCTGCCATAGAGTACCACCCATTTGGTCACAAAATGCATTTCTGCCCTAGCAAAATCTCTTGTCTTACTGGGTTGAATCATTTATCTTTTGTGCTGTTTGACTTTTTACACATTCAGGTCCTGTTTTCATAACCTGGCTATATTCTGAGGGCAAGAACTACAGTTCATACCTCATACTTCGTTGTGTTTTCCCCAGCATTGAGCTGAGTTTATGATACATGGTAGGCATGCGGTTGATGGAAGAAAATACTCCAACTGGCTTGGCCTCCAAGAGAGAGCTTAGCTCTCTGGCTACAGAATCACAAGCACTTATTGAACCTGGATGCACTTCTCTGGGAAGTCCAGAAAAACTTGCTAAAACCTTTTCATCCTAAGCAAGACATTTTAAAACCAAGGCTCCTGTCCTGGGGTTGGTATTCAGCTTCTGCCTGTACTTCACCCTGACACGCTCAGACGTCCCTACACTTGCTCTGAACCCCACCTTGAGCCTGATCCCTTAAGTCTGACAGAGGCCTCTTTACTTGTTCGGATCCTGAATTCCAATATGTGTGATATGACTACACTTCTCTGTACATCCTTCTGCTCATAAGACTACTAATATTTGTTTCCTTATTCAGAACCTGACCTGTTTCTTCCCACTGCTCTTTTCATTCAAGTCAACCTCCCCCTAATTCTATGATAACACAGAAAATGAGTCTCTATTTACCAGTATTAAATATCCATTTGGTTCTAGATGATGTAAATAATATAGAAATGACCAATCTCTTGGCTTTAGTAACTAACTCATCCACTGAAGAGGCAACGCAAATAAGTGTTTTCTTTATCCTTTGGCATCTAGCTTGTTCTTTACTCCTCAATCCTCAAGTACTTCAGGAGGAGGGGGAGGTGACAGTCAGGGAGGGCTGCAGTAGAAAAAATATGCTGATGTTACATAAAGGAGACGTGGCTCTGTTTTCACGGTTTCAGAAAGATTTTGGTGGTAAGGCCAGGGTGTAGAAGTGGAATTTTACAGACGGGAAAAAGACGGCTTATGACTTATTGGGATGACAGCCAAGGGTCATAAAATTGTGGAAATCATCATTGGCTACCTCTGGTGACAGATGCCAGCATCGGAGAGGCCCTGCATGGCTGGAAGTGTCCTTCGCCACCGGCTGCCTCAGACCCTGGGTTGGCCTCATGCAGTCCCATTGCTCCTTTTATAAGATCAACAGCTACCGTTCCAAGAACTAGACACAATTCCAAATGCAGCCTGATTTTTTCCAGCTTGACTGAGATGACATGACATTGTGTAAGTTTAAAGTGCACAGTGTGACGATTTGTATATATTTACACACACATACACATTGAGTGACCAGACTATTATGATCTCTGAACATATAATAATCTGGCCATTCAGTGTATATCCTATATAATAAAAGGCTAATATGCAAATTGTTCCCTTGACCAGGAGTTTGACCAGCAGGCAGGCTGGCCAACAGCCCATGTCCCCTCCCCCTGGCCAGGCTGGCTGGACCCCACCCATGCACGAATTCAAGCACTGGGCCTCATACACACACACACACACAATCTAATAAAAGAGCAATACGCAAATTGACCATACTTCAGCTACACCCACATGCCACACCCACCAGCCAATCAGGAGCAAGTATGCAAATTAACCCAACCAAGATGGTTGCGGCCATGGAGCGAGCAGGAGGCTTGGGTTTCCCTGGCAATGGAGGAAGCTAAGTTTTCTGCCTGCCCTGGCTGGCCCAGGCCTCTGCTCAAGGCTACAAAGTTTCAATTATAGAAGATAAATAAATCCCAACAAAAATGGCTGCAGCCATGGAGCAAACAGGAGGCTTGGGTTTCCCCAGCAATGGAGGAAGTCATGCTTCCTGCACACTCTGGCCTCCCCTCAAGGCTACAAAGTTTTAATTATAGAAGAAAAATAAATCCCAACAAAAATGGCTGCAGCCATGGAACGAGCAGGAGGCTTTGGTTTCCCCAGTGATGGAGGAAGCCCAACTTCCTGGCCAGCCCTGATCTCCCCTCAAGGCTACAAAGTTTCAAGTATAGAAGATAAATAAATCCCAGATACCAGAGCCTCCACTTGGGTCACTGGGGGGCATGGCCGGCCTGCAAACCATCACAGGCCTCTTGCCCAGGCCACCTCATGCCCTAAGGGAATCCCCATCCTGATCCAGGACACCCTTGAAGGCAAACCAGCTGGCCCACATCTGCGCACCAGGCTTCTATCCTATATAATAAAAGAGTAATATGCAAATTGACTGTCATTCCAACACATAAGATGGCTGCCCCCATGTGGTCAAAGATCCTGCCCCCATGTGGACACAAGATGGCTGCCACAAGTTGGCCAGCAGGGGAAGGCAGTTGGGAGGGACAAGGCTTGCAAGGGAGGGCAGCTGGGGGCAATCAAACCTGAAGGGGAGGGCAGTTAGGGGTGATCAGGCTGGCAAAGGAGGGATGTTGGGGGCGACTGGACCTGTAGGGAAGGGCAGTTGGGAGGGACCCACGCCTGCAGGGAAGGGCGGTTGGGGGGGACCAGGCCTGCAGGAGAGGATAGGTAGGGGCAAACAGGCTGTCAGGGGAGCAGTTAGGCATAAATCAGGCTGGCAAGGGATGGTTAGGGGGTGATCAGGCTGGCAGGCAGAAGTGGTTAAGGGCAATCAGGAAGGCAGGCAGTTGAGCAGTTGGGAACCAACAGTCCTGGATTGTGAGAAGGATGTCCAACTGCCCGTTTACGCCCGATCCTACTGGGATTGGGCCTAAACGGGCAGTTGGATATCCCTTGAGGAGTCCCAGATTGGAGAGGGTACAGGTTGGACTGAGGGACACACCCAATTTCGTGCACCGGGCCTCTGCTGAGTGGCCAGATTATTATGCGTTCAGAGATCATAATAATCTGGCCATTCAGTGTATATTGTGGATTGATAATCATGATAAGGTTAGTTAATACATCTATGACATCACATAATTACCTCTTTTTTTGGTAGTGGTTAGAACATTTAAGACCTACTCTCTCAGCAACTTCCAAGTATTAGTACAGTATTGTTAATTGTAGTTACCATGTTGTACGCTAAATCCCATTACCATTATTCTGTAGCAGAGGCCTTTTGTTCTAGGAAATGAATTATTATTGTTATTTAAAAATCTCTAATATACCTTATAAAGACTAAAACACTGCTGGTGTTTGCATAGCTTAGTCCTAAAATAATCTTACAGCAACAACCAAACTTATTTCCAAACATCGCTCCTTGAGAATATTGTTCTGGAATAAACTCCCCTGATCAGTTTAGTGCTCCGTGAGTTAAGCCCACGCCTTTTACTTTGTTTATCGGACCCCTGTGCTGGGCACGAGGCGGGGGCACCTTTCTGCTTTCCACTCTCATTTCTGTGTTGACATCCAAGCCCTTTAAGCTGCTTCCCTCCTTACCTGTCCATTTTCTTTTCTGAAAACCCAAGGGCTTAGTGCACATTTTCAGTTTGGTCCTATGGCAACATTTCAGTTGTTTTGTAGGTCATTGCTGCCCTTCCTCATGGGCTCTCGGAGGACAGTGGATTTTGCTCTTCTTTGATGGAACACGGGGAGGCTACAATCCAACTGTGAGGGTGGGTTCTGAGCCCATGGGACATGAGTGGTGTGACGTATCTGGAGAACCACTGCAGGATAAACCTGTGATCCTCATACCTGCTTCCTACAGGGGTTGCCAGACCCAGACTTGGCCACAAAAGCTTCCGTAGCCTCCTAAGGCCATGGTCAGCAAATTGCGGCTCGTGAGCCACATGGGGCTCTTTGGCCCCTTGAGTGTGGTGGCTCTTCCACAAAATACCACGGCCTATTTTGAAGAAGTGGCATTAGAAGAAGTTGAAGTTTAAAAAATTTGGCTCTCAAAAGAAATTTCAATCATTGTACTGCTGATATTTGGCTCTGTTGACTAATGAGTTTGCTGACCACTGTCCTAGGGTAACACCTGACAAGATGTTCCTATTTTCACTCAGCAAATCTAGACGATCTAGAACTATAGCTTCTAAAGGCTGCATATTGCCTTGCTACTCACGTTTGATGCAGGTCAAAATTAGACCCCTGAATATCAGATATACATTGGGGCCTTACACGCCTTTTAATGTTACTGATACAAGTTTATGAGGATGTTATAAAAATGATCAGTAAAAGGCATTTAAAAAGATACTTATTAAAACTTAAGACAACTTATACAACCATATGCACTATATTCCTCCTTGCATGTGGCAAGTGAAAAATAGCTCCTATAAAATTGACATTAGAACATACTCTTCAGTTACAGAACTAAAGCTCATTATTTATAAAAAGTCACTTCTTATTACCACAAGGACAACAGACTGTCTCTTTTGTGCCCCACACACATTCGGTTTCCCCGGTTGCGTAGGGCGCATTTTAATAGCCTGTACGCCGAAGGCAATGAGGGCAACTGACCTCCTTTTGGCTTCTTTATTCAAGTGCTCATTTTGCTTTAAAAAATGCAAGTAAGTCTGCATTTCAAAGAACCAATTTTAAAACATTTGCTTTCTAAACGTTATCATAGATGCCATTTATGTCCATATAATGCTATTACACTTGAGTTCAAGCCTGATGCTTATGATTCTCATGATTCCAGATTTTAAAATCTTGAGTATCTAGTACACACAGGCTCTGGGCCCATTTTTTTTTTTTTAAAAGACTTGTTTATGTTTAGAGAGAGAGGGAGGGAGAAGAGAGAAACACTGATGTGAGAAGAGTAGAACATTTTATTGGATGTGAGAACAGAACATTCTATCGGCTGCCTCCTGCACACCCAAGGGGGATTGAGTCTAAAACCTGGGCATGTGCCCTGACCAAGAATTGAACCTATGACCTTTCAGTGCGCAGGGACAACGCTCAACCACCTGAGCCACACCAGGGTGCCGGATGTTTTACGGATAAGCCCACGCCTGACTTCTTCGTCTGGGACTGTCTGGAACCACCCCGGTTGTGCCGATTCGGCTGGTAAGAGCACTCTCTGCACTTCCCTTCTCATAGGGTCCTCGTTGGAAAGCGAGGACGTCAGTGATGGGTGTAGGCTCCTGTGATAGTGAACAAACCGGATCCTGACCCAGAACATTCTCTGTTCCTCTTTGTCTTAATGGTTTAATGAAAAATTCATTTTTCTAGGGTTGAGAATAAATTTTTCCACTTAAAAAAATAGCTAAAAATCTTCCTGATTTTTCTGAAGTCTTGACTCCATTTTTAAAAAAATGTCATTTACTGAAGGATTGGCTCATTTAGTTATTTTGCTTTGTTTCTTCATAACTTTATATTTCACAACTAGATGAACTGAAAAGTTGCTTCACATCTGAGTGCCTTTCCTTTCCGTTTCACCACTCCAAAATTATCTCCTGTAAGATCGGACCCTGGTTAAACTGCAGCGATGAGTAAGGGTTCAACTCTGATTTAAAAAAATTAAGCTGAATTCTATTTCACTGAATTCTATCAAAGCTTGAGGGAAGGAATTATAAGTAAAACAGTGGCACCGTTTTTATCAGTATATAAAATTTAATTTTGGTTTGGCAGGTATGAAATAGATTGTCACTCAGAATCCAGTTACATTATTAAAGGGAACACAACCATGAACACCTTAGTTTAAGAGATACCAACTTTCCCCCTTCCCAAAATCCATTGGACACACACTTCTGCTGTAAAATGAGTACCTGATAGAAGCTACAGATATTTTTCTTGTATTCAAGAATTCAAAGGAAGAATTAATTTCCATGCCTAACGTAACATCATATCTGTCTTATATATCACATTATGCACATCAGACATAACTCATAGAACATACAAAAGAAATATCAAATATATGTGCATATTAGAAATACACATCTGAATGGACACTTTTAAACATCTAGAAAAGGGTTACTCTGTATAACCATTGAGTAACCAGTAAAACATGATTAATTTGATGCCCTTGGGAGTTAAAAAATACTGGGGAAAAATGTCTTCATTGGCATATGAAACTATATTCATCAAAATTTTAATGATAATCATTTTATCAAGTTTATATTTCATAAGTAGTACAAAGATCATTTCAGATTACACCATTTCTAAGTAACACATTTTCAAAATATTGTATAGTAAATGTCTATGGGGCTTTGATATCATTGTCAATCCAAGTCTGTTTATTCACTAGTTGTGTATTGTTACATATATAGTATATTCCGCCAGCACACAGTTTAGGATCAGCCACAAGCTCTACAGAATTCTTTTGTCAATAATGACAATACTATTGATTGCATCAAGGTTTCTCTAAATAAAAAAGCCTGGGGTTGGGCACATAAGGAAACGAAGACATTTGAGACATCGGCACTGCTCTAAAAAAGCTTACATCTCATGGGGTTGGCAAGTTCATTGCAAAATAAAAGGGACAACTGGCAAGTGTAAGCAACATAAGCAAGTTGCCAAAGTATACACGAGAGAAATTCAGAGGCAGGAATCACTATGGGTTGTGGTTAGGGCAAGGGTTTATAAAGGAACTGGGTGGGGTTAGAGCTGATTAGAAAGATGGGGTATAACCCTAGCTGGTTTGGCTCAGTGGATACAGTGTTGGACTGAAGGGTCCCAGGTTTGATTATGATCAAGGGCATGTACCTTGGATGCAGGCTTGATCTCGGCCCCAGGTCGGGGAGCATGCGGGAGACAACCAATCAATGTATCTTTTTCAGATCAATGTTTCTCTCCCTCTGTCTCTCCCTCTGCCTTCCACTTTCTCTAAAAAAATCAATGGATTAAAAAAAGGGGGGGCATATTTTGAAAGGCAGGAGAGTATCTGGATCCTGCTCACTAGGTATGAGCAGGGAATGGGGGTGAGGACAGCTTCCACAAGGGCCTCTGTCCTGAGGAAGCGTAGGGTTTGCTGGGAGACCACAGCTTAGGGGCATTTACACAAGAGTAATCCAATCACAGATGCAAAGCTATTAAATAACCACCAGTCTGTACTGTGCACCAAGAGCCCACTTACCCAGAATTACTATCTCCTGATAACGTCGATTCTTCCTCTAGAGGTAATTATTAAATAGTCAAAACAGCTGGTGTGAAGCTCTACCACTAAAGCGACCCACTTTTACTCCCTTGGGTCTTACTGAGTGTCATCCAATACAATTAACAACAAGCTGTAGCTCTCTAATGGATAAGGAAATGGGAGTTGTGGGAGATGACATGGACCGTCCCAGGTTACTTGGCCACTCCTAGTCTGACTGACTCCCACATCTGTGCTGCTCACCCTTCTTCTTCTTTACTCTTTGGTTTCTCAGACGAGAACAGGGGGCCAGGTGCAATAATGGTCAAGGAAAACGGAAGTTGATATATGAGAAGTGGCAGCTCTGAGGTGTGGGCACCCCAATTGCACACCACCTGGTCAATAACGGGCACCCTCCACAGGGACTCTAAGTCCTCTCTCATTTCTGCATCCTCTGATTATTATGACATTTGAGAAACATAACCAATCACAGTTGTTAAACAAAAGAAATTCACCTCCTTAAAGAGGTGCACTTCCCTAATTGGTGCATAGTGGCACATGGACAGGGGCTGGCCTTGAGTAAGAGGATGTGGCTGTCACAGCAGCCAGGGGTGAGGGCAGGGGGGTCCGGACTAGGGCGCTGCCTGAGGAAACAGAAAGGAAGCAGCAGAAACATAAGACTTTGCAGAGGAGCAGAGGCAAGGCATACTGACAGATGGGATGCAAGGGCGAAGGAGACAGAGGAATGGAGTATGTCTGGAGACTGAAGGAGCGGGCTTCAGGGATGGTGCTGGGGAAGATGGGAAATGGTATTAATTAAAATGTTGTCCATCTCGGTGTGGGGAAAGGGGTTGGGGGAAGGGAGAGTGGAACAGATTTCAACCAGCTGAATTCCACACATTGGCAGGATATCCAGGTTGAAACATTGTGTCCAACTATTTATACTGGAAGGAGGCAAGGAACTGCTTCATTTACCAAAGTGAAAGTGTCAGGAGCTGCTGATCACTGACAGCCAGCATCCAGTTCCCACTTGCTGCAGGGAATCTTGAATGAAGAGAAACCATTTTGAAAAGCGGATGAAAATCAATAGGATCAGCTAAGCTCGCACAGGATTAATCAGATGGGGAAGAGAGCAAGGTGACCCTGAACCAGTCCCCGCATACTGCCACGGGCAAAGGGCAGAGGAAAAATCAGTGCTAAATACAGATGAGCAGGTCAGAGACAAAAAAAAAAGGTTAAAAAAATAAAGAAAAAGAAGCAAAAGAAAAAACCTCAACTCAAAGGTTCGCCTCCCAGAGGCTGAGGGAAAGTGTGGACGAGGAGAGAGAGCCCGCTGTCCAGGGGGCGAGGTCTGTTCTGGACAGACTTCATTTGAGGCATTACTAACAACACAGAGGAAGTCTTCTACGTGCGCCAGGACAAAAACCAGGGCAGGATACTGGGCGAGAGGTCATGCTGGAGACGCTGACCAGAGGGTGGTCACAACACCTAGAAAATGGAGTCCACGTGGGTCAGCTGTTTCCCCGGAGAAATGGTGCAGAAAGTAGAGCAGATGGCAACTGAAGTGATCCTTGGGGCACGGACGTCAAATAGTGCGGGGAGGACAGCATGAGTCACAGGGAAGGTCAAGGACAAGGTGATGATAAACACAACTAAGGAATTGATCTTTGAGAATGAACACAAGAGGAGGGGCTACTGGGCCTGGTTGGGAATAGCCCAAGAGCCCCCGTTTCCCACAGGAGCAGGAGGGAAAGACGGGATGGGATGAGCTCCTGGGAAGAGAAACCAATGCGTCACATTATGCCTCTTGCTTTTCCAAGAAATGAGACTCTCTTAAGGACTTTCAAAACCTTTTACGTCATCTTTCTTGAATGTGTAAATGCCACCATAAACTGTATTTCTTCAATTCAGAAAATGTCCTCGTCCCCCCATTTGCAAATCCTCCACATGTTCTCTACCTACTGGCTCGTTATTCACTGAAACCAGCCCTTCCCTGTGTTCAGAATTACTTCTCCTGGAAGTGCTAACCTCACCCAGAACAGCCTCACTCACGAGACTGCCAGAAACCTCCTCGGTGAGCCAGCCTTTCACTAAGGTAGCTGAGTACATGGAGCTCACAAACTGATAATCGGGGGCCATCTTACCAAGTGTTCCTAGTAAACATGGTGAACATCACCGATCCAATGTGACTGCGGTGAGGTAGGCTGTGACGCCAATACGACACACATGATTTTCAGTTTTTTCTCCAGGGAATTGGTGGGATCAATGAAAACAAAACAATTCAAAAACTCCTTTTTGAAACAGGAGCTGCATTAACTAAGAATCTTAATTATTTCTAAAAAAGACACAACCTTCTAAACGTAGGTGCAGTAGGTACCAGACTGGGTGGCTTAAACAACAGAAAGTATTTGTCTCGAAGTTCTAGAGGCTGGAAGTGCAAAATCGAGGTGTGGGCAGGGCAGGTGTTTTCTGAGGGCTATGAGGAGGGGGCGTCTCCATGATCCACAGTAGCCGTCTTCTCCGTGTTTCTCTGTGCATGGTGTTCCCTCAACGTATGTCTGTGCCTGAGTCCCCCCTTGTTATAAGGACACCAGTCTTACTGAGTTAGGGCCGCCCGAGTGACCTTCACTGTAACCTGATAACCTCTATAAAGACCCTGTCTCCAAATACGGCCATATTCTGAGGTACTGGGCTAGGACTTCAACATATGAGGGGTGTTTTATTTTTTTTTTTGGGGGGGGGGCCCACAATTCAACCCATGACAATAGGTATAAGGAAACTGAAGCATTTACTGAAGCAAAATTTTCTCAGGGTATACAGTCCATGGAATTCCAAAAAAAGAACTGTCTGCATTTTCCCCTCTGTGGAGATAAGACATTTCATTTTGTGATTTCCCTCTATCTTGCCTCAAGGACCTAGGAGGGCATTTCAATTAGTCACATATGGAAACAAGCAAAAGCAAAATGCTTATTTTAAATTAAATTCTGCATCAGTTTATTTTACAGGACTTCTGGAAATGCCACGCAGGCATGTAGCTAATATAGACCAAGGCACTGATGGATTAATAACACCCAAGTGAGAAAGAGCAGAGGAAGCTTCCAGTTCTGATTCTGAGTGTGTCTGTTTCTCCAGTAGCACGTGAGGAAGCTCAAAACAGGTCTTGTGGGCTCTGGGATGGGGAAGGTTAGGAGGTTTCCTTCCTCGGGTCCACTTTGTGTTAAAAAAGGAGGCTCAGATCCCCCTTTTCTCATGTGCACCCCAATTCTCGTTTTCATTGTCCTGTTCCAAAGGCCGTGAAGGCTGTTGCATTTTTCAACTTGGCATTTTCCTGCTGAGGAGGATCTCAAGAAAAGAATCTTATAAACAAACTTGGTGGGATGAAAAAGGCGAACACCCACAAATTTAGAAAAACAAACCCAGCTATACTTTTGGTTTCAGCCCACAGGGATTCCACTGAACTCCACATTTTTCAAAGCTCTAGAAGGCCACTCACTTTGTCCCTGAAATGTTTAAATAAGGCAGTTAAAGTTTCAACAGTATTAATTTTCAGGTGTTTGAGTCACAAATCTTTACAAAAGCACTGTCCCTGAATCTTTCGGCCACTCCCTGTCATTGGCACACCAATCCCCCTCCAATCACTACTGTCTCAAATCATTACTGACAACCTCAAGAAGCTGAGCCGGTACTGACAGGATGGGTGACTGGCAATGCCAGGTAAGCCTCAGACCGAAATTTCCTATCCTATCTAATAAAAGAGTAATATGCAAATTTGACTGTACCTTTGCTACACACCCACAAGCCACGCCCACTAGTCATGCTCACCAGCCCATCAGGAGTGGGGGGGCGGGGCCGAGGCGGGGGGATGGGAGGAAGGCTGGGCCGAGGTGTGCATGAGGCGGCCAGCAAGCGCGGGGGGCAGGGAGGCCCAGGGCCTTGTGTTCACCAGTGGCCAGGGCAAAGGCAGCCGTGCGTGAGGCAGGGGGCGGGGCCACCAAGGCACAGGCAAGATGAGGAGCAGGGCCGCCGAGGCACGTGAGAGGCGGGGCGGCCAAGGTGTGGGGCCGAGCGGCAGCCGAGCAGTGTTCGCGAGGCCGCCACGAGTGCAGGGTGTCCCTGGGGCTGGGCGGTAGCCACTAGGGCTTAGGCTTGAGCTGGGGGAGCGGGGCCGAGGCGTTCAGCAAGCATGGGGCCCCAGGGCCGGGTGGTCTCCAGCGGCCGGGGCTAAGGCCAGGGCCAGGGGGGCGGGGCTGAGGCATCCAGGACAGAGCCAGCCATCAGCCCCATTGAGGGGGCAGGTTGGGCTGAGGGATCACCCATCCCCAGTGCATGAATTTTGTGCACCGGGCCCCTAGCTGGTTTATAAAGTTCAAATCACGTCCTGGCCAGTGTGGCTCAGTCATTTGGAGCATTGTCCTGTACACCAAAAGATGCAGGTTCAATTCCCAGTAAGGGGACATACCAGGTTGTGGGTTCAGCCTCTGGGTGTGAGAGGCAATTGATTGATGTTTCCCTGCTCTCTCTCAAAAAAAAAAAAAAAAAAAAAAAAAAGTCCAAATCATGACAAAAAGCCTGGCAGGATTTTTTTTTTCTTTTTTTTTCAGAAAAGAATTAGCTATTCTTACATTGGTAAAGTGAAATATGTTAACCTTTCCCCCATCCCATGCCTAGCCCACAAATGATCTGTCACTTGAGCTCACTCAGAGTTCTCCTTCAGCAATGTTTGCACACTCAGAATCAGGGCTGGAAACCTGCTTTACTCTCTTGCCACTATCAGCTCTCTTTTTTTACCAACAAATATGTAGATTATTTTACTATGTGTCCCCTCAAAATAGGTTGGAGTTCTAACCCCAGTGCCTGTAAACTGACTTTATTTGGAAACTAGGGGCCCAATGCATTAGAGGGGGGTCCCTCAGCCAGGACTGCCCCCTCTCACAGTCCAGGAGCCCTCAGGAGCAGGAGGCGACCTGGCGATCAGGGGAAGGCGACACTTCTATCACACCTCTGCTGCCGCCACTGCGGCCCTGGTTACCTGGGCCTCGGGTGACTGTGGGCGGCTGGGCAGCTGCCATCTGAGGCTTGCCTGTGCAGCTGGGCAGTAGTCATCCAAGGCTTGCCTGCACCTCGGGCTGGCCCTGGGAGGGTGGGGGGCTGAGGGGATTAGGGAACTCCAGAGGCAGGCACGTGGAGTAGCTGTGCTCTCCTGGGGAGGACCTGGCCTTGCTGCATGCCTGCCACCTGGCAGGGCTGAGGGGATTGGGCACCACCATCTTGTGGCTGTGGGTGCCGCCATCTTTGAGGGCGTGGAAATTAGCATCTTCCTTCCTTATTGGCTGTGGGCACTGCCATCTTTGCAATGGCGTGAGGGCCAATTAGCATATTCTCTCTTTATTAGATAGGATAGGATCTTTGTAGATGTAATCAAGTTAAAATAAAGCCATTCCGTGGGTCCTTTTTTTTTTTTTTAAGTTAATCCTTACTGGACGATATCTTTTCCATTGATTTTAGAGAGAATAGAAGAGAGAGGACAGGGGGGAGGGGGGCGAGGGAGAAACATCTAATTGAGAGCCATATCAATTGGTTTCTTCCTGCACACGCCCCACTGGGATGGGGAACCTGAAACCTAGGCATGTGCCCTTGACTAGAATTGAACCCTTCAGTTTGTGGGCCAACACTCTAACCACTGAGCTCGCTGGTCAGGGCCATTCCAGCGGTCTTAATCCAGTATAACTGGTGTCCTATAAGAAGAGGAGGAAAGACAGAGACACAGGAGAGAAGACCACGCAATGACAGAGGCAGAGACGGGTGATGCGGCAGGAAGCTAAGCAACAGAAAGAAAGGGTTCTGTCTCGAGTGTGAGGGTGGCACGGCCTGCTGGACTCCGCACTGCTAGCCTCTAGGACTGCACGAGGACACATTCTTCTGTTGCGAGCCACCGGTCTGTGGCCCTTTGCTCGCGTAGCCCTCGGAAACTCAGACACTTTGTAATATAACTCAGGATGTATTTCATTGAAAAGACATGTTTGTACTCAAGCTGTGATAAAGTATTTATAACCACTGCGGAGTCACGCGGGCCAAATGGCAGGCTGCCCTCGCAGCCTGTGCGTGCCGGCTCTTGGTTGCAGAGCCATAGAAGCACCCCCCAGCCTTGCTCCATGCCTAGGTTCCAATTCCTGCTGGGCTGCTGACACCGCCTCTCTTTATGCAAATGTGTCTGTTCACCGTGATCCTGATGCAAGGGAGGCACCTGAGAGCTTAGTCTGTCCGCAGCAGCTCCAGCTCCAGCAACAGCCAGGAGTCCCGGGATGGCCCCCCTCAGACCTGCCCTTTCCGGTCCCAACTGCTCGGGACACAAGGAAGGCAGGACAAAGGCCCACCACCCGCACGCTGCTCTCAGCAGCACCCGTTCGCTGCCTTTCCTCGTGTGTGTTTCCTGCACATTTCCCTTCTGGGGGTTCTTCTACCCGCATAGGAAACTTGGGGAGCGACGCTGTGCAGACCACCGATGCCTGTGCCGGCTGTCCCCTGGGCTCTCTCCAAGTCGGACTCACGCCATCCTCCGCTGAAAGCACATCTTCCATCCTTTCTTGATTTAAATGGCACCTGCTGTTTACAACAGTAACTCTATATTATAGCTCCTTGTTCCCCGGAGAACTTGTTCATTGCTCTCAGTTGCCTTTAACTGACATCTGACAAAAAACTCAATTAGAGATTACCTTGGGAAAGGAACAGGAAGTGCTCCTCCCCGCCCCCCTGAGTTAAAGGAGGGGGAAAGGCACAGAGGAAGAAAAGCAGGAGGGATGGGGGACAGGCAGGGGGTGTGCTGTGAGGGAAGCAGGGAGGGGAGGATGGAAAGGAAAAAGCAAAGATGGAGACAAGGGAGGAAATAGCAAGTGAAGCTGCACTGGGAGCACACGGTAGTAAAGTGACGCTGGGCTGCGCTGTGCAGCGATAAAGTGCAATAAAAGCGCAAGGGCGGCTCGCTGACAATATTTGAGTGGGGATTTGTGCGTGGATCTGGTGGATGTGAAACCATTGGCACAGACGGCGCCTGGGCAGCGAGGCCGCGGCCATGCTAAGCTGTGCATATTAAAGTGGGCTCTTTGGTCTGTGGTGAGGACATTTCTGTGCTCCGAGTCACTTACAGACAAACTCCCCTTTTAACACTTACCCATGAGAACATACACAGTTCTTGTCCGTGTACCATTTTAACCCAAAGCACCACCTCGGCCACAACTGGGCCCCGCTTCTCAGTACAACATGCTCACTGTGGACTTCTATTACTGTGTGAACTATGACCTCAACGTTTCTGATTGTGCTCTTAATCAGTAAAACACTCCTAATACATGTGACAGTTATTTTAAATCAATTGTGTATGTTCTACTTTACTACTAGAGAGTGTTTGCTAAAAACACGAAAACAGAAAACGTAAAAGGATGAGATAAACATACACATTCTACAGTTTCCTTCTGTATTCCCAAAGCAACTGTCCAGAGCCCTTGACTTTGAAACCCCTTCTATGACACAAGTAACCCAAGCCAAGCACTCGGGGTTGGTCCTGGCCATCTGATAAGAAGTGGGTGGAAGCGCGCGCCCTTCCTGGGAGGAACCCTCTCAGGGCCAGTGCACTTCACTCCCGCCGGAGCCGCTCTTCTTGCTGCATTAACCAGGGGTGGGGGCTCCTTCGCTGGGACCCGAGTGAGGATGACAAGGAGCAGAGACCCCAGGAGCCCTGGGGCAGTGGGGGGGGGGGTTTTGAGGGGGGGACAGGCTGCAAGAATGTGAAACAAACCTTGGTTGTTTCAAGCCCCTGAGAGGTGGGAGTGTTCATTTCAGCACTGAAACGTGGCCCATCCTAACCAGTGCTGCCACGTTCCTTAGAGCCGGCCTCTGAACGGGTCTGGATTAATGAGGTCGAATGGAATTAGGTTTCAGTGCTCAGCATGCTCACCCCCCAGAGCCAGGCGCACACTTTTAGAGATAGCTTTAAAAAGTCTCGATAGTTCCGTTCCCAGCCCCACGTTTAGGCATCACCTCTGTGCCCTGTGAGGATGCTTCGCCATTCCACGTGTCCAGGCTGGAGCAGCTCTGTCCTCACGGCCGTTAGTGACCTCAGAGGTGCCCCCCCTCCCACCCCAGTCCCTGCCCGAGAACTCCCCTGCACCAGTGGTAGGTATAGGCTCATCTGCCACAAATGCCTCTTGTTTGGTTTGGAAACCTGGAGACAAATGACCTTCTGGTGACTAAAATGGGAAGCTGCTCTTCAAACTGACTGTATGGATTCAGCACTGCTAAATTCAGGCCTCGGTGCCCTCACTGGGAGAGCCAGCTTATGCCTCGTGTTGCTCATTTCCCCGAGAAAAATGGGCCTTTCACACCCTGCCCCGGGTGCATGATGCAATGCGATGCTCTTGGTGAAGAATACTCGAGTTCTGACATCATGACAACCATGGTATTACTCATGGTTCGCGCACAAGCCTGGCCAGGCACATTCTGTCCCCTCTTTATCACTGAAGTCAGCAATGGGCTTAAAAATAGCACGGCTCACACACCCAGGGTACCACTAACGTTAATGGGAACAAACTCTATTCTGGACTCCTTGCTGGCATGGGGTTAGATCGAGACTCCTGGAACTGAGCACGGCATGTGTCATCCCCCGAGGAGGATGCTGAGTTGCACTGACTTGTAAGTAGAGATCTGCAGAGCCTCAGAGGGAACCCTCAGACATTACCAAACCAGGATTTAGATGCCATCTGATTTGTGACTCAAACAGGATCAGTCTAAAATGGGATTAGTGAGAATGTAATAAACTGAGGCACCATAAAATGCTGCACATACCCAGAGAGGGCGATGACGCGATGATAAGTGACAGCTGTCTTAGTGCTCTAGGACTTAGAGCCTGAGATGTTTGTTGTTAAGAGGGTGGTTCACTTTAGAAACCTGATTTGGGTTCTTTAGAGAGAACCACCCCTAGAGCAGTGAATGATCTTATAATTTATAGGTATCATTAAAAGCACATGATGCTGCCCTGGCTGGTTTGGCTCAGGGGATAGAGCACTGGCCTGCAGACTGAAGGGTCCTGGGTTCCATTCTGGTCAAGGGCACATGCCTGGGTTGTGGGCTCAATCCCCAGTAGATCCAGCTCAGAGCACATGCTCAGGTTGCAGGTTCAGTCCCGGTTTGGGTGTGTGTAAGGGAGGCAACCAATTGATGTTTCTCTCTCACATCAATGTTTCTCTCTCTCTCTGTCTCTTTCTCTCTCTCTAAACAAAACAAAAAAAATCTATAAAAACATTTTAAAAAAAAAGCATATAATGCCTATTACTCAAATTCTGTGCTCAGTAAGCCACTTCGGATCTCTGGCAAGGCTCCAGAAAGGACCTGCTGCGTAAGGAGGAAAAGCCCCAGCCTCTCCAGGATGCTGGATGGTCTCTCTCTAAACGATTCAGATTGATCCACCGGTCGGTCTTCTTCCAGAGAAGTTACTATGAACCTGTCCTTTGGAGCCTAATCGTCCTTGATGAATTTATGAGCCAAATTCCCAGCTCTGCCAAACTGAGAGTTCCCGAGGCCATGGTGAGATCTGGAAACACTGCTGGGTGCCGGCTACATTCAAGCTCCACCCCGAGAGGTGAGGGAAGGCAACTTGGCACCACGAAAAACAGTACTGTCTGCTTCCCAAGAGGCCAACATGCGGGATGGGTGATAGGAGAAAAGATCACTGGCCACATAAGGCAGTCGCAACCATGAGCGATCGACCGCTGCAGGGCTCAGAGGGAGGGTGCAGCCAGGAGTGGGAACCCCATGAGGAAGAGGGGTGAACTGGAGCACAAAGGCAGAGGAGAGGTGCCAGGGTCAGGACAGATCCATTTCCTTGGGATTTATAAGACACTAGGGGCCCGATGCATGAAATTCATGCACTGGGAGTGGGTGGTCCCTCAACCCAACCTGTTCCCTCTCACACACTGGGAGCCCTCAGGGAATGTCCAACTGATGGCTCACCCCCAGCCATCGCCCTGCTCAGCTCAGCCCCGGCTGCCTGTGACCACACGGCCCCGGGGGCTGGGTGCTCATCACCATTTCCGCTCATAGCACCCGGGGGCTGGGCGCTTGCCGCCACGGGTGTTTCATCTCCACCACCGGGGCCAGGCGTTCGTGCCACTTGGCCCCGCCCCCGCACCTGATTGGCTGGTAGCATAGCCAATCAGGAGTGAAGGTACAGTCAAATTTGCATATTTCTCTTTTGTTACATAGGAAGGAGGATACTTTCCACAGGGCCTGAGGTAGTAAGCAGTTGGCACATACAATATAAAAACATTAACAGCTTGAGATAACACAGGACTGAACCCACCGGGAGGGGAATGGAACACAAGGAAGAATGAGGACACCTACTGCAGCCGAGGGCTCCTACGCGAGGGGAGCGTCTGGGGAGACAGGCTGGAGGCAGAGGGAAGGAAGAGCCTGCAGTGCCCGGTCCCCATTTTATCGGTGCTGTCAGTTTTGTCAGGCAGCAGCCAGGAGTCGTAGGAGGTTCAGGAGGGAGGAGAGGATCCGCCTGGCTTCCAAGGGCTTCCCTCGGCTACCAGCCCACCTGGGAGGGGCATCTGTGAGATGGTAAGAGCCTGAGTGAAAGGTGGGAATGTAAAGCAAGGCCACAGACAGAGACCAAAGGAGCAATCTGAAGACCTCGGCCACTGATGGGGGAAGAGAAAGGGCAGGACATGAATCCACGACAACGTGGAAGTCACGGCGACAGGTGACAGAGGTGACTGAGCGAGAAGGCTGGTGCTTTTTGGTGGCCTTGCTGTCTTGGAGCGGCAGAGGAAGGCACATCCTGAGGACATGGACTTCTGCTGCTGGAAAGAGCTCGGACACAGCAGTGACCAGTGGCCACAGTGCTGCCCCAGGGAACTCGACAGCGGAGGACACAGGCGGGCAAAGCCCCGCCAGCCGGCCTGATTCTCAGTGAGTTTACCTCCAAGGCCAGAGGTCATGTGAACTCAGCCAGCTCTCAGGCTGGTTCTCTGAATTACAGATCTGCAAGGATGCCCTCCAGCCACAGCTGGGACAGAAAACCTTTATCCTCAAGGGGGCCAGGAGGGACAGAGACCTGCAACCCTCCAGTGCACACACAGTAACCCTTACGGAGGCCAATCAAAACAATGTGGCCAAGGAGTGTGCCCTTGTTACAGGTACAAGGCTCACGGAGAACATCGGGTTCACTGGATGCAGTGGCCATGCTCTGGTCCTTTCGCCAGCATCAAGCACACTCAGTTCACTCAGCTGAGCTGAGCGGACCCAGCGGCAGTTCTCAAAAGGCGCTGAAGGGCAGGACTGCCCGTCCAGCACACAGGGCTCTCTGCTGCCCACCTGGTGGCTTTGACCCTGAAAGCCACACCCTTTTCACTCCTTTTTAGCGAGCAGAAAATGAAGCTATCAGCTCAGGTTCCTGGCTCTGCATGAACCCGTCTCCCTTTCTTTCTTGGCTCCAAACCTATGGCTCATACAGGCTTCCCACCCAGGTTTTTGGTGACTCTTACCTTGCTGAATATTTTTCTCCTCTGAGAAATGGAGAACCAAAATAAAAGGAGGAGAGAGCATAAGAATACATTCTAAGGGACAAATAGAAACATGAGAAAGGTAAAATAATAAGGCTGCTGATTTCTTGTTTCCCAGCTTTTATTCCCATAAAATGCTAACGACTTTTTTTGGGGGGGTGGGGGTGGGGAGGTGAGAGGTAGCAGAAGTAAAGTCAGCAACCTCAGAACCTGCTTTGCACTCTTACTTATGCCACAAAATCCCATTAAGTCACCAGGAATCCCTGGAGGAAAAGCTCTAATACCAGTTAGTTCACAGTAGAAACCACTGCAATTTCCTCATTTCTCCTCCCTCTTCATTCAGAGAAAGCGTGGTTGAAAATCGCCAGGAGCCTGCATGTTCCCTGGACCGGAGGAAGTGGCCAGCGATGGCCAGGTCCCAGCACCTGAGACTGTGTGGACGGGCAGCCCCGGGCCCTCAGGCCTGGCCCCACCACAAAGGCCCCTCTGGTTCTGGGCCACTCGATGTGATTCAGAGCTCTGGCCATAAAACAGACACCAATGAGGAACAAGATAAGCCTTTTTTTAGTTGCGGGCTAAAACTTGGGAAAAATTATCACAACAAGGGAAAATAGTGCTGTTGCTGAGGAGGCCAATTTCTGTTTTGTTACAGGAAATCTTTCCTGCTGATTTAAGAGCAGAGCCACACCTGCCCGGAGACCAAATAAATGACAGTGCAGAAGGCAGGGGAGCTGAAGGGTGAGCTATTCTACCGGGGACAAGATACCCAAACAGCAGATCTGGGGAAAGCATGCGGCCAAGCTGGGGAAGGGATTCGAGTCTGTAGAGAGAAGGCCACACTAAAGGGACAGCCGCAAAGCTTAACAGTCTTCAGTTCAGACACTTCCTCTGAGCACAAGCCAAGATGACTTGGGCCACAAACAGGACTGAAGACCTCATTCCTCGGCCAGCAGACAGCACCGGCATGTGAACTGTGGGCTCGATACAACAGTGTGAAATCCTGTAAGGTTGGGAACTGTGCTGTGTTACATGGGAGTGACCCTGTGCTGAGGAAGCGTGGGGGAGTACATAGGGGTCCAGAACTCTGTGGGTATTGGAAATGCTCCGTAACCTCGTCTGACCAACATGCTCACCACAGGCACACAGGTGGCTACTGAGCACTTGACAGTGTGGGGACTGTGTTTGAGGAAATGGCTGTTACATTTTACTTCATTTTAATTTAAATACCACTTGTGGCAAGTGGCTGCTACACACACGCCTGTGACAAGAAGTGAGAGTGTGCAGGCCAGTGCTTGCGCATGAGAAAGCTGACAGGGTTAAACGCTAACCAGTGGACCTGGGTCAGAGATGAGGAGCTAGCCTTTGTATCATTTTAGTTTTTGTAAATTATCAGTAAGTTTATAAGTATTTCCAAATAAAAACCTTTTTGTTTAAAAAAACGCATGTGAGTGAACATTTATTTGCTAATCAACGAAATCTAACAGGGTCCTCCTGGAACTTATTTGTAGGTAGGGGTTTGGAACTAGGCAGTTTAAGGCATCCCAAAAATTTGAACAAACGCCGTGGATTCCACAGAAGACTCCTCGTGTCCCCAACTCCTCTTAACCCACCACGTGGAGTTCTTTCCAGTGGCAGAAACCTCCCACCACGGCCTTCCCACTCACATGTCCGCGAAGGACTGGACTGCAATGGCAAGTTCAGGGCAGCTTTTCAACAACAGCTGTACGGACATAATTCATACACCATGAGGTCGTCCTTTAAAAATGGACAGTTCAGCACCAACCTGTGAACCAGGAGATCACGGTTTGATTCCTGGTCAGGACACATGCCTGGGTTGTGGGCTTGATCCCCAGTGAGGGGCGTGCAGAAGGCAGCCAATCAATGATTCTCTCTCATCATTGATACTTCTGTCTCTCTCTCCTTCCTCTCTAAAGTCAATAAAAATATATTTTTAAAAAGCTTTAAAAAAAAGTACAGTTCAGTGGTCTTGAGGATATTCAGACTTGTACTATCAACATCACTACCTAATTCCACAATGCTTTGATCATCTCACACCTTTAGTGGCCACTCCTCATTCATTCTCCCTCCCTTCAGTGTCTGACAACCACTAACCTACTTTTGTCTCCATGGCTGGCCTATTCTGGACATTCCATGTAAATATCATATCATGTAACACGTGGCCTTCTGTGTCGGCTTCTTTCACTTAACACTTTTTTCAAGGGTCATCCATGTGCACCATGTGCTAGCATTTGATTCCTTTTTATTGCCAAACTAGTGACCCAGTGCATGAAATTCATGCACATTAAAAGGGGATTAACTAGAGGAAATAATTTAATATTGGTATTTGCCCTTTCTCTATAATAGAAGTGTCAGAGATAAAAGAAAATTAATAAAATGTATATGAAAACCTCCCTCCTGTCAGAGTCTGGGATGTACCATGGGATCCAGAGTCAAGTCCCCACCCACCCGCATGCACCTCAAAATCGTGTGAGACCCAGACCTGGCCACCCCTCCCCCCTCATTGAGCTAGATCCAGATCTGGCCAGTCCCACCCTTGTCAAGCCCTGCTGGGCAGGGGGCATAGCCTCAGGTTCGCTGGCCTGGCACCAGGATGGAGGGCATGGCCTGAGGTCTACTAGCCCAGACCGGGGCAGGGGGCATGCCTTGAGGTCCTCCATTAAGCCTTGCCAGATGGGGGACATGGCCTGAGATCCTGTCAAGCCCTGCTATGTTGGGGGCATGGTCTAAGGTCCCCCGTCAAGCCCCACCAGGCAGGGGGTGAGGGGAGAGCAGCCTCAGGTCCTCTGGCCCAGCACTGGGAGGGGGGTGCACCTTGAAGTCCCCCATCGGGCCCTGCTGTGTGGAGGGCACAGCCTGAGGTCCCCTGTCAAGCCCAGCCAGGCACGGGGGTGCAGCCTCAGGTCCCCTAGCCTGGTGCTGAAGCAGGGGGTGTGGCCTGAGGTCCCCTGTCAAATCCCACTCGGTGGGGGATGCAGCCTGAGTTCCCCTGTCAAGCCCAGCCAGGGCCCAGCCAGGCACGGGGGCACAGCCTTAGATCCCCTGGCCCAGTGCTGAGGCGGGAGGCATGGCCTGAGGTCCCCCAGGCTGAAGCCAGGACGACGGGTGAGGCCTGAGGTCCCCTGTCAAGCCCCATGGAGGCAGGGGAGGGCATAGCCTCAGGCCCCTGCTGATTGCTCATTAAGGCTCCTTATGGGAACTTGGCCTCAGCTGTGGGTGCAGCCATCTTTGTGATGGAGTGATGGTCAGTTAGCATATTCCCTCTTTATTACATAGGATAATATTCCATGGAATGGCTACAGCATGTTAGTTTATCCTTTCTATCAAAAAAATGTATTTTAATTGATTTCAGAGAGGAAGGGAGAGGGAAAGAGAGAAAGAAACATTAATGATGAGAGAAAAATCATTGATCGGCTGCCTCCTGTACACCCCTCACTGGGGATCCAGCCAGCAACCAGGCACATGCCCTGGCTGGGAACTGAACCATGACCTCCCGGTTCATAGGTTGATGCGCAACCACTGAGCCACGCCGGCAAGGCTGCTTTATATTTTCATTAGCTGATGGGCATCGGGACTGTTTCTATTTTGGGGCTGATATGAACAAGGCCACTATGAAATCCTGTTCAAGAGTCTGTGTGGACAAATGTTTGCGTTTCTGTTGGGTGAAGACGTAAGAGAGGAACTGCTTGGGGTGGACAGCAATGCCGGGTTTGACGTTCTGAGAAACCACCGTGCTGTTCTCTAACGTGATCTCCTGAAGTCCCCGAGGGTCGCACCACACAGTGGTCCCAGTCGGAGCCCACAGGGCCATTCTGTGGAAACGGCAGCCCTTCTGCCGTTCTGTGAAACACCACAGTCTACATTCAAAGTGGGAGGCAGGGTTTGTTTGACTCGAGGTAAATAAATGAGAGAAGCTGTGACTCACTTGGTGCCAGCCGCATGCTTAGCCTCCCATCGTCCCAGAGAATGAGCCAGCACCTGGCATGGCAGACGAGGTCTGGCAGCGCCCACTGGTGCCAGATGAAGAGGCTCTCTGTGCGCACACAGCTGCCCCAGGGTGCAAGCTGGCACCCCCTCCGACTGTCCCCTCACCACGCAAAGCTGAGGTCTGAGCTGCTGGTCAAGCCCCGGGTCGAGTTATTTACCACCATCCACAGTCTGTGCTCCCAACCATGCCCCCGAGAAACTGGCAGCGAGAATTGGAAAGGGTGAGGACCATGATCAATCGGGGAGCAACCAGACGGGGAAGACATCAAAGAGGCTGGGCCTGTGGGGCCTGTCGCCTGTTAGTCCTGACACATTCCAGAGTGAGGGCTGAGACGGCATGGACTGACGCCCAGGAAAGCAGCCAGGCCCACCACCGATGCAACTGGTGCCCGATCAGCAGGTGGCCCCTGCGAGCTGGTGGGGAACGAATGTCTGAGCTTCCTGTGAGGCCCCGGACTAAATTCCCAGGCGCGAGTACACCCTGCAAAGCCACACAAGCACGTTTGAGCACGGGTGATGGGTTGGTGAGGCGAGGAAGACTTCTGCAGGGGAGACAGAAGTCCTGTAGTGACTGGCTGGGGAGGTGCTGCTCCATCACAGACCGAAGCAGCCTGGCTTTCCCAGGAAATCAAGATGGCGGCCGGGCAGAGGCAGGTCCACATGGTCAGAGGAGCAACAGGAGCCAGAGGGAGTTCCACTGTGGACACTCACTCCTGCAGAAAACATGGAGAGGCACCTCCTGCTCTTTAAAGATAAGTAAGCACCAGCCAAATGCCACTGGGCTGGCTTTGTCCTCCAAACAAACTGCCCTGGGCATCAAGGGACTTTAGATCCACCAATGTGGCTCAGTGGGTGAGCCTTGACCTATGAACCAGGAGGTCATGGTTCAATTCCCGGTTAGGGCACATGCCCGGATTTCAGGCTTGACCCCCAGTGTGGGGCATGCAGGAGGCAGCCGATCAATAATTCTTTCTCATCATTGATGTTTCTATCTCTCGCTCCCTCTCCCTTCCTCTCTGAAATCAGTTAAAAAAATATATATATATATTATACACACACATATAGTATATGTGTGTATACTATACACACACACACACACACACACACACACACTTTTAAAGAGATTTTAAACTTCCTTGACTGACTTAAGATGAGGAATAAACATATCTGTCCACGACCCTTCAAATCCACATAGAGGAAAAGGCCACGTCTTTAGGACAGGTCTGTGGCTTGACTGTTTCACAGATGCGTGGGGATGGCTCTCTAGTGGGGCGGTCTGGCTGGATGGCCCAGGCCTTCACTTCTCTGCAGCACCTCCCCACGCTCCTGTGCAGGAAGAGGCTCAGCCGACAGAGATGCTGCCGGCAGGCTTCTGGGAGGGGCAGGGGACCCTGCTCACCCTGAGGGAGGTGATACACACCAGGTGGGAGGGATGGAGGCAGGATGCCGCCTGCAAGAACAAAGAGGCAGCCAAGTACAGAGCAACCCTGAGCAAGGTCTCAGAACAGAATACTCTCCAGGTCCTCCAAGTAGCTTCGAGGGTTTCCCATACACTTCCTTCTCTTTTAAAGTAGATCCTTGATTTTCTGTGGGGCGTTTTCATACATGACTTAGAAGGGCCAGGTCACTCTTGGAAAACATGCTGCTCATCTTGGCACTCATCTTGGCAGTGGCACTGTGGACAGAAGCCAATGTCCTCAGCCCCCATCCAGGTGCCCGCAGACCAGGATGGCGGATATCCTGGTGCAGCAGCAGCAGCAGGAAAAAAAAAAAAAGGCTGCACAATTACCCCCACGTCCTCCCTCCAGAAAAACCAAGACTTAGAAATAACCACTGCCCCATGGATTGTGCCCCAGACTTGGGCTGCAAGATCAGAATGGCTCAGGGCTCCGTGCTAAGAGCTCTGGACAAGATATGAGGGTTTAGAACTCAGGGCACTTGGGGTTCCGTGTCCAGGCAATGAGCTCTAGAGGCCACCTGAAAGGTGATGCAGGTGTCTGTGAGAAACCTGGGAGCAGAAACTCACATTGGTCGCTGCTTATAGAAAAGCCAGGCAAAGGATTCAGAATATACTAAGAGTTCTTACAACTCAACAATAAAGAGACAAATAACCAGTTTTTTAAATGAGCAAAGAATCTGAATAGACATTTCTCCAAAGGAGATACAAATGGCCAACACGCACAAGAAAAATGCTCATCACGTTAGTCACGAGAGAATGGCCAGGGGTGGGCACAACAGGGAGAGACGGCCAATGGATATGGGATTGGGGGCGAGGGAAACGTTCCGGAATTAGATAGTATTTCTACTATTGTACAATTTTGTGAATATACAACAACCCAATAAATTGCACCCTTCAAAAGGGCAAAACTTATGGAATTACATCTCAGAAAACTGTCTAAAAAAACGGCACAGTGGTAGATGCTTGATACATGTTACCATCCATGAAATGTATAATATCATCCCCTTTTTACATGTGAGGAAAGGAGGATTACCAAAGAGGAGCTAACTGCTAAGAGCCATACAGCTAGCCTGGCCATGAGAGAGGATTTACATGTGGGTGCCGCCTCCCGAGGCCATGAACTGCCTGCCACCTTACCCCACTGTTCTTGCCAAGCGGTTATCAACTGAAGAACGGTTTCTATGGAAAACAGTACTCCCTGGACAAAGAACCACTCACCGACATACAACGCTGATGCTCGAAGTCATGCTAACGGGCATCTAGCAAGTCCCTGCCATTCACAGAGGACCATGTGGAGCGGCCAGGCGGCCACTGACCTGCCCAACCACAGCGGCCAGGCTGTGGGGACGATGGCCCCTTGTGTTAGAGACAAGCCTGTGCATTGTTCGCTGCAATTAGCAAGGAATCAAAAGGCAGGGGGAGCTTGTCCAGTTGGGGACTGAGGTCAACAGGCAGTCACCAACCTTCCAATTCCAGCCTCGCAGCCGGCCCAGCCGGGAGATTGCTCCCCGGTGACAGCTCCCATTATCCTCACATACCCTGAACCCCTCTCCCGCCCTCAGCGGTGCTCGGAGAGTCCCAGGGGTGCCGCTGTTCCAAGGACCCTCAGAGCTAACTACTTAGCAGAAATGGGGAGTTCCGGATTTGGGGTCTCAGTGTGAGGAAGAGGCAGAGGAAACCCTCTCCCTCCTCACAGGAAGTGACTCTACGGGAACCACGGGAACAGGGGAGGGAAGAAACCCTACTGTCACTGTGGGGTGTTGAGTCCTCTGCGTTGGGAGGTCTTCTAAATGCCCACCTTACATCTCCACAGGGAGGTCCTGTCTCAAACTTAAAATGTCCCAAACTGAGGTCACTACCCTGCTCTCCACCCCACAACCCTCCCCTCTTTTCCCAGGACTGCACTTTCATCACCGTTCTCCCAGAGGTCGGAGCTAGATGCCCTGCTTACCTCCCACACACTTTCCCTCTCCCCGGAAGTCTCCAGGGCCCACTGGTCTAAGTCCTTGTGAACTTGAGGGCTAGAGTCCACCTCGTCCTTTGCACACTCACTGGAGCCCATCCCAGACTCAGAACATGCTCACTGAACCAAGGCCAACTTCACCCTCCGCTAGGTAAGCCCTTCCCAGCAAGCAGCAGCCAAGACTATGTCCACATGGAAGAAGGAGGAAGAGGAGATGGATGGATGAAGAGGTCACTGGATGGGTCACAGAGAGGTTATTGGATCAGAGCCGGAGCCGGGACGAGCAGAGCAGATGGGCTGTGAGCTGCTCTTTGCGTGGCTTCTGCTGGAATGAGAAGGCGTGCTGACACTGGGCTCCTGCAAATTATTAATTATTTCAGTGTAGTTGCTCTGAACTCTCCATCTGCTGATGGTCACTACTAGCCCCCACCGTCCAATAATTACATTCAAGTGGAAAAACCTGTGACCTGTAACTTGTTCCAGTCATTCCCAGTCAGCTGCCCACTGGCCCCCCCATGCCGCGTGCACCACCACCTGCAGCGCCTCAGGCTCCCTGGGCGCCGTCCAGATCAGGGCCCTCCTCCCAAGACCGGACCAAACAGAGCGTCCGGTCACTCAGAGCCTTGGGTTTCTCTTTGTAACTCCTGACGGGGGTTGTCACATTATTACATTGAATTGCTTGCCATTGTGCTGCTTTAATTTAATCTGCAATGGGTTTCTAAGTTTTTGGAGAAGAGAGCGTTGTGCTTCAATGGGCTTCTACATTGTAACACCATCTATATGAGTATCAGCTACTATTAGCTCTCGCTTCTCATTGATGTCCCCCAGCAGGAGGCGGGCCATGCACATGGTAAGCTACCCAACGTGCTGAAGGCTGACAAGCAGGCTTCCCTCTCTTCTCACCTACCCTCTTCTCAAACTAAAACCGGCCTGGTCTCCGCTCAGCTGGGAATCCCACTTCCTTCCAGGACACGCCCTGTACTGGGGAGAGCCCAGCATGCAGACAAAGGGGGCACACAGGGGGCATGGGAGAGCACACACCATGCTGACACGAAGGGCTCTGCCCCGTACCCCACCCCTCGTTTGCCTCAAGGATTAGAAAAATCCTAAGACTTGGTGAGCCATTTACTTCTCTGTGAAATCAAAATGATAACTAAGTGGAGCTGGAAAAAGAAACACATTCTAAATTATACTGGGCACTGTGCCAGAGGCGGTGGGGATACAATGACAAGGGTCGTTTGTCCCAGGCTGGCCAAAACAGTCTTGCTCTTCTGCAGCGTAAAACTGCAGCAATAATGCCTGAAGGGGCTCCCTTTCCCATTATAAACAGCCCTGCGCGCTCTCTCCAAACCGCCTCCCCTGGCAATGCAGAGGGCGCGTCTTGGGCTCCACTAGCATTTATTACAATATCTGGAACAAAACATCCCCCAGGCAGAACCTCCTGCCTTCAAAGAAGGCATCTAACCTGGACGTCCCACCCTCCTGACATTGGGACCCAAGGCCCCGCAGGTGCACTGGGCCAGCACACACCAGAGTATCCCCTCAGCCCATGGGAACCACAGACCCAGCTCCTCACTTCCTTCTTGCATCACCACTGGCCCATCTCTCTCCTGACCACTGAACTAAGACAACGGGGCTACAGAAGCAATGGCAAACAAAGCCTGTAGGAAGCACCTTTTAGTAAAAGGCCTAGGAGACCCTGCTCGTGTCACTTCACTCCTACTCCCACCAGAGCCCCATGAGCTGAGGACAAGAGCACATGCATGTGCAAACCCAGGGGACCAGATAGCCCGGCCTGCCCACACTCAATCACACCCAGACAACTCGGTGTGTGTGTGTGTGTCTGTCTGTTACCCCTTTTAGAAGAACACCAGTCAGAAGGGACTAGGGTCCCACATCAGTATGAACTCATTTTAACTATGTAATTATGTCTGCAACGACCCTAACGCAAATAAGGTCACCTCCTGAGGTGCTGGAGGCTGGGACACCGACATGTAAGTCTAGGGGGTGGGGGGGCAACACGGTGTTCTCCTTTGGGCTGAGCTCACCGCCTTCTCATGTTCTCGATCCGGTGTCCAATCGGTGGCCGCGCGCCACAGTGGCAATTCAACTTAAAATGAAAACATTGAAAATGAAGTTCGCCGGCCGCACCCGCCATATTCTGAGGCTCAATGACCACACGCAGCGAGGGGCTGCCATTTAGGGCGAGGGGCTCAGTCCAGAGGTTCTGGCAGACATCTGTTCTAGACGGTGGGATTTAAACTTGCTTTTCCTTTTTAAAGTTACCTTGTGGCCCCTGCACAAAATAGATTCCCAGCCCAAATGGACAGATGCGGTCCTGGAGAAGCCGCGGGGTGAAAGGTTGCTCAGAGCAGCGTCCCGTACACACGCTCACATTCTTCCCGGCTCGGTCTGATCGCCTCTGCTGCTCCTCTGCCTCCCACCTCCTGCTCCTGGCCTCCCGGCCTCCCGTCCCGCTCCCACGGTCAGCGGAGCCAGAGCTCGAGCTGACGAGTGACGCTTGCTTCTCCTCGTAGGGTATAGCCACCATGTCTCCGTGAGCCCCATTCATTTGCTGCTGTGCCACACACCAGAGCAAGCTGGTGTCAATAGAAGTGCTCCGGCCACATGCCTGGAGGCTCCAAGTTCAAGATGGAGGTGTCGTCAGGGAGGTGCCCTCTGAGGCTGGGAGGGAGAATCAGGCCCCTGCTCTTCCCAGCTTCTGTGTCCCATGGGTTGTGGATGTAGTACCCTGGTCTCCGCTTTCATCCTCATATGAAGTTCTGTGTGTGTGTGTGTTTCCCCTTCTAGAAGGACACCAGTCAGAAAGGACTAGGGTCCACACTCATTTGAACTATGTAATTGTGTCTGCACTGGTCCTATAGCCAAATAAGGTCACATCCTGAGGTTCTGGAGGTTAGGACACCAGCATATAAATTTGGTGGCGGGGGGTGGGGGGGAGGGAGAGGCAGGGGGAGGGGAAGGACCCGAGGGGAGGGAGGGCACACAATTCAACCCCTAAGAAGCTCTCAGAGCCGTCCTCCTGGCACGCCATCTGCCCTCCGTTATTCCATTAATATGAAAAGGTCTGTAAGGAGCCACTGGCTACTCAGCTTGTGGGAGCAGGTGTGACCCCAGCAGAAGCTCAGCCCACATAAGGCTGTTTCCATTGCACACCAGGCATGTCGGGCACACTGTGCTAGATTTAACAAGGTCCAAGACCAAAACCAAAACCCTGAGGTTGAAGGAAGTGCAAGAGGAAAACTGTCACAACAGACACGCTCACGAGATACAGCGCAGTGTCCCCACGTTGGCCTGGCCGAACCCCTCATCGGGCAGGGACGGTCTCCAGGCAGCATGGCAGACGCAAATGGGAAAGCTCCCCTCAGACCAGACTCCTTCCCACAGGGGCTGGGTGTCCCAATCACCACACCAATCGCTGATGAGCTCGTCAAGCAGAAAGCCGTCCACCAGCTCAGGGCGCCCAGAAAGGTGCCACGGCCCCCCCCCCCCCCCCCGGAGTTAGAAGGTTACAACGCCGACGGGAAATTCAGGCGGCGTGGAACTGAGAGCCACCAACAGGCTCCAGGGCCAGAACACCTGGCTGGAATCCCAGCTTTGACACTAACCAGATGGAAGATACCAGACAAGGAAGCTAACCTCTAAGCTTCAGTTTACCTACCTGTAAAATGGGGAGCATGAGATTCACCCCACAGTATGTTAAGACAGACCGATCGGTGGCCACCATTCCAATAACTAACACTGACTGAGCACCGAGGCTGTGTCCTGACACTCCCAGCCAATGTGGGATAAGGCGCCTTCACTATCCCCATTTCTGGATGAGGAAACTTGCATTTAGATCCTAGAGCCAGGACTCTTTGATTGCAAAGCCACGCTCCTAACCATTTCATGATATGCCTGTACACAGTAGGAGCTCTAGAAATGCTTGTTCCCTCTGCTTCCCCCCCTTTCCCCCTCCTTTGGTACTATACACTCTGTATAGCAATCCATGCTGTGCTGCCACCGATCACCCCTCTAATCTGCACCAGGACAAGTCGTCAAAGGTCATTTAGAATAAATATCACTTCTCTCAGGACGCATCTCATTTGACATGTCCCCAAATCCTCTTCTATGACCTCTTCTCACTTAACACCCCTGGCAGCTGGTGCCAAGTCAGCGACCACTCCCCTCCCCGCACTGCCTGCCTCTGTCCACCTGCCCATTCTCACCTCCACTCGCACACCTGGAGCAGTGACATGGGCTGGAGTGCCTGGCCTTTGACTCCCCCATTCCTTCTAACTGCGTAGTCTGTACAGAGATGGCACTGTTGCTGGGAAAGTGGTGGTTTCTTGGTATGGCCTCGGGGTTTTAACAGAGGCTTTGTCCCTGGGAGTGGTTAAATAAAGACAGATATTAGCACAGTTTTCCACCCAATTATCCTATTTACAAAAATAGAACTCTCCTTTGTGAGCGTTTCAAACAGAGCCCTTAATTCCTACAGATGGTGTCAACCGTACCAGGTCAATTCTAATGCCCCAGTCAGTGAGGGAGAATGAACACGTGATGGTGGGCAATGGGACAGAACCGCCAACTGCCTCTTCCTAGACCTACGGTCGTACATGAATACCTGAGGGTGCGCGTGCGCACACACATGCCTCCCCACACCCACATACACACACGCAGTTAAAAGAAATAACGGTTGTAAAGACTGTCTGAAGCACAGGCAGATCAGCCATTCTGGCGTTTGGGTTCCAGCAGTGCAGCAAACCACACTAGCAGAAAGCCGAGTGCTTAGACCTATTATTCCGGCCTCTGGAGAAGCCCGTCCTGCGATGCACTGCTTTGCCTTCAGGTTCCAATGAGGACTGCTGTGGGAAAGGCTATAAGAACCCTCTGCAACACCTCTTCCCAAAGAAAAGGAAATTTACTCTAAAGGAACTAAAACATCTGCTTCTCTTGAGGACTTGGTGTGCCTCCTTCTCTGGAGCAAGAATCACTGAAGGGACCCCATGGCCCTTCTCTGTGATCCTAGGACGTGCCAGGGACAATGTGAAGCTCAGAGATGCTAAGTAATGTGGGCCTCGCAGTCTGTATATCCGTGGATTCTTTTCCTCCTGACTTTGAACTTTTATATTTATTTGTATTTTCCTGGTCTCATTCTTAAATCCTTTTGTATTGTATTGGTTTTTGTAATATAAGTGCTTGTATTATAAAATAAATCATAATTTATAGAACAGGGTGAAGAATAAATAATTGATGGAATAGAACTCAATTAAAATAATTACCATTGCAAATATAGCCAATATGCTATGGTTTTAAAAATGACACAGAGTAAAACATAAAAAAATTAACATGTTGAAGAAGAAAGACTAGGTTGCCTTCCTAATAGCCATTCCTGCCTCCACTGGCAGAACCCTGATTTAGTTCAGATGTTACCCCCAAAACCACCTCCAACTGCCTCCCACCTCTCCCTCCTGACTCTCCTGAGCCCTGGTTAGTCTGAGCTAATGACTTCCTGTGTCTGGGAGTAACGGCTCTGAGCTGGGCATGTCACCAGTTCTACCTATAAGAAGGGAGTGAACAGCTGGGGGCGGGGGTGTCTTTGGTGAAGGTTGCCTTGTTTGATTGAAAGGATTATCTGGATGGATGGATGGATGGATGGAGGAACATGTATTTCTGCTGGGTGAACCACACATATTAATTTTACCACTATTAGGTGCTAGGCACTGAAATGAACACTTTGAGAGATATAAGGATTAATGAGAAATGACAAAGGCCTGAAGGAGGTAGAACTCAAACACTCCTGAGAACACTCCGCAAAAATGCAGCTGTCCAGATTCTCCCCTGAACTACAGGCGGGCTCAAAGGTTAATCTCTGATAAATGCTATTAGAAACTATTATTTTCACCACTATATACATATAGCTCCTGTACTAAAAGAATACAGAAGAAAGGGAGCGAGGGAGGCAGGAAAGTTTACACTACCCCATTTCAAAAGTATACTTTGTACTAGTATATTCTCTGGACCAGATAAAACTGTTTCCACCTTGAATTGCAATTGTTTCCAGATAGGCAACAATGTTGCCTGTTCTAACAATGTTACCTTTTCTCTTGGACACCAGACACCCACGAGCACACATACACACATTCAGAAACTCTTTTAAATGTTCTCCAACTTCCACCCACCCAGCCCCTCCTGCACAGACACAGCTTCCTTTGGCTGAACGGGGACTGAAGTCCAGGCTGCGCTGCGGCTCCATCCTCCCTGTCTCCCTGCTAGCTCTGCCCCCAATGCCAGTTGTTTCCCTCTCTGAGTCTGCTCCTCTTGCATCACAAGGATACTTGCTTAGAGGTCCTGGAGACACCTGGAATGTAATGCGTCAGAGAGCTCTTTATTCTCCAATCGATCCTGCACACAGCAAAATAAAGGGTGTTCTTTTATATTTTAGAAACTCCTACTACCAGGTTCTGCAGGGCCTCTCCTGGTGTGTGATGTCTGTCTCAGGCCTCCTCATTCCTCGATGTCTGCATGCGATTTTCTCATGTCCACACTCATCTCGCTCCCTTCTGCACCCAGTCACCTCCGCCTTGCATCTGAACTGCTAAAAAACCAGGCACCCAAAGCTGACTTACTGGGGTTAGAATGCTACACACAATACTCCCTTCAGACCCATATCTTTAGGTTTCTTTTGCTTTTGAGGACATGATCTCCAAAATCATCTTCCACAAAGCAAATCCCATTCCTCACTGAGCCACATTTCCTCATGGCAGAAAAAAACAAAAACAACCGACACTGCCAAGCGCATGGAGAACTGGCCGCACCTGCTCTGCTGAGACGCGAGGGGCTTTCCAGCTGAAAATGCCTGAACTGCCAGCATTAGTCAATGTCACTGCTGCAGGCTGAACTCTGGCAGCCCAGGCTTAAATCACAGAGGGAACCTGGATGACACACTAGGCGGACATGTGCATAAGTCTGTCCCTACCACCAGGATATCAACCCCAAGTTCACATCCTACAAGAGGGCGTCTTTATCTGTGCTTGGGAGGGTGCGGTGGGTATCTGTCCAAGGTCCTTCAGCTCCTCTTCAAATGCTCCTGGAGGCCTGGGTGTGTTTTCTGTCCTGTCCCTATGGAACCACCTAGCCCAGGGCTTTACACACAGTGGCCTCAAATGTTGCCAAAAGACTGGCTTTTGAGAGTGAAGCGCTCAGGAATGGTGGCTGCCTGGATGGAACAGAGGGTCGCAGCAGCCACAGACACGCCCTTAGAGAGGTGTCTGAATTAACCAAGTGGCAGGTAGGAATGCAAATCCAGGTTCCCAAGGAACTCAATCAAAGGGGCTGGCTTGTCAGCTGACCTGGAAATCAGAGGGGATGAGCCACCACGGGAGACTACCTACATGTCACATGGTTTGCAGACCAGCCTGGAATCGGTGATGAAGAGCACTCACCTGAGCCAGGGCACTCACCTGAGCCGGCCGAGCAGGAGGAGAGGGGGGAAATGGTTAGTGGAGAAAGACACCAAGTATCATGAGTGATCAAGTCAATTCTGTCTGGAGCCCATGCAGAGAGAAGAATCTCTCTTGGCTCAGCATGCATTTTTCCAGCAAGATCCAAAAATCCAGTGTATCACTGTCACCAGACTTCTTTAAAAATATTCTTTTTAGGTTGAGCACAACAGGGAAAAAGCAAAGGTAAAGTTATGCATACCTATGACTCTTAGCACTTCTGAAAATCACCACTTTGAGGGCTCAAGGATTTGATCTTTGCACGCACGCGCGCGCACACACACACCCCAACAGGGCCCCCAGCCACCCACCCTGACCTAGCTTGTACAAGCAGTTAAAAGGTGAGCCTGTTCCTTTAATTATGCCAATCGGGAGAAGGGGAAGGCGCCAGTTGAGAAGGCATTTAAAGCAGATTGCCCCATTTAGGGAGATATGATTCTTGTAAATGAAGACTGGCACTTTTCCTAGACTAAAGGTTGCACCGAATAACCAAGGAACAGGAAGGCCGTGCCCTGCCCGCCGGCTTCAACCTAACTTCAAGGGCAGGTGTCACCAGAGCCAGACGGGGGCCCGTGGGGGGAAGTGGGCTGCTGGAGGCCCAGCTGCTGTCTGTTCCAGCTTAGGACCCAGCCCTGGTTTCTGAGTTTACTTCTCCTGAGACACCCATAGGAAGTACAGGGAAAGCTGCTAATATAGGCCTGACCGGAAGGCTGGGAAGAGGCCGTGTGGTTCATAAGGCCTTGTCCTTTAATTTCAGGACCAGTTTAAGACAGCTGTGATTCTGTTTAAGTCTCCCATGATAGGAGCACAACTGGTAGATACTTAATGAATGCTGTCACCTGGCTCTAGGTCAAGGCCTTCTGTGGGGGTGGTGAGGAACAGCCATTCTGGAACACCAACATGAATCTATTCTCTCTCGGGAGAAACTGTGAGGGTCACCTCATCCAACCATCCATGCTCTGCGGGACCCGTCTGTCCAGCAGTCGCAGCAAAAGGTACTCATTTGCATGGAACACCTCCGGGACCAAAGGAATCCGTTCCCCAGGACTGCCCGTCTGGAGGGATTTGGCATCAGCATGTCTTCCCCACAGCTGGATCAACTCTGCTCCCAGTGGCTTTCAAATCATGGGTTCAAGTTGAATCCACAGCTACCTATAGTCTTTAATCCATCTGCCCTTCAGATATTGCTTCTATTTCACGCAGTTCAATCCTTAATTAACTACTTTCTGACAAATGTTTCCTTACAGCAAATGAATACTCTTTGAACCACGCTTCCCCTTCCCCATCTCTCAGGCCCAGATACTAGGGAAATCAATCTGACTCCATCACCAATGAACGCATGAATCAGTGGGTGAATCAACCTCTCACTCTTCCTCCTACCCTGAACCCAGACATGCCTCATAAGGGTAATAATCATGTTAAATGTCACATATTTTGAACAAAATGGTGGCAATATAAAAATCCAGTATTGTCAGCCTCTAAATCTGTGGACAGTGCCCAAGCCTCCTACACACACGTACACACACACACACGCACACACACACACACACACAACCTCAGCTAGTTCTATAATTAAAATAGCCTTCTTCATATACTGACTTTAAAGCTAAAACAATCATTTCTTAGTATTATTTTTCTGACATGTAATTATTTCTTTCTATAAAATATATGTATTTCAGATATGCTCTTTTTATAAAAAAAAGTTATTAAGACTTTTTTCTAGCTTCTTTAGCTATTGAGCCCATGATTCTCCACAGTCATTTTCTGTAAAGCAAATCCTACTTCTCACTAAGCCATATTTCTTCAGTTTTAGGTTCACAGCAAAACAGAGCAAGAAGGTCCAGAAATCGCCTATATACACTTGGCCTCCACATATGCTTCATCTTTTAAGTATTCTTTAAAGCTAGCTTGAGATCCTAATCTTAACTGATTCCACTTTTCTCTATTGTTAAATGAGATCTTGGTTTACATAACCACCTTACAAATATATGTATTCTCAAAAAATGCATACACACATTTTGAATAAACATGAAATTTTTTATAAAAGCAGTGTTTATTAACATATAGTTCATTTTCAAAATTTAAAAGAATCTACAGAAATGAATACTTTTGTTAGAGTGTGCATACATTTTGGGGGACACATATACATATATATATATATATATATATATATATATATATATATGCTGATCAATCTCATTAAAACTCCCTTTTCCTGGGCCCAGGACGCCTTTACCTAATTTTTCTTATATATGTTACCAAGTAGTCTCAATAACAGTAAAACCGAGGGTCTAAAATCCTCCTTCTAAAAAGAGAGCGAGTTTCCTACACATGTGCCAGCCACTCTCGGGCATTCATTCTACTGTAAGAGAAAGCCATGCAGATCGTCACAAACCCCGTATCATCCGCGCTCTGGATCCGCCCATGACTTTCTGGGGGGAAGGGAAGCACCCTCTACTAGTAATTAGGTTTTGCCTAAGGTAAAATAAAAATAATTTATAACATTAAGATTAGAATTAAATTGATTTAAAATCACGTTTAACTTTAAGAAGTGGAGGTGACCTAGAACTAGAACAGACCAATAATTTGTTCACCAAGCACTTACCGAATACCAAGTTTTGCCAGGCACTGTGGTAGGCACTGCGGACTTAGAACCAAAAGCCCATTCCTGCCCTCACAGAATTTTACCAGAGCGGGCAGCAAAAGGAAATTAAATACATGTGGAAGCCTGAGGATGGCTAGGATAAGACACATGCTCCTGGGTGAACCCTGGAAACACTAAGTGAAAGAAGCCAGGTGCAAATGATCCCATTCATGTGAAATTCCAGAATAGGAAGAAGTTAGTGGTTTCTTGTGATGGAGGGGAGGGTGGGACTGGGTGATGCCGACTAATGGGCACAGGGTTTCTTTGTGGGTGATGAAATGTTATAAAATTAGATCGTGGTGATGAGTGCATAATTCTGTGAATATCTGTGAACCACTGAACAGTACACTTTAAATAGGTAAATTATGTGAATCATATCTCAATAAAGCTGTTAAAAATACATACGGAAATCAACAGTCTTCTTTTATACAAACAACCAACAGAAGACAATGAAAGACTATTTATAGCATAAACTTAAGAGACAGATAAACTACATCCAGAAAACTTTAAAGTACACTGACAAAAGAACACATGAAAAGAAAACATGATCTTAGATAAGAAGACTCAACCTTGTAAATTTTCCTTCCCCCTGGTAATTTATAAATATAATGTGATCTGAATGGAAATACCAATAGGTTCCTCTCTGAAATCAAGATTTGTTGATTCTAAAGTTCATATGGAAAAACACACAAAGAGAATAGCCAGGAAAACTATGAAAAGGAAGAGCCATGAGGGAGAACTAGTCCTTTCAGATATAAACTCAATAATTATCAACAGACTGACCAATGGAAAAATATATAGAGCCCAGAAATCTAACATAAATTCCTATGGGAAAACATACACTGTGTTTTCATAAATGGTGTTGGGACAATTGAGTACTGGAAATATATAAATTTGGCTGCAAACCTCAGAACATAGTCTAGTATAAATACCAAATGAACCAAATTATAAATGGAAAAGATAAATTTACAAAAGTACCAAAAGGAACTTAAAAACCTTGAAATAGGAAATGTCTTTCTAACTCTGACTCAACATAAAAAGCCATAACCAAAAACATTAAGTGAAATACATAAAATTAAACAGACTTTTGAAGGGCAAAAGACACCACCACAAGTGAATCAAAACAGACACGACCACCTGGGAAGAAACAGAAAATTACAGAAAATATAAAAAGAGCTCTTAGAAATAAAGAAGAAAAAGACCAACAACATAGTAGGAAAATATATAAAGTTCAAAACATAAAGCTCACTTAAAAATTAATATAAAATAACATTTAAACAAACAAAAAGATGCTCAGGCTCACTTATAATAACTATAAATGAAAACTACATCAAAAGACCATATCTCACTCACCAACAAGAAGCCAAAAGTTTGACAACAGATTTGAAGCAGTGCTTTTGGGAGACAAACATGTTCACCTACTGCTTGCATGAGAAGCTGTGGCACAAATCCTACAGGAGGAATTTGTCAATATCTATAAAAAATTACAGACGCACTTGCCCTTTGCCCACACAGTCCCTCTTACAGGATTCCATCACAGGCATGCGCCAGCATGAGTATGAAGTGACTTGTATATAAAGTTAGCCATTACAGGTGATTTGTAAAGAGGGAAGAACTGGACACAATCCAAAATATGTTGTTTTATAACCATGGCATGTCAACAAAATGGAGTATTTTATGGCCATCAAAAAGACTGAAGATAATTTCTTAGAACTAACATACAGAGGGCTCTAAAACATATTGTTAAAAGAAAAAAAGTTAAGATGTAAAACAATACATATAATATGCTACCTTTTGTATAATTAAAGGAGAATAAGAGTACACACATACACTTTGAATCTGCAAAATGAAAGACACAAAGGGTTAAGCAAGACACTAATAAAAATAATTATCAGGAGGGAACAAAGTAAAAAGGGCAAGATTTCATTATAGATATCTTTTTAAAATGTTTTTATTGTTTTTAGAGAGAGGAAGGGTAAGGGATAGATAGAAACATCGAGAAGAAAGGAACATTATCAATGGGCTGCCTCCTGCACACACCCCTACTGGGGATCGAGCCCGCACCCCTGGCATGTGCCCTGACCAGGAACTGAACTGGTGATTTCTTGGTTCCTGGGTCAATGCTCAACCACTGAGCAATTGCAGCTATCTTTATATATAGTTTACATTTAATTATTTTAACTTTTGAACATAAAGAAATGTAGAGAGAATAACAACAAATTCCTATATACCTGTTATTTAGGTCTTACTTACATTGATAGTTTGAACCTTCCAGTCATGTAAATGCATTACCTATCTCTAAAAAGCTCAATTTAAAAATGTTTGGCTCGCTGAAACCGGTTTGGCTCAGTGGATAGAGCGTTGGACTGCGGACTGAAGGGTCCCGGGTTCGATTCCGGTCAAGGGCATGTACCTTGGCTGCGGGCACATCGCCAGTAGGGGGCGTGCAAGAGGCAGCTGATCGATGTTTCTGACTTTCTATCCTTCTCCCTTGCGCTCTGTAAAAAAAAAAATCAATAAAATATATTAAAATAAATAAATAAATAAATAAATAAAAATGTTTGGCTCAGTGGATAGAGTATTGGCCTAGGGTTCTGGATTCAATTCCGGTCAAGGTCATTTACCTTGATTGCAGGCTAGATCCCTGGCCCTGCTCAGGGCACATTTGTAGGCAACCAATCAATGTGTCTCTCACATCCATGTTTCTCTCTGTCTCTCCGCCTCCCTTTTAGTCTCTCTAATAGGAATCAATGAAAAAATATCCCTGTATGAGGATTAGTAAAAATAAGTAATCATTTTAAAATACCTTAAACTGGTGTGCTCAGTGGTTAGAGTGCTGGCCCATACACTGAAGGGTTGAGTCTTCGATTGCTGGCCAAGGGCATGAACCTGGGTTGCAGGTTCAATTCCTGGCCCTGGTTGGGGTGTGTGGGGGAGACAACCAATCAATGTCTCTTTCACAACCATGTTTCTCTCCCCCACCTCGCTTTCCTCCTTCCCTTGTTCCCTTCCACTCTCTCTAAAAATCAATGGAGAAAATATGTTGGGTAAGGACTTATAGCAACAAAAATGTTTTACACTGAAAAGAAATTGAAAGATATGAGCCTAACCGTATATCAAAGTGGTAAGATAGTCACTCTGAGGAAGAATTTATTTTTAGGGACTTTAGAACAGGGTTTTTAATTACATATCCTTAGCTGGGTGCACTCTAAGGACAAGGCAAAAATAACAAAGATGTATTAAATTTTCTCTGCAGTTTCAATACTTACAGTAATATAAATACTGGTATTTTGAAACTTGATTTTTACATTTATAGGTTAAAGAAAAAATGGAGGTTTTCTGTGGTAGAGAAAGGAGCTATAATGAGGAGAGGAAACGAAGTGAAAGCACAGGGAAACAAAAACTACATCGAACATGTCCGTCCGACTCTTAATTTGCAACAAATATGCTGCAAATTTTCTTGCTGTTGTCACTGAAGTGCCCGAGGAACAAGTCACCTGTACTGCAATAACCACCCCTCCTTAGAAACTGGTCTCTGATACCACTGTCCACCACCCTGGAAAACTCCACGACAACTGGGGGAATCAGGCCATTGAACAAGGAAGGGCAAGAAGCTAGCTGAAGGGGTCTCACTGCCTGGACTTGTAACAAAAAGATGAATTATTAAAACACACTAAATCAATTTTAAAAAATCTATGGCTGTATAATGAGAAAAAAAGAAAAACTAATTTCTCACTATTTAAATGGCTATTACACAATTCCTTACTTTGAAAATTAATGATTAAAGGGAAAGCATTAGCAAAGATCCTGCCTTTCCAGTTAGAACTATTATTTCAGGGTAATCAGACAGCCCCAAGAGACGAGGGAAAGCTCTACTTTAGCCAAGAAATGGAAAAATTAGAAACACATCTAAACTTGATGAACATAGGAGTTCAGGCAAGAACTAACATTTGGTGCGAACACCATTCAGGAAATGGTCTCTTTGCCCAAATCACACCACACAGATCCCTTTCTGGCATCGCCTGCCAGGGGGTCCATTTTAGCTTCACTAACAGAGTCACTGGGAGGTGAGTGAAGTGGGCAAAGTCACCTTTGGGATATTCTAGCCCCAAACGATGAGCTTCATAGTCAAGCCTTTACATACAGGCGATACAGGCAATGGGACCCGATGCTCAGCACGCCCTAAGGAGGCGGCCCCTCTCATCAGAGGGTGAGCTTCACAGGCAGCCGGCCCGTTTCTGCAGCAGAGACTGTGCCAGGTGGAGAGGCTAAAAGGAAGCTACAGCCAGATGCACTGCATGGTCCTCAATTTGATACCAATTTCAACAAACTGGCTTCCAAGAACATTTGGGGGCCATTACAGAAATCTGAATATGGACAAGGAATGGGATGACCTTCAGTGATATACAAAGTTGGAAATTGTTCACTGAAAAAGGCAGATTGCAAAAGAGTAACGTATCACTTGGGGGGTGGGGAGAAAGAAGAAAAAGTACATATATAAATGTGCACAGAAATGGAGTGTAACAGGGCAATTTTTATTTAAATTTTTAAAAAATATTTTTTATTGATTTCAGAGAGGAATGGTAAGGGAGAGTGGAATAGAAACATCAATGATGAGAGAGAATCATTGATCGGCTGCCTCTTGCACACCCCTTACTGGGGATCGAGCCCACAATCTGGTCATGTGCCCTTGGATATAATGGAACCCAGGATCCTTCAGTCCACAGGCTGATGCTCTATCCAATGAGCCAAACCCGCTAAGGCTGCAACAGGGTAATTTTAAGAGAAGAGAGCCCTTCTGCTCACCAATCAATGTGTTCCTCTCCATCCATGTTTCTCTCTGTCTCTCCGCCTCCCTTTTAGTCTAATAGGAATCAATGAAAAAAATATCCTCGGATGAGGGCGGATTCTCTCTCATCATTGATATTTCTCTCTCCCTCTCCTGTATATAATTTTAAAAGCAGTGCCAAAATTCCTCCTCAAGCACACAGTGCCCCAATTCCCTATGTGGAAACCTTACCAGCCATGTTCAAAGAACCTGTAGGAGACAAGCGAGGCTAACAGGCTTTATGAGGGTGGGGCACATATGGCCCATGGGCTGTATAAGGCTGTGAAACCATCTGATCTGGCCCTGCCAAGCCATTAGGGTGAGTTAATTAAATGTTTGACCAAATATGGCAGGCTTTAATTTTTAAGTTGATAATTTTGTATGGCCTTTGGCAGAAAAAAGGTTCCTCACCTCTGCTTTAAGGCAACATTTAAATCCCAGGGAGAAAACAAGGAACTAGATAGAGCTGTTGGAAGAATCACCCTTTGACAATAAACATGCATATTCACACCCATTTATAAACTCACCAGGATGGCTTTTCCCTTTAATCATCATTCTCAACTTTAGAAGATGCCCTATATGCTCCAAATGGTGACTCTTTCAGGTTTGTCTACTGTAGCCTCATACATAAACTGTGTATAAGCAAAACTACATTGTACAAACATCCCATTTAACAAGTTTTGGAAAGTGTCTGGAGTTTTCTGAAGTCAACACAGGAACACAGACACGTTCCTATCTTTAGAGTTTGCGGTCTAGGGGGGGAGGCAGGGGAAAAGCAAAAGAGCCCTAATAAGTGGGATCTCAAAACCCTACGTGTTGTGAAGGGAAAGGAAGGTGTCCTGAGTTCAGAAGAGGGGTGTCTGACTTAGGTTGGAGGAAGTGACGTTTTGGTTGTGCCGGCAGAGTGAGTAGCAGGGAGCCAGGCTGGAGACAGCACAGGCCTGCAGGAGGCCAGGACGGGGCGCAGAGGGGAAGGCTGGCTACCAGGACACGGGAGAAGCATGCAGGGGCCGTGGTGTAGCCGTGCTAGTCAGGATTTGGGATTTTATCCAGTGTGACGGGAAACAGTGGGCATTTATAGTAGGAGTGATCAGATCTAATCTACATTTAATATCACCAGGGAAAGAGGCTAAAGGCTCGAGAATGGATGGGGTGAGAGGTCAGGGCAGTCAGGTGAGACCGTATGGTGGGTTAGGCTGGACTAGGTTACGGCAGGTCCAAACTACAGCCCGAGGGCCAGCCCAGCCCAGAGCCTGTTTTTGTAAAGAAAGTTTTACTACACAGTCCTGCCAACTCAGTCCTGCATTATCTGCTTTTATGCATTTATGCTTTCACAGCTGCAGAGCCACGTGATTGCTAGAGTCCATCTGGCCCACAGAGCCTACAGTCCCTGCTAGCTGTCCCTTTACGTAACGAGTTCACTGACCACCGGACCAGCAGATGGCAGCTGAGAAGTGGACAGGTTCACCGCATACAGTTGACATTCATTGTTCGTGGATTCAGAAACTTATTTATAACCTCGGAATCCATACCAGAGAAGGTGCCCTCAGCCCTTCCTGGACATGTGCAAACTGTGGCAAGAAGCTTGGGCTGCCCCAGGCACATGCTCCCAGCAGAGGTCACACCAGGCTCTGCTCTCCTGTGAGCTCTGACACACCCTGGGCAAGTGTACTTGCCACAGCCTCGTTAGCACCATGTTTTCACATTGTTGTTCAGGACTGAAAAGTGACCTCCAAGCAGAGTGCTACAGGGTGTCGAGTGTTTCTAAGCACAAATAAGCGGTGATGTGCCTCACGGAAAAATATGTGTTCTAGTCAACTCAATTCAGGCCTGGGCTGTGGTGGAATAGGCTTCGATTTCAATGTTAATGAATCAACTGTGGATTAAATAAGGGGTCTTTAACCAGAAACACACATAAAATAAGGCTGTGTATGGATCAGCCGATGAAACTATGACCAAAGGCTTGTAGGAAGCTAACCTAGGAGCAATGGTTCCGTATTCACTAATTCAGTGTTTGTAGCGACTTTAGAGAGGATAGCCACAGTGAAAAACAAGAATCGCTATATTTAAGAGGCAGAATCAATTAATCTGGGGGTGGGTGCCCAAGTAGGGAGAAGACGAAGCCATGGATGGAAGAATTATGGAGGAGACGTGTATTTCAGAGGGTTGACCAAGGTTTTTTTCTTTGTGCATGTTAAGTTGGAGATGCCTGTGAGCTATCCAAATACAGATGTCAAGCAGGCTGTTGGCTTTAGGACCGGAGCTCAGAAAAGAAGTCTAGGTACAATGTAACGCTGGGAGTCACGACCACAGAGAGGGTGTCCAAAGCTCTGGGAAATCTCCTGTCCTCGGGGAACAGAAGGCTCAGGCCTGAGAGCAACGAGGAGCTCAGCGCCTTCTTGAGTGAACAGGTGGGTGAGTTTAAATCTCTTCCTAGGTGGTTTGACTTAATAGAAAAATACTTTGGGGAGGAATGTAATATGGTTATATATGGAGAGAACCCTATAAATGTTCACACTCCTTGTCCTAGTAACTACGCTTTGGAGAACCTATCCTAAAATTCAGACACCACTCAAGACCACATGGAATAACACTAGAACAACTCATGAGAGTAAAACAGAAAGAGCCTTCACATTTGGGGAATGCAACACTGAAAAACTTGTTTTTCCTCTGTGATTTCTTCTACTGAGTCTAAGCTTAGACGTTTTAACCCCCCTAAATGTTTAATAAAGATCAACCTCTATTTATTTCGAGCTTTTTAAAACAATGAATTATTTTATCTACTGAAATGCTCACCACTTCAGGGTAAAGGGTTCTTACCTGCTTCATTCATTGTTGAACCCTCAGCTAGTAGAACAGTCCCTGGAATATCTCATGTGCTCAACAGACTCTTGTTAAATTTAACATTTTAATCGTGTAGAATTTATGTTGGCATGATGATGTGAGGTGAAAACACCCTTTGGGATTTTTCAAATTGTTATCACATGGTCCCCTTTCAATTTGTCAAACCAGGCTTCCTGCCCCCATGCACCTCCTCCATCACCCATTAAGTGCCCACAAGCTACAGGGCCTTCAGGGAGGGGACTGTCCACCCAGAAGCTTTACAGTTGGTGTGAACACATGGGAGAGAGATCACCCCTTCTCTCCTTTTTCTCTCTCAGATCTGACTACTCTGTGCCCAGCTCCTTATCTTTCAAGACCGGCAGGATTCAGTTTCTTTAATTTTAAAACATTTATTTGGATTTTGATTGAAACAAAGAACACATTTGGAGAAGAACCAAAGAAGAGCACATTACACATTACACTCCCTTAACTAGGAAGGGGTTGGAAAGACTTTCCATCTTGTAGCTAGAACCTGTGGTCAGAGGTCCGAGCTCTGGATCCAAGCTGCCTGGGATCAATCTCAGCTCTGCCACCTTAAGCTGTGGCACTCCCTTGCGCCTCAGCAACATAGAACCGCAGCTCTACTGGTGGCATCACTACAGGATTCAGTGAATTAATATACTTGAAACCTGAGAACAGAACTGCCATCGCCAGGGCTTGAGAAGTATCAGCTCTTAGCATCTTTTCATGGCATTTCGTTTCTTAGCCGTCTCGGGAAGCTTCTTCTCAGAAATTTTATCTGTTTTGCTGCTCCAAGGGGGATCATGGCTTGACTGCCCTTTACTGAACCCACCTATGTGCCAGCTCCTGGCATCAGTGCTTTGCACTCACTCTCATGTGATCCTATATGGCAATGAGGAGACAGATGGAACAGCAGGGCCTCAGGGAATGTGTGTTTGTGACATTTCCACGCTAGCCCCATCAGTGCCCACCACAGTGGCCCCCTCTCCAAGGATCCCAATCATGTGTCTCCTTGTTGTATGCTGCACAGACCACTATAACTTACCTGTGGGGAGCAAGGCAACCAGCCACTCAAGAGAAGAGCATGCTTTGGTATCAGGTGGGTTCGAGCCCTGGCTCTACCAGTTACTGCTTATGAGACCTTGGACATGTAATTGAGTATCTCTAAGCCTCAATTTCCCCTCCTGTAAACAGAGAAAATCATAGAGCTCTTTATGGTAGTTAATAACAACCTATCATTATTGTATGATATCTGCCCATTCTATTCTGGGACCCCAGGGCCATGATGGATGAACTACAGACTTGACTGGCTCTGTGAGAAGAGAAAGTAGATCCTGCATTTATGACAAGCCCTGGAGAAGTTGGGGTTTCGACTGCTGGAAGGCTGGAGGCTGGATCTGTACCACGTCCTATGGTTTCAAGAAGTCAAGGCCACATAAGGCAGTTGAGCTGCAAATAATGCCAATGCCAGGAAAGTTTTAATAAAAACAGCTCCCTCTGATTTTAAATACAGCCCGTTTTTTCATTCTGAGTGCATTCCTCTAAAATAGGGGTTCATCATCAGAAATGCAAATTCTCAAGCCCCACCCCAGACCTAGAACAGGAAATGAAAGGCGGGGCCCAGGGATCTGGTTTAACAAGCCCTCCAGGTGACTGACAATCAGCAAAGTTGGAGAACCACTTCTCCACGAGTTACACTGTGAAAGGAACATATTGAGATTTTCTGAGCAGGCCACAGGAAATGGGTCTGTTTCATCAACTCCGCTTTATGGAGCAACTGTAAGTATAAGATCAAGGCTGAGGAGGGAAAGGGGGGGAGAGCATATCTAGTGAAGCAACGACCAGTCATGACTTGTATAAACAGGAAACATTTCAAGTTGCCTCTGTTGCCCAAGTTTTCACAGCAAGAAGTCCCCTCATCAGCACCGCCCTTAGAGGAGGGCATCAGGGGCCCCAACCATGGACCCCATAGTTCCAAGATGCCAGCCACACCTCGCCCTAAAGGGAGAGGAGTCCCCAGAGTCATGAGATGCACCCACTCCCACCATGCTCAGGGTCCCTGGGAATCCCAGCCCCAAAGGCCTCGTGCCCACTCCCAGACCTTCCCCAGAACCATAGATTGGACACCCAAACCAGGGGTAGAGAGAACTGGTGTGTCACAGACTGGGAACCTCATTTCCCACTGAAGTCCCAGGGCAAGCCCGTCCCTTCGTGTGAATCTGTGTGTTCAAATACTTATTTAGTTTACTATTCTGGACAGAGCACACCAACAGGATCTAATTTGACATCAGAACGTCATGCCTGAAACAGGACAGATCTCCACTTTTGGTTATGTCAATGGGAAAAAACGACTCTAACAGGTACCTTGGGAAGCCACTCAGAGACTGAAGGGCCCTGGAGTTCGGTGGCTCATGTCATGATGGTACTGGTTTCTCTCCTGTGACTTTTTTTTCTTGTTAATGAGTGGTCCATGGTGACAGCTGTGACTTTCTCAGGGAAACGCAAAGAACAACTCCCTAACAGGAGACCCTTTAAACACTGGTGCTGAGGGTGGGTGGCCTAGTTTTCCTTGGGCAAGGGGGACATCCTCCCTCTGGCTGGGCTCAGCGAGTCACTGTGGGCTGCAAGGGACCCAGCAGCCCCTTTATGGGCCTGGGGGGAAAGCCTACTAGCTCTGTAGAATAAATATCACATACTGCTAACACCAGCAAGCTTCCCTGACCCTGTATTACAACCATAAGAGGTGGGGAGGAGAGTGAAAGGAACAAATATTTATTGAACCCCTGGGGCAGGCATGCTGAGAAATGCTCTATGCATTTTCTCCTGTGACCCCAACAACTGCCTAGTTCCATTGCCAGGGTGCTCACTCTTCCCAACACACTCCCAGCCTCACAACTTGGCTCACCCTCTCGGCTACCTTATTCCTTCTATTATAGCCAGGCCAGGAAAAACAACCTTGTTCAAGCATCATTTTGATGATATTGTTCCCTTTCTCCCTCTACACCATAAAATGTCTCTTGAATGAGAACCCCTTTAAACCTTTCAACAGCTGATCCCAAACACTAAGTGTTCTCCTCTGCTGGTCTATTTTGTGCTTACCACTCCAGCCAAGCAGAAATTACTCTGCAAATGAATTCCATCGTGTTCTCTGCTTACTCACCTTGTTAAACCCGAACAAGAGCTGTGTCTCTTTGTATAGGAAGACCTCATTTTCCAACCTGCTTGGAAATCAGCTGCACCACAAAAACTGATCTACATAAATTAGTTCCCTTTCTTTCAGAAACGTAACCCTTTTAAGTGGCCTTAACTCCTTTTTGGAGTAAGTCTTGGAATAATCAAATGAAAGAGATTATTTTTGCCATTTTCTAATGGACACATTTCTCTAATACATTAGAGAACTTCCCAGTCTCAGTTAACAGAATCTAATGAATATCGATTAATCTCTTCCTCATGGCGCAGGTCATGCTTAATGAATAACAGTAACCACAGTGTGCTGGAGCTGGACATGTAAGTGGTTCAGGGGGTAAAGCCGGATGCATGTGTGTGCATGTGCATGTGCATGTGCATGTGCGCTCTGTCTCCACCTCTCCTCACCTGTATGTTCCCCTGAAATGTACTTTCCCACAGAAGCTCCTGCTTAGGTTCTCGTGAGGAGGTGCCATTACAGAGGATTCAGGAGGGTAACTTACTGCCTTTCTGCATCATTTCAAGACTTTACATGCTGGTTTTCGCCTATAAGTTCCTCATTAGAGAAAAAAACAAAAACAAAAACAAAACAACAACACATTTCCACAACCAGCAACAAGCCAGAGTTTTCCATGTGACTTTCAACAGGATTCCAGGAACACTTACCATTAAAATGTGCCTCTTTAATGCTATGAAATGAGAAGTTCTTTCTACGTAGAACTGGCATGATGGATACCTCCTCTTATGCCAGTTTACATTGTAACAATTCTATTGGTTGAACATTTGGAAAAGTCATTTTACATTGTAACAATTCTATTGGTTGGACATTTGGAAAAGTCATTTTTCATTGTAACAATTCTATTGATTGATATGGAGGAAATGGTAAAAATACAGGAACAAGCCTTATTTCATCAGGATGCAATCTGTAACTGTGTGAACCCAAAGTGCTTTTACAACCCAATGTTATGGCAAGTTCCACAATCCTTCACTGAGGATGGAGAGCATAACCTGGAGTGGGGAAAGAGGGGGCAGCAGGGAGCCCTTGTCCACTCATATATTAGACTGCATTCTTATTGTGGAAACAAAGGTTTTACAATGTCTACAGCATTAGCACATGCAAGAGTGAATCAATCTTAATTCTGCTTAAATGCGGTGGCATTTAATTAACCAGAACCTACTAGAGCAAAAGAAGTTAGGCAAGAATTGCTAAAACACTGCAAATCTGTTCAGCGCTGTGTGTAGAAATAAGTGGCTGTAAAACCACAAAATTATTTTGCAGTTTTAAAGGCTTGCTCCTTTTTTTTTAAAGCTGGCAACTATTTTATACTAGCTCACTTTCTAATGGCAAAGTCTTCCATTAGAGAATCCCAAGTTGAATGGCTTTGTCTGTCACATCTTTTGCTTTTTCCATTGGCTTTAGGTGAGAGAGAGGGAGAAACTCCCCCTGCCAGGCTGACTCGTAAGCACTCTCGTGACACCTAGCTTACAGGGAACCTAGTGACACAGGTATGGCTTCAGCTGACTCCAAATCTGTAAAGAATGTGACTGACTGTCCTAAGTCTGGATGAACGGATGTTACACTGAATCATTAAAATTCTTCTGTGCGCTCTCCTCTTCCTCTTTCAAGAGTAGTTCATGTTCTTATACTTAATGTCCTCTGTATTCTGTCTGTCAGATCTGAAGGAGAAAATGAGGGTCTAAAAGAGCTGGAAGTAGATGGGTGAAATTCTAAGTAACGAAGCTTACATTCAAAGAGCAAGCAGAAGATGGCATTATTTGGGGTAAGAGATGCTTAGACACGAGTACAGGAAAAATACTCAGGACCAAGGTGAAAGCAAGGTAACCAGAGGTCACCAGTCCGGGGCTGGTGAGATTATCAGTTATTACTTAAGTACTCTATTAAAGGAAGTCAATTGAACAAATATTTATGAAGTACCTACTAGGTTTAAGGAACTGCACAGCTGCTGTAGGGGATACAAAGATGAATCAGATTTGGTTTTTGCCCTCCAGGGGTTCACAATGATGCAAGAACCCTGAAGTCATTTTTCTTGTACACAATGTACTAATGAGACCAGTATTAAAGACCTGTATTCAGTTCTGATCACCACCATTTGTTTTTAATGTGAGGAAACCAGAGCATTCCGGAGAGAGAGAACACAACACAGGCCCTGTGAGGACAGAGCTAGAGACCCAGTTATTATCTTCAAGTGTACAGGAGGTTTTAGAGAAAGGACCCGAGTAAAAGAAAACAGGTTTGGAGGACAGCAGGCGAGATTTCAGGCCGGGAATTTCTTGACAATCAGGTTAATAAAATGCAGGAATTAGTCAGAGGGAGTTACTAGTATGGCCTTTTCCTGGAAAATTTTTTTCTTCTGATAACCTGATAATCTCAGTCAACAACATTCACCTTCAGGAAGGCGAGAGGGTTAACTATATTTCTTCCAAGGTCCTCTCCTGCTCTGGCTCCAACTCAAGAGGCAGACCTGGGCTTTCTTCTTCCTTAACTCCTTGCTGAGTGATCTGCTGAGGGACCACCAATCCATACCTCCACCAACAAGTGTCGCAAACTACCTGGCATGCAAGGCCTCAGCCAGGCAGCAAAGCCAGGAATTAATCTCCCAGCAGCCACGTATGCTGCAAGGGTCCGTTCCCAACAGCCTATGATGCTAAATACCAGAAATAAGGAGTCTTCAAGCAGCATATGCACATTTAAAATATATTTGCATTTATAAGGATATAAAATGTAAGGAGGATGAAATCTGCAAATTGGAGGTGATCATTTCTAAGGGAATTTTTAGTAGCATTTTGTACATTATTCAGAGATACTTTTTGGATTCCAAATAAAGAAAATATTTCAAGAGAAAGGAGGGAAATGGGATCTTCCCTTTATTCCGGGTTGGGGAGTCTTTTTCTGCCAAGAGCCATTTGGATATTTATAACATCATCTGCAGGCCACACAAAATTATCAACTTAAAAATTAGCTTGCTATATTTGGTCAAACATTTAATTAACTCACCCCTAATGCCTGGGCAGGGCCAGCCAGCCTCATGGGCTGGACATTCCTCGCCCCTGCTTTACACCTTAAGAAACATTAACAGGTAAAAATGATAAACTGGTACACACACATATACATGAGAAAAACATGCACTTTGAATCAGACCATGGGCTGGTGAGTCCATGTTTAGCTCTGACTTTGACTTCTCAAACCCCCTGAACTCCTCGAGGACAGGGACCGCACATAAATGTCTGTTAAAGGAACGCATTAAAGCAGTGCCCTACCTGTAAAGCGAGGTCAGTGCCTCCCTCTCGGGCCTGCTACAAGACAAGCTAATGCGCGTAGAGAGTATAGTACAGACTAAGGGGCGTCTAAGTCACAATTATCACTATGAACTTCAGGCCTGTCCATTTCTTTTAGAGAAAAAATAAAGACCCTCCTATTTACTCCAGGTTTTCATTTCCCTTTTCCTCTTTTCCCCAGTAGAGTATTGACATACGAACTTGACATTATGAGTTTGGGCCTTTCAGGTTCACACTTTGTGCTGATTATTAGTCAGCTCGCATTATTCTGAATCCTGCCTTTGACAGCAACCTGAAGTGCCTGAATTGTCAACATAAGACTACCAAAACGCGTTGGCAAAATATCTGTCCGGAGAACAATGAAAAATACCTGTACAGGGAATAATAATAATAATAAAAAGGTTCATGTATTATATCCTCTTGATCATCCCTTCTTTGTTCCACCTAAACCTCGAAGGTGGTTCCCCAAGACTGGTGTCTATGAGAGGAAGAAGGAAGGGAGAAATGAAAGAACATACAGAATAAAATATGAAGACTATGAGCAGCTGAAACTTGCTTAAAGCACTAAGTTTCTTTTGCAGGAAAATGATGTGGTGTGCACGGTGAGCCTGCAGGTGCTGGCTCGTGAGTGGGTGGGATTCTCCCCTCGGGGAGGCCCTTGGTAAGCCAGCCCTCCTGCCCCAGCCTGCTGCCTGGGTTAGGAATGGATCCTGATTAAGGGCAAAGGCCATACCTTTCAGACTTTGGGATGCTTTCCCAGAGGCCCAGCTGCAGCCTCTGAAACTCTGTTCTGCAGGCTTGCCTCCTGGTTTTTAAAGTGGCACAGAATGTGCCTCTACAGATGAGAAATTCTCTACCTGAAACCAGCCGCAGCTCAGTGGGAACCACCGATCTGGGAAGGTCACTGAGGGGGTAAAAAAGGACTCTTTCTTCTGTGGCCAGAGGGGGCTTATTGTTGCTGGTGCCCAAACTGGAAAAGGAATGGCAGGAGATTAATAATTGAAATGTTGCTATTATTGGTTTTCTAAACTGCGGGTTATCCTTTCCCTGGAGTCATCATGCCTGTAAGCAGCTCAAAAGATAGAGGGACTTAATACGCACTGAGAGAATGCCCACCACAGCCAGGCACTTCCCATCCACTCGTTTCTAAATGTGGGAAGTTCAGCAACACATCTCGAGTCATACGCGCGCTCCCTCTGATTCAGATTTTGTACCGCAATGCCCGAACTGAGGTGACATTAACAAGCCTCGATCCACTACCTAAGTGTGGTAAGAATGAAAACAATATTTATACTTACTCATTTAAAAAACATAACACAAACACAAGAAAAGATATTTTAGAACATGTGTCATCAAATTATTTTAATGGAAGATGATTCAGAACCCATTTCTTGGTAGGCATCTTGGTAGGTAGGTGTGTCCAGGCCCGTCCGATGGTAGATTTCAACACTTTGAAAGTGACTGTGTCAGTGGGCAACGTGGCTCTTCTCAGGTACAGAGGAACGTAACTAACATGGAATTTAGGGTCTTCTACTTCATAACCTGTGGTCACATAGACCTTTGCGTTTGGCCTTTGCACTACAGGTTTAAAAAAGCCTTGCTAAGCAAGTTGATGGAGTAACCAACAATCGTGAGGCAAATGTTTAACCTTCTAAAGAAAATAAACCTTTTTAAAGAAGTTGAACTTAATCAGTACCAAAGCCACTGCAAACTAATGTGCTATTTATAAACCTATCCTTAGAAGCAAATTGTGGAAGACTGATTACACTTTGCCACCCAGTAATTCGCATTAGCAAACATGCCCTGTTTGGAAGACAGCATTTCTCTCTAAACATTGAGCAGTTCAGAATGCTCCTCTCATGCATCCAGGTTTTCACCCAATACCCCAGCTTGGGGTGATTGCACCCCATTTAAACAAATGCACACTCCTGAATTACTGCTGAAATGCCTCATCTGCCTCCTGAGCAGAACCCCAGGCCCGATTTTTTAGTAGCATAAAAACTGTTAGAAATCGCTCTTCCTGGAGAATTCCATAGGAACATTCCTGCTCCTTCAGGACACACACAGGGAATCCTTGTGTTCTGACTGGGATCTGGTAAAAATCAGGCTCACTGAATCCAGCAGGCATCGCCAAGGAGGGAAAAGGAAGCCACTGGAGTCTCAGAAGCACTCATCACAGTGAGTGAATGGAGGGTCCAGCAATACCATCCTTGACTCTGGAGGCCGCTTGTCTGTTTTAGAGTGTGACCAACAGCCTCTTTCAAGAAGACCCGGGACTACTGCAGAGGGATGCTGAACTGGTTGGGGAGGGGAGAGAAGGAAGACTAAGAAAAGGATTATAGTGATGCACACAGACACTGAAATCAAAGCATACAAAGCCTAGGAATAATGAAGACAGCATACAAACAAGGAGGGAAACCCAGGGTTGAAAGCAGTGACCAGGGAGATCACCTGGGACAGGGAGGGAAGGCTTGCAAATAAAAACTGCACTCCTGAGACCTCTGAGGTCCTTAATTAGTCTGAAACTCTAACACTTCCCACACCCACAGTCCTTTATCTGGGGTGAAGCACTGGAACACTGTAGAGAGAACAGGAGCGCCCAGGCTTAGCCTCAGGGGTCGGGCCTACATTCCACATGGGTTTAGAATGAAAGGAACAGGAGAACACTGAAGTTCCCAAGATGGCTTTCCACAAAGTTGACAAAATACATCCCAACCCACACACCCAGCCCCTGTGAAAGGGAGAGCAGCCGGTTACTGTAGTTCTGAATTCAATGCCAAGTTCCTTCTCTATTGCTCACCCGGAGTGTCCAGCAGAGGGAGTCTCAAGGAGGTACTTAATAAAGAGAAAATTGTTTCATTTTAACACTCCACAGACAGTGGGAGCATTGACGGTAGCCCCCTCCCATAGACACGATGAACAATGAATGCCCAACATGGGTTCTCCTAGCATGTCACAGAGCCACCGGCTCCTTCTATTCTGCATGGTGGAGTGATCAGAAATTTCGTTTTGTTTTGTCGAATGGTTAAATGGACCTTGTGTTCTTCAGAATCAAAGAGGAAAGCCCCTGGAATAACATCTCTCTGTTGCCTTCTAAACAGCCCCTTTGTTTCCAAGAGAGTCTGAAAAAAAATATTTACAGTCCATAGGTTATTTACAGCCTCGCTATCCAGGGCCTGACTGGTAACTTTATTCCACCCAGAAACCTAATTCATTTGGAGCCCTGGAACTAATAACAGATTTTCTTTTCAGATAAGTTTTTTTTTATCTGCCTCTTACAACAAAGATAAAACTATTAATGCGTTCCCTGTCTCACTCGCCACCACTGTTCTCTGGATTTATAGAAGGATTAAAACCGCCTCTCCTCACCCCTCCTCTCTGCTTCACACAAACCTTTTCCCCTCTCATTTGCCATTTCATCCACAGAATCTCTGAACAAAACCGAAAGAAAGCCAGATGGACTGCCGCTAAAAGTATGTAAAGGCTGCTAGTCCAATGATTTCATGAGAAAAACATTTTCACGATGAAAAGATTGAAAAATTCAGGCCCACTTGGATTTAAAACCCCTCCTGCTACAAGCACACAAAAACACACCGAAGTGTAAGAAACTTAGTTGATTCGGGTTTGATTCCTGGCTGGAAACTGACAGAACTGACGGAAGAGAAAGGAGCGGTAGGGCAGGGAGACGAAGCGCTTTCGCCCGGCGTTCTCTTTCTTCCTCAAGACCGTCAAATCCGACACAACGCCCGGCGCCAGGTGAAGGTGCACCCGCAGAGCACCCAGCCCCATCCAGGAAAACGTCTCGGCCGCCTCCCCAACTTGAAAGCCCAAACTACGTTTTCCCGTTGCACACGTCGATGCGGGGAGATCTGAGACTTCAGTCTATTTCATTGTTCTGCCCGGGTCTGACCCGGACTTTCACCCCCACCCCCCCCGACCCGCTTCTCCTCGCCCAGCCCCGCGCATTCCGGTCCCACAGGCCCCCAACCCCGGGGCTCGCGAAGGATAAAGGCGCGCCGGTGGGAGTGGAGACAAATGGAAAGGGAGCTGCGCTCACGGCGTGGAAAGGAGATCACCCTAAAGGTAATCTTCGGGGGGTGGAGGGTGAAAGCGACACCCGTCACCTTCATTTACTACAAATAAATAAAAAGCATAATCATGGGATCCGTCTTTTCCAGGCGCCCCCTCCCAATTTCTTTTCTTCGGGCAGGAGCCCACCCTCGCACCCCCGCCCCCTCCACCTTGGAAATAAGATCCTGTTAAATTCCGGATCCCGGCCGTTTTCTGGGCAGGGGAGGGGATGGAGGGGAGGGGTCCGAGCCGGTGAAGCTCGGGGATGGGGCGCGGGGGCCGGGCGTCGGGCGCCGGGGCTGCGGACTGGGGGCTGCCCGGCGAGGTGCCGCGGGCAGAACAAAGCTGCGGGGGCCGCGGGCGGGCGGGCCGGCGGGCCGGCGGGCGGGCGCCTCTTACCTTCGTACACGGGGGCCATCGGGGCCGGGGTGTCCGCGATTCATGGCAACGGAGAAGGGATCGCGGCGCGCGAGCTCGGCCCCCCCAGCCTCAGTCGGAATCTGCCATCTTGAGCCTGTGTCTCCGCTCTCGGCGCAGCCGGGGCCGCTGGCGCCCGCATCACCGCCTCACTTGGCCGGCGCCGGGGGTGAAAGCCGGGCGCCGCCGCCGCCGCGGCCCGGGCCCTGCTCTGGGCTCCGGGGCGGCCGGGGGGCGCAGCGGCGGAGGCCGAGGGGCCGAGCGGCCGCGGCCCCCGAGCGGGTCCGCGGTGGGGCGGGAGCCGGGGCGGGCAGCGCGCGGCCAGTCCCCGGCCGGAGCTCAGCTCAGCATGGCTGTGTGTGGGGGCTTCGGCAAAAGTTGCACGGGAGGCGGAGGGGCGGGAGCAGCCGGGAGGAGGGGCGGGGGGCGGGGGCCGGGGGGCGGGGAGCGGCGGGTAGCGGGCGAGCCGGGGAGCGGAGTCCGCGCGCAATCGAGCGCCGATGGCACGGATGCGAGGCGGGGAAGGCCGAGCCGAGGGCAGAGCGGCGGGCCGGGCCGAGGGGCGGGGCCCGGCCGGGGGCGGGGCCGGGCCGGGCAGCAGCGATTAAAGGGAGCGAAGGAGGCTCGAGAGGGCGAGGGGTGCATACAGGTCCCTTTTGACTGGCGAAGGGGAACCGGTGGGCCAGGGGAGCAACCCGAACTTTGCGCGTCTGTGCGCGCGCACTGGGGCGGGAGGGGGCGCACACGAGAAGGGGGCGCCGGCTGCCCCAGTGTATCCCTCTGTCGCACCTGGTTGGCGCTCCCTGACAGAGGTGTGGAAGGTGTGAGCGAAGGAGTGGGCGCAGGCCGTCCTCCGAGGGGGAGCTTGACATCCGTAGGAGAAAAAGAAAAGAAAAAATAAAAAGAAATCCATAGCAGATCAAAGATACAGAAGCCATTCATTTCGTGGCCGCGGAAGGGATGCAGCACGCGGTGGCTGCTCAAGTCCTGAGGGAACCTGGTTTCCACGTCGTCCTCACGCCCACAGGGTCCTCACAGGCTCTTCCATCCCCTGATGGTTCCCGCCGACTCGTCCCAGGCCTCTGCCTTCTCCCGCCAAGCTTTCAGCTAAACCGTCTCCAAACTCCCCAGTCCAGGTTCACTTCCGCAGGCTCTTCTGGATTCGGTGACAGGACGCACTGCCATGGCCTTTAAATTAAAAAGAGGAGTCTCCTGTTAGGCAGTGCTTTGAAAACTGTGGGTGGTGACAACAATCAATCATTAAAGAAATTCAGTAGATGGCAATTAGCTTTTGAAAAAAATGAAATGTATCAGAATAAATATTAGGATCCATTGCCCTTAGTAAGGGTACCTGGTTGCATAAATCTCTTGTTTCAGTTATATATACTGGACAACCATACTGTACTATGATGTAAATTGTATTTCCTAATACAGAAGGTTATGGATGAAAAAAGTTTAAAATCTATGTTTGATTTCTACTGATTTTTAATATGGCACTACTTTCCTAAAACCAAACCCATTATATTCTCACTACCACTTATCATTCCCAACCTCCATACCCTGTGACTCTACCCTCCCCAAACTCCTCAAAAAAAAAAAAAAGAAAAAAAAAGAAAAGCCTTTTCATCTTTTTAGTTTTGTTAGTGGCACATCATTCCCAATTCATATCAGGATGACTCTAGACTCTGCCATCTTCCTTGCCCCCATATTCAATGCTACTCTTCCTACTGCTTCTCTTAGCCTGCCATTCACATTTGCAGGTTCCTAGAAACCATTGCTAGAACAGGACTCAGAGGCCTTCTGGACCAGTCCTACCCTTTTAAAATTGAAGAAATGAGGCCCAAAGAAATGAAATATAATGCCCCAATGTTGCATAGTATTAAGTCTAAGGGTCACATCTCTTGGCTCCCACTCTGGTGTTCTTTGCTTCACACCATTCATTCATCCCTTCCTTTCCATCCCCCTGCCATCCTGACCTGGTCTCAGCACAGTTCACATAAGCACCGCCACCCTCCTAACACCGCTCTGCCCATGCCAGGCTCCTGTTCACATGTGACAAGGACTCAACCTCTGCACACACAGCTGAGGTTACTGGTTCCCTGGCTCTTCGTCAAGGCAGGCAAGCCTTGACTTACCTTTCCAAGCACATGAGTCCAACAAGTCTCTGCCTCTCCAGCCAGACTGGTTTACTTGTGGTCCGCTGCCAGCCTAGGCCATCTGGGCCTTTGTCTTTGCCCAGGCTGCTACTTTCCTACCAACGGTGCCTTCTCCATCTTTGCTCTTTAACCAGATTCTACCTGTGCCCAAGGTAGCAAGAGATTAAGACAGACTTGGGTTCAGATCCCAGCTCTTGCGTTTAGTAGCTGTGTGAATTAGTCAAATTGCTTAACTTCTCAGACCTTCAGTTACTGTATCTCAATTATGAGAATAGTAACAATGTTCTTTTTTAAATTCCTCTATTGATTAAGATGTTACATATGTGTCCTTATTCACCCATTACCGCCCCCCCCCCAGTAGTAATGTTCTTTTCTTGTACTTGTAAGTCTCTATCACAACCTTGTCAATGTAAGAAATGTCCAAACTTTTTCGATGAGTTTATTTGAGTCAAATTGATGGCATATCCTGGGGAGCAAGATCTCAGATACTCTGGAGAATAATAGTTTTGTAGTTTCTTGCAGGCATTTGACAGTAAGAAGGGAACATAAGGAAGATTATATGGAGGTGGGAGGAAACCAGGTGGGGTTTGGGTTACAGGATAGTTAACAAGATTATGTGCTCTCTTGAGGGTTCATGCCTCTTCCTGGGTATTACTTCTGGCATCTCAAAGGTGTGTTAACCTTTCCTAGATGCACAAGAACAATGGACAGGGCTGGCTTTAAACCTTTCACCAAAAAAGCTGTAGGCCTGGGGTGTGCCTACCTACCACAACCAGCCCAGTTAGAAATTTATGATCAGCTCACCCTGTGAAGTTACTTCTCATAGAACCACACACCCCACCACCTCTTGTTTGTCCACAACCTTTACCATACAGGCATTATCTCTCTTCCCCTTTCCCATGCTGCACGATAGAACTTTCTGCAATGCTGGAAATGTAACAACTTGTGGCTGCCAAGCGCACGAAATGTGGCCAGTGTGACTGAGGAACTGAGTTTTTCATTTTTCATTGATTGTCCTGTGTGGTTACTGGCTACCATGATTGGACAGTTCATTTCTCACCTGTAAGCTCAGCTGGGGAAGCACCATGCTGATCCTGCTTGACATGATATCCCAGCAGTGAGCACACTGCCTGGTAGATTGTAGGCACTGTACAAATATTTGTTGGATGAGTGATAGCTGCCTTTTATTGCATGCTCACTTGTGCCAAGCACAACACTAAGAACCTGATGTAAGTAATGTGCTATAGTCCACCGCCCCCTTCCCCCCACCGCCCTCCAGCTCCTGAGACGGGATTAGATCAGATTTGTATAAAGTGTTGGCTGCTAGTAGAAGTTCAATAAAAGGTGGTTATTATCATTAGTAAGACCTCCCAGTGACCATGACCATCCGACTGACTTTTATTTCTTCTTCCTCTAGGCTTCCAGAGCAGTTCCTGCCTGCCACACCCTCTGTGGTCCCACGGCATACCTCAGCTTAGATGGTGGACTCGCCTCTGTATAGGGGCCCTGTCCCCACAACTGGGTTGGCAGCATTTGGGCCAGGCCCATGGCATTCTTGTTTGGATGTCCCTCAGCTCAGAGCCGGCACTGAGTAGGGTTCAATAGTTGCCTCTAACTTTGTCCAGTCTCTGCCAAGCCATGAGTTTCTTTTCCTTTTTCAAACAATCTTTATTGTTGAAAGTATTATATATGTCTCCTCCCCAAATTAACCTCTTTCAGTCTGCCTTTCACCCCTTCCCTCCCCCACTCCAAAGCCTTCAGCACACTATTGTCTGTGTCCATGGGCATATATGCATATAAGGTCTTTGGTTGATCTCTTCCCACCCATCCACCCTCCCCCGCCTTCCCTCTGAGGTTCCCCAGTCTGTCTCATGCACCTTGAGTTTCACTCTCCACCCGCCTCTGTGCTCTCAAGATTCGAATGCTAAAATCCTAGCCCCCAGTGCCTCAGCAGGTGACTGTTTGGGGAAGTAGGTTCTTTAAAGCGGTCATGAAGTTAAACTGTCATGGGGGTGGTGGGGGGCTAATCCTGTGTAACTGGTGTCCTTGTAAGAAGAGAATTAGAACTCAGAGACACAGAGGAGAGGCCATGTGCAGATATGGGGTGAAGGCAACTGTCTGCAAGCCCAGGAGAGAGGCCTCAGAAGAAACCAAGCCGGCTGACCCTCGATCTCAGACTTCTAGCTTCCAGAACTGTGAGATAATGAGTTTTGGTTGCTGAAGCCAGGCCGTCTGTGATGTTTTATTATGACAGGCCTAGCAAACTAATACACCCGTAGAAGGTGAATTAACATAAAGACCAGGCCCTTGCCAGGTCGCTCAGTCCGGTGAGCGTGGTCCCATGCACCAGAAGGCTGCTGGTTTGATTCCCAGTCAGGGCATGTGCCTGGGTTCCAGACCTGATCCTTGGTTGGGGCCTGTGTGGGAGGTGACAGATCGATGTTACTCTCCCTTCCTCTCTCTCTCTCTCTAAAAATCAATCAATCAATAAAACATGTTAAAATGAAGGAAGATCATCTGTGTGAACTGGAAATATCTTGAGAGTGGCCTCCAGAGAAGAGGGGGCCAGAGAAGCCCCACCTCCTCTTCAGACCTCGGTGACTACAGCTGTACCTATGTATGTGCTGCTCCATTTCAGTAAAAGACATTCAGTCAAGTCCCAGCTGGTTTGGCTCAGTGGCTAGAGCGTCAGTCTGCCGACTGAAGGGTCTGGGTTCGATTCAGGTCAAGGGCACACGCCTGCGTTGTGGGCCCGGTTCCCAGTAGGGGGTATGCAGGAGGCAGCTGATCAATGATTCTCTCTCATCATTGGTGTTTCTTTCTCTCTCCCTTCCTCTTTGAAATCCATAAAAATATGTTTTAGAACAAAAAGACATTCAGTCGAGCTAGCATACTTGGCATCACACAGGTGGAAATGTTACTTAAATGAATTTAGATTGTTTGGTCATGACTTGGCAGGTTGAGCACGCCTATCTGTCTCCCCCCAGTGACTGCAGCCCAGGGGGAGCAGGCTCTAAGCCCAACAGTGAAATACCATGAAAGGAGAGCGTGAGGGTGGGGAGGGAGAGGGGCTGAGACGGAGCCCCAAGGAGCACTGGTATAGAGAGTACGGGGAGAGGAGAAAGGACTTCCTGTGGAGGGAAGGGAGGGAGAAGGATAACTTGGACAGAATGGTACCTGGACAGAGCAGGGCAAGGACCTTGGGAAGGGAGGGTGGTCAGCAGTGCGGGTTCTAATGGGAGGTCGAGTCACATAAAGCCAGTCAGGAGGCTTTAGGTACTGAGCACCATGAATTATACGTGAGTGACTCTGTTGATACTAATTTGAGAGAAATGTGGTGTTCCTAAATTCAGCCTGAAAAGAATGTGCAGTGTGTGGAAGTTGGAGATGGGAGGGTGAGGAGGGTTAGGGAGGCACTAGAAGAGGGTACTAGGGAGTCGGCTCCCCCCCACCCCTCTCCCCCAAACTTCACTGGATATTACTTCTGGCATCTCAAAGGTGTGTTGACCTGTTCTAGATGCACAAGAACAATGGACAGGGCTGACAAGAGAGAGAGCACATTTGGCTAGAGAGAGTATACATTGCCTTTTATTTATTTACTTATTTAAGTATATATTTTTCTTGATTTCAGAGAGGAAGGGAGAAGAAGAGAGAAACAGAAACATCGATGATGGCAGGGAATCATTGATCAGCGCCCTCTGCATGCCCCTCACTGGGGATGGAGCCTACAACCTGGGCATGTGCCCTGACCTGGAATTGCACTGTGACTTCTTGGTTCATAGGTCGATGCTCAACACTGAGCCATGCAGGCCGGGTGCATGTTATGGATTTAATACACCCAGTAGCATTTAGTGTTCTGAGAAGTTTACAAATATCAACTCATTTAATAAATGTGATTTCTTGCACAACAAGGAACTCTAGGTTGCCAAAGCACTTTTAACTGCAATGTGTTGGAGAAACAATAGCAAAAGCAAGAGAACTGGAAAAGATTTAGTAGCCATCTAGCCAATCACCTCTTCCTAATTGCCTTTCTATAAAAGGACGCGAACAGTATGTTTCTCGGGGGTTAGTAGAGAAAGCACGGGGGAGTTTTGCCCTCGTTTCAAGTTCATTTTGCTCACAGGACAAGTGACAGAGGGTCTTTCCTTCGTTTATGCCAGTAGTTGTGAAAATGCACAACACAACAGTCTCTCCCAGGCCCCAAGATGGGGATGTTTCTCTCCGGGGTGGATCTCCTCAGGTGAGCACGTCCTTATTATTCTCACGGTGTTCACGGTACGGTGTCTGTGCAGCTTGTATCTTACTTGGACTTGGCGTGTGTTGCCCTCATTTTCCTGCCTGGCCCCTATTTCTGTGTTGGGGGATCCTGGGGTTTTGTCTTTGAAGGACGCGTCTAGGAGGGAGGAAGGTCACTTTTCGGAACGTCTTGAGATCACACCCCTCTTTTGGTCTCTCCATCTATGTGTCAGTTCACATCTCTCTTTTTGACCATAATATAGCTTTCTATCTCTTCCACACCTTATTTCTCCTCTGTCTCCTTTCCACCCTTTACAATTCTGTTTCTTAACAAGTCATAATATAGACCTGCTTGTGGTAGTTACTCGAAGAAATTGCTTCAAACTTCTGAGTTAAATCTTTGATGGGCTTAAATGATACATTTTAAAAATAGACTGTATCCGTATCTGCAGGAACCCTGAAGTAGCAGCTGTAGGGGTAGAGTATGACACCGATGAGGATGTGGATGAGGAAGCATTGCATTCAGATGAGGAGACCACTGCAGCTCTGACTCTGCGGGCAGGTGGAGCGAGTGTGGCAGGTGGAGGGAGTCTGATTGTGGAAGAGGCAGCCTTGGAGGGATTGCACTGGCAAGATGCGAGGAGAGGGAGCATCATTCATTGTCTGCTTCTACTCCTGGAAGAAAAACAATCCGATGTCTGAATAGGGAGGGACACAGGAAAGGCAAAGGGAGGCCAGAATGGCCCTCAGCAGAAAACCCCACAGGCAGCCCATGAGTGTAAGAGAAGCCAGATGCAGGGGCTGGGAAGGTGGGGTGATTTGGTTGGAGCTTGCAGGATGGGGAGAATGGGTTTGCACATGAGAAGCAGCTCAGAGAAGCCTCCCAGCCCAGCAAAGAAATGTGTGATGAGCGAGGTGGGTCACAGCCTGCTCTGCCTGACATGCAGTCCAGGCGGAACTTGGATACACTAGGCAGAAATGGCACAGGAGAGAAGCTTTGCCTGAGAGTAGATGTAGAGAGGAGAGTAGACACAGGAGAAGTCTTTTATTTTTCTAAAAAATATATCCGTATTGATTTCAGAGAGGAAGGGAGAGGGAGAGAGAGATAGAAACATCAATGATGACAGATGCATGCCCCCTACTGGGGACCGAGCCCACAACCCGGGCATGTGCCCTGAATAGGAATCAAAAGGTGACCTCCTGCCACACTGGCCGGGCAGGAGAACGCCTTTAAAAGTTCGTTAAGGCAAGTTAAGCCCGGCGCGGTGATGAGGCAGTGGGCCTAGCCATGTCTGCGCTGTGCACATCTGTACTGTGAAGTGACCTCCCTCCGGCTGGGAGAGCTCGCCCAGATGTGGCAGCGCCTAGAGGGAAGTTACGGGGATGGCAGAGGACTGTTAGCACTTGGCTCTGATGTTGCCAGTGACCTCTGCGATGCCAAATCCAGTGCCCCTTTTCCAGCCCTGCCCTGCCTGAGCTCCAAACAAACATCAGTTAGACACGAATCCCTCCATTCTTTTTGGATCAATCCCTCCCCTTGACTTTTCGTAATGATGCACTTTTCAAATTTTCCCTCCCGTGTCCCTGGTTATCGCTTCTCTCTTCCTTGTTTTCACCAAGAAATTCAAGTAATCCAGTGCTCGTGACTGTGCCCTGTGTGCGCGATTCTATGGCAGGAATGGAGTGGAAAAGGGAATGAGCGACAGCTCCTGCTTTCCAGGAGCTCAAGTTCAAAGCCAGCAGGTAGACTCTACCTGGTGAAGAGCACAGCTCAGTCTGATGAGTGCGGCAGGTGAGGAGGCACACGGCCAAAGCGGGCACAGAGGCACTGACCAGCAGCATGTCTGCAGGAGGGAGGAGAAGGCGTGTCTGCGCCCAGAAGCCCGAGTTCTGGCAGGGGCCCAGCAAGGAGAAAGGCAGGCGGCCAGGATCCGTAAGAAGCCACAGTATTGCTCAACACCATGAACAAGGCTCAGGCAGTGGTCAGGGACGAGGCTGGCGATAGAGGCAGAGTCTCCATGCCAAGGGATTTGTACCTTATTCTGTGTTCACCAGGTGTGGGGGGTAAATGAGTTCAATTTAGTTTTTTGTTTTTGTGTGTGTGATTTCTCTTTGCTAATCCTCACCGAAGATATTTTCCCATTTGATTATCAGAGAGAGTAGAAGAGAGGGGAGAGACAGAGCAAGAGAGAAACATCCATGTGAGACAAACCCGGGACCCTTCAGTCCGAGGGCCGGCACTCTCCATTGAGCCAAACTGGGTTGGGCAAATGAGTTCAGTTTTGAACCTATGGAGTTAAGGATTCCAAAGAGATTGTCAGGCAGGGGTGCTCATAGGAAGAGTCTGGGTCCTTGGGTGACCTGGGTCCCACCCCTTCCTAAAGATGCAGATTCCTCAGGCAGAACTCAAGCCCACAGACTCGGGAATCTCTGGGGGCAGTGCCTGGGAATCTGCATTTAAATGCATTCTCTAGTCTAGGGCCGTGGTTGGCAAACCGCGGCTCTCGAGTCACATGCTGCTCTTTTGGCCCCTTGAGTGTGGCTCTTCCACAGAATACCACAGCCTGGGCCAGTCTATTTTGAAAAAGTGGCATTAGAAGAAGTTGAAGTTTAAAAAAAATTGGCTCTCAAAAGAGATTTCAATCATTGTACTGCTGATATTTGGCTCTGTTGACTAATGAGTTTGCCGACCACTGGTCTAGGGGATAGTTATAACAGAGAATGTCAACAGCAGAGGTATGGAAACAGCTGGTGTGAGACGCTGAAGCTACAGGAAGGAGCTGGGAACGGGGAGACGCCATCATCTGAGGTGCTGTGTGAGATGCTCTGGAGTTAGAGGGGCCGATCCAGAGTCCAGGCGTCTTGGGGGTGAACTGACCTTGGAACCACGGACTTCCTGGTCTCTTGCTAACTGAGCGGAGTGAAGTCCTTCTTAAGCCACCTTTAGCCAGGCATCCCATTACTTACCCCTATCAGCATCTTAATTAATACACCGAAGAATTCAATGTTATGATTTCCAGATAATGTTTTACCACAGTCCATGTGCAGATCCTTTACAAATATTTCCACAGCCTCTGCTGTACACCTAAAACCAATCATATTAAAAAAATCATATTAAAAAACACGTCAACAGCCTCAAAGGGCAATTTCTAAAACACAAAGGCTCTTTTGTCACAGAATTCTGGGGGTTTCCATTGTGCGTGTGAGATGAATCTGAATTTTTAAAGACGTTCTTGTGAAATACGGCAGCAGCTTCAGCTCACATCCCGCTTGCCCTAGGTGGTACGCTTAATCAACATCCAGGAACTGCTGATTTGCTATCTTTTCTTTAGGAGACACACTCTGCCTGGCAGATTGGAGCTAGTTTGTCTGGTTGAGTTAGCTATTAAAATAGGAGACAGAACAACAGAAAGGAAGATTTAAAACAGAGTCCTGAATTTCCTTGTGTTCTTTTGATATTGTTTTGTTCATCCCCAACTTCTGAATGTTAAATACCAGCCACCGAGAAAGGAAGGTGGTGCGCGGCAGGGAGGGGCCAGAGTGCTCTCATCAGAGAAGTGGCTGGTCAACAACACGGTGGCCTCCTTGGACACCTGAGTCTGAGCTTTGGGCAAAGCTAGGGCCCTGACAGGGGGTCGCCGAGGGGAGCATGTGCTAGAAACAGGTTCAACAGGGCACTCGGCATGAGACCACACTGCCCACTCTCTTTAGCACCGAAGCGGAAACGTTCTGAGTTATACACCATTAGGCAATTTTGTCCTTGTGCAAACACCAAAGAGGGCACTTACACACACCTAGATGCTGTAGCCTGCCACACACCTAGGCTGTATGGCACAGGCTATTGCTACTAGGCTACAAGCCTGTACAGCATATTAGCAAAAGAATCGACATGAGATTAAACCAAGCACAAGAGACAATGATGCAATCAAGAGATTGGTAAACATGAGATGGACGAAGCTGCTGCCAGTGTGACACAGCAGACTGTTTTACAGCACACTTTCTGTTATAAGTAGAAAGATCACACTCTAAAACAATGATAAAGACAATAGTATAGTAAATACATAAATCAGTAACATAGCCATCTACTATCGTCGAATATTCTATACTGTACATGACAGTATATGTTGTGCTTTTGTGCGACGGGCAGTGCACCAGCTATGATGCCACTGAGTTACAGGAATTTTCAGCTTCACAGTAATCTTCTGGGCCCACTGTCCCAGGCTGAAATGTCCTCAAGCAGCACATGACTGTATTGCAACTGGCTCTCCTACCTGCTCTGTACTGTTACTTAACATTCAGAAGTTCAGGATTAATAAAACAATAGGAAAGAACGCAAGGCAGTCTTGTGGAACCTGGGAATCCCTTCCCAGAATAATGTTTCTAAATGCATTAAAAAATGTACGTGTTACCAGCTTAACAAAAGGAAGATAAACAATCCAACAACAACAAAAAATGGGCCAAGGACCTAAATAAAATCTTTTCGAAAGAGGACATAAGGAAGGCCAAGAGACATATGAGAACATGCTCAAAGTCACGAATCATCTGAGAGATGCAAATTGAAACAACAATGAGGTACCATCTCACACCTGTCAGAATGGCTTTCATCAACAAATCAACAAATGACAAGTGCTGACAAGCATGCGGAGAAAAAGGAACCCTCCTGCATTGCTAGGGGAGGAGTGGCAGACTGGTGCAGCCACTGTGGAGAACAGTATGGGGTTTCCTCAAAAAACTAAAAATGGGACTCCCATTTGACCCAGTAATCCCACTTCTAGGAATATAGTTCCCAAGAATTCAGAAACACCAATCAGAAAGGATATCTGAACCCCTATGTTCATAGCAGCACAATTCACCATAGCTAAGATTTGGAAACAGCCTAAGTGTCCATCAGCAGATGAGTGGATTAAAAAAACGGCGGTACATCTACACAATGGAATACTACACTACTATAAAAAATAAGGAACTTTTTACCATTTGCAACAGCATGTGCAAATGGAGAGCATTATGCTAAGCAAAATAAGCCAGTTGGAAAAAGATAAATATCACATGATCTCACTCATATGTGGGATGTAATGAACAACCTAAACTGATGAATAAAAACAGAACCAGAGACAGAGAAATACTGAACAGACATCACACCTTAGAGGGAAAGCAGGTGAGAAGTGGGGGTAGAGGGGTAAAGGGGTGGGGGTTGGGGGAGGAGTGGCAAGAGATCAACCAAAGGACTTGTATGCAAACATATTAGTATAACCAATGGACACCGTGGGGGCTTGTCCTGGGGGGTGGTGGGAGTGGTTGGGGAGGAGTCGATGGGGGAAAAAGGAGACATATGTAATACTTTAAACAAACAAAAGAGTATAGTGTTATAAAAGAAACTATGTTTCTTTATTTTTTAAAATCCTCGCAGGAGGATTTTCCCCATTGATTTTAGAGAGAGGGAAAGACAGAGAAAAACATTGATGTGAGAGAAATACATCGACTGGTTGCCTCTTGCACGTGTCCTGACCAGGTGTCCTGACCAGGTGTCCTGACCAGGTGTCCTGACCAGGTGTCCTGACCAGGTGTCCTGACCAGGGACCGGGCTGAGGAGGAACCTGCACCTGAGCTACGTGCCCTAGGCTCGAATCAATCCTGAGATTCTTTTTCGTTGTTGTTGTTAATATATTTTATTGATTTTTTTTTTTTACAGAGAGGAAGGGAGAGGAAGGGAAACATCGACGAGAGAGAAACATCAATCAGTTACTTGGTTGCATGTACCACACCAAGGAACATGCCCTTGACTGGAATCGAGCCTGGGACCTTTGAGTCTGCAGGCCGGTGCTCTGTCTACGAGCCAAACCAGCTAGGGCATATCATATCCTTCTTTCTTTCTTTTTATTTTTAATTTTTTTTATTGTTTAAAGTATTACAAATAGTACATATTTTTTCTCCCCCATTGACCTCCCCCCTCTTTCTCTTTAAAAATATATTTCTTTATTGATTTCAGAGAGGAAGGGAGAGGGACAGAGAGATAGAAACATCAATGTTCAGAGAATCGTTGATCAGCTGCCTCCTGCATGCCCACTACTGGGGATTGAGAAAGCAGCCCAGGCATGTGCCCTGATGGCGAACCAAACCATGACCTCCTTCCTGGGTTGGCATTGACCTATAATGCTCAACCACTGAGCTCCACTAAGATCTAACTGCAGGTCCAATAGCTACAAAGTAGCGATGAATAAAACCATACTTCAGTATACCAGTAACAACTCTCAACATGATGTAAAAATACTTGTAACTTCCACTGGTAACAAAGCCAGAGGCATTGTAATTATTCCCCTGGCTGGTTGCTACAGTCAGATTTGAAGACTTAAGGTTAATGAAAATAAAGAACTCATTTCCCCCCATTCAAGTTCATAGATCCCCTGAATTCTAGCCATGAACCCCTTGTGGATATGGGATGCACGCATAAGAATCCCTTCTCTTAACCTATTCTGCTATTTTTGTGTACTATTTATTGTCTTCTAACATCATAGGTCTTTTATTCATCTGTTAAGTCGGTTTTTTTACTGTCTGATTTTCCCTACTGAAATGTAAGTTCCGCGAAGCCAGGATGTTTGCCTATCTTGTTCCCTAGTGCCCAGAACAGCGCCCGACACATACTGGAGGCTCCTTCAATCTCGGTCCACGGAAGTACACAAGGCGCCATCACTGAGCCCAGGCAAAGCGGCAAGGAGTGTTCTTGACTTCTCTTATCCCTCTCTCCTGTCTTCCTTCTCTGTATTCTGCCCTCGCTCTTTCACCTTTACCGTCTTTCTCCTTTCCCTTCATTTTTTTAAAAAAGTCACATATTTTTCATTTCTCTCTCATTCAAAAAGCCTGTATTGACAATACCCTCGTGACAAGACAGACCCAGACCCGGGGCTCCTAGAGCTGGGCAGTGGCTGAGAACATGGCCTTCAGGCCAACCCAAGTGCAACGTCTGCCTCTCCACCATGCTCGCCACTGCCCGTGGTAAATCCCTCACCTCTCTGTGACTTAGTTCCCTTTCCCACACTCAGTCAGTCATTAAAGGGCCGACGATGTGTCTGGCGCTGTGCTAGGTACTCGTGCTACTCTGGGGAGAGGGACGAGCCAACACAAGCATTCGGAGCGACAAATGTGCTGATGGAAAAAGGCACGTGCTATCGGAAGATAACTCCTGAAATCCCGAGCCCCATGAAATTCGGTCTCAGAGCACCCAAAGTCAATGACAGTCCGCTAGCTTCAAATAATTCCAAATAAATTCCATTGAGTTTTTTGTATTCTGGAACAACCCTGAGGGGACTTCGAGTTCACAGTGCATGACGAGAATGATAAAATCTCCCTTTATTCCATCCTGACGATTTCCTTCAGGCTCCCCAGCATGTCGCGCTGTGTGGATTGACTTAAACTCTTGCCTTCCTGTCGGGCGAGAGGAAGGGGGCAGGGCACACATTTCAGGACTGGTGAAGTCAGGGTTCTCCTTGGTAGACGGTTACGAAAGGGCTGTGGATGCCTCTTGGTGCTAATTTTGCTCAGACGCAGGAGCATATGAGATTGAGGGTGGGGGTGGAGAGGTGGGGAGGCATCCTGAAGAAAGTGATGTGTAAGCCAAACCACATCAGGAAGAGAGACGGCATGGAGGTCTGGAGAACAAGAGATGGTGGTCTTTCCCTGGGGGAATCCAGTCTCCCTCAAGCCCAAGAGATGTAGAGGAGGCTAGCAAGAGAAAATGATGAGATGGAGGAATGGAGAGAGGTCAGATGGCTCAGTGTGGCCCATTCATGCAAGGACTCTCAAAGGGCTGTGATTGTCTGGAGGAAAGGGGAATCAGGGAGTGACAAGGTCAGGTGGAGGGTTTAGGAGCCCTCATCGGCTATTGAGTGGGACTAGATCAGACGGTCACAAGACTAGGAGGCAAAGGATGGGAGAGACCTGGGCCACGGTGATGGCAACAGGAGAAAGCTCTGGTTTCCGGAGACATCCCAGAACTGGAATCCTTAGGACTTAATGACTAAGAGTGTGGAGGGCAGGGAAAGTGTTATGGGTTAAACTGTGTCTCCCTCCCCCAGAATATGTTGAAGTGCTGATCTCCAAGACTCATAATGTGACCCTGTTTGGGAGTTGGACCATTGCAGATGTAATTAGTTAACTTAAGATGAAGTCTGTGGAGTGGGCTGGGCTCTACTTCAATACAGCTGGTGTTCTCATAAGATGGTTGTGTGAAGACGGAGGCAGGGAGAATGCCACATGAAGACAGAAGTGGAGTGGTGCACCTACAAGCCAGGAGTGCCAGAAATTACCAGAAAACCGCCAGAAGCTAGGACGAGGCAAGAAAAGATCCCCGAGTTTCAGAGGGGTCAGGATCCTGTGGACACCTTGATTTCAGACTTCTAGCCCCCAGCACGGTGAGGCAATACATTTCTGGCATTTGTGTTACTTAGATAAGCAGCTCAAGGAAACTGACAAAGGGGGTGTTAGCCATATCATTGTGGTGAACATTTATTATAAACATTAAGAGCAAGAGAAGCTGGAAAATATGAACAAAAATTAAAAGGAAGCCTGGCTGGTAGCTCAGTGGTTAGAGGGTCTGCCCCCAGACTGAAGAATCTCTGGTTCTAACGTGCCACCTGGGTTATAGGTTCAATCCCCAGCCCTGGTTTCGGTGTGTGTGGGAGGCAACCAATTAATGTGTGTGTGTGTGTGTGTGTGTGTGTGTGTGTGTGTGTGTGTGTGTGTTTCTCCCTCCCTTTCTCCCTTCAACTCTTTCTAAGAATCAATAGAAAGAATATTCTTAGGTGAGGATTAACAACAACAACAACAACAACAAATTAAAAGGAAAACCAGAAAATGCTATAAATTGATTCAGAGATGCTTCAAGACCCACATGTGCTGCTGGAACTCAGCACCCTCGCTCCACAGGCTTGCTGCTCGGTTTAGAGGAGGTGATGTGTGTAGCATTGCTTTGCACACATAAAGCACTCTAGTTATGTTAAAGCTTTGTCTCCATTTTAATTAAATAAAAACACAGGCCATATGTTGGAGTTGCCCACACAAATAGTTCCCACCCACAGGCCTGGCAACATCATTTGTGGAGCTCAGTGCAAAATGAAACTGTGGGGGCCCTTGTTCAGAAATTATGAAGATTTTCAAGTCAGTGACAGCAGAGCATCAGGCCAAGCATACAGACAGCCTGTGGCCTGCAGCCTGAAGCCGTCCTGCCCTTGGGAGCCTGAGCTAGACCTCTGTGGAGCTCTTCAAATCCAGAGAACCATAGGGTTGGACATGTGGAGGGAAGGGGAGAGGTGAGGAGGAAGGGCTTAGGGCTGAGAACAAAGGAATGATCAGGTGCAATGAGTAGAGATTGCCCTGCCCCAAGAAGGGACAGATGTTAGGCAATAGTGAGTATACAATATGTTTAGACAATTAGATGGGCCTGGGTGGGTTGGGGGGGGCGGGGCTTTGGGGTCAAGCTGAGGTATTTCTAGAAGCAATAGAAGAGTACTGAAGGTTTTTGAGCAGGAGTTCAAGCTGGTAGAGAGTGGAAGGAAGGGTTGGAGAACAAAAGCTATAAGGTTATAAATTGTTCTCCAAAGCAAGATATAGCCCCTCTCAAAAGAAGAAGAAGAAAGATATAACCCCTTCTCTCCACCTTTATATGTGTGACACCCAACTGTTTGCTGAATGGGTGGGTGGCCTTGATGTGATGATATCATTCCAACCTAGTTTAGCCCCCAACCAGACATACAAACAGGGTGGGGCAACATGGGCGTACAGTTGTTCCTATGGAAAACAATATGATAATTAACAAATAATAATACAAGAATAAACTTTGTTTGGCATGTTCACAACTGTGAATACAGCCATTCACTTTTTTATTGATAATAATTTGAGAAGTTGTAGAAACACCTATAATTTTAGTGTGCTTAATCTCTTTATTAGTGAAATTAGGGGCCCAGTGCAAAAAATTTGTGCACTGGGGGTGGGTGATCCCTCAGCCCAACCTGCCCCCTCACATATACTGGGAGCCCTCAGGGGATGTCCTACTGACCACTCACCCCCAGCTTGCCCAAGGCCTAAAGCCTCTGGCTGTCACCCTGTAATGGGGCCAATGGCTGGCTCCATCCCAGCCCCGTGCCCCTCCCCCCCTCAACCCAGGCCTTCACCCCTGCCAACTCATGCTTGGCTAGCATGGGCCTCGCCTCTCGTGGCCCCCTCCTCCCCCCCGCCCGGCTCAGGCCTTCTCCTTGGCCAGCACAGGCTGCCTGCCTCAGCCCCACCCTCCACGGCCCAGGCCTTGTATTCCCTGGCTGGGTCCGCCACAGGTCCTAATTGGTTGGTGGGCATGGCTGGTGGGCGTGGCTTGTGGGTGTAGTGACAGTATGGTCAATTTGAATATTACTCTTTTATTATATAGGATAGCTGACCCAGGGGCTAGGAATTGATGGCCACTTTACTATGGTTTCAACTCACTGTGTTCCATAAGCGTATTTTTTTCTAAAATATTTTTAGGCCTGAACATGTAATTCTAGGTCAACTCCCCCCTCAACCCACACTGAGCCCTAACTGCTGCTTGGTAATCTGAGAAATATAGTTAGGCTCACAGATGAAGTGCCAATTATCTGCTTATATAGTCCATCATTTCCTCCTCACCATAAAGGATACACATTGCTCTACCACCATTTCCTTTCATCCCACACAGCTGTGACCAAATGGCAAGCATTCTATCCCAAAATGCTGCACCAAGACCCTAGGCTTCCAAGACAATTTGTCTTGGCTGTAAAGTCAACGTAGCTTTAGTTTAAAGTGCAAGTCGGGACCATGAGGACCCTCTGGATTTCATGTTTGAATGAAACACTTGAACTTCCCCACCATGACTACTGCCATGAAGTTCTGTGATGATTTCTGAAAACGAAAACAATCCAAGTCCTGCTCATTTCCTTCAATTTTCTTTTCTTTCCCCAACTGTTTTCTATTTATTCTTTACCCTAACCATAAAGAAAGGAAAACTGAAGTAATTACTTAGAAAATTTCTACTACTGTCAAGATGACAAAAGCTATACAGTGTGGGTGATTAGGCAAGAACAATGGATAAAAAGAAGTGCTCAAAAAGAAAAATGATTTCTTAAACTCCTGGAGAAAAGAAAGCAAGTTGGCACTGTGATCAAACTAAATTAAGTTACATGGTAGTGAGGAAAAATTTGAATGTTAGACCAATCTTTTCGCTCCTATGTACTCATTCTCATGGATAAGGTAGGTAGTTTGTATTTTTTTTAAAGATTTTATTATTTTTTAATATTTGTATTGTTTTCAGAGAGAAAGGGAGAGGGGAAAGTGAGACAGAAACATCAATGCTAAGAGAGAATCATTGGTTGGCTGCTTCCTGCACATCCCCTACTGGGGATCAAGCCCACAATCCAGGCATGTGACCTTGACCAGAATCAAACCCTTTAGTCCGTAGGCTGACGCTCTGTCCACTGAACCAAACCAACTAGGGCAAGGTAGGAGGTAGGACTTCATAGTAAATTTGTATGAGTTAGTGGGTATTAAGAGAATATGTAACAATGGCTGCATTATTAATTGGTCTAGGTTCTGGCTTTTATATCTGATTGTTCGTAAAAATACAGAAACACTAATATAGTGGGAGCCCTTGCCTCCGTGAAGTGACACAAGCTGCTGTAGCAAATAAAAGCTGACAGTGGCCGAACACAACAGAAGTTGACTTCTCATTCTTACAACAGCCCAGGGCTGGATTCAGCAGGAGGCCTTCCACACAGGGATTCAGGGACCCAGGCTTTTGCCCCTGTGTACGGGAGCTCCGAGTCCTTCACTTCCCACGGGCAGGCAGGAGGAGAGAATGGATCCCTGGTGGGAGGTTTTGATGAGCCCTGTCTAGGACCCGTGTCCCTGTCGTCCATCCACACTCCAGTGGCAACTATTCAGTTGTTGCTACATCTAAGCCTGAGAGGGCTGGGCAATGGGTCTGAGCATCCACGAGGAAGAGGACAAATCCGAGAGCCGGCCACACAATCCCTGCCACCACTGCATGCAGCTGGACTGCCAGGGGTCCAGTTCCCGCACTGGGCTACATTCAAAGACACTTAGGTTCAGCCGTAGGAAAGAATGAAAATAAATTTAAATTGAAACCCCAGCTGCAGTCGTTCAAGAAAGTTTCAAAGAAGAATTGCCTTTTTAATGGACAGGCAAACTTGGCAAGTCTTCTCCCCCTCCCTCCTTCTACGTATGTACCCACTGCACACGGCAGCTCTCTACTGCCCAGGTCCTCTCCTCCTACTCCAAGAACTCAAATCTCATTGCAACGTAGGCCTTTTCCTCCCCGTTACCCTGATTGTGCCTGGTTCGCCCTCCGGGCTTCAGTGTCCCGTCTGTGAATTGGGAAACTTGAACCAAATGACCCTCATGCATTTATTGAACACTCTAGAATATTTATTGAGTGCCCACTAGGCTAGGCCCGCTCAAACATTCTCAAATGCTACGAAAAGGGCAACACGCTTAAATCAGTGACTTTATTCCACTTCGGCTGAAGTTTTATAGGAATCCACATCCCTTGCCTTGGCTGGTGGGCTCAATGGTTAGAACATTGGCCTGAGCACTGAAGAGTCCTGGGTTTGATTTGGTTTCCGGTTTGATTCCCAGTCAAGGGCATGTATCTGGGTTGCAGGTTTGATCCCCAGCCCTGGTTGGGGCACATGCAGGAGGCAACCAAATTGATTTGTTTCTCTCACATTGATGTTTCTCTCCCTCTCTTTCCTTTCTTCCTTGTACTCTATCTAAAAGCAATGGAGAAATATCCTCAGGTGAGGATTGACAAACCAAACAACCAACCAAACGAACAAACAAAAAAGAATCCACACTCCATGAGTGTTACAGTTCCTTCATTTGAGTAGAAGATACATCTTTCCTGATAAAAATAAGGTCCTTATCTTTGTCAATGAAATTGACTGTAATTCGTGAATAACAGCTTATAGAACTGGTGATACCATTTCTGTTAAAAGGAATTGATTCATTTTGGGGAAATATTAATATCTAATAATATAGGCTCAGGAGCACTTATTACTTTATTGCTTTTTAGTGGCCAAAAATTGGAATGGACGTGAGTAGGATGTTGGGGACATGCCATGGAATATGATGCAGCTGTTAAAAATAATGAGCTTGCATTCTATCCATTGACATAGATAGGGCTATGGTTGGCAAACTGCAGCTTGCGAGCCACATGCGGCTCTTTGGCCCCTTGAGTGTGGCACTTCCACAAAATAGCACGGGCTGAACGAGTCTGTTTTGAAGAAGTGGCATTACAAGAAGTTTAAGTTTAAAAAATTTGGCTCTCAAAAGAAATTTCAATCGTTGTACTGTTGATATTTGGCTCTGTTGACTAATGAGTTTGCCGACCACTGGCCAAGGGGGAGTGTCTATGATGCAATAGGTGAGAAGAGTAAGTTTCAGAGTAAGGGGCATTGTATGACCCCATATTTATAAAAGAAGCTTGAGAACCTCTAACTGTGCCACAGTGGAGAAGGCTGCATGGCCTCGTCTCTCCACATCTGTTACCGCCGGGGCTGGGAACGGAGACCGTGGCAGAGACATGAGATAATCAGCTTTTATTATACATCTTTAGAGTGCTTTTTAGTTTTTTGCAATGATCACATACTTTGGAATTAAAAGAATTTTAAGTATGATTTTACAATATTGAAACAAAGAAGTATTTTATAATGATGCATGTTAGTGGGTGGTAGTCCTTATGAAATTTAGAGAAAAAATAAAGAAGCAAAGAGGAAGAATGCATCTATGTGTCTCCAACATCATGTCCTTTTCTCTGGGAAGGTATGTCCCAAAGCAGGGCAGGGCTTGCACCATGCTGCTGTCTATAGAAAGTGTACTCCGAGACTCTGATTTCACGCTTAGCAGGCTGTCTCTTCATTAAAATGGAATTGATCAGTGTCATGCAAATCAGAAGGTAAGTGCCCTGGATCCAAATATTTGGATGTTAGAAGGATATTCAACTCTCACTCTAAATTAATACATTGTTTTTCTGATTTGGGGGAAAAACAAAGCTAGTCTGTGTTTGGTTAGAATAGATAGTCTGTGGTTTGGTTAGAATAGATCAACTCATCAGATCCTGAACACCCACTGTTTGGGTAAACTAACAAATAGAGTTACCAAAATCGTAAGGCTGAGACGTGTCCCTCCCCCCACCCCCTGGCCACTTCACAAGATCCTTCAGAGATACAATCGCTATGAGGCTGAAAGTCAGCCAGCCTGACCCACGATCTGCCTGGCGGTTTATTTCAGGCCTGAACTGGCACCCACTCTCTTGTCTGTATCCTCTCTTCAGGTCCCGGAGGTTGGAGATCCTGACCTTTAAGTCAAATTTACTATGGAATGTGCCTCAGTATCTGCGTATAATTTATCAGCAACAAAAACAAATAAACAAGCAAAACAGAGACAGACAGAGGCATTCTTTAGGAATTCCATGAAGCAAAGTTGGGTGAGTGGTTGACCAGCCCCCTTCAGCACCAGGGATGTAGGGTGATGAGAGGAATCCGATGCCCTGTCCACTTAGACAGGCACGGGAGCCTGCGTTTGCTCTGAGCAAGGGCCTTGGTTACTACGTTAACGGCTGCCAGAGAAGAATGAGGGAGGAGAGAAGGGATTGCTTTTGCTCCTGCCTTCCAAAAGATGCACTCCTAAAGTTGTAAGCATCATTTAGTATCATTTGAGGCCCAATGAAGAGAACGTCAATATGAAAAAAAGGCAAAATGGTAAATGGAAAGGATGATATGAAAATTTGGTGCAACATTATCTGACCTACACAAAGAAGGGTCATTAGGTTGTTTGTCTGCAGCCTGCTTAATGCACGGCTACATAGGCAAGATGTTGAAATCAGATGAGCAGTTTCTAGATATGTAATTGAATGATTATCTTTTATGTGAATAGCATACTCTAAAACATTGTGAAGAAGAGAAATAGCATAAAACATCCCTGCAGGATTCCTATTAGTCATGATTACATTTTTTCCTTTTAATCCTCACCTGAGGATATTTTCCCATTGATTTTTAGAGAGAGCGGAAGACAGAGGGAAAGACAGAGAGAAACATTAATGTGAGAGAAACACATAGATTGGTCACCTGCTCCATGAGCCCCAACCAGGGCCGGGGACGGGGGGAGCCTGTAACCGAGATATGTGCCCTTGACTGAGATCAAACCCAGTGCTCTTTGGTCTGCAGGCCGACACTCCATCCATTGAGCCCAACCGGCTAGGGCCATGAGTACATTTCAGAAATATTTATTGAATACCTACTATGTGTCAGACACCTCTTTAATTGCATGGCATACATCAGTGAACACATTTGTCTCACTATCTTGTCATAAAAGACAAAACAGAGATTGGGGGAAAATGAGCAAACAAATAATATAAGGGTGATATGTGATACTGGCCAAATGAAATGAATTCTATTGACTTTCAGGGAATGGAAAGATCACAATGTGCAGCAATAGTCAGAGAAAGCTTAAATTTTGAGCCAGACACTTAGGGATAGATATGATTTGCAGAAGCAGAGAAGGAAAGGCAATATATTTTATAGGAGACAGGACAGCATAGTAACAGGAACATTTACCAAGTGCTTTCCAGGTTGCAGGGCTTTTTCTCCTCCAGGCTGCAGAGGTGAGATGAGCAATGCTTTTCTTGGCCAAGTGCTGAGATCAACCTGACTTAGCAGAGGGAAGGCACCCTCCCTCCCTCCTCCCTCCCACCCTCCCTCCCTCCCTCCCTTTCTTCCTTCCTTCCTTCCTTCCTTCCTTCCTTCCTTCCTTCCTTCCTTCCTTCCTTCCTTTCTTCCTTCCTTCCTTCCGATCTTGCTTCTCTCTCCTGATCAGAGTTCATGATTTCATATGCACTTCTACTCTAAAGCCTTTTCACAGAAGTGGCAAAGAGAACCAGGAGGCTGTATTTCTTAAATTAAGAGAGAGTGTTATTTCTGTATATTGTGTGTGTGTGAATGAGAGAGAGAGAGAGAGAGAGAGAGAGAGAGAGAGAGAGAGAGAGAACACGCATGACACACTACTTGGGGGAAACAAGACTTTTTGTAGGTTATAATCCCAAATTAAAGATCTCCTTGACTTGGAAGGACTTCCTTTCTTTTTAAAAAATTTTAAAAATATACTTTATTGATTTTTTTACAGAGGGGAAGGGAGAGGAAGAGAGAGTTAGAAACATTCATGAGAGAGAAACATCAATCAGCTGCCTCCTGCACACCCCCTCCTGGGGATGTGCCCAAAACCAAGGTACATGCCCTTGATCAGAATCGAACCTGGGACCTTTGAATCCATAGGCCAACGCCCTATCTACTGAGCTAAACCAGTTAGGGCTAGAAGGACTTCCTTTCTTAGCCAACCTCAATTCCCATATCTTCTCTATCTCAGAGTTAACTCATTCTTCCTCCCTATTTCACAGCTCTCCCCCTGCCAGCTTTCACATTTCCACTCTGGCTGTATGCTTCTTGCGCACGCAACCACATCAAGCCACCTTCACCAGGTCCTTTCCAGCGACAAGTGCAGCTGGTGGTTATTTGCACCCCTCCTCACCTCTAGGTTGGTAACATTGCGAGGAGGTATACTATCTCCCTGTGAGAATTTCATGAATGCCCTGGACGCTAGATACACATTATAACAAATAGCTGTCTAATTTCAAGAGATTCATGTACCCCTGAAAAGATCAGTTTTCTAGATCACATTTATTTTGTGCAAACTACATACTTCAAAGCTTTAAAATGTACTGGTACAGTATTTTGTCTGACATATGTCTTATATCAAGACTAGAGTAGCTTTGGAAAAAAAGCTACTTTAGAACTTTTTGGCTAGCCCTCATAGAACTGGGTAGAAGGTAGAGCACATGGGGGAAGAGGGTTAGTTAATTTAAAAAATAATGTGTAAACAAACTGTGGTACATCCATACAATGCAATATCATTCAGTGATAAAAACAAATGAGCTATTAAGTTACAAAAGGACACGGAGGAACCTGAAATATGTACTACTAAATGGAAGAAGCCCATTGGTAAAGGCTACATGCGGTTTGATTCCAACGAGTCAATATTCTGGAGCAGGCAAGACTGTGGAGTTACTGTAAAGATCAGTGATTTCCAGAGATCTGGGGTGGGGGGGGGTCTGAATAGGTAGAGTACGGGAGATTTTTAAGGCAGTGAAACTCTTCTGTTTAATACTGTACGTTATACATTTGTCAAAGCCCATAGAATGTACAACACAAAGAGTGAACCCTAGTGACAACTGTGGATTCTAGTTAAGAATAATGTATCAATAACGGCTCATCACTTGTAACAAATATACCACGTTAATAATAGAGGAAACTGGAGGGGTAGGGTGTGTATATAGGATCTCTCTGTATTTTCTGCTCATTTTTCTATAAACCTAAAACTACTCTAAAAAATAAAGTCTATTGCCCAGCCACTATGGCTCAGTGGTTGAGAGTTGACCCATAAACCAGGAGGTCACAGCTCGATTCCTAGTCTGGGCACATGTCTGTGTTGTGGGTTCAATCCCCAGTGGTGGGTGTGCAGGAGGGGGCCAATCAATGATTTTCTCTCATCCTTGATGTTTCTATCCCTCTTTCTCTCTGAAATCAATAAAAACATATTAAAAAATAAGACCCATAAATTAAAAAAGAGAAGAGTTTCAGATTTTGAATGTTGCCACTAATGCTATTGGTATAAAGGATGTGAACTCCTTAATACAATGCATGTATTTTAGCCTCTTAAAGGTGTATCTAGTGGTATTGGACTCAGTTAAACTTGCTGCTTGATAAAATGTCGACACAATATCCAGATTTTTTTTTTTTAGTTTATCTTCACCCGAGGATATTTTTCCATTGATTTTTAGAGAGAGTGGAAAGGAGGGAGAGAGAAACATCAATTGGTTGCCTCCTGCTGGTACCCGACCAGGCATGTGCCTTTGGCCAGAACGAACCCAGGACCCTTTAGCTCAAGGGGAACACTCTATCCCCGGAGCCAAACCACCTAGGGCCAATATCCGTAATTTTTAAGTGAAGTAACTGAATTAATAAGATATGTTCCCTTGACATAAATGAAGTCCAATTCTAATGTCCATGAAGCCTCAACATTCAACACACAAATTTCAGCATGAAAACAATCCATTAGCGCATATTCAGTGAGTCCTACACACAAATGGAAAGAAGGGCCACAAAGACATGGTTGTCATTTAAAACAGTTCTTTCTTCTTGATCTGTCTTTGTATTCTGAACAGAAGCTTTGAGGAAAAACCATATCCACCTGGACAAAATGAATATTTGGGGCCCCAGAAAATCAGCTCAGTGAGTGATGGGGCCAAATTCAGGGCCATGTTCTCAACTTGGAAAGAACACCGCGAAGGGTGACTGACCCAGATGACTTCTCCCAAGGTTACCCGGAGTTGATTATTCTGAGGCCAGGCGAGGAGGTTGGCCATAGGATTAGCACTTTGCCCCACGTGGCTCCTTACATAATATCATCCTGTTTGTGATTAAAAAGGCTGAATTGATGGTGTGAGTCCTTCCAAAGCCCTATTATTCTGTCCATTTGAACACATACATTAAGCATATAGTGACTTGACTGGTTGAATAGGAAATACTTCATTCTGAGATGGGAGAAAAGGAAGGTTTCCTCCCCTACTCTGCTACCCTTTCCCGTCACAAACAGATCACCCAGCTCTCCCCTACACTTTACCTTCCTGTTTGGCTTTGGATGGGGAAGGAGGGAAAGAGAGAAGAGTTAAGCAAAGGCTCGGCAGGCCAAGCCTCCCAGGTAGCACGTGGGTTGCTCTGAGGGCCCCTGTGTCCCTTAAGTATTCAAGCCTCACACAAGGGGCCATACTGCCTTTGCAGCAACTCCTTTGACTTCAACCACTAGACACGTGATGCATTCATGTGAGTCTATTTATTTCCTTCTTCAATGATTAAAAAATAATGCCTTCCAGATAAAACAGAGACTGCGTGCTTCAACCCTGCTCCTTGGAACATGCATGACATGCATTCAAAGTGCAGAGCCTGGGGGTCGCCATTGTGTTCACACAATAAATCTTAGTTTATCTGCAATCCGGCAGTCATGAAGCCGCGATGACAAGAATTTTTTTTTTTTCTTTAACAGACAGAAGTCAGGGAGGGCAGTCATTACTCAGACAATGAGATTCCAGCAAGTGTGTTTCTGAATCCATGAGCCCCGTAAGGGAGGAGATGGATGAAGCAGGCAAACTGAGACAGCCAGAAGGGAAGAAGGCGTTAACAGGGAGGGAGAGGAAAAATGGAAGCCAGGGGATGAAAGAGAAGGAGTTGGCAGCAGGGGAGGGAGAGGAGGTAGAGACCTGGGAGGCCAGTGGGCGGGGCCAGGTTTTCCCTGTGCTATGAACAGGGGAAGCCAGGTAAATTGTTCTGCAAACCACCGTATTAGCTGCCGGCCATATGGTTTCCAAGTTACGTGAGGAAGGCAAAGGCAGAAAAGAAAATGTTAGGGGGTTGTGCTAACACTGAGAAAAGAAATATGTGTAAATTTCCCCCCAAATTGTGAGAATAGAAACCTTTCTAGACAGGAGATAAGTGTCTTCGTACATGTCATACATCAAGGCTCCCGACGATGGTAGTGCTCATTCAAATTAGGTTGTTTCATGCCCATGATAATGTCTGTTCCTAATGGTGAGCAGGAAGCATGACAAGGACCTAAGGAAACTTCTGAATTTCCAAAGAAAGATTAATCAGGCTGAGTGTAGTTGGATTCCCGAATGCAGTTTGAATGTCAAGCGAACGTTGCTGTACTCTGATTTTTGGAAGGTTGTGAACTCAAGTGCGAAAGATAGAGTGACTCTCAGGTACCTGGGACCTGGCCCCCGTGGTAACCAGTCTGGACCTCAGACCTTCGTTCCAGCTCTGTGCCTGTAGTTAACTGTCTAGGAGCCCTGTCATCATTTTAAAACGTTTTCAGAAATAGCCTGTCCTTTTCTCAGACATCGGCACAGTTCATCTCTCATCTCACCTTCTTTATCTCCATGGGCTGCCACATTTTTTTGCAAAATCTCTTGGTCTCCTTTCCATTCTCACTGCCCTGGATGAAGCCCAGCCTCACGTACCAGCCTCCGCCTCCACTCCTTCTATTCAGCCAGCCCACATGTTCTAGAGCAGTGGTCGGCAAACTCGTTAGTCAACAGAGACAAATATCAACAGGACAATGATTGAAATTTTTTTTGAGAGCCAAATTTTTTAAACGTAAACCTTTTCTAACACCACTTCTTCAAAATAGACTCGCCCAGGCCATGGTATTTTGTGGAAGATCCACACTCAAGGGGCCAAAGAGCCACATGTGGCTCGCGAGCCGCAGTGTGCTAACCACGGGACTAGAGCGAAGGGTGAGGTGATGGCGGGGGCTCAGTAAGAAGTGGCATTGACCTGAACGAGGGTGGTAACCATGGAGATAGGAAGAGGGAGCTGGGCCATGGTGTTGGGTGAAATCTGCGGAACCTGCTGATGGATGGTTAAAAAGACAGGGAGGATGGCCAGGTGAGCCACACGTTTCTGGCTTGGCACCTACTTGTGGGAGCATCCCCCCCCCCCCCCCGGGGCGGCGTGGGGAGAGGAGATGTGGTTAGAGGGTGACAGGAAATTTGTGAATGATGCATCTGGCAGGGCAGGTGGGGCTGGCTGCCAGGGAAACCTCCTGGGCCCTGAGATTCTTCCAAATAGAAGTGATGTTAAGGAAGTTGTTCTAGATTCCACGATTGGCAAACTGTGGCTTGCGAGCCACAGCGGCTCTTTGGCCCCTTGAGTGTGGCTCTTCCACAAAATACCACGGCCTGGGCGAGTCTGTTTTTAAGAAGTGGTGTTAGAATAGGCTTAAGTTTAAAAAATTTGGCTCTCAAAAGAAATTTCAATCGTTGTACTGTTGCTATTTGGCTCTGTTGACTAATGAGCTTGCCGACCACTGCTCTCGTCTCCTTTGACTGCCAATCCATCTCCACACAGTGCCTTTAAAAACGCAAACCAGATCATGGCCATGCCTCCAGTGGCTTCTCACTGCTCTTAGAATCATTATCCAAAATCCTCGCTGAGGCCTCTGAGGTCCGGCAGGACTCCTCCCTGCCTCCGCCCCCCAGGCCTCTGCCCGCAGCATGCATTGGCCACCCTCCTCGCTCCCCCTTCAACAGCCTCCTTCTCACCTCAGGGGCCTTGGCTTCAAATCACGTCTTCAGAGAAGACCTCTGGACCCTCCTAAGCACGGCCATCTCCACCTCCCACCAGTATTCTCACTCCCATGTTGATTTCCTCCAAACCTTTTAAATCACATCTTGCAATTATTTTGCTTGCTTGCTTGTGTTTTGCCTGTCTACTCACCGGGTTCTAAGTCCCACCAGGGCCTGGACCCTCTTCTCTGCAGCTTTAGCACAGATGCTCAATACATGAAAGCCATTGTAATTACTATTTTGTTATGTTAATATTTGTTATAAACATATTTTATTATCGATTACTATGATGCTTCTTGATGATTCCAGACTTTGTGAGTAGAATATTCTTCCTTCTCTCTAAGGGTATGGTTGCCCTTTTCCTACCTCCTCTTGCCTCTTCTAGTGCTCCTTCCAAAAAGCATCCTGACTTCCTAAATTTTCAGTCTTTTCAGGACTGTTTAATTTTTTTTTCTTTCACTTACAAAAACTCTTATATGACTCATTCCCATCTTTCTTCTCCTTCTTAGACAAACCTGCCCAGGAATAGTTTATACCTGACTGTATTTGCTTGCTCCCATTTATTCCTTTCCCCATATTCAACTTCTTCCTAGCAAACATTTCTGTTTTTCCAAATTAATTTTAGAAACAGTTTTTAGAAAGTTTCCAAAATAATCCCACTGGTGTTTTACTTGGGATTACACTAACTTTGGTTAGTTTAGTTAGTTTGAGAAAAGTCATTATCTTTGCAATGGAATTCCTTCTAATAAGGCCATTCATGTATTTTTAAATAAAATGTTTTGTTGGTATTGGTCCTTTTACATTATTGTTAAATTTTCCGTCAACAGTCGACAGTATCAGTAGAATATGTCTAAATTTTGTTCCCTTTTTATTATTTTGCCTGACACATCATGAGCTTTAATTTATGAATGCAGGTCTTGCTTCAACCTCAGATCTTCTTTTCCAATATCTTTTTTTATAATATTATTACTAGCAGAAGAATATTTCTCTGGCCCTCCCCCCACCCCTTCTCATTGAAAACTGGATTTTCATTGTCCATCCTCTATATGTAGACCTTGTATGTAATAATGTTGATCTGTTTGTCCTTTTCTTCTATATTATGGAGTAAAATCCAAGCTTGTCTTTCTTTTCACTGATTAAATTTTCTCCTGTATCATTTCTAACGATTGATTATGCTAAATTCATTTAAAATTCTGCTATGTTATTAGATTATTTCTTTCATTATTTTCTTAACTCTGACAACCCTCATCTCACATTGCTGTCTCCACCTCACTTTCACCTTTTGTTTCATTGAGTCTATGATTTTTATTTCCCCCTCCATTAAACGTAGTTTAAACATTGCTTAAATTTACTTCTATTGTTTATAGTAATTTTTAAAAATATGCAATTTTAATATTTCTTGAGGGCTAAGTTTATCTTTGCTCATCGAACAGAATTACTACATAGGTCACATGCTGTTTTTTTTAATTTTCCTCTTAAATTGTTTTGGAAGGCAGAAAAAATCTATCTTAACTATGCATTTGCCAAAAATTAAAGTGAAGAGATTTTCCACTGTTTACTGGAACTCTATTAACATATTTTAAAAATCCTAAATTGGTACTTCAACTAAGAACTGGCCAATGATCTGATAGCCTGCTGGGTGTGGACAGCAAGCAGTCCAGGGCTGTGGGATGTCTTACAGAGAATCATAATCATAATCATAATCGCTCCACCTAGATACCAGGCCTGGTTCTAAACATTTTACGTGTATTTCTTTAATCCTCACAATAATTCCTTGAGGTATAGTTGATCATTATCCCTGTTTTATAGATGAGGAAATTGAGGCTCAGTTAAATTATTCAAACAAATAATTAGTGGAACTAGGTTTCAAACCCAAACAGTCTGGCTCAGGAACCACATTCTTAACTTCTATTTTATATTGCCTCACTTCTGCATTATGCCTGCTTCTTCTCTGTGTCTGTGGTTCTGCAACCTGCCCTCATACATGGAGGGCAGGGAGAGACTGAGGCCGATTGGTAGGCCAGGAACTTAGCACAGGAGGCTTATCTTGGGCTCCACAAGCCTAGTTGATCCCCACCCCCTTCCACCAGAGTGTCAGATTATACAGAGGCCTTAACAGGGTTTGGTCACATCTTCATTCCTATTGCTCTGAACACCACCTTATAATCTCAAGGTTGCAACCTTGAAAACATTCCCACTGGGTGCACGGAAGGCACACGGGTATTCAAAGGTCAGGGAGGGGTGAGGAGCCCCTGATTGCTCTGGTCTGCTCTTGGGTCAACCAGTGGTCACGACCTCTTGATGACCTCCTTCAACAGTGTCTGTGGAAATAGTCCACAGCTATCTCAGTTGGTTTTAGGGAGGATCCCTACCACTCCTGGGAGGGGCCCAGTTGCCCAAGGGCTTTCCTTCTGGGGTGGCCAGTCATCCTTGACTGCTCTCCAGTTCAGCCACCCTCCAGCTAAAGGATGCTCCCGTCCTGCAAGAATGATTGCTCCCCCTCCTAAAGTTCTTCAAAGCCTCCAGCTCCAGCTCCTCAATGTGGTCTGAAAGGTCAAGTGAGATTTGTTGGTCATCTGTCCTTGTTCCCTGCTGCACTGTTCCCCTGTCTGCACAGCGTGGAGTTTCCTGCCTTTCCCTGGTGTGGCCTCGTCCCTGCCTGTTGGTAAACAGTCTCTGTGGAGGAAGGAATCCCTGATTTGTAGCATTTGTGACTTTTCTGGTAAATAATCCCACCATGGCCAGTTTCAATCTAACGTGATGTCATTGACTGAGGAGTTGGGAAAAGACAGGAAGTATCCACTGTTAGATAAAATTTCCATCATACAGATACAATAGACCTAAAAAATCCTCAAGGGCATAGCTAATGCTATATAATAAAACAGTAATATGCAAATTGACCCTAAGGCTGGAATAGCCAGTTGCTATGGCATGCACTGACCACCGGGGGCACTCAAAGCAGGAGCTTCCCCCTGGTGGTCAGTGTGCTTCCACAGGGGGAGCACTGCTCAGCCACAAGCTGGGCTGAGGGCTGCTAGTGCAGTGGCAGTGGTGGGAGCCTCTCCTGCCTCTGTGGCAGCACTAAGATGCCCAACTGCGACTGCAGGGAGCGGGCCTAAGCCATCAGTTAGACATCCCCCAAGGGCTCCTGGATTGCCAGAGGGATGTCTGACTGCCAGCTTAGACTTGATACCCTGGGGAGTGGGTCTAAGCCTGCAGGTGGACATCCCTTAAGGCAGTGGTCAGCAAACTCATTAGTCCATAGGTCTAGAGGATGCAAATTTATTACTGTGGGAAAATGATCATTTAAAGCAGTTGTACATTTGATAAACTTTAGACCTCTATGCTCAGACCTAGTCTTTTTAAAAAAAATATATATTTTATTGATTTTTTACAGAGCAGAAGGGAGAGGGATAGAAAGTCAGAAACATCGACGAGAGAGAAACATCGATCAGCTGCCTCTTGCACGCCCCCTAATGGGGATGTGCCCGCAGCCAAGGTACATGCCCTTGACCGGAATCGAACCCGGGACCTTTCAGTCCGCAGTCCAACGCTCTATCCACTGAGCCAAACCAGTTTCGGCAGACCTAGTCTTTTTCATTGAGGGAAAAATAACATTCTAAACCCTCGTGTTGACTGACAGAGAACCAGAACAGTCCACCAGGAAGTGTTACCTGACCTGAACAGAACAGTGATTGAGCATGTTACGCAACAGGTGTGTCAGCCATGGGCTGGATCAATAGAAAAGGAATCTATAAATATACTGATGGTACTGATAATATTTTTTTCAGTTTTTCAACTGAATTCTTGTCATTTTAATGACGTAGACTCTAATTTCTCAGGATTTTTAGAGCCACCCGTGTCTTTGTAGCTGATTAACCACAGAGGCTCCTGTCTCTAAACACCTAACTTACTGCACGTGCAGACTTAGCTCCAGCCTTACAGAGAAGGGGCAGCAGTGAATTCTCTAGAATTGCCATTTTATATATCACTAGGATAACTCTATTTTCACTAGGGTAATCTATTTATATAAGTGACTCTTTCTGTTTTCCAAGAAGATTCAACAGTTCCATGGAGCAACAGTAAAAGCAGTAGTCACCTCTCCAGAACAGACCTCAATCTTGGCAAGATTTATTCTTCACAAATAAATATTTAAAAGCAAACCCTAACAGCAAAAAAAAACAACAAAACACAACAACACTATGGCACATACCCAAACTATACCCGTTAGCCTGGGTCCATTTCTCCTGGAAATTATGTGATTCTGAAACCTATGTCGATTTTACTTTCTCCCTAAAGAAAAGTTTGGTGTCTTTAAGATTCTATCTCCACACACACACTGTTCTGAAAAGCAAAATCAAAAGAATGAGGCAAATAGAATTTGAAAGAACTTATTTTGTTTACTAGATTCAACCAGAAAAACATTGAGAATTCTTTATAGAGGAAAATTATTTCTTGCCTATATGGGGACAAATCTATATCTACTCTGCATGTATAGTCACTCTTTGTCACATTGGATGATGGGTCACATCTGTGGTGAACAGATAATTCTCAAGAGTCTAGGATTCATGAGCAAAGGTGAGCTGTGGCTGAGTGGTGAGCTGTTCTCAGTAGATATTTCAGAAGAGAGCTGTGCCCCATAATTAGCCTGAAAGCCAAATTATCCCCACTGGAGAGGACAGAATGGCGTGAGCACTCTCTGCCTGTCTTTGAAGATGAACATCCTAGGACAGTGGTCGGCAAACTGTGGCTTGCGAGCCTCATGCAGCTCTTTGGCTCCTTGAGTGTGGGCTTCCACAAAATACCACGGCCTGGGCGAGTCTATTTTGAAGAATTGGTGTTAGGAAAAGTTGAAATTAAAAAAAATTTGGCTCTCAAAAGAAATTTCAATTGTTGTACTGTTGATATTTGGCTCTGCTGACTAATGAGTTTGGCCGACCACTGTCCCAGGACAATTGACGCTGTTCTTGATGATTCTGGACTAGAAATTAGTTGACAGCTTGATTGGGGCTCCTGGAAAGGGACTTTGTTGAACTTATTTCTGGAAGAAAAATCTAGACATAGACTACAGACTTCTATAACTAATTATTGAAAGAAAAAAAAAAAAGGAGAAATGAAAAAAAGGACTTTTTCACTCAGATAAGAGCCACAGGAGTAATTAACCCCAAAGACGGAAATAGCAAATGACCTTTGGTGAGGATATTTTTCTGAACATTTCAAACAAGACCCACTGCTTTATAACTCGTCAAATGACGTGGAAAGTACACCATTGCAGGTGAGAAATACCCTGTTTAAAATGAGCAAAGCCTTCAATTAATCCATACACGACAGCGTCTCTGGCCAGGTAGAATATTTCAACCCTGCACTTCCTGGCCTGTACCCATTAGAGCAATTGCATTTCATAAATTTCAGGAACGTGCCTGGTGCAGGTGGTTGAGACATGGGAATAGTCAATAAATCTGGGGCCCAGTGGCCTCCAGCCTCCACAGTTAAGGCTCTCAAGTGCTAGCCTTGGCACTGGAATTCATGCCATAGCACAGCCTTCCACAGGTGGCAATTCACTAGCTTAGGTTTATTTCTTATCACATTCCTTGAAAAGCAGCAGTGTAGAGGGATGTCAAAAAAGCATGCTTTCCCAGCGGATTCTCAGAGGCTGCATGGAAGCTGTTTCTGAAGCAAAGATAAATAGGTCGACATGTTCTACACTTTGTGGCCAAGGATGAGTTCTTACTGAGCAAATGTGCACGGGTGTGGGGAGATGAGCCCACTTCCTGGGGGTGAGCTTCCCAGCAAGACAGAGAAGGAGGGAGCCAGCACCATGCACATTCATTCTCAGATCAGATGACTGCAGCTCAAATCAAAAGTTTTCCCTGAACTTTTCCCCCCTGTTACAAAACTAACCCGTGTTCATTCTAGATTTTAGTTCAAACAGAAGGAAGTAAATTTCCTTTGCTTTTTCCATGGGTACATGGAAAAACATGTCCTTTGCTTTCTATTTCTTTTTGTGGAAGACGCCTAAATAAAGATGGTTCTCTTCTTAGAGACTGGTTTCAAAATGAGTAGGAGGGATATGAAATGAGTGGAGGTGAAATATATCATTTATCCCCATGCCTATCTCCATGGCGGGGGCAGGAGGGGACAGGATGGAGAACCCCAGTATTTCTGCATGATTAATGGTAGTGCCAGATCAGCTTCCTATGAAAAATGGGCAGCCACTCAACCTCACCAAGAGTGTTTTGAATGTCCGCAAAGCATCAGACAGGAGATGGTTACTCTTCCAAGGAGGTGCCTTTTGTTTGAAGACAATGAATGAAGAACATCTTGGGCAAGGCCTGGTCCTTCCCATATGCTGGGTTCCAGAGACCTCCCAGCATTGGACCAATATGTTTAACTGCCCACGTTGGAGGGTAGTCACGTTGCCTTCATGCGTAAGTCCTTCCTCACCACCACAGAAGTCGGACTGGCTGCGCTCTGGCCAAGAAAACATGTTCTGGTGAAAAGGCTGAGGAAAATTTATTGCCCACTGAATTGCTTATGGCTTCCTGAAAAGTCTTTGAAATGGAAAAATAAGTCCAGTGTTCCTTAGGTTTGTCTAAATGTTTAGTTATTTTATATCCTGCTTCTTTTGAATAGTAACACCCATCAGAGACAGATGGACCCTGGATTGGTTTTCTGAATCCCATGTGAATGTTTTTTTTTCTTCTAATTATGTAATTGTAGTAACCTTACCTATATCAGGAACCCTCAAACTATGGGTTTTCCAGATCTCCTTTAAAACTGTTAAGTGTTAACAAAAACTAGGTTCAGTGATGATAGACATAGAATGTGCACCTTTTTCTGCCAAAAGCAGGTGTAAGTCAGACTTAAGATATTTAGGAGCCAGTCTCCAAGCCAGCTGGAATGAATGAGGTGAAGCAAAATGGGGACCTCCCAGATCCTATGTCCTCTCCCCTCTATATAAGCGAAGTCTTGGATGCCCACCTCTTGGTTGGGTCTGTCTTGTCCCCTTGGATGGGTGTTTCTTCTGACTGTTCATGCAGCCTTGACTCTGTTCTCCACAAGCACCTCCTTCACTTCCTTTCTCTCTTGGGTGAAGCACTACAACATGGGATGGTAGCTCAGTAGGAAGAAACAGCCTCTGACCCCATATCTCTATCCAGGGCTGCAAAGGGCAGGCTTCCCTTAGACCCTCTGCTTACGTTCCCATTGCTTCAGCCCACAGGCTGCACAATTGCTTAACTCTTCAAGTCTGGAGCACAGGTTCCACCTCTCATTCAGATTTGTGGAGAAGGTTAGCTGATTGGTCCATTTCAGATTCAGGAAGCTGGATACAGGGCTGCTCTCAATCTGACAGCAAAGCTGTGTGATAAAAACATCATCAGGCCAGGATCTGAGAGGCCTGAGGTCTAGTCTGATCATTGCCAAGGTTCAGTGAACCTGACATGGAAATGCTGGTCCAGTGGGGGCTCTACAGCCCTGCCTAAATCACGGGGTGACTGTCACAACCAGATGAAGGGACAGATGTGGGAGTCCTGGCACAGACAGGAAAATCTGATGCAGGTTTTGGGGCTATGCAACAGGAGACAGACTTCTTCACAAGGAAGTGAGCTTCCAAGAACTGGAGGAATTAAAGCAGAGACCATGCAACGAGACGCCAGGGATACTATAAAGGTAGAAGGCCAGACTAGGTGCCTGGAGTCTCGACTTGGTTTTCCAAAGATTGTGGTTTTCCAGGCTGTTTCAAAGACAGTGATTCTTGGCACTGACCTAGAGTCCTCACCGGACTCTGCAGCCAGTCATCTTGATCTGAGCCTGGTGTCCCTGAGCGGAACCTCCCTGAGCCCAGAGCACTTCTCTCGTCCACCCTCCTCTCAACCCCTGCACCTGAGCCTCTCACCTGGCTAGGCTCCGAGGACTTCTTAAACGGTGATGGATGATGTGTGGGTTCCTCTGACCTCAGCTATCAGCCTAAGTAAGTCCTGTCTCAAATCTAAACTGGCTTGACCAATTTACCAAACCTTTTGGGAGAAGGGGAGGTGCCTACATGATACTGACAATGAATATGATTTGAATTTTAGTTTTGCCATCCAGAGATTTTGATATAAGAGCATGCAAAGTTAAAGCAGACATCAGGACTATGAGTTTGGCCTTATTGTTCCAATGCTGTGAGAATAGCATAGGGAGCAGGACAGATGGAAAAACAAGACAGACATGAAAGAGAGAAAGAGAGAGAGAGAGACAGACAGACAGACAGACAGACGGCAGAGAAGGCCCCATGTAGCTCCCAAGCCTGACTTTGGCAATTTCCCTAGTTTCTAGACAGTCTGACCTAACAAAATAATTTGGTCACTTCCATGAAGAGTTTGCCACTTTTGAGACGTGGTCCCCCTTTATTCATGGGAGATATATTCCAATACCCCCAGTGGACGCTTGGAATCACAAATAGTGCCAAACCCTGTATATACTATGCTTTTTCCCCTATGCATATATACCTTTTCACACATAGGAAGCACTTTATGGCTTTTCTTTGGCATATCCAAATTGTCAGCACCACTGCACTTGAACTTTGGGGTTGTAATTCAGTAAAATAAGGTTGACTTGTACATAAACACTGCCATACTTCCATAGTTGAGCTGATTACTGAGGCGGCCAGTAAGTCACACTGGATGAAAGGGTGATTCACGTCTGGGCAGGACAGAGCAGGAGGGCATGGAATTTCATCACACTGCTCAGAACAACATGCAATTTAAAACTTATGAGTTGTTTATTTATGGAATTTTCCATTTATTTATTTTTTTTGGACTGTTCTTGACCACAGGTAACTGAAAATGCCGAAAGCAAAATCGTGAGTAGCAGGGACTACTATCTTCCAATTCATGGCTCATTTGAGAAAGAAAAAGCAAGGAGGAACAAACCCCATACTGATTTTGTTGGTAAACATCGGCCAACTGTTTTCTTATTAATTTACCTTGGCAACACCTCTCTATTATGTAATTATGTGAAATTTCAGACCCATATTTACTTCTAGCCTACACATACCTTATGTTACCTCATGTTTTCATTACCATATTGTGAGAAAGGACTCACTTCTCTTAGTTCCTGCAAATGCTCAAATAATCCCATTGGGAGATAAGACATGTTGGCGCCCGCCGAACAGCTGGGTGGCCATGAAGTGCAGGGGTGGGGCCAGGCTGTGGTGGGAGGAGGTCACCTCAGAGAATGGAGGCGGCGGGGGCGTGGGGTGGTGGTGGCGTATGTGTGTGTGTGTGGAAGGTCTGTGCTAAACTGCATGACCCACCCATAGGGAAGGCAGAATAGGAATTGCTGAAATAAGAACTAGGAAAAGCCAAGTGTCAAGTGCTTATTGTGAAAGAAGCAAATGTGAAATAAATGATCCTGAGGGAGACTGGACAGTTCTGGACAGTTTGGTACACATCTCAGAGCAAAAGGGAAAGCTGAGTCCTCTTCAAGGGAAACAGGAGAATGTTGGAGACAAAATAGTGAAAATTCAAGAAGAGAAACCTGAGCATTTGCTAATACCCTTCAGCTCACACACAGCAGCACCTTCAGACCTGAGGTGCCCCCAGAGGTGCTGTCTTTGAAGCTCACATAAATAAGCCTGGTGGAGGGAAGCCCTCCAGATGTTCTATGAATTCTGATCCAGGTGGGTTGGGAAGGGCTCTGACTTGAGCATTCAGAAAAAACTTCCACTGTGCTTCTAATGCAGAGCTGGGGGCAAGAAGCATCACACCTGGTCCCAAACCAGCAGGAACTTCACCCAGGAATTTGGTAGAAATGTAGATTCTTAGACACCAGCCCAGACCTTCCAAATCTGGGGCCTGGAAATCTGTGTGTTAATATCACCCCTCCCCCTCAATGTGTGTCTGACTCCTCTACAGTCTTGAGAACTACGGTGCCAGAGACACCTGAAACTCGGGGTGCCGCTTCTCTTAAAAACAGCTGTCTGCCACCTTCCCCATTCCTCTCAGGAGTTCCTCCCACACCACCCCATCTCACACACCCAGGCCTGGCACCTGGAGATGGCTCTGAGGGCTGCCGGGCAGCCGGGTGGGCGTGCCACATCCAGGGACACTGCTCACCTAAGAGCGTTGCAAACAGCACGGTTTGGGGGCAGATAGAAGTCAAGTCCCTGGGAAAGACACATCTTTCTCTAATTTGCACCAAGTCAGGATTTGGCCCAAAGGTGGACTTCCTTTCTAGCTCTCTTTTCTCCCTCTTCTTCGAATCAGTTCATTTACCTACAGAAGCCACCTAGATGTCCACTCTCCATGTCCTCCACATGTCCATGCCTCAGCCCCATTTCCTAGACCACCGCAGAGATCTCCCAACATCTGTCCTTCTCAGTGCCATTTAGCACATGACCCTCCCCCATCTCACAGCCCTTACACACACACACACACACACACACACACACACACACACACACGTGTGTGTGCCCTCTGCCCGCCTGCACATGCATGGGCATGTGTGCATGCCACCAGCATCTTTTCCCATTACTCTGCTGCGTGGGGGTAAAGTCCACACTCACAGCCCGGTGTCTAGAGCCTTCCTCCTGCGGGCCCCTCCCTGCTGCTCCAACCTTATCTCTCACCAGGCTTATTCATGAACCCTCTGTCCCAGCCAAACTGGTCTACTGGTAAAACCCCGATAAGATAAACAAGTAAAATTGGAGCCAGTGAACCCAGAACAGGTATAGGCCAGGGGTGTCAGGCTGGGACAGCTTCAGACACATCAAATGCTCAGGAATCTGAATGGATATTCTTGGGTCTTTGAGTTAAAAAGTTCCATACTGAGATCCTGTGGAGAATGGTACCAAGGACTAGAGCACTCAATGGAGCTTTCTCTCTACCTCTTCCTTTTTTTATGGTATTTCACTTAGGGGCTCCTAGCTTGAGAATGATTTTTGTGGTTATTTCAATTAACGGGTATATTTCACAGAAGATTAACCAAGTGCTTGGATTATGGGAACAAACCTCAGTTTACATCAGGTGTTCTCCCAGGAAGAGCATGCACACCATAACCCAAAGAGCACCATTGCCATCTGGTGGCTGCTACCTGAAACACAGGCAGAACTGCATTTATTCATTCAACAAACATTTCATGAATACCTACCAGTGACAGACAAGCTTTCTCCTAGCCACTGGGGTACACTGCTGAGTCAGATACAGTTTCTGTAGACATGCAATTTATCAGGCAACTTCAACAGAGAAAGCTTGGGGTGCTATGGCAGGACACAGAGGTACAAGTCATATCATAGGTGGTCCTGGAGCCTTCCTGGAGTTGACATCTAGGCTGAGTGCTGAAAATGCACAAGAAGGAATCTGGCCCATTAGGAGGGGGTCAGGTTGACACAGGGCCTGTCATAACTCAGGTGGGCACAGGTATAATAAGCAGGCTGGGGCCTCAGTATACAGACCACTACAGGTGGAGAGGGAGGGAGGACCACTAAAGACAAAATGTTTAAGGTATAAGATGGACTTCTTCAGGCAGAGCAGATATTTCTGATTCACACTGTCCAGTGGAGTGTAGAGGATTGAGGCTTGATTCAAGTCGCATTGTATTCTAAGAGGGTCTAGTTGGGAGGACCAGACTTGTCTAGTTAAGTCTCAATGACCATCATACATGGATGGCTCCAATGGCTTCATGGAGCTGTGGTCAGGCTCCTAGCAGTGAACTTGGAGGAGAACTCAAGCTAGCAGCTAGAGCTATAGGAAGTAGGCTCAGCCTTTTGGGGAGAGAGTTGGGGAAACTGGGTCAGATGTCAGCTCCATCATCATAAAGGTTACTTCCTCTTTATCCTTGATCCCTGAACTGACTACAGGGCTTTTGGGGACTTCCATGACCCCCGCCCCGTTCTAGTAGATGGCTTCCTATTATTGTATTGGGAACAAATCCAGGCTGGGACCTACCTATGGCAGGAATGCTGTGTGTTTACCAAACTTGTTTCTTTTTCCTCCTGAGCCTGTCCATTCCCCAGCCTCCTTTCATGTGGGTATGGCCAAGAAAATGAAGTTGGGAGTGTTTACACCACTTCCAGGTCTGATGTGTAAAAACCTGGCCAGCTGGTTGCAGACTATCTAGCAAAGACACCTTGGAAGAAATCGTGGTCACAAGACTGAGGAGCCTGCATTCTCAAATCACTGCCTGGAAAGCTGCCCATGGAACACCTACATTTGAATGGTTAGGTGAGTGAGCCCTTGAGATTGGGGGCTCCTTGTTACAGCACTTATCATATCCACACTCACTTCAGAACTCAATTTTTATTTCTATTCTGCCATTCTGGGGGCTGGGGTCCTCCTTACCAGCTCTTCCATACATCGCCTTGAAAGCAGCTGCTGGTGAAAGTTCTGATTATCTTCTGCTTTGAGGGCCCCCCGATTGGGCCCATGCATATGTCACAGAGCCCTCCTTACTCTGTGTTGGGACTGTGGGGTCCTGATTTGCATGGAATACCACTGCAGTCTGCTGCCAGCCTCTGTGGATTCTGAATTCTGCTTTCTGTGTATGCAGCCCGTCCCTGCAATCTCTTCCTCCCACCCTCACCCGCGCCCTGTGACTAGGATGAGAAAAATGGCTTTTCCATGCACTAGCTTGACTGAAAGCTCCAAGACTTGCCTTAAGGCAGTCAAGCCATCTGCTGACGCCCCATGCTCACAAGCAGAACTACGCCTAATCATCAACATGCAGCCACATTCAGCCAGGAGGAGTGCCAGGAAAGAGGAGGTAACAATTTAGAAAGTGCTAATATCTGCCAAGCTGAGATCATGGGTGACATAAATTGATAGAGGGGCTGAAATGTGAAGGAAATAGGACGAGCCATGTCTGATCACAATACCAAGAGCAGCCTGCCGTTGACAGGTTGTCCCATCTTCTAATGAAACATACAGCATGGTAGCACTGCAGCCGAGCCCCCACTGTGTGACTGGGGCTCCTGGATGATGCTGACGTACAGGTGTTAGACAATCATCTAAAGAGCTCCATACTCACCTTAATAAAACCAGGCAGGATAGAGTTATCCTAGATACTCCTTTCGGAAGAAGTAGTACACTTTTTAATGGCCCACTAGGTCTAAGGTGTTCTGACCCCTACCTACGCTCAAGTTTGGTTTCACCCAGTTTTACATTTCCCCTCGCTTAGTGCTTCCAAGCCACTCTAGCCTTCTCTACATTCTTCAGGCACACCCAGCACAGAGCTAGGCACTTAGCACAAACTCAGCATATCAATGTCGATGAATGAACGAGGGACAAGGGGCTGTTAGGAAACTATTGCAATCTAATGAGATAAAGGTGAGCTTTGGGTGGATCCCTCTTTGGACACAAGCTCTGTGAGATCAGAAATCTAGTTTGTTTGCTGTCCCAGTGTATTCCCATGGCCTAGAACAGTATCTAACACAGACTAGATGCCAAAACATTTATGATGTCAGTGGAATAAATGAGAATGAAGGGAGAAGTGGCCAGAACGAGAGATATTCGTAGGCAGAACCAATAGGGCTGGGTGATTAACTGGATTTGGAGAAGGAGGAGTCAAGGATGAGCCCAAGTTTCTGACTTGGGAGCTGAGTGGGAGAAGGTGGGGAATGTGGGATGAGGACAGGAGGTTAATGGAGAAAGGGGCTGCAATGATGAGTCTAGTTTTAGGTATTTCAAACCTGCAGCATCTGTGGGATATCTGTGAGAAGAGGTCCAGTGGGCCATGGCTATATTAGTCAGAAACTCAGGAATGAGAACTGGACTGGAGAGGATGGATTTGGAAATCACCAGCCTGTGGACGTTAATTAAAGACAAGTGACTATATAAGGTTGCAGTATAACAGGTGGTGTGGATGCACAATGATGTATAAAATATGGTCCTTGCCCTTACAACCAATACAAAAGTCAAGATTTGACATAGACCTGAAAACTGTTTACAAACCCAACCATGTCTCCATAGCAACCTTGAAAGAGCAGAGACAATGCTGCATTATCACAGGGGCCGGAGGAGCACACAGATGCTGCTGCCTCCCACAGGTCTCCTCACAGATAGTGGCACCCAGAGATTCTACTGTAGCTGGTACGAACCTGTGTCTCCTCCCAGGTCTCCACCATGGGGCCAAAGAGATAGAAGCAGAAGGTCATTAGTTCTTTCCAACCCCTTTTTCTCTAGTTCTGTCTCTCCAATCTGCCACTTCACCAGAGCCTTTCTGCAGTGGCAGCAATGACCTACCTGCTAAATCCTTAGACACTCTGGTGACCACCTCATTTGGCCTTTCTGCAACATTCCCCATCTTTAGGCATTTCATGCTCCTTTCCACTGTCCTCCTGTGGTATTGGCGAACAGAGTCACAGACCACACGTACAAGAGTTCACTCCGTGTCAGAGCCTGCTAAGCATGCCACACGGGCACCTCATTGTCCTCACAGCCACCCTGTTCCGTATGTTCGGCTAGCCCCACGTTACAGTTGGAAAACAGGCGTGGAGAAGTTAAATAGCTTCTCAAGACCATCCAAGCTGGAGAGTGGAAGTGGCTGGATTCAAACCCCGTTCTTTGGAAAACAAAAGGTGACCTCATTTAAGCACTGAAGTAGGGTCCTGTTCCAAGATCATCCCTCTTTCATCTCTCCAGGGTCCCCTTTGCTTCTCCCCTCCAAGGCTGCTCTTGCTAATGTTGTTCTATGACCCACTTCCCAGCATTCTACCTATTCTCTGTGGTTAATCTGATCCTCATGGCTTCATCCCATCTATATGCAGATGGTTCTTCAAGTTCCTTCTCTACTCCAGATTTCTCTCCTGACCTCTCCAGGTCTGGCTGCCTTCTGAGCATCTTTGCCTCCATGGCCATCAGGGGCCTCATGCTTTGCTGTCTCACCACTGAAACCACAGTAATTTCCCTCCACTTGCTCCTTCTCCCAGGTCCTAACTGCTGTGTATGGCACCACATGACTCAATCTAATAGAGTTAGAAATTGAGGCATTATCCTCAACCACCTTCTCTTCTTCACCCCCACACTCAATCAGCGAGCAAACACTGGTGATCCTGCCTTCCCAGGGCTCTCTTCCCGTGTCTAGGCCTACTGCTTTCTTCAGGCCGTCATCTCTTACCCGGATGATCTGTTGCCTCTTTGCTGGTGTCCCCATTTCAGGTATAACCCATCCAGTCTGCTTCCTGAGGGATACTTCTAAAAGCAAAGCTAAGCACACTGCTGCTCAATTGTAGGTCCTACTCTGGCTCCCCACTGATCCAAGAATAAAGTGTGAATGCCTTGGCATGACCCACATGCCTTATGTCTCTGAGCATATCTCCATCCTCCCTCTTATCCCAAGCTTCCAATGCCTTTCAAAAATGTTAGCTGTGCTCCTGCTGCCCAGCACATCTGTCCACCCTCATCTGCCTGGTGAAGCCATCTGTCCAGTCTAAGTTCCGGCATCACTTGCTCAAACCTTTAATTTTGTTTTATTTTATTTTTCTTTAAAATTTTTAAAAAATTTATTTCAGAGAGAAAAGGAGAGAGAGATAGAAACATCAATGATGAGAGAGAATCATTGATCAGCTGCCTCCTGCATGAGGGGATCGAACCCAGCAACCCAGGCATATGTCCTGACCGGGAATGGAACCATGACCTCCTGATTCATAGATCGACACTCAACCACTGTGCCATGCTGCTGGACTATTCAAACCCTTTACAGGTGCCTTCCTCCTACCGTTGCCTCCTCTGTGCCCTGCCTGTGTGTGTGTGTGTGTGTGTGTGTGTGTGTGTGTGTGTGTGTGACCGCACCTCTAGCACCAATGGCACTTGGTTCACATGTCTGCTTCCCTTTCCTAGAAGCTGAGCTCCTTGTGGGCAAGGCCCAGACTTATATTTGGGGAATCTATGCCCGGTGCCTAGTGCCTAACAATTGTTAATAAATGTTTGTTGACTAAAGGAACAAAGGAATGGATGAGCCCATCTAAGCTGACCCCATGTTTTCAGAAGTTGGACAGAGTCCCTAAGATATTGCCTGGTGTTTAGGAGATGGGGCTAAATTGGGACCAGCTGAAGTTTGTGCCTTCCAAAAGGGGTCCTAGTATCTTCTTCAAGGAGATAACCCCGCCCCCCAAACCCCACCCCAGATACACACCATCCCTTCTCTTCCTTATCGGCAACTTTGCACACCAGGAGGTGAACATAGGAACAAAGATATCACAGCTGTGGATTGGCTTGGGAACTATGGATATTTCAACCAAGAATTGACTTTAGACTTAGTGGGGAAAACACTGGGTTTAAAGCCAGAAGGCGAGGGCTTGAGCCTGGTCTCAAAAATGTGTTAACTGTATGATTTCAGGCCATCTTGTAACATCTCTGAGCTCCAGTTTTTTCTGCGTGGACCAGGAATGGGAAGTCCTGCTCACCTACTCCTCAGGCCGGCACTGATGCTGCAAGGGGGTTATTTGTAGCCGTTCTCTGGATTTGCATGGTGCCGCATTGTCCTTTATGTGGGGGTTCTGCTTGGAGGAGAGAATGTGCCCCACTACCTCGAATCTCACCAGACACCAGACTCAGCTCGGCAGCTGGGGCCCGTCAGCAGAGGAGCCAGGCGCTGCTCAGACATCTGCACGGGCAGCCTTTAAACACAGGGAACACAGAGGAAATACCACAGGATTTATGGAGTGAAAGCTTTAAAAAGAAACACCAGACTTAAGTCAAAACAGTTGACCCAACTCTGGGGGAGGTGTCTGCCTGGATGTAGGAGAATAAAAGATAGACTTGGAGTAGGTTAAGGCGGAGGGGAAAAGTTCTGGGGTGGGGGTGGGGGGATATCAAACCAAGTAGGGGTAAGGACACACAGCTCGGGGGAGGAAATACAGAGACTGCCTTCATAGAGGGCGGCACCCCCAGCATTTTGAAATGCAAGTCTTTGGGCCCAGTGGTGCCACTTCTGAGAATGTCACCTGGGATATCCTCATACAAGGTCACAGTGATATGTACAAGGATGTTCACTGCAGCTTCATCTGTAGTTGGGAAAACTTGGAAACAACCCGAATACCATTCAGCAGAGGGCAGGGTAATTATGACACACCCACACAGTGGAATCCTAAGTACCAAAGATGCCTATCTCTAGGTACGAGTGCAGAAGGACAATCTCGACACAGTGAGGGGAAAGCCACTTGCAGAACAGCATGGCTATGATGATTTTGCTTTCATTAAAATAAAAAACATAGCCATGTTTATACATGCATAGAAAAAGGAACGGGACATACACTCATTCTTAACAGAGTCGGTCTCTGGGAGTTGGTATGTTTCATACAGTTCTGTAGAGTTGATTGTTTTGTTTTTTGTTAATCCTCACCTGAGCATATTTTTTTCATTACTTTTCAGAGAGTGGGAGGAAAAGAGGAAGGGATAAAGGGAGGGGGAGAGATATATAGATAAATAAACATTGATATGAGAGAGACACATCAATTGGTTGCCTCTTGCACATACCCCAATTGGGGTGGGGAGCAAACCACAACCTTGGTACATGTCCTTGCCTGGGAATTGAACCCGAAACCCTTTGGTGCAAGGGCTGATGCTCTAACCACTGAGCAACTGGTCAGGACAAGTTGATTGTTTTTAATAGACATATTATTAACAGAAAATACCCAGAGAATAAAGGGATAATGTTTAATTATGGTCAATAACATTGTGACAGTCTGCCCTTCATCCTGAAAATATCTTGGCCAGAGAGTCCCTGCATTGTCTCATAGATATAAAAATTATAATACATCCTTAATCATGTCACTTTCCTGATGAAAATCCTGTAATATCTCTCATATCTGACCTTTCTACTCCATCTTGGTTAGTTTATGTCTCACAATTCCCTGAGTAGTATCTCTGCTCTGAGGCAAGCACAGAAAGTGTGTGATGACCCCTCCACAAATCACAGGTCACATAGGAAGGGCTCGAAAAATACCAACTGGAGGAATGGATGAGTGACTTCAGTGCCACTAGGGACCACCAACATTCAAAGGTGTCTCCAAGAACAGGGCAGGACCTGTGCCAGGTGTGTGGGTGACATGCCCACGGGGTGACGTGAGGAACATATTCTAGACGCAGAGTCTAAAAATCGAGACGAGAGACCTGGATTCCATCAGTAGGCAGCTATGGGACTTGGTACCAGTCACACCTTTTCTGGGTTTCATTTCCTCCTCTGTAAATGAGACTTGGGCTTGGTCAACATTTTTCAAAGCATGTTCCAGAGAGATGTGTTGATAAATGTCTCTTAAGAGGGACTCTGTGGTCAAATGCACTTGGGAAATGCTGCTCTAAGCATCACACTCTTGCTACGACAAGCCTTTTGGTAGGTAAGCTTGCTTTTAGGTGCTTTACCAGCATTGCTCACATTATTCACTTCCAAACCTTAGAAGAAAATCTTTTTCTGAGCCTCTTTCTGGCACACACACTGCTCCCAGTCATACCTGAGGCCCTTCTGACGGAATCTGTGGCCATGATGGCTGGCTTCCTCTGCACCCACCGCACCGTGTTCTAAGTGTCCCCTGTAGAAAGCAGCTCTGTTTGTGAGGGCGAGCACACAGATCCATTAACTCAGTACATACTGATGGGAAGGGATGGGACAAAGGAGACTTTGTCTAAAAGGTCTGGGCCGAAGCATGGGGCACTGGGGGCCAGATGGGGTACAGCTGTTGTGGGATACCTAAGTAGGGATGCAAAACAGGGAAGCAGGGCAACTGGTCAGAATAAGGGAAGTACTTGGTCCCTGAGTAGTTCACTCTCATTTGTGGCTGTAGCTCATCTATGCCTCTGGATTTAAGTACTGTTTGTATATTGGTGGTGCCCGTGTTTGAATATAAACTTTTGTTCAGAGGATAGGCTTTGGAGTCCTATATCCCATGACTTTTCTATAAGGTGGGATTGAATTTTACCTCATTGGGCTGTTTGTGAGGGTTAAGTGAGCTGACAAACATGAACACTCTTAGAAGAGTAACTAACACACAGTAAGTACCCCCTAAATACTCTATCATGACTCATCCTCGATGGAAGGCTATATTTTCAGCTGAGATAACTCTCAGACTTGACAGGGCCACTCAAATGTCTTCCAAGCATCTCAAACCTAACAAAACCCAAACTGAACATCTTGATTTTCCCAACAAGACCCCACCTCAGTAAAGGGCACCCTGTACCCCTGTAGATCAAGCCAGGAACCTGGTGGTCAGACATGTTCCCTCCTTCCCCTCCATATCCTTCCCCACCCCCCACTCCCCAGGAAATTGCAGTCCACCCTCAAATTCACTCCAAATTCACCTGCTTCTGTCTGTGTACCTCCCTCCTTGTCGTCTAAGGCGCATCATCTCGGGAGGGCGGTCACAGTCCTCTACATGGCCTCCCTGCTTCTCCTCCTGCCCCCTGCCCCTGAATTCTTTACAGGTAGCCAGAATGACTTTACTAATCATAAGCACAACCACGTTAAAACCTCGGCGGCTGATAAAACGAAGCCCAGGTTTCTTCCCTTGGCCTGTGCTGTCTGGCTTCTGTCGATGTCCCACCTCTTCCCGGCTGCTTCCTCAGCTGGCTCACGGCCTCGGATATACTGCCCCCTTACTAAAGGTGTTGTGCGATGACTAATAAGCAAAAAAGGATCCAGGCTCTATTAGTCAGATAAGTTTAGCGCTAGAACAAAGGATCCATACCCGTGGTTATCTATGGATACGCTTTCAGACATTTAAGAAATCCTCACCCTCAGGACTAGAGCACTAATCTGAGGCAAGTGTTTTGGTCCATTGCAACAGCTAGTCACCAATAGCCAGCCCTCCATCACCTCTGACCCCAGAGAGGTCATCAGGCCCGGGAACCAATGAACTTCGCTAGATGGATGCCCACAGGGCAGTCAGCATTTTTCATCAGGCTGATGTCCCCCCCAAGTTTTCCTGGGATATACAGAATCTCTTCTCTTAATTATAAATTAAAATTTTTTTGAGTGGAGTCTTTCTTTAAGGACCACTCGTCAGAGTAGAAATCCGTGGTTGAACCGATTTGTTTCTCAGCCAACATGGGGCCAGCTCTGCTGCTGGTTCCCCAGGGAATTTAACGTAAATGTTTATTGACGGTACAGTCATCAAGAAAATGAAGTTGCTGATTCATTGCCTTACACAGAAACCCTTTGTTTTTCCCTCCTCTTCCTTCCTCTTTATAAGGAGATACTGTGAGAACAAGCACATTCTGGGGACCCACTCAATGTGATGTTTTCTTGGTTGCCTCTTCCTTCTTCTATCTGCAGAGCGTGATTCCTGTAACAGCAGGGCCACTAGACACCTCTCTCCTCGGCAGAACACCTCCGAGGGTCTCAGAGGAGCGATGGAAGGCTGGCGGTTTCTCAGCCTGGAAGTGAGCGGCCCGGTGCTGACGGTGACCCTGTCAGTGGTCCTCTTGGCCCTCCTGAAGTGGTAAGTGTGGCTCAGAGGCAGCAACCCTGGAGCCCTGCTGGAGCCAGGTGGGACACAGGAGTGTGTTTTCCTTCTTTTCTAATCTGGAGGCAGTTGAGTATTAACACAGCTTCAGAATGGAAGGCAAACAGTCGGGTTAATCTTTTGCTAAAATGCATGGGATTGAGGTGTCAGAAAAGGCTGGGGGTCAGTCACTGAGAATGCTGAACGTAATTAAGTCTGAGGGCAATGGAAAAGGAGACAAATTGGAAAGGTTCGGGGAGAAGTATTTCCTCGCACCTCGTCCTGTCTTCTCACTTTGGGTTTCTAAGATCCTCTCCCCGCCTTGGTCGTACAGCACAATCGGCATGTTACACTGAAACCAGAAAGGATGTGGAAGCTCTCTGGCATCGGGGGGTACCCTGCGGGCAGTCACTGACGGGGATTTCTGGAGGTTTAAGGACAAAGTGGTGGAACTAATTCCCCTGTTTTCTAATATTTGATAAAAGGAAATGGGTCCCTACGAACATAGCACACTCAGTAGCCACCAAGTCTGGGACCCTGCAAGGATCTCAGATGGGAACTGGGAGCAGCTAGTTCAACTGGGTTTCTGACATCTGGCTCAATCCAGGTCCCACGCCAGGCAGCACTACGCATACCCACCCATCATTCATAAGCACCTGGATTTAGGCAGCTCTGGGGTTTGAGGGGAAGGTGGAAAAAATAATGGGGAACTTGGGTTTGAACAGAATTTCAATTTATGTTTCCAGTGGTAATAAAGCCTCCTCTAGATTAATAACTGGGAAAGCACTTTCAGAAGCATCAAACATTATACAAATGTGAGGTATTATTCTTTTGGAATTTGCATAGCTGAAAATGGGACTCACGTTTGATGTTCTGTGATGATGAAATTACTTATTGGAAACTGGCTCTGAAAGACAGCTTCAGCCCAGTGCCGTTTTGCTTTTTAACTGGCTTCATTATCTTTTGAACTTCTCTATGGCAGCGTAGCTTATCTTGCCTTGGGACCAGCCACACACAAAAAGTAGCCACTCTCTCCCCCCGCTCCCCGGCCCCATTAATCCATCTTATCTTTCCACGCTCAGTGACGCACACAGCACAGCACCTGGCACAGGGAGAGGGGGGGTGCTTACTTAGTAGATGTCAGCCACTCTAATGAACTGACACTGATGTAACCTAAATGCAGAGGAGAGTAAGCCTTTGGTGCTTTGCCTATTTTAAATTATTTATTAATATTAATTTCTCATCAACAGCTAGGCTCTGATTGTGGCTCTCAAAGCATGTCCCACCTGAGTCCTCCAGGTGGTCTCATGGCATCAATGTTTATATTATACTAGAGGCCCGGTGCATGAATTCATGGATGGGTGGGGTCTGGCTGGCCTGACCTGACGGAATGGGGTGGGGGTAGGGGTGGGTGATCAGAGGCGGGGCTGGTTGAGGGGAGGGGCCAAGGGCAGCCCCCTGGTCAAACTCCTGGTTGAACTCCTGGTGGAGGGAACAATTTGCATATTAGCCTTTTATCATATAGGATACTTCCCTACATGTCTGTGGCTGTCGATAGTGTGATGTTTTCATCTCTGTATTCTTATGACAAGCTCAGTGCCTGACTTACAGCCTCCATAAATCAATGAATCGCATACATTAATGTTGCTCTGGTCACGGAAAGGGGCATGTGTCCTGACCATAAGCTGCTGTACCTGTAATCAGCATACATCAGAGAGTCACGGTCAATAACGCTGCACTGTTCAGCAAGGCAGCTGTGCATGTGTAATCTATTCCTGGGGCCAGATTAATAACCTGGGTCAGAGACAAGATTAGATAAAAGCATGAAGCAGAAGGTGGTGAATAGGAGGGGAGAGCTGACTTCCACCTGTTATCACAAAAGCACTCATTGATCTGTTCATGTGTGCCAGTGGGCCTTTGCCCTGGCTGGCCCTCACAGCTCAGGAAACAGGAAGTGTGGATCGGACCCCATGGCAGGAGGCACATGGAGGTCCTGGGGTAAGCTCAACGCCTGGAGAGAATATTCCAGAAGGAGAGCAGTAGCAGGAGGGAGGAGCCGTGGCTATGGCTCTGGTGCCCTTGATTTGGCTCCAGAAAACCACCTTGGCCGGTCGACCTTTCTCTTCCAGGCAAGGTTCTAGGAAGCCAGTGAACCACAAACATCAGCTTGAATGAAGTGGGGTATCCCCAGCTTCATTTTGTTAAAAGGGTGCATGTGGGAGAGACGCTCACAGCCGTCTTGCCTGAGGATAATTCGAGGAGTGTGGCACGTCCTGAATATTTCAGCTCCTTAGTCTCTCCTTTCAGAGTGACACCTACCATTGGCCAGGTAAGATCGCAATGGAGAACCTACACTGAACTCTGAGAAGGTAAAATTATGAGGGGCACCAGGATAGTTTCTTGCCTCTTCAACCAACCAGCAAGTTCCTCCCAGGTAAGGGTGAGGTCTCATATCTCTTTACAATTCTGGGAACTTCTGTCCATGGCACAGATGTTCTGCTAGCATTTGGTTTAAAGGGGGGAAAGTTAAGAAGGACACATTTATCAGCCCAGCATCCAGGATTCAGGGCTTGGCTCTTGCATCCTTCAGTGGCATCATCTGGTCTGTCCCCCGACATCCTGCCTTGTTCATGGTTCTCTGAAGGGACACACTGCAGCGGGCCTTTTCCAGGCTGGCCCCCATGCTTGGATGCCCGTCTTCTCTTCTCTTCAATGCTCAGCTCCGGGCATCTCCTCAGGGAAGCTTTTCCTGGGGTTGTGCAAGGCACATACAAGCCCCCACTCAGTGCTGTTTTGATCATCCCTCTCATCTCCTCTCTTTCACATGCCTGGCTCGAGCTTTGTACCTAATAAATGTTGGCTGAAGGCTAATTCCAGCCTCTAATCTCTGCTGGTATTTTTCTGGCTGGTTCCACTCTTAGCCCTCACAGCTCAGCGTAAAACTTTGGCCACATGAACCAGCCCCTTTCACTTTGTACCTACTTGGTGATCACTTTTCTAATTGTCACAAGTGGACTGTCCTTGTAGCTCCACCCCAATTCCTCACCCCTTGTCCACACACACAAACACTGAAGAGTAGAGACTATGGCATATATGTAATAAATGAACACGTCTTAGTTTTTAAGTGTATGTGCAAATTTGAAAAGACAAAATAGTTCATTTAAAAAGAATGCATTGTAAAACAGGCATAGTATATTTTGATAGTTTTCCCAAAACTGCACTTGACATGATTTTTCAATGAGGATCATTCACATTGCAGGAAGATGGCCGAGCAGCATGAATTGGGGTATAAGGAGACCGGGGCTACTCCACTGGGGTGGGAGATGGAACTGGGGGTGTAGAATCTATGAGTTAGAAGTACATGAAGCTCAGCAAAGGGGATTAACACATGTGAGAAGCATTTTAAGATTTCTGTATAAAACTGTTTTAAATTCTTACTCCTGGAAGAGATTTGATGTGTAAGAAATAAGTTGCATGAGTTGAATATTGCTAGAGGCAGCCTTGACTCCTAGTGCTTTTAAACTCTCAAGCACACCTAAGAACTGGATTCCTGTTATAAAGATTTCTTTATTCTTTAAGAAAAAGTATAAGGAGATAGCCCAAATATTAACAGTGGGCTTCTTTTGGTGCTGGGATTATAGGTGATTTTTATTTCTTCTTCTAGTCTTTTAGTATCTTCCATAATGCTTGAATTAGTATGAATAGCTGGATTAAAAAGAGGGAGGAAGGGAGAGGGGGGGAGAGAGAGAGAGAGAGAGAGAGAGAGAGAGAGAGAGAGAGAGAGAGGAACTTGACAAAAAAAGTAGGAAATTGCTTCTCTCTAATTGTGAAGAGGAAAGCTTTGGGCATGGAGGTTTTGTGCTTTGGGCATGGAGATTTGGGGATGGTAATCTCACTATTTCTACCAGTAGAGTAAAATGTACAGAGCAATTTGGAGTAATGGGGGAGTCTTGGCTGATGATGCAGTGAGAAAGGTAAATGGAGACTATTCCACTAAGTAGCTAAGCAGTTAAAACAAGTGAATATATGCCTATGGTGGAGGCCGAGAAGAGTCCTTGGGAAGGTGGAAGGGCTTTTAGTGCTGGACTGCATTTAAGGTTCAGGATCCCAAGACCAGAGGTACAGATCAAACAGACATTAAATTAGGAATCAGGGTGAGTTAGTGTTCTGGTCAAGTCTCAGTCTAAGACCAGGTTATAGTAAAATGTGATGGGTGATTATTAAGACTTAAGACTATAACGAAAATGCCTATCACTATACCTGAGAATTTCTTTCTCAGACAGCTTGCTCTACATGTGGGAAAACTGGATTCTAATTCTAGACCCACATCTGGTCCCAGAGCATATTGAAAAAACACCATTGCTCCCTGGGATGCAAAGATGGTTCAACATTCACAAATCAATAAATGTGATATACCACATTAACAGAACAAGCATAAAAATCTCATGTTTTCACAATGCAGTAAAAACATGTGCCAAAAATTCAACTTCCTTTCATGATAAAAACGCTCAACCAACCAGGTATTGAAGGAATGTTCCTCAGCATAGTAAAGGGCATATATGACAAGCCGACAGCTGACATCATACTCAACAGTGAAAAGTTGAAAGCTTTTTCAATAAGACCAGGAACAAGACAAGGATGCTCATTCTTATCACTTTTATTTAACATAGTATTGGAAGTCCTAGCCAGAGCAATTATGCAAGAAAAAGAAATAATAGCCCTCCAAATTGGAAAGAAAGAAGTAAAACTTGTCTTTGTTTGCAGATCCCAAGGATATATATATATATATCCTTGGGATCTGCAAACAAAGACATAATAATCTGGCCACTCAGTGTGTGTGTGTGTGTGTGTGTGTGTGTGTGTGTGTGTGTGTATCCTATGTAATAAAGAGCTAATATGCTAATTAGACCAGATAGTAGAACAATCTTCTGGAATGACCGGTGAGGGTGGGGGCAGTGCTGCAGGGCTGCAAGGAAGCCAGGGCTGCTATGAAGGCTGAGGCTGCGAGGGCTGAGCCCCTTGCACAAATTTCATACGTTGGGCCTCTAGTGTTTGTGTGTGTGTATGTGTGTGTGTGTATATATGCCTAAAAACTCCACAAAAATCTGTTCGAACTAATTAACAATTTCAATACAATAGTGGGATACAAAATCAACATAAATATCAGTGATGTTTCTATATACTTACAATAAACTACCTGAAAAAGAAATAAAACAATCCCATTTACAATAGCATCAAACAGAATAAAATAGGAATATATTTAGCCAAGGAGGTAAAAGATGAATCAGACACAAAGAAATGGAAAGATATCCTGTTCCTAAATCATAATTAATATTGTCAAAATGTCCACACTATGTAAAGTCATCTATAGATTCCATACAATTCCTATCAAAATTCCAATGGCATATTCCACAGAAATAGAAAAAAAAATTCTGAAATTTGTATCGAACCATAAAAGACTACAAATGCATTCCACTTCCTAATTTCAAACTACAGTATAAAGCTATAGTAGTCAAAACAGTCTGATATTGTCATTAAAAAAAACCATAGATCAATGGATCAGAATAAAGCATTTAGAAATAAACTGATGGATATACAGTCAATTAATTTTTGGCAAAAAAGCCAAGAATACATAATGGGAAAGGGATACTCTCTTCAATAAATGATGCTGGGAAAAGTGAATAAACATATGCAAAACAATGAAATTGAACTTTTGTCTTTTACCATACAGAAAAATTAACTTGTAATGGATTAAAGACTTACATGTAAGACCTGAAACTGAAACTTCTAAAGAAAACATAGGGGAAAAGTCCCTTGGCAGTGGTCTTGGCAATCATTTTTTTAATATGACACAAGAAGCACAGGCAACAAAAGAAAAAAAATAAGTGGGACTACAGCAAATTAAAGAGCTTTTGCACAGCAAAGGAAACAATCAACAAAATAAAAGTGCAAATTACATCCTGGGAGGAAGTATTTGCAAAACATATACCTCATAAGGGGTTAAAACTCAAATTACAGATGGAACTCATGCAACACAATAGCAGACAGGCAAAAAAATAAAATAAAATAAACTGGGTGAAGAATCTCAATAGGCATTTTCCCAAAGAAGATATACTAATGGCCAACAGTTATATTAAAAGGTGTTTAACATTACTAATCATCGGGGAAATGCAAATCAAAACCACAAGATATCACCGCCAACCTGTTAGGATGGCTGTCATCAATAGGAGATAATAATTGTTGCCTAGGATGTAGAACAAAGGGAACCCTTGTGGAAAACAGTATGGGAGGCCCTAAAAAAATTAAAACTAGAACTACATATGATCCAGCAATTCCACTTCTTAGTATATATCCAAAGAAAATGAAATCAGGATCTTCAAGAGATATCTGCACCCCTGTTCACTGCACATTATTCACAATAGCCAAGATATGGAAATAATCTAAGTGTCCATCAATGGATGAATGGATAAAGAGATTGTGACATATATATTTATATAAATGGATATTTTTGCATTCTTTAGCCTTCAAAAAGAAGGAAATCCTGCGATTTATGACAATGTGGATGAACTTGGAGGACATTATGCTAAGTGAAACAAGCCAGACATAAATACTGCATGATATCACTTATATGTAGAATCTAAAATAGTCAAATTCATTGACATTAAGAACAGAATGGTGGTTGTCAGGGGCTGGAAGGTGGGGGGAATAGGGAGATGTTGATCAAAGGGTACAAATTTTCATTTATAAGATAAATAAGTTCTAGAGATCTATTGTGTAACATGATAACTATAGCAAATAATAATGTGTTATACTTAAAAGTTGCAAAGATTTGTAAATTGTAAGTGTTCTTACCAACACACAAATGGTAACTATGTGAAGTGATGGATATGTAAATTAGCTTGATTGTGATAATCATTACACAAGGTATGTATACATGACACCAAGTTGTACACTTTAAAGATATACAATTTCTATTTGTCAATCAAACATCAGTGAAGCTGAGGGAAATCCACTGGATAGAACATGGGAGCCCAGCTGAGAAACCTTGAGCTAGGCAGAGCAAGGAAGCCACCGAGGTGTCTCCGGTATAACCAGAGGCAGAGGGAGGGACACCCAGCCACTGAGTGGGTATTTGCAGAATGAAGATCAGTTTGATCACCCATTTCCCAAGTTCTGCTCCTAAAAACGTTTGGGAGATTACATATGATGACGTACAAGGCCTTTCTTGGCCATTCACTCACTGCAAGTCAAAGACCCTGAAAGTTTCCATGGCAAAGAAATCTGTTAAACTTTATTTAACTCAGGGTTTCCTGAGCTTATTTAATTAAGGAATGCCACGCGTGGCCTCAGTGAGAAGGGCAGTGAAGACCGCCAGGGGAGTTTTCTTGGAAAGAGTGGTCAGTCATGTCAGCAGTTGGGCAGCTGCCCAGCTGCTGGAAATGAGGGGCTGCTGGGCAGAGGAGTAAAGCATGGGCACGATCCCTCTGCCAGCTCCCAGGCTCCCCGTTGATGAAGGGATGGTGTTTTTCAGGGTATAGAGGATACAGAGTCTAGAGGGCAAAGTCAGGCCAATATGTGGGGCTGGCACTAGTTCAACATCAAAGGAAATGAATAATCACAGCTGTCGGGCAATGGCCTGGGGACTTGTGAGCACCCCTCGGTGTCCATCAGGAATGCTGCCACAGCACCTCCTGCGTGGCGAGGGCAGCTGGCCTAGGCGGCCACTGAGGCTGCCAGATCGAGGCTGCAGGACTGTTTCAGCTGTGGACGCCCTCATGCGGCAGGTCTGTGCTGAGCCTACCTCCTGCCGGTGAAGCACGTGAGAAACACACGCCATTCACTGGCGTCTGCCCCCTCTTCCGCCCGGCTGCCCTGCTCATCTCCAGCGGCATTTCCTGTGGCCCTGACCGTGTCCCAGGAGCCTGGAAATGTGCCCACAAAGCAACTCCCAGGGGCCTCGTGGTGGCTTTGTGCGTGACCTCTAGCTTCTCGCCTCCCTGTGCCAGTCCCTTGGCTGTTCCGTGTCGCCAGCCAGTCAGGGCTGGCTTTGGGAAGCAGAAGTGTCTCGGGCTGGGTCCTGAAATGCAGGAGGAATTGGCTGGAAGAGAGCAGAGGAGACAGTGTCAGGTGAAGTATCACAGGCGAAGGCAACACCAGGGTTTGTAGCATTTGGTGGAAGGAAGCATTAAGAGTGTGCGTAGTGGACGCATTATAGAAATAATGTTAAAGGCCGTGGGTAATTTCCAGTGGCCCAGCGCCTCCGGGGAAGGGTGCATGCTACTTCCTGCTTTTATGTTTTTGTACTTTTGTCTGGGATATGATGGGCACTTTGGTTTAATAACTTGGTGATGAGCTTGGAGATGCAATCGAGCCTGCTTATGAAAATGAGGTCTGTGCTTCCTCGAGGACCATTTTCACAGAATATTACTTTTTTCTTTTGTTTTCTCTCTTTTCAACAGTTATGCACAATATCCCTAGCCTTCCCCTCGGTTTATTGATTTTCCGTGACGAGAGTACGAGGTGTGACTGTAAAGTAACGTGACTGATTATTTTAGTTCACACACCAGAACCTACGCAGCCCAATGAATTTTATGACCTGCGGAGGCGTTTTCCTGGTGGGTGAACCTTCCCTGCACAGGGGCCACTCTCGAAAAACTTGTGCTTAGCCCTTTCCTTTGGGAATGGTCCATGGTGTCTGGATGCAGTTTTCTGACAGCTCTCCGGGCAACAAATCATCATCTTGGTTGAGAATGGACTGATTTTTAAAACAGCCCCGATTTGTGGAAATAGATGATCAGATGGGGGCACCATTTTAAATCCCAAACAAAATATGATTGTAAAACAATAAGGCATCGTTGTTGTTTCCTCAGAGGGTCTGGAAGCCTGGGAATTCTGCGGAAGAGCCACCACACTCATTGGGCATAGGAGTTGTTCTTAGGTTTTGTTTGTTAGTTTTCAAGGAAAAACAGTAATAGTCTAAATACTTATGGTCATACTTTCTCTAATCTGGGAAGGATTTAGGCTGCTGTAGCATTGACTCGCTGGGCAGAGATGAATGAGGAAGCTCATTCTTCTTATAAACAAAGCCAACCATCAGATTGATGGGGGAGCCTTACTGAGCCCCCTGAGTAAACGCTTGTGGTCGCTCTCCCTGGGAGGACAGTGGCTCTTCCAGAAGCAGAGCTCTTGGATGAACCCCCCCTCCCCCTGAACACCATCACCACCACCAAACGGGCCCTCATTGGCTGTGGAAGCCCAGTGCCCCGTTCTTGGGAACCTCAGCAGAGTAGCAGGAACTTGTTCTGACTATAAATCAAAGTGCCTCTGAACATGGGATGAGCCTTTGGAGACAGAGGGACAGGGGACAGGAGCTCACACCATTGTGGACTGGAACTTCAAATATTTAGAGCCACCTTGTTCCTGGTTTGCCAGAAATATGTGATGTTGCACAACTTTCTGGGGGGTTAGCAGGGGAGGTGTGGCAGCTGAGAGGGAGATCCCCAGAGTCTGCTACTCAGTGTCCTTGCCTCCTCGTGGAGCCTGTTCCTGGGCCACACTGCGAGGCCACCCTAAGCCTGCAGTGGTGTGCTTCTTAGGTTTGGTGGAGGCACACGGCAATTCCTGAGGGTGGCCCCAGAAAGAAGACAGCTTTTTAAAATTGGTATTTGTTCGAAGGTATCTGAAAAAATTGTGTCAGAGTTGGTCTATATGCAATGCCAACCTCTATAAATAGTGGCTTCACCCAAATCCTGTTTTCTAAGCACTCCACCTAGATACTCCGGGAGGGCCAGCGCTATGTACCCGAACCAGCCACTGCCTCCATATTGGGAGCTGAAAGGTGCCTAAAATCCTCCTGCCTTTCCCTCCTACCTGCACACTATAGGCCCCTTCTCTCTGCACACTTTGCATCCACCGTCCCTGCTGCCTGGATGCGCTCTCCTCTCTGTTTAATCCAATCCTATCCATCCTTCCAAACTTTGTACAAATGTTGCTCTTCTTGGGGGTCTTCTTAACCAGGCCAGCCCTCAATGATCTGCTCACTTTGAGCTCCAGTAGCTCTTTCTAGTTCTATTGCTATCTTGGCACTTACTATATTTTTAAAATTGTTTCAGCATGTGTCCTCTCTTCCTAGCCTGAATATAAGCTCCTGAGGGCAGGGGTTGAGTTTTAAGCCAATGAGTGCCCCGTGTACAGTAGCTGCTCAATAAATGTTAGTGGTGATAATCCTGCCTCAGGTAACTGGGATAGCAGTCTTGCTTCCAAGATGACTGCTGTTACGCAGGTGCATGCAGGTACACAGCACAGGGAAAGGTAGGATCACTCTCCTACCAACTTGCACAGTAGTGCCTCTGTGCTCTTCTCACCTGGCAGAAAGCCTTGCGCATGGCTCACTGAAGGAGTAGGTAAATGACTTCTTCATTCACTCACTCACTGAATGCTGAAGGTTTTCTAGGTTGTGTGCTGGTTCTGCCTCCCTGATGTGCAGTGGATAACATCCCCATGAATTCAAACAGACACAAGGATTATCACATTAGGAATCAAGGAGCAAGACTGTGATGCAAAAGGAGGGGCTGGACCAGAATGCAGGACACAGCCATTTGGAAGATGCACTCCCCAGAACACTCGGGTCTAAGCAGGTGTCCTGATCACAGTATGGGGGAGTAGGATGGATCCAACTCCAGCAGAGAGGCTGCAAAGGACAACCACTTGCTCCTTCACTGTCCTACTGAACTCCAATGCTCACAGTTGAAGGCAGTGCTATCTAAACTCTCACCACCTTCCACTGCTTCTAGCATTTTCCCCATAGATCCCATGTTCTATTGTTCAAACAACAATGTGTATTTAAGTAATGATTGATTTATCTTCCCATTTTAATTATTCAAAGACAAGCTGATGGAAGCTCCGCCAATGAGAACAGCTGATCAATGAGATAACCAGCATTAGCCTACCAAGTTATAATTCCACTCCAAAACAAAGAAGCTTGACATTTTAGTTAACCTGTACAATCTCATTGTCAATAAATGCACAATTTACATTAGGCTCTTTGAAATGTTGAAAGTATCTCAGGTGCCCCCTACACGAATCAATAGGCATCTAGGGACCTCAGGCTGCAAGCATCATAAAGCAGTCGGTTACACATTTATGGGTTTGAACTCTGTCTGTATAAAGAGAGTGACCAAAATTTGTAGCAGCATTCTATGACATAAGGGATGATTGAGAGAAGCCATTGGGTGGTTGTTAGGAGAAAGAAACATGGCACTGTGGACATCAGCTAGGCCTTTACGGTTTAGGATGGATATACTATAATGGGTGGCTTTGGGCAACTCAGTCTATTCCTACTAGTTTCCTCATTGACAAGAGAGGACTGACAATCCCTGCCTCCCTGCATTTGGCACCCAGGCCAGCTCTTCCTCACCCTGACAGTCAACTGAGCCCCGGTGTTGGGAAGCTGTTTCCTAAGTGATCCTTGAATCGCTCCTTCCTCTCTGCTTTCCTCTACTATATATAGTTCTGGATTTCAAGAGCATCGTTGGCTAGAAATAGCCTCCCAAACGGTTTTCCTGCCTTCTGTCTTGTGCTCCCCAAAATTGTCTTGCAACTTTACAGCTAGAATACCACCTCAGGAGCTTGCCACTCTGCTTTGTGACACACTTCTGAGGCCCTCCCGCCTAGAAAATGTCTCCCTGGCCTGGCATCAGGCCCTCTCTGACCTGGCCCTGCCCACCTTGGCATGCTCATCTCCCACCAGGTCTCACCTGGAACTCTGCTCTCTGGTGCTCAATTCCTGCCACATACCATCTGTTTACCACCCGTTCCCTTTCCTCTACAGGGGTGCCCTCCCCTCTCAGTCAAGAGAGAGCTTCTGTATCCCTGTGTTCCTGGCCCCACTGCACCTGGGACCCTCTCTCTCTCCTACCATGCCCCTGGGTCTTACTCAGCTTTAGCCTTAAGCACCCAGGGTAACAAACACATAGGCTTTCAGGCGGCATGTGCTTGGCATCCCATGCATGTTAGTTGTTCTTTGCTGCTATGACTATTATAGAGAATTTCTATTCATCCCTGGTGGCATACCCACTGCAACCAGTTATCACCCTCACTTGTTATATAACAAAGTTTCATTGAATTGTACTCTGAATCCTAATAAAAGAGTTTGCCTTGCCGAGACCGGTTTGGCTCAGTGGATAGAGCGTCGGCCTGCGGACTGAGGGGTCCCGGGTTCGATTCCGGCAAGGACATGTACCTTGGCTGCGGGCACATCCCCAGTAGGGGGCGTGCAAGAGGCAGCTGATCGATGTCTCTCTCCCATCGATGTTTCTGACTTTCTATCCCTCTCCCTTCTGCTCTGTAAAAAAATCAATAAAATATGTTAAAAAAAAAAAGAGTTTGCCTTTAAAATTCAGGTTAGACTGGGCTGTGGGTTGAAGTTAATCTCTACACGATTTCTTAGGAAGGATTGCCAAACAAAGTCATAGTGCAAAGGTGGCTGTTGACCCCATTCAAGAAAATAAACTACTCTCAAGCACTTGAGCCACATGTCACTTCATCAACATTGCCTTTACAAATGTTTTACTCTTAGCTGCCTTTCTCCACTTTCTGTAATGGTCCGGAGCTTGGACTTTCTAACCAGATTCAAATCCTGCCTAGCTTAGTGATCTGAAACAAGTTTGTAAGGCTTCTGTGTCTCAGTTTCCCCATCTGTAAAATAGGAATAATAATAGTATATACCTGTAGTATGCTGGAAGGATTAAATGAATTAAAACATAGAGTAGACTTGGAGCAATGCTGGGCACATTTAGTGTTCAACAACTGCAGGCTTATGATTAGCCAATAACTGCAGCTCCATACTCAACAATGATTGCATAGATACCAGGTGGGTAGACTGTGGTTTTAATTTAATTTTAAAAACATCATTCAGAATTTTTGCATGATCTCCAGGAAAGCATTGAAGTGAATGTGAAAAGAGCTGCATTTCAAACAAGTGGTCTCATTTGAATGAACTTGGACTTGTACACCTAGGTAGCTTTTGACCTTGAACAAGCCAGACAAGGTTTAAAAAATACCTATTGGAGTTAACTAGGAAGTCTTAGGTGATGCTGGAGATGGCCACTGATGGTGTATGTGTGGGGAGTGGAGCAGATGCCAGGACACAGAAGGTTCAGAAGTGAGTGAGAAGGAGGGCAGTTGAGAAGAGTGGACTTTTCTTTCAAGAAGGTTGTCTAAGATATTTCCAGAAGTAAAATGGAGGAAGTTACCCCTTCCCGTCTCCTTGAAAAGGAGTACACACACTTTGTGAACAGTAAATTTTACATCAACTTATATTATTATTAGTCTATTGGTACAATTGTTTATCTCTTAGTTGTAGGTATTTAAAAATAAAAGAAAACCTATTTTTTGAAAAGTGCTTTATAAATCCAGCTTTAAACTCAATTTGCTTTCCAGAAATTTTTCAAAATTTTCTATGACAAACTTTACATTTATCCATTGAGCAGGAGAAGCCCAATTCTATATTCCTTCAGTTGCCAGTTGCCTAGCCCTAGGGTTTGAGAACTTGCAGAATAAACGATGCATATCAAATCAGTAAGTAAATCCTGGCAAGCCTTATTCTACTCTCTCTCAGACACCAGACTCTTTGTTTCCTGTATACTCATGTCCAAGCCCTTAACTTCATTATCCCTTAACTATGACACTGTAAAGGTTTCCTTGCAGGTTCAGTTCTCTCCCATCTAAAAACATACAAGGCAGTCAGTCAATCAGCTTACCAACTCACCACCTCTTCTCTGTCTATATGTTTCATCCCAGCTACCACCCACTTATCCTTCCCTCCCAGCCAAAGGGTTTGAAAGAAGATCCTACATATGCTCATGTTCTCAACTTTCATGTACCCTTCAGCCACACAATGGGGTTTTGGCTCCATTCTCCACTGAAAGGGCTCTCTCTAATGCCACCAATAGATCCCACATTCCTAAATGGAATTCACTTCCCAATCCTTCTCTTTCTTTATTGCTTTGAGATATTTGAATCTGGTGTCACTCTTGGTTATATTCCATAGCCCTCAGTGTATAGAGGTAGAAAAAAGGTTGAGCACCTTGGTTATTATCCAATGGCTTCATTTTAAAGATAAGAAAATGAAGGTTCAGAGAAGTGAGTTGATCTGTATGTCAGTTATTGGTGCAATAATGCTGTATAACAAACCACCCCTAATTCCCTGGCAAACATTTCTTTTTCTCACAGTCTGTGAGTAGCTCTGTTCCAGGTTGTGAGTGGGGTTCAGATCTGCTCCAGAGGTGTTTGCAAGGGGGCCAGGTTGAAAAGGCTACTTCATAGATGTAGTTCCTAGGGATGCAAAAAATGCAAGAGGAGTGAGCAATGTCTCTTGTGGCCTCTGCCTGAAAATAGCTTGATGTCACTTCTTTCCATATGACTTTGATTAGGGAAAGTCACATGCCCATGCCTAACATTAATGGGGATGGGATGGGGTGGGGAAGAAGACTCCCCCTACTGTAATGGGAGGCACTTGAGACTCACAGAACAGAGGGTGGTGATGTGGAATGTGGACACAGGGAGGACATTAGTTGGGAGCAGTGATTCAATCTACCACAGGCTCCAAGATGACACATCTGGGTTCTGATCTCTGGCAAAGGAGAAAGAGGCCGTGGATAAGAAGACAAGCAAAACAAGAAGCAATAATAAAAACAAAGAACAAGCAATCTAAAACCTGACGTTTGGATTTTTATTGTAAATGAAAACAATGATCTCTGATAAAAATACATACAATGATGGGCCATTTGCCAGCTGAGATGCTGACGTGATGGGTCACGGTGGGTCTTGACTGCAGAGTGAGAACTAGCTTCCAGAATGCTAAAAGCTCATTGTAGGGACTCAGCCTGGAGATGTATCCAGAATTTCTAGCTGAATAAGCAATGGAGGTCAGGGGCTGACTGATGATGGGCTAGTGTGTACTCTGAGAAGAGCAAATATTGATTCAGGAGATGGGGTGCGGAAGGGAGAAGCTGCTACCTAAAGGACCCAACTCCAGTCTGGAGAAGCAAAATTGAGGGGAAGCATTTCTGAGACCCAGAAGACAAGAAATAGACCTTTGGATTCTGGAAAAAAGCCTGAATGCAGAAAGTAATGTGTGCACCATATCCTGAATGACAACAACCAGGGGGCAGATGGTGAGCTGATCAGTTAAGACAAATTCATTGTTCTACACTGGGCAGTAAATTTATGGCTGCTGCTATGCCAAGAAATGGCTGTGAATGCAAATATAAATAGCTACAGAATTCTTTTAAATATTCTCATGGGTGCTAGAGCCCTACTGGGTCCTTGAAGAGAAAACAGGTTTTAGGATTATGTCTTGCTCTTCTAGAAACTACCCCTGGGTGCTGGCTAACAGGAGAAAGGGTGACACCCAGTTCCACAATGCCTGCTACACAGGGTGAATTTAACCTGGGCTTTCAAACAGAGAAAGTGATTTTATCTCCCTTCCCTCCCGCCCCCCCCCCCCCCCCCCCCATCATATGCGTTTGTACCCTCTTCTCTATTGAGTGGCTGGTGAATGTGAACAGGGAAGTGCTCTCTTGCAATCCCAAATCAGCCACGGCATTTCATTTCCTTTTCTCTATAAAAAGGCTGTGCTGACTAAACTAGAATCTAGCTTAGTTAGTATAATAAAAATAAATAGCCAAAAAGCCCCCCGCAAAAGCCCAACAGACAAAAGAAAAAGACAAAGTACAACATTGAGAGTGAGTTAGGAAATGAAATGCTTTTGAAATTGTGTCTTCTTTCATTAAGGTTATTTTCTGTCCATCCCACCTCCTCTGACTCCAGGGGGTCAGGGAGACTCTCCCCACCCACACACCCATGCAGATTATTTTCTTTAGGGCTGCTGACAGCTCTGATGGTGTTTTTCCTGGGTTGAGTAGTGTCCCTTCCAAAAATTCATGTCCACTCAGCACCTCAGCATGTGCCTTCTTGGGCGTAGGGTCCTTGCAGATGTAACCAAGTTGAGTTGATGCTGGTTTAGAGTGGGCTGTGATCCATGACTGTGTCCTTATTAGAAGAGGGAAGTCTAGACATAGAGATGCGTGAAGATGATTTGAAGATATAGACACACAGGGAGAGCACCATATGTTGATGGAGGCAAAGACTGGAGGGATGTGGCTGCAAGCCAAGAGCACCAGGACTGCCAGCAACAACCAGAATCTAGGAAGGGCGAGGAAGACTCTTCTCTTAGAATCCCTGAGAGAGCATGGCCCTACGGATACGCTGATTTTCGATGGTTATATGGACACCCTGATTTTAGACGTCTGGCCTCCAGAACAGTGAGAGAATCAACTTCAGTTGTAAGCCCCAAGTTTGTTACGACAGCCCTAGGAGATGACTGTGGTCGCCTTCCTTTCACAAGCTTTGCTGAGCCAGAACAGGCCCATCAGAGGCCAAGCTAGAGGGTCAGGTCTTCAGGCAGACAGCCCTGGCCTGGGCTGCAGCCTGGCCACTGAGCAGTGGGCCAGTCCTGGGGGCTGGTTTCTAAGTCTCATTTCCCCATCTATATAATAGACATAACAAGGATGTTGATGGAGATTAGAAGCCACAATGTTTATAATGTGTTGGTATACTGCCTGACCCAAAGCAAGTACTTAGTAGATGTTAGCTATTATTAGCCATATGGTTTCCTGAAGGCTTTAAATTCAATTTTTCACCCAAGTTTGAAGTTTCCCAGGTTTTACTTTTCCAGTAAAGCCAAGTAGATCCTATCTGTTCTCCCGGTGATATATGATGGCATCTGGCATCGTGCCTGGCACGGAGCAGGCACTGAATACATCTTTATGAAGTGAAAAATGGCACAACTACATCTTGTTTCAATACCTCATCACAGGAGGAAGCAGCTTATAGACTTCACAAGGCTTAGTAACCAGCTCGAAAAATCCGAGGTGAAACTCTGGATGAACAATGCACTTTAATTCAATTTGCTCACACTGGGGCACAAATGATGTAGTAGCCAGCCTCCAAAATGCCCCTAAATGTTCCCTGTGACCGTCTCCCATTGTACCAGGGCCACTCACGTGACCAATAGAATAATGCATTGTGGCAGTGTATCACGTCCAAGGTTAGGTTATAAATGACTGAGCTTTCTATAATCTAATCTTGAACTCTCCTGTGGACTGCTTGCTTAGTGGGGAGCCACCTGGCCTGCTGAGTAGCCCTGCAGAGAGGCCCACATAGTGGTGCCTGCTAACACTTAACATAAGTAGGCATGGAAGCGGATTCTCAGGTTCTGGCAAACCTTAGATCACTGCAGCCCAATTGAAAGCTGGACTGTTACTTTGTGGGAGACCCTGAGCCTCAACCACCCAGTTAATCTGCTTCCAGATTCCTGACCCTTGGAAACTGTGTGCGATAATAAATGTCTGTTGTTTGAAGCCACTTCAGTTTTAGAGTAATTTGTTACACAGCGATAAAGAACTAGTGCAGGCGATGAAAGAGGAGCGGTCAGGATGAGCCAGGACTAGGACAAGGAACAGCAATCACGCAAGGGATTATAAGGTTCAGGAGGCAGGCAAGAGGCCAAATGCAGATGGGCTGGTCAAGAGGAAGGCTGGGCAGGTTGTGTGTGTCTGTGCATCCGGCCCAGGGCCCAGGGGGTGAGAGCCAGAACCAACCACATCGGTGAGCAAAGGGCACTGAGACTGTTGGTGATCCTAGTCTAGAGTTATTGCCTCTGGACCTTGTTTTATGCAATTTCCAGTTGGACCTATAGTTGATGACTGTAGCTAAGAGGCAATCAAAGGCCATGAGTGAATTTGGCAAGAACCAGGTCAACACAAATATTTCAGGATTACAGCAACAAAAAAGATGCAATGGAATTAAAAATATTTTTTAAATGCTCACAATAACCTTTTGTTATTTTGATTGCCTGAACTCTTCATCTGCCAGGCTGGGAGACAGAACTGGGTTTCCCAGGCCTGTTCCAGGCTACTGGGCAGGTCACAGTGCAATAGAAAGACAGAGGTACTGACTGGGTTTATGAAGACATAACCAAAGCCAATTGGCAAATACGTTTGAATGCCAACTAGGCTAGATACAAGGGAACTTGGGATCATTCGGTGCACCCACTACTAGGATCCAAAGCTCTGAGTACCAACCTTGGCTGCTAAGAGACCCAGCAACTCAAAGAAACAGCCCGCTATGCCCTCTCTACACAGGCCAGATCTTCACTGTAAGTTTACTGTCCTTGTTCCAAGTCTCAGGGTCCTGCTGACTCACTAGCTAATCTGATTAACTGATTTGATCCCAGAGGATAACAGAGCCCTGTGAATGGCATCTGTCTTTTCACAGGGCCTTCAGGGTCGCCAGCCCACAGAAGTGAGCAAAGGAGGGCTTTCTGCCCTCCTGCCTTGTAGATAGGTTTGGTTCTAGGCAACTTGTTGCTCTGCAAATGTAAAATGAGACACAGTACAGGCTGCTAGCCAAGAGCACAGACTCTAGAACAAGACAGCTTGGGGTCAAAGGTCAGCCCTGCTACCTACTCACTGTGTGACCTTGGGCAAGTTACTTAATCTCTCTGAGCCTCTGTTTTCCTATCTGCACAATGAAGATGATCATAGCAGCACATTCTGTGTGGGGAGGAATAAATGAGCTAACATGTGAGAAGCACTGAGAGCAGCCCCTGGCCCCTGGAAAACATTCAGTAACTGTTTGATATTCTTAAGAAGCACACGGTTGTTGCCCACTCTGTGTCAGGCACTGTGCACTCTCAGGGCTCAAACTGTCATTGGGGTTCACCCAAGGCAGATATCTGTTTCACAACAATATCTTAAGAGTTCTTTAAGGACTTCATGAAAACAAAAGGATTAACTACAGATGACTAAGCCTGCATGATGGAAACAGAACCAGGTCCAATAAATAATGAACTTAGGCAGGATTATATTCCTACAAATAATACACCAATTCTCCTATTCTTTATTGGTAATCCCTCTGCATTAGGGAATCAGTGGCCAAGGAAATATCTCCATGTGCCTAGGACAGTCTGGGTGGGCCCCTAGAGAAATTGCAAGAATAATTAGGACTTGCCAGGTGGAGAAAGAGGGTAGACACATCAGTCAGGGAACAGAGTGTACTGGGAGAGGGTGAGGTAAGCAGGCATCTGGATGTGAGATTTAAGGAGGCACTTATGCTCAGGGTCATACAAGAGCAGAAGTGGCACTTGCACATCCTTGAGAGTAAGTGCTTCCTTAAATTTTGCACCCTTGATGACTCCCATGCCTCTTCTTAGTCTTGGCCATGAAGAAGAAAGAGCATGGGTTTAAAAGCCTGGGAGGGTGAAATAAACTAACATGACTATAAATGTCCAGGTCCTGTAAGATTGCTGGAGTCTAAAGGCAGGGAACAGAGACCACTTGGAGTTAGGCCAGGCCAGATCATCAGAGGCTCTATGGGCCAAATAAAGGAGGTTATTGTTTGGTCTAAATAGGGCGATGCCAGTTAGAAGGAAGGAAAGAACCCACTCGAGATGTTTTGAAAGCAGAATTGACAGTCCTTGGGGATTGATTGCAGATGGGGATTGATAGAACAAATAAAAGATAGCACTGCGGTTTCTAATTGAAGACCAGTTTAGAAGCCATGGGAGTTATTAGGTAAATTAAGTATATGGAAGGCTGTTTGTTATCAGGGTTTCCTCAAGTCCAAGGGAAATTGCCCTTTTCCCCATTTGTTTTCTATAAGATCCACTCCCTGGGTCAGGATGGTGTCTACACTCTGTAGGTCTCACTGCTCATTGGCTTCCGGGTGGCCTTAGTATGTCGATGTCCTTTCAAAGGTGGCTGGGATCAGACCAACCTCCTGTTCTGGACCCATGAGATCCCATGGCTCTGACTTGGCCCCATGACCTTGGTGGGGATCTGGAAAGGCACTGGGTGCCAGGCAAGGCCAGGCTGGTCTGGGGCTCTGGGGGAAAGGGGAATAGGAGGGAGCAGGTAAAGGGAACAAGGGTGTGTTGGGAAACTGGGAAGCATGAGCTGCCTGGTGAAGAGAGCCTTCAGAGACACAATTTGAGATGAGAGTCAGCCAGAGTGCAGGCTGGAGAGTGGTAGATCTGCAGTGCAGCCCCGAAAGGCCAAAAGGCCGAGGTGGCTATGCTCGGGGCAGGGGGAGGTGGCAGTGCTTCTCAATGGCCAAGCTGGGGCAGGGGAAGTGCTGAGACTGCAGGGCAGCCTTTGAGGCATACTTTGGGACTAACTTCCTCTGACCCAGGCACAACCACACACACTGACCTTGTGATCAACTAAAGCCCCCAGATCCTTCTCTATGAACTTCAGTGCAGCAGGGTTTCACCCTCCTGCACCCGAGAATACCTGCTGTGCACGCATTTCCCCGCATTCTCGTAAAAATAAAGCGGTGAAAAAGCAAATCTGAGCTCTTTGAAACATTAATTAAAGGCACCAGAGTTTCCTTATTTAACTGAGGGTTGCTACCTCATTTGGGATTATTAGCAAAGCAAGACAGCCTTTGTTGTGCTTGACAAAGTGATTAATTCAGACTCTAGGTGAATTTTGGCTTTCTCAACACCTTTTGATGTGCTAAGATTCCCCACTGAGGACAACACCATCAATTACTTAAACAAGCCATTACCTTCAGAGCACAATTATCAGGGAGGCCCGGTCTACTAATTGGCAGATGGAGAGATGGAAATGAACTCTCGGTTGGCCTGGACCCCTACCTGTCTAGGAGGAGCAAGCGTCCTTTCACTTGTCTCATGACGATGCTCCTGCTGATGGGGTGACCTAGTTATTTTCCCACCTCTGCAAAAATGCATCTTGGGTGACTGTGTCTCCACAACCCAGAAGCTGCCTGTAGCTCTCCGATGACAACTTCATTCTCCAGGGCAGGGCTGTAGAACTCAGCACTGGGGAAACTCGGAAGAGATGAGGCCACAGAAGCAGAATTCTTTTTTTAAAAAGGAATTTGTAAGAGAGTCTTTGACTTGCTTTTTCCCTCTCAGGAGCCAAATTCTCCAGCTCCTGGGACAAGTAGGCTGAGGTGGGGGCTTTGGAGATGCCATGTCTGGGCTTACATCCCCTGACATGGAAGGAATTCAAGGTCCAGATCCAAGAGGCTTTTCACTTTTAAACATATCAACATATGACAGGACATTAAAATATATTTGTATTTAAGTACATAAATTAAAATATATTATAATGCATTTAAACATTTTATTTTAAAATGTTTATTATGTATATGTTTTTAAAGGCACTAAGCCATTACTCCCCGGATCCAGAAGAGAGGTTTTGGGGGCAGGGCTGGGATTGCATTTATATATGTCACAGTTTTTTTCTGGTGGGGATTTGGGAAGCTTATTCTAGTTAAATTCAGTCAAATACTTGAAAAAAATTTAGGGGTATTTCATAAATATCAGCCACTTAATTCATTTTATGACATAATTCAATTGCTTTGATCTATTTGTAAAATAGAAAGATGAGTTCCATGCACATTAATATTGTGAAACTACTCTTTGCTCTACATTCATCCTTCTTCTCTAATTCCCACTGGCACAAAAGTGAAAGGCATGCTCCCAGCCTTCCTCTGTGACCAACCCTGTGACGAGGGGCAGGGACTGGGGAGCAAGGCTAGCCTGGCTCTGGGCCTCACTCAGAGTCCCCTTCCTGCTTAACTACCCACTCCAACAGCATGCCATTGCTGCCCTTAGTTCCAGAACGTATCAGTTGGTTTTCTTGAGGCGGGACGGGCATTGGAAAGCACACTGGACTTAAGGCAGAGACAGCGTTTCCTCCCACACAATTGCCCCAGCCCAGCCCTGGACCACCTGGACCACCAGCCCTTTCAGGGCTTTCCCCAGTGCCATCAGACGGCTACGGGTGACGCGGCCCCATGTATCACTCCAGCTTCAACATCTCTGTCCTCAGTTTAGCGGTTTTCTGGATATTGATTCTCTTTGGAAGGTCCTATTTTTTTAAAATGGCCTTAGGGAGAAATAATAAGCATAAGGACCACTTTCCATTTTTTTTGGATTCTATAAGTCCCACCCAATAGTTGGACAGAAGTGCTCTTAAGTGATCAAAATGCAAAGGATGCATTTCAACTGGCACAGCCTCATGAAGCTGCTTTGCTGCAAGGATTGTAATGTAAACACTGAATTAATTACTTCTCATTAGCTGTTGAAAGTCTGTCTGGTCCACTAGGTTCATGCCATGTCCCTGCAGCATTCCTGGCACCCAGCGCCATGCCTAGCACATAGGAGATGGGCAGTGAATATGTGTCTTTCACATGATTCTCTTCATTGGTTACATGCCCAGTAACATCAGCCCTAACAGTGATAAAGAAGCTCACTATTAGGACCTCTACCTCTTATGAGGGTAAACGATTATCATAGTTTGGAATAAAGCCAGTGTCAAAGGCAGACCGGCTCTCTTTAGTTCTGAGAAAGGAAATATAAGACAATAGATTCATTTGATCTAATTCTCCACACGAATGCTGAAAAATAACTGAATTGTTCTCATTCTCTGGCCTTGGTATTACTAGTAAATTATCAGCTGAGCCAGGGAGACCTTGATGGAGCACATTTTAAAACGTGGCCTGCTGGGACCAGCCTTGGCCTGTGGACTGCCTTTTGCAGGTGAAGTCTTCATGGGCTTTGGGGATTTCGCATTGTGAAGCGCTTATTTTTCACACGAGCTTTATTTATGGAAATGTTTTTTATTTGTGGTCATGATATAAAATTTCCTTTGAAAACAAATGCATTTAAGTTTATTCAAAAGAAATAGGAAGTAAAACAGCACAAGTGATTTACAGATACGGCAATAACTCTAAAGATGCTATCCAAACAACTGAATTTAGAAAACTAACGTCTTAATATCAGTTGAGATTTATTGACTCAACTGACTCTCCTGCCCTGAAAAGTTGAGATAAAAATGGAATCGTTAACTCTGCACTGTAATGACCATCAACTGGTCAATTGTAGTATTTTCTTTAAAATACTTATCTGTTGCCCGTGAGATGCTAGGGCCACCAAAGCCTGGTTCAGTGGTGCTGGATGCAGAGGCTGAATGTCATTGGAGCTCTGGGCTTGCCTCCTTCCCATCCTCCAGTGGCTGTGACATCCAGTTCTCCCTAAACAGGAAGCTCTGATAGTCCAGACCCCAGACACTTCTTTATAGGCACAGTCCAAAAACTCCACCATAAAATCAGGATCTACACACAATATAAGCTGATGTGGTAGCTAAATAGTGCCCCAAAGATGTCCATGTCCTAATCTCTGGAACCTGTGGAATACCACTTTCCACTGCAAAAGGGACTTGAAGGATAGGACTGAGGATTTGCGATAGGGAGAGTGTCCTGGATTGCCTGGGTGGCCCTAACGGTAATCCCAAGGATCTTTATTAGGGGGACCCAGAAGGAGTTGGTCACAGAAGGCAAGGTGATGACTGGAAGCAGAGATTGGAGAGATGTAGCCATAAGCGACAGAAATAAAGAATTGATAATTCCCTGAATCTTCCAGAAGGAATCATTCCTACCTAATACCTCAACTTTAGGCTAGTGAGGTTGATTTTAAGCTTCTGGCCTCCAGAACCACAAGGTAATAAGTTGTATTGCTTTAAGCCACTAAGTTTGTGGTTATTTGTTATAACAGCAATAGGAAACGAATATAGTCAGGAAAGATTAATTAAGAGAATTCATTCACTTTTTGGTAGGATTCCCCATATTGATCTTTTAGGAAAGGTACCACTATACATTTAAAACAATTCTAATTACAAAGGAGTCAATAAACATGTTTGAAAATCTGTTTAAGTTTTTTGCACAGGCATTCACATGGTTGAAAAATCAAATGTGGTGTCATGAAGTATCACCAGTAAATCCAGCAAAAAGTCTTCCTCCTTTATGATCTCTAGATGCATTTTACATTAAATGGAACCAGGGCTTCTTATGCAAATGGCTGATGTAAGAAATGTGTAAGATAAACCTGAAACATCTTGTTATTTAAGAAAGTAAGAAAGCTGTTCTATCAAAAGTACTCAGGAACACACTTACATGCACTCATCCATCCAAAGATGGGATAATTTGATAAATAAAATAACTGAAATGGATCCAAACACATATAAAATATTTAAATATATTTTATATTCAGAAGTTCCCTAGTAGACTACATTTAAAAATGTGTGATGAGGAACCAAGATGGCAGCATAGGTAAACACCTATCTTGCTGCCCCACACAACAATTTCAAAACTACAACTTGACGACAGAACAAACATCATCCAGAATCACTGGAAAGTTGGCTGAGTGGAAATTCCACAAATAAAAGTAAAGATAGGACACTGTGACTCAGAGGAGCGGTGGAGGGCAGAGTTGAGAATATGCACGGAGTCAGAGGTTCAGAGCTGTGCGCACGAGAGCGGATAGGGTGTGCGGCTGGATACCTGGCTGGTTTTCTCGAACGGGGAGGGAAGGTGTCCCACTGCACTGATTCCTCAGTTCCAGGCAAGGTCCGGGGAACCCACATTTATACGAGGTGAAACTGGATAGTAAGAAGGAAGCATGCTGAAACTCAGGTGCTGCAGAGGTCTACGAGCTTGTGGAGAGGGCATGTAAACTTGAGAACCGCAGAAGCGCGTGAGCATGCAGAGAAAACTCGTGACTTGCTCTCTTGTTCGGGAAACCACTGGACTGCATTGTTTTTACAACCCTGGGTGAAACTTTGGGTGTGCAGACTCATTTGGGGAATGGCTGAATTGTCCGGCAGCTGGTAAAGCTTGACAGCAGCTTTCTTTCAGAGGTGCATGCAGCCATTACCACCAGGCACAGAGACCCAGGTGCCGCATAGGACAGAGCTGATGGGAAATCAAGGCTGCCTGCTCAGTCCTGAGACTCCACCCATCCAACCTGAGCACAGCTAATCCTCACAGCCAATTGGCCTGGAGGTCAAACCCTCCTGGTGCTAACAATAATAATCTAGGCTTAACTTCAACAAGACTGTGCAATCCATAAAGGGCTGCACCAAGAGTATCCACCTCAGGTAACAGGGGAGGCTGAGCCACTGTCCCTTAGAGGACATCTACCACACAAAGCTAATTGACCAACTTAGGGAAGCAGCCAAAATGCAGAGACATGGAAAGAAATCAGATGTGAAAGAAATGGAGGAAAAAAACATGACTGGACATAGAGTTCAAAACCATGGTTATAAGGTTTTTCAAGAGGCTCCTAGAAAAGGTTGATGAACTTAATGAGACCTTTGAGGAAATGTACGAGACCTTCGAGGATATGAATGAGGCCCTCGAGGATATGAACGAGACCCTTGAGGATATGACGAGACCCTCAAGGATATGAAAAAGGACCACATAGAAATTAAGCATACACTGACTGAAATAAAAAATATTACACAAAGACCTAAAAGCAGTCTAGAGGACCGCAAGAACCAAGTCAAAGATTTGAAATACAAACAGGCAAAATCCACTCAGCCTGAAAAGCAAGAAGCAAAAAGAATAAAAAAAATTGAAGATAGTATAAGGCGTCTCTGAGACAACCTTAAAGATACCAACATCCGAATTATAGGGGTGCCAGAAAAAGAGAGAGAGCAAGATAATGAAAACCTATTTGAAGAAATAGTGACCAAAAACTTCCCCCACCTGGTGAAAGAAATTGACTTTAAAGTCCAAGAAGCGCACAGAACCCCAAACTATAGGAATCCAAAGAGGACCACACCAAGACACATCATAATTAAAATGCCAAGAGCAAAAGACAAAGAGAGAATATTAGAAGCAGCAAGAGAAAAATAGTTAGTTACCTATAAGGGAGCACCCATACGATTGTCAGCTGATTTCTCAACAGAAACGATACAGGCCAGAAGGGAGTGGCAAGAAATATTCAAAGTGATGGATAGCAAGAATCTACAACCAAGATTACTCTATCCAGCAAAGCTATCATGCAGAATTGAAGATCAGATAAAGTGCTTCGCAGATATGAAAAAGCTAAAGGAGTTCATCACCACCAAACCAATATTATACGAAATGCTGAAAGATATTCTTTAAGAAGAGGAAGAAGAAAAAGGTAAAAATATAAATTATGAACAACAAATACACATCTATCAACAAGTGAATCTAAAAATCAAGTGAATTAAAAATCTGATGAACAGGATAAACTGGTGAATATAACGGAATCATGGACATAGGGAATGGACTGACAATTCTTGGGGAGAAAAGGGGTGTGGGAGGTGCAGCAAGAGACTGGACAAAAATCATACACCTATGGAAGAGGATAGTGGAGGGGAGGTAAGGGCAGAGGATGGGATGGGTGCGGGTGGAGGGGAGCTATAGGGGGAAAAAAGGAGGAACAATGTAATTAATAAACTGAACAATACAGATTAAAATTTTTAAAAAGAACTTGAAAAAAATAAAAAAATAAAAAATAAAATGTGTGAGCCCAAACCGGTTTGGCTCAGTGGATAGAGTGTCAGACTGCGGACTAAAGGGTCCCGGGTTCAATTCCGGTCAAGGGCATGTACCTTGGCTGCGGGCACATCCCCATTAGGGGGTGTGCAAGAGGCAGCTGATCGATGTTTCTCTCTCATTGATTTTTCTGACTTTCTATCCCTCTCCCTCCCGCTCTGTAAAAAAATCAATAAAATATTTAAAAAATAAAATAAAATAAAAATGTGTGAGATGCAACTAAAGATGTACTGAAAGATTTTAATCTTAAATACATTCATTAAAAATAACATTGAAAATAAGTGAGCTAAATTGTTAAGAAGTAGAAAACAAAAGAGAAATAAAAAGTAAAACCAAAGAAAACAGAAGGAAGATAATAAAAATATGAGCATAAATTAATGAAATAGAAGGCAAAAAATAGAAATTATCAATAAAAGCAAATGTTGGTTCTTTGAAAAGATTAATAAAATAAACAAAACCATGGCATTCTAATAAGAAACACTTTTCTAAGCAAACCAGGAATAAAAGAAAATATCCTTAACCCAATAAAGAATATCTATTAAAAAATTTACAATAAAATCTCACACTTTATTTTGAAACATTAGATGTATTCCCATAGAGTCGGGAATATGAAAAGGGTACTCTCTTTTACTGCTTTTTAAAAATATTGCACTAGAGGTCCCAGCCACTGGAATAAGAAAATAAGATGAAAAGTGAGACAAAGGATTAAACAGAGAACGAACTGATACTATTTGCATAACATGTAATTGTTAGCATAAGAAATCAAAGAGATTCCATATGTGAACCAATAAGAAAGCTCAGAAGGCTCATTGATTACAAGATTGGCATAAAAAAACAACTGGTGTTTCTACACATTAGCTGTACCAACCCATCAGATATACACCAGATGATTTCCAGCCCTGATGGCAAGTGACAGCAAGGGCTGGAGGGGATGGGTCCCAGGAGAGACCCAGAACATGAGCCGGAGGATGCTAAAACAGAAACGAGTTGTTAAAAGGGAACTGAAATGTCCTCCTGTAGAAACTCTATATTTCCAAGGAACTCTTGCTTAATGTACGTTTGAAGGAAAGCTCCGTACTTACAGTTTCTCTAGTTATAGTTGTGGGGGAAGAACAAGGAAAGAAAGAAGAAGCATATAGAATTTAAATTTAGCTAATAAGGCCGCAGTTATTAAATGAAAACTGTTCAGACTTCATCTGCTCATTTCTTCCCCTTGCCTAAGTATGTGCTTGGAGTCAGCTTGCAGTCTCCTGTCAATAACCGTTCATTTTCCAACTAATTCTTTAATTGCTGTGGCATAATCCTGCCTGACACCTATAGAAACCGTAGTGGCAATGAGGTGGGGGGAAGAAAGAATAACTTCAAAGCTGGGAAATATTTTTGATACTGGAGAAAAAAAGGATGGGAAAAAAGTCCTTCCTCTTTAGTGATGAGAGAAATGGAGGCATCTGGATACACTGATGTGTTGATAAAAACAGGAAAACATTTTATGAGAGTATTTGGGGAAATGGACACTGACAATGAGGCTGTAAGGGACAAACTTTCTGGAAAGCACTTGGGCATCTGAACCAGCATTTAACACCAGGGACTCCATGGACTTCAGGTTTGGAAAAGCTTCATGTATCAAGTCCTAGAAAAGCTTCATGCTCAGAGATGTTCATTGTAGTAGCATAAAAATTAGCAAAAATACTGAAGACACCCTACATATTAAACAATAAGAATAGTTTAGTAAGTTATAGTGCACGAGAAGAATATTATATTGCCATAAAAATAATATCCATAATGGATTAATAACATGGACAATCGGTATTCCTTATGTTAAATGAAGAAAAAATAGAAATAAAGGGAAATAGGAATAGAAAAGAAATATAGAGAATATGATCTCAAATATAAAAAATACTCAGAGATAAAAACTAGGAAGAATTACAATAAAATGACAGTAGACTTGCTTCCTGATTATTCTAACTTTTTTGCCCAAATTTCTATAAAGCAATTCTTCTAGAAAGCCAACAAACCTCACATCCTGCTCCCTTGTTATAAAACCTTTTGAAAAGGCAACAATTTAAGACCTTTTTTTTTTCTAATGAAGATTTTGATGTGGCCCCAATTTTTTTTATGGAATTGCTGGCAAAGCCTTTGATGGCTGTGCATGTTGTGAGTGTAAAGTAACCAGGAGAAAGCAAATTTCTTCCCTCAAAAGTAGAAATGTGCTACCTGGCACCCCCGGACTTCACCTGTTCTTGGAGCATCATGACTTTTTATCCCAGGAGAAGTGTGGTATCCCACTTCCCCCAAAGAAATCTTTCATCATTTCAAAATCAATAGCCTCTGAAATTACCAAAAGCAGCTCACCAAGCAGGAATTCTTTTTTAAAAATATATTTTATTGATTTCAGAGAGGAAGTGAGAGGGAGAGATAGAAACACCAATGAGTAGGGAGAATAATTGATTGGCTGCCTCCTGCACACCCCCTACTGAGGGTCTAGCCTGCACCCGGGCATGTGCCCTTGACCAGAATTGAACCTGAGACCTTTCAGTCTACAGGCTGATGCTCTATCCACTAAGCAACACTGTCTAGGCCAAGCGGGAATTCTTTGATAGTGCTGGTGAGGATAATGAATGAACCAAGGAGCTGGCTGTTTCCAGAAGCACACAAGAGAAAAACCAGCTCCTCTCTGACTGCTGCAGATACACAGAGGCAAATCTTCGAGGGCAGCTTCTCATTTGCATGGTTTCTTCTTTTGCTTCAAGCTTCAATGAGCTTGACCATCTCTAATACTCCATTCATCAAAATATTCCCCAGTTTATTGTGGGTATCTTCATTGGCTGAACAATGGGCTGGCCACTCTTGCTGAATGCATCAAGAAAAGGCTTTGTCTTGGGGGAAAAGGATGCTGGGAAATGTCTAGGCTTTAAAAACGGAATCTTATTTTGAAAATGACCCATTGGTCACAACTTATTTTGAAAATTGACAGTATAAGGTGCAGCCTGGCACTGTGGGATTGGGGTCCTGTAGCAATAAATGACGGTGTTATTTGTCACAGTAAAATCAAAGGATGCTATCTGAAGCTACTACATACACTTTTTTGTTGTCATTTTCCAACCTAAGTATTCTTAATGTAAGCAATGATACATGTCCATGGGCATAATTGTGGGATCCATTTGCACTCATGCCCATACAAAGGGAAGCTTTTCTAAATATCACGGCACAGTTGTGTATTACCTGCTCTTCACAGCAGCATCCTTGGCCACTTGAATTTTTTTGATGACACAGGAATTAATGGCACAATTTGACATAAAAGAGCAAATTTCTCTCACAATGACAGCTTTTAAAGCATCAGCGGGGTATTTTTAAAAATCCTTTTTTATTCATGGGTATTCTGGTTTATCAATTTGCTAGGACTGCTGTAACAAAGTACTGCAAACTGGGTTTGAAACACTGGCATCTGTGACCCCACCACTCTGAAAGCTGGAAGTCTGAAATCAAGGCAGGTATAGGCCATGCTCCCTCTGAAACCTGGAGGGGAGAATCCTCCCCTGCCTCTGCCTAGCTTCCCGTGGTTTGCTGATGGTCTTTGGCAGCCCCTGGCTTGCCACTGCATAATGCCAATCACTGCCTTTGACATCATCTGGCATTCTCCCCATGTCTCCTTTCACCTGGTTGTCCTCTTATAAGGACACCAGTCAAACAGATTAGAGGTCCACTCTACTTTGGTAGGACCTCATTTTAATTAATTAGATTCGCACCACCCTATCTCCAAATAAGGCAATATTCTGAGGTACTAGGAGTGGCGGTTTAACTTATCTTTTCCAGGGTGACACAATTCAACCTCTAACTCCTGGGGCCCATCGATTCTGGGTTAAGAGCCTGTTGAGACAGAGGGGACCCTGGGACCAGGGAATATGAAACAAGGGTGTGGAGAAGGAAGGGGTAGGGAGACAAATGAAACTCACTTTGCAATTTTGCTCAGTGGTCTGGTGGCAGCGACCTCTCCCTGTTGATTTTGGCACAAGGACTCTAGTTACTGAATGCAACATTTGGCAATTCCTAGCTGAAGACCCTTAAGGTCTACACTTGAGTCTAGGCTGCAAGTGAAGTTGATGGCTGTGACTAGAACATTCTCTGCTAATGCCAACTCTTTGAAAATGTCTGAATTTTGTGCAGGGACACACACTCAGAAGGGGAGTTACATAATGAGGACATGGACTTGCATAATAATTAGCATGTGTAATTAGGCACAGACTTCTTGTCCTTTAATTAGACAATCAAGACATCTAATTACAAAATTAAGATGTAATTATGTGGCCCAAGATGATATATTTCCTTCTACCCATTAAAGATTATATTTAGAAAATAATTCCCCAAAACTGATGAAGACATGAACCCAGGAGCCAGATTTGAGATCCCGAGGGAAGTATTAAATGGACTGGTATGTCGCCCTTGCTCTCTCCTCTTAGGTGTGTGGGGAGTTATTTAAACTATCATCTCTAACTTGAAAGAATAACTGTTGCACCCTATGCTGTCAACCTTTGGTACACATGCTAATAAAGAGGAATGTGGGCATGACTAATCCATGTAATTTGCACATGGCTCTTGATTGTGGTTTGTAATTACACTTGAACAGGGACTGAAATGTGAAGTTGTGGGGATTCATTCAAACCCTATAATGCAGCCACATGGTGGAAACCTGGGTCAGGGGAGCTGGGAGCACAACCCTCTTCCTGCTCTGCCCTGGCTAGGTTCTTCCCTGTGGCCACTTTTAAAGCAGTCTCAGCCTGGCTGGTGTGGCCAAGTGGTTAAGCATCAACCTATGAACCAGGAGATCATGGTTCTATTCCTGGTCAGGGCACATGCCCAGGTTGTGGGCTTTATCTCCAGTGTGGGGTATGCAGGAGGCAGCAAGTCAGTAATTCTCTCTCATCATTGATGTTTCCTTCTTTCTACCTCTCCCTTCATCTTCAAAATCAATAAAAATATGTGGTTTTTGTTTTTCTAAAAAGCAGACTCCTTGCTCAAAATAACACAAATCAACCCTGTAGCTGGGCTGGCCTTTGCTTGAATATCTAAGTGTTCGATGAAAAGTTCTTATTTGGGAGGAGGAACCAAGATGGCGGCATAGGTAAACACCTATACTGCTGCCTTGCACAACAATTTCAAAACTACAACTAAAAGACAAAATTGACATCATCCAGAACCACCAGAAAGCTGGCTGAGTGGAAATTCTATAACTAGAAGGAAAGATAAAAGGACACTGAGACTCAGAGGAGATGTGGAGGGCAGAGATGCGGAGATGCAGAGACATGAGCTAGTGGAAAGGACGGGCGGCTGAATACATGGCTGGTTTTCTCGAACAGGGAGGGAGACAAAGGCTCCCCACTGTGCTGAACTCTAGTTCTGGGTGAATCCCATGAAACCCAGACTCATATGGGGTGAAACTGGACTATCAGGAGGAAGCACACTGAGAATCAGGGGAGCTGCAGAGGCATGAGTGTGCACAGCTGAGCACGTGGCTGGCTCTTTCATTCAGGAGGAAAATAAAACATTCCTACTGCACTGTATCCCAGTTCTGGGTGAGACTTTGGGTATACAAACTCATTCTTGGAGAAACTGGAATGTCTGGCAGTGGGCAAAATTCGAGGGTAGCTTTCTCTCAGAGGTGCGTACAGCCATTGCCATGGGACACTGAGACCTAGGAGCCACTTAGGGTGGGGGTGATGGGAAACCAAGGCTGACTGCTCAGCCCTGAGACTCTGTCCCATCCAAGCTGAGCACAGAAGCTCTCCTAGCATAGACACAGCTGATTCTCACGGCCAATTGGCCTGGAGGTCAACTGCTCCCAGTGATACCAACAACAATCTAGGCTTAATTACAACAAGACTGTGCACACAGTTTACAAAGGGGTGCACCAAGAGTATCCACCTTAGGTAACTAGGGAGGCTGAGCCACTGTCCTCTAGAGGACACCTACCATACAAAGCTACTCAACTAATGCAGGGAAGCAGTAAAAATATGGAGACAAGGAAACAGATAACAATGGAAAGAAATGGAGGAAAACAAATGACTGGACATAGAGTTCAAAACCATGGGTATAAGGTTTTTCAAGATTTTCTAGAAAAGGCCGATAAATTTAATGAGGATATGAAAAAGGACCAACTAGAAATTAAGCATACACTGACTGAAATAAAAAATATTATACAGAGATCGAACAGCAGATTAAAGGACTGCAAGAATCAAGTCAAAGATTTGAAATACAAAGAAGCAAAAAACACTCAACTGGAAAAGGAAAAAGCAAAGAGAATCCAAAAAAATTGAAGATAGTGTGAGGAGCCTCTGGAACAACCTCAAGCATACCAACATCCAAATTATGGGGGTGCCAGAAAAAGAGAGAGAGCAAGATAATGAAAACCTATTTAAAGAAATAGTGACCAGCCGAGACTGGTTTGGCTCAGTGGATAGAATGTCAGACTGAAGGATCCCAGGTTCGATTCCAGTCAAGGGCATGTACCTTGGCTGCGGGCACATCCCCAGTAGGGGGCGTGCAAGAGGCAGCTGATCGATGTTTCTCTCTCATCGATGTTTCTGACTTTCTATCCCTCTCCCTTCAGCTCTGTAAAAAATCAATAAAATATATTTTAAAAAAAGAAATAGTGACCAAAAACTCCCCCCACCTGGTGAAAGAAATAGACTTATAAGTCCAGGAAGCACACAGAACCCCAAACAAAAGGAATCCAAAGAAGACCACACCAAGACACATCATAATTAAAATGCCAAGAGCAAAAGACAAGAGAGAATATTAAAAGCAGCAAGAGAAAACCAGTTAATTACCTACAAAGGAGCACCCATACGCTTGTCAGCTAATTTCTCAACAGAAACTATGCAGGCCAGACAGGAGTGGCAAGAAATATTCAAAGTGATGAATAGTAAGAACCTACAACCAAGATTACTCTACCCAGCAAACCTATCATTCAGAATTGAAGTTCAGATAAAGTGTTTCGCAGATAAGAAAAAGCTGAAGGAGTTCATCACCATCAAACCAGAATTATATGAAATGCTGAAAGGTATTGTTTAAGAAGAGGAAGAAGAAGGAAAAGGTAAAGATAAAAATTATGAACAACAAATATATGTCTATCAACAAATGAATCTAAAAATCAAGTGAATTAAAAATCTGATGAACAGAATAATCTGGTGAATATAATAATAGAATCAGGGGCATAGAAAGGGAATGGACTGACAATTCTCGGGGAGGGGGGAAGGGGTGTGGGACGCACAGGAAGAGACTGGACAAAAATTGTACACCTATGGATGAGAGCAGTGGTGGGGAGGTAAGGGCAGAGGGTGGGGTGGAAACCAGGTGAAGGGGAGCTATTGGGGGGAAAAAGATGAACAACTGTAATAATCTGAACAATAAAAATTTATTAAATTTTTTTAAAAGTTCTTACTTGAAGTGTTCCTCACTGGGCTAAGTGGGAAGGTCAAAGACTCTAGCAAACATTCCATTTTTCTAATAATACATGAGTGATTCTTACAGCAGTGAGTTTTTTTTGTTTGTTTGTTTGTTTTTTTAAGTTCCAGGTCTGCTATGAAGTCTAGCTGTAGTGATACTCTATAGTTTTCCTTGCTCCTAAATTAAGATTTGGCTGATCTCTGCATGATGCTAAACACCCAGTTTGACTCATTAATTTTTCTGAACTTACTGAACTTTTGACCTAATTAGCTGGCTGATCAGGGACCCCAGGCATATGTCCAGGGTTTTTAAAACTAGCGCTGCCTTTCCTGGCACTATCCCTCTGTTCCCATAAACTGTTGAAACATCCCAGTAACTCCAATGTTTTGACAGCCACATGCACTTCTCAGACTGCTGCTCTCTCTTGGAAAGTGGCATAGAAATCTGTCAGGCGGCATTTCCTGATTTTTGGTTAAGAAAATGTTTCCCATATGGTTTCAGGCCGTGAAAACAAAGACATGAAGAGGTTGTTAGTGGTTGGTGATGAGGTCTCGTCTCCATGGGGTGTTCCTTCCACCCCTATTTTTTATTTTTAGGGACAGAGAGAACACTCTGTCCCTAAAAATGTGCTGTGGGACAAATTATGTGCCGGGGTCAATTTTGACCAAGAAAATAGACAAATTTGCACAGGGAACTTATTTTTGCCATTGTGACTTTTTACCCTGTGCCTTCTGAAACAATTGTTCATGGTAGATTTAGAGGCAAAGGGAGAAATGTGTTTTAAAGAACAATTTATTTATGGGCATTTTAGATGGGGAAGGGCATCTGGACATCATCTTTTAGGGGTCACTCAATCTGGAGTAATTTACTGGGTTCTATGCCATTCGCTCCCCCATAGGCCTCTTCAATCCTTAGGTAATGTTAACTGGAAACTTCTTTTCCAACCATTACTTCCAGAGGACTCAATCATTCTGATACCTTATAAGCTAAAAGCATGAATGCCACCCTCAGTTTCTCTGGTTTTAATTTTGTTTTACCCGTAGGTACTCCACTTCAGCATTTTCAAGACTGGAGAAGTTGGGCATCAGACATCCCAAGCCTTATCCTTTTATTGGAAACCTGACATTTTTCCGCCAGGTAAGGGCTGTTGTCCATGCCTTCCAGCATCAGACACGCTGAGCCCAGTGCAGCTTTACCCCGAAGCACTGCTCCCGTCTAGGTCACCCACACCTGGAGTGGTTGGCATGGGAAGGCGCTATGTGATGACAATGACCTATTGCTTGTCACTCATCAATATGCACTGAGTCCAACATTCTTTCACCCAAAAAACCCCAGTTATTTAGTGTCTAAATGTGCCAGCCCTGGAGTGTGGAAGAAGTAGAAGTTACTTATGCCCTCAAGGGCACATACCAAATGGTGGTGGACAACACCAGATCAGATCTATCCTAGTGCTAGATGGGGTAGCTGTCCTTCAGAGCAGAGGGAGATCCATCCTGGAGGACTTCCTGGAGAAAGAGGTCTTGTAAGACCAATGGACACAAAGACAAGGACACACAAGCCAGATGAAGAGCAACAGTGTATGTGATACACCTGCCTGAGAATGAGGGCACAGCTTGGTGAGCAGCCTGGAAGCCAAAGACTAGGGACCCCTGAGGAATGCAGCTGTGAGAGAGAGGGAGGGCAGAGGAGGTAGAACAATTTCCTACAGTCTAGAAAGGCAAGTGAAGGACCATTCATTCATGTACTATCATTTGTGAGTAAGAGAGGGACAGCAAAGTGGGCAGTTACTCTGTAAGGGAGAGAATTTAGGTCAGTTCTGTAGAATCTGACTTGTTGAAGTCTAGATGTGAAGTGAAGACTTGGCCCAGGGTGCTAATAACAGTGAAAAGAGAGGGGTGTTGGGGACAAAATTAGTACCTTGTGTGACTAATTAGATGTGGAGAATTCAAAGCAAGATGAGTTAAATGTGCCTATAACTTTGGAGCCAGGGAAATGGGGGAATGGCCATGAGTTGTTGGAAGGGAAGCTGGTTCAGCGAGATGCCTTTGACTTGTCAGAGTGACTGATTAGCAAGTGGAAATGTCTGCGTTTGTAGATATAGGCCCAGGGCTCTATGTTCTAAACTCTATGTCCCCTCACATTGGGTTTTCTCAGAAGCCAATAGTCTATTCTGCTAAATCATGGGGTGCTGCCACCAAACCCAACATCAGGACCCAACAGATTCGGTGTGTGAGAGCCCCTAAGCTGAAGGCAGGAAGGACTAAATTTGGACCAATCCTGATAACATCCCTTTGAGGTCTTTTCAGAATTCCCTCCCAACACACACACACACACACACACACACACACACACACACACACACCACCTCCCCTGCTGCCCCCTTCATGTCAGATAGAAAATCACACTAGCTATTCTGTCCGGATTCCTTCTCAGTTGCTCTCTCGCATCAGTCTCTCTCTCCCTCTCCCTAAAAATTCAATAAAAACATATTTTTATAAAACACAATGATCAGTTGGTCAGGCCTTGGGTGCCTTCACCATCTCTCACAACAATGGGTTCATGAAGGTGGGCTGCAATGGGACCAGTGGCCCTCCATGCCCTGGTCTAATTTGCCTTCATAACCCATAGCAGATCTTTCCCCATGAACTTATCTGAACCCTACATGGACCTGTATACTGTAACATATACTGTCAGTTGTCTGACCGTGTCATCTACCATCCATTCCTCTGTCCCTTTCTCTGTCTGACAGCCACTTTCACTCTTTATTGTTGTTGTTGCACTCTTCTTAGTGTTTTTCAAAAAAACACTTCTTCTCATCTCTATCTCAGGGTGGCCAGTTCACAACGTTGAGCCCAGAGCTATCATACATCGGGACTTCCTGAAGCAAGTGTGAAGAAATTTCTCAGTGTCAAAATAGAACAACAGCCCAGATAGGAAATTTAAAACATTTCACATATTTTGGGGTGTGTGTGTGTGCGTGTGTGTGTGTGTGTGTGTGTGTGTGTGTGTATGTGTGTGTGTTGATCAGCTGCATTCAGTTGAGTAATTTCTTTGGTATTAACATTTGGAGGGAAACAGTCTGACTGTCTATGTGAAGAGAACACTGTGCCCCTCCCTCTGGATAATTTCCAGGATGCTCTTCTTCAGCTCGTCATGCTTGTATGTACAAACTCTGCCAAGTTACTTAAGAACACAGCAATTTCAGTGACTGTTTTTATATTCATATATGATTTCCTTGCTATATGGCAAGCTTAGACCATGAAAGTAGATTTAATGGAAATGGAATGTATTTCCATCAAGGACATTCATTTCTTTGATCTCCCCAACTTTCAACTCTCACCCACCCGTCCTATATCTGCCCATATTTTTGTATTTTCCATTCCCACAACATAGGGCTAGCATTTTCCACTCCTTTACCTCCATCTCAACCATGCATGCTTTAATGTAAACGTCATTTCCACAATACAATGGATTTAGCAATTTCTAGCCCTTCACACATACAATTCCTCTGTGTGTATCTACACACATACTCCATCCCTATACACAACTCCATCTCTACAACACAGTGAGTCTAGCATTTTCTGAGCCTCCACCCCATTTCCCCACATACCTCCATATATAATCATTTCCCACTATGAAATGTGTCATGTTTTATGCTATATAAAGTTGCTCTAAGGTTCTGAATATGTTATATGTTGATTTTAGTTAAAATTGAACTTGCATTACGATAATTCAGAATTTGTGATAATTTGGATAGACCCAGCAGATGTTTACACATAGAGTGGCTGTGAAAAGAAGCTTTGCCAAAAATAATAATAATATAAACCAAATTGCAGAGGGGAATGTTAACATAGTTGGGAAAGCAAACAGTTTTCAAATATTTTAGCAGCAATTATACACAAATAGTTTAAGTACAGATGATCTTTTCTGTCCATGAAAGCAGAGCTGATGGAGACTTTTCCTTGGCAACATATATATTTTTAAAGCTATTAGTTTATTCTAATACTCCAAAGTACTTGAAAGCAATATCACTTCAATTTTTTATTGTTTATGTAATTGCGTTCTCGCTATTCCAGACTTCTTTTCTGAATACTAAGCTTGAACACTTGACATTTTGTTGAATAGTATTCTTACTCTAGTGTGTGTTTTCTGCAGGGTTTCTGGGAAAGCCAAATGGAGCTCAGAAGGCTGTATGGACGTCTGTGTGGGTAAGAGGGAAACTCCATTCTTCTACTGTTTTGATTTTTGTATGGTGAATTATTTGGAAGTAAAAATAAAATGGGAAAGTATATGTGTTTCTATCTTTTGAGGATCCACTAAAGGGAATGCCTAGCAGGTGAGTCTCCTAGAAGAGACCCCAGAGTTGGCCAAGGGGACATCAGTTAGCCTGAACCACCACCACTGCCCAGTCTTTAAGACCCTGACCAGCCCTGGCTGGAGTGGCTCAGTTGGTTGAGCATCACCCCATGCACCAAAAGGTCACTGGTTCCATTCCTGGTCAAGGCACATGTCTGGATTAAGGGATTGATGATCCCCAGTAGGAGCATGCAGGTGCCAGCTGATTGATGTTGTTCTCTCACATCAGTGTCTCTCTTCTTCTCCCTAAAAACTCAGCAAAAACATATTTTTTTAAAAAACACAATGATGCCTTCACCATCTCTCATAGCAACAGGTATATGAAGGTGGGCTGCAATGGGATCAGTGGCCCTCCATGCCTTAGTCTAATTTGCCCTCATAACCCATAGCAGGTCTTTCCCCATGAACTTATCTGAACCCTACATGGACCTTTATACTACAAAATATACTGTCAGCTGTATGACCATGTCATCTACCATCCATTCCAGTACACTTTTGAAAGTGAAAGGGGGTGTTATTAATAATTACCCCAGGACAGCAGTGAAAACTAAGGCTGTCTTATATGTACATAGGGTCACCCTAGTTCTCGACCAGGTAAAGTAATATAGACTTCCCTTTATTATTCTCTGAATTTTCCCTTTCACACTTTAGAGTATGCTCCCCACCCAACTTTCTAAAAAAAAAAAAAAAGAAAGAAAGAAAGAAAGAAAAGAAAGAAAGAAAGAAAGAAAAAAGAAAAGAAAAGAAATTCTGGAATCTGATGAACAAACCCATGTTCAGAGCATTTGCCCTATTCAAGATTTCACAGACTCGAATCAATTGACTCTCAATATGTGTCATTCCACAGTGGTGTCCTAATAATTTCAGGCAGTTGTCACACAGTTTATCCTTAGCCACTGGATAATATTAGTAGCTCTTTTCTGGACTTCCAGGTCGGCAATAATCTTTCTGAGACAGTACATTTCTGTTGTGTTCCTAATGTATATTATGAAGGGGTCCAGTGTCTTGTGAACCCTTCAGTGCCAGTATACATGATGCTTGTTCTCCCAGTGATGATTTCCAAAAAGGGATTGACTTGTATCCTGTGTGGACACAGCCATACCCAGGAAACTCACAGTTTGGCCGAGTTCTGCTTAACCACTCTTTAATTGGCTATGTGACACAATGAAATAATAAATAAAGATGTTATACTAGATGCTCCCTGTATGAGTTTGTTATTGCTGTATGACAAACTACTCTAAAATGAAGTGACTTAAACAACAAATTATAATTTTTTATCATGTGCCTAAGGGTTGCCTGGAATTGACAGATCTGAGCCACCCTTGGCTGGGAAGCTGAAGTGAGCTTCCTGGCGCACCTGTAGGTCAGCTCGGGAGGTGGCTCATGTAGGTCAGGCTCAGCTGGGGCAGCTCTGCTTCACATGTCTCTCCTCCTCCTGGGAACAGCAGGAAGGCCAGGGCAGGCTCTTCTCATGGTAAAGGCAAAGATTCAAGAGAGCCAACTCAATAGTACAAGAATATTTTGAGTGTTTGCTGTACCATATCTGCTAACATCCTATTGGCCAAACCAAGTTATATGGCCAAACCCAAAGTCAAGGCAGGAATCATGTGGCCAACCATGACATTGGTAGGGTGGGAAGGTGTATTCCTCCAATGGAAGGAAAAGAAGATGGTGCATATCTTTCAGTAATAAGCAACTCTACCTCACTTTCTAAGATCTCTTTCAGCTTAGTCTTTCTTTTTTCTCTCGTGTGTGCGTGTGTGCGCGCGCGCACGTGTGTTGCTTCTTACTTCCGGCATGATAGATACTCAACAGAGGCTCGAGGAATTGAAATGTTTACCTTTCTCTTTCTCCTGTGTGGTTCTATTGCTCTGTAAAAGTTCTCATTCCACCTTTCCCTTTCCAGTAGTCTCACTTTGCAGTTGATTTGATACTGACCTTGCAGACTGTCTCAAACATTTTTGAGGCATCCTACTGACTCATAATAATAGCTTCCCCAGAATTAGAAAAGGCCTCGCTGAGCTTGAATTCTAGGAACCACTTCCCTGAGTACTTCTTGTACAGATTTTTAGAATAGAGCCTGGGGGTATTTTAAAGTAATCTTAAAATCTCAGATGAAGAATTTAAAGGGCACTGTAATAACTGGTGGGTGGTGTGGTGTGGTGCTCTGTGTGTGTGTGGGGGGGGGGGGGGGGGGGAGATGAGAGAAAGAAAATTGGTTTCCTTGACAACAGGATGCCCAATCAACTTTTCCTCAACTTTAACTACTAGTAACTTAGCACAATTTATCCTTTTCATTTCAAGAAAAATCAAAGAGAATGATTTAAAATAGGTTATAGATATAGAAATTACAGTAGTATCTCCACTCTGTTCCCAGATCTGGTGAAAAGGAGAGAGAGAAAAAAAGAAAGGTGATGGTATAATTTCTTCACACAAAGGTATCACCTTTCTCTGTTTTAGAAAAAAAAAACATGAGCCAAAAAATACTGACTTCTTTTGAAACATGTCCACTCCTGCAGTTAGAGGCAGCACGGTGGTGGGGTGAAGTCCTGTTTGAGCTTTATAATCTGGATGACACTCAATATGCTCACCTTTTAAAACAGAAGTGTTGCCTACTTTCAGTCAAGATGCTAGCTTAGGCAAACGCACTACTCGAATCCTCCCACAATCAAATCAAAATCACAACTAAATTACAGAACAATCATCATTCAGACTTCCTGAAATCTGGCTTAATGGAAGTCCTATGACTAGGTATTTAAAGAGGAAGACACATTGAGACTGGTAGAGGGGCAGAGATGCAGAATGGGCTGATTCCACACCCATGTATGGCAGATAAAAAATTGGGAAAGATATTTTGTCTGTGGAGGTCCTCCTGAGGACTAAGGAGTCCCAGACTCACATCTGACCCTCAAGCCCAAAGCCAGGAAGAGAAGTCCCCATAACTTTGGACTGTAAAACAAGTGGGGATTGTGGCTGAGATACATAGAGGCTGCCAGAATCCCAGGCAGTTTCTCTTAAAGGGCCAGTGCATGGAATTACTCAAAGCTCACTCCCTCGGAGCTCTAGTGCTGCAGCAGCAGCTTGAAAGAAGCCAGGGACATACAGGGAGAAACTGAGTTATCTGGCATCAGAGCAAGAGCTAGGGATGGAAGCTTTCTATCAGACAGAAATGCTGGCAAAGGCCATTGTTCTTTTGCTGACCTCTCCATAAAGTTGGCAGGTAGGCACCATATCTGAGTCTCCATGAACCTGAATCACAATGTTTGCCCTACTCTGGTGATTCCCTGAGACCCTACCCCACCCAACTTGCAGACTTACACAAGCCATTTTCAGTGGCTTTTCCATACAAATGAGTTCTCTTGCTTCATGCTTCAGATGTTCCTAAAGTCTCTTAAACAAGTAGCATCTGGCCTCTGTGTACCCTATACTTCTTGCTAAATGGCTCTAGGCACTATTGGACGCTAGCCTTGGTTTACAGTTTGGCTTCTTCTGGTCATCTCCAAGCCCAGCACAAGTAGCAGCCATCTAAAGATTACACTGTAGCCTGTGCCAGGTGGCCTCAGGCAAGAAAAAGGCAGTGGCTGACCTTGTACCTCTTGAGAGGATCCAAAGCCAGTGCACTCAGGGTAGACCAGGCTGGATTACAACCCTATCACTTCCATGAGCAACACATTAAAGGGGCAGACTCGGTGAGCACCAAAGCCCACTGAAAGTTCTGCTCCTTGGTTTGACTCCTGTAAGCAGCTCCTCCACTGTAGTCTCAGCCAGTCCTCACAGCTGATCAGCCTGGAGGTCAATCCCTCCCAGTGACACCAGCAATAATCAAGGCTCAACTACAATTGGACAGTGCCTACAGCCCACACAGGGGCACACCTGGAGCACCCAGCTTGGGTGACTAGGGAGGCTGTGCCATTAGGCCCAACAGGATATCTACCATACAAGGGCACTCTACCAAGTTCTGGAGAAATAGCAGCTCTACCTAATACACAGAAACAAGTATAGGGAAGCAGTGAAAATGCAGAGACAAAGGAACAGGTCCTAAATGAAAAAAAGAGGAGAAATCTCCAGAAAAGGAACTAAACAAAATGGAGACAAGTAATCTAACAGATGCAGAATTCAAGATAATTGTTATAAAGATGCTCGAGGAATTTAGTGAGAACTTCTTAAGCTGCTACCCCAGCACTAGAGTTTCATATCTTGAAACATGAAAAAGGACATAGAAACCATAAAAAATAACTAGTCATGTGGCTTAGTGGTTGAGCATCAACCCATGAACCAGGAGGTCAGGGCACAAGCCCAAGTTGTGGGCTCAATCCCCAGTAAGGGGCAGGCAGGAGGAAGCCAATCAATGATTCTCTCTCATCAATGATGTTTCTGTTTCTCCCTCTTTGAAATCAATAGAAATATATATTTTTAAAAAGAACCAGTCAGAAATGAAGGATATACTAAATAAAATGAAAAATAATTTATAGGGAATTAATATTAAAGTAGGTGAAACTGAGAATCAAATCAGCAATTTAGAGTACAATCGACAAAACAACAACAAAAAACAACAACATTAATCAGGTAGCAAAAAGAAAATTAAAAAAAAAATAAAGGTAGTTGAGGAGCTTCTGGGACAACTTTGAGTGTATGAACATTCACATCATGAGGGGTGTCAGAAGAAGAAGAAGGAGAGCAAGAAATTGAAACCTATTTGAAAAAATAGAAATGACAGAAAACTTCCCTAACCTGGTGAATAAAGTAGACATACAAGTTCAGGAAGCCCAGAGAGTCCCAAACAAGATGAGCCCCATATCTAGACACATTATAATTAAATGCCAAAGATTAAAGACATATGCGATTTATCAAGATGATCACTTAGTAAGTTATATAATATCTAATCACTGGGTATACACATTAAACAAATATAATATTGTATGTCAACTTTAATTGAAAAATAAAAATGATTTTAAAAATAAAGTAAAACAAAAGAGTTGAACTAGTCTATATTTAAGGTCCTTTCTAGCCCTAAAAATTATTTTGTTACTGCTTCAATTTTAGCAAAATGGGTTCACTGATTGGAAATATCAAGGATGGATTTTGTGGAATGAAAGACCTGTCCTTTAGGAAATGATTTGGTTTAAATTATGTTAATTTTTAGACTGTTTCTATCATTAGAAAGTATTATCAATCCCAGATTGGTCTTTCTCACATTGATGTTTCTCTCTTTCTCTTTCTCTATACCTCTCTTCCTCTCACGCTCTAAAATCAATGGAAAAAATATACTCAGATGAGCATTAAAAACAAAACAAAATTGAAATAATTAATCGATTCACCATTTGACAAGTGAAACCCTACACTGTTGCTTCCATACAGAGGTGCCCTGTGTTTTTAGATGACAGGACATAACAGGATACTGGGAGAAATTTGAACCTAAAAGCCAAATATGGTGATTATTTATGCTTATGATCTGGTTGTCATCATAGCAACTCAGTCAAAGTTTGGGTCCTAAAACTTGAAATCAGCTCCTTGCCCACTTTTCCTCTTACTCACTGCTATGGGGAAGATATTTCCAGAGAAAATGTCTGCCAAGAGGTGTTGAGAACATTAGTTTTATTATCACCACCACTACCACCCCATCATCATAACTACCACAACCATCACCACCATCATCCACCACTACCACGAACAAAATGTCTTTGCCAAATGTCTAATTATGTAGCCTGCTTTGCCAGGCCGTGTGCAAATTAAACTATGCACGTTGTCTCTGGCTTTTGTGAACTTGAATGTAAAGTGCGAAGACTGGCACAAACACCTATACTATTTTTACTTACAATACTTGATTAGAACTCTTTTGAATTGCACAATAGTACCCTTGGCAATATAATATGAAGAAAACAAGGCTTTATCACTTTAGATAACCTTCAGTCAATTAATGATTACTGGTTATTTCCTTTAGTTTGAGAATGAGCCCCAAGTTGGATTTATATTCCTTCCCAAGCCCTAAAAGACCAATAGCAACATAATCATCACACGTTTGTGAATAAATATAAACAGGAGAGAGATTATATCGCCTTCAATTTTTAATTGACTTTGCAATCCAGTGGATGACAGCCTTTATTATTCTATTACTATTAATTACTTATAAATACTTACACAGCACCTAAGTCAGTTCATTTGTAACTTCTAAAGGCTGCAGTAAAAACCCCTTTCTCCTTATCTCATTTATCTTTTAAGTAACAGCTCTAAAGTTATTCTTTTTTCTAGCCTCATCCCCATTTCTTCTCACTCCCACATCACTCAGTCTTGGTATCTAGTATAAACTTTACTTCCTTTTGGTAAATTTGACTTTCATGCTTCCTGGTGTCCATCATCCATGTCCCTCCATTAGATTAATAGCACCTGATTCCTATATATCTTCATCAAGCCAAACTTGTTAAATAATCTCATATACTCTCATGAGAACATTAAGTTGTAAGTAGGTAAACATGTACAATGTACATAATTCATAAAGTACAAATAACTATACAGGAAAAAGTAAAACTGACTCCCACCTTGGACCCTTACATTTAAACTCCTCCTCATAAACAACCTCTATTCTTAGTTTCTTAATACTCAAATAGATAATATGTGATAGATGCTGTCCTTTACCTTGCTTACTTCATTTATGATATTTGGAAAATTGTCCCATTTTAATACATTCATTCTTATTAAATGCTATTCTGTTTTTTAAGAATTTGACTGCATGGATGTATCCTAATTTGAAAAATAAGTTCTCAATCAGTGAACATCTTTTACTTTTATAACCAACTAGTGGCCCAGTACACAAAATTCATGCTTCGGGGGAGGGTTGGGGAGGGAGGAATGTCCTTCAGCCCAGCCTGCACCCTTTCCAATCTGGGACCCCTCGAAGGATGTCCTACTACCAGTTTACAGGGATCGGGCCTAAACCAGCAGTCAGACATCTGTCTCACAATTTGGGACTACTGGCGCCTAACTGCTCATCTGACTGCCTGGCTGATTGCTCCTAACCACTCTGCCTGCTGGCCTGCTTGCCCCTAATGCTGCCTCCAACCTCGCCAGCCTGATCACCCTCAACTGCCCCCCCAGTGCCAGTGTGCTCACCCCCAACTGTCCCCCTGCTGGCCTGCTGGATCCCAACTGCCCCCCTGCTTGCCTGCTCAGCCCCAACTGCCCCCTCTGCTGGCCTGCTCAGCCCCAACTGCCCCCCCTGCTAGTCTGCTCACCCCCAATTGCCCCCCCCTGCTGGCCTGCTCAGCCCCAACTGCCCCCCCTGCTGGTCTGCTCACCCCCAACTGCCCCCCCTCACTGGCCTGATCACCCACAACTACCCTCCCCTCTTGGCCTCTAACTGCCTCTACCTTGGCCCTGCCACCATGGCTTTGTCCAGAAGAACATTGGAAGATCTCCTAGAAGGTCTCCCAGTCTAATTAGCATATTACCCTTTTATTAATATAGACACTACAGTGAATAGTCTTCTACAGACATTGTTTTGTCAGTATGTCTGTAGAATAAGTTCCTAGAAATAAAATTATTAGGTCAAAGATTATCTACACTTTTATCTTGATAAATACTACTAAACTAGAGGCCTGTTGCAGAAAGATTCCTGCAAGAATAGGGCTTCCTGTGACCATCTTCATTGCTCCACCTGCTTTCCTCCCTTCTCCGCTGCCCTGCTTGCTTCTCTGTAGCTTTACTTCCTTCTGCAGTGCTTGGCTTCCTTCTACACTGTCTTCAGTCTTCACTCTGTGCCTGGATATGCAAATTAACCACCACCTTGGTTGGGTTAATTGCATACTCGCTCCGATTGGTTGATGGGTGTGGTTGTGGGTGTAGTGGAGATACGGTCAAATTGCATGTTTCTCTTTTATTAGGTAGGATGGCTCTTTATGGGTTATATCAATTTACACTCCCATAAATAGGTATATGAAAGTACCTAGTTCTCACTGGTCACAATTACATTTACCTTTGATGGTAGTTTTAAATTTTTTACAATAAATTTTATTTTTATTGAATTTATTGGAGTGATATTAATAAAATTAGAAAGGTTTCAGTTGTATAATTCTATAACACATCATTTGTATATTGTATTATGTGTTCACCATGCCCCCCCAAGTCAAGTCTCTTTCCATCACTATTTATCCCTCCTATACCTTCTCCTACCTTATCCCACCCCACTACTTTCCCTCTGGTAATCACTATAATGTTGATTGTCTATGAGATTTTCATTTCGTTTTTGCTTAATCCATTCATCTTTTTCACTCAGCCTGCCTACCCACTCTGATAGATGTCAGTCTTTTCTCTGTATCTATGAGTTTGTTTCTATTTTATTAATTTATTTTGTTCATTAGCTTCTACATATAAGTGAAATCATATGGCACTGTCTTTCTCTGACTGGTTTATTTCACTTAGCATAACACACTACAGGTCTACCCATGTCATTGGAAAAGTTAAGATTTCCTTCTTTCTTATGGCTGAGTAGTATTCCACTGTGTAAATGTACCACAGCTTTTTGACCCATTCATCTACTCATGGGCACTTAGGATGCTTCCAAATCTTGGATATTGTAAATAATACTGCAATGAACATAGGGACATATACGCTGAGTGGCCAGATTATTATGATCTCTGAATACATAATAATCTGGCCACTCAATGTGTGTGTGTGTGTGTGTGTGTGTGTGTGAGTGTACCATATTTTCCGGCGTATAAGATGACCCCCAACTTTTCCAGTTAAAATATAAAGTTTGGGATATACTCGCTGTATAAGACTACCCCTCTTCCAATGCACACCAAATAAAAATTTAAAAAATATCAGATTTGATTTTGACCCCTGACTTTTGAGAAGATTTTCCTGGGTTAAAAAGTCATCTCATATATATATGAGGCCCAGGGCATTAATTTGTGCATGGGTGGGGTCCAGCCAGCCTGCCCAGGGAGAGGGAACATGGGCAGTTGGCTGGGCTGCCACCGCTGGTCAAACTCTTGGTCGAGGGGACAATTTGCATATTAGCCTTTTATTATATAGGAGGATATACACTGAGTGACCAGATTATTATGTATTCAGAGATAATAATCTGGCCAGTGTATATTGTTTTGAATTAGTGTTTCAGGTTTCTTTAGAAATATTCTCGAAGTGGAATCACTGGGTCATAAAGTAGTTCCATTTTTTATTTTTTTGAGGAAACTAATACTGTTTTCCACAATGGCTGCACCAATATGCATTCCCACCAACAGTGTGCAAGGGTTCTCTTTTCTCCATATCCTTAACAACACTCGTTTGTTGATTTATTGATGGAAGTCATTCTGACAGGTGTGAGGTGATATCTTACTGTGATTTTAATTTGAATCCCTCTGATGATTAGTGATGTTAAACATTTTTTCATATATCTATTGGCCATCTGTATGTCCTCTTTGGAGAAGTGTCTATTCAGGGCCTTTTCCCATTTTTTAATTGGATTGTTTGGTATATTTTTGGGGGGAGGTTTTTTTTGTGTTGTGTGTGTGTGTGTGTGTGTGTGTGTGTGTGTGTGTGTGTGTGTGTTGAGTTGTATAAGTTTTTTATAAATTTTGAATATTAACCCCTTATTAGATGTTATCATTGGGGAATATGTTCTACCATTCAGTGAGTTGTATTTCATTTTGTTGATTGTTTCCTTTGCTGTACAAAACTTTTTAAGTTTGATGTAGTCCCATTTGTTTATTTTTCTTTTGCTTCTCAAGAAGATATGTCAGAAAAAAAAATAGTGCTATGAGAAATGTCTGAGATTTTACTGCCTGTTTTATTTTAGGATTTTTATGGTTTTGAGTCTGACATTTAAGTCTTTAATCTTGATGGTAGCTTTTAATTTGCACTTCTCTAAATATAAGCAAGTTTGAGCATCTTTTTGTTTGTTTAAAATCCATTATATTATGTTTTCTGAAGAGTCCTTTGCCTCTTTTTCATTGCATTATTGATCTTTTCCTAAATTATTTGTAGAAGCTCTTTATATATTAAATAAAATCACCCTTTATATTTAATATATGTTGCAAATATTTTCTCCTTTTTATCATCTCTCTCTTTGCTTATTTTGTATTTTTTTATCAGAAAACATTTGTTTTTGTGTTGCTGAATTTAATTAGTTTTAAAGGAGTCTACATTTTGTATCTTTCTCAGAAAGGCTTCATCCACCAAAGATTTTTCTCATACATTTTATTTCATTTTTAAAATATAGGTATTTGATACATCAGGGATTTATTTGAGGGTAAAGGTAGGAGTAAGGATCCAGCCTTATTTTTTCCAGATGGTGGTGTTCCACCTGGAAATTATCCTTTTCCAACTGACTTGAAATAATCACTTTTATCATTTATTGGTTCCCATATGTATTTCTGACTTCCCTGATCCATTCCTCTAATCATATACCTCACTGGATGCCCTTCTTTATATATCATGCAGGGAGCACCTTCTTGTACCTAGCAGCAGTAAGAGTGTTCTAAGAACATCTTTGCAAGTATCAGAATCTGAAGCAATTTATCTCCCAGGGAACCCGCAGTCTCTGCACTGAACAAATCAATTTAGCAAATAAATCATCCTTCAGCATAAAGGACCTGGCACGTAGCTGCAAGGTTCCTGCCCAAAGGAGGTAGAGGTGTCTTGTATGCCTCCAACTTGGAGGTTTTTAGCACTGTTTTTATTTAACCAGCTAGCACACATGAACAAATAGCACCTTGTCACCAGGCAGTGAGGAAGCTGAGAAGTTTGGGATACATATAGAAGAGTATATGGCATCAGCAATGAAAATGATAAGGTCATTTCAATGGTTTTTTAATGTTTTATTTTTAAAATATATTTCACTGTGGTTTTTTTTTTTTTACAGAGAAGAAGGGAGAGGGATAGAAAGTCAGAAACATCGATGCAAGAGAAACATTGATCAGCTGCCTCCTGCACACCCCCTATTGGGGATGTGCCCGCAACCAAGGTACATGCCCTTGACTGGAATTGAACCTGAGACCCTTCAGTCCACAGGCCGACGCTCTATCCCCTGAGCCAAACCAGTTATGGCTCAATGGTTTTTTTAAAGCTCAGATTCCACTGTGCCATCCATTAAGAGGGTGTGCTCCAGAAGTGACTAAGGTGTAAAAACTTTTCATTAAGTGCCCTTCAAAATCATCCTTATGTACTATTTAGATAAGGTTGAAGAAGTAGAGACGGTTTACTTTAATATAGTTAGATGGCTCTGTCATCAACGTGTGGGAGATTTGCTGGCCTATTTCCATAGATCAAGAACTCTGGGAATGAAAGAGCTCTGAGGGACTCAGCCTGTTGCCTCCCAGTGTCATGTGATTATTCTTTAACTTATAAGACACCAGACACCTAAACACACTGCCCTTGAAAAATGTGGCAGAGGATGGGATGCTTTGTGTAAGAAAATACAAGTATTCAGACTGACTCTGGGCAGCTGATATGGGGAGGCTGTTTTTGCTTTTAAATTGGCCTGAATTCAATAGAGTCCTAGATATGTAAGAACTGCAGAACTCTCAGGTGGAAATATAGCCCCAGTGGCAGCAAAGCCTCACAGACATTGATGCACAGGAGTTGAACCTGAAGTTTCTACTGCTGATCTGTAGTTTGTGCCTCACAATGAGACTCATTTACTAAGTATCTGACCTAAAAATACAACTCGGTTTAAGAGGAATTGATGAAAATGAAAACACACTATGGTCATTGAGAGAACACAGTATCCTTGAAACTATGGAATTCTGCATGAAAATCCTAAGTTAACCTAACATTTCTATGAGGCCTGACTTGGAGCAATATTTGGGTCCCTTACATGAGTAAAAGTTGAGTCTCTCATAAAAGTGTTGAAAGCAAAACTTAGAATCACAGGTTCAAGTAATATAAATATGAAACCAAAATTAATATGACACCTGATGTTATAATTACTGAGAAGTATTCAGTGAATTAAATATCAATATTCTCATGGGTCAAAAAAAAAACATACACACACACACACAATCACTAACACTTGGCCTGTAAAGGCACATGTTAAAATGAGTGTTTATTAAACTGTTACTGTATTTTAGAGGGTACATTATTTTATAAAACCCAATATCCTGACATAATGAGCTGAATTTTTTTAGTCCTTTAGGAATAGGAAGAAGGTTGTCAGCAGGAACACACCACAATTATCGCCAATCCAGATGTATAGCTCAATAGGTAGAATTATCAAAGGACCAATTGTGCTCAGATGAATAGGCAACTTAGAACAGAAAATGACAGAGGGGTTCTATTAGAGTCCTGCTTTTCTTGAAAGAACCTTTAATATATGCTTCACCTTGTCTGTCCCTATCAAGGTCTCTGGTTATACCAAGTGGTAGATTACTGCAAAGCTTCCATTTTACTTATAGCTAAGACCACCTTTCTTTTCTAGCTGTCATGCAAAGACCCTTTTGAAGTGTACCCATTTCCCCCTGCACTTCTGACTTCTTCTTTCTCCTTTATTTCACACCACTTCCTTCCCCCCACCTTCATTCTATGACAACCTGTCGGTGATGGTTGCTGCCTATTTTAATGCTTACTGATGGCCAAGTCTTTGTGACTCACACTCCTAAGAATCAAGAGTCTATATTAATTCCTCTTGTTTGGGTAGAAAAACACCAAACAGAGCATGCCAACTTTCAATAGAAACCTGGGGCTCAAGTTCTAGCTCCAATCCTCTATCTGCCACTTGTTAGCTTAATGGATCTAGGCCAATCACTCCTAAAAGCCCAAGTTCTCTCAGATGGAAAATGAGGGGATTTGGACTAGATCCGTGACTTTGACACTTGTTAAATTATAAGCCTCAGTAAATAATGTATCACACACACACACACACATCTGAAATACAAGTTTAATAAAATAATACTTTATTTACTATGTAAGATGTACTTTGACCTATTCTATTCTTGCATAAAAAAACAAAACCAATACAAGCTGGCCACACCCCATTAAATTGGTTTCCTAACCACTAGTGAGTCAAAATGAGCCATCTGAAAAGCAAAGGCCAGATGATATCTGAAGTCCTTTCCAATTCCAAACAAGATGACCACAGATTGATGACTCAACCCCAACAGTCCACATTAGAACATTTTTATGAGCCCCGTTTTTGCCCATTGTGGTTTAAGACTCTGAGAACCTTCTGACAAATTCAGAAAAAAGCCCACTGTTGGCAGCTAAAGTCAAACCTAAGCCGAAGCACTGTCCCTCTGGAGACAGCTCTGGCACCTGACTGTGGACCCGGGCCCAGCACCAGCTGCCTCACAGCGACTCCCTTCTCCTTTAAAATCATAAGTATAAGCACGATTAAGATAATTTCCCACCCTTAACCCAGAAAGCTTATAAAAATACATCAGTCGACAATTTAAAATATATCTCTGTGATTTTTGCATTGAGTGCAAATATGTAAATAATTCACGTGCATATCCTATCTCAGCTAAGTATGGCCAGTGGGTTGCTTATTCCCAGGGGATGAGGCAGCAGAAGGAAATTACCTAGAACCTGGCATTGGCCCCATTCACTGGGGTGGGCGAGGCATGGGAAACTGACCAGGTTGTGGGTGCTGACAGAGCAGGTTTTAGCTCCCTAAGCAAAGCACAGCATTGAAAGGGTAGGAAATTGACACTCCCCAGTCTAGTAAACACTGGCCATCTTGGGCAGTCCAGGAGAAAGCTGCCCACAGAGGTGCCAGCTGGGCAACAGTCAGGCATTCAGTAAAGCAGGGATCAAGAAGGCCTGCCCGTGGACATCAGGTCTGAGCAACAAGGTGTTCTGGGCCCTGAGAAGCGAGTCTGGCAGGAGCATAAACAGAGCCTCAGGAAGATGGGCCCAGGAGACAATTCACCTGCAACGCTCAGCCCTAAGCCTGTGAGCATGATGTGAAGCACAAAGCTCAGAAAACAGACACAACTCCTGCCCTCAGCTGGGGACTAAAGGTCCGTCCTGGCTGGAACAGATTGCATATGAATACGCTATGGGAACAGGCTGGGACTGCAGGTGGAGGTTGAGCACCCAGCAGGGAAGAGTGGACAACCATGAAGGCTGGGAAGTCAGTCACAGATTTTCAGTTCTTCATTCCTTGATGGGTATATTTTCCAAAACCCACCAGCATATCAGGCTCCAGGTGAAAGGTAGCTCAGTGATGATCAAATGTGGCAAGAATATCATTTTTACCCCCCAAAGACAGTCCTGTGCAAATGTGTTCCCAAACAATAGAACATCTCAAATTAAAATAGCATAAAAGCTCTATTTCTAGCTAATATTTTCACATAATAAATTCCAAATTTAATTGAATTGTACCTGCCACAAACCCAAGTTGTTCAACCAAATGCAAAATAGTTATGCAATATAGTCATGAATCACTGAGGCACTTGCCAAGGCGTTCTCCCATCTGGACACAGGTCCAGCTAACACGGGCATTATGTATATGTCTTCTGTCAAGTACCCTTTTGCGCAACCTCAAAAACTCTACACATTTAGCCAATTCTTATGGCTCTTAACCCTAATTCATTGAGGATGCAAAGAACAACTCTTTTTTATCCAAGAAGCAAAATGACAAGCCATCTTTGATTTCACAATTAAAAAAAAAATCACTACCAAATCCAAAGAAACAGCTCACTCACAAGTCACGTGGAGCTTAAAGTTCTTCTTTGATCACTATTTTGTGAGCAGAGAAATTTCTTCCAAACAAGTTCTTGGAACTCTTGAACAACTAAAAAAACAGTTTTAAATCTTGTTACTAACATTGGGCAAAAGGCAAAGCTACCTAAATGTCTAAGCTAACTTAACTCTAGATATGTAGAGTAAATTTTTAAAAAATAGTCATCGACCATCATGCATACATTTGAAGTTCTCCTAAATTTGGAATATCAAAGTTTAACTTTAAATTACCATATTCTCCTTTATTGCTCAGGACTCTCAAATCTTTTAGAGTTTGGGTTGTTTCCTATACATTCCAATTATTCCTGGTCAGTCTTATGTGCAGCACCTCTGTGGCTGTTCATATCAAGTAATTCTCAGCAAGGCATTGGCAGGTTTTTGATGCCTACATGTCTGGGGCAGATCATGAAAACTTAACTACTAAGAAAAGTTTCTTGATTGTTCATCCCATCTCAAGACCATGCTTCTAACAACTTCTCTACCATCTCACCCCAAATTGCAAGAGTTTTGCAACTTACTCTATGGCGTTTTCCACTCTGGGTAAAGCTCTCAGTTTATTGACCTCTTTTTAAAGGCCTGACTCTCAGATGTGTTCTCCCGGCTCCTCCACGTTAACCACCAAGGAGACACCGTTAGCACGTTAGGCTATTTTTGCCTCTGCTGAGAGAGGAACTTCCTAATCTTTGCCCTGAGCCTATGGCTGGTGGATGGTCTGTCACAGCATGTTAGGTAGACGTGGTGAGTGAGTATTTTATGTTGCAACACTCATCAGCACTGCTTGATATTACTCAGGCTACAGGCGAGATGGGCATCCAGGTATTGATCGAGGCCAGTGCCTTCTTCATCAGGACCCACCCTGGGGAATGAAATTTGGATCCTCCCCAGGTTATGCCCCCTCGCCATCTCCACTGCTAATGCTGTGCCTGGTGCATACTGACCACCAGAGAGGAAACTGTTGAATAGACCTTCAACTTTCCTTTGGAGGTTGTCTGTTACTCTCCAAGTTCCTTCTCTGGTTCACTGCCATACCTAATTTGTGTCTTATAATTGATTATGCCACTGGGTCTTTCCAAGAGACTCCAGCCTCAAGACTCTTAACTGCTTCCCCAAAGTCTCAGGCTTCTCTGCTAGAGCTTGGTCCCCCAGAACACCCCAGAGGCAAGAAGCCTCAGCTCTGCCTTCTTGCCTGGAGGCCACTATGGTGCTATATCTCCAACCTGAATGGACACTTATCATCCTGAGTTCCACCCTCCTTCACCCATACTTGTTCATGAGTAACAATTGCAGAGCCTGAGAACTCAGGCTGATACCTACAAAGATTTTATCTGAGTAGGTAGAATGGGTCTTCATGCTTCTACAATATGGCCAATAGGAGGAACTCTATAACCCATGACTGTGGGATTGATGGATCCCCTGTTCCCATAGATCCAGGTGCTAAGGATGGCATGAAGGATGTTTGGCTGGAGGACATTTTTTTAAATGATGGTAAAACTAGAGGCCTTATGCACAAAGATTCATGCAAGAATGGGCCTTCCTTCCCCTGGCTGCAGGCATTGCCTTCGCTCCGACCTGAAGCTGCCTTTCCACCACCCAAAGGCCCCCAGCTGCTCTATGCCTGTGTATGCAAATTAACCCACCATTTTTATTGGGTTGATTTGCATGCTCACTCCTGATTGGCTGGTGGGAATCACAAAAGTACAGTCAATTTGCATCTTTCTCTTTTATTAGTGTAGATATACCCAACACACACACACACACACACACACACACACACACAAAATAACCCAACAAATTTACCATCCTAACCAATTTTAAGTGTATAGTCAGTGGCATTAAGTACATTCACATTGTTGTCAATCATCCCCACCAACCATCTCCAGAACTTTTTTTATTATGAAAAACAGAAACTCAGTAGCCATTAAACACTGACTCCCCATTCCCCTTATCCCCTACTCCTTGGAAACTACCATTCTATTTTTTCTTTTTGTGAATTTGACTGGATTACAATATTTGTCCTTTTGTGACTGACTTAGATCATTTGGAATAATGACCTCAGGATTCATCCATGTTGTAGCCTGTGTTGAAATTTCCTTCCTTTTAAGGCTGAATAATATTCTATTGCACATTTATGCCACATTTTATTTATCCATTCATCTCACCTTTTGGCTATTATGAACAATACTGTCATGAATACTGGTGTTTAAATATCTCTTAGAGAGTTCACTTTCAATTCTTTCAGGTATATATCCAGAAATAGAATTTCTGAATCATGTGGCAGTTGTATTTTTATTTTTTGAGGAACTACTGTACTATTTTCTGTAGAGACTGTACCATTGTACATTTGAAGAACATTTTATAGCAATGCTTTACTGCTCCCTTTAGCCATGGCCGAGTGGCCATTACTTCTTGCCTTAAAGCCTTGACAGTGAACTCCAGAAGAAATTTAAACTTCTTGTGTTCTGGAACCCAACTGGTCAATGTGAAACACACATTTCTGATTAGAAGGCACAGCCCCAGTCGTCTTGCCCCAACTTCCTGTTGACTATCAGCCAATGAGAACATTCTTTACCAGGCTAGCCCTGTTATCAACAAACACATGCACTGTGCCATAAATTCAGTTTGTTTTACAATTCCCAACAGCCCCTACCCAGGGCCCCTTCTTCCCTTATCTCACTGTTTGCCAAACTCTTCACAATTTATGTGTTTGCTTTTCTATTCTGCTTTCAGCCCTCTATGAGTTCCCTTTTCCCACCAGGTCACTGTATCCTTTTTGTCTCATATAAATTTAGTCTTCTCTGTCTAGGACTCGTTGACTTCTACTTTCTGATTCCCTGGGCCTATACTTCTTCTCTTCCCTCTGGCACCAGCTTTTTAATCTCTCGGCCTCCTACCTCAAGTAATTTGTCAAGATCATGTCCTTGCAATTTGCAACTTATTCATTTTCATTCTCTGTGTTTCTTTAGCACAGTCTTTAGCTCTGTCACGGCATATGTCCCAGCTTTGTGGTCTTTTGCTGGAGGAGAACTATTAAGTTCCCTTTGTCCCCATAGTCTGTGTGCTGAGTGTGCATTCAATGAGAGAGGCTAACTAGCTCCATAGTTGCCCAAATGAAAGAGATGGCAGGTGGCATGTGTGCCCAGGCACATAAGTGAGGGAGAAAGTTTAGAGGTTTGGGCTGAAATAGAAAAAGGGAGAGTAGAGGCTGAGGGTATGTTAGGAAGATGTGATGTTTGGGAGACCAATAGAGAGGAAACCTTGGCCATGGCAGGAGAGGAGACAGGCCTAAGGAATGGTGCCAAGAAAGTGGGTATTTGAAGGCAGTTGTGCAGGTGCACAGAGGAGAGAAGGGCAAGGTGAGGGTTGAAGGAGGGGTGTGTATGTAGCAAACAAGCAAATAACCATTATAATAACCCAGGGGAGTGATAACAGGGATTCGAATAACCAGAAAAGTAAGAAAACAGGCTCATAGACACAGAAAACAGACTGACAGTATTAGAGGGGAGGATGTGGGGGGCTAGGTGAAAAAGGTGAAGCGATTAAATAAACAAATAAAAACCTCGTAGACATAGGCAATAGTACGGTGATTACCAGAGGGAAAGAGGGTATGGGCGGGGATAGAAAAGAGTAAAGGAGAGATAACTGGTGATGGAAGGAGACTTAACTTGATGTGGTGAACATGCAATACAATACACAGATGATGTATATAGAATTGTATACCCAAAACCTACATAATTTGATTAACCAATGCCACTCCAATAAATTCAATTTAAAATAAAATGGAAAAAGAAACATAAGGGAAAGTAAAGGGAAATTTTTTCTAGGAAATATGTCCTGCGGCAGCAGTATTGGCCAACTCATCGATTATATAAGGAATCAGAGATGAGTCAGCATTAGTCAACGACGCTGGCCCTGAATTCTGGAGACAGAATGGTCGTTCCTGCCGTAATGAGGAGGTTGAACATGGCAGAGGGAAAGAAAGTTCCCTTTTTGCCACAGTCAAATGCATGAGACATTGGGTCCAAGGTAGCTTAGGAACCAAGCACTCTAAGGATGGCCCAGCAGTTGGGGGAGAGGAGAGGCTATGAGGCCCAGGCTGTGCTTGGAACCTGGAATCTCCGGCCTCTCAGCCTTTAGCCATCTAACATGGCATTTCCCATGTTGCGTCCCTTGGACCATTTCCAGTGACAATAATCATTACATGGAAAATAAAAGGGGGGTTTCCCTTGGTCAAACGCTGGAAACAGTGGGTTGATCAAAGGAACACAGGTCTCTTTATTGCAGGACTTCTTGAAAACTTTCATATAATAACATGCTTGAGAAACCTCCAAGTGAGAACTTTAGCGTTTGACTTTTATTTGTTGTTTTCCAAAATGTCTCTTGGGACTAGAATATATAGAGAACAGGCTTTGAGAGAAAACATGGATCGTTAGAAAGCAACATTTTATTCCCAAAGAATTCCATGTTAAAAACAAAAAAGGCCATTGACAAGAAGAGTTTACTTCACCATTGTGAATTATTAATGTTGCAACCAATAATTACTAATTCCCCCCACTTCCAAGTGTGTGTGTGTGTGTGTGTGTGTGTGCGCGCGCGCCACTTGGGAGCCCTGGGAAAACACTGCAATGCTTTGTCTCTTTATTCTTTGTATTCCCATACCTTTCTTGCATTCTGCTTCTTATCCCCATCAAACAACCACCCCAATTGTGCTTACTGTGTATTTTTGGGGTACATGTTCTTTGCAAACGGTGTATCCTTATTTTGTGTGCATTATCTTTAGCTTATACCAATAGTCAATCTCGTTATATTGGTTAGTGTGTTCACTGAGCACTGTGTTTTCTAGATCCATCATGTCTCTGTCCACCCCCAAGTCTATTGCTTCCAATTACTGCCTGTCCCTGTGCAGTGTATCTCCACCCGTCATACCCGTCCACTCTCCCAGAAGGTGACACATGGTGGCTTCTGGCAAATAACATTGCAGTGGACAAACTTTTAAAGGCCTTTATGGACCTGTGCACAAATTCTATGGGCTAGAGATTTTGCTTTTATGACTGTAAGAGACACATATCTTTGTTCCCTGGAGCCACTTTCATAGTACATGTTATTGATCCATAACAGTTTCCTAGTCCTCTATATGGGTCTTGTCCCTTTAATACAGTATCTCATGTGACCATCCCAACAATCCTGTGAGTTTGGCTGGGCTGATCACATTATCCTCAATTTATATGTAAACGTAAGTGACTTTAATTGGGGAATGATAGTTTAGTAAGAGGTGAGCGTAGGACTGTGTGGGTTCTCCTTATTAATCCAAAGCCTTCCCTTATTATTGTTCCTTGGACACTCTTAGCACTCCTGCCTTAGGACATGGGCCCTGACACTAGGTCACATTATGTGTTGATTGTCCTGTTCTCCTGTTAGAATGCAAGCTCTGTGAGGACAGGGACTCTGTCTCTTCTTTGTTCTCATTTCCCCAATGCCCAGAAGTGACATATGAAAGGTGCTTAGTAAATATTTGTCGAATGATGAAAAGAACCATTCAGGATAGATATGTCCCCAAGGAAACCTCAAACAGGAAGGTCTTGTTGTTTTGCTGATTTTGGCAATGAATATTATTTCCCTGGGACATATGGAAAGGAATTGGGGAAGTCTGTCACCTAAAAATCAAGGCTTTGAGTGGCGGGGTCTGTAATCTCTCCCCATCAGTGCTCCATCAATTCAGCAGTCAGCCCACAAAAGTACAGTCAGTTTACTACCATGTCAGGCCATCTCAGATCCACAGGATAAGGGAAGGGTCAGTTCTGAAGAGCTGCCAGTTGGGCTCCACTCATTCAGGTCACACCTCAGGCTCTTGTTGGGCTACTATCTCACACCTCTTTCCTAGCCTGACTCCGGGGTTGGCCTAGGATGCCAAAAAGAGCACCAGATTAGGAACCAGAACTGGCTTCTGGTCTCAGCTCAGCTATTCCTAGCCAAGGGACTAGAATCATCATCCTTACCTTTAAAACACACTTGAGCTCCTGCCTACCTCGTAGGTCTGATGTGAGAAAGAAACTCTCGCTCTGTCAGTGCAGCCCGCCCAAGGAGCAGGGGTTCTATTCCTGATTCCTCCCATCCCAGCACCCTGCAGCCGGTCCCTGGCCAGCACAGGTTAGCTTCACTAGTCCCACACATGGAGCCTCAGAAAAGCGGGGGAGGAGTTTCTCTGGCCTCTTCCACCCACTCCTGGCTAAGGGGAAGCTCTAGGGCAATGACACATGTTCTGGGGGCACACACACAGCCGTCACCTCACCGCGTTGGACCCACTTTCCTATAAAATGAGGGGTTTGAGCTAGAGTTTTCATCTTAAAGCTTTCTTCTGTCTCTCAAATACCATGATCTATGCTTTAGTGTCTCTTTTTTTCTGCTTCCTGTGTCTCCCCAACAGGGTCTAACATTCTTTTGCCATTAAATTCTCCTTTCTTCAAAGTTACCCATCTGGGCTTGCTAACACCTGACCCGGGACAGTGCCCTCCTCCCATGGCATGGGGCTCCTCCCCTGGCTGCACTGTCGCTTCAGAACTGGTTCTAGCTTTTGTCAAGCCCTTCAATTCATATTCTGAGTCCACATATCATTTGGGAAGAAGAGATTTTGCCATATATTGTCTTGCACGTATTCTATGCAATAGCCCCCCCCCCCTTCTCCCTGTGGCAAGCACGTGTGCGCGCGCGCGCGCACACACACACACACACACACACACACACACACACATACACACACACACACACACACACACACACACTTCCCTCCAGTGCCTGAGAATCTACATGCCTGCGCATCACTGTGTAGGCACAAATACGCAGAGACAGCCAATGACTATTTTAATGTTTCTTTGTCCCTGTGGTGCCATCTAACTATTTATTTAGTGGTTTGATGCCGTTTGCATCAACAACTTTGCCTTATAGGCTGTTCTTCATGTTTATGCTTCTTACTGTGAAAAAAATTGCTTGCCTAACATCTGTTCTGAATCTGCTTTTTTAAAATGTTGTTATTTATCTATTCCCTATTGAATTAAATTTGCGCCAAGGACAGTAACTGGAATTGGAATCTTCAGTGTCCTCCAGGATTCCTGTATACTTCAATACATCTCTTAATTACTCTCTTTTTGCTGTTATGAGATATACATATTTACCCATGTTCTTGCAGGGAGATTGGCTTGTAGCTTACCTCTGCCTGTCCCCGCGGGGGAATACGTGTTATTAACTGAATAAATTAAATGGGCACGTAGAGTGGAGAGGTTTTTCGTTATAGGTTTGTTTCAGATAATTTTCCCCTGGCTGCCCAATTCCCACCTTGAGCCAGAGCTCTGGTCTGGAAAAAGCTTTAATGTAGCTTGATATCATCACAACGCACCAGGACTAGAGGGGTCACTGTGTGTTAGACAAAGACACTCTTCCAGGCTGGTTTGTGTGAAATTGGACCGGAATCCTCATTAACCCCCTACTCCCATCTATGTGGGACTGAGCAAGCATATTCCCAGCTGTAGCCCAGAAGGTCCCTAAAGAAGGGTGGTGAGACCTTCTTTTATACCTGACACTTGGGAAACCTACCAGGTGTAAGACTATGACCTGAGACTCAGGGGCTGGTACAAAGTCACTAAGTTCTAACTCCAAATGCAGTGCTCACTCTGGGAGAGGGAGGAAGCCCCTCCCTCCTCTTTAGGACCTTTCCCACACTTATCTCAGGGTCTGTGTTCATGTCTTCCAATGCTACAAAGACAGAGAGGATGACTTCCTCCAAGTCTGGAAGAATTCACTGCTGGCACCACTCCAGACATAGTCCACTCAACAGATATCTAAGCTTCGCTCTGTGTAGAGTACTAAATTGATGGCAGTGGGAGAGACTACCCCTCCCTTCCAAAAGAGTATAATTCATGTCTCTTTTCCTGAAGAAATTTGGTATCTACTTTAGAAGAAACACATGAACATAGGCCAAGTTGCCCAAGAATGCCAAGTAATCATTGTCTGAAAACCACATGATTGAACCACCAACCTGAAGCCACAAATTTGATTGGATCATGGGCCAGTGAAGGCAGAGAAGGCTTCTAGGAGAAGACAGTACTTGCTTGAGCAAGGTCTTGAAGGATGAATAACAGGGAGATAAGAGGGAAGAGGGAAGAACATTCTATATTGCACAGTGCGAGTAGACCAACTGTTTCAGAATGGACAGGGATTGGGTGAGTTTTGGAATGGCAAGATAAAGGCGAGTAAGAGAAACAAGGTTCTGAGGTTTCAAGTCTGGCTTCAAATCTGAAGAAACTGGGAATCAGGAGGATTGGAAGTGATTTCCCAGGACCAGAAAGGCAGACTCAAAACCATCCTCCCAATCACTCATATGTGCCCGTTGCTCTCTAGCTTCTTGGGGAGCTAAAGAGAAAATAAGACAGGGCTTTGTCCTAAAAACTCACAGAGTCTTAAGGAGCCTGTCAATCAAGAAAACAGAGTGAGATGCAAATTAACAGAGGAATGGAAAAAGTGCTATGGAACCTGAAAGGTCCATAGAAGAGGGGACAGATGACTGTCAGCCTTTTCCAAACTAACACAATGAAGACCAGAGGAAAAATCATATGCAAAGTTGGAGAAATACTGTCAACTTTGAGAGCCACAAATAACTATTTTTATAGCAACGATGAAGCTATGATTCCCAAACTATGTGCTAAGGCACCCCAGGGTGCCACAGTGAATTCATAGGGCTTCGTGGGATATTTTAAATATTCATGGGGAACACAGTGACATCTGTTGTTCACTTTGAGAACCATTTCCAAGTATGTGTATTTTTTCAAATGTCTACTAAGTTATTAGAACATGAATACTTATTAAGTTGTTCGGATTTAACTGCTTTAAAAATAAGAGTGTTAGGACTTCTTTTGGCCTTGGGGGGCTATGAAAAATTACTAAGCCATTAATGGTTCTGTGAATTGAGAAACTTTGGGAACCTTTTTGGAAGAGGAATGAGGCAGGAAGAGAGGGTGCAAGCTTTGGCTGGGCGCCTGGTATGGACCAAGAGGCTTGGACTAGCTGTTCCAATGGAGAGTTTTATCTGGAGTGGGACAACATGGTCATCTTCTGTTTTACAAAATTAGATTTGTCCTTGAAGTGGGAGTTGGTTTGGAGGTTGGGAGCCACTGCAGTGGTCCTAATGAGAGAGATGGGGGTGAACCCACAGCATTAGGACTAGCATGTCTATTTAAGTGATGGAACTCCTACTGCACACCCAACATGGCAGTAAATGTCAGGCATCAAAGAAAAACGGGACAAGAGCCCTGTGTTTAACACCCTCATAATCAAGTGGAAAGGCAGCCAAGGAAACAGACCATTACAACGAGTGGAGAGCTACTAGCAGTGAACCAGGCAAGAGAAGAAAGAGTATTGTTTCAGGAAGCTAGAGGGAACAGCATGTGCACAGATATAGAGGTGAGAGGTGGTTAGGTTTTCAGTAAATTGGTTGATCATCAGCACTGGCACTTGGGTGATGGGAAATAGGGAGGGAAGAGGCCAAAAGCAAGGCAGGGGTCAGGTTGTAAAGGATGCTAAAGACTTCCAAAGGGCTTGATGGTAACAAACCATTGAAGGGTTGAGATTTGCATTTGATAAAATCCTAGGTGGATAAACTGAGTTGGGGCCCACATGGAGACAAGCAGCTGATCAGATACACAAGCCAGAATGATGGATCTATAAATCTCTGAGTGGGAGGTCCAAAGTCCGGCAGGAAGTGGGCAGGAGACCCGCCAGTATGAGGGCAGGAGAACAATGCCAAACAGGCCCCAGGCAGTCCTGAGAGGAAAAGGGCTAATTAAGGGCTGATACTGTGCATCAAGCTCTAGAAGGTCTGTGAGCTCAGGGTGGGACCCCAGGCAGGCGTGTCCTGAGGTGTCTCTGGGCAGGTAATACATATCCCACTTGGAGTGACAGATGGGTGTCGTGGGGAGAAAGCAGCTCCCAGACTCCACGAACCTGTGACTCTGTCACTGGCTCCCCCAGAGAAGTGTCCCCAGAAGCTTGACTCTGTTCTGCCACTCATCTAACTCAAGCCACCCCTGCTCTGATGACAGACTGGACGGCATGATGCTTGAATGAGCCAAGAAGGGACAGATCTCCAGGACTCCTGGGGCCATGCTTGTCCACAGCACGGTGCGGGCTGCCCAGCCCAGGGGCAGCCCCGTGAAAGCCAAATGCCCTCGTGCTCCCAGCACTGGATTTCTGCTGAGCTTTTCACTCAGCTCCTGTGAAGTTGAGAGGCTCAGCCACTCACAGTTGAGCTTCAGGAGGCCATATTTCTCCACTGAGCTTCCTGCCACTTCTACATGGAGTGTCCAGGCTGGAGGTTAGACTTAAGGCCAGGACAACAGTCAACCTGCTTGGAGGTCAAACTGTCACCCAGGCAAGGATTTATCAGATGCTTGGTGCATAGTAGGTGTCAGAGTTGCTGGAGGTCCTCATTGGCCCTTCAGTCTTTACCTGGAAACCAGGTCTCCAGGCATGTTCAGAGTCTTTCTGTCGACATGGGGAGGGTGTTGACCTGCCACCCTCCCTGGTCTCCAGGGGCACTCCTAGCTCAGCTCCTTCATCCCCTATAACGTAGCACTTGCTGGTGTGGCCCACCCACTGGAGTGTGCAGGGCCCCTCGTTTTGATGGGAAGGTTATCATACTAAAACTTTACTGTGGGTCAAGCATTCTCCCGTTTCTCATCTGACCCACATAACAGCCTCTTTTATCAAAGAAACTGGCTCAGGAAAGCTGTGGTTTGCTCAAGGTGACACAGCTGCTAGCTCATAGGACAGGGCCTTGAACCCAAATCCCTGTAGCTGCACCACAGCCAACCTCCACCCTGAGGCTTGACAGAGGCAGTGGGAACAACCCAGTGACAAGCCTCTTTTTTCCCTTTTTTTCTTTTTCTTATTGCAAGAGTCACATGAACTCATTATAAACCACTAGAACACGAAAGAGATACACAATGTGAAAAGGAACAGTCCCCATAACTTCCTGCTCCAGATCCATGCCCCGTTAGCCAGCTAATATATCTTCCTCCAAATATTTTCCAGGAATATTATCCACAGCTCAATAAATGCTTGTTGAATGAACTAATAGAGAGACTACCATTTACTTACAGAACTATAGGGACCATTTCACAATGAGCTTTTCTAGTCAGCTGTGACATCCGGACACCCTTTCATGTGTGTGGCATAGGCAGAGGTTCTAGTGAGAGATAAGAAGATCTCTAGCTTGGTCACCCCAATTGGGGGACAGGCCTCTAGCTTGGTCACCCTGATGGAGGGCAGGCCTTCTGGAATGGGGCCAGGCAGCCACCAGGCTAACTAACACCAGCCATCTACCCACCTCAGTTCCCGGAAGGCAGCTGTGAACTATTTTGATTGAATCGACTGGTCAGTTTTTTTGGAAGAAAGAAAACTATGGATTAAGTCAAACAAGTGTTATTTTTATTTGTACAATACTTCACTGATTTGCCTCAATTTTCTCTTCAATCAGGTGCTTTGGGGTTATAGAAGCAAATTCTTATGTGCATAAATAAATAGAAAAGAATAATTGGCTGAGAAGTTTTTGCTCAGAAAGATTAGAGAAAGCAAGAACTTACCTTAGTCACTGGGCTGGTGTGGGGGTTCTGGCAGCTTTGAATTCCCACCTTCAAAGACACAGTGCACACAGTGGCTCCCTCCTCGTGCCAATTGCCCAGCCTGGGTGAAGAACTGAGGGCATAGAGGGCAGAGGGTCAATGGCAAGGGGCTCAGGCTTTGGCAGCTGTCAGGCTGGGATCAGGTCCCTATCTTCGGCAACTTACTTAATCTCTCTAAGTCTCAGTTTCCTAGACTGAAAAATTGGTATAAATCTACTCCATCCATTTTTTAATGAGGATGAAATGAGATAATAGGAGCAATGCATTTAGAACCAGGCCTGGCAGGCAGTGAGCATTCAATACACGCTCACCTGGGGGTTACCTCCAAGGCTCTGGAAAGTGCCCTCAGCCTTCTCCACTGACCAATTCCACGGGTATAGGATGTCTCTTCACACCCTATAGAAAGTTGACTTAATATTCAAAGACAATTTCACTCCCTTTTTAATTCACAGGAAATGTGAATTTAAAGCTACTGCAGCAAACTGCAGTGTCCCAGTTTCACTCCCATATTTCAGGGAGGAGGAGTGATGGGTGTTTATGGAGTTTGCCTGGGACGGTTTCCCAAGTGAGTGGCAGAGCTGGGTGACCCTGACCCAGCCTCCTGGGCTCCAGTGCCCATTGTTTCACACCTCAGGAAGCAGGAAGACACTGCCATCCATTCATATGCCTGTACACAACTGAACCGCTGCCTATGCCACGCACATGAAGTTCATTTTGAGGGGCAGAATGACATTGACATTAACAGGGTTGAGAAGAAATGGGGCACCATATTCGTCAGGACTTCAGGATAACAAGGATGGAAACCCAACTCAAGTGAACTCAAGTACAAATGAAAGTAAGCTTGGAGGACCCAAGGAAGACTGCAGGAGGCCAAAAGCCTTCAACCAAACTTTGTATGTACTTCCTCAACATTCTCTGTCCACCTGAAATCTCTGCTGGTCTCTGTTAGCAGCTTCTGCAGAGAGTTCTTCCCCCGGGGCAGAAAGATGACCACCAAGAGCACTAAATTAAAATATCCCAGGTTAGCAGCACCAGGAGAAAGAGTGTTCGCCCCAGCCTCCATGTACTCATCCCACTGAAGGATTCTGACTGGCCCTGACTGGGTCATGGGTCCACCCCGTGGACCAGTCACTGTTGCCAAGGAGGTGAGACACTATGATAGGCCATGCCTAGATGGTGAGTCCATTCTCATGCCCAGAGGGACAGAGTGCTATCACTGGCAGCAGCTCCAGAGTTGCCTGGAAGGAGGAGGTGCTACCTTGAGGAGAGCTGGGCAGACAAAACTGTGGAGCCAACCCAGGAACTGCAAAGGAAGCTCTGAAAAATGAACTTCATTCACACATTTTTCTTTTTAAGATCTTTCCAGGATCTCCTCAAACTATAGATGAGCATTTGTATAAATATAAATTCACGAGATTACACAATTTACATGTAAAATGGGGCCAGTTTTCTCAGGAGGTTCATAAACCAGCTCTGAAGCAATTCTAAAGGAATTGTGACAAAATGGTTTTTAGCATTAGCGATATTATGAGAAAAATACATAAAGACTCCCAAGATGCCCACCAGGGAGGACAACTTTCCTTTGAATGTAGGAGTATTATTTTGGGTTTTTGAAAATCCAGGCTATGTGTAAAATTATTTGGTAAAAATTAAATCAATACAAATATAGTATTACCAAAATATGCTTGTGACCCAATGTAAATGTTTTCCTTGTAGAATTAAGAACTCGGAAACAGGAATGGTGTGAACTTTGGTTAGATATGGAGCAGGGTTTTTTATTTGGGGTTTGGTGTCCCCAAACTGGGTATTGTTATCACATCAGGATCCCCTGGGAAACTTGTTAAAATGAGAAGAGACTGGGTCAGGTTGTTCGGGGACGGGGGAGAGGGCAGGCAGCCTTATTTTCTGAATGCTGGACAGATGGTTTTGACCAGCCACTGCCCTCGGACAGTGTTTCTTGGGGTGGGCTAGTATCTAGACATCAGAACCTCAAGAGCCTGTTAAAATGCATATTCTTGGGCCCTACCCAGGCCTCCCAGATCTGACTTGGTGAAGAGCAGAGCTACAACTCTATGGCCTATTAAGCTCCCAAGTGACTTTGCTAAAAATAATTTTTATTTTGAGACAATTATAGATTCCCAGAAAGTTGCAAAACAAAATATACAGAGAGGTCCTAGGGACCCTTTGTCCAGTTTCCCCCAATGAGAATTAGAGTACATTAACCAGCCTAGGAATTCGACTTTGGTATAATCCACAACACTTACTTGAATTTTATTAGGTTTATATGCACTTGTGTGTGTGTGTGTGTGTGTGTGTGTGTGTGTGTGTGTGTGTATGAAGGAAAGAGAGAGGGGGGAAGGGAGAGGGAGGGAGAGGGACAGGGAGAGGGACAGGGAGAGAGCATTTTATGCAAGTATATCACATGTGTAAGTTTGTGTAACCACCACTGCAGCCAATGTACAGAACTGTCCCATCACCACAGGGGTCTCTAGTGCTACCCTTTATACTATCAGCCACACCAACCCTTCTGTAATCTCTGGCAACTACTAATCTCTGCTCCAATCTCTATAATTTTGTTATTTCAAAAATGAAAAGGCCATGGTACATTTACACCATAAAATACTATGCAGCTGTACAAAAAGAAGGCTCTCATCCAGCCAGTGTTGCTCAGTGGTTGAGCAACGACCTGTGAACCAGGAGGTCACTGTTCGATTCCCTGTCAGGACACATGCCTGGGCTGTGGGCTCGATCCCCAGTGTGGAGGTGCAGGAGGCAACCAGTCAATGAGTCTCTCTCATCATTAATGTTTCTCTACCTCCCTCTCCATTCCTCTGTAATTAATTTAAAAAACATTTTTAAGAAGAAGAAGAAGAAGAAGAAGAAGAAGAAGAAGAAGAAGAAGAAGAAGAAGAAGAAGAAGAAGAAGAAGAAGGAGAAGAAGAAGGAGAAGAAGAAGGAGAAGAAGAAGGAGAAGAAGAAGAAGGGTCTCTTACCCTTGGCGACAGCATGGAGGGACCTGGAGAGTATTATGGTGAGCAAAATAAGCCAGACAAAGACAAATAACACATGATTCCACTTACATGCGAATCTAATGAACAAAATAAACTGATGAACAAAATAGATCCAGAGACATAGAAACATGGAGCGGACTGTAGAATCTCAGAAGGAAGGGGTAGGTGGAGACAGGAAGAGATTAACTGAAGAACTTATGTGCATATTTGTAAGGCCCATCGACAGACAATAGTGTGATGAAGGTCTGGGGTGGGACAGGAGCCAGGTGGAGGGGAGCAAAGAGGAAATAATAGGGGACATCTGCAATACTCACAATACAAATAAAAAGTAAAAAACCCAGGGGGGAAATGTTATACAAGTGAAATCATATAATATGAATTTTTTCCTCAAAAGCAGGGACAGAAATTATAAAATATTTTTTAAAAATAAGTTTGAGAATTAAAAATATATATGAACTCTTTCTAGAATGGCTTTTTTCCCCCACTCACACAACTCCCTTGACATCCACCCAAATCAGTGTAAGTATGAATAGTTCGGGCCTTTTCCTACAGCTTAGAATTGCATTGTGTGGATGTAGCACTGCTTGTTCAGCCATCTGTCTGCTGAAGAACATTTGCTTTGCTTTCAGTTTTTGTCTATTACAAATAAAGCTGCTATGAACACCCATATCCATGTTTTCTGTGTGAATATAGTTTTCATTTCTCTGGGTCATAGAGTAAATGCCTGTTCAGTTGTATAAGAAACCGCCAAACTTTTTTTCCAAAGTGGAGGTACCATTTTCCATTTCCCCCACCAATGTATGCGTGATCCAGTTTCTCCATATACTCGTCAGCATTTGATATTATTACTTTATCTTAGCCATTCTTATAGATAGCTCACTGTGGTTTTAATTTAATTTCCCAAATGGCTAATGACAGGGAACATCTTTTCATGTGCTTACTTGGCAACAGTATATCCTCGTTGGTGAAACATTTGTCTATTTTTTTTATAGAATATGTACTCTAGATACAAATTCTTTGTCAAATATATGGTTGGAAAAAATTTCTCCCAGCATGCAAATTACCTTTTCATCAAAACAAGGTCTTTTAGGGAGCAAAAAATTTTTATTGGATGAAGTCCATTTCATTAATTTTTGTCTGTGATAGGTTGTACTTAGGGTGTCGAATCTAAGAACTATTTGCCTCCTAAATCCCCAAGATGGTCTCCTTTTGTTTTCTAATAGTTTTGTGTTTTACATGTAAGTTTGTAATCCATTTTGAGGTAATTTTTTTGTGTATGGTATGAGGTCATTTTTTGGCCAGTGTATGTCCAATTCCTCCAGCACTACTTGCTGAAAAGGCTTTCCTTTTGAATCTTTGGCTAAAATCGATTGAGAATATTTGTATGGTCTATTTCTGGGTTCTCTACTCTGTTCCATTCACCTATGTGCCTATTTTTCTGCTAATACCACTCATTCTTAACTACTGTAGTCAAGTCTTGGAATCTGGTGGTCGGATTCCTCCCATTTCATTCTTATTTTTTAAAATTGATTTAGTTATTTCAACAACTTTGCCTTTCCATATAAGTTTTAAAATAAGCTTGTCTGGCCCTCAGTGCAGCTGGTCTGGGAGCGTAAGTGGGAGGTGGCAGGACTCCATCCACAGCCTTGTCTGCTGATCCATGAACCGGTTTGGTACCCGGTTAGGGGGAGCCACGGCGATCCCGTCAGCGCTGCCGAAACCCCGCAGTAATGAAAACCTCGACAAAATCGATATGTCTCTGGATGATATCATCAAATTGAATCGAAAGGAAGGAAAGAAGCAGAATTTTCCAAGACTAAATAGAAGACTCCAGCAAAGTGGTGCCCGACAATTCAGAATGAGGGTGCGGTGGGGAATCCAACAGAATTCTGGTTTTGGTAAGAATAATCTGAGTCGTAAAGGAAGAATGATTCCTGGGAAGAGACGTTCCTATGGAGTTATTACTGGTCTTGCAGCTAGGAAAACAACTGGAATTCGAAAGGGAATTAGTCCTATGAATCGACCACCTCTAAGTGACAAGAATATAGAACGATATTTTCCAGTGTTAAAAAGGAAGGCAAACCTTCTGAGACAAAATGAAGTGCAGAGAAAACCAGTTGCAGTTCTTAAGAGACCTAACCAGCTAAACAGAAAAAATAACATCCCAACCAATTATCCCAGGAGTGGAAATAAATTAAGTCATCAGAAAGACACTCGTCAAGCAACTTTTCTTTTCAGAAGAGGCCTGAAGGTTCAGGCCCAGTTGAACACAGAACAGCTGCTAGATGATGTAGTAGCAAAGAGAACTCGTCAATGGCGGACTTGCACCACAAATGGAGGAATTTTAACTGTATCCATTGATAATTCTGGAGCAGTGCAGTGCCCAGTAACTCAGAAACCACGATTAACTCATACTGCTGTACCCTCATTCTTGGCAAAACGGGAGCAATCTGATGTAAAGAAAGTCCCTGAAGGTGTTCCCCTGCAATCTGATATAAATAGTGCTGGAAAGCAGACAGGGATGACTCTGAATGAGCGATCTGGAATCCTGAAGGAACAAAGATCCGCTCTCACATTCAACAAAGGAGGAAGTCGCTTTGTAACCGTCGGATAGAACCCATGTTAAAGGGACTTTTGAGTGATGACTCTGTTTAAAAAAGTTGAATTGCTTGAAGAGTTTATCACAGAAATTCAAGAAACTTTATTTCAAAATAAAATAAAAAAATAAGCTTGTCTGTGCCTGAAAAAACTCCTCATTGTAATTTTGATAGGAATTGCATTAAGCCTATGGACCAGTTTTGAGAGAACTGACATCTTTAGAGTGTGGAGTCTTCCAATCCATGAACATAATTTATCTCTCCATTTATTTAGGTCTTCTTTGATTTTTAATATGCATTGTAAATGGCATCATGTTTCAGTTTTGGTTTCCACATGTTCATTGCTAGTATACAGAAACGCTATACTGATTTCAACTCACTTATTAGTTCAGAATTTTTTTTAAGTCATCTGAAAATAGAGACAATTGCATTAATTTCTTTCCAATCTACATGCTTGTAATTTACTTGCCTTGGTGCTCTTGCTAAGAGTTCAGCAATGTGTTAAATATCCTTGCCTTGTTCCCAATCTCAAGAGAACGTATTCATTCTTTCACCATTGAATGTGAAGGCTGTGACTGGGTCTTGGTAGCCTTTGTCTCCTCAGCACTTTAAATAAATACAACAAGGCATATACATAAGCACTGCCTCCTGTTAGAATTCATTAGCACCAGCCGACTGACCAGTCCTTGCCCTTATTTCTTCATTAATGTCCTAGTATCTAGAGTTCCTTCATATACAGGTGTGGCAACCAGATGTTCAGCCCTTCCCCAACAGGTTTAATCTTTCCTGAATGCCCAGAAATGCTTATTAATTCACTTCAGGTTTTTTCCAAGAATCTTTTTTTTTTCCTAGACTGCCTCTCTCTCCACTTTTGAACTATGTGAACAATACTGACCTCTGCCATTTTCTTCTTAGTCTTACTGCTGGATCTTATGAATTCCTTATTAAGGTGTTCAAATGTACAGATCTATCTTTTCTATCAGGCTATGAGCTCCCTGGATGCAGGGACTCTGCCTTATTCATCCGGGAATCTCCAGGGACTGGTACAAGGTAGGATTCTATAAATGTCTGTGGAATGTTAATGCTAGATCATCTTGGCTACACTGCTCCTCATGATTACTCATGCCCTTCCTCCTCTACTCTGCATCTTTACTTCCTATTTATCTTTTATCCTTCATTCTAAACCACTGTGGATTCCTTTTTGAAGGTATCAATGGATAGACAGATACCGCATACTTTAAAGTAATTCTTTTATTCCTCCTAGGTACTATCTGGGCCCGCGGATGTTTATCGTTATCTCAGAGCCAGACATGATCAAGCAGGTGTTGGTTGAGAACTTCAGTAATTTTAGCAACAGAATGGTATGTAGTTTTCTTTCTGCATATGGATGGATGGGAATTATTCTCAGACGGAAGGACTGCACATCACATTTAATAGGGTCATGATTGGGTCTCTTTTCAGGTTTAGATCAGCTCGATTCAAAATTGAGCTCCCCAGTGAATTCAGGTTTTCAAAAGAGATGTACAGGATTGGCAAAAAAGAAAATGGAATTTACATTTAAGAAATGCTTCAAGACAGCTAGAGATCAAGAGAAGCTGTGGTTATAAAAATGCTAAAACCAGGAGGGTTGTTCAAAGCTAGAAGAATCTAGAAGGCACAGGTCAGGTGACTGAGGAAGACCTAGCAAGGTTAATAAATGTCAGAGAAAAAGCAAAATTTTGAGTTTCTTGTGCTAATACCTTTCCCAGAGAGTATAAAATTCTTGAGGCTGGAAAGGAAAGACAAGCAACATTATGAGGGAAATGTGTCCCCAGAAAGCAAAAGCCTGTAAGAGGACCCTTTTATGTCAGTTCAAGTCTCCGACCCACCAAAGGATGTACATACTCTATCTTTTTAGAAAGTATATTTCCTACTTTTTATCTTTGATGAGAAATCCCAAAGAATGGAAGAGGTGACAGAAAATGGCAGAGGTCAGTGTAGTCCATATTTTCCAAAAGTGGGGAAATAAGAATTTTAGTGAAGAAGATCAATAGCATTTATGTTGGTTCTTAAAAGAGCCTAAGGTAAGTAAACTTCTTGTTTGTGAGACTTCAGAGAATCACTATGTGCCAACTTTTTTTGGTTCAAATTAAATTCATCTCCCATTCTTATATGGATAGTTGGCAATGTAGTCACTCTTGTTGGTTATTTGGCAAACTTTTGCCATATACTAGGCACTGTCTGGGTGCTGGTCATAAAGAGATAGAAGACAGCCTTGTCCTCAAGGAGCTCAAGGTCTGGGGACAGAGGCTGACAGGCAGAGGGACCAGTACAGTATGGTAAGGTGAGTGCCACTGCTATAGAAAACACTGTGACATCCAGGATGGGGACAGAAGAAAGCTCATTAGATGGGAGATCTTGGGGGTTGGGTCTTAAAGTTGCACAGCCCCCCTGTGTTCTATGCTGGCTGAGCCAACCAGAGTATTTTGTTCTCATTAAATTTCATAAGAACTTATGAGATTGGTACAATTATCATCTCTATTGTACAGACAAGGGGACCTGATGAAGTGACTACCCTGGTCACATGACTAATGGGAAGAGCAGGGATTCACATGCCATCTCCCAACTCAAGTCCAGGGTGCTTTTTCCTGCCACTACTATAACGGTTGCCTCAGATGACATTTCTGGATTGTCAAGGTTTCACTGAGTAGTTGGCTGCTCACCTAAACATGCTCATTTTCCAGCCCCAAGCTTCATGCCCAGTTTCAGACACCACGTGGCCACTATACGGTAGCCTGAAGGAATGGCTGAAGGAACTGCAGAAGTTTACTATGCTGCCTCTAGGTTCTTTTCCTCAAACATTATATTGCTATTTCCCTGTTCAAGTTCAAGGTCTTCTGTGGCATTGGGCTCTTAGAGACTGGGTCTGATACTACATGCAGTTGTTGATTTTTGCTCAAAGAGTATTGATTATAGAAGTGGCAGAAGCCAGTGAGTCACAGAGCCCAGACCACCAAGCTGTGTCTCAGCAGGCAGCAAAGGCACTCTGAGAGCCTGACACGGTTCTTGAGTACCCTCAACCCCTAAGCAGTGAGATGGGGCATGGCAGCCACATGCCTCCCTATTGTTTCATGTGAGATCCAGATGTTACCAAGATCCTGACAGCTAACTTGGAAGAGGGCTGTCCTATAATTGATATATTAGGGGCAGACATTCACTCAACATACATATGCAAGCAGTGTGTACCAACAAATTTGCCCCACTTTCAGTCCACTTCTCCTCTAAATAATTTGTCTGTCCTCCCTAATTTTTTTTCAACTCCAGACTAAGGTCTCCAGGCCTCAAATTCAGAATATGGTTCTAATTTCCTTCTTCTACTCAACACAGTGTCTGTCCTCAGGATGAAGTTCAAGTTCCCCTGATGAGACTTAAGGGTCTCTGTACTTTAGATACATTTCATATCCTCCAATCTCACCTCTCACTGCTACCCAATACAAGCTGTCACTCCAGCTGGATCAGCCTCTCCATTCTCTCTGTAACCTCCTTTGGAAAGCCCTGCCCCAGAGCCTTTGCTCATGCTGACACTCCCACTAGAACTGGAGGTAGCATAACAGTGGGTTTTGCATTTACTTGAACTTAAGAAAATTGCTGAACTCCTTTAAGCCTCTCCTTTCTCTTTTGGAAGGTGGGGAGATGATCTATCTTAGTGGGCTGGTGAAGGCTAAATGAGATCACACATATAAATCCTGCCTTACATGAGGTAAGCCAAGCACTCAGTGAGCACTAGCTGCTATTACCTCTTGGTATCTGTCCAATCCTAAGCTATTCTTCCAGGCTGTCCTCCAATTCTGCCTCCTCCATGAAGCCTTCCCTACTTTTGTTCTTCTCTGAACTCTTATAACACTTATCATCAGCATCATTCACTTTCACAATTGAGCCTATGTGCACCTTACTATTTACAGTACATGAATGTATGGCTTTCACCCTAATTTGATCATTAGCTCTTTAAGGCTTGTTCTACTGTTTGTACCCCATAGCCCAAGCACATAGCAACTCTTCAGTATCCAGTATATCTTTGTTCAAACTGAATTGAATCCCCACCAACTTGACACTCTCTCTAGAAGTACTAGGCATTACCTGAACCTGCAAGTCAATATACACTTTCACTTCTTTTCTTCATAAACATGGAAGAAGAACCATCAAAGATTAGAGCTCTAGGAAACCCAATGTTTATACTTTTCCATCTGGGGATACATCCACTTCTCTAGCTTTGTTTACTATCTTTAAGCCAATTCCATATTGATGGCAAAACAATCCTTAGTGACTCCATTTTTAAAAAACCATCTTTAGAGTGGGATTTTTCTCCCAGGTTTTTGAAAGTCAAATTAAATTGGGTTCTGTGGTTCCCTCTTATCCATCTGCTTATTTATCTGCTCAAAGCACTCAAGATTAGTGAGGCATAATTTCTCCTTGCGACACCATGCTGCCTTCCCTCCAATAAGCCATGTTTATGTAGGTGTTTTAGCTACTCAGCTTTATTATACATTCACTCAGTAAACATTAACCACTTACTCCATGCAAGTATCAAATGGTCCCTTGTGATTCAGAAAACACTTCAGCATATTAATTTGCTATGTTAGGTGAAAAGGAACTTAAATAATGCATGGTTTCACTTTCTGCCTGTGAAAACTCATGTTTGCTCACAAATACACACTTGACGCATGTGGGCCCCACCAACCTGGTGATATGGGAGGGTGACGTGAGATCTACGCACCCATGAGTAATTGATAGAGTATACTGGCTGGAAGTGGAGACACCACAGGGAACTCCCGGACATATGTTGCTAGTGAGCAAGTACTTGAATTCAGAAGTTGCTGAACGAAATGATTATTTTTTCAAACTCCAGAACACTGGGCTGAATAGACTGTGGGTCAGACCCAGGGTGGCAATTCTTATAACATGTCCCCATCACATCTATATATATATAAAAGGCTAATATGCTAAGTGTCCCTCTGACCATCTGCCCAGTTGCTATGATGCACACTGACCACCAGGGTGCAGACACTCAACACAGGAGCTGCTGTGACACACACTGGCCATTTAAAAAAAAATGTTAGCACTGCAGACCTAACAAAGCAATACTTGGCTTCCCCCAAGTGGGATACGGGCCCTGCCACCAGCCCAGAGTGATAGCCCACCAAAACGCAGCCAATGCTGCCAAGAACCCATGGTACAAAATGCGGCACACAGCCCAGCTCAGCCCAGAAATGGTCGCTGTGGGCCCCCACTAATGACATCTCATAGCAACGCCTGGCTTCCTCTCCCTAGCGACTAGCCTCCTTGGAGTTTCTTCAGCCCAGGAACATGATAGTCAGGTGCAAGCATTTTACACTTTAACCAAATGTCTATGAAGCGTTTTCTGTGCCTCATCTCATTTGATCCTCACAGAAGTTCTGGAGTAGGTAGATTGGAGACTCGGTAGAATCCTATTTTCTTTTCATTAGCTGGAAAAGTGTTTAGATACTTGAGCCGACTGAAAAGAAGTAAGAAATGGTGGACCTTGAAAATAACTTCAGATTTTCTCACTGCACAGAATGTAGTCAAACACTGCTGCAGTTAAATATTTTACCCTTTGTTCTCCCTGCGTGATCTACAATAATAATCTGCTTTGTGTTGATATTTACTGCTGTGTTGCTGACAATTACCTGAAAGAGAAGTTGGGGTGCTTCCCTGGGCCATAAAAAGTTTAGCTAAATCAGAAAGCAGGTCTAATTAAGCAAGTGTATTCTATATCTATAAAAGGCTAAGTTGACTCATGCATGCATGATACATATAAAGCTCTCACTGGCACCAATCGCATGTGTGTGTTTCTGTCATTGTCAATCGTTAATTTGGTTGACACTTCTATTACACAGAAAGGGCAAATAGTAATATTAAAATACTTCTTCTAATTAATTTTCTTTCAATGTGCATGAATCCGTGCACCAGACTACTAGTTCTTTTATAAATATATTTTTATTGGTTTCAAAGAGGAAGGGAAAAGGAGAGAGACACAGCAACATCCATGATGAGAGAGAATCATTGATCAACTGCCTCCTACCAGCCTCCCTCACTGGAAATTGAGCCAGCAATCTGGACAGGAGCCTTGACTGACAATCAAACCTAAGTCCTCCTGGTTAATAGGTTGATGCTCTATCACTGAGCCACAAGGGCTGGGTCCCCATCACATTAAAATATATATATATATATATATATATATATATATATATATATATATATATATATTGATTTCAGAGAGTAAGGGAGAGGGAGAGAGAGAATCATTGACTGGCTACCTTCTGCACACCCCCTAACTAGGGATTGAGCCTGCAACCTGGGTATGTGCCCTTGGTCTGAATTGAACCCAGGACCTCCTTTCAGTCTGCAGGCTGATGCTCTATCCACTGAGCCAAACTGGCTAGAACCCCATCACATTTTGTGAGGCTCTCAATTCTATGGAAAGACTGCTCTAACTTTGCCAGTTTCCAAATGGACTCTGGGCCTCTATCAGTGCCCTCAGCACTTCTTGATGTTGCTTCCTGGTCATGAAATACAGTTTACCATTAAACCCAAACCAATCTTCTAGCGTTTACAGGACCTGTTGCCCCATCACCTCGAGACTTGGTTATTTTTATTTAGATATTTTTAATCAGCTCCTCTTTGCTATCAGGCACTCCATGGAGCCATGGCAGCTTTTTCTTTAATATCTGCAGAAACTGGAGCTGGGTCCGCATGAATCAGCAGCAGTGGTCATAACCAGCGGCAGAACTTCCTATCCTTGGTCTCTCCCCAAGCCCAGAACTGGGGGAGCTGTGGGTAGGGTGAGCAAGGTTGAGGGTCTGTGGCCCATGGCAGGGTCTAGTTGGAAGGAAGCGGGGGGGGGGGGGGGGGGCAGTGTGCTCAGCCACTAACCATGCTGCTGGAAGCTCTGAGTTCTGGTCCAATGTCAGCACGGAGAGTGGGTCTGGCTGCGGGTGTGTGTGTCTCCAGGTTTTGCCTGGATGTAGAGTGGAGATGGAAGGTGCTGGAAGCTCAGTGTGTGGTGGGACAAGCCCTGAGGTCCTCATGGGTGACACAGGGTCACCACTCCAGGCACAGATCGGGTCGCACCCTTGGCTCACAAGAAACGTGATGGAAGCCATGGGATGATCTGTGGGTGGATTTTTCCACAACCACAGGAACCCAGGGCCCTGGCTGCCCAGGTGCAGCCTCTTCCAAGGCCACATCTGTCCTCTCACCACATGGATGTCAGAAAGACTGGACCAGCTCCTGGAAACCACAAAGCCCTTGGCACTGGCAAAGGTTACAACAGTTCTGGGGCAAATTAGTCAACAGAAACCTTACTGCTCTGCACCTGTGGCAGCACCACCACAGCGGAGCCGAGCAGCTCATCACAGCTCACCCACGCGGACAGCGGGCAGCGCTCCAGGGGGAGCGGCGGCGGGTGCTGAGCCACAGAGACATGCCCGCTGGCATCTCCTGAGGAGAGGGGCCTGGCGGGCTTGCCATAAACTGCGCCCCCTAAACCCGCAACTGGCGCTCCCTGCTGACAGCTTTGGAAAACTTGCTCCTCTGGAGTTTCTGATCTGCTTTCCCTAAAATGAAGCCAAAGGAAACACTCGGATTTTCTCCCCTGAGCAGTGGGATTCAGGTTGTGAGAGCGGCTTTTGCACAGGACTCAGGAAGGTTCTTGTTGCCTCAGTCAAAGCTTGAATACTTCCTAGCTTTGCGTATCTTAAGCAGGGTCCACTCCATGACAGGTCTGAAGCTCTGAGGCGGGCATTCCTAGTAAACCCGAACGGACTGCACAGAACCAGGAACCCAGGTGTGCGGCCTCACCCGCCCGAGCCCTGCTGCACGGAGGCAGGTCTCTCTGTTTTATGTGCGACATGATGCCGGGCACAGGAACCCCTCTTGCCTGAGCCGGAACTCCTCCTCCCCAGGGGCTGCCACTGGAAGTCCCACGTGACAGCCAGGGTGGGATGCCTGCCCCCCACAGGCCCCCCTTTCAGCTGCTTTGGCCATGTCTGCACATGGCTGGTCCTTGGAAAACTCCAGGTTCAGGGCGCTGTGTTTATCTGTAAAGCACACAGCTTCACGTTTTCAACGTGGTGGGTGTGAACCCCAACATCTCTGAAAGCCCTGAACACCCCAAGAAGCCTGCAAAAGCAGGAGCAGTGCTGTGTGGTACTGATGTGAATGCTTAGATGCTGTCAGCGCCCTGCAGAACATTGTTAGATTTAAAATCTTGTTGAAAACGGTTTCATATTTTTGTGTCTGACTAGACCCTTGGTTCAACAGGAAGCCATCTTTATCTTTTTAAAAAAGAAATAAGTAAAATCTTATTCTCATGCCTCTTTCCCTAACTGTTGTGGTGGCAGAAGTAGAAACAAATGTATAGACTAGGAGATTAATATCTAGAGTTTTGGGGAGAGAACAGTACATAAGCCAACCTGGTCTCATGATGGCTGTGTTCCTGAAGATTCCATGGAAGGCACGTCACCTTGCTATGAGTCCTCCACTCTTTCCTTCTCTGTCCCCTTTTTATAACCCCCTTTCCTGCTCACTTCTCCCTCTGAAAGCCAGAGCCCAGCAACATCATGAAAGGCACTTGGACTAAATGTGAAGAAATGAAATTAGTTTCCAGATTTGCTACCTCTTATTAGCTCTGTGACTTGAGCCAGTCCTGAACTTCTCTGAGCCTCGGTTTCCTCCGTGTAAAACATGAGTGTGAGACTAGCTAGGCGCCAGGTCTGTTGGGTTTCCAGTTCAGGTGGTAGTCGGCGCCCACAGGTAACCATGGAGCCCCCCCAGCACCCGAGAGCCACTTCCGGCTTCGGATGAAGGGTCCCTCTTAGGGCCTATCAGGAGACTTGATCTTCTCAGCCACGTGTGAGAGGGAACATGTCAGAGACACCCCTGCCCTCCTGAACAAATTGCTGAGAGCCGGTGAAGATCTTCCTCAGGCGGCACAATTCCCCAAACCCTTTCACCCTCTTCCCCAGTCGGGAAGGACCAGGCCATCTGGCATGGGCCCAATGGAAACACAGACCCAAACTTGTAGTTCCCCTTCTTGGAGGAAACGCTGGAAACTCTATCAGGCAGGGCCACCCCAGTCCATAGCGTGCCTTTGTCCAAGACAGATGATGAGTTGGCAGATGGAGCCCAAGCTGGATGGACCCCGTTGGCCCCCTGAGCTGTGGCCACACTGCACACCATACATCCTTCCTTGGAGGCCACGCCCTCGGGCCAGTCAATGTCAGAAGCAGACAGGGAAGATCATGTGACCTTTGAGATCCTTTTCCACTGGCACTGAGCAAGTGGGTGAAGAGCATCCAGTGGGGATGGAACACTTCACTATTTCAAAGCACCAAGACGGAAGCTCGGGTGGAAATCTTTGTGCACGTGCAGCCCTGTGTTGAAAACAACATATGTTCTCAGGGGCAGAATTTGGGGTTCTCTGAGTGACAGGATTCTAGAGTTGTGGTTGATCACAATATAATGGGGCTGGGCAAGAAGCTGCACCTGCCCAGTGAGGAGAGAGACAGGTGGTACCAGGGAGCCTCTCATCTGTGCTCGGTGGTGTGGAAATTAGAAAGCATGGTGAGTGGTCACGGCATACCTTCCGATATCAGTATTTTTGCAGCCTACTTGACACACCACTAAGCAAGTTGACCATGCTTGCACCAGGACCCCGAAGTCTGACCACATCTCTTGGCGTCTTTAAAAGCACCTCACTCTGTGGACGCGACCTGCAGCTCTGGTGGCCACCTGAGAGCTGTTGTCTTCTATGCCGTGGCTTCACAGACATCACACGGATCTGGAGCCGATGTTCTCTCAGGACCGAGGACACAGAAAACATTTAGGCTATGGCTTCATGTACTGTTATGTCTCTTGTGTCTTTTTCATAACAACCTGCACACGCAGGCAAGGCAGAGAGCCCTGCACGGGCTCCGCAGAGCTCTGCGTGGCTCTCGGGTCAGTGAGAATCACCGCTCTGGCGCAGGACAAACACCCAATTAATGGTTTCTCTCATCATGGGACATCAGAATGCCAAGGTGTTGGTTTTTTTTTTAATAACATTCTCCCCGGGATTGTGGCATTCTTCAAAGCTTAAGGTTTATGCTTAGCTGGCCTAGTGAGGAGCCAGGCTCTGTTTTATGAGATCTTAATTGAAAAGATAAACCTGATCAGCTGTTCAAGGAACACGAAGCAGGAGGGCCACTGCCAGACTATCACTGCTCACCAGGACAGGCCTCCGTATTGCTGGAGAATTGCCCCCAAATTATTGAAATGACATTAAAAGGGCTTACGTAACTGTAAGAACAACAGATGTTGGTTACAAACCACCCCACGAGCCCCTTGAGGACAGGAATCCCATGCTTTGCTAACATAGCACCTGGCACATAGTAGGTGCTCAATAAATGTTGACAACCTAATAACACTTCAACTGAGGATATTAGTTGCGGGAGAGGCCAACTCCAAGATTTGGTTTTGGTTAGAGTAGGTTTTTCAAACTTTTTTTTTTTTTTTACTGTGGCCTATAATAAGAAACATATTTCAGAGATCATAGCACAGAATACTCACTCTCTTTCTCTCTATATTTCTACCACACACACACACACACACACACACACACACACACACACACTTTTGAATAAAAGTTTTACAACAAAAATAGCCGTACTTTATAAAACACTCCTCTATCTTTCTACTCTGCTATATGTATTGCTTCCCTTTAAAAAAAATGCTGTATGCCACCCACTATACTGATTTCATCAATTCCACTGGCCACAGCTTGCTGTCTGGAAACTCCTGGCCAGAAAGCAATCGAAGATGCGTTCGCTGAGACTCTGCACACAGGGCTGGGCAGACAGACAAGAGGCTAGAAAGCGTTTCCCTGGTCCCGCCTCCTGTGTCCTGCCTCCTTCTCTGCTCCCACACTCACAGTCCTGCCCCCAGCAGATTTCCCAGTCCGGTTGCCCATTTCTCTGTATCTCTCAAGGCATCCCTCAGAAAATCCAATCAATTATTATATGTAGAAGGTCTGAGGGAGGGGGCGGTAGTTATTGTTCCATAGACAGTTTCAGTTTCACGAGATGAAAGAGTTCTATGGATGGATGTGTGGAGATGGCTCCACAACAATGTGAATGTACTTAATACCACCGAACTGCATGCTTAAAAATGGCGAAGATGGTACATTTTACGTGATGTGTAATTGGCCACAGTTAATGTGTGTGTGTGTGTGTGTGTGTGTGTGTGTGTGTGTGTGTGTGTAGGTAAACTAATACAAAAATACCTGGAGGAGTGTTCTGGAGAGGAAGACTTAGGGTTGGAAGAGTTTTTAAAGTCATTTAGACCAACTCCTTGACCCCTTGGGCACTCAAGCCTCCGGTGCAGGATTCCTGGTAAGGGGTAAGTCTCCTGCAATGGAGGCTCATCACTCAGGGCAGGTTATTTTTACTTAAAACAATTCTGCCTTTTGTTTGTTTGTTTTGTTGTTCTTTTTTATTGATTTCAAAGAGGAAGAGAGAGGGAGAGAGAGATAGAAACATCAATGATGAGAGAGAATCATTGATCGACTGCCTCCTGCAGGCCCCACACTGGGGATTGAGCCCAAAACCTGGATATGCGCCCTGACTGGGAATCAAACTGTGGCCTCCTGGTTCACAGATCAATGCTCAACCACTGAGCCACGCCAGCAGGGCCAATTCTGCCTTTTGACTGTTGGGAAGTTCTTTAGATTTGTAGATCTTTCCCCATAGCTTCCCCTGTTGAACCCAATTCTACCCCCTCAGGTCAAAAAGCAACCTAAATTTCCTCTCCCATGTAATATATTTTGAGCACACATTAAGTACTGTTCTCTAATCATCCAAGTCTTCTATTTGCAGTCAAACATTCCAAAATTTGACAACTACTTAATAGGACATTCACTCACATCTCCTCCTCTGAAATGATCAATTTGCTGCTCTCCCTCTTACAGTATGATATCTAGAAATGAAAACATTTCTCTAGCCAATGCCCCCGAAATTTTCCATTAAAATTGGAGAATCCTAATGGAAGCTGTAAGCTGGGTAGAGTATTGTCATGGCAAATTGGGGGGTGGGGGGTGGAGGTTTGAGGGCTATGCTGACATCGAGCAGAGGGCTAGATTTGTCCTCCAGGTGCAAGATAAAAAAAACATCTTGGATCCAATCCTATGTCTGATGGATGGGTACAATATCCAATCAATCTTGACTCTTATCTCTAATTTATTCTGTTTCATCAGGACCCCATAAACCACCACCCAGCCTTCCTTGCAGTGAAATGCTTTATTGCCTGCAGCTTTGCGCAGGGCTGGGTGTTTGCCAATATATAAATATACCTAATATATGCTTTCTCCTTTGACTCTGGAACCTAAACAAATGGGTTATGTTCCCATAACTCCATAAAGCCACGGTTCTGTATGGTGAACAAGGCACTCCTAACGAATTTCATTCTAAACACGAAAAGGTTTTCTGCTGCAGAAAAATACTCAGCAACTTGGTTCTTATATATAATTAAATCCCCCCATACTTTGCAGTTATGTTTTATAGCTTATTTTGAGTGTTCATATTTTATCAGAAAATTATAATTTTCCTCTAAATAGGAGTTTTTACAAGGGCTTTGAATTATGATGGCTGGCTTCATGTTTCAACTATAATTAAAATGGGGAAAGAACTAGTGAAACCATATATCACACGTGGTTCTGAAGAGTGCTTGGGCCTCCAACCCCCACTCCTCCTCACACCCTGCAGCCTGGGTCGGGGGCGTGGCACACTGATCAGCTGTGGGGGTGGGAGAGGTTGCAGTGTTGACCACTGGGTGGGAGCAGCTGGTATTAGGAAGAAACAGAATAGCCAGAAAGAAGGGGTGAGGAGGACTCATCCTTTTCATGCATCCAGACTCAGCTTGACTACCTCCTCTTCTGAGAAGCCTTCCTGACCATTTGGTCCTCTATGATTTTCTCACCTTGCCTTGTTTCCTTGCTTCATAACTCTCACCTTCTCATGAACAGTAATGACACCTGTTCACTAGTCTATGAGCTCACTGTCTGCTTCTCCACTGGACTATCAACTCCTTGAGGACCAAACTTATGCCTTCATTATTCAACCCTGGAGAGTCGCCCCCTTGCATATATTACACAGTCAAAAAATGTTTGCTGAATGAGAAAAAAATCAAGGAATGAGTGGTGTGTGAATGAGTGGAAATACACAGAAACATGGTTCCCTCGAAAGCAGCTCTGCTGGGATAAGCTTCTGAAGGACTCTCCTTTTCCCTCTCCTGTCTCCCTCCCCTCTCCCCACCTTATCTTCCCCTGTTACCCACCCCCTACCCACCCCCAAGGCACACCAAGGACTCAGATACATGAGTCTGTCAACTCCCGGCCCAACCTGATAAATCCAGCCACACAAAACTTCTTGCCATCAAGTCCAAGCCTGAAACTCCATCCCAGGGGAGACTAGCCCACTCCAAGAAGACTGATGTTTGGTCCTCAGGGACCCCTCACTCTGTAGGGAGACTGCAGAGTACACAGAACCACTGTGTTACTTATACAGCAGTGACCTCATTGTCACAGGGCAAACTGGACCCATGGAGCAAGCGTATCCATCTGCTGCCCCAGCCCCAGGCCATGAATCTTTAGGTCATTATCCCTAAATCTTTATATTCTTCTCCTGTATCCTTGCAAACAGAACCTCCCCATTGGTTGGTCATTGGTGAACCTTTAACTAGAATGTTTACTGTGGGCCTGTATTGCCACCCAGGTGGCTGGGGCTCCCTTGTGGTCTAACCCTCCGCTTGCTGTTTTCCATCAGGCAACAGGTTTGGAATGCAAACCGGTAGCTGACAGCATCCTGTTTTTACGTGACAAAAGATGGGAAGAGGTCAGAAGTGTCCTAACTTGTGCTTTCAGCCCTGAAAAGCTGAATGAGGTAAGACATAGGAAATGCAGACTCTCTTCCTTAAGGAACAGGTTTCTTTTCTTCAAATGCCGATGGAGAGCTGGTTCACCCTGCATCACTCGTCCCTGGGACCCAGTGAAATGCCCTGTCTCCTGGGGCTTTCAGGCCTCCCTATTCTGCAAAAAGCACAGGACACTGTACCAGCGTCTTCCATTTCCCCAGCCTCCACATCCTCAGAGGCCTTGACCAATCGAATTCTCAGCACTGATGGCATTCCCTCTATGTCCCCAGACATGCCCCAGCACTTTGGGGGTATACAGGAGAAAGCTGGGCCAGTGCTCCTCACACATTCATGTATAATAGACCACCCTGTGGTCTTGTCAACATTCGGATTCTGATGGGGAATGTTTGGGATGGGGCCCGAGACTGCCTCCTAACAACCTGGCAGGTGATGAAGATGCTTCTGAGCAGTGAAGCATGCCTTACATAGCGAGGGCCTGGAGAACAGCCCGAAACAGAGGTGGGCTCCGAGTCAGACCTGAAGTGGAAAGAGATGGTCATGCATGCCTGAGGAGGCATGGGGGTGCACATGGAAGAGCTCTAAGCGTGCAGCATGCCCTGGTGGATGAATGCCTTAGCCATCCTTCCCAGCCAAGGCAGAGGGAAGAGTGGCATCCCAACAGGCTGCCAGCTCTGTAAGCCCTGGGCTCTCCCCTTCCCCCACCTCTTCTCCCGGCCAAGTTCTCTCACACCCTATCCTCACTGATGGCCCCTCCATTGCCGATCTAGCTTTAGCTTCTGTCCTGAATTCTGCAACAACTTAGGAGGAGCCTTGGAGCCCCTATGTTGGTGGCAAAGGGACTGCCTCAGTTTGAGCCCCAGTCCTAGAGCCATCCACACTCCAAAATGTCTGGCCTTGGAGTGGCCTGTCGTCAGCTCAATAAATGAAAGCTAATCCGAGCTTCAACTCAAGTCGCTCACCCATATGGTCCTGGTTAATGTCTGTAAATTTTCTGAAGCCTCCAGGAGAGGGAAGGGTCCCATATATCATAATTAACTCCATGCAAGTAAGCGCTCTCAGAAACCTGTAATCCTGCCCATCTTCAATGAGGTTTAATTTGCTCCCACCGTGACTTTTGGTATCTGAGGTCAGAGGTCAGCTCAGCTCGTGGCCCCAGCTCCCCAGCTCACACTCACAGCTCTTACTGTGCCAGCCACCACTAAAAGGGCCTCCTATTGGTATTAACATACAACCTTCACCGCATTCCTGTGAGGGAAATACTATTATTATCACCTCATTTTACAGATGAGGAAACTGAGGCACAGAGAGATTAAGTAACAGGCCACATGCAACACATGTGCTAGTAAGCTAGTAAGTGGCAGAGCCAAGATTAGAATCCAGCTCCAGAACTGATCAACCCTTCCGACTGACCACTTAACTTCTTAGCTACGTGGGACTGTTCCAGGGGTTGCCTAGGAGGTCGGGGGAAGGAAGTAGAGCAAAGGGGGCCTCTGTGGAAACCTAGGTGGGTAAGAAGAAATACTCCTCTGTTTTATACCCAAGTTTGGAACCAACTGAGGTATGGAAACAGGTTTCAGACAGAGGTAATAAAGTCTCCTTTCCTACCAGTGAAGCTGTTTGAGAACAGTGGCTCTGCCATCCAGTCCCCGAATGGGGAGGGTGCAGCCTCCCTGCAGGAAGGCGGCCCAGAGCACACAGCCAACCAGGGAGGGAGCCCTGCTCTGCTTTAGCCTCCTTACATATGGAGGTTTCAAGGGAAAATTTATTTGAAGGAAGGGCCTGCTTCTTGAAAAAGTTATAAGCACTGGACAAGTTCAAGAGAGTACACCTTTATGACATCAGTCTCTAAAACGTTGAGTTAACCACAAGACGGGGATGACATCCACTGGACATGGTGCACCTGATTTCTTTACTCATGGGTCAACAACAGCGTGATGGCACGATAGATGCAGCGAGCATCTCATCTGTTAAAAAGACACTGATGAAATATATCTGGGGGGAAAAAACAGCAAGAAGGGAAAAGAGTTTTCCTGTCAATCTTGAGCTATGTTTCCTTGGAGTGGGTGGGAAGTCCCTTTTCAGGATCTAGATTTCTTTAGCACCTTACAGGGTATATTCCAGAAACTGATACAATGTCTGTTTCCCAAATAAATCTAGTGCTTTGGGAATCCAAAGCATTTCCTTTGTCTGGTTCAGAAATCGAAATCTTAGTGTCTGAATTAGTTGTGGGAAACAGAGCTCCTCACAGTGGTTCACAGCACTAGGATAAGGGGTTGTCATAAATGAAAGAGAGGGAGGAGGGATGTCACAGATAGATCCCCTGGGTTTTGCTTCAGTTCTAGACCAGTTTATCATGCACTCCCAGTGAACTTAAAGCTCCACAGAAAATCATCTTCCTACTAAATACAGTTCAGTTTATTTCTTGGGTTTCCATTTGAAATAGTGCCATATGGGGCGGGGTGGGAGGCAGGATTCCTCTCCTCCCCCTTTTTGGAGAGCTTAGACCTGGTGAATTTAAGGTTCCTGGGAAACATAAGCAGGTGCATCAGGGAGATGTTGGCTGCAGGTCTGGAGCTCAGGAGATAAGGGTAGAAAGATGGCCATCAGAAACACAGACATGAATAAGATTACCTGTAGCACAAGAAGAGAAACAGGGGCTTCAGGGAGCCCATTGAAGTGTGTGGCAGAGCAGAAACCTACAAAGAAGACTCAGGAAGAGGAGCTGAAATAGAATTCCAGGAGAATGGGGAGGCAAGTATTTCAGGGAGGAAAGGTGTTAGATGCTGTTTAAATAAAGGAAACATAAGGACTGAAAAGGATGTGACAAGGATAATATTTTTCCAACGTTAAACCAAGTGTTTCATGCTCCATAAATCGTGTCCCTTCTGATTTTTCTCTCTCCACCAAATCCGTGTCTCTCGTTGCTTCAGAAGGAGACAGTGGGTGCTGTCCAGAGCCAGGAAGTTGTTGCTCACTTGTTCCGTACAGAGATTATGGTCTTTGAAGCCAAGATTTATTAGGAGGATAGAGTTTTCCTAAACCCCAAAGCAACTTCCCTTTGCATATGAAGAACAAGCAAGGTTTGGGGCTCTGAGCATGGACTCTGACAATATGAAGACAGGATGGAGGATATGAGAAGAGGCTGGTTTCTATTCTATGGAAGATGGAAGGGGAAGGAAGAGGAAGAGCAGGCTACCAGACAGTAGTGTCCCTGACTGCCTCCTTCCCCAGCATATGTAACCCGCCCACACCCCTGGTTTCTAGATGGTTCCTTGGTCTTAAACCTCCCATTGGCCTCTGGTCTCTGGATAACTGGTTCTCAAACCAAGGGTCTGTAACCAACAGCTGCATCAGAATCACCTAAAACCCTTGTTAAAAAATACATAATTCTGCCACCCTAGAACCTGCAGAATGAGGACTTCTAAGTGTGTCTGGGAATCTGTACTTGTCACAAGTCCCCTGGCATAGTTATGATAAGAGCTAGAATGGAAAGCGCTGGTGATCTGTCTTGCTCTTGATCCCTTGTTCAACCATCTGGCCTGTGGGTTACCCACATTCTCAGAATCTGGGCCCCAGGACCCCAAACCCCTTCCTGCTTTATTCTTCTCTGTAGCTCTATCACCAGCTAACGTTCCATTTACTCGACTTCATTTTTCTTTTCTTTTTAAATTTCTTTATTGATTAAGGTATTACATATGTGTCCTCATCACCCATTACCCCTTCCAATCCCTCCTCCCCCCATCACCACTTATGCCCTCACCCCCTGGTGTCTGTTTCCATTGATTAGGCTTATATGTGTGTATAAAAGTCCTTTGGTTGATCTCTTCCCCTTACCCCCACCCTCCCCTACCATCCCTCTGAGGTTTGACAGTCAATGCTTTTCTGTCTCTGGATCTGTTTTTGTTCATCAGTTTATGTTGTTCATTATATTCCATAAATGAGTGAGTTCATGTGATACTTATCTTTCTTTGATGGGCTTATTTCACTTAGCATAATGTTCTCCAGTTCTATCCATGCTGCAGTTTGAAGCAGCCACCCTTTTCTCCTTTTGTTGTTCTTAAAGAATACCTTTCAGCATTTCATATAATACTGGTTTGGTGTTGATGAACTCCTGTAGCTTCTTCTTATCTGTGAAGCTCTTTATCTGACCTTCAATTCTGAATGATAGCTTTGCTGGGTAGAGTAAAGTTGGTTATAGGTTCTTGCTATTCATCACTTTATTTTTTTTTCTTTTTCTTTTTTTTTTATTGTTCAGTTTATTAATTACATTGTTTCCCCTTTTTATCCCCCTATAGCTCCCCTCCACCCTGTACCTATCCTACCCTCCACCCTCACCTCCCCCTCCCCACTGTCCTCTCCCATTGTTGCAAGATTTTTGTCCTGTCTCTTGCTGCACTTCCCACAACCCTTTTCTCCCCAAGAATTGTCAGTCCATTCCCTCTCTATGTCCATGTCTCTGTTATATTCACCAGTCTATCCTGTTCAACAGCCTATCAATTCACTTGATTTTTATGTTCATTTGTTGATAGATGTGTATTTGTTGTTCATAATTTATATTTTTACCTTTTTCTTCTTCCTCTTCTTAAAGAATATCTTTCAGCATTTCATATAATGTTGGTTTGGTGGTGATGAACTCCTTTAGCTTTTTCTTATCTGCGAAGCACTTCATCTGACCTTCAATTCTGAATGATAGCTTTGCTGGATAGAGTAATCTTGGTTGTAGGTTTTTGCTGTTCATCACTTTGAATATTTCTTGCCACTCCCGTCTGGCCTGCATCGTTTCTGTTGAGAAATCAGCTGACAATCGTATGGCTGCTCCCTTATAGGTAACCAACTGTTTCTCTCATGCTGCTTTTATTATTCTCTCTTTGTCTTTTGTTCTTGGCATTTTAATTATGATGTGCCTTGGTGTGGTCCTCTTAGGGTTCCTATATATTGGGGTTCGGTGCACTTCTTGGACTCCTAAGTCAATTTCTTTCACCAGGTGTGGGAAGTTTTCAGTCACTATTTCTTCAAATAGGTTTTCATTGTCTTGCTCTCTCTCTTTTTCTGGCACCCCTATAATTCGGATGTTGGTGTGCTTGAGGTTGTCCCAGAGGCCCCTTACACTATCTTCAATTTTTTGGATTCTTTTGGTTTTTTGCTTTTTCAGCTGAGTGGATTTTACCTCTTTGTATTTCAAATCTTTAACTTGGTTCTTGGGTGCTCTAGAGCACTTTTAGGTCTTTGTATAATATTTTTTGTTTCAGTCAGTGTATGCATAATTTCTGGTTGGTCCTTTTTCATATCCTTGAGAGTCTCCTTTATATCCTTGAGGGTCTCTTTCATTTCCTTGTAGGACTCATTCATTTCCACGTTGGTCTTGATCATTTCCTTGCAGGTCTCGTTTATATCCTTGAGGGTCTTGTTCATTTCCTTGTAGGACTCATTCATTTCCTTTGTGGTCTGGCTTATTTCCTTATAGGCCTCGACCTTTTGTTGGAGCCTCTTGAAAAACCCTATAACTGTGGTTTTGAATTCCATGTCCAGTCGTTTTTTTTCCTCCATTTCTTTCACATCTGATTTCTTTCCATGTCTCTGCATGGTGGCTGCTTCCCTGAGTTGGTCAATTAGCTTTGTGTGGTAGACTTCCTACTAGGGACAGTGGCTTAGCCTCCCCGGTTACCTGAGGTGGATATGGGCTGCACAGTCTTGCTGAAGTTAAGCTCAGTTAATCTTTGTTAGCACTTGGAGGGTTGACCTCCAGGCCAATTGTCTGTGAAGCTCAGCTGTGCTCAGGTTGGATGGGTGGAGTCTCCGGGCCAAGCAGACAGCATTAGCTCCACCCTATGCGGCCCCGGGGACTCTGTGCAGGGGGCAATGGCTGCCAGCACCTCTGAGAGAGAGCCGCTGCGGAGCTCCACTGGCTGCCGGGGAATTCAGACTCTCCCAAAATGAGTCTGCATGTGCAATGTCTCACCCAGGGAGGTAAAACAAAGCAGTCTGACGATTTTCTGAATGAGAGACAAGTCGCGGAGCACTCTCTGTGCCGTCACGCAGCCGAGCTGTTCGCGCGCAAGCTGCCTTCTCCACAAGCCGGCAAACCCGGCAGCACCCGAGCTTCGGCATGCCCTCCCACTGTCCATTTTTCACCCCGTATGATAGTGGGTTCCCTGGACTTCGCCCAGAGCTGGAGAATTAGTCCAGTAGGATGTCTTTGTCTCCCTGTTCGAGAAAACTGGCCGGTTTTCAGCCGCCCGCCCTCTCCGCGGCGCGCGCTCCAAAACTCTCTCTCCGGGCAAATCTTTCCACGCTGTTCGCCACTGCTCCTCCGAGTCACAGTGTCTTATTTTCACTTTTATTTGTGGAATTTTCACTCGGCGAGCTTTCTGGTGATTCTGGATGGTGTTTGTTCTTTCGTTAAGTTGTAGTATTAAAATTGCTGATTATGATGGCGAGATGGGTGTTTTACCTTTGCCGCCATCTTAGTTCTCCAGCTCATCACTTTAAAAATTTCTTTCCACTCTCATCTGGCCTGCATGGTTTCTGTTGAGAAGTCAGCTGACAAGCGTATGGGTGCTCTCTTGTAGGTAATTAAGTGTTTTTCTCTTGCAGCTTTTAATATTCTCTCTTTGTCCTTTGCTCTTGGCATTTTAATTATGATGTGTCTTGGTGTGGTTCTCTTTGGATTCCTTTTACTTAGGGTTCTGTGTGCTTCCTGGACTTGTAAGTCTATTTCTTTCACCAGGTAGGGGAAGTTTTCAGTCATTATTTCTTCAAATATGTTTTCAGTATCTTGCTCTCTCTCTTCTTCTGGCACCTCCATAATTCTGATGTTGGTATGTTTGAAGTTGATCCAGAGGCTTCTTACACTATCCTCAAATTTTTGGATTCTTTTTTCTTTTCCGGTTGAGTATTTTTGGCCTCTTGGTATTTCAAATCTTTGACTTGATTCTTGTGTTCCTCTAGTCTAATGTTGGGTTTCTATAAAATATTTTTTATTTTAGTCAGTGTATGTTTAGTTTCTCCTTTTTCATATCCATGAGGGTCTCGCTCATATCCTCAAGGTTCTTGCTAAGATTATCGGCCTTTTCTAGGAGCCTCTTGAAATACCTTATAACTGTTGTTTTGAACTCTATATCCAGTTGTTTGTTTTCCTCCGTTTCTTTCATTTGAGATCTGTTTTTTTCTCTCCCTATTTTCACTGCTTCCCTGAGTTGGTAGGGTAGCTTTGTGTGCTAGGTGTCTCGGCCTCCTCTGTTACCTGAGATGTACACTCTTGGTGCACCCCTTTGTGGACTGTGTGTACAGCCTTGTTGCAGATAAGTCTTGTTTGTTGTTGGTATTACTGAGAGGAATTGACCTCCAGGCCAAATGGCTGTGAGCATCAGCTGTGTCTACTCTAGGAGATAGCCTTATGCGCCAGGACTTGCAAACTTGCCAAAGTCTCTGTGCTCAGCTTGGATGGGGCAGAGTTTCTGGGTGGAGCAGAGCTTCAGGGTGGAGCCGACAGCCTTGGCTTCCAGTCAGCCCCACCCCATGAGGTCAGCAGGTCCTAGTGTTCGCAGGCAATCGCCGCAAGCACCTCTGTGAGAAAGGTGCCCTCAAGTTTTACCTGCCGCCAGACCGTCCAGTCCCCAATGAATCCGAAATCTCAGATTTTCACCTGGTACCTGGGTTCAGTGCAGTCGGAACTCCTTTTCCCTTCTGCCATACACCAGCCACACAGTCAACAGAAAGCCCTCACTGTGAGCACTCATGCACGCCCCCAGAGCTCCACCTCTGGCTGAAGCTCCTTTCTCCTGCCAGACACTGCCAGCAGCCCTGTTCGTCCTCTCTGGGTGCACTCGCACGCATGCCTCTGGAGCTCTGCCTTTTGCTCTTCCCCTGGGATTCCACCCGCAATTTAGATTCTCCCCGTAAGGGCCTGGTTCCCCTGGGTTTTGAGTGCAAATCAAACTAGGTTCAGCGCAGCCTAGAGTTTTTGTCTCCTTTCCGCTAGAGCTCCCCCACCAGGCGTTTAGACACTCCGTCCTCTCGCGCCCATGAGTCTCCTACCTTACTTGGGCTTTGCAGAGACTCTGATTGCTGTGTGCACGTCTATGTCCCTCTAGTTTCAGATCTTCCAGGCAGCCAGCCTTCCTGTTGTTCTAGACAGTATCCATTTTGTCCTTTAGTTGTATTCTCAAAACTTATGCGGGGCAAAGCCTAGGTGTTTACCTATGCCGCCATCTTGGTTTCTCTCGACTTCATTTTTCTTTATTGTTAACTGCATGGCATTAGGCACATAATGGACTGTAAATAATGATTTGCTGAATGAGTGGATAAATGAAGAATCAAAGAACCAGAAAGCTTTCTATGGAAGGATATATATTAAAACTGAGATAAAAAGAAAATAATCTTATCAAGGAAAAATTAAATATAAGAATGCAACCAATTGTTGGCTTCCTCTTTAGAGAGTCACCAATATAGATATAAATGGACGTATAAAAAGTAGATCACACTCAGCCATCATGGTTCAGTGGTTGAGCGTCATTCTACTAGTATGAAGCAGAAGGTCATGGTTCAATTCCCACCTGCCCGGGTGGTAGGCTCCATCCCCAGTGTGGGGCATGCAGGAGGCAGGCGATCAATGATTCTCTCTCATAATTAATGTTTCTATCTCTCTTTTCCCCTCTGAAATCAATATTTAAAAAAATAAAGAAAAAGCAAGTCGCAAGGACACAAAGAATGGGGCACAGGGTCTGGGTGGAGGAGGAAGAGCTGGGAGAAGCTCAGAGAACCAACAGGAGCCTGCACTTCACTTGGTTGCTGGTTCCTAAATTAGTTTTCCCAGAATTAACTTTGAAATATCAATTACCTCCAGTCCTTTCTGAATTTGTAACTAGCTTCTGGGCTTTATTTTCAAACTTCAGAGTTCATTCTTGAAATCAAGGTTTGTTTTCCCTTGAAAGTCTCAGGCTTTTTCCCAGGCACCTTGGCAGCCTAAGTCCTTTTACTGTATCTGTGTCATTAATATTCAAATGGCACTGGCTTTATTTATGTGGATATTAGGCTGCCTCAGTCAACAATGCTTGAAAGTTACTTTCAAATCAGCATTATATCACGAATCCATATTTTTTATTTAAAATAAAATTGGTTTCTGGCTTAAGTTGTACTAAGGATAATGTAGAGAGACAGAGAAACAGTGAAAATCGACTGATTCATGCCTGACTCCAGGAGAAGAGACCATCAAGTCATAGCCCAGTGACAGATGAGTTATTGAGATTTATATTAAAGGATGGGGAAACAACTGATTACTTTATTGGGAATAAATTTCGCCAGATTAACCTGCCAGAGTTTTCACCCTGTCCCCTAAAGGATTAATTTTTTTTGAGGGGCAACTGGTAGATTTACTTAAGACTTTTATAGCCTTTTTCTTTATATTCTTTACCCAAGACTATTAATGAGTAACCCTGGGATTGTGTAAAACTTTATTATGGTTCAGGAAGTAAGTAGATTTTTCTTCAGGAAACAACACTGGGGGCTCATTTAATTCTTCTCTGAGGGAAATATGTAAGTAAGGGGATTCCCTGGAGACCCAGGTTAGCACTAATTTTATTTCTAAAATTTATAACTCATCCAAAAGAGAGAGAACACCGGGAAATCTATACATTAGTATATTCCTCTAAGCTCTCTGAGTTGAAAAGTATTAAATCAATTGGAATAAGTTGCTAAGACTGTTTTAAGGTTGAGTATGTCAGCACAAAAGTGGCAGCTAAACCTCAGTGTAAGCAAGAATAAAATAATACATCCAGGAGAAAAGCATTTCGACTACACTTATGTGACGATGAACTTCAAACTAGGAGTTACTACCAAGGAAAAGGTTTTGAAATCCTTTTCCTTGGTAGTAACCAAGGGCCAAAAAGGCCTTATGCAAAGTTATGTAAAATATTGCAAACCATCTTCTTAGAGATTCATCAAGTACCTTAACATTTTAAAGGCTTGGGAGAAATCTGCAATAGAAAGGTCTTTGTACTTTTGTTTATTCTGGGTGCAAATAAGTTTGCAGTAGGGTAGTTAATGTCATAGTCTGCTATTTGAGAGAAATGAGGCAATTGGGCACTATGTCTTTGGATGTAGAGTTTATGAGAAACTCCATTGTCAAATGCCTCTTGAGCAGAGACCAAGTTCCAAATTGGATGGACCATGGACCATGGACCCAACCCAATATGGTGGTTAGTATATTCTCAGTCTTCAAAGCTGGACAGAAGTGATGGACATTCTCTCATTCACCAAGATAATTAAGCTGGTGGTGGCCCACTGGGCAGATATAAGAGAACTGGCAACTTCCTACTTGATTTCCTAAGGCTATGTGTGTGTCACTCAAGAGGAAATGTGCCAGTTGTATATCTGTGCTTGGGGACTCTGTTAAAGAAAAACCTGACCAATTGGGAAGGTTGGTATCTCTTCCAGGCACCGAGAATGCAGCTTGGTGCCTACTTTTTCACTCTCATCCAGATGTTTCCTTTCAGGAAGGCACAGGCAGATGAATCTTAAAGGCAGAGGCAGATGTGGTTATTATTCCCTCTAGTACTTTCTTGCCTTGGAGAAGACATATTACTCCAGGATGACTATAATTTTAAAAAATTTAAGTTGATAAAGCCAGCTTATGAGTAAATGCAAACTTACAACCATCTCAGTGCAAAAGTCGTTGCAGAATTACAGTCATCATCACAGTTTAGTGTGGCCTTTAAATTTTCACTGTAAACCCTCAGACAGTCATACACAAGGGCTTCTAAACAGAACCTCGTCTTCCAATGATGTTAGAACAAGCAGCATCCTCTTAGCTGTATCAACCTCCAGCCATCTATTTTTAATATTTGCTATTATTTCTTAATCCTTCCAAACAATAAAAATGAAAGTCATTATAACCAAGTGTGGCTGTGGTGATAAATATTCCAGAATCCAAAAATACATTGTTACTGCCTGACCAGTTGCCTGTTTTCCAGAATGTCTGGGTATTTATCTAGCAGCAAGAGGCCCTTATCCTGCAACACAGTTGTATCCCACTGACACTTAACCTCCTAGTTAAAATAGATATAATGATGAACTGTTTAAATTCCAGTTAAAATGGTCCTTTTCCATCTGCATTCAAAAGAAAATACACTCCTCATCATGCATACCCCATCCTGAGTTATAATTTGGCTCTCCCTTGCCAGAATTATAATGTCACTTTGACTTGCCACTGGTTAAATCTAAGAGCATCTCAATGTGCCTCCTAGCTTGTCTATTGCCTGGCAACACCAGGGGCCACCTCCTCATCGGAGTGAGTTCTAATTGGTCAAACTCTTGACAGGAGCCAAGAGTGATTAGAAATGACACTTTATTATTCACCTAGTTGGCTAGAACTGATATATATCAGCAGGAAATTTTGCATAAAAATAAGTTATGGATGTTTTCAATATCTGGGTGGTAGAGGGAGGTTGTAAGTTTTGCTAACTAGTATGAATTTAACATTTATTAGTCACCTGTTTAGAGGTGACTAATACTTTTGGTATTAATTTTTCTATTTTTTAAATCAACAATATAATTCAAAACCATTTCCTATCTGTATTAGCTGAGCTTTATTTATTTAGAAAATCACCCTCTAATGTCCATTCCAAAACAGCATCAATGCCCACAGTGCCAAATAGAATGAAACATTAAATTCATATATTCAACTGATATTTATTAATTCCTGTCTTTAAGGGGTTTATCATGTAGAAGGGCAACAAGATGGATGTATTTCTACATCATTTCCAACTAGTGGGAGACGGTGGCAGTTTGGAGACTAGGGGGTAGGTAGCATTGGAACTGAGCCCTGGAGGTTTTGCTGAGTTTTGACAGAGGGAAAGGTGCTTTGCAGGTGGAATGAGCTGCAGGGACAAAGTCATCTGGATGAAAAAGTACAGGGTGTGTTTGGGGAATAGGGAATATAAACTGGCTGGAACACAGAGTACACGCAAGCACTTAGTGAGAGCAAATGGGAAAAGTAGGTTGAGGCATATAGAGTTCCCAGTTCTCTGCTGGGGGTGGGGGAGTGCTTGGTGCACACTTCACTGAATAGTGAGGAGCAATTAAGTACTTGAAAGTGGCGGATTGAGGAAAAAAGCCTTCCAATTCAGCCATTTAGCTTCCAAGGTCACACACACACACACACACACACACACACACACACACACACACAGACACACACACACACCCTGACTCATGGAGCAGATGAGGACAGGTCTCCATTTTTCTGTCTCCACCTTGCGTGGCCCCAAAGTGGTGGCTCCTGGGGGCCGAGTATTGATCTCAGGGTGGTGGCCTGCACTTAGGCTCTTTTCTGAATCTTTCTTCCTAGGTGACAAATGAGTCCCCCAGCCCCCACACCATCAATGTGCGGGGTCGTTTCAGTTTAGAGAGACCCTCTCCTCCAGCCCCCTCAGGAAATGTGTCTCTCCCAGCACTCAGCCTGTCCCCATTCTCCAGCCTGGGGCTCCAAAGGCTTATTGGTGTTTGTTTTTCAAGTTCATGGCCTCAGAACTGGATTGAGTGAGATTATAACCTAGATGTTAATTAACTGAGGAGCAAAGGGATTATGCATCCTGATTTTGGAGAAAAAGGCAGTGTCAGAAGTCAAAGGATCTGGTGTCCTAATTCTCACTTTTACTAAATTATCTGAGCATAAAAATCACCAGAGTCTGCCTTTGAGGTCTTTATGTAATTCTGAAATAAAACAGATACAGAAAGGCTTTTGTAGGGATGTCATGTGGTGAAGCAAGTAGACAGGCCTCCCGAGCTGGCTGTTAACTGCCCTGAACTAGGAAGCTGCCTGCTCTTTCCATGGCCCCCAAACAATGGTCTCAATCTGGTGTCTACTGACCTCCTTGGAATCCCAGAATGCCCATGGAAGGGGACTTTGCAGCTCATTGTAATTAGCCACATCTGGAGGTAGGACCCAAATTTAGAGATTCCAATGACTTGCCCAGAGTAAGAAGTAGAACCACCATGGGCCTCAGGTCTTCACTCAGGGCCAGTTCCCAGGAAACTACACTACATTCATACTAAGAGCACCTCAATGTGTTAATGTTTCTTGGATACGTTCTATGTTAAGGCCCTGAGGGAACACTCAACCAATCAGTCATCACATAGCTATTTGTAGAAAATCAAACGGACTGTGCTCATTCCTGATAGAACAAATGCCAAGAACCTCCATAATACATGACAACATATAAGAGTTGCCACAAGATAGTAACATTGAGAGTGCATTAGTTATCTATTGCTGTGTAATAAATTACCCCTAAATTTAGTATTTTAAAACAGCAAATCTTTATTATCTCATAATTTCTGAGGCTCAGGAATCTGGGCATGACTTAGAGGGGTGCCTCTGTCCAGGGTCTCTGTAGCCAAGCCGCCAGCTGGGCTGTGGTCTCACAGGAAGGTTTGACTGGGGGAAGAGGGGCCTCGAAGTTTACCCACATGTTTTTTGGTAGCATTCAGTTCTTAATGGGCTTTAGGAAACAGGGTCAGAAGCTTTTTCTATATCCTTCAGTCAATGAGGGTCTCCAAAGAATTTCAGCAAAACATGGCTCAGGTAACAAATATTTTTGGAAGGCCAATCTGGTGACTGCAGACAGGATAGATTAGAAAGTAAAAAGACAAAAAGCAAGGAGGCCAGAAGTTTCTTTTGAAAAAAAAAAAAAACTTTTAATACACCAATGTGCCAGGCACTGTACTAGGTACTAAAACTACAAATAACTCAAGATACGGTCATTGTTCTCAAGAAGCAAGATAACAACTATATGCCAGGCAACCCATGGCCAAGCCTGAAGTCGAGTGGTCACTGGAGAAATAAAGATAGAGAAACAAATTTGAGAAAGGAGTGATGATAACATGGTGAGACAAGAGCATGTGGACCTAAGGGGTGTTGTCTGTGAGGAATAAGAGAAGAGAGACTGATGCTGGCATTCAAACCAGTCTTGGATCATGGGTATCCCAGTGCTTGCAACTCTCACTGCCTTCTAGCGCTAAGTCTTTTACCTATTTTGTTTCTAATCTTTGTCATGACTCTTCAAGGGAATGATTATTATTCCCATTCTGCAGATGAAGAAATTGATTCAATGAGGTTAGATCAAACACAACTAAGAAGTGCCAAGGAGAGGAAATCTAACAATTGGCACTAGCTTTGAATGTTTTCTCTCCCTGGGGCCAAGTGTATTTAATAAGGTCAAAGGCTTAGCCTCGAAAAAGAGACTCCAATGATGAAATTCTAGGGATTGCCCAAAAGGGGAGAAGAAAGCCTTTGAGCAGGAGAATGCCTGAGCCCATACGCTGTCACTTTTGCCCACTCACAGAGCCCTCCCCAGCTTCTGGAATGAGCTCTCCTCTCGGCCTGCCTGTGCCTTGATGCAGAATTCCTCAGTCAGTAAAGATTCCATCTGCTTTGTTTGTAACTAGGCCACTTTGATTATATGATAAACCGCAGGTTACCAAGGGGAATTTCCTTTCTTGGGGAATTTCCTGCCCAGGCTGAGAATGGTACTTTACGCTTGATGGTTACTGCCAGTTACCAAATAGCTGACCAGCCATACACTCAGGGGCATCTATAATGAAGATAACCAATGTGAGAGCTGACAGAAGCAAAATGGGAAACTTTCTCCCCAGGCTTGGCTGCTGGAATGATCCCCCTCCCTCACAAGAAGAAATCATTCTTTAAAAGCCTAATAGCAATAATATTTTATCTGACTGTAAGTGTAACATATGTGCATTATGAAAAATCTGGAGGGAAAAACACAAAAAATAGAAATCACTCATTATCCTACGAAGATGAAAAGTAACAGCCAAATGAGAGTCATCTATTAAGATGTGTATGATGATAACATTGTGTGTTCATCTGTGCATGTGTTTGCACAAGCCACCTCTACCTGCTTGTCTGCAAATCTAGGGGAATAACTTCGGGGTTTGTGGATTCTATAAAGATGATCGCAAACCCATCAAAGAGTGTTTCTGTTTGTATGCGATTCGTGTAAGAGTAAATATTCCGTGACTGCTTGTGTAGGATGCAAGGAAGAAAACCTGAGATGATGGCTACTGGCCAACACGCAGATCCTGCTTTCCTATCTGATAATATTTTCCCTGCATCGCTTTTAAAAACATTTTTCATAATTCATGCCCCATCTCATATCACATTAACCCAACTAAAAATGTTATTATCCATTCAGTTCGACAGACAGGAGGCAGAGTGTGGTAGAAAATTACAATCACGCCAGCCAGCAACAAAGAATTCCAGTCACAAGCACATGGAGGGACTGATGGTGGGCATCTGGCCCACCCCCTCTGCCCTGTCCAGGCATATGATTAGGTTCCATGTGGGCAGAGCTCTCTTTGTACACACGGCATGCTTCTGAAGAGTTGTATGTAAATCAATTTTATATTGCATCCCATTTTGGTACATTAAGAAGGCTTTAAGCTTGACATCTAAAGAGACTTCTTTTTTTCATTATTATTATTATTATTATTATTATTATTATTATTATTATTATTTTTAGAGATAGAGGAAGGGCTAAGGAGAGAGAGAGATCAATCCGCTGCCTCCTGCACACAATCCAATGGGAGATCGAACCTGCAACGCAGGCATATGCCCTGACCAGGGATTGAACCGGCGATCTCTCAGTGCATGAGGTGATGCCCAACCAATGGGGCCACACTGGCCAGGGCCTAAAGAGGCTTCCTTTTAAACAGTCCTTTCCTTTTGTCCTTTACTATTCTTCTAAACTACACCTAAAAGGTATTTCTGCACGTGTGATTTGACTGAAGCAGAGTTCAGTTGTTCCACTAAGCTTATTAAAATAATGAAGGGAGCATAACTGGTGAAGCCAGTCATAGAAATGCAGCTTAAATAGTACTGAGTCCTCCAAATACTAAGGTGGCCTGAGATTTCTTGATAGTAACGAGCCTCACGCACACTTTTGTGCTGACGGATTATTACACTGGTGGTTTGTGAGCATTTAGGAAATAATTCAGTGGTCATGAAGAGTCCATCCAGAATGATCAAGAGCAAACCAGGATAGCCATTCTCATTTCTTCTTTTAGTGGGCTTCAGGATATAGAGATACGATATAGTACATTTCTGCTTCAGCAAATCATTTGACAAAGTCTCCTCTCCCCCTTCGCCCCTGCCCCACTCCCTTACTGATAAGATGCTGCTGGCTGAAAATTTACTTAGGCTCCTGCACAGCTGGCCAGAAACAGTGATAATGACCATTTCTGTGGCTACCTAGAGGAGCCGTGTAGTGGAGGGCCTCGGGCTCTGTGTTTGATCCTGTATACATGTCAATAAACTGAATAAAGGCTTGGAAGACACATTTACCAAATTTCAGTTGGAACAAAGGAGTAGTCACATTGCAGGAGATTAGATGTGAATGAGTGAGTACACACCTCGGCCCACCCACACCGAGTACAGACACCCAGTGCTCTGAGCTCTTAAAGCTTCATGAGCAAAAAATCCTCTTTTCCAGGATCTGCCTGTCCAGATACTCCCTCCAAGTCCTGGCAGCAGGAGAGGGCCTCAGATGCTCTGCCATCTCTCTACTGGGTGTGTGTGGGGAGGGGGAGGGCAGGGGAGGTGTCTGCTCAGCTGCCCACAGGTGCTGCCCCTGCCACTGTCCCAGGCCTGGGAACCCACGCAGCCCTGAGCTCAGACCATAGCTCACTCGCTTTCACACGACAGGAATGCCCTCTCTGCCTCTTACACAGCGAGGCACTGGGCCCTGGTGACACAGTTCTTTCCTTACACCCCAAAGCACACAGGGCTGGCTCGGAGGTAGCAGTGGGAGGGAAGGGTCCAACAAAGTCATGTGTTCCTCCAACCTCAGCCAACAGCCACCCAGTCTGTCCTGCTCTGCCAGACTCCTCCAATCACCTCAATGTTTTTTGGAAAGTTAAGAGATTGTTCCACTCAGAACACATGGTAGGACTTTTTATAATAATACAGGCAATGTGAAAGTAAAGCCTTTCAATGAATGGACCCTAACAGGTCAAACAATCAATTGTACGTAGTGATGATTCATGGAGAAAGATCTTGTGGCTTTCATTGACCTGAACCTCAATATTTGCCTGTTATATGTCTCCTGAAAAAGTCAACATAACCTGGCTTTGTGCTTAATGTGCAAGGAAATGGTCTATTTATAATTTACAGGATTGCTGTGTTCCATTCATGGAGCTGCCTTTCAGGTGTGATGCAGGGAGAAAGAAGAGGAGAGGAGAGAAGGGAAGGAGAGAGGAGAGGAGGAGAGGGAAGGGAAAGTCAAATTTTGCCTCAATAAAACATACCTACTAACATTTTAGGACTTTTTCCAAATGTCTCAAAACTTTATCAGCAAAGAGTGGATTTTATATAATCATTAATATCCATTCATTCATCATTTATTTGTTCAACAAATAATTACTATGTGTCAGGCACTGTTCTGGGTACCAAAGACACAAAAAAATGGACAAAATCTCCCATACCCAGAGGAATTTATAGTCTTGTGTCCAAAAGGTAAAATTGAAACACAGATAACATTTCAAAATATGTTTTCCAAAGAAATGCTCAGAACAATATAGCATAGCATGTCGCTTTCCCTGTGATGTTGCTCTAGAACACACTACGGGTGAAATGCACCCTGCCCCCAAATGCTTTGAACTTGGCTTTCAAACACCCAGGAGAGAATGAATGGTCATGTGGATGCCCATCAGGCTCCAATAAGAATCCCACCCACTCAAGCCAGCCTGTTGTGGGGTCAAAGTGGAAGGCATCCAAAGTGAGATCTAAATTTGTGGAAGCTGAATAATTAGTTACATGAATATTTGTATGTTCATGATGCCATTCTCTCTCCCAGAAAATTTTCATAATAAAAATATTTTACTATTAAAAAAAAATTCAGCAACCATTCTGTGTGGGCATAGAAGGTCTCTTGAAGTCACAGTTTCTCCTGATTTGGAGGTTATAAGCAATTTAAGCAGAAATGAACAACCATCCTTCAGAAATGCTCTAAGAATGACTTTTGTATTGAATGAGGTGTATGGTAAGGGGCAACCTTAGTTCCTTGGGCTACTTGGGATTTTATATGTTAGTGGAAGATCTAAAGTATAATTGAAAACAAGTTAACATAGATTTGGTGTAATTCCAGAAATAGTACATATGGATTGTGGTCTATTTACTCTCTAATGCTAACCAGATGTCATGAAACCAAATACAGATTGTCATTTCCATCTCAACACTTAATGACCATTTTCATAATTATTTCACAGTATTTACTCTAGGTCCCTTCTTCTTTTTGCTTCCAAAAAACAGATTGCTTAAGCTAAAATAGAAATTTTACAGCTACTGTAAAATTTTAGCCCTTCCTCTTGAATGTTGGCTGCATGAAAATTATCTTCAAAACAATGTCCATTTTCCCGGAAGCACCACAGATAGCCTATTTATATGCTCCCTGCATGGTGTCCTAATTACACCTTTGTTATCCGCTACCAGGTGACACCCCTAATCAGCCAAGCCTGTGACCTGCTCCTGGCTCATCTAAAACGCTACGCGGAATCTGGGGACGCTTTCGACATCCAGAGGTAAGGGCTGCCATACAGATGAGACGTCGAATTTCCTAATCGCTGCTTCTAATTATAACTGGACATAATTACTGGACAATGACCTCGATACCAACAAACTATAAAAGCACGGGTGGACTAATAAGTAGACATGGTACCTGTACACAATGTGACACAGATGTGAGCACAGCCCAGGGGAGGTGTGGCATGTTGAGGGAAGCCTCAAGTGGACAGTGGCTTGTGAGTGGACTTGTCCGCTAAGCTCTGCAAACCTAGGAGTGGGCAGAATATACCCAAGCAGAAAGGACAGGGTCCTGGGGAAAGTTCCTGCATTTCTCCTTCCAAAGAAATGGGGGTGCACCTCGGCCTCGAAGCTAGGACTTAGCGGTGGACACCAAATTTAAGTGACTAAAGATCTGACTTTCTCCTAGTTGTTCTATGCTCACTTATGGTCGATGAGGGGTAAGGTGGGGGTGGCAGATAAGCCAGAAGCTGACTCATTTTTATTATTATTGCTAATAAAATGATAACATAATCATCACTGGCATTTGAATTGTACCATGTTGTTTACACAATCCTCTTGTACACATTCTCTCTGGTCATGAGATGCATGAGTTGGCCAAAGATACGGTGGGCACAGCAGCTATAAAAGCTGAGTAAACCCTTAAATCTTCTATCATTTGGGATCAGATGAAACCACATTCAGTTGTCAAATTGTTTTTGCAATAGGAGCAGGGAGATGTGTAATCAACTGTAGGGGCATTTTCAATCACAGCAGCCAAAATAAAATAAGTCATCTGGAGACGTCATTTACTCCTCATGGTTATAGAATTTATGAGGAAGAGGAACTAAGTATGTGCCTACATCAAACCCTGAAAATAGTCCTTTTAATTACAAAGGGATATGAATACCCAGTTGTTGGCCCTTTTAGAATAACAGAAAGAAAAGATCACGCTAGTTTAAAATGGCCATTTTGGGGGCAGGTATCCCAGAGCCCAAGAAGTTCATTTTTCTGGAGCTACTGCCAGACAGTTTTCCATCTGTTTGTTTCTAAAACACAACGTGTGTTTTCTGTAATAATATAATATGTTCATGAGCTTGTTCCAAAGTTTGTCTTGTATTTCTTTGAGAGTGACAGGCCTCTGTTTTTCTGTTTGGTGCCCTTATGAAAACGGTAAACCCATGAGGAGGGAGAGGGGGATAAAGCTAATACAACTAGACAAGCAGGTTGTTCATTCATTCATCACCATTTGCTCGGTCTCAATTGATCGTTAGATACTGGCTCTGAACAGCTTTGGGGTGACATGCATAGGCTTTGGGTCCCCTGTTTTCCCTCCATCGCAGGGAGTAAATTTACTGCACAGTTTGGTGTTGGGCTGTGTCTGGCTGATACAGCTGCCACAGCCTGGAAGTTGCGTGATGCTGTCCCCACTTCCCGTCTGTGTTCAGATCAGCTTCTGGCTGTGTCTTATGTCTCCTGATATTCCACTGTCCCTGCTCAGACAGTACAGCCCAGCCCCTTTCCTCCCACCCCCTCCCTCAGCCTGCAGGAAGTGCCTCTTTTGAGTAAGTGGATGATGGGGTTCAATGGGTGGGCCGATGGCACAGTCCTCTTGCAATTCAAATGGTTCCCTCTCCCATAGGTGCTACAGCTGCTACAGCACAGATGTGGTGGCCAGTGTCGCCTTCGGCACCCAGGTGGACTCCCACAAGGCTCCTGAGGACCCCTTTGTGAAGCACTGCCGTCGTTTCTTTGCCTCCTCCATCCCCCAACCTCTCCTGGGTTTAATCTGTACGTACAGCTCCTGCCGAGGGCGGGGACACGGGGCTACTGCCAGGTCGGCAGAGCTTGGGACATGGGGTGGTGCTGGGCGGCTCTTGGGACCCAGCCTCTGCCACTAGGGAAGGGTCTGCCTTGCAGAGGCCTTGTCTCCCCAGAGCAGCTTCTTACCTACGCAGGTGGCCTCTCACCACCGCCACGGGGAGAACAGCAGCCGAGCCCTCTGCTAAGTGTTGTGCATGCATTGCCTCAGTAAGTGCTGAATCCATCCTATAAGAAAGGGGTTCTCATCCCCATTTTATAGATGGGAAAACTGAGGCTTACTAGTAGAAAGGCAAAGCCGATGCTGGAACCCAAAGCCTTTCCGGGGCATATTTCTCCCCGCCAGCAAAATCCTCTGCAGAAGGCGTCTCTGCCTGAGGCCCAGCGCCCAGCAAACTAGATCCTATGTGACAGGTGGCGTTCGGGCTACCACCAGTTTACTTTACTTTGAGAAGTGAGTTTTTACCCTCTGGCCAATTCTTGCTTTTACAAAAGTATCAAAGTGTTGATTTTATTGTTATTAATTATTGCCATAATTTTTCACCATTTGCAGGGCTGGTAAATTTTATTCATTCCTTGGTCAGTTTCATTTCCATTGCTCTACACTGACACTGTAGGGGGAGTTGAAAAGAGGGTCAAGCATCGTCTTCCTTTGCCCCCCCCCCCCCCCCGGGCACCCCAGGGCGGTGGTTCCTGGTCCCATGCTGATGCCGCCCAGCTCTCTGCCATGCAGAGCCTGCCTCCCTACTGTGTCTCTGGTTCAGGCTCTGGTTCTTGAAAATGGGCAGAGTATTTGGAGAATTTGTGGCTCCAGGACAGCCTCCCCAGCCCGGCTTCCACACTATACCTCTGCACAGCAGGCCCACTGTGAACGCCGGGGGAGCTAAACCAAGCCAAATTCCCTGTCACCCCCCAGGAGGTGATAAGCATCCCTGACCCAGGTAGCCCTGTCCCAATGTCGTAGCAGCAGTGGCCCAGGCTACACCTGACGAAGCAGGGGAGGCACCCACAGGGGTGAGGCCAGCATCCTGGCCAGCAGCTTTATCAGCAACACTTAGGGACAATTACCCAGTGGGGGAGGGGATGCAAATGACCAGAAAGCTGAGAAAGTAGATCAGCTTCTACCACCTGCTAAGACTTGAAACATGGCTTGCACTCTGTTCTGTCTTGATGAAATATAAAGAGCATAGGCCCTCATATCTGGGGCCTGGAAAATTAATTTTGAGGCATGAGATTGACTTCTGGAGGGCCAGATGGAAGTGGGGATTCAGTCGTATGAGTGTTTATCAATGTGCAAGGAACGGCAAGCAGTCCAGGGGTGGAATGAGATGCGGTCCCTCCCCAAGGAGCGAGGAGCGGCCGTTCAGAGGGGAAGACGGGCCTTTAAGCGACTCTAATTCAAGGCCAGGGCTTGCTTCCTGGCAACAGGCCTCTAACAGCCTCGGTTTATTATCGCCCCCCTTTTCAATGCCATTTTTGTTTTTCTCTTTTAAGTATCATTTCCATCCATAATGGTCCCACTGGCCCGGATTCTGCCCAATAAGAAGCAAGATGAACTGAACAGCTTTTTTAACAAACTCATTAGAAATGTGATTGCCTTGCGGGACCAGCAAGCAGCAGAAGAGGTAACATGTTTTAATAGGACACAGCTTTGAAATGGAATGAAGCCTAATTTGGCATCGCCTGTGGTCTCTTTTTCTCTCTCTCCCCTCCCTGCCCCACCCGCCCACCGCCCCCTGCTGTCCTGTATGGGTCTCCCACACAGAGCTTCCCAGGGGCAGTAGAAAGAAAGGAGAAATGTCCAGGAGGAGCACACAAGGAGAGAGTGAGGGCAGGCAGGAGGCACTGTGGGGAGAGCCCATTGCAATCTGTCCACACTCAGAGGTCAGTAGAATTAAAGCTGCCCCTCAATCTTACTACCTATTTCAAGTATCACCTACCCCTTCCCATCCCCACCTCCGCAAAGGTTCTAGCTGCCCCCCCAAAATTCTGCAGATAAATATGCCCACATGTGCTTTCCATCAGCATATTCTTTACATTGAAAAATGGCGAGAATGAGGTTTTACAGCATGAACAGCATCAATAATAGGCAGTCCTCACCAATCCCATACTCCCTTTTGGCTCTGAGAATGCTCCTACATATTTTGTGGTTGGGGACCCTCTCCTGCTTCATCTGAGACCCAAGATTTCTTTCCTCCTTACAGACTTGCACCACGCTTGGCACAAAGTAGGAACTGAGTAAAATATTTGTTCATTGAACTTGGTTGAGGATGGAAGTAGGAATTTTTAATGTTAGGGAAATATTTTATTGATTGTTTACAGAGAGGAAGAGAGAGGGATAGAGAGTTAGAAACATCGATGAGAGAGAAGCATCAATCAGCTGCCTCCTGCACACCTCCTACTGGGGATGTGCCCGCAGCCAAGGTACATGTCCTTGACCGGAATGGAACTTGAGACCCTTCAGTCTGCAGGCCAATGCTTTATCCACTGAGCCAAACCGATTAGGGTTAGGGAAAATAATTTCAATGTTGGATATGCTGGTGGTGCATATGCAATGCTATGCTTTTAAGGGACCTGTTACATTCAAGAAAGTTGCTTACAAAGAAAAACAAGAAAAACAAGGCAAAATGTCTTATACTGAATTGACTTGGGCACAGTGCCACTTTAAAGGGGTTTCCTCAAAGGCTGGTTGGCTCAGAGGGATTGACAAGGAAAGGGCCTGAGATCTCATGGCAGCAGCCTTGGCGGAGGGTGAAATCAGGGGTCAGGCTGAATGTGCGGAGCTGGCTCGGGGAGCAGCACCCCTGCCCTGCCCAGCTGTGTCCTCTGGAGACTGGGAAGCAAAGGTACCCAGGTCCAGCAGGTGGGGAAGGTGTTGACAAGCTCATGGCCCCTGGGCCCACACCACCATGAACTCAACTTGATGCCCTGGCAGGTGTGGGGCGAACCATCCAACGGGCACCCCCGGCCAGGCCCTGCGGCCTAGAGATAGGACACACATCCAGGTCCCTGTTTCTCGGGAGTGAGGCTGGGCTGGGGCAGGAGAGGGAGGAAAGCCCCATTTCCAAACCTCAGTGCTGCTAGAAATGGCCTTCCTGTGAGCATTTGGTCATTCACACCCACACCCCCCGCCCCGACTCACCCTGAAGCCCACTGGCTGTGGAGCCAGGCCGAAATTCTCCAACTGTCGCACCAGAGCGGCTGACGAAGAGGAGAGGGTTATTAAAGATCCAATTACTGGGATTGCCTCGAGCTTTTCCTTTAATAAACTCGAGAGCTATTTGTTTCAAACAATGAGTTGATTTGAGAAAAACCTCCCAACCACAAATCCAGGACTGCCCCGTGTCAAGACAGAGCTATACGGTTACTAAGAAAACTCACTTTAAACCCATCTGAACTCTGTGGACATTCCATCAAGCAGATGTGTGTTTGCGCAGTGGAAAATGCAGCACAGATGTTAAAAGGTAAATATTTTTCTAAGCTCCAGCCGATGGGTGGATTAGACACCTACATCTATCAGGGTGCGTATTTTTCTTGGATAGGACCATAAACCAGCAGTATTTGGTCCTAAATGGGCAGTGTTCAAATAGCCTCGTGATGCAGGGCACATGAAGGAAAGCCATCTGCACTAATGCTCCTCTCCAGGCCCGGGCCCTCGAGAGCAGCCCTTTCTGGCCTCTGTAGCTGGAGGTTAAGACAGATTTGTAGAAGCTCGATGGCCCTCTAACAGACTTCCTCAGCCGGGAGGCGAGGAAAGGATGCCAGCTGCATCTGCGCCTGGGAAACTCCACTAGTGTGGATGTGCTTGTGCGCCCCCTCCTATCATCGCCCTCACCCCACTCCAGCAAAGCCATGAGCAAGCCTCAGGGACCAAAACTGTATCACACGCCGAGGAGTGTCAGACACACGAGCTGAGAGGCCTGAGGATGTTCCGGGGTCCCAGGCCAGCATCCAGGAGCTGAGGTAGCAGAGGGTATCAGCTGCCATGCATGCCATTATGCCCCCACCTTCGCCCCACAGGACCAGAGCTAGCAGGGGGTCACCACAGCCAAGCAGCAGGAAGGAAGCTGGGGTAAGCCATCCTGTGAGGATGCCATTTGGAAAACAGAATGAGCAGGGCCAGGGTAGAAAGGGGCAGCCAACTGGGTTGGCCCTTTGCTATTCTCTCCACCATTCCAACCCGAGCGGGCTGGCCGGACACTGAGGTCCTGCCTCTTTGGTCTCCAGGTTCTTGATACCCAGCTTCACTGTGAGCCCTGCTGGTATCTCAGCAGACGGCTTCCAAGGTCACAAACCTGGGAAGCAGAAGAGCTGCAAAGGTCTCATGATCCAAGGTGGCTGCTCCAAACAGCACGCAGCCTTCAGCAAATCCAGCACGGCCTTCCTCAGTAGGCATTCAATGCACTGCATTTTTATTTATGGGACTGTGTGTTGCATACCTAACGTACTTGGTACAATACCAAAACTGAGGTAGGAGTTCAGGGTCCTGTCCTGGAGACACTTCTGTTTTTATAGAAGGAAGAAAGCAACCACACGGGAAATAACAGCCATCTTAAAGGATGGAATTAAGTGCTCATGTGTGTGGCATGGATTATTCATACAATAGAAACCCAGAAGCCAATACCGTAAAGAGAAAACGCTACAAGTAACGCACTTTAAAATTAGAATATGTTGGTGGTGGTTCTGCTACTCTCCTTTTGCTTTTTAATTCTATAAAACACCTGAAAAGAGTAACCTATTGTTTGTCACTCACCACAGTAAAGAGCTTTTCAGAGAAGGGATGTGCCAGGGATATGCTCAGTCAAGGCTAAGGCAATATGTAAGTGCTTCTATAGCTACCATTAGTGATAGTAAAAATATAAAGAAGATAAGGGAAAATGGTAAGACAGCTCTAATCACTTAAATGGGCTAGTAATTACTGAGGAAAAGGGGGGCTCGAGATGAGGAGGCTAGGCTAGAAGATGCAGAACGCAGGCTGGAGACTTTGAAGACAAGCCTCACCAAAGCGAGTCCCCGCCCCCAGGTCATGTTACCTTCCTGCTGGTGAGAAAAACACGGCCATCCTAGAAGCCCTAAACTGGGCCTGAGTGAACAATGGAGCACATACTTTGACTTAAATCTACATGATGTTTTATTTGTTTTATTGTTAGAAAACCAACCGACCAATGAATAATAGCCCAAACATGGGTAAAGTAAAAACTGAAAGCCCCCTGTTTTCCCATCTCCCCCAGCTCAAATAGCTGCAACTAGGTGCCTTGTGCATTGGCTGTTTTTACATATCTGTCTGCAACTTACTTTGTTCCCTCACCAGAGTGGCTTAACATCTTTCTGATGAGCCCAGATAAGGCAGGCAGCCTCATGTCTTTGACTGCACCACAGTCTGCTCCTGACTGCACCAGTATGTGGACCAGTGCAGACTGAGGGACATTCAGGGGGCTCTCGCCATCTCAGCTCATCCCCCAGGGAAATTCCTTGTTGTATCCTAAAGCTGCATATCCGCATCCGGGTTTGTGCTCCAGGAAACCCCATTTATGTGGCCCTGGGCCATACATAATGTGCATTTCCTCTTTTGACCCTTAGAGGCGCAGAGACTTCCTCCAAATGGTCCTGGATGCCCGCCATTCTGCCGCCTCCGTGGGCGTGGAGAGCTTTGACATCGTCACACAAGTCTTCTCCAATGAATGCTCAGCGAATCCTTCAGAGAAACACCAGCCCAGACTCCCATCCAAGCCTTTGACCGTGGATGAGGTCGTGGGCCAGGCCTTCCTCTTTCTCATCGCTGCCTATGAGATCGTCACCAACACTCTCTCCTTCGCCACCTACCTACTGGCCACGAACCCCGACTGCCAGGAGAAGCTTCTGAGAGAGGTGGACCATTTTACCGAGAAAAATGTGAGTACAAGTCGGGTCCAGTGGCCCATGTGAAATCCACACAATTGTGTGTTCGTCAAGGTGAAATTTATTTTTGTTAACTGCCTCGCTAAAATCACATTCTAAGTTTATAAGATGAAATAGGGCCATTGCCCCACATTCTCCATCTCTCTGAGTTAACAAGTAAGATGTAGTGTTCAGAACAACAGAAGGAAAAAACAATAAGAAAAAGAAAAATTCTGTTGTATGCCTTCCCTGTTTGGGGCCACCCATGAAACTAGGCTTGGCTACAAAGTCCTCCCTGGGTCAGAGTCAAAGGTCAGGGGTGGGGCAGAAGGTGTTTCCCGGTGTTCTGGCCATAGTGGTGCCATGCTCAGGGAGGCAGGTGTGAAGGCACAAGCAGCTGGGCAAACACAGAAGAGCAGGTCTGTATACGGACAGAGTCAGTGAAATGGGGCCCGTGCGCTGAGTCTGGATCTTCCTTTGAGAGGAGGCCCCTCCTTGCTGGACTTGAAGCACACGTTCAGGGCGCCGAGTTAGGCTACTTTATGACACCATTTTTTTTCTGGATGCTTATGTGTGCATTGCTTTGACTTATGCATTGTTACAGAAAATCATTGTTAAAATCTGTGCTTTAAAAGGGAGACCACCATCATAGAAGCCTTTCTCCTACATTCTGATGTAATTATTGCATCACAGTGTTGGGAGGTGCCCCATTCTGTTGTTGGAACTATTCGATTTTTTTTCCCATATATTGAGCTGAAAACTGTTTCCCAGAAAATTCTACTTCTTTCTCCCACTGGGGAACTAAATGCAAGTTTAGCCTTTCCTCTCCAATGCATTACCTGTGTTACTAATTGCTTCAAATTTTGGCTCATCATGAGCTATGGTCAGCCTAAAGTTCCACCATGTTATGACAAATGCCAAGCTGAACTTTCTCAATCCACTGCTTGTATAATTGATTTTTTAAAGCCTAGATGCAAGGATTTATATTTATTCTTATTATTGCTCAAGTCAGTCAAGATAATTTTGAATCTTGATTCTGCCATCTATCATATTAGCAATTCCTCCAGCTCTGTGTCATCTGAGATTCGCTAAACATGTCTCCTATTTCATCCGAGTCATTGATTAAAATGTTGAACAGGACAGGGCTTCCCTCCAGGTTGACATTGATCCATTAATCGATATTCTTTGGGCATGGAGTCTCAACAAGTCATGAATCCAAATCACCCTGCTACCCACTCCTACCACCTCTCGGCTCCTACTTTGATAGTTGTGTGGCTTTTTTAATTGAGGAGGGGGAGGAGGAGGAACCAAAGATGACTGGGATACATATTGCAAGAGAAATAACAGACACTGGCACATCTATTGGGACATATTTGCTGGCAGGTAACAAAACCCCAAACAAAACTGATTTAACAGGGGGAGAGGCTTATTAGGACAGAAAACTGAGCAACTCAGGAATAGATGTGGCTTCAGGCAAATCTTTATAAAGGCCTCAGTGACGTGCTCAGGCCCCAGGTCTCCAGTGTTTGGTTGTGCTCCCGTAGTACACATTCTCAGTTGTGCTCCAAGCTCCAAGCAGCCTGCCGACAACGTTTGGACTACTGGCTTCCTTGCTCATAATCAACGGAACAAGGAGTGTATGTAGCCCCCGCTTTTCAGCAAGAGACATAATGTTCACTCTGACGGGAATGTGTAGGTCACTGCCCATTCTTGAAGCAACTACTGTGAAGGAATGGGGTACAGATGGGCTTGAAGCAATTAATCACACCCCCAGAATCAATCATACTCAAGTTCTATGACTGAGAACTTGGGAGAGCACCTCCCAGAGGAAGTTCTAGCTGTTATCCTAGGAAGGCAGTAAGACTATCCTTAAATAAACCAAAGTCAGGTCAAACTCAAGACTTTAAGCATCTGGCGAGTGGCCAGCAGTTGGCAGATATAGCAGTGGGTTACACAGATAGAAGTCATGCTCCTTACCTTCGGGGAATTTAAACACTAATTGAAAAATAAAACAAAAACAACAAAAATAGGCGGGGGGGAAGAAAAATAAGATGTCTATTAAAATATCTTCCTTCCAAATAAAACCCTCCAGGGCAATCAAAGGCAGCAAATAACCAAGGCTAGACTGTGTGGTGTGATGCAGAGAGCATGGGCTCCAGGAGTCGGTCTCGCCGGCACCATCATAACCACATCTGGTTGTGTTCCTCTTCCAGGAGGCCACAGGGAGTGTTCCATAGGTTTCCAGTCCAAGGCCCTCACAAACAAGCCCCGCCTCTGACATGGCCTTCACTGGCCATGACCTCAAAGAGGATGGCATTATCTTGTCAAACCCTGGCTTTTTCAAAGCTCCTCTTTCCCAGAGGGCCACCTCCCACCAGGCTGTGCAGAATGTTGCCAGGTACGGAGAGGGCCCATGGGCAAAGAAACATTTTGGTAGGTCAAGTTTTGAAATTTTAGCATACATAAAACCATCTGGGAGAGTGTTCGGGATGCAGGTTCCAGGCCCCCTCCCTCAGGGATTCTGATTCCAAGAAGTCTGGTCAGTGCCTAGGAACCTGTATTTTAAAATGAACAGCCCATGTGATTTTGATGTGGGTGTTCCTAGTTACACCTTGTGTAGACGGCTTAAGACTCTCAGGGTTCAAATCCCAATTCTAGGAAGAAACAGCGCCCAAAGCCTGACTCCAGTTGTGCAAACCCCCAGGCCATTTTCTTTCTCTAGGTAACAGTTGGGACATCTCTGAGAAATAGCAACACCATGTGTCTTTTTAAAAAATTAAATTTTGTCGCCACAATAATGCTGCTAGTATTATAGCCTCCTGCATGGCATGAACTCAATAAACATTTGTAAGGTCTCTCTCTTTTTTTCTTTTTTTCCCCCTTGTTCTTCCTTCTTTCTTCTCCTTTTGATAATCAGTTTCGTTAATATGGACCATCTGTCAGGATATGGAAGTGCAGATTACATATGTTCACACATTAGATATTTTCCTGAAAATTAGCATGTAAAGAATGACTTGCTGGTTTGCATTCAACAAATATTTCTGGAGTGCCAGTTAATGCCAGACTCGGCTCCAGAGGCTCCCCAAGGCTGTCCTGACCCAGCTTTTCCAAGATGTCCCTGTAGAGCCCTGCACACCTCCCTAGATGGCCTTCCCTCGTATTTGTCAATGAGACCGCTGGATTTGAACTCTACAGTTTCTTCTCCCCTGTCACATCTTTTTATGGCAACACCCTAGGTGAAGCTCATGAAACTTCTCTCCCTCTTTAAAAAAAAATATATATATATGTGTGTGTGTGTGTGTGTCCTGTATCAGTTAGGATTTTTTCTGTTGACAAAAAACTCAAAGCAGATTGGCTCAGGGGGCGTTATTGACCCATATACCAAAAAAAATCTGGCCTGGCCAGTATGGCTCAGTGGATTGAGCATCGTCCCATGCACCAAGAGGTCACTGGTCCAATTCATGGTCAGACACAAGCCACATATCAAGTTGTGAACTTGACATCCAGTAGGGGGTGTGCAGGAGGCAGCCCATCAGTGATTCTCTCTCATCATTGATATTTCTTTCTCCCTCCCCCTTCCTCTCTGAAATCAATAGGAATATGTTTTTTAAAAATCTGGGGAGATGCAGGGGTTCACACACTGTCGCTGGGACCCTGGTTGTTTTCTCTCCCCGTCTTTCCCCAAACTCTGGGCACACTCCATTCTCAGACAGGATCTCCCTAGGAGTCTCACAATACCTGTGTAACCAGGATGTGGAACAGTCTGAACTAAGAGGTACAAATATGGAGCCATATTGTGTTTTCTCCAATTATTTCCTTCCAAAGAGCTTTCACTAATCTTCTTTCTCTTTCCTTGATGATACCTCAGACAGATCTCCAAAGCTTCTGATCACTTTTAGGCATTAAAAAGGTCTTAACCACTCTGGTACAGTTTAAAACTTCAGTCTCAGATCCAAGTCAACCATCTTCTATCCCTTCAGCTCAGGCTGACCTGCGGCCTGAGGAAGCTGCCCTGAGGAGGGAGTGTTGTCTCTTCTTCCACCCCTCCCCCCCTCCCCACCCCCCACTTGTTCCTTCTGGGCCCCCTTTTCCTCCAGGGTTGGGGCCATCGAACAGATCCCCGAATCCTGCTTAACTCGGTTTCTCTCAGTGCCTGTCCACCCGAGGCCTCTGGCTTGGGGAGGATGCCGGTTATTCACAGGGCTCCTGGGACCTCTGCGCTCTACCATCCCTGATGGGGGAGGCCTCCAGCTCCCACTGCAGCTCCTGCCCCACAGCTTCTTGGTGGTGGGTCTCCTGGGGGCAGTCAGCCTTCCACAGTCCCCATGTGGCCCACAGGAGGCACCCCACCGAGGTGGCTCTCTCCATGGCCCCTCTCTCTGCCCTGACAGCTCTCTCCAGTTCCCTTTCTGGTGCTGAAATGGGTAGAGAGAGCACATAAGCAATGCCACTACATCAGCCGGTGAGCTCCTGGAGAATGGAGCCCGAGCTGCTTCTGCTCTCCATAGTGGATCCATCCGAGGCCCCTTCCTTGGCTCAGGACAGGGCAAGCATCCTCTCTAGGCTGATGACTCTCTGCTCTGACACGTTTTCTATGCAACCCTCCCATCCCTGCCAAGGCCGAGGCTAAGGGATAGAAGAGAGCAGATTCAGGTCCAGCATGAAACAGCAAGAGTCTCTTTCCTGGAAATCTCAGGGAGAGGATTGTGGATCGCACTAATAGAGACTGGGTCCCAAGCCCGGCCATCCACCAGTCACCGTGGCCAAAAATAGACCCTTTGATTGACTTACGCCTGAGCCACTGCTCCATCGCTGAAGTTGGTGTCTTGAGCCCTTCAGATTTCCAAACCTGTTACAGGAAGTGGGGTAATGGCTGCTGAGTGGCCGGAAAACAGTGTGTCCTCCCGTGTACATAGAATCCGTGGTTTCCTGAGAGAAGCTCCCACTTTCAAATTTCTTGTTGTGCAATCACACTCACCTTCCTCTGAACTTATAAAAACTAACTTTCCAAAGACAGTGGTGTAAGTCCAACAGCGCTTAGTGCTGCTGCTGCTTGTGCTTGTAAATGATCTGCTCTTATGAACTTCTTGTAAAGGATGCGGCGTTTCATACCAGGCCAGTCCCTGCTTCCTGCTGGCTAGAATGAAGCCTGGGTAGTCAGCTGGCCTTATTGAATCCTTTCCCAGTCAAGGCGTGAAACTGTCAGAGGTGGAAGCCAATAACTCAGGTGCTCTACCTTGAGCAGGATGGAATTTCTGGCACATATAACGATCCTCAAAGAGGCCTTCCTTCATTCCTGAGGATTCTCTTATCCAGGCCTCACAGCCTAAACATTCTGCCCAGTGTCCCCCTATCTCTCACCACCTGTTTTGACCTAATTGACCCTGACTCCCTTCCTCCTTCTAGGGTACAGATCCCTGTTTCAGTGTATGAGACAGTTATAACCCACTCTATCTTTCATTAAGCCGCCTACGTTTTCTTCCGAATCATCTGGCGTTGGACTTTTGTCTGGCTTTCCTTCCTCTAATTCCCCATCAAACTGCGGCTTACAACCTTCTTTCTCAAGTCGCCTGATCTCTTGGAGAGCTCTCTCTTTTCTCTGTGTCTTCTTAGTCATATTGAAGAGGAGGTACGTTCACTGAATTCGAGTTGGGAAGGGAAAGATTTGTAGCACTTGTGCCTCGTGTAACATGAAGAAAGCACACCAGTGATTTAAGAAGACCTTTGTGATGTGGGTGCTTCATTGTGTTCTCCGATATCTAATTTTGGAAAGGATGAGAGAGAGAAAACAACTTCTTTCCATATAAATTGTTTTTACTATAGATTTAGCACTCTATGTGGAAATTATCGACTTTTGATCTACACCATTCTCTTTTTTCTCGCTGGTGCCGGACTGTGCCAGCCAAAAATTTATGACCCATTTTCCCTCTGCTTAATTGTTGTTATAAATCTGTGCAGAACCCAGTTGTAAATTTATCACAAATTGAGCTAGATTGATAGATAGCCTCTCGTTGGGATAATTTGAACATAGTTATGTCTCAGAATGAAGGCCAAATTCTGAAATTTTCTCTTGAAGAGCTGCTTTGTAACCATTATAAATATCTAATTAAAATAAGCTCACTCTCTTTCTCGTAAGGATAAAAGGACATTCCATGCTGGGTATTTCAGCTGATTAGCTCATGCTGCTCATGTGAGCAAGGTTGAGGATTTGTTCCTTGAAGCAGTCAGAGGATCTCAAAGGAAAAGAGCATATTCTGTGGCTATATTAAAAGAAAAAATGAAGAGCCATTTGCCTCCAGCTAGCTGTTTCATAAATACACATCCTTTATAACAGGGGGAGGGTCCGTGGGAAAAATGCAAGTAGCTTCACACAAATTTATCCTCACTGTGGGGAAAAAAATGTCTCCCACTTTGGATCCCTCCCAGGGCAAACTTTCAGGGTCATGTCCTATCGGAAGTAGGGCAAAGTTAACTTTAAAATTCCCGTGAAGTGTACTACTATTAAATATAAGTTATATTGTAAACTTAAAAAATTAAAAAATAATAATAATAATAAAAATAAAAATAAAAATAAAATAAATAAAATAAAATTCCCGTGAAGAACCGGAAATGGGTTTTCCTACTGGGAAGGGTTTCTTCCTAGGTCTGCTCGGGTCTCACTGTCCCACATTCAGGAGGATCCACCCAGGTTCTGTCAGCCACACAGGCAATCATGGTTCATCTGACACGTACCCTCCCGACAGACCCTAGCAGCACAGCAGAACACAGATCAGTGAGGCACAAGGAACGAGGGAGGAGCAAAGGACAGCTTGCAGCCAGAGAGCCAAACTCTAAAACACAACAAGAACTGGGACACCGTCAGGGCCACAGAAGGCAGCATCAGACAGAGGTGGAACACCTCTAAGTTCAATGTGGGGAGCTGGTTAAATGCAGGTGCTCACTCAGTAGGGGTGAGGCCTGAGACTCTGCATTCCCAGCAAGCTCCCAGACAACGTGGAAGCTTCTGGTCCATGGCCCACACTGCGATCAGCCAGGTTATAACTAACACCTACCCCGCCTCTCCCAGTTGTGACATATGTAGCAAGTAATTATTTCTCACGATGGTTAACACACTGATGTTCTGCAGTGATTTACCTTTCGTTAATAAATCAAAACGATTCCAAAAGTAAGGATACCACTCTCGCATTACTGAGTGAGAGATAAAGTGATGAGGGAATTACCCAAATCCTGGGTGTTTTTAGAAGTGTGTTGCCCATAACCCTGAAATTGTCTGGCCTCCTTAAACAATTTTCTCCAGGGCGGGAAGGTAGGGAGAGCTTTGGAGTTGATGGAAGGTCATTTACAAGACAGATGGGGATGGCCACTAGAGCCTTCCCTCAGGGTGCCGTGCACTTGGGGGCCCAACCACATCCAGCAGGCATCAGGCCAGATCTTTTAGGCAGGGAGCTCCATCTGAATCGAAAATCCCCCAGTGAGCCCTTAGTGTAGATTCCAATCAAGAGGTCACATCCAAGTATTGTGAGCAAAGCAACTCTCCCAATGCTGCTTCCCTTGGAGCCCAGAGCAGACCTGTCCTATCCTCACTGTGTAACAGGAGCCTCAGTGGGGGCCCTTAGAATGTATCCAACTTGCCCACTTCCTGTCCTTCATTCTGGAAGTGTCTGCCCAAGAGAAGTAGGCTCTCTCAACCCTTCCCTGGCATCCCAACACCGAATAGCAGCACAGAGAAGTCTTGACGGCCTACAAGAGGGGCCTCCCAGTGGGGGTACCTGGAACTCCATTTTGGAAGTTACCATAGGTGGCCCTGCTACCATAGCTCCCACTTCGGGAAGGAAGAAGGAAGACAGGGTGCAGGGCACTTCTGTGCCCCATCAATAGACAACTCAAGTGTCCCCAAAGCGGGTGACCAGCCAATCTGGATCAGGTGGCAGAGCCGGGTTTTCCACTGCCCATGTGGTTATTAGACACACACACTAGCCTTTGCGATCCAGGTCAGCTGCCCATTCTCTCCTTGGGGACACCTGCAGGAAGGTAGACTGTGCTCTCGGTGGCCATCTGTGCTGTGAATGTGTGCTGCTTGCTCAGTGCCAAGGGCTTCCTCTGCCACCACCCAGAGGCCCACTCTTCCACATTGTCAGGGACAGTCAAAACCTGCGCCCACCTGACCACCGGGGAAACTGACCCCATTTGCCTTTGAACTGCTCCCAGGGGCCTCACAGTGGCAGCTACACCCCCAAGGCCTTGTGTATCCCTGCCTCCTCTTCTCTTTCCTCTCCCTTTTCCTCTGGCCCCACTTCCTGGATTTCTCGTTTCTCTCCTCTATAAGATTCGCAGCTCTGTTTAGTCTTCTTTATTCTTTTCCTGGCTCTGTTCTCTGAGGTCCAGAGAGACACAGAGGCTTCCTGCTTCACCTCCTGACCCACTGTCCCCTTGGGGCCCCTGGCTGTCCCAGAGCCTGTGAATTTGCATAGTGATATCTTTTGTGCATCCAGTGGGGATGGTCAAGTGGGAGGCGGGTTGAAGAGCAGGAAGAATGTGCAGATGTGTTTCTGGGCCACCAGGCTTAATCAAGTGTAGCACTTGAGCACTTGCAATTTTTAGCAATTAATGCTCCGAGTCCCCCTCCGCCTTGAGTCCCCACAGAGCAATTCTGTCTCGGCAGAAGGAGAGGTGACCTGCAAAGAGATGGTCCTCCCGGGAATGGGCCACGTCAACCAGGATATCCTGGTGTGTGGCGACTCCGAGTATTTTATTCTCACTACCTGGGCCTCTGGGCTGAGCTTTGCTAAGCCAATAAGCTGCCGGGGTCGGTTCCCATCAGTCCAGAAAAGCAAGAATTAAAAATAAACTTGGGAAAGTGAGCTCTGAGGTGAAGCTTGGCATTCTTTGGGCTCACTTACATAGAGCTGTACTCTCAGCTGAATGGCTCATGTATCTTACTATTGCTCACATTATAGTCTCTTAAAACATCAAAAATATAGGTTTTATGCCCAACAGTTAGCTCTTGGAATAAGAAACACACACATTTTTAAAAAACAAAAGTCTCTGGACTCTGCTGACCAAACCATTTGCCTATCCGTGGAGCCGAGTTGTATCTGCTGGGGCAAGCTTAAAGACTCTGCTCCCTGAGAACCCAGCCCATCACCAGGATTAGAGTTTCACCATTAGGGGCTCTTCCTTTGTTTCAGCCCTGTACCCAGGACTAAAATGCCACTACTCTTGGGAGAGGTGACATACTCAATCCCCACAGGGACTGTCTTCTGCCTGGCACATTGGCATAGCCCAGGGCCTCCCACATCCTGGCACATAGAGGCTGGTGATGAATGGGTGTTGAATGGATGAGGGCCAGTTTGCCCACTCTCTTCTAACTGGTGACTATCTGAATGCAACCTGGAGGTGGGGACCCACAGGGAGACTCCTGGAGAAAGCACATGGTTACTTACCCTGGTATACGGGAGTCAGAGAAGGCCACTGCCCAGGTAGATGCAGGCAATTGAAGGCACCACTCAGCAGTGCCTACAATCCTAAAATGGTGTTCCATTGGAAGTCGAAAGGACTTTTGGGGCTACTTCACACACCCTCTAACCACTCCCCTGCCAGCTTGTTTGCCCAGAACTGTCTCACCAAAGGAAAGAAAGAACTGGATGGCTCTGAGGGGATCTTAGGGGTCATTTAGGGCAACCTCCCATTGAAGACAGAGGTCTGAGAGATCATGTCACTCTGCTTGAATGCTCCCAGGAACAGGTAACTTACCACCCATGGTCCCTGTTATCCTTGATAAAGTTCTTCCAACATCAAGTTGAAATCTGTCCTAATTGCCCACTTACTCACCTTTGTCTCTCCTCTCTCTGTTCATGGTATTTATCTACTAGCAGTGAGCAGATTAATAGCTTCTCCCCGGGGCATGGGGGGCTGCTTCCACACCCACTAATAGCCAGTCATGGGCATCTCAGAGACAGAGGGAAGAAGAAAAATTTAAAAATCAGTAAAGAATAAGGGGCCTTTCTTATTCAAGTGTTTGCTTGTGGTGTGGTCTGTACATTTAATTTAGTCTCAGTTTTTTGGTAAATCTGTTTTGCCTCAGGACTGTGGATAGCATTATGTTTGTGGGGTGTGTGTGTGTGTGTGTGTGTGTGTTTAGCATTCTGTGTTACAGCTGAATATGGTGTGTGTGAAAACATCAACTGCACAAGCCTGTGCAGCCAGGCATATGAATCTTCCAGATCAGAGAGGATATCTGAGTCCCCTATGAGTTGCAATGTGTAAGGTTTATACAGTTAAGCACTTAGAATTCTGTCTTTAAAATTTAAATATTTAGATTGGGTCCCTAGGCCACAAAAGGCAATGCCTGTTTCTCAATCGCTTAATTTGATTTTTTCCCCCTTTTTGGTAGCATAAGTTGTTTTTCAAAGCCTGATTCCTTGAAAGTTCCCTATAGGAGGAATGTAATTAAACTCCCCTGGCCTCCCCCTGCTGGGACCAAACTGGGGCCGGAGCTGTAGGAAGCATAAAATGGATACCCTGCGAAAAGAATCCTTGTTATAAAGATGAGAAGAGGATCGTCTTCCCTTTGGTTATGAACAAGAAGCTTGAGAAAGCCACTCAGGCTCTTTTGGCAATGGGCTTGGTCTCGGAGACATTTTAATTAGAAATGTAAGGCTGGGAGGAAGAGGATACACTCCTCACCTCCTCAGCTATACGCAAGCAGCTTAACTCAATGGGAAACTGCTTGTAACGGCTGAGAAGGAGGGAGGTCCAGGGGCCAGTGATTCTGGGAAAAGAACAAACTTTTTCATGAAAATGGCACCATGAGATACACGGGCCACATCGGCCACTGTGTTTGAGGTCCCTCTCCTTAGGGGCAGTTCTTACCCCTCCTTGGGGGCAGTTCTCACTCCTTCTTGGGGGCAGGCACCCTCTACCCAGATGGAGACAGTCATGAAGCTGTCACTGAGGGAGCAGCTCCCAACCACACTCAGAATAAACCTAGACTTCTCTCCGACCAAGGACATTGTCACCCAAAAAGGGGCCCAAGCCGTGGGTCTGGGTCCCGTCCTTCCAATAGTGCACTCAGAGGCACGGAGCTGCCACTCCCTGGCAGTGTGACAAGGATGACTGGCATAGTCCCTTTGTTCCTCCTTTTCCTGTCTGTAATATGGGGATATGAGTCCTGGCCAGTAATTCAGTGGTAAGAGTGTCGGCCCACACACCAAAGGGTCACAGGTTCGATTCCTGGTCAAGGGCACATACCTCGTCCCTCCCTCCCACTCTCTCTAAAAATCAGTGGAAAAAATATCCTCAGGTGAGGATTTTTTTTTAACGGGGATATGAGTATATAGCTCATAAGATTGTCGTGAGGATTAGATGAGTGAGCTCATGAACGATTCTGGGCACAGTGGCCAGGGTACATACAATGCTGGGGTCAACCCCTTGCTGTGCCTCAGTTTCCTGACCTGTGAAAGGAAGGCGTGGACTGGACTTCTCCTCTTCTGGCAAAGATAATGATCTGTGGATGGGTACATGCCAGACCCTAAGCTAAGTGCTTCACATGCAAGCACCATAACTTTCTGAAGGAGGAAGGGTCACACCCCATTTAACCAGTGGGGGAGGGGAGGGAGTGGTCAGGGAGGGAGGGAGGAGCACAGGAGAGAGAGAGGCGATACGGAACTGACTCATTTGATGGCGGGGGCTGGCAAGGGCAGGCCAGCCTGCTGGAAACTCAGCCGGATGATGCGATGCTGTGTCTTGAGGCAGAACATTGTTGTCTCCAGGAAACCTCAGGTTTTGCCCTCAAGGCCAACTGACTGGATGAGGATCATCCTCATTATCAAAGGCAACCTCCTTCACTTACACTTAAAGTCAACCACATCAACAGAGCACCTTCACGCAACACTGAGATTCCCATGATTAAATAACTGGGGACAAGTGGGTGCAAATGACAGACCATCCCAGAGCCTGCAAGAAGGTCATTTGACAAAGGTTAAACACTAGGAAGGGGCCTGGCCTGGATTGGTGCTCACTTCTCTGGACCACTTTATAGATAGATAGATAGATAGATAGATAGATAGATAGATAGATAGATAGATAGATACTAGAAGCCCATTGCAGGAAGATTCCTGCAAGAATAGGGCTTCCTGCAGCCTGAATGAAGCTCCCTCCCTTCTCTGCTGCCTCACTCCCTCCCTTCTCCACTGCCTTGCTCCCTCCCATCTCCTCTGCCTCACTACCTCTTCTACCTTGCCCCATCTGCTTCCCTCCCTTCACCCCCACCCTGCTTGCTTCCCTCCCTTCTCTGCTCCCCACCCCAACCCTGCTTGCTTGCTTCTCTGCAGTGCTTGGCTTCCTTCTACACTGTCTTCAGTCTTTGCTTTCCACCTGGATATGCAAATTAACTGCCATTTGGTTGGGTTAATTTGCATACTCACTTCTGATTGGCTGGTGGGCGTGACTTGTGGGTGTATCAGAGGTACCGCCTATTTGCATATTACCTTTTATTATATAGGATGGACACACACACACACACACACACACACACACACACTAGAGGCCCAGTGCATGAAATTCATGCATGGGGGTGTGTCCCTCAGCTCAGCCTGCACCCTCTCCAATCTGGGACCCCTCAAGGGATGTCCAATTGCCCATTTATGCCTGATCCCACAGGCAGCTGGACATCCTCTCACTATCCAGGACTGCTGGTTCCTAATTGCTCGCCTGCCTGCCTGCCCGATCATCCCCTAACCACTCTCATGCCAGCCTGATTGCTAAATACCTGCTCCCCTGCCAGCCTGTTTACCTGTAACTGCCCTCCCCTGCAGGCCTGGTCCCTTCCAACTGCCCTTCCCTGAAGGGCTGAGTCCCCCACAACTGCCCTTCCCTACAGGCCTGGTCACCCCCAACTGCCCTTCCCTGCAGGGCTGGGTCCCCCACAAGTGCCCTCCCCTGGAGGCCTGAGTTCCCCCCAACTGCCCTTCTCTGGAGGCCTTGTGTCCCCCAACTGCCCTCCTTTGCCAACCTGGTCATCCCTAACTGCCCTGCCCGGCAGGCTTGATCACCCCCAACTGCCCTCCCTTGAAGGCCTGTTCCCTCCCAACTGCCCTCCCCTGCTGGCCATCTTGTGGCAGCCATCTTGTGTCCACATTGGGGCAGCCATCTTGTGTGCTGGAGTGATGGTCACTTTGCATATTACTCTTTTATTAGATAGGATGTTTTTACTGACATTTTAGAGAGAGGAAGGGAGAGGGATAGAGATAGAAACATTAACAAGAGAGAAATATCATTGATCCGCTGCTTCCCACATGTCCCCTACTGGGGATCAAGCCCGCAACCTGAGCATTTGCCCCAACTAGGAATTGAACCCGTGATCTCCTGGTACTGGGACAATGCTCAATCCACTAAACCACACTGCCCGGCTCCTCACTGTTATTATCAACATCATCACAGCTTTCAGTGATTCACTAATTCAGAAACAGTCCCTCCCTTGATGCCACAAGGCCCTGCCTGCCCGGGTCAATATCTGCTTCAGCACTTCTCTAAAGGAGGGCTTCCAGGCTGCCTGATGGGGCGGGGCCTGAAGCCATGTTGGACAGCACTTCTATGGAATTGAGAAAATGCCACCACCAGGTGGATGCCGCACACATCCTCATCGGACACCTTTGCTGGCACCACTTTTAACTGCCACCCTCAGCCCTGAGGAAGAGAGGTGTCCCTGGGTTTGTTGTGGCTTTTCCGCTCCCGTGTGGAGTCCAGTCTCTGAGTTCATGCATTCTCTTTGTTCATGGCCCACACAGTGCAAGATGACAGCACAGGGTGCCTGCAGGCCCAACGCCTGAAAATTCCTGAAACAGAGCCATCTTGCCCAGGCTGCTCTCTGCCTCCACAGACACCCTTCTTGGTGCTTTTCTCATTCTTTGGTGAAGCTGGTCTTGTCTCATTCATTGGACAAAATTCTCCAGCCAGCCAAGGCTTTCTCTTGGGGTTCCATGCCCCTGGATTTTTTCATGAGTTGCATTTCCTCATGGTTCCTTTGCACTGAGTTCTTGGGTATGAAACATGTCATTTATCTTACAGTGTCTTGCCAGCCTGCTGTCCATCACAGAGACCACACTGTCCTCCCTCTCCCTCGGTCTCTGCTGGATGCCACGTGCAAAGCTGTCCTGGCTGGGAGCCATGGACCGCTGCTCGTGCCATTTTTTTTCTTTTTTAAAATAAATCTTTATTATTACAGATGTTCCTCTTCCCCCACCCCAATAGCTTCCCTCCACCTGATCCCCCCCCATCCCATACTCTTACCTCCCCCCCACTGTCCTCATCCATAAGTGTAGGATTTTTATCCAATCTCTTCCACACCCCTCATGCCCTCTTCCCCCCGAGAATTGTCAGTCCATTCCCTTTCTATATCCCTGATTCTATTATATTCACCAGTTTATTCTGTTCATCAGATTTTTTATTGACTTGAATTTTAGATTCAGATGTTGAATCTATTTGTGTCACTTTGTTGTTCATAATTTTTATCTTTACCTTTTTCTTCTTCTTCCTCTTCTTAAAGAATACTCTTCAGCATTTCATATAATCCTGGTTTGGTGGTAATGAACTCCTTTAGCTTTTTCTTGTCTTTGAAGCTCTTTATCTGACCTTCAATTCTTTTTTTTTTTAATCTTTATTGTTCAGTTTATTAATTACATTGTTCCCTTGTTTTTCCCCCCTATAGTTCCCCTCCACCTGGTACCCATCTCACCCTCCGCCCTCACCCCCCTCCACTGTCCTCTCCCATAGCTGCATGATTTTTTCCAGTCTCTTGCTGCACTTCCCACACCCCCTTTCTCCCCAAGAGTTGTCAGTCCATTCCCTCTCTATGTCCGTGATTCTGTTACATTCACCAGTTTATCCTGTTCATCAGCTTATTAATTCACTTGATTTTCAGATTCATTTGTTGATAGATGTGTATTTGTTGTTCCTAATTTACACTTTTATCTTTTTCTTCTTCCTCTTCTTAAAGAATATCTTTCAGCATTTCATATAATATTGGTTTGGTGGTGATGAACTCCTTTAGCTTTTTCTTACCTGCGAAGCACTTTATCTGGCCTTCAATTCTGAAGGATAGCTTTGCTGGATAAAGTAATCTTGGTTGTAGATTCTTGCTATTCATCACTTTGAATATTTCTTGCCATTCCCATCTGGCCTGCATCGTTTCTATTGAGAAATCCGCTGACAATCGTATGGGTGCTCTCTTATAGGTAACCAGCTGTTTCTCTCTTGCTGCTTTTAATATTCTCTCTTTGTCTTTTGCTCTTGGCATTTTAATTATGATGTGCCTTGGTGTGGTCCTCTTAGGGTTCCTATATATTGGGGTTCGGTGCGCTTCTTGGACTCCTAAGTCAATTTCTTTCACCAGGTGTGGGAAGTTTTCAGTCACTATTTCTTCAAATAGGTTTTCATTGTCTTGCTCTCTCTCTTTTTCTGGCAACCCTATAATTCAGATGTTGGTATGCTTGAGGTTGTCCTAGAGGCCCCTTACACTATTCAATTTTTTGGATTCTTTTGGTTTCTTGCTTTTTCAGCTGAGTGGATTTTCCCTCTTTGTATTTCAAATCTTTAACTTGGTTCTTGGGGTGCTCTAGAGCACTTTTAGGTCTTTGTATAATATTTTTTATTTCAGTCAGTGTATGCTTAATTTCTGGTTGGTCCTTTTTCATATCCTTGAGAGTCTCCTTTATATCCTTGAGGGTCTCCTTCATTTCCACATTGGTCTTGATCATTTCCTTGTGGGTCTCGTTCATATCCTTGAGAGTCTCATTTATTTCCTTGTAGGACTCATTCATTTCCTTTGCGGTCTTGCTTATTTCCTTATAGGCCTCGACCTTTTGTTGGAGCCTCTTGAGAAGCCCTATAACCGTGGTTTTGAATTCCATGTCCAGTCGTTTTGTTTCCTCCATTTCTTTCACATCTGATTTCTTTCCATGTCTCTGCATGGTGGTTGCTTCCCTGAGTTGGTCAATTAGTTTTGTGTGGTAGACTTCCTACTAGGAACAGTGGCTCAACCTTCCCAGTTACCTGAGGTGGATATGGGTTGCACAGTCTTGCTGAAGTTAAGCTCAGGTTAATCGTTGTTAGCACTTGGAGGGGTTGACCTCCAGGCCAATTGTCTGTGAAGCTCAGCTGTGCTCAGGTTGGATGGGCGGAGTCTCCGGGCCAAGCAGACAGCGTTAGCTCTACCCTATGCGGCCCTAGGGACTCTGTGCCGGGGGCAATGGCTGCCAGCACCTCTGAGAGAGAGCTGCTGTGGAGCTCCACCGGCTGTCGGGGAATTCAGACTCTCCCCAAATGAGTCTGACACCCAATGTCTCAACCAGGGACGTAAAACAAAGCAGACTGACGGTTTTCCGAATGAGAAAGCAAGTCACAGAGCACTCTCCGCGCAGTCATGCAGCTGAGCTGTTCGTGCAAGCTGCCTTCTCCACAAGCCGGGAGACCCCTGCAGCACCCGAGCTTTGGCGTGCCCTCCCACTGTCCAGTTTTCACCCCGTATGATAGTGGTTTCCCTGGACTTCGCCCAAAGCTGGAGAATCAGTCCAGTGGGATGTCTTTGTCTCCCCGTTCGAGAAAACTGGCCAGTTTCCAGCCGCCCACCCTCTCCGCGGCGCACACTCCAAACCTCTCTCCGCACGAATCTTTCAACGCTGTCCGCCGCCACTCCTCTGAGTCACAGTGTCTTATCTTTACTTTTATTTGTGGAATTTTCACTCGGTGAGCTTTCTAGTGATTCTGGAAGGTGTTTGTTCTTTCATTAAGTTGTAGTATTAAAATTGTTGAGTATGACGGCAAGATAGGTGTTTTACCTATCCTGCCATCTTGGTTCTCCCCCCTGATCTTCAATTCTAAATGATAGCTTTGCTGGGTAAACTTGGTTGTAGGTTCTTGCTGTTCATCACTTTGAATATTTATTGCCACTCCCTTCTGGCCTGCATAGTTTCTGTTGAGAAATCAGCTGACATTTGTATGGGTACTCCCTTATAGGTAACTAACTGTTTTTCTCTTGCTGCTTTCAAGAGTCTCTCTTTGACTTTTGCCCTTGGCATTTTAATTATGATGTGTCTTAGTATGGTCCTCTTTGAATTTTGCTCTCTCTCTTCTTCTGGCACCCCCATAATTCGGATGTTGGTACACTTGAAGTTGTCCCAGAGGCTCCTTATACTATCTTCATGTTTTTGAATTCTTTTGTTTGTTTTTCTGATAGGGTGTTTTTTGCTTCCTCATATTCAAATCTTTGGTTTGATTCTTGGGGTCCTCTAGTCTACTATTGGATTTCCGTATATTATTCTTTATTTCAGACAGTGTACACTTAATTTCTGACAGGGCCTTTTCCATTTTTTGGCATTCTCATTAAGATCCTTGAAGGTCTCACTTAGTTTCTTAGCAGTTTTTAGAAGATTCTTGAGTAACTTTATAACTGTGGTTTTGAACTCTATATCCAGTAGTTTGCTTTCTTCCATTTCTTTCAATCACTACTTGTTTGTCTCTGGATTTTGAGTGCTTCCTCCCTGTGTTGATGGAGTGGCTTTGTGTGGTTGGTGACTTATAGGCCCAGTGGCTCAGCCTCCCCAATCACCTGAGGTGGACACTCTTGGTGCACCCCTTTGTTGTCTGGGTGCATAGTCTTGTTGTAGTTAAGCCTTCATTGCTGTTGGTACACTGGGAGGAATTGACCTCCAGGCCAATTGGTTATGAGGATCAGCTGTGTTTGTAATGGAAGAACTGCTGTGCTGGAGACACCCTTATGGGGCAGGACTTTCTTCAGTGGGGCTTTAGTGCTGAGTCTGCCTCTTGAGTGTGTCACTTATGAATGTGAGGAGTTGAAATCTGGTGTCGTCTCCCACTGACCTCTAGGTACATTGGTTCTCAGATCTCCAAAGAGGTGTAAGTCAGCTACTGTCTGAGGCCACCAGACAGGAGCTACAAAGGAGATCTGCAGATTTCTCCTTCTGCTTGGTGTTTGGAAGTTTTGGAGCTGTCTAACCCACTGCAGTTTGTTAGGTTAAGCTGTGAAAGGGCAGGCTATTCATATGCAAAAGCCACAGTGCACAGCTCGTAAATTAGGCAGGGCAGGGTCTCAGGGAATCACTAGGGCGTGGCAAACAGTAATGGCTGCCAGTCAGCCATCTCTGCATCTCAGTGTTCTGCATCCCACACCCTAGCACAGTAAATAAAGATTCCTGCATGCACCTCTGGGAGAAAGCCACCTCACTTTCCGACCCGAAGCTAGACAGTCCAGTTTCTCCATGTATGAGTCTGGGTCCCCAGAGTCTCACCAGAAACTGGAGTTCAGAGCAGTCAGGGAAAAACCAGCACACCCAGTCGCCAGCCCGATTTGTGCACACTTCCATACCTCTGCATTTTTGAGCCTCTGCACCTCCTACACAATCTCAATGAACTTCTTTCTTTCCTTCTAGCTGTAAAACTTCTACTCCACCAGCTTTCCCATGGTTCTGGGTGATAGTCATTTTGTCTTTTAATTGTAGTTTTGGTGTGGTTGTGAGAGGCAGCACATATAGGTGTATACCTTATGCCACCATCTTGGATTTCCTCTGCTCGTGCCATTTCCATCTCAGTTCAGAAATGTCCTTGGGATACAGGGGATCTGGAGGCCAGCTTTGCCTCCCAAGGCTACGAAGGGGCCACCTGCCCTCCCTCCCAACTGGGTACTCTTTGCACCTGATTCCTGCTGTCTGTACTACATGCAGCTGCCCCCCTGGGAGGTCTGCACTGCAGGGTCTCCTGTCTGCCCCAAGGCCCCAGAGTCTCCAACTGAAGTGGGCGGAGGTTTTAGACTAGGCCTAGGCCCACCGCTAGGCAGAATCTGACTTTAGGCAACTGGAGACCTTCTAACAGTTCCTTCTCCTACCCACCTGACCACCCAGACCAGGAACCCACATGCACATCAAGGCCCAACAGCAGCCGTACATTCGTGTCTTAGAGAACTTCTACAAATGGCGGGTATTTGGGATCCACCCCAGGAGATTCTACAGTGAGGCCAGCACCTCACTTTTTTTAAAAGCCCCCGGGTGACTGTAAGGTGCAGATGTGAGAAGAACCGTGGCCGCACTCCCATGAGGTGTACGTGCCAGCTTCACTTGAGCCCTTGGGTTGCATTATGCACAACGTGACTAACTGGATAGATACTCAGCGTAATTACTGGAAATGCTTTTTGCTCTTGGGAAAACACTCACTGAGTCACCAGGAAGTAGTGGGTTTTCTGTGACTGTGCTGTGGTTCAGTTCCATCCACAGAGCCACGAGACCAAGGCCTGGCAAGACTCTCCAGGGGACTGACTGCTCTTAGAATTATGGCCCTTAGACATGGAAGATACCAGGACACAAGAGGCCATCTGCTCTGTGCCCCATATCCAGGAGCAGCAGCGGCTATTTCTCCGTCTCACAGATAAGACAACAGATGCCAGGTGCTACCTCAGAAATCAGGGAGTGTTTCTAGCTCCCTAGAGTCTCTGTCTCTCTTCTCTCTCTCTCTTTCTCTCTCTTGCTTTCTTTCTCTCTCTTTTGCTTTCTTTCACTCTCCCCCACAACCTCTCTCCTTTCTCTGAAAAGCTCATTTAATGATTCTCCAGCGTGGCTACAAATTAGTTATTTGTAGACCTGAAAGATGCTGATGATAGTGGTCACCAGCACTATCATCATAACAGTAAACATTTATGGAGCACCGTAATTATTCATAATAATTTTATGTGTAAAATAAATCTGACCTAACTCTATAAAGAAATAGGTCCTACTAACCAGGAGCATTATGTAAGTTAGAAATCTCTTAGAGCTGAAACTGATTTGGCTCAGTGGATAAAACGTCAGCCTGCAGACTGAAGGGTCCTAGGTTCGATTCCGGTCAAGGGCATGTACCTTGGTTGCGGGCACATCTCCAGTAGGAGGTGTGCAGAAGGCAACTGGTTGATATTTCTGATTCTATCCCTCTCCCTTCCTCTCTGTAAAAAATCAATAAAATATATTTTTTTTAAAATCTCTTAGAAACATCTAATGGAAAAGTCTCCAGTTCCAGTGGTGTTGTTTCTGAGCTCAGTTCACTGTGGGCCTCTTACTCAATTTTAAGGGTATTGTCCATCTTCTCTGTGCTCAGTCTGTGGCCAGTGGCTGATGGTAACTCTCTGCTGTCCGTGTTGGCTGTGTTAGGTTCTCCTACAGAAACACCCCATTTCCGAAGTGTTTTTATCAAGGAGTGATTCTTTAGTCAAGCATTCAATATCAATGAGTATTGGTAATGATTATGATGGAAATAAGAAGAAGAACTACTATTTATGGAACACATGCTCTTTGCCTAGGGCTGGGCCAGGCAATTCTAACAACCACTTTGATATTTCCCCCAGGTTAAAGATTCGGAAATTGAAACAGAGAGCAAATGACTACTGGTTCAAAATAGAAGCAGAACCTATATCTGACCCCAGGTCCACAAACCCCAACATTCCTTGATGCTCTCTTGGGTCCCCGAGGTCGGTGGTAGACAGGTCTCGGAGGGCGGGCAGCTGTCCAAAGCGGTTCGGCTCCCATTTAGACCCGTTTATGACCACTTGCTAGCACTGTGACAGCCAGGTCCCTGTCAAGGTGTTCAGAAGACCCCGAAGTCATTTTTTCCTCCTGTATCGGGTGTCCTCTCCCTGTCTTCTGCCACCAAGTATCATGGACACAATCAGGATAAATGACATTTTTACTTGTACCTTCAGTTTTATAGACTAAGAAAGCCTAAGAAGCCAAGATGTGTCTTTAAGATAAACAGAAAAACTAAATTAACTTGCTTCAACAACCAATAAACAGATCGGACAACATTAAAAGTCCATAGCAAAAGAAAGAAACCCAAGCCAAAGAGTATCTTGTTACTTTTTACTTAACATTTGACAAACTGACATGCCCTTGTCTGCCCTTAAAGTAAAATCCTATCAATACATCCAGGTACAATTTTTTTTCCCACATAAAGTTGAACAGATCAGGAATTTCTCTATTCATTCTGTCCCTTGGGTGCCAGTTTCTTCCCGCGGGAATAATTCATATGTTACACCTGTCATCTATCACTGCATCTAGTGGCTTTTTCTCCCTGTCCCTCAAAATGTTGCTCATTTAATAAGGTCTGTGATTGTCCTGACAAACGGCCTTCTCAAGCTCCGTGAGATTTCTGGTGATACAGGCCACAATCTAGTGAAACAAATTCTGCCCGTGGCTGTATCTAAGAGGTATCCTGCTAAATGTCCATCCATGCTTGCTTTTCCCTTCTACAGCTGAAAGAAGGGGTGAAACCCATCCCCCTCCCCCCCTACCCCAAGCCTCCAAATCGCATTTCCCATATCAAACTTCAAAGCTTAGAGAGATGCAAGGCAGGTTTTTGCTGACTCGTTCATTCATTTCCATGTGGATCAGCTGGAATGAGAAGTGGGCCGTGGGTGTAATCCATCCCAATGGCTGCTCTGTCTTGGACAGAAACTTCCAGAAATCAGATCCTCCTAGTTGCCCCTGTCATCAGAGGCCTCTCCCTCTTTAGCTGGGAGAACCAATGACCAAAAAGCAATAGATTTTTTTCTCTTGGAATTTGATTTCTTAGTCATTTTCAGAAAGTCAGAGTCAGCAACCTTAGAAGGAGTTGCACATTCTATCCCCTGTTCCCCCTCCTCCTTCCCCTTTTCTTAGGCAAAATGACACACTTCTGCTTGTTGACCCCTAGACAAGCCCCGCTCTTGACGCTGTGAGTGCTAGGTTCTCTCTGTCACCACATCCAGGCACATAGTAGGTGCTCAATGTTATTGGAATGAATGAAGAAAAGCTAAAGTTGAAAGAAAATTAGAAAACATTCCATCTAAGGCCTTTATTTTGCAGATGAAAAACTGAGGCAAAGGACATTAGGAGGCTAGCTAAGGTCTCGCAGTGTGGATACCTGACTCCCAGGCCCATGCTCATTGCACTGTGTGCTCTACTGGCCAATCATGGGGTCTGGGAAGACCAGGTGTAGACAGCATGCCACTGCCCCTGCCCCCACCCGGGGCAGGAAGAGTTTGCCTTTGTAGTGGGGAAGTAGGCACAGTCCCCGCCCACCACGCCACTTTGACTTTTCCCTCGGAGTCTGTATTTTCTCTCCTGTTTGAACAAAGAGTCCTTTTTTAATTGCATCAGCTCACCTGCCCTCCTCCCTGCAATGTCTGCTGCAAGCAGCCTGTCTTCTGAGCCTGGCCTGGCATTCTGCAAAGATTCCTTACAGCCATCTGGCTCCCGGCCCTCCTCGCAGCCTCTGCTCTCAGGACCACTTTGAGGGTGTAATGTGCCCTGAGCAAGCTCTTACCCCTCCTTCCCAGCACAGACACCAGCATTTCTGCCCCAAACAGGATTCCACAATTAGAAAAACAAAATTATAATTGCTAAAAACAAACACAAACGCAGTGGCATGCCAGGAGCCGCAAGAGAACAGGCCGTCAACAGTTGAAAAACTAAGCAGATCAGCCTGAAGATAAGCCATCTATCTCTATTATGCTCTGAATATTCAATTAGCCAACTGGTGGGCATTTCCACAGCCATGCTACAGCAAAGCAGCAGCAGAAAGTGGGTTTTTTCCCCTTTGTGTATCATCATCAAGAAACAGGAAGGCACGGAGATTAAAGACCAAATGATCTCCCTTCTGTGTGTCCAGCGAAGCTACCCCTCGAGAAGCACAGTTTTTAGTGGTGGGAAACCGCCAACTTCCAGATGAAAGGGGGGGGTGTTCTTGCCCGTTATTTCACCGCCAAGCTGTGTTTCTTCTGAAAGGCATTAACATGGAGGAAAGCAACCACAGGCCACTCACTGGGATTGTTCTCGAGAATTCTAGACAGACCATAAGTAATTCAGTGAGACGCTCACAAAGGCCCTGGCTCTGGGCATGTGTAGCTGCAGCATTTGGCGAGCCAGAGGTGATCAGCGCCACCAAAATGCAGAACAAAACTCTTATCAGAAGATGTCATTTTTTTCTAAATGTCATATATACAATTTTTATTGGAGCATGATGACAGATAGTGAATAACTTAACATAAATTTGCATAATATGATACAGCTGTTAATTTATGATCATATGAAAGCATGAAGTTTTGTAGTTTGGGGCACTCAAAAGTCTTAATCTTTGGAAACTTTCCCTCCAGTTTTCTGTTTATTTATTACTTACCTAGGGCTGCCACATAAAATACCATTGTCTGGTTAATTTTAAATTTCTGATGAACAGTGAATCATATTTTTTTAGTGTCTCATGCAATATTTTGGACATACTTGTACTAACAAATGATTCCTTGTATAGCTGAAATTCCCATTTAACTGAATGATTGTATTTTCATATGATAAATCTGGTGACTGTATTATTACTTAATAAACACTGTAAGCCCTACGGGCTCTGCTGGCAGGGAGGGGGCTGCTGTTCAGAGACAGGCACCAGCTGCTGGGACTTTGGTGCCATTAGCAGGATCAAAGAAATCATTTATAACAGCACCAGTGAATGGGGGAAACTGAGGCAAGCACACCTGGCATATTAGAGCTATGTTTTCCAAACTTTTTTTTTTTTACCACAACTTATCACTACAGCTCAGAAAAGTGAATGAGATTTTTAAATTTCATTTTATATTTTTTCATTTATTTTTAGAGCAAGAGGAAGGGAAAAGGATAGGGAGATAGAAACATCATCATTTGGCTGCCTCCCTCACGCCCTCTACTGGGAATTGAGCCTGCAAATCAGGCATGTGCCCTGACCAGGAATTGAACCAGTGACCTCTTGGTTCCAGGTCGATACTAACCACTGAGCAACACTGGCCATGCAGATTTTTTTTTAAAAAATCCACTTTACAAATAAGGAAGCATTTAGAACAGTTAAGAGACTTCCTAAGCCCATTTCTCTAATTTGTGGCCAAACTAAGAATAAAACTTAGATCTCCCAACCCCCAAGCTTGGTTTCACTCTACCACACTCTCTAGTATCTATTTTCCTGGTCTCCAAGGTAAAATACACATTCTGGGATCCATGTTTTTCAGTTTTATTTGATGGAATTGTCTTACTTCTATACCATTTTATCACTTTAATTTTTTCTAAAATTTCCAAGATTTACATAATTTCTGATGTAAACTGAGGACATAGCACCCACTGGACTTATACTAATATTTAAGTTATTCCATCTTGGTACATCTTCGATCTTTAGTATCTTCCTGCCCTCCAACCTGAGCCCTGTCTTGGTACTGTGGTACCTCAGGAGATCTGTACCAAGCAACTGGCCCCATTTTCTCCACAGGGATGTCCACTGTCAGGATGTAAGGAAAACGTAGTAACAGAAACTATTATTCTAAACCACTTATTCTACCTAATCTCCGAAGTTAGTAGAGTGCCTATTACAAATAGTAGGCTCAGAGAGGTTAGGTGTCTTGCTCAGGGTCACACAGTAAATACAGAATTCAAATGTCCTTGCTCTAACTCTTACATTCAGTCATCAGGACTGGGGGCTACTGAGCTGGGGTGCCTGCAAACAAGTACACTGGTGGGGAAAATACATTAATCCAAGAGCTATCTATCTATCTTGTATATTTTACTCATATACTAAGTCTGGATATTCAAACCACATAGAGAACTTTCTGGCATCTTTCAGCTTATCATCCTCTAGATCCTCTCCGTGCATACCCACTCCACAGTTGTGGGTTTGTTTGTTTTTTTCATTTCCAAAGAAATGCCTGGTCTCCAGAGCCCCTTTCAGAACCCCGTTTCCTCCTCTGCTCTGTCTACCAGAGTTCATCCTGGCTTGCAGAATCCAAATGCAGGGGCTCCTTACAATATGTCTATTGGCTGCGTAGTCAATCAGTTTACAAAGAGAAATCCTTTGGGCTTCCTCCCTCCTACCATCCCATGGAACAAACTTGTCAGTGCAAGTGGCTCCCTGTCAAACCCCGGCCCCCAGGTTCAGCACAGAGGAGCCACGAACCCTTCTTCAGGGTGGTGCTCATAGCAGGACTCACAGACAGCATGTTACAGGTCCCGCGGCCCTCTACCAATTTTGCCTTCGCCCCGCCTGGATGGAGCCAGGCTAAGGGCGAAGAAAGTGGTCGGCAAACTGCGGCTCGCAAACCACATCCGGCTCACGAGCCGCGGTTTGCCACTCTGTTGACTGATGAGTTTGCTGACCACTGGGCTAAGAGGCTCCCCACCTCAAAGCCAGGATGAACCCTCCTGCCAGCCAGGGGACACTAACCCTCAGCTTCCTAACCCGTCTCTGTGGGGTTGGGGATGATGAATGGGGATCACATGTAAGCGTGGAGCCCGCAGCTAGTGGCTCTCCGGAAACATTCGTTTTTATTTTGCTGCTGTTGTTGCAAATCTTCCTGTTGTTCCCATTCTACAGATCTTCTCAGAAACCTTAGGGAGAGAGACATACATCACTGCCACACGCTCTCCTCACCCGCCACTGAGCCTCGATGCCATCCAGGGTCTCGGCACGTGCATGTTGCTCCCCTCACAACAGGGACTCTCTGGGCCGCTCCTGAGGCACCACTGCACGGCCCCTCCCTTTCAGCTCAGAGCCCCCCTTCCCTCCCAACAAAACCCTCTTTGGCCATCCCATTTGTCCAGGACAGCAGTCTGCTAGGGACCAACAAGATGATCAACTATCCAAGATCTGAGGACTTTAGAAAGTGCTGTTGATCGCAGCAACCAAGGGTCCCAGGCAGGACCCGTGCACGCGCTCCCGCTGGGTTCATGCCCCTCACGAGGCACCTGCCTCTGGCTGGCCCTCAGCTCTGAGTGGAGAGCGCACCCCGCACGACCGCTTCAGCGAGGGGGAGAAAGGCCCCCTGTGCCATCCTCTCTAGCCGGTGCCGTCATCGCCACTGCAATCACGTGGCTTCTCACTCTCGCCCCCTCATGCTTCTGCCAGTCTCCACCCTCTCTGCCCAGCGACCTGCCACACAAACCCCTCGGAGCCTCCATGTTCCCATCTGTATGGTAAAAATTCAATGGAATGATACAAGTGGTCTCGCCCTGAGCCTGCCTCACAGGACTCAGTGTAGCCACAGAACTGTCCCTTCTTCCAAAGATGCCCTTGGTTCCACTCAGCCCCCCATGGCGGGGCTTTCTCTCCCTGGCCCCCACATGTCCCGTGCCCTGCTTCCCTGCCCCTCACTTGAGGCCGTGGCTCGGGGAGATACAGAGGCCTCTGCAGGGGCCACAGCTGGCGTCCGGCCCGGAAGGGGCTGCTCGGTCTCAGCAAACACTCCTCTCTCCTGAATGTACATACCGGCGGACACAGCCCTTACGGGCAGGACATGCGGCTCTGGCCGGACAGCCTGTGCCCCGGGGAGTGGCTGCCCGCAAAGCGCGGAGCTGGAGGGCTGCTGGCCTCCGGCCTGTTTCCTATGTGGCCACAGATGACCTGCCTGTCTTCCAAGGAGCCCAGGCTTCTGTCAGCCCACCACTCTGAGCCTGACCCCTGTGACCTCTTATCCTGGACCCACCAAGGCTGTGTGAGGCTGTCCTCCCAGGAGCTGCTGGGGGCCCATCAGCTGTCACACTGTGAGGGTAAGAAACAGGGCCCGCCATAGGCCTGGCCCTGCTCAGCCATGCCCACCCTCTCAGGGCTGCTTCTGTCCCCCAGGTGCCCCCACTTCCCTTCCTGCCCCCACTCCTGCCGCCACCTGGTCCATTGATATGGACTTGACCCCTGGCTGCCTCGACCATGATCCTAGGAAAATCTCTCCAGCCCACTAGTCCCGTCCCTCAGGGCCTCCTTGCGTGTCCCTGTCACTCTGGCCCCTGGAGGGACCCCTCCTGCCCCACCTTAAGGTCTGGTCCCTGGGAGAAGCCTTACTATGTGCAGGGGGTAGGGAGCAGAGGGTGGGGGGCAAGGCGGGGAAGCAATGGACTGAGGCCATGGGCACATGGAGTGTTGCAGGGAGCTGCAGACACGGAAGACAAAGGAAACAAATGATTCCTTAAGATTCTCGGCCAAAACAAATTGCCGTAATTAACACGTGCCGCTGCCAATATATATGGGCTGCCACGTGGCCGGCGTGAGGCAAGGAGGCGCACGCTGCAGAGAGCACGAGTTCCAATAAAACGGCCATAAATGTGCTGCTGTGATGGAACTTGTTTCAATTTTGTTCCAAAACCTTGTTTAAGTGCTTGTATTGTTTCTGTGTGAAAGAACACAAAACGCTTTTTGAAAACTGCTTTAGCGTAAGCCTCACCTGCTCTGGGAAATCTTTCCGATCCCACATCCCCGACCCCGGGGGCAGTTCCGTGGCCCCAGGATGCCACTGCGTGTTCCCAGGGCGCCCCACTTCCTCTGCAGGGGGCCTGCTGGGCTTGTCCGCATCTGCCCTCCCCTCCCCTCTAGAACAACGCGGAATACAGCAGGCACTGGGAGGGTATGGAAGAGGCAGTCTGTGCACATCAGGGAGGCCCAGAGGTTGGGGAGGGGACCTGTAGGACAGGTGAATTCTTGTTAGAAAGGATCTGTCAGCAAGATCCCTAAGATAAAATCATCAAATAAACGTGAGAAGAAAGGAAACCACAAACAGAGGCCCTTCTCTCAGGGGCATGGGAGAGCTGGCTTGCCCCCCTGGGCCAGTCATCCTCTTGGGGTTTTGTTTCACATTAGAGCAGCTCCCATATGGAAGGTTAACAAAAGTGGGGCCCAGGGTGGGGCTTGGGGTGAAGCCCCTAGGGCTCAGGCAGCTCTGTCCAGATGAGAGGACGCCCCTATCTGAAGCCTTTGCCTGATGTTTTGGGGTCTGCAGGCCCAGCTTACCCAGCACATGGACGATGGGAGGAGAGGGCCTTGGCTGGGAGCACTCAGCACCCCATTGCGCTAGACATGAAGTGTGCGGGTCTCACTTGCAGGGGAGCCTCTGGAACCCTATCTCCCCTGCCTGCGGGCTTTGGGGACATGTGCAGGAAGAATGGAATGGGGTAGCCTTTAACTCCCCTTCATGCCCACCTCAGGGAGGACAGCCCTCCCCCATCTGGTATGAGGGGGAGGGTCTGCCAGGCCACTGCTGAGCGGGGACCACCTGCCGGCCAGCTGGCGGGAGCCCTGCCTTTGTGGGGCAGCTCCCCATCGCCTGCGGCTGGCCTGCACCCAGCAGACAGAGGCTGGGGCAGGAAGGCAGAGTCTCAGCTACTCTGAGCAGAAATCAGCCACCAAGGCTCTGAGACACATGCTGGAGTCCTCTCCCCAACCCCCAAATTATTTTATAAACATTTTCCTCCCCAGGAGCCTCATTCTTCCTTATCCAAGCCCATTCCGCCAGTCCTGAGGGGCAGGGAGAGACGGCTTGTGTGCACACAGGCCCGCAGCCGCGGGAAGCTCGCGTCAGTCATTGCTCTGGGCCTGTGCGTACTTAGCTCGCCGTTATAGAGACCATTCTTGCCCAGGAACCCTGTCCACTGAGAGCCATGTGCTCCAGAACAGAGGAACGGCGCCTCAGGGGGAGCAGGTGGGAAGCCAGGGCCGTGCGGGGGAGAGGTGGCCCTGCTGTCCAGGGCCTGGCTGTGTGGCTGTGGGCCAGCGGCCCGGGCTCCCGACACCTCCGTCTCCTCCTGTGCAAAGTGCAGTCTTGTGAGGATCAGACAAGATGACAGAGAGGCGTCCTCTCAGTTCTTGGCAGACAGGAGTTATCAGCTCTGTGCACACCCAGGGTTTCCACACAGGCACCGGAGGGACAAGCGCCCTGGGGGTCGAAAGGAAACAGACTGATGGGCTGGCTGTGAGAGGCGCTGGCTGGCAATGCCCCCAGATCAGAACCCGTCCACAGGCTACACAGGAAAATGGGGGAGGGGGCTCCACTCACAATGGAGGGCTCACAGGAACATGCAAGAGTCAGGAGGAACGAGCCTGTCCAGAGACACAGGGTTCGAGAAGCCTGGTGTGCTGTCCGCCAGCAGTTCCCCACTCCCCCTTGCCCTGAGTCTGGCCCGGGCAGACAGGTGCTTGCATGCAGGTGCCTCAGGGCCTCGAGCCTCTGCATCGCTGCCTCCGGTGGGCTCCCAAGTCCTGGCCTCCCTGCAGCCACAGCCGAGCCCCATTGACGCTAAAAGAATAGGACTGCTCCCTTTCCTCACCCGCACAGCCTGGCTTGGGCCTGTGAGCAGGCCCCCCAGTGAGTGGGCAGCACTGAGTACTGCAGGCTATTTCCAGTGAGCTCACTTCTGGCTACTCTGGAGTCCAGGAAAGGGGGTGGTAGCATAGATGTCAGGGTTTCCAGCTGCACTTGGGTTTGCCTATAGCCACATAGCTCTGACCTTTGCCTTGCCCTTGGAGTGGGCCAGCATTGAAGCATATCTCCAAGGCCCAGCCAACGCTCAAGTGCAGGGTTTATCTTCTAGAATCTTCCATCCTCCTCTGATGACAGGAGCAGGGACTTCTCACTAGCCTCTCCCCCAAAGCAGCTCCAATGGAATTCAGCAGCCTGGCTGTCTCTCCTACGGTGCCCCTATGCTTGACAGGGACCCACAAAGTCTCTAAATAGCAGGTTTAGAAACAATTGATACTTAGGCTCCTCATCTCATGTCCCAAAGCAGAAGAATTACAAATGGAGCTTCTGAAGAAACCCTATAAATGTGGAGCCTTACGAGGATTCCCCGCTATAAGCTTCGGGGTGTGACCCCTGCCCATTTTACAGATGAGTAACTTAATCCTGGGAGCTTGCTGACTGGCTGTCTTCCGCCCAGATCTGACAGATGCCACATCTCCACTCTTCCATTTTGATAGCGAAATTAAAAAATCTCAGGAGTTTGTTATAAAAGAGAAAAGTGATAAATTGCTCTGTAGATTTTTGATTTTTAACTTCAAAACTTACTCCTAGCTAGGGTGGGGGCATAGTTTAGCTGGCTTAATGAATTGTTTATTCTCTTAAAAGGAGTGGTGAGTGTTTCAGTGTGAGCAAAGTGAGGGCAAGTCACCTGACCCCTCTGGGCTGTGGTTCCTCATCTGAACATGAGAGCGTTGAGCTGGTGTGACTCCTGGGCCTTCGCTCTTTCTTTTCTACCATCATCCTGTGGCTGTTCTCCTCGCCTGACCGCTGAGAGCACTGGCTGACCCTGCCCTAAACTGGCCAACAGATGTGCCTCACTTCTGGGCATTTGTTAAAATGTGGTTCCAGACGCCACTTTAGGCCATTAGACATGGTTCTTGGGCAAAGGAGTTTTTTTTTTTCTTCTTTTTTTCAGCTTGCCCTCCCCACTTATATCCTAAGTTGTGGAAATGGACTGAGCAGGCAGTAGGGAATTTAAAAAGAGCTCGGAAAAAACCCCAAAGCCCTGCTACAATAAATCGTATCACAGTGAAGATCTCTATCTAACCAGAAATTCTCAGCCCAGACAATGGCTCATTTATTCCCAACAATATTCAATACAGCAGCATTCCGGCCAACAAAAGGATTTCTACAGGTTCTTAGAGTTGGTTGCAAAGGGATTTAACCTACACAGAAGAGAGAGCTGTTCGGTTACAGACGCCCAGGCGTGAGGGAGACCTTTGTAAGTAAATTGGAAGGTGGGCTTCTGAAATGCGGTACCTCCCTGGGGAGCACCTCACCTCCCGGTGGTGGAGCACCTCCCTGCTTGGGGAGGACGTTTGTGTGAATATTTGGGGAAATATTTGGGTAGCAATGGCTGCTGCTGGAATACTAAGACGAGCCAGCTCTCCGAGGAAACGATCCCTTCCTTCCAGGCCCTCAGATGATACGTTTTTATAAACATCCAGGCAGGCGGCCTCTGCAGGCTCCCGGGCTCTCCAAACACATTTCAGGTTCATGGTCAGTGAGACTCTGTCCTGAGCATGGGCACTGAGGAGGAGGCAGGAAACCAGAGAGCGGGAGGGGTCTGGAATCAGCCTTCTAAATTTAACATGCAGTGTCTTTTAGGCCAAGTAGATAAAAAATAAATTCCAGTGCTTAAAGCTCTTATCTTTGTTTACCATTCCCCAAACAGTGAGTGACCCGGGCCCTGACTCAGACTGAATTATCAGCGCCATGCACACAGGACCAAGGATGGGAAGGCTGGGGGCGGGGGGCCAGGGGCTGGGTGGGGGTGGGGGATAAGTAGAGCAAGTCGATCACTCCACATTCCTGTGACATTTGTGACATTTATTCAGCCTGGCAGAGTGACCCAGGATCTACTAATGTCACAGGATGCCCCGGGGGAAGGGGGAGGGTTGTGATGCATCAGACCATCCCAGAGATGAAAGGCACCATGGAGTTGCCCACTTCCACCTCCTACTGGTGAGCGATCCATGAATATCCTACAGAGACCGTGTCAGACGCTCAATAACAGCTTTTGGAGATCTCCAGTGGGCATGGGGCTTGCCTAGTTCCCTGTTAAGTTCCTTTCATTTGGCCTGGCCAGCGCGGCTCAGTGGTTGAGCGTCAACCTATGAACCAGGAGGTCCCAGTTCAATTCCCGGCCAGGGCACATGCCTGGGTTGTGGGCCTGATCCCACGTAGAGGCGTGCAGGAGGCAGCCAATCCAAGATTCTCTCTCATCATTAATGTTTCTCTCTCTCCCCCTCTCCCTTCCTCTCTGAAAGTTCCTTTCATTCAAATACCATTCCCTACATTGAGTCAAAGTCTTTCTGGGACTTAACCACTGGGCCTGATTCCGCCCTCAGTAACTACAGGGGAAGTCCTTTCCCTTTGTCACACGCCTGCCGCTCAGACACATGACAGCGCCCTTACTTCTCCCCTTGGCTTGCTCAGAAGCATGCCTCCTACGAGGGTGTGTCGGTCCCTCCTGCTCCATCCCCTCTCCCCCTGCCCATCCTTTAACCCCACTGATGCTGGCTTTGGCGACCCCTCCCTCCCCCAGGTGACTGACACAGTGGCCTCTCCTAGTTCTGAATCTCCTTGGACGTGTCCAGGAGATCGGTGACACTGTCTGGGACCCCTTCCTTCCCAGTCTCTCTGTCACCTGTCCCTGGACAGTCCTTACGGTTCAGGCCTCAGCATCCAGCCTTTCTCTCCCACCCACCTCCCAGAGCACTCATTCATCTCCCGGGACCCTCCACATACCTCCAGGCCGAGCGCCTCTGGAGGAAGCAGCCCCACCTGGTTTGTCCACCCGGGAGTGCAACCTGGAGATCACTCTCATCTTGTCACTCCCTGACCCGGTATCTCCAAAGACCTGTCTCCTTTAAGTAAGACAGATATTACCTAAGTAAAGTATTTTTTCAAAAAAAATTTTAAAAGACCCACCTCCCCTGGCAAGTCTTCCCTTAATATAATGTATACACTAGGGAGCTTTTAAGACAATACCAATTCCTACCCGGCAATTCACACCTATTACTGCTGAGTATTCTGGGGTGAGGCCCTGCCATCAGGAGGGAGCAGCCAAGATGGAGAATGACTGCTCAGACTGCTTCTCTCTTTCAACCCCTTTTCCCATTCCGACGGTGGACACTGGAATCGGAGCTCATTGCTTTTGCCTGGACCATTGCAATAGTCTCTCCTGTGCTATTTCCAGGCTCTTCCAAATATCCAGCCTACACAACATTGCAAGATCATGAAATACCACTTTCAGTGTTACCTCCACTCATCTGAAACCTTTGATGGCTCCCTATTACTCTAACAATAAATCTTTGAATGAACAAGTTTATGGTTTCCCAAATACATAATAAGTTGTATAGTAGGTGACTGTATCTTATCTCTTTTTCCCCCCTCCCAACCCTTCAGCTCTGCAAATGTATGTCAGGTGTCCAACATTTACCTGGGAGATAGTGAACAAAAAGAATTTGTCTGCAAATTAAGTGCAGGGAAAGTGGGCTGGGTGATTCAACTGGCACTTACTTAAGGGCTTATTTCTTTAGACATTATATACAATCAATGTGGATAATTCATGGCAATGGAGAGAACAGAATCCCAAATAGTAAAAAGCAGCAGACAACCCAAAGACCCAAATCTAGTTGATTTTAGTGTATGTTTTATGCTTATGACTGCTTGTGTCTGGTAACTAGAACAATTTTTAGAAATTTGGTAATTAGATGTGCCTTATTTACCAACACCCCCCTCAACACACACACACACACACACACACACACACACACACACACACTATAGGAATAGATAACTCCCCAAATAACGTACTATTTTTTCTCTTCCCTTGACCCTTTCCCAGAATAGAGATAGTGGTTTGATTGCAGCCCATTGGAGGGGGTGGGGAGAGAGAGGGGGAAGGAACCCACCAGTGAGAGAAAATAGAAGGAACTGAAGGGGGTGGTGACAAGCTACTTTTCGACTGATGCACTGTTGAGGTTCTAGGCGGTATGTACAACCAATGTGTAAAACCATTCAAAGTATCTACGAAAGCTGAACATGCGCATCCCTGTGACCCAGCAACTCAGTTCGAAGTATGTGTGTCCCCAACAGAAACGTGCACATCTGCTCGCCAAAAGCCACATACAGCATGTGTGGTTTACTCATAAGGAGCCCCAAACGGGGAACAACACAAACGTACAGAAAAGAACAGATTGTGAGGTGCACACTGGGAGTGGGCACAGTACAACTCCATGCCAGACCAGGGATGACTTTCAAGACACAATATTGAGCACAAGAAAGCAGATGCCAACACCTACATATGTAACGTTCTTATACAGACAAAAGTAATCTTTTGTGCGAGAGTGCAGGAGAATGGTTACCCTCTCGGGGCGCTCAGAGTGCTGGAAATCTTCCGTGTTTTGATCTGATGCTGGTTACACAGGTGTGCTTGCTTTGGGAGAATTCACCTAGCTACACTTTTGTTTGTGTTATATGTATTTTATGCTTCCATAAATGGAAGGAAGAAGGAAGGAAGGAAGGAAGGAAGGAAGGAAGGAAGGAAGGAAGGAAGGAAGAAGGAAGGAAGGGAGGGAGGGAGGGAGGGAGGGAGGGAGGGAGGGAGGGAAAGACGAGGGAAGGAAAGAAGGAGGGAGGGAGGTCTGGGCAGCACGGCATGATGGGAAATCCTTGGCATCTGAAGATTTGGATTTAGTTCCAACTCTGCTATTTATTAGCTGTGTGACCTTGGACAAGCCATGGACCTCTCTGGATCTCTGTTTTCTTCATATTAAGATAGGCAACAAAGGCTGCCCTACTTACCTCACAGTGCAGCTGTTAGGATCAACGATACAATGGATGTAACAGTCCTTCAGGCAGTAAAGTATGGCAGGAGGCAAGTGCTATTATTATAGATCTCTAAAGACAGACATTCCTGATAACTATTATCAGCTACGACAGACAGACACAGGCGCTATGAATTAAGCTCAACACAAGGTCATGGGCTGTGAGTGCTGACGCGTGTGCGTGCGCGTGCGTGTGCGTGTGCGTGTGTGTGTGTGTGTGTGTGTGTGTGTTCGCATAGGCTAGTTTACTGTGTTCTTTCATTACATCTACCCCCCCCCCAATCTCTTATGGCCTGGACCTCAGAGTACAGAGCACCTGGAATAAGCCATGTGTTCATATGAGTCTGAATCTTTCCTTTCAAAGTGGATATAAATAGATGCTATATATATTTTCCTAATTACTTTCTCTGATGTATGCATGCATGTCTGCATCTAAACCTGCCAAATTCTTTAAACTAGCACATAGGACTTTCCGGGCAGCAATGTTGAGAGAAAGACCCTCCTCCTGCCCCTCTGCAACCAGGACCTCCCACCCCCACTGCTTCTAGCTCCAAGCCTGAAACAGCTCACTAGCCACATCTATGGAATCTCAGAGCTGAAAAGCCAGGGCTGAAAAGACCTCAGCACTTCTGCTGAGAGAACTGGGCAGTGAGGAGCCTAGGGCCTGCTCAGGCCCACCCTGAGGACTCCATCCTCACCTTGGACGCTGTTGGCAAGGGGAGGGGCTTTTATTCTGGGTCTGTGGGCAAAAGGGCAAAGCCAATGTCACCACATTTCCCTGAACTGGTTTCATATTATAGTCTTACGTCCCCCTGAGAATCGGAGCGAATGGAAATCTCTGTTCTTCATCTGGCTGCATTGCCCATGGCTGTCCTGTTGCTAGAATGCTGCATCCTAAGGGATTTTAAGTTCCCTGCCTCCTGGGATAACTCAGCCTGCTTTACATAATGTCAAGTATGGCAGCACGGGGGCAGGGGGTGGGGGTAGAAGCACCCATCACTATTGCTTCAGGCTGCTGTTGCTTCGACTTGGGAGGCACAAAACTGAAGCCACCCTGTTTCTATTTCCTTTAGCAAAATAGGACAATGATAACATTCCTATTAGGTCCCTGATCTCCAGGAAAAATCTTTTCTTCTTCTTTTCTTTTTGTTAATCCTTATCTGAGGACATTTTTTTCTATTGCTTTTCAGAGAGAAAGAGGAAGGAAGGGTGGGAGGGGAAAAAGAGAAAGAGAGAAAGAAAGAGAGAGAGAGAAACTCAAAGGCTAACACAGGCCAAATAAATGAGGCATGCGGCCCATGGGTGCGAGTTTGACATGCTTGATCTATTGGTTGCCTCCCACATGCACCCCAACTGGGGCTGGGAAGCAAACCTATAACTCAGGTACAACCCTTTGGTGCGTGGCTGACACTCTAATCACTGTGCCACACAGGCCAGGGCTCTGAGGAAAATCTATTTTTCTTTAAATATATTTTCTTGATTTCAGAGAGAAAGGGAGAGGAAGAGAGAGATAGAAACATTAATGATGAGAGAGAATCATTGATCAGCTGCCTCCCGCAAGCCTCCTACTGGGGATTGAGCCTACAACCCGGGCATGTGCCCCAACAGGAATCAAACCCGACCCTACAGTCCACAGGCCGATGCTCCCTCTACTGAGCCAAACCAGCCAGGGCTAGGGAAGGTCTTTTTGAAAGCAATGACTTTTTATTTTCTTTTTCTCATGGATACTCCACATCATATTTAGGGGTGACTCAGGGTGTGTGTGTGTGTGTGTGTGTGTGTGTGTGTGTGTGTGTGTTCGTCTAGCTTACAGAGAAAATGTACACAATAATCTGAACATAGCAAAGTGATATTAATAGGAGAGAGTAGTATGATTTCCTCTTCAACGGCTTTATCTAAAGATTTTTCATGAAGTTCCTCTAACCATCAGGTTTATTTATTGCATTTAGATATTGGCTTGCAGATCCTAACCTATATGATCAAAACACTGAGAAACCAAGAACCTTAAAAATAAAATTCAAATTACTGCCCATTCAAAATCAAATGCAGATGAAAAAAATCTCCCTAAAAATGAAGGAATGCTGATTGGGAGTGTAAACCACAACACAAAGATTCAGTTTACTGTTTAAATTTCTATATTTCCCAATATTTATTCATTAAGTATTTAGTTGATATTTCCCAATGGTAAATATTAGTAAATATTTAATGCTGATTTTCAACCTTCCCAGGCAGTTACTTATGCTATGAAGTAAGCCCCAGTCGAAGTAAATCCTATCAGATTGTAGAATCGCTCTCCTCTTTGATACATCCTTACAGTTTCGTACAGACAGAGGGCCTCCCTAGAAATGAGCTCTCTGCTACTGAATATGTCCGAACAGAAGTGTTACCAGTTTGTTTGCTACATTCAGTTTCCAGAGACCTTTCACCGGGGCTCGTTTGCTCTTCCCTAGAGATGGGTGAGGAACTGTCATGACCCCAACTTACAGACCAGGTGACTTGCTGATGTTGCCTTGGCATCTGGCCCAAGGCCACAGCTGACGGGCCATGGATCCAGGATGGAGCCCCAGTCGAAGCTGGTGATGGCTCCAGGCAGGGCCATGATCAGGGAGCGAGGCTGCAGGGCACCCTGTGGGGGGCGGCAGGCAGGCTGACTTTAAGAGTCCTCCCGGTTCTGGTTCTGAGTTCTTTGGTCTGTGCAGCAGGAGTCAGGAAAAAGCCCTAGGGACCACTTTTTACATCATGTTTTGGAAGACACTTCACATGCTTCCTGGCTGGACATAGAGAATATTCTGCTCAGGACCCCCCCCCCCCCCACCTTAAGTCCCCCTGACCTCCAGGCAGGCAGACCCTGGCTGACCAGATGGACAAGGGGCCTGAGCAAGCCCAGGGCAGCAGCACAGGAACACTCAGCCTGCAGTCCAGCCTCCTGCCTAGGAGACCCTGCTTCCATTTTAAAACACTTGGGGTGAACGGCCGGCCTGCTCTTCCAAGGAAAAGCACTTTCTTTTCTTCTTCTTTTTTTAATATATTTTATTGATTTTTTACAGAGCGGAAGGGAGAGGGATAGAAAGTCAGAAACATCAATGAGAAAGAAACATTGATCAGCTGCCTCTTGCACACTCCCTACTGAGGATGTGCCCGCAGCCAAGGTACATGCCCTTGACTGGAATCGAACCTGGGACCCTTCACCGTAGTCCGACGCTCTATCCACTGAGCCAAACCGGTCTCGGCGGAAAAGCACTTTCTTGACTAAATATCCCTTCCTTCTCCTCTTCACTACTCATGAATTCTCCTCCACCCCCCAAGGTTTATATCTTAGTTTTTTCTAGATGGCAAAAAAAAAAAAAAATGTGTAGCATACCAACCATATAGCAAAACGACCTTTGCCTTGCTTTTCTGACAGCCCTCCACCACTGCGTCCAATCCTCGCCACATTTCATCAACTTCTGACGCTGCCCGAAGGCTTGCCCCGGTCGGAGGCCTTTCTGCCTCCAGTGCCTGGAGGCCTGCTCCCTGTCGTCCAAGATTCAGCCCCCAGTGTCCCCTCTCCCACTCGGCCAGCCCAGTGCAGTCATTTTTAATTCTTTAACACGGCTCAGAGTCTTTGCAGAGGCTATTCCACCCACTCCTGCTATTTAAATGTCTATTTACTAGTTTAACTTTTTAGGAAACAAAGCTTTAACCTACACAAATTAGAAGAATAATTGCATAAACCCTGGGTGTACCCATCGTTTGACTTCAACCAGAGCCAAGTTATGGCCACTCTAGTTTCATGTAACTCCCACCCTATCCCACTTCCATTAAAAAGGAATCCCAGGCAACTCATCATGTGGTCTGTAGGTATCTCGGTATCTATCTCTAGAAGAAAAGGGCTCTTTTCTAAAACAGGCCCACCATACCATCATCCCGCTAAAAATAAACAATAAATTCCTAAGCACACAAAATATCCACTCAGGGCCCTGTGATAGGTTTTTTGTTTTTGTTTTTGTTTTTTTTGTGGTTTGAACCAACATCCCAACAAGTCCACCCACTTTTCACCTGCTTCTTCTTATTCACTATAAGGATCTGTTTAGACACCACTTCTTCTAACTGCTGCCCCAGCCCAAATGCCAGGATGCGCGCCCCTTGTCAGTTCTCCCACAGCTCCCATCCTACACTTCTCACCACTGGCTTGCATCCTGACTGTGACCTCGGAGATGATGGGAAGGTTCAGTAGGTCTCAAAGTAACACCCCTGTGCCTAGCACAGTGCCTGGCCAATAGTATGCACCAGCTCTCTCTGGACGAATAAGTAAATAAATGAGCTCCCAAAAAAAAGAGCTATAGTTCCCGTTCCTAAGCCCGAGTTCAATATAAGTACTTATTTAGGAATCTGTTTCCCCATGGAGCAGAGACTTAATCCTGTTGGATCCCAGCCCTAGCCCCCCACCTGGCACACAGTAGTTGTTTGAGGGATTGCTGAATGAGAAACACTTGGGTTCCATTCCAAGTTTCATCTGTGTGACTTTTGGGTTCATGGCTTTCCTTTCTGGGGCTCATTTCCCCCACCTCGATGATGAAGAATCTGGATTCATGATTTCTAAGGTCCTTTTGGGTCTAACTTGTGATTCTGAGTTGGGGCCCAGCCTCCCAGGGAGTCCCCATTTGCCATACATTTGCTGCCCTCTGCTGGCAGGATTGGCTAAGAATCCTTTTGTCGCAGATTTTCCTGAAAGAACTACAGGCAAGCAAAGCTAGGTCCCAGTGGGTGGACTGGTCTGTAAGTGGAACAGGGACATAAAACACAGTCCCATTAAAACATAGAGGCCTGAGCCTCCCTCCACCCCATCCTGAAAAGAGAATCCTGGGGCAGCAGACAGACAGAAAGACTAGCAATGGTCTTACCCCCAGCTACACATTAGAACCTGGGAAGGGAAGGACTTCAAAGGAAAAGATGGGGCCCAGACTCCCCTTCAGACCAATAATCAAATCAATAGTGTGTACCAACACTCTCTGGGTTGAATGAATAAGTAAATAAGGGGCAGGCCCCAAGCATCCATCTGTATTAAAAGCCATCCTGTTCTACCACATCAGACCTGCTGGGCCACACTAATGCTCATATGTGTAAATTGAGCCAAAAGCTTAGAAGCACAGTTAAAATCTCCTCCAAGGAAAAAATAAATGAAGACTTTGACTTTATCACACAAATATCCCTTAGTCCATCTTAGCACATTTTCTTTCAAACAGGCTCACCCAAACCCACCGTAGGCTGCGAACCCTCAAAGATCTTCAGACCTCTGTGCCAAACACACTAGTTCGGCGGGTCCTTGGATAATGTCATTTCAGTCAATGTCATTTTGCAGGGTGAGGGCCAGAGGGATGCAGTGCCACTGCAGTGGAAGTCGTCAGAGGGTGTCTGGGTTCCCCAACATGGGGTACTATTAGCTCCATACTCCCAACCCCCCACCCCCCAGAATCTAATATTTCCCAACTTTTCCTTATCTGATAAGTGACAAATGGACTCTCATGATTTTCATTTCTATTCTTATCATGATAACTTGTATTTCTTCTTCCGTGCTTTGCTTCTTCGTAGTCTTTGACACTTTTTCTAATGAATTTCTCTTCTTTGCTCTTTGGTTTTTGCTACTATTTATTAATCCTTTATAAATGTTGCTAACTTTCCTTTCTTTTTCTATTTCACTATTTGTCTTGTAACTTTATTAGTCCCTATAATCCCGTTTCCTCATTTACTAGCTGTCTGGCCAGTTTGCTGGGAGGATTAAATAAGGCAGTGTCTGTACAATGCATAGCCTGCTGCATCACCAGGTCTCCATAAATGCCAATGATGTTTAATAACTGAATTTCTCTATATGGCACTCAAAGACCCCAGCTCCCGCCGGGCCTGCCTGGCCTCAATGTACAGCACCATGAGACAAGCACAGAGAACATTCTGCTCTACAGGACATGCGGGCCCTCATCACATGCCACCGCGGTGGTGTCAGCTTTGGATCTGGTGGGGGTTCCATTTAGGTGTTTGCTAAGGTTGGAGCAGGACTCTACCGTGAATGGAAAAGACAGAAGGCTGTGTGACTCGGTCTAACTCGACACTCTTCCTTTGTCACATCCCACCATCAGACGGCCCCTGAGTACTGCAGCCTCCAGGAAGGCCTGCCCTACCTGGACATGGTGATCGCCGAGACCTTGAGGATGTACCCACCGGCTTTCAGGTAGGCTCACACCCCCTCCCTGCGCCCAGGGCCCTTCAGCATCGCTGCTTGAGGTCCTCATTTGTCCAGTCTGCCACCACCTGCGTTATCACCAATGCCTCCAGGACTCAAGCTCCTGGAGGCAGGACCTGAGTCAGAAGTTTCTTTGTATCCCTTGGGGGTACCAGGTGTAATAACTTTCACGCAGTAACCACAGCAATAGCGTCTTAACATGACCTTCCTCCCCAACCCACACTGGTCTCTTTGGTCTCCTAGCTTTAGATGGTGTTTGTCATTCCCCTGGCCCATTTCTTCCTTCCTTCCTTCAGCAACTATTTATTGAGCATCTGCCTTGTGCCATGCTCTAGGAAATGAGCCACATACAAAACAGAGACATAAGTGCCCTTGGAATTGACATTCTGGGGGTTGGGAGGGGCTGCCAAGGCCTGGTCCCCCAACAGCCCACACCTGTTCTGTCTTCTGAGTTCCAAGCCAAGGTCGGACTGCGCCACGCCGCACTGTTCCTTACTGCCTCCCTCCCCAGCACTTTCAGCTCTAACTATGCTTCATGTTATATTTGGACACATTCCAACTGCTCTGTAAAATTTCTCCAATGCACATCCAGCCACACTAATTTGTGGGTGCCTTGAGAGCAGGAACCAGGCCACCTGCTTCTGTCAAAGTCCCCCTAGGCCAGGCGTCTCATGGAGCCCAGGGTCTCCCCTCAGGTCAGATTTCAGGCTCCAGAATCAGAAACCACACAAACGATTTAACTGTGTACCATAAAGTTCATTCACATTTCTATGAATGAGTTACCCACCATGAGATATTAGAAAATGTGCGTTACTTGCAGGTATCTTGAAATTATATTCCAAAAACATCATTAGAGAGTGTGGTTGTAGATATTGTCCAATATGCTCAGGCCCAGAGCAAATATAGAGAATTCCGGGGTGTGAGTCATAATACATGGTCCCTGAGTGCACGAGGCTCCTGTCTGTCACCTCTCTGGGAGCAGTGGTGATGCCGACCCCACCTGCTCCCCTAGGGCCAGGGTGAGGAGTGACTCCACCGGCCTTCCCTGATTTGGAGGGAGCCGCAGAGCAAACTGTATCCAATCTTTGTTTTTTTAATGATTTGTATCCAACGTCCTTCCAATAGAACTTGGGAGGCTGCTATACACATTAAAAGAAAATTCAAAATAAGACATTCAGGGACACAACAAAGATTGTCAAAAGGAAAGAAGCCTTTACGGGCCCCCAGAGACATGGGTGTCCCAGGTCAGGCCTGCCAGGTGCACAGGGGGAACTCAGCTGAGTTGAACAGTCATGTTCTCTAGGGGAGGGAGGAAAGTGTATAAACTCATCAAAGACACATCATTTCCTGGATCTAAACTCAATCACAAATTCATCACCAGATCTTGAATAGATGATGTGTTGAGTGACAAACTGAACAGGCTCCTAAACACAAAATGCCCCGGCCAGTTCTCCAGCTCTCCTGCTGGCCTGTATCCGCAGCACCATGTGAGCAAGTGGGCGACAGCATTGCTCCTGGGAAGCAGCCCACGGGGGCTCCCACTCGGGGCAGGACAGAAACCAGAGTACCTGGATGCATTTGTTAAAATTCCCCCTCAAAGCCGCATATAGTACAGTGACCTATGATGACAGAATGGGTCTAGACCAGTGATTTTCTACCTTTTTCACAGCACACATTAACTACTAAAATTCTGTGGCACACCAAAAAGTATAATTTTTTCAGGTCTGACAAAAAAATAGGTATAATTTTTATCCATCCACACTGGATAGCTATTGTTGTTGGCTGTTGCCATTTTTAAAAATACATATTTTATTGATTTTTTACAGAGAGGAAGGGAGAGGGATAGAAAGTCAGAAACATCAATCACTGCCTCTTGAACATCCCCTACTGAGGATTTGCCCGCAAGCAAGGTACATACCCTTGACCGGAATTGAACCTGGTACCTTCAGTCAGCAAGCCAACCACTCTATCCACTGAGTCAAATCAGTTTTGGCTGTTGCCATTTTTTAATTTGACAATCTAAGGGAAAAACAGGTCAGGGCCCCTGACTAGTCAGATATTGTATGCTTTAAAAGTTGTATGGCACGCCGGTTGAAAATTGCTGGTCTAGATGTAAAGTCAGGACGGTCTTGGTCCAGCCCTGAGTTTGCTGTGTGACCTTGGGTAAGTTCTATACTGCTCTGTGCTCTGTGTCCTGGGAGTTCAATGGGCACATGTGCCTGCTGCGCCTGCCTCGCGGAGTACAGTGAGAATCAGTGGGGTAGTGATGGGAAAACACACTGCCCTCTGAGCAGCCTGCCATGGAAGGTATGAGGTAAAGAGCAAGAGGCACTGAACTTTGAGTCATGTGAACATCTTCCAGTCCTGTTCCAACCTCAGGCAAGCCATGATCTCCTGGGCCTCACTTTCCTCTACACCTACTCCAATGGCATTTTTAACCTATCAGCTCTGCTGATTTCTGTTATCAAACAACAGAAATGAGACACGCAAACCATCATTATTCTCACCCAAACAAGAGGCCAATTCGCTTTGGCCCAGAAATAGGATATGAGATGAATGTAAGGAGAATGAGAATTTTATTATTTTAGTCTAGTCTAGTCTAGTCTAATTCTATTCTTCTATTCCATTTTATTATTCCTTTAATCTCAGAAAAAGCCTGCTAGCTTCTCCCAAGCACTGATACAACTTGACTGACACCCTCATCTATAAAAATAACTCAGAATGGCCCTTGTGAAAAACATAATTCTTATTGAAAGGTTATTAATGCGAGTCCAATTTCTATGCCATAGAATTCAGAGATTTTTCTGGCTTTTTATGCAGCCTAACCGAGCCAGAGAGGCCACCATGTTCAGAAGGGAGGGCCCTGTTTTCTGTTTTGTATGGGGTTTTACATCCAGGTCCAAGCTCTTTCTGACAAAGATGACAAAAAGGGGTAGCCTTGTTTGATCCTTTTTGAACTTAGGTTGTATAACCCTCCCATCTTCCTGCTCAAAACTGGGGTTTTGCTCCCAGACGCAAGCACATTATTAACTGCATTAGTAACTGAGGATCTGAATGGGGCCCCACAGCCCTGCCTTTCAGGCTTCTGGCTCTCACATTAAATGCTCATAACAGTGATGAATGCTGCAAGGAGCTGTGGTTGCTCTTAATATCATTTATAGCTATAATTAGTATAATAATTTTTTCTCCTCTAAGCTATTGAGGGAAGCCCAGTCCTACCACTTGAAGCAAACGCCAACATAGATTATTTTTAATTTTTAAAAAAATTATTTATATTACCAAAATAACATGCTTGTATAAAACAACAACAACAACAAACTCAAAAAAACTAAACAACACGGAAGGATTGAAAGAAAAAGTTGCCAGCCTGGTCCCCTGTCATCCTCCATCTCAGTCCCATCCCCTAGAGAAGATAGTGGAAGCAGTTTAGGAATTCTCCCAGAAATTGTCAGTGTCTATGCAAACACAGATAGTCTAGCCCTTAAAAAATAGAACATAAAAGGGATTATGTCATGGCCGTTCAATAAAATAAGCCATCTGACCAGAAGCATTCCTCTCTGGTGGGACTTAGCCAGTGACACAACAAATGGGGAACAGGTTTTCAAACCCAAATTTCCTTGTAAAGTGAGGGATGAGGGAGGGTATGGCCAGGGGCCGTGTAAGCCCTCCTTAGAAATAAGCCCTTCAAAGGCACCTGTGGGCTCCAACCCAGGCACAAAATGGGCTTCAGGCTGGATGAAGGAAGGAGCAGTGACTACGTTTTCACCAAGGGCCAGGCCAGTCTAAAGAGCCTAGAGAAGCATGTCAAACTTGTGGCCCACAGGCCACAAGCCTCGTTTATTTGGCCTGTGTTAGCCTTTGAGTTTGACATGCTTGGACCTAGGCTGCAGGATCCTGGGCAGTAGAGACTCAGTGGGGTGGGGTGAGTAGGCCTTGGTCACCCCCTGAAGGGGACAGGGTCTTCTCTTCCCTTGTCCCCGAACTCACTCCACACTTCAAACCCAGACTTCCTTTGCCCTGTCATGGCCTCACCCTAGCTCTCCCCATCTCTACTTGGCATCAAGACTGGGGTGACCCATTGTCACACTCCCCTCTTCTCCCCTGCAGGTTCACACGGGAGGCGGCACAGGACTGTGAGTTGCTGGGACAGCACATTCCTGCGGGCACAGTGGTCGAACTGGCTGTGGGTGCCTTACACCATGACCCTGAGTATTGGCCACGCCCAGAGGCCTTTGACCCCGAGAGGTAAGCACCGCCTCTTCAAATGGTCTCCTGAGGGATGTGAGCGACAGGGTACTATAGGTGGCTGCCGGAGACACAGATTTGGTAAAGATCTAGCACCATTGTCTCCTGTCAAAAGCCAAGGCAATCATATGCTGTGAGGCATAATTTTCCAAGGAAATAATTGCACTACTTTTCAAAGCCCCAACAGAATCCAGAGAGTTAGCATTTCAGCAGCACTGTATGCAAGGAACAAGGCAATTTTAAGCAGGTGTCTTGTGTTTGTTCAAAACAGGACACAGGACACCGAATCCTATTTCAGGTGTGCATGGGAACGTAACACATCTTTTCCTTTTTAAAAGTGGAACCTGATCCAAAACAAGAGGATCAACACAATTTCTCCAGGAACTCATGAGAAACAGCTAGATACACTTCATTTCTAGGCTCCTAGATTTAAAATGTCTACACCGGTATCCCCAGCCCCTCCTCAAAAGAACACATTTCTATCCCAGCCTGTGTGATCTGGCAAAGGAGGGCTGGCCAGACCACAGATTGGCCCCACCTTCAGCACTTCCAACTTCCCAGGGACCCAACCCCAGCTCTACACCCAGTCACAGGGAAGCTGTGGGCAGTGGAACCTAGACAAATATCATATCCTCCTGCACAGCAGCTCCTGGAAATAAAGATCAGGAACTATAAACAGTGGCTGCTGGGCTTATATCATCTTTAAAACAAACATTGCATTGATATTCAGTTGAAATAGGAGATGGGGGGTCCAGAGTACTTTGGGCCCAGAAAAGTGCGAAGGTGGAAAGAAGTGAGCTGGCTACCACACAACAGTGGCTGTCACCTAGCTTTACTGTCACAGAGCACGGTGGAACATGCTGCCTTGTGGTAGCAGATAGGCAATTCCTCTGAGGAAGGCCTTCCAATGGTTCAAGTACCACAGCCACCAGTAGTTCAATTTCACTGCTTGAACCAGAGAGGCAAAGACAGCTGGTAGGCCTGGCCTCGGGGCAGGAGAGGAGGAGCAGGGCCAGGCACCCTTCTTAGGGAGTATGACTGGTATCACCTCTGGCTGATGGAGAAGGTGAGCCCAGGGTCCAGGTAAGGGCTGTGGTTTCTTTAAGGCTCTTACCTTTCCGGATCATAGTGAGCCCACCGGCTCGTTAACAGCATGATGGACGGTAGGAGGGCAGGAAGGCAACAGTGACTGTCCAGGTGATTCTTTTCATTCGCAATGCCTCTGCAGGAAGTGGGGATGGGAGGGGAGTGGAACAAAAGCTCAGGGATTAGCAGCCACCAGCTCCAGAGTTTGGGGACAGACCCAAGAGAAAACAGGATTCATTGACTTCAGTGGAGGTTAGGCCCACTTGGTAGGATCGTCACCTGATGTAGGGGACCCTCAGCCAGACCCAGTGGCTGAAGAGGCCCTGAAGTGGAGGCGGGTGTCCTGGGCCAACCCTGACTGCGCTGCCTCACAGGTTCACAGCAGAGGCCCAGAGATGCCGGCGACCCTTCACCTACCTGCCATTCGGAGCAGGTCCCCGGAGCTGCCTCGGGGTGCGGCTGGGGCTGCTGGAGGTCAAGCTGACACTGCTCCACCTCCTGAGCAAGTTCCGCTTTGAAGTCTGCCCTGAGACTCAGGTGAGCCCCCTGCAGGTGAGCCCTGCTACTCCAGGCTCAGGTGTGCTCACCAGGTTGTCTGCACTGCAGCTGGCCTAATAGTATTATTATTATCCTTTGTACAGTAGGGTTAGCCCTCATGAGGCTATAGTCCTTCCCTCCTTAGCAAAGAGAATCCAAAGTAGGTTTTATTATTCCCATTTTCAGACGAGTAGCTAAAACAAGGTTCAGAGAGGTTAAGTAACTTGCCTGAGGTCAAACAGTTGGACTGCAGGCTCTGTGAGGGAACAAAAGTTTGTCAAATTTATTGTTCAGTGCCTCAGCACCCAGTTTAATGCCAGGCACATGGCAGGTGCTCATTCATTCATTCAACAAACATCTACAAGCAAATGAATGACTATCCAGAGTGAAGAAACTGGGGTTCAAATCAGATCTTGCTCATTCCCAAGCCCTCCCTCTCTTCCACATCCAGCAGCCTGTCTGCAAGTTGCTAGCTGTTCCCCCACAACCAAACCTGGCTCTCCTCCATACCTTTCTGGAATTCCCCTGCACAGCACAGCAGTAGACCTGGACCAGAGGATATAGGGGACAGAGAAGGACACAGTGACAGATGGTGACAACTTCTAGATCCAGGAAGTGGCACTGTCCCTCCCCCTTCCCTAATCAACAGGGAGACTGGGGTGGGCTGCTGGTCCAGGGGGAATAATGAGCTCAGTTGGGCTAAAAAACATATTGGATGTGAAAATGTCCACCAAGTTCTGATTGTCAAGACTGGAAAGAGGAGGGACAAATTGGGAGCACAGAACCACGCCAAGGCAGATGAGGGAACAGAGAAAGAAGGCAGACCTGACTGCCCTGGTCTTCCATGTGTGCAAGACTTCCTTCTGGGGTTTGCCTCATTACCCTTCATCTTGACATCCAGTACAGTGGCTGAACCAATGTCTCCAACCACTGCTCATGCCTGGCACTCCCCAGCTCAAGAACCAGCCATGATTCTGGGGCCTGCTGATCCAGGAAGAACTTATCTGCACCCATTTTACATTCTCCGCCCCAACTTCCCACTCTGAGAGGATTCTACTTGCTCAGACCACTGCCCCAACCTGGAATGTCATCTCTTCAACTTTCCACCCCAAGTCTACTCCCATCCTCCACATTACTGGGTGTTGCCTCAAATCTCCAAGTGACTCCTGAGAAGCTCTGCTCACACGGGTTCTCCCATTCTTAGACCCACCTCCCTGACTTTGCTAGCCCCAAATGACCTCCTTTTTTTAAAGTCCAATGGTGTTTCTACTTTGTCTAGACCTGTACTAATACAGGTGGCTAAATGTTAATGATGAAATCAAATAAAAAAGTCTGCCCCTCTTTTCCACTAACCACATTTCAAGCATTCAATAGCCACATGATGCTATTGGCTACTGTACAGAATAGCACAGGTCTAGACCATCTGGCTTCTTGGGCATAAAACTGGTCTCCCATCTAAACTATAATCCTCAAAGACATCTGCTAAGGCCCCAATAGTAAGGCCTGGTGATTATTCTTTCCTCAAATGGGTTCACATTAGCCACTGGACCATCATTTTACACATGGCTCAAAGGGCTACCCTACTTCTTAAGTATTTCTTTCATGTTTCTTCCAAGACCCCAGCCCGCTATGGATCTTCCTTGTAAGACATGAGGAAAGCTATCTGAATGGCACTGAGGTCAGACCACAGCATGCTTGAGCAGGGAACAGCATGAGGCCCAACTCCCCAAAGTCCTTCCCAGAGCGGTTGCTCAGTGTCTGGCTGGACACAGAGAGGGAGATGGAGAGATGAGAAGAGTATGAGGCTTGGCTACTTGCTAGCCATGTGACCTTGAACACGGCACTTGGCCTCTCTGAACCTTCATTTCTTCATTTGCAAAGTGAGCCGCCACCACCTCTTATGCAAGGTTCTTAGGAGAATAGGAATTTACACAGAAATGGGGGACGAGCACCAGTGCTACAGGGCCCAGTGCCTAGTCCTGGAGAGACAGCTCTGCTGGGTCCTCAGGGTCCCGCTGGGAGGCTGCATTGCTCACTCCTGGCTCAGCTCTCTGAGGCCTCAGCCGAATTTCCATAACCCTGCTTCAGGCCTGGTCTCAAGAATGTTTTCCTGTGGATGTGACAAATATTTTAATCTCCTCTATCTCAGGTACCACTGCAGCTAGAATCTAAATCTGCCTTAGGTCCAAAACATGGTGTCTACATCAAGATTGTCTCCCGCTGACGCAATGACAACAGCACCTGATTCAAAGACAATGCTTGTGGGAATTCTGATATGGGGAAACGTCACCTACGTAATTTAAACGGTGCCTGGCATACAAGTATAAAAAAGGTCATTTTTGTAACATTTCCTAAATGTTTAATAAATGTTCGTTTGTTACACTTAGTTTTGTCTTTGCCAATGGTGTTTGAACCACAGATCACACTCTCTCAGTAAGGAATTGCTGATAAGTGAAACTGTAGTTTTGACAAAACGACTGAGAACTTGGGGTTTTGTCCTGGCCTCAGGATGGAAGGAATCGACACAGTGCTGAGCTGTCCTGATGGTACTAGCTCATAGGCCTTTTCAGCTTCAGGTTCTTTGCAGTATTTGACTGAGGCAATGGCATTTAGAAGTTCAACTTCAAAGGTGGTTCAAAAGCTTTATTATGCTTTGATATTTCTAGGCAGGGTAATACTGACTTCATAAGTTTCAATGTACAGAAAAGTGATAAAGTCTAAAGTGTTCTTTTTAAGATCATCATATTCTTTTCATTTCGATCGATGTTAAAATACAGAGGTGAATTTTAGTAAAAGTAGTTATTGTATTGCTGAGTTTAAATTCAACGAAGAACTTACAATCCCAAATCTTCCACCAGCAGCCATGATCTTGCCACCATCCTGAGCCTCAGTTTCCTCATCTGTAAAGCAAGGAGGCTGACCTAGATCAAAGACCTATTCCTCTATCTGACCTCTGAGCAGCATTAGGGGCTAAATGCCATATAGATAATAGGAATTTGTGAGCATGGATAGGATACCCAGATGCTGACCCACCTTTAGAAAGTTCAGGCTGTTTCAGGTGAGCTGGCAAGAATAGGTTGCCACATATCCGTGGCTGGAAATGCTGCCTCTACTGAGAAGTCTTCTCCCCTCTAGACTGTAGATCCCCATGCTTCACCAAAGGGCTCCCCTGGAAGTTCCCGAAAGAAAGGCAGCCTTGTTTCCCAGCACTGCCCCAGCTCTGGTTGTTGCTCGTCCTCAAGGAGGTCCCGCCAGCCCATCACATCCCTCTCACACACTTGCTTCCCACTACCTGATCATCTTTGGAACCCAGCCCCTTTGAGATGCCCAGTCCAGGGCTCAGACTCACTGGAAAAAAATATCCATTCCCATTCCTGGTGATCCATCGGCTCCACTGATGGCCCCACTTGGGTCTTCCCCATTCCTGACCCCCTATGGCCATCACAGAACCTCATCCTGCAGAAAGGCCCAGCTGAGCACCTGGCTCCCTAGTTGAGGTGCAGGTTCACACCTGACACCCAAGCCCATCAACTCTGTTGGCTTCCCTCCCATTCCCCATGCAGGTGGTCACAATCTCCAGACACAGCAGTCAGGCTTCCTAATGGGCTAGAATCGCTGGATTCACACACACCTGGACTCTGTTTAAAGCCTACTGTTCACGCCCAGCACCAGCTAACATGGGGCAGTAAATGACACTGACGGGTCCTCCACAAAGCCTTCCAGCTGCATCCCAGCTGGGCCTCCTGACATCTTGGCTATCACACACACACTTGCCCTGGATCCCACAACCTTTCTGCATTAACACTGAGTCATGGTCATTTTTTACTTCTCATCGCAGTGCCCACTCCCTCCTATGCCCACACAGGAGGAACAACTTTCCCCAAGACCACTCTACAATCTGGCCTCATGGATCCCATCTCTCTTGAATTTCCAGTCCATGTAGTTGCTTTTCCTGACTTGCTTTCTCAAAGGTCAGCCAATCCATGTTGTCTGCAGTCTTCATAGCTCACTTGACTTTACTGGAACATTTGGTCCTCTCCCATCCCAGGTTCCTCTTGCCATCCTTCCCACTAAAATTCCCCAAAGGACCATTCCTGCTTTCCACTCCTCGGCTCCCAGCAGCCAGATGGTTTAAAAGCATAAGATCAATATATCTACATTTAAGACTTAATAGGCATCCCTGACCAGGTAGCTCAGTTGTTTAAGAGCAACATCTCGATACACCAAGGTTGCAGGCTCAGTCCCCAATCAGGGCACATACAAGAAGCAACCAATGCCTGGCCGGCATAATACAGTGGTTGAACATATAGATCTATGAACCAGGAGGTCACAGTTTGATTTCAGGGCCCATGCCTGGGTTGTGGGCTCAATCCCCAGCGGCGGGTGTGCAGGAGGCAGCTGATCAACAATTTTCATCATTGATGTTTATATCTCCCTCTCCCTTCCTCTCTGAAATCAATAAAACTGTTTACAATTTTAAAAAGTAACCAATAATTGCATAAATAAGTGGGGCAGATTTTTTTCTCCCTTCCTCTCCCCCCCCCAAAAAAAAATCAATACATAAATGTTTTTAAAAAGACTTAGCAGGTAAGCACCTGTTTAATGATTCTCTGACACCCTTTGAGCCCCTCACCTACATAAGATTAGTGACCTAATCAAAAAGCAATGAATGAAATTTCAAGATTAGTCAGGATGTGGAGGAAATATTTGGGAGGCTCTGAAAATCATAACATCTACACCTAGGTCCTGCTGGTGAAAAAGGTAGTATTGTCATTGCTTCTTCATTTTTCTGATCATTTAACTATTTTCCTCCAGCCTGATTAGCTGGTCTGTGTCAAGTTCCAGATCACTCTCTACTCCTGTTCCAAGAATGGAAAAATAGCTTGGATCTGACAACTACAGGACAAACCAGCTGAACTGGAAGCATCGTGTGGACAGTGAACATATTGTATTAGGAAGGTGATGGGAAGAAGAGTGCAGCTAAGGAGAGGACTGTGGCTGTAGACTGAATGTGGGAGGCCAATGGGTACAGCACCCAGGAAGGGGCAGACAACTTCATATCATGGAGCCTCCCTGCTAGCCCCTCTGCCTCTGGACAAGAGTCAGCCAGTGTCTAGCAGAGACTCCACAACCTGCTGTGTGTGGAAAACACATAAAGGACACACCCACTTCCTCCATGTCCACAACATATAGTGATTCTGTTTTGTGGAGCTGGAACTTGTATGAATTGGGGAAAAGAAAAAAAAATACCAAGATGTAACTTACAAATTTAACCAAAATGTATGACCATGTGACCATATAGCTGAGGCCGCTCTTAGGGCTGTGCTAAACTACACATGGCACCCCTGAAGCCAATAATAGGGGCTCTGTTATATTCCAACACCCAGAAAAGGTCCTGTACCCAGCAGGAACTCAATACATGATGTTGAAGAATGGATTTCAGTCGTCACCCACTTGAGATAAATATAATTTTATTTCCATATTGTAAGATTTGTAGTACAAGTATTCAAATCTCATAAAGATATAAAACCCATATTCAGAGGACATCCAATATGTTTAGAAGATGCTGGGACAAGCATTCATGAGCTAGGACCATGACAAAGGGAAACGGGTAGGGACTGAATGACACCCCACAGTAGCCAAGTGTCTGACAATGTGATATACAGACCAATTCCAAGGCCAGAGCTCAGGAGAAGCAGCAGAAGAGCTGCCTGGATTAGAACCAGAGCAACAGACACAATGACTGCAACTCCCTAGCCCACAAGACAAGTTTTTCTGTACATAGACTGTACAAAGTCAAATGATGCCATCAAGACCCTGAAAAATCAAATAACTAGAGATAGACAGAAATTATTAAAAATTAAAACTAATCCATAAAATAGTCAACTAGAAACTCTGTGCCTGGTGCCAATTAGTAGCAAAGTCAACAAAAACAGTAAAATGTAAAACTTACTCTAGAAAAAATCTCACCTACAATCACTATTGGTTAGCCCATATCAAGCTCAAAAATTACTTAAAACCAAAAACTACCATCATCAAGAGATTAAGAATGTAACTTCATTGAGAAGTCAATGTTAAACAGTTCATTAAAAGCTTTTTTGTTATAAAAAAACAAAACAATTTTCCCAAATAGCTATTTCAAGGAAAATAAGCCTGAAAGGCATGAAATACATCCTCATGCTCACTGCCGGATACCTAAAAAGGATGCCAGGGAGAACAGGGTGGAGGACCCGGCCTGAGGCTTGCTGGATGTGTACTGGATGACATACTCTGGATAGACCTGGTGCTTCTCAAAGATCACGAAGACAGACGGGTCTGACATGCTGTTCACACAGCTGTCGTAGAAAACGCTGCCCTGGTCCTCCTTGGCTGGGGGGCGGACTAAGGAACCATCACCTCGGGTGAACTCGCCCACCAGCACCCGAGCCAAGAACATCGTGTAGCAGTTCGAATCGGATTTGCTGTAATGGTGGGAATATGCAGCATCTCGGGCAAAGTAGCTCCCTGCAAAAAACACACACATGCTTAGCTGGGCACTGAGAGGACAGCTGCAGCCGGACAGGAGGTGCTCTAACATCCTGTCAACCAGGCAATGCCAATGGCCTCTGCTCCTCTGTCATATCTTCCTCCTGTCCTCCCTCCATTCTTCCTCTATCTCTAGCCTTCCCCATGAATGGCATCAGAGGGGACACCAAACTGAGATAGAAAACTCCTTTCACATTCTGAATGTCAGTCAAATCACACGGCTCTTTGGGCATAACACTACTTAACCCCCAAACCTGTTTCCTCAGCTATAAAATGGGGCTGTCATGCCCAACTTAGTAAGGTTGGTGTGGAAAGTGACCAAGATTCCAAGGAACCACACCAGCAGCCCAATGCATACAACTATGAACCTTGTTTAAGGAAAACCTGAGTTGGAAGCTGCCACTTATATATTTGGATTTACAACCTCCCACAGGCTCTCGTCTATCCTGACACCATACTCATCACATTGGACTAAGGCTAAGTTATGGACAACTGATGGAACTGGGACAGGGACTGTTGATTATACTATCACATCACTATGAATTTTTTTTAATTTGGTAACCATGTGATGATAGAAGAGAATATCCTTTTTCTTAGGAGGTGTTAAAGGGTGAAGAGGTATGACATATGCCACATACTTACAAATGGATCAGAAAAAAAAATGGGAGGTGATAAAGCCAACATGGCAAAATATTAAAACAGGTGAATCTAGGTAAATGTATTCAGGGCTTTTTAAAATATTATTCTTGCAACTTTCCTTGAAACTATGTCCAAATAAAGTTTAAAAATAACCGAGACAGAAAAACACTCAGATAACTCACCAAATAGCTAGAATGGTAACTTACATGCATGTATCTGAGGTGTTCAGATTTCTATTCTTACAAAATAGTGCAGGCACAGGGTCAGTTGGGTAGGCACCCCCTTTCCTCTCCTGACTCGTGCTCACCACCTCCAAAGGCCTCCACTCCACAGGGACATAGGCCCATCTCTTAAGAAAGCAAAACCCCAGCCTAAGCAGGACTGCCCATGCTAACCCTTGGGTCAGCCCCTGGTTGCACACAAAGGAGTTATAAGAAGGGAGCCAACAGCTGGGCATCCCCACAGATGACAAAGCTATTCCTCACTGAGTATGAACTGGCTTATCAGCTTACACTGCCCCTCCCCCCACATCAATTGCTTTAAAACAGTTTCCTGAGTCCTGGACAGTGCAGCGAGGCCTGATTATGCTGATGCAAGCTGCCCTCACCCTTACCTTTGCCATAGGCAGTGCCATGAAGACCACAGACCCTCCAATCAAAATTCTGCTGGCAAATGGCATCAACCAAAACAGTGCTGGTGCCATGGAACAGCTGCCTCTCATCCACTGCCTTCCCTCCATTTCTCTTCTGCATCTGCCCTTTTTGCCTAGAATCACAGGAGAGAAATGTGTGCTGGAGAGACAGCACTTCCCACCAAATACATGCCACCTGACCCAAGAAAACACATTTTATTAGAAGTGTCATGAGGTCACAAGATATGGAACCAAGTCCATGATACTCCAGCCATGGGCCAAAGAGGAAAAATTGAACACAGAACCTGGATAAAAAGCAGAGGGAAGCCTTGCCTTCCACAGCCTTAGGCTTCTAGCAGCAAACTGAATGCGCAAAGCAGACAGCCTTGGGAAGACAGGCATGCTTCGTGCCTAGCCCTTGCTTCCTCATGGAGCTTAGCAGGAGGAGCCTGAGACCCCTGATCATTGGGGGGTCATCCATGTCCTCTCTCCCATAAGTTTCCAGTGCCATGAGGCTTGATTTTTATCACTGGGCCCAGAGCACAGATGAGACTGCTCCAATCTTTTGTGGGGACAGTCAGCAGAACACCAGGCCTGCCATGGTGACCTGCTATAATTCTCCTCCCCAGCTCATGTGGACAACTGCCCAAGAACATGCTGGTCCTCAGGCAAAAAATAAGGCCCCTACTCTCTGGCTGTCAGAAAATAGCTTTATGTTCTCCAGAGTGTGGGTGGCTTATACTGGACCATCCTGTCGATCATCGGGGAGGCAGAATACAAGTGCTGGCTTTGTCACTACAAAAGCCTCAGTCTCCTCATCTCTCTGAGGGGACATGTAGCACTAACCTATAAAGATGATGAGATAGATAAAAAAAATCAGGAACACAGTTCCCAATTCCAGCAGCACTGGGCAAGCAGTGGCTGCCATCTAGAACTGTCCCTGAAGTCCATTTGACAAGCAGATAGCCTACTATGTAACAGTGTGAAGGGACAAGTCATCAGCCTGCTGAGAGCAAGCCCTTGACATACCACTGGTAGACTTCCCAGAGAGCCAGGTTCTGTACTCGCTCGATCTTCTGAACAAAGTAGCAGGGCAGTGTATTATTAAAAAGATTGTAAACCTTCTGATATTCTTCTGAGGAAGAACTGAGGGTGATCCGCTGCAAGGAGCAAAGATTTTTATTATGTTATCATCTAAATATAAAGTACAGATCAATCTCTTTCCAAAGCTACTCCTAAAATGCTAGAACTGCAGAAGCAAGTTCCGAAGGTGATTACCACTCCCCTTTGCCCCAAGAGGCAGTCTCTCCAGGTACAGAATGTGTGCAATTTGTGTTCACTGTGAAACATGCCTGAAGGATAGATATGATGCTTACATCAGCACCATCCTATGTATTCCCAGGATGTCCCTGCTCTTCTGACCCCACACAAGGCAGACTACATAGTCTACAAGCCCAAACTGTTGGTATCAATAAATGTGAAAGGCATACATTTGGTGGAGGGGGAAAATGCTGTCATGGGCAGCAGCATTGTGTGAATGCCCCACACCACAAGCACTGACAGAAAGGCCAAGCTGGTAGAAGGGCACATGGCAACTCAGGAGCATGGTCACTGTATCCCCCTCAGGTGAGCCCAACTCTCTCTTAGCCTCTTGTTCTGGGAAACAGCTGACTGTTACACAGTGACAATGCTCAAATTCCTGCACTTGCAGCCTGGACCACATAATCAGCCTTCCTGTTCCTAGCGTCATGAGGTTTGATGGAGTAATAGACCATGTGAGGATCTTTGGGGAGTCACTTTATCTGACAATCCTCTATCCCATGTACAGGCACCTCAACATCACCCCCAAAGACCCTACATGTCAGGACTTGGCCTGCATGTCCATGGGTCTCCTGCAACCCAAATCCTGACTCTGGTTTCCCTATTCCAATCTCATGGGAGCTGCTAAATTCCTCTTCCTCAAGTATGGAAACCAACCCTTCTCCTTCCAGACCAGAGGTCCTAATGAGTTCCCATACTTGCCATGGCCTCTGCTTGAACCCATAATCAAAGCACTGCAAAGCCCAACCCTGACCTTTCTCCTGCTTCCCATGTCTATTCACACCCTCCATCCAAGATACACCTGACACCCCATGCCCTGACTTGGCCTGCTTCACATGCAGTTCCCATCATCCTGTATGTTCTCTTCTACCTGTGCAAGCACCAGCCATAGTTTGGAAGTGGACCTAGTTGAGCCTACCCTAAACCCCTCAATATGGTTGCCTTGTCCTCTGATATCTGAGTGCTGCTGTCAACTCACTTCCTATCACTGGTCTTGCCTGTGCCACTGTTGTCTGTGTGAGCTTTGTCAGCTCAATAAGATGAGTCCTCCCAAGGCAGTAACAATCAGTTGTAAAAGCTATCTGCAACATGCTTGGCATGAAGTCAGCCATCAGAGGCCAGTCTGAGTACCCCACATAGATGGGGCAGGTCTTGGCCTGAGTACTCTGCTGAATTCAGCACAATACCCAAAATCTGACAGGCTTTAAAGGAGCTGTTCAATTGAGTGTTCCTGCTCTTGTGTTCTATTATCTAGCACCTTCCAATGGAAATTTCCCTTCTAGATGTCGCTTGTCATATCAGTGGTTTCTTTTCCTTGTCTTGCTTAGTATAACTAATATATATTGGCTGAGCCCAGCTCCTATGTCTACTTTGTCTAGAAATTTACCAGCTCACTGTCCTCCATCCACAATACATCCTCTACCCTCAGGACCACAGCCATCTCCTGGGTAGTCTCTAGCCTTAAAATCCCCAAAACCTGAAAAAATAACCCCACACATACCTCTTCTGTCCTCCCTCATGAGCCCTGGCCCCACAACTTCTTCAGAGGTAGAGGAAACAGCACATCACTCATACTCACTGATCTCAAAGAACACTCTCCTCCCGAGTCCAAGGCAACACAACTCCCATACCTTAAAGCCAGGGTCCGGCAGGGCTGAGGGGTCCCAATGGTCTGGAATGCTCTTTGGGCCTTGCAATTTGACATTGCTACAAAATGTAAACAAAAACATTAAGACATTTGGTTTGCAGACATCAACAGACTATCACACACAGGTGGCCTCCACTAGCCAATACCACCTGTCTCGAGTATCAGCATCTCATTTTTTAAAAGCAGGGAGGAGAGGAAGCACATAAGCATGCTATCCCTCTTGTGAGAGCACATTCCTCTTTGCCTAAGTGGCCCAAACTGAAACAATGAGGATACTCACCTATATCTCAAATCCTGTACATAGGAAGAGAGAATATAATTAAAGCAGCACAGACATCATTTTTATCCATGATTTTTAAATTCAAAGAGCTCTGAAACTTGTTCTAAAGAGCTCTGAATTATTATTACAAACTAGAGGCCCAGTGCATGAAATTTGTGCACAGGGGTGTGTGTCCCTCAGCCCAGCCAGCACCCTCTCCATTCTGAGATCCCTGGAGGGATGTCCAACTGCCTGTTTAGGCTCGATCCTACTGGGCAGTCGGTCATCCCTCTCACAATCCAGGACTGCTGGCTCCCAACTAACTGCTCACCTGCCTGTCTTCCTGATTGCCCCTAACCACTTCTGCCTGATCACCTCCTAACACTCCTCTGACAGCCTGATTGCCCCTAACTGCCCTCCTCTGCAGGCCTGGTCACCCCCAACTGCCCTCCCCTGCAGGCCTGGTCCCCTCCAACTGCTCTCCCCTGCAGGCGTGGGTCCTCGCAAACTACCCATCCCTGCAGGCACAGTCACCCTCAACTTCCCTCCTTGGCCAGCTTGGTCACCCCTAACTGCCCTCCCTGCAGGCTTGATCGCTCCGAACTGCCCTCCCATGAGGCCTGGTCCCTCCCAACTGCCCTCCCCTGCTGGCCATCTTGTATTAGCCATCTTGTGTCCACATGGGGGCAGGATATTTGACCACATAGGGGCAACCATCTTGTGTGTTGGAGTGATGGTCAATTTGCATATTACTCTTTTATTAGATAAGGCTAGGGGTCTGGTGCATGAAATTCATGCACTGAGGGTAGGTGATCCCTCAGCCCAACCTGCCCCCTCACACATACTGGGAGCCCTCAGGGGATGTCCTACAAACCACTCACCCTAGCCAATGGCTGGCTCCATCCCAGCCACATATCCCACCCCTCCAGCCCTGGCCACCTCGGCCCCACCACTCCCCAGCCCTGGCCACCTCGGCCCCACCCCCTAGCCCCAGCCACCTCAGCCCCGCACCTCCAGCCTCGGATGTCTCGGCCCTACCCCCCTCCTGATTGGCTGGTGGGCATGACTTGTGGGTGTAGTGAAGGTACAGTCAATTTGCATATTACTCTTTTATTAGATAGTATAGAGGCCTGGCACATGGGTGGGGGCCAGGTGGTTTGCCCTAAAGGGTGTCCCGGATCAGGGTAGGGGTTCCCTTGGGGCGTGGGGCAGACTGGGAGAGCAGTCTGTGGTGGTTTGCAGGTTTGTCACACCCTCTGGCAACCCAAGCAGAGGCCCTGGGATCTGGGATTTATTTATCTTCTATAATTGAAACTTTGTAGCCTTGAGCAGAGGCCAGGGCCAGCCAGAGCAGGTGGAAAGCATGGCTGGCTCCATTGCCAGGAAACCCAAGCCTCCTACTTGCTCCATAGCCAGCTGCCATCTTGATTGGATTAATTTGCATACTTGCTCCTGATTGGCTGGTGGGCATGGTCTGTGGGTGTACTGGAGTGGTGGTTAATTTGCATGTTTCTCTTTTATTAGTGTAGAGGCCCAGTGAACAAAATTTATGCACTAGTAGTGTCCCTAGCATCTGGTGGCAGCCGGCAGAGTACTCCCTCCCTTCCCTGGCCAGCCCCGCCTCGTGGATGAGCTTCTGGAAGGAATCCAGGTGAGGGGACAATTTGCATATTATATTTTTATTATATACTATAGCCTTGAGAGGCCCGGTGCATTAAATTCATGCACAGGGGTGTATTTGGCATATCCTAATATATAAAAACCCTGGGTCCATCATGACCAGAGGCCTCACCAACCAAATGTCAGTCCTGCAGTCAAGAGACACAGTGACCAGCACTAACCACAGAGGGGGCTATGAGTCAGGCCTGGAGAGAGGCCTGAAGAGAGAAGCAGGGTCTGATCTGTAGCCTCTGTGGCAGCTGTTGATCAGCACTTGCCTCTCTCTTTCTCTCCAGGCCTAGCCAGTAGCTGTGCCTCCATTTCTCTCCAAGCCTCCACTGGGGCTGATCAGCCCTGCCTTTCTGATCAGGCCTTGTTGATAGGCCCAGAGATGCTGACTGGCACAGAAACCAACCAATCAGAACCAAATCTTGGTCAATTGTGAGGAACCAATGGCTGCCTAGGAAGTGGAGCTTTTGATGCTGACTGGCATAGAAACCGGCCAATCAGAACCAAATTGGCCAGCAGCAGAGGACATTCAGGGGTAAGATCAAGCTGGCAGTGGAGAGTAGTTGGGAGTGATTGGGCTAGCAGGGGAGCAATTAGGTGTTAACCAGGCCAGCAGAAGAGCAGTTAGGGGGTGATCAGGCTGGCTAGCAGAAGAAGTTAGGGGCAATTAGGCAGGTAGGCAGGCAAGCAATTAGGAGCCACCATTCCCAGATGTGAAAGGGATGTACAACTGCTGGTTTAGGCCTGATCCCAGGTCCTAGATTGGAGAAAGTGCAGGCTAGGCTGAGGGATTACCTTCCACCATCAGTTTGTGAATTTCGTGCACCAAGCCTCAATTAAAAACATAAAACTGATGTCAAAACTCATTTGGTAGTAGAAATTTGACTTGAACTGCCAGAGGCTACTTGTGGTCTCTATGTCTTTCTTAAAGTGACTATGCATTGTTTTACTCAGAAATATTAACTACAGGGTGTCGCACAATATAAGTAGAACATGATCTTTCTAAAAATAAAAAATTAAAAAAAAAACCTGAGTTATAAAAAACATGTACCAAGGGGTTTAGAAACAAGGACTGGGAAACTGATTCAAAATCATTGCTACTCAGTTTCAAAATGCTCTGTTCTTCCTACACTAGATCTACATTCCATTTCTGCTAGCATAAGACCTTCATCCTACGCCTCAAAGAACTCCCACAAATAACATACCTAGAAAAATAGCACAGTTTAAAATAACTAAGCAATGAGCAAGAATCAGCCAGAAACAAGCCCACCACAAATTAAGTTGCTGAAATTATTAGACATAATGCAAAATAACTATTCTTTCTATGTTTAAAAAAATAAAACACAAACTAAAAACATATGCAAGGCACAGGAAACTATAATATGCCCTGAAGGATCTGAAAAAGAATCAAATACAACTTTTAGAAATATAAAATACAATCCCTGATAATAATAGTTCAATGTACATACTTACTAGCAGATCAGACCACCTGAAGAGAGAATGAGTGAACTGAATGATATGGGAAATAGAATTCTCCAGACTATAGCCCAGAGCAATAATGGGATAGAAAATATTGGAAAGAAGCTGATATGTGGAGAAGAGAGTAAGAAGGCCTGAATTTGGTCAGAACCCAATTGAAATCCAAAGAGTGGAAAGAAAACAGAATAAAGGCAATCTTCAAAGAGAACTAATGAGATTCACCAACTCACAGGTTTAAGAAGCCCAAAGTATCTCCAACAGGAAAATTAAAACACATTCTGAGACATGTTGTAGTGAGAATCCATACACTAAGATAAGCAGAAAATCTTAAAAGTAACCAAAGGGGGAAAAAAAGAGTGATTCATGCAAAGAAGTACCAGTTAAACTGGCAGTTGATTTCCCAAAAGCAGCAATGAAAACCAGAGGACAGTGAAATGACATCACTCTTCTGAGAGAAAACAACTACAATGAAAAATTTATACCCAAAGAAAATACCTTTCAATGTTGAGGGCAAAATAAAGACATATTCAAACAAAACACAGTTTTCCCAAAGCAAAAAAACAAAAACCATCAACAAAATGAAAAGTCAACCCACTGAATGGGAGAACATATTGACCAATGATACATCTGATAAGAGGTTAATATCCAAAATTTATAAAGAATTTATAATACAAAACTCAACATAAAAAAACAATCCAATCAAAAAATGGGCAAAAGACCTGAACAGATGCTTCTCCAATAGACACATGAAAAGATGCTCAACATCACTAATCATCACAGAAATGCAAATTAAAACCACAATGAGATATCACTTCAGACCTGTCAGAAAGGCTATCATCAATAAATCAACAAACAACAAGTGTTGGTGAGGATGTGAAGAAAAGGGAATCCTTTTGCATTGTTGTTGGGAATGTAGATTGGTGTTGCCATTGTGGAAACAATAAGGAGTTACCCTCAAAAAATTAAAGAACGTACCTGCTTTATGATCCAGTGATTCTACTTCTGGAAATTTATCCAAAGAAACCCAAAACACTAATTCAAAATAATATATGTAGCCCTAAGTTCACTACAGCATTATTTATAATAGCCAAGATTTGGAGCAGCCCAAGTGACCACCAGCAGATGAGTGAATAAAAAAGCTGAGATACATTTACACAATGGAAATTTTACCCATTGCCACAGCATGGATGGAATGGGAGAACATTATGCTAAGTGAAATAAGCCAGTCAGAGAAAAAAAGGAACCATAAAATTTAACTCATATGTGGAATTTAATGAATAAACTGAATTATCAAGAAAAGAGAGACAGCCTTGACTGGTTTGGCTCAATGGTTAAAGCGATGGTGCGAGTACTAAAGGGTTTTAAGTTTCATTCCTAGTCCAGGGCACATACCTCGGTTGCAGGTTCCCAGCTCCAGTAGGGCTGCATGCAGGAGGCAACCAATTGATATGTCTCTCTTATATAAATGCTCCTCTCTTTCTCTCTCCTGCTCCTCCCTCCCTTCCACTCTCTCTAGAAATCAATGGAAAAATATCCTCAGGTGAGAATTAAAACAAGAAAGTACAGATTCATAGATAGAGAACAGGTAGACAGCTCTGGTGTGTAAAGGGATTGAGCAAAAAAAAAGAGAGAGAGAGAGAGAGAGAGAGAGAGAGAGAGAGAACTCAATGACATGGAAAGCAGTGAGGTGATTTCAGTGGGGTGGGGTGGGCGTAAGAAGACACAAAGGTGATAAGTGGTAATGAAAAAAACAGTAAAATAAATTTTAAAAACAAATCAATAAACACCTCCTCCTCAATAAAACAAAATAATCCCTCCCCACCCCCCTCAGTTTTCCAACAGACTTTAATCTAAGGAAATTTGAAAGGACAAAGAAAATGATAAGAATGTAAATTTGATTAAATGTTTATAGTATAAAATAACAGTGCCTCATTAAATTAAAAAATAATACTAGGTGTACCAGTTAATAATGCAGAATTTTTTCAGTAGATAAGAGTTATACATATATTGATGTATATGCAATTTTATACTTATGCTATTTTGTTGTATTGACAACAAGCTTCAAAATTTCCTATGTCAAATTTGCTGAAGGTGTTAACATCATAGATATTTTTATGGTTAAAAATGTTGAATTTCAGGCCAAAAAAAGTGCATTTGTAGGAAGTTTTAACTCATTACTTCATTTTGAAAAGTGCTGCTGAAAGTTATTGTATACTCTGGGAAGCTTATGATGAACATGCTCCATCTCAAGATACTTGTGAACGCTGGTATAAATGCTTTAAAAGTGATGATTTCAATGTGAAAGACAAAGAATGTCCTCCAGGTCAACTGAAAATTATAAGCATTATTGGATATAGATGTGTGTCAAACTCAAAAACAACTTGCAGAAAGATTAAACATTGCTTAGCAAAGAATTTCCAATCATTTATAAGCAATGGGAAAGATTTTTTAAAATACTTTTTAATATATTTTATTGATTTTTTACAGAAAGGAAGGGAGAGGGATAGACAGTTAGAAACATTGATGAGAGAGAAACATCAATCAGCTGCCTCCTGCACACTCCCTACTGGGTATGTGCCAGCAACCAAGGTACATGCCCTTGATCGGAATAGAACCTGGGAACCTTCAGTCTGCAGGGCAATGCTCTATCCACTGAGCCAAACCAGTTAGGAGACATATATATATATATAACTGGGAAAGATTTTAAAGGAAGGAAAATGGGTGCCAACCAACTGAACCAAAGACAAATGGAAAACTGAAAAGTCATCAGTAAAATGTTGCTTCAATGGCACAAAAGTCAGTCTCTTTTGCATTGAATTGTGACTGGCAATGAAAAGTGGATTAATTTTGAAAATCCCAAACACACAAAATCATGGGTTGATCCAGGTCAAGCACCAACATCGGCTGCAAGGCCAAATCACTTCGGAAAGGAGACAATGCTCTGCATTTCGTGGGATCAGCAAGGTGTGGTGTATTGTGAGCTTCTAAAACCAAGTGAAACAGTTAATACTGATCACTACCGATAAGAATCAATCAATTTGAACCATGCTTTGATGGTAAAACGACCAGAATGTTCCAGAAGACACAGCAAAGTAATTTTGCTTCATGATGATGAACCATCACACACTGCAAACCAGTTAAAGACACATTAAAAGATCTTGCCTGGGATGTATTAACCCATCAGCTGTATTCACCAGACCTTGCTCCTTCAGATTACCATTTATTCTTACCAATGGCACATGTACTTTCTGAGAAGCACTTCAAAATGTACAAAACAGTGGAAAATTGAGTCTCTGAATGGTTTGCCACAAAACAAGAAAAATTATTTTGGGATGGTATCCACAAATTACCTGAAAGATGGGGAAATGTGTAGCTAGCAATAGACATTACTTTGAATAAAACACTTTTGATGTTTCTCTTGAAATTATTGTGTTTTCTTTTATTACAAAATCTGCTATTATTAACCGGTATACCTACTATAAGTCACCTGGCTGGCATGGCTCAGTGGTGGAGCACTGACCTATGAACCAGGAGATTGATTCCGTTACGTTTTGATTCCATGCCTGGAGTTGTGGGCTCAATCCCCAGTGTGGGCCAGCCAATCAATGATTCTCTCTTATCATTGATGTTTCTCTTGCTTTCCCCCTCTCCATTCCTCTCTAAAATCAATAAAAATATATTTTAAAAATATCACAAGAAAAAAATGGAATCTCGTATAATAAATGGATAACATGCAAATCAACCAAATGGCAGAATCAGTTGCAATGATGCGCACTGACCACCAGGGAGCAGATGCTCAACACAGGATGAGCACCACTCAGCCAAAAGCCAGGCTCACAGCTGGTGAATGCAGCAGTGGTGGCGGGAGATTGCGGCAGCGCTAATGATGTCGGACTGACGACTTAGGCCAGCTCCCCTCAGGCAGCAGGCCTAAACCGTCAGTCAGACATCCCCGAAGGGCTCCCGGACTGTGAGAGGGCACAGGCCAGGCTGAGAGACATCCCCCTCAAGTGCTCAAATTTCATGCATCAGGACTCTAGTAAATTATATAAAGGTCCCTACATAATTTAACAGGAGGGCAATCCATTTAACTTACTTATACCTAAGTGAATAACATGTGTTGTAATTTTTAGTGTGGCCTTTAAAAAAATACTAACACAATGTATAACTTCCAAACTAGTGGAAGAGAAAAAATTAAACAAAAAAAAATTTTAAAGAAGTTTTTTAAAAAAGGAAAAAATAAGACCCAATTATATGAATAAACCATTTCCATGTAGGATGGAAAGATGTTAAGCACCTAACCAGATACCTATGTGTAAATGCCATTTTGATCTTTCCATTACACAACTCTGACTGTGTTAACTGTCTTAAATAGAAAACTTGTTTCTGATGGTGACCAACCCTAAGAGTCCCAGGTGGCCAAGGAGGCCCAAGCAGATTTGCCTGCTGGAGTTATAACAACAGGTTAGAGGGAAGAACCATACATCACTGCATCATGTACGACTGTCAGATTACAGAGAGGGAAGATTCTGAATCACTCATATCATAGTCTGAACTTGAGCAAAAAACCCATTTTTATTTCTGATGTGTGGGATTTGCTTATTGCCCCAAAGAGATTCAGTCTTAGGAAAAAGACAACTATGCCTATGTAGGCTCTGGAGAGTCAAAAATGACTTCCAAAAGTGGGAGCAGTCACAGTTGACCAAAATTCTAACTCCAGAAGCAGTACATAGAAGAGACTGATACATTTAACTAAAAATAAATAAATAAATAAATATGTTTGTGTACCATTATATACCATTTTTAATCAGCAAATTTCTTACCCCATGCTCATCTCTAAGATCCTGAGATTCATAAAGAAATCCAAAAGACAAACCAAGAGGAAATATTTATAACTTATATAACAAATCAAGGGTTCATCTCTCTAACAGATAAAAAAAATTCTCCTATTTAAGAAAAATACCAAAAGGTTGACAGAAAAAATAGACAAAAACACAAATAGTTCATAGAAAGAGATAGGAAAATGGCTCTTACATGTTAGGAAAAAATAGTATGCCTTACTTATAAGAAAAAGTAAATGAAAATGCACTGATATGCCCTTCCCCACCTATAAAAAATAGCAAAGATCTAAAAGCTTCACCACTCTGTTGGCAAAGTCAAGGAAAACTGGCACCCCATGCAGTCTGGGACAAATGCATAATGGCTCAACCTCATGAAGAGGAACCTGCATTGACCTTTTAGGACTCTAACCTGATGACCCAGCTCCACAAATATGAAACAGCACATACACCAGATCATCCTATGTGGGGTTATACTTGTAATAGCAAAAACTCAAAAAGATCAAGGGCCAGGCCCAGAATACTCGGACACCAAGAGTACTTGGACACTCAGTTACACAGCCAGCAAAGTTCTTTAATGCTTTAACCAGTCTAAAATTTTCTGTACTCAGCAGAGCACACCCCAACCAATACACACCATAAGTGACAAGTTTCCCAATCCCATTCACCTGGTTTGCTTCACCTTTACATCCTGGGGAGACACGTATTTGGGTCTCCGACAAACCTTTCTGAATGTACCATAGACGAGGTTTCTCTGAATAAAGACTGCAAAATAGAAAATAAATACACACACATACAAATGTCAGTGTTTAATAAACAAATTAAATGGGTTTGAAAGCTAATACAAACATATAGACCCTAGAATCAGTATGTTAAAAATAAGACAGTTTTACCTATTTCAAATATTCATAAAGAAAATAGCAATCCTTAGGAGATGAGATTTAATGAATAGATGAATGATTAGTAATTGACACATCAATTATATATGAGTGCTTTTAAATTGTTCCTTCTGATCTTATTTAAACTATTATTTTGCTCAGCAATTTTTCCCAGTCTGGATATAAAAGAGCTTCAGCCCAGACTGAGAACAAATTTTCACATCTTGAGCCAGTGGGATTTAAAGCTAATATAATAATTTTACTCAAGACTTTTCTTAAACTGACTCTATAGCCATACAATATTTCTCAATCTTATAAAACCCGTACCATTTTTAATCAGCAAATTTCTCCTCCCATGCCCATCCCTAAGGTCCTGAGATTCATCCTGAGGGTAAAAGGGATACCCTTTGAGTTGAAAAACCATGAATACCTCCTACAAGTTAAATTATATGTCCCCACCTACCAAGAAAACCTTGTCAAGTCTTACTTTCTGCAGCTAGGGTACATAAATAACTTTTTCATTTAAAAAGCATTTTAATATTAATTTGTATGTATCTGTAATTTATCTTACTGCATTTGAAGTGTGTGCTCCCTATGCTACTGTCCAGGAGGTTATCAAGATCAGGCACTCCTGGCTGATCAATGATTCTCCTTCATTATTGATGTTTCTATCTCTTTCTCCCTCTTCCTTCCTCTCTGAAATCAATAAAAATATATTTAAGAAAAAGATCAGGCACTCCAAGGGGTTCCCCATGTTCTAATGGGAGCCCATAATTCAGATCCTGCTACAACCCTTTTTACTATCCACTGTTCAATTTCTCACTACTGTTAATTAGCATACAAATTTTATTGACCTGTTCCTAACATTGTGATAAATCTTAAATGGGCTTTTCACTAGTGAAAATAAAAGTTATTCAAGATGTGTATGTGAGACTCAACTCCTATCCTCCCATGGGCAGACTAAAGTGAGGCCTTCTCCCAAATTTACCCTTAAGGAGGATACATGAGTTTAAGTCCCTAAGCAAGCCCTGACTGTAGGGATTCTGATGCCAGCTAACAAATGTCAGAATTCAGCCTCACCTCTAGAATCCTTGCATTACCTTGAGTGACTCTTTTATGACAAGAGTCCCTAAAAGGACAGCTGAGTCTTTCCCAATCATACAGAACAAGTCATTTGGTTTGTTATGTATTTCTTGAATGTACTTGAATTTGTCACAGTTTATAACTGTGATTGGCAGATTTGGGTGTGAAACTTGCTTTCATTATATCTAGTAGTGAGGTTGTGAGGATAGAAGTTAACTCATCTCAAGCTTCTTGTGGCTACTGCTATCTACCACCAACAAAACACTGTGTCTACCAAAGTGAACTTGAGTATGATTTTCCTCACACTGCAGTTTGCAGTCAACGACATGTGTGGGCTCTTACCCACTCTCACCTGACTTTCTGTTCTGTCCCCTGGAAGTGTGGCCTAGGTTGAGAGTGATCAAGGTTGGATCTGACATTTTTGGTTTAGTTGTTTTGATATTCTCAATAGTTTAATAAATATTTCAAACAGCAGCAACCAGATAGTTACATAAACTCGATCTTCAGGGCAGTCCTGACTTAATATTTTGTATACCTCTCACGGTCCCTTTTAGGAATCTGCATTTGTCAGACTGGATTGGTTGGTGTTTGCCAACCATTGCGAAATGGTGGTAAGCAGTTTTCACTAAAGAGTAGTAGACACTTTAAGATCCCTATCAGGGCCCATCGAGGCAGCAGCCATTCTACATTAAGCAAAACCACCAGTGCTACAAAACCACAAGCAAAAATAACTGACTAAAAACAGGCAATTAAAGTGGCTTTAGGGTAATTCACTAAAGACACTTTGCTTCCCTCCACATAGAATGAAGGTCCACAAAAACAGAAAATAATCAACTGTGTTTAAAAGAAAGCCCACTTTAAATCCATCTGGAAATTGCTTAAGAGAAGTTATAGAAAATTTAAAACTTAAAAATAAAAATCCTCGCTCTTTGGCCAGGTCACTGGAAGACCTAGCCAAAGAGTGTTAGGCCTGCTTCTGTCTGTCCAGACAAAAGGGACAAGTCATTTAAGGCCCAGTTTCAGGCCACCATGAGCACACAAAAATATGCTTCACAGCAACTTTTAGTTAATGTATGCTACTGCCACATGTTGAACCTGGCAACCCATCTACAGAAAAGATGATATTAATGTTACCACACAGGGAAGTATAAGGCAAAGCTGCATAGCAGAAACACAATGACACCTGTTGGGGACTAAGGTTAATCCTCAGATACAGAGGGATTTGGCCATGGCCAACAGCACAACCACCACTGCACAAGTGCTGACTTTGCTTGTCACTCCCTACTGTTTAGGCTCCTATCCCCTCCTCAGGGTCTACTTGCCCTCCCCCTTACCCACTACTCTTCAGGCAGTTTCTCTTTGATTCTGCTGGACTGGCATCATCTGTTTATAGGTCTGTCTCCCTTCTATATGAGAAGCATTTCAGAGCAGTAATCACCCTTCCTTTTTTCCCTGGGCCTCAATGTGTGAACAGTTCGTCCAGGGTTTATGTGGAAAAGGCACAGCCAACAGATGACCAGACCCTGTTGGGTAACTCAGTAAGTACCTCTGAAGTCTAACTCGTATTTGTGCTTTCCAGCCTGGAACTTGAGAATGGCTGCCTGAGAGTCAGATCCTGGTGCGCAGTATGCCAGGTATGCCTTCTCCAAATCACTGCTGCTGACGGTGGTTGTGGGGTGCTCCATGCCCTTCAAGGCAAAAAAAGATACTTCATGAAGGCAAGAATTGACAATGACGAAGACAAACACTGGTGCTGTCCTTGCCATGTTGCAGACTTGGTCACAGTGGAATTAGTATCATGGGGGAGGCACGATAGGAGCAGGGATATGGCAGGAGAGTAAGGCACAGAACAAAAGCCAACACAACTGCTTCCTAAAAGCTGCCTGGGAAAATAAATTGTAGCTATGGGTGCTGCTAACCAGGATAACCATAATGGGAGAAATGTAGGAGAGGGCATTTAATGACTCATAGTGGATTACACAGCATTCAAATGAAGGGGAAACATCAAGAGAGAATCCTCAAACACTGCCTGACTGGACAGCCTGAGCAATGCTTTTCCATCTCGTCTTGTTCCGCCATCTTTTAGTCAGAGGACAGCCCTTCTTGTTTTCTTTTCTTTCTTTCTTTCTTTCTTTCTTTCTTTTTTTTTTTTTGATACCTTGGAGAGCTCTTCTATTTTTTTCAATTATCCATTTTAATCTCTCACTCTCATTATAATTACCTATAGGATATCTAAGATTTTGGGATAAACTGAGTTTGAATTCTAGCCCCAAACCCTATTTACTCTATGACTTTGGAAAGTTATTTTTACCTCTCTGATCCTTGATTATCTCAACTCCGTAACAGGAGTAATAGTACTTCTAACATTACAATAGTATCATACCATCCTCAAAAGGTTGGAAAAGAATTAAAATGAGACATTCAGGGCACTTAGCACAGCACCTGGGAAAAAAAGCAAAGATATGCAGAACTATCAGGTGGGGGCCTGGATACACAAGTCTGATGACTGAAGAATCTGGTCTGGAGACAGAGACATAGAATGCACTTGATGTGGGCACCACTGTCAGAAGAATCTATGTGATCACCCCTAAAAACACACAACTGGAAGAATGGGAGTGTGGGCAAGACCCTGAGAAACCCCTACATTCACCAAGGGGAGTGGAAAAGAAGCCCATGAAGAACATGGAGGAGAAGCAAGAACACCAGGTGTGTGAGGAAGGAATGGACAGCACTCTGGACAAAAGCTGGAAGTGCCATCGGATTTAGCCCCTGAGCCCTCTCCCCTTCACAGCATCTGTACCTGGCTAGGTCCCACCTTCTAAAAGTACTCCTGAATAAACAGTAATGGAAATAGAAGTCAGGTTCTGGCAAGTCAGATGGATGGGTTGTTCAGATACAAAAGGATGAAGGTAACTGTAGGGCTTTTAGATAAAAGCAGAGGAGATTACAGGAAAGGAGAAAATGAAAAAGGTAAATTGAAGAGAGAAGCTTGTTGAGAATAATCCAATGAGAATATATGTCAGAGAAATGCATGCTGGAACCCAATACCTTGGGGACATCAAATTTAATGCAGGAAACTTCAATGGGCCAAGAACAGTAATGGGCTCAGTGTGGGTCAGTGGTTGAGCATCCACCTATGAACCACAAGGTCACGGTTTGATTCCTGGCAGGACATATGCTGGGGTTGTGAGTTCTGATCCTAGTGCAGGGGAGGGAGCCATGCAGGAGGCAGCTGATTCTCATCATTGATGTTTGTATCTATCTCTCCCTCTCCCTTCCTCTCTAAAATTAATTTTAAAAAATATATTTTAAAAAAGAATAGTAATTCTTTTATACACAAAATTAAGTTATAGTTTGTGTCCTCTAATCCTCAGTACCTGAAAAATGTGACCTTATTTGGAAACAGGATCGTTGTAGATGTAATTAGTTAGGATGGGCCCCCAATCCAACATGACTGCTATTCTTACAAGAGGACGGCCATCTGAAGACACATAGAGAGAACACCATATAATGACAAAGGCAGACTGGAGTGATGCATCTACAAGCCAAGGAACACCAAAGACTGCCAGCAAACCACCAGAAGCTAGGAAGAGGCAAGAAAGAATTACCTACTGGTTACACAGGAAGCATGGCCCTATAGATACCTTGATTTCAATTTCCAGCCTCCAGATATGTGAGATAATAAATCACTAGTATTCTAAAGTTTGTGGTACTTTGTCATGGAAATTCTAGGAAATTAATAGGATGGAAGCAATTTGGATCTGAAATTTGGGGGTACATGCTGAGCTCAGTCATAAAAGAACCTAGCTTCTCTGAGAATCAAGAGAAAACTATTTCAAACTGGCAATTAGCAAAAAAACAAGAAAGAAATACAAATATGGGAGACACCAGCAGTGTGTGAGAAAGGAAAGGCTAAAATGGACAGGTCACTTGATGAGGTAGTCCCACTGATGGTACAAACTGAGACCATGCAGTGGACCATCACCAAACCCACACACATGGCTCTGTACCCACCCACACATGGTGTGTCAATCATACCTACATAGTCATCCCCCGAGACTGTCATTGTTCTAAAGAGGTTATGCATTCTGATTATATTGCATTAAAGAGTAGTGGCACAGAAAAGAAAAGGGGAGCACCCTAAAAGTTGGCTGTCTGAAGGAGAAAGGCCTCTAGTCCCCAAAGTGACACTCAGTTGGGGAAGCTACCCAGAAAAATGTATTTTCTCTAGGGTTACTCATGGGGTCCCATGCTATCCCACTAGGCTCCCATAGTTTGTCCCCAGAGGGAGACAAATTGACAAACAAAAAGTAAAAGGCTATTACATTTGCTAAGTGTTTCTTGTCTGCCATGCATCCCTCTATGTTGTCACCAAATAAACTTAATTCCTGGAGTGTGACCAACCTGTTACCCTTTTTCCCTCCTCAATACAGACAAGACCTCTTTCCTCTTGCTTCTGGCCAAATCGAGGGCAATGCTAGAGAGCTTCCCTGAACAAATCCACATGGCAGGAAAGGTGAGAAATCCCAGGATTCTTGAGATAGGGAGGTAAGTGGGGAAGAGGATAGACGGAACAGCCAATGAGGGCAGGCTGGCATTGGAAGAAATGGAGGTGAAGAATGAGGTTCAAGTCATGAGGCCACCAATGAGAGTGACCATCTGCAACTGAACAATGGGCCTAAGGCAATAATATCTCTTTCCTCAACTGACCAAAACCTTTTCCCAAGGACCTGCAGGCATAATCCTTGGCACAGGGGCACATCAGTGGAAAAAGAGAAACAAAGCTTCCTAACTTCATGACGCTCACATTACAATGTTTCCAGAGAAGATCTTCTAAGTACATGTGAGAATAAGATACCAGAGCTTGAGCATAGCCTCTTACAACCCAAAAAAGTAGAAATATCAATCAGGCCACATACCCCAATTTCTATTTTGGAGAAGCTTCCCCTACAGAAAAGGTGACCTTCCTATACTTTGTGCCTCTAAGGTGACCAGGAGACTGTATTTAATCCATCCATGAACATCTTCAAATAACTGACAACAGCAGTTATTTGATCCATATTCCAAATCAATATCTGAAATAAATCAATTTTCTTATTCTTGTCCACCTTCTATAAAGTTGCTGCTATGGTCAGGTGAAAAGCCAGCTTTGAAAAGCCTTAAACTTTATCCTGCAAATTTAATCTTTATCACACATACACTCCAATACACATATGCACTTGCTCCAAAGTTACCTGTTTAACAGTAAGAGAAGCATCTTTCTACCTCCATTTAATAAAACCAATGAAGTTCATGATTTCACTATAACTTTTAGTCATTCTGATCTCGTGAACCAACAGATATTGAATTGTTCAAAGATGAAACCGCAGACAAATGAACTCTGAATTAGCTAGTTTTGCCACAATCCCCTTTTCACCTCAAACAGGTAGGTCAGGAGGTCTGGAGATCTTTGGCTTTTTCACTAATCCCAAGAACAATCCTTATGCCTGTGCTTGGAAGGGCTTGTCTATATAGCCCTCAGGAGGAAACATTTGCCCCCTTTCTATCACACTTACTTGTTTTCCATATTCCTGCCAAGAACCAAAGTCATCAGTCCAGTACCAAATCCACTCGGTGGTGAGAATGAAGTGTGGAGGTTTGGTGACAGAAGAGGCTGTGGAGAGACGCCGAACCCGGGCACTGCCAAACCTCATAGACTCAAAGTTCAGATAATCAGAGTGAAAAATACTGACCAAGTCAGCACATAAGATCCTGCAAAGAATACAAGAGATATACTTAAAATTCCATCAATCAGATAAACATAGGCCCCTCAACTTCCACCCATGGTCTTCCAGACACTCGGCTAGTAGATGTGAACATAAAGTAAATGTAACATACACATTTTAAAAAAATATTTCCAAGTGGGGAGGGAGGACTGCTTTTTAAAATCAGTTTTGCCATGCGAAAATAATTAAATCAAACTCATTAGCATGACATTCTTTTCACAACACAGAAAATGCTGCTTTAAAATTTTTTTAATGCACTGATGAGTTGGTAAGAAAGGGCAATCCTTAGAAACCAAAATAACAATAGTTAACACATAATGAGTGTATATTGTGTGTGGCCTGGTAGACACCTTAATTTCTAACTTCTAGCCTACAAAGCTGTGATAGAATAAATTTCTGTTGTTTTATGTCATCATGTGGTAAACTGCTAAGGTAGTCCTAGGAACAGCCAATCTTATACCTGCATTGAGACTTATAGCTAACTTCTAAATTGAAGCAATGGAGCCGAACCGGTTTGGCTCAGTGGATAGAGCGTCGGCCTGTGGACTGTAGGGTCCCAGGTTCGATTCTGGTCAAGGGCATGTGCCTTGGCTGCAGGCACATCCCCAGGTGGAGGTGTGCAAGAGGCAGCTGATCGATGTTTCTCTCCCATCGATGTTTCTGACTTTCTATCCCTCTCCCTTCCCTCTCTGTGAAAAATCAATAAAATATATTTTATAAATAAATAAATAAATTTGAAGCAATGGAAACCAGAAAACAATGGAATAATCTTTGAGGAGTTCAAAGAAAAATACCCAATCTTTTGCCCTAACCGATTTGGCTCAGTGGATAGAGCATTGGCCTGTGGACTGAAAGGTCCCAGGTTCAATTCCAGTTAAGGGCATGTACCTTGTTTGTGGGCACATCCTCAGTAGGAGGTGTGCAGGAGGCAGCTGATAGATATTTTTCTCTCATTGATGTTTCTAACTCTTTATCCCTCTCTCTTCCTCTCTGTAAAAAACAATAAAGTATATTTTTAAAAATGAAACAATCTTTCAAAAGTGAGGATGAAATAGATACTTTCAGACAAACGAACATTTGCCACTATACTCTTACTAAGGCAACTTCTAGGAGATGAACTTAAAAAGGAAAGTAATTCAAGAGGAAATATATGGCAAGAAATGTTGAGTACAAAACAAAATGATAAATGTATAAGTTGAAGCAAATGCTGACTATATAAAATGATGCTAATTTCCAATTTCTGGAAAGTAAAAAAAAAAAAAAAAATAGAAGCAACATGTATATAGCACATGTGATATGCCTAGCACTTTCCTGAGTGTTTTACATATACTAACTCTTTTAATTCTCAAAATAACCCTTTGATGTAGAAACTATTATTTTATTTACTTGACATATGGGGAAACTGAGACGCAAGAAGGTTAAATTATTTGCCCAAATTTATATAAGTAGTAAATAAGTTTTAATGGAACTACCTCACAATTCAAGTATTCAAGTTTCTTTAACAATTTGAGAGAATGACTAAAAGTATAAGTTAGCTTGAATTGTTAAAGTTTGCAGTAAGTTAATGAAGCTGTTTAGATTTCTAGAGTAACCAATAAAAGAACAGATATTCAGTATATACTAGTAGATAAGAAAAAAAAATAAATGAGGGGAAAAAATCTTAAAGACCAAAAAGAGAGAAAAGAAATATAGAAAAAGCAGGTCAAATAGCAAAAAATCATGATGGACAGTAAAAATTAATTCAAATGTACAGGTGAGAATCACAATAAATGTAAGTAAACTAACTTTTAATTAAAAAACAAAGATTGTCAAACTGAAAAGAAAGTTCTAAGATGTTTATAGAAAACATATCTAAAATAAAGGACAAAAAAGCTTGAAAGTAAAAAGAATAGTAAACAGTAACTAAAAGCAGCTGGCATCGTTATATTAATATCAAACAAGACAAATCTAAAGCAAAATCATTACTAGAGGAGCTGAAGTGGGGGATTAACCAGGGAACTTAAATGCATACATGTATAGCCCATGGACACAGACAATAGTGTAGTGAAGGCCTAGAAGGGGCAGGTGCAGGATGGAAGAGGTTGGGGGGAGGGGGGAAGAGGAACATCTATAACACTTTCAAAAATAAAGATAGGAGGAACACCAAGATGGTGGCATAAGTGAACACCTATTGTTCTGCCCCACGCAACGATTTAAGAACTACAACATAACAGCAGAACAGACAGCACCCAGAATCGCCAGAAAGCTGGCTGAATGAAAACTCCACTAATAAGAGTAAAGGTGGGACGCTGAGAGCAGCGGGAGCGCAGCCTTTCGGACGGAAACAGGTTAGGAGCCGCCCTGGTCACATGCACTCGGGCTGGGGCTGGAGCAGCAACCCGGCCGGATTTCTCCAACAGAGAAGGGCGGAGACACGGACTCCCCAGCACCAGGCGAGGTCCGAAGCCCGGGGGACCCATCCTGGAAGCGGGGCGCGGCAGAGGCTTTAAGGCGGCAAAAAGAAGTTTCCCTGCAAGGGTCGCGCAAACCCGTGACTTGCCCCCTGGAAACTTGTCTCCTGGTTCCGGAAACCATCTATTTTACAGCCCTGGGCCAGACTTTTGGTGTGCAGGCACATTTGGGGAAAGGCAGAATTGTCTGGCAAGGGGAAGAGACTAGCGGCTTTCTCTTGGAGGTGTCTGCAGCCATCCCCATCCAACAGAGACCCAAGTGCGCACGCGCGAACACCGCATAGGACGGCAGCTGACGCTGACACAGCCTGCGCAGCCCAGAGACTCCGCCCATCCAACCTGAACACAGTCTCCCTTCACAGCCAATTGGCCTGGAGGTCAAACCCTCCTAGGGCTAACAACAACAAGCTGGGTTTAAATTCAAAAATACTGAATACAACCCATAAAGGATTGCAGTAAGAGCACCCACCTCAGGTAACTGGGGAGGCTGAGCCACTGTCCATTTGAGGATATCCACCACATAAAGCAGCCACCATGCAGAGACATGGAAAGAAATCAGGTGTGAAATAAATGGAGGAGAAAAGACGACAAGACATAGAGTTCAAAACCACGGTTATAAGGCTTTTCAAGAGGCTCCTACAAAAGGCTGATCAACTCAATGAGAATCACCAGGAAATAAACAAGACCAACCAGGAAATGAATGAGAATTACAAGGAAATGAATGAGAACCTCAAGCAAATGAATGAGACCCTCAAGGAAATGAACAAGGCCTCTGATGATACGAACCAGACCCTCACGGATAAAAAAAAGGACCAACTAGAAATCAAGCTTACACAGACTGAAATAAAAAATATTACACAAAGTCCTAAAAGCAGTCCAAAGGGCCACAAGAACCAAGTCAAAAATTTGAAATACAAAGAAGCAAAATCCACTCAGCTGGAAAAGCAAGAAACAAAAAGAATTCAGATAATTGAAGATAGTGTAAGGGGCCTCTGGGACAACCTCAAGCATGCCAACATGCGAATTATTGGGGTGCCAGAAAAAGAGAGAGAGCAAGTTAATGAAAACCTACTTGAAGAAATAGTGACTGAAAACTTTCCCCACCTGGTGAAAGAAACTGACTTAAAAGCCCAAGAAGTACACAGAACCCCAAAATTTAGGAATCTAAAGAGGACCACACCAAGACATATCATAATTAAAATGCCAAGAGCAAAAGATAAAGAGAGAATATTAAAAGCAGCAAGAGAAAAACAGTTGGTTACCTACAGGGGAGCACCCATACGATTGTCAGCGGATTTCTCAACAGAAACGATGCAGGCCAGACGCGAGTGGCAAGAAATATTCAAAATAATGAATAGCAAGAATCTAGCAAGATTACTCTATCCAGCAAAGCTATCATTCAGAATTGAGGATCAGATAAAGTGCTTCGCAGATAAGAAAAAGCTAAAGGAGTTCATCACCACCAAACCAGTATTATATGAAATGCTGAAAGATATTCTTTAAGAAGAGGAAGAAGAAAAAGGTAAAAATATAAATTTTGAACAACAAATACACATCTATCAACAAATGAACATAAAAATCAAGTGAATTGATAGGCTGATGAACAAGATAAACTGGTGAATATAACAGAAACATGGAGAGAGGGAATGGACTGACAAGTCTTGGGGAAAAAAGGGTTGTGGGAAGTACAGCAAGAGATTGGACAAAAATCTTGCAACAATGGGAGAAGACAGTGGGGAAGGGGAGGTGAGGGTGGAGGGTAGGATAGGTACAGGGTGGAGGGGAGATATAGGGGGATAAAAAAGGGAAAACAATGTAATTAATAAACTGAACAATAAAGAAAAAAATGTAAAAAAATAAAATAAAATAAAGATAAATTTTTTAAAAATCATTACTAGAACTGAAAACCATCCACTTTACATTAACAGACTGAAATTACTAAGAAGATATAAATGCTAAACTTACATATGCTTTAAAGCACTTTTTAAATACATGAAATGAAAATTGATGGAATTACAAGGGGAAACTGACAAATTTATAGTGTTAACATATTTGAGGGTAACTGATTAAAGCAGCAAAAAAATCAATAAGAATTTAGAATATTTGAACCACATAATTAATAGACTTCATTTAAATTGCATCAAAAAAAACTTTTTGCATGCATAGGACTTTTACTAAAACTGACCCTGTTCTATACTCATAAAGCAAGTCACAATAAAATTCAAAAAGTTTGTTACTACATGCTCTTTGCTTTCTGACCACAATGCAAATCATTTAAAACTAAATAAACACATTTTAAAAATATACTTAAGGAAAAACCCTGGGTCACCTAATATAGGAGATCAAGAAAGGACAAAAGTTGGTTCTTTTTAAAAAGAAAAATATTAGTAAAACTAATAAATCTCTGTTAGATCAATGAAGAAAAAAAGGAGGGGGAGACACATCAGAAATGTAAAAGGGCCCTAGCCAGTGTGGCTTAGTTGGTGATGGGTTCAATTCTCGGTCAGGGCACACACCCAGATTGTGGGGCCTCAGTCAGGGTACATGCACAAGGCAACCAGTGCATGTGTCTCACATCAATGTCTCTCTTTCTCTTTTTCCCTTTCTCTCTCTCTGTCCCTTCACACTGTCTCTGAAAAGCAATGGAAAAATATCCTCAGGTGAGGTTTAACAAAACAAAATTTTAAAAATAAATGTAAAGGGGATAAAATTAAAGATGCCACAGACACAAGCAACTTTATAGCAATTAGTTTGAAAATAAATAAAAGAACAAAGTCCTGGAAATAACCTTACCAAAACTGACTCACAGAAAAACAGAAAACCTGACTAGTCCTATGACAATTATCAGAAATTGGGTCAGTAGTTTAAAGTCTTTCCATAAATTAAAAATTATACTTAGACATTCTTATGATCAATTATTAAGGAGAAAAATAACTTTAATTTTATATAAACTTTTTTTCAAAGAATAGAAAAGAAACCATCCCAATCCCATTTTTTAGAAGGCTGTGAACTTAAGATAAAAAAGTAGGCAAAGGTGCCCCAGCTGGTTTGGCTCAGTGAATAGAGTTGGCTTGTGGACTGAAGGGTCCCGGGTTCAATTCCAGTCAAGGGCACATGCCCAGGTTGTGGGATCGGTCCCAATGTGGGGTGTGCAAGAGGCAGCCAATTCTCTGTCATCGTTGATGTTTCTATCTCTCTCTCCCTCTCTGAAATCAATAAAAATAAAAATAAACTAGGCAAAAATAATATGAAATAAGTATAAACCAATCTTATCAAACATAAATGCAAAAAACTTAAGTACCTGCAACCCAAATTCACCACTGTGTGAGAGATTCTGAGTGTGTGAGTATGAGTATCCTGGTTAAGTATGACTTAAGCCCACAAATGTGGTAGCTTAACATTAAAAAATCAATATAACTCATTTAATTAAGGTGACATGGACTCATAATGCAGAAGCAGCACTCAATAAAATTCAATTTTCATATAGAATTAAAATATCAACTCCTAGCATACTAGAAATAACATTACAATTTCTTAACAAGGCCAAAAGTTCCAAACATTTATTCACTAGAGGCCCAGTATACAAAATCTGTGCACTGGGGACAGGGGAGTCCCCAGGGGGATTGGGCCTAAGCCAGCAAACATCCCTCTCACAATCTGGGATCCCTCGCTCCTTACCGCTCGGGTCCTTACCACTTGGCTCACTGTTCCTTAGTGCTGCCACAGAGGTGGGAGAGGCTCCCACCACCCCAGCTGAGCTCGCTAAACCATGGGCCTAGCTTCTGGCTGAGCAGTGCTCCCCCTGTGGGAGCATAAAGATCACCTGGGGGCACAGCTCCTGCACTGAGCATCATAGCAACCAACAGTCCTGGTCATTCCGCCGTAATGGTCACTTAAGCTTTTATTATATAGACTAGAGGCCCAGTACATGAAATTCGTGCAGGGGGGAAGGGCATGTCCCTCAGCCCAGCCTGCACCCTCTCCAATCGAGGGATGTCTGACTGCCCATTTAGGCCTAATCCCAGTAGGACAGTCGAACATCCCTCTCACAATCCAGGACTGCTGGCTCCCAACTGCTCGCCTGCCTGTCTTCCTGATTGCCCCTAACTGCTTCTGTCTGTCAGCCTGATCACCCCTAACCACTACCCTGCCAGCCTAATTGATGTCTAACTGCTCCCCTGCCAGCCTGTTAGCCCCTAACTGCCCTCCTCTGCAGGCCTGGGTCCCTCCTCACTGCTCTCCCTTGCAGGCCCAGTCGCCCCCAACTTCCCTCCTCTGCTGGCCTTGTCACCCCTAACTGCCCTCTCCTGCAGGTCTGGTCGCCCCCAACTGCCCTCCCTTGCAGGCCTGGTCCCTCCCAAGTGCCCTCCCCTGCTGGCCATGTTGTGTCCACATGGGAGCATCCATCTTTGACCACATGTGGGCAGCCATCTTGTGTGTTGGAGTGATGGTCAATTTGCATATTACTCTTTTATTAGATAGGATAGAGGCCTGGTGTACGGGTGGGGGCCAGCTGGTTTACCCTGAAGTGTATCCTGGATCAGGGTGGGAGTTCCCTTGGGGTGTGGGGTAGCCTGGGCAAGGGGCCTGTGGTGGTTTGCCAGCTGGCCACGCCCCCCAGTGACCCAAGAGGCGGCCCTGGTATCTGGTATTTATTTATCTTCTATAATTGAAACTTTGTAGCCTTGAGTGGAGGCCTTGGCTGGCCAGCATGTGCAGAAAGCTTTGCTTCCTCCTTCGTCAGAGGCAACCCAAGCCTCCTGTTTGCTCTGTGGCCACAACCATTTTTGTAGGGATTTATTTATCTTTTATAATTGAAACACTGTAGCATTGAGTGGAGGCCTGGACTGGCCAGGGTATGCAGAAAGTTTGGCTTCCTCCATCACTGGGGGCAACCCAAGCCTCCTGGTTCACTCCGTGGCTGCAGCCATCTTGGTTGGGTTAATTTGCATACTCACTCCTGACTGGTTGGTGGGCATGGCTTGTGGGCATAGCAGAGTGATGGTTAATTTGCATATTACTCTTTAATTAGATAAAATGGTACTTAACCACCCTAACATTTAAAGTTATTATTTTTTAAATCGAGGAAAAGAATGAAAAGAATAATATTTCAGCCATTATCACCCCTATTTGGCATGATATAGGACCATGGTCCACAAACTGCAGCTTGCGAGCCACATGCAGCTCTTTGGCTCTTCCACAAAATGCCATGGCCTGGGCGAGTCTATTTTGAAGAAGTGGCGTTAAAAGAAGTTTAAGTTTAAAAAAACGTTGGCTCTCAAAAGAAATTTCAATCATTGTACTGTTGATATTTGGCTCTGTTGACTAATGAGTTTACCAACCACTAATACAGGAGGTCCTAGCTACTACAATAAGACAACACAAAGAAATAAAATGTATAAGAACTTTAAAGAAATAAAAATATTATTTACCAATTATATTAATTTCTATATATAGTTACTAGAATGTATAACTATATAGATAAATTCACATAAATTAACAGTAGATTCTTTTGAGGTAAGATATTTTAGGAGAGTTGCAGGATACAAGATTATACAAATGTCAGTTGCATTTCTATGGGTCAGCAGAGAGAAAACATAACTTAAACATTTTTTAACTGCGATGTACAGTATAACATGATGACTACAGTTAACAATGATGTATGGCATATTTGATAACTGCTAAGAGAATAAATCCTAAAAGTTCTCATCACAAGAAAATAAAAATTTTTTATAACCATATGAGGTGATGGATACTAACTAAATTTATTGTTGTAATCATTTTGCAATATATACATATGTCAAGTCATTGTGCTATACACCTTTAACTTATATTGTGGCCAAAGCCAGTTTGGCTCGGTGGATAGAGCATCGGCATGCGGACTGAAGAGTCCCAGGTTCGATTCCGGTCAAGGGCACGTGCCTTGGTTGCCGGCACATCCCTGGCAGGGGCTGTACAGGAGGCAGCTGATCGATGTTTCTCTCTCATCGATGTTTCTCTCCATCTCTCTCCCTTCCTTTCTGTAAAAAAATCAATAAAATATATTGAAAAAAAACATATTGTGTTGTATGCCATTTATATCTCAAAGAAACTGGGGAAAATATGTATTTAAAAATTTTTTTAAGTGAAGGAACTAACAGATCCCTAAAGAAAAAAAAAGGCTAAAAAAGATATACAAGACCTTATGGAAAAAATTATACAACTCCTAAAAGATATTAAAGATTTAAATAACTGAGATGCTATTATACATATGAAAGAAAGTCTCAGCATCATAAAGATGTCAATTCTCCCCAAACTGACAGCAGTCAATGCAATTTCAATTTTAAACTCACAACAGAGTTTTATTTGTGAAAATTAAAAAGTAGATTTTCAAATTTCTAAGCAAAAGACCAAGACATTATAAAGAAAATCAAGGTGGGAATTTGCTTCACCAGATGCAACTAAAAAGCATTATGAGATTAAAAAGTGTGGTATTGATACAAACAGACCAATGAACGGAAAAGGCCAGAAACAGACTTAGTGTGTATTTGCTAACTTGGCATCTAACACAGGCGGCATTGAAAACGGGTGGGAAAGGAATGGCCTACTTTTAAAAAGTAATATTTGGCAGCTGAATGTGAAAATGAGCTATAAAATGTGTTAATGTCCTGCCAAATTTGGCTCAATTTTGGTTGATTTAAAAATAAATTTACTTCTGAAAATGGCTAATGGTGATGGTTATACACAATGTGAATGTACTTAATGCCACTGAAGTATACACTTGAAAATGGTTAAGATGGCCCTAACCAGTCTGGCTCAGTGGATAGAGCATTGGCCTGTGAACTGAAAGATCCCAGGTTTGATTCCATTCAAGGGCATGTACCTTGGTTGCAGGCACATCCCCAGTGGGAAGTGTGCAGGAGGCAGCTAATTGATGTTTCTCTCTCATCGATAGTCTAACTCTCTATCCCTCTCCCTTCCTCTCTGTAAAAAATCAGTAAAAATGTATTTTAAAAATTGGTTAAGATGGTACATTTTATGTTATGTATATTTTACCACCATTTTTTAATTAAATACATCTATAACAAGTGGCCTTTGGGAAAACTGGTAATTTGTCTGCATAAGAATGAAACTGAACTTATATTTCACACATGCAAGAATAAATTAAATACAGTCCTTAATAATTTTAAAGAACATTTCTTTATGGTCTTGGGTTAAGGAAGGATTTCTTATAACATAAAAAGTATAAAACAATTTTTAAAAAGATGGAAAAATACTTCTCTTCATTAAAAGATACCATAACCTGACAGGAAGAATGGATTTTCAACACACATTTAGTAACCAAAATTTTTTAAATTCCTAAAACTAAAATAATAAAAACACAACACAACCTCCCCCTAAATTCTGCCAACATAGGTAAACTACAAAGATAGACATTTTATAGCACAGGAAGCACAAATGGCCAACAAATATATGGGGATACACTTTACCTCATAAGGATATGCAAATTAATATACTGGTTACACCCCCAGACTAGGAAAAGTTCAGATGCAGTCAATAACAAATGTTAGGGAGACATGTCACTAGAGACTGCTAATGGGAGTGGAAAGTGGCATAATCCCTTTGAAAAATAATTTGGCATCAGCTGGCAGAGTTGAGGATGAACCCCGCCTAGAGCGGTTTCATCCCTGAACATCTGCCCTGAGGAAGCCTGTGTGCATGTGAGCAAGACATCTTGGAAGAGTCTCAAAAACAGAGTGCTGGGAGAAAGACTCCAGCCATAACCGTCCAGTGTGTGGTTCTACTTAGCTGTGGGTCAAGAACAGGCAAGACTAATCTATGGTGATAGACATCAGAACAGCAGTGGCCTATGGGGATGGGCACAGTCTGAAAGGGGACAAGAGGAAATTTGTGGGGTGATGAAAATGATCTATACCTGACTCAGTGTTGGCTACACAAGTGAATGCATTTGTCAAACTCACTGAACTACACACTCAATATCAGTACACTTCACTATGTGTAAATTCTGCCTCAGAATAAAAGAAAGGGAAAGCAAGACGGGGTGGTTTGTGAGGCATTTAATCCTCCTAAGGGGAATAATTTGTTTCACATACTTTGCAGTAGCAATTTGTACATAATTGCACTCTAAGCACAAATTTATTTTATTCACTCAAAAAATTGACGCAAATTCTCTTGACAACATATTTTAGCAAGTTCAATCCAAGACATGATAAGTATTTGAAAATAAAGCTACCCAGGATTTCCATTTACTCTGAATTGACTAAGTGAAAATTCTGAGATACATTTAGAAAAATAAGAAAGTTAAAGGCTGAATAAACAGCAATTCAGCTGTATGACTTCATAGGCAAAGGCTAAAATTTCACAAATGACTGCCTCTTGCTTTTCTGCACTAATCAGTGAAGATATATGTAAGTGATCAGTCCCACCAGCAAATAATTCAGAACTCACTTGTTACCACCACTTCCTCCCAGCTTTTTCCTGAAAATAAAGAGGAAGGTGAGAGAACAGAGACACCAAACCTCCAGTAAAACATTAACTTCCAATTCTGTTTACTAAATGTGTGAGTATGTGTGAGAAAGTGTCTGAGTGTATGAAAGCCATCAAAACTAAACCCCGAGAGGAACCAAAATGGCAGCATAGGTGAACACCCATACTGCTGCCCTGTACAACAAATTCAAAACTACAACTAAGAACAAAATGGACATCATTCAGAACCACCAGAGGGCTGGCTGAGTGAACATTCCACAAACAGAAGGGAAAATAAAAGGACACTGAGACTCGGGGGAGCTGAGGAGGACAGAGTTGCGGATACATGTGGAGTCAGAGGTTCAGAGCTGCTGGGGAACGGAAAGGGCAGGCGGCTGCAAACCTGGCTGGTCTTCTTGAACTGAGAGGGAGACAAAGGCATCCCACTGCACTGAGCCCTGGTTCTGGGGGAGTCTCGGGGAACCCAGACTAATACGGAGTGAAACTGGACTGTAAGAAGGAAACATGCTGAAACTTGGGCGCTGCAAAGATGTGTGAGCTATCGGAGAGGGCTCGTGGCTGGCTCTAATGTTTGGGAGGAAAAAACAAAAACAAAAAAAGCCAGACTGCTTTGTTTTACCATTCTGTGAGTCTTCGGGTGTGCAGACTCACTTGGGGAAAACTAGACTGTCCAGCAGCAGGCAGAGCTCCGGGCAGTTTTCTCTCGGAGGTGTGTGCAGCCGTTGCCTGGGGCACAGAGACCCGGAAGCCATTTAGGGCGGAGCTGACCAGAAACCAGGGCTGCCAGCCCAGCCCAGAGACTCCACCCCATCCAGACTGAACACAGCTCATCCTTACAGCCAATTGTCCTGGAGGTCAACCCCTCCCAGTGATACCAGCAACAATCTAAGCTTAACTAAAACAAGACTGTGCAACCCATAAAGAGGTGCACCAAGAGTATCCACCTCAGGTAACTGGGAAGGCTGGGCCACTGTCCCCTAGAGGATACCTACCACACAAACATACTTGACCAACTCAGGAAAGCAGCCAAAATGCAAAGACAAGATAACAAATTACATGTGAAAGAAATGGAGGAAAAAAAACTACTGGACATAGAGTTCAAAACCACAGTTATAAGGTTTTTCAAGAGGCTCCTAGAAAAGGCCAATAAATTTAATGAGTCCCTTGAGGATATGAGCGAGACCCTCGAGGATATGAGAGGGTCCCTCAAGGATATGAACAAGACTATGGAGGATATGAAAAAGGACCAACTAGAAATTAAGCAAAATATTGAAATAAAAAATATTATACAGAGACCCAAAAGCAGACTAGAGGACCTCAAGAATCAAGTCAAAGATTTGAAAAACAAAGAAGCAAAAATCACTAAGCCTGAACAAAGCAAGAAGCAGAAAGAGTCCAAAAAATTGAAGATATTGTAAAGAGCATACCAATATCCAAATTATGGGGGTGCCAGAAAAAGAGAGAGAGCAAGATACTGAAAACCTATTTGAAGAAATAATGACTGAAACCTTCCCACACCTGGTGAAAGAAATAGACTTACAAGTCCAGGAAGTGCATCGAACCCCAAACAAAAGGAATCCAAAGAGGACCACACCAAGACACATCATAATTAAAATGCCAAGAGCAAAAGACAAAGAGAGAATATTAAAAGCAGCAAGAGAAAAACAGTTAGTTACCTATAAAGGAGCACCCATACGATTGTCAGCTGATTTCTCAACAGAAACTATGCAGGCCAGATGGGAGTGGCAAGAAATACTCAAAGTGATGAATACCAAGAACCTACAACCAAGATTACTCTACCCAGCAAAGCTATCATTCAGATTTGAAGGTCAGATAAAGTGCTTCACAGATAAGAAAAAACTAAAGGAGTTCATCAACATCAAACCAGTATTATATGAAATGCTGAAAGGTGCTCTTTAAGAAGAGGCAGAAGAAGAAAAAGGTAAAGATAAAAATTATGAACAACAAATACACTTCTATCAACAAGTGAATCTAAAAATCAAGTGAATTAAAAATCTGATTAACAGAATATACTGGTGAATATAATAGAATCAGGGGCATAGAAAGGGACTGGACTGACCATTCTCGGGGGAAAGAGATGTGGGGGGGGGGGGGGGAAGAGACTGGACAAAAAGCGTACACCTATGGATGAGGACAGTGTGGGGGGGGGATGGTGAGGGCAGAGGATGGGATGGATACCGGGGGGAGGGGAGCTATGGGAGGGAAAAAAGAGCAACATTGTAATAATCTGAACAATAAAGATTTATTAAATTAAAAAAAAAAACTAAACCCTGCTGGCCCAGCTAGTGTTGAGGGTCAACGAATGAACCAGGAGGTCACAGTTTCATTCCTAGTCAGGGTCCAAGTCCAGGCTGCAGACTTGATTCCCAGAGTGGGGCATGCAGGAGTCAGCCGATTGGTGATTCTCTCTCATAATTGATGTTTCTACCTCTCTCTCAATCTCTCTTCCTCTCTGAAATCAATAAAAATATATTTGGAGGGGAAAAAACAAAAAACTAAATGCTTTGTGTGTCTAAACTTCCCCCAACACATACAAAAGCCCAGGCACAAAGCAGATACAAATGATGTATTTCCTACCTATTTTTATTGGGATTGCTATATGCCTCTTCAATAAGCTCCATTTTGTCCAAATCCTTCCAATTGCATCCATCCAAGAATTGCCATCGATACGGCAAATGGAAATGAACTCTATTGCACTTATCTAAAATAAAAATATAAAGAAGACATTTGGTATTAGACAGCATAACCTACTCCCATGGTTATCAATGTGTGTGGTGCTGTATGCTGACCTAGGAATACTTTGTAAACTTGTGGAGAAGTATTTTTTTAGTATAGTCATATCTAAGTATTTAGATATTTATCATATACATTTTCTTTTTTATATCTCTTTTTGCAGATTTTTCAATTGACATAAGTTGGCAGGTTACATTATATAAGAATTTCATCTAAAGTAGTAAAGAAGCTGATCATGAAGTCAAAGGCACCATACCAGCAGGTAAAAGTCTGACTATGTTTTACTGGCACGTGGACAGGTAGTGCTCACACCAAAAACAGAGCCAGCTTTATCTCTACCATCCCTACCCCATACATGTTTGATTACAAGTGGGTCAGAAGCATGGTTCTAACACACACTGATTTTTCTGGCTGCTAACATGCTCACCTCTCTTCCACACACATACCCCCCCCCCCAACACATACCCCTAAAGGTCTTTATACACTGCTGTGTCCCTACAGATATACACATAATAAATGGTCTACGGGTTTCCCCTATGCTTTCCCTACACTCCCCAGGGCCCCTCTCGCCCCTAACACTTTCCATATGTCTTGTCTTGTCTCATATCAAAACCCTCACCCAGAATGCAACCCACAACCTCTACCTTTCAATATCTTCTATGAGGTTCTGATTCATCCATACATTAGAATGTTGTGAGGAAAGAGAGACAGGAAAGAAAAACAAAGGAAAGTTCTGTGCACTCTGCCACGGACCTGCTTCCAAGATATCCTATCTAATAAAAGAGCAATATGCAAATTTGACCATACCTTTGCCACACTCACAAGCCATGCCCACCATCACACCCACCAGCCATTCAGGAGATTATGCAAATAAACCCCAACCAAGATGGTTACCGCCACTGAGAGCAGGAGGAAGGGATGGGTTTCCCTGGCAACAGAGGAAGCCAAGCTTTCCGCCTGCCGTTGCCTACCTAGGCCTCCACTCAATGTTACAAAGTTTCAATTATAAAAGATACAGAAATAGCGGCAGCCACCGAGCTGGAGAGAACAGAGGCTTGGATTTCCCTGGCAACAGAGGAAGCCAAGCTTTTAGCCTGCCGTTGCTGGCCTAGGCCTCCACTCTAGGCCACAACTTTTCAAACAGAAGTGGCTGCCACCATGGAGCAAAAAGAAGGCTTGGCTCCACTCCAGGCTACAAAGTTTCAATTGTAGACATAGATTAATCCCAGATACCAGGGCTTCCGCTTGGGTCACTGGGAGCATGGCCGGCCTGCAAACCTCCACAGGCCCCTCGCCCAGTCCACCCCTCACCCCAAGGGAACCCCCACCCTGATCTGGGACACTCTTCAGGGCAAACCAGCTGGCCCCCACCCATGCACCAGGCCTCTATCCTATCTAATAAAAGGGTAATTTGCAGATTGACCATCACTCCAACACACAAGAGGGCTGCCCCCATGTGATCAAAGATCCTGCTGCCCCCATGTGGACACAAGATGGCTACCACAAGATGGCCAGCAGGGAAGGGCAGTTGGAAGGGACCTGGCCTACAAGGGAGGGCAGTTGGGGGCAATCAAGTCTGCAGGGGAGAGCAGTTAGGAGTGACCAGGCTAGCAGAAGAAGGAAGCTGGGAGCAAACAGGCTGGCAGGGGAGCAGTTAGACATCAATTAGGCTGGCAGGGTAGTGGTTAGGGGGTGATCAGGCTGGCAGGCAGAAGCGGTTAGGGGCAATCACAAAGACAGGCAGGTGAGCAGTTTGGAGCCAGCAGTCCTGGATTGTGAGAAGGATGTCTGACTGCCCATTTAGGCCCGATTATCAGGCCTAAACGGGCAGTCGGACATCCCTCAAGGGGTCCCAGATTGGAGAGGGTGCAGGTTGGGCTAAGGGACATTCCCTGCCCCCCATGCACGAATTTCATGCACCGGGCCTCTAGTATGCTATAAGGTAGCAAGACAGTGCAATTCTGAGAAAGAAGAATAAAGGCATCACAATTTCTGATTTCCAACTTAATTACAAAAGTGAAGTAATCAAAACAGTACGGTACCAGTAAGCCAGACAGAGAAGGACAAGTATCACGTGATCTCACCCTAGCCAGTTTGGCTCAGTGGACAGAGCGTCAGCCTGCAGATTAAAGCATTCTGGGTTCAATTCCAGTCAAGAGGACATGCCTGGGTTGTGAGCTTGGCCCCCAGTAGAAGGTGTGCAGGAGGCAGTCAATTAATGAGTCTCTCATAATGGATGTTTCCATCTCTCTCTCCCTCTCTGAAATCAATAAAAAAACTTAAAAAAAAAATAGACCCAAAAGTCATAAAAGCATGAACAGATGTAGAACCTCAGAAGGAAGACAGGGGAGATTGGGTGGGAAAAGATCAACCAATGAACTTGTATGCATATATGCATAACCTATGGGTACAGATAATGGGGTAGTGAGGGTCTAGGAGGAGGTGGGGAATGGGTGCGGGCTGAAAGAAGTTAATGGGGGGAAAAGGAGGACTGATATAATTCTTTCAACAATAAAGATATTTTTTTTAAAAAAAAGAATACCTCTTTGTGGGTAAAAAAATACAAAACAACAGAAATCTCCCCTTATAACTCTGTCCTGGCCACCCAGTTCCCCCTGCAAGGGATACCCTTCTCTGCCACATCTGGTCTTCCTGTCCCCTTGCTCAGTATCCTTCCATACTTCAAACATTCCCCACCTCATTGTGTCATTTTAGCGTCTAGGCCTTCTAGAATGTGAGACACAGAAACCAAATCAATTTGGCCAAGTACTCACATCTACATCTCCCTTTCTCTCTATAAGGTCCTTGAAATGATAGGCCACAGGCAGGATAAATCCCAAAGCACTAGAAAACAATAAACTATCCCATCAAAAGACCAGATTTATTGAAGAATTCCTAAAAATATGAAACAGACAAAATCAAACTGAGATAAAAAGGAAAGAGAAAAATACATGCAAAGTAACAGAGGAGAGCTACCGCAGAAGTGGGAAGTGTCTGGGGGCTTCAAAAACTCAAAGTTCAATGTAACAAGAAGCAAGGAAGACACTCAGGCAATGGCAATGAGAGTAATTGGGATCCACCCCAGCAGGCATTCCCTCAGTGCCTTGCCTGTACACAGCAACCTTGCTACTTGTCCCAGGAGACACGTGAGTGTAGATATAGGGGCTGCAGAGAGAGAAGCCTGTGAGAAACCCATGCAACTCAATAACAAAATCAAACAACACCCCCAAAATAAGCAAAGTCACAAAAGACCACATATTTTATGATTCCTTTTTTTTTTTTTTGAAATATCCAGATGTCCTAGCCAATTTGGCTCAGTGGATAGAGTGTTGGCCTGTGGACTGAAGGATCCTGGATTTGATTCCAGTCAAGTGCTCATGCTTAATCCCTGGTATAGGGCATGCAAGAGGCAGCCAATCAATGATTCTTTCTCATCACTGATGTTTCTCTCTCTCTCTTCCTCTCTCCTCCTATCTGAAATCAATATATACATATATAAACATATATATAAGCACACATATATATACACACGCATACATACATATATATGTACATGTATTTAAAAATCTAATACTAGAAGAACATGCAAATTTGTCTGTTACATCACAGCACAGCCAGATCAGCAGGCTTCGTCCCCATCCTCTGCTCAGGCAGCTGCAAAGCCTGGGGTAGGATAGGATACAATAGCAGGGGATGGAAACTGCATGCAGAAGGGTGTGGCAATCATGGGGGGGGGCGGAGAGCAGGTGCCCCCAGCAAGGGGCAGGGTGCAGGTGGTGCAGAGCAGGGAGCCCCGCCCAGACACAGGAGGAGGGCAGTGGCAGCCATTGGCTGGCAGGTGCCTACAGGGTCTGGGATGGAGTGGAGGACAGTCAGAGGCCCTCTGGGCAGAGGTACCCCTGCTTCGTGGCAGCAGGCCACGCGGGCCTCGGCCACCCTCACTGTGTCGGTGGTCTCAAGCAGGGAATGGGAGCAGGACAGCTCGGGGAGTCTGAGAAGGGGAGGCTGCAAACACCTGGCTAGGGCTGAGCCCTGGGCTGGGGGTTAATGGCCCCCACCTCCAATGGAAGCTTTAAGAAGGGAAGGAGGGAAGGAAGAACTTTATAAAGGAGTCAGTAGAGAGCAGAATTAAAGAAGGAAAGAGGATGTGTAAGTGAGCTGTAGGAGCTATAATGAAAACAAGTATTGTATACTGGGGACAGATTTTAAAAGTAGGAGTGAGAAAAGAAAAAAAAAAGATAAATGATAGTGAGTAATTAGGCAGATATTAAATAATTAGATAGATATTAGAACCTTAGAAGTAGAGAATAACGTGAATGAGAGAGAAAGAGGGAGGAAAGGAAAGTTTTAAAGGGGAGCTGGTAGAGCTTAAAATGAGAATGGGAAGAAGGAAGAAATAGGGGAAGGAGTAAAGCAGGTCCAAGGGAGGAAGTGAAGAAAAAACTAAAGTGGGAAGAAATGAAAAGGGGAGGGAGGGTAGGAGTAAAGATAAAGGAAAGAAGGAATGTGGGTAGGGAGCGAGGGTAGAAGAAAGATGGGAAGGATGATGGAACAAAAGTAGGAAATAAGGAGGAAAGAAGTTTATACATGATGAATCAGCAAGAAAAAGCGTTACATAAAGGAAAGAAAAAAATTGTGTGACAGGGAGAAGCCAATAAAGAAGTCAAATGCAATCATGTGTGAAGAGGATAAGATTAAAAAAAAAAAAAAGGTAATAGAGGTGACCAGGCTGGCAGGGGAGGGCAGTTAGGGGGATCAGGCAGGCAGGCAGAGTAGTTAGGGCAGGCAGGCAGGTGTGTAATTAGGAGCCAGAGATCCTGGATTGCGAGAGAGATGTCCAACTGTCAGTTTAGGCCTGATTCCACTGGCAATTGGACATCCCCTGAGGGCTCTCAGATTGGAGAGGGTACATGCAGGTCAGGCTGAGAGACTTCCCCCCACCATCCCCCCGCCGTGCGTGAATTTCATGTAGTGGGTCTCGTGTGTGTGTGTGTGTGTGTGTGTGTGTGTGTGTGTGTGTGTGTGTGTTGTGTGTATGTATATGTATATCCAGGAAAATCCATAGAGATAGAATGTAAATCTATAATTGCCAGAAGCTGATGGGGAAGGGAGAATATGAGTGACTTCTACTAAATACAGGGTTTCTTTGATGAAATGTTTTAATGTTGGCCTTGATAATGGCTACTCAGTTCTTTGAGTATATTAAAACTATTAAATAGAAGAATTGTATGGTATGTGAATTATGCTCAATATCTCAATAACGCTAAAACACAGGCAAAATATTTAAATAAATACTTCACATAAGACATACAAACATGAAAATTAATGTCAAATACCATTAATCATCAGAAAAACGCAAGTTAAAACTACAATGAGCTATCACTACTCTTATCAGAACAGCTAATATTTAAATTGCTGACAATTTTAAGTGTTAACAAGGGTGCAGAACAACTGAAATGCTCATATATTGCTGGTGGAAAATTAAAATAATATATACTTTGGAAGACAGTTTGGCAGTTTTTATAAAGTAAAACACACATTTATCACATGATCCAGTAATTGCACTTCTAGGTCTTTACCAAAGAAATGTTGGAAACATATATTCACATGAAAATGTGTACATGAAGATTTGCAGAAGCTTTATTTGTAAAAAGCCAAAAACTGGAAATCCAAATGTTCATCATCTGAATGACAAACTACAGTCAAGCCATGCAATGAAATACTACTCAGCAATCAAAAGGAACAATCTATGGATATTCCAGCATGACCAAGCCTCAAAAACATGCTCAGTGAAAGATGGTACTGGAGAATACATGCTGTATAATTCTATTTACATGTAATCCTAGATAAGGTAAATCAACCTACAGTAACAAAGTAGATCAGGGATTTCCTGAGATCAGAAAATGGGGGGGGGGGGGTGAGGATTAACTATAAAGGAGCATAAGGAAAACTTTTAAAATGATGGAATTGTTCCATATCTAGATTATCGGAATGGCTATATTTATTTAGCAGCCATATTTACCAAAATTCAGTATTTATATGGCAGACATATTTACCAAAACTCAGAGTGTACACTTAAATTGGATTAATTTTACTGTGTGTAAATTAGGTCTCAGTGTTGATTTTTAAAATATACACATATATGTATACACTGAGTGGCCAGATTATTATGATCTCTAAATGCATAATAATCTGACCACTCAGTGTATATCCTATATAATAAAAGGCTAATATACAAATTGTCCCCTCAACCAGGAGTTCAACCAGCAGGCAGGCCAGCCAACTGCCGATGTTCTCTCCCCCTGGCCAGGCTGGCCGGACCACACCCATGCACGAATTCATGAACCAGGCTTCTAATCCTACATAATAAAAGAGAAACATGCAAATTTGACTGTACCTTCGCTCCTGATTGGCTATGCTATCAGCCAATCAGGAGTGGGGGCAGGGCCAAATGGCATGAGTGGCGAGCCCCGGGGGTGGAGATGAAATGGCAGTGGTGGCGAGTACCCAGCCCCCAGGTGCTATGTGGGAAAGCGGCGGCAGCAGCAGCAGCAGTGGTGGCGGTGGCAGGGAGCACCCAGCCCCCAGGGGCCAGGTGGTCACAGGCAGCTGGGGCTGAGCTGAGCAGGGCGATGGCTGGGTGCCCATCAGTTGGACATCCCCTGAGGGCTCCCAGTATGTGAGAGGGGACAAGTTGGATTGAGGGACCACCCATCCCCAGTGCACGAATTTCGTGCACGGGGCCCCTAGTATATATGTGTGTGTGTGTGTGTGTGTGTGTGTGTGTGTGTGTGTGTGTGTATGTATATGTGTATATGTATATGTATAAACACACATACACACACACACTGAGTGGCCAGATTATTATGCGTTCAGAGATCATAATAATCTGGCTACTCAGTAAGTATACTAGAGTAGCATGAAATTGCTTGGCCTTCACCCTCTCCAATCCGGGACCCCTTATAGGATGTCCAGCTGCTGGTTTAGGCCCAATCCTGAGTCAGCAGGAAAAAGTGTTAGAGAAAAATTGTGTGATAGGGTGAAGCCAATAAGGAAGTCAAATACAATTGTGTGTGAAAAGGTTAGGGCCTAAACTGGCAGTGGGACATCCTTCTCACAATCTGGGACCACTGACTAACCGCTCACCTGCCTGCCTGAATGCCCCTAACCACTCTGCCTGCCTGCCTGATTACCCCTAACCCCTCTACCTGCCAGCCTGATTGCCCCTAATCACCTTCCCCTGCCTGCCTGATCACCCCTAACCAACTCTGCCTTGGTCCCTGTCACCATGGCTTTGTCCAAAAGAAAGGCAGGATGACTGGAAGATGTCCAGTTGACCCAGTCTAATTAGCATATTACCCTTTTATTAGTATAGACTAGAGGCCCGATGCACGAAAATTCGTGCAAGAATGGGCCTTCTTTACCCTAGCTGCCTGCACCGCCTTCATTCAGGCCCAGAGCCACCTTTCCGCCTTCCCATGCTGCCCAGAGCTGCTGGGGCTGTGCAGAACACCTCCATCATTGCCATGGTGATGATGCAAGCCTCCCCCAATGTCCCCAGCCACATCTTTCTCCTTATTAGTGTAGACGGCACCTATTCTTTGACTTACTATTCCATTTCCAGGAATCTGTCCATAGAAATAAACATGTATACTCAGATTTCAATAGAACGTCACTCTAATTGAATACTACATAATTGTTTTTAAAAACAAGGTGAATTTACATGTACTAACTAACCTAAGGGAAAATCTTCAAGACACAATACTAAGTAAAGGAAGCAGGCTAAATAATATGTCATATGTTCCCATCTGTTAAAAAATATGTACAACAAATATCTAATCACATGGCATGTGTTTACCTTTGGGAAGACTGGAAGAAGACTTCAGACTTTACCCTGTATTATTAGACTCGTTTACAAAGTGAAAATATTTAGTGAATTGCTTGGGTAGTTTTTAAAGACTGAAAACAAAAGAAGTTGTGGTGTTTGCTTTTTAAGAGGAGTCACCAAATTTGAAAAGGAAACATTCTTCAAAGTCCAAGATAGCAATAAGAAAACAAAGGTTTAGTAAAAATATTAACACACACATAGATATAAGAATTGCTACATCTGACAAAAGAGGGACTGTGGAGAGAAAACCACAACTTAAACAATTACTCATCTCCCAAGAATAAACAGGGGTCTAAGGCATCTGTAAGTCTACAACCACTCCGTAGAAAAACATTTATCTTTGTTCCACTAGATTAGGCATCTGTGACTTGTGCACATCTGTGACTTCATACTATGCTGACCAAGGTTTCACCCGCTGCATGAACCACACAATTATGGCCCCCCAAATCATCGTTTGATTTTTAGAAACTTAAATAATTCCTATCATCCCCAAGTCCCCAACAAACTGATGCAGAACTGGTGTGAATAAATGCCACACCAGCTTATGGTTAAGAAGGCCCGACCCTCTCTCAACAGAGAAGAGGACTTTGTGGGTGGCCTCAAAACAGAGCTCCAGGAATAAGAAGCAGTTATCCCACCCACACATAGACGAGGGGTTTTCCTGTGACTTACCTTGAAAACTACAACTTTTCCGGATATGGTACAAGCAGATCTGATCACTCTCCTCTTGGTTAGTAGTTGTTGAGGACACAGAACATGAGCTATCTCTTCTTTCTATAAATGAACACCACAAAAATGTATCAGCTACTGGATATAATTCCAATAGCAAAAACTTGTTAATGAACTATTAGAATTGGGTACCAATACCAAGAAAAAAGCAATAAATGGAAAGTCTACCTCTCAAAATAAAACCTCAATTAATTTTAGGTTAATTATAATAGATTTAATATAAAAAGGACATGTAAGTGATTTCAAAGTTTACCTTTACTAGTGCTACAATGAGCCTTTACTTAATAGTTATATTTAATACTCCCCAACTACCACCATCTAAGCAAGCATATAGCAAACCCTCTCTACTTAATATCACCTGTAATCTTATTATTCCTCTTCATTTTTCTTTTTATGTGTTCCTCAGATATACATAGGCTCAACCTCAAAACCTACACTTGTGGTACCCTGGAGGTTACCTCCCTCTGTCCCCAAGGGCAGGTATCCTTCCCTCCATTACTAACAAGGCCATAATCCAACTGAACTCTTCAAGATCTATTTAAAGCAAAACCTTGTCTACTTCTAGGCTTTCTACTATTAAAATAAATTAACCAAATTTAATCAAAGAAAATGTGAAGGGAAAACACACATAGCCAGGATAATTGTTAAATATAAAAAATAAGATAAGATTAGTGTGATAAGTTTGTCTGCTGGCAGTCTTGACACCTGATATTTTAAGAAGGGGTCTATTAAAAATCCTAGATATCATTGCAGCTAACAAGTGGATTTGATTGTGCATCCCTGGTGGAGGTGTGTCTCATAGTCACCAAGACATAACCAGGCCCAGGACAGTAACTATCACTACATGGCAAGTACTAAAATTTGTTGAATAAAACAATGGATAACCAGAATGGCCAGCCAACAGCCAGTAATGCAAGGGACACCAATGTATCATGACCTCTGTGAGGGACCACATTCTTCATTTCCCACACAACAGGTACTGAAGAAATGCTTATTACTTAAATAATCTCTGCTCAGAATTTCCCTATGTTTCTCTAAGTCTGACATTATTTTTATTACTATTTTTTCAATCCACACCTGAGAATATTTTCTCCATTGATTTTTAGAGAGAGTGAAAGGAGGGGGAGAGAAAGAAAAACATCCATGTGAGACAGACAAATGGCCTCGTTTGTTGCCTCCTGCACACACCCCAACCAGGGACAGGGATCAAACCTACACTGAGGTACATGCCCTTGATTGAGACTTGACCCTTAGACCCTTGGGTCCATGGGCCAATGCTCTAACCACTGGGCAACTAGCCAGAGCCTGACATTCCTTTTTTTAAAAAAATACTTAACATGTTCATTCATTCAACAAATGTCTGAGTGACTACTGTGGGCCTGGCACTGTCCAGGCACTAGAGATGAGCAATGAACAAAATAAATTTACAATGCCTAAAAAATTCCATTTATTCATCACAAGAAGAGACCAACATTACTCTATGCTTTGTTCACTTTCTTTTAAACAATCAAAACAGAATGCAACGCAAAGGATGCCTCTAGAGCTGTGCAGGTCTCCAGGAGACAGAAGCAAGTTTCCCATCTCAGTGCAAATAAGACCCAGCAGGAATTCATTCACTGTCAACACCAACTGGCATTTTTGTAGAATGTCTTGCTTGTTCATGCCCATGATTTCAATTCATCTTTACACCCTCCACCAGCTAGAAGGGAATCACTAACAGCATTTTACTAAAAGAAGCACTGACTTATCCAAAGTCACACATTCCATTTAATGGCCAACTGGAATCCAGGAGCCCCAGCTGAGGGCCTTACCAGAAGTCGCCTGTGGGACAGGGGCAGAGCTCTTATTCTTGATGTCATGAGCATTTCTATAAATGGAAGGCATCCTGCTCACCAGGTCTGAGCTCATGCCCAACTTCTGCAGTTTTTCCATATTTTCAGAATTAGAGAAATCATGGGATCTCTTACAGCCTGTGCCAAACTTGCATTCACCCTGAACAAAATACTGGCAGACATGGAGTTTGACACACTGCTTTCTAAAGGAACACGAGCCATGATGACCATCTCCTTTGTTGTAGTGAAGGCAGATCTGTTGACAGAGAAGGGAAAAGACAGCAGTTTAGGAAGGCCTCACACATTATACCATATTCCTACTGACTAGTCCACTAGTTAGAAGAGGCTCCTCTAGGGACCTAGCATCATCCACACAGGCCACACAAAGTAAGAATATCCCTCACTCTGGATGACTTAATATATACCCTTGACTAAAACAGAAACTTGGTGGATGGCAGACTTCTCAAAACAAGTCCCTCCACTGGGAAAAGCCAAAGAACTTCAAACTGATCAAAGCTATTCCTTCATTTTAATGTAAGTTGAGTAATAGTTTCTAACAAGCCTTACACCCTTCCCCCTGATTCACCAACTCTCCCCAACTCATGCCCCAACTTCTCCCAACTCTTTTTTTCTACAACTCAGGATCAAAGAAGTTCTTAGGGTTTAAAGCATCTTAGAGAAAGCCAAATGCAGTCCTTTTTTTTCTCAAGGGAGCATGCAGACTCAGAGAAGTTAATCCACTTGTCCTAGGTCACACAGCAATCTGGCACACACAGTGGCTGTTGAACTGGGTTGTTGGCAAAGCTGTAACTTGAATCAATTAATCTTTTTCTTCTACACTCAAATTCTGGGGATGAAAACAAGGCTAGAGACCACTAAGGGTTCAACCACTTAATTCACAGGTATTACACTGAGCATGATTTAGCAGGGAACCCCAAAGGGAAAGGCCAGAGAGGGCTGAACCCTAACATTGATTCTGCCACTTACAAGCTGCCTGACCTTAGGCAAACCACTCACAAGCTCTGAGATTCCGTTTTTCAGTTCCTTAAAATAGGAATAATCCCATGCACATTGCTGGACTATTGTGCGAATTAAGAGGGAAATACAAGGAGTGGCTAATACAATGTCTGGAACACAGTGGGTGCTTAATTCATAGTGATGGCCCCAACTAGTCACTGGATGAGGAGTCTAGCCTGAGAGTAGACATCCTGACATAAATGCCACCCTGGGTCTCAACTCCCATTTGCTGGCACTGTGTTCTGAACCAACTTGTACACCTAAACACACAGAGGCTACCACTCCAGACTGGTCATCTTCTGATTCATTTTTCACACTAATAACAAGAGGATCTCTCCAAAATGTGAAAACCCACTCTGCAAACACAAACCTCCCCCCCTACTCTCCTTCCCTCTGCCTACCCATTTCTTTTTCTCCCCTCTCTAACCCTAAATCCAGGTCCTACTGACCTAACATGCTATCTCCTGACCATGCCAAGTTCCCTCCTTTCTGTATCTCCCTTCTGAAAACTCCATCCTTCAATCATCCTTCAGCTCCCAGAGCAAGCACCATCTATCTCAGGACGTCTTCCTCAGCGCCCAAAACTGTGTCCCTGATACAGAGCACTGATTCTAATTAGAGCATCTAAAACAGCACCTTACAGTAAAACTGGTTTGGCTCAGTGGATAGAGCGTCAGCCTGCGGACTGAAGAATCCCAGGTTCAATTCCGGTCAAGGGTATATACCTTGGCTGCAGGCAAAGTCCCAGTAGGGGGTGTTCAAGAGACAGCTGATCGATGTTTCTCTCTCATCGATGTTTCTGACTTTCTATCCCTCTCCCTTCCTCTCTGTAAAAAAATCAATAAAATATATTTTAAAAAAATAAAATAAGATAAGATAAAACAGCATCTTATAATTATTCACTGACATGTCTGTCTGACCCAGTAAATGTACCTCCTTGGAAGAGTAGAAGAGGGTCTTTTATCTCCTTATTGCCTGTGTCTGACTCATAGAGAATATTCAATAAAGATTAGCTGAATTAAATCTTTATTACTTTTCAAAAGGAAAAAGAAAAAAATTTATAACTGTTATGTGGCAGTCACTGCGTTATGTAGCACCTTTCTCAAATGAATGATTTTAACTGAATCATATGGAAGCAATTTTCGTTAAAATATGCCAATCTAATCTCAGTTGCCTCATGGTAGGCACAGTGTCAGAACATCCCATAGAACCTGGCTGTCCACAGAAAGGCACAGCTCAGAAGTGCTGCAGAGCACAGTTAACTCCTGGCCCAGCTGCTGCCCTCTGGAGCCACACAGAGGCCACATTCCAGCGGGATGCTCCCAACCAACAAGAGAGCACCCCGTTCTGGGGAGACACCAGTCACCTCCAACAGTGAAGATTTTAGATCATAAATGCCTATTGGTCAGGTAGCTTTCTTAGAAATGGGTTATAGTCAGGATATCTCTCTGCCCAGTCCCCTTCCTTCCCTCTCTGCTGCCACAGATATCAGACCTGCATCATTGCCTGAAGGCTCACCCCAACTTCTTCTGCTCATCCCCCAATAAATTTCTCACACTTATAATCTCATCTTGGTGTCTGCTTTTAGGAAGACCCAAAGTCTTATGTAACCATTGCAATGAGCTTTGAAACAAGAGGGTACCGGAAATGCAACATGAACTAAAATTCAAAATCCTGGGTATACTGGATTAGTAAATAGCACATCTGCCTATCAGGAGCCCTAGGAAGCTTTACTATAGACCCAACTGGGTTCAGTGATATCTGCATGGTTCCAGGTCCTGCTAAACAGGGAGAAGTTGACTGGAGCCTCGCATCTCCTCAGCTGTGTAATGTCTTGCTGCAGCCACTGGCCAAACAGGTTCCCCCAACCTCACAGAAGCCCTGGAAAGGCAGTACCAACCCAACTGATACAGAAGGAAAGGCTTCAAGGGGCAAGTTCAGTCCCCAAGGTCACAGAACTGGGAATTCAACTATATCTCCTCCAGACAGATTTCAATGATCATGATGGGGACCTAGGCTTCTCTTCTGCCATAACATTTCCTATCTTCCAACCTTCTGGCCTCTTTCCAATTCCTTGCTCACATAACCCACCCCCTTGCAGTACTCACCTCTGGCAAAAGCCAGGGGTCATTCTGAAACAAGAGCTGGCAGAGTTCACTGTAGCTGAGATGATTGACGCCATGAGTTTTTAACACATTCAGGTTATGCTCGGTTGTCAAGGTGTGACAGTTTCTACAGTTCTTCCTACAAAGGAGCAGAGTTAGTGTCACAACTGAATTGTGTCTCCACAAAATTCTTAGGTTAAAGCCCTAATTGCCAGTACCTTAAAAGTGATTGTATTTGGAGACAGTCTTTAAAAGGAGGTGATTAAGTTAAAATGGGGTCACTGGAGGGGGACCAATCCAATCTGACTGGTATCCTTACAAAAGGGATTAGGACACAGATTCATACAAAGGAAAGACGATGTGAGGATACAGGGAGAAGACAGCCATCTACAAGCTAAGGAGAAAAGCCTCAGAAGAAACCAACCATTGATCAATAACTTCTAGCCTCCATAATTGTAAGAAAATAAACTTCTAGCTTAAGCTCCCCAATCTGTGTTAACTTGTGACCCAAGCAAATACAATTATCCTCCCTGGAGAAGAAACCTGAGTCTCCCGAGTTATATGATCAGTAGCGGGACCCCACCAGCAGGCGAGGGGATCATAAGGCACCAGCTGGGCACGGAGGCCATGGGGGCACAGAAGACCAAGGAGACAGAACTGAACCTCACATCACCCTGCTTGGCCCTAGACGATGGCTGGTTAGCCAGAGACGGGTAAGATTCCTCAGGGAAGGAACAACCTAAGACAGGCACAGTCACAGAGGGGCCAACAGGAGAGAACTTAAAAGTCAACAGAGGTAGGGCACACACCCTCACCCCCCTAACCTTGCAGAAGCCTGAACTCTCACCCCTTCTGAGGGAGGTCTCCTGCCCCCATGGCTGCTTCACCTCCCACGCACAGCTCAGATCGGGACCCAGGGTACAGACAGAGACTCCTCCAGCAATAGCTGCCCTATATCTAAATCTAATCTAGTACCAGGAATGCTCAGGGCCTACTCAAGAATGCAAAAAAATCCTTTCCACTAATATTTACAGCATCAACTAAGATTATTGTTTGAGTATTAAATTCGACAGTAAAATAGTAATCAAGTTTCAGATTAATTTAAATTGGCCAATTGAAATAAGTGAATATTCAAGAAAATGTAAGTGTACTGAACAAAAAGCTGTTCCTAAAATATTAACTAAAATTCCTATTAGTAGTTCATCTCTTTGTAAAATTTGCTAACATGCAAAGAACCTAAAGCAGTCATATTTTTGTGCAAAAACTAAAAGTTACCAAGACTGCAATATAAAATTTCCAAAAGCCCCCATTAATAAAAAAAGGGGGGGAGGATAGTGGGGTAATATCATCTAAGGAAAAATATCCTGTAAATAAATTACATCTAGAAAATTCTTACTCCAGAAAATAAATTTCCATTTGTAATACTAACAGCAGGACACCCATGAAAAACACAATGGTGTCAAAATAAGCCGAAGGAAAATCAATTGAGCAAAAACAGAAAGAATCCCAAGTCTAATTTATAGAAAAGATCCCTTTATTAACTTTTGATTGAGAATATGTTTGTATATTTTCAGAAAACAACTCCAAGACCATATGGATTCCTGCAACTAAGAGGAACTGACAGGTCTGTTCCAACTGCAAAGATAGTCCAGAGACAGAAGACCCTGACGACAGCTTTCCATTCTAGCAGTCAGCAGCTGTGCATCACTGCAGGCAGCCCAGGTCCAAACCAGAGAGGGTGGAATCTGCATTGCCACCATATGTCCACCATCCAGATACCATTGCTGACATATACACATAAGGAACTATTTGACATTGAAACTGGGACTCAGAACTGTTGGACTTTCAAACTGAGACTCAAACATTTTTTTTTTGTTCTTACATATTTATTTCCAGTATGCAGATGCAAGATTTTTTTTTAAAGTAAAGAAACGGGGGGGGGGGGGGGGAGATTGATACAGAGGCAAAGAAACATTGAACAGACTGTCAAACTACAGTGGGAAGACAGGGGAGGGTGGGGGGCAGGGGCTGTAGGAGATCAACCAAAGGACTTGTATGCATATATATAAGCATAACCAATGGATATAAGACACTGGGATGGGGGGACAGGTGGGCTGTGCTGGGATGGGGGAGGATGGGGGGAAGTCAATGGGAGGGGGAAAAAAGGAAACATATGTACTACTATTGATAATACTTTAAAGAATAAAGAAAATTTTAAAAAACTAATACAATTATCAATCTTTAAGATAATTACCAATTATCAATTTTTAAGATAACTTTATAAGAATAGTTCCTTACATTGTTTAGAAGCACTGGAGAAAAAAAACAGCATTTCTATGCATCAATAAAACATAAAGCTTATTACAAAGGAAGAGATGGTAACTTGTGAATTGTAGAATCCAGAACAGTGCCTCTCAGCAGGTATCTAATGAGAATGACTAGACCATTCCCCAAAGAAGAGTCATAGCATACCAGTCACTGGACATTTAAACAATGGCTGAATAAATAAGTATAGATGCCCTATAGTTAGAAGGGCTTACACACCCTTGAGGCCCAGTCCTTTCTTCTCCCCTCCTCCATTTTTGGATCAACAACTCTTGTTAAACACTCACTGTGAGCTAGGCACTGGCACCATGCCCCAATGATACAAAGACTTCAACAGACTGCTCTGATCAACATGACTGAAGAGAAATCAGGCAAATACCATTTGTTTGATTCAGACACTGCCATACCTCATACATCATGCTTATTATAAGCATCTCAAAAGAAAACCAAATCCTTGATTGACTCCTCCAAACCTGCACCTCCCACAGACTCTGCCATCTCAGTAAAAGACCATTTCCCTCTCCTTTGGAGTCATCCTGATTCCACTCCTCTCATCAAGTGAAGGAGAAAGACATAGAGATGACTTTAAAATGGAGTGGAAAGTGCAAGGTCAGCTGTGTTCAGAATATATCAGTATGGAGAGGAGGGGCACCTGACCCTGAAGCAAATGGGGGAGCAAACTAGAGGGAGCTTGAGCCAAACTCTTAGGGTTGAGGAGGATCCGGAAAAGGAGAAAAGGAAAAAACATTCTAGGCAGAGGAGCTAATAATCGGTGATGCCAGAGCCAAATCTATCTAATCATTATAATGATGATGCTGCTAAAACTTTTTGAGCATTTACAATAAACCAGGGATTGCCCAAACGTTTTCTTTGTTAATTCATTTAGTTCTCAAAAATTCTATGAAGTAGATGATACTATTTTTTAAGTTTATCTTTACTGTTGAAAGTATTACTTGTGTCCCCTATTTTCCCCATTGACCCCCCTCCATCCTGTTCCCACACATCCCTAGGCAAGATAGGTGGTATTATTATCCCCATTTTGCAGATGATGGAACTGAGGCTTAGATATAAAGTAACTTGCCCCAGTCCACTCAGTTAGCAAGGAGCAGAGACACGGTTGAAACAAGGTAAGTTTGTCTTCAGGGCTGTGCACTTGACCACAATGCTCACTATCCTCCTAAGCACAGGAAGTAAGTCAGGAACCAGGGATCCTTTCCAGCTGTCACCAATGAAAAGCAGCAGTGAGAATCTATTTCTGAAACAGCTGACCTGAAGTTCAGGAAGACCAGTAGAGATGCAGGAAAATACATCGAAAACACAACCGGCCACATGAATTCTCCCTACGTGACCCAGATATAGAGAAGGAAGGTGTTGGAAGCTGCCCATTGTCTTCACTAGTAGAGAAGTGTGGACAAGGAACCCGGAAGGCTAGTCAATCTTGAAGCTCTGAAAGGTCAGAGCCACCCACCCACTGTTTAGTTGAGACAATTTACTTAGTCTTAAGTAAATTCTTGCTGATTGGCTATAATTGGAATTGCCTGCCTAAAGGCTATGGGTGTATCCCATCCTATATAATAAAAGAGAAACATGCAAATATGACTGTACCATCACTACGCTACCAGCCAATCAGGAGTGGGGGGCGTGGCCACAGCGCACAGGGCGCAGGGATGGGAGGCCAGCGGGGGTGTGGCCGCGGCACGAGGGAAGGGGGAGGTCACGGTCACGGTGCTGGGCAGCCAGGGGAAGGAAGGCCTATTGCACAAGAGCTGGGTGCAAAATTTGGAATGCCTCTGTGTTGTTCCAATTTTAGTATATGTGCTGCTGAAGCAAACACACTACAAATCCCGCCTGCACGGTATTTAAGGGCCAGCAAGATCCCTCCTTTTCAGTTACGGTGACTGAGTCACGTCCTTTCGCAGTGAACTCGGGATGGTTAGGGGAATTTGATGCCACAGGGTCCCCTCATGAGGCTCCCATGTTGGTTGCTCTGATAGTTAGGCTGCGACTGAGCTGTGGGGTTTACCTGTCGCGTGGGACATACAAATGAGCGCCCGGGGCACCTTGGGTAATGAGCATGAGGCAAGGCTGTGAGTCGTCAGGCCCAGACACTGGGTCATGAACTCTGAAGCCAAGCGGCAATTTGGGTCCACGCCCCCAGCCCAGCGCCCATGACAGGGTTGGCTGCTGGCTTCTGGAGCATGCGGAGACCCTGGTGTCTGCTGCTGTGTGTGACCCAAGGGTCCCTACATGCCCCCTAGCCCAGCGCCCATGACAGGGCTGACTGCTGCCCTGGGGGTCCCGGCAGGCCTGCAGCACCCACTCCCCAGGCCGCGTGGAGGCCGGCAGGAAGGCCGGCCACCACCGTGCTTTGCTGCGGGCGCCGGGAATCACAGATCGTAAAGGGTGCACATGCGGGGGGGTCCCAGATCGCCGGTGCACACGTGAAGGGTGGGGCCGTGGGAGGCCAGGGGGAAGACTGGCCACCGCGGTGCTTCAGCATGCACGCCGAGGGTCCCAGACCACCATGGTGGTGGGGCCAACGCAGAGGCAGTTAGGGGTGATCAGGCCAGGAGGGGAGGGCAATTGAGGGTGATCAGCCTGGTGGGGGGGGGGGCAGTTGGGGCTGAGCAGGCCAGCAGAGGGGAGCAGTTAAGGCAATCAGGCCAGCAAGCAGAGTGGTTAGGGGTGATCAAGCAGTCAGGCAGGTGAGTAGTTAGGAGCGGATTGAGAGGGGGTTGTCCAAGTGCCAGTTTAGACCCCTGTGGGGTCTCAGATTGGAGAGGATGCAGCCCGAACTGAGAGACAACCCCTCCACCCACTGAGTGCACGAATTTCATGCACTGGGCCACTAGCAGTCTTAATAAAAGAGATAGCAAGGCCAGAGAGGGGTGGAGTCCTTCCCCTTGAGTTGGGCTCCTGCCTGGTCCCCAATTCTCAAATTTATACTTTCTTGACTAGTCTCTTTCATTTGTGTGTGACCTCCTCCAGAGCCCAAACTCTAAACCTGAACCCTGAACCACGTAGGATGTGGAGGGAACACTTGCAACTGGCAGCCCAATGTGGGGCACTCGCAGAAGGGGCAAGAAACTTTTGTGTGAACTTCAAGGAAAAGGGAAAGGTGAAGAATAAAGAAGTGGAATCTAATGAACAAAATAATCTAACAAACAAAATAGAAACAGAAGTAGATATATAAAACAAACAGACAGCCATAAGAGGGGTTTTGGAGGGCTGAGTGAAAAAGGCGAAGGAGTTACACACAAAAAAATAACAATAATAACAACCATGGCCTGTGTGGCTCAGTTGGTTGAGCATTGTCCCATGCACCAAAAGGTCCTTGGTTTGGTTCCAGTTTGATTCCAGTTCAGGGTACATGCCCAGGTCTTCAGTTCGATCACTGGTCAGGGTGTGTACATGTGGCAACCAATCGATGGTTCTCTCACATCAATGTTTCTTCTCTCTCCAAAATCAATAAAAAATATTTAATAATAATAGTAACACACATAGACACAGACAACAGATGGTGATTGCCAGAGGAAAGGGGGGGGGGGGTGGGGGAAGGTAGAAGAGGGCAAAGGGAGAATAAATGGGGACAGAAAGAGAATTTACTTTGGGCAGTGAGCACATTATGTAGTATGCAGTTGTATATTTGAAACCTGCATGGTTTTATTAACCGATGTCACCCAGTAAATTCAACTTAAAAAAAAAAGAAAAGAAAACTCAGAATCATCCCAGTGGTCAGCAAACTCATTAGTCAACAGAGCTAAATATCAACAGGACAAGAATTGAAATTTCTTTTGAGAGCCAAATTTTTTAAACTCAAACTTCTTCTAACATCACTTCTTCAAAATAGACTCGCCCAGGCCATGGTATTTTGTGGAAGAGCCACATTCAAGGAGCCACATGAGGCTCACAAACCGCAGTTTACCCACCACTGAGATTCTAGGTCAGTAAACACCAGATGTCCAAATTTCCAAGACAAGTAAAATTTGACCTCACATTTTGGGAAGTAGCCTAAGAATAGAGCTCCCATCTTCATCTTACCAAATACAGATGTCAGCATTAACAAGATTCACTAATTATCCCCATAATTCAATCCAACATCTACCATTTATTGTGTCTGCCTTCCTCTTCAGCTGCTGTTCCTCATTGTCCCCTGAGATGCCTCTTCTCCACAAGTCCCTGAGGGATCAATTTCCTCATGGTTCCACCCTCAGACTCCCACCTTGGATCTGACCCACTCCTGGAGCCATGGCTTATACCACCCAACAACTTGCAAAATATCCAATCAGGGTCCTGGCCATCCTCTCAAGCTCCAGACCCCTGGGCAGGTTTCAAACCAAATTCTCTCCTGCTCTCAGCCAACAATAAGAAATGAAGTAAGAGTCATCTCTCCGTCAACAAATTGACAGAAAACTGTCATTACCTCTCATACTGTCACTACACTCTGACCAACTTCCCAAATTTTTCACACATACACCCCTTCTTCTTAAGGCCTTACCTGGGCCTTGCAATATTCTAATCCAGATAATTCTGGGCAGCTGCTTCCAAGAAACTACATTCCCAGCCCCATCTAGTGGGATCATGAGACATCTTGTGGTCCAGAAGATGTAGGTGGAAGATTGTCTACCACTTCCAGAACTGGTCCAGAAAAACCTCTCTCCACCCCTCCACTGTGCATCTTCTCCATCTGCTTTCCTGGAACCGGACACCCAGAATGGCCTTGAGAACTGAGGAGAGCACAGTCTAGATCAGCCAGCTTGGGTTCCCGAATGCGTAGATCAAGGGCCCTACTCCACTCCTGATATGAGGCAGCAGTAATGTCTACTGTGTTAAACCGAAAAAAGGGAGGGGAAGGGAAAAGGAAAAAGGAAAGGGGGAGAAAGGAAAGGGGGAGAAAGGAAAGGGGGGAAAAGGAAAGGGGGAAGTGGGAAGGAGGAAGGAAAGGAAAGGAAAGGGAAAAGGAAAAGAAAAAGGAAAAGGAAAAAGTAAAGACAAGACTAATTATTTCAGATAAATGAATTCCCAATCAGGTCCCCATCCAATTCTCCTATAAATTAGCATCCACACAAAGATACATCTTCCTAAAAGGCAGACCTGATGGCTGCTCTCTCCTTCCATTTCACAGGCTCCTATCACCTTCAGGGTGAGGTCCAAATCTTAGCCCAAACCTAGCCCATCCACCTCACAGAACACCTGCTGCATGCAACGTGGGAAACCACCAGCCAGGGCCATGACAGGGTCCTGCGCCACCCGCCCGCCTCGGCCCTCGGTTTCCAGTTCTTCTGGGAGCAGGGCGACAGGATAGGTGCTATGAGAAAAGAAACAGGACAGTGTGAGGGAGAGGAAGAAGGCGGCTCAAAAAGGAAAGTGGTCTTTGAGTTAAGGCCAGGATTCAGGGGACAGACCAGGAAAGGCGTTCGCATTCCACGCAGGGCAAAGGCCACCAGATGGGCAAAGCTGGGAGTGTTCCAGAAACCAAAGGGCACCCTTGGCGGGGCGGGGCTGAGGGCGGCGGACCTGTTCCGCAGGGACCTTGTGGACGGTGGTGAGGCGCGTGCATTTTATCCCAAAAGCCACAGAATCCTGTACCGGCTCATTAGCCGCAGGGAACAGGCACTGAGAGGTTCCCTCCGCTGGGGCTGAGGAAGCCGCAGCTGTGTGGCCCTCAATGCTCGGGGGCAGGGCGTCGTGGGGAGCAAGCCGGGCCTGTTTTCTTCTAGGGCCCGCCCCCGCCCCCCGCGTCCACTCCCCGCCCCACGCGGTGCGGCCACACCCATGTTGTCTCACCCTCTAAATCACTCTCTGCTGTTAGAAGCCTTGAGGACACGGCTCCAACCGAGTCCCTCCCACACACAGTGCCAGGTATTCAGGAGGTGCTCAATAAATGCTCACTGAGGAGAATTGGGGGGAACGGCCACCAAATCACCTCCCCGAACTTTAGAAAGGGCTCAAAGCGAGCGATCGGAGGGGACGCGGCCCTCGCCCCGCCCCGCCCCCACCCCCTCCCCCACCCCAACCCCAGCCCTCTGCCCGCCCGCCGCCCCCCACTCCCCAACCCCGGCCCTCTCCCCGCCCGCCGCCCCGCCCCCCAACCCCGGCAGAGGCGCCTTACCCGGTTTTGAGGAACTTGCAGGCTCCCAGGACCATGAACTTGCATAAGTGCAGCTGCCCGCAAAGCCCGGCGCAGGTGGGCTTGAGGCCCAGGTGGCCGCGACACAGGCGCAGCGCGGAGACGGCCAGCACCACCCGCCGGGGGCCGGCGGCGGCGCCCGCGTCCGCCCGTGTCACCACCACGAAGCGGCCGGACTCCCGCAACAGCCTCTCCAGCGCGTCCGCACCGACGCCGCCCCGCAAGCGGCGCCGCAGCTCCCCCAGCTCCAAGGCGCCCCCGGCCGCGCATAGCACCTGGGTCACCTCAGCGAGCGCGGCAGCCTGGGCCATGGCGACGGCGGCGGGGGCGCACTGCCCGTCGGGCCGCCGGCTGGCGGGGCGGGTCCCGTGGGGAGGAGACGCCGGCGGCAAACGAAAGCGAAAGCTGCCGCGACTCGGGGAAAAAGAGAACCGCTGCGGCCTCGCCACGCCCCCGGGCCCGCCGCCGAACGGGGCTCGGCGCCTTCCCTCGGCGGCCCCAGCGGAGGCGTCCAGCCAGCCCGACCAGGAGATCATCCTCGCCGTCGGGGCCGGTGCTCTGGCGGCGCCCGGACAGCTCGCGGCCCCTCAAGGCAGCTCTCGGGACGCGGCAATGAAAGCGCCTCTCGGGGCCCTTCCCCTCGAGAACGGAGGGCGACACCGCACGCGCGCTCTGCTCCCGAGGCCGGGCGTGTGTGAGGGTCCACTGAGCAGAGATTTTATGCCCGGCGCGTCCGGCAGGTGCGGCGCCCCCTGGGAGGCTGCGTGCGGCTGCGACGCCCCCTGGGAAACTGCGGCGGCCCCTAGCGCCCCCTGGGAGGCTGCGACGCCCCTGGGAAGCTGCGTGAGGCTGGGGCGCCCCCTGCGAGGCTGCGACGGCCCCTGAGAAGCCGGCGGAACCGCGCGAGCCGCCCAAATGGCTTCCGTCGACGGCCCGCGAACGTGCCCACAGCCCCACGCACAACTATCACCCAAAGGGCGAAAGGGGCGAGAGCAGCTTTAGTGTTGCTTTCTCCTCCGTTTTGGCAGCGAAATCCTCATTTTAAACAGAAAAGGGCATATTATTTTAAAAAGCCATTACGTGGCTCCACACCCTTTCTGAATAAAGAACGAACAAGTAGTGAGAGACCTTTCAGAGCACAGTGACACGTTGCGGATGGAAATGTGACTTGTTAGAGCCTTTGGGGAAAGTCAGGGAATGGCTACTTACATGTTCCATGTGTATGACCTTTGACCCGGCAATCCTTCCTCAGAGAATATTCTAGAACTAAAAGGAACAGTACCCAAGTTATGTACCGAAATGTTTAGGGGGGTGAGGGGAGTGGGTACAAGGGTGGATCGTTTGCTTGCCAAACCTTGTGTTAAATCTCCGTCTGCTGACTGAGAACGACAGCCATGACGTGTTTGCTGAGAAAAAGAACGCTGTGTGGAATCAGTGAGAACAGAGAACCATTTGTGAGTGGCTGACTAGCAGGTGGTTTGCGATGAACCTGAGGCGGCGGAGGAAGGTGAACCACTGCTGTTTGCATCCACATTGGTCTCAGGGAGCAGGCAGGAGGGACTAGGAGAGTGGGAAAAGGAAGAGGAGGGGTGGAAAGATGGGGGAATTATAGTATTATATTAACTTGAACTTAAAATTCTATTCATAATAGCACCAACAAAATATTAAAATCTATGTATGGAAGAAGAGTAGATAGTAACATGGACAAATGAATTAATTAGGAGATGGGATGAGGAACAATTTTTCTTTGGATTTTCTTTTTTTCAATTTGTGTGGAAAATTTTTCTTCTTAAAGTTTTAATTTTTTTTAAATTGTGGTTTAATATTGTACAATAAAATAGCATTTTTTAAAGAAAGGGTGATGTCAGTGAAAATGCTGGAGTAAGGATCTCATAAAGTTTGCCCCTCCTTACAAGCAATGAAAAACTGGCAAAAAATGGTCAGAATTAATGTTTTCAGAGTCTTGCAGCAATGGGTTATTTAGCATTTAGTCAAGAAAAATAGCTGAATCTGAGTAGGAACATCAAGCTTTGTAGCATTCTAATTTACTCTAGTCCTGCTTCCTCCTCCCCAGCAGCCTTGAATTAACAAAGAGGCCAAATTAACAAAATAAACTGATCAACAAAATAGACTCAGAGACATGGAAGCATGGAACAGACTGAGGAATATCAGAGGGAAGTGGGATGTGGGGGGGGGGGGAGAGATTAACCAAAAAATTTATATGCATATATTGTATGCATAACCTTGGGCACAGATAACAGTATGGTGAAGGTCTGGGGAGAGGGTTGGAGTGGGATTCAGGAGGGTCAATTGAAGGCGTGGAGGGGACATCTGTAATCCATTCAACAATAAAGATTTTTTTTTTTTTTTAAGAAAGAAAAACAGCCTAACCTCCTGGTACCTATAGCAGACAGCATAACAGAGCTGGAGCTCTTTCAAAGCCTCGGTTCCAAATAAGTCATGATTTGACCTGTCTGGTGGTCCTCTGGAAGACTTCCTAAAAAGGCTGGTATTTATTCCACTTCACTCGGACTAGCCTAATCCTAATGGCTTCTCTCCAGGGGTTGTTCACCATTTGAATGTTTTTATGTCATGGCTGGTTGTGGCAATGAATAACAGTAGGGGCAAATAATAAACTAACCAAAAACACTTAAAAGTAAAAGCTAAACAATGAAATGTCCATTGGGGCTTTGCAAAGCTCCAAATTCTAAGAATCTAGAAGGTCACATGCATTCCCATAGGGGATTCTCATTATTCCTATACATATATATAAAAAGTCAGTGTCCTTGAAAACTGTGATGACTAAATGACTGGTCACCATGAGGTGACTTGAGCACCTCTCAGTCCCCCCCACCCAAGCCCGCAAGTGGGGCAGTGCAGGGCAGGGCAGGACTGGGGACTGGTGAGCGGGCTGAATCGATGACCTCTTGGCCCCTTCCCCTGTCCTACAGGCTCTGATGGATCAGCAATGGTGAACAGGGGAATTGGGGTGGATGGTGGGAGGACTGGGCTGGCTGTCAGGCCATTGGGATCACCAGCTCATCCCTAGTGTGAGCAGCCCCGAGTGGGCAGCACCTTTCATCAGCAGCTGGCCCGGCACACATGCATGGAGGTGAAATCACCAGCACCTACTTTCCCACAAGCCCGAGCCCCCGAGCAGCCAGGGATGAGCTGGTGATCCCTAAGGCCTGACAGCCTGTCAATGGAGGCAGCGTTCAGCCTTGGGCCTGGCAAATGGGCAGAAGATGGCCCTGATCACAGGAGGCAAGGCCCTAGAGACCAGTGATTTCATGCACTGGGCCTCTAGTATTCTGTAAAGTCACCATGAACACTGAATTAGAGAATATGAAATTGTTGCTTCTAGGGGGAGTACAGGGCTAAGTTCCTGTGAGCCTCTGGTCACATTTTCGGGATTTGGGTTAGTGTTTGTCATGTTTGTTTTTGTTTAAAGATGCCAATGTATTTTCTTGATTCGTTAAGATTGAACTCACAGCCCACATCATTATAGCCCATGCCTGAACAAAGCTTACCTAACCTAGGGATTTTCCCCCACAGGGCACAACAGAACCTTCTTCCTCTTAGAAACACTAACCAGCCATTCAGCACAATGCTTGGGAATCATTTTAAACAGTGAAATAACCAACAAAAAGCACCAAAATGTAAAAAACATACACTAAATAGACAACAAAAAGAATAGTTGTTTAGCAGGTGTACTGGTTAATAATGCATATTTTTTCAATAAATGGAGTTACACATATGTTGATATATATGTGATATGATATGTACACTGTTTTGTTATATTGACAGCAAGCTTCAAAACTTCTTATGTCAAGCCGAGACCGGTTTGGCTCAATGGATAGAGCGTTGGACTGCGGACTGAAGGGTCCCGGGTTCGATTCCGGTCAAGGGCATGTACCTTGGCTATGGGCACACCCCCAGTAGGAGGTGTGCAAGAGGCAGCTGATCGATGTTTCTCTCTCATCGATGTTTCTGACTTTCTACCCCTCTCCCTTCCACTCTGTAAAAAAAATCAATAAAATATATTTAAAAAAAAAAAACTTCTTATGTCAAATTTGTTGAAGGTGTTAACATCATAGATATTTTTATGGTTAAAAATGTCGAATTTCGTGCCAAAAATAGAGCATTTGCAGGAAGTTTTAATTCATTATTTTGAAGAAAAGTGCTGCTGAAAGTTATATAATTAGGGAAGTTTATGATGAACATACTCCATCCATCTCAAGATACTTGTGAACGCTGGTTTAAATGCTTTAAAAGTGATGATTTCAATGTGAAAGATAAAGAATGTCCAGGTCAACCGAAAACTTTGAAGATCAACAATTACAAGCATTATTGGATGAAGATGCGTGTCAGACTCAAAACAACTTGCAAAAAGATTAAACGTTGCTCAGCAAACAATTTCCAATCATTTACTAACAATGGGAAAGATTTTAAAGGAAGGAAAACGGGTGCCACATCAACTGAACAAAAGATAAATGGAAAACTGAAAAGTCATCAGTATCAGTAAAATGTTGCTTCAATGGCACGAAAGTAAGTCTTTTTTGCATCGAATTGTGACTGGCAATGAAAAGTGGATTTATTTTTGTATGTTTATCCAAACACACAAAATCATGGGTTGATCCAGGTCAACCATCAACATCGACTGCAAGGCCAAATCGCTTTGGAAAGAAAACAATGGTCTGCATTTGGTGGAATCAGGCTGGTGTGGTGTATTGTGAGCTTTTAAAACCAGGTTAATACTGACCACTACCAACAACAAATAATCATTTTGTACCATGCTTTGATGGCAAAATGACCAGAATGTTCCAGAAGACACGGCAAAGTAATTTTGCTTCATGATGATGCACCATCACACACTTCAAAACCAGTTAAAGACACATTAAAAGATCTTGCCTAGGAAGTATTAACCCATCAGCTGTATTCACCAGACCTTGCTCCTTCAGATTACCACTTGTTCCGCTTGATGGCACATATACTTTCTGAGCAGCACTTTAAAACATATGAAGAAGTGGAAAATTGGGTCTCTGAATGGTTTGCCTCAAGAAAAGTTCTATTGGGACGGTATCCACAAAATTACCTGAAAGAAGGGGGAAATGTGTAGCTAGCGATGGACATTACTTTGAATAAAGCACTTTTGATGTTTCTCTTGAAATTATCATTATTACAAAATCTGCATTATTAACTGGTATACATGGTACCCAAAGAGCTGAAATAAGAACACAGTGTTACCTCGCTATCTGTGAGTCCTTGAATGACCATGAAAGTACCATACAGTGATTTGGGGTAACAAGTAAATTTTAGTGCATAGGCAAATTTGCAAATATGGAATCTGAGCATAGGCAGGGTGGACCATAAATACTGCTCAGAGTGTGTCCCTCCTCTGGGCTATTATTTCCCTGTATCACCATCCATCAGGCACTGGCTAAGGCCTGAGGGGGAGTAGGGGCAGAAAGAAAACCCCGGGCCCTTCTGGCTCTCTGTACCTGTTGCACCTGGGCAAAGTGGCTCCTTAGCAAAGTTTGCAGTTGGGCAAAAGGATTCTGGGCAGAGCAGTGTTCAGGACACACTCATCTCAGGACACAGGAACATCACTGATGGGCAGAACTAATCCCCAGAGAAAAGAAAATGTCTGCACCTCTGCAGGGCTGGACGCCAGGCTCGGACAGCACGGGATCCCAGACCAGGCTTCGGTGCTGCTGCAATGCTAGCACAGTGCTTTTTCCTAAACTATCCCCCCCTGCTCTGACAGAGGGACCCTGTCCTGTTCCCATTGACCTACCCAGAGCCCAGCCAGTACTTAATATTGAATAAATATACGAGAAATGAATAAACACAGCAAGTGTCACCCATAATCCCACTACCCACATGTATTGATCCCTGGGGATTTGCTCTGGATATGGGTAGGGCTAGAAGTCCTGTCCCAAGGCTTCATCTGGCCCAAGGGAAAGGATCGTTTTAAGGATCATAAGCAGGCCAATGGCTCTGTAAAAGGGTCACATTTCTTATGCAGTGGTCACCACCGATCTAGTCAGGGGATAAGGTGGTAATAAAAAATATTTCTCTTTTTTTAGACATGGATTTATAAACTTGCCCTGGTCAGCATGGCTCAGTGGTTAGAGTGTCAGCCTATGCACCAGAGGGTCACAAGTTTCATTCCTGGCACATACCTTGGTTGCAGGTCTTGTTCTTGCCATTTGGGGCGTGTTATAGGAGGCAACCAATTGATGTCTCTCTCACATCACTGTTTCTCTCCCTCCTCTCTTTTTCTCCCTCCCCACTTTCTTCCACTCTCTCTAAAGAATCAATGGAAAAAATATCCTCACTCCACGAGTAAGGATTTTAAAAAATAAACATGGATTTATAAACTTGACTCACTGAGAGTTATTTGTATGAGTTGATCCAGTAGTGTTATGGATTGAATTGTGTCCCCCCTCTAAGTTCATATGTTGGAAGTCCTAACCTCCAATAGCTCAGAATATAAGCATTTTAGGGTATAGGGTCTTTTAAGAGATAATTAAATTGAGTTTATGCCTTGGCAGGTGTGGCTCAGTTGTCAGAATGTCAGCACAAACATGGAAAGATCTCTATTTTGATTCCTGGCTCCGATCTGAGCAAGTTCAGGAGGCAACCAATCTGTGTGTCTCTCACATTGATGTCTCCCACTATCTCCCTCCCTTTCACTCTCTCTAAAAAGTAGTGGGGAAAATACCCTCGGGTGAGGATTAATGAGAGAGAGAGGGGGGGGGGGATGAATGAATTAGGATGGGCCTGAATATAGTATGACTGGTATCTTTACAAAAGGGGTAAATTTGGGCACAGTCACGTACTGAGAGGAAAGACGATGTGAGACGGATATGATGGTATCTGCAAGTTGAGGATATGCTTGGAATGGATCCTTCTTTTACGGCCTCCAACAGAATCAACCCTGCTAACCAACTTCTAATCTCGAGAGGGATGAAAAAACAAATCTGTTGTTTAAGCCACAAAGCCTGAGGTACTTTGTTATAGCAGCCCTAGCAAACTAATACCAGTAGTTAGCCCCCAGCCCAAAGAGAATAGGCACAGCTTTGCCTCCCATTGGCAAAACCTCAGAAGGGATTAGTCTTGGGAGTGTCATAGGAGTCCTTCCCAACCCCACAAAATGGTGAAAGTCCACCTTCACCATCTCTCCTCCAATAAGGTAATTGACCTTTTATTCTCGACTGTTATTCTTAGACATTTGGAGAACCACTGCTGTGGTTATTGTAGGCTATTAAAGGCTGTGCCCTAAGTGACCTGAACAGTTGGGGGGAGAGAGAGATAGTAAGAGAAATATGGATGGACTTCTGATCCTTTTACCAGAGCTGGGAGTCAGGAAATGATACCCAGAGAGGCTGAAGTGTGGGAAGGGCAATGGTAGACAGCTGTGCTGTCCTGCAGGACCATGTCCAGTGGAAGGAGTGCCCGAGGCACAGCCTAACTCTGGGACTTTGGGAATTCATGTTAGGTTCATGGATTCTATCACCTGTCCCTTGCTTAGTCGGTTCTTCACTAGAAGGTGGGGTCCTAAAGATAAACAGCATGCTCACATATGTACCCAGCCTCTAGGAAAAGAATAGACTCAAACTTTTAAGTAATAGAAAACTTCTGTAAAAAAATGTTTTAGTCCAAAATGGTTGCCTGTAACTTTTAGAATACAAATCGTTCCTAAAGACCATCTATTCCTTTTTTTTAAATTTTTTATTGATTTTTTTACAGAGCAGAAGGGAGAGGGATAGAAAGTCAGAAACATCGATGAGAGAGACATCGATCAGCTGTCTCTTGCACACCCCCTACTGGGGATGTGCCCGCAGCCAAAGTACATGCCCTTGCCGGAATCGAACCCGGGACCCTTCAGTCCGCAGTCCGACGCTCTATCCACTGAGCCAAACTGGTCTTGGCAACCATCTATTCCTTTTTAATAATTGAAAGTAAAACACAATTAGAGCAGGCATACAGCTCTGGTGGGAAGAAGGATGTTGCGGGGGGGGGGGGAGATTGAGTTAGAGGGGGGGGAGAGGAGAAAGAACTTATGGACATGGACAACAGTGTGGTGACTGGGGTGGCAGTGGAGGTGGAAGAGTGTATGGTGGCGGGGGGGGGGGCATAAAAGGTGATGGGAAAAAAACAAATTTGAAAAATAGAGAAAAACAATCATAAAAAATGTGACCTTTAGAGTTAGGCTTTTTACTAAAATCTCAGTTCTACTTTTTAGCAGTGAACCTGCACATGTCAGTTGCTGTCTCTGGCCTATTTCATATGCAGGATGGGGAGTATAGCACCTACCTCATTGGTTGTGAGGAAGAAATGAAAATATGCCTTGTCAACTCCAAGTACTCAAATGGAAAATAAAGACAATGAGGGTTTCTATTAAAAGCCTGCCTGTAACATAGCACCCAATTCTTCCCACTCTAAAATGAGGGGTGGGTAACACCCCACATTCCAGTCTTACTGCTTGGTGGAAACACAAAGGTCAGCTAAAGATCAAAGGAGTGTCGGTCCAGATAATTGCTAACATGCAAACTAGAGGAAGAGCAAACATTCCACAGATTCACAGATGGTATGTGGACTTTTACAAAAGAACAGATTTATTAAGAATTAGTTTTCAATCAGCCGGAATAAACAGGCCAGTAAGAAAGAAGAGGTGTGAATGTGCTTTGGGCCCCATTCTTTTTTTTTAAAATATATTTTATTAATTTTAAAAAAATCTTTATTGTTCAGTTTATTAATTACATTGTTCCCTTTTTTCCCCCTATACCTCCCCTCCACAAGGTACCCATCCCACCCTCCGCCCTCACCCCCACCACTGTCCTCTCCCATAGTTGCATGATTTTTGTTCAGTCTCTTGCTGCACTTCCCACACCCCTTTTCTCCCCAAGAATTGTCAGTCCATTCCCTCTCTATGTCCATGATTCTGTTACATTCACCAGTTCATCAGATAATTAATTCACTTGAATTTTAGATTCATTTGTTGATAGATGTGTATTTGTTGTTCATAATTTACTTTTGTCTTTTTCTTCTTCCTCTTCTTAAAGAATATCTTTCAGGATTTCATATAATATTGGTTTGGTGGTGATGAACTCCTTTAGCTTTTTCTTATCTGAGAAGCACTTTATCTGACCTTCAATTCTGAATGATACCTTTGCTGGATAGAGTAATCTTGGTTGTAGATTCTTGCTATTCATCACTTTGAATATTTCTCGCCACTCCCGTCTGGCCTGTATCGTTTCTGTTGAGAAATCAGCTGACAATCGTATGGGTGCTCCCTTATAGGTAACTGTTTTTCTCATGCTGCTTTTAATATTCTCTCTTTGTCTTTTGTTCTTGGCATTTTAATTATGATGTGCCTTGGTGTGGTCCTCTTAGGGTTCCTGTATATTGGGGTTCAGTGCGCTTCTTGGACTCCTAAGTAAACCTCTTTCACCAGGTGTGGGGAGTTTTTGGTCACTATTTCTTCAAATAGGTTTTCATTGTCTTGCTCTCTCTCTTTTTCTGGCAACCCTATAATTCAGATGTTGGTATGCTTGAGGTTGTCCCAGAGGCCCCTTACACTATCTTCAATTTTTTGGATTCTTTTAGTTTCTTGCTTTTTCAGCTGAGTGGATTTTACCTCTTTGTATTTCAAATCTTTAACTTGGTTCTTGGGGTGCTCCAGAGCACTTTTAGGTCTTTGTATAATATTTTTTATTTCAGTCAGTGTATGCTTAATTTCTGGTTGGTCCTTTTTCATATCCTTGAGGGTCTCGTTCATATCCTTGAGGGTCTCGTTCATTTCCTTGTAGGTCTCATTCATTTCCTTGTAGGTCTTGCTTATTTCCTTGTAGGTCTCGGCCTTTTCTAGGAGCCTCTTGAGAAGCCCTATAACTGTGGTTTTGAATTCCATGTCCAGTCGTTTTTTTTCCTCCATTTCTTTCACATCTTATTTCTTTCCATGTCTCTGCATGGTGGCTGCTTCCCTGAGTTGGTCAATTAGCTTTTTGTGGTAGATGTCCTACGAGGGACAGTGGCTCAGCCTCCCATTACCTGAGGTGGATATGGGTTGCACAGTCTTGTTGAAGTTAAGCCCAGGTTAATCATTGTTAGCACTTGGAGGGGTTGACCTCCAGGCCAATTGTCTGTGATGTTCAGCTGTGCTCAGGTTGGATGGGCGGAGTCTCTGGGCCAAGCAGATAGCGTCAGCTCCGCCCTATGCGGCCCCAGGGTCTCTGAGAGAGAGCCGTTGCCGAGCTCCACAAGCTGCCAGAGAATTCAGACTCTCCCCAAATGAGTCTGCACACCCAATGCCTCACCCAGGGTCGCAAAACAATGCAGTCTGACGGTTTCCTGAATGAAAGAGCAAGTCACGAGTGCTCTCTACGTGGTTATGCAGCTGCGCTGTTCCCAAGCTCACGCGCACTCTGCACAAGCTCACCTTCTCCACAAGCCGGGAGACCCCTGCAGCACCCGAGCTTCGGCATGCCCTCCCACTGTCCAGTTTTTACCCTGTATGATTGTGGGTTTCCTGGACTTCGCCCAGAGTTGGGGAATCAGTCCAGGGGGACGTCTCTGTCTCCCCCATTCAAGAAAACTGGCTGGGTTTTCAGCCACCGGCCCTATCCGCTGGCGCGCGCTCCAAACCACTCTCCGCACGTATCTTCAACGTTGTCCTCAGCCACTCCTTTGAGTCACAGTGTCCTATCTTCTCTTTTATTTGTGGAATTTTCACTCAGCCAGCTTTCCGATGATTCTGGATGGTGTTTGTTCTTTCGTTAAGTTGTAGTTTTGAAATTGCTGTGTGGAGCAGCAAGATAGGTGTTTACCTATGCCGCCATCTTGGTTCTCCCAAGATTTATCAGGCCCTATATTTTTATCGATTTTTTACAGAGAAGAAGTGAGAGGGATAGAGAGAACATCAATGAGAGAGAAACATTGATCAGCTGCCTCCTGCACACCCCCTACTGAGGATGTGCCTGCAACCAAGATACATGCCCTTGACCAGAATCAAACCTGGGACCCTTCAGTCTGCAGGCTGACACTTTATCCACTGATCCAAACCGACCAGGCTGGGCACCATTCTTGTAAAGTTGTTGAGGTGCCTTTAAGTGGGTGCACTCTGGACCACCTACTCTCTTGCAGGTATTAATACAGGAAGAGCAGAGGCCGTAGGTCCTTCAGTACCTTGGTTTCCATCAATCTGCATTCAGGTTCCTTCTCCAGAGCAGACCCTCCTACCATTTCCCACCCCGTTCCAGGCTCTTCTGCCCTGAAGTGCTGCCCCTGGTTCCTTCCTCCTTGGTCCCTGGCTCCTCTCTCGTGGGTCCAAGGTGAGCTCTCACCATACTCAGCTCATCCCTGGCTCTCAGATCCTCAAAAGCACTATGTCCACAATGAACTCATCTCACTGAACTCACACTTCTACTCCAACCCCACTAGGCAGCTGGGTCACAGCACCCCATGTTCTCCTCTCCTTTCACGTCTATCACAGGCTCCTGCAGGACTGGGACTTAGTCTTACTCCTTCCCGTAGCCCCAGTGCTAGACAATGCCTGTATACTGCAGGTGCTCAAGAAATGTTTGTGGGGTGCCCAGGTTGGGGACAACAAATGCTTTTAAGTGTCCCCCAGTAGCACCAGCATCCATAGCCATAGCATAGTCCCATCTTGCCAACTAATTACCCTTTTGTCTTCTTTCCTCTCTTTCATTAATTGCTTCCCCAGCAATATGTCTAATGAAATATGACACATTACTCTGCACATTTGAATCTTCAGAAATAGTAAGGAGCCTAAGTTTGATATAGTTTTTCACATACTCCAATAATTCTCCCATGAATCAATAAGCAGAAAAAAGGAACAGAAAATCAGAATTGGATATAGAATTTTTTTTCTTTCAAAGACACATTTTATACAATTTTCAACATTTATACTTTCAAACAAAATGAGCCAAAAAATACACCCAGCGCTAAAAAAAAAAAAAAAAAAAAAAATCAAAACAGAATACAATTTTGATTTCAATATTTTAAAATACAGAAATTGAAAAGTAAGAATACCAAATACAACTTTAAACAAGTCACTTGTTCTCCCCTCTAGTAATCAATTAAACTATTTAAAGACTTACAAATTTAAAACAGAAGCAAAATAAATACTGTACACTTTCCCTGCCTGCAGGCAAAAGATGGGAAATACTGTTAAGAGTTAAAAAAAAAAAAATGCTCTTTAAAGCTTCAGCATCCCATTTCCCAGCCACACCCCACTCTGTAGTCACACAGTGTGCTTCTGTATTCCAAAGGACACACATGTGCACACACATTGACTGCCTATACAAACAGACAAGACACTACTCCGCAGACGCCCCAAACAAGAAAGGGTACCATACCAGTCTCCGTGGACCATGGGCATAAAAATCAGTTAAGAAAAGTCGGTCAGGCTAGCAAAACATTACTACAAAACTAATAAATACCATAGCCAACAACTGTCCCCTTTTCAAATTTCACAGATTTGAAATCTCTAAAATCAATACTACCCCACCCTATCACCTCCCTCAATCCCCTCAAAAAAACAAAAACACAAAACCTGCTGAAGCACTGGCAAAATTAGACATTTCACAGTAAATGTGAAAATTCATATTATATAATCTCTTCAAATGAACCTTTCACCCTCTTTCCACAGCATGAAACTATTATGGCTTAATTTATATTAAAAGTAGAAACGTCTTTTCGGAAGGAAATACAGCCTGCGAAGTTGCACATGCATTTCCTGATCAGTGCTATTTCATACCTAAAAACTGCATGACGCGTGTGCAGTCAGAAGCTATTTTGGGAAAAACTGAGGTTATAGCTTTTGATTCAGTCTAACCATAAATGTAAGGCCCTTAGTTTGGTTTAGGTTTCTTTTGCAATATAAAATAACCTGGGGGTTTGCTTAGCAAATGACGCCTCAGGTCCCTGACTATAATGTGAAAGTTTGTAAAAATAAAAGATTATGTATGAATCTTTGAGGGAAGAAATTATTCTAGGCAAGGAATTAATTCCTCACTATATATTCCAGTTAATAATGGTAACTGTTACCAACCAATTACCACAGGAATATGAGTATATCTGGTTTATTTTGTTCCTGCAAGATAATATATATTTACAGCACTTATGATCATTGTTTTGGTGAAAAACCTTGGGAGGAAATAGCTGGCATTTTAAAAAGGAAATGGCCAAAATAAAAGTAGGTAGAGGCAAAGTTTATCATTATGATTAAGTTCCACTTAGAACTGCTTTGTGAAATAAGGAAACGTGAGTTCAGAATGTCACAGGTCTTGCATAGGTAAGCTACTTGGAGGTCAAGGGCTACGTGGTAGCCAGGGTTTATTAGTGAAATAGTGCAGAACAGATCAACTTGTTGGAAGAATCACTGAATATAGTTTTGAAAGGGTTTTAACAAAAATTTAATGTTGCACTTGTTAAGACAAAGCTTTAGGACACTAGAGAGGGCACCATGGGTGAGAGGGAGAGTCTAGGGGTAGAATGCAGGTAAATGAGCATTATTTTCCCTCCCCATTAAAGAGGGAAAAAATAGTATAAAAGAATAAAACCACAGTCAAATATAAGCTAATTGCTTTGGAAATAGGCATTTGCTTCTTAATGATCTTAATTTAAAAAAATTTATATAAGGGATATGAAAGATTTGACTTTTATGTCATGATTTTCACTGAAGAACAAATAAAAATAAGAACAGGGTTTTAGTAAGGCTACAATATCGAAATTACTTTAGTCCAACAGCAATGCAGTGAGTATATTATTTCTCCCTTCTTTCCATCTGGCTTCTAGCAAGCATATCATCACCACCCCTAGGACAAGCAGAGGCTGCACAGTTTCACAGAGAACTGTGGTAGGAAGCAAGGTACCAGAGGTCTAGAATCTACTGTGACCCCAGGCAAATCACTGCCCTATTTGGGTGCCATTTGTCTTCTTTATTTACCAGTAACATGTTTTTCCTAACGATCTGATGCTCAACCTTCTTGAGACCTTTAGGTGAAAGTCTAGAGCATCCGGAAACAACTGGTGATCTTTAGCTTTATTTATTTATTTACTTATTTTTTTTTGGAGAGAGCAACTGGCTTAACATTTAATGAGAAAAAAAGAATTTTTGAAAAATTTTCTGATTGACATTATTAAGCCTTCATCTCCATGTGAAATTGTAAAATGCTGATATACTGCAATAGTTACTTCTGGCAGTGGTGTACCAGGTGGCACGGTGATTCAGGAGCTCTTTGGGGAGTCACTATAAAAAGCATCTCTTCAAACAAGCAGAAAGAGTCTTTCCTTAAGTCATCTTATTAATTACATGAGGATAAACATTACTTACTTGAGGATAAACATTATCACTCTTATCCATAAACTCTTTCACTTTTCTTTCATGTCAAGCACTAATTTTAATTTTATTTCAGCACCTTGTTAGAGAGTCTTCAGGTTTTTTAGGTAGCATGCTCTGGGCATAGATTTGACATAAAACAATTTTTTATGAGTAATAACAGTTTTAAATTTAAAATGCATAAAAATGTGCATTATCAGTGGCAACTTAAATAATAAGTTAACTGTAAGTATGAAGTGTTAATAGATTAAGAAACACTTTTCCATGTATTTGTTAACTGTATTTTTATCCAAACTGACAAATGAGAAAACTAAAATGTAGAAAGATCAAGCAACTTATTCAGGGTCACACAACTGATATTTAAATGGCAGAACCTGGACAAAAAGCCAAGTAGTCTGCTCTCTTTCATACTAAACTATGACCCTCTAGTGCCAACATTAAATTGTTAATTTCTGAAATGTTTTTTAAAAATTAAAAAATTTTACTTCCACTTCTATATAGCATAGTACATCTCAATTAAAACAAATGAAGCTAATGCTTTTTTAAATAAATGGGGTCTTGTTTGCTTACAAGCAAAATAATACTGCGTATTTCCTGACGAAGTTACCTTCAAAGGCAGAGACCACACTTCAACTTTATATTCCCCACGGAACTATGTAATGCTGGGCACATAGTAGGTGTTTGATAAATGCCTGCTGATCTCTTAAGAATAAATACAGTAAAGTTCATTTAAAGGCAATAATTGGGGTTATTAAAAAACAGGACAGTATTCAAGCTAAGTATTTAAGTAGTAATAAAGATGGCCTTGTTTTCTCTCTGAGTTCAAGATGATTTCAGTCAGAATTTTCAATTTTGTATGCTTTAAAAATTAACTGATACTTATGAAGTTCAATGTATTTCTAGAATACAAAACTATTATAAATGCCAGCTTTGTACTGTTTACATCATTAATCAATACTGGGGAGCATTATATTATGTGACATTATGAATTATAGTACAGTGGATACTAGGTTAACAGAAGTTACTTAATTGAATTAATACAGGAAAATTATCTACTACTATAATTAAAAATGCATATATTTAATCATAATTCTTTACATATTTCTATCTGTTTATAACTAGCTAACTGCCACCACTGCTGTCTTCCTAAGTCATAGAATCTGTGCAGTAGTATTGTTTATAATGAGATCGAGGGAAAAACACAAGGTTGTCTGTTACAGTTGAGTCCAGATACTGGCTGCAATTACCTCAAGGCTCAGTCATTTCCGAGCTTCAGGGGATGCATCAGAGCCAGTAACTCTGTAAGACTAGGAAAGTCCTTGGACCAGTGGCTGAATCTGCACCATTCAGAAGAAGATACATGTATTCTGCTGTAGTGGTTATATTTATTACCCTGCTGAAAGTTTTTTTTTTTAAACTTAGCCAGTTAATGGGCTAAAATTGCCCCAAAAGAATCCACAGTGCCTTCACTTAAAAGTTCCACATGCTGTTTACTTAAAATAAGTATTTACCGGCCTAAGTACACAGGGTGGATACTGGCCACAATTTTAACTCATAAAAAGAAATTGTTTTATTTTAATTTTTATAGTTAAAGAAAAAAAAAATCAGGTAATTAAAAACACTTAGAGCTGTGAAAAGAACATTAAAAAAAAGAACCCAGATCATGATGTAACTGAAAAAATATATATAGCTCTTATTTCTTAAACAAAAACATGTTCTATAAACACTAAATGATGTCTACAGAAAACCAAAACATCACAGTAATATATTGTATGGGAAGGTGGCACAATCAGTCAAACCCAAATTTTTACATTTTTTAAATCGAATCATCCGTCAAATGACTAACCATGCCCATCTCTTAACCAGTTTTGGCATTGTGTATAGTTTAAGTAGGCCACTTACAGGCATTTAGTATTTCCACAAAATCCTTCCTGACACCAGGTAAGATCCAGACTTTGATTCAGTCACTTGGGCCAAAAAGGCTAATTCATAAGCTACTTCATATTTATTCCATGAAATATTGGAATGAAGACAGAGTAAGAAATATCTCTCTTTGAAAATACACATTTGAATGCAACAATGAAGGAGGATGGTATGGATTTCTTTTTCTTAGCACTGCACATGACATTTAATATAGAAGGGAAAGTTCTGCTACCTTGGCTCAGTAAATAAAAGGATATCATAATATGGCCCTATTTCTTCTTCATAAAAATAAATTTGATCTTATTTGCCTATATTTTCTTTGTAGGAACTTATATAATGCTCTCCTGTCAGCATTGGAAATATCTCCACTCCACGCCACCCAGCCCTGAAATTACTTGTTTTTAAGCCATGTGGGAGAAATGTTAGCTATTATTAGCTGGCATTTAGTAAAAATTGTGCATAAAAGAGATGCGTGATCACTTTAAAGCTCAGTCAGATACTTAGCCTCAGCACGCACTGGCTGAGTTAGGACAAATGGAAGAAACTACAAAAGCACCCATTTTCCTTCAAATCCATGTCTTAAATAATTCTCTAGTAGATTAAGAAATAAAACTAAACACACACACACACACACACCTGCAAAAGATCTACTCCAACATGCTTGCTTCTACACAATTAATATAGTATAGTCCTATTATATTACGGCTTATTATGAAGAGTTGAACAACTAAGTCAAATCTTATTTTCCAACAAATTAGGTACACAGAATAAAAGCGTCATAAAATATAACCTTTGTGGCAGGTGTTGGTCCTGCCCTCCAACACCAGCAGTATGAAGGCCCTCTGTAGTTAGAAACACATTTGAAAAACTAGAAATATGACAATTTAACCAAACTTATAATACTTTTTCCACAAATAGGAAAAAGATATTAAAGCTGTTCTCTTTGGAACCCAGGTCATCAGCAAAAATGAAAATGCAAGAAGGCTTTGTTATATTTAGGGGAAAAATGCCATGTCAAACGAAATGAAAAACGTGGGGTCTTTTATATATAGGTCTAACATATAAAAGTGTTTCGGCTATGAAAGTGTTCCCTGCAAAGAGAAGAGTCTTGTTGTGTCATCATAAAAGTCGGGAGTGCAGAGGGGGAAGGTGGGATATAAGGTCATTAACCTGGATAACAGTATGCACCTTGGATGTTAGCAAAAGCGAAGCTAATAGCTTATAAAAAACATGAAATATATAAAATAAAATGATTTCCATATACATCTTAATTTAAAATAATTAATGCATCAAATCCCTGTTTAAGACTTTAACCTGAATATCAAATTTAAGAGTCCAGACTAGTTACTGTTACTGTGGCTCTTCCCCACATGTAACACACATACTATCAAAAATAATTTAAAAACCTTCACATTCTTAAATCTAAATTAGTGAGATATTTCTCCAGAAATCTTCCAAATAAATAGCTTTAAAAAAGAAAGAATTTAAAAGCTGTTAACTTTTAAAAAAATCTGTTAAATAAATTATTGATAATTCTTTACCACTGAAAATAAATCCAAGACACTACCAACAACAAAATGAAATTCAAGCCCTGACAAGAGACCCTTTTCAGTTCAAGGTCTCCATTTAAGGTTCTACCCTCCTTCTTCCTCTCCCCCACCAGGTCCAAAATGGTTATTGCTGAGTGGGTGTGGCACAGTGAAAATGCAGCATCAGGTTCATTTTGTTCTCCAGGCAGTGTTCTCCACTGGACATGCACAGCGGAAGCTCCAGGCTCCCACACCCCCGAGACTGGTCTCCAAAGGGAAGAGTGATCCCAACAGCAGCTCCATCACACAAAGAAACGCGCATGGCCATTTCTGTTCAACTTAAGGATCTTCCCAAGGCGTTGTTTGGCTGTTGCCATTCCTTTTTTTGGACGTTTACCTATAAAACACCAACAACAGTATAAATAATGATGCAAATCATACTTAGCACCCAGGATTTGGAATTCTTAAAGGGAGGGCTCTGTGGCGAGCAAGTCTTTCAGGTGTTTTAAATGGGCAAAGTCACTCTCCTGGAATTCCACTGTTACACTCTTGGAATAATCCCTGCCATCTCCTCATGTGAGGGATAAAGGCCAACCTCCTTCACAGGACTTACATGGCCCTCACACAGTTTGATCCCCACATCTCTTCAGCATGAGCTCTTACCATATTCTGCAGCAAACTGTGTTCTGCAACAAAATGGATTGAAGTGCTATTTCTCACCTTTGTACCATAGGTCACAGTAGCTCCTTACCTTCAATGCTATCATTTCACTTCCCCAACTTGGCAGGGCTAACTAACCCATTACCATCTTTTTCAGGATCTACTTCCTCCTCCCAAAAGCCACTCCTGGTCCTCTGAGGTGACTCAATATCCTGCTGTTCTCACAGTAGCCTGTACAAACTGCTATTGCTGTGGTGTACATATGCATCAGGCTGTGAGCAACTTGACTACAGATACTACCTCCATCAGAACTGTCACTCTCACCATCTTATATAGTCAGAAATATACATAACCTACAAATGTGCAAGAGTTACCTTTTGTTGCCTGGTTGCTGATAGGTGGTGGGTTTGATGCAGGTCTCTTGGTGGGGTGAAGGGGAACTGAAAAGGAAGTTTCACCAACTGGCCTTTCTGGGCTTACACTGCCATTATTTATCTGACATGCCCCTGAAAACAAGCTTGAATTCTGCATGTACTTTCCATTCTGAGGGCTTGAGCCACTGCTGTCCACAGAATTCCTACTTTGTAGCTTTTGACTGATTTCTGATGAACCTTCCTTTTTGATGTATTTATGGCCTCTACTTGGATCCTAAAGAATAGAAATAAGGCTGAATTATCAAGGTTCTTTTAAAAGAAGTTTTTAATTTCTTTATATATTACCAAGCCAAGAGAGAGAAAAAATAGATTACTGAACTTTGGTTTTCTTAACATGTAGTAGTCACAGAAGACTGCCCTTCATGATAGCCCACTCATTCCAAAAGCTAAAAGCTCTGAAGGATTCAAGTCTTGAAGTTGCATCATAACTTAACTCAAGAAGCAAGCATTACATATTGATGGGGGGTGGGGAGAGTGGGGAAGAAGACAGGAGAGGGAGAGGGAGACAGAAAGAGACAAAGAGAGGCAGAGACTGAGAAGAGGAAGGAGGGGAGGTGAAAAAGGGAGGGAGGGAGAATGAATTTCAACAAGCCATCCTGAATTCAGTGAGTGCATGCTGTGAAAGGAAGCCAAGATGGGAGAAGTGGTTCTACTGATTCCTCATCATGGCATAGTTCTCAGATATCTTTCACTGTGTTATATATTATCTTTTTTAGAAGTTAACTTCCATAAGGTTCAGCTCTATGCATTTAACTTGTTTACTAAAAACAAACAAACCTAGATCTTGAGTCTCAGGCCTGTTTTTCTATAACAATTTTTCCTTCAGTCTCTTAAGATTACTGTGTGAACTGTAAGGGAAAAAAACACTGCTACTGATTGATAGGTCTTGAAATCAATGAAAAGAGCCATGACCAAAATTAAAGAGAAAGGAAAAGACAAACTTGAAAAGATAGAGCATACTGCAGATGTTTCACAAAATTAGCTTTAATTATGGGTGAGATATAAAATGCATCTCTCAATCTCTTTTTTAACCTTACTTTCTTAGGTCTCCAATTCTGTAATCCTATCTAATAAAGAGGGAATATGCTAATTGATCATCATGCCCTCACAAATATGGCAGTGCCCACAGTCAATAAGGAGGGAATATGCTGACTGCCACACCCTCAAAAATGGCAGCCCTTAGCCACAAGATGGTGGCACTCAGTCCCTTCAGCCCTGCTGGGGCAGCAAGGCACGACATGGTCAGGCCCACCCCCAGGCGGGTCCGGCTGCTCTGTGCAACTGCCTCTGAAGTCCCCCAGTTTCCTCAGGGACACCCGAGGCTCAAGTATCCAGGGCTGGTCAAGGCTTGTGCTGCCAGCAGTGGCAGCAGCAGAGGTGTGATGGGGGCGTTGCCTTCCCCTGATTGCCAGGTCACCTCCCAACCCTGAGGACTCCAGGACTGTGAGAGGGGGCAGGCTGGGCTGAAGGACACCCCCACTCCAGTATATGAATTTTCATGCACCAGGCCTCTAGTGATTAAATAAGTTTTAAAAACAGCATTAAATACAGACTTGCTTTAAATTACTATATAAATATGCTTGAGCATGAAAAGACAACTGCTATGATTTGACATGCCTCTAAAATATCTTTCCCAGTTATAAACAAAAGAAATCTGATTGTCTCCAAAATGATCATGCTAATCATCTATCCCCTTCTTTATTTTCAAAGACAACTATAAAAACAAGTTAGATTTAAATAATAGCTTACTTTTAATACTGAATCCTATAGTGAAGTTATAAACTTCATGACCAGCTATAGTGAAGCATTGTAAAATCATTGAATAAGTGAATTATAACAGTGAAGGAATTTCTTATCTTACCTTTGAGTCTGGAGGATACCGTTCTATTAAAAGAACTTGTACAGACAAAACTGCCTTAAAAAATAACCCGGAATTTTTTTTTCTTATTGCAAAAGTGATTAGTATTTAGAAAATATAGATAAGCCAAACAAAGAAAATAAAAAATATCCATGATTCTATTACTCATGAGTATGCTTGGAGTCCAGGAGATTTAAGGACCCAATCTGCCACATGAAAATTTTGATTCTTTCTTTGGCTGTTGTTTTCTAAGATTTGCAGCAAAAACTCATACTGCTTTCCTTGCTTAGCACTATCGGTAAAAGTTTTGTCTTTTTTAAAAAGCTATTTTGGACCCTGGATGGTGTGGCTCAGTTGATTATCATCCCATGAATCTAAAGGTCACTGGTTGGATTCTGCAGACTCAATCTGCAAGGAAGCAGCCAATCATTGTTCCCCTCTCTCATCCATGTTTCTTTCTCTCCCCCTTCCCCTTCCTCTCTCTCTAAAATCAATAAAAATATTTTTTCTTTACAAAAAGGAAATTTCAAAAACTATATGGGGTTCATTTTGTTTGGTATGAGTTTTCATAATGCTGGGATCCAAAGATATAAAGTGTCCTCTGTTACAGCAGGGGTTCTTAATTTGAAGTCAAAGAGTGGTCTGGGGTATAAATCATAAGAATATGTAAGCAAAAGTCAGCATTTATGATGATCATTTTCTGGAAAGAGAATCTATAACTCTCATCAAATTCTCAAAGAAATTAAGCATCTAAAAATGTTCAAGCCCTGGCTGATTTGGCTCAGTGGATAGCAAATATGTCAAACTTATGGTCTGCTAGCCACGAGTTTGCCAATGCTTGGGATAGAGTGTTAGCCTGTGGACCAAAGGGTATCGGGTTTGATTCCAGTCAAGGGCATGTACCTTGGTCGCAAACTCCTCCCCAGCCTGGGCCCTGGTTGGAGATTGTGCAATCTATGTGTTTCTCTCACATCAATGTTTCTCTGTCTTTCCCTCTCTCGTCTACTCTCCCTAAAAATCAATGGAAAAATATCCTCCGCAAGGATTAACATAAGTAAATAAATACAATTTTAAAAACAAGAAATTAAAAATGAATAAGAAACAATGTCAGAGATTAGAAATACTCTGGTACTTTTCTTTCATGTTTCATTCTAACTAGACACACCGAAAGGTACTGGCAGCTAGTATTTTTTAACTATTTCTTTGAATAAACTATTCTTTTCCAGATCATGGTATATCCATGAGCTTTACAATAGTCATTATATCAGAATCTCTAAAAAATGGATAGTTGTTCAAATGTAGATTTAATTGTAATTTTTTACCTTCCCAGATCTAATGGTTGATAACTAATTACAGTTTTTTTTTAAAAAAAGGAAAACAAAAACAGAGCTAATAACTACTCTAAATCATCTCCTTTTAATGTTTCAAAGCTTGAACATACCTGAAGATTAAATCTGGAAGTTGTATCAAATTGTTTAATCCAGGAGGAACGCCTCAAGTCCTGATCTTCAGTCTTGACATGGTATCCTAGAGAGAAGTTTTAATCAATTATCTTCACACAAACTTGATCTCAAAGAACAAAGTTAGCTAAATGCTTAAAACTGAAAGCAAATTTGTTAGCATTTTATTAAAAACTGAGTATGTTAATTCTTTAAATATTTATTCATATATGTTTACCACATTTCTTTCCCTCTCGAAAACAAAAGTTATCAGCTTACTGTCTTTCATACTAATTCCTTCAATCCTCTCAATGGCTGTCTTTATAGGACAATTTTATGCCAGATGCTGGAAGACTGGAGTAAAATTTTATGGCCATCTGCTGTAGATGTAAAACCAAGTGCAATACACACTCTCTAAAAATGACTTATTTTTCCACATAGGATAAAGGCATATGTTTGTCTGAATTTTGCAGTATTTGCACAGAAGCCTTCTTTTCAAGGGACCAAACATATTATAGAGAGACAGAATGGTATAATGAAAGGACAGACAAACCTAGATTTGAATTTTAGCTCTCCAATTACCAATGCATTTTTAGGTAAATTATTTAATCTCTCTAAACCTCAGTTTTCTCTTAGGGATCAGACAGTCCTGGGTTCAAATTCTAACACCAATGAATACGTATGGGGAAGTTAAATTAACTTCACTAAGTCTATTTCCTTTACTTGTAAAGTTATATACAACAAAATGTTGTTTCAAGAATTAAATGGAATAATGTAAAACTCCTGGTACATAGTTGACATTTAATTCCATGAGAACGAACACAAATGCTGTAATAGGCATTTGGTTTCAACATAACACCAGCTTCTCCCCAGTCCTCACACTTTTAGGGAAACAAAACTTCCCTTCAAGGCACAGAGAAGAAAACACTCTGCGGCATCACTGATGTTACTACTGAGTTTCCTCTTTCCTAATACTTCCTTTAAAGTGGAAGAGAGAATGTCCCCAATCAGAAAGTCCAACACTTGTTTTCCCTCCCACAAAAGAAAATAAGGGTGATTGTTCAAGCTTAGCAGACCATTTAAAGGCCCTGACTGGTATCGCTAAGTGGTTTGGGCATCAGCCCACACACTGAAGGCTGTGGGTTCACTTTCTGGTCAAGGGCACATATCTGGGTTGCAGGTTCAAATCTCGGCCCCAGTCAGGACACATTCAGGAGGCAACCAATCAATGTGTCTCTCTCACACTGATCTCTCTCTCTCTCTCTCTCTTTCTCTCTCTTTCCTGCCCTCCACCTCCCCTCCATTCTCTCTAAAAAATCAATGGAGAAAATAGCCTTGAGTGAGGATTAACGAATAATAATAATAATAATAATAATAAGCACCAAATATTCCTTCTACTGTAACCAATTTATAAAAGGGAAATAACACTATCGCTCAATAGCAATGATAAAATTATGCTGGTGAACATGACTTTCAATCCCAGTTAATTTACATTTTAAATTCTTAGACTTGCATCTTACATAACTTGTCAACATTATGTATATTTTGGCCAATATACTTAATACCATTTCCAACTAAAAATGTGCAATGAACAGTTATTCACAATCTCTAACTTCAACTGAGATTATAGAGTTATTAAACTGGGGGTCATGAGTTATTTTTATGTTTCTTACCACATTCCACTGGTTTATCATAGCGGTACAGCTGCCTAACCTCGTGGTTACTGCTGTGACAGCTGCTGGGATCCTGGAGAGAGTTTCTTTCACTGCTGCAACCTGTGCTTTGTACCTGCCTTTGTAAACATGTAGAATAGTGCAACCCTGCCATAGAGAGCATGCCCTGAATCGCTTCTTCCTCTGTGCTCGTCGAGGTAGGACATTCCCTAAAAACAAATAACCAAAAATACAAGAGCCTATTTAGTCTAACGGCACTTTTGGTAAAATTTAAAACTAAAAAAAAATGTTTTCATGTCCTTCATATCACACTAAAGAGCCAGTGCACGAATTTGTGCACCAGTGGGGGGGGGGGGTGTCCTTTGGCTTGGCCTAAGGGATTGGGCCAAAACCAGCTCTCTGACATTCTGAGGGGTCCTGGATTGCAAGAGGTCACAGACCAGTACAAGGGAACCACCAGTGCACAATCTGGCTGGGGAGAGACGCAGGAGGTTGGCCAAACCGGGGAGGGACCAAGGGAGGCCTCCAGGGCGTGGCTAGCCCATCTCACTCAGACCCAATCGGCCCAGCAGCAAGCTAACCTACTGGTCAGAGCATCTGCCCCCTGGTGGTCAGTGCACATTATAGCGAGGGGTTGAGCGGTCTTAGCATATTATGTTTTGAATGGATGACCAGACAACCAATTAGCATATTAGGCTTTTATTATATAGGAATGTCATGAGAATACTACTATCAGCAAACCTACCTTTTAACTGGAATTTCACTTCTAGATGTTTTCTGGCTCTTTTGAAGAAAGTTCCTCATCACATTAGATTCCTCCTTAAAGTCTGATGTTATTTTTTGTTTCTTTTCATCACCTGAACTTTCAGACTCTTCAGTGGTAAAATTATTTTTCTGAGATAATAAATAATTAAATGAAAGAGAATCTATATAAGAAATCTGACCAAGACTATACAAACTAACAAAAAATAGTTTTATCTGTCTAGGGAAAGTTAGAATCTTAATTATCATGAAATTATTTCTGTATTTCATATGAAAAAGTAAAAATCTCCATAACTATAGTAACATATTTCCGATAGTAAAAAACACACAGTACATGTTTTCTTTAATATAAAATTAAATATAAAACCTAGGAGATTTATGAGAAACATAAGAACAGTATTTCCCTCCACCATTTCCAAAATCGGATAAAGCTACACTTAGCAAATGTAAACAGTCGTGTGTGTATATGAGAGAGAGAGAGGGGGGAGGGGGGAGGGAGAGGGAGAGAAAGGGGGGGAGAGAGAGAGCTTGATTATCACAGGGAAAGATGCTGTGCTACAAAGGTCAGAGAGACGGGGAAGGAAAGTAGGTGTTTTTCCCACCCAATAGCACCCAGCATGGGCCTTCAGGCATACCAGCGCAGTGCAATCAGGTCCAGAGTCTTCTGAATCAGAAATATCAGAATATTCTGATGATCGATTCCTGAGTTCTGACTTCACACTTGTAAAAAACCCTGAGAAGTGGAAGAGACAAAGAGAAGGCCATGAACAGGGTGATATTGAAAGTCTGTCCAGCTTTGTGTCTACATCACTCCTGCTCTATCCTCCTTTCTTCACCTTTTCATTCATTCTTCCTCCAAGGACTTTCTCCCCAACTGACCAAGATGCAAACTGAAGTGTATTCTACAAACATTTCTAAAATTTATTAAACTTAATTATACATTCCTATTTGAAAATTTTAAAAACATTATTTCTAGAAAAAAGCTTCCAACACTAACATGAGCTACAAGAAGCTTTTCAATTTCCCTTTTTCATTATTTCTCTCAACAGATAATAAAAGCATTCAAGTAGGTAGTGAATTCAACAAGCTTATAGACGGACCTTAGCAATGCCTTTCTCTTCTGTGGGGCACTACTTCATAACTACCGCTTGATGAATTCTACTGATTAATCACCTTTCCCATAATGTGAACAAATGTCGTTACCAATTAGAACAATATCACATTTACCTGAAATTAGTAAGAATTAAGGTAATTTTGGATGAAATAATGTGAATGATCTGGAATACTTGTCAAATACCAAAATATTTAACTGCTCCTTAACATTGAAGAGGAAGAGTTATTACTATTTGTCACACTAATGATAAGCAATTAATAACCAAGTAGAGACCCTCTTGTCAACAGGCAGCCAAGAAAAATAATACCTGGATTACTAATAGCTTTAGATCAGCCAATTATATTTGTCTCCTACTTCTGAAAATCATTTACATGTTAGCTAAAATTATTTGTGAAATCCCATTCAACTTGGGACTGTAAAAACTGTAACCAGACAAGCATGTCATTAATTTGCACATGTCCTGATCATTAATAATGCCTTCCCTGGGCTCCTCACCTCTCTGGACATTCACATTCAGTATTTCCCTAATGGATACATTATTCAGAAATACTTCAGATTTCTCAAAAGAATATTAGAAATGCAAACATTTTCAAACTTAGTACAAATATAAGAACTTGCAAGTTACTTCACATGTTACCACATTAGTTATAAAGAGACCTTTACAATGACCATTAAAACAAACATACTGTTAAGGGGTTTCTGAGATTCTTCATTCTCCACTGCCTCTATTCCTGAACTCTCTTCTATCTTCATTTTTGCCTTTTTTGTCCTTCTCTTATCGTCTTCATTTTCACTGTCTACTGTATAAAGACTCTGATCTGCGAAGGGGTGTCTTTCGTCTCTGTATATAGAAGGAAAAATAAGTCAAAAAATAGTACAACTTGTGCAGCCAAAGAGTACGCTCCCCCCTTTAATTTACAGAGAGAGTGGAGGATTGAGCCACTTGCCCCACAGTTCAGTTAGCTGTACAATAAAGGGACTAGGATTCAGTAAACAGAGGGAATCCCGGGAAAGCTAATTGTTTGGATACTTTGATCTCGTTTACATACTTAATTATCCTTCCATTTGTCAGCAGTAATCGTAGATCATTATCTTTTGCTCTCCATTCGGGCACGGTAGAAGATGGCTGGAGATGTTTATTGAATTTACTATTCAGTTTAGAGCTTAAGATGTCCTACAATATAAAAACAGAACTTAATCTCCACACTCAACTACACCCACTTGACTAAATGAATAAAGTCAAGCCACCACCTCCTCCTTTAGCTCTGCATGCCAAACTGGACTAGGCAGCCACCCAGGCCAGGGGACAGGCAGCAGTGTGCCACTAAAACCAAATGGTTCCTAAAACCAAAGCAGGCATGTGGTTTGTCTTCCTGTAGGACCATTAACAATAACACAAAATAAAGTAGGATATAAAACTTGCGTAAAGCAAATTCAAAGACATTTCATTCTTGCAGAAAGCTGGAGAGCTGGAAAGCACCGCCTTAGTGTACTGTGCTTCTCCCTCCTTCCCTGGCTTAAGTACTAGCTGCTGGTCCTTCCCGATTACCCTACCTTTGACCTACTCCCTAGTCTTCCCACCAGGCACTGGCAGTAGCTTACACTAGGAACAAAGGCCACCATGTGACATAAAGGCGCACAATAATTGGTTTTTAATATATAAAGAGTATTTCCTTCCTGTGAAAAATGTTTCTTTAATAATAAATAGAACCTTTCATAATGTGCTAAATCTTCTACCAGATGGCTATGGGTTAAGGAGGTTTAGAATAACAAAATCTTGAAACAGTATAAAAAAATTCTATACCATTTAAAATATTGAAGAAATTTAAAATTTCTATTTTGTTCATTTTAAATTGTTGTTTATCCTTTATTTAAGATGTAAAATTATGGATGATACAGATCTCATTGCAAACTCATTACCAAGTATCACAAGGCCTTACATTGATTGGATTACTGCCTGTCCTCTTGTCCATTAGGCCAGCATTTCTCAAACTTTAATTGGTTTATTCTAACAGGCACTCCTGCTGATGCTATTGGATGAGGAATAGGCTTTTTGCACTTGCTTTTCCCTCTGCCAGCAATACTTCTCATATCTGTGTATCCATCTAACTTCTTCCCATTATTTTTCAGTTCAGATGTCACCACCTTAGAGCTCTCCGACCACTCTAGCTCAAGTAGCCAGACATCCCAAGCCCCTTTACTTTATTGCTCTATTATTTTGGCTTCCTTCATAATGATTATCTGAAATTATATTATTTTAACATATCTGTCTCCCATCCTTCCAACCTGAGCTAAGATGGAAGCTACAGGGACTTAAGTTGTGCTAACTCTGGCATCTTCTCTAGAGCCTGTAAGAGCATGGCCTTGGTAAACACTCAATAAATATATCAGTGAATGAATGAGATCTAGTCATCCTACTTCTGCACTGATGCCCAGAAAGTTGAAGCACTGCCCCCTGCCATGGGCATAAGCATTCTGACCCCTACACAATGCTAAGGGAAGATTAGATAACAAGACTGGTCAGACTATTCTCCTTTTAGTATCTGTTTAAAGAACTTTAAGGAACAACGAAGTCTCTCTTTGTCATCATGAAACATAATACTTGCCTCTTCCCAAGGACACATCTCTAATCTTCTGAGCACCTCCCTTGTGTGGAGCTCTAGGATGTCTAGGTTAGAAGGAGTTCGGACATTCTGATCTCGAAGTTTCCTCATCCTTCGTCGAGAATGGTATGGGGAAGTTGCTTCATTTGAGGATCGTGAGGCTGGACACACAGTAGGAATTCCCTGAGATTTAACTGGCTTGCTGTTTTCCTCCTTTAAGAATTCAATTCAGAGTATTTTTATAATAAGGCTACATACATACCTAAGTAATCAGCCATAGAAATATTTTAGAAAAGAAAAACTATTCAATTTAATTATATAAAAAGACCAAATAATAAGATAAACAGCTTTGCTGAGACCTTTATTTCCTTTTCTTCCCCATGTTTATATACCATGTTTAGTGTTTATATACTATGAACACATTTCCTTGATTTTCAATGTCATTTTAAAGGGTGTGGAGTACTTTAGTATATACCTATAGCATGATTTACTGACCTAAAAGTTACTCAGGAGTTAGTCGGGCTACTCCTAATGTACGTTTTTTAAATATAGTTTTATTGATTTCAGAGAAGGAGAGAGAGAAACATCAATGATGAGAAAGAATCATTGATCAGCTACCTCCTGCATCCCCTCTACTGGGATTGAGTCCACAACCTAGGCATATGCCCTTGACTGGAATTGAACCCAGGATCCTTCCAAGTCCACAGGCTGACACTCTATCCACTAAACCAAATCAGCTAGGGCTCCATGTACATTTTTTTTACATACATAGCTGCATAAACCAATAATTGCTTTCTAAAGCGAAGTCACACATTTACATAGTTTTTAAAAAATTAAAATTCCATAAGCCTATCATGAAAAGTTGCAATCTACTCTTCCCCATGCCAATTCTCATTCTCTGAAAAAAACCACTTACACCTTTTTAAAAATTGTAGTGACATATACATATAACAAATGTTGTAATCCATACATAATTTACAATTCTAACCATTTTTATGTACAGAGTTCAGTGACATTAAGTACATTTTGAATTGTTATCCAACCGTCACCGGCATCTATTTCCAGAACTTTTAAATTTTCCCAACCTTAAACCTCTGTACCCATTAAACAATAATGCCTCATTCCACCTTACTCCCAGCCCTAACCATGACTCTACTTTGTTTCTATTAATTTAACTGCTTTAGGAACCTCATATAAACGCAATAATAAAATATTTGTCCCTTTGTGACTGTCTTCATTTAACATAATGTCTTCAAGGATTATCCATGCTGTGGCACGTGTCACAATTCCCTTCTTTTATAAGGCTAATATTCCATTGCATGAATGTACCACATTTTGGTACTTTATCCATTCTCCCATGACAGAATCTTTGATTGCTGTGAATAATGCTGTTACGAACATGCATATACATATATCAGCTTGAGTCCCTGTTTTCAAATTTTTTGGATATATAGCCAGCTCTTGCAACTCTTACAGCTGTTTATTTCTTTCAGTTATTTGCCTCCAAGTTTCTAAATAACAGTTTATACTGTTATTTCTTGTTGTTTTTTTAATCTGTAGCTGTATCACTGAATTCCTACTATGTAAGATAAAGTAAGTCTTAATCCTGGCATCATCTTCCAAATGTACACATACTTCTCCTGACTTCAATAGTCAATATTTAAATTGGACTCAGTAAAAATTATTTACAATCCAGTGCTACATAACATTACTTTCCTTTTTACCCTTTGATTTTTCCCTGAGTTCAAAACTGTCTCACTTTCCATCAGCTTGTATTCTACATACTTATCACTAATTAATCCCAAAATTCTCTACTGGAAGAATGCAAACATTCAAACACATTAGGTAATTAATTAAATTTATATTTTGCTTTGGAGACATCCTCCTGGATGTGATTGTCAGATAAAGTATGAGGCATCCAGTTAAGTTTGGATTTCATTCTCCTGATCCATCCCGGACCGGCTGTTCTCTGGGCCTGTACGTGTCAATACAGACCCTTCCCGACCTGCTTCCACTCCACCGTATAATACTGCCACCATCACCACCACCTCTGGCCATCATTTCTTATCCTTCCTTCTTCCTTTATTTTTCTTAATAGCACTTGTCAATTCCTGATGTAATAAAATCTATGGCTAGCCTATTACTACTAAGCTCTATTGGCAGGACCTTTGTTCACTGCTCTATGCCTAGCCTACCTGGTACAAAGCTGCAATAGGTACTCAGTATTTGTTAGAAGAATGAATTCCAGGGAACCTTCCTTTTTGATTTACTCCTTCTTTCTTGGAATAGCACATTCTCTTAGTTTCCTGAGAAAGGGGAAAATGGATAGTACATTAAGAACTGACTCTCTGTCATCTTTATTTTACCATCATATTTGGTTTATGGCTTGGTTGAATACAGACATGTATGCTGGCATCCCCCAAGCACAGGATGTTAAGGACTTTGCTCTACTGTCTTGTAGTTTGCAGTGTCACTGTTGAGAAATTTCATGTTATTCTGATTCCCAATTCTTTGTATACAACCTATACTATTTTGCCTAATGCTTTTTCAGATGTACATTATCACATACTAGAGGCCCAGAGCATGAAATTCATGCACAGGGTGGGAGGGGAGTGTCCCACAGCCCAGCCTGCACACTCTCCAATCTGGGACCCTTCAAGGGATGTCTGACTGCTCTCTCAAAATCCAGGACTGATGGCTCCCAACTGCTTGCCTGCCTGCCTGCCAGCCTGATCACCTCCTAACCACTTCCCTGCCACCCTGATTGATATCTAACTGCTCCCTTGCAGGCTTGATTGCTCCCAACTGCCCTCCCCTGCAGGACTGGTCCCCCATAACTGCCTTCCCTTGCTGGTCTAATCGCCCACAACTGCCCTCCCTTGCAGACCTGCTCCCTCCCAACTGCCTTCCCTTGCTGCACATCTTGTTGTGGCCATCTTGTGTCCAGATGGGTGCTGCCATCTTTGACCACATGGGGGCAGCCATCTTGTGTGTTGGAGTGATGGTCAATTTGCATAACTGCTAGGTGAAGGGACATGCCATTTAGAAAGAATAAACTAATCTGTACTCCTACTATCAAGGTTAGAGAATGGAATTTTATTTTTGCCAACTTCATAAATGATCATATGAAATCACAAGGTATTTGGCAAAATGTGATTAAATACTTTTTCATATATTTGAGACTATTTTTCATACTTTTATTGGAATAGCCATTCTTTTTTTTAATCTTTATTGTTCAGTTTATTAATTACATTGTTCCCTTTTTTTTTTCCCCCTATAGCTCCAGTCCACCTGGTACCCATCCCACCCTCTGCCCTCACCCCCCTCCACTGTCCTCTCCCATAGTTGCATGATTTTTGTCCAGTCTCTTGCTGCACTTCCCACACCTCTTTTCCCCCCAAGAATTGTCAGTCCATTCCCTCTCTATGTCCGTGATTCTGTTACATTCACCAGTTTATCCTATTCATCAGCTTATTAATTCACTTGATTTTTAGATTCATTTGTTGATAGATGTGTATTTGTTGTTCATAATTTACACTTTTATCTTTTTCTTATTCCTCTTCTCTTTCAGCATTTCATATAATATTGGTTTGGCGGTGATGAACTCCTTTAGCTTTTTCTTATCTGCAAAACTCTTTATCTGGCCTTCAATTCTGCATGATAGTTTTGCTGGATAGAGTAATCTTGGTTGTAGATTCTTGCTGCTCATCACTTTGAATATTTCTTGCCACTCCGTCTGGCCTGCATCGTTTCTGTTGAGAAATCTGCTGACAATCGTATGGGTGCTCCCTTATAGGTAACCAACTGTTTTTCTCTTGCTGCTTTTAATATTCTCTCTCTGTCTTTTGCTCTTGGCGTTTTAATTATGATGTGCCTTGGTGTGATCCTCTTAGGGTTCCTAAATATTGGGGTTCGGTGCGCTTCTTGGACTCCTAAGTCAATTTCTTTCACCAGGTGTGGGAAGTTTTCAGTCACTATTTCTTCAAATAGGTTTTCATTGTCTTGCTCTCTCTCTTTTTCTGGCACCCCTTTAATTCGGATGCTGGTATGCTTGAGGTTGTCCCAGAGGCCCCTGACACTATCTTCAATTTTTTTTATTCTTTTGGTTTCTTGCTTTTCCAGCTGAGTGGATTTTACCTCTTTGTATGTCAAATCTTTAACTTGGTTCTTGGGGTGCTCTAAGGTCTTTGTATAATATTTTTTATTTCAGTCAGTGTATGCTTAATTTCTGGTTGGTCCTTTTTCATATCCTTGAGTGTCTCATTCATATCCTTGTAGGTCTCATTCATTTCCTTGTAGGACTCATTTCCACGTTGGTCTTGTTCATTTCCTTGCAGGTCTCGTTCATATCCTTGAGGGTCTTGTTCATTTCCTTGTAGGTCTTGTTTATTTCCTTATAGGTCTCGACCTTTTCTAGGAGCCTCTTGAGAAGCCCTATAACTGTGGTTTTGAATTCCATGTCCAGTCATTTTTTTTCCTCCATTCCTTTCACATCTGATTTCTTTCCATGTCTCTGCATGGTGGCTGCTTCCCTGAGTTGGTCAATTAGCTGTGTGGTAGACATCCTACAAGGGACAGTGGCTCAGCCTCCCCAGTTATGGGGTGGATATGGGTTGCACAGTCTTGCTGAAGTTAAGCTCAGGTTAATCGTTGTTAGCACTTGGAGGGGTTGACCTCCAGGCCAATTGTCTGTGAAATTCAGCTGTGCTCAGGTTGGATGGGTGGAGTCTCTGGGCCAAGCAGACAGCGTTAGCTCTGCCCTATGTGGCCCCAGGGACTCTGCCGGGGGCAATGGCCGCCAGCACCTGAGAGTGAGAGCTGCTGCCGAGCTCTACTGGCTGCCGGGGAATTCAGACTCTCCCCAAATGAGTCTACACACCCAAAGTCTCACCCAGGGTTGTAATACAAAGCAGTCTGACAGTTTCCCGAATGAAAGAGCAAGTCACTAGTGCTCTCTGCACGGTCACGCAGCTGCACTGTTCCCAAGTTCACGCGCACTCCGCACAAGCTCGCTTTCTCCACAAAGCCGGCAGACCCCTGCAGCACCCGAGCTTCGGTGTGCCCTCCCACTGTCCAGTTTTTACCCTGTATGATAGTGGGTTCCCTGGACTTTGCCCAGAGCTGGAGAATCAGTCCAGTGGGACGTCTTTGTCTCCCCTGTTCAAGAAAACTGGTCAGTTTTCAGCCGCCCGCCCTATCTGCTGGCGCACGCTCCTCCAAACCTCTCTGCGCGTGTATCTTCAACGCTGTCCTCAGCCGCTCCTCCGAGTCACAGTGTCTTACCTTCACTTTTATTTGTGGAATTTTCACTCAGCCAGCTTTCCAGTGATTCTGGATGGTGTTTGTTCTTTCGTTAAGTTGTAGTTTTAAAATTGCTGTATATGACGGCAAGATAGGTGTTTTACCTATGCCGCCATCTTGGTTCTCCTGGAATGGCCATTCTTATTTCTTCTTTAGTGAAATACCTGTATATTTTCCTTGCACATTTTTCTACTAGCCATTTTGTGGTCTTCTATACTCCTTACACTTCAATTTAAAAAAATAACACATGATGTTTGCTATTTTTATCCAATTATTCTTTCAGATATATTTCACCATTTAAAATTTGTAATATTAATTTGAAGTTGAATATTTCAGATATAAGTATTTTTACTTCCAAAGTAAAGATTTATACTTTTTCATATAGACCAACATCATTCTTACTTTGGGTTGTTGTCATATAATATGAGACTTATATAGTTATATATATGCATATATATGTAACTTTTGAATAAAAATCTATATGCAATTACTATCATCTTTAAAATTAAAAAAATATATATTTTCACCCTAACTGGTTTGGCTAAGTGGATAGAGCATCAGCCTGCAGACTGAAGAGCCTGGGTTTGATTCCGGTCCAGGGCACATGCCCAGGTTGTAGCCTCAATCCCTGCGGCTCCTGTAGGGGGTGTGCAGGAGGGAGCCAATCAATGCTACTCTCTCATCACTGATGTTTCTATCTCTCTCTCTCCTTCTCCCCTTCTCTCTGAAATTAATAAAGGTATATTTAAACATTTTTCTACTGTATCTGAATATATTGAGAATTACAAGAACTATTCTAGCCAAGGATATCAAATCCTTTTAATATTTCTTAACTGTAAGGAGAAACCAAGATGACGGCATAGGTAAACACCTAAACTGCTGCCTCGCACAACAATTTCAAAACTACAACTAAAAGACAAAACGGACATCATCCAGAACCACAGGAAGGCTGGCTGAGTGTAAATTCTACAACTAGAAGGAAAGAGAAAAGCATACTGAGACTCAGAGGAGCTACAGGAAGCAGAGATATTGAGACATGCATGCGGACGAAGAGGACTGGCAACTGAGTACACTTCTGGCTTTCTCAAGCATGAGGGAGACAAAAGCTCCTGGCTGCACTGAATTCTAGTTCCTGGAAAGACTCTGGGGACCCAGACTCATATGGGGTGAAACTAGACTGTCAGGAAAGAGAAAAGCACACAGAGACTCAGAAGAATTGCAAAAGGCAGAGGTACCCAGGTGCACGCATGGAGAGAGCAGGCAACTGAATACGTGGCTGGCTTTCTCAAGTGGGAGGGAGACAAAAGCTCCCTACTACACTGAACTCCAGTTCCAGGTGAGACTCTGGGGACCCAGACTCATTCAGGAAGAAAATGGTCTGTCTGGCAGCAGGCAGAACTCAAGAGTGGCTTTCTCTCAGAGGTGCTTACAGCAATTACCACGGGACACTGAGACACAGGGGCCTATTAGGGCAGGGCTGACAGGAAACCAATGCTATCTGCTCCACCCTGAGACTCTGCCCCATCCAAGCTGAGCACAGAGGCTTTTAAAAATCGTGTCTCATATGGGTGTCTCCAGCACAGAAGTTTTCCCAGCGTAGACACAGCTGATCTTCACTGCCAATTGGCCTGGATGTCAACCCCTCCCAATGATAACAACAACAATCTAGGCTTAATTACAACAAGACTGTGCACACAGCCCACAAAGAGGTGCACCAAGAGTGTCCACATCAGGTAATGGGAGGCTGAGCCACTAGGCCCTATAGGACACCTAGCACACAAAGCCACTCTATCAACTCAGGAAAGCAGCCAAAATGCAGAGACAAAGAATCAGATCACAAATAAAAGAAATGGAGGAAAGCAAATGACTGAATAAATCATGGTTATAAGATTTTTCAAGAATTGCCTAGGAAAAGTTGATAAATTTAGCAAGACCCTTGAGGATATGAAAAAGGACCAACCAGAAATTAAGCATACACTGACTGAAATTAAATATACAGAGATCCAACAGCAGACTAGAAGATCGCAAAAATCAAGTCAAAGATTTGAAATACAAAGATGCAAAAACACTCAATTGGAAAAGCAGAAAGAAAAAAGAATCTGAAAATATGAAAATATATAAGAAGCCTCTGGGACAACTTTAAGCATACCAACATCAGAATTATGGGAGTGCCAGAGAAGAGAGAAAGCAAGATACTAAAAACCTATTTGAAGAAATAATGACTGAAAACTTCCCCCACCTGGTGAAAGAAATAGACTTACAAGTCCAGGAAGCGCACAGAACCCGAAACAAAAGGAATCCAAAAGGGAGCACACCAAGACACATCATAATTAAAATGCCAAGAGCAAAAAACAAAGAATATTAAAAGCAGCAAGAGAAAAACAGCTAGTTTTCCTACAAGGGAGCACCCATATGATTGTCAGATGATTTCTCAACAGAAACTATGCAGGCCAGATGGGAGTGGCAAGAAATATTCAAAGTGATGAATAACAAGAACCTACAACCAAGATTACTCTACCCAGCAAAGCTATCATTCAAAATTGAACAGCAGATAAAGAGCTTCACAGATAAGAAAAAGCTAAAGGAGTTCATCACCAGCAAACCAGTATTATATGAAATGCTAAAAGGTATTCTTTAAGAAGAGGAAGAAGAAGAGAAAGGTAAAGATAAAAATTATGAACAACAAATAAATATCTATCAACAAGTGAATCTAAAAATCAAGTGAATAAAAAAAATAAAGTGAATAGAAAAACCTGATGAACAGAATAATCTGGTGAATATAATAGAATCAGGGGCATAGAAAGGGAATGGACTAACAATTCTCAGGGAGGGGGAAGGTGTGGGAGGTGCGGGAAGATACTGGACAAAAATCGTACACTTATGGATGAGGACAGTGGGGAGGGGGGGCGGGGTAAGGGCAGAGGATAGGGTGAGAACCGGGTAGAGGGAAGCTACAGGGGGAAAAAGAGGAACAATTATAATAATCTGAACAATAACGTTTTATTAAATTAAAAAAATATATTTCTTAGCTGTATCCCACTTTCGATTCCCAAACACAGACCTAATCTGAGCTGTTAAATTGAATTAGCCTCCATTCCTCTACTTAATTTCCTTTCAGTTCAAGCTAATAATTAAGAGAACCACCTTCTTAAATTAGTTTAATTAAAACCTTCTTTCTTTAATATCTAAAATAGCTCCTAGATGATTAAATAAAACACCTAATCTCAGATTCTGTGGGCTTTTATAGAAGGGCATTTGCTTAACCAACTTGTTCTAATATTTCCAATCAAGCAGCTCTCCTTGTCCCACCCCATAAATATCCTCTTTGCAACCCAGCTTCACCTAGCTCTACTCACTCACCTTATATTTCCTCTCTTTTTCTAATCACTAAACATGTATTCATCTCTGCACAGCTTAAATGAACTGCATCTGAAAGTTTTTTTAATTCTGTATTTTTTATTTTTGGAGTAACCTGAAATAACTTCCTTATTATTTCATCATGATATAACCTTCTAAATTTCTCTCTAGGTCTTTTGGAACCTGGGAACTAGAAACTGTGTCTAAGACAGCTCATTCTTTTTTTTTAAAAAAAAATTCCTTGAACCTGGGAAGTAAGAGCTTTCAGATGTTTGTAGTGGTAGATCTCTTTGTTTCTCAAAGCAAATGATAGCCAAGAGTTTAGTTGGTACTCTTACCTCTATTGCTCGAATTACTTTAGAAAGTTCTTTAATAAGATGTCCAGGTCTAACATTGTCTGGGATTTCAAAGGCATGTTCAGATACAAGCTGTATTTGGATTAACAAAGACAAAACAACCAAAATTATACTTTAATATGTAAAAAACTTACTAAGCCAATTTTTAGGTTCTCCAGATTTTATAGACACAGCTAAATAATAGTAAGCCAGGACTCAGACTGCATGTGGTTGGTGTGATACCATCTAAGGTATCTTTATTAAAAGTTCTTCTAAGGAGATCTCTATCAATATACAAAATCCTCTTAGATTGAGATAAAGATGGACTGGTCTCATAGTGAATTTTGCTTTATATTGAGTAGTAACCTGTACTCTAGACCTCAAAAGACTACTGTAATTAGTAAAATAACTAATTAAAACTAACAATTAATTCATAATACATAAGAATTTGTAAGGGTCCACCCAGGCACTGAAATAATCCAAGTCCACTGGCACAAGAAACGTGCAATGGAAGCATAAGGGAAGGAGATACCAACTCCAAAAGGAGATCTGGGACAACTCTTAGAGAAGGAGAAATTCAAATAACAACTAGACCATATTTTAGTGAAAATGGAAAGCTCCTGCTTGAACCCCGGCTTCCTTTCTTTCATTTTTCCCTAAATCTAGCAGAGGGATAAGAGCATTAGCTTTGCAATTGCAGGGACCTAGATTTAAATCCTACCTCCACAAGGTCTCTTGGGCAAGTTACTTAAATTCCTTGAACCTCAGCTTCCCCAATTGTAAATAGAGATTTTATCAGCACCCAGACTTAATATAGTTGCTTTGAAGATTAAATTAGTTTATGGATATGAGGACTAAGCACAGAGGCTGGCACTCAATGAGAGCTCAGTTAACTTATTATTAGTCTATATTTACATGTTCATTTACTAGTTAGTACCCTAGGTATACTTGAATTACTTTCTTTTCCAGCTTAAATACTGAGGTACTTAATTCTCACAGGAACATAAACCATTTGTATTGCTAAACATAAAATGATTGTATTGCTATACATAAAATGAAGGTTGTATTTAAAGCACGGTTTCAAGTCCTTCTACTGTGGCTACTCTTGCCACACAGCTTGAGGACGCTATTTCCCTAAACTTACCATATTAAAAATAATAATTATTTCACCAAAGAAAACTACTTACTTCTTTTTTCATCCACAATTTTAAAGCAGTATGCAGTGCTTTCACGCCCTGTACTAGGTAAGTCTGAGGCTGGAAACCATCTTCTCTCAGTTCTGTGGGGATGGAAGAAGCAGGGAAAGAAGTTAAGTGTTCCAAAGATAAATGAATCAACTTTACATTTTGAGCAACCAATAAATATCAAACTGCATAACTTCCAAATTAAATGAAAGGGAAAAGGTTAATAAACAACTGATTGAAAAAGAAAAAGAAAAAACAGAATTACATTAATTGTCATTGTACTAAATGCTCAAGTTAAAAGAAAGCTCACCAACATAATGCTGAGTAAAAAACAGGTCACAAAAAATGTCAGTATGAAGCTAGTCATATGATGTCCAGAAATTAAATGATTTTAGTTTATGACATAGTTGATAAAGCAGAACAAAGGATTATCATGAAGGTCAGGATAATAGGTTCTCTCTTGAAGGGAAGGAGAGGGTGCAATGGGAAAAATAAGGAGCATGACTAGGGTACTGGCAAGGCTGTTTCTGCTCACCAACAGTGACAGACTTATAATTTTTAAACTGTACAAGTATATGTGTAGACAATGTGTGATCCATACACTTCACTATGGGCATGAAATAATTCACCATTGTAAATACACACCTGCACCCACAAACCCAGTCTCTTCTGGGGTTTTTAACCAAATTGATTATTTAAAATTCATATAAAATACATTAGATGTGGTCTATAACTCAGGTAAACTGAAGCAAAAGTGAAAGATTTCTACTTCTGCCCTGTGACTAATTTACTTACATAAACCCCAAATTGGTCAGTGTTTTATTATTACTGACACTAACTTTAGTTAAGAGTTTCATACAACCCTCCCTCATTTAACCTACATATAAGCCTTTAACAGTCTAAAAGTTGGCAAATAACAGGCCACAATGTAAAGTTAAAAGGTCAGGGATTTAAGAACAATATAAGAGGGGGTAACAAGACCACCAATCCTGATTCCAGGATGAATGTGTAGGATTGTGGCACTGGTATAATGGTCCTTTGGCTCTTCCTCGTGGGATACACTAGTAATGCCAGCTATCCAGTTCTGATCTGGCAGATGAAATGAACACACTTTAAAACCTGACTTGCAAATACCCTTTTATACTAATCTTTTTTTTAATTTAATGTTTAGGATTATGTTTTTTTAACCAGATCTCAATAGTTCTGAACTCTCAATGGACTAAAATAAAGGCTAATCCATTCTCAGACTAAACAATCTGCTGTTTATGACTGCAAGAACAGCAAGATTTGATCTTTCAGATAAATTCTCAATTGGATTTCTCTAATCTGGAGGGTGCAGTTATTGGGTTTTATTTCCAGAAAACAAGAACATCTATAAGTGTTCTACTTGCATATGAGACTATGAACTTCAATGTCTAGAATTTTACTAGAAACAGTCCATTGTGACATTCCTGCAGCCACTGAAAACACTGGACGAGTCAGACTCAGGATAAGGAGTTGTTTCTGGAGCAGAGACTGATCTGGTACAGAGAGCACTTGTTCTTCCTCATCCATGGGCTCCTATCTCCATCACAGACATTTGCATCACCAACATCTCCCTGGATGCTGTGCTGCAGGTGTGGGATGGGGTTATTAGCCTTTCCTCCTAAAGATAGTGAGCCCTTTCATTGAGCAAAAAAGCCATAAATAAGTTTTCTCATTTGCCGGGCTGGTGTTGCTCAGTGGTTGAACAATGAGGTCATGGTTCGATTCAGTCAGGGCAAATGCCCAGGTTGCAGGCTTGATCCCCAGTGTGGGGCTTGCAGGAGGCAGCCAATCAATGATACTCTCTCATCATTGATGTTTCTATCTCCCTTTCTCTTCCTCTCTGCAATCAATAATTTTTTTAATTTTACTTTATCATTTAATTCTGTGCATGCTATCCTGGGAAGTAAGTTCTGGTTGTTTCTTTTCATTTCACCTTTTTTTCCTCATGTAACTTTTAAATGGAAAAAGAAATATTTGTACAATAGACTTTACTGTTTAACCTGCTTATATCTGTTTCTTCTGGATAATAGTAGCACTATTTGCAAATGGAATGGACAAATTAGACAACACAAAAACAGATGAACTGTATTCTCAAGGGCACAAATGAATGAAAAGCAAAAAAAAAAAAAGGATAAAAGAAAATGTGATATGCAATTTCCAATGTGACTGCTCAAAGATTTTTAAACCAAAAGATAAAACACCCAATCTGAAATTCCACATAAAAAAGGTAGCTTTCAAGTTTAAATAAATAAATAAGTAACAACCTCTCCTTCCCCCAGCAAAACCCCAAATATTTTTCTTCATCTAGATTCAGCCTGACATCAGTAGGTTTGGCCAGCATAGTGGGTATAAAAGATAATGGCACAGGCACTACCTCATTCTCTCAAGACATGAAAATTATGCCCTGGAATATTAAAAGCAAATATTTGGGAATATATATATATATATATATATATGCACACATACATACATACATATGTGTATATATATATACATACACACATATGTGTGTGTATATATATATACACACACATATACATACATACATACATGCCTAAGTGACCATTTGACCAGTAGCTATGATGCATATTGACCACCAGGGGCCATATCCTCAACACACAGGCATGGGAACATGGAACAGACTGATGAATCTCAGAAGGAAGAGGGGAGGGGGAGGGCGGGAAGAGATTAACCAAATATATGCATACTAGAGGCTCATTGCACAGATTCATGCACCAGTGGGGTCCATCAGCCTGGCCTGCTGGGACTGGGCTAAAAACAGCAGTCTGACATCCCCCGAGGGGTCCTGGATTGAGAGAGGGCACAGGCCAGGCTGAGGGACCCCATCAGTGCATGAATCCATGCACCGGGCCTCTAGTATTACATAATAATCTTGGCTTAAACTGCATTCTTGCAGGCGAGGCACTTTTACATGCCTGACAATGTGTATAGGCCACTAGAGTCCCAGGTGAAATGAATATTTTCAACATTATCTGTTCTGATGCACCTCTTCATATATGTGCTTTTAAAAATTGCAGTAGTCACCAACTGGTGGCCCACGGACCACTGGTGGTCTATGAGGTCTAAAAGGTTGTCAACCACTGGACTAGAGACTCTAATTTGTTAAAAAGGTTCTTGGCCAGGAGAAATCATGCATTTAAAAAAATAACATAGGAACAACAGCAACACCATACTAAAAAAGGGTTGCTATCACTGGCTTTTAATGATTTTACAAACAGCATGTATCATATCACACTGCAAGATGGACCTATTATTAATTACCTTTCAGGGTTTCCAGCAAGTTTTTGGCTACAAACCAACATATGGCTTCAAAGAAAGGGAATTTGAAAAGATCTGGTGTTTTTAGCCTTTTTTCCATCTCATAACACCTGAATAAACACAATTTAAGAAATTTAATATTTATATTAGCATTTCAAAGTTAAATGAAGGCAACCAACTTAAATAAGCAGGCTCTGACATGTAAGAACAATCAAGTACTGTATATTACATAATACAACATTTGAATAAGCCTGATTATGACCTTATCCAGGTCAGACCTTAACAAATTTAACAGTATACTGAAGAATTACATTGGTCTTCAAAAAGATCAGATCTTGGGATTCTTATCCTAGTCTTAATAGAAGGCATTTCATAAGGGTTCCATTATACCAAATAAGACAATATGTTTACAAGTCAACTCCATGTATTGAACAACCCACTCAGGTTTTCTTTAGTTTCTACCAAGTATTCAAGACCACACTTGCTGGTCAAGGGGAGGAGGAAGGAACACAGCTTGCCACAGTGTTCGTCTTCTGTGGGAGTCTTTGCAGCCATCCATACATCCAGGAGCCACTTTTCCTCTGGGGACAGCTCAGGTATACAGAAACAAGATTCACAGCTGGCAGTGTGGGAGCTGTCCTGACTTAAAGTTTCATGCCTGATAAGGGCCAGTACTTCATGTAGTAACTCCACAGACACATAACATCCAGGGTCCCCCTGGGCAAACCAAGTTATAAGATCACCACACTCAGGAAAGCCCAAACACTTGGCTTCCTACTAGGTATTCTAGTTCTCCCAGTCCTGATGTGGTTTATCAACCAGGAGTCATTTGACTGTAAGCAGTGCTGCCTAGTAACATTCTCCCTCCATAGGCTACCAGGGGTACAGAGTTAGCTAAAGCTCACCTTTTCACACAGAAGGGGAAAGAGCTGTTAATTCTTTCCCCACGTAAAATTACAGGTGTTCTGACAGACATCTGAACTTAGGGTTGCTTTTCTCCAGCACCGTAGTTATACCTGAGATTGACTAGATTTAGTTCATTTCCCTCACTGTAAAAACAGCCAAAGGAGAACCCATATATTTTTATGCAATTTTGGAAGTTGGGGAGATATTTAGTCTCAAGTTGAATAGTTTTTTAATTTTAGATTTAAAATGCATTAAGCTATCCTCCTGACAAAATTTTTAAGACACTACTTTTGTTAAAAGTTCCTATTCTTGCCCTAGCCAATTTGGCTCAGCAGATAGAGTGTCGGACTGCTGGCTGAAGGGGTCCCGGGTTTGATTGCAATTAAAGGTACATGCCCAGATTGCGGACTCGATCCCCAGTAGTGGTATGCAGGAGTCAGTGATCAATGATTCTCTCTCATCATTGATGCTTCTATCTCTCTCTCTCTCTCCATTCCTCTCTGGAATCAATAAAACTATTTTTTAATAGTTCCTGTTCTTAATAATTTCTCAGGGCCTACCGTCATGACATCTCAATTAAATATGTTGTTGAATTTAGTTTTTGAATCAACATCCTGTTTAAAAGAAAGGACAAAAGATCCTTTAAATACTGATAACACAAACCTGAGCTGCATGCCAATGTTAAGGTTGTGCAGAAAGTTCCCTCCAAAAGCCATACAGTCCTGAGAAGTGAGCACAGCATGAATCCACCCTGAAATGGTTAAAAGTATATTAGTCAGTAATTTCTCATTATGTAAAGCAAACAAATGTGATATCTACCTGTGAGATAAGAAACACAAAATATCAACATCAATTTACTTTATACTCCAGTGCTAGAAAAGTTAATGTCTATAAAAGCTATAGATTCATTCATTCCAATATTTAGTGAAGGCTTATTATATACCAGCTCTGTGCTGACTTTGATTAAACAAATGCATTGACCCAATTAGATAAAAAAAAAATCATGGTACAAGATAGGTGAAGGCTTTTGTGGTTGCTGCTGTTTTAGTTTAAAGGAAAAACAATCCAACTTAATATTAAAGATTTTACTCTGAGACAAGTCAAATCTGGTTAGAATGACACAAGCACATTACCATTAAGTGACCAGTGAGGCTGGCTAAGGACTTCACTTCCCTAGTATCTGAAATGAGTACTGGGGGACTAAGCAGAGGAGGATTAGTGGAACTCAACCGGGTACCTGCCTCCAAGAAGGAAAAGGTAGATTACCCACATTTCATTATGAAGGGTTTTGGTCCCATAAATATAAATGTTGGCAATCCAAATGATGTCTTATTTTACCATAAAAGTATTTTCAGAGAGAAACGTTTCTGAGAGATGACACCTAGCTTTTGAAAGAAATGTTCACAGCCTAAACACAGACTTCATGTAAGTATAAATAAATATATACATTTGCATGTAAAAATTAACTTGTTAAAACAGGTCTCATTTTTCATCTCTTAATCACTCACTGTGCCATGATATAGTATCAAAAAACTTCTCAAAGACTGACTTTCAAGTGGTGCTCTTTTGTGTGCTCAAAGGCACAAAACCTTAAGCTTGACCCTGAAATAACAAATTAGAAGTCTGTCAGCTACAATTCCTATAGATCAGTGGTTTTCATAAAGGCCATACTGGCAATAGAGGGCATTTGGAAAAGTTTGGGGGTTTCTTTTGATTGTTACAATGATTAAGTGGCACTCCAATTTGTGAGTGGGAGCCAGGGGTGCAAAATGCAGGTCAGTTCTACACAGTAAGAAATTTACACAGTAAGAAAATTACCTCAGGACTTCGGAATTTCTGCTGGGCATTCATTTAGTACAAAATCTGCCATGAACTGTCTGAGCCTAGAAACTATAACTCCATTATATATACTGATTGACCAATTATGATCACCTGATGTTTGTAGGCAAACAATCAGGTGGTCAAAACTCCATCATACGGGATATGAAAGCCAAAGGCCTGTTCGAACACCTTTGCTGTCTGGTTACCCAGATAAAACGTTTCCTATTCACCCAGGAACACAAGGATTGGACAGTCAACATTTGAAAAAAGTCATGTGGTTCGATGAATCACGTTTCCAGTTGCATCATGCAGATGGCAGAGTGAGAATTTTGCGTAAAAAGCATGAAAGCATGCACCCCACATGCATGAGTATATAACCCTTCAAGCTGATGGGGGCAGTGTTACGGTTTGGGGCAAGTTTTCCTGGCATGATCTGGGCCCTTTAATTAGTGTGGAATAACGTCTGAATAGCACAACATACCTAAGTATCATTGCTGATCAAGTTCATCCTATCATGTTGATGGCGTATCCCAATCTAGAATACAGTGTGTCATGCCCCGGTGCTCGTATTGTGCAAGAGTGGTTTCAAGAACATGAGGGAGACTTTACCTTGCTTAGGTGACCCCACAATCACCAGATATCAATCTAATTGAGCATTTGTGGGACAAAGTTAAAAGAGCCATCAGGCAGCCGATTCCACAACCATCAAATCTCACAGAACTGGACAGTGCTATTCATCAAGCATGGTGTCAGATTCCTCCCCTCACCTTTCAACATCTCGTAGAGTCAATGACAAGAAGAATCGTCTCAGTATTGAAGGCAAAAGGTGGCCCAACAAAGTACTGATGGAGTGATCATAATTATCTGGCCCCTCAGTGTATATATCTATCTATACATCTATATATCTATATGTATAAAAGCCTAAGTGACCGTCACAACCGAAACAACAGAACGGACAACCAAACAGACTGTGTGGGGCAACCAGGCCAGCAGGGGGGTTAGTGAAGGATGACCAAACAACTGAGCAGCAGGCTGCATGAGGCAATTAGGCTGGCAGGGGGGTTAGTGAGGGGCAACCATATGACTGAGCAGCAGGCTGTGTGGGGCAACCAGGCCGACAGTGGGGGCAGTTGGGGATCAGGCAGTCAGACATCCCCCGAGGGGTCCCAGATTAGTGTGTGTGCAGGCTGGGCTGAGAGGACCCCCCCCCCCATCCCATGCATAAATTTCATGCACCAGGCCTCTAGTATATACACTGAGTGGCCATATTACTATGATCTCTGAACATATAATAATCTGGCCATTCAGTGTGTGTGTGTGTGTGTGTGTGTGTGTGTGTGTGTGTGTGTATGAATCGTGCATGGGTGGGGTCTGGCAAGCCTGGCCAGGAGGAGGGGACATGGGTGGTTGGCTGGCCTGCCTGCTGGTCAAACTCCTGGTCAAGGGGACAATTTGCATATTAGCCTTTTATTATATAAGAAGATATACACTGAGTGGCCAATTATTAGGATAATTGGCCACTCAGTGTATATAAAACCCTAATATGCAAATAGACCAAACGGCAGAACCGAACAGGGTGCTGACCACCAGGGACACACATGGAACATGGCAGGCATCAGCCACGGAAGATGGTAGAACCTGTGAGCAGGGGTGCCCAACCAAGGCAGGGCACTGGTTGCTGTCATCGGGGTGAGCCTCTGGTGGTTATTGAAAATTCTTTGCTCCCATACGCTGCTGTCCCACCTGGCACTCACACCTGCTGCCAGTGCCCAGCGCCAGCCCTGATCACTTGGTGCCATCAGCGGGTGTGAGCAGCCCCCCAGGGCTTCTTCACCTCAAAATGACATGCTTGATAATGATACTTGAGCTGCAGCTAAGGCTGGTACTCAATTCCTTCCTCAGGTCCCTCAAAACATACTCCTAACTGTCCCAGTAAAAAGCCCAGACTCACTGCTGGCTTGGCCTTTCATAGCAATGTAGAACTGACCAAAGAAAACCTCAACAATTTTTTTTAATTTTTTGCAAAGGACATTATTAAGGAAGTAAAAAGACAACCCACAGAATAGGAGAAAATATTTGCAAATTATATGTCTGATAAGGGTATAATATACAGAATACAGTATGTAAAGAATGCTTCTAACTCAACAATAAAAGACAACCTAACTTAAAAGTGGGCAAAGGATTTCAATAAGCATTTTTCCAAATAGATATTCAAATGGCCAATAAGCACAAGAAAAATGCTCATACCCATGAAGGAAATATAAATCAAAACCACAGTGAGATACCACTACTTCATACCCACTAAAATGTCAAAAACAAAAAAAGGTAATTACAGTGTTGGTGAGGATGTAGAGAAATGGAAAACACTGTACATTGCTGGTGGGAGTGAAAATGGTGTAGCCATTTGGAAAACAGTTTGGCAGTTCCTCAAAAAGTTAAATGTCATTCAACCATATGGCCGAATAATTCCGTACTAGGTATATAAACAAGGGAAATGAAATACTTCACATGAAACTTTTACACATGAGTTCAAAAGCAGCACAACGTATAATAGCCAAAAGGTGAAAACAATCCAAATGTCTATCAACTAATGAATGGATAAATGAAATGTGATGTATCTGTACAATGGAATATTAATCAGCCATAAAAGGTAGTGAAGTACTGCCCAGCCGGCATGGCTCAGTGACTGAACATTGACCTATGAGCAAGGAGGTCACAGTTCAATTCCCAGTCAGGGCACATGCCTGGGTTGTGGGCTCGATCACTAGTGGGGAGCATGCAAGAAGCAGCCAATCAATGATTTTCTCTTATTATTGATGCTTCTATCGCCCTCTCCCTCTCCTTTCCTTTCCGAAATCAATATATATATATACACACACATACATACACATATACACATACACATATACACATACACACACACACACTAGTGGCCCGGTGCATGAAATTTGTGCATGGAGGGGGGCTTCCCTCAGCCCAGCCTGCATCCTCTCCAATCAGAAACCCCTTTGGGGATGTCTGACTGTTGGCAGTCGGACATCCCTCTCACATCGCAATCTAGGAACACTGGCTCCTAACTGCTCACTGGCCTGCCTGTGTGATTGCCCCTAACCATCTCTACCTGCCTGCGGGGCTCCGGCCTGGGGAGTGGACACTGCGCTGGCGGTCCTGGCCAACCCGTGGTGCCCGTTCCGTCCCTCCGCAGAGGTCCTGCCTCAGCCCCGCCCCCTGCTCCTGATTGACTGGCAGCATAGTGAAGGTATGGTCAAATTTGCATATTACTCTTTTATTAGATAAGACATATATATATATAAATATATATATATATAAAGTAATGAAATATTCATACATGCAATAAGGATGAGCCAAGTAAACAATATGCTAATGAGGAAGCTAGATACAGCCCTGGTTGGTAAGGCTCAGTGGACAGAGCATTGGCTTGCAGACTGAAGGGTCCGGTCGGGTTCAATTCTGGTCAGAGGCACATGCTCAGGTTGCGGGCTCAATCCCAGTGTGAGGAATGCAGAAGGCAGCCAATCAATGATTCTCTCTCATCATTGATGTTTGTGTTGCTCTCTCTCTCTCACTTCCTCTCTGAACTCAACAACAAAAAATAATTTTTTTAAAAAAGAAGCTAGATACAAAAGGCCACATATTCTACATATATGCATGATATGTCCAGACTAAGCAAATCCAGAGACTGAAAGTACCTAGTAGTTGCCAGAGGCTCAAAGACAAGGGAATGGAGATGTGACTCTTAACTAATATGGGGCTTCCTTTGAGGTGATGAAATTAGAATTAGATGGTGGTAAAGTTGCACAACCTTATTAATCTAATAAAAACCACTGAATTGTACACTTTAAAGGATGAATATTATAGTCTGTAAACTTCATCTGAACAAAAAGCAAAATGATGAAAAATGACATAAAACACCACAAAGTCCTGCAAAGCTACTTTCCAAACATGTTGAAGCCAGAGTTTCTCATTAAAAGCTGACTTTATGTGACTGAGTATCAACAATGGGCAGCAGGGATGGAATTAAAACCTTACCTGTAGGAACAAATAAGGTATGTCCCTGCTTTACCACACATTTGTAGCATTTATCCACCTTATCTCCAAAAAACACTTCACTCTGGGTCACAGATGAACTCCAAGACTCATAGAGTGCCAAATTTTCATCTGTTGGCTTTATCAAATAAAAAATCTTCTCACCCTAAAAGGAAGTATTGCACAGTTATTAAAAAGAAAAAGCCATTCTTAGGATGGCCTACATTGATTCAATTTCCCAATACAATTACCTAAATTTAATAAGATAATTATTACATTTTTAGGCACAAAAAGACATACTACACATACCTTATCAATAGCTATTGCCCTTACCAAGCATCTTCACAAGAGCTAAAGTTCCTGCTACCAAATATGACAAGGAGTCAATAAAGTAGCATTTGAGAAATAGTTATGAGAAGGTAAAAAAAATCACAAACATCATACTGATCTCATTTTCAAGGTATAGAAGTAAATACGCGTTAATAAACCCCAGGTTACAGAGAGTCATTTCTGAAATTTTGCCCTTTCTCCTGATTACTTTTAAAGGCCTGCAAATCAACTTCCTTTAATGAACTAACCCTTGGCTTTCTCATGGAGAAAAGAAATAGGAGCTCAAGGACACGGCATCATATACTATAGTACATAGCACTGCTGTTGCACAGGCATTTAATATAGACAAAGATTTGGTTCTAGATCAGCACTGCCCAACACAATGTACTATGATGATGAAAATGTCTTGTATCTATACTATCCAATACAACAGTCATAGCCACATATGGCTACTGTGATAAGTCAGGAAAGCCATAAAATACTAATTCATAAAATACTAATTTAAAATTAAATTCATTTGTACTAAAATTCAGTTCCTCCAGTGAGGAACTGAACTTTCAATTATATTAAATTTTAACTATTTAAAATTTAGCCACATGTGGCTAGTAGCTCCTATGAATATAGTACCAGATAAAACAAGGTGAATATACCAGTAAGCTGCCAAGAAGAATTAGTATTTCATGGACCTTCCTGACTTATTCAACTAGCTGTTTTAGCCTAATCTTGAGGTCAGAAGCAATTACTATTACTGTAATTTTGCTACTTCTCAGATATTAATATCGGGATTAAGTTATAATTGGTGAGGAAGAGACAAAAGGCTACAAGAGACCAACTTATAAGATAATGGCTCAAAAAAGGGAATCTAAATATAAATTAGGAACTCATAGCTCCTTTATTGCTTGGGATTTAAAAAATCATAACATTTAAAGGTAAAGTGACAGATCCCACTTAAAAAGTACAAATACTTCCCTCTTTAAAATGTCATTTTCAGCAAATGAATGCACCCCTGGTAAAACAGGACTACTAGTATATATTTTTATCAATAAGAGAACAAAGAAATACCCCAATCTTACCCAGAGGACATGGTACCAAACTGAAGTTCCACCAAAGTCAATGTGGAAATCTGTGTAGCTGTCTTGAACTCCCATTAAGCAGTATTTCTGAACAAATGGCTTGGGAAAGACTGAATCATCTGGCCAATAATTTTCCACCCAGGAAAGTTTTCTGGCTATGTCAGGGACCTCCACCAATTCAGACATCCTTTAAAAAACAAACACACGCGCGCGAGCACACACACACACACACACCACACAAATTAAAACTTCTTAAAATGGCATCTCCCATCTCAACCCAAACCAAGAGATTTAACTGGAAATCAAAATTAATAACAATACTTCAAGTTTAAAATCCATTGTATTTCTAAATATTCTCCGAGGATGCCAAAGCAATATTTAAAACATTGCTCTTACTGGAGTACTTAAGAAGTCACAATTATGTTTCTTACTAAAATAAATTTAGCATTTAACTACATTTAGCTAACACTCAGAAGGCTAACCCAAAATGTCCAGAACTACTCACTTTGTATCTGAAAATTCAAGGCTGATCACATTTAACACTTTTGGTCTGTTAGGATTCATGAAGTATTTAACATAATTGTGAAGTGTCATTTTGCTGTCTGCCTGCCTTGCCACATCAATGACATCTATCACTTTGTCACCACCTGCAGAAAAAAGTTACAGTCTTATTATTGGGCTTAAAAGTTACATCAATAGAACCCTAAACAAAAATATATAGTTTAGACAAAGAGTCTTCCTATATCCTTAATTTTTAAATCCAACTGGAACTTCTGAAAAGGAGGATGGTTTTTGAAGGAAGGAAAGTAATTAAGACAGAGCTGCATAATTTATACTGAATGTGAAAACTTGTATATTTACATATGCCAGTGGTTTCTTATGCGCAGCTCACAATACAAAAATGCACTAGACTGGTTTGTAGAAATTGCCATATGCTCTGAGTTTCATTTCTTCATGCCTAAAATGAGGGGGACTGCCTTTTCCCTTCTACCTCTGTAACACCTAACATTCTAAGTCTACCATTTAGAAAAACTGATCAGTCACTGGGGGACAAGTTACCTATGACAATTTCTCCCTGCCTGGTAGTCTTCTCTTCTAATATCCTGCTTCAAGAAAATATTAGTAGTTATGAAGCAAAAATCAGTCATATTAGTGTCTGTGGAATGAGTTCCCAATTGGGATAAATTTTACAAATTTCCTGTAAAATCATGAGGTGTTGCTTGCACACTGCATCGTCACCCTGGGAAACAATCAATATTACTATGTCCTACAGGATATTGTAAATATAGCAAAGCTTTGCCTATCTGAAATAGAACACACATACATTCCATTTTTTATTTTAAAGTAATTTTATATATGTTAAAAACCTAGTAAACTTTACTTAATACTTAGAAGGCAAGATAATTCTATTAAATGTCTTGTACTAAAAAGTTAACTATCAAATAGTTTGAATATTTTTCCCCTCTACTTAAATTACACTATATTTACTTTACAGTGCTAAGTAGGCAAACAGATTTAAGTTAAACCTCAGCTTCAACCCCTAACTTATCAAAGTAATGCCATTTAATTGAGTCTCCTCTCTGAAACAGTTATCACTGAGCACCGTCAAACTGAAGGCTCAATAAAAGGACAAGTTCTCATACATAATGTACTACAGTGGATGTGTAGTTTTGAGTCAAGTTAAATTTAAGATATAATCCTCAAATAATATCTGTCTATTGCTGACAAGGAATGAGATCTACATGTAGTCACTTAATCTATGAATACCATGATGAGAATAAATAACTAAAATATCAACAGATGAATTATTTTCCCTTTGTTCCTTATGCCTTTATGGGCCTCAAAATAACAAACTAGGTCCAGACATCATTAAATGGCAATATCACCAAGTCATAAATATAAAAACAGGTTTGAAAATATCTCTTCTTGCACCTGAATCCAATCCTGAGGCGTAAATCCAATCCAGTTCCCCAATGTCTTTTTCCCAGTATCTGAAGCTACCCATCAGTAATAGTTTTTCCTAGCAAGTACCAGAAAATCTGATGACACAAAAAAAGCAGCAGGGTGAATCTCAGGAAATAAAGAATATGCAAAATATTTCATTCTGTTTTTTTTCACAATGGTAAATCTGCTGAGAAAAAAATAGTTTACAACATAGGTGATACTGAATTGCACCTTTCCTGATCAAGGAAACTAAACTAAATCTATTTTCATTCAAGTTTTAATATTGTTAGGACAATATCATTTTTATTTTTACCATGTATTCACAAGTACATAAAGGAATCAAGTTCGTACCTACATGACGTTCCACATCCATAACAGAAAACGTAGCTGCAGGGAGCCTGAGTCCTAGGTCATCTAACTTGGGGACCATGATAGGGACCTCAAATCCATGTTTCTCCAGATATCTCTGTGTCAGCTGGCTGCCATGCATTTTCACAATGATCTCATCGGCACTAAGGAAAATGTAAGAGTAAAATGTCATCTTTGTTAAGTTTAATTTAAAAATAACTCTGGTAATGAGTTAATTCATATGCTATATTATTATCTTATTGTATATCAGTGGTTCTCAACCTATTATACCTGATTCCTGTTTTAAGAACAAACATGTGTTTTTTATAACGTCCCTTTTAAAATAAAATTTATAATTATACCAATACATATAATTGAAAATATATCCTATCCTATATAATAAAAGCCTAATATGCTAAGTGTCCAGTTGACTGGTCAGATGTTCAACCAATCAAACGTAATATGTTAATGACATGCTAAGGCCGCTCAACTGCTCACTACGATGTGCATTGACCACTAGGGGGTAGATAGTTGACTGGTCAACCAGTCACTGTGGCATGCACTGACCACCAGGAGGCAGATGCTCCAACTGATAGGTTAGCTTGCTGCTGCAGTCCAGCTGATCAGGACTGAGTGAGACGAGCTGGACATGCCCTGGAGCCTTCCCACAGTCCCCCTTTGGCTGGCCTGCATCTCTCCCTGGCCCCAATCATGCACCAGTGGGGTCCCTTGGCATGGCCTGCGCCCTCTCGCAATATGGGACTCCTCAGGGAATGTTAGCCAATTTTAGCCCAATCCCACAGGCCAGGCCGAGGGACGCCACTGGTGTACGAATTCATGCACTGGGGCTCTAGTCTTAGATAATAATAGACAAACATGTAAAGTGACCGTACCTCTGCTACACCACCAGCCAATCAGGAGTGATATGCAAATCAGCCCAATAAATATGGTGGTAAATTTGCATACACAAGCATTGAGTGACAAGAGAGGGTGGGACTCGAGCATTCTACCCCACTCCCAGTGTCTCAGGGCCTCTGGACAGCGTAGGAAGGTGGGATTGGAGCAGAATGTGGGGGCTCCCGTAGAGGAAAGAGGCAGCTCTGGGGCCTGAGCAGAAAGGGGCTGGGCCGGAGTGGAAAGGTGGTCCTGGCAGCCAGCAAAAGGAAAGCCCATTCTAGCACGAATCTTCATGCAACAGGCTTCTAGTATTATATAAAACTAGAGGCCCAATGCACGAAATTTGTGCACTGGGGGGAGGGGTTCCCTCAGCCCAACTTGCCCCCTCTCACATACTGGGAGCCCTCAGAGGATGTCCTACTGACAGCTCACCCCCTGCCTGACCAAGGCTTTCGTCCTTGGGCAGGGGACCTCGGCCAAGGGACCTCAGCCAATGATCACCCTGCAATCCAGCTGATCGCTGAGACCCCAGCCAGCAGTAGGCTGTGATCCAGCTGATCACTGGGGCCCAGCCCAGCCCAGCCCCAGCCCAAGCCCGCCCCAAGGCCAGGGGAAAAAGCCTCTTGGAAGAGGCTTCCCTCCCACCCCCCACCAGCCTTGGGAACCCAGCAGATCGCCCTGCCATGGGGCCAATCTGCTGACTGGCCCCACCCCAGCTTCTGCCCAAGCCCTCCCCAAGGCCAGAAAAAAACCTCACCAGAGGCTTTGGGAACCCAGTGATTGCCCTACCATGGGCAGCAGCCATCTTGGTTGGGTGTTAATTTGCATATCTCTCCTGATTGGCTGGTGGGCGTGGCTTGTGGGTGTGGTTTATTTGTGTAACAAGGGTATTGTCAATTTGCTTATTACTCTTTTATTAGATAGGATGCCTTAAGTATAAGAGGAAAAGATAATTAATAATAAAATATGTATTTCAGCATATAAATGTTTACATAAGCTATAGTAAAAGAGATAATAGAATAATATGATATGGATTCCAGAATGGTGGTGGAGTAAATGAAAGCTATACCAACACTCTCCCAGGACCAAACTGAAAATACAACTAAAATACAGAAGAACCACTCTGAAAAATCAACTGAAGACTAGCTGGAGAGAACCCTGATAACCAAAGATGGAAAGTGGAGACCACATAAAGATTGGTAGGAAATGCAGAGGCACAAAAGGGCTGCCCAGGCTCCCACAGGGAGCAATTGAAGTTCTGAAGAGGTATCTCAGCATTGTGAGGGGTTCCCACTAAGAACTCTTGGGTCTTTTTATTATTATTATTAATTAATTTGAGAGGAAGGGAGAGGGAGTGAGAGATAGAAACATCAATGATGAACCAACACTCTATCCACTGAGCCAAACTGGCGAGGGCAGAACTCTGGGGTCTTTAACCCCAAGTTGGGCTCCCCATCCCAGACAACCAGAACTGAGAAAGGTGCCCACAGAACATCTGGCTGTGAAAAGCAGTAGGGTTGCTGTCTGCCAGCAAGAGAATGCTGGAAATGCAGGCACCCTCTTAAAGAGCCAATGTACAAAATTTTGTGTTTAGTCACTCACCTTGGGATCCAGCAGAGGGAAGGTAGAGTGGACTGAAGCTGTATGAACAATAGCCAGGATTGGGGGCTCTGGGTTTGGAGATTAGAGGGCAGCCACCCCAGTTTCCTGTACAGAGTCATTTCCTTATACTGTGGAGAACATATATCTCTAGCTGCAGACCTTTGCTATTCAGAAGGTTTTTGCCTGGGGGGAAGGCAGTTGCCCCACCCTGTTGGAAGACCTCTTACCCTACCCTGTGATCTAAGGCTAATAAGTCTGTCAATGGGACTGCAAGCAGAAAGTCTCTGGATGCTTTGAGTCTAATCCCGAGATTAGGAAAAGCCTACCCTGGTGAACATTTTGGTTCTTTCCAAAGGCACCCAGCCCCAGCAGAGGAAGTCACAAGCTGTGTATTGCCGATAGCTCTAAACAGAATACTCAGGGACAATCATGAGCAGTACCTGACATTGTCCTGCACTAGTGATTGGGAGTCATAACAGATCTACATAATACAGAGAAGCAAACCTAAACAAGTAGCCATAATGGGGAGATAAAAAACATGCAAATGAAAGAACAAGATAATTCCCCAGGAGAAGAAATAAATGAAATAGAAATAAGAAATTCATCAGACATAAAGTTCAAAATAATGATGACAAGGATGTTCAACAGCATGAGAAAAGATAGTAATTATGAAGAATGACATAGCACTAATAAAGAACACAGTGGAGGGAATACACAGCAGATTAGGGGAAGCCAAGGATCAGACCAGCAAATTAGAAGATGGGTTAGAAAAAGAATTACTCATTCAGAGAACCAAAAAGAAAAAACAATTTAAAAAACAGGACAGTTTAAGGGAGTTATGGGACAACATGAAACTTAACAATATTTGCATAATAGGTATGCCAAAAGAGGCAGAAAGTGAGCAAGAGATAGAGAATGTGTTTGAAGAAATAATGGCAGGAGAGTTCCCTAACCTGGTGAAGGAAAAAGTCATACAAGTTTAGGAGGCATAGAGAGTCGCAAGCAAAAAGAACCCAAACAGGCCCACAACCAGTCACATCATAATTAAAATGCCAAAAATTAAAGACAAAGAGAAAAACTTAAAAACAGCAGGAGAAAAGCAATTTGTTACCTACAAAGAAGCTCTCATAAGCCTGGCAGCTCATTTCTCATCAGAAACTCTATAGGCCTGAGGTATTCAAGGTAATAAAAATTAAGGATCTGAAACTAAGATTACTACATCCAACAAAGCTATCATTCAAAATAGATGGTGAAATAAAGAGCTTTCCAGACAAAAAAATGCTTAAAGGAGTTTATCACTACCAAATCAGCACTGCAAGAAATGCTAAAGGGACTGCTATAATGAGAAGAAAGAGAGAGAAACACAGGCATAAAGAACTAAAGTGGCAATAAATTAGTACCTATCAATAACTTTAAATGTTATTATTAAATGCTCCAATCAAAAGACATAAGGTAGCTGAATGGATACAAAACATGAACCAATTATATGCTGTCTACAAGAGACCCACCTCAGAACAAAAGATTCACACAAGATGGAAGGTGGAGGGATGGGAAAAAATTGACATGCAAATGGAAATTAAAAAACAACAACAACAAAAAAACCCTAGGGTACCAATACTCGTATCTGACAAAATGGACTTCAAAATGAAGATCATCATACTAGACAATAGAAGTCATTACATAATATTAAAGAGATAAATCCACCAAGAGGATATAAGCTTGGTAAACATATATGCACCTTATATAGGAGCACCTAAATATACAAAAAAATCTTCTAGAGGACTTTAAGGGAGAGATCGACCACAATACAGTCATAGTAGGGGACTTTTAACACCACTGACTTCACTGGATGAATCTTCCAGACAAAAAATTAACAAGGAAACAGACTCTAAATGACACAATGGATTAGATGGGTTTAACAGACATCTATGGGACAATTCACTCCAAAGCTGTAGCATATACATTCTTCTCAAGTGCACATGGGTAATTCTTAAAGACAGATTAGGATACAAAAACAAATTATCTACACATTCAAGAAGATTGAAATCATATTAAGCATCTTCTCCAATCACAGTGGAATAAAATTAGAAATCAACTACAGTAAAAACATTCGAACACATAGAGGCTAAATAGCATAGTATTAAACAACTAGTGGCCTGGTGCACAAATTTCGTGCACACAGGGATTGGGGGTGGGGTTGTCTCTTAGTCCGGCCTGAATCCTCTCCAATCTGAGATCCCTGTGGGATCGGGCCTAAACTGGCACTTGGACAACTCCCTTGCAATCCGCTCCTAACCACTCACCTGCCTGTTTGATGACCCCTAACCACTCTGCTTGCTAACCACTCTGCAACTGGTCCCCTCTGCCAGCCTGCTCGGTCCCAACTGTCCCCCCACCATCAGCCTGATCACCCTCAAATGCCTACCCCTCCTGGCCTTCGTGCACACACCAGTGATCTGGAACCCCTGTGCTTGCGCCCTTCATGATCTCGGACCCTTGGCGCCCATGGCAATGCATGGCGGTGGCCGGCCTTCCCGCTGTGCCTCCACGCGGCCTAGGGAACTGGCACCACAGGCTTGCTGGGACCACCAGCGCAGCATCGGCTCCCCAGGCCCATGGTGCTCCTTCCCCAGGTCGTGCAGAGGTGGTGGGAGAGGCAGGATTGCGCACTGCGCGGCCCTGCCCCCCGCTCCTGATTGGCTGGTAGCATAGCCAATCAGGAGCCAAGGTACAGTCACATTTGCATGTTTATCTTTTATTAGATAGGATGAATGGCTTACCAATGAGATTAAGAAAGAAATCAAAAACTTCCTGAAAATGAACACACAACAACCTCAAATCTATAGGTCACAGTTAAAGCAGTCCTGAGAGGAAAGTTCATAGAACTACTATATGAAAAATTAATAACAAGAAAAATAATAAACTATTTAACCCTACAACTTAAAGAATTAGAATCAGAAAAATAAGAAAAGCCCAGAATAAGTAGAAGGAAGGAAATAATAACAATCAGAGCAAAAATAAATGACAGAAGCTAAAAAAAAAATAGCATCAATTAAACAAAGAACTGGTTCTTTGAAAAGATAAACAAGATTAATGAACCATTAACCAGGTTCATCAAGAAACAAAGAGAGGGCAGAAAGGGACCAAGATGGTGGCATAGATAAACACCTATCTTGCTGCTCCACACAACAACTTCAAAACTACAACTTAACGACAGAACAAACATCATCCAGAATCACTGGAAAGCTGGCTGAGTGAAACTTCCACAAATAAAAGTAAAGATAGGACACTGTAACTCAGAGGAGCGGTGGAGGGTAGCAGTGGAGGGCAGCGGTGAAGATACGCGGTGGGCAGCTGCAAGACAAAGGCGTCCCACTGCACCGATTCCCCAGTTCCAGGTGAGGTCCGGGAACCCAAACTCATACGGGGTAAAACTGGACAGTAGGGAAGCACGCTGAAACTCGGGCACTGCAAAGGTCTGTGAGCTTGTGGAGGGGGCAAGCTTGGGGAGAGTGCGAGTAAACTTGGGAACAACAGAAGGTGCACAAGCGCTTAGAGAGGACTTGTGACTTGCTCTCTCGTTTGGGAAACTACTGGACTACATTGTTTTACAACCTGGGTGAGATTTTGGGGGCGCAGACTCATTTGGGGAGAGGCTAAATTTCCTGGCAGTGGGTAGAGCTCAGCGGCAGCTTTCTCTCAGAGGTGTTTGCAGCCATTACCACCTGGCACAGAGACCCAGGTGTTGCATAGGGCGGAGCTGATGCTGCCTGCTCAGCCTGGAGACTCCACCCATCCATCCTGAGCACAGCTGACCCTCACAGCCAATTGGCCTGGAGGTCAAACCCTCCTAGTGCTAACAACAATAATCTAGGCTTATCTTCAACAAGACTGTGCAACCCATTAAAGGGCTGCAGCAAGAGTATCCACCTCAGGTAACTGGGGAGGCTGAGCCATTGTCCCTTAGAGGATATCTACCACACAAAGCTAATCAAAAACTCAGGAAAGCAGCCACCATGCAGAGACATGGAAAGAAATTCGATGTGAAAGAAATGGAGGGGAAAAAACGACTGGACATAAGAGTTCAAAACCACGGTTATAAGGTTTTTCAAGAGGCACCTAGAAAAGGCCCATGAACTTAATGAGACCTACAAGGAAATGAACAAGACCTATGAGGAAATGAACAAGACCTATGAGGATATGAAAAAGAACCAACCAGAAATTAAGCATACACTGATTGAAATAAAAAATATTATACAAAGTCTTAAAAGCAATCTAGAGGACTGCAAGAATCAAGTCAAAGATTTGAAATACAAAGAGGCAAAATCCACTCAGCCAGAAAAGCAAGAAGCCAAAAGAACCCAAAAAATTGAAGATAGTGTAAGGGGCCTCTGGGACAACCTCAAGCATACCAACATCCGAATTATAGGGGTTCCAGAAAAAGAGAGCAAGAAAATGAAAACCTATTTGAAGAAATAGTGATTGAAAACTTCCCCAACTTTGTGAAAGAAATTGACTTAAAAGTCCAAGAAGCACACAGAACCCCAAACTATAGGAATCCAAAGAGGACCACACCAAGACACATCATAATTAAAATGCCAAGAGCAAAAGACAGAGAGAGAATATTAAAAGTAGCAAGAGAATGCCCTAACCAGTTTGGCTCAATGGATAGAGTGCCAGCCTGTGGATTGAAAGGTCCCGAGTTCGATTCTGGTCAAGGGCATGTACTTTGGTTGCGGACACATCCCCAGTCGGGGGTGTGCAGGAGGCAGCTGATCGATGTTTCTCTCTCATCGATGTTTCTAACTTTCTATCCCTCTCCCCTCCTCTCTGTAAATAAATAGATAGATAGATAGATAGATATAGATATAGATATAGATATAGATATATAGATATAGATATAGATATAGATATAGATAGATAAAAGTAGCAAGAGAAAACACTTAGTTACCTATAAGGGAGCACCCATACGATTGACAGTGGATTTCTCAACAGAAACTATGCAGACCAGACGGGAGTGGCAAGAAATACTCAAAATGATGAATAGCAGGAATCTACAACCAAGATTACTCTACCTAGCAAAGCTATCATTCAGAATTGAAGGTCAGATAAAGTGCTTCGCAGATAAGAAAAAGCTAAAAGAGTTCATCACCACCAAACCAATATTGTATGAAATGCTGAAAGATATTCCTTAAGAAGAGGAAGGAAAAAAAAGGTAAAAATAAAAATTATGAACAACAAATATACATCTATCAACAAATGAATCTAAAAATCAAGAGAATTAAAAAATCTGATGAACAGGATAAACTGGTGAATATAACAGAATCATGGGCATAGAGAGGGAATGGACTGACAATTCTTGGGGAGAAAAGAGGTGTAGGAGGTGCAGCAAGAGACTGGACAAAAATCACGCACCTATGGGAGAGGACAGTGCGGGGGAGGTGAGGGTGGAGGATGGGATGGGTACCGGGTGGAGGGGAGCTACAAGGGAAAAAAGGGGGAACAAGGTAATTAATAAAATGAACAACAAAGATTAAATTCAAAAAGGAAAAGAAAAAAAGAAACAAAGAGAGAGAATCCAAATAAATAAAATCAGAAACAAAAGTGGAGAAATAACCATTGACAGCACAGAAATACAAAGGATTGTAAGGAATTACTATGAATAAGAGACAAGCTGGACAAAGTGGATAAAATGGACAAATTCCTAAAAAAATACAATCTTCCAAAACTCAATCAGGAAAAATTATAAAACCAGAATAGACCAATGACAACTGATGAAATAAAAACAGTAATAAAAAAAAATCTCCCAACATACAAAAGTCCTGATCCAAACAGCTTCCCAGGGGAGTTTTACCGAACACTTAAAGAACTAACATCTATATTCCTCAAACTATTCCAAAAAATTCAAGAGGAAGGAACACTTCCAAGCTCTTTTTATGAGGCTAGCATGATCCCAATTACAAAACCAAATAAAAACATTACAAAGACAGAGAACAGGCCAATATTCCTGATGAATATAAATGCTGAAATCCTCAACAAAATATTAGCAAATCTGACCCAGCAATATATTTAAAAGATCATACAGCATGACCAAGTGGGATTTATTTCAGGGATGCAAGGCTGGTACAATATTCACAAATCAATAAACATGATACATCACATAAACAAACTGAAAGACAACACATAAATCATATCAATAGACACAGAGAAAGTATTGGACAAAAATCCAACACCCATTTTTGATAAAAAGTCTCAGCAAAGTGGGAACAGAGGAGTCATATCTCAACATAATAAATGCCATATATGACAAACTTATAGCCAACATCATACTCAATGGGCAAAAACTAAAACTATTTCCCCTAAGAACAGGAACAAGACAGAGATGTCTGCTTTCACCATTCTTATTCAACATATTACTGGAAGTCCTAGCAACAGCGATAAGACAAGCAGCAGCAATAAAAGCATCCATATTAAAAAGAAGGAATTAAAACCCTCATTATTTACAGATGGCATGATATTGTACATAGAAAACCCCAAAGACTCCACCAAAAAACTACTAGGTTTAATAAAGGAATTTGGCAATGTAGCAAAATTAGGACCCAGAAATCGACAGCATTTTATACACCAATAATGAATTTTCAGAATTTTCAAACAATCCCATTTGCCACTACAACAAAAATATTAAGATACTGCCCTGACAGGTTTGACTCAGTGGATAGAGCATCGGCCTGCGATCCCAGGTTCGATTCCGGTCAAGGGCATGTACCTTGGTTGCAGGTACATCCCCAGTAGGGGGTGTGCAGGAGGCAGCTGATTGATGTTTCTCTCTCCTCGATGTTTCTAACTCTCTATCCCTCTCCCTTCCTCTCTGTAAAAAAAAATCAATAAAATATACCAAAAAAATATTAAGACACTTAGTAATACATTTAACCAAGGTAGTAAAATACTTGTACTTGGAAAACTACAAGATGTTTTAAAAAATAGACAGAATATATAAACAAGCGGAAGAATAGACCATGTTCATGGATTGGTAGAATTAACATCATAAAATGTACATACTACCCAAGGCAATCTACAGATTCAATGCAATTCCTATTAAAATAACAATAGCCTATTTCACGGATCTAGAATAAATACTCCAAAAATTTACAGGGAGGGACAAACTAGGCCACCAACTCACACCATACACAAGAATAAACTCAAAATGGATTAAAAAAACTTAAATGTAAGTCGTGAAACCATAAAATTCCTGGAAGAAACTATAGGCAGCAAAATCTCAGACAGCTCTTATAGCAATATGTTTGCAGATACATCTCCTAGGTCAAAGGAAACAAAGAAGAAAATAAGCAAATGGGACTATATCAAAATAAAAAGCTTCTGTACAGCAAAAGAAACCATCAACAAAATGAAAAGGAAGCCCACTATGGGAGAACGTATTTGGCAGTGATACATGTGATTAAGGCTTAATATCCAAAATATATAAGGAACTCACTCATACAACTCAACAAAAGGAAAACAATCCAATTTTTAAAAATGGGCAAAGGACCTAAATAGACACTTCTCCAAAGCAGACATGTAGATGGCCAAGAGAAATGAAAAATGCTCAAAGTCACTGACCATCAGAGAAATGCAAATTAAAATGACAATGAGGTAGCACCTCATACCTGTCAGAATGGCTACCATCAACAAATGATCAGTGCTGGTGGGAATGCAGACTGGTGCAGTCATATGGAAAACAATCTGGAGTTTCCTCAAAAAATTAAATATAGAACTGCCATTTGACCTAGCGATCCCACTTCTAGAAATATATCCTAAAAGACCCAAAATACCAATCAGAAAGAACGTATGCACCCCTATGTTCATAGCAGTGCAACTTACAAATGCTATGATCTGCAAACAGCCTAAGTGCCCATCAGCAGATGAGTGGATAAAAAAGTTGTAGTACATTTATATCATGGAATAATATGCTGCAGTAAAAAAGAAGGTTCTCTTACCCTTTGAGACAGCATGGAAGGACCTGAAGAGTATTATGCTCAGTGAAATAAGCCAGTCAGAGAAAGACAAGTATTATATGATCTCACTCATAGGTTGAATCTAATAAACAAAATAAACTGATCCAGAGGCCTAAAAACATGGAACAGACTTGGAATCTAAAAGGGAAGGCTAAGGTAGGTGGGTAAGTGGGAAGAGATCAACCAAAGAATTTTCATGCACATATGCATAACCAATGGACACAGACAATAGGGTGGTGAAGGCCTAGGGTGAAGGATAGGGATGGGCTAGAAGTGGTTAAGGGGGGCAAAAGGGATATATATATAATACTTTCAATAATAAAGATGTAATTTTTTTAAAAAGAATAATAAGATGCTTACAATTAGTTGTAATGAGTGGCTGAATTTTAGAGAATTAACAAGATCAGAGCTATTCAATACTTTCAAGAGAAAAATTTGGAGACAAACTAAACATACATTATAGGGGATGGCTAAGTAATTACAGTTATCGTATACACTTTTGCATACTACACAGCAATTAAGGAATGATATAAATTTTTGTATACATATGTAAGAACATCTACAAAATAGAGTAAAATCAAGTTATACAACATATGTACATTTTTAAGACTTATAGATGCATGTGACATCCATACATATATATACATAAATGTTTAAATATTATTTATGTAGTAGAGGGTGTCAAAACACATTCTTAAAAAAGAAGAGGAAAAGGTGGTCTGTTCACTTATTTTATACACTTCTGTGTTCATCACATCAAGTAGGTGTAATCTACACTAATAAAAGAGTAAGATGCAAATTGACCATACCTTCATGATGCCCACAAGCCAACGGGAGTATGTAACTTAGCCCAACAAAGATAGGGGGTTAATTTGCATACGCAGGCACCCAGCAGCCGGGGAGCGGGGACACTTGGCATTTTGCACCGCCCCAGCCACTCTGGGCCTCTGAGCAGGATGGGGAGGCGGAAAGGCAGCTCCGGGCCAGAGCAAAAAGATGAGTCTGGCCGGAGCGAAGGTGGTGCCAGAAGCCAGGGAAAGGAAGACCCATTCTTGCATGAATCTTCATGCATCGGGTCTCTGGAGTAGTTAATAATTGTCATTCCACTATGGTTTTAAATGAGGTGAAGGTTTATGGAGTTAAACAAATAAAACCAAAGATCTTTATTTAAAGGTAATTGCAGTTTGTTCTTGTGTGACCACCTCTAAAACCTGCTTCCATCATTGTCTGCTTTGGCAGAGAAGCCACAGGAATCGCCAGGCCAGTATTTTTACACTACTTTGGAGAACAAACCTATTTGAAAAAAGATTAAAAGCTACAGCTCCTTCCCTTTAAAAAAATGCACATTTCCACATAGACACTAGCTTGCTTATACAGTTTTAGGGGACTCGCAGCCTCTCTGAAGCCCTGCCTAGACCCAGGCTGAAAACTCTGGCCCTACATTCCAAACCAACCAAGGAAAACAAACACATTCTCCAATGACTCTGAAACTGATAAAGGAGAATTTGAAAATATGGCCTTTAATGTCACTAAAATTGTATGGAAACCCCTGAATTAACAAGGGTTTTTTTGTGTGTATTTTTTTCTCTCAGTAGACCTGAGGGAGCCAATAGGAGCTGCTTATATTCGATGTTTCTGTTTTAAGGATGGAGGAGAAGGATATGAATCCTAAAGGCTGTGAAGAAAGAGGTTGTATAGTTATAAGATTTGAAATAATTCCCAAATAGGTTGCATGTGTGTGATTTAAATTTAAAATGCACTTCCTCTCTTTAACACGCCTAGATATGGATCTAGTGTAAAAGCTTATTAAGTAGTATCAACTTAGATGTCAGGCAGTGAGTAGGGAATGATCTAAATTAGCATGTATAAATGCTGTATAATGCTTTTGACTCTCTTTGAACCACAGGTGACTCAAATATTTCCACTATCTTTAAAAAGTCAAAAAGCCCCTTTCTGCTGCCACCAGAGAGGCTGAGCAATGGGTACTTCTGGTAGACGTAGGGCAGAGACAGGTAAGAAAACAACATTAAGAAAAAATAGGAGTAGGCGAGGGGACAAAGAAGCACTAGCTACTATGGTAAGCAACAACTGCCTTTAGGTTATTGTATTTCAGACTTTTGGACTGGGATCCACAGCTAAGAAATATATTTTTACATAGTAACCCAGTACACACGCATATAAAAGAAATTCCATGAAACTATACTCATTTAATCCTATTAGTTACAATGCACTAATACTTTCCATTTTGCTTTTTTTAAAAACTGATTTAAGAAAGGAAGGGGGAGAAAGAAACATTAATGGGAGAGAGAAACATCACATTAATCTGTTGCTTCCTGGATGTGCCAACCAGGAATCAAACTCGCCACCTTTTGGTGCATGGGACGATGAACCACCCGACCAGGGCTCCATTTCATTTTTTGATTGAAATAATGGGTCATAGCCTGACATTTGAAAGGATTGCTTCAGATATGTCAATTTATCAGGTAACGTTCTTAAATTTTCTTTGGTCAGAACAAGTTTCCATACCTTGGGAAGACTCGAGAACGTAATTCCTTCACAAAAGTCCTAGTTCCAGCTTGCACTGGTTTGGAACCATCATCAATTTCGGTGTAGTCATGCCTGTGCCAGTTCCTTCTCTTTTTCACTGGATTTTTTAGATTAAAAAAAAAGAAACATTTGGTACGTAGTGATGCTATGTACTTTCTAATCATTAGATAAATAAACATAACAATTTTTAAATACAATAAAAACTCATATTTTGTATTCATTTCTAGGCTGAAGAAGTAAATTTTATTTTATATAATACAGCAACTGTAGGCAATTAACTGTTTTTTAATCTACTCTTTTTATTTCATAATAATTTAAAATTAAATCATGGGATTCAAATTAGCAGACAGAATCTTCTATAAGATGTGCATTTACAAATACTATATTTCACAATTATTTAAAATCATTTTTACACATCATCCAAATCATTATCTTAGAAGAGGGCCTTTGATCCCACATCGGAAATCTATTTTTAACAGGACAGCTCCATTCTCTTTTCTGTCAAGATTTATTCCCCTAATAGGCATAGTTATACCAACACAAAAAAGAGCAAGTAACTGCATCACAATTAAAGAAAGACAAGTGGAATCACAGAATAAATGACTTTATGGTTACTTCTAATGCCTAGCTCCAGCAGGCTGTAATCTTGAATACTCACAGCAGTCAAAATCAGGCAAGGGGTAATGGGGGAATAACGACACATATGAAACACCTTAACCAATAAATTTTTTTAAAAATCTAGAATTTGACTCCTCCTTTAGCTATAACTCTTCTGCTACCTTGGGCAAGTAATTTAACACATTTGTCTCCAGTTTCCTCAGCATGGAAAGGGGGTGAGTGCTGTATTTCCATCTGTGTTGAGGAACCCTTAATAAAGGAGAAGAAGGGGAAGAGGCTGATTGAGGAGCTCTGGATCTGATTCCTCTTTCCACCAGGGTGGCACCAGCTACCTATCTTTTGTGTGGTATTAATACAAGATTTCAGTCATATATATATGTTTAAAAAGTACTCTTAAACTTTGTGTTACTGTCTGCATAAAAAATAAGATGACAGTGAGATAGTTACATGGACAGATATGTGGTAAAGCAAATAACATAAAATGTTAATAGTAGAATCTATATAATGGGTTTAGAGGTACTCACTGTAAAATTCTTTCAACTTTTCTTGTATATTTGAACATTCTCATAACAAAATGTTAGGTGGGGGACAAATTCTATGACTCTAAGTTACTTTACTGTACAATAATCATGCTATATAATAAAGAGGCAATATGCAAATTGACCCTCACACCCTCACAAGATGGCTGCCTACAACCAGGCTGGCAGGGAAGTTAGTGAGGGATGACCAAACAACTGAACAAGAAGGCTGCATGGGGCAACCAGGCTGGCAGGGAGGTTAGTGAGGGACGACCAAACAATTGAACAGCAGGCTGCGTGGGGTGACCAGGATGGCAGGGAGGTTAGTGAGGGATGGCCAAACAATTGAACAGCAGACTGCATGGGGTTACCAGGCTGGCAGGGGAGTCAGTGAGGGACGACCAAACAATTGAACAGCAGGCTGCGTGGGGTGACCAGGATGGCAGGAGGGGGACAGTTGGGGGCAACCAGACCAGCGGGGGTAGGGGGGGAGAGTTGGGGGCAGGCTGGCATGCAGAGTGAGGGGTGATCAGCCGGCGGGTGAGGGGGCAGTTAGAGGAGACTAGGCAGGCAGGCAGGTGAGCGATTAAGAGCCAGTGGTCCATGATTGTGAGAGAGATATCCAACTACGAGCAGTCGGACATCCCCCAACGGGTCCTGGATTGGAGAGGGTACAGACTGGGCTCGAAGGGCATCCCCCCCATGCAAAAATTTTGTGCACCGGGCCTCTAGTAATAATATAATATAGTAGGTCCTCAGGTTACATCATAGATCCATTCCTAAGGCACAATGTAATGCAATTTTTGCTGTAAGTCGGAACCCACCTACATAAGCACCTACATCACTCATATGGAGCACATACACAGCAGTAATGAAGTGAAACAGTAAAAAAAAATTTAAAGAAAGGTATCAATTCCTGACCTTTACTTGTGGTAAATAAATAACAAAAAACATAAAGCACATATGTACATACGTCAAAATTATGGAACTTTTTTTTTTTATAAATAAAAGGGAGATGGCAACGTAACCATGAAACGATGTATGCTGAGTCTGACGTAACCCGAGGACTGCCTGTAATACTGATTCCTCATATGGCTAAGAAGTCACACTAAACAATCAAATAGGGATGGACTTATTCATATCTAAGAGTCTAAAACAAAATTCCCAAGAAATTTATGACAGTCAGACCTTCAATATAGAAGACAGTAAATTCCTTTTCTTTTTTAATCTCATGAGAAAAATTGAGAATCATAAAACAACCTTCCTAGAAAATCCAATTAAGGTATCTTTTGTGTCTTATTCTTTCTCATTTAAAATCACTTCTAAAGTTCAAAAGAATTTAATTCTGGGTTATTTTCTTTAATATGCAAATTTGACCATACCTTCACTACACCCACAAGCCATGCCCACCAGCCACACCCACCAGCCAATCAGGAGATCATGCAAATAAACCCCAACCAAGATGGCTGCCACCACTGAGAGCAGGAGGAAGGCTTGGGTTTCCCCAGCAACAGAGGAAGCCAAGCTTTCCGCCTGCCATTGCCGCCCTAGGCCTCCACTCAATGCTACAAAGTTTCAATTATAAAAGATACAGAAATGGTTGCAGCCAGTGAGCTGGAGAGAACAGAGACTTGGGTTTCCCTGGCAATGGAGGAAGCCAAGCTTTCCACCTGCTGTTGCTGGCCTAGGCCTCCACTCTAGACTACAAAGTTTAAAACAGAAATGGCTGCCACCACGGAGCGAGCAGAAAACTTGGCTCCGCTCCAGGCTACAAAGTTTCAATTGTAGACATAAATTAATCCCAGATCCCAGGGCCTCCGCTTGGGTCGCTGAGGGGTGTGGCTGGCCTGCAAACCTCCACAGGCCCCTCTCCCCAAAGGAACCCCCACCCTGATCTGGGACACTCTTCAGAGCAAACCAGCTGGCCCCCACCCATGCACCAGGCCTCTATCCTAACTAATAAAAGAGTAATTTGCAAATTGACCATCACTCCAACCACAAGAGGGCTGCCCTCAGGTGGTCAAAGATCCTGCCCCCATGTGGACACAAGATGGCCACCACAAGATGGCCAGCAGGAAAGGGCCGTTGGGAGGTTCCAGGTTCTGCAAGGGAGGGCAGTTGTGGGCAATCAGGCTAGCAGGGGAGGGCAGTTGGGAGCGATCAAGCCTGCAGGGGAGGGCACTTAGGGATGACCAGGCCGGCAGAGAAGGGAAGTTGGGGGCAAACGGGCTGGCAGGGGAGCAGTTAGCCATCAATTAGGCTGGCAGGGTAGTGGTTAGGGGGTGATCAGGCTTGCAGGCAGAAGCAGTTAGGGGCAATCAGGGAGGCAGGCAGGTGAGCAGTTTGGAGCCAGCAGTCCTGGATTGTGAGAAGGATGTCCGACTGCCCGTTTAGGCCCAATCCTACCGGGATCGGGCCTAAACGGGCAGTCGGACATCCCTCGAGGGGTCCCAGATTGGAGAGGGTGCAGGCTGGGTTAAGGGACATCCCCTGCCCCCAGTGCATGAATTTCATGCACCGGGCCTCTAGTATATATATATAGACACCCTCATTTTATTTTCAACTAGGATCATAATTCTTCTTACCTTTCTTTTTATACCATGACATTTTCTCCTTATTAAATAGTCAAAATCAATTTAAAATGGCTTAGAATTATTTTAAGATACAGATGTAGATGCATCATATTATAATATTTTTTTTTAATTCTTATGCACTTTGTCCATCCTGAATCTTTCTTCAAACAAAGTTGGGATTGATATTCATATACATAAATATGTTTACCTCATTAATTCCTTGGGATAAATTCCTAAAAATGCGAAAAGAAATACTCAAAATTTTAAATATACTAGCTATAAATGCAAAACTAACTGCCTTCAGAAAAGTGGCAGGTGACTCACATTCTTACCAATGCATATACACAGCCTGTTTCAAAGCCTTGAAGAAATTGTCATTGGAAAGAAAAGGAAAGGCTGCTCATTTGGTAAGTAACTGTGATATTACATTGTTTTAATGTCCATTTTTGCAGAACAGATTAGAATTAGAACAGATTGGGATTGGATAGCTATGGGTTTGAACTCTAGCTCCACCAAATAGCTACATAAAAGAGCTATTAGATCACTTCTCACATCATGCTGTTATAAATATCAAAGGAGATAACATAGGTCAAGTACTTACTTAGCATAGTGCCTGGCACCCAATAAGGTCGTTGATTACTAACGTTTCCTTTTTAATGTTCAGACTTGGAGGATGTTAACAGAAGAATATGACTATCCTATTGGGTCAACACATTTGACACACAAAATCAGCCACTGTAAGAGCTAACTGAATCTCTTAAAGGAAGGAGGCCAATGAAGAAATATTTCAGTAGTGTTCATGGGGAAAAGAGAAAATTTTGAGTTTGGATTGCATGTGCCTGGAGAGCAATGAGAATATATGTTTAGGTGTTAGGCTGTTTATTGATATCTGTCCTCCAATAGAGTTCTTAATTCCCATAAGAAGTAAAGTCTAAGTTTACCATGTTAAGTGGGTATCATACTGTCTAGATGGTATCTCTAATAATAAGGATTCCTGGGGAACTCCAAAAGGCTTCGTAGTAGAAGGAAAGGGACCAAGTGGATTATCCAAGTTGGGTGTGGAGGATAAAGGGTAGGGAAAACAAGCTTTAAATAAAAATGTAAGAGATTACTAACTAGATCTTGATCATTTTCCCTTGGGTACTCAGAGTTGGACTTCTGCCCAGAAGATAGCCAGTGCCTGATCAAGGACAAGAAGCACCGAAGGGCCAGGTAATAAAGTCTCTCTGATGCATCGTTATTCAAAATGCAGGTCATGATCCATTATGAATTGTGAAATCCATTTAGTGAGCATGACAAGCTTTTTAAAAAATTAAATCGTATAGGAAAAAAATAGGGTATGTCACATGCACATTACCCTGCCTCATAGTAACCGACTTAATATTTCATAAAAATTAAATTTAAATTATTTAATTTTAGGATTATATGCTTAAATTCTAAACTAAAACTTTAACAATTTGAGATCTATTTTTCTCTTTTAAATAACAAAACAGTATTATTTACTTCCTTCAAGAATCAGTCAATAATTATATCAAGTGACATGATACATGTACTTCAATGCTACATAAAATAAAAACCTTTAGAAATATTTATGAGTCCTAATTGGTTTGCCTCAGTGGATAGAGCATTAGCCTGCAGACTCAAAGGTCCCAGGTTCGAGTCCAGTCAAGGGCATGTACCATGTTTGCAGGCACATATCCCGTAGGGAGCGTGCAGGAGGCAGCTGATCAATGTTTCTCTCTCATTGATGTTTCTAACTCTCTATCCCTCTCCCTTCCTCTCTGTAAAAAAATCAATAAAATATATTTTTAAAAATTTAAGAAATTAGCCAATTACACATGTAATAATTCTATCAACCTGCTAACCTCAAATTTTATGTGTAGTAACAGCAAAATAGATATTCTGTATTTTACAAGGAAATATTTTAATGCATTAATATAGTTTAAATTTCTAAATCACTTACAAAGAAATTTGATAAATGTATAACATTTCTAACAAAACATATGAGCAGTCAGTTGCCAGTAAGTCTTTTAAAAAAAATACTTGACCATGACCTCAGAACAAATTTTTTTTCTTTTTTCTTTTCTTTTTTAAGGAACAGGAAAAAAATTCTGCATTCAAAATAAAGAGGTTGTATATACAGGTTACCTATAGCTGACCCAAGTGTTTAACAGGACAAATTGAATAAAAGAGCCCTTTCTGTTCTAAAATGAGTAAGTCTAAAGTTTTTCCCTTTAGTTTAATGGACATAAGTAAGAGCCCTAGTTTGCAGTGTAAATTTTAAAGAAAAAGTAGTAAGAACATATTTCAAAGCCTTTAAAATCTCTACTATCACATTTGTACAACAATAATATTTCAATCTATTCCTCTGAAGCATTTGTAAAAAGCTAAGAATAAATATCATCATCTCTGTATGCTGGTTCCCTCCCAAGGACACGGGGGGATTCCCTGCCTGTGCTCTGCCAGCTCAGGAAGAAGAATATCAGCAGAGACTTGGTCTGGACCCTCTGTCTTCTTCTGGATGGAACTGTTGGGGACTGGTTTCAAGCAGATAGGATGGCTGGGGCAGGACTCCAAGTCATACTCAACATGATGACCAAATGTGGGAAATAGAATTAGTATCAGGTACCTATTGAGTACTGAACTCCAATTTTTATTTGAGCTTCTAGTACTTACTCAAGGAGGATCCATGTAGAACTGCACAGTTGGGACAGTGATACAAGTCAATGTCAACAGCATGATGTTCTTCTACTCCAACACAGCTAAGGTAAAGAAAAATAAAGCCAATAGGTAAATAAGTTTAAAATCTTTACTTAACTGTATTTAGACTGGTTGGAATTTACCTGAGAATGTCCACCAACTCACCAATAAATTTTGTAGAATCCATGCAAAGACAAATTTTATTCTCTCCCCTACATACTTGCTAAATAATTGTGGGGGAGAATATATCCTATTAGCAGCAGTAGATACATTAAAAGTAATGCAATTATAAGTCATAAGACCCTCAACCATTATGTAAGTGCCAACTGTTATGATATTTAATGTTTGTGCCCCCCCACAAAGACACCAGCACAAGCTGTAACCCTTCAGTGCAACTGTATTTATTTGGAGATAAAGCCTCTAAGGGAAGTAATTACTGTTAAATGAGGGCATAGGGTGCGGCTTCGATCCCATAGAGTCAGTGTTCTTATAAGAGACACCAAAGAGCTTGCATTCTCTCTGCATGCACATAAAGAAGAAAAGCCATATGAGTACATAGCAAAAAGGTAGCTGTCTGCAAGCTAGGAAGAGAGCCCTTCTCAGAAACCAAACTGGTCCCCAAGAAACTAATAATATTTAAATAGCAAATATATTCTGAGATAAAGATTAAAAAGTCTATTTTTAAAGTACTGTAGTGATTAGCTGTATTCAATTGACTGAAATTGCCATGCTTTTCTCAAGTTGGAAGTTTTTATAGTCTAAATAAGAGAGTTTGTAGCTGAATTATGTCTAAATAAATTACAAATGATAAGCTTTTAATTTGTATTATTTAATTCATAACTTCAAACTTTAGCAAAGGAACAAAATAAAAATTCACATTAGTAAAATGAATGTCATTCTTATTTTAGTTTTGTTTTTTTTTTTGTCATAGAAATCTTCCTTTCATTGCAAGAATCATTCCTTCAATTTAAAGTGAAATTGTATATGGGCTACCTATAAGTGATTAAATACAATTTTTTTAGAGTTTTATGTGCTTTCAATTAAACATTTTTACATAACCAAAAAAAAAAAAGAAAAAAAAAAAAAAGAAACCAAACTGGTGGACCTTGATCTGGAACACCCAGCCTCCAGACTGTGAGAAAATAAACTTCTGTTACTTAGACCTTCTAGTCATAAGGTATTTTGCTATGGCCACCTGAGACAACTAAGATACAAACTAACTTTAAAATATGACTATCATCAACTAGAGTTGGTTAGTAAATTTGGGTGACATCACTGACATGGTAAGAGTACTGAGTCCTAACAGTTTTGCTTTAGGTCTCAGAGCCAAATCAGTTCAATTAGTTTAAGGCCTTGTACTTGGAATACTCTATCCCATGGCATATATAACAGTGGCATTTAAATAAAGTTTAAGGGAACCAACAAGGGACTGAAAAAACTATATTAGCGACATCTTAAAAACAGGAGTAATTTATTAAAGAAAGACCTCAGCAGTTTTGCTACAACCAGAGTAATTTATTAGGGTAAAATTTTATAAGCGTTGGTACTCCCAAAAAATTATAGAACAAAAACACAACCACAACTTATACTTGAAAAAGAAAGCAGAACTAACAAAATTGAGGAAGTATTTGCAGACAACCCAAAACAGAGTTCATTTCCAGCTAACCCACAGTAAAGGAAATACAAAAGGATGTACTTCTTGCAGAAGGAAAATGACCACAAAGAGATCTGGGATGCAAGGGAAAAGAAAATACATATGTGGGTAAATTTATATGAACACTAACTACATGAAACAAAATGTCATGTGAGACTTAAAATATATATAAAGAACTAAAACACATGATAACAGCAACATCTGAGTCAGGAGAGGAAAATGGAGTCACAGGATCCTAAGATATTTGTACTGGCAGAAGAGGAAAGATAATGATTGATTAATAGACATCAATAATAAGCTGAAGATGCCTATCATAGTTCCTTGGGAGACAATTAAAGCAACAGAAACGGAGAGTATAACTTCTAATCACAGAAAAGAAAGGAATAAAAAATTAATTTAAAAAAAGAAGGAAAAAAAAAACCAGAAAAACCAAAACAAAGTGGAGGTAGACATTTAAAACTATATTTAATTACATTACATGCAAATGGACTAAATGCTTCAGTTAAAAGACATTATCCAGTCCTGGCCAGTGGTTCTCAGTGGTTAGAGAACCAAGGGGTCATGTGTTCAATTACTGGTCAAGGACACATACCTGAGTTACAGATTTGATCGAGGGCAACCAATCAATGTGTCTCTCTCACATCTCTCTCTGTCTCTCTCTCTCTCTCCCCCTTCTTTCCATCCCTCCCTCTTTTTCTAAAAATCAATGGGAAAAATTTTCTGAGATGAGGATTAACAACAACAAAAGACATTATCCAGATGATTTAATATAATTCACCATTTATAAGAGAGAGACATAAAACAAGGATACAGAAAGATTAAAAGTAAAAGGATGGGCAAATAAATATCATGAAAAGTATAATTAAAAGACAGTATCGCTATATTAATATTAAGCCACATAAAATCTAAAGAAAAAATATGAGATAAACATGTTCACTGATAATAATTTCAATTCACCAGGATATACTAGTAACTATTGTGAGAGATGTTGACAACTCTCTATAGAACAAACAGGCAAAACAAAATCTATGAAATATGTAAGTTTGAATTATCAGTATTAAAAAGCATTACCTATGTTGGGGGTAATTGGGCAGATACATGCTAAAAGAAATGAAACTAGACCACCAACTTACATAATAAACAATAAACTCAAAATGAATTAAAGATTTAAATGTAGGTCATGCCCAAATGGCTCAGAGGTTGAGCGTTGACCTATGAACCAGGAGGTCATGATTCGATTCCCAATCAGGGCACACGCCCAGGTTGCAGGCTTGATCCCCAGTGGGGTGCATGTAGGAGGCAACTGATCAATGATTCTCTCTCATCATTGATGTTTCTGTCTCTCTCTTCCTTTCCCTTCTTCTCTAAAATAAATAAGAATATATTTTTTAAATGACCTAATGGACATTTATACATTATTATACCCATCATGCATTTGGACCTCCCCACCTCACACCATATACCAAAAAGAACTAAAATAGATCATATCTTTATATAATAAAATCCTAATATACAAATCGACCAAACAGTGAAATAACCGGTTGCTATAATGCACACTGACCACCAGGGGGCAGGAGCTGCCCTCTGGTGGTCAGTGCACTCCCACAGGGGAAGTGCTGCTCAGCCAGAAGCTGGGCTCACAGCTGGTGAGCAGTGAGAGCATCTCCCACCTCTGTGGCAGCACTAAGGACCCCTCAAGGGATGTCCTACACTAGCAAGCGGACATCCCCAAGGGATCCCAGACTGCAAGAGGGCTCAGGGACCCCCCTCATACACAAATATTGTACACTGAGCCTCTAGTAGCCTATATAAAAGGCTAATATGCAAATAGACCAAACAGTGGAACAATTGAACAATTGATCACTATGATGTGCGCTGACCATCAAGGGGTGGATGAGGAACATGGCGGGCATCAGCGGCAGGCAGCAGAGCACAGAACATGGTGAGCATTGGCCATGGCGGATGGTGAAGCAGGTGAGCAGGGGTGCCAGACCAAGGTGGGGTGCTAGTCACTGTCATCAGGGCAAACCTCTGGTAGTTACTGAAAATTCTTTGCTCCTGCACACCAGAGTCCTGCCCAGTGCTCGTACCTATTGCCAGCATCTGCTCCACTCACACCCACTGCTGGTGCCCAGTGCCTAGCTCCACTCGCACCCACTGATGGCACTGGAACCACCACTCACACCCAATTGCTGCCAGCACCTGGCACCAGTCCCTATCACTCAGTGCTGTCAGTGGGTGCAAGTGGCTGCTACCAGCCTCAATCACCCGAGGGCTTCTCCACCTCCTGCTCCTGAGGGGAAATCGAGGCAGCAGCTGCCACTCACACCTGCTGATGGTGCCAGCCCCACTCACACCCACTGCTGGCACCAGCCCCAATTGCTCCACACCATTAGTGGGTGCGGGACTGCTGGCAGACAGGGACCAGGGGTGCAGCGGGAGGGGCTGGGCGGGGGTGCAGAAGATGGGCCAAGACCCACCCCTGTGCCCACTGCCGCTTCATGGCCCACAGTACCTTTTAATGTGGATGAATTCATGCACTGGGTCCCTAGTCTAAATATCTATATATATAAAAGCCAAGCAACTGGATCGTCAGAAAGACTGGAACGACCAGAATAACCAGTCGCTACGATGCACACTTCAGCGGACAACTAGCCCAATAGGGGCCCTGATCAACCTCCCCCCCAATCTCCCGTGGTCCCTCCCCCCGGCCTCCCCTTCCTAGACTGCCCACCCCCCCAGATCAGGGGCAGGGCTGGACAACCTCCTGCAGCCCCTTTCCCTGCCACCTGGCCTGATGGGCCCCCATCAGGGAAGGCTGACGGGACCCCACCCATGCACGAATTCGTGCACTGGGCGTCTAGTCTAAATATAAGAGCTAAAACTGTAAATCTCCTCAACTAAAGTATAGGAATAAATCTTCATGTTTCTGAATGAGAAAATGTTTTTTTTTCAACCCTATACCAAAAGCAGAAGGGACAAAAGGGGGGGGGGGAAGTAAACTGAGTGTCACACTAAGGTCCAAAGGCTTCTGTTTTCTCAGCTTACTTGGTGTAAGATAATCAGCTGAGTTTGGAAAGTGGCCAAAAGGTGTGAGGAAAGAATGACATAAAATAGTTGATCTGAGGAAAAGAAACACAGTAGCAGTCTTCAAAGATCCATGGTTCCTCTCTCCAGCTTCTAAGTTCTTCACCCCCATATTTACCCTACATACTCTTTATTAAAATGTGTGAGCTATCTTTAGGTTAGCTCTAGCAGGGTATATAGGGTGTGTGTGAGGGGGTGGTGAAGACCTTAGAAACCGGAGAGTCCCTTGAGGTCTTTGAGAAGGAATTCCACAGGGAAACTATTTGTGCACAGTTGAGTGTTGTTTTCCAGTGATGTTCAACCATGGGGTGCAGGCCCAGAGTAGACGGGGTCCAGCCACAGTGGGGTTTATAGGCAAAGACTAGAAAGGAAGTTGAGGATATTAACAAGGGAGTTAATCTAAAATAATAAAAGGGGAATATACTAATTAGACTGGATGTTCTTCCGGACAAAGCCAGGGCTGTGAGGGAAGCTCGGTCCCCAGGGCCTGCCGGTGGCCGGAGGGAAGCCCAGGTCCCGAGTGCCTACTAGCAGCAGAAGGGAAATCTGGATCCTGGGTGCCAGAGGGAAGTCAATGATGGCAGCAGGGGAAAGGAAGGCTTACTCCTGCATGAATTTTGTGCATTGAGCCTCTAATATAATGATAAGCCCTGACATCTAAGCTGGGACATGAAGACAGAAGAAGGTAGTGAGATAATCTGAGGGTCTCAATGTGTCCCTAGCACTGACTCAATGGAAGGCCTTGAGCAAGTGAGCAGTAAGCAGAGATTATGCTCAAAGGCAGAATATTCAGAATTCTAAATTTCTGAAGTAGTAGAGTTTACAACCTTGATAAGGTACAAATGTAGTATCAGCAGGTGGCTAAGATGGGACAAAGAAAAAATTCACTGAAGATAAGTGAAAAGATATGTGAGGGCATCTCTACATTCAATGACATGAGTTCAAAACCAAACTCCAGATTCTGAAATTGAGAAAATCAAACTCCAGATTTTGAAATTGAGGTTTATTTGGATAATCCTTTTTGGGAACCGTCTCACATGCTGAGAACTTTGTTACTTTCACTGTAATAATCTACCCTTAGCTGAGAAAGAGGGGGGGGGGAGGGAGGGGGAGGGAGGGAGGGAGGGAGAGAGATATTGATTCATTCATTTGGTGCTATACTCAGACCAGAACTGAAACTCAAGGCCACAGATGCCAATTTGATTCTTCTAGACACCATGGTTTGTCTTGTAATACCTTGACTATGACCACATCCCTCATTCTTAAAAAGTGATGCCTGCACCAAAAGAATTAATAAGAAAAAACTGTTAGATGTGTTTTGGAAAACCTAAATCAGCACATATTATAAACTCATTCATGAGTGTCTAAGATTTATAAATAAGGGTGACTGCCACAAGACTTATGGAAGAAAGAGAACATATGGACATTCCAGTTAATTAAGGACACTTTGGACAAAACTTAGCTAATAGTCCTCAAAGATCCACAGTTCCTCTTTCCAGCTTCTAAGTTCTTCACTCCCATATTCACCCTACATACTCTTTACTAAAATGTCAGAGCTATCTTCAAGTTTTGACCAATTCTAATCAACTAGCAAAACATTTACAGATTACATTCATCAAAAATTTCAGAACTTGATAGTGAATTTAATAAATCAGTAAGTCTGAAAAACAATCCTTTAAATTAACCATTTTTAAAAAATCAAATTATCAGTCTCATTAAAAAAATCAAATCAATCATAAAAGTTAAATGTTCCTAAACCAAGAAGGTTATTTCAGATCTTTGAAGGGCACTGAAAGGAGCTAAATATATATTCCAGTTTCTCTCTCAGAGGACGGGATGACTTCCCTGATTCTGACCCCCAATAAAAGAATTTTGGAATCACTAGAGCTTTAAGAGAAGAACAAAGGCAATAGAACACATAAAGACGTAATTCTGAAAGCAAATTTTGTAAGAATCATTTTCAGCCTTTCATTTCTCCCACCATTTATTTCTCTTATGAAACTATCCTTCATATTCAAAGCACCCCCTTTTTCCTAACAGCAAAAAGTACGTGTGTGCGCGCATGCCTTGTGTAGAGGGTAGGGTTTCCTACAGGGTTGCCACTCTGACCTTTGCTGAACAGCTTCCATCAATAGCCTCAATACAATTTGGTACGTAGAAAAGTGACAACTTTAGCACTTTCTATTGTCTTAATCTTCTAAAATTGTTGTTTAGCTGGTAGTTTTTTGACACTTGATAAGAACACAATTGAATTAATGACTAACCAGAATATCCTATCATCTGCCAAACGTTCTCTTTTTATGTTCCCATTTATATTCTCTACTCTTGGTGTTAGAAGAGTAAGTGGCTAAATTCTTTAAGATCTTACTGTCAGTGGACTCCATGGATATCACTCTTGCTTCAAATGCTCTCCCCATTCGTCATCAACCATTCTTGTCAACTCAAATTCTTCCTCCGGGGGGTAAAACTGCATTGACTCACCCCAAAGAAAACCCTTCAACATTTTATTGATGCGCATTTTTATTCATTTATGCCTAATCTTGAGTTATTTTATATACCATGTTTCTGGAATTGAGCTCAAGATCTCTCTCAGTACCAAGTACAGTGCCCCTCAACACGATGACCCAGTAAATTTCTGTTGATTAACAGTGCTGAAAACTTATTTGACTACAGGTATGTTGTGGTAAAGGTACAAGCAACGTTTTAAAAAGTCTATTCAGCTTGAATTTTGTAAGAATTTAAATAGGAACTAAAGGCAACAGTTGGTAAAAAGAGAAAGGTCTTTCAACATATAAATTAAATATTTTTCATTTTCCTTAGAAGGTTGTAGTAATAGAATTCATTCATTTTAAATTTTGTTTTAGTATAGTTTTCACCTATGTATCAAAAGTTCACCTTTTTGGCCAAGGTACCAAACTATTCTATTTACTAGTAATGGAAAGACTGAGTCACTGTGCGACCTGCAAAGGCCCACAGTAACATCATCAATAGGGGTGGGGAGTGGCCTTGGAGGTGAATTAACTCCAGGAATATAGACAGCTGACAACCTGCTATTCATATATCCTATCATTGAACTCTGGCTTCAGTTAATTTAAGGTCTAGGGATAGCTATAAGGCAGGCAAGGCCTACCCAGCATTGTTTCAGAGAAACAAGTGTCAGATGTCTTAAGTGGAATGTATATATTTTGGAACTTGAAAGGCCTGGTTTGATTTCTAGCTCCACTAGTTTTGACTTTGAGCAAATTTCTTAATCTCCCTGAGCAGACCTCCCCTAGGATTAACTAGGGCAAGAAATGTAAATATATAAAGCACAAGGGTTGGCAAAGTAAATATATTAAATAATAAATAGCAGCTATTTCTATTATCATGTTTCTGTTACGAACTAGTCACAGGTCATTTAATTACCTGTAAGATAGTAAGAGATCTGAGCTTCAGCAGGAAACTTGGCTTTATAATTAAGCTTAATATTTTCTTCTTCTATGAGAATAAAAAAATTTATGTTTTTCAGAGAACACTTAAGTAGATACTCAAATGGCCATTCTTTAAGGGAAAAAAAAAAGGGAAATTTTTCAATTTTTAATTCATTTTTGATGTTTGAGTTCCCTGGAGTCAGTCTGCCTATGCACACTCCACCCCCAGTAGGGGGTATGAAGGAGAGAACCGATCAATTATTCTCGTCATTGATGTTTCTCTCTCTCTCTCTCTGAAATAAAAACATATCGTATTTTTTAAAACTATATGTTAATCCACATAAAATGCTTAGTATGAAACTATAGAACAACAGTTTTGCTAGTCTAAAGACCTTATTTTCCCCAGTAGTGTAGGCTTAATAGGTTGACATTCCTACTAAAAGTACTAGGATGCCAGTAGTCATTTTTACCTTTAAATAACATTTTATGTAGTGTTTTAACCCTGAGATACTTTATTACCAGAGAGCAGTTAAAGTAAAAATTTATAATTTGCATATATTAAATATTTTCAATAAAAATCAAACTAATGACTTATGATTAAGTCATTAGTTGAGTTCAGGAAGTACTCAACTTCTGTTATTTTCTTGCTGACATATAAAACTGTTTTCATATAATTAAGTGTTTTTCTTTTTAAGTTGGGCATAGCAGAGTTCAATTTTGGAGAAGATTTTATATTTGATACATTAAAGCTATTTATTTCTATATTATGTGCTTAACTATTTAACAAGGGTTTTGAATGAAGTACAGACTCTGAATCAAATTTCTTCAATTCATAATAATTTTAGAAAATTAGACATTTTCCCTGACTCCAACAGCTAATTCAAGCTTCCAACTGTCCCAGGGCTTCCTGAGCTATTTCCAAAGAGCTGACTATGAATATTTATGCTAATAAGGGTGAAGGAGGAAGACAATAAAACAAGGAATTGAACAAAGAACATGAAAGTAAAATGAGGAGGAACTGAAGATTCAATAATAGGAGTGCTCACTGGTACAAAATGCACCACTTTTTAAAAAGCTGGAAATCCTGCTGACAAGCTTCTAATTAATATTTGCTCCAACATGAACATGTGAAATACAGACGTCAAATATACACTGAGTGGCCAGATTATTATGACCACCCCATCAGTACTTCGTTGGGCCACCTTTCGCCTTCAATACTGCGGCGATTCTTCTTGTCATTGACTCTACGAGATGTTGAAAGGTGATGTGAGGAATCTGACACCATGCCTGATGAATAGCACTGTCCAGTTCTGTGAGATTTGATGGTTGTGGAATCAGCTGCCTGATGGCTCTTTTAACTTTGTCCCACAAATGCTCAATTAGATTGAGATCTGGTGATTGTGGGGTCACCTAAGCAAGGTAAAGTCTCCCTCACGTTCTTGAAACCACTCTTGCACAATACGAGCACCGGGGCATGACGCACTGTATTCTAGATTGGGATACGCCATCAACATGATAGGATGAACTTGATCAGCAATGATACTTAGGTATGTTGTGCTATTCAGACGTTATTCCACACTAATTAAAGGGCCCAGATCATGCCAGGAAAACTTGCCCCAAACCGTAACACTGCCCCCATCAGCTCGAAGGGTTATATACTCATGCATGTGGGGTGCATGCTTTCATGCCTTTTCCGCAAAATTCTCACTCTGCCACCTGCATGATGCAACTGAAAACAGGCTTCATCGAACCACATGACTTTTTTCAAATGCTCGACTGTCCAATCCCTGTATTCCTGTGTGAATTGGAGACGTTTTATCTGGGTAACTGCAGACAGCAAAGGTGTTCGAACAGGCCTTCGGCTTCCATATCCCATACAATGCAGTGTACATACAAATGTCAGGTGGTCATAATAATCTGCCCACTCAATGTAATTTACATGCTGATTGATACATTTTACTGTTTGCTTCTTGAGTGCAGGAAACATGCTTGTTCTGCTTGTCACTGTCTGACACTTAAGTATACAGAATAGGCAATGTAAAGGGTAAATTGAATAAACAAATTTTTATGATTAAGCACAAACTGTTCTCTTGAAGGTAATAATTTCTACTAAAATCTTTTAAGAAAGAAAAAGAATTTGATATTTCTGAAATATGCATAAAGCTAAACATATGTGCTTTTCACCATCCTGTGGTCATTCCACCTCTCAAACTAATATTCTTCTTATTCCTCCTTAGCAATTTACTATCTGTCTGTCCAGCAATCTAAGGTGTCTGTCTATGGAAACTAAAGGAAGCTATAATGCAAACAGTGCCCAGTGAATGTGCCATTTTATGGAGACTAACTAAACTTCTACTTATAACCAATAAAAGAGCAAATAAATACCACCCCAAATGAATGTTATGTGAGAATTTAAGAACTTTGAAAATCATCTTGGAGGAGAAAAAGCTTGCCATAATGATAAAGGATAAATAGTAGCAATTTCATAAAGGTTTGCTTGGCACTATTCTTAATAAAGGAAGGATTTTTTTAAAAGTATGTTATGATAAATTCTACCTAATAACTGTATAAGAAAGAAAAAACATTATCCAAAAATTTGTTCTAAAAAAATCTGTATCTAGAAATACATGAAACGCTTTGCTGAGACCAGTTCTTTGCTGTGAAATGCAAGACTTAAGGAGTTAACATTTCAAGAAAACTTTCTCTTAACTCCTTTAACACTCAGTCTACCTGTGGCTCCCAAACCTGGCAGTGGTTAAAATCCCTTGCGGAGCTCTTACAAGCTGTTAGAGGCAGCCTTTCAAAAGAATAAGGCAACTCTGTAGGAAGAGAGAGAAAGATCTCCAAAATATGCTGTAAAGAAACAAAAGCCAGGAGGAGAACCAAGATGGCGGCATAGGTAAAACACCTTATCTTACCGCCATACACAGCAATTTCGAAACTACAACTTAACGAAAGAACAAACACCATCCAGAATCACCGGAAAGCTGGCTGAGTGAAAATTCCACAAATAAAAGTGAAGATAGGACACTGTGACTCAGAGGAGCGGCGGCAGACAGCGTTGAAGATACACACGGAGTCAGAGGTTAGGAGCGCGCATGCCAGCGGATAGGGCGGGAGGCTGAAAACTGGCCAGTTTTCTTGAACGGGGGAGACAAAGACGTCCCACTGCACTGATTCTCCAGCTCTGGGCGAAGTCCAGGGAACCCACTATCATACGGGGTAAAAACTGGACAGTGGAAGGGCACACCGAAGCTCGGGTGCTGCAGGGGTCGGCGGGCTTGTGGAAAAGGCGAGCTTGTGTGGAGTGCACGTGAGCTTGGGAACAGCGCAGCTGCATGACCACGCAGAGAGCACTCATGACTTGCTCTTTCGTTCGGGAAACCGTTAGACTGCATTGTTTTTGCGACATTGGGTGAGACATTGGGTGTGCAGACTCATTCGTGGAGAGTCTGAATTCTCCGGCAGCTTGTGGAGCTCGGCAGCGGCTCTCTCTCAGAGACCCTGGGGCCGCACAGGGCGGAGCTAAAGCTGTCTGCTTGGCCCGGAGACTCCGCCCATCCAACCTGAGCACAGCTGAACTTCACAGACAATTGGCCTGGAGGTCAACCCCTCCAAGTGCTAACAACGATTAACCTGAGCTTAACTTCAGCAAGACTGTGTAACCCATATCCACCTCAGGTAATTGGGGAGGATGTCTACCACACAAAGCTAATCGACCAACTCAGGGAAGCAGCCACCATGCAGAGACATGGAAAGAAATCAGATGTGAAAGAAATGGAGGGAAAAAAAATGACTGCACATGGAATTCAAAACCACGGTTATAGGGCTTTTCAAGAGGCTCCTAGAAAAGGTTGAGACCTATAAGGAAATAAGCCAGACCTACAAGAAAATGAACGAGACCCTCAAGGATATGAATGAGACCTGCAAGGAAATGAACAAGACCAACGTGGAAATGAATGAGTCCTACAAGGAAATGAACCAGACCTACAAGGATATGAAGGAGACTCTCAAGGATATGAAAAAGGACCAACCAAAAATTAAGCATACACTAACTGAAATAAAAAATGTTATACAAAAACCTAAAAGTACTCTAGAGCACCCCAAGAACCAAGTTAAAGATTTGAAATACAAAGAGGTAAAATCCACTCAGCTGAAAAAGCAAGAAACCAAAAGAATCCAAAAAATTGAAGATAGTGTAAGGGGCCTCTGGGACAACCTCAAGCATACCAGCATCCGAATTACAGAGGTGCCAGAAAAAGACAGAGCAAGACAATGAAAACCTATTTGAAGAAATAGTGACTGAAAACTTCCCACACCTGGTGAAAGAAATTGACTTAGGAGTCCAAAAAGCGCACCGAACCCCAATATGTAGGAACCCTAAGAGGACCACACCAAGGCACATCATAATTAAAATGCCAAGAGCAAAAGACAAAGAAAGAATATTAAAAGCAGCAAGAGAAAAACAGTTACCTACAAGGGAGCACCCATACGATTGTCAGCTGATTTCTCAACAGAAACGATGCAGGCCAGACGGGAGTGGCAAGAAATATTCAAAGTGATGAATAGCAAGAATCTACAACCAAGATTACTCTATCCAACAAAGCTATCATGCAGAATCGAAGGTCAGATAAAGTGCTTTGCAGATAAGAAAAAGCTAAAGGAGTTCATCACCACCAAACCAATATTATATAAAATGCTGAAAGATATTCTTTAAGAAGAGGAAAAATAAAAAGATAAAAGTGTAAATTATGAATGACAAATACACATCTATCAACAAATGAATCTAAAATTCAAGTGAATTAATAAGCTGATGAACAGGATAAACTGGTGAATGTAACAGAATCACGGACACAGAGAGGGAATGGACTGACAATTCTTGGGGAGAAAAGGGGTGTGGGAAGTGCAGCAAGAGACTGGACAAAAATCATGCAACTATGGGAGAGGACAGTGGAGGGGGGTGAGGGCGGAGGGTGGGATGGACACCAGGTGGAGGGGAGCTATAGGGGGGGAAAGGGGAACAATGTAATTAATAAACTGAATAAAGATTTTAAAAAAAGAAACAAAAGCCAGATGCAGACTGTTTATATAATATGCCGCACACCTCCAACCAACCACACACATGTGGGGGTTTTTATATTTTTTTATTAATTTCAGAAAGGAAAAGAGAGAAACATCATGATGAGAGAGAATCACTGACTGACTGCCTCCTGCTTGCATCCTGACCAGGGTTACAGATCAAGCCTGCAACTGAGAGACATACCTTGACTGGAATCGATCTCTGGACCCTTCATTCAGTCCAAGAGCTGAAGCTCTATCCACTGAGCCAAACCAGCTAGGGCTACACACACATTTTTAAACGCATAGTATATATCTGGAACAATGTGTAAAATATAGTAAAAGTGGTTGCCTCTGGGAAAGAAAACTGCATGGATACAGAATAGAGAGAAATAACTGCTTTCACCATATAACCTTCTAGCACATCTTTTGTACTATGCATTGTTTAAAAAGAAAAACACATTATTGAACCCCACATTAGATCTACATGGGAAGTTAATAGGTGGGGCACAGTGCTCTTTATTTTTAATAAGTTCCCCACGGTGATTTTTTTTTTTTTTTTTTTTGCAGCCAGCTCAGCAGAGAAGGGGGATTTAAAGAATAATTACTCTAAAATCCTAGCAGAGAGACTGGCACAGCACCTATTCATGATAGCTTCTATGAAAACTTGATTACTCCAATTAGAATTTAAGTTCCTTAAAGATTTCAGTGATATTTAATAATTCATAATTTCCTATTCCCCACAGATCTAAAGCTGATTACATAGTAGATGCTCACAAAATATTTACTGACTGACACAAAACAGGAATTGTAATCTCAGTGGGAAGGCATTAGTTTGGGTTACTATCTAGAAGTTAGTTTATATATGAATTTTGCAAATATAAAGTGGTAAAAAATAAATGTGCGGGGAAAACATAACTGACAAATTTTTTTTTCCAAATTTTATTTTGAAAGTCCATACATTTTGTCAATTCAAAACAGTGTAGTACTACTTTTTTTTAATCCTCACCAGATGATATATTTTAACTGATTTTGGAAAGAGGAGGAAGGGAGATAGAGAGAGAGAGAGAAACACCGATGTTATGAGAGAAACATCGACTGGTTGCCTCCCATATGCACCCCCACCAGGAATCAAACATGCAGCCTAGGATATATCCTGACCAGAACTCAAACTGTCAACCTTTCATGTACAGATGATGCTCCAAACAACTGAGCCACACCAGCCAGTGCAAATGCAATATCCTTGACCACTTAGGTTCAGTAACAGGTATAATTCTACTGTACAGAAAGGGTCCCTGTTCATTACAGATTTATATATTACTAGAGGCCTGGTACATGAAAATTCCTGCACTGGATGGGGGATCCCTCAGCCCAATCCCTCTCACAGTCCAGGAGCCCTCAGGGGCGAGAGGCAACCCAGCGATCAGGGAAAGGCAATACCCCCATCACAGCTCTGCTGCTGCCACTGCCAATAGTGCAAGCCTTAGCTGGGCCTGGTTATGAGAGCTTCAGGTGGCTCTGGGCATCTGGGCAGCTGACATCCAAGCCTTGGGTGGCTGGGGGGCTGAGGGGACTGGGGGACTCCTGAGGCAGGCGCATGAAGCAGCTGGACCCACCTGGGTCGGGGCTGGCCATGCCGTGCACCTGCTGCCCCTGTGGGGCTGAGGGAACTGGGTGCCGCCATCTTGTGGCTGTGGGCACTGCCATTTTTTAGGGTGTGGCAGTCAATTAGCATATTCTCTCCTTATTGGCTGTAGGGACCACCATCTTTGTGAGGGTATGCTGGTTAATTTGCATATTCCCTCTTTATTAGATAGTATGCCTATTTATTTTATTTCCCTTTCATGTAGTCCCTAAGCATCATTATTTTAACTGGATTTTCCAAATAGGTATCTATTACAAGAACACATAGATTAAATAGATTATAAACAGAAATGACTAGATTTTAAAAGATGAACCAATAGCCATCAGACTTGTTTCAACCCAGTTGACAATTTTACTTCCCATCCTGAGTACGGGAAGGAAAGTTGTATTTTCTAGGGTCTAATCATACCTACAGAAGATTTAATATATTCAGGGCTAAGAGATCACACCCTGGGACAAAAGATAACAGTAAATCATAACTGTTGTATTGAGGACACATAGTGATGAATTAGCTACAAAGGACAAAGGTCAACTCAAGGAGACCTGGTTCCCTAATAACCTTTCTCTGCTTTGTAAGTAGTCTTCAGTGCTGACATCTAAGGGGAGAGACCTCATGCCAAGCTAAGCCAAGAGAAAGGATTCACATTAGAGAATAGAGAACTTTCTGTTGGGACAGAAACTAATGTAACCTCCTTAGCAGGCTTCTTCATTCTGATGAATGATGAGTTAGAACAGGGGTTTGGACCACAGAAACCTTTGCATAATCTATACTAATAAAAGAGAAATATATAAATTGACCATCACTTTGCGACACTCACCAGCCAATCAGGAGTATGCAAATTAGTAGGGAAAAGCTGGTGGCAGCCACAGAGCCAGCTAGAGAGGGCAGGAGGCTTGGGTCACCCCTGGTAATAAAGGAAGACAAGTTTCCCGCCCACCATAGCTGACCGCAGAAGAAGGGGCCTGTCGGGAGCAGCCACAGAGCCGGCCTGAGCACGGGAGACTTGGGTTGCCCTGGTTGGCCATCAAGGGAGGGGCCTGCAAACAGCCCTCAGCCCCTCACCCAGGCTGGCCATGCCACCATCGGGGTGAGAGTACCCACTGGGGAGTGTAGCCAGCCTAAAAATGGCCCTTAGCCCCTTACCCAGGCTGGCCACACCACCATCGGGGTGAGAGTACCCACTGGGGAGTATAGCCAGCCTAAAAATGGCCCTCAGCCCCTTACCCAGGCTGGCCATGCCCGCATGGGGTGAGGGTCACCGCTATGGGGTGTAACCAGCCTGCAAACAGCCCTCAGCCCCTCACCCAGGCTGGCCACACACCCCCAATGGGAACCCTCACACCATGAGGGCGTGACCGGCCTGCAAATCACCACAGGCCCCTTGCTCAGGCTGCCCTTCCCCCACTCTGATCCAGGACACTCTTCAGGGCAAACCAACCATGCACCAGGCTTTCATCTATACCAGTGGTCAGTAAACCGCAGCTCACGAGCCACACGTGGCTTGCCTGCTGCGGTTTGCTGCTCTGTTGACTAATGAGTTTATCGACCACTGGACTAGACTAAATGTTACCATGTAGTTGGAAGCTGTGAGGATTAGGCAATTGTGGCTGTTGTGTGCAAAGAGGTAAAGGGTAGTATATATGACAATGGTTGGCAAGCTCATTAGTCAACAGAGCGGCAAACCGCAGCTTGAGAGCCACATGTAGCTTGTGAGCCTCAGTTTGCCGAACACTGATCTATCTATATAATAAAAGGGTAATATGCTAATTAGACTGGAAGACCTTCCAGGACACCTTCTGGACGTTCTTCTGGACAAAGCCATGGTGGCAGAGCCAAGGTAGAGGTGGTTAGGGGCCAAAAGGGGAGGGCAGTTATGGGTGATCAGGCCAGTGGGGGAGGCAGTTGGGGATGATCAGGCCAGCAGTGGGAGTGAGTTGGGGGTGATCAGGCTGGCAGGAGGGGCAGTTAGGGGTGATCAGGCCAGCAAAGGGGGCAGTTGGGGGCGAGCAGGCCAGTGGGGAGCGCAGGTGGTGGTGAGCAGGCCGGCAGAGGGCCAGATAAGGGACAAGCAGGCCAGCAGGCAGAGTGGTTAGGGGCAATCAGACAGGCAGGTTAGCAGTTAGCAGCCAGTGGTCCTGGATTATGAGAGGGGTCCCAGATTAGAGAGGGTGCAGGCTGGGCTGAGGGATACTGCCCCCACCCCCATGCATGAATTTCATGCACCGGGCCACTAGTCCATAATAAATATCCCTACATGAAATTGTACAGATTACCAAGAAGGTCGCAAAGAACTTCAATACAACTACAAATCAGTATTTATGGGTAGTACTGAGTTGCCCAGAAAAGGTCAACCATAAACAATGGATCATTCTATTCTAAATCATACAAGTAAAGGCAAAAACATAGCGTGCATACTATGTAAGAAAGACTTTTTACCTATTTATGTTAGATTCATTCAAAAGATAAATCATTGTTGTACACCTGAAACTAATATATTGTATGTTAACTGTAATTAAAAAATAAAATTTAAATTAATATATCCTCTATTCACATATACATTAAAAACCTATGTTTTTATCAAGAATAACTTATTGTAAGTTCCTCAAAGTCCACTTTGTAATTCTTCTTAACTTCCACTAGAGGTCAGATGATAGATGATTGAGAAATACAAGAATATATATAGAAAGTCCTCGCTTAGCATGGTAGTGTAGAAGCATAAAATAATCATGCAAGTTGAAACTATACAAAACTATCTCAATAATCAATGGGAAAATTACATTGTTTACTGACTTTTAAAAATGTTTGTCAAAACATTAAAAAAAAAACTCTTAACTCTCAGTTATAATATATAACGAAGTGAAAAACAGTTCAACTGATATTTATATTGTTTAAGCACCTTCACTAAGTGCCTCTGGCTGCGGCTCCAGAGTCTAGCCAAAGGCTCTGTGTCAACATTGCTACTGGCAGTCATTATTCCACTTAGGCCCAATTTAGATTTCACTTCCAGAATCACCACTTTTTGTTTCTTTGCTGCACTTTCATCTTTATTGGTCACTTCCCTCTTTTGATTACCCTGTTTGTAAAATGTCATGTGAGTTTCTACTGGGGAACAAAGAGGCAGCACAGGACATACTTCCCTGTCTGTGTGTGAACTGAGGAACAGATAGGCACATGTTATTCACACACTGATCTGCATACTAAAGAGTTAGCAGCCAACTTTGTACTTTATGAAGTTAGTATATCATGGTGACTAAAATCTGAATCTTGTTCTTGGGGGACTAGTGTTATTTAACTAAATCATGTGATATTGTGACATACTAAAAAATATGTTTGGTCTTCATCTCTGGTTTCTGTCAAAGAAGAGTGCCTGAAACCCTTCAACTACCTAAGTGATAGTGTGAAAGGCACAACTTTTATTATTCACAAGCTCCTTTCTAGCACAACTGAGTGCATGCTAATACAGTGCACTGAGTGGGCTCCCAGGTAACTTCAGGATGGGGGCTAGTTGCCAGAGGAACAAACCAGGTGACTAGAGGGTTAGAACTTTCCACCCCAGTCCCGTAACCTTTGAGGTGGGGAGTAGGGCTGGGAATTAAGTTAATCACCAATAGCCAATGATTTCATCAATCGTGCAGTTCAGAGTGCTTCAGGGTTGGCGAATGCATACACGTGGCAGGAGGGTGGGACATCCCAAATCCCAAAGGGACAGAAGCCGCTGAACATGGGACCCCGTAGGCCTCGGCTTTGTACCTCACTTTTTATTTGGCAGGTCATTTGTAACCTTTATAATAGCAAGTAAAGTATTTCCTTGGATTCTATCAGCCATTATAGCAAATTATCAAACCTGAAGGGGGAATTAGGGGAGCCACAATTTGTAGCCAACTTAAAAAAAAAAAAGTGTAGGCAACCTAGAAACCCACAGGTGTCTAAAGTAGGGGGCAAACTGTGGGACTGAGCTCTTAACCTATGAGATCTACACTAACTACAGACAGTGTTACAGATGAATTAAAATTGTAGGACACCCAGTTGGCATTAAGGAGAACTGGATTATTGCTTGAAATAGCAAATCCATGCATTTGGTATCATGAGTGTTATAAGCAGAGATAGTATTCCCTTGCATGGTAACTGAAATCTGTGCATATCAGCACCATGTTAAGTGATACTGCTATATAACACTAGAGGCCCAGTGCATGAAATTCGTGCATAGATAGGGTCCCTAGGCCTGGCCAGCTATCAGGACAATTAGGGCCTTCCAGCTACCAGCTGGGGCCTTCCTTCATTCCATACCACACCCTGGTGTAAGCACACATCATAGCAAGAGATCAAAGTTGTGGTCTCCCGGTCGAACTCCAGAGGGAACAATTTGCATATTAGGCTTTTATATATGTATATAGATTCTCTAAATGAGCTTTTCTTAAATTACTCCACAGGAGTTAAGATTATTCAAAAGACTGAGAGATGATGGCTAAGATGAAATCACTTTAGGTTCCAGCTGGACTTCTCAGAGAATTCAACAAGCTGATGTGCACTTTGCATATCCAAGCTGGGAATCTAGCCCAAGTGTTAAATATAACAATCCATCTCAGATCTTTTTTCTTTCTTTTTTTTTCTTCATGAAACACTGTGGAGCGATTATATTCCACCTTGGGAATATGTTTTAAAAGTTAATTTTCAGACTCACCAGCTATGAAAAGTTTATTACAAATGTTTCTATAATTACAATTGTGATGACTTTACAATTTAAATTTACAAAATTTTTAAAAAATCTTACAATTTTAAAATTGATAGAAAGTACCAGTAAGTCAAGAATATTGTAAAACTACTCTCTTAACAACATAAGATACCAAATTAGTGATAGTATTACCAAGCATTTACTGCACACATTATTGGAATACATATAAGTAAAAATGTCTATAACTGAAAACACACTAAAACTTTTTAAGTTCTTTTTTTCAACCTCAGAAGAAACCTATCAATGATGCTTGGTTCAGATTTCCCTTATCATGATATACTTAACAAGTACCTATAGGGCACTGACTAAAAGCCAAAAGACTGAGCACCCTTACATTAAAGAGCTGACACTGTCATAATACATAATTTCAAAGAGAAGCAAGATATACTATGTCCTTACACCAACCATATGATTATTGTCTTCTGGGTAAAATTGCCTATGATGATCCAGCACTACCCTTACTCACCAGGCAAGCTTCAGTCCTACAGTAATAATTCAAAGCCTCTATCTAACAATATTAGCACTCTAACTTCAAAGATTTTAACCTTGCTCACCAGATCTATTTAAGTGGTAATTACAAAATCCCCTCTGCACAATGTGTCTCCATTCTTGACTAGGCCCATCCTACTGTCACCAATGTCTCAAGATGATAGAGTGGGCAATTTAAGGCTTGTTGTCTGATTCCCCACTGAAATCTTAAGCTTGCCTCTAGTTTAGAAAACACAGATTAGAAACAGTAGTAGGGACTGGTCAAGTAGATCAGAGGTCGCCAACTGGTGGTCCATGAGGTATGAAAGGTTGGCAACTGCTGAAGTAGATCAGACATTAAGAAAGTGCAGCAAGGAAAAAGATGAAATCCTATCAATAAATCTCCACTTGTACAAACCATCCAACATGTGCCAATACCCAATACAGCATAGAAAATTAAGGTCCATGGTACTCAGTCACCAAAATTAAGTAGTGTAGTATTCTATTAGGAAGAGTATAATGTACCTGTCAAAATCCATCTAAAAATAGTTGGCATAAAAAGGATTTTATCTCCTGAGTAACTTTTCTGAGGACACTCAGCTACATTTCAAAAGTGGCACCTTCAGTTATAGGAAAGTCTTATTTATGTAGACCTCATCATATCATTCCCCAAGGATGGTAAAGTGGTTGCTGGTTTTTACACGCTAATTAATCTGGGAAATGTTAACACTTCACTGCAAATGTTGCCATGCTAAAAGTTACTTACTATGGAATATTTCCAATGGGGGGGGGGGGAGGAGGGCATTTTAAAAACAGGAGGGGAGAAATAAATTAAAACAGCACCAGTTTCAAATTCAAATAATATCACACACATGCTTCAAGGCAAGACATCTTTTCAAAGAAGCAAGACTAGAAAATGGTTCTATGAGATAAGTAAACAGCTTTAAGAGTCATGTTCCCGGTGCGTCTGCATAGACTTATAAGTAAATTAAAGCACACTTATGACGTGGACATTAATACATAAATATAACTATCATGTAAAAATGTTATCTGCTATTTAATAAATGGAATCTAAACTCTACTTTCAAATCCATTCTCTCACACTTATGACCTTTCTTCTCATTAATATGTTTCCACTGGTTGAGGCTGGATCCTGACACACAAATCTGAGTGCAGGTGTTCATATGTGACCATGGAAGCACTGAAAGGGGAGTGTGAACCTGAGACAGGGAAGGGGAGGAGGCCATAGCATGGTCCCACCAAGGAAGAGGTATTTATCCATTATGTCCCAATAGACAATGGTAGATGGCTCTCCTAGAGCCATTAACTTTCCAGAATTCCCAGCCTCGGATGTGAGGGCGATCTGGCTGCAACATCTGTCACTCCATTGATTGCCAGGGTTGATTCGGCTGATCTGGCTGGCTAGGAGGGTGTCCCCCTCCTCCCTCACCGATCTGTGTTCGTCCCTCCAAAAGCTGCGTGCTTGGTCGAAGAAGATGACCTTCCCCCCAGAGGAGAGGACTGGTCTTTGGTCAAGGGTATACGAGTAGCTGCACTCCCCTGCTAGAACCTCCAAACAAGCTCTCAAGGTCCAGAATTCCCAGCCTGCTTCAAGTGCAAGCAGCTGAGCTCCCAGCTCCCATGGCCTGCGAAAGCCCTCAGGCAATGTCTCAAATAGTTTTAGCAAAAAAGTCTTCAAGAAATAAAGACAAGAGAAGCCAAGATGGCAGCATAGATAAACATCTAAACTGCTGCCTCACACAACAATTTCAAAACTGCAAGTAAAAGACAAAACGTCTATCACCCAGAACCATGGGAAAGCTAGCCGAGTGGAAGTTCTGCAACTAGAAGGAAAGAGAGAGGAGCATTGGGACATGCACAAGTGCAGAAAAGCTCAGGTGCGGAGGTGTGCGAGCCCGGCTGGCGATGGGCGACTTTGGGCGCTGCTTTTTTTCAACCTGAAGGGAAACAGGCTCCTGATTACTCTGGGCTCCAGTTTCTGGGGAGACTCTGGCGACCCAGACTCCTACGGGGAGAAGCTGGATGGTTTACCATCAGGTCAGAAAGTGGGGGTGGCTCCCTTGCAGAGGTACCTGCAGTGATGGTTGTTCACTGTACGGGGACGTGGGACGCGGGGACTTGGAGACACGGAGAAGGCTGAGTAGCAGCCATAGCTGTTTGCCATACCCTAACCTAGTGATGTCCTGAGACCCAGCCCTGCACAATCTGCAAACCCACCCAAGCTGTGTGCAGTGGCGTTTGCACATAAATGGCCTGTGCTTTCGCAGCTTAACCTAAACTGCATCTCTGGTCAGACCAGTAGAAATCTGCAGACCTCACTGTAGCTCCTTCTGGATCGCCTCAGACAGTAGCTGACCTGCACCCCGTTGGAGATCCAGAAGCTAGCATACCTAGAAGTCAGTGTGAGACAACACCGGAATTCAACTACTCACATCCATAAGTGACACATTCAAGAGACAGATTCAGTGAGCACCAAAGCCCTACTGAAGCAATTCCTGCCCAATAAGCATTTCTCCAGCACAGCAGTTCTTCCACTCTATCAACACAGGGAAGCAGCAAAATGCAGAGACAAAGAAACATGCCAGGAATGAAAGAAATGGAGGAAAGCAAACTATTGGACATAGAGGTCAGGACCACGTTTATAAGGTTACTCAAGAATCTTCTAAAAACCGCCAAGAAACTTGATGAGACCTCTGAGGAGCTTAGTGAGACCCTCAAGGACCTTAATGAGAATGCCAATAAAATGGAAAAGGGCCAATTAGAAATTAAGCATACACTGTCTGAAATAAATAATATACAGAAATTCAATGGTAGATCAAAGGATCCAAGAATCAAACCAAAGATCTGAAATATAAGGAGGAAAAAAAAAACAAAAAAACACCCAACCAGAAAAACAAAAAGAAAAAAGAATCCAAAAATATGAAGATAGTGTAAGGAGCCTCTGGAACAACTTTAAGCATACCAACATTAGAATTATTGGGGTGCCAGAAAAAGAGAGCAAAATATTGAAAACCTATTAGAAGAAATAATGACAGAAAACTTTCACTACCTGATGGAAGAAACAGACTTACAAATCCAGGAAGCACAGAGAACCCCAAACAAGAGGAATCCAAAGAGGACCACATCAAGACACATCATAATTAAAATGTCAAGGGCAAAAGACAAAGAGAGAATCTTAAAAGCAGCAAAAGAAAAACAGTTGGTTACCTACAAGGGAGTACCCACAAGACTGTCAGCTGATTTCTCAACAGAAACTATGCAGGCCAGACAGAAGTGGCAAGAAATATTCAAAGTGATGAACAGCAAGAATCTACAACCAAGATTATTCTACCCAGTAAGGCTATCATTCAGAATTGAAGGTCAGATAAAGAGCTTCACAGATAAGAAAAAGCTAAAGGGGTTCATCACCACCAAACCAGGATTATATGAAATGCTGAAGGTTATTCTTTAAGAAGAGGAAGAAGAAAAAGGTAAAGATAAAAATTATGAACAACAAAATGACAATACATACATACCTACCAACAAGTGAATCTAAAAGTCAAGTGAATGAAAAATCTGATGAACAGAATGGACTGATGAATATAATATAATCAAGGACATACAAAGAGAGTGGAGTGACAATTCTCATGGGGAAGAGGGCGTGAGGGGTATGGGAAGAGATTGAACAAAAATCTTATACCTATGGATGAAGACAGTGGCAGGAGGTAAGGACATGGGGTGGGGTGGGGGATCGGGTGGAGGGGAGCTATGGGGGGGGGGGGGAGGAACACTGTAATAATCTGAACAATAAAGATTTATTTATTAAAAGAGAAAGATCGAACAGATGGAAACAAGAGAGCCAGGGGATAGGGATGAGGATCCTACAGAGCCTGCTACATATGTAAAATTCTATCTAAACAAATTAATATGCATATTCACTTAACTTGTTCATTTTTTATACACACTGTTCACCACAACATCCACTCCATTAATCTCTCCACTATTCTTCCATCCTCTCCAGAATAAATACTGGACAAGTATATACAGGTATTCTATAATAAAGTTGTCTAGCTGGCGTGGGTCAGTGGTTGAGAGTCAACCTATCCTGGTTATGGTTTGATTCCTGGTCAGGGCATATGCCCGGGTTGTGGGCCAAATCCCCAGTGAGGGGCATGCAGGAGGCAGTCAATCATTGATTCTCTCTTATCATTGATGTTTCTATCTCTCTCTCCCTCTCACTTCCTCTCTGAAATCAATAAAAATATTTTAAAAATAAAGTTATTATAGGTAAATAGGTATAACTTAAGTAAATAATACTACATAAATTAATAATATTTAATACTTAGCTCCTGAACAAAGATTAAAGACAAAATTGTCTAACTTGAAGAAATATATAACTGAGAACCTCATTGCTGGACCTCAGTAAATCTCCAGGGGAAAAACAATCTTTCTTAGCAATTTATGTATTAGTTCCAGAGGACATACATTAGATTGATGTGTTTTCAAGACACATTTTGTCTCACACTGAGGGAAGCGTCAGCTCAGCTGAACTATGATAGGCTGAGCCAGCATAAAGCTCTTGTAAGACTAGACCATCCATTCTGAAGAACAGTGGTTCTCAGCCTTTCTAATGCTGCGATCCTTTAATACAGTTCCTCATGTTATGGTGAGCCCCAACCATAAAATTATTTTCGTTGCTACTCCATAACTGTAATTTTGCTATTGTTATTAATCAGAATGTAAATATCTGTTTTCTGATGGTCTTTGGCTCTACAATCACGACCCACAGATTGAGAACCGATGCTGTAGAGCCTAAGACCATTGGAAAACACAGATATTTACATTACGATTAATAACAGTAGCAAAATTACAGTTATGAAGTAGCAACAAAAATAATTTTATGGTTGGCGCTCACCACAACATGAGGAACTGTATTAAAGGGTCGCAGCATTAGAAAGATTGAAAACCACTGCAGAAGAATAAAATGTGGAACAGGTAGAAAGAGGGCAATCTCTTAGACAAAAGGGATTAAGCTACTTTAGCTATCTTAAGAGACTTTCCACAGAGAAAGGAGGACTCCAGGAACTGATTTTAAATGAAGGAAGGCAAAATCATGGTGTTGAGAGAATTTCCAGACTTTTCTTAAGAGGAAAGTGTTACACTACATTACACATGTATCTCAGGGTAGGAGGGAGGTGCAGAGGGAGGGTAGAAAAGGCCGTGTAGAGGGAGTAATAGGCAAAGACAACAAAAGAGGCTAGCAAGTAGAAGAGAGTAGGTCAGGAAGAATGACCTAGAAAGCAGTGTGAAAGTAGGGGAAAGAAATACTAGCAGGTCTGGAGGTGCAGGCCATATCAGTTTAATAGTTTAGCAAGTGGAGACATACTAGTAACAGTTGGCAACTACGTATTTAAGACTAGAGCTCAGACCTACAAAGGAGATAAAAATTTAGGAATCATCCACATGCAGATGAAAGCTGAAGCCAGGGGATCAGATAAGTGCTAGAAAAAGAGACCTATTTGAAGACTGAACCCTGGGGTACTCCTGTGTTAAAAGATCAGGGAGACAGGAAGGTCTGTGATGAGGACTACGAAGGAGAAGTGAAGCGGTAAGAAAACCAGCCTGGGGATTTCCTAGAAGCCAAAGAAGGTGAAGCGCATTGGTAACTTTGCAAGAGCTATGTCATGGGTCATAAGGATAAAAGCCCGATTCCACTGGGTTCAGAGTGAATGGGACCTCAGTTAGAAAAAAGAGGGAAAACAAACCCAAACAATTGAAGATAGCAAATATAGACACTTTTTAAACTAAATTTTGCTATAAAGGGAACAAAGAAATAGGGTTGCATCTGAAGGGGAGATGTCAGGTCAAGAAAGTTGGGGGTTTTGTGTTTTTTAATAAAGGTTCTATACTATTTGCACACTAAATGGGGCAGGGGATGATATGGAGCGGAGGGGAGTAACTGTTGGAGCATGTCCTTGAGTAGGTGAAAGGGAATGAGATCTAATATAACTAAAGGTAATTTCCAATCACTTTACAGTTTCCCTTTCTTTCTGAAATTACATTCCAGATATTTCCTAAACCTGAAAATAGACCTCTCTATACTAGTAAGCAAATTCTGGCAACTGTAGCTCACATATAAATGACTAAATGCAAAGATGTGTAGCGCTGACACTTCAAAAATAGTGACTAGAATAAAAAGTTATAAAGGGAAAAACTGTCATTTAGTTCAAGAATATATGCTATTTTGGCAAAACAGATACACTACTTTTACTCATTTAAGGATCCCTTCTTTCCAGTGCGTATAATATTAGTTAATGAGTAATACTTAATATTTAACTCCTGAACAAAGGTTAAAGACAAAATTGTCCAACTTGATGAGGATTTGTGTACAAACCTTTTTATTCTAGTTCAAGGCGGACCAAAGTGTAGCGTTATGTGTACCTGGAAGAATAGATGACATGCAAGCTTGAAGCCTGCTAGGAAGACAATACATCTGAGATGCTGATCTAGTTACCCAATCTTGCCATAAAAATGGAGGAATGTGCTGAGGTTGTGAGCAGTTTCTCACACTGCTGGGCACCACTGAAACAGAGAGGAACCCAGGGGATCCAGCACCATCACCACGGTGAGAATAGCTGGACCTGAGGGATCCAGTCCCCAGAGGGCACTATCATTGGCAGCAGGGCCTGATTATTAAAACTGACGGCCATGGCAGCCCTGCCAATGGGACAGACTGCTGGGCCTCCTGCTTTGTAGAGCCATTCTCATCGGGTTAAGTTCTTTAATCCCTTACACTTTCTTTAGAGAAACCTTTATGCCTTCCCTGAGTCTGTTAGTGTCCTTTCATCAACCACCAGCACCCTTCTGACACCTTACACATGCACATTTTACATGAAAAAGACTCTTTAACTCAATAAATACCTTTCTTACAAATATTAAAATATGTATTGAGCATCACAAACACATGACTTAACAGATACCTCTGTTTAGGACTAAATTTCAAAAACTAAAATCCTTTTAAAGTGCTGCATAGATATGGCAGAAGCTGTGATAGTAGTCAAAGAAAGCCTGAAATGTGACAGTGGTAATGAAATAAAAAGTCACTGATGTGGTTGGTGGAGAGGAGGGGAGAGCAAAGGAGGAAAAGTCACCCATCTCCTAACATCACTTATTCTTAAAAGTCCTAAGAAGCTTGTACTATCTTCCTCTGTTATGTTCAAGAAAAGAAAAAAGAAAGAAAAAACCTTAGAGTAGTGAAGCTGGTGAATGAACCAGGTGGTGCCAGGGCCAGGAGTAAGGCTGAGAGCAAGCCTGGCGACTGGCAGGAGGTGAGCAGACACACTCCCTGGCAGCTCCAACAAAGTGATGCTGACAGGAAGAGCTGTGGGAAAGACCTTGGAGCTTCCAGAGGATACTCAATTCCAATAAGTTAAGAAATGAGGAAATCGAAAAAGCAAGTTCGGTTCAGAGATCTGATTTCTCCTGCCACAGGTGGGATACCCATAAAGGTAGAGGCAGGAACAGGAAAATTAGGGGAGCAGAGTCTAACGCTGACTACTTGGCATTTGGATGGTTGGAAAACCTGGTTTATGGAAAGAAGTCCCTTAATCAAAGAAAAGGGCCTCTCCTCTCTCCGTAACCATGGGATCTAAAGAAATGTTGATCATCTGACAGAAAATAAGTATATCAAGAAAGGAAAAATAACTCAAAGAACCAGACACAAAGGAAATTAGCCTTAAAAATGTACTGGAATAAGAAGAATGCAAGAGTGGAAGATGAGTCAGACCTGTAACATGTTAAATTAAGCACAAAGACTACAATTCCTCTAATCCGCAGATAGTTTATACATACCCCAAGATTCCTTCATAGTCAAGAAAAAAGGATTGACCACATGTCTGGAGTGTAGTGTGTGTAACAGGTGAGGCACTGTGGTAATACACAGAGCAGAGTGAACCCAGGAACCCACAACCCAGGTTCTGAGGAAGAAAGCTCTAGTACGGTCACCCCAGAAAGTTTCTCAAGTCACTGACGGGAACTGGCCAGAAAGCCTCTGCTTCCATGGTGCCTGTGTCCCATACTTTGTTACAGTGGGTCAGTTAAGATGCTAACAAACTGTCTCAATGTTCTCACTTTTATTCACATGTTTTTAATGGGCAGTGGGAACATCTCTAGAACTTCCAGGCAGTTCTCTAGGACCACTTTATTTTCTTTTGTATATTTATTAATATAAAGTACCCATTAGACACTATATAAATCAAAAGGACCATAGTGGTTCACACTCCAATTTATGTCAAATAGTGACCACTTACTTATCTGACAACAGCTTTTACACATTAAAAATGCCAAATTGGACTCTGGCCAGGTAGCTCAGTTAGTTAGAGCAGTGATCAGTAAACTTATTAGTCAACAGAGTGGCAAACCACAGCTCGTGAGCAGCATGTGGCTCGTGAGCCGCAGTTTGCCAACCACTGAGTTAAAGCATCGTCCCAATACACCAAGATTACAAGTTCGATCCTGGTCAGAGCACATACAAGAATTAACCAATGAATGCATAAATAAGTGGAACAACAAATCAATGTTTCTCTCTCTCTTCCTCTCTAAAAATCAATAGATAAAAAAATAAATAAAAGTGCCAAATTATTTACCATGGGATAGGTTCCCCCAGCTTTTGCAATCTCATCATTTACTACACATGATGTCAGGCTGTTAGGATTACTACCTGATAAATAGGAGTCACTATTAGATGTTTAAAATTCCTGTGCTTTGTGCTCAAGGAAAATGATATTTCTAAAGTACAAAAGAAGTTCAGCACTTCTCCACAACATTCTGAATATGTTTTATTCTTCCTCCCCATAATAAAATACAAATTGAATTATGTCACTATATTTTCTCCAACACTGATCAGATAAATGCTCTTATAGCCCTAATAAAGAAGTATCTTAAATTTGCATAATTACTATGTTTAAGCTCATCAAAATTCAGTATCAGTGTCCTATGCTCCCTGTGTTTAGAAAATAAAATTTTAAATGACTACATATAAAAAAATTTGAAAATGTATAATACTAGAACATTACCTTAAGAATAAAAAATGCTCATCAAGAACAAATACACACATACAAAAATACACTATAGCATTAAGTACTAAGAAGTGAGGGAGGAAACAGGGGAGAGAGGGAGGGAAGAAGAAAGGGAGAAAGGAGCTGAAGACTCCATCAACAGAGAACCAAATTATGGTAAATTCACAGAATGGATTTCTATGCAATCATTAAAAAGAGTGAAAAACCTGTATATGCTGATATGAAAACTCTCCTACACCTCCAGGATATTTTAACAGTAAAAAAGAGAAAGACATAAAATCATGTACACAGCATGACCCCTTCCTCCTGAATGAGAATTCAAAACTTAATGTTTACCACTGGGAAAAGGGGACTGAAGGAAGGAAACAAGACACTTTCATTTTTTTTATCTTTCTATAGTACTTGTTTTTAAATTATGGACTATATGGCCAACGGAGACATAGACTCTTTTGTATTCATCTTTTTTACTTCTCTATATTGCTTAAAGCTAATAAATATTACACATTAACATTTTGTTTTTTTTTAAAAGTAAAGTTGGCATACAGTATATTTGCTTCAGGTGTACGATATAGTGATTGGACACTTATATACCTTACGCTGTAACATCCACACAAAGTCTGGTGATGAGGTGTCACCCTGCAGAGATATTACAATATTATTAAGCACTAAGAGGCCCAGTGCACAAATTTGTGCACTGGTGGGGTCCCTCAGCCTGGCCAGCAATTGGGGCCAATCAGGGCCATCTTGCCCAGTTCCTGATCTGGATTGATGGGGGCCAGATGGTTGGGGACAGACCATGGGTGGGCTCCAGGGCATGTCCAGCCCATCTCACCCAGTCCCAGAAGGCCAGACCCCAGTAGCAAGCTAATCTACTGGTTGGACCCCTGGTGGTCAGTGCCCATAATAGCAACTGGTCGAGCAGTCAACAGAATGTTAGGCCAATGGGTCAGACATTTAGCATATTAGGCTTTTATATATACAGACAGACTAGAAGGCCAGTACATTAAATTGGATCTCTCCAATCTGAGATCCCTTTCACAATTCAGAACTGCTGGCTCCCAACTGCTTGCTTGCCTGCCTGCTTGCCTGCCTGCCTGCCTGCCTGCCTGCCTGCCTGATTACCCCTAATTGCTTCTGTCTGCCAGCCTGATTACCCCCTAACCACTCTCCTGCCAGACTGATCAAGGCCTAATGGCTCCCCTGCCGGCTCAATTGATCCTAACTACTCTCCCCTGCCGGCCTGGTCACCCCTAACTGCCCTCCCCTGCCAGCCTGATCACCCCTAACTGCCCTCCCCTGCCAGCCTGGTCACCCCTAACTGTCCTCCCCTGTAGGCTTGGTTGTACCTAACTGCCCTCCTCTGCTGGCCAGGTAACCCCTAACTGCCCTCCCTTGCCAGCCTGGTTGCCCCTAACTGCCCTCCCCTGCAATTCTGTCCCCACCAACTGCCCTCCCATGCAGGCCTGGTTGCCCCCAACTTCCCTCCCCTGCCAGCCTGATCACCCCCAACTGCCCTTTCTTGAAGGCCCAGTCCCTCCCAACTACCCTCCCCTGCTGGCCTGATCACCCACAACTTCCCTCCCCTGACAGCCATCTTGTGTCCAAAGATCCCCTGGCAGCCATCTTTGACTACATGGGGGTGGCCATCTTGTGTGTTGGAGTGATGGTCAATTTGCATATTACTCTTTTATTAGATAGAATACGTTAAAATTTTCCTTTATATAATAATTTATAAGAAATTCTAATGAGCCACTTAATTTTAAAACTAGTGGTAAAGGGAAAGAATCAAGCATTTAATTCTGCTTCTCCTATATGGAACTGTACCACTAGGAAGTCAAAAGAGCAGATGAAGGAAAATTTTCTCTTTATAGAAGTACTAGTGGCCCGGTGCACGAAATTCATGCACATTAAAAGGAGGACCCAGAGTCAAGTCCCCACCCACCTACATGCGCCTCAAAATTGTGTGAGATCCAGACCTAGCCGTCCTCCCCCACAATGGGCTAGGTCTGCCGAGCAGGAGGCATAGCCTCAGGTCCCCTGGCCCGGCGCCAGAACAGGGGACATGGCCTGAGATCCCCCAGCCCAGACAGGGGTGAAGGGTGTGCCTTGTGGTCCTTCATCAAGCCCCGCCAGGTGGGGGACATGGCCTGAGATCCCCTGTCAAGCCCCGCTGAGTGGGGGGCATAACCTGAGGTCCCCCATCAAGCCTTGCCAGGCAGCAGGGAGCACAGCCTCAGGTCCTCTGGCACAGTACCAGGAGGGGGGCACAGTCTGAAGTCCTCTGTCAAGCCCCACCTGGTGGAGGGCATGACCCAAGGTCCCCCAGCCTGGCACTGGGGTGGGAGGAGCAGGCTGAGGTCCCCTAACCCAGCCCAGGATGGGAAGTGCACCTTGATATCCCCCATCAAGCCCCGCCGGATAGGGGGGACATTGCCTCAATTCCCCTGGCCTGGTGCCGGGGTGAGGGCAGCACAGCCTGAGGTCCCCTGGCCTGGTGCCAAGGTAGGAGACACGGCCTGAAGTCCCCCAGCCTGACGCCAGGTCGGGGGGCATGGCCTAAGGTCCCCTGTCAAGCCTTGCCGGGTGGGGGGCACAGCCTGAGGTTCCCTATCCAGCCCACAGGGGCAGGGGATGTGGCCTGAGGTCACCTGTCCAGCTCCACAGGGGTGGGGGAGGGGATAGCCTTCAGTCTCTGCTGATTGCTGGTTAAGCCTTCTTAAGGGAACTTGGCCTCAGTTGTGCATGCAGACATCTTTGTGATTGAGCGATGGTCAATTAGTAAATTCCCTCTTTAATAGATAGGATTCCAGCTTACAGTTGAAGAAGGAATTCATAATTATACTAGAGCCCCAACACACAAAATTTGTGCACAGACAGGGTCCCTAGGCCTGGCCGCAATCAGGGCCAATCTTCCCCGGCTGCTGGCAGCTGGCCCCACTCCCCACCCACCCTCTGTGTGGGGGGCAACCAGGGAGGCAATCAGGCCCCGGCACTGCCCACGTCTACTGCCACCTCCCCACTCGGTTCCCCAGCAGGCAATCAGAGCCTGCAGGCCAGGGGAGGAACCAAGAGGTTGGCCGTTCCTGCCTGCTTGCCGGCCCTGTCCTGCCCCACTGCCGCCACCAATCACATTCTGTGTGTGGGACGACTGGTGGGGTGACCAGCGGGGCGATAGAGACCCCAGAGTCACCTGCGTCCACTGCCACCCACCCCTGGTTCCCTGTTCCCCATGAGGTGATCAGGGCCTGCAGGCTGGGGCAGCTCCTGAGTTGAGCATCTGCTCCCTGGTGGTCAGTGCACATCATAGCCAATTGATTGTTCCACCACCCAGTTGATTGGCATGTTATGCTTTTATACATCTAGATTATCACCATTTTGCAACCACTAGTGAATAAGTGAATGGATATTGGGATTGTGTGGCAGCAAGCATGACCAAAATATAAACAACCATTTCTGCTTCCTCATGGTGGAAGACTGTATCACCCATTCATAAAATACTTGAGGCCCGGTGCATTAAAATTCATGCACTGGAGCGGGGGAAGTCTCTCAGCCCAGCCTTCCCTCCTCACAGTCTGGGAGCCATCAGGGGTGGGAGACAACCCAGCAATCAGAGGAAGGCACTGCCCCCATCTCACCTCTGCTGCTGCCATTGCCGGCAGCGCCAGCTTCAGCTGGCCCTGGTTACCTGAGCCTTGGGCGGCCCAGGGCAGCTGGGCAGCCAATATCCAAGGCTTTCCTGTGCCTCAGGCCAGCCCTGGGCAGCTGGAGGGCTGAGAGGACTGGGCGCTGCCATCTTGTGGCTGTAGGCGCTGCCATCTTTGAGGGTGTGGCAGTCAATTAGCATATTCCCTCCTTATGGCTGTGGGCACCTCCATCTTTTGCGATAGTGTGAGGGTCAATTAGCATATTCCCTCTTTATTATATACTAGAGGCCCACTGCACAAAATTTGTGCAATGGGCTCAGCCCTTTTAGCCATGGCTTTATCTGTAAAGTCGTACAGAAGGTTGCCTAGTCTAATTAGCATATTGTGTTTTTAATATTATAAATGATTCTTGGGAGTAAAAACTGAATCTGACCAAGCTTCTCTGGATTCAAATACTAATTCACAAGAAAGACAAAAACATGTTCAAAGATGTTTCAGGGATATAATAACAAAATAGAGAAAGTTAAAAAAAAAAAACTAGATAAACAACTTTCTACAACAAATAAACTGCAAGGGAAAAAGAGAGAGAAGAGAGAGAAGAGGTGAACCTGTGGAACAGGGTTTTCCAATAGCACTGTTGAGTCTAGGGCTAGATTATCCTTTTGTTGCAGGGACTGTGCTGTGTGGAACATTTAGTAGCAATTATGCCCTATACCTACTAGATTCCTATAGTACCCTCCCTCCCAATAAAAATAATCAATGTCACCCTCGCTGGTTTGGCCAGTGGGTAGAGCTGGCCTGTGGACTGAAGGGTCCTGGGTTCAATTCCGGTTAAGGGCACATGTATGGGTTGCAGGCTCGATCCCTGGTGGGGGGCGTGCAGGAGGCAACCAACCAGTGATTCTCTAACATCATTGATGTTTCTATCTCTCCCCCTCTCCCTTCTTCTCTGAAATCAATAAAATATTTTTTAGTAAAAATAAATAAATAATCAGTGACTTTTTAAAATGTTTCTAGATATTGCCAAATCCCATCCAGTTGAGAACCACTGCTACAGATTAAGAGACTTCCGAAACATATCAGCTAATCACTATGTGTAGACCTAAACTGGATCTTGATTCAAACAAATAGAAGGAAAAAAAATTAACACTTAAGAGACAATAGGAGAGGGGGGGAAAAAAAAACGAAAAAAGAAAAAGAAAAAAAGAGACAATTGGAAATTTGAACAGTGAATATTTTATGTTATTAAGGTCATGATAATCACTGAAGCAGAGTGATGGTTCCCAGGGAGCACATTGTACTATCTGTGTACTTTCATATATGTTTTAAATTTTCTCTAAAAACAACAAAAATTAAAGTCAAGACCATCATGGTAGCTGGTAGCATTCAGCTGAATGATAAAACAACCCAATAACTGAATCTTGAGAACATTCAACTGATTTCTACTAATCATCCCATGTACACTTGCTCATGTACACACAGAAGAGGCTCTCAAAACAAAATCCATTTTAAAAGGAAAATAATCACTGTCTTTTTAAAGGACAAATGAAAATGTACTCCAGGGACACCTTAAACCCCTGGGGTTCACAAAACACAAGTTAGGAAATGCTGTTTTGGAGAAATTCCTAAATCATGAATGCATTGGAGATTCCTATTATATTCATTTACTTCTCAGTGTTTGTTCCTCCATATCTTTTATATTTGTCAATTTTATTTTACTAAATACTACAAAGACAGTGGTATTTTCAAATTTAGATACAGAATATTTTAAAATTTAGGTATACAGCATCACTAAAATACAACTTAAATATCCAATAGTGTAGAATATTCTTCCATGAGGCTGTTATTCTTAGAGCTAATAAAGTATACTTAAAAACAAGAACCACATGCTTTCACTCATATGTGGGATATAAAACAGAAATCAAAAACTCATAGACACACACAACAGTATCAGTTACAGAGGCAAAAGGGAGTGGGGAGGAGGTAGAAGAGGGTAAAGGGGTTCAAGTATATAGAGAGTGACAGAAGGAGACTTGACTTTAAATGGTGAACACAGTTAATGTATTATACAACTATCTACTTGAAACCCATATAATCTGAATAACCAACAGTACTCCAAAAAATTTAATAAAATTTTAAAAATACGTTATATGCACAGGAATATATCTTGGGAAATAAGCTTATGGTTCCCCATAGATGCTTAAGAAGTCTTTGACACAACTCAACAATTATTCATGATAAACACTTTTTAAAAAGAATTGAGGGTTACTTTCTTAATATGATACGAGGCCTAAAGGTACTATCTTAAGTAAGGAAACATTAGAGGTATTTCCACTAAAGTCAGGAACAAAGTAAGGATATTCACTATCTCCTCCACTATTCAACATTGTACTACTGGTATTAGCATATGCAACTAGGTAAGCGAAATCATTTAGAGGCATAAGAATAAGTAAAGAGTAGTGAAACTACTTCTATTTACATACGACAGAAACCTCTAGTGAAATGATGATACAACTAACTCAATTACTTCATTATTAAGACAGCAGAATATAAAGCAACATTCAAAAATCAAATAAGTCTTCATATACATACCAATGACCAATCAGCAAGCAAGTAGTAGAAAAAAATCCCATTTATAATAGTAAAAAAGAAAATTAAACATTAAGGAATAAACTTATTAATAATTGTGAAAAGCTACATAAAGAAAAAGTTTAAACATATCTGAAAGGCACAAAGTAGGTTTAAATAAAGCGACAGCCTGTTCTTGGATAGAATGACTCAACATTATAAAAATGTCAGTTCTCCTTAAATTAATTTATAAGTTTAATATAATACTAATAAAATATCAATGAACTTTTTAATAAAATTAGAAAACATGCTTCTAAAGTTTATATGGAAAAATAAATGTGTAAGAATAACAAACAAAAAACCTGCAAGAATAACAAACAAACAAAAAAATCCACCTGCAAACAAAAGAACACAAAGTTGGGACTTGTCTTACCAGACTTAAAAACATACTATAAAAGCCTGCATAATTAAAACAGTATAGTGCAATACGTGAATGGACAAATAGAAAAATGGACTAGAACAGAAAGTACAGAAACAGAGCCATGTATATACAGAATTTCAACATAATAAAGGGAGCATGTCAAATTACTAGGTAAATATGGACTTCTTAATACATAGTGCTGGAACAATTGGGTAGGCATTTAGGAAAAAAATACAATTATATCCCTATTTTGTAAAAAATATATTTTTTTATTGATTTCAGAGAGGGAGAGAGGCAGAAACATCAATGATGAGAGAGAATCATTGATTGGCTGCCTCCTGCACTCTTCACACTGGGGATCAAGCACATACCTGAGCATGTGCCCTGACTGGGAACCCAACTGCTACTTTCTGGTTCATACGTCGACACACAATCACTGAGCCACACTGGCCAGGCATTATATCCCTATTTTATACTATATGTAAGAATAAATTCCAAATGTATTACAGATATAAAAGTAAAATTAATTAAGTAACTATTAATTAATTAATACCACACAAGTACTCAAAGAAAATGAGGTTACCTGGAGTAGCCCTAGTTGATTTGGCTCAGTAGATACTGTATCTGCCCACGGGTTCGATTCTGGTCAAGGGCACCTACCTGGGTTGTAGGCTCAATCCCTTGCCCTGGCCTCTGCAACTGAGGAAGGTAACCAATCAATGTGTCTCTCTCACATTGGGTGTCTCTCCCTGTCACTCATTCTTTCTAAACATTAATGTCTCGAGAAATAGCCTCAGGAGAGGACTAACAACTAGGAATAAAAAAAAATTTTTTTAAATCAACTTGGATTAAAGAAAGACTTGCTAATGAAAGAGCTAATAAAGGATTAATAAATATGACTATTTACAAATATTTTTTACAAATTTTCATGACAAAAAAATCACTATAGACCAAAAAATAAAAATACAAAACAGCTGAAAACTGGGAGATAATATTTATATATGCCACGGAAGGCTAATACCCCTAATACATAAAGAGCTCTTAAAAATTATGGGACAAGCCCCAGCCAGTTTGACTCAATGGATAGAGCCTCAACCTGAAGGTTCCTAGATTTGAATCTGGTCAAAGGCACGTACCAAGGTTGCAGGCTAGATCTTTGGCTCTGGTTGGGGCGATCCCTGGGCCTGGTTGGGGCGCATGCAGAAGGCAACCTATGGATGTGTCTCTCTCACATCAATGTTTCTCTCTCTGTCTCTCCCCCTCCCTTCCACTCTGTTTAAAAATCAATGGAAAAATATCCTCAGGTGAGGATGAACAAAATAAAAGTTAAGGGACAAAGGATCAAAAACCGGATAAAATCAGAGAAAAAAAAGATATAAATAGGCGATTCTCAAAAGAAGGGAAAAAGAAAGAAAATGACCCTCAAACATATATAATGTTGTTCTCATTTGTAATTAGAGACATACACATTAAAACATGGATATCAGTTTTCATGTATCAGATTGGCAATGATTAAAAATATGAAAACACATCCTGATGGCAAGAATGTGGTGGAAGAGGCACTCTCATATGCTGCTGGTGGGAATGTAAACTGGCCCAAGCATCAGAGGGATATCTGGTAATCCTAACAAAACAACATATGCACCCATCTTTGGGCCAAGTAATCTCACCACTAGTAATCTAACCTAAAGATATACCTCCAACAACATGAAAATACTTATGCACAAGTTTACTCATTACAGCCTTGTTTTTAATTGCAAAATACTACAACCTAAATGCCTACACACTAGAAAAAAAGATGAATAAAACAAGCTACATACTATATAGGTGTTAAAAAAGAATAAGGAAGAACTCTGAACCAACATGGAGTGATTTCCACTATATGCTATTAAGTGAGAAAAAGCAAAATGAAGTGTATTCATCATAAGCTACCCTTCGTCTAAAGAAAACAGATATAAGAAAAAAAACACATGAATCAGCTCATTTGTGGGAAAACACACCAAAAACATCACACAGAAAAGATGAGCCAGAAAGTATAACTTACAGGATGGGGGTGAAAAAGGGATGGAAAGGTGTAGGAGGAGTGAAGAGGACATGATACTTCTGAGTATACATTTTCCTATAACTCTGACTTCTTAGAATGATAGTAATGTTTTACATATTCAAAATATAAACTAAATTAAAACCAACCAAGATGTGAGAGGACTCCAAAATGCAACACAAAAGAACTAGATAACCTAACTTTGGAAAATGACTTGACTAGCTATTATAAAGCTAACGACAAAAAGAATTTTTAAAAAGTACTTTAACCTAGTTAGCAGATTTCTTATATTTTAAGGGTAAGGGTTAGCAATTCTAGAACTACTTTATGTATACACTAGGATTGAACAAATAAATCTATTAAATGTAATAAGAGCTGGGTTTCTCAATGTTGGACAAGAAGTTACAAGCAAGGAAAGGGAAAAGATTAAAACGAATGATGTGGTATTGGATGAGAATCAAAGGTATCATTGTGAAAACATCTAATTTTTAATATATATAGATAGATGCAACAGAAATAAATCCAGACATATATACATGCATGTGATTTCTGTATTTCCCAGCTCTGTCCACTGGGAAGACCTAGAAGCAATGAGCCTACCTAGTACAAGACCTTAGTTTCTAAAATCCATTCTCCAAAGAAACCAGGGCTCACACAGACATATACAAAAATCATACAAGTTACCATTAATTCAACTATAATTAATGGAAAAAGAATAATAGTAATATTCATGGAAAAGTAAGATCAGCACTAGCTATCTGTTCAAAAGCTGTGTAACTTATTATGGAGTTCCAATTGCTAGAACCAACCAAAGCCTGCTTTATTATCAAACTAGAGGCCCGGTGCATGAAATTCGTGCACTCGGGTGAGTGGGGGGGGGGGGGTCCCTCAGGCCAGCCTGTGCCCTCTCACAATCCAGGAGCCCCCTGATCGATTGCCCCAAAGAGGTAGGCTCCATGATGGATCGCCCTGGAAGAGGGGGGTCCCCCCCACCCATCACAGCATGCTCGTCAGTAGCCTAAGCCTCCCTCTTTGGGGCAATTGTGGAGCTCTGCGAATGATGCATCACCCCACTGGCTGGTGGCCTGGGCCTCCCTCTGCAGGACCATCATGGGGCAATGGCCAGGCCCCCAACCAATCACATCACACCCATTTGGCTGGCCTGGCACCAGTGGATGTCATAGCATGGTTGCCTGGAAGGTCATCTGGATGTTCATTCTGCTGATCAGTTGTTTGGTCAATTTGCATATTATGCTTTTATTATTATAGACTAGGAGCCCAGTGCACAAAATTCATGCACTGGGGGATGCGTGATCCCTCAGCCCAACCTGCCCCCTCACACATACTGGGAGCCCTCAGGGGATGTCCTATTAATCACTCTCCCAGCCTGCAGAGGCTTTAGGCCTTGGGCACCCAGCCATCGCCCTGCAATGGGGCCGATGGCTGGCTCTGTCCCAGCCATATACCCCCGGCCCGGCCCAGGCCTTCACCCCAATCCCCAGCCCAGGCCTTCTCCCTGGCCAGCGCACACTGACCACCTCAACCCCACACCCCCACAGACCTGACCGCCTCGGCCCTGCCCACCAAGGCCCTGGCCGCCTCAACTCCACCCCCCATGGCCCTGGCGCCTCAGCCCCACCCCCCCACCCCCAGCCCTGGCCACCTCAGTTCCACCCCCCACTGCCCAGGCCACCTCAATCCCACCTCCTGCGGCCATGGTCGCCCTGGCCCCACTCCATGCTCCTGAGTGGCTGGTGGGTGTAGCAAAGGTATGGTCAATTTGCATATTAGTCTTTTATTAGATAGGATTCCTCTACATTTGTTCTATCCTTATTCTTGAGCCCATCACTAAAGGTCATCAAATATAAAGGCATTCTTCCTCTTGGATGTCCAATAAACTCAATTTCATACCTAAGAACACAGGCTATGAGAGCGTACCAAGCAGAAATCTATCACACTGGTTAAAAAAATAAGCTTAATGAAAGAACTATATGTCAGTACCTCCAAGTAGTCTGAAATAAGGCTCCCATATCACAACACATTTTGTTCAAATAGCTAAACTGAGCATCCTATCTAATAAAAGAATAATATGCAAATTTGACCGTACCTTCACCACACCAACAAGTCACGCCCACAGCCACGCCCACCAATCAATCAGGAACATATTATGCAAATAAATCCCAACCAAGATGGTTGCTGCCACTGAGAGCAGGAGGAAGGCTTGGGTTTCCCCGGCAAAAGAGGAAGCCTGCCATTGCCTGCCTAGGCCTCCACTCGATGTCACAAAGTTTCAATTATAAAAGATACAGAAATGGCGGCATCCACCGAGCTGGAGAGAAGAGAGGCTTGGATTTCCCTGGCAATGGAGGAAGCCAAGCTTTCAGCTTGCCATTGCCAGCCTAGGCCCCCACTCTAGGCTACAAAGTTTCAAACAGAAATGGCTGCCACCCCAGAGCGAGGCAGAAGGCTTGGCTCCGCTACAGGCTACAAAGTTTCAATTGTAGACATAGGTTAATCCCAGATACTAGGGCCTCCGCTTGAGTTGCTGGGAGTGTGTGGCTGGCCTGCAAACCTCCACATGCCCCTCGCCCAGGCCGCCCCTCACCCCAAGGGAATCCACACCCTGATCTGGGACACCAGGGAAAACCAGCTGGCCCCCACCCATCATGCACCAGGCCTCTATCTTAATAAAAGAGTAATTTGCAGATTGACAATCACTCCAACACACAAGAAGCCTGCCCCCATGTGGTTAAAGATCCTGCCCTCATGTGGACACAAGATGGCCACCACAAGACAGTCAGCAGGGGAGGGATATTGGGAGGTTCCAGGCCCTGCAAGGGAGGGCAGTTGTGAGTGATCAGGCCAGCAGGGGAGGGTAGTTGAGAGGGACCTATAAGGGAGGGCAGTTGGGGGCAATCAAGCCTTCCCTGCAGAGGTAAGGATAACCAGGGGCTACCAGGTCAGCAGAGGAGGGAAGTTGGGGACAAACAGGCTGGCAGGGGAGCAGTTAGACATCAATTAGGCTGGCAGGGTAGCGGTTAGGGGCCGATCAGGGAGGCAGGCAGGTGAGCAGTTTGGAGCCAGCAGTCTTGGATTGTGAGAAGGATGTCCAACTGCCAGCTGGATATCCCTTGAGCGGTCCTAGATTGGCAACAGTGCAGGCTGGGCTAAGGGACATTCCCTAAGCCCATGCATGAATTTTGTGCACCAGGCCTCTAGTATATGTATAAAATTCTCATAAGTGAAATACATGAAGACAATCCTATCTAATAAAAGAGTAATATGCAAATTGACCACACCTCCAATCAAGCCACGCCCACAGCCATGCCCATCAACCAATCAGGAGCAGATTATGAAAATAAACCCCAACCAAGTTGGCTGTGGCCACTAAGAACAGGAGGGAAGTTTGGGTATCCCCGGCAACGGAGGAAGCCAAGCTTTCCGCCTGCCCTTGCTGGCCTAGGCCTCCACTCAATGCTACAAAGTTTCAATTATAGAAGACTAGGGGCCCGGTGCACAAAATTCATGCACTGGTGGGTGGCCCCTCAACCCAACCTGCACCCTCTCACATACTGGGTGCCCTCAGGGGGTGTCCAACTGATGGCTCACCCCCAGCCTGCCCAGAGGCTTTAGGCCTTGGGCACCCAGCCATCACCCTGCTCAGCTCAGCTCAGCCCCGGCTACCTGCGACCACCCGGCCCCACGGACTGGGCGCTCACTGCCACTTCCACTCACAGCGCCCAGGGGCCGGGTGCTCCCTGCTGCCGCCACCACCGCTGCTGCTGCTGCCGCTGCTTCCCCACACAGCGCCAGGGGGCTGGGTGCTCACTGACACCACCGTTTCATCTCCACACCTGGGGTCCAGCACTCATGCCACTTGGCTCCGGCCCACTCCTGATTGGCTGGTAGCATAAACAATCAGGAGCGAAGATACGGTCAAATTTGCATGTTTCTCTTTTATTATATAGGAAGATGTATCCCAACAGAAATGGTGGCAGCCATGGAGCTGGAGGGAGCAGAGGCTAGGGTTGCCTGGGTGATGGAGGAAGCCAAACTTTTGCAGCCCTAGCACGAAGGCCTCCTCTAGGCTACATTTCAATTATAGAAAGTAAATGTCCCAAACAGAAATGGCTGTCGCCGCCAGAAGGCTTGGCTCTGCTCCAAGCTACAAAGTTTCAATTGTAGGACATAAATTAATCCCAGATCCCAGGGCCTCGTTTGGATCACTAGAAGGGCGTGGCCAGCCTGCAAACCACCACAGACCCCTCGCCCAGGACACCCCATGCTCCAAGGGAACCCCCACCTGATCCAGACACTCTTCAGGGCAAACCAGCTGGCCCCCAGCCATGCACCAGGCCTCTATACTATATAATAAAAGAGTAATTTGCAAATTGACCATCACTCCAACACACAAGAGGGCTGCCCCCATGTGGTCAAAGATCCTGCTGCCCCCATGTGGACACAAGATGGCCACCAAAAGATGGCCAGCAGGAGAGTGCCATTGGAAGTTCCAGGCCTGCAAGGGAGGGCAGTTGGGAGCAATCAAGCCTGCAGGGGAGAGCAGTTAGGGGTGACCAAGTTGGCAGAAGAGGGAAGTTGAGGGCAAACAGGCTGGCAGGGGAGCAGTTAGCCATCAATTAGGCTGGCAGGGTAGTGGTTAGGGGGTGATCAGGCTGGCAGGCAGAAGCAGTTAGGGGCAATCAGGCAGGCAGGCAGGTGAGCAGTTTGGAGCCAGCAGTCTTGGATTGTGAGAAGGATGTCCGTCTGCCCATTTAGGCCCAATCCCAGCCCGATCCTACCGAGATCGGGCCTAAATGGGCAGTCGGACATCCCTCAAGGGGTCCCAGATTGCAGAGGGTGCAGGCTGGACTGAGGGACATCCCCCACCCCATGCACGAATTTTGTGCATCAGGCCTCTAGTTCTAGATAAAATTCTTCCATTCTCATAAACTAAGCTGTTTATTTATTCAAGCCTTAGGGAAAAAAATTAATATATGACATTTATAAATTACCCAAACTGACTCAAACTTTTAAAATCACCTCTCACCTAGACTGTTGTTACAATAACCTTACTTATGTACCTGTCAGCCTTTGCCTCCCTCCAGTCTATTCTCCATGTAGCAGCCAAAGTGAACCTTAAAAGGTAAAATCAAATTGTTTACTCCTCAAAATATACCATCTGCTTTATGTAAAATCCAAAATATTCTTTTGTTCAAACTGTCTCCTTCTCAAGGCACTCCATAATCACACCATGTGAAAGTAACCTTATACTACCCCCAGCCTTCTTTTCCCATGACACAACTTTTTTTTTTGTTATATACATCTGTTTATCTGCCCCCTGCTCTTTCCAACAGATGGACCAACACACACACACACACACACACACACACACACACACACACACACAAATGTTAAGTTATAGGAGAGCAAGGACTTAGTTTTTGTTCATCACTATATTCCCAGCACCAAGAACAGCACCCAGCAATACCATTAAGTCAGGACAAGAAACAAAGTAAAATTAAGAAATACTGTATGTCAGCTACCAAGTTGGTAAACATAACTTTTTAAATATTTGAATGATTGAAGTACAATTAAAGTTTAAAAAAATCTTCAGTGAACATACAGCTCAGTAAATTTTTACAGCTGAATCAGTCACGTAAGCACCACACAAGATAAAGATAGAGAATATATGCCGAACCTCAGAAGCTCCCTCAGGCCTTCTCTCAGCCATGCCCCACAGAGGTAAGCAATAGCCTGACTTCTCTCATCCAATTGTATGCCTGTATTTGAACATCATATAAGCAGAATCAAAAAATACATATTTTTGTATCTGGCTTCTTTTACTCAACTTTTTATCTGTGAGATTCACCCATGTTGTATGCATCAGTAGTGCATTTTTTTTTTAATCACTGATGAAAATTCCATTTTATAAATACACTATAACTTATTCAATCTACTATTAATGACATTTAGGTCATTATATTTTGAGGACAATATAAATAGTGCTGCCACAAATAATCTTGGGTACTTCTTTTTGGTGGGAATACTCATTTGCAGATTGACAGTTTTTTGACAAAGTTTGTTTGGCTTGGTTTTGGGGTAACAGGTTTAATAATACCTTAGAGTGGAGAGGATGCAGGGAATTAGAAGTGGACACTGTTGGTAAAAGTATTCATTGGAATAACCTTTCTCTAGGACTACCTGACTGTAGGCACAAAAAGCCTAAAAATATCTGTGCCCTGTGACTACTAATTCTACTTCAAGGAATTTCTTAATGAGTACTTACATGTGCCACTTCTTACTATTTTACATGTATTAACTCATTTGATTTATTCTAAGGAAATAATTAGAGATACAATGGTTGTTTAGAATTATGTCAACCATCCATCATCACCAGGAAATACAAGAAAAAGTAGTAAACAGAGCAAAAAACTAACAAGAGGGGAATGGTTTTAAAATATATTGTACTTCTGTGCAATTAAACACTATAAGCCACTGAAAATGTTTGAAAAAACTTTAAAGACACAGAAAAAAGTATATATCAATGAAAGAGGTTAGGTAACAGTGGAATGCATAAAATGAATTCCAAGTTGTTTTCAATACATACATATTCCTTAAGTGTTAAAATAGTGGCAATCTCTGGGAGTCATGAGTACTTTCATATTCTTAATACTTTTCTATACTTCCCATTTTTCTATATTACTTTTGCCAATCAAAACTAATATATTGCTAAAAAGTCTAACAAACAAAGGTATTCATTACAGTCTAACAGAGAGACAGAAACATTAAAATTAGGACACTGATGCAGTTTTGCATAGGGATGATATTAAGTGCGCTATGGAAAGACATTAGGGGGTGGGACATTACAGGAAAGCTCATCTTACTTCCAAGGACTCAAAGAGGAAAAAGTCCATCTCCAATTAAGAAGGAACCTTCCCAAGAAAATCCTGTTAATTCCTCAGCTCATGGCCCCTACTGGTATCAATTATACATTGAACCCAGCAAGTGTTTCCCCCTTTCCTCTCACTTAAGAAAAACAAAAAGGCTTAGGCAGACTGAGGGATGGGAATTCCTGAATACCAAGAATACAAAGTTCAGCAGCCCCACACACCTGCAGGAGGCTGGTTCCATCCACCCTGCCACCTGGTGAAAAGGCAGGGCAGGCACTCCTTCCCTGTCAGAATAAATTAGAGCAAAACCTTTTCAGATTTTCAGATGTCAGAAACTCCAGGCAGATTAAACCAAAATTTACATAAAAATTCACTGAGTTTAAAAAATTTTACTTGAATAATAAAATTACTAAGAAATTATCCAGCTGGCCCTGGCCAGTTTCTCAATGGTTACAGCATCCTAAGGATCAAAAGGTCTCAGGCTCTATTTCCGATCAAGGGCATTTACAGTTGCCAGTACAATCCCCAGGCTTGATCTGGTCAGTGTGTGCAAGAGGCAACCAATCCATGTGTCTCTCTCACATCAATGTCTCTCTCTCCCTTTCCCCTCCTCTCTCCCTTACACTCTCTCTAAAAATCAATGGAAAAAATATCCTTGGGTAAGGACTTAAAAAAAGAAATTATCCAGGTAAAGGCAACCCTCTGTACCCACCCATTTTCTCTTTCTTCCTCTTCTGCAAATAAACTACCCCAGGAGAACTGAGTATGGGAATGAAAGCTACACCTCAGTACTTCAGGGGCCAATTCTCACATAAACAAGTGATATTAATTTAATATTTAATACATAAGGAACATTTTGCTGTATTCAAAAAAACAATCACTCATCTCATGATACTATAAACATTAAAGTAAATATTAATCACAGGGAAAATATATAAACCTCAAATTATCAATACTTCATTAAGAATTAAACTTGGTACTAAGATACTGCTTTTACATGGAGGAGCAGTATCACTCAATTTTTTTAATTTCTGATATCTGAACCACAGTAAATGCTCAAGAACTGCTGGTCAAAAGGTAAAAAAATAAAAAAATAACCTGGGTTCAAAATATAGTGCATCTTCTCCCCCCCAAAAAAAATGTATACACACACTTTGATTATAAAGGCAGTATTTATTAAAATGCATTTCATTTTCATATATTGAGATATCAGCTATTAAAGTGTGTTTATATTTCAGAGTCACTTCCACAAATATGAAGTCACACAAATTTATGTGAGAAATTTGTTTTGGCTTTGTTTTCTCTTCTTCACATGTGCCCTCTTTATTTTCCCTTCAACTTCTCCTGTTTTCAAATGTATACTTAAATGCATTACAAAATTCTCCACAATTTCCTGCAGCTTTTTATGATTATAGTGTTGTTACCCAAATTAAAATAAAATTCTAGTCTAAAATTTATTAACCTATCAAACCTTTAAATTGCACAATAGAACAAATTTCTTATACAGCCAAAATAGTTCTTTGAAAAATAAGTATTTACAGAATCACCAGAGATTCTGGTTTTATTCTATATGTCACCTAGATTTTTGGATAATCTCTACTCTGGTTTCGGGGTATGTTATGAGAACAGAGGACGTAGAAATAGAATTGGAAAGATTTGGTATGTTCAAATTTCAGTTTTATGTGTAATCTAATTACAGAAAAAGATCAGTGTACAGTAATGAAAAAGAACTTTGGATAATTTATTCTTAGTTACATGTGGCAAGGTTGTAGTAATATTCCCCAAGCATAGGCCAGATAGTTAAGGGTTATATGATACGGTGACAATATGTTGCATTTTTCTCTGGTACTGCTGTCAGAGCTGTGCAAACTGAAAACTATTAAATAAAACTAACGGTACTTGAAAATTAAGTAAAACTAACTGTATCTATCACAGAACACCTAAATGAACGCTGTCATTTAAGTTGTTTTCTCTCCCAGGGCCAGTAGAGGGAGACTAAGACATCTGGCCTGGTCGTGCAGTGTTTCTGTAAAATTGGGGAGGGGGGAGTGGAGGCTGTATTTAAATGTCCTGCTGTCAATCAAAGGACACTTCCTACAATCACAGTCACCATATCTGCTACTACCCGTGAGCGAACTCTAGCCAAGATTCAACACCAAACGGTGCTCGGGAAACCTGCTTCACCCAAAGGTGACCGCAGGCTTTCCCACAACACCCAAATAAGGACTTTGGGAGCCCAACCCCAACTAGTTTCTTTGTTTAAATGCCTGCGAATCCCTCCCACGCCGGAGTCAAGAGGCTGTGGCGCCGCCCTTTATTAGCCTCACACTTTGATTACAAAACACACGAGTCGGCGGCCTGGCGGCGGAGGCGGCTCGAGCTCTCACAAACGTCAAACCCGAAACGCAGGCGGCTGCCGAGGCGCAGGGCGACGCTCGCCGCCCCGCCACCCGACCCAAAGTGCCCGCGGCCGGCCAAAGTTCGCCCGCACCAGGCCCTCGGGCGCCAGCCCCGCGCCGTCTCGGTGTCGCCAGCCCCTCGGGTGACGGGAAATTTCACTCTTTGTAAAGTTTGAGCTGCGGCGCGGGGGCGACGCGGGGGGGTGAGGGGGAGACGAGAGGCTGTCTCTTCAGGCCCCGCCGCCCACTCCATCCGCTCCGCCCCCGCCAGGATGGGGTGCACTGGGGCGGTGGGTGGGGGGCACCATCCCAGCCGACCTGCCGCCCCGCCCGGGACCCTCGGCCCCAAACTTCCGACTGGCATCTCCAAGTCCCGAGAGCGGCTCATCTGTTGCTGTTTTTCCTCCGCGAGCCCCGCCAGGCAGGCGCTGCCGACGCCCCCGGCCCAGCGCCCCGGCCCGGGAAGTTTGATAAAAACCCGGGGAAGGGGGCGCGACGGGGACCCGCCGGGGAAGGGGACAGGGCGATTTCTGGAGACCCTGGGCTGTGCGACCAGGTCCCTGCCGACGAGAAGGAAGGCGCGGCGGCCGGCGGGGCAAGGCGGCCGGGCGGGCGGCGACTCCGGACCCGGAGTCCCGGGCGGGCGAGCGGGCGGGGCGGCGGCCGGGCTGCGGGCGCCGCGAGGGGCGGCGGGCCCGGCCGGCGCTCCGCCCGCCACCTGCGCCGGCGCCTGCCCCGGCCGCGTCCCCTCGCCCTGTCTCCCCCTGCCAACTTCGCGGCCGGCCCCCTTTGTTCCCGTTTGTTGTGGCGACTCTTCGCCTGGCCGGGCGATCCCACCAGCCCCACTCAGCCCGCTCGGCGCCCGGCAAGCCCGGGGCCCCGCGCGTCCCGCTGCCCGGCCAGGGGGGCTCGGTGCTCCGACCGCGGGGCGCGCGGCACGGCGGCCGGGCGGAAGGGGATGCGGCCGGCCGGCGCGACGGCGGCGGGTGGCCGGTGCCCGGCGGCGGCCGCGGGGCCGGCGGGGGTTTATTTACCTGCCGTGGAACCAGTCCTTGCAGATATCGCACTCGATCATGAAGCGGTTCACGTCGTACGGCTGCCGGCACACACAGTACACCGGCGGGGGCGGCGGGGGCGCCGAGGCCCGGCCCGGAGCCGCCACCGACACGGCTGCCGCGGCGGCTCCCGCTGCTGCTCCCGCGGCCACCGCCGCCACCGCTCCGGCCATCTTTAAAACACACACGCTCGCTCGCTGCTCCGCTCGCCGACTGGAGCGAGCGCCGCCGCCAGCCAGCGCCGCCTCCTGCAGCAGCCGGAGCAGCAGCCGGGGAGGCGGCGGCGGCGCTCAGTGCGCGCGCGCGCGCGGGGCCGAGGCGGGCGGCGGGGGGAGGGCGCGCACACGACGCGCGAGGCCCGGCGGCTCCTTCCGGCGCTCCCAGCGGGGCCGTGCGTCTCGCGCACGACGTTCGGCCGCCTGCGCGCTCCGCTTCCCCGTGTCGGCGGGGCGCAGGGACCGGCTGAAGGGCACGCGGGGCGGGGTTGGGGCGAGACAGACGATCTCGAAGACACGCGCGGCCCCGGAGGGCAGCGGGCGCGTGCGGAGCCCGAGTCGGCGTGCGGAGCGAGAGCGAGAGCGAGGCCGGGAAGTTCCTGCGCTGGGACAGCGGCAGTTGCTGTGCGGTGCTCGGAGGAGAACCGAGGAAGTTAGAGCCCCCGCCAGGGCCCCTCTCCAGACGGGGGAGAACCTTCCATCAATTAGCAGGCCGAGCCCAGGGCTGACAGTACTCAGAGCTGGTTATGCCCCGCCGGGTGCAGGAATGCGCTGGGGAGTTATCCAAACTTCGACAACCAACCACCGAATTTGCACCGACCAGCTAAGACATGGAAGTGCCCATGGAGCCTGTTAGGTGACGGAGGTTGTTCCCAAGAGAGTTCATTAATGTCTGTGAGCCCAGAGGGACAGCCTTGAAATGTGGTTGGTGGAGAAAGGACTGGAGAGGAACCCCGCGAGTTTATAAATTACATGATTTAGATGCGAATGCTCTCAGTCCCAAGTTTGGAAGATAGGGATAAAATTCTAAATGGCGGTGACACCTCAGAAAGGGGGTACTGCAAAACCCAGATAATATGTACTTGGCATATAATGGCCATTAAGAAATATTTTTGAATGAAGGATGAGGTTGATAAGAATAAAAAGAGATTAATAAGAATGGAGAGAGGTTGCCTTGGAATCATAAGAATGCAGATTGGAAGGGGTGTTAAGGATCATTGAATCAAATAATTGTACCTGAATTTCACTGGCATTTCTATCATTGGGGAAAGTCCCATGGCTCCTATCTCAGCCGCCTCAGGCAAAGAATCGCTGGTCTATTCTAACATTTTTATAATTGAGGACAGTGAGTAGTAACTTGCCTAAAGTCTCTGATCTGAGCTGAAGGTAAAGTTTAAGTTTCTTCTGTGTCCAATCCTTTTTTCTGCCATACCACTGCTTGGCACATATTTTGCAGCAAAAGAAACACCTGGAAATCAGAGTTGACTACAAAGTCAATGAGTTTGAAACATATTTCTACTGGAGAAAAAAGGAAAGTAATTTTTGGCATTTGTTGAGATGCATAGAGGATTGGTGGAGTGGAAAAAGCTTGCTTTCTATAAGCTGTGTGACCTTGGGCAAGTCACTCCATTTCTCTTGAACCTAAGTCCTTGAAGATTTATTCAGAGAAAAATTATGGATAATAATACCTTCCATAACTACTTCACAGAGGTTTTATAACAAGCAAAAGAGATCGTGTATTTTTTTAAAGTACATTGTAGGTATCCAATGTGCATGGCTCAGTGGTTGAGCATCGACCTATGAACCAGGATGTCATGGTTAAATGCCTGTCAGGGCACATGATTCCCAGTGGGGGGCATGCAGGAGGCAGTCCACCAATGATTGTCTTTAATCATTGATTCATTCTCTCTCTCTCTCTCTCTCTCTCTCTCTCTCTCTCTCTCTCTCTCTCTCTCCCTTTCCTCTATTCCCACCACATGCCCCCATCCCCATCCTCTCTGAAATCAAAAATATATATTCTTTAAAAATCAAGTGTAGTGATGCTGGAAATATGGATATGCTAAAAAGAACATAAACTTTATCATAGACAAGAGACGCAATGCATGAAATCTGTGCACAGGAGGGGGGTTCCTCAACCCGGCCTGCACCCTCTCCAATCCAAGACCCCTCAGGGAATGCCTGATGGCCGGTTTAGGCCCAATCCCTGTGGGACATCTCTCTCGCAATCTGGGACCACTGGCTCTTAACTGCTCACCTGTCTGCCTGATGGCCCCTAATGGCTCTCTCCTGCTGGCCCAATTACCCCTAACCACCCTTGCCTCAGCCCCTACCACCATGGCTTTGTTCGGATGACGCCCACTTTATCCGGTCTAATTAGCATATTACCCTTTATTAGTATAGATATGTATGTATAGGGAGGGAAGCATAGTATATATATGGTTCAGTACTATCTGTAGTTTTAGGATATCTTGGAACATATGCCCCTCAGATAAGAGGGGACTACTATACTAAGGAAATGGGAGTCAGATTTCTCACTGTTGAAGAAGAGAATTACAATTATGCAAGGATAACTGGAATGAACCTTCTGGTGGTGAATTGGTAATGGAGGTATCAATCTATTTCTACTTATAGAAATCGATATAGGTGAATAAGTAGATACATGCTTTGTCCACTGAGAGGGTCTGAAATTAATGACACAAAATGAGTACATCTAGCATAGATCTTGGTTTCTAAATACCATTCTCCTCTTCATTTTCTTCTTCTTGGCAAAATGGTTGATTCCAGAACTAGAGAAGAAAACGTACAGGCTGAGCCTGGAGCTTCTACAGAAGAAAGTAAGGACACTCTCAAAGAATAATGAGGCATGTCAAAAGGCCACAGGCCACTAGGCCTGTGTGGCTCAGTGTCAATCTATGAACTAAAAGGTCACGGTTCAATTTCTGGTCAGGGCACATGCTGGGGTTGTGGGCTCCATCCCTAGTGTGATCATAAAGGAGACAGGTGACCAATGATTCTTTCTCATCATTGATGTTTCCATCTCTCCTCTCCCTTCCTCTCTGAAATCAATAAAAATGTTTTAAAGGGACACATGCCAACTTGTGTTCTACTGGCCAAATCTGGGACAAACTGGAGTCGTTTCTCCAATACTGTGCCTTGAACCCCAGGAGCATGCTTCCTGTACCTTAGGGAGACACCTCCTACCTAAGAAATCTCTTCTTTTCTGGAGCTCCTATAATCCTCCCAACAGGTTCTGGATATAGGCACACTAGTGCCTATATAACCCGTTGAATAACATAGGAAACCATACAGAGGTAAATAAACAAATTAAAATTTTGAAAAGGATTGGAAGATTTGCATAGTTTCAAAGTATCACCCCATAAAATTCTTACTACTTACTAAGGAAATTAGAGTAGCTTTATAGTGAAGTCTGGCAGACACCACCTTAATCAAGTGATCAAGTGATATCAGCAATGGAACAAAAATCAGGCCCCCTACCCTGACCAGGTGGTGCAGGGTTGGAGCATTGTCCCACACACTAAACAGTGGTGGGATCCATTCCTGATCAGGGCACATACCCAGGTTTCAGGGTCCATCTTGGGTTAGAGCCCACATGGGAGGCAACTGATCGATGTTCCTCTCTCACATCAACATTTCTCTCTTTCTCTCCCCTCTTTCTCTTTCTCCTTCTCTGCTCTCCCCTGTTCCTCTCTCTAAATTCAATTTTTAAAATATCCTCAGGTGAGAATTTAAAAGAAGAAGAAATCATGCACCACCTGATAGGCTCCAAAGAGAAGCATCACTTCTGTGTGCTTCTGCCTGGTGGTCTACTTGGTTGAGTCTTCGGTTTGGAAATGCAGCTAGTTTTAACAGTACAATAAAAAAAAAATCAGCAAGAATAGCCCTGGTCAGTGTGGTTCAGTGGTTGAAGCATTGGCCTGAGAACAGAAGAGTCTTGGGTTCGATTCCCGGTCAAGGGCACATACCTGAGTTGCAGGTTCGGTCCCCAGCCCTGGTCAGGGTGTCTGTGGAAGGCAACCAATCCATATATCTCTCTCACATCAATGTTTCTCTCTTTTCCTCCCTCTTCCTCCCACCCTTCCACTTTCTCTAAAAAGCAATGGAAAAAATACCCTTGGGTGAGGATTAAAATAAATAGAAATCACCAAGAATAAAAACACTATAAGGAATACAAACCTGTAAGAGAAGGTTAAAGAAATTGCAAACACAAAGATTTGACCTTGAGAAGAAAGGGATAAAGTCTAGAACTCTGACTAATGCCAAAATCTTAGCGACAAGCTTCATGCCCAGTAATTCAGAGCACAGACCTGGATTCCATAATCTCTCTCTGTGTGTGAGAGAGAGCTTACTGTTGAGTTGTAGTTTATCTTTCTCTCTCTCTCTCTTTTGGGGAGGGGGTGTCAATCCTCACCAGAAGATATTTTCCCATTCATTTTTAGAGAGAGTGGAAAGAGGGAGGAGGAGGAGAGAGAAACATTGATGTGAGAGAGACATATCAATCAGTTGCCTCCTGTAATGGAGGTATGTGCCCTTGACCAGACTCAAACCTGGACCCTTCAGTCCACAGGCCTAGCTGTATACACTTGAGCCAAACCAGCTAGCACTAGTTTTCTCATTTTAATGGGGATGATAAGAGTACCTCACAGGGTTGGGTGCATTAAATGAGATAAAGTGCTGGCCACAATTCTTCATAACCCATATAGCTGTCAGCTATAATTATGAATAATTATTTATTGCTTAATAATAATACAAAGGCCTGAAGAGTACCTAGAGAAGTAGGAGAAAAGGTTAGGAGAGTCTTACCCCAAAAACAAGGACAGAAGAGAATTTCAGAAAGAAAATTTATCAAAGAAAGACACTCAGGAGGGTTGGGGGGAGGGAAGAGATAAACCAAAGGGCTTGTATGCATGCATATAAACATAACCAATGGACACAGACACTAGGGGGGTGAGGGCACAAATGGGGTGTGGTGGTGACAATGGGGGGTTAAGGACACATATGTAATACCTTAACCAATAAAGAAAAGAAAGAAAGGAAGGAAGGGAGGGAGGGAGGGAGGGAGGGAGGGAGGGAGGAAGGAAGGAAGGAAGGAAGGAAGGAAGGAAGGAAGGAAGGAAGGAAGGAAGGAAGGAAGGAAGGAGGGAGGGAAGGAAGGAAGGGAGACACTCAGCTACACACCAACATTGGTTGGCAATGACTATGGGACTCCCTTTTTCTTCTTTGCAGGTAATCTAGTACCATCAGATCTTTCTTAATTTTTATATCAAACCTAAGCTGCTCTATTGTTTGTTTTAACGTCCCACTTATCCTAAAACCCCATTTCTCTGAAAAGGAATGTTTGCTCCAACCTAAAAACTCTGTTTCCTGCTACTACTGATATTTCCCTATCTCCATAACCATGTCTGCTAGTCTCTTCCTTGGTATTCCCTCTCCCTCCTTTTCCTTCAAAATTGTTCAATAGATATACCCAGAGAGTCTCCTAAATGCTCCCAGCGCTGTGCCCCAATCCTGCCATCTCTTATCTAATGAGAGGCCTTGCTCATAGGCGTGTGCCACACATGTGGGCAGTGTGGGAGCAGAAAAAAAGTTGATAGCTACTGTGTTAGACTGTCTCCTTATAAAAATCTCCACCTGTGCCCGGTCTAACCATGAGAAAAACATCGGACAAATTCCAATAGAGGGACATTCTACAAGTACTTGACCAAGATTTCTTAAAACTGTCCAAGGTCATGACAAACAAGGAAAGCCTGAGAAACTCCCACAGCCAAGAGGAGACATGACAACTAATGTAATCTGGTATTCTAGATGAGATCCTACAGAACTGAGGGAATTAGGTTAAAACTAAGGAAATCTGGGTAAATCATGGGCTTTACTCATAGATCAATACTGATCCATTAATTTTAACAAATGTATCAGACAAATTTAGGATATTAATAATTGAGGAAACTTGTTTATAAGCATATGGAAACTCTGTACTATCTTCTCAATTTTTCTGTAAATTTAAACCTGTTCTAAAAAATAAAGTATTTAAGATTAAACAAAAAGGGTTTCTATTTCAGGGGCCTAGAGCGTAGAGCTATGCTTTAAATTTGTGCTTATATAAATGCTTTAAATTTGTATATCACTTTGGTCTATCAAAACACTGCTGTGTGCATTGCCTACAAACTCTCCATATCTCAAATACAAACCCAGTTACTGAAAAATAGTTATGTAAGGCGCTAGGTCATGATTTTCCATTCTGAGTTCTGTAGTACTTCGATGCAGTTTGGGAAGATATTTCTGGTGGGGTGAGCAACATATTGTTAATAATGATTAAGTCTAGAAACTTATGCATGTCTGTGTATGTACGCCTGTGATTAGCCTGAGAGGTTGGCTAAACTGAAAAGTAATGTACTCATCCATTTATCCAGTCATTCATCTTTGTTTAGTATCTACTACATACATATGGTAGTTGCTAAGACTACAAGGATAAAAGGCACATTCCCTGTCCTCAATGAGCTCTCACTGTAAAATAGATAAACAAGTAAATATAACATTGAAACAATATGCTAAGTGTGTGGTAAGGAAAAATACAAAGAAATATGGCAACATGTGGTAGGAACGTCTAACCCAGGCTGGGTTTGTTCAGGGAATGTTCACTCCTAAAGGACAAACATGAAAAGAAATCCTATGTCTTTCACCATCCCTATTTATGAAATACTTAAAATTTTACCTTCCAAGCAATATAGGGAAGTCTTATTTCCACCTCAAGTAGAGTTGGGATATATAGAGATATGAGGTTTTGGTTTTTCAACAAATAAGAAGTGAACCACAATAATCAAGGTAGTACTTACTTAGTAAATGAGGTTGGGGTGTGTGTCTTTAAAGGGGACTGAATGAGAAATAGTGGCAAAATCTCTATTAAGCACTCAAGGCAGTGTGTTTAACCATATTGCAGGTATAAAAAAATGGTAAATGCTGCAATAGAAATTAAAGACAAGTTCTTAATATATTTTGTTTCCATTTTTATTTCCGAGGTGACTCACTCATCTTCCCTTGTGTTTATTAGTAATTACCGGTCATTCCTAGTGATCAATAAAAATATATATATTTTAAATGCAAAGTTTCTCTTTAAAATTAAGCCCAACTGATAAGTAATTTTTTGGTAATCTGAAATTACAGCATTAAATATATCTGTAATGAGTTGAAATATTGTCCATTGTCTTTAAATTCCTGATAGATAAAAATCTTTTTGCCTATGGATAACTAATTTAGAATGTATTAAGTCTGTAGGTTTAATTAAATTGTGAGTCCTGCCTCTTAATTTTATTGCCTCACAGATTTATTCTGTTATAGGTCCTAATTAATAAATTAACATTAAAACCAAAGAGGGTTTAAATTTTTCATTTTGCTTTATAGGTACAAAAGAAGCTGTAAAATACACCAAATCTCCACTCCTGGAGACAGTTTACATTCACAGCTATCTTTTGCTTAACTACTTAAAAAATAGGAATTAATGTAGCCTTAATATTCAGGGCCAACAGTGGGAAAGAAGTTTGTATCCCTATATGTTTGAGAAAGACCAGCTTTTTAAAAACACACTTAAAATATTTAGCATGTAGTAACAAAAATAAGTTGGGTTAATAAGATCTTAATAAGGTCTGTTTCGTGTAAGGCACAATGCTGAATGGCACAGGGAAAATGAAAGAAATGTACAAATGGTTCCTGCTTTTCAGAGTAGAAAATGGGAGCAAAGGGTTAAGCATGAGGTACGCAGGGTGCCCTGAAAAGCCAAGATTTTCAGAGGACTTGAAGAAAGGGACATTCAACCCAGAACAAACATAGAACTGCAGCACAGACATATAAAAAAGTGTAAGGAAGATGAAAGCCTAGGATGAGCTGGGCTTTGCCAAAATAAGTTAAGGACAACTGAAAGGACTCTTTAATCTATATTTAGAGGGAGAAAAAGAACAAGGAAGGTGTGGGCATGAAGCTTGGGGCAGATGGTGTAATATTGACAGATGATAAAGCAAAATTGCTCACCAGCTATTTAGTTTTTCTCTCTCTTATCAGAAAATGTCTTTGAGCTGGAAAATGTGCTCTGCTAAAAAAGATGGCATGTGGGACTACGTATTGATTTGGCCCATTTATCTGTGGCAGAATTGGGAAGACTAGAAATGTTCTCTATTTGAAACTAGACTGAGCTCCCAAATATGGGAGAGGCAGAGGCAACTGGTACTAGAGAGGCAGACCCAGGGCAGATGCATGAAGAGTCAGTGTGTGCAAAGGAAACGGTAAAACCAGATGACAAAGCTGCTGGCAGTGGGACCAGATACAAGGTAATAAAGAATGAGTGCCCAGCGGGCATGGCTCAGTGGTTGAGCATCAACCTTTGAACCAGGAGGTCACAGTTTGATTCCTGGTCAGGACACATGCCCTGGTAGCGGGCTCCATCACCAGTATGGGGTGTGCAAGAGGCAGCCAATCAATGATTCTCTCTCATCATTAATGTTTCTATCTCTCTCCTCTCCTCCCTTCCCCTATGAAATAAATAAAAATACATTTAAAAAAAGAATGAGGAATAAGCTGGTATTTATGTGCAGGAATTACTGTAGATACTTAATATATATATTTTAATTTAATTCCTGCAACAATCTTAAGAATAGTATTATGAGCCTTGGACTTTTCTAATGTGGAAAACAAGACTCCCCTAAGGTTATGCAGCTAGCAAGAGGAACAGGTGAGATTTGATCCCAGCTCTGTATGACTTCACAGCCCAAGTCTTTCCTAGAGATCAATGATTTTCAACCTTTTTCATATCACAAAAACTAATTACTTTAAAATTCTGTAGCACACCAAAAAAGCTATTATATTTTTTGCCAATCTGGCCAAAAAAAAAATAGGTATAATTTTGATTCATTCACACCAGATGGCTGTTGTGGTATTGGCTTTTGTCATTGCTTTATTTGACACTAGGGGCCCGGTGCACAAAATTCATGCACTGGGGGTGCGTGATCCCTCAGCCCAACCTCCCCCTTCACAAACACTGGGAGCCCTCAGGGTATGTCCTACTGACCACTCACCCCCAGCCTGCCCAAGGCCTAAAGCCTCTAGTTGAGGCTTTAGGCCTTGGGCACCCAGCCATCACCCTGCAATGGTGCCCATGGCTGGTTCCATACCAGCCATGCCCCCCCCGCTCTGGCCCAGGCCTTCGCCCCAGCCAGCTCACACCTGGCTAGCACTGGCCTCGGCCCCACCCCCCCAGCCCAGGCCTTCTCCCTGGTCAGCACATGCTGGCCGCCCAGCCCCACCCCCCGTGGCCTGGCCCACCTTGGCCATGCCCCTCCAGGGCTAGGCCCTGCCCCCAGGGCTTGGCCCCGCCTCCCATGGCCTGGCCTGCCTTAGCCCCACCCCTCACAGACCAGCCCACCTCGGCCCAGCCCTAACTCCTGATTGGCTGGTGAGCATGGCTGGTGGGCTTGGCTTGTGGGTATAGTGAAGGTACAGTCAATTTGCATATTACTCTTTTATTAGATAGGATTCTAAGAGAAAAGAGGTCAGAGCCCCAGACTAAATAGTCAAGTATTGCATGTTTTAAAAATGGTCTGCCCGTGTGCCACAGCACCCCCATTGAAAATCGCTGCTCTGGATACTGGAGACAGCACAATGTGGAAATCAGGGGATAATGAACTCAAGAATGAGAAGCTTCCACTGGCATCCAGGGAATCTGTGAATAGCTGCAAGGGCCACGTCACTGGCCTGGAGGTTACGGGTAGGGTGACCTTCCTGAGCAAGAAGACTGGCAAGAACAAAATTAGGTCCTTGGCCTAAGTAGTCTTGGATATAGCAAAAGAATGACCTAATCACAGGGACTAGGACAGAGGCCAGGAATTCAAAGTACAATTCAAGGAAGGATGACTTGATGCTGAGCTGCTGAAGTACTTCCTGCCAAGATTCAGGAAACATGGGAGAATGGTAAAGAGGAACCTTGGGATTATAGCTGATCAGAGTCCTGGAGAGCAACCTGTCAGATGGGAGAGGGGGACAGAAGGTTAGGAGGACAACACAAAGGACTCCAGGGGTTAAGAAATAAAACTTATCAAGTGCTTAAAATGGTCTTTTTAACAATAGGGGGGAAATAATGAGTGTGACAGATAATATTGGAGCTTTCGGGGAGAAATTAATAAATAGCACTTAGAAAACTAAGCAAACAAAAAATAAGTTTATTTTAACTTTAGGACAAACTAAAGTTGTAAGAGAAAGGAAAAATCAAAGAATACTATGGGGTTCTGTAATGAATCCTGTGTAAACTTTGGCTATTTTTTTTTTATTATTATTATTGTATTACTGGAGGCCCAGTGCATGAAATTCCTGCATTCGGAGGGGGAACAGGAGGGTCCCTCAACCCAGCCTGCACCTTCTCACAGTCTGGAAGCCCTCGGAGGATGTACAACTGACAGCACAGGCCTGCTCCCCAGGATATCCTTAGCATTGCCATGGAAAGAGGAGAGGCTCCTGCCACCGCAGTTGCACTTACCAGTGAGCCAGGCTCAAGACTTCTGGCTGAGTGGCACTCCCCCTGTGGGAGCACACTGACCACCAGGGGGCAGATCCTGCATTGAGCATCTTCCCCCTGGTGGTCAGTACACATCATAGCAACTGGTTGTTCCTTCGTTTTGCCAATTTGCATATTAGCCTTTTATTGTATGGGATAACTATACTTAAGATGGAAAAGGGAGAATGAGGGCAGATGAGGTGAAAGAGTTTTAATGTCCTCAATAGCAATAACAGGAAGTCAATAGGTATTATCCAAAACTGATAAATTAAGAAATAACCATTTAAGCATTTTATTTAGAAACTAGTGGCCCAGTGCATGAATTTGTGCACATTGAAAGAAAATTAATTTGAAGAAATATTTTAACATCACTATTCGCCCTTTCAAATTTTGGTCAACCAAATTCACCATCGACAGTAACAGATTGAAACACACACATACAACTGGAGCCAGCATGAGCTTTATATGTCACCTTAGCCTTTTATAGATATAAAACAAACTTACTTAATTAGACCTGCTTTCTGATTTAGCCAAACTTTTTACAGCCCAGTGAAGCACCCCAACTTCTCTTTTAGGTAATTGTCAGCAACACAGCAGTAAATATAAACATGAAACAGATTATTATAGATCATACAGGGAGATCAAAGGGTAAAATATTTAACTGCAGCAGTATTTTAATATACTCTGTGCAGTGAGAAAACTTGAAGTCATTTTCAAGGTCTACTATTTCTTATTTCTTTTCAGTTGGGTCAAGTTTCTAAGTTTCCTAAATCTCTGTTTTCTGACTAATGAAAAGAAAATAGGATTCCACTGAGTCTCCTATCTACCTATTCCAGGACTTCTGTGAGGATCAAATGAGATGAGGCATGGGAAAAATGCTTTACAGAAATTTGGTTACAGTGTAAAGTGTTTCCACCTGGGTATAAAGCAAGCCGTGTTCCTGGGCTGAAGAAACTCCAAGGAGGCTAGTCATTGCTAGGGTAGGAAGCCAGGTGTTGCTATGTGACATCATTATCCAGACAGAGGGAAGGACACTTAGCATATTACCTTTTTATATATAGAGGCCTGGTGCACAAAATATGTGCATGGGAGGTAGGGGGATATCCCTTAGCCCAGTCTGAACTGTCTCCAATCTGGGACCCTTCAAGAGATGTCTGACTGCCTGTTTAGGCCCAATCCCTGCTAACTGGGTAGTCGGACATCCTTTGCACAATTCAAGACTGCTGGGTCAAAACTGCTCACCTGCCTGCCTCCCTGATTGCCCCTAACAGTTTCTGCCTGCCAGCCTGATCACCCCCTAACCACTACCCTGCCAGCCTAATTAATGTCTAGCTGCTCTCCTGCCAGCCTGTTTGCCCTCATCTTCCCTCCTCTGCCAGCCTGGTCACCCCTAACTGCAGGCTTGATCACCCCCAACTACCCTCCTTTGCAGGCCTGGTCCCTCCCAACTGCCTTTCCCTGCTGGCCTGATTGCTCATAACTGCCCTCCCTTGTAGGCCTGGAACCTCCCAATGGTCCTCCCCTGCTGGCCATCTTGTGGTGGCCATGTTGTGTCCACATGGGGGCAGCCCTCTTATGTGTTGGAGTGAAGGTCAATCTGCATATCACTCTTTTATTAGATAGGATAGAGGCATGGTGCATGGGTGGGGGCCAGCTGATTTGCCCTCAAAGGTGTCCTAGATCAGGGTGGGGGTTCCCTTGGGGCATGGGGCAGCCTGGGAGAAGGGCCTATGGTGGTTTGCAGGCCGGACACGCTCCCCAGCGACCCAAGTGGAGGCCCTGGTATCTGGGATTAATTTATATTCTACAATTGAAAGTTTGTAGCCTGGAGCAGAGCCAAGCCTTCTGCTCGCTCTGTGGCGATAGCCAATTCTGTTTGGGTTTATTAAAATTCTATAATTGAGGGGAAGCAACCAAGATGGTGGCATAGGTAAACACCTATTGTTCTGCCCTGCGCAACAATTCAAAAAGTACAACACACATGAAGAACTATTTGACATTGAAACTGGGACTCAGAACAGTTGGACATTGAAACTGACACTCAAACTTTTTTTTTTTTTTTGCTCTTATACGTTTGTTTCTAGTATGCAGAGGCAAGATATTTTTGAAGAAAAGAAACAGGGGGAAGTGACTGATATAGAGGCAGGGTGGCCTCAAACAGGCTGTCAAGCTACAGGGGGAAGGCTGGAGTGGAGGGGAGGCAGATGCAGGGGAAGATCAACCGAAGGACTTGTATGCATACATATGAGCATAACCAATGAATGAAAGACACTGGGGTGGGGAGGGGGGCAGGTGGGGACATGTGCTGGGGGGTAAGGGAGGCTGGGGGGAAGATATTGGGGGGGGGAAGGAAAACATATGTACTACTATTAAATATAAGTTATATTGTAAATAAATAAATAAAAAACTACAACAAAGCAAACATCACCCAGAATCACCGGACAGCTGGCTGAGTGAAAACTCCACAAATAAAAGGAAAGGTGGGACACTGAGACTCAGAAGAACGACGGGAGCGCAGCCTTGAAGATACGTGTGAAAACAGAGGTTAGGAGCTACCACATGCGCAGGCTGTAGGGTTGGAGCAGCAACCCCGGCTGGATTTCACCAACGGGGAGGGCAGAGACGTCCCACTGCACAGATTCCCCAGTGCCAGGCGAGGTCCGAGGTCCGGGGTACGCACCCTGGAAGCCGGGCATGGCAGAGGTCTCCTAGTCTGAGAAGAAACCGGGTTGCTTGAAAAAGCAGTTTGCACGCGAAAAGTGTGCTACAGCACAGGCGCGTGACTTGCTCCCCAGCAACTTGCCCCCTGGTCCCGGAGACCACCGGACTGCTTTGTTTTATAACCCTGGGTGAGACTTTGGGTGTGCAGACTCATTTGGGGAGAGGCAGATTTGTCTGGCAAGGGGTAGAGACTAGCAGCTTTCTCTTGGAGGCGCCTGCAACAATTACCACCCAACAGAGACCCACACGTGCCAGTGCCGCATAGGACGTAGCTGAGCTGAGGCTGCCTGCTCAGCACAGAGCTGACACTGAGGCTGCCTGCTCAGCAACAGAGACCCGCACGCACCAGTGCTGCATAGGACGTAGCTGATGCTGAGGCTGCCTGAACACAGTCTCCCTTCACAGCCAATTGGCCTAGAGGTCAAACCCTCTTAGGGCTAACAACAACAAGCTGGGCTTAAATTAAAAAATACTGTACAACCCATAAAGGATTGCAGTAAGAGTACCCACCTCAGGTAACTGGGGAGGCTGAGCCACTGACCCTTAGAGGACATCTACTACATAAAGCAGCCACCATGCAGAGACATGGAAAGAAACCAGGTGTGAAAGAAATGGAGGAAAAAAAGATGACTAGACATAGAGTTCAAAACCACGGTTATAAGGCTTTTCAAGAGGCTCCTAGAAAGGGTCGAGACCTATAAGGAAATAAGCAAGACCTACAAGGAAATGAACGAGACCCTCAATGATATGAATGAGACCTGCAAGGAAATGATCAAGACCAATGTGGAAATGAATGAGTCTTACAAGGAAATGAACGAGACCTACAAGGATATGAAGGTAGCTGAGCTGAGGCTGCCTGGATATGAAAAAGGACCAACCAGAAATTAAGCATACACTGACTGAAATAAAAAATATTATACAAAGACCTAAAAGTACTCTAGAGCACCCCAAGAACCAAGTTAAAGATTTGAAATACAAAGAGGTAAAATCCACTCAACTGAAAAAGCAAGAAACCAAAAGAATTCAAAAAATTGAAGATAGTGTAAGGGGCCTCTGGGACAACCAACATCTAAATTATAGGGGTGCCAGAAAAAGAGAGAGAACAAGACAATGAAAACCTATTTGAAGAAACAGTGACCGAAAACTTCCTCCACCTGGTGAAAGAGGTTGACTTGGGAGTCCAAGAAGTGCACCAAACGCCAATATATAGGAACCCTAAGAGGACCACACCAAGGCACATCATGATTAAAATGCCAAGAGCAAAAGATAAAGAGAGAATATTAAAAGCAGCAAGAGAAAAACAGTTAGTTACCTATAAGGGAGCACCCATACGATTGTCAGTGGATTTCTCAACAGAAACTATGCAGGCCAGACAGGAGTGGCAAGAAATATTCAAAGTGATGGATGAATAGCAAGAATCTACAACCAAGATTACTCTATCCAGCAAAGCTATCATGCAGAATTGAAGATCAGATAAAGTGCTTCGCTGATAAGAAAAAGCTAAAGGAGTTCATCACCACCAAACCAATATTATACGAAATGTTTAAAGATATTCTTTAAGAAGAGGAAGAAGAAAAAGGTAAAAATATAAATTATGAACAACAAATACACATCTATCAACAAATGAATACAAAAATCAAGTGAATTAATAATCTGATGAACAGGATAAACTGGTAAATATAACAGAATCATGGACATAGAGAGGGAATAGACTGACAATTCTTGGGGAGAAAAGGGGTGTGGCAAGTACAGCAAGAGACTGGACAAAAATCTTGCAGCAATGGGAGAGGACAGTGGCGGGGGGGAGGTGAGGGTGGGTACAGGGTGGAGGGGAGCTATAGGGGGATAAAAAAGGGGGAACAATGTAATTAATAAACTGAACAGTAAAGATAAAAAAATAATAAAATAATAAACTGCAAAAAAAAATTCTATAATTGAAACTTGTAGGCCTAGGTGCTAGGGCTGCAGAAGCTTGGCTTCCTCCATCGCCCTGACAACCCTAGCCTCTGCTCTCTCCAGCTCCGTGGCTGCCGCCATTTCTGTTGGGATATATCTTTCATAATTGAAACTTTGTAGCATTGAGTGGAGGCCTAGGCCAGCAAGGGCAGGTGGAAAGCTTGGCTTCCTCCATTGCCAGGGAAACCCAAGCTTCCCTCCTGCTCTCAGTGGCCACAGCCATCTTGGTTGGGGTTTATTTGCTCCTGATTGGCTTGTGGGCATGGCTTGATCAGAGGTATGGTCAATTTGCATATTACTTTTATTAGATAAGATATGTAGTCAAATAGCAGAAAAGTGGCTAAAGAGTTCAAAGTAGTTGCCAGAGAGAATGGGTGTGGGTGGCATGGGGCGAGGGAGAAAGCAAGACTTCTTTTTTTCATTGTAAGACATTTTGTACTATTTGACTTATTACTTATATCCTTGTATTATTGTAACAAAATTGCTTTTTTTTTTTTAAGCTGATGGGATTTGATTGATTGAAAGAGATTTTAAAAAATACCAAAAGTCATCGTGGGTCTTCCCAAGAAAGCTTTAAAGAAGCTTCAAGACAACACATGTAAAGTCACCAGAACAACTTATTAAAGAGCCTTTGAACCACGTGAAACAGGTGGAGCACCCCCTTTCTCCTCCCCAGAAGCAGACGTGCAGCGAGCAGTGACTTTGCCCCAGGCCTGAGGTGGGGGGTGCCTTCGGCTCGGGAGCCACTTGCAGCTCTTTGGCTCTTCCACAAAGTACCATGGCCTGGGTGAGTCTATTTTGAAGAAGTGGCGTTAGAAGAAGTTTAAGTTTAAAATTTTGGCTCTCAAAAGAAATTTCAATCATTGTCCTGTTGATATTTGGCTCTGTTGACTAATGTGTTTGCCAACTGCTGCCCCAGGCCAATAGTTGTCCAACTACTGGGCCTGCTTTCAGGCATGTTAAAACCCACATTGCTGAGCCCTACCCCAGAGTCTCAGAGAATCTGCATTTCTATCAAGTTCCCAGGTGACGCTGATGTTGCTGATCTGGGAGGCACCGAGAACCACTCATTAAGGCTGAAGCCAGAACTTCTCTAAAGCAGTGGTCAGCAAACTCATTAGTCAACAGAGCGGCTCTGAGTGAGAGTGCTGAAGGCTGAGAGAGAAATGCAGCGGGCTCAAGGTAACTCAGGCCTACATACAATGGCAGGAAGAAGACAGTGGGGAAGACGAGTAAAAAACAAGGACAGAAATATACCAAGATGCTGTCCTCCAAAAATAAAGCCCTCTCACTTTAATAATTGAGAAGCTCCCCAATCCGCCTGCCTGCTCCCACATGCCTGACCCGGAGAATGCAGGTGAACACCCCTCACCCAGTTACCTAAAGCCACAATCCGGGCTCCCATTCAGGGAAGAGCTGTCGATAAACTACAGCAGAAGTTCAAACCAACTACTTACTGATAGGACATATATTAGAAATGTGAAAGGACAAAGGAGCATGTGAGAAAAATCAACAGCATAAAAGGACTAAAATGAAAACCAAACAAAAAAGAAATAACTCACAGTGGAAGTATAGCTCAGGAACATAAGGCCACTTTTTTCTTAATTCTAATGAGTAGCCTCAAGAAACTTGAGGGAAATTTTCAAGAAAAGCAAGCTGCTAGGGAAAAGGAGTCTCCATAGCTTGCTTGCTTGCTTGCTTATTTATTTATTTGTTTGTTTGTTTGTTTGTTTGTTTATGTATAAGATATCTTTATTAATTTCAGAGAGGAAGGGAGAGGGAGAGATAGAAACATCAATGATGAGAGAGGATCATTGATTGGCTGCCTTCTGCACACCACTCCCTGGGGATCAAGCCCGCAACCTGGGTATGTGCCCTTAACCGGAATCAAACCTGGGACCCTTCACACTGCAGGCTGACATTCTATCCACTAAGTCAAACCAGCTAGGGTCATAGCTTCTATAATAGATCCTCACAGAGTCTGAGGAACCTAAAAAATATGTCAGCCAAAGTAAAAAAAAAAAAAAAAAGTGAATGAATGAAATAATGAATGAACAAAGCTAAAGGCCAAATTAGTGATCTGTAAGCTAAACCTAAGGACAGCTTCCAGAACATTATGCAAAAAGACAGAGATAAAAGATATGTGAGGGAAATTGAGACATAGATAAAGGAAGTTCAATGTCCATCAAATTCAAGTGCCACAAGAAAAGAAAATAGAGAATGGAAACAAATCAGATAAACAATAGAGGAAAAATTACCTAAGCTTAAGAATGCAATAAATGATTTCTGAATGAAAGGGCCCATTGAATATCAAACGAGAGCAATGTAGTAAGACTCCCAGCTAGGTGCACCTTGGTAAAAATCCAGAATAAAATTCAGATAAAAATATAATTTATATATTCTATATTCTATGTTATATATTATATATTATATGTTATATGTTATATATTATATATTATATATTATATGTTATATAATATATATATTGAAACTTTACAGAAAGAGAGCATATTGCCTACCAAGGAATAAGAATCCATTGAACTTCAGAATTACCAGCATTGCTAGATGCTTGAGTGTCTTTTAAGCAAGACCAGCTTCATAATTTGCAGAGCTTGATGAAAATGAAAGTGTGGGAATTCACAATCAAGAATGATTCAGAATTTCAAGATGATGACAACAGAACCTTAAACAGGCCATTGTAAACACAGGACCCTTCTAAGTAGAGTCTCTTGTTTTCTTCCATTTCCTTTCTATCCATGTCATTCTCATGCCACTTTCTTTCTTGGAGGGCACCAGTCTCATGCCAATGAAGAAAGCCCTGAGTCAAGTTCTGAGAAGCAAATACTTTGAAACCTAAAATTCTTTACTCAGCCAAACTGTCAATTAAGTAAAGGGAAAATAGAGATGTTTGGGGAAATGTAAGAATTCAGGGGGGAAATGTAATTGACATTTATCTTACATGAAAAAAAAGTATTCGAGTAAGTTTAAAATAAAATAAAATAAAAGAACTCCCAGAAATATGAACCAGGACTTTAAGAAATAACGTGATTTGAAAAGCCAGAGACTGTGTTAGCTGAGAATAACCTAAAGTAAAGGGTGATAAGAAAATATTGATGCTTAAGTGAGTCTTCTTTAAGATTCAAAGATTTAATGACATTGGATTACATTCCTTCTCTAAAAAGCCAATCACTGTTGGTTCACAGGTGAATAATCTATATATATAAAAGCCCAGAGATGGAAAAGGCAGAATGACCAGAATGATCAAGCAACCAGTGGCTATGGTGCGCACTGCAGCAGCCAACCAGCCTGATCTGGACCCTGATTGGCCTCCATCCCAGCCAGCCTGGCCCCCAATCAGCCCCCAACACCCTGAATGGGGGTGGGGCTGGCTGACCAACTGCCTGCGGCCCCTCGCCACTGCTGGCCCAGCCTGATGGGCCCCCATTGGGGCAAGCCGGCTGGACCCCACCTGTGCACAAATTCATACACAGAGCCTCTAGTATTTAAATAATTATCATATTAGAATGGATTTTTAAATGATTTTTATTCTTAGACAATCTGCAATTGAAACATGAAAAACTACATATAATAATTTTGTGGAACAGAATGTGAATATTATAAACCTTGACAATGTAAGAAAATAAGTTCTAATAAAGAAATGAAAGGCAGATGAAAAAAGAAGAGAGTATGCCAGTTTTCTTGTCTATCAGAGCAGAGAGTCAATAGGATCTGCCTGGATTTGATAAATAGAGAAATGAAGGCTTTCTGTTTTACTTGAAGTTATAAATTATAATGCAAAGGAACTAAAATAAGATATCTAATGAACACTGGTTAGTAAAAGTAGGCAGCATCACAGATATAGTAAAATCTTTATTTTCCTATCATTGATAAATCAAGAAACAAAGGTATAAGCAAATTATTTTGGGTTCTATGACAGAGAATATTGAGAATAGGGACTTCTGGGAAGTGGAACTGAGGGAGCAATTTGGGAAGAAGTGTGACATTTATTTCATTTGTATTTATTTTATATATTTTGTTTATTGTGTATTTTTTATTTTATGCTTTTCTGTATTATCTAATTTTATGTTCATTACTTATGTTTATAATTAAAAATAAGTTGAACAAAATGGAAACAAGAGAGGGGGGGATCAGTAGGATCCAGTCTGCTCAATGAACTTGAATTTCTTTCCGATTTCCTGGTTACTAGACTGATTAAGAAAACTCATTTCTGCTATGTCCCAACCCTACTCTAAGAATTGGGGGGCACGGGGATGTCAGTGAGCTTTAAAAAGCAAAATACACCAAAAAACTCTCCTCATGGAACTTGCATTTTAGTGTAGGAAGCTGACATCCTAGGCAATAAGTTCTAGAGAAACTTTCATTAGGGAAAAGTCAAGGGCTACCTGGGCATGATGGATAGGCATGGCAGTCTTAGATTGGGTGGCCAGGTTTGGCCTCACTGATAAACTTCCTAAAGGCATGAAAGTGATTAAGAGTGGTCATGTGGTTACCTGGGGAGAAATATTTGAACAGCCAGTGCAAAGGCCCTGGGGCAGGAGTTACCCAGGAAGTTCTAGGAACAGCAAGGAGGCCAGCAAGAGTGGCTGGAGTGGAGGAAGCAAAGGAGAATATTGTAGGGAATGATAGGAGAGATATAAGGGGGTACGGACAGATCACACAGGCCTAACTGGCTCTTGGAGGGTTTTGTTTTTTCTTCTGAACAAGATGGCAAGAGAAAGCCCTGGGACATAGAAGAGCACAGTGCCTGGGAAACTAATATGTTCTTGCATATCTGAGGGTCACGTGAGAATGCGGATTCTGATTCAGTAGGCTTGAGGTGGGCACTGAGATTCTCCAGTTTTTACTGGGTGATAATTGCTGCTGGTCTGAGGACCACACTGTGAGTAGCAAGGGTTGCTCACCAAGCAGGAATAATAAGTCTCATAGACAGTTTTTGATAGAGGGGGACAAGATGCTCCGAAAATCTCTGAGCACTAGGAAACTGACTATATGGTTGGATATGCTATGAGGAGCTGATGTACTCAGGCCAACAACCTCTGAGTGAGCTTGGAAAAGAACCAAGCCTCCTTATTAAGCCCAATCAGACCTCTTGATTGCAGCCTGTGAGAGACGCTGAGCCAGAAGACCTAGCTAAACCACACCCAGAGTCTAGGCCGAGAACTGTGAAATAATCAATGTTGGTGTTTTTAACTGCTACATTTTAGAATAATTTGTTACACAGCAACAGGTAACTGATACACTATCAAAATTTCCTTTCAAATATATGAGGCATTTCTAATTCTATATACTGCATTATCAAGCATATTCCTAACAGCAAGTCCTTTCATTTTCACTACGCATTGATGACAACCAAATCTTTTGTATACAAATTTACATATCTGATGACTAAAGAATTTTCCACAAACCAGCTTTGGGCTCTATACATTTTTTTGTTTCTTTGTTATTCCTCACCCAAGGATATTTTTTCCATAGCGTTTTTCACAGATAGTGGAAGGAAAGGAAGGAAGAAAGGGGGAGAGAGAGAGAGAGAGAGAGAGAGAGAGAGAGAGAGAGAGAGAGAGAGAGAAACATCAATTGGTTGCACACGCCTTGACTGGGGCCGAGGCCTGTAACCCAAGTATGTGCCCTTGACCAGGACTCCAACCCAAAACCTTTTGGTGCTCAGGCTGACCTCTAACACTGGCTAGGGCTGGCTCAACCTAGTCCCTTCTCCCTTACTCAAATATTTCCTATCGAATTCCTAACTCTAGCCCTGCACCTTCATGTCATAAACCATGGTGATGAACAAAGTGGGCAGGAGGAGTTGCCCTGGGATGCAGCGGTATGATGCCGTTGGCTCATCTCGGCTCACAAGAATTAATTGTTAGCTTTCCAGGAGTTTTGAGAGGCAGTTGTTAAACATAGATGTTATTTATTAAATAAAATTAAATAATATAAACTTACATGTAAATAAATAATACTAAAAACACAAATAATAAATACTCAAAACCTATCATTTTCCAGTGATTTCCACCACAATGTGCCATTATTCTGCTCTTGGAGTTACTGATAGCTACTATGTTTATATGATGCAAATAATATGTAATGGAAGAATAGTTTTCCCAGCTCCATAGGCAGTGATGTCATACTGACAGCTTGAAATAGGCTTCTGTGGAGTATTTACACCACAGACATCAGTAAACACTACCAATCCAATCGCTAAATAACTAAACATAACATAAATACACACAGGTCTGACTACAACCTTTATACATAGGCCCCACAACACCCAAACAAAATGAAACCCCAACTTAATTTTGTTAACTGGATGCCAACATGCCTGTGGCCACTCCTGTCTCTCTCAGCAGAGGGAGAGTGTAATGAAAAGGGAGTCACTGGGGAAGAGACAGCAGTGTGAACCAAGTGCATTTAAAATACCTTTTACAAATTTTTAGCAAACAAGATTATCTGAACATCTTGCTAGAGCCCCATTCAACATTGGAAGAAGATCCAGCAAGTCAGGGGTCCTGAAACTTAAGGTTCATTAGCTTCATGGTAAGTCTACCTTTGCTCTAGAACTTTCTGGGTATTTCCACAGCCCCTTGACGGCCACAAGCTGGGGAACATAGGGTGGGGACAAGGAGAGCACTTGCATCTGTGTTTCTCCTGTCCTGTGCCAGTGTACTCAGGTGGGCTCTCCATACACACACACAAGAACTTTACACTTTTCTCTCCTGTCTTCCTACCTGAAAGCAACTGCCCGTGTGGCTTATCCTTCTTTTTCTCAGGTGCCAATCTGTATTATTCTGCTCCAACAGCCACCACCAAGTACCACAGGCTGGGAGTCTTCAACAACAGAAATGTACTCACACTGCTAGAGGCCAGACGTCCAAGATAAAGGTGTTGATAGGTTTGGTTTCTTCTGAGGCCTCTTTCCTTGGCTTGAAGACGGCTGCCCTCTCTTGGCCTCTTCCTGTCCCTCTGTGCACAGGTGCCCTGGGTGTCAATCGTATGTTTAATTTCCTCTTCTTATAAGGACAGTTGGATTAAGGCCTAACCCCAAAGACCCTGTTATAACTTAGTCATCTCCAAATACAGTCATGTTCTGAGGTACTGGGGTTAGGAGTTCAGCAGACGACACTGCCCTTCCTGAAGACACCAAGCATAAACAGTAAACAAAACTGCTGAGAAAGGACTTGAATTACCAAAATGGAAAATACGGTGGTAAGTATTCTCTCTTTTTTTTTAACTACAGTTGACATTCAATATTATTTTATATTAAGTTCAGGTATATAGCACAGTGGTTAGGCAACTGTATAATTTACAAAGTATTACCCCCAGTCCCATGAATCTAGTACCCACCTGGCACCCACCATACATAGTTATTGGCTATACTCCCTATGCTGAACTTTGCATCCCTATGACTATAGCAGTAAATATTTTTATTTATTTATTCATTTTTATTTCAGAGAGGAAGGGAGAGAAAGAGAGAGAGAGAATCATTGATTGGCTGCCTACTGCACAACTCCCACTGGGAATTGATCCTGAAACCCGGGCATGTGCCCTGACCGGGAATCAAACTACCGCCTGGTTCATAGCTCAGCGTTCAATCACTGAGCCACTACAGTCGGGCCATAGCAGTAAATATTTTTAAAACTGCCATCCTGTGACAGAGTTATCCAGTGGACAGTCATAGGGATCAGGATGATGGCTTCACGGAGGCAGGTTTCAGCTGGTGTGAAAGTACTGAACGGAAGCTTACTGCCTGGTACCCAAAGGCCCATTACCAGCTGATTCAAACGGAACCCAGTTGTCAGAGAGAGGTGCCCAAGCAGAAGCTGAAAAACTAGTCTGAGGGTATTCACACACCAGAGAAGCGGGGAATTAGATGATTCTCAAGACTCTACTAATCCCACTATCTCTAATTTTTTCACAATCAGATGACAATCACACCACTACTTAGCAAATCTTTTATTTTAAAAAAGTAGAGCAAGTTACAATTCAAAACATACTTCATAACTTTGAGCTATTGCTAACTAATTTTCCTTTAAAATTTTATCTGGAAAAGTTCTGAAATGGTTGAGAGGCAAAACAAAAACAAAAATTCCCCAAGCTCCAAGATTTGGAAATTCAGAAAAAATGTTCCAGATCTCAGCATGAAATAATCCAAAACAGGGAATATAATTTTCACATCTCTCGGAAAAATACTGAGTCATATTGCCCACCCACAGCTTACAAAAATAACAGAAATCCAATGATTCAAGCAAGATACACTCTGCCATTGTCTGCAGTGAACATTTGAGTCATTCAGGAAAATGAGGACCAAGCTCCTGTCAGCGACAAAAGTTTAAATTCCATGTCCCCAGGAGAATTTTGCAATGAGGCCTTCTTTCCAGCCCCAAACATACCTTTTCTTCACATCCTGGATTACCTTCCAGTCAGAAATTGCCATGAGAACAAGTAGGCAGACAGAACATGGCCACAAGTTCAGGGACCAACGATTAGGACCCACAGAACAAGACCAAGCAGCCTGGGACCAAGAGCAGGAAATGCTTCCGGGAGACCCTCATGACTCACAGGGCAGAAGGAGGCCACACTTGTTCACTCTCTGAGTTCCCCGCATCTCCCAGATTTTCTCTCTTTTCTAGACTCAGAAGCAGCAGGCTAGCCATTCACCAGTGATTATACAACCCTGACTGGCCCTCCCTCCTCTTGCCAACCCTGTCTGAGCCTCACCCCACTTCTTTGCTTGCGCAGCCTTCTCTCCAGCTCCCCATTAACTCCTTGCTTCCCTGTTTGCTGCCTAGCAGTGTCCGATGGCAGTAACTGCTCAAGGCATGCCTGATATGGAGAAAATGACAACAAAACCAGAAGCAATTCTAAACAAGTTGCGCCTGAGCCTGTCACTGCCAAAGGAGCTACCTTAACTGTCCCTTCTTCCATGAGAAACTTCGGCCTCTCCGTTTCCTCATTACCCATCCCTCTCCAATCCTTCGGCTTCTGGTTGGTACCACCACTGAATCTGTAGTGACATTACTGAAATGGCTCCTGGAATGGCACCAATGGCCTCTTGATGCTAAATGAGGGCCCTGTTGCCCATGCTCATTCTGCTCCATGGACAGTGGTGAAGACCCCCTGCCTAAAAGAATTCATCTTTGTCTTGGGCACCCTGGTTTCCCTTGTTACTATACCAGCTAATGTTTGCACTGCCCTTTCCCTCCACGCCTTCTCCTTGGCCTGGTCTTCTTGCCGACTCCTCATTCTTCCCACCCTCTAAACACCACAAACCCAATCCTCTTCTCTGAGCTCCTTCAAACCCCTTTACCAGTTCAACTCAAGGCATCTTCCAATAGCAACTTACTGACCCATGCTGCCCTGCTCATGAAACTTCAGTGGGTCTCCAACATCCCCTGAGTGAAAAAATGGATTGTTGCTGTTGTTACAAATTCTGAACTCTGCAGGGTAGGCTGGACACCCAGGGAAGATCTGATGTTACAGTTCAAGCCCAAGGACAGTCTGCTGGCAGAATTCCCTCTTGCTTGGGAGAAGTTGATCTTTTTCTAGGGCGTTCGACTGATTGTTTCAGGCCCACCCACATTATGGAGGGTAATCTGCTTTCTCAAAGTTCACCCATTTAAATGTCAATTCCATCCAAAAAATACCTCCTTAGTCAGCTCATGCTGCTATATCAAACACCATACACTAGTGTCTTAAAAAACAAACATTTACTTCTTACAGTCTAGAGGCTGGGAAGTCCAAGATCAAGGTTCTGGCCAGTTTTGTTCCTGGTGAGAGTCCACTTTCTTTTATTTAAAAAAAAAATGTTTTTGTTTGTTAATCCTCACCTGAGGATATTTTTTCCATTGAATTTTAGAGAGAGAGGAAGGAAAGTGAGGAGAGAAAGAGAGGGAGACAGAGAAAGGAAGAGAGAGGGAGAGACATCGATTGATTGTCTCTCACGCATGTCCTGACTGGGGCTGGGGATCGAACCTGCAACCCAGGTATGTGCCCTTGACTGGAAATAGTGGTTAGAATGCAGGCCAACATTCAAACCACTGAGCCACCACTCAGGGAGAGAGGCCACTTTCTGGTTTGTAGATGGATGCCTTATTGCTGTGTCCTCACTTGGCAGAGAGAGAGAGAAATTGTCTCTCTTGTGTCTCTTCTTTTGAAGCACTAAACCCATCATGGGGGCCCACCCTCATGACTTAATCACCTCCCAAAGCCCCACCTCCAAACACCTTGACTTTGGGGATTAGGTCTTCAACATATGAATTAGGGGACACAAACATTCAATCCAAAGCAAATATTTTCATAGAAACATCTAGAAATACCTATTCTGGCCTACTCAGGCTGACATAAAACTAACTATGAGAGTCTCCCTAAACGCACATCAGCTCCCTCAACTCAGACACCATTTGGCTCATCTGGGTTCCTCCCCCACAGATTGAAACTCTCTCCAGGTAATCTCTGGGGGAACTTCATGGTACCCCTCCCTTGTTTCTATTCTTTCAGGTATCACTGTCTTGCATTGCACATTGTACAACGTCTAAAAACTGTACTTACATATTTTGCCTGGTTTTAGGTGGGAAGGCAACCCTGCTCCTTGGGCAGAAATCTATCTCTACACCATGCTGTAAAGAGTGCTTTGTTCATAAGTAATTGATAATGTTATAAAATAGTATTTTTATTTTCTGATTTTAAAATTAATCTGCTTATCACAGAAACTGTTTTAACTACAGAAAAATACAAAGAAAAAAACAGTTCACACACAAGCTCCTACCTTGGGCTGTATAATCATCTTCTTTCATGAATATATTATTCTCTTTCTGAATACACTTATTAGTATTTTTGTCATTATTACTATTAGTACCAACTCAGTAAACATGTTTAAATGCATACCAGTGAACTGGTGCTAAAGAGTCAAGGACCACACACACAAATTCTCAGAGAATCCATCCCCTTTACTCCTAAGTGGGCAGCCAACCACTGCTGGGCAGGTGGGTGCAGCTGTTTATCAAGGGCCTTCCTTCTCCAGGAGGTTGCTGAAGGAGTCTGGACAAGCAGACTCTGAAAACAGAGCCCGAACCCCATCAGCTTTCTGTTTGTTTTGTTAAGCCTCACCTGACAATATTGTTTGCTTGTTTGTTTTTAGAAAGAGTGAAAGGGAGAGGGAAAGACAGAGAGAAAGAAACATTAATGTGAGGGAAATGCATCAGTTGGTTGCCTCCTGCACAAGCCTGGACTGGGGCTGGGAATCGAGCCTGAACCGAGGTATGTGTCCTTCACTGGAATCAAACCCCAGAACCCTTAATCCACAGGCCAATGCTCTATCCACTGAGCCAAACTGGCTAAGGTGCGATCAGCTTTTGAGGTGTGAGTTGCCCTCAGTTGGCAGGCACCAAAGTTCTCTTTCCAGAAGCAAACTTACTCCCATTCCAGGAAAAGAAGGGAGAGGGGGTCTAGCAAGTTTAATCTGAAATGACTGATGGGAGGCGGGGAGGACAACCTGAGCGGTCACAGGTGCTCAGCCCTCTGAGGTGACACCTACTACACCACGCGCAGGAAGGGGCATCCCAAGTCTCTTGACTTCGTGGATAAAATGCCCTTCCCTCCCCCCTCCCAGTGCCCTGCTCACAGGCAGCAGACCAGGAGCGCTGCTTGGAATAGTGAGTGGAATATATGAACACGATAATAGCAGGGCTCTGAGAAGCAAGTCTTTTTTCTGGAAAGCACTGCCTCTCCGAGCTTGTTTCCCTCGGCCAGCGTGTTGTTGGCTCTGCCCACAGGATCAGGCGTTCTGCACTCACTCCCCAGGAGCAGGGTCCAATGAATCGGCTCACAGATGCAGAGGTTTTCATCACCCTTTCCATTTTCAATGTCTGACCCTTAATCATTGTTCAGGGAAGCAGGCTGGTGTACTTTGACTCCTGCCATTGACCTCTGACCTCTCAATTGCTTTTGGTGGCTTTCTGGGAGTATTTCGGGTTTGAAGATTGGGGGAGGAAAAATGTTCAAGAGTCTATCAAGCAGAAATGGAAGAAATTTTCTTTTGATGAGAATCCAAACAAAACCTTAAAATATATAGCAATAGGAGAGAGAGAGAGAGAGAGAGAGAGAGAGAGAGAGAGAGAGAGAGAGAGAGCACTTTTTTTTCCTACATTAGGAGCTAGCCAAGTGTCATATCACATAAGCTCAGCCAAACACAGGCAAACATCTTCCATAGCAATAATATCTCAGCTCCCATTGACAGGGTTTAAGCAAGCACCCATTTCCCTTCCTTTTCACCTCAGTCATGGAAGGCAGGTAGGTAGCTGAGAGCACAGGTGCCAAGAGTTTGCATCCTGGCCCCACCACCTAATGCCATGCGCAGGTGGGGCTGAGTTTCATAGCACCAGCCTCGGGAAAGGGTGACAATGCAGTGAGATCAGAGGTAAAGGGTTTAGAAGGTCCCTGGTACTTAGTCAATCTCACTAAATCTGAGCTATTATTATTTTATTTTCCAGGACTTTTTCCTTGCATACTTCTTTAATCATTGCGTTTTATTTTAACCAAATTATGAGGGTAGAGTGGTAGATTGTTATGAAAAGTTGAAGACATGGTAAAGCCAACTTTTCTAGAAAATAAATAAATGGGGAAACTTGAGGGAATGAGAAATATATTAAATGGAAAAGATGCATAAGTGCTCTTTAAAAGATTGAAATCACTTTGATGTTAAGGAGTATTAAAATGTACTATGTGCAACTTCCTCGTAGAATTTTTATATAATAACTAAGAGCAGAGCTCCCCTAAGCATTAACTATAACTCTATCAGTTCACTTTAAGGTTACATGGTTTGAATTCTTGTTGTGAATGGAGCTACAAGATGCTGAAGGAATCCAAGCTGTCAGTTTTTGCCTCTTATGAGAACAGACAAATTCTAAGAAGTGGGGCAGAAAGTCACCCTTATAGTAAAACAAAGAAAGTCATTATGGTCTCCGCACTCATCAAGCTTCTCCATGTCTGAAAGATACAGAAGCTCTGGTTTCCAGAAGAGGAACCAAGAATAAAACCAGCCAGGTTCACAGGGAACATCTTTTTTCTAGTGCTCTCGCCAATCTTGTTTTGTGATTGGCCTTTTTTTTTTTTTATCACCTTCAAGGATTTTGGAAGAATAAAGTTTTGTCCAAGCTAGAATGAATTGCCCTGTCTTTCCTATGCTAGCTTCTTTCTGGAACAAATACATGTTATTTGTTTGTTCACTCAATAGTATTGACTAAGGGCTTCTGATGAGCCAGGCACTGAGCTCAGGGACATAGACACTCATGGTTCATGAACTTGAGGATTCACAGGCAGGAGAGAGACTTGGAAAGAAGTAAAAGTAAGAATGAGCTGCAGGAGCTGTGCCTGACGTTTGGGAGGGGAACTCGGGGACAGTGCTGTTCAGAAGAAGAGGAAGACTTATTAGTGAGAAGGTTAGAAAATCTTGGGCGGGGGGGGCACATATCTGATGATTCGTTTTCAGATGCACTCTCCAGACAAACCTTTTCCTTTCCTTTTCACAGGCTTGGGGGCCTCTGGAGTTGCCAGGGCCCACTACTTACAAAGGCCTCCGGGAAACATGGTGGGATGTTTTTAGTCTCTGGAGCTGACATCATCAGCGTATCATTTAGAAATGGCTGGCAGAGATGCTCAGCCTGGCCCCTCCAAGTCCTCCCCCTGTGTGCCTGGTGGTGAGTTATCCTGTCTCCTTCAGGGAGTTCCCCAAGCTGAACCCGGTAGTCATGCTTACCAAGGACAACGATCCTCACATCTAGAAGCCCTTTGGGCACCTCACATCAAACTTTAAAGAACTTCTTTCTTTTTTATAAAATAAACTCTCTGAGCACATTATCAGGGGACTCCTAGCAAGATTCACTATAGGATTTCAGTGTCATTTCTCCCCCAGACATTCTATTCTTTGTATCTCTTCCTGAAGATGGCATCTACTCAAGTGGCTTTCATAGGAATGACAACAAGTCACGGCTGAGAGATGAGTTAGTATAAGGAAGGGTGTGAGGGCAGCAGGAGTCCAGGTGGAAGAGGGGGTGGGGTGAGCAGGCAGGCTGGGGTTAAGGTCAAAGGAGACAGCAAACTATGAACCTCAGAGCTAGCTGCTGGGGGCACAGAGCAAGGAGCCAGTGTGAGCCAGGGTGGGGACAGGCAGTCAGGCCCTGTCAATGCCCTCCTCCCTGTGTACACCAGGTCCTGATGCTAGGGTCCTCCTCTGACTTCAGGAAGCATTTATCATCTCCAGCTTTCCAGACTTAGGGAGAGATAGGTGTCTCGGGTCCGCAGGCAAACAGACGGAGACAGAGCCCGGCACACAGGAAGTTCACTGGGAATGCCCAGGTTCAGTCTCGGATGGGGGTGAAGGAGCAGCTCAGACAGAGGCAGAGGCTGAGCGGTGATGTGCTCACAACAAAGGCCTCAGCAACCCCATGGGGAACTCAGGAGCTGTGACTGCCCTTCAGAGTAAAAAGGGGGGCCATACCCTGACACTGACCAGTTACTGGGTGTGGGCTGCCTGGGGGAAAGAAGGTGACCTTGAGCAGGAAGGTAAATTCCTGAAAAGAGTCTCAACTTAGAGCCCTCAGTCACCATCCCAGCAGCACCCACAGAAGGCGGGTCTGAGGGGTGTGATTACATAACAAATGAGTAGTCCCTGCCAGTTAGGGAACTCCAGGCCCGATAACTAATCGAAACGACCATATCTACCGGTAAAGTCCCTGCTACCAGGCACCAGCCACAATCAATGGGCATGCACAGGACCTCCTCTTCCTAGAGCATCGAGGGTCATTGGTGCCTCTCAGAACCTCAACGCCTGCTCACCCAGAAACATAAGCACAGTGGGGCTCAGAGCGCATCGCCTGGGAACGTAGTGGAATGCCCATTCTCGAGCCCCACCCCGAACTGCAGAATGGGAAACTGCAGGGGGGAGGCCCGCCCTGTGGCCCAGGCTCACCCGTGTGAGAAGCGCAGCCGTTGCAACCATAGCACAGGCGATGTGGGGGCAGGGGACAGCCTGTGCCACGGGCCTCTGCCAGGGAAAAAAAGAGCAGCAAGGACAGAGTATCGAGGGTCAGTGTGTCCATCCAACGACACAAGGAGTCCACCTGGCCCAGAGGACAGGGAAGACGCCAGGCAGGCCCTGGCACAGGCTGGTGCCACCTGAGATGAGGCATTACAACGTTGTAAGAGCTGTTCGTTGGCCTCCTGCCTCCTGTCCTGTCTGTTCTAAGTTAGGTCCCTGGGCTGGTTGTCATTTCCACCCTGAAGCTAAAGGGTGGGGCACTGGGTGCTACTTCCTTGGCTGAGAAAAAAAACAACTCCTGCCCAAGCCACGCCCTCTGTGGGAGGGAAGTGGGCGGGCCTGCTGCTGCGGAGGGCGGGGCTGACTGGGGTGCAGGAGCCCTGGTGTTGGGTTCACTTTGCACCACCCAGCCGTGTGAGAAAATAGAAGGGGCTCCCTCAGAGCTGGTTTCATTTCTGCAACTGCTCACACAGCTGGTTTATATTGAAACTTGTGCACGCTCAGGACACGGAAGACAGCCCTGTGTGGCAGGAGCATTCACTCACCTGATTCAGGGCTATGTTCTGTGCTAGGGACTCTGAGTGCAGGGAGGACTGCGGAAGACCCCCAGGAGTAGGCTGGAAGGAAGAACAGGCCTGGGGGCCAGAAGAAGGGGAGAGGAGAGCGGGTGGGGCATGAACATGCAGGACCAGAGGCAGGGAGGAGACAGGGAGACACGAGAGGAAACCACTCCACTGGAGCAGGGAGTGCTGCAAACTGGGCTGTGATGGTCCAGGCCAGCCTGGGAGCCTCCTATAAGGGCTGCCAGGCAACAGACAGGATACCCAGTTCAATTGGAATTTAATTTTTAGTATAAGTATGGCCCAAATATTTCAATCCCTTTTGTTCTAAAATATTATCCATTGTTTATCAGAAACTCAAATTGAACTGAGCATCTTTATTTTTATTTGCTAAGTCAGGCAAACCTACTCCCCAAGTATGGAAGTTAGATTTTATAGTCCCTCACTTGCTCCTCAATAGTATCTTTTTTTTTTTTCTCAATAGTATCTTACGAGGTATTTCTACCATCACCATTATGCCCATTTTACGGATGAGAAAACTGAGTCTAGGGTTGACCACAGCCACACAACTGGTGAGTGTGTTTCCATAGCCTGTGCTCCTAACCTCCAGGATACCTGACAGAGTTTGCAGTCCATCAGACCTCGATCCAAAGCTTGGCTCTGTCACTGACTAGGAAATGGCCTAGTAACAATGACCTTTGGTAAGTCATTTAACCCCTCGGACCTAAATTTTCTCATAACAATTCCTGCCTTACAGTGTTTTATGAGAATTACGTGAGGAAATTGAGCAAGTGGGAAGCACCCAATAAATAGTACTTTGATGAATATGGTGATAATGATGGTGATGATGGTGGTGGTGGTAATGGGGAGTCTTGAAACAACTCAAGAGGAGTCACATATGATATTATAGAAAATGAGGAGCCATAGGCAGGCATCTTGTCATGCATACCTCCTACCTATACCTGGCCTGCCCAGGTCTCTAACTGGTCTCCCTGCTCCCTACCTGTAGGCACTGAGCTGCCCATCCCATCTATGTCACAGGCTTCGTGCCCAGAAGCTCCTAGAAGCCTGAATCCAGAGGCCCTTGCTGCTGTTGGCAGGGCCTCACTGCATGCACATCAGCCTCCCTGGCTGTCAGCCCCTCCAGTCACTGCCCAGATGTGTGTGCCTCCTTCCCGGGTCTTGCTGCCATCGGGCAGAAAAATCCAACAGATGGAGCCTTTGAGGCCCATCTCCAACCACATATGACAATGGGTTTCCCTCCCTGTTATATAACTCAGTCTAATTCCGACCACTGGCACGCATGCTCTGAAGTCCTTGAATCTACATATCTACTGAGTAAGATCAAGAAAGAAAATGACTGGTGTTAGGTTCAGCTGCAGTCATTTCCTGCCTCCTCAGGACAAGTCGGGTCTAGAGATTCGTTCCTGGCCCCTCAGCTTCCACTGAAGGCCCCTCCCTGGTCTGCTTAGCAACCGGCATTCCGACCAGTTTCCTCACCTTCTCCACCTGCGCTAGGTGTCCCAGGTGCTGGGACCCAGCCCTCGGCAGAGTGCCTCAGCCCAGTACCGTGTTTGCATGTTTACCCTTCACTGTGCTTTACTCTCCGTGCTTCACATAGGTTTCAGGCGTAGGAAATACACGAAAACGTCACGGCCAGGTGTCTCGCTGGAACTCGCTCTGAGGCTGGAACAGCTGTGACCCTGTCCTCCAGGTCGCCCTCTGACTCCAGCTCCCAGTCTGACCTTGGTGACCCGAGCTCCCGGTCGTGTTTGGCAGTCGGACACAGCAGAGAAAACGAGATAAGATTCCTGCTCTCATGGGGCCAATATTTTTGGCCCAGATGCCAACCATGTGGTCATTCCCAGTCTCTATTTAACTCGCTTTAAAAAAATTTTTTTTAAATATTTTTTATTGAATGTATTGAGAGTACATTGGTTAATAAAATTGTATAGGCTCCAAATGTACAATTCTCCAATACATCATCTGTATGGTGTATTGAGTGTTCACCACCCAAAGTCCAGCCTCCCTTTGCCCTCTTGACTGTCAGAACCAATGGCCCCTGGCTCTACTGCTCCCCAGGCTCTGGTCCTGTGGTCTGCCATCGAACTGACATCCGTCTCTGGTCTCATTGCCCCTCACCTACATGGCCAATGTGAGTTTCAAGCCTTTCTCAGACCTTCCCAGCCCTGTGCTGAGTCTTTCCCCAAGACCCTCAGCCACCGATCCCACAGCACTGGCAACATCCGGTGTCCGGCCATCTGGCCCTCATAAACCATCCCGGCTCCATGCTGAGCCGCACCACAGGCTGGCCCCGGTTCCCTAGGAAACTGTAGGCTGCACTGGCTGCGAAGTCAATGGAAGGTTTCGGCCATGGGGCTGGCTGGCTGGCTGGCCACCAGGGCAGAAGCCTTGCTGATTGTTTCCTTACCTGGCACTTCCCCCTCCCGAGCTCTGGAACCCAACCCTGTTCTGAGTCACCTGGCTCGGGAAACCTGTTCCTTTGTAGTCATTTGCAACTTGGAAACCCAGTTCTTCTGGGTCACAAGCACCTTGGCCGTCTGATGAGTACCCTGCCTTAATTAAGTCTTTGGACTCTGAAAGGTTTCATCTTGTTCCTAGTGTTCCTCCTGGATGTCCTAGCCCACGAGAACTGGCCACCCTGTCCCTGCAGTCCACATCTCTGAGTCAGAGTCACAGAGCCTCGTTTATTTTCCCTAGATGAACAAAACCCTGCAGCTATGTCAGCATCCTGCTCCCCTCGCCACCCACTCCCCCATGCCCGCCCCCACCGATCCATTCACAAGTGTTTATGGTGCTTGCTGTGTCCTAGAACCAGATAATGTGCTAATTCAGGTTTCCCCACCAAGAATGGGTAAGGCCCAGCTCCAGGACTAGAGGAGTCACAGTCCAGCGGAAGTTGTCGGAGTAGAGCTAACCCATTCCAACCGTGCAAGTAGTGTCACAGGAGGGTTGGGGCAAGTCCAAGGTACTGGGGAGCACCTGGGTAGGGCATGCCGTGCCCAGGGGTGCAAGGAATGTCTTCCACAGCACATAATGTGGAGTCTAAGCTGAATTCTGAATGGCAGCAAGAGCTGGTGAATGGGTGGGAGAAGGGGGTGGCATTCCAGATCTCATGCCCAAGGGAAACTAAAAACATCCACATGACCCAGACATCTGGAGAGGTCGACAGGGCCTGACCTTGAAGAAGGAGTTGGTTGGCGTCCTGAGAGGGGTGGAAAGCTCACTCGGCCATCACAATGGAGAATGAGTGAGAGGGAAGGCAAGGTCATAGGCAGGAAGAGGTGACGATGGCAGGATTCAAGCATACAATGGTAATGGCCTGAACCACGGGAGTAGAAGAAAAATATTGGGAATGTAAGATCCATGGGACTTCGTGGCTGATTATGTATGTGGTGTGAAGGGGAAGGGGCGTCTAGAATGACACCCAGGAGTCCAGGATGATAAAGGATGGGAGCGAGGTGGAGCTATGCACTGTCATCAGAGGACAAAAGAGGAGGGGCAGGCTCGTGAGGGTAAAGAAGTGGGAGACAAGTCCTGGACAGAGGAGCGATGCTGAGGTTAAGGTGGCTGTGGGACATCCTGCGAGGGAGCTGTGTCTCCAGAAGTCATCTTGGCCAAAGACAGAGAGCCGAGAGACACAAGCATGCGGAAGTGACCAAGCCATGAACACTTTCAGGGAGAGCAGAAGGCTGACTGTGGAGCCCGAGAAAACACCAGCATTTAGAGCTAGACTGACATTGACGTCATCCAAAGTGTCTCCTGTACATGACACTTATTAGTTTTGACCAAAATGCAACTTTCCAGGACACAGCCTGGCAGACAACACCTTCACCAAGTGATCCAAATTAACAGGGCAGGTAATGGGTCCTAGGGACACCATGTGCCTCCTGACACGATGCACTGAGGACGACACAGCATCACTCCAGGAATGTTCCTGCCCACAATGCACAGTCTGAGGCTAATCATGAGGGGACAGCAGCCAAACCACATTGAAGGGCAGTCCACAACATAATGGGCCTGTGCCTTCAAAATTGTCGAGGTCATGAAAGGCAAAGAAGGGCTAAGAAACTGTTCTGGACTGAAAGGTACTAAGGAACACACATAATAACTGAAGAATTAAACGTGTCCTCTCAGATTAGATCCTGGACCAGGAAAAATACAAAAGTGCTTTTTTATTCCTTTGTTACAATTACTTTGTGACAATTAGCAACATTGAAAACAAAGTTTATAAATGCACAATAGGAGTTACCAGGGGGCAGGTTCCAGACCAATGTAATGAAGCCAATACTTCAATAAAAGGTAATGTTTTTCCTGGTGAAGGGTCTTGCTTTCAATTTGTAAAAAAAACTCAACCCTGTGAAGAACAATAAAGCAGAGCATGATAAAACGAGGTCTGCCTGCACTGTATCAGAGTTTTTCTAATTTCGATCTAATTTTCATCATTGTACCATGTAAGAACATGCCTTTTTTAGGAAACGCTAACTATTTTATTTATTTTTGTTGTTAATCCTCACCTGAGGATATTTTTCCATTGATATTTTTTGCTTTGTGTTTTGAGAAAGAGAAGGGAAGGGAAAGGGAAAGTGAGAGAAAGAGAAACATCAGTGTGAGAGAGACACATCAATTGGTTGCCTCCCACACGTGCCCAAACTAGGGGTGGGGATCAACCCTGCAACCCAAGTCCTTGCCCCTTGGCCAGGAATCTAACCCGCAACCCTTTGAAGTGCAGACCCACACTCTAACTAACCACTTAGCAGCACTGGCCAGGGCTATGAAATGCTAATTTAGAAAATATTTGGATTTAAAGGAGAATTGTGTCTAGACTTCACTGGGTTCTGGAATAAAGTAAGTCAGATAGATGGATGATAGGTAGATAAAGACAAAGCAAATACGTTAAAATGTTAACATTGGAGAATCTACATGCGGGGGTAGTAGAATTCTCTTTAGCATTCTTTCCAACTTTTCTGGAAGTCTGAAATTGTTTTGAGGTGTGTATTACACAGTTAAAACTGACTTGTTGGTTGTTCTCCAAGAATTTCAACTTTCACCAGTCCCCTTCTCCTTCCCTTTGCAATCTAATGATGCCTTTGAGTAGCATTCTTTTTCTAAATTGTGGTTTAAAAAAATATATAACATTAAACTTACCATCTTCACCATTTTAAAGGTGTATAATTCAGTAGTGGTAAGTGTATTTACACTGCTGTGCAACAGATCTCTATAAATCTGAAATTGTTTTAAAATAAAAGTTGGTTAAAAAGAAAGAAGAGGAGGAGATGGAGAGAAGAGGCACGGGAGTGGCAGAAAAGTCTGGAGACTGTGATGGGAACACGGCCCAGAGCAGTGGGGCGGGAGTCTGAGGGCTGAGGGGTCAGCGGGACACATCATGAAGGGAGAGACAAGACAAACGTGCCCCTCCTCACAGACTCTAATAATAGTTGCTATAATAAGAATTGTTGCCCTGACCAGTTTGGCTCAGTGGATAGAGCATTGGACTGTGGACTGAAGGGTCCCAGGTTTGAAGGGTCCCAGGGTGTGCAGGAGGCAGCTTATCGATGTCTCTCTCTCATGGATGTTTCTAACTCTCTATCCCTCTCCCTTCTTCTCTGTAAAAAAATCAATAAAATATATTTTTTAAAAGAATTGTTTTTACCCGGTGCCACTGGATGAGTGGTGCCCGGGGATGTGAAGACAAGGCAGGATGGGGTACTCATATCTGGAGATGATGCAAATAGAGAGAGCTGGGCAGCCCCCAGCAGTGGGGCTGAGATGGCCCAAGGAATGGGGATGGGAGCAGTTTGGAGAAGAAGAGAAAAAAAAAAAACAGCAGGAGTTTAAAGACATACACATACCCATATTCTCTCTGAGGCGGGGCAGGACCTCAGAAATATTGAGGAACACACTGCACTTAATATGCTGCTTAACCTGCACTCTGAGCTCTCCTCTGTTAAAAGCGAAAGTTGACTTCAGGAAGCCAGAGGAACTGCGGAGGTTCAGGCCACAGATCTGGTGGAGAGATTTGGCACCAGCCGGCTCACAGTGAGCCAGGAGAGCACAGGTGGGGAGAAAGGCCAGGCAGCCGTGTAGACCACGAGGCCAAGGTTCTTGTCTGGAAAGGAGGAAGGAGATAGTAGGCATGATGGTGAGGGGGAATTCTAGCAAAGAGAGAAAACGATGAAGATTTAGGGGAGAAAGTAAATAATGGCAGTGGGATTTTTTGTTTTTGTTTTGTTTTGTTTTTCTTGCCTTGCACGCACATCATAAAGAACACCAAGTCCCATGGAACAGGCTCTGCCCAGACACCGCTCGGGGAGATGCCCAGGTTCCCAGCGCCACCATTTTTATCCTGAGTCTTGGGAACCCTTAACCTCTAGGTGGTGTGGGACCCTCTGAAGAGCGCATGACATTGAAGTAGACTAACATGTCCTCAGAGCCCCCTAAGCTTCACATACTCGATTACATTTAATTCTCACAGCAGCCCTCAGAGTGGGCCTTATTATCCCCATTTTATAGATGATCAAATTGAGGCTCAGAGAGACCAAGTAACAAACAGCAAATCGCAGAGCAAGGAAACAAGCTGGATCTTACTCATTTTCTCTCCACTCCAGCCCTGAGGAAATATATTCTATTGTCCTTGAGTCTAGAAAATTATGACTGATTACCTACAAAGTCACAAAAGTATGACCAAGCTTTTTTTTTTCCTGACACCTCCCTGGGCTTTCAGGATTATAGAAATGTGTGCCTCTCTCCTGAACCACAGAGCCCTGAGCCTACATAACCCGTCCAGTTTGCTTCTCTCAGAAACTTTCCACCATTGCTCCTGAAGTTTCTGCCCTGGCCATGAGCACTGAGGTACATAACAAACCAGATGAAAAGGATCAGATCTGGCTCGGCCCTCTCCCGTCTCAGCTCGAATTGCTCCTGTTGACTTCTGCGGAGCCTCCAGGGACGTCATGGAACACAGCTGAGCAGCCACAGAGGTCCTGAAGTCTAACTTTGTGTTTTTTTAATGAAGATACTGAAGCTCACAGAAGTAAAGTGACCTGCCTAGGGTCATAGAGAGTTAAGTGAAGTACTGTTTATTTCACAGCTATTAAATGCAGCTTTCTCTGATAGAGACTGCTAGCTGCCTGCCCACTCAACAGCAATGCTGCTTCTTGCCCTGAGTAACAGAACCCCAAATTTATTCAGAGTAGCTCTACACCCTGCTGAAGGACTCATTTTCCCAGCCTCCCTTTAACGTGGTCTGGTCATTAAGTGTTAGCCAATAAATTGTAAGCAAAAGTAGAGTCTAGTTCTTCCAGCAAGTCTCTTCAAAAGAAGGTATAGGGGCTTAATCACGAGGAACAACAACAGCCTGTAATTATTGGAATCGAGAGTCTATAGCCCTTCTCCCTTTCCTCTGTCCAACTGCTTAGAAGTCAGATGTGATGGCTGGAGCTCCAGCAGTCAGTTTGCACCAGGAGGTGGAGCGCACATAGTCGAGGAAGGGCAGACAGAGTGCTGAGAAGAGCCTGGTCCCTGATGACAGTGAAGCTGACCTAATAAAACTATACTGTGTACATAAGAAGCCATTTAATATATCTTCTCTAAGCTGTATTGTTACTTAAGCTGAATTTAAACTCATTGATGCAAATCACGGACAGGTTCAACTGTTTTCTCTAAGCCCTAGGGACAATTCCCAGCTGTCTAGTCTGGAATGCATATCCAGGGCCTGGGAAGGCATGACCAGCAACTTTCCATTCATTCTCAAAGCCCCCGTGTGCTATGTGTCCTAAGGTTGAAGGCCAGGCTAATAGCACCGCTCAGTCCTGGAGGACCAGGTCACCCCGGCTCCTGGAGGTTTGGTAAGTCTCCACTCCCGGCTCTATTTCCAGAACTCCCAGAGCCCAGCCACTTCTGGTGCCTTAGCGCTTCTGTTCACACCTAACCTCAGAAAACCCCTGAGGTTGTATGATTATGAACTCCAAACATGGGTCACGGAAAATCACAAGAAATCGGGAGAGAATACTGACCCTTTTTCAAAGAAACTCAGTAAAGATTCACTTTGTAACCAGGCAAAGCAGATCTGTAAATGCAAAGAGATTAGAATCCAGTGGTGATTACAAACAGTGAGAATGGGACTCTCGAGACTTTAGTAAAGTTTCCCATTAAAACAACGGATGCGATCTTGCCTGGAGAGACCAGAATAGAGGAAATTTCCACCCACTTCCCAGCCAGGAGAAGCACCTTAGGGAATGCAGCCCCGAATGGATAAGCTGCCCCTCAGTCTCTCAACCCCAGTGCTGAGAGCGAGGTGAGGCTGTATCTGTCAGCAAGAAGACACAGCAGCTCTTGGACTCTCTCCCAGCCATCAGGGAAGCGGGCTGAGGTGCGAGAGAGAGCCCTCCTGTGTTGGCCCCCATATTTACAGCTGAGACAAAACGAAGTGTTCTCCCTGAAACATGCAACCACCTCAATGACAAAGGCTGCAAAAGAGGGTACCTGGCTGTGGAGATGAGCCACATTGGAGGGTTCTGCAGGCTGGTGAGAGACACCCTCACCCATGATGCTGAGCTATGTATGATGTTCAGAGGCAACACTGGGGATGCTCTGGAGAGAACTCTGCTTCCTGGTGCTGTTAGCCCAGTGAGGGAGGTACCACTGGTGATGCTGGATATGGGTATAGCACATTATGCCTCACATCCTCTTTCTGCTCTACCTGTTGCTGTGGCAGCGGGGTGCATGGGGGTGTCATCTACAACATCCTGCCTCAGCTGCACCCTGTATCACTTGCAGTCTGCCCCGGCTTTTTCTGCCCTCAGGTGTGAAATTGGTAGCCTGCAGAATCCACTCATGCGGGACAACTTCTTTTCAGACTTGAAAACAGTTCTCCTGGCTTTGCTCCTACATAAGTGCTTTCTGATCCTCCACCTGCTTCCTAGATGACTTGGTTTCCAAGCCTTTCATCATCCCCAGGGTTCATTCATTCACCCAACAAATAACGCCTGTGCACCTGCAATGTGCCAGGTCTTGTGGGGCAAGCGGGGGGTGTAACGTTGTAAAAGACAGACTTGATCTGTCTTCGTGAACCTTGTTTCAGTCTAGGGAGTGCTCTAGTTTATTCCTGTTCCTCTTAAAATGTGAATGAGATTATACATATGGAACAAAATAAATACCTAGGAGCTGCACGATGGACTGTTATATCACCTGTCACCTTCCATGGCTTCCGTTTTGAATTCAGTGGGAGTAGGAGAGCACCAGCTCAGGGGTCTACTCCATCTCAGCCCCTTAAGGATAGAGCCTTGTTGAGGGTTTGATTCTCCACCCACAAATTAGGGATCAAAATGCCCAACCTGTCTCCATGAACCATCCTGAGGAAAACATACAGCCGGGGTAGAAATGAGATCCCTGTTTGATTGCTACTCTAAATCTCAATGGTCCTGAGGACCCAGATGAATGCAGGCCCTGGCCCCACCCCTGCAACGTCTCCTGGGGAGTCCTCAAAAGGGTTCCTGAAATAGCTCCAGGCATCACCATGTCCTTCCATGCCCTGACTTCCATGGCTGAGGTCCACAGCACCCAGACCCCCAGCAGGAGCCCTGGCCACCATTGCTAATGGATGGTGGTGCCTGTGGTGATGATGGCGGGCTCCAGGCTGGGGGCTGCTTCCCTGCCCTGGAGCCCCCCACGCCCTGCATGACCCAGCAGCACAGATTCTGTGCTCAGGTGGACAAAATGCACCTGCCACCTTGCAGCATAGCTTCTGTAAGCAACTTTCAGCAAATCTCAAAAACAAACAAAAAACCCTCAACCAAAAGAAACAACAGGCCGGGATGGCATGGCTCAGTGACTGAGCATCAACCTATGGACCAGGAGGTCACAGTTTGATTCCCATTCAGGGAACATGCCAGGGTTGTGGGCTCGATTACCAGTGTGGGGTGTGCAGGAGGCAGCCGATCAATGATTTGCTCTCATCATTGATGTTTCTCTGTCTCTCTCTCCCTCTCCCTTCCTTTCTGAAGTCAATAAAAATATATTTAAAAAGAAACACCAATTTCCACAGAAGTGAGTTTAGAAATCGCTGGCTCTCCAGTCATTCTCGGCTGTAGACAGTGCCCGCCTCCATCCAGATCTGGCTCAGACAATGGGTGATGAACATGCTCAGACCAGACCTGTCGCCCCTGCACTCAGTGAGATGGACGGTGGCTAGCCAGCTTCCCCTGGAGCAATCAGAGTGAACCTGCCTGTCCTGGGGACCTTCATGAAACAAAAAGAGACTTTGTCCCAAAGGTGAAAACCAGAAAACTGGCTCATTTTAAAAGATAGCTTCTCCTGCACTCTGGGGCCTGGGCTGCTCTGCAGCCTGAGCCACCTGTGCAAACTGAGCAGGAGGCAGGCGGCACCGAGGGAAGAATGAAGGGCCCGGCTGGAACAGCACGGACAGTGGTGCGGCAGGCATGCTGGGGCATCTGGGCAGCATGCAGGTTCAGGGAGTCAGACCAAAAGAAAAGCTGTCATTAGCTTCAGGGAGTAAAGGGTGTTGGAGAGCAGGCTGCACCTAGAACACCTCAGGGGCCCACAGCATTTTCTAGTCCTAATAATGTGACTACTGGTCAGCACATGCTGTGGCAAAGGGACATGGCAGAGGAGCCAAACCCCTCAGCTACCAATGGCCAAAACGGAAAAAATCCAGAAATAGTCACATACGCGTTTTGTTTAGAAACTCCAAGGTTAATATACAGATACGAGAAGTTTTCTCTGGGGAGAGCGCAGGGGGCAAAGGCTGAAGGTGACTTGTTTTTTCGTGACAATTTTTATATATTTACTAGATGCCCACTGCATGAAATTTGTGCACAGGTAGGATACCTAGGCCTGGCTGGTGGTGATCAGGGCCAATCGGGCCTTTCAGCTGTCCACCAGGGCCTTCCTTCTTTCAGTGCTGCCCCCTGGTGGTCAGCACACATCATTGCAAGCGATTAAACTCCCGGTCTCCTGGTCAAATTCCCGAGGGGACACTTTGCATATTAGACTTTTATATATATAGATTCCATTTCACATTTTAAATTATGAGAGAGAGAGATTATTTTATGTGAAAAAGATCCTCTCAGCTTCCACAATGCAAGTTTTCAAAAATTTTAGGGCAGCATCACAGCTGGGACAGCCATCAGCTACGTGGCCACGTGCATTACTTTGTCACGACAGAGCACCACAAACTGAGTGGCTTGACCAACAGAGAGAGACGTGTGCCTCCCAGGCTGGAGGCCAATCTGACATCAAGGTGTGGGCAGGTTGGTTCCACCTGGGGACTGAGGGGCAGATTTGCGCAGGCCTTTTGCTGAGCTTGTGATGGTTTTCTGGTGACCTTTGGCCTTCCCTGGTTGGCAGACACACCACCCCCATCTCTGCTTTTGTATTCACATGACGTTCTCTCTCTGTCCATGGCTGAGCCCAAATGTTTCATTTTTAGAAGGGCACCAGTCATTATGTATTAGGGTCCCTCCACTCCAGGGCCACCTCATTCTAACTTAGCTCATTACACCTGCAAATCACACCTCATTTCCAAATAAGGCCACCTTCTGAGTTATTGGGAGCTAGGGTCTCAACATATGAATTACAAGAGGCCACAATGCCACCCATAACACTGTGTTATAGCTGTGGGGTGCTGTTAGACTTTTAAACAAACTGGCCACCCTGCAGGTCCAACTTCTTAGTGTGGATGCCACCCTGAGACGCTCAGACAATTCATGACACCTGCCACCATCTACTCTTGACACACCTCAGCAAAGACTCCATCTCTCTTCATTTCTTCTCGAGCACCCACTCTTGCTCTCATCCCCCCGCCCCCAATGTGTCACTTGACCCAATTCCTTTCACAGACCGTACTTGGCTATTCTCCACCCCCACTCCAACCCACCCCTACCCCCCACCCCCAGTTAAGCCAACTGCTTTTCAAAAGTGTCTTCTCTTCAATGGACTCAGACCAAGAAGTTCCTCCAACAACAATACAAAAAAGCAAAACCCTCCTTCCACTGCCACAGGCCAAGTTGCACGCCATGAGCAGGAGTCCTGACCAGGCTACTTATTGGGTAACGTTGGGTGACTTAACCTCCCCCGGCTGTTTTCTCACCTATGCAGTGGGGACAGTAACAGCAGCCTCCTTCACAGGCTTAAATGACAAAAAGCATGTGAAGGCCCTGGCATGGTGCCTAGAACAAAGGTATTCAATAAATACCTTTGGCTGTTACCTCTATTATCACCATGTGTCACTCCCTATACCTCCTTCCATCTTTTCATGTTAAGAGCAAAGCCTGGCTGTGTTTGACCTCCCACCAGCCTTTGCCTAGAGAGAGGCCCTCTGTGACCTCAGTCATCTGTGCTGTGGCTCCTGCCCCTCAGTCCTGTTGGGCGGCTCAGCCTATTTGCTGCCCTGAGCTCCCCCGGGGGCACCTGTCTCTAACACAGCCCCCTCCCACTGCCTCACACTGTTCCTGTTCCGGTAGCTCTCTGCACTCAGCGGGGTCTTCAGGAAGATGCTCCCATTCCAACAGTAGCACTCTTAGAACACTTTTTAAAAAGTAAATGATTTCATTAATAATGTTGATTTGCTCTGTGAAATTTTAAAGTCAAGTCACCTTCTCTATGTCACTAAAACATACACACACACACACACACACACACACACACACATTCCATTCCCTTCTAAGCTCATAGACATCACAGCACCCAGCAGAGGTCCGAATAGCACGATTTGGATAACAGTAACGATCTCTGGTTGGGAAGGAGGAACAAGCCGAGTCTGGGAACAAATCTGCATGGAAGACAGGCTGTGTGTAGTTTGTCTCAAGCGCCTTGCTCAGGAACGCCACTCCTGTGCCATTGGAGATGCTCAAACCAGAGACAAGCAAAACCCTAAACATTTCTGAAAGAGTGCACCAAGGTCCACAGCGTGTGGCTGCTGGAGAACTTGCTACCACAGTAGAGAGAACTTTTAGGTTTCGTATTGGTAACAAGAACAGTGATTAGTACAATAGCCTGCCTTTCCTTGTGCAGTCACTGTGTGCCAGGCCCTGTTGTGCTTGTGTGGTTTGATCACCCAATTAACTGTCAGGGAAGGAGGGGCTCGGAAAGGAAGGCCTCCCGTAGGCAGCGGTGTGACTAGGGTCCCACAGGCTTTCAATTTTTACAAAGTGGGGATAATGCCCACCTAACAGACTTGTGAGCATTAAGGGAAGTAATGTAGAGCACTTTACCCCAAGGTTATCCATTGCAATTTCATAGACATAGAGAACTGAATGAAAGATATGAAGAATATGTTCCGTACTGGCTAACACACACACACACACACACACACATAGCAGGAGGTGGGAAAACTTGATATTCTTTCTAGAATATTTAAATAGGTCCTTCAGTATGTCTGTCCTGGTGGAGGTGAACTTGGAGTGCTCTTTGACCTCTTGGTTCCCATAGCCAGTCTCTGCTAAGCAGGGCATCATCCCTCGTCAAAGAAGACAGTGTGAAGTCAGAGGAACCAAAATGTTGCCCACACTCCAAAGAAATTCTACTTCCAGAGCCATCACAGCCCTTCAAGGAGGGTGAACAGCAGTACAACTCAGGGACTCACAGAGAGGGACAGCTACCTCCAGCTGGTTCCCACCGTGTCCACACAGGGCACCCCAGAATGGAGATGCCCCTGTGTATAGAGGAGGTTGGCCCCCACTGTCCTAACTTGCCTCCTTCATCAAGAGCAGCCAGGAAGCCCCTCACTGAGTGGGCCTAACGACTGGTCGTCCTTTCTGCCCACACCAAGTCCTCTTGGGCAGCTGATTCCTGAGCTTCTGCCCTTCTACTTACACCTGATGATTCTGTGTTTGAAAATCACAACCAGAAAAACAACACCTCCATTTTAGCGGGGGGAGGGGGGGGGGGGAGTGAAGGGAGTGGTGGTGAAGGAGGTGCTGAAAATGATCTGCTTTCTCCTAAACAGGTGCTCTGAGCCCAGCATGTGACCTCCCCTCACCCTGCCCTGGGCCCTTGGCAGCGGACAGGCGGTCAACAGCCTGATCCCACTCACGTGTGGTCCTGGTGAGAGACAGTCAGAAACAGGCTGAGACTGGGGAGCTTCCCGGTGCTCCCATAATTGGTGAGGAAGGCGCCTGGGGGGGTGGCACACCCTCCAGTGGGCTCTGGGGTACCTCTGGTGGACTCCGTCTGAACCCCAAAAGACCCTCAAGTACTCCCCTGTGAACCTCTCCAAATCCTGCTCGCCCCAGCCCACTCGCACCCCCAGATCCCAGGGCAACTTCCCACCCCACGCTCACATTCCCCAGAGTCCCGCGCACCTCTCCGACCCATGTGCGTGGCTACACCCTGGGGCACTTGCTGACTTCTGCGCGCTTGAACCCAGATCTCCACGAACACCCCCAACATCCCGCGCGCACTCCCGAGCCCGGCGCACGCGGTCACACCTCCTACCCCAGCGCAACTCCCGCCAGCGCACCCCCTGGTCCCCCGGACTCCGCCTCGCCTTCGCGGGGCTGGAAGCTGAGACGTGCGGCACGTGCGCCGCGCGGTGATTGGCAGCGCCCGCCAGCCCACGCCCCGCGCCGGCTCCAGCTCCGGGGCCGGACCGCCCAAGGGGAGTCGCGAGGCGCCGCGGCTGTGGCCGGTTCCAAGGGCGAGGCCTGTCGGGGGCGCAGGCCGGGCTTCGGTCGCCTTCGGAATCGCCCGGGAACAATGACAATCTGAAGGGAGGGGCGGACGGTGGAGCAGCCGCTAGAAATCGCAGCCAATTGCCGGGCGGCGCTGAGATGAGCTCGCTCAGAGGAGCTGTCCGGGCGGAGGGGACGCGCTTCTGTAGCTGATGGAAAATCCCCACTATTCCCCGGCCTGGCGCCGTGACCCCTGCGTCCTTCCGGACAGAGCCCGAGGTCCACCGCGATCTTCGACTTGTGTGTTTGGGGGGGCGGGGCCGGCGTGGTTAAGAAGGAACCTAAACCTGTCAACGCAGCTTGAGTGGAGCCTGAGAAAGTGACAAAGGCACAGCTCGCGTGCGCGGCCGGGGAGTGCTGCGCCCCTGGCAGGCAACCACAAGATGTCCATTAAAGTGCTGGCGAAGGCTGGGCTCAGCCGGGGGAGTCGGGGGGGGGGGGGGGGGGGCGTGGCTGCCAAAGGCGGCGATTTGAGCGGAGGTTGCAGGCGCGGGACTAGAAGAGGGGGCGTGCGGAGGGGGGTGCGGGGGTCCCACCGGCTCTGCGGGAGGAGGGGGCGGCAGAGGTGCAGCCTTTGGTGCTTCTCGGCTGGGAACCCAGAGGGGTTGTCTCGCCTCTCCGCAGCAGCAGCCAATGAAATGGAGAGACGGGGTCCGGAACCTGTGGAAACCTGCCCACTGCGGGGAAACTGCCACTGGAGACTTTGTAGAGAGACCTGGCCTTCCCCAGGGGGTTGTTTTCCCAGAAGCCCGGGACAGGTGTGTATGGGGCCAAAGTGTCAGGAGTGCGTTCACTTGCCCGTTGATGTGGAAGAGAGCGCCTGCTGTTGTAAGGTACACACACACCCTGGACGGTGAGGGAGCAAAGGAAGCGAGGGAGGGAGGCGGAGGGGAGGGACCGCGCGTCCTGACCTGAGCATCTCAGAGGCTGCTGAGGTTGCTCCCTCTGTTCAAGCCCTGTGTTATTTCCCCTCCTGTATACTTTAACGTCTTAACATTTATGTAGTGCTTTACAGTTTCCAAATTGTTTTCACGTGCCAGGACTTATCCAGCAATCACTATAACCTACGAGACGCGGGACTCAGAGAGATCGTATGCCCAAGCAACACAGCTGTCAGTGAGAGCTTTGGGACTAGAACTCAGGTGTCCTGGCTGCAAATCCAGGTCTTTAAACTCACCACAGGAAGGAAACCAGGCCTGCTGTCTGATCCTGGTGCCCAGGGCACACCCAGCCAAAATATGAAACCCAGAGGACTGGGTTACTTTTTTGGGCCTTAGTCATGGTTCTGATTGCCCCGCTGAAACACAGGTCAGCTCTGCCATTACACACCTGCAGGTGAAGAACAGATGGCATTGACTCACTGCCAGGAAAGCCAGTAGCAGAGGTAAAAACAGAATGAGGGGAGCCCTAGCTGGTTTAGTTCAGTGGCTAGACCGTCAGTTTGCAGACTGAAGGGTCCTGAGTTCGATTCCGGTCAAGGCCACATGCTTGGGTTACAGGCTTGATCCTCAGTAGGGGACGTGCAAGAGGCAGCAGATCAATGATCAAATTCCCTCTCTCTCTCTCCCTCTCTCTCTCTCTCTCTCTCTTCCTGTCTGAAATCAATAAAAATATTTTTTAAAAATAAGTACTCTGAAATAATTCGATCGCCAGCCAGGTCATCTGTTCACCATTCAAATGAATACATGTAGAATGACTTCCATCAGAAAAGTCTGCGATACCTCAAGGGTGAAATTGGCGAATTATAGGTATAACTTGGAGATACTATGGTTTTCATCCCAGACCACCGTAATAAAGTGAGTGTTACAATAAAGTGAGTTTTCATCTTTTTTGCTGGTGGAGGGTTTAGCTTTCAATTTTGTTTTTGTTGTTGTTGTTGTTGTTGTTTTTTTTTTAAAAAAAAAGCAGCATCTGTGGAGTGCAATAAACCGAAGCACAATGAAAAGAGGTCTGCCTGCATTGCTTAAGTGAGGAACCTGTCATCATTCATAAGAGAACCTAGAAGGGAATGGAAACCCTGAAGTAGGAAAATTCTGTATTGAGCAACCCAAGACGGACATAGAAACAGGGAACTGAGATTGGGTGGGAACTTACTTTCACTAAATAAAATTCGTTTTTACATTTTATGTTTAAAATTCTCTTCAATTATAGTTTACATTTAGTAGTATTTTGTATTGGTGTTAGATATACAGCATAGTGCTTAGGCAGTCATATACTTTACAAAGTGTTCCCCCTGGTATTTTCAGTGCCCATCTGGCAGCATAGGAAATATAATCAATAATATTGTGATTCACTAGATAGAGATGAAGTCAGCAACTCACAGCCTACCTGACTTCCATTCTGATCAATGGACATCGTTTGCTATATTGCCATTTATCCAGCTGACTCACTAGAGCTGCGCTGTCCATTGAAGAGCCACCAGCCACAGGTGACTTCTGAGCACTGGAAACGTGGCTGGTCCAGGCTGAGACATGTGGCCGGTCTCACATGCACATGGAATTTCAGAGACTAAGGCAGGGGAAAATGGGAAGCTCATTAACACCCTTGACATGGACCACATAGTGAAACAATATTTTGGATCTGTTGAGTTTAACACATTAGTAACATTAATTTCACCTGTTTCTTTTTACTTGTTTTAATGTGGCTACTAGGAAATGTAAAATTAACATGCATGGCTTGTGGGTGCTGAAGATATTCTTGATCTGGGTGATGGAGATATATGCGTATGTGTGTGGGTGTTGAAATTCATCAAGCCGTGCTCTTAAGCCTTGTGTACAGTACTGCTGTGTCTAAATAAAAACCAACTTAAAATTTGGAAAACTAACAATGGCTTTCTGTCGCATTTGTAGAAAAACCCAAGCTCCTCTCCTTGGCCACCAAGACTAGGCCTATTTCTCTGCCTCCTTGGATGCCATTGTCCCCATGGCTCATCGACCCTCCTGCTTTTCAGTGTGCCTGGCTCCTGCCCACCTAAGGCATCTGCATGTGCCTTTTCCTCTGCTTGGAAGCTTCTCCCTGCAGATATGTACTATCTATCGTTCACATCTCAGCTCAAACACCCTTCTTCCTTGACCATTTATAACCAGTTAAGATGTTTTTATTTGAAAGAAACAAGGAATGCAAATTGCCTTAAATATCCAAGAGAGCTTGTTGGTTTGTGGAACTAAGCCCAGAAGCAAATCAGGCTCCAGCCATATGGGCAGGGCCCTGGGTCCTTTTTTCTGTAATTCTCTAGTTGCCCTCAGTTTAATGGGTCAGCTTTAACCTCACGGTGACTTCCTGAGCATCAATAAAATGGCTGCAGTCCCTGGCCAGCCAAAGCCCACTCCATCCAGAAAGAGAGTTTCTGGTCCTCTAACGCTCAAAGGAAAGTACTGGACTCCACTTAACTAATTGCATAGCCCAGGAGAGTCCCATGTGCTAATTGGTGTAACCCTGAAGCAGTCACTGCCGATAGGACCCTGATTATTTAGGCCAGTGATAGGCAAACTCATTAGTCAACAGAGCCAACTATCAACAGTACAATTGAAATTTCTTTTGAGAGCCAAATTTTTTAAACTTAAACTTCTTCTAATGCCACTTCTTCAAAGTAGACTCTCCCAGGCCGTGGTATTTTGTGGAAGAGCCACACTCAAGGGGCCAAAGAGCCACATGTGGCTTGCGAGCCGCAGTTTGCCGACCACGGATTTAGGCAGTTAGGTCCCAATCCCACCCAAATCTTAAAGCTACCATGTATTTGGGAGAGGTGAATGGGTACTGAAGAGGCAACCAGCAGTGTTCACTAGACCACCTACCACGTCAAGTCACTGTCCAGGCCAGACAAAGTAGTACATAAGTAGGCCTGTGCTTGAGAGTGCTTTGAACATAGAAAAAGCACTCTTTAGGTCATGAACCTCACAAAACAAGGCCAGGGGCCAGATTTGGCTCAAGAGCCATAGTTTGCTAACCCCCTGAGCTAGGTCATTACGGTGCTTGTGGCAGCTAAATCTACCTTATTAGTTTGTTTCCCTGTGTAATAGAAGCTCTGTGAGACCAGGAACTGTGTCTGTCTTCACTACTGTCTTCTCAACACTTAGAAGAGCACTGGGACACAGTAGACGCTCCATAAATACTCACTGGATAATGACTATGAAGACTTTCCGGCAGGGCACATCAGGACCCAGTGCTAGCTCTGACCTGGGTTTTTCTGCCTCTCCCATCTACAGGACACAGCTGCCCCCATACTGACCAGCATGGGAATGGGCAGAGCTTCTGTGGGTTTGCAAGGTGTCTTTACGCAAATCAGGAAAAGGTAACACCCTCTGGCTGATGCAGCCCACACCCTGGAGCATGGTGAGTGGGTGGGGACTGAATTCCAGCCCCCACCTGCCACCTTGGAGGGCACCCTTGGATAGGACATGTTCTGTGAGCTGTGTACAGCAGCTATGGGGTGGAGTTCTAAGTCTGAATTCTAAGACCTCACCTCCTTTTATTGTTCCAAGACTTAGTTGCAAAATCCTTTGCTGTGCTCTGCCTACTGCTTTCTCTCTCTTTCACCAACTGCCAATCCTCTCTTCTTCCAGTTCTTTTCACAAAAGGACTGTGATTCGCATATATTGAGTTGCAACTATCATTTGGCACTTGGAAGTGCTTCCTAGTATAACAGAGTGTGGCATTTGCGGGGGGAGGCTGTTGTGGTTGGGCCAGGACCCCTGTCCTTGTGCTTACAGTGGGGACTGGAGAGTCCCAGCCCACGTTATCAAAGGAAGGGGAAGTGGCTGTAAAAATACAGTAAAACGTTGAGGGTTCTTCCATCTGGAAAGATAATGGCTAAGAAGGAATAACATGCTGGATCATGAATGTGACGGGAAGGGTGGTCATGAACTCACTCATCAGATCCTAAACTAGAACCAGGGGCTGTGCTTAACGCTTGAGAGAATTATGTTCAGAAATAAAAGGAGAAAATCCAACTTGACTCTGTATGTGGTAAGCTCATGGAACTCATTACCTCAAGCAGGAGTCAGAGCAGAAATAAAAATAAAAATGCCCAGAAACGCCGTGGAAGACTGCTGTTGACAGGCAGTATTGACTGATTAAAGGAAACGAGGCTGCCTTGGGATATCAGGACTGTAGTCTCAGGTCGTTGACAGGAGGTGTAACTGGTTGTTCTCAGTGCTTTCCTTCATGCCTCCCTACCCGCCCGCCCACCCGACCCCCAGGAGACAGAGTAATAACAGGAGCCCAGGCTGCCTCCCTCCCTTGCACCCCCCCACCCCCCACCCCCGCCACACACACACTCTAGGCAGCAGGAGAGGGGGCCTCCCAAATAAAAGAGTGGCTCCCAACCTGGGTTTCCTTGGGCCAGCCATAATATATTGCTGGGAATCTGGGGGCCACTGAGACAGTAAAATGAGGTCTGTGGAAACTTTAGAGAGATATCTACTCTACCCCATGGGAACTCACCTGTGGTCATGACTACAGCTGACATATATTATGTCCAAGATGCTGTTATAAGCACTTACGCATTGAATCCTTATGACAACCTGTAAGCCGGGTATTATTATTTCATCTTCCTATTCGACAGATGGGAAAAGTGAGGCACAGAGAAATAGCTTTGTCAAGGTCACACAGCTGATAAGAGATCCAGGATATCAACTCACTCTTCCTGACTCTGGAGTAAATAATTTCTTCTTCCCCGTAAAACTGGGGTGGGAGCCATGCCTATAATTCTGCCAGGGAGACACCACTCGGCCTGTTGTGGCTGTATCCATTTTTAAAGAAAAGTCATGAGGGTCAGCACCGAGTCCACCAAACAGATCCAGCCACATCAGCTCAGTCACCTGGCTGCTGACCTCTGTTCTACTCATACCACCTCTCCTGAGACACACTGGGGACAGGATGCTGTTGTCCATGTCCATGGATGACACAAGTTACTATGATGGACTCTGAGCAAAGCAGAGGAGACTGGGGGGATAAACATATGGAAAAACCTCAGGGGCAAAGGCCACCAGGCTGCAGTGCTTCTGTGTCTGGAGATCTGCCCCCACGGGAACAGGTTGGGTTCTGCCACTCAGCAGCCATCAGTGACATTTCTGGGTCCCATGCAGTCCCAGGACTCAATGAATCTATGGATTTCGTCACAGAGAGCAACATCTGAGGCTCGAAGGCACAGAGAGATGTTGGGTATGTGGGAAGATAGGCTCTGTGGCATGGAACCTGATGGTCATTACCAAGCTCATAGACCATACAAACTGGGCAGAGCCCAAGGTTACGCCTTAGACTGGGTGCGTGCGGAGACAACTGGCAGGGCAGAGGCAGGGCAAGGAGCCTGTGGCATCATCAGGTGGGGCCGTGCCATCCGAGGTCACCTGTAGGGTTGGGCGCTGCACATCAGAGGCACAGGGCGGGCCAGGCCTTTGTGCCGTTTGCTCAAAGACACTGCGTGTTAAGCTGAGCACTTGCACTTGTGGTCTGCCCAGAGGGACCTTTTTTCATTCATAGCAAGGCTCCCTGTGTGCCAACAGGACCCTGAAGAAGTTTGGGGTGCTGCTACACCCTTTTACACCCCCTACTACATCTTATTTCTTTCTTTCCATCTTTTCTACTGTTGAGAGTGCAGGTGGGATTTGGGTACCCCTTCCTGGGGATCAGCACACATCAAGGATGAAGGCATATAGTACAGAACTTGATACTCCGCCTCCGGGTAGGACTCCAGGCCTGATGGCAGCACCGAGGACACCAGCATCCAGAGTTCCCACTCCCCTCCCCGACCAGCCAGTGGTCCTGGGAGGAAGACTTGGGAGGGCAAGGGGGCCAGGCTGCAAGAGGACCTGAGCTCAGCTTCCTCATTCTGTGCAGGGTGTTGGGGAGCCCAGTGAGAGCAAGGTCCACCCACCCAGCCCTGGGGGCAGGAAGTGGAGAAGAGGCCACACCTGGGCACAGGAGCCTTTACCGAACAGGAGCCCCACCCCTCATAACTACGGCTGACCCAGTGTCCTGGATCCTGCCCAAACACATTGCAGCTCTCCCTGGAGGGAAGCCAGCAGAGGAACTCGGTCTCACTTAATCCTCACAGTTTCTCTTTTTACAGATGAGGAAATGGACAAAGTTCACATAACTAGTAAATTGCAGAGCTGGGCTTTGAACCTGAGGTGGATGCTGTGGCCTCTGCCCAGGTTCCCCCTCCCCAAGAATAGCCCTGTCTGAAGGTTGCTGCCTCATCCAACTCCATGATACAGGGGAGGACAGAAACCCAGGCCCTGAACTCTAAAGAGAGATCCTGGCTTCGTGGGATCCAGGATGGGGGTTTTGTTGCAACCCCATTACATTTCAACATCTCCCTCTGCCAGTCACTTCTCTCTCTCTCTCCCGCTACTGCTGCTCCCCCGTAAACTCTCTGCACCCAAACCTCCCTCTTAGAGCTGGATTTTGGGGCATTCCACCTAAGACACCTGCACCCCACTCTTCCTCTATGACATGCCACCTCCTCAGCTCAAGCTCACCAGGATGGAAAAACCAGTAATCCAGAGATGGACAACACAGGAAGCCACCACCACCCCTAGTCAAGAGGGACAAAGTAGGGGGGCAGTGTTTCCTGAGCCTGGAGATCACCCAGTGGAAGCTGGAACCACAGTGGGTCACAGTGGGTGTGTCTGAGAGAAACAGAAGCCCCTGCTGGTGACACCCCTGAAGCTGGGAATGATTGGGTGAGACCCTGGCTGCTTCTTTCCTTTCTGCTTGAATTTCATGATTATCAGACTACTTATAAGCACACACCTCGGTTTAAATTCCCACATATTCAGGTGATACTTAAACTTTAAGTCAGTTCGGGGTCCATAACAATATGCTCATTTCAAAGGGAAACATTGATGTAAAATGATATGCTGGGGGCCCAGGGCATCATGAGCCGCAGCCACAGCCCTCGCACCCTTACAGGCCAGTGTTTCCATTGCTGCCATCCCTCCCAGATTGGGCATGAGTAGCCAAAAATAGCTCTGAGAGCCCTTTAGCAAAGCTTGGACCCATCCTTTGGAGGATCCCTACAACTATGGAGTTTTGGGGGGGCTCGGGGCATTAGACTCACCTCAAGGCTTTGTAGTCTCAGCCTAGATGAGTGCTTATGTGTATATGCATGTGTACGTAAGTTTGAGGTGTGTGTGTGTGTGTGTGTGTGTGTGTGTATGAGGTGTGTGTGCGAGGTGTGTGTGCATGTGTATGTGTGTGAAGTGTATGTGTGTGCATGTATATGTGTATAGGAGGTATATATATGCATGTACATGTGTGTGTGAGATGTGTGTGCATGTGTATGTGCCTGTGAAGTGTGTGTGCATGTGTATGTATAGTAATTCACACGAGAATGGTTGTCTATGCATATCTTTTAAAACTAAGATGGCTCATTGGCATTTATAATGGGTAGAATGTGGATATATCTGATTTGTACTCCAATGAAGACAAAGCTCCTCCGGCCTGTCCCTAGGGAAGGCAAACAAGAGCCCTTGGAGAGATGAGGAAGGAGGAGCCTGGCCTGCTCCTGGCTCCAGGAGGCCAGGCCCAGCCCTGAGAGGGCTCTTATCAGCTGCCATCCCAGTTTCCTGTTTGCAGTGGGCCAGACCAGGGCTGAAGGCACATCTGCTTCTGTTTATTCCTCCTCTTTATCTTAATGGACCCCTGCCCCCATGGTCCCTGGAATAACTCTCTTCATCAGAAAGATACTGGTGCTCAGGTAACTCCCTGCCTCTACAGAGAGCCAGGGAGGGAAGGTAGGAGAGGACAGGCTGGAGACTTAGTGTCCCAGGTCCAGGCCTAAGCACTGTCCTGGGCTAACTGTGCACTCAGGTCAAGGAGGAAAGAGGAAAAAGCCAAAGACTCTCCTGAGAAGGAAAGAAGGAAATGGGCAGGTTGCTAGGGGCAACCTTAGCTCTAAGTAAACGTAATTACATTTGAATTTCGGGTTACACCTAAGCTAATAACTACAACTGGACATTCCTGTTGGGAGGAGGAAGCTTTCTCTCTTTGAGATAAAAGAAAGTCACTCACCCTTGAACCAGGACAGTCCGTTTTGTTCTATAAGAACGTTAGGGGCCCTGCTAGTCAGTAGGCGCCTTTTTCCAGGCAGTCACAGCCCATGACCTGGCAGGTCCCCCGCCTTCCCTTCCCCAGCGCCCTGGGACCAGGAGGGCCAGGACAGTTACATAATCAGAGCAGCTCTCTCTCCTGGGTGTCCCTTTCATTAACCTGGGCAGCGCCAGCTTGAATAGACCAGGAGCAGGAAAACTGCTTGTAGCTGTGAGGAGCTTGAAAGGCTTTTAACACTCACTTGATCCAAAATCCCTGCTCCAATTAATTCCATGCTAAGGTGGAGCTGTAGGAAGTCTTTCTGATCTCATTCCAGCCCTGACCCAGGTTATCCTACACTGTGATCATTGGCAATTTAGAATTAATGAAAAGGGACCAGGTTTCTCAAGGACTTTTTTCTTTAAATTTTGCTAAATGCCTAACTGGAAGCATAATTGTTGTTTGTTTGTCTTTTCTAGATTGTAGGTATTTTGCAGTTCAGCCCTTCTTAAGTTGTTTTATTTTTCTGTAGCAAACTTGGCAATTTAGCACGGCGGTTTGGAACCAGAAAATCTGAGTTCCAATTTTCACTCCTCCACTTGCTAGCTGAGTGGTCACAGGCATTCAACTTAACTTCTCCCCACCCCGATTTCCTCATCTGTAAAATGGGACTAAGGTAGCGTGCTTACCAGAAAGAATTTGTACGTGAATTAATGAGGTGATGCATGGCAAACACTGGCACAGCGCCTGGCACACCGTGCCTGGTAAACATTGGCTACTCTTCAGCTCACTTCAAATGGGTAAGGAAAGTGACACCTCACCTATGGGTGGTGGAGAACAATGATTGTTTTCTGTGCCTTGGAGAAATGGCAACCTCAAGTCTAGGACAGGGAAAGTGAGCCTGAAGCATCAAATGTTTTCAGGAGACAAGGAAAGACACAGGAATTCCCGGAAGGGATTCTCAGTGGCCAAATGTGGAACAATTTGAGCATCAAAATGAATAATGGCTATAATGGGTAACAATAAAAAAAAAAAATACACGTGTCCATAGTGGCATTCAAAACAGGAGGAAAGAGAAGGGAAATATCAGCTAATAAAAAAAAACAGTAGAAATAATGATAGAATTAGAAATCACACTTTTGCAGCCCCCAATAAAATATGGGAAAATTATCTATCAATGGAACCACTGGATGAAAGGTTATTAGAGAGTAAGATATTTACTTTAGGTTACCATATCACAGACAGTTTAATCATTACCCTTTACAATGGAGAGATCCTGTGGTTACCATCTTAACCAAGCTAACAAACTGAACATCACTAATAATGCAACAATTATGCACCTTCTGATGTGATAGAATCTGAAATGCACAATGCCACCTATGAATTATTCCTGCCAAAATGATGAGCATGAATCTAATCAAGCCTCATGACCTATATCCTAGTTTACAGGAAGTATGGAGATCGAGGAACAAATTAAATTATATCAAGAGGAATGGAAAAGACAAATTCACAGTGTGGAGCCTACAATAAGACACTGACCTGTGCCAGAGGCTCTCTCCCTGGCCAGACTTGACTCAGCCTCCTTGGAGCCCCCTTTCAACTAGCCTCCACCTTGGTCCCTACCCTGCCTCGGGCCTGCCCAGCCCGATCTTAGCAAAGAACCTGACAAATCTACCCTCCACTCTTGATGGCTAATCAAGTTCCTCATCTCCTACCCTTGATGTCTATGCCCTTGACCTGTCTTTAGCAACAATCCCCCTACCCTTGATGTCTCCTAATAGTACTTTTCCATCCAGTGACCCCTCCCCCAATCCTGCTCTTTGGCTATAAACCCCCACTTGTCTTTGCTGTATTTTGAGGTGAACCCAATCTCCTCAATTACAATAATCTTGACTAAAATCTTCCTTATTGTTTGAGAATAATTTTTACTACCCAAACACTTCAAAAAGTTAATGTTATAAAAAAAAGGTAGATTACTTTAGAATAATATAGAGAGATATAACTATCAAGTAAATGTAAGATTACCTTGACTGAATTCTAACCAAAACAGAAAAAAAAAAATCTACCAAAGATATTTGGAGGACAATTGGATTCTCTTAATTATGGATTGGCTATTATAGAATTATTGTTAATTTTCTTAGGTGTGATAATAGTGTTAGTAATGAGGCCGAGACCAGTTTGGCTCAGTGGATAGAGCGTCGGACTGTGGACTGAAGGGTCCCGGGTTCAATTCCGGCAAGGGTATGTACCTTGGCTGCGGGCACATCCCCAGTGGGGGGCATGCAAGAGGTAGCTGATCGATGTCTCTCTCTCATCGATGTTTCTGACTTTCTATCCCTCTCCCTTCTGCTCTGTAAAAAATAAATAAAATATATATATATTTAAAAATAGTGTTAGTAATGGGGAACATGTCCTTACTCCTATGAAATAACTGCATTTTTGGTAACACCTGTCTTTAGAGGTTGTGTTAGTTTTCTAGAACTGCCGTAACAAATTTCCAAAAACAGGGTAGTTTACAACCACAAATTTATCTTCTCCCCGTTCTGGAAGCTGGAATCTGACACCAAGGTACCAGCAGGGCCATGCGAGTCCGAAGACTCTGGAGGAAGATCTTCCCTGGCTTCCTCCCAGCTGCTGCTGGTGGCCAGCAATCCTTGGTGTGACAGCATTAACTTGGCTGCATAGCATTAACTCCAATCTCTGCCTCCAGAGGCCATGTCCTTCACTGTGTATCTCTCCATCACGTCAAATCTCTCTCTCCTTATAAGGACACCAGTTATTGGATTTGGGGCCCACATAATCCAGTACACTCTCTTCTTAACTTGATTACATCTGCAAAAACCCTATTTATAAATAAGGTCACATTCACTGGTGTCAGAGGTTAGGACTTCAACCGACTTTTGGGGAAAGTAATTCAACCCACAACATAATTCAACCCATGTCAGGATGTGTGAAATTTACTTTCAGATGTCTCAACAACAACAAAAAACTTATAGCTAGAGAGTGGGGGGAACACAAATGTAGTGAAATGTTAGTAATTGTGGAACATAACAATAATAATTTATTATTAGAGGCCTCCGGGGAACCAGCCATCACCTCACCAATAGAAAGGTGTGGACAAGGAATCCAAAAGGCTTAGTCAATCTTGAAGCTCTGAAAGGTCAGAGCCAACCACTCCCTATCTAATTGAGATAAGGGTGGCAAGGGCAACTTCCCCACCAGATAATCGTGTAAATCCTTCCTGACAAGATAATCTGCTTATTTCCTGCCTAAGGGCAATGGGTGTATTCCCAAAACCTAAATAAAAGGAATGGCAAGGCCAAGGCAAAAGGTAGTCCCTCCACTAGAGATGGGCTGCCACCTGGCCCCCCATTTTTCCAAATTAATTTTCTGAGTCTTTGTTCGTGCAGCCTTCTCCAGAACTCGAACCCTGAACTGGAAGGATTTCAACAGAGGCCCACTGCACGAAATTTGTGCCAGGAGCTCAACCCTCGCAGCCTCAGCTTCATCTATCAGGTCGTTCTGCTATTCAGTCTAATTAGCATATTAGCTCTTTATTATATAGGATATTTCACAATAAATTAATATATCCAAAGTAAATTCAGTAGAATTTTTTATTCTTCTCTCAGCCACTCTTATCTCTCTTATGAATGTATGCTTTTTTTTAGTGTCTAATAAATGTATTTTAATCCTAGGAAGCAAGAATAGAAATAAGGAAAACATTTAAATCCATGTTATTAGCAGTTTTGTGACCAGTTTAGTCCTAAGTATAGTGGTTAATTTTGGAATCATGCTGTGTGGTTTGACATCTACTTCTTAAGTCATTTGAAACACAGAGAAGGCAATAGTCAACCTTTCATTCTAATCAATAAATTTTGATTAAATAAATTTGCAATTAACAAATTTGCAATTCTAAATTAATTGAATATTTAGAAACAACTAATGTACTAAATTAGTAAGTTTTACTTTATTGTGCAAGCAATGTCAATATTTAAGAGTGTTGGTTGATGGTAAAAGAATGTCAATTGCCCAATAAATGGGGAAGATAAATGAAGGAGACCTCAAACAGAGTATACTTAGTTGTGAATAACCCTCCCCACATGACCTCTCCCTGGACATTAATGAGTTCATCCACTGAGCGACAGATGGTTCTCCATTTCCTGACACCTTCACATTTTAGTGGGGTTTATGGAGGGGGCCAAGGCTTATGCACATGTTTCATCTGCTATGTTCAATGGGAAGTCCTCAGAACACACAGTTTTCAACACTAGTGTTATTGAAGTAGGCTTCCTCATGTAAACCTAGTCCCAATTTCAAGATGGGGATTGAGGAGAAATATGACTTGATTCAAATAGTTTGAAGATCACTTTCCAAAAACATTTTTGGCCTGCATGGTCATCTGAATTACCAGTCTAAGTATAATTGTCTGACCATCATGTGTGTGTGTATACACAGCTCAACCCCAAACCCCTGGCCTTGTTCCTTCTGATGAAACACCAGAGCCCACAAACAGAAGGTTCCCCTTCTCTCGCCCTGGAGTAAACAGGAAGGTCCCTTGGAACTGTGGTCTTACGGCTTTAGCCCTGCCCCTAATTTCTTCAGACTCTTTACTAAGAACTGAGTCATTGCAACATCGTGTTCAGCCAGCTGTCTCAGCACAAGAAAAGCTTTGCTGTGGCATGAGGTTTTGTGGGCTGCAAACTACCTTTGGGTCAGCGAATTGAACTCCACAGTGTGGCGATGGAGTCCAGCTGCATCTAGCTAAGGGCTGTCTCACTTCACTCTCTGGGCACTGGCTCTTGTGGCGCTTGGGATACAAGGCCACTCTGTGGGTGTTGAAGGTAAAACATTTCAAAAACCTCAACCCCTGGAGGACACAGGCCTACACTCAGAATTTTATTTTCTCCACCAGGGCTCCCGGGTATGTGAGAGAGGAGCAGTACCCATCCCTACAGGCATTGAGATTCCTGGGTGTGCTGAGACATAGCTGGAAGGTGCAGCTATATTTCTTGGTGCCTCGGTTTCATCTACTTACCACTAGTGTTTCTTTCCTGCCATGTTGACCCAAACACAGCCTTTTGTCTCAGTTCCCTTTCATGGAAAGTTTTAAAAATGATGTCACAACAGATGGCAAACTGGTCTACCTGGAATGGGGCTTTACAAAGAGCAGTGTCTTGATGGGGTGGCGTCACCCTGATTTGGGAATTGGGTCTCAGATTTATACTGGATATATCCCTCAGCAACTAAGTCATGTTAAAAATTCAAAACAAGGCCTAGCCGGTGTGCTCAGTGGATAGAGCATTGGCCTAAGACAGAAGGGTCCCAGGTTTGATTCCAGTCAAGGGCATGTACCTCGGTTATGGGCTCCTCCCCGGCCCAGGCCCTGGGCAGGATGCATACAGAAGGCAACCAATCAATGTATTTCCCATACATTGATATTTCTCTCTGTTTTTCCATGTCTCTTCCACTCTCTCTTAAAAAAAATGAAAAATATCTTTGGGTAAGTTTTTAAAAATAATAATAATAATTCAAAACAACTCAGAAAATATTTACATGAGGCCAGCTGCTATCCAGGGCTCCCAAATACAGACGTGAAAACCAGAGTTGCTGCCTTTCAGGAGCTCTTTGACTATGAGGGAAGACCAACATTCCAATGGAGGTACATTTTTTACTACACAGCACTCATTCACACTTCTCCTGGTAATAGAACCCCAAGTTCACTCTGGGGAGGACTCCTCCTCCATTCAGTCTGTGTGTTTTCAATGGAACAGAATCTACCCCTGGCTCTGGAGCTGAGATATAGACTTAGGCCTGGTCACAGTGTTAGGGATGGGCATAAAAGTTCATCAGAGCCAATGATATGCATGAGATGTTTGCTGATATTGTTCAGGGCGAGGTACTAGCTACTTTTTGCTAGGGTTGCTACCAGAGCCTAAGAATGAGGCCAACACAGCAAAAGACAGATCTGAATGAGAGAAACCGAGCTCCTTAGTCAAGCCATTCTTGATGTTCTATATATTCTTAGATTTTTCTGCTAGCTGTCCCAATAATTATTTCTATTTGTTGAAGCTAGTTAGATGGAATTTTATGTGTAGTAGAATGAATAGTGTCCCCCCAAAATTCTCATCCAGCCAGAACTTCAGAATGTGATCTTATTTGCAAATAGAATCCTTGAAGACATAATTAGTTAAGGATGTTGATATGATCTCATCCTGGATAGAGGGTGTGTCCCAAATCTAATGCCTGGTGTCCTTATCAGAGGAGGAGAAGACAAAGAAACAGACTCGGAGAAGAAAGCCATGTGAAGAGAGAGGCAGAGTGACGCCACCAAAGGCCACGGAATGCCTGGGGCCCCAGAAGCTAGGAAAGGGCACAGAAGGATCCTCCCAAGAGCATCTGGAGAATGTGTGACCCTTCTGACACCTTAAAAAACATTTTTTTCAGTTACAGTTGTTATTTGATATGATATTCTGACTTGTGTAGAACTTCTAGCCTTTGGAGCTATAACATTTCCATGGTTGTAAGCCGTCCAGCAATTCTCTGCTCCTCCCTTCCCTCAGCCTCTGGCAGTCACCTTCTACTTCCTGTCTCTGTGATTTGACTACTCTAAGTATAAGGTAGCTTTCTTGTATAATCCCTTGTATTTCCCTTATACTACCTTTCTGGCACCCTTATTGATTATTCCCATAAGGCAGCAACAGTAACAATAGCTACCATTTGTTATGCACAAACATGGTGCCCAGGGCCTTATGTCCAATAGTTCTAATCTTCCCATTATCTCTACAAAGGAGATGGTATTCTGCCCATTTTACAGATGAGAAGAGGGTGGCCCCAAGAAATTAAACCAACTGCCTCAGTTATGAGTTTCACAGCTCTTAATTGGAAGAGGGAAGATTTGTGCTCATTCTTGTCTAAGCCAAAGCCAGGGCTCCTTCGATACCATCTCAAAAGCCTCACGTAGATGCCCTTGGGGTGACTATTTCTACAAACTGTTGGTCTTGTCTCTCAAGTGTTGATCTTGGGCTTCACTCTCACAGGAAAACCATATTTCCAATAATGGCACATTCCTTTTTTTCCTTGTAGCCCAGTTATAAAAATACAACTCTATGAATATCATGGGAGGACAAAAGGAAGTCATTATAAAAAAAGCAAATTCTATCGCCAGGTCACAGTTCCAAAGAGCACTGTGGCCCCAGTGGCTCCCAGGGTCTCATCCCCACTCCCTGCTCTCTCCAGCAGCCATCCTGTCTTTTCCTAAACACAGAAACACACGCCAGGGTTTGCACTTTGCCGCATTTGAGCTCTTTTTCCTGTATCAGGCTGCGCCTCAGCTAAGGGAAGCGTAGACAACGGTGAGTGGCACCTGTCTGTCTTCTGGGGCCGCCCTGACGAAGCGGCTGAAGTGACAGGAAAGCCTCACAGCTCTGGAGACGGAGGTCTGAGGTGAAGGTGAGGGCAGAATTCATTTCTTCTGAGGCCTCTCAGGCTTGTAGACAGCTGTCTCCTCTTTGTGTCTTCATACAGCGTCTCAAGTCTGCTTGGACTTGATAGCAAAATGCCATCGACTGGGTGGCTTAAGCAACGGACATTGGTTTCTCGCCATGGGGGCTGGAAGTCCAAGGTCAGAGTGACAGTATTGGTCACACTCGGTGAGGGTTTCCTCCAGGCGGCAGCCTCCTGAGGCCGACAGCAGAGCAGAGGAAGCACCTCCTCCTGGCTGACCCAGGCGCTGATCCCACACCTGGGCTCCACTCATGACTCATCTAATTCGAATTTCCTCACGAAGGCCCACCCCCTACTGCCATCGTGTTGAGAGGTATGCGGTTTCCACACCTGAATTTGGGAGGACACAGCATTCAGTCTACAACAAGGCCCAACCCTCAGGACCTCATTCAAACCTGCATGTTTCCCCCGAGTTCCCATCTCCAAATAACATCAGGAGGTTAGGACTTCAACACGCAAATTTGGGGGGGACACAGACATTTAGTTCACAGCACGCTGTCTTTTCTCTCTGCCAATCTGTGTCCGAATTTCTTCTTATAGGGACATTACCTCCATGGCCTCATTTAACCTTAATTACCTCTACCAAAAGCCTTTCTCCAAAGACAGTCACACTCCGAGGCCCTGGGAATTAGGATTTCAACAAGAGAATTTAGGGGAGAGACACAATTCAGCCCCAAACACTACTCTTTGAGTGGCACAGAATGTAGAGATTTTTCCATCGAGCATTACAGACGCTCCCTTACCTATAATATAGCCAAGGACAGGTCTGCTGGAAGGGGTGGGACGACCCCTCACTCCTGACAACTTGTTAATAAAATGTTCAAGTAGGAAAGTTGAAAGAAGAGCACAATGATCATCCATGTGTTGATCACCCAGATTTAATAATTGTTGTCACTTTGCTCTATTTATATGTGTGCATTTTTTTGCTAAAATGTTTGAAAATAGTTTTAGAAATTACATGTCACCCCTAAATATTTCAGTATGTACCTCCTAAAAATAAACATAGGGCCACTACCAAATCTAAAAGAATTTACTGTAATTTCTTCATCTCATTTAACATCCAGTCCATATTTAGATGGTCCTTCTTACATTTATTTTTTGACATTAACTGTTTAAAAAAAAAGAAAAACAGATTTGATTTTTTTGTAGAATAACCCATACTCTGGATTTTTCGGATTGTTTTCCGTAATGCCATTTAACTTCCTTTGTCTCTTTATTTCCTCTAAACTAGGCTTTGTCTTTTTTATTAATTCTCACCTGAGGATATTTTTTCCATTGCTTTTCAGAGAGAGAGTAGAAGGGAGAAGGGAAGAGGAGAGAGAGAAAAAAACAGAGAGAGAAAGAGAAACATTAATGTGAGGGAGACATATTGATTAGTTGCCTCCTGCACCTGCCCAAACCAAGGGGGAGAGGGGTAGTAAACCTACAACTCAGGCCTGTGTCCTTGACCAGGAATGGAACCCTAAACCTTTTGGTGTGCAAGCCAATGCTCTAACCACTGAGGATACCAGTCAGGACTAAAGTGGGCTTTTTCATCAAGGGTCCCTCACCTGAACCACAGAACATGGAAATATTAAATAATTATTTACACTAAAACCATTCTAGATTCATAAGAGAAAGTTAATTCATTATATATGAAGAATGCTAACATAGCTAACTTTATGTGACAACTTGACTGAGCCATAGGGTGTCCAGACATTTGGTCAAGCATTATTCCCGGTGTGTCTGAGAGTGTTTCTGGATAAGATGAACATCTGAATGGGTAGACTGAGTAAAGCAGATTGCCCCCCCCCCAATATGGGTGGGCCTCATCTAATCAGTGAAAGGCCTAAATAAACAAACAGCCTGACCCTCCAGTTAGTAAGAGGAAACACCATCTGCCTAGTGCCTCAGAGCAGGGACATCATTCCTTCCCCTCCCCTTGACTTAAAATGAAATTTAAAAATCTGCTCTTCCTGTGTCTCTAGCCTACCAGCTTCCAGACTGGAACTTACACTTTACATTGGCTCTCCTGGGTGTTCAACCTGCCAACTGCACATCTTGGGACTTCTTAGCTTCCACATGAGCCAGTTCCTTATAATAAATATCTTTATTATTAATGTATCTATATCTATGGCTAAATAGATGTAGAGGTAGAGATATAGCTATAGCTATAGATAATATAAATATAGATAGATATAGACACGGGCATAGACACAGATATAGGTGTATTCCCTAATGGTTCTGTTTCTCTGAAGAACTCTAATACAGATACCTTAGGTCAATAGTCGGCAAACTCATTAGTCAACAGAGCCAAATATCAACAGTACAACAATTGAAATTTCTTTTGAGAGCCGAATTTTTTAAACTTAAACTTCTTCTCATGCCACTTCTTCAAAATAGACTCGCCCAAGCGGTGGTATTTTGTGGAAGAGCCACACTCAAGGGGCCAAAGAGCCACACATGGTTCATGAGCCGCAGTTTGCAGACCATTGCCTTAGGTCATTGGGACTTATTTCTTTCCTAGAACCCTAGTTGGAAAATTAGATGATTAGGTTAAGGTTAACCATTTGTGGCAAGAACATTTCACATCATGTGACATCAGGAACCCCATTATGTGTTCTAGTCCCTCTATTAATAATGCTAAATTTGGTCACTTGATCACAGATTTCTAATGTATAAAGTCATTTTTCCCCTTGTGATTAGCAAGTAAATGTGTGGGGTGGCATTTTGGCACCATGTCCGTATCCTGTTTCTCAACTAGTTTTCACCTAAAGATCTTGGTACTCATCGACAATCCTTGCCTGCCCATCATTAGGTGCCCTCCCAACAACTTAAACTTAAGGAAGTTTACCCTACATTAAGGCTATACCACAAAAATAGCTTAACACTCAGTGATTAGAGTGTACAGTAGGATGAAGGTAAATCTCTTACCCTTAGAGGACTTTCTCTTTCCTGCAAATCCTCTAGCTCCTCGGTCTGAGGAGACCAAGCCTGGCTGGTTGGTTCCCAGTGACTGGAAATTATTAGTAAAACGTTGATTGTGGTGCCTAAAAACAAGAATCAGGACCATTTGTGGGGTCAGGTGGAGGGGAGGGGAAGTGCCAAGGAGAAATAAAGCAAACTAAATAGATGTGACGTTAAGAGCAGGAGAAGCTGAAGGAAGTACCCAGGCTGACAGGAGTGCCCAGCAGATATGAGGGGCTCAGGGAAGGAGAGATGTTGATGCTCCTGAGAACGAGCCTGGTGAGCATCTGCCTCAATTCTAGAGGATTTCCTTTAAACGGGGCTTCTCTGTTCTCCCAGCAAATGCTTGTTGGATGAGAGGAGGGCAGGTCCACTGGAAGGGGTGGGAAGGCCACATGATGCCTGGAGGTGCAGTAGCCAGGTGTGGGCCAGGTTGAACCCACACCACACGCCATCCAAGCAGAGGAAGGTTAAGGTCAGAAGCCAGGGAAGGTCAACCACTCATGCAGGTAGGAGCGAACCCATGCAGGTGACCACAAAGCCAAGCACTGCATAAGGGGGAACGGCGGGCCTTTCTCGGAGGAATTCTGTGAAGGGCAGGGTGCCCTGGGAATTGTAGCTTCTGTGTGCAGGCCGGCAGGGAGTGGGCTGTTCCAGGCCTCCCGGGAGGGGTAGGGACCTCAGCACTCCTGTCTTCCTTCCCCTCCCTCCCCTCACACACACACACACACACACACACACACACACACACACACACACACCCCAACACGTGGAGCTGCAGGATCCCCAGGAAGTGCACTGTTGGAGCTTGTGGCAACCCATGGCAGCAGTCTGGCTCTGCTCTTCCAGCTCCACTTGGCTCCGGCCCTTCTGGGCCATTTTCCTGCCCCTCCCGGTAAGTGCTGCAGCAGCTTCCTGCAGTTTCCCCATCACCTTAGTATTTCTGCACCTGGAAGAGATTAGCGTGGTTGGCAAACATGGAGAGCTCATTGTGCACTTCCTCTTCAATGTGATCTGTAAAAAAAATGTTGAATGAGATCAGTTCCAGCACTTTCCCTAGAGATCCATGTAAAATCTACAGAGAAGTGTTCTTTTATCACTACCCTGGGGTTTCCTGTTTTGAACCTGACCTGTTCTTGGCAGACACTCCACCGGTTTCATCACATTGAAAGACCCGGACAGACTCACCTCTCTCCCCTCCTGCCCAGCTCCTCTGAACTGCAGACACGTGGGCAGGATTCAGGCCTCTGGGGACCCAACCAGGAGATGTGACTAAGCCACTTTCTAGTCACCCCCACTTTGGTCTCTGCGTTATTCTTATCCGTGTCTTTCCTAGGTAACATTTCATGAAAGTTGGGAGACCATCCCCTTTATTTTGGGGGGTGCAGAGAAAATGCAGGCCCATCTGGAAAACTTCCCCTGGAGTCTCAAGGCAGACCAATCCTCAGTGTGGGTGTGCCTTGCCAAGAGGGAACAGATCAAGTTCAGAGTAAAGACCTTGTTGGGCCTGGACTGTTCAGAAAAACAATGAGAAAACAGTTATAAAACGGTGAAGATAAATAATGGAGCTCTATCTGCAGTCCCCCTGGAAAACTGGTCAGGGCATCCTGAGTTTATTTCCTTCTGCATTAAGTCAGGATCTGTATCTTGACCTTCTAGGGTACTTGTCTGTCCCAGAGCCCACTGCGACCAGCCTGTGACAGGTAATGGGTAGAAATCCCATGCCCCTCCAACATTAGGTGCCCAGGTGCTGATGTTTCTCTGTCTCTTCCCCTCCCTGCCACTCTCTCTAAAAATCACTTCAAGGTATGGCTCACTTCAAGGGACCTTTATATTAAATCCTAATGACAAATGCCAGTGCCCATCTACCCAGCATTCCCCCCCACCTACAACCTCCCAGCTTCTCCTAGTTACAGACTCCACCCCTAACTGTGGGTGAGCACCTGACCCAGGGTGTCCAATCATGGTACCCCATCCCCCCTGCTCGCCTGCTCAGCCAGAGAGATCTAATGTGATTAAAAAACAGGTATGGTGAGCCTGCTGCTTGCCTATCCTAATATTCATTTTCATCTTGTTCCTTAGTAAGGGAAGTCTAATTTTTTAAATTGTGGTGAAACAAAGTTCACCTAATTCCCATCAGAGGTTATTTTTCCATTGATTTTTAGAGAGTGGTAGGGAGGGGAAGAGACAGAGAAACATCAATCCGTGGATTAGTTTGCCTCCCTCACATACCCTGGGGCCAGGGATCAGAGCCTGCAACAGAGGTACATGCCCTTGACCTTGCCCAGAATCGCACCAACAGACTGAACTAACCCTCTATCCGCTGAGCCAAACCGGCTCAGGCACAAAGTTCATCATATTGAAGTGGGCAAGTCAGTATTTAGCTTATTGACATGGCTGTGCAGCCATCGCCCCTGTCCAGTTCCAGAGCATTTTCATCGCTCCTTAGATGATGGTATTGGGGCTGGCAGAGCTGCCAGTCCTAAGACTTCATTGCCCCAGTGCCCTTGCAGGGACGTGTGGCTTTGTTTCAGCCAAGGAAATATAAGCAGAAGTGAGAGACTCCCTGGAGAGCTCCTTTGCAGGAAGTGGCACCCAGTCTCCTCTCCTGTTTCTTTATTCTGTTGACCTTGAACATCCGTTGGTCATCACTTGCGGCCTCAGTGTGGTCAGTACAGGTCTTCTTTAGGAGGAGTTCCCACTGCCACATGCTGCTAATCAAGGCCAGTCCCAGCCCCAGCCTGGACCCACACAAGGGTGTGAAGATAGCAGTGTGGCAGAGCCACCAATGTCACAGGCTCCCAGCCCTGCCCGGGGTCCTGTCTTGTCTCAGCTGGAGAGCCATCCCTGACATACACCCTTTTGATTTGTCCTTTCTCACAGAACTTTCTATCGGTCTCTAAGAGGCTTCAACCTGGACCCCTGGAGGCCCTCCCTTGGTGGATGGGCTCTGTTACACATGGTGCCCTGGATGATAAGCTTACATGGTGCCCACCTTGCCAGGCTTTGATCTAAGCATTTACGTGGATCAGCTCATGTAACCCCAAGAGAATCATCATCTCCTTTTCAGAGATGAGGACACTGAGGCCAGGGCACACTTATTTTGCTGTCTGGCATTTTGTCCTGAAAGACACAGAGGAAAAATGCCATAGATGGAAGCAAATGCACATCCTCCTTCCACTCCTCTTCTCACCTACACCCACTGCCACCGGAGCTCCACACACAGGCTGGGTGACTTAAACTACAGAAACATCTTAACCAGTCCCCTATTGGCTGTTTCCAAACTTCTGCTATTACTAGTATAAATGCATTAATCTCTTTGTAGATGCTGTATTAGTTTGTTCATGCATTTACCTGTTGGATGAGTTAGTAACAGCGGGATTTCTCAGTCAGTGGGCACACGATTTGTAATTCTGGTGGACGCTGCTCTCCACACAGGCCAAACCCATGTGCCCTCCCATCAACAATGTTTGGAAGCACCTGTTTTGCCATAGCTTCACCAACACACCCACAAAGTGTTATCAGACTTTGCCAAAATGATTGGCCAAATAAAAGGAAATAGAACTTCATTGTACTTTAAATTGTCACTTATGGGTTATGAGTTAGCTTGAGCTTCTTTTTACATGGTTTAGGGCTACGACCCCAGTGTGGGGGTGAGCCATGTCCATCGGCCATCCCTATCTCAGTGTCCACTGCACCCACCCCAACCAGAATAGCTTACTTTCTTGCCTTCTAATTTTAATATTTTTCTAGTGTTAAAATAACACATGACCCCAACAAAAAAATACATATGAAAGAAAATGTAAGTGACCATGATTGTCTGACCCAGATTTCCTTTCAGTTTATTTTTCTAAGCATGTGTTGCTTTTCCTTTTAAAAATTTGTTTTTAATCTCACTGAAAATACAGGTATATATGCTCATAAAAAAAATAGGACAAATCTGCTCCAAAAAGGAAGGAAATTCTGACACAGGCTACAACATGGATGAACCTTAAAGCCATATGGTAACTGAAGGAAGTCAGACACACAAAGACAGATACTGAACATTCCACTTACATGAGGTACCTAGAGTGGTCAATTCAGAGAGACAGGAAGTAGAGTGGTAGTTGCCAGGAGCTGGGGAAGGAAAAAATGGGAATTGTTTAATGGACATTCAAGTTTCAGATTTGCAAGATAAAAAGAGTTCTGGAGATTGGTTGTACAAAACTGAATGTACTTAACACTACTGTACTGTACACTCAAAAATGGTTAAGATAGTAAGTTTATGTTGTTTGTATTTTACCACAATTTTAAAAATATTTTTAAGAAACAGATTTGTGTTCCCAGTCGTTGTAGTTCATTGGTTGAGTATCGACCTATGAACCAGGAGATCACTGTTCAATTCCAGGTCGGGGCACATGCCCAGGCTGCAGGCTCGATCCCCAGTGTGGAGCGTGTAGGAGCCAGCTTATCAATAATTCCCATCATAGATGTTTCTATTTCTCTCTCTTCCTCTCTGAAATCAATAAAAAATATATATTTTTAAAAGAAACAAATTTGTGACTTTGGAGGTGGGATGGGCACACAATGCAATATACAGATGATGTATCATAGAACCTTGAAACCTATATAATTTTATTAATCAATAATACCCCAATAAATTTGATTTCCCCTCTCTCCCCCAAAAGATAGTACAGATATAGGAAAGTACCCTCTTGATGATTATTATCAGTTGAGTATATATAGGGTATCCCCCAAAATGTGCACATACACACTGAATTATTATAAAGGAAGGGTTTATTAAAATACATTTCATTTTCAAAATTGAGCTATCAGCTGTTAAAGTGTGTATATATTTTGGGGGGATACCCTGTATATGCTTCCAGAACTCCTATGTACAGACAAACTTATGTGAACATACAGAAATACACCATTTCATTCTGTGTGGCTGTGATGGAGATTTTAACACTAATGTTGTTCTGGAGTTGTTTGGAGCCTTTGCCTGCTCAGCAATGGGACAGAGAGCTGTGGCGGCAGCATAGGAAAACCAGACTTTGCGTTTCATTGTTGTAGGGCCCTTCCCCTTTCCCTGGACATTTATAGGATTATCATTTTTTACCTTATAGATAATGCTCCAGGAACATCCTTATGCCTGCTTCCCTGAGCACACGGGCAAGTATTTCTCTGAGGATAAAGACCAACAAGTGTGATTGCTGGGCTGCAGGGTGTGTACATGAAAATTTAATTTGATTCTGTCAAGTCACCTTTACAAAAAGGCTGTGCCAATTTTTACTTCACTAGTAATATTTGAGATGACCCAACCTTACCAGCACTTAATAATATATACCCTTTTAAGGTACAGTATAATTATTTTTTTCAATTTATTTTAAGTATAGTTTTATGCATGTATGTATGTACATACATTTTTAATGAAAAAACAGCAGAATCTACCTCCCAGAGGCAGTCACTGGCAACTCTTCTAAAGCTATTTCCTCTGGTGTTTATTTCCATAATTATGAATACTATGCCTCTACTGCTACTTCTTAACGTCTCACTTATAGAAATTATTCACTGACTTCCGTGGGTGAGTACCTACTCTCCCACATGTATACCCATCACCCAATATCACTTTATTACATGTTTTGGATAAATAGTTGGTATTTATATTGTAATGACAATGGAAGTATTACTCACTGCTGAGCCAAGTAACATTACTTAGCTTCATTCTTGTGCAACCTTCTAGCATTCCTAAGTTAATGATGGCCCCGGTTTTTTATTCACTTTATTTCTATTACTTAGCGTTAGTGTTCTATAGAAGCCTTAAATTAACAATTCTGCCAAAGGCCTTTCCATGGTATTTTCCAGATGCTGCCCGAGCTCATCTGTGCCATTTCTTCTTCCTGGAGCCTCTCAGGAGTCCTCCCTCCTGTGCTCTGAGTCAGCTGGGCTCCCTCTCATGCTCCTCTGTAGTCCTGCAACTCCTGTTCATACCCTCCAGTGCTGGGCAACCTGTTCCTTGTTCAGGATACCCTATGTTTCTGCCCTCCCCGCCCTCCTCTCTCTCTCACTCTATCTCCACTTTACTCCCTCCTTTGATGAAGCATATTTCCCAGTACAGTATCCCCATAGAAGTCACTGGAGAGTGTACTTGGAAAATGGTGTGCTTCCATGAAAAACCACATTGTTTACAGCACATCCTTCCTTCATTTTGCTTCTTTCTATAGGGGCTCTGTGCCTCTCATTGCCTTGGAGCTACTTTATAACTTTGTAAATTACAGATAACTAATAGCAACGCAAAAATAATTATTATCTATAGATATGCAAATAAATAGCCCACGTCCCTCTCCCAACTCCATTCAAAAAGGCAGTTTTATATTGGTAAATTGATTTGCATATAATTAGCTTCAAAATTGCTTTATTCCATAAAAATGTGTGCTTTTTTTCTTACTTCCTTAAACTGTTTATAACATCATACTGGTTCCCTCATTCATAATGAACTAAGAAAGATATTTAACACATGTTCATTTTATATTTGTGTATGAGTCATGATTTTTACCCTTTTAAAAAAATGTATTAAAGTATAATTATTTTTAAAAGAAGCATATTTTCAAGTCCTGAAGTCTGAAAATATTTTTGTTCTACTTTTACATTTGATGGATAGGTTGGCTGGGTATAAAATTATGGTTAAAAATCCAGTGCCATTTGACTTTTGTTTCTTGGCATACAACTAGTTTTCAACACTCCTCCTACCCATCCTGATTTTGTTTTTGTTTTTTTTTTTTCATCCATGGGATTCAGAATTGATCATATGGCCTTAATCATATGCCTTAGTGAGGAGGATCTTTCACATTCATTTTGCCATGCACTGCAGTGGACCTTCACATTTAGAGACACCACACTTCAGGTCTGGAAATATTTTTATATTATTTCTTTGGTGATTTTCTCCTCTTAATTACCTCTTATCTCTCTTCCTGGAATTCCTTATTTCCTAGATTTATCATCTTTTTCTCTCCTTTGCTCTGCTCTCATTCTCATTGTTGCATTAATTTGTTCCCTGTTTGAGGTTGACTAGCTTTCCATATTTCATTGGTCAATTATCTTCTCAATTATTCTTTTTCTTTTAAATAGAATTTTGATGTAAAACAATTGAACATAAACCAATAACTTGTCAGACGTCATTGCATTTCAAAGGATTCCAAATTTGAACAACATATGTGTGTATATGTGTATATTTGTATATATCACATAGATAAAATTGGTGTCTTGTTTTAGTAGCCACATTTGATACATAGTCTGGCATAAAATAGTTGCCAAATATATCTTTGTTGAACAAATTCATAGACTATCACTCAATCTTAATCTAGTTCTTCCTCCATGGTTAAAGAATGATGATCCTCTTTAACACTTTATTCTGGGGGGAGGGTGGGAACCCTTTATTGAGTATTTATTATTTGTCCTGTTCAAAACTGGTAATTATTTTAACCCTTATAATAATCCAATGAGATAGGTACTTTTAGTATCTACGGTTATACCGGTTAATATTGCGGATTTTGTAATCAAAGAAAGCACAATAATTTCAAGAGAAACAACAAAAGTGCTTTATTCAAAGTAATGTCCATCGCTAGCTACACATTTCCCCCTTCTTTCAGGTAATTTGTGGATACTATCCCAATAGAACATTTCTGGTTTTGAGGCAAACCATTCAGAGACCCAATTTTCCACTTCTTCGTACGTTTGGAAGTGCTGCTCATAAAGTGCATGTGCCACTGATCAGAACAAGTGGTAATCTGAAGGAGCAAGGTCTGGTGAATACAGCTGGTGGGTTAATACTTCCCAGGCAAGATCTTTTAACGTGTCTGTGACTGGTTTTGAAGTGTGTGATGATGCATCATCATGAAGCAAAATTACTTTGCTGTGTCTTCTGGAACATTCTGGTCATGGTTCAAATTGATTATTTGTTGCTGTTAGCAATCAGTATTAATGGTTTCACCTGGTTTTAGAAGCTCACAATACACTACACCTTCCTGATCCCACCAAACACAGAGCATTGTCTTCTTTCTGAAGCAATTTGGCCTTGCAGTCGATGCTGATGGTTGACCTGGATCAACCCATGATTTTGTGTACTTGGGATTCTCAAAATAAACCCACTTTTCATCGCCAGTCACAATTTGATGCAAAAAATCCTTACTTTCGTGCCATTGAAGCAACATTTTGCTAATGACTTTTCGGTTCTCCATTTGTCTTTTGTTCAGTTGATGTGGCACCCATTTTTCTTCCTTTAAGATCTTTCCCCTTGCTTATAAATGATCTGAAATTGTTTGCTGAGCAATGTTTAATCTTCTTGCAAGTTGTTTTTGAGTTTGACATGCATCTTCATCCAATAATGCTTGTAATTGTTGGTCTTCAAACTTTTTCGATTGACCTGGATATTCTTTCACATAGAAATTATCATTTTTAAAGCATTTAAACCAGCGTTCACAAGTATCTTGAAATGGAGCATGTTCACCATAAGCTTCCCAAAGTATACGGTAACTTTCAGCAGCATTTTTCTTCAAAATAAAGTAATGAATTAAAACTTCCCACAAATGCTCTCTTTTTGGCACGAAATTCGACATTTTTAAGTGTAAAAATATCTATGATGTTAACACCTTTAGAAAATTTGACGTATGAAGCTTTGAAGCTTGCTGTCAATACAACAAAATAGCATACATATCAAAGTGCATATATATCAACATATGTGTAACTCCATCTATTGAAAACAATCCACATTACTAACTGGTACATTTCAAAGGTGCAGAAACTTATCTGAAAGCAAAAGCTGAGATTTGGCTTCACAGACTACACTTTTAACCACCGGCTAGAGGCCTCTATAGTTGGATCACATGCCAATTCAGATCTATTTATAGTAGCTGTCAGGCAGGCACAAATTGTTGAGAAGAATTCTAGGGCAGCATTTAGGTTCCATCGGGGGCGGGGGGTGGGGGGAATAGAATCTGCCTTGATTGATTAATGATGTCTGCCACAGGCTCAGGAGTGGGGAGTTGGGGTTACTTTCTTTCTTTTTTATTTTTTACTCAGCTTAATCAATTCTTGGAGGAAAAGATTATCTTTGGGGTTATATATAGCTCTAGTGCTTTTGAAATTAGGGCATGTTCACATCCAAAGTGTTTAAAGGCTGCTTTGTGTCTTTACTGTAGCAAGAGAATTCTCGAAGCACCTGTTCATAATTTATCTGAGAGAAGCCCTGGTGATTAGTATTTGAGCACCCCTTTGATTCCCTAGCCTCTCCCTCTTCCTATGGCAAAAACAGAAAGTCAGAAAATAATCCCATCGCATCACGATACCAGTGGGCCATATAAAAACCCTGTGATGTTGTTTTTCCAATCATCAGTTTCCTGGGCAGCCAGCCTTTAAACCGGTCCAGATTGTTAGAAATGACCTTACCGTTGGTCTCTTTACTAACCCTTCTACGTCCCAAACAGCTTTACAACATGGCTTCCGCTGCGGGGCAGCCCAACTTGTAAAGGAATTCCATCCTTTCCCCCTGAATATCCATTAGATGGCTTTAAGAAAGGCATAGGTGATTTTCTCCCATCTCTACCTGTTTTTCAAAGGGCACTTCTTCTATCTTACACTCAGAAACAGTATCTACTTGCTTAGGATAATTCTAGAAGGTGTTCAATATTCACTCTCCCATCCTTTAAAAAGATGTTTTCAGCTAAAAGAATATACATTTATCGAGAATTCCCGGGGTGACTGCTGTCTCCTCTAAGTACCAAACTGGGAACCAAGCAGGAAAAAAAAATCACTGAGAAATCACAGGGTCCCCATCCCTCTGGCTGAGGAAAGGGGAGTTGCTCTGAAGTCCTTTTCATGAAGCCAACAGGGCTCTGAAGGGGGTCTACTGAGAGGAAGTCCTATGACACCAAGAGTAGGTGGGGCTATCCTTTCCCACTACTGGTTCCTCTGTCTGGATCAGTTCCTTGAGGGAACTGTGTACACCTAACCAAATCCAGTTGAGTTTTGAAAAGCTGGGTGTTAAGCACAAATCTAGCTGAACCATGGAAGAACGATACTGCCACTTCTGGGTAAGCCTTTCAGGATGAGCTATTCCAAAAGGGTCTCCAGGTCTGAGTGTTCAGAGCCCCTGTAAGGAACAGTGGGTACTGCTTGGAAAACCCAGGATTCACCAGGATTAGGGTACCTGTATGAACGAGATACTGGGCACTTGATGGGAAGCTGGTTAGGCAAAGGGTACGTTTGTGCTCACCAGCTCACCCCACTTCCTGAGGTTCCCTACACTGCCTGTCCTATACTTTCTGAGGACTCTATGGTTCTCTGCTTTTCCCACTGGCCCATGTGACTCTCTCCTCAGGTCTGCCACTTCACCCTCCCGGTGGGTTTCTATCTCTCAAATCTCTTTGCTGTAGTTTTAGTGGGGATTCCTGTGTCAGTCCCCATCCTCACCTGGAACCCTTTCTCTTGGTCTTACTTTTCTACTGAGCCGTGTGAGGACTGCTTCATTCACTCACTCACCAAATGTTCCCTGAGCTCCCCAAGCCTACGAGACCAGGCTGTGAGGAGGAGGGAGCCGGTGGGCCTCTCAAGAGCCAGCACTGGTCAGGGAGTCAGAGAGGAAATAGGTCGTTACAGAGCAGCAGTGTTGCTTCAAACATGGTTCCAGGACCAGTTTGCAGGAACCTCCCTGATGCTCATCCAGGATGTCGAACCCTGTAGTGAGCTGGGGCGAGGGCTTCAGGGCAGAAGCCCAGGGAGGACAAAGCCTCAGGGGAGGTAGGAGCACCTGGGAGAACTCACCAGCAGCAGTGTAAGGTGGATTCACTGGCTAGGGACTGACTATGGAGGACCGAGTAGGGAGAACAGCAGCACCTGTGGGCTGAGCACAGGCAGGAGACCCCTAGGGAGAGACAAAGGAAGCAGCCCTGAGAGTCAGAGGGTGGCGTATGCACTGGGGCCGTCATGAAGGTTTCAGAAAGTCCAGACTTTCAAAAGGAACCTAGGAACCAATCCTGTCTGATGCCACTTAGATGAGTTATCCAGAGCGGTCAAGTTCACAGGAACAGAAACTAGAGTGGTGGTTGCCAGGGAAGAGAAAAGCAGTTGTTTAATGAGTGTAGTGTTTCAGTTTTGCGAGATGTAAAAGTTCTGGAGATTGGCTGCAAACAGTGTAAACATACTTAACACTACTGATGCTTAGCAAGGTGGAAAATTCTGCTATGCTTTTGTTCCCACAGTAACACAGAAATCACAGCCTGTTTCTAACCTTCAAAGATTGCTTGATTCTTTACCCCCTTGTGAGCAGGCTGACTCTGTGGACCAGCGTTTCCCAAAAGGGAACGTGTCTGCTCATCATCACTTTAGCATGAGAGACTTTGCCCCCTCCCCCACCTACCCATAAGCACCCCCAAAAACCACATGCTGGTACACAGCAGTTTAAAAAAACCCAAGCCAGGGCTCTTAACCTCCTCCAACCACATGGCCCCCTTCACACCTAGGGCCTCTGATAAAGAAATTCTGCCCGGCAGTGTGGTTCAGTGGTTGAGTGTCGATCTATGAACCAGGAGTTTACGGTTTGATTCCCAGTCAGGCAGGGCACATGCCCAGGTTGCGGCTCCATCTTGAGTGGGGGGCATGCAGGAAGCAGCTGATAGATTATTCTCTGTCATCGCTAATGCTTCTCTCTCTCTCCTCCCTTCCTCTCTCTGAAGTCAATAAAAACATTTTTTTTAATTTAAAAAAAAATAGAAGAAAAGAAATCCTGCCACCTCTCCAGCTAGTCCCCAAAGCTCCCACTTGTGTTGCCACTCTGAAGCTCCCCGATGGCTCAGGCCTCTGCTTCTTCTCCAAAGCTGCCAATTGCACGTTGGATCCCATGGTCCAGCCCCTGGAAACTCATATGGGCTCTTGCTACATTTTATCCTCTGCCTCTGGGCTAAGTAGACCCAGTGGGGGGTATGATGGGTTATCAGGATAGTGGGGCCAACCAGGAGGGGAAAGTAACCTGAGGGCCCAATAGAGGAGGGCCTTGAGGTGGGGTTCAGCTGCAGGCCTGGTTCTTGGAGCAGCACAGAAAGGTTCAGAGCTTATCCAAGGAGTCACAGATTCTAATACCATAATCAGAGCCAACACCTCACACTTTCAGTTGTCAGGAGTTCTTCTAAGCCCTTCATATGCACCAACTCAATGAATTCTCTCCGCTAACCTGTGAGGTCAATACTGTTGTGAGGTCAGTCTCTTCTGGGCTCATCCACTGTAAGAATAAAGACCATTCTCAGCAGCCAGACTGTTGACATTCCAGAAAATGTAGGCGGCATTGAGAGGGATACACAGGAGCTGGTGGGGAGGGGATGGGGGCAGGGGAGCCCTGCAGGAGGACTCCAATCACATTAATGGAGAACTCAGTCTCTTCGGCAAGAAAAGAGGACCTGGATTGGCAGAGGTGGGGAAAGAGGAAGGAACTGGCCAGGGTTTACACGGTCTATTGTTAGGTACAGATCACGATGGAGGGGTTTACCCTGGCTTCCGTTACAAGAGGAGGTGTGTGTGCTCACTTCCCTATCATTGCTATCATTCAGAAGGATGGGTCTCTTGTTGAATTCTGAAATTTCTTGGGTGAAAAATAAACCATTGGTATTTGAATGAGGCTAGGCACTGCTTGTTCAATATTTCAAGCCCCAAAAAGATGAGTTAATTATTAAAAGACATTGAGCTTGAATCAAATTCAGGTGCTACTTTGATCCTGCAGCGACAACTGTTAAAAGAGAGGATAGCAGAATATTTTTGGATGGCATTTATGTCTCTGAAAAAGGAACAGTTCAGGATGATGGAGATCTAAGAGTAGTCTAGCTACAGAAATAACAAGATGGTAGGTCATTCTTAAGAGCTTTTAATACTTTAAGAATGCAATTAAATTTCTCATTGAAGAAAAAAGGCACAGGGAGGTTTAACTACTTGCCCAAGGACACACTGCAAACCCAGGGGTGTCAGCTCCCAAATTGGCATCCTTACCCACCAAGCAACCACTCTCCCAGCTGCTGTCAGATGGCCTAGGAGACAGATGGCCTCTCAGTAGGGGAAGCCATATGAGTCCAGAGCCTGGCAGAGGTCAGTCATGGTTCCAGAGAATCCAGTGGTATGAAGCAGGGATCATAGGCCGAGGATTCAGACTCCCAGAGCTGGGCAGGAGACAGGGAAGGCTGCAGCACAGCAGAGGACACCTGGGCTCTGTTTCTGATCTGAGCAGCAGGAGTGCTGGGACACCACAGCTACGACAGGGGCCCCCAGGGCTTGACCTAGGGTGCATGATCCAGAGTATTAGAGCAGCAAACACCGCAAGACAGGTATCAAACGAAATAAATAAGAAAATTATACATTATATTAGAAGATAAGTTTCGAAGAAGAAAAATAAGCAAGAAGAGAGAGTATGTGTGCCGGGGGCTGGTTGAAAGGTTAAATAAGGTGAGGTATATGAGTTAGCTATGGATGCCATAAGGAAGTACCACTTAATGGTGGCCTAGACAACAGAAACAGATTGCCTCACAGTTCTGGAGGCTAGAATCCAAATAAGAGCGATTCTCAGAAAGTTTTTAGCATTTTAGAACAACATAATATGGATTTAATTTAACAACATAAAAACTAAAAATCGAGACAATAAAGTAACAGAAGAGATGAAAAGTAAGGTTGAAGAGCTAAGGGAGTAAATTGAAAACCAAAATACTATAATAACAGGTATAATAAGTTAATTAGAAAAGAAAATAATCGAAGAGTGTCAAGAACAGGAGGAACCAAGATGGTGACATAGGTAAACACCTATCTTGCTGCCCCACACAACAATTTCAAAACTACAACTTAACGACAGAACAAACATCATCCAGAATCACTGGAAAGCTGACTGAGTGAAAATTCCACAAATAAAAATGAAGATAGGACACTGTGACTCAGAAGAGTAGAGGAAGCCAGCATTGAAGATATGCGCAAAGTCAGAGGTTTGGAGCCCTGTGCATGCGCCAGTGGATAGGGTGGGTGGCTGCAAACCTGGCTGGTTTTCTCAAATGGGGAAGGAGACCAAGGCGTCCCACTGCACTGATTCCCCAGTTCCGGGCGTGGTCCAGGGAACCCACACTCATACAGGGTGAAACTGGACAGTAAGGAAGCACGCTGAAACCCAGGTGCGGCGGAGGTCTGCAAGCTTGTGGAGAGGGTGTGTGGACTTGGGAGCAGCGAAGGTGCACAAGCGTGCAGAGAGGACTCGCAACTTGCTCTCTCGTTCGGGAGACCACTGGACTGCATTGTTTTGCAACCCTGGGTGAGACTTGGGTGTGCAGACTCATTTGGGGAGAGGCAGAGATGTCTGGCAGTGGGGTTGAGCTCCGCGGCGGGTTTCTCTCCTGGTGCATGCAGCCATTACCACCAGGCACAGAGACCCAGGTGCTGCATAGGGCGGAGCTGACGCTGCCTGCTCAGCCTGGAGACTCCGCCCATCCAACCTGAACACAGTTTCCCTTCACAGCCAATTGGCCTGGAGGTTAAACCCTCCTAGTGCTAACAACAAGAATCTAGGCTTAACTTCAACAATACTGTACAACCCATAAAGGATTGCAGTAAGAGTATCCACCTCAGGTAACTGGGGAGGTTGAGCCACTGTCCCTTAGAGGACATCTGCCACACAAAGCTAATTGACCAACTCAGAAAAGCAGCCACAATGCAGAGAAATGGAAAGAAATCAGATGTGAAAGAAATGGAGGAAAAAAGACGACTGGACATAGAGTTCAAAACCACAATAATAAGGTTTTTCAAGAGGCTCCTAGAAAAGACCAATGTACTTAATGAGACCTTCAAGGAAATGAACAAGACCTATGAGGAAATAAATGAGACCTACGTGGTAATGAACAAGACCTATGAGGATATGAAAAACGACCAACTAGAAATTAAGCATACACTTTACTGAAATAAAAAAATATTACACAAAGACCTAAAAGCAATCTAGAGGACCACAAGAACCAAGTCAAAGATTTGAAATACAAAAGCAAAATCCATTCAGCCAGAAAGGCAAGAAGCCAAAAGAATCCAAAAAATTGAAGATAATGTAAGGGGCCTCTGGGACAACCTCAAGCATACCAACATCCGAATTATAGGGGTGCCAGAAAAAGAGAGAGAGCAAGATAATGAAAACCTATTTGAAGAAATAGTGACTGAAAACTTCCCCCACCTGGAGAAAGAAAATGACTTAAAAGTCCAAGAAGTGCACAGAACCCCAAAATATAGGAATCTAAAGAGGACCACACCAAGACACATCATAATTAAAGTGCCAAGGGCAAAAGATAAAGAGAGAATATTAAAAGCAGCAAGAGAAAAACAGTTACCTATAAGGGAGCACCCATACGATTGTCAGCAGATTTCTCAACAGACACTATGCAGGCCAGATGGAAGTGGCAAGAAATATTCAAAGTGATTAATAGCAAGAATCTACAACCAAGATTACTCTATCCAGCAAAGCTATCATTCAGAATTGAAGGTCAGATAAAGTGCTTCACAGATAAGAAAAAGCTAAAGGAGTTTATCACCGCCAAACCAATAGTATATGAAATGCTGAAAGATATTCTTTAAGAAGAGGAAGAAGAAGGTAAAAATAAAAATTATGAACAACAAATACACATCTATCTACAAATGAATCTAAAAATCAAGTGAATTAAAAATCTGATGAACAGAATAAACTGGTGAATATAACAGAATCATGGGCATAGAGAGGGAATGGACTGACAATTCTTGGGGAGAAAAGGAGTGTGGGAGGTGTAGCAAGAGACTGGACAAAAATCATGCACCTATGGAGCGGACAATGCAGGGGAGGTGAGGGCGGAGGGTGGGATGGGTACCGGGTGGAGAGGAACTATAGGGGGAAAAAGGGGGAACAATGTAATTAATAAATTGAACAATAAATATTAAAAATTTTTAAAATAATAATGGTGGGAGAGAGGCTCTTCCTTTCCGTCTGGCCACAGCCATCAGGTAAGCCAAGATGGGCACTTACAAGTACATCCAGGAGCTGTGGCAGAAGAAGCAGTCCGATGTCATGCACTTCCTTCTGAGGGTGTGCTGCTGGCACTACCGCCAACTCTCTGCGCTCCACAGGGCCCCTCGCCCCACCCGCCCGACAAAGTGTGCAGGCTGGGCTACAAGGCCAAGCAAGGTTATGTCATATGTCGGATTCTTGTGCGCCGTGGTGGCCGCAAAATCCCTGTCCCTAAGGGTGCGACCTAGGCAAGCCTGTCCATCACGGTGTTAACCAGCTGAAGTTTGCTCGCAGTCTTCAGTCTGTTGCCGAAGAGCGAGCTGGACGCCACTGTGGGGCTCTGAGAGTCCTGAATTCTTACTGGGTTGGTGAAGATTCCACGTACAAATTCTTTGAGGTTATCCTCATTGATCCATTCCATAAAGCTATCAAAAGAAATTCTGACACCCAGTGGATCACCAAACCAGTCCACAAGCACAGTGAGATGCGAGGGCTGACATCTGCGGGCCGCAAGAGCCGTGGCCTTGGGAAGGGCCACAAGTTCCACCACACTATTGGTGGTTCTCGCCATGCAGCTTGGAGAAGGCTCAATACTCTCCAGCTCCACCGTTACCACTAACAGAAGTAATGTTTGTAAAATTCTTACCTAATAAACAATTTAGGACAGTCAATAAATAAATAAATAAATAAATAAATAAATAAATAAATAAAATAATAATGATAATCATGGCTAAAAATCCAATTAACATCATGGAGGGAAGACTTAAGATAATAGTGAATATAAATGGGAAAAAACGAAAAGATTGAAGTAACTAGAAAAAATGTGATATGGAAGCCAAAGATGATCTATTAATTAAGGATAATTGATGTCCTTTGTGTACAGATTTCAACAAAAGGAGCTTAAAGTTATTCGGAGATATAATACAAGAAAACTGACTGGACTGAAAAATTCAATCTGAAGATTGAAAAGATAGTGTATCTGCCAGGAAAAAAAAAACAAAACATTTTCTTATCCTCAATATTGACTGCCCTAATTAAGTTCCTGAGCTTCAAAGAAGAAAAAAAAGCAGATCACTTTTAAAGGAAGGAAAAAAATAAATTTGGTCACAGGCTCCCCATGTAAGCCTATAAGTCCACTCCAAAAATTGATAATTAGGTAGAGAGATAGGGAGATAGATTTGTTGCAGAGATCTGAGCTTAGCAATCATGGGAGCTGGTTAAGAAATGATGTATGTATTTGTCTTCACATGTATGAAGTCTGATGCTGGAGCTTGAAGTCCACAGGCAGTTAGGAGGAAAACGGATGTGAAATGGAAGACCAGCACAGACAGGCTGTAACCCACAAGCACAAGCTGGGAGCAACTGGAATGAACTGAAACTGTGTCAGCTCTCACCCCCCTGACTTGAGGACTGGGTGTTTTGCAGAAGCAGTCAGTGTCCTTGATGGTGGAACTCCTGGTAATGGCACCTCTGGCTCAGGAGTTGGAAGATCAGGGGCAGGTGGAGCAGTTGCAGGCTGGGCTGTTGCCCTGCCTTAATGAGGCAAGCTGGCTGGTGAGCTATAATATGGCTGCTGCTTCACTCTACCCTCCAGTTCTCTCTTGGGCCCACTAATCGGTAACACACGGAGGAGGGAGTCTGAGAAAGGTAGCTCAGCCTAGCCAAGTTAATACATTATAAAGTCACTGGAGTGCCCCTTCTCAGATTGGGACTCTTTAAGCCATGCTTAACTTCTAGATAAAGACAGTAACATAGCAATGCTTCCACCTAACATGTACGACTGTCCACATACCACCAAAAGCACGCCAACCCTTCCCCCAGAGGAGATGCAAACCCCCTCTTTGTCTTTGAGTGATGTTTCTTCTTCTAGCTAACTCACACTCCCTTCATGATCCTGTAACTAAAATACTGAGCTATAAGATTAATTGCAATCAACATGTCTGTTGAAGGGAAAGAAGAGGGAAAGAAAACAAAAATAGTTGGTTAATTTATAGTTATTTACCAACATATTCATATCAAGATCGTAATTGTTATAGTCTCTTTTTCTGCCATTGATCATGTGGGCATAGCTGATGTTTTTTTAATGTTTTATTGATTTTTTAGAGAGAGAGAAAAGGAGAGGGATAGAGAGACAGAAACATCGATAAGAGAAAAAATACATCTATCAGCTGCCTCTTGCACGCTTCATATTGAGAACTGAGACCAGAACCCAGGTATGTGCCCTGACTGGGAATTGAACTCGTGACCTCCTGGTTCCTGGATCACTGCTCAATCACTGAGCCACACCACTGGGCAGCATAGCTGATATTTTTAATTACCTTCCTCTTCCCACTGCAAACTCCCTTTGCCCACTGCAGGTTGTGGTTCCCTGCCTGCTGGGGTGGCCGAATTGTCATTCTTGAAAGGTCTGGGCCATTAGCAGTCTTGCCTGAATTGAGTTGCTATGGTTTTTCACTGACGTTAACCACAGGGCATACAAATCCCATAGGGGATCAGCTATATTCCAGGCATATTCCTTCTTACCTACATGGTGTAGTTGCAACCCAAGTTCAGTTGGTAGTATGGATCCATTCCCCCAGGCTGTACAGCAATGCCCTTTTTTGCCTAATGATTCAATGGCATAAAAGTTATCCACAGTGGGTGATTGTATCGATTTTCAGTTCGATGGAATCACTGTTGTGTTCCTGGTAGAAGCATTCCTTCCTTGGGAACTACGACCTCTACACTAGCAGAGCCTACATTGGGGAATTGTGAGAGGGACTACTCCCTGCCCACCCCTTCCTGCCTGGCCTGGTGGATACTGGCTATGGGAGACTCAGCTCTATATATTAGATGCCAAGTTAGAGCATCCTGAAGAACACTGCCCCAAATCCAAAAGTGTTGCCACCTAGCTGGCATCATAGCCACGTCTTTGGAAGGCCATTCCATAATTCTGTCAACTCAACTCGTCTTGGATAATGGGGAATATGCTAAAAACCAATGACTTCCATAAGCACAGAGCCCATTTGCAGTGAAATGAGTTTCTGGTCAGAAATGATGCTGTGTGAATACCTTGATTGTGCATAAAGCACTCTATAAGTCCATAGCTGATAGTTTTGTTTCGCTTTTTTGTTCTTTAAAAAAATATATTTTTATGGATTTCAGAGAGGAAGAGAGAGATAAACATCAATGCTGAGAGAGAATCATTGATTGGCTGCCTTCTGCATGGCCCCTACTGAGGATCGAGCCTGCAACCCAGACATGTGCCCTGACGGGGAATCAAACCGTGATCTCCTGGTTTATAGGTCTATGTTCAACCACTGAGCCACACCAGCCGGGCCACAAATGGTAGTTTTGGCAGAAGCATCGTGGGTAGAGAAGGCAAATCGATTACTAGAGTGGGTAGAGAAGGCAAATTGATGCCGCTTCCCTGGTGGGAGTGGCCCAATGTATCCAATCTGTTCCCAGGCAGCTGGCTGACTACTCGGGGGAAAGGTGCCATATTATTGCTGGTCTCGGCTGGCAGACTGGGCACTCAGCAGTGGCTCCAGCAGGATGGGCCTTGGTGAGTTGTATAGGCGCCGTTGTGGACAAAACCAACTCCACCTCTGTGTCCTGGATTTCATTTCATTTCTAAGTTCATGCTGTGATCTCTAACCAAGCTCACTATCCTTAGCAAGCTTATCAAAACTTCTAGTTGATCACTATCTGTTTGTGCTCCATAAAATGTAACCATAAATATTTTTGTTAAGCCGGAATGGCATGACGACTGAGATGAATATCAAACTGGTGATAGTATTGATTATAAACAATCATCCATCACAAGACCACCAGGAGGGATGTTACCTGGCGGCTTTGCGTTCTTTGTCCCTTCGTCTTGTCAAACATCAGTACCTGAGTTATACTAATTAAAAAAACACAGTAACAGGGGTCTGTAGTGAAGAATAATTTGTATAGAACTGCTAGGTCATCTGTCTAAGGTGATCCTACATTCCTGTAACTAAATTACCCCATAATATTTCATTGTATTCTATAGAGTCGCCTGCAGTGTCTTTCTTTTTATTTTTTAATATGTTTTTATTGATTTCAGAGAGGAAGGAAGAGGGAGAGAGAGATAGAAACATCAATAATGAGAGAGGAACATCAAGCAGCAGCTTCCTGCACACCACCTACTAGGAATCAAACCTACAACCCAGGTATGTGCCCTCACAAGAATCGAACCCTAAACTCCTGGTTCATGGGTTGACGCTCAACCACCAATCCACAGCAGCTAGGCTGCAGTTTCTTTCTATCTGAAGGTACCTTCTTGTTACCATAGCCTTTATGCCTTTGCCCCTCTGTCAGACAGTGTTTAAAATCCATATTACTGAGCCCACGAATGACCTTTTACTTCTGATACTGGGCAATGGAGGGAGAGGCTGGGGAAGGAGGCTGAATGACATCCACAGAATGAATCATCCACCTGATTATTAAAATGCTCCTCTCTTGAGACCACCCTTTCATTCCCACTCATAGAAATCTATCCACATACCTCCTCACTAGACCTCCTTGTCATCAGTTTTTCAATCATTATTCTTCCAAGCCCCTGACCACCAGCCAAACCATTAGCCAGAGCCCATGAACTGATGCCAACCGTACCTCTAGCCATCTCTCCTTCCAGGCAAAATGAACAACCAGCTGAACTGCTAAAGTTCTGCCCACTAGGGAAGATTTCCCCCATCACTGTCCTCCAGGTTCTTCCCACAGCGGGATGTAGGGTGCACCTGTCCTGGTAGGTGGTGGGCATTTTTGCCTGGAAAAACAAAATATCCAACAATAAGGAGCCCCTTCCCAGAACAACATGCAGAGGCAGAAAACTCGCTCTTGTAAACTCTTTGTAAGAGTAAATAATACACTCCAGAAGCAGAACCCCTTCCTGAAGCACCCCCTGGAGAGCAAACTCCAAACTAAACCAGTCACCGCAAGAACAAAGGCAGGAGGGCTGTGGATGGAAATGAACCCTGTGCGGTGGGCTGCTCCAGAGATGAGTTACTCCTCTTCCTCTTGGCTGTTTTTGTTTGTATGTGTGTTTGTTTGTTTTTTGTTAATACTCATCTGAAGATTTTTTTTTCCCATTGATTTTTAAAGAGAGTGAAAGGGAGGGGAAGAGACAGAGAGAAACATCGATGTGAGAGAGATACATCAATTGGCTGCCTCCCACACATGCCACAACCAGGGCTGGGAATCAAGCCTGCAACCAAGGTAAATATCCTTGACCAGAACCGAACCCAGGACCCTTAAGTACATGGGCCAGCGCCCCATCCAATGAGCCAAACCAGCTAGGGATGGTTTGTTGTTTTTTTCCTTTGTGTGTATGAGGCTTGACATCTTTGTTTAACTGTGGGAAAACACACACACACACACACACACACACACACACACACACCATAAAATTGACCTTTTTAAGCATGCAGTTCAGTAGTGTTAACTAGATGCCCATTGTTGCGCAAAACTCTGCCCTTGAACAACAGCTCCCCGTTGCCCCACCCCTGGCCACCACCATCCTGATTCCCAGGAGTCTGACTATTCCAGTTGTCTCATGTAAGTGGATTCAGACAGTGCTTGTCTTTTGTGACTGGCTTATTTCACTTGTCATAATGTCCCCAAGTTTCAGCCACGTTGTTGCATATGACAGACAGTATGACATATCTGCTTCCTTTCTAAGGCTGAATAATATTCCATTGTATGTATGTGTATGTGTGCATATTTGTATATGTGTATATATTTCATATGTGCATGTATACACATTTATTTTATCCATTCATCTGTCAATGGGCAACTAGGCTGCTTCCACTTCTTGGTAAATATAAACAATGCTGCAGTAAACATAATGCTGCTAGCAGAACCCACTTTCAGTTATTTTGGACATATTCCCAAAAGTAGGATTTCTGGAGCGTTCGGTGGTTCTGTTTTTGATTTCTTGAGGAACCTCTATGCCGTTTTCCATGGCAGCTGCACCAGGTGACACTCCCAACAGTGCACCAGGTTTCCAATTTCTCCAAATCGTTGCCCACACTCAGTTTGGTTTGGTTTTTAGTGGCCATCGAGTGGCAAGGGGCTATCCACTGCGGTGCTGATTTGCATGGTCCTGCTGATTCAAGGTGTTGAGCACCGGTTCACATGCATGTTGGCCATCTTCTTTGGAGAAATATCTATTCAAGTCTCTGTCTGTTTGTTAATCAAGTTATTTGGGTTTTTTGGTGGTGAGTTGTATGAATTCCTTATAGATTTTGGTGTTAAAATAACCAGCATATAGTTTGTATATAAGTTGCCTTTTCACTCTGCTAATTGTTTCCTTTGGGCTTGAAGTTGTTAAAATTAAATATAGCATGTCAAGGGAAGATTAATAAACTGGCTCAGATTAAATGAGACTAAAGAGACACAACTAAATACAATGCGCTATCCTGTTTGGGTCTGAGAAGAGGAAAAGGACATTCATGGGAAAACTCTTGAAATCCTAATAAAACCCTGTAGTTGAGTCCATAGTATTATATCAATGTTCATCTCTTTGTTTTGACAAATGTACCATAGTTATGTAAGATTTTAGCATCAGGGGAAGCTGGATGAAGGGTACATAGGAACTTTCTGTACTACCTTTTCAAAATTTTCTGTGAACTGAAAATAATCCCCCTCCGGAGATATATCGATATAATGAGTCATAATCTAAAATGAAATAAAATAGGATAAATACTGACCCTTAAAGTTGATGAGAGATCGAATGAGCTGGTATCTGCAAAGCACTCACACAGGACACATAGTTGAAAAGCCAATGAATGCAGGTTATTATAATAGTTGTTGTATTACCTCTAAGTCCTTTTTCACCTCTCAGATTCTGTGAGAACTGTTCCTTGGTAGCAGGGAACTTACAGTTTCAGTTTTTGGGAAAATGAAATTATAACACAGTTCCATTTGCTAGTGTCCTCCTAAATGTGACACAGAGCAGTTCTGCTTCCCTTTACCCAATTTCTTTCTTTTAAAGCCACAGGAAGATTACCAAATGAACACACAATGTATCTGAAAACTCTCTGAAAAACCGTAGTAGATACCACCCATCCTTCTCATCTTCCCCAGGTACTACTCCCTCCTCCCCGCCCTGTTCACTAGTAGTTATAATATTTTTGCAAACTCCTTAAAGCTGGATACTAAAGCAATGTCTTCCTTTCCCAATGTCTATACCTGTGGTCTCAGCCTTTTGAATGCCACAGACCAGTTAACTTTTTTTGTTTGTTTTGCTTTTTTTTAAGGACAGTTTCATGTACAATTTTTTAAATATGTTTTTATTGATTTCAGAGAGAGGAAGAAAGGGATAGAAACATCAATGTTGAGAGAATCACGGATTGGCTGTCTCTCCCTACTGGGGATCTAGCTGCAACCCAGGCATGTGCCCTGACTAGAATGGAACCATGACCTCCTGGTTCATGGGCCAATTAATTTTTTTAAAGGAAGGGGTGGGGCAATTTACACTTGTCAATTTGTTATTTTATCTACAAAGGAGTTTTTGTTTTTAAATCTCAAATATACAGTTATGATCATCAACATTTCATCAAAATGCCATAAAAGGAAAGGGCATTTTAACACCAAAAAAATAAGGGGGCAGAATCTCAAAATAAAGTGTCCTTCCAAAAAAATCACAGTTGCCAACTTACTCTGATACGTCAAAAATTTTAAAATAACAGTGTTTAGAAAGTCCTAAAAAAAAAGTCAAATCCTAAAGAAAAATCCCAACATAAAATATATCTTAAGATACTACATTGCATTTATTTTTGGATTGTGCCCATAGCATAAAGTAAGAGAGTACTTACAATGTGTACATGTGTCAGAGTAACAGACTGCGCGGCTGTCTGCCCATCACCTCACATGGACTGGTCCTGGCACATGGAAGGCCCTGGGGCCCCTGCACCCTCCTCTCCAGCTCCAGGGCAACCACCCCTGTGGGGTGTAGAACTATGTCCTTTCTTTTCCTCATATTTTACTCCCTATGTCTCTATTCTTAACAAGGGACTTCTTTTTTTTTTTTTTTTCTGGTTTTGCTACTCTAAGAAAGGAATCATATTGTGTGTGTCTTGCCTTTTTTTTGCTCAAAATAATGGTTTTCCATGATACAAATGTGGTGTTTAGAGATCTGTATCTGACGGATTTTGCAAAGAGGAATCAGAGTGTCCATTTATTTGTGCAGCAGCCATGGTGGCTAAACGCCCAGCTGTGCCCACACCTGTGGATGGAAGGGGAAGCCAAGCTCCCAAAGCTCTCGCATGCTCTCTGGGTCAACAGCCTCTCTGTCTCCAGTGGCTTTTATGAGACAGGCAGGCTCAGGGCCCTAATGTGGGCTGCGGGGGGGGGGGGGGGGGGGGGGGTCACTTCACTGGAGTGGCACAGCTCTAGGCTCTGATCGCACCCCAGTAATCAGACATCACCTTGTGAAGGCACTGTGAGCAGGTGAATTTCACAGACCCCCAGGAAGGCCTGGGCTGGTCTTGAAAATCACCACTCCATTTATTTATAACTTCCTAGGTTAAGATTCCTACCCATTATCTCCTTCGCACGTGCAAGGAGAGGCCTAGGATACTTTCATAGATTCCTGGAACGTCTCTAAAGAAAGATCCTGAGCATACCAGTCTCTAGGTCTCTCTAGAAATACAGTCACACGCCCCTCCTGAGACTGAATGAATCAGAACTTTGCATTTTAATGAGATTCCCAGAGGACTTGGAGAAGCACTGGCCTAGATCCTTCATTTGGGAGAAGGAGGTGGTATTCAGCTGAATTATTTTTAAGAATAACACACAGAGCCAGAACCGGTTTGGCTCAGTGGATAGAGCATTGGCCTGTGGACTGAAAGGTCCCAAGTTCGATTCCAGTCAAGGGCATGTACCTTGGTTGTGGGTACATCCCCAGTGAGGGGTGTGTGGGAGGCAGCTGATCAATATTTCTCTCTCATCGATGTTTCTGGCTCTCTGTTCTCCCTTCCTCTCTGTAAAAAATCAATAAAATATGTTAAAAAAAAAAAAAGAATAACACACCGAGAGAAAAGTGCTGCATCATAAGAATGTCGTTCGAGAGGTCACTATAAAGTAAGTAAACCTACAGGTGTACTTCGTACCCAAATTGAGAACCAGAACTCTGCCACACCCTGGAAGCCCCATTTTCCAGATGCCCTCCATCACCCAAGATAACCAAAACTCCAGTTTCTAATGGCACAGGTTAACTTGGTCTGTGTTTGCTCTTCTTATAAGTGGATCATACCGTATGTACTGTTTTGTGTCCAACTTCATTTGCTCAACATTAGGTTTGTAAGAGTAAATCACTCCCCAGGAGCCCCACTGTCCATTGTGTGCTTACACATTGTGTACTGGTCTTCCTCTAGCTTCCTACGTCTCCCACCTCCAGAAAACTGCCATAATGTTAAAGAAGGCCCATTTAGTCAAGTGACTATTTTTTGAGCATTAGATTGCGTTGGGCATTGCGTCGGAAGCTGGACCCCAACATATGTTGCCAAATTGAGACTTCTGCTTCAATGCCCTCGGTGATATGGGAGTTTCGAGTTGGGATGTGAATTCAGACTTCGAAAGGAATTTATTATCTGCCCTGAAAACACCTCAAACTGCAGGTTAGCACACAGCCACCAAGAAGCAGTGGGGCTCCTCACTTATGTCTTTTGCACACATCACAAAATCCAAGTCCAATAAGTTTCTGCCTCAACTATTTCTACTTCTCTTCAAATGTTATTGGGTTAAACATTGGGGTTCTCCCAGCTAAAAGTTCTAACTCCCTCAAAAACCTCTTGGTGCTTGTGCTTCTCAGGGCTTTTGGGAATAGATGATGTGCAGACACTCACCTGGGCTCCCTGTGGACAGTCCTCTTGCCTACTTAGTTCACCGGAGCGTGGCTATGAGGCCAGTGGCTGAGCATCTTTCTGGGTCTACAAAAACAGGGAAGCCTACTACATTACAGGTTTTTACCTTGAGATCCTTGGATCCCCTAGAGAATCTGTTCAATCTGTGGAAATTACATGAAAGATTATGAATGTGTGTTTTGCAGGGGAAGGAAGTCCAGAATACAATGACCCCCCCCCCCAAAAAAAAAACATTAAACAAGGTGATCCCCAAGGACCTTTTAGCACTTACTATTCTGCAGTCAGCGTGGCTCTTTGTGTCAACAGGAGGACTTGATTTTCCTCAGTGTCTGGCTCCCGCTGAATCTGAAAAGATAAGCTGGCCTGGCCTTTTTCGTTCTGTAGCTTTCTCTGCCCTAACAGGGAGGACTATAATGGAGCAGCGCCACACAATAGAGTCTCTCTCATCTCCACAGGTGAGATAACATCAAGGTCACTTCATTTAAAACAGCATGGCTCTGCACCGAGTCCCTTCGTTTTAATATGACCTCAGTCTGGGTCGTGTTGTATGGAGCCGGTTTGTTTTCTAAACACTGTGGCGACCCAAACCCCCAGAAAGCAGCGGCAGGTCTGGTTCTCGTAAGCAAATAGATGCGAACATACTGATGTCCTCTGGATCACAGACGCCAACCTTTCGGACCTCACGGACCACCAGTGGTCTGCGGACCACCGGTTGGCGACCGCTGTTCTGGACAGTTCAAAATCCAGTTTTCTCTGCCCAGAGGAAGGGTCTGCAGCACCCCAGGGAGAAAGGCACCCCAGGTTGGCCCAGCCAGACCAGGGTGCTGGCCTGTCACCTGTGCAAAAGAGTGAAACCGGACCCTTTCCTACCTGTCCGAGGTCAGAGCTCGTTATTTTAACCCAACAATAATATTGCATTACACATTCCCTCTGTGTGGCTGGTTCCCCTGGCAGCACCCTGGCAACAATTGAGCCAAAAGCTTTCATTACAAAACCACGCTGGTCAGTAAAGGAACACCTTGTATTCCTTACATGGAGCAAGACACGCTGGACTGGTAAACAGTGTTCTTAATTGCTACACTGGTTTCGCTGCAGATGAAAAGGAGTGGTTTCAGAACTCCTGGCTTCCTATAAACGCCCTTTTCTGTTCTCGGTTATCTAAGGAGGCGGAGCCCCACCTCAACGCCTGCTGCTCGGAGCATGGGCCAGGGACCAGCCCCGCCTGGCAGCTCATTAGAAACAACACCGCAGCCCCACCTGGAACTCCTGAACCAGAATCTGCATTGTAAACCAATCTCCATCGGGGCACTCCTCACCGTGGAGGGACCCACTCAAATCTGAGAAGCACTCCTGAGGCGCGGCCCCAAATCTCACAGCTGCCGCACCTCTCTTGTACCATGTCTGCGCCCTCCCAGCAATTAATTAGTGATCAATACGTGTGAGCGTCCTTCTTCTCCCTCCTAAAACCCCGAGGACCACCAGGGACAATTTGAGGGAGGGGAGAAGGCACAAGCCCGGAAGAGGAGATACTTGGGAAGGGAAGAGGGAACAATGGAGGAGAAAGAGCAAAGAGATTACTTCTGAAAAGGAAGTTTACATCTCAGGTATTATGGGCTTGTTATTTTTTCCCCCTGTATTTATATTGAAGTACAATTAGCATATATGTTATATTCATCATATGAGTTTCAGGTATACAGTATAGTGACCCACCTTTTTTAGACCTTACAATGGGAACACCTCAGTAATTCTAATAATTGTCTGTCTCTATGCAAACGTATCACAATATTATTGACTGAACTCTGCTTCCCCTTCGCACCGATCCCTACGCCCAGGCCCCGGCTGGCAGCCATCCTTTTGTTCTCTGTCTGCGAGTTTGTTTTCGTTTGGTTTGTTCGCTTGCTTTGTGTTTTTAGATTCCACATGCAAGTACAGAACCATGGCTATTAAGATTTTGTGTGTAACCTCTTCAGGGATCCCTGGTGGTGTGCGTCCCACCGGGCACCCGAGGAACGGTCGATCATCCAAGAGCAGCAGAGGTCCGCGAGCGTGGGCACGAGAAGGCTCTGGTTGCCCTCTCCGTGCTGCACTGCAGGCCCGGGTGCAATCGCCCCGTCACTCAGGCTGAGGCAGCAGTGGACAGCGGCTCACGCTCCAGGACCCGCTGGATTTTTAAGGGTGTTGGCAGAACTCAGGGTAGAGACCTCAGAGTCACAGGTGACTGTCCATCCAATGCTCCAGGTAAGTGAAGGATGTGGACATGAGAGAAGCAAGAAGCCCTCATCTGACCTGTAAGTTATCACACAGCCACTTCCCTTTTCACTCTGTCTCCACAGAGTTCTCAACAATTGATGGAACTCACTCTTTCCTGTCTTCTGGGAAAAGGGAGATGAAAAACAAGCCTAGGAAACTAGCATGTGCCACTTTTAAAAAAAGAAATGGAGAAACCAAAAATTCTAATGGAAAACAGAAAATGACCAAGAAGTCAGAAGCACACACAAGAAAGGGAGGTAGTAATGTTGTAAATGTGCCCGTGAGCCGGTTCTCGGAAACTTAACAGATACACAGACCCTGGGAGGTGACAGTGTCCGTTCCATCTCCACCAAGAATATGACAGGGAAGGAACAGACTCAAACCACAGCAGGAATGCCACAGAACTTTGATTGATTAGGGCTTCTGGACTCTGGTCCAAACTGAAAAGGAAATAATAGGCTCGCACGGAAGATCCTTTTTAATGGGTAGTTTTTTTAAAAAAAAAAACATTCGCTCTGTTGTACGTGAGGTGAGGTTCTGATGGATGTCAGGGGTGCGTGTATGGTTCCTTTAATCCAGTTCTAAAAGGCTCCTGGGACCTCAGACCCAGTCCTTTCTAGTAGGGCAATTAATTCTACTGCATTAAGTATTCTTGTGGCAAGTGAGCCACCAATGGGCCCTCGTTATTCATGTTTCTGTGCTTTCAAGAAAAAGGGTCTTTAAAAAAAAAGAAAGAAAGAAAGAAAAAGGGTCTTCTCACCAAGCCCTCTGCAAACAGACTTTCTACCGACTGCACACAGTATGTTAACTGCACCACAGGAGGAGGGAGGCACGAGCTTTACTGCCAAACTGAGACCCTTTTGTGAACCTGGGTTTTGAAAGACACGATGGAAGAGCCCACCCAAGGTAAAGAAATGAATCGCTCACAAACACAGGACAGAAATTCAGGGCAGCTGGCAGGCATCCAATGCACGTGAAGCTGTTCGCACAGTGCCTACCCCTTAGGATTCAGGCAAGACACGGGGTGCTCTTAAAACATCTCTACTCTGCTCTTTGCTCTAACCTCCACTGTGCACAGGCCTTGGGGCCTAGGAGTCAGCATTTCATCCAGTGCGCCCAGACTCTTCAGTCTCTGTCCAGGAACCCACAGTGTTTCAAATTCAGGCTGCACCCAAGTTCCCTCCTACCCTACCCCTGCCCCAGGGTCAGCCTCCTCCCTGTTCTCTGCAGAACATCAGCTCCTTCCTGTTCAGCCTTTCCCACCCTTCTGAGAGCCAAGAGATGAAAACAGAGGCTTAAAAACCGATCCGTCGAGCCTTGGCTGGTGTGGCTCTATGGTTAGTGTGTCCATCCATGCATTGATTCCCAGTCAAGGACATATACGTGGGGTGCAGTTCCATCCGCCGCCTGGTTAGGGGTGTGTGCAGAAAGTAATCAGTAGATTACTCTCTCTCTCTCTCTTTTTTTTTTTTTCCCTTCTCTCTCCCTTACCTCTTCCTCCCTTTCACTCTCTCTAAAAATCAATGAAAAAAATATCCTCAGATGAGGATTAACAAAAAAAGAAAATCACTTAATGGACTGGAACTGAAATAGAGGGTAAAGATAGCGAATGAGCCCAAGGTCCAGCCCCCTCCTCCTCCAACCTCTACTCCCCCCGATGTCCTCAGGAAGGTAACCCACACTCCGGGCTCATGCAGTTCATGCAGAATGGAGGAAGCTCACACTTCCTCCAAGTGATTATCTGAAAGTACATGGCGCTTATCAGACATCTGGTTTACCAGGATTAAATTATATGTATTTTAAGCACCATTTAACACAGGGGTCCAATTTTATTGCTTTTGGTCAAAGGCCACAGGAAGATTACAGAGCGAGGAACAGCACAATGTAATCCTGAGTTACAGAGTCAGAGCCATAACATTTCAGAGGAAGTTGCAAAGGAGGAATGGTTTCTGGGTCAACTTAACTGTAGAGTCCAACATAACTTCAGCAGCCAGCTCAAAAGACAATCACTGAAGGAAACGTGAGTGTCTGAGTCAAAGCAAGACACTGACCTTCACAGCAACCTATCTTCAGTGAAGGCTGTGAGAGTGAGCCCCGAGAATTTCTGATGGAAGTGCTGATAGACTAGAAGAGTCTACATGTGACACTCGTCAGTCAAGGCTGCCGAGCAGAAATGGGTCCCAGAAAAGGCCTGTCTCAGGTTAGACAGGACGAAGCTGGCCAGGGAGCAATGCATTTCGGAGAAGTCTAGCCATAGTCTACACTGTGTCCACCATCACTTGCCTATGGACCATGGAAGACCCAGCAGCAGAGATAGATGCACACTGCTAAGAGCCTCTCTTCTGTTTCTGCTTCTTCTGCCTTGTGTCCTTTTGTGGGTAAAATTGTGTGCCCCTATCCCTCCCACACACACACACACACAAAGATACTTTGAAGTCCTAACCCTGCGACCTGTGAATGTGACCTTATTTGGAAATAAGGTCTTTGCAGATGTAATCAAGTTAGGATGAGGTTGTACTTAATTAGGGTGGCATCCTTATATGTAGAGAAAGCAGAGTTGAAGACAGACACACACAGAAGGAAGACGACGTAAAGAGGGACAGGGAGAACGCCACGTGACAATGGAGACAGAGATTGGAGTGGTGCGTCTGCCAGCCAGAGCACCAAGGATTGCTGGCGCCATCACCAGCTGGAAAGGGCAAGGGTGGATTCCGGCTTAGAGCTTCACAACGAGCCCAGCCCTCCTGACACTTGACTTTGGACTTCTAGCCTCCAGAACTTGAGAGAATACATTTTCATTGTTTTGAGCCCCGTTCCCTCTTCCCACCCCCTAGTTTGTGGTACTTTGTACAGCAGCCCCAGATGACATTCCCCCAAAGTACTTTGGCCTCTCCTTCAGGTAAATCCTCATTCTTCCTCATCCACACAGATACATGTGCTGAGCTATAACCACATGGGGTCCACAATCACAGCCCTCTGCATGGAGCTCCCCCAAATACAGACACACTTTGTGTGTATCTACTGAACTACAGATGATTTTTATTAAATTTATATTATGGAAAAAAATTTAACATTCACAAAAACAGAGCAGTATAATGAACTGCTATGTGTCCACCCACAGCTTCAAAAATTATTGACATGCTGCCCATTTTATTTAATCTATCTCCTAGCCAAGTTTATTTTGCATGGAGGGGTACCTGGAACATTTTAAAGCAAACTGAACACATCATTTCAATTCATCTGTAAATGCTTTAGTCTCAACTACATTAGATACTTTTTTTGTCATCTTTTAGGATTGTGTATTTTATTAGTTATGTAAAAGGACTGAATAGCATTTTATGTCTGGGCCCTCTGTTTTTTTCTTTTTGTATAGTTCAGTGGTTTTTAATATATTCACAGAGTTGTGCAACTATCACTCAGTCTAATTTTAGAGCATTCTCATGACCCCAAAAAGAAACCTTGTACCCATCACTCCCCATTATCCTCCCCACCAGCCCTAGATAACCACTAATCTACTTTCTATCTTTATAGATTTATCTATTGTGCACATTTCATATAAATGGAGTCATATAATCTATAATTTCATGTGTCAGACTTCTTTCACTCATCATAATGCTTATAAGATGCATATATTTTTTTAAATATATTTTATTGATTTTTTTACAGAGCAGAAGGGAGAGGGATAGAAAGTCAGAAACATCGATGAGAAACATCGATCAGCTGCCTCTTGCACGCCCCCTACAGAGGATGTGCCCGCAGCCAAGGTACATGCCCTTGACCGGAATCGAACCCGGGACCCTTCAGTCCGCAGTCTGATGCTCTATCCACTGAGCCAAACCGGTATCGACTAAGATGCATCTATATTATGGCACTTCATTCTTTTTTATGGCTAAATAATATTTCATTGTATAGACATTTTGTTCCTCCATTCACTAGTTGACAGAAATTTGAGTTGCTTCCACTTTGAAGTTACTATATTACTGCAATGAATGGTTGTGTATGTTTTCATTTCATATATATAAAATGATATGAAAACATACATGTGGCAGCAGGGTAGGGGGGGTCCCCTCAGCCCAGCCTGCACCCTCTCCAATCTGGGACCCCTCAGGAGATGTCCAACATCAAGCAGTCGGACATCCCTCTCACAATATAGGACTGCTGACTCCTAACTGCTCACCTGCCTGCCTGATCACCCCTAACTGCCCTCCTGCCAGCCTGTTCACTCCTAACTGCCTATGCCTGCTGGCCTGATCACCCCTAACTTTTCCCCCCGCTGACCCACTTGCCCCCAATTGCCCCACCGCTGCACTGATCATCCCCAACTGTCCCCTCTGCCACCCTGGTCACCCCACACAGCCTGCTGTCCAGTCGTTTGGTCATCCCTCACCAACCCCCCTGCTGGCCTGGTCACCCATGCAGCCTGCTGTTTGGTCACCGTCCAATTGTTTTGATCAAGACAGACCCTGGCTATTTATATATTAGGAGACATGTCCTATCTAATAAAAAAGTAATATGCAAATTGACTGTACCTCCGCTATACCCACAAGCCATGTACACCAGCCAATCAGGAGTGAATATACAAATAAACCCCAACCAAGATTGCTGTGGCCACTGAGAGCAGGAGGGAGGCTTGGGTTTCCCCGGCAATCAAGGAAGCCTAGCTTTCTGCCTGCCCTTGCCAGCCTAGGCCTCTACTCAATGGTACAAAGTTTCAATTATAGAAGTTACATATATCCCAACAGAAATGGTGGCAGCCACAGAGCTGGAGAGAGAAGAGGCTAGGGTTGCCTCTAGTAATGGAGGAAGCCAAGCTTCTGCAGCCCTGGCCGGCCTAGGCCTCCACTCCAGGCTACAAAGTTTCAATTGTAGAAGATAAATAAATCCCAGATCCCAGGGCCTCCAATTGGGTCCTTGGCGGGCATGGCAGGCCTGCAAACCACCACAGGCTTCTTGCACATCCCAAGGGAACCCCCACCCTGATCCAGAACACCCTTCAGGGCAAACCAGCTGGCCCCCACCCATGCACCAGGCCTCTATCCTATCTAATAAAAGAGTAATATGCAGATTGACCATCACTAACACACAAGAGGGCTGCCCCTGTGATCAAAGATCCTGCCCCCGTGTGGACAGAAGATGGCCACCACAAGATGCCAGCAGGGGAGGATAGTTGGGAGGGACCAGGCCTGCAAGGGAGGGCAGTTGTGAGCCATCAGGCCAGCAGGGGAGGGCAGTTGGGAGGGACCAGGCCTGCAAGGGAGGGCAGTCGTGGGCCAGCAGGTCAGCAGGGGAGAACAGTTGGGAGGGACCAGGTCTGCAGGGGAAGGAAGTTAGGGGTGACTAGGCTGGCAAAGGAGGAAAATTGGGGGTGACCGGGCCTGCAGGGAAGGGCAGTTAGGGGTGACCAGGCCTACCAGGGAAGGCTGTTGTGGGAGACCAGGCCTACAGGGGAGGACAGTTGGGAGGAACCAAGCCTGCAAGGGAGGAGAGTTGGGAGTGATCAAGCCTGCAGAGGAGGGCAGTTAGGGGTGACCAGGCCAGCAGAGGAGAGAAGTTGGGAGTGACTGGGCCTGCAGGGAAAGGCTGTTGTGGGGGGAGCGGGGGGGGACCCAGGCTTGCAGGGGAGAGCAGTTGGTGGGAACTAGGCCTGCAGGGAAGGGCAGTTAGGGGTGACCAGGCCATCAGGGGAGGGCTGTTGGGAGGGACCAAGCCTGCAAGGGAGGGCAGTTGGGGGTGATCAAGCCTGTAGGGGAAGGCAGTTAGAGGTGACCAGGCCGGCAGAGGAGGGAAGTTGGGAGCAAACAGGCTGGCAGGGGAGCAATTAGGCATCAATCAGGCTGGCAGAGGAGTGGTTAAGGGGTGATCAGGCTAGCAGGCAGAAGCAGTTAGGGGCAATCAGGGAGGCAGGTAAGTGAGCAGTTTGGAGCCAGCAGTCCTGGATTGTGAGAAGGACCCTCGAGGGGTCCCAGATTGGAGAGGGTGCAAGGCTGGGCTGAGGGACATCCCCCACCTCCTATGCATGAATTTTATACACTGGGCCTCTAGTAATTTATAATGTTTAATTTTTCCATAAGTTAATTGATCATTGATATATCTTCTTTAGAAAACTCTTTATACTTTTTGCATATTTTTAATTGGGGTATTAATATTTTTATTGTTGAGTTGTAAAAGCTTTTTATATATTATAAATAAAAATTCCTTATCAGATATATGATTTGCAAATATTTTCTCCTATTCTGTGAGCTTTTTCTACTTTCTTAATAGAGTCTCTTATAACACAAAAGTTTTTAATTTGATGAATTTATTTATTTTTTGTTTTGTTGCTTGTGCTTTTGGTGTGTATCTAAGAAACCATTGCCTGACTCAACATCACAAAGATTTACTCCTATGTTTTCTTCTAAGAAATTTATGGTTTAGCTCTTAATAAGTGATGATCCACTTTGGATTATTTTTATGTGCAGTTTGGGATGGAGTCCAAATTTGTTATTTTGTGTTGATACAGACATTACATTTTAATTCTATATCTTACTAACTTGTTCTATGATATTGAACCTCAGTTTGCCATAAATCACCTTTTAGATGGCTTTCTACATAAGACTAGCCTAGAGTGATAAGAAACAAAACCCTAATGGAGAAGTATTTTAAGTGAGGAAGTGGTTAGCCCTCCCCTCATTGCCTGTAATCTGTAATTCATTTCCCCACTTTCAGACTTCTTTCCATTTTCTTATAACATTCTGCAATGCATCTAGCACTTGGTTGACTCAGTCAGTCATAACTGTGCAAATTAGTTCTGCCCTAAACCGCAGATATTCAATTCAAAAATTCAATATATTAAAACTTTGGGTATCAAAATATACCATTCAGTCCTGATCAATCACAAATGAAAAGATAGTCATGCTGCCCTCAGACAATGGTAGCCTGGATGAAAAGGAATGGCATATATACAAATAATAGAACAGAATGAATACAAACATGGGAGGGAAAGAGTGACTGAAGGGAGGGGATCAGAGCAAAGGCTTAGAACAGGGCCTGGAAGGGAAAGTCAAGGTCTGATGCCGACCAGATGAGAACCTTGTTGAGCTGAAGACCAGATGCCATCAACAGGGGGTGGTCCCTCCTCAGCCCCAGCCGCTCACATCCCCACAGAAAGGTGAACCCAGGAGTGATAAACTTTCTTTCATGAGAGGTTGGGACAAAAATCTAAACTTTATGTGTAATCCCTCAATTTTTAAAGTTGTCAAGTAGGTTGAGTTTTAAAATTCTACAGTGGGTTCTTCAAAAAGCTAAACATAGAGATACCATATAACCCAGCCAATCCATTCCTAGGTCTATACCCAAAAGAAATAAAAACAGGGACTTAAACATATACTTATATGCCAATGTTCATTGCAGCATTATTCACAATACTTGAAAGGAGGAAACCACCCAAGGGTCCATCAGTAGATAAATAGATAAACAAAACGTGGTATATCCATACCATGGAATATTATCTATATACTAGTGGCCCAATGCATAAATTTGTGCATATTGAAAGGAAATTAGAAGAAATATTTTAATACCGCTATTCACCCTTTCTCTATAATAGAAGTGTCAGAGATGAAAGAAAATTCATAAAATGTACCTGAAAATAATATATAAATTGATTAATAAACAATAATAGCATGATATAACAACAAATATTTCCATGAAATTGTTACTGTCATAATCTTCATTTATCATTAATTTTTCAAATATGCTGGGTTGCCCTAGTTGGTTTGACTCAATGGATAAAGTGTTGGCCTGCAGATGGAAGGTCCTGAGTTCGATTCCATTCAAGGGCACATGCTCAGGTTGTGAGCTCGATTCCCAGTAGGGAGTGTGCAAGAGGCAACCAATCAATGATTCACTCTCATCATTGATGTTTCTATCTCTATCTCCCTCTCCCTTCCTCTCTGAAATCAATAAAAATATATTAAATATGCTGGGTATTCTGGAAATTTTATATCATTTGGAAAAACTTTGCCTTTGCTACACCGAGTAAATTTTCCATCAGATGGTTTTTCATCAGAGAAATTTATGGATAAGCAAAATTGACATGTAACAGTCATTCCACCACAACTATGTTCAATAATGGCATCCTCATTTACTTCATTTTCACTATGAAGGCAGTTCCTAGCAGTATTGGTAGTATTTGTCAATGACTAATCTTCAGACATATTCTGTCAACGACGTCACTTTCTTTCAGCTTCAGAGGTATGTTGTGGCAATAGTTGGTCTTCAGACATATTCTGTCAACAATTTCAGCTTCAGACTATCAACAAAAATGTGACATTATGCGGTGCCCACAGCACTTTGCAGGCTGGGCTGGGCTGTGGGCTGCATTTTGCACTATGGCAGCATCAGCTGCAATTGGTGGGCTGTCACTTAGGGGTGGTGGCAGGGCCTGTGTCCCACTTGGGGGAAACCAAGTGTCGCTTTGTCAGCACCAGATCCACGGTGCTGTTTCTCTGTATATGTCACAGCAGCTCCTATGTTGAGCATCTGCCCCCTGGTGGTCAGTGTACATCATAGTGACCAGTCGGACAGTGGGAAGGACACAGCTTTTACATACAAGCTTATGCAAAAGCTAATATGCCAAGTGTCCAACCACTCAATCATTCACTATGATGCACACTGACCACCACGTGGCAGATGCTCCGCACTGGTAGGTTAGCTTGCTGCTGGGGTCCAGCCATTGGGGACTGGACAAGATGGGCCGGACATACCCTGGAACCCTCCTGCAGTCCCTCCCCAGCCCTAATCATGCACCGATGGGGTCCCTTGGCCTGGCCTGCACCCTCTTAAAATCCTGGATCCCTCAAGGGATGTCAGAGAGCCAATTTCAGCCTGATCCTCACAGACCAAGCTGAGGGACCCCACCGGTGCATGAATCTGTGCACTGAGCCTCTAGTTGAGCTATAAAAAGGAATGCGTATTGGTATAGGCTACAACATGGATACAACTTGAAAACATTATGATGTAAAGCAGATATAAATATTGCATAATTCCACTTATATATACTATCTAGAAGAGGCAAACTCATAGACAGTAAGTAGGTAAGAGGTTACCAGGGTCTGGGGAGTTATTCCTAATGGTTATCAAGTTTCTGTTTGGGATGATTAAAACATTTTAGAAATAGATAGTAGTGTTGGTTATACAAAGTTGTGAATATACTCAATATCACTAAAAATTGTACACTTAAATGGTTAAATTATAAATTTTATATTTTACCTCATCTAAAGTGGCTAAATAAAACTTGTCAGGGTTACGATGTGTGCTGGGGGCCACCAGTTTGGGACCTTGGGCTCCAAGTGATCAACACTGGACCCCACATGTGCATTGAGCAAGGTCGGTGATAATGCAAAGGTCTAAACTAGACACCAATATGGGGGCAAAGCAGCGATAAAATTAAAAATATGTATCCCTTATCCTCAAGGAGATTAAAGGCTAGAAATAGACCTAATAGTAGTTATATGACAGGGTTTCAGGAGGCTCCCAAAATGTGCTTTGAGAAAGTCAGAATAGAAATCACCCCTGGTTGTGATCATGAAGGTGATGAACTTGAACTGCCCTTGAAGGTGAGGTAGGAAGATGAGGCTACTTTAGGAGAAGAAACAGCAAAGGAAAGATCTGGAAGATGTATTTTAGTATGGAATCCAGTTTGGCTGGAGAAGAATACAAGTAGGGAGGTATCTGGAAAGGTGGCGGAGGTAGGGGGAGCAGGACCAGGTGCCATGTTGCCAAATAAAGTATTTCCCACTTAATTTTGAGCAGAAGAATGAAGTTCTCAAAGCTGTCCCTAAGGCTTATTAGCTAGGCAGCAGTGTCTAAAATGCGCTGGAAGAGGAGACAGAAGCTCCTGCACAGCTAGGTGAATGTTAAGGTAGGTCTGGGCCTGAACAGAAGCCATGAGATGGGTATAGTGGGGAGGGTGGGGTGAAAAGGGGGCTCTTGGCAGGAGTAATAGATCAATTGATTGACGCTGATAGTGGGAGGGGAGAGAGAGTGTCAGAATGGGGTAGAAGGTGGTGGCTACATTTTTCAGGGTGCTGATGATTTTCAATTCATATAGCCATGAAGATGAAGAGAGCTGTATGTTGAGGGAAATGTCTTTTTTACATCATTTTGATTTGTGGTTTTGGTCTTTTTAAGGTTAAGAGAAAGGAAGAGTAGAATTGGTAGCAGGGGGATACTGGAGATTAAAGAGAGAAAGAAAAGTGAATTGATGGAGCAGAAGATCAGAGAGGGAGTTGAGTAGAGAGACTTAATAGAAGGTTATGATGATGCAGGCAGAAGAAAGGGGAGAAGAGTAGGAGAACGTAGAGAGTCAGTTTTTTAGAGAGGAAGGAAGATGGCTTCATACTTAAGAAATGAAGTTTCTACTTTAAGAGAGGGGCCAGGAGTGACTCTGATGGCTCAACAATGGCACATCTATTGCGGAATGCGACACTGGAAGCCAACAGAGGAAGAATTAAGATGAGGCTGGAGAGCACTAACATAGCAAACCCACCCTGTGGCCCAGCCACCGCTTGGCGCTCTAGGCGGGGAGAGTTAAAAAACCTGTGGCAGGTAGTTTCTAAGTATGCTCAGGATTAGTGTGATCAAAATCCAATGAGTGAGGCATTCTTGGATCATAGAAGGCACATCTTTGAAATGGTCAATCATGGGGGTTTCTGAGTTTTTCAGGAAAACAAGAGAAGATGGCCTTGGAGTGGCTGGGAAAATGAGATCTAAGGCTTCAAGGTCATGATGAGTGGAAGTGGGAAGGAAGGAAGGAGGGAAAGAAGAAAGCATGAAATGAAGGAAGGAAGAAAGAGAGAGAAGGGTGGGGAGAGAGAAAGAGGTTGTAACCCCTTGGGCCAAATATGAAGATATAGGGGCACTAGTGCTCATGTGAAGAAGGACTTTCAAACCTGTGTCCAGGCTCAGTTGGAGCAAGTGGCTGGCCATTGATTAGTGATGTCTGGCAAAGAAGAGGCGCGCCATCAATCCTGTGGAATGTGGTCAGAGAGATTTTGAGTTGAAAAGACTGGAGGAGGAGCAGTCCCATATGATGATGAAGTCCAATAAGCCAAATTGTCCACATAGGACTGAAATGTCCTACAAAGGGAGGTACCATAGTGAAGGAGGTCCAGAAAACTAGATGGGGGATGCGTGGGTGGTCAGTAACATGGATGTCCAACGCTTTGGCACTGATGGCAGTAAAAGGGCTGGGACACTATCAGTTCAGTACTAAACTCATCAAGGGAAGAGTCCTCCAAGTCAGTAGATGTGATGATAGGTGGGGTATCAAAATCCAGGACCTATAGGAGAAGAGGGTACTGAATACCGGGGATGGAACACGAATTTGTTTCAATACTAAACTCTAATCCTCAAGGGCAGGGCCTCTCCTTCTCTTTGTATCTACAGACTTAGCAGAGAGCTCAACACACAGCAGGTTCTCAATAATTATTTGTGTAATGAAGGGGAGCATCTCTAGGAGCAAGGAGTACTCCATTCCTTCTCCTGCCTCACAAGTCAGGGTCCTGACAAGAAAAGGAGCCAGTGTGAAGGGAAGTGGCACAGTCAGGAGAAAGTGAGGAGAATGCTAGCAGGACCTGGTTTGGGAAGGTGTGGGCGGAGGCGGAGGAGTGGCGTCGTGAGGGACTGCAGAGAGAGCCTGCTCCTAGGACTTAGGATAAATTCCAGGTGATAAATACCCGCTCTATGGAATAGCATGTAGATGACTCAGGGAAACCCTTTCCCCCTTTAATAAAACAATTCAGAGCACAGATCCTTCTGAGGGTGGATTGTCTCCTCTCTTATCTAAAAGAAGTTTCTGGAAAAGAGAGCAGCCTGGGAGAAATCAAACACAGGTCAGGGGTCTAATTTCAACTGTGCTAACCAAGTCTGTGCCTTTTGTAATAAATGCTGAATGTCTTTATTCATTCATTCATTCATTCATTCATGCCTGTGTCTCAGTGTCCTCACTTTACCATGGGCTTAAATCTCTGTCTTACCCATTTCACAGAACTGCTCTGATGATAAAAATGAAAGCTACCTCAAATCATTTCACATTTAATTTAAGTGCTCTAGATATCCCATCAAAATGAAGTTTAAATAACTACCTCCTGTGCTTTCAAATGTTGTGTAGCACATTTGAAATAAGTGGGCCATCCGCTCAGGATCAGAATAAGCCATGATCCGGGGTCATGGTGATATTTATTACAGGGCTAACCCTCGCACAAAAGTGAAGTATGGCTCGCACCCAGCCTCCTGTTTTCCACCTCACGCAGGCTGTAACCCACACAGCCCCAGCTTGGTCTCAGCTCGCGGGTTTCGGAAATAAATGTGTTGGATGCTTTGTTACTAAAGCTGCATGCCCCTCAGAACATGTGTGTTGTGCAGCCACGAGGAAGGGGAAATAGAAATTTCTAACGCGGTAAATTACCACTCACCCAGACAAGCTATGCCACTCTAGACAAGCCAGGGAGCGTGGCTCTGCCCGCATTTCTCTAACCCATCCTGGGACGATGCTGGTGACAGGCCCAGGCGGAGCTAGAAGCAAGAGCTCCAACTGTGAGAGAGAAACAGGGGCATGTCGGATTTAACTTGAGTAGACCCCAAGAACTCAATGTTGGGAAAGAAGCAAAAGACAATGAGTTGCTCCATGAATAAAGCAGCAAGAGCTGGGCGCTGGCGAGGGAATGAGACGCTGGGCTGAAGGAGACCGTGGGACCTGGGCTGTCTCTGGTGAACCTGATGAAGAAGGATCCATTTGTAAGCCTAATTCGGCGTTAGGTGATCTTTAACCTCATGATTCTGCTGTGTGTCATGGGGGGACAGATATGGTGACCTCTGAGCCTGGAGGCACACTAGGGGGACAGTGTTGAGAACACTGGTATATCCTCTCCAGCAGGGCTAGTGATAGGCGAGGACCAACCAAGAGATTTGGATACACCTGGTTGGACACTATCCTGAGAAGAAAAAATCCAACAGCTGTAATTTCTTAAATATAATTCTGCCTGAGCAAGGAGAGAGAGAGAAATACACAAAGAAAAGAGTGGGACAAAGAAAGAGAAGAGAATGCCAAGTGGATTAACAGGTGCCGAATCTAACAACGAGGGATTCTGGAAAGATGGATGTAGGAGCACTGCTCAGCTCAATGGGGTAGGTAGGCCCCAAATTTAGATAGGCCCCTAAAACGATCACTGTCTTCCAAATATCAGGATTCCCTTCCTCGCCAAATGTCGCTAGAGCTTAGTGCAGATGGAGCAGGAAGCCGTTCCAGAAGGGACGGGCCACAGCAGGCACCCTCTCCTCGTGGCACTGCCCCCCGCATCCTCTGCTGGCAGCGCAGTGGGGAGGAAGCTGCAGGAGGCCTGACTCACCCTGTCCTCAGCCACTCCGATCACAGGTGGGCAGGCCTGCACACGATGAGTCACCGAGAACTGCGAATGCTATTCTGAGCTCTGCCGAGGACACGGATGCTCTTGTTGGCACCCTTCACAGTTCCTCTCCGCTCTCGTCTGGCTGTCAGGAGACAAGTAGGAATGGAGTATCTGAGCTTTCTTAGCCCGAGACAGGAACTATGTAACTCTTTCTATTCCTTCTGCCTCCCTTCTCGGTTCCTGGAAATCACTGATAGGAACTTGAAACGGAGAGCCACCTCCTTCAGGCCCAGTTGTGGTGGCCTGGCTAAGCAGGCATTTCAGGGAAGGGCTAGGGAGGGCAGGGCATACCTGTGGAATTTCCCAAATGAATCACCTGACTATTTATTTTGACTGAAAGTACCTAAGAAGTAAGTTTCAGATTCTACAGGGGGAATCAGACTGGTACCCAGAGCTCTGCACTCAGGTTGATTTCTCTATCTACCCAGGTCCCAGGGAGCCCATGATAACTCACGGCCATGCTGACCCTGTAAAGTAAGCATTTCAAACTCAAAGGCAAACACCGCCCAAATAAACAAGGCATGCGGCCCACAGGCTTCGAGTGTGACATGCTTGCTGTAAAAAGTAACTGTGCTGTGTGTGTAGTGAAATCAACCAGGCATTTACATAAGAATGTGTCTTTGTAGACCGGCCAGAATGCAGTTGGTTGAGCAAGGTCCTGTGCACCAAAGGGTTGCCAGTCAGGCAGATGTCTGGGTTGCGGGTTTAATCTGGATCAGGGCATGTGCAAAAGGCGACAATTGACTTACTCTCTCTCTCTCTCCGTCCCTTCCTCTCTCTAAGCATGTCCTCAGGTGAGGAAAAAATAATGATTAAATAAATAGAAAGAATGTGCCTTGGTAATATCATCATACTTCTCTATGTTAAGTTACAAGAGGCTCCACAGGGGCCTTCAGCTGTCCTTCATCCTCACGGTCTGTCTCACAGACCCTTGGGAATGGGCACTTGGAAAAACAAACTCATGATTCAGGAAGATGAGAAACATAGAACATCCCATTGACTAATATTTACTAAATGCAAGGAAGGCATTGGGGGGTTTACAGAGATAAAGGAGCACCCTCAGGAGGATTAAATCTAGCAGAAGAGGTAAGGTACACAGATCATTTTAAGTCAGCATAAAGTCCTACAGAACCTGGAAAAGGAGAACTACCTGGTTTGATGAAAATCAGACAGAATTCATGAACTCTGCCTTGAAAAACAAGTATAGTTTCTACAAGGGAAGACACGGAGGTGATACCAAAGGTACAGAAAAGTCTAATTTTTCTACAAGAATGCAGGGAGATAAAACTGGAGAGGCACCTTGGGTTTGGACATGCAGTACCTTAAATGGCAAGCTTGGACTTGATCTAGTGCAGTGGTTGGCAAACTCATTAGTCAACAGAGCCAAATATTAATAGTACAAGGATTGAAATTTCTTTTGAGAGTCAAATTTTTAAAATTAAACTTCTTCTAATGCCACTTCTTCAAAATAGACTCGTCCAGGCCATGGTATTTTGTGGAAGAGCCACACTCAAGGAGCCAAAGAGCCGCATGTGGCTTGCGAGCCGCAGTTTGCCGACCACGGGTCCAGTGGATATGGGGAACTCATTGAAGAACCTCAGCCAGGTGAGGTCGTGATCAAATCAGTCTCCACAAACTCAGTCTGGCAGTTGCCTGCAGGATGAATCAAAAAGGAAGGAAGTCAGAGGTACAGAACTTGTGCTTTATTTCAGATGGAAGTAAGGAAGCCTGAACAAAGGCGGTAACCGTGGGACAGAAGAGGTTATGGACAGGACTAAACTGAGCCTGAACTTTCTCTGTATGTGAGGAAATGAGGGTGAGAGAGAAAGACATCAAGACAACTGGAACACGAGAAACCATCAGAGATATGTGTGGGGTTTTTTCAACTAGAAAAAAAATGATTTTAAGCTGGTTTGACTGAGAAAATGACAGTGTTAGTAAGAGGCCTGTGGACATGAGGAGGTACATGAGGCCCATGGATTTGGAGGATGGCTCTCCCTGTGGGCACTGAGAGGCTCAGAACACAATAAAAATACAAGTGAGGTCAGGGTAGAGAGAGCTCTGGAAGTTATCACACAGAGGTAACGGTGGGAACTGTGGGGCACAGCAAAGAAAAGTATTCTGAAGATGGAACTAACAAAATGAAGACCTATACTGACAGAATGGAAGAAACAGAAACAAAATGAGGAGAAATTTTTTAAAAAGGGTATTTTTTGAGTCTCAATCATATTCTTATGCACAGAGATTTTCATACATTACCTGTGAAATATTTTCCCCTTTACAGATTAAAAAAAACCTGAATATCATGTTAGTCTACCAAACAACCCAGATGCCCACATCAGAAACTTGAAAGTCATTCTCTCCAAATCCATCTTTTTCACCTTAGTCAGGTATAACATGCCTTGTTAATTCTACCTTCAAATCTTCCTTGACCTATGCCCTCCTACCAACCTTACTTTAGGCCTTCAATTCTCCCCTGCTTTGGTAATAACCTCCTGTCTCCAGGTCTCCCCATTCATGGTCTCACCCATCACCAACCCAATCTCCTTCCCTACCACTCAGGTGTTCTAACACAAATCTGGTCCTCACAAAGCCTGCAGAAGGTGCAAGGCCCTTGGTAAGATGCTCCACTAACTCTCTGGGGTCACCTCAGGCCCCTTACTTGCAAGCACCCCACATTCCAGTCCCACCTTCCCGGTGACTTACCTGTAGTTTGCAGAATCCAGCCACCTTCCCATCTCTGACAGTTGTGTAACAGTGATTCAAGCCCCAAATCCTCAGGTTGCACTAATCTTTCCAGGGGCCCACTTGCTGTCCTCCTCACTGCCTGGCCATTCTCCCATCATAGCACTTATCATACCACAGCATTAATCCCACCTGACAATCTCTCTACTGACCCTTAGTAGTTTGGGGGAAGGGGTTTTCTTTTACATACCGGTGTCTAGCACACAATATTTTTTTTATAGAATTCATAAAACAATCAATTCAGACCCCAGTCTGATTCTGAGGTCCACATTCTACTTATAAAGCCAGAGAGTAGAAAAGAAAAAAAGAAAGGATAGTGTAGGATGACAAAAAGGCAAGAGGCCATCTATGAAAAACCCACAGCTAACATCATACTTAATGAAGAAGACTAGATGCATTCTTCCTAAGATCAGGAGCAAGAAGTGGCCACTCTCACCACTTCTATTCAACCCTAACCAGGCAAATTAGACAAGAAAAAGAAATAATGGCATCCCAATTGGAAAGGAAGAAGTAAACTTTCTCTAGTCCCAGGTAATGTAATCTCACATATTAAAAATCCTAAGGATTCCATAAAGAAATTATTAGAACAAAAAATAAGTTCAGCTAGGTTGCAGGATATAAGATCAATACACAAGAATCAATTGTATCTCAGTATACTAAGCAATGAACAAGATGAAATTAAGCAAGTAATTCTATTCCCAATAGCATCAAAATGAAAAAAAATATTTAGAAATAAATATAACAAAAGAAGTGCAAGACTTGCACACTGAAAATTATGAAACATCACTTGAAAGAAATTAAAGGAGACCTAAATAAGTGGAAATATATCCCATATCCATGGGCTGGAAGATTTAATATTGTTAGGATGGCAATACTTTCCAAATTGATCACAGAATCAACATAATCCCTTTCAAAATTCCAGCTGCCATTTTTTCCCCTTTTGGCAGATATTAACAAACTAATTCTAAAATTCATCTGGAAATGCAAGGGACCCAGATCACCAAATCAAAATTGAAAAAAAAGAAAAAAAAGAACAAAGTTGGAGGACTTTGCATATGTCTTCATTTCAAAACTTGTTACAGAACTACAGTAATCAAGACTATGTGGTACTGGCATAAGGACAGGCATATAGATCCATATGGATGAATAGATCAATGGAACAGAATTGAGATTTCAGAAATAAATTCTTACATTTATGGCCAGTTAATCTTTGACAAGAATGCCAGAAAATTCAATGGGGAATGAACTGTCTTTTCAACCAATGATGCTGGGACAACTGGATAGCCACATGTAAAAGAATGAACGTGGACTCCCACCTGATCTGCCTTACAAAAACTAACTCAAAATGAATCATGTACCTAAAGGTAAGGGCTAAAACAACAAAACTCTTAGAAAACTTAGCAGTAAATCTTCATGGCCTTGGACTAGGTAAAGATATCTTATAAAGTCCATATTATACCACTTCAGTTTTACAAAAGACCTACATTAGTACCTGTTTCCCTAACCAAAAGAAATCCAAACAGGGTTTTTATGAAAACCGCTACCGTACCAATGTCTTTGTTATAAGCGAAGTGGCCTACCATGAATTTAAGGAAAGCAGGGGATACCTGTATACCCAAGAGACCTGAACACATATATCTACACAAAAACCTGTATACCGAGACATATAATAGCATTATTCATGCTAGCCAAAAAGTAGGAATAGCCTGAATGTCCACCAACTAATAAATGAATAAACCAAGTGTGGTTTGCATACTACGATATAATTCAGTCATAAAAGGAATGAAGACATGTTCCTTGTTGCTACAATATAAATAAACCTTTGTCTCAATTGGGCCTGCAGGATTTTCGTTTATGAAGGTGGCTGAGTGATGACACAGAATGGGTCATACCATTTGAAGGTCTTTGTTACTTAAAGTCCCTTAGAGGATGGCACATCACCACCACATGAAGCCGTGTGGGAAGCTCCAGTTTGGTCAGGAGGCAGAAGGAGCAAGCCAGAGCCTGCACAATTTTCTGAAGGAAAGGCGAGGCGGGACAGAGTAAACGGCTTAGGACCAGCTGGTCTGAATTATTCTGGCAGGCTTTGGGAAGGGGTTGTCCCTAGGGTCTGGTACCTGGCCTGGGGTTAATTCAGGGCAGGGAAAACACCTGATGGGTGTGTGACAGTTTGAGAAAGGAGGTGGCTGTTTTAGGGTATGGGCTCTGGACTAAGCCATTTGCATATGAAAAGTGTGCTCCAGGGTTAACCCTTAACTGTCTCTAAGACTTGGATAGCCCTGGAAGTAGTTTCTGCCCTTGAATCAAGGAGGCCACAAATGCTGGAGCATTAGGAATAGAGAAAATTTTAAAATATAGTTAACACAGTTAGCCCTCTGATGAATGGATGCCAAAACAGACAAATACAGAATCTAAGAAAACCCAGTTAGAACAGCCTTGACAACATTATGCTAGTGAAAGAGGCCAATCACAAATGACAACATAGTATGATTCATTTATATAAAACTAGTGACCCAGTGCACAGATTCATGCACATTAAAGGGATATTAATTAGAAGGTGGGTAGTGGGCAGGACTGGGCAAGACGGGCCTGACACATCATGGAGCCAACCTCCTGAGGTCCCACCCCATGTCTGTGGAGTGAGCAGGGTCCCTCCAGCAGGTGGGGTCCCTAGGTCTGGCCTGTGGGGATTGTGCCAAAACTAGCTCTCCAAAATCCCCTGAGGGGTCCCAAAGTGCGAGAAGGCACTCTGCAAAGTTGCTGTCGTAGAGAGTGTAGAACACAAATGCAAGTGTGCAGTAAACCAGATTCAGGGCCAACAATGCCCCAGCAACAACATAACTCATGGCCAAAGGTGGACTCGCACAGCCCCACAAGGAATAGGGTTCCCTCCTTTCTGGTTTCAGGGTGCGTCAACTGAGAACCACTGCTGCCAAGTCAGTGCAGCTTGGCAGCTCCTGCATTGAGCATCTGCCTCCTAGTGAGCAGTGTGTGTCATAGCGACTGGTTGGACAGTTGGACACTTAGCATATTAGCCTTTTATTTATATACTAAGGGGCCTAGTGCACAAAATTCGTGCACTGGGGGTGGGAGGTCCCTCAGCCCAACCTGCCCTCTCTCACATACTGGGAGCCCTCAGGGGATGTCCTACTGATGGCTCACCCCCAGCCTGTCCAACAATGAAAGCCTCTGGCAGAATCTTTTGTCCTTGGACAGGGCACCTCAGCCAGGGGACCCTAGCTATCTGTTGCCCTGCAATACAGCTGACCTCCGGTTGTCCCCGACCCTGCCCTAGCCCCAGCCCAAGCCCGCTCCAAGGCCAGGGGGGAGGGGAAGAGCCCGTTCCCTCCCTCGGTGCAGCCCCAGCCAGGGATGCAGACACAGCGCTCATGGCCCCAGCTGGCCAGCACCACCCATTCCCTCCCTCAGCCAAGCTGGCCCTTGCCGCCGTTCCCTCCCTCTGCGCGGCCCCAGCTGGGGGCACCGACACTGCGCTTGCAGCCCCAGCCAGGCCTGGTCTCTCAGTGGCTGCAGCCATCTTGGTTGTGGTTTATTTTCTCAGGCTTGGCTTGTGGGCATGGCTTGTGGGCGTAACGGAGGTACGGACAATTTGCATGTTACTCTTTTTTTACTCTCTTATATATATATATATATCTCCAGAATAGGCAAATCCATAGGTACAGGATATAAACCAGTAGTTGCCTGGAGCTGGGGAGAGAGGAGAATGGAGAGACTACAGATGGGTGTGGGATTTCTTTGGGTTGGGGGGGTGGTGAAAATGTTCTTGACAGTAGTGATAGGTGCTGACCTCTATGAATATCCCTAACACCACTGCACTCTTTAATTGGGTAACTTGTACAGCATGTGCACATTATACCTCAATAAAGTGGTAATGTTACAAAGAAAAAAAAAAGACAAGGGGAGCTCTAGCTGGGTTGGGTCAATAGATAGAGCATCGGCCTACGGACTGAAGAGTCCTGGATTCAATTCCGGTAAAGGGCACATACATAAGTTGTAGGCTCAATCCCCAGCCCTGGGGGGGACAGTCTCTCTTTAATTGTAGGATGGTGTTACCACTACCAGTTAAGGAGAAACCAGAAAGTGTAAGGATTATGGCAAAGTTGAGGACTGGTAGTCCAATAATAAGAGAGAGCTACTTAATGAGTAAGAATTTAAATATGCTTTGATGCCAAAGGTCATTCAAAAAAGCATTTCAAGCAGTTTATTAAACAAAGACCACTTGGAAAGTTATGTGGGCAGTGGGGTTTGTAGGGGCTGGGGTGAGGAAATGAACAATATTAAATTGGGCTGCCTATAGATATCTGATATGCAGGCAATTTAAGATTAGAAAATGATAAACAAATTTAGGCTAGAGATAAATATTTGATAGCTACCTGTAGGTTTTGGGGAAACTTAAGAAGTGAACTTTCTGAAGGAAGTATTGGCAGTAGAACATGAGCGAAGTTCCACTTCCACTTACTAGCCACTCTCTAAGGGGATTTTTCAAAAATGATCAGAAAATAGTACTGACTTTCTAGAGTTTTGTAGATGGGCTGAAGATAGGCTGAAAATAGACTATGAATAAGAATCTCAGAAACACAGAGGATGAAACAATTTCATTTGGAGAGTTTTCTTGGGATTGAAAACTAGAAGGAAAGGAGGGAATTAAATTGGAGAGAAAAGTAGACTTTAAAGAATGAGAAGATAGTCAACAATTTCAATGGTAAAGAACAAGTCTGTCAGATTTGATCAGAAATCAATAGCTGGGGGAATAGTTTCAATCAATTTCAAATGCTGGCCCACTGGCATGGCTCAGTGGTTGAATGTTCCTATGAACCAGGAGGTCATGGTTCGATTCCCAGTCAGGGCGCATGCCCCAGTTGTGGGCTTGGCCTCCGGTAGGGGGCATGCAGGAGGCAGCTGATCAATTATTCTTTCTCATCATTGATGTTTCTTTCTCTCTCTCTCTCTCTCTCTCTCTCTCTCTCTCTTCCTCCATGAAATCAAATCAATAAAAATATTTTGTTTTAAATTTTAAACACTGAAAGAGAGAGGCTAAAATTATCTTCAAATACACCAAAAGAAAAATATATACGGAGAGTTTCACTCTGTAGGAGCACAAATTTCCTAACCATCAGAACTATTCCCATGGAATGGCCCCACAAAGGAGAGTGTGCTGTGTCTCTGGAAGAGTCCACTTCCCAGTGCAGGCCCAGGCCATGACTGGCTGCTAGGATGACACAGAGGAATCCACATACTGGGGAGGAAGAAGGAGGAGCTCCCTTGAGCTCTAACCTCCGTAATTCATAATTCAAAGGTGGGGTCCAGATTAGGGAAGGAATAGTTGGTGAATGAAACAAGGTTTTCAGGGGTGATCATCCAGGTTTAGACCATTGGGATTTGCATGGGTAGACTTCAGGGTTCTGGGCAGATCATCCGGTTTTCACAGTACACATCCAGGTTTGCAGGGGTGGGTCATACAGGAATGGTACCAGCCAGGCATGAGATAAACATCTGATAGTTACCTGTATGTTTGGGGGATGGTTGAAGGTGTCAATTGAGGAGCCTGCGGAGTTTAAAGAATAAAAAAAAAGGCCTTGGCCAGTTTGACTCAATGGTTGGAGAGAGATGGCCCAAGGGTCATCGGTTGGGTTCCCAGTCAAGGGCACACACCTCAGTTGCAGATTCTCCAGCTCTTGCAGGGGCACATGCAGCAGGCCAGCCGATCCATGCATCTCTCTCACATCAATGTTCCTCTTTCTCTCTCTTCCCCTGCCCCTTTCCTTCCACTGTCTCTGGAACTTAGTGGGAAAAAATATCCTCAGGTGAAAATGGAAAAAAAAAAAAACTGAAAAAAACACAAAACGGTGGAAAGAAGCTAATCAAAGCAAGTGGGTTTTAGAGTGAAGTTAATTCCTCTAAGAAACAGAGAACTGTCCAAGTGGAGAAGCTCCAGATAATCTTGATGTTTCGGTAAAACAGGCTGTCTTCAGTCCTCAGATGATAGGAGACTGGGGCAGGAGGGACTGAGAACTTAGAGAACAACTAGCCAGGAGGGTTTCAAAACGGATATAAAGTAATAATGAAATAAAGAACATGCAGTGGGTGCTAAAAAGTACAGAAGGCGCAGTCTTTGCAACTTTGTCTCCCCCTGCTGAGTCAAGAGGTACATGTGGCCAGAGATACGGAAAAAGGTGTAATAGGGAGCTGTTTCTATGTGGGGCAGGAGGAGGAAAACATAAATGTTGACTTAAAATCTTATAAATTAGAATCACAGACTGTGCCAAAGCCACACTGCAGGTGTGTGTGTGTGTGTGTGTGTGTGTGTGTGTGTGTGTGTGTGTGTATTGGGCAGGGACCAGGGGTGGGGACAGTATACTTGGGGAAGAGGGGCAGCTTTGGTCTTGTTTTAACTTAGTGAGGAAACTGTCCTTCAGTCATGACACAGGCTTGTTTCTCAAAAGTCCTGTTAAGTGACAATCCGGGTGATCATGCGGCACTTACATGTCCTCCAAGAGCTGGTTCACAGAATCGTCTTCTATGCGGACCCACCTAGTGTGAACAGTGATCAGACTATTTCATGTCTATGGGGGACCTGGGGAAGGAGCTCCCTGCTGCTCCCCCTCCCAGCTCCCCTCCTGGCTCCACAGGGGTTGTTCTTTATTTGATAAGCCCTTGAACATCTTCATTCCGTGAAACAAAGGTATGTCACGTATGCTATTCATTAGGTACAATTTTTTAATGGAAATCAAGTGCAAAACTTTTTGATTCATGAAACTTCCTAGGGTGAGGCTAGGAAAGCAAACAAAACGCTAAATAAATCAGCAAATGCACACACACACACACACACACACAAAACCTGGGCCTATGATATCCTGATGTCACTTTGTAGGGCATGATAATAACTATTAAAGAAGGTGAAGGCCTTTGAAGTCCTCAGATGAAAGGTTTTACCTAAATACAATTATCCCATTAAAATCCACAACAACATTCCCATCACACAGGGTGGCCCTTTTATAAGCATTTCGCTGATGATGAAGTTATGAGATGACAACTTTCTTGTGATAAAGGGGGTTTAAAATAGTCTCAAGTGATTTTGTTACTTCTTATCTAATTTCTAAAAGGGCAAACGGAAAAAAAGTTTCTTTAATTAGCGGGCAACAGCAGGCAGTAAAAAGCTGACTAATGGCATCTTAGAGCCTCATTCAAAGCAAATGAAACATTCATTAGAAGGATGGGGAAGAGCAGGATCTTGGTAACAAGGAACAAGTCAGACTTGGCAAAGGTGGGATCCACCCTATCGAGGGGCCCGGGAGGAAGAAAGAGATTACACAGTGCCCTCCTCCTGAGCTTCAGACGGAAGGACTGGGAAAAGAGGAAAGAAGTGTTTTCTAAAAAGCAAACCTGGAGCAGAAGGCACTGCAGAGACGCTAAGGTGGGGGTCCAGGGCGGCTCTGACGGGCTCTGTTGGCGCTTGGTCCAGCAACAGGTGCGGGGGCTGGGGGCGGCTGACCTGCAAATCCTCACAGGGTCAGGCAGGCCTGATCATCCTCCAGGAAAACTGGCCCTCAGAAGAGCGGAGAGCCGTTGCACGGTTGATAGCTTGGAAGTAAACCTAGGATAAGATTAAGTTAAATGAAACGAGGCCATGTGGCATAAGGAAAAAAGCACTGGCATTAAATCGAAAGGCCTGGGTTGTGACTCAGTCCTTGTTCTGTCACTTGTCAGATTGTGTGACCCTGGGAAGACCCCGTAAGCTCTCTGAGCCTGTTCTCACATCCAGGGAACAGAACCAGCTGCCCTGCCTACCTTACAAAGACGTAGTGGGATAGAGTAGTGAATGGGATGGCGTTTTAAGAGAAGTGTGTGCGTATGAACTACTGCATCCAGTGCTGATGGGAAGACCATACCACTGGTGGTCAGGTACAGAATTCCTTCTCATGTATTAGACTTGAGATATATGTACATACATACGTATGTGCGTGTGCACATACTTATATACTGAGGTGGTACTTGTATACATAAAGTTACATAACATACGTATAACATGTAGTCACATGAGTTACCTATAATAATACATAGGCATATAAAATCACTTAAGTGATTTGTATCATTGCATATATAAACAGCTGCATTTCACATTTAATCTGGTTTACTCTGGATATATGCTAAAACAAACTTGGTCACCAGAAATGCTCAGGGCATTTCGGGAAAAGCACAAGGAAGACGACCCTAAAGCTAAAGGTCCAGAGGCCACATGAGAAAGTAAGGCTGCTGTCTTGATGAAACAGCTACAGTGTCCTTGGACATGGAACTGACCCTTGGATGCTCACAACTTAACTGAGGAATGGCAATGTACCCAGAAACAACCTGAGAACAAAATAAGGCAGGAAAATCAGTCAGCCTGGGGCAGACTGTGTGTTCTACCTGGAACGGCTCTGAGACGGTGCAGAGGGAATAAAGATGGCAGCCTGAGCCTCGGACAGCGGGGTAACGGGCCATTGGCTGCACCAGGAGGCTGAGTCCTGCGTTATGTAAGGCCAAGGGTCATCTGTAGAGTCAGGGAGTCACAGCCCGCTTTTCCCACCCTCCGCTCTCTCGATTTCTTTTCACCTTTTCCAGCATGATGAACATTTATTTACTCAGGATCTATCACACAAGGAACTAGGGGCTGGAGAAAAGAGCAACATGGTCCCTGGGGAGTTAGATATAAAAATAGGGAAGAAAGAAACAGCTAAGCCCAAACAAGTAATATTGCTACTGCTACCAAAGCAATGTGAGACAGTGGAGGCCACGTGGGGAGGAAAACCTGCTGTTTGATGAAACAGCTAATAAGTGGGGGGCTAATAAGGCTGGCTGGGAAAGGTTTCTTGGATTAGATGAGCTTGGCCAAGCCTTGAAGGAAAATTAAGATTCAGAAAGCTGAGCATTAAAAGGGGTATCATAGACAAGAAGGTGTGCACCACAATGTGAATATAATTACAGTACTGGACCATACACTTAAAATGGTTAAGATGGTAAATTTTATATATGTTTTACCACAATTATTTTTTCAATTTTTAAAATAACAGGTGCTTTCTAAAAAATAAAAATAAAAAATTAAAGACAAAAAGATATGCCCAGCTGGTATGGCTCAATGGATTGAGTGTCTTTCCATGAGCCAAGAGGTCTCGAATTCCATCCCGCTCAGGGCACATGCCCAGGTTACAGGCTCAGTTCCCAGTAGGAAGCATGCAGGAGGCAGCTGATTGATGTGTCTCTCTCGTCAATGTTTCTCTCCCCCGCCCTTCCTCTCTGAAGTCAATTTTTTTTTTTTTTAATAAACGACAAGATATGAAAACAAGCTGCCATTAGTAGCAAGTAATAAGCTGACTGGTCTGATTTTGTAGCGGGTTTGTGTAGCAGCAATGGGAAATTCAGTAAAGTAGATGGAAGCTAGATGGAAAAACCTTATGCCAGGCGGTATTTAACAAGCGGATGCTATACCTCTTTAGTGGTTTCTTACAATTGAGCAGAGCTAATGGCAGATTATGAAAACAGCTCAACAGAAAAGTTGGTAACACCCACCGTAGGAAGGAAACTAGCAGAGGGTGAGCGGAGAAGAGAAAAGGGGGGAGGTAAGAAGTTTCAATAAAGTGAAAGACCACAGAAGTCAAAGGGGGAAAGTAGAGTGTCAAGTACAAGAGCAGGATTAAGATAAGGAAATGTCCAAAAAAGATCTCTAGCCCAGCTAGTGTGGCTCAGAGGTTGATCATTGACCTATGAATCAGAAGGTCTCAGTTCCATTCCAGGTCAGGACACATAGCCAAGTTGTGGGTTTAGTCTCCAGTGGAGGGTGTGCAGGAGGCAGCCAATCAATGATTCTCATCATTGATGTTTCTCTCTCCCTCTCCCTTCCTCTCTAAAAATATCTTTAAATTCTATGACCTTCAGATGCACAGTTGCTGTCAGTCTCTGTGAGATGATGAAATAAGATTAAGGATAAGATGTCCAAATTGAAGAGCAAAGAGAAGGGCTGTTGATAATTATGTCAGAAGATCAGGCAGAAGCCAGGACATCCCGGGCAAACAGATATAGTTATACTACAGCCAGGGAGGCAGCAGACACCAACTTGAAGGATTTGGTCGTGAAAAGATAAACAGGACGTGAGTCAGAAGAACTAGAAGAGATAAGAGAAGGCTTCATCAGTCCTTTTTGTGGGAGGCAAGTAGGACTTCTGGAGGTTGTAAAGGAGAAGGGAAGGAGTAGATGGGAGCATCTCGCATCCTTCATCCACCACATGAAGGGATGCAGACATCTCTTGCATCAATGTTCACTGTGGGGCTCTGGTCCTCCAAGCAGCAGGAAGGAACTGAATAAGCAGGAAGGGAAAGAGGCCTTTCTTCCTTTGAAACTACATGGAAAGAGAAAATGTAGAAAAGGCAGGCCAGAGCATTTACTTCAACCTAGTAAACATCAGAGAGCAAGCTGCCAGCGAAGAATACATTTCCATTTCCAAATCAGCCTATGGCCTCTTCTTCATGGTAAAAACAGTCAGAAAGTGAATGTACCTCTTGGGAGTTCTTTAACACTAATCCCTATGTAGATGGTCAGAACTAGAACAATAAGGAAATATATCCATAGTGCAACGTATAATGTCTTTCAGCGCTGAGCAGTTATTTGTAATTTCATTTCAGGAGCGTTTAAGTTTAAACTTGGCAAGAAAACAACAGTTGGTGTTGGGTTAGACAGATGTGACCATACCTGGAGAGGCAGAGGGGATGTGCGGGGAAAGACTACCAGAGAAGCTGCGGGAGAGACGGCTTTTGTTGAGGAAGTGTGCAACGTTATAAAAGAGGCAACAGCAAGTGCCATCGGCACTTGCAAAGTGCATCAGTGCACCAGTGCAGTAGAACAAACTTGAAGCCAACTCACCAGCTGGGAAAACCATTTTAATACATTGTAGCTGTGCAACTACAGAAGAGAGCAGGATTCCACACACAAGTTCTTGCTTCTGGGACAGCTCTGCTGCCAGCAGCTGCACCTATGGTCAGCGCCCTTGGGCTGCCATCCCACCTCCTCAGCCGGGCTCTTCCTCTTCTTGTCCCAACATTTCTCATCCACGTTCTACCACCTGCCGGGAATTCGGTGAACACCTTCCCCACTCTGTTTCTGGTAGCACTCCCAGAATGCAGAGGAAAACCCAAAGGACTGCACTGTTCTGATCAGCACACCTCAGCCAGATTAAGGATAAGATGTCCAAATTGAAGAGGACTTGTGCACCGGAGGCGGGCAGAGGCCTCGCCTGCCACCTGTCTCCATTGGAATAGCTCTGACAACTCCAATCTGCCAGTGGGAAACTTTATGACTCTCTGAAGTGATTCAAACACGTGAATTTTCCATACTCTCTTAGTCAAATTCCAAGAAGAGGATAAATAATCAGAATGGGGTTCATCTAGACCAGTGGTCAGCAAACTCATTAGTCATCAGAGCCAAATATCAACAGTACAAGGATTGAAATTTCTTTTGAGAGCCGAAAACCTACTTCCGCGCATGAGCCATGAAGTTTCAATCACACTGTACGTGCGCGCTCGCACATGGTATTTTGTGGAAGAGCCACACTCAAGGAGCCAAAGGGCCACATGTGGCTCACGAGCCGTAATTTGCCCACCGTAGATCTAGACAATATTCTTAAATTACAACCAGGCAACTCATCCAAACACAGCAGCACCTCACACAAGGGGAAGAGCATGGCTGGCCCCGCACCTACAGGGGAGAAACTGTACAATCTGCCGACACTGTAGGGCTGGTGAATGGTCACGAGGGAACACTCAATAGCAGGAAATCATAAGGCATGAGTCACATCCTAAAACATGGAGCTCAGAGTATAAATTTAAATAACCAGATGGACAGACATTTATTACAAAAGACAGTTTATTTTCCCTTCCTGTGTTTCATATTTTCCCTTTTTGTCAGTAATGAGCAATTAACTGATTGGAAATCTGCTTGATTAAATAACATTAAGTTCACAAACATACTACATTTCGGAGTATAAAGCAGGAGACTAAAAAATATTCCCTAACCCAAAGCAAATTAGGCAGGCCTCAAAATTGCACATTTCCCCCCTAGTTTGCTTACATAATTTAGAATGTTTATCCAGAATGGCCTTAAAATATTGATAATCAGTCTAGAATTCATGCCTTGAAGACCGACACTCCACAAACTTCTGAGGAATAGATATGTAAGTCCCCCCAGGCCCTAGTGGTCCTTTAGTGCGATTCCATGTAACACGCTACTGCTTACTAGGACAAAGGTCCTTCCTTCCTTCCTCTCTAATTCTAGGCTCCTGCTGAGGCTACTCCAGGCAGCCAGCTGTGACAAGAGGTCAGTCCTCTGAAACAGGGCTGAGCAGATTAGCTTCCTTGTGGATCTGCCACAAACCTGGACTTGAGTACTTGTTGTGGGTGACTCGTTGGAATGTTCACAACTGATACACCTTGTGGTCCTGGAAAGGCTGACTCAATACTCCCAGGAGCCAGAGTTAGTTTTGAATGAAGGTGGAGAACAAGGTTGATAGCAATTTGGAGACAGTCTGCTTCTGCATGTAGCATGATTTTTCCCACCGTGGCTAACAAAGGCATTCTGGGTCCAAGGCAGGCTTATTCTGGATGCAGCTGGAGCACCTTCTCAGGATTTGATGCTTCGCTTTGAAGATGAGCTACCCTCTGCAAACTCATTTCCAAAGCAAAATGCAACGAGCCTTTCTATTCACAGAGCCAACTCTGACAGAAACCAGGCACGGCTGCTTGTGGTCATTCAGCTTCCCGAACTGGAGAACAAAGGTCCACGTCCAATGTAGCCTTTAAGGTTAAAGTGATAAACCTCTACAGGTCCAACGAAGATTCACAGGCAACTTGAACATTCATGAAACAACAATAAAATGCATCATCGATCATTCCTGTAGTGTAGCAAAATAGCCCACCTCGCTCTGGTCAGCATCGCAAGAGGCTGACACTGTTGAAAGAGGGTTGGCCATCTGAGGTTATTTTGGAGTGCTTAAGACAACCCCCAAATGGGATGAATTAAAAGAAATTACAGTCTTAATGTGTCTCCTATTATTCTTGTTCTTCTGGGGCGCCAGTCATTCACTCAGTATGCGAACTTGTTGTCTTTGCATAAGAGAGCACATTTCCCTCACTATTAATGGTGAAATAAATACAATTGTACAACTTGTCTGTAAAGAGAAGAAAAACATTAAATGTGCAGTAACAATTTAATTCTGTTGGGGCATCATGTTTTGAACATAATGACTTTGAACAATTACATTCATTCTGACTTCATACAAAGATAAATCTAATCTTCAATGAATTAAAAATAACTTTGAAAATTAGTTAATATTAAAAAATACTTAATGTTACATTATAGTCTCCAAGTAAAAGAACTAAGGTAGACAGATTAAATAGTTTGTGATGGGTGGAACAGAAAATCGATACTGGGGCTCAGATTTTAAAAAGTGTTTCTTGCCTGGCCCGTTTGGCTCAGTGGTTGAGCGTCAACCTATGAACCGAGAGGTCACGATTCATTTCCCGGTCAGGGCATATGCCTGGGTTGCAGGTTTGATCCCCAGTGTGGGGTGTGCAGGAGGCAACCGATCAGTGATTCTCTCTCATTACTGATGTTTCCGTCTCTCTCTCCCTCTCCCTTCTTCTCTGAAATCAATAAAAATATTTTTTAAAATGTGTTTATAATAGATCCAGTTTTTTCTATTAGAATTTCTAATATGATCACAGCAGCAAGTTCATCAGGAAACACTGCCCTCTACTTAGCATGGGTGTCAGAAGTGGACAGAGTTCCACGACCCCAGTCTCTGGAAGCGAGAAGGCAGCTGGGCAGAAGGAAGCCTCCTCTGTGACAGCAGAGAACGTAGCCTTCAGGTGGCAGCAGTGCTGAACTCCCCTGACTCCCTGGACAAGACTGCGTTCTCTGGACTTGGGACGGCTAAGGCTGCCTTCAATTAGGATGCCCTAGATTTAGGGACAGGAAACTGAATACATCCCCTGGTGGACAAAGCTGTCACAGACTCTCTCAAGCGGACCTGTCTTGAGCACTGTCTCACCAATAATGGGAAAGACTACATCATATGCCTATCAACAGAAAGCAATATTTCAAAAACACAGGCCTTATTCTGCATTGGCTATTCCCAGTCAGTATAAAATTCCAGCCAAGAAGGTCTAAAGCACAACAGATATTTTCTCAAGAGACTTGGGTTCTGCCGAAACTGGTTTGGCTCAGTGGATAGAGCCTCGGCCTGCGGACTGAAAGATGCCAGGTTCGATTCCGATCAAGGGCATGTACCTTGGTTGTGGGAAAATCCCCAGTAGGGGGTGTGCAAGAGGCAACTGATCAATGATTCTCTCTCATCAATGTTTCTGACTTTCTATCCCTCTCCCTTCCTCTCTATAAAAAAATCAGTAAAATATATATTTTTTTAAAAGAGAGAGAGACTTGGGTTCTTTTCAGAACCACATGACACAGTGTTAATCACAGCTTCTTTTTTAACCCTCTGTGGCTTGGTGCCCACCACTGTAATTTCCTTCAGAATTCCCCAATTATATTCAGCAGCCGTAGAGTACCCTGAAAGAGCACACCGATTAATGATTGGTGAGACTTTAAATAAGTCTCTTGTCATTTTTTCTGGTTTTACAAAGGACAATACTCATTAGACTCGGGTCAAGGGCAAACTAAGGGCCCTTTCCTTCCTTGCAAAAAAGAATGTCTTGTAGATTGACAAAATCTTATTTTTTACAAAAGCATTTTTAAAAGCAATCAGCAATTTTTCTGGTTTAAGAAGTGATTTAAGTAAATGCTTTGAAGTAAATCAGTAAGAAAGCTTACTAGCTCAAAAAAAAAAAGGGAGGTACACGCTTACCATGAGAATGAAAAAGTAGAAAACCCACATCCATCCGAGGTTGTCCTGGATCAAAGACACTAAATACTAAAATGGAGAAAAAGAAATGATTACATAATCCTTCATAAATTAATAAAATCAAGTAGCTGTAAGTAAATTAAACATGGCTCTTCTAGAAAACAAGGAGGGGATTAGGATTTGCAGTTTTGCAGTTTACAAAGCCCTTTCACACACATGCTCCTATGTGAGCTGTACTACCGGCCCTCACTTTGTGAGCTCGCAGAGTCCAAACCACACAACAGAAAACATGCGTTCTGAAGGTTTCTACGAGAGGGGAAGATGAACATCCTCAAGTCACTTCCGTTTAATCATTTGTTCTTCCAGGGAAAGGTATTATAATTGGTGTTTTCAAAAATACTTTGTCTTCTAAGTGTATCACTCACTTTACAATTATGTTGTTTGCTCACAGGATTACTGTATCTTTAACACTTTACAATATATTCTTTTAATTTACTTTCAATTAATAAAAAGGATCTGATAGCATTTAACCCCTTTTTTTATTATGGTAAAATAACATAAAATAGGTCATTTTAACCATTTTTTGGTGTATGACTCAGTGGCATTAAATACATTCACAATGTTGCATAACCATCACTACCATCTGTTTCCAAAATTTTTCAGCATCCCAAACAGAATCTCTGTACCCATTAAGCAATAACTCCCCATCACCCCTTTTCCCCAGTCCCTGGTAATCTCTAATGTGCTTTCTGCCTCATTTGCCTTCTGGATATTTCAGGTTAAGTGAATCACATAGTATTTACCCTTTGTGTCTGGCTTATTTCACTTAGAATACTGTTTTTAGGGTTCAACCATGTTGTACTACATATCAGAACTTCATTCCTTTTCGTGACTAATATTCCATATGTAGATACTAGAGGCCCAATGCACAAATTTTGTGCAAGGGGCTCGGCACTCGCAGCCATGGTGGTTTGCCTCAGCCCTAACAGCCGCAGCTTCATCCAGAAGATCATCTGGTCCTCCAGCTGTCAGGTCTAATTAGCATATTATGCTTTTATTATTATAGACTAGAGGCCCAGTGCACAAAAATTCATGTACTGGATGGGGGGTTCCCTCAGCCCGGCCTGCTCCCTCTCACAGTCTGGGAGCCCTAAGGGGATGTCCTACTGATGCTTCTTATGGGGAGCAGGCCTAAGCCGCAGTCCAGCCTCCCTCTGCAGGAGGCGACCGGGCTGATCAGGGGAGGCGCCGCCTCCATCCCCTGGCTGCAGTAGCCGTGGCAGCTGCGAGGCCTGAGTCCCAGGTTTCGTAGCCACCAGCGCTCACAGCTGCCTGAGGCTCGGGCCTCGCAGCCACTGTGGCTTTGTCAGGATGGCCATCCAGAAGACATCTGCTCTAATTAGCATATTATCCTTTTTATTAGTATAGATACCACATTTTGTTTCTTCAGTCACCTATTGGTCAACACAAGTTGTTTCCACCTTTTGACTACTATAAATAGTGCTGCAGTGAACATTGGCATACGAATAATTAAATACCCTGTTTTCAATTCCCTGAAATTCCACTCCTAGGGATATATACCTCAAGAGTGGAATTACTGGGCTATACAGTAATTCTAATGTTTAACTTTTTTTAGAACCACCAGTTTTCTGTAACAGCTTTAACATTTTACATTTTCACCAGCAATGTATGAAAACTCCAATTTCTCCATGCCTTCATTGATACTTGTTATTTTGTTGTGTGTGTGTATGTGTTTTTAATTATACCTGTCCTAATAGGTATGAAGTGGTATCTCACTCTGCATTTCCCTAATCACTTAGAATGTTGTAGGAGGCAGAGAAAGTGACTCAGAGCAGCTGCAGATCCCTGGCCACTTCTGGTGGGGACGGACCCATGTAATGAGCACGTGTACATGTGTGTGGGGTAGGGTTTACATATCAGGTGGGGAATAATGAGAAGCATGTGTCTCATGGCCTCCTTGGAGTGACAAGTTCAGGCTGGAAAGCAGGGGGTACAAGCTTGGACTGAAGGATCTATCTGATGAGGTGTGAGCTTATTTCCAGGAAGAATCTGGAAGTGGAAAAAAGGAACTGAAAATGTAGAGGAACCTTACAGATGGACCTTAGAAAGGACTCAACCCAGGCTCCAGGTACAGCTGGCCCTTAGAGAGGACCAAACCTCCAGGCTCTCAACACATCACACTATAGCACAAGAGTGCCACCTTGTTATAAATTCTTCCACTGGTTGGAGGACTACTTAACACTCAATTTCAACCCCTCTCCTGCTCACTTACCTGGCCCACCGCAGCTCCAATGCTCCCAGTTCCGTCAACAATTCCTGTGACAGTCGCCAAAGCCTCACTGCTGCCTTGGATGAGCTCTTGGCGACCCAAGTCAGCAGAAATAGCAGAGCTAATCATATTAGAAGGTCCACCAATAAAAAATCCTGAAGTCATACACAGAGAGGTTCTTATTAAAACACTATTCATAACTCCACTAAGAACGTAGTGAATAAGGCAAACACTTATCCCACAATTTTAGTCAGTATGTTGGAGAGAAACAGAAAAAAAGGGGAAAATAACCAGGTAGTACCATCTTCAAATTAATTACCATCCACTTTTCTGAAATCCCTTCTTGAATTACATGACACACTACTATATTTTATAGAAGCCAGATATATAAAAAATATAGTGAACACACAGTCTTTCTAATCCTGTGAAGTGTGCATTCATTAATAACTAGTTGCACTGGATTATCAAGTTCTGTCATAACAGAGGTGGGTCATAGAGCATCTGACTACCAAAGTCAACCAAACATAATAAAAAAAAGGAGAAGAGAAAAAGCTATTTAAACGGTGCAGGTGGTCCTATCTGCACTGCTCTCAGGGAAGCTGTCCAAGGACCATGCAGGAGTCGGCCCGTGTGAACCCCTTACCACGGCTGCCACCAGCTCCATGAGCCTCAGGCGGCGTGAGCAGCTCTCACTGTGCCGAGTACAATCTAGTTAAAAAATAAGGAATCTTTCTATAACACGGCCCCTAATTGCACTTAATGTTTCATCTGGGGCTGACGTGAAGAAATACTGACCAATTCCAACCTCAGAGGGAAAACCAGCTATGCTGGGCTTTTTGAAAGCTGGTGAATTAGTTTCCAAGGTGGCAGCTGCTGGGCCACTTCCAGAAGTGCTGTGAGAAGCTGGGGCAGCGATCAAAACTGTTAGGTCACCTCTGTCCAAAGGTGGTTCTGTAACCAAAGGACTGAAGAGGTCACAGAACAGCAGAGAAACAGAATCTGCTGTGTCTGTCTCTCCTTTCACCAGTGAATTCTCTGTAATTAAGGTTTTAGTGTAACTCAAACTGAGAGAAATCGTTTCCTTTTTCCCTTATACTCGCAGAGGAAATACAGCAGTGAAATGGACCCAGATGCCATACCTGTGACAGCCATCAGGAGTGCATTAATGGACTTGTCGTCTGGAGAGCCTGTGAGGAAAGACGTGCTGACTTGAAAAGCGCATCACGAGCGCCTCCATGGACAGTCCACAAAGACCCGGTCTCTGTGACCCCGCAGATCACACTCAGACACAACAAAGGGATAAGAGTCTTTCACGGCCTCTTCCAACTTTTATTTGTAACGTCTGTCTCTTGCTGGTGCTCAAGCTAATGAGACTTCTAAACGCTACAGAAAAACCCTACTCCAATCTCAGCAGCATCTTAAAAGGGACATACACCAAACTCACTAATTGCCATCTTTCCTCTTTTGAAACCTTTTCCCTTTTATTGTTTTATTGGTTCTAATGTTGTTCCTCTGGAGCCTACCCTCAAACAAAGCATATACACTCCCAAGCAACCTTTTAAACAAACGAACAAAGCAGAAGAGATGCCGTTTCCTCCCCGACACAAGTAAAACTATGTGATGCTACTTTCACCTGATATTCACAGGACAATACAAAGGTCTACCTAGCATGCCTTTGTGGCGGGGCTCCAGGGCCTCCCCTGGGCTGGTCACAGACTCAAGACAAATGCCTTAGTCCTAAGAGATAGGGACATTTAATTGCAAGGGAATACTCACGGCTGTATCCAACCAGGGACCCAATTGCCAGGAACAGACTCAGAGCTAAAACGGGTGCTCTCTTCTGTAACACATCAGAGATGAAGCCTTGCAGAGTTCCACCTTCAGGCACAAAGAGTGCATCATAATCAAAACCATTTATAATTTAGCCCAGTTACCTGAAACGTGCTCATCAGGTACCCGCCAACCATATCCAGAGCCTAACACTGGTCTATCCAGAGAGATGGCTGACTCTCCTAAGTCTCCTCCATAATTTCCTTTCAGGAAGATTACTCACAATGGCTGACGGGGGACAGGTCACCACAAATAGACACCAAAATAAGGAAAAAGCGAAAATCACCAAAGCCACCCACTGTCCCTAGTTTTCTCTTCTCTAACCACCTGTGAAGATTTTTCCGGATTTTTTTGCTTTTTATTTAAAAGATGATTAAGGACCATGCCTCATAGGCTTATTAGTAGCAGCCAATAAATATTCACTACAATTAAATGCAGCAATTATGACTTAATAATAACTACCAGGTCCTGATATTTAAAAAGAAGTGACATGTTGCCCTGGCCAGGTGGCTCATCCCATGTATGAAAAGGTTTCCAGTTTGATTCCTGATCATGGCACATACCTATATTGCATGTACAGAAGGCAACTGATCAATGTGCTACATCAATGTTTATCTTTCTCTCTCCCTCCCTCCCCCACTCTACCCACCCCCATGTCTCTCTTTCCCTTTTCCTCCTTCTCTCCCTTCCCCTCTCCCTGGGATCAGTGAGTGTATCCTCTGGCGAGAATTAAAATAAATAATAAAGCCGAAACCGGTCTGGCTCAGTGGATAGAGCATTGGCCTGTGGACTGAAAGGTCCCGGGTTCAATTCCGGTCAAGGGCATGTACCTTGGTTGCGGGCACATCCCAATAGAGGGTGTGCAAGAGGCAGCTGATCAATGATTCTCTCTCATCAATGTTTCTGACTTTCTATCCCTCCCCCTTCCTCTCTGTAAATAAATCAATAAAATATATTTTAAAATAAATAATAAAAATAAAAAGAGGTGATATGAATTCTTCAAGCAACACAGTTGCATTTGGATACAGTCCTATGTTAAGTTCTAGGTGCTACGGGACATCTGGTACATGTTCATCAGATAGTAGGACACAGAAGGATTGTCAGGTCTAAAGGTGGCAACCTCACCTTTGACTCTGGATCTAAGAAGAGGGCAAACAAGTTCAAATACAATAGTAGTATATCACCTAAGGCTACCCCAGGTGCTTTCACGGGCTCTGGGCAGTTCAGTCTTATCACCATTCTAAATGTAAACATTTCAGAAAGGATGTTAAGGCTTTGTCATAGCCATTTAAGTCACACCCACTAAAATGCATTTGGATCGCCTGTCTTAAAGTTTCTTACTTCCCTGTTTATACTTCCAGCTATAATTAAAAGTCATTACTAAAATCAGTGTACAAAGCAGCTACAAAATATTCACAGATATGAATCTCTGCTATTATTCCCACCTCTATGATCTGACAATCTTGACACTAACTAATGTGTATAGCTAAGAGCTAAGATTTACCAAAAGTATACGCAAGAGTTACATTAAAAGAGGTCACAGAGAGAAACATCCCAAGACAAGAGAACAGATACATCAACAAAGGTCTGAGAGTAAAAGGCCCATAAATCACAGGCTGCCACAGGCTGGGTCTTTTACACAAACTTTTTGTTACGAGTTTGGCTGTTTACTAGTAGGACAGTTTAGGAAAAAATGGCTATAGAATAAGTAATAAAACTTGAAATGATATCAGATTTCATAACTACTATAGAAAAAGATCCATCACAGGCATTACCTATAATCCCTCCAACATCGTACCAAATGGACAGCTTGTCAGCTTCAGCCTCCTTCCACCCAAAGTTGTTACTCAGGTAAAAGGGCAACCAGAAGAAGAAGGAGTAATTCACTAACTTCAAGCAGGCATAGGCAAGTGAGTACTGCAAGAAATACATTCAACTATCAGTAAGGAACAAACAGCACAGCAGGGCCACAATTTCTAACGTCATTAAACAGCAAAACAAAATGGAGATGTTTGGGACAGATAGCCTGACTGTAAAATTAAACTTTTCTACAAAGTCCTATTGGCCTGACTTTACCTAGTCTCCCTCTTCTCTTTATCCCCATTAACTTCTAGAAAGGCATTTATAGCAGGCCTTTGGAACAGAAAACACAGATGACCATCTCCTAATCCCCCCTTTTTTCCTCCTTTCAGTTCTCTGGTAGAAGCAAACCAGTGTTTTGAACCTGTAAGGCAGGGCACATACTCATATTTCTTTATTTAGACAAAGATTAAAGGTATTCATGCCACCAACTAGCATTAACCATAGCAAATAAATCTAGTAAACATCACGGCTTCTATTGCAAGCAGCCAAACTATTTTGGTTCTTCTATTTCCTGCAAAGGTAATATTATGAACTATGGAGAATAACATGACTAAACTACAGTTTCAAGGTCTAAGAAAAGCATCAACATTACAACTACTTTCACATTATAGTTTCCAAAAGCTTTATATTCCCACATCCAGTGGAAAAGCAAAGAATATCTTTAAAAAAAAAAAAAAAAGGTATCTTTAGTGAATCAAAAAGAAAGGAGTTTGATTGTCATGGGTTCTACTTTGAGGAATAAAAGGTGCAGCTGCCTTACGATGGCAGTGGCGCTAAGACTCCTATATTCAACACATTATTACCAGGAAATCCTGACATTTAGCATCAAAGGAAAAAGGGGGAGGAACAGAGAGACTGACTTCAAAGGGTGTCTGGCTAGTATATTCTTTTCCCTGGAGCTGCCAGTTATTCCCTAGGTATCACTTGTTTTAAAACAGCTTCCCTAGCTGGGCCACAGCCACCCCCTAGAGAGCCCAGTCCCAGGCATGAGTGCATTTTGTCCAGACAGCCTGTTACAGAGACAAAGGAATTAAGTTAACTAGATTTCCTTTACATCCCTATCCATGTCAGGAAAAAAACAGCTTGGGAAATACAAAGGAATAGTGAAAGATTCTATATTTAATCACAACAAAATTTTTAAGGTCTGTCTCAGAAATTAATCTATTACTATTTTAATAACTAGTTAAAAATACTAATCTTTAGCATAAGAACAGGACTAAAGGAACTTGCATGAACCTTATACATCATCTTTTTAAAAATTGTGGGAGCTTAACATTTTAACTTATACTTAACAATCCGTTTGCAAATGTCAGTTCTCTTACTGAGCTTGGGGCATAGGCAGAAGGGAACTGATAAGTATGAAATATGACAACCTACTGACTCAATCTAGCTCAGGGACTACATTCAGAAAGCACCACTGAGCAATTAAATAAGAGCCGGTGCGTGTTCACAATGTCATAACCTGTACTAGACCCAAGGAGGACGGGCGTGCTCCACAGGAAGGGGAACCGAGACACAAGTTGGGCTGAGTGACTTACCCCAGGCCTCACAGACAGTTAGTGGGTAAGCTGGAAACATAACCTAGGCCTCTTAACTTCCACTCCCGTGCTAGAGCGCCCGAAACATCAAGACAGAAAAACTGCAGTAGAAGGGATTTAGTTTAGACGTTAGAAAATTCTCCTGACTGTAAAGGTTGTGGAAACACTGGAATGCATTACCAAGAAATACTGTGGAGTATTCTGCTCTGAGCCTTTTCATAAAAGGGCAAACAACTGTTTCTTCCTAGAATAAGAATATCAGCAAATAGGGCTGATTTAATGACCCATTCAAAACCACTCTTGACAGACATATAATTTTATAATACTGCAACAGGACATAAAGTATATATTTTAAAATACCAACTTTGCCTTCCTACCCAAATGCTAGGCCAGAGTCAGCAAGCTAGGGCTCAAGGCCAAATCTGGCATGCCATTCATTTCTTTTGTTCTGGAGTTAAGTAGTAGCAGAGACTGTGCGGTCCCCACAATCTAAAAACATTACTCTCTGGCTCTTCATAGAAAAGGTTTGCCAACCTCTGCGTAATGTCAGAAAAAATTCCCAGTATTGCCAATATAAAATAAGCTGAGGGGCACTATCCAATATTCCTCTGTATGCATTTCTAAAATAAAGTATCCAAGAGAATCTAAATACTTAACAATGCTTTGTCCCAGGCAAAGGTCATCTCCAGCTCTAATAGCTCACTGGCTGTGGCAAGGAGATTTGAATGATCCTTACCGGTATAACCCCAGGAAGGCAAAGAGCCTGATAAAAGCTTATTGCCTTGACTTGGGTGATGGTACTGGCTTCTTGGATTGAATAATAAGGCTCATATTCATCTTCATTTTCAACACCATTAATTAATGGCCTGTGCGAGTCTTCTTCGACATTTTCTTCTGCCTCGATACCTGGGAGACCTAAAAACACAGTAACAGCATCCTTTACAGAGTGCCTTCTAGGTGCCAGGCGTTGTGCTAAGTGCTTTGAATGTATCATTACTATGGGGTCGATATTATTTTATTTGCACTTTATAGAAGCAACAAGGTTCACAGGCCAAGCTCAATTAAGATCAACATTGCAACAAACCTTGGATTCTAATTCTACTTTATCTGGCTTCAAAGCAATGTGTTCTCAACTAACCACGCTAGTTCTCTCATATACAAAAAGGAGTCAATTACATACTATTAAGCTGATGTGCCTCTTTAATAATATTCAAAGGATAGAATCATATATGTATTTGCTTCTGTGGTTTTGCTTGTACAAATTCTGTATTTAACAAGAGACAAATATCACACTAAATTATTTTTATGAAAGAAATCTGTCTCAAGAAGTGAAATTAGAAACACATCCATGCTAACTGCTAAACAGTGTCTCAATTATAAAACTCATTTGCAAATGAGTGTCCCCTGTATCTGTAATAGGTGAGCCTCACTCCCCTCAAACATGTGCAGCTACGATGGGCTTAGCTGGACGCAAGACACAACAGCAATACTGTTCCTTTAACCCACTGAAAGGAGCTCACAGCTCTCCCAGGAAAAAAGAAACTAACTGTCCTGGCCTCAGATTTCTCTTCGCCCATAACAGTAACAGAAGCGACAGCTTGTCCTCACCAATTTCTTCAGGTGACACCAGGAGTCCAAAGAAGATGATGATCCCACCAGCAAACTGCACAGCCGCCGTCACCAGGAAGGCGTACTAGAGAGAGGAGAGCAGATGCTACTTGTCTGGGACATGTATCAGACATGTGTACAAGATGAGAGGTGGGGGATGAGGAATGGGGCGGGAAGGATGGGATACTGGGAAGAAAATGAGTGCTGAGTGCTTAGACTGTGCAAGCACTGAACTATGATTTACTTGTGTTTTCTCTTTGATTTTCCCAATGACTCTATGAGGCTCAGAGAGGATAATTAAGGTCCCCTGAACACTGAGTGGTACGACTGGGAATCAGGACTAACTCCAAAAATCTTATTCTTTGCATTGCACAGCCTCCCAAAAGAGATATATCTGCCATTGATGATAGTCTACCCAGTTAGGGGATCAAACAATAAACAAACGATAATACAAGGCAGCATGAAGCTGAATAAATGAGGAAGCCAAATACTAACACAAAACCATGTACAAGAATTTAGAAGAAGGAAACCACGTAAGAGGCTGAAGTAGCTGCACAATGCGTTAAGGAAAAGCTAAAGATCAAAGCATCTGACCATCTTTCTGGGCACAACCAAGGCAAAGGCAGAGGGTGAAGTGAGATGGAAAGCCATCCTCACAGTCGAGGCAGAGGGCTTCTGCTGAGAGTAACAGGAATATAAAACTGATTTGGGACCAGTCGGCATGGCTCAGTGGCTGAGCATTGACCTCTGAACCAGGAGGTCACAGTTCAATTCCCAGTCAAGGCACATGCCCAGGCTGTGGGCTCCATCCCCAGTGTGATCCTCTCTCATCATTGATGTTTCTTTCTCTTCTACTTCCTTTCTCTCTGAAACCAATAAAAAATAAAAAGAGCCCTGGCTGGTTTGGCTCAGTGAATACAGTGTCAGCCTGTAGACTGAAGGGTCCTGGGTTTGGTTCCGGTCAAGGGCACATGCTCGGGTTTCGGGCTGGAGCCTCAGTAGGGGGTGTGCAGCCCATCATGATTCTCTCACATCATCGATGTTTCTATCTTCTATCTCTCTCACTCTCCCCCCCCCCCCCGTCCCTTCCTCTCTGAAACCAATAAAATATATTTTAAAAATAAGAAAAAAGTAAAAATAAAAAGAGCAACTAAACTACTATTAATTATTTAGGTTTCTGAACAGGCAAGACATTTACATGATTTAAGCAACAAAAAGATGTAAAAACTATCCCCACACTCCTTCTCCCGTCCACTCAATCCCCCCATTTTCCCATCATATAACCATTACTGTTACCGTATTTTTACTTTCCAGAGACTGCTTTAGAAACATACAAGCCAAACAAATATGTACTCTTGACTGCCTCCTCCATTTTACACAAACGGCATCATCCAATACACACTGTTTAGCATCCCTGCTTTTTTCAGTTAATATACATCACTGACATAGTTCCCTATCCGTACAGAGAGCTTTGCAACCCTATTTCACAGCTGCACAGCATTCCTCTGGGTAACTACTTCCCTTTCGGTTGACATTCGCTACCAACGTTTTGCTGTGACACACAACACTGATGTAAGTAACCTTGTCGCCTATCACTGCGTCTGCTGAAGCATACTCACCTGCGGGGGTCATTCCTGGGGCTGGAGAGCACCGCCTCAGGCAGAGCAACTGCAGTTTTGATAGACTGTCCCATGCTGACCCCAAGGGGATTATTCACTTTGCCAACTGCAATGCCTGTTTTTCCACATCCTCATGAACACAACGTATTATCACACTTTTGGATTTTGCCAATCTAATAAACATTCAGTGCAGTTTCTTTAATTTGCATTTCTCCTCAGACTACTACCTAGCTCCATAAAGGGCAAAGAGTTTTAGGCCAATGTCCATTCTTTACTGCCTAGAGGCCCTTAGAGGAGCTTAATAAATACTAATGGAATGAAGTTATAAGTGAAGTGGAATTTCTTTTCATAGGTTTATAAGGTGTTCCTATTCCCTTTTTACTAACTAGACATTCAAGTCCTTTACCATTTTTCCTGTGTTGTTGGTCTTTTTCTTATCAATCTGTGGGTGGTTTTTTTAGATTAGGAAGATCCTGTTCTTTATCTTTTAACGAGTTGCAAATACCTTTTCCTGATTGCTGCTATATATTTCCTTTTGTCAAGTTTTCTTTTTATAATTTTTTAGAATATATTTTTATTGGTCTCAGAGAGGAAGGGAGAGGGAGAAAGAGATAGAAACATTAGTGATAATTGAGAATCATTGATCAACAGCCTCCTGCACACTCTGGGGATTGAGTCCACAAACTGGGCATGTGCCCTGACCCAGAATCAAACCGTGACCTCCTGGTGCATTGATCGATAGTCAACCACTGAGCCACTCTGGCTGTGCAAGTTTGTTCACTTTTATCACAAGCCTTGTCTTACAGACACAGCTCAATTCGGTTTTAAATGGCCACAGTATTATTTCCTTAAAAAAAAAAAAATACACATCTGCCGAGACCAGTTTGGCTCAGTGGATAGAGCCAAACTGCGGACTGAAGGGTCCCGGGTTCGATTCCGGTCAAGGGCATGTACCTTGGCTGCGGGCACATCCCCAGTAGGGGGCGTGCAAGAGGCAGCTGATCGATGTCTCTCTTTCATGGATGTTTCTGACTTTCTATCCCTCTCCCTTCCGCTCTGTAAAAAATCAATAAAATATATTTTTTAAAAAACAACAACACACATTTATTTTCTCGAGAAAAAGCTAGAAAGAAGTACCTACCTCATAACCATACTGCAGAACGGAAGAGGCCAGGCATGCTCCCAAAATGTTGCCCACCGAAGCACAGGCACTCCAGAGACCAAAAACAACGCCTCGGCTAAGATGGAGACAGCACAACACAGAAGACAACAGAATAAGAAGGGATTTGATTCAAGGTTCAAATACAAAATTGCCACAACAAAGAAGGTTCACACACAGAGAATCAACAATCTATTTTTAGATTTTTATAAAGTATACCCACAAGACAAAATATTGCGTCTCTTCCAACTCTATGCTTTATTATATTAAAATTTAATTTGGGGCTCATTGAAAGAAACTATTCAGAAATTTTAAAAAGACAAGCTACAGACTGGAAGAGAAAATATATATCATGTATCTGATAAGATTTGCATCAAAACTCAATAATAAGAAAACAAGACAATGCAATAAAATGTTAAAGAGTATGAATCTTCAATCATCTCAAAATAAAAAATTTTTGAGAAGGGACAAAAGATTGTAATAGATACTTCACATATAAAAAATATTATGTAAATAGCACATGAAAAGATGCTCAACAGCCCTAGCTGGTTTGGCTCAGTGGATAGAGTGTAGGCCTGCAGACTGAAACGTTCAGGGTTCGATCCCAGTCAAGGGCACATGCCCAGGCTTCAGACTCAATCTCCAGTAGGGGATGTGCAGGAGGCAGCCAATCGTTGATTCTCATTATTGATGTTTCTCTCTCCCTCTCTGTTCCTCTCCTGGTAGATAAATATAAAGATGCTCAACATCAGACATTAGGGAAATGTAAATTAAAGCCACAATGAGGTATCACTATTCAGCTACAGAATAGCTAAAATAAAAAAGACTGAGCATATCAAGTATTGGCAAAGATATACAATAACTAGAACCCTTTACACTCTGCTGGTAGAAATGTAAAATGGTACAATCACATGGAAGAGACTACCAATTTCTTTAAAAGGTATAAAAATACCTATCGTTACCTAACCGGTTTGGCTCAGTGGATAGAGTGTCAGCCTGCGGACTCAAGGGTCCCAGGTTCGATTCCGGTCAAGGGCATGTACCTTGGTTGCGGGCACAGCCCCAGTAGGGGGTATGTAGGAGGCAGCTGACCAATGTTTCTCTCTCATTGATGTTTCTAACTCTCTATCCTTCTCCCTTCCTCTCTGTAAAAAGTCAATAAAATTTATAAAAATACCTATTGTATGACCCAGCCAATCTATTCCATGTATTTATCAAAGGGAAATGAAAGCATTTGTCCATACAAGAATTTGTACACAAATGTTCACAGTGGCTTTAATTATGATAGCCAAAAACTGAAAACACCCCAAATACTCATCAGCAGGTGGACAGATCACCAAACTGTGGTACAATGGATTACTATTCAGCTATGAAAAGGGATGGACTATCAATATATGCAACCTGCCCTAACCTGTTTGGTTCACTGGATAGAGCGTCAGCCTGCAGACTGAAGGGTCCCAGGTTCGATTCCAATCAAGGGCATATACCTTGGTTGCAGGCACATCCCCAGTGGGGAGTGTGCAAGAGGCAGCTGACTCGATGTTTCTAACTCACTATCCCTCTCCCTTCCTCTTTGTAAAAAATCAATAAAATATTTCATATATATGTATATATAATATATATCTGCAACCTGAATGAATCTCAAATTAATTATCATGAGTGAAGGAAGATAAACAAGAAAGAGTACATAGTGTGTGACTCCATTTATACACAATTTTAGAAAATCCTAATTAACCTAGAGTGACAGAAAGCAGATCAGTAGTTGCCTAAAGATGGGGGATGGGGGGCGGGGGACAGGGAGGTATTGGGAGGAGGAATTACCAAGGAGCACAAGGAAACTTTTTGGAGAAGGGGGTGGACTGTCCATTATTTTAACTGTGATGATGGTTTTATGGGTGTATTCTTGCCAAAACTCATCAAATAATACATTTTAAACTCATGCAACTTATTGTACAACTCAATAAGGCCATTTTTAAAAGATGGATAGGGAGAGGAAGAGTCTGGTGGAAGGGAAACTAGCTTTTACACACTTCTTGAATTAGCTCTGAATATAGCCATTGGCAGAAAGGCTGGTGGGGAAAAAAAGGGGTTAAAAGTTCATTTTTTAAAAGTTCACATTTGCATTTTATCTATTTGATACATATTAATAACACATTGTGTTAGATTACCTAACTCCTTAAACATTTTTATAATCTCATCAAGACAGAAGGAATCTTAGAAATGAACAGGGAGCCACCCTGTGAAAAATAACGGCTGTTCACAAGAATGAGGCTGCTACCTCCAGCTGTTAATTTAAGTTACAGCGAAGGCTCAGGGAGAGCCTGTACTCTGCAAGGACCGAGCGTAGTGATGATGGACAGGAAAGGGCTCGGTGCTGCACACGAATCTGTGTCACTAACTCTGACCCTGACAACCAGAAGGGGCCTGACTCACCCAAGGTAACAGCTTTTGTGGGCAATGGCCTCAATAGATCACTGCATTCTGTTGAGCCCCAACGTTTTTCAAATGACTTGAACCAGATGACCTCTATGTTCCTACCCCGTGCTAACATGTCCAGTCCTCTTAAATATTAAGATCTGTCAAGAGTGTTCCGGAGGAAAGAGTCAGAAGCCCAGACAACCTGCTGGCCAAAGACATGCTTTTACAAAAAAATGACTGGAACTAACTGACTTTAAGTTGTCATAGTCTTATTAGCACTTTGTGGTTTCTTGTTATGTTTCATAGGAAAAGTCACTGTGTCTCAAGCAGTGCACTGTCAATTTCACTGCTACTTGTTTAAAAACAAAAGATCTTACTTTCAAAAAGAAACTGTGATGACTTGCTTGAATTGTTGTTTCTTTGTAACTGATCCAAAAAAATAAGAAAATGATCAGCCTGCCCAGTCACTGCTACCAAACACCCCGTGTCATCCAATTTATAAAAACTCAAAAAAAATTATCTCAGACTGACACATGTCAAAGTAATTATCTTTAGTTGATAGGATTTCAGGTGGTTTTGTTTTTATTTCCCTTTGCTCACTTATATTTTCCAGTCTGTCTATAATAAACAAGTAGCATCTACATAACTTTCAAAAGTCATAAAAGGAAAAAAATTACCTTGAAAGTCTTATTAACAATAAATAGCACCTGAGCAGACAGCATCATCCACTCCAAAAGAAAATGGAAGTATGACAGGGGGAACAAGAGCCTCTCAAAATCAATTCTGTTAAACCAGTGACGCTAGAGTTAGAAATGGAAATTACCAGCACACTGAAATATAATCAGAGCAGCCTCATTAAGTGGTGCTTATTCTGACCACAGACATTTTATAGGTGAATTTTCACAACGTTACAGCCAGCAAGCATCCCCCATTGTGAAACCGGGGAAGCTGGAAACCGAGAGGCTAGGTCAGAGCATGCGCAGACACTGAGCTGGTGGACAATGTCTGGTGCACAACCGGCCCCGACATAAGAGTATATACAACCAGAAAAGATAGAGCTATCGATAAGGTAAATGTGTATCTCACAACACAAATACTTACCTATAAAAATTATAGGAATTCAAGTTAATAATATTCCTGAAATTGGAGTGTCACATATAATGGCATACAACAAAGCCAAGTCTTGGGGGTGTCTGAACTTATTTCCGTCCTGTAAATTAAGCGTGGCTTTCTTCCTGGTGGCCTAGAAGATACTTTAGCGGGTGCCTATCCTCATATCCTTGGCCCACACAAAACTCAAATATAATCTAATAATTACTTAAAGGTGTAGGGGAAAATGCCCCAAAGTTTGGCATTCTCCATTGCATCTTATTAGAGCCTTTGCTACATGACCTTAGGCAAATCCCATGGATCTCTTTGGCCTCGGTTTCCTTACATTTAATGGAAGAAGGCTAAAGAAGAACACTAAGTCTCAAAAAAGGGAAAGGGCCGAATCGGTTTGACTCAGTGGATAGAGCGTCGGCCTACGGAATGAAAGGTCCCAGGTTCGATTCCGGTCAAGGGCATGTACCTTGGCTGCGGGCACATCCCCAGTTGGAGGTGTGCAAGAGGCAGCTGATCGATGTTTCTCTCCCATTGATGTTTCTGACTTTCTATCCCTCTCCTTTCCACTCTGTGAAAAATCAATAAAATATATTTTTTAAAAAGGGGGGGGGCGGGGAGGAAGGCAAACCCACAGGATGATCCTGATGGGACTGCACCTGAGATATTTACACTCTTTCAAAGGAAAATTAAAGAAAAAACGGAGACACATTGCTTTAGCCACACTCAAAATCTTACTATAGCCAGAGAGCGTTGTGGACATGATGGACAGGGGTGGATCATCACTAAGGTTGACATTTCTTCCAATACATTTTGATGTGAAACCTCTCCCTGAACGATTCTAACTTTCTAAATGAAGGGAGAACATGGGTCGTGTCAAAGAGACCGAGTTAATTGACAAGTCTGAATAATCCGGTATTAAAACCACTTAAAAAGAAAAATTAAAGAGGAAGGAGGCGGCATACCCAGCTTTCCCAAACCAGTTGCCCATGACAGCAACCACACAGGGCCACCCAGTGGACTGCAGCAGGCCATTCACAATCCACAGGCAGCAGTACAGCCACTTGTTGTAGAAATGCAGCCATTCTGTGACAGTGCCAAAGATAAACACCTTGGAGAAGAGGGAAGAAAGAGGGACATGTATCATCCATGCAGACACCTGGAGACACTCAACTGTCAAGCACACTGTGTTTCTACAGGAAGACTACAGGAAGGAGACATTCAATGTCTCGACCTACGAGACATGTGGCCGACTCTTGGGATGCTCCTGCTCAAAGCAGCAAAGTGAGTGACACACCGCCAAACCACTGCCAATCAAAGAGGCAAAGAAGCCAAGGCATAAAACTCATTAGTGACCATCCCTCCAACTGGTATCTTCAACTCTAAAAAGTTAAGTCCTCATTGTTTGACCTTCTTTTATATGTAAATCACTGATTTTTAAAAAAGGGAAAGGAAGGCAAGTCCCACAGGAGGATACCTGATGGGATGGCACATGAGAATGGGCCCGTGCACAACATGGAGGCCAGGGCTACTGACCCCCAAGCAGTCACAAGTCCATGTTTAACTTTTCACTCCCCCAAAACTTAACTTCTAATAGCCTACTGTTGACAGGAAGCCTTACCAATATATTTAACAGTCGACTAATACATATTTTGTGTGTTTAAGTAATATAGGCTGTATTCTTACAATAAATAAGCTAAAGAAAAGCAAATGTTAGTAAGAAAATCAGCCCTAACCGGTTTGGCTCAGTGGATAGAGCATCGGCCTGCGGACTGGAGGGTACCAGGTTCAATTTCAGTCAAGGACATGTACTTTGGTTGCAGGCACATCCCCAGTAGAGGGCGATGTTTCTCTCTCATCTGCTGTTTCTAACTCTATCCCTCCCCCTTTCTCTCTGTAAAAAAAATGAATAAAATAAAAAAAGAAAGAAAATCATAAGAAGAGCCCAGCAGGCGTGGCTTTGTGGTTGAGCATCAACCTATGAGCTAGGAGGTCATGGTTCAATTCCCGGTTGGGACACATGCCCAAGTTGCAGGCTCAATTCCCAGTGTGGGGATGCTGGAGGAAGCCGATCAATGATTCTCTCTTATCATTGATGTTTCTTTCTCTCTCTTCTTTTCCCTTTCTTCTCTGAATATATAAAAATACATAAAAATGTATTTTTTTAAAAATGCAAGAGGAGAAAATACATTTACAGTATCTATTGAAAAAAATTCCCATACAAGTGGACCCACGCAGTTCAAACCCATGTTCAAGAGTCACCTGTGTTTCCATTTCCTCTTCCTCAAACTGTGTTTGTGGGGACTGGGAAGCACCAGCTATCACTACTAGTGTCGCTACTAAGTGAGTCACAGAAACTCTTGATAGGCTCAGTCATTTAGTAGCATTCATGTCTCTGCTTTTTTCCCAGGCATTTTGCTTAAGTGGACATTTTATTTGCGGTTGAAGTCTCTTTTGGGAATATCTGGCATGGGTATATAGAAGACTGTATGATGCCAGTTACACGGCATTCTGAAATGAACAAAACTCTAAGGACAGGAAAATGGCCAGTGATGGTCAGAGACCAGGGGAAGGGGGAAAGATGGCAGTTACAGACTAGTAGTACACTCGCTGGTCAAAATTCAGGACTATACACTAAAAAGGGTGAGTTTACGTACACCAATTTTTTTTAATTGTTTACATCTTTTAAAACAGGTTTTGAAGTAGTACGTACATAAGTGTGGTGAGCAGCTTGTGAATAAATAAAACAGTTCAATCTCTAAAATTTCCAAGGAAAATACATTTGTCCCTGTACATAAATGGCAGACATTGAAAAACAATTAATAAACTAAACTAGTTTAGTCTAACTAAACTCCATGTCTTTATTCAATCAAAAAAATTTCTCACCAGACCCTTGTAAGCAAATCAAGATGACTCACGGGGACCTTGCCCATGTGCTGCGTCAGGCACTGCTCCAAATTGCCTCACACACAGCAACTCTCTAACCCTCACTACAGCCCCAGGCAGAGGGATTCTCGTGAGGAAGCTGAAGCCGAGAAATCACAGCCAGGAAATTGTAGAGGAGGGACCGAACAGGTACTGCCTTCTCAGAAAGTCTGTGATCTTAACCACTGGCTCCACCCTCGCAGGAAAAGCAGGACTGACACAGATTCAGTAAGCTACACAACAGAAAATATTCATGCCTTCAAAGAAATGCAGGCAGGGAGCTCCAAAGAGGAATGGTGACTTCTGGGGGGGGGGGGGGGGGGGGGGGGTTAGTAAAGTAAGGCATCATGAAGGAAGTATCACTTAGCCAGTGACTTGCAGGAGACGAGTGAGACTGGAGAGCTGAACAGAGGGCCATCCAGGCAAGGCGGATCAGCAGGAACAACAGGCGTGGGGCAGAAAGCAGCGGACGTGTCAGGGCCACGGAAAGTAGTCTGACCAAGCAGAGCAGTGAAGCACAGTGACAGATGCAACTGCAGGTGGCTGGGACCAGGTTCCTGGGCAGCACTGAATGGCACGCCATTTATGCACCAACTTTGGTGGATGAGAGTCAAGGAAGGGGTGTGCCCAAATCATACTTACAAAAGACTCCCTGAACTGAAAAGGCAGTCAGGGATTCAATAACTGACGATTAATTTATTCTCTTCTACATACAGAAGTAGGGGGATTGCTTGGATCCTAAAAATCTGACTATAATCATCATCATCGCTTTTTAAAAACGTTCAGACTTACCACTAATGCAGAAGAGCACATGCCGAAAGATAGAACATATCGTAAATTAAGCCGATCCCCAACAATACCGCTGATGAAAAGGCCCTGAAAAACAAAGCATTTCATTTTTCAGCCCTGAATTACAACACAGCCTGAAAAAAGAAGAGGCACTGCAAAGCAAAGGAGGCAAGCAATACACTGAGATTACTTCAAATTAAATCTCATTCTCACGCCCAGGTGAGCTGTCTACAACAGTTTCATAAATGTTTCATGAAATGACACGACTTCTGCACACCCATGCACTGGAACATCGTAATTCAGTGCAAAAACTTAAGTTCTACTTGATCCCATCCCCTAACTGCCTAAAAGGAGACTGGAAACAAACAAACAAAAATTCTCCCAGTAACACAAGGACCTCCATTTCACTTTCCAGGAGAGAGTAACTCCTAATCATCAGTTATCTGCTTTCCCAAAGGCACTCCTCTTGGCCATCTGCGTTCTGAAAGAAGGTGCGCCACACTCCCCGCAGAGCAGTAGCTTCTGGAGCACAGGTGCTGCCTCCTTACTCTGACCCGGGGCTTCATGACCCCACAAAGCCAGGAGCTGGACAGGCAGAGGCAATAATTAGTTGATCAGAGGAACAAAAGTTCTGCCTTCTGCTCTCCTGCCATGGAGTAGCAGACGATAAAAATGCTCAGAGCATAGCAGCAAGAAGACTAAAGAGCTAAGGGCAACACACTTTAGGTTCTTCCATAAAGATGTAAAATGAATAAAAGTCCCTACTAAAAACCTAAATTTTGATACACGTGTTTCTGATAAACTGACCATCTGTATAATAGAAAATGTAGGTGACAAACACCATAATAAATGTTTCTCCCTCCTTATGAACAATCTTTCACTAACTTAAAAGAGGCACCTGCAAACACTGGAGAAGATTCTATGTTCTGCAGCTGCCATTCATCACAGGACTTATGCTATAGAGAATAATGGGGATGAAGAACATTTCTGTTATGTTTCAGTTTAGGGAACCAACTTATTTTGTGCTGCTCCAATTGCCTGCACAAAACCTGGAAGTTACAGAAGAAAACACAGCTCAATGGAAGAACCACAATCACCAATTTTCCATGGCACTTACCTTTACCTCCTAAATCTATTTTACCCTATAGACAGGTACTATCACAACTTTACAGATGAGGAAACTACATATCAAAAAAAAGGTTAACCCTGGCCAGGTGGCTCAGTTAGTTGGAGCATCATCCCATATACCAAAAGGTTCCAGATTCAATTCCCGGTCAGGACGTGTACAGGAGGCAACCGATTGATTTTATATGCTTCTCTCTCGCACTCTCTCCCCCCTTCCCCTCTTTGTCTCTCTAAAATCAATAAGCAAACATATCTTCAGGTGAGGATTTTTAAAAAAGGTTAATCACCAGTGTGAAACCAAGTTTAACACAGCTAGTTGATAGTGGTAGAACTGGTTTCTCCACTAGACTCCATTGATTCTTCAAATACTTCATAAAAGGCCTTGGCTGGTGTGGCTGGGTGTCGTCTCGTGCACTCAGGGTTACTGGTTCCCTGAGAGGTTGGTGCTCATGTCTGGGGTGGGGGACCTCGATTCCGGACAAGGCACATGCCCAGGATGCAGCTGATCAGCAGATGTTTTGCTCTAATTAATGCTTCTCTCTCTCCCCCCTTCTCCCTTCCTTTGTTTCTAAAAATCAATTTTAAAATCTTTAATTAAAAAAACAAAACAACACTTCATAAAAGGCTCATAGAGAAGCCTCACTCAGAATGACCACATATGCCCAGGGTGAGGTGCGAGGCTACACGATCTAATTTCTGTTCCAATTTTATAACTGTCCTCTTTGAAGATATTCTAAAAATTACCCAAATACACACTTAGAGATTACTTTGGGACTTTCACCCAGTATTTCACATCACTGGACACATTTTCAAGACAGGAAAAAGGTGCTGGGAAAAGGTCAGACTGCTCCCACAGTGCCCAGTGCCAGCCGTCGCCACCCTGGCCCCACAGCTCTGACTTGGCAGCCACCACTGACGCTCCCTACGATCCTGGCTGCCTAATCCGATGACCTCAGACAGAGTCAGCCCCTGCCACCCTGGATGGCTCCCGGGACCCCACCCTCTCTGGTACTCCTGCTCCCCACAGCTCCATCTCAGCCTCCCTGTCCGTCCCCTCATCTTCCCTACCTCACTTCAGGGGTGGAAATCTTCTTTCTGCCAAGGATATTTACAACATTATTCAGGGGCCATAAATTATCAACTTAAAAATTAGCCTGCTGGCCCTGGAGGGTTTGGCTCAGTAGATAGAGCACCAGCCTGGGGACTAAAGGGTCTGGAGTTCAACTGTGGTCACGAGCACATGCCCAGGTTTCGAGCTCGATCCTCAGTGTAGGACACGCAGGAGGCAGCGAATTAATGATTCTCTCGCATCATTAATGTCTCTCTCTCTCTCTCCCCCTCTCCCTTCCTCTCTGAAATCAATAAAAATATTTTTTTTAAAAAAAGATTGTCAGAATTATTTTTAAAAAAAATTAGCCTGCTATATTTGGTCAAACATTTAATTAACTCACCCCTAACGCCTTGGCAAGGCCTTATATGGCCCAAGATCTGGACATTCCCCACACCTGCTCTAAATGCTGGAAATCCTATGGCTCAGTCTTCACACTTCTTTATCTTCAACTCTCTCTTTTTTTTTTTTTAAGATTTTTTAAATTGATTTTGAGAGAGAGGGAAAGAGAGGGAGAGAAACATCGATGTGCAGTTGCCTCCTGCACAGCCCCTACTGGAAACTGAGCCCACACCCTGTGCATGTGCCTGACCAGGAATTGAACCGGCAACCTTCAGTACAACCGAGTCCCACAGGCCAGGGTCTCACCAACTCTCTTGATGATTTCACTCAGTCTCATAATTTTAAAAATCATGTACACACAAAGGACTCTGAAATGTGTGCCTCCTGCCTAAATGTCTTTGTTCAGGTCTTTGTTCAAATAACCCCTTCTTTGTAAGGTTTTCCCCAGCCACCTGCTTAAATTACCCCACCTGAGCTATCTATTCCCCTTGCCAAGCTTTATTTTTCTCCACAGCACTTACCACCTTTAAATAGACTTTATAATTTACTTCTTTGTAGCATTTTGTGACTGTTTGTCTCTCTTAGCTCCCACTCCAAGATACCTTTATAAAGGTAGGGTTTTTCCTATGTTGTCCACTGATGAATTCTCACTGACTGGAACAGTCCCTGGCACATGCTAGGTGTTCAATTTGCCAAAAGAATGGATGGATGAAAAAGACACAAAATATAAACTTCTGGACACTCCTCAATCAGTAAATTCAAAATGTCTTATGAACTTCATAAAACTTGGGAATCATTTCCTTTTTCATCTTTCTTTAAAGCCCTTGAATTCTAAAACTTACCACAGCATAGGAAAAGAGAAAAATAGTATCCAGAGTTCCGAGGAAGAGAGTGGCTTGCTCCGCGCTGGGGAACAAACGGTTGCTGCTCCAGATCTGCAGGAACAACAAGAGCAGGTCAGACCTGCTGGCATTTGCCAATGCTTTCCATTCCTCACGGCACCTTCACATACAACCTCCCCCACTCTCCCCCGGTGATACTGAAAAGAGCACACAAACTATTTGCATAATACAGTGGCCCGCCCCCCTTACCCTCGGTCAAAACTATTCACAATACAGGAGCCCCCCCTTATCCAAGGTTTTGCTTTCCAGTTACCTAAGATCAACCAAGCTCCAAAATATTTCAGTATATTGAGGGGGAGAGGGAGAGTATGCACATTTGAGAACAGGAGAGTGGGATAAAGGGAAAGAAAAAGAGAGTCTACATTCACATAACTTTTATTACAATACTAGAGACCCAGTGCACAAAATTCATGCACAGGTGCAGTCCCTAGGCCTGGCTGGCTCAAGCGTCTGGTGTGGAAGGGCCCTGGGCAGCACCTGGGCCCCTGGGCCCCCACATACCCCCCTCTGCCTGAGTCATGGCGCAAGTCCCCAGGCGAAGATGCGGTGAGCGCAACCAGATGCCACAGGCCGGGGCACAGTGTGGGCCTCTGGGCCACCCAGCGGCACCGAGGACACGGACGCTGGCGGGCAGCACACTCTTCTGGCCAGCCTCACAGACTGACTCCTGCGTGAACCCATGAGGAGCCTGACCAGCCCCTCCGGCCCCAGCAGCTGCAGCCCAGCTCACCTGTAAGAGGCCATACAGGTACGGGGCAGGCTCCTCACAGGCACCCAGTACCTGAGTGCAGGGGCTTCCCCAGTGTGCAAGCCCTGGCATCCCAGAAGAGGTTAGCAGGGGGAGTGAAGGTGAGCTTGGCAGACACCCCGCATTCTCACCGCACCTCCATCCACATCACCCCTGCCCCCAGGCAGCCGGCGAGAGGTCACAGCCCCCTGCCCAGGCACCATGTCATCCGTCATTTTCCGCACCACCCCCTGATGGTCAGTGCATGTCACAGCAAGCAGTCAAACTCCCAGTCTTCCAGTAGAACTCCCAGTTGAATGACTGCCTGAGGGGGCAATTTGCATATTAGGGTTTTATTATATCAAATAGCTATAATTGGTCTATTTTATAATTAGTTATTGTTGTTAATCTGTTATTGTGCCTAATTTATAATTAAAATTTATTAGAGGTATATATTTATAGGAAAAAGGATAGAACCTACAGGGTTTGGAACTATCCAGAGTTTCAGGCATCCGCTGAGGTCTTAGAGTGTATCCCCTATGGATAAGGGGAGACTATCTATATATATAAAAGCCTAAGTGACCATTCAACTGGTAGCTATGACTCACACTGACCACCAGGGGGCAGACGCTCAATGCACAGACATGGAAACATGGAATAGACTGATAACTCTCAAAGGGAAGGACTGGGGAGAGGGCAGGAAGAGATTAACCAAAGATCTTATAGTATGACTAGAGGCCCGTTGCACAGATTCACACACCAGTGTGGTCCCTCAGCCTGGCCTATGGGGATTGGGCCAAAACCATCAGTATGACATTCCCTAAGGAATCCCGGCTTGCAAGAGAGCTCAGGCCAGGCCGAGGGACCCCACTGGTGCATGAATCCATGCACTGGGCCTCTAGTCATACTGTAGTTAATTTCTTTTCCCCTTTAACTTTAACATTGATGATGCAAAAGCTATGGTGGATAAAACTGCTGTACTTTGGCATGAATCAAGCAGTTACACCAAACTGTGCTATGTTAATTACTGTGTTCTTTACTGCCACACTGACAAAAAAAACTTGAGAATGGTCCTAACGAAGTAGTAAAAATTATTAATTGTATTAAATCTGGCCCCTGAGTATACTGATTTTTACTATTCCGTGTGATGAGATGGAAAACACACATACAGACCCTGCATACCAGAGTCAGATGGCTGTCCTGGAAGGAAGCACTGTGCAACTGTGTGAGCGGCAAGCTGGAATGTCATTTTTACTTGAAAGAATGACTGACAGACTTAGTGCCCAGTTTTCAGTATTTGAGTACTGTATTTGGCAGATTTGAGTATCTGGCAGATATTTCTTCAAAAAAGAATAAAACCAGCCTGTCACTTCAAGATTCATTTAAAGTACAAGATAGGCAAATGAATGTTAATGTAAGGTTATAAAAAGTTAATTAATACAGTTTCAGATTCCACATTGGAACTACCCTTTAAGAAATTGCTACTTGTCAAATTCTGGTATAATATCAAAGACAAATATCCACAATTAACTGAAAAGGCTGTTAAAATACTTCCCCCCTTTCTGCCATGTATCTATGGAAGACAAACTCTTCAGAGACTTGAAATTCAGAAGCAGACATGAAGACCCATTGTATTCTATTCAGCCAGACAGGACGGGATTTGCAAGAACGTGTCAATCAATGCCACTCTCCTCACTAATTGAATTTCTTTTTGTCTTGAAAAAGTCAATTTTCATAAAATGTTATTTATTCATGTTGCCCAGCCAGCATGGCTCAGTGACTGAGCGTCAACCTATGAACCAGAAGGTCACAATTCAATTCCTGGTCAAGGCACATGCCCACTCGGGCTGCGGGCTCGATCCCCATTGAGGGTCATACAGGAGGCAGCCAATCAATGACTCTTTCTCATCATTGATATTTCTAGCTCTCCCTCCTTCTCCATTTCTCTCTAAAATCAATACAAATATATATATTTTTTAAATGTCATTTATGTTAACATATAGATTAATTCATTTGAAAATAACCTAATCATGTATTTTTTAATTTCTGTTTTAATTTCTAAAACAGTAAAGATCTATAAATATAAATCCACATAACCAAAAAGTTCAAGAACTGCTGGACTACATGATTTCTGAGATGGGTTATTAAAGAAGGGAAAAAAAAATGTTTAATCCTCACCCAAGGATTTTAGAGAGGGGAAGGAGGTAAGGGGGAGAAGAAGAGAGGGAGGGAGGGAAGCAGAGAGAGAGAGAGAGAGAGAGAGAGAGAGAGAGAAACATCGGTTGCCTCTATTACATGCCCTGACCAGTGATCAAGCTTGAAACCTAGTCATGTGCTGTGAGTGGGAATCAAACCCACAACCTTTTGGTGTATAGGAGGATGCTCCAACCCACTGAGCCCACTGGCCAGGGCAAGAAGAAAAATTTTTACTTAAGAATAGTAAAAAGAAAAATCACAATGAATAATTAAAAAACATGTATCTTCAACATAAAGTAAAACCTGAAATTATAAGAAAATGTATGAAGTGTGATTCTAAAGTACTAGGACTCGTTTCTGGGTGGCTTATGGCACCATTTTTTATTTTAACAACACACACTGCTTTCATGATCGATAAGAAATCAGCTCACACCTAGATCAATCCGTATTTCAGCGTGCCAACTGGGGCCCTAAATATCTCCAATTAGTTATTTTGCCACATTTCCCTTCTAATCACAATCTTTGATCCCTAATGACATCTGGGCTCAATAGGACCCAAGACAGGTGACCTAGAGACCCAGCCTCAAGTAGCTGCTGCAAGTTTCAGGATTTTCTTTACTCTTGGGGGAAGCCATCCAACTCCCGAAGACATGGCTTTCCCAGGAACTGACATGACAGGCTGCAAACAGCTTTTTTCTGTTTCACTGCCAGAATTCAGCCGGAATAGTATACTTCTGTTTGCCTACTTAACAAGTGTAAACAAAACTGAACCAAAAACTAAAACAACTAAGTAGGACTAACAAAAAGAGTCAGAAAGTAGGTTAACAGAAAAAGCCTAATGGAGAAAGTTTAGGTCCATAACATAGCTCCGATCAAGATGATTACACCAGTAGGTGAGAAATGGTCCAAGTGCACTTAGTGAATCATCCAATGTTTAATGAAGATCCAGTTCGATTTTCATGTGCTCCAGTGATTCAAGCTGTCCTACAAGCATGTACAATTACTATGTGAATGTACCGGCCCATATATATGTAAGGTTTTCTTGTGTTGTGGGGGCAGGCGCCATGCTAAGTCACTCTAATTGCTACATGTTGAGACATTTCCTGAAACATGACATTGTGGGCACAATCAAAAGGTCATGGTGAGAATGTCTGTCACAGAGCAAGGGCTGTACACAGAGGTAGGAAAATGAAAGAGCTTCCTGGTGCACAGAAGGTGAGCTCAAACGACCTGAGTTCAGGGGTTTGTTCTCCGTCTAAGGTAAGAATCTGAGGGACAGGAGCTGTAAATGTGATTGAGGTGGAATGTTGAAAACACCCTGAACCCTGCATCCTTCTCCTGTAGAGAACTCAAGAATCTCTTTTCGCTATTCTCTTTCTTTATCTTTTTTTTTTAACATGTCTTTATTGATTTTACAGGGATAGGAAGGGAGAGAAAGAGAGAAACTCAATTGGCTGTCTCTTGCACGCCCCTTACAGGAGATTGGGCTAGAAACCCGGGCATGTGCCCTGACCGGGAACTGAACCAGTGAGTGGCCTTTCAGTGCACAGGACGATGCCCAACCGAGCCACACTGGCCAGGGCTCCTACACCATTCTCAGAGGTAAGACTTTTTCATTTAATGGAACAAAATTTTGTTTATAATTCTCAGTCAAGTTATCTTCAAATATTAGATTTAGCCATTACCTCTTTATTATCTATAAACATAGATTTCATGCTAGTTTCACTAGGTATTTCCAAGTTTGTCCATGTCAGTGGAATCCATTATAAATTCCCAAGGTAGAGACTGTGTCTGATTCGTTTTCTGTAAAGCACCTAAGACAGCTATGCATCAACACAAAAGCACCCTGGTTGCTATCGTCAGAAGTTAGGGTGGCAGCCCTCGCACCAAAGGATCTCCAGTTCGATTCCACATCAAGGGCATGTACCTGGGTTGCAGGTTCAATCCCTGGCCCTGGTCAGGTCATATGCAGAAAGCAACCAATGTGTCTCTCTCACATCCATATCTATCTCTAACTCTCTCTTTCTCTCTCTCTCCCCTCCTGCTCTTCCTCCTTCCCTTCCACTCTCTTTAAAAAAAAAATCAATGGGGGGGGGGGGGGGAACAAAAGCTATAATAAATACTTTTTGATGCTATTTAAGAAACGTTTAACAATATATGTAGACAAAATATTTTTTAGAGTGCATACTCATTTTACATATACTTCTGCCACTAAGTTCCTTTCCACTTCAGACAAGAAAGAGTCTCAAAGGGAAGCTGGAGTAAAGGTGTTATAGACTCAAGCAGAGGAGGAGTGGAGGGTACAGGCCACCTCTGCACTCCTAGCAGTGGTCTTCAGGAAAAAAAGCCCTGGGTTTGAAAGTCTGAAGAAAGAATGGACAAAAATCACATAATCATACCAATTGCTGCAGCAAAAGCATTTGACAAAATCCAACAGCCTTTCTTGATAAAAACTCTTAGCAAAACAGGAATAGAGGGATCATACTTCAACATAATAAAAGCCCTATATGACAAACCTATAGCCAACATCATACTCAATGGGCAAAAATTAAACCCATTTCCCTTAAGAACAGGAACAAGACAGAGATGCCCACTTTCACCACTCTTGTTCGACATAGTACTAGAAGTACTAGCCATAGCAATCAGACAAGAAGAAAAAATTAAAGGCATCCAAATTGGAAAAAAAGAAGTAAAAATTATTTGCAGATAACATGACATTATACATAGAGAACCCCAAAGACTCCATCAAAAAACTACTAGACCTAATAAATGAATTGGCAATGTAGCAAGATACAAAATTAATACCCAGAAATCTATGGCCTTTTTATACACCAATAACGAACTCACAGAAAGAGAAATGAAAAAAACAATCCCATTTATCACTGCACCAAAAAAATTAAGATACCTAGGAATAAACTTAACTAAGGACGTAAAAGACCTGTACTCGGAAAACTGAAAAAAGGACACTGAAAAAAAGAGATAAAGGAAGACATAAACAAATGGAAGAACATACCATGTTCATGAATTGGTACAATCAACATTATTAAAATGTCCATACTACCTAAAGCAATCTATAGATTCAATGCAATACCTATAAAAATACCATGGCATATTTCAAAGATCTAGAACAAACTCTCCAAAAATTCATCTAGAATAAAAAATAAAACTAAAAAAAAGACCTCAAATAGCCACAGTTATTCTGAGAAACAAGAATAAAGTTGGAGGGATCACAATACCAGACATCAAGCTATATTACCAAGCCACGGTTCTCAAAACTGCCTGATACTGGCACAAGAACAAACATATAGACCAATGGAATAGAATAGAGAACCCAGAAATTGACCAAGCCATTTTACTCAATTAATATTTGACAAAGGAGGCAAGAGCATACAATGGAGTCAAAACAGTCTCTTTAATAAATGGTGCTGGGAAATTTGGTCAGATACATGTCAAAAATGAAACTAGATCACCATACACAAAAACAAACTCAAAATGGCTAAATGACTTGAATGTAAGATGGGAAACCATAAAAATCCTATAATACCCCATAGGCATCAAAATTGCAGACATATGTCATAGCAATATTTTTACAGACACAGCTCCTAAGGCATTGGAGACTAAGGAGAAAATAAACAAATGGGACTACATCAAAATAAAAGGCTTTTCCACAGCAAAAGAAACCATCAACAAAACAAGAAAGCCCACTGTATGGGAGAACATATTTGCCAATGTTATCACCGATAAAGGTTTAATCTCCAACATTTACAGGAAACTAATACAACTTAACAAAAGAAAGATAAAGGATCCAATAAAAAAAAAAAAAGGGCAACTGACCTAAATAGACACTTGTCGAAAGAAAACAGAAGGAAGGCCAAGAAACATATGAAAACATGATCAAAGTCACTAATTATCCAAGAGATTAAAACAACAACGAGGTACCATCTCACACCTGTCAGAATGGCTGTCATCAACAAATCAACAAACGACAAGTGCTGGCAAGGAAGTGGATAAAAAGGAAACCTTGTGCACTGCTGGTGGGAATGCAGACTGGTGCAGACACTGTGGAAAACAGTATAGAGTTTCCTCAAAAAACTAAAAATGGAACTCCCATTTGACTCAGTCATCCCACTTCTAGGAATATATCCCAAGAAACTAGAAAGACCAATCAGAAAGGATATATGCACCCCTATGTTCATAGCAGCACAATTTACCACAGCTAAGATTTGGAAACAGCCTAAGTGCCCATCAGCAAATGAGTGGATTAGAAAACTATGGTACATCTACACAATGGTATACTACACTGCTATAAAAAAGAAGGAATTCTTACCATTTGCAGCAGCATGGATGGAACTGGAGAGCATTACGCTAAGTGAAATAAGTCAGGCAATGAAAGAAAAGCACCACATGATCTCACTCATTTATGGAAAATAAAGATCATTATAACCTGATGAATAAAAAGATAGATACAGAGGCAGTGAAACATTGAAGAGACTATCAAATTACAGCGGGAAGGCTGGGGAGTGTTGGGGTGAGGGAGGAAAGAGATCAACTGAAGGACTTGTATGCAGGCATATAAGCACGGCCAATGGACACAGACACTGTGGGGGCGGGATGAGGGCATGTGCCGGGGGGGTAGGGGAGGCCGGGGGAAGGTCAATGGGGAGAAAAAAGGAGACATATGTAATACTTTAAACAATAAAATAAAAATTGGATAAAAAAGAAAGAATGGAAAGTCAGCACTGCTCTCCATGAGGCAGGTCCACATGCACACAGCTCTCCTGGATGAGTCAGCATCTGACTTCTACATAACCAGCCCATCCAAACTACTTAATCCACAGTTCTAAAACAGCACCACAGTGAAACCTATCTTAGCAGCAGAATAAGTAAATATCTAAGCAGAAAAGTTAATGTCAGTTCTAAACAAGCTAATAATGTAACATGGTTCTTGGCAGGAAAGAGTTAACACGCTTGAGACTGTTATCCTTAAAAAGGCCTACTTGCAAGCTGGTGGCCCTTGCCCGGCACCTGGAAACTTGGATCCCCAGAGGCTTCCCATAATTCCCTGCTAAGCCTGGCTTACTGTTCAAACAATGTGGTTTATGAGTAACACCTGCTTTCCTTCTGGAAGTGTGGGATTTTCGTATGTGCCAGGCAGAGTGCCTCCTCGACCAGCTCCAATAAAAATCATGGGCACCCTGTCTCTATCGGGCTTCCCTAGTAGACAACTTTTCACCTGTGTTGTCACAACTTGTGCTGGAAGAATTAAGCACACCCTGTGTGACTACTGGAAAAGGGCTCTCAGAGGCCTGTGCCGTTTCCTCCAGGCCTCACCCTATGTGCTTCCCCTCCCCCCACTTTGCTGACGTGGCTCTGTATTCCCTCACCTGTAATGAACCACAGCTTTGAATACAACTATATGCTAAGTCCTGTCAATCTTCCTAGTGAATTACCAAACCTGGGGGTAGTCTTAGGTATCACCAACCCAGTTATCTAAAACACTAAGGCAGCGTTAGGCAGTACACAGAAATGTATTGCCTAAACCAAACCCTATTGTTCTGTGTTTATACAGACTGTACCTGAAATACCACATTTAGTGTTCAGTGTAACTAAACTACAGTTGAAGGAGCCAGGGATGTTTTACCTAAACAGGAACTTAAGGAGACAGGCTTTCGTCAGATATTCAACAGGCCTCATGCAGTGAGGACAGACTTCGTGTACATGGCTCAAAACTAAACAGCAGAACATTTTTATGTCAATAGAAGTAAGAACTTCCTAATAATGAAAGTTGATAAAAAGTATATATATAATTGTGCATCTCAGAAAAATAGGGAGGTTCTTCTCCCTACAGGTTTCAACAGAAGCTAGATGGTCATCTTCAATAACCACAAAGAAAGACGCCATCCTGGCTGGGAGGTTAGGGCGCATGACCTCTCTGAGGCCAGTCCATCCTACAGGTCTGTGATGAGTCAGTCAACGGTCATTTAGAGGGATTCGCTGTGCACACAGCACAAGTCAAGCATCCGTCGGAAATTCAGCTCTTTATTCTGAACACCCTTCCTTTTAAAAGTTTCTCTCAGGACCTAGCCAGTTCGGCTCAGTGGATAGAGCGTTGGCCTGCAGACTGAAGGGTCTCAGGTTCGATTCTGGTCAAGAGCACATGCCCGGTCGAAACGGGTTTGGCTCAGTGTATAGAGCATCAGCCTGTGGATTAAAAGGTTCCAGGTTCGATTCCGGTCAAGGGCATGTACCTTGGTTGCAGGCACAGCCTCAGTAGAGGGTGTGCAGGAGGCAGCTGATCAATGTTTCTCTCTCATCGATGTTTCTGACTTTCTATCCCTCTCCCGTCCTCTCTGTAAAAAATCAATAAAATATTTTTTTTAAAAAAAAAGACCACATGCTTGGGTTGCAGCCCTGATCCTCAGTAGGAAGCGTGCAGGAGGCAACTGATCAATAATTCTCTCTCATCACTGGTGTTACTCTTTCTCTCTTCCTCTCTGAAAACAATAAAAATGCACTGAAAGAATAATAATAGAAGTTCCTATCAGGAATTTATCAAGTTAAATGCAGGAAAACTGTTCAGGAGCCTCTCTCTCCGCTAGGAACATCAGCCTGAGGACAGGCTCTCTTTTCTGTCCTCTAAGCTTTTACTTGTGTCCTTAGTGCCTAGAACAGGATTATGCAAGAGAGACCCAAAATAAGCAATTGCCCGAATAATTCATTTACATGGGGGGGGGGGGCAGTATATAACCTTTAGATCTGTCAACTTTAAAATGGCCCAAATCAGAAAAATAATTCTTAAGAAATAAAACATGCTAATATAAATAAGTAGCTATAATTCCATGTAAGCAGAACTCAAATAACGTGGTCAAGACTGAGGGGAACAGAATTGTGTACTGAGGTAGGGTGTGTAAAGGACAGCCTCTCTGTCCCCATCATCAAAGAATGTTCTTGGCCCACGTGAGGACAAGGAACTGGGCTGCACACTCTCTGAACTTAAACAAGATACAAATGAACAAATGAATCAATCAGAGAGTATGCAAATACTGAGACATTAAACTATGCAATACACAGTGTGCACAGTTTAGGAAAAAACATAGCAGAAGCAAGAAAAAAAACCTATTTTTTTTAAAGTGACATTTTATCAGAAAAGCACAATTTTAATTAAGTGGAAAGAAGGTAAATGAGCTTACAAAAGAACATGAGCAAAATCGCAAAGACAGAAATAAGCATAGTACTAGTAGACTCAATGAAAAAATAGCCTAGCCAGAATTGTGTGATTTCAAAATAGTGAGAAATAAGCTGATTGGAGTGGTATTGAATCAGGGAAAGCTAAGAAATTAGACAGAAGAATTTGGATTGTATGCCACAGGGAATAGTAAGCCATTTCAGAGTCTTAAGCAAATGAAACAAAATGGGAGACCTTAGGAAGAATTCAGAGGTAGGCACGGTTCCCTTAAATCCATCCCAGCACTCTGGTCTACTTACCTCCACAGGTTCAATCGATCTGTTAAAAGCACTCGGGGTCCACTGCTTAGAGATGCTGACTTTGACATTGCTAAATGTTTTTCTTGATGCATGGAGCAATGAATAACTACAAAAGAGAAGAAATACAGCTGAATGAATAGCAAATAAAATGGCCTTTAATAAAATCACAGACAAAAAAAATAAAATCACAGATATATTCCTATTTTTTCTTTCAGTTTTAGAAAAAGAGAAATACTGCTTTATAAAGACTATCAACTGAAATAGTCTCTGCTAAGCGAAAGAAATAATTAACTAGTCTTCTTCAATATAAGCCCCCATGTTCACTCATAACTTATCCCTGCTTTTAGAAGATGGAGATGTGACTAATCCCAACCCACTTCAAATTATGGTTCAGTTCTGGCCAGGCCAGTGTGGCTCAGTGGCTGAGCATCGGCCTACGATCCCGGAGGTCATGGTTAAATTCCCAGGCAGGACACATGCCTGGGTTGTGGACTCCATCCCTAGCGGGAGGCATGCAGGAGGCGGTAGATCAGTAATTCTCTCTCGTCATTGATGTTTCTCTATCTCTCTCCCTTCCTCTCTGAAATGAATAAAAATATATTTTAAAATAAATAAATAAAATGAATTATGGTTGCAGTTCTGTAAAAAAAATTAAGTCTTTAACAAACATTGGCTGCTCTTGCACTAGCCATTCAGTAGCTTTTTGTTTTTTATTTTTTGTTATTCCCCACAAGAAGATATTTTTCCATTGCTTGTCAGAGAATGGAAAGGAGGAGAGGCAAGGGAGACAAACATCAATGTGAGAGAGACACACTGACTGGTTGCCTCCCACACATGTCACAAGCAGGGTTGGGGAGGGAACCCGCAACCCAAGTACTACATCTTTGACTGGGAATCGAACCCACAACCCTTAGGGACAAGGGCTGATGCTCCAACCACTGACCAACACTGGCCAGGACAATAGCTTTTCCTTTGGGTCCTGCATTCCCTCCATTACTGCTTCTTTCCACCCTTCACAAAAGGATATCCCCTAAACCAATGGTCTAAAACTACCTATCAACTCTTATATAATTAGAGAACCATTTTCCTAGTTCCTACTTGAAAATAAAACAAACAAAAAACCATCATCCTCATTATTGGTACCTTCAATAAAGAAAAAAATCTATTCGCCGAGACCGGTTTGGCTCAGTGGATAGAGCGTTGGACTGCGGACTGAAGAGTCCCGGGTTCGATTCCGGCAAGGGCATGTACTGTGGCTGCGGGCACATCCCCAGTAGGGGGCGTGCAAGAGGCAGCTGATCGATGTCTCTCTCTCATCGATGTTTCTGACTTTCTATCTCTCTCCCTTCCGCTCTGTAAAAAATCAATAAAATATATTTTTTTAAAAAAATCTATTCAGAAAACATAATCAAAATAGTTACAGGGTTATGAATAACATGCCCTAACACCAAAAGACCTGCTTTGTGTCATCAACAGACCACTACAGAGAGCCACTGAGGGCCACAGAATCAAAAACATGGATAATTCTTGTGATTGGTCAGGGACCTCACATGAGTTACCAGAATTCCTCACAACTATCTCATACCATTTTTACTACTCGAGGGGACACAGCACAGTCCCTGAACATGCACACCCTTTGTTCTCACGCTCCTCATTTGAACAAATATAAGACTTTATATTAGATCAGGGTTTCTCAACCACAGCACCACTGACATTTTAGGCCCCAAAATTCTCTATTTGTGTGTGTGTGTGTGGGCGGGGGGGGGGGGGGGGGGGGGGGGAGGGGATGTCTTATGCATTGTAGGATGTTTAGCAGCATCCCTGGTCTCTACCCCCTAAACGCAAATAGCATGGCATCCAAAAATGTCTCCAGACATTGCCAAATACAGGCAAAAGAGCCCCCAAGAACTACTTTATTAGTGCTATCAAGAAGTATAAGAGGAGTAAGGAGCCTATTTCACGGTAAGTCCACACAAGTTCCTGCATGAGACACTTGCCGTGCAATAAGTATCTCCCTCGGAAAGAAAAACAGCAACAGTTGCAGCAATCCACTTACCTGAAGAAGGTGAGCAGGAACACGACAACATGATGATGGCTGAACCGGGACAGCAGAGTTCCTCTCTGAAAAACACTTGGCCAGGCCATGTTCTTCCTGACCTTCCTTCCAGTCTTTGACCTTAAGATTTGGATAGTGAATGGCTTACACCATTTCTTCTTTCTGGAAAGGCAAAACACGTTATTAACATTACTCTGTCTAAAAACTGAATTATTTAGGCTTAGAGTCAGCCAGCATATAATCAGGCCTTGAAAGAAAAATCATGTGGGCTAGCTGACACCAGAAAATCAGATGGATAATTACTGCTGTTTTACAGCAGTTAGCTAGTCCTTTAAAAAAAAAAAAAAAAAAAGGACTCCTTGACCAAAAGTTACACCCTAATAGGAAGAACTCTCATTCGAACTGATAAGAAAATCACCCACTTCAACAGAAAAAAAAAAAAAAAAAGGAAATGAATAGACAACTCAGAAGAAATGAAATGGCTATTAAACTTACTAAGTAATATCTCACTTGGAATATAAAAAATGCTAATAAAGGCAAGAAAATGTTTGCAGAGTTAAAACAGACTGTGGCCTGGGGGTCATCTGTAATACTCTCAACAATAAAGATAAATAAATTGTAAAAAACAACAGATTGTGGCCAATGCAGCTCAAAGTGCAATGATTTCTGAACTCTCATATGATGCTGATGGAAGTGAAAATTAGTACAGTATTGCAGGAAGACAATCTGGCCAAGTTCATCAAGAGTCTTTGACAGAGTCCGGCCGGCGTGGCTCAGTGGCTGAGCATCCATCAAAGAACCAGGAGGTAACGGTTCGACTCCCGGTCAGGGCACATGCCTGGGTTGTAGGCCTGGTCCCCAGTAGAGGGTGTGCAAGAGGTAGCCAATCAATGATTCGCTCTCATCACTGATGTTCCCCCTCTCCCTTCCTCTATGGCATAAAAGTACATATATGTAAAAAAAAAAAAAAAAAAAAGTCTTTGACACAAAAAATATAATTTCAGGGATCTATTCCTAAAGGAATACAAGATGCATTCAGGTCTAATAAAACAAACAAAGTTAGTTTTTACAAAGTGTCAAAGGAACTTTTTTTATTTTATTTGTTTAATTTTAATCCTTACCTAAGGATATGATTTGTTGTTTTTGTTTTGTTTTGAGAGAGAGAAAAGGGAGAAAGAGAGGGTGAGAGAGACAAGAGAAAGAGAAAGAAACATTGATCAGTTGCCCCCCATATGCACCCTAACCTGACAGGTAATAGAACCCGCAAGCCCTTGCTGTACAGGATGATGCTCCAACCAACTGAACCACCCGGCCATGGCAAGGAGCTATTTTATTTTATTTTATTTTATTTTTGCAGTATAACTTATATTTAATAGTACATATGTTTTCCTTTCCTCCCCCAATGTCCTCCCCCAAGCCTCCCTTACCCCCCAGCACATGTCCCCACCTGCCCCCCTCCCCGCCCCAGTGTCTTTCATTCATTGGTTAAGCTCATATGCATGCATACAAGTCCTCTGGTTGATCTCCCCCAGCATCCGCCTCCCATCCTCCCCAGCCTTCCCCCTGTAGCTTGACAGCCTGTTCAAGGCCACCCTGCCTCTATATATATATAAGGCAAGGCGCTATTTTAAAGAAATGAAACTGTGTCCATCTTAGGGAATAGGGGAAAGACAGGGCCACTCCTATGCCATCTCTCCACTACTTACAAGGAAAAGTCATCTCTGAAAGCTGCACCCATGCCCTGGCTGGTTTGGCTCAACTGGACAGAACATCAGCCTGTGGACTAAAGGGCACACACATACCTGGGTTAAGGGCTCAATCCCCAGTTGGGGGCCTGCAGGAAGCAGCCAATGATTCTCTCATCATTGATGTTTCTCTCTCTCTCACTCTCTCTCTCTCTCTCTCTCTCTCTCTCCCCCTCCCTCCCTCCCTCTCCCTCTCCTTCTCCCTTCCTCTCTGAAATCAATAAAAATATATTTTAAAGTAATAAAATTAACTAAATTAAAAAATAAAAGCAGCATCCATGCTCTATGGTTCTTAATGAAGCATAAAGTTAGCATCTTAACTTAATGTCTCCAGTTATGAGTCTGCGGAAACAACCTAAATATGCAATACGAATGGGATGATTAAATTATGGTATATTCATGTGGCCAAATCCTATATAATAAAAGGCTTACATGCAAGTCAACCAAATGGTAAAATGACTGGCTGCTATGACATTCACTGAACACCAGGGGGCAGATGCTCAACGCAGGAGCTGCCCCCTGGTGGTCAATGAGCTCTCATAGGGTGAGCACCGCTCAGCCAGAAGCTGGGCTCATTGCTGGTGAGCAAGCACAGTGGAGGTGGCAGGAGCCTCTTCCACCTCTGCAGCAGTGCTAAGGAGGGCACAGGCTGGGCTGAGGGACCCCCACCCAGTGCACAAATGTTGTGCACTGGGCCTCTTGTATTTTATAATCATTTAACATGATGAATTAACTTTTTTTAATAACATGAGAAAATGCCAAATGAAAAGTATAAATAAAATTAACTCCATATTTATATACTATTTTTTAACAATTCTTCATTGTTGAAAGTATTACATATGTCCCTCCCCCCCATTCAAATTTACATACTATTTACAAATAAGTAGGGAATATACTAGTTCTTAAGTAGTGAGATTATGATTAATTTTAATTTTCTATGTTTTTTCCTAAAATTTCTACAATAAATGTGTGTATCACTTTTATAATCAAGAGGGAAACATCCAACAGCATTGAAAAAGTTCTATAATTGATCTGCATATTAGGAAAAGTTAACTAAATGTATGATAAATGCACTACAATAGTCAAGGTAGGAGACAAACTCAAAAGCTCCCGATTTAAATTAGCAAATCATAGGGCACTGCTTTCAAGGCTGTGCTCCCTGTAACTGCTATTATACTCCGGTTTTCACTAGTCACAGCTTGTGCTGTATCCAAAGTTCAAATGCTGCAAGACCCAGGCAAAGGGCCTTTATTTTTTTTTTAATCCTCACCTGAGTATATTTTTTATTGATTTTTTAGAGAGAGGAAGAGAGAGAGAAATATCAATCAGTTGTCTCCAGTAAGCTCCCAACTGGGGATCAAACCCACAACTGACCGGGAGTGGAACCCAAAACTTTTTGGAGCACAGGCTGATGCTCCAACCATCTGAGCCACCTGGCTAAGGCCAAAGGCCATTCTTGATAAACATTATAACTGTTTCACTTACTGGCTGTAACCCCTTTGACAAGTTAATCTCTATGAATTGCAGATGGCCTATCTCTAATAGTCATGACACTAAAATAAACAATTTATACAAAGAATTAAGGTAATTATTTTAGTCACTGATCAGCCCAAGATTAATCTCACATCAGCAAAATGAAACTATCTTAATTTAACCATTGTCCCTGAAAATTTTTAACGAAATTATGAGTTGAGTAAGACCGTAAAATTCCATTTACAAAAATGTAACAAATAAACCTGCTGTCAGTAATTCCAGAATGTTACCAAACCGAGAGCTATTAGCGTTACTGCTAAATTTATCTCCATTCCCAAAATTAAACATTCAATCCAGGTGTCACAACTGGAAACTTAAGCCATTCTTTATAAAGAATAGCTCTTTGATTCCAAAAATATACACTCCAACAAGTTAGGATTACATCACTTCGGCAATAATGGTTGTGTATTTCAGGTTGTGTATAGTTACATTAATAGTTTTAATGACTAGCAAGCTGTTTGGACCATCTAGATTTACTTTCTAAATAAACCACTTTTTCCTTGGCTTCAGTGAGGGGGGAGAGAAGGCTTAATAAGTACATGGAGAAAGTGGTTTTAAATATTCACCTGCTACTGGCAGAATGACTTTTAAAATGAATATTATTATAACGTCTGGTCCTATGTAATTATAATAATACCTTGCACTTCTATACCCTACATCACAGCAGTGATTTCTAATAATCTATGAGCTCTGGGAAAGCACACAGAGTTTCTGCCAAATCTGAATCCATCAAGCACATCCTACTTTCTGAAAACCACTTTCTTTCCTGCTCTAAATATAAGCAGATGTCTAAATTTTTCAAGTGTATGTAAATGCTGTTATAATCAATACAATCAAAACTCATTTCAGTGTTTCTGAATTCACAGCAGATTGTCATTTAGTATTTTCTCAGTGGATACTGTATACTCAATTGATACAACTTTGATGTGAGACAAGAATTATCTTTAAAAAAACAAACACAAACCTTATTAAAATAAGATTCTTACCATCACAGAGGATCCACAACCACTGAACATGTTTTACTTTTCAAAGCAAGTTCATATCACTAACTCATCTGACTTATAATGAAGCTTGTTTTGGGTTCTAGCATATCACTCATACAAGGCATTTTCCAGAATGGAACATATTTCAATGCATAATAAAATATGGCTTCACATGTAACATGTCCAGACAGAATGCAAGCTCTCCCTTATAAACATTGCCTTGGAATATAAAAGCTTCTAAAATTTTCACTTTCTATTGATGTTTAGAGTCCATTCCAACCCAAGAAACAAAATTTAAAGTTGTCTTGTATTAATAAGACTATGGGCTTACAGAGTGGAAAGGGGAAAGATTGGCAGGAAAGGCGGTAACAGACCTGAAGCATCCAGCAAACATCTCATGTGGCTCAGGCTTCACTCAACCCCAACCTGTTGCCATGCTCTCTAGGAATCTAGATACTCAGTTAATAAACTTTGTTATATCAGACCCAACTCCTGGCTGCCCTAGAGAACCCTGCCTCCTCTGAGGTCTCTCAGTGAAAGCAATCTTTTCTCACACCCACTTTTCCTCCTCGTGAAACCCCAGCTTCTTTGAAACTCACACCCTGGGCTTTACTGCACACTGTGCTGACAGCTGTCGTCCGTCCCATCTCTCCCACTGCCCTGTCCCTGCAGATGGCTCCTGCCTTGCGCTTCCTCCCACCACCGCCTGCGTCTCATTTCAACATCCAGGAGCTAATAGATCACATCCCTGTCCTGTTCACCACCAACTCCTGCCTCTACCCCACAATGAAAACCTACCCCATGATCAAACCTGGTCCCTGCCTTGGCCAGTACCTGAGTCACCTCCCCAACTGGATTTCAAACGTCCTTCCTTCCAGAAAACTGCTTTCTTTCATACTGCCCATCTGACAGTCATTTTACCTCAGCAAGGCTCCCAATTCGGTCACCTCATCATTTTTTCTATTATCCAATACCTTCCTCTTGACCAGCTTGGAATCTGAAGCACCTCCCTATGGGACTCTTTTTCTTGCTTGCCTCTGTGCTCGAGCAGCTGAGTTTTGCCAGAGGAAAATCACACATTCTGGCTGGTTTCACTTTTTAGATTCAAAACCACAAACCTCAAAGGACATGCAATACTGCCCAGGAAGACTACACTTCCCTAATCATTTTGCTTTCTCACCCTCAAAGACAGCGAAGTCATACTTCTCCCTTTAAACTTCCAACATTCTCCTCCTCCTCCATTAAGTATCAGGGTTTCGGTCAATGACCCCCAGATCTATAGCTCTAACTCAGACACTCCAGGGTTCCCGACAGTAGAGCAACCAACCACATGATACCCCTCCCTGGACCTGAAACGGAATTCTTCATTCTCCCTCCAAACCCATTCCTCCCCCAGTATGCCCCACTTCAACAAACGGTGTCACCATTGCTCCATTTCCCAAGGTAACTAGGCCGTACGTATCCTTCATTTCTCCTTTTCTCTCAGATTCCACATATAACCCATTATTAAGCTCAGTCCCTATGACTCCAAAATACAACCCCAGTCCAACCTTTCCTCTCCATCCCCACTGTCAAAGTAAGATAAACCACCAGATCCCCCACCAGGCCAACCACACAGCCTCCTGTGTGGGTTTCACTGTTTCTTCATCTACCCCGCCCCCACTATCATTCTCCACACATCCGCCAGAAATACATCTTCAGGTATACGTTAGCTGTCATTCTTCTGCTTAACACACTTAGATGGCTTTCCAAGACTCAGATAAAAACACAAACCTCTCTGCCATGGCCATCAAGCCTGAATAGTAGGGAGATTAAGGGATGGGGGGCATTAAAGTTGGCAAGCTGGGGTTGGCAGAAAGAGCCCAAGGATAAAGGAGAGGGCCTGCATAAGCAATGAATGAGAGACTGGGCTTATTTTTTTTATTAGTTTTCAATAGGTTCTATATACATAAGGTGGAAAGTTCAAAAGACAGCAAAGGGATAAAAAAAACATTTTTAGAAAAAAGACAGCAAAGGGTATAACAGTGACATCCCTCTCCCTGTTCTCGTCACCCTTACTTCTGCATCCTATACATCAGCACAGGCCTGCACATTCACACATCCACAGATGGCATGTGGCACGCACTATTCTGCACCATTTTCTCTTTCACTTATCAGAGGTTGGGGGTCTATCCGAATCCTCATCTACAAGGCTGCCACATCCCAGTCTACAGGACATCCCAACCCTTCGCCAGTATCCAGGGAAGTGCTAACACTCCCTGCCTGTTCCTTGCCCACCTTGCTCTCCACCCTCACCAGCACCTTGCCTCCACACTCACTGCCATTTCCGCACACTCATCCCTTCCTTGGCCCGAAACCCACCAAGCTCCCTCCTTACTTTGGGTCTTTGCATTTGATGTTTCACAGCCTGAAAGGTTTTTCTCCTGGTTCTTTGCAAATGGCTTGCCCTCAAAAGTAATCTTCTTGAGTGACCTATCCTGATCACTCTATTTTAAATGGCCTCCCTCAGCCCTGGCCACTGTGACTCAGTGGGCTGGGCGACCTCCCATTCGCCAAAAGATTGCCAGTTCAATGCCCAGTTGGGGCATATGCCCAGGTTTTGGGCTCCATTCCTACCACCCCCAAGGGGGCATGCAGGAAGCAGCAGATTGATGTTTCCCTCGTATCAATGTTTCCCTCTCTCTCTCTCTTTCCAATCTCTCTAAAAATCAATTTTAAAAATAGTTGAACTTCCAGCAAAAAAGAAAAAAATGATTTCCCTCAGTTATTACTACCTATCTCATCTGTTTCTTCCCTTCATAACATTTCTCCCAATCTAATTACCTGGTTTGTTTACCCCTTTATTGTTCATCCGTAAATTCTATCAAAGCAGGGGCCTTATCTGTCTTGAGTCCGAGCTATTATCCCCAGCACCTAGCAGAACAGTTGGAACGATCAGTAAAGATGTTTTGCATGAATGATTCTTTGCCTAAGGGCCAACACTGAAGGCTTTCAAAGTGCCAGGCACTGTGCTAAGTACTTGCCATGTATCAATGCATTTAGTTTTCATAACATCTCACAGATGAAAAAACAGATTCTAGAAAGTAATCTTTCTCTCAAAAGATGATGCAAATAATCAAACCTGACCCTAGCCCCTAGGTTATACTGAATACGAGGAAAACGTTAAAATATAACATATCTCACCTTAAACTTAAAACATGTAAATCCACAATGGGAAAAAAGTACACCTTATTAGTAATAGTGGTTCTCTTACACACTACTCTCAAATGAAGACATTAGATGAGCAATTACTTCACTTTCTAGACTCCAGTTTTTACATGTGCAAAGTACAAATATTATGTGAACTCAAAGTAGGTGAAAAACGATTAAATGGATAGTTGAGTTCACCTATCTTGACAGTATTGCATATGCTGTAATTTTGCACCCCAGCGCTCAACATTTATACAAGTGTCTTTTTATCCCACATTATCTCATCTGGAGCCATTTACCTGTAACACATAAATCCTTTTATTCAAAACTCAAGCCTTCCTGTAATTGTTCTCTCTTCTCAAATTGTTTCATTACCACAAATGTAAAACACCTAGCACTTATCGGTGAATTCTCTCATCTTGTTCTAGGTTCCCCAAACCACATTCTTCCCACCTATTTTGAACACATTCCAAAGACAACAAGTTTTCAAGATAAAATATTTCCCTCTCCTAGGCAAATGACTTACACTCTAGTTAATAGTCATTGCTGTGGCATTTCATTATCACAAATGAATAGAGACAAAATAAAACTTTCGGTGATACTCTTGATCCTAACAGCGAGAGAGCAACAAATACTGCACTGACTTTACTTTTAAAGTGCTGTTTCTGAGTCTTTTGGTGGAAACCAAAAAGTAACAGAAGAATGATGTCACCTGAAGCCACGTGTGACCCACAAAAAAACCATAAAGTTCGAGTTGGAATCCAAGACCCTCCACTTAATTAAATTCTTTGAGCCTCAAATTCCTCATTTAAAGATCCCATGAAAAATAAAAAGAAAAGAAAAAAAGATCACACGAGATAAGTATAGACTAGCACAGAGTCGGACACAGTAATCAGCCAACGAATAGGAAAGAAATAATCCAAGTACCAAGACATGGAAGAAAGAAGGCTGGAATTCAGAATGAGATTTTGCTCATCCCAGGAACATAGTCTCCTCCCTTTAACATTTCAGTAAAAGTTGCCATGACTTCACCCACGATCTCGTGTTTCAGAAAACCTCGCGGACACAGTCCCATTGTCCTCTTGTCAAAAGTGAGAACAAACAGACCGCGTCTGCAAATAAGAACACCAAGAGAAGGACGAGTACGTAATTCGGCCAGATTCCTTGACTGAGACCCTGTCACCAAAAAACAAAACCCAGGTCTCCCACTGACACCCTTCTCCCTCTTCGGCCTCTGTACACCTTTCCAAAAGCTTCCCCGGGCTGCCCGGAGAGGACACCTTCACCTGGCAAAGTGCGAGGCGCACGGAGCCCCCGCCGCGCGGCCCTCGGGCCTCCCGGCCCTCCCGCTGCCGTCCGCGCCCGCCCCGCCAGGCCAGCAGCACGGGGGCGGGCATGGGGGCCGAGGAGCCAGGCACCGCGGTGGAAGGAGGGCGCTGCCGCCCCGCGGCGCCACACCCTCGGCATCTCCGCCTCGCCCTCCCGACTCCTGGAAACCCCTGGAAACCCCTGGGACTTGCTCTCCCGGGCGGCGCCCCCACCCCGCCGTCGGCCCCTTCTAGGATTTCGCCCTGCAGCCGCGGCTCGCGCACCCGAAACCTGCAGTAATCGCCGCTCTCCGACCAGCTGCTCCGCTCCCTCCGCTGGGTCCCGTTGCCCGCTGCCCGCCTCCGCCGCCACCTCATCCCCAGTGCTGCGGGCAGGGTTTCCGGACGCCCACGTGACCCGCGCGGTCCCCGAGGCATATTGGGAGTTGTAGTCTGACCGCGAAGGTCGGGGGACTGGGTAGGCGGGGGTTGCTTCTAGCAGCGGCGGAGGTCTCCGTGGACCACACTGCTGGGAGGAGCTGGGACAGGGAATTGGGGGCGGAGCACTGCGGTGGCGGGAGTAGGGGGAGCAGTTTATGGCCCGAGATCGTTAGGAAAAAAAGCAATGAAGGAGAGATAAGATATAATTTGATATGATGTATACATCACCATTTTTTTTTTCAAAAAGCTTTATCACTCTTTGTTTTTACAGAAAGCAACGTGTTGCTAAGTGTGCCACTAACCTGCCACGAAGGCATAGGCTTAAGATTGGTTAGGTAGCCGAAACCGGTTTGGCTCAGTGGATACAGCTTCAGACTGTGGACTGAAAGATCCCTGGTTCGATTCTGGTCAAGGACATGTACCTTGGCTGCGGGCACATCCCCAGCAGGGGGTGTGCAAGAGGCAGCTGATCGATGTTTCTCTCTCATCAATGTTTCTGACTTTCTATCCCTCTCCCTTCTGCTCTGAAAAAATCAATAAAATATATTTTAAAAATAAAAAAATAAAAAAGATTGGTTAATTAAATACAGTTGCCCATAGTCTACCAGTATCATTCACTGTTCTATGTCGCACCCCACCTACTCAAATAAATGAGTGTTCAGATCCTGGTGGCCTCAAGCAAAAATTAAAAGTCTTACAACATTCAATCAACTTTGAACAAGGGTCTATGTCTTTCTGGGCAGCTTTCAACCACTGGGGAAATATAATTAGGAGAAAAAAAACAAAAACCTCACAACCCAGAATTCTTTCCACAAAAGTAATAGATTAGGAAACAGCTAATTTATTAAATAAGCTTTAACCCAGAATATGGTGCACTTTGCAGGCAATGCACTAAGATTGCAAATTCAGAAATGAATCTCCCCTTTACATAGCCAAGCCAGGACAACCCATTAAAAAGCATGTTCTCAAATGAGAGGACTTGACAAGGTCATACATCCTAACTTTATCAGGGTAACTGGGGAGACAAAAACTGTGTTGACTTATCCAGAGGAGAAACAAATTTCCACACCTTTAGGACAGGAAATAGTCCTGATTGGAGCAAGGTGCCCACAAAAATTAGGGTCTTAAGCTGACACCATTTTGGGCAGTCCGTCTGGTTTGCAGATGAGTTAATAAAATTATAAACCCTTGCCGAGACCGGTTTGGCTCAGTGGATAGAGCGTTGGACTGCGGACTGAAGGGTCCCGGGTTCGATTCCGGCAAGGGCATGTACCTTGGCTGCGGGCACATCCCCAGTAGGGGGCGTGCAAGAGGCAGCTGATCGATGTCTCTCTCTCATTGATGTTTCTGACTTTCTATCCCTCTCCCTTCTGCTCTGTAAAAAAAAAAAATCAATAAAATATATTAATAAATAAATAAATAAATAAAATTATAAACCCTTAAAAAAAAGTTAGGCTCCTACCCTTACACAGGAACTGGGTGTTAGTGACACTATCTTCCTGGTTGTTTGCATTTCAAAGATGGCTGTCAGGTCCTGGAGAAAACATTCTGGAGCTGTGAGACTAGCCACAGGCTATTTAGTCATTATAAATATACTAGAGGCCTGGTGCACAAAATTTGTGCATGGGGATGTCTCCTCAGCCCAGCCTGCACCCTCTCCAGTCTGGGACCCCTCAAGCAATGTCTGACTGCCCGTTTAGGCCCAATCCTACCTGGATCTGACCTAAACAGGCAGTCGGACATCCCTCTTACAATCCAGGACTGCTGGCTCCCAACTGCTTGCCTGGTTGCCTTCCTGATTGTCCCTAACCTCTTCTGCCTGCCAGCCTGATCACCCCCTAACCACTCCCCTGCCAGTGTGATTGATGGCTAACTGCTCCCCTGCCAGGCTGATCGCTCCTAACTGCCCTCCCCTGCAGGCCTGGTCAGCCCTAATTGCCCTCTTCTGCAGGCCTGGTTTCCCCATCTGTTCTCCCCTGCAGGCCTGCCCCCCCAACTGCCCTTCCTGCAGGCCCAGTCACCCCCAACTTCCCTCCTCTGCTGGCCTGGTCAGCCCTAACTGCCCTCCCTTGAGGCCTGATCTCTCCCAACTGCCCTCCCCTGCTGGCCATCTTGTGGTAGCCATCTTGTGCACATGGGGGCAGGATCTTTGACCACATGGGGGCAGGCATCTTGTGTGTTGGAGTGATGGTTAATTTGCATATTACTCTTTTATTAGATAGGACTAGTAGCCCTGCACATTAATCTGAATCCCTGCACCAATAGGTAGCTGCTGCCCTCCAGTAGCTCTTCGCCTGCTGCCCTGCCCTCCTGTAGCTCCCTCTGCCCTACCCTAATAGCTTGCTGCCCTGCCACCTCCTGTAGCTCACTGCCCCACCTCCCTGCTGATCTGTGATCCGACTGTTTCTCGGTCTATCATTACACTTCACAGCATAAAGACCATTTGCATATTACATCTTTATTATATAGGATACTATACATGTATTTTAAACGTATGCAGAAAGAAATTTTGAAAAAAAAAGGGAGGGAGGGGAATTTATACAATGCAGTAGTAGTTTTGTTTCTAGTCATCTAAGAGTGTATCTGGGAAATGTGATATCAGGGGGAGCAACAATAAATCAGCCAAAGGTTTCACTTTTATTTTTTTTAAATACATAGTAGAATATTACTCACATACTTAAAAGATGAATAAAATTTGATACATGCTACAACATGAGTGAACTTTGAAAACATTATGCTAAGTGAAATAAGCCACACACAAAAACAAATATTGTTTGAGTCCATTTATCTGAGGTACCTAAAGTAATCAAATTCATAGGAACAAAAAGTAGAATAGTGGTTACCAGGAAGGAAGGGAAAATGGGATTACTATTTAATAGATATAGAGTTTCAGTTGGGGATAATTAAAAAAAGTTCTGGAGATAGAGGGTGGTGATGATTGCACAAAAATGTGAATATATGTCATACTATTGAAAGGTACAGTAAATTAATTAATTATTTTTTTGTTAATCCTCACCCAAGGATATTTTCCCATTGATTTTTAGAGAGAGTGGGAGGGGGAAAGACAGAGAGAGAAACATCAATGTGAGAGATACAACATCAACTGGTTGCCTCCTGCTGGCACTCTGACCAGATCCAGTCTGCAACTGAGAAACTTGCCCTTGACCAGAATCGAATCCGGACCTTTCAGTCTGTGGGCTGGTGCTCTATCCACTGGGCCATACTGGCTAGGGCAGAATGATACCCTTAGAATGATTAAAATGGTAAAATGTATATATTGTAAAATACATGTGTATACTGTACATGTGTATAATGTACAGGCGTGTATATAAAGTAAGTATAGCCCTAGGTGGTTGGACCGCAGACTGGAAGGTCCCAGGTTTGGTTCCGGTCAGGGGCACGTGCTCGCTCAGATTGCAGGCTCAGTCCCCAGTAGGGGGCGTGCAGGAGGCAGCCAATCAATGATACTCTCTTATCATTGATGTTTCTATCTCTCTCTCTCCCTTCCTCTCTGAAATCAATAAAATAAAATAAAAAGTAAGTATATAACCTGGCCGCCGCCACCACCCAGAAAGCCTTTTCCCCGTGGCCCAGGCTATGCTCTCTGCACTGATAGCCACACTGAGGGAGAAGGTTGGCTTCCATAACCATCGGGACATTTTTTTAAATTTTTTTTCAGTATAACTTAGATTTAATAGTAGTACATAAGTTTTCCTTTTTTACCCTCATTATCCTCCCCCAGCCTCCCCTACTCCCCAGCACATGTCCCCACCTGCCCTCACCCCCCACCCCAGTGTCTTTCATTCATTGGTTATGCTCACATTACCATTTGATGTTACTCTAGAATCTAGAGTCTAGATGTTCTCCAAGCAGCGGGTCTGAGTCCGCTGACTTTTTTTTTTTTTTTCTTTAACAGTAAGTATTACCGGGAGAAGAAAACATTTGATGGCTAACCTCACTGACATTGACATTTAATGGGTTTTATGTCCTGCCCCCTGCCCATACATTTGTGGTGGGTCTTGGCCTACATTTCATTCCCCAGCCACAGACCTGTGCCCGTGGCTCTCAGCAGTCTGCTGCAGCAGCCTGTGGCAGGCTCTTGTGTTGTCTTGCTCTACCTGCCAGCATTGGGGTTACCTTACTTAAAAGAGCAGTTCCCTGAAATTTATCTGTGAGTGAAACTCAGAGCAAAATAAATCATATTTTAAAGATCATCTGAAGGAATCATGGGGGGAAAAGTGTGTTTGGATATTGAATAAACTGTCCTCTGTTGCAATGCTTCTCAATCTTTCTAGACCTCAGCCACAGGAAGAAATGCATTCTACCTCATGCGCACTGCTCTCCGCCCCCCCCACCCCCCCCCCCCCCCCCCCGCCCCCCAACACACACACAGGCAGGTCTGCAACTGACCCAAACAGTTCACAGAACAATCATACATTCTGGAATTTTTTGCGAACCTTTTCTGTAAAAATGCTGGTTGCAACCCACTAAAACTGATTTCAGGACTCACGAATCGGTCTCAGCCCACAGTTTGCAAACAGTAGACCAACTTAAATATTTTATCAACCGGATGTCTCTGTTTTGCATATTGTACCCACATGGCTTAGCTGCCGAATGTGACATCCTCCATAGGGGAGAAAATCTAATCCTGTGGTCCGAGAACCAGCGACCCTTCAGGCCTGTGGGTGGACTGTCTGAGGACGTCCTGTGGTGGGGTGAGGCACAGAAGGGAGATTTCGGGGGGGGGGGGGGGGAACTAAGGAAAATTCACCTCGGCTTTGTCTCTCTGGCCAGCGTCAGGGGCTGATAAACCGTTTCCTCAGACCTAGAAAGCAACCTCTGTTCTGTCCATTGATTTTCAGTTCTCTGTAGAGTATTTGAGGGAGAAAAACAAATGCTTTTTCAGCTCTTTCTTCCCGCACAAATGCAGTTATTTTCGCTTTCTAATCTTCTCTTCGGAACACCTTTCTCTTAGTTAGTGGCTCCTCAAGAACAGTCATTCAAATCCACAGAATTCGAAGACTCAAAACCCAGCTCTGTATTCTTTACAGTGCAGCCTCTCCACTCGAGCCCCGACCCCGGCCAAACCAGGGGCATGGGGGGGGGGGGGATCGGGGCGGGGAGGGGGGAGCTGCATCAGAGAAAGTGAGCAGAACGGAGGAACAGGGTGGTTTCCTAGGTTTGGCTGCCTTAACTGGCTTTGCAAGATGCCGGATGTCCAGACTCTGGGCGGCCGGTGCTGGCCAGCGCCTCACCTGCGCTGTGCGCCCGGGGGCAGCGCCGGGCCCAGGGGCAGTGGGAGGGCTTCCATTTCCTTTCGCTTTCTCAGGCCGCCAAACCTGGCACCTGGGGGCGGAACTACAGTTCCCACCGCGCAGCGAGGCAGCAGGAAGAAGGGGCCCCCGAGGGCTGGAGAGGAAAACAAGAAGGAAAAGAAAACCTTCCCCGCCGGCCCCAGTGAGAGAGCGCGGCAGGTAAGCGCGACAGGTGAGCCGGGAGCGTGGAGGCCACCGGAGGCAGGATGGAGGGCGTCCCGGGTGGACACTGCGTCCTCCTTGCAGGACGTGCAGGCTGGGGTAAAGGGGCTTTTAAAGAAATTATGAGGACTTCCTGTAGTGGGGTGAGGCACAGAAGGAGGATTTCAGCTCAAGTTATAGTGGTAAGACACGGAAGTGGAATGGCTTTCTTTATTTGAAAAGTCGGAGGAGGGGAACAGTGGTTGGATGTGTCCGCTGTCTGCGGGATCATTGAGCCACAGGTGATTTTGGAGAAGCATGGGGTTTCTGTAGGCTGGATATCTGTGTGCATTTTAACTTGTGCAACAAGGTAGATTTGTCCTTTCCCGTGACTTTAAAGAAAACCATAAAGTACAACTGGGAGGAAGTGAAGAAGGGTATCGTAAGGCAGGAGCAACTTGCAGTGCAGCACCGCAACTTTCATCATCAAACGGGGGCAGGTTTCATGTGTTCTTATGAGAAGACCCAACACAAGAGTCTACGAGGAACAGCTGAGGGCCTCGGGACAATTCCCTGGAGGGGATATGCTCCAAATACCTGATAGGCTGCACTGTGGCATCGGAATCTGCCCAGTTGGCATAGCACGAGGGTCAACAGATGGAAGCCCAGGAGGTAGATTTCAACCCTGGGTGAGTCAGAGCTGCACACCCACAATGGATTTTTGCAGAAAGTGGTGAGTTCCTCATGCTCAGTGATATCGAAGCATAGGTGCATAGTTGGACAGACAGGATGAAGGTGAGAATAAAATTTCAGGCAAGTGATTGTGTTGATTAGTGTTTTCCAAACCTGGCTGAGCAGGCATTAGACACACCTGGTGAGTGTGTGCATGTATGTGTATGCAGGTTTTTAAATATCTTTAGCAGATCTGGGATGGGTTTGGGGAATATGTATTTTTAATTATCTCCCCAAATAATTTTGATGTAATCAGTTAGCGTGGGAAATACTGTCATTTAGAAACTTTATTTTCCAGCTTATGGTGAAATATGCCATAAACATTCTTACTAATTTCCTTTTTGGATATTCTCAAAATCCTAATTTCCTCAACAAGAAAAAGTAGGTGCCAGTCAGAAGAAAAAAAACATGTCGCTCTTCCCTAAACTGACTTTTCAGCCTGATCTGGTCAGGCCTTTGTTGCTGGTTGCCTGGACATTCGGTCTCCCAGTAGTTTTGGAGTCCTTTCCATGTGAAAAGCTAGGCATGTCCATCAACTGAAGAATGGCAGGAAAAACACTCCTCTGGGCATCTCCTCTGCCATCCTCCTGCGGAGCGGGCGCTCCAGCATGTGCCCTTGACTGGAATTGAACCCAGGACCCCTCAGTCCACAGGCCAATGCTCTATCCACTGAGCCAAACCAGTCAGGGCCAAGAGGATGTTAGTGCTCTGAAAGCAACGATCTCCTCCTGCCTTGTCCTGTCCTGGACCCTAAGTGCTTTGAACAGTGCCTGGCGCCTGGTCGGTGCTCACTAACGAGACACTGAATCCCCCCTTTTCTTCCCAGCTCCACTCCAGGTAGGCAACGCCATGCAGTTCTCCAGCTCAGCCAGGGCAGCAGATGAGAACTTCGACTATTTGTTCAAGATCATCCTCATCGGGGACTCCAACGTGGGGAAGACCTGTGTGGTGCAACATTTCAAATCCGGGGTCTACACAGAGACTCAGCAGAACACGATTGGGGTGGACTTCACTGTACGCACCCTGGAGATAGATGGCAAGAAAGTGAAGGTCAGAGGGGTATGGGGTTCGCTCCTCCTAGTTTAGCCAGAGTTCCTAACCCTGAAACACGTGCCTGAGGTATAAAAGATTTAAATGTAAAACATGAAATCATAAAGTACCAGGGGAAAAAAACATAGGTGTGTTCGTTTTTATCATTGTGGAATGAGGAAATTGGGCTTTTCGGTAAGATGAGAAACCCAGGATGTCTGTAATAGTGTCAACAATAAAAATAAAAATGTGAAAAAGACAAGCCCAGAAGCCATAAGGGAAAATATTGCTTAATCTAACTATCTCAAGGTCAAATGTACATATTTCTATGTAACCATATAAATATAACATTTCTACATATTCAAAAACACTCTAAACCAAGTCGAAAGATGAATGACACTTGGAAAGAAATATTTGCATATATGGGACTTGACAAATGGCTAATTGCTTTAACATGAAAAGAGCCCTGATAAATAGCCGAGAAAAAAAGCTAAACAACCAAGCACACATAGAAAGTAGGCTATTCATAGATTGAATAAAACTGCTGTTTCACAAATTTTATTTTTTTTAATATATTTTATTGATTTTTTACAGAGAGGAAGGGAGAGGAATAGAAAGTCAGAAACATCGATGAGAGAGAATCATCGATCAGCTGCTTCCTACACACCTCCTACTGGGGATGCAGCCAAGATACATGCCGTTAACCGGTCCGCATAACACTCTCTATCCACTGGGCCAAACCGGTTTTGGCTGTTTCACAAATGTTGTAAGAATGAGCTCATACATTAATGTAAAGGTGTCCATCATCATTCATAATTAAACAATAAGCTAACAGTAAAATGCTGTCTTTAACCCATTTGATTAGAAAAGATCAAAAAGTGTGGGTAAAAATGTAATAAATGGATCTTGTTTGGGATCCTTATTAAATAAAAACAATAGTAAAAATACATTTTGGAGACAATCAGGAAATTTTTCATATGGATTGGGCATTAAATAATACCAAGGAGTTATCAGAAAGTTTATTAGTGATAATGGCATTGTGGGTCTGAAAGAAAATGTCCGTTTTTATAGGGATGTACTTCAATGTAGCAGGGATGAAGTGACATGAAGTCCGGGATTTGCTTTAAAATAATACCTCACTGACCTAAAGTAAATTCCCAGGAGGAGTTCTTCTTAGGCTTTGAATTTGCAGTCACAGGTGTGGACATTCCAGAGGCAGTTGGATGATCATGTATGATGCTGTAGAGAAAAAAAATAAATAAAATAATACCGCGAAGAGCCCTGGCTGGGGACTCAGTGGTTAGAAGGTTCTATTCCAGGGCAAGGGCATGTACCTTGGTTGCAGACTCAATCCCTGGCCCTGGTTGGGGCACATATAGAAGTGCGGGAGGCAACCAATCAATGAATCTCTCTCACATAGATGTCTCTCTTTCTCTCTCTCTTCCTTTCTCTCTCTCTCTCTCTCTCTCTCTCTCTCCCTCTCTTCCCCTACCCTTCCTGCTCTTCACTCTTCTAAAATAAATCAATGGGGAAAAAAATCCTCAGATGAGGATTTTAAAAAAATTAAAGAATAGCCGAGATCGGTTTGGCTCAGTGGATAGAGGGTCGGACTGTGGACTGAAGGGTCCCGGGTTCGATTCCGGCAAGGGCATGTACCTTGGCTGCGGGCACATCCCCCGTAGGGGGCGTGCAAGAAGCAGCTGATCGATGTCTCTCTCCCATCGATGTTTCTGACTTTCTATCCCTCTCCCTTCTGCTCTGTAAAAAATCAATAAAAATATATTTTTTAAAAAATTAAAGAATGAAAACAAAGAAGTCAACAGAACAGGTTAGATGTAGCAAAAGTGGCAAAATCTTGATAATTACTAAGTAATTACTGGATCTGGAATGACAGGTATATGAATCCTAATTACTCTATTCTCTCTATTCTTGTATATGTTTGAAAACTTTATTTAAAAAATAAACTTTGTGTGAAAAATAAATAAATAATAAACTTTGTGCCTGACTGGTATGGCTCCATGGTTAAGCGTCGACCTATGAACCCGGAGGTCACAGTTCAATTCTGGTCAGGGCATGCCCCGGGTTGCAAGCTCAGTCCCCAGTATAGGGGGGTGCAGGCGGAAGCCAATCAATGATTCTCTCTTGCCAAAATCGGTTTGGCTCAGTGGATGGAGCGTCGGTCTGCAGACTGAAAGGTTCTAGGTTCGATTCTAGTCAAGGGCATGTATCTTGGTTGTGGGCACATCCCCAGTTGGGGGGGTACAGGAGGCAGCTGATAGATGTTTCTCTCTCATCTTCGATGTTTCTAGCTCTCTATCCCGCTCCTTTCCTCTCTGTAAAAAAATCAATAAAATATATTTTTTAAAAAAATTATTCTCTCTTATCATAATGTCTCTCTGTCTTTTTCCCTTCCTCTCTGAAATCAATAAAAATATATTTTAAAATAAATAAATTTTGTAAATAACATAAGTATATGAAGAAACAGGTACCCTAAACACTGTTAGAAGGTGTATAAATGGGCACCATTGCTTGAGATGGTGGTTTAGAAGGTAATATTATGAGGATACCCCTGAACATAAACAGTGGAGTTGTCCTTTATTTTTTTAAAAATATATTTTATTGATTTTTCACAGAGGGGAAGGGAGAGGGATAGAAAGTCAGAAACATCAATGAGAGAGAAACATCGATCAGCTGCCTCTTGCACACCCCCTGCTGGGGATGTGCCCACAGCCAAGGTACATGCCCTTGACCGGAATCGAACCTGGGACCTTTCAGTACGCAGGCCAACGCTCTACCCACTGAGCCAAACCGGTTTCGGCTGGAGTGGTCCTTTAAAATCACAACAGTTCAGCCAACATTACTTCCTTTTCCAGTGTTAATAGCAATGGGCAGTTCAAGAGATAAGCTCCAAAATCTGGAGGAAGGGATGACTGAGATGCAAAGGAGAAAGAACACCAGACACCAGGGCACTGGATCCCCACTCTCTGACTAACGCATCCCTGAGGTGGTGGCTCCCTGAGAGCCCATCCCAGTTACCCTGACACAATTGAAAGCAGACTTGTGGCCCAACCCAGACCTCCTGAATTTGGATATCTCCAAGTAAAACACAGGAAACTGTATTTTGCAGACAACTTAGTGACCAAGGCCCCATCAGATGTGGGAGCTCCTGATGCCATCCGCTTTCCCACCCATCTCCAGATGCAGGTGTGGGACACCGCAGGCCAGGAGCGCTTCCGGACCATCACCCAGAGCTACTACCGCAGCGCCCACGCGGCCATCATCGCCTACGACCTCACCCGGCGGTCCACCTTTGAGTCCGTTCCTCACTGGATTCACGAGATTGAAAAATACGGAGCTGCGAACCTGCTCATTATGCTGATCGGTATGGAGTTTTCAAAGGGTTTACCTTTGGGTTATTGGCCCCCCCTGCTGACACTCAGCCTTTGTGTGTTTCCAGTGGCAGGAGAGCATGAAATCATAAAGTGCAAATAGTGAGAGGACCTCAGAAAGCATCTGGCCCAGAAATTCCATCAGATTCACTTGAAAATGAGGGGGTGGTGTGAACTTGTTAGGAATACAAACCCCAAGGCCCCACCCTAGAGTTTCTCATTCTGGAGACCTGGGACGGGCTCCAGGCCTCTATGTGCAGGAGCCCCAGCTGGTTTGCTGAACAGTCTGTGCAGACCACACAGAAAGTGCTCCGTGGGCTGAGGTTCACAGGCAGTGGCTCCAAACTCCTGAGGGAGCCATTCAGATGAATATAACTGACACACCTGACACACCCTTGAATGACTTCTTTAAAAAAAATTTTTTTATTGATTTTTGAGAGAGAGAGAGAGAGAGACAGAGAGACATCGATGGGCTGCCTTCTGCATGCTCCCTACTGGGAGTTGAGCCTGTGACATAGGCAGGTACCTTGACTAGGAATCAAAATGGTCACACTGGACGATGCCCAATCAACTGAGTCACACCAGCCAGGGCTTGAATGACTTCTTATACCTGTTAAGACCTTATGTGAATCTTAACACACCAACATCAAAACTAACAGGGACTTCAACTACACAGAATGAACTGCATGCCCTAGCTGATTTGGCTTGGTGGATAGAGTGTCAGCCTGCAGACTGAAGGGTCACAGGTTCGATTCCAGTCAAGGGCATGTACCTTGGTTGCAGGCACATACCCAGTGGTGGGTGTGCAGGATGCAGCTGGTCGATGTTTCTCATCGATGCTTCTAACTCTACCCCTCTCCCTTCCTCTCTGTAAAAAATCAATAAAATATATATTTTTTAAATGAACTTGCAGCTGGAAATGTGAGCAGTCCTATTGTACATTCAGAAAAATGTAAATGTTCCTGTTATTTCTAATTTTAGTTTTGCAGCCTTTTGGTGCACAAAATGATGCCCAACCAACTGAGCAACGCTGCCCCAGTTCTTAACTGATTCTAGAAATGCCCCTAAAGATGATCTGCACATGTCCCCATCACCCTAGGGCTAATACGAGCAGGCTTTCTGTTTTCTGCCATTGGCTTCCTTGCCTTTATCTAGAAAAGTCAAATGTCTTGTTCCCTTATAGAAGTGTTCCTGTCCCTTTTACTATTTTTCCATTCTGTCTACTCCAGTCCCTTCCCACCCACACAAGTGGCAAAGAGATGACTGTGTGTTGATTCCTACTGTTCCTCCCTGTCCATCCATTCATAAGAAGCTCAGCTCCTTGGTGATGTGATGTCCCTCTGTTTAAAATCATCACTAGTCTCCCATGGCCCTCCAGACAACCCACAAATTCCTGAACCCGACTGACAAGACTCCTGCTTTCGTCCATAGATGGCTGGCTGGGCTCAAATCTTTTTCTCGTCCCCTCAGCTCTGTTCCTGACCTAACTCTTCAGATCTTTCATAAGAGTGAGGGGTCAAGAAGACAGCATCCTTCTGTAGGGTTATACTGACTGCTCTGTCTCATAACTTTCTTCAGCATCTGATATTTTGTCCCCTTAGGATCTTGGGCAAATCTTTCACTGAAATTCACTTTTTAAAAAAATATATTTTTATTGATTTCAAAGAGGAAGGGAGAGAGATTAAAACATCAATGATGAGAGAGAATCGTTGATCAGCTGCCTCCTGCACGCCCCCTATTGGGGATCGAGCCCAAAACCTGAGCATGTGCCCTTGACCAGAATCAAACCTGGGACCCTTCAGTCTGCAGGTCGACACTCTATCCACTGAAGCCAAACCAGCTAGGGCCACTGAAATTCTTTTACAGTTACAGCTCCACAGTCTCTCAGTGAAAACCCTTAAGGCCCAAGATTTCAGAGTCCAGAATTTGTTGAATGCTGTTACCTAACACCCTCAGTAGTATCTGGGCCAGCATCCCATGGTCAAAAGCATTAATATATATGCAGTGAAACATCTAAATAGCTATACAAAGCAGGTTGAATTAAAACTTCAAATGGCCAGTGTAGGGCAGATTTTACTGTCAGATAAATTACCAAAAAATTTCAGAGTTTTTTGCATTTGGGAAATGTGGACAGGGATGGTACACCTGTAAGGCTAACAACTTGTACCATTCACCTGGTCCTTAAGATGTGTTGTTTCATGACATGTTGTAGATGGGAAAATTCTTGTATAGCTCTTTTTTATTTTTAAAATGTTTTTGTTGATTTTAGAGAGACAGGGAGAGGCAAAGAGAAACATCAATAGCAGCCTCCTGCACACCCCCTAGCAGGGACAAGCCCTCACCTGGAATCAAACTGGTGAGCCCTCAGTGCATGGGACAATGCTCAGTCAACTGAGCCACACTGGCCAGGGCATTTGGCTCTTTATTTTTATTTTTATTTTATTTTATTTTTACATATTTTTATTGATTTCAGAGAGGAAGGGAGAAGAGAGAGAGAAACATCAATGATGAGAGAGAATCATTGATCAGCTGCCTTCTGCACGCCCCACACTGGGGATCAAGCCCACAACCCAGGCCTGTGCCCTTGACCGGAATCAAACCCAGGACCCTTCAGTCCTCAGGTCGATGCTTTATCCACTTGAGCCAAACTGGCTAGGGCCATGTGGCTCTTTAATTGTCCAAGTGTCTCTCTTGCCTCCCTAACAAGATGAAAAATCCCTTTCTTGGGGACAGAGCCCCTGCATCTCTGGTGTCCACACCAGAACATGTAGCGAGCAAAGACTCAGACTGCAGGAGCAAGCACATGTTTCTTTCCCTCCTGCCAGGTGTCCTGGCTTGTCCTGAGGTTGCAACCACCAGCTGTTGGAGGCAGACCCGGGGACAGTCAGTTAACCAGGGGTGGCACTGGGCCAGGTGAGAGGAGCAGTCAGAACCAGCGCAGCCAGCCCAGAAGCCATAGATTAGGGTTAGGGGTGGCCTAGACTCCTGGCTCAGGGATTCCTACTCTGGAAGCATCCCTGTCCCAACACCTTTCTTCTAGAAGCAGGGCTATGCCCTGAACTTAAACCTTACAATCTGCCGAAACCGGTTTGGCTCAGTGGATAGAGCGTCGGACTTCGGACTGAAGGGTCCCAGGTTCGATTCCGGTCAAGGGCATGTACCTTGGCTGCGGGCACATCCCCAGTAGGGGGCGTGCAAGAGGCAGCTGATCGATGTTTCTCATCGATGTTTCTGACTTTCTACCCCTCTCCCTTCCACTCTGTAAAAAATCAATAAAATATATTTTAAAAAAAACTCACAATCTATAAAAATGCATATAGTTTTTCTTTTTTTTTCAATATTTTTTTATTGATTTCTTACAGAAAGGAAGGGAGAAGGATAGTTAGAAACATCAGTGAGAGAGAAACATCCATCAGCAGTCTCCCACACACCTCCCACCGGGGATGTGCCCACAACCAAGGTACATGCCCCTGACTGGACTCAAACCTAGGATCCTTCAATCTGCAGGCTAACGCTCTATCCACTGAGCCAAACTGGTCAGAACTGCATACATGCCTGAGTTAGTTTCCTGTAGTTAATTACCATAAACTGGGTGCCTGAAAACAATAGAAGTGTGTCCTCACTCCGTTCTGGAGGCCAGAAATCAGAAATTGGTATCCTTGGGCTGAAATCACGGTGTCAGCAGGACCATATTCCCTCTGGAGGCTCTAAGGGAGAAACTGTTCTTTGTCTGGTCCAGTGGCTATCAGTGTTCTGTGGCTCATGGCTGTCTCTGACTTCTCATCACCTCCTCTGTGTGTGTGTGTACTCAAGTCTCCCTCTGTCTCCTTCAAATTAAGACTACACGTGATTGCACTTAGTGCCCACCCCGCTAATCCAGAATTATCTCCAGGGCTCAAGATTCTTAACTTAATCATATCTGCAAAGACCCTTTTTGTAGATAAAGTAATATTTACAACTCCCAGGGGGTTGAACCGTATCCTTAGGGACCATTTTCCAGCCTACCACAGTCCCAGGAAGGGTAAAGGCTCTTGGATTTAACTTTATTTGGGGAGAATTATAATAAAAATCTAGCTTTGTCAATGACCAGGTTGGTGCCTATGATGCTGAGTATTTTTTCTTTTTCTTTTATTTTTTTCCATCACCATTTATTGCCCTTCTACCTTCTTCCACCTCCCTCATCCTCCTTCACAATCACCACACTGTTGTCCATGTCTATGAGTTCTCTTTTTTCCCTTTTTGCTCAACCCATCCACCCACTGAACACCGCTCTCCCCCCACAACAGAGCTGTTTGCCTACTCTCTAGGAGAAAGTATTTTTTCAATCTTTTTTATTGGGACATAATGCATACAGAGAAAAGTTTGCAAACACTGATCTATCACAAGGAAACACCTGTGTAAATGCCACCTGAGTCAAGAAAGAAAGCACCCTGCCCCCCAGCTCCCCTTCCTGTCCCTCTCAATTACTTTATCTTCTCCCCCAAAGTAAGTCCATCATGGCTTTATGACATCAGTCCATTTTCTTTATCAGCAGCTCTATTTTGCTATTGTTTTTGAACCTTCTGCAAATGGCATTGTACCAAGTGTCATTTTGTCTAAGCTTCTGTCCCTCAGCATTACTTTTATTTCCCCTTCTGTTGGTGATGGACACTCAAGTTGTTTTCAGTTGGGACAATTAGCAAAATTGCTGCCCTAAAGGTTCTTGTATGTTTATGGATGCACATGGGCTCATACTTACTTCCCTTGGGTACAAACCTGGGAGCAGAACTGCATGGTCTTCCAATGGTCTCACTCTAGTGGATAATCTCAAACCACTTGCATACACATTCATCAAGACCCACCAAGTGTCAAGTCTGTGCATTTTATCGTATGCAAATTACAGTTAACAAAATAAGTCCTTCCTTATACATTCCACAACTTCAACCCAGTAAATCTAGCTCCAGCTAGACCAGGTTCTATCTCAGTTTCCAACACTTTGTGGTTAGGGAGAAAGAGGAATGAGTTCTGAAGGGAGAAGAGAGAAGCAAGAGGGAATCACTCTGGCACCTTCTTATCTTGTCACACGTAGGAGAGATGGCCCCTCCCAAGAATATGAGGCTCCACCTAACCTGGCCAGTAAAACACATACCTCTGGTCCATCCCTCACAGCTCTTGAAGATCTTAACAGCGAATTAAGATGGTGGCTCTGTTTCCGTTCATCTGTGGTTTCATTTTCATTAAATTTGGCCTCAATTACTATTTGGGAAGAAGTGCATGCATGCATATTGCTCTGTACTAAGATGTTCTTTCTAAAGCTCATTAAAAAAAAAAAGAAAAATCAGCCGAACCGGTTTGGCTCAGTGGATAGAGCATCGGCCTGCAGACTGAAAGGTCCCAGGTTCGATTCCGGTCAAGGGCATGTATCTTGGCTGCTGGCACATCCCCAGTAGGGGGTGTGCAGGAGGCAGCTGATCGGTGTTTCTCTCCCATCGATGTTTCTGACTTTCTATCCCTCTCCCTTCCTCTCTGTGAAAAATCAATAAAATATATTTTTAAAAAATCAGATTAAGTTACTGAATGCAATATTTGCTTCTCTCTCACGCCCAGGGAACAAATGTGACCTGTGGGAGAAACGGCATGTTCTGTTCGAGGATGCCTGCACGCTGGCTGAGAAATACGGCCTCCTTGCTGTTTTGGAGACATCAGCTAAGGAGTCCAAGAACATAGACGAAGTCTTTGTGCTCATGGCCAGGGAGCTGATCGCCCGCAACAGCCTGCAGCTGTACGGGGACGGCGCCCTGAACCACCTGCCCCTGGACTCCAGTCCAGTCCTTATGGCCCAGGTGCCAAATGAGAAGACCCACTGCACTTGCTGAGTGTTCACCAGGCCAGTAGCACCCACCAGAGGCCATCACTAAGCCAAAGCTGGCGGGTCTTCCAGTGTCTGCTGAGTAGCATTTCAGACCCAAGTGTAGACTTGCCACTAGTTCTCAATCCCGAGTTCAGACCAGAGGCCACAACAGCTGACTCTGAGGCCAGGGGACACCACTGTCCGTTCTGATTTTGCCGTGGACCTGAAGGCACAAGATCAGGAGGACAAGGTTTGCTCCTTTTCATCTCTCTTTTTTTCTGTCTCCCCAATCCTTCAACTATGTTTCAGTGAATTTTGCTTCTTACTTGAAGAAGAGGGTAGTGAGGAAAGATCAAAGAGGGGCGAGGATGCTTGGAACACTCCGGAACAGTGTAAAACAGCTCGGTCATGGGAAGATGAGAAAAAGCCTGCAGTGATAACTGAATGCTGTTAACATTTGCTTCCCGACAGTCACACCTCAGGTTTTTAGTTTGGGGAGCAAAGCCTTTTGATATAAAGACCATAAATACCTCTTGACAAATGGTCAGGAGCCATGTGATGGAGATAGAAATGGATTTAACTTCATTCTAGTTTGGGCTGATGTGGGAGATGTCTACAATTCCTTTTAAAACAGCACATTGGCTGCTGGATCAGAAGGCATTCCTGAATAGAAATTAATTTGGCTCACAGATGAATAGCAAACCAATATTGACCTTACAGTACGGCCTGGGCACACCATGTACCTGTAAACACACTGTGGTTTTTCAAAGTTCCCCTGATGGTTGTTGCTGAGCTGTGTCTTGCAGTCACAGTAAGAACCACAAAGACCTGTCCACCGCCACATCGGCTCCAAAAAGGGAAATGTCTCTGGGAGTCTCCCCGGGCCCAGGTGAATGCCCACAGGCATTTCTCATCCATAGCAGCACAATCGACAGGCAGAGACCTACCTTCAAGTGTGGCTACTGAGTGCTTGAAGAGAGGCTAAGCAGGATATGCCATTAATGGCTCAACCAATTTCCCTCCATTTCTCTGCACATCAGTCTCAACCAGCACTCTGAAAACCTCACCAGCTTCTAGGGTTATGCGCTCAGGATTACCTGGAATTGAAATGTCCCTACTAGACATGTGAGAACGAGGTCCTGCACACCAGGAACCTGTGATTTAACCACCTTGGCTTCTGTCGAAACGATGGGGCTGTGACAGTAACCCTCGAGGACCCAGAAAGGGCCCCCTGCGGAGCAGCCTCACTGGATCCGGGTGCCCAAAGGTAGGCTCCAAAGAGGCAAGGCTTTTCTGAAGCTGAGCGGTCTGGTTACCTGGCCTGGGAAGCCAGCTCAGGCAGGCTCCTCTCTGCAGCTGTGGTCTCAGAAAGCTACGCGTTAGCTCAGTTCCGGCATTTTTCTCACACTCCCAAAGCTGAATCAAGTTATGTGAAATTAAGTTACAAAAGAGATATTTCGGAAGAATAAAAAGATTGTAAATGTCTCCATATCTTGTTCACCAGTGTCATGTGCATTTATTTCCATGTGTGCAAAAATCTGTTAATACTTTATTGTTCACAGATTGTACCTGAACCTCATCCCCACTCTATTACTAGTAGTAATAGGAATCTACACTAATAAAAAAGAAACATGCAAATTGACTGTACCTCCGCTATGCCAATCAGAGCAAGTATGCAAATAAACCCAACAAAGATGATAGCGGCCATGCAGCTGGAATGAACAGAAGGCTTGGGTTGCCCCCGGCGATGGAGGAAGCCAAGCTTCCCACCCACCCTGGCCAGCCCTGGCCTCCGCTCAAGGCTACAAAGTTTCAATTATAGAAGGACCCGCCTAGCCCAGGTGGTGTAAAGGCTGGAGGAAACACCTGACCATGTGGAATCCCAGTGCTGGGCAGCCAGGGCCAAATCCATATCCCCCTAATGTTGGATACCCTGGAGGTTCCAATCCTGCCCAACCACCGCCTGTCAATCCTGCCTTTCCTCCACCCCTTGGCCCCTTTCCCACTCCTTCAGGAGCACCCCAGGGGAATCCAGTTTACCCCTCAGTTGGGCCCCCTTATCCTGTGCCACCACCAACGTATCCAAGATACCAACCACCAGGCCCCTACCCCCCTCCATATCCACCACCTGCCCCTTGCATGCCTCCTTTTAATCCCTTGGCTACTGGCATGGTAACACCAGGGATGGTGATGGATAAGAAGATGAAAATGAAGAAAGCTCAAAAAAGTTTAAGGCGCAACATAAGCATGGCAAGCACTCCCCCTCCTCCTCTTCCAGCAGTGACTCTGACTGAATACAGGGTCTGGACCCTACTGTCAAGTCTCTCCAGTTCTGCTCTCCCATCAAGCTTCAGTGCCATCTTGTACTGGAGAAAATTAGCCATTGTGTCCCTCAACCCCTGTACCCCAATCTGAGCCTCACCCTTGCTGTTCAGCCCTAACTGCTTAAGGGAAATGGGAAAAGAATTGCCATGGACTAGCAAAGGCCATCTTCACAGTGCCTGAATAGAGCTTTTAGCCAATGAGTTTTAAGGAGAAATAGTTTTTGAAGTCAGTGAAACCTTTGAGCTAAATGCTGAAGATAGGTCTAAGATGTAGAAAATGTGGTTTTTAGCTATCTGTTGTAATATTTGTAGTTGGGGAGGTGTTGTGGAAACTTAAATCGTGGGAGAAAAACTTTTTTTTTTTAAATTGTGGCATACTTGGCCAATTTAATGGCAAATCCATTTCCACACAGACCTTTAATTGATTGCACTAACTGCAAGACTGCTTGGAAGTGGAGTCCATTTGTTGATGAGTCCTGACGGCCATTTTGGAATCTAATCTCTATTCTTTATTTTATTTTATTTTTTTAAATATGTATTTTATTGATTTTCACAGAGAGGAAGAGAGAGGGATAGAAAGTCAGAAACATTGATGAGAGAGAAACATCGATCAGCTGCCTCTTGCACACCCCCCACTGGGGACGTGCCCTCAGCCACAGTACATGCCCTTGACCGGAATCGAACCTGGGACCCTTCAGTCCGCAGGCTGACGCTCTATCCACTGAGCCAAACCAGCCTTGGCTCTCTATTCTTTAGTTCAGTATGCTTTTTCAGGTCCTCCCCACATTCTCCAACTCTCAGTCCAAATAAAGCTGTTTGTCCTGGTTAAAAAAAAAAAAAAAAGTTTCAATTATAGAAGATAAATAAATCCCAGATACCTGCTTCCAGCTGGCCCTGGCCTCCACTCAAAGAAGCGCTGAAAAAAAAAAAAAAAGAAAAAGAAGGGGCTGAGAGCCATCAACCCCTCACCCAGGCTGACCAGGCATCCCAGCTGGACCCCCCCACCCTGAAGGGGCTGTGGCCAGCCTGAAAACAGCTCTCAGCCCCTTACACAGGCTGGCCCCCCTGCCCCCCCCATGAACTAAGAGTCTTCACTGGGGGATGTGGCCAGCCTGCAAAGAGCCATCAGCCCCTCACCCAGGCTGGCCATGCCCCCATAGGGTGAGGGTCCCCGCTGGGGGGTTTGGCCAGCCTGCAAAGAGCCATTAGCCCTTCACCCAGGCTGGCCAGGCACTCCAGCGAGACCCCGCCCCCTGGAAGGGCTGTGGCCCCTCACCCAGGCTGGCCAACCCCCCACGAAGTAAGAGTCCCCACTGGAGGGCATGGCCAGCTTGCAAACCACTATAGGCCCCTCGCCCAGGTCGCCCCACATCCCAAGGGAACCCCCATCCTGATCTGGGACACCCTTCAGGGCAAACCAGCCAGCTCCCACCTGTGCACCAGGCCTCTATCCTATCTAATAAAAGAGTAGCATGCAAATTGACCATCACTCCAACACACAAGATGGCTGCCCCTGTGTGGACACAAGATGGCCAGCAGGGAAGGGTAGTTGGGAGGGACTAGACCTGCAAGGAAGGTCATTGGGGGCGATCAAGCCTGCAGGGGAGGGCAAGTTAGGGATGACCAGGCTGGCAGAGGAGGGAAGTTGGGGGCAATTGGGCCTGCAGGAGAGGGCAGTTGGGAGGACCTAGGCCTGCAGGGAAGGGCAGTTAGGGGCAAACAGGCTGGCAGGAGAGCAGTTAGACATCAATCAGGCTGGCAGGGGAGTGGTTATGGGGGTGATCAGGCTGGCAGTCAGAAGCAGTTAGGGGCAATCAGGAAGGAAGGCAGGCTAGCAGTTGGGAGCCAGCAGTCCTGGATTATGAGAGGGCAGTTGGACATCCCTCGAGGGGTCCCAGACTGGAGAAGGTGCAGGCTGGGCTGAGGGACACTCCCTCCCACCCCCCGCCCCATGCACAAATTTCGTGCACTGGGCTTCTAGTCTATATATATAAAAGGCTAAGAGACAGACTGGTAGCTATGAAGTGCACTGATCACCAGGAGGCAGACGCTCACCGCAGGAGCTGCCGAGCGACAACTTTGCAGAGTGCCCTCTCACACTCCAGGACCCCCTCAGGAGATGTCAGACTGCCAGGTTTCTGCCCGATCCCCACAGACCAGGCAGAGAGACTCCACCAGTTCATGGCACTGGACCTCTAGTATTACTATCATGGTATTAATAAAGATAAACATAGCAATTACTATATGCCCAGCACTGTACTGTACACTTGATTTATACTAACTCAATGAATCTTGTCAACTACAGTGGGAGGTGGTAATATTAGGCTAGTCCTATCTAATAGGGAGCTCTGAAATATGCCAGGCCCAGCCTGAGTTCACTTCTTTTTAACATGGATGTGGCGTCGCCAGTTCACTCATGTGCACGGTTACATGGGTGACCCGAGGCAAACCAGCCTGGGTTCTATCAGCCACTCCAGCACAAGGCTTAAATGGAAAGGATGGGTAAGAACTCAGAAAGGCAAACACACATCAGTGCTCCCTGTGGGCAGTGTGCAAGCCTCCAGGGGATGAAGAGTTTCAGAGGATTCATATCAAAGGCATAATAGTGCCTGCTTCGATTTTTCATTTTCAAATATGTCATCTATTCAAGAGGCTGTGCTCAATTACTGAGTGACCATCCAAACGCTGGCAAGATACACCTAATTGGTTTACCATTCAGCAGAATATTGCCAGCTACTAGGGTGGTTTTGACCTCATATAGTTTCTTTTGTGTTTATTCTATTTTTAAAAATATATTTTATTGATTTTTTACAGAGAGGAAGGGAGAGGGATAGAGAGCTAGAAACATCGATGAGGGAGAAACATTGATCAGCTGCTTCCTGCACACCCCCCACTGGGGATGTGCCCGCAAACCAAGGAACATGCCCTTGACTGGAATTGAACCTGGGACCCTTCAGACCGCAGGCTGATGCTCTATCCACTGAGCCAAATTGGTTTTGGCTCTTTTGTTTATTCTTAATACATTGTTTAATTTATAGCCAGAAATAATTGCTAAGACGGGAAGCACCAAAAATGCTGAAGTGAACGTAAAAACACTGAAGAGGTGTAATTCTGCAAAATCACCCAAAGGTCCCTCTTCACTTGGCATACACACTGCACTTACTTATTGTCACTCGCATTGACTTATCCGTATACAGTGTATCAAATGGCTCTGGAACTTGAAAGACCACCATTTGGGAGACCACAGAGGCCTGGCCCGTGTAGCTTGGTTGGGTGTCGCCCCATGCACTGAGAGGGTGGCTGCTTCACCTGGGGTGCCAATTGCTCTAAAAATCAATTTTGAAAACCCCCCTTTTTTTTTATTCTTTAAAGTACTACAAATAGCAGTACATACGTCTTCCCCTCTTCCCCCCATTATCCTCCCCCCAACCCCCCTGACCCCCCAGCACATGTCCTCACCTGTCCCCCAACTCCAGTGTCCTGTATCTACTGGCTATGCCTACATGCTCGCACACAAGTCCTTTGGTTGATCTCCCACAGCCCCCCCCCGCCCACCCTTCCCAGCCTTCCCCCCAGCAGTTTGATAGTCTGTTCAATGTTTCTCTATCCATCTTTTGAAAACCTTTTTTAAAAAAAAAAAAATCATAGAGTGATGATTTTATATCCAATTAGTGGCCTGCTGCACAGATTCGTTGAAAGTAAATTAGAATATTTTAATATCGCTATTTGCCCTTTCTCTATAATAGAAGTGTCAGAGATGAAAGAATATTAGTAAAATGTACATGAAAATAATATATAAATTATATTATTAACAATAACATGATATAACAAAGACATGATATAAAACAAAAACATTGATAAAACAATGACTGAGCCCTAATTGGTTTGGCTCAGTGGATAGAGCGTCAGCCTGTGACTGAAAGATCCCAGGTTTAATTCTGGTCAAGGGTATGTACCTTGGTTGTGGGCATATCCCCAGTAGGGAGTGTGCAAGAAGCAGCTGATGGATGATGTTTCTCTCTCATCAATGTTTCTAACTCTCTATCCCTCTCCCTTCCTCTCTGTAAAAAAATCAATAAAGTATCTTAAAAAAAAACAAAGACTGATAAATTGATTAAACTTATCCTATTATCTCCCTGTATACCACATTAAGAATGAAAACATTTTCAGAGTGCTTGACTAATTTCCCTTATGACAAATAATTTACAACTTTAATGACACATGCTCTTCAAACTCGAGAAAGCAACATACAACTGACTGTGTCCAAAATCAGGTACAGGTAGGAATATTCCCACTCTGTCTAGAGTTTGTCCTTATGATTTATTAAGTCATCACAAATGCTGGCATCATGGGAAACTGGCTTTGAATTAATTTGAATGGGAGGCCAGTGTTAGACAGGGTCAAATATTGTGCATGTGTGAGTCGTTTATTTTTAAATTGCCAGAGGGTGTCATATGTACCGGCCGGTTGGTTGGTCAGACTGACAAACTGTCGGTACTTAGCCTTTTATACATATAGTTTTTCTCACTTATTGGGAATAAAGACTATCTACTCATAATGAGTTCATTTTTGTTTTATTTTACTTTAATTTATTGGGGTGACATTGTTTAATAACATTACTGGTATATAGGTTTCAGGTGTACAATTTTATAATACATCACCTATGTGTCACCACCCAAAGTCAATATGTTCTTAGAAAGTTGATTGAAAATAGCAGCCTGCAATTTTATCTAATTTAGAAACAAAATTCTAATTTTAAGAACAAATTTTATTAATTTGGAAAAACACCAAAACAGTTTTGTTAAGCACAGAATACAGGCATTCACTATATCAGAGCATTTGTTTGTGTTGTGGTTGCCTATCTCTATTTTATTGTCTGTTTATTCTCAAACCCAAACATGGGTTATTTTAAAACCTAGCAACACTCTAAAATAAATAAAAACAACTTAGGCAGTGGTCCTCATTGTAGTAAATACAAATATAAAGAATTGCACTTTTTGCATTTACCACAATTTAAAAAATTTAAGTGGGTGAATTATATAGGCTATGTGGATTATCTTGCTAAAGCTATTAAAAATGTTTTTAAAGAAAAAATGCATTTTAATATTATAATATAATCCTTAAGTTATCAGTCAGAGGTATTTCTTTTTAACAGTAACTACTATATATCATGTAAAAACACTGAAACTATCTTTGAACCTCTAAGGGAGTTACTGAGATAACTGGTCCTGGCAGTATCTGGAAGACACTCAAATACTTTAAAAACAGATGGTTACTTTCATCTTATTAAAAACTAGAGGCCGGGTGCACAAAATTCATGCACAGAGCTGGGGAGGTGTCCCTCAGCCCAGCCTGCACCCTCTCCAATCTGGGACATCCTTCTCACAATCTAGGACTGCTGGCTCCCAACTGCTCACCTGCCTGCCTTCCTGATTGCCCCTAACTGCTTCTGCCTGCCAGCCTGATCACCCCGTGACCACTCCCTTGCCAGCCTGATTGATATCTAACTGCTCCCCTGCCAGCCTGTTTGCCCCCAACTTCCCTCCTCTGCTGGCCTGGTCACCCCTAACTGCCCTCCCCTGCAGGCTTGGTCCCTCCCAACTGCCTTCCGCTGTAGTCCTGGTCCCTCCCAACAGCCCTCCCCTGCAGGCCTGGCTCCCCCGCAACTGCTCTCCCCTGCAGACCTAGCTCCCCCGCAACTGCCCTTGCCCGCAGACTAGGTCACCCGCAACTGTCCTCCCTTGGGAGGCCTGGTTCCTCCCAACTGCCCTCCCCTGCTGGCCATCTTGTGTCCATGAGGTCAGGATCTCTGACCACATGGGCGCAGCCCTCTTGTGTGTTGGACTGATGGTCAATCTGCATATAACTCTTTTATTAGATAGGATGTTATTCAGCCCTGGACAGGGTGGCTCAGTTGGTTGGGCATTGTTCTGAACACAAAAAGGTCGCCAGTTCAATTCCTAGTCAGCGCTCATGCCCAGATTGCTGGAGCTCATCCCCAGGTAGGGGATGCACAGAAGGCAGCTGATCCATTTTGCTCTTACATACATGTTTCTCTCTCTCCCCACTCCCTCCTTCCTTCCTTCTCCTAAAACCAATTTAAAAGTTTGTTTTTTAAATGTTAATAGTTTTAACACAAGAAGGCAAGGGTAAGGGAAGAGTGAGTTAATACATCTGCATCTACATAAAAGGAAAATAAGCCCCCTTTAAAAGGGCAAATTTGACCTAGCCAGTTTGGCTCAGTGGATAGAGGGTCCTGGGTTTGATTCCAGTCCAAGGCACTGACCTTGGTTGCAGGCTCCTCCCTGGCTCGGGTCTTGGTCAGGGCTTGTGCAGGAGGCACCAATCAATGTGTTTCTCACATCAATGTCTTTTTCTTTTTCTTGTTTTAATGTATTTTTATTGATTTCAGAGAGGAAGAGAGAGGGAGAGATAGAAACATCAATGATGAGAATCATTGATCAGCTGTTTCCTGCATGTCCCCTACTGGAGATTGAGCCCACAACCCAGATATATGCCTTTGACCGGAATCAAACCCGAGACCCTTCAATCCGCAGACTAATGCTCTAGCCACTGAGCCAAGTATATTCGGGCAATGTTTCTGACTTTCCCTCTCTTGCACTTGCCCTAAAAATCAATGAAAAAAATAGGCTCATGTGAGGATCAACAAAACAAAACAAAACCAAAAACGGGGGAGGGGGGGGGGGGGGATTTATCATCAGAACTGGGTCTTCCTTTAAACAAATCTTGTCTTACTAATTCAGTTTTACGCTTTAGATTATTTCCCGGGTTAACAAAGACAGGAGTTGATACAGCCTTGTGGAAGTCAATTTCTAAGTATTTACTAGGACAGTGGTTGGCAAACTCATTAGTCAACAGAGCCAAATATCAACGGTGGGATGGGATTGAAATTTCTTTTGTGAGCCAATTTTTTTAAACTTAAACTTCTAACGCCACTTCTTCAAAATAGACTTGCCCAGGCCGTGGTATTTTGTGGAACAGCCACACTCAAGGGGCCAAAGAGCCGCATGTGGCTCGAGAGCCGACATTTGCCGACCACTGTACTGGGAGAATAAGCTTCTGATTAAAAGAAAACTAAGTGCCATCAGTTGAACCTAAAAATATTTATTTGTTCAGGTACGCATGGTATGTATCTCTTTTATGCACTGCAGAGGAGCAGCAAGAAAGACCTGGTAAGATCTTGAGTATTTTCCATTATCAGCATGAGATAGATCTCTTGCTGTCATGCAATATAAAGGAATAAGCACCTTGTCAAAATCTAAAATGTAAGGCTGTTTAAATGTTTGTGAGGTAAGTCCTAGACACCATGGAAGTAATAAAGCAGCCACTTTTGGAGACAGTAATACTGTGTTAGTCACTTCAGATATAAATTACAAAGGATTTACTGTTTAAATATTTTTAAAAAGTCTTCCCACTTAGAGGTAAATCCCTTGCTGCCGAAGCCCTTGAAACCCTCAAACTTGCCTCCAAGAGATTTATTTTGAGGGCTATTTAAAAACTTAACCTCTTGCTTCCTTATTTACCACAATTTAAATAAGTGCTACTGACATACTTAACTATGGCACAAAATTTCCTTCTAAAAAATATACATTTTCAGTAGTAATAATTAATGCCCAAAGTAGACCAAAGAGCAAACACTTTGCTTTTCCTACTAACATCTGTATCGATTTCAAACCAGTTTGTTCAATGATTCAAGCACCTTACAATTTTACTTCTTAGAGGCACCTAAAAACATTAAAATGAGTATTTCGATTTTCTTATAAAACAAGTTCTTTCAATAGATGGTTTCAACACGGGATAGGCTGTTAGGCTGGGACGACAAAGATTCCACATCTCAGTGGCCTTTCACCCCAAGGTTTATTTCATGTTCAGGTTCTGTTGCTCCGGTCAGCTAAGTGACCTGCGCTACCTCTCTCCCTGCCACTGCACCCAGGCCGCCTTACCTTCTCAGAAATGGTCGACTGCCAGGGAAATGGGGAGAATGAGGGAAAGTCATGAGCTGGCTCTTAAAATCTGCATCAATTATGTTCACATCACCAGCTTCAAGAAGTTCGATGGGTTCTGCAACTACACGATGCCCTCCGGAAGCAGATTTGGAAATCTGACGAACGGCAAGAAACAGTAACTACAAATACCTTTACCAGCATCAGAATGGGACAGGCCAGGAAGCCAGGGCAGGTGGAATAGAGAAACTGACAGCAATTTACAGCAGACATGGGTCACCTCCTTAGAAATAACATGTAGGCCTCAGTTGTATTTCAGCTTCAGACCCAGAAAAGCAGCAAAACCAAGTGGGAGACACCAGGACCAGCTTCAATGACTAAAAACCCCTGAAGGACCACACCCAGAAAACTGATTATTCTGCCTTCCCGCTATAGTTCCAGCCAGGGAGAAAGCCCCGAGACTCAGCAACAAAGGAACCAGCACATGCTCTCCTTCTGGGGAGCAGCACCCACCATTCCCCTTCCTACTTTCCCCAAAGGCATACATCTCCTAAACCCTAAAACCCAGGAGGCTTGCAAGCAGGGGGAGCCATGGGCAGCAGCAGCTTGTCCCAGGCCAACTCCTGAATCTGATATCAAGGCCATCTTTTTTCTGACTCCCTAAAGCTAGGGCAGCCCAGCCGAGGCTCTCCTGTTGCTTCTATGCAAAGCCCTTCCTTGTTTTATGTCCCCAGCTTTAATAAATGTGCCCTCATTAGTCACCTAGACTTATGCTGTGAAATTTTTCCTGCACAAAGTCAAGAACCCATATACTGCCAGCTGGCCCTAGGCAGACCTTCCAAGGGCCAGGTCCCCTTTCTGGCATCAATACCTTCCGTCCCCAAATCTTAGGCAAGGATTTGCTTCACTTTTTCCTCAGACCTTATAAATAAGAATCTGCCCGGGTGTTTCTCAGCATCTAAAAGGGTTCAGCAGATTGCGAGACCGGTTTGGCTCAGTGGATAGAGCGTCGGACTGCAGACTGAAAGGTCCAGAGTTCAATTCCGGTCAATGTACCTTGGCTGCGGGCACATCCCCAGTAGGGGGCATGCAGGAGGCAGCTGATTGATGTTTCTTTCTCATCAATGTTTCTAACTCTCCCCCTTCCTCTCTATAAAAAAATCAATAAAAAATATATTTTTTTAAAAAGGGCTCAGCAATCTGGAGAAGGGGCTGCGTGTAAATTACTAGAGACTAGACATGAATTATAAATTTGGAAGGTATTTTGAGGAGCCAAAAGAGACCTAGCTTCAGTAAGCAAGTTCTCTGAATCTCTGGACCCCTAGATTTTTATTAACACAACTGTCAACAGAGCTGCAAACAGCGGAGCCAGTTTGCTGACCACTACCCTAAGGCAAAGCAGATATACATATCAAAGGCAAGGTTTGGTATACAGTAGGCAAGGTTTGGTATACAGATAGGGGGAACTGCTTGCTGCTGTTGAGCTGCTTGGCCAGAGGCAGGTTTAACATGTAGATTGAAATGCCCTCAGCTGTCTGGCAGTAGGCAAATATTCTCAGATTTTCAGGTTTGGGGAAATGCTTTCGGCTTGCTGCAATAATATAACTCTTCAGCCCTTGCTGAAGGCTCAAGGTCCACCAACCTTTTGATGAACTTCTTGCATTTATTATGACATGATGGAATTAGCTTCCAGCAAGAATCTGTGTCCATAGGAGTCGGTCACAGAGGTAAGCATAACTTAACTTGTGGTGGCAGGAAAGAGGTTAAGATCGTTAGTTCGTGCAAATGAGAAAGTTTGAGGTTCCACCCATCATTGTTGGTCCCCCAACCCTTTTTTGCGATTGGCACCCACACTGGTCTCAGTGACAGGGAAGCAACCTCCATTACGAATTGGCTCCAACATGAGCTTCCACTGCCTTTTCTAAGACACCAAGGAGCTGCTCCAAACATCAATCTATGGAAAGACCAAGAGCTCTCATCTCTCCTAGACCCTGCTCCCCAGACTCAGATATGCTCAGAGTGGCTCCTGCGGAGTCTCTCCCTGCTTTCTGGACAGAAAAAAACAGAAGCCTTTCCCCCCTCCTTTCCCCCACTCATGCCTCAGGCTCACAGCATCCCCGAGGGCACTTGGTCCCCAGCCAGGCAGTAGCATCTTAGGATGGACCTCTGGCACTGGGCGGAGGGGAGTGACACGACTGACACACAGCTGTTACTATGGCTACAATAAGCCAATATACACAACTCAGATGTGGAAACACTTTCAACGCATGAATTCTTAAATAGACATCAAAACTAGAAATGCCAAAAAGGTATTTTACTAATAAAATTTCATAACAGAATTAGGCAGAGCATGAGACCTACCTGTTATTTGCAGGAATGAGGCAGATTCAAGTACAAGCATATGTATGGCAGTGCCTGTGGTGGCCTAATAACTAGTCTTACAAATTCTAGAATACAGACTAGTTTGATGATCCTGTTGTAAGGTTTCCCTCTCACACATTTGTCAGTGGGGTAGATATCTTAGGAAAGGTGTCACTGTATCCACAGAAAACTTGACTCACTGATAAACTGATCGAAGAGTCAGTGAAAGAAATGAACAGTATTTCAAACAGCTCATTACACAAGACAGAAAGACAACTTAGGGTTTTTTATTGTTTTATTTGGGAAAGTGCTTCTTACAAAAGGGCAGCTGTAAAATACAGAGACCTCTGTAACAATGACTTGTTTTTCTTAAAGTGAAAGAATGGGTGGGATCCAAGGAATCAAAAGCAGTCGATGGGACAACTCAGGAGCATCTCCAAGTTATTTTCAGGAAACAGCAACAAAATTCAAGCTAAATTTTCCAATCAAGGCATTCTAACAATTTAGCTTGTCTTGTGAATTACCAACCCAACCCAACCCCCCCTTGAGTGGGAAAGCATAACTTATTACTGCAAACCAATGACTCCACTACAAGAAACACCTTAGAACACAGTTTTGAATCACATCTGTCTACCTGCAGAGTACAGGGATGGAATGAGGCACATACCCACAAAAACACAAAAACCTCACAACAAAACCCCTCAAGTGAGGACAAAGGTTTGTCAAAAGGTGCCTGAACTGGAGAGGGTAAGAGATCATTGAGCAATAAATACAACTGTGTATCCACAACTTTGTTTTGTGATAAGATATGGGATAACCAAATAGTTTTACCCTCTATGGCTATGCCCATATATTCATATAGACAGACAAAGCTAGCACTGCTCTAGTGACAGCTACCAACATACTGCTTTGTCCTGTAAGATCTAGTTGCCACATTAGGCTGAACCACTAAGCCAAGGTTTTCCACTAAGGCTAAGAACACTGCACCTATGCAGGGATGTGAGGCTTACCACACACTCGCACTCACACATGCCAAGTCTACCAGCTCTTGGGAGTCAACCTCAATTCTGCATTTCTTTTATGCCAGTAAATCATTCTTTTAGAATCTTCCTGTCACACTAAACAGTAAAAATCTCCACACATTCGCACCTGGTTATGGTTATCCAGTAGTTATTACTTGTGTGCAATTATCAAGAGACCAAAACCACAGAACAAGTGCACGGGGTAGGGATTGTGGGGTAGGGAACATATAAAAACACAGATGTGCAGATTTCAGCAAAAACCTCAAGTATCCGCTTCTAGGTCTGTAGCACAGGCTACTTGCCACAGTTCAGATCCTTCACCCATCACCTCTTCTTGGACCCCAGAGCAGGGCCAAGGCTGTGGCTTTGGAACCTAGGGTCCTTAGAATGAGTGCAGCACGTCCATGAACACCCTCCAACTCTGTGAATCTGGTTGAAAACAGATGACGCAACAAACCTACACTAACTGTCTGACAGTTAAGTTCGTGTTACAAAAAACTAACTTTAAGGTTTATTTTTGTAACTTTTTAACCAGAGGAAACAACATACTCCTTGGGGAAAGGTGAGGGAGTAAGAAGACAGGCCCTGGGTACGAAGTATTACGACAGCACCTGGAGTTGCTAGGCCTGCCTAGGAGACACGGGCACTGCCACACCACCACAGGGGACAGCCACTGTCTGGGCTCAGCAGACCAGTTCACACGCCACGCAAAGCTGCTATAGGTCCAAGTCATAAAAGTCTTCCAGCTCATCGTGAAACAAGTCCCACTCGTCTTCAGAGTCTGTCAGCTCGTCGTCCCCACCTGCAGCCAAAAGCATAAGCAACATCTCGCCCAGCTCAAAGGTGACAACCTCTTCTTCATCGTCAAAGGGGTTGCTGTTCTCTCTTTCCTCAATGAGCTCCCAGAAGTGGTTCCTTCGTTGGGCCTGTAAAAAACAAGGCCATGATAGGGGTGGCACTGTTGAGTGGCATCTTCTATTCTCTCCTTTCTAAGGCAAAACGTCCAGCATACCAGAGGGCATGGTGAACCCAGCTTGTCATTCAGGGTTCCACTTTACCAATTCCTCCCCTCTGGTTACATGATGCACAGGTTTAGGCTAGTTTCAAGCATTCTAGCTCTTCCTCTCATGCCCCTCCCAGTTTCCTGAGGTTGATTTTTTTTGCTTTAATAGTCGTTTTGCTCCCAGACCTGAGTGTTAACTTTCTCCTTCCCTTACCCCAATCTGTGCAGGACTCAACTGAGATTGTGCTATTTTCCCTTCTTTAAAAAAAGTGAGAATTACCCGGTATCTGCTTGATGTTCCCACTTTCTGTCTCTGTGGCTCCTCTCTACGGCCATCGGGGTACGCATGCTTGTAAAAACAGTTCCCTCCAAATGGGCAGCTCCCACGTCCTTCATCAAAATACCTGCACGCCTTGTTGCTGGAAAGGAAAATATCGCAACCCTTATTCACAGTGGATTTCAGGTCTGTATGCAACTCATATCCAGGGTTTCTAAATAGCTCGGGATGGAACTGGTATGTCCGTTTACAGCCCTCCCAAGGTGTGTTCTTTCTTAAAGGTGTGTGTGCTAATGCATGAAACACTAGCTAGAGACCGATACTCTGTCCAAGTCTAAATAAAATTTAACAGCTCTACCACGGCAGATCCAGCAGAGAAAACCTTCTAGAAAGCCCCCACACCCCAAGAATATAGGAAAAGTGCAATGTGGATTCAGAAAGATGGGGCTTTAGTTACCAGAAGCACAGACTTCATTGTAACACAGTCCATTGGGACACACCCCAAGGGCCGTGCTATGGCAAGACACATAATGGGTGTTACGGGGGACGACAAAATAAACTGTCCTGGGGAGTAAAAGGAAGGGTAGGAAGGAGGTAGGAGTATATAACGCAGCCTGTTCTTTTCAAAGCGAACCCAAGCTCCGCTGGGATCTTGGCTGAAGAAAGGCTGCCGTGCTCATACCTCATTGCCTCCTTGTATTTCTGAATGAGTTTCTGCTTCTCTTCTTTCTCCTCCACCCAGTACTCACTTGGAATGACAAAGTTAGATGTGATTCGGCATTCTGGGCAGGACCTGGGAAACAATGAACAGGCTGCAGTGCAAATTCCCCTTTACAGGCCCACTCTTCAAAGACACACCCTGGTGTGTCACCTCCAGATTTAAAGACTTAAGCTCCAAGTCAGTGGTCATCTCCTGAAAGGCTCTCAACACTCATTCAACTGACCATTTCCTTTGAGGCAAGACAAGCTCTTTTATAAATTCAGCTTACTGGCTATCCAGTTCATTAGGGAAAAAAAAATAGAACTTAGGTTAAAATAAACAACAAAAGAAGACATTTCACACAGACTCCTTTTTCTTTCGTTTAAATAAATTTATTTCTTGTAACTTTGCTCTGTTTAAGTTATGTCGTTTTTGTTCAGTTATGAGAACAATCTTTAAAGGATGGTAGATTATTGGCTAGCTTAATGGATGAAATAAGGAAGTGGAAGATGTAAAATGTCAGGAAACATACATTCAGAGCTAGATAAGTTTGTTCACTGAGCCTAAAGGAGCTAATCCATTAAACAATCTCCTCAGAAAAAGATTCTATTAACTGTTACATAGGGTTTCCTTACTCAAATAAAAGTAGATATGCCAACTAACCTAGAAGCTAGCTGAAATACAAACAAGAAACCCCAATTCAAATACCCCCGGTTTCAAGATAAAATGCATGCATTTAAATGCGGTCCATCTGTTTGAAAGTTGGCACAAGACACTAAATTCTTCCCCACAATAGAAAGCACAGACGAAGATTGGGGAGGAGTCTCACTTTATGATCTTGCTCTCAAATTGCTTAGCGCTCCTCCACTTGCGAATACACTTGAGACAGTAGGTGTGGCTGCAGTTGGAGAGGATCCCGAAGCGGCGCTCACTGGGGTTGGCTTTCTCGTAGACCACCTCCATGCAGATCCCACACACTTTGTCCTTACTGCGCTGGACGGCAAACGAGAGCTCCATGTCCTTCTCATGGGCCTCAATGCAAGACTGGAAAAAGTGGAGAGAGATTTGTAATCAAGTCACTGGGCAACCCAAGACTTCACCTGGACAGTTAATGCCTCATGGTCAGAGAGCCACATAGTCAATAAGAGTTAGTGTTCCTAATTTGACAGCAGCTTTGTTTGTTTACAAGTGAGTACAGGTAGATTGACATTTTGGGGCTTGACATTACTAGCAAAGTCACACAATAAGAACTGAACCTCAGGAACTGAAAAAAATTATACCATTTTCTCAATCCTGCAGATCAACCCCTGTTGTCTTCATGCTAAATTTGCTGACTTTCTCATTTCTGTATGGAAAATGCAACTGGGATTAAGGCTCTAAATTATAATCTGTCAGAAAACAGCGTGAATGAAACCAACATTTATTAGGTGACAATTACGTGCCAGGTACATAAAAACAGCTTTACTGAGATATAGTTCACTCATTTGAAGTGTACAATTAGCCATGGCCAGTGTGGCAGTTGGTCGCACTGTCATTCTGTGCGCAGAGAAGTCACCAGTTTGATATCCAGTCAGGGCACACAGCCAGGTTGCCTTCTCCACCCCCAATTGGGAGGGGAGGGGGGTGGCGGGCAGGCATGCAGGAGGCAGCTGGATGTTCCCTTTCACATCAATGGTTTGTGTTCTCTCTCCCTAGCCCTTCTCTCTAGAGAAAAAACATCTCTTAGTGTGAGTGTCTTATTTCTTGACACATGTGTTAAGAAACCCAGGAAGGAAAATATCCCTACTAACCAATATTTCAATTCACCAAACGTTTCTCTGAAACCAACCCACCAAACGAGCACTGCTATGAATAGGGAAATACATTCTGTCGTCCTAGAAACTTACTTTTATGTGCTGTGATCTCTGGGCAGCGTCCACTGGGTGTAGGACCTGCAGCCCGCACATGTCACAGGAGTCTCCATGGAGATACACGCAGTTCTCCCCGTAGCGGCACTCTCCCACTGCTGCATAGGGACAGAGCTGCTTCTTCGTGTCCACTGCCGCTGGCTCCTTCTCTGGCTCTTCCTTGGTCACTGAGCCCTGCAGGGGCGCTTCAGTGCAAGAAGGAGCAGCTGAAATGTTTAGGAGAGTGGTAAAGGTCCAACATGGATCAGGCAGGTAAACTAGAGCCTAGCTAAAAGAACTTTCATTAAACTCTAGAACAGTTTACTGATTTCCTTACTCTAGGAAGAAACAAATTTTTTCTAATGCTGATATTTCCGAGATTAGGCCGGTAAAAGGGGGGTGGGGAGCTCTTTATAGATCTCTTGTGCAACTGTACTGATAAAAGGAGGCTTCAGTTTTTCAACATTCTAAATTCAATACTATTGAGATTTATCGAGTTTCTTTCATTCCATCCATTTCAGGCCATCTGATTTAGACTATTACGATAAGGCTGCATGTGAAGACTGGCAACCAGAAGGTTGAGAAAATTCGGTTAACTGCTGCACTACTATCTAGCCCTCTGACCTGTATTCTTCAAAATACTCACTACGGCCACAGTAGGGCTGCCCAGGAACAAACTCAATGGCATTCACCCAGTCTTCTGAACGTACTCCTACAGTTGCAAAGTTTGAATTTCTTGACTCAGCCTCGCCTGTATTCATTTCAACAATCGGTCCAACTACTGGTGAGAGACTTGAGGAAGCAGCAATGGGTGGTTTTGCAGTTAGATCTGCAGCAGTTGCTTCTTCCTGTTTCAATGGTTTGCTATGTTCGTATCTAAAAGAAAGAAAAGTCAGTAGTCAAAGTCTAAGCAGAACCCTCTAGATGGGATATCTATTCCCTGATCCTGTCCTTGGGTTCTCTGTAAACAGCTGTGTACATGAATCACCTGGGAAATTGTTCGAAGGCAGACGCCTATTCTGCACCCACAAGATGCTCACTCACACTGCTGGCCCGCGGACCACACAGATGAAGAACAGAAAAGGTTGGCCTGTGTGGCCAAAACGGACTGACTTATCAAAGCAAGGCTGGCACTCAAATTCAACAAGTGGAAATATGAAACACATTTTACCAACACATAAATTAAAATATTCCCATTATTAAAATCCATTGTTATAACTTACAGTATGTATCTAGTAGTTCTTCAATTGCTTAACTAGCAATACTAACCGCGGGTCATGTGTTTACACTTAAAAAATAAGTAGAACCTAACTAAAGACTATCATTTAGCTTATAGCAAACAACTGCTGAGTTATTTTTATTGTTATACTAGGGGCCCAGTGCACGAAATTTGTGCACCGGAGGTGGGTGGTCCCTCAACCCAACCTGCCCCCTCTCACATACTGGGAGGCCTCAGGGGATGTCCAACTGATGGCTCATTCCCAGCCTCAGCTTTAGGCCTTGGGCACCCAGCCATCGTCCTGCTCAGCCCAGCCCCGGGGGGCTGGGCACTCGCTGCCACTTCCGCTCACAGCGCCCGGGGTCAGGCGCTCCCTGCCTGCAGCTGCCAGCACCTCTGCTGCTACCACTGCTTCCCCTCACAGCACCCGGGGGCTGGGCGCTCTCCACCACTGCTGTTTCTTCTCCACCTCCAGGGCCGGTGCTTGTGCCACTTGGCCCTGCCCCTGCTCCTGATTGGCTGATAGCATAGCCAATCAGGAGTGAAGGTACAGTCAAATTTGCATGTTTCTTTTATTATATAGGATTATCTTAAAACTTCACATTCCTACTTTATAGTACAAATCATTTTGAGTTTCCTGCCATTAGCTGCAAAAACCAATGCATTTTATTCCATAGCCTGAAATCATGGAAACCAAGAGGAATGAGCTGTCATGAATATGCTTTTATCATCTTACTGCCTCCTCAAAAAGCATGAAGGAAATATTCATTTTAGAGGTGATATAGACGATGAAATGGTCAAGTAAGTGGTATGCTAGGTCTCATATAAATCTTAAGCTGCTTTTCATAAAAAGGCCAAATCTAGCTACTTATTCTTAAATGAAATTTAAAACTCAGTTCCTTGGTCCATGCACTAGCCACATTTTCAAGTGTTCCAGAGCTATACATAGGACATTTCCACTATCAGAAGCACTGCCTTGATTCAGTTTTAAAACCCTCACTTTTCAGATTAAGTAATTTCCTGATTTGAAAGGGGAGAGCAGAAAAACATTTTTATTTTCACAGCCTTGAAGTTAGAAGAGGACCTGGGCTTTGTAAAGCAGACAGGCTTTAATTTAAAATACCCCCTCCACAGAGAAAGGCTTCAGGGCTTTGGGAACTGAATGTCAAGATGCACAAACAGCCCTGGCCAGGTAGTTCAGTGGGTTAGAGGGTTAGAGTGCCATCCCGATACACCAAGGCTGTGGGTTCAATCTCCAGTCAGGACACATACAAGAATCTACCAATAAAGGCATAAATACATAAAACATCAAATCAGCTTCTCTCTCTCTCTAAAATCAAATTTAATTTAGAAAGATGCATAGCCCAAACCAGTTTTGCTCAGTGATTTGACTATGAACTGATGAATCACAAGGTCCTAAGTTCGATTCCAGGGCACTGCCGAGGTTGCAGGCTTGATACCCAATAAGGGGTGTGCAGGAAGCAGCAGATCAATGATTCTCTCATCATTGATATTTCTATCTCTCCCTTCTTCTCTGAAATCAATATATATATATATTTTGTTTTTAAATGCATAAAGGGTCTAAGAAACAGATATGACACCCATATTTTAGTTCTTTCTCCTTTGTCATATTCATTTTAAGGATTTCAGGGTAAATGACTCAAAAGTCATTAGACACTTAAATAGATTATCAAATTGCAAATATAACTTTTGAAAAGAAATGCATTTTGATTTTAAGGCAAATTTATCAATGAATCGACAAAGTATGGTAAGTTTTTCAAAGCACAGAATATTAATTAGAAAGTTCACATCTGTCCATAAATTTTCTTGCTTTTAAATATTCTACAATTTTCTATGGGTATAGAGAAAAATCTGTTTTAAGAACAGACTAAAAAGGGAAAAAGAACCAGACTAAAAATTTGAGATAAACATACTGGGTTACTCTTTTTTATCAACACCTGATTATAGCCATGTATAATACATCAAGAACAGTACCATCTACGGAGGAGTCAAATACGAATAAAACAAGGTCCTTGCTATCAAATGAAAATTTATTTTGAACATTAACCTTTTTTAAAAAATATATTTTATTGATTTTTTACAGAGCGGAAGGGAGAGGGATAGGAAGTCAGAAACATCGATGAGAAACATCGATCAGCTGCCTCTTGCACGCCCCCTACTGAGGATGTGCCCGCAGCCACGGTACATGCCCTCAACCGGAATGGAACCCGGGACCTTTCAGTCCGCAGTCCGACGCTCTATCCACTGAGCCAAACCGGTCTTGGCTGAACATTAACCTTTTAAATTAAGAGTTCCTCTGGAAAAGAAATGTTTTTCAAACAAAAACAACTTTATTCTAAGGGATTACACTGAGGAGAAAACACAGTACTTAGATTTAGACATTAAAAAGCATTATTTTCTAAAAAAACACCACCAATAATAAAAATATGTTCAAAAGTCTACCTATTTATTTAGGCAAAGTTATTCCCTTAGTGCAGTGTATATCTATATAAAATGTGTTTCTGAGTAAAGATTTGTAAAGACAAAGCAAGGAAAAAAAGAGTAAAAGCCAAGACTACAATTCTGAAAGATGTTTACCAAAAAGTTTCAAGGGTCAAATATAAGGTGGAGAAGACTAGACTGGTATTGAGCACACAGTATAATTTACAGAGGATGTATTATTAGTGTACCCCTGAAACTTGTTATTAGCCAATGTCACCCCAATAAATGTAATTTAAAAAGTGGTTTGGTGAACCATGGGACTCCTTAAGAGCAGAGATGACCAACTATAGGCCCTCGGGCCAAATCCAACCAGAGCTGACCATGGTTACAACATTACTTTAAATGGATGGGGGAGCCAAGACCGGTTTGGCTCAGTGGATAGAGCATTGGACTGTGGGCTGAAGGGTCCCGGGTTCGATTCTGGTCAAGGGCATGTACCTTGGCTGCGGGCACATCCCCAGTAGGGGGTGTGCAAGAAGCAGCTGATCAATGTTTCTCTCATTGATGTTTCTGACTTTCTATTCCTCTCCCTTCTGCTCTGTTAAAAAAAAAAAAAATCAATAAAATATATTAAAAAAATAAAATAATAAATGGATGGGGGGAAAATCATTTGATGGCACATAAGATTATATGAAATTCAAATTTCAATATCTCAAAATGAAGTTTCACTCTAGTCCTATCTAATATATCAACTTATATGTATTATCCATGGTTGCTTATGTGCTATAAGAGACCCTTATGGCCTGCAGAGCCAGAAATATTTCTTCTCTAGCCTGTGGAGCAAGTCTATCACCCCTCCCTTAAGAGGATTCTCACATCTATTAGATTCACAGTCTGTGAGAGTTTTGTTATAGTTATTATTTAATGAATTATCACAGAACCACTGATCTTTTTAGTCACAGTGTTAAGTGACAAATTAAAGCTAACACTGAAACAAATATGAGCTTTTCTTTCACATTGTGCAAAGAAAACTTTGATTCATACAATCAATTTCTACCTAAGAACATTTAATCAATGTTTCCTCTAGCTCTAAGAAGAGAGACTTTTTTCTCTATGTTGGCTTGCAACTCACTCCTCTCCCAATCGCACCAAGGTCTGATGTCTGCCCGTAAAGATTTTAATGCATGCGATTTTATAGGTCCAGAGGGCAAAACCTCTTCCAAAGCAGTTGTAACCAAGGCAAAAACGCCTTTCTCCAGGGGTGTGTTCAGGAACAATGGCTGGAAGTTTTAATGGATTTAGTCGATGGGGACGAAGGATGCCAGCTGTCCTGCAATACACACAACAGTTCTGGGCAATGATGACCTGGCCTCACTAGGTAACAGCACCACCACTATGAAACACTGATGTGGTGCCACTTCTGAACTATCCCCTGGATGAGGAGTTAATTATTTTAAATCCCTGAGCATTGGTGAAGTTGTATAAAAAGATTCATAGAGAGTAAAAGTGAAAAGTATATTTAAGTTCCTAAGCACAATTTTAAAAACAAAAAACAAGCAGTTGTGGAACCAGACCCTCCCTAGGACTCCCTCATTGCCTCATCTATAATCCAGCTTATAATCATCAACCATATCAGCCTGTCCCCACGATATCACCAAACTCCCTTCAAGGCAGCACCCCAAGTACACAGGTTTCCCCAACTCCTTCCACTTTATCCTAAGTGCTCTACATCCAGTTCAAATCAGCATCATTCCCAAAGAGGGAGCGGTAGCCTTATTATAAAAAAAACTAAGGGCGTTCTAGGATTTTCTGAGGAGAGTAAGTATCACTGCCACTTTCTCCTTTCCAGTAATATTGCAATGAAAAAAACTATAGCAAGTTATTATTGACCGCTACTCTCAGACATCAGGCGTTCCACTTCTAAGCTCCCAGTCACATGAAAAGGAGCTTTTATTCTCTATTCTTGCTACTAAATTTCCTAAGAAAACACGTGGGATGACCTAACATTAATATCTCACCCATTAATAATGTCTTAGTCTTTTGAACTTTAAGCATTTGAACCCAGCAGTTGACATAATTCTTATCTAATAGGGACACTACTAGTAAAATTAGCTATGACATTGCCAATCTGTCTTACCATACTCCACCCTTCCAAAGGTGGAGCCCAACTCCTCTTGAACCCGGGCTGGACTTCGTGACTTGTTTGTAATAAACAGAACACAGTGGAAGCAAGTGAGGGTTTCTGAGACTAGGTCATAAAAGCCATTGTGGCCTGGCGCTCTCTTGAACCACTGCTCTGGGAAAGCCAGCCACCGATTGGGAGGCACCACAGGAGCCCTAGGAAAAGGTTCCTGTGGCGAGAACTAGTCTCCTGCTAGCAGTCATGGGAAAGGTGATCCAGCCCCAGCCAAGACCAGATTATGACAGCCCTGACCCAAATCTTAACTACAAATCTGAGTCTGGGCTAGAACCACCCAGGGAAGCCACCTTCACATTCCAGACCCCCAGAAACTGGTATTGTTTTTAATGTTAGATTCTAGGACAATTTGGGTAGCATCAATAAATAACATATTCATATACCTAGATATTTTCTGAAATGGAAATATAAAGAAAGCTCTACCCACTTCTAAAGCAGAACCCACCATTACTGAAATGCAACCTAACAGGATAATGGTACCAATTCAATGAACAATAGAAATTACTTAATCCTTCTTGGTTCCCTAACATTCAGAATTAGATACTAAAGACATTCTTGAAGTACTTTTCCTAAATCTTAAGCTTACAATTATTCTTGGGAGCTGCGATGGGGACAGGTTTGGGGAAATTTGGTTGGAATAACAAACCCTCTTAACTAGCAACCTATATTCTTTCCAGTGGTGAAACCAGTTCTCATCATAGATAATTGAAAGGAGTCCCACTTGGTCTAATATGCACCTCATTCTTGGTTTAAAAAGGAAATGTCATACACAAACATACCTTTACCACTCCCTATCCCTAGGTTGGCAGAAGCTGCTCCTTAGGCATTAACTAAACTTAGAATTATATCACAAATTCATTTTTTTAAATGTATTAATAGCCCGAGCCAGTTTGGCTCAGTAAATAGGTTCGATTCTGGCCAAGAGCACATGCCTGGGTTGTGGACTCGATCCCCCAATAGGGGATGTACAGGAGGCAGCCAATCAATAATTCTCCTCATTGATGTTTCTATCTCTCTAGCTCTTTCCCTTCCTCTCTGAAATCAATAAAAATATTACAAAAAGAAATAAAATATATTAATATTCCTTCCAAGTGAGAGATTTCTGTCACTGCACTTACATTCCTAAGAAGTCCTTTTCAAAGCATTATTTTAACTCTATAAATTACAAAGCTATGGGGATTATGTACTTTACTAATTTTCCCTAATCCACCACTGAACACAACTCATTTCTGAGCAAATTCTTACCTGCAGCGGTCTCCGTAAATACAGTACCCTCGCTGAAAATACTTGCACAGCACACCGTATGGACTGTCAGAGAGGTCATGCGAGTAGCGACAGTTATCTCCTTCCTTACAAACCCCATGCATGAAATACCTGCAAGACAAGGAACCACAAAGCTGGATTAAACAAGATGGAACCAATATTCAAAAGAATTCATGACCAATAATATTCCACCAGCAATACACTAGTATTATATACTAATCCCACACCCATGATTATATTCTACACAAAACATGTAAAATGAACAAAGTAGAACTAGACTATGACCATAAAATTATCCACTGAGGTACCACAGGAAGGCTGCCTATAGACACAAAAGTTTGAATTTAAACTTTGAGGTTGTCAATCTTTCCAGGTTAAGTCTGACCACTGTTCTCATTTTAATCCTAGGGGGTACATTCTTGCTTTTCATTAACTTTAGCCATAATGGCAGTTCTAGCTGCTAAAATAAAAATCTAAGATTAAAAGCAAGAAAACAGTGTGGGGAGGGGGATGGGTGGAGGTGGAAGAGGGTATTGAGGGATAAATGATGATGGAGGGAAAAATAAAAAAAGCAAGAAATAATTAAGACTGGACCAGGTCAGACTACTGTTTGTTTCACTTCAAGAAACTATTTTTATTTAAAAGCCACACGTAACAATACAAGCAAAACTTGCTGTAAAGGTAGGGACCAAGGAAAATCTATGCCTTAGGAGTGCAGGTGTACTGAACTAGCCGTTTCCATCTCAGTGTCAGAGCACGACTCAGTGGTTCCTAAGTGGATCAGGACCAGCAGCACCAGCAGCACATGAGGATTTGCTAGAAATGCACATTTTGAAACTTTACCTTAATCTGTAACTGGGGTAAGGGGGCTAAGGCAAGCAGCAGCCTGCATTTCTCTAAATGACTTATGTGGATCAGGGAAGCAATAAGGGTTTTATTTTAATCATGAAAAGTGAGTAGGACCAAAAACATCCCCCACACCCCTATCATCCGATCACTGACTTATTAGGATTAGTCTTTCTCTTGAGCAGGGTTATGAAGATTTAGTTTTGGCAGGCTACACCTCCCCATATGCGCTGGTACAGAGTAAAGGAAAAAGTGCCTATTTCCTGGGTGTAGGTAAGACTATCAGTAAGCACGTTCCACTTTGCCCACTGATTTGGAATGATGCACAGAAACTAAATTCACATTTATCCAAGGCTGTCCCCAATTAAAAAATCAAAGGTTATTCAGGATTTCCTGCATGTTATCTTCACAGCAGATAACATGGAAAGAAAGAATACCACTGTGGTGGAAAGTTATTAAGATCCTTAAATGCCCTAGGACTGCAAATCCATAACAAAATAAAAGAACATGGTAGGTCAAATTATACTTAACCTAATCAATCTTAGGTTTGAATTTTCTCCCAACCTCAGGGCTACTTTGTGCAAACTTTAAAGCTGTTTAAGAGCCTTATCACCCAAATTTGAGCTACACTGTGGCAACAGATAATTTTTAAAAATATATTTTTACTGATTTCAGACAGGAAGAGAGAGGGAGACAGGAGCATCAGTGATGAGAGAGTTGTTGATCAGCTGGTCCTGCACCCCTCACACTGGGGATCGAGTCTGCCACCCAGGCATGTACCCTGACCAGGAATCAAACCTTCTAGTTCATAAGTCGACACTCAACCACTGAGCAACACTGGCTGGGTCCAATAGATCATTTTTGACTGCATTAAGTGAAGAGATTAAAACTTAACAAAACTGCCAAAGCCGGTTTGCTCAGTGGATAGAGCATCAGCCTGAGGACTGAAAGGTCCCAGGTTCGATTCCGGTCAAGGGCATGTACTGTGGCTGCGGGCACATCTCCAGCAGGGGGAGTGCAAGAGGCAGCTGATCTGTGTTTCTCTCTCAATGATGTTTCTGACTTTCTATCCCTCTCTCTTCCTCTCTGTGAAAAATCAATAAAAATATATTTTTAAAAAAAAACTTAACAAAACTACGAAGCAAGTAAATGGTATCTACATTGTAATCAATACTACGAAGAAATCATGCTTCTAAGTTTCTTTATATAAAAGTATCCACAGTTGAAAATAAGTTATTCATTTGAGACAGTGTCACTGTTAAATCTCAGGCACAATACTTGGAATATCAGGTTTTGTTCTTAAATCCTATTTGGCCATGGTCTCATTCAGTGCACTGCTGCACTTAGGTTTATGCTGCTCTTCTTTATGTCAATTAAGCCACCCAGGATCACTGCCTGACAGCTGCTGACCTTACTCAACCTTGTTTCTTCAATCAGTTGCTTCAAGGACCTCAACTCCCTAATACCTGCATCTTAATGTTCAGCATGACACCCCCCCACCTTTACACTTTTGCAATATTACTTTTTGATATCCATAACAGGTGGAAACTTTTCTAGAATTCAAAATAAGAGTAAAAAATAAGTCAACAAACAGATTGGATTGAGAAATAGAACCTCCCGGCAATAGAAGTTCCTGAGCTCCATATGAGCATCACCAAAGGAATTCAAGCAGGCAGCACAAAGTCACCTGATACTGCCGAATCAACAGAAACACTAGAATACAAGCCCTAATTAGTAAGGGCCAAATGCTACTAAGCATTATTTCATATTTATTTGGTATGTGTGGTCTGGGTTTTAGGTTCTTGCATTTTGCCTTGCAGTGATACTAACACTGTTGGTATACCCAGAATTATCAACATTTCTCACAGTGAAATCCCTTCTGGCCAACCTATTTATTTCTGTGTAAGTCTAAGAGACTGGCATGTTATTTTAAGCTATAACAGGTAACAAAAAGAAAAAGGCAACCCACTCCCAAGAATTTCTCCCCAAAACCAAACCAGTAAAAACGACACCATTAAAATTCACCTGATGGCCCTGCCCAGGCTGAGCTTGCCCTTCCCCGAGGTGAAGATTTCTGAGCCATAGATTTCTGCAGTTCCTTCCACCTGGAAGATTCTGTGACTCCAAGCAGACACTCTCAGGTAATAAAGACATACCACTGACAAGAATCCCCTGACCTACTTTTTGGAAGCCTAAGCATGATCAACATATATTAGCATGCTCACAGTTCTTCTAGCATCATAACAATCTAACAATATCTTTGGGAATTTATAGAAAATTACAGATTAATTAATTTGAAATGTAATCACTTCATGTGCTGTTACCTTTCTTACTTTGGTATTTTAATGTACCCTATTTCTCAAACTAGTTTGTAAATTCCTGGTGGTTAAGTACCATGCCTTATTCTGCTTGTATCTCCTCAGTACCTATACACACAATAGGTTTGTGTTTCCTAAAAGACAGCATTCAAATTTAGCTGATGTCTCTGTAGAAGAGAGCTAGGTGTCATGGTGAATCATAGTGACAACAGCAAATTAAATTTCCCTAGATTGGAGAACTTCTTCAAATACCATCCCTTAAAAAAAAAAAAATTCAACAACAACCTTGGAGTTGTAAGTAATGAATTCAACTATAGATATCACAGCACTTAAAAGACCTTGTGAAAAACTTCCTTTTTAAGCTATACTAACCACATTTACAACTACAATTTACAAGTTACAATGTTTCTTTACTAATTTTCAAACCCCCATATGCTCAAGGAAATGAAGTGACAGCATTTCTATTTCATAATATTCCTCCAATAAAAGATGAAATATGGCCTGGTGGGGGCAGCATAATACAGTTCCTTGAGAAAGATATAGCTAGGATTTTCTTCAGCTGCAAAACTAAAACACAATGAGGTAGAACTTTGAGAGCTCCTCAGCAATTAAAGACAATAATCCATTGTCTAAACAACTACTAACTTCTAAACGCAAACACATTATACTCTAGCTGAAGAAAGCCAAAATCCTAGGAATGATGGAGAAATGAACAGAAACACTAGAACACATCACTATCTTGAATTCAAAGGAGTTTTAGCTATCAAATACACTGCAACTATTTATAATAGTGTTATTGCTTTTTGGTGTTTGGCTAAGATCAAGTGTATTATTCATAAAACAGTGCATTTCTATATTCCCTTTAACATCTAGCACACTCTCATTGTAGGCACTAATGCTTATTTACTGAATAACTGAATGAGGTAGTCCCAGAAAGATATATATAGAGATAGATAGATAGATAGATCCCATTTAAGTCCTTTGTCTTTGCTGATTCACAAGTTTTAAATGAAAGCAGAGGAACATTGCTAGTCCATACTGAAGTGGGTAATTTTAGGTGTGGATTTATCAACATCAATTCAAGTAATTACTGAATATGCCAGATACCCCACAAATAGGATGATGAAATAGAGCCCTGCTTTCAGAGCTCAAATCTAGAACAAATGAAGATATCATGATACTCCTCTGTTCAATAAAGGTTTTTTTTTTAATATATTTTATTGATTTTTTACAGAGAGGAAGGGAGAGGGATAGAAAGTCAGAAACATCAATGAGAGAAAAACATCCACCAGCTGCCTCCTGCACACCACCTACTGGGGATGTGCCCACAACCAAGGTACATGCCCTTGACAGGCATTGATGCTCTATCCACTGAGCCAAACCGGTTTTGGCTAAAGTTTTGTGTTTTTGTTTTTTTTTAATAGATCATGTTGGTATCTAAAGTAACTGAAAATAATGTCAACCAAGACATACCAACTAACCTGAACATTTTTTTCAGGTAACTGTCTAGCAAGCTATTGACAGGTTTATATAAAAATAAAAAACTAAACCCTGCACATCTAAGCCTGTAAAGTGTTTTCTCCCACCAAATATTAGACTACTCAGGTATGTAAATTTCTTACATACATAAATCAATTGGTTCATGGGCAAAGAAACACCACTGGTCTGGGGACAACCCAGGACATTTCATTAACTCAAAGATCCTAAATGCAGGCAAAGAAGAATCAGTTGGTAAGCTGTGTTTTGAATTCTGATGTTACTGGTGAGGAACTAGAGAAAAGAGAACCAGAAAAGGAAAAAAAGCATCTAACAGAGTGTAAAGTGTAGGAAGTGACAATGAATTCTGTGCAAAGATGTCGTTTGGCTCAAGTTACAGACAGAGCAGGATAACCTGAAGGTTAAGTATAGTGAGAGGTTTTCTAGACTATTTAGATCGGAGATGGTGCAGGAAAGGGAGTCCTTAAAGAAGTCACATCTTCAAGAGAGATTAAGTTCATTGTATGAATGGAGATTGGGGCTGCAAGGTGAATGGCTATAAAATTCAGGAATATAACGTTACACTAGCACTTTAATTTTGTTCAAGATTCAACTAGAACAATCAATCAACTGCAGCACATAGTTACATGGATGGGAATTCCTAAATTATCATTTTGGGGATACTGCTTAATTCCTTTCTTAGCGTCTATCTAAAACAGCCTTTTATGCTTCCTCCATCCTGCTACTTAAAGTAAAGGCAATTAAGCTTATCATCTATGCCTTATCTGACTGCATCATATTAAAGACTGGCAGGACTTCAATCTCGCTGTTAATATTGGAACAGTGAGTTCTCTATATTAGGAATATCTTTGCGTATTATCTCACCACTGCCCTAGGTCAGTCTCTTGAAATTTGGAATTCTGAAACCGGCATTTCGGATGGATTTTTGCAAATGAAAACTTCTCCTACTGATCACATTTTTAAAACCCAAGCATAACATCAATGAAATGCTCTAACCTTAATATATATAACATATATATATATATATATATGTGATATATAACAGCTTGACAGTTTTTAACGTGCGTATACACGTTCCTATAAGAGCCACCCACTAACCACTTAGAAGAAAAAACACTTTCATCTGACATACCAAGCCAAAACAAAACCTCTCCTCCGGGCTGGAGGGGGTCTTTGACTCCTTTCAAGGGAAAGATGCGTGGATTTCAAAAAGAGACACATTTCGCCCCGGGAAGGGAATGGCAGCTCGTAAAATGTAGGGCGGAGTATTCCGACCCGGCCAGGCACAGGGTTCCAAGACAAAAGCTCAGAACCACCAGCCTCGATAAACATACAAAGAAGAAATAACAAAAGCTACTTCTCCGGGAGGGGCGGGGGCGGGGGCGGGGACGCGAGCAGCCGTTACAATCCGGTGACCCGGCGGCGCAGCCGGCAGCCGGGCCACCTCGCCGGGACCCGCGGCGGCGCTCCCGGGCCCGCGGGCTCGCGGGGAGGCAGGCTCCTGGCGACAGCAGCTACCCCTCCCCGCACCCGCGGAGCCCGCGGCAGCGGGCGGGGACCGGCGACAATAAAAGGAGGGAGGAGTCACCCTACCTCTCGCTCCGCGCGCCGCGCCGCACGGCCGGGCGCTGGGAGGGCGGCGGGCGGGGGTTGACGCAGCCCGGGCGGGGAGGCGGCGGCGACCGCGGGGATGGCCAGACGCCGGCCGCCCCGGCTCCTCCGCCCGCCCTTCCTCTGAGGCATCGGCCCCCTCCCTGCACCAGCGCCGGGCCGCACAACGTCTCACCTGCAGGTGACCTGTTTCGTCCAGCCGCCGCCGCCGCCGCCTCCCCCGCCCCCCGCCCCCGCGGACGGGGAGGTGGCTGTGGGGATAGGGGTGGGGGAGGCCGCTACCGCCGCCGCCGCTGCCGCTCCTGCTCCGGATGGTTTGGCTGTTGTTCCGGGAGCTGCAGCCTCCGCCATCACTGTTTATCCCACACAGCAATGGCACCGGAACTTCCGGATCACATAGTTCCGGTCCGGCTGCGGGGAGGTGAAGGCGGCGAGGCGACGGGAAGGGAGAGGAAGGAGATTGAGGCGCAGGCTCGCTCCCCTGGGCACCGCGTCGCGTCTCCGAGCGCTCTCGCCGCTCCAACTGCGGGCCCGAGCCGGAGCGCCCGCGGCCCGCCCCCCGAGCACTGATTGGTGGATCGTGCCGCCCCGCCCATAGGGGGCGGGGCCTGGGACCGGCAGGTGGGCCCCACCCCTTACTCCCCCTAGGCTACACCGCGGGAACAGAAGTCTATATTTCAAGACACTGACCTAGGGCAGTGGTCGGCAAACTCATTAGTTAATACAGCCAAATATCAACAGTACAACGATTGAAATTTCTTTTGAGAGCCAGTTTTTTTTAACTTAAAGTATATAGGTAGGTACATTGTTACCAATTTAAATTAGGGTACTCCTTCAATCTCACTGTACGTGTGCGCCCGCACGTGGTATTTTGTGCAAGAGCCACACTGAAGGGGCCAAAGAGCCGCATGTGGTTCTTGAGCCGCGGTGTGCCGACCACTGACCTAGGCGAGTACTTCCTAGCAGAGGCCAGTTCAGTGGAATGGCGATGAGGGAGCGGGGATTTGCGATCTGCTTAAATTCCTTTCCCACTTACTGGCTCTTCCAATTACTAGCTGTAGGAATTTGTCTAGATACCCATTTTCTCTGAGCCTCAGTTTTCCCATCTCTTAAAGGGGATTATAATAGGTAGTCTATCTGTGAGGTATTACTAGTCAAGTAATACATTGGCTACCTCATGAGGTTGCTGTGAGGATTATAAACAAGTGTGGGGATCACTGAGCTTAGTGCCTGGAACCTAGTAAAAACACAGTAATTCCTATTCCTAGCTGTTGTCTTTGAGCAGGTTAACTTTACCTCTTAGTGTTCCTGCTTTATCTCTAAAAATAAGTTTCAACAAATATTTTTACAATACCTACCCCAGAGGTGGTTGAGAAAGTTAAATGAGTCCATGTAAAACCCTTATCACTGTGCTTTACGATGCACTTAATACTTAATAGATAATGAACAAAAGGTGTCCAAAATATCCCAACTTCTAAGTTATATTTAAAAACTATCAAGATTAAAATATTTTCCCATCCTATTACCCCATTAATGCCCACTCAGATCCTGCATATTAAGTCCCGGGCTTCTTAACAACTAATCAGCGGGGTGGATCCAGAAACAAGGAAACATGGTCAGAGTGCGCTAAGCAACCGAAGACCTTGTTTGCATATATGCATAACCCATGGACACACACATGCGGGCCTGGGGCAGGGGACGGGTAGGCTGGTGGGGGGAAAGGGGAGACATATGTAATACTTTCAACAATAAAGACTTAAAAAAAAACAATAATCGTAAAAAAATTAATAAATTCTGAGCTTCCACAGACAGGTTCCCATAAGCCCTTAAATTTGCTTTTCTACAGTCTCTACCTTGAAAGTGAAAATCCACTCCACTGATAATTAGACCACGATGTACCCAACTGAAACCAGGACAGTAACAAAGTAGACAGAAAACAATGGACAAAAAACAATGTTTCTCCCAAGGTCACACCAACAGCTGCAAAAGGACTAACAGTCCCTTTTGTGTAATTACAGCTTTTTTTACTAGTGACTTTCCCAGGCCACCTTCGTTCCTCCCTCCTACCAAAAGATTGCCAAGGAGCCAGTTCCTAAACTGCCCCATCTCAGGCCAGCACCCAACTCAGAGCCGGCCTGCCCTTCCCTCAGCACCACCCAGCATGAGCTTCAGCCCTGTAAGAAATGCCCCAACTCCCCACTCCATGAGCCCCCCTCCTCTCCTGCATGGCCCCCCTGCTACACCAAGTTGGTAAATTTAACTTTGGTGGACTACTGGTGTATTCCTGGTAGTCTATCTGTGAGGTATTACTAGTCAAGTAATACATTGGCTTTTTTAATGGGGAAGGGGAAAGCAAGCGCTTTAAAGTTTCTTTTACATTAAGAAAAAGGGTCATTTACACCTAAAACAAATCGATCTTAGGGAAATCTTGAAGATTATGGATTCTTTTTTGTCTCTTTACTGTTGCCTTCCTCAGGAACAGTGGCACCCAGCTCCGAACCCTCATGAGACCACAAAAGAGCCATCTCCCCAAAGATACACCCCTGGGCCCGAACTTCAGAAATAATGCAGGCCTGGTGCTAAAATGGAGGGAGGATAGCACCCAAAGCCGTCCCCACGCTCTCAGTTAAACCCTGGGGCTGAGAGGCCAAAGAGGCTAGCAACTCCAAGGATAGCAGTTGTTAAGGGAACTTACCTGCAAGGCTGGTCTCGGAAGGAGGCAGGAGGAAATGGGTACCCCTCAGTGCCACGTGGAAGGTAAGAGAGAATTCTAGGACAGAGCAGGGAGGCTAGGGGTGGTGGGTGGTGACCTGCCCCTTATAAGGGGACAAAGCCTTATTTACATCTTGCTTGGGGCGGGAATGGGCTGTTCCTGGACCCAGCATGCCTGGGGCACAGGAGAGGGTGGGGCAGTCTCTGTGGAGATGTAGGGAAGCAATCTCTGTTCTGCCCTGAATCTAGCTGGATCTAGCTGGATCTAGCTGGAGTGTAGGTCCAGCAGCAGTCACACCATTGAAACAAGCCTACACAGGCCCAGCTGAGCTGAGCTCTGAATGTTAGATCTTCTAGATCAACCCGCAGCCTGTCCTCCTCTCCAGGTCCTGCAGGGGGAGTCTCCATCGTGGTTAGTCCTCATTAGGTCCTGTGTGCTGTGTGGCTTCTCCCCTTCTCAGACCCCAGTCTCTATTCTGCCCCTTTTGAGTTTCTGTCCCAACCACTCTGGCCTCGTGCTGACTCAGCAGTTCAGTCGGGGGGGGGTCTGTACCTTAGTCATTCCCTCTGCTGGGAGTGTCAACACCCAGGTAGTTCCTTGGCTAGCTCTTCCAAGCTTTTGCCAAATCTCGAGAAATTCTCAAATCTTTTTTTTTTTTAATGTTTTTATGTATTGATTTGTTTTAACTAGAGGGAGGGAGAGAGAAACATTAATTTGTTGTCCCACTTACTTATGCATTCATTGGTTGAATGAATGTGCCCTTAACAGGGATCAAACCCACAACTTTGGTGTCTAGGGACAATGCTGTAACCAGGCCAGGGCCTAAGGTCCTTTTAGTCCTTGGCTGACACTCACACCACTGAGTCAAACCGGCCAGGCCAGAAACTCTCAAATCTTAATTTCTCCTCTGACTGCCTTTGAAAATATTGCAGCCTGTTTCCTCAATCTCCTTAAGTCTGCTCTACTTTTTCTTTATTTCATAGCATTTACTATCTATATCACGATAGAATTAGCTTATTATGTTTATTTCTTGTCTGGCTCTCCTAGATAGAATAGAAGCTTTCTGAGGGCAGTTATCTTTGCCTGTTTTGTTCAGATTGTGGTCTAAAAAGGCAATTCTGTGGAAAGTAACCTCAGAGGGTGACCTAATTGGGCAGAGCATGGTGGGTAGTCATGCCCCAGGCTTACAACTACTTTAGAGAAAGGTGTTAAGCCAGCCCTGCCCATTGTTCTTGTGCATCTGGTTTAACACACCTTTGAAATGCCAGAAATAATACCCTGGAAGGTGTAACCACCGTCAGGAGAGCACACAATCTTGTTAAATCTGTAATCCAATCCCCCACTCACTTTCTCCCACCTTCCTTATGTTCCCTCCTTAATTTCAAATTCATAAACTGCAAAACCTTTATTCTCCAGAGCATTTGAGATCTTGCTTCCTGGCAATTGTTAGATTACCCGAAATAAAATCTTATAAAAATTATCTCCAGGTTTGAATGTTTTTTAGAGCCACAAAATGTATCCCAAGCCCCTAGAACAGTGTCTTATAGTAGGTGCTCAATAATAATTGGGTGGCGAATAAAAGAATTCTATGATGTTTTGACATTTACTTTGCCTTGGCTCACCATCCACGCCAACAGAGATAATGATGTTTTGTATTATAGGGAAACAAACTAAACAAAAAATCATCTCTGTTTTAGGTTACTGGGAGAAAAGTTCAGCATACGAACAGCCGATGCATTTTTTTCATTCATGAAATATTTATTAATGGTTCTGGTGTGCCAGTTGTACCCACACAGCTAGATTCTTCTTTGTGCTTGGAGTAGCGGCCACCTGCATGGTGTGATGCGCGGATGCTGAGAACATTCTCCGATTACCAGTGCCTTCTCGGGTGCCCACGTGCAAAGGAGTCACTCCTTCTCTGGGGAAGACTCCCAGGGGAGCTGACTGAGGGTCCGACTAGCTTTGAAACTCTTAGCAGAGACGAGGGAAAGAGAGAAAGGAGGCTTAACAAGAAAGGGGAAGGTGGGTATCTCCTTCAAAGTTTTGAAGAGAACTATCTTCAAACAGTGATCCCATTTGTTAACATAAAAATGTGTCCCTTGACAAGAACGACGCAGAGAACAGGAAGCTGAAAGTCAGGCCTGCACAGAAAACCCAGGTAAACCAGGAATCCAGAGAGTACGCCCGTGCGTGAGCATCGGAGCTGTGCACAGGTTACTGCCTCGGGTTCCTCAGTGGTGGAATAAGGCTAATGAACACACCTTCCTTATAAGTATTTAATGAGTTAATACAAGTAATGCTCAAAGGACAGGTGCTGCACTTAGTAACTGCTAGGTTAGTATTTGCTTTATTGTTTCCATTGTTGTTACTATATGATACTAAAATAGGGTTGCCAGATTTAGCAAATAAAAATATAGAATGCCCAGATATATTGAAACTTCAGATACTTTAAACAATAATAAAAAAAAAATGGACACACACACACACAATAAGAAACTTCAGGTAAATAACATTGGTTTTCAGCATAAGTACATCCCAAATATTGCACGGAATATACATTACTTGCAAACTTTTCATTGTGTGTCTGAACTGCTAATACAGCCAGGCATCCTATATTTCATCTGACAACCCTCCATTAGAGTCATACTTGACTGGGAGGACTCTCAGCTTCTTGTCTAGTGCTCCTTGCCTGGCGGGATGTCGGAAGTCAGGTTCTGCCCTAAGGCAGTATTTTTTTATTTTATTTATTTATTTATTCATTCATTCATTCATTCGTTCGTTCGTTCATTTATTTTATTGATTTCAGAGAGAGGAAGGGAGAGGGAGAGACAGATAAAAACATCAATGATGAGAATCATCCATCAGCTGCCTCCTATACACCCCCTATTAGGGACTGAGCTCAGTACCCTGAGTATGTGCCCAGACTGGGAATCAAACCCTGACCTCCTGGTTTTTTACTGAGCCACACGGGCCGGCCAGGGAGTTTTTAATTTTAAAGGAAATGATACAGACAGGACACAATCATGCTCAGCAGGTGTGCTGAGGGCTGTGAAATTCAAGAAAGTATAAGAGGCCTAGCATCTAGAAATATTGTATGCATATTTAAACGGAGATGTTTGTATCTTTTCTCCTCTTTTCTTTTTTTTTAAAAAATATATTTTATTGATTTTTCACAGAGAGGAAGGGAGAGGGATAGAAAGTCAGAAACATCGATGGGAGAGAAACATCAATCAGCTGCCTCTTGCACACCTCCAACTGGGGATGTGCCTGCAGCCAAGGTGCATGCCCTTGACTGGAATTGAACCCAGGACCTTTCAGTCTGCAGGCCGACGCTCTATCCACTCAGCCAAACTGGTTTTGGCCCAACCAACATGTTTTGGAGCTTTTCCCGTATCAGAACTTAAAGGAAATCTTTGTTTCTTTTTTAGGGTTGCATAGTTCTCCATCCTGTGGGTATATTATGATGTACAGTATATGATAATTGGGTTGTTTTCAGTCTTTTATTCTAATAAAAAAAAGTGCTTACTTTAATAACATTTTACAATGATATTTTGCACATGAGAGATTATGTCTGTAGGATAAATTCCTAGAACTAGAATTGTGGGGCCAGGGAGCATGGGCATTAGTCATGTAAACAGATTTTTAAAAATATATTTTATTTATTTTTTACAGAGAGAAATAGAGTTAGAAACAACGATGAGAAAGAAACTCCCATCACCCACCTCCTGCACTGAGGACATGCCCGCAACCAAGCTACATGTCCTTGACCAGAATCAAACCTGGGACCTTTCAGTCCACTAGCCAACGCTCTATCCACTGAGCCAAACTGGTCAGGGCATGTGAACAGATTTTATAAAAACTTCCTCCATACAGGTCATTCCAATGCAGTCCCACCAGCAATGTGTTACCATTTCTCTAATTCCTCTTCGGTTTACAAATTCTTCATTTTCTTCTCTATTTATTCGTAGACTTTGTTCATTTTCCTATTATGTTGTTTCTTATTATGTTTCTTATCAGTTGGCAGGAGCACTTTGTTTGTTTTTATAAGAATTTATTTCAACCAAACTGATGATATATATACAAGGGAGTAAGATCTCAAATGCCCTCTGCAACAGCAGGTTAAAAATGGTTTTAGGGCCGAAACCGGTTTGGCTCAGCGGATAGAGTGGATAGAGCGTCGGCCTGCTGACTGAAGGGACCCAGGTTCGATTCTGGTCAAGGGCAGGTACCTTGGTTGCACACACATCCCCAGTAGGGGGGTGTGCTGGAGTCAGCTGATCGATGTTTCTAACTCTCTTCCGCTCCCTTCCTCTCTAAAAAATCAATAAAATATATTTTTTAAAAATGGTTTTAGGGCCCTGGCTGGTTTGGCTCAGTGGACAGAGAGCATCAGCCTGAGGATTGGAGGTCCCGGGTTCAATTCTAGTCAAGGGCACATGTCCAGATTGCGAGTTTGATCTCCAATAGGAGGCAGCCAATCAATAGTTTTCTCTCATCATTAAGTTTTCTCTCTAAAATCAAAAATATATTACAAGAAGAATTTTTCAGATGGGCTTAGGGAAATTACTATTTTGTTTCTCATGAAGTGCAAATATGTTTCTCAGTTTGTTGTTGCTATTTTTATTTTGTGTGTGTGTGTGTGTGTGTGTGTTTTGTTTTTTCATTTTATGGAATTTATTGGAGACCAATGGTTAACAAAATTATACAGGTTTCAGGTGCACAATTCCACAATGTACACTATATTGTATGTTTACCACCCCAAGTCAGGTCTCCTTCCATCACCATTTGTTCCCCTGTATTCCTTTCTCTACCTCACCGGACGCCTGTGTTTTTCCCTGTATGTGTTTTTTGTTTTTGTTTTTGTTTTGTTTTGTTTTGTTTTTTTATGGCAGTCTAATTCTGTGGTTTCTGGATTTTGTATTGATAACCAGAATGGTGAGCGGAGGTTTTTTTCCCAAGGTCATTTCTTGAGACGCCAAAGAATGTACTCCTTGGCCCAGAAGATTTAAGCAAAGGTGTGGAAAATTTATTACAAGCAGATTCAGACTCCCCACAAGGGGAGGGGGACCCAATAATGGGCTGCCCGTTCAGCCTTGTAGTCCAGGGGTGTATGTGTGCTATAAGCTTGCTCTATGTCTGTCTGTGTCATCACCTGATTGATTCCTCATTGTTCTTGCCCAGCAATGGACCTGAACTTTCTCTGTTTCTATGTGTATACACACCTTGTTGCTGCAGGCCCTCCCTTGGTTTCCCATGCCTCCCGCTCTGTATCCAAAAACATTTTATTTTCTTCAGCATGGTTGGCTCTCGTATTAGGCTGCTCAAACTGCCATGTGTGCCCTTGCCTATATTCCACCTGCCTTTGTTTCCTCACTGGACTCCTGCCCTATCTGCCTACCTTTAAAGTTAACCCTCTCAGAATCTTAGTTATAAATGTCTTCTCCACTTTGTTGTTCCACTTACTTATGCACTCATTGGTTGAGTTTTTTTTTTTTTTTTTTAATGAGTTTATTTGAGCCAAACTGAGGACATGGGCTGGGAAGCAAGATCTCAAATTCTCCATTGGTTGATTCTTGTATGTGCTGTAACCGGAGATCAGACCCACAAACTCGGTGTATTAGGGTGCTCTAACCAATTGAACTACCAGCAGAAGATTTTTCCTAGCAATTTTACGGTTTGAGTTATTAAATTTGTGATCCTTCTGTAATTTGTCCAGATATAACGTGTGTTGACGTAAGAAGTGACTGAACCTGTAGATATTTTTTCTGAGTTTATTTGAGCCAGACTGATGACAATTGCCAGGAAGCAAAATCTCAACAAATTAAGAGAGTGCTGCAGAAAATGACAGTTTTACCACTTATTTTACAAATCAGAATCAAAAGGGAAGACTTAAGGGGGGTTTCATTAAATCCCCGAGTGAGCGCTAAGGGAGGTAGGAGAAAACAAAGTGGGGAAATCTCTGGGGTTGGATTAAAAAGTGAAGGAGACTCAAAGATTTTTGCGTTGGTGGGTACCGGACAGTTAGCATACAGAGGTGGTATGTGTAGAACAAGATAACAATGAGGGGCTCTGTGGTTGGTTTCCCATTCTGGAGGGAGGTTGTGCCCTAAGGGTCTAGAAAAAAGGGGGATTACTCTGACCTTCCAAAGGCTTGTTATCCTAGATACAAAAAGACAATAGACTGGCGCCATGAAGGTAAAGATTGGCTTTGCCAAGGAAGACACTGGCCTAGGACATGACTCCCTGCTTTGACTCACCTTTTGTTATAACGTTTCAATTTCAGACCATCCTTTGTGGTTACCTTATGAAGAGCCTTATCTTCCTTGAGGTGCCACTTTTTGGCAGGTTACACTCGAAGACTTGAGTCTGTTTGCAAACATCCTATTTTGTTCTCTTTACTTAAATCCTAGGAACCATACTATTATTGAAGGTACCTACTATCTGCTAGGGCTATATTATTTTCTTTTTCAGGAATGTTCTCATTTATTTATGTGAACTTTAGAACCTAATGATCTATTTTTTTACATTCTTTTTTTGTTGTAGACAGTGTTACAGATGTCCTTCATTTCCTCTCCTGTGCCCTGCTCCACCCAAGTCCCTGCCCCACTCCAGGCCTTCGCCATCCCATTGTCTGTGTCCGTGGGCTAGCATGTATCTATATAAATTCTTTGGTTAATCTCTTCTGATCATCCCGCAGTCCTCCCTTCTGACATCTGGCAGTCTTGATTGCATATATATATTGATTTCAGAGAGGAAGGGAGAGGGAAAGCCTGCAGCCCAGGCAAGTGTCCTTGGAAAGAATTGAACCAGGGACCCTTCAGTCTACCTACTGAGCCAAACCAACTAGGGCTTGATGGTCTATTTTTTAGGAGAAACATTTTGAATGATCCCCCCAGCATTCTAATGCAAAATTTGGAGCTCTTCCTCTTCTGTGTTTAGCTGAATCCCGGCTCAGAGGGGAGGATGGAAGTAATTTGTCAAGCAAACAAATGAGCAGATAAACCAATGGACAGACTAGGAATGACAAACAAATAACCCAATGGGGCCTCATCCTAGTCCCAGCTCCCCTACCCACTCACAAGGATGGGAACTCAAGTATTAGGTAAATTTGGAGCAAGCTCAAATGGCAATCTCAGCCTTTTCACCCCAAAAGTCTCATGCTGACCAAAGACCAGCTGCTGCTTGAGGGCAGGCATTCTTTTAGGGAGGGCGAAGAATGCTAAATCGTGGCCCCTGTTCCCGCTGTGAGCTGAAAGCATCGGTGACCTCCAAAAGTACAGAAAAGGTCTGGGGCAAAGGGCTGCTCGAAATCATTTAAAATAGCCAGAATTCGGAGAAAAATCTTACCTGTTTTAATCTTTACTTTGTTGTTTTTGTATGTGGTGGCTTGTCAATGAAACTACCCCTGTTTACACCTGTGTGCCTGCACTGCGACTTCATAGAAAGTGTGACTGCGGTGTGTGGTGAGGGGTGTGTGTGTGTGTGTGTGTGTGTGTGTTGGTCATTAGAGCAAATGATGTCATTGTGAAATCCTGCTTTCCAGGAAAGTGGGGGAAGGAGACTGGAAAGGGCAGCCTAATCTCCATAGCAATTGTACATTTCTAAAGAGTTCTGGAGCCCTAACAAATGAATGGTGAGCTGGGTGCCCAAGGCCAGGGCAGGCTGTAAGTAGGACATCCCTTGAGGGCTCCCAGTATGTGAGAAGGGGCAGTTTGGACTGAGGGACCACCCACCCCCAAGGCACGAATTTCCCCAGCTTTCTTTGGTTACTAGTAAAATACAGATTTTTTTAAAAAATTGAAATCTTTATTAGATTGAGCTTTCCAATCCATGAACATAGTTTTCCTCTCCATTTATTTAGATCTTTATTTCTTGCAACATGATTTTGTAGTTTTGTTTTGTTAATCCTCACTCTAGGATATTTTTCCATAGTTTTTTAGAGAGAGTGGAAGAGAGGAAGAGAAACAGAGAGAAACATAGATGTGAGAAAGACACATCGATTGGTTGCCTCCCACATGCACCCTGACCAGGCCTGGGGATCAAATCTGCAACCAAGGTACATGCTCTTGACCGAAATCGAAATTTGGACCCTTCAGTCCACTGGCCAACGTTCTATCCACTGAGCAAAACCGTCTTGCCACAGATTGCCGAACGCAGGCGCGACACAGAGGACCAGGATGGTGTGGGAGGGAAGCTGGCAGTAGTTCTTTTTTAAAATATTTTTAAAAAATGTTTTTATTTTGGAGAGGAAGGAAGAGGGAGAGAGTGATAGAAACATCAGTGATGAGGGAGAGTCATTGATAGGCTGCCTCCTGCACGCCCCCTATGGGGATTGAGCCTGCAACATGCGTTTGTGCCTTGACTTGGAACCAAACTATGACCTTCTGGTTCGTAGGTCGAGGCTCAATCACTGAGCCACGCCAGTGGGCATCTTTGGAACTCTTAATCCAAAAGGGATTATCTTCTTGTGAGCCCAGGACTCCGCAAGAAAATGCCGTTTGTCAAAAAAACCTTTCTTGATCAGAAGAGCCTCTCTGAAACCGGTGAGAGGCAGGAGGCTCGAAACAGAAAGCTGGTCAGTTCCACCTGATTTTAACCCGCAGCGGGTTCAGGTTCTGCATTTGAAATGTGCAAATGTATGGTGTGCCTTAAGTGTCCGTGGACCAGTAAGCGGTTACATAGAATGTGGTGTATACATATAATGGCATGACTATTATTTAGCCTTAAAACAAAATTAAATTCTGACGTATCCTCCTTCGGGGATGAACCTTGGCGGACATTGTGCAAAGTGAAATAAGCCGGTCACTCTTAGATGATCTAGACTAGGCAACTTTGTGAAAATAGACAATGGACTAGAGATCGCCAGGGGCTGGAGAACAGGAGCTGTTTAATGGGCCGGGTTTCAGTCAGGGAGGTTGAAGGGTCTGGAGGACATGGTGCTGATGGTCGCACCACGGTGTGAAGGTACTTGACACTGAAGCAGGAGTTTTGGGGGAACATAGGCAGGTTTAGGGATTTTTTAGAATTGGGGTCCTTGGAAAAGCGTAGGGCTGCAGCCTGGGAAAAGGTACATTTCCATAACACAAGGAAACCAGGTGCAGTGCAGTTACATCTCCATAAGACAAGGAAGCTACAACAGGTATATTTCCATAAGACAAGGGAACTGGAAGTAGTCAAGAAAAGTCACATTTACAAGATAAAGAGACGCAAACCCTTCACTCAGAAGGAGAAGAAGCCCGAAGGGAATAAAAAAACAGGGAAGGAGGGGAGAGGGGTAGAACTTCGACCTTTGAGCCCAGGAGTTACTATAGTAACCAGTCTAAGGGAATAGTGACCGGTCAGAAGGGATATGAAGGCACTAGGATCAGCAGCCTTTTTAAGCCGTAGGGAAAAGAAACTCAGTGGGACCCTTTTCCCCCTCCCTACTTGGAAGTCCATTCTGTGGGACTCTTCCCTCTTCCCACTTGGGCGTCTGTACTTGTTCTTCAATAAATCTCCACCTTTGCTATACCACTTTCTGTCCGTGGATTCATTCTTCCATTCCGGCAACAAAGAATCCGGGTTCCAGACCCAAACTTTGGTATCAACACTACCTACACTACACTTAGAAATGCTTAAAATAGAAAGTTTTATGCTCTGTGTATTATAACACAACCAAACACAATGGATTTAGCAGTATTTGGAAGAGGTGAGGCACTGGGGCTGAGTGCAGGCTGTGGGCAACCCTGGGCAGCCAGAGCTACACCAGAGCTGGTTAGCTCATCAGGAAGGCACAGGCGCCGGGAGAGAAGACCCAACACCCAGCAGTGCATTCTGCTGCCAGATAGGGAGGCGTGTGCGTTATAAATAGCTGCTGAGACTAGTCCAGGCAAGCCCTGACTTTAAGAGCAGCTCAGCTGTTAGCTGCCTGGGAGACTAGGAGCGTGGGGGCAATGTCTCCTCCCTGCTCACGTCTCCCCGCTTCTCATGAGCCACCTGTCGTGCCCAGGCTCCAGCCACCGCCCCCCCTCCCCCCTTCACATCTGCCCAATGGCACCTGCCGCTGAAAGCCATGGGATCTGGCCCCAACCAGACTTCTAGGCCACACTTCTTGATGCTCCAGAAGTCAGTCAAGTCTGGGGTTAGAAAATACCTCCCCTGTTCTACAGATGACAGAAGGGCAGGAGGTGAGGAGACTTGCCCCAAGTCCCACAGTGACCTGCAGGCAGAGCTGGGTGCCTCTCTCTCCCTTACCCCACTGCTTCCTGGGTGCCTGGGCCTGCGTGGGGACAGGTAGGCGTCTGGAGTGGTGACAGGTAAATCTCTTCCCCCAGGTGAGGCTGGGAAGGCACTGTCAATGTGCCATTAAATGACAATCTGCTGGGCGTGGCCCAGACTCTGCAGAGGGGATGATGACTTTTTTCTTTTTTTGTGGAGTGTGTGTAAACATAAACAGACTGTACGCTGTTTATAGCTCAGTTGGTTGACTGTTATCCCTTATACCAAAAGGTCCTGGGTTCCATTGCCAGTCAAGGCACATACCCAGGTTGTGGGTTCGATTCCCAGTTGGGGTGCACACTGGAGGCAACCAACTGATGTTTCTCTCTCACACAGATGTTTATCCCACCCTGTCACCCTTCCCCTCTCTCTGAAATCAATAGCATGTCCTCAGGTGAGGACGAACACAAACAAACAAACCAGAGAGTGTGCAGAACCCATGTGCACAGTCTAAATGGAAGGGGATCAGACATAAGGATTATGAGTTGAAGGCACCCGAGAATCAGCTGGGGCAGCAAGCGCTCTCTGTCCCCTCCCTCTCCTCCCCCTTTTTCTTTGTTAAATGAAAGCAGGGCACCCCTTTCCCTTATGAAGGTGACCCTTCCTCTCACACCAGGAGAAGAGCAGCTGGTCCCTGGGGACAGAGTGTCCGCACCAACATGAGTCTGGATAACCGGTTCCCACTGACATGCCCTATCTTTCAGCAGCTCCCCTCGTATTTCCTAGTCATTTCCCCAGCTTTATCGTTCCCACTTTTCTTTGTGAAAACCATATATAAGTCCTTGTATTTTAAGTTACATTTTAGGATTTGAGATATTGTTTACACATAACAACATGCACAGAGCTCACGCAGCGTTCGGTGGATTTTGATAATCATATACAACCACGCGAGTACCACCCAAACCAAGATCTGGAAGACTCTCATTACCTCCGCATGTCCCTTTCTGCTCCCTTCCAGTCCGTTCTCTCATTCCAGTACCAGCGTCACTATTGATAACCAAAAAACTTTCAAACCCGTAAAGAATTTTTGTCAGTTTATTTGAGCCAAACTGTGGACATTTGCCGGGAAGCAGTATTTTAAGGGATTGGAATAATGTTCCAGAGAATTTTTTTTTTTCCATCTGGCTTTATACATTGCAATCAAAGCAGGGGACATAGGTGGGTTACTTGAAATCCATTGGTGATAGATTAGGGAGGCGGGAGAAACTTTGTTTCTATTATTTTACTTTTTATCAAATCTCAGAGGTTTCCCCCACTTCCCTAATCTATCACCAATGGATTTCAGGTGACCCATTTAGGTGGGTGCAGGATAGCCAACAGTCAACAATTAACATGATAACAGTGAAGGAATTTGTGGTATCTGTCCTGGCGCCCACCACTTTTGGTTGTGCCCCAGGGAGTGTGAAAAAAGGGAATTACAAGTTACCCAGACATTTCAAGGATATGTTACCAAAGATGCAAAAAGACAGATAGGCTCAGTTAAGGTAAAGATTGACCTTGTCAGTGAAGATACCGGCCTAGGATGTAACTGCTTTTAGCTAAAGTTTAATTTCAGACCATCCGTTGTGGTTACTTTAGGTCTCAGAGTTTGCAAGACAGCCAGGCAGACCCTCCTGAGCTTGTCAGGTCAGCACGTGGCCCCTTTCATCCACACCAAGAAAATTGTACCATACGTGGACTGTATCCCCTTCTCCACCACCTTTTTTTTGGATTTTTGCATGAAAGAAATGGTGTGGTATGTATTGTTTTGTGTCTGTACTGTTCTGGGTCTGGCTTCTTTCACTAAGTGTTGTGAGTGAGGTTCTTTCAAGTCATGGCCTATGTCAATCAATGGTCCATTCCTTCCACTTGGTAAGTATTCCGCTGTGTGAATATGTGGTCTGTTTACCTGTTCTTTTCCCTGAGTCTCACATGTGTGAATCACATTCTTATTTTTACTACATTCCAATGTATCAAGATTTGCTTTATAGTTTGCCCTCTCCTTTCCCCCTTTTAAGGTAAGATATCCTTCTTATTTATTTATTAAATATGTTTTATTAATTTTTTTACAGAGAGGAAGGGAAAGGGATAGAGAGTTAGAAACATCGATGAGAGAAACATCGATCTGCTGCCTCCTGTACACCTTGTACTGGGTATGTGCTCGCAACCAAAGTACATGCCCTTGACCGGAATCAAACCTGGGACCTTTCAGTCCGCAGGCCGACACTCTATCCACTGAGCCAAACCAGTCAGGGCAGATTTCCTTCTTTTTTAAAAAAAAATTTTAAAAAATATTTTAACATCAACGAGGGCTAGACATTGATCGGCTGCCCCCTGCACGCCTCCTACTGGGAATGGAGCCTGCAGCCAGGGCTTGTGCCCTGACCAGGAATTGAAGTGGGACCTCTTGGTTCATGGGTTGACACTCAACCATTGAGCCACACTGGCTGGGCTATTTACTCTTATTTTAAATATTTTTTTTTCATTTTTCCCTTTATTTTTTTGTCTTTTTGTTGGTTGGTTGGTTTGAATTGTTATGAATTTATCTGAGCCAAACTGACGACAAATGCAGAAAGCAAGATTTCCAATGCTCCCTAAAGAGCTGAATTTAGCTTTTTACATTTTGACTCGTTTAACAGGCAGTTAAATGAGTACTTGCCAAGTTTTGACCACTTAAAAATATCCACTAATGTAAACTTCATAAAAACTCTATTAATTATTTCAATTTTACAGACGAGGAACCGGAGGCAGAGATGGTCAGGAACGAATGAGAGCCGCAGGCTGGTGAGGGTTCAGACCCTGTCAGGCTCCAGGCTAACAGCTGACACTCTGTCAGATGCTTGGGATTAATCTGTACCCGAGGTCTGCAGCAGAGGGCCCAGTCTCTGCTTTCTCAAATGCAAAGTCCCATCCCCCAGTGCCAGGGACTGTGATTTGGGAACACTCTAAAGCAGCTTCAGAACAAGGCATTGTTCCTTCAGCATTAAAAACACAACCAGACCAGACCCTTAAGAGCACAGGATCTTCTAATCCGGTGATTGGCAAACTCATTAGTCAACAGAGGCAAATATCAACAGTACAATGATTGAAATTTCTTTTGAGAGCCAAATTTTTTAAATTTAAACTATATAGGTAGGTACATCGTTATTAACTTAATTAGGGTACTCCTAATTTGGCCCCTTGCTAAAAACTCAAGGGGCCAAAGAGCTGCATGTGGCTAAGAGCCACAGTTTGCTGACCACTGTCCAATCCCTGTCTTCCTTTCTCCCACCCTCTTATTATCTTCCTTAGGTTCTCTCTTTAATCTCAAATGCTTAAAGAAGCTGCGAAACTTATTCTCCAGAATTTTAGAGATCTTGCTTCCTGTCCTACACCATCAATTTCGCTCAACTAAACCTTACAAAAAAACTTCTCTACATTGACAAAGACAAACTTGTGGGGTCAAAGCTGAGAGTCAGGAGTTGAAAGAGAAATGCCTTGCAGTGGTGAAGCTAGCCTGTATCATGACAGCCACATTCTCTGGGTGAGGAAGTGAGCTCAGGAGCCTAGAGGGAAGGGAGGATGGGGTTCCGGGGCAGGGGAAGGAGCAGAGGGGGATGGCTGGCCCGCCTGGACTGAGTTAGAGAAAGGAGAGGAAAGAGGGGGAAGACCAGATTTTAGTGAAAAGCTGTCTGGCCTAAGCCTCCATTTGTCGTTTCTGAATCTTCGAGGGAGGAAGGGCATTGAAGAATTCCTTCACAGATTTCCGGACCAGTTAATGCTCTTGTAACTGTACCTTGTTGACTTAGTGGGAAGTACTTTCAGGACCCTTACATGTGGCATGGAAGAAGCTGGCATTTATCCTGTAGAAATACATGTGTGAATCATCTCGTAAATTATATAAATGTCTCTCACTATGCTGTAGACCTGAAACTAATATAAAATAATATTAAATTGCCACTATAATTGGGGGAAAAAACTGAAAAAAAGCCACATGTTAATAGTATTTAAAAGACCATTTTAGTTTTTAATACAAAATAAAAAGTAATATTAAACTGTTAAAACTTAAAAAAACACATGTGTGAATGATACACATGCAAGGTTAAAATCACTGCACTAGAATATAAAAGCATTGCAACATTATTGCTGAGGGGTGTGTATGTGGTAACAGATACATAACAAAAGCTGTATCACTTAAACCATTTTTTAAGGATGCGGCTCAGTTCAGCGTCACTAAGTACATTCACATTGTTGTGCAACCAGCACTGCTTTTTGTTTTTTATCTTTCATCTTTTTTTTTTGTGTGTGTGGGAAAGAAAACAATATTTTGCCATGGCTGAAAGGTGCAGGATGGTGACAGCCTGGCACGGTGCAGCATGGCACTGCCCATCCCCCCCCCCCCCCCCAGGTGAATGTTCCCACCTTGAGACAGGGGGCAGCTCTTGGCTTCACTCTGCTTCCTCAGCCCGTCTCTCATAGACCAGGGCTCTACCAGCCTTAGGGGCCATCTGGTGCCAGAACCAAGTGCGTGGGGCCATTGGACCCCATGCTGCTGGGAGGGACACTGAACCCCCCTCACTCCCTGAGCCACCCTAGCGGCTGACCCTGGCTTGGGCACAGGGCTGCTTTGCCCTCTGTTCCAGGCAGAACCTACTTCCCCTCAGACCACACAAACCAAGGCAGGGAAGGGAGAAAAGCAGCTGCTGCCAGAGAACCAAGCTAACCGCTGGGCACCGGGGCTCCGGGCTCTGTCTGCGGGCCAGGCCCTGCCAGCTGGTCTCTTGGCTGCCTGCCTCGGGGGCTTGTCCCATCCTGCCACCACTGGTACCCCTCTGGAGAAGCCCTCTCACACCTGCCCAGGGGCCTGGTGAGACAGTGAAGGGTGGGTCTGCGTGAATCTGGAGTTGTCTGCCAGAAAAACCACCCAGCCCACATTCCGCCCGTGTGGGTAAGGCAGATGGCTCTCTTGTGGACAGGACGCGTGCTGTGAGGTTTGGTGGCAGGATTTAACTGTGTGCTGTTAGAGTCGGTCGGGCTGGGGAGGGTGAGGCTGCCAGCTGAGGAGAGTAAAAGAGGCAGGGAAGGAGCCCAGGGCTGATCAAAGGTGAACCTGTTCGCTCCCTGGCCTGCTGCCGGGGAAGCTGGCGCCAGGCCTCTGGGATTGTAGCCAAAAAGAAGTTAGAGGTTGGCAGCTGAACCTCACTGAGACCCGGGTGAGGACGAGGTGTGGTCCCCGGACAAGCCAGGGAGTGAAGTTAATTGGCCTTGATAGGTGCCAGCAGTTAAATGGCCCATCTCACCTGCCTTTTGCTTTTCTTACCAACCTTGGCTCGGGCCAAAAGCTCCCCTTCCTCTTCTGCCGATTTCAGCCCCTCCCTCTCGCCCGCGGCCGCTCTGAACTCAGCTCACATCAACTCACGGGGAGAGGGAGCTGAGCCGCCAGCCTTGCCTCTGGGTTCACCTCCACAGCAACCTCTCCTCTGGATTTTTTTGGGTCTAATCAACTACTTTGGTACTATATAAGGTAACTAACTAGAGTAATGGGATCTTAAACAAAACAAAACAAAACAAAACAAAACAAGAAACAACGGAATTCACCAGGTTTGTTTTGCTGAAATGAGTGTGGCCTGTGGCTCCTTGTACGCTTACAGCCATTTCACTAACGTTTATATTTCTCGAAGCATTTTAGAAGCTCTTAGATAATGCTGAATTCAGGACATGAGTACAAAGGTCTTATTTATAAAATTTGGCCCTAACATCGCTCTCTGTCAATTCACCTGAAGGGAGAATTTGTATCTAAGGGAGAGAGGAGGTCAGTAACCTGAAGTGAGGTGCCCAAGGCAGGGTCTACACGTTTGGAGACATTGAGGGAACTTCTAGCCAAACAAGGCTCTGGCATCTTAACACCAGAGAAGTCAAGGTAGATCCCTAGAATCTGCTTTTCAAACTAGTATCCCAGGAAAATCCAATATAGCAGATGCCAGTCACCCCCGAGAGACATGAGGGCCTCTCTGAGAGGTATGGCTGGAAGGTGATGGATATAGCTGAGAAAGGGGGTGTCCCTCCAACATTGTGAGTGGGGGTATAAATTGGTACCACAGAAAACAGTTCAATGGTTCCTCAAATTTTTATTTTATTTTTTATAATTAATTAGTAATTTATTCTATCACTAAAACTCCAGGTTTATTGTGATTTTTATTTTATTTTTTAAATTTTATTTTTTATTGAATTTATTGGGGTGACGATGTTGGTTAATAAAATTATATAGGTTTCAGGTATACAATTCTAGAATATGTCATCTGTATATTGTAGTTCCTCCAAAATTTAAATGTAGAAATTACCATATGACCCAGCAATTTCACTCCTAGTTATATACCCAAAGAAATTGAAAACAGATACTCAAATATGCACATACATTTTGTAGGAGCACTATTCACTGTTGTGGAGCAACCACTGGAGTCTAGACCAAATTAAAATTAAGGAGCCTTTATTAGCTGGCCTAGTGACTGCTCTGCCATTCTCCACGCAGGGAGTCCAGAGAGCAGCCCTGACCCTTTGTGCAAAACCACTTTTAAGCACATTAACTACATCCTGTTTTTGTAGAGCAAGTAACCCTAGATAAAACCGTATAAGGTTTTCCTGTTCTTCAGAAAGCTGACATTATCTATCTTACAAGGCCTACATGCTGGGAAGGGGCCATGAGACTGTATCTTAAGGCCTGGTCTGGTGTCAGCACTGACAACTCTATCTGGGACATAGTCCATGGCCTCAGTAGTGATAAAAAATTCCCACTTTCTAATATTCACAATAGCCAAAAGGGGGAATATAATCTAAATGCCCATTGCTGGATGAAGAGATAAACAAAATACGATATATCCATATCATGGACTACCATTCAACCATAAAAAGGAATGTAGTATTGATATAATCTATAGTGTGGATGAACCTTGAAAACACTACTCTGAGTGAAAGAAGCCAGACATATTATGAAATACCCAAAATAGGTTTATCTATAGAGACAGCAAGCAGATTGGTGGTTGCCAGGGGCTGAAGGGAAGAGGGATGAGAGTAACTGCTTAATGGCTGAGTTTTCTTTTTAGGGTGATGACAATGTTTTTAGTGGTTGCACAGCAGTGTGAATGCACTAAACGCCACTGAATTCTCCACTTTAGAATTATGTGAGCTGTGTCGAGGTAGCTCTGTTTTCAGTGTTGTACTGATATGCCAAATTGCAAGTTCAATCCTCCATCAGGGCACATGTAGCAATCAACCAATGAACACATAAATAAATGGAACAACAAATAGATACTTCTCTCTCTCTCTAATCAACAAGTTAAAAAATTATGTGAATTTCACTTAGAGAAAATAAAAAGATAAAGGAATGGCCCTAGCTGGTTTGGCTCAGTGGATGAAGCATTGACCTGTGGACTCAAGGGTCCCAGGTTCGATTCCAGTCAAGGGCACATGCCCGGGTTGCGGGCTCAATCCCCCAGTGGGGGTATGTGCAGGAGGCAGCCAATCAATGATTCTCTTTCTTCATTGATGTTTCTCTCTCACTCTCCCTTTCTCTCTGAAATCAATAAAAATACTTAACAAAAAAAAGAAGAAAGAAAGAAATGAGGTGGCAGGGCTACCAAGGACCAAGGAGTCAGAGGGTTATCCAGCACTGCTGGGGACACAGGTCTTCCAGGAGAGAGTGAAGTCTGTCCTGCTCCCTGCCCCTCCACTCAACAGTGCCCTTTGTTCTAACTACACGCTCACCTTCTGATGGTTAATGTGGTCTCTTAGGTAGGTGCTTAGTGCTGAGACAAAGTATCAGAGCTGCTGGAAAAGGCTCAGTCAGCAAGGTTGACTGACTCCTTTGCTTTGTGGGTTCTGCATCCATCTCTAATGAGCCTGCTGCCTGCGACGGAGAGTAACTCAGTCCTGCTATGGGAACTGTTTCTTTGGTTAGCAAACATTTGGTAAGAACCAGGCACTGGCTTTAGATTCTGGAAACACAGTTCCTCAAGCTTACATTCCAGTGTTGAAATAACACACCTGATGAACTCAACACAGTGAAGAGTGAAAAGCGCTCATAAATGGCAGCTGATACTATTATCCTTATGAGTAGGAAGAGGTTTTTGTGATAATTTCTGAGAATTCGTTCTTCCTCTTCCCCATCACAGTTACCTGTGGAACTCCTACCAAGATCTGCCAGTTGCACTTGCTCTCACCACCACTTCCCTCGCCCAACTACATCTCCGATATTCCATAGCAGTGAAACCCAACGGGCAATCCCGCTCCAACTATTTTTCATGACCTTGTGGTTCACCGTGAATTAAAACACAGAAATGAATGCTTCTAAACACAACGCACTCTTCATGGAAAATGCAGGCTTTGATGGAACTGGAGATCTCGGTTCTTGGACAGATAGTGACCTGTTCTAGGGCACCCATGGTCTGCTCAACCCAAACAGTACTGCCCATCGAGAATCTGCCCTAGACTATGGGCAGGAATCACAACTCTACCCTTTTCTCTTGCTTCTGACCCTCCCCCACCTACCTTCCCACTTTGCAACTTGTAGGCAATTTATTAATTGATTTCCTTTAAACATCCACAGATTAGATGGGAGGGACATCTGGAAGGCGGCAGGAGGGGCTCCTGGGGTCCGTGATGGTCAGCTTCCTGGCCTGGCCGTTGGTCACACAGATATGGTCATTTGTGAAGGTCTGTCAGCCTGGGCATTTTCTAGATGGATATTCTACTTCAAGCAAACATTAAAATGAAAATAAGATACTTGTATGAAGATGCTTTTGTCAATGCCATTTATGATATTAAAAACTGAAAATAGCCTGCACGTGTAAGAGTAGAGCATTGGTAAAATAGCTTTTAGTGTATCTATAAAATAGAACATACAACTATTAGAAATATTGATAAAAGGTATATTTATTCACTTGGCGGTGTTAAGTAAACAATATAATATAAAATAAGTTAGAAAAGAAAGTATATTCCAAAATATTAAAAATGATCATTTCTGGGCAGAATATTGGTATTAATAAAGTTAACTAATCTGAGGAGCTTGTTAGGTACAATTCCTGAGCCCCCACACTCAGAGATTCTCCCTCAGTCTTCCCCCAAGCCCCAGAGCGCACACTTACCCAGGTTAATTGTTATGCATAGCCTGGCTCCTATCAGTTTGGGGGTCCTTGGAACCTTTTATGAATCTGATATAAGCGATGCAGCCTCTCCACTGAAAAACGAACGGGCATACCTAGTCTTGGACATAATGAGATGGTTCATGACTCCAGGTAAGAATCCCTAATGTGGAATGAGAAGTCAACCTCCTCATTTCCTCCTTGTTCCTTTCTCTCCTCAGAAGGTCCCTTACCCCCAGCGCCCTAAAGGCTAAGGCCTCTGCCATGCAGCATGGGCCAGGGCTACTGCCATGGTGAGAGCACGTGTTTTGTGTGTTCTGCCGTGGGTGCTGGTGCCATCCAGAGGGGATGCACTGGAGGGTGTGCAGTGGGCGGGCGGGCGGTGGGTGGCCGTGGTGGTGCCAAGGCCTTGCCTGTGCTGCCCACGCCACTGGGTCCCCTGCAGGAGGGCAAGCTGCCCGGATGGCTGCACACGTCTCTCCAAGCTGTCTCCAAACTTGGATGCTCTCTCTCATTAACAAAGGTCCCTCCGTTTATGCACCCACCACTTGGTCTCTGCTGAACTGAGTCCCTACAATGAGATGGGAGTATTTCATCCAGCACAAATGGGAGTGGGGTCAAAGCTGTGGTTTTATGTGTTACAGGGTGTGCTCCATGATGCTTTATGATCATACACTTTGGGACCCTACGGACGTTTCATTAACAGAGATCTTATGATGCCCTGTTTCTGTGTGTACCCCCAAAATCACGGATGGCTCTGCTTGGGCAGTGGACGGTGCTAAGGCTTCCAAGAGAAAAGAGGCCCAGAAGTCAGGCCTCTTTGGGAGAGGAGCTGGAGGCCTGACAGAATGGCCTCGGCCACCAGGTGGCATCACTGGCCACTCTGGTTGCGGCTTCTCCCAGGAAGCCAAAATCCTTGGAGCCCAGATCCGACTCCTCCACAGAAGGGCCAATCCTTTCCCCGAGGGCTCTGCCCTGCACGTTTGGGCCCAGTGTCTTTGGGGTCACCACAGCGTCTCCCTAACACCCGCACTTGTCCCCAGTTTGGCCCAGAGGAGGAATGCCAGGCAGAGTGAGCCAGGGAAAGATGACACAGGGCAGGATAGTTTTCTTAGCCCTGGCATAATAAAAAGAAAACCCAAACATTTTTCTTTTTTTTTAATATCCAAGATTTTAAAAAATTAAAATTCCAAAAACTAGTAACCAAAACAATCCATCTGAATGTCGGCAACAGGCCTGGTCTCAACCCAGTAGCGGCTGGAATCCCCCCTGGCCTGGACCCAGCGGAGCCGGGAGGACCGGGCATTCCAGAAAGGCCCCCAGGACTGCCTTTAAACACGCGGCTGCTCTGGGAGGAACTCTTCCTCCGAGTTCAGGCTGAGGGTTACTTCTTGTGGAGAAACTTCATTTTATTGCCTAAAAGAAGAAAATGGGAGCATTTCACCGAGAGGAAGGAGGTGGAGTTAAATCTTCCCTTTTCACCGAAGCCACAGTGTGGACCACCTTGCCTCCCACACCAGCCCAGAGGGAGCCCCTCTGTACCCCTCCCGGCATTGGCTTCTCTCCCTGCCTCGCAGCCTCTGCACCTCCCCAAGGAAAGGGGTCTTCCTCGGACTCAAGGAAGAGCTATGGACACTGCTTCTGAAATGGTAAACTGGATCTCTGAACGTAACGGTCCCCGAGGAGCAAGCTGAGAAAACTCCCAGCGGTGCAGTGAGTGGGAAGTCCCGCCCCAAGGGGCCACCTGTCCGCCCTGTGAGGGCCCAGCAGGCCCCTCCGCAGGTGCCCGTGTGGTCCTCACTGCACTGCGCCTCCTCACTGGGGCCTGCACCCTCCTTCCTCCTTTTGGCCTATCAGGACGATGCTCTCACCCAATGGTTGGCAAACCACGGCTCACAAGCCACATGCGGTTCTTTGACCCCTTGAGTGTGGCTCTTCCACAAAATACCACAGTCTGGGTGAGTCTATTTTGAAGAAGTTTAAAAAATTTGGCTCTCAAAAGAAATTTCAATTGTACTGTTGATATTTGGCTCTGCTGACTAATGAGTTTGCAGACCACTGCTCTAACCAATTGAGCCACCCAGCCAGGGCCTCCTTCTTCTTGGTTGATTTATTCTTCATCCTTTTCCCAGCAAGGACCCTGTTTCTGGGTAAGCCAAAGTCCTTTTACCTTTACATGTCCACTTTGCAGGGGACTGGGAGGCTGGGCCAGCTCTGAGCTGCAAGACACCTTGCCTGCTTCCACTCACCCTGCTTCCTAAGCTCAGTGCCCCAGAAGACTCGGGAGTGAGGGAGATGACAGTGAACGAAGGTGGTGAGATAGCCCAGGAGCCCAGGAGAGTGGGGAGGGGCCTCTGTGTCCTCTGTTTATACTTTGGAGTCAGACTGGAACAGGAGGCCACAATGCCGACTTTGCCTGCTCAGGCCCGAGAGCTCTGTGTTATTTAGGAGCCGGCTTCAGCGGAGGAACTGGCCAGGAGCCACGGACCAGAGGCTGGCGATGGGGACCGAGACCCTTGGCCTTACCTAGTCCCTTCAGGAACTTGTTGACACCACTGTGCTCTCCGCTGGGGAGTGTCTCCAGGTACTCTTGGGCACGGACCTCAAACAGACCTGTTGACAAGAGAAATCCCAGTCAGCACAGTTCCCTCTCTGGGCACGACTAACCATACCCATTTCCTTACTGCCACAGCAAAGAGGAACTTGCTTCTGAGATGACTGCTCCTCTAAACATGCTCTGAATCACAGTTTATAAGAGTTTTTATGACCCTATAATTGCCCGACTTTGTGCAGTAACTGTCTTTGGAAAGCGGTAAAGCCGGCTCCCACATGAAATCGTATTCTGACTCGACAAACACCTTCCAAGTCTCCACTGCGCCAGGTATGCGGTTTCAAGATGAACCAGACGGTCCTGGCTCTCAGGAGCTCCTGGAGTTTCCCCTTTCCTTGTTTTCTCCCATAAAGAGGGAGGCTGGCCACGCGGTGCGGCCTGCTGGGAATCTGTTTGCCACCTGTGGCCTTAGGAAGGCGGGGCAGGCCACCTCTCAGGGCCATCAGTGCTCACCCGGGTCTGAGCCTCAGGTACTGTCTTCATTTCTCTCTGATCCTCGTGAACAGTGGGCTCCTTCCGTACTGCTTTTCAGCTCTGCCGTCTGGGCCTCTCTATCAAACAGTGGTCTCTGTAAACAGACATCTACCAGTATGTGTACCCAGCAGGCCTTCTATTTAACAGGTCCCTTCATCAGATCAACTTTTTGCCAGAAGCGTGGCCAGCCTCTGTCTTTATTTTGCAAGGAGCTCTGGGAATGGTTTGGTTCCTTAACTCAGTCTGTGCCATCACAGCCCCCAAGGACACCAAGGCCTGGGCCAGCAGCTCCCCTGGGGCCCTGCCTGGCCGCTGCTCGGCCACTCCTCGGTGGGCGCTCCTACTCAGGTCTAACTCCCACCTGTGACAGCCTTTCCCAACATTTCCAGTTGTCAGATTCCCAAAGGGGCTTAAGATGACATAATAAAAGGAATGACGTCATCCTCTTTTCCCATCCCTGGAAGTGTGATGGAACCAAGCTGACAGGGAAAAGGAGAAGGTAGGAGAGATGCACCCCATGAAGAGAGCGAGCGAGGGAGGGGGATGGATGACCCACAAGCTCCCAGCCAGGCAGGCTCAGCAGAGGGTGTGGGCCATTCTCTCCTCTGTCCCATCCCAGGTGGCTCCTGCCTGCTCCCTGGTGGAGAGGGGCAAGAAGAGAGGGGTGCAGAAGGGATGAGAGGAGGCCTGTGGAAACGAACAAAGGAACCACAGAGAGGATGGAAAGGTGTCCACGAGAGTTCCCTCGAGTTGGAAAGAAAGGAACAAATGGAGGACCTGTCACTAGAACCTGGAAAGTGCTCTTGGACAGGCGAGTAGGGGGAAGAGACGTCCGAGGAGACGGGCATCAGACGTGCAAAAATGATCCTCCAGAGGAGGCCGAAAGCTGCTCCCGCCTGTGCCCGGGCACCTCCACCTGTCTCGGGGAAGATGCAGGGAAGATGCCCTCTGACCTTTGGCATCCTGTCGACGCAGCTCTCGCTCCTGGATGAAGCCCCGGAACATCTGGGTCTCCATGAACACCTCCAGGAAGCGGCGCAGGCTCTTGGAGGAGACGGCTTTGCGGAAGGCCTCTCGCTGCAGGGTCCTCTCCTCACGGTCGCCCACCGTCAGGAACAAGGAGTAATGGCCCACAATCTCCACGAAGAAGCGGACAAAGGCTTCAGATACCACCTGGTTCAAGGGGCTGGACTCAGGGCCTGAGCAAGAGGAAGGGCCAGCGGGTGAGGGTCAGAGCCTCTGAGACCAGCCAACTGGTAATACAAGCAACTTCTAGCTCTCCGGAGATAAAACCCTACTGACCCATAAAAAGGTCCCCAAATGTATTAAATTATTTCTTTCCCTCCCTTTTATCCTTCTGTTATTTTCCTTATTTTTTGTTGTTGTTAATCCTCACCACAGCATATTTTTTCCAGAGATTTTTTTTTAGGTACAGTGAAGAGAGAGAAAGAGAGAGGGAGAGAGGGAGAAAGGGAGAGAGGAAGAGAGAGGGAAGGAGGGAGAGAGAGAGAGGGAGGGAGGGAGGGAGGGAGAGGGAGAGGGAGAGAGAGAGAGAGAGAGAGAGAGAGAGAGAGAGAAACATCAATGTGATTGATTGCCTCTTGCACATGCCCTGATAGGGGCCAGGGATTAAACTTGCACCCCAGGTACATAGTACTCTTGATCAGGGCTCTTTTCCTACTTTAAATGGATATTTTAGGGCCAAATTGGGGCGGGGGGTGACAGAACTTTTACCAGTTCATTGTTAAAATGAGATCCAGGTGAGTGGGTTGAGTACCCAGTTTCTCTCCTTGCATCCCACTCTTGCCTATTTTCTTACTTAACCCAATGCCAAGTGAAGTGCTTGGCCACTGTCCGCTTGCTCCCTGACGATGGCGGGAGATGCAGTCTGGAGCGGCTGAGCACTAACCGTGCTTGCAGTCGGGGGTCCCTTCATCCTGGTCACTGGCCAGGTCATTTCTCTGTTCCAGAATGTGTTCCAGGGCCACCTGAAGCTTCCGTGGCAGGATGGAGTCCTCATCGTCCATCTGTAAGGCAGAAAGGACAGGTGGGCCATCGCCCTGCTTCTGGAGGTGATACCGTGCCCAGCCAGCAGGACACAGGGGTGCACTGCCCGGCAGCCTGCACAGCTCAGTCTAGTGGAAGGAACAACAGAGGTCTGAGGTTTGAATCTTGATTCCACTTCTTACAAGCTGTGTGAGCCTCAGTTTCCCCATTTGTCAATATCTACCTCATTGTGAAGATTAAGTGCAATGTTCAAGACACTGATGAAGGAAACTGCAGATACAAGTAAATGAAAAGATATCCTGTGTTCATGGATTGTAAGAATTAATGTTAAAATGCCCGTACTACTCAAAGTGAGCTATAGAGTCAATGTAATCCCTATCAAAATGCCAATGGCATTTTTTCACAGAAATAGAAAAAACAATCCTAAAATTTATATGGAAATACAATAGAGTCCAAATAGACTAAGCAATTTTGAAAAAGAATAAGGTTAGAGGCATCACTATTCCTGATTTCCAACTTTAACAAAGTAATCAAAACAGTATGGTACTGGTAAGCCAGTCAGAGGAGGACAGGTATCACATGATCTCACTTATATGTGGAATCTAATGGACAAATAAATTGATGAACAAAACAGAGCCAGAGACATGGAAACATAAAACAGATTGTCAAATCTCAGCAGGAAAGGAGGTGGAGTCAGAAGAAATAAACCAAATCTTATATGCATGTATGTATAATCCACAGACACAAACAATAGTGTGGTAGGTATGGGGTATGTGTGAAGGGGGTCAATGGGGGGGAGGGGACATCTGTAATACTTTGAACAATAACATTAAAAAATAATAAAAAACCCAACAATATGGTAGTGGCATAAAAAAACACACACACAAACCAGTGAAACAGAATCAATAGTACAGAAATAAATCCTCACGTATATGGTCAATTGATAGTTCATGAAGGAGCCAAGAATACTCAATGGAGAAAGCCTAATCTCTTTTCAATATATATTTTTTGAAAAATTGATTTGAGAGAGGGAGAGATGGAACATCAGGAAATGAAGTCACTATGTTGAAGCGGTGTCTGCATCCCATGTTCACTGCGGCCTCATTCACAACAGCTGAGCCATGGGGACGGCCTAAGCGCTCACCAAAGGATGGACAGGTAAAGAAAACGTCACACACACACACACAGACACCGCACACACACAGGAGTGTTTGCCATAAAAAAGGAGAAAATCCTACCTTTTGCAACAACATGGATGAAACCGGAGGACATTATGCTAAGAGAAATAAATCAGATAGAGAAAGACAAATACTGTATGTTCTCGCTTATATTCGAAATCTAAAAAAAAACCCAAAACTCATTAGAAATAGAGAGTAGAATGGTGACTGCTAGAGGCTGGGGTTGGGGCAAATGTTGGTCCAAGCTCTAAGATGAATAAGTTCTGGGGCTCAAATGTACAGCATGGTGACTAAAGTTAACAATGTTCTACTACATACTTGAAAGTTACTGAGAGTAGATCTTAAATGTTATCACTACACACACACAGGTAGTTAGTTATATGAGGGGATGGCTGTGCTAAACTTATTCTGGTAATCACTGTACAATATATATATATATCCAACCATCATGTTGTACACCTTATGCTTATGTATGTTTATGTCAATAATATCTCATAAAGCTTGGGAACAATATTAAATACAATACATTTACCTTGTGAAAAAGCTTGGAACTTAGTGGCTACCCAAGAACTGTTTCCCATTGCCCTACCCGGTAGGGTGGCTGGTGCTGATCAGGGCACTTGGCCAGGGCAGATGACCAGTGGATCAAAGCTGGTTTTACGGCCCTGGCTGGAAGCTCAGTTGCTTAGACCATCGTCCTGATACTCCAAGGTTGTGGTTTTGATCCCCCGTCAGGGCACATATAAGAATTAAGCAATGAATGCATAAATAAGTAGAGCAACAAATCGATGTCTGTCTTTCTCAAATAAAAACAAACAGAAAATAAACACACAAAAAGGCTGGCTTTAATAAATGGGCCTCAGAGTTGGAGAGCCCCAGGGAAGGGTCTCCCTGAAGGCCTTTGGGAAGTAAAAGTGAGTGGAACTAAGGATAGAAAATGGCATTACCACAACAGACAAACGTTTCCAGGGTGGCAGCCCCAAGTTTAAAAGCAATGCAACAGAATACCCCTCAGACCTGGTAAGAGTTAGACCTCTCTAGCGAATGATAAGTGAGAAAATAATTGTGCATTACTTTCTCTAATAATAAAAGTAGTTTATGATCATTATAGAATATACATGAAAGTTTGGAAACAATGTAAAGTCACTCATAATCTGTCTCCCTTTCATTCTTTCACAATCAGCATTAATATTTTGGTGAGTTTTCCATTCCAACTTGTTTAGAGGCATATATATATATATATATATATTAGAGGCCTGGTGTACAAAATTTGTGCACTGGAGGGGGATGGGGTGTCCCTCAGCCCAGCCTGCACCCTTTCCAATCTGGGACCCCTCGAGGGATGTTGGCAGTCGGACATGCCTCTCACTGTTGGAAGCCGCCCATTGCCTTTACTAGGAGAGAAGTGTGGACAAGGAACCCGGAAGGCTGGTCAACCTTGAAGCTCTGAAAGGTTAGAGCCAACCACCTACCATTTAGTTGAGACAACGGTAACTAAAGCAGCTTCCACCTTTTAGTTTTTTAAAAAATATGTATTTTATTGATTTTTTACAGAGAGGAAGGGAGAGGGATAGAAAGCTAGAAACACTGATGAGAGAGAATCATCAAGCAGCTGCCTCCTGCACACCCCCCACTGGGGATGTGGCCGTAACCAAGCACATGCCCTTCACCAGAATCAAACCCAGGACCCTTCAGTCCACAGGCTGATGCTCTATTCCACTGAGCCAAACAGGTTTTGGCCCACCTTTTATTTATTTATTAAAAAAAAATTTTTTTTGTTTAAAGTATTACAAATAGTAGTACATATGTCCCCTCCTCCCATTAACCCCCCCCCCCCCGGCCTCCCCTACCCCCCAGCAGATGCCCTCACCTGCCCCCCCGCATTGTCTTGTATCCATTGGTTATGCTTATATGCACGCATACAAGTCCTTCCGTTGATCTCTTACAGCCCCCACCACCCACTTTTGCCTGCCTTCCCACTGTAGTTTGACAGTCTGTTCAATGCTTCTTTGCCTCTGTATCTACCCCCCCCACCATTTCTTTTCCTTAAAAAATCTTTCATCTGCATCCTAGAAATAAATATATAAGAACAAAAAAATGTTTGAATCTCAGTTTCAGTGTCCAACAGTTCTGAGTCCCAGTTTCAGTGTCAAATAGTTCCTTGTGTGTACATGTCAGCAATGATATCTGGATAGTGGAAGGTTTCACCCTCTCTGGTTTGGTCCTGGGCAACCTGCAGCAACGCACAGCTGCTGACTGCTAGCATGGCAAGGTGTCACCAGCATTTTGGCCCACCTTTTAGTTTTATGTAATTTCTTGCTGATTGGCTATTATTGGAATTGCCTGCCTAAAGGCTATGGATATATCCCATAGTCTTAATAAAAGGGATAGCATGGCCAGAGTGGGGTGGAGTCCTTCCCCTTGGGTTGGGCTCCAGCCTGGCCCCTAATATTTCCAAATTATTATTTTCTAGTCTCTTTCATTTGCATGTGGCCTCCTCCAGAGCCTGAACCCTGAACCATGTGGGACGTGGGGGAGGGGGGAATGCAGGACGTGGGGAGGGGGGGACACTCGCAACTGGCAGCCCAATTTGGGGCACTCACAACTGGAGCCCAAACGTGGGGCAGGTACACTCACATATTACAATACGGGACTGCTGGCTCCCAACTGCTAGCCTGCCTGCCTGCCTGCCTGATTGCCCCTAACTGCTTCTGCCTGCCAGCCTGATCCCCCCTAACCAGTCCCCTGCCAGAGTGATTGATGCCTAACTGCTCCCCTTCCAGCCCGATTGCCCCCAACTGTCTCCCCTGCTGGCCTGATCGGTCACAACTGCCCATCCCTGCTGACCATCTTGTGACCACACGGGGGCAGCCATCCTGTATGAGGGCATGATGGCCAATTTGCATATCAGCCCTTTATTACATAGGATTCTCTCTCTCCTTTTTTAAAAAACACACAAAAAATGTATATGGTTTTACATTCTAATTTTTCCCCACTTAATATTATATCATAAACTTTGTTCTCAAATATTCTTTAAAAGCATATTGAAAAATACAAGAGTCTATAAGCAGACCTATGCAGAGTCTAATTGTTAGAAAACCATTTTGTGACAGAAGACATGGGGATCAATACTTTGCTAAACCCACCTTCTTTGGCCCCTGCCTTCTGGTTTCTCCTCAGCCCAGCCCTGGATGGGGATTGGGATTGTCAAATTTATAGAAAAGACTCCTTTATTAGAAGCACCTTTCCTTCTGTCCCCAGAGCAGACTGAGACCCAGTCCCACCCAGAGCCGGAAAGCTGAACCCCAAACACCAGAGAGGTAAAAAGAGAGCGAGCAACAGGTTGAAGCTGGCCCTCTCACTCACCTGTCTGAGAAACCGATTGTTGACAAGGTCGACTACAAGAACCTGCAAGATGAGGAAAAAGACTATGATTGTCAGCAGGGCTTCTCGGAAGCCCTGGGGCTCTATGGGCTCTTAGCCTGCTTCCAGCTTGGCACCCAAAGAGGCAGTGGGGGTGGGGTGGAGTGGGCCATTTGTGGTTTCCTGACATTGCCACCCTGGCCACAAGTGATGGAGGAAGAGGTGGGGAGCAAGGGCTTTTCTGAATCCCATGCTTTCAACACTGCAACCGCAGGCTGGAACATGTGTGTGCCATGGCTGGACTCCCTGCCCTGCTCCCCACTGGCTAAGGCAGAGCCTCTCACCTCTGTTTTTCAGTGCAACGGTTACTGGGGTGGGGAGAGAGGCCAGAGGCCCCACGTGTGCCCCTTCCACTTGACTGTCTCTGCACACCCAGGGTTCTCTCTCCTTTCTCTCAGATACCCGAATGGCCCTGTCACTTCTCTTTAATGGGAGAGGAGGGAGAACTCCAGAGCTGTGTATCCAGCTGGAGAGCAAATCAAGCTGCTGGGCTCTCATTAGTCAGGCTTTTGGATAAAGCTCCTTCCCCTCTGTTCCCAGAGTGGGCTGAGACCCAGGGCCAGAACCAGGGTGACGCAGGTGCCAGGCCTTTGCTTGCAGGGCCCTGCGAGCAAGACCTTCACTCAGGCCTCAGCAGACGAGGGAGGAAGAGCAGGGCCTGGATGGCCACCAGGTTTCCACAAAGAGCTGGAATATGGGCTCTAACGTCCTAGGACCCCGCCCAGGCCTGAAGGGGCTTTTTCCTTCCTTCTCAGACACCCTATGGGACTGAACTGAGTCATGTTAGGGATCATAGGGCATCCAAACTTCTCGCAGTTTGAACCCACACCTGGTTAATATTAACGGGATTTTAGGACCACCTGGGCAATTAGAGGTGCTTGTCACACAGCCTTAGGCAGCACCTCCCTCTGTCCCCCACGGGAAGTGAACAGAGACACCCCCTAGGCAGCACTTCCCTCTGCCCTCTGTCCCCACAGGAGGGCACAAGGACATCCCAGGAACTCACCTCTTCCAGGGGCAGCTCCCTGAGCAGCGGCAGTGAGCTGGTGAGCAGCCCGATGAGGAAGGGGGTTGGCGAGCACACGATGTCGACCATGGCCGGCGGCAGCACGGGGATGTAGGTGTGCTGCCAGGTGAAGGGGTAGGTGATGGCCACCATCGCGTGGCAGCACTTGGACAGCGTGCTGCAGCGGGAGAGAAGGGCAGGAGGGGTGAGTTGGGGGGGGGGGGCCCAGAGAGAAGCGCTTGCACACCTCTCAAGGCACGTTGGTGAGGAAAGGCATCAGGCACGTATTAGGTGTGTCAGGTAACAGGGCCTGACACAGGCTACTCAGGAGGCTCTGAGACATGGCCAGAAGGACAAAGTTAATGCCCTGGCCAATTTTTGTAAGTGTGCCTTCATACGTGAGCCCCATTCCTGTGGGATGTGGACAAAATCATGCACTGCTACGCCTTTTCCTCACAACCCCCTTTAAAACCTACCCCAGAGGACTAAAGCCTCTCTTCTCAGGACCCACTCTTCTCCTGAGGATGCTGAATATTCTAACTGGGGCCTTTTTGTTGTTGTTCTCTCCCACACATCCTCTCAGCCAGTCAGGGGAATGGGCGATTCTGTGGGTATCTGCACGGCAGCAGTCATCTCCAAATGACTCTGTTTTGTAAAAATGAAGCTCAGGTCCAGTTACCCTTGCCTAGAATTCCGAATTTCAAGATATATCGGCATAAGGGAAATACTGGGAGTCTGTCTCTCTCTCACATATATATATGAAGCCCCAGTGCACAAAATTCATGCACTCAGGCAGGGGTGAGGGGGAGCCAGCCTGGCCTGTGCACTCTCACAGTGCAGGAGCCCCGAGACTGATAGCTCCAAAGAGGTAGGCTGGGCAAGACCACCCATCCAGGGCTCCTGGATGGATTGCCCCAAAGAGGTAGCTGGAACTGGAGGTCCTATTCCACGCTGTGCGGAGCTGTGGGACCCCAAGCCTCGCCACCAGGAGCTGCTGGGACCCTCAGCATCAATGCACAGAGCCACTGGGACCCGCTTCTGCACCTCGCACATAGCATCAAGTCCCCGCCCACCCGCGTGAGCCCGCTGTGGGCTCCTGGTGATAGACTGTGGGGACATAATGGCCACCATTTGCATATTATCTCTTTATTATATAGAATATATATTTTTTGAAGACTGTTTTTTCTGGTTTCTTTTCCCCCAATTACAAGGGAATCTCTCTTAAAGAATAATGACCATGGTGTAGCCTTTTGTTGGCAAGCGCCAAGCCTTCCTATCCACTATCCACACACTTTGCACAGTGCCTGGATCCACTCTCAGTTTATCCAGTGAATGGGTGAATTGTTTGGGACTATCCTTTGGAATGTCAATTCTACTGTGTGAAGACAGTGATGACTAGTGGCCGTCTGAGGAGAGTGAGAGCTTTCTCCTTTCCTTGCATTCACTCTTGATTGTGGTGAGCCTGCTACAGCAGCCCTCTCTCCTTACTCTAGTATGCTGTTTCCAGGAGCGTGTGAGAAGTTTGTGTAACGTAAAGAATAAAATAAATGTGAGGGTCCAGTGGGTTCCCCTTGAGCGCACTGTGTCCTCTTCAGGGCGTGGACACCCCCCAGCCTTTGTCCCGGTTCCTGGCTATGCCCCGTGTAGGGCAAGTTGCCAGGAAGCTGAGTTCTGAGTTCTGGACACATGGCTGCTCCTTTACCAGTCCGTCCCCATGATGCCGGGCAGCTGTAATCTCATTGTCATCAACTTTCCTGAGCTCATAAAAAATATCCCTTAGTGCTGGTTTCAGGAGAAAAGAGGTGATTAAAAGATATTGGTTAGCAAGTGAAATGAGCCAGAGAGAAAAAGACAAATCTTGTACGATTCCATTACACTGAAGGACTTTGGATGGGCAGATCCATAGTGATAGGGAGTGGAATAGAAGTTACTAGGGGTAGGGGAGTGGGGAATGAGGGGTTAATGGGTCCAAAGTTTCAGTTTGAGATGAAGAAAAAGCTTTAAAAATGGGTAGTAGTGACAGTTGCAAACATTGTGAATGTACTTAATGCCACTGAATTGTGTGTGTAAAAATGATTAAAATGGTATACTGTATGTAATGGATATTTTGCCATAATAAAAAGTATTCATAAACTTTCAAGTGAGTTCCTCTGAATCTAGCACCCCCCCCCCCCCCGAATATCTTAAAGTACATTCAATCCTCTTTTCACCACCCACACTGGGGCCCCTGAGGTTAATGAGGGCAATGCTGAATCTGTGCATGAGCCAGTGTGAGTCTCCTAACTCTCCTGTCCCCTGTCTTGGCAAACAATCATTCTCATAATAGACACTGGAGTCAGGAAATACTGCTTAGTAGCATAGCATCCACATGTTTCAATGGTATTTAGTCCTTCTCTTTTCTTTCAAATGATCAATCCCAAAATGAGAAAGATGCTATGCCAGTTTCCTTCAAATCACTATACAGTAATACCTTCTTTATTAGCTGAGTAAGAGCGAGACAGAACAATTTAGTTAGAACTTATGCCAAGAAGAGACTATTAAAAATTCAGCTACCAGCTTGGGTTAAAGTGACTTCTGTCTTTCGAGAATTTGCTCTCAAGCAGAAAAACTTTTCCCCCAAAGGCACTGCTTTTTCCCAGAGGGTCAAGAATGTTAAATACTTTTAGTGAATTGCTTAGCACTTGTGTTTAATTTCCTTGCTCTATAGGTCACTGAATGGGTAGCATTTACTTTGTTCTAAGGATTTATTTATTTTTATTAATATATTTTTTAATTGATTTTTTTACAGAGAGGAAGGGAGAGGGATAGAAAGTTAGAAACATCGATGAGAGAGAAACGTCGACCAGCTGTCTCCTACATACCCCCTACTGGGGATGTGCCCACAACCAAGGTACATGCCCCTGACCGGAATCGAACCTGGGACCTTTCAGTCCGCAGGCCGATGCTCTAGCCACTGAGCCAAACTGCTTTCGGCTGTTCTAAGAATTTTTGATTTTAGGACCGATCTGTGTTGGTGTGCCATCAGTCCACAAAGTTTGTCTGCTCATATACTGTAGTTGTGAGGTCCCAACTAGAACAAAGTAAATGCTACCCATTCAGTGAGCTATAGAGCAAGGAAATTAAACCCAAATGCTAAGCCAGTGGTTGGAGTGTCATCCTGTGCACTGACAGGTTGCTGGTTTGATTCCTGTCAGGGCATATAGCTGGGTTGTAGGTTGGGTCCTTGGTCCAGGCCCATACAGAAGGCAACTGATTTATCTCTCCTTCTCAATCTCCATATCCTCAGGTCAGGATTAAAAACAACAAAACAAAAACCTAGGAAGTTAAAATCTAAACAACATAATTGTGTCTAGAGCAGGCCTTTCCAGACTATATTTTGCAGCCCATTTTAGAGTCCTAAAATACTTTTAGTAGGTTGTACTTAGCATTAAAAACAATAACAAAAAGAATAGAAAAATGAGTTTGCTGCATGTTTTCAGTTGTACATGTGTGTTGCATGTACTGGGTCTGAACGCAAAATGTATTTCTGCAGTTAAAGGAAACCAATGATTTGGACCAGCGAACTGGGGAATAGAGGCAGTTAAAGAGCAGTGGTTAAGCTGAAACTTTGATATGTTACATATCTTACTGGGATGTTAGCTTTCATTTCCAAGTGACTAGAAGGAGTCCCTTAGAAGTCTTTAAAAAAGAATTCCCTGAATGAGGAAGCATTTTGTATGAAACCCATCTCCTTTTGTAGCACATTTGTTATAAGTTCCTAAATATTATCTGGAGAAAGAAGTGGATCATCAGTCTAGGTAGTAGATGCCCTCATCTGTGGTCTATATCTCCAGTCTTTGAAACTCTCACTTTAGTCAATTCACTTAAAGATTAAAAACTCAGAACTCATGTTTATGAGTCTTTTTATATTTCAGAGTTGTGGTTCAAATACTTTAAAAATATATTTTTTATTTATTTTTCACAGAGAGGAAGTGAGAGGGATAGAGTTAGAAACATCGATAAGAGAGAAACACCGACCAGCCCCCTCCTGCACACCCCTCACTGGGGATGTGCCCGCAACTAAGGTACATGCCCTTGACCAGAATCAAACCTGGGACCTCCCCGGTCCGCAGGCCGACACTCTATCCACTGAGCCAAATAGGTTTTGGCCCAATCACAGAACTTTTGACCTGGGAGTAATCTTAGAGATAGAGTTCATCCTCTTTTGAACTTTATAACTAAAGAATCTGAGGCTAAAACGAGTGCAAGTCACCTCTGAGTTCAGTGGGGGGTAGGGGGGCAGAAGAGTCCTGCAGATTGGAGCAGGCGAAAGAGATACAGTGAGAAGAATGGAGACAAAAGCCTTTGACTTTTTCTCAATCACTGCAGTGGAAAATACATCTGTTCAAACCCCCCCCCCCCCCCCCCCCCCCCCCGCCCTCTAGCTCCCTTTTGCTTTCTTGTGCCTCATCCTTAGAAGAAGGAAGTATAATAGTTTGTTCCCTTCTCTCTGCGGCCACAGCACATGCTGAGCTGTCTTCTGGTAGAAGTTCATGCTGCCCTACAGAGCCGGGCCGACCCTCAGAGGCTGAGGAGACCCTGGTTCAGCGGCAGTATGAGCCAACTGGACGACAAAGGCGGTTGGAACCAGTTTTTAAAACAAAGATAAGTAACACCAGTGACACAGGGCAGGGGGATGAATGTCACGGAAAGATAAAATTCATTCGGTAACTGGAATGCAGTGAGCTAAAGGAGAATGGTATTCAACTGTGACGGGACAAATGATGACAACTCAACTGGGTAACCTGCTGGACAGGGAGGTAGGTATTGCCACTATTGACTATTTTTCCTAGCAAGTGGTTTTTGTTTGTTTTTCAAATGGTCTCTGTTGCAGCTGGACCCAAACGTTTCCACAGCTGGTTATCATGAGCACCCTGCTGGCTGGTGCAGGAGACAGGGCAGCAGGAACATGACTTGCGGGCCAGACCGAGGAGCGGCTCGTTCCTCTCGCTCTCTAGCCCACATCACTCTTCCCTAAAAAATGCCTCTTGAAACACTAGAAGGAAAGGTCAAATTCTGCAAATAATCAGTTAGTGGTAGCCTTTCCGCAAAAAATAAGTGGTAGAGGAGAAAAGAGGGGCTATTTTAAGTGTAGCTGAAGTGTTTTTCTCCATCTCTGCTGCAAATGCTAACGAAATTATTCCCTGACTTGTGAAGGCTATAGGAGCCTTCTGTGGGGGGTGGGGTGGGGTGGGTGAATGTGCAAAGAATAGTCTCTGGTTCTGGGGATGCTCAGGTGACTTTCCAAACACGCTTGCCACACAGCCTCACTGAGCATCTGCTGGGTGGGGGAGAGGCCATGCTGCTGAGGGAAGGCCCAGGAAGAGAGCCCGGCAGCTGACTCATATTATGTGTGGGCGGGGGGAAGGAACACCAGTGACAAAGCTGTGAACAATTTGTATAGAAGTGAGGGAGGGAGGAGATGCCCCAGTGGGAATTTGGCTGGGACCCAGGGTTAAAAGCTGGGCACAGGTTTTTTGTTTTTGTTTTTTTTGTTAATCTTCACCTGATGATATTTTTTCATTGATTTTTAGAGAGCGTGGAAGGGAGGGACAGAGATAGAGAAACACTGATATGAGAGACACTCATGGATTGGTTGCCTCCCGTACGATCGAGCCCCAATTGAGCCTGCAACCGAGGTACATGCCCTTGACCAGAATTGAACCCGAGACCCTACAGTCCATGGGCTGATGCTCTATTCACTGAGCCAAACCCACTAGGGCAAAGCTGGGCACAGGTGAGGGTTCAGGTCCCAGAATGCTGAAGCATGAGTTCACAGGCATCAGGATGCACTTATGTGCTAACATTCTCCTGCAGAGGGCGCTTCAGTTCTGGTGCCGCTGGGTCCCTGAGCCATACGTGGGGTTACTATGCTCACTGCTTTCCCACTCACCTAGGAACCAGTTAGAATCCAGCATAGAGCTTCCTCTAAGATGCCACCAGGAGAGTAAATGAGCTAGACAGATACACTAGGAGTTTGAAGGATGAGCCCGTCAGTACTCTTTAGTATCCCAAGCAAAGCATCTCCCCTACCAGGGCATCATTCCCAGGAACAGGGGTGACAGGTAGACTGTGGTCTGGCCCGGTGCCTGGTGAGACCTGCTGTGGGGTGGGCGTCACCACGCAGTGGCTGCCACATTCCCATTACTGTACTTTCAAACCCTGAAGTGATGTGTCACCGAGTTTAAGAACATGGGCTGGGCCCCAAGAAAACTGTGTGATCTCAGGTAAAGCCCTCAACTTCTCCAGGCCTCAGATTCCTCTTCCCTTAAATAAGGAAAGTGGACTAAATTTCTGATGGCCTTCCAGATTTAATGTCATAAACTACAAAGCGGAAGAGAAATCCAGGAGCAGGAAGTGGCTGTGATTGGAAAGAAACAAGACTTTCAGGGCTCAGACACAAAGACAGGACCAAGAGCAATGGTGACGTCTCACTCTGAGAGACTGATAGGTGAAAGTGTCGGAGAGGGTTTGAGCTGCCACAGTAAACCCCCAAAAGACAATACAAAGCCAGCACACCCCGGGAGGGACCTGACTCCGAGAGAACTGGATTAAGTGTCTAGCCCAACATTCTGTTAGGGATGAGATTGGGGTAGAGGACAATAATCTGTGACTAGGCTATTCTCTAAATATTGCTTCAAATGTTGTCTTCTTGATATTCACAGGCAAAAATAGGTAGTTAATACTTAATATTTAATCAGACTGATGCTCCTGTGTCACTAAAATTGCATTTTAAAGTATTTTTATTGATTTCAGAGAGGAAGGGAGGAGGAGAAAGAGATAAAAACATCAATGATGAAAATCATTGATGGGCCTCCTCCTGAATGCCCCATGGGGATAAAGCCCGAAAATGTGCAGGAGTGGGCAAAAGTAGATTTATAGTTGTTCGTATGGAATGCTGGCTATGATTGTTACAATAGTTTCATGAACTGTTTCACGTACTCACAACTGTAAACCTTCTTTTGCCCACCCTGAATGTGTCCCTAAGACTGTCAGCCAACCAGGGGTGACTCTTTCACCTCTTAGCTTGTTTCCTGAGCCCACGCAATCCAGCTGGCTCACTTTTGGACCCCAGATCACCAAGACGATAGCTACTCACTTTCAAACCCTGCTTGGGCAAACTCACGTGCTTGGAGACGAAGTGTTTACAAACCCAACCTTTCCCTGAGATGGCAAACATTGTTTGGCACAGCTGATTCTAGACAGGACATGGGACCCCATTTAGGCTTACAGATACTGATTAAAAATGAACCATAAGGCCTGACCAGCAATGGCTCAGTGGTTGAGTGTTGACCTATGAATCAGGAGGTCATGGTTCGATTCCTGGTCAGGACACATGCCCAGGTTGCGGGCTCTAGCTTACAAGGAGGCAGCTGATCAAGGATTCTCTCTCATCACTGATGTTTCTATATCTCTCTTCCTCTCTGAAATCAATAAAAATATATTTTAAAAATGAACCAAAAGAACAAAGGTACACAGCTGCATCTGAACTTATTTGTGTAGTTACCCATATGTTAAAGCCAAGGTTCAAACTCCAGTACTTATCAAGATTTGACATATCAATAGCTAGCAGTCTGTCATTCAGCTTCTAGTGTTACTGCACTATAAAAAGATAAAAAAGTAAATTTATTGAATATTAAAAACCCATTCTCTCTCTTTCTCTGGAGCAACCCACACCTTTCTCCCTCTTCTTTCCTCAAAGTGGGTGCCTTTGCTTGCTCTCTTCCCCCCAAGCTCTAGGGGTCCTCCTTTTGCCTCTGTGACTTGTTTCCTGAGCCCATGCAGCCCAGCCGGCTCACTTTTTCTACCTCTGTAACTTTCTAAATAAACTTTCACTTGTATTTTAATAAAAAACGATGAAAAAGCCTCTGTCCCACGTAAAACTTTTGTACAAAATTGTAAATGTGCAGCTTATGACTTTACTATTCAGCCTCATCTATAGAGTTAGACAAAACTTTGGGAACTGAAATTAATAAACCAAAAAAAAAAAAACCCCAAAAAACCCCCAAAATGTTTATCACTAGGAAAATGAAGAAAGGGGTATAGGGAAATATTTATTTGGGTTGTTATGACAACAGAACAAGCTATCACAACAACATTCTTTCTTCTCTATCTGTCAGACTTTGGCTTGACAGAGCTTAAGAAACACTCAATGTCCATCCTAAAGATGAAACAGAACAAAAATGTTATTCTAGATTTGATAGATTTTTGGCTCCACTTAAAACCCTTTTATAACTCATACAATATTTGCCACAACTCTGCTATTTCCTCTTGCAGTGGACAGACTCACTAACAATGATGAGTAAATAAATTGTGTGGTGGGGGAGGGTGCTGGCAACAGTGACTACAGGCCTGAATCAGGCTGAGGTCCACCCTGGGATGTCACAGGGCCATGCACTGAGTGTGTGGTACGCCCTGTTCTCATTCACTCCTTTATGGTGTTGAAAAGATTGGGGCTATGGACGCAAATCAGAAGAATGAGGCGCTTGCTTCCCTGCTAGCTGAACAGGGCCAGGAAGGGGTGCACGTGCAACGGGTAGAGAATTGTGCCAAATTGATAAGGATGAAAGCACCAGCTCAAACTTACGTGGAAGGCTTTCTTTGTAGATTTTTCCAGGTCAAACTACTGGCAGCCAGCCACTGCCTCCCCAGCCCTATTTGTCGGGACCTAACCCAAGAATCCTTGATTTCCTATAGCTCTTTTCCCACAAATCAGACAGAGCTGGGTGTTTGTTGATTCCTCCTGGGGGAACACCTTTCGGTGGAGCAGCCTGGAGGAGAGGTGGGTTATGGCTTTCCTGCTTGGTAACCTCACATTCACAATGCTCTTTGGTGGAGTCTCTGTGCTCTGATTAGTAGCTGTGTCAATGTCTTCTCAATGTCTGAGCCAGACTTAGCTTGTTTGGGGACAGGGCACAACTGAGGGTTGGAGAGGCCCAAAAAGGAAGGCTTAGCCAAAGCCCCCAGAAGTATGTCATTAAAGCTACAAGAGAGCTGGAGAACATGCACCCGACTTCTGAGCACAGAAGGTGTAGGCCTAAGATCGTCCTTTCCCCACCCCCAAAGTTAAGCCTGAGAATGTACAACTAGAGACAGTGGGGCACAGAGTGCAGCTGCCAGAGAACACAGACAGTTACTAGAATGTGATGAAATCTGATCCTGGTCACTGAAGGGTTATTACTCATCCTTGGCTTCCAAGGCCCCAACCTTGAGAACTCTCTGGTCTGAATTCCCCAGAGTCCAGGGAGCTTGGAGAGCCGCCCAGCGCCCAGCACCAGCTGCAGGCTCAGAGACAGGCCTGCTTCCCGAGCTGAGCTGGCGGCGTGCTCAGGGAGTACAGTAACGGTGACACTGAGAGTGAAGAGCTGGAACACAGGGTGGAGCAGGCTGGGAGAGCCAAGTGGCTGCCGTCCAAAAGCAACATCATCAAGGTGACCAGATGGTGTGGTGTGGTTGGTGGTGGGGGGCTGGATTCCATCTCCTACCACGCCCCCTGATGAGCTCCATATTCATAGGCTTTGTCCTTTCCATTCCTTCCCTTTTCTTCTTCCTCCCTTTTGTTTTCCAGAGTTGAGAGGCGTATTTCCTCTCTGAACCACAGTGCTTCGATTTCTGGGTTTTGGCAAACGGCCTTCTCTCCAGATGGACTCCTTAGCTGGCCTCGTCTGCTTCTGGCCGGCGGGCCCTCTCAGCTGGCCCCACATCGCAGGCTGTCTGGAGTTGCAGCTGCCACTAAGGCTCCTGTGCCCTCAGTTCAGAGCGAAGAAGGCTCTGCTTCAATGTTTTGTAATGATGGAAATGCCGGCAGTTCTTTTTAGAAGTTCAGAATTACCCCAAATCCTTATCTGCATCTCCTCCTGGACCATCTTAGATTTGTGACATGGTCCTTGCAAATCACTGAGTGTGACCATTAGGCAGTGAGTATGTGTGTGATTCTGTGACTGATTTGAATACTGCAGACAGGGATCCTTTAAGACAGGCCTGTGCTCTTCAGCGTGGCCCTGCAGCCCTTCCACCAATCGCCAGGGTCCACCTCTGCCGGCTCCTCACTTCCCACTCCGCTTTCCTCTCTGCTCAGCCACAGGGAACTGCTTTGTGCTCAGCCTTACCCTCATACACGCAGCTGCTTTTCCCTGGATTATGCCGTAGGCTCAGGGGGACCGCGCCTGCGCTGGCAGTGAGTGCCCTCCTCCATCTCTAGGATGCACCCCTCTAGTGAGTCCTCCCAGCACTACTGGGTGATCTGTTCTCTTCCCTGTCACCCCACTGTACTGAGAGCTCCTTGAGGGCGGCTCTGGGTCTTTCCCCTTGTCCGCAGCACATTCATGGTAGAGTGCCCAACACAAAGTAGAATGAATAAAAAGTAGGCCCAATACCACAGAAGTGTTGCAGAGAAGTGCAGGCCTACCTCGTTTCACACCACTCGTGTGCTTCCGAACCTGGATCTTAGATGCCCACTGACTCCTACTGTCACCCCAGAGGAGCTTCCTCTGAAATCCTACACCATTCACCTACCCCTACCCCGGCATCACACAGTCCAAGACTGCCTGTCATTCAAACACTTTATCAGAAGTAGCCAAAGTTGTACCTGAGCTTGTCTGCAATGAAGATGACCCTCCTTTCCAGAAGCAGGGAGGCAAAAACACAGAGCAGGTGGCGGACGCTGAGAGAAGAGAAGAGGGACTCAAAGTCCACATGTTCTAGCCGGGAGTCCAGCGGGCGGCACAGTTCAATCACCTGCCGGGGAACAGGAGCAGCCATGAAGGGCCCACCTACTCAGCCAGGCCGCTCACGCCTCAAGTCGTCCTCTGCAAAGGTGGCCCGCTGGCAGGGTAAAGGGGAAGGAAAACAAAAGGGATTGGGGAAAAGAAAGAACCCAGGACACTGGCGGCAGGTAGGTGCGGAAGGGAAGCACATGCCTTGCGCTCAACTACGAGACTGAGGACAGTTCGGACGGAGGTGGGGAAAGGATGGCGAAAGCAGTGCCCTTGGCCCAAAGTGGTCGGAAGGTCTCCTGGACTCCCCACGGAGTTCTCTGTTGACTGTGTGCTGTCCCTGAGAGCCCTGCAGGATAGCGAGGTCTCGTGAGGAAGTATCACTTGGAGGGCTGGAGTCGCAGGCTTACTCAGAGGGACCAGCAGGTCCGAGCAGCACTCTCCAGACTCACCTCCTCCAGAAGGACTTTCTTAAAGTATCCACCCCGCCCCAACCCCGATGTGGAGCCTTCCAGCGCTTACGTTGAGTGTTCTCATTCTGTATTTGCTGTTATGTTTCTGTATTCATCTTGGTCACTACTCATGGGCATGCTTTTTCTCTGTAAGGAGCTGGCTCCTTCATCGAGCAGAGACTGGTTTTCACTCTCAGCACAGTGCTTGCTCAGGGCTGTCCATGCAATGGTCTTACTGCTGCTAACATCCCCAAGACCAAGCTGCCTGCATCTGGTGTGGGATGTTTCTCCAGCCACAGGGAAACTGCTCTTCTCTACGCTGGAAATTGGGTTGTTCTGGAATGTCCCAGACCCATCTTCCTCCTCCCCGCTGCGCCATGGCTCCACAGGTGACTTGTTTTGCCAGGGACTTTAGAACTAGAGCCCCAAGTCTGAGACAGATGTGCCTTCTGAGGTACCAGAGCCACATAAGGGGAATGGGGAGAATGCAAACCAGCTCCTGCATCAAATGCCAGCCCAGCAGGGACAGGAGCACTCCTCAGAGTCTAGGGTGAATAAGGAGCAGTCCCTGAGCTTGTCTTCCCTAAAAATAATCTGTTTTACATAATAAAGTTACAGAGGTGTTGCAGGCTAAAAACATAAGCCGGTTCGTATACAATTCAAGAATGCAATGGGCCTGGCTGGCATGGCTCAGTGGTTGAGTGTCAACCTATGAATCAGGAGGTCAGGGTTCGATTCCCAGTCAGGGCACATGTCTAGGTTTCAGGCTCAATCCCCAGGAGGGGGGACACAGGAGACAGCCAATGATTCGCTCTCATCATTGATGTTTCTCTCCCTTTCTCACTCTTCCTTCCTCGCTGAAATCAATAAAAATACCCCCCCCCCCCAAAAAAAAAGAATGCAATGAGCTTTAATGAAAAACCAAGAATGTTCAGTGCAGGTCCCTGATCTGGAAGGCCAACACCATGCAAAGAAACACCCTGTGCTGCCATGGCGCAGTTCTGAGGGTTGCTCTCTGGGTCAGAATCCTGGGCTGGATGGACTAGTTATGACACCGATGAGCAAGAGGACACCACCAAATGTGACAGCCCACCAAAAGCCACTGGGACTTGGCTATTGGGCCATTCTCTCCAATAGGAGAGGAAAGTAATCTGACCACTTACCTCAGTTCCTGTTCCCGGCAGGAAGTTCTTGACGATGATGGTTTTGCCCACGGCTGGGAAAGGGGCTTCCATGACACTCCTCATGAGGGGCTGAACCAGGGCAGGAGAGATGCCTCGGCGTTTTTCCACCTCATCCAAGATCTGCAAGTGTCAGAAAAGCAGCTCAGCCATCCTGCGTCAGGGCAGCAAGGTGTTGGCTGTCCCAGATGAAGGGGGCCTGCCATGGAGACTGAAGAATCATGGGAAGCCCTGCTGTCTTCATCAGACCAAGCTTATAGTCTCTTTTGCCCTATGTGTTATCACGCCCCAATTCTCTCTCCTCTGTCATTACTCTCTTTGCCATGTGGCTGTTTTTTGTTTTTTTTAAAACAGGTTGCTACCTTTTTCTTTTTTCTTTTTTTTTAAGATGTTTGTATTGATATTTTAGAGAGAAGGATAGGGAGAGGACAGAGATAGGGACATTGATCAGAGAGAAACCTCATTGACCAGCTACTTCCTGCATGCCCCATATTAGGGATCGAGCCCGCAACCCGGTAACTTAACCAGTGACCTCCTGGTTCATGGGTTTGAGCACTCACCCACTGAGCATCACTGGCCTGGCTGCCATGTGACTTTGTAGTTCCTCCCACCAGAAGGCTAAAGTATAGCTCCAGCCACCCTTGACTTTGGGTTAGGCCATGTGAGTTTTTGGGCATTCCTTAGTGGGAATAATATACAAATATACTAGAAACCACTGAAGTGTATATTGTATTTTATTTTTGAAGCGTATATTTTAAATGGGTGAATTATATGGTGAGTTATATTGCAATAAAATTGTTACTATAAAACTTCAAATGCAAGACACTTCACAATCTAGTTGTAAATCAAAGAATTTCAATTAAAATGCCATTTATGGGGAGAAGTAAGATATGATAAAAGGGGAATAAATAATGGTGGAAAGAGACTTGATTATATATCTATACAATATATAGATGATATATTATACAACTGTATACCTGAAACCTATATAATTTTATTAATGTCACCCCAATAAATTCAATAATAACTAAAAAAAAAACAAAAAAAAACACCAACCCAAAACATCATACTTCAATTATACGTTAATAAAACTGGAAAAAAATTGGGAAAATAAGCCATTTATAAAAATATCACATGTACTCAGTCAACCCTTGAAATATGGCTAGTTTGAATTGCGATGTGTTGTAAGTGTAATATAATCAGTGGATCTCAAAATACATAATAAATAATGTAAAATATCAATAACTTTTTATGTTGATTACATGTTGAAATGATAATACTTTGGATATATTAAATAACAGTTATTAGTAAAGCTAAAAAGATAATATGGTAGTTCCTTAAAAAAATTAAACATAGAATTAATTAATAAAATTAATCATAGGATCCAGAAATTCTACTTCTAGGTACAAACCTGAAAGAAATGAAGGCAGAGACTCAAACAGATATTTGTATACTCATGTTCATAGATGCATAATTCATAATAAATAGCTAAAAGGTAGAAACAACCCAAATGTCCATCAGCTGATAAGTGGATAAACAAAATGTGGTGTATACATATTGTTCTGAGTTAAAAAGTTAAAAAAATTCTCATCCAGGTTTTAACATGGATGAACCTTGAGGGCATGCGCTAAGTGAAATAAGCCAGTCACAAAAGGATAAATAGTGTATGATTTCACTGACATAAGATGTTGGAGTAATCAAATTCACAGGGATAGGAAGTAGAATGGTGGTTGCCAGGGGCTGGTGGATGGGGGTGGGGAGGGAATGGGGAGTTAGTGATTAATGGGTACAGAGTGTTAGTTTGGGAAGATGAAAAGGTTCTGGAGATGAATGGTGGTAGTGGTTGCACAATAGTGTGAATGAACATAATGTTAATTAACTGTACACTTCAAAATGGTTAGAAATGGTTACTTTTATATTATATGTATTTAGCTCAATAAAAAATAATACGGCAAAAATTTTTAAAGAATTTCATAGGGAGGGGGAGACAAGTCAGGGAAAAGATATATTGAAGGCTGCACAGGGGAACGATAATGAAAAATGGTTGGGCACAGGGCCAGTGGAATGAGAGGGCCAGTGGTCGGCCCGGCCTTCGGAGGCCTTCAGAGGCCTGCCGTTTGAGTTTTTGCTTGCCTGCTTGTGCCTCTGCCATAGCCATAAGAAGAGCAGACGTGGAGCTCTCTGTCTAAAGAGGATGACAGACATGTGACCCAGACACAACCGGACTTGCAGCCTAAAGCAGATTCGCCAGCCCAGATCAGCCAACCCCCGCCTACTGCTAGCACAGGAGGGAGCGCAGTGGAGATCAGCAGAGCCAAGCCCTGGCTGACCTGCATGTCTGTGAGAATAAACGATTGTTACTTCCAGCCACTGCGGTTTGCCAAATGCATTATTGTGGCAATATTTAGTGAGAAACCTTCTTCAGAGATTCTGAGAGCAGTTCTTATCCATGATTCCTCTCTGGACTAAAGAACAATTTGCCATTTTTGTCATCCTTGTCCCTCACCTGAAAATAGCTTGAGCTCTAGGGATCAGTTTGCCAAAACTCTGAGTATTTGCTGTACCATCTCTGGCAAGTCATGACACTGCACTCTTAAAATATCCCTGGTCACAAAACTGACGTGAAATCCCAGGATTGTGCCTCACACAAGCATGATGGCATGTTTACTTGCTCCACACCCCCTGCACAGCACATAGCAATGAAGCTCATGTGAATTCCAAAGCTGCCTTTGGAATTTGGACTAACTCACATGAGCTGTTTTACTTCCAGCTTCTTTTTTTTTTTAAATTAAAACAATTTTTTTCTTTACTAATTAAGGTATTATATATGTGTCCTCATCCCCCCCCCCCCACCCCCCACCCCAGCAACTGACCCACTTCCCAGCTTTCTTTTTTTGAGGGGGAGAAGCAGGAAGAGAGAAACATCTACCTGTCATTCCACTTACTGATGCATTCATTGGTTGATTCCTGCATGTACACTGACTGGGTATTGAACCCACAACCCTGGTGCATCAGGATGATGGGCCAACCAACTGAGCTACCCGACCAGGGCTATTTCCAGCTTTCACATAAGCATTCTCACAATAACAAAGGCTTTGACCTACAGCCTCATCTCTGTCTTTAAACCCATGTACAAGACTTGTATGAGCAGCAATTTATAAATGACCAAGTTTAATGTAGAATGATTACCACCAGTGGAGTGGAGGTAAGAACATGTCTCAGATTACACTGATACTACTAATTATTTCAAACACATTTGCATAGAGTGTAAGTTCTATCTGGCAAGAGGTCACACTCTATCAGCATAATTCAGGCTTCCTCTGAGGTTGGTGGAGGTGAACTTCTGTTTTGGAATGCTTTTTAGGAAGTGCTGCCTCACACCCATGGACAATACATGTCAGACTTCAAATCTCTGAAAGAAAGCTCAGACTGAAATAAATGCTGAAGGATTTTATATAAACTTATGGATTAGATACTCATGTCCAGTTAATATAGGAAACTTAGATATATCTGATTTTTGACATTAGCATGATATAGCATAATAATATCTTATGCACCAATTCAAAATACTGTGACAGATGGTCCAACTCAATATGGCAGTTCCTGTATCTTGGTATATTGGCAGAAGAACAAATTATATTAAGATTTCAATAGACTTAGGGCATTATTACAATAACAAATCATACACACACAGCACATATACACAAAACACATATGTACATCAATACATATACATACATACATGTATCATAGTGGGTTTTTGTCCAGCAAAAGCAAATATGACCAAAGACAATGCTTAGAAGAAGAAAAATAAAACATGGGCTATTTTGGGAAGATCCTCTGCCCTCCCATCCTTAGCTACAATTACTTTGATTCTCTCCCCTTCCCCAGTTTCAGAGCCCTGACCTTCATGCACTGTTATTTCCTGATCCAATGATGAGAGAACAGAGGCCACCGGGAGGGGAGGAGGAGGAAGTGGGAAGGAAGAGTGGAGAGTTAGATTATAAAAGTACAGGAGCTGGGGTGTTTCCTGTGTCCTTCTGGGCCCTGCCTCCTTTCGCTGAGGCCCAAATCCTCACCTTTGAAAAGAGGCTGAAGCATCCCAGGCGGCTCACAATGCAGTAAACTTCAGGGAGACGTTTTCCTTTGCCACCAGGCTTTTTGGAGAGAAATACAGGAAATCATGAGTGTTACCAACTTCAGGGAAGAAAAGAACCCAAAGATTTCTGAGTGCTATTGTCTGTCACATGTTTTCATGCACCATATCTTCGGACAACTCTTGTGCACACAGTAGGTGCTCAATATGACCTATGTATGTAATCATAAATAAGAGGCATAATTTGTTTACCCAAATCACTATAGTTTCTTGTAAGGAACTATATGTTTATTATAATAAACTTTTAAATGAACTGTATTTTATAATTCCAAAGGAGAAATAACTTCTGAAAATCCTTTTTGGAAACTGACTTTTAAGCTAATTTTCAAAAAACCCAAAATCAATCTCAGTACTTTAAATTAATTTTACCAACAAAAATTATGATCCTACTTAACTTTTTCAAGGATTACCCATACTTTTTAGTCAGTAATTAATTCAACAAATATTTACTGAAGACCTACTATGTGCCATGTATTACTTTTTTATTTTAAGAATGCTTTTATTGACTTTAGAGGGAGGAAGAGGGGGAGAGAGAGAGAAATGTCAATCGGCTGCCTACACCCCCCACTAACCTGGCCATGTGCCCTGATCAGGAATTGAACTGGTGACCTTTGTTGCATGGGACGATGCCCAACCAACTGAGCCACACTGCCCAGGGCCATGCATTATTCTTTTTTAAAATATATTTTTATTGATTTCAGAGAGTAAGGGAGAGAGAGAGATAGAAACATCAATGATGAGAATCGGTGACTGGATGCTTCCTGCACGCCCCCTACTTGAGATCCAGCTGCAACCCAGGCATGTGCCTTTGAACAGAAACAAATCCAGGACCCTTCAATTTATAGAATAACGCTCTATTCACTGAGTCAAACTGACTAGGCACATTATTCATTTAAAAAATAAATAATTTTTTATTTATTTTAGAGAGAGAAGAAGTGAGAGGGAGTAAGAGAAACAGTGATGTTAGAGAGAAACATCGATTGGTTATCTCCTACACGCATCCAGACTGAGGACTGAACCCACAACTTGGGCATGTGCCTTGATCAGGAACTGAATCCATAACCTTTAGGTGCAGGGGATGATGCTCAACCAACTGAGCCACACAAGCCGGGGTCATGCATTATTCTTGACTCTAAATTATATTAGCCCATTTCTAAGACTGAAATCATCTCAGTAGAAAATGATGTGTCACTGCTAAAGATTTTCAAGGGAATGGGTCTCAGAGGACAAGTTTTCAAATGTTTTAGCACAGTCAGTATATTGGGATAGTTTATGACTTTTTTTTTTAAGTTTAAATATATTTCATTGATTTTCTTAGAGAGAGGAAGGGAGAGGGATAGAAAGTCAGAAACATCGATGAGAGAGAAACAACGATCAGCTGCCTCTTGCACACCCCCTACTGGGGATGTGCCTGCAACCAAGGTACATGCCCTTGACCAGAATCGAACCTGAGACCTTTCAGTCTGCAGGCCTACGCTCTATCCACTGAGCCAAACCGGTTTCAGCTAGTTTATGACTTTTAAAGGCTCTGAAGGAGACACTTGATCAATTACCTGCCTCATGAACAATAAAACCAACCTTCTGTCCTTAGCCCCATTATGAACGTTCTCACTAAGGTCTATTTAGCATGTTTTTTTAGAAAGGACATTTGGTTTAAGAAGAGAAAGTCTTTTACTTGGTGGGGAAAACATTGGAGAAAATATTTTCTTTCCTAAGGAGACAGATACATTATTCCCGTCTGTCATTAAGATTCAGCCGAGTCCTCCCAATCTTCCTCTATATTCTTTTAAATATATCTTATTGGTTTTACAGAGAGGAAGTAAGAGGGATAGAGTTAGAAACATTGATGAGAGAGAAACATCGATCAGCTACCTCCTATAAGTCCCCTACCTGGGATCGAGCCTGCAACCAAAGTATGTTCCCTTGACCAGAATTGAACCCAGGACCCTTCAGTCCTCGGGCCAACGCTTTATCCACTGAGCCAAACTGGTTAGGGCTCTTCCTCCATGTTCTTAACTATCCTGATTAACCTGTCACACCACCTGTCCCTTCTCTCGTGGCACATGGTGAAACCTTCGGAAGCCAGTACTAGCTCTGTGTGACACTCTTGCTGACTGAGAAGCAAATGTACTAACCAGCAGTCTTCGGCAGTAACCGAACCTTCTGCCTCCGTCTTCTCCAGTTAAGACAAATGAGAATGTTTCACTGTGGTGGGGAAAACAAAAGTACATTATGAGGCAAAACAAAACAAAGACACACCATGGTGAGTGATGTAAACATTCTGATGGAGGCTGTCCTGCTGTCCATCTCTGGCTGGGACTCTGGTCACCTCTCGCTTTGGAGTCTGTCAGGGACAGGGAGATCTCAAGTGTCACTGTGTCCTCAGAGGATTTTTTTTTCACCCTGAGATCTCATATAATTCTATCACCTGAGCCATCCCAGGACACAAAACAGTCATTTATTGAGCACTGATTGTGGCTACTGCCTTCCATGAGCATGCACTGGTCTAGGGATGTGACTCAGTGAGGGAAAAGTTGACGAGTGATACAGTTCTGGGCCCCCTCAGAACTGCCCTGGGTTTCCAGGGGACTGTCTGTTCAGAGCTACCTCCAGGCTTGGACTGTCCTTAGAGGCTGCTGGGTCAACTCTGAAGAACACAGCAGCCCTCAAACATTTAGGACACACAACCTACTGAGTTTGGTCAGTTGCTAAACATCCGATAATAAAAATTTTGTACCTAGCTCCACAAAATTTTGGTTTGGCTCAGTGGATACAGCATCAGCCTGCGGACTGAAGGGTCACAGGTTCGATTCCAGTCAAGGGCATGTACCGTGGTTGTGGGCACATCCCCAGTAGGGAGTGTGCAGGAGGCAGCTGGTCAATGTTTCTCTCTCATTGATGTTTCTAACTCTCTATCCCTCTCTGTGAAAAAAATCAATAAAATATATTAAAAATATTTTTATACCTAGCCACATGGGCTGGAGCAGAAATGTGAACTAATCACAGTCTGAATAACAGCCAGAGGGCTACTGAAGAAATGCCTCAGTGGACCTGGGAAGGATGGGTGATGGGCAATGTTTCCCTAGACTAAGAATGACCTTATTGCCCTTCACAAAAGGGCATGAAATAAACAAACGTGCAGACTGAGCAGCCTGGGAACCTGCATACTTAGCAAGGTTATTGTTATCATCAGGAAAGTTTTAAAAACACTGATGATGGAAACCTTCAGCCCAGGCCCATAAAGATCACTTAATGGTAGGCCTGACTTATGGGATCTGCCATCTATGACCTCATCTCTAGTTCTCGCATGTCTTAGAAAAAAACAAAAACATATATATATATAATATATATATTATATATATATATTATATATACATATATATTTTACAGAGAGGAAGAGGGAGAAATAGAAACATCAATGATGAGAATCATTGGTTGGCTGCCTCCTGCAGGCCCCCTACTGGGGATCGAGTTGGCAACCTGGGCATGTGCCCTTGGCTGGAATCAAACCCAGGACCCTTTGGTCCAGAGACCAATGCTCTATCCACTGAGTCAAACCAGCTAGGGCTTGCCTTAGTCTTTGAGGGTGGGGAGGGGAGATGCCAGCACCTACCTAGTAAACTGCTGGACAGGAGTCCAATCCTTGGCATCGGGGAAACAGAACTGGGGGATGGCCTTCAGCTGGTTCTCAGCCTCCCTCATGAACTTGAAAGACCTTTCCAGCTGCAGGGCAAAGGATGAGAGAAGGTTGGAGAATAAACCATAGCATGGCAGAATGAGGCAGAGGTGTGGCAAGACCACATCTCCAACTTTCCCGCAGTCATGACCACCAGCTTAAAACCCCCTTCCCTGAAGGGTTTCCAGCTCATTCTGCTGAGGCCATTTCTCCCCTGGCCAGTTCTAACCATGGTCTTATGGGGGAAGTCAGGAGGAAAAACAACGTGCTTTAGAGAAATGTTTTCTATGCCTACCATTCTGTAATATAACTATTTTAATAAATAAGGAAAAACTGTCATAGCAATCCCTTCCAAATAGGAGTATGCAAGGCTGAGCCTCAAATCAAGTCTGGGCCCAGACAAAGCCGCCTGTCCTGCAAAGAAGTGTGTAACATTTCTCAGCAAATACATCCAGTCACATTACATCCTTCAGTGAACTCAACGCATTTCAGACTCCTTGAATGTCAGAATGAACCAGAAGCTTAATATACATCCTTCACAGTCTTCTTTCAGAGGTAAGAAATTAAGCCCTGAGATGTTAAGTCATCTGTTTATGATCACACAACTAGTATGGAACTGAGCTAGGAATAAATATGATCTTGCCCTGGCTGGTATAACTCAGTTGGTTGAGCGGAGTCCAATGCACCAAAAGGTCCCTGGTTTGATTCTGGGTCAGGTTGCAGACTCTACTGCCAGGAGGGGACATGCAGGAGGCAGCCAATTGATGTTTCTCTCTCTCCCTCTCCTTTCCTCTCTCTAAAATCAATAAAAATATTAAAAAATGATCTTAGTCTCTAGTTTGTCTTTCTCCAATTTATCTGACATCATAGACTAAGTGAGCATCATCTTATTTAAAAACAGAACAAATGAATAAAGTCTGACTTAGAGATTATATTTAAAGCCATGAGTTTGCTTATTTTGTGTATAAATAGGAATATACGCTTCTAATTTAAAAAAAATTTAGGTTAATCCTCACCCGAGGATATTTTTTCCATTAATTTCCAGAGAAAGTGGGAGAGGGAGGGAGGGAGGTAGGGAGGGAGCGAGGGAAAAAGAGAGAGAGAAGGAGAGACATTAATGTGAAAGAGACACACAGATTGGTTGCCCCCTGAATGTGCCTGGATTGGGGACAGGGTTTGAATCTATAACCCAGGTACATGCCCTTTACTGGGAATCAAACCCTCAACCCTGTGGCTCAGGCCAATGCCCTAATTACTGAGCCATGCCAGCTAGGGCCACATGAGCATATTTACAGGGAGTAGCACAATCAGATCCCTCTCACAAATACAGCCAATATCACAGATGGCTGGAAAATATCCCAGTCTCTGTAAACTGTCATAGAGAACTGCATGACAGCAACAACTTATGGAATATGACAATGATTCCTAGCATGCAAATATGAAGTATAAACCTTGAGTACAGTGACTATAGGAGTGGGACACAAAACTCAGGAAAATGAGTTAGAAAAGAGAAGAAGAAAGAAAGAGGAAGTGGTCCTTCTGACAGAGTGAGCGAGCGAAGGAAGAAGATATACCATAAGGTAGCCTGGCATGCAAAATACATGTAACATAAAAAATACAATTAAAGAAACACTGGCCATAAGACATATTTCCAGCAGAAAGAGGTGGTTAACTAGATTAGGGTGCCCACATAATGGAGCATTGTCTAATTTTAAAAATGATTTAGAATTTGCAATCCAGTCATGTGCCCTTGACCAGAATCGAACCCCAGACCCTTCAGTCTGCAGGCCATTGCTCTATCCATTGAGCCAATACACATTCAATTTGTATTGAATATGTTTATAAATAATCAGTGATTTACAAAATATGATTAAAAATGATACATGTACAGAATGAGACAAAGAATGTTCATAGTTGTGTGTACAAGAAACACAGAGTTTATTCCTATATTACTCTTCATTAATTATTGTATTATTTTCCATATGAACAACTATAATGGTAAACCTACTTTTGCCTCACCCTGTTTTGCAAGAAAATCATAATATGAGAAAAGACTAGAAGAAAACACAATAAATGTATTGCTCTCTATGGAATGAGATTATAGCTAACTTTTTATTTTCTGTTTAAAATGTTTTTATTGACTTTAGAGAGAGGAAGGGAAAAGGGAGAGAAAGAAACATGGATGTGAGCCGAAACCGGTTTGGTTCAGTGGATAGAGCGTCGGCCTGCGGACTGAAAGGTCCCGGGTTCGATTCCGGTCAAGGGCATGTACCGTGGCTGCGGGCACATCCCCAGCGGGGGGTGTGCAAGAGGCAGCTGATCGATGTTTCTCTCTCATCAATGTTTCTGACTTTCTATCCCTCTCCCTTCCTCTCTGTGAAAAAGCAATAAAATATAAAAAAAAAGAAAAAGAAAAAAAAAAAAAAAGAAACATGGATGTGAGAAACAGTGCTCTCTCCTGCAAACCCCTACTGGGGACTGAGCCCGAAACCTGGGCATATGTCCCAACCAGGAATCAAACCGTGACATTTTGGTGCTTGGGATGACACCCAACCAACTGAGCCACACTGGACAGGACCACTTGTTTCTTTACACATTTGCTGACTAATCTCTTAACAGTGACTATGCAATTTCCCACTCAAAAGAAGTTTCAATGTGGATGTCTAGCAATCTGGAGATTCCAGGTTGGAAACCAGCATTCAATAGCGACGGTGATTAATTCATTAACTAATTCATGAACTAATGCCTTTATTCCTGGAACACTGTTTAAGTACTGCCATATACAACTCCTTTGGCCCCAAGGAGTAAACAGGACAGTCCTTCCTCCCTTGGTGCTCGCTATGTGTGGTTCTCAGTGGTACTGTGAGTCAGTGATAATCAGCAGCCTCTCTTACCCAGGGGACATCGTCCCCAAACGTAGGCATGTCCATAGCATGGGAATTTCCACGGGATTGTCCCTAGAAGTCAGCAGGATGAAGGTGACTATGTGCCAGTTTAGAGGTACCTCTGGCTCACTTCATTTATGTAGTGTCCATCCTAAATTCCAAGAACAGGGCTTTACTGCAGCGCTGAACCACTGTGGTGCGACAGAAGGAAGGCTGGCCCAGAAAAGGAGGGGAGGGGCAGGTGGGACCTAGGCTTCACTTGGGTGGTGATGGCAAAGGAAGACCCTCAGGGGGCCAGGACACAGGCTCCCCTCCACCTGAACACCCTCAGCCTTGGGCCTGCATGAACCCTACAGGGAGAGTGTCACATGTTACCCGCTGAATCTTTTATATGCTTACCTTTAAAAAAAAATTTTTTTTTTATTGATTCCAAAAAGGCAGGCAGGGTGAGAGAGGGAGAGAAACATCAACAATGAGAATCATTGATTGGCTGCCATTGGCACCCCACACTGGGGATTGAGCCCACAACCCAGGCTTGTGCCCTGAGCTCCTGGTTCATAGTTCGATGCTCAACCACTGAGCCATGCTGGCTGGGCTGTATGCTTATCTTGTGCTCTCTCATCAAAGTGTAAATTCTTAAAGACAGAAAACACATTCTGCTCATCTCTGAAACCCCTGGAGCTGAATGCAATAGGGTTTCAGTAAATTCTGGTTGGACTGAAATAGAATGTGATGGAAACTCTTTAATACTGCTGTCAAAGACTAAGAATAATTTACACAGAATTGGCCATGCCATTTGAGGTTTTATTCAGGGCCATTTCATTTTAGGTGCCATAATTTAATACATGGGTAGAGCCCAAAACTCATAGCCATGAACCCTTTAGAATAGAATAGGATTCCTGTATGTATGCATATACAGAGTTGCATGGCACACATACAGATGTTTATTAGCATGGCAACAAATGTGACACTCCTTAGGGAGAGCTGTGTGGCTGGATGGGAAAGAGGCCTCTAGAATATGTTGGGAAATGTGGTTGGATAAGGAGACGAGGGGGGAGGGGGGCAAGATGGTATGGTTAGCACAGAGACCACAGGAATTTAGGATGTATTTTTGATCACACTCTGAGTCCTTGGATCTTGCCTCCCGTGACCAGCAGAAATTTCTCCCTGATATCCCTAATTAGGACCCAATGTTGAGATTCTGGACACTAAGTGATCCTCAGATTCCCAAACCTCCCTGAATCCATGAGTTCTGCGGTCCCCTGGCAGGCCGCAGAGGCTGAGCCCGCCCTGTACCTTCAGCGGGAACTGCTGGGTGAGCTCTGGCACGTAGGAGGCCCCTGCCTGCTTCTTATGCAATGACACGACTACAAAGTACTCGAAGAGCTGCCTCTCCTGGTGCTCGATCATCTCTCGGTCAAGTGATGAGTATCTTGGAGCCTGCTTCAGGCGGGACTTCACATTGACCAGGCGTCGGCTATGAGCTGGGGGAAAGGGGGAGGAAGAGTGCGGGAGGAAAGAGAGAGAGGGAGAGGGAGAGAGAAAGAGTCTGAAAATGACCCATTTTCCAATGTGCAATTGCACAGAGCTGCAATATGTTATGTAATTCCCAGCCCAAAGTACTTTTCTAATCCTAAAAAAAGTGTTTGCACATTTAACAAATTAGTACAAATTCTTTCTTTGGGATCCTTGCCAGAATTCTGGGAGAAGAACACCCTCTAGGCTGCCAGGCTAATTGGGGTGCAGGAACTTGGAATGTGGAGCTTCTGCGCCACCATGGATTTGTTGTCTGGATTGGGGCTGGGCCGGGAGCAATCCTTGCATTCCTCTGTCAGACTGGGTGGGGATACTGATTCATCCCCTCCCTCATTTCCCCCATCTTCCCAATTGTGGGGTATGACAAAATCCAAACCATAGAGCTTTTGGAGCTGGGAGCTTTGTAAACATCCCATGTGACTCAACCAAGAGAGACCTGACTAACCCAAGAACTCCCATCTGCCTTCACCATTCTGTGCTATGAAAATGAGCCTGCTTTATTCTAGGTGGGCTGTGTAGCAGCAGAATGTTAGAAGTGAATGAGGCAGGGCCACTGGGTGAACGGATCTCCCACGCCTTACAGCACAGCACTGGGCTACAGCTTTCTTTGACCTCTACCTGGGGTCTGAGAAATTGCAGAAAACTCATGAAAGCCTGACCTAAATCACCACATTTTGATCCATAGGGACTAATTATTTCAATGACTTCATGTGACAAATGAGGCGCTAGAGGCCCTGAGATCTTATGTGACTTCCTCCAGGTCATACAGACATTTGAACCGTAGGGCCAAAGCCCCAGGTGTCCAGAGACTCAGGCTAGCGGTGCTGTATCTCACTCAGGTGTGAAACACACCCATGACATAATGGAAAAGCATGGGAACAGTGGGGCCACGCAGGTGTAGCCACCCTGCATCTCTGGAGTGGAACAGGCCCATCCTAGTCATGTTGAGGACTGATCCCCCACGCCCACCCCACGCATCCTGTGACCACCCCTGTCCTGGCATGGCAACTGCTCTTCTCACCTTTCAGCTTCTCCTCGGTGTCACTGTCAGACTCACTGTTCTCATCTGTCACTAGACCGAAAAAAAAAGGAAGAAAGTTGCAAATGTGAGCTTTTCTGATGTAGAAAACTTTTAAAAAATATTTTATTAATTTCAGAAAGAAAGAGAGAGGAAGAGAGATAGAAAAAAAATCAATGATGTGAGAGAATCATTGATCAGCTGCTTCCTGCACACCCGCTTCTGGGGGTTGAGCCTGCAACCCAGGCATGTGCCCTTGACCAGAATTGAACCCAGGATCCTTCAGTCTGCAGGCCAAAACTCCATTCACTGAGCCAAACCAGCTAGGGCTGTAGGAAACTTTTTATATGTTATAGCACAAAGCCAAGATTTCTAGTTTAGAAGGGCTGTTTTCCTTTTGCCAATTTACTTATTTTCTAATTTAATAAATCTTTATTGTTCAGATTATTATAATTGTTCCTCTTTTTTCTCTCTACAGCTCCCCTCCACCCAGTTCCCACCCCACCCTCTGCCATTACCCCTCCCCCAGTCCTCATCCATAGGTGTAAGATTTTTGTCCAGTCTCTTCCCACACCCCCCACAAGCCTTTCCCACCCAAGAACTGTCAGTCCACTCCCATCTATATCCCTGATTATATTTATTCTGTTCATCAGATTTTTAAAATTCATTTGCCTTTTTAGATTCACTTGTTGATAGATACATATTTGTTGTTCATAATTTTTATCTTTACCTTTTTCTTCTTCTTCCTCTTCTTAAAGAATACCTTTCAGCATTTCATATAATACTGGTTTGGTGGTGAATTCCTTTAGCTTTTTCTTATCTGTGAAGGTCTTTATCTGCCCTTCAATTCTGAATGATAGCTTTGCTGGATAGAGTAATCTTGGTTGTAGATTCTTGCTATTCAACACTTTGAATATTTCTTGCCACTCCCGTCTGGCCTGCATCGTTTCTGTTGAGAAATCAGCTGACAGTCATATGGGTGCTCCCTTGTAGGTAACTAACTGTTTTTCTCTTGCTGCTTTTAATATTCTCCCTTTGCCTTTTGCTCTTGGTTTTTAATTATGATATGTCTTGGTGTGGTCCTCTTTGGATTCCTCTTGTTTGGGGTTCTCTGCACTTCCTGGCCTTGCAAGTCTATTTCTTTCACTAGGTGGGGGAAGTTTTTGGTCATTATTTCTTCAAATAGGTTTTTAGCATCTTGCTCTCTTTCTTCTTCTGGCACCCCCATAATTCTGCTGTTGGTATGCTTGAAGTTGTCCCAGAGGCTCCTTCATATTTTTGGATTCGTTTTGTTTTTTGCTTTTCCAGTTGGGTGTTTCTTGCTTCTTTGTATTACAAATCTTTGACTTGATTCTTGCAATCCTCTAGTCTGCTGTTAGATCTCTGTATAATATTTTTTATTTCAGTCAGTTTATGCTTAATTTCTAGTTGGTCCTTTTTCATTTCCTTGAGGGTCTCACTAAATTTATTGACCTTTTCTAGAAAGTTCTTGAAAAACCTTATAACTGCTGAAACCAGTTTGACTCAGTGGATAGAGCGTCAGCCTGTGGATTGAAGGGCCCTGGATTCGATTCTGGTCAAGGGCATGTACCTTGGTTGTGGGTACATCCCCAGTAGGGGGTGTGTGCAGATGGCGGCTGATCGATGTTTCTCTCATCAATGTTTCTAACTCTATCTCTCTCCATTTCTCTCTGTGAAAAGTCAATAAAAAATATATTTTAAAAAATCGATGTTTCTAACTCTCTATCCCTTTCTCTTCCTGTGAAAAATCAATAAAATATATTTAAAAAAGAAGAAAAACTTTATAACCATGGTTTTGAACTCTATATCCAGTTGTTTGCTTTCCTCCAATTCTTTCATTTGTGATCTGCTTCTTTGTCTCCGTATTTTGGCTGCTTCCCTGAGTTGGTAGAGTGGCTTTGTGTGCTGGGTGTCCTATTGGACCCAGAGGCTCAGCCTCCCCAGTTACCTGAGGTGGACACTCCTGGTGTACCCCTTTGTGGGCTGTGTGCACAGTCTTCTTGTAGTTAAGCCTTGGTTGTTGTTGGTATCACTGGGAGGAATTGACCTCCAGGCCAATTGGCTGTGAGGATCAGCTGGTAGAACTTCTGTGCTGGAGACACCCTTATGAGACAGGACTTGCAAAAGCCTCTATACTCAGCTTGGATGGGGCGGAGTCTCAGGGCAGAGCAGACAGCATTGGTTTCCCATCAGCCCTGCCCTATGAGGCCCCTGGGTCTCAGTGTCCCATGGTAATTGCTGCAAGTACCTCTGAGAGAAAGCTGCCCTGGAGTTCCGCCCGCTGCCAGACAGTCCAGTTTCTCCCCGAATGAGTCTGGGTCCCCAAAGTCTTGCCTGGAACTGGAGTTCAGTGCAGTCGGGAGCTTTTGTCTCCCTCCTGCTTGAGAAAGTCAGCTGCACACTCAGTTGCCTGCCCTCTTCGTGCACGCACCTTGGTACCTCTGCCTTCCGTGGTTCCTCTGAGTCTCAGTGTGCTTTTCTCTTTCCAGACTGTCCAGTTTCACCCCGTATGAGTCTGGGTTCCCAGAGTCTCTCCTGGAACTGGAGTTCAGCGCAATCGGGAGCTTTTGTCTTCCTCCCGCTTGAGAAAGCCAGCTGCGCACTCAGTCGCCAGTCCTCTCTGCACGTGTCTCTGTACCTCTGCCTCCTGCAGCTCCTCTGAGTCTCACTGTGCTTTTGTCTTTCCTTCTAGTTGTCGAATTTCCACTCAGCCATCCTTCCTGTGGTTCTGGATGATGTCCGTTTTGTCTTTTAGTTGTAGTTTTGAAATTATTGTGCGAGGCAGTTTAAGTGTTTACCTATGTTGCCATTTTGGTTTTTCCCTCCTTTTGTCTATTTAAATGTAATGGACAAATTATGTCTTTATCCAACAAAATGTATTTCCAAATTAATTTGGCCCTAGATTATATGGTACCTACATCAAATTACACATCATTTTACACAATGAGGTTGGAGCATGCTGTCCTGGCCTCACTGGATGGAAGGACAGGGGAAGAGGACCAGAGGACATGCCACCAATCTGAGCTCCTGACTGTTGGATTGTCCCGGGGACAAGGAGGACATTCACAAAACACCAGCTTGTTCTCTTGGTGATCCAACCTAAAGCAACGGAAATCCACTTCTAGGAAGAATCTGTTTCAGATCCTCTGGGGGAGGAGGGATGGTGATGGGGACGCTCCTACCTTTTCCTGAGTTGCTCTCGGTTGACTGGGACAGCCTCTTCACTCGTTTCTTTCCTCTTCGGGCCTCATAAATGGCATTGATTCGCAGTACCAGCTGCCAAACACCAAGAGAAGAAATGCCAGTGTTGGCAGCTTCCTCCCCATGTGCAGCTGGGATCCCTTCACTGCCCATTCTCTTCCAGAATGATGGAGGGCCAGGGAAAGGGGCAGGGAGGAGACATGTCCCACTGGCCCACTGGCGTCTTTTCGGCCAGACAGGAGCGTGGCTGTCAAGAACACTAAAGGAGGCTGCCATCCTCACTGATGTGTGAGCGGTGTTGTCTAAATATGCTAACACATCCAGCTGAGACACCAGGGAGGATGATTTCATTGGTTAATGGTGTGATGGCTGCTCCCTTAAATATTCCAGTATCACTGTGGTTTTGGGAAAAAAACTTTTGCCCCCAAAACAAAACAAGAAAGGAAGGGGAAGCAAGGGAAAAAAAAAAAAAAAAAAGCTCCCAGAAGGACCCCTTTTGTGGGAATCAGGCCAAAGCATGTCTGAATGGGAAGGGCACAGGGATTATGGGTGCTGAGTCCTCATCTCTGCACAGAGTGGTGCTAAGCTATGATTCAAGTTTTTATAAGATTTTGTGTGACGTGATGGTAAAATATGCTGATTTTTCTCTGGTTTGATGAGGCCTGTCAAAAGGCTATTTGACCAGTGCCTGTGTGCTGTTTAAATGGTGGTAATTTACTTTAATTTCAGGCAGTAAAGTAAGAGAAAATAAACTGGTGCAAATTAAACATGTGCATGAAAAAGGGAGCGCATACTAAACTGAAAAAGCTCAGGGGAGGCCTGCATGGAGGCCTTACAAACTCAGAGACTGAAAGTAACCACATCGGATACTCTGTACATAAAAATTTCTAACTAAAAGCAAGTCATGGCAACAGTCAGGTCCCAGACTGACAGGCATTGAGAAAGGTCAGCCTTTATCTTAAATAAGTTTGCCTATAATCTTTTTGCATCTAAGATAACATACCCTTGGAACGTCACAGTAAATCCTCCCTTCTTGGATCCCTCGGGACATAACCGTAGGCCAGAGCACCAGACCCAGTGCGGTCTCTGCAGTGAGTGCGGAGGAAGGAGCTCTGCTGTTTGAGGCCGTGAAAGAGGAAGATGTGGCCTTTTGAGGGCTGGGCACCAGAACACTGTCTGAATCACAAGAGTAGTTAAGGCCGGGAGGAGGACAGTGATGCGAAAGGCTACAGGGCCACAGGAATTATTATGACAAAGGCCCAGCCATCCCATCCTGCTGGCTTCATGGTGTCCACCTGGCTGTGATAACGCAGGTAGAAGAGGGCCCAGTACTGTCCTCCACTCAGACTTCTCTGTAGCCTTCTTTTGCAGGAATGGGGGCGGGGGGGGGGGGGACCCGGTGCATATCTGAACATGAAGATTGATGTAAGCCTTACCTTGGGTATCTTTCTCTTCTTCCTGCCATTTGGCAGGTCTCCAAGGTTAAAGAAAGTATCGTCGGGGCTGCTGGGGGTGGAAGGGGGGCTGATTCTGGAAGGGGACCCCATTCCATCCCGACTCAGCTTCCTAGTGTCCAGCAGTTTGAAGTTCCTCCTGTCTGAATTTTGCCGGAAAAAAGCAGGTTTGGACAATAACTGCTGTGAGGGGAAAGAAGAAAAGAAGGATAAGTAAATACAAAAGGGATGAACTGGGAGATCACTGCTGGTGCCAAAGACCATGAAACTGAGAAGGGGAACTGGTCTAGGTTCCCAGGGTCCATTGAACTTGTCTATAAGTGCTCATTCACACTTATCATCCAATTACGAAAAATTGATATGATAAATAACACAGATCTAATTCTCTTTTTAGACAGGTGGGAACTCACTTGGTTTAATCTCTTACTTAACAGATGAGGATTTCTGACAACCTAAGACACACAGCGTACAGGGCAATACACCTAAGCTGCCGCTGGCAAGCTGACTGCCTCTTAGATGAGAAATTTCACGTCTCTGGCCTCATTGTCTTATTTCTAAAAATGAGTTGCTTTAAGATTAAAAGCCAACCAAAAAACTTGGGCAACTCACAGAACTCATTTTTCTACTGCATACTACAAATAAATGAGAAGATTAACTATTCAAAAGAAAAATGGGCAAAAGAATGGGAAGTTTATAGAAAAGAAAATACAGTGATTCTTAGATATATGAAAAGGTTCTTAGTGTCACTCATAAGAGAAAAGAAAGTTAAAATGCCATTGTGGAATTAGTTTTCACTCAAAGATTAGCAAAGATAAAAAAAATTGATAACTCTCTTGGGGTGACTGGAAATTGGTACGACTCTGTGGAGGGCAATATAACAGTATCAACAAAGTCACATATGGACATACCCTTCACCCAGCAATTCCACCTCTAGGAATTTGTCCTACTGACATGCTCAGACTTGTATAAAGTTATATTGTAAAAGGAAAGTTATACTGTGCAAAGTCTATTGTATAATGTGCTATGATATGTAAACATAAAATACTGAAAACAACCTAAATGTCTATCAATGGAGGCTGATCAAATAAATTATTGTAGATCTATACAATGGAATACAATGCAGGTGTAAAAATCATAATGTACTGATATGGAAGATTATCTCTGGTATATATTGCTAAGCATAAAAAGCACAGTGCAAAGTGTAGACTAGTCAGTATAGTATGCTGGGATCTGTACGTGTTTTACAGAGCTATTCTGCTGGTATATGCACATTTCTACAAAGACTCACAGCAACTAACAGTGGTTTCTCTCGGGGAGAGAAATAGAGGATCCAGGAAGAGGTCTTTCATACTTAAATTCTGAACCACATGAATGTATTAATTATTCACTAAAGTAAGAAATACTAATAAAATAACTACTTTGACTACGTGTTCTCTAAAGGTACTTCCAAGACTCACATTTTATGAGACTATAAATACAGTTGCAAAGTCTCTTTTTTAAAATATATTAGGTAAGACACCTAGCAAAGGGCCTAATAAACAAGAGTTACTCAATATGTTCTTTCTTTTTCTTTCTCTTATGACACCTACTTTTTCATACTTCAATGTGCAAACTGCATTTTTTTAAAAAATATATTTTTATTGATTTTTTACAGAGCGGAAGGGAGAGGGATAGAAAGTCAGAAACATCGATGAGAGAGAGACATCGATCAGCTGCCTCTTGCACGCCCCCTACTGGGGATGTGCCCGCAGCCAAGGTACATGCCCTTGCCGGAATCGAACCCGGGACCTTTCAGTCCGCAGTCCGACGCTCTATCCACTGAGCCAAACCGGTCTCGGCGCAAACTGCATTTTTATTTAGTATGTAGTTTATGTTCTTTTGGAATCCCAATGTTTTTCTTATTAATTTGAATGAGCTCTCTACATAGATCAGATATTAACTATTTGTCAATTTTGCTGCAAGTGCATTTTTATTTATATTTTGAATATGTGGAATCTTTCACATAACATTTTTATATATGAAAATCTGTTTATCCTTTCCTTTGTGAGAGACCTAATCTTTACCTAGAACAAGCATGTCAAACTCAAAGGCTAACACAGGCCAAGTAAACAAGGTTTAAGTTGATGTGGGCTGCAAAAAAACAAAAGGTTCAATTTTCATAGAAACGTAGGTTTATTTCAATAGAGACATGCTGAAATAAATGAGTAATCATTAACATAAAATAATAGAGCATTTTAATAAAAATTAATATTTTTTCTTGAACATTAACTTACCAGACACTGAATAACTGCACAATGAGCGTAATGCAAATAAACCTGTTTCTCTTGCCCTAGCTGGTTTGGTTCAGTGGATAGAACATCGACCTCAGATTTGAAGGGTACCGGGTTCGATTCTGACCAAGGGCACATGCCCAGGTTGAGGGCTTGATCCCCAGTAGGGGGCGTGCAGGAGGTAGCCAATCAATAATTCCCTCTCATCATTGATGCTTCTATCTCTCCCTCTCCCTTCCTCTCTGAAATCAGTAAAAACGTATTTTTAAAAAACACAAAAAAACAAAGAAACCTATTTTTCTTGTTTTCCAAAAGTGAAATACTTCCTGTTGCACATACCAAACAAGTCAATACAAAACTAATGATGTGGCACTAGGCTGCTAAAATATTCGCTGCTAATATTAGTGGAAAGAAATGGTGCACCTGTGCATAAGGCATGAAAAGGAAATGAATACAACACGATTATAGTAATCAGTCATTATCGAACATTGTAGTTGTTATTAGTAATTATGTGCAATAGAGTATTGTAAAAATTAAGTTATGAAATTTTTATTAAAACATTTCTTACATAACATTATATTGGCTGGACTGCAAAAATATTCATTGTGGGCCCCATGCTGCCCATGGGCTGGGAGTTTGACATGCTTGACCTAGAAAATCTATTATCTTTTTGTAGATTTAATAAATAATTCAATTTTTTCTATATGGTCTTACTTTATTTTGAACATAATTTATTCAGTAATCTGTCTGTAATGAATTTTACTATATGTTAGTCTAAATGGATTTTTTCCCAACCTAACTTATCCCTATTTCATTAATAAATGAGTCTTTCTCTTAATATCATTTTATAAGCCCACATTTATCATATCTTGAACTCCACAGAATAGGCTTATTTTATTCCATTCATTTCTCGACTCTTGTTTCGTTTCAAATAGTGTGTAACAATAACTTCAGGACTTTTTCTTTCTAAAGGCTGCCAGGAATAAAGGCTCCTAGCCTTTCTAAGTGGCCTGCTGCAATGTTTTATCATGGGCCTACAGAGAGCATCAACTGCTGAGCACAGCAAGAGGCCACCTGGTTTGCTCATTATAAACATCTTAATAATGATGCAGCACAAGAACAAGAAATAATAACGAGCCTTTAAAAAAAATCCTTGCCTAAGGCTATCTTTTCATTGGTTTTAGAGAGAGGAAGGGAGAGGGAGAGACAGAAACATCGTTGTGAGAGAGAAACATCTATTGGTTGCCTCCTGTATGCACCCCAAATGGGGAGTGAACCCGCAACCTGGGTATGTGCCTTGCCTGGGTATCGAACCTGCGACCTTTCAGTGTACAGGATGACGTCCAAATCAACTGAGCTACATTAGCTAGGGCAATAATGAGCCTTCTTAAAGTCCAAATTCCATGAGCAATGAAATCCAAGGAAATGGCTCCAATTCTTTCACTGCATTGGAATCTTATATTGTTGGCAAAAAGCAGGTATCTGTTTTCATTAGAGATTTTAGATTATATAGTGTTTGTTCAGAGAACATCTGACCTATGAAAAGGTCTGAGAGGAAAACAAACAGAAAGGAATAAAAACTCGTCCCACAATTTTCTAAATGGTGTAAAAGACCTGGTGGAGCACTGTCAATCTGAGGACAGACATAGCGGTGAGGAAGAGCAAACCGACCAGTACAACAGTGAAGATATCAAACTGTCTGTGTGAGTGGGGATATAAAGCTTGGACTTTGCAAGGGTAAGCAAGTTTTTCCTCCCTACCCCCTGAATATAAGCTTACTTTTAAAAGAATATATATTGAAGGCATTATTCTATGCATTTAGCAACTATAAATAGTACTTATGGTGCAGGCAACTAGTCTAAATGGTTTACAACTATTAATTTGATTAATCTTCATAAATCCCCGGAGAGGAGTATACTGCTATTATTGCCATTTTACCAATGAAAAAACTAACACATGAAGATGAGATCATTTGCCCAAAGTCTCATGCTAACAAGAAGCCGAGGTGATTCTGAATGGAGGCAGTCAGCTCTAACTCCTTTGATCGGATGCTGCCTCTCAGTAGCTACCACTGAGTGTCGGTGTGGGCGGTCTAGGTAGGTAACCAGAAAATCCTAGTTAGTGATACGTTTTCCCCTTAGGTGTCAATACATAAAAAAGAATATCTCATATTAGCCTATGTTTCCCTTATTATAAACATCAATTGCCACCTTGTTCACTGTGCTGTGGAGGTGCGGGGTGGTGGGTCTCACAGAGTAGGAACTAGCACTGTGTGTGCAGGCATTAGCATTGCCCTTGGCTGCACGTATGCTCCTTTCTAGCGCATTTGTCCAAATGACCCTTTCCTTTCTACTGGGACAATCTAATTCGGTGAAAATCCCAGTGTAGAGTAATGACATTACATTAAAATGATGAAATATCATTCCGGACCTTTGTGTGACTGGTAGAGGAGGTCATCACAGAGGGAGAGACTGCTTCAGCAAGTTCTAAGGGTCCACGTGTAGCCCAGATGTGGCATGAATATTTGAGGAGGTAAATAGAGGGAGTGGAGAAGTCTGCAGCTGTCCCCAGTATGGGGGCACAAACCAGACACCCAGTGTAGGACAGCAGAGAAGGGAGTGTGGACAGAGTCCTGCCGATGACGTGCAATGGCCCCAACAGCCTACAGGTATCGGTGGCCATCGGACTTGTGCATTAGGAACTGTATTACTTTCTGCAAGAGAGCTGCCTCTGAACTTCCAAGTGCCCATCGACACGATGCCTACTTGCTGAGCTATTCTGGTTTCAGAGGACCCAGGTTTTTTTAGTCCAGCAGGAAGGGGAAGAAAAGAGCTAAACCTTTTTTTTTTCCCCCTACTTTAGGGAGCAGTTACAACAGAGATTACTTTCTAGCTCTTTAGAGATCAAGTTTGCTGATCCTGGACCATTTATATCAGGGGGTAGTAAGTAGGTTCTCCTAGGAGGGGAGCTTTTGTATGTAGGAGCTATGTGAAATTAGGTAGTAATGATATCCACGGATCAGTTATGAATGAAATTAGTTATTATTATTATTTTCTATGAAGAAAATTTAATGCCATGGGTAAGGAGTATGCATTCAGTCCTATAGGCAACAGGTTGAAATAATTATGTACATAAAGTTATATTATTTATATATACATAATTCCAAAGGTTCAAAAGGATATTTTGTAAAAAATGTCAGTCTTCTACCCTGACTACCAGGTACTCAGACACTCAGACAACTCCACAGAGGTACCCACTTACTCATTCTTAAGTATCCTTACAGAGGTCATGTACATGCAAAAACATATACAAGATTGATTATATATATATATATATATATATATATATATATATACACACACACTAGAGGCCCAGTGCATGAAATTCATGCACTTGGGGGAGGGTCTCTCAATCTGGCCTCTGCGCCCTCTTGCACCTCATGAGCCGTCAGTCCCACATCCTTAGTGCTGCCACAGAAGCAGAAGAGGCTCCCACCACCCCTCTGCCCTCTTCAGCCATGAGCGGCGCTCCCCCTACATTGAGCTTCTGCTCTCTGGTGATCAGTGCACATCATAGTGACCGGTTATTCTGCTGTTCATTTGATTGCATTTTAGTCTTTTATTATATGGGATATATATTCTTTCATTAAAAAATCCCCACAAATGGTGTCTTTCTATAGTTTAGAGTTTGTTTTATGACATTCTTCTTAAGATTCTATGGATATACACTATCTTATTTGCCTAGTTGGGGAGGTTTCTGAAACCAGAAGAAGCTAAAATGATACTTTAGGAAGCTCTATTGAACAGAAGGTTCCAGAATTAGAGGCAGGAAGTCCAGGAAGGCAGCTAATGTACATCTCAGAGACTGGCGGTGAGGGTGGCCTGGCATTCCAGTGGAATCCAGAGCTACAGGCTGCTCAAGATATGGTGCTGGGGACCCCTTACCCCCCAACACTTCCTTGAGGTATCATACCTTGGTGGATGTGTCAGAGATTGAAGAGGCGGAAGAACCAGGAAAATTCAAGACACATTTCTTTCCCAGGCAGCGACCATGTAAGTCAATGTCCTCATAAGGGTTTTCCTTCGTTGGCAGGTCTGTGGTCAAAGGCAATGGGTCAGGAACTGGGAACGCTGCAGAAGTTTTCCCTACCGGATCTACACAGCATCCAGGCCTCTCCCTGTGGAGATGTCTGATGTCTTGCTATCTATTTGTTCTTCTCTTGGTAACACCCCAATTGTCACTGGGGTAACTCCCCATCTCCCATTCTTAGATGTGTGAGATTAACTCCACTTCCATTTCAGGGCTTTAGCCAATCGGAGTTTCCAGAGTCCCTGTCTCAGTGACCAGTGCCAGGAAGGGCTCATACCCCAAGTCTAAGCCAATCACTCCATGGCATTCATGGGCTCTGAAGGTGAACAAGGGTCCTACACTGGTCTAGCTGGGGTGAGCTTCAGGATTTTTGCTGGACCTTTCAGGTTACAGACTCTCCCGCCAGGAAGCCAATGGCAGCCATCACGAGAACTTGGGAAACCTGCTGAGAATGGAGCTAATCTGAGAAATAATAAATGAGGAAGAAACCAGTTCTGCTCACATGAGCCAACAAACTCTGTTTGTTGTTTCCAGTGGGTTTTCTGTTCCTTGTAAGGAGAGCCTCCCTGTCAGGTGTACTCACTGCTAAGGAAAACCCAGGTTTCATTCCTGTTTTGGATTTGGGAAGCCTAATGGCAGGAACCCATCTCCAGCAACTTGGACACAGCAATTCTGGAATTCATTACATGCATATATGCGTATTATCTGCCTTCCCTGCCCCTTATATGTGATCACCTGTGGGTCTCTTCCCCCACACCTACTCCTATCCCCAAAATGCAGATGCTGGTCTGAGCTCACACCTCACTGAAACTGTGATCTTCCCTGAAGATAATTTAACTCACTGAATGTATTTAAAAATTTTAATAAGATTATATAGGTTTCAAGTGTATAATTCTATGATATGTCATCTGTATATTGCACTGTGTGCCCACCACCCACAGTCAAATCATCATTTGTCACCATATATTTGACCCCCTTTACCCTTTACTGCATCCCCACCTCCCTTTCCTCTGGTAACCGCCACACTGTTGTCTGTGTCGATGAATTTTTTCTGTCATGTTAGTTCATTTACTGCTTCAGTTTTAAATCCCACATGAGTGAAGTCATATAGTTCTTGACTTTTTTTTTGTCGGACTTATTTTGCTTAGCATTATATTCTCAGGATCCATTCATATTGCTGCAAATGACAGTATTTCAAATTTTCTTATGGCTGAGCTAACTCACCAAATTTAAATACATACAAACTCTTGTAAATCTGAACCTGATTTTGAAATCTGAGAGAATTCTTCAGAGCGAGGCTCAAGTTTCTTTTTAATAGCAGACATTCAATTTAGCCTGAATTTTTGATGCCTCATACTGCCATACTTCCACGATTTCAGAGAGAGTATGGTGGTCTTTAGTTTTCTTTCATTCAGTAATCCCTACATTACTGAGCATTTGTTATAAGCCAAGTATTTTGCATATCACTTTCTCCAGTCCTCAAACAACCCTGAAGGTAGCTATCATCATCCTTCGTATACAGGCGAGAGAACTGAAGCTCAGAGATGTTAAGTCACCAGCTCAGTGACATACAGCTAACAAATAGCAGAGCCAAGATTTGATCATGGATATTGAGGCTCCAATACTCCAGTGCAAATCATGCTGCGCTGCACTGCCTCCTTGGCTGTTCATCAGAGCCCTTCTTCTCCACCCAGCCCCCATGTTCTCTCCCATATTCCACTGTGGTCACTCTCCCACCCACCTATTTGTTGTCTTTCAATTGAGCACATGTATGAGAGAAGGGGAGAGAGAGAGAGAGAGAGAGAGAGAGAGAGAGAGAGAGAGAGAGAGAGAGAGAGAGAGAGAGAAAGAAAGAGAGTTTTAAGCACCCAGCCCCATTTGTTCTCTCCCTTTTGCAGACACACTCATACCCATATACAGACATTTTGGCCTCTTACCTAGAATGTCTTCATAGACGTTCTCCTCTGATAAAGTGCATGTGAGCCCCAGCTTAGTCTGTGCATACCAGTCGACCCTGCTGTTCTCAGAGGAAGACTGCAGTAAATCTTCAAACTCATAGGACTTTCTGGGTTGTAGCAGATGTGAGGGGGAAAAAAAAACAACCCCAAGATCTTGAATTAAATTAGGCTGGTTCAGAGAATATGTACCGAATTTTTTTTTTCTTGTAAAAATTTCTATTACTGAAATCAACTCTGATGTTTGTAAAACAGGTGTGAAAATCTTCAAATATGAGATGTGTTTTGTTTTTTTTAATCCTCACCTGAAGATATTTTTCCATTGATTTTTTTAAAAAAGATAATTGGAGGAGAGTCAGAGAGAGAGAGAGAGAAACACATTGATTGGCTGCCTCCCACATGTGCCCTGGCCCTGGTGGGTGGAGCTCACGACTGAGAAGTGTGCCCGTGACCAGCACCCAGGACCTTCAGTCCGAGGTCCAATGCATACCCATCGAGCCAAATCACCTAGGGCCGATGTGGCTTTGACTTGAAAGAATGTGTATACTATTATGCCAAGTAAAGATATCAAAGTATATATCTTAAATACAGTCCCAACTTTGTAACCAAACATACACAAAGAAAATAAAAAGAAGAAAGTAAAATACACAGCTGCTATCTCAGGACTGAGGGATGGCTCCTGGCTTCTCTTCATTTTTACTTTTCTCTGGACTTTTTAAATGGCCCACAATGTTTACAGAGCACACGTATTAATAATTAGAAAGGAGCAATGATGGCCAGTTCAGAGTGGGCCAGGGGCGGCCCAGGCACCTCCCCCCACCCTTGTGGGTAGTATCAGAATGAAACTCCGAGGCCATGGACACTCCGCCCTGCCCCTCAGAGATCTGTGGAAACCTCATCGGGTCTCTGTGGCTTTCTACCACCCCTACCCCGACCCTGTGTCTACTGGGCAATCCTTGTTCTGATGGTGTTGATCAGAATCTTACACACACACACACACACACACACACACACACACACACAGAGCCACTCACCCTGAGTTCCTATGGTTTTTGTAACTTAATTGAACAATTGGGAGGTCATAAGGTGGGTCATATTGGGAAACATACAAAACATCGGTCACTTCACAGGTTCACTCCACCTCTCTCTTCTTCTTCTCTTCCCCCCTATCCTTATCCAAAGTAAGCCAGATCTTACTCTGTCTCTGGTTGGAGCAGAACAGCCCTGCCCACTCAGGCTCTGGAGTCTCCCCTTCCACTTCCAAGCAGATTTGTCAGGAATTTCTGCTGAACACACTCAGGCTCCCTAGAATGGGACGTAAGTGAACATGCAGTCCCTCCAGCTGACCTTTGTCCTGGCCCTTCACTCCTCTCTGGATGGGGTCCAGATGGTCACAGCACTCCTATGAGAAAGCATGGCTCATCTCTCTTATTTTGTTCACACGGATGGGTCTAGCACAGTCTTCTAAACACGCTGCATGCGAAGTTGTAGCTAACTGCTTAGATATAGTGCTTTTGTTCCTTCAGTCCCACTTCCAGTCTCTCTCCGCCCCTTTGGGGAAGATGCCCCACTGGATGCAGAGCCAGGATGCTTCCTTTGTTCACAAGCCTTTTAACCTTGGACAAACACATAATTGGGCTGAAACTCAGTGTCCTGATTTGTAAAATAGTCACTACCTCATAGGATTGTCCAACATGTAGGAAGAAGAATGTTTGCAAAGTCCTTAGCACAATTACTATTACTGTTGTGGTGATATTCACTATTTATGCAGTGAATGTTTTACATTGAACATTTATAGTGTAGAAGGCAATGCACTTAGGGTTTGATAAATAAGGAGGGACTGCCCTAACTGGTTTGGCTCAGTGGACAGAGCATCAACCAGTGGACTCAAAGGTCACAGGTTTGATTCTGGTGAAGGGAACAGTAGGGGGTACACAAGAGGCAGCCAATTAATGATTCTCTTTCATCACTGATGTTTCTGTCTCTCTCTCTCTCTCCCTTTTTCTCTGAAATCAATACTAGTATAAAAATATATTAAAAAAATATGAAGAGGGACTAAAACAAAGTCCCTGCCTCAAAGAGCTTACCTTCTAGAGAGGAAGACAGCCCATGCACAAACAAAATATAAAATGTGCTATGTTCAATGATGGGAAAGAACAGGTTGCTACAAACGAGACTACCAATTTAGGCTGGGGATGCACAGAGAAGGCTTCGATGAGAAAGTCACTCCTGAAAGCTGAAACCTAGAGGATGAAAAGAGCTTGGTTGGGGAAAAGGGATTCAAGAAGAGGGAAGGGTATGTGTGAAGGTCCTACGGCTACAGAGAATTTGGTGCATCTATGGAAAGACAGCCATTCAGCAAGGCAGGCCTGCAGGGAATGAGAGAGGAGAGTACCGGAAATGAGATGGCAGAACCAGGCAGAGGCCATCTGCCTGCTTTCCAAACTTTGAGGATTTCTTGCATTTTCAATATTTCCTCTTTGCTCCTTTCTTCCTCTCTTTTTAAAAACATGCTCAGGTTTCCTCTATCTTGAAAAATCTTTCACTTGAGGCAATGACCCTGGTAGTTCTGCTATTTCTCACCTTCCTTGCCATCATTTCTAACTGGGGAAACAGAAGGAGGAGGGGTAGACTATTCTGTCTGTGTTAGCTTACTATAGTTCACTGGTTTGTTTGTTTTTTTCCTTTACCCTCTCAACCTGGCACCCCTATGTCTCCCTTTTCTGAAACTGTCCCCTAAAAATCTCTAGTGATTTGCTGGTAAAATCTAACCACTTCCTTGGTCCTTTAAAAAGAAAACTTTTTATTGATTTTTAGAGAGAGAGGAAGGGAGAGACAGAGAGAGAGAATCCAATCTGAGAGCAAAACATGGGCCAGGGCTCTTGGTCTTTGTTTTACATGACACCGCTTTTCTATACAAGACATCTCTCAGATTCGACAGTGTAAGGCAGCAGTAGTTACTGCGCCATGCATGCCAGGGGACTGTGTGTCAATTGTTGTGAATGGTCCTTGATGAGATAGGTACAGAAATTGAAAGTAAGCATTTAGAAACTTTTTTTTAAAAGAAAGGTTAACATTTTAAATATATTTTTTTTATTAATTTTTTACAGAGAGGAAGGGAGAGGGACAGAAAGTAAGAAATATCAATCAGCTGCCTCCTGCACACCCTCTACTGGGGATGCGCCCACAACCAAGGTACATGCCCCTGACCAGAATCGAACTTGGGACCTTTCAGTCCACAGGCCGATGCTCTATCCACTGAGCCAAACCAGTTTCGGCAGCATTTAGAAACTTTTAAAGCAATTTGACAGAATGCATTTTTTAAAAAGTAAGCCTTGTATATAGTATTACCTTTTTTTTTCATTTCATTTCACTGGTATCCTATAAATAAAGAGGGAATATGCTAATTGGCCTTCACACTGTCACAAAGATGGCGGCACCCACAGCCATTCAAGAGGGAATAGGGTAATTGACTGCCATGCCCTCAAAGATGGTGGCACCACAGCCACAAGGTGGCAGTGCCCAGCCCCTTTAGCCCTGCCACACGCCTGCCTCCAGAGTCCACCAATCCCCTCAGCCCCCCAGCTGCCCAGGACCAGCCTGAGGCATAGGCAGCTCAGCTGTCAGCTGCCCAGGGCTGCCTGAGGCTCAGGTAAACAGGGCCGGCCGAGGCTTGTGCGGCCAGCAGTGGCAGCAGCAGAGCTGTGATTGGGGCATCGCCTTCCCAATTGCTGGGTTGCCTCTCGCTCCTGAGGGCTCCCAGTCTGTGAGAGAGGGCAGGCCGGGCTGAAGGACATCCCATCCAGTGCATGAATTTTCATGCGCTGGGCCTCTAGTTTTATTATATTTTACAACAGTATTGTTTGGCAAAAGATTCCAAACACAAGCACAGGGGTCAGGGTGATTTGAGAAGGCTGATGCAATGCCTAGGCTGAGGCTACTTCTGCTCTCACACAACCCTTCCTGGACCTCTCTTTCTCTTTCGGGGCTATGGGCTTCCCAAGGCTTTTCCTCTTGAGGCTCTAAACTTTCATATATCCACATGTAAATTCATCACCCCTTATCTGCACCTCGTCCCCACTCCTTTATGAACTTGAATTTGTCACTTAGGGCAGGATAATCAAGAAGGGCCAAGCCAGAAACTTCCATGCTGGTGTCTATGTTCTTAAGTGAGGTCAGGAAACTAAAACTGCTATCCATGCACTGGGGTCCTGACTTATTAACAGAAGTTCATGAGCCCCATCTCCTTCTCCTTGAGGTGTCTAGCCTGGAGAGGAGGACTGAGCTCCAGAGCTCTAGCAGATGGGGTCTGGTGGTGGTGGTGGTGAAGGGGGAAGCAGGATTGTGCTGTTTTCTCTAGGAAGGGAATGGGCAGTGCTGTGAACCCACCTTGAACAATTCCTAGTCTGGGACACCAGGAGCCGAGTATGGCATTCACAGGGATCTGATTAGAGATGGAGTGGTGGTAGTCTGTGGCCAGAGCAAGGCAAAGCCACAACTCCTGGGTTCTCCTAGTGAACTCATCTACACTAATAATCTATACTAATAAAAGGGTAATATGATAATTAGAATGAATATCTTCCAGACAACCTTCCAGATGTCCTTCCAGACAAAGCCACGGTGGTGGGACTGAGGCAGAAGCAGTTAGGGGTGATCAGGCTGGCAGGGAAGGGCAGTTAGGGGGATCAGGCTGGCAGGGAAGGGCAGTTAGGGGGATCAGGCTGGCAGGGAAGAACAGTTAGGGGGATCAGGTTGGGAGGGGAGAGCAGTTAAGACGATCAGGCTGGCAGGGGAGAGCAGTTAGGGGGATCAGGCTGGCAGGGGAGAGCAGTTAGGGCGATCAGACAGGTGAGTAGTTAGGAGCCAGCAGTCCCAGATTGCAAGACTGGCAGTTGGACACCCCTTGAGGGGTCCCGGATTGGAGAGGGTGCAGGCTGGGCTGAGGGGGACCCCCCCCCACGTGCATGAATTTCATGCACCGGGCCTCTAGTCAGATTATATTAGCCAGAGTCCTCAGTATGTGCACTACCTAAATCTGCTAGAAAAGAGGCTAACTATTCAATGAGACCACAGACTCATCCATTCAACAACACCTATCGAGTACCAACTAAGTGATTTACTTGGATTAGCACATTCAGACTTCGCCATAACAGTGTGAGGAATTACTATTATTGTACACATTTCATATATGAGAAAACAGAGGCACAGAGAGGTAAGATAAATTTCTCAGTGTCACACAGCGAGAAAGTGGTGCACTGGGGAGTCTGGTTGGAGGCTCATGCTCTGAACAACATGGGCACTGAGCAGAGCATGTAAGTACAAGGCAATCCTTGAGAAGAGCTGCAACTGCAGTCCACAGATTAAAACAGGTTCAGTGTCCAGGGTATGAAGTTATGAACTTGAACTAATTTTCCATACAAAATTGCATTATACATTACTATGAATTACCCAGCAAGCTCCCTTTTTCCCTCATAATGTTAACTAAATTATGCTATGAAGAGAAGCTAGAACCTCATGGAAAAAAGAGGGGACATCCAGGGGTTGTTTCCCTGGGAGCTGGGCAGCTTCTACCATAATGTCAGGAAGCCCCACTCCTGAGAGCTAAGGGACAGAGTGACCACCACTCACAGGGAAAGCCTTGACTGTCTGGAATTTGAGCATAACCCTGAATAAGCTTGGTCTTTTGATTTCTGAAAGGGACTGCAGCTGTGCTTTCGAGAGCTCTATAATTGTTTTTACTTTTTAAAAATCTCAATTGAGTTACTATTTGTATAGATCAAATTTTAAAATGAAAAATTATAAAGTACCTATGAAGTAATACCTGAATAATTAAAGTGTTTTATTAACAATAAATGCCCTAACAAAACAGATGTTTGCATGCTCTAGGCTCTCCAAGTCCCAGCAGACAGCTCACTTACTTAGAGTATATGTAACACAACCTGTATTATTTGTTGGGGTTTATTGGGATGGGATTAGCCTGTATCCAAATGGCCACTATCAGATACCCTGGGTTTCCAAGCCATAGTATGGATGTTTTTTATGATGCTTCACAGTTCCAAGAACAATATCCTCCTACTAATGAAAGATTAATATGCAAACTGACCATCACACCAAGACAAAAGATTGCTGCCCCATGTGGTCAAAGATGGCTGCCCCCATGTGGACACAAGATGGCCGCCACAAGATGGCCAGTAGGGGAGGGCAGTTGTGGGAAGTTAGGAGTGACTAGGCCAGTAGAGGAGGGCAGTTGGGGGGGGGGGGACCAGGCCGGCAGGGGAGGGCAGTTGTGGGGAGGGCAGGGGAGGGCAGTTGTAGGTGATCAGGCCAGCAGGGAGGGCAGTTGTAGGTGATCAGGCCAGCAGGGAGGGCAGTTGGAGGTGATCAGGCCAGCAGGGAGGGCAGTTGGAGGGGACAAGGCTTGCAGGGGAGGACAGCTGGGGTGGGGACCAGGCCTACAGGAAAGGGCAGTTAGGGGAGACCAGGCCATCAGGGGAGGGCAGTTGGGGGGGACAAAGCTTGCAGGGGAGGACAGCTAGGGGGGACCAGGCCTGCAGGGGAGGGCAGTTGCGGGGGGGAACCAGGCCTGCAGGGGAGGGCAGTTGGGGGACGGAACTAGGCCTGCAGGGGAGGGCCAGCAGTCCTGAATTGCGAGAGAAATGTCCAACCACCTGTTTAGGCCCAATCCCACTGGGATCTAACTTAAATGGGTGGTTGAACATCCCTCAAGGGGTCCCAGATTGGAGAGGTCCCAGGCTGGGCTGAGGGACACCTCTCCTCCCTGCCCCCCCCCCCCATGAATTTTGTGCACCGGGCCTCTAGTGCTAATATAAGAGGTTAGCTATACTTTGCCTGTAATTTCCAATACATAAAAGGTACCACCAGTCTAAATAGCATTAGAAAAGAGCAATTTCTAAAAATTATAAACTTCCTAAAAAAACTGATTAGAAGATGCTTATTCACATTGCAAAACTCTCATTTAATTTGCAAAAAAAAAAAATTCATCACAAGATTTCTCTATTTCTGTATTAAAATGTTGGTTTTCAGGTAACTAAAGTCTATGCAAGAAGCCTGAAAGACAAATTTGATTCAAAAGCCATGGGGTATAAAACTCAAGGAGAAACCAAAAACCTTTACATGCCCAGTTTCTAGGGCCTGTGGGGAAGAGTTCCAGTTACAAAATCTGATTTATCACCCTCCTCTGTTGGTAACATATCTGTAAGCAATGACTTCACACAGCTCCTCCTAAGCACTGTTGCTGCAATTTGCATAGATGCCTCCAAGGACAGAGGGTCCATAGGTTCTGAAGCTCAGGTGGGTGATTAGGCTCCCGAAGAAGAAAAATATGTTTAGACAAACCATCCACCATTTAGCTAAGTCTTTTCTATAAGAATATTTTTAACTTGAAAAAAAATATTTTAATGCCTTTATTTACATATTAACTTTGAGAGAAAGGAAATTTCGAAAGGCTAATGATAGCCGTATCTAAACTGGCTTCACTGCTGTTTAAGTATTTCCACATTTGTTCACATCCAGCCCACATGTTTAATAAGCACCTTCCAAGGGGTGGGATGAGCTCATAGCTGGTGACACAAAGGCAAGAAGTCCCTGCCTTTGTGGTGCCCACAGCCTATTGTAAGGGTGCAACCTCTTCTCAGCCTGAGTTTGCTTCCTGGGCCCTCAAATTATCATATGATTTGTATAAGACTTAGTTTTAGAAATGCTAGAATGATTTCATTGGTCCACTGAAGTTTGCTAAAGTAGGTTATAATTTATGTAATATCCAAATTTCAACAACCAGTGCCAAATACTGTGATTTCAAGTAGTATTTTGAATGTTATTTGTGACTTTCTCATATCTTTATAAATGAAATCTATAATAATAAAATCGTAATATGCTAATTAGACCGGATGTCCTTCCAGACAGTCTTCCGGACAAAGCTGAGTCTGCAAGAGAAGCCTGGGTTTCAGGTGCCAGAGGGGAAGCCGGTGCTGGCAGCGGGGGAAGGAAGGCCCACTCATGTATGAATTTTGTGCATCGGACCTCTAGTACTAATATAAGAGTTCATCCCACACCTCCATTTGGATGACGCACAGGGATCTTAAAATTAACAGATCCAGAACTGAACTCATACCCTTATTTCCCACTCCCCACGAGGACCAGAGCCTCCTCCAGCAAAGGTCATTTAAGCAAAGGCTGTCACCCTCTCTCCTACTGCCCAGTTCTAAACTATTCACAAGAGTTCTACCTGCAAAGCACTCCTGGAGTCCACCCACTTCTCAGTCCCCACTGCAACTACCTCACAGGGTAACTCCAATACCACCTCTCAACTGGCCATCCTGTCACCAGTGACCTTTCTAGTCTCCATGCTGCTGTCTGGCAAGATCCTAAAAATGCAAATTAGATTGTGTCTCTCCCCTTCCTAAACTTTTCAAACGCTTCCTATTTGTCTTAGGCAACAGCCCAAATTCTTGCCTGGTCTACAGGACTCTACAGCAGGCTGGCTCCAGAGGACTACTCTAGGGTCATACTTCTCCTGACCGACTCTCTGGCCACACTGTGCAGTTCAGCTCCTCCAGAGACCTGCATGGAGTCTTTCTTGCCCCAGGACCTTCACCTATTTGTTCACTCAAACTAATTCCCATCCGCTGTCACCTTTCCCCAGGAACCTGAGGCTTCAGTCTGAGTGCTATCTCCCTTCCGATCTGGCCACTTCATGACAGGCTAAATACCACCCCCCCTCCACTTCCTTGCCCCCTGTCCTGCAACACACACACATTCCCATAGCACCATGGTTACATAACTAGTTGTGCATTTCCAACTATTACTAGTCTGTAAGTTTCATATGTGCAGAGTCTCATTCTATCTTGTTTTTTGCTGTATTCCCATGTCTAACACTACACTGGTTCACCTTAAATATTTGCTGGTTGAATAATTGAATGAGTATTTTTAAAGCTGGTTTTAACAGTTACATTTACTGCTTATAATTTAATCCTATTTTGGCAAACACAGGAAAAGCAACTGTATTCCTAGAGCTAATGTTAGCTGATTGTTTTGAACTCATTTTCTCCAGAGTTATTTTCGGCTGTTGGTTAAATAAGCTTAGATAGCCTGGGACCCAGCCACCACTTAAAACCCATAATATAATCGGCTAGAACCAGGGATGCCATGCTCTGATTCCCTCATTCACTTCCAGTTGCCACAGACTCCCTTCTTGCTGCCCAGGCATCTTTCCACACAGCCCACCACACCTCTGGGGAAGGGAGCGCATACCACCGCTGTCCAGAGTAGGGAGCTAGTGGGAGATTGCTTATGTCAGCTCTTGGCTTGCTCTGTTATCAGGTATTTCCCCATCAAGGAAATGACTACCCACATTTGGTTTCTACTTTTCTCTATCCTGAATCCAAAATAGAAGTGTCTAAGAAAAACCATCTCTATCCACCATTGTGTCTAAAATCCAACCATTTCCACATTCTGATGAGAACCAAGACAGGACAACCACTCTTCTAAGGTAGACTAACCACCACGTGCTCTACTCTCATCACTGTTTTCCAATGAACTACTATAGAAATAAATTTACAAAATTTATTGATTTTGTAGCTTCTCAGTACTTTTTGATTAATTTTGGTCTAAATCTCAAATTAATCAAACAATTTGTCACTTTGAAGCTGTTTTTTTTTTTATTTTAAATATATTTGTATTGATTTCAGAGAAAAAGGGAGAGGAAGACACAGAAACATCAATGAGAGAAAATCACTGATCGCCTGCCTCCTGCACACCCCACAGTGGGGATCGAGCCTGCAACCCAGGCATGTGTCCTCACCAGGGAATTGAACTGCGACCTCCTGACCTCCTGGTTCATAGGTCGATGCTCAACCACTGAGCCACTCCAGCTGGGCCCCTCTGAAGCTTTTAAACATTCAGTTTTTAGACACAGCAGTGAGAGTTACCTCATGGATGTCATGTTGACTAAGGCAGACTCATAATGACAGGGACAGGGCACAGCGTGGCTGGTAAGTGAACCTTAACCACTAAACTGATGGTAGCTCAGGGTTGCTGCCCAGCCAGAGCACTATGGAGATCCCTATCAGTCCCACAGAAGATGAAAATGAAGGAATCAATAACAGCCATAAAATGACTGAGGTTTCATGTCCTCCAAAAATTCTGAAAGTCTCATGTTAAGGTCCCAAGGAAAGGCTGAATCTATATAATGCCAAAACAGTCAGCCGACAAGTTGAAATTTCAGTCAATGTAGTTATTTGGTTGGATAATGACCTAAAAATCTCTGTCATATGATCAAATTAAACTAAAGCAAAAAAAAAAAAAAATCAATCTGAATTTAAGTTAAAATCTTTGGGGTAAATAGATACATGTGAATTCAGGATGCTGCTTATATTTAAAAAATAATAACTTTTCTTGTTTAATGTCAGCCTTAAGGCATTCCTGTCAAAGTTATTAAATGTATGCCATAAAACATACATAACCAAGTTAATGCTGCTATAGGAACCTTATCTTTGGAATTTCCTGACATTTCAGGGTTTCTCATTTTCCATTTTAGGACTGAAGGCATAAGGCCTTGCATTTAATTTCCTGGGGCTTTAGAGAAATGAAAAAAGAAAAGAGAAGAAAGGGAAAAAAGGAAGGAAGGAGACGAGGAGGAAGAAGAGATAAAAGAGGAAAGCGAAAAAAGGGAAAGGAAAAAAAAAACCACACATTTTCTCAAACTGAGTAGCTGAATTCATTGGTTTGGCTCTTGCTGAGGTGGACTAATTGGTCTATGAAAATAAGCTGAATACATTCTCTAATGCACACAGCCTGGCCGTGTAATTCTAAACCTTCATAACCTCAAAATCCTTAATCATTTCTTTCTTCGACCTTGGCTTGGCTTTCCTGCCTCAGGGTAGTAAGTCTGCAAAATGCAGAGCTGAGCCTTTTTTTTCTTCTTTCCTATTTCTTTTTAATTTTTTTTTTCTTTTAGAGATAGGACCACTATAAAGAGCACACTTTACTTTTTAAGAGCAGAAATGAACATCTTGCCCTAATCACCCTCATTGTACTATTTTAAACAAAATGAAAATTCCAAAGCCAAAATTCTTAAAACACAGCTGATGCAACCATATTCAAACTGGCCAAGAAAAATTTCATCTTTGGACTGTAACTAAGTAACTTTAGCTGGTTTGAAAGAAAATGCTGGAAGACCGAAAACAGCAGATGGTAGCTAAGAGAAAAATGATAATGGAAATAACTATTCACCAAGTTGATCTGTCTTCCCAAAGATGGCACAGATGAAAGACTCCAATTTCCCAGAATCCACCTGCCCCGGAGAGCGGGCCTCTTTGCAGAAACAGCCCGGGAAAGGGTGTGGGAGAGCTGCTGTTGGGAAGCACGGGTGGGGATGGAGTAGAAAGTCACCAGAGTATTTAGGGCCCTGGGCTTGGCACTTGTTTGGGAAAGAATGTAGGGTTGGAGATGGATTCAAACTTTCTCAAAACATAAAGAAGAAATTATCTAAATTCTTCTATAGATTTCACTGATACCAAAGCCTAATAAAGATAGTGTAATAAGTACCAAGTACAGGCCAGTCCCATTTATAGAATACTGAGACAAAGATCTTAAAATATTAACAAACAGAATTTAGCAGTACATTAAAAAATAATGAACCAAGACCAAATAAGAGTTCATCCCAAAAATCTAAGGGTGGGTTAGTATTAGATATAAATTCACTATTAATAGTCAAGGGAGAAGAACCATATGATTGTATAAAGCTGCTGAAGTGCAATTTTTAAAACTCTTAGCAAAATAAGAAATATAAATGAACATTACCTTGATAGCATAAAAACATACCTCAAACAAGAGTGTTTGAGAGTGGAATACTAGAAAGTTCACCATTAAAGTTAGGGATGAGATAAGCGTGCCTGTTTCTATCAACACTTATTTAGTTCTGCTGTGAAAGTATTAGCCAGGCTAATAAGGTAAGAGAAAGAATTTGGAGATATACATTTTTTTAAAAAGGGTAAAACAATAATTTTTTGCAGATAATTCTATATAATAAGAGAGGAATATGCTAATTATCCATTATGCCTTGAGGCATAATGACCAACAGCCTAATGACTGGATCACAGATCTGCAGGAGGATGGGGCAACAAGTGGGCAGCGGAGAGCTACAGGAGGGAGGAAGCGACTTACTGATGCACAGATTCGTGCGCAGGGCTACCAGTATGATTATATACATAGAAAGTCTAAGAGAATCAACTGACAAACTATTAGAAACAATAAAAAAAATTTTAAGGTATCTTTTAAAAGAGTAATATACAGCCCTGGCCAGTTTGGCTCAGTGGATAGAGCATCGGCCTTTGAACTGAAGGGTCCTGGGTTTGATTCTGGCCAGGGGCACATGCCTGGGTTGTGGGTTCCATCCACAGTGGGGGGCATGTGGGAGGTGGCTGATCAATGGTTCTCTCTCATCATTGATGTTTCTCTCTCTCTCCCTCTCCCTTCCTCTCTGAAATCAATAATGAAATATATTTTAAAAATAAAATTAAAATAAAAGAGTAATATACAAAATAAATCATTTTCTTAAATATGAAACTTATATAATGAGAAAAAAGATTATATTAACAATGGCAACAAGAAGATAAAATGCTTAGGAATAAACTTAGCAAATATTAAGAATCACAATTAAAAACTAATTATATTATTGTCAAGTGGGTACTAAACTTACCAGGGTGGTCACCTCATAAGTTATAAAAATGTCTAATCACTATGTTGCACACCTGAAACTAACATAATATTGTATGTCCACTGTAATTTAATTTTTTAATTTTTAAAATAAAAAAATAACATTTTGTGTGAAATTTGATAGTGCTATATAGAACATTTATAAAAATAGATGCAAGAATAATTAAGACATTTTTTAAAAAGGAGAATAAGAAAATAAAAGCGATCTATAATTATTAAAAGGGAGACCAAATGACCATTTTATTCATATGACATGATAGAATACAAAGAATGTCCAGGAGAACCAGCTGACTCATTATCAGCAACAATAAAAAATTTCTGTAAGCTCTACTAGATATTAAAATATATTAATATCTTAATTAAAATTTTTGGTATTGGAAAAGAAACAGATATCTGATTAAAAAAAGAAAGAGCCACTGGGGGGTGGGGAAGGCTGGGGGGAGGATAAGGGGGAGGGGGAAAGGAAAACATGTACTACTATTATACTGCAAAAAATCAATTAAAAAAAATTTGTGATTTAATGAATAAAAGGAAAAAAAAAAAAAAAAAAAAGAAAGAGCCAGAAAACAGTAACAGCTAACATTTATTGAACCTTTACTATATCCCAGGCTTTTTAAAAATGTTTTACACATATTTAATTCTTTAGAACTTATGAAGTGGTTATTATAATTATCACCATTTTACTTATTTGTTAATATTATTATTATTATTATTATCATTATTTTTTGTTAATCCTCACTGGAGGATATTTTTCCATTGATTTTTAGGGAGAGTGTAAGAGAAAGGGAAAGAGAGAAAAACATCGATGTGAGAGAAACACATGGATTGCCTCCTGCGTGAGCCCTGACCAGAGCCCAGGCCGGTGAGGAGCCTGCAACCAAGGTATGTGCCCTTGACTGGAATTGAACCCGGGACTCTTTGGTCCACAGGCCAATGCTCTAACTGCTGAGCCAAACTGGCTAGAGCTAATTATCACCATTTTAAGTAAAATGAGGCCAAGACAAATTTAGTAGCTTGTCCAATGTCACACAGCTAACAAGGGGCAGAAGTAGAAGTACTGTGGCGCTAGAGTCTTCTCTGATGCTACATACTGCTCATCACAGCATTAAACTGGAAACAACCCAAGTGTCCATCAGCAGGGGAACAGCTAAATAAAAAATTATCTATCCACATGATGTAAAGAATGTGGTAGTTTTAGAAAAGTGGAAGAAAAAAAAAGGAAGGTGGTAAGATGGAAAGATCTCAATGATATTGTATGTAAAAAAGAGTATAGAAAGGAGGATATATAGCATGCTTTCACTTTTAAAAGACATAATTTTTAATATACTGTAAATTTATATAAAATTCTAGAATATACAAACCCTTTCTCTAGAAGAAAACATAAGAAATTATGTTTTAGAAAAAAAGAAAAAAAATTACATTTTGGGGGGTGGGAGCGGCTGGGGAGAAATCAATAGGGGAGAAAGGAGACATATGTAATACTTTCAACAATAAAGAATTTAAATTAAAAAAAATTATGTTTTGGCAGCCAAAAGAATTCTTCCTGACAGACCATGTTGAGTGGGGAAGTGACATGGTCTAATCTATATTTCTAGATAATTTCATCTAGCTGCTGAGAAAGAAATATACTGGGGTAGTGGTGGGTCCAAGATGATTAAAGTGGTAGCAGTAGCCGAGACCGCTTTGGCTCAGTGGATAGTGTGTCAGACTGTGGACTGAAGGGTCCCGGGTTCGATACCTTGGCACATCTCCAGTGGGGGGCGTGCAAGAGGCAGCTGATCGATGTCTCTCTCTCATCGATGTTTCTGACTTTCTGTCCCTCTCCCTTCTGCTCTGTAAAAAATCAATAAAATATATTAAAAAAAATAAAGTGGCAGTAGTAGACAAGGTGTAATCAAATTCAAGATAACATTTAAAAATAGAACCAAAGGACTTGCTGATGAATTAGATGGGGGTATGTGAAAAAGAGAGGATTCAGAGATGGCCCCTAGGTTTCTGGCCTAAGCAAAATGAAGGATAGTACTATTTAATAAAACGGGAATTACTTTGAGAGGAGGTGGTTTGCCATGGCCTGGACTGAGAATTTAGGTTTGGACATATTAAGTCCAAACTATTAGCTTAACCAAATGGAGACCCAAGCAGGAGATGACTAATCTAATCTGAAGCTGGATGAGAGAGTTGGGGCTAGAGATACATAGTTGGGAGTCATAAGCATGTGACCGACATTTAAAGCCATGAGAGTGGATGAGATCATTTAGGGAGTGAGTGTAGATGGACAGAAGTTCCTGTTCTGATCCCAGGATGAGATATGGATGCATTGCTGGTGGTGGGGAGGAGGTAGGGTCGGGATGTTCTGACACTTATGAAAAGGAACAGCAAGTGAAGTAGGTCTACCAGGAAAATGGGTGGCCTAGAAGCCAAGTGAATACAGTGTTTCAAGATGTAGCACCTTAGCTGTTCCTTAATTGCCAAGAGACTTGGTCAGTGACAAGAAGAGAGAACTAGAGATTGGATGTAGCAAGATGGAGGCTGTTTGGGGCCTTGGTCAAGAGCAGTCTCAGGATAAGTGGCAAAAGTCCAACTGCAGTGGATCAAGGAAAAAACAGGAGGTGAAGAAGTAATGACTATAAGTACGGACAAGTGTCTGAGGAGTTCTGCTCTAAAGATGGTTTCCACTTTAGTGGGTATTGAAAGGGCAGAGCGGGACTGCAAAGAACAATTTAGACAGCTGCCATTTTGGACTGTGTGACTTGGCAGCCACCATGTAGACCGCATGATGTATAAACTTACCTGGGGGCTGTCATCTTGAAATCACAAAGACCAACCCCTCCCTTTGAATTAGCCAATCGCGAAAGACTGTGCGCTTGAGCTCCAATCAAGAGCAAAGGACAGGACAGGTCATGTGTGTTAGGGATTATTTGCATCACTAGCCCCAGCTTTCACCCAACCAATCGAAATCAGCCAACTCAGCAGTTCGAGTCTGGCCCCACCTCCCTATAAAATCATTATGTTTTGGATATTTCTCTCTTTTTCCCTTCCTGCTGCTGTGTCGGTGAAGGCAGAGAGCCAAGCCCGGGCTTGAATAAAGGCTCTTTTGCTTTTGCATCAGACTCAGTTCCCTGGTGGTCTTTGGGGATCATGAAATCTGGGCATAACAGTATCAACCAATGAACATATGTAGAGAGCGCCTGGGAAGGCACATGGGCATTCTTTAATTATCATCAGCTGAATCCAGCAGCGTTGGCAAAGCCACAACCTAGGAACACGCTTTGCCAAAAAGGCAGATGTGTTCTCAGCATTGACTCTTATCTTTGCCCAGGTGTGGGTTTTGATATGTAAATCCAGTCAAGCACCAGGAATGAATAGGACTCTGGCCCACTCAAGAATGCAAATAATTCCCTTTGTCTTGACTTTTGGTGAAACTTCCTGGCATGTGGGGGAATAAAATAAACCTGATGCATCAGCTCTGGTCACTATCTCTCCATCAGAAGAGGACAGCGGTCTACCCAGTCCCAGCTTTTTCCTTCTTATCTCTTTCTTTTATTTCTCAATCCCCAGTCCCTCTACGCAAAGAACCGGATCATCTCTCTTTCTGTGACCCTGCCATAAGAAATGGACTAGAAATTAAGTTTCAAAGCAGAGAATGTTTTATTTTCAAACATTCACATGCTTTATTACCTAATGTACTATTTTAACATTATAAAATATTCACAGTGTGTGCATCTATGTATAAATGAGGAACCTGAGGCTTTGAGAGGTTAAGTTCAAGGTCATAAAGAATGAACATGATGGGGCCAGGGTAGACCCAGGCAGTGTGTGTCTGGAGCCCAAACCAAGACAAAACATGAAAGGAAGAGCCAGGAAAGACTGAAAGTACCAAGAACTAGCAGGGATGGTAGTCGAAAATAGAGCACCAGTTAGCAGCAATTAGTAGATGCCAGGGATAAAACAAATGTTCATTGAATGCTTGTTTCCTCTCTGACTCACAAGTACTCATCACATCCAAAAGGTAAAAGAAAGACAAAACACATGCAGCAGTTATCACATGTCCACGTTCAGTCAATAAACTACCTCAAGTTATAAACAGTCTCGACTAACTACAAGATCCCTCAGGTTACTAACAACAAATAAGTAGGCTGAGCGGCAGCTGTGATGTGGCATAAACTCCTGGAGCAGACCGTCGCCGTCACCTACCTGTGGTCAGCACTGGGCTTCGGTCTCCCATTCCACTGTCTTCTGTTCACAGAGGAAGGTGGTGGAGAGGAGGGCAGGGGCGGGGGAGGAAGAGTGGGCAGAGGAGGCAGGTTCCTGCGATCTTTCCTGAAGCTGATGACTGGGGTCCCATCCTTGTCCCCTTCTCCATCGTGCATGAACGTTCTCCGGGGTTTGGGCAGGGGGTTGATGAAGTGTTTGGAGGAGGAGCCTCTGTACACGCTCTCCAGGCTCTGATCATAGGGTTTCCCGTAGGAGCCTCTCCATTCCTCCGCAGCCTCGGGGCTGGGCTGCCTGGCTTCCAGGTCCACGTGGTGGGACCTGGATTCTGAGCCACTTCCACATCCACGGTTCCCTGTTAGGCTGGGCCCCTCCTTGTCCGGCACACAATGTGGGGAATAACAAGTCCCTGGTAACTGGAGATCCAACCCTGCCACGCCATCCTTCAGAGCCTGCTCAAGTTTCTTGACCTGCACCAGCACAGAGAGGCTATCATTCTGAAAGCGCTGTTTGCTAAGCCTCAGCTCTAGGCCTTTGCCCATGCTCGGAGACAGCTCCCTGGCTGGCTGGCTTAGGTCTAGCCTCTGCTCTGCATTCTGTCCCACCACTTTCACTACCTCCTTATTCCTCTCATTCTCTTTGCTCTCTTTTTCCAGCCTCGTTCCATTCTCAGCTGCTGTGACCTGAGTCATCACACCATCATCACATCTCCTGTCCGTCACGCAGGATGTCAGGTAATCCTCTTGCCCATCTGCTTTCCTGCCAGGTGCAGGAGTGGGCAACTCCCTTTTCCCTTCCCATTCTGATATCTTGTCCTTTATGCTGAGGGATTTGTGCCCGGCCCTGCCTCGGGCAGGAGGGCAGAGGTTCTGAACACCACTGAGCTGCCTCCTGCCAGACTTGCTGGCTTCTTTAGCATTGAGACCTGAAGCTGGGTCACTGATGATCATATTTGAGTTGAACATGTTCTGCTGAAAACAGTCTACTCTTAACTTTAGCTTCAGGTTATTGAGGTTTTCCAACGGACTTCTTTGGAAGGGTGAGTCCTGATCAGTCTTTAGGAAAGGACTGGAGGACCTACAGGGCTGCCTTTGAGGATCTTCCCCAGCCTTTGGACCTTCTACCTGGACCCTGAACAAGAAAGATAAACACTGGGTGAAGACTCAGTAGCCACATTATTGTTCTTGGCTGGTCATAGAGATTTCTTAGAACTTAGATATAGTATATGCTGGCTGCAAATCACAAACATTGAAACTACCATCTAAAAAAAAAATCACATAATATTTTTCTTGGGGACGATACCATGGAGCTATTGGATTTGGAGTCCAGTAGACTTCAGTTTAAATCCTAATCCAACCACTGACCAGCTGTGTAACCTTGGGCAAGATGCTTAACTTCTCTAAATCTCAATGTCCTCATCTGTGAAATAGGAGTAATAGTGATAATAATACATATATAACAGGGTGACTGTAAACACTGAACTAGCCCACATAAAGTATCTAGCATGTCATGAATGTACAAGACATGGTGGTTACCATAATTATGAGCTTTTTTCTCCCTGATGAAAATAGGAGAAGCGAGTATATAATCTAAGTTTCCTCTGCTTCTATTTTCAATGGATGGGCCTTTGTAATAATTATTCACAATTAAAACAACGCCATGAGTTACAAAGTTTTTGCTAATCCTGGGCTTGATAAGTTGTCTTGATTTGAATCTGTGAAGACACAATGATCAGCTGCATTTGAATTAAACCTCCTTTAGAATGTGAGCTCTACTAGAGTGGTCTCTCCATGACGACAGGGATTGTTGTTTCATATTGAATTTGGTCTGGTTTGGCTACTGACACAAAACCCCAGCACCTAGAACAACACCTAGCAGAGTAGGAAGGCCAATAAATCTTTGCTGCATAAATGAGTGAATCAACAAGCAGATCTGGATCTCATGGGTGGTCTAGATCTGCACTGTCCAATATAGTGGCCACTAGCCATACATGGCTATCTAAATTTAAATTAAATTAATTAATTAATTAAATTAAATTAAATTAAATTCAGTTCCCCAGCTACACCTGCCATATGTTGAGGACTCAATAACCACATGTGGCTAATGGTTACTCTAATCGGATGGAGTAGAACATTCCCACCACTCCAGAAGGTGTTGGCCTAGAACATACATATGGGGATACATGCCTCCTAATGTGATCTTAGGAGATTAGTGTCATGAAGATGTTGAAAATTATGTTGAAGAAAACCAGAAAAACATTTCTAAGCTAGTCTAATGAGAATGGGATTATCTGTGCTTTGAAATGTGAAACTGTCTTCCACCAACACAGATCATGTCTGAACACAGCAACTTTAGATGTGTCAAGATTAGCAAACATGCATGGGCCTATTTTCATGGTGCATATTCTGTGAAACATAAATGAAGCTGTGTAGGAATTCTGGAATCCCACTAAGGTTTACATGAGAGATGAATTATTACCAACTTCACATACTCTATTTCTATTTAGCTTTCTATTCCAAAGACTAATGGTTATTTATGTAAAGACTTCTTCCTATGGAACAACAGCTTATAAGTTGTGTTGCTATTCTTGGTTGCTCAAAATAAATTAGAAACTTGTGAAATTGCAAACACATTTTCATGTTAAATACGGCTACCAAAGCAGAATTCCTTATTTAAATAAACAATTAGCATAAACAACAGAGTGCTTACAGAAAAGAAACACATTTTTAATTGTTCTGTTACCACTGAGGACATTGGCATGAATTCAGATTTTAGTCAAAATTGGAATCAAAATCATTTTGTTGATATTTTACTGAGAATTCCAAAGGCAAAAGTTAAAACCCTTGCTCTCATTAGAGCTAGAAGTGAGATGAAGAAATAGGACAGACACATAAAAACACAGTTCAGGTTAGTGCACGTTTAATGACAAATATATAATCACTAATATCACATATACTATTAAACAACACTGACAATTTTTTGATTTATTGATTTGAGAAATGGGGGAAGGAAGAGGGAGGGAGGGAAGGAGGATGAGACAGAGAGGGAGAGACAGAGAGGCAGAGAGACAGAGAGACAGAGACACTAATTTGTTGTTGCACTTATTTTTGCATTCATTGGTTGATTCTTTTAAAAAATATATATTTTATTAATTTTTTACAGAGAGGAAGGGAGAGGGATAGAGAGTCAGAAACGTCAATGAGAGAGAAACATCTATCAGCTGCCTCTTGCACACCTCGTACTGGGGATGGGCCCACAGCCAAGGTACATGCCCTTGACTGTAATCAAACCTGGGATCTTTCAGTCCGCAGGCTGACGCTCTATCCATTGAACCAAACCAGTTAGGGCCATTGGTTGATTCTTGTATGTCCCTGGACCAGAGATTGAACCCACAACCTTGGTGTATTGGGATGATGTTCCAACCAACTGAGCTATTTGGCTAGGACTCTGTAAAACAATAATGACAGTAGATAAATACATAGTTTTAGAGTAGGGGGGACCTAGGTTGGAATCTTGATTCCATTTTTTATTTTTCATTTTAAAGTAAGAACCCTATCTTCTTTTCTAGACTGGAACTTCAGGAGTACAGAGGTCTAATTTATCTCATTTGCTGTTCCCAGTACATAATCGGTAGTCATTAAATATTTATGAAATGAATGAATGAACGAGCCAGAGTACATACATTATAAATCTTGATATTAATAAGTGGCAACTAGTGTTATTTAAGTTATTGTCTGAAGTTCCAAACGTCTGGCATGACTTCACAATCACTGAGGCCCTATCGAAAAACTGAGAAAAGATGCCTTGCTGGAAGACCACGCTGAGTGACAAAGCTACAGCAACAGCAGCAAGGATGATGAAACAAAGGGCAAAGTGCCTTTTTCACATGGTTGCCGCACCCAAGAACTTCTCTAGTTCCTGTTTCCAGGAGTCTATAGCTCCAGGAAGGGGTTCTACAGCTGTGAAAAGCTCAGGGATTTCCAACTGCTTTGCAGAATGTGTGAGAGAGTATCAAAGGAAAACATCTGGGGAGAAAACAATCCTGCTGATATAAAATGGGTAAAGATGCTATGTAGACAGATGCAGCTGCAAAGATTCAGGGCTCACTGATATTTACAATACCTGTGCATTTCAGTAGTGAGAAAAATAAACCCATTGCCTGGAATGGCCCTGGGATCATCCTCTCAAAACACAGGGTGCTAGTCAGACCTTCCCTTGACAACTTTGATCTCAGGTTCTTAACAGAGTGCAGCGCATGGAGATGACTAACAGGAGGTTCATCACATGACTCAGAAAAGAACACCTCCTTAGTTCAAGGAAGTGGGGTTAGAGAACAGGGAAAGGCAATAGTGAAAGAAAGGACACTGAGAGTCTGGGCCAACTTCTTCACTCTTGGGGGAGAAAAGTTCTTACTTGTCAGCCAGCTTGCAGCTCAGGTTTTCAGTCTGGCTGTGGCTGCCTTTGGCTGGCCTGCTCACAGTCATCATGTCAGCACAGAGAGGAGCTCCAAGTTTCCTGGGGGAACAGAGATGCATACTCAGTGAGCCACGACAGCAAATCTAGTGTCCACACCCCAAACTATTTACCCCTGATGGATTCTTCCCAGGCGTGGAACGTGACAGGAATGCGCCACTCAGAATCCCTCACCAAGGAAGTGGGGGCAAGGGCATAGAATCCTGAGGTCCACCCAGATTCGACGCCATACCAAACTCACCTGTGTGTGTACATATATAAGAAAACATGTAGCCTTAGAAAGCACAACATAAGTACCAGTACAACTTGGCACCTTTTCAGGCTAGGAATTTGGGATGAGCTAAAAGCCCCCCAAAAGGAAAGAGTTGTTACTTTATTTGAAACAAGAAATAAACCACCCACCAAATTGTTAATACCCACACAGAGGTACTCTGCTCTTCTGCTGGCCCTGATGGTAGGCATAAACCCACACTGTCCAGCGGCTCCAAACCCAAGAGAGGAACTGCCTACCCACTAGGTCATTTGTCAGGTCTACGGAAAACTAGGAGATGGGCCTGGCAAACCCAGGCATCCCACTGAGCCTCTCAAACCTGAAAGATGACAAGGACCATTGGATACCAAGGCAGCAGCCTCAGTGAAGTAGCAGTTTTTAAAATATTATACTTGTGTATGTATATATGTATAAGTGTGTGTGTGTGTGTACTATGTACTAGAGGCCTGAGGAACAAAATTCGTGCATGCATAGGGTCCCTAGGCCTGGCCAGCAATCAGGGCCAATCTTGGGTGACCAGTGGGGCGATGGGTCGGGGGGAGCCCTGCTGGCACCTGTCTTAGCTGGCCTGGGACCTGCAGGCTGGGGGCAGCTCCGTGGAGCATCTGCCTCCTGTTGATCAATGCGTATCATAGGTACTGGTCATCACCAGTTGTTCAGCCTTTCAGTTGATTTGCATATTAGGCTTTTATTATATATATAATATATACATATATTTGTATATACAGTATAAATATACATATATATATACACATAGATTTCAGAGAGAAAGGGGGAGGGAGATAGAAACATTAATGATGAGAATCATTGATTGGCTGCCTCCTGCATGCCCCCCACTGGGGATTGACCCCCGAAACCTGGGCATGTGCCTTGACTGGAAATCAAACCGTGACCTCCTGGTTCATAGGTTGACACTCAACGACAGAATCATGTCCAGCTGGGCAGAAGTAGCAGTTTTATAATGCTCTGGTGCCTGACATCCAGATGAACTGAAATAGTTGATTAAGATGTATGATTTCTACAGCAACTCTCTACAGCAATCTGTGTTTCTCATCATGAGGATGAGTGGATACACCGGAGGATGTGGCTAGGAAGATGAGACCCACTGGAGAATGTCAAACATGTAAAGCATGAGTGTCACATGACCAGCCCTCTTGAGGGAGAGGTGGTAATGCTTGACTAGAAGTTCAAGGAGCCCTGAACCTCCAGGGAAACTCTTTCCCAACTCCTTACATTTCCAAGATTCCTAACCCTTCTCCCAAAATGGTTTACCTGCCAGGTGTCAGGGTGGCTGTCCATGGTCCTGGCACCGGCATCCTTTGCCCTCAAGAACTCAAAGCGTTAGGTTTCAAGACATGCATATAACTTTTGTGAAAATGAGAGGAAGGTCAGAGTGAGAAAGAGAAAAAGAAAAAGAGAATGAACAGGGGCAGCAAATTAAAGAGAGAGAGTGTGCTCACTTTGGCAGCACATACACTAAAAGGAGGAGGATAGGAACCAGTGTGTGTTTGGGAAGGAAATGGCACTTAGTTAGGCCTGCCCATGGAGCTCAGCTGTCCCCTTACCCAGCTACCCAGCACTCTGCATTGTGGGGTGGGTCAATGCTAAAAGCAAGCCTGGTTCTTTTTGCTGTTGTTAATCCTCACATAAGGATATTTTCCCCTTGTTTTTTTTTCCTTAGAAAGTGACACATCCATTGGTTTCCTTCTGCACAGTGCCTCAACCAGGGCCAGAGATTGAGCCTGCGCTTGAGGTACCTGCCCTTGACTGAAATCGAACCCACAAACCTTCAGTCTGAGGGCCAATGCTCCAACCCCTGAGCCAAACTGGCCAGGGCAAGCCCCGATCTTTAAAGAAGCTAGGCCCCAGGGCTCTCCCTTCTCATTATGGAGGAGAGCCCCGAAAGGCCTTTCAGGGACAGGAAGGAACTCATTGCCCTCTCACAATGCTCCGCAAAGCTTCTGGAACCTCTCCATCTGGCTGGGCTGACAGACACTGCTCTTCTGTCCAGCATCTGGCAGAGGGCCCATCAGAGGACAAGGATAGGGGCCACTCCCCACCACCCGCCCGCCTCGTGTCTGCACTGTCTCCATGCAGACCAAACCACTGCGATGCAGCCCCGTTTCATATGGGCGCCACTCACCCCGCCCATGCTCCTCTCTCAAGCTGGCCTCCTTCCCCTGGCACGATGCACAGGTGCCAGGACTGTGCGTGGGTCACATCAGTCCTGCAATCCAGCTCTCTCCCCAAGAAAACAGTCTCCCTATAATTCCCAAGAAGCCATGGCTTTTCTAAAAGGGACAAAGCCCACTATGTCTAATGCACAGAGAACCACATATGATGCACTTTGAGGTTAAAGATCAAGAAACACTTTACGGAACACTATATAACCTATATGAATGTTCATCCATTGTGCTGTACGGCTGAAACTAATACAAAATAGTGCCGAATGCAAACTGTAATCAAACCATAAAATAATGAAAAATAGAAACACTGAAACTACATGGTACTTAAGTCAACTTGCTTTCCATTGGCAGTAATAACTTCCGGTACTAAAAACCATGGTCTCAAGAGGAACAGTTGATACCATACTTTGAGAAGCAAGTTCAAGTGGGATTCAGGAGCTGAAACTCAGGGAACACAGAAGCCCATCCACTCAGATATCAGCCCACCAGCATTTCTGAATTCACAGAGGAATGGAAAATACTCCTCCCACAAAACTTTGACCCTTCCCTTTTTGTATGGGATATTAAAGTCATTAATTAGGTGACAAGCCTAGCTTAGTTAGTACTGTGTGACTTGAATTATGATAAACTTCAATATCACTTTATGGGTGTGAGATTGCAAGATGGATTGTTTCCCAACAATAACCTTCTTCCTTTAATTTTGTTTTTTTTTTCCTTCCTGTTAATTTTGAAACAATGCTATCAAAGTCACCGACAAAAAGTAGTTCAGATATTACTGCTTTAGAAATTGCTATAAAAACAATATGGACATGTTTAAGCCATGGAGGAGGAGACTGATTTTTCCCAAATCATAGAACAAAAACAGTGACTTAAATAAAAAGTGAAATCTGGAAATGTTGATCAACTGATGAGTGTTTTCTTTTTAAAATATGGTATATCCATAAATTGGAATATTATTTAACTATAAAAAGGAACCAATTACTATTTCATACCACAACATGGGTGACTTTGAAAATATAGTAAGTGAAAAAGTCAGACACAAAAAGCCATATATCATAGTAATCCCATTTACACTGAATGAAATATCCAGAATAGACAAACCCTAAATGCTAAATTTTATGGGAATTACATCTCAATTAAAAATACATTATAAATATATTCAATAAAAAATAAGAAATTTAGCTCTGGCTGGTGTGGGATAACAGAGTGTTGGCGTATAGACCAAAGAGTTGATAGTTTGATTCCTAGACACAGGCATACACCTGGACTGCAGGTTCAATCTCCAGCTCTGGTGAGGGCAGGTGCGAGAGGCAACCGATCATGTGTCTCTCTCACATCAATGTTTCTCTCTCTCTCTCTCTCTCTCTCTCTCTCTCTCTCTCTCCCTTCCTCCCTTCTAGTCTCATTGAAAAAAGCAATGAAAAAAAGCAATGGAAAGCCAAACCGGTTTGGCTCAGTGGATAGAGCGTTGGCCTGCGGACTGAAGGGTCCCAGGTTCAATTCCAGTCAAGGGCACATGCCTGAGTTGTGGGCTCGCAGGAGGCAGCCGATCAATGATTCTCTCATCATTGATATTCCTATCTCTCTTTCCCTTTCCCCTTCTCTCTGAAATCAATAAAAATATTTTTTAAAAAATAAAAATAAAATCTGGATGATTATATACTAATAAAATTAAATTTTAAATGGTTTTTATTTGCGTCGCAAGTAAAGCTACAAGCTGTTTAGCTTTAATGACTCAAATAACAGTTTATCAGCTTATAAAGAACAGGCAACAAAATTGAGAATAAACCATAAAAATTACAGAACAAAAAATAATTTTCTCAACAGAGCATCCTTGTTAGCAAGCATATCTAGAAGGTGCTTATTTTCAGAAAATATAGAGAACAACCAAAAAAAACATGCAATCACATAATTCAGCTCTTGCTGTGTCTAACTGTTCATTCAGTGAAGCCCACTCCTGAACCTTCTGATGCCTCATTTTTACCATCTTCTTCAAACAAATAGATTTAAAAGGGTAAATTTTACAGTATGTGAATTATATCTCAATAAAGCTGTTGTTATTTTATCATCGTCTTCAACAAATAAATTTTAAAAATTAAAATGAACTGCTATCTTTTTTTACATAATAGCTTTAATTTTTCAAATTTTGGAATATTTTAAAAAACAACCCAACTTTTTCACATTTGGAAGAAGATAGAGGACTCTGAGCAGGGGAGGAACGAGAAGCCAAAGGCTATGTGCTGCTCCAAAGCCACGCCCAGCGGACCTTGATTGGAGCAATAGCAGCCTGCACTCCTACACCAAATCCTTAAACCGCACCTGCACATAAACACCGCACACCACGACTGGACATGGGGTCCTCAGTGCCCCACACCAGGCAGACAGCAGCAGAGTGAGGGTAATGACTTTTCTGCTAACAACCACCAGTCTTCTTATTTCCAGGAGGGTGAAGAGGAAAAGGACAACTGGGTGGCCATCTCGCAATGAACAACAAACCACAGCGTGTAGATGGTTTTAGTGGGGTCAGCGCTCCCAAGTTACTGCTGGGTAACTATCAATGTTATCTCTCTGGTAAAACTTAGTGTGAATTTGTCATAAATCATGAAATTATTAAAGCTGTGAAATATGCTAATACTGACAAAAATGACTTAAAATCTGAATTCTTATAAATGTATTTCCTTTTATATAAAAAGTATACTTCTTTTTGTTTCTCTTGGGTACGTATAGCAGGTTACCAAACTATGTGAAATCAGGTTCTAACTTCTTTCCCCTCCCAAATATTTTATTTTATTTAAAAAAATATATTTTTATTGATTTCAGTGAGAAAGGGAGAGGGAGAGAGATAGAAACATCAAGGATGAGAGAGTACCATTGATCAGCTATCTCCTGAACCTCCCCCCCCCCCTACTGGGGATTGACCCTGCAACCCAGGCAAGTGCCATTGAATCCCCGGGCCCCTTCAGTCCACAGGCCGATGCTCTATCCACTGAGTCAAACCAGCTAGGGCCTTCCCAAATATTTTAACTTGTTCTTTCCTCTCTCTCTTCTTGGCTAGGCCAAAAACCACTTCTTGTTTCTAATCACTACTAAAGTCAATGTCAATGCTCCTATCATTGTTCTGATAAGGAAATTAAGGCTGGGGGGAGTTTAATTTCATACCACAACTCACGTTTGGCTCAGTGGTTGAGCATAAACCTATGAGCCAGGAGGTCACAGCTCAATTCCTAGTCAGGGCACATGCCCCTGGGTGTGGGCTCGATCCCCAGTAAAGGGGGGGGGGGGTTTCAGGAGGCCGCTGATCAATGATACTCTCTTATCCTTGATGTTTCTCTCTCTCTCTCTCTCTCTCTCTCTCTCTCTCTCTTAAATCAATAAAAACAACCCAGCTACACCAGATGGGCAATAAAAAAATAGTTTAAAAAATTAAAATCCTCTTCTGCAGAGATCACCCTTTCATTCCCATTCAGAGAAATCTATCCACATACCTTCTTGTCATCAATTTTCCAATCATGATTCTTCTAAATCCCTGACCACCAGCCAATCCTGAATTACGCATAAAAAATTACTGTAACTGAGGTCTGTTAGCAGAAAATAATCTCTGCAGTCTGTCCATACCAACCTGACATCCCTTATGTAAATTACCTTCCACAGAATAATTATAATCTACTAGAGGCCTGGTGCATGAAAATTCATGCACTGGAGGGGGGGTTCCTCAACTCAGCCTGCCCCCTCAGGGGGGAATCAGGGAAAGGCGACACCATCACACCTCTGCTGATGCCACTGCCGGCAGCGCAAGCCTTGGCAGGCCCTGGTTACCTGAACCTTGGGCAGCCATAGGCGACTGGGCAGCTGCCATTAGAGGCTTGTCTGTGCCATGGGCCCACTCTGGGTGGCTGGGAAGCCGACATCCAAGGTTTCCCTGTGCCTTGGACCAGCCCTGGGTGGCTGGGGAGCTGAGGGGACTAAGAGCCGCCATCTTGTGGCTGTGGGCACTGCCATCTTTGTGAGGGAGTGATGGTCAATTAGCATATTCCCTCTTTATTAGATAGGACTAGAAGCCTGGTGCACAAAATTCATGCACTGCGGGAGGAGGGTCCCTCAGCCTGGCTGTGCCTATCATAGTCCAGGACCCCTCAGGGGATGTAGCAGTGTGCCAAGTGGCAGGCAGCCAAGGAGCAGCCCCAATCAGGGCCGGGCGCCACTTGTGCTCATCCTGGCCTGCTGCACCTGCTGCTGCGGAATTGGGAGAAACCCCCACCATGGCTGTGCCTGCCAGCCATGAGCCCGGCTTCTGGCTGAGCGGCACTCCCCCTGTGGGAGTGCACTGACTATCAGGGGGCAGCTCCGGCTTTGAGTGTCTGCTCCTTGGTGGTCAGTGCACAACACAGCAACTGGTCATTCTGGTTGTTCCGCCGTAACAGTTGCTTAGGCTTTTATTATACAGGCTAGAGTCCCAGTGTATGAATTCATGCATAGGTAGGGTCCTTCTGCCTTGCCTGCAGGATCGGGCCAAAACCAGCTCTCTGATATCCCCCGAGAGGTCCCAGAATGTGAGAGGGCGTAGGCTAGGCCAAGGGACCCCACTGGTGCACATTCAGGCCCAAGGAGGGGTACGGGAGGTTGGCCAGTGGGGAGGGACCACAGGAGGGCTCCAGGATGTGTCCGGCCCATCTCGCTCAATCTTGATCAGTCGGACCCCAGCAGCAAACTAACCTACCAGAGTGTCTGCCCCCTGGTGGTCAGTGCATGTCACAGCAAGTGACTGAGTGACCTTAGCATATCATTAGCATACTAGAGGCCTGGTGCACAAAATTGGTGCACTGGGGAGGGTGTCCCTCAGCCTGTCCTGTGCCCTTTCACAGTCTGGGACCCCTGGGGGAGAGCCGGTAGTCAGACATCTCTCTCGCAATCCAGGATCCCTCTTGCAGTACGGGACCTCTTGCTCTTTACTGCTCACCCGTTCGCTGCTCCTTACTGCTAGGCCTGCTATTCCTTAGCACTGCTGTGGCGATGGGAGAGGCTCTCGCCACCACCACTGCGCTCACCAGCTGTGAGCCTGGCTTCTGGCTGAGCCGCAGTCCCCCTGTGGGAGTGCACTGACCACCAGGGGGCAGCTCCTGCATTGAGCGTTTGCCCGGTGGTAGCCAGTGGGTATCACAGCAATGAGTCGTTCCGCCATTCAGTCGATTTGCATATTTGGGTTTCATTATATAGGATTACGCTTTGATTGGTTGAACAGCCAACTGGTTGACCAGACACTTAGCATATTGGGCTTTTATTATATAGGACGGTATTGCTTGTGTTGATTTTGACCTGAATATACCTTCTCCTTATGGTAGCCATTGTTTCTCTGCCCCTCTGTCAGACAACGAAGCACAAATCACTGAATGAAAAGCAACCCTGGTTCTGTAAAGCTACGCTTCACTGATCTGCTGAATTTCTTTGGAGGCTCAAGCAACACATGAAAAAGCAGAATCTGTGAACACAACTCGGGTAGACTTTCGAAAATTTCTACCAAGATGCTACCAGGAGCATAACGACCTTAAATATGGTTTATTTTGAAATAACTGTAAGCTTGCGGAACAACTGAAAGAATAGTACAGAAAACTCATACACTTTTTATTTAAAATTTACCAACTTTTAACTCTCTCAAAGACTGTTTTTAAAAGTTCTTTTGGATAATTAGGGGGAAATGAGTGCTATCCAGCCACTAGAAGCCTTCATGCTCATGAACCTAAAAGAAAACAGAATCTTATAAAAGCAGTTAGCTGAAATAGGTAAGCATCCCCAGATCTAAAAGACAACTTAATCCTAACCTAATCCCATCCAGACCCACCCCCAGGACCTCCCAGGAGGTCAATGAATACTTTAAAACCAGACTGCTAACCTTGTGAAAATACCTAGGAAAACACTGAAAATTTTTTTTTAAAAATGGGGGCGAAGTGTGTGGGACAACTAGCCCTACCAGATGTGAAAAATACTATAAAGCCTGTAACATTAAAACTGCCACAAGAATAGATAACTAGGCCAGTGGAACAGAACAGAAAGTCTAGACATAGACTCAAGGACACATAGAACTTTATATATGATAAAGGTGACTTCTTAAATCACTAGGAAAAAGATGGACTTTCTAACAAATGGTGCTGGGATTCCTGAATAGCCCAAAGGTGTTCAAGTAAGAGCATGCTGAAAGTCTGATGTATCTGCAGCCCTGGTGAACTGAGGACGATCTGGGTCTTTCTCAGAGCCAGGAAACCAGCTGCAGGCAAGGACTAGTTTGTAGCCCTAAGGGCTTAAGAGCAGCCCTGGAAGGTTCTGACCAGTGCTCCTAAAGAGCTCCACCCACCCTCTGAACATGCTACGACTTGAAGAGTTTCAAAAGTCTGACTCCTGCCCTGGCTGGGTAGCTCATTGGTTGGAGTGGTACCTAACGCACCAAGGCTGCAGCTGGATCCTCAATCAGGGCACATGCAAGAATCAACCAGTGATGCACAAATAAGTGTAACAACAAATCGATGTTTCTCTCTCTCCCTCCTTTCTAACATAATTTTCCTTTTAAGTCTGATTCTTTTTCTAGAGCTTAGAATATACTTGAATAGCCCCTGATTTCCATATTGTATACATAATATAACACACATCTCACCAATTTCAAAATATAATTATTATTATCCTCCTTTGCCGGGTGAGAAGATCAAGGTTCAGCGACTTGCCCAGAATTACAGCATTTAAGTAAGTAGAATACGGAAGCCAGTTCTTATCTTTCTACTCCATATTTTATATTCTGACCCTCAAACCTTGTTTTCTGCTCTTTCAGTACCTTCAGCCAGAACCACCCTGGACCGACCCGTTCATAGGCCTGATGGGAGAATCTGCTACTCAGCGATGCCAGGACCCCAGGGGACAGTAACCTCGGAGTCTGACCCACAGGGGTCAGGCTCTTTGGGAGACGCTGACTTTCTTCTAAGGGCAGCAAGCAGGAAATAGCTTTCATTCATGACCTTTGGGAAGGTCAGAGTTAAGAAATTAACACTGTTGTGTTCTGTGATCCGTCAGGCGTTGCATCAAGCACTTGACAAACAATCATAGAAATAATCTTGCTCTCAAGAGAAATGAAAATGTGTCCACATGTGTTCTTCTACAGTAACATTCATAGCAGCATTATTCATAATGGCCATTAAGAAGTAATCCAAATGTCATCGACGGATGAATGGATAAACAACATGTGATGTATCCACACAACAGAGTATCACTCAGCCACAAAAAGAATGAAGTACTGATTGATACACACGACACCACATGTACGAACCTCAAAAAACACTATGCTATGTGAACAGAAGCGAGTCTGAAAGTCCACATACTGTACGAGTCCATTTATATAGAACGTCTACAGTAGGAAACTGTAGAGACAGAAGGTGGGTTATTGGTTGTTTAGGACAGAAAGGCATAGGGGTGCTTCTGGCTAAGAGGACGTGTTTTGCCCTGGCCGGCTTGGCTCAGTGGATGGAGCGCTCGCCTGCAGACTGAGGGGTTCGGGTTGGATTTCAGTCCAGGGCATGTACCTCAGTTAAAGGCTCAATCCCTCACCTGGTCAGGGAGCACGTGGGAGGCAACCAATCAATGTGTGTCTCTCTCATCCGTTTCTCTGTCCGTCTCTCCCCTCCCTTCCCTCTATAGACGTCGATGGGAAAATGTCCTCAGGTGAGGATGAACAACAACAAAAGCACAGGTTTCCTCTCTGGTGTGATGAAAGTGTTGTCAAACGGACTGGTGAGGGTGGCGCGGGTCTATGAATATGCTAAGAACTATCAAACTTCAAGTGGGTGAATTTTTATGGTATGTGAATGATACCTCCTCAAGAAAGCCATTAAGGACGGGAGCAAAGGGGAGGAGGAGAGAGTGAGGGAAACAGGGAAAGAAAAGAGGGAGGAGGGGAAGATAGGCGGGAAGGGAGGGTCCATCAAAGCACCTGGCACCAGGTGCTGGACACATCATCGGAAACCAACGCCATCTCACAGTCGAGGAGACTATTTGAGAACGGTATCGCGGACGTTTACACAGCCCCGTGGCCGCCCCACGCCCTGGTGTCAGTAGCCCCCCACGTCTGCCACTGCCTCTTTGTCCAAGCACTTAGCAAGCGGCTCGGGGGAGCAGGGCTCTTCCGAACACGGTGGTTAGGGCAACTGAGCACAAAACGCTTAAAACGTGTTTGAAAAGCAGACCACCGGCAGAAGATACGGCATGCCCATGCCGCGGCACAGCTTCCTTCCTCACAGGGAGCCCCTCTCTCTGCAGACGGCCCGGCCCGGCCCCCGCGGGGACCGCCCGAACTGCGCCGCCACAGCGGATGGGTCCCGGAGGCGGCCTAACTCGGGTCGGACCTATCAGAGGCCGGCCCACGGGGCCGGGAGGGAACCCAACCCGCCATTCCCACCCTGTGCGCCGAGTCCCCAGAGCGCGGCGATGGGGGAGAAGGCTGGGGTGGGAAGATGGCTGTGTCCCCCTGGATCAGCCCACTCCTAGGCCAGGCTGCGTTCCTGCCCGCGGTTCCACAGGGTACCTTCGTGCCCTTGTTTGCTTAAGCAACCAAAAGAACCCCCACGAACGCAGACTGTCGCCTTCGGTTTCTGTTAAGTTACCTTCCTCGAGCGAAAAAGGCACGCGACTGTGTGAGTTTGAAACGAGCCTCTGCATCCATACGGCCGAGGCTGAGCAAACTTCGGCTCCCGGGACGCCGCCCGCCGCTCAGCATTGCCCCCGGCTGGCGTGGGGGCCGGTGTGAGCTGGTCAGCTCCTCACCGTACTGGAGGGCGGGAGAGCAGCAGTCATCGGTCCCCTTGCCTCTCCAAGATGACCCTTCACAACACTGGGGCTGCTGGGAACATCTGAAGTCTTAGGGAGGCCGACGCCCTGAGACTTCACCTTTCCAAGGACCCTAACAGCAGCTGACAAGCATCTGCTGAACCCTTGGATGAAGGTAAATAGGACACTGCACGGGAAGGTGTGCACTTCCCCTTTTTCCCAATAAAATCCCACTAAAAACCTCTGGCCCTACTTGGCCAGTATGGCTCAGTGGTTGAGCCTTGACTTATGAATGATTTGGGGACATGCGGGGGTTGCAGGCTTGATTCCCAGTGGGGGGGCATTCAGGAGGCAGCCAATCAATGATTCTCTCTCATCATTGATGTTTTTATCCCTCTCCCTTCCTCTCTAAAATCAATAATATATATATTTATATAAAACAAACAAACAAAAAAACAAAACAACCCTCTGGCCTTATACTGGAATGGCCCAATAAGAGGTTAGTGTGGGTAAAAGAACAAACAAAAGGCATGCATGTCTTTTTCAGTTCTTATTTGGAATCTAGGATAGACAAGAAAGCAGAGCTCACATCTCTCCCCCACAAACACGGACACATTTGAATGAAAAGCATTTGCAAGAGGCTGCAGAGTCTGGACACCAGAAGGAAGAGCTGAGTTGACAGGATGAAAGGGATGAAGAAATGCTTTTCCCATCCCTCTGACTATTTATGGGAGTCATTTCCCTTCAGGAAATGCTGAGCCCCTTCTCCCAGGACCCCGTTGGCAACAACGCCTGCACTGGCTGACCCAGCCTTCCACATCCTCCTCCTGGCCTCAGAGCTCGCCCCTCCTGACCCAGCCGGTCACTGGGAACCCAGCCTGCAAATGACAGCGCTTCTTAGAGGCCCCGGTCTAGTGAGGAAATTCGGGGGGAGGAGATACATAACAAAGCTAGAAAAGCCCCTGGCATGGAGAAGCTCCGAGACAGGAGCAGAGAAGGCGACAGGGAAACTGCCAGGGCTAGAAATGGCAGTCTGGCCCGGGAGTGGTGTGGCTCACTTAGCCAGGGGTCACCTGCGTGGGGCGTGGCAAAGGCAGCAGCAGAACCCAAGGTTCCTGTCGCCCCATCCAGAGCTCATTTACCTCCTCCACACGCCTCTCCCTTCCCCAGGTGATTCGTGTTTCTCTGGAGAACCTGTGTCTACTGGTTACTATTTGGGATGAAGGTGGTTCTTTTCTTTTTGGTCAACCGAGGAGCCCACTTCTTCAGAAACCCAGAGATTTCTGGGGTTAGTGTTCTTTTTATTGTTGCTTTCTCTTTTTCTTTAAAAAATTTTTTTAGATCATTAATTTTAGAAGGGGGGAGGGAAAGAAAAACATCAATCTATTGTTTTACATATTTATGCATTCATTGGTTGCTTCTTGTATGTGCCCTGACCCAAAACCTTGGTGTATCTGGATGATGCTCTGTCTAACTGAGCTACTCAGCCAGCGATGGTTTTTTTTTTTTAAGAGAAATATTCTTTGTTATTAGGATGTAGATTTTTATGAAACAACAACCACAACAAAACATTTGCCCCAAAGCTTCCAGGTAATATTAGCCACAGGCTCTTACTGAATATTTTTTATACTCTTGTGAAAAAAATAAATATAGTGTTCAGAGCTTCTCTGCCCAGTACGAGAGAGGAAAACAATCTTAGTGTTAACAAGTTAAAGGAAACAAACTGGAGACTGAGGTAAGACAGAGAGAATCAAAAGAAGACACAGAGATTGAAAAGAAACTGAGAGAATGCTACTTAAACAGCCAGAGCCACAAAGAAGGTGGCACAAACTGAGCAAAGGGCTTATGCTAGGTCACAGTCAATGCCTCTTTGTTTGATGCAGCATCCTGGTGATCAACTTTTTTTGCAGCTGGAATGTACATAGTAAACTAGAGGCCCAGTGCACGAATTTGTGCATAGGTGGTTTCGACAGGCCCACCCCAATTGTGCCGATCAGGCTAGGTCGGCCGAGGGCAAATTTGTGGGCCAGCCCCACCCCCGATCGGAGTGTGGGGAGCTGATCATGGGTAGGTCTGGCCAGGGGGAGGGGCCATAGGCTGTTGGCCAGCTGGCCCCACCCCTGGTTGAATTCTGGGTTGCACTTCAGGTCAAGTGGACAATTTGCGTATTAGCCTTTTATTATATAGAATTATTACATAGGATGGCATACTGTGTCCAAGTGCATATTGTGGGCAAGAGAATGGCTAGAATGTCCCAACACTCCTAGTCTTCCGTGAATGAGAACTTTCTCAGCCCCATCTTTGGCTCATACTCTTTTCCCCAATTGTCTTTCTACCCCTTCCTTGTTATTTTCCCACCTCAAAATCTGGCTTAAGACCCAACTTGTCCATAAAACCTACTCTGGCCATCCCAAACTGAAGTTCTTGCCCCTCCCCTGAATTTCCCTAGCAGTTATTAATTTATCTACACTTGATTATCTAACTAAACATGCATGGCCTTGTATTATCTCTGTTATGAGTAGCAGCTTTGTTATTTATATGTTTTATTCATGGTTTCACATATTTATGTTTGGGACATCAAATTAAACTGCAATAATGAATGAATGGCTAACATTTACGAGCAATGACTCTTCTCTAGGCAAGATTCTACACAGACTGTTTCATTGAATCCTCACACCAGCCCGATTGTGGACTCCCCTTTAGAAATGGAAAGCCAAGGCCAGGCGGGGTTAACTTTCCCAAGGCCGCGTAGATGCTGAGTGAATCCAGGTTGTCAGACTCCTGTCATGTCTGATGCACAAACCAGGGCCTTGAGGACAGGGGACAGGCCTCCCCTCCTGAATACAGAGTAGCACTCAGTTAATTGTTATGATGGACTTTTATTCAAAGTACCCGGCCCCTATTACCTTTCCTCCCTGCTCTCCAGCCCCTCCCTGCCCACCTTGCACACCCTGGCACCAAGCACCACCTGACCATCCCCCTCTACTTCTGGCTGCCCTGTTGTAATTTATTTTTCCAAATTCAGAAGGCTTCCCTGATGTCCGTTTTAACCTGACCCTACCCAACAGTAATGCTGAGCAGGGGCCCCGGAGTGATCTGTCGGGGTCACTGAGCACCAAGGAGGCCCCGCTGGGCTTACCAGGGCTGCATGCTCCCAGCACCCAGGAACAGCACCTGCGGGGAGTGCACCTGCCGGCCCAGGTTTGTTTGCTTCCTGGCAGGACGGCTCTGGCTCCAGCTGCGCTGCCCCAAACTCACTTCCTCACTTCCCCTCCTCCTCTCTCCCTTTCTCCTTCCTGCCTTCCTCTTCCTTTCCTCCCCCTCAGACCCTTTCCCACCCTCTTTTGGCTTCTGTTCTCTTTCTTTCCATGAGCAGAGAGTTTCCAGCCTGGCTCCTGGCCAGCACATTTGGACAAAAGGCAGCAATCTTAGAGAGAGACGTCATCTCCCATCCCCTTTCCTGGGCCGGCACCATGGCTCCCTGAGCCCAGAGGGAAGGGGGCTGAGGCCGCTTGGGCCCCGATTCCAGCTCTGGGAAAGGGCTTGAAAGATGGCATACAGCAGGGGTTAAAAGCAAAGGGTTTGGGAGCAGACAGACTCAGGTCTGAATACCAGCTCTGCCACGTGACAGCTAAGGGACCAGGGGCAAGTTACTCTCTAACCCTCAGTTCTCTCCTCTGAAAAACAGTGATAATAGAACCTACTTTGAAAGCCTGTGGTAGGAACAAATGAGAGTCTCCCTGTAAAGCATTCAGCCCAGTGCCTGTCCCATGAAAAACACTCAGCACACGTCTTCTGTCCTTATAAAGTGAACTTAACTCTGCCAAATAATGATACAAGACCTTATTTGGATAAGTAATAATAATACCACCTCCTCAACTCATCTGTAAGGCTGCTTACTCAGCCTGAATGGTTTGCAAGTGTGAAAAAGCTGTAAAATGCTCTCAAACATATAATTGCTGCCCGGCTGGTATGGCTCAGTGGGTAAGCATCGACCTATGAATTGAGATCACAGTTCAATTCCCCAGGCAGGGCATATGCCTGGGTTTCAGGCTTGATCCCCAGTAGGGGGCATGCAGGAGGCAGCCAATCAGTGATTCCATCTCATCATTGATGTTTCTCTCTCTTCCTCTCTGAAATCAACAAAAAGTATTTTTTTTAAATGGCATAATTGTTGTTACAGTATAATCTGTAAAAATTGATTTTGAAATTGAGGGAGAGCTGACCCCCTTTCCTTTCATGGAAGCCAGGGCATACTCGTGCTCGGCCTCAAGGGCAGACGTGAATGTAAGGAAGAGTCCACTGATCAGCGCAGCCTGCTCATCCTGACTTCCCTCCCCTTCCACCCCGTTTTTAGGCTCCTGACAGGCTGAGGCATTTTTATTTGTTTACTATACATGCCTTGTGTTTTGTACTCAGAAGTTGTGCAATGCCTGGGAATGTGTTATTATTTGGCTAAGTTTTGAGATATGGGAAATGGTCTTTCCCCTATTTTAGTTAGCTAATCTGAGCTAGCATGGATGGATTTTAAATTAATAAGATAATCAACCACTGAATGCAATCCTCCATGTGAGGTATTGTTGGGAAATGTACAACTATTTGGTCCCTGCCCTAGAACTAGGGATACGAACTGTGGATGAGAAGAATTTTCTTTTTTATTGATTTTGGAGAGCAAGGGAGAGGAAAAGAGAAAAACATCAACAATGAGAGAGAATCATTGATCAACTGCCTCCTGCACACCCCACACTGGGGAATGAGCCCACAACTTTGTCATGTGCCCTGACCGGGAATCAAACCGTGACCTCCTGATTCATAGGTCGATGCTCAACCACTGAGCCATGCTGGCAGAACAGGAAAATGGTTTTCTATAGAAAGTAACCACACAGAATGATCTAGTTATAAATTCCTAATTGAGTCGTGGTGGGGAGTCATGCCCCAGCCACACACACACACACACACACACACACACACACACACACACACTAGTATACTTTTAAAAAATTTATTTCAGAGAGGAAGGGAGAGGAAGAGAGAGATAGAAACATCAATGATGATAATCAATGATCAGCTGCTGCCTATAAACCCCTCAATGGGAATGGAGTCCGCCACCTGGGCATGTGCTCTGACCAGGAGTTGAACCACAACCTCCTGGTTCATAGGTCAACGCTCAACCACTGGTTCATAGGTCAACACTCATACCAGTCGAGTGGCATATAACTTCTTTAGTAAAAGATTTATCTTTGGAAGCTCAGTGAATTGAGCGTCTCCCATGGACCAAGAGGCCAGGTTTGATTCCCAGTCAGGACACATGCCCAGGTTGTGGGCTCCATCCCCAGGAGGGGGTGTGCAGGTGGCAGCCAATCGGTGATTCTCTCTCATCATTGATGTTTCTATCTTTCTTTTCCTTTCCCTTCTGCTTTGAAATCAATAAAAAAATTTTTTTAAATAAAAGGTTTATCTTTGCCATAAGCAAGCCCTGTCCATTGTTTCTGTGTGTCTAGGTTAACACACATTTGGAATGCCTCTTTCAGACCCCTTGGAAGAGTGACCGCCCTCAAGAGAGCACATGATCTTATCAACTCTCCTTAAATCCAATCCCCGCCTTGCTCTCTCGTTCTCATCATCTTCCTAACTTTCCTTCCTTAATTTCAAATACACGAAAGAAACTTCAAACTATCATTTTGCAGAAGCATTTGGGATCTTGTTTCCTGGCAATTGTCCTGTTTTGGCTCAAGTAAACTCATATAATTCTCTACAGCTAGCAAGATTCTTACAGAAAAAAACCCAACAACACACAGATGGCAATAAAAGATTGCAATTGTTCGAGATAAAAAGACAAGATGAGCCCAGGAAGTGCCTAACACATGTTTACCAAAAGTCACAATGTCAGATTGGTTTAAGGACTAAATTGAACTGCAGTGGTAAATGTTATGAAACTAGTGTAAACTGGAGGAATTTAGAAGTGAGCACTGAAAGTAAGAGGCGTCATGGACCCCTTAAAAAAAGTAGCATACGGGGGCCCTTACAGGTTGACTGGGTTCCAATAGCTGGGGAAGGAGGACGTGTTCAAGGTGAGGCAAGAACAAGAAGGAAAGCAGGGGTGCTCGAGCCCATGACAAAGACTGACTAGTGGCACTGGATCTAGGGGATGTGTGGTGATGGTAGGAATGGAAGGGGGGACCACGGAGAAGATGGAAAAGGTTAGAGGACTAGGCTTCGGGATATTCTGAAAGAGCAGTTAAGATTTGCTACCCTCAGAAAATAAAGAGGATACATAATGAAGGCATGATTACATCTTAGATCTTTGGAACATGGTAAGGTTTAAAATGGTACATTTAAGAGGAAACATGTACAATAGACAATCAAAGGTACAGATCTAAGGGTGTGGTGAAAACAACCCTGGAGATGTAAAGTTGGAGAGCCAGAGAACTAGAGAGCATGAATGAGCTCTCTGAAAGAGGTGACGAAAAAGAAGTGAGTGGAGAGCTGAGCCCTGGGGGTTATTCCCACACTGCCCTGCGACTCAGCTCTTGACTCATTTTCTTTACCTGGGCCTGCCAACTAGACAGTGAGGTCTGATGGCTGAACACACACATTGCACTTATTTTCATCCCTTACAGTGTCTAGCGTAGATATTGGTCTGCTGTGACTACAGTGTAAATACTTGTTAAATGAGAAGAAAAATAATCACCAAAATGGCGGCAGAGTAAGTGAAAGCTACACTGCCCTCTCCCAGGACAAATTGGAAATACAACTAAAATACAAAAGAACCATCCTGAAAAATCAATGGAAGATGTTTACAGATACATCTCCTGGGCAAAGGAAACTAAGGAGAAAATAAACCAATGGGACTACATCAAAATAAAAAGCTTCTGCACAGCAAAACAAAAGGGGAGCCCACTGTATAGGAGAACATTTTGGCAATGATACATCTGATAAAATGTTAATATCCAGCCCAAGTGCCTGCCCATCAGTAGACAAGTGGATGGTCCATCCACTTGGTCCATCTATGCTGTGGAATCCTATGCAGCAATACAAAAAAAAAAAAAAAAAAGAAGAATCTCTTGCCCTCTGAGACCATGGAAGGACCTGGAGAGTATCGTGCTTAGTGAAATAAGTCAATGAGAGAAAGAAAAGTATCACATTATCTCACTCATATGTGGAATCTAAGTAACAAAATAAACTGATGAACGGAATTGATCCAGAGATATGGAAGCAAGGGCATATCTCTGAGGGAAGGCAGGAAAGAGTGGGTGGGTGGGAGGTGATCAACCAAAGAACTTGTATGCACATATGTATAACCCATGGACACATACAATAGGGTGGTGAAGGCCAGGGGAAGAGGGGCCCTAGAAGGGATCAATGGGGGACAGATGTAATGGCTTCTTTTCTTTTCTTTTTTAAAAAATATATTTTTGTTGATTTCAGAGAGGAATGGGGAGAGAGAGAGAGAGAAAGAGAAAAACTTCAATGATGAGAGAGAATCATTGATCCACCACCTCCTGCACTGGGGATGAGCCCACAACTGGGCCATGTGCCCTTGACTGGAATCAAATCTGGGACCCTTCAGTCCACAGGCTGACACTCTATCCACTAAGCCAAACCAGCTAGAACATTTGTAATATTTTCAACTATATATATATATATACACACACACACACACATATATATCCTCTCTAATAAGAGTAATATGCAAATTGATGGTACCTCCGATCAAGCCATGCCCACAGCCATGCCTGTCGGCCAATCAGGAGCAAATTATGCAAATAAACCCCAACCAAGATGGCTGCAGCCACTGAGAGCAGGAGGGAAGCTTGGGTTTGCCTGGCAATGGAGGAAGCCAAGCTTTCCGCCTGCCCTTGCCTGCCTAGGCCTCCACTCAATGCTGCAAAGTTTCAATTATAGAAGATATATCCCAACAGAAATGGTGGCAGCCATGGAGCTGGAGAGAGCAGAGGCTAGGGTTGCCTGAGCGATGGAGGAAGCCAAGCTTCTGCAGCTCTGGCCTGCTTTGGCCTCTGCTTAAGGCTACAAAGTTTCAATTATAGAAGGTAAATATCCCAAGAGAAATGGCTGCAGCCACGGAGCAAGCAGGAGGCTTGGCTCTGCTCCAGGCTGCAAAGTTTGAATTGTAGAACATAAATTAATCCCAGATCCCAGGGCCTCCACTTGGGTTGCTGGGGGGCGTGGCCGGCCTGCAAACCACAACAGGCCCCTCACCCAGGCTGTCCCATGCCCCAAGGGTACCCCCACCCTAATCTGGGACGCCCTTCAGGGCAAACCAGCTGGCTCCCACCCATGCACCAGCCTCTATCCTCTCTAATAAAAGAGTAATTTGCAGATTGACCATCACTCCAGCACACAAGAGGGCTGCCCCCATGTGGACACAAGATAGCCACCACAAGATGGCCAGCAGGGGAGGGCCATTGGGAGGTTCCAGGCCTACAAGGGAGGGCAGTTGTGGGCGATCAGGCCAGCAGGAGAGGGCAGCTGGGAGGGACCAGGCCTGCAGGAAGGGCAGTTGGGGGTAATCAAGCCTGCAGGGGAGGGCAGTTAGGGGTCACCAGGCTGGCAGAGGAGGGAAGTTGGGAGCAAACAGGCTGGCAGGGGAGCAGTTAGACATCAATTAGGTGGACACAGTAGTGGTTAGGGGGTGATCAGGCTGCAGGCAGAAGAGGTTAGGGGCAATCAGGGAGGCAGGCAGGTGAACAGTTTGGAGCCAGCAGTTCTGAATTGTGAGAAGGATGTCTGACTGCCCGTTTAGGCTCGGGCCTAAACGGGCAGTCAGACATCCCTTGAGGGGTCCCAGATTGGAGAGGGTGCAGGCTTGGCTGAGGGACATCCCCTGCCCCCCCCTCACCCCCCGTGCAAGAATTTGGTGCACAGGGCTTCTAATATATATATAGTTAACACATTTTGAGTGAAATAAAGAAAAAGGATCAGTGAAGATCTCTCTCTCTTTTAAGACAATTAGGACAACCAAAACAGATGGTGTCTCAAATAGGGCCAAATTCAAAATACTTAACAAAGGTGTGGCTTGGACAGCAGCCAATCAGAATGTCCTTATTGTTAATCCTCTAATGGCTGAATCCTGGTGGGAGGTCTAGCAGGTCCCAGGAAGGTGGGACAGTAAGGTGCTCAGGAAGCATTTCAGCATTTTGGGGGGATGGCACAGATAAGTCAGAGCCAGTTTTACATCATCTTTGTTCGCCTTACATTGTGGAGCTCAAGAACAATGAGAACAGCCTACTGGTGCAGCAACAGTAACTTGGGATAAGGTCTCAGCAGATGGTAGGGATGGAAGCCAGATTCCAGGGATGTGAGAAGAACCTGAAGCCCTGCCTCAGGGGGCTGGCTCTTCCAGTTGCTCTATCTCCCCAACCTGAAAGCAGCATTCTCCTAGTTTCTTTCAGTCAACTGGCAGTCTGAGCCCGTGGCTGTGTGTGTGCCTAGGAGCAGCCTCTCTGACTCTCGTCCCCATCTCTCTCCTCTATGTCCCAGGACCTAGGTGGCCCTGTGTTCAGGGTGAAAGGAGAACCTGGATTAAAACCTCTCTGGGCACTACCCCTACAGTGCTGGACTCACCAAGTCTCATGGTTTTGGGAAGCATCTAGCTCTCTCCTCTTTGATATTTTCCCACCCCATTAGAGGCACCAGCACAGCTGGAGGGTAAACAGAGAGCACTGGCCCCTTTTGATGTCCTGGGAGCTTATGTGTGTCTGTTGATTGTCACCAACAGATGATGAAATGGACCAGATGTAAAGGATGACAGTGTCCACAAGATGCCAGGGAGTCAGTCATACTTGGGGTTGGATGACCATACACTTCATTCCAAATCGGAACCAGTCTCACACACAGCTCAGAGTATTAAGCAGAGAATAACTCTGAGCCCCAGAGAGCTGGAGACACAGCCTGGCAGAAGCCGGAGCACTGGCGAGCTGCTGTGGAAAGGTCCTGCGCCTTCCCACCACCACCCTGACCAAGCCTGTGGCTGAGAAACTGGTCCTACTCCAGCTGCAGGGGACCCAAGTTCTGTGCCTCAGGCAGCCCAGTGCTCCTGTCCAGTGACCAAATCAGAGCTCTACAGCCTCTCCCCCAACTCAATTCCCCCTTGATCATGTATGGTCCATTTTAATCCTAATTTGCTGCATGATCCCACACAAATGCCTCTGCTTGGTCATCTGAGGAGGTCGAGCATGTACTTCCCAAGGACGTGAGAAGCACAAATAAGATCACAGAAGCATCCTGTTCTAATGGTTCCAATTTGCTGGGAAGAGGCAGTCAGCTGTTATATTTTCCATGGTGGCAGGGACAGCGGTACCGTTCTCCTCTGACTCACTCAGGGGGGATGGGAAGTTCACATGCAGCACCGGGCATCCACCTGACCCACCTCCTTCCCTGGGTTCAGGCCTCTCCTCTAGAGAAGCTAAGAAAGGCTGGGACAGGGAGGCAGGGGGAACTACTAGCTGGTTTTGCTCAGTGGCTAGAGCGTCGGTCTAAGGATTGGAGGGGTCCTGGGTTCGATTCCGGCCAAGGGCACATGCCCGGGTTGTGGACTTGATCCCCAGTGGGGGGGGGGGGGCGTGCAGGAGGCAGCCAGTCAATGATTCTCTCATTGATGTTTCTCTCTCTCTCCCTCTCCTTTCCTCTCTGAAATCAATAAAGAAAATTTTTTTAAAGGCTGGGAGGGGGGTCTAGCCTGTGTGGCAGTGGGTGGAGTATTGGTCTGCACACCAAAGGGTCTTGGGTTCGATTTCTAGTCAAGGGCACATACTTGAGTTACAAGTTCGATTCCTGGTCAAGGGCAGGAGTCAACTAGTCAACATGTCTCTCTCACATCAATGTTTCTCTCATCTCTCTCTCTCTCTCTCTCCCCCCCCCCCCGACCCTTCCCACCCTCCCAGTCTCTAAAAAGCAATGGAGAAAATATCCTTTGGTGAGGATTAACAGAGGATGGTTCAAAATCATGTCTGCCTGTAGCAGTGCATCTGGACCGCTTATCATTCAGTGTCCCGGTGTGTATACTAGAACATGGTCGCCTTAGCTATTACCCACGGTGGATCTGCACAGAACTTAGTGCTAAATCAAATTCAGTCTTGCTTACATCTTCCTCACTGAGAAAGGAGAAAGTATGAAAGAAAAAGGAGGCACTTCAGATTACTCTACCGGGTTGGCTCTTATAGGTAAGTTACCCACCAACCCCAGTTTTCAGCCTACATCATATTTGGAATCGTGGCGATGTGGGATCAAGGTTATGGGCGCATGAAACCAACAGCAAAGAGATAAAATTGGGCAATTTGTTGGGTGACAATCCATAAAACAAAAACTTAGGAACTCTAATTTTAACATGTTGCCCTTTTTTTTTTTTTACCGTAACAAAACTCAAAATAGGAAAGTGCCTCTTTGAATGTGCCACACTATGAATTTTAATTTTCATATCAACTTAAATAGAAATTCATAGTAAATTCCATGGGGAACTAGAGTGGGAAGATGGATTGGGGAAGAGAGAGGTAATATATTTTACAATTTTTTAAAAACTGGGTATCAGGCCCTAGCTGGTTTGGCTCAGTGGATAGAGTGTTGGCCTATGGACTGAAGGGTCCCAGATTCAGTTCCAGTCAAGGGCACATGCCCAAGTTGCTGGTTCGATCCCCAATAGGGGCATGCAGGAGGCAGCCAAACAATGACTCTCTCATCACTGATGTTTCTCTCTCTCTCCCACCCTTTATCTCTGAAGTCAATAAAAATATATTTTAAAAAATAAGTAAAAAACTGGGTATCAGAATCTCATTTTTAAAATATCCACCACTGGGAACAAATATATTCAACAAGCATTTGGCTTTGAAATCTATTTTAATCTAGCAATTCCACTTCTGGGAATTTAACTTACAGAAATAATGGAATAAGTGCCAGAGAGTATTTCTGGTGGCTAAAATCAGAAACGACCAATTACTCTTAAATATCTCACTCCTTTTCAAATTTAACTGATTTGAAATAATAGGTGAAGCCAGACAAACTTTGAACAAAGAAAATTTATCCTAAAGTGTCACTAGACTTTAAAAAAATATATATTTTTATTAATTTCAGAGAGAAAGGGAGAGGGAGAGAGATAGAAACATCAATGATGAAAGAGAATCATTGACTGTTTGCCTCCTGCATGCCCCACACTGAAGATCAAGCCTGCAATCTGGGCATGTGCCCGGATTGGGAATCGAATCAGACTTCCTGGTTTATAGGTCAACGCTCAACCCCTGAGCCATCCTGCCAGGCGAGGCCTTTTTTTTTTTTAATGGGGACACATATAAGATACAGTACAAAATTGACAACAGTCAACTAATTGAGGACGCACAAAAATGATTCTTGATGTCTTGATGTTTGCAATTCTATTGTTTTGTGCTGTCAACAGTGCCTGAATCAGAATGGTCATCTGTCTGAAAACAAGTGTTGTCAGAAAAATTTATTCATTTCTGTAGATTCTTTTAAATTTTGAAGATGACCTGCATGTTAATCAACACTGACTTTAGAATCATTCAAAGGGCATATACATTTCTGGGGACACCTGTAGATAGTTTGTTAAACAAATGAAGTCAATCCATGCAAAGAAACACCAGACAGTTGTTAAGGAGGAGAGGATTATGTATGTATCACATGGAAGTACTCTCACAAAATACTGTTCAATACAAACATAACAGTCATAGTTTACATGTAACTACTGGAGGCCCAGTGCATGATTAAACTGTGCGCATGTAGGGTCCCCTAGGCCTAGCCTGCCATCCAGGTCATGTCCATCGCCCCGCGACGCCCCGCCTGCCCGCCAGGAGAGCTGCTGCTCGCTGCTCGTTTGGTTGTGACGCCATTATGGCAACACGACCACAGGCCTTTTATGATATAGATATGTATATAAAAATATGCACAGAGAAGTAACCTTTAAAATCTTAAATATACTTTTCAGGGAAATAAAACAAACTACATTTGCTTCTCTGTTTGAACTGGTCTGACAAACCCTCCTGATAAGACACACAGCCCACGGGAGGCCTGGGTACCATGGAAGAACGGTCATGGTTATGGTCAAGGCCTCCTGTCCTGACCCCACTTTCCGGCTCCATCTCACTCTCACGGTGGAAGGCAGCATGGACGCTCCAGATTCCCGCTGCTGAGCGAAGCTAACTTCTTTCCTAAGCTTGCTGAGAGGGTGACTCACCCCTTCCTTCCCGAAGGCCCGGAAAAAACTGATAACTTGGTTTTTGGTAGTTCAGCCAGTTAGGAAAGGGAGTATCGGGCTTACCTCTCCTTTAGCCAACTGTACGCCCAGGACAAAAATGTCAAAGGGAGACCAAAGACAAAGCAACTCTGGGATCCCGCTGGCGAAGAGTTTGACTTCTAGACAAACAGTTATTTGGGCTAACTTTTTGCCCCAATCAGACCATGATTTTAACACAAAGGGAAAAGATAGTCAGGTATATTGATTGCTTCCTGATATATTGCTGTCTTTTGGCCATTAAGTGTAGAAAACTGTGTTAATCACTTGACTCAGTTCCAAACGCTGACCTGCCTCCTGTAATTAAAGGGAAAGATGTAAAAAAAAAAATAAAAAAAAAAGGAAAGATGTGCTTGTCAATCTTTCTGTTAGTGTGGGGGATTCAAAGAGATACACTGGGATACATGTGGAGACTGCCTGGTTCTGGTGAAGAAAGAAGGACCCACGCCTGGACACAGACCTGTGTGTGACACACGGCACAAGCAGGGGTCAGTCGTGGTCACTTGGGAGGCAAAAAAGAAGGGAAGCGAGATCAACTTTGCCCATAGCCAAAGAAGCAGCTACCTGCAAGGTATATTTGAAGGTTCTTGGAAAAGGCTCTAACCTTCAAAATACCTTTTCGATTATCTTGTCGGAGTTGCTAAAATTCAACCCTTATAAACTCCTTCCTTCTTTAAAAAAAACAACAACACATTTTTTAGTGATTTCAGAAAGGAAGGGAGAGGGAGAGAGAGAGAAATACCAACGATGGGAGAGAATCATTAATCAGCCGTCTCCGGCATGACTCCTACTGACTGGGAACTGAACTATGGCCTCCTTCCTGGTTCATAGGTTGACGCTCAACCACGGAGTCACACTGGCCAGGCAAGATTCATTCCTCCCGACTGAGACTTTACGCATGTTAAACTGCAAACTAATTCTTTTAGCTTCTTTCCAACTTTGAAGCATGGGTCAGAGCACAGATACACTTGAATATTAGGAGGGAACTGGAAAGAGCCCATGGGTCGGAGGCTCAGCACTTAAGAAAGATTTCAAAGGACAAGAGAAAGACTTGCAGGGCAGCACTGCATACAACAGTATTCGACCAGACAGACGGAACAGCAGAAGCTTTGTCAGTATTCTTTGAGAGTTTCTGATCCAGAAGTGCTTCTCTCTCTCTCTCTCTCTCTCTCTCTCTCTCTCTCTCTCTCTCTCTCTCTCTCTCTCTCCCACACACACACACACACACACACACACACACAGAGCTTCACATAACTGTGTCCGTTACCAGCCTCCTATACCTATTCAGATGGCTTTAGGTCTTGATGTTGAAGGCTGATTATGCAGTTGATTTCAATATGAGTAACAGGCTTCCTAATTTAAAATTCTATGGGATCCTTGCTTGTGTCCCCTGCTCTAATGAGCCCTCTAGATGACTGTTAAAGCAGCTCCTCTCAAACTTAGCCCTACCTTAAAATCACCTGAGACCTTTCAAAAGTCCTGATGAGCAGGGCCCATTCTCAGATATTTTGATTTACTTGGTCTAGGGTGTGGCCCCGGCATCGTTGTTAATTAAAATGTTAAGGGTAATTAATAAAGAAATTTTTTAAATGTTAAGAAATGTGTTGGGGGGGGGGGAGAGAACAGTAGACTATCTCTCATACCTCAGTGTTAATTTAAGGCATCTATTATTGGCAAGAAGTGGTTTAACCTTTAGACTAAAAGGCACATTAGGAACACACTAACGTAGATTCTGCTGGTCTGTCTCTTCTGCAGAAACCACAGAGAAGGACCTGGCTGGAAGATTTGTGGCTGGGTCTGCAGAACTTGTCAGCTCTCCTGGAATTCCTCGTTCTTCTATAACATTCCTTGTGTTGTGGCAAACAGGCTTCCACCCTCCCTGGCCTCCCTCCAGTGGACCTCTTGTTTCCTGTCTCACCCTTTCTCCACCCCCAAGCAGCAGGCTTAACCTCAGGTCTGAGGGCAGGAAGACTTGGACCACTTGGAGAAGTGGACTCATCCATCGGAATGGAATCCTCAAATGCTTTCCCTCTCTCCCGGTTTCCCTTTGGTCAGGATTGCCAGATGCTGTCGCAACACACTCTGCCCTGTGTGGCTCCTTCTCCAGACCACAGTCTCAGCCACCTACCCAGGAGCTATATTATAATGTGCCTGCTTCACCCACAGGGCTGGGCACCCTGGGTGCTTTGCTCTCCACGTTCCTCGAAGTAGATGCCATTTCTTACTACATTTGAGGGACCATGGCTCCTCCACATAGGATTCCGAGGGCCCTCATTACCCTCAAGCCTGAGCTGACACTCAGACCTCCACAGAAATGCGGTATGTCCCCAGCCATTGCAGGGAGATGACGTAGAAAGACAGTCGTGTGGAATTTTATTTCCCTGCTCCCTCCTTCTCGGTGTCTTGACTTCAGAGGGGAAGGAAGAGGGAGAGAGAGAGAAACATCAGTGGTGAGAGAGAACCCTTGCTCGCTGCCTCCTGCACTGCCCACATTGAGGATCAATCCCACAACCTGGACATGTGCCCTGACCAGAAACTGGACCATGACCTCGTGGTTCACAGGTCAACGCTCAACCACTGAGCCACGCCGGCAGGGCAGGAACACATTCTCCTACGCCACTCTTTAGTCTTCACTACGTGACAAATTCTCAGTTGAAAAAATTCAGACAAAAATTTGTTCTGAAAATTAATCTGTATGCTTTCTGTTGTCCCAAATCCAAAACTATGCAATCCAGTGTATTTTTGTTTGTCTCTATGCTGCCAGAAAATTCAAAGCCAAATTCATTGTTCAAGTGTTGTGATCTGCTAAATTCAGGCCATTCAAAATAACCATTCTTTTGGCTTTGCTGTGTTTTCTCCTGGACTTTTCCGCACTGAGTTTTTAGTCTAAGCGATCCTGCCCTGTGTCCAAGCCTGTCACCACATTCTACCTCTTCATCTCTCCATCAGCCCATCACTACACTACACTACATGAATTCTTCCCACACTTGCCTGTTGCCCTCCCTCCCTCCCTCTCGGTGATTTTGCCCATGCCAGTTTCCTCGGCCTGAAACCACCTCCCCAGATTTCTTTGCTCGGTGAATAGGTTTTCAGGGTTTAGCCCCGACAGTACCTACTCTGTGGCCTCCCGAGCGGGGTGACCCTGTCCTGGGTTGTCCTGGCATGCAGCACTCGCAGCCAGGCCAGAGACCAGAACTAGTTTTAATGTTTTGTTTGACTATCCAGCTAGGATGGTGAGTTCCTGGAAGGAAGGGAGATATTTATCACTGTGTCCTTAAGGCCTACCACACAGAAATGTTAAGTCAATGAATGTACCACACAGACAGGATTCAAATCTTCTGGAACAAAAGGACTGTAGGCAAGCCTTTCTACTACCCTTCCTCAAAAACAGCCACTGTTTGCCCTTGAATTCTGGCGGAATTCTGCTCCATCCCAGGCAGATACCCAAAAGGTGTTCTACTCCATTCCTTTGGTGTGTCTGATACCTGACAATGAAAGCAGAAAGGATTCTGTACCTTTCTGTAGTAACCACCGAGGGTGTAAGAGTTTAATAACAAAATTAGTGTGGAGTGCCCACTATAGCCATTACTAGTATTGCTGTGTACTTTACAGCATTAGAAGGAGTCACACCCCTGAAGCACATCTCATCACCAGCTAGAGCGCTCCTTTCCCAGCACCAGCCGGTTAAAGCAGTCACCGTACTTCCCTTGCCCCAATCTGTGCCCCATGGAGGGCACTGCCCAACTTCCCCACCCTCCTCTCATCCAGGATTCCCCAGCTGAGATCTGGCTGCTCTGGGCGATGTGAATCCAGACCTCTGTGACACTCCGAAATACCACTCCGTCCTGCACTGAGACTCCCCTCACCCCCTCCATGGGCTCCCAACTCCATTCTTAAGGAGAAAAGTGGGAAAGTGGGAGAAAGATGATCATTCCATCGTCTTTTCCTTACTGCTTTCCCCAGACTGCAAATTCTGACTTCAGCGAGGGAGGGCTGGCTGCTCAACCCCTCCTCCCCCCCTTCCCCCCTTGAGACCCAACACTTCGAGAAAGGAGGGGGCTCTGCCCCGTTTGTGCAGGTTTTTGAGGCGCGCGGGACGGCGACTTCCCGGCTGGGCCCTGGAAGTCACCCCAGCCCATTAGGACGTCTGGACAGCACTTTGCTCACGTCCTGCCGGGCGGGCTGCAGCGCCTCGGTCCCCACGTCCGCACAAGGGAAAGAAACCCCGTCTGGGGTCTGCAAACAGCCACTTTCCAGCTCCGGTTGGAGGCAGCTCCTTTTCCCCGGACGCGTTCCCTCCTCGGTCCTCAGTCCCCCAGCGCGTGCTCTCCACTGTCCCCCGGCCCGGTCCTACCTCCAGGCGGGCCGCGGCTCCGCTGGCTCCGAGGCGCAGCTCCCGGTGCCCGGGTGGGCGGGGGCTGCAGGCGGCGGGGGCCCAGGGCGCCATGGCCCGCAGCCCTCCGCCCTAGGATCCGCTGGGCCTCTCCGGGAGAGCTGAGCTCTCTGCGTTCGCGTCGCCGCCGCCCCGCCGAGGCCGTGGGCGAGTGAAGGCGGGCTCGGCCCGCAGCCGCGTCCCTTCGCGTCCGCCCCGCGGCTCAGCGCCCGCCGCGCGCCTGCCGGCCCGCCCCGCGCCCCCGCCGCTCCAGTGAGCTCATCCGCAGCTGGCGGGCGCCCGGCCCGTAGCCACGGCAACGCCTCTCCCAGGGCCGCGGGGACTCCGGCAGCTGCCGTAAACAGGACCTTCTGCCGGACTCTTCCCCGCGCCTGTTCTGGGGGGTGGGGAGAGGGTGGCTTAACCCTTTCCTTGCTGGAGACCGCCCAACGGCATTCTGCGGCTCCGCCCGCCCGGGGGCTGAGACCTAGAGATAGTTGCACGGAGGTGGCGGCGACACTTCGCACCTTCAGTTCACTCCAGTCCTTCAAGTGCGTTTATGGAGGTGGGGGCACCCTAGGGAGTGCACCACCTTGTCTGTCCCCTGCAACCGGCAGTCTGGCTAGGGCACCGACCACCATAACACAGGTTCCTGAGCTCCGGGCGCGAACAGGTCACAAGCCCGGCGAGGAGGGAAGTCAGGAAAAGCTTCCCAGAGGAGAAAGGACTTCATAGTCCTCGCTGCCGCCGCTGGCGTGGGACAGCCGAGAAAAACAGGTCGCAAGACTTAGCACTGCCCACCACGAAGTGCACGTGCAGATGCTCTGGGCATTTTATGCTGAGGACAACGGGTCCAAGTGATTTTTGAAAAAGTGTAAGCATTTAAATCATTGTTTTGTTCGCTGAATTATCATTCAGTGTTTTCACTTTCTTGAAAATGACCAGAGCCCTAACTGGTTTCCCTCAGTGAGTAGAGCATCGGCCTGCGGTCTGAAGGGTCCCAGGATCGATTTTGGTCAAGGGCACATGCCCGGGTTTGGGCTTAATCCCCAGTGGGGGGCATGCAGGAGGTGGCCGGTGGATGATTCTCTCTCACCACTGATGTTTCTGTCTCTCTCTCCCTCTCCCTGAAAAGGACCAGACACTTGGCTTCTGGAGGGTTAATTATTCCCATGGTCCTGGGTGTCAGGAGGCAAATTGGCAAGATGGAGAAAATGGCAGATGGAGAACAACTGAGCTGAAAGCCCAAGTAACTGCCTCCGGGAACCCAGTGCACAAAACAGGCCGATTACCGTCAACTGTGGCTTCCAAATTGCCAGTCACAGCTCAGGTGGACAGGCCAGAGAGGAGGCTAGGGAGGCCCTTAGTGGCAACTTCTAGGTGGCAGGCGGCTGTTCGTTCATTTCTGAGTTCTGGATACCAGCTTGTTTTAGAAAAATACTCCTGCCTCAGTTCAGACTGATGAGTGATGATGATGCCTGTGCTTTGCAAGTTTCCACCCTTGCCTGCTTGTTCCAGGCCCCAACTCCACCGTTCCTCCGAGCTCCCTGGGTCATCCGATGAGTATGTCACCGTGGCAGGGCACCCACACATGACTCCCTTCCCTTCTTTCCTGTGTGGTCCTGCTCTGCTGGCTCCCTGAAGCTTTCCCAGCTGATGCTACCCCTGGTCTCCTCCAAGGCTAGCTCTCTAGCTCCCAAGGGAAGGGTAGCCAGCCTTCCCGGGTAGCGGCTGTGGGCTGTGCACTGGGGCCTGGAAGACCCTCTCAAACCAGGGTAGGAGACAGTGCCTGGCCTCAAGTCAGGAAAGCTGTGAGTGGGAGGAGGGAGAAAGAGTTGATTGTTCTTTATTTTGTTGTTAATCCTCGCTTGAGGATATTTGCCTCCATTAATTTTTAGAGAATAGAAGGAAGACAGAAAAAGAAACATGGATGTGAGAGAGACACATTGATGGGTTGCTTCCCACATGGAGGTGCCCCAATCAGGGTCAGGGATCGAGCCTGCAGCCCAGGTACATGCCCTTGACTGGAATCGAAACCAAGACCTGTCAGCCTGTGGGCTGATGCTCTATCCACTGAGCCAAACTGACTAGGGCAATTGTTCTTATTTTTACTGATTTCATAGAGGAAGGGAGAGGAAGGAAGAGCTAGAAATATCAATGATGAGAGAGAATTACTGTTTGGTTGCCTCCTGCATGCCCCATAATAGAGATCAAGCCCGTAAACCGAGCATGTGCCCTGACCTGGTTCATAGGTCCACGCTCAACCACTGAGCCATGCCAGCTGAGCTAAGGCAATTGTTCTTGACCTTAAACCCTGCCTTTTCTACCCGGCACAGCCATGGGGTTCTGCAGAACATCTCACAACCTTCCCTCCTCTTCCTTCAGCGTCCTGCTCAGGAGCTTGGGCTCAGAGTCAGAAGGCCAAATCCAGCTCTAGAGCCGTTGCTTCACATCTACCCCTCAGTTTCCTCATCTATAAGATGTAGATATTAACGACTAGGACCTCCTCCCCTTGTAGGGATTAAAGTAGATCAAATAGCCCTTGCTGGTTCAGCTCAGTGGATAGAGCATTGGCCTGGGAACTGAAGGATCCCGGGTTCAATTCTGGTCAAGGGCATATGCCTGGGTTGCGGGCTCGATCCCCTCTAGAGACCCTGTGAGAGGCAGCCAACAATGATTTTGTCTCATCACTCATGTTTCTCTCTCTCTCCTCTCTCTCTCCCCCCCTCCCTTCCTGTCTGAAATCAAGTAGAGGGTGTTGTACCAGGCCTAGCTCCTAGGGGTGCTCTCTGTTAGCATCTGCTTAATCTCACTTATTTGCAGAAACACAGAGTGCTCAGGGTTCGAGGCGGGAGCAGACAGTTTTTCTTCTCCCCTGTTAGAATTGAGCTTCCCTGTTCTGCCACCCCTTTTAGGTCCAGGACTTTACATGTCATGTCATATAATCCTCCCCACACAGCTGAGCAATGAAATATAATCCCTACCATTTTATGGGTGGAAAATCCAAGTTCCAAGAGGTTATGTACCTTATTTGAGGTCACATGGACTCTGGCCGGTCTGGCTGAAGCCAAGTGCTTTTGTTCTACCGGGTCGCCTAAGTGCAATGGTTCTGCCCAGTGCCACCCACACCCACTGGCTCTGGAGAAAGATTTCTGGATGGGCATTCAATCCTGGCCTTGGCTTTGCTGCCCCCTCTGGAAGGTGCAGACAGTGCAGTTCTTCAGGCAAATCTGACCCTCTTCTCTAGAGACCAGGTACCCCTGCATACTGTTTTCCATTCCTTCTTGGCCCCTTGCTAGCAACCTGCTTTTATCTCATTGCCACTTGCCTGCCAATACATAGTTGCAAGGCAAACACACAGTAGATGAAGGATGACAGGTTGCGTTGTTTTATGAAGATGATTTTATTTAGAAAGATGGCATAGGGAGTGAAATCATTTTTCTGTGCTTAAGCCCTTGACATTTGGAGAGACAGAGCAAGGAAGGAACTTACTTTAGCAGAGAAAAGTCACCTGACATGCCCTTGGAGATCCTTCCCATCCCTCTGACTGACCGTGGACCTGAGCCTGTGGAGCCACCTGGACAAACAGCAGAGTTCCCCTGGTCTTGCATGGGCATCCTACTCCTTCCGTTATTACTCTTATATTGCGAGTCCTATCCTTGGCCCGTTCTTGTTCTTTCCTTCTAGAGAGGCTAGACGGGAGTTCCTTCCCATCCCACCACAACCCTGGCTGGCTCCCTCTAAAGAAACAAAACCAAGCCAAGCATCCCACACAAACCTCAAACCCAGCCTTGGTTTGTTCTTGGCCCCAATCAAATGTCATCCAGGAGCTGTGGGATAGAAGGGGAGGGAGAAGCTCAAGCCACCCAGCGGGAAGGGAGCGGGTCATTCTCCTCCAGCTTTCAAGGGCCTGTCTTTGGCTGTAATCACTTCGTCTAGCTTTAGAACAGAGGGACTCTAGGACCAGGACTAGTGAGGCATGGGGCATGCACATATACAGAAAATACCAGAATCATACCGGGAAAGACTTAAGGGAAGAGGCTGTTGCAGGCATGCCTGCCTTTTTCTGGTTTGCTGCCTTGATTTTCACATCCCTTCTGTATGTAGACCTACTGCTACCTTCTCCCTTTCTCCTGTTGTCTCTTTAGTTGAATTGTCTCCATTACTTCTTATGAAAATTTCTCCTCCTCTGGTTCCCACCTTCTGGTTTTCTAGATGGGTTGTTCCAGCACTACCCAGGTTCAGGTGCTGCTCCTATACTAATGCATGTGGCCCAACAGGTCCCCTCCCTCCTACCTGAGGGGCGTGCTCTGCTCTGCTCCACCATCCTGAGGCAGCAAACCAGAAAAAGGCAGGCATGCCTGCAACAGCCTCTTCCCCACCGGAGACACACTAGTGTAGAGCTTGTTCAAGGGGGCCAAAAAGGGGGAGGCTGAGGCAAGCGTATGCAAGGATTGACATTCTGTTGTGAAGAAAGTGTGGGTGGGGTGCTGAGAGCTGTCCTCAACAAGGAGCCCAGTGGTGCTCACCTAGGGACAACTTTACTCCCTGGGAGACATTTGATGATGTTTGAAGACATTTAAAGTCACAATTGGGGGAGGGAGGGCGGTCTGGCATCCAGTGGGTAGAGGCAGAGATGCTGCTAAACATCCTACAATGTACAGGACAGCTTCCCTTCCCCCTTGTCCACACCCCTCAAGCACAACAAAGAATTATCCTGCCCCAAACGTCAAAAGTACAGATAGAATCCCAGAGACAGTCAATTTCTTACCCCTACCCCTTCCCTCAGGTCTTGAACAAATGCTTTCCCTGCATGGCACCCACTAGGTAACATTGTTACATGGTTAGATGCTAAAATCACCATCATTTGGATTCTTGACAAGATAAGTTCAGCCAGGTAGGCCCCTGCCCATCCATTTCTCAGCCAGGTCTGGGAACCCAGCAGAAGCTTTGGGTGCAAGTCACAAGTGAATGGTGCCACCCAGTGGTAGGAGAGTTAACAACACCAGCAGGAACAGTTCCAAGAAAGGAAATGATTAACGGTAATTAGCTGGCTTCTACTGTGGAGACTTTAAGGAGGAAAACCAAATATCACCCAAATGAGAACAGAGGCTATTTATCCAGATCTTTCTATAGCAAAGGAGTCAGCCATCATCACTTGTGTTTGCCAGAGACTAAAGTACAAGTAAAGACTCAAATGCTAGTGGGAAAGGTTTATTTCAAGGGTGGGGTGGGGTGAGGCTTCCGGTGTGCCTAATTGCAGGTTAGTGGCACAGGGAAGGAAGGTGGAGGCCGGTGGTAGTGTGTGATTGTTTTGGCGAGGACATTTGGCTTCCTATGGCTGGGCCCTGAGTTGGAAGTGAAGGTGAACTTTAGAGAAGCTGGCAGCCATCAGCCAAGTCCTGACTGTTCCGGGCCATTGCTGCTGAGACTGTGGGTCGGAGTTCTATTGTCATATATGGTCTGGCCAGTGACTGGATATTGTCTCTTAATTCATTAATCATTCTAAATGCATTCTTGTGGTTGCTAACCCGGAAACAGATTGCGTAAAGTTAGCAGGTGAGAAGCAGCTTGACTGCAAACCAACAGATTTTTAAAGTCTACTCTTACAAAGCTTGATTTAGGGTCCATATATGGTATAACTGTTTGTTAATATGCATGACATCATTCTCCTAATGGACATTTACATGGGCCCCAGGAATCCTTCAATTTCACCTACTTGGGTAACTACAAGTTTTTGAGGTGCTTCACCTTCACCACCAGGGTTATCATCACCATCACCAACACTACCTCCACCACCACCAGGTCGATGGTTCTCAAACTTTGTTCTTAGGACCAGAAGCAGCAGAACCATGTAGGAAATTGTTAGAAATGCAAATTCTGGGCCCCACTCCAGACTTAGAGAATCAGATACTGGGTATGTGACAGCTCTTAGGTTATTCTTGTGGATGCTAAAGCGGAGAGCCACTGCTTCAGGTGAATTTCTAATATGATTTGATTTTTTTAAATGTATCTTCATCGTTGAAAATATTGCAGATGTCCCCCCTTTCCTCTAGTGACCCCTTCCAACCCACACTCTCACCCCCAGGATGTCCTTACTTTAAGTCAGATCTTCCACAATGTATCCTCCAAATTTTTGAAAGTATGTCTGTCATATGAAGTAGGAAGAGAAACAAAACTACTCTACTTTTATTTACCTAGATAACACAATTAATATAGGCTAACATTTATTGACCAGGGTGCAAAATACATCCTAGTTTCTTGTTGGAGGCTCCGAGAGGTAAAGTAACTTGTCCTCAGGTTTATACAGATTACACAGAGGTAGACTGAAACCAGGTTTATTTAGTTCCAAAATTTTGCATTTATCTACTGTTGAATATGTTAATTACCAGAATCATAAGTGTAAATCTAGAGAATCTGTACAGTTTTAGTCAGACCCATTTCCCCCATTAGCTTAAAAGGCCCAGAGACTTGCCTGGGGTCACATTGTTACCTCCTAATTAGCAGGCTAGAACCCAGGGCCTCTGGTTTCAAATGAAGTGCTCAATAAGCCCTTTGGTGAATCAGAGGTATACAAGCGTATCCCCACACACTTTCGGAATGGAGTGAGTACATAAACCAGTAGACTGTTGGAAAGAGGGTAACGAAAGGCCAGTCATACTTAAAACCAGAGGTGGTAGGGATGACTTCTGTCTTGTGAACTGCAGAGGTCTGCAGCATGTTGTGGAAATGGGAAATGGATTATTAACAACACGGGAATAGCCAGAAGCCACTTCTCATTTCTGTCTGTATCAGCAGCCCAGGTCCCTACGCGTTTGGGCACCCCTTGGGGATGCAGTGGCAGTCACACTTCTAGCAGGGGAAACAGCACCTGGGCATGGGCTCTGTCTCTTTCTCTCCCCTCCCTCCCCTCGCCCCCCCCCCCAGCTCCTTCCACGAGTGAGGCCCACAGATCACCTTGGGCAGACTTCGGTGGAAGCCTCTCCCCCACACGCAAATAAAGGATTGTATGTGGCAGTGCCAGGGCAGGCAGCCTCATAACCCCCACAGAGCAGAGGACCTCTGGCCAGCCTGGCTGTGTTGGCTTATTTCCAAACTCTGTTTCTCTCCCCTTTGCTCTCTAGAACCATCGGACCTTCCTTTGGTTCTTCAACGTTAAAACAAACAACTCCCCCTCCAAAAAGACACACAACCCTCACACCCTAAATCCTTCCTATTTAGGGGCTTTAGGGTTTTTTCCTTTGTGTCTGAACACTCCCTCCTCCCTTCCTCTCCAAAGCAGCCACATCCTATTGGTTCTCCCCATTCTTTCAGGGCTCTTGCCACACTTTGAAATTGCACATTGTGTTCCCCTGTGTGGTATCCCACATAAGTCCTCAGTGAGTAAGGGCAGGATGTGTGTCTCCACTCCCCAGCCCAGCAGGGTATCTACTTCAGTACATACTGCTGAGCCTTGATAAACCTTAGATTCAGTTTAAGAAATACTTATGGGGCTCAGTAGTATTAGTTGAATAACTAATCTGTCCCACCTGGCTCCACGCCCCCCTCCCCACAACCCCACCCTCGCCCCCCGACATCTTTGTAGCTCTCCCTGCAGCTTTCTGTGCCCAGTTCTCCAAGCAGGGCGTGGAGCCAGGTGGGGCAGATGCGCCGTCCCCCCTGCGGCTGAGGCCCGGCAGCGCTGGGCGGCTCAGGTGGTGCGGCCCGGCGCCGGCTGGGTTAGGAGCACAAGAGCTTCGTGGGATCTGGCAGCTGCCCCACTTGTAAGCGGAGGCCCCCTTCCCCCAATGAAAACTTACCTGTGTTGACAACCGGCTTGCAATTCATGGCCTACTTCAGGGTTCCCACGCTTGGTGGGAGAGCTACAAAGATGTCAGTGCAAAGGGGGAGGGGGGCGTGGAGCGCGCGCTTGCCTTTTGTGCTCTACCCGGGGCCCAAGACCTGAGGGCAAGGTGTGCCTCAGCCCCGGTCCGTACCGCGTCCGCTTTAAGGGGCCGTGCCAGCGTCGGCGGGCGGGGCGCTCCCGGAAAACGCGGGCCGCGCGGCCTCTGAGCCGGGTCGCCGGCCCTCCACGCGCGATCCCCGGCCTCCTACACTCCCTCCGGCTCTCGGCGCCAGATCTCCGGCCTCCCGCACCATCTCCCGGCTTTTGGCGCCCAATCCTCGGCCTCCCGCACTCCCTCCCGGCTCTCGGCGCCCGACCCCTGGCCTCCCGCACTCCCTCCCGGCTCTCGGCGCCCGACCCCCGGCCTTCCGCACCTTCTCCCCACTCTCGGCGCTCCGATCCCCGGCCCTCCGCACCACCTCCCGGCTCTCGGCGCAGGATCCTCGGTCTTCCGCACCCTCTCTCCGCTCAAGGCGCTCCGATGCCGCCCTTGGCGCCGCGACCCTCTACGGGCCTCTGAGCTTCGACCCTGGGCTGCACCTTCAACCCCGACCCAACTCCACCCCCCTCCAGCCCCTCCGCATTCCGGCTCCGGGCCACGCCGGCGATCTCGTGCGGGCCCTGGCTCGCAGGGCGACTCCGCGGCCGCCGGCTCTGTCTTCCCTTCGCGGCCACCTTGCGCGGGTCACGTCCCGCCCTGGGCCTGGCTTGGTGTCTGGCTTTGCCCCTGCGGCTCTCACAGTTGGTCGAGTTCTGAAAGCCCGTAGGCGCAGCCCGCCTCGGGCGTAGGCCTCCAGCAGCCTCAGGCCTTGGGCCAAGGGCAGGTACTCCAGGGAGGGAGCGGGGCGTGGAGCCAGGAGGGACAGATGCGCCGCCCCCTCCTGCGGTTAAGGCCCGGCGGCGCTGTGCGGCCTCGGGGGTGGTGCGGCCCAGCCCCAGCACCGGCGGGATTAGGGGCCGGGCTGGGTTAGACTGCACGTGAGCCTCGTGGGACCTGGCAGCTGCCCCACATTTACGCGGAATGCTCAGCTGTGGTCCTGACTCCTGTCAGCCTGGTGAACATAGGTAGGTGCCCTTTAAGTTGAGGGCAGGCAGCCTCAGCGTGCAACTCTGGGAGAGAATGGTGACTCTCTGGCGCCTCCCTGTCAGGGTCTGCTTGTCACACCTCCGGGGTTTTGAGCTCAGAAAGGAATTCAGTCTTTTAAGACCCTCTAGACGAAATTCCAGACTTTGTTGGCTTCTGCTTGGCACTTTGCCCAAATTCATCTCAGTCTGTGGGGACATTGGTGGGGCCCCTGAGCCCTTGTGTCAGCGAAGGGCCAGCTGGGTTGAAGTGGCTGAAAATGGGCCCCTGGAAAGAGGCCCCCACGAAGGGCGCCTCGGCTGCCTCCTTCTGTACCTCCGGATTGGGCTCCGGGCTGGGGCTCTCTTGGTGAAATTCTTCCCCCTCCTTCTACTCTACCCTCTCACCTACCTGGCTCCCAGCATCTCCAGCCTCTGGCTCCATCTGCTTCTGAAAGCCACCGAGACCTCAGGCCCAACATATATCAAACTGGGCCAGTGGGCCAGCACCCGGCGGGACCTGTTTTCAGAGGCTTTCTGTGCCCAGTTCTCCAAGCTGCATGTGCGGGTGACCCCACACCCTTGGAGTCACACGGAGCACATCCTGCAGCAGGCTTTTGGGGAGGACTGGGGGAAGGTCCTGTGCTTTGAGAAGCAGGAACCTGTGGGTTCAGGCTGCGTGGCCCAGGTGTACAAAGCACGTGCCAATCCTGTCTTCCTGGAGACCGACAGCATCCAGAGACTTGCCCAGGCCTCCAGGCTGCAGCCTTGTTCAGAAGCTGGGACACTTGAGGGGCTGAGAGAGCTCTTTGGACACCTGGAGAAGGAGTGGAGATCTCAAGGAAGTCTTGCTGACCAGTCATTTCTAGAAAGGCTGCTTCTCCCTAAACCTGACCTGGTTGGACCAGATGCAGTTGTGTCTCAGGCTTTGGCACCTGCCCAGCTACCTGAACCACATCACCTCATCCCAGTGGCAGTGAAAGTAAGTGCTCTGATGTCTTCAGAGCCCCTTCCCATCTCTAAAATCTCACTATCCCCATGGAGCTGTCCTAGATCAGGAACCCCTCTTTTGCCAATCACCCCACATTGCCTTCCACTGACTTCTGTTAGCTTGGCTATTATCTTAGTGTGTATGATGTGCAAACTGTTTTGTTTCTTGGCTTGAGGGAGAGGTGGTGTGATAGTCTTATAGAAGGAAAATAAGTGGGTTTGGAGTTTGCTGCCTCTGTGGGTGGATCTACGATTCTGGGGTCAGGATACACTGGAGACAGACTAGGTTGGGACGTGCTGTGACGAGCCCAAGATGGCAGTGTTCATTTTTACAGAAGTGGTTTTCTTCTCGCTTCATTTTCTGTCTTTCCAGCCTGGGCTCCATTATTTCTTGTCTCCACACTTTTCCACTCCTATTCAGCAGACACAAGTAGCAGGTATCCCTGATGATCTCTTTTACCTCCTTGGGAAAAACTCCCACATTTTCACCAAGCACTCTGTGCTGACTTTTTTGCATTCTTTGGAAGCCACTGATGTAAACTTAATATATTTAGGAAGAAAACGCCCACCTATTTTTCCCAGGAAAGTTAAGTGCAGTGCAGAGGAGCTGCCTTTAGCATCTCCTCAGGGAAGGCACATGGAGTGAGGAAGGCAAGACTGTCCTGGGTGTTGGGACTACTTCCTCTTTGCTCTGATGAGAAGCCAGTTGGTTCTTCTTTGATGGTATGACCCAGCTCTGGCTAAATGAACATGCCTTTCTGACCCCTCCTCTGTCTCACTGTTTCTCTTTCTGGCAGGTATTGCACCCTGGCCTACTCTCTCAGGTGAGGATGGACCTGCTGCTGATGAAGATGGGCAGCCAATTCCTTGCACTTTTGCCAGGAATCAAGTGGCTTAGCTTGCCTGAGATAGTGGAGGAATTTGAGAAGCTCATGGTCCAACAGGTGAATTTCCCTTCCCTTGGTTATAAATAGCATCTAAGAGAGTTCTTGCCATTAGCAGCTGTTTAGTAAATGCTGGATGAATGAGTAATTTTCCAGTAGGTCACATCTAGTATGGTATGTTAGTCAAGGTAGGTAACACTAGTTAATATAACAGAGAATACCCAAATCTTAGTAGCTTAATGCAACAAGGTTATTGCTTATATCAAAGTTCCATGCAGGTGAACTGAAGGAGAGAGAGGAAATTCTATATCACAGTTATTCAGAGACTCAATTTCTTCTCAAGTTTGGCACTGCCATCTACAACATGTGTCATGTAGAGTCAGTGTGGAATTGGGGAAAAAACCATGGAGGACCATCTGAGAGATTTTGTGGGCAGACCTGGAAGTGATGAACATCACTTCTTCCTAGTCTAAAGGCCAGCTTTAATCACAAAGGCCCTGTGAGGGTGCTTGGGAAACATAGTCTTCCTTAGTGCCTGGGAGGAAAGTGAAATCATCCTGGTGGAATATACAACATTATCCCTAAGTGCCACAATCAGTGGCTGGACTCTAGGGTGATTTAGAAGAATTAGGTTAAGTCACAGTGCCTTGTTTTGCTTTGTTTCCAGGGCTTTGAGTAGACAAGGACCTCCTCCCTGTTCAGGACCTTGGGACACCTGTTAAGTAGCCAGTCTTGGTAAATACACTTTGGGATTCATCAAGGCTCAAAGTAGGCTTCTGCCTTGACTCCCTGTTGGTAGTGCAGAAACTGGCAAACTTTCAGAAGCAAGCTGCCAAGTCTTTATTTAGGTCCTTGGATATAATGAGAAACTGATGAACAAAGAAAATAAGTGAGCTTTTCCTGACCATAGGAATATACTGTAGGCAGAGGGGGCTGACCTATAAATACTTGCAACTAGAGTTTGATCAGAGTTACAGAAGGTGTCTTCACTGTAGGAGTCTTCATAGGTTCAGTTGGGTTCAGTTGGGGCTCAAGAGAGGAAGTGGTCATTCCATCTTGAGGGTCAAGGCTCCCTTGGCTCAAGTTGGGTCTTGAAAGGTGAGTGGTATTTACAGTTGGAGGGAAAACATTCCAATCAGAGGGAATAAAGAAGGCAAAGGATGGGGGTAAGTCAGCAGACTGGGCTGTTCATCACCAAACAGATTGGGTGAAGCTAGAGTTTGGGGTAGTAGAGGAAGGGGGAGGCACAAGAGATGGACCTGAAGAGAGAAGTAGGGGCCAACCCATGACCCCTCTTGGATGTCATCCTAAAGAATTTAGACTTCATTCTGCATGTAGTAGGGGACACCAGCAGATGAAGAGGTTCATCTTCCAGGCAGAGAAGATGAGGGGTCAGGAAACCCAACTTAGATGCCTCTGTTCAGGTGACTTCTTGTGAGTCACCATGGGGGTGGTGTGGGAGTGAAAAAGGAGAATAGATCTGAAAGTGGTTAGGGCTGCAGAGTTGATGGCACTGAGCACTGATGGGAGTGCAGGGTAAGAGAAGGAGTAATCTGCAGTGACTCTCAGGTGACTGGGTACATGTGGGTGTGTATGGTATATAGACACTTAGTTCAGAGGTCCTTGTGGACTTCCACAGGGCAATGTCCAGATGGACTTGAATAAAAATCCAGAGACTGATAGAGGGGTACTGAATGGAGGGCAAGGTACTGTCATCAAGAGGTACTAGCTGAGGATGTGAGGGGATGGAGATAGCAAAAGCTGGTGAAGGTCAGGAGCTGAGAGATACCAGCATCTCTGGGGCATCTGAGAAGGAATGACTGGGAGCCCAGACCCAGATAAGGCAGTTGAGAGGCAGGGGTGGAAGTTGGGCTAGTGAAAACTGGTTCAGAAAAATGAGGTCTTAGAGTTAATTAGGATAAAAATGGGACTATGCCTTTGACCCTGGCAAGCAAAACCCTTGGTGAGTTGGGGAGAGCAGTGTCAGTGCAGTGGGTGGAAGTGAGCCTTAATCAAGGGAAAGAGCTGGAGTCCTGGCCAGTGTGCTCAATGGTTAGTGTTAGCTGGGGTCTGGGTGTGGGGGCTAGTGTTGGCCTGGGCGGCAGTGGTGTGGAGAGGCCACACCTGAACCCCTGGGAGATGGGGGAGAGGTCCATTGGCTAGTGTGAAGGGGGTGGGCAGGGTAGGAAGAGCGGAGAAGCAGGGAAGCCCAGGTAATGTAATGGTGTCTGCTGTCTGTAGCTTAGAGTTCAGGAGGAGGTTGGGGATTTGAGGGGGAAGTCTTTAATCACAGAATGCCTCCTCCCATGTCTTCTGATGAGCTGTCTGTGCAGGAGAAGCAGGTGACTCTGATTTGCTAGCTCTTTGGCAGTTCAGATGTTGTTATCCCTGGGCCCCGACTACCCCTTCATCTTTTCTCTTCACTTCCCTGTAGATCGACCTGCGCTATGAAGCTCAGAATCTCGAGCACTTCCAATGCAACTTCCTGAACATGAAGTCTGTCAGATTCCCCACCCCTCTGCATCCCTTTGTCACCAGGGATGTTTTGGTGGAAACATATGAAGTAAGAATCAGAACTTACCTGGCTGTGCCTTTCACTCACAGCTGGGCTGTCTCTGCTTCACTTGGTGGTTTTAGTCTGCAAAGACAAAAGGCGAGGGAGACCACGTGATTACATGTGCGAGGACTTTGGATGTGATCCGAGGTGGGCAGTAGCATAGGGAGGTGGCTGAGAACCTGGATGTGGCCCCCGACTTTCTGGATTTGGAAATCTGCTCTGCCACTTTGTTGAATGACTTCAGTTTCTTCATGTATGACAGCAGGCCACTGTTCCTGCCTCATGGGCTTCTCCCAGGAGTCAGTGACACACAATGCAAAATGCCCTCAGCTAGTTTGTGAGAAAGTGCTCAACAAGTGTTTGTGTCATGTCACTGGCCTTAGCTGTCTCCTGCTCCAGCCTCCTTTGTAAAGATGGTAATATGAGGTGCAGGGAAGTGATGCCACCTCCTAAAGTTACTATCTGGGTAGCCTTGGACAAGTTACTTAACCTCTCTGGGCTTCAGTTCTTTTATTTATTAATTAGGGATAACAAAATCCATCTCAGTGGACTGTTCTGACGCTTAAATAACTAACCTATATGAATGATTATTTACTAGCTCCCCTTTCTTTTCCCCCTTTGCTCCTGTTTTCTTGCTCAAGGTCACAGAATTCATTCACGTCTCCATTGGCTGGTTCTTGACCAGAAACTAGCTCTCTGGGGCCTGTTCCTGTCTCTTCCCACCACATTGCCACATCCTTACCTGTGGGTGGCAGAGTCAACGGATTTCCTCTCTAATAAATCTTTGGGACTTGTTTTCCTTTGAGAAGTATTATGGAATGAAATGTAAATAGGTTAAAACCAGCTCATGGGTGACAGACTCATAGCGGCTATAAGAATGGAAAAACTCTTTGGGTCACTTCCTAATTGACGGGAAGGTAACAGCATGTGTGCCTTGGGGATGAGGAGCAGAGCTGTCAGGGTAAAGTTGTTCCCTCCCTGATCTTCTTAAAGGAGAGCGTGCCCGTGTCCAGTTACCAGCAGGCAGGGATTCCCGTGGACCTGAAGAGGAAGATTGCTCGGCTGGGGATCAACATGCTCCTGAAGATGGTGAGCTCATGGGCTGGGAGAGGGTGCTCAGCCCAGCATGTGGGAAATGGTAGGGACAACTGCTCAGCTACCCTCCGTGGAAGGCAAGGCCAGTGTAGAGTCTGCTCTAAACACAGTTGAGCCTACCATTCATTCTACAGCTCTCTGTTAAGCACTTTCTCAGTGGCTTGCACTCTGTCACTGTGCAAGGTGCTGTGGGAAGGGTGGGGAACAAGACCCAGGCCCAGTCCTAGTTGCCTACAAACAGCCTAAGACAACATCGTATATTACATGCTCCTTCATTCAGCAAGTATGTGTTGAGCATTTGCTATGTGTTAGACAGTGCTGGCTTTACAGTAGTGAGTAAAAGAGACAGGATTTCAATGTTCACATAACTAGCGTTTAGTGGGAAGACTGCCCATGAATAAGTAAATTATATACAGGGTAGGTACAGGCACCAAAGGGCCATTTCAGAGGGGCCTGACCTAGCCCAGGGATTTATTCAGGAAGTGGCTTCAGATCACCTGGCATGTGAGGGAAGCCTAGGTGTCACCTATGAGGGGATGGCCTGACAATGATTAAATGAGTTGACACTCAGAAAAGAACATAGTGCCAAAACTGGTTTGGCTCAGTGGCTAGAGCGTCAGCCTGCGGACTGAAAGGCCCCAGGTTCACTTCCGGTCAAGGGCATGTACCCTGGTTGCAGGCACATCCCCAGTAGGGGGTGTGCAAGAGGCAGCTGATCAATGTTTCTGACTTTCTATCCCTCTCCCTTCCTCTCTGTAAAAAATCAAAAAAGTATATATTTTAAAAAGGACATAGTGAACCCTAAGCAATGTTAATTATCAGCATAATTAGCAGTGCTTGTGGCAACCCAGCATTGCTAGCAGCTCACATGCAGGAGCAAAGAAAGAAGATACAGATACCTGTTGAGGGTCTGAGATTTTCCTGGTGTTTTGAGGGATGGATGGCAGGGTCTAGGCTAGATAGGCAGGACGAGTGCCCAGGTCTAGAGGGTGCAGAGTTGGGAAAGAAGGAACCAGGTATGTGGTCTGAGAGTAGGAGGAAAGAACTGATATGACTGAGATGGAGCTCTGGGGCTGAGGTGAGCAGGATGATAGTGGGTGCAGGCTGATAGCATAGAAGCTTAAGCACGCCTGCAGAGAGGACTCAGGTCTGGGAGTCCTGACTTCACCTTCAGCCCTGGGTCAGCAGCCCACCCAAGAGGATCCTGAAGAAGAGAGGTTGTTGTGGGAGAGACAGGTTTTCACTTAGTGCAGTGAAAGCTCATTTGACAGAGGCTCCAAGGGGCACTGTGTGTAGAGGGGAGGGTGCAGTGGGGAGTAGCCAGGCTACAAGCAGCAGTAAGCAGTGCCCAGGAGTGGGGAAATAATGGGGGCTCCCAGCTCCTGGTATCAAAGATAGCGACATAGGCCCTGAGGGGATGAGCTGACAGCAAGATGCCAGGCTTAGATCAGGGTCCCAAGATTTCCACGGGGTAGCAGCCTCCCTATGTCGAGTAAAGCCAGAGTCTGGACTAGGAGGATCCCCGTGGCCTGCATCCAGAAGGGGCTCTGCTGGGCCGGGAGGAGTCTGCTGAGGCCTCTCTGAAGCAGCTGCTCTGTGCCTCTGCACTGGGGCTCTCCTTCTTCCTCCATAAAAGTGCCAGTGGTTTCTCTGACCACTGAGTGGTTTCTCTTTTTCTTGGGAGGCAGATTTTTGTTCCCCAAAGTCACACCTGACTTTCTGTCTTATCATCGTCCCTGAGGCTTTCTTTCCTGCTTAGTAGTTTCAAAGCCATTTCTCCTGTCTACTTGATTGTCTGCCAGTAGGTGTTTGTTAGTATTGCTGTTATATGTCACTGTGTGGATAAATGGAGTAATGGAGGGGAAGTCTGAGTTATGAAATATTTGAAAGAAAGGAAGTTCCATGAAAAAAAATGTGTTTGTTAATCCTCACCCGAGGATATTTTTCCAGAGGGAAAGACAGAGAGAAACATCAATGTAAGAGGAACACATCTATTGGTTGCCTCCTGCAACAGTTGATCTAGGGCTCGGCCAAGGAGGAGCCTTGCAACCAAGTTACTAGTACAAGCCCTTGACCTTGGCTGGAATCAAACTGTGACCCTTTGGCCCGCAGGTCAACGCTCTATCAACTGAGCTGAACTGGCTATGTGGAAGTCCACTTTTTTAAGAGCAGAGAGGTTTGGGGAAAATCTTTCAACAATGAGTAGGTAATTTTATTCTTTTAATCCTCACCCAAGGATATGTTGTTGTTGTTGTTGTTGTTTTTTTTACTGATTTTTATTAATCATTATTTTTGTAAAAAATATTTTTTATTGATTTCAGAGAGGAAGGAATAAGGAGAAACATCAACATTGATCAGCTGCCTCTTGCACGCCCCCTAGTGGGGCTCAAGCCTGAAACCTGGGCATGTGCCCTTGACTGGAATCGAACCCAGGACCCTTCAGTCCACAGGCCAACACTCTACCCACTGAACCAAACAAGCTAGGGCTTAAAAAAATTTTTTTTTTACTGATTTTAGAGAGTGGGGAGGGAGGGAGGAATGAAGAGAAGGGGGGGCGGGAAACATTGATGTATGAAAGAAACATTAACTGGTTGCCTCCTGTACCCACTCCCACCAGGGATTGAACCTGCAACCTTTCATGTTTCCTATATTTTTTAATGCTCTTGACTTTGAAAATAACTTTTGAAAAAATCAACCTGCTAACATAAAACAAAACAATGAAACCTGTAAATAATTTTTGTGAGTTTATTTGAGCCAAACTGTGGACTGACTGGGAAGCAAAACCTCAGTGAATTGAGATAATGCTCCAGAGAATGGTGGGTTACTTCTGTATTTATATATTGCAATCAAAGAGATGTAGGTGGGTTACATGAAATCCATTGGTGACAGACTAGAGAGGCGGGAGAAAGCAAAGTGGGGAAACCACTGGGATTGGATAAAAAATAAAAAGATAGACACAAACTTAGGTGGGTACAGGAACAATTAACATGATAAGGAATTTGTAGTATCTGTCCTGGCGCCCAACACTTTTGGTTTTGCCCCAGGGGCTCCAGAAAAAGGGAAGTTACAAGTTACCAGACATTTCAAAGGTATGTTATTATAGATGCAAAAGGACAGATAGGCTCAGTTAAAGGTAAGGTTGACCTTGTCAGTGAAGATACAGGCCTAGGACCGTAACTGCCCACCCATAACTGCTTTTAGTTAAAGTTTAATTTCAGACCATCCGTTGTGGTTACTTTAGGTCTCTGAGTTTGCAAGACAGCCAGGCAGACCCTCCTGAGCTTGTCAGGTCAGCACGTGGCCCCTTTCGTCCATGAACCTGTCCTGTCCCTGTACAAATTCTGAACTGATGTCATCAGACAATGAATTAATTTATCAAAAATACACTTCCCTGCCATGGATCACTGGGAACATACCATCACCCTGGAAACTTTTTCCTGGTGGTGATAGGATGGTGAGAGTTGATTTAGACTTGAAGAGTGCTGATCTCTTTCCAGATATTTGTGGACAACTTTGTCCATGCGGACCTTCACCCTGGGAACATCCTGGTCCAGGGTGCCGATGGCCTTTCCCAGAGCCAAGAGGCACGGCTGCAGCAGGTGGATGTTTGTGACACGCTGGTGGTGTCCATGACGCCTGCCCGGTGCCCACTGCGCCTGGTGCTCCTGGATGCTGGTATTGTGGCTGAGCTGCGGGCTGCTGATCTGAGGAACTTCCATGCAGTTTTCATGGCTGTAGCAATGGGGCAGGTGAGACCCACTGGGCCCTTGGGAGTTGGGCCCAAATCCTTGAAGCTCTTGAGAACTTTAGGGCTCTTCAGCCTTAGTTCTTCTTGTAAATGCGGTATTTGCCATGGATGCTGCTAACAGAAACATCCCTGGTCTTTAGTCAGAAGGTGCTGGTGCCCGTGACGGAGGCCAGTTCCAAGCGGCTCATGGTTTGGACAGGAAATGCCTGCTTCCCAAATGCCTTTGTGTAGTCATGGTAGTTTCTCTTCCTTCTTCAACAAACGTACAGAGGGCACTAGGAAGGCTAGCTCCTGCTTAGGAGGCTCCTGAGGGGGCAGAAGCTTGAGCCTGGGCCACAGTGGCAGGTATGGTGGTGCATGTACTCTTGCACAGGCTTGGGTGGATGAAGAAGGTCACAGCCCCAGAGGGATGTGAAAGGCATTAGCAGTGACTACCATTGGTTAGAGAGTGTCCTGGGCAGAGGAGGAGTGAAAAGGCTGCAGCACAGAGGCTGTGAGGAGGGAATTCCGCTGGGACAGGAAGGGAGCCCATGACAGAGTGGCTGGTCCAGCCCAGTGACAGGTCCTGGTGGCTCTGAGGCTAAGCTGGTTGGTCAGCAGTGACCAAAGGCAAGATAGAAGAACTAGATGGAAACTAGGATAGGAAGGAGGTTGCGCAGATCATCTTAATTTTGTGCCCTCCCAGCTCTATCAAGTTTTCTTTTGAATCTTCCAGGGCCAAAGAGTGGCTGAGCTCATCCTGCATCACGCTCGGGCCAGTGAGTGCAAGGACGTGGATCGATTCAAGGCTGAGATGGCCACACTTGTAACGCAGGCCAGGAAGGACACTATCACCCTGGAAAAGGTGAGTAGGCCACAGAGGGGCAGGAGCCCGAGTATTTTCATTGCCCTTGGCCAGAACAAACCCCAAATTGAAGGGAGATCTTTTAATGGGGAGAAGTCTGGAGGGGGTTTGAGTTTTAAGGCAGATAAAGAACATCTGCCCACATCTCCCAGGTGTGAGGAGGCCCACTGGAATCTCTGACTCTCAAGAATGGCTCCTTGACCAGGTTCCCAGGGTGCCTTCTGGGGCGTGACATATATAGTGTCTAATCCTGGCCTGTCTGGGTGTAGCTGTTCTGCTGCTTCTTCTGTATCCTGAGGTCAGCAGAACTTGAAGAGAGGAATGACGGTCTCTGAGTGCCCAGAAGACATACCTAATGTTTATATCCTTTATTTAGACTTGAGTTCAATTTGTATTTTACACTCAGTTCTATCAAAACTGAGCGTTTCTTTTTTTTTTTTTTTTTTGCTCTTTATTTTTATTTTTATTTTTTTATTTTTTTTTAATTATTTTTTATTGATTTTTTGCAGTATAATAGTAGTACATGTTTTTCTTTCCCCCTCCCCCTTATCCTCCCCCCAGCCTCCCCCACCCCCCAGCACATATTCCCAGCTTCCCCCCCTCCCCGCCCCAGTGTCTTTCATTCATTGGTTATGTTCATATGCATGCATACAAGTCCTTCGGTTGATCTCCCCCCGCATCTGCCTCCCATCCACCCAAGCCTCCCCCTGTAGCTTGACAGCCTGTTCAAGGCCATCCTGCCTCTATATCAATCACTCTCCCCTGTTTCTTTTCTTCAAAAATATCTTGCCTCTGCATACTAGAAATAAATGCATAAGAACAAAAAGTGTTTCAGTCTCGGTTTCAATGTCCAACTTTTCTGAGTCCCAGTTTCAGTGTCAAATAATTCATTATGTGTATAAGTCAGCAATGGTATCCAGATGGTGGACATATCGTGTCAATGCAAGATCCATCCTCTCTGGTTTGGTCCTGGGCTGCCTGCAGACATGCACAGCTGCTGACTGCTAGCATGGCAAGGTGTCGTCAGTGTCCACCAACTCTGGACCGTCCTCGTGACTGGAACAGATCCCTCAGTTCCTCACCGTCGCAGGAACCCACATGGTCTTGGAGTTGTTCTCTGTAAACACACAAACACATTCTCGACCAAAAGTTAACAAAGGGATCCTCTATGCAAAATAGACTTGGGATTCTTTTTAATTTTTGCCTAAATGATTTTTCTTTGGCTTATTTTGACACCATGTGTGTTTTTTCATGGGTGTCCTGCAATTGGTTTTACAAATGGAATTTACTTTACTGGAGTAAGAATTTTCTAGATGTATTTTACTTACTCGATATTTTTTTTTCCCTTACATGATATTACCCCGCTGTCCCCTCCCCTTTTTTGATTAATGGGGACTTTTGGAAATTTTATATTGCAGTCTTGATAATTTTAAATTTTAATTTTTGCACACAAAGTGACTGCTTTAGGTTCTTTGGTTGTTAGGCAATTTTACAGTGAGATGAACTACTAATAGATTTTTTAGTTAATGTTTTAGGAAAAGCTTTTTGTCCAGTACACTATAATTTTCTTGAGTATTCTCATATTTCACTTGGCCAATTTAAATTAATCTGAAAACTTGATTACTATTTTCCTGTCAATTTTAATACTCAAGCAGAAATCTTAGTTTACCCTGTGAATACTAGTGGAAAGGAATATTTGCAATTTTGAGTAGGTCCCGAGCATTCCTGGTAATAGACTGAATTTAGATATAGAGCAGCTATTGCTGGCCGGGTCTCTGTCTGCCACCTGGGTCCCCGTATGAGTTGTGTGTGGGAGGCGAAGCAGCCATGGGGGTAGGAGAAAACTGAGCGTTTCTTAAGTTCTCGGCTACACTAGCAGGATCAAGGCAGAGCTCAGAACGAGCAGCAGCTGGCACCCAGGCACTGCCGATCCTCCTTATTCAGGTGTGGGGGGGGGGTGCTGGGGGAGACACACTGGGTGAGCTGGGCCTCCAGGCCTCCTCCTGGAAGGAGCCCTTGAGCTCAGGCTCCTCATACTCGAGATGGGATTTGGGCTCATGAACGTGCAGTCCTTCTGGAGGTAGATAGTCTCTTTTGACTCACTGGTGTGTGTGTGTGTGTGATGGGAAGGATGGGGTGGTGTTGGGGAGGACGGGACAAGGGCAGAGAAGTAAAGGGGGGAGGTTGGCACTCTCTGCAGTCAGTTTTATTCTCTTTTCCAGCTCCAAGTTTCCAGCCTTCTCTCGAATGTCTTTAGGTTACTGATGACTCACAAGGTGAGGCCCCTGGCAGAGCTGAGCCTCTCTGCTTCCGCCAGGCTGCAGGGGAGGTCCCTGGGGAAGCTGATGGGTGGCCACAGGGTCGTGAGAAGTACTCCTCTCATATGAGATCTCGGTTTTTGTTTTTTTTAAATATATTTTTATTGATTTTTTACAGAGCGGAAGGGAGAGGGGGATAGAAAGTCAGAAACATCGATGAGAGAGAAACATCGACCAGCTGCCTCTTGCACGCCCCCTACTGGGGATGTGCCCGCAGCCAAGGTACATGCCCTTGACCGGAATTGAACCCGGGACCTTTCAGTCCGCAGTCTGACGCTCTATCCACTGAGCCAAACCGGTTTCGGCGAGATCTCGTTTTTTTAAAAAACATTTTTTCGTACCACTTCATTAGCATGAAGAGTGCTGCTTCTGTGTACTAACTAGGTACAGCAGGTTCTTTCTTGTCACAATGTTGGTCTGTGTCTCTGTAAGGTTAAGCTGTACAAATATCTAGGATACTGCGCTGTAGAAAAATGGATTCACAGATGTAAACACTATCTAATGAAAGCTGTCATGCCCTTCCCCTCCTCAGTGCACACGAATGATGCGTGGTACTAATCTAAGTCATACTTATACAGCTCTTTCCTGAGCAGTGCAAAATCTTGAGGCTGGGCCAGCCCAAGAGGGTGTGTTCAGAGACCCCAGCATGGCTGTTGTGGTCTCTGCCTCCTTCGCCTGTTCCTTGGAGGGACATGGCCTCACAGTTCTCCACTTTGGCCTTTGTCTGTCTCCTTGTGATGGAGTGTGGTCTTTAGGGAAGATTCTAGTCTGAAGATGGCCTTTCCCATTGTTTCTCTTGAGGTTCTGTGATCTGATAATGAAATACTGCATTTAGCAAGGATCATAACATAGAATTAAGAGTCAGAAAAATGATCCTTATTTAGATTTACAGTTTCTGGTATATCACTGGGATACTAATTTTATTATTTTTAAGTCATATGAACACACACACACCTAGAAAAGTACATACCACATCCCCCAGGTTTTTCCTTAGTAATACTAGTAGACGGGAGGTTGGGTGAGTAGATGAGAGGGTGGGTAAAATGATGGGGTAGGGAAAAGAGGGTTAGGTAGACCTCTTAGACGAGTATAGGAGACCGAGAGCAGACAGCTACATGGTTATCCAGAACTCTATATATCAATGGGCTTTGGGAACAACCCACTTATTTTCTCTTTCAGGTAAAGCTTGAGAGCAACTTCGCCTCCATTGTGTTTGCCATCATGGTGCTCGAGGGGCTTGGCCGCTCACTGGACCCCAAACTGGACATCCTGGAGGCAGCCAAGCCCTTCCTGCTGAAAAGGCCAGTGTCTCCCCCCTGACTGGCAGTGGCATACCACAGGTGTGCAGGCGGCCTTCCTCTTGGAACTGAAGGCTCCTCCCAACAGCCTCTCCCGGGACAGTATGAACACTTACAAATTGGGATGTATGGAGGGCATGCATTGCTTTCTCTCTGATTTGGCTTTAGGCATCTGTTTAAATAGCTTTGTGTTATTTGGGGAAGTAAAAGGGAGGGGAGGTTCCTATCTAATCAGTTGTGGGAGCTGGGCCTGGTGGGAGACTATTTCAGGGAAAAGGTTCTGTGGAAGAGGATGAATAAACTCAAGTTGTTTTGTTTTCTTCTTTTTCTCTCTTCTTAACCCTCTATAATCCCTCATCAGGTGGGTCCTCCTGGCCTCTGATAATTAAGTTAGAAAATGTCCTAGTATCTTGTAGATCCATGGCTTCCGATTTTTTAATGTACCCTTATTGGTAAAAAGTTGAATATATTTATGTACACATACATATATAATTTATTTATATATTTTATGCAGGTGACACCATCACTAGCAAATATCTGGAGGTGCAATGTACACTTAGGGCAAATTTCACTGTATTTCAAATGATCTTTATACTTTTAAATATTTTTGCTAACTTCTTGCTAAATTTTATTACAACGGGACAAAGGAAAAGCAACAATTAAGTGGTTGATACCGTAGGGACAGGAGCAGAATCAGCTCTGCCCTCTTAACGTTCTCCTGTGCTTGCATATTAGTATTCAGATTGTGGTTCCTCTGAGCAATGTACAGGCCCTTGTGCATTTGTCTAGGGCTAATTTAGGTTAATATTAATATGTAGATATTATATTCAGCACAGCCTCTTAACCAGGGTTTGAAATCTGCAGGAGCACCGTGACACAGTGAATTAAGGGGTGGTGGGCACTGCCTGCCCCTCTGTGCCAGGCCCGCCCACAGACTGTTCCTTCAAAGTTGACCTGACATGTGGCTGGTCCACATGGACTAAGAAGATCCCAAGGTCAGATTGTAGAGTAGACATTGGTTAAGCTTAAATTTCTTAATTTTCTAAATAAAACAGTATTTTCCCTCTCATCCCAGTGGATTCTTTTATTCATTTTGGAGACCGCTGCTTTAGACAGTGAGTGAAAAGTCAAGCCTTCCTATTTTCTAAAGTCCTGCTCTGGCCACAGGACTAGATTCTTCCACTCTCCTTCTCAAGGATAAAGTTCTTAGTTTCTCTCTTTTAGGGAGCAAGTAATGTTTAGTTGGGCAGAGATTCCTTTGGTGAAGTTTTTTCCAGAGTGGTGGAGATGTTATTTTTATTTCCCAACCTTGAGGGGAGGACATTCTAACCAGGCAGGGAGGTACTGTGGTGGCTCCAGGTGGTTGGGAAAGGGAAGTGGCACTGTTCAGCTCCCTCCTCATGGACACATCAGTCAGACACACAGCCCCTGTGCCACATACATACAGACACACTGTGGGGCAAGAGAGTACGTGCTACCCTGAGCCTACACCAGCACTACCAAGCCTTTCCTTACAACTAATGGATTTAATCAAGCCACCTGTGGATATATATTATTTTATTGATCACTGCATACAAACTACCCCAAAACTTACTGGCTTGGAACAACATTTTTAAAGCATCTGTAATAATAAAAGTAATATGCTAGTTAGACCGGATGTCTTTCCTTTTGGACAAAGCCGTGAAAGAGCCCCCAGCTACAGCCATGGCATCCACGGGTGGGGGCTGGGCCAAGGCCCTTGCACAAATTTTGTACATCAGGCCTCTAGTGTATATATGTGTGTGTGTGTGTGTGTGTGTGTGTGTGTGTGTGTATGCATTGGTGGGGCCCCTTGGCCTGGCCAGCACCTTCTTGCAATCCAGGACACTTCAGGGGATATTGGAGAGCCAGTTTCGGCCCAATCCCTGCAGGCCAGGCTGAGACCTTGGGAGGGCTCCAGAGCATGTCTGGCCCATCTAGCCCAGTCCTGACTGGCCAGATCCCAGCAGCAAGCTAACTTACCAGTTGGAGTGTCTGCCCCCTGGTGGTCAGTGCACATCATAGCGACTGGCTGATTGAACAGTCAATACACTTAGCATATTAGGCTTTTATTATATAGGACACACACACTGAGTGGCCAAATATATATATTTGAGGCCTGGTGCATGAATTCGTGCAGCCTGGCCATGGAGAGGAGACATGGGCAGTTGGCCGGCCTGTCTGCTGGTTGAACTGGTCGAGGGGACAATTTACATATTAGCCTTTTATTATATAGGATATTCACTGAGTGGCCAGATTATTATGATCTCTTAATGCATAATAATCTGGCCACTCAGTATATATGTATGTATGTATATGTGTGTGTGTGTGTGTGTATACACACACACACACACACACACACACACATATACACACACTGGAGGCCTGGTGCATGAATTTCATGCACGGAGGGGGGGGTGGTACCTTAGCCTAGCCTGCATCCTTTCTAATCCAGGACCTCTCGGGGGTGGGGATCAGACCTAAACCGGCATCCCTCTTGCAATCCGGGGACTGCTGGCTCCTAATTGCTCACCTGCCTGCCTGATTGCTCCTAACTGCTCTCCCCTGCTGGCCTAATCACCCCTAATAGCCTCTGCCTTGGCCTCCACCACCATGGCTTTGTCTGGAAGGACATCTGGAAGACATCTGGTCTATCTAGTATAATTAGCATATTACCCTTTTATTAGTATAGATGTTTTTATTGATTTTTAGGGAGGAAGTGAGAGGGATAGAGAGATAGAAACATCCACTGATGAGAGAGAAACATCATCAATTTGCTGCCTTCTGCATGCCCCGTACTGGGGATCAAGCCCACAACCCAGGCAAGTGCCCTGACCGGAAATCCAACTGTGACTTCCTGGTTCATGGGTCAATGCTCAAGCACTGAGCTACGAGGCCAGGCAGAACAACAGTTATTACCTCACAGTGTCCAAAATCTGGGTACAGTTTAGCTGTGTCCTCTACTCAGGGTCTTGCCCAGACATGTTAGTTTTTTAATCCTCACTGGTGGATATTTTTTCCACTGATTTCTAAAGAGAGTGAAAGGGAAGAAAGAGGAAGGAAGAGAGAGAGAGAACAATGACATGACAGAGGCACTTGGATTGGCTGCCTCCCCCATGCACCCACCTCTACCAGAGCTGGGGAACCTGCAACCAAGGTATGAGCCCTTCACCAGGAATCATACCTGCGACCCTTCAGTCTGCAGGCCAATGCTCTAACCACTAAGCAACTGGCCAGGGCTGCACAGACATTTTGAGGCTCTACTATGGTTGGTCTGATGCCATGCTCAATTCTGTGATTGCTGACATGACTCATTTCCTTGTGGGTTGTTGGACTGATGGCTTCAGTTTCTCAGGAACCATTACAATATGAACACAAGCTGTGTTGAAGAGAAAAATGGTTAATGGGTGTGTTTTAATAGACGTAATTAGCTGATTTTTAAAAAAAAATTTATACACTAAATTTGATTTATAGTCCTCTTTTTAAGGAGAAAGGCTACTTTATTGGGTATAAGTTGATGAAGTGGCAGTATGCCGTTTCCCTGAAGAGAGATCATAGCTCAATCTCCTCTAACGTAGTATAGGTTTGTTTCAGTGTGACCAAAACCACTGGAAAGATGTTTCTTTCCAAGACACATAAGGAAAGTGAGATCAAGCAAGGCTTTAAGAGCAGGAAATTAGCCCCAACTAGTTTTTCTAAGGAAATTAGAGCATCATGTTGTGGACTGAGTCCCAGGTTCAGTTCCGGTCAAGGGCATGTACCTTGGTTGTGGGCACATCCCCAGTAGGGGGTGTGCAGGAGGCAGCTGACTGATCTTTCTCACTGATATTTCTAACTCTCTATTCCTCTCTGTAAAAAATCAGTAAAATATATTTAAAAAAACAGAGTAGGAAATTAAATAAACATGAAGTTTTGTGAACAGGTTTTTCCCCTCATCCTTTTGCTTTGGTCCAGATATAGAATAGGTTCTTGATTTGGGATTAGATGCTCAATGTGGGCCATTAAAAAAAGTCTTTATTACTGAAAGTATTACATATATCTCCTTCTTTCCCCCATTAACACCCCCCTCCCCAGCCCGCCCTAGGACCTCACCAAGATGTGGGCCATTTAGAGTCTGCTCTTACATTACAGTCTGTCAAAATTTGACTTGGAATTTGATTTGCATTTAAAAGGTGAGAGCTCAGGGTCTGGGCTTGGTATTCTTTCCCTTACACTCTATTTTTATTTTTTAAAATATATTTTTATTGATTTCGGAGAGGAAGAAGGAGAGATGATCGAGCCCGCAATCCAGGTATGTCCTGACTGGGAATTGAACCTCCTCCTGGTTCACAGGTTGATGCTCATCTACTGAGCCTTGCCAGCTGGGCTCTCTCACCTCCTAAAATGCATCCATTCTTGCTCATCTTAGAACTCAAAAGAGGGCCTTCGTGTAATCTGCAAAAGGCAGTAAGAGATATTTGCCCTTGGAGCTCTCAAAGCATGTCTGCAAGACAAATGTATTATTACTACAATCAACAGTTTATTGATTGGAGTCATAAAATTTTTATAGTAAAAAGACCCATAATTTGTGATGTAAAACATTAAAGCTCCAAATTGCTACAGATCAATACTGCTTTAAATACAAGCAAGCACTGAAGTAAAAAACTTTTTGTTTTATAATTCAGCAAGAAAGACGGGGAGCCCTGGCTGGTTTGGCTCAGTGGATAGAGCGTTGGCCTATGAACTGAAGGTTCCTGGGTTTGATTCTGGTAGAGGGCCTGGGTTGCGGGCTCGATCCCCAGCGGGGAGTGTGCAGGAGGCAGCCGATCAATGATTCTCTCTCACCGATGTTTCCATTTCTCCCTCTCATTTTCTCCCTCAAATCAATAAAAATATATTTAAAAAATAAATTAAAATAATAAACACTCTCTTACCGATAAATAAATAAAAGATAAAAAAAAGATGGAGAAGGTGAAAGAATTTTTGTTATCCTGAATCAAGTTTTTGCTACCAGGAAGAGAAGGTACAATAAAGGAATAAAAATTTCCTGAGTACGTGCTGTGGGCCAGTCACTAGCTGTGGATTCTCAAATGACTCAAATTAAGATGAGGGGCAGGGACATTCAGAGGAATAAAGGGACTTGTCCAAATTTCTAGGCTAATAATTGGCAGAGCTGAGGTCTGAACTCCAGATCTTCACTCCCAAGTTCTCTGCTCTTGTTTTTCTGGCTTTGGAATCATAGCATTGTTCTTTGCTAAGAGCTATATGGCTTGGGCAGCCAGTTCTCTAGGAAGATGGCAAGCTTTCTCTTCCCATTTCATAAAGGAAATTCCTATTTTAGTGTTTTGTAGCTATTACCAGAAAGGAGAAGTGGTGAATGGTAGTTCAGACAAAGGCAGACTGTTGCATAGCAAGTGGAAAGTCCTCATCTAGAGAAAAGTGGATTCTTCCCTCTAATTTACATACTAAGTTAAGAGGGCGGGAGAACAGGGCCAGAGGGTAAATCAATGACTGTCCTCAAAGGCCTGGGGCAGCTCAGCAATCTTGAGCTTTATGTGGACCACACTCCAGGGAGAGGTTTCTTATTAGAGGACACATGGAGGCTCCTATCTTGGCACAGGAGAGACATCAGTTATACTCGATTACCCTCAAATTTCTAAATTCAGTTCTACATTTCTCTCCATAAGTATCCTATTTTTCATGCTTGTGACTATAAATGTGAGATCTTTGGTGTTTAGGCTGGCAGACTTTTATTATTTAAAAAAATATTTTATTGGTTTTCTTTACAGAGAGGAAGAGAGGGATAAAGAGTTAGAAACATTGAAGAGAGAGAAAGATCCAGCAGCTGCCTCCTGCACGCCCCTACTGGGAATGTGCCCACAACCAAGGTACATGCCCTTGACCGGAATGGAACCCGGAACCCTTCAGTCCGCAGGCCGACGCTCTATCCACTGAGCCAAACCGGTTAGAGCTAAGTTTTATAATTTAATCAAACCTGGAGGTGCTTAGGAAAACTACAGTCTATAAATGGAGACCCTAAGAATCTGGGGAGGGGCGTTTAGCGACACTAGGATTTCATAAAAGGCAGTATCGAGAAACAAAGGTCAAGAATCCAGGACTGGCTCAGGGTCAAGGAATTAGGAAGACTGCATAAACTGGAGGCTGCTTAGGTGCGGACTCCTTAGGCCTTCTCCAGACCTAATCAAGCATGTGGGCTCCTCGGGTGATTGATGCCACCAGTCCGTCCATGTACTGATATCTGGGAACCACCGTCTGCCGGTTGGTAAAGTTCAAGTTTGCGTAACTACAATAAAACAAGGAAGACTTAAACATGTCGCTGTGAGTCTCTCTCGGAGAGAGTTAAAAAACAAACAAACACACCAACAAACTAGCTTTGGGAAAGCACTGGTTCACAAAGGATTTGACAACGGAAAGGCAGGCAGCTAATTCAGGGGGAGCAGGCCGAGTAGCAGGTCCAGGTTGGGAAAATACCATTTAGGTCAGCACAGGTAGGGAGGCGCGAGTTCAGACTCGGTGTTAAGAGTTTGCTAGCGCCGCCAAACCAAGTGCTCTTACAGCCGGGCGCCTGGGACGTCCTCACCTCCCTCCCCGAGGCCTCGCACGCCAGTCTCCGAGAAAGCGCGCGGCTCCGCCCAGCCCAGTCCCAGCCGTCACTTAGCAACGCCCAAGGCCGACTACACTCGCTTCCTCACCCTCTGGACCACAACACGCCGAGTTCCTCCAGGCGCGCAGCCCTCCCCTGCAAAGGGACCGAGACGCTAATTTGAGACTCAAACCTTGGCTGCTCTCCGGACAACTTCCGGAAAGAGGTAGGCGGGGCGACGCCGCTGACGTCCGCGGCGGGGCGCCGGGGGAAGTGACGTAAACGGAGCGGTGCGGCCACACGGCGGCGGTGCGGCCTCACGGCGGCTGTCCGGTCTCGGGTGGGCATGTTGGCTCTGACGCGGATGGTGCCTTTCGCTCGCGGCGGAGGAAGCCTCTTCAGAGGCCTCCGCGCGCGGGCGGCTGGAAGCGGAGTCCGTCAGTGAGTGTCGGTCGGGAATGGGGTCTTGGCCTGCTTCTAACAAAGTGCCAGTTTCCGGACGTTCTCACCTTGACACTGGGTGCCTGGGACGGATCCGCCCCGAGGCATGTTGGGACTTGTAGTCGGCTGCGCCAAGGCCAGGGGGCTTTGGTTACAGTGGGGTAGGGGGTGGGAGAGGACACTATCCTGCACCAGGGGGATCCCGCGCTCGGGATTTGCACAGTTGGATGTGGTCACAAATTGAAGCTAATCTGGAAGCTAGAGCAGGAGTTGGGGAAGGGAGGTCGGTCCAGGCCGCGGAAACAACCTCTACCCTGTGTGTATTTGAAGTGTCAAGGGCAGAGGTGAAGCTGGAGACCTTAGGGCATAGGGAGGGAACAGTAGCTGATCCTGATGGCCGGCTGAATAATTTAAAACAGGCGACAGCGGGTCGTTGAGCGTCTTCTATCCGATGTCTTGAGGCCAGACTATAATTCTGAGAAATCACTCAGGCTGCAGGTTGAGGAATTACTTCTCTAAGGCACAGGAGTGTAAGGGATCACACAGACTGTGGAAAGATGGGAGAAGAGAGTCAAAAGTAGATACTTGGGCAATTCAGAATTTTTATTTTTGAAAATAGATTTATTTTAAATTTATTTTTATTTTTAAAAATTTATTGATTTTTTTTTTTTTTTTTTTTTTACATAGAAGAAGGGAGAGGGATAGAAAGCTAGAAACATCGATGAGAGAGAAACATTGATAACCTGCCTCCTGCACACTCCCCACTGGGGATGTGTCCACAACCAAGGTACATGCTCTGACCATAATTGAACCTTTCAGTCCGCAGACCGATGCTCTATCCACTGAGCCAAACCGGTTTCTGCTAGATTTATTTTTTAGAGCAGTTTTTAATTCACGGCAAATTTGAGCGGGAGGTACAGAAATTTGCTATATACCCTCCTACACACATGCATTACCTCTTCCATTGCCAACATCACTCATCAGAGTGGTACATTTGTTACAATTTGATAAACCTATATTGACACAGCATTGCCACTCAAAGTCCATATTTTACATTAGGGTTTACTCTTGCAACACTAGAATTTAAGAGAGTGAGCAAAAGAATCACCTGGTGCGGTAGGTAGCCTAAGAAACTGGAGAGCATGGCGCTGGCAGGACATACCTACCAAGGGAGAAAACATCTACCAAAAACAAGCTGTTAGTGCAGAGGAGAGATTCAGTAAGAGCAGGACTAAAGTAGTACCTTGGATTTTTCCAGGTGGTGTTTGGAGACCCTTTAGACTGACATCTACACTTCACCAAGAGGCAGTGCAGGATAGTGCCTGCCACTTTAGCTGCATGACCTTGGAAGTTTCTTGATCTCTTCATGCCTCAGCTTTCTCACCTGCGTAATGGGGATAATGTTTACTTCTAAGGAATCACATGAATTAAAATTCTCTGAAGTGTTTTAGGACAGTTACTTGTGCGTAGTAAGCACCATGCACGTATTATTCAGGTGTTGTGAGGGACCTGAGACTCAGTGAAATTAAAGGAGTGACTTGCCTAAAGTTACATGGTTGTTAAGGACTAGAAGCCCAGTGCATGAAATTCATGCACCAGTATGGTTCTTAGCAGCTGCTGCGGGCCTTCCTTCGTTCCGAACCACTCTCTGGTGGTCAGAGCTTGTCATAGTGAGTGATCAAACTCCTGGTCAGTTGAACTCCTGAGGGGACACTTTGCATATTAGGCTTTTATAGATATAGCTATAGATATAGATATATGGATATGGAGCTGGGACAGGTGTGAGGTGGGAAGAAGGAAAAAGCCTAGGTGTGACCTGAGCACAGACAACAATGAAGAACTACCAAATGGTAGCCCTGGTGGGTGCTCTTTGAAAAAACAACAACTTTTATTGATTTCATAGAGGAAAGGAGAGGGAGAGAGAGAGAGAGAAACATCAGTGCTGAGAGAGAATCATTGATCAGCTGCCTCCTGCACACACTACACTGTGGATTGAGCCCATAACTCGGGCATGTGGAATCAAACTGTGACCTTCTGGTTCATAGGTTTACACTCAAACACTGAGCATGGCAGCTGGGGTAGGGGGTGCTGCTTTTCACTTGAGGTCTTGGTTCTTCCATAACACACTGATTTCACAGTGTGAGTGATCATTAAGTGAATAAATATTTACACTGAGTAACCAGATTATTAGGATCTCTGAATGCATTATTAGAGGCCCGGTGCATGAATTTGTGCATGTGTGGGGTCTGGCCAGCCTGGCCAGGGGGTGGGGACATGGACAATTGGCTGTCCTGCTTGCTGGTTGAACTCCTGGTCAAGGGGACAATTTTCATATTAGCCTTTTATTATATAGGATATACACTGAGTGGCCAGATTATTATGCATTCAGAGATTATAATAATCTAGCCACTCAGTGTATAGAGCATCTTTTGGATTACAGGATCCTTTCTAGGTGCTGGGGATAGAGCATAATACAAGAAAGATAATGGAGCTTCCATTATGGGGCGAGGACATAAACAAGTAGAAAAGAAAGAACATTTAAGTACTGTTAAGTGGTATGAAGAAAATAGAGGGGGATTAATCTACAGTGTCCAGGATAGGGTTGGATGGGTTACTGTATGCAGGATGATGTGGGGAATGCATGCCTGAGAGTTGACTTGAGGTAGGTCCTGAGTGAGAAGTCAGCCATGCAAAGATGCCAGAAAGGGCTTCTTCACAAAGGCTCTGTGTGCTGCTGATGGACTGCAAACCCAGCAGGCTAGAGTGGGAGGAGCAGAGGGAAGGGTGGTAGAAGTGCAAATTTGATGGGAGGCCATCTAAGCTTTTAAAACTCAAAGTAATATGATCTGGTTTTTGTTTGTTCTTTTAAAAATATATTTCTGTTGACTTTAAAGAGGAAGAAGGGGAGGGGGAGGAGCGGAAATATCAATGATGAGAGAGAATCATTGATAGGCTGCGTCCGGCACATCCCACACTGGGGATTAAGCCCGCAACCTCGGCATGTGCCCCGACTGGGAATAGAACCTGCACCTCTTGGTTCATAGGCTTACATTCAGCCACTGACAGTCAACCACCAAACCACACCAGTCAGTTTGGTTTATGTTTTTTTAAAATATTTTTATTGATTTTTTACAGAGAGAAAGGGAGAGGGATAGTCAGAAACATCGATGAGAGAGAAATATCGATCAGCTGCCTTTTGCACGCCCCCTACTGGAGATATGCCTGCAGCCAAGGTACATGTCCTTGACTGGAATCGAATCTGGGACCCTTCAGCCCGCAGGCCGACGCTCTATCCACTGAGCCACACTGGTTTCGACTGGCTTATGTTTTAAAAATGTAACTTTCACAGAGAATTATGGTGCATTTTTGTGTTTAAATTTGATACTTAATCCTGGTTTGTAACACCCATTTATTTCAAGTCATAGTTAAAACAGTATGAGACTCTAGCAACAATGAAATGTGGAGAGTAGGGTTTAAACTATAATTTTCAAATCTTATTTAATGAGTTTAACTGATGGTGCCTTATAACTAGATTAGAGGCTTGGTGCATGAAATTCTTGCCCAGGTAGGATCTTAGGCCTGGCTGGTGATCAGGGCCGATCTGTGGGGCGACCAGTGGGGTGGTTGCGGGGCGCCCTGCTAGCATCCACCTTAGTCGGCCTGGGGCCTGCAGGCTGGGGGCAGCTCCTGCATTGAGCATCTGCCCCCTGGTGGTCAGCACGCATCATAGAGACTGGTTGTTCCACTGGTCGTTCTGTGATTTGGTCAATTTGCATATTAGGCTTTTATTATAAAGGACTAGGGGCCTGGTGCACGAAATTCATGCACTGGGGGTAGGTGGTCCCTCAGCCTAACCTGCCCCCTCTCATGTACTGGGAGCCCTCAGGGGATGTCCTACTGATGGCTCACCCCTGGCCTGGCCAAGGCTGAAAGCCTCTGGCTGAGGTTTTAGGCCTTGGGCACCCAGCGATTCATCGCCCTGCAATGGGGCCGATTGCTGGTTCCTGGCTCCGCCCCAGCCCCGGCCGTGGGCACCTAGTGATCGCCCTGAGATTGGGGCCTGATCGCTGTCCCCTGACGCCCTAGCCCTGGCCTTGGTCACCCATCAATCGCCCTGTGATGGGCCCTATCACTGGCTCCTGGCTCCGTCCCAGCCCTGGCCCTGCTATTGGGCCTGATCGGTGGCTCCTGGCTCCGCCACAGCTGTGGCCTGGGGCACCCAGCAATTGCCCTGCTATCGGGGCTAATCACTCACTCCTGGCTCCACCTCAACCAAGGCCTTGGGCACCCCCTGATTGCTGGCTCCTGGCTCAGCCCCAGCCCCAACCTTGGGCACCCAGCAATCGCCCTGAGATTGGGGCCTGATCCCTGGCTCCTGGCTCTGCCCCAACTCCGGCCTTGGGCACCCAGCAATTGCCCTGTGATTAGGCCTATAGCTGGCTCCTGGATCTGCCCCAGCCCCAGCCCTCCTATCAGGCCTGATTTCTGGCTCCTGACTCCTCCCCAACCCCGGCTTTGGGCACCCAGTGATCATGCGGAGATAGGGACCGATCGCTGGCTGGCTGTGCTTCAGCCCTAGCTTGCCATTTTGGTTGGGTGTTAATTTGCATATCGCTTCTGATTGGCTGGTGGGCATGGCTGGTGGGCGAGATTTGTGGGTGTAGCAAAGGCACAGTCAATTTGCATATTACTCTTTTATTAGATAGGATAGTATCTAAATCTGTCAAAGAGGAATCCTATTATAATGTCCTCTTTCCCATAAATATTGCAGTAGAGCAGAGGACATAATTTACTTTTTAAATAGATGGCTAAATTGATTTGCTTATTTGTTTTCTTTGGATAAAGCTAGTGACTGCTTACTACTATACGTTCACAATCCTTTAACCTAAACTCTTGCAGCCAGTAACTCATTATCAGCACATTCATAAGATACACAAGTATTCACTAAAGGGAAACCATCATTAGTCTCTTGTCAGTTCAGGCTAATGTTTGCTGCCTAACAAATTTAAAGTGAGCTTGTGAAAAATGAATATTGTGAGGGCTTGTGGAGCTCTATCATTCTGTATTTTGTGGAGGAGATGAGAAATGTTAGCTTCAGTTTCTGGATGGAACTCCGGGTTTTGGATGACTGAATACTTTGAAGATGTAGCAAGCTGCCTGACATTTTCCTTTTGCCTCGTAGTGCTGGTGGTGGTGTGCACATTGAGCCCAGGTACAGAGAGTTTCCCCAGCTCACCAGGTCCCAGGTGATCAAGGGTGAGTTCTTCAGTGCAACCATGTGGTTCTGGATTCTCTGGCGCTTTTGGCATGACTCAGATGCTGTGCTGGTAAGTGCAGAATATTCTTTCTGTGGGTGGGAGAATGGAAGAAACAGTAACTTAGCTTGTGTGTAGACTATTTTTCTAGCCTTGATTTTGCTTTCTTTGGTTTTAGTTACCTGGGACATCTTGTGATCTGAAAATACTAAATGGAAAATTCCAGAAATAAACAATGTATAAATTTTAAATTGTGTGCCATTCTGAGTAGCATGATAAGATCTCATGCTGTCCTGTTCTGTCCTGCCTGGGATATGAACTGTCTCTTCGTTAACATTTCTATGATGTATACACCACCTGCCAATTAGTCAATTAGTAGCTGTCTCTGTTATCAGATTGAGTCGATTGTGGTATCTGAGTGCTTGTGTACAAATCAACCTTATTTTACTAGATAATGGCCCCAAAGCACATGTGGACATGCCAAATGTAAAGTGTTTCCTTAAAGGGCAAAGGCATTTTTGTATAGAAAAATACTTTCTATGCCTTGGGTTCGGTATCATCTATGGTTTCAGGCATCCACTGGGGGTCTTAGAACGTATCCCCTGTGGATGAGGGGGCTACCGTAATCCCCATATTGTCCTGTGTGTATGCAGTAATTTTGTTAATGAAACCTGTCTCTCCCCTTTTGTACTAATGGGTGCACATGTAGGTAGTCCATGTTTTATGTTTTGTGTTAGTTTGCCGTATTTGGAGGGACACTAGAAACTAGTTCTTTCACCTTGTGAACTAAGGGTTCATTGGGTTAAGTTTCACACTTAAAATCTTTAAATGATGAATGTTATCTAGTCTATCTGGAGGTCCAAGGCAACCAAATTGGGGTGGGAGAGATGTGGGCTAATTTGTTTTGAGGAGGGAGGTTTTCACTCAACATCTTATTAGCTTCAACTGAACCTTTATCACATTTGCACCGATCCTGTTCTCTAGGAAATGAATGAAACCTTTAAGCCACTGAAATCTGTATTTGTTGATCCAGATACTTTGAATTTTAGCCAATTTGGTTTTGTTTTTAGGGTCAGAAAAAAACGTTAAATTATGCAGAAGTTTTAGAAGCATCAGGTTGGTTAATATCCCATTTCTCCTAGAACTTCTCTGTGCCCTTGTCGCTCAGTAAGGAGCTGCCTCGTGTTCACACATGGGCAGCACATAGACACCTGTCTCATTGGGGGTCAGCTGCCAGGAGGATATGTGGCTATTTGGTGTGAGACGATGGTGCAGCCAGATGCCCCCGAGATCGGGATCGAAGACCAACAAGTCCACCTGAGGCTCCCAGATCTCCCAGCAGAAATGATAGGACAGTTTGAGACATCCATTGTGTTTTGTCAGGGCTTCAGGTCATTGTTGAGATGGCGGGTATCTTTGAAATCTGTTGCCTCCATTCCTACTGCTCTTCATCACAAACACATATTCCAACTCTGGCTCAGGCTGGTAGCTTCAAAATGGGCAGGCTTTTACAATTCAGCTGACATCGAACAATATGAAGAACAGTTGGACCATTGAGTAAAATAGTAGAAATCACTCCTGTGGCATGTGAAGGGTGTGTGTTACAGCCTTATATTTTCCTCATACTTTTTTCCTTTCAAGATTTCTTTTTAAATGTAATTGTGGAGTATAGATTGTTGACTTTTTTTTTTTTTAATGATGTCACCAGGGTCACTTTCCATATCCAGATCCTTGCCAATGGACGGATGAAGAATTGGGTATCCTTCCAGATGACGAAGACTGAAAACGTAGACTCAACTCTTTACAAGTAGGTAAAATTTCTATTTTTTGAAAGTTATATTTACTTAAAATTTTTTTTTAATAAAGAACTCATTCTTTATTTAAAAAAATGTTTCTGTTGATTTCAGAGAGGGAGATGGAGAGAGAGATAGAAACTTCAGTTATGAGAGAGAGAGTCACTGATTGGCTGACTCCTGCATTCCCCACATTGGGGATCGAACCCACAACTCAGCCATATGGCCTGACTGGGAATCGACCTGTGACCTCCTGGTCCATTGGTCGACGCTCAACCATTGAGCCACGCTGGACTTTGTACCTATGATGTCTTGAAGAAATATGCATTTTCCAACTGTATAAAGAATTAACTATATCATGTGTCTAATTTCTTTAAAAAAATATGTGATGTGTTTTTATTGATTTTAGAGAGAGAGAGAGAGAGAGGAAGGGAAATGGAGAGAGAGCAACATTATTGAGAGAGAACCATCGATTGGCTGCCTCCTGCATGCCCCCTCCTGGGAATCCAGCTCACAGCCCAGGAATTGAACTGGCCGCCACTCAGTGCATAGGCTGGTGCCCAGCCAACTGAGCCACATCAGCCAGGGCTCATGCGCCTGATTTCTGAATTTAGTGTGTTCACATTCGCTGTCCCCTGTGCTCCTGCCACCCCTCACCCTAATTGGTTTTATCTTCATTTTCATTGTATATTAAAAAAAATTATTTTTTCCCAAGTTACATTACAAATTAGGGTCCCATTTATCCATCAAAGGCTTTTAAGTACCAAGTCTACACAGGGATTGCAGGGTGGACAAGACAGATAGGAGCTTACAGTGCATGTTTATAGTTGCAAAACTACTACCATGTTCTACGTTTAGCACTCACATGGAAAGTTCCAGCATAGGGGAATGTTATGATATGGATGTGCATGGAAATGAGCTCTAAATAGTAAAGGGTTATGACCCTTTCATTTCCAGATCAGGACATTAATCAGTTTCCCTTCTTTCAGAAGGAATGTAGGAGGAGAAGTTCCTTTCCCTACAGCCCCTTGTGGGTTAAGACATTCTTATTTAACGGTTTAAATTAATCATTGTACAGTTTAATTGCCACCATTCAGAATGCCTTGGAAATTGTTTTAAAGGTTAGGAAGCATTAAAAGATAGTTGAGTGTTTCCATTAAATTGTATTATTAGTATTGCCTTTTTAATTAGAAGAAGCTTATTGCCATGAAAATTACAGCAGTTTTTGAATATGCAGGGCTGAGGGGGATAGCAAAAATGTCTCCAAAAGGTAGGCAATTAAGCTCTTTTATAGTTAGTACGTCTCTGGGTTTGTTATGGACAGTGAGAGGTCCCAGACCTCCTGCTTCCCGTGTTAATGTGTCTGACAGCACTAACCCCTTCCTATCCTTTTACAGATTTCCCAGTATTCCCACACTGTCATTAAAGTTTTGTTTTAATAACTAGACTGTAAGCCCTTTGCGAGAGCAAGGTGATTTTGCTTCCCTCCTCTACAAGGCGACTCACGTGACTGGTGCTCAGTGGATGCTTAAGTAATTGAATAAGCAGAATTGTGGATTTGAGTTAGTGAAAATAAAAGTACTTAAAGCTTTCCCCTTTTGTTTTCCTACAGGAGCAAGGTCAGAATTTCAGGAGATTGTGGACTTCATATTGTCTGTTGAAATTGTAAATTAAAGTGGTTTTGGTCATGAATGAGGAACTGAGTTATGAATGTTTCTGACAGCTATTCTCTGTGGGTTATTTCCTGTGCCAACTGCTTACAGGCCCTTTCAGTGGATCCTCTTGGTTACCTCATGCAGGTAGCCTTGGGTCCATGTATCAGGGAGGAAATCGAGGCTCGGGATGAAGTAACTCATGTAGCATCACTCATGATGGGTGGCGGTATGACTCAGACCTCATACTTTACAGTGTCATACTGCCTGCCTCCTTAGCAAATGTCTTAGTCATACATATGTTGACAATTAATATGAAAACTTGCCGTTTCTCTGCTGCTGGTGCATTCCTGAGTGTGCAGAGATTAGCGGTCAGGGCAGCCCATTTATTGTGTTTCATATCTCTTATGGGTTGGACACTGTGTTCAGTGGCTATTTGTGGAACTCATAAGACAAAATTATAACTAGGAATTCTTAGGGCTGGAGGAATGGGAAACAAGGGTAAAATGGATATTTTACTTTTTCTAAAATTTGTTTCAAAGTACTTTCCAACTGTCTATAGCAGTGGTTCTCAACCTTTCTAATGCCATGACCCTTTAATATAGTTCCTCATGTTGTGGTGACCCCCAACCATAAAATTATTTTCATTGCTACTTCATAACTGTAATTTTGTGTTTTCTGGTGGTCTTAGGCGACCCTGTTAGCGGTTTTCAACCTGTGGGGTCAGTGAGCCACAGGTTGAAAACCGCTGCTGTAGAGCCTAAGGCCATCGGAAAACACAGATATTTACATTACGATTCCTAACAGTAGCAAAATTACAGTTATGAAGTAGCAACAAAAATAATTTTATGGTTGGGGGTCACCACAACATGAGGGTCACGGCATTAGAAAAGTTGAGAACCACTGGTCTATAGCATCGTATTTCTGAGACTAGGTAGGACAGCATTTTCCTCTATCCACAGATAAAAATCTCCAGTATAGAGTGGCTTAATGACTTCCTAGAAGTATTACTATTCATATGTTTCTAATGTAGGTTTTTGACCATCTTAGCACTGGGAGTACAATGCTAAACAAGCCAGATAAGAATCTATTCACAGGGAGCTTAGATTTTAGGGAGGGAAGATGTTAAGTAAGGTTTACTAAGTGCTGTGAAGGAAATAACACTGGGTGATGTGCTAGAGATGGGTGGTGGTTTGGGTGAGTGGGGAAAGCATTTTCGCTTAAACCAGTTGGGAGAGCAGTAGGGACAAACGGCAAGAACCAAAGTCTAGGGTGGGATCCAAGTCGGTTTAAGGAACAGAAGGTTCTGGCAGGTGAGGAGACGTTTTGGTAGTTAAGGTTAATAGATCATGGTTGCAGGTTTAAATTTAGATGTGATGCACTGAGAAGCTTCTGGCAAGCCCCGAGCAGGGTGGGTGGGGTTGTGATTTGATGAGTATTCCTTGTCCTTAGGTTTGCACTCTCTAGTTGTCATTTGTCAGTGGGCATAATGATAGTCAAAGCCAAAGCAAGTGGCAGTTTCACCCTCCCCCAGGGCCAGCTCCAGCAACCCCGAGCGTGTTGTAGGGGGTGCTGGCGGCATTCTTCTTGGTTTTGTTTCCTCACCTGTGTAAGAGTGAGCTTTCTGAGCTGATAAATAGTACAAAGGCCATGAGATTTCTGTACTTTCTAGTTCTCATTTTTTTAAAAATTAGCACCCTATTCATTTTTTATTTTATTTTATTGATTTTTTACAGAGAGGAAGGGAGAGGAATAAAAAGTCAGAAACATCTATGAGAGAGAAACATCAATCAGCTGCCTCCCGCACACCCCCCACTGGGGATGTGCCTGCAACCAAGGTACATGCCCCTGATTGGAATCGAATCTGGGACCCCTCAGTCCACAGGCCGACGCTCTATCCGCTGAGCCAAACCGGCTTCGGCACTAATTCTCATTTTTGTTGCTCCTCCATATCAATAGGTTTTGGGAAAGAATACAATTTATAACAGTTAACTCAAGTAGGATATGCTATTAGCTCTTATCCTTAGAAACCAGTCAAAATTTGCTTGACTTGATTAAAAGCTAACTTTAAAAAGTAGTCTTTTAACTCAGCCCAGTGTGGCCTCCACTTGGGCTGGGAAACCAGTTTGAGCTGATGCAGAAATCGTCCCTACCCTGCTGTTACAGTTTATGGGAAAATACTTAGGTGGAGAGCATCCCAAAGAGATACTTAATACATTTGATGGATGGCTATTTATAGTTAAATACTAGGGAAAACTGACTATGAGGCCAGGCACTGGGGTCAGCACTTTACATCTGCTAATTTATCAAATCCTCACATTCTTTCCATTTTATAAATGGATTAGGTAAGTTGCCCAAGTTAATACAGCCAGTTAGTGAGCTGAGATTCAAATCCTGTCTGGCTCTACGTCAGTTTATCTCAGAGTTAGCATAGCATGGTGTAAACCTTTTCATGACCTACTCTAAGAAATAATTTTACATTGTAGCCTGAGATATAAATTACATATATATGTGTATACAGTTCCAAAGTTTAATGAAATAGTACTTACCTGTGATGCACTCGGATGTTTCCTCTTATTGTACATTTAAAAAATGATGGTTCAGACTGATTTTACTACTCACCAGTGGATTTCAACCTGCAGCTTGAAAAACTGGCACAGAGCCTACGAACTCAGGCTTTGCAGTCAAGCTTGTGGGCTGACACAGCTCCACCATTACTAGCTGTGAGTTTGGGCAGATTATTTGTTTGATCTATGCTACAGTTTCCTCATTGTACATGAATTAACTAGATTGAATGCGTTAGCACGTAAAACCTTTAAAATTATGTCTGGTATGAAGGAAGTACTCTCTTACTGGGAGTAACTGTTACTTCTAGACCACTGGGTCTAAGGTAAGTTTATAGTGACCCCTGTGTGCCAGTTTGCTTTTGATAGGAAAGCCTGCATATGAAGATAGACTCAGCTGTAACCAGACACCCCAACAGATACGGTGCCACCCTTCCCCTCCGCCTAGAACGGCAGACATTTAGGATCTCTCTCTGATGATACAGTTCTAAGTTAAGAGGGACATTCTAAGTTAAGTTTTAGGGTGTGCCTGGTAGGTGGAGAGATGTACCTTCATAAATGGAAAGGTAGGTGGTGAAGGAATTATTGATGACAACAGAAGATCAACTGTCAGATTTTACACAAATTTGTAACTTAGTTTCCTGTGAAACCTTGAGTGTAAATACAATGGGATATCTAATCAAGTTAGAGACGGGAGGTATGTGTGAGGAGCACTTGCTGTACGCGTGTTATAAAGAGGTACAGAGTCATTCCACTTGCCACTAGGACTCTTATGAAGTCCATCGGGTTCCCTGCTGCCACCCTCTCATCAGGCGTGTCATCGGAACAGGTGAGAAAGGAAGCGGGCTTCTTGACCTGCCTCAGCAGCTGGGCCTTCGCCTTTTGTCATCTACACAAGCAGTGGCTTGCCTGATTAGTGACAGAGCGTGCCTATACAACATACATTTCTAGCCACAAACACTGTTTCTATCCACATTTCATTATAGGCATCGTGACCACAACACAGTAATATAAAAGAGTCCTGGCTGTGTGAGCCTAGGCAAGTCATTCTTATTCAGGGCTCCATATTTAGTAACTGAGATGAGACTTGGACCAGATTATCTTTAAGAACTCTTTCTGCTCACCCTAGCTGGTTTGGCTCAGAGGATAGAGCGTCAGCCTGTGGACTGAAAGGTTCCAGGTTTGATTCCAGCCAAGGGTGCAGAAGGCAGCCAGTGAATCTCATTGATGTTTCTCTCTCCTCCCCCTCCCTTTCTGAAATCAATAAAAAAATATATTTTTTAAAAGAACTCTTTATGGTCTGATATTTTATGCGTCTAGAAGTATAGACAGTAGGTCCAAGTATCACAGCTTCTCATAAAATTTCAGACTAGTGTGGTAGGGTTCTCTTATCACAATAAAGTATTCACGATTTTGGGCTAAATTTTAAAACGTCTTATGGAATAATACATTTTTAGAAATAAGGCTATGATTGCTATTATGTATGAAGGTTATTTGGAAAAGGAGTTTCTAAGATGTTTATATTCACAGTTACATTTTTCAGATGATAAAACTGCAGTTCAGAGAAAATACTTAAGTCTGGGCAGCATTTTATGATGAGAGGGGCATGAGACAGAAACCACCCGATTTCCTTAACTACTAGTATGTGCCATCTGGAAGACTTACTTTTGTTCCTTCATATTCTCAAAACATTCTGTTTCCAGATGAAGTTGATGACATTTCAAAATTGTTCACTTCTGGAAACTATGTTCAGTACTTTGACATAGTTTGAAAATACTTGTATCTTTCAAACTCCAGGTATTGAAATCAAATGCACAAAATCAACTCAGGTAGCCAACATAAAAAGAAATGAAGTAAAAACCATTGAGTGCGTACTTTTAGATATGTTTGCATGTGTGTACATTCTATGTGTCAAAAAAAGCTTGAAACTCATGAACACAGACAATAGTGTGGTGAAGGCCCGAGGGAGCAGAGGGGTTAATGGAGGGGGGGAGGAGGACATCTGTAAACAATAAAGATAAAATTAAAAAAAACCAAAAACCTCCAGACTCCTTCAACGACTGAATTATAGCATGTATTTCAACTGAGCCCTTGGAGAAATCAGGTTGCAGAATGGAAGTACTTGGTCATCACTACAACAGTGTAGCCAGCACAATGTAGCAGGCATCCATCTTGACAATTTAAAACTATTCTAAGTAATTTCTACCCACCAAGCAGTAACATTGTATGTGTGAAACAAAATGTACACTTCTCAGGCCTTCCACTGCCTGGAAGAACTGATGGTCAAAACCCTGACTACTTCTGTTATTGAATGTAATAAAGCTAGAAAAATAATGTTGATAAAGAATTCTCCATGCAGTCAATCTTTATTATAGCAGTATTCGCATATTCACATCAAGTACATAGAACTTTGCCTTTTATATAGTACAGAGTTTTTAAATAACTTTACACAGAAATAAATTTCTTCGATCTGAGTTTCAGTTATCTTTATTTAATTCTTCATGCTTTCTATCCAAACAACAATATTTTCCATTGTACAAATTTACATGAGAAAAATTACAAAGTACAAATGAAGGGACCTGAGCAGAAAAGCAAACCAAAGTATCAAGAAGTGGGATTGGGAAAGAATTGAAAAAAAAAAAAAAAGATTCAAGCAAACACAGGATTAGGGGCAAAAGGGAGACGACATCTATTTGACTGAAAATAAATGACTTTAAGAATTGAAAAATAAGTTTTAAAAATAGTTACTCCGTAATTTTTGCAAAGCAGGTAGAGAGGTCTGTGGACAATTGAAAGTCCCCATCTTTTCACTGGGCACACCCCAGACTCCATGAGAACCTTTTCAGTGTTTGGAACTGAAGTGAATTAAACCTGAAACTGGCAGCCAGAGAGAAATGTGTGTGAGAACTGCCACACGTTTTGGAGTGGTAAACCTGGAGCCATTTCCTCAGTTAAAACACGAAGGATTTCCCTTTCTTCTGTATAGAACTGTTCTCAAACCAAGAAGGTCAAGAAAAAGGACATCACCCCCCCTTTTTATTTGTCTAAGCCAAAGAGCAATCATAACTACTGTATAGAATCAAAGGAACATGTTGGTAAATGGTCAAATTCAATCCCCCATCAGTTGCATGCTCCTCTTTTAGAAGCAGAAATTGCTGAGTGAGGAAAGGGTCAGAGGGTACAACCAACAAAAGATTGCCACAAAAATATATCATTGTGATAGTCCTTCCAATCAAGTGACATCACGAAGGCCAGACTAGTGTGTAGCATGGCCAAAGCAACAAGAGGACCCAATGAATGCATTTTCAAATGGAGGGAAAAGGGCACAGAATAACACACACACCCCGTATGTAAACTAATAAACATGAGGATACACAAACATAAAGGTTAGCCTCTTATGTTGGTAATTAATGTGAATAAAGAGGCATTATATTTTCATAGCTGGTTTTAATCAGCTATGTCCAGAACACACACAAATGTATAAGGAATGATTTAAAACAAAACAAAACCGTTCACAGCTTAGAAAAGCACACTTATTGCACTCTTAACATTTTATTTCAAATAATTATGGTTTATTTCCCACCCTCACATCAATTTTTCCCTACCCTCAGACTCCCACACCCTCCCCTGTCCTATTTGGTCCATTTTCTCTATATTTGTGCCTAGTCTATGAGCTTTGTTGCTTATGCTAGTTTGAAGTTTCCTCTGATGTATCCCTTATTCCACCAAAAAACACCTGGTTAAAAAAACTTAATACACAAATGCAACACAATAATTTTCAAAAGAAAACCAGTACTAAGCAACTTACTCATAATCCCCACCTGCACCCCTGTAACCAAAACTCTTCCTCTGCCACATCTCCTAAGTGAAACTGATGTCCAGTTCCTACACAGATTCTGTGCTGAGAACCAGCCACCTGTGGGTGCTGGACAACCTGCCCAGCCTGCCAGGAGATGCGGATGGTTTGCACAAATCCTTTTTCATTTTTTTATACTTAACAGGAATAAATATATTTCAGTTCTTTGTTCTTAAAGAGTATTTCAATCTATAGAATTCTTTCAAAAAATGCATCACAAAAAAACAGATACACTGGCTGTGTCCTCATGCACAACTGGTTATACCACTGTAATTAGTCAAAATAGCTAAATAAAATTTAACATTTTAAAACTGATTTAATAATTAATAAGACTAAATCAACAGTTGAAGTTGTGATGCTTAAAGATCTACCTAAACATTTTTTGAGGTGGGGACTAACTGTCCCTATGCATTTTAAAATAAAGCCCTGTGACCTTAAGAATTTAGGACTTAGGTTTTTGTCCTCTTCTATCTTAAAAATACCCAACAGAAACTGTTAACTACCCTTTCTACAACTGAGAAAATTTAGGACTGAATTTCAATGTAAATATCTTTGCCAAACAGAAGTAAAAATAAATTATCTGAAAACAAAACAAAGCTTAGCTTACTGCCTAGTGTACTGATATAACAAAAATCTTACCAGCATTTTCAATTTTATCAGAGCTAGCAATATAGAATACACTGGCCACTTCATTCTCCGGTGGCCAATATACAAATCAGGCAGCGATGCTACTGTACTCTTCGGGTGCTCAGCGTCCTACAGGTGTCCTAATGCCCTCGGTGAAACTTGCTGACAGTACACTGCCTTTCTTGGGGCTGGAAGGAATGAAGACACAAGAAGCATACCACGGAGTGTGTCCAGTACACACCAATGGCCAGGCCAGTAACTATTCCAATGCCTCTTCATAAAGGAGCCCCCAACACCTCACAGCATACCCCCAACAGGATTAACAGCATAGTTCTGCTTAATTTGCCAACCACTCTTGGAAGGCAAATGTATATTTCCAACTCTGTGAAAAATCCGTGTCTAGGTTGGCAGCAGTACTCTGGAGACTGATAAAATCTAATTCTGCCCCATATTTTAATTTCTTTCCCCATTCTCACTAAGTTCACACACACACAACTGCTGCTCAGCATACAGTACTTCAACCTTGAACTACACAATTTCTTAAAATGTCTGTCAAATATTTCTGTTATATAAAAGTTCCATGCTTTGAGAACCTATGAGAGTAGAAAAAGTTTCTCTAGAAATGTCACTGAACTATAATTTCAACCTATTTGCTCTATATGATAAATATATCTGACTATACTAGGGGTTATGTGCTTTAAAAAAATAATTTTGTTCACTGAAAATTTACCTGTTTTCATTTTTTAAATGTGATTTGGCTATAAACTCTTTAGTGCATTTATCTTTGCAGTCTAAATTGCACTCTAAAAAATATTAACACAGCTGAGTTAGACCAGAGTGGCTGCTTTCTTCACAAATCACTGATTTCTGCTGAAATTTTACCCTTTTTTATTTTTATTTTATTGCATCATGAAGGCACAGTAAGATCATTTGGCAAATTGTCAAGGTATTTTTCTACAGCCTCATCTACACCATTCCAATGTATGATCTATAAGCTATTCCGTGTTCACACTCAGTAAAGCTTACATGTCTGGCTATGTGTGTTTTTAAATAGCCTAATGGTTGGAATCTGCTGGTCTCCAGGTGCTGCTGTTCTAGCACTAACAATGCCAACTTGGACAAAGAAGAGAATCTTGCAAAATGGGTCATCACTTTCGCCCCCTTAACTGGGCAGTCTGTCGGAGTATCTGCACATGGGACAAAACTGTGGTTAACTCATTATGAAGGTGTACTGTCCTGCCAAGCCCACTGAAAATTAAAATTATGTCACTGTTAGTGAAGTGAAACCATAACTATTTAATTTCATGCAACTGACTTAAGGTTAATATTCTGAAACGTACCCTAAACAGGTTCTGGCACCATTTGCAACAACATTCAGACACTCTGAGCTACATTTTTCAGTCATTACTGCCTAAATGTATAATGCCCTTGAGGACAAAATGAGAGCATTCAAATATAAACACACATTAAAGTTAAAATCCTAAATCATCTTCATGTTCTAGAGCTCCTGACTTCATATTTTAAAATAAATATTCATTACCTCATTCTGAGGAGGTAGGTTTTGAAGAGGTCACCTGAACTCTGTAGTATGTTTCAAACTAAAGCTAGATGAGGTTTGCCTGAGGCAGAGGGTGAACGTACAGGTGGGGCGGTGAGGCTGAGGAGGGGTGTGCAGCAGTGCCAATGTTGCCTGATGAACAAACGATAACATTATGTGATTAAGAGCCGGGACCACATCCCACGAGAATCTAGGAAATATTTAGTTTCAGGCAGATAGTGGTGAAGTCCTGAATTATCTCTTTATAACTAACAATATAGTGTCCTTTATTCTGCAACACAAACATAACACATATACTTCAGATATGTGATTTTATCTTCTAGGATGTCCCAGTACATCATATAGATCTCACATACAATCAGGGACTACACGTCCAGATTTTGACAGCTAGACAGAGCCTTCTTTTAAGGTGCACATAAGAACAAAGAATCACACTAGGTTTTTCTATCCACAAATCCTTTTTATAAACTACTTTTTGGTCAATATTATTTCAGTGGCAAAAATCTACACCCTAGACTGTAGTTTAATGATAAAGTACACCAGCTAGGACAAAACAAACAAACAAACAAAACAAGTCCATCAGGATTAAAACAATCTTTTACGGTTACTTTAAATTTTTCAGGCTTCACCTCTCCTAACCCAAAATACAAGGCCCCACGGAAGGCACTGGCAGCCACTCTATGCAAAAGACAGGTAACTACCGCCTTGGGAAATAATCAGTGAAGCAGCCACATATTATCCATTCAATTACTCATAAAGTGCTTTGCACATCAAGGAGTTCTTCCTTGTATTTCTTAGGAGCTCAGCCAGTCTATCCGTAGTTAAGCATCAAATAGTAAAGCAAGTGAAACTCACAGGGAAACCCCCCTTTTTCATGTTAACTGTAAACTAGAGAAAAAACAATTTGAAGGAAGAAAAGGGAAAATTTCAAATTTTATTTTTTAAGGGCTTTATAAAAATTTCTCAAGAATACCCTGAGCCTGGCTTCTGGGCACAGATTCATTTGACATAGAGTCTGTTTCTCCTTTTCAAATGAGATAGCAACCTATTCTAAAAAGAAAGGGAAGAAAAAGTGTATTAGCTTGAATATTGTTTGGAAAACCCCAATGCCAAGCTTCCCTCAGAACTAGGTGCTGTACTGCTCCAGCCATTCAGGCAGTCCCGCACCTGAGCCTCTAGCAGCTCTACCTGCTCAGCAGACATGCCTATAGTTTAAGACCAGCTCTCTGCAATCTTGGTACAGGGAACACAAGCATGGTTAAAAGCATCCATGGTGGCATATTTAGAAAGAAAAATAGACAATGCTCTTCAAAACAGCATGAACCATTTTACACCTTTGTAATTTCTGAATTTTGTTAAGATACTGCTCTGCTTATGTAAGACTTAAGAACACACTGCTTTTCAAATTCACCAATAGCTTCAGTATACTTTCCATTCTATTGGGACAACCTTTACATGTCCGTGCAATTTTCAGGAGGCCTTCCTGTGATACAGGTATTTTAGCAAAAATCTAATGGCAGTGAGTGTTAGTAGGCTGAAAGATAGCAGGGTGAGTTACAATTTGAAATTTAAAAATAACAATTCCCTGCTTTTTTAATAGTTCTATTCAATTTCTCCCAGATCTTTGGCTACGTAGCTTGGTTGGGCTAAGTACAATTGATTTGATTTACACTCCCAAATCCTGATAAGAGATTCTAGATCCATAAAAGGGAGGTATTTCCCATTAATATGTCCAGAGTCACTTTTTTTTGCTACTATTGTGACTTACACCACTCTTTAGTAAATGCCAAAGGAAGCTATAGCTAGGTTATATTTTTCATTTATATAAAGAATGAGGTTCTTAATATCACAGCAGCTCTTTCTGTAAAAACAATTGATATTATAATTCACACATACTCTCTCAGTCCCAATAAATACAAAATTGCTATATTATCTGTCTGGGGGAACTAAGCTGCCAAATTACCCAACCTTTTGAAGACCAGGCTTGGGAAAAAAGAAAAAAAGAAGAATGAATGGAGACACCACCATTTTTATTTTAGGTTGCATATTCTAGGTAAAAGACTAGAAAGAAAATGAGGATGTAGTGTAAGAGTAAACTGGAAGAAACAATGAGATATTAGCAAAGATGTTAGTGTGGATCCAGCAAGTACCATTAATTTAAAAATTATAAATATTTGTCATATGTGAAGACTCCCCATGTTCAGGTAGAGGAAGGATAATGATTTTTTCTTTAAAAGTTGTTTATATAACAAAAATACAATTTTTCAGGATATATAATTCTAATGGGAAGTATTGTTTTATTCCAATTCAATTAAATCTGAAAATTATTTTTAATAAAAATATAATAGAAGAAACTCAGAAATTAAAACTTGTACCTTACATTTAAATTACATAAATGTCTCACATTCAAAACTGTTATCAAGCAGTTCTGTAGGCTTTTAATTAAATACCACCATGGCATTTTTTGTGCCTTGGGCAAAGTAGCCACATAAGTACTTGGTGACTGGAAGAGCTTGGGAGGAAGATTTTCCTGAGAACTTGCTATATTGTGGAGGGGAAACCCCCCCCTCCCCAGACACTTCTCTTCATTGCTGGACCCAATGAGCAAAGAAGGCAATGTGTGCCAGCACTTTCCAGCCTGCGTGGTAGGCAGACACCCTCAGTGAGCAAGGAAACAGAAGCCAGAAACCCAGGAGGTCAGGAAAAAGATGCAGCATTCCCTTTTCCTCTGCACCAAAACGTAGCTCTGTCTCCCTCTCATCCTTCACTTAAATAAAATAGCTTCATTTTGATAAAAATGAGTCAAGGACTGAACGTGCACTACAGAGGTAGGGCATGCTGCATTTTTGTTCCGTCCCTCAGAAATTAACCAGTGGTGGCTAGGGGAAAGAGCTCCACAAAAGAATCCCAGAACAGGAAAGAGAACGATGCTTGGTGATTGCAACTGCCCCATCAGATGATCAGCCACACATTGATCTGGTGGTTAGAAGGGCACAGTCGACCGGCAGACTCCAGAGCCAATCTCCCAAGCTGTAGCAGCAGTGTCTTTCCATCATGCCTGACCATCAAAAGGCCAGAACTCAGGGTCTCTCCTCTTCCTGGGACTGAGCAGACTTGTATGCACGTGGTGTTTGTGTTGAAGAAGAAACACTGGCAGCAGAGAATTCTGGTTCCTAAAACATTCTTCCCTCTTTTCTTGGATGGGAATTTCCATTCTGTTCCACATCAGCTTATGAATTGAAAATTTCATTTCTTTAAAAAAAGGATCTGAGGAACAGAACTGTGTTTGATGTTAACAAATTGTACGAACACAAGACTTAGGAAATAAGAGTAGATGCTGCCATGATGGTGTGGCTACTTGAAGGCTGAAAATTCTCCTGTAGAGGGAGGACAAGAGCTAATTTTAAAAAAGTTATCTTAATTAACCTAGGTTTCTTAATTAACCTAGACCCAGAGAAAAGCCTCATTGAAACCTCACTGAAAGGCGACTAGCAGTCTATTACAAATCTAGCAATATCATCAATTTAAAAAGCAAAAATGGTTGACACCTATGAAAGAAGACAACTTGCATTGTACATAGACTATGGTTCAATTATATCAATTAAGCAGTTTACTGCCACCTGTCCAAAAACGAAACCATCCCACATGCCATGATATTTTGAATTTAATTAAAAAAATCAATTTGCAATGAATATTATTAAAAAAAAATCGTACTCACAATTTGGGTGTTCTTGAATATTTTCAGCTAAAAATTCTCACAAAAAATAATTTTAAAGTTGGCTGGGGCTGCCACTTAGGGAAAACATTTTTTTTTTTTGAATAGACACATGTGGGCTGTGGGGAAGGTCCATTGGTTGTGTCTACCGATGCTTATGGCATACAATGGGTTAAATATCATGTCTGCAGATAATTTCCTAGTTGGATTTTACATGCTATGGTTCTAATCAAGCTGAAAACCATTCCAATGAACAAAATATCTCAGAAATGGATTGTAAAATAGGATTGGTTTGCCCCTGAATTATCAACTCATTTCCATTATAATGCCACTATTGGAAAGGAAGAAGCAAAAATTATCCTCATTTGCAAAACATAAAATTAAGAGGTCAAATGATTTGTCCACATTACACATTTGAAAGCAGGAAAGAAAACCTGACCCTCCATCTTCTAGTTCATTTCACCTTTTAAACTACCAACAAATTACATATAGGCACATGTCACTGGATATCTTTTTCAGCATAAGAATTCTTAAAACCACGATATCTGTTTGAGGTACAACAACATTCCTTTAGTTTACTGAATTTGGGGGCTTCATAGAGGAGCCATTATTAACCTCCCATTTTGTCCACAGCTTCTACTTATAAGTAGGGGTTGGTTCCTCTTATTACATACACCATAGTTAATTTCTGGGAGTTGGTTAATAACTGAGAACTATCAGAATTTATTCAGCCTTAACATCCATTTTTCAGTAATAGCAGCTTCTGAGGATTCACTTATCCTATATAATAAAAGAGAAACATGCAAATTTGACCATACCTTTGCTCCTGATTGGCTATGCTACCAATCAGGAACAGGGGCGGGGCCAAGTGGCACGAGCCCCAGGGGTAGAGATGAAACGGAGGTGGCGGCGAGCACCCAGCCCCTGGGGCCGGGTGGTCGCAGGCAGCCGGGGCTGAGCCATCAGTTGGACATCCCCTGAGGGCTCCCAGTATGTGAGAGGGGGCAGGTTGGGTTGAGGGACCACCTACCTCCAGTGCACAAATTTCATGCACCAGACCCCTAGTATACTATAAGTGAATAGTGTATTCACTTATATGAATACACTGTTTAATCCAAAAGTAACCTACTCTTCTCCGATCGCTATTAGATTCTCCAACCCAGCACTGACTGACTAGGGGGCGATGGATCAGGCCCAGAGAGAGGCCTGCAGAGAGACAGGTAGGATCTGATCCGTAGCCTCTGTGGTAGTCGTTGATCAGAACTTGCCTCTCTCTCCCAACCTGGCCAACAGCTGTGCCTCCATTTTTCTCCAGGCCTCCACCTGGGCTGCTGATCAACCCTGCCTTTCTGATAAGGCCCATAGACAATGCCTGGCATAGAAACTGACCAATCAGAACCAAATTGACCGGCAGATGAGGACAGTTGGAGGCAAGATTAGGCTGGCAGGGGAGGGCAGTTAGGGGTGATCAGGTAGGCAGAGGCAGGTAGGGATGATCAGGCCTTCAGGGGAGAGCAGTTAGGGACGAGATCAGGCTGGCAGGGGAGGGCAGCTGGAGGCAAGATCAGGACAGCAGGGGAGGGCAATTAGGGGTGATCAGGCAGAGGCAGTTAGAGGCTATCAGGCAGGCAGGCAGAGGGGTTAGGGGCTGTCAGTCAGGCAGACAGGTGAGTCATTAGGAGCCAGCAGTCCCAGATTGTGAGAGGGGTATCTGACTGCCTGTGGGATCGGGCCTAAACCAGCAGTCAGACATTCCCTAAGGGGTCCCGACTGGAGTGCATGCTGGGCTGAGGGGAAACCACCCCTCCCCCCCGTGCACAAATTTCATGCACTGGGTCTCTAGTGTTGTTAATATTAGCAACTAGTTGAGTGCCTATTATATATCAGTGAAGTCACTGAATATCTCATATATATTTGTATCTGATCTTCCTAATAACTCTATGAGGCAGGTGCTATTACTTCTCTTTATTTTACAAAGGAACAAGCTGGGGTTTACAGTGATTAACTTGCCTAAGATCTCACAGCTAGAAAATGGCAGAGTTGGAATGCAAAGCCAGGTGCTGACTCCAAAGTCCAGGGTCTTAACAACTAACAAGCCCCTAAACAATTTTAAATAATTAATTGTTTGTTTTCCCATTCTGTATACTAACTGGGCTGCAGATAGTGATACTATCTCTTTCCATCTAAAGATTCCTTTTAACAATCATTCAAGGTATTATGAGTCAAAAGATAAAGGAAGGGTAAAAGAATTATTAGTTCATACTTAAATTTTAAAGGACTAGGAAGTTAGGCACTGATTTAAAAAATAGCCAAAGTACTAAGACCTTGGAGAGTAAAACATTTAGAGCACAACCATAGGAAGATATTATGTTAACAGAGACTCAAGAAACATTCTCATTATGATTTGAGTACCTTAGGGTCTTAAGATTGCTATTTTTTTCAGTATTTTAACACTTCTTAAAAGCAATTTTCAACATTCCTATTAGTAGTCACTGTAGGACACCGATGTAAAAACAAGACTTACTTAACATAAAATCTTCATAAAAATGTTAGAATTCATCTATTAAGTGAGAATATCAGAAAATGACAACTTTATGCCAAATCTTAGATATTACATTAAAATATAACCTGGAAAAAATCTTCAATATTTCTTGTTCATTTTTACAATCAGACACTCCATTTTGTTGAAGAGTGTTCTACTCCATAACCTGAATATTAGCCTTAAAAATAAAAACAATTAGGGGGTTTGAGGGGCTATGGGGAGATAAAGACACATATATAATACCTTAATCAATAAAAATTTTTAAAAAAAAGCTGAGGATTAAGAAAATATATTAACAACAATAATAAAAGGGTAGTATGCAAATCAACTGAACGGTGGAACAACCAGTCACTATGACACACACCACCAGGGGGCAGATGCTCAATGCAGGAGGCTCCCACCACCGCTGCTGCACTCAGCCAGAAGCCAGGCTCATAGCCCGTGAGTGCAGCAGCGGTGGTGGGAGCCTCTCCTGCCTCTGCAGCAGTGCTAAGAATGTCCGACTAATAGCTTAGGCCTGTTCCTGCAGGGAGTGGGCCCAAGCCATTAGTAGGACATCCCCTGAGGGCTCCTGGACTGTGAGAGGGTGTAGTGCACCAGGCCTCTAGTATTAACAATTGAGGAATCCTAATATAGAATATATGAATAATCTTGTAAAATTTTTGTAAAGCTTAAATTTCAAATGTTTACATATTTTAAATTTCACATTGTTAAAATTTTTGAAAAATAAAAGGAAAGGCAGAGAGTTACCCTCCCCCAAAAAACTCCCAAATGCACACATAACACATCGAAAACACCACAAAAGCACAAACTCTTACCAACAACAGTGCAAATAGAATAGCAGTAAGGTGACCACTACTGACCATCCCACCCGAATCACTGCTTTTAAAGGAATGCAGTTCTTTTCAGGCTCAGACTTCAGCTCGAGAAAAAGTCAAGCACAAGAAGAATTTTGAGTTTAGGGATCAATAATCTCTTTCTATATATGTCCCTGAAATCATAGAGAAATTTAAGAAAAAAGATGAGAGTAATAGGTGATGGATCTGCTTTTTTTGGGAAAACAAAAATCTTTTCTCGCTTAGTCTTTCCTGCATTATCTGGCAATCTCTATTATCCTACCTCCTGACTTACTTTATTTGAAATAAGAACCAATTCTGCTTACGTGAAGTTATTTGAAATCAAACATCCAGACACTGTGATTAAAAAAAAAATCTCGATATATTATTAACTGAAAAATCAATCAGAGGCCAAAATACAGCTTAAAACAAATACCTCCTTTCTGGATGAGAAGCAGCTAACCTCTATTTTCCATTTGACTTTATTAGGGATAGGGCAGAGAACACTTGGGAAGACCCTGTGATTTTACACACCTCAAATATCATGGTTTATTTGAAAACTAAGAGTTTTATTAACTAGTTTTAAGATTTATTAAGTCACTAAATTTTATTCCAGAATTGAATGCATATTTCAGTGGCTGTTCTACATATAATTTTATAAGAATTCCCCTTAAAGAGAAAATATGCTATGAAAAACCTAATAATGTTATTTTGTACACAAATCAATCACTGCTTCAGATGGAAGGGGATAGTCATTATCACCAGAATAAACATTCTTTCTTTGTGGTGACCTTTCAGGCAGTTTCAAAAGAATGAGGAACATTCTGGCATAGACACACTAAAGTGCCACAAAAACGCTCAATAATTCTCAGTTAAATAAGCCTATGTTTGATAAAATGCTTTAGTCATGAAATACCCATATTCATAATACTATATTAAAAAAAAAAGAAAAACAGATCATTTCCTTAAATTGAGAGTGGCCACCCTGAGAGAAAGGCCATGTAAAGTGGTGTGTTAAATAGTTATTATCTAGCCGAAACCGGTTTTGCTCAGTGGATAGAGCACTGGCCTATCCACTGAAAGGCCCCAGGTCGATTCCAATCAAGGGTATGTACCTTGGTTGCAGACACATCCCCAGTAGGGGGTGTGCAGGAGGCAGCTGATCAATGTTTCTGACTTTCTATCCCTCTCCCTTCCTCTCTGTAAAAAATCAATAAGATATATTAAAAATAATTATTATCTAGAGAGGATGATTTTTAACTACTGACTTGGTATTTAAATGGCTAGTACAATATGGTAATATCAGAAAATAAACCTGAAACATTTGATTAGATGCTATGATACCTAAACTACTTAAAATCAAGAAGACAAATCTCATTCCTCATCATTGACTAGTAAAACCTCTAAAATGTGAAACAAATTTTATGAAAAGGCTGCCTCCTGAAGAAGAAAACCAACGTTAAAGAAAATATATTGGAGAGAGGGAACCAAGATGGCAGCACAGCCATACACAGCAATTTCAAAACTACAACTTAACGAAAGAACAAACACCATCCAGAATCACGGGAAAGCTGGCTGAGTGAAAATTCCGCAAATAAAAGTGAAGATAGGACACTGTGACTCAGAGGAGCGGCGGCAGACAGCATTGAAGATACACACGGAGTCAGAGGTTTGGAGGAGCAGGTGCACCAGCAGATAGGGCGGGCGGCTGAAAATCTGGCCAGTTTTCTCGAATGGGGGAGACAAAGACGTCCCACTGCACTGACTCCCCAGCTCTGGGCGAAGTCCAGGGAACCCACAATCATACGGGGTAAAAACTGGACAGTGGGAGGGCACGCCGAAGCTCGGGTGCTGCAGGGGTCTGTGGGCTTGTGGAGAGGGCGAGCTTCTGCGGAGTGCACGTGAACTTGGGAACAGGGCAACTGCGTGACCACGCAGAGAGCACTCGTGACTTACTCTCTCGTTTGGGAAACCGTCACACTGCATTGTTTTGCGACCCTGGGTGAGACGTTGGGTGTGCAGACTCATTTGGGGAGAGGCTGAATACTCCGGCAGCTGGTGGAGCTCGGCAGCGGCTCTCTCTCAGAGGTACTGGCAGCCATTGCCACCCGGCACAGAGTCCTAGGGGCCACATAGGGCGGAGCTGACGCTGCCTGCTTGGCCCAGAGACTCCGCTCATCCAACCTGAGCATAGCTGAACATCACAGACAATTGGCCTGGAGGTCAATCCCTCCAAGTGCTAACAATGATTAATCTAGGCTTAACTTCAATAAGACTGTGCAGCCCATATCCACCTCAGGTAACTGGGGAGGCTGAGCCACTGTCCCTTAGAGGACATCTACCACACAAAGCTAATTGACCAACTCAGGAAAGCAGCCACCATGCAGAGACATGGAAAGAAATCAGATGTGAAAGAAATGGAGGAAAAAAGCGACTGGACATAGAATTTAAAACCACGGTTATAAGGCTTTTCTTTTCTTTTCTTTTTTTTTAATATATTTTATTGATTTTTTTACAGAGTGGAAGGAAGAGGGACAGAAAGTCAGAAACATCGATGAGAGAGAGACATCGATCAGCTGCCTCCTGCACGCCCCTCACTGGGGATGTGCCCGCAGCCAAGGTACATGCCCTTGCCGGAATCGAACCCGGGACCCTTCAGTCCGCAGTCCGACGCTCTATCCACTGAGCCAAACCGGTCTCGGCTATAAGGCTTTTCAAGAGGCTCCTAGAAAAGGCCGAGACTTACAAGGAAATAAACAAGACCTATGAGGAAATGAACAAGACCTACAAGGAAATGAATGCGACCTACAAGAAAATGGACGAGACCTACGAGGATATGAAGGAGACCCTCAAGGATATAAAAAGGACCAACCAGAAATTAAGCATACACTGACTGAAATAAAAAATATTATACAAAGACCTAAAAGTGCTCTGGAGCACCCCAAGAACCAAGTTAAAGATTTGAAATACAAAGAGGTAAAATCCACTCAAGCTGGAAAAGCAAGAAACTGAAAGAATTAAAAAAATTGAAGATAGGGTAAGGGCCCTCTGGGACAACTTCAAGCATACCAACATCCGAATTATAGGGGTGCCAGAAAAAGAAAGAGAGCAAGATAATGAAAACCTATTTGAAGAAATAGTGACCGAAAACTTCCCACACCTGGTGAAAGAAACTGACTTAGGAGTCCAAGAAGCGCACCAAACCCCAATATATAGGAACCCTAAGAGGAACACACCAAGGCACATCATAATTAAAATGCCAAGAGCAAAAGACAAAGAGAGAATATTAAAAGCAGCAAGAGAAAAACAGTTAGTTACCTATAAGGGAGCACCCATACGATTGTCAGCGGATTTCTCAACAGAAATGATGCAGGCCAGATGGGAGCGGCAAGAAATATTCAAAGTGATGAATAGCAAGAATCTACAACCAAGATTACTCTATCCAGCAAAGCTATCATTCAGAATTGAAGGTCAGATAAAGTGCTTCGCAGATAAAAAAAAAAGCTCAAGGAGTTCATCACCACCAAACCAATATTATATGAAATGCTGAAAGATATTCTTTAAGAAGAGGAAGAAGAAAAAGATAAAAATATAAATTATGAACAACAAATACACATCTGTCAACAAATGAATCTAAAAATCAAGTGAATTAATAATCTGATGAACAGGATAAACTGGTGAATATAACAGAATCATGGACGTAGAGAGGGAATGGACTGACAATTCTTGGGGAGAAAAGGGGTGTGGGAAGTGCAGCAAGAGACTGGACAAAAATCATGCAACTATGGGAGAGGACAGTGGGGGGGGAGGTGAGGGCGGAGGGTGGGATAGGTACTGGGTGGAGTGGAGCTAAAGAGGGAACAATGTAATTAATAAACTGAACAATAAAGATAAAAAAGAAAGAATTTTACTAAAGAAAAAAAAAGAAAAAGAAAATATATTGGAGGTCCTGGGTTTTAGGGAAGAAGTCAGTTATAAGAGAATGAATGACCTTCTGTTGTGATTAACCAGTTAAAGTTGATTACCTTTACAAAGGGTTAGGAAAATAATGTTTTTCTCTATTTGGAGACTATATCTTAAAAATTTAGTATAAAACAAACAACAACAGAAAGGTAAACTACCATATATCATTCTAATACTTCCTATCTCTCCAGGTCCATGTTATCTAAACATCTCACCTGCTATTTTTAATGATCTGCCACTAACCTTTCCAGTGGGCCCCGGAGAAGAGAGTTACTCTGAGACCCTTTGAAGGCATGTTTCAATGTTTATGGGATAGCAGTTCTAGGAGCTTAGCTTTGAATGCCCTCTGGCAAAGGAGACAGACAAGGAAGGAAAGGAAAGAATGCAGATGGTGGGGATTGTTCAGGTAGTTAATGTTGGGAGGAAAAAAGAATGTACAAAGAAAGATAAAAGTGAAGCAAGTATACTGGAGAATTATAGAAATAGCTCTATCAATAAAAAGACTCTTTCACTCTTGTGCCTCAAAATGCTCATTTTTGAGCATTCCATACAGCAAGTCAACTTTGTTAGCTACTTGTGTGCTATTCAATTTGTGAATAAAACCTTACTTAATAGTTACTAATAACGGTATTTTTAGTGTCACTAAAGGACTTAGAAATCATGCACTTTGATGTTTTCCAACGTTACATTACTTGTTTTTATTATTCTTTAAAATACGACAAATTTCTTTTTTACTACTCTTGCCTAAACTAAAAACCATGACTAAATTTCTAAAAACATTAATAACATTACTTATTTGATGCTACCCAAATGAGGAGCAAAAGGTATACCATACTTATCACTGAGTGGTTTTCCTGGGTGAAATCTAACTTATGCAAATAAAAAAGCATTTGAAAAAATTGTGGTACTTAAAAACTATGTTATTATTAAAGTCTTTCCAATTTTCTTTACTGGCTTCAAAGAAGGATAACATTTAGGCAGATGTTGTCTGTGTGCCTGAATAACTCTGAACTGTCAGCTATATTTAAAAATCAGTACAAATTCAAGTTGAATATATAAAGATGTACTGAAGAGGCTGGCGTTGGTCCTTAGGCTGACTCTGAAGGAGAGATGTTAATTTCTTTGATAGGAGGACAGCAATGTTGCTTCCCAGTAAGATTATGGTTCATAGTGAGAATATACTGACTGCCACATTTCAGTCTTTGTTGACACAAGACAGTATAAGCATGAGAAAGCATTAACAAATACTTTGTATCATGGAACACACACAAAAAGAATGGCATTCTTTCATAATAAGAATTGCTGGGCAAAGAATATAAGGAGTGCAGAAGTTGATGAGACACATGGATACTGTGACTGCTAAAACAGGTACCACAAGAGGTAAGATAATTTAAAGTAACAATTAAAAAAATCCTTTACCAGGTGTTTGGCAAACAAAGATAACTAAAAGAAAAACAAACCTAACAGTTCTCACAGGATTCTGTGAAGCTTTTGGGGGGAGGAGGAGGTAATGCATTTGTAAGGAAATTAGGCTTCTATGTAAGATATCCTTAATACATAAAGAAGTATCTATAGAGAACTCCAACTTATAACATTTCCCCACTAACGATGCAAAGTTAAACCATGTTACTCATGTCAAGCATGCCACTCCTCAGCAACAGCTATAGTTACCTGCACCCGTAATTTATAAAAAGAAATTTGGTTTAGTATATTGCTTTAAGAGAATACAGGACAGGACATTAACACTTTCCAAATTGTAAGAAAAAGAAATAGTTACAGAAAAATGTGAAGAATAAAACAAACTTACTCATTTTTAGTGACTTCCTGAATGTGATCTTTCTGGTCTGCCTAACTTGACCCAGGCTAAACTATTATTAACCTCCCACTTACACACACACATGAGGGTCACACACACACAAACACACACACACACACACACACACACACACACACACACACACGTGCTGAGGAGTGCTGCTATTCTTGGGAAACCCTAACAGATGGGCAGTAGCTAATGACAAAAGGTGCATGGAAAAAGTTTAATAATCAGAATAACCAAGTAAACAAAACAAACTTGGAATAGGAAATAAAACATCTGGAAAAGGCTTTGCACATTTTTAGCAATTTCTGCATTTTAAACCCTTGGAAACTGAAAACCCAATGTTAAGTGTGAATTTTAAAAGATCACAGTTTTAAACACGTTAAGTGTTCTTTGGCTTACCTTTAAAAAATTCCATTCAATTTAACAAATATATAAGCACACACATGTTCATTTTCCTTTGTGCCTACCCTCCTACACTCTCTCATACATTTAATTTGTTTCAGTGGACAGGAAACGCACCATATCCCCCTGCCTGGATGGGTGTTTTTGGAGAAGCACAAGCATATAGACTAAAATCCTCTGTTTGGAAGCCAGCCCGATTCAAGGAGGGTTCTGATGCACTGCGGTGAATTTTTGGCAATGAGCGGGCCAACAGCTCGATAGAGGCAAGAATCTAAAAAAAGAAAAAAAGAAAGAAAGAATGAAGAATGAAAATCTAAGTGGTATTAATCTTTAGACCCTCATCATACTTTACAGGAAAGCATCTAAAATCTTACATAGACATTCAACATATTTTAAGTTACAAAGAAACAAGTTATGACTTTTCAAGGTATACACTGTGGTAATGTATGTACATAATCATGACACATTATATATAAAGAGCTTAGTACAATGCCTGGTATATAGTAAGTACTAAATAGAACTTTAGCAGCTATTATTATTACTATTATTATTTTCTGACCTACCAAAAATCTTAAAAAATATATTTTTATTGATTTCATAGAGGAAGAGAGAGAGAAACATCAGTGATGAGAGAGAATCACTGATCAGCTGCCTTTCCACACCCCATACTGGGGATTGAGCCCTGACAGGGAATCAAACCTTTAACCTCCTGGTTCATTGATTGATGCTCAACCACTGAGCCACCTAGGCTGGGCCTAACTCTTTAAAATTAAACTATAATCTGTATAATGGTTAGCATAAATGTAAGAAATAAGCAATTTTATAATTTTAAAAAATTACAAGCATATCGCCCTGGCTTTTTTGGCTGAGTGGACAGAGTGTCGGCCTGCGGAGGGTGTGCAGGAGGCAGCCAATCAACGATTCTCTCTCATCATCCATGTTTCTTTCTTTCTCCCTCTCCATTCCTCTCTGAAATCAATAAAAATATATTTTAAAAATTACAAGCATATCACACAAATAAAAATTCAAATAACATGGAAAAGTATAAATCTTACCTCCCAGGGTAACCATTGTTAAAGAGTCTATACTTTCTTCAGAACCTTTCTTATGTAAAACATGCACATATGACAACAGAGCCCAGCATTTAAAGTAGGGTCTCACACATTTTTCTGTGTTGCTTGTTCCCTTATTGATATGCATGCCATCTGCAGAGCCTACCTTGGCATTTATGTCTTTACTTTTTCCTTTTACACTGCATTAACATTCTTGTACATATATGAATACTTGTGGGAGGAAGTTCTGTAGCACAGGTTTTTAGAAGTAGAATTATCAGAGCAAAGGGTATATGTAATTTTAAGCTTATGGATTTTACCAAGTCCATTCAAAAGGCCTAACCAATTTACAGGCCACCAATACTGTTAAATTTAAAAGGAAGGCTTTTCCCCCTTCCCAACACCATGCCCCATGATGCCTATTGCCAATCAAAGGGCAAAAATAAAAAACAGATTTCGCCTTAACCAGTTTGGCACAGTGGATAGAGCGTCGGCCTGTGGACTGAAAGGTCCCGGGTTGGATTCTGATCAAGGGCATGTACCTTGGCTGTGGGCCCATCCCCAGTAGGGGGTGTGTAAGAGGCAGCTGATCGATGTTTCTCTCTCATCGATGTTTCTGACTTTCTATCCCTCTCCCTTTCTCTCTGTAAAAAATCAATAAAATATATATTTTTAAAAACCCAACAGATTTCACTATTGTATTACTCTGCATTTTAATGTCTATCACTGAACTCTTAACATTTAGTCCTAAGTTCATTTACCATTCTTTTGTGAATTGTCAGTTCATATCCTCTGCTTATTTTCTATTGATTATCTTTTATTTATTGATTTGAAGCTGTTCGTATACTATATTTAATCTTTGCTACACATGCTATAATTATTTTTCTTTGTCTTTATCTTTCAATATTTACTTTTACTACATAAAAGTTTAAAATCTTTTAATGGAGTCATACCTGCTAATCTTTTCCTTTATAACTTCTGGATGTTAACTCTTACTTAGGAAAAGCCTTTCCTACTACCTCAAGGTTATAAAAATGTTTCATTTGTTTATAGTTTTGTTTTTAACATGTAAATCTTTAGCGACTTAAAATTAATGTTTGTGTGTATTGTGAAAAGAGATCCTCTAATGAAAATTAAGAAATAGTAGTTAAAGGGGCTTCAATAGTCTGGAAAATTCATGTATGCATTTCATTTTCTGATACCATGAAAAGAATGAAATGTTATTTATATTAGGAATACAGACATCTTAATACTTTAAATACTTTTTTTAAAAAGTGGGTCTAAGTATATAATTTGCATTATGAATGTACATCAACCATGTTAAATAGCAAACCCTAGCACCTGGAATGTGAAAAGAAGATGGTGTGGGGTCCTGCTGACACTGGCCAACAATATGGACTTTACTTTGATATTCTTAAAGCAGTGATTTTTCTGGATAAAAAAAAAAAAAAACAAAACCACACACACACACACACACACACACACACACACACACACACACACACACACACAAACAACTCTTCCTCAAAAGAAGAGAAATTTAGAATTCCAATTTGTAAAACACCTATCTATCCATCCAAACAGTTAGTATCCCCTCCCTGCTCTGAGACGGCCCCTGAGAGGTTGGATAAAACTATAAATTCTATCTTTAATTCTTGAGATGGGGATAAAAGATTCACTCATTCCTGTAACAGTGGCCTTTGTCTAAGAAACTCAGTTAGGGGTGGGTATTCAAAGGCATAGGTTTAGAAAGGACCAACTCAGTAATTATGGGAGCTGAGTAACTGTGGGAATCAGAACTTTCACTTGAAAACTGTATTGATTGATTGAGACACATTTATACAGTGTTACCAGGAACTTCCTAAGGATCATAAAACACTACCAGTGGGATGCTATGTTACAATATCTACTATAACTAACTTTCTAAGCTTATTCAGGTAATTAGTTCTAGTTTGTTAGGCTTATTGAAAGATCATTAACTTTAGGGCTTTAACCTTACAACATAAACAGGTAAAAAGCAATGGAAAATTTCCAAAAATCAGAGAAAGACAGCCAGTGCTGACAGCTGCCATTTCCTTTAGCCCCAGGAGGAAATGGCCCTCAAAAAGGCATAGTATTAAAGGGAAGTTTGGAATCTGTTTATTTTGCTACCAAAAAAATTAAGGCAGCAATTCTCAAAGTGTGGTCTGTGGAATAACGACTTTCATCATAAACTAAGATATTACTTGCCTTTGTTACTGTCATTATTATTATTATTTTATTAATCCTCACCTGAGGATATTTTTCTCATTGATTTTCAGAGAGCGTGGAAGGCAGGGAGGGAAAAGAAGGGGAGAGGGGAGAGAAGGTGAAAGAGAGAACGAGCAGGGGGAAAAGGGGACATCGATGTGAGAGACTCACTGATTGGCGGACTCCTGTGTGCGCCCGGATGGTCCAGGGATCCAATCTGCAATCCAGGTAACGCCCCCTGGCTGGGAATTGAACCCATGACCCTTTGGTGCGTGGCCGGTGCTCTAACCCCTGAGTGACACCAGCCAGGCACTCTCATTATTTTATAAGTGTTAAGTGGAGTTTTCAAAGGCTACATAAGATACTGCTTTATAATGAATGCAAACCAGAGAATCCAGCTGTCTTTCCCCCCCCGCCCCAAATATATTTTATTGATTTTTTACAGAGAGGAAAGGGGAGAGAGAGTTAGAAACATCAATCATCGATGAAAGAGAAATAGCGATCAGCTGCCTCCTGCACACCCCCTATTGGGGATGTGTCCGAAACCAAGGTACATGCCCTTGACCTAAAACAATGTTACTTTTCTCACTTATTATTTTTGTTTGTTTGGGAAAACATAATTACTTTTCATAAAATCATTATTTAACCTGTAACAGTTTCATTATATTTAAATAAATTTATAAATATTTTAAAAACTTAGTTGAAAACATAGTTTCAAATTTTAAAATTGTAATTACTATAAAGAAAAGCTTTTTTTGGGGGGGGGAGTCTTTAATCATTTTGAAGTGTGTAAAGGGTTATGAGACCAAAACATTTAAGAATGGTTAGGCAAAAGCCAAGTCTTTCTGAATAGTGTGAACTGGGATCCCAAGTTTTTAGGTGTGCCACTGTTCAACCTTTATGAAATCATTTCTGTGTTTACTTATTTGGAGTCTGCACATAATCACATGGGATCCAAACCCATGAAATATAAACTGTGTGCTCTAAAAAGTGTTAAAAAATCTGCATTTGAATATTAGCCTGTTCTTTTTTGTAATATAAAGTTTTTCTTACTTGGGGAAAGAGTGGTCTCTCATCTCTCTTCTTTTTTAGGCACTCTGCCATTAATCTCTTCATGGCTTTTGGACAGTTACTTCGTACCTTACTGAGATCTGGAGATAGATATCCTCGTCCCACCATAAAAATTATCTGGGAAGAAAAAATAGGCAAATCATAAAACTTGTAGATTAGTTGAAAAAGGCATAAAGATTGAAAATTCAACAAGCTATGTACTTAAGATGTATACTTTTCCATCTGCACATTACACTTGGATGTAAATTGAAAACTTCATGACTCTTGGACTACAGTTAAGATCCCCTAATTGCTCCCATGCTCCAGTAGCCTTATCCAATCCATTTTCCACTGGTAGGATCATCATTCTAAAACACAGACCAGACTATGCCTCTTTTCTACTTAAGTAATTTATTGGGCATCATACTAAGCCTTTATGTAGAAGAACCAACAAAGTTAACTTTTTAGCTTTTACATCATCATTTTAAATTCTTTTGGTGAGGAAACTCTAATGGGGCATTTATAGTTATATAAATCTGAGAATCAGAGACTCCTCCAGAAAGAACTAAAGTTCTGTTGGAAAAGCAAAAAGATTTGTCTTCCCTTTGCAGAGATTTGTAATTTTTCTAATTTCTTAATTTTCAGCTCTTTTGAAGGTGGACAGAGACAGATGTTAGGAGTTTTGTAACTTAAGGAGGAAAGAAAGGGTTTTACTCTTAGAGGGAAATGGTCCAATAGGGGCAGATAGAGGCTGAAGTAGAGAGTGCCTTGTTACAGGGCAGAGCTGATAATTTTAAGAAAGTCAAGATTGATATTCTACTTTATGTTATTTCCTGTTTGGTGATGTAATAATCTTTGTTAACTATAAATTGATTTGGCTAAGCACCACTAAAATTAAAGTATAAAGCTTATTCTTCTCCCACTTTACAAGTTCCCTTTTTCCAGTACATAATTTCACTATAGTGCACAGTGCTCCAGGGTGTAAAAACTGCTGGGGCACCAAAGGGACACTTCCAAATACTGGTGTCCAACCATGCTCCAAATGGGCAACATTCCCTTTACAAGGCAGCTGGTTTGCAATTCTTTGCTTTCAGTAAAATTGATTGAATTGTCAGCTATTAAAATAACTACTAATGACAAGTTATTATGTAATTTTTGGTATGTTCAAGAAATGAATTCAAATAACTGAGTGGAATGGTGTATGGTAAAGAATAATCTTGCCCACGTAGAGGGCTGGCCTTTGCCTTGGGCTCCTGGAAGGTAATCCCCAGCCTCTTGTGTCTGATAAGAGTGTCTCTGTTTATCTTGGGCCCTGGGAGATGTCAGATAGCCTATGCTATGAATGTGATTTATAGAGGGGGCTTAGACTTATGTGATATCAGCTTGCCCTCTGAAAGCTATGGTTGGCCACACTAGTGGTCAAGCATATATCTATGTGACTAAGCCCCAATAACAACTCTGAATTCCAAGGCTCGAGTGAGAGTCTCTGTTTGGCAGTACTTCATGCGTGTTGTCACATATTGCTGCCAGGAGTAGTGTTGTCCAGAGTCCCATTGGGCGAGGACAACTGGAACCTCCACATGTGGAATTCTCCTAATGCTGCCCTATGTGCACTTTCCCTGGACGGATTTTAATTTGTTTCTCTTTCTTGCAACAAACTATCTGTGACAATTAACAACTTTCAGTGAGTTCTGTGAGACTTAATGAATTACTGAATCTGAAAGTGGTTTGGGGACCACTGAACTTTGCATACATTACAATGAAACTCCTGATTTTCTTAGCTTCTTACTTATTTGAACAATATTTCTCAGTGCTTATTTCTTTAAAAATAAAACAAGGAAAAGGACTGATGCTAAATCCAGCTCATTCTAGCAAAAGTCATATTTATCCACAGATTCATAAATAAATTTTAAAAAGCCCCACGTTGTTCATTAAGATACACATTTCCAATAAAATTTTACCTTCAATGTTTCTTAAATAATAACTTATTTCCATCACTTGTACATTAATAGTTATTAATAATGGAATAAATCACAATTTAAAAATAGCATTCAGAGCTGATAAAAATCATAGGAATATTTCTTTTAATTCTAAATTTAAATAGTAATACAAGCAGTTCAAAGAAGAAAAAAAAGGAACCATGTAAAACTTCCAAAAATTAATGAAGAGTTTTTAATTTTTTTTTTTAAACAAGTGATGGTAGGCATCAAATCAGCATGGCTTTTAGGTTTTATTGGGCACTTTCAAAAGAAGGCTATAATGGCTTTATTTTGAAATGTTAATATAAAACATTGGCAATTACATTCTTTGCAATTATTTAAATTTAAGAGAGAATATTTTTTGGATGTAATTCATGGATATAAGATTCAAGTGGCACCTACACTAGTAAATCAGTGGCTTGGTTTGAAATTCTGGAACTGGTTATTTTCATTCTCAATCCATACTCAGCACTCTTGGCATCTCCACCTCTTCATTCACTCCTCTGTATACATCTGTATACATCTGCCTCAATAGAACTATAAACTACATTAAGAGCTCAGCCTGTGTTTTATTCATCTCTGCATCCCTCTATATCACACAATGCTTTCCATATAGTATCAAAAATATTTTTATTGAAATAATTTTTGTGTTGATAAGACAATGGTACTTATCATTTCCTGTCTCTTGAGATCTCGTGCTTAGTCCCAGCCACCAGGCTATGAGAAAGTCCAAGTTTCCCATGAAAAAATCCTCACATAAAGACCCAGGTGGAGAATAACTGAGAACTTTGGCTGGGCTTCCCCTTGTCAGTTTGTGAATGAGCCACTTTGGAAGCAGATTCTTCCTCACTGAATCTACCCCAGATAATACCATGTGAAACAGGTAAACCTTCCTCACTGAGGGCAGCCCAAATTGCAGATGCATAAGATGCTTAATCCACTATGTTTTGGGTGGTTTGTTACACAGCAATAACAACTGGAATACACTTGAAATAACAGATAAATGCAATGTTATTTTCTTCTAAGATGACACTGCACTTCTGCTCCAAGAAAAGAAAGCCTTGAAGGCAGACAGTTAATACACCTAGCTAATGAGCACATTATACTAGTAATCCCAACGTATTAAGAAGCTGTACTGAAAGAGGGAAGAATACAGTAATAAGAGAACAAACTGAAATCATACAGAGAAAAAAAATGACAAAGCAATTTCTCAGATTTCAGCACTAAAGTAAAAGGTATGCTGCTCTGCAAAGTAACATAGACTGGTCATCCCTTAAGGAGCTGAGAGACCTGTTTTAGGAAAGATCCTGATTTTTATAACTGGAAGGAATTCTTTAGTCAAATTTCTTATTTTTTTAATTGGAAAACGAACAAATAAAAACCCCACACCCAAAAGATACACCTAGAGAGGTAATGTGACCAGGTTATGAATCCAGGGTCTGCCATTACATCATGCTACTTTACCAGAGTCCTGCCTTGAACTTATTGCCATCTCTGACTATAGGGGTGAGAGCATAGGGGAATGGTTTCTGTCATATAGTAAAGAAGCAGCTTTCTCATCTACCATGAAAAAGAATAATATTCCTAGATTTTCAAGCAGAAGTCAATCTGAGAGCCATGGAAATCAAAGTATAGGAGAAGGAAAGAAAACCAAATCAAAGGGATGGTATGAGCAATGACTGGTTACATTTCATTGAGGATGACTAGAGTTAGCAATTCAGGAGGGACTTTCACAGAAAGTGCCATTGGAAGAAAGCAGACTAGATGATAATGAAGAAGGGTAATGAGAATAACATATCACTCCTTTCTTTTCTTTTAACAGTTTTGCATTTTTAAAAAATTTTATTGGTTTTATAGAGGGGAGAGGGAAAAAAGGAGAGAGAAACATCGTTTAGTCACCTCCCTTATGCGCCTCAACTAGGGATTGAACCACAACCTGGATGTGTGCCCTGAATTGAAGCAGAAACCCTTCGGTGCATGGGACAATGCAACCATCAACTGAGTCACAGCAGCCAGGGCAGTACATGGTTCTTTTACCTCCATTTTCTTTATCAAATACTTAATTTGGCTTTAGACTGGCAAATTCCACAAGCCTCTAACTGTACTACCAGAAAGAGCTAACTAACAAAGGCCTTACCCTTCTGTTGGCCACTCACTTATTTCTCTCAGGAAAGAAAGCCCTTGCCACATCACTTATTATACTTCCATGGAGGACAAAGTGCCTAAAATGCCAAGAACTCTGGGATGCTTTCATCCATATTTTGAAGATAATAATACTTGTTTCCATAATATAATTTTATTGTTTTATTAAAATAAGTATATTCACTGGCAAATAGATGTCATCTAAGTTCACAATTTTTTATTATTTGCAGTTATCTATGGTAAATCAACAAAAACTAAATTATAATTCCCACATAATTCCTTTAGAGAAATATGTTGCATAGGAAAAGTGAAATTGGCATGGGGATTATGGGGAAATGAGACAGTAAAAGGCAGAGCTCATAAAGCTTGCTAATTAGAGACAACAATCTTGCTACTCAGATTGCCAACATCAGTATCTCAGGGATCTCGGATCTGTCACAAGTATAATAAGTAATATGTTTCAGTTATATCCTTCAGCTAGTATTTTGGTCCATCCTGAATTAAATTTCATGCAGGCTTAAAATACCAGATCATCAAAAGCTAGGCCACAGATTTTTTTTTAAAACTCAAAGCTAGGTTTCAACATTCTAAAGATATGAAGTAATTAAAAAGACCAAACAGCAACTAAAAAATTAGTTTTGTGTTGAGTTGGGTAGAAATATAGTCATTTAAAAATTTTCAAAATATAGAATTAAGACCGCTATTGGGTAAGGGCCATTTGGTAATTCAATGACCACATACCAAGTACATGATAATTTAGATTACTTTTATGACATCACATTGATAGTGGTAGTTCTTAGTAAAAGACCTACTTAGAGTTATCACCAAAAAGACTGGTAGTTGAGCTCTTGACTAAAACACACACTATTTAATGAAGCAACACATTTATGTATAAAACCATCATTTCACTAGGTTGGGAAGTTATGATGAAACACATAAAATATCTGCACTTTTTAATTTAACTCTTAATATTGGTGATTCTCAACTTTGGTCTGTATCAGAATTCCTTGGGAAACTTATTACAAATGCAGGTGCTTGGACCCCCCTCCCAACGAATCAGAATCTGCTCCAGCATTTCTACTTTTTAAAACAAATTACTCAGGTGATTCTGATACAAACCACAGTTATCAAGTATAAATATTATTCTTTTTTGTTGTTGTTAATCCCCACCCAAGAATATTTTTCCATTGATTTTTAGGAAGAGTGGAAGAGAGAGGGGAAGACAGTGAGAAACATCAATGTGAGAGAAACACATTGACTGGTTGCCTCCTGCATGAGCCCTGACCAGGGTACGGGCCAGGGAGGAGCCTGAAACCAAGTTACGTGCCCTTGACTGGAATTGAGCCAAACCGGTTAAGGCATGTATAAATATTATTTAATGACAGTTTATGTCAACTATTGTTTTGTAATATATTAACAGTGTGCTACAATCCCTCTCTCTCTCTCTCTCTCTCTCTCTCTCTCTCTCTCTCACACACACACACACACACACACACTCACACACACACTCACACACACACATACACACACAAACACACAAACACACACAAACTTACTTTTAAAATGTTGAGGTATACAAGGTAATTTCAGTAAAGACAATTCCTTTTCTTGGCCAGTGTTAAAAGTCTAAGTGAATTAAATAATACTGGGATAGAAAAGGCAAAGAGTTGCATATGCATATGGCCACATTAGTACATATATTCTCTCTCCCTAAGTACAGGTGCTTGGACCCCCCTCCCTAAGTACAGGTACTTAGGGAGAGAGAAGTAAAAATATTCCCTTCTACTAGAATTCTCATTATAGAAAAATGAAAGCATAATGTCACAGTTCTTCCATTTATCTAGTTTTAAAAATTAAACAAAATGGAGAAAGCTTAATAAATTTAAGAATTTGATATGAAGAAGTTCATGGCCGAATAGCTGCTCAGTAATACAGTGAAATAAAAGTATATAGCCCAGATGCTATAACAGCTGAGCTCATGTTCCTAACCACATGCAATGGTCAGAAAACATGAGGTACAGTCATTGTTGTGTCTCTAGTTTCAGAAGACCAGGAATTTTACTCCATTACACTTAATTAAGAATGAGGCCTAGCTGGTGTGGCTCACTGGTTGAGCACTGATCCATGAACCAGGAGGTCACGGTTTGATTCTGTGTCAGGGCACATGCTCCAGTTGCAGGCTCGATCCCCAGTAGGGAACATGTAGGAGGCAGCCAATTGATAATTCTCTCTCATCATCAATGTTTCTCTCTCTCTCTCTCTCTCTCTCTCTCTCTCTCTCTCTCTCTCCTCTTCTCCCTTCCTCTCTCTGAAATTGATAAAAACATATTTTTTAAAGAAGGTCTCTTTCTGTAATGTATTGACTTAAAAAAAAAAGAATATTTCAAGGAAAGGCCTTACATGATGCTATTACTATCAAAAGTATTCAAAAGGTATCTAAACTGGTGACAAGGACCCAGAAGTCTATCCCTCCTATGTATCCAGGACTTAACACTTTTCTAAAATGAATTGGAACTTGATATAAATAGTAAACTAAACCACAAGAGATGATATTTACCTGGTCCCTGTTGTTGATGTTTGAATAAGGTAACTGTCCAGTCATCAATTCATACAGAACAATCCCAAATGCATATACATCTGACTGAAAGCTATAAGGGTTTTTGTCTTGCATTCTGATTACTTCTGGTGCCTGTTAGAAAACAAAAATAAAAATATTCTTGTTTATTCTTTACTTCAACTGAATAAAGATTAAAAACCAAACTATTATGATTCCCCCAAAAATGCTTTTATCATGAAATAAAAGCACCCACCTAATATGTAATTATCTTAATTGTCAAAGAAGTATAACTTAAGAGTAAAAATGTGCCCTATTAACTCTAAAAGAAGCAGTGTTAGCTGAGAATCCATCTGTATTACTAATATTTTTATAATTTTAGCAGCTGCCCTCTTTTTATGCAAAATATCATCATTGCTATTTGAATTCTTCCCTTGACTTACCTACCAAGAATCAATTCCTACTTCTCATTCATGATTCAGCAAATAAATACTTGTGGTAGTAACATGTTTGGGAGTAGCACAACCACTTTGCAATTGCCTTAGAATTTAAGTTTTCCCATTGGTACAAATGATTCTCCTCATCTAAGGATGCCTTAGATAATAATGGCAAAATTTCAAGACTAATAAACTCAAATCCCTTTCCTGCCTCCAAAAATGGCATAAACATGTAAAGATGTCTTATTAACAAAAGCAATAGGCAGTGGGTAGATTTAATAGAAGGTGGTATGAAAAATCTTATTGCAGCTGCTTCTTGGGCAAAGATATAGACCAAATCATATTTGCTATATACATTTTGGTACATTTCAGTCCTTGTATTCTACAAGTAGACTTCTTATTGGCTAGGCTACTTACTTGAAATACAACAAATGGTTGGTTAAATAGTAGCTTTAAACAGCTCTATCACCTTGGATCTTCTGTATTGTTTCATTGGGAAGGAATCGAATAAATTGAAGGGTATTAATAAAAACTCTGTGAAAACATTAATTTGATACCCAAACCAGGAATAACAGTAAAAAAGGCTAAAAGACCTGGGACAAGAGTCCTGCTTACTGGTCAGAGTAAGGCAAGTGAGACTATCTTACAAGGCAGGGAATAATGGCAGTGAGCCTCACCTGGAAATCAGAATCACCTGTAAAGCCTTGAATCTCTCAAGGTCCAGACTGCATTCCAGTCCAATAACATAACATCAGAATCTGGGGGTACATTGGTTGGTTTTTAAAGCTCCCCAGGTGTTTTTAATGCTCAACCAAAGTTGAGAACCACTGATGGAAGATGTGTGGGAGGGAGATCCTGATAAGAGTGAAAGGATGGGGGTAAAAGGAAGGGTGTACCTACTTGTTTTTGTCTTACACTTTCCTGAGATTGCTTTTACAGTACAAAATAAGCCACATACATCACAGATTTGTGATGTAATGAACAAGCCAGAAAACTGAGAGGCTGGTTATGATACAGACATAATTTTCAAAGCCAGAACACAATTTCTGTGAGGGACAGAGTAATAAATCAATTGAAAAGTTGACTTTAAAATTTAGTTTTACCTCACTGTTGTTTGTAGATGACTTGATAAAAAGTTGTATATCATCTATTTACAAGTTATGCATTATTAATCCTGTTAATTTAGTGTTTTGATATGCAAAACATTTATTTTTACAAAGTTTTCTTTCTCTTCTAAGCTATAAATAAAACAAGGCTGAGAAGACTATTGTAAATCAGAGCATTATATAACCTTGGTTCTGACCAAACTCTTCTTTCCTAGCCTATGGATGTTCTAAATTTGTTTCTGAATAAAGACAAACACTTGACTAAGCCTCTCTCTCCCACACTTGTTTAAACAAACACACCTCTAAAACGTGTTATCAATTATTTCTTTATAATTTTAATAATTCTGCAATTTCAGTAAAAATCTGTTGTACCCTTCTTAGGATACACTGCCGTCTTTTTAAAATGGTGTGTACTTTAATGATGCCTGAGATTTGCATTATAATTACTAATTAGCCTCTTGTTTATAATTATGTATTAAAACAATTAAAAATACATTAAAGAAAAATTCTTCCCAGCTCTAAATACCGACTCTTAGAAATAGAAATGGTTTTACAAATCCACTAGTCCAGCCCAACATTAAAGATGGAGACTTGAAGGCAGTTAAGAAAAGTGCAGCCGAGACCGGTTTGGCTCAGTGGATAGAGCGTCGGACTGCGGACTGAAGGGTCCCGGGTTCGATTCCGGCAAGGGCATGTGCCTTGGCTGCGGGCACATCCCCAGTGGGGGGCGTGCAAGAGGCAGCTGATCGATGTCTCTCTCTCATCGATGTTTCTGACTTTCTATCCCTCTCCCTTCTGCTCTGTATAAAATCAATAAAATATATTTAAAAAAAAAGAAAAAAAAGAAAAGTGCAGATAAGAGTCACACAGAACATTACAGTACACACCTCCTAACTCTAAATTCAATCCCCTTCCCACCTTGCAGCTTGCTCTACTTTCAGTTATTACAAGAAATCATAGCTTGATTTAACCCTAGGCTTATCAGGACTAATTTAGAACCCTACCTTGTAATTCCCTTCTTGGAGACTGATACAGAGAGTTCAAAGAACTTTGGCAAATGTGGCATTGAAAACTCCTTATTGCTTTTCTGTTTCCAGTAGGGTGTCCTAAAGTGCACATTCTGTTATTTAAAAACTGCACTAATAGTTTTGGGACACCCTGTATTCAGCTTAGAGCAGCAGTTCTTAAATATTTTGGTCTCAGTACTCATTCAGTCTTGAAAATTACTAAGGCCCTCGCCAGTTTGGCTCAGTGGATAGAGCGTCGGCCAGCAGACTGAAGGAAGGGTCCCTGGGCCGATTCCAGTCAAGGGCACATGCCTGGGTTGTGGGCTTGATCCCCAGTGTGGGGCATGCAGAAGGCAGCCGATCAATTACACTTTCTCATCATTGATGTTTTTATCTCTCTCTCCTCTTTTCCTCTCTGAAATTAATAAAAATATGTTTTAAAAAAAAAGAAATTACTGAGAACCCCCAAGGAGCTTATGTATTATATCTGTGGATAAATAATCATATTAAAACTAAACTGAGAAACTGTTAAAATATTTATTAATTCATTTGAATAATAAAACAGCAACAAGTAGATGCTAACACAAATTATACATTTTTAATGAAAAATAACTATATTTTCAAAAACAAAAAAACTTTAGTGAGAAGAACAGTCCTACAATTCTTTTGGACTATCTGGTTTAGCAGCAGCCAGTTCGAGTCATCTACTTTGTTTCTGCATTCAACCTGGTGTGATGTTGTTCTGGTTGAGGAATATGAAAAACAATCTGGGCTCACCCAAAGAGTACCTTGGAGACTTCTAAAAGGGTCTTGGGGACCCTCTTGAGAATTACTGCTTAGAGAATGATTCCTAGACAACCCCCATAGCCTGCTGAAGGTAACTACACAGAAGTTTTGGTTCCTTTCTTTCGTATGTTCTCTTTCTTCTTTTCTACAAAGTAGAAATAGGAATAAAGAGAAAAGAGTCCAGCCAGTACAGCTCAGAGGTTGAGCACTGACCCAGGAACCAACAGGCTGCTGGTTTGGTTCCTGGTCAGGGCACGTGCCCGGGTGGTGGCTCTAACCCTAGTAGGGAGCATGCGGGAGGCAGCCAATTGATAATGTTCCTCTGTCATCGATTTTTCTATCTCTCCCTTCCTCTCACTGAAAATCAATAAAAACGTAAGAAAAAAAGAGAAAGATGACCTAATGTAGGGCAGCACAAAGCTGGTAGTGTTAAAAAATCTCTCTTTCTTTTTTTTCTCTCCTCTCCCAGGTGCACCATAATTATATGGTTTTTCTTAGCCTAAATAAAGTAACTCCAATTTAGGCTTAAATAAGACTGTGAAATAGCCTCTCTTCCTCTTTAAAAAAAAATTTTTTTAAATCAATTTTTTTGAGAGAGAGAGGGGAAGGGAGAGGGGGGAGAGAGAAACACTAATGTGAGAGCCCTCATGCATGCATGCCCCCTACTGGGAATTGAGCTGCAACCCGGGCATGTGCCCCGACTGAGAATCATATCGGTAACCTTTCAGTGCATAGGACAATGCCCACTCAAGCCACATGGGCCAGGGCAAACAACCTATCTTTAAAGGAGTAGTTCTCTTCACAAACCTTAATAATGGTTACAGATCACACATGCTTAAATTGCATACAAGGAACATTTGGAACACAAAATATTTTAGAGACAATTTTATATAAAATATAAACAGTGTTTAAAAAACATATTTTTGTTTGAAAGATACTGAAACTAGTTTCATAATATTATTTTTTAAATATAAACAAAAAAGTTAAGATTTATTTACATAAAAAATAAGATGAATATTGACTTTTATGAACACTAGGAACTATTAAAATACTATAGTTGAAACCTTCAATGACTTTCTAGTACTCAGTAGCATCTCAGGGTCCCAAAAATTAATGTAAAAAGGCCTCAATTCTTACCATCCACAGAATGGATCCAGACAACTGTTCAAACTGATGGGACCCACTCCATCGAGATTTCACTGTGGCTAGACCAAAGTCACCTATTTTTACTGTGAGGTCTTCATGAAGAAAAATATCTGTGGTGTAGTAAGTAAAGGAAAACAATAGATCTCATTTTCCAATCAGAGCAAGTATTATAAAATTTAGGTAAGAGATCTAATTTCTGTAATTCTGTAATATGAAATGCTTTGAAAAAAGGTGTAGTACTTTATATATTAATTAGGTCTATTTGGCCTTTATGACCTTGTTTTAAGATTTTGGGGGCTTGAAATGAGGTAGAGTAAGGTGAGATGCTTTCTTAAGTGTATGGGAGACCCTGAAACTTCCCACAAAATTTTAATAACATAGGCCCAAATATCCCTTTGGCACTGCTGGGGAGTGGTAAAGGCTCTTCACTGGAATGAAGGTGGTTGGCAGACAGGATCTTAACCTGAGTTTATAGAAAAGGAGAAAATATTTCTCACCTCATGTTATCTATTACTTAGAGCCTTCAGTTACATCTCACCTACTGCTGAGCAAGGTCAGAGTGCTAAAAGGAACTAGTAGATAACTACAAACTACCTGTTTTACTTCCGATAGAACTTAAGAAAGCAATAAAAAAGAGCCCTACTATCATAAAGATTTCATAGATTTTTGTTGTAATGCTCAATCGTTCACAAACCAAAAGCAGGTGTAGTATCTTGTTCTACTACACTTTTATGCAAACCCATTTATTAATTCTCTTTACAATACATTGAACTTAGCACGAAACTGTTTTTACATAATGTGACGATAAAATGCAGAAGAAAAAGTCAGGATGTTTTCAAACTTCGCAGACAAATTTCAGGAAGGATACTATTACTCTTGAGGTCTCTGTGGATGATTGACTTGGCGTGTAAGTAACTGAAAAACAAAACATCATTTTAACCTGAATAGGGCTAAATACTCTGGCCTCAAATTTTATAGAACATATTTAGGGGTATAAATAAAGATGTGTTTAGAATCATGAAACAACTACAAACTGTACAATATGATAACCCCTTTATATAAGAAATAATAAAATAGACTGTAAATAAATTTAGGATTAGAGGAACATATTACTAATAAGGTACAGCCAAAATTTTGTTTTCTACTAAAAGACTTTGCATTATCTCTCACTATCAATACAAACCTTCCACTCCAATCATGTCTATTTACCAATGTCCTTTAAATATACCTTAAATATCCCCTTCTATATCCATCCCTCAAATTAGTTTTGTTCTATTCTCCATCTATTTATACCACTCCTTTAAGATTGAATATACAATCTAACTCCTGAGTGAAGCTTTCCTATGAATAACTCAACTGTAAGGGATCTTTCACTGCTCAGTTATATAGAAATTATTGGAACAGCTTGATTCAATAGTTTTTCCCACCTATATTCACTTTCTATTTAGAATGTAAAACTCTACTAGAATATGAAAGTTTGATTAATAAAACCATTCTTAAAGGTAGTATTATAGTCTTAAAATACCTTCTTAAAACTAGTGTGTAGCAAACTTCTTCTATAATAGCTTTAGTTAAGTTCATTGAGGGAAAAGGGCTGGGCCTAGTTTATTTCTGTTTATCCCGAGTGCCGAGTACAGTGCCTGGCATAAAGCATTTAAAACACATCAGCTGAATCAACTATATTGAGATGCATATAATGTCCTAATCAAGGTTGTTTTTTCTTCATTTAAAGCTGGAGAAAACAAATATATGATACTTCTGAAATTTGACAATGATTATTAGGAAATAAAATATTATTGCTAAAAATAGGTTTGCAAATCATTAAGCTTATGATTTATACTTTGTTTTCATATATGCTTCCACATCCTCTCAGATAATAAGATTTTGAAACTTTTTTTCCAGATAAAACTTTCATTCCAAAACTACTGTTTATACAAAGTAACTCAAGCTCCTCCTCCAATTACTCTGACTTCAAACTATTTCCTTCAGAGCTTTTACCACAATCTAAAACTATCTTTTCATCATGACTTTTTAGGCCCAGTGTGGTTTCAAACACAAAAATTTACTTGAACTCAAAGTTCTGCAGTGACACAGAAAGAAAAAAACATATGGCACCTTAGTCAGTTTGGCTCAGTAGATAGAGTGTCGCCTTGTGGATTGAAGGGTTGAGGGTTTGATTCTGGTCAAGGGCATGTACCTTGGCTGAGGCTCTAGCCCCAGTTGGGGTATGTGCAGGAAGCAACCAATCAATGTGCCTCTCAGGTCAATGTTTCTCTCTGTCTCTCTGCCTCCCTTCCACTTTCTCTAAAAATCAATGGAAATCCCTAGCTGATTTGGCTCAGAGGATAGAGCAATGGCCTGTGAACCAAAGGGTCCTGGGGTTTGATTCCGGTAAAGCAGAAATCCCTAACCTTGAGGGGCTTACATTTTAGTATGGAGGACAGAAAATAAAATATATAGTAAAAGAACATAAGAAGTATTCTATAGGTGGAGTACAGGAAATGTTAAGTTGCAAGTGATTGAAATTTTAGGCCAGGAAGGGCCTCTTTTCAAATAACATTTTGAGTAAAGATTTAGAAGGGAGGGAGAGTCATGTAGATGTGGGATAAAAAACACAGCAGGCAGAGGGACTATCAAGGCAAAGCCCAACAGGCATGTGCTTACCATGTTCTAAGAATGAAAAGAAGGCAAACTGGGGTTTGGAAGAGAGGAAATTTGAGGGACAGAACAGCAAACGAGACGAGAAGTAACAGAAAGGGCAGTGGAAGAGGAAGGATGGTGGTGTGAAAGACTCATTGTAAGGACTTTGGTTTCCCTTTTGAGTGAAATGTGGAGACACTGCAGGAGAGGAGCAACATAATCTGACTTAAGTAGTTTTTTATTTTCTTTTTTAATTCTTACTGAATTTATTGGGGTGACACTGGTTAATAAAATTATACAGGTTTCAGACAGAACCAAGATGGCAGCATAGGTAAACACCTATACATGCTGCCTCTCACAACCACATCAAAATTACATAAAAAAGGCAGAACAACTACCACCCAGAACCGTGGGAAAGGTGGCTGAGTGGAAGTTCCACAACTAGAGAGGTGAAGAAAGCACAGTGAGACTGATAGGAGGTGTGGAGGTACATAAAGTGCTGGCACCTGGATGTGCTCCTAGTAGAAGAGAGAGAGCAAGATACTGAAAACCTATTTGAAGAAATAATGACAGAAAACTTCCCTTACCTGGTGAAAGAAATAAAATTATAAGTCCAGGAAGAGCAGAGAACCCCAAACAAAAAGGAATCCAAAGAGGACGACACCAAGACACATCCTAATTAAAATGCCAAGACCAAAAGACAGAGAGAGAATATTAAAAGCAGCAAGAGAAAAACAGTTAGTTACCTACAAGGGAGCAGTCATACGATTGTCAGCGGATTTCTCAACAGAAACTATGCAGGCCAGACGGGAGTGGCAAGAAATATACAAAGTGATGAAGAGCAAGAACCTACAACCAAGATTACTCTACCCAGCAAAGCTATCATTCAGAATTGAAGGTCAGATAAAGAGCTTCACAGACAAGAAAAACCTAAAGGAGTTCATCACTGCCAAACCAGTATTAGATGAAATGGTGAAGGGTATTCTCTAAAAAGAGGAGGAAGAAGAAAAAGTTAAAGATAAAAATTATGAACAAATATATATCTATCAACAAGTGAATCTAAAAATCAAGTGAATAAACAAATCTGATGAACGGAATAAACTGGTAAATATAATAGAATCAGGGGCATAGAAAGGGAGTGGACTGACAAACCTCAGGAGGAAAGGAGTGTGAGGAGTGTGGGAAGAGACTGAACAAAAATCATACACCTACGGATGAGGACAGTTGGGAGGGAGGGTTTAAGGGCATGGGGTGGGAACCGGGTGGCGGGGAGCTATGGGGCGGGGTGGGGGTGGGAAGAGGAATAACTGTAATAATCTGAACAATAAAAATTAAAAAGAAAGGTTAAGGGAATGCACTCTGAAGCATAAGTGCCCAGGGCAAGTTACTTGACTTTTCCATACCCTAGCTTCTTCATCAGTAAAATGAGGCTAATAATAGGATCTATTTCACAGGGTTGTTGAGGTTTATAAAGTACACAGAGCAATGTCTGGCATGTAGTAAGTACTATATTTGCTAAATACATTACAATATATATTAAAAAAACCCATAGATCATAGTTGGTATTTAAAAAAGAGGGAGAGAGTTTGTACCAGAGCTGGGGTCAGAATATGTATTTACTGACCAGTAAAGATATTTAAAATAAGAGTTAGTGAAAAAGGGCAACACCAGTAGGATTCCATATTTAAAAACAACAACAAACCATTGTGTATATTAAAATAATGAATTCTGAAATAATACACAATATAAAAAATATTAATGGTAAGTTTTTCTTGATGGTAGATTACTGGTGGTTACTTATGTTTACATTTTCAAAATAACTTTTATTTTGAAATTAAGAAAAACTACAACAAAAACAATGTAGAGTTCATTTAGTCTCACCATAATCAATCCTGTAATTTATTTTTACACATTTGCCTCCTGGTTTTTTAAAAAATTTATACTAATAAAAAATTTTGAGAGTAAAACATAACTGTAGAATCATTTTTATTAAAAGACATAAACAATTATAATGTTACTAGAGGCCAGGTGCACAAAATTCGTGCGGGGGGGGGGGTGGTTGTCCCTCAGCCCAGCCTGTTCCCTCTCCAATCTGGGACATCCCTCTCACAATCCAGTACTGCTGGCTCCCAACTGCTCACCTGCCTGCCTTCTTAATTGCCCCTAATTGCTTCTGCCTGTCAGCTTGATCACTCCCTAACACTCCCCTGCCAGCCTGATTGATGTACAACTGTTCTCCTACCAGCCTGTTGCCCCCAACTTCTCTCCTCTGCCGGCCTGGTCACCCTTAACTGCCCTCCCTGCAGGCTTGATCACCCCCAACTGCCCTCCCTTGCAGGCCTGGTCCCTCCCAACTGCCCTCCCCTGATGACCATCTTGTGTCCACATGGGGACAGGATCTTTGACCACATGGGGGTAGCCCTATTGTGTGTTGGAGTGATGGGCAATCTGCATATTGCTCTTTTATTAGATAGTATACAAGCCTGGTGCATGGGTGAGGGCCAGTTGGTTTGCCCTAAAGGGTATCCCGGATCAGGGTTGGGGTTCCCTTGAGGCATGGAGTGGCCTGAGCGAGAGGCCTGTGGTGGTTTGCAGGCCTGCCATGCCCCCAAGCAACCCAAGTGGAGGCCCTGGTATGTGGGATTTTATATTCTACAATTGAAACTTTGTAGCATGGAGTGGAGCAAAGCCTTCTGCTCGCTCTGTGGCGGCAGCCATTTCTGTTGGGACATTTTCCTTCTATAATTGAAATTTTGTAGCCTGGAGTGGAGGCTGGCCAGAGCTGCAGAAGCTTGACTTCCTCCATCGCTGGGGCAACCCTAGAGTCTGCTCTCTCCAGCTTCATGGCTGCTGCCATTTCTGTTGGGATTATGTATCTTCTGTAATTGAAAGTTTATAGCATTGACTGGAAGCCTAGGTTGGCAAGGGCAGGTGGAAAACTTGGCTTCCTTGATTGCCAGGGAAACCCAAACCCATCTCCTGCTCTCAGTGGCCGCAGCCATCTTGGTTGGGGTTTATTTGCATATTTGCTCCTGATTGGCTGATGGGCATGGCTGTGGGCATGGCTTGATCAGAGGTACAGTCAATTTGCATATTACTCTTTTATTAGGATAGGTAAAGCTAAAACACACACACACACACACACACACACACACACACACACACACAAAATTATTTTACAGAGAGGAAGGGAGAGGGATATAAAGTCAGAAACATCAATGAGAGAGAAACATTGATCAGCTGCCTCCTGCACACCCCACACTTGCGATGTGCCCACAGCCAAGGTTCATGCCCTTGAGTGGAATCGAACCTGGGACCCTTCAGCCCGAAGGCCGATGCTCCATCCACTAAGCCAAACCAGTTTCGGCAAGCTAAAACACTTCTGTTTGACAGCTGTCTCTAACTTGACCCTTTTTTGCCATTCCTGGAGACAACCAGTATTGAGCTTGGTGTGTGCCTTCTAATCCTAATTTTAAAAATACTTTTACATATAAATATATGTATGACTTTAAAAATCTAACATAAAAAGTGTTTTGAAAGGGGACATACCGTATTTTCTGGCGTATGACTTTTTAACCCAGGAAAATCTTCTCAAAAGTCGGGGTCGTCTTATATGCTGGGTGTAAAAATACCGTAGCTTGTAGTTATGATGGGTGTTGCTAACTCACCAGGGACTTGCCCGGCACTTGCTTTCTCTCTATTGTTTGTTATCTTCCTCCTATCATCATCAGTTCCAGTTGTCTTATATGCTGGAAAATACGGTATGTAATACTTTCAACAATAAATAATTATAAAAAAAGTTTTGTTTTTAAAATAATAAGTGGTTCTGTACTGCATCTTGATTTTTGCGTTTGATGTATTTTAAAGTTGGTGTTGATACATCCATATATGGAATTCATTTCCACTGTATACTGTGTATTCCCTTACACGTATGTGCCAATATTTTATATATCCAGTCCTCTATGCTGGCCATTATATTTCCAATTGTTCACTATTAGTGTTTTCCTGCAATACATCTCTTCCTATACAGATTTTTTGGAACAATAGCTTGAGTTTCTTGGGGGTAAGATACTTATTTTCATTTTAGCAGATATTTCCAAAACAGCCCCAGGGTGGTTGTTTGCATTAGTCTATCTCAATAACAATTCCCCTAATCTTTACCAACATAGGATCTTGTCAGACTTTAGGCCAACTGTAGTGGGTAAAAAATAGTCCCTCTTTTGCCGAAACCGGTTTGGCTCGATGGATAGAGCGTCAGACTGCGGACTGAAGGGTCCCAGATTCGATTCCGGTCAAGGGCATGTACCTTGGTTGCGGGCACATCCCTAGTGGGGACTGTGCAGGAGGCAGCTGATCAATGTTTCTAACTCTCTAACCTTCTCCCTTCCTCTCTGTAAAAAATCAATAAAATATATTTAAAAAAAATAAAAATAGTCCCTCTTTTTTTAGATTGCATTTTTCTGATTATCTCCTTTCTATTATTGTTTCCATCACCTGAAAATCATAATCACTATTAATATTCTTTGATAAATTAGAATTATTTTCAATCATTAACACATACTCAATATTTTTCAGCTTTAATTCATCCTATCTTTAAATATATTTATGACTAAAGGGAGTATGCTCTTCATTACTTAAACAAAAAAGTAAACTGAGGTTTTCTCCCCAAATTATTTTTTAAAATAAATCTTTATTGTTCAGATTATAAGTTGTTCCTCTCCCCTTCTCCATAGCTCCCCTCCACCTGGTTCTCACCCACCCTCTGCCTTTACCCCCCAACCCCAAGTCCTCATCGATAGGTGTATGATTTTTGTCCAGTCTCTTCCCGCACCCTCAAACCCCTTTTCTCAGAGAATTGTCAGTCCACTCCTTTTCTATGCCCCTGGTTCTATTATATTCACCAGTTTATTTTATTCATCAGATTTTTTATTCACTTGATTTTTAGATTCACTTGATAGATATGTATTTGTTGTTCATAATTTTTATCTTTAACCTTTTCTTCTTCCTCTTCTTAAAAAGTACCTTTCAGCATTTCATCCAATACTAGTTTGGCAGTAATGAACTCCTTTAGCTTATTTCTTATCTGTGAAGCTCTTTATTTGACCTTCAGTTCTGAATGATAGCTTTGCTGGGTAAAGTAATCTTGGTTGTAGGTTCTTGCTATTCATTACTTTGTATATTTCTTGCCACTCCCTTCAGGCCTGCATAATTTCTGGTGAGTAATCAGCTGACAGTTTTATGGGTGCTCCCTTGTAGGTAATTAACCGTTTTTCTCTTGCTGCTTTTAATATTCTCTCTTTGTCTTGGCATTTTAATCATGATGTGTCTTGGTGTGGTCCACTTTGGATTCCTCTTGTTTGGACTTCCTGGACTTGTAAGTCTATTTCTTTCCTCAGATAGGGGAAGTTTTCTGTCATTATTTCTTCAGTATCTTGCTAGCTCTCTTCTTCTGGCAACCCATAATTTTGATGTTGGTAAACTTGAAGTTGTCCCACTTCATATAGTTACACTATCTTCATATTTTTGGATTCTTTTTTCTTTTCCGGTTGGGTGTGTTTTGCTTCTTTGTATTTCAAATCTTTGACTTGGTTCTTGGGATCCTCTAGTCTACTTTGGATATCTATATATTATTCTTTATTTCAGTCAGTGTATGCTTAATTTCTAGTTGGTCCTTTTTCATACCCTTGAGGGTTTCATGGTTTTGAACTCTACATCCAGTAGTTTAATTTCCTCCATTTCTTTCATTTGTGATCTGTTTCTTTGTCTCCAGTTTGGCTGCTTCCTTGAGTTGATAGAGTGGCTTTGTGTTCTAGGTGTCCTATAGAGTCCAGTGGCTCAGCCTCCCCAGTTACCTGAGGTGGACACTCTTGGTGCACTCCTTTGTGATCTGTGTGCACAGTCTTGTTTCAGTTAAGCCTTGATTGTTATTGATATCACTAGGAGGAATTGACCTCCAGGCAATTGGCTGTGAAGATCAGCTGTGTCTACAATGGGAGAACTTCTGTGCTGGGACACCCTTCTGAGGCAAGACTTCCTTCAGCGGGGCTTTGGTGCTCACTGAGTCTGCCCCTTGAGTGTGCCCCTTATGGATCTGAGAAGTTGTAATCTGGATGGTTCTGCTCTGACCCCTGGATACACTGGCTCTTGGATCTCTAAGGAGATGCTAATTTAGCCTCTGCCTGAGGCCCCCCGCCCCAGCAGAAGCTACGGACAGATCTGCATATTCCTCTTCTTTGTTTGGATTTTGGAGGTGCCCAGATGAGGCCCACCTGTGAAGCAATGCAATCTGTTGTGGGGCTTTGGGCCTTCTTTTGGATGTTCTAGATCTCTCTGACCCAGCTGCAGTTTGTTAGGTAAGTTTAGATTTCAAAGGACCAGGCCATTTGTACGCAAAAGCCTTTGTGCAGAGCTTGGATGGGTTAGGGTTTCAGGGAATCAACAGGGCAGAGCAAATAGCAATGGTTCATCCTCAGCCCTGACTTAAGAGGTCCCCAGGTCTCAGTGTCCCTTGGTAATTGTTATGAGCACCTCTGAGAGAAAGCCACCCTCGAGTTCTGCTCAATGCCAGACAGTCTGTTTCTCCCCATATGAGTCTGGGTCCCCAAGTCTCACCTGGAACTGGAGTTCAGAGCAGTCAGGAGCTTGTGGCTCCCTCCCGACTGAAAAAGACAACCTCATTCTCAGTTTCTAGCCCTTTCTGCGCTCTTCCTTCTGTACCTCTGCACTTTACTTCCACAGCTTCTCTGAGTCTCACTGTGCTTTTCTCTTTCCTTCTAGTTGTAGAATTTCCACTCAGCCAGCCTTTCTGTGATTCTGGGTGATGTCCTTTTTATCTTTTAATTGTAGTTTTGAAGTGGTTGTGCAAGGCAGCAATTTCAATGTTTACCTTTGCTGCCATTTTGGTTTCTCTCCCCAAATTATTTTTTAATTGTTTTATATTCAGTATATAATACTTCTATGAGTATAACATCAGACCACACTTTTCTCTTTGTGCCTTCTTTATTTAACATTTAGTAAAGTTTCAAATAAAGCTAAATTAAAAATTATACCATAAATATTATACTGACATTAAAAGTCCTATAAAAAAACGACATGATGAATTTGAACATTCTTGAAATTTCTTTCTTTTTTTTTTTTTTTAAATATATTTTATTGATTTTTTACAGAGCGGAAGGGAGAGGGATAGAAAGTCAGAAACATTGATGAGAGAGACATCAGTCAGCTGCCTCTTGCACGCCCCCTACTGGGGATGTGCCCGCAGCCAAGGTACATGACCTTGCCGGAATCGAACCCGGGACCCTTCAGTCCCCAGTCCAACGCTCTATCCACTGAGCCAAACCAGTCTTGGCTCTTGAAATTTCTTTAGTAACAATATTCTTGAAAATCTTTATCCGTAGGCTAAATCCATGACTATCAGGTGAGAAGGTGATAAACATACTTTATGAACCTCGATTCCTAAGAGTAAGTCTATAATGATCTACCATTAAAATGGGTCTGCTCTCTTCAGGTAAACCTAGGAATCAGAAATCATCATTCATTGAAGAAATAAGACAAAATCACACAGGAAAACTGTCAGGCATCCACAGCTTATATTCTGTAATTCAATTAAGGTGACACATTTGAGAGTCCTAATAATTTAACTCTCCTACTGACTTTATCTTATGAGTGACCACAACCCCACCTCTTTATACAATGAGTTAGTATGCTTTTATTCTACTTAATAGATGCCTGGTGGACAACATTTGTGCACTGGGGGTAGGGTCTTGAGCACTGCCGTGGAGGCAGAGAGGCTCCTGCCACCTTTGTTGTGCTCACCAGCTGTGAGCCCAGCTTCTGGCTGAGCGTCACTCCCCTTGGGAGTGTACTGACTACCAGGGTGCAGCTCTTGCGTTGAGCGTCTGCCCCCTGATAAACAGTGTGCATTACAGTGCCTGGTTGTTCCACAGGTTGGACAATTTGTATATAGCCTTTTATTATATACTAGAGGCCCGGTGCACAAAATTCGTGCACTGGGTGGGGGGTTCCTTCAGCCCAACCTGCACCCTCTCTAATCTGGGACCCCTCAGGGGATATCTAACTACCTATCCCTTTCACAACCTAGGACTGCTGGCTCCTAACTGCTCGCCTGCCTGCCTCATTGCTCCTAACCGCTTCTGCCTGCCAGCCTAATCATCCCCTAACCATTCCCCTGCCAGCCTGATTGACGCCTAACTGCTCCCCTGCCAGCCCGATCATCCCCACTGCACTCCCCTGACAATCTAGTCACACCCAAATCCCCTCCCCTGCATATTCCCTCTTTATTAGATAGGGTTTTTTCTTTAGATATTGGACAGCCCTAACTGTTTGGCTCAGTGGACAGAGCATCAGCCTGCAGACTTAAGGGTCCCAGGTTCAATTCCAGTCAAGGGCATTTACTTTGGTTGGGGGCACATACCCAGTGGGGAGTGTGCAGGAGGCACCTGATCAATGTTTCTCTCTCATAGATGTTTTTAGCTCTCTAACCTTTTCCCTTCCTCTCTGTAAAAAAATCAGTAAAAAATATATTTAAGGAAAAGGAACATTTAAGATTCCTCCATATCTGCCTGGCTGGTGTGACTTAGTGGTTGAGACCCCAGGCTACCACTACTAGAAAGGTATCACACCTCAGTCAGGCTGAGACCCAGCCCAGGCTGCCACCCCTGGCCAGGTGATCATGCGGTGGGTACCCGGCCCCAGCCCAGGCTGCCGCCACTGGCCAGTATGTGTGGCAGGGATGCACAGCCCTGCTGGTCTGAGACCCCAACCCAGCTTGCCGCTGCTTGCCAGGAATCATGCTGGGTGCTGGTGCCTCCCAGCCAGACACCCCGGGCTGCCTCTGCTGGGCAGACTGGGGGACTCTGGTGGGGCTAAGAGGACTGGGCACCGCCTTTGTACCAGAGTGATGGTTAATTCCCATATTACTCTTTTATTAGATAGGATAATTGAAACTTTGTAGCACTGAGTGGAGGCCTAGGCCGGCAAGGGCAGGCAGAAAGCTTAGCTTACTCTATTGCCAGAATCGGAGCTCTCTCTGGCCAGCAGTCATCTTGGTTGGTTGCTCCTGATTGGCTGGTGAGCATGGCTTGTGGGTGTAGCGGAGGTGCGGTCAATTTGCATATTACTCTTTTATTAGATAGGAGGACTAGAGGCCCAGTGCACAAAATTCATGCACGGGGTGGGGGAGGGCTGTCCCTCAGCCCAACCCACACCCTCTCTAATCTGGGACATTCCTCTTACAATCCAGGACTGCTGGCTCCCAACTGTTCACCTGCCTGCCTAACTGCCCTGATTATCTGCTTCCGCCTGCCAGTGTGATCAGCCCCTAGTCATTCCCCTGCCAGCCTGATTGATGCCTAACTGCTCCCCTGCCAGCTCAATTGCCCCTAATTGCCCTCCCCTGCCAACTTGGTCACCCCTAACTGCCCTTCCCTGCCAGCCTGGTTGCCCCTAACTGTCCTCCCGTGCAGGTCTAGTCACCCCTAACTACCCTCCCTTGATGACGTGGTCATTCATAACTGCCCTCCTTTGCTTGCCTGGTTGCCCCCAACTGCCCTTCCCTACAGGCCTGGTCACTCCTAATTGCCCTCCCCTGCTGGCCTGGACCCCGCCAACTGTCCTCCCCTGCAGCCTGATCACCCCCAACTGCCCTCCTCTGCTGACCCGGTCACCCCTAACTGCCCTCCCCTGCAGACCTGATCACCCCTAACTGCCCTCCCCTGCTGGCCTGGACCCCCCCCAACTGACCTCCCCTGCAGGCCTGGTACCTCCCAAGTGCCTCCCCTGCTGTCCTGATTGCCCACAACAGCCCTCCCCTGCTGGCCATCTTGTGGCAGCCATTTTGTGTCCACATGGGGGCGGCCATCTTGCGTGTTGGAGTGATGGTCAATTTGCATATTACCTCTATATTATATAGGATGCCCTGGGACTTTAGAATACAATTTGGAAAGTAGTCAGAAAGATCACCTTCAACAACACTTGGAAAACATTCAGGGGTAAGACTATTTTGAAATGAAGGCTTTGCAAAAGTATATTAATAATGGCTATTTAAATAATCTACAGACTTTGTGAAATGATGGTGGAGGACAGGGGAGGAAGAACCAAACATTTAAAAGTTAAGTATAAATAATTGTGAAGGATGCCATTTCTAGTATATAGTAAATATCAACATTGAAACTTTGTTGTTGTTATCAGGAAGCTTCTTTTAAAGCATCTGTTCTTGTTTCTTGGATAGAAAAATTTCCTTTTATAGCTAAGGAAATGGACAGTTTTTTGGGAGGGAGGGTACCTCTTTCCTGGCATTGTTTGTTTATTCCTAGTTGCCTTCCCCTTTTCCCCCAGTGGTCTGGTCTTTCTCATGGGCATCAGAGACTTTCCCTCTGATGTCTGTGGTGAGCCAGAGATAATTTCAGACTGAGTGAAGGACTAAAAAGCTGCCTGAAAGCTTTAGCATAGAGATGGGCTGTTTTTGAACTTCCATGTACAGTGATCTAGGTGGACTTCCTGAAAACACCACTTTTGGGTCTTTCCTCTCAGCTGGTAAGATTCTTCACAGAAGACTCTTCCAATGTCTTGTGTGAAGGGTAAAGTTCAGCTGCTAGCATTCTGGGAACCAAATAAAAAGAGAGTACTGAGGAACTCCCTATTCATTGTTCAGTAAGTAGCCCTATTTTTAATAAAGTGCCCATGTCCATGTCCCCAGTCCAGAGATATTTGTTTTCTCTCTCTAGAGAATAAACTTTCAGTCTACTGCCAGGCTAGGGATGGGACAGTCACCCAGTGCATGAAGCAGGTGAGATTTTGAGAAGTTTTCCAGATAGGCCTTTTCATATATGTCCACGCCCTACTCCAGAAATACCTAGCACTGCCAATTCTTGAGACTTCTGAGGATTCTGTGGTTAAATCAGGTTAGTTTTCATTTCTCCACGGCCAACTAATGATTTAGTTTTTTGGGGTCTACTAAGACCATGATTATTTCTCTATTTGTTTTCTAGCTTATAAAATGTTGTTGCTATTACTTCCTTTCTCTGTTATCTCCAACCTTATATGTTTATGCTCAAAAAAGAATACTTTATTATAGTTTCAGTGGAGTTTCAAAAGAAAGCATAAATCTGTCATCTTATCTGAAACCCACATAGCTATTTTATTTATTCTGTTTTTTAACTTCATTGTGGTAAACTACAGGGTACCCCCCTCAATATGTATAGACTTTAACAGCTGATAGCTCCATTATGAAAATGAAATATATACTAATAAACTCTCCTTTGTAATTATTCAAAGTGTGTGTATACATTTTTGGATGAGAAATTAATTAATTTTAAAATTAATTTTTAATTAATTTAAAATTAAATTTATTGAGGTATCAATAGCTAATCACATTATATAAATTTCAAGCATACATTTTTATAATATGATGACATCTGTATACTCTATTGTGTGCTCACCACCCAACGTCTAGTCTCCTTTCATCACCTTGTATTTGATCCCCTTTACCATCCTCATCCTCCTTCCCACCTTCATTTCTCTCTGGTAAATGCCACACATAGAGCCATGTTCTACATTCATAGCCAAGTATAGTTATTACATACTGATTGCTATTTAAAATGCCAGCAAAGCATTTCAGAGTAGATAAACAGACTTCGAGGGTTTACACTTACAGATCCCAAACTGAAAGCAATGGGAAAATATTACCCCATTCACTGACTATTCCCCAGACGACAGAACTATTTCAATTTGATAGTGTTCTTCTCTACTCTCATTTCTTGTCTTAATCAATACTGGCATTTGACTGCCCCATCACTGTTTCTAAAAATAATTTTCATTACTGTTCTCTGCTGTCTCATATAGCAAAAACCCTTTCCCCTCTGATATCCTTTTATTACTTTGTGGACTATTTTTCCTTTCCTTGACATTTCTCAATTTTGGTATAAGAAGGATTTGGCTTTTTTTCCCCTAAAAGGTGAACAATAATACTCAGTTAATCCTTCTTAATTTTTTATTTCACAGATATATATACTGAGTACCTATCATAGGCCAGGCCCTGTTCTAGGCATTAGGAATAAAACAATGAACAAAACAAAGCCCTTGCTCTCATACAGCTTCTATTCTAGTGGGAGTCTCGGACAATAAACATATTATATGGAGTTGGGTGTTAAAAAACAAAGATAGGGGTACAGAGAGTGACAGGGTGGGGTAGGAATATTAGTTATATAAGGCAGTGATTTTCAACTGTTTTCATCTTATGGCACACATAAACTAATTTCTAAAATTCTTCGGCACACTAAAAAATATATTTTTTGGAATCTGACAAAAACAAAGATATAACTTTGATTTATTCACACTTGATGGCTACTGTGTTGGCTGAACTCTCTTTACTTGACAATCTAAAGGAAAAGAGGTCAGTGCATGTTTTGGTATTGCACGTTTTAAATATCTTGCAGCTCACTGGCTGAAAATCAGCTCACTAGTTGAAAATCACTGATGTAAGGTGATAAGAGAAGGCTTTTATTAAAAGGCGACATTTGAAGAGAGACATGGGGAGAAAGCTCCATGGATGTTTGTGGCATGAGTACACCAAAGAGAAAATAACAAGTACAAAGGCCCTGAGGAGGGCGTGTGCTTGAAGCAGGGGGCGTGAAGGTGGGGGTAGGGACTAAGCTTTGTTTCTCTCACAATGTTTAGTATGTTTGCTATGATTTACTCTTAAAAATTTTTAATATAACCTTTCAGATTTGAACAGATTCAAATTCTGACCTGTGATAAATTTTATAAAATAACTTTTTATCTTTTAAATTTCAGAGCATAATTCAGTGGATATGAACAACTCAGCTTGAAATTCTCAGAAAAGACCAGGATATATATTTTCATTTTACTTTATTGTATGTAAATGAAAATATGGGGACTTGGAGAAAATAATTTGAAAGAATAACTAACAACTATTTTATATACTTCTATAACTGCTAATGGTTTTTAGTGGCCTTTTGCTTGTCTTTTTATTTTTTGAGCCATTATTGCTTAGCTAAATCACTACATGCAGAACATAAATTTTCAGTCACATATTTATTATCAAATACTTTGTATGTTTTGAAGATTGTAAGACAAATTATTTTATATCTTAGTATCATATTTGCAAGCCATTAGTTAAAAGTATCTATATGTTATTAGACAGTAATTTAAAAAGCAATCCAGAGAGAACTAAGATGGCGGCAAAGGTAAAACACCTATCTTGCCGTCATAATCAGCAATTTTAATACTACAACTTAACGAAAGAACAAACACCTTCCAGAATCACCAGAAAGCTCGCCGAGTGAAAATTCCACAAATAAAAGTGAAGATAAGACACTGTGACTCCGAGGAGCAGCGGCGAACAGAGTTGAAAGATTCGCGCGGAGAGAGATTTGGAGCGCGCGCCGCGGAGTGGGCAGGCAGCTGAAAACCGGCTAGTTTTCTCGAACGGGGAGACAAAGGCATCCCACTGGACTGATTCTCCAGCTCTGGGCGAAGTCCAGAGAACCCACTATCATACGGGGTGAAGACTGGACAGTGGGAGGGCATGCCGAAGCTCGGGTGCTGCCGGGTCTCCCGGCTTGTGGAGAAGGCAGCTTGCGCGCGAACAGCTCAGCTGCGTGACAGCGCAGAGAGCGCACCGCGACTTGTCTCTCATTCAGAAAACCATCAGACTGCTTTGTTTTATGACCCTGGGTGAGACATTGTGCATGCAGACTCATTTTGGGAAAGTCTGAATTCCCCGGCAGCCGGTGGAGCTCCACAGCGGCTCTCTCTCAGAGGTGCTGGCAGCCATTGCCCCCAGCACAGAGTCCCCGGGGCCGCATAGGGCGGAGCTAACACTGTCTGTGTGGCCCGGAGACTCCGCCCACCCAACCTGAGCACAGCTGAGCTTCACAGACAATTGGCCTGGAGGTCAACCCTCCAAGTGCTAACAAGGATTAACTGAGCTTAACTTCAGCAAGACTGTGCAGCCCATATCCACCTCAGGTAACCGGGGAGGCTGAGCCACTATCCCTAGTAGGAAGTCTACCACACAAAGCTAATTGACCAACTCAGGGAAGCAGCCACCATGCAGCAACATGGAAAGAAATCAGATGTGAAAGAAATGGAGGAAAAAAAACGACTGGACATGGAATTCAAAACCACGGTTATAGGGTTTTTCAAGAGGCTCCAACAAAAGATTGAGGCCTATAAGGAAATAAGCAAGACCACAAAGGAAATGAATGAGTCCTACAAGAAAATGAACAAGACCCTCAAGGATATAAACAAGAGCTGCAAAGAAATGATCAAGACCAACGTGGAAATGAATGAGCCCTACAAGGAAATGAAAGAGACCCTCAAGGATATAAAGGAGACTCTCAAGGATATGAAAAAGGACCAACCAGAAATTAAGCATACACTGACTGAAACAAAAAATATTATACAAAGACCTAAAAGTGCTCTGGAGCACCCCAAGAACCAAGTTAAAGATTTGAAATACAAAGAGGTAAAATCCACTCAGCTGAAAAAGCAAGAAACCAAAAGAACCCAAAAAATTGAAGATAGTGTAAGGGGCCTCTGGGACAACCTCAAGCATACCAACATCCGAATTATAGGGGTGCCAGAAAAAGCGAGAGGCCAAGACAATGAAAACCTATTGGAAGAAATAGTGACTGAAAACTTCCCACACCTGGTGAAAGAAATTGACTTAGGAGTCCAAGAAGTGCACCGAACCCCAATATATAGGAACCCTAAGAGGACCACACCAAGGCACATCATAATTAAAATGCCAAGAGCAAAAGACAAAGAGAGAATATTAAAAGCAGCAAGAGAGAAACAGTTGGTTACCTATAGGGGAGCACCCATACGACTGTCAGTGGATTTCTCAACAGAAACGATGCAGGCCAGACGGGAGTGGCAAGAAATATTCAAAGTGATGAACAGCAAGAATCTACAACCAAGATTACTCTATCCAGCAAAGCTATCATTCAGAATTGAGGATCAGATAAAGTGCTTCGCAGATAAGAAAAAGCTAAAGGAGTTCATCACCACCAAACCAACATTATATGAAATGCTGAAAGATATTCTTTAAGAAGAGGAAGAAGAAAAAGGTAAAGATGAAAATTATGAACAACAAATACACATCTATCAACAAATGAACATAAAAATCAAGTGAACTGATAGGCTGTTGAACAGGATAGACTGGTGAATATAACAGAGACATGGACATAGAGAGGGAATGGACTGACAATTCTTGGGGAGAAAAGGGTTGTGGGAAGTGCAGCAAGAGACTGGACAAAAATCTTGCAACAATGGGAGAGGACAGTGGGGAAGGGGAGGTGAGGGTGGAAGGTGGGATAGGTACAGGGTGGAGGGGAGCTATAGGGGGATAAAAAGGGGAAATAATGTAATTAATAAACTGAACAATAAAGATAAAAAAAAAAAAAAAAAGCAATCCAAAAGATTATCAGCTGAAATCTTTAAAACACCCTCATTGGTCTTCAAAATTAATTTACAATAGATTTAACAGAATGGAACTTACTCCATGCCCTGTGCAGTCTGCCGTGCAATATCTATAAGTTTGATCATCTCAAATTTGGTCTCAATGATGTGGAGATGGTGGTATAAACTGGAGCCCTCACACCACTGGGTAACAATAGCCAGTTGTGGCTTTGTTGAATAGCCCATGAAGAGTAGAATATTCACATGTCGAGTTTTCCTATAAAAAGAAATGTGAAAGTAAACAGTAAATGTCAATAAACTTTAGCAAATCTTAAAAAGAGGCCAAAGAAGTCTATTAATCAGTAAGATTTTGTCAGAAAAAGATATTTTAAAAAAGGCAAAAGAAGGAAACATTTAGAAGAGACTTTAGTAATTGTCTATTTTAACATTCGACTCTTTTCAGAAATATCTTTTTTAATATACCAGACAGGCAACTAGATGTTGCTTAAGTACCTTTAATTATGGAAAGTTCATTACTGAGGCTAAAGCCTGTTTCTCCCATTCTTTTGTTTTAAGTAGTTCTAGTTTTAGATTTTTTTTTTTTGGTTGAGAATCATTTTCCTATGACTTCCCCATTGGCTTCTCTTTTTGGGAAGAAGAGTCTGTACTCTATGGAACATAAGAACTTTCTCTGGACCCAATAGCCTCAGTTCTGTTGATTACTTTGCTCCTCTGAACTGCAGTTCTAGAATCGCTCCCATTTAAGTTGTCCTTACCTATATATACTGTATATTAATGTTCCTCAAGTTCTAGGGCATGATGTAATACCTAAATGTTTTCTGGTAAGATTAGAATCTTGAGAGTATTATTTACATAAGTGGAAGTATTATTTCTCATAATCAGAATACTATATTAATCTACTCTAAGCCTAATTCTCCTATCACCTATACAATATACTATTGCATAACACTTAAAAGAATATGGTTAAAGTTAAAATCTACTCAAACTCTTTTTATTTATTTTGAGTAAATATAGCAAACAGTGGCAACCACTGGGAAACAGGAGTTAAAGATATGTCTCTGGAAAACAATAGTCTACACTAACTCACCTGAGTACTCCTACTTCATTTTTGAAGGCTTGTAATTGCTGAGGTGTAGGTGCTGTCACATTCAACATTTTCACTGCCACATCACCTAAAAGGTAATTGTCAATCCAAATGTCATTCTATTTTTTAAGATTTAAAAATATTAAAAACTTTTGTATATTTTCATGAATTATCACAGCCTTAAATCCACATCATTATTAAACTGCTTTATGGTAACTTACGTAATAAATTATATCATACCTTCCTTAATTGCATTAATTTTCTAAGGATAACACTAAACCAACAATGATACTCTTATACTGATATTTCAAAATACCAATCTAAAAAAAATAGCCAACCTTGTTTTTCATCTGGAAATTTAGTTTAACCAGCTAAGTACCCATGGTATTTTCCAGGTTATTTAACAATATTAAATTAGACACATGTACTGACTAAATGTTAAAACTAAAAACCACAGGCTAAATGGAACTAGGTTGAAATAAAAAACTACAAAACTTCCTTATTAGAGTACCTAACATTTTTTTTTCAAATATATAGATCACTTGTTGCTTTGCTTAGGCAAGTTATTAAAAAAAACTTTATGTGAAACAGGTAGAACTCACACACACTGCCCAGTGGGTGTGTAAATTGGTATAACCACTTGAAACACTGCTGGCAGAATCTACTAAAACTGAATATATGCATATACAGTGGTCCCATAATTCTTTTCTAGGTATATAGCCAGCAAAAATGGACACATCTGCTCATCAAATGACATGAATGAGCTAAGAATGTTCATAGCAGCAGCATTTGCAATAGGCTCAAACTGGAAACTATTAAAATTCTCAATTCATAGTAAATTTAAAAAAGGAATTGTTTTATAGATCATGAATGATCTATAACTATACACAACAATGCAGATAAATCTTATAAACAATGCTGAGTGAAAAGGGTGAGTCACAAAAGAATACATACTGTTAGATTTCTGCTAAAACGAGGATAGTGATTGCCCTTGGGGAAGGATGACATGAGGACTTCTACAATTCTGGTAATGTTCTGTTCATTGACTACAAATGTGTTCACTCTGTGATATTTCAGCTACTTGAACACTTACATGCACTTTTATGTATATTATACTTCAGTATAATTAACTTATTTTTCCTGATTATCAAATTAATAGTGCTCATAGTAAAAAAATTAAACATTTTGAAGAAACAAAGAAAAAATATTTCCCATAATCTTATCACACATAAATGAAGATTGTTAATGTATATCCTACTAGGCTTTTATATGTAGCAGTACAGATATTTATGAATTCATGTGAAAAGATAACTTAAAAAGACATGTACTCAAATACTGATGATCCGTTTAAAAATTGTTATATATACCTCCATGTAGCACCATAATATGAAATATTTTACATAGCTGCTCTGTAAAATTTAATATAACACAGACACCTTTCCATAGCAATAAATAGAAATTTACTATACTGCTTTAATTTCTATATAATCATACATAGAGGTTATCAATGTATTTATATAATACTCTATTATGGGCACTTACATTTATTTCAATTTTTCATTAATATTAAATCTCTAATATTAAATCTCTGTATAATACTTATACACACATCTGTTTGTTCCTGTCCAATTACTTCCTCATTATAAAGTTCTACAAATGGTTTATTGGTTTGATATACATATTGCCAAATTTCTCTCTAGAAAATTAGTAGCAATTTCTTTTTCCATCAGCAGCATTATATTCACAACTCTAATTATGACCAATTTAAAAAAACTCTTTGTCCATTTGAGAAGCAAATAATGATTCCTATTTTTTGATTTTGCAATTCTGGTAACTAGTGAGGCTGAACTTTTTTTTATGTTTTCACTCCATTTCTTCCTTTTTTAAGTATACTTTTAATATACTTGTGGTTTATAATACATATAAAAGTATAAGCAGAAAAATTATCAAAATAAAAAACCATTTTGGGAATTAGCTCCCCTGGAGAATCATCTTTTTAAAAATATATTTTTATTGATTTCACTGAGGAAAGGAGAAAGAGAAACATCAATGATGAGAGCGAATCATGGTACAGCTGCCTCCTGCATGCCCCACATTGGGGATTGGGCCCACAATCTGGGCATATGCCCAGACTGGGAATCAAACCATGACCTCAGCCACTGAGCCAAGCCAGCGGGTGAGAATCGCCACCTTAAAAAACGGTCACTAAGCCCAGCTGGTGTGGCTCAGGAGGTCATGGTTCCGTTCCTGCCAGGGCTCATGCCTGGGTCTGGGCTCGATCCCTGGTGGGGGCGCAGGAGGCAGCTGATCCATGATTCTCTCTCATCATTGGTGTTTCTCTCTTACTCTGTCTTCCTCTTCCTTCCTTCTCTGAAATCAATAAAAATACATTTTAAAAACTGAAGCTAATATAATGATAGAAGACCTGATTGCTATGAATCCAGTTTTTATTTTCCATAATTTTTGTTAGAAATCTTTAGTAACTCTTAAATGTGATTTTTAAAAGTTTAATGATGCAAAAAGTGAATACTTCCTTTGATTAAAAAAAAAAGAAAGTTGTTGGATATTTCCTATGATTATAACTTGTGACAAGGTCGTTGTACTATATACATACCATGCCATTTCCCCTTGTAGACTGTCCCAAATGACCCGGAACCAATTCTTTGTCCAACTGTGATCTGCCCATCAGGAATCTCCCAATCGTCACTTGAATCCCGTCTACCAAGTGTTTTCTTGATAAAAGTAGTGCAAAAGTCAATCCAAAGCAAACGAAAAAAAAGGATAACCTTGTTTCACACTAAGTACATTTTCCCCTGTGTCTGAGTGTGAAAGGGACATTAAACACACACACACACACTCTCTCTGGAAGACTGATATAAGTATGATTCTTGTAATACAGAACTTAAATTGAAGAACTAGGTCAGTTTTCAGGGCTATTAACAGGCAATATAAGTATTGTGATTAGTTTTGGCTCCAAAGGCCAAATTTTAAATTAATATAGTATGGTTACTGTTGATAATTTACCTACTTACTTTCTTCTAGTCAGTGCTAAATTTCCTCATATATCTTATCTGATCCAGTCTCTTAAAAAACTGTCAACATATACTATCACTTTGGTAGGGTAGAGAATCCACCTATCCAACATATACTATTACTGCACTATTGCTAAAATGAAATTGCTAGTTTTTATAATATATTTATTGTGCAGCAGAAAGTTATTTTTTCAAATAGGAAAGAGTATCATTTGGTAAATATTTGAATTTCAGATAAGCCCTTTAACAGTGGTCACCACTGGTGGTCTGTAAGATTCAAAAGGTTGGAGACCGCTGCTTTAGAACATATATGCCTAATAATGCTTCCTAAAATACCAGGCTTACCCCTTTTTCCTTATTTTAAAAAGAGAACACTACAGTTGACCCTCAAATATGGGGAGCTTACGGGTACTGACTCCCAAAGCAGTGGAAAATTAATTGGTGTATAGGACTCCCTCTGGCAGTACATATACTAAAAAATTGGAACCATACAGAGAAGATTAGGATGCACATGAATGACATGGAAATTTATGAAGCATTTCATATTAAAAAAAAAATAAAGAAAAATGGTATATAACTTTTGATTTCTCCCAAAACTTCACTATAATGGTCTCTTGGTATCTGTTAGGGATTGGTTCCAGGACCAATACTGCTTTCAATCATGCAAAACCTGAGGATGTGGAGGGCCAACTGTTTATTTAGTGAAAAGAACCCACCCACACACACCAGCATGTAAGTAGATCCACACAATTCAAATTGTTATTCAAAGGTCAACTGTATTCTTACACTTTTGAAACTACCTTTAATTGCATTAGAGTTGAGAGCATAAATCTGTGTTGTGCAAATATGCTTTAAGCAAACAATTACCAGCTCTTAATTTTATTTGATTATGGGAATTCTGTGCCACATATGGACATATCATTATATTTAAATGTGACATTAGATTTGGCTCTAACTTCTATAAAGAACTCAGAAGAATGAAGATATCATATACTTTTACCATTCGATTCCTGTCCTCTGAGGATGAAGATGATTTTCTTTCCCGCTGAGGTCCTGGAGATTTCTGTAATGCTTTCACATTGGTGAGTGAGCCAGGTAATGAGGCAGGGGGGGTGGCGGATAAACCTGTAGTTGACCCTAAGTTAGTGAAAGGAAAAATGTATCCATTAAAGAAAGATCAAGTATGTTAATTTATTTATTGGGGTCAGAGGGTGTGGGGAGATTTAGACTTATTTAAAAAATACAGTGCATGTTCAATTACAGAACTTTTAGAAAAGACAGGCCAAAAAGGAGCCTCATTTGGTAATTAGTACTATAATTTCTTTTAGTTTTCTGGCCAATTTAATGACCCTTGAAACATCTGATAACAGATATACACTTTGCTTACTGGTGCATTTTCTAAGAAAAAAACTCTCTCTAAAATAAGAGATAAATACTAAAAAATATTCCCAAGGTTCTGTTTCTTTGATTTTAAAAATCAAAAAAGCAAAATCAATTTAACAGCTTGTATAAAAAAACAACTTTATTTTGTTGCTTCAGCAAACAAATATAAATCAATATAAAAAAAGATGGAAATCCCCAAATGGAAACATATTCCAATAATGGTCATAAAGTTAAAAACATCTTCTTCATATTAGCCACTAAATTAAAAAAACAACAACAACAAAAAAAACAAAAACAACCCTACACCACATACTAGACTATTTAAGAGTGAGAGACACTGGTAAGTTTCATCAGTTCCTGAAGGCTTAGTTTAGTAAACAAATATGATTTGTTGCCTGTATACAACAAAGCCAGCAGGTTTCTCAAGCCTCTCTGAATAATCCCTGATTGCCTTTATAAGTGAGAACAAAGTAAGTGACATGGCCTCTCAGCTAAGTTACTACAAATGGAAATATTCTACCAGTCAATTGAGTCGCTGGGGCGTATTCTTTGAAAGTGGACTCAGTTGGCAGGGTTGCACACTTCTGATGGGTACTTTTCTAAATGCTGGCTCAGTGGCAATAATTCTAAATTCATGTACAGTACCTTGTTCAGAGTAGTTCAGGACAATGACTCCTAATGGGGCCTGAGTACAGTTAAGTAGGAATGAGATATCAAAAAATATTTGCATATACAGAACAAAAAGACTTCAAGAGAATTTTTAAAAAATTACTATTCTTTGGAAAGGGGTAGTCACTATCTTTCAAACAGGGATACCAATGGCAACATTTAAATCTGGGTAGAAATTTTATTATTACATCACATGCTACCATGTGGAATTTCCAAAATCTCACCTGTAAATTTCTATAAGAAAATGGAATGTCTATTAACTAGAGCACAATCCATTTTCTACCTTCTATTGATAATTTTCAACATCATAAAGCCTTAACTATTTACCCAGGCCTCCCAGTTCTGATCTACTTAGTACTGTACTGATATTATTAAACTAGAGGCCCAGTGCATGAAATTCGTGCACTTGGGGGGGGGGTGTCCCTCAGCCTGGCCTGTGCTCTCTCACAGTCCAGGAGCTATCATGGGATGTCCGACTGACAGCTTAGGCATGTGGGGAGCGGTCCTAAGTTATCATTCGGACATCCTTAGCATTGCTGTGGAGGCGAGAGAGGCTCCCACCACCACCACTGTGCTTACCAGCTGTGAGCCCGGCTTCTGGCTGAGTGGCACTGCCCCTATGGGAGCACACTGATCACCAGGGGCCAGCTCCTGCATTGAGCTTCTGCCCTTGGTGGTCAGAGTGTGTCATAGTGACCAGTCATTCCACCGTTTGGTTGATTTGCATATTAGTCTTTTATTATATAGGATTATGCCACTCGGTCCTGTATGACATCCAGCCCATTCTATGGATTTTCCGAGAAACATATGGGCTAAGAGCAAAAACCTGAAACACCACCACTATGTTCAGAATAATTGGCAGACACTAGCAAAAGCCAGTAAATTCTTTAAAACTATTTATAGCAAACTCCTGCCTCAATTTTGACTTTATTTTTTAAAAATCAGTTTAACTACTAACTAAAGTTATGGCAAAATAAAATGGGAGATTGAAATTATACGGCTTTTTTCTCAGATTAAGGTATAACTGAAAGTATCAATCCTCAGATTTTCTGAAGTATGCTAAAATATCCCAAATATATTAAAAATCTTTTCAAAGCACTCTACCTCTGATATAATATAAAGTATACATGGTCCTACATTTTAAAAAGGACACTGCTGATAATACAGAAAAATAAAGGCAAAAGTCTAGTAAAATCTCATAACAGGGATTTCCATTTTTACTTTTTTAGAAACCAAAAAAATGGGTAACAAGTATTAACCATCATCAAGGTGACCACCTAAATGTGTTAAAATAAAAGGAATTCAAGTAGGACACCGCCTCCCACGTTATTTATTGCCACCCACTGAGTTTAAGAAGTTACCAAGACCATAAAGTAATGTAACAAAAACTGTAATGGAAATCTAAGACTTTTCTTGTTTTTAAAATTTATGACAGAAAGCTTGTGGTAGTGAGTATGTGTGACAAGCACATTCAGAGCATTCCAGCCAGGCCAAGCAGAAATTTAGTACTGAAAACTCTCACACTTACAAACACACACTGTGAAGGTGAGGCACAAACAGTAGCTGTAGTTTATATTTAGTCTGCTTTGGGTGAAAACAAGAAAGAAGAGCCCAACTACCTCTGAACACTGGGCCAGGCTCAAAATCAAACACTATTTCACTGGGGACAGAATGTAGGAGGGGACTGGGAGTCCGGGATTGGTATTTCCGAAGACAGCGCATCAGCTGGTTCAAAGGGGCTGTTAGAAGAGAAAGAGAGGGGCAGGCAAACACAGGAAGACAGACACACAGAAGAAATGAAAGAAGTCATGGGGAATAAATAAGATGAGTCGAAGCCTGCTTCACAAAATAATTCTGGATGTTTAAAACATTTTTCAAAATCCCAATGATTTTTTAAAAAATGACTCACAAGAAAGGACAAAAGATGCCACTTCATTTTAGGTACTTAAGCAGGCAGTTTTTAAGACTAAGTTAACTTTGTGATGCTAAAATGATGGTAACATTTAAATGCTGGATGTACTGGGCAAAATTTTCAAAAGCCACAACTACTAAGACATATGAAAGTCAAACTGGCAGCAACATTAATTGGAGGGCTCATGGAATAACAAACAGGAAAAACACTTTTATAACTATATACTATAGTAAATATGAAGTCTAGAGTATTTAATGCAAGGTTATTACTTTGGTAGCTTCACAGGTACACAGAAACACAACAAAAGATGGTTTATATAATGTTCACTATAAAATATCTTTGAGACTGGGCTAGGACATTTTGAAGACAAAGCAGGTCACAGTGAAGAGACCAACTTTAAACAAGATATGCAGGTATTGTAGGCCTTCCTTATTAGACAGAAGACAGCTGAAAAAGTAAATATGGAGAATCATCTAGAAGAAAACTTGAAGATAGTTCAAATACCATCTCTTGGAAAATATTATGTGGGGGTAAATTCTTATTTAAAAAGAATTTTCTTATGCAATGTTTTCTTATGCCCCCTATTTTTACTGGGTGCTAGAGTGAAAAGTCAGATAAAAACACTGTAAGAAATCTCAATTTAATTTCTCATTTGCTTATTTACTGGACAAAAAAAGGGCAACTAAGCTTCTTTATTAGGGATCCATTATGTAAAATGTACATTTCAAACCCTTTTAGAAGACTGAGGGAAATAGTTGACAATATCTATCAAATTGAGAAGTTATGACAGGCAATCTAAGGGATTCTCCAAGAACGATTTAGAAAAATCAAGTTTTAATTGATTCTAAACTTAATATTTAAATATTGGTGAAAGTTTCGAAAAGAAATCTTGCATCTCCAGCTTTGGAGAGGGTTTGGAAACAATAAAGTGGGTAAAATAACTAAGAATCTCTCCTTGACCTTTTAAAATTATAGGTAGTACATTTAAGAACCCTTTTAATGTCTACTTTTTCTCTATTCATGTTGTAAGTTAGATAAAATTTTATTAGAGATACTTGATAAATACTAAAGGAAACAAAAAAGTTTTGGGTTTTCTCTACACATTTTTCTCTGTGTCTGTGTTTCATGAAAGAAGCAAATATAAAGGAGACAAGCAGCAAAGCAGTTGCATTTTTCCTTGAGTTTTTAAAAACTGAAATCACCACTTACCTCCATCACTACGAAACCCTTGGTCTCTAATCAAGTCCTACAAATAAATAGTAATGTATATTTTATTCAAAGCACATGGTTAAGAAAGTAATAACAACACTGAATTTTCCACTAAGCATGAACAGAAAGGTTAATTTAAAATAACTCTTATAATTACTTCACAAAACAGAAAAAAAATGAAATTAGCTAGTGAACACAATAAAATCAAAATTTGAAGCAACCTTATCCTATATTGAAGGGATTATTAGTCCTGATTAAATGTTGAAATCCATTTCAGGCCATTCAAACCAATGGCTGCATCAATTCTTATAAAAATTCTACTGGCACATATTAAGAGCCATAAAATGTTCATACCCTTTGATCCTGTAATTCCACTTCTGGGAATTTTTCCTAAGGAAATAATTCAAAAGAAAAAAATGATATGCACAAAGATGTTTAGTGCAGCATTATTCACCATACTAAAAAATCAGAAATAATTATTTCCCTCTTCTAGACTTATTGACATATTGGCTCAGCAAATTATGGTGTATAAATTTAATGAGTATTGTGCAGCTACTGAAATAATTACAAAGGTTGAATCATGAAATGTTTACAATAAAAAATATACACTGATTACAGTAATAAACATATGATGTGTAAAGACACACTTGATGAACAAAAACAAAAATGGCTCAAACAAGAGTTTTGTTAAAATCTGTCATTATTAAGATGTAGTTGTGTGTGTTTTTTACCACAATGTTGGGAGTGAGGGGAAGAGTCTTCTGGCAACATAATGCAATTTGGAAGTTTGCTCAATATAATTTAAATGTGAGGAGTTGAATGGTCCCAAATGTCTCTACATAGGCTTAGAGGCTCTTTGCAAACAGGCAGCTTTTTTTTTTTTAATTTATTTTTAAATTCTAAACAAAATTTTTTTAAAATTTAAAATTTATTGATTTTTTACAGAGAGGAAGGGAGAGGGATAGAAAGTTAGAAACATCGATGAGAGAGAAATATCGATCAGCTGCCTCCTGAACATCCCCTACTGGGGATGTGCCCACAACCAAGGTACATGCCCTTGACTGGAATCAAACCTGGGACCTTTCAGTCTGCAGGCCGACGCTCTATCCACTGAGCCAAACTGGTTTCAGCAAACAGGCAGCTTTTTGTTTATGGGCAAGAACAAAAAGTAAATTCTTTGCAAAAGTATTTCTACCATGTTTAATGTATTCTATAAATCCTTCAACATTTTCTACAGAATTATTAACAAATATTCATAGATCTGCAAACAAGGTGCTAGGTGTTGTGTGGCTACCAATAAATATAAAATCCTGGAGGGGTCTCACTAACTTTCTATGTAAAGATACTTTCATACTTTTGCATATACTATTTCCTTAACAAATGCCCTTTCTTCCTAAAACTCCAACTAGTGTATTGAATGAACTCATACTCTTTCATCTTTAAAACCTGGCTTAAATGTTGTTCATATTTGCTAAATATTCCTAGATCCAACCAGGGAGAGTTCATTACCCTCTTCAATAAACTATCATTATATATATTTTTATGATTATTTATTTATATATGATTCATACATTAGATTATGACTTCATTGAGGGCAAAGATTGTCTGCTAATTCATCCTTAATTCCAAATTCTGACACAGTGTCTATCCCAGAGTCAATAATAAATCTTGTTTACTGGAAAAATAAATGGTAAATAACGACTGAAACTGAGTGAAATGATTGACACTGAACGAAAATGCTGAAGGGTTTACATTTCATCTTGCAATCAATGGGAAGCCAATGACAGTTTTGGAACAAGGGAAGAGATAATGATAAAGGTGTTGTAAAAAATTAATATGGTGGTAGCATAAAGAATGGAATGGAGAGAGAAAAATCAATGGCAGGAAATCCACTTAGGAGAGTAATGTAGTAAGGTAAGTAGTTCAAATGAAATATAAATACGGGTCCAAATGGTGATGGCAATAAGAACAAATCTTGGATGCATAACAAAAGGAAAAGGTGATAGATTATGACTATTTAATCTTAGGGGAGGATGAAAATGCAAGATATAAAGATGACACTCCAAATGCTCATGCCTAAAATAACAGAATAGTGACAATAAGAGATAAAACAAAATAGCCTAAACAAGTGATTTTCAACCGGTGTGTCGAAAGAATTTTAAAAATATGCTATACTTTCCCTGGTTGGTTTGGCTCAGTGAATAGAGCATCAGCCTGTGGACTAAAGGGTCCCGTATTCGATTCTCATCAAGGGCACATGCCTGGATTGCAGGCTCAATCCCCAGTAGAGGGCATGCAGGAGGCAGCCAATTAATGATTCTCTCTCATCATTGATGTTTCTAACTCTCTCTCTCCCTCAAATCAATTAAAAATAAATAAATAAATAAATAAAATAAAACATGCTACCAATGATTAGTCAAAATACTGACCTCTTTTCCTTAGACTGCCAAATGAAAAAAAAAAAAATGACAACAGCAACACAATAGCCATCTGGTATGAATTGATCAAAATTATACCTCTGAGTGTCATGAGGTGGAAAAGATGGAAAGTTGCTGATCTAAAGAATGTTTGTTTTGAAAGTAAAGATGAAGGTTACAGCCGAACCTGTTTGGCTCAGTGGATAGAGCATCGGCCTTCGGACTGAAAGGTCCCAGGTTCGATTATGGTTAAGGGCGTGTGCCTTGGCTGCGGGCACATCCCCAGTTGGAGGTGTGCAAGAGGCAGCTGATCGATGTTTCTCTCCCATTGATGTTTCTGACTTTCTGTCCCTCTCCCTTCCTCTCTGTGAAAAATCAATAAAATATATTAAAAAAAAAAAGATGAAGGTTACAATTTTAAAGTTCTGAGAACAGACATAACCTATAAAGATTTTTTTTCTTATTTCACTATCTGTTTAATCCCTTATTTCCTTCTCCTACATCTTTCTTCCTTTGTATTCAAATCTAACTAGATCAAGGAAAACCTTATTAGTTGAGAAAATTAGTATTAGAAAAAGGTCACATAAAATGAATCCAATAAAAATACAAAAAAAATTCATAGTAAAAAGTAGGAAGAAAGTCTGATTTGGGAATTTTTCTTTAAAAATAAAATTAAAATTTATTATAAGATTTATTTCTTTTACATTAAGTTTTTAATTTAAAAAATATGCTAATTCTTAGAATAAAAAGAGAAAGAATAAAGTTTTTTTCTGGTCATAATATCAAACTTATATGATAGTACAAACAGAAATTTTCAATTTCAAGTTCATCTTCTACACCATTACAGTAATAGTCATTTTAATAAAACTGTTAGCTTGGCCAGTGTGGGTCAGTGGTTGAGTGTTGACCTGTAAACCGGGTCAACGGGTCAACCAGGAGGTCTCAGTTAGATTCCCTGTCAAGGCACATGCCTGAATTTCGGCCTCAATCACCAGTGGGGTTGTGTAGGAGGCAGCCAATAGATGATTCTTTCATCACTAATGTTTCTCTCTCTCTCTCTCTCCTTCTCCTTTCCTCTCTGAAATCAATAAGAATATATTTAAAAATAATTTTAGGGAACTCTACCCTTCAAAGGCCTCTTTCTTTTTTTAATTTAAATTCTTTAATTTAAATATTTTCCTGTTACGACAAGTTTAAAGTATTACATAAGTCTCCTTTTCCCCTCATTGACCTCTCCCAGGCTGCTACCACCACCCAGCAAGTGCCTTCATCCCCCTACCATCTTGTGTCCATTGGTTATGTGTATATGCATGCATACAAGTCCTTTGGTTGATCTTTTAATCCCCCTCTGATCATCCCCTGTGCCCCCACCCTACAAGGGCCTCTTTCAATCCTTTGATATTAATATGTATTATTTTTTTATTGATTTCAGAAAGGAAGGAAGAGGGAGAGAAATGTCAACGATGAGAGAGAATCGTTGATCAGCTGCCTCCTGCACACCTTCTACTGGGGATTGAGCCTGGCAACCCAGGCATGTGCCCTTGACTAGAATCAAACCCGGAACCTTTCAGTCCACAGGCTGACACTCTAGTCACTGAGCCAAACCAGATAGGGCACTCCTTTGATATTGAAATACTTTTCATTTGAAGATCCTTATGAATTTTGTGTTTTCTGTTATTACCTAGACCAGTGGTCAGCAAACTGCGGCTCGTGAGCCGCGGTTTGCCACGCTGTTGACTAATGAGTTTGCCCCACCACTGACCTAGACTAACTTAATTCTATGTATTTGTCAATGGCTTTATATGATTTGGTAGTTCTCCAGTCACTTTTTACAGTCTTTATAGAATCCTTAAAATCTTTTTTTGTGTGTGCTAGATTTGCCGTAAGTAGCATTATGTTTTCATTGAAATGTTGGATATTAATGTAAAGGGGTTGCGACACAGGCTTATATTAAATGGCAAGGGATGTTTGAGTGGAGACTAATATATTTTCCTGTTACGGCAATTTTTGCTTCTCTATCTTGTAATTATGAAGACTCACATAAGGAATGCCTGTATAATGAGAACAACCTGACTTCTAATACACATAACCACCTCATTAACTCCAGGACCTTGTTTATAGTTTCAATTTCCTTTTAAAAATGTAATTACTTTCCAAAGCAAAAAAACCTTGTGGATTTTCTGTTTCGTTATTTATTACAGAGATTAAGGATAATCTATCCTCTTTATTCTAAAGCACAAGTTCTGAAGAACATAATATCTAATTCCAAGATTATTCCAAGGGTCCCAGCCCAAAACAGCTCAGACGGCAAGGGCACTTTTATCCTCTTCTGTTTAACTCAGTTATTGGGATGACCAATTAAATGAACCAGTCCTGTTGGATGGATCCTGTGTGTTTCATCTTTTTTCTCTTCTCTCCCTCTCTTTGTCTATATCAGGGACTGGCAAAATATATTTAATTAGAAATCATATGGTCCACAAGCCTAAAATATTTACTATCTGGCCCTTTAAGGAAAAGTTTGTTGACCTCCTGATCTATATTATAGGAAATTTCCTCTGCCTTATTTTCTAAATCTTTTACTGAAACAAATATTTTTTGATGACTTATTATGTATCTAGTTCTAAGATAGATGCCAAAGGAACTTTAATAGGAATGGTTTCTGCTGTCCAGAAGGTCTAATTGAAGAATTGATACTAATTAAATTATAGTGTGCAAGGTAAACTAGGAAAGTAAAAATGTCAAGAGTGACCAGCCAGAAGGTGGTCAAAATAACTGAAGAGGTGAGGTTACAATATTATGCCGAATAGACCAGAGAAGATACATTTTAAATAATGAATGATTAAAACTTAATGACAAACTTTACATTAAAAAAATATACCTGAATCAAGATGCATATAGAAACAGAATATAATGGTATACTCAATAAAGTAAAAAAGATAAGGTAGCTTTACATGTCAAATACATAAAGCAATGATTAGAACTTAAGGATTATTTAACCCAAAGTTATAGAAATTTAGGTAAAGATTTCAAATTGATTTAATGAAAAAACCTACAACTGTATTCTTATTTGTTTTCTTTATCATAAAATGGCCAAGTGGATTATCTGTTAAATAAATGAAAATAGGACTTTTACAGATGATGGCTTAAGGGGGAAAAAATCAGAATAAGCCTGTAACTTGGTACCAGTTAAGCATTTAATGCCATCAGAGAAGATGGCAAGGCTTTTCTGATCTGTAATTCATAAAAGTCTATCACTTACAACTGTGATTAATAAAAGATGACACTTATTTCTGATTTATATTAGAACAGTAGCAGAAAAATAAATACATTGGAATTTTTCAGTTATCTAACAATGCTGGATACTTACATCAATATTGACAGGTTCTATTGTGTTTATATGCACATTTGGAGCCGATGAGGACCGATCTCGCTGTCCAAACTGATTTCGATGATCTTCATCTGCTGGTCGGAAAGGCTGTGGAATTGGAATGGATTTTGAAGGAGACGGACTGGTGAGCATTTGGGGCCTGGAAAAATCAAGTCATTCAAAGATAAGATTCAGAGCAACTTTATAGAGATAGTAATATTAAAAAATTGGATGATATAAAGATTTCCTTGTTTTCATGTTCTCAAATAAAACTGTTAAAATAAAGCATTAATAACCCAGCAGGAATGGGTTTTAAAAGCATTAGCTTAAAAAACTAATATGCCTATAACTATTACTTCCAGGGACTATCAATGATAACATTGATTCTTATCCAGAAAATCCCAGGGAAAGCTACAAATGGCTAGAAATTACCTATAGTTAATCAGCTGAAGAAACTCTTGTCTTTTAAAGTTACCCCTCTAGGTCAGGGGGTGGGGAACATCTGGCCTGTAGGGTAGGCCATATAAAAACCAAAAAATTGTTTGGTCTGGCCCTGCCAAGACATTAGGGGTGAGTACATTAAATGCTTGATCAAACATAGCAGGTTAATTTTTAAAAAATATATATTTTATTGATTTTTTACAGAGAGGAAGAGAGAAGGATAGAGAGTCAGAAACATCGATGAGAGAGAAACATTGATCAGCTGCCTCCTATACACCTCCCAATGGGGATGTGCTCGCAACCAAGGCACATGACCCCAACCAGAATCGAATTTGGGACCCTTCAGTCCAAAGGCTGATGCTCTATCCACTGAGCCAAACTGGTTAGGGCAATATAGCAGGCTAATTTTTAAGTTGGTAATTTTGTATGCCCCGGGAATGATGTTATAAATATCCAAATGGCCCTTGGCAGAAAAAAGGTTCCCCACCCATGCTCTAGGTAGAGACTGAGAGAATGAAAGTCTGCCATTTTTTTAAACCTTTTCTATTTCTTGATAGCTGAAGTCACTAAAACGACATTTTTATGGAAAATATTAGGCAATTATAAGTATTTTGAGAATATCCATGTGTATTTCAGGACCTGAAAGATATACCTGTTATTTTATCCAAGAGGTGAATTAAAATCCTGAACAACAGCAAGTGATCATTTCCAAATTCAAAAGCTGATCCTGATCCTTACAGTGTCAGTCTCCTATGTTTTGGAATATTTACTAGGACTATGCCCAAGAGCTGACACAGAGACATGTAAGAATCACATACATTAAGCACTAAAGCAAATATTTATAAAAATCGCTTTTTGATAAAGCCATGAAAATAGGTTACAGAGAGGTCTGTATTTTGTTACTGCAGGTAAAAAAGTCTCTCTCAGCACTGTCCCCAAAATAAACTACTAAAGATTTGACAGATTGTAAATAGTTGTGAGGAGTCTATGCCCTTCAGAAAGAGATTCAAGAGAGCTGGGAAGTGAGGATGCTTGGAAGATAAGGTGAGCTCCATCAGGACCAATGAATGACTCAGTTCTAACAGCCTCTCTTCAGACTGGTTATCACTGTACCTCATCTTATGCAAAATCTGTAATTATTATTTAGTGGTTACAACATAACCAGAAAGACAATGTTGTGAAGATAAAAAGACATTTTGTGAGGGGACGTACAGTAGAAAAGAAATAAAGGTTTAAGAAAACAAAGAAGCCAAATAGTGACAAAAACCTTAAGAACAGAGCATGTTAACAGAATCTAAATCATACCAGTTTATAGTTTACTTCTCTGAAGCACACTATTAAGGGTAGGGAAAGAAACATGCATTTTGTCTATTCATATTAATTAAATGAATCCACACAGAATAAAAATAAAAATAATAAAATGCTATGTATTTTAAAAAATGGGTATTAGCCTAATGAGAATTGTAGGTAAAGACTGATAAAACTGGCATTTAGGAAAATTAGCATGCTCCACTGGTCTCTTAATTCTGTTAAGAAATTTTTAGTTTGTGACAGAGCTGTCTTAAGGCAGCCAAATGTACACCTTATGCTAAAAGATTTTGGAAGCAGGTAAAATAATGTAAAATGACAATATTAGTTTTTTTTTAAAGTTTGGGAAAGTGTAGATTTTTATAAAGCTATTTTACATAAGCTGATTTGAAATCTCAAGGCAATAGCATACTTTAAGGTAGGACTTGAAAATGCAAAAAGCGCAAATCAATTACAAGATAGTCTAATTAATATAACTAATTTGATGATATCAATAAATGACAGCAGCTCATTCTTGAAACTTAGTGAATTAAGACAGCAACATATAACATATATCAAATTAGAAATATGTATGCAAAGGACATTAGTCTAGAAGTAAGAAAAAAAAATCCTGGACTTAATCTGATAAATTTTATTATGATATCTAAAGAAAAAATGGATATACTAGACAAAAAGGATATCTACTTATTATATAAAGCCAGGAAGAATATAATTTTCCAGTTGGTATCTAACACCACCCAGGGGATGATATGTGCTGTTCCACAAAGTCAATTTATCTAGCTTTGAAGGCAAGTATATTATAATTTGAGAGAACACTTCAAATTATTATATCATGATGTCATGAACATCTGAACCATGTCCTAAGTCCAACCTTAACAAAAAATCTTTTGATTATAATTTGGTTTCACATAAATCTTTCAAAGTAGGGTGAGTATTGGTCCATCCAACATAATTAGCTTGATCTACACAAGAGATCTATTTCTGAAATGCATTACCTGGTATTCTAAATAGTGTTTTCTGATTTTGGTTAATGTAAACCAGCATAATCCTAACACTCATCATTTATGGAATTAGAAAATTGAATTTCCATGCTAGCAATTCTTTACTAAAACCAAGGCAATTTATACCATGTAAAGTATGTTGGCAGTTGGCAAACTGGCTTTCACCTCATGATATGTCTATCTTAATCTTGCTGCAAATCTCTTTAAAGTAGTATCAAATAAAAAAATATATATATTTTTACCTTTAACACCTTTCAATAAATTACCAGTTAGTTTAGGTCTCATTTTTAATCTTGAATATTAACAATTTTGAGGCAAAGTGACTACCACTGTTCAGAGATATGCAACTTTTAAAATACTGCCTTTTCAATAATGTATACATTCCAAAGAATTTTTTAAAAGTAGAAAAGTGGGTGCCTCTAATTTCTTATCCAAACTGGGCAATGATCACTTCTCCAATATGTTTTGGTTACATCTATTTTTATATGTGTTTCATGACCATCATAATGTTACCAGACTGTTAACAAAATGCAAAGAAATTCTGATATAGAACAGAATTGGCATCTGCCTTTTCAAACTATTCCTATACACTTATAACAAAAAAGCATCAGGAAAACAAAAGTTTAAACATCTTCCCCAAAATTTGCTCAAGACCAGAATCTATTTCAGATTACTATGAATGAAGTACCTATGGCATAGGCAAATGATTTCTTAACTTAAAGCTAGCATTCCCATTATTGGTAAGCAAATGTCCTGATCATTACCATTAATAACTTTCAGAGAGGACAAGCTAATTTCATTATAATATTCTGTAACTCTGCTCACAGAACTGGGATCTGACATTAGAAAGGCATCACAGTCTATAGAAACTGTCAGAAATAAATGTTACAGTTAAAGGATTAATTAAAAATCAAAACAAAAACATTTTGATTTGCTCTCCTAAAAATATACAGTTGCATACAAATGATAGAAACAGCAGGTATAAGAATACTCCACCAGAAGGGGTAACTGTTACAACCTGTCAAGGGAACATAGTGGTTGCATTTTCTATGTGTTCCAAAATAAGTAAATACATCCACTCCTTAATACAAAGGTTTTTTTGCTAAAATTTCTAGCCTATTACATTTCCAGAAAGGCTGGCTTCATAAACATTATAGGCCTATTGGGAGTATCAACTTATTATTATTATTTTAAGAAATATCTCTGGGTAGAAGAAATCGCATTACATTGTGAAGAGTGAGAAGTAGGGTTAAAACTGACAATAAATATTTCTGATCTTAATTAATTATCTCCAGAATAGTCTAGAATAGAATGCTGTGTGGGGACTTTTTATTTTTTCACTGTATGCTTCCAGATATAGTATAATTTATACTTCCTCAAATCCCATAGGGAAAGAGTACTTTTTATTTTTTCACTGTATGCTTCCAGATATAGTATAATTTATACTTCCTCAAATCCCATAGGGAAAGAGACCTGTGTAAGAAATGCTTCAAAGCAAACTGGCATCTTCTAAACTCATCTTCATCTCTTTTTTCCCCCTAGTATGAAACTTGAATGACTATGTACATCTTTATCCTCCACAACTAATTAATACTATTAATTTTTTTTTACATATTATGAACATACATTCCTTCTGTATGCTACTACCACTTTAGTTCGTCTTCATTGCTTCTGTCTTCACAACCAACATCCTAGTTGGCCTTCTTTACAATAGACATTTCTCTGTCAATTTCTCTGTATATTACTGTTAAGTGATTCTTTCTTTAAAACCATTTTGATCAGGTTAGTCCTCTGCTCAAAAAACTTTATTATGTGTAGTGTAAATTGCAGCTTAAATTCCGACTCTCTAATCTAGTTTTACACACACTTCTCAACTTATATTAGGCTCTCTTACTATCTCCTAAATATACCACTGCTATTCCCTTTATTTATGCTATTTCCACCCCGCGGGCCCCTCTCCCCCCGCCCCACTTCCTGCATCCCGATCACCAGGCTTTTATTCCCCAGGGTAATTCAGACTTTTAGAAATCTTCAGGGTCCAATTTAAACCCCATTTTCTTCATTACATTATCTTGACTACTCTCTCTCTCACTATCCTTTTCTCCTATAAACATGGTAATATTTGTCCTTATCACATAATTTTAAGTACTGTGTCATAAACTATAGATTTTAATTATATATTATTTCTATTGTTTGCCATTGTCTCATATATTAATGCTAGGTTTCTAAATGGAAGTCATGTACTTCTATATCTGATATTACCCAATAAAGTGATGACCACAAGGCAGGGTTTCTAAATCTCGTGTATCTATACCAAATGTATACATTAAATACCTAACTGGTGTAATAAAATAAGTTTATTACAATCCAGATGTTGAAAAAATTTATAGTACATCAAAGATTCAAAAGAAACCAGCTCAAATAGTATGCCACTGAACAGCAGGAGTCAAATCATACCCAAAAGAATCGGAGGAGTGTGTGGAAGGGGATGATCCAGATGTAAGGGTAGTCTCTGCAAAGGAGGCCTCCTCCTGTGGTATTGGGTGGTGTTCAAAAAACTTGGAGACAAACAGCAAACTGTGAGGCAAAAACAAAAACAAAACAAAACAAACCTAACTTGTGCAAAACCCAGAAGTTTCATACATCAGAATACATTATAGACTTAATAGAAATATTGGAGATAAAATTACATTTTTAGAAATAGTTGTTAAATTCAATTAGTTGTGTTTTTGGCTTACTTTTTAAAATTAAATTGTATTTTAAAAGGCAAGCTCAGAATCTAAAACTAATTGTTCTATATAGCAAATTTCTACGTATCAGAAGGGAAAAATGCTTTATGTTAAGGAATTAGAAGAAAACGCAACTATCACAAAGTCAGATTATATCATTATAATATACTTTAAAATATAGAGTTGAATTCCATTTGCTCAAGTGATCATGAAAAGTAGTAACACCTTAACAGCAGCAACACACAAAAAGATTAAAAAAGATTTAGTCTAATTTGTTAGAGAAACTCTAGCATAAAAAGCAAATAAAAATTCTAGAAAAAGATACACTAGGTATAAAGATTTATCTTACTTTTAAATAAATTAGGGGTGCAGGTGAGGTTAAAGGATACACACACACACACACACACACACACACATATATATATATATATATATATATATATATATATATGTAGAGAGAGAGAGAGAGAGAGAGAGAGAGAGAGAGAGAAACAGAATTTACAAAATAGCTGACAGAATCAGATCCCTTGATCTGTGGTCCAAAAATATAATGGTTTACTTAAATGAAACAACAACTGCTCTCCTCCCCAAAACTATAAGTAATGTCTATGGGTAAGGGATCTTTATTAATTGAAAGGGAATATGAAACATAAATGAAATGTGTAGCTGAACCAGAAGTATAATTTTGGAGTAAAATACAGGATATACTAACACACTACATACTACTCTGCAATACACTTAACAAAAAATTCCCTGTAATAACTCTACTGGACAAAAAATTCCCATAGATTCTAAGACATACTAGTTTCACATTCAGAAAAATTAAATGTAAAATTGTAGATAGAAATCTTTTTTGATTACTTACTCAAGTTGGTCATAATTAACACACATCAGTGGAACCTCTGTACTACAACGCTGGTGAAATTTATAACCACATGTTTGACAGCGGAAACCCTGGAAAAGCAGCTTTCGACAAAAGTCACAAAATGCTAAGGTGAAAAAAGTTTTCCGTACCTGCAAAGTAAAAAATCATAGAGAATTTCAAAACTTGCAAGAATCTTTTTACGAATCAACTTATTTACTCTCGTTTAAAATAGTAAACCTTTTACATATTTATCGTATGAGAACTGCCTTACACCTAATGTACTCAAATGAAAACCAGTGGCTTCAACATAGTAGAGAGACTAACATGTATTATCTCCCACTCAATATCCAATTAAAGAAGTCTTGATTGAAAATGAATAAAAAATTCGAAAATAATTTCAATCTGGACTAGATAAAAATAAAAGCAGATATTAGATAACAAGAGGGAATAGAATTTAAAGAAAAGATAAGGGTACAATTTAATAATTATACAAAGAAAGGAGTTACAAGATGCTCATTAGTGTTACTATTTAAAATCACTAAGATATCCAAGAGAGAAGCCACAAAAACCCCAAAATAAAATAAAAAAAACATATTGGGAGGAGGGAAAATGTAAAAACATTTGTAATTATAAAAGACAAAGCTATTTGTAATTTTATGAACATCAAAAAAACCCTGCCTAAACTTATTAACTAGATTAAGAAACAGGAAAATCACCTAAAAGACAGTTCAGAATGACTTAACAAGTCATGGTTTTGTTAGAGGATTAGAACACCTAAATGCATTTGTGAACACTCCTCTGTGAAACTTAAAAGACATGTAAAAACTCCACATCAGAGGCAAATGCTCTCCAACAATGATTTTCAACCTTTTTCATCTCCTGGCATACATAAACTAATTACTAAAATTCTGCGGCAAAACAAAATATGTATCTTTGATGCTTTGACAAAAAATGGGTATAATTTTGATTAATTCACACTGGATTGCTATTGTTGTGTTGGCTACTGTCATTTTTTATTTGATAATCTAAAGAAAAAGAGGTCAATGCCTCTGACTAAACAGTCAGGTATTGCATGTTTCAAAAATTCTTGCAGCCCATGAGTGTGCCTCTGTGGCACACCAACAACAGCGCATCTCCTGTGGCGCCTCCGAATGAAAATAAATAATCTACCATACCTGGGTCACATAAACAGAACTATGCTAGGGAGACTCTCTCTTTTTTGGCTGTTTTAGGGATGCTCTACCTTGATAACTACCAAAGCTAGAAATTGTATGAAAAGCATTAATTTGTGTAAATAATAAGCAGAAAACATAAGAAGGTTAAACAAATACCAAAATGTTAACAATGACTATTTCAAAGTGGTGAGAGTATGAGTGATTTCTATTTTGTCCTCTGTTTTTTGCTGCATATTCTCAATTTATTCCAGCTTTTCAGACAGTTTTAATAAAAAACTAAAGTTAAAAATATATTTTGTACTATGACCCAGGACACATCTGTATTCATTTAACAATACTTACCCTAACTATATAAATTTTCTAACCTATTACATGTAAATGATTCTCATGAATCATTAAATTGAACACAATATCCACAGTTTACCAAACTCTTCCCAATAAACATATTAACAGGATTAAATGTTTCATAAAGAAATGGCATCTTAAAGAAGAAGAAAAAAGAAAAGGTATCTTGGTATATCATTTTTCTGGCTTGTGAGAACATTTAGGTAATTTTAAAAATGACTTTTGTTTTCTTCATCTTCTTTTCTATTATCACTTTCTAGGGAATTTAAAAAGGCAACTGCTTGTTTTTAGCTTTGTTCCTTTTCCATTTGTTTCTGGAAATACAATTAGATCTTTAACATTTATGTGACCACTATTTGCCAAAGTCAAGAATCTTTTATGCTGCTAGCATAACTTCAGAAGATAGAGCATGGAAAAATACAAAACTTTCGCATAGGAGTAAGCATTTTATAGTCATCTGATCTTCTTTGCTAACCATTCAGATCTTCACTCTCCTGATAATCTGTATCATGAAACCCTAATTTCTCTTTCTGCATTAATTTACTCAATTTTAATCTTTCTTACTATCACTGACTTATACCTGAAAATTATGTGTAATTGGTTGTGTGTATATGTAAAGGAGAACAAAAAAGACACACACACACACACACACACACACACACACACACACACACACACAGAGGGAAGAAGGGGGAAGTAGAAAGCAGAGAAAAATATCTGAGAGGAGAAAACATGGGTATGCACTTTAGTATAAATTGCAAATGACAAATACAGGATGGAGCAAAAGTAGGCTTATAGTTGTGAGTACACAAAAAGTTGTATTATTTTCTTTTATTTAAAATATATCATTGATTTTTTTTTTTTTACAGAGAGGAAGGAAGAGAGATAGAGTTAGAAATATCGATGAGAGAGAAACATGGATCAGCTGCCTCCTGCACACTCCCCACTGGGGGGGTGCCCCCAACCAAGGAACATGCCCTTGACCGGAATTGAACCGGGGACCGTTCAGTCCGCAGGCCGATGCTCCTATCTACTGAGCCAAACTGGTGCCGTGATGGTGAACCTATGACACGCATGTCAGCACTGACACGCGTAGCCATTTTCGATGACATGTGGCCGCATGCGGTCGCATACAGAGAAGTATGGTTTTTTTCTCTAAGTGACACACCACCCGAGTTATGCTCGGTTTTTGGCGAATTTTGACACACCAAGCTCAAAAGGTTGCCCACCACTTTAGGGCCTGAATTATTTTCCATACAAAAAATTATAAACCTACTTTTGCCCCGCTCTGTACTTGTATTTTTAAGTATACATTTGTCAATAAATGTGAACACGAAAAGGTGTTTCTTTTCTTTTGGGTCACAATTTAGGCTTATTCTGAATTTGAGCATATCAAGACAAGGATTGTAAATTAATGGGAGGCACAGACCAGGCAATCTGCATGCATTAATTTGCAAGGTGTGGGGCTGTCTGAAGGAAGACATTCACCTGAGTGCCTACAGAAAAATGGGAAGAGCTAGACAAATGACACCTGTTTCAAATCTTGTTTCCCTACCTTCCCTGCCATCCTTCACCCCACCAGTTCTCAAGGACTCTAAGGATATAGGCAAATACTGAAGGAATTGCTTTTATAACAGACGCTATGAAACCATAAGGCAGCAGCAGCATTCCTTGAACAGACAGCAAAATCCAAAAGAGATGCAAAGAGAGTACAGGCTTTTACTCTTGTCTCTATTTGGAACTCCAATCGATGTGTCTCTCTCACATCAATGTTTCTCTCCCTTTCCCTTCCACTCAGGGGAGTAGTGTGATTAGATATTAGTTTAGAATAATTGCTAAAATACATATCTAATTATTCTAAAACACATATCTAGTCACACTTCTCCCCTGATTACAATTATTAAATTTCCAATTACTTTACAGAAAAGCCTAAGTCTTAAACATGGCTTACAAGGACTCTCATGTTCTTGACTGCTTACTCTAGCCATACTCTTGCTATTCTGTAACATCCCCCTCCTCTAACTTTGTAATATCCATTCTGAACATTATTGTTGTTACTATTATTATTATTGCTAATCTTCACATGAGGATATTTTTCCATTGATTTTTAGAGTAAGTGGAAGGGAGAGGAAGAGACACACAGAGAGAAACATTGATGTGAGAAAGACACATGGATTGGTTGCCTACCGCATGCAGCCTGACCAGGGCTGGGGATCGAGCCTGCAACCAAGGTATGTGCCCTTGACTGGAATTGAACCTTGGACCCTTCAGTCCATGGACCAATACTCTATCCACTGAGTCAAACTGGTTAGGGTTGGACATTTTTTTAAAATTGAAAAGGTAATATGTTTTCTTGCTTATTCTTCCCTTTGCTCTTTTCTGCTATTCCCTCATCCATTAGACCTTAGCTTAGATATTCTTCATTTGGGAAACCTTCTGACCCCTCAAAGGCAGGTTAGGAGTCTCTATTCTATATATCTATAGCACTTTACACATAGTTATTACAAATGTTTATAAAATTTTCTTATTAAATCAACTGTCTACTAAAAGGCTGGGATACTTTTTTTCTTATTCATTGTTATATTATCATATAACACAGTGTTGGCAAATGGGAGGTTTTCAATAAACATTTACTGGAAGGTCTCCAATAGTGCTGGAAGGATTTCCATACTCTAGAACTAACCTGCTGTTTGCTTTCATTATATTCCTACTACAGGCCCGGTGCATGAAATTCATGCACAAGGGCGGGGGAGTGTCCCTCAGCCCAGCCTGAACCCTCTCCAATCTGGGACCCCTTGAGGGATGTCCGACTGCCCGTTTACGGACATCCCTGTCACAATCCAGGACTGTTGGCCTGCCTGCCTTCCTGATTGCTCCTAACCACTTCTGCCTGCCAGCCTGATCACACCCTAACCACTTCTCTGCCAGCCTGATTGATGTCTAACTGCTCCCCTGCCAGCCTGTTTGCCCCCAACTTCCCTCCTCTGCTGGCCTGGTGACCCCTAACTGCCCTCCCCTGCAGGCTTGATCGCCCCCCAACTGCCCTCTCTTTCAGGCCTGGTTCCTCCCAACTGTCCTCCCCTGTTGGCCATCTTGTGGTGGCTATCTTGTGTCCACATAGAGGCAGGATCTTTGACCACATGGGGGCAGTCATCTTGTGTGTTGGAGTGATGGTCAATCTACATATTATTCTTTTATTAGATAGGATAGAAGCCTGGTGCCTTGGTGGGGGCCAGCTGGTTTCCTGGATTAGGGTGGGGGTTCCCTTGGGGCATAGGATGGCCTGGGCGAGGGGCCTGTGGTGGTCTGTAGGCTGGCCACGCCCCCAGTGACCCAAGCAGAGGCCCTGGTATCTGGGATTTATTTATCTTCTACAATTGAAACTTTGTAGCCTAGAGTGGAGCCAAGCCTTCTGCTCTCTCCATGGCGTACGGGTATAGCGGAGTGTTGGTTAATTTGCATATTACTCTTTCATTAGATAGTATATCAAGGACTTTCCTGAAGCACTGTTTTAGAACAATTTTCTTTTTTTTCTCTTTTTTTAAAAAAATATATTTTATTGATTTTTTACAGAGCAGAAGGGAGAGGGATAGAAAGTCAGAAACATCGATTGGCCGCCTCTTGCACGCCCCCTACCGGGGATGTGCCCGCAGCCAAGGTACATGCCCTTGCCGGAATCGAACCAGGGACCCTTCAGTCCGCAGTCCGACACTCTATCCACTGAGTCAAACCGGTCTCGGCTTTTTTTTTTCTTTTTTTAAAATATATTATTTATTTATTTTTTTTTTGCAGTATAACTTATAATTAATAGTAGTACATGTTTTCCTTCCTCCCTCTCCCTTATCCTCCCCCCAGCACATGTCCCCACCCTCCCCCCTTCCCGCCCCAGTGTCTTTCATTCATTGGTTATGCTCATATGCATGCATACAAGTTGATCTCCCCCAGCATCCACCTCCCATCCACCCAAGCCTTCCCTCTGTAGCTTGACAGCCTGTTCAATGCCTCCCTGCCTCTATATCAATCACTCTCCCCTGTTTCTTTTCTTCAAAAACATCTTGCCTCTGCATACTAAAAATAAATGCATAAGAACAAAAAATGTTTCAGTCTCAGTTTCAATGTCCAACTGTAGAACAATTTTCTGATTAGCAACTTAGGTCTTCTTTTACCTCCCCGTATACAATTCCTAGCTAAGAATAATAATGTAAAAACAAGAATAGTAATCACTATGAAATGTAAGTTCAATTGGTTTTTTATTCCTCAAATTGTACCACACAAAATTCTACATTGTTAAAACTCAATAGTAATGAACTTCCTAGTCCATCATTATAAAACTATTTGCATAGTAAATCTGATTGATGTTAAGTGTATTTTACACTTGTTCAGAAGATGCCTTAATTATTGAAATACCTGATTTCATTATTAGATAGAGCCCTGAATGCATAAACCCCTATGAAAATCATCTCATCAATTGTCTGCTTTAAGAGCCCAGCTGTACTAATCACCAAGGCACATGGAAAAACGCTTGATGCCAAAATGGTAGCTATAACTATCCATCTAGAAAGAAACAAACTATGGTTAAAATTTCAGATATATATTAAGAAATTCACTCCTGTCTTATAGATCACCCTAATCCTGGCTTCAGCCTACCCCTTTTAGAGGACAGGTTCTCAGACTCTGGGAACTCATCTGTAAGGTAGAGAGGTCTCACTTTTCAGGCTTTATGCTGGTGACACTTAGCTTAGGCTAGGTTCTAGCAAATGCCAACCCCAAAGGGAGAAGTCATCAAAAAGAGCTTTAATGTCTTCTTTCAGTCCTCAAGGAGAGCTATGCCACTTCCATTAAACCTATACTTTAAGAAAAATATATGCAAGTATGTCAAGATGTATGCAGAAAGACTGTTTAGGCCTGTACATAATAGATTTTAAAACAACACCAAAATGTCTATTATTAGAGAGATGGTTAATTATATGGAATTTATACTATTCTTACAGATTATGCAATCATTATGAAAATAAAACTAGGTAGACTGACCTAAAAAGATGTCTATGAAGCAAAGAACAAGACTCCATTTTTAGTTTAAGAAAAGAAAAGATGGCCCAAACCGGTTTGGCTCAGTGGATAGAGCGTTGGTTTACAGACTGAACGGTGCCAGGTTTGATTCTGGTCAAGGGCATGTACCTTGGTTGAGGACACATCACCAGTAGGGGGTGTGCAGGAGGCAGCTGATCGATGTTTCTTACTCATTGATGTTTCTAACTATCTATCCCTCTCCCTTCCTCTCTGTAAAAAAAAATCAATAAAATATATTTAAAAAAAAAAGAAAAGAAAAGGAAAAATGTGGGAAATAATGAAGATAAAAGAGGGAAAAGAGAAAATGAAAGGAGAAAAACCTTGGGGTCACAGGTATAAGCATACATGTTTATAAATATATATAGAAAGAATTTGGAAGACTATACAAAAGCTGTATAGTTTACCTCTAGTCTGGTATTTTCAATTTTTAACTTGATATACATTTTGTACCATTTAAATTTTCTTTTAATAATGAGCATGTATTGCTTTTTTTTAAATTCAAAAGAAAGTATAATCACTTAAGTAAAACTCTTTAGTTTAAATTCAAGTTTTTTAAAGGATAGAACTGATTTTTAACTGAGATAAAGTATCAATCCCCAAATTATTCACTCATATTTCCTAAATAAAAATTCATTCACAGAACATACAACATATATGCATATATATGTATATATGTGTGTGTATATATATACACACCTACACACACACACACACACACACACAGTGTATACACATACATACATTGATTTCAGAGAGGAAGGGAGGGGTAGAAACATCGATAAGAGAGAATCATTGATCAGCTGCCTCCTGCATGTCCCCTACTGGGGACTGAGCCTGCAACATGGGCATGTGTCCTTGGCCTGAATGGAACCCAGGACCCTTCAGTTCGCAGGCCAAGGCTCTAACACTGAGACAAACTGGTTAGGGCAACAAAACATTTTTGACATTTCAAAAAAAAAATGTAAAGGTACATACAAAGTTGTGTGTTGTAAGTGGAACATTTTCCAATACTTCAACATGCAATTCCTCTCCAGTAAGCCAGGAAATATCAGTGTCCCATCCAATTGGTTTCTTCTCTCTGAAAAGTATAGATACAAACCTTCCTTGGTAATCATACCTAAAAATCTTCATATACCTCATGCTGAATATATAAAAATTGGTTAGTGAGTGGCCAATAATGGTGAGGGAGTTTTGGCTGTCTGGTCTTCCATCATTAGAAATTTAGATGGCAATAAATTAACTTTTAAGTTTACAACAAATAAATGTATCACTCTTGGACAAACAGCAAGGTAAAGAGGTGTATTCTTTTCTTAATGTTAGCTCCAGAAAAGACCCACAATGGCAGAAAATGATTGGCCCTGGCATTAAAAAAAATAAAACAAAATAATCACAGGTACATATATATCTATCAAAAAAAAAAAAAAAAGAAAAGAAAAAAAGAGTACTTAAGGGACAGCATGCCCCTTAATTTTTAAAGGGATAATTTTTAAAACAGGATTCAAAATTAGGAAGATGTGTGTGTTTTGGCATAATTTTAGATGTTTTGAAAAAAAGTTCAATATAAAATGTTAAATTTGATAAGACTTTTCTGAAACTACAAGTTTATATTAAAAATAGGGAAATGGAGCTGAGTCCACTATTCAAATGAGTCACATTCTAAATGGTTTGAAAAATTTAAGAATCATAGATTTCAAATAAGGCCATTTAATCAGAGTAACACATTACTGTTACATACAAAATTATCTAATGTTAATGCCTCAAAAGGCCCACAAGATTTCTTTAGGCTAAACTTAATAATAATTTAATATTGTTTTCTAAAGTTGATTTTCAATTACCGTGGTTTAGGTAAAAATCACAACAAAATTTCACATCACATACAAACCATACCCATCCTGAATTCTGTAAACAGCACAGCATTCTGGGATTAGGCCTCTCATCATCAATGCTTTCTTTAGACTGTCCCGGACTGTAACTCCACACCTTGCAGGTACCTAGAGTATCATAATTACATGATTAGAGATAAAAGAAATAAATTGTGCTTTTCACATTTTAAAAAAATAATTCACCTATATCAGATACAACATAATTTCTACAGCTAAGTTACTATTAAAGGGAAATTATGACAAATATCTATTATTATTCACCAACTTAAACTGAATTTTAGTTCATTAAAATTATAAAGTATTTTAAACATATAAAAGAGAATAGAAAATATAACAGATCTCTATGTACTCACCATTAAGTAACAATAATGTCAACATTCAATGCAAAATCAATTTTGATCCAATATTGTTTAAAACTAAAAACTGTGCAATCGTTCAATCACACTGATGGTCCTTAAGAGATATATTACTGATCTTAAACATAGGAGGAAAAAAAATACTTGTCTTATGTGTATAACTGATATTTTATGTTTAGTTGACTAGCACTCCTGTTTGCCTAGGAAACCTGCCCTTCCCTAAAAATTCCAGGAGAGGCTCTCAATCAAGTGTCACTACTTTTCTAGCTACACATGACATAAGCTGGCTAATCAGTGTCCTGTATCCCTGGCAATAGCAATTGATCCAAAAATAGACCTAGGACCCCAACACAATCAGAGTTCTTCCCTGATAGATGGAACTGCCTGAGAGAGGTTTCTCTTATTACTACAGTTACAGTACCAAGCAGATAGAAATCTGGAGCCCCCAGTGGCCATCTTTCCCACTGCACTGAGAAAATCTGGACACAGAATGAAGCTAACCTGGGGAGAAGTAGGAAAGGCACTGGGAGTGGGAAGGAAATGACCACTGGAAAGAGATAAAAGAGTTTACATACTTGAGGTCATCCCTATTTTGGCCTTTTCTTCTTTAAGCCCCCTTCCCCAGTAAATCTGAGTAATATGCAACTGAAAGAGAATTGACAAACACAATGTGAACTAAAATGGTGCAGCAGGAGTTCAGGTTTTAATGGTGAAAGTAGTGAGGTGGAGGGGAGTGGAGGTACAGTGAATGTGTTAGTTAATAACAATAAAATTAAAGGTTCCATTTTTTAAAATCACGTAATTCTTAGCAAACCAAAAGTTTCTAAAGAAACAGAATCTTCACGCTAAAGGGGCAAAATGGAGTAAGAGTAGATAAAAGACGGCTGAATTTAAATAGTATATCGAAGGGAGAACAATCCAGGGTGCCAAATTAGGATCTACAATTAGAGTAAAGTAGGATGCCAAATTTAGAACAATATAACCATTAAAACTACCCAGCAAGGAAAAAGTTTCTCATGAAGGAGTAGACTCATCACTGGAAGTGTGCATGAGATTGGATTGGTACAGTTGATCCTCTTTATTGATGCATTCTGCACTTGTGATCTGTCTACCTGCTAAAATTTGTAACCCCCAAATCAATACTTGTAATGCTTTTGCGAGCTCAACATGTACCTTCCAGCTGAGGCTGAAAAAGGTGACATTGTGCCTTCTTGTTCTAGCTCTCATATTGTAAACAAGTATTCTAAGCCAGCAGGCTCTTATGCTAATGGACCCCAGCAAAACAACAACAAAAAACAGAACACAACCACAAACCACCTAAGGGTCACTATACAGAGGCCATCTTTGGCTCATTTATATAACAACAACCCTGTATTTGCCCTAGGACTAAATGGGTCAGTATTCACTAATTTAGTGCTTGCAGCAATTTTATAAACCATAAATACTGTATATTAGCCATACCTTCTAGAAATAATGAACTGAGGGAAAAAGCTCACTTTCCCCCCTCTACTCCTGATATTCTACCTACTCTAATGCAAATACTTCTTGATTGGCAACCCTAATTTAGTTTTAAAAGGTATTCTTAACTTTTGTGTGTGTCAGACTTCTGAGAATCTGATGAAAGACTCCCATGCCCTCTCTGACATAAAATTTTGGGGAGGGGGAGGGTTCATGGAACCTGAAGCCCATGTAGGAATTGTTGAGGAGCCCACAAAACTCAGGTTTAGAATCCCCATATAATCTACACTAAGAAAAGATAAATATGCAAATTGCCCATACCGCCATAGCGCCCACCAGCCAATCAGGAGTGACTATGCAAATTAACCCAACAAAGATGGTGGGTTAATTTGCATATACAGGCACAAAACAAACCAGGCAGGGTGGGACACCTGCTATGAGAGGGAGGGCAAAGGGAGCTACAGGAGCAGTGCTCCGGTCAGGAGCAAAGACTTGCAGGCTCCTGGGTAGCCAGGAGCGAAGACTTGCAGGCCCCTGGGTGGCTGGGAGCGAAGCAAGGGGAGGGAAGGCCTATTCTTGCATGAATCTTCATGCAACAGGCCTTTAGTCTTACATATTATTACATTTCAGTAGTCTGCTGATAATTGTTCCACTATTTATATAAATCAAAATTAAAATTCTGTATGGCACAATAAAGCATTCAATGAACTGGGACTATGTGCCCCTGAGGTCCTTTGGTAATTTCCCTCATAGATTCTGCAATGCCATTTTCAAATACAGCTATGCTCCCTTATATTTCTCTTGCACAGGTTGATTTCAAGGTGTATGTATATTTCATCAGCAGGCAAAAAATTGGTTTTCCACTTTGTCACCAAAATGAAATTATCACTCCCTCCTTTATTCCATTTCTATAGGCTGATTTCATTGTACTCCTTGTTCCTTCATGATAGCACCTGTTCAACAGACCAACAGACCAGTGTAAAAGACCAAAACAGATTCCAACGCATAAAGAAAATTATAATAAAATAAAGGCAGCATCTGAAAAAAGGTAAAGATTAACTTTTTAATAATTCATGTTGGGACAAATGGATTGAATCTAGGGAAAAAAGGTTCATCCATAACTCATACTGTATGCTAGCATAAATTACAAATGGATCAAAGATTTAAATGTCGAAAGCAGGGGAACAAAGATGGCGGCATAGGTATCTTGCTACCCCACACAACAATTTCAAAACTACAACTTAACGACAGAACAAACAACATCAAAGCTGGCTGAGTGAAAATTCCACAAATAAAAGTAAAGATAGGATACTGTGACTCAGAGGTACGGTGGAGGGCAGCGTTGAAGATACGTGAGGAGTAGGAGGTTTGGAGCCTTGCACACATGAGCAGATAGAGCGGGTGGCTGCAAACCCTGCTGGTTTTCTCAAACGGGAAGGGAGGCAAAGGCATCCAACTGCACTGATTCCCCAGTTCCGGGCGAGATCTGGGGAACCTACACTCATATGGGGTGAAACTGGACACAAAGGAAACGTGCTGAAACTCGGGCGCTGCAGAGGTCTGCGAGCTTGTGGAGAGGGCGCATGAACTTGGGAACAGCAGAAGCATGTGAGAGTGCAGAGAGGACTCGTGACTTGCTGTCTCGTTTGAGAAACCACCGGACTGCATTGTTTTACAACCCTGGGTGAGACTTTGGGTGTGCAGACTCATTTGGGGAGAGGCTAAATTGTCCGGCAGTGGGTAGAGCTCGGCGGCAGCTTTCGCTCAGAGCAGAGACCCAGGTGCCACATAGGGCGGAGCTGACCGGAAAACAAGGCTGCCTGCTCAGCCCTGAGACTCTGCCCACCCAACCTAAGCACAGCTGATCTTCACAGCCAATTGGCCTGGAGGTGAAACCCTCCTAGTGCTAACAACAATAATCTAGGCTTAACTTCAACAACACAGTGCAACCCATAAAGGGCTGCACCAAGAGTATCCACCTCGGGTAACCGGGGAAGCTGAGCCACTGTCCCTTAGAGTATATCTACCACACAAAGTTAATCGACCAACTCAGGAAAGCATTCACTCTGCAGAGACATAGAAAGAAATCAGATGTGAAAGAAATGGAGGGAAAAAAAACACGACTGGACATGGAGTTCAAAACCACAGTTATAAGGTTTTTCAAGAGGCTCCTAGAAAAGGCCGATTAACTTAATGAGACCTTCGAGGAAATGAACAAGACCTATGAGGAAATGAAAAAGGACCAACTAGAAATTAAGCATACACTGACTAATATAAAAAAATATTATATAAAGACCTAAAAGCAGTCTAGAGGATCGCAAGAACCAAGCCAAAGATTTGAAATACAAAGAGGCAAAATCCACTCAGCCAGAAAAGAAAGAAGCCAAAAGAATCCGAAAAATTGAAGACAGTGTAAGGGGCCTCTGGGACAACCTCAAGCATACCAACATCCGAATTATAGGAGTGCCAGAAAAAGAGAGCAAGACAATGAAAACCTATTTGAAGAAATAGTGACCAAAAACTTCCCCCACCTGGTGAAAGAAATTGACTTAAAAGTCCAAGAAGCGCACAGAACCCCAATCTATAGGAATCCAAAAAGGACCACACCAAGACACATCATAATTAAAATGCCAAGAGCAAAAGACAAAGAAAGACTATTAAAAGCAGCAGGAGAAAAACAGTTAGTTACCTATAAGGGAGCACCCATACGATTGTCAGCAGATTTCTCAACAGAAATGATGCAGGCCAGACGGGAGTGGCAAGAAATATTCAAAGTGATGAATAGCAAGAATCTACAACCAAGATTACTCTACCCAGCAAAGCTATCATTCAGAACTGAAGGTCAGATAAAGTGCTTCGCAGGTAAGAAAAAGCTAAAGGAGTTCATCACTACTAAACCACTATTATATGAAATGCTGAAAAATATTCTTTAACAAGAGGAAGAAGAAATAGGTAAAAATAAAAATTATGAACAACAAATACACATCTATCTACAAATGAATCTAAAAATCAAGTGAATTAAAAATCTGATGAATAGGATAAACTGGTGAATATAACAGAATCATGGACATAGAGAGGGAATGTACTGACAATTCTTGGGGAAAGAAGGGGTGTGGGAGGTACAGCAAGAGAATGGACAAGAATCATGCACCTATGGAAGAGGACCGTGTGGGGGAGGTGAGGGCAGAGGGTGGGATGGGTACCAGGTGGAGGGGAGCCATAGGGGGGAAAAGGGGGAACCATGTAATTAATAAACTCAATAATAAAGATTATCCCCAACTGCCCCCCCTGCCGGCCTGGTTGCCGCATGCAGCCTGCTGCTCGGTTTGTTTGGTCGTCCCTCACTAACCCCCCTGACAGCCTGGCCACTCCACACAGCCCGTTTGGTCATCCATTCAGTTGCGATGGTCACTTAGGCTTTTATATATATAGATGTTACATTGCTACTTCCTCAAGTCAGCATCAATATATTCAAGTTGTTTTTTTTTTCCTAGAGACAACTGTTTCTTTTCAACTTGGGTGGCGCAAGTTGAAAAGTTTTCTTTTAATCTATGTTGTTTGAATTTTTCTAATTCTATTAGAAGAGATTCTTTCTACTTAGATTAAAAATTATTTTTTCTCTCCCCACATTTTGTTTTCCATCATATTATTTGACAGTAAGTTCCAAATTGATTGAGAAGTCAGAATAGTGGTTACTCATGAGGGTGGGTCCTGAATTGAAATTTTTTTTGGGGGGGGAGGGGGAGCAGGAGAATCTTCTTAAACACTAGAAATGTTCTGTTTCTTTTTTATTTTATTTTTAAAAAATATATTTTATTGATTTTTTACAGAGTGGAAGGGAGAGGGACAGAAAGTCAGAAACATCGATGAGATAGAAACATCGATCAGCTGAGGAGAACGAAGATGGCGGCAAAGGCAAAACACCTATCTTGCTGTCATAATCAGCAATTTTAATACTACAACTTAACGAAAGAACAAACACCTTCCAGAATCACCAGAAAGCTCGCCAAGTGAAAATTCCACAAATAAAAGTGAAGATAAGACACTGGGACTCGGAGGAGCGACGGTGAACAGCGTTGAAAGATTCGCACGGAGAGAGGTTTGGAGTGCGCGCCGCGGAGAGGGTGGGCGGCTGAAAACCGGCCAGTTTTCTCGAACGGGGAGACAAAGACGTCCCACTGGACTGATTCTCCAGCTCTGCGCGAAGTCCAGAGAACCCACTATCACACGGGGTGAAAACTGGACAGTGGGAGGGCACGCAGAAGCTCGGGTGCTGCCGGGTCTCCCGGCTTGTGGAGAAGGCAGCTTGCGTGAACAGCTTGGCTGTGTGACGGCGCAGAGAGCACACCGCGACTTGCCTCTCATTCGGAAAACCGTCAGACTGCTTTGTTTTACAACCCTGGGTGACGACATTGCGCATGCAGACTCATTTTGGGAAAGTCTGAATTCCCCGGCAACCGGCAGCCGGTGGAGCTCCTCAACGGCTCTCTCTCAGAGGTGCTGGCAGCAATTGCCCCCAGTACAGAGTCCCTGGGGCCACATAGGGCAGAGCTAACGCTGTCTGCTTGGCCCGGAGACTCCGCCCACCCAACCTGAGCACAGCTGAGCTTCACAGACAATTGGCCTGGAGGTCAACCCTCCAAGTGCTAGCAACGATTAACTGAGCTTAACTTCAGCAAGACTGTGCAGCCCATATCCACCTCAGGTAACCGGGGAGGCTGAGCCACTATCCCTAGTAGGAAGTCTACCACACAAAGCTAATTGACCAACTCAGGGAAGCAGCCAACATGCAGCAACATGGAAAGAAATCAGATGTGAAAGAAATGGAGGAAAAAAAACGACTGGACATGGAATTCAGAACCACGGTTATAGGGTTTTTTAAGAGGCTCCAACAAAAGATCGAGGCCTATAAGGAAATAAGCAAGACCACAAAGGAAATGAATGAGTCCTACAAGAAAATGAACAACACCCTCCAGGATATAAACGAGAGCTGCAAAGAAATTAACAAGACCAATGTGGAAATGAATGAGTCTTACAAGGAAATGAAAGAAACCCTCAAGGATATAAAGCAGACTCTCAAGGATATGAAAAAGGACCAACCAGAAATTAAGCATACACTGACTGAAACAAAAAATAGTATACAAAGACCTGAAAGTGCCCTGGAGCACCCCAAGAACCAAGTTAAAGACAAAGAGAGAATATTAAAAGCAGCAAGAGAGAAACAGTTGGTTACCTATAAGGGAGCACCCATACGACTGTCAGCGGATTTCTCAACAGAAACGATGCAGGCCAGACGGGAGTGGCAAGAAATATTCAAAGTGATGAACAGCAAGAATCTACAACCAAGATTACTCTATCCAGCAAAGTTATCATTCAGAATTGAAGGTCAGATGAAGTGCTTCGCAGATAAGAAAAAGCTAAAGGAGTTCATCACCACCAAACCAACATTATATGAAATGCTGAAAGATATTCTTTAAGAAGAGGAAGAAGAAAAAGGTAAAGATGAAAATTATGAACAACAAATACACATCTATCAACAAATGAACATAAAAATCAAGTGAATTGATAGGCTGTTGAACAGGATAGACTGGTGAATATAACAGAGACATGGACATAGAGAGGGAATGGACTGACAATTCTTGGGGAGAAAAGGGTTGTGGGAAGTGCAGCAAGAGACTGGACAAAAATCTTGCAACAATGGGAGAGGACAGTGGGGAGGGGGAGGTGAGGGTGGAGGGTAGGATAGGTACAGGGTGGAGGGAAGCTATAGGGGGATAAAAAGGGGAAACAATGTAATTAATAAACTGAACAATAAAGATAAAAAAAATTAAAAAAAACAAACAAAACAAACAAAAAAATTAAAAAAAAACAAACAAAACAAAACAAACAAACAAAAAAGAAACATCGATCAGCTGCCTCTTGCACGCCCCCTACTGGGGATGTGCCCGCAGCCAAGGTACATGCCCTTGACCGGAATCGAACCCGGGACCCTTCAGTCTGCAGTCTGACGCTCTATCCACTGAGCCAAACCGATCTCGGCTGTTCTGTATATATATTTTTTAAAGTATATTTTTATTGACTTTAGAGAAGAAGCGAGAAGGAGAAATAGAAATATCAATGATGAGAGGGAATCAATGATCGGCTGTCTCCTGCCCATCCAATATTGGGGATTGAGTTCGCAACCTGGGCATGTTCCCAGATTAGGAATCAAACCATGACCTCCTCATTCACAGGTCTATGCTCAACCACTGAGCTACACTGGTCTGGCACATTCTGTATCTTAATTTGCATGGAAGTTACATTTGTAGAAAGTCACTGAATTGTACACACTTGAGATTTTTACACTTAAGTTATACTTCAAAAAAGAGGGGGAGAAAGTTGTAGGCATGATTATAATGTACCCTTAAATATTTACACATGTATTTCCCAAGAATAAAAACATTCTCCTGTATTTTATCACACTTTAAAAATTAATATTTCCATAACATCTAATGTTCAGTCAACATTAAAAATTTTCCAAGTCTCAAGAATGTCTTTTATAGCTCTCCCCATCCTAATCCATAAGCAGGATCACACACTGTATTTAGTTATGTCTCTTTATTCTTATTTAGTGTAGAATAATCCACAACTTTCTTATATTTTATTTTATTGATTCCAAAGAAAGAAAGAAAATGGAGAGTAGGAGAGAGAAAGAGAGTGGGGGAGGGGAGGGAGAGAGAGGGAGAGAGACACATCTATGTAAGAGAGAGACATTGATTAGCTGCCTCCATACATGGCCCTGATTAGGGATTGAACAAGCGACCTAGGTATGTGGTCTGACAGGGAATCAAATCTGCAACCTTCTGAGGCACACCAGCCAGGGAAATCCCCAACCTTTTAATCTCCATGACATTGAAGCAGTTTATCTTAGAGGATGTCCACATTTTTCTTGTTTCCTCCTGGTGCTTATCTCCCTGATGCTTATTTCTTGTAAAATGGAAGGTGCAGAAACTTGACATTTAACTTGTAATCATTCTTAACAAGAATACTTCATAGATGATAACTTTCATCCACTGATCTTGCTTTCTTTCTTAATTGAATTTATTGGGTTGAGATTCTATATAATAAAAGCCTAATATGCTAAGTGTCTGGTCATCCATCCAACCAATCAAAGTGCAATATGCTAATGATATGCTAAGGCTGCTCAACCGATTGCTATGATGTGCAATGACCACCAGGGGGCAGTCAGTGAGTAGGTTAGCTTGGTGCTGGGGTCCAGCTGATCGGGACTGAATGAGACAAGTTGGATACGCCCTGGAGCTCTCTTGCAGTCCCTCCCCAGGTAGCCAACCTCCTATACCCCTCCCAGGCCCCGATCGTGCACCAGTGGGATCCCTTGGCTTGGCCTGCGCCCTCTTGCAATCTGGGACCCCTCAGGGGATATTGGAAAGCCGGTTTTGGCCTGATCCCACAAGTCAGGCAGAGGGATCCCACTGGTGCACAAATTTGTGCACTGGACCTCTAGTTGGTTAATAAGATTATATACATTTCAGGTGTACAATTCTATAATACATTATCTGTATATTATATTCTGTGTTCACCACTCCAAGTTAAATCTCTTTCTATCACCAATTTATTCCTTTACCTTCTTCTACCTTCCCCCAAGCCCCTTCTTCTTTGGCAATCACCATACTATTGTCTGTGTCTATGAGGATTTTTTTTTCCCACCCAGCCCCCCAAACCTGTCAATCTATTCTCTGTATTTATGGGTCTGTTTCTATTTTATTTGTTAGCTTATTTTGTTCATTAGATTCCATATATAAGTGAAATAACATGATATTTGTCTTTCTTTGACTGGCTTATTTCTTTTAACATAATATTCCCCAGGTCCATCCATGCAGTTGCAAAAGGTAGGATTTCCTTCTTTTTAAATTTTGAAGACCACCTAGAAGTTCTATTTTGTTCCTTCTTAGTAGTCTAATTTAACTGTTTCTAAATCTTCTAACTTATGAATGGTAGACAGTTTCCTTGTATATTTTATAAATTAGGATTTTGAGCTTGTCATGAGGGCATTCTCTCTGTGAATGGGCCAGAGAGGGTTTTCATTTACTTTTGCACTGTCCCTGAATTCTATTACCCCTCTAGTACCAGTTGTTACATTAATTTCTTGGGTGCAGGAAACCCACACTATGATGAGACTAGGTCTAAGAGTACACAGGGTACTCTTATCTAGAACCCTGGCAAAGACAGATAAGTTTCACTGTTATTTATGTATTTCCTTCCAGTTCACCCTTTTGTTGAAGGTAAAGCTCTTTAAGGCTCAACTTTATGTAAAGATCTAAATCCCAACTATGTCTGTGTCACAAGGCCTCGTCTTATGTTCCCACACATTAATCCTCAAATCTCTGTTGCACATGGTGAAAAATTGACCACACTGGGGGTCACTATAGCACAAGTGAGAAAACTTTTTCCATGAAGAACAAGCATTACCACTGATGCTGCCTGAGAAAAATAATTAAAAACTACTTTGACTTTATTGGAAATGAAATGGTTTTTGTTAATATCAAAAGCAATATGCATTATAAAAAGTAATGATGTATAAGGGTGCATTATTTACTAAATCTACTGACAGTACTTATGAGGATTACAGACCATTCAAAATAATTCTTCAGATTTCTGTTCTAAATGTAACTTACAGAGTACTCTATTCTAACGGTGATACTAATGATCAACAATCAAAACTTATATAAACAAGAGGAAAAATAAATCCAAATAGGGAATTCTCAAGGGTGAAGAATGAATCTTACCTGATAGATGAGAACACCTAAAAGCACTAGTCTTAAAATTCTGATTCTGAACTAGTATTTAAACTTGAGTATGGTTCAAGTTTGGTATGTAGGATTAAATGTCAAATCTGACACTAAAAACAATACCATTTGTTATAGTTAAGGAACACAGACTTTGGCACTAAATAATTGTCTTTTCCTTCCTTGTTTGAAAGGCTTAAATTTGTAAGACTACTGAGTGTAAAGTGATGATATATTTCATTTTGAACAAGTGGTATTTCTGAAAAATACAAAGCAAAGGAATGATGATATTAAAAGTCGACTCACCACTGTCCTCTGTTTGTTGGGCAGGAAGACTCTAACAATAGGTTTCTGTGGTGACTTAGGGTTGTTCCGAGACATATCTGTGGGAGTTTGAAAAACTGAAAGAGATGAAGGTAGCACTGAAAGGCTAGAAGAGGAAGAAGATGTAACAGTGTCCGTTGATGCAGAGCTAGAAACAGAAAAATCAGTTCCATTCCCCAGGGATTCCAATAATTGTTGTTCTCTTTGTTGGAGGGCATCTAGCTTGCTGGTGTATTCTTCATAGGCCTACAAAATGAAATAGATTGACAGTGAATCTGGAACTCTACCTGACAGTAACAAAAGGAAAAATAAAATTTAAGTCTTCGATGATAATCTCTTAATAAGTTAGCTAACAGGGTTTTAAGTTATGAGTTTCTAAGATGAGCACTGGAAGTACTGTAAATGACTACTTTTAACTTTAAACTGATCTTCTGTTATAAGATACTACATTATTACAATGAGAAACTGCTACACACATATAAAAGATGTCTATAATATCTATGAGTATTAATAAAAGTAGATAGTATAAAATACTATACTACATCAAGGATAGGTACCCTCTTCATTAAAATTGTCCCGCCCTCTCCCCCCCAAAAGCTGTTGGCACATAAAGTTTCACACTCTTCTCCTCCTGATCTAAGAACAAATAAACAAGTTGAAAATGAGATGAGGTGTAGATTTGTTAGAAAAATAAATCTCAGGTACACAGTGCCAGATCTCACTACAAATACCAAAATCTTAGAAGATGTATAACTGCTGTCTTCCTTCTGAAATAGCTGTCAATTAAAATTCTTTATTCTTCTCACTATAGATCTCTGATGACCTCCTTCCTCATCAAATACTGCTTAGAGAATAAAATTTTATTTGAAAAGGTGGCTTACACACTGCAATCAAGAAATTCTGGGACCACTGTCAATTTTGACTAAGGCTATCACATCAAATTCACACATATATCATATTCTAAAAGTAAGAAGAACCTTAAAAACAGAATGATATTGAAATTAAAAAGATGGGATGAACTGACATATACATGTCCATGGTTCTTTAACAAAGTTGTAATCACCCCACACTATAGTTCACCATTTCTCCCTTAAAGATGAAGTACTACAACCATTTATAAAATGCTACAAGGATAATAAAGGTTTAAAAAGGACAACAGCTCTCAAGGAGTTCATTATTGGGCTGTTGAGAAGCAGATGAATATACTTTTGTGTTAGTACTATATGTTAGAAATAAACAAGAAACGGGGGAACCAAGATGGCGGCATAGGTAAAACACCTATCTTGCCGTCATGCTAAGCAATTTTAATACTACAACTTAACGAAAGAACAAACACGTTCCAGAATCACCAGAAAGCTGGCCGAGTGAAAATCCACAAATAAAGTGAAAATAAGACACTGTGACGCGGAGGAGTAGCGGCGGACAGCGTTGAAAGATTCGCGCCGAGAGAGGTTTGGAGCGCGCGCCAGTGGAGAGGGCGCGGGGGCTGAAAACCGGCCAGTTTTCTCGAACAGGGAGACAAAGACGTCCCACTGGACTGATTCTCCAGCTCTGGGCGAAGTCCAGGGAACCCACTATCATACGGGGTGAAATCTGGACAGTGGGAGGGCATGCCGAACCTCGGGCACTGCAGGGGCCTGCCGGCTTGTGGAGAAGGCAGCTTGCGCGAACAGCTCAGCTGCGTGACCGAGCAGAGAGCGCTCTGCGACTTGCCCTCTCATTCGGGAAACCGTCAGTCTGCTTTGTTTTACAACCCTGGGTGAGACATTGGGCGTGCAGACTCATTTGGGGAGAGTCTGAATTCCCTGCAGCCGGTGGAGCTCCACAGTGGCTCTCTCTCAGAGGTGCTGGCAGCCATTGCTACCAACACAGAGTCCCTGGGGCCGCATAGGGCGGAGCTAACGCTGTCTGCTTGGCCCGGAGACCCCGCCCATCCAACCTGAGCACAGATGAACTTCACAGACAATTGGCCTAGAGGTCAACCCCTCCAAGTGCTAACAACAATTAACCTGAGCTTAACTTCGGCAAGACTGTGCAGCCCATATCCACCTCAGGTAACTGGAGAGGCTGAGCCACTGTCCCTTGTAGGAAGTCTACCACAAAAAGCTAATTGACCAACTCAGGGAAGCAGCCACCATGAAGAGACATGGAAAGAAATCAGATGTGAAAGAAATGGAGGAAAAAAAAGAATGGACATGGAATTCAAAACCACCGTTATAGGGTTTTTCAAGAGGCTCCAACAAAAGGTCGAGGCCTATAAGGAAATAAGTGAGACCGCAAAGGAAATGAATGAGTCCTACAAGGAAATGAACGAGACCTGCAAGGAAATGAGGGAGACACTCAAGGATATAAAGGAGACTCTCAAGGATATGAAAAAGGACCAACCAGAAATCAAGCATACACTGACTGAAATAAAAAATATTATACAAAGACCTAAAAGTGCTCTGGAGCACCCCAAGAACCAAGTTCAAGATTTGAAATACAAAGAAGTAAAATCCACTCAGCTGAAAAAGCAAGAAACCAAAAGAATCCAAAAAATTGAAGATAGTGTAAGGGGCCTCTGGGACAACCTCAAGCATACCAACATCTGAATTATAGGGGTGCCAGAAAAAGAGAGAGAGCAAGACAATGAAAACCTATTCGAAGAAATAGTGACCGAAAACTTCCCACACCTGGTGAAAGAAATTGACTTAGGAGTCCAAGAAGCGCACCGAACCCCAATATATAGGAACCCTAAGAGGACCACACCAAGGCACATCATAATTAAAATGCCAAGAGCAAAAGACAAAGAGAGAATATTAAAGCAGCAAGAGAAAAACAGATGGTTACCTTTAAGGGAGCACCCATACGATTGTCAGCAGATTTCTCAACAGAAACAATGCAGGCCAGATGGGAATGGCAAGAAATATTCAAAGTGATGAACAGCAAGACTCTACAACAAAGATTACTCTATCCAGCAAAGCTATCATGCAGAATTGAAGGTCAGATGAAGTGCTTCGCAGACAAGAAAAAGCTAAAGGAGTTCATCACCACCAAACCAATATTATATGAAATGCTGAAAGATATTCTTTAAGAAGAGGAAGAAGAAAAAGATAAAAGTGTAAATTAGGAACAACAAATACACATCTATCAAGAAATGAATCAAAAAATCAAGTGAATTAATAAGCTGATGAACAGGATAAACTGGTGAATGTAACAGAATCACGGACATAGAGAGGGAATGGACTGACAACTCTTGGGGAGAAAGGGGGTGTGGGAAGTGTAGCAAGAGACTGGACAAAAATCATGCAACTATGGGAGAGGACAGTGGAGGGGGGTGAGGGCGGAGGGTGGGATGGGTACCAGGTAGAGGGGAAGTATAGGGTGAAAAAAAAAGGGGGAACAATGTAATTAATAAACTGAACAATAAAGATTAAAAAAAAGAAAAAAAAAGAAATAAACAAGGAACATTCTTGATACAAAAATGAGGAATAGAGGGAGGAACCAAGATGGCAGCATAGGTAAACACTTATCTTGCTGCCCCACACAGCAATTTAAAAACTACAACTTAACGACAGAACAAACATCATCCAGAATCTCCAGAAAGCTGGCTGAGTAAAAATTCCACAAATAAAAGTAAAGATAGGACACTGTGACTCAGAGGGGTGCTGGAGGGCAGTGTTGCAAATACGCGTGGAGTCAGAAGTTTGGAGCCCTGCATGCATGTGAGCGAGCTGAGAGGGTGGGCAGCTGCAAAGACAAAGGCGTCCCACTGCAATGATTCCCCAGTTCCAAGTTCCAGGGAAGCCACACTCATACTGGGTGAAACTGGTCAGTAGGGAAGCACACTGAAACTCGGGTGCTGCAAAGGTCTGCGAACTTGTGGAGGAGGCTAGCTAGTGGAGAGTGTGCATAAACTAGGGAACAGCAGAAGGTGCGCAAGAGTGGAGAGGACTCGTGACTTGCTCTCTTGTTCGGGAAACCACCAGACTGCATTGTTTTACAACCCTGGGTGAAACTTTGGTTGTGCAAACTCATTTGGGGAGAGGCTAAATTGTCCCTCAGTGGGTGGAGCTTGGCGGGAGCTTTCTCTCAGAGGTGCTTGCAGCCATTACCACCCAGCAGAGACCCAGGTGCCTCATAGGGCGGAGCTGACACTGCCTGCTCAGCCCAGAGACTCCGCCCATCCAACCTGAGCACAGCTGATCCTTACAGCCAATTGGCCTGGATGTCAAACCCTCCTAGTGCTAACAACAATCTAGGCTGCAATAAGAGTATCCACCTCAGGTAACTGGGGAGGCTGAGTCACTGTCCCTTAGAGGACATCTACCACACAAAGCTAATCGACCAACTCAGGGAAGCAGCCACAACGCAGAGACAGAAAGAAATCAGATGTAAAACAAATGGGAAAAAACAACAACTGGACATAGAATTCAAAACCACGGTTATAAGGTTTTTCAAGAGGCTCCTAGAAAAGGCCGATGAACTTAATGAGACCTACAAGGAAATGAATGAGACCTTCGAGGATATGAACAAGACCCTTGAGGATATAAATGAGACCCTCAAGAATGTGAATGAGACCCTCAAGGATATGAAAAAGGCCCAACTAGAAATTAAGCATACACTGACTGAAATAAAAAATATTATACAAATACCTAAAAGCAGTCTAGAGGACCGCAAGAACCAAGTCAAAGATTCGAAATACAAAGAAGTAAAATCCACTCAGCCAGAAAAGCAAGAAGCAAAAAGAATCCAAAAAATTGAAGATAGTATAAGTAGCCTCTGGGACAACCTCAAGCATACCAAATCCGAATTATAGGGGTGCCAGAAAAAGAGAGCAAGATAATGAAAATCTATTTGAAGAAATAGTGACCAAAAACTTACCCCACCTGGTGAAAGAAACTGACTTTAAAAGTCCAAGAAGTGCACAGAACCCCAAACTATAGGAATCCAAAGAGGACCACACCAAGACACATCATAATTAAAATGCCAAGAGTAAAAGACAAAGAGAGAATATTAAAAGCAGCAAGAGAAAAACAGTTAGTTACCTATTAGGGAGCACCCATACGATTGTCAGCAATTTCTCAACAGAAACGATGCAGGCCAGACGGGAGTGGCAAGAAATATTCAAAGTGATGAATCTACAACCAAGATTACTCTACCCAGGAAGGCTATTATTCAGAATTGAAGGGCAGATAAAGTGCTTCACAGGTAAGAAAAAGCTAAAGGAGTTCATCACCGCCTAACCAATAGTATATGAAATGCTGAAAGGCATTCTTTAAGAAGAGGAAGAAGAAAAAGGTAAAAATAAAAATTATGAACAACAGATACACATCTATCAACAAATGAATCTAAAAATCAAGTGAATTAAAAATCTGATGAACAGGATAAACTGGTGAATATAACAGAATCATGGGCATAGAGAGGGAATGGACTGACAATTCTTGGGTAGAAAAGGGGTGTGGGAGGTGCAGCAAGAGACTGGACAAAAATCATACACCTATGGAAGAGGACAGGGGGCGGGGGTAAGGGCAGAGGGTGGGATGGGTACCAGGTGGAGGGAAGCTATAGGGGGGAAAAAAGGGGAACAATGTAATTAATAAACTGAACAATAAAGATTAAAATATTTTTTTAAAAACCATACAAATAAGTGGAAAATTGTGTCTCTGAATGGTTTGCCTCAAAACAAGTAAAGTTCTATTGGGACAGTATCCACAAATTACCTGAAGGAAATGAATAGCTAGCGATGGACATTACTTTGAATAAAGCACCTTTGATGTTTCTTTTTAAATTATTGTTTCGTTTTTTTTTTAATTACAAAATCCACCGTTATTAACTGGTACACCTAGTACTCTTTCAATACTCTTGCCTTTATACCTTGAATCTCTAAAGGCATTTATTTCCACACTACCTTCAAGATCCAGAAGTATACTATATAGTTCTTTTTTTTAAAAATATATTTTATTGATTTTTTTTACAGAGCAGAAGGGAGAGGGATAGAAAGTCAGAAACATCGATGAGAGAGAGAGACATCGATCAGCTGCCTCTTGTACGCCCCCTACGGGGGATGTGCCCGCAGCCAAGGTACATGCCCTTGCCGGAATCGAACCTGGGACCCATCAGTCCGCAGTCCGACGCTCTATCCACTGAGCCAAACCGGTCTCGGCTACTATATCGTTCTTTACTAGAGTTCCAAATGATGTCGAGATCTGTTTATATAACATCCCATACTAGTATGCACACTCTTATCCCACCTTTTTAAGCTTCCACCTCACCACCACATTAATGTATTCATGGTCAATATTAATCCCTTCAAGTTTGTCAGATTTAGGTTTTTGTTATCTTATTTCTTTTAAGTAATAGTGACTCATTTCAACAATGACACTGGTAACATCTTACATTCTCTGGCTAATTCTGATTGTTTTACTAACTTACTTGCTAAATACTAATCTTGGGTAAATCCTACCACTCAATTATTCCATTCTTCCTTTCAGGTTACTACATATTGATGGAGAAAATAATGAAACTATGCCAATTAGTTCCATTATCAATTCATGAAACTTACTCCTGCCTGCATACTATTGCCTGAAAAAATGTTACTTACTTTTAACATCGTATGAAATTCTTCACAATACTTATTCTATCATTTCCCATGCCTCTCTGGCTCCTAACTTCATTCCCACTCCTACTTTTAATTCACTTAGAAAATAGCAACACCTTCAAATTTACTCTGAAGATCAAAGCCAATGTAGTAATGGAATAAGGATACACATATAGTACACCACAACAGAATTAAAGAGTCCAGAAAAAAAGCCTTACATTTATGGTCAATTGATTTTCTATTACTTTTGCTGCTTTTTAAAAATCCTTACCTAAGGATATGTCTTCTTGTGTGTGTTTTATTTTTCCTATTTTTATTTTAGAGAGAAGGGAGAAAAAGAGGGTGGGGGGAGAGAGGGAGAGAAGGAGAAAAGGAGAGAGGGATAGATTGCCTCTTGGATGTGCCCCATTCCTGGGAGTGAACCAGCAACCTAGGTTATAAGCCCTGGCAGGCGATCAAACCTGAGACCTTTTGGTGCATGGGAAGATGCTCCAACCAATCAAGCTACACTGACCAGGGCTACTTTTGCTTCTTTAGTACAGCCATGAAACAAGACTAGTATGTCTTCTCATAGCTCTGATGTTAATTATAATTTTCTTCTGCTCTCTGTACATATTTTGACCATTTCTGTTAAAAAGCTTTCTTTACGTTTCTGTTTATTCTTAGATATATGTTCATATTTAAGAGTTAAAGACTCTTGCCCAGCCAGTCTGATTCAGTGGTTGAGCGTTGACCTATGAATCAAGGGGTTGCCGGTTCAATTCCTGGTCAGGGCACATGCTTCGGTTATGGGTTCAATCCCTAGTAGTGAGTTTGCAGGAGGCAGCTGATCGATGTTTCTCTCTCATCAATGTTTCTATCTCCCTATCCCTCTCCCTTCCTCCTTCTGAAATCAATAAAAACATTAAAAAAAAAAAAGACTCAAGATGTCAATACTACCTAAAGCAATCTATAGGTTCATGCAATCCCTATCAAAATCCCAGTGTTTGCAGAAATAGAAAAATCCATCCTAGAATTCATATGGAATTTCAAGGGATTCCAAACAGCCAAAACTATCTTGAGAAAGAACAGAGTTAGAGGTCTCATACTTCCTGATGTAAAAACTTCGCTTTTACTATAGTAATCAAATCAGTGTAGTAATGGCATAAAGTCAGATATATAGACCAATGGAGTAGAGAGCCCAGAAATAAACTGTCACATATTTGGTAAAACGTCTTGACAAGTGCATTTATTAAAATTTTTATTAAATGAGAAAGGACTTTTCAACAAAGTGGTACTGGGAAAACTGCATATGAAATGCAAAAGCTGGACCCTTACCTTATATCACATATACAAATTAACTAAAAATGGATCAAAGACCTAAACATTAAGAACTAAAACTATAAAACTCCTAGAAGAAAACATAGGGAGAAGCTTCATGACATTGAATCGGGCAATGCTTTCTTGGATAACATCAAAGGCATAGGCAACATGAGGAAAAATAGATGTTAGATTTATTAAACAAAAACGAAAACTTTTGATTATCAAAGGACACCAGGGTGAATGAAGAACCCACAGAATGGAAGAAAATATTTGCAAATTATCTATCTGATTAGGATTGATATTCAGGACATATGTTCAGAATATATAAAGAACTCCTACAACTCAACAACACAAAAATAAACAACATAACATGATCCTTCTGAAGCAGTAGTTCCATTTTCCACATTCTTATGGGTGGAAAAACTGAAGCAGAGAGAAGTTAAGTAATTGGCTTTGTTACACAGTTATAACCATGTAAGTAAATCTTTTCGTAGTTACATGAGCATCTCCCATTTACAATATTTATTGAAAAAAAAAAGTTCCGTTATTTTGACATATGTATATACATGCTTTATATTTTTTATTATTTATTTACCACAAGGTCAAGAATTGTTATCTTTCTTTAAATCTTTTTTTTTTTTACTGTTTCACTTCATTACTGCTGTGTATGTGCTCCATGTGAGGCATGTAGGTGCTTATGTAGGTGGGTTCCAACTTACAGCGAAAATCGTGTTACGTCATGCTGTAGGAACAGATCTCTGACGTAACCCAAGGAGGACCTACTTACTGTATATGTCTCCCAAGACAGAGAAATGATACAGAAAAAACTTCTGGTTAAAGTTGCCTAATTCTGATTAACAAAGAATTACTATTTTCGCCAGGACTATATGCCTTCTTATGGCATCTCTCTTGCCTTCCTCAGACATACAAGTAAAACAGATAGCATTCAGAGGTAGGAATTCTACTCCTAGCACTAATATTACCTGGCAGTGTGCTCTGGGATAAGCCATCCTATCTAGTAAAAGAGTAATATCCAAACTGACCATACCTTTGCCACATCCACAAGCCATGTCCACCAGCCACACACACCAGCCAATCAGGAGCAGAGGGCGGGGCTGAGGCAGGCCATGTGGGGGTGGGGCCGAGGCAGCTGGGGCAGGGCAGGGCCACAGGGGGGTCAGGCCATGGGGGCAGGGCTGGGGGGGGCGGGCCGAGGTGGCCAGTGTGCACTGGCCAGGGAGAAGGCCTGGGCCAGGGGGCAGGGCCTAGGCCTGGGCTAGCCGGGCTCCAGCTGGCTGGGGTGAAGGCCTGGGCCGGGTGTGTGTGTGTGTGTGTGTGTGTGTGTGTGTGTGTCTGGGATGGAGCCAGCCAGTGGCCCCATTGCCTGGCAATGGCTGGGTGCCCAAGGCAGGCTTAGTAGGACATCCCCTGAGGGCTCCCAGTATGTGTGAGGGGGCAGGTTGGGCTGAGGGATCACCCACCCCCCAGTGCATGAATTTCATGCACCGGGCCCCTAGTATAAAAAGAACAGTATATTAGCAGTTATTTCCAAACTTTCAAATTTATTTTAGAAATGCAAACTTTCTCATTAAATACTGAAGATTTAACTTGCTCTTTAAAAAGTACTTAGATTACTAAATTAGAAATTTGGTTTAGGAGTCCATTGATCCATACCTAAAAATCTCTGGCACTTGCAGGCAAATGTAACCTGGTCATTTGTAATTTAGGGTTATATTCCTGTACAGCTAGTAATTACTGTGGAGCCAGCTTTTACAGGGACAGGCAGAATAGTGTATGGTAAGCAGAACAGGCTGTGGAGCCTGACTGCCTAGATTCCATAACAGCTTGCTGGTTGTGGAATCTGAGTGATGTACCCCTAAGGAAACTAATGCCAAGAAAGCTTATCTGTGATTAGAATAGTAACTACTACCTCATTGGATTAAGAACAATGACTAACTATAAATTTACAATGATACTCAAGGCTTGATACACAAGCCTCAAGGCACAATTAAACAATAAAGCTAAGTAATTTTGAACTATTTAATATTTAAACATTATAAATTTTACCTATAAGAAAGCAAAAACCAATTTGGGGGAGATCTGTTCTAGAAAAAGATATTTTACAAAATTCTGCCCATTTTTAAACATGGCAACTAGTTTGCTGACCTCTAGAATCTTCCTTCTTTTTTAAAAACTTTTTTTTAACAGAATAAAATTTTGTAGTTCAAATACAACTTTTTCTTAATTTTGACATTCTCCAAATTACAAAATACTACATATTTATTGTAACAAGTGAAACAAGATTAAGAAGCAAAGACAAAACCAATTCTCTTTTCCCATTGTTTCTAATTCAACCACCTAAGATAACCAATATTATCAGTACAAATGCTTTTTATACATGCATTATTTTTATTTTCAAAATTACTACAGATATAATTCTGAAAAGCTTACCTCCAGATATATTGATGGTGGATTATGCTCCCCACCAAATTTGTCCAATAACGCCTCTATATGTTCCTGTGTCAACTTAATCATTTGTTTGATATTCCACACCTAAAAAACATTTTTAAAACAATTTAAATAAAAATAATTTAGGAAAGAAATTTGAAATACTTAAAGATTACTATCAAAATATTACAGTAACTGCTTGTAATCCTTGAAATTTAGAGCTTAAGAAAATTTAAAGATTATTTAGTATAGTGGTCTTTCCCTTTTCGCTGGCCGTGGGAGGTTGGTTTGTGAGCGCACTGGTCAACTGGTCATTCTGGTTTTAACAGACCAGATAAATAAAAGCTTAGGCTTTTATATATATATAGACTAGTAGCCATGCGCACAAATCCATGCGCCAGTACCTCGCTGCTACCCTCCAGTAGCTCTCCACTTGCTGTCCCACCCTCCTGCTGATCCATGATCCAGTCATTACATGGTCAGTCATTATGCTTCATGGTGTAACAACCATTTGCATATTACATCTTTATGATATAGTCTAGAGGCCTGGTACACAAAATTCGTGCATGGGGGGCGGGGGGGGGCCTCCTCAGCCCAGTCTGCACCCTCTCCAATCAGGGACCCCTCGAGGAATGTCTGACTGACCTGTTTAGCTGGGATCGGGCCTAAACGGACAGTCGGACATCCCTCTCACAATCCAGGACTGCAGGCTCCCAACTGTTCGCCTGCCTGCCTTCCTGATTGCCCATAACTGCTTCTGCCTGCCAGCCTATCACCCTCTAAGCACTCTCCAGCCATCCTGATTGATGCCTAACTGCTCCCCTGCCAGCCTATTTGGCCCTAACTGCCCTCCCCTGTAGGTCTGGTCACTCCTAACTGCCCTCCCCTGTAGGTTTGATCACCCCCAACTGCCCTTCCTTGCAGGCCTGGTCCCTCCCAACTGCCCTCCCCTGCTGACCATCTTGTGGTGGCCATCTTGTGTCCACAAGGGACAGGATCTTTGATCACATGGGGCAGCCGTGTTGTGTGTTGGATGTCAATTAATATGTCAATCTGCATATTAATTTTTATTAGATAGGATCAGAGGCCCGGTGCACATAATTCGTGCACAGGAAGGGGGTCGCCTCAGCTTGGCCTGCACTCTTTCCAATCTGGGACCTCTGGCTCCTAACCACTCACCTGCCTGCCAGCCTGATCCCCCTAACTGCTCTCTCCTGACAGCCTGTTTGCCCTAACTGCTCTCTCCTGTTTGCCTGATTGTCTCTAACCTCCTCTGCCTTGGCCCCGCCAACATGGCTTTGTTGGGAAGGATTTCCGGAAGGTCTTCTGGAAGATGTTCAGTCTAATTAGCATATTATCCTTTTATTAATATAGATGCCACCTTGTCCTAAAAATGCAGGTTTTTCCCAGGTTTTCCTATCGTTGAAAGGGAGCCCGCAGTAGCATCCTGGGTTCTGACCAGGGCTTATGTGCTTGTGATTTATCTCAGCAGATGTGATTCCTAGAAGAAGACTCTTGGATGTACCTTGAACATTTCTATCGAATTTGCCAAATCATCCTCCAAAAATGTTGAACCACTTAAACTCCCACTAGCAACCATGCATGTGCCGTCCATCCCACTTTGATGCCAATATCACTGATTTCTCCCTAGAAGCTTCCCTTCTGTCAGCCAGGACTTCTTGGTACTTAAGCAACCTCATTGTTCAGCTGGGGACTTGATTTCCCGAGATAGAATTATGGAGGAGGAAAAATAGTTTTCCTCTACCTTTCTGAGTTCTTAGTGGAGGCCCTTGTAATGAAAGACAGATCGCCAAGAGAAAAACCAAAGTTCATTAACATGTGTATATGTGGGAGATCCCAGGGAAAAATGAGTAACTCCCCAAGGTGGCTTAGAATACAGATTTAAATACCTTCTTCCTAGGGAAAGGGTACGGGAGATGTAGGCTTCTTAGAGGAGAGTAAATGATGTTTAGGAAAGGTGAATGAGGGTGGAGGGAAATAATTTGTAACAAAGTTTGGGTGTTATGTCAACTTCTACTCTCCTGTCCTGTGACAGGAGTCAGTCTTCTCTGCCTGATGACACTTCTCCCGTGAAGGGGACCTATAACATTTGAGCTCCTTTAGGGGGAGTCTGATTGTAGGGAGATCAGGACACTTCAGTGAAATCCTCTGCATGCATATGCCGTTTTTCAAGCATCTGCAGGTCAAGATCATCAATATAACAATACAGCATATGTTGGGGTGGCATGTTCTCTGACCTTCAGAATAAACCCAACAAAAGCTTGTCTCCTCTCTTAGATGATTTGCTACAGTAGCATTATTCCCTGGAGATGGTATTCTGACCAGACCTTCCTGCGAGTGGTCATAACATACCCTGTGTTTGTAAAAAGGTGTGGGCCACAGCACTAAATAATCCAGGGGCAGTTTTCTCATCTTATCGAAAGGGAGATAAAATTATGATAGTTTATCTCCCTTTCCACAGGTTTCTTTTGGGTATCTTTGCTGACCCACTGCACGCTGCCCCCGCCCCCTCCAGCAGCCCGAGCACCTCTGCCTCAGGCCTTGGGGCTGCTGGGTGCCAGCCTCCCTGTGGGTTTGTGTCTCCCATCAACCTGGCAGCCCCAGCACCACCAGGCCACTATGGGCCTCGCCAGCTTGGTTGGTTTAACTTGCATACTCACTCCTATTGGCTGGTAACATAGGGGAGGTATGGTCAATTTGTATGTTTCTCTTTTATTGGATAGGATAGAGGCCTGATGCATGAGTGGGGGCCGACTGGTTTGCCTGAAGGGTGTCCCGGATCAGGGTGGGGGTCCCCTTGGGGCATGGGGCGGCCTGGGCGAGGGGCCTGTGGTGGTTTGCAGGCCGAACATGCACTCTGGCGACCCAAGTGGAGGCCCTGGTATCTGGGATTTATTTATATTCTACAATTGAAACTTTATAGCCTTAAGCAGAGGCCAAGACAGGCCACGGTGTGTGGAAAGCTTGGCTTCCTCCATTTCTGGGGCAACCATAGCCTCCTGCTCTCTCCAGCTCCGTGGCTGCCGCCATTTCTGTTGGGATTTATTTATTTTCTATAATTGAAATTTTGTAGCATTAAGTGGAGGCCTAGGCCAGCCAGGTGTGCAGAAAGCTTGGCTTTCTCTATTGGCAGGGAAACCCACGCCCCCCCGCCCCCGCTCCTGCTCTCTCTGTGGCCACAGCCATCTTGGTTGGGGTTAATTTGCATACTCGCTCCTGATTGGTTGGTGGGCATGGCTGGTGGGTATAGCGGAGTGATAGTTAATTTGCATATTACTCATTTACTAGATAGGATAGATAGGCATTCTGACAGGTGGTAGGCGATATCCCATTGTGGTTTTAATTTGCATTTCTTTGATGACCAGTGATGCTGAGCATCCTTCCATATGTCAACTGGCCATCTGTAGATCACCTTGGAGAACTGTCTGTTTAGGTCCCTTGTCCCTTCTTAATCAGATTGTTCTTTAGTTGAATTTTATAAATTCTTTATACATTTTGGGTATTAACCCCTTATCAGATGCCTCGGCAAACCTGTTCTCCCATTCAGTGGATTGCCCTTTCATCCTGCTTATGTTTTCTTTAGCTGTGCAGAAACCTTCCAGTTGGTAATCCTACCTTTTTATTCTTTTTCCCATTTCCCTTGCCCAAGAAAATTTTCAGAAAAAAAAAAATTACTATGAGAAATGTCTGAGAATTTATTGCCTTTATTTTCTTCTAGGAATTTTTTTATTTCAAGTCTAAAATTTATGCATTTAATCCATTCTGAGTTTATTATCATGTATTGTGCAAGAAGGTGGTCCAGTCTTCTCTCTCTGCACGTATTCATCCAATTTTCCATTCGTTGAATAGACAATCTTTACCCTACTTTATGTTTCTGCCTCCCCTGTCAAACATTAATTGACTATGAAGACATGGGTTTATTTCTGGGCTCTCTGTTTTGTTCCATTTATTATATGTCCATTTTTATGCCAGTACCATGCTGTTTCAATCACTCCGGCCTTATAATATAGTTTGACATCAGGTAGAGTGATTCCTTCAAATCTGTTCTCTCAAGATTACTGTGGTATTTGAGGTCTCCTGGGGTTCTATATAAACTTTTGGACTACTTGTTCTAGTTCTGTGAAATATACCACTGTTGAGAGACATTGCACTGAATTTATAGATTGCTTCAAGAGCATCGACATCCAATGAAGTTAATTCTTCCCATTCATGAACATAGTATGTACTTATACCTATTTGTATTTTTTCAATTTCTTCAGTGTCTTATAATTTTCTGAGTACAGGTCTTTCACATCATTGGTCAAATTCATCCCTTTTGTTCTCCTTGAAGCAATTGTGAAAGGGATTATTCTCTTAGTTTCCCTTTTTGATAGTTCACTATTGGTGCATTCAAATGCAACTGATTTCTAGATATTTATTTACTGAATGCATCTATAAGTTCCAGCAGTTTTTCGATGGAATCCCTAGGGTTCACTACATACGTATCATGTCATCTGCAAAAAAAATGATTGTTGCACTTTTTCCTTTCAATTAGGATGCCTTTTACCCCTTCCTCTTGTCTGATTGCTGTGGTCAAGACCCCCAGTACTATGCTGAACAAGAATGGCAAAACAAATATACCTGTCTTGTTCCTGATCTGAAGGGAAACACTTGTAGTTTTTGCCCATTGAGTATGATGTTGGAAGCAGGTTTGTCATATATGGCTTTTATCACGTTGAGGTATGTTGCCTCTATGCCCACCCACTTTGCTAAGAGTTTTTATCATAAACTAGAGGCCTGGTGCATGAATTTTGTGCACCGGGGGGGGGGGGGGTGCGGGGAGGAGGGAGAGAAGAGGGGCACCTTAGCCCTATCTGCAATGACGCCAGCATTCCGTCCCCTAGCCAGCCTCTGGCCAGAGGCCTGCCCGCCTGCTCTCCCTCCCTGCCTCTGTGGGCAGGGCATGCAGCAGGCTGGAGCAACACCGCCCCAGTGTCCCATGTGCCTTGACCAGGCTCTGGCCAGAGGCCCGCCCGCTCTCCCTCCCTCCACAGGCCAGGGTGCGCGAAATGCTGGGGCTTGTGGTTGAGGCAATGCCACCCCAGTGTCTGGCACACCCTAGCCAGCCTCTCTTCCTACCTCCCTCCATGGGCTGGGGTGCACAGGATGCTGGGGCTTATGGCCGGGGCGACACCGCCCCAGCTGGCCTCTGGCCAGAGGCCTGCCCACTCTCCCTCCCTCCACGGGCCAGGACGCTCGGGCCGCTGAGGCTCGTGCCCATGGCGACGTAGCCCCAGTGTCTCGCGCGCCCCTGCCGCTATGGGTGCCACCATCTTTGTGACAGAGTGACAGTTAATTTGCATATTACCCTTTCATTAGATAGGATGAGTGCTGGATTTTATCAATGCTTTTTCTGCAACTATTGACATGATCATGTGGTTTTTATCCTTCATTTTGTTTATGTGGTGTATCACACTTATGTGAATATTGTACCCACCTTGCATTCCCAGAATAAATCCCATCATGGTGTATGACCTCTTTAATGTATTGCTAATATTCTGTTGAAGATTTTAGCATCTATGTTCATCAGGGACATTTGCCTATAATTGACTTTCTTTGTAGTGCCTTTATCTGGTTGAAGTTTAGATAATGCTGGCCTGAGAGAAACCAAGATGGAGGCATACTTATCAAAAACACAACTAAACGGCAGGACAACTACCACTCAGAACCACAAGAAAGCTGGCTGAGAGGAAGTCCCAAAACTAGAGAGGTGAAGAAAGCTCACTGAGACCGGTAGAAGGCACAGAGGTGCGGAAAGTGCTGACACCTGAATGTGCTGCTCTTTAAACCAGGAGGGCGAGAGAAGCTCCTGCTTGCTCTAAACTCCAGTTCCGGGCAAGACTCTGGGGTACCCAGGCACATACAGACAGAAACTTGACTGTCTGGCATCGGGACAGGAACGCCAGGGCAGCTTACTCTTAGAGGTACTCCCAGAGATCATTTTTCCTGCACAAGGGCGCAAGACGCAGGGACTTCTCCAGTTTAAGATAGCCAGCACTGTTTGCTTCACCCTGGTGATTCCCAGAGACCTCTCCCCACCCAATTTACAACCCCACCCAAGCTGTGTGCATCAGCTTTTGCATATGAATGGCCTGTTCTTTTGCCTAAAATAAACTGCAGCTGGGTCAGAGAACCCCAAAGCTTCCAAAAGAAGGCCCACTCCTTGGCAGCAGCAGCAGCAGCAGCAGCAGTGGTGGCATTGCTTCACAGCTGGGCCTTGTCTGGGCACTTCAAAACCCCATATAAAGAAAAGGAATCTGCAGATGTCTTTGCAGCTCCTGCTGGGTGGCCCCAGACAGTGCTGACCTTGCACCTCCTTGGAGATCCAAGAGCCAGTGTACCCAGTGGTCAGAATGAGACCATACTGGATTACAAATCTTCACATCCATAAGAGACACACTGAAGGGGCAGACTCAGTGAGTACCACAGCCCTACTGAAGCAAGTCCTGCCCCATAAAGGTGTCTCCTGTGCAACAGATCTTCCAGTGTAGACACAGCTGGTCACCACAGCCAATTGGCCTGGAGGTCAGTTCCTCCCAGTGATACCAACAGCAATCAAGGGTTAACTACAAGACTGTGCACACAGACCACAAAGGGGTGCACCAAGAGCATCCACCTCAGGTGACTGGGGAGGCTCAGACACTGGGCCCTATAGGACACCTACCACACAAGGCCACTCTTTCAACTCAAAGATACTTAGCAGCTACCCAGTATATAGAAACAAACACAGGGAAGCAGCCAAAATGTACAAAGAAACAAGTCACAAATGAAAGATATAGATGAAAGCAAAATACTGAATATAGAATTCAAAAACATGGATACAAGGTTACTCAAGAATCTTCTAGAAACCGCCAATAAATTTAGTAAGACCCTAAGGATACGAAAAAGGATCAACTTGAAATTAAGCATATACTGACTGCAATAAAGAATAATATACAGAGATCCAACAGCAGATAGTGGATCCCAAGAATCAAGTCAAAGATTTGAAATACAAAGAAGCAAGAAACACCCAACCGCAAAAGCAAAAAGCAAAAAGAATTTTTAAAAAAATGAAGATAGTGTAAGAAGCCTCTGGGACAACTTTAAGCGTACCAACATCTGAATTATTGGGGTGCCAGAAGAAGCAAGAGAGCAAATATTGAAATATTGAAAACCTATTTGAAGAAATAATGACAGAAAACTTCCCCTACCTAGTGAAAGAAATAGACTTACAAGTCCAGGAAGCTCAGAGAACCCTAAACAATAGGAATCCAAAGAGGACCACACCAAGACACATTATAATTAAAATTCCAAGGGCAAAAGACAAAGCAGCAAGAGAAAAACCTACAAGGAAGTACCCATACGACTGTCAGCTGATTTCTCAACAGAAACTATGCAGGCCAGAAGGGAGTGGCAAGAAATATACAAAGTGATGAATAGCAAGAACCTACAACCAAGATTACTCTACCCAGCAAAGCTATCATTCAGGTTTGAAGGTCAGATAAAGAGCTTCACAGACATGAAAAAACTAAAGGAGTTCATCACTGCCAAACCAGTAACCAGTATTATATGAAGTGCTGACAGGTACTCTCTAAGAAGAGGAAGAAAAAGGTAAAGATAAAAATTATGAACAAAGTGACAACAAATACATATCTATCAACAAGTGAATCTAAATATCAAGTGAATAAAAAATCTGAAGAACTGAATAAACTGCTGAATATAATAGAATCAGGGGCATAAAAAGGGAGTGGACTGACAATTCTTGGGGCGGCAAGAAGGGTATGGGAGGTGTGGGAAGAGATTGGACAAAAATCTTACACCTATAGACGAGGACAATGAGGGGGGTAAGGGCATGGAGGGTGGGAACTGGGTGGAGGGGAGCTATGGAGGGAAAAAAGAGGAACAACTGTAATGATCTGAACAATAAAGATTTATTTTAAAATAATTTAAAATGATTGGCCTTGTAAAATGAGCTTGGCAGTCTTCCCTCCTCTTGAATTTTTTGGAGTAGTTTGAGGTGTTAGTCCTTCTCTGAATGTTTGGTAAAATTCATCTGTGAGGCCATTCTATCCAGGACTTTTGTTTATTGGGAGTTTTTTTTTTATTGCTCCTTCAATTTCACTAGTTATAATTTATCTATTGATATTCTCTGAGTCTTCCTGACTCAGTTCTAGAAGATTGTTATGTTTCCGGAAATTTATCTATTGTCCAGATTGTACAATTTGTTGGCATATAGTTGTGTAGAAAATTTTCTCACAATCCTTCATATTTCTTTGGTGTCAGTTGTTACTTCTCGTTCATTTCTGATTTTATTTATTTGGGTCCTCTATTTTTTTTTTTTTAGTCTGGTTAAAGGTCAATCTTGTTAATCTTTTCAAAGAACCAACTCTTAGTTTCACTGATCTTTTGTATTGTTTTTTAAAACTCTATTTGTTCTATTTTTGCTATGATCTTTATTATTTCTTTCCTTCAACTCATTTTGGGCTTTGTTTGTTATCCTTTACCAAGAACTGTTTTCACTGTGTTGAACAGATTTTGAGTTGTTGTGTTCTCGTTTTCATTTGTTTCCAGGTATCTTTTGACTCTTCCTTGATCTCATTGTTAACCTAAGGCCCACCATTGTTATATATTTACTGCGACTTTTATTTTTGTAGATAGATTGATTCCTTAGAAGGCAATTGCTGGATCAAAGGACAGATGGACACATACACACAGCTTTTAACATTTTAAATCAATATTAACATATACTTTCCCAAAAGGCTATAAAAATTATCAAGCCTATCAGCACCTCAATCCTATCATGTCCAGACATATGCTGATAGAATGCCAATTCCCTATATTCCAGATAGTACTGAAAATAGTTTTGAATTCAAGGACCCTCCAAAAGGACCTAAAGAACCCAGAAGCATCCTTTACTATTTCCACATATCACTTTTCAAAATTTACAATTACACATTCATATGCACAGCTTCTGTCAAAGTCTATAAGTATTATTTTTGGATTATATTCCACAGTGATTATGGCTTTATTTATTCACGTACACAATTATTGTCCACGATGTCTACACATAGTCATCACATTAATATTGGTTAAATTAACATCCTAATAAAAGCATAATATGCAAATGTGACCATACCTTTGCTACACCTACAAGCCACACCCATGGTCATGCCCGCAAGCTCATCAGGAGATTATGCAAATAAACACCAACCAAGATGGCTGCCACCACTGAGAGCAGGAGGGAGGCTTGGGTTTCCTTGGTAATGGAGGAAGCCAAGCTTTCCCCCTGTCATTGCCAGCTTAGGCCTCCACTCAATGCTACAAAGTTTCAATTATAAAAGATACAGAAATGGCGGCAGCCACTGAGCTGGAGTGAACAGAGGCTTGGGTTTCCCTGACAACAGAGGAAGCCAAGCTTTCACATGCCGTTGATGGCTTAGGCCTCCACTCTAGTCTACAAAGTTTCAAACAGAAATAGCTGCTGCCACAGAGCTAGCAGAAGGCTTGGTTCCATTCCAGGCTACAAAGTTTCAATTGTAGACAAAGATTAATCCCAGGGCCTCCGCTTGGGTGGCTGGGGGGTGTGGCCAGCCTGCAAACCTCCACAGGCCCTTCACCCAGGCTGCCCTATGCCCCAAGGGAACCCCCACCCTGATCTGGGACACTCTTCAGGGCAAACCAGTTGGCCCCCACCCATGCACCAGGCCTCTATCCTATCTAATAAAAGAGTAATTTGTGGATTGACCATCACTCCAACACTCAAGATGGCTGCCCTCATGTGGTCAAAAATCCTGCCCCCATGTGGACACAAGATGGCCACTACAAGATGGCCAGCAGGGGAGGGCCGTTGGGAGGTTCCAAGCCCTGCAAGGGAGGGCAGTTGTGGGCAATCAGGCCAGCAGGGAGGGCAGTTGGGAGGGACCAGGCTGCAAGGGAGGGCAATTGGGGGTGATCAAGCCTGCAGGGGAGGGCAGTTAGGGGTGACCAGGCCGGCAGAGAAGGGAAGTGGGGGCAAACAGGCTGGCAGGGGAGCAGTTAGACATCAATCAGGCTGACAGGGTAGTAGTTAGTGGGTGATCAGGCTGGCAGGCAGAAGTGGTTAGGGGCAGTCAGGGAGGCAGGCAGTTAAGCAGTTTGGAGCCAGCAGTCCTGGATTGTGAGAAGGATGTCCAACTGCCCATTTAGGCCCGATCCTACTGGGATCGGGCCTAACCAGGCAGTTGGACATCACTTGAGGGGTCCCAGTTTGGAGAGGGCTAAGGGACATCTTCCATCCCCCCGTGCACAAATTTAGTGCACCGGGCTTCTAGTACTATAATACAAAGAAACTATTCTGGTTAAAAGGGAATAAATGGACAATATGTGTTTGTAGGCAAATTTGGAAGACTTCATATTTGACCAGGATCCTAAAAGACGTTTAGAATTTTATTAAGTATGAGGGAGGAGAACCAAGATGGCGGCATAGGTAAAACACCTATGCCGTCATGCTAAGCAATTTTAATACTACAACTTAACAAAAGAACAAACACCTTCCAGAATCACTAGAAAGCTGGCCGAGTGAAAATTCCACAAATAAAAGTGAAGATAAGACACTGTGACTTGGAGGAACGGCAGCGGACAGCGTTGAAAGATTCGCGCGGAGAGAGGTTTGGAGCGCGTGCCAGCGGAGAGGGCGGGCGGCTGAAAACCGGCCAGTTTTCTTGAACGGGGAGACAAAGACGTCCCACTGGACTGACTCTCCAGCTCTGGGCGAAGTCCAGGGAACCCACTATCATACGGGGTGAAAACTGGACAGTGGGAGGGCATGCCGAAGCTCGGGCACTGCCGGGTCTGCCGGCTTGTGGAGAAGGCAGCTTGCGCGAACAGCTCAGCTGCGTGACCACGCAGAGAGCGCTCTGCGACTTGCTATCTCATTCGGAAAACCATCAGTCTGCTTTGTTTTACAACCCTGGGTGAGACATTGGGCGTGCAGACTCATTTGGGGAGAGTCTGAATTCCCCGCAGCCGGTGGAGCTCCACAGCGGCTCTCTCTCAGAGGCGCTGGCAGCCATTGCCCCCAGCACAGACTCCCTGGGGCCGCATGGGGCGGAGCTGATGCTGTCTGCTTGGCCCGGAGACCCCGCCCATCCAACTTGAGCACAGCTGAGCTTCACAGACAATTGGCCTGGAGGTCAACCCCTCCAAGTGCTAACAACGATTAACTGAGCTTAACTTCAGCAAGACTGTGCAGCCCATATCCACCTCAGGTAACTGGGGAGGCTGAGCCACTGTCCCTAGTAGGAAGTCTACCACACAAAGCTAATTGACCAACTCAGGGAAGCAGCCACCATGCAGAGACATGGAAAGAAATCAGATGTGAAAGAAATGGAGGGGAAAAAACAACTGGACATGGAATTCAAAACCACGGTTATAGAGCTTCTCAAGAGGCTCCAACAAAAGGTCGAGGCCTATAAGGAAATAAGCGAGACCGCAAAGGAAATGAATGAGTCCTACAAGGAAATGAACGAGACCTGCAAGGAAATAAGGGAGACACTCAAGGATATAAAGGAGACTCTCAAGGATATGAAAAAGGACCAACCAGAAATTAAGCATACACTGACTGAAATAAAAAATATTATACAAAGACCTAAAAGTGCTCTGGAGCATCCCAAGAACCAAGTTAAAGTTTTGAAATACAAAGAAGCAAAATCCACTCAGCTGACAAAGCAAGAAACCAAAAAAATCCAAAAAACTGAAGATAGTGTAAGGGGCCTCTGGGACAACCTCAAGCATACCAACATCCGAATTATAGGGGTGCCAGAAAAAGAGAGAGAGCAAGACAATGAAAACCTATTTGAAGAAATAGTGACTGAAAACTTCCCACACCTGGTGAAAGAAATTGACTTAGGAGTCCAAGAAGCGCACCAAACCCCAATATATAGGAACCCTAAGAGGACCACACCAAGGCTCATAATTAAAATGCCAAGAGCAAAAGACAAAGAGAGAATATTAAAAGCAGCAAGAGAGAAACAGTTGGTTACCTATAAGGGAGCACCCATACGATTGTCAGCGGATTTCTCAACAGAAACGATGCAGGCCAGACGGGAGTGGCAAGAAATATTCAATGTGATGAACAGTAAGAATCTACAACCAAGATTACTCTATCCAGCAAAGCTATCATGCAGAATTGAAGGTCAGATGAAGTGCTTTGCAGATAAGAAAAAGCTAAAGGAGTTCATCACCACCAAACCAATATTATATGAAACTCTGAAAGACATTCTTTAAGAAGAGGAAGAAGAAAAAGATAAAAGTGTAAATTAGGAACAACAAATACACATCAATCAACAAATGAATCTAAAAATCAAGTGAATTAATAAGCTGATGAACAGGATAAATTGGTGAATGTAACAGAATCACGGACATAGAGAGGGAATGGACTGACAACTCTTGGGGAGAAAGGGGGCATGGGAAGAGCAGCTAGAGACTGGACAAAAATCATGCAACTATGGGAGAGGACAGTGGAGGGGGGTGAGGGCAGAGGGTGGGATGGGTACCAGGTGGCGGGGAACTATAGGGGGGGAAAAAAAGGGAACAATGTAATTAATATACTGAATAATAAAGATTAAAAATAAAATAAAAGCCACTTTCATAAAAAAAAAGTATGAGGGGCTAAGACTATTCTAGTCATAGTAAATCATCATCTATGGCATCAAGCGACAAGTTGTGTTCACAATCACTACTGCCACAGTTTAGTTTGGCTATAGTGCAGGTAAATAAGAGATTATGAGAAGGTCAAGATAATATAGATATGCTGAAAAAATCTTCAGTGGAGCATATCTTTTATTTTAGAGACAAGAGCCAAATTGAAAATTCATGGTTTTAATTTTTACACTACCATTTACTTGATGGGCTTGGATAAATTTCAAGTCCTTTTCTGCTCATACTTCACAGGGTTGTAATAGTTTTAATGACATAATCACTTCATGTGTTATCTTGTTTACTGTCATTCCTCTAGTCTATACTATAACCTTTGTCCCTAAATTACTACTTACAAAGGTCTCCTAACTGGCTCTCCCACTTCTTTTACCCTACTCCCATTCCTCTCTCATCCATTATCCAAAGTTAAGAGTAACATGCCCAAAACAAAATCGAATCACATCACTCTCACTGTTTAAACCCTATATTGCTCCCCAATGATTATAAAACAAACAAACAAACAAACCCTAAACTCCTTAGCACAGAATACATTTTGCTCCTGCCTGCCTCCTGCCTCATCTAGTACTATTCTCTCCATCCCTTAGTTCATTTAACCACAATGGACTTCCAGCAAAGCCTTTATACATTATTCCTTCTTCCTGAAAAAAAACTTTGCCTGGTACTTTTTGCAAACTAGCACAGCTTCTTCAGATAGAAGAAGTGATCTTTAAATCTCACTTCCTCAGAGAGGCCACCCCTGATCACCCTCCTTCCAATCTATATTAGATAATCACTAAATTGCATCCTATATTTTTTCTTTGGGCACATAATCACAATTCAGAATTGGTGTGTGTGTGTACGTGTATTGATAATGTATTTATTGTACACTCCTGATTGCACAAACCACATTTAAGCTAGCACATACAGTACTTTTTTAAATTTGTAGTTCTTATTGTTACACTTGGCTTTTGATCTGATTAGACATTTATTTTATGATGTGAGAGTCCCATTAAAAGCATGCAATACTTATAAATAAAAAGTAATGAGAGTCTGAATTACTACTGATAGATTTAATGCCTTCATAATAATCCTGTAAAGTAGCTAGGAGGATGCTATGTTCTGAGAACATAAATGGCCATTCTAAAAAAGAGGGAATCCTAAGCAATGGTAAAACCTTAAACATTTAATTTTAACTATAACTATAAAAATGAATATTCACTATCCAATCTTTGATATAGGGACAGGGATCTTCCTTTAAATATGACTCACACCTAATTTGGCATCAAATTTTTTTTTAAATGGACAATACCAGTTAATCTGATCAGTTGGTTAAGTGGAAGTCAGTAAGAGAACTTACATTAGTTTCACCTTTGAGTACTATGGATGCAATGACAAAAACATTTCCAGAAGCCTCCCAATGGGGCAGGCTCCTCATTCAGAAACCACTGAAGGGAGGGTGGAGAAAGAAAGCACTCAGCTAATGCATTCCTAGGAAATGCAAGATTTTGGTATTACAATAGCATTTTCTTAAATGTTTCACAGCATATTAATACACACTATACATAAGCAATGTTTCATAGTCAAGGAAGTTTAGGAAATTCTAATTTAAACAAAAGTTAAGTTGTTTTTTCACCACAGTTCCTCTCATTCTTTAACATACCATGCCCAATTATGAAATCCCAAGTACATGTATCTCTTGTTCACCAAACTGATTCAGATACTTTTTAGATAAATCTCTTGATATGCAAAATGGAAAATCAAATTAATATTCAGATAACACAGTTTCCTCACTATCTGAACTCAGAAACTGAACAGTGAGGAACTTTTATAATTTTCCCAATTATTAACTATGGAACCTATCTATGGGAGAATACTTTGAGGGGTTAGTACCCCATTGTATATGTTTTGTGAAATACTGTGCCACAGCATTTAGTATGCAGTAAGAATTGCTGATGGATACAGGTAGAGATGTAGGAAAGAACAAGATCACAGAAGATCCAAATGACATATTATGGACTTCTAACCTGGTTTAGACATTTGCTTTTAGAGTAGAGCCAGACCTCTCCATCTCCATCCTTTTCCCCACCCATCTCTGGAACAAAATATTATGGGATGAAACCACATAAAATAAAAGCAGTTACTTTGCTGAAGGGAAGAACTGGTAATTTTCTGATTTATGATAGGAACCAATTCCTTTCTAAGAATGACAACTGAACATAAGATACAAAAGGTTAAAAGGGAATCAAAATAAAGTCTAAATGGATTATTAAAAAAAGATACTGGTCTAAAAAACCAAAATCAAAACAAGTCTTCTGCCCATATTTTAATTGGACTGTTGTCATTTTTTTTATTTTTTATTTGACAATCTAAGGAAAAAAGAGGTCAGTGTCCCTGACTAAACAGTCAGGTATTGCATGCTTTAAAAATTCTAGTAGCACAGGCTGAAAATTGCTGCTCTAGAGCACTATTGGCAAACTGCGGGCTCGTGAGCGGCGGTTTCCCGCTCTGTTTACTAATGAGTTTGCTGACCACTGCTCTAATGGTCAGTTCTCGAAGTCTGACTCCTGGGCCAGCAGCACCAGCACCCCCTAGAACCTTGTTAGAAATATAAACTGTCAAGCTGCACCCCATTCCTACTGAATCAAACTTGAGCAAGAGTGGGTCCCAGCAGTCTGTTTTAATAAGCCCTCCTCCAAATGATTTTGACGCTCACTCAAATTTGACCACCAATGCTCTAAGGCAGTGGTTCTCAACCTTCCTAATGCCGCGACCCTTTAATACAGTTCCTTATGTTGTGGTGACCCCCAACCATAAAATTATTTTTGTTGCTACTTCATAACTGTAATTTTGCTACTGTTATGGATTGTAATGTAAATATCTTTGTTTTCCGATGGTCTTAGATAACCCTGCTATCGGTTCTCAACCTGTGGGTCGGGATCCACAGGTTGAGAACTGCTGCTGTAGAGCCTAAGACCATCGGAAAACACAGACATTTACATTACAATTCATAACAGTAGCAAAATTACAGTTATGAAGTAGCAACAAAAATAATTTTATGGTTGGGGGACACCACAACATGAGGAACTGTATTAAAGGGCCACGGCATTAGGAAGGTTGAGAACCACTGCTCTAAGGTAATGTCTAGAAGTGGTACTGCTGGTTGTAGAACATCCTATTGTTTTCCAAATGGTTTTTCCAACTTACACTACTATCAGCAGTGGAAGAGCTCCCATTGTTTCCTATTTTTACCAATGCTTGATACTGTCAGATGTTTCATTTCTGCCAGTTTAGTCTATACAAAATGGTCTCTTGTGATTTTAATTTCTATTTCCATAATTGTTAATGGGGTTAACCATGTTTTCATATGTTTATTGGTCCTTTAAATTTCTTTTTAAAAAATCTAATGACTGTTCAGGGTTTTTGCCCTTTTCCTTCTATTTGGTGCTCTTTCTTGGCTAGGGACTCATAATTCTCTATGTATATTTTTCACACCAATCATCCATTCATTTTGTGTTGTGGTAGGTAACCTCTAAAATGGCCCTCAATGTTCATTACCTCTTGGTATCTAAGTCCTTGTACAACCTCTTCCCCTTAAGTGTAGGCTAGACTAATTGTATTCTTAAAAAGCAAGTTAGAACAGAATAGGGCAGATGTGGTGGTATGTCACTTCTAAGATTCAGTTATAAAAAGGGAAGGAAGGGAGGGAGGGAGGGAGGAGGGAAGGAAAGAAAGAAAGAAAGGCTATAATCCAACTAACGTCTTAAAGACCTATTTAAAATAAAACCTATTTCTAAGCTTTCTAGTGTTAAAAGAAATTTACAAAATTAATAAAAGTATAAAAATATTAAAACCAAGAAAAAAATCAGAAAATAAAATTAGAGTAAGTTTGTTGGTAGTCTCGGTATTCATTTGGTATTTTATGAAGTGGTCTATTAAAAAGCCTAGATATCACTAGAAATGAATTTGATCTTTGGGTGGGAGTCATGTCTCATATACACCAAGGTAATAACGAGGGCCCAGTAGTGGCTCCCATAAAGCAAGCATCCAAATTTTTTGACAGAAAAAATGGATTAAAGAAGTCTCCCTATCTTATTGTTCTTTAAGAATATCTTGGCAGCCAAACTGGTTTGGCTCGGTGGATAGAGTGTTGGCCTGCGGACTGAAGGGTCCTGATTCGATTCCCAAAGGCATGTACCTTGGCTGCGGGCACATCCCTGGTGGAGGGTGTGCAGAAGGCAGCTGGTCAAAGTTTCTCTCTCATCAATGTTTCTGACTTTCTATCCCTCTCCCTTCCTCTCTCTGGAAATCAATAAAATATATATTTTAAAAAAGAATATCTTGGCAGTTCTTTTAAAAAAATATATTTTATTGATTTTTTTTACAGAGAGGAAAGGAAAGGGAGAGTTAGAAACATCGATGAGAGAGAAACATTGATCAGCTGCCTCCTGCACATTTGTACTGGGGATGTACCCACAATCAAGGTACATGCCCTTGACTGGAATCGAACTTGGGACCTTTCAGTCCACAGACTGATGCTCTATCCATTGAGCCAAACCGGTTTTGGCGGCAGTTCTTAATTCTTTCAACTTCAGTAGAAACTATTAATCAAGTTGTCAAATTCCACAGAAAAAACTATAGGGATTTGCTGAGCAGTTTAAGGAAAACTGGCATTTTACCATACTCACTCTTCCAATCCATCCTTAGTATATGGTATGTAACACCATTTATTTAGGTTCTCCTTTATGTCTCTAAGTTTAATTACTTTTATTTTAATATTTATATTTATATGTATATTTATATTTATATTTATTGGGAAGAAGGGAGAGAGATCAAAACATCAATGATGACAGAGATTCATCGATTGGTTGCCTACTGTATGTCCCTACTGGGAATGGAGCCCACAAGCAGGGCATGTGCCTCCACTGGGAATCAAACAGTGACCTCCTGGTTCATAGGTTAATGATCAACTACTGACCCATACCAGCCTGGCTGATTAATCCTATCTAATAAAGAGGGAATATGCTAATTGGCCATCACTTCATCACAAAGATGGCTGACCCCACAGCTGAGGTCAGGTTTCCATAAGGAGCCTTAACAAGCAATCGGCAGGGACCTGAGGCTACACTCTCCCCTACCCAGCAGGGCTTGGCAGGGGACCTCAGGCTGTGCCCCGACCCTGCCATCAGGCTGGGGGACTCAGGCCATGGCCCCCATCCCGGTGCCAGGCCAGGGGACCTGAGGTCATGCCCCCCCCCCCCCCCGCCCCGCATGACGGGGCTTGACGGGGGACCTCAAGGTGCGCTTCCCGTCCTGGTGCTGGGCTAGGGGAGCTCAGGTGCTCCCCCCACCTCAGCGCCAGGCTGGGGGACCTCAGGCCACAACCTTCACCAGGTGAGGCTTGACAGGGGACTTCAGGCTGTGACCCCCACAACAGCATCAGGCAGGGGACCTCAGATCGCACCCTCGCCCAGCGGGGCTTGATGGGAGACCTTAGGCTGCACCCCCTGCCCCTGTACCAGGCCAGGGGACCTGAGGCTAAGCCCCCATGCATGGCTGGCCTTGAAAGGGGACCTCAGGCTGTGCTTGACAGGGGACCTCAAGGTGCACCCCCAGTGCTGGGTTGGGGGAACTCAGGCTGTGCCCCCCACCAGGTGGGGCTTGACAGGGGATTTCAGGCCACACCCCTCACCCTGGCACCAGGCCTGGGGACCTCAGACCACATCTCCTGCCTGGCGAAGCTTGACAGGGAACCTTAGGCCATGACCCCCCACCCCCCAGCACTGGGCCAGGGGACCTGAGGCTGCGCCCCCCTGCTGGTGGGGCTTGATGGGGGACCTAAGACCATGACCTCCACCCAGCAGGGCTTTGACAGGGGACCTCAAGGCACATCCCCACCCCCATCTGGGCTGGGGAACCTCAGGCCACATCCCCCGTCCTGGTGCCAGGCCAAGGGACCTGAGGCTATGGCCCCTGCCCGGCAGGGTTTGACAAAGGTGGGACTGGCTGGGTCTGGATCTAGCCCAATGGGGTGGGGGTGGGGGGGACAATTTTGAGGCACATGTGGGTGGGTAGGGACTTGACTCTGGGTCCTGTGGTGTGCTCCATATTCTGACAGGAGGAAGGTTTTCATATACATTTTACTAATTTTCTTTCATCTCTGACACTTCTATTATAGAGAAAGGGCAAATAGCAATATTAAACTATTTCCTCTAATTAATCCCCTTTTAATGTGCATGAATTTTGTGCACTGGACCAATAGTTTTCTTTATAAAGGTCTTATACAACTTTTTAAAATGCATCTTAAATAGTTAAAATTCAGTTTACATATTTCCTTTTCTAGGAAGTATTTTTGTCTTCCATCTCCTACACCTATTCTGAATTATGTACTCCTGTGATTCCTCTGCAGCTGTGGCACACTTTAAACAGAACACTGTCCTTAATTTGTGACTTATGGGTCTGCTTCTACCACTAGACTGTAAGTTCCTTGAGGACAAAAACTGTAATTTCTATATATATCACAGCACCTAGCAAACAATTAGCACAAAGGAGTTCAACATTATTTTTCAACTTTACAAAATGAATAAATACCTTCTATGTGTTGGGCACAATAATTGCTGAGTGATTAAATACATTACCATCTAACTCTAAAAGTAAATTATCCTTTTGACACACATTTTATAAAAGCCTAATATTAGTGTCACATGGTATACTGGCCATCAGGAATACTGTAGTGATAGTCCATTCAGCCTAATATATATGTAAACTGGGTGGCTTATAAATAAAAGAAATTTATCACAGTTCTGGGAAGTCCAAGATCAAAATGCCAACAGATTTGGTGTCTTGTAAAAAGACCCACTCTGAGGTTTATAGATGGTGCTTTCTAGCTATAATTTCACATAAAGGCACAAGCCAGCTCTCTGAGGTCTTTTAATAAGGGCACTAATCCCAATCACAATGGCTCACTGACTGCACAGAAAAAATAAGGCAATAGGAGAAGTCAGAGCTGCCCTGAGCTTTCAAGTATAAGTTATGATTAAGTGGAGAATATTACAAGAATAAGGGCAGAAGTAATTTAAAAGGAAACATAACTATTTAGTTTAGGACTTTCTGATGTCAATGAGACATTAAGGTAAAATACTCAAGACAACTGGAAATGAAGGATTGACAACTCCAGCTCAGAGAGTAGCTTGACTATTAAGGGCATGTAGTAGCCTTTTTGAAAGAACAGATTCAGTTGGGTGAAAAGAAATAGAAGAGTGACTTTCAAGAAGATATGAGTGAGTACTTCCTTTAAGAAAAGGCATTACGCGACCAGAGGAGAAAACAAAAGCTCAAGGGAATGCGCGAGTCAGGGAAGGTATTTTGGTTTTGGATGGGATTATCCTGATCCATTTAAGACAAACAGCAAGTAATCAGTGTCAAAGAAAGGTCTAAAGGTGTGTGTGCTTGTCAAATAGTGAGAGTGGGATATGAGATAAAAGAAAGAACAGATTGTTCTGTGCTGTTCCAGAGGACTAAACTAGGATGATGTTAGAACCTAGAAACAGCAGTTCAAGAAGGTATAGCCGAGTTCCACATTCAGAGATGTATTTGTTAACAGTAGAGGTATTTAGCAAAGGAACAAGATGCCTTACTGTTAAGGATATTTAACTGAATTCTTAATCATTTTTCAGGGATGCTGCTGGAGAAATTCTGTACTATGTGAGAGGTGAAACTAGGTTCCATTTGACACTAAATTCTGACTTGTCTCATTAAGCAGTAACTCCCATTTCCCCCCTCCCAGACCTGGTAACCTCTATTCTACTTTCTATCTTTATGAATTTGCCTATTCTGATATTTTATGTAAGTGGAATCATATTTGTCTTGTTGTATCTGGCTTATTTCACTTACCATGATGTTTTCAAGGCTTACCCATTTTATTTTTTAAAAGATATTTTTATTGATTTCAGAGAGGAAGGGAAAAGGATAGAAACATCAATAATGACAGAGAATCACTGATCAGCTGCCTCCTGCATGCCCTCCACTGAGGATGAAGCCTGCAATCTGGGCATGTGTACTGACTGGAAATCGAACCCTCATCTCTTGGTTCATAGGTCGATGCTCAACCAGAATCACACTAGTTGGGCACGGCTTACCTGATTTGTATGATATATCAGAACTTCATTCCTTTTATGACTGAAAACCAGTCCACTGTATGCATATGCTGTATTTTTAAATATATTCATCTGTTGATAGGCACTTGGGTTTTTTTCTAACTTTGGGCTATCCTATAAAGAAGTAATATGCAAATTGACCATCACTGCAACACACAAGATGGTCACCCCACGTGGATATAAGATGGCCACCACAAGATGCAGGGGAGGGCAGTTGTGGGCGATCAGGCCTGCAGGGGAAGGCAGTTAGGGATGACCGGACTGGCAGAGGAGGGCAGTTGGGGGCAACCAGGCCAGCAGAGAGTGCAGTTAGGGGTGACCAGGCCTGCAGGGGAGAGCAGCTGGGAGTGATCAGGCTGGCAGGGGAGGGCAGTTGAGGGGGAACAAGGCCTGCAGGGGAGGACAGTTAGGGGCAACCAGGCCTGCAGGGGATGGCAGTTGGGGAGGAGAGGGAGACCAGGCCTGCAGGGGAGGGTAGTTATGGGTTACTAGGCCTGCAGGGAGGGCAGTTGCAGGTGCCCAGGCTGGGAAGGGAAGTTAGGGGTGACTGGGCCAGTAGGGGAGGGCAGTTAGGGGTGACCAGGCCAGCAGGGGAGGGCAGTTAGGGGCATTTGGGCTGGCAGGGAAGGGCAGTTAGGGACAAGCAGGCTGGCAAGGGATGGCAGTTAGGGGTGACCAGGCCAGCATGGGGGGGGGGGAGGAGCAGTTAGGGGCAATCAGACCAGCAGGGGAGCAGTTAGGCGTCGATGAGGCTGGCAGGGAGTGGTTAGGGGGTGATCAGGCTGGCAGGCAGAAGCAGTTAGGGGCAATCAAGCAGGCATGCAGGTGAGCAGTTGGGATCCAGCAGTCCTGGATTGTGAGAGGGATGTCTGACTGCCCATTTAGGATGGGGCCTAAACAGGCAGTCAGACACCCCTCGAGGGGTCCCAGATTGGAGAGGGTGAAGGCTGGGCTGAGGGACACCTACCACCCCCCCTGCATTAATTTCATGCACTGAGCCTCTAGTTGTGAATAATGCTGCAATGAACACTGCAGTTTTACAAGTATCTATTTAAGTCTCTGTTTTCATTCTTTTGGATATATTCCTGAAAGTGGAATTGTTGGGTCATATGGTAATTCTATCTGTTTAGATTTTAGATTCTATATCTATTTTTGAGGAACACTACGAAAATAAATAACCTAATACAAAACTCACAATGAGATGCCAGTTCATGCCTATTAAAATAGCTATCATTAAAACAGTGTTTTTATGGATGAGGAGAAACTGGAATTCGCATGTATTGCTGGAAGGAATGTAAATGGAATGCTGGTAGAAAACAGTTTGGTGGTTATTCTGATATATTTCAAAACACAGATGGGCCTTGAAAACATTAAGCTTAGTGAAATAAGTCAGACACAGAATGACAAATATTGTATGATTTCACTTACACGAGGTACCTAGAACAGACAAATCCATAAACACAGAAAGTGAAGTAGAGATTACTAGGGGTTAGACAAGGGAGAAAGAAGAAATTATTTTTCAATAGGTATAGTTTTTTGTTGGGGATGTTGAAAAAATTTTGGATTTAGATAGTGATGATAGTATTATATTCTGGATATATTTAATGTCACTGAATTGTACACTTATGAATGGTTAAAAGATAATTATTATATTATGTATATTTTACCACAATATTTTAAAAACAAAAGAATTAAACATTAAGTGATTCTGTGAGCCAATATAAAGTATTAATCAGGACCCAATGCAAAAAGAAAAAAAGAAATTCTATTTTTTAATACAGTTTATTGATCTTTTTTTTTTTTTTTTTTTACAGACAGGAAAGGAGATAGATAGAGTTAGAAACATCGATCAGCTGCCTCCTGCACACCCCCTACTGGAGACGTGCCCACAACCAAGGTACATGCCCTTGACTGGAATCGAACCTGGGACCCTTCAGTGAGCAGGCCAACACTCTATTCACTGAGCCAACTCGGTTAGGGCAGAAAAAACATTTTAGATATTTCAAAACAGAAAAGCACTTAATACAAAGACTAAGACACATATCATTCAAAATATAGAAGGATGGGGAATCAGGAGTAGTCACTACATTATAGAAATAAAGGATACTCTGGAAGTCTGAGGTCCAAAAGCTCCTGGCACTACTGCCTCTAAAGATCCATGAAGCTGGAATTAAACACTGGAATGCTCAGTCCAGTCACCTCAACTGCTTCCACCCACTAAAATCTTACAACTTAGCTAACCAGCCAAAAGGCAGTAAAAAGCTTTCCTGGTCCTTTGGTTTTCCAAATTGTGGGAATTCATCTAACTGATAAAACCTAAACTATATTCACCTTTGATGGAAGGGAGAATCAGGAAATATACTATATTTCATCATTTATGAGATGATAAAATATTTTAAAAAGTGAAAATTAAAATGCATTTTATAATCAATAGTATATGATGGTTAACTGGCAATGTTTTATTTTAGAAATACAAACAGATATAATGGTGAATCTTAGAATCACATCTTAAACTTAATGAAACAATTTTAGCTTCCTAATCTAAAAAAGCTCTTCAAATAAAAACATTCTCATGTTATCTTCTAAAAGCTTTATATTTTTGCATTTCATACCCAGGCATTTAATCTACCCAGAATTTGTAAATATTGTAGAATAAAAATCCAAATTAATTTTTCCTAAATTTACCAGCACCATTTACGGAAAAGAGGAATCTTTTCTAATTTCTAGCATTTATCTTATCATACATCAAGTAACCTACTAACTATAGGTTTTCTTCTTTCCCATCCATCACTAGACTACTCATGACAGTGTCATAATTAATTGTAATGAGTCTTAATAAGTGGTGAAATATGTCCTCCCATACTGTCTTCTTTGGGAGTGGTCTTGGCTACTGTATAGCCCTTTACTGATTTTCCACAGAATTTTAAAATTAGTTTTTAAATTCCACCAAAACAAAACAAGACAAACCAAAAAACCCTTAATAAGGTTTAGATTGGGATTATCTTAAATATATAAACCCCTTTGGGGAGAGTAATTATCTATACAATATTGTCTATCAATCCATGTACATGGTATTTTGACTGAATTATTAGGACTTATATAATTCATTTCAATAAAGCTTTTAGAAATCTTAGGTCATTTTTTATTTTATTATTGTTTTTTAAATATATTTTTATTGATTTCAGAGAGAAAGGGAAAGGGAGAGAGTCAGAAGCATCAACGATGAGAGAATCATCAGTCGGTTGCCTCCCACACATCCCTGACTGGGGATTAAGCCCGCAACCAGAGCATGTGTCCTTGACCGGAATCGAACCTGACATTCTTGAGTCCACAGGCCAAGGTTCTATCCACTGAGCCAAACCAGCCAGGGCTTAGGTCACTTTTTAGACCTATTCCTGGGTACAGCATGTTTTATGCTATTGTGAAATGTACTGTTTTAGATTTTCCTTCCTGTATGCTGTTAGAATATAGTTTCTTGTGCAACTCATTGTTTATAAGTTGTAGATATTTAAAAAAAAATTAAATACACAATTATATAGTCTATGAATGATTGTTTTACTTCTCCCTTTCCAATTCTTATGTTTTTATTTATTTTCTAGAGGCCTGGTGCACAAAATTCGTGCACGGGATGGGGGACGTGGGGGTGTCCCTCAGCCCAGCCTGCACCCTCTTCAATCTGGGACCCCTTGAGGGATGTCCAACTGCCCGCTTCAGCCTGATCCCAATAGGATCGGGCCTAAATGGGCAGTCGGACATCCTTCTCACAATCCAGGACTGCTAGCTCCAAACTGCTCGCCTGCCTGCCTCCCTGATTGCCCCTAACCACTTCTATCTGCCAGCCTGATAACTCCCTAACCACTCCCCTGCCAGCCTAATTGTCTAACTGCTCCCCTGCCAGCCTATTTGCCTCCAACTTCCCTTCTCTGCTCTCCCCTGCAGGCTTGATCACCCCCAACTGTCCTCCCTTGCAGGTCTGGTCCCTCCCAACTGCCCTCCCTTGCTGGTCTGATTACCCACAACCGCCCTCCCTTGCAGACCTGGAACCTCCCAACGCCCACCCCCCCTGCTGGCCATCTTGTGGTGGCCATCTTGTGTCCACATGGGGGCAGGATCTTTGACATGGGGCAGCCCTCTTGTGTGTTGGAGTAATGGTCAATCTGAGTATTACTCTTTTATTAGATAGGATAGAGGCCTGGTGCATGGGTGGGGGCCAGCTGGTTTGCCCTGAAGGGTGTCCTGGATCAGGGTGGGGGTTCTCTTGGGGTGTGGGGTGGCCTGGCCTAGGGGCCTGTGGTGGTTTGTAGACCAGCCATGCCCCCCCCCCCCCCAGCGACTCAAATGGAGGCCCTGGTATCTGGGATTAATTTATGTTCTACAATTAAAACTTTGTAGCCTGGAGCGGAGCCAAGCCTTCTGCTTGCTCTGTGGCAACAGCCATTTCTGTTTGAAACTTTGTAGCCTAGAGTGGAGGCCTAGGCTAGGGCTGCAGAAGTTTGGCTTCCTCCATCGCCCCAGCAACCCTAGCCTCTTCTCTCTCCAGCTCTGTGGCTGCTGCCATTTCTGTTGGTATTATGTATCTTCTATAATTGAAACTTTGTAGCATTGAGTGGAGGCCTAGGCCAGCAAGGACAGGCGGAAAGCTTGGCTTCCTCCATTGCAGGGGAAACCCAAGCCTCCCCCCTGCTCTCAGTAGTGGCAGCCATCTTTTTTTGGGGTTTATTTGCATAATTTGCTCCTGATTGGCTGGTGGGTGTGGTTTGATAAGAGGTACAGTCAATTTGCATATTACTCTTTTATTAGATAGGATTTTTAAATCCTCAATCGAGGATATTTTTCCATTAAATTTTAGAAAGTGGGAGAGGGAAAGACAAAGTGAAATATCAATGTGAGAGAAATACATCAAGTGGTTGCCTCCTGCATGCCCCAACCAGGGCCTGGGCCAGGGAGAAGCCTGCAACCAAGGTACAAGCCCTTGACCGGAATCAAACCCAGGACCCTTCAGTCTGTAAGCTGATAATCTATCCAATGAGCCAAATCAGCTAGGACCAATTATTATGTTTTTAAATTTTCTTTTTCTAACTCAGTGAAGGTCAGGACCTCTACTACAACTTTTACTAGAAGCAGTTTTAATGAATGACCTTATTTCCCTCAATCTCAGAGGGATAGCTTTCAATATTTCAACAGTAGTAATTATAAAAATTGATTTAAAAAAAATAGATGCTCCTTATCACATCTGATTTGCTTCGGGTTTTATGCTGAATTTTATCAAGAACCGTTTGCAACTATTCAATGGATCATATGTCTCTTCTCTACCCTGTTGAGATGGCAACACATACAATAGTCCCCCCTCATTTGTGGTTTCAGTTACCCATGGTAAACTGCAATCCTAAAATATTAAATGGAAAATTCCAGAAATAAACCATTCATAAGTTTTAAGTGGAATGCTGATCTGATAATGATGAAATCTCACATCATGCTCTCTGTCCAATGTACCCATGCTATATATATTGCTCCCTGCCACTCAATCACTTACTAGCCATCTTGGTTAACAAATTCACTGTTGTGGTATGGCAGTGCTGTGTTCAAGAACGCTTTATTTTTCTTAATTATGGGCCCAAAGTGCAAAAGTAGTGATGCTGGCAATTCGAATATGCCTAAGAGAAGCTGTAAAGTTCTTTCTTTAAGTGAAAATATATGTATGTCTAGAAAAAACAATATTGCCTTGGCCAGTGTTTTCCAGTGGTTAGAGTATTGGCCCACACACCAAAGGATCTCTCTAGGGTTCAAACCCCAGCCCTGGTCAGGGTGCATGGGGAAGCAACCAATCGAATGTGTTTCTCTCACATTGCTGTTTCTCTCTCTCTCTCTCTCTCTCTCTCTCTCTCTCTCTTCTCTCTCTCTCTCTCTTCCTCCCTCCCTCCCCCCCTTCCTTTTCTCCCACTCTCTCTTAAAAAAAAATCAATGGAAAACATCCTCAGGTGAGGATAAAAAGAAAAAAAAATTAAAAATACTATATATAGGGTTCAGTACTATCCTCAGTTTCGGGCATCCACTGAGGTTCTTAGACTATATCCCCTTAAGATAAGGGGTACTACTGTACATATAGAGACTTTAAGTGTCAAACTCAGTAGTAGAAAAATCATCTGCGATAGTTATGAAAAAGTTATACTGAATTAAATTCTCATGTATAGTAAAACAATTCGAGATTTATGAGAAGTACAGTAATGGGTGGAACATTTTAAATATATTTTTATTGATTTTTTACAGAGCGGAAGGGAGAGGGATACAAAGTTGGGTGGAACATTTTAAACATACAAAACAAGAATGTAAAAACTAAGAAAAAATGAACACTTTCAGTTGTTGGAGAACAGGAATGTAAGGATTATACTGAATCATAATCTCTTTCCTACCTGAAATTCTGACACTATTCCCATAGAAATAGCTATATGATGAGTAAAAAGCAATTTTTAGTTAAGAATAATTAACAATAGCACTTTATCTTTTTATAGTAAAAAAGGTATAAAGGCAATAATTTTATGGAAAAATAGCATGCTTTTATAATAAGTGAGAATTAAATTTACACATTAAAATCATGCTAATCTCTTTTAAAAAAATAATTATACCTACTTAAGACTCTTTCTTCCCAACTCCCACCACCCTTATCTACAGAGGGAATCCTAAGAAAATATAAACTTTAAAACAGAACAAAAGGGGTTAGACCCAAGTTGACAATACAAAAATATAGGTTCTAATAACTAGTATTTACAATGTAGCTGAAGCTACTAATTTCCTTTAACTTTTAAAGTACATTTATAAGCCCAAACAGAAAATTACTTTGCAAAAGAAATGTAGAAAATGCAGTTTAAAAGTCCTAGGTCAATGGAGGAACAACCCTTAGTGGTATTTTAAACTTTCAAAATACTCAAAGGTAAGTCACTAATTCAAAGCATCCTAAAAATAGAAAGTCAACTTTTTCTGGTGTTATTAATTTAAAGATTATATATTTAGTGCAAGAAAAAAATATGAAACAAGAGTAGAGTATTTCTCCATTTAAACATAATTAAAGCTTTTTTTACAATAAGGAGATGGATACTTAAACACATACACACATTAATTTTGGAACGACAGTTGAAAATAGACTGCCACAATGTTGGTTTCTCTCTCCCTGGAAATGCAGTTTCAAAATTAGCAAAGTAGCCAAATACAACTGGAATAAAACTCCTTACAACATGAACAGAAGCCTGGACATTGTCTACTTCCCAATTGTCACATGACCCTGTACTGATCAGGTATTTGAGACTCATGCTCTATGAACATATTTCCTGATTTTTTTTTTAATCCTTAAGTGAAAATCATGATCAGAGCTTCTGGAGATATAAAGTTAATTGAGTTCAGAGTGATTTTTACATCCTGTATCCAGGGCTTTCCCAGGACCCAAAAAGGAATGTAATGTTACTGGGCATCAATTTCTCTTTCTTATATGCATAGTATTAATATGGGAAGGAACAAGAATAATATTTTTTTAAACTCAAGAGAAAACATTGAAACAAAAATAATCTCAGAGGGTAGAGGGGAGAGAAAAATAATTGCTTAATATTAGGGTGGAAGCTAGATTAAGAGTTTCTTCTGAATACCATACTAATTATGTATGACTGTAAATTAGGTTGGTAGGCAAAAGAAACTGAAAAAGAAAAACTATCTCCCAGAATGTCAATTCTCCACCAAATATTTAAGGAAGAAATGGAACAAACGAGGCTAACTTTTTGGTTCTTATAGTATTAACATTAATATTATAATGTTTTACTTAAAAATAAACTAAAAAACAAACAAAAACAAAACACCCCAAAAACAGAAAGCTTCTAAACAGGCTCACCTATTTTAAATTTAGAAATTCTATAACTATTGCTAATCCTGGCTTTACAAGTGAAATAGACAAAGAGACTGGGTAAAGGACTTGAAACAATTCAATTTCAGAGGAATACAAAATCCAGTAAGGTTTATTTTAATGGCAATTTGAAGCAGAAAATAGGAAGCATGGGAACATAGGTGAATTTCATAAAACAAGGGGATTATGACAAAAAATGCTAAGTTCTCAGCTAAATTAATATCAAGATGACAAGGACATAAAATGCACTTTTGCAATTCTAAAGGAGTAAACAAACAATTTTATGATTGGAGAAAAACGGTACAAAGTAAGCATAGTCTCAGAAAATGCTTTAAAAACAAAACAATGTAACCTGATTCCTTCCTTCTCTTCCCCATTACTCATAGAATATATGTTTCCAGTTGTTATAATAGGATCCTAATTAATCCTAATCAGGAAAGCAAGGACCAGGGAATTTTAAAAAGTCAGTCTTCTGTAGCCTGTATCCTAGCATAATTTTTCTGGCCTATTATCCAACTACAACTAAATCAAGTTTGCTCTCAGGTTTACTACATTCAGGGATTCAAGCACCCGCCACAATGTTCCTTTCTTATCTGTTTACTAACAATCAATTCCTTTAATATCCAGCATATACAGTGAGTGATATCAGAAGAGGTGAGTGGATGCCTAAAGGAGGGAGTTCATTCAATGAGAGAAAAAGAGTAAAGGAAGGGAACACAAGAAACATAAAAACACACACAATTACCTTATGGTTTTGCTTAACAGGCATGTTTTGTCCACCTTCAAATATATCCAGACAAGTATTAACAGCAATAGCCAGAACTGCAGAAGCACATACCTTAGTGGGACTTACATTTACTAAAAAGTATGATGTAATCCACCCCAGTTTGCCTGGTTCATAAAAATGTGTTTTAACACAGTGGGCCTCATTATAAAAGGAAAGTCTATCCCAAATACTGCTTAGTCAATGCATTATTATAATTACACAACTTAACTAAGATCATCAATAAGAGATAAAAAAAAACAATACAATTTTAATTGTAACCTGATTGTAAGATGCTCCCTCTACAGATGCACAGTACAAAAACAGTTAATAAATACCATACCCAGTTACAATGCATTTTTCAAAGTATTTATTATACCATATGGTCATACTGTCCCATCTTATACCATATGGTCATAGAAAGTAGTATCAGGGGAATATAAGTGGTCAGAAGTAAATGTTTAATACCAAAAGTATAAAGTATAAGCATCTGTCACTTATCAAAATATTCTATTTTGAGCATCTACAAATATTTACAAATATAGAACATGAAATTTGTTCAATTGCCAACATAATTTTATGTTTAAGATGTTGGATAACAAGAGTTAAAAAAGTAGAAACAATCTAATGTCAAAAAATATGTAGAGTTTAAAAATTGCAGTATATCTAATGACAGGTAAAATATTTTGCTATATAGTTAAGTTAAAAATATTACAAAACCACATACATTGTTACTGTATTATCTAAAATAATAAAAGTGTAATATGCTAATTAGACCAGACAGCCAAACGACCTTCCACAGCTGCCAGCTGCCACAGTGGCTGCAAGAGCCCAGGGCAGTCTTCATGCTGTGAGAGCTGAGCCCCTTGCACGAATTTTGTGCACTGGATCCTTAGTAAAAGCATAAGAACAGTATGTGGATATACGTACATCAAAATGTTTATATAATTATCTTAGTGGCAAACAGATGATTTTGTTTACTTTTTGTACTTAGAGCTTTCTAATTTTTCAATAATGAATGTGCTTTCTCTCCATAATTAGAAATGTTTTAGTGCAGCTGAAATTTCTGTGAGAAACATTTTTTAAAAAACATATTTCACTGTCAGGTAAGGTAAATCTTTAGAATAAAGCATGTCATTCTACACAAGCACAATTTTCATTTATTTCCATGCACGTGGCAATTAGGAGATATCTCTTTAAGTGAATATAAAGAAGACAGTTCAAAAGACCATAGTACATTTCAGCTTCTGCTGAATACCAACTTCAAATTTAAAATTATTGCTTGGAAAAATTTATTCTACCACCATGACATTGAAATTTATATTTAAAAAAGACCCATTTTTAATAACTTATACCTTCCCACCTCTTCCCCCTCTCCCTCCTGTCAAATACATTTATTATCAGCTCCTATAAAAAAGTATAAAGGGAAAACTTCTATTCATCACTAAACATTAAAACCTGGGTGAAGGAGGCAGAGGGAAACACTTTTAACTCATTAAAATTATTCTACTTATTTATGCATTCATTGGTTGTTTCTTGTATATGCCCTGACCGGGGATCAAACCCAAACATTGTTGGCACATCTGAATGATGCTCTAACCAACTGAGCTACCTGGTCAGGGTCACAAATTAAAATTTGTTCAAGTATCCTTAAGATTTCAGGAGATATGAATATGCTTTCCAATTATTGGCAATTTAAACTTAAATCCAACTGGCCTTACAGGTACTCCAGCATTGATTCAGGAGAACTGCCTAGGAAGTGTGCAAATGCAGAAACTCATGCCCTAGCTTTCACCTAATCAGAATCTTCAGAGAGAGAGTTCAAACAATCTGGCCCTTTCAAATAAGATAACAGAGATTCTACTTTACAAACGCCTTCTCTATATCATTGCACACTGCTCTAATAACTCTGAAACAAAATTCTCAGTAAACAATATTATAATCAGAAAATTACAATTTCATGAGCCATACACACTAATTTATCTATTCTTCTAGATACAATTTAACAAAACCATAGTCATCTATAGAGTAAAGCAAGCCTAGAGGCACCTGTGCCTGATAAGACAAAGGCATATCCGATTCATGGAAAAAATAGACAGCAGATGTGACCCCTAGTATTTATCCATTAAAAACAATGTATCCTAAAAATAAATTTCCATGTCAACGGAACAAAGCTGTTTATAAATAAGAAGGAATGTGGAGGTGTGGGGAAGACAAGAGGAAGCTTCAGCAAGTTAAGTACCAAAAGCCAGGAAACAAGGCAAAATGAATGACAACTGAGGACAAGGAAAATAGAATAAACTAGCAAATGGAAGAAGGGAAGAAGAGTACTATCCTTAGAATCCAAGAGGAACCCAAGCTGAGCAAAAATGCAAACTGTAAAGCGGAAAACAGTATAATTTTGTTAAGATAGAAGAAAATTCAGAGTAGATCAAAAGATGGTACAGAACATTATCATGTGCACAGATGGAGGTGGTCTAAGAGGATGAAAAACAAATATTGTGAACAAACTGATACAAATTAGAGCAAGCACAGCAAATGAATTTACAAAGTAAAGATGATGAAGCAGGAAAAAAGAATTGCATAGACAGAAGAAGAAAGAATGAAATGTTATAAGAATTGAGAAACAAGATGTAACCAGCAGGAAGGAAAGAGAACTTTGAGCACAGTCAACAGCGTAAGTCATGCTACATGCTATCTAATCAAGAATTGTAAAGTGCAGTTGTTATATCATATATTATCTCATTATTTGTAAAATATAATGAAGTGTGTTATTTTATGTAATAAAATGCCAAATATGAAATACGATAAATTTTATGTAATAAAAAACACAATGTAAATAAACTCATTTGACAAGGTGATAAGAAGCTGAATAATGAAAAAAAAAAGTAAAAAGAAACAGGCTGAGAGAAGCTGAGAGAAGCAACGGCTAGAAAGTACAAAGTGAAAGAAAAAAACTGGGACAGAAGGAAGGACAACAGAAGGAAGGCAAGCCTATTAAAATCAAAAACAAAACAACAACAACACGGTAGGAATCAACAGAGAGGTGTGAATGGACAATGGAAGAACCACCAAAAGTGCCGGCAGTGCAAGTGAAACCTGATGGAATCTTGACAGCTTCAGGATTCAGAAAGTAGTTCCAAAGCGTTCAGAAGGATTTGTGAAGCTACCAATAGATAACAACGTCGGGGAGCTGTGGAATGAAGTCAAGGGCCTCAAGAGGACAAGGGGAAAGAGAAGAGCAAGAAGTGGCCTTAAGCGGGAGCTGAGGTCAGAAGGCAGGCGGCCGGCAGATGGGGACGGGATGCGGGAGCACCGAGCCCCATTGGGAACGCAGGGTCCTGAGCCCGGGATGGAAGGGGAGTGGAAAGTGGGGTTGAGGTTTGAAAAAGTACAGAGTAAAGCAAAACCAGCCGCTGGGTAAAACAGGTGAAGAGAACCCCCCCCCCCCCCCCAAAGTAGAGAAGTAGAAGGAAGCACAGCGGCCTGAAAAGGGGGGGCAGTCAGGGAGACCAGAGAGGGAAGGATGCGCCCATCATCCCCATGACCATGTCATCATCACAGACACCACAGTAACTGGGGCTGGACGCCCTGGACGCCCGGCCCGGCTCCTGGCCCACATCTTCCACCGGGATCCTCCCCCCACCCCCACCCCGAAATAACGAAACCATCTCAGAGATGCAAGCCTGGCTACCTCCAGCCAGCCGTGACCCAGGACCAACCCTGAGACTCGCCCCCTTCTGATCGCCTCCAGCTCCGCCACCGCTTCACGAACCCCCCCAGCGGGGTGCGGGCCAGGGAACCCCCCCTGGGCCATTGTGTGTGTTTACGTAGCGAGGAGCTGAATGACGGAGAGGGACCGGGGCAGGGGGGGACCCCCACGTCCCATCCGCAGAGCACCTAGGAGAGGGTGGCCGAGGGCACCAGAGCCCCCAGCACCACCGCTTCCCTCCAAATAAACACCCGCCGGCCAAGCCGAGACGGGAAGGGTGCGGGGGGCGCCGGCACTCACCTCCTCGGGGATGGCGGGGTCCGCAGCCGAAGAGGCCGCGGCGCCGGCCTCGGGCTCCATGTCCCCGTTGAACAGAGCTTGGCCCTGCTCCGCGCCTCCGTCGCCGCTCAGCGCCGCCATCTTATAACCGAGAGCCGGGGCTCGAGCGACCGCTGCTGGGCGGGGAGGGGGAAGGGAGGCGGAGGGCCGGGGGGTGGGGGGGAGGCGGAGGCGGGGGGCGGCGGGGGCGACGGCCGAGCGGCGCTGGCGGCGGCGGGAGGGCGCGGGGCCACCTCAGGAACCGGCCCGCGGCCCCCAACGCGGCCGAGCCTGAGGGGGTTGGGGGAAGGACGCTAGGCGGGGGGCGGGGGCAGGGGGCGGAGACCACTAGAAGTCGCCGCGGCAGTGGCGTCACCCTCACGTCACGGTCGTTACGTCATCCTGGGTACGTGACGTAATTGGAGGAGCGCCCTCGCGCCCTCGCCCGGGGAGGCTTCCTTCGCGTCCTGGCCGACGCGGCGCTCGGAGGTTCCTTTCCTTCCGCCGTTTCCATGACTGCGGGCTCCTATTCGATCCTCTCCTCGGTCCCGAGCCCGTTCCGTCACGTAGGGCTCCCTCGCGGAGTTCGAGGAGAAGTTGAAATCCTAGAGGGAGGCGGACGGGGAAGCCCATCCTACTGTTATTTCCTGTGCAGCGAACGTTTCTGGCACCAAAATAAGACGTGAAACCCCGAGGCTGAAACAGCCGAGGAGAATCTGATGGAAACATACTGAGGAACCTAGCAAAATGAGGCGTGTGTCCCCTTCAGGAACGAATCCGGCCTGTTAAAGTGAATCCAAATGGAAGTCGGGAAGGTGTCTGGCTTGTTGTTTCCGTCGTGGGGGAATAAAATGTTTCCTTTTAGAATATTTTTCGTTTTCCAGGTTCACTCATTTAACCAATGTCGGTGATGGAGCGCTTTCCAAGGGCTCGGGCTTGCACAAGGCACAGAATATTCTAGACATCTGAAACATCAAAACTTTGATCGTGTTTGTTTTGAAGAAAACCATTCGAAATATGCTAAATACCGCTGTGCTTTTTAGAACAGAACATTCCAAGGCTTTCTCTGGGCAAAATATGCATGAAAACTATTAAGGAAGGAGAAGTAAATTCTTGAGAGACGCCCAATGACAGAATGGAATTAAGGAAACCCAGCTCGTTATTAAAAATACATATATTTTAAAGGAAAGGGGGACTATTCAGGGAGGAAAAAAACAATTTAAGGAAGGGAGAAATAGTAGTGACAAATATGGTGGAAGTTACTGTGGCTCCTGATGGTGGAAGTTAATCGCTAAGGAACCTAAACGTCAAGCAAGACATGAGAATCCCCGAGTGGCTCCGCACTTTTGTGCTTCCCATGAATGGGGGAGCCACCAGCGACCTCATTGTATTCAGAAGGATTCAAGAGAGAGAAAGCTGTCCTACTGACCTCTGAAGCAGGAGGTCTGCAATTGATAGAGTCAACATGAGCCTGGGAGCTGACCCTTACTCCCAAGGTAAAGTTTGCCAGGCTGCTTGGTTAATCAGAATACCAATATCCCCCGACATTGAAATATACAAAATACAACCTATTGCATGAGCATAGTATGCTTTATTAGTATCATACTTTCTTCTCCAAGTTGCCTAGAGGAACTAAAGTTAAATCAAAAGGTGGCTTGGAATAGTAGAATAAATGAAGGTGATCGTAAGGGATAATGTCATCAAGCTGTAGTCTGAAGTACCCTCTTTATTATAAGGATGTACTTCTAAGCAGACTAAAATAGCACAGTCAGCCAGTTTGATTTCATCTGACATAAAACTGGCAGGTTTTTAAATTCTCTAACAGACTTATTTCATTTATAAAAATCAGCCTCTGAAAATATTACATCATTAAAACATTGTCTCAAAAGATTAAAAGTTCTAAGATTATTTTTTTCTTTTACTCCATTTTAAATTATAGTCTTCCTTACTAGACACAATCTATAAATCTTATTTTACATGGTTATTTCTTCACAGAATGACTGAGATCACCCATTTAATATTGTTTCTTGTTAGCTTCCATATATTCAACACTTTCTAAACTTGTCTTCAAATTTTGGATATATTTCATTTGATTTTCGTAGGCCATTCTAATGCCCCACAGTATCCAGATGGGAAAATATAAAGGAAGCATAAACTTTGGAGTCCAAAGATCAGGATTTTAGTGTCAGCATGCCACATTTTGGCTATATAACTTCAAGCAGGTAAACTCAATTATTTTTGTTGTTTTATTCATTTATTTTTAAAATTTATCTTTATTATTGAAAGTATTACAGATGTTCCCTTTTATTCCCTATTGACCCCTTCTAGCCCTCACCCGCCCCCAGTCCCATGCCTTCACCATACTATTGTCTGTGTCCATGGGTTATGCATATAAGTTCTTTGGTTAATGTCTTCCTACCCACCCACCTACCGCTGCCTTCCCTCTGAGATTCGGCAGTCTGTTCCTTGAGTTCATGTCTCTAGATCTATTTTATTCATCAGTTTACTTTGTTCTTTATATTCTATATATGAGTCAGATCATGTGATACTTTCTCTGGCTGACTTCTTTTGCTTAGCATTATACTCTCCAAGTATTGTTTTAATCTATAAAATGAGAGTGATAGTAATGCCAGGCCAACCTACCTGCCTATCATTATGAGGATAAAATATTAGTTTTGCCCTTTATGAAATATAAAGTTACCCTCTCAGTCAGAATTCAGACAAGGATTTTCTCTGCTCCATGACATCTGGGAGCTCATGTGGAGTGGTGAGCCTGGGGGATGTTTCAAAGGGTTGGGATGACAATCATCTGGAGGCATTTTTCTCTCACATGTTTGGTGGTTGAAACTGGGACTTCCCCCCGGGGCAGTCAGCCAGAATACCTAAGCATACTCTCTTCATGTGGCATGTTTGCCTCAGGGTAGTCAGACTTCTTGCAAGGTAGCCAACAGCTCCAAATGCTAGTGTTCCTGTAAGCAAGGTGAAAGCTGTAATGCATTATATGACCTAGCTTCCAAAGTCACACAGCATCACTTCTGCATTTTATTGGATACAGGTAAGTTACAAAGTCCAGCCCAAATCAAAAAAGAGAGGGTTTAAATCCTATCTCAATGGAAGAGGTGTCAAAGAATTTACTCATATGTTTAATTTACAGACAGATCGTGTTTACAGTAATGAACTGGCTACTCTGTAGAAATGGCTGCTTATGTCACCTTCTCCAGAAGGGATTCTGTATTCAAATTCTCCCTCTTTTATTACTGGAAATCACCAAGACATCCCAGTATGCTAATGAAGAAGCCCTTACCTTCTTTCATTAGCTTCTGAAACCCCACTGCATGCAGAAATAAATGCAGGTCCTTCACCATTGGACATACCCTAACTGTCTCCTCTTTGGTACTTCCACGAAATCACAATGCTGCCACAGGCACGGTTGAGGTGCTGCAACCCTCTACACAAAGCAGTAGCACTGTTGTTCTTGGTGCCAAGCACTGTTCTCTTCTGAGCAGAATGAGAAAGCACACTTCCCTTTGTGTTGTATGTCATATGGGCACCGACACAGTATTAACTTGCATTCTAAAGTCTTAACATGCATTTTAGTCAACATTCTTTTCGGTTTTGCTCACAATCCCTTTTGCCCCAAGGCATTCATGTATTCACAGGAAGCTGGAAAACAAATCTAGGTGAGAAGCACTGTTTAAAACATTGCTTCAGCTGATGACTGAGATACTAAGAAGTCTTGCTGATATGTCTGACCCTCTCTTCCCTGGAGATGAGTTTATTGGCAGGCATTTCTATCTTTAACCCTGCATTCTAATAGACACTGAATAGTTCTACCCGTCAGCCAGACCTACCCAGCTCCAACCACATTCAATGATGTATAGCTAATAACAGCTTAATATTTTATGTGTGAATCAAGGTCATCACTTCAAATACCACATCCTGTATTATTTAATAGATGGCTACTCTCAGAAGCTATTTAGGTGTGAATAGAAAATTGAATCATGAAGTTGATTAGCACAACCTTCCTACTGAGAGGCACTAGGAATCTCCTCTGTGGAATTCCAGACTCCATCTTAATTCTTTAGTAATGGGGACTTCACTAATACTGTATATTGAAGCATAATTATCTTTTCTGAAGTTAAATTGAAATCTTCTTATGATATCCATATTCTGGTCTGAGTTTTGCCTTCTAGAGGAACACAGGATGAGCTTTCAAACATTTGAAGGAAGTTCTGTTTCCTTTAGTTCTCTCTTCAAAGCATTTTCTCTTTATTTTTGTGTACTCTTTTCAATGTTCCTCTTAAAATGTGGACCCATAAATTGAACACTATTCCAGTCTGGTCCAACCAACAGAGAATAGAATCTCTTATTGCTATAACCTAGCAACTGTGCTTTTGTTAATATAATAAAAAACCATATAAGCAACTCCACCTGATTAATGGTACATATGAAACCTGCAGTCAACAAAAACCATTGTGGTTTTTAAAAATAAAATCCTTTTACACCAAGTCTAGATTTTTAGTCTTTTTAGCATTGTTCTCATCTTTTCTGCTGATCTCACATTTCCCATACTTTTTAATTCTTAAAGGAAGACTTTGCTTTTAGGTTCATGAAATGTGTTAGATATATTTCTAACATTTTCCAAAAGATATTTATATCAGTATGTGATTTCATTTTATAACATCTTGCTTATACTACCCTGGGATGTGTTAAGATACAGAATTCTTTGAAATATTCTTTGTGAATTTAGTAATTTGAGATGTGAAAATTTTAAAAGTTTGGTTATATTGTAAGGTATAGTAGACTACATACAGTATGCTACCTTCTTGTATGATGAAACTAGTGGAAACTGGTACCTGATAAAGGATGGGTAAGAATGGGGTGGAGGATATAAGGTGGGAGGGAGACCTTTCTCAGTATATCTTTTAATATAGTTTACTCTAGGAGACATGTCATAAGTGAAAAAAGTAAAATCTAATAAAATGAACTTAATTGTATACCAAATTGATAACATAACTATACAGAGAAAATAATTCAAGTAGCTTTTGTATGTAGTTTTCTGACTACAGAATATCGTAAATTTACTGTGTCAAATTAGCTAAACTGGAATTGTTTCCCCAAATCCTCTTCCATTATGGAAGACCTGCTTACCCAGTTCTTAAATATATCCCCAGAGAGGGTCCTGAGCAAAGTCTCTTCACCACAGCTGTAAGAATGTGCTTGTGAGGGTAATTCTTAGAACAACAACTCTCCTCTGTAAGCCAGAAATGACAATAACTATTACCATTTTTATGGGATACACACTTATGGGCATGGCTTCTCCTGCAGGACCCCTATCACTGGAGTTGTGATGACAGCCTGAGGTAGTGAGAGTCTGACTTGTAGTGCAGTCTCTTGTATTCTGGCTCTGCTACACAGGTTGCACTCTATCTCTGCTTACCCCGTGTCACCACTACCTTTTCTTCCTGACTATCTGCCTTGAGGATTTTAGATTCCAGCAGAAGACACCTGGCTTCCCATAGCCTGTTTTAAAAGCTCCATATTGCCTGATTGGTGTGGTTTAGTGGCTGAGCATTGACCCATGAATCAAGAGGTCACTGGTTTGATTCCTGGTCAAGGCCGATGCCTAGGTTGCAGGCTCGATCCCCAGTAGGGGGCACACAGGAAGCAGCCGGTTGCTGTTTCTTTCTTATTGATGTTTCCATCTATCCCTCTCGCTTCCTTTCTCTCTAAAATCAATAAAAACATACATTTTTTAAAAGGATAATAATTTGTAAAGCTCCACATTGCACAAGATCAAATCCTTATAATACATTTCTTACTATTTACATTTCCTATCCTGTTTCCCTGAAAATAAGACAGTATCTTATATTAATTTTTGCTCCCAAAGATCGAGCTAGGTCTTATTTTCAGGGGATGTCTTATTTTTCCACGAAGAAGAATATGGTACACATTTATTGTTGAACAACAACAACAAAAAAGGAAATTTATTACCTGCATATGGTATGGTAGTAGTTGTCATCACAAACCAGCATAACCAGACAAACTGTGAATCCTACGGTATCAAGAATTTCTTGTTAATACCATTATTTCCATGTACAACAATCTATGATACATTTACTGATACTGATATTTACCGGTATGAACACAAAGTAAGATTTATTCAATGACAGTCATGTCATCATCCTCTGGAACCTGAATTTCCTGGTGAATTTCTTGTGACTCCATTTCCTTCAGAATCAGTGAACCAAATCTCTCATGTTTAGCAATAGCACTGTCCTTAAATGAGTACTTCTTGTCAAGGTAGCCGGCTTGTAATGCATTTGCAATGCAACTGTCAGTGATTTTCTCTCATGAATTCTTCACCCAAGTCACAACCTCTTGCAGTTTAGGTTTCACAAAGTTTCCACACTGATTTCTTTCCATTCTATTTTCAGTGTAGTCATTAATTTCCATGCGCAAATTGTCCTGGAATGGCTTGTTTATTGCAATATCAAGAGTCTAGAGATAGGCCGTCATTCCTGCAGGAATCATTATTTGATCTGTTTTTCTTTCGTGAAGAAATTGCTTCATGTCTTTAGCATGGTGAGTGCTGGCTGCATCCCAGACTAGCAGACCTCTTTGTTTTGTTTTCTTTTCTTTTTTTTATAATTTTTTTTATTCTTTAAAGTATTACAAATAGTAGTATATATGTTTCCTTTTCCCCCCTCCCATTGACCTCCCCTCAGTCTCCCCTCCCCCCCAGCACATGCGCTCACCTGCCCCCCCCAAGTGTCTTGTGTACATTGATTATGCTTATATGCATGAATACAAGTTCTTCTGTTGATCTTTTACAGCCCCCGCCCCCCACCCTCCCTTGTCTTCCCACTGTAGTTTGACAGTCTGATCAATGCTTCTTTAGCAGACCTCTTTGGCTCCCTCACATAACAAGCAGCAGCATTAAATTGACCCACTTCCTTATAACTGCTTGTGTGGCCCAGGCTTTTTCAGTTTCAAGAATAAAAATATTATCGGGGAGGTCTTATTTTCGGGGTGATGCTTTATATTACAGCGAGAGGCAAAACTGGAAGTAGGTCTTATTTTCGGAGGGATATCTTACTTTTGGGGAAACAGGGTAGTGCTTTTGCTTCTGATTAAGTACTGACCAGAATATATTCTAAGAACAAAATAAACTACAAACAAATCTTTAACTTTATTTAGAAGGTTTTTTATTGGTAATAATATTGGTTTTATAATTATGAAACAATTTTTAATTATTGTGGGATAGAGAAAATGAGTATGTATATTGATGTTGGGAATCAGGGTTTTTATGTGGAAAAAGTAAGAAACACATATGGAACACAAAAATTGAAGAAGAAACCTATGATATTGGGTTTGAATTGGAAGTAGGAGCAATAATGTGGGATTTAGGTGAAAAATAAATATATATACACATACATGGATATACATAATTTTAAAAAGTATATGCTAGTTAGTATATAGAAATACATATAAGTATATATTTATATATACTACATAAGTATAAATATATGAACCAAACAAGTATGTATAGTACACTTATATAGTACACTTATATTATACGTAGATGTAGATTTAGGCTTAGCTCTGCCCAGTAAAAGAGGTGCCTAGGATAACAATAAGTATGCCTGATGTCCGGATTTTGATTTTGAAAATGGCATTCTTCACTAAAAGTAACGAGGGCTCCTCTGAGAAATGGCTGATTTCAGATCTGGGACAGGAAAGGTATAAATTGAGCTTGTACTGGATGCCCCTTGGTGTACTCAAGAGCAAGGACATGATAGAATTAGAATAGCATCATTTTGCAACCACTAATAATTATTCCACATTAGGACCATTAATTGTTGCTAAAATGATTATTGAGTAAAAGACCGTTGGTGCACAGGACAGTCATATGCTTTCTATACATATTTATTAATTATAAATGGGGAAGTATACATTTACAATGGAGAGATCTGGCAGTCACTAAATTAATCAAACTATTACACTTAGCATCACCAATAGAGTGACAATTAATGTTATGTAAGTCCTGATGGTAGTGCATCATCTACTAGTATGTAGTATTTAGGCCAAAAAATGTTAAATTTGAATGTAACTGTAACGAAACAATCAAATCTAGAATGTGGGACATTTTATAATACAACCAACTCTAACTCAAAAAAACAAAACATCAGTCAAGGGCAGAAGCTCAAGGGGGCTACTCTTCACTAAAAATAAAGAGACCTAACAACCAAATTCAGTTACACTGAATCCTGGATAAGAAAATAAGGTATAAGAGACATTTTTGGGACAGTTGAAGAAATTTAAGCATGAACTGAATATTAACTGATAATGATGAATTAATTAATGTTAATTAATTTAATATCTGTTTTTGTAAGATGAATGGTGAAGTGTTTAGGACTGAAATATTATCAGGTTTGCAACTTTAAATAGTCAGAAATAATAGAGATAGAAAAAAGAAAAGGTGACAAAATATTAATTTGGGAAATCTGGATGAAGGATTTATCTAGAGTAGTGTGCTTGTAATACTGTTCTTTTATCTTTTCTGTACATTTGAGATTTTTAAAAAGATGTTGAAGGAAATTTCTTTTATTATATAAAAACTGGAAGCCTTGTGCATGGATTCATGCACTGGTGGGGTCCCTCAGCCTGGCCTGTGGAGATCAGCCCAAAACCAGATCTCCAAGATCCCTCGAAGGATCTTGGATTGTGAGAGGGTGGTTCTCAGGTGTACATACCCAGGAATCGGGCTTCCTCCTCTCTGGTTCCAGGTGTGTCATCCAAGAACTAAGAACTGCAGCTGCCAAGCCACAATACTCGGCAATTCCTGTGTTGAGCATCTGCCCCCTAGTGGTCATTGTGTGTCATAGCTACTGGTTGGATGGTCACTTAGGCTTTTATATAGAGAGACTAGAGGCCCGGTGTACAAAATTTGTGCACAGGGGGGTGTCCCTCATCCTTCACACCGGCCTTTAGCCAGAGGTTCCTCTCCTCTCCCACATCTCTGGGGAGATGCTTGTCCTGGGGCCTCCTCAGGACCCTGGCGCACGAAGCCCTGTCGGGTACTTGAGGGCTTGGGCTTTCAGATTTGGCTTCCCCGCTGGCATGGTGCGCTTTTGCTGCCCCGGGTCTGTTCTCTCCCTCCAGGCGGTAGGAGAGGGTGGGTGCCTGGCTGGCCGAGGGAGCAGACGGCCCACTTTCTCCCGCCGTACACAGCCCATCTTCTCCTGCAGCAGAACCACCCTCTCCCGCTGCAGGCACGCCCTCTCCCGAACTCTGGCCAGGGGCACTGACAGCCCCCCCCTCTTCCGCTGCACACGGCCCGCCCTCTCCCGCCATACTGGCTAGGGGTGCTGAGGGCCACTCTCTCCTGCTGTGCTGGCCAGGGATGGTGAAGGCTGCCCTCTCCCGCCACAGGCCCGCCCTCTCCCACTGCGCTGGCCAGGGGCACAGACGGCCTGCTCTCTCCTGCTGCACATGGCTCATTCTCTCCCGCCCCATGGCAGGAGAGGGTGGACAGTGGAGCCTGTTGGAGGCGCAAACAACCCGCCCTCTTCCACCGCACGAATTTTGTGCACCGAGCCTCTAGTAAATAATAAGAGCCCATGAGCCCTGGCTCTTGTTGCTCAGTAGTTAGAGTGTTGGCCTGCACACTGAAGGGTCTTGGGTGCGATTCAAAGGTATGTACCTGGATTGCAGGTTCTCTCCCTGCACCCAGTTGTGTGTGCAGGAGGCAACCTGTGGAGGTGTCTCTCTCACATCAATGTTTCTCTTTTCCTCCTCCTCCATCCCTCCCTTCCCTGGAAAAGTAATGTCCTGGGGTGATGATTAACAACAACAAAAAACACCCATGAGACAAGATTTTTGCTGAGTCTTGCTGGATTTTTAATAAGACCCTGTAATGTATCTCTGTGAAACAATTAGAAAACTTCTCATATATTAAATTCTTAGTATTATTTAAATATGTATTTTTTATTTTTTATTATAAACATTTGCAGCAAAACCTCCTTGGCACCTTCTTGTTCTTAAGATATTTTTATGATGTTTCACTTTTTACATCTTCATTTTTATTCAAGGAATAATTATTGCATACTCATTGAATGCCAGACACTGTGCTAGGCTTTTACGGAATCTGAACAATGACAGTCTTTGTTTGTTTGAACACCATTGCTCTGGGAGAGCCTTGTATACAGTAGACTATTAAAGAACAAATCTTTAATGGTAACCCAATTTAACAGACATCAGAACTTCAACTACTTTTTTAGTGTGTGTGTGTGTTTAATGTAGCTAATGTCTATTTTCAAATCTGTGTTTTGCTTTTGTCTTTGATTCTTAGGTATGGAAGCATTTCTGTGACCTTGCTTCCTACTTCACAGAGAAAATAGAGGCTTTACGATGTGAACTCTATTACTTCCAGCTCTCCCAAGTACAAATTTCTGCGCGTTTTTATTCATACTTATTCTCCTTCTCTATCTCGCAGTATGAAGTGTCACTCCTGTTTTTTTTTGTTTGTTTTGTTTTGTTTTGCATTTGATGCTGTTGGCTAGTTCCTTTTTCTCAAAAATCTGTTACCTTAGATTTCATGACTCCCCACGCTGCTAATTTTTCTCACAAAAGGTCAATTTTTTTCCTGCTTTCCGGTTTGGGGTCAGTTGTCACCATTTGCAGTTTAACTATTGATATAACCCCAAGTTCTATTCTTTGCCCATTTATTTTCTCACAGAACTTCTACCCTCTTACCCATTCCTTTGGTTTTATTTACAATGAAGATTTCTAAATCTGGGTCACATGTAGATATTCACCTGGCCTATACCTTCAGTTTCCAACTACCTCCTGGATGTCTGCATCTGAGTATGTCATGGCACTGCAAATTCCACAAGTCCTAAACTGATCTCTTCAGTCTCACAGTGTATGTATTTAGTTCTATGAGATTTTATTACCTGTGCAAGCTTGTGTAACTACCACTAGAGTGAAGATATAGAACAGTTCCAGCACGACAGGATCCCTTTTTCTGGCCTTTAAAAATTTTTTTGATAAATCTTTATTGTTCAGATTATTATAGTTGTTCCTCTTACCCCCCCCCCCCAATAGCTCCCCTCCACCCGGTATCTACCCCACCCTCTCCCCTTACCTTCCCCCCCACACTGTCCTCACCCATAGGTGTACAATTTTTGTCCAATCTCTTCCTGCACCTCCCACACCCCTTTCCCCCAAGAATTGTTAGTCCACTCCCTTTCTATGTCCCTGATTCTATTATATTCACCAGTTTATTCTGTTAATCAGATTTTTAATTCACTTGATTTTTAGATTCACTTGTTGATAGACATGTATTTTTTGTTCATAATTTTTATCTTTATTTGAGGTGGAAACTCTTGGTGCACCCGTTCATGGGCTGCACTGTCTTGTTGTAGTTAAGCCTAGATTATTGTTGGTATTACTGGGAAGGGTTGACCTCCAGGCTAATTGGCTGTGAGGATCAGCTGTGTCTATGCTGGGAGAGCTTCTGTGCTCAGCTTGGATGGGGCAGAGTCTCAGGGCTGAGTAGTCAGCCTTGGTTTCCCATCAGCCCTGCCCTAAGCAGCACCTGGGTCTCCGTGTCCCACTGCAATGGCTGCACGCACCTCTGAGAGAAAGCAGCCCTCAAGTTTTGCCCACTGCCAGACAGTCCAGTTTCTCCCTGAATGAGTCTGGCTACCCAAAATCTCACCCAGAACTGGAGTATAGTGCAGTCAGAAGGTTTTGTTTTCCTCCCAAATGAGAAAGCCAGCCACGCGCTCAGCTGCACGCCCTCTCCTCAAGCTTGCACGCCTCTGCAGCTCCCCTGATTCTCAGTGTGCTTCCTCCTGACGGTCCAGTTTTACCCTGTATGAGTCTTGGTTCCTCCTCCCTGTTCGAGAAAACCAGCCACATATTCAGCCACCCACCCTTTTCGTGCACGCGCGTCTCTGAACCTCTGCCCTCCTCACCTCATCTGAATCTCAGTGTCCTTTTATCTAATTGTAGAATTTCCACACAGCCAGCTTTCTAGTGGTTCTAGATGATGAATTTCCTTCTAGTTGTAGAATTTCCACTCAGCCAGCTTTCTGGTGGTTCTAGATGATGTCTGTTTTGTCTTTTAGTTGTAGTTTTGAAATTGTGCAAGGCAGCAGTATAGGTGTTTATCTTTGCCGCCATCTTGGTTCCTCCTCCTTCTGGCCTTTTATAACCATGGCCACCTTTTTCCATGTCCTGCTGCTTCCATTGCACCCTCACTCAGTCCCTAACATCTGGCAACTTGTCAACTTTTGGCAATTCTCTGTAATTTTGCTATATAGCCCAGTCAGCATGGCTCAATGGTTGATCAGTAACCTATGAACCAGAAGGTCATGATTTGATTCCCAGTCATGGTACATACCCGGTTGTGGGGCTCGATCCCCAGTGTGGGGCATGCAGGAAGCAACCAATCAATGATTCTCTCTCATCATTGATATTTCTATCTCTCCCTCCCTTTCCCTTCTTCTCTGAAATCAATAAAAATATATTTTAAAAATGAAAATGTTATATAAATATATTATGACTAGAGGCTCATTGCACAGAATTTGTGCACTGCAGCGGTGGGGGATTCCTCAGCCCGGCCTGCACCCTCTCACAGTCCAGGACCCCTAGCTCCTATCACTCACCTGTAGCAGAGGCGAGAGAAGCTCCTGCCACCACTGCTGCTCTTGCCAGTGGTGAGCCCGGCTTCTGGCAGAGCGATACTCCCTCTGTAGGAGTGCACTGATCACCAGGGGGCAGCTACTTCATTGAGCGTCTGCTCCCTAGTGGTCAATGTGCACCATAGCAAGCAGTTGTTCCGCCATTTTGTCGGTTTGCATATTAGGGTTTTATTAGATAGGATGCCTTTTAGAATTAATTTTTAAAATTTTGAATCATTTTTAATTTTTCAGTTACAGTTAACATACAATATGATATTAATTTCAGGTGCACAACATAGTGATTAGACATTTATAAAACTTAAAAAGTGATCACCCCAGCATGTCTAGTACCTATCTGACACCATATATAGTTATTAGAATATTATTGACTATATTCTCTTTGCCGTACTTTACATCCCCATGACTATTCTGTAACAAACTTCTTAATCCCTTCACCTTTTTTCACCAATCCTCTCAATCTCCTCGTGCCCCCCTCCTCCCCGTCCCTGCCGCCAATCTGGCAACCATAGCCATTCTCTGTATCTATGATTCTGTTTCTATGATTCTTGCTTGCTTATTTTGTGTGTGTGTGTTTTTAAATTCAATTGTTGATAGGTATGTGTTTATTGACATTTTATTGTTCATATTTTAAATCCCCCCTTCTTTTTCTTCATAAAGAAGACCCTTTAACATATCATGTAATACTGGTTTGGTGGAGAGTTCCTTCAGCTTTTTCTTTTCTGGGAAGCACTTTATCTGTCCTTTGATTTTAAATGTTTCTAAACTCAGCTTTGCTGAGTAGGGTAATCTTGGTTGTAGGTCTGTGCTTATCATCACTTTAAATATTTCTTGCCAATCCCTTCTGGCCTGCAAAGTTTCTGTTGAGAAATCAGCTGATAGTCTTACGTGAGCTTCCTTGTAGTTAACTGCTTTTCTCTTGCAGCTTTTAAGGCTCTCTCTCTTTAATCTTTTTTTAGTCATTGAATTCAGTTGCTTCTGAAGTTTTTCAACAACAGATTTGTAAATGCATATTTATTTACCTTCACATTTTTTTTTCATATTAGATATCCTTCTCTGTGGCAAAATCTGGATTTTTCCCTTTTAAGATTCTTTTATTACTTTGATACATTTTTAGCTGTGGTTTTGTGTGTGTGTGTGTGTGTGTGTGTTGTTGTTGTTTTGTTATTGGATCTTAATTTCTGGTTTCAGCATCTACCATGATCACTTCCTTGCATTTTTATTTTAATGATTCAATATTAGATAATTTAAGCCAAATTTTAATTTAACATTTTTGTAAACGTGTTTTCTTTAAATTGCTAGTATATATGTTGATCACAGTTTATATATTTTGTATACTTAATTGACATAATATATTTGAGAGGCAAATACCCTAATTATTTCATATATGTGTCAGCTTCTCTCTCACATTGTTAGAATTAGTGCGGTTTTGTAGGTGGCACTTTTCATATGAGGACTTCTCTTATGTCAATGTAAACATGTCCTCCCTGATTTTGTACAGGACAATCATTACTTTTTAGGAAATGTTATTAGTTTCTAAAATAATGAAAGAAGTTAGATGTTAGGAAATTAAGGAGCCAAGAACACTGTTACTTTAATGAGAAGATTTAACATTTTTATCATTTTTTGCATTTCATGTTATTGAATACATTCCAAACATTTATAAGTGCAATGGATTGCTTTAGATACTAAGCCCAGTGACTTTTAAAAAATCCTCACCTGTTGATACGTTTTTATTGATTTTCGAGAGAGGGAAAGAGGGGGAATGAGAGGGAGGGAGGGAGGGAGGGAGAGAGAGAGAGAGAGAGAGAGAGAGAGAGAGAGAGAGAGAGAGAGAGAGAGAAACATTGATGTGAGAAAGAAACATCAATCGGTTGCCTCCCATACAAGCCCCAACTGAAGATCAAATCCACAATTTAAGTATGTGCCCTGACTGGGAATTGAACCTGTAATCTTGAACCTGTAATCTTTTGGTGTATGGAACAGTGCTCCAACTAACTGAGCCATCAGGCCAGGGTGACCAAATGATTTTGAAACATTGAGGAGAAGATATGGCTAAAGCTGCCATTTAAAAGTTATAAGCAGGAGATTGTTGGACCACAGTGGTGGCAGACAGCCAGGCTGGACTCAACCAGAAGCCGAATTACTGCTACTGGCTTACAGACTATTGACAAATGCAGAAGCATTTTTTAAATATATAAATCAAAATGGAAATGCCCAATCCTATGTGGAAGAGTGCTTAGAGAGATCTCTAGCTAAAAGTGAACAAGTAAAGGCAAAATGGACGCAATAAAGGAGTTTGAAAGCCTTTTGCTTCAAGAACTGAAGCAAAGTATTGAAGTATACAAGGTGAGGATCATCCATCTTCTTAACTAACTTATTTTTACTAAGTCTGAAGGTATCTATTTCCTTTGTTGAACTGACAAGCTTGTAACAAGGTGTTTGTGAACAATAAACAAATATGAACATTTTCTTAATGTGGAACTGGAACAATTACCTCAAGGCCATTATAATCTTCCTCAAGACACTTGTCCTTGTAATTTGACCTTGCTGGATGTTGGGAAGGTAAAGTTATGGGAGATGTAAAGCCAGTTTTTCTTTCGCTGTCCCTGAAGACTGATTTTGTTGTCAAGTTTTCAGCATACAAGTAATTGCACGTTTTGGGATATGATTTATTTAATTATTCTCCATGGAAAAACAGACCATAGGGAAATGGCTTTGGGAATATTAAATATGCTTAGTAAATTAAAGATTTTTTAAAATTACAAGTTATAAAGTTTTCTTTCTAGAATGCAACTAGGTAGAAAGTAAGTACCCAATCCTTTTTTCCTCAAAGCTATACTTATATACAAAAAGTCACCATTAAAAATGGATATTGCCTTTGCCAGTGTTTATCAATGGTTAGAGTGTCGGTCTGCACATGGAAGGATCTAGGGTTCAATTCCTAGTTGAGGCCATGTTGTTATCTGGATTACAGGTTTGACCTGGGCCCTGGTCTGTGTATGTGGGAGGCAACCAATCAATGAGTCTCTCTCACATGTCTCTCTCTCTTCGTCCTCTTCTTCCCTTTTCTCCCTCTTTCCCTCCCTCCATTCCACTCTCTCTGAGAATTAATGCAAAAAATATCCTTGGGTATGGATTAACAAAAAAAAAAAAATACCATGGATATACTTCTTTGTCTTTTTGGATGGAGGTTATAGAAGGCATATAGAAATGTTAGTGTATTCTGCATTGAGGTAGGTTACAGTAAACTACTTATTACTTCCATGGCAAAGACAGTCTCTTGTTAGTGGGAAATAGTGTTGAGAGTTGGTTGCAGGAGATGAAGAATGAATGTAGAGGAGAAACTGATGGGACACTTTGGTGAGAGGCTTTGTAAGGTTTGGGCTTTAGTACCTGGGAAGCAAAGTTCCATGGATGTAGGGAGCAGGTCTTTCTTCTCATATCTGCCCAGAACCTAGCTCTGTCCTGGCAATGTGCAAACAGTGGCTCTGGGATTATCAGGGGCTGCCTCCTAGATATGAGCACTGGGGAGCATGCAAGAGGTACCTTCAACTTTAGTACCAGTGGTTCTCCCTCAGGCAATGAGAAGGGCAGTGGACAATGGCCAGGGGTAGCTGAAGCACAAGAGGAAGAATTCAGTGGAATCCAGGTGGTAATTGGTTTGTGAACACCTGAAAGGCACAGGGTCAATATTACACCATTCCGGGGACACCATTCACATTTTACTCTGTATGAATCTCAGTTATAGTACTTCAGGGAGTGACATTCACCTAGAATACAATATATTTTGTATTCCCAGTAATTAGGCAATGTGGCTACCTAGTCCTGGAAAGCATCCCTTTGGAAATTTCCAGAAATAATTACAGCTGTTTTACATGGACTGCTCAGGTCCAGATTATCAAATTGGTGGGGACTAAAGCCATTGTGATTTTGAGTTTTGAGATAATATATCCTCATTTTAGTCAGTTGGTCTGATAACATCTGGGAATCCTGATTACTTAGTTTTACACCACTTTCATCAGGAATGTTTATATTCCCTTATAGCAGAGGCTTAGCTGGAATCTAAACAGTGTTCCAGATACAAGTGTATTATTTACAGGAGGGCTTGGAATGCCTCATAGATGGGTCAAGGACCATGAAGCAGTGTTAAATAGAGTGATTCTCATAATAGCATATTATCTATTATTTAGACTACTTACCATTTTCTCAGCTTTCACTTATACTGAGTTTTGAGGTAAATTTGCGAAAGGATATATTTAATTTAAGGACATTCCATTTAGTATGTCCTTTGCAGCAAACTCCAGTGGGAAAATCACAATGCAGACCCTTCTGGAATGAGACCATGTCATCTGAAGAAGAGAATTATATACCTTTGAGAAATATGTCCTGGCATATTACTGGGCCCTTATAGAGATAAAATATTTGATTTATGGGGAACCAAGAAGCCACGGGTCCAGAAATGCCCATTAGAGGTGTTATCATACCTGCCAATTTATTTTTTAAATTTATTATTTTTTAAAGTTTTCATCTTTAATGAAATGACTTTGGAAATAATGTCTATTTCCATGACACCAATACTACAGTGCTCAGAGGCACAGTAAGGTACACAGAATTACATTCGTAATTAATACGAATGCCAACATTTCAAGCAGTAATTTCTGTTACATGGCAAACAAAATCAAGAAAGCAACCATCAAACAAAAGAGACCCATAGCTTCAGATAAGGCAAATCCCAGGATAGCATATGAGAACAGCTGCTGCTTCAGTGAAGGGTTTCTGGCATAACCAATGATAAGGCTGCCTTATTTGCCAAGTTATAAAGTCTGATAGGCACAAGCAGCTCATTGAAAGATTGAAATGGTATATTTGGTATCAAGGTTTAGTAGGACCAGAAGGCCTAGATAGATCCCATGTCACCCACCACAGTTGCACAGGCATCCTTACTCTCTTACCTACGGCTATATTATGGAGGAAGGTCCAGTAGAACCAGGTGAAGGAGGGAAAGCTCAAACTTGGTTCACAGTTGTATTAACTAGGTATGTGGGTCAAAATTGAATATGTATATAGCTGAATTATATAAGGATTTAGGGATGACTTTGAACAATTTTGTCCAGGGAAAATCTCCCTAGTAGGCATAACTGTGAGTGGTACATCTGGTTACCCACTTTATTTGCAAAATGAGATTGTGTGCAAATTCTTGGGCAGTTATCAATGATCAGGGGCCTAAAGTGAAAGGTTGATGGATCAGAATCAAAGAAGTCTAAGAGATTAGGCTAGTTGATGTCTGCCATTCTATGTCATAGGACATCCCAGGACTGACACAATGGGCACATGAGTGAATTGGCTTTGGTGACAGACAATGAGGTTACGCATGGGCCCAACAGAATGGACTCCCACTTGCCAAGGCCTCTCTAGCTACTGCTACCAACCTGCCAGTTACAGAGACCAACACTGAGCCTCTGATATGACACCATTTATTGAAGAGACCAATTGGTCACTTTGTGGCAAATTGATCTCTTTGGGCATCTTGCTTTTTTCATGTGATACCAAAATTACATGGTAATTCCTCAAAGTCAACCAGTAGAGCTCTACTTTATTTTTCTACTATAAACAAAACTGAAGAAAACATCTACTTATGTATAATATTCCCTCTTGATGCTTTTTACTACTCTGGCATATAAAGCAGATGTGGCATTTCTTGAAAAGGGTACAAATAAATGTAAATTGAATGGATATTACCAATTGTTTTACACAAAGGTTCTATACTTCCCACTTCCACCAACAACAGATGAGGATCTCCTTCCTATGTTCTTGCCAACAATAGACATTATTACTTTAACAATTTTTTGACAAATAGACTTAAAGTGATATCTTATTGTTACTTAATTTACATTTCCTTGGCTGTTAGTGCATTTATTGTATTTTCATGTATTTATAGGTCATTACACTCTCTTTTATGAATTGTCTGCTTATATCTTTTACCCACTTTTCTACTAGTTTTTTTCTCCTTTGACTGAGTTTATAAGAGTTCATTATGTTATAGTTATTAAATATTTTGTATTATAAATATTTTCTCTCAATCTATTACTTGTCTATTATTTAAATTATGATATCTTATCTATATTTTTAATATAAAAGTATTAAACTTTTTATAGAGTCATTTTTTCTCCATGAATACCTTCTGGCTTTCCAGTGTCATCTACCTGTTGATTAAATATATATTTTTCTAGATTCCTCTCCCCCAAGGATTTTGCTTTCTTGCTCGATTTTATCTATCCATAATTTAAAAAATATCTGGCACAAGATAGAGATCAAAGTTTATTTTCTTTTGAATACAGAGCTAGTTGTGCCAGTACCATTTATTTAAAAATTCATCTTTTTCACAATCACTTCAACTACACCTTTATCACACATTACTTTTTATAAATATCCTAGGATTTCTTTCTAAATTCTTATCCCATTCCATTAATGTATTTATCTAATCTCCTAGAGTTCTGTAATGATTTGGTAACAATGACTTTTCAGTGTGTTCTGCTACATCTCCCTTTACTGTTTACTTTGCTATAATTAGTCATTTATTTTTCCATATAGCCTTTAAGGTATTTTATCCAATTCCAATCTTCAGCCATAACTTTTAAAGTATTAATTAGCACTTTATTAAATTTATACATCAGTTTTGGAAGATTGACTTTTTAACATTAATGTTCTCATCCAAGACCATGAATACCTTTCCTTTTATTCAAAGCTTGTTTTATGTTCCAAAATAATATTTTCTTCATTTAAGTTCTGTGTTTTTCTTGTCAAATATATCTCTAAGTAATTTCGATGTTTTCTTCTATTATGAACAGAATATTTTCCTCATTTCCTTTTCTAAATGCTTATTAAAAGAACTAGAGGTCTGGTACATGAACATTCATGCATTGGAGGGGCGGGTCCTCAGCCTGACCTGCCCCGTCTCACAGTCCTAGAGCCCTCAGGGGCAGGAGGCGACGATGGCCAACCCTGGTTACCTGAGCCTCGGGTGGTCCTGGGTGGCTGGGCAGCCGCCATCTGAGGCTTGCCTGTGCCTTGGGCTGGCCCTGGGCAGCTAAGCAGCTGACATCTATGGGTTGCCTGTGCCTCAGGCATTGGCTGGGCAGCTGCCATCCAAGGTGCAGGTAAGCCTTGGGCTAGCCCTGGGCAGCTGGGGGCCTGAGGGAACTGGGGAACTCCAGAGGTGCGCGGCAAGGCCGCCCCTGCGGGGCTGAGAGGACTGGGCAATGCCATCTTGTGGCTGTGGGTACCGCCATCTTTGAGGCATGCCATATTCCCTCCTTATTGGCTGTGGGTGCCACCATCTTTGCAATGGTGTGAGGGTCAATTAGATAGGATAGAGAAAAACCATTAACTCCTTTTTTAAAAATCTTGTCTTTAGTTATCTTTCTAAATTCTCATGAATTCTAGTAATATTTTCACCGGCATCTCTTGAGTTTTATCTCCTTTTCCCCTAACATTTAAACAGTTTTTCCTGTCTTACTGAATGTACTAACTGTACAAGTCAATGTTAAAAAATAATGCTGATATAACATTCCTGACTAGTTTTCTATTTAAATGAAATGGTTTTGTTGCCTTGCTATTTAGAATACTTTCTGTTGGTTTTGGTAGTCTACTATATTAAGAGTTTCCTTTTATTGTATGTAGAATTTATATTAGGACTGGCTATTGTATTTTAACAAAAATATTTTCAACACTTATTGATATGATTATATAGTTTTTCTCTTTAAATTTGTTGATATGATAGATTATATTAAACCAAATAAAAAACTTGATTACATTGTTGGGTTAAATATAATTGTTTGGAATCATGTGTCTATATTCATAAACTTCAAAATATATATCCTCAGAAAGTAAGAATGATCTATAGTTTCCTGTTTTGTTTTTTATTTTATGTTGTCTTTATTAAATTTATATTTAAAGCTAGCTGACTTCATAAAGTAATTAGTGGGCTTTCTATTTTTTTACTAATAGCCTGGAATAGTTTAAAACACATTGAGATTTTATGCTGTTTATAGAGTAGATAAAAATTACCTAGGAATCCATCTGTGTCTGGTGCATTTTGCTGTGTTATAGATTAACACTTTTCCAATTCCATCTACCATATTTGTTCTCTTCATGTTTACCATTAGTTTTAGGTCCTTTCTGTTTATATAGGAAATCATCTACCCCAGTTTTCAAAGTTTTTGACATAAAAGTCTATTCAGTATTCTCTTATAATTGTTTTAATCACTCAGTCTCTGATATGTCTCCTTTTGCATTCTTAATCTTGTATATTTTTATTCACTTTAGGTCTCCATGATTAGACTAATAAAAGTGCTAATATTATTAGTCTTTACAAAGAACATGTATTTCATGTTATTAAGAGAATAATTTAAGATATAAGGCATCATACATCTCTCAATTGTCTTTGATGATGAAGGAGACAGGCTATTTCTCCAAAAGTTTATCAAAGAAACTTTTATTAAAACCATAAAATTGGCCCTAACTGGTTTGGCTCAGTGGATAAAGTGTTGGCCTGTGGACTGAAGGGTCCCAGGTTCGATTCCAGTCAAGGGCATGTACCTTGGTTGCGGGTACTTCCCCAGTAGGGGGCGTGCAGGAGGCAGCTGATCAATGTTTCTAACTCCTTTATGTTTCTAACTCTCTATCCCTCTCCCTTCTTCTCTGGAAAAAGCAATAAAATATATTAATAATAAAATAAAATAAAATAAAATAAAATAAAAATAAATGGAAAAATATCCTCAAGTGAGGATCAACAATAACATCACTAATTAAATAATTCCATTTAATTTAACTAGTTACAGTTTTATTATAAACTAGAGGCCTGGTGCACAAAATTTGTGCACTGGGCGGGTGGGGGAGGGGTGGTGGTGGTGGTCCCTTAACCCAGCCTGTGCCCTCTTGCAGTCTGAGAGCCCTCAGGGGATGTCTGACTAATGGCTTAGGCCCGCTACCTGTGGACATCCTTAGTGTTGCTGCAGAGGCAGAAGTTCCCGCCACCATTGCTGCACTCACCAGCTATGAGCCTGGCTCAGGGCTTCGGGTTGAGCAGCGCTCCCTCTGGGGAGTGCAGTTGACCACCAAGGGCCAGCTTCTGGCTTGAGTGTCTGCCCCTTGATGGTCAGTGTGCATTATAGTGACCTGTTGATCTACAGTTTGGTCGATTTGCATATTAGCCTTTTATTGTATAGGACTAGAGGCCCTGTACATGGGTTCATTCACCAGTGGGGTCCCTCAGCCTGGCCTGCAATCTCTCACAATCCAGCACCCCTTGGGGGATGTTGGGTTGCCAGTTTTGGCCTGATCCCTACAGGCCAGGGTGAGGGACCTCACCAGTGCATGAATCCATGCACCAGGCCTCTAGCATGCATATAAGATATTTAGTTAATCTCTTCCCACTCTCCCCTCTACCTCTCGTCCCTTTGAGATTCATCAATCTGTTCTATGTTTCTATGTCTGTGCATTGAGTGTCTGCCCCCCAGTGGTCAGGGCACATCATAGCTACTGGTCAAATGGTTCAAGTATTGCTTATGTTTTATATATATAGATAGCAACACAAGCTGGTAGTCATTAAGGAATCTGGTATTCATCATTGCTATAAGCTTATGAGACAGAGGAAAAAACACAAGAAAAATAACATACACATACAATAAAACAAAATTATATTTTTCATGTAAAAAGCTCTTGTAGAGAAGTAACTGAGAGAATAGGACTTCAAATTGAGTAAATGCACCTATTAACTTATTGCTATCACCACCACCACCAATTTTTGCTAATTCTGGTCTTTTACTTTTCACATTTAATAATAATTATTATAACTTATTAATAAGTAACTATATACCAGGTAGTAAAATAAATTATAATAACCTTATTCAGTATTCTCAACAACACTGTAAATATCCTATCTAATAATAGAGTAATATGCAAATTTGACCGTACCTTTGCTACATCCACAAGCCACACCCACAGCCATGCCCACCAACCACTCAGGAGCAGATTATGCAAATAAACCCCAACCAAGATGGCTGCCGCAACTGAGAGCAGGAGGAAGGTTTGGGTTTCCCTGGCAACAGAGGAAGCCAAGCTTTCCACCTGAAATTGCAGGCCTAGGCCTCCACTCAATGCTACAAAGTTTCACCCAGACTGGCATTGGCATAACAATATATATTTTTAAATAACCCAGGGGAAACCCATATATCTGTGGTCAACTGATTTTGGACAAAGATAGCATGACCTTACACTAGGGAAAGAATGATCTTTTCAACAAATGATGCTGAGATTAAATGGATATCTACATCCAAAATAATAAATTTGGACCTCTACCTCACACCATATAAAAAAATTAACTCAAAATATATCAGAAACCTAAATGTAAGAACCAAAACTATAAATCTCTTAGAATGAAATATAGGAGTAAATCTGTATGACCCCTTTTTGCATGACATCAAAAGCATAAGAAACAGCAACAACAAAAGTAGATAATTGGACTTCATCAAAATTAATAACTCTTATGTGTCAAAGGATACTACTAAGAAAGTGAAAAGACAACTCAGTTAATGGGAGAAAACATTTGCAAGTCATATATCTGGCAAGAGTCTAGTATACATACTATATAGGGTAGAGCAAAGGTAGGTTTACAGTTGTTTGTATGGAAAATAATACAAGAATAAACTCTGTGTTTCATGTATTGTAAACCTACTTTTGCTCCACCCTGTATAAATAACTTACAATTTAACAATAAAAGAAAAACAACTCAGTTAAAAATGAGCCAAGGATTTGAATAGATATGTTTCCAGAAAAGATAAATAAATGATCAATAAACTTATGAAAAGATGCTCAATATCATCACCATAAGAAAAATGCAAATTAAAACAATAATGACATACTAACTCACACCCATAATGACGTCTATTAAAAAAACACAGAAAATAAGTGTTAGTAAAGATGTGGAGAAAATGAAGCCCACATGCATTACTGGTTAAGAATGTAAAATGGTGTAGCCTTTCAGAAAAACAATTTGGCCATTCCTTAAAAATTTCAAACTAGATTTTCCATATGAACCAGCAATTCTACTCTTAGGTATATATCCAAGAGAATTTAAAACATATGTTTACATGAAAACTTATACATGGATGTTCATTGTGGTATTTTTTTTTAATTTTTTAATTCTTTATTGTTCAGTTTATTAATTACATTGTTCCCTTTTCTTTCCCCCTATACTTCCCCTCCACCTGGTACCCATCCCACCCTCCGCCCTCACCCCTCTCCCCTGTCCTCTCCCATAGTTGCATGATTTTTGTCCAGTCTCTTGCTGCACTTCCCACACCCCCTTTCTCTCCAAGAGTTGTCAGTCCATTCCCTCTCTATGTCCGTGATTCTGTTACATTCACCAGTTTATCCTGTTCATCAGCTTATTAATTCACTTGATTTTTAGATTCATTTGTTGATAGATGTATATTTGTTGTTCCTAATTTACACTTTTATCTTTTTCTTCTTCCTCTTCTTAAAGAATATCTTTCAGCATTTCATATAATATTGGTTTGGTGGTGATGAACTCCTTTAGCTTTTTCTTATGTGCGAAGCACTTTATCTGACCTTCAATTCTGCATGATAGCTTTGCTGGATAGAGTAATCTTGGTTGTAGATTCTTGCTGTTCATCACTTTGAATATTTCTTGCCACTCCCGTCTGGCCTGCATCGTTTCTGTTGAGAAATCCGCTGACAATCGTATGGGTGCTCCCTTATAGGTAACCAACTGTTTCTCTCTTGCTGCTTTTAATATTCTCTCTTTGTCTTTTGCTCTTGGCATTTTAATTATGATGTGCCTTGGTGTGGTCCTCTTAGGGTTCCTATATATTGGGGTTCGGTGTCCTTCTTGGACTCCTAAGTCTATTTCTTTCACCAGGTGTGGGAAATTTTCGGTCACTATTTCTTCAAATAGGTTTTCATTGTCTTGCTCTCTCTCTTTTTCTGGCAACCCTATAATTTGGATGTTGGTATGTTTGAGGTTGTCCCAGAGGCCCCTTACACTATCTTCAATTTTTTGGATTCTTTGGTTTCTTGCTTTTTCAGCTGAGTGGATTTTCCCTCTTTGTATTTCAAATCTTTAACTTGGTTCTTGGGGTGCTCCAGAGCACTTTTAGGTCTTTGTATAATATTTTTTATTTCAGTCAGTGTATGCTTAATTTCTGGTTGGTCCTTTTTCATATCCTTGAGAGTCTCCTTTATATCCTTGAGGGTCTCCTGCATTCCCACGTTGGTCTTGATCATTTCCTTGCATGTCTCGTTCATATCCTTGAGAGTCTCGTTCATTTCCTTGTAGGACTCATTCATTTCCTTTGCGGTCTCGCTTATTTCCTTATAGGCCTCGACCTTTTGTTGGAGCCTCTTGAGAAGCCCTATAACCATGGTTTTGAATTCCATGTCCAGTCGTTTTTTTTCCTCCATTTCTTTCACATCTGATTTCTTTCCATGTCTCTGCATGGTGGCTGCTTCCCTGAGTTGGTCAATTAGCTTTGTGTGGTAGACTTACTACTAGGGACAGTGGCTCAACCTCCCCAGTTACCTGAGGTGAATATGAGTTGCACAGTCTTGCTGAAGTTAAGCTCAGGTTAATCTTTGTTAGCACTTGGAGGGGTTGACTTCTAGGCCAATTGTCTGTGAAGGTTGGATGGGCGGAGTCTCCGGGCCAAACAGACAGCGTTAGCTCCGCCCTATGCGGCCCCAGGGACTCTGTGCTGGGGGCAATGGCTGCCAGCACCTCTGAGAGAGAGCCGCTGTGGAGCTCCACTGGCTGCGGGGAATTCAGACTCTCCCCAAATGAGTCTGCACACCCAATGTCTCACCCAGGGTCGTAAAACAAAGCAGTCTGACGGTTTTCCGAATGAGAGAGCGAGTCGCAGAGCGCTCTCTGCGCAGTCACGCAGCTGAGCTGTTCGTGCAAGCTGCCTTCTCCACAAGCTGGGAGACCCGGCAGCACCCGAGTTTCGGCGTGCCCTCCCACTGTCCAGTTTTCACCCCGTATGATAGTGGGTTCCCTGGACTTTGCCCAAAGCTGGAGAATCAGTCCAGTGGGACGTCTTTGTCTCCCCGTTCGAGAAAACTGGCTGGTTTTCAGCCACCCGCCCTCTCCGCTGGCGCGTGCTCCAAACCTCTCTCCACGCGAATCTTTCAATGCTGTCCACCACCGCTCCTCTGAGTCACAGTGTCTTATCTTTACTTTTATTTGTGGAATTTTCACTCGGTGAGCTTTCTGGTGATTCTGGAAGGTGTTTGTTCTTTCGTTAAGTTGTAGTATTAAAATTGTTGAGTATGATGGCAAGATAGGTGTTTTACCTATGCTGCCATCTTGGTTCTCCATTGTGGTATTATTTATAACTAGTGGCCCGGTGCGTGAAATTCATGCACATCAAAAGGGTATTAATTAGAGGAAATAATTTAATATTGCTATTTGCTCTTTCTCCATAATATATCAGAGACTAAAGAAAATTAGTAAAATGTACATGAAAACCTTTCTCCTGTCAGAGTCTGCGGCATACCATGGGACCCAGAGTCAAGTCCCCCCACACACACGTGCCTCAAAATCACGTGAGACCCAGACACAGACCCAGCTTCCCCCCCGCATTGGGGTATATCCAGACCCGGCCAGTCCTACCCTTGTCAAGCCCCGCAGGGCAGGAGTGTCCTCGGGTTACCTGGCCCAGCACCAGGATGAGGGGCATGGCCTGAGGTCCCCTGTCAAGCCCCACCAGGCAGAAGAGCACAGCCTCAGGTCCCCTGGCCCAGCACCGGGAGGGAGGTGCAGCCTCAGGTTCACCATCAATCCCCTCTGGCATGGGGGCACAGGCTCAGGTCCCCTGTGAAGCCCCACTTGGTGGGGGGCACAGCTTGAGGTCCCCTGTCAAGCCCAGCCAGGCAGGAGGGGCACAGCCTCAGGTCCCATGGCCTGGTGCTGGGGCGGATGGTATGGTCTGAGGTCCCTCAGCCTGGTGCCAGGGTGGGGGTGTGGCTTGAGGTCCCCTGTCAAGTCCTACTGGGTGGAGAGAACAGTCTTAGTTCCCCTAACCCAGCACCAGGATGGGAAGCACACCTTGAAGTCCCTGTCAAACCCTGCCGGGTTGGGAGTGTGGCCTTCAGTCCCCTCTCAAGCCACACCAGGTGGAAGGCCCGGCCTGAGGTCCCCTAGCCTGGAGCTGGAGTGGGGGGAGCAGCCTGAGGTAGCCCAGCACCAGGACGGGAAGTACACCTTGAGGTCCCCCGTCAAGCCCTGCTGGGTGGAGCGCATGGCCTCAGGTCCCCTGGCCTGGTGCTGGGGTGAGGATCAATGCATGAGGTCCCCTGTCAAGCCCCTCTGGATTGGGGGAGGGTGTAGCCTCAGGTCCCTGATGATTGCATAATTTTGTGACAATGCTAAAAACCACAGAATTGAACACTTTAAATTGGTGAGGGTTATATTATATAAGTTTTATCTAAAAACACTGAAAAATTTAAAAAGCCTTGGGAAAATGTCAAGAATTTGTTACGTAGACAAGTCTGGAGCCAATGAAAAAGATCACACGAGATATATAAATTTAGGAGAGGTTGGAATATTGATGAGATATAATATGTTGAGTCTGTGTTTTTATTTACAGATAATATGATTGAATATTAAGAAAATACTATGACTACAGAAAGCAGCCACTAAAACTAATAAGTGAATTTAGCACAGTGCTAGGATAGAAAGTCATATACAAATATCAGTTGTAGACTTATATACTATTGGAAATAGTTGGAAAATAAAATTTTTAAAAACACTCTATCCTATCTAATAAAAGAGTAATATGCAAATTTCACCATACCTTTGCCACACCCATAAGCCATGCCCACAGCCATGCCCACCAGCCAATCAGGAGCAGATTATGCAAAAAAACCCCAACCAAGATGGCTGCTGCCACTGAGAGCAGGAGGAAGGCTTGGGTTTCCCTGGCAATGGAGGAAGCCAAGCTTTCCACCTGCCATTGCTGGCCTAGGCCTCCAAAGTTTCAAACAGAAATGACTGCTGCCCTGGAGCAAGCAGAAGGCTTGGCTCTGCTCCAGGCTACAAAGTTTCAATTGTAGACATAAATTAATCCCAGATCCCAAGGCCTCCACTTGGGTCTCTGGGGGGCATGGCCAGCCTGCAAACCTCTACAAGCCCCTCACCCAGGCCGCCCCTTGCCCCAAGGGAACCCCTACCCTGATCTGGGACATTCTTCAGGGCAAACCAGCTGGCCCCCACCCATGCACCAGGCCTCTATCCTATCTAATAAAAGAGTAATTTGCAGATTGACCATCACTCCAACACACAAGAGGGCTGCCCCCATGTGGTCAAAGATCCTGCCCCCATGTGGACACAAGATGGCTACCACAAAATGTCCAGCAGGGGAGGACAGTGGGAGGTTCCAGGCCTGCAAGGGAGGGCAGTTGTGGGTGATCAGACCAGCAGGGGAGGGCAGTTGGGAGGGACCAGGCCAGCAGAGGAGGGAAGTTGGGGGCAAACAGGCTGGCAGGGGAGCAGTTAGACATCAATTAGGCTGGCAGGGTAGTGGTTAGGGGGTGATCAGGCTGGCAGGCAGAAGCAGATAGGGGCAATCAGGGAGGCAGGCAGGTGAGCAGTTTAGAGTCCTGGATTGTGAGAAGGATGTCCGACTGCCCGTTTAGGCCTGATCCTACTGGGATCCTGGTAGGATCGGGCATAAATGGGCAGTGGGACATCCCTCGAGGGGTCCCAGATTAGAGAGGGTGCAGGCTGAGCTAAGGGACATCCCCCGCCCCCTCCACCCCAGTGCACAAATTTTGTGCACTGGTCCTCTAGTTCATAATAATTTTATAAAACATAAAGTACTTAGAATGTATTGAACAAGTAATATGTAAAACCTCTACATTGAAACTTATAAAACATTGCTGAGAGAAATTGTATGAGCTAAATAAATTATAAAACATACCATATTCGTGGTGTGAAATAATAACAAATATAGTCTTTGCCCTGGCTTCCTGACACAAGGCTTCTGAAGCATTTGTAAATAGGGGTGCCAGAAGAATCTTTGTTCTAATATTTAGTCTTTGATCTCAATTCCCAGCACAGAGCTTATAAAAGCTCTTGTAAGTTCCTAAATGTTAAGAGCACTAGGAGCATTTTTGTTTCAGAATTTGGTCTTTGACTCTGGTTCCTTAATCCTTTGGAATTTCCTGAGTGATAGGAATGTATTTTATTCCAATGGTGAACTCCTTTACCAGAAAGAACTAAGCCCTGATAGAAGTTTGGAATTTCCAGCCCTGCCCTCCCCCCCCCCGCCCCAAGTTCTCTGGACAGGGAAATAGGCTGGACATGGAGTTCATAATTGACCATATCTATGTGATGCAGCTTCCATAAAAATACCAATAGTATGGGATTCAGGTCGCTTTTAGGCTGGTGAACACAACCACATACTAAAAGGGTAATGCACCCTGACTCCAAGCTCCTGTGCATGGGACCCTTGTAACCTTACCCTATGGATCTCATTATCTGGCTGTTCATCTTTATCCCTTACGAGGGGCCCGGTGCATGAAATTCATGCACTGGGGGTGGGTGGTCCCGCAAGCCAACCTGCCCCCTCTCACATACTGGGAGCCCTCAGAGGATGTACAACTGATATCTCACCCCAAGCCTGCTGGAGAGGCTTTAGGCCTTGGGCACCCAGCCATCGCCCTGCTCAGCTCAGCCACGGCTGCCTGTGACCACCCAGCCTCGGGGGCCGGACACTCCCTGCCATGGCCACCACCACTGCTGCTGCTGCCGCTGCTTCCCCTCACAGCGCCCAGGGGCTGGGTGCTCGCTGCCACTGCCGTTTCATCTCCACCCCTGTTTCATCTCCACCCCCGATTCATCTCCACCTCTCGCCACTTGGCCCGGCCCCCACTCCTGATTGGCTGGTAGCATAGCCAATCAGGAGCCAAGGTATGGTCAAATTTGCATGTTCCTCTTTTATTATATAGGATTATATCCTTTATTATGCAATAAACAATTAACTGTATTTTCTGGCATATAAGACGACTGGGTGTATAAGACGACCCCCAACTTTTCCAGTTAAAATATAGTTTGGGATATACTCTCTGTATAAGACTACCCCTCTTCCAACACACACCAAATAAAAATTTTTAAAAAATCAAATTTGATTTCAATATGGTAATTTTAATTCAAATGCTTATAGCATGCAGGTATGTACAGCGCCGCCCTTGCTGCTTTCATACGGTCTCAGCATACGGTGGGGATATGGCCAAGGCCATTTGTGAGCTCCCCCCACCATATGCAGCGACCGCAGAGTCTCCAGTCCAGCTTGGAAGTTTCAGCACCTGCCCTATAAGACGACACCTGGCGTATAAGACAATCCCCGACTTTTGAGAAGATTTTCCTGGGTTAAAAAGTCATCTTATATGTGTATTTCTCTGAGTTCTGTGAGCTATTCTAAGCAAACAGTCAAATCTAATAGGGTGAGGTTAAGGGAACCTCTGATTATAGCCAAGTCACATAGAAGTTGTGGGTAACTTCAGCATCTCCTACTTAGATTGGTATATGAAATGGGGGGTGGGGACAGTCTCATGGGACTGGGCCTTTAACTGGTGGGATCTGACGCTGTCTGCAGGTAGATAGCATCAGAATTGAGTTAAATCTCAGGACATCCATCAGGTGTCACAAAGAATTGCTGGAAACACATTTGGAATCAAAAGTGTTTTGAGTGTAGTAATAGCATGAGAGTAAAGGAAAGAAAACAGGTTGAGGATTGGTTTTTTCATAAACACATGGATTGGTCGATTCAATATTATTAAGATATCATTTCTCCTACTAATACATCCATAGATTCAATGCAGTCTTAATTGTAATCCCACTAGGTTTTTGTTTGTTTTAATTGAAAGTCTCTAAAAAATTGTATAGAAGCAAAAAGGGCTTAGAATATTTAAAGCAATCTTGTAAAAGAAGAACAAAGTTGGAGGGCTAACATTATCTGTCTTCAATATAAAATAACCAAGGCAGTGTGGTACTGGTATAAGGATTAGCAAATAGATAAGTAGAATTGAAGAGAAATCATATACTCAGGGAACATATATTTTGTTATATAATTACTAGAGGCCCAGTGCATGAAATTCCCGCACTTGTCGGGAGGTCCCCTTAGCTTGGCCTGTACCATCTCGCAGTCTGGGAGGCCTCGGGGGATGCCTGAGTGATGCCTTCAGTCAGACATCCTTAGTGCTGCCGCAGAGGTGGGAGAGGCTCAGCCACCGCTGCTGTACTCGCCAGCAGTGAGCCTGCCTCAGGGCTTCTGGCTGAGAGATGCTCCCCCTCTGGGAGCACTGTGACCACTCAGGGCTTCTGGCTGAGCAGTGCTCCCCGTCTGGGAGCACACTGACCACCAGGAGGGCAGCTCCTGCGTCTACCCCCTGGTGGTCAGTGCACATCATAGCAACCAGTTTTTCTGCCATTCGGTTGATTTGCATATTACCCTTTTATTATATAGGATTTGATTTTCAACAAAGATGCTAAAGAAATCCAATGAGAAAAGGAAAATCTTTTCAACAAATTATGCTAGAACAACTGGATGTTAATATGGATTTTTTAAAAAAAATAAACCTTCGCAACTATCTCATAAATAAAATGAACTTTAACAATTATCTCAACTATTTCTTTTTTAAAAAAATATTTTATTGATTTTTTACAGAGGAAGGGAGAGGGATAGAAAGTCAGAAACATCAATGAGAGAGAAACATCGATCAGCTGCCTCCTGCACACCCCCCACTGGGGATGTGCCGGCAACCAAGGTACATGCTCTTGACCGGAATGGAACCCAGGACCTTTCAGTCCGCAGGCCAACGCTCTATCCACTGAGCCAAACCAGTTAGGGCTCAACTATTTCTTATACAAAAATTAATCCTGGGGTGATCATAGTCCTGAACATAAAAGTTAAAACTAAAGCATCTAAAAGAAAACACAAGATAATATTTTTATGACTTATTGGTAAGCAAAGGTTCTTGGAACACAGACTTATCTAGCCAGAAAATAATAGATTGGAAAAGGGGAAGTATTCATCAAAGGGTACAAACTTTTAGTTATAAGATAATATGAATAAGTTCTGGAGACATGTATAGCATGATGACTGTAGTTAATAAAAATGTGTTGTATACTTAAAATTTTCTAAGAGAGTACATCTCAAGTGTTCTCACCATATACACACATGCTTACACACACATAAAAGGCAATTGTGTAAGGTGATGGGTATGTTAATTAGCTTGTTTTTGGTAATCATTTCATAATGTATAAAAATATGAAAACAGCTCCTTGTACACCTTAAATATTTGTAATTTTTATTTGTCAACCATACACAATAAAGCTGGGGGGAAAAGAATAGCTTAGTAAATTAGACTTCTACTCATCAAAAATAAATATTTAAGAAATGAATAAGGATGCCACAGATTGAGAGAATAAAATCACGAAATTATTTTTTTTGACAAAGGACTAGTACTCAGGAAATAAAGAATTACAACTTATAGAACAGACTGGGGAATCTCAGTCTGAAGGCAGGGGAGGGTGGGTTGGTGGGGAAGAGATCAACCAAAGAACTCATATGCATATATGCATAACCCATGGACACAGATGATAGGGTGGTGAAGGCCTGGGATGGGGTTTAAGGGCTGCTTGGAAGGGTCAATTGGGGAAGGGGGGGCTTATGTAATACTTTCAACAATAAAAATTTAATTTAAAATAATTACAACTAATAATAAAAGGATACACAATACAATTATTAAATGAGCAAAATATTTAACAGATACTTAACAAGAAAGCGATGAATAAATATACAAAAAAAGTCTTCAACATTACTAAGTCACGAGGGAAGTATAAATTAAGACCACAGTGAGATACTGCTAGACTCCCACCAAAATCACTAATGTTAAACACAACAACAGCACTAACTCTTGACAAGAATGTGAACAACAATAACTTGAATTCTTATACATTATTGATCGGAGTGTAAAATGGAACAATCTTTTTGCAAATAAGTCTGACAGCCTCTTATATAATCTTGGATCTGTGTGACTGGGGAGAGGGTAAAGATGGTTAAGACAAGAGAGTCAATTTCTGAGAGCTGATGTACTTTAGTATTTAGAGGTCATGGGAAATAAACAGGAGTCGTAAAAGGCACTGAGAAAGAGCAGGCAATAAAACAGCAGAAAACTATGTGTTATGGATGCTAAGAGAAGAGATTTGTGAAACTTCTGTCCTTAATAATGCTTTTAAACTTTTATTCCTGAATATCTATTTTGTTTGCTGTTAATCTGGTTAGTGGTTCAGAGATGTCACTAAACAATAAAATAGAACATGTGCCCTGAATAGAGGGGAGAGTCTTAATTCCAGAGTTACCACATTTTATTATCTCAATGTCCAGTTTTCAACAATAACAACAATAAAAATTATGAGACATAGAAAGAAACATGAAAGAGTAGCCCACAAACAGGATAAAAGGCATTCAAAAGAAACTCTGAGGAAGCCCAGATGTTGGACTCACTACATAAAACTTTAAATCAGCTAAATTAAATATGTTTGTATAACCAAAGGGACTAAATATCTAAGGGAAAGAATAATGTCTCATCAAATATAGGATATCAATGAAGCATTATAAGTTATAAAGCGCTGACCAGTGTAGGTCAGTGGGTTTGGTGTCATCTCATGCTCCAGTTAGGGCACATGCTAGGTTATAGACTCAATTCCTAATAGGGTGCATGTAGGAGGCAGTCAATTGGTGTTTCCTTATCATATCACATCAATGTTTTTTTTCTCTCTATTTCTCTCTCTCTCTAAAAATCAATTTAAAAAATCTTTAAAAAAGAAATTATAAAAAAGAAATAGATATGCTGGAATTGGAAAGTATACTAACAGAAGTGAAAATTTCACTTGAAAAGCTCAATGACTGGTTTGAGTACACAAAAGAAAGAATCCATGAAATTTAAAGATAGCTGAGTTGAGACTATCCAGTGTGTAGAACAGAAAGAAAAAGAAAAATGAACAGAGCACCGGTGACCTGGAGGACATCACCACGTGTGTCAGTGTATCTCAGAAGGAGAAGAGAAAGATTATTTGGAAAAAAAAATAGCCCTGCCCTGACCCGGTTTGGCTCAGTGGATACAGCATCGGCCTGTGGACAGCAGGGTCCCGGGTTAGATTCCAGTCAAGGGCATGTACCCTGTGGGGGCTGTGCAGGAGGCAGCTGATCGATGTTTCTCTCTCATCCATTTTTTAACTCTCTATCCTTCTCTTTTTCTCTCTGTAAAAAAATCAATTAAAAAAATATATATATAAGGAAAAAAAAAATAGACCTTGCCAGCTTGGCTCAGTGGACAGAGCGTCAGCCTGTGGACCAAAGAGGCATGCTGGCCCAGGCCTTCATGTAGGAGGCAACAAATCGCTGTGTTTCTCTCACATTAATCTCTCTCTCTGTGTTTTTCCCTCTCTCTTCTGCTTGCCCTAAAAATCAATGAAAAAATACCCTCATGTGAGGATTAACTAAAAAAAATAAAAATAAAATTGTTAAAGAAATGAAAGAAAATAATGGCCAAAACTTCCCAAGTTTTATGAAATACATATATATATATATATTCACACATCCAGGAAGCTCATATTCTAAGGATAGACTAAAAGAAGTCACACCTAAACACATCAAAACAAACTATCAAAAGACAAAGACAAAGAAAATCTTGAAAGCAGCGAGAGATGTGACTAATCACATACAAGTGATCTTCAATAAGATTATAATTTGATTTCTAATCAGAAGCCCTGAAGGTCAGAAGGCATTGAGATCATATAATTAAAATGCTGAAAGAAAAATACTGTCAACCAAGAATGTCTAGAACACATTCCTAGACAAATAAAAATCAGAGAATTTGCTGCTAGCAGAGCTGCCCTATAAGAAACACTAACGGCTGGCTGTCCTTCAGGATGAACAAAAAGGACATTAGGCAATAACTCAAATCCACATAAAGAAAGAAAGTGCACTGCACTGGTAAAAGTAACTGCATAGGGAAATCTAAAAGACAATAAAAATTATTTTTTTGGTAACTCTTATTTCTCCTATCAAATCAAAATGATGGGGGAGCCCTCACTGGTGTGGTTCAGTTGGATGGGCATTGCTCCTGCACCCAAAAGCTGCTGATTTCAATTCCCTGTCAGGGCACATGCCCAGTTGCAGGCTCAATTCCACAGTAGGGGGCAGATAGGAGGCAGCTTGTTGATGTTCTGCTCTCACATCGATATTTCTCTCTCTCCCTCTCCATTTCTCTCTAAAAATCAATTTAAAAATCTTTTAAAAAAAGACAGGGGAGTAAAACAATAGTTATAAATCTATGTTAACGTTCATATGACATACATTTTATGACAATGGTACAAATGAGCAGGGAAGGTATGGAACTTATAGGAACAAAGTGATTTTTTTTTCCTGTGGAAATTAGGTTGGTCTAATCAAAACTGGATTGTTATAAATTAAGAGACTAATCATTGTTAAATTTATTGAATGAAGAATTGCATCTAAAAACTCCCCTTGGGCATGTTCATGCCTCAAGTACTCTGGGGCTCAAATAAGTTCAACATCAAAAGGCCTTTCTTGCCGAGACCGGTTTGGCTCAGTGGATAGAGCGTCGGACTGCGGACTGAAGGGTCCCGGGTTCGATTCCGGTCAAGGGCATGTACCTTGGCTGCGGGCACGTCCCCGGTGGGGGGCATGCAGGAGGCAGCTGATCGATGTCATTCTCTCATCGATGTTTCTGACTTTCTATCCCTCTCCCTTCCTCTCTGTAAAAAATCAATAAAATATAAAAAAAAAAAAAAAAAAAAGGCCTTTCTTCTCTCTGATCAGGCAAATTGCAGAAAGAGGCTGGGTTAATTAACTGGCAGGCAGACATGGTTTGTAGCACTTAGGCAGTATTTGAAGCCTATGATCATTCTTTTCTCAATCATGTTTCTCTCCATCTGACAACCTCTCTGTCTTTTTAAATTGTTTTTGAGAATACCTAGTATTTGCCTTGAATATCTTTATTTTCCTTTCTTCCCTTTTGAAATTGTGAAATAATACCAACACAGAGAAAAATACAGAAACTAATAAATTACCAGGGCACCCATTACCAAGCTTTATCAAATATTGCCATTTTACCTTTTTGCTTCAATTTTGCATTAAGAAAGACAGGTAAAATGCACTAAGCTGTCACCCTCCCTCATTCTCAGAAGTAACCACTAGCTTGAATTTCATGTCTATTATTCTCATGCATTTTTATACTTGTATTTCATATATATAAATATCCATAAAATTCTATAGAATTATTTTGCTGTTTTGCAAATTTATGTAAATAATATTATAATATACTTATTACTTTGTACTTTGTTTTTAAGGTCAGCATGGATTTTTAGATTTACACAGCTTGATTTATGAAGCTCTAGTTTATCCATTTTAATTATCATATAAATATAACAACATTTATGTATTAATCCTTTTATTGATGGGCATTTAAGTCTCCCCTCTCTCTTCTTTCTTCTGTAATAAATATGCTTATCACATCTCCTTGGGCAGAAATGCAAAGTATTCTTGGATTCCAAAGGCTATACATTAAATAGCAAGGATCTGGGATTTATATCTAAAAATAGAATTCTTCCGTTCATCTTTAATTACTCTATAGTTTTTTTCAAGTTGCTCTGAAGTGGTTGCACCAGTTTATTCTTCACCAGCAATGTATAAAAATCCGTGTATGTCTACTTCCTTGCCAATACTGTACTTTGTATGGTCTGACATTACAATTTCTGCCTATCTGATGAGCCATGGCCTGTGTGCTCAGTGGTTAGAGTGTCAGCCCATGTACTAAAGGGTCATGGGTTTGATTCTTGGTGAAGTGTTGCAGGTTAGATCCTTGGCCACCCTCAGGGCACCTGTGAGAGGCAACCAATCAATGTGTCTCTATCACATTGATGTTTCTCTCCCTCTCCCTTCCACTCTCTAAAAACCAATGGAAAAAAATAGTCTTGGGTGAAGATTAACAAAAATCTATATTAATAAAAGTCTAAGTGGTCCTCGTGAGCAATGTCATCACCAGATGGGTGCCAAAAGATGGCCGCTACAAGATGGCCATCACAAGATGGCCACCACAAGATGGTCATGTGCACAGCAAGGTGGGGCCTGGCAGCCACTTTGAGTGGTGAGGCCTGGAGGTCCCTTGGCTCTGCGCAGTGTGGACTAGGCGGGTCCCAGCAGATGAGGCGGGTTTCGGCAGGGGAATGCTGTTGGGGGTGATCAGGCCAGCAGGGGAGCAGTCAAGTGTCATTCAGGCCAGCAGGGGAGTGGTTAGGGGGCGATCAGGCTGACAGGCAGAGGTGGTTAAGGGCTGTGAACTTTTGGCTCTTAGACCAGCCTTACTGCTCTGCCAATCCCCGATTCCCAATATTTAACGGCCACAGCCTTGAGATAATAGGCAGGAAAGCAGCACCATTAATCTCATCTTCTTCTTCCACTGGCATTCCTTCTTCATTAAATGAAGAGTTCTAAAAATGAAGGCATTAGAAAAAGTTCTGCACTCTCAGTCTGTCTTGTGAGACCCAGTGCTCCAAAGCCACACTTGGACCTCATGCTGAGGTATGAAAACATTGACTAGTTTAGTCTCACAAGGCTCCCAACTCCTGGACTGCAGACTCCTGAAGAGAGAACCTCTCTTAGCCCTGTAGTTTTCCACATTCCCTCCCTCTATGCTTGCATTCTGGCCATTTTGAATCCCAGTTTTACTCCCCTGTTGGAGACTTGCACTCAAAGTGGCAAGATCTACAGCTTCCCAGAATATTCAGAGTAAAAGCCAAAGTTTTTACAAAGGCCCAAAGGCATCACATGCTCTCATTCCCCTTCCCCACCACTTTTCTCCTCTGCATCACTTTTTTCTAGCCTCCCTTTCTGTCTCCTTTTTCTTCCATGAACACTCTAAGGATACTCCTGGTATCCCCACTGCTTGGACAGTGTCATCTAAGTAGCCTCATGGCTCCCTCTCTCATTTCCTTCAAGTCCCTGCTTACCTGTCTCATTACCAGAGTTGCCTTTTTGGCCTCATATAAAAGCAACTCCCACCCTTGGAACTCCCTATTTTCTTTCTTTTTTAAAAAAAATATATTTTATTGATTTTCTACAGAGTGGAAGGGAGAGGGATAGAAAGTCAGAAACATCGATGAGAGAGAGAGACATCTATCAGCTGCCTCCTGCACGCCCCCAAACGGGGATGTGCCCACTGCCAAGGTACATGCCCTTGCCGGAATTGAACCCGGGACCCTTCAGTCCGCAGTCCGACACTCTATCCACTGAGCCAAACAGGTCTCGGAAAAACTCCCTATTTTCTTACTTCACTAATTTTCCCCACTAGCACTTTGTAGATTATACATTGTATAATTTTGGGGTATTATCTAATGTCCCACTAACCTAGGAACTCCATGAGGGCAGGGACTTCTTTCAATTTGACTACTATATCTCATTTTCCTAGAACAATGCCTGGCATATTATAGTAGCAGCACATGGCAGACACTAAAATATTAACTTAGAAAAACACCCTTCATATGCCAGTATTCTAAAATTTCCTTACAATTCACCAACTAACAAAAGCCTTGGTAAAAGTGTGCTACATATTCCAAGGTAAAAGAGGTGACATTCTGACCAAATACTACTTTACTCACACACCCAATTTCATTAGTTTTTTCAGCCTGAAATTATTAAAGATTTTTTTGGTACCCTCTGGCCTACTTCCTCTTAGCTAATTCCACAAATTCTTTTTTTCTTGCAGCTTCTCATCTCTGATAGAATTCATAATCAGTTATGAGTACTTTCAGCTGCAAGTAACCAAAAACTTCAATGTGGTTGTTACATAGATGGAGGATTATTTGTTTCAAGCCACAAGAAGTTTGGGGATATCCCTGGCCAGCATGCTCAGTGGTTAGACTATTGACCTGCTCACCAAAGGGTCTTGGGATAGATTCCCAGTCAAGGGCATGTACCTGGGTTAAATCCCCAGTCTACACGTGATGGAGGCAACCAGTCGATGTCCTCTCTCACATTGACTTCCTCTTTCACTCTCTCAATGGAAAAAAAAAAAATCCTCGGGTGAGGATTAACAACAAATAAGTTTGAGGATAGGTAGGTAGTTCAGGTCTGGTACAATGGATTCATTATGGCTGTTGCATCTTCAGACTTGGGACTCACATTACAAGCTGGAGGAAGGAAAAAGGGGGCATTAGTTATGTCATTAATGAAAAACTTTCCCAGAATTCATCAGCATTTTTATATTTGTCTTAATGGCCAGAAATATGTCATATGGCTTCTTCAATATGGAAGGAAACAGGAGAAAATAAATACTTTTAGTTGGAAACATTGCTACCTGGAACAAAATCTGGGGTCTATTAATAAGAAAAAAGAGGAGAATGGCTATTAGGTAAAGAACAGAAAAATCTGTCGCTCTTTTCCACCTATGAATTGCTATTTATACATTTTTTCCTACTGGGTAATTTATCATTATCTTATTAATTTTAGGGGACCATTGTATAATTGGGATGTTAATTTTTTACTGATTTTATACATTATCAATAGTTTCTAACCTTTATTTTTATTTGAAATTGTGGTAAAATACACATAACACAATTTACCATCTTAATTATTTTTAAATGTATGGTTCAGTGGCATGAAGTACATTCACATTGTTGTGCTACCATTATCACCATCCATCCAAAAAACTCTTTTAACCTTGCAAAACTGAAACTATTAAACAATAACTTCTCTTAAAAAAAAAACACCCAATAACTTCTCATTTATTCATTCTTGTATTTATTCACTTAAGTTTGAAAGTTGTTTGTTACGACACCATAGCATAGCTTATCCTGACTAACACGGGTGTCAGGAGTAAAAGCAAAGAGTCCAATTGAGTATCTTTTCATGTGTTTGTTGGCATTTGTATATCTTCTTTGGAGAAATATCTATTCAAGTCTTTGCCCATTTTTAAGTCATGTTGTTTGGGCTTTTTGTTGTTTTGTTGAGTCATAGAAATTCTTGATATATTCTGGATATTAACCCTTTATTAGATATGTGGTTAATATTTTCTCCCATTTCCTGGGTTGACTTTTCACTCTGTTGCTGTGTCCTTTGATACATAGAAGTTTGTAATCTCCATGTAGTTCAATCTATCTATTTTTACTTTTGTTGCCGATAGTTTTAATGCCCTTTTGAAGGAATCATTGTCAAATTCAGTATCAAAAAGCTTTCCTCCTCTGTTTTCTTAGAAGACTTTTATAGTTTATACACTTATGTTTAAGTCTTTAATCCATTTTGAGTTGTTGTTTGTATATAGTGTAAGGTAAGGGTCCATTTTCACATCTGATGTTCAGTTTTCCCCGCACCATTTGTTGAAAAGATTATCCTTTTCTCATTGAATGGTCTTCACATCCTTGTTGAAATCATTTGACCATATACATGAGTATTTATTTCTGGCCTTTCTTTTCTATTCCATTGATCTGTATGTCTGTCTTTATGCCACTATCACACTGTCAAACATACATAATTAATATATATCATTTTAACAATGTCTGAAGTTTTTAGTATTCATATCCTCCTAAAGCCCCCAAATAATATAGATCTTGCATACTTTAACTTAAAATATCCTCCTTCAATTTTTTAACTTTTGAACAGGATTAATTTATCTATTTGAAACACAAATTAGTTATTTTTAAGTTATCATTAATAGATATTTAAATTAATTTTATTACTTTTGAACAGGATTAATTTATCTATTTGAAACACAAATTAGTTATTTTTAAGTTATCATTAATAGATATTTAAATTAATTTTATTAATTTCTGGGCTTTCCATTATTTATTGATTCTATGACTTCCCCTCAAAGTTCTTTTGCTTAAGAACATTTATATTGATTTTTAAGTTGTCTATTAGCTCAAAGTCTATTCTCTGTTCTGCTCTGTGATGCTGGGCCTGGTACTTTGCAAACCACATTTCTCCTTTGTTAGCTTGACCCCTGTTAAGCTTTGCTAGCAAGGGACACTAGAAATAGACTGGAAACCTGGAGAAAAGAGAAGTGACTTGCTCTTTCTTATTTATATGTTACTAAGGGTCCAGTGCACGAAATTCATGCACTGGGCGGGGGGGGGGGTGTCCTTCAGCCAAACCTGCCCCCTCTCACATACTGGGAGCCCTCAGGGGATGTCCTACTGAGGGTTCAACCCTGGCCTCTAGATGAGGCTTTCGTCCTTGGGAAGGGGACCTTGACCAGGGGACCCCAGCCAGCAATCTCCATGGGGCTGGTTGTTGGCTGGCTCCACCCTGGTCCCCCTGGCCTTGGGAAACCAGCGAACCCAGCGAACCCAGCAAGGTCACCCTGCCATGGGGCCAATCTCGCTGGCTGGCTGGCTCCGCCCCACTCCTCCAGCCTCCCAAGGCCAGAAAAAGTCTCTTGGCAAGGCTTTTACCTTGCATCGGGCAGCAGCCATCTTGGTTGGGTGTTAATTTGCATATTGCTCCTGATTGGCTGGTGGGCATGACTTGATCAGAGGTATGGTCAATTTGCATATTACTTTTTTATTAGATAGGATTCCTGTTAGTTTTTTTAAAATTTTTTATTCTTTAAAGTATTACAAATAGTGTACATATGTTTCTTTTTTTCCCCTCCCATTGACCTCCCCCGAGCCTTCCCCTACCCCCAGCACATGCCCTCACCTGTCCCCCACCCCAGTGTCTAGTATCCATTGGTTATGCTTATATGCATGCATACAAATCCTTTGGTTGATCTCTTACAACCCCATCCCCCACCCTCCTCTGTCTTCCCACTGTAGTTTGACAGTCTGTTCAATGTTTTTCTGACTCTGTATCAATCTTTTCCCCCCATTTCTTTTCTTAAAAAAAATCTTGCATCTGCATTCTAGAAATAAATATATAAGAACAAAAAAAATGTTTGAGTCTCAGTTTCAACATCCAACTGTTCTGAGTCCCAGTTTCAATGTCAAATAGTTCCTTATGTATACATGTCAGCAATGATATCTGGATGGTGACATATGGTGGCAATGCAGGTTCCACCCTCTCTGGTTTGGACCTGGGCCGCCTGCAGCGACACACAGCTACTGACTGCTAGAATGGCAAGGTGTCATCAGTGTCTTTTATCACTGGACTGTCTTCACAGTTGGAACAGACCTGTCAGTTCCTCATTGTTGCAGGAATCCATATGGTCTTGGAGTTGTTTTCTGAAAATATATAAACATATTTTTGATCAAAAGTTAATAAAGGGATCTTTTCTGTAAATTAGACTTGGGATTCTTTCTATTTTTGCCCAATTGATTTTCCTTCAGCTTATTTTGACACCATGTGTGTTTTTCATGGGTGTACTGCTGTTAGCATTACAAATGGAAATTAATTTTCTGGAGCAAGAATTTTTTAGATGTAATTTACTTACAGGATATTTTTCCTTACATGATATTGCCCCACTACTCCCCCCCTTTTTTTTAATTAATGGGAGCTTTTGGAAATATTATATTGCAGTCTTGGTAACTTTAAATTTTAATTTTTGCACAAAAATATGACTGCTTTCTGTTCTTTGCATGTTAGGCAACTTTACAAAGAGATGAACTACTAATAGAAATTTTAGTTGGTATTTTAGGAACAGCTTTATGTCCAGTACACTTAAATTTTCTTGCATGTTCACTTATTTCAATTGGCCAATTTAAATTAATCTGAAACTTGAATACTATTTTACTGTCGAATTTAATACTCAAACAATAATCTTAGTTTATGCTGTAAATATTAGTGGAAAGGATTTTTTGCATTCTTGAGTAGGACCTGAGCATTCCTGGTACTAGACTGAATTTAGATATAGGACAGCTATTGCTGGCTGAGATTCTGTCTGTACCCTGGGTCCAGATCTGAGCTGTGCATGGAAGGCAAAGCAGCCATGGGGGCAGAAGACCTCCCTCAGAAGGGGTGAGAGTTCAGGCCCCTGCAAGGTTAGGAGGATGAGGGTCTGTGCCCCACCTCTGTTGATCTTTAAGTTCTCTCCTGTTGGCCCCTCTGCAACTGTGCCAGTCTTAGGTTGTTCCTTCCCTGAGGAATCTTACCTGTCTCTGGCTAGCCAGCCATCCTCCAGGGCCAAGCAGGGTGATGTGAGGTTCAGTTCTGTCTCCTTGGTCTTCTATGCCCCCGTGGCCTCCAAGCCCAGCCCCTGCCTTGTGATCCCCTCGCCTGCTGGTGGGGTTCTGTTACTGATCACATAACTCAGGAGACTCAGGTTTCTTCTCCAGGGAGGGCCCAGCTCACACCCTTGGGTGAGAGACAGATCCATGGTGCCAGCCACACAAAGGCTTCAACCTCAGCTTGAACTGAAAGCTCAGGCAATAGCTGTGTGCACTTGGATTTTGAGAAGAGGGTCCCTCTTGACAAAAAGGGCAAGAGGGGCCAATATAGAATGCTCAAGTGCCTTCCCAGTTCCTTAATTACTTCTGAAAGGGATCAATTCTTTTTCTGTCTTTTTTTTTTAATTGCTGCCAAACATTCAAAGAATTAGTTTGTAAGTTTCTTTGGGATAATTGAACAATATGCTGTGGTCAAATATCAAAAATTATAATGACATTGTAGAATAATATCATGTAAGGGTATTATGGTGTCACAGGGGGTTAAGGGGAGCCTAGCCTAAGTACTGGTGTCCATAGGAGATGACATGCTCTAGGACATGTCAATTCAGTCTCAAACTAGTTGCCAATTTTTTATAGCTTTATATAAACTTTGTCAGGGATATAAAAACACAAATTACTTACCTTAGTTTTAGCATTGCTCCAGACTCTTTCCACATTTTACTCATCTCTTTGCATCTGAGGTCCAATGGAAGCACTTTTTATTTAGGGAGATAAAGTAGGGTGGGGGGCAGATAAAAACCCATAATTTTACTATTCTGATAAAAAAATTTTGTATGTAAATAGTTTTGAAAAATAAGAAAAAAGCTTTATTGATATATAGTCCACATACCATAAAATTCAGCTATTTAAAATGTACAGTTTAATGATTTTTAATTTATTCATATTTATGCAACCATTACCACAATCTAATTTTAGAACATAGTAATCACCTCCAAAGGAAACTCATATTCATTAGTGTCTTGATGTAATCATTTTGGATATTCCTTTTATATACTCATCTTTATCCAATTATAATCATGGTGGACCTAACATTTTGTTCACTTTCAGATGTTTTTACTTTACACTGAAAGAATTTTCTGTTTCTCTAGTTTTAATAATTTATTATTTTAAATTTTTATGTAATATGTCACTGCATGGACTAACATGATTAACCAATGAAGAACAATGATTAACCGAGGAAGAACAATTATTTCTATCTAAAACAAGATTCCATGATGTTAGTTCAGAAATTGGACTGAAGGTTTTTCTTAGGCCCTATCTCATTTCTGGACAGTTGTGTTTGGTTGGTAAGAGATCATATGAAGACAATGCCAGACATTCCAGACTCTATCAGTATGCCCTCTGGCTTGGGAATCACCCTTGGGCAGGCCACACTCATGTGTAGTGGCAGCCTGTTTTACAGGTCAGACATACTGTGGTCAGGATGGGCAGGTTCTGCACCGCCTAAAGAACCCTCAAGGGAGAAAGACCAAAACAAAGTCTTCATGTCAATTAGAATTTCTCACCTATGGGGAATATAAGATTTTTTCTGGGAAGATTATGGATCAAGAGGACTGTAAGATTATTCTCCAAGGAGAAATATAAAAAACTAGGGGCCCAGTGCACAAAATTCGTACACTGGGGGTGCGTGGTCCCTCAACCCAACCTGCCCCCTCTCACATACTGGGAGCCCTCAGGGGATGTCCAACTGATGGCTCACCCCCAGCCTGCCTCTGGCACCCAGCCATCGCCCTGCTCAGCTCAGACCCCTCTGACTGTGACCACCCAGCCCCAAAGGTTGGGCACTCACAGCCACTTCTGCTCACAGCGCCTGGGGGCTGGGAGCTCGCCACCACTGCCGTTTCATCTCCACCCCTGGGGCCCAGCGCTCGTGCCTTTTGACCCCACCCCCGCTCCTGATTGGCTGGTAGCATAGCCAATCAGGAGCAAAGGTATGGTCAAATTTGCATGTTTCTCTTTTATTATATAGGATTATTTTAAAGTTACCATTAGTTGTTATTTAAATTTACCAACTTCAAATTTAGTTGGTAAAAAAAATTAAATTGGTAAATGTTTCACCATGTTTGTTTTTTAAATATATTTTTTATTGATTTTTAGAGAGAGGAAGGAAAAGGATAGAGAGATAGAAACATCAATGAGCAAGAAGCATCAAGGATTGGCTGCCTCCTTTATGTCCCCCACTGGGGATTGAGTCCACAACCTGGACATGTGCCCTGACCAGGAATTGAACTGATGACCTCCTGGTTCATGGGTTGATGTTCAACCATTGAGCCAAACCAACCGGGCTCACCATGTTTTTAAAGACATGTTTAGAAAGCTTTTAACACTTGTTGATTATCCTTGAAATAAATCTTGGCAGGACCACTGTCTTTGGCTGCAAAATTTCAGGGGTCACCATTCACAAAATTATGATATGAAAGGCACACCCAGGTATGCAGAGTAACCAGAACCACTGTCCTTAACAGCTTGGGCTTGGCCAGCAAATCTATACTAATAAAAGGAAATATGAAAATTGGTCAGACGCCCTCATGCAACAACCGAACAGCAGGCTGTGTGGAGTGACCTGGCTGGCAGGGGGGGAGGGCAGTGAGGGGAAACCAAATTACTGAACAGCAGGCTATGTGGGGCAACCAAGCTGGCATGGGGGGGCAGTTGAGGGTGATCAGGCTGGCAGGGGTGCAGTGAGGGGTGACCTGTCCAGCAGGGGAGGTCAGTGAGGGGCGACCAGGCTGGCAGTGGGGGGAATTGGGGAGACCAAGGCGGCAGTAGGGGGCAGTTGGAGGCAACCAGGCTGGTAGGGGGGCAGTTAAGGGTGATCAGACTAGTTGGGGGGGGAGTTGGGGGCAACCAGGCTGCAGGAGGGGCAGTTAGGGGCAACCAGGCTGGAAGAGGAGGCAGTGAGGGGTGACCAAGCTGGCAGCGGGGGCATTTAGGGACAATCAGGCTGACAGGCAGAGGCAGTTACGGATGATCAGGTAGGCAGGCAGGTGAGTGGTTAGGAGCCAGAGGTCCCATATTGTGAGAGTGAGATCCGAGATCGGGCCTAAACCTGCAGTTGGACATCCCCCGAGGGGTCCCAGATTGGAGAGGGTGCAGGCTGGGCTGAGGAGACCCCCACACCTTCTGTTCATGAATTTCAATCACCCGGCCCCTAGTATATAATAATGACAGGAAGCAGTAGTGAGGAGGGTAACATTCTACAGTACTTTTCTGCATATACAAGATTTAACTAGTGTCTCACCGAATCAGTACATTAAACCAGTGAAGTTATTATGGCTCTTCTTTGTGCTTTCCCCCCATCCCATCTTTATTGAGATACAATTGGTGAATAGTAATTGTGTATATTTGATATATGTATACATTGTGAAATAATTGCCACAATCAAGCTAATAAAGTTGTCCATCACCTCACAGATACCATTTTCTTATTTGTTTCTGTGTGTGTGTGTGTGTGTTTTTGTTTTTGTGGTGATAACACTTAATCTCTCCCCTCTTAGCAAATGTCAAGTATGCAATAGTCATATTGTTGGACATTATTAGATCTACAGAATGTATTCATCTTTCATAACTGAAACTTTGCACCCCTTGCCCACCATCTCCCATTTCCCCTCCCTCTAGCCTCTGGCAACTGTCATTCTACTCTCTGCTTCTATGACTTTGACTATTTTAGATTCTGGTCTCCTCCATGCTCTTACATAGATTGTTCCCTCTAGCTGAGGCATTCTTTTCCTACAGCTTCGTCTGGCCGAGCTCTGTTATTTCTGCCCACCTTGGCTCGGCTGTCATCTTCCTAAGCTCCTTAGTTAGGGTGGTTGCTGACCCTCTGGGCCTCGTTGCGGTAACACTCTGCAGATAGCTCTACCATGAGGCTTATTGATATACAGCATTGGCTGTTTGCCTGTGTCTTCCTTAAAAGATATACTTATGTCTTCTAAATATGTTGGAAGTATTCAATAATATTCACTGAATTTATAGATGAGGTACTGAGGCTACCAAAGTATTTTTCCAAGATCACATGTACAGGAACCAGTAAAACCCTGGCCTTTGACCTCAAATCCCAAGTTCTTTCACTTGATCATGTCAGAGGTTTCTCTGTCAACCCCCAATTAAAGTCCCAACTACCAGACATTTGTGTGAGTTTGTTTTGAAGCTGGTGTGTAGCTTCATGTGACCAATATATTGAATGGGAATGTAGTCAGAGAACTCATCTTTATTTTTGCCTCCCACTGTCTCTCTTCTTCAGCTAAGACCATCGTAGGAGAAAACCTTTACCTTGTGCTTTCACCTCTCCCCTTGCTATCAAGGTTTCTGGGTTCTCCAAGGTTGAAAGTGGTGAAAAGGGAAGGAAAAACAGAACTGGAAAGCAGGAATGACAGGAAGACACTTAACTCAGGTACAAAACTTAAAGGGCTCAGTAAGAAAGGTAAATATTAATGCATATTTTAAAAGATCTCATGTAGAAATTCCAGGATGAACAACACACCGAAAATGTAAATAAAGACAGGCTGTCGTTTTTCTGTTTGTTTTCTGACCTTGAGTTACTGTGCAATGGGAACAGTGTTTCTGATCAGCCTGTCATAGTTCAAGGGCCATCAGGTCACCGTGTCCCTCAAGGGGTGTGTTTGTGAGAGCTTATCATAGTGTGAGAACAGATTGGGCAGCAAAGGACTTCATATGTAATCATGTTTGTTGATCAGAGTGCTTTTACATGTTGGTTCAACATGTGGGAGAATTTTTAAAAGGATACATAGGGGCACAGGTTTTTCCTATGGCCTCAGGCTTCACTATGGCTTGGCATGGCACTAAAGGAGTATGTTTATTTTACCGGTACATTTGGAAGATGGCTTTACAACTCCAGGTCTGGCAGCTGTTTAAAGTGGACTTTATTTCTCTTGGGACTCCTTGGGTCATTTCAGAGGTCATTTCCACATAGACTCTGGTTTTCTCCTGTCCTTCATTCCTTCACCTCTAAGGCAGGACTTAAAATGATTCCAGGCTGGCTTTCTGTTGAGGAGGGCCACAGTGGTCTTGAAAAGCTTGAGGATCTGTGGCTCTGAAACACTCTGGAGCTCAGGCCTCCTGGAGCAGCCCCCCCACCCCCATCCCTGTGCCCCCTACCTCCTGGCCCTTATCTCCCTGCTGGACCTAATGCTCTGGCTTTAGGGTTTTCCAGGAGGGAGCCAGACCAGTCCATTGTGTATTTTCTTTCCTCCCTGATACAAAAATAGAAGCCCCCCCCCCTTCTCCTGAGCGGGTGGGAGAATCAGAGCACAGTTTTGTGCAAGTCAAATTTGCCACAAATTCTCCTCTCTCTCTCTCTCTCTCTCTCTCGCTCTCTCGCTCTCTCTCTCTCTCTTGTTTTAACAATTTGCTCCCTTATACTCTCAATGTCTTTTAAGAGCCATACTATCGCCGAAGCCGGTTTGGCTCAGTGGATGGAGCGTTGGCCTGCGGACTGAAGGGTCCCGGGTTCGATTCCGGTCAAGGGCATGTACCGTGGCTGCGGGCACATCCCCAGCAGGGGGTGTGCAGGAGGCAGCTGATCGATGTTTCTCTCTCATCGATGTTTCTGACTTTCTATCCCTCTCTCTTCCTCTCTGTGAAAAATCAATAAAATATATTAAAAAAAAAAAAGAGCCATACTATCAGTAGGAAGGGAGAGAAGGAGGGAGGGTGATGGCAGAGGGGATGTGGGCATGGCTCAGAAAAAAGTATCTTGGAGTTTCTTGTATTGTGTAAGGACTAGTAAAAGTTGATAGCATGTGTAATTAAATTTCTGATCTGCCAGATCCTTTTATGGGGAGGGTGGAGAAGTTGTTTTGGTCTGGACTTCAGATTTATGATATTCCCGAGAAGCCTCATGTTGAAATTTAAAGCTCTCTTAAGGAGTTGGGTAAGACATGCAGCCTTTGCATTTTGAATGTGCATAGTTACATCATTGATTTGTTATATGTAAACATGAAAAATAAATCAATAACTTTTGTAAAAAAAAATGTTAGCCAGGTCAAAGCAGTAAAGGAAAAGAAATTAAACATTGAAAAGGAGAGGCCAAAGGGTGTGTTTGTGTATCTGCACTACTCTAAGGCACAATCTCAGAGATGCCCTGGGGGGTGTGTGTGTGTGTGTGTGTGTGTGTGAGGCTGCAGTGAAAAGGCCACTTGTGCTCATTCACTTCCCTCTTGGGGTTCCTCCAAATACCCACTACTCTATTTCCAAATAATGCATCAGCCAGACTGTTTACATCTGCCTGTTCTTCACCTTGTAGCAACTCTCATCTGTCTCCCCCTGATCTTATGATTGTCCTCGATGCTTGTTCTCCTCCTGGCCAGGGTTCCTTTCACTCTTGCCCCTGCAAGGGTGTCAACTCCTTATTTGCTTAGCCAGCAGTAGTTGGTGTGGAGACCATTTCTGCGTCAGCTGCCAAGGTGTCTTCCCAGAAAAGTGAGATTTCTTCACATCACAAATGGTGATCCCACACCTCATCCCAATCCCCAGCATAAAATTATTTGGTTATTTTAATTGTTTAATTTTAATTTTTTGCATTTGAAGACACAATCTTGGTATTCATCTCTTAGTCTCCCCCTCCCCCCGCCCCTTTGAGAAAAGTAACCAGAAATACCAAGCAATGGGGCAATCGCAGTGGAATCCCATCTCAGAGAACCAGGCTCCAGTAAAACCAGTACCACCAATTAGCTGCATAAGCTTGGAAAAGTGGTTCTCTGAGTTTAAAACAATCACTGGACTAGTACTAGGTGATCTATAAGATATGTCCACTTGGATTCCATCAAGCAGAGGGAAAATATTTGGTCTTACAAGGAAGACGGGGTGGCATTATTGATAATGTTGATATTGAGCAAAAGCAGTACTAGTTACCCCTTTCCTCTCTCTCTTTCTCTTCTCTCTCTCTCTCTCTCTCTCTCTCTCTCTCTCTCTCTCACACACACACACAACATTTCGGTTAAAGAAGATCAGCAGTGGGTGTAAGGTTAGCATTCTCCATAAATGCTTTGATAATTGTACACTTGTAATTAAATTCTGCTTGAGAAGATTGTTTCTCACGGTGCAACTTGAGAACTTCCTTCATTGCTTATTCAACTCCAAAGCTGAATGGGTCTCTATGTCCTCCCAGCCACCAATTTAGTGTGTTGTCTTAAGGTCCAAAGCACGATAGTACAACTGCGAGGTGGTCTCGTCTACCTGACTCCTAACCAATATCTAGTGGCAATTAGTGATCTGTATTTTTTTTGAAGAAAAAAAGGTACAAAAATCTGTTAATATTTAGGTTTTCAGGAATATATTCTCATCTAAATGAGAGCTAATTACACTGTTTTTCTTCTAAGGGGTAGTTGGCTCTGAATTTCTAGTGTTATGTGTGCGTGCATATGTGTGTGTACCTTTCTCTAATAAAGTAACAATTCCAGTTTGTCAACCCCTTAATTGCAGGGATTGTTAAAAAGATTATTATGCAAGTTATTGCAGAGAACTCAGCACCCTATAAAGTCATGTGGCAGGAACTAGGGATTTCTCAACTTACCACATTAACCTTGCAGTAAACCAGCCCCTCTCTGGAAACATCAGGCCAGGAGGACTGCCTGGAGGGTGCATTTGTTGGGTCTTCTCAAGAAATCTTTTTGTTGTTGAGGGATGTAGGGCAAATCACAGTCCCTTGGTTAATTCCTTATCTTACTCTTTGGTTTTTCTCCTTTTATTTCTCTCATTTTTTTCTAATTACATACTGAATTTAGAAAGTTTGTAAAATGCATACAAGTATAAAGAAGTAGAAATAAATTAATTAAGATCTTACCTCCCAGTTATAACCCCTATCAACCTCAGGAAATACTCCCTTCCAGTCTTTTTACTCATGTGTTAAGTACGTAGTTATCCCCTGCTTTTACACTTAATATTATAGGAAAGGCATTTTCCCCCTTATTTAAAAAATTACTTGTAACCATTATTTTCAATGGCTACCAAAAGTTTTATTTATGGAATCTGCCAAAACAGACCTCTATTATTACACATTAAATCAAAGTCAATTTTTCAATTGCACAAAAATACCATATTGATCATCTTAATATCAAAATATTTGTGTGTATTTTGGATTACTCTTGACTATAGGCTACTAAAGGTGGAATTACAGGGTCAGAAAGTAGAAACCTTTAAAGCCCCTCTAAACACATTGCGGAATTGCTGTTCAGAAAGATTGTGCTAATTTTTATTTCTACCACAAGTAATACATCGGAGGAACCATTTTTACCACACTTTCACCAGATGGGGCATTCACATTGTGATACATAGCTTTGTTAAATTAATAGGAAAGTAAACTATCATATATTTGTAGTTTTAATTCTGTACTTTGATTTCTGTGAAGTTGATCATTTTTTCTTGTTTTTATGTCTTTTTTTTTGAAGTTGGTCATCTTACTAAATGTTTATCATTCAATTGCATGTGCATTAGACAATTCATATTCTTTAGCCATTGTCTATTGTAAATCTAGAGGGTTTTTATTCATTTGCATGAATTTATTTACTTTTTAGTCCATAATGTTTGTTTTAGTATTTCCCTCAAATGATTGTATTTCAAACCAACCTTTATCTTTTTGATGTATAGAAGTTTAAATATTTGTTGCAGTTCAACTTTCCATCTGTTTTCTTTTATTTTTAAACTTAGAAAGTTATCTTCACTCCAGAGATTTATTAACATTTTACTTCTCTTTTCTCTTATTGAATATACATGAATTATTTTAAATGTAAAACACACACACACACACACACACACACACACACACACACACCCTCCCCTCACACACCCTCCCCCCAGCCAAGTATGAGGATATATCCATTAGCTCAAAGAAAGCAAAAGTAATGATTCATAGTAGGGTAAGCTTTCCTTTATTAGGAACCAGCTGGACTGCAAGTTTAAATAAGCGTGTTCAAAGGAAACACCTGTGCCTTGATGAGTTGCTGCTGAGGAGTGAGGGTGCCTGGAAGGAGGTGCTAGAAAATTCTCCTCTTGCCTGGAAAGACGACTTTCACACTGATCTGGAGGTCTCCTCATGTTCTCCATCCTCTTATTTTTCTGAGTTTCTAGAAGAAACTTGTAGCAATTGTGGATACAAGTATAATGACTTAAGACTTTTCCTAAGATTGGCAGATAGCTATGGGTTGCAGAATGCGCATTTCCTCATTTTAACGGAACTGAGAGAAACTGAAGAGTTTGAGAAATGGAGGAAAGCTGAACAGGGGTATCCAGGAGTCTCTCTACATCTCCCCATAAAACACAGAAGCAGGTAAATGTAGAACCAAGTCTCAGGGCCCCAAAAGTGAGCCATGTGGAGATGGGAAACCCAGGTCAGAAGTTGAAATTCCCCTTTTGAAATGAAACGAGGAATACCAAAGTTAGATTAAGCAGTCATATAGTTTGAAATTCAGTGTGAGAAAGGCAGATATGGGTACTTGATATAATTTTATCTACATGGTGAATGAGTTTATTTTTATTTTACCATTGTGGATTATTTAAATGTTGTATTGGTTAGCAATTCAGCAAGCCATCTGTTTTTTAGTTGAAATGATAATGTATGTCCTCGTAGTCATTCCCACATGGAAAAAGCCCAGAGTTTATTTCTTAACTTATCTGAACTGCAAGAGGAACTACTCCATTTGTAAAGAAATGGCTTTGTAAACCTGGTCGTATAAAGTGACCACAGATTTCACAAATCAGCAATTGTGTCCTGTATGAGCACGTTTGTCAAGAGTCCCTGTGCAACCTGGATCTAATTCTGTCTCCAAGGAATTGGGCAAAATACCCAGCTCTTGACACGCCTGTTTCTTCAGCTTTAATGTTGGACTTTGACTAAATCTTAGGTTGCTTTTAGCTCTAAAATTTGGATGTTTTTAAATCCTGCAATTAGGAGAAACCTAAAAGCAGTTTTTCTTGCTGTTCTTCTTTAGCTATATGAAAACACATTTTAGGAGAGGCATAGAGAACAGCCTAGAACTTTAGCTGATTAGGAGTACTAGAAACACAAACTAATTTTATTTTTTAAAAATACATTTTATTGATTTTTCACAGAGAGGAAGGGAGACGGATAGAAAGTCAGAAACATCGATCAGCTGCCTCTTACACACCTCCAACTGGGGATGCGCCCGCAGCCAAGGTACATGCCCTTGACTGGAATCGAACCTGGGACCTTTCAGTCCGCAGGCCGACGCTCTATCCACTGAGCCAAACCGGTTCGGCACTAATTTTATTTTTTAAAGTAACTTTAATTGCCTAAGCAACATGACGAGACTGTCTTTGAGTTTTCTTAGTTTCTTTTTAAAAACTTTTCATTTTTTCTGTTATCTTTTTTAAAAATTAATCTTGGTATATGTCATATCTACCATATTCTATTAAGTTAAAACAGTTGTAAATAAAGACTTAAAACATTACAAATAGTAAACCACAGGTATTTCAACATATTGTAATACCTTCCTGTAGTAAAATCCTCCCAGCCAAACAACTGGGCCATGACTGAGGCACTACCCTCACCTGGTGGCGCATTGTCTAATTACAGGAAAAGTATTGAAAGAAAAGTCAGGGTTTTTTTAGTGAAATTAAAAAGTGGCAACAAATATTATAGTTTTAAACAAGCCTCTGAAAATTATATTTAATAAGGCAATAACTACAGAGATGAAGATGTTATAATATAGTAGTAAGCAGGTTAGTGCCATCAAACCTAGTCATACAACACTATTAAATTCTTGCATTTGTGCCTTTGGGAAAGAAAAATCCACTCCTCCCACCCCTAATTGCTCAGAAGCATTTATTTATTTATTTAGTTTTTAAAAATTTTAAATTAAACATGTCATAAATGTTTATTGTAGAAAGTTAGAAAACTCAAAGAAGCAAGATTATAAAGGTCACTTATAATGGCATCACTCAAGTGTAAACAGTTAACTTTTTGGAATATTTCCAAGATAAATTTTTTCCACATAATTTTTATTGATAGGATAATCCTATTGCTAATAACAGATAAATGTTGTACTTACTATATGCCAGGCACGGTTCCAAGTGCTTTTTTATAATTTAATCTTCATGGCTGTCCAGTGAGTAAGGTACCACTATTATCTTCATGTTATACACAGAAAACTGAAGCACATAGAAGGGAAGGAACTTACCCAATGCCACATAGGCAATAATCAGTAGAGCTGGAGTTCAAACCTAGTCTGCTTGGATTTAGAATTGGTTCTTAACCAATATACCACCTCTTTGTATTCTGTTACATGGCTATATTTTATTTAATAAATTACCCATTGTCGGACATGTACGTAGTTTCTAAATTATTGTTATCATAAACAATGATGTAATGGTCATCCTTGTAGCTAAAATTTTGCAAATGTATCATTATACCTTTAGGTTAAATTCCAGGAAGTAAAAATGAAGATTAAATAAACACCACATTTAAAAAAGATATTTTTTATTGATTTCAGAGAGGGAGGTAAAGGGAGAGAGAAATAGAAACATCAATGATGGGAGAGAATTATTGATTGGCAGTCTCCTGCACAACCTCTACTGAGGATCTACAACCAGGCATGTGCCCAGATCAGGAATCTAACCAGGACCTCCTGGTTTATAGGTCAATGATCAACCACTGAGTCACACTGGCTGGTGACACTACCATGGTACATGTTTAAGGTTTATTATCTAATTGCCTTGTGTGAGAAAAGTGAGGAAGATTGCAAAGAAGCAGAGGTGTGTTGAGGATGTGTACCAATCAATACTTCCAGGGACACATCTACTTTATTCATTAATTTCTTATAAATGCAAAAGTCATAAATTCTTATTGTAGAATTCAAACAATGATTCTCAAGCTCCTTTTTGTGTATATTAGGATTCAGCAACAAAGTAAACACATTATAGTTAATGGGAACTCAGTTTCCCACTGTTGAAAATGTGAGTTACAAACAGGTATGTGTGGGGGGAGGTTGAAATAGAACCAGTAGCACCGGTATTAGAGGTATGGGTATGAATTTATGGTATTTAAAAAAACATTTATATAGATAGATATAGAAATTGATTTAGATATGTGTATGGAGTGTGTATATACATTTATATGTGTGTATTTATTAGCTTTGTCTGCTGAGAGACCTAAAAGCAGTGACCTCTAGTAGCACTGAGCAATCTAGCTCCCAGATCTTGGTTTCTAGATGCCATTTTTTATTAAAAAGAACTACATCTCTTCTGAGAAATGTCTGATTCCAAGGCTGGGACTCAGAGAGTGCAAGAGAGCATGAACATCTTTGTGTCAGAAAGTAAGGATGTTCTAAAAAAAAAAAAAAAAAAAAAAAGAGGGTACATGTAAAAAAGGAATAGGAGTCAAATCAAAGGGGCTTCCACTGATCAAATCTGGGACAATCTGAGCACCAAAATAAATTATGATAGTAAAGAATCTATGAGGTCATGCTAATATGAATGAATAAAAGAATGAATAAATGGGGAAAAGGAAGAGGTTTTTTTAAATAGTGAAATCCCAACTAATTAATGTAGAAGGAATGATGGAATTAGAAAATCACTATTACAAAGGAAATAGTGAATTAACAGTGGAGAAATCTGGGAGATATCACTTTCATCTAGTATTCAAAATTTAGCGGCACCTGTAATGCACCATCCTCTGACTCTTGATATGGAGCATGGACAAAAATTCTGTGATATTGCTGCCCAAAATGATAACCTGACTTAAATAATGAGGAAACATAAAACAAACCCAAGCTGAGAAACACCTGAACCATATTCATCAGAAATATCAAGGTCAGGAAAATCAAGGGAAGACTGTAAAGAATGGAGACTAAGGACACATGATGGCTGAATGCAATTCCTTCTCTGGGATTTTCTTTCCTATGAAAGTCATCACCAGGACAATGGATGAAATTTATTGTTTGTACTTTAGCTAATAGAATTTTATCAATGTTAATTTCTTGATTATCCTGATTTTGGTAATTGTGCTGTGGTTATGAAACAGAATTATTAATTTTAGGAAATACATGCTGCAGTATAAAGGAGAATCATGTCTTTAACTTACTCTCAGGTTTTAAAATTAACAGAGAGGGAGAAAAGGAAAAAGACAAAACACGTGATCATATTAATATTCGGGGAATCTGGGTGGAGATTATATAGTAATTCTTTGTGCTATTTTAGCAATTTAGCATAAATCTAAAATTTCGTCAAAATTAAAAGTTAAAAAATTCAAGCAATGTAAAAATGTATCCTATATACTGAAATGGTAATATGCAGATTGACCCTAATGGCAGAACAGGAACAACCAGTTGCTATGATGCGCACTGACCACAAGGGGGCATATGCTCAATGCAGGAGCTGCCCCCTGGTGGTCATTGCGCTCCTACAGGGGGAGCTCAGCTCAGCTACAAGCTGGGCTGATGGCTGCAAGCTTCTCCTGCCTCCTCAGCAGTGCTAAGGATGTCTGACTTCAGCTTAAGTTCCTGGGCTGCCAGAGGGATGTCTGACTACCAGCTTAGGCCCGATCCATCGAGCCTAAGCCAGTAGTGGTCCCAGACTGTGAGAGGGCACAGACCAGACTGAACGACCCCCCAGAATGCACAACTTTTTGTGCACGACTTTTTGTGCACCAGGCCTCTAGTATAAGAGGGAAAGTGATTTCCTATTCTTTTAATTCTTTTTTCAGACATAATCACAGTAAACAGTTTGATGGGTAGACTTCCAAATATATGCTATGCATAAACAAATATATGTATGAATATGTGGCTATATCTATGTTCCTACATATAATGTTTAAGTAGGTTCATACTATTTATACTAATAAAAGTGTAATATGCTAATTAGACCAAACGACTTTTCAGATGCCATTCCGGGTGTCCTTCTGGACAAAGTCACAGTGGCGGAGGCTGAGGCAGAGGTGGTTAGGGACAATCAGGTAGGCAGTGGAGCAGTTAGGTGTGATCAGGCAGGCAGGCAGAGGAGTTAGGGGCAATCAGGCAAGCAGGGGAGCAGTCAGGGGAATCAGGCCAGCAGGCAATGTCTGACTACCAGCTTAGGCCTGATCCATCGAGCCTAAGCCAGTAGTGGTCCCAGACTGTGAGAGGGCACAGACCAGACTGAACGACCCCCCAGAATGCACAACTCCTGGTTAGGAGGAATCAGGTAGGAAGGCAGGTGAGCAGTTAGGAGCCAGCAGTTCTGGATTGCGAGAGGGATGTCCAACTGCCAGCTTAGGCCTGATGGATCAGGCCTAAACTGGCAATCAGACATCCCCCAAAGGGTTCCAAATTGGAGAGGGTACAAGCCAGACTGAGAACAACCCCAACCCACCATGCACAAATTTCATGCAGCAGGCCTCTAGTCTATATCTACACTAATAAAAGAGAAACATGCAAATTGATCAAACCTTTGCTACATCCACAAGCCACGCCCACCAGCCAATCAGGAGTGAGCATGCAAATTAATCCAACCAAAATGGCTGTGGCCACAGAGCAAGCAGGAAGCTTGGGTTGCCCCGGTGATGGAGGAAGCCAAGCTTCCCACCATCCTGGCCTGCTCTGGCCTCCGCTCAAGGCTACAAAGTTTCAGTTATAGAAGATAAATAAATCCTAGATACCAGGGCCTCTGCTTGGGTCCTGGGGGTGTGTGGTCAGCCTGCAAACCACCTTAGGACCCTCCCCCAGGCTGCTCCATGCCCCAAGAGAACCCCCACCCTGATCTGGGACACCCTTCAGGGCAAACCAGCTGGCCCTCACCTGTGCACCAGGCCTCTATTCTATCTAATAAGAGTAATATGCGAATTTACTGTCACTCCAAAAAACAAGATGGCTGCCCTTATGTGATCAAAGATGGCTGCTCCATGTAGACACAAGGTGGCCACCACAAGATGGCCAGCAGGGGAGGGCAGTTGGGAGGGACCAGACCTGCAAGGGAGGACAGTTGGGGGTGATCAAGCCTGCAGAGGAGGGCAGTTAGGGGTGACCAGGCCGGCAGAGGATGGAAGTTGGGGGAAAGCGGGCCTGCAGGGAAGAGCAGTTAGTGGGACCCAGGCCTGCAAGGGAGGGCAGTTGGGGGTGATCAGGCCTGCAGGGGAGGGCAGTTAGGGCCAATCATGCTGGCAAAGGAGTGGTTAGAGGGTGATCAGGCTGCCAGGCAGAAGCAGTTAGGGGCAATCAAAAAGGCAGACAGGCAAGCAGTTGGGAGCTAGTAGTCCTGGATTGTAAGAGGGATGTTCGACTCCATCCCTTGAGGGGTCCCAGATTGGAGAGGGTGCTGGCTGAACTGAGGGATAACCCCCCATGCATGAATTTTGTGCACCAGGCCTCTAGTATATATATTAAAAGGCTAATATGCTAAGTGTCCATCCAACCAGTAGCTATTATGTGCACTGACCACCAGGGTGCTGACGCTCAATGCAGGAGCTGCCAAGCTGCAGTGACTTGGCAGTGGCAGTTTTAGGGTGACATACCCTGAAAGCAGAGAGGTGGGAGCCTGATTCCTTGCAGGGCTGCATGATTCCACCTTCAACCATGGGTTACATTGTTGCTGGGGCACTGTTGTCCCAAATCTGGTTTACTGCACATTTGTGTTTGTGTTCCACACCCTGTATGACAGCAACTTTGCAGAGTGACTTCTCGCACTCTGGGACCCCTTGGGGGATGTTGGAGAGCTGATTTTGGCCTGATCCCCACAGGCCAGGCCATGGGACCCCACCTGCTGGAAGGACCCTGCTCACTCTGCAGATGTCCTTCAAGCTATGGCGCCACCCCAGGGTGCAGCCAACCATGGAGGGACTGTGGGAGGTTGACTCCAGGGCGTGTCCAGCCTGTCTCACCTAGTCCTGCCCCACTGGCTACCTTCTAATTAATTTTCTTTTGATGTGCATGAATTCATATACCAGGTCACTAGTAATAGAATGTTCTACTACTTGGTTTTTTAAAGTGCTATATCATTGACTTCTTTCCATGTCAGCACATATACCAGAACATATATCTCTTTTTAAAAACTAACCCAGCTAGTGTGGCTCTAGTTGAGCATTGACCCATGAACTAAGAGGTCACCAGTTCAATTCCCAGTCAGGGTACATGCCTGGGTTGCTGGTTTGATCTTCAACAGAGGGTGTGCAGGAGGCAGCCAGTTGATGATGATGTTTCTCTCTCATTGATGTTTCTATCTCTCTATCCCTCTCCCTTTCTCTCTCTAAAATAAATAAAATATTTAAAAACTAGTTTAAAATATCCAGGATGTGAATGTAGTACAATTTATTTAATAACTTTTCTATTGATGAAAGTGTTTTCTATCCTATAAATAAAAGGCTAATATGCAAATTGACCAAATGGTGGAACAACTGGTTGCCATGACATGCACTGACCACCACGGGGCAGACTCAGCACAGGAGCTGCCCCCTGGTGGTCAGTACGCTCCCACAGGAGGGAGTGCCGCTCAGCCAGAAGTCAAGTTCACAGCTGGCAAGTACAGCGGTGGTGGTGGTGGGAACCTCTCTCACCTTAGCAGCAGTGCTAAGGACGCCTGGGGGATGTTTGCCTGCCGGCTTAGGCCCACAGAGCAGTAAGGAGCAGTGAATCGGCAGGTGGAAAGGAGCGAGGGGTCCCAGACTATGAGAGGGATGTCCGCCTGCTGGCTTAGGCCTGATCCTAAGGACACAGGCCACACTAAGGGACCCCCTGTCCCCTGCCTCAGTGCATGAAAGCCATGCACCAGGTCTCTAGTTTTTCTATAAAAACTGCAATGAACAGTTTTGTCTATTTGTATCTGTATTTCTATGTTATGGGCATATGGAATTCCTGAATCAAAAGATATTCATATTTAACATCTTAATAAATATTACAAGGGCCACTTTAAAAAGCAGAAATTTACCTAAATAGTGTCTTTCAATTACCAGTGCCAGAACCACACCTTCAGAATAAAAGTGAACAAAGACCAATATGTGAGCCATTTGGATGAGTGTTGTGGACCATGAGCTGCTTACCTCACAGTGCAGTGATAATTGCCTCTTGTATATTGTTGTGAACATCTCAGGCTGTGTGTTAACTCATGCAGGCTGGTGCATGACTACATGCAATCTTTCAAGAGTTCATTGTTAACCTGAGGGTTTATGCCAAATCTCTAAGTGCTCCATAATTACCTGCAATGTTTTCTGGTGTCTGTCTTAAGGATATAGCTATTAATTATTGTTACTCTTGGACCACTAACCTTCTACTTCACTTTCCTCTCTTTATTATTTTCTTGTCTTTTACTCTCAATTGACTCAGTAATATCAGTTATATATCTGTAAGGAAATATTAGAGTTATCAAAACAGGCATAATGTAACTGAATAAGTACAATACTTTCTTTTATTATATCACTTACCATCCTCCTAAAAATATTTGCTTTACAAGCTGGCTTTCCATCAGCAACAGATGTTATATTGTAGAGGAGGGACATGTGCAGAGGAAAAGGGGGCAGAAATAGCTATCCCGTTGAAAAGTTGGCTCTGAGATTGTCTCCAGGCCAATGGAAAGGTTTTTGAATCGTTACTGTAAATTAGTATATTAAAGATATAAAAATAGTTTCTAAAGGAGAGAAAGTTACAATGTGAAAATCTTCAGGCGGCACAAGGTTTACTATTGCATGACTCTAAAACTATGGAAGGAAAGATCAAACAGTAGTTTTCCTGTAACATTTATTGAGCCTTGTTCCAAGTCCTGGGCTGGGTGCTGGGGAACATAGATAAATAAGACATTCTTTTTGCTCTTCAATATTTTATATTCTTGTGGGGCATACAGACATGCGAGTGTATAAAGTGTAATATGAAGACTCTATAATATTGGTATATTCTGGATATAGATGAAAAATATCAAGGGAACAGAAAAGAGGAAATGGTTAGTTCTGACTCAGGGTATCAGGAAAGTTTCAGTGGGAATGTGAACTTTGGGCTAGGGCTTGAAGGATGAGTTTTGCCAGGTTGATGAGCCATGATGGAAAGCATTTCCAGGCAGGGAGAGTAATGAATTGCACCAGGAAAGTCAGAAAGGCTACATTTGGGTCCCTTGTATACCTATGACCTCTAAGAACTCTGAAGGTTAAAACAAATCTAAGCCATTCTTTCTCCCACTTTCCTGTGCATGCAAACCACCTGAGAATCTTGTTCACATGCAGATCTGAGTTCAGAAGGTCTGGATTCTAACAAGCTCCCGGAGGTCCATGCACCACACTTTGAGTTACTGGTAAAAGGCTGTAGCATTTAAACTGTTGTCTACTTCAGCAAGGCTTGCTAATTGGTGTAAACTAGGAGCTAGATGGAGAGCACAAGATGTCTTTTGCTGTGAGCAAGTTAGTAAAAGTATTAGAAAGCTCTCCTTTTGAGACTGACATTTCAAAAACAGTTTCTGCACTGTACCTGAACGAGCCAGGGGTGTACTAGTAAATCAAGGGTGACTCATCCTGGAGGTCACCTATTTAGATGACATGGGATCAAGCACAGCAGGAAAGGTAAGGGGATGGTTTGGGCAGGCCCAGTCAGCAGGGCAATGGTGAACTTCTTCGTGGAGGGTTGTTGGGGAGGTACAAAGGCAAGCAGCACACATGACTCGACTCCTGCAGAATAATGACAATTAGAAAAATAACCCGAATTACCGTTTTGGGTTATTTTTATGATGCTTCCCAGTGTTTAATTTTTTTAAATGTAATTTTATTGATTTCAGAAAGGAAGGGAGAGGGAGAGGGAGAGGGAGAGGGAGATAGAAACATCAATGATGAGAGAGAATCATTGATTCGCTGTCTCCTGTATGTCCCCTACTGGGGATTGAGCCCACAATCCAGGCATGTGCCCCAACTGTGACTTCCTGGTTCATAGGTTGAGGCTCAACCACTGAGCCATGCTGGCTGGGCACAGGTGTTTAATTAATTTATTTTTAAAAAAATTTTATTGTCTAAAGTTTTGCATATGTCTCCTTTTTCCCCAAATGACACCCCCACCCCAGCCACTCCCACCCTGGGGAAGCCCCCACTGCCCCAGTTTCTGTTTCCATTGGTTCAGGTGTTTAATTTTTAATGAGAAAGAGTTGCATCAGTTGGAATGCTCTGTTTTGAATTTATGACAATGCTCTTCCTAAAGAATTACTTAGTTCTTTGCAGAATAGTGGACAGTAAAGCTTATTTTTTGGGTGGTCTTGTGGAGTAGATGATCTAGACTGATTTTCTTTCTTCCTATTTTCCATGCATCGCAGTTGCCCTGCCCTCTTTGGGGAACTGGCGCCAGTGAGTGGTTTGACGATGCAAAAACAATCCTGGAGGGGCCCACCTGTTGTGCTAAAGACAGGCTGTGATCTCCAAATGAGATCACGAGCTTTCCTGCACTTTCATCTTCCCTGCTGTTAATGCTGGCTGGAAAACGCAGTGGAGGGACTTCATTAGACTAATGAAGGAGGAGGAAAGATCAAGTGATTATTTTTCACAAGAATAGTTCTGGTCATGCTTTCCTTTCTGTGATGAAGTTTACAGGCCGTACACATTGTCTAGAGCAGACCACATGGCTGGAATTGAGTACTGGCAGTGGGACAGCCTTACTCCCTTTGTGTCCTTGAACATGCCCCACCAAGACCCCTACAGAGAGACAAGATCATACTAGAATGACAAGCAATTGTTTATGCTAAGGACTAAATCAGACAGACATCTAAGCCCATTGGAGAGAATTATAAAATTAGAAACTGAAGGAGATTGGTGGTGAGGACATCACAATTTAGAGTTGATCCAAAATACCTTTGATATAGTTCTAAGCACAAGGTCATCTGAATGCCTGCATTTTCTGGCTAAGTATATATCTTGGAAACCGAGCCTAACTCTCTCAATTTTGCTTTCACCAGAATTCCCAAGACTGCCAATCTCATGTGCTAGAGTACTTATTAATCACCTGGGAGTGCTTGTTGGAAATGCCGATGCCTGGGCAGCACCTCAGCCTGCTGACTCAGAGAAGCCCCGGTAATGATTCTTATGCAGGAGGGCTGAGCCTGTCCCCTCCTGATGGGCACTGCCTTAATGCAGTCCCACTGATGGACAGGTGTAGGCCTTGTACCACTGGGAAGGAGAGCTTTGGTTTTACTCCCTCTTCCTTTCTCTCTCTCTCAAATCAATAAAAACATATCCTATATAATGAAAGAGAAACATGCAAATTTGACTGTACCTTCGCTCCTAATTGGCTATGCTAGCAGCCAATCAGGAGCGGAGGCGGGGCCAAGTGGCACAAGTGCTGGCCCTGGGGGTGGAGATGAAACAGTGGTGGCAGTGAGCATACAGCTCCGGTGGCCAGGTGGTCGCAGGCAGCCAGGGCTGAGCTGAGAAGGGCGAAGGCTGGGTGCCCAAGGCCTAAAGCCTCACCAGAGACTTTATGCCTTGGGCAGGCTGCGGGTGAGCCATCAGTTAGACATTTCCTGAGGGCTCCCAGTATGTGAGAGGGGGCAGGTTGGGTTGAGGGACCACCGATCCCCAGTACATGAATTTCGTGTACCCGGCCCCTAGTTTAAAATAAATGAAAATGACCCTATTTATTTGTCTTGTTTGCTATAAATATTTTTCTATCATTCTCTTTGAAATTTTCTTAAGAAACTTTTTAATCTCCTTGCCTTTTCCTTGGGACTTCTTTTGTTACTTTGAAGTTAAAGAAGTAATCTGTCCAAGTTTAGCTAGTGACTCATCTCTTCTCTTACAGTTTCCATTTAAAAAATGTCCCCCTTATGTTTAATTACTGACCCATCCAAAGTTTATTCGATGTGTGGTGTGAAGTGATGACCTAAATTGTCCCCCACCTCAACTGCCAACTAATTGTCCCAACATCATTTATTAACAAAGTAGAGAAGCATCCATTATTATATGATAAACCTTATACATTGTAGAAAATATTTTGGGGTTATCTCTTTTTTCCCAACGATTTATTCTTACACCAATATCAGTATTTTAAAAAGCAATTTAAATTATGTTTCAAAATCTGATATGGGCCCCCATATCATTTCTTTTTAGAATTTCTTTTATATTTTCTTCTATTTTTTTCTTCCAAGTGGATTTTTAAAATTTGAACCATTTTGTCAAACTCCAAAAAAGTTTATTGAAATTTTGATAGAAATGATAAATTATACAAAGTAAATGTAAACAACGAACATCTTAATAACATGTAATTTCTCCATTCGTGTATATGAGCTATGTCCCCATTTATTAAAACTTTCAAGAGTTTCATGAACTTGAAACTTTCTCCGTATGTGTAACACCTTGTTTGTCTGCTGTCAGGTTCTAAAGATTTGCTCCTTCAGGTTTAGCAAAAGTCTCCAGGGTGGCTAGGGAATTTCACTGGAGAGGCTGGGGCCACAGTAATTTGCCAGCCCAAGTGACTTTAAATGAATAGTGTGGTTCCCAGTCCAGCAGCTTCAGGAACACATGGTCACTGCTATTACAAATACAAACCCTTGGGCTGCAGTGGGACTCAGCTGTTTAATACTGCTGCGTTCTAACATTAGAAATACTGCTTTAAACCAATGATTCTTAATCTTGGCTGCACATTGAGCCACCTCAGGAGCTTTGTAAAAATACCATTGCCTAAGTTATTTCTCCTTCCTGCCTCAACTCTGAATTGCTCTGGAGTGAGACCCTGCACATGTTCTTTTAAGTTCCCTAGGTGTTTGGAATGCATAACCAGAGCGGAGAACCATAGCTCTAAACTTAAACTCACATACAAGATGAGGAAAATAATACCTCATAGGAGTTAAGTGATGTAACTTATAGGAAAAGTTAAGTATAGTGCCCAGCAAGTGGTAAAGCACTGGACCAATTAGTACTGTGCTACAGTAGATAAATGTACTGTACCAGAGATTAGTGCTACACTGTCAGGTCATGAAAGGATACTGGGAACTTCAGGACTCAAAGCTCATTCTGGTTACACTCTAGAGTTGCCTGGCCATGCCCATTATTGCTCTTATGAGCCAGAGTATCCATGTTTGTTTGCATGCATATGCTATTTACTGTAAATCTTTCTCTCTGTTTGTAGAGATCTTACCTGTCACAGTGTGGTGATTGGCAGTAAAGGCTTTAAAGTCAGGTGGCTTGGATTTAAACTTCAGTCTAGACACTTAGAGCTGTGTGATCTTGGGCACACAATCTAAGCCTCAGCGTTCTCATCTATAAAGTGGGGATACTATCATACAAGGGTTACATAAGATAAGGCTACAAAGTCCAATGCTCAACGTATGGTAAGTGCTTCAAAAATGTTGACATGACTCGCATTCATTGCTTTCACTGCTTGGGAAGTCATTTCTGATTTTTCAAACCGCATTCATCTGTCCTACCTCTAACTTCTTTGTTAAGAATGTGTATTTCACTTGGTTGGTGCTGAATACTCTGCTCATTTTGCATACTAGATATACTCAGACTTTTGATTCAAATTGTGTTCTATCTGAGGCTTTCAATTTCTGTTTGGAATGCTATTTTCATTTTAAATCCAATGGTTCAATTAGTAGTTTTGTGGCTCTTTTGGAAAGATATTCCATACCGAGCACCAGTTTAGACTGTCAGTAAGGAAGAGTTCATATTTTCTGCAGCAGACACAGAAAGCTATGCATCAATGAACCTATCTTCTGTCTCAGAAAACATTTCCTTACGTAGAATGAGGATAATCTTAGAATCTAAGCTACATTGGTTGGCCCTGGCTCGGTAGCTCGGTTGGTTAGAATATCATCCCAATACACCAGCATTGCATATGAGAATCAACCAATGAATGCATAAATAAGTGAAACAAGAAATGGATGTTTCTCTCTCTTTCCCTCCTCTCCCTAAAATCAATGAAATAAAAAAAAACAAAGAAAGAAAAAGAATCAACATTGGTTTAACTCTAGTTTCTACTTTAATATGAACTTACTTGAGGCCTAGTGCACAAAATTCATGCACAACCTGGCCTGTGCCCTCAAGGGATGTCCAACTACCAGTTTAGGCCTGACCCCCGACCGGGAGCAGCTCCTGTGTTGAGCACCTGCCCCCTGCTGGTCAGTGCGCATCACAGGGACTGATCATTACGCTGTTCAGTCAATTTGCATATTAGAGCTTTATTATATAGGAAAATATTGCCAGACCTTCAAATAAGTTAGAAAATTGTACTTGGATAGTTTCTTTGGCCAACCCTCCCACTAATTTCATGACCCCTCTCTGTTTTCCTGCCTTTATGTCATTTTAAAAACATTTCATTGTTTTAAGTTCAGTAAAAAATGTTTTATTGGTTTTCTATTTATCTTGATGTCCAGGGTTTTATTGGTTGTTTCTGTTTTATCTAAGTCTTCTTGAATGTTTTACTGATTTTAATTTTTTAAAAATGCTTTCTTTGAACTTACAAAAGGGCCATGAAGACAGGGTTGACAGGTTAAAAGAACTTTCCTTCTATAGCTCTTGAAGTTTGTTCCTGCCTCTAAATCTTTAAAAGTAGGCACTTAGAAGCTCTGGGAGAAATATGTGAGAAAAGAGGAAAAGAGTAAAGAGAGTAGAATTTAAAATTTTGACTTTCATGGAAGATACTTCATAAACAGGAGTATATGTATGTGTGTTACCTTATTGCATGTCACAGATGTGTATTTTACAAAGTAAGGCAAGATCCTTCACCAGCAAAAAGATTGACTTGCTTTATTGCCATATATGGTGGTCTGGAACAGAACTTGCAGTATCTCTGAGGTATATCTCTGTGTGCATGTGCATGATGCTTTTTAAAAAATGAGTTTCTGGAGCCCATGATTACATAAATAATAAAATTCATCTCCCACCTGCTTCTTCCTGAACCTATCATGCTGCATTTAAGTGTAGTGAACTTTGTATATTTAGCAGATATTTGTGAACATTGCCTTGGAAAAATCTGCTCTTAAGACATAATTCTTTCTACAGTAGGTCCTCAGGTTATGTTGGAGATCCATTCCTACACCATGATGTAACGTGATTTTCGCCGTAAGTCAGAACCCACCTACATGAGCACCTATGTCACTCACATGGAGCACATACACACCAGTAATGAAATGAAACAGTAAAAAAAAAATTTTAAAGAAAGATAACAATTCCTGACCTTTACTCGCGGTAAATAAATAAAAAACATAAAGCACATATGTACATATGTCAAAATGATGTAACTTTTATTTTTTATAAATAAATGGGAGATGGCGATGTAAGCATGAAATGACCTATGTCGAGTCTGATGAAATCTGAGGATTGTCTGTAGTTATATAAATAACTATGTAAAATATTTGACTAACATTTACAATTTACATAGTATGTTTCATAAATATATGTAAAGTTTTATCATAATGTTACAGAGGCAGAAAGAGGTTTGGAGAAAACAAGGGACATAAGGCCATATAGCCAGTAGATAAAACTATGTCACAAACTCATGACTTTTACATCCAAAGCCCAGTTTCTTTTTTCTTTTTAAATATATTTTTACTAGAGGCCCACTGCATGAAATTCATGCATGGATAGGTTCCCTAGGACTGGCCGGCGATCAGGGCCAATCAGGTTCCCTGCCTTCCTGCTGCCTCCTTCCTTTACTCCCTCAGCACCCCGCTGCCATCACTGGTCTCTCACCATGTTTCACACCAACTCCTGGTGGTCAGTGCATGTCATAGCAAGTGATCAAACTCCCGAGGGATCAATCTGCATATTAGCCTTTTATTATATAGGATTGATTTTAGAAAGGGAGAGAGAAACATCCACAGTGAGAGAGAATTATTTATCAGCTGCCTCCTGCACACCCCCTACTAGGGATTGAGCCTGCAACCCGGGCATGTGCCCTTGACTGGAATCGAATCTGGAATCGAAGGCTGACGATCTACCCACTGAGCAAAACCAGCTTCTTTTTATTATGCCATTGAAATCAAGGGAAAAATCCTCCATGCACACAAAATACCAAACATTAGAGGGAAAACAGTTTTGGTCTTGACAAGAGAACTCCAATTAAACAATTTGGCTAGCCTGCCCTGCAGTTAAAGTTCTGATGGCAGTTAACCCTTGGTCACTCGTGTCCTGAGATGTGTTGCTTCCATAGCATCAAGAGTCAACTCTCCTCTCATATCTTCTACTTTTCATCTGCTCTACTGTTCAGTACAGGCTGGTTTGAGTAACACCATGTTTACTGTATTAGTTTGTTTTACGGTACAGCTTACATAAATCCGTTTTAGCCTTAGTTTCTGACTTTCAGCATGGAGCAGTGGCACACTAATCTGCTGTGGGTGGTCTGCTAGCTTCCTGAGAGACAGTGCTAAGGCTTCCCACAGGCTCTGGGCCCATCAGTGAATCAACCACCAAGTCTGTTTTCTGACTCAGGTTGACTATTGATGTCTATTATAGTTACTCTTATTTTTTTAAAAATGTATTTTATTGATTTTTTACAGAGAGAGGAAGGGAGAGGGATAGCGAGTTAGAAACATCGATGAGAGAGAAACATCGATCAGCTGCCTCCTGTACACCTCCTACTGGGGATGTGCCCGCAACCAATGTACATGCCCTTGACTGGAATCGAATCTGGGACCTTTCAGTCTGCAGGCCAATGCTCTATCCACTGAGCTAAACTGGTCAGGGCTAATTACTCTTTTTAAAGTAACACATTAATTTTCCTAAGCTCCTGTAATGCAGGCCTTCTTCAAAAGTTGGAGAGGACATAAATCTGAGCATCACTGGGATATTTTGCATGGGGTGCAGGCTGCAAGCCTGTTTCTCAGCCCAGCACCCACCTACCAGGCTCAGATACACTGGCCAACAGTGTGTCTGCACTTTCCAGAGGAAATCCTGAGATCTTGTCAAGATTTTACAACACGGTCACGCTCCTTCACCCAATTTTACAGGCTGTCTTATTCAGCAGTGTTTTCTACTACTAGTATGCCAGGCATGGGGCAGGTGGTCAGGAAAGAGTTCTAAATGTATTCTCAGCCTTCTGCTGGAATTCACATTTATCAGATACAAATCATCCAATTTTAATAATTTTTTTAATTTGTAGAGAATTTTTGTTTAGCCAAATTGCAGGAGAATAGTTTTGCAGCTTTGTTTATGCAATTCAATAGTTTTTATTTTTATTGACTATAATATAGGCCTGGCCATACTATCTGGATTATGTATCTTTTGAAAATATTTATCTAAACACGTAGTGGGATTCTTACTAATTCAAGAATTATTCACAGGGAAGTTATTGCCAATACTTATAAAGTTGCAGGGAAAGCTGAGACCGGTTTGGCTCAGTGGATAGAGCGTCGGACTGCGGGGTCCCGGGTTCGATTCCGGCAAGGGCATGTACCTTGGCTGCGGGCACATCCCCAGTAGGGGGCGTGCAAGAGGCAGCTGATCGATGTCTCTCTCTCATCGATGTTTCTGACTTTCTATCCCTCTCCCTTCCACTCTGTAAAAAATCAATAAAATATATTTAAAAAATAAATAAATAAATAAATAAAGTTGCAGGGAAAGAAATTGTGGCAGCTATACATACTCTTGCCTGTGCACTGTGCTCATTTCCTGAGAGGTAGAAACAGTGGTTAAATGGTTAAGATGGTAAATTTTTTTTACTTCAATAAAAAAAGTACTTTAGATAGTGCTAGACATCTTCGGAGCAACTCTTGAAAAAACAAAACCCCGAGAGGCCCTCACAACCTCACTAGAGGCTCATTGCTAGAATACAATAAAATGAGCAGCCAGCTACTCATATGTATACATCAGTCCTAATAGAAATAATATCTCATACACTGTGGTCTTAGGTGAAGTTGGTTAGGCCAAGCTTTTTCATAGACCTTGCAAAAGCCCTTCATGATCTGGTCTCTATCTCCTTATGACCAACCAGAGCTAGTTAGTGATCTTTTTCAACTCCTTGAACAGGATTTCTTACCTTAGGTGGTCTCTGAGCCTTACTTCCCCATCATTTTTCTTCTGCTCCACTCTTACTCATCCTTCAGAGCCAGCTTAAATATCATCTCTTTAGGGAGGCCTTCTTTAAACTCCCTACTGAGGTCTGGGCCTCTTGCTATCTCTTTGGATCAATTCACCAACCCATTCTCCTAGCAGTCTGGATTTTTCCTTTGTAGTATTTAATATAATTGGGTTTACATAATTAGGTAACATTTCTCCCACAAGGCTGAAAGTCCTACCAGGTAAGGACTGTTTTTCTTGCTAGTCGCTGTATTACCAGGACCCCAGTACTTTGTATACAGCAGATACTTAATATTCTCTTACTAGGTATATACTCTTAGATATTCTCAAAGGAGTGGGTGAAGAGGCACATAAAGTTTGAGCTTGGAGGTGGAGACAGTGGCTAAACAGCCAGAGATAAAAGACTTCAGGGCTTACGGGGAAGCAAGAGAAAGTAATGAGACTACAGTGCACTTATTTAATGTTTCCCTCTCTTTCCCAACATCCCACTCTCACCCCACACAAACCATTCAACAATAATCTATGCATTCATTTCTTTTTATATATATATTTAAAAAATGTTTTTATTGATTTTTAGAGAGGAAGGGAGAGGGAGAGAAACATGAGAGAACAACATTATTGATTGGCTGCCTGCTGCATGCCCCTCACTGGGGATTGAGCCTACAACCAGGAATCCAATCGATGACTTCCTGGTTCCTGGGTCAATGCTCAACCACTGAGCAACACTAGCTGGGCTGCATTCATTTCCTTAGGGAATGAGGTAAACCTCAGATTACAAAAATCAAGGCCAAAGTAACTTTGCAGAATTAGAATGTGTTCAAGAAACCAGTCACACTTTAACTGGATCAGACTTCAATACAGAACATTTGTGTTCCTCCAAAATGGGGGAAGAGAATAAATACTCTTGCTTCTGTTCTCAGTTGTGGAGGAGGAAGTTTCTCTCCACACTGACTCCGCACTATTTCTTTTTTGCTGCTCTTTTTCCTTCTCCTTTCCTTGGTTTCCCCTTTCCACGAAGTTTCTTCAGACGTCTCTGCTCATCCTTGAAGTCCTGATGCTCGTCTCTGAATATAGAGAGAAAAAACAAGCCAGGATTTTACAGGTTGGAAAAGTACACCAATCTAGCACTGTTCCCTTAGGGGTTGTGGTAATTAATCCCTGACTTCTACAAAGCACATGCTCAGCTTGAACAGAAAGGATGAGAGTCTCCAACATACAGATTCACTGTATTCCAAAAGTTCACTTCTAAATTACAGTTCCCCTTTGGAGAAATAATGACACGGATAGCAGTTAATTCTTGGGCCACTCATGTAAACCTATGTAACTATGATACCACACTAATAATTACCCCAAGTTTCCCTATAATACCAAGACAAAATTCGAGAGGAGCAGAAAGTGGGTAAAAACTTCAATAGCTACACAGAGACCTTGAGAACCCCAGGTATTAGCACCAACTATGAGGGGGGATGGTGTGGAAGAAGCTGACTTAATGGCAGTAGGCAGTTGAAACCAAAAGGTTCAGGCAAATGATAACCAAATCAAAAGTCAGGTACTTTAGGGATCAAGGCAACCAGGACTATATGTACAAGCAGATGGGGTATAAGATGAAGACTGTCCACTATGTGTAAATATGTAAGCTTAGGATCCCATTTGAACCTGGTTTCAAATCACAGCTCCATCATTTAGTAGCTGTGTGACCTTGGATAAGTGACCTTCCTTCCCTCTTTGAAACTTAGTCTCTTCATCTGTATGGACAATGATAGCATATGAATTAAATGTCTCAGAGGATTTTGCTGGCCAATTTTTAATTTCCTAGGCTGTTTTGAAATAGTGGCTTTATAGGGTATGTTGTTTCAGTCCATGAACGTACAGCAAGTACGTTCAACATACAACATACCTTTGGGATTAGCTATGGTTGCCCCGAATAATCTATTCTCAACAGAGGCCGCAGTAATTCTTTTAAAATGTAAGTCACACCTTATCATTTCTTTCTTCACAGCCCTGCAAAAGGCTCCCCACCTCACCCAGAACAAAAGCCAGAGTCCTTCCGGCAGCCCTCAGAGCCCTTCATGATCTGCCTGCAGTCCTACTGCTCACCTTGTTCCGTGCTGCTCCGGGAACACACCAGGAGCACACCTGCCTCAGATCCTTTGCTCTGCTCTTGCCTCTGCCTCAAAAGCTCTTCTCCAGGTTCCACTGGAAGATGATGAGGTATGCACTCATCATCTTCAAGCTTCAGCTTAAACCTCATCTTCTCAATGAGGCTAACTCTGACTATGCTGTTTAAGACTGTGATCTACCTGCTCCCCACCCACCTAGAGCCCTCTCAGCACCCTTGATCCTGCCCAGCCTGCTCTACTATTTTTCTTTCCATAGATGTCCAACTTTATAACATACCACATAAGTATTTACTGTTTCTCCCCCTCTTCTACATTCCCTCCCCCATTCCCATCCACCCCCAGCCAGAAAGAAAGATCCAAAGGCTGGGGTCTTTGTCTCTGTTGATGAAATGGCCCACGTACCTAAAAGACTGAATGGGTCCTGTTTTTGAGAATCTGAACTTCCCTCCCCCTTATAGGTCTTGGAGTAATATTTTATTTATTGTAGGTTGTCTAGTCTCATCTTGCTTTTTGCTACAGCAGGCAAGGGACCATTTACCATAACTAAATACATGAAAATAATTGTGCTTTTCCATGGTTAATGAAATGCTAAGTGTTTTTTCCCTGTCCCCAAAGATAGGCAAGGCTTTATTTTTCAGACAAATGGAGAGTGGCAGCAAATAGGTACATTAAAGTAGCTGAGTGTGATTTTGTTATGGGTTATAATTTTCTATTCAGATCTGCCTTCCAGTGATATTTTCTTTTGGGTCATAATAAAATTAATTTTTATTTTCTGAGCCCAGGCTAATGGCAAGGGAAACTGTCCCCAAAGCAACCCCAAAAGTTCAAATATGCATGGATTATCATCTGTAATAATATATTAACCAAGAAAATCTATTTGTTCACTGTGGCTCCCTTGTGCCCATCATAAGTATCCACATGTGGAAGGTGCTTTAAAAAATATCTGTTGGATAAATGAATGCAGGTATCTGGAACGAACTAGTAATTTTATTACATTAGAGTGAACAGTCCCAAATTAAATTTTGTTTTGTTGCCCTAAGAGAAGTTCAATTAAAACATGTTACATGAAAAATAAGTAGACATTTTAACTTTATACAATTATTCACTGTTTGAATTTGTTTATAATAAGTATGTATTAGTCTGGTAATTAAGACTTTTTAAAAAAGAAAATGATCACGTAGGTATTTGATATATTTTATTTCTAGAGTTGTATAGTGTTCTGAGCTCCCACTTCCTATACATACTCAAACATATAAATGCACAGTGGAAAGAGCCTTACTACTCTTACTGTTATACATTAGTATTCTATTTTTTAAAAATCTTTATTGTTCAGTTTATTAATTACATTGTTCCTTTTTTTTTTCACCCTATAGTTCCCCTCCACCTGGTACCCATCCCACCCTCTGCCCTCACCCCACTCCCGTCCTCTCCCACAGTTGCATGATTTTTGTCCAGTCTCTTGCTGCACTTCCCACACCCCATTTCTCCCCAAGAATTGTCAGTCCATTCCCTCTCTATGTCCGTGATTCTGTTACATTCACCAGTTTATCTTGTTCATCAGCTTATTAATTCACTTGATTTTTAGATTCATTTGTTGACAGATGTGTATTTGTTGTTCCTAATTTACACTTTTATCTTTTTCTTCTTCTTCTTCTTCTTAAAGAATATCTTTCAGCATTTCATATAATATTGGTTTGGTGGTGATGAACTCCATTAGCTTTTTCTTATCTGCGAAGCACTTCATCTGACCTTCAATTCTGCATGATAGCTTTGCTGGATAGAGTAATCTTGGTTGTAGATTCTTGCTGTTCATCACTTTGAATATTTCTTGCCACTCCCGTCTGGCCTGCATCGTTTCTGTTGAGAAATCCACTGACAATCATATGGGTGCTCCCTTATAGGTAACTAACTGTTTTTCTCTTGCTGCTTTTAATATTCTTTGTCTTTTGCTCTCGGCATTTTAATTATGATGTGCCTCGGTGTGGACCTCTTAGGGTTCCTATATATTGGGGTTCAATGCGCTTCTTGGACTAAGTCAATTTCTTTCACCAGGTGTGGGAAGTTTTCAGTCACTATTTCTTCAAATAGGTTTTCATTGTCGTGCCTCTCTTTTTCTGGCACCCCTATAATTCGGATGTTGGTATGCTTGAGGTTGTCCCAGAGGCCCCTTACACTATCTTCAATTTTTTGGATTCTTTTGGTTTCTTGCTTTTTTCAGCTGAGTGGATTTTACCTCTTGTATTTCAAATCTTTAACTTGGTTCTTGGGGTGCTCCAGGGCACTTTTAGGTCTTTGTATAATATTTTTTGTTTCAGTCAGTGTATGCTTAATTTCTGGTTGGTCCTTTTTCATATCCTTGAGAGTCTCCTTTATATCCTTGAGGGTTTCTTTCATTTCCTTGTAGGACTCATTCATTTCCTTTGCGGTCTTGCTTATTTCCTTATAGGACTTGACCTTTTCTAGGAGCCTCTTGAGAAGCCCTGTAACCGTGGTTTTGAATTCCATGTCCAGTCGTTTTTTTTCCTCCATTTCTTTCACATCTGATTTCTTTCCATGTCTCTGCATGGTGGCTGCTTCCCTGAGTTGGTCAATTAGCTTTGTGTGGTAGACTTCCTACTAGGGACAGTGGCTCAGCCTCCCCAGTTACCTGAGGTGGATATGGGTTGCACAGTCTTGCTGAAGTTAAGCTCAGTTAATCGTTGTTAGCACTTGGAGGGGTTGACCTCCAGGCCAATTGTCTGTGAAGTTCAGCTGTGCTCAGGTTGGATGGGCGGAGTCTCCGGGCCAAGCAGACAGTGTTAGCTCTGCCCTATGCGGCCCCAGCGACTCTGAGAGAGAGCCGCTGCCAAGCTCCACTGGCTGCCGGGGAATTCAGATTCTCCCCAAATGAGTCTGCACGCCCAATGTCTCACCCAGGGTCGTAAAAAAAAGCAGTCTGATGGTTTTCCGAATGAGAGAGCGAGTCGCAGGAGTGCTTTCTGCGTGGTCACGCAGCTGAGCTGTTCGCGCGAGAGCTGCCTTCTCCACAAGCCGGCAGACCCCTGCAGCACCTGAGCTTCGGCATGCCCTCCCACTGTCCAGTTTTCACCCCGTGTGATAGTGGGTTCCTTGGACTTCGCCCAAAGCTGGAGAATCAGTCCAGTGGGACATCTTTGTCTCCCCGTTCGAGAAAACTCGCCGGTTTTCAGCCGCCCGCCCTCTCCGCTGGCGCGTGCTTCAAACCTCTCTCCACACGAATCTTTCAACGCTGTCCGCCGCCGCTCCTCCGAGTCACAGTGTCTTATTTTCACTTTTATTTGTGGAATTTTCACTCGGCCAGCTTTCTGGTGATTCTGGAAGTTGTTTGTTCTTTTGTTAAGTTGTAGTATTAAAATTGCCAAGTATGACGGCAAGATAGGTGTTTTACCTATGCCGCCATCTTGGTTCCTCCTTAGTATTCTATTATAATAGCTTACATATTACAATTAGAGGTGAACTGTACCTCGTTTAGACCATTTAGTATATTAAAAAGTGTACCAAGTATAAATGCCAGAAAAGACTGGAAGGCAATAACTCCAACAAAATTGCCACCAGGGAAGAAAGAAGGCTGCCCCACACCAGCTAGGAAGCAGATCAGCCAACAGGAACCTGCTCAATGTTTGGAACAGTTTTCCTTCACATTTTCTTAGAATGCTCTTGACTAGTTAAACATCTCTCTATAGCTCTGTATCTAGTCAATGTTAAGTCACATTATGGACATAATTCATTTATACATTCAATGAGTGCATGTTTCCCTTTATTTTTGGTAGGCCCATCATGAAGATATCCTATGTAATAAAAGCCTAATATGCAAATAGGTCAAATGGCAGAACTATGACATATACTGACCAGCAGGGGACAGATGCTCAATGCAGGAGCTACCCCCAGCCCGCAGGCCCCAGGCCAGCCAAGGCAGGTGCCAGTGCCTCCCCCGCACCATCGCTCTGCTGGTCGACCCACAGAGGGTGACCACCAGCAGCAGCAGTGGGGAGTGGGGCCAATGAGTGGGCAGCGCAAGGACTAGGGACCCTAACCATGCATGAATTTCATGCACTGGGATTCTAGTGTGTATATATATATATATTTGTTAATCCTCACCTGAGGATATTTTTTCTGTTGATTTTTCAGAGAGTGAAAGAGAGAAAGGGGGGGATGAGTGTGTGCGTGAGAGATATATCTCCTGGTTGCCTTCCACACATGCCCCACTCATGGTGGATTGAGCCAGCAACCAAGGTACTTGCCCTTGACTCAGAATCAACCTGTGAATGCTCTAACCACTGAGAAATGCGGCCAGGGTCCCATCATGAATATTTTGAAAGCTTTCCTCCCCTCACCCCATTCCCCCAAACTATCTTTGAACTACCTGGTCACTATTATAAGAACCACAAATCTATAAAGATGGAAAGACTATTGTTTTCCTTTTCTGATCCACTACAATAATCTCTTACAGGTTGCTCTTAGTTTTTCTGTCATTACCTGTAGAGGCCATAAAAACGCAGTATCCCCATGAGCGCAAAATAAGTGTTGTGATTTGGATACCAATCATATGTCTCCTTCCTCTTGGCCAAAGGCTGCTCACTAAACAGCTTCACCACTTTCATGGATTTGGAATCAGTAGGCCTGGCAACTTCACCAAATAGCCGGGCACTCAGGCGAGTCATGCGCAAGGCATATTCTGAAAGGGAAGACATTTCTGGGGCAGCAAGGAGGAAGAGTCCCTACAGAAAATGAGAAGACAAATGAGTTAGTGTTAGAAATTCACAGATTACTGAATAAACACTTTAGAAAGTGAAAACACAACAAGTCACATGTGATTCTGTCCGTGTTGTTGACAGGACATGCCTTGGAGTTGAGAACTATCCACAGTCCAACTGGCTATTTCCTTTGCATGTTTTATATTTGCAATTTTATATTTGGTGTTCACATACTATCACTCCCTTGCTCTATGCCCTGTTTTACAATAAACTATTTTGTGATTCAATATGTCATTTAGTGATGATCATACCTATTTGTAAGCTATATTAGGGCAGAGAAACAAGTTCTCCTACCACAGTATTATTATACCTTCAGAAAACATCTACCTAAGCAGTCTCCAGAATAAATACGCTGACTGCTTGCCATCTAAAGGTTTAATCATGGCAGAGAAATAATTATGCTGTTGTCTTTATTATCAGCCCTTTGAACACTGATCTCCTCAAGGGCTCCAGATGGCTGAGAACTGCTAATGAGTAATGAGGTCATTTCGCCTCTAGGTTGCTGGACTGAATTCTGCTTAGAGACTGAGAGCCATTTGGGAAAAACAAAGATAGTGGTCTTATAGAAATAAAGTGAAGAGCTCAAAAGATTCATTTTACTCCCGAATAGAGGGCACTTAGGAATTGTGATATTACTTGTCTTATCTTACATCTTATATATTCTGCTTTAATGCAAACTAGCTGTCTTATTAGCTGAAAACAGTAACTTGTTTTTCAGAGGCGTGGGAAGCCACCGCATGCCAACACTGTCATAAGCATGCACCAAGGAACGTGGGAGGCCGATGGACCTTCAGCGTTAGCAGGGCTTAGCAGGGCTTACGCTAGGCACCAATTGTTCGTGTTGAGATAGCACGGGTGGCTTGAAGCAATCTCCTGCCCTGATAGTCTCCAAGTAAATGTTTACTGGACCTTACTGATCTTTACTGACCTTAAAGATGGTTTGTCTGCTACTTATTTTCCGTGCTTCACTGAGGGCAAAGTGTGTATCTAAAACTGAATAAAAAGCGGACTGGGCCAGGACTCAGTGAGACTCTTCACGAAAGAGATTCCCCTTGGCCCCCAATGCCATCTAAATTCATGTTGCTTGTATAGCATTTTCATTTGTGCATCAGCCCCTCCTGCAGATCCTGAACCTCGCCGTGCAGGTCGCAGCAAAAGGCACAGAATATTGAAACAGGTATATAAATGATATATGTAATATGCAGAAGTTATAGCGAACATGTAAAAAATTATATAGGTGATACATAAAAACTAAGAATATTCTGGTGAAATAACTATCTTATTCCTTTGCAGTTAAATGTAGGTAACTACTGGAAGAATATGCTAATTTATTTGACATTAGTGAGATGAGAATCTATGCTAAGAGACCATCCTGGGGGATAGTTCAGCTGGGATGAAAAGGAGTTGATCTCCAAACAGAAAAATGTCATAAACATGTCTTGAAAAACAGGTGGGAAAAATATACAAAAAAACCCTCCTAAACAGGAAGAGTACTAAGTAAATTTCAAAATAACTAGTGCAAGAAAAACCAATCAAACCAGTGTTCAAATTAAAAATATGTCATGTCTATGTCAAGATCCATTGAAAGAGCAGAGGCTGGCCTCAAACCAACTTCAGGATTGCCAATCTCAAACTATTTATCATTCTGAAACCAACCAAGCAATCTTGGGCCAATGGTGCCATCTGAAGGCCAGCAAAGGGACAACTGTTAGATACAAGATTCCTTTGCCTTCCCCTGACCCCCCAAACCAGGCATCTGGGCAAGTCTTGCTGTTTCTCTTTCCTTTTCCATGTAGTTCCCAGATTCACTTCTCTCCCAATTCTTGCTTCATTATATGGATGGGGATGAGTTGGGGTTATATTTTCATCAATGAGAGAAAAAATCATGAACTGTTTAACACAGTGATTTTCAAACTGTGTGCCACAAGAATTTGTAAACCATGTAATACCTGACTATTTAGTTAGGGACACTGACCTCTTTTACATTATTTTATTTTTTTCATATATGCCTCAAATTTTAATAAGATGCCCTATACACATATTTGCTACTAAAATTTGAAATAGCACATCAAAAAACTTGTTAGAACTCAAGTTTTTGAAAACCAGAGAATCTAGTTAATGCACCCTGCGCTAATCATGTTGTAGCCAAAGCATCCAATGTATTCTGTTTTATATTTCTTCCATACAAGTTACTTGCTTCTCATTCTTAATTTTGGATTTCATCTTATTGACTTCAGGCTTCTAAAACACAATGACAACACTCAAGACCTATTAGTGCTTCTTTGGGTCAAATAAAAAAGGAACTGAAGTATACTGAAGTCATTTAAATGCAATCTAAATTGATTCCTGGCATCAAGATAGACAAGAAAAAGATACAAGAGAATGACATCACAGGACTTCTATCATATGTGTTCTAAATATTAGTATACAGCTATCCTAGCAGAGTAGTTTACCTAAGCTGCTGCATAACAACCTTAAAATTACAAGCAAGAAAAATAAAGTACAAGAACAAGGTTTATATCTAAATTGACTCCATGTTATAATTCTCCATGCTAATATTATCAAAAGTATCTCTATGATATAGGCAATAATGACAGCTACATGTAAATCTTCTGAATCTTGATTCAATCTCAAGTTTCCTCTCCTGTGGGTCTTTTTAAAGCAAAGATCTAATAACTTGTAACATCATTTCTTTCTGAACAGTTCTTCACTCTACTTCGTCTCCTGTAGAGAATGCTTTGATTCAGGCCCAGTCCAACCCCTTTCAGTGTTTTTCTCTGTCCTGCTGTTGGGATGAACGTTTTGGTGGGAGGAAAGGGCATTTAGTAGTGGGGCTGACAGTCAAGTTACTAAGGTCCTTTGCTAGTTCTTGAATGCCAGCTGAATCTTCTTCACCGGGATCTGAGAAGACTCCAGGGCTCAGTATGGGTTATTGGAAGTCTAGTCACAGCCTGAAGTTCCTTGGGAATTCCTTCTCCAAAGAGTTCAAGCAGAAAGTGAGTCCCTCTTTTCCTTTAGGTTGTCAAATAAAATGACTACAGCCAACACAATAGCCGCCGATGTGGGTGAATCAAAATTATATCTATTTTTTTTTAAATCAGATCAGCAAAAATATATACATATTTTGGTGTGCCAAAGAATTTCGGTAATTAATGTGTGCCATGAAATGAAAAAGTTTGAAAATCGCTGGTTTAATGTATAAATAGAAAATAGTTAACAAGTTAGTGCCTTAAATAAACCTCTAAAGGCCTTGCAAATGTCTAGAAGTAGCCTTCTTGTTGCAAGCTTTAGCTTTTCTCTGCCTCCCATCTTTAAAGTTATGTTTTTCCAAACATCAGATAAAAAGTCAAACTGTTTCTTAATCAAATTTACTTTGTTTTGCTTAATTACTATTATGGCATCAGAATAGATTTTTGTTGCAATTGCTTGGTATTTACACAATCAGTTATTTGTAAGGTGGCCTAGGAATTATTAGCTAAATCTATTCTCTCTAAATCTGAGTTTCCTTTTAGGAAAACAAAGTTTGCAGGACTACTGTGATAAATAAGTAAGACAGTGGCACTCACTAAATGGCATTCACCTTAAAAATTTTTTTTTAACCAGTGGGTAAGTTGGTGCTCATATGTTCTGTATAGACACATTTGTTTATTTCTAGCCTCATTTAATTTTGGAAAAAAAAAAAAGAGATACATACTCCATGCAGTTAAGACTTGTACCTCTTTGGGATACTATCCTCACAGACTGACAATCAGAGAAACACAGGGGAGGGAACCAGCAGCTTGGTAACTTGACAGATAGCAAGGAGGACGGGCCTTACTAGGACAGTGGCTACTGAAGCCATCACAGAATACTAAGTTACCTCCATGCCCACTTTAGAATGTAGCAAATTACTGAGACACATCCTAGCTATTAAAAGAATAATATGCAAATTGACCATATCTCTGCTATTCCCACAACCCACCAGCCAATCAGGAGTGAATATGCAAATAAACCCCAACCAAGATGGCTGCAGCCACTGAGAGCAGAAGGGAGGCGTGGGTTTCCCCAGCAATGGAGGAAGCCAAGCTTTCTGCCTGCCCTTGCCAGCCTAGGCCTCCACTCAATGCTACAAAGTTTCAATTACAGAAGATACATAAATCCCAAAAGAAATGGCGGTAGCCATGGAGCTGGAGAGAGCAGAGGCTAGGGTTGCCCTCGGTGATGGAGGAAGCCAAGCTTCTGTAGCCCTGGCCAGCCTAGGCCTCCACTCTAGGCTACAAAGATTCAATTGTAGAAGATAAATTCCAGGTACCAGTGCCTATGCTTGGGTTGCTGGGGGGCATGGCCAGCCTGCAAACCACCACAGGCCCCTCATCCAGGCTGCCCAGGCCCCAAGGGAACCCCACCCTGATCCAGAACACTCTTCAGGGCAAACCAGTTGGCCCCCTCCCATGCACCAGGCCTCTATTCTATCTAAGAGTAATATGCAGATTGACTATCACTTCAACACATAAGACGGCTACCCCCATGTGGACACAAGATGGCTACCACAAGATGGCCAGCAGGGGTGGGCAGTTGGGAGGGACCAGCCTGCAAGGGAGGGCAGTTGTGGGTGATCAAGCCTGCAGGGGAGGGCAGTTAAGGGTGACCAGGCTGGCAGAGAAGGGAAGTTGGGGGTGACTGGGTCTGCAGGGAAGGGCAAGTTTCTTTGATTTTTTCCTGATAGTGCTGATGCCCTTAAAAGGTCAGGTTCAATGTTTATTCCAATACTGGTTTCGAATTAGGTTTGCCTGTTTTCTTTGAAAAGTGCTGGAGTTCTTAACTTGGATATCCCTCAGTGTGGTGAATCCTGTGGAACTTTCACAATGTATACTGAATGGTTCGTGTACGGGTGTGTAAATCTTGCTGGGGAGTGCTTTCTCCAGTTTCTCAGTAACCAGTGGTTAGAGGAGAGCTCCAGCTTTGGAGCTGAGAATCTGGCTGGAATTTTGCCTCTGTGCTTTAACGGCTGTAAGGTGTGAGGACCAGTACGTATTGCGTTCTTGGCCTCCGTTTTCTCACCCACTACACCCGTAGTTACACCACCTGCGCGTTGTCAGGCTGGAGCACAAAACTCAGGGCACAGCGCCTGCCCTAATCATCAGCTGGCCTCGGTGCACACGTGCTTCACAGGAAAACAATCTAAACACAACGCGTTCTTATTTTTAAAGCCCGGTACTAGTTATTTTACTGGATCTCAGAAAGGCTCTGGATATATATATCAGCTTTATTCGGTTTAACAAGAACATCCCCAAACCCCTCCAACTGGATCACGCCTGCTTGTGATGAAAGGAACCGTGTCAAGTCACCTGACGTCGAATCGGCAGGGTATTTCGAGAATATTTTTCTTAAATACCACTTTATTATGTATTTTTTTAAGCTGCTAACAAAATCAATCTGCACACCCCACACAAAGCTACGGTGCAAAAAGCCATTTGGTGAGCAAAGAAACCGAGTCTTGAAAGCTACCTAATCAAGAAGACAGTAACTGCGCCGGAGAGGAAACTAGGCTAGCGTCCTTAGTTTAGAAAATCCCCCATTTTACGCAGGAAAAGGCAAGTTGTTCGTATGATACCGGCGAATTCAAGCTTACAATGAAACTGTCTCCTCCTGTTCTTGGCGACCCTACAAAATTGTGAATCTCCCCCCTCCCTCCCAGGACTTCTACAGCCACCGCCCAAACCGCACCATAGACCCCCGCAAGGTCCGGGACAGCCTTACCCAGCGGTGACCTTCCTCTCCCACGCGCCTTCTACCGGAAGGCCCGCCCCCAGCCTCTGCGGAGAGCAGTAGAGAAACGAAAGCCAGGGGGCTAGAGGGGAACCCTAGTGAAAGACCCGGAGCTACCCGCTCCAGACCTGGCGCCTGCGCAGTGAGGCTAGCTCCTCAGGTTGTGCGGGGCTCTGAGGGCTAGGAGGTCCGGGTTAAGGAAGGAAGATTACCTTCCCTGCGAGGTTCGCTGACCGTGTTTTGCTGGAAGTGGCTACACAGCTGCCTCCCCCTCCCCCCCCAATCTCTGAAGCAGTGGCTATTGTGTGAGCCTTGTGGTGGGAGATAAAATGCACTTTCTTTTTTCTTTTCCTCTTCTTTTGGTGTTATTCTCTTTTCATCCATCCTAAGTCTTGACTCTAGGGACTGAAGTATTCTGATCCACATGAGATGCCATACATCTTTCCTTCTGCCTACCTACTCATCCTCCTATAGGCAATTAGTGTCACCTGCAGGAGGCTATTCTTGGCACTCCCTTGCTGGATTAGGGGCGCTGGTTGGAGCCCTTTGTGGCCCTCTTCCTCCACTGGCCTGGATGATTCGTCAGAGACAGAGATGGGATATTTATCTGATTCCTTAGTAGTCACCCAGATCCTGTGTGGCAGATAATAGAAACTAAAGGCATTTCTTTTCATGTTAAATCTACTTCAAGCAAGCCACATCCCATAGACGTTGTATAAAACACTTACTGAATGTCTCATATTTTGTCTGAGAACAGTACTTATTTTCTGAGAATTATTCAAGGCTTTTCATAAATACTCTAAAATGTACCCCAAGAGCCCTAGCCGGTTTGGCTCAGTGGATAGAGTGTTGATCTGTGGACTGAAGGGTTGGGGGTTTGATTCTGGTCAAGGGCACATACGCTGTTGGGGGCTGGATCGCCAGTAGGGGGCGGGCAGGAGGCAGCTGATGGATGATTCTTTCATTGATGTTTCTATCTCTCACTTTCCCTTCCTCTCTGAAATCAACAAAAGTATATTTTAAAAAATAAAATGTACCCTTAAAAAAAGGCAAATCAGCAGTGAGTTATATACCTAGAAGTCACTCATTCTATCGACACCTTCCCTCTGATAGAATTTTATGTTTTGACATTATTCTATAGAATATGCTTTAATCAAATTATGTTAATTTTGTTGTTGTTAATTATCACTAGAGGATATTATTTTTCACTGATTGCAGAGAGAATAGAAGGGAGGAAAGCGGGGAGAGAGAAGAGAGAGAAACATCTAAGAGCCACATCAATTGGTTGCCTCCTGCATTTGCCCCAACTGGGGCGGGAAACCTGCAACCCAGGTAGAGGCTCTTGACTGGAATCAAAACCATTTGAGGGCCTCTGCTCTAACCACTGAGCACACCAAACAGGGCTCAAACAACATTTTGACATGCTATTTTCCTATGATTTAGTAAGTAGTGATAGAAACTTAGGTCTGGTGTAAGAAGTTTACTGCAGTTAAATTTATACATGGTATAATGAGTATCCCTCATCTTATTTTGCATAGCTCAGTCCAAAAAACTGTTCTAGGTAGAAATTTCACCTTGTAGAGTTGTCTTGTTTTTTTGTTTGTTTGTTTGTTTGTTTGTTTTTAATCTAATGGCCAATGAATCATGTAAACAAGGAGGTTTCTTTTGCATGTTGGCTGTTAGAAAGTTTAAAGCCAAATTTCCAGTGGACTCATAGCAATAACTATTATATGTATACTAGAGGTCCAGTGCACAGATTTGTCCATGGGGTCCCTCAGCCTGGCCTGCACCATCTTGCAATCTCCTGTGGGGATTGGGCTGAAACCGGCAGTCCAGCATCCCCCAAGGGATGTAATAGTGCACCAAGTGGCAGGCGGCCGGGGAGGAGCCCGAGCCTGGACTGGGTGCTGTGCCATTCCCACTCATCCGGGCCCCTCTGTGCTTGCTGCCAAGGCCACTTGGTAGCACTGCCGCCAAGGCAGGAGAGGCTTGTACCACCTCAGCTGTGCTCACTAGCCATGAGCCCAGCGGCGCTCCCACTCTAGGAGCTCACTGAACACCAGGGGGCAGCTCCTGTGTTGAATGTCTGCCCCCTGGTGGTAAGTGCACATTATTGCTACTGGCTGATAGTCTGGTTGTCTGGTCATAAAGGTCGCTTAGGTTTTTATATATAGAGATTTGCATGAACTTTGTTGCTGGCTCTATTTTATATATCTCTCTTTGTGGTTTTTAAAAAAATAAATATATTGCCCTACTTGGTTTGGTTCAGTGAATAGAGCATCAACCTGTGGACTGAAGGGTCCCAGGATCAATTCCGGTCAAGGGCACATGCCCAGGTTGTGGGCTCAGTCCTCAGTAGGGGGCGTGCAGGAGGCCGCAGATCAATGATTCTCTCTCATCATTGATGTTTCTTCCTCTCTCTCCCTTTCCTTCTGCTCTGAAAGTAATAAAAAATATTTTTAAAATATATGTTTTTAAAAATTGATGTTAGAGAAAGGAAGGGGGGAGGAGAGAGAAACATCAATTGGCTGCCTCCCACACATGCTCTGATTGGGGATTGTACCCACCCCTCTGGTGTAGGGGTGATGCTTCAACCAACTGAGCCACACTGGCCAGAGCTGTCTTCGTTTTTTTCTCTTTTCACCTACTTGTTATTTGTGTTATTCGTATGTTTGTGAATCTCTGTAAGCTGCCATTACTCTTTAAATGAATACAAAGTACCATTACTCTCTTTTAAACACAGAAAAGTGTAAAGTTACAGATGGCCGTGTTCTCTGGGAACGCTGCTCTATGACTCTCTTTAGGTCATGTTAATTGGGTTCATATTAGTTTCCAGAGCCTGCTGTGGCTTAAAATATCAGAACTTTATTCTCTCACTGTTCTGGAGGCCAGAAATCCAAAATCAACATCCCTGGATCAAAATCAGTGCTCTCTGTAGAGGGTTTAGGGCAAAATCATTTTTTTAAAAAATTCTTCCAGCTTCATTGACTTGGCATCATCACTCTAGTATTCAAGGCTAGCATTTTCAAATTTCTTTCTACTTCCTCTTCACATCACCTTCTTCTCTTATGTGGGTCAGATCTCCTACTGCCTCCCTCTTATAGGGATACATGTAAATGCATTTAGAATGTACTTGGTTAATACAGGATAATCTCCCCATCTCAAGATCCTTAATTTATTCATATGTACAAAGGTCCCTTTTCTATATATAATAGTATAGATTCAGGGATTAGGATCTGATGTTTTCAGTTTACCACAGACTTGGAAACAGCAAGCTTGTGATATTGGTTCAGAAAGTGGCTAAATGGAAAAATGTGAATAGTAGAGTGGGAAAACTAACAAAAGATACTGATAACTAAAAAAATTTAATCTCCTATGGACATTGATTTCTAGACCTCAGTTTACTCACTTGTCCCTTCAAGCTAAGGCTTCTTTAAGGACACTTCTTATAATCAGGGGTTGCCCTACATATTTCTATAGCTCAGTGTTTTAAAATTGTCGGTTATGATTCATAAGTTGGTTATGAAATCAATGTAGTGGGTTGTGACCAGCATTAAAGACATCAGAATAGAGGATATCAGAGTGTATCACATGTATGGGGTTATTATTATTTCATGAAACAATATGTATGTGTGTATGGGATCATAATTGAAAATATACTTCTTACTCTAGGTTGTGGTAAAATAGCCTCTTCTCTAAGCAATATCATTATCCATCATATTGTATGGCATGTATTCCTTGTCATTAGATAGAGCAAGAATTAAAGTTCACATCAACTTCAAGTTCTTATTGTGTGACATAGTCCAAGGGGCAGGTGGATAGTTACTCTTTTAAGTAAATTAATTTACAGATTCCCAATAAATACTCTTTTCTAGAATTGTGTAGGTTCTTTTCTTCTACTTCTGCATTTACAATAGTTCTTTTCTCACTTTACAAAAGATAAATATAGCCGAAACTGGTTCGGCTCAGTGGATAGAGCGTTGGCCTGCAGACTGAAGGGTCCGGGGTTTGATTCCAGTCAAGGGCATGTACCTTGGTTGCGGGCACATCCCCAGCAGGGGGTGTGCAGGAGGCAGCTGATGGATATTTCTCTCTCATCTATGTTTCTGGCTTTCTATCCCTCTCCCTTTCTCTCTGTAAAAAATCAATAAAATATATTTTTAAAAAGACAGATATAGCCGAGACCAGTTTGGCTCAGTGGATAGAGCGTCGGACTGCGGACTGAACCCAGGTTCGATTCCGGTCAAGGGCATGTACCTTGGCTGCGGGCACATCCCCAGTAGGGGGCGTGCAAGAGGCAGCTGATCAATGTTTCTCTCTCATCGATGTTTCTGACTTTCTATCCCTCTCCCTTCCGCTCTGTGAAAAATCAATAAAATATATTTTTAAAAAAAGACAGATATATCTCTCATCCAGGATGTAGAATCCTCCATGACAAACCAAGGGACAGTCCAACATGCTTTGGGGGCAGCTTCCTTTAATGAACAGGGAAGGCACTATAAGCTCTTAGGCTTCTTGTCTTTTCCTGGGTGAAGTATGGCTGTTAGAAACGTGGTACTTGGATATTTGTTGTGATTTTCTGAAATCAGATATACTGTGTGAATGTGAATATGGAGTAAATTTCCTTTAATCATCATGTCTCTTCCATCCTCTGTGGTTAAGAAGTGCATTGTTACTGGAGAGAGAGGTGAGAGAAAACCAAGCCAGCACTGAAGAAAATATTGAACCCTCAATTTCCCTTTCAACATATTTAAATACATGCAATTTTTTTCAGCTATTCTCAATACTTATCTGTAGTATGTGTCATTATCTGGAAAGAAAATTAGCTTTGAAGAGCTGAAATAGTAGAGGTTAGGAACAGTGGTTATTTTGAATGCAAATGGATTATTTTAGGAGACTTTCATATTTTTCATGTTAACAATGGAATAATAACACGTAAAAAATTCAACAATTTTAAGTTTGGTATGTGTTACTCAATAAAAGTTAAAACATTATGAAAATCATTGATACAGTTAATCAATCTCCATCCTTCCTTGCCTACTTTCCAGGCATAATATTGGAGTGCATTTTATGGAGATGTTGGGGCTGGGTAAGGCCATGTGACTGTTTCTGGCCAGTGAGTTATAAACACAAGTCAAGTGTCACCTTCAACCATGTGACATTCTCCAGGGCTTTCTTTTCCTTCTGACACAGAGGCTTGTTGCTCCCTCATCCTGGACCCCTGAGTTCTGCCAGACACAATGGGTATGTAGCTTAGGTTAGAAATTAACTTTGTTGTAAATCATACAATGTTATTGTTATCCTGTCTGATTCTGCACTGATCAATTTAACAGCATATGCTTTAAAAAAATCATTGATTTTTTAGGGAGAGAGAAACATCGATGTTATTAGTATCACACAGCTGCCTCCTGCAGCCCCCAACTAGAGATCTAACTTCCAATCCAGGCATGTGCCCTGACCAGAAATCCGTCTGGCAATTCTTTGGTGCATGGATGATGCTTAACCAATGAGCTACACCAGCCAGGCCTTAACAGCACATACTTTTTTTTTCTTCATATTTTATTGATTTTTTACAGAGAGGAAGGGAGAGGGATAGAAAGTCAGAAACATCGATGAGAGAGAAACATCCATCAGCTGCCTCTTGCACACCCCCTACTGGGGATGTGCCCGCAACCAAGGTACATGCCCTTGACCGGAATCGAACCCGGGACCCTTCAGTCCGCAGTCCGACGCTCTATCCACGGAGCCAAACCGGTTCCGGCAACAGCACATACTTTTATTCTTCATTATGATATGAAATTTTTGGGCTGGAACTCTGATTCTTTGTCCGCCGAAGTCAAAGAATATCTATCCATGGACAGAAGGTGGTATAGCAAAGGTGGAAATTCATTGTAGAAAAGTACACACTCCCATGTGGGGAGGAGAAATGGGTCCCACTGGGTTCCTTTTCCCTATGGCTTATAAAGGCTGCAAATCCTGGTGCCTTGATATCCCCTCTGATTGGTCACTATTCCCTTAGACTGGGTTACTATAGTAACTCATAGGCTCAAAGGTCTACTTCCTTATTGTTTTCCTATTCCCTTTGGGCTTTCTTCTTCTCCTTCTAGATGAAGGGCTTCCTTCCCTTTATTTTGTAAATATAGACTTTTTGCTGTTTCCAGATCCCTCATTCTATGGAAATGTACCTGTTGCAGCTTTTCAGCTTCCCTATGCTATGGAAATATACCTTCTGCTGCTCTGCAGCACTGTGCTTCTTCCAAGGTCCTCTTAATTTCCAAAATTTGTCCTATTTTACCCCTCAAATTCCTGTTTCAATTACATGTATAGGAAAAGTTTCATTATGATTAAAAAAACTGATTAGAAGTATTATAGAATTTTTACATATGATTCTTATTTAGTTATTCCTGAAAGCTGAAAACCAAAGTTAAGTACACACCTAGGCAGACATACTTATTAAAGGAATACTGGGCCTTTTGTCATCCTCAAATTAATAAACAATATTAATTTATTATGTTTTACTATTATGAATTAAATAAGGAGAAAAAACATAGATTTATTCTTGGTTTTATGACATTATAAAATGTATAAACTAATTCTCTTAGTTCCTGCATCATTTTAATCTTGGTGGCTTTTAATAATTAAACTATATGAGATACAAGAGGCCCGGTGCATGAAATTTGTGCACAGGGTGGGGCTGTCCCTCAGCCTAGCCTACACCCTCTCTAATCTGAGACCCCTTAGGGATGTCCAACTGTCCGTTTAGGCTGGCTCCAAACTACTCCTCTGCCTCTGCCTGATTTCCCCTAACCACTTCTGCTTGCCAGCTTGATTACCCCCCTAACCACTCCCCTGCCAGCCTGATCGACACCTAACTGCTCCTCGGCTGGCCCAATTGCCCCTAACTGCCCTCCCCTGCTGGCCTGGTAACCTCTATCTGCCCTCCCCTGACAGTCTGGTCACCCCTAACTGTCCTCCCTTGCAAGCCTGGTTGCTCCCAACTGCCCTCCCCTGCTGGCCTGGTCACCCTTAACTGCCCTCCCTTGCAAGCCTATCTCCCCCAAACTGCCTTCCCCTGCTGGCCTGGTCCCCCCAACAGTCTTCCCCTGCAGGCCCAGTCTCCCTCAACTGCCCTCCCATACAATCCTGGTCCCACCCAACTTCCCATTCCTGCTGGCCTGGTCTCCCCCAACTGCCCTCCTTGGCTGATTGCCCACAACTGCCCTCCCCTGAAGGCCTGGTCCCCTACTCCATTACAGGCCTGGTGCCCCCACAACTGTCCTCCCTTGCAGGCCTGGTTCCACCCCTCCAACTGCCCTCCTGTAGGCCTAATGCCCTCCCCAAGTGCCCTTCCCTGCTGTCCTGGTCCACCCCACCAGTCCTCCCCTGCTGACCTGGTCCCTCCCAACTGCCCTCCCTTGCAGGCCTGGAACCTCCAATGGCTCTCCCCTGCTGGCCATCTTGTGGTGGCCATCTTGTGTCCACATGGGGGCAGGATCTTTGACCACATGGGGACAGCCATCTTGGGTCTTGGAGTGACAATCAATTTGCATATTACTCTTTTATTAAATAGGATAGTTGATATCTTTAGAAAGTATACATCTGTGGGTTTTAAAAAAGGCTACATGTTAACCTGACAAGCTCAGGGAAGGCGTTTCCTTGTTTGGCAGTCTTACAAATGTAAAGACCTAAAGTAACCACAAAGGATGGTCTGAAATTAAAAATTTAACTAAAAGCAGTTATGGTGGGTATTCATGTCCTAGGCTGGTATTTTCCCTGATGAGGTCAGTTTTTACCTTAACTGAGCCTTTTTGCATCTATGAAATGTCTGGGTAACTTGTAACTCCCCTTTTTTCGGACCCCGTGGGGCACAACCTAACTTACCTGGGTGCCAGGACAGATACCACAAATTCCTTTATTGTTGTTACCTTATTAATTGTTGACTGTTAACCATCCTGCAGCCACCCAAGTGTGTGTCTATCATTTTACTTTTTATCCAATCCCAGGGGTTTCCCCACTTTGCTCTCTTCTGCCTCTCTAGTCTGTCACCAATGGATTTCATATAACCCACTTATTCCCCTCCTTTGATTGCAATGTCTAATAAAACAAGTTGAAAAACTGCCATTCTCTGAAGCATTATCTCAATCAGGTTCTGCTTCCTAGCAATTGTGGACAGTTTGGCTGAAATAAACTCACAAAAATTCTTTACAGGTTTGAATGTTTTTCCATTAACACACCAAACTACAACACATTTATTTGAAGTTGATAAATAAGGGAGAAATGAAACTTAGCAATGTAGTCTAAAATTAAAACTTTAAATAAAAGCAGTTTACATTGGTAGTCATGGCCTACCTAGGCCAGTATCTTCCCTGATAAAGGTCAATTTTAACCTTATCTGAGCTTATTGTCTTTTTGTATCTAAGATAACAGCCTGTGAAATGTCAGGTAACTTGTAACTTCCCTTTTTCTGGACCCCTTAGGCAAAACCAAATGCACCTAGGGGCCAGGTCAGAGACCATACATTCCTTCATTGTTATTGTTATCATGTTAATTGTTGTCTGTGAACTATCCTGCACCCACCTAAGTAAAAGAAGTATGTGTCTATCATGTTACTTTTTATCCAGTCCCAGAGGTTCCCCCCACAACGTACACTTTGCTTTCTCCCATCTCCCTAATCTGTCACCAATGGATTTCATGTAACCTACTTACATATCCTTTGATGGTAATGTATAAAACAAGTTGAAAAACTGCGTTCTCTGGAGCATTATCCCAATACGTTGAGATTCTGCTTCTCAGCAATTGTTGACCATTTGGTTCAAATAAACTCATGAAAATTCTTTACAGGTTTGAATGTTTTTATGTTAACAACAATATTTCCTATTTGGAAAAATAAAGCATCAAACCTTCCTCCACTCAATTTTCTCTCATAATTATGCATGTTATTTAACAATTAGTAAAATAAGTTTAAAAAAAAACACAACACCCTAGCAATGTAGGAAAAAGGATCTCTTTACCAAAATAATTTAAATGTATTTGCCCTCACATCAACACATTTATATGTCATATCACATTTTTGTGAAAGGATTGAATAGCAGGTAGGTTTCATGAAAATACATTGCCAAACATATCTGTACCATCCTATGTCTTTTATTTTCTGGGCTTCCCCAATCCTTTCTTTAAAGCCTCAACATATATAAATTCATTCACTTTCCACCCTTTCTATTATAGTCAAAGTATTACATCTTCATATATTGCGAAACACATGAGAGCATGTCATGATTCTATTCTCAACAGTCACACATACTTTAAATAAATGAAAGAAGGAAAAGAGTCTATTACATTTACCCAGATATTTACCATTTCTGTTGATTTCTTTCTTAATTCCTAGGTGTTCCTCTGGTGTAATTTCCTTTCAACCTGAAGAACTTTTTTTTTTTTTTTTTTTTTTTTTTTAGGCTCCAGGCTATTTTATTTTTTTTCCTTTAAAAAAATTTTTTTTATTTACAATATAACTTATATTTAATAGTAATGCATATGTTTTCCTTTTCCTCCCAATGGCCTCCCCGCCAGCCTCCCTTACCCCCCAGCACATGTCCCCACCTGCCCCCTTCCCCACCCCAGTGTCTTTCATTCATTGGTTATGCTCATATACATGCATACAAGTCCTTCGGTTGATCTCCCTCAGCATCCGCCTCCCATCCACTCCAGCCTTCCCCCTGTAGCTTGACAGTCTGTTCAAGGCCACCCTGCCTCTATATCAATCACTCCCCCGTTTCATTTCTTCAAAAATATCTTGCCTCTGCATACTAGAAACAAACGTATAAGAACAAAAAAAAAATATTTGAGTGTCAGTTTCAATGTCCAACTGTTCTGAGTCCCATTTTCAATGTCAAATAGTTCTTCATGTGTACATGTCAGCAATAGTATCCAGATGGTGGACACATCGTGGCAATGCAAGATCCATCCTCTCTGGTTTGGTCCTGGGCTGCCTGCAGCCACGCACAGCTGCCGATTGCTAGCATGGCAAGGTGTCGTCAGTGTCCCCCATCTCTGGACCGTCCTTGTGGCTGGAACAGACCCGTCAGTTCCTCACTGTCGCAGGAACCCACATGGTCTTGGAGTTGAAGAACTTATTTTTTTAAATGTATTTTATTGATTCTTTACAGAGAGGAAGGGAGAGAGATAGAGAGTCAGAAACATAGATGATAGAGGAACATCGATCAGCTGCCTCCAGCACACCTCCCACTGCGGATGCACCCGAAACCAAGGTACATGCCCCTAACCAGAAACAAACCGGGACCCTTCAGTTTGCAGGTCGGTGCTCCATCCACTGACTGAGCCAAACCAGTTTCAGCAACCTGAAGAACTTTTATCACTTCTCTTAGAACAGGTTTGCCAGTGACAAATTCTCTCATTTTCCTTTCATGTGAGAATGTCTTTATTTCACTGTTATTCCTGAAGGATATTTTCACCAAATATGGAATTCTGGGTTGACAGATTTTTCTTTTTTCTTTTAACTTTTATAAATTGTAAGGTCTGGGGCTTGGAAAATAGGGACTTTCCCGATCCCACCCGCTGAGTTGAACAATAGCAGTCCCCTGGGACATACCAGAGTGACCAAGCCACAGCGGTGGTAACATCCTGCTGGACAATAAACGACCACCTGATACTTATCGGGATGGCCAGGGTGCAGCTGTATGAACTTCCCACTCATAAATCACCTGCCACATACTACCTCGGATAAACCTGATTGGTCCAACAGCAGCATAAAGAAACTCTGCCAGGCATAGGTGGGTGTGACTCCCCTGACCTGTGCTCTCGGATCGCGGGACCTCACCCGAGAGTTTTCAATAAACTCGATCTTTTGCTTTTACCCTGCTTGCCTTGGTCAATTTATTGGCTTTGGTCAGAATAAATCTTACATCTCAGATTAAAACCTTACATAAATCTTATTGTGCTGTCTTCTGTTCTTCATGGTTCCTCAGGAGAAATTAGCAGTCGTTCAAATAGTTGTTCCCCTATATGTAATATGTCATACGTCTCCCCTGGCTGCTGTCAAGATTTAAGAAGAAAGCTTTGGTGGTTCTGAAATCTGATTTAGGTGTGTCTGGAATGATTTCTTTCCCATTTATCCTGCTTGGAATTCCCTGAGCTTCTTGAATCTGCTGCTCTGGGTCAATTCTAAGCATGTGCAGATCAGGGGGTGAATGGAATGGGTCCGTTCTTACAGAGAATGTCCTTTTCTATGTTTCTGCAAAGATTATTGTCCCATTTCTTGTCTCCCATGGGCCTCTTTTCTTGATCCTATGGCTATAAAGACAGATTTCTCTTTGGATTTTAGTCTCTGGCACTGCCATGCAGTTGTACCTGACTGGGGCCACTCATGGGTCCAAGCAGTGAGAAAAAAGGAGAAAGGAAATGACAGAGATTCCCCCACAATCTTCAGATGTCAATGTCCCTTCCTCCAATCTCTCTTCAGAATAACAGTTATCTTGCAGGGTTTTTGATGCTCCACCACTATCACTGTAGTGCAGCTCGATGACTGGGACTAACCTTAGGACAAAGTTGGAAAAGAAAAAAAAAAGGAAGAAACAAAAGATTCCCCCGCACTTTAAAGCTCTCAGGTGCCCCTTTTCCTGATCCAAGGAATTTTTTTGCTGCTTGTGCCTGCTGCACAGTCCCTCACTTGGGCCACCTTTGGGTAAAAGGGGGAGATAAAAGAGGGAAAACCAAAGGACACTCATCCCCTCCTCCCAAGAGATTATTATTATTATTATTTTACATTTCAGAGTAAAAATTTCTCTCATTCCCTGGAGACGAGAAAGACAGATTGCTATCAGGGCTTTTTATAAGCTCTAAGTCTCATAACTTTGGGGTCCTCATGATGGTTTTACCCCTGCTGCATCTACAGGGTAACATCAAGCCCTCACTGTATATGCTATGTGGGAATTGGGCATGGGAATTGGTGATAAAATGCTCTCTCAATAATATATGGTCTGTTCTTTAATCCAAAGACCTTGAATTTCCATATACAAAAATCAATTCAAAATGTATCATAGACCTAAGTGTAAGAGCCAAAACTCTAAAATTTCTTTAAGAAAACATATAGGAACATTACTGTGACATTGGGTTAAGCAAAATCTTGGATAGAACATGAAAAACACAATATCATTGATGAGAAAGAATCACTGATTGGCTGCCTCCTGCATGCCCCCTACTGGGGATTGAGCCCAAAACTTGGGCATGTGCCTTGACCAGGAATCGAGCAGTGACCTCCTGGTTCATAGATCAATGTTTAACTACTGAGCAACACTAGACAGCAAAATTTAAAAACTTCTAATGTTTGAAATACACTGTTAAGAAAATAAAGAGGCAATCCACACCTGGAAGACAATATTTACAAAACATGTATCTGTTAATGGATTTGAGTCCATAATATATATTAGTTTTCTTACTTGGAAAACAGCAATAATAATGATACTTAACTCACAAAAAGTGTGTGAACAAAGAAGTTAATATACATAATATACTTAGAATAGTGACTGTCACAGAGTAAGTGCTCATGAATGCTAGCTGTATAAAAAATAACACTCATCCTTTATACTGTAATTATTTGTTTACTAGTTTGTATTCTGTACTTTGGGCTCCTATAGGGTAGATTGTATGTATTCTGTTTGTTAATGTATCCTTAAGCTTAATATGGAGCCTGACCCATAGTAGGAATTTAGTCAGATTGATAGAAGAAATGTGTGAATAGTAAAGAAGATATTCATTTACAATATATGTATACTTAAAAAAAATTTTAGAGGGAGAGAAAGATATAGAAACATCTATATGCAGATATATAAAAGCCAAGTGACCAGAACGACGGAACAACCATAATGACCTATGTTGTGCACTGTGGCAGCCAACTGGCTCAATCCAAACCCTGAAGGGCCCCCCCAACCTCCCACAGCTCCTCCTCCTGGCCGGCCCATCCCCTGATCACTCCCTCCTGATCAGGGGTGAGGTCAGCCGGCCCACCAATCACAGCCCTTCCTCCTGGCCATCCCTGCCCCCGAAGAGGGTTGTGGGGGGGGGGGTGATCATGGGCTGGGTCAGCCAGGGGGAGGGGCTGTGGGAGGTTGTTGGGGGGTGATTTGGGTCCTGATGGGGCTGGTTGGCCACTGCAGTGCACATCATAGTGACTGGGCATTCTGGTCATTCCATCATAATAGTTGCTTAGGCTTTTATATATATACTAGAGACCTGGTGCACAAAATTAGTGCACAGAAGGCAGGGGGTTGGCCCTCAGTCCAGTCTGCACCTTGTCCAATCTGGGACCCCTTGAGGAATGTCTGACTGCCTGGTGGGTTTGGGCCTAAATGGGCTGTTGGACATCCCTCTCACAATCCTGGACTGTTGGCTCCCAACTGCTCACCTGCCTGCCTTCCTGATTGCCCCTAACTGCTTCTGCCTGCCAGCCTCATCACCCCCTAACCACTCCCCTGCCAGCCTGATTGATGCCTAACTGCTCCCCTGTCAGCTTGTTTGCCCCTAACTTCCCTCCCCTGCCAGCCTGGTCTCATCAATGATGAGAGAGAATCATTACTCAGCTGCCTCCTGCACAATCCACACTGGGGATGGAGCCTGCAACCTGGGCACGTGTTCTGACCAGGAATCAAACTGTGATCTTCTGGTTCATAGGTTGATGCTCAACCACCAAACCACACTGGCTGGGTTACTTTCTTTTTCTTTTTCTTTTTAAAATATATTTTATTGATTTTTTACAGAGAGAAAGGGAGAGGGATAGAAAGTCAGAAACATTGGTCAGCTGCCTCTTGCACATCTCCCACTGGGGATGTGCCTGCAACCATGGTAAATGCCCCTGACCGGAATCAAACCCAGGACCCTTCAGTCCACAGGCCAATGCTCTATCCACTGAGCCAAACCGGTTTCGGCAGGGTTACTTTCTTCTTCTTTTTTTTTTTTTTTTTTAAATAAACATCAGTTCATTAAAAAAAAATATGTTCTTGGTGAATTTAGAGAGAGCAGGAGAGGTAGACAGAAATGTTGATGAGAGAGAAACATCAACATCTATCTGTTGCCTCCTGCATGTCCCCTGCTGGGGATAGAGCCTACAACCTGGGCATATGCCTTGACTAGCAATCAAACCGGTGACCTCTTGGTACATGGATCGATGCTCAACCACTGAGCTACACCTGCCAGGCTACAATTTACTTTCTTAAAATATTTATCAGGTTTTGGTATCAAAGTTACACTAACTCATAAAAAAACACAGAGCATGTTTCCTTTTTTTTTCTTTCTATTCCCTGTAAGAGTTTTGAGGTTGGCATTACTTTATCCACAGGTGTTTGGTAAAATTTGCTAGTGAAGTAATCTGGACCTACGACTCCCTTTGTGGAAAATCTTTAAATTACAGATTTTTTTCTGATCATCATTATCTTGTAAATTATTTTTTGAAATTCCACTCACTGCCCATATGAGTCAAGAATCTGAGTCTTTCTTTATTCTTATGTCAGTTTTTGTAAGTTGTATATTTCCCAGAAAGTTGTTTATGTAAGCAAATTTTATTCTTTATTGTCATAATAGACCATTGTTTACCAATTTTCAAAGAACCAATTTTTGTCTTACATAATCGTCTCTACTGTGACTTATTTTTTGTGTTATTATTTTTGTCTCTTATCTTTATTATCTTCTTTATATTCTATTTGGATTGAATTTTCTAGAATTTTTTTTCTATCTTATTAACATGGATGCTTAGCATATTCATTTTCAACCTTTCTCCTTTTCTAATATGTGCTTTAAAGAAATGATGACTTTTGAGGAGATGTGACCTGAGATCTTAGAAACAAAATAGGAAGTACATAGCAGATTGATAGAATGATCTAAACAAAAATTTAGTGGTAGGAATGTATTTAAAGTGTTTTTATTATAGAATATTATTATTACTAGAGGCCCAGTGCACAAATTTCATGCACGGGAGGCAGGGGATGATCCCGGTAGGATCAGGCCTAAACGGGCAGTCGTACATCCTTCTCACAATCCAGGACTTCCAGCTCCAAAATGCTCACCTGCCTGCCTCCCTGATTACCCCTAACTGCTTCTGCCTTCCAACCTGATCACTCGCTAACCACTACCCTGCCAGCCTAACTGATGTCTAACTGCTCCCCTGCCAGCCTGTTTGCCCCCAACTGCCCTCACCTGCTGGCCTGATCGCCCACAACTGCCCTCCCTTGCAGGACCTGAAACCTCCCAATGGCACTTCCCTGCTTGCCATCTTGTGCTGGCCATCTTGTGTCCACATGGGGGCAGCCCTCTTGTGTGTTGGAGTGATGGTCAATCTGCAAATTACTCTTTTGTAATTTAGATAGATAGGATAGAGGCCTGGCGCATGGGTGAGGGCCAGCTGGTTTGCCCTGAAGAGTGTCCCAGATCAGGGTGGGTATTCTCTTGGGGTGAGGGGCAGCCTGGGAGAGGGGCCTGTGGAGGTTTGCAGGCTGGCCATGCCCCCCAGCAACCCAAGCAGAGGCCCTGGGATCTGGGATTAATCTATGTCTACAATTGAAATTTTGTAGCCTGGTGCGGAGCCACGTCTTCTGCTCCCTCCATAGCGGCAGCCATTTCTGTTTGAAACATTGTAGCCTAGAGTGGATGCCTAGGCCAGCAATGGCAGGTGGGATCCATTGCCAGAGAAACCCAAGCCTCTGTTCTCTCCCGCTCAGTGGCTGGCGCCATTTCTGTATCTTTTATAATTGAAATTTTGTAACATTGAGTGGAGGCTTAGGTAGGCAATGGCAGGTGGAAAGCTTGGCTTCATCTGTTGCCGGGGAAACCCACGCCTTCCTCCTGCTCTCAGTGGTGGCAGCCATCTTGGTTGGGGATTGTTTGCATAATCTGCTCCTGATTGGCTGGCGGGCATGGCTTGTGGGTGTGGGGAAGGTACAGTCAAATTTGCATATTACTCTTTTATTAGATAGGATTATTTTAAAAATATATTTTATTGATTTATTTACAGAGAGGAAGGGAGTGGGCTAGAAAGTCAAAAACATCGATCAGCTGCCTCCTGGGGATGTGCCTGCAACCAAGGTACATGCCCTTGACCAGAATCTAATCTGGGACCTTTCAGTCCATAGGCTGATTCTCTATCCACTGAGCCAAACCGGTTTTGGCATTATTATTATTATTGTTATTATTATTATTATTATTATTATTATTTACCTAGTGCATGAATTTGTGCACCTTAAAAGGAACTTGTGGGCCCAAGGCTGCAGTAGGCACAGGGACTGGTCTTGGCCCATCCTCACCTGGCCCCTCCTACTACAGGCCCCTGTCCCCTGTCTTCCGGCAGCCCTGCCCCTGCTGCTCCCTTGCGTTGGCCCTGCTCACACCCACTGAAGGTGTGGAGTGATTGCGGCTGGTGCCAGCAGTGGGTGCAAGTGGGATTGATTCAGTCAGCAGGTGCAAGCAGCAGCTGCTGCCCAGATCACCCCTCAGGAGCAGGGGGAGATAGAGAAGCCCTCAGGGGCAATCAGGGCCAGCAGCTGCCACTTGCACCCGCTGATGGCGCCAAGCAATTGGGGCTGATGCCAGACACTGGCAATGGGAGTGAGTGGTGGCTCCAGTGTCAGCAGTGGGGCGTGAGGCCTGCATCAGCAGCAGGTGCAAGTGCCAGGTGGGACTGCTACACACATGGGAGCAAAGAATTTTCAGTAACCACCAGAAGCTTGCCCTGATGCAGCACCCCACCTTGGTCTGGCGTCCCCACTCAACTGCTCCACCATCCCGCCGTGGCTGATGCCCGCCATGTTCTGCGCACACCCCTGTGGTCAGCGCACGTCATGACCGGTTGTTTGGTTGTTTGGTTGTTCCGGGTGTTTCACTGTTTGGTCTATTTGCATTTTCGGCTTTTATTATATAGGATTATTTTGTTAATCCACATGAGCATATTTTTTTCCCCCATTGACTTTTAGAGAGAATGGAAGGAGAGTCAGAGAAGAAAAACATTGATGTGAGAGAGACACATCGATTGGTTGCTTCCTGCATATGCCTGGACGGGGCCCCGGGATTGAGCCTATAATTGAGGGACATGCCCTTGATCAGAATCGAACCTGAGACTCTTCAGTCTACGGGCCAACACTCTTAACCACTGAGAAAACTGGCTTGGGCTATTATAGAACATTTTAAACATATATACAGGTGGAGAGAGTGATATAATGAACACCTAAGTACCTATCACCTTGTTCCAACTGATATCAACTCATGGCCCATCTTCCCTTCCTTCAGTATTATTTTGAAGCAAATCAGGGACATCATCTGCAACTACTTCAGCAAACATGTCTAAAAGATTAGAACTCTTTTTTATTTGTTTAATATAAAACCAGCCCAGTGGGGACCTTGTAATGAACTGCTAATAAGTAGTGACATTATCCCAGTTCTTTGGCCTGATGACTCATAAATATCCAAATTTGGGTGATATGGTTTTCTTACTCGTAAACCCAAACTCAAATTCTTGGAACCTACATCTCCAAGAGCACAAAAAGTCACACTTGTAAATACCAGAGAAAAAGAATCCGAAGATGTTGATGTCATAGAGGTCATTGGAAGGCATATCCCCATTAGTGTCCAGGAACCTTATTTGGATCACTTGAGTAGGAGGTAGTGTTCTAGAAAACAGCCAATGGGCCATTTAGAAGGGCTCTTGTTTAAGGGGCATGATACCTTGTAAAGTGACAGGCACGTACTCTTCCATTAACTTTACATTGACTATCCTTCTCCTCCTTTACATAGACTATCCTCTCACTCTGGCATTTGGTAGTTCACCTTTGTATCCCACGATTGGTGTGGATTTTGAGATCCTGGGAAAGGCATGCTCTTTTCTGCTCCAGGGGATCATCATAGTTTGGGAATCAGATACAATTAGGTGTGAATTCTCCCTCCTACTGAAGAGACTTAGATACTCTTTTAGGTTTTTCCTCATCCATAAAATAAATTGGTAATGGCTACTAAGCAAGGTAATTGTGAGAATTAATATAATATGTGAACTACCTGGTATTTGCTACTAGCTATTCCTTTCCATTTTAGGTCAAACCTGACCATCTAGGAGTTATTGGAATCATAACATCTGGGGTCTTGGTCAACAGAAATTCTATAAATTAAACTGTTTTGAATATTTATTACCATTAGATCAGACACTCTGAGTTGTCTGCTCTTAAAATGTTTTTCATACGTCTTAGTTTCTGAATTGGAAAGTTCTCTCAAAGTTTCTAGTTTTTCCACTGTTCCACCCTGGGTGGTAGGAGTTCTTCAAAATGTTAGATATTCTTATTTATCTGAAATTCCTGCCTTTGAACTGTCTGCTGATAGCATTAGCATTCTTAGAACTCCACATTTATATTTCATTATATCCTCTCTAACTCATTTTGAGTTCTTAATTGAGCCATAATAATTTGAAGAGAATATATTATTTTTTTAATAGCACCATGGGGAATGAGAATTACTAGAATGAGAGAAAAGGCTTCAAAAGAGCATTTGCAAACTCCAGAGGAAACACTCATTTGCTCCACAAATTAACCTGCAGTTAGCTTTCCCAGTGACTAAACTTATACGTAGTTGGGTCAGCATCATATCTATTTAGTTTCCATGGCTTCATTTTTCTATCTTCACAGTGGTAGGTAATAGTGTCAGTGGTCAGTATCCTCTGGATGAATTCTGAATAAATATTCATGTGCTTTATTATTTATTTATTTATTTTTAAAAATATATTTTATTGATTTTTCACAGAGAGGAAGGGAGAGGGACAGAAAGTCAGAAACATCGATGAGAGAGAAATATCGATCAGCTGCCTCTTGCACCCACCCCCCAACTGGGGATGCGCCCACAACCAAGGCACATGCCCTTGACCAGAATCGAACCCGGGACCCTTCAGTCCACAGGCCGATGCTCTATCCACTGAGCCAAACTGGTTTCAGCTCATGTGCATTATTAGTAATAATAGCATCCTAATACCTGTCACACAGTGTCAGGGAAAAGAGTGTTGTGGTTAAACGTAGGAGTCTTAGAGCTACACAACATGGGTTTGGAGCCCGCTCTATAACTTACTACTGATGGGCGTTTGGGAAAGTTACTTAACCTTTCAAACCTTTACTTTCTTCATCTGTAAAATGGCAATAATAATAGCATTTATTTCATAGGGCTGTTAGAGGATTAAATGGAATAAGTTTTGGTATTTAAGGACCCTATAAAAATCTTTTTTATGATCATTCTTAAAAACACTCATGATTGAAATAAATAGATGTGGAAGCCCTAGCACAGTAGGTGCTGAACAAATGTGAAAAGGTGGCAATTATTTTTCTCTTTCAGCACTTCCTTCAATATCAACTGAGCAACAAAGATGAAAAGCAAATGGCAAAGAGTTTAAGGACCTGGATTCTGGAATCAGATTCTCAGGGTTCAAATCCTAAACCTAATGTTTATTAGCTGTGTAAACTTAAGTAAGTGATTTAACTTCTCTGTGCCTCAGTTTTCTCATCTATAAAGTTAGGATAGTAGCTCAGCTGGCGTGGCTTACTAGTTGAGCATCGATCTTTGAATCAGGAGGTCACAGTTCAATTCCCCATCAGGGCATATGCCCGGGTTTCGGGCTGGATCCCCAGTGTGGGGTGTGCAGGAGACAGCCAACCCATGATTCTCTATCATTATAGATGTTTCTATCTCTCCCTCTCCCTCTCTGAAATCAATAAGAGTATATTTAAAAAATAAAATTAGGATAATAATAGAGCCTACCTCATAGAATTATTAGAAGGATTAAATAAATTGATATTAGTAAAGTATTTAATAACAGCTTCAACACATAGTCAGGGCTATATACATGTGATTAAATAAAATATATTTTATTTGTTAATTTTTTAAAACATGTTTTCATTGATTTTAGAGAGAGGGGAAAGAAGAGGAATAGAGAGATAGAAACATCAATGAGAGAGAAACATCGATTGGCTGCCTTCTATATGACCCCTACCAGAGATCGATCCTGCACCCCGGGCACATGCCCTGACTGGAAATCAAACCGGTGACCTCTTGATTTGTGGGTCTATGCTCAACCACTGAACCATGTTGGCTGAGCTACTTATTAATTTTTAATCTCAAATTCCAGGTGCACAAGTCCTCATTATGGAAATATATGTGGGAAGGGAGCAGTGACTGACATATTGCGGTTGGAGGAACTATAGATTAGTTATATTGAAACACTTTGAGAATTCAGGGGAGACAAACATGAAAACCAAGTATCTACAGTTATGATATTATTAATTATCCAATATTTATTACACATCAACTTATGATTTAAATATTTGATATCAATTATCTTATTTAATTCTTATGCAATCCTTTAAAAATATTTCTTTTTATTTCTTTTTTCTTAGAGAGGGAAGAAGGGAAAGAGAGAGGTGGAGGGAGAGGGAGAGGTAGTGGGAGAGCCTGAGAGAGAGGGAGAAGGAGAGAGAGAGAGAGAGAGAGAGAGAGAGAGAGAGAGAGAGAGAGAGAGAGAGATCGTGGGTTGGCTGCTTCCTGCATGGGGATCAAGCCCACAACTTGGGCATGTGCTCTGACTGGGAATTGAACTGGCAACCTTTTGGTGCACAGGACGATGCCCAAACAACCAAGCCACATGAACCAGGGTTTACACAATCCTTTGATGCAGAAGTTATTTTATCCCTATGTTAAAGGTAAGAGAAATGAGGAATAGAGAAACTATGTAACTTGCCTAAGATCACAGAGTAGAGCCAGGTCAACTCCAAGTCTGTTTGCACAACTTTGCCTGACTCTTTCATGCCCCATGGCCTTCCCAGAGAGACAGACAAATAGTGTCCTGCAGGTCTTGGGCTTAGGCAGGTGGTTTTTCATATTTCGAGTCATTGACCCCTTTGAGATACCAGTGGACTCTCAGAAAAAATGCACTCACCAGGTTAAGTTTTCCTGGTCCAGGCAGAGGTGTTTAAAGAATAGTGTTGGTGTTACATAGCCTAATAAAGCTAGTTCAAAAATCCAAGTAACATAAAATAAGCTTTCTCCCCTAAAATTTATTTTACTGTTTATCCTTTTAAAAAATGTTTTTTTTAAATTAATTTCTGAGAGGAAGAGAGAGGGAGAGAGGGATAGAAATATCAATGATGAGAAAGAATCATTGATGGGCTGACTCTTGCACATGCCCTGCTGGGGATCAAACCCACAACCTGGGCCTGTGCCCTAACTGGGAATCGAACCATGACCTCCTGGTTCATAGGTCAATGTTCAACTACGGAGCCACAGCAGCTCTGCCTTGACTGTTTAGCCTAAGATATGTTTGTAAAGCATGGAAACAAATTCATAAAAGTAGGCACTCCTGGGTCTTGCTAGTAATATACGAATTAACACATTAAGGAATAAATCTGGAAGCACTGTTCTAGCTGGTTTGGCTTAGTGCAGTGGTCAGCAAACTCATTAGTCAACAGCGGCAAACCGTGGCTCACGAGCCGCATGTGGCTTTTGAGCCACAGTTTGCCGACCACTGGCTTAATGGGTAGATCATCAGCCTGTGGACTGAAGGGTCCCTGGTTCAATTCTGGTCAAGGGCACATGCCTGGGTTATGGGTGGAGGGCATGCAGGAGGCAGCAAGTCAACGATTCTCTCTCATCGTTGATTTCTCTCTCCCTCTCCCTTTCTCTCTGAAATCAATAAAAATATATTTTTAAAAGTCTGGAAGCACTAAAGGCTGGCTTAGTGAAAAATGTGGTGGTAAGTTTAGACACAGAGTGTGGACTGACAGCAGGGGGTCTCTGACAATTACATTAACAATTAAATTTCTGAACAGAGAGCAGCAGTAAGTACTAAAGGAGTGTTAGTTTTGGGGGCAGCCGTAGAGCAGCCACACTTTCCCACAGTTCCTGGAACACTTCCCTTTGCCAGAGCCCTAGGACCTCCCCTTGCTTTCCAGGCAGGGAGAGTTCAATACTGAAACTACATTTGTTCAGGATCCAACTTTCTCTTATAGACAGAAGTCCCTGGTTACTTTAGTTTTATCTTAAACATCCATTGGCAACACTTACTGTTTTGGTGGCTCATCATGTATTTGCTCTTCCTCTGGGTCAGAGCACCCTGATTTCCCCTTGGTGAACTATTTCTCCACGACTCAATCCAGGGGGTTGTGGCTTGCCTGGGATGCCTTTCTTCCTCCACAGGTGGAGCATATGACCAAGTCCTGACTAATTAGAAGTGGGCAGTGACCCAGATTGATTGAGTCAGGGAGTCCAGGGACTCACACAGGAGGTATTAGAAGAGGTGCTCTCTCCTCTGCTGGAATGCAGCCTGGGAGGCTGATTGCCCAGAGAGCTTCCAAGTAGAGAATTAGGATGAAGCCAACACAGTGGGGGCAGAGCCAACAGCGGGAGAGAAACTACATCCTGATAACATCATTTGGGTTCCTGGATCAAGGTAAGCCTGAAAAATCATTCTGAGGCTTTTCAACAGCAGACCACAACCCTCTGCTTATGCCAATTTTAGTTGAGTTTCTATCCCTTGCAATGGAAAGAGTCTAAACTGACACTGAATCTAGCAGGCTATGGAATTTTGTGTTATCCATGGTAGCTTGTGCCACTGTTTTTTTTTTGGTTTGTTTTTTTTAAGTATTTATTCATCTTGGAAAAATCTGTTTATTTTTTCTTCTTAAAAATACAGTAAAGCCAAAACCAGTTTGGCTCAGTGGATAGATCGTCAGCCTGTGGACTGAAAGGTCCCAGGTTCGATTCTGTTCAAGAGCATGTACCTTGGTTGTGGGAACATCCCCAGTAGGGGGTGTGTAGGAGGCGGCTGATCCATGTCTCTCTCATCGATGTTTCTGACTTTCTATCCCTTTCCCTTCCTCTCTGTAAAAAAAAAAAATCAATAAAATAAATTTAAAAATACAGTAAAGAGACCTTCATCAGTCTCTAATTATTAATTACCATAGCACCATGCAATTCCCAAATTCAACATAGTGCATATGAGAGTACACCCTCCAAAGCAACAGGTGAAGGACAGAAGAAGCTGCCACAGAATTTGGGTGCTGGGATCACACACAGCTGCTTGGGGCACAGGATTCTGGAAATTAATGTTTTAGCAAAATGTTCTATTATTACATGATGTGGACTTTAGGGTTATTAAAGAGTAAGCTAAATCTTGAATGATAAATCCAATGCCAGAGATTAACTACAGTGCCTCACTGTGTTAATTTGTCCAGTTGCAATATAGTTCCTTTTCCTTTCATTTCATCAAGTCAGATTTTTCCTTTGCAAGTCTTCATGTCTAATATTTATGCTCCTGTGTGAATTCTGGGTCCAAATAACATTTGGTAACCACTAAAGCAAAATGGAAACATTGGAAATATTTCAAGTCTTGGTTTATTTTAAAACTTACATTTAATCTTTCCGTAAAGTCCATAGTTTATTGACCTTTACATTTTAGATTTTTCTGAACTTACGGATACAGGAAAAGCAGAGACATTTAAATGAGTTTCACTTTAAGAGAAGTTGGTATTTAGGAAGGAAGATTAATGGAATGACTATTTGAGGAGTGATTATTTGTATTTAAAAATATTTTTCACTTTATTTTTTTTCTTCTTCATACTGCTTTTTTAAAAAATTTATTTATTTATTTTTTTAATTATTTTTTTAATCTTTATTGTTCAGTTTATTAATTACATTGTTTCCCCTTTTTATCCCCCTATAGCTCCCCTCCACCCTGTATCTATCCCACCCTCCACCCTCACCTCCCCCTCCCCACTGTCCTCTCCCATTGTTGCAAGATTTTTGTCCAGTCTCTTGCTGCACTTCCCACAACCCTTTTCTCCCCAAGAATTGTCAGTCCATTCCCTCTCTATGTCCATGTCTCTGTTATATTCACCAGTCTATCCTGTTCAACAGCCTATCAATTCACTTGATTTTTATGTTCATTTGTTGATAGATGTGTATTTGTTGTTCATAATTTTCATCTTTTCCTTTTTCTTCTTGCTCTTCTTAAAGAATATCTTTCAGCATTTCATATAATGTTGGTTTGGTGGTGATGAACTCCTTTAGCTTTTTCTTATCTGCAAAGCACTTCATCTGACCTTCAATTCTGAATGATAGCTTTGCTGGATAGAGTAATCTTGGTTGTAGATTCTTGCTGTTCATCACTTTGAATATTTCTTGCCACTCCCGCCTGGCCTGCATCGTTTCTGTTGAGAAATCCGCTGACAGTCGTATAGGTGCTCCCTTATAGGTAACCAACTGTTTTTCTCTTGCTGCTTTTAATATTCTCTCTTTGTCTTTTGCTCTTGGCATTTTAATTATGATGTGCCTCGGTGTGGACCTTTTAGGGTTCCTATATATTGGGGTTTGGTGCACTTTTTGGACTCCTAAGTCAATTTCTTTCACCAGGTGTGGGAAGTTTTCAGTCACTATTTCTTCAAATAGGTTTTCATTGTCGTGGCCTCTCGCTTTTTCTGGCACCCCTATAATTCGGATGTTGGTATGCTTGAGGTTGTCCCAGAGGCCCCTTACACTATCTTCAATTTTTTGGATTCTTTTGGTTTCTTGCTTTTTCAGCTGAGTGGATTTTACCTCTTTGTATTTCAAATCTTTAACTTGGTTCTTGGGGTGCTCCAGGGCCCCTTTAGGTCTTTGTATAATATTTTTTGTTTCAGTCAGTGTATGCTTAATTTCTGGTTGGTCCTTTTTCATATCCTTGAGAGTCTCCTTTATATCCTTGAGGGTTTCTTTCATTTCCTTGTAGGACTCATTCATTTCCTCGTTGGTCTTGATCATTTCCATGTTGGTCTTAATCATTTCTTTGCAGCTCTCGTTTATATCATTGAGGGTATTGTTCATTTTCTTGTAGGACTCATTCATTTCCTTTGTGGTCTTGCTTATTTCCTTATAGGCCTCGATCTTTTGTTGGAGCCTCTTAAAAAACCCTATAACCGTGGTTCTGAATTCCATGTCCAGTCGTTTTTTTTCCTCCATTTCTTTCACATCTGATTTCTTTCCATGTTGCTGCATGGTGGCTGCTTCCCTGAGTTGGTCAATTAGCTTTGTGCGGTAGACTTCCTACTAGGGATAGTGGCTCAGCCTCCCCGGTTACCTGAGGTGGATATGGGCTGCACAGTCTTGCTGAAGTTAAGCTCAGTTAATCGTTGTTAGCACTGGGAGGGTTGACCTCCAGGCCAATTGTCTGTGAAGCTCAGCTGTGCTCAGGTTGGGTGGGCGGAGTCTCCGGGCCAAGCAGACAGCGTTAGCTCCGCCCTATGCGGCCCCAGGGACTCTGTGCCAGGGGCAATGGCCGCCAGCACCTCTGAGAGAGAGCCACTGCGGAGCTCCACCAGCTGCCGGTTGCCGGGGAATTCAGACTTTCCCAAAATGAGCCTGCATGTGCAATGTCTCACCCAGGGTCGTAAAACAAAGCAGTCTGACGGTTTTCTGGTCACACAGCTGAGCTGTTCGCGCGAGAGCTGCCTTCTCCACAAGCCGGGAGACCCAGCAGCACCAGAGCTTCGGGGTGCCCTCCCACTGTCCAGTTTTCACCCCGTGTGATAGTGGGTTCTCTGGACTTCGCCCAGAGCTGGAGAATCAGTCCAGTGGGACGCCTTTGTCTCCCCGTTCGAGAAAACTGGCCGGTTTTCAGCCGCCCGCCCTCTCCACGGCACCACTCCAAACCTCTCTCCGTGCGAATCTTTCAACACTGTTTGCCACCGCTCCTCCGAGTCACAGTGTCTTATCTTCACTTTTATTTGTGGAATTTTCACTCGGCGAGCTTTCTGGTGATTCTGGAAGGTGTTTGTTCTTTCTTTAAGTTGTAGTATTAAAATTGCTGATTATGACGGCAAGATAGGTATTTTACCTTTGCCGCCATCTTAGTTCTCCCCAATATTTTTCACTTTAAACAAAACTTCTTCTAAGTTTCCTATTAATATTCACCCGAGTGAATAAGTTATTGACTTAATATATAAAAATTTCCTTAGGATTTCAGAGCAGGAAGAATACTTGAAGATAATCTCATATTTCTGGAAGCCAAGGAAAGACATAAGTTAAATAATCTGCACAGTCCGTGGTTGCTCAGGTAGTGGTAGTTGGGAATTTGCCACCAGCAGACTCTCCTTCTTAAAAGAACTTCAGAAACCCTGCCTTTCCCCCTTTTCCTTAAAAAAGTTCTTTAGAGAAAAGGAAAAATTTATAGGTCAGAAACTCAGGTCTACATAAAGAAAGAAAAAGTACCAGAGAAAGAATTAATAAAGGTAAATTAAATCTTTTATTTTATTTAATTTATTTAATTGCTCAAAATAATAATAGAAACAGTGTATTTGGTGATTATAGTTTATGGATAAGTGAAATGGCAGCCATATTATAAGGAATGGAAGGGAGAGGTTGGGAATACTCTGTTTTTACTTGCATTATCCATGCAGAGGTATAATGTTATTCGAAAGTGGACTTGGACTAGTTGTAAATGTATATAGTCAACTCTAGAGTAGCCACTAAAAAAAAGTTTAAAAAGTGTAATTCATATGCTAAGAGAGTGGAAAAAGTGGAGTCTTATAACATTCTCAGTTAAAATCACAAAAGGCAGAAAAAGAATGGAAAAATAGTAAATATTAATTCAATTACATAATAATCACTGTAAATCTTTGGCCTAAATATACCAATAAGAAAACAGAGATTGTCTGGGTGTATAATATAATAAGATCCAACTATATGTTGTCTACAAGAAACCCACTTTGAATATAAACTGGCTAGATTAAGAGTAAAGGGATGGAGCCTGGCCACCGTGGCTCAGTGGTTGAATATTGACCTCTAAACCAGGAGGTCATGGTTCAATCCCCGGTCAGGGCATTTGCTCGGGTTGTGGGCTTGATCCCCAGTGTTGGGTGTGTAGGAGACAACTGATTAATGATTCTCTCTCATCATTGTTTCAATCTCTCTCTCCCTCTCCTTTCCTCTTTGAAATCAATAAAAATTTATTTTAAAAAAGGTAAAGGGATGGAAAAATATATACCAGAATACTACCAATTAAAAAGAAAAACTAGAATAGTGATATTCATTTCAGGCAAGTTAGACTTCAAAGCAAGGCACATTATCAGGGATAAAAAGAGGCATTGCATAATGATAAAAAGGGTCAATCAACTTTCTAAGGAGACATAATAATATTAATGTGTATTTACCCCAAAACAGAACATCAAAATATGTGAAACAAAAATCATAAAGCTGAAAGGAGAAACAAATGAATCCAATATTATAGTTGGAGACTTCCACATCCTTCTATTAGTAATGGGCAGAAAGTCAGTACCATCAATAAATTGGATACAATTGACATTTAAAGAATATTTAATCTAACCATGGCAAATTACACTCCCCCCGCCCCCTCAAACTCACATTGAACATTCACTAAGGCCACATTCTGGGCCACAGAACACACCTTAACAAATTAAGAGAACAGATGTCATATAAGGATACTGTCAGTCCACAATGGAATTAAACTAGAAATCAATAACACAAAGGTAGCTAGAAAATCCTGAAATGCTTTGAGGTTAAACAATACTTTTCCCAATTACCCATTGGTCAAATAAGCAGTCTTAAGAGAAATTAAAACATACTTTGAACTAAATGAAATTAACAATACCATTTTCAAAAAAAAAGTAATGCACAGAGGGAAATTTACAGCATTATATGCATACATTATAAAAGAAAAACATCTAAATCAATAATATAAACTTATATCTTAGGAAACTTGAAAAAAACTAAATCTAACATAACAGAAAAGAAAAAATAAAAATTAGAGCAGAAATTAAAGAAATTGAAAACAGCAAACAGATGGTTCTTTGAAAAGATCAATAAAATGGATAGATCGATAGCCAGGCTAAATTAAGAAAAACAAAGACAGAAGACAAAACAAACAAACAAACAAACAAAAAACCAAAAAACTAATATGAGCCCTGGCTGGTGTTGTTCAGTGGTTGGACCATCATCCTATGCATCTAAGGGTCATGGGTTCCTTCCCTGGTCCAGGCACATGTGTGAGGCAACCAAGGGATGTTTCTCTCTTGTATTGATGTTTCTCTCTCTCTCCCTCACCCTTTCTCTCTCTCTAGAATCAAGGGAAAATATATCCTCAAAGGAGGCTTAAAAATTATTACTATCAGAAATGAAAGAAGGGCCATTAGTACTGATCTCATAGATATTAAATGGAGAATAAAAGAACATTATGAACAATTTTATGTCCATAAATTTTAGAATCTAGATGAAATGGGCCAATTCCCTGAAAGACATAAGCTAGCAAAACTCACACAAGAAGAGATAATCTAATTTTGCCTATATCTATTAAATAAATTGGATCATTAATTAATAACCTCTCAAACAGAAAGCAACAGATGGGTTCATTGTCAAATTCTACTAGACATTTAAGGAAGAGTTTATACCCATTCTCTACAATCTCTTTCGGAAGATAGGAGCAGAGGGAGCACTTCCTGACTCATTTTATGCGAACAGAATTACCCTAATACCAAGACCAGACAACAACTTAAAAGAAAGGAAAACTACTGGCCAATATTTCTCGTAAACATTGATGCAAAAGTCTCAACAAAATAATAGCAAACCAAATCTGACAATGAATAAAATGAATTTACACCATGGTCAAGTGAGATTTATTGTTGGTATGCATGACCAGTTCAGCATTCAAAATCAGTTAATGAAATCCTTCACATCAACAGGCTAAAGAAGAAAAATCATAGGCCCTCACCAATAAATGCAGAGGAAGCATTTGACAAAATAGCACATTAAGAATGACTTTTGTTTGTATCTGTTTGTAAATATTTTGTAAGTCTATACAACAAAATGCTGATAGATTAGGGTTTTATTTTGTTTTTATTGCTTTTCCGAATTTTCTGTAAAATTTTCTGTAAAAAACCCCTTTTACTTGTTTGACAAGGGTCCACTAATAGAAACACTGTGAAAAGATCACCACTAAAGGGAATAGGGCCACAAATCTTCTAGTGCCTGTGGATGGGAATGACACTGGGAATTGGAAAGAGCTTTCTCTAGTAGTGTTCTAAATCTAGAAATTTACAGCATCATATGCATACATTATAAAAGAAAAAATCTAAAATTTTGCCTATATCTATTAATTCCTTTAATAGATATAGGCAAAATTAGATGATCTCTTCTTGTGTGAGTTTTGCTAGCTTATGTCTTTCAGGGAATTGGCCCATTTCATCTAGATTCTAAAATTTATGGACATAAAATCTAAACTTACATCTTAGGAAACTTGAAAAAAAAATGAAATCTAACATAACATAAAATAAATAATAAAAATTAGAGCAGAAATCAAAGAAATTGAAAACAGGAAATTAATGAAATCAAAAGATGGTTCTTTGAAAAGATCAATAAAATTTATAGACGAGGGGGCCTGGCTTGGTATTTCCCAGCTGACCCATCTGTCTGGAAAAAAACAAAACAAAACAAAACAAAACAGAGCAAAACAGAAATCTATCTCTACTGCTTTCCATAGTGTCGTTTTGTATAAACCCTGGCAATTGCTGCAATGGGTAGAGAGAGAACAGTTTCTTTTGAGATGGTTCTTTATCAGCTAAACAAGTGAACTCAAAGAAGTCAGTTACACACACACACACACACACACACACACACACACACACTCCCCTGACTACAATGCTGAAGGCTTAGAGTTTGTGTGTTTATAGTATTAATTCTGATCAATCTAAATTTTTTTTAGATTTAAAAACAGGGTTATATGGTTTTGTTGAAGCCTAAGTCAACTTCATTTTCCTTGAACTGTCAGCCCCTGTGTGGTCTGGGAAGAAGTATTTTTTCCAATTTGTGTTCTAAATTGACTATGTTGAATTTTAATAGCCTTGTCATCATAGTTTATACACAGTCACTGCATCTCACCTCTAATTATTTCCTTTTGAATAAATCCTCTTGAATAACCAACTAGAGCCTGGTTGACAATCATGAATGTTATAGCAACTTCTGATCCTAAGATCACTTTTCCTTTTACTGTAGCAGACTCAGTGCAGAGTGGCGTTTGGAAAGAGCTGGAATCAGATTGAAATCCTTGCCCCACTATTTACCAGCTGGATGAACTTGAGCAAGTTACTCCCTGAGGAGCTCTCTTCATCTGATAAATGTGGACAATCAGTTAATAGAATTGTGACAATTAAATAAAAAATCCTCTGCATAATACCTGACACAAAGTAAGCCACCACCAAGTGAGTATTGGATGCTTGTAGTTATTCTTTTGACCTGGCTTCCTTTCCAATTATCTGAGTTGATTCTAGAGGTTCTGGTTTTCTTTATGGGACTAGTTTTCCTTATAGGACTATCCTCGTGTGCGTCCAGACACTTGCTTTCAGCCCACCATTCTTGCTTCTTTTCTGGCTATTTGTCTTCCTCATTTTGTAGGTGTTTTTTAAAAATATATATTTTATTGATTTTTTACAGAGAGGAAGGGAGGGGGATAGAAAGTCAGAAACATCGATGAGAGAGAAACATCGATCAGCTGCCTCTTGCATACTCCCTACCAGGATTGTGCCTGCAGCCAAGGTACATGCCCTTGACCGGAATCGAACTTGGGACCTTCCAGTCCGCAGGCTGATACTCTATCCACTGAGCCAAACCAGTTTCGGCTGTAGAAGTTTGGGAACCCATTATCTTGCTCCTTGATTCTGTTCCTGTGTTTCTGGTTCTGGTGGTGAGTGCTGGCACTTGTTCAGGTTAGAGCTCCACTCCTATGAGATCCCCCAATAGTGAACCTCCTAACCTTGGCAACATCATTTGAAGTCCTGTACATACTGCTGCATCTTTATAGAATGTGCTTGTCAGACCAGAGCATAATGGTTCAGCTGCACAAATGTCATAAAAGGATGGAAATTTACAGCAATGAGCAAGAGACCGTGGAAAAACCATGATTTTTTTCTCTTGAAAAGAATTTTCACTGTCAAAAAGAGTAAGGCAAAATATACAATTCAGATCTAGTTGGTTTGGCTCAGTTTATTGAGCATTGGCCTGCAGACTTAAGGGTCCTGGGTTCTATTCCAGTCAAGTATTATGTACCTCATTTGCAGGCTTGATCTCTGGTGCTGGTCAGGTGTGCAGTAGGTAACCAGTCTATATGTCTCTCTCACATTGATGTTTCTCTCTTTATCTCTGCCCCTCCTTTCCACTCTCCCTAAAAACAGTGGAAAAATATCCTCGGGTGAGAATTAACAATAACAACAATAACAAAAAACAATTCAGAGCACTTAGAAGCAGAATTATCTCTATGCAGAATACTTTTTTTGTATTTTATTTTTTAAAATCTTTATTGTTCAGTTTATTAATTACATTGTTCCTTTTTTCCCCTATAGCTCTTCTCCACCTGATACCCATCCCACCCTTCACCCTCACCCCACCCACTGTCCTCTCCCATAGTTGCATGATTTTTGTCCAGTCTCTTGCTGCACTTCCCACACCCCTTTTCTCCCCAAGAATTGTCAGTCCATTCCCTCTCTATGTCCGTGATTCTGTTACATTCACCAGTTTATCATGTTCATCAGATTATTAATTCACTTGATTTTTAGATTCATTTGTTGATAGATGTGTATTTGTTGTTCCTAATTTACACTTTTATCTTTTTCTTCTTCCTCTTCTTAAAGAATATCTTTCAGCATTTCATATAATATTGGTTTGGTGGTGATGAACTCCTTTAGCTTTTTCTTATCTGTGAAGCACTTTATCTGGCCTTCAATTCTGAATGATAGCTTTGCTGGATAGAGTAATCTTGTTGTAGATTCTTGCTGTTCATCACTTTGAGTATTTCTTGCCACTCCCGTCTGGCCTGCATCGTTTCTGTTGAGAAATCCGCTGACAATCGTATGGGTGCTCCCTTATAGGTAACTAACTGTTTTTCTCTTGCTGCTTTTAATATTCTCTCTTTGTCTTTTGCTCTTGGCATTTTAATTATGATGTGCCTTGGTGTGGTCCTCTTAGGGTTCCTATATATTGGGGTTCGGTGCGCTTCTTGGACTTTTAAGTTCATTTCTTTCACCAGGTGTGGGAAGTTTTTGGTCACCATTTCTTCAAATAGGTTTTCATTGTCTTGCTCTTTCTCTTTTTCTGGCACCCCTATAATTTGGATGTTGGTATGCTTGAGGTTGTCCCAGAGGCCCCTTACACTATCTACAATTTTTTAAATTCTTTTGGTTTCTTGCTTTTTCAGCTGAGTGGATTTTACCTCCTTGTATTTCAAATCTTTAACTTGGTTCTTGGAGTGCTCTAGAGTACTTTTAGGTCTTTGTATAATATTTTTTATTTCAGTAAGTGTATGCTTAATTTCTGGTTGGTCCTTTTTCTTTTTCTTTTCTTTTTTAAAACTTTATTTATTTATTTAATTATTTACAATATAACTTATATTTAATAGTAGTACATATGTTTTTCTCCCCCCCCCCATATCTTCCCCCCAGCCTCTCTTACCCCCCAGCACTTGTCCCCACCTGCCCCCTCCCCGCCCCAGTGTCTTTCATTCATTGGTTATGCTCATATGCATGCATACAAGTCCTTCAGTTGATCTCCCCCAGCATCCGCCTCCCATCCACCCCAGCCTTCCCCCTGTAGCTTGATGGCCTGTTCAAGGCCACCCTGCCTCTGTATCAATCACTTCCCCCTGTTTTTTTTCTTCAAAAATATCTTGCCTCTACATACTAGAAACAAACGTATAAGAACAAAAAAAATGTTTGAGTGTCAGTTTCAATGTCCAACTGTTCTGAGTCCCAGTTTCAATGTCAAATAGTTCTTCATGTGTACATGTCAGCAATGGTATCCAGATGGTGGACACATCGTGGCAATGCAAGATCCATCCTCTCTGGTATGGTCCTGGGCTGCCTGCAGCCATGCACAGCTGCCGACTGCTAGCATGGCAAGGTGTCATCAGTGTCCCCCATCTCTGGACCATCCTCGTGACTGGAACAGATCCAACAGTTCCTCACTGTCGCAGGAACCCACATGGTCTTGGAGTTGTTTTCTTTCCGTGGCAGAGCACAGGGTTCCTCGGAATCTGCTTCTGCGCCAACTAGGAACCGATGTTCCGGAGGCGGGGGGGGGGGGTGTCTCAGCCACCCAGTGGGTACTGCAACTGTAAAATTTTCAGGCTCTTCCCCTTCAAGATAGCGCAGTCCACCTCTGAGCCAGTGACTGCGAGAGAACCCAGCCGCACTGGAGCTGCTCTGTTAAGGGAGGCTAATCTAGCAGTCCCCCTTCTTCTCCCAGAGCCCAGCTGTCCCCCCACTCGCCAACAAACACTCCCTGCGCCACCCTCAGCTGCTTTCTCCTTCTGCCTGGGACACAAATGATTACGCGTCCTTCTGTTCCCTGCCATCTTTCCCCTCTGGTTGGTCCTTTTTCATATCCTTGAGAGTCTCATTCATATCTTTGAGGATCTCCTTTATTTCCTTAGGACTCATTCATTTCCACGTTGGTCTTGTTCATTTCCCTGCAGGTCTCGTTCATATCCTTGAGGGTCTCGTTCATTTCCTTGTAGGTCTTTCTTATTTCCTTATAGGTCTCGACCTTTTCTAGGAGCCTCTTGATAAGCCCTATAACCGTGGTTTTAAATTCCATGTCCAGTCGGTTTTTTTCCCTCCATTTCTTTCACATCTGATTTCTTTCCATGTCTCTGCATGGTGGCTGCTTCCCTGAGTTGGTCAATTAGCTTTTTGTGGTAGATGTCCTACAAGGGACAGTGGCTCGGCCTCCCCAGTTACCTGAGGTGGATATGGGTTGCACAGTCTTGCTGAAGTTAAGCTCAGGTTAATTGTTGTTAGCACTTGGAGGGGTTGACCTCCAGGCCAATTGTCTGTGAAGTTCAGCTATGCTCAGGTTGGATGGGTGGAGTCTCCGGGCCAAGCAGACAGCGTCAGCTCCACCCTATGCGGCCCCAGGGTCTCTGAGAGAGAGCCGCTGCCGAGCTCCACTGGCTGCCAGAGAATTCGGCCTCTCCCCAAATGAGTCTGCACACCCAATGTCTCACCCAAGGTCGCAAAACAATGCAGTCTGTCGGTTTCCCAAATGAAAGAGCAAGTCACGAGTGCTCTCTGCTCGGTCAGGCAGCTGCGCTGTTCCCAAGCTTACGCGCACTCTGCACAAGCTTGCCTTTTCCACAAGCCCGCTGACCCCTGCAGCACTCGAGCTTCGGCGTGCCCTCCCACTGTCAAGTTTTTACCCCGTATGATAGTGGGTTTCCTGGACTTCACCCAGAGCTGGAGAATCAGTCCAGTAGGATATCTTTGTCTCCCCCGTTTGAGAAAACTGGCCGGTTTTCAGCCGCCCGCCCTATCTGCTGGCGCGTACTACTCCAAACCTCTCTCCGTGCGTATCTTCAACGCTGTCCTCAGCCGCTCCTCCGAGTCACAGTGTCTTATCTTCACTTTTATTTGTGGAATTTTCACTTAGCCAGCTTTCCGGTAATTCTGGATGGTGTTTGTTCTTTCGTTAAGTTGTAGTTTTAAAATTGCTATGTAAGGCGGCAAGATAGGTGTTTTACCTATGCCGCCATCTTGGTTCTCCTCCTATGCAGAGTACTTTTAAAAAAAATTTATTTCAGAGAGCAAGGGAGAGGGAGAGAGAGATAGAAACATTAGTGATGAGAGAGAGTCACTGATCTTCTGCCTTCTGCATGAGTCGCACTGGAGATCGAGTCCACAACCTGGGCACGTGCCCCAACCGGGAATCAACCGTGACCTTCTGGTTCATAGGTAGTCGCTCAACCAGTGAGCCACACCAGCTGGGCTATGCAGAGTACTTTTAATTTTGGATGTCAGTGACTCTTATAGATTTTGTGCTTTGGAATGAATTTGTTCAGTTGTGATCTAGAGAAGCCTGGCTACATGGAGAATTAATCACACATGCAATAGCTTGGTTATGAATATATTAATATGGCTGTTGTTCTTAGGCAATTAAGTAATCCATGCTCATTATATAAAATCTAGAAAACACAAAAATCTTTAAAGAGAAATCTGGAAATAAGCCTAACATTTTAGTGTATTTCCTTGTCATTTGTTTTCTTTATAAAATTTGGATCATATTTTATCCACAGTTTTATATGCTCCTCTTGCACTTAACCAGTATCTCTTGAGTGGTTTTCTACATTCTTAAATACTCCTCCAAAACATTATTTTTAATGGCTGCGTATCACCATTGATTGAATGACTGTATTATAATTTATTCATATAAGCCTTGTTGGACATTTGTGAATCCTATTACAAATAATACTTCAGTGTAAATATTTGAACCTTCATTTTTTGAGTGCTTAATCCAGTTATATCTTTAAAATAGATTTATTTTGAGCACTTTACATTTCCAAGGTCCTCTGGTTGCTTGGGGAGTACTGGCTGCTATTCATGTCACAAATTAAGGCCAGCTGCAGACGGGCTGAATGACCAAATATGTTTTTGGGGGCAGGATTCTCTCTCTGGCAGGAAAGTTTTTATTAAGGGCAGATCGCCAGCTTGTTAGGAGTGCATTGCTTTCAGCGCCTATGTGAGATCTCGCAGGCTATGGCATGTGATCACTATGTATGCAATGGCCTAGACCAGTGGTTGGCAAACTCATTAGTCAACAGAGCTGCAAACCGTGGCTTTCGAGCTGCAGTTTGCTGACCACTGACCTAGGCAGTACCTTCAAATCTTGCACAGGCCTTTGCTGGCAAGTAACTTCTTCCACCAAGTAGGGTGATTGCTAGTGAGGCCAGTATCTACTGGAAATGGTGGAGGCATGGAAACTCTCCCACCACAGGTTCTCCTTGGTAAGGCTGGCCCCTCACTGCCAAGCTGGAGTCAGGTTGGCTGGGATAGCCCTGGACATGCTGTGGCTGGTGTGAATGTGTGTATGTGTGAGGGGTTGGGAAATATGGTCTTTAGTCATTGAAATTCTCTGGTACCTTCTAAGGATTATACAGATTTTCTCTTTTACAAGGTGAATCCTTTTTGTATCAGTTTGTTTAGGCTGCTGTAATAGAATACCATAGACGGGGTGGCTTAAACAACATCAATTTATTTTCACATAGTTCTGGAGGCTGAAAGTACCAGATCAAGGCATTATCAATTAGATTTCCTGGTGAACACTCTTTCTGGCTTATAGATGGATATCTTCTATGTCCTCAGATGACTTTTCTTTCCTTTGTGTTGGAGGGGAGGAAGGAAGATAGATAGACAAATAGATGTTGACCTCTTCTTCTTATAAGGTCTTATTTAAACTTAGCTAACTCCCAAAGACCCTATCTCTAAATACAGTCACATTGAGGATTGAGGGGGTGGGGTACACAAGCATTCAGTCCATGGAACCCTTCCACCCTATTCTACTTTTTCCCCTTCTACACCATTTATCATCTTTTATAATACTAGATGATTTGCTTATTAGGTTGGTTATTGTCTCTTACTACTAGAATATAAACTCCATAAGGTCAGGGATCTTCCTTTGGTTATCACTGATGCTTCTTCAAGAACCTGGAAGAATGCTTGAACATGGCAAATGTAGAACAAAGGAAGGAGATCAGCAATCATAGCTCTCAAGGCGAGAAAAAAAGAGAGAACGAATTGCTGGCAATACACAGAACATCCCAGGACAAGCCGATACCTAAAAAGGGGAATTAGGGCTTATCTTACCCCAGAACTGAAATTATCTTGTCCAGCAATGTGAATCATTTCTCTTGATAAGGCATGATGTGGTGGAGACTCTCCCTTTGAGTTGCTATGGAAACTATGGTGTCTTAGTCTACTCGGACTGCTATAATAAAATACCATAGACTGGATGGCTTAAACAACAGAAATTTATTTTCTCATAGTTCTGAAGGCTGAAAGTCAAGATCAGAGTGCCAGCCAACATGGTTGGGTTCTGGTGAGGATTCTCTTCCTGGCTTGCAGATAGCTACCTCCTCTCTGTGTCGGAGAGAACTCACACCTGCCAGAGAGAGGGCTCTGATCTAATTACATCTTGGGGGGGCCTCTCCTTATGACCTCATCTAAACCTAATTACCTCCCAAAGGCCCCATCTTCAAGTATCATTACACTGGGGGTTAGGGTTTTAACCTACCGATATTGGGGTGACACAGATATTCATTGCTTAGCAGATAATCCTATCTAATAAAACAGTAATATGCAAGTTTACCATACATTTGCTACACCCACAAGCTATGCCCACCAGCCAATCAGGAGTGGGGGCAGGGCTGAGGGGGTGGGGCCAAGGCAGCAGGGCCATGGGAGGGCGGGGTCAAGGCAGCCAGCCCGCACTGGCCAGAGAGAAGGCCTGGGCTGGTGGGGCGGGGCTGAGGCCCATGCTATCTGGGCTCTAGCTGGCTGGGGCAAAGGCCCAGGCCAGGGGGGCAGGTATGTGGCTGGGATGGAGCCAGCCATCGGCCCCATTACAGGGCGATGACTTGGGCATGCTGGGGTGAGTGGTTAGTAGGACATCTCTTGAGGGCTCCCAGTATGTGTGAGGTGGCAGGTTGGGCTGAGGGATCACCCACCCCCAGTGCACAAATTTCGTGCACTGGGCCCCTAGTATAGTAGATAATCAAACACTGAGATGTCAGGTCAGGGAATAAAATAGGAGACCATCCAGATAGACTGTGATTCCTCAGGCCAGGAGGTTAATGCCTAGGAAATATGACAGCATTGCAGTAGTCAAGTGGCATCACAGTGCACCACTATTTGGAAAAGCCTGCTTGGGAAGATGCTGTTTCTAGATCTTAAGAGGTCTAATTTCGTACAAATTATGTGCTCTTTTAATTTTTGGCAAATGATTAGACTAGCTTCTTTATTCTTTTTAGTTATAAAAAATTCTGGGTCTTCTGGGGAGGAAATGCAGGGTCTGAGAAGTGGATATCACATTGTTTAAAATGTTGCTGCTTTAAAAATATTTTAATACTGATGCAAGAGAGATTATTGCAAAAAATATCTTGACTCTTCCCACTGTAGATATTTTTCAGATGAGCTTTAGAAGTTTCAATAAAACCTATTGAGATTTTGATTGGAAGTATGTTAAATCTATACATGATTTTGTAAAACATTGATTTTTTTTTTAGTGTTGTGTTTCACTCAGAAACAAGGTAGGTTTCTACATTTTTTTAGGTTATATTTATGTCTCTTGATAAAATTTTATAGTTTTCTTCATATAAAGCCTTCATTTTCTTTGTAACTGTTATTTTTAAGTATATGTATTTTTTTGTTATTGTGAATAGGATAGTTTTCCAGTATATTTTAAAATAGTTGCTGTCATATTGGAATATGTTTATTCCTGTGCATTTTAAAGAATATTAGGCCATCTTATCTAACTCTCTTATTAACATTAATAGTTATTAGTTTATTTTTTGAGTTTTTAGTCATATTACTCACATATAGTAATAATTTTTGCATTCTCCTTTCCAATTATTGTAACTCTTATTTCTGTTGCCTGCCCTATTCTTGATCCAAATATTAAATAGTGATGATAGAGCTACTTGTTTTGATCCTGATTTTATGGCAATATTTTTAGCATTCCAGTATGTGTCAGCCCATCCCAATTTGACTTTATAACCACTTGTTCTGTTCTACTGTAAGGGGCTGGCATTTGCAGTATGAATATCCCAAGTCTCCCATGTCAGCTGGTGTCCATCTGGGTTTAGCCAATGGGAGGTCTTGGCAAGAGGTTGCTGAGCAGAAGAAAAGGAGAAGCCAGGGTATTTCTCCCTTATTTTCAGCCACAGGTAGCAACTCCAGCAGTAGCCACCTCCATTTCATGGCTCCAGTTCTGGCCAGACAGGTATCTTTTGCTGGGTAAACCTGGTTCCTGGTCCCAGGAATACCCTTTTCTCTTTTTGTTCCTCCAGTTTAGATGCCTAGCATGAAAGTCTCTGTCATGTTTAGAGGTCCTGTATTTATTCCCCCCTCTCTCAGACACACACACACACACACACACACACACACACACACACACACACAGTGGCTGTATTGAAGAACTCATACTTGTCTCTAATGTCTTGGAATTTTGCATTAGTGCCAGCACAGCATAGTTTGTCATCTGCTCTTCTAATTAACACAGTATAGGGCCTAGGGAAATGCTTCTTTATACCCTTGTCCTGCGTTCTCAAAACACAAGGCAACTGCATCTGAATTCCTTTAAGTTTTGCAGATGTTGGGGATTGGTACTCTTTGGATTGCTGAGAGGATTTGAGGGTGGAAGCACTTTGGTAAAAGAAAAGGTGGCATGATTAACCTGTCAAATCTTGCCTCTATGCATGGTAGATTTTTGAATAAGGAAGTATTTTCCTGCAATGATGAGCATCCATTTCCTTGTTTCTCTTTGTGTTACAATTCATGATTCTGGAGTTACACATGAATTAGGGTGGTAATTACAACCAGGAACCAGGAACTGAGAATGTCTTGCAGTGTAATGCTCTTGCAATTCATATTGCTCTTAGACTCTAAGTATATTTCTAGACATAAGCTGAATTTTGGCCCAAAATCCAGAAGCATTCTTTATGAGATGTATGAAATGTAGTTTGAATTTGTTACTAGAGATGTGGCCTTTACTGAGCCCAATAGTCACAACGTTTTTTGGAGAAATTAAAAAATTATGGGAGAACTTAAGATGGCGGCATAGGTGAGCACCTATCTAGCTGTCCACGCAACAATTCTGAAACTACAACTTAGCAACGAAACAGACAACACCCAGAAATCGCCGGAGAGCTGGCTGTGGGGAAATTCCGCGCATGAGAGTAAAGGCGGTGACTCGGGAGCAGCGGTGTGCAGCTTTGAGGTTCGGAGCGCGAGAGAGCGGTGAGGGACGGGCGGCAGACAGCCGGCCCGGCTGGTTTTCTCCTGCGAGGAGGGTGGAGGTCTCCCATAGCACCGACCCCCCAGTTCCAGGCGAGCTCCCAGGTCGGGGAAAGGAGGATCCCCAGCGAGGCTGAGGTCTGTGTGTTTGGGGAGAGTGCACGAGTAAATTGGAGTGTGCAACCGGGCAGAGAACGCGGGCAGAGAACGCACAACTACTTGCTTGGAGACCACCATACTGCTTTGTTTTACACCCCTGAGTGAGTCTTTGACTGTGAAGACTCAGGGAGAGGCAGAATTGTCTGGCAACGGGGAGACTAGCGGTGGATTTACATAGCCACCCAACACCGAGACCCGTGAGCCGCACAGATAAGCACAGATAAGCTGACGCCGCGAGTCCCATAGACCTGAAACGGGGAGGGAGCCAGGAAGGGCGAACGTAAGCCCGCCGGAGCGCGCCCATTAGATGCAAACTCCGCGCCAAGCAGGGCGGGCCCAAGCCCGACGCTACGCCCCCAATAGACACAAACTGCGCGCCAAGCAGGGCGGACCTAAGGCTGACGCTGCGCGCTCATTAGACGCAAACTGCTCGCCAAGCAGGGCGGACCTAGGGCTGACGCTGCGCGCTGCAAAGGAAGCTGAGCCACTGGTTCCTTAGAGGATACCTATCACACACCGCTAAGGAACCAACTCAGGAAAACAGCAACAATGCAGAGAAAAGGAAAGAACTCAGCTGTGAAAGAAATGGAGGAAAAAAGACGATTAGACATAGAGTTTAAAACCACAGTAATTAGGTTTATGAAGAGACTACTAGATAAGGTGGATAAAATTAATGAGAACTATGCCAAAATAAATAACACAAAGAAATGAACGCTTACAAGGATATGATAAAAGACCAACTAGAAATTAAGCATATACTGACTGAAACAAAAAATATTATACAAAGACCTAAAAGCAGTCCAGACGACCGCAAAAACCAAGTCAAAGATTTGAAATACAAAAAGGCAAAATCCACTCAGCTGGAAAAGCAGAAAGCCAAAAGAGTCCAAAAAATTGAAGATAGTATAAGGGGACTCTGGGACAACCTCAAGCACACCAACATCAGAATTATAGGGGTGCCAGAAAAAGAGAGAGAGCAAGATAATGAAAACCTACTAGAAGAAATAGTGACTAAAAACTTCCCCCACTTGGTGAAAGAAATTGACTTGAAAACCCAAGAGGTGCACAGAACCCCAAAATATAGGAATCTAAAGAGGACCACACCAAGGCACATCATAATTAAGATGCCAAGAGCAAAAGATAAAGAGAGAATATTAAAAGCAGCAAGAGAGAAACAGTTGGTTACCTATGAAGGAGCACCCTTACGACTGTCAGCGGATTTCTCAACAGAAATGATGCAGGCCAGACGGGAGTGGCAAGAAATATTCAAAGTGATGAACAGCAAGAATCTACAACCAAGATTGCTCTATCCAGCAAAGCTGTCATTCAGAATTGAAGGTCAGATAAAGTGCTTCACAGATAAGAAAGAGCTGAAGGAGTTCATCACCGCCAAACCAACACTATATGAAATGCTGAAAGATATTATTTGAGAAGAGGAAGAAGAAACAGGTAAAAATGTACATTTCGAACAACAGGTACACATCTATCAAATGAATCTAAAAATCAAGTGAATTGGCAACCAGAGGATCAGGATAAAATGAGGAATAGAACTGAATCATGGACATGGAGAGGGAATGGACTGATAATGCTTGGTGAGGGGAAGGGTGCGGGAAGTACAGCAAGAGACTGGACAGGGGTCATGCAACTATGGGAGAGGACAGAGGGTGGGGGGAGGTGAGGGCGTAGAGTGGGATGGGTACTGGGCGGAGGGGAGCTATTGGGGAAAAATGTAAGTAATAAACTGAACAATAAAGCTATTAAAAAAAATTATGGTATGTCTTGAATCTATCCACAGATGAAACACATTAAATTTGACCTTATAGCCACTTAAGACATATGAAGAACATGTTGACCAAATGCTGTTAAAGCCATTACACTTAATTTAGAAAGCTGATGAGATATACTAGAATAGCCAGATGAAGCAACAGAAGATCCGAAAGACAGCAAAATGTGGTCTTCGATAGAAAATAAAATTAATTTTGGATTTGAACTATCTATATTTTCTTTATATAAACTATAGACAAAAGCAGATTTAGGTTTGATAATTTCTTACTTAAAAGGACTAATAATATTTTTAAAATAAAAAAATGGTCTTCTAAATAAACTGCATGTGAAATCAAAAGTGATATTCTAGTAAAATATAAGGTAATTAGAACATGGGAATGCAAATGTCTTTGTGACTTTGAAGAAGATTTATGCGCAAATAATCCCAAAATAATGTCTGTGTAATTATTTTCCAATCATTGTATATTAAGATAATGTCTTGATTGTAGAGAGATTTTGGACAAATTAAGTAATATAGCAAAATATTTGGTTTTCTTCATTCTAGCATTGGAATATTTGAAAGAAATTCTTAATAAATATTGTATAGATCAAAATATTATTATTTTTTAATAAATCTTTATTGTTCAGATTATGACACTTGTTCCTCTTTTTTCTTTTTTTATATTTTAATCTTTATTGTACAGTTTATTAATTACATTGTTCCCCTTTTTTTCCCCTGATAGCTCCTCTCTACCTGGTACTCATCCCACACTCTGCCCCCCACTGGCCTCTCCCATAGTTGCATGATTTTTGTCCAGTCTCTTGTTGCAACTCCCACACCCCTTTTCTCCCCAAGAATTGTCAGTCCATTCCCTCTCTATGCCCATGATTCTGTTATATTCACCAGTTTATCCTGTTCATCAGATTTTTAATTCACTTGATTTTTAGATTTATTTGTTGATAGATATGTGTTTGTTGTTCATAATTTTTATCTTTACCTTTTTTTCCCCCTCTTCCTCTTCTTAAAGAATACCTTTCAGCATTTCATATTAATATTGGTCTGGCAGTGATGAACTCCTTTAGCTTTTTCTTATCTGCGAAGTACTTTATCTGCCCTTCAATTCTGAATGATAGTTTTGCTGGGTAGAGTAATCTTGGTTATAGATTCTTGCTATTCATCACTTTGAATATTTCTTGCCACTCCTGTCTGGCCTGCATAGTTTCTGTTGAGAAATCTGCTGACAATCGTATGGGTGCTCCTTTATAAGAAACTAACTGTTTTTCTCTTGCTTCTTTTAATATTCTCTCTTTGTCTTTTGCTCTTGGCATTTTAATTATGATGTGTCTTGGTGTGGTCCTTTTTGGATTCCCATAGTTTGGGGTTCTGTGCGCTTCTTGGACTTTTAAGTCAATTTCTTTTACCAGGTGTGGGAAGTTTTCTGTCACTATTTCTTCAAATAGGTTTTTATTATCTTGCTCTCTCTCTTTTTCTCACACTCTTATAATTCAGATGTTGGTATGCTTGAGGTTGTCCCAGAGGCATCTTACTCTATCTTCAATTTTTTGGATTCTTTTTGCTTCTTGCTTTTCCGGCTGAGTGGATTTTGCTTCTTTGTATCTCAAATCTTTGACTTGATTCTTGTGGTCCTCTAGACTGCTTTTAGGTCTTTCTATAATATTTTTTATATCAGTCAGTGTATGCTTAATTTCTGGTTGGTCCTTTTTCATATCCTTGAGGGTCTCGTTCGTATGCTTGAAGGTCTCGTTCATATCCTCAAAGGTCTCATTAAGGTCATCGGCCTTTTCTAGGAGCCTCTTGAAAAACCTTATAACTGTGGTTTTGAAGTCCATGTCCAGTCGTTTTTCCCCTCCATTTCTTTCACATGTGATTTCTTTCCATGTCTCTGCATTTTGGCTGCTTCCCTGAGTTGGTCTATTAGCTTTGTGTGGTAGATGTCCTCTAAGGGACAATGGCTCAGCCTCCCCAGTTACCTGAGGTGGATACTCTTGGTGCAGCCCTTTATGGGTTGCACAGTCTAGTTGAAGTTAAGCCTAGATTATTGTTGTTAGCAGTAGGAGTGTTTGACCTCCAGGCCCAACTGGCTGTGAGGATCAGCTGTGTTTATGCTGCAAGAGTCATTGTGCTCAGGTTGGATGGGCAGAATCTCCCAGCTGAGCAGGCAGTCTTGATTTCCCATCAGCTCTGCCCTATGTGGCACCTGGGACTCTATGCCTGGTGGTAATGGCTGCACGCACCTCTGAGAGAAAGCTGCCGTTGAGCTCTACCCACTGCCGAACAAGTCAGCCTCTCCCCAAATGAGTCTGCACACCCAAAGTCTCATCCAGAGTTGTAAAACAATGCAGTCTGGTGGTTTTCCTTCTTTCTTTGTTTTCTCCTGAGTGAGAGAGCAAGTCACAAGTCCTCTCAGCACGCTCACGCACTTCTGCAGTTCTCAAGTTTACCCACCCTCTCTGCAAGCTCACAGACCTCTGCAGTGCCCGAGTTTCAGCGTACTTTCTCCTTACTGTCCAGTTTCACCTGTATGAGTGTGGGTTCCCTGGACTTTGCCTGAAACTGGGGAACCAGTACAGTGGGATGCCTTCCCCATTCGAGAAAACCAGCAGGGTATCCAGCCGCCTGCCATATCTGCTTGCTCATGCACAGCTCCAAACCTCTGACTCCATGCATATCTTCAACTCTGCCCTCCACCACTCCTCTGAGTCACAGTGTCCTATCTTTACTTGTATCTGTGAAATTTCCACTCAGTCAGCTTTCCGGTGATTCTGGATGATGTTTGTTCTGTTATTAAGTTGTAGTTTTGAAATTGTTGTGTGGGGCAGCCAGATAGGTGTTTACCTATGCCACCATCTTGGTTCCTCCTGTTCCTCTTTTTCCTTCCCATAGCTCCTCTTCACCTGGTTCCCACCTCTGCTCTTACCTCTGCTTTTACCTCCCCCGTACCCCCACTGTCCTCATCCATAGGTGTACGATTTGTGTCCAGTCTCTTCCACACCCCCCACACCCTCACACCCATTTCGCCCCAAGTATTGTCAGTCCACTCCTTTTCTATGCCCCTGATTCTATTATATTCACCAGTTTATTCTGTTCATCATATTTTTTATTCACTTGATTTTTAGATTCACCTGTTGATAGATATGTGTTTGTTGTTCATAATTTTTACTTTATTTATTTATTTATTTATTTTTATTTTTTTAATCTTTACTCTTCAGTTTATTAATTACAATGTTCCCTTTTCCTCCCCCCTATAGCTTCCCTCCACCTGGTACCCATCCCACACTCCACCTTCACCCCTCTCCCCTGTCCTCTCCCATAGTTGCATGATTTTTGTCCAGTCTCTTGCTGCACTTCCCACATCCCTTTTCTCCCCAAGAATTGTCAGTCCATTCCCTCTCTATGTCCGTGATTCTGTTACATTCACCAGTTTATCCTGTTCATCAGATTATTAATTCACTTGATTTTTAGATTCATTTGTTGACAGATGTGTATTTGTTGTTCATAATTTACAGTTTTATCTTTTTCTTTTTCCTCTTCTTAAAGAATATCTTTCAGCATTTCATATAATATTGGTTTGGTGGTGATGAACTCCATTAGCTTTTTCTTATCTGAGAAGCACTTTATCTGGCCTTCAATTCTGAATGGTAGCTTTGCTGGATAGAGTAATCTTGGTTGTAGATTCTTGATATTCATCACTTGGAATATTTCTTGCCACTCGCGTCTGGCCTGCATCGTTTCTGTCGAGAAATCAGCTGACAATCATATGGGTGCTAACAATCGTATGGGTGCTCCCTTTTTCTTGCTGCTTTTAATATTCTCTCTTTGTCTTTTGCTCTTGGCATTTTAATTATTATGTGCCTTGGTGTGATCCTCTTAGGGTTCCTATATATTGGGGTTTGGTGTGCTTCTTGGACTCCTAAGTCTATTTCTTTCACCAGGTGTGGGAAGTTTTCTGTCACTATTTCTTCAAATAGGTTTTCATTGTCTTGCTCTCTCTCTTTTTCTGGCACCCCTATAATTCGGATGTTGGTATGCTTGAGTTTGTCCCAGTGGCCCCTTACACTAACTTCAATTTTTTGGATTCTTTTGGTTTCTTGCTTTTTCAGCTGAGTGGATTTTACCTCCTTGTATTTCAAATCTTTAACTTGGTTCTTGGGGTGCTCTAGAGTACTTTTAGGTCTTTGTATAATATTTTTTATTTCAGTCAGTGTATGCTTAATTTCTGGTTGGTCCTTTTTCATATCCTTGAGAGTTTCCTTCATGTCCTTGAGGATCTCATTCATTTCCTTGTAGGACTCATCCATTTCATTGTAGGACTCATTCATGTCCACTTTGGTCTTGATCATTTTCTTGCAGGTCCGTTCATATCCTTGAGGGTCTCGTTCATTTCCTTGCTGGTCTTGCTTATTTCCTTATAGGTCTCGACCTTTTCTAGGAGCCTCTTGATAAGCCCTATAACCGTGGTTTTGAATTCCATGTCCAGTCTTTTTTTTCCTCCATTTCTTTCAAATCTGATTTCTTTCCATGTCTCTGCATGGTGGCTGCTTCCCTGAGTTGGTCAATTAGCTTTTTGTGGTAGATGTCCTACAAGGGACAGTGGCTCGGCCTCCCCAGTTACCTGAGGTGGATATGGGTTGCACAGTCTTGCTGAAGTTAAGCTCAGGTTAATTGTTGTTAGCACTTGGAGGGGTTGACCTCCAGGCCAATTGTCTGTGAAGTTCAGCTGTGCTCAGGTTGGATGGGTGGAGTCTCTGGGCGAAGCAGACAGTGTTAGCTCTGCCCTATGCGGCCCCAGGGACTCTGTACTGGGGGCAATTGCTGCCAGCACCTCTGAGAGAGAGCCGCTGCTGAGCTCCACTGGCTGCTGGGGAATTCAGACTCTCCCCAATTGAGTCTGCACACCCAAGGTCTCACTCAGGGTCGTAAAACAAAGCAGTCTGACGGTTTCCCGAACAAGAGAGCAAGTCGCAACGCTCTCTACACGGTCAGGGTCACGCAGCTGCGCTGTTCCCAAGTTCACGCGAAATCTGCACAAGCTCGCCTTCTCCACAAGCCGGCAGTCCCCTGCAGCACCTGAACTTTGGCGTGCCCTCCCGCTGTCCAGTTTTTACCCCGTATGATAGTGGGTTCCCTGGACTTCGCGCAGAGGTGGAGAATCAGTCCAGTGGGACGTCTTTGTCTCCCAGTTCGAGAAAACTGGCCGGTTTTCAGCCGCCTGCCCTATCCGCTGGTGCGTGCGCTCCTCCAAACCTCTCTCCACGCGTATCTTGAATGCTGTCCTCAGCCGCTCCTGGGAGTCACTGTGTCTTATGTTCACTTTTATTTGTAGAATTTTCACTCAGCCAGCTTTCCGGTAATTCTGGAAGGTGTTTGTTCTTTTGCTAAGTTGTAGTTTTGAAATTGCTGTGTATGGCAGCAAGATAGGTGTTTTACCTATGCCGCCATCTTGGTTCTCCCCTGTTGTTCATAATTTTTATCTTTACCTTTTTCTTCTTCTTCCTCTTCTTAAAGAATACCTTTCAGCATTTCATATAATACTGGTTTGATGGAGATGAACTCCTTTAGCTTTTTCTTATCTGTGAAGCTCTTTATCTGACCTTCAATTCTGAAGGATAGCTTTGCTGGCTAATCTTGGTTATAGATTCTTGCTATTCATCACTTTGAATATTTCTTGCCACTCCTGTTTGGCCTGCATAGTTTCCATTGAGAAATCAGCTGACAATTATATGGGTGCCCCCTTGTAGGTAACTAACTGTTTTTCTCTTGCTGCTTTTAATATTCTCTCCTTGTCTTTTGCTCCTGGCATTTTAATTATGATGTGTCTTCATGTGGTCCTCTTTGAATTCCTTTTGTTTGGGGTTCTGTGTGCTTCCTGGACTTGTAAGTCTATTTCTTTCATCAGGTGTGGGAAGTTTTCTGTCATTATTTCTTCAAATAGGTTTTCAGTATCTTGCTCTCTCTCTTCTTCTGGCACCCTCATAATTTGGACGTTGGCACACTTGAAGTTGTCCCAGATGCTTCTTACACAATCTTCATATCTTCATATCTTTTTTATTCTTTTTTCTTTTTGCTTTTCTAGTTGAGTGTTTTTTGTATTTCAAATCTTTGACATGTTTCTTTCGATCCTCTAGTCTGCTGTTGGATCTCTGTATATTATTTTTTATTTCAGTCAGTGTATGCTTATTTTCTAGTTGGTCCTTTTTTCATATCCTTTAGGGATTCACTAAATTTATGGGTGATTTCTAGAAAATTCTTGAAAATCCTTATAACCATGGTTTTGAACTCTATATCCAGTCGTTTGTTTTCTCCCATTTCTTTCATTTGTGACCTGTTTCTTTGTTTCCATATGTTGGCTGCTTCCCTGAGTTGATAGAGTGGCTTTGTGTGCTAAATATTTTATAGGGCCCAGTGGCTTAGCCTCCCCAGTTACCTGAGGTAGACACTCTTGGTGGTGCACCCCTTTGTGATCTGTGTGCACAGTCTTGTTGTAGTTAAGCCTTGATTGTTGTTGGTATCACTGGGAGTAATTGACCTCCAGACAAATTGGCTGTGAGGATCAGCTGTGTCTACAATGTGAGAACAACTGTGCTGGAGACACCTTTATGAGGCAAGTCTTGCTTTAGTGAGGCTTTGGTGCTCACTGTGTCTGCCCCTGAGTGTGTCCCTTACGGATCTGAGGAGTTGTAATCTGGATGGTCTTACTCTGACCCCTGGGTACACTTGCTCTTGGATCTCCAAGGAGGTGATAATTTAGCTTATGCCTGAGGCCACCCAGCAGGATCTCTTCTTTGTTTGGGTTTTGGAGGTGCCCAGATGAGGTCCAGCTGTGAAGCAATGCAAGCTGTGGGGCCTTGGGCCTTCTTTTGGATGTTCTAGGTCTCACTGACTCAGCTGCAGTTTGTTAAGTAAGTTTGGATTTCAAAGGATCAGGTCATTCATATGCAAAAACCTCTGCACACAGCTGGGGTGAAGTGGGGTCTTAGGACAGAGCAAACAGCATTGACTACTCATCAGCCCTGCCCTAAGAGGTCCCCGGATCTTAGTGTCCCTTGGTAATCACTATAAGCATCTCTGGGCGAAAGCCGCCCTTGAGTTTTGCCCACTGCCAGACAGCCCAGTTTCTCCCCATATGTGTCTGGATCCCCAGAGTCTCACCCGGAACTAGATTTCAGAGCAGTCAGGATCTTTTGTCTCCCTCCTGAAAAAGACAGCCGTATACTCAGTTGCCAGCCCTCTCTGCGTGTGTGCCTCCATACTTCTGCACTTTACTTCTGCAGCTCCTTTGAGTCTCAGTGTGTTTTTCTCTTTCCTTCTAGTTGTGGAATTTCCACTCAGCCAGCATTCCTGTGGTTCTGGATGATGTCTGTTTTGTCTTTTAGTTGTAGTGTTGAAGTTGTGCGAGGCAGCAGTTCAGGTGTTTACATAGGTCGCCATCTTGGTTTCTCCTCTGAAATATTATTTTAAGAGATAGTAAAATCATAACATATACAATAATTATTTATATGATAAACTAATATAGTATTTTTTGCATTAACAATAACTTGTCATATGTGATCATTACAATTCTTAAATATAATATGTGATTTTCAAAATATAAGTATTGCTTTCAGTATTTTATTGACACTTCCAATGGAAATGTTCCTGCCTCAGTAGTGTGAAATTCCTCTAAATTGAAATTAATTAAAAAAAAAAGACAGTAGCTCAGTGGAGGCCTGAGGTGGGGTGGGAACTGGTTGGAGGGGGGAGAATGAGGGGAAAAGGAGGGACTTCTGTAATACTCCCAATAATAAAGATAAAAAAATAAAAATAAAAAACAAAAAAACCCCTCCAACTATCTAAAAACTACACTGAATCAAAAACGGTTGTAAAAAACATTTGGCATTCTCATCAATAAAATATAAAGTTATATGAAAATCTTGATTATAATAATGATTGCTCTGAATTAAAAGTCAAGAAAAATAAGTCTAATGAAATATCTATTATTAATTATGAATTATGAATGTCTTCATTTTATTACTCGTCTGAACATTGCTGGCCCATTAATACATGAGCAATGATAATTAATTTGCTTCTCTTTGTTATTTTGCCAACTTTTATTGGTATGAAGAACATCATACATTTGAAAATTTTGTCATCATAAAGGTATTTGTAATGCAGAAGGATAGAACATTTTAATTTAGCAATTTGTCATTTGACTTTTACCTGTTTGAGCTACATTTTGTGTACTTGTTCTGTCTACTTGCCCTGGACTCTTTGTTGGGGGTGAGCTTACCTTCAGCCTAGAGTAATAGTGGCTTTCTCCTATCAACTTCCTATTACTTGCCTGGGTTCTTGGTTCTTTCACCCTTTCATTTTACACAAATTCACCGATACATGCCTGTTTCTAAATGTCTCCCCCTTTTTTACATAAAAAGGTAGAATTATGGGTTGAATAGTGTTACCCCCAAAAGACATGTTGAAATCCTAACACCTGTGACCTCAAAATGTGACCTCATGTAGAAACAGTGTCATTGTAGATGTAATTAGTTAAGATGTGGTCATGTTGGGGTAGTGTAGGCTTCAAATTCAGTGCAACCATTGTCTTTATATGAAGAGAGAGATTTGGAGACAGAGGAAGGATGATGGGAGAGAAGATGGTTTTGTGTTGACAGAGGCAGAGATTGTAGTGAAGCATATAAGCCATATAATGTCAGGGGTGCCAGCAGCTCCTGTAAGCTGGAGGAAGAAAGGATTCTTTTCAACATGTTTCAGAGGGAGCATGGTCCTGCCAACACCTTGATTTTGAACCTATAGCCTCTAGAACTGTGCAACAATACATTTCTGATATTTTAAGACACCTAGCTTAAGGTACCTTGCCATAGCAGACTTAGAAAGTAATACAGGTAGCATACTAAATATATTCTTTGCCCTTTGTGATTTCTACAGGCCAGGTACGGAGAAGTACATCTCTGGGTTATGGCAAACATGTATTTTTTATCTTAATGGCTACTCCAAATTGCTCTCTAGATTGTATCTCCAATTGTATCAGTTTATGCTCCTACCAATAGTGCATGAGAGCAAAACTTGACATTAACAGACATGTAATATCTTTTATGCTGATGGGTGACAAGCATATTCAAAAGATTGCATTCTCTGATTAATAGTGAGGTTGAGTTTTTTTAAATGTTAATTTCCATTTGGATTTTTTCTGTAAATTTTCTTTTAAAACATTTTATTGATTTTCTTACAGAGAGGAAGAGAGAGGGATAGAGTTAGAAACATTGATGAGAGAGAAACATTGATCAGCTGCCTCCTGCACACTCCCCACTGGGTATGTGCCCACAACCAAGGGACATGCCCTTGACGAGAACCAAACCTGGGACCCTTGAGTCTGCAGGCCAACGCTCTATCCACTGAGCCAAACTGGTTAGGGCTGTAAATTTTCTTTATATAACCTTTGTCCAGTTTTTCTGATGTGTTATGTGTTTTATTCCTTCAAGTTTGAAATATTTCTTTATGCAGGAGATGATCTTATTCATTTTCAACCATTCTTAGTTTAGGAAGAGCTTTTAAATATCAATAATGTTTGTTGGGTTTAACTGGTTGACATTTCAGCCTCTAGTGAGATGGTCAAATGATATTTACTTGGATATGAGGGCGATCTGGCTGCGACATTGATCGCCAGGGTTGATTCAGCTGATCCGCCTGGCTAGGCGGGTGTTCCCCTCCTCTCTCACTGATCGTGTTCATGCCTCCTGAAACTGTGTGCTCGGTCGAAGAGGACAACCTTCCCCCCAGAGGAGAGGACCAGTCTTTGGTCAAGGGTATACCAGTAGCTGCGCTCTCCTGCTAGAACTTCCAAACAAGCTCTCAAGGTCCATTTGTAGGAGAACATGGGGTAGTCAAGCTTCCAAGACTTCAGACACATCCAAATGAGGCACTGCTCATGGCAGTCTGCCTTTCTAGAAAAAAAGGAAAAAAAAGATATTTACTTGACCTATTGATATGAGGTAACTATAATTGTAAGAACTTTAAAAAGCAGAGTAGTTAAATATTTTATGGCCAAGAGGAATGATTCCAATGTGAGGATTTTCAAAACATGTTTAGAGGGATGCCTGGTTAGAACAGAGGATGGGTCTAAGGGGGTGTGACACTGAAGTCTTTGTGGGGTATTGTACCCAGGTAAAGAGTTGGAGCTTTACTGTACAGGCAAGACAGAACTACCACAGAACTTTGAGTAAAAATTAACTTAGAATTTAATAAGATGGTGTGTTGGAGGAAGCAGAAAATAAAAGCAAAGAGTACCCAGGAGTGAGATGAAAATAGCCATTTGCTATAATGACCCTAATCCTATATAATAAAAGCCTAATATGCAAATTGTCTCCTCAGGCTGTCATTCAATTGGGAGTTCAACCAGGAGACTGGGAGTTCAATCCCTTGCTATGATATGCACTGACCACCAGGGGGAGGCACAGAACATGGTGGGTGTTGGCAACTTGGCACTGGCAGCAGGTGGCAATGGAGGTGCTGCTGGCCCCAGTGAGTCCCTATGAAAGTGGGAACGTAGTGAGATGGTGGAGCAGATGAGTGGATGGCATCAGGCCAAGGTGGATGTGAGCAAGGGCCCCGATCTCAGACAGCTACCAGTGGCTGCAGTGGGGGCCCAGCCCCAATTGATCGCCTGCAGGTGGGATGATGGAGTAGGTGATGGGTCAGTGCCAGGCCAAGGTGGGGTGCCAGGCAGAGCTGCAGGGCTGTGAGGCTGGGGGCACAAGCTGGGGCCCAATCTCCACAGGCCACCCTGAAGGTTCCCACCCATGTACGATTTTGTGTACCAGGCCTCTAGTAAGGAATAATGTCTAAGTTGTGTGAAGCTAATTAGGAAACCAGAAATACAAATATACTATAAGAGGACTTCTGGTTGGGCAAGCGACATACTATTGATAGATGACAAAGAGAAAGCACACCTCATCAATTTTTATTTTTATTCCAATTGACAATGTCAATGAGAGTGATTTTCAGACTGAAGGTGGGGTGTAAAGTGGAACAAATATGACAATAAAGGCAGTTCACAATGGGTGAAATCATCTATCTATTCTGGGTGAACTATACTCCAGGAAAATGAGGGAACTTTTAATTATACTTCTGAATGTCTATTGCTGACCTTAGAGAAACTTGGAGAATGTAAATGTTGCTTTTCTTTAAAAAGGTGTGTGTGTATGTGTTGCAAAGGAAATTCCATATTTCAAAATTGTGGATTTCACAAACTGAAAATCCACGATCTTAATGTCATTTGGGGGTAAGATCCTAGTATAGCATTCAAAAGGGGTGACTTACAGGCTCCTAGAAGAGAAAGCAAGGATCATTAGGTCTCTATGGGTCATGTAAAAAATGACTGACCACATTTTCTTCATTGATTGACATGACTTAGATAAAAGAGCACTGTTAAATGCAAACAAGTACAAGGGGCATTAAGCCTGGAAGGAAGAAGGCTTAGGGAGACAATGGCTGATATCAAGTATGAGAAGGACCATTACACGGAAGAGGAATCAGGTATCTGTGGGCTTCTCAGAGGCCAATGGGTAGGATAACTGGATACCACTGAATATAAGGAAGAGCTTTCTAACCACTTACAGAGCAGGGTGCTTGCTCAGAGAATGATTTCCCTATCATTGTAAGTAGGCAAGCAGAGCCTGGTCAATTACTTCTTGGGAAATGTTCTAGGAGAGATTAATGCGTTTTCTTGTGTGGTTGACTCTTAAGTACCTTCTGATTTTGAGATTCTATAATCCTACAACAGTGTAGGTGCAAATGGGAAGGACTAAGTTGGAAATACAGAGACAGTGTAGCTAGTGAATTGGAAGAAGACAGAAGAAAGGTGAATCACTTAATTAAGAAAAGAAAGTCATGTAATCCTATAGTCTAGAAGAAGAACTCACCATCTTTTTAGTCCTAAAGATCAGGGTCATCCACAAATGGTGTAGGGCTGTCCAAGAAAATTTCACTTGAAAGCAGGTCTCAAGTCAACATCTTTCATTGGCTTTTGGGAAGGTCATCAAGGACAAAACTTTAAAAATAGAATTTGAATGATGATCAGAAAAGAGGAGGACATGGGGTCATTTCCCCAGCAGGGCCAAATCACAGGACTACTGGGTGGGGAGTGGTGGGCGAGGCACATGCTTGGAAACAGGCCGAAAGTTAAAAAAAAAAGCCAGTAACAAGAAAGCAGAGAAATAATGTAAGAGGAAGGAAAGATAAAGGCAAACTTAACAGGCATATTTATTATGAATGGGTAACTGCCTGGGCTTCCAGGGGTCTCTGGGGCACCTCTTTCAGCTGGTTCTCAGGGGAGAAGAGAGTCACAAATCAGGAGATTGAGGCTCTAATGCTGGCTGTGCCCCAATTTCCTGAGTGACCTTGTAGATGTCATTTCACATTTCTGCCTCCTCCCTACTGTCAAACGCAGGCATCCTGTTAGTCTAAAAGTGCTCTGGCTTTACAGAAAAGAATAGCTCCAAAATTTATGACATTGTCTGCATGTGTGCTGGTGTTTGCCCTTGTTTTCATATTTTCACTGTTGGGGGAGGGAGAACTGTAAGAGAAGGGTGGAAAGAAAGGTGAGAAGCCATTGTGGCCAAAGTCTCTTGGCTCCGCCTCATCAGCCCTAAGGAACCCAGGGGACCTGGAGCTGGCAAAGGACACATCCCCACAGTCTCTTGCCCAGCCAGGCATCTGAGATCCTCGGACATCCCCAGTTTCTGCTGTCTTTTCAGCAAATCCCATTGTAGCATCAAGAGAGGAAGAGTGAGGCACGCCCCTCCCCCACTAGATGGCACTGAAACGCCTTGTAGGCGATTTTCAAAATGCAGGGAGAAAAAAGAAAAAAAAATATGGTGGAGGTGCGCTCATTTTGACTTGCAGGCCCCATTGTGGGGGGAAAAAAAAACAACAAAAAAAACCACACACACACACACACACACACACACACACAAAAAAAAAAAAAAAAACCCGTGCGGGAAACTCTTTTTTCTGGGGGCAGTTCTTCAAGCAACAGAGTGGGCCCTCGACTTTGGAGTGAGGGTAAAATGAGGGGTGAGCATTAGAGTGAAAAATCTAGGGTTTCAACCTGGGAGGGAGGCTCCCGGCCTTTGCGGCGCTGTCTCACGTGAGCAGGGAAGTGAGATGAAGTGGACTTGCCTGCGGCCCACCAGCTCAAGGTCTGGGGGCCCGCAATACCTCCCAGAGCCGGGCAGAGCCTAAATTCAGCTGTCACCCAGATAAGGACAAATCCCACACCCACGTTTCATTGAACCCCACTCCCCTCCTCAAAGCGCGAACTCCCGAGCGTTTTCAAAATATGTTAAGCACCCTCTCAATTAAAATTCTTTTCTTGTCTTGAAGGGACCAATTTTCTTTCTTTCCTTCTGAGGAGGGAGGTGGAAGTGGGTGTGTGTCGGCGAGTTTGGGGCTGGCGGTGACAACCTGCGGACGCGATCAGCCTCTGGAGCAAACGCCTATAGCTAGTGAGACAGTGCCGGGGAGCTTTCTGGGGAAAACAAAGATCAAACTGGATCCAAGACATCAGCGACGCAAATCAGGGACGCAGCGAACTTCAGTCTCCCAGAATGCCCACTCCGCAATAAGCAGTCTTTTCTTTAAAGAACTGTGGCCGATTTGAGGGAATTTCCCACCACTGGAGAGATAAACGGGAGAGATGGCGGCTACATTCCTAAATTTATAATAATGCATGCAAACATACTACATACCACATATATGTATATGTGCATAAATATGGATGTGATGGGCACATACCTATCTCGACACCATTGACTTGCCTGGTCAAAGAATAAGGCTTAGACATTTCGTGTCTGGGAAATGGTGCAGTTTATCTTTAAGGAGGCTAGAAAAATAAGAGATGAGGCTCACGTTGCACGGATGACATCACTAGCCTAGGGCTGCACGCTCCGTGTTCTCGTCTGTGGGTTTTAGCCAAGGCTGCAGCGCCAGGCGCCCGAGAGAGAGCGCGCGGCAGTGGCTTCCTCCGGCGCCCGCACCCGGGCCAGGCGGTTTCCCCAGCCCTCCGGGCGCAGGCTCGGCTCCGGCTCCAGCACTAGCCTAGCTCGCGAAGCCCGGTGCCGTGGCGGCTAGAGGAGGCAGGGAGGGGAAGGCGAGCGACCCAGCCTCCCTCCCCCACCCTCGCCCGATCCACCTCGGCGACCACCGCGCGCAGGAAGCCTGATCGTGGACGCGGAGGCCGGGACGCTACTCTCTGCACGCTGCTGAGTGAGCCGGAGTCTGGGCCCTGGGCGGGCTGCATAGAAAATGGTGCAATCTGAGAGCAGCTGGCCGTATTAAGGCAAAGCAGACACGGTGCGAGGGCTCCGGGCTCAGGTGGCAGGGAAGGGGCGGGTTGTTTTGAAGGGCTGGGCCTCTGTGTTCAGTGCCTGCAGTATTTTCTTTGCACCTGAGCGGCACGTTCCCGGCTCCACGGGAGCCTGATGAAGTGAGGCGGCGGCACGAGAGAGGCGGGCCTGGAGGAGGCCGGGCGGACACTCGAGAAGAAGACGGCGCAGAGGCAGACGGCATGACGCCCCGGGGACTGGCTGCCTGGCGGGCCGCGCGCCGAGATCCTGCGACCTGTCCATGGTGTTGAAGGCGCCGCGCGCCCAGCTCCGCGCATCCCGTGCCGTGCGCCCTGCCGGGTGCGCGGTCCTCTGCTCAGCCTATCCCTTGCGCCAGCCAGCTGCCCCCCAGTCGCCGCAAACCCCGGACCACGGTTCGTCGGATAACGCCGTCCGGCCCAAGGGGAGGCTTGAATGGCCAGGCCGAAGGCAAAACCAGGAGCTTGCTACGAAAGGTCGGCCAAGACCGTGCGCCCACAGGGAGCCCACCTCTGAGCGCAGCGTGCTGGCCAGACAGAGCAAGGGACCTGCTGGTGACCGGAGGACGGAGAATTCTAAAAGACCTGACTTAGAAAAAACAAAAACCAAACACATTTCTTGGCAGACCGGAAGGGGGAGAGTCGCTGAGAGGGAGACATAGGCGAGACTCGGGGCAGCCAGCCTGGCATCTAAAGGTTTCCTTCGAGGACCGGCCGCTTCGAGGGGGTTCAGTGCATCCTGTCATTGAGTAGCGCCTCCTGACATCCCGCCTTCACCCCAAGAAAGCTGGATGAGTGGGCCTCGTCGTCGCCTTCACAGAGAAAGCCCAGCAACCCCACTGCAGTCGAGAGCACTTGGTGTTTAGTTTCCGGCCGGAGGGCTGCGGCGCACGGAGCTGTGTGCGGATTCGGCCGGTTCCGAGCAATCGCTGCCTGCGGGGCAGAGAGGGGCAGGGAGGCGGCCTTGCCTTGCTCACCGCCGCCCGAGGCTGCACCTGCCCCGGAGGATGCCCAGGAGCCCGCCAGAGCCCCTCCGGATTAGAACTTTGTAGGCTGCCCGCCCCCACCCCAGTACTCCCGGAGCCGCGCGCAGGCAGGCGGGGGGCGACGGGTAGCCGCCGCGAGTCCCCTCCTGCCCCCTCCCCCCTTTGGCTCGGCCGCCCGCCGCTTTGTTCCGGGCGCGCGGAGGGAAGGCGAAGCTGCTGCGGATCATGCCCATGGTGTAGCCGCGAAGCGGAGGCATGGCTGCCGGAAGGTTACTGCTCTACACGGGCCTCTCGCTAGCGCTCTGCGCCCTCGGCATGCTGGCCGTGGCCATCTGCTCGGACCACTGGTACGAGACGGACGCCAGGAAGCACAGGGACAGGTGCAAGGCCTTCAACACCCGCCGGATCGATCCTGGCTTCATTTACAACAACAACAACAACTTGCCGCTCCGGGCCAGCCGCTCGCGCCTGGACCGCTGGGAAGGCAAACTCCTCCGGGCCCGGAACCGCAGGCAGCTCTTCGCCATGAGCCCCATTGACGAATGCAGCCGGCAGTACAACTCCACCAACATGGGCCTCTGGAGAAAGTGCCACCGGCTGGGCTTCGACCCCGAGATCACCGCTCTCATTCGTAAAGGTAAGCATCAGCAGCGAGGCGTGGCGCTGCGCTGCGGGGAGCCTGGCCGCAGCTAGGCCCGGCAGCCCTCTCCCTCCTAAGCCTGGCGGAGGTCTAGCAAGCCTCGTGGGTCCAGGACGTCAGGTTATCAGGTTCCCCCAAACCTTGGAGTGGCCACAACTTGCCTCCCAATAGCTGGTGACAGAGGCTTACCTCTCCCTCCCTACTCGCCTCTTGTCTTGCATTTGTCTGACGAGATTCTCATGGTCCAGGGTAGGATAGTGCTGGATCAATCTCTTAAAAGGAAGGGAATCTATAATGTGCTGTTGACAGAGGGAGCCCTTTAAGAGTGATATGCTGGGGTGGTTAGACTCCTAGTTTTAAGCTTTTTAGATATTGAACTGATTCATCAAGGGAGAGTGGGGGAAAACATCTCAAACAGAAGGCCTACGGGTGCCAGGAACGTTTGCTAAGTGCTGTACTCTACCATGCAGGCATTGGTCATGTAAATATCAACAAATTCCAGCTCCTGCCCTATGGCACCTCAAAGCCTGTTGACCAGTGGCATCATACCATGATTCTTGATTTTTTTCTTTTGAGAAAGTGGTTGACAAATGACTTGTTTGCATGCAGTATTTAGCGGGATCTAACAAGCACAAAAAAGTAGTTCTTCAGGTAACAACAAAGTGGGCACTGCAGAGAAAAAAAGAACACCACACCAAAGTGTACCAAGACAGGAAAAAAACCTGTATTTACAAACAATAAAAATTTGTAAATACAAATACTTTAGTATGATCACATACATTTTAAAATCTGCTTTAAAATGAAATTTGTAAATTTTTCATGACATATACTTTGTGGACCATCCTGTTCCATTAACCCACTAAAATATACTTTAAACATCTTTTTATTGATTTCAGAGAGGAATGGAGAGGGAGAGAGAGAGAGAAACATCAATGATGAGAGAGAATCCTTGATGGACTGCCTCCGCCCTGCCCCACACTGGAGATTGAGCCTGCAACCAAGGCATGTGCCCTTGACCAGAATCGAACCTGGGACCCTTCTGTCCCCAGGCCGACACTCTATCTACTGAGCCAAACTGGCTAGGACTGGATATATATTAAAATCGCTCTTCTATGGTAGCTATGTCTTGTGGTGTGATCTCAAGAGTCTTCTTTTACTCCCTGTTATGTTTCATTCTTTTCAACTATTAAATAGTGGTGGTAAGCTGAAAATGGTTATTTATCAGCAGCCTTTGAGGCCAAGATATAAACAGTTCTTAATGACTCTTAATATTATAATGGAGGTTTGATGCTGTTTTTAAATATAACTTGTGAGAACAGATGTTCTTTAATTTATAAAAATGTTGAAATGGATAAAAACTGTTAATAAAAATGTCAGTTGTTTAAGAATGACAAGCGGTAGGTCTGGTCTAGGTGGCCATTCAGACTTAGGTGCGGTAAGTCCAGACAGAACCCATCTTAATGCTTGTGTGGTAGGTTCTGTAGAATGACTAGGGATTTTAACTAATTTGCTTCAAGTGTGTTAATATTATAAATATCACATCTGTCTCATGTTAGGCACTTTTTAGAGCAGGGTGACCCATCTGGAGCTCTACAACTTTGTAAAGACATACGGATGTTAGATAATTTCAGAAGAGAGCAACCCAGGTTTGGATTTTGGGAAAAGAAGAGCAAGCAGAATAGTTTTTGACCATGGGTGACTTTATAGTAGTTTTCAGATTCTCAGATTCAAAAAGTATTGTTTTATCCCTCATTTTCTGCTTTCATTAAAATTGGAATGGTAGGAAGAATTCATGTTAATAATGACTGATAAACACTGGTAGGATTTACTGAAAGACATTCTTGAATTTCCTGCCTTGAATGTCTCCTGAAACAAGACAGGTGTCCTTCCATCTGGTATTGGTTAACCCCACTTAAAAAAGGAGGGTGGCATTCATGGCTTCTGTTGGTTGCAATGAGGGCTTTGATTCCCCATTGCTCTGCTTAGCAATCCAGCTAGAAAGGTTGACTTGGTCTGTACACCAGAGGGATTGGTTACCATAGTGACATGTTCTTCCGGTGAGCTGGAAACACAGTGACAGGGGAAGGGATAAGGGAGGAATGTACAACATTTTGACTGTGTATTGACCAATTTTTAATTGCAGCAACAGAAAATGGACGTGGCTCAGCAGGGGGATTGAATGCACTGATACCTAGAGTTGGCAGGGCATTGTATTTCACTCCCACTAATGGACATCCTGTTCCCCATCACCCAAAATATAGCAATCACTGTCAGTTGCAAACACCCGCTCACCATGGCCGTTCTGTCCATTTGACATTCTTGTTGGCTATTATTGATATAGATGGTATGCCATCTTTATAAATCTTCAGAGGCTTAAGGTCACTATCTTAATTTTTAACCTCAAAGCAAAATCTCTGAAAGCCAGACCTTCTATAAGCAGCAATAGAAACATTTTAGAAATAAGTGCATCTTTTATTAGTAGAATTCACAAGTCATTCTAATAATATACTGAATATAATTTCTAGATTTCTAGTCATTCCAATAATATACCAAATATAATTTCAGTATTCTTCCCGAATGGGCAGATTTTAGAAAAAGAAATGAATATTTCTATATTTATATCTAGGGCATCTTAAGGAAAGATTTTTATCTCACAGTGTTCATTATCAGCCTCAAAAGATATCTTAGGCCTTTGTCTTTCTTTGAAACATCATGGGAAAATTAGAGATGTATCTAAATGATCATACAGCCCCTGAGAACTCAATCATTTGTTAAGTTAATGTTCATTACATTAGGAAGTGCAGTTTGTGCATTTAAAAACAAAACAAAATCACATAATAAGAAATCAAAAGTTGCCCTAGCCAGTTTTACTCAGTGGATAGAGCATTGACTCCCAGATGGAAGGGTCCCAGGGTCAATTCTCAATCGCAGGTTCTATCCCTGGCCCTGGTCAGAGCCTGTGCAGGAGGCAATCAGTTGGTGTGTCTTTCTCATGTAGATTTTCCTCTCTCTGTCTCTCCTCCCTTCTAGTCTCTCTAAAAATCAATGGAAAGATATCCTCAGGTGAGGATCAACAACAACAACAAATGACAAACAAACAAAAGTCAGATCTATATTTGATTTGAAGATAAAGTTCGTTGGACTCATGTTCTTTCTGAAATCCATGTCTTCAGTGCCCAGCTGCTGTGACTGTACTCACAAATACATATTTCTGGACACTGTGTGTTTGTTTGTGTTATTGAACTGTAAGTTCCTGGAGGGCAGGAAAGATAATCATTTGTAAAATATAGCCACAAGATGGGTGTTACTTGGGAAATATCTCATACAAATTAGGTTCACAGAAATGTATTTATCAAGTGCTTTTTCTAATTGTAGGAACACTGGAAAACAATAAAGACCAGCATGGCTCTCAGAGCAGGTTAATATTGTAACATGCTATAGGATTTAACAAGAAAAAAAATTTTTTTTCAGCGAAAGCTCTGTTAAGGAATAAGGGAAACATAATACTTTTTTTTTTTTTTGCGGTGGAGGGGGTGGGTAACATATATCATTGAATAGATACAAATCACTCACAATTATTATTTTTCACATTAGATTATATTTTAATCATTTCCTTCTTGCAGGTAGGATTAGGTAGAGGATGTAGCAAGGATAGAGTACCCTTGAATTACCATATGACTGTGCCCATCATCAGGTTCTCTGTCTTCTTGCTGTTTTCAACCTTGTCCGTGTCTCCCTAGTAAGTCACTGCAAGCACAGGGGGCAGATCAATGACAGGATCAGTTTCTGAAATCGAAGAGACTTCTAGACCTTTAGGAGGAGCAGCTACAGGTAGGATTTTGTTCCAGGGAACATTTAAATTCTTTGATTTGTACTGAAATGCTATACTTGAAATAAATAGACCTTCAATTGAGATTCTAAGAGCTTTAAAAAATTGCTCGATAACAGGCCTTATAATAGTTTTCATAATCACAGAGTGATTGTCAATAGCTTGAGACTTATTTTAATAAAATATTAGACATATCCACAAATTAATAATGTACTTAGGCAATATTCGCTGTGCACATAATGTGTGATGGGAACACGTCACTAGGATGAAGGAATGAATGAAACTCAGTCTTCAAAATTCTCATAGTCTGTTAGCACCACAGAGAGTAAATGACGACTATGGGACAGTGAGAGCAACAGAGACACTCAGAAAAATAAAGAGGAGGCAGTGATTGATTGTGTCAGCAGTGGGATGAGGTAAGGCGGGAGGTGGGTGAAGCAGAGTTGCCTTGGAGAAATAAGATCTGATAAAAATTTTCATGGAGTTTGGAGTTGGCTGGAGAGGAAGGCCCTTTCAGGCAAAGAGGCCAGAGTATGCACAGCCATGGGAGTGTGAAACAGTAGTTGCTTGGCCTTGTGAGTGTGATTTCTGAGGTGAAGGAGAGGAGCAGACCAGGAGCAGGAGAGCAGGCAAGAGCCAAGCAGACAAAGAGCTTGTGCACTCAAGTCTCCTGTAGCTATGCTACCCCCATATGGTAGCCACTTGTGGTTATTTCAATTTAAAATAATAAAAAATAAAAAAATAAAAAAATCACTTCCTTAGTAACATTGGCCACATTTTAAATGCTCAATAGCCATGTGTGGTTAGTGGCTATGGTATTGGACAGTGCAGATTAGAGAACTTGATCATCATCACAGAAAGATCTGTTTTGAGTGTTACGTGGGCCTATAGCCTCTAAAAAGACCAAGGACATACTTTGTTTCAGGTGAGGATAACTAAACATGTTAACTTGGGCTTAAATTTAAGTATATCACTTTACACTTGTGAAGAAACATTGCTACTTGAATGTTTTGGGGAAGAAGTTTTTAACTTTATGCTATGTCTATATTTTATTAATTTTCCCATCTTTGCTCATAGAATTCTTTCATGCTTCTCTTTTTCTCTGTCCTTTCCCTGTCCCAACTTCCTTATAAGTTTCTGGCAAAGTTGACTTGGTGGGAAAGATGATTAATAGTAATAATTGCCAATGTTGATGCCAGGTACTCTTTTAAGAGTTTTGCATATATTAGTTAATTTATTCTTCATAATAATACTCTATTACTATTATTTTATCCTTATTCTATAATTGAGGAAAGGGAGGCACAGAAAGGCCAATGAACTTGCAAAGTCTTGCGAAGGTGTTGGATTCGAACTCTGGCTCCAGGTTTGGAAACTTATTCACTGTATTCTGCTGTCACCATAGTCTGTTGGGGCAGGGATAGGGTGGAAAAGAAGCTGGTATTTTGATCCCCTGAGTTGAAAAAGAACCAGGAAGTCATTTTGGAATCTCTCTGAGGTGAGACCTGTTTGAGAATGTCACCTTAGCCCTGAGAAGGAAGGTATTTTTATGTGGTTCGCATCTCACTTTGAGACCTGCAGGTTAAAGCACACACACATTATTTTCATATGTTTTTGAGTATTTACTTTGGCCACTGTGGTAGATACAGAAGTTATAGATATGAAGGGCATCTTCATTCATTCCACAAATATTTATTGAAAGCTTTGGGGCTGGGCATTATGGAGAAGCTAATCTTCCAGGGGGTAGAACCTGACAATAAATAAATATGTATGGAATAAAAAATAATGTCTAATGAACTAATCAATGTATTATATAAGGTAAAGTAGTGAGGACCATGAAGTGTCTTTGCCCTTAGGAAGTACAAAGTGCATGTAAGCCAAGAATTAAATAGTTCCATTAGTTTTGGCTTTATAACATAGGGAGGCATGACCTGTTCACAGGCAAACACATACAGACACCCACAGTCTTTATGTATAGCCTGATCCCTGTGCGTACCCTCATATGTACTCCCAGATATACATGTCAGTGCACTCTTAGTCACATCGCTCTTCCCCTGTCATATTGAAAATATAACTCACCAGTGAGATTGGACAGGGAAGGAGCCCTGTGATTCTATGGGCAAATATATGGGTGTGAAGAGAGAGAGGGTGGGGGAGAGAGATGTGTTTTGAACATCTGATGTGTGCTGAGCCCTCTGCTAGGTGTTGGGGGAGAAGAAAGAGGCATAATGTGGTTCCTGTCCTGAGGGAGCTCACATTCTAGCTCATGGTTCCCAAGTTCATTGTCATGAGTGTTGGAACAGGTTCTTCCTCAGGAGATCATGTCAGTATCAACTGGATGAGGGATCAACTAGTTAGGGAATTCAGGGGTGAACTGTTCTTATCGAGTCAACAAAGTCAAGAGCCTTATTTCTGTTCAAGAAGATCGGCTTATTTATTTTTTTACTAGGATAAGAATCAATTTAGAGGATCGATTCATATATCCCACTTTGGATTGTCAGTTAAAAATATTTTCTCCTTCTCTGCCATTAGTAGGTGATTCTAAGCCATCAGATAGAATCCTCAACAAACTTGTGGTTAGTTTGACCCTTCACACATACACATAGACACACACACACACACACACACACACAAACACACACAAACACATATGCACATGCACATAGACGCACACAGAGGTGCCCATATACATCTAGACATTAGACAGTAGTCACAAGTGTTCATTCAGATGCAGATACTTTTATAATTACTTACCCCAAGCAATACACAGAGAAGAAGACTGCCCACTTGGTGGATGAGTAGGTAGAAAATTTGTTCTAACATCTTGATTGGGCGTCTGCTGTTATTGAAACAATGCATGCATCTTTTCAAAGGACTTCCTTACTTCCTATCCTATATAATAAAAGGCTAGTATGCAAATAGACCAAACGGCAGAACAACTGAACAACTGGTTTCTATGACACTGACCACCAGGGGGGCATGCGCGGACCATAGCTGGTATTAGCCATGATGGGACGGTGGAGCTGGTGAGTGGGAGTGCCAGACCAAGGCGGGGCACTGATTGCTGTCATTGGGGTGCTGATCACTGTCATTGGGGCGAGCTTCTGGTGGCTATTGAAAATTCTTTGCTCCTGTGCGCCATGATCTCACCCAGTGCTTGTACCCACTGCTGGCACCTGAGCCACCACTCACACCCACTGCTGGCGACTGGCGCTAGTCCTGATTGCTTGGCGCTGTCAGTGGGTGTGAGCAGTGGCTGCTGGCCCGATTGCCTCTGAGGGGCTTCACCACCCCCTGCTCCTGAGGGGCGATCGGGGAGCAGCAGCCACCGCTTGCACCTGCTTACAGTGCTGGTCCCTTCCCACCCGCTGCTGACACGGGCCCCAATCACACTGCACTGTCAGCAGGTGTGAGTGGGGCTGGTACTGTCAGTGCCTGGGAGTGGCAGCAGCGGGAGTGGGGCTGCCAGCAGACAGGGGGCTGGGGACCACAGCGTGAGGAGCTTGGCAGGAGTGTGGAGGATGGGCTGACACCTGCTTCTGTGTCCACCGCAGCCTCGAGGTCCTCAGTTCCTTTCAAGGTGTATGAATTCGTGCACTGGGCCCTTAGTAAAATAATGGGTTTGGATAATATAAACTTCAAGCCCTTTCACACTCTAACATTTGATGAGAAAGTTAAATTTAAATGATAGAAAGTAAATAGTAGGTAAATGGTTGAGAGAAGGTGAAAAGAGAAGGAAGGGAAAGTGGGGAAAGGAAGAGAGAGACAGAGAGCAAGATGGAGACAGAGGAAGAGAGACGTTCCTACAGGGACCATCCCAGGTGCTAGTTTATAATCGGGGGAGGTGGAAAACAAAGCAGCTAATTCCATACCCATATAGTAAACAAAGCAGCTAATTCCATACCCATGTAATAAAAACTCACCTTTTCTCTTTCTAATGATTTGCAATGCCATGTTGCAGATTGGGGTTAAAAATTTAAATACTGAATGGAGAAAGGTGGTGATGGCTGCACACCAGTGCGAATGTATTTAATGTTACTGAACTATACACTTAAAAATAGTTAAAAATTCATGTTATGTATATTTTACCACAATTAATTAAATTAAGAAAGAAGCTTAAAAACTCAGTAGAGAAAGGAACTAGATTACTGGTCATTGTGAAGACTACTTTATAGGCAAGGATCTTCATTCATTCAACACATTTATTGAGCACTTAGTGTGTGCTAAACACTAGCCCAAGTGTGCTTGGGACAGCAGTTAATAAAACAGACAAAATTCTTCTTCTCAGAGGGCTTACACTTAAACAGTTTTGAGCATTATATCCCTTTTGTTTGTTTTTCTAAATAAAACTTTTAAAGAACACCTGTATATAAAAAAGTAATAAATACATTCTTTGGGTCACTTAAAAATTATTGTATAATGAAGAATACTTCACTCTATTTATTCTAAAAATGTCTTTTGAGTTCCAATTACGTCAGGCACATTTCTTAGGGTGGAGGACCCTGAATGAAAGCCATAGTTCCTGTCCCCAAAGAGCAAAAAAGGAGGATGTGTTAAAGGAGAGTAAGGAGTACCACCCTGAGGTTGGTATGGGGAGAGATTTAGTGCTGGGGCCTGAGAGCTCCTGGGTTTTGGGGCACGTAGGGGAGGCTTTGCAGAACCAGGGAGACTCTCCAAGAGGTTTTATGTGGATTGACAAGGGGAAGCCTGGGCCTCATTTTAAATTGATTAATTTATTTTGATGAGGTAATTATTGCCCACCCACTCTTGTCCCCAGACTCTCAGAGCCTCTCCCAAGAGGCAGCCTTCACTATCAGAATTTTAGAAATCATTTCAGAGACATTTTATTCAGCAATATTTAAAAATATCACCAAGTATAAGTATTTCAGGTAATGAAAAGGTAATTCAAGGATGAAAGCTTATTTTTTTGTAAATTTATCCACACGGAGATGATGTCTAAAGGCCTGTCCAAAAGTCACTGGGAATCTTTTACAGGTGATGTTTATTCTGAGTGGAAGCTGCTTTTGGCTTTCAAGGAAGTTTCACAGATTTGCTGCTTTCATGGGAGACTGCAGTGTCTGAATTATTTAAATTGATTTTTCTTTTGGCGTCAAAGTATTTTGCCAAGAAAAGGCAATTTACTTGATATTAGGTCATCTTCATCAAGTTATATCATTTCCTGCGTTTTAAAACGCCCTGCTGTTCTGTATGCTGAACCTCACCCTGTTGGATACTTGATCTGCTCTAGAGCCTCTCTCATTCAGCTTTGCCCTGAATTTCTCTTCATCTTTCTGATAGCAACTCTGTTTAGACAAACACGACTCCTATTCCCTGAGGCCCTGGAGTGTTTCGCAGACCTGGACATAACAGGGTTGCTTTTACCTTAAAGAAGCTCTGGGGGCTTATGCTGCTGTGTGTCCGCTCACACAGCATGAGAGTGTAGCTGTCTCCTGTCTCCTGGGGCGGAGGACACATGTACCTGGCAGCCTGGAACTTCTCTTCCTGGCTGCGTGCTTACAAGTACATGAAATGCATCCAGTCATGTCCATGGCACCACTGTTCGTAACGCAAAATGAGTACATAAACAAAGACGGTAAAAGTAGGTGCCCCTTAATATGAAAATCGATCTTGCAGTATGGCACAGTCTTACAGTGGAAACTGTCGTAGTATATGTACAGTAAATATGATGGCTCTACATGTTTTCCAATGGATAAACATAAAACTTGAGTGAAAAAAGCTGGGTGCAGAATGAAATGTAGACTATGATGCCATTTATAGAAAGCTTAAAAACATCGAATAACATCCGATATTGTTTATGGAAACGTATTTGCATTGCATTTATGGAAAATATGCCTGGGACCGGTAAACATAACATGAAGGATGATGCTTACCTTTCTCAAGACAGGAAAAGAGATGGATTTGGGAAGGTGTTTTAAAATCATCTTTGATATTTTATTTCCTAGAAAAACAAACAGATCTAAAGCAAGTGGGGCATCCACATGCTTGCACACTCCAGCTGGGTGGAAGGTTGCTACAATTCGGACAAGAGTTAACATTTTATTCAGACTGTACCATTCATTGTACAGGAGTCAGGTTCTTTAAGGAACATTCTTGGAAAACTTTGTCTTTGAGGCTGAGACTGACTTTTAAGTAGTAGCAAGAGGCATTTAGAGAAGAGGAAAATCAGGTAACCCCTAACCAACAGTTTTTACTAACAGTAAGTAGCTCATAGGAAGGGTTTAGAAAAAATAAAATTAAGTTTTATTATTTTCTGATGTGGTATTAAGTAGAAGAAATTAGGGCTTTAAACTAATTTATTTCTGAAATAGAGACCAATGTACAAATCTCCCCCCGCGCCCAATTTGTAAATGTCGCGCAGCTCATGGCAAAACCAAGGGTTCCAGCCCTAGCCAGTCTGGCTTAGTGGACAGAGTGTTGGCCTGCAGACTGAAGGGTTCTGGGTTTGATGCCAGTCAAGGGCACATACCTGGGTTGCAGGCTCAATTCTCGGTCCTGGTTGGAGTATTTTCCAGAGGCAACCAATTGATATCTCTCTCTCACATCAATGTTTCTCTCTCTCTGTCTCGACTCCTCCCTTCCACTCTCTCTAAAAATCAATGGAAAATTATCCTCGGATAAGGATTAACAAAAAAGAAAAAAGAAACTACCAATGAGTGAATAAATAAAAGGAATATCAAGTCAATCTCTCTTTTCCTCCCTCTGTCTCTCAATCAATCAATCAATGAATCAATCACCAATAAATATTCCATATCAGATTAAAAACAAAACAAAATAAAAACAAATGAACAAAACCCCCCAAGAGTTGCAAGGGTTAGAAAGTTAAACTGTAGCTGTCCTTCTGATTAATTTGATCAGGGCTTGAGCTTTAAATAGATAAGGCACAGGGACAGGGAGTGTGTGGGACAAGCCAGAGATGAGCTCCAACATCTGGGAAGGAATTGGAACCCCGGGGAAGAACTCACGTGAACTAAGAAAGAAAAAGCAATAAGAATTAAGAAAAAGAGTTACTAAGAAGTCAGAATTGTACTTTACTTTTTCAGCAATTTTCATATCACTTTTGAAACAGAGTGTTAGTTGGTGGAACTTGAAGTCTTTTTATGATTGATGAATACAGTATAGTCTTTATTCTTGGAATTGTGAGGGTGACTTCAGCTAAGAGCCCCACTCGTAGGATAGGGATATGTTCTCACTCTATTTATACAGAAAAGTCCCACCAGAATGTTGGCAAGGGTTCCATTTATCCCTGATAGTGCTTTAAAACACCCAGGCTGGGCCTACAGTTACTAGGGATCATGGAAGTCCCCAGGTTTATCCATTTCAGGGGTGTTCAGGCAGAATAACTTCCGTGCTCGCACTTCCATAACCACAGGGCTGATGCGCTGCTCAGATGAGCTCCAGGCAGCCCTGCATCAAAAGGTCCCAGGTGGGTGAGCTGCTTTACTCATCATGCTCTGTGGGGAGGGGGACTCAGGTGGCACGTCTTTATTTCCTTCAGTGAATGACCTTCCATTTTGAGAAAGGCTAGGCTCTGTGTCTCCAGCCTCTCCTTCCCGCTCCCTCCTCCCTGACCATGTCACCACACAGGAAGCAGAAGGCAATCCTGCTTAGCCCAGGTTCTTTCCAAGGGTGGCCTTTCTCCTGGCCTGGCTTTCTTCTCTTCCTTGCCTGCATCTTCAGGGTACCCAATGTGCTCCCTGTCACAGGCTGGGACTGCTCCTTCTCCTTGAAAACTTTGCCTTTTTGCCCTGGCTGGTTTTGCTCAGTGGTTAGAGTGTCAGCCTGTGGACTGAAGGGTTTCGGGTTCAACTGTGGATTCAATTCTCTGTCAAGGGCATGTACATCAGTTGGGGGTTTGATCCCCAGGCCTGGTGGGGTCGGGGTCCGTGCAGGAAGCAACCAGTTGATGTGTCTCTTTCACATTGATATCTCTCGCTCTCTCCGTCCCTTCTCCCTTCCTCTCCCCCCCCTTCCACTCTATCAATGAAAAAACTATCCTCCAGTGAGGATTAAAAAAAAAGAAGAAAAAAGAAAAGAAAACTTTGCCTTCCCTAGCTTTGGAGACACCATTCTCTCCTGGGTATGCTTCTGTTTCTGTTCTTACTCCTTTCCTTTGCTGCCTCTTCTTTCTCAACCCATGGTGTTCTCCAGGAATCCACCTCTTTCCTCACCCTTCACACACTCATTGATCAACCTCATTCACATCTAAAACCATTTTCACCCCTTGATGCCCAAGACTTACTGCACTGAAACTCTCTCGCTCAGACTTTCCACCCAAACATCCCACCTACTGGATATCTCCACTTGGATGTTCCATGGGTCCAAAAGAACATATTTTCTGCCTTCTCTTTCTCCCCACCCCCCAGTCATTTCTCCTTCATGTTCTTCTGTCTTAGGGAATGACATCTCTCACTGCCTCTCTACTTGCCCAAACCAGACACTTGAGCATCATCCTTAGGGCTCTGTTCCTTCCTGCCCTACTCATCCAGGTGGGAACAAGTCACCGTTACTCCTCCTACTATTATGTTCATCTCCCCATCCTACTTGAATGCTGCTGCCAGGCCTCACTACTGTGCTCTTGTGGCACTCTCTGGTTTCCCCATTCCTTAATCTCATCTCTTGTCAGTGCTTTCTGTTCAGAGCGATTATTTCTAAATGCAAATCTCAGCATGTTATCGCTTTACTCAAAATTTGCCAGTGGCTCCATCAGTCAGGATAAGATCCATCATCCGCACTTTGGCACGTAAGTCCTCACAGCTCCTGCAACATGCCCTCCCATTTATCCATCCCCTCCTTTTCCTTACTCTTCTTTGCCAGCATATCCTCCTCCAGCCCAGTGAAGGTCTTCTGGGTCCCCAACAGGTTAAGCTGTTTTATGTCTTGGGAGTCTTTATTTATGAAGCTTCTTCCTTTGCCTGGAAGTCCCTGTTTTTGCTTGTCCCTCCCCGCATCCCCAGTCTGCTTGGCTAACACCTGTTTATTTTTTTTTGGCATCAGCTTCAAGTCTCTTCTTGTAGTCTTGCTTGGTGTTCTCTCACTCCATCTCCCAGGCTGCATTGCCTTTTTCCTCCTTAGTTTTCTGTCACTCACCAAACACACCCCCCTTCCTAGCACTAGTGACATTTTGTTTCTCCATATGTTCCCCTTCTTTTTGAAACTGTTCTTGAACTATTTCTTATTCATCTTTTTATTTGCAGTGTTTTGCATAATGCATGGGCCATAATATGTATTTAATACTTATTTGTTGAATGAATGAAAGTTTACTTCAGTTAATGCAGTCGATCTGGAAATGTTATTTAACAAAGGGCCATGATTTCATTGGACTAAGGAGACTCACTATTAACAGGAAACCTGCTGTGAATTGTTCTGTAATGCATGTGATAAACTTCAATTTATTTCCTTTGTTAAGGTTTGTATTTTTCTAAAGCACCCATATTTCTGATTCACAAGAGGAGAATTTCAAGTGGGGACTATTATATTTTTCCTGGATTAGGCCTCTTCATTATGATCTTGCCCACTTTTCTAGATGAAAGAGATGTTCAGTCTTCAGGGTCTCACAGAGAAGTGGATTCTCTTCCAAAATGATAGTGACTGTTATTCAGACTGGATCATTTCACAATGAAGGTTTAAGGAATTTTCCTGTAGCCACAGGACCTGCTAAGGGAGGAACCTATGGCCATCTCATTCAATAAGTAGAGTAATTCTTTAGGTTTCAGTAGATAAATATAGAAGCAGCTGCATTGCTTGGTTCTCTGAACCAGATTGAATAAATGATTCATATCAACAAAACATTATCTATGACCACCATAATGCCAGGACTTATACTAGTTAAGTTTATGCTGGGTTTGAGCTAGAGTACTGATTTTCACTACCTTCTGCTCAAGTTGTTTAAAGTGCTACAGATCAAATTCAGAGTGTAATTCACTAATAACCATTGGGTAGGAATCTAAACTGGTGTTTTATTTTTAAATACATGTTTCTATTTATTTCAAAGAGGAAGGGAGAGGGAAAGAGAGATAGAAACATCAACGATGAGAGAGAATCATTGATCAGCTGCCTCCTGCATGCCCCACACTAGGGATTGAGCCCACAACTCAGGCATGTGCCCCATCAGGGAAATAAACTGTGATTTCCTGATTCATAGGCTGATGCTCAACCACGGTGTCATGCTGGCCAGGCTAAACTGCTGCTTTAAAAATCTGGCTTTATTTGTAAAAGTAATTATGAAAAGTATGATGAGTTATATAGCAATGTGAGTCTCTTAAAAGGGTGGGTAACCCTTACCCTAGAAAACCCTTCTTATATATGTTTATTTTAAAATCTAGAGGAACCCAGAGGGTTAGTTGAAACTGGAAGGTGGCATTTCATCTCTTTGGTTCAGTAGAGTCACTAACAGTTTCAAGAGGGACTTTTATGCTTCTGTGCCAGCAGCATGCCTATATCAGCTTTTGTTACACATATCTGTAGAGGTATGGCTGGCTGAGCGCTTGTGGATCAATAAGCTGCTAAAAAGGGAGATGCATCAGAGGCCATAATGGCTTCTATGCAGAAGATAGATCGTGTCCAGGTAGTGAATGCATTTAGGAGCAACAACATGATGATATCCCTGCATTGGGGTCCTTATTATTTAGAAGAAAGAAATGGACTCTCTGAAGGTGGTGAGTCCTACAATAAAGACTTTACCAGGCTAAAGCACACAGTCCAAGGGATTTTGTGTCCACTGTTAGAGATGAATTCAAAACAAAATCAGTTTGTTTTAATGGAAGAATTCTCAGATGGAGAAATACAAAATTAATTTCTTTGGCCTTGAATGCTACTGGATTGCAGTTGTTCTTGGTTGTCCTATTAATTAAAAAAATCTTCCTGTAATCTGAACACTGATTTTTAAGAGACTGGGGTGGGCTTGGATCCAGCATCAGTGAGGAGTTGGGAAAGGCAGAAGGTCCTAAACACAGAGTGATAACGGGTGGTTTGGAGGGCGGTAGAAGCTTAGAGAAAACTGTACAAAGTTCCTTGGCTAAGGTTCTTGACTTCAAGGTTTTGTGCACAATCGAGGCTATACTTGAGCTGAGGATACTTACACATAGGTGAGTTCCTAGGGGTGATGACTTTTTGCAGTGGCGTAACAGTTTCTCATTCATGGTGCATAAATAAATTAAACAGATTACACATTCATTTATTCAACAACTATTTGGTGAATATTTGTACAAGGGGCTTAAGGTATAGTAGTGTACCAAATAGGCAAACCTCCTGCCCACATGGAATGTATATTTTATCGAGTAAATAAGAAGGTGAATAAGTAAAATATGTAATATGATAGACAGTGATTAGTGTTAAGAATAAAAAAGCATGGAAAGGGATAGGACATTGTAGATGGGGTGACCAGGAAGGACCTCACTGAGAAGGTGACTTTTAAGTAGACCTGGAGATATGAGGAAATTAGCTATGGGAACACCTGGGGAAGAGGATTTCAGATAGGGAGTAGTAAGGGCAGTGCCCTGATGTAGAAGAATGGCTAGCATATTGGAGAAATGATAAGAATGGCAGAATGATGGGCGGGGGGAGTAAATGAGGGAGGCTGTGGTAGAATATGATGTTGGAGAAGTAAAGAGTCACCTCACATAGGATTTGAAGGCCATAGGAAGGAGTGAGATGGGATGCCATTGTAGGGTTTTGAGAAGGGGAATGACATTATTAGATTTATGGTTTAAAAGCATCACTTGGGTTGCTGAGTTTAATAATAGATTACAGTGGGGCATGTATAGCAAAACCAGCCAACATAGATGGAGGCTGGAGCTGGAGTGATGACAGAAGAAATTAAGTTCTGGATATATTTTGAATGGAGAACTATCAGAATTGGCTGATGGATCAGATGCAGGGTAGGTGAGAAAAAGATAAGGAGATTATACCAGGTTTTAGCCTGAGGAGGTGTTAGAGTTACCATTAAATATGGTGGATAGGACTGTAGGAGGATGTTGATTTGGGGATCCATTATTTTGGAAATGATAACCCTTGAGATGCCTTTTAAATGCTTAAGCAGAGATGTCTATAGTTAATTGGACGTATTGGCCTGGCTTCAGAGGAGACGTCTCACTTGGAATGTAAATTTAGGAGTCATCAGCTTATAGATTTAAAGACATGAGATTGAATGTGATCACCTAGAGAGTGAACGTAAAGAGAGAAGACAAGAGGTTTAAGTATTAAGTCCTGGGCCCACTGGCTTTACAGAGCTCAGGGAGATGAGGAGGAATCAGTAAAAGAGACTGAGAACAAACAGCTAGTGTAGTGAGAAAAAAATTAGGGAAGTGTGTTCTGGAAGACAAGTAAAGAAAATGAAGGAGGAGGAGGAGATTAGTAGTGTTGAAGGCAGCCAGTGAGTCCTGTAAGGTGAGGCTGAGGCTTGAATTTGGGATTTCACTATGTGGAGGTCATTGATTTCAGTGATGGATTCCAGAGTGAATGGGAGGCAAGGAGGGATTGGAGACAATGAGTGCAGACAACTTTTTAAAGAATTTTTGATGCAAAAGTAAGGAGAGAAATGGTAACTGGACTGAGAAATTAGAGCAAATGAGAGAAAAAATAGCATATTTGTAGACTGATGGGGAGGGGAGGATCCAGTAGAATCTTCAGTGGTTCTCAACCTTTTTAATGCCACGACCCTTTAATATAGTTCTTCATGTTGTGGTGAACCCCAACCATAAAATTATTTTTGTTGCTACTTCATAACTGTAATTTTGCTACTCTTATGAATCATAATGTAAATATCTGAGGTCACAGTTCAATTCCTGATCAGGGAACATGCCCAGGTTGTGGGCTTGATCCCCAGTGAGGGGTGTGCAGGAGGCAGCCAGTCAATTATTCTCTCAACGTACAGCTTGAGAACTGCTGCTGTAGAGCCCAAGCATTGGAAAACACAGACATTTACATTACGATTCATAACAGGAGCAAAATTACAGTTATGAAGTAACAATGAAAATAAATTTATGATTGGAGGTCACCACAACATGAGGAACTGTATTAAAGGGTGGTGGCATTAAAAAGGTTGAGAACCACTGCAGTAGACAGTGACAAAGACTGATGATTCAGAAAAAAGATGGAGGGAAGAATTGTTGAAGCAATTGCTGGAGAGGATGAGGTAGAAAGAAGATAGAGACAAGGATAGAAGGAAAGGGATGTGGCCCAGGAAGAAACTCATGTTTTAGGAGAGCGAGGAAGTAATAATTCAAGACTTTCTTGATGCAAGTTATCAGTCATCTTGCTCACTGTACACTCTTGTGGGGTAATTTAAGCCAAGAGCTTTAAACTTCTTAGAGGCAAGTTTTTATAACGTGTCAGCATCTATTGTCATGAGCATTTAATGGGAGTTTCTCTAAAGTAAACAAGATTGGAGAGTAAACTACATTCTTTAAAAAAAAAAATATATATATATTTATTGACTTTAGAGAGGTAAGGAGAGGAAGAAGGAGAAACATCAATGATGAAGGAGAATAATTGACTGACTGCCTCCTGCACGCCCCTCACTGGGGATCAAGCCCACAACCTGGGCACGTGTCCTGATCAGGAATTGAACTGTAACCTCACAGTTCATAGGTTGAGGCTCAACCATTGAGCCATGCTGGCAGGGCTGAACTTCTTCGTTTTTTTAAATATATTTTATTGACTTTTTATAGAGAGGAAGGGAGAGGGATAGAAAATTAGAAACATCGATGAGAGAGAAACATCGATCAGCTGCCTCCTGCACACCTCCTATTGGGGATATGACCACAACCAAGGTACATGCCCTTGACCGGAATTGAACCCGGGCCCCCTCAGCCCACAGGCCGACACTCTATCCACTGAGCAAAAACGGTTTCAGCTGAACTACATTTTTGTTATGCATGCTGGCTTTGCTCTCTGCTTTATACAAAGGAAATGGTTAGAGTAGCCTGTTTTTTTGCACCAGGTGGCTGGTGATTGTTGGACATTATGAGACATTTGATTCTCAGGTGTTATTTAGAATGTGATATGTTATGTCTTGAAATATGGAGCTCTGAAAAGTTTAAAAAGGTGTCATAAAAAAGATTTTAAATTGCATTTTAGAGAAAGAGGAAAGGAGAAGGAGAGAGAGAAAAACATTCATGTGAGAGTGAAACATTTAGAGGTTGCCTAATTGGCAACCCAGGCTTGTACCCTAAATGGGAATTGAACCGGCAACCTTTGTACATGGGGCAATGCTCAATTAACTGAGTCACACTGGCCAAGGCAAAAGGTTTCATTTTTAAAAGAAAGGACAACCTGACCTCAAATCTCACTTATTAGCTGCTGCAGGAATCCTTAACCAGTGGTTCTGCAGTTTTCTACTTAATGGCATCACTCTAATCAGAATCTTAGGGTACTTTGGCTCTGATGACATTCAGGTCATTTGTGAGATAAAGCTGCTTTATTTTCAGGCTCATTCTTGCCTTGTCATCCTAAAACTGCTGGAGTGTGTCTGTGTTTCAGAGCCACTGATTAAATGACAGAAGACCTATGATAGTGCAGAATTAGTCTTCTTTGTTTATTATACTGTGTCTCTGGAAAACAAAGCCCAAGAATTTCTGGTAACTTCTCAGCAACAAATATGTTCTACATGTAGGTATTAAAGTCACACAATCTTCATTTCTTGGGGGGGGGGAGGGGAGAGTCTGGATATTGTACAAAAATTATGAGCCACATTTATAGGCAATCATTTGTCAGCACATTTTTTGAGAAGGTATGGATATTATTAGCTTCTATTATTTCTTCCTTGGGTATTGTAAGGACTCAGAATTATAAGAAAAACTGTCTAAGTTCTAAACACAGAGTAACAGGTGCAAGTTAGTGGAGCAGGTGGTATATAATTTCACCTTGGCCTCCTACTCAAATCGGGAGGAAAGTGGTCCCAATTTGGAAATGATGTGGAAAATGTCATTCATTGCTACCTATAATTGCACCTAGCTTTTGATGTTTTTTTCTTTACCCTTTAGATTTGTGCCTGGGAGTATGTTTGGTTCCAGCTGTAGTTGAGTAAGTTCTGAATTTCCATAAAATCTCTCTCAAGGGGTGTGTCTTGACCAATTTTACTTCTTTACAAGCTCTTGGAAAATTTAAATCTTATAATTTTTTTCCTGTTAGATTATTGCCACTTTCACAACTATCACAGCAATAGGCTTATTCAATAGATTGTTCTCTTCCCTAATTTTCTGTCACCTTCTTGCTCTCTGTCTTTTCAGTAGCTGTTTTTTCTCTGTTATAGCCTTTCATTGGTACTTTTTTTCACAGGTTGAACTCTGACCACCTCACTCATATGTGAGGAGCATATACAGCAAGAATGATTATCCCCATTTTACATGAGGCACCTGAAAGTCAGGAAATATTTTCATCTGTTGCAAGACTCATAAATGGTAGTATGGTTATACCAGGACTGTTGTCTTTTTCTGTGCTCTTTCGTCCCCCACACTTCAGGATTCTATCTCCTGGTGCTGGTTGAATTGGGGTCGTGACTGTGTATTTGCCTGTTTTGAACTCCTGCCTTGCATCACATGGATGAAGGGAAGAGCAAGTGCTGGTGGTGGCACCAGGCAACGAAGTCATATCTCTCCACTGTCATCAATAGCTCAGAGATGATACCTAGAGGGGAAGAAACTCACAACTCATTTTCTACAACAAGATTAACCTCTTGGCCAAATTCTTGCTCTGGCTCCTTATAATTGGCATTTCTCCAGACTTGAGAGGGAAATAGTTTGATAGAGTAGGATTCCATTTTAAATATTTTGTTACACTCTGCTTTAAAATGCACTAGGTAGGCCAGATGGCTGCCCTATAAAGAGTGGCTTTCTGTTCAGCAAATTTATTTCTCTTTTCTTATGAGTGCGCAGCGAGACTATTTCCCCCCAGCATTCTCTGCAACCAGAGGTGGCCATATGACTGAGTTCTGACTAATGATAGGTGGATATAAAAGATATATTCCACTTCCATGTCTGCTCCATAAAATTCTTCTTTGTGATCCTTTCTTCTATCTGATGTCTGAATGCCATGTTCTAGGTAATGGTGGGAGCTAGGATTGAAGATAGCAAAGCCTCGAGAAGTCCGAGTCTCTAAATGACAGGAAACAATGGTCTCTTCTCTCTTGCTGACCAATCAGACTTTAGTGAGCAAAAAGTAAACTTCTCAATTAAGCCAATGAGATTGTAGAGGTTATCTGGTAAAGTAGCCAGTATTTTATTATTTACTCGTGTATGTGATAATTTAATGCACCCCCTTTTAACTCTGATATGAAAACCTAGATTAGAGCAACCAGTAAGATACCATGTAAACTTTCTGCATCCAGGTTGGCATAATAAGTGCTAGATCCTTCTACCAATACCAGCATTGTAATGGTGTTTTATTCATTTATATATTCATACTAGAGGTCTGGTGCATGAAATTCATGTGTGGGTAGGGTTCCTAGGCCTGGCCAGCAATCAGGGCCGACCTATGCCCCTCCCCCACTGCCACCCACTTTGGCTGGCTTAATGCCACCTGCTCACCAGCCTATGCCATCCCCCCTCCCCACTCCTCCCCTGCCGCTGCTGCTGGTCACCTCCCTCTGACTGATGGGGCGATCAGGGGGCCCCCCTGGCACCCGCCTTGGCTGGCCTATGGCTGGTGGGTTGGGGGCAGCTCCTGTTGAGCATCCACCCCCTGGTGGTAAGTGCGCATTATAGTGACCTGTCATTCTGCTGGTCATTCCGCCATTTGATTGATTTACATATTAGGCTTTTATTATATAGGATGTATGCATTTGTAATGAAGTTAGAAGAAATAAAGGATTATTCAATATCTTTTCCTCCAAAATTTTAAGTATTGTCAAAGATGGATGAAGGGAAAAGCAAGTACCGGTGATGGCCTTGGTCCGTGGTCCTGACAAATTTATCATTTTCATCGTGTTAAATTTTCAATCTCTTCCTTCAGAGCTCATTACCTTTAGTGTGTGCAGTATTTCTTCTTTTAGAGATTATCCATTAGACAGTTATCTTTTTAAAACGATCAGACCTTTCTTTCCTTTAAATTTTTTTTGGGGGTTAATCCTCACCTTCGGATATTTTTTTTTCATTGCTTTTCAGAAAGAGTGGAAGGGAGGGAGGAGTGGAGAGAGAGAGAAACATCGATGTGAGAAAGACACATCTACTGATTGCCTCCTGCATGTGCCCTGACTGGACCTGGGGAGTGAACCCCCAACCTAGTTACATTACCTTGACTGGGAATCAAACCCGCGACCCTTTGGTACACAGGCTGACACTCTAACCACAACATTGAGCAACATTGGCCAGGGCCAGACTATTTTTTTTTTAATCTTGGTTTGCCAAAATTTTCTACTCATGATTTTTTATTGTTTCATGACTTTATCAAAAAAGCTCCATGCTGCAAGTTCTCTTCCCAGTGACTTTTTTCCCAGCCAGGAGGCATCGCTCCAATTTATTACTTCTTTTACTCACTCACTCTTTTGAAGTTAGAACTTATGGCACTTGAAATTTTGGTACTGAAAAATTTCTACAATGCCAATGTTCTAATGCTAATCACTCACACTATACTAACTACAAAACTGTTCCTTTAAAGGCCTTAGCATTTTAAATCCAAGGCTTATCATAACACAATTTATTTTTATTTTATTTTTTAATTTTTAAAAACTTATTTATTTTTTCCTTTTTTCGATGATCATAACACAATTTAAAAATATGTTTGCTGTCAATCCAGTTTTAAAAAATTTATGTGTAAAGTGGTTTATCTAGGCTTCTGTTTTAAATATCTTCATTAGAATATAAGTAGCTAACAGAAAAGATAAGAGTTATACTGCTTCCAAATTCAAGCTTCACTATGTCCTGTGTGATCCTCAGCAAGTTACCTAACTTTTCAGACCTCAGTTTCCTTATCTTTAAAGTGAAGATTTTATTTTTAATCACAGAATTATTTTAAGTGTTGAGTGAGTTTATACGAATATTGTTGTAAGGGTTGGGTGAGTTTATACAAGACCCAAGAACAGCTCCTGACACCTAGTAAGTGTTGACTACTATTACATTTAAAAGTTGAAAGAAAATAGAATGTATTAAACAGGATCATTTGTATGTAGGTCTCTGCATTAAATAATTTCCAAAATGATCTCAGTTGTCAGAAAAGCCATATGGGCAAGAACATATCTGGAAGTCTCCTGTTTGTTATATCTTTTGGACTGTGTTTTTACCTTTCAGATTAAATTTGCTTTTTAAGTAATCTGTCTTTGCCTCCCATCTTGGTCACCTATATTTACAAAACCCAGACCAAACAAAAAATTTGTTTAAAAATCAAAAATAAAACTTTTCAACTTTGCTAAACTAGCTTGACCACACAGTGCCCTCTATAGCAGAACTGGATCCAGGGACATCTGTGGAGTTTGTCTTTCCCCTCTCTCTCTATTCCAAATTTTTTCCTCTCTTGATAGAACTCCTTTTCTCTATCTTCCTTCTGATCATAGCCCTTCATCTTAGGAAAGAGTCTGAGCAGATCCTTTACTATCAGGTGTAAATGGCCAATAAAGCTCAATGCTTGGCCCTTCCCAGGGAACTTGCTACAGATATAAAGACTAAATTTTAAGCTAAAGGAATACATTTTCTAATGTGAAATTTTAGGTATTAGGTGGGATGAGTATTTTGTGCTCACATTAATTTCTAACATCATTATAAATAGCTAACTTCTCCCCTTTCTTACTTGCCTGATTAAGCATTTACACATTAATTCGCTCTGAATTGAATTGTCAACTTCCTGAATGGAATGAAATCTGGCTAGAAATTTATTGTTAAAGTGCCATAACTGAGGCTTCTCAAAGACAGATGCAGATCACCAGAGAGCTCCCATATCAGTAGGGTCCTAACTCCTTGACTGAGCACAGAAGCTTGATTTACACTGCTGTAGATCCATAGAAAATCACAATTTCATATGTGTCAATTAAGGACAAGGCATAAATGTGCTGTTGTCCTTAAGTTCAGCTGTTGGTGAATGTTTAATTGACCTCACTGTGCTAGGCTGAGTCAAAGCATTGACTCCTGCTTCCACCTTTGCCACTCACCTGGTGTTACTGCCTTTTGTTTTACAACTTTTGTCATAAAGTAAAAACGGTGTCTCTTAATTCACTTATTCTCATTTGAGCAGTTTAAAAATATGCAGATTCTCAGACCCCTGATTCTATAACTTCTTATGCAGTATGTTTGGGTAGGCCAGATGCTCTACCGTAAGGCTGGATTGGGAATAACTGGGAGGGTTCGTTTTTAAGGCCCTTTGGATCTTTTGATTGAGTGATCATTTTCTCTCTGAAAGTTCTCACTTTGCACTCTGTGTAAATGCATACACTCACAGATTCCTTCTTCTTGCAAAATGTGAGAGATGCTAGCATTTTCTAGAACCAGCTTGGAACAGAGAGCAGACTGGGTTTTGGGCAGTGCAGGAGGACTGGTCAGCCTTCCTGATACTCCTGATTCATCATGTGGCTGTTATTTTAGTGGACACAAATTTACAGACGTTCCAAAATACCTATATCCTAACATAAATACACAAAAACATGCTTGACCAAATAGAAATTATGTTTAGACTATTTACTCTGATGTCTTCTATAGATACAATGAAGGTCGACTGTGTTTGCATGAGTGCAAATGTATGTATAGTACATGACAATAAACTGATTTTCTTGAGTGCCTTGTAAACTTATTCTAAAAATTACCCTAAAAGAAGCATTCTAGAAATGTTTTTGAGCAATGGAATAATTACATAGACCTCAGAGGTAAAAGCGTTAAAGTGTTTTAAGACACAATCAACTGAATGTATATATTTTGGTGTTTGTTTAATCAAACGGATGACTTTAAATAGTTTGGCTACTTTATAAGTAGACAGATTCTAATGTAAGTGCCCTCAAAGCTCTTACTACATTCCATGGATCTTTTGAAAAGAGAAAAAAATTAAATCCCAAAGGCTTGATTTGAAATAAATCTTTTGGCATACCTTCTTTGGAATATTAGGTAAGTCACCATATTCTAAGTCTATAACTTGCGAGTCTGGAAAAATATTTTGGCTCTTTGAACCTAATTTGGGTTTGGCAAAAGTTACTCCAAATCTGTTGCCTGGCGTCTAATTCTTGATTAATTAATTAATGAGCTACAATAAGACATCTCATGTGATTTTTGTTTTAACTATAGATTTTGACCTCTTTCTTTTTGCTTATGTTCACGTGGTAAACATTGATTTCTTCAGCTACAGACTCTGCCCTTTAAAGAGCCTCATGGAAATAGGTGAAGGGATTAACTTGTGTTTTCTCTGGTACAGGTGGAGACAGATGCCCTTGGAGCTTAGGGCACTGGGTGTATAGCTTCTCCAAGACAGTTCTCATGGCTTGGAAGCTACTGTTCCTGAAAGAAACATATCTCGACATGTTTTGGTGCTCCCTTTTGTTTTATTTGATGACAGCAGCTGCTGAGACTGATAAATGACAGGGAACTATATAGAAATAAAGGTATAGATGATGTGTTCTGGTACAATAGATTCTATAAGGTATCAAATATTTTCCTTGTAATGGAGTTTAATTTTAATGACCACATTACTAAAAATTACGTTTTTAGCTATGCAGAGAGCTGAAGCCCTGCTTTTCCTGTGTTAGTCAGTGCAAAGGGATAATCTGAATATGAGGGTCTCCTATGATCCTTATCATTACTTATTTTTCTTCCTCTAGTTTCTGGGTAATGTATGTAGGAGTTGTGTATTAGTGTTTGCTTACCTTTATGCTTGAGTGAGTTTCAGTTTTTAGTGGGTTTGGTTGGGATTTTTGAGGTGAGAATCAGTGAAAAAGGGGGAGGACCGTTGAAGAGTAATTGCTACTTGATGGCATGACTAAGGCACTGTGAAGAGGTTAGCAACCCCCTTTTATTGCCTACAATGCAGAGATTTTGTAATTAGTAGTTTCATTAGAGAGTGTGAATGACTATTAAATGGTTCAGCCAAACAAAGCGTTCATTGTATTGGAAAATTTACTGTAATCAGATAGAAAAAGTACTATTTTTGTGAATCACTCGTCAGGTTGTAGAAATAATTTTACTGTTGGGAACTCTTATTAAAAAGTGTTTTTACGCTCAGTTGGTTGAAGTGTCGTCCCATACACCAAAAGATTGTGGGTTCGATTCTCAGTCAGGGCACATACCTAGGTTGTGGATTTGATCACTGGTGAGGGTATCTATATGGGAGGCAACTGATTGATGTTTCTCTCTCCCTTTCTCTGTAAAATTAATAAATATGTCCTTGGATGAGGTTTTTTTAAGGGAGTTTTACTTATAGACTTTGAAATGCATAGGTAAGTGTCTGAGTCTGCTCAGGCTGCTATAACAATACCAGGGTCCTGGGTGGCTTACATAACAAACATTTATATCTCACAGTTCTGGAGGCTGAGAAGTCCAAGATCCAGATGGCAGCAGATTCGGTGGCTAGTGAGGTTATAGACTCACTTCCTGGGTCATAGACTGCCATCTTGTCACTGCCTTCACATGGCACAAGGACGAGAGAGTTCTCTGGCCTTGTAAAAAGGGGCACTGATTCCATTGGTGAAGGCTCCACCTTCATGACCTAATTACTTCCAAGAGGTCCGACCCTTACCATCTCGTTGGGGGTTAAGTTTCAGCATGTAAATGTTCAGCATATCAGTGTTTAAAACACGGTTAATTTGCTAGAGGCTGTGTTTGTATTGATCATGCATATGTCCTCTGGGTTTCCTTTGTCTGTTGGAGGACTAAAACAGCACAGGTCTGTTTTAGTCCTCCAACAGGGGTTGGTGTGTAGCATACTCCTTGGAGCTGAGACAGTTGTGTTTGGCAGTGGTGTTGCCTGTTGCAGATTTCAGCTTTCGAGCTCTCCTACATTGCTGCTATAAGGCCAACAGAACGTGCTAGCTTCTGAGCATATGCAGGTTTCCTGGCATAGAAAATACTTGTCGGGGTTTGCCCACACACCAACTGTCTCTGTTTGGGAGTAGCTGTCCCTATTTTTTAACCATATTCACACTTTGTCGATCCAGAGGGGTACAATGTATTTTCATCGGCGCTATGGCAGCTTTGTGACTAGGTTAATTATAACCCTCTCTTATATTTGTACAGTGTTTTTCAGGCTTAAGAATATTTTCACTTATCACAGCTCCTTTGATTTTCCAAGCTCCCTGAAAAGTAGGTAGGGTAGATGGTATTATCCCATTTTACAGATGACAAAGTTAAAGCTGATGAGACCAGGACTCTGGAGTCACCATCTGGAGCTCTCTCAGCATAGCCCACCCTCCTCAGCTATCCCAAGGCCTATGCTTCATGGGACATTATATCCAGGAGCCCAAAGGCACTCAGACTAGCCCTTTATGCCATTTGCGGGGTTTCTCTACTGCGGTACCTATCATTTTCCGGCTACCTCGTTTTCTTTCAAGTGTGGAGAGAAAAAAAAACATTATTGCTCCCCAGGTGGTACCAACTCATCTTTTTTGAGGACTTCAGAAGGCAGAGACAAGTCTTGTCTTGCTGAATCACAGCTGACGTGGACTCTGGGGGCAGGATGAGGAGCTGTAGGTAGTGCACGTAGATGTCAGACTGAGTGGAGATTGCAGAGCATTGAAACCAGTGTGCCTTACAGCTCACATCCTCTCTGATCAGAAGTTAGAATTCTGCACACAAGCATCACTGTTTTCAGTTCCCATCTCTTCTTTCTCTTTGCCTGCAATGTAGCATTTATCCTACTGCATTATAATCTGTGGATTTATTTGTCTACCTTACCTGATAACGAGTCCTTCGAAGGCAGGAGCTGTATCTTGTTTGTCTGTTTATCTCCATTTCTATCACCCTGCCTGGCACTTAGTAGGTATGCTTTAAATGTTGATGGAATGACTAAGTGAATGTTTAAGACTAGACACAAGTGGATGGAGGACTAGTGCTATGACATGGTTTTCACAGACAAAGATGTGACTGGGAATTTTTACAATAATGAAGTGTGTTTTTAGAATTTGTACCATGCAATATGTTGTTCTACTTACTCAATAACAGTATTGCTGACATATTTTCTTTGGAGATTTATTGGCAAATTTTACTAAGACTGCATTAATGCTGGAAATATGGGTTTTCTCTGGTAAACCTTATCATTGCAAGGAAAGAAGGGTTGATTGGATTCAGGATCCTTAGGGAATCAATTCCTCTGCATAATCTCTGTTGAAAGAAGAGCGTTGTCTTCACTTAGGGAACTGGGTATCAAAACAGAAACTATTTTCTTTCTTTTTTTCCCTGTCTACCCTTGCCACGCGTAATTGAAAATACACTTGTGTCTTTTTCAAGCTGTTGCTTTAAGTATGGTAGTTGAATCTGAGTTAGGTCAGAAAGTGAAACAAACAGGATTTGTGTTCCCCAGGCCTCCTGAGATGGAGGGAGTGCCTCTTGGACAGTGAGCAAGGCCTTTGCCATCCTGCAGGTTCGCAGGAAGTGGGCTGTCCTGGCTCCTGCTGTTGGGTGAAGGGCCTCCATTTTCATGCCTGTGTTTCATGCACAGTGACCTGTGGAAGGCAGATCTAGGCCTCCAGTGGGACCTGGAAAGCTTTCCACTGCCAGCAAAAGAGGTGAAATTCCTCTCCAGGTTCAAGGATATGTTAGTGGATGTGAGGGTTGAACTACTATATAGCAAAGCCATGATCCTCTCTTAAGTCTAGAAACGCAGTCAGGTTTCCAGGATTTTATTCTCCCTGCACCCGTGGCTCTATTTTTGCCATCTGGATACCGTCATCAACAACCTCCATTCTCCCCCCCCCCCAATATACATAAATAAATAAATAAATAAATAAATAAATAAATATATATATTCTTCAAAATATTACAAATAGTAGTACATATGTTTCTTTTTCCCCCTTTAACCTCCCCCCGCCTCCTCTACCCCCCAGCACATTCCCTCACCTGCCCCCCTGCCAGTGTCTTATATTCATTGGTTATGCTTATATGCCTGCATACAAGTCCTTTGGTTGATCTCCTACCTGCCCCCACCCTCCCCTGCCTTCCCACTGTAGTTTGACAGTCTGTTCAATGCTTCTTTGCCTCTGTATCTATCTTTTTCCCCCATTTCTTTTCTTTAAAAAAATCTTGCATCTGCGTACTAGATATAAACATATAAAAACAAAAAATGTTTTAGTCTCAGTTTCAGTGTCCAACAGTTCTGAGTCCCAGTTTCAATGTCAAATAATTCCTTATGTGTACATGTCAGCAGTGGTATCTGGATGGTGGACAAATGGTGGCAATGCAGGTTCCACCCTTTCTGGTTTGGTCCTGGGCCGCCTGCAGCAATTCACAGCTGCTGACTGTTAGCATGGCAAGGTGTCATCAGTGTCTTCCATCTCTGGCATGTCTTTTTGGTTGGAACAGACCTGTCAGTTCCTCTTTGATGCAGGAATCCTACAACAAAGAGGCCCTGAGCATTTCTGGTGCTAGATTGAATTTAGATATAGGGCTGCTGTTGCTGGCCAAGTCTCTGTCTGTAACCTGGGTCTCTATCTGAGCTGTGCATGGGAGGCAAAGCAGCCGTGGGGGCAGGAGACCCCCCTCAGAAGGGGTGAGAGTTCAGGCCCCTGAAAAGTTAGGGGAGTGAGGGTCTATGCTCCACCTCTGTTGACCTTTAAGTTCTCTCCTGATGGCCCCTCTGCAGCTGTGCCTGTCTTAACAACCTCCACTCTTCCTACTCTCACCTCCAATCGTTACTGAGTTGCATCTATTATTTGCAGGCTATTTTTGTTTGCTAGGGTTGCCGTAGCAAAGTAGCACAGACTAGGTGGCTTAAACAACAAAACTTTATTTTTCACAATTCAGGAGGCCTGAAGGCCAAGGTCAAGGTGCTGGTAGGACTGGTTTTTTCTGAGGCCTTTATCCTTGGCTTGTAGATGGGTGTCTTCTCCTTGTGTCTCCACCTGGCCTTCTCTCTGTGTCTGTGTCCTCATCCTCTCTTCTTATTAGGACACCAGTCACATTGGATTCTGGCCCACTTTAATCACCTCATTTTAACCTAAAGATGATCTCCAAATACAGTCACATTCTGGGGTCCAGGGGGTAGGACTTCAGACATGTGAATTTTCAGGTTTGTATATAGGGATATTCTTCTTGGACTTTAAGAAAAGGTGCACTGCAAGAGTCAGAGTCAGATTTAAACCCATCACAGCAAAGTATTACCCCTCACCCCAACGTGGCCTTTGTCCAAACGTTAAAGCACAGGCACGATGGAGAATGAAGGGAGGAGAGGAAAGAGGGGCCAAGAGTCACAGTCAGTGTGGGGAAGGGAAGGGCCAGCTGGCTAAATTGCAGTGTCTGCCAATCTCCTCCACCCCAAGATTTTATCTAGACGATGCAACATTTTATTTCTTTTGCTTTATTTAGCCACAAATGGAAACGCACATTGATATCATTTTCATTAAAAGTGCTCTCCTCCTGAATTTCTCTCATCAGTTGTAATGAATGACTTCTTCCAAGTTAGATCTGCCAAAGGATGTTAGAGGGAAAATGGGACATGCAGCTGTTCTGTGTAGCTCCAGAACAAAGTGTTTGGTCATCAGAAGACGATGAGAGCAAAGTCAGAAGCATATACAGAGTTTGTTTAATTCAAGGGAGCCTTTTTCACGGACCTTTAAAAAGCATCAGTTAGGGTCAGCCAAGGCAAAGTTGAGAAATAGGCCAGGTTGTATTTATGCTTCCATTGCTCGTAGTAGTTCTATAGTTGCAAAGTGTCCTCTGATTCTCAAAGTGGGGCTCCTTCACTCCTTAGTGGTATGTGATATGATGCTCAGGGCAAAGGTGACCGGCCCTCTGTGGTTTAAGATAATTGGGGAAACCAAGTAATTAAACTATTAATCAATTTAACATTTTTATATTAAACAAATGAATGCATTACAGAGAGGAATGCAAAATGTATTTACTTTTAAAGCTAAAAAGTGAACCTTTAAAGAAATTTAGGGTTTTGGTGGTCAATGCCCACTTTTTATTTATACCAAGAGTTAAAGTTCAGTGTCATTTACTCTTTAGAGTGGTCAATGGGTGGTAGGAACATTTTAGAAATACTTCAACTAACTCCCTTTGAGATACCAGGTATCTCAGCCTTAGGCTACTTTCCAAAGTAACAATCAGACTATTTGATAAACACGTCTGTATAAATGTGATAATAAATGTGTCCTTTCTATTCATCACCATCTTTACTCCTTCAGATAAACTATGTGTATTTTAATTATGGCCATTTAGCACTGATGTCTATGTCTCTCATTTCATGTATTCACTCAATATATATTTATTGGGTGCTTACAGTGTTCAGGCACTATTCTAGGCATCTAAATACATGAGTTAAAAATAAATAAAACCATAGCCCTAGCTGAGCCTACATGCTGGTTAGGGAACAATAATCAGAATAAGTACAGTACATAATGTGTTTGTAGATTGTGAGTATTTTGTGGGAAAACTGAACAGGTTAAGAGTGGAGTGGGGGCACTGGTTTGCAATTTCAAATAGGCAGGCCAGGGAAGGACTCACCAAGAAGATGGCATTGAAGGAAATAAGGGATTGAGACACAGATTTCTGGGGATAGAGGGGAAGAGTGTGGAAGCAGCCTGTGTAAAATCTCTAAGGTGGAGTATGCCTGGCTCATTTGAAAAATATCCAGGAGGCCAGTGGAATGGAGTGAGTGAGCAGTGAGAGGCAGAGCAGTTGGTGATGTGTTCATGTAGGGCTACTGTAAGGTTTTTGTCTTTTGCTTTGAGCTGAGAAGCCATTGGGAGCATTCTGGTTGTGGTGTTGACAGCAAGCAGACTGTAGGGGGACCTGGCAGAAACAGGGAGATCACTTAGGAGGCTATTACCACAATGTAGACAAGACGGTGGTGGCTTGGGCCAGTAAGTTGGCAGTGGAAGTGGTGAGATGTGATTGGAATTCTGGAGGCATTTTAAAGGTAGCATGAAGAGAGTTTATTGATGGATTGGGTGTAAGGGATATAAAAAAAAGAGGACTCAGGGAAGGCTCCACAGTTATTTCTTGAGCAAGAATGGAGTTGCCATCAGCCAAGAAGGGAACCACATTGGGTAGAACAGGTTTTGGGGAGACTAGGGCCTTAATTTTGGGCATATTAAGTTGGAGATGTTTGTTAGATATTACAGAATAAGCGCTTGGATATATGTTTCTGGAGTGTGGCAGAGCCGCCTGGACTGGAGATATGTTTCAGAGTTTGTTAGCATAGATGGTGTTTAAAGCTGTGATTAGATGCGATCCCAAGAGAAGATGAAAGACCCAAGGACTGAGGCTTTGGCACTACAATCAAAAGAGGTCTAGGAGAAGGAAGACTGAGAAGGAGTAGTCAGTGATGACCTGGAGTTTGTAGTGTTCTGGAATCCATGTAGAAAAAGTGGCTGGTGTCAAATTTTGCTGGTTGGTCAAATGAAATAAAGAGTGAGATTTGCCCATTGGGTTTGGCAGCTTGGAGGTTATTGGAGGTTGTGGTGTTAGAGGAGCAAAAGCCAGGTGGGGCAGATTCGCAAGAGGAAAGCAGGAGAGATATTGGAGACAGTGGATATAAAGAGCTCCTCAAAGGTCATTTGTCATAAAGGTGATAGAGAAAGGGAGAATTAGCTGGAGTGAGAAGAGGGTTTAGGAGAGGGATTTTTAAAGGTTGGAGAAATAATAGAGTGGTTAGATGATAATGGGAATGGTCCAATAGCAAAGGGAAATTTGCTAATGTGGAGGGGGGAGACACCCTTACTGTGATGTAATTGAAAAGCACACAAGGATGGGATCTAGTGCACAAGTCTGCATTAGACAGGTGCACGAGCAATTTTAACCACAGGAGCTAATGCAGGGTGTGTGGTAGTTACACACATGTTGGTGGTAGACAGATGTGGTGGTGGGAGGTTGCAGAGATGTAACAATTGCATCAGTTCTCAGTGTTACAGGATGCAAGATCATGGAGTGAGAGTGAGGATGGGTAAGCAGGTGATGGAGACGTAAAGAGGAGGAAAAGATGTGAAGTAATCGTCAGGAACATAGCTGAGTGTGAGCACTTGGAAGTATAGTATCCTTGCAGGCAACATCAAGGGATCCCTTGAGGCTTGTGATCCCAGTCTAACATGAGACTGGTGTGCATGATTGTGTTTTTCTCTAGCAGTGTTCTGCCACATGGGCAGAAGCATGTAGAAGGCAAAGAGTTAGAGTTAACCAGGAGTTTTCTAGAACAGAATATGAAGTGAGAGAGGGGCCTGGGGATGGGAGGTCTAGGTGAATAAGTGATATAATGATTGGCTTCTACATCTAAGCTGGGATATGTAGAAAGAAAGGACAGGAGGGGATGAGGGATGGTGAAAAGATGATGGGATCAATGGGTTGTAAATATTGGTGGGATCAAAGGATTGTTGGAGATGGGTCACTGGAGGGTATAAAAGCTGGAAACTTAGGAGGTGATGGACAGAGTGTGACACTTCATGTTGTGGTTATGTGGGACTTGTAATTATTGCCAATGATGGGACTTTTGAATTCTAACCTGATCTCAGTTTTCAAAGACCTGGGTTCCTTTCCTTTAGTACATTTATTTTGGTTAGCAATTATGCATTTTTTGAGTGATTGCTTCCTTTGCTTGATTGTAAGCATCAAAAGGGCAGGGACTGTATGTAGTATGTATGTGTTTTCTTACCATTTTATTCCCCTGCATCTAGGACAATGCCTGGCCCATGGTAGGAGCTTCATAAATGATTGCTGAATGAAACATAAGACCCGTGCTGATAGTAGTAATGTGACCTGAAATGGGGAAACACTGTTGTGATGATGCCAACACAAGAATAAAAAATCAACTCTTATGCAAAAATCAAACAGGATTTGACATAATTTTTGACCTGTTAATTAAAAGAAAAATTAAACTCCTATGCCATTTTTGAAAGCTAACTTATAGGAAAAATAAAGCACATGGCAGGAAAGATCATATTTGGGTTTCAGGAGCTCAGTTTTTACAACAACTTAAAAAATTTAAATAACATTTAAAAATTTTGTGCATAGTTATTTATTTATTCATTCAACAATTGTATGAATATTCATTATGTATGAAACACTGTATAGCTGTGGGTTTCAATGGAAAAAGGCTAGGGCTTACAGAATTAAATGATTGAAGAAATAACTTAAAAAATAAGTAGTTGAAGTTCAATAATACAATTTGGAATATATAATTTCATCAAAACTTGGGGAGAACAAATAAATAGTCATTTCAGTTGTGTTACTTCTATCTTGCGGCATCAGACTTCATGTGTAGAGGCAGCATTTTGAGGGCCAGTAAACTCACTTTCAAGGTTAATACACAAAATTTAGGATATGAAGCAGAGAAACAGTCATTGCTAAGACATGAATGTTATTCATGCTTCCCCTTCTTCCATACATTTCTTCCTTTCACATTAGAAAAATTCCTGGTACATAAGTAGGAACGGGATAAATATGGACTGATTGACTGAATAAATAATTTACCTAATTTCCAGAGAATAATAAATTTCTTGATTGGTATTGTTATGAACTGAAGATATATCCTGTTCCATTTCTCCCTCCCTCAGATTTCTATATTGAAGCTTGAACCTACACTGTGGAGTGAGGAGATAATTTAAGGTTGAATGAGGTCATTTGGATGGGTCCTTGATCCAAAAGGATTAGTGACCATATTAAGACAAGACAGCAGAGAGCTCACCTGTTCTCTGTCCATGCGCACACACTGTAGAAAGGCCATGTGGAAAGGTATTGGGAAGGTGAGAGCTCTCACCAGAAACCAAACCCTCCTGGAACCTTGATCTTGGACTTCCCACCCTCCAGAACTATGATAAAACAAATCTTTCTTTTGGCCACCCAATCTGTGGTATTTTGCTACAGTTGACAAAGATAGGCATGTGAAACTTTGGCCTACAATTTAAAGAATGTGGCATCTGCTAACCTCTATCTAATATGTTAATTTTTCATTTACGTTATACAGGATTGGTTAAAAATGGTATCTTTTCTGCTAATTCTTTGGTCTGGGGAATGAATCTTAAATATGGCCTGTTGCCATAGCTGTGGAGAAGCCAGCTTGCATGGAATCAGAGAAGACAAATGTTAAAAGGTTGAGATGATTTGTTGATGTTAATTCTAGATTCAAAAACTAGAGAGAAGGAGGTAGGATCATACTGAAAGACTTTCAACCCATTTCCTCAGATAGAATACTTTATAACAATCCTGGGAGGGAAAAGAGCAGGACAAATGAATGCTGTCATGAATTGTGTTTCTTTCTACATTTCTATCACTAGAAACAGATGCCCACATCAATAGTTTAATTCTGATTATACCCTTCAATAAACTCAAGTGTGTGTACTAATTTGTAGAAGTAGGTGAAGCTAACAATTTGGCATTTCATGACAAAGCCACAAACATTAATCTACAGATTAGAAGTATTAAGGATGCACAATTGACAAAATCAATAATTATTTTTTCCTGCTATTTGCTGCTATTTGATTTTTAGTTTTTACCCAGATGTATATAAACCTAGTAGCAGGTAGTCAGGATGCATGAATTTACACAGGAGAATTTCATGGGCTTTTGGGCTAATTCTGCTACTTGAAATATTTATTCATTTCAAAGCAGTTCATTTCCAGAAATCACCTAACTCTGCTTAGTTAATAGATTCAAAATAAAAAAATCTAATAGTTGCAGGCCAAAGAATCAGTCATTTCTCTTCTCTTTTGCCTTTTCTACACATTTACTCAGAACATCTTTCCCTCATCTCCAGCTGTGTGACTCGAGGAAATATTGGGGGGAAGGTGTGGCTAGTAACATCAAAGCTCTTTCTCTTGTTCATCAGAGAGCAGAAAATTCACCAGTATGCTCCTCTAAGTCAGCAGTCACCAACCTCTCAGACCTCATGGACCACCAGTGGTCTGTGGACCACCAGTTGGCAACCACTGCTCTAAACCATGTGTCCAGTTCTGCAAATAGCCACCCACCTACTTGGCCAGGGTGATAAATGGCATTTGCTGTGGAATAGCCAAGAAGTGTCTCATTCATCTATCTGCTCAAGCCCCTCATGTGAGGAAGAGGAGTAAAATGAGGTGAAATATTTTGTGACCTGGAAATTGATTTGCATTTTAGCCAGAGGCAGGCCATGGGCTACCAGCAAATGCTCCACCAAATATTAAGTAGATTCGCCTCAGTTGTCTAACAATTCTGAGATGGCAGAAATAGCTGGAGACCTTTTGAGAACAGCTGAAAGATGAGGGTGAGGAAGTCAAGGCCCTGTGAGGGTCAAAAACTTGTTCATGTGGCCAGGTGGTCTAGGACCAGGTAGGCCTCTAACTTCTAATTTAAAAAATTATTATTGAATTTATTGGGGTGACATTGGTTAATAAAATTATATAGGTTTTAGGTGTACAATTCTATAATACATCATCTGAATATTGTATTGTGTGTTTATCACCAAAGTCAAGTCTCCTATCATCATTTATCCCCCATTACTCTCTTCTACTCCTTCCATACTCTTTCCCCTCTGGTAATCACCACACTGTTGTCTGTGTTTTCAAGGTATTTTTTTCTTTGCTTAATCTCTTCATCTTTTTCACCCAGCCTTCAAATCCCCTTCCCCTCTGACAGCTGTATGCATCTGTTTCTATTTTGTTAGTTTATTTTGTTCATTAGATGCCACACATAAGTGAGATCATATGGTACTTGTCTTTCTCTGATGGGCTTATTTCACTTAGCATAATAATCTCCATGTCCCTCCATGCTGTCACAAAAGGTAATATATGCTTCTTTTTTATGGACAATGAGTCTTCTGTTGTGTAAATGTACCACAGCTTTTTAATCCACTCATTTACTGAGGGGCACTTGGGCTGCTTCCAAACCTTGGCTATTGTAATAACACTACTATGAGCATAGGGGTGCATATATTCTTTCAAATCAGTGTTTTGGGTTTCTTCAGATAAATTTCTAAAAGTGGAATCACTGGGTCATAGGGCAGTTCAATTTTTAAGTTTTTGAGATAACTCTATGCTGTTTTCCCCAGTGGTACACCAGTCTGCATTACCACCAGCAGTATACTAGGGCTCCCTTTTCAACACATCCTCACCAACACTTGGTTGTTGATTTATTGATTGTAGCCATTCTGACAGGTGAGAGGTGAAGTCTCTAACTTCTAAACTGGTGTGTTCAACTTCAAGAGTGGCTCTTATTTTTTAAATGCATGTGTAACAGTGGAGTTTGTTTTGTTCTCACTCAGTTGAACTGGGAAGGGGACCCTCAGAGCCCTGTGCTCTGTTCCATATGTCCCATTGTTGTCCATCTGTGCCTTGAGTTCCTGGGACTCTATATAATACAGCTTGAAAACCATTAGACTAGATGGAATGGGAGGGCTCAAGTGAGGGCATTGCCCAGCCAAGTGAGACTGCTGGGACCTTCCTTTTTTCTTTATTCTCATTCCTTTTTCTGAGGGCATCCTTTTAGATGGAATGACCAGTTGGAGCCCAGTTGTTCTCAATGTTCCCATCGGAGTGGACGGCCCATCCCTCTGAAGTCCTTCAGCACATTTATTGCACTGGGGCTCCTCTTGTTGTTTACCTTGGTGGTGAGCTGGGTCACCCCCAGTCTGAGGGTAAGCTTCTTGAGGTCAGAGACAAGGGCATACTTGTCACATCTCTTTGGCACCTATAACAGCATTGTTGAATATAATAAGGAGTCAGTGAATGTTTGAAGAATTGTGTTGAAGAGCCTGGTACTGGCACAAGAACAGCCACATAGACCAATGGAACAGAACAGGATCCCAGAAACCAAACCATGCCAATATGACCAATTAATATTTGACAAAGGAGGTAAGAGCATATAATGGAATAAAGATAGTCTCTTCACTAAATGGTGTTTGAAAAGGTACATGCAAAAAATTAAATCAGACACCAACTTACGGTATACACAAGAATAAACTCAAAATGGATAAGATACTTAAATGTAAGTCATGAAACCATAAAAATCCTAGAAGAAAACATAGAAAGTAAAATCTCAGACATCTCATGTAACAGTATTTTCACTGATACATCACCTGAGGCAATGGTTGGCAAACCTCGGCTCGCAAGCCACATACAGCTCTTAGGCCCTTTGAGTGTAACTCTTCCACAAAATACCGCCTGGGTGAGTCTATTTTGAAGAAGTGCTGTTAGAAGAAGTTTAAGTTTAAAAAATTCAGCTCTCAAAAGAAATTTCAATTGTACTGTTGATATTTTGCTCTGTTGACTAATGAGTTTGCCGACCACTGACCTAGGGCAAGGGAAACAAAGGAAAAAAATTAACAAATAGGATTACATCAAACTAAAAAGCTTCTTCTTAGCAAAAGAAACATGCAAAAGAAAAGGGAGCCTTTATATGGGAGAACATATTTGTTTGTTTGTTTGTTTATTTATTATTATTTTTAAAAATTTAATAAATCTTTATTGTTCAGATTATTACAATGTTACTCATCCCCCCTCCATAGCTTCACTCCACCCAGTACCCACCCACCCTCTGCCCTTACTTCCCTCCCACTGTCCACATCCATAGGTGTATGATTTTTGTCCAGTCTCTTTCTGCACCTCCCACACGCCTTTCCCCCCAAGAATTGTCAGTCTACTCCCTTTCTATGCCCCTAATTCTATTATATTCACCACTTTATTCTCTTCATCAGATTTTTTATTCACTTGGTTTTTAGACTCACTTGTTGATAGATATGTATTTGTTGTTCATAGTTTCTTTACCTTTTTCTTCTTCTTCCTCTTCTTAAAGAATACCTTTCAACATTTCATATAATACTGGTTTGATGGTGATGAACTCCTTTAGCTTTTTCTTATCTGTGAAGCACTTTATCTCACCTTCAATTCTGAATGATAGCTTTGCTGGGTAGAGTAATCTTGGTTGTAGGTACTTGATATTCATCACTTTGAATATTTCTTGCCATTCCCATCTGGCCTGCATAGTTTCTGTTGAGAAATCAGCTGACAATCATACAGGTGCTCCCTTGTAGGTAACTAACTGTTTTACTCTTGCTACTTTTAATATTCTCTCTTTGTCTTTGCCCTTGGAATTTTAATTATGATGTAGTCCTCTTTGGATTCCTTTTATTTGGGGTTCTGGTTCTTCCTGGACTTGTAAGTCTATTTCTTCCACCAGGTGGGGGAAGTTTTCAGTCACTATTTCTTCAAATAGGTTTTATATATCTTGCTCTCTCTCTTTTTCTGGCACCCCCATAATTCGGATGTTGGTATGCTTCAGATTGTCCCAGAGGCTCCTTACACTGTCTTCAATTTTTTGGATTCTTTTTGCTTCTTGCTTTTCTGGCTGAGTGGTTTTCGCTTCTTTGTATTTCAAATCTTTGACTTGATTCTTATAGTCCTCTAGTCTGCTTTTAAGCCTCTGAATAATATTTTTTATTTTAGTCAGTGTATGCTTAATTTCTAGTTGGTCCTTTTTCATATCATTGAGGGTCTTACTAAATTTATCGGCCTTTTCTAGGAAATTCTTGAAAAACCTTATAACTGTGATTTTGAACTCTATGTCCAGTAGTTTTTTTTTTCCCTCCATTTTTTTCAATTGTGATCTGTTTCCTTATCTCCATATTTTTGCTGCTTCCCAGAGTTGGTTGAGTACCTTTGTGTGGTAGGTGTCCTCTAGGGGACAGTAACTCAGCCTTCCCAGTTACCTGAGGTGGCTACTCTTGGTGCACCCCTTTATGGGCTGCACTGTCTTGTTGTAGTTAAGCCTAGATTGTTGTTGGTATCACTGGGAGGGGTTGACCTTTAGGCCAATTGGCTGTGAGGATCAGCTGTGTCTACACTGGGAGAGCCTCTGTGCTTAGCTTGGATGGGGTGGAGTCTCATGGCTGAATAATCAGCCTTGGTTTCCCATCAGCCCCGCCCTAAGTGGTGCCTGGGTCTCCATGTCCCGTGGCAATGGCTGCACGTATTTCTGAGAGAAAGCTGCCCTCGAATTTTGCCCGCTGCCAGACGGTCCAGTTTCTCCCCAAATGAGTATGGATACCCAAAGTCTCACTTGAAACTGGAATACAATGCAGTCTGGAGGTTTTGTTTTCCTCCCGAACGAGAGAGCCAGCCACTCGCCCTCTCCATGAGCTCACACACTTCTGCAGCTCCCGAGTCTCAGTGTGAATCCTTCTGACATTCCAGTTTCACCCTGTATGAGTTTGGGTTCTCCGAGACTCACCAGGAACTGGGGTTCAGTGCAGTGGGGAGCCTTTGTCTCCCTTCTTGTTCGAGAAAACCAGCCGGGTATTCAGCCACCCATCCTTTCCACTCACGCATGTCTCTGCATCTCTGCACCTCTGTCTCTGTGTGTCCGCGACTCTGCCCTCCACACCTCCTCTGAGTCTCATTGTCCTTTTATTTTCCCTTCTAGTTGTAGAATTTTCACTCAGCCAGCTTTCTGGTTGTTCTGGATGATGTCTGTTTTGTCTTTTAGTTGTAGTTTTGAAATTGTTGTGCGAGGCAGTAGTATAGGTGTTTACCTATGCCGCCATCTTCGTTCCTCCAGGAGAACATATTTGGCAATGATATATCTGATAATGAGTTAATATCAAAAATATATAAAGAACAACTCAACACCAGGAAGACAAACAATTCCATTAAAAAATGAGCAAAGGACCATTTCTCCAAAGAGGACATACAGATGGCCAATAGACATATGAAAAAATACCCAGCATCACTAATCATCAGAGCGATACAAATAAAACTACAATAAGGTATTGCCTCTCACCTGCCAGAATGGCTGCCACCAACAAATCAGTAAATGACAAGTGCTGGCAAGGATGTGGAGAAAGAGGAAGCCTAGTACACTGCTGGTAGGAATGCAGACTGGTACAGCCACTGTGGATGTCAGTATGGAATTTCCTCAAAAAATTAAAAAAATATATCTACCAATTGACCCAGTGATTCCACTTTTAGAAATATATCCCAAGAATCCCAAAACACCACTTAGAAATAATATATGTACCACTATGTTCATAGCAGCTGTTATTTAAGAGCTGGAAAAAGCCCAAGTGCCCATCAGTAGATGAGTGGATAAGAATGCTGTGGTACATTTACACAATGGAATACTATGCAGCAGTACAAAAGAAGGATCTCTTACTCTTTGAGACAGCATGGATGGACCTGGAGATTATGATGCTAAGTGAAATAAGCCAGTTAGAAAAAGACAAATATCACATGATCTCACTTATAAGTGGAATCTAAAGAACAAAATAAATGGATGGACAAAATACTAGTAGGTCCAGAGGTATGGTGCATGGGACAGAATAACAGATCTCAGTGGAGGCTTTGGGGGAGGTTATGGGCTGAGATTAATCAAAGAAGATATATGCATACATGCATAACCCACAGACACAGACAACAGTATGGGGAAGGCCTGGCTAGGGCGGGAATTAAATGGAGGGGAGCAAAAATGGAGAAAATGGGAGACATCTGTAATACTGTAAACAATAAAATAAAATAAAATAAATGAAGGGAAACATTCTTATGAACCTCAGTAGAATTGACTGAAATTATTTATTTTTATAATTTTATTAAATTATATATAAAATAATGCTAGGTATATACTTCTATCACTTAAAGCTCTTATGTATCCATAAAACCAATAAATAAATAAATAAGTAAATAAATAAAATGACAAAACCAATAAAATTCAAGTGAACATTTATTTAATGTGATGGCTGATTTTTTTGCTAAAATGAAATTGCTATTGAGGAATGAGTGTAATATGTTGCTTCAACTCCAAGTTCAGTGTGTTCTGGGCCCTGTGATTCCATTCCGCTGCTTGTTTCTCTGTTTGAACCACTGAGAACCTTTGTTTGAACAGCTGGCCATAATTGAATGTATTGTTTACCTCTGCTGCCTGCCTCTCTTCTTTTCTCATTAGCCAGAGACAATGGGAGTGGTAGCATTGTGCCAACATAGCCCTGGCACAAAACAAAAGTGGGTGCTAACCTTTGTGTGGCAGAGGGTGGGAGGATAGGTGCTGGGAGGACTGGAAGATGGAGGGGGAGTAGGAAGAGGATTGAGGGGAGAACCTACAGCATCTCACAAGATCAAGAGGAATGCTGAGATCAAAGATTCAGTTCAGCTAGGGCAGTGGTTGGCAAACCATAGCTTGCAAGCCACATGCGGCTCTTTGGCCTCTTGAGTGTGGCTCTTCCACAAAATACCATGGCCTGGATGAGTCTATATTGAAGCAGTGGCGTTAGAAGAAGTTTAAGTTTAAAAAATTTGGCTCTCAAAAGGAATTTCAATCGTTGTGCTGTTGATATTTGGCTCTGTTGACTAATGAGATTGCCGACCACTGGTCTAGGGAGTTGAAGTCAATATCTTCAGCTATTACATTCCAGTGAAGTGGGGATTCAGAGATATTTTTCTGGATCAAGAGACCCCTCCAGAGCCTCCATGGCTGGAGCAGGATATTTGTGAAATATTACATTATTTACTATTTCCTGCACAGTTTTGTGAAACTATTGTATTGCAAGAAGTGCCTCAATGAAGTCTGACCTCCGCCTTCACTCTTCCAATCAGGGCCCATAGGTAAGGTGCCTGGGTTTTCATATCAGCTTCTCCGTTTCCTGTGTGACAGTTGTTTCATCTGTACAAGGAGGATAATCCTAATGCCTGCTGGCCAGGGTAAATTAGCGATCGTACGTAAAGTGTTTGGAACACGCAGCATATGTAGGTGCTTTGAGACAGTGGATGTTGGTGATGATGACAATGTTAATTAATTCAGTGACATTTGACCCCTGAGGACGCTCTGGTCCTGTCGTTTGGAGTTACTCGTGAGTTCTGCATGAGGAACGAAAGGCTAACAATTTTGCAGATTCTTGGCTAAAGAGGCAGTGCCAGGAAATAAAAATACATCCATGATCCCGAACCCTCATTATTTCTGACCTTGTTAATTTGTGTATTTGGACTTGGTGCTCAGATGGAGTTTGCCTTTGCAGAGAAGAAAGGGTGATGAAGGAATGGTGTGAAGATCAGACCAGTGTAAACCAAACTAAATGGGCCTAGTCTAAGGCGCTTCAGAAAAACCTTACTTTCTAACAGGTTTATTTTGAGTTAAAAACTAGAGGTGCTAATTATGTGTCAGTCCTATCTGTTTATTAGAGCAGGTCCCCAAGGGCAGTTACCTGGCACAGTCGGCTGTGGAGACATTTTGCTGAGTCACACAGGCCTGTGTTGGTTTGAGTTTCCCCAGAAGTACACCCTGAGACAAGGATGTGAGGCAGCACCTGGGCAGGATGGACAAGGAGGAAGCTGGCCCAGGGTGAGTTGTTGGGCATGTTACTGCTGGGGGAAGCTGGGGCTCAGTCCCACCACAGAGCTCCGGGAGACGGAGTAGAAAACACTTCCAGGTTCTCAGGTTAATGTGTGCGGTGCTGGGCTCTTTATCCACTCATTCTCCTTTGGGGGTGGGGCATGAACTGCCCGGTTCTGGCATTACCCGTGTTCCCTGTGTGGTCCCAGAGGGCTCTGATGGCCAGAGAGTCTGCAGGTATCGGCAGGTGGAAGTCTAGGATGGGCCTGAGGGGCTTAGGAGCTCTGAGGACACAGACTGGGCACTGAGGTTGGCTGAGCCCTTTCCATGCTCTGTGCTCTATGTGACACCGCATTCTTATTAACAAGATTTGCTGTGTTTTGCAGATATCCTTGCTAAGTATCCTCAGTGGGGAATTCCTGTTTGGTTCAACCTCAGAAATTGGAGGGGTGGGGTGAGATGGGGGAGGGGCTGGTGAAGATAGCCAGAGACCTGCAGGTTGAGAGGTAGCAGACTGTGACTGGGCCTCGGATTGGCTCTGCCCTCCTCAGGTGAATGGCCAGTGAATCAGGATGAAGCTTCTCTTTCTCTCCTGGCGAATAGAGCCTGGAACTGGGCAGGGCTCTGCCATTGCCATGGCATTGAAAGGGTAAGTGGGCATAGTCTGCTTTTGCTCCACAGTCCAGTTGTAATGGTACAGTGGTCAGACTTTAGACGCGTGGGAAGGTGAGGTGGGGTGGAGATGGATCTGATAACTGTAGCTTGGAAGGGCAGTCTTTCTACGTATTTGTAGGTAAAATTTGCAGGTATTCGCTTTGAAGGCTGTGGCTTAGAACAGAGATGTGGCCATCAGCTGTGTGTAGCTGTGCCCCTGAGGGCAGGAGACCCAGGTGGAGTCTCTCCTCTGTTGTTTACCAGTCTTACGACCTTGGGTAAGTTGAAATCCTGCCTTCCATCTGCAGAAAGATGGCAATGATAATTTGCAATTTACCAGGTTGTTGTGCAGATTAGATGAGCAGATGCATCTGTTACAAAGCATCCATATCCTTGTTAGCCTTTTTTTTTTTTTTTTTTTTTAGTGGTGGGACATTTTAAATGTTTACATTAAAAAATACTTTTAATAAAATGCAACACAATATAATTATACTATTTACAGGATAATTGCAGGTTTTATAAAAAGGTTAATTCAGAGTATATTAATGAGACACAAGTTTTACAATTTAATTTCATTTTTATTAATACTTTTATTAGTACTTTTAAATAAAAATAAAACAGTGATAGTAAAATACAATTAAGTGTCCTACAGAAAAACAGACAAACACATGCACGCACAAAAAATCCAACACACAACACCAGTTCCTTGCCTTCCTTTTCCTAAGCCAGCTTTTTAGAGGCAGTCACTTCAGATGTTTTTGTTTTCTCATATGTCACCAGTAGAAGCCCGGTGCATGAAATTCGTGCACGGGGGGTGGGGGATGTCCCTTAGCCCAGCCTGCACCCTCTCCAATCTGGGACCCCTTGAGGGATGTCCAACTGCCCGTTTAGGCCCGATTCCAGTAGGATTGGGCCTAAATAGGCAGTCGGACATCTTTCTCACAATCCAGGACTGCTCACTGCCTGCCTACCTGAATGCCCTTAGCTGCTTCTGCCTGCCAGCCTGATCACCCCCTAACCACTACCCTGCCAGCCTAATTGATGTCTAACTGCTCCCCTGCCAGCCTGTTTGCCCCTAACTTCCCTCTTCTGCCGACCTGGTCACCCCTAACTGCCCTCACCTGCAGGCTTGATCACCCCCAACTGCCCTCCCTTGCAGGCATGGAACCTCCCAACTGCCCTCCCCTGCTGGCCATCTTGTGGTGGCCATCTTATGTCCACATGGGAGCAGCCCTCTTGTGTGTTGGAGTGATGGTCAATCTTTGTATTACTCTTTTACTAGATAGGATAGAGGCCTGGTGTATGGGTGGGGGCCAGCTGGTTTGCCCTGAAGAGTGTCCCAGATCAGGGTGGGGGTTCCCTTGGGGTGAGGGGCAGCCTGAGCAAGGGGTCTGTGGAGGTTTGCAGGCTGGCCACATCCCCCAGTGACCCAAGCGGAGGGCCTCATATCTGGGATTAATCCATGTCTACAACTGAAACTTTGTAGCCTGGAGCGGAGTTAAGCCTTCTGCTCTCTCCAGGGCAGCAGCCATTTCTGTTTGAAACTTTGTAACCTAGAGTGGTGGCGTAGGCGGCAATGGCAGGATGAAAGCTTGGCTTCTTCCGTTGCCAAGAAAACCCAAGCCTCTGTTCTCTCCAGCTCAGTGGCTGCTGCCATTTCTATATCTTTTATAGTTGAAACATTGTAACATTGAGTGGAGCCCTAGGCAGGCAGAAAGCTTGGTTTCCTCTGTTGCCGGGGAAACCCAAGCCTTCCTCCTGCTCTCAGTGGTGGCAGCCATCTTGTTGGGGTTATTTGCATAATCTGCTCCTGATTGGCTGGTGGGCATGGCTGGTGGGCATGACTGGTGGGTGTGGCGAAGGTAGGGTCAAATTTGCATATTACTTTTATTAGATAGGATATTTAAAAATAATATATATTGCGATTTCTTAGATAGTGTTAGATATTACATACTAACTTTCTGACATAGTTGATTGAGTTGTAGTTCTTAGGCCCCACTCTTCATTCACTTCTCTCTTAATTTTCTCCATATAACTATATCATAATTTGTGGTTAAATCCCTTGTCAGTATTTACATTATTAGGACTATGTAAATATCATTTATTTCTGAGCCAACTTGTGTGCTATGATTAGATTTCTTTTTTGTATATACTTTTATTTGCCTTAAACAATAAAATTTGTTCAGCGTTTTTTCGTATCTATTGTAAATTTCCTTGAAGATTTTAGTAGATCTCTCACATATCTACCTATCTATTTATCTATCTATATGTATTTTATTTTTAAATGTATTTTTTATGGATGTCAGAGAGTAAGGGAGAGAAAAAGAGAGATAGAAACATCTATGATGAGAGAGAATCACTGATCAGTTTCCTCCTGCACATTCCCCACTGGAGTTGGAGCCCACAACTGGGACATATGACCTGACTGGGAATCAAACTGTGACCTAGTTCATATTTGATGTTCAACCACTGAACCACGCCAGCTGGCTCTAGACATATTTTAAATTCTCATCTGAGGAATGAGAATATTTTTTCCATTGATTGTAGAAAGTGGAAGGGAAGTGGGCGAGGGAGGGGAAGAGAGAGAGAAAGAGAGAGAGAGAGAGAGAGAGAGAGAGAGAGAGAGAGAGAGAGAGAGAGAGAGAGAGAGAGATTGATGTGACAGAGACATACTTCCCACTAGGGGCAGAGATTGGACCTGAAACCACTGAGCACCTCTGGCCAGGACTCTATCAATATTTTTTTTTGAACACCTCAGCACAAAAGATTGTCCCTAAGTTTCATGTCCTCCCTCTCAGACCCTCTTCTCTCCTCCCCAAGCTGGCTCTCTTCAGGGTGATGATGCAGTGTGGTGATCTTAGGACGGAAGGGAACACTCTCCCGGTTAATTCCCTTCTCACAGATGTCACATCTCTGTTTTGTTTGTTTCCCTTAGTTTATTTCCTCTTTTGCTATAGCACATCTTATAATGGCTTCTTTAGAAAATATTTAATTTTAGTCTTTGTTTGCTTGAAAATGCTTTTATTTTCCTTCTTGGTCTATAGGTTGGCTAGGTAAAGAATTCTAAGTTGAAATTGTTTGTCTCAAATTTGAAACAATGAATCCTTTAATGGGTGATGTGTTGTCACTTAGATTGTTCCTTTGTAGGAGATATGATTGTTTTTCTCTCTGTGGATGGCAGCCTGTCCTGGGCCTGAGCCTGTCCTGGGCTCAGTGAAGGTGAATTGCTGCCTTCCTTTTAACGTCCCCTTTCAACTTGCTCTGCTCTTTTCAGTCAGGTACCCTCCTCCACCCGCTCCAAAATTATGTTGTAATCTTCCATGTATTGATGCCTTTTCTGTTCTCTTTATGGAGCTGTGACATTTCTTCCTTTCTTTTCCTTTTTAAAAAAATTTTCTCCTTCCATTGGTGGATGGACTTCATGAGGAGAGAAGAAAAAAAACAACACACTATTGTATTTATGGTATTTAATCTGTTCTGTCCAATTAGAAATCCGTTATTATTAGAAGTGAAAGAGAGCAGCATGAAAATTCCCCTGGAAAACTGGAAGCATAATATATTAAAGGTCTTTTGTTTTAATAAGTAAATAAAACTTTGTTTGGTAAGAAAAGAGAGGCAACCCTAACCAGTTTGACTCAGTGGATAAAGTGTCGGCCTGCGGACTGAGGGGTCCCAGGTTCAATTCCAGTTAAGGGCATGTACCTTGGTTGGGGGCACATCCCCAGAGGGGGGCGTGCAGGATGCAGCTGATCGATGTTTCTCTCTTATCGATGTTTCTAACTCTCTATCCCTTTCCATTCCTCTCTGTAAAAAATCAATAAAATATATTTTAAAAAAAGAAAACAAAAGAGAGGAGAACAAGGCAAAGGAAAGAAAAAGGAAGGATGAAGGAAGAGGCTTCAAGAGGAAAAATATGCCTCCGAGAGGGGCTTTTTAGGGACATATTGAGAAGGAAAAAAGGTTGAAATCCAGAAAGGTCTAATGCAGACAGGTCTAATGTAGATTAGGGGACTGGTATCGAAAATGCATTTATTAATGGGCCTTTATTGTAGCATCTTTTCAAAGTGCCATTACCTATCCGAATTGTATGCTTATTGGTCTCAGAGGGTCCTAAGAACACAGGGTTATAAAACAAAGGATATTGATTATGCAAAACAAATGCCATCTTGTCATAAGGAAGGTGCCTCACCTCCATCAGGGGCACCCAGCCAGCACCCTGGGAGAGGAAATGCGGGGCCCAGCAGGAACACAGTGCGTGGAGACCATGGACCCAGCTTTAACTGCGATTGCGCGGATGTAATAGATCATGGTGGTAGGGGAGAAAATTATGGATAAGGGCTTTTTCCTTTTTCATCTTGTCCATTATTTTTCTTCTTTCTTTACCACTTTTCTTCTTTGTGAATCTGAAGGCGCTGAGTGAAAGATAGCCATAATAGCTTATTTTTGTAGCTATAAAGATAGCCATTATAGTTTGTTTGTTTCCATAGCCAAATACGGTCTTTCTTGCCCATTTGTTGATGGATCAAGGACACTCGTCAGAATAAGAAAAAGAAATCTAAACTCTGGACCTTCCAGTTTGGGTCAGCCACGAGCCTCTGAATTTCTACCCACTTCCAGGGTCTGCTTTATGCCCAACATTCTGATGATGCCCCTGATTTTTCACCTTTAATTTTTCTATTATCATCCCTTTGTTTCTAGGTTCTTCTGAGTGAATTGAGTGTTGCCACAACTTCTGAGCCTGTCTTTTCTGTCTCCTGATGCTCTCTCAGAAATACACAAAACGAGAAATTATGCCAACTTGTAGGAAGAGAGATTTTTGGAATTAGATAAATCAGGAAGAGTAAAACTAAGCTTTGCTGGGTGTTCAGGTGTTTCATGGGTGGCCAGGTGGCCAGGAGGCTGTTGCCATCCCTGTCTTATGACTAGCGCTGAGCCAGTGCTGTCAGTTTTTGTGAAGATCCTTTTAGCAGCAGATGAAAGAAATGGCAGGGGCAGGTGTAGTTCCTCCTCCTCTCGGCCCCTCACATCATTCCCTTGTGCTCCTCAGGAGCCCAAGGAAGAAGCATCATGCAGAGGAGAGGATGGCTGTTTGTGGGGCCCACCTGCCTTGGACCCAGGACCTGGGTCTGATCCCCTGGTCCACACTGGAGGCTGCTGAGAACTCGGGCTGACTCTGACCCTGTGGGCCTCAAACTCCTCGGTTGTAGATGGAGGGAACTAGAGATCTTTTACTTCTTTGATCTAGAACATTCTGTGATATCGGCAATTGGTGTGTATGTTAGAGTTATGTACTGGCTGCTTTTGTTTTCTTAGAGTGGCATTAAACATTTCGTTTTTAAAGTTCCAAAGGAATGAACCTCTGTCCCAGTGAGCCTGGTTTTGCATATCTGGAATGAATATCAACTAGCATAAAGCAATGACCGTCTCTTTTTCTCCCCTTGACCCCTTTTTAATATTGACAAGCATTGTCCCCTAGACTGTGGGCTCCATGAGGGCAAATTCTGTTCATTCTATTTTAGAAATCCCTCAGGGCGCCTGCCTGTCCACATCACTAGAAGGGAAAGTTGATTCCATTTTATTCGTTCTTTTCCCCAGCTCCTAGCACAGTGCGGGGAACATAATAAATATTTGTTGTACTGAGCCTACTGCACGATATTCTAAGTACTGTGAATGTTTGAAATTGCAACATAAGCAAGGCAGGGATATGTGTATTGTATTTTATTTTTTCCTAGAAAAAAAATATACCATCTTAAAAAAAACATCTTTCAAAGAGGAGTACAAAGCTCTTCTTTCTCATTACTCATCATTTTCTTTCTCCCTAGAATTTCAAGTCCTATTATCTCCCCAAACAGAGCCAGAAGAGAAAAACAGAAAATGAAGGCTTTCAGAATCACCTGTCTACAGTCTCCCTCCTTCTTTTTCTCTTTTGTCCTTTTTGTGCTTTGGCTTGCTGGAAGTTAACCAAGGATAAAACAATATCTGATGCCCCCTACCAGGATGTTAATTAGTTGTTTCTTGTCAAAGGAATTTAAAAATGCGTCTGGAGCATGGTTCTGAAGAGAACTGCGCTCCTGTCTCAACTTCAGTTGTTATGCGACACTCTCAGGTGTCTCCACTTAGCTCAAAAGGCATTAAGATGTTTCAAAAAGTTCTCAAAGCAAAACAAATTTTTAGTTTGCTTAGTTTAAAACATAGATACCATACATCACTTCAGGAGGCAGAAGGGCTCTTATAAAACCTGGCAAACAGCTAAAATAAAAAAAAAACTTGGCTTCCTAACTGTTAGGAGGAAGTGAAGTCCAGGGACCCACATACCATCTGAAACCCGCTGGGAGATGAAGTTGTTGTTTTCATTACAGTGGCATTTGCAGCTCTCCAGGCAAAGACTCTTGGCATCGGAAGCTCAGGGAGATAATAAGAATGAACCAAAGACAAAGTTGTACTCACCTATTAAGCACATCTCTAGGACTTCTCCTGGACACCCAATAACCTTGACGATGTTACTGAGTGTCTAAGGTGGAGGCCACCATGAGAGGTGTAGAGAGCCCCTTTCCCTAAAGGGCTTTGGGCTGATCGGAATAGGAAGGGAGTAAGACATGCATTAGGAGATGATTTGTGAAAGATCAATCAGGTCATTAGAGAAGAGAGAGACCATCCTGGACTGAAGTGGAGACAGTACATCATGGGGTATGGGGGTCTGATAGGACACCTGGTTTGCAGGTGATTGGACAGGACTGGGAAGAGTGTTCTAAGCAGAGGAATGGCATGAGCCAAAGCTTTACAATAAGTAGTTTATTAGCACACTGGATAGATAATGGGTGGGATGGAGGTGCATGTAGGAGATGAGGAGAAATTCTGGGCAGGGATTGATGTGTGAGAAGCCTTTGAGATACGCTCTTTGAATGTGGAATGTCATTCTCTGAATATAATCCTCCCCGCAAATCACCCCCACTACACACACACACACCTGTCACCTGATATGTGTATGAAACCTGTTGGGAAAACACTGCTTTAGCAATGGGCAGTCAGTGATGCTTTTGATCAGAGGAGTGACATGCCCTGGAAGACAATTACATGAGAAATTATCTTTTAATTTAATTTAAAATTTTATGTCTTACTAGAGGCCCAGTGCACAAAATTCATGCACAGGGGTGGGGTGGGCTCCCCTCAGCCCAGCCTGCACTTTCTCCAATCTGAGACCCCTCAGGGGATGTCTGACTGATGCCCAGGGATTAGGTCTAAACAAGCAGTTGGACATCCCTCTCACAATCCAGGACCACTGGCTCCTAATTGCTCACCTGCCTGCCTGCCTGATTGTCTCTAACTGCCCCCCTTTGCCAGCCTGATCACCCCTAACTGCCTCTGCCTGCCAACCTGCTCACCCCCAACTGCTCACCCCGCCAGCCTGGTTGTCCCCAGCTGCTCTCCCCACTGGCTTGGTTGCTCCAAACTTCCCCCCACCCCCCACGCAGCCTGCTGTTCAGTCATTTGGTCGTCTCTCACTAATCCCCCTGCCAGTCTTGTTGCCCCACGCAGCCTGTTGTTCCGTCATTGCTGTGATGAAATCCTGGACAATTTGCATATTCCTCTATTATTAGTATAGATTTGCAAGTGCAAGCATTTGATGGACATTGGTCAAACTAAGCTGGATTGGTGGTTGTGTTTAATTTATGTAATCAGGTGATCTTGGTCTAGAATAACCTGGGGGATTTGAGGTTGAAGCCAGCTATCATTCCTGGTGGCTGAGGCCTGAGAAGGAGGCCTGAGAACTATCCCTACAAAGTGTGTGATGGGCTAGTTCACATATTTGATGACTAAGATGTGGGAAGTATGATGGCGTTAGGAGCAGGTTGATTTGTGTCAGATGCTGCTCTGACACTTCCAGTCTGGTGAGGCTGTTGGACTACCAGTGACTGCCAGTGACTTCCAATCCGGTAATGATGTTGGACAACAGTGACTACCAGGGGAAGCCTTGTAAGCATGACCGTCACCTGCCCCAGCTTCTACTCCTTGGACACAGTGGCCATGAAATCAGCACAGAGGAGTGTCTCCAACACTTCAGGTACTTGTGCCCTCTCTCCTGCAGGGAGTTGAGTCATTTTTCTTTTTACCCCAGATTTAACTTAGAAAGGCTCTTTGCTGTTTTTAAAAAAGACTACTTGGTGAACTTTGACTCTCCTATGCACTATTTTGTACACATCAATTGTGGGATGAATCGAGACCCATTCAAACATATGTCCAAGTTCTAATCCCTGGAACTTACGAAGGTACTTTATTTGTAAAAAGAGTCTCTGCAGATATAATGAAAAACTTCATGAGGCGATCATCCTGGGTTAGGGTATGCCCCAAATCTAATGACAGTAAAGGAGAGGATGTGGTAAAGGAGAGGATGCAGAGACACACAGACACACAGAGGGAAAGGCCATGTGAAGACGGAGGGTGAGATGGGAATGTTGGAATGCCAAGGATTGCTGGAAAAACACAAGAAGCTGGGAGAGAAGCATGCAGCAGACCCTCCGAACCCTGTCGTCACCTCAGTTTTGGACTTCTGGCTTCCATAACTATGAAAGTTTGTTTTAAGCCACCCAGTTTGTGGTAATTTGTGAAGGGAGCCTGAGGGAACGCCTACAACATCAAAAGATAGAGCCTTTATAGTCCAAGCCTTTTTAGCCTTCCTGGGTAGTTGTCTTTCTCTCTTTTCCTTTACTGTGAGGTTTTTCTTGCCTGAAGAGATAGAATGTAATGTCTTAGACATTATGCCTTTTGCAGTGTATTTCCTCTCAGGGTCTATTAGCCCTGGGAGCTGAGTGGGTTCAAGGTGAACCACAAGATATGGGAGGACCCTGGTTCCTTTCTCTCAAAGGCGTGTCATTCCAGTTCACCAGCTCTAAGGTGACCATATGATTTATTGTTCAAACTGGCACACTTTCTGGACTTAAAGAGGGCTCTATTGATATTTATAATAAGTGTAATTGGGACTGTCCCAGGCAAACCAGGAATTTAGTCACCCTTCCTTTTGGTTGGATCATGATCCCAAGTACTAGTCTCTGAGCCTCCATTCTGGCCTTGTCAATGTTAAAATCAGGAATAATTACTTGCTTGGCTTTAGCAGGAGTAAGAACTACAACATCACGAATCACTGGTCTTCCTGGTCCCTTTTCTCTTGCTCTCTTGTTCTCTCGAGATGTGGATTTATTTTTAGCTCTGTGGCAATCATATTTATTTGCTCTTCAGACCTCTTTAGTAAGGCGAAACAGCCCCTAGACACCCTACTTGTTCCCATTTTTGTCACTCAGGGTTGTTAAAATGCTTCTCTACAGTGAGCAAGATGATCAGGGCTATTTTGGACGTACCATCAATTAACTTGGATCCTTTAAAAGTAAAACTTGAAATGTGTTAAATTATTAATTCATACCAGAGGCAGGAGCAAAGAGCTTTTCATGTTTCATACATTAATATTGCATGGGGCTCCCTCTTGAACCACCCTGAGGGCAGAATCCTGGGGCCCACCATGAGGGTGGTGGGCAGTTGCTCAAGTTGTTTCATGATTCCTACCCCACTGCCACCGCCGAGAGAACAAAGGGTCGCCTGTTGGATGTTCCTCTGCAGGTCGGAAGCTGGGCCGCGTTCACGGAAATTTGCCTCTTTTCTTCTGCCGTTGTCACAAATGAGAAGCCTTCCAGAAAGAGATTTGTCATCACTACCAATGACCTAGAAATGTCAATTGAGGTTAAACACCATGACCTGAGACGGATTACCCATGTTGCTCCTCAGGAGAAATGGATGACCATGTGTGATGTTTCAGTTCCTGGATTCGAATTAGGGTCTAAGGTTTCTCGGTGGAAGTTACTGAATGCCCACAGGACCCTCTGGCCATATTTAAAGAAGCTGCTACCAGCTGCCCTGGGGTAGTAGGTTACATGGCTGGCTGCTCATTTCAGGGATGCCCTTAAGGATGGGGATTGTGTTGTCATGTTCATTCATGTGTTCTGGGCACCTAGCCTGGTGCCCGGCAGCTGGGAGACGCTCAGGAAATGTGCATCGAATGAATGAACGAACTACTTATGATAGATGAGGTTCAGCATTTCCACTCACTGCGAGGTAGTACATATGAAATATACTCGTATTTCAAAATATGCTTCTTTATTTAACTTAATTTCACTTACAATCTTAAATTTTTTTAATGAGTTGCAAGTTACATATAGTAAATGCTTAGATCTCTAGTGAACAGCCCAGTTAATTTTTACATGTGTATATACCCATGTCGCCACCAGTCAGATCAAGGTAAAGAACATTTCTAACATGCCAGGAGACACTCTTGTGCCCCTTCCTGTCAACAATTCCTGCCCAAATGAACCGCTGTTGGGACTTCGGTTATCATAGGTTGGTTTTGCCTGTTGTTGAACTTCATATAAATGAAGTTATATAGTACGTGGTCTTTTGTGTTTGGCTTCTGTCACTTAGTATTATGTCTGTGAGATTCACCCAAGTCATTAATTGCCATTAGCAGAAGTTTGTTGTTTTATTGCAGGGAAGTATTCCATTGTACAAATATCCCACAATTTATTTATCCATCCCACTGTTTGGGTAGTTTCCAGTTTGGGCTATTTTGAATGAGACTGTTATGAATATTTTTGTACTTGTTTTTAATGGCATATATATTATCAAAGATCATGTTTTACTTATAAGATGAACGGGAGAAGAGGGACATAATAATAATTATAATAATGACAACCGACACTTATTGAAAGGTTACTGGATGCCAGGAATTATAGTGAGCAATTAAGCAAATGCTCCACAGCCACAAGCCATGGACACTTTTTTCTGCTACATCATTTTGTCTCCCAACTTTGTATCTTAATTAGAAAACAACTTAAAAGCAAGACAACCTTGTAAGTACAAATTGAGTATGTGATCAGTCAGCAACTGAAATGATATCATTAACATTTTCATTTATTTTATAACTGCCATCCCATCCTTCACTTGAATGGGAGCTAATCAGAATTGAGGCCGAGTATTCAACACCCATTTTAGTGCCTGGCCTGGTTAGACTTTCAATAAATACTTACAAGGGAACTATTTTTTTAAAGGTTATTTGTGAGCAAGTTGTTTTTGAATCTCAGAGCCATTTTGCCACAAAATTGTCTTAAACCAGTCTCACCCAACCTGTTATTACCCATGATAACCACCAAGACCTCATACACCCTTAGCATTTGAACAGAGCAGCCCTCCTACCTAAGGTGCTTGCTGAGGTTTTTGTGCCCTTTACTGTTGACCTGATGTTAAAGCAACCGAAAAGTGAAAAACAAACAAACAATTGGGTCTTAATTAACATACAATATAATACCCAGATCCTAAGTGTTTTGTTTGATGTGTTGATAAATATGACCCCAAACAAGAAGCAGAGTATTTCTATCACCCCATACATTTCCTCATCAATTCTTCACCTTTCCCCAGCTGTAGGCCACCACAGATCTATTTTTCCCCCCAGTATAGATTAGTTTTTCCTGTTCTGGACTACATGATCATGATAAGCCTCTTTGATTATCAGTGTTTTGAGATTCATCCTTATTGTGTATATTTTTATTACTGAATATTCCACTGTATGAATACCTTACCATTTGTTTATTTTCTTCCTTGCTGATGGATAGTTGGGTAATTTACAGTTTGGGGCTATTTTGAATACACTGGCTATGGACGTTTTTTGTGCAAGTCTTTGTGGACATAGATTTTCATTTTTGCTTGGATAAATACATAGGAATAGGAAGATAGGATTATTTGGTGAGTGTATGTTTAAGTTTTTTTTTTTTTTAATACTCATCAAAGGATATTTTTTCCATTGATTTTCAGAGAGAGTGGAAGAGAGAGGGAAGGACAGAGAGAAATATCCATGTGAGAGAAATACATCGATTGGTTGCCTCCTGCATGCGCCTGGACTGAGGTAAGTGCTCTTGACCGGAACTGAACCCGGGACCCTTAGGTCCGCAGGATGGCGCTCCATCCACTGAGCCAAAGCATAACTTTCAAAGAAACTGTCAGTTTTTAAAAGGGACTGAACTATTTTATACTCCTACTAACAATGTATGAACCTTCCAGTTGCTCCACATCTAGACCTACATTTGCTGTTGTCATGGAGCTTCATTTTAACAAGCTCTGATTCCCCCTAACATGTATTTTTATGCAGTTCCCCTTTATATTGAATTTATTGGAGTAACACAGGTTAACAAAATTATACAGATTTCAGGTGCACAATTATACATATACATTGATCCTCTATTCAAAGATTTTGTTTTGAGTGATGAGGCTGAGGATTTTTTTTTTAGCTCTTCCTAACGTGAACCCTTATTATGCTTTTGGCATTCCCTGCTTGATAAAAGGGAACTCTTAACTCATCCTCCTCCCCTGTCTTTGATTGGCAGGTGTTAAGTTTCTGCTAAGTCTTTAGGGCCTCATACTACCATTTTCTCTTGGATTTTTGGCTTTAATTAGTTTGAACTAGGAAACAATCTCTTTAAGAATGGGGGCATTATCTGACTTGATCATCATTATGTCCCCAACTTCCAGACAGTCCTGGCACGTAATAAATATTTGTTTAATGAGTACATTTTAAAACTATGAAAGTAAACATGTTATACCTTAATCAACATTTAACAATTTATTTCTTAGGAGCTTCTGAAGGTGACAAAAGTTAATATTGATTTTTTTTTCTTTAAAACAAAGTGGAATATGGTTTGGTGGAAATGGTATGGAAATAACTGCTGAAACTAGATGGAGTTTAATGATAAAGTGGAATTCTGTGCTGGCACAGAATTTGGTTACCCTGTGGTACAAGAGAAGGGGGCCTACTAAATGTTTCCATTCTACAAAATACCTCTCTCACCAGATTGGCATAACTCCTAAAATGTATATTTTATATTAGTAAGATTTGTTTCTTGGCTTTAGGTGTTCTTTCTTTCATGAGATCTCTTTTAAAATTCAAAATTTTAAGGGAGAGCCATATGCATTCTTATAGAGAATTAATTTAACAGACTACATTGCCAGTTCCTTCACATGGTCTGGGGAAATAAGACGCAGGAAGGGAGAAGGCAGGTGGTTCATTCCAGGGCTTTGTGTCTGGAGGGTTGGGTGAGGGTAGAGGTGTGTGTGTATGTGTGTGTGTGTGTGTGTGTGTGTGTGTGTGTGTGTGTGTTGGAAGGTAATGCATCTGGGTGTGAATGTGGATTAATGCTGATCTGGAGAAGCAGAGTGCAGAAGAGAAGGTTTTAAAAAAATTACTTTTGTCAAAAATTAGTCTAACTTCTGTCAAGCTGTTAACGATAAGACTTAGGTGTAGAAAGTATTAAAGCAGTTTCCTATTTTCTCTTATTCTTAAAATCATGACTACAAAAGATGGCTTACATATTTGTTGTCAGAGATACAACAAATTATGAATGCCCAAAGTAAATTTTACCTTTTAGACATGATCTTCAATGAAATATTCTAGGTGTTAATTTTGTTCTTGTCTTTTACAATTAATCCCACAGTCAGTGTAAATCTGACGAATATCCAAAGATGAGTCTAGTTTTACCTTTTCAGTCTGCCTGATAGTTCACATCATTGCCTAAATGTGTTTGAGACCTCTGGTTTTTGTCATCAGTGTTCATTTCCCATTCACTTTTATAAAATGGATGAATATATTTAAACATTCGACGGTCGTACAAACTTTGCTCTGCTGAATAAGATGGCTGTACTGAGGACATTTCGTGCCTTCTGCACTTAGAATAAAATGCTTCTCCTTACTGTAGTCAAGGTCTTGGTGTCCTCTCTAACCTCTCAGCCTTATGCCACCCATCCTCCCCTTAGCCTTACTGTCTGTCCACTGTCCCCTCTTGTTCATGGCACTTGGGAATGCTAACACTCTCTCTTCCTCAAATGTACCAGGTTCTTTCCTGCTGAAGGGTTTCGCACATACTATTTCCTATGCTCTAAATATTCTTTCTCATTTCTTCATATGACTTTCAAGTCCAGGTTTAAAGTAACTCCACAGTGAGGCCTCCTCAGACACACCTTGCTTATTTAGAGTCCCCTCTCCATTTCTTTCTTTTTTTAAAAAAAATTAATAAATATTTATTGTTCAGATTATTACAAAGTTCTTCTTTTTTCCCCCATAGCTCCCCTCCACCCAGTACTCACTCCACCCTCTGCCCTTATCGCCCCCCTACTGTCCTCATCTATAGGTGTGTGATTTTTGTCTAGTATCTTCCTACACCTCCCACACCCCTTTTCCCCCTGAGAATTGTCAGTCCACTCCCTTTCTATGCCCCTGATTCTATTATATTCATCAGTTTATTCTGTTCATCAGATTTTTTGTTCACTTGATTTTTAGATTCACTTGTTGATAGACATGTATTTGTTGCTCATAATTTTTATCTTTACCTTTTTCTTCTTCCTCTTCTTAAAGAATACGTTTCAGCATTTCAAACAATATTGGTTTGGTGGTGATGAACTCCTTTAGCTTTTTCTTATCTGCGAAGCACTTTATCTGACCTTCAATTCGGAATGATAGCTTTGCTGAGTAGAGTAATCTTGGTTGTAGATTCTTGCTATTCATCACTTGGAAAATTTCTTGCCATTCCCTTCTGGCCTGCATAGTTTCTGTTGAGAAATCAGCTGACAATCATATGAGTGCTCTCTTGTAGGCAATTAAGTATTTTTCTCTAGCTGCTTTTAATATTTTCTCTTTGTCTTTTGTTCTTGGCATTTTAATTATGATGTGTCTTGATGTGGTCCTCTTTGGATTCCTATAGTTTGGGGTTCTGTGTGCTTCCTGGACTTTTAAGTCTATTTCTTTCACCAGGTGGGGGAAGTTTTTGGTCACTATTTCTTCAAATAGGTTTCTAGTATCTTGCTCTCTCTCTTTTCCTGGCACCCCCATAATTCAGATGTTGGTATGCTTGAGGTTGTCCCAGAGGCTTCTTACATTATCTTCAATTTTTTGGATTCTTTTGTCGTTTTGCTTTTCTGACTGAGTATTTTTTGCTTCTTTGTATCTCAAATCTTTGACTTGATTCTTATGGTCCTCTAGTCTGCTGTTAGGTCTCTGTAAAATATTTTTTATTTCAGTCAGTGTGTGCTTAATTTCTAGTTGGTCTTTTTTTCATATCCTCGAGGGTCTTGTTAAATTTATCGGCCTTTTCTAGGAAATTTTTGAAAAACCTTATAACCGTGGTTTTGAACTTTATGTCTAGTCGTTTGTTTTCCTCCATTTCTTTCTTTTGTCATCTATTTCCTTGTCTCCACATTTTGGCTGCTTCCCTGAGTTGGTTGAGTGGCTTTGTGTGGTAGGTGTCCTCTAGGGGACAGTGGCTCAGCCTCCCCAGTTACCTGAGATAGATACTCTTGGTGCACTCCTTTATGGACTGCACTGTCTTGTTGTAGTTAAGCCTAGATTGTTGTTGGTATCACTGGGAGGGGTTGACCTCCAGGCCAGTTGGCTGTGAGGATCAGCTGTGTCTACATTGGGATAGCTTCTGTGCTCAGCTTGGATGGGGTGGAGTCTCAAGACTGAACAGTCAGCCTTGGTTTCCCGTCAGCCCTGCCCGAAGAGGCCCCTGGGTCTCAGTGTCCCATGGCAATGGTTTCACATACTTCTGAAAGAAAGCTGCCCTTGAGTTTTGCCCACTGCCAGGCAGTCCAGTTTCTCCCCAAATAAGTCTGGATACCCAAAGTCTCACCCGGAACTGGAGTATAGTGCAGTCAGGAGGTTTTGTTTTCCTCTTGAATGAGAGAGCCAGTCACATGCTCAGCTGCGCGCCCTCTCCATGAGCTTGTGGGCCTCTGCAACTCCTGAGTCTCAGTGTGCTTCCTCCTGACAGTCCAGTTTCACCCTGTTTGAGTCTGGATTCTCTGAGACTTGCCTGGTACTGGAGTTCAGTGCAGTACAGACTTTGTCTCCCTCCCTGCTCGAGAAAACCAGCCATGTATTCAGTCGCCCGCCCTTTCCACTCGTGCACATCCCTGTGTCTCCGCACCTCTGCCCTCCCTACCTCCTCTAAGTCTCAGTGTCCTTTTATCTTTCCTTCTAGTTGTAGAATTCTACTCAGTCAGCTTTCTGGTCATTCTGGATGATGTCCATTTTGTCTTTTAGTTGTAATTTTGAAATTGTTGAGTGAGGTAGCAGTATAGGTGTTTACCTATGCCACCTTCTTGGTTTCTCCTATTTATTTCTTTTAATAAATTGAATTTTATTTTTTAGAATAATTTTATTTATTTATTAAATATGTTTTTATTGATTTCAGAGAGAGGAACAGAGAGGGAGAGAGAGAGAGGGAGAGGGAGGGAGAGAGAGAGAGAGAGAGAGAGAGAGAGAGAGAGAGAGAGAGGGGGAGAGAGAGAGAGAGAGAGACATTGATGAGAGAAAAACATTGATCAGCTGCATGTTGCATGGTCCCTACTGGAGAATCAGCCTGCCACCCTGGGCATGTGCCCTGACCAGGAATTGAACATTTGACCTTTAGTACATGAGACAACACTCAACAGCTGTGTTAATGAGGCACATTTGTTTCAATTAATGAATCATTACTGGTAAAGTCCATATTTTATTTAGATTTCTTTAGTTTTTACCAGATGTCCTTTTTCTGTTCCAGGGTCCCATTCATGATTCCACATTACATTTAGTTGTCATGTCTCCTTGGGCTCCCCTTGGTTATGACCGTTTTTCAGACTTTCCCTGTTTTTGATGACTTTGACAGTTTTGAGGAGTGTTAGTCAGGTATTATATAGGATGCTCTTCTATTAGAGCTTGTCTGATTTTTAGTTTCAAATTGATTAAATTGGGTAATGGGTTTGGGAGGAAAGTCACACAGGTAAAGTGCCCCTTTTGTTACATCATATTAAGGGTACATCCTATCAACATGATTTATGATTGTTGATGTTGAACTTGACCACCTGGCTGAAATAGGGTTTGTCAGATTCTGCCCCCTCCCCCCCACCGTGTTTGGAAGCAAGTCACTAGGTACTGCCCACACCTGAGGGATGGAATATTTACATAAGTTATTTTAAATTCTTCTGCATGGGAGATTTATTTCTTCTTCATTTATTAATATAGTCAATCATTAGCTCATGTCAGGGTGGACTCATGAATGTTTGTTTTATGCTTTAGGTCAGTGGTTGGCAAACCATGGCTAGTGGGCCACATGCGGCTTTTTGGCCCCTTGAGTGTGGCTCTTCCACAAAATACCACAGCCTGGGTGAGTCTGTTTTGAAGAAGTGGCATTAGAAGAAGTTTAAGTTTAAAAAATTTGGCTCTCAAAAAAAATTTCAGTCATTGTACTGTGGGTACTTGGCTCTGTTGACTAATGAGTTTGCCGACCACTGCTTTAGGTTATAATCCAATGCTGTCTTATTTATTTTATTGCTCCAGTTGTTCCAGATTTGGCTATTGGGAATTACTTCAGTTGGCTCCTGTGTCTCTGACCTTGCCCATCAATGTCAGTAGTTATTTATTTTTGAGTACCTTTTTTTCTGTCACCACAAGATTCTCCAGGATCATCTTGTGTATTTCTTGCCCCAAACCTAGAATAAGCCATTTCTCCAAGGAGCCCTGGTTTCTTGGAGAGTGGCATTTAGAAACCAAGATCTGGTTGCCAAGTGTGCTCATTGCTACTGGGGTATTTCTTATTTATTTTTATTAGAGTACTCTCATTCTTTCATTTGTAGCATACATTATGCAGTATGTTATTTATTAGTTTGCTTTCTTATTTATTGTCTGTATCCCCACCTATATTGTCTACTTCATGAGGTCAGGCACCATGTTTCACCAGCAGTGCCTAATGCATAGTTGGCCTTCAAGAAAAGTTTGTGGGAGAAAGCAATAAATGAGTAAATACTTTCAGGAAAGCGGGACTTTCATCAGAAAGCTTGAATGTTCATTCAACAGCTGTTTAAAGCCCAGATTTAAATGAGTGATAGTTTAGACTTTAGGGATTTTAATGTATAAGGTATTTAAAGGTTAGGTTGCTTGAAAGCTTCACATATGAAACTGAGGATTTCCTTTATGTATACTTACACATTCATTAATTGTTTACATTCTAATCTTCTAGTCAACTTGTTAGCTTTATGATCAGAAAAGGTATATATGAACCTAGCTGAGTAGCTAAAATCTAGCTCTGTAGGTGAGATAGCTTGATAGTGAAAACTCATTTTTATTTGCTGGTACATATTATAAAGACAAGGTTCTCCCATCACCCTCCAACCCCCCTGCCACCCTAATGGTTGTGGGAAAAGAAGTACAAATAGAGGCACAATAAATGTGCTAATTACTTTTCCTCTATCAAAAGTAACATACATAATACTTTCAACAGTAAAGATTAAAACTAACTAAATAAAAGCAAAGTCTCTCAAGGAGACAGGTCGCACACACACACAAAAAGTAACATTTTGGAACAAAGAGTCATGACATGGTAAAGCACAGAGGGCTGGAGCAGTCTGGGAGGGTCTGGGAACAGGGGCAGGTACTGGGTGGGTGGAAGTTACACAGATATTCTGGGTGCAAGGATTAGAAATGGAAGGATTTCAAGCTCTGGAAGTCAGCACAGAAGAGTGCACCCCTAGGAGAAAACCGTGTCCTTACAGTGTATAACCCAGACACACATAATGCCGGGGTCTGAGCACCCAGTGTGGGGACCTTCGGCTCTAAAGTGGACTGGTGTCCCTTCATTGTACCAGGATCAGGCAGGTTGAGACTACAGAGGCTCAGGATCTGGGTGGAGGAGGTTGGACCTGTGACCCCAGCCCTAGGTAGAAAGGAAATGCGGAGCCTGACTTGGAGGTCTTTGGTTACTGTTGGACCTTTGGTCTTGACGTAATTACTGTTCTAAAGAAATTATTCTCAGGTCGCCAGCAAAACTCACACTGGCTTGTACCTAAAGGTTGGCTCCTGTGCAACACAAATCCCTATGTTTTACCAGCCCCAGCAGATCCATGAGTCACCACTGGGCTCCGCTCCCTTGGGCCATGCTGCTGCCTGCCAAGTTTCACTTCGGCTTCTCTGAGGAGAGGGTGAATGGAGACTATTTTCCACACCCCTCTACACTCTAGTCAGGGATTCTGTCTCCCAGGAATTTTCTCCTCTGCCTCAGCCACCTCTTCCCTCCAGGGCCAGAACTGTTAGAGTTAACCCTTCCTGATTCTTGCCATGCTTAGCTTTTCTGGTTTCTGAAATCTGTGCAAGGAAGATGCTGTGGCTTCCCCTGGAAGATTTCCTGGAAATCCTAGTTTAAGAGGATAACTTCTCTCCAGTGACAGACAAATGGCCTTTGCTTATTTCCTGTCTCATGTAAAAGAAAAATCCAAAGTTGGCAGCATTGCAGGTCAACTCAGCCACCCCTGAGCCATGCATCTTGTCGGGATGCACAGTGTCTCCTTCCTTTTAAATTCAGTGCTTCTCAAATTTGAGATGTACAGAAACCTTCTGGGCCCTGCCCTGGGGAAGTCTGACTCTGTAGGTCTCAAGCAGTTTCAGGCCACCTTGATTCTAAGCCGGAGTGGAGAACCCCTATGCCTTCAGGGGCTGGGCTGCTTGTAATTGCAAGAGCTGCTGTGTGTTGAGTGGCTTGTCTTGTGTTTACAATAGCTCCTGCTCAGTTGCTGTGCCTTCTAAAATACTTTGCTGTATATATGCTTAAGAACCATAATTTGCAAGCATCCTTCTAATGTCTCTGGAAAGCATTAGGTTTAACAGAAGTGGGGAACCTTTTTTTCTTCCAAGGGCCATTTGGATATATTTATAACATTATTCACAGGCCATACAAAATTATCAATTTAAAAATTAATCGGGTACATTTGTCAAATATTTAATCATTTCATCCCTAATGCCTTGGCAGGACCAGAACAAATGATTTTGCAGGCCTTATACAGTCTATGGTCTGGACATTCCTCACCGCTGGGTTAGTGGGTTGAAGAGTAATTATTTCTTGGAGCAACAAGAGGGAGGGATTTATTTGTTGAGTGCTTACTGTATGCCAAGCATTGTACTTTGCACTTTTATCTACAGTATTTCATTTAACTCTAATAAAAGTCAACAAAGTAGATATTAATGTTTTCCTTTATGGATGAGAAAACGGATGCTCAGAGAGGTTAACAAAGTTAATTTGCTAAAGTTTCCATGGGTAGTAGATAGCAGAGCTGTGATTTCGGTCCAGGTCAGCCTGACTTGAAAGTCAATGTCTATCCCACTGTTACTGCCTTTTATTACATGCTCACTCCCCAAGTCCAGCATGTGACCTCTGAGTGGTCTGTGAGCTACTCATAGGCAGACTCATTGGGAGGTAAATAAGAACATAGACTGGAATCTGACCACTTGGATGGGAATCCAGGTCCTGCCACTTCTTAGCAATGTGACACTGTACACGTCACTTAACTTTCTTGTACCTTATTATATTATCTATACATCGAAGGTAATAACATCTACTTCAGGAGATTGCTATGGGAATTAGATGAGTAGAGCACTTATGCTTGGTATATAAGGACCACTGTTGGAGTTGCTGCCACTACTACTACTGCTATTATGGACCTTCGTACCCTTATTGCTTAGCACACATTTAGCCTATTGTTAGGATTTAGGGAATGGCAGTGAATGAATACATCCCAGTTGATCTTCCCATGGTCATTCCTCTTTTCTTCCATTAACCCTCAACCTTCCACTATCTATTTCTATCACTCCTAGCTATTCTTTTGCTCCCTAACCATGGAACTTACCTGCTTTCCCTGTGTTGGATGTTTTTGTCTTCAGGTTGTGTCTGTGTGAGAGGATTTTAAGGGTAGTTATGCGAAGGCACATGCAGTTGGATAAGCATCTGTCTTTGTCTCCTGTGTTTGTATTTCTGTGGTTGACATATCTGGAAGAGTGATTATTTGCATGGAATTGCATGTTGGGGTGTAATTTCCCACTTTTGGGGTATGTCTTTTTAAAAAATTGCTTTATTGATTAAGATATTACATATGTGTCCTTATCCTCCAATTACCCGCACCCCCTACTCATGCCCTCACCCCCCTGTTGTCTGTGTTCATTGGTTAGGCTTATATACATGCATATAAGTCCTTTGGTTGATCTGAAGGTATGTCTTGAGTAATGATGATATATACAATACTAGAGGTCTGGTGCACGAAATTGGTGCATGAGACGGGGGTGTCCCTCAGCCTGGCCTGCACCCTCTCCAATCTGGGACTGCTGGCTCCAAACAGCTCAACTGTCTTCCTGCCTGATCACCCGATAGCCCCTAATCACTCTGCCTACTTGCCTGAATGTCCCTAACCTCTCTATCTGCTTGCCTGATCGCCCTTAACTGCCTCTGCCTGCCGGCCTGATCACCCCTAACTGCCCTCCCCTGCCAGCTTGGTTGCCCCTAACTGCCCTCCCCTGCTGGCCTGATCACCCCTAACAGCCTCTGCCTTAGCCCTCATCACTGTGGCTTTGTCCAGAAGGACATCCGGATGGATGTCTGGAAGACATTTGGTCTAATTAGCTTATTACCCTTTTATTAGTATAGATATGTTTCCAAGTGTCTTATATGGAGGCAATGTTTCTACTCCTCTTGATTTAGGAGTCAGTCACATTGGGGTTTTAGAGAGGTAAACTGAGTAATGGAAAGACCCAGAAAACCATCCCTTTTCCTTAATTCCTTTTTCCTCACTCTGCTTTCTTGCTGTTTTCTAACAGAGGGGGAGCACAAAGATGGAAATACAGAAGAGGTGAGGTTGTAGTGATAGGGGTGGGAGGCAGTCAGAGAAGCTTTGTAAGCCTTATTTAGTAACTTGACTTTTATCTCAGAGGAATCTAGAAAAGAGGGATGTGGTAAGATATTTATATTTTTAAAAAAATGCAATGTGGGGGATGGATATGAGGGCTTTAAGAATGGAGGCCAGGTGATCAGTTAGAAGATTATTATGGATATCAAGGCTATGATAGAAGCAATAGAGAGGAAGAGGGCATGGTTACAAGATCAAATTAGGAGACTTAGAGATTAATTGGACACTGAGGTGAAGGAAAGGGAGTTAGTAAGTACCCTGCTTTGGAGAAAGGGTGCACAATACTGCCATCAGCTAAGACAGAGAATACAGGTGGAGAAACAGGTCAGAGCAGAGATGGAAAGGGATTGAGCTAGGATATACTGAGTTTGGGGTCTCCAGAGGACATCCAGTTAAAGATGTTTAACTGTTGAATATGTACCAGTAAATATGTAAGTCTGAATTTTAGAGGAGAAACATCTAGTTATATGTGGTTCTTGAAGCCATAGGTGAAGTTGCCCAAATAGAATATAGAGAATAGAAGAGGACTGTATTAGATTCATATTGCTGCTATAAGAAATTACCACAAGCTTAGTGGCTGAAGCACCTACATTGTATTATCTTACAGTACTGGAGGTCAGAGTGTGAAACAGGTCTTGGTTTTATGCCAAAACCAAGGTGTTGGCAGAACTGTGGTCTTTCTGGAGACTAGGGGAGACTCTGTTCCTTGCCCTTTCCAGCCTCCAGAGGCTGCCTTCATTTCTTGGCTCATGGCCATATCACCCCATCTCTGTTTTTGTCATCATACCTTCTTTCTGATTCTGACCCTCCTGGCCCCCTTTATAAATATCCATCTGATTACATTAGGCCAGGGTAATCTCCCAATTTTCAGATCTTTAACTTAATCACACCTTCAAAGTCCCCTTTGCCACAGAAGGTAATATATACACAGGTTCCAGCCACTAGGATATAGACATTCTTGGGCTGGGATGGTTGTCATTATTCCATCTGCTACAGGACCCAAGGTTTCCTGCCATTAATGGCACAAACAGAGGGAGAGGAGTGTGCAAAGGAGACAGAAGTTATAGCAGAGAGAACTAGCAGGCTATGGCCCTGAGCTTGGTGGGGCATGGGAGAAAATGGCAGAGAATAATAATAAGAGTGAATGATTACTCTGTCAAATGTTCTATGTCCTATAGGATAAAGATTGAAAAATGTCCTTTGGACTTGACAATTAAGAAGCAGTTCATTCTTTTAACAAATATTTATTGAGCATCTACTTCATGCCAGACACTACCCTAGATGTGGAAGAAAGCAGTGATGAAGGAAGGCATGGTCCCTGCTGACATCCTGCTGGTGGGGAGATAGGCAATAAATTAATGAAAAAATCAAATAATTGTAGGTACTGTTTAAGGAGTCAAATTAGGAAACTTGTGAAAGAGAATGACTGGGAAAACCTCTGAAGAGGTGATGTCTAAACCTGTATCTGAATGACAAGATGAGCGACTCATTGGTCTGGTTTGAAAACCTGGCCCAAATATTTTGAAACTCCCTCCATCCAGGATAGGATCTGTTCTTCCCTCCAAACTACTCTCCCCCCAAAATAATCATATTAGTCTTGGGATTTCCTTTGATTGATGAATGTCATGGAATGATGCTGAGCTAGTGTCAGAGCCTGGGCTCCAGAGGGCTTGGAGCTTCTGACTGCCTTCTGGGACCAGGGGGGCTGCCATATCCGGAAGCCTGGGCTCCACTGCTAATGATGAGTCTCCTGACTTGGAACCAAGTGAGACCAGCAGGACCGCCTAATTAGCCCACGGAACTGGGGAAATGAAACGTTGCTGTGTTAAGCTGCAGGGTGTTGGAGTGGTTGGTTACACAAAGGGATACACTTGGTGAAGAGCTGGTATTCACACAGGCAGGATAATGGGGAGGGAAAGAGCTCTATGCTATTCAGGGTCATGAAAATAAATCAGGATTTAATCTAGATGCATGATTACATGGAAATTCAAAAGGTCACGGAATAATACATCACTCATGAAATGGTAAAATACAGAAGGCACATTTCAGAGACCAAATGGCATTCATTAAATCATTCCTTCAACAAATATTTAAGGGTCTGCTCTTTCCAGCATGGCTGGCAAGGTGGGAAGTGAGGGCCACAGAGGTGAATGGGCGGGGCGCTGACTTCCGGGCTTTGTTGTTGAGTGTGTAGCTGCACTGTGTGCTGGGCAGGTTTGTGGAGCGAAGTCAGGCCATGGGGGTCAGAGTGGTTAATGACAGTAAGTTCCCACTAGGTCCTGAGCACTTGAGAGTCATCTTCTTTAGATATCACCATAACCCATATGGTAGGGCTTCTTCCTTCCCATTCTACAGATGAAGAAATGGGGCCTTTAAAGAGTAAGTAGCTTGGCCAGGATCACACAGCTGGAAAGAGGTGGAAAGGGGCGGATATGCCAGCAGCTGTGTCTGTCAAGTCTTCATTCTTTCTACCAGGTGGCTTAATCCCCCATTAATCCCTTACCTGACTCAAAGGTAGGTTATAGGGCCAGATTATAGGTTGGGTTTTGGGGTGTCCTGTAGGCAGATGGAGCTCCTGTCTGGGCTAGCTGTTGGCAGTGGGAGGATTGATGCTGAATAGCGAACGTCCCTGTTTGGCTATAGCTCTGAATGCTCTGTGCAAGGGGGGCTGGGATTCCAGTGGAGAGGGAGGGCCAAATGGACCCATACCATCATGATTTTAATCTGTGAAATCTTGAAAGATGCCTCCTCCCTCTCCAAATAGACTTTACCAGGGAGAACTGCCCCACCAGGACCTTCCTCATTGTGCCGGATTCATGGCACGGCCACACGGGTGAGGAGTGTTAACAAGGGAGGTAAACTCTCCAAGTCAGTGCTCTTCCCTCTCAGGTCCCTCCTGGCTGTGCTACCTGCATCCCATGGACTCCACAGCTTGGACATGGCATCCAGCTTCCACCAGCAGAGCTGGTACATGGTGTCACAGCCTTTGGACAGGGTGCTACAGTGGGGTGTGAGCTAAGATTGAAAGACAAGTTTGTAGATCATGTGATTCTTAGGGAGAGAGGAAGTCATAGCCAGGGATTGTGTCATGCTGAAAGGAATGGTGTTGTACTGAGTTGGGAAGAGCCGGTGGCAGCTACTGTACTGAGAGTGGGGCTGAGAGTGCTCAGGCAGAGAAAAGGTTCCTTGCAGGGAGGCAGAAATTAGTGGCTCAGAATGGGATACAGGCAGACAGGGCCACATCCTAGGAGACTGGGAATGACTCTTCCGGCAGCCACCCCCTGCTATGGGCTGCTGTCTGCAAGGAGGCCCATTGGTGGCTCTGGCTGGTGGCTGTGTCAGGTGCTGTCTCTGGGAGAGTAAGCCTCAGGATTCTGAAAGGTCATGTTGACTTGGCTTCTAGACTTTACAAAATGGAGGTCCACCTCCAAGACAGCTGCCTTCTTGTGGAGGCATTTTCTGGTGTCCAGGAAGCAAGACGTGGAACTTGAGGGCAGTGTGATCATATGTCATTTCTACACCATCAGATCAGGATTTGTCCTCACTGAGGTACTTAGGAGGGTTTTGAGATTTAAAAAAATTCTGAGATGGCCTTGCTCTGTGGTGGCTGCAAGCATTTCGGCCATAGGAGCAGAATATTGGTGTGGTATGGTGGGATGGGCGTAAGGGGTGGAGAGGACCTCCAATCAGAAGGCCGGTCCCTTTTTTGGACAGAGCTGGCCTTCAACTGGATAGGTGGCTAGGCAGATTCTGTTAGACCCCTCAGAGGCCAAAGCCAAACCTCAAAATATGTTCTTTTTCTTTTAAAATAATAGTCACTGTTCATTTTCTCTGTAGCAGTAGCTGACATTGAGCAGACATTAACTTTGTGCCGGGAATTGGGCTAAGTAGTCCACAGAGATGATTTTAGGTGATTCTCACGACACTAAGACCCCTTTTGTACAGATGCTGAAACAGAGGCAGGAAGACAGCAAACTTGTCTTAAGTCACCTGGCCCGTAAGTTGTGGACCCAGGAGAAACCAGGTCCTGAGCACTTACTTGTGCTGCCCCCAGTGGCAAAGAAAAAAATATGCTCAAGGTAGAAAATTTGCAAAACATACAGAAAAACAAATCATCTGTCTACTCTCTATCCATTGGAAACCACTGTTAATATTTTTTTTCTGTGCATATAAGCATGCAGTTTTCATAAAATGGAGTTATTGTAACTACTGACTTAGACAGCTTTTTTTTTTCATTTTGCATATATTTTGAACATTTTCCAATGTTATATATTTTCCAACAGCTCGATTTTTTGCTGTGAAGTATTTTATTATATAGGAATCTATAGTTTAAACAAATATCCCTATCATCGATTCTTTAGGTTAATTTTGTTGTTATAAATTATGCTATGACTAGCAACTTTCTTAATGCATCTTTGCAAATATATCAGAAGATTGCCCAAGGATAAATTCTGACAAGTGGCATTTCTGCATCAAAAAACATGTACATTTTAAAAGCTTTCAGTGTTATTGCAAAGGACACTTTATGGAAGGTTTATACTAATTTCCTTTTCTACTCTCAGAATTTGGAGTACTTCACAACTCTGCCAACACTGGATATTTCATTATTTTTAAACTTTGTATAATTTCTCAGGTGAAAATCTATATCTTTCTCTGATTACTAATATTACATATTATATATATATATACATATATATATATACACACATATATATATATTCAGCCACTTGAAGATCCATTTTATTAGAATATTTATCTTATTGATTTAGATGAGCTCTTTCTCATTTTAAGATGTGACATGAACTTTTTGACATATATGTCATAGCTGTTTTTTCCATTTTTTTATGTACATTTATATTTTATTCATAGTCATTTTGTATAAAAATGTTTTAAATTTATAGATAATCAAATCTACCAATCTTTACCTTTATTATTTTTATCTGTGGTCCTATAAAGGCTGGTATAGGTATCTCCATTAAAAAATTATTTTTACTAAAAATAACACAATCATTAATAAGCAATAGTAAAAAAAATTATTTTTACTAATTTTTAGTAATTCATTTGGCAAATATTCATCAAGTGCCCATGCTATACCTGGCTCTTTCAAGGTAGTGGGGATACATCAGCAAAATGTACAAGTCTCCCACTTCTATGGATCCTTCCCATCCATCTGAAATTTACTAAGTATGGTAAGAGGAGAGGTTCTAAGATTCTTCTATGTATGGTGAGAGGATCCAGGTTCTTTCTTGGCTGGAGCATTGTGGAACTCTTCTGGGGTGGCTCTGCCTTTTATAAGAACAAAGGGTAAAGACAAAAATTCTTTAGTTAAGGCCAGAATTTTAAGACAGGACCGGAATGGCTTTTAGCCTTAATGGAAGATATATTGCCAGGAAATCAATGTCCCTCAACTCATAATCATCATACCATAAGATCTCAGATCCCTTGCTACAGGCCAGCTCATTCCACATGGGCATAGAGGCCCTCCTTCCTGTACTGGTCGGTCCTCTCATGCAGACTTGGCCCTTATTCGGAACAGACCAGGGCTTTGCTGTAACCATTGGAGGTGCTAGTTGGCTTCTCCATTTGTGCAGTCAGTACCGCAGAGGTGGCTTGGCATGGGCAAGAAAGACCAGCTGGATCCACTCTGGGTCACGCTGCTCCCCTACGCTGATTCACAGTAGGCTCCTTTCAGAGTCCTGTAGCTGTTCCTTCACATGAGTTTCCTAGTAACTACTGGACGTGCCTTCCATGGAAAGGTGACAGGCCCAGGATCCAGAGTGGCCATTTGATAATTATAATTCTGCTTCCTTGTATATTGTAATTTTGGGTAAAACGGGTTTATCAGATACGTCTTTTTGAATTATAAAATAGATTTCTCAGACAGATAATCTTTTTTGCGGGGGAGGCATACAGATAGTTACTTGGAGGCCTGGGTCCCTTGGTCCCTAGGATGCAACTGTTGATTTTTCCAGATCAGGTTGGAAAAGGAAAGAAGGCATTGGTTTCCTTGCTATTGCCCCAACCTGGTCAGTCTGTGGAGGACTCAGGGACACAGTGTAGGTGTTCAGGGCTGAAAATAGAGGCTATCGTGGGCAGCAAGAATCAGGACACTGGTATTCTAGATAGAAGACTTAGAAGGAATTCTGAGAGCCAAGTTCTCATAGCAATAGGGACAAAGCTCATGGGCTTTTGTAGTCTTGATAGGGATCTAGGCAAGAGCTCCTGCATCCTTGGTCTTTCTGTTTTAGTGTTTTCCTCTGAGTACTTGGTTTGTGGGGAAGGGGTTTCTCAGTGTTGGGAAAGGCCATCAGGCCCTGTTAGAGGGACAAGACTCTATGCTGTGTTGGAAAACTAGCTCTCAAGAAACAAAAATAGCCTGTATGCCAGGGGAATAAATTTACCAATTTCTATGGTATAAATGTTCCCATTGATGGCTGATTTTGTGCTACCAGCAGTTTAACAACTGGCTCACAAAATTTAACCATCGGCTCTCAGGCACTGGCACAAGCTGGCCCCAGCACAGCTCTACCCTTGCAGGGGCCTTGGCATGCATGTCTGAAGGAAAGGCTTTGTCTGCTCAGGAGACCTGGGCTCAGCCTGGTGTCTGAGATACCAGGGGTCTGGAAGCCTGTTCACTCTTCGGGGGGCGGGGGGGATGTCTCAGTTTCCTCCCAATCAGCGTCATTTCCTTGTTATTTAGCTGCTTCCCACCCTCGGAGTATGTGTCCTGGCATAGTGCATTTTAGCAGATTTGGAGTGACTCACTTTCAATGGCTGCTTTAGACAGATGAGCTTACTGCATATTTCTAGCACAGTCCTGCTAACCTTGCCCATAGCACTGATCAGTCTTCCACTAACTAGCTGTGTGACCTCAGGAAGATCACTTCTTCTCCTTGGGCCTCAATACCCTTATCTGTAAAATGATGGTGTTGGAATGGATGACCTCTGAGATCTCATCCAGTCCTTGCATACCATGATTAGAAGAATCTGTGAACACCAGCAAGAATTATACTCAGTGATATTACTAATGATCAGGCTGGCTCATAATCGGTGTGAAGCAGAGAAGAGCATGCAGTCATTTGGGAAAAAATGTTATTTTTGAGTACCATACACCCTAGCAATAAAATACAAATTCAGAAAGGAAAGAAATTGGGCCACCTTTTTTAGGTACAAAAAACTGACACCTTGGAAGATGATGGGGTTAATAGAGTCAGGCCTGATACTCCCTGTGGCTCCAGCTCAAGAAGAAAGGTCCTCCTGGGAAATCAATAGGAACCCTTATAGATAGATCAACTCTAAATATGGAGGGAGTATCCAGGTTAAATCTTGCTTTCATGCTTTTCACCTGCACCTATTCTGCTTAATTACTTGGTTGGCATCTTAGATTTTCAATTTCTTGAAGCCTGCAGGGAATCCCTTGGATGAGGTAGGGTGGGGTAGTGATAAAGCAATGGATTAGCAACAGGAGACCCAATTTTTAACTGGTGTTGAGATTCTAACAGATTATTTCTTCAATCTGGGTCTCAGATGAATTCATTGAATGACAAGGGATTTGGCATAGATCAGCGATGTGCAACTAGGGAGCATTTCAGAATATTGCTGATCTGGTCTGGCCTTGGCTCCCCAGCTGCATTTGGTGTTTAGGCTAGCTCCATCTGCCTCTCATTTTTCTGGGATTAGTTGACTACCCTGAGAATATTTTTCTCTTAGCCGTGGCAAAAGTGCAAACACATAGTGCTTCTGAAGGCCTAGGCCAGTGGTCGGCGAACTCATTAGTCAACAGAGCCAAATATCAATGGTACAATGATTGAAATTTCTTTTGAGAGCCAATTAAAAAATATTTCTTTATTGATTAAGGTATTACATATGTGTCCTTATTCCCCCTTTATCCACCACCTCCCATTCCTGCCCCCACCCCGTTGTCTGTGTCGATTAGGCTTATATGCATGCATGTAAGTCCTTTGGTTGGTCTCTCCCCACTACCCACACTGTTCCCTTTAAACTAAAACTTCTTCTAACGCCACTTCTCCAAAATAGACTCGCCCAGGCCATGGTATTTTGTGGAAGAGCCACACTCAAGGGGCCAAAGAGCTGCATGTGGCTCGTGAGCCGTGGTTTGCTAACCACTGGCCTAGGCTGAGTTGAGGTCAGCCCATATTCCACTGGCCAAGGCAAGTCACACAGCCAAGCTGGACATCCTTGAGGCAGGAATGTAGGCTCCTCTTCTTTTTTAAAAAATGTATTTTTATTGATTTCAGAGAGGAAATGAGAGGGAAAGAGACAGAAACATCAATGATGAGAGAGAATCATTGATTGGCTGCCTTATGTATGCCCCCTATGGGAGATCGAGCCTGCCACCTGGGCATTTGCCCTTGACCAGAATCAAACCTGGGACCCTCCAGTCCATGCAGGTTGACACTCTACCCACTTAGCCACATCAGCTAGGGCTACACTCCTCTTCTCATGGGGACAAACTGCAAAGTCACAGGGTGACTTTGGGACTAGGAAGGAGTGAAGGTTGGAAGCAGTATGTGGTTTACCAGTACCAGAGAGGACGACCTCTCATCCCATATACCCAGGAGAGGAGCCCTCTTCATTCTATAGCACAGTTTCAAGATTGGAAACAAAGCAAAGAAAAATAGCTATCTCTTTCCTGCTCCACACAACACATACACAACAAACAAAACACAAAATGCCCCACAGCAATAGCACAGAAAGAGGAGGTCTGTGGGCAGTTGTCAACAACACAGAAAGAGGAGGTCATGGTCACTTATCTCCGAGTGGCTGGGGGCCAGGCCCCAGAGCTGGCAGTCTCACTGGAAAATACTTTAGTTGCACTGAGACTCAGTTCCACATCTGTGAAATGGGGATAGTAACTTCATTCTCACTCTTACAGGGTGGTTGTGAGGATTGAGTTGAGGTCACAGTTGTGATGCTTTAAGCATATTGCTTTGGCATATAGTGGGTGTGAAGATGTCTGTTTCTCCTTTCTGTCCCTCTTTGAGCCCTCGTCTCCTTGTGGCCGGGTTATTATATCAGTTCCCTGTAGCCCCTGCACCCTGCCTTCAGCTTCCCTCCTCATGGCTCCGCTTTGTGCTGCCTCTGTTTTTGATGGGGCACTCTGCCCTGCTCGGTGCACCCTCTCTTCTCCTGTCTGCAAAAATAGTGTTTTTCCTTTAAGGTCAGCACGAGTCTCACTTTTTTTTTGGCTAACAGACATCAGCTCACAACAGTCTCTTTCTCTTCGGTATTTCTATTTGATATTTAACCTTGTGTGGCCTCATATTGCCAATTGATGTCTCTGCTAAAAGTTCTTCAAGGGCAAATTTCATGTCTGATCCATCTCTGTATCCCTTATACCAGCAGATTGCAAAGAACATGGTAGGTGCCTAGTAAATATTTGTTGAAGGATTAAAAATAATCTCAGCCTCCCCAAAGCCATCGCCTTTATCTGTGAGATATGACCAGGACAAGGAGACCAGCAGGAAGAACAGGACTCCTGGGGACTCTTGGAGATAAGAGGCCAGATCAGTGGAGAGGGTCATTCTCTGCTTGGAGCCTGGCTCTGGACTTGGTCTCAGAAGACCCTCCTGAGTGCTGGGACTCGCTGATAAGCTTGGACTGCTGATTGGCCTGCAGTTTGGAGATGCAGTCTGGCCCCCTGCCAGCCTGCATGCCAAAGGAACAAGCCTACATGGTCCCTTGGTGCCTGAGTGTGGAGCTGGGGTCCCTTCGATTGCCTTCTGAGGGTAACAGTTGCTTTCCTGCTGCACAGAAGCTGATCTTGTGGGTGACCTTTTGATTAGTCATTTGTTTTTCTTCTTGAGGTATTAGGCAGGGAGGCCTAAGAGAATGAAGGTTAAAGGGAGATTTATGATTGTAAGAAAAAGGGGGTTGGAAAGGACAAGAGCAGGAGGGAAGAGTGTTGGCAGTGTTTTTGTACCTTTTGTGAACTATTTGAGATATTTATTTCCTTTGCTCTTCTCCCTCTCAGGAAATGATGTCATCATAATCCCAGGGGCTCAGGCCCAAAACTCTTGGGCACCTCCTTCCCCACCCTTCCCACCTGTAGTCTGTGTCACCTTTCCTCTACCTTCTGTCTCTCCTCTGACCAGAACTCACATCGCCTCTGCCTCCTTTCCACCTCTCTCCAGGGCTCCCATTATAACCTTCTCACTACAACCCTCTCTCTGGTGCTATTCTTTTTATTTTTAAGTTAATTTTTTCTTTTTAAAAAATATGTTTTTATTGATTTTTGAGCAAGAGGAAGGGAGAGGTAGAGAGAGAGATGGAAAGAGGGAGAGAAACATCTATGTGAGAGAGAAACATCTATCTGTTGCCTCCTGTATGCACCTTGCACCTGACCTGGGATGAAATCTGCAAACTGGGTATGTGCTCTGAACAGAAATCAAACCAGTGACCCTTGGTGAATGGGGCGGTGCCCATCCAACTGAGCCACACTGGCCGGGACTCTGTTGCCATTTTTGTCTCCCACAATCCATCTTTCACCTTGGCCAAAGGGATGATTTAAAAAATCTAAATAAAATTATGTCACTCTCCTACTCACATCTTTAGGGTCTCCAACTTCACTTATAATAAAATCTAAGCTCCTCACTATGGAAAACAATATCGTGCTTCTTCAGAAAGTGAAACAGAATTATATGACCCAGAAATCCCACTTCTGGATATATGAAGCATAAAAGATAAACTGGAGCATATTAAAAAGTTTAAGAGTTTATTTGAGCAAAAATTGAATTGGTCAGTGCCACAGTGAAGTGGTTAGGCATGTTCCACTGACAGGAGCTAGGGAGAGACTTATATAGAGAAAAAGTGGGAGTATTTGATTGGCTGTAGCTTAGGTGGTTGTATTATTTGGAAAAGCCTAGTTGGCTGTTAGTTATTGGTTGCTCTTAGATTTTGATTTCTTAACTCTGAGGCATAATAAGCTTAAGTTTTGGGTTACTTGTGAAGGCTAGTAAAGTATTAAAGCTTCTTTGGTCAAATGGCCTCCTTGTCTAATTAGTTTAACAACCCAAAATAATTGAAAGCAAGGTCTTGAAGAGATATTTGCACACTCATGTTCATGATAGCACTATTCGCAAGAGCCAAAAGGTGGAAGCAACCCAAGTACCCATTGACAGATGAATGGATAAACAAAATGTGTCCTGTACATATAATGGAAATTTATTCAGCCTTCAAAAGGAAGGAAATATTGCCACATGCAACAGCATGGGTGACTAGTAGAGACATTTTGTGAAGTGAAGTAAGCCAGTCACAAGAAGACAAGTACTATATGATTCCACTTAATGAGGTTTATCAAGTAGAGAGATTCATAGAGACAGAAAGTAGAAAAATGGTGGTTACTATGGGAGAGTGGGAGAGGGACATAGTTGTTCTAATGGGTACAAGATTCAGATTTGCAAAATGAAAGAAGTTGGAGGTGAGTGGTAGTGATGGTTGCACAGCAGTGTGCCTAAACTCACTGTGCACTTGAAAAGGTTAAGATGGGAAACTTTATATTATGTGTAATTTACCGATTAAAAAAAAAGTCTTCACTTCTCACAGTCTGTGGGTCCCCACCTGAGTCTTCAGCCTCATCATGCTGGGCCCTCACCTACACTGTCCCAGCACCAGTGCCCTACTCTGCACCGGCCTGTACTTCTGGAAGGGAATTCTCATGGCCAGCACCTTTTCATGGGCTCCAATGTCGTCTGCCTACCCTTCCCTCTCCCCAGTTTCTCTTGATAACCTTACTAGAGGTCCGGAGATGAAATTCGTGCACGGGTAGGGTCCCTAGGCCTGGCCAGCAATCAGGGCCAATCTGTGGGGTGATTGGGGGTTGGGGGGCCCGCCTTGGCCAGCCTGGTGCTGCTCTCTGGCTGGCTTTGCCCCCCACCACTGGTTACCTCCCTCTGTGGAGCAACTGGCAGGGTGATCCGGTGGCCTGCTGGCACCCACCTTGGCTGGTCTGGGGCCTGGCTGGGGCAGCTTCTTCGTTAAACATCTCCCCCCTGGTGGTCAGTGCGTGTCATAGCGACAGGTAGTTCCGCAGGTCATGCCGCCATTTGGTTGTTTTCATATTAGGTTTTTATTATATAGGATTCCCTGCCCCTACCCCCATCCCCCATGTGTTTGGTCTTTATGTAGAACTTGTCATTCTCTAAGATTAGTTTTTCGGTCTGCCTCCCTAACCTATTGTTTTGACTTGTCTACCCTAGTGGCTGTAAGACTGATGCTCAGTAATTGCCATTGCTTTTAATTTCCTGATGCAGGTTCCTGGCTGACCTTTACGATGCATGTGCTCTGTGGGATTTTCTTCTCTGTGGGTCTGAGCTCCTCTGCACCAGCCATGACCTGGGCCATGCTGCTGGTGCTCAGCGACGGGAACAGGCTGGATGTGGGATTCACATTAATTGGCCCTCACAGGGATTAAATGATTAAATTTGAACTCAGCCTGGATGGGTGAGGCTGGCAGCAGGAGTCCATTAGACCTGGATGATCTGCCAGTGGAATAAGTAGAAGGCAGTGTGGTCCGAACCTGGGTGATTAGGAGCAGGGTGAAAGACATTCCTGAGGTGTCCAGACAGGACTCAACAACTCTTAAGTGTGTGTGTGTGTGTGTGTGTGTATGTGTGTGTGTGTGTGTGTGTGTGTGTGTGTGTGTGTGTGTATGTGTGTGTGTGTGTGTGTGTGTGTGTGTGTGTGTATGTGTGTGTGTGTGTGTGTGTGTGAGAGAGAGAGAGAGAGAGAGAGAGAAAGACAGAGAGAGAGAGAGAGAGAGAGAGAGAGAGAGAGAGAGAGAGAGAGAATGTGTTGTGTGTGTGTGTATGTAAGTGTGTTTTGTGTATATGAGAGTGTATGCTGTGTGTGTGAGTATTGTGTGTGAGTGCTTGTTGTTTGGGTGAGAGTTTGTTGTGTGAATGTTGTATGAGAGAGTGTATGTTGTTTGTGAGAAGGAGAGAATGGTGTGTGTGTGTGTGAGTGAGATTGTGTGTGAGTGTTTATTGTGTGTGTGTGTTGTGTGTGAGAGAGGGAGAGTGTTGTGTGTGACAGTATGTGTGTGAGTGAGAGGATAGAGTATGGTATGTGAGAGAGAGAGTGAGTGTGTGTGTGAATGTGTGAGAGTTTTGTGTGTGAGTGTTGTGTGTGAGAGTGTATGTTATGTGTGTGAGAGTGAGTGGGTAGGATAGAGTATCTGAGTGTGTATTTGTGAGTGAATGCATTTGTAGGCAGATAAGGAGGAATCCTTCCCAGAGCTTAGCAGCCAGAACTCTCTTGCCAGGAGCTAATTTTCCAGATGCCCCACAGTCTGGTGCCAGTAGCCGCCTTTCCCCACCTGCAGGGCTTGGCCACCTCTCTAGGATCCTCTTTCCGCACAGGAACCACAGAGATGCCCAGAATAGGAGCAGGAAGCTGCCTCAGGTTTGGAGTCGGCTGTGGGAGGCCGAGTGCCCTGTGGTTCTGCTAGTTGTTGGCTTGCTTCCTCCTCTCCAGCTGCTGCCTCTCACCTTGTTCCACTCGTGTTTAACATCCCTCTGCTGTATGGTCCCCTGTCCTCCTCTGACCCCTGCAGGGCCTCCTGGCACTGGTCTGCTCCGTTGCTGGCATGTGATACACTCTGGGCTTTTCTGTTCTGGTCACTGCCCACATCCTGGGGCTGAACAGTGTTTGCAAAGAGTAAGTTGATGTTTAATGAGTATTTGTGGAATGGTTTAAAAAAAAAAACCAAAACACACAAACAAAATAGGCCCAACTAAATACATTTGCCTTTTAGCTACTGCCTGAGGGGATAAAAAATACTCAACCCATTATAGAATGTTGACATCTCATTTCATTTCTTAGCAATGCATAGTTAGAAAAGAATTATATCATTCCCGTGGCTCCAATACTAGGGTTTCATTTCATTAATCAAAATGGGCAATGTTTGGTTGAATTCAGGCACTAAACAGATTAGTACTGGTATAAATGGTTTTTAAATAATGATTTTAAAAGGTGGTATTGTTTAGAGAACTCAGCATCAGCATGTGCTTCTATGGGAGTGGGGAGCAAAGGCCAGGGATGTGTGCATGCAGGAAGATAGGCTTCCTTATCCACCTGTGGGCAAAGGGTTGATGGTGAGTGTCGTGCCAAGTGGACATGTGACTCCATCACTGTGCTAGCAAACCAAGTCCACTTTTCTGCAGAGCATTTTATGGCAAATGCACGCAGCCAGTTCTTGCCAAAAATAGGTTCCCTCCAAAGTTGAGGTTTTAAAGTAGAGTATCAGCTAGCTTTTGCTGTGTAACAAACACCCTCAAAACCTCAGTGGCTTACAATACTTCAGGGTATAGTTGATCTATTCTGGTCTTTGCTTTGTGATTTTACTGGTAGGCTGGGCTCACTCATGCACCTGTGTAGGCTCATGGGGGTTTGTCTGGGGTACCTTAGCTGAGTGTTCCTTTTGATGCTTCTCAGCCTCCTCACAGGACCAGCAAGCTGGCTCAGCATGTCATCCTCACGGCAGTGGTAGAAGTGCCATTAGGGCAAGTGGAAACATATAAGCCGTCTCTGGGATTAGGCATGGAATGGGCACACTGTCACCCCCTCCATATGACACTGGTTCAAAAGAGTCACATGGCTAACCCCAAATTCCATAGGTGGATAAATTAACTGCCTCAGTGGTGTGAGGGACTGCACAGTTACATGGCAGAAGGTGAGGAGGTAGGACGGGATGAAGGATTGAGACTATTCATGCGATTTACCACAGGTTAATATTCTCTGTTTAGTACATAGCATGTTTTAAGCAGTTTTGATAAAGCAAAGGCATATGTATTTGACTTGGTCATTTATGCATAGGTAAAGAAAGAGGAATGATTGTTTAATGTTTTGGATTCATGGATTATTAGAATTAACAGGAAACCCAAAGTAAATTAAATCTCTAATTTTATTAAGAAATTTGTAACCCAGTTCGGGGAAGTGATTTTCCCAGGGTTTTTATCAGTGACCCTATCTATTGGAACTCTATTTTTTTTCTCAGCATAATGTTGTTTGATAGGTATACCAGTATACATCTTTCTTCCTACATTCTCCTTTGAGTAAAAACCAAGTACATATAACAATACCATTTTAATATTAGAGCTTCTTGTTCATAAAACTCAATGTGAAATTCACACAATTATAATGTAATTTGTAATTGTGTGTCTGAGTTCAGTAATTGATTCATAAATGAAAAATATAAGAATGTTATCATTAGAGTGAGATGGGCAAGCCAATGTGATCAGACGGCATTGCAGCATTTCACCCTGATTTTCGTGTATGATTATGTTAATACTGCTATGCTGGTGTTTGGAATCCTCACCAACAGTGAGACAGTGAAGGAGATTGGACTGGGCCAGGACTTTGGGTTCCCATGTTTACTTTGCTGCTGGTGATGGGACCCGGGCACGTGTTTTACCTCTTTGGTTCTTCTACTCCTGTGAAAAATGACAGGTTGGACTAGTTGGAATCTGAGGCCAATCCTAAGATTCTAATTTTTATATCACTGATGAAAATTACACAGGTTTTCATGATATTGCTGTTATTAATAAGGACTGGTTCAAGTGCACTTGACAGAAAATCACCCAGTAAGTGCAAAATAGAGAAATCTGCTGATTAAGAAAAAAAAAAGAGGTTTGGAGTTAAGAGTTCATGGTCGATAAAGAAGCATTGTGTTTCATCAGGGATCTGGGCTGCCCTGCCATCCCCAGGACAGGACTTTCACCTTCAAGGTGACCTCAAGGTTGCCTCATGGATCAGAATGGCTGCTGGAGCTCCAGCAATTGCTATGAATTAACAGGTTAGCAATAGGAAGAGATGGAAGCGAGGAAAAAGCACTTTGCCCTCCCTTTTGAATTCTTTTGTTATTTTGAAATAATTTCAGAGTTACATACAAGTGGAAAAGATAGTACATGGAGTTTCTGTATGTCCTTTATTTAACTTTTCCTAATGTTTACATCATACATAGCCATGGTACATTTACCAGAACCAATAAATTAACATTGGTACAATACTATTAACTTGCCTACAGTCTTTATTTGGATTTTACGCTAATGTTCCTTTTTGGCTTCAGGATCCCACCCTATACAGCACTTCATATCTAGCCATCATGTCTCATTATTCTCCTTCAATCTGTGAGGTATTTTCTCGTTTTTTCACAACCTTGACAGTTTTTAAGAATATTGGTCAGATATTTTGTAAGAAGTTCCTCAATTCAGATTTGAGGTTGTTTCATGCTTAGACTGCAGATATGGGATTTGAGGAAGAATTCCTAAGAGGTGACCCCTTATCATTGCATAATATTGGGATACATGATAACATGACTTAACAAGGTCGTGCTAACTTTGATCATTTGGTTAAGATGTTGTCTGGCTTCTCCACTGTCAAGTCAAAGTTACTGTTTCCATTTCCAGACTCTTTGGCTAGAAGTAAATCTCTAAGATCAACTAATACCTGAGAGAAGGGGAATTAAGCACCTCCTCCTTTATTTTTTAAATCCTCACCTAAGGGTATGTTTTTATTGATTTTAGAGAGAGATTGGAAGGGAGAGGAAGAGAAAGAGAGAGAAAGAGAGAAAACATCCAGTGAGAGAGAAGCATCAATCAGTTGCCTCCGGCAAGTACCCCAACTGGGGATTGAACGAAAAATCTCAGTATGTGTGTGCCCTGACCAGGGAATCAAACCCTTGACTCTTTAGGGTAAGGAACTACACTCCAAATGACTGAGTCACACTGGCCAGGGCAGCACCCCTTCCTTGTAAGGAGCATTTATGCAAGTCCCATCCAAAGCTTCTGCTGAAACTTAGTGTAATAGTGGTGAAGAACTTTGGTGTCAGGCTGCTTGAGTTCAAATCCTAGCTCTGGCACTCATTAAAAATATGAATTGGACAAATTAATTCTCTATATTTTAGTTTTCTCAGTAAAAAGGGGTTAATAAACCAGGAGGTCACATTTCAATTCCCCAGTAGGAAACATGCTTGATCCTCAGTAGGGGGTGTGCAGAGGCAGCTGATCAATGATTCTCTTTCATCATTGATATTTCCTCTCTCTCTTTCCCTTCCTCTCTCTGAAATAAATAAAAACATAAAAAAGGGGTTAATAATTGTGTCTGCTGGTAGGGTCATTGTGAGGATTAAGTGAGTTTCTACACATAAAGGTGATTTGAATTGGGCTTGGCTCATAGTGAGGTGCTGTAATTGTTAGCTATTGACATTGTTATGTGGCCACTCCTAGCTATGAGGGAGGTGGGGAAATTCTTTTTCCCAGGAAGCAACATGCCTAGCTAAATTTGGGATGCTGTTACCGAGGAAGAAAAGGGAGGCTGGATGTTTAGAATCAGCCTGCAGCGTCTGCCAGAATTGCTGTGGCATGATCTGGATCACTAGATTTCTAGTCGGTGGGATGGTGATGAGAGCATCCTTCTCATTACAAAGTCTCCCTCTGACAGGGTCCACTGTGCTCTCAGGGGGGTCATTTTGGGCACCAGCAAGGTAAGAAATATAGACTGCTTCCAGGAGCTAAGAGGTCATCAGGAATTAAGAGACCTGCTAGGTTTACTTTCTTGTTGGGGAAGAATCGATTTTCCCTTTGCATCCGATTCCCAGCCAAGGACGCATTGTGAGGGGTTCACACCCAGCATGAGCCAGTAGAAGCAAGGGTGCGTCCATTTCAAAGTGTTTGATTTATTTGCTTTCTTAAAATACATATTTCATCTTCAGAAAGACAGAGATGGGGTAGGCCCCAAGGCTTTGCAAAGGTCAGAGCCACTGTATCTCATGTGCAGACAGAAGGGTAAGGAGCATCCCTGGGTGTGTGGAGGGCTGACTTCCAAAGAGTTGTGGGGATGACCAAGCCCCCGACTCACCCCATCCTTCAGGCATCGGGTGTTTTCTGGGCATCAGGAACCCAGGTCTGGATCACTGCCAAGTCTTGTTGGTTCTTCAGGTTTGAAGAGAGCAGAGACAGACGCATAGCAGCTCTGCTCCTGCCAATGGGATCTAAACGTGTAGTTCTAGTTGGGGTCCAGTGTCCCTGAGTGTGACCACCCGTCACCTCCTGAAGTTTGATCATGACAGGTGGCTTTAAACAAGCATTCATTTCCCTTTCTTGTCATTGAGTTAGATGCTTTGGAGGTATCCTCCCAGTCGAACATTAGCCCTGCCAGATTTGTGCTTTTCATATAATACGTTTAGAGGATGGTAGTGTTAAAGGTCATAGCTGGAGCTTTCGGGGTGGCCTGGTGCCAGTCATTTAGCCTTTCTGGGCTAAAGTTTTTTTTCCAAAACTTTAGTGTTGACCTCTGTGATCTAAGGTCCTTCCCAGCAAAACTGCTCTGTGCTCCTTGCCCTGATTTGAGGGCACGTGGAGCTAAACTAGTAGCTGGAGGATTATCCAGGCACCCATGAGGATTGCATCTTGTCCTTCAAAGCAGGACTTAGGAAATCACCTCTCTGCCCATTTATAGGCTCCCCAAAGTGTCCCTTGCTTCTCTGTATCATTTGCTTCTCCGAGTGACTCCAGGCAGCTGCCACACAGGGTGCACCAGCTTCCCTGTTGCTCTAGGCTGTGTGAGGTCCGCACCTCGAGTGTCTGGATTACATTGTTCTCCTGCCAGCTCACCCCTCCTGGCCCTGGTCAGGTCCCATTAGGAGTGACAACACCAAAGCAGATTTGTGCCTCTAATCACCATACGCAAGGGTCTGGATCTGTGTCACTGACATCCCTTACTCCTTTTTATCCCTTTGATGAGAGAAACTGCCTGACTTACTCACACGATGGGCTCCCTTCCAATCCCTTGAACTGGAAATGTTTTTTTTTTTTTTTTCAAAATGGTCACCCCGGTACTGTCCCCAGATCCATTGTTAGTGATTGTAGTGTGGCTAGCTGTCTTCCAGTTCCTGAGACTGCTACCTCTTCAAGGCCCTAAAAGAATCCAGTCCTGGCAAAGCAGTGCGCAGTGCCCTTCCCCTGTGGGTGGGTGCCACCCGAGAGGCTAGTTTGCCTGTAATCCTCGAGTTCCTTCCCATCATGCCACAGGGAAATGGTGAAATCCTGCTGCTTTGAGCATAGGCCAGTACCCCACCATATAACTGCCTCTACATTTCTGTGAAAATCACATAATCATTTAGCTTCTCTCTACCCCTTTATGCACTCAAGTGCACCAACATTTATCGAGGATTCTTGTGGCCAGGCTCTAAGTACTTTACAGTTTGTGCATATTTTTCATGTCCTTTTCATAACTTGTGTGATTTTCATGACATCCCTGTGAGATGGCCAAGGTATTAATAAGGGAGGAAGGGCTATTAAATGAGTCCCAGAAGGGCCAAGTGGTGTGCATAAGCTGGTGGAGATGAATCATGTTCCTAGCTGGGTGGGTCTTCTCTCTCTCCTAATCTAGGATCTCTGCTACTTCGTGGTTTGTTTGGTGTACTTTGGGTGACTTCTGACTTCCAGTCATTCTCCTGGTAACTTTGAATTTAATGAAAACTTCATGGCTTCTCCTTCCAGAGATTAACTCTGTCTTGGAGAAGGTCTTCAGACCGTGGAGAAGAAGAAGCAAAGCCCCACCGTGTGCACCTGGGAAATGAAATTTGTGGAATTGGCATCAAAAAGGCAAAATTTAGAAAATTTCAATCCAGCATTCTCTTCCCCAGATTCTGCTCAGATCTCCTTTCCCCCCCCTTTTAAATAGTTTTTTCCTGGATACTTAATCAAAGTTCTGATTTATTTAAATATCTAGATACATGGCTCTTGGGTGATCAAGGCTCTGACTTATCTATGGTTCCAGACTCAGTAGAAAATAACTTGTGCTTGTTTGTAACATTCCTTCAATATTTATTGAGGTTCAGTCATTTGCAGATAATTCTGGGGATGCAAAGGTGAAAAAGGCACCAATCTTGGTTTCAAAAAGCTCGCGGAGTTTATTGAAGCTACTGGAAACCTTAAGATTTTAGCACAATTTCCTGCATTTTGTTTTTTAAACGTTTACATGGGATACCAATAATCTAGTTTGGCAATATTTGTGCAATTATGAATTAAAGAAAGAAAAAAGTTCACTTACGATTCCACCACACCCCCAAATCAAGCTGTTTTTAATGGCCAGTGTTTCTTTTTACTTTTGTCCCCATGAATACAAATTATTCTTTTTTTAAAAAAATATATTTTATTGATTTTTTACAGAGTGGAAGGGAGAGGGATAGAAAGTCAGAAACATCGATGAGAGAGAGACATAGATCAGCCGCCTCTTGCACGCCCCCTACTGGGGATGTGCCCGCAGCCAAGGTACATGCCCTTGCCGGGATCGAACCCGGGACCCTTCAGTCCGCAGTCCGACGCTCTATCCACTGAGCCAAACCGGTCTCGGCTAAATTATTCTTTAATATTATACAAATGTTCTTCTGTTTTGCTACATAGGTTTTTATTTACTAATCAAGTCTATGTTTTGTGTACTTAAGCTTTCTTTGATCATTGAGATACTTAACTTCCCACATTTTTGCCATTACATAACTGCAATAAACTTGATTCTTTTGCGAATAACTTAATAATTTTCATTTCCTTGCTCTGCATTTCCTGAAGTATGTCTACTAGGTCAAGATTGAACATTTTAATGGTTTTCGATAGGTACTTCATTTTGTTATTCACATGGTTATATTAATTCATCCTTTCAACAACAAAGGGTGAGTTAATTTTCTTGACCTAAATTTTCCCTGGATAGAGTCCTTTCCACCATTATAACAAGTAATTCTTGAAGTTTTGTGGTAAGACTCCAATGGCTGATTGAACCTTGTTTCTTTCATTGCAATTCTTCTTCAATTGTGATGTGATAAGTGACTTAACCTGAGTAAGCCCCTTATTGTTCATCTGTAGAATGTGGATCGATTGTTTCAGGGTTGTTATGAGGGTCAAACAATATAACTTATGGAATTGCTCTGTAAATGGTACAGAAGTAAGCTGTTCACTGATGATGTAACTGATAGCCTCTCAAATCCCCCTTTATCTGCTCTAAATGGGAGGGATGGGGTCACTCAGTTCCTGCTAGCTGGCAAAGGCTCTATGCAGTGCTTAGCTGTGCCAGGGAGGATACTGTGGGGTGGGGAGCAGGCATATGTGCTCATGGAGAAAGGTCTGAAAATGCCTAAGATAGAACTGATCCCAGGCCAATCTCTGTTGGTCAGCCTTTCATTTAATAGCCCCCCCCCCCTCTTCCGAGCTGTACTCTCTCTCCTAGGTCTCATGCTGGGTCCCAAACTCCTGGGTGTGGCTCTTTTCCTGGCCTAACATACTAGCTGGCTTTTGAAGGAGATTCAGTGTATGGAACAACTCCTGCTGGGTGGTGAGGCTGGTGGAGTATACATGCCAAACTACATCAGAAAGTCAGAGTTCCTCTGCCAATCAAAGTCATACACCCTGCTGTTCACTCTGACTAATGAATCTATACCACACGAGTAGTCAGTGGTTACCACAGGTACAGACCACACACACCCCACATATAAAATACATGCTCGAAGTTCTCTAGACTACTCTTAGCTCCTTAATATAAGTCTATTGTCTATTTGAAAATAACAAATATTTCAGAGTTCCTACCACATAACAGACACTGTTCTAAGTATGATACAGGCCTGATTTTATCCATATCATAATGCCATTTAGGTTCTAATGTTAAATTCATTTTACCGACTGGGAAACAGTCTGGGAGCTTAAAGAACTTGCCCGTGTTGCTGAGTTGGTGATAGAGCCAGGACTAGCACTCACGTCTTGAACATATTCTGCTTTTTGGTGTTTCAGGGCTGTGGCTTGGCCAGACTCACATCCACGATTTGCCTCAGGTCAGGGTGGGTACATGACTGTACTTTCTGGCCTCAGTCTCCTTCATGATACTGCCTTCTGAGTGATGTTCCTAAATCCCATCCAGAAGAGGATGGCAGGACATCACAGGGAGAGCCAGTGATGGGGACTGTGTTTCAGAGGGATGGTGGGTAGAGGGTTGACTTTCATTTTATTAATTTTTTGAGAAAATTTATTTATTTATTAGATGCTTAAATTAAAATTTTATTTTTAAAATATTTTTTATTTTTTAGTTTTAAGACCTCCTTTAAAAAAATTTTTTTTTCTTTATTGAGAGGGTTCACTTTTTAACAAGGCCGTGTGAACATGTATGTGCTTGTGACAGGTTGCCAAGGGTAAGGGGTGCATGCCTGCAATTCTTTTTGGAGTTTCTGTGCTTTCATTTCAACCAATACTTGTTGAGTACCTACCGTGGGCTAGTGCCACAAGATTTCGACTCTGTTGACCTGTGGTATCTGTGCTGCAGGCACTGTGGTGGGTGCTTTATCTGTATTTTCTGCATTCCTCCCAGCGATGGTGTATGTTACCTCGTGCTCTTTCACAGAGGAGGAAGCTGAGGCATATTGAGGTTAAACACTTTGGTCAGGGTTACAGCGTTGGAACCAGGATTCCAACTCACAGGATGGCGAATAGGAAATAGTTTATTTCATACTTTTGTTTAAAAATCCACCCTTCTATTCACAACTGTTTACTGAGAGCCAGCCACCGTGATAGGCACCGGGATAGAGGGTGAACCTCTCACTCCCTGATTCGCTGCTCCCAGGGAGGCTATTAATAGTATTACCATGGAAAGTTCCAGACTCCATGTTTCTGTCCATGATGAGGGCCTTCAGGGGAAATTTTTCAGCTTGAACTTAAGCTGGAAGTTATTGTTTCCCACCAGAAGGGAAGCTGACAATAGGCTTAGATGCTGCAGTGCAGTAGAGAACACGAGCCGAGCAGGTCTGGCCCAGGGAGTTTAGGGTCCTGGAACAGGGAGTGAGTGAACACAGAGACAAGGTGCCAAACCCAGCACCCAGAGGAGGAGAGGGCTTGGTTGCAGAGCCTCATCTGGAGTACTCAGTGAGGACCTTGCCACCCCCCAGTAGCGCAGGATGCCAGAGAGGAGGACTCGAGGAGATTTATCAGGAGTGAATGAGAACAGAAACAATTATTGTCACATCAGCGGAGGCAGGAGAAATTAGTGATTATTAGACACTGAAGGTGTAGTACTCCTAGTTTGCTGTACATAATTATGTGTAAGCTCTATCCCAAAGCAAAAATAGTCATTCTCAATTAATTCTTTTGTTCTCCTCATTAAAACCTAGTTAAAATATTCCTGGATGTATTGTTATATTTGAGATCTGCACAGAAGGATTGAGGTGTGTGTGTCTGTGGAAATAGCTGCTGAAGTCTAGAAGATTTGTAGTGGGTGGCCAGCTAAGTGTCCCAAATACTGCTACACTGTGCACTTGGCCCTAGGATCCAGAGATAAATATGACAGCCCTTCCCCTTGAGGAGCTCAAAACAGAGGTGAATGCTACAAGATAGACTAGACTGTAAGCTCCTTGAAGGCAAGATCTATGTCCTATATGGATTTGTACCCCCAGTGCTTAGTGCTGTGCCTGTCCTGGAGTAGATGTGCAGTTCGTATTTCCTGATCGAGCTGAATGAATACTGTACAGCATGTTATGGAAACAGGATGGAGCCAATCACTAACTGCCCCTCTCAACTCTTCCCCCTGGGTGTTTGGGGAGGTTTTACTGTCTTCAAATTGAACCATGCGGAGCCACCAAAGAAGATAGCTTATCTCATATGAAGAACTTAAAACTGTGACAACATATAAACTTAATTTGAGGCCATATCATGATGACCTAGGCCTAGAATTTTTTCCTTCTGAAGGCCCACCCCAATAATGGTTGCCTGAATTTGTGTTGAGGGAAGGCCTCAGAAGTCTCATAGGAATGCTGGATTGATTGGCCATGCGTGCCCTGGTGTGGGAGGAGCTCTGGTGGCATTCGGCTCTTAGTTGGCTATTCCCATTATGTCTCTGGGCTTCTAAAACTGACGCCCACTCCTTCCTTTTTTCCTCCTGTATCCATAGGAGGAAAGCAGGTTCATGACTGAGACCTGGCAGTGTGTTTGGTGCCAGTTAACACAGGGGAAGGGACCCTACAGGTGAGAGAGTGGTTTTATGCCTTTTCATCAGTCAAATTCTCCATCACACAAGCATTTCCTATGAAACTGAATGGATAGATTAGGCTTTGAAGAAGCCTCGTGGAGTTATTCTCTCTAAAAACATTAATTATCAGAAGAAATTATGCATCTGGGCAGATACAGAAGCATATAAATTTTAGCACTCTTCACTTTAATGTAATAATTCCTGATCATTTCTTCTACAATTGTTGAGATATGAACTGAACTAGAGGTTAAATTTCCAGATTACTTAGACTTCGTGTTCAAATGTAAAGCTAAAAAAAAATTTTTAATGAAAACAACTATAGACCTGATTATAGAATTTTCTTCCTTTTTAAATGGCTCACTTGTAATCGTAGTTCTTTAAAATATTATTGGTGATACTGTCATCATCATAAGGTCAAGTGTATGGTATTTTGCTTCAATCTGGTCATTTTCCCAAGGGTCATTGGGCTGCTTGTCCCAGCACTAAATGGTCCCAGGTTATTCTGGGTTTTGAGACCTTGTGTCTCATTTTGTGCCCCTATGTCCTACTTTGATGTCAGCTGACAACCACTTGGCTGCTGTCAATTTGCCTGCTTTTAGCAGTGTTCCTTTTTATGTTATAATTTTCTGAATTTCTCCAAAAATCACATAATTGAGCCTGTTGGAATTTTAAAGGAAACAGCAGCAGGCTGCATGAAGGCTTGTGGACGATCCTCTGCAGAAGGAGCGTGCACCTTGTGTGTGGGTGTCTGGGCTGGCCCCCAGATCTCTTCTCACTGCATTTGAGTTCTCAGCTGGCTTTTGCTCAGAGGAGATTGCTGCATAGTGTTAGTAGAGGTATGATTGTGCTGCGAGAGACCCATTGATTGCATGGGCTAGCCTTCATGGTCAAACTTAAAACTCTGGTCTAGAAAATAAGACCGTAGACTGGGGAGCTGAGGGTCTAGCTATACTTGATGGAATTTGCCTAGTTTCTCTCTAATTTGGATGAGAATGCTCTCCTTCATCCTCGCTCCTAACAATTTAAAGAATTTAGTTTCTTGGATAAAGGGCTATATAAGATCAGCTATTATATAAGTTAATATATACCTGCTCTAGACGGTTAAGATTAGTTTAGGCAAAGAAGCAGCAGATTTTGCCAAGTGGAAATTTTTTTTTGGAAAAAAGGCATTTTGATTAATTAATTTTTTCCTTTTGGGAGATGAGGGTGCCAGAAAGTCATCATTTGAAACGGTTGTGTGATGTTAGTCAGCTGGCGAGTCCTTCATCCTGGACGCAGTGTTCTGCCGCTGTAATATGCAATGTCACTCGCAGCTAATCCCTTTATTGATTTTTTTTTCACTCTGAATTTGCTGACAGTAAAAGATTAGGTCTAGAGTAATAGTTGCAGTTCAGGCTCTATTTGACAATATTTAGAATTTAAAGTGACCTTTAAAAAGAAAGGGCTGCACAAAGTGGAGTTTATAGGTTCAGGACAGGGTGGTATTAAGGGCGAAGCAGCGGGTGTGCCTTTTTAATGCCATTGTCAAGGCAGGCCACCCTGGACAAGTGCCCTCTGTCCCCAGGACCACGTGAGAGCCCAAGGCCAAGCTGACGCCTGGCTTGGTTGCAAAGGAGATGAAGTTTGATTTTGTCTCATTTAGTCTTTAATGTACTTTCCTCACCCTTCTGTTACCTTCTCCCACCAGCCCCTTCTGTCTCTCTTGGCCTGGCTCACATTGGCTAAAGCTCCCACTGAATATTCCATTTGGGCCTGCACCCCTTCTGTGTCCATGTTCCCATACCACCTTCATCAGGCTCCATTTCAGCCCACCTTCAAGAGGAAAGCAAGCTAAGTGAACTACCTGAAGGTGTGAATGGCTGGTGGTCCTTATCGCTCCGTGAAGTAAAGCCCTTGAAATAGGATAGAGAGGTTTTTATTATCTTCTGTGCTTATCAATATGTCGCATGGCAAAGGGAGAGAGAGAACTGCAGATGTTTACAAAATTAAGAAGTGAAATAAAACACAAATATATGCAAAAGCATAGCATTCATGCCAGCCCTGTCCTCCAGTCTCCACCCTGCCTCTCTGGTCGCTGCCCTCTCCTACTTCTCTCTGCCATTCTCATGGGAACAAAATTAATAATTTTCATCAGATTAACTGTGTCAAATTGAGCTTGTATTAGACGTGGTCATACTTTAGGAGTTATTTCACCATGATATATTGAAATGCATGTGATTGAAGTATTACCTAGTTGAAGTTTACTAATTAATGTTTTTCAGTATCCCTTGGCAGAGGACAGTGGTGTCTCCATTAGTTTCTGAATTGCATATTTACTTTGTTTAACTTGTGACCTTGATTCTTCTGGTTCTTAGTCTCCTTATCTATGAAATGAGGAATATGACCAAGATATTGCTAGGGTTACTTCCAGCTGTAAAATCCTAGGTTTTATTGCACTCTGCACTCTGTTGCCTCTAAATTGCATTTCAAAAGGCTCCCCATGAAGAAAATTTCCTTCCACCGTGCCCCTCCTTCACTCCCTCTCTCATAGGCTAAGTATGATAGTGAATACACGGGTAAGGTGGTGAGAATTCAAAAGCCACAGAAGGTGTGATCCTTTCCATAGGGGATTTATGTTTTCATTTTAGAGACAAAATTAGATACATAAAACAGCCAGAGTCCAGAAACAAATGCAAATTTGTATCATCACCACAATGTGCTCATAAATACATCTTCAGATGTATAGTTAGATTGGCCCTGGTTGGGGTGGTTCAGTTGGTTGGAACATCATCCTGCATACAAAATCTAGGGGCCCGGTGCACGAAATTTGTGTACTGGGGGTGGGTGGTCCCTCAATCCAACCTGCCCCGTCTCACATACTGGGAGCCCTCAGGGGATGTCCAACTGATGGCTCACCCCCAGCCTTGGGCACCCAGCCATCGCCTTGTTTAGCTCAGCCCCGGCTGCCTGTGACCACCCGGCCCGGGGGCTGGGTGCTCGCTGTCACCACCATTTCATCTCCACCCCTGGGGCCAGTGCTCATGCCACTTGGCTCTGCCCCTGCTCCTGATTGGCTGGTAGCATAGCCAATCAGGAGCAAAGGTACGATCAAATTTGTATGTTTCTCTTTTATTATATAGGATGTTGCAGGTTCGATTTGCTGTTAGGGCACATACCTACCCAGGTTGTGGGTTCAATCCCCAGTTGGTTGGAGTGTATACAGGAGGACACCAATTGATGTTTTTCTCTCACATTGATGATTTTCTCTCTCCCCCTCTCTCAAATAAATAAGAGCTTATACTTGGGTGAGTATTAAAAATGTGTAGTTGGGTTGTAAGCCCCTTGAGACCTTACCGCACACTAAGTTCTTGATACGTGTTTGCTGAAGCTCATGATATGGTACATAACAGTGAGAATATACACTGCAGAGGTGACCAGTGTAGAGGGCTGACTGGAAGGGCGCAGTGTAGACTGGCTTCCTGCAAGAGAAATTCTTGAGGCCAGTGGATTGGGGGATTGTATCCTGTGCTCTACTTCTGGAAGGGTGCTACCTATGAATGTGGCTTTTCTTTGCACGTGAATGTGTCTTTGTCACTTCAGATCTGCAGTGACAATGAATTCAGGTCCACAGCCAGGAGCTGGGACCAGGAGTCACTGGTATGTATGCTCCTCCTCTTCCACTGGTCCTGGAGTCTGGTCCTTGAATTTTATCATACTTAACTGTACCTCTCATTTCTTAAGACTATTGGCAAGTGTTTCTGGTGCTGAGCCTTTTCATGATCTGCCTCCCCTTCCTAGAATCGTGGTGCTACCAGCTGTCCAACTAGGAGGCTCATCTCAATCCAAAGTGTCCTACTGGAGTTCACCTGCTAGCTCAACACCTTGCCTGTTAGCTGGAGGCATTGCTATTTGGACTATTGGCCATTCTCATTCAGGACTAGGCCTTGAGTTGGGTAGTTATTCCTACCAGGCCTGATTATCCCCAGTTGCACACTCTTTCGAGGTTTTTTAAGACTTTTTCTGCTGGGTTTAGGTTCAGTTATGGGGCTGGTAAAAATCACACAGGTAAGAGAAGTGGGCCACCTGGCTGGAGTTAGTGGGGAAACCAACAGGAAGGATGATGTAAACATTGGTGTTTGATCGTCAGCAGGTTGAAATGGTGTTCATCAAGACTTGGAAGTAAATCAGTGCAACAGTAGGCCTAAGTGATGCCTAAGGCCTGAATTTTGTCCCTTGTCAGAGTTTTATTCTGTAGAATTACATGGGTTTGGATCAGTGAGTTGAAGTGCACTTTAACTGGCTAAAATTCCTCATTATAAAAACAGTGTTGACTCGAAGTCATAACAAATTATAGATTAGAGGGCGTCAGTTTAAGAACTGTGTCCTTGCTGATCTCTTCCCAGACCTGAAATCTTTCAACACGGTGGGGTTAAAGGAAGCCAGGGTGGGAGAAGGCAGCTCTTAACCTTTGGCAGCCTTCACACCTCACCCTGTCATGCACAAGCTGATGCTCAAGTTCCAGGTCCTTGGTTTTGCCCTTAATTGTTGAAAATGTGCATAGAATTAACTTGAATAATGCTAAAAAATCTGTCCTTTTGAAGTCAGAACTTTTTATTCTCCAAATGTGTCTGGGATTGGAATTTCTTTTTGTTTTACATAAGAAAAATAGTTGGTTGAGATAATAGGGATGTAAATAAGTATCATTTTCTGATTTCAGACAATTTAGAAGCACCTTTTTATATCCTAACCATTGACGTGTCAGTCACTAAATAGTTCTTCGTTTATTAATGCAATATTTTTAGACTTGGTTTCCATCTCCCAGCTTCCTCTTCTTCCCCCTCCTTCCTGCCTCTCCCCAATTACAGTGTCTACTGCTAAGACTGTGTTTTATTTTCTCACCCCATATCTAGTACAGTGCTTGATATCTAATGACACTATCGATGTATAATTGTGAGCATATGTTAGATTATGCATGATGTTTGCTAGACAAGAGCATTTTTTGGAAGTGGCACGTTCTGAGCAGAGGGTGTGGGTTTGTCCAAATTCCCGCCTGTGATTGAGTTAGCCCCAGCATGTGGCCTCCTTGGAGTGCAGAGCAGCCCAGTTTGATCTCAGCAAAGGAACATTGTCTTCAGACATGATGGAACCAGCCTCTCTGGGCTCAGCCTCCCACTGGTGGCTCTCCCAGCTGAGTTCCTGTTGGCGATGCTTCTCAGAAACTTGTTCGTTCACTTGGAGGGTTTTTACCAAAGGAGAGACATTCTTGGTGGATTTCTTGGGTGGTGCCTCTCCCTCCCAGGGTCTACTGCACAAGAGCACAGACTGTTACCCATTACTAGTGAGAACGGCAGTTCGTGGGACACAGAGGTCCTGGGAGCACATTTCCTCCCTTATCTTGTATGTTGCTCAGTAAGCATTTGTTTCCTGAATTTTACCTGACTGAAGGAGTGAGGTGTGCAATTGCTTTACTGTTTTGGTTTAAGTTTTAAAAAATTTTTCCAATTAAATTTATTGGATGTGCCTAGACTGGCATGTTCAGTGGTTAGAGCTTTGGCCTGTGCATCAGAGGGTCTTGGGGTTCAATTCCCGGTCAAGAACGTGTACCTGAGTTGTTGGCTTGATCCTGGCAGGTTCAGGGTGTCTGGGAGGCGTGTGTGTGTGTCTCTCACATTGATGTTTTTTCTCTCCCCCTCCTCCTATCCCTTCCACTCTCTAAAAATCAAAGGAAAAAATATCCTCATTTCTTGAGAGAGGATTAAAAAAATGTATTGGGGTGACATTGGTTAATATAATCATATTTGGTTTAGGTTTTAAGCATGAATTAGTGTGTCCTGATTTTCACAGTCTTTTTTTTTTTTAAATTGTTGACAGTATTACAGATATTCCCCATTTTCCTTCCCTCCTTTGCTCCCTTGCACCCCGCTCCTGCTCGTCAGGTTTCACCACACTATTGTCTCTGTCCATGGGTCATGCAAATGTACATACAAATTCTTTGGTTAATCTCACTATTATTTAGAGAGGGGCATATTCCTCCCTGTGGGTCAGGAAGTTCATAGGCGTGTCTCATGTATATTTCTCAATGTTCTCAGCTCCTGTAGGGACTGCCCTTTTCTTGGAATGGGTGCAGACCCTGTCCCCTCGCCAGGGTCACCTGCCCTATGTCTTCTCTCTCAGGCAAAGGTCTCCTGCTGTTCCCCACGTATGACGGGTGGGAGCCTCTCTCTCCAGGTTGGCTCCAGACACAGGCTCCAGTTTGCTGCTGCACCTGGCCTCCCAGGAGCCTGGCTCTTGGCTGTCATTTCATTAGAGGGGAAGAATCACTCCTCTGTTTTGTGGGTTATCAACCTGTGGTGCTTTGTGTGTGGGCAAGGTCTTACAGGGACTTTTGGCAGTTAGCCCTTTAATTTCTTAGTTTAACCTCCCACCCCTAGGAGCCAGGAGCCTGGGCCTCAATTCCCTGGATCCAGGAGCCTGGGGCCTCAGAGCAGCACTTCCTGCTGCATTTGGCATCACCTTCCCCTCACTCTGACCCATTGTCCTTGGATGAAGCTTGTGCACAGTGACCCTTCCCTTTGGCCGAATGTCTCCCCAGCAGCCTCGTTGGACCCTGGTGCAGATAAACTTCCAGAAGGTCCAGAGAGGGGAAGATACAGGTAACCCTGGGACTAGACTATAGATGTTCTCAATTCCAATCAGCACGTCTGATGCTGGGGGCTGCAGCTGCCCTTCTGACCCCAGACGTGCCCAGACATAGAAAGCCCCAGGCAGTCGCAGCCCAGACTGGTGGGATGGCATTCGTAGTGCTTTTCTGGGGAGCTGATATTTTGCACCTCATTCAGAGCCCGGCACAGAGCAGGGGCCCATAGATGGTCTTAATTAGGACATTAATGTAGGCTTTGGTCCTTGATCAGCTTCTCCTGAGAATTCTTTCCGTTTGAAACTTCAATTTCTTGAAATCTTTTTGATCCTTAATAACTTGGTTTTATTTCCTGCCCACTGTGACTAGAGACCATAAAAAAGAAAAAAAAATAGGGTTTGGGGTAGGGAGAAACCCATTATTAATGAGTCGAGTGACAGGTTCAATTTCTGATATCACTGGAGGGGGGATTTGATTGGCTGGGCCCTTGTCAGGGAGGCTGGTACCCAGCCCCAGCTCAGACTCAGGTGAGGGTGGAGGGTCACATGGTTCAATATATGGCTGTTTAAGCCACAGGAACAGCAAGTGAAGCACATTCTCTTGGGAGGGGTTTGTTAGGGGCAGGTGGCATTTCCCTGTCTCCGGGAGATGGAACTATGAGAGTGCTACAACAAAGGTTCTCTTGATTCCACTGGATAGGGAGTAGCCTCACCAGGGGCTACTAATAACATCGACAGCCCTCACATCACATCTCTTGCCTCTGCAATCTCTTTAAGGAGGCTCTGAGGATCATGGCAGCATCACAAGCCCCACCTGGCTAGCACAGAGCTTGTATTTTCTAGAAATACTTATTTGAGACAATTTTATAAGAGACTCTCAGTACATTGGTTTGTACAGCTCCTGTGTTGTGTGTAGGGGCCAAAGCCACACTTTCATAGACCTGAACTCCTTAGATCCTCACAACAGCCCTATAAAGCGGGTGTTGTTCCTTTCATTTTCCATAGGAGACAACTGAGTCAGGGAGAAGGTGAGAGAAGACTTAGGACTGAGTCCTCTGGCTTCCAGTCCAACATCTTTCCCCTACACCAGGCATCTGTATGCAGAGCACTGTGCATCCGTAGGTGTTACAGAGAGATAAAAAAGAATTAAGCTTACATTCTAGTTGGGATAAGCTGCAAAAAACATCCATTAAGACAGTCATTTGAGAACTGATTGCTCTGTGCTGGTGATTGTGACCTTGAAATACTCACACAAGAGGGCATGCAAAAATTACAGGCTGCTTTGGAGGTCTGGGATGTGCTGTGGATTGAAGATAAGCCTAGAGGGAATCAAGGTCACGTACTTGTCCAAACCCAGGAAAACCTTACAAACAGCCAAAGTTATTTGTTGGTAACACTGAGCTGGAAGGTGTCCCTGAATCCTGCCACCTGAGGAGGTCCAGGGCCACGTGGCTTGATGTTGAATCAATTGTCAAGGACTCTGAAGCCCAAACCAAGGAGGTCGCTGTGTCCTTTGGGAAGAGAGTGGTGGAGCCAGCATGGCTCCGAAGGTCCATCCAAAGTGCTATTTCATCTTCTAATTTCCATGGTGCCTGAGCTACCTGGACTTCACTAGAGGTTTCTGAGCTGTTTCAACATAACCTGGAGTGAACATCAAAGGACAAGAGAGAATCCCTCACTACAATGGGCTAAAATATAGCCAAGGGCAAGACTTGAAGAGCTGTTTCCAGGAGCAAAGTTCCAATGGGTGGGCCATGAGAGGCCCATAGTGAAGGCAGGGCTATTGCAGGCAGTGGGAAAGGGCCCCAGGGAACAGCACTAGCACTAGCTGTGGAGGAAGTCTAGCCAGGAACAAATGGGCCAGCCCTGCCAGTGGGACATTCTGGCTGGCAGACAGGAGCTTTGGGGCAGGCTGGATACTGCTGGGTCAGTACAGGGGAGGTCATCCAAGGCCAGGAATGCAGCCATAAATTCGACAAGGGGAAAGTAGAGTCCTCTGCTTGGAGGGACTTGGGTTTCAGTGGCCTCACAGTCAGGCCCCGGTCATGGGAGGACAAGGCAGGACTGGTGTACTAGTGTAACCTCAGGGCAGAGATGGTGGTGGGAATGCCAGGGCTGGGCCTCCACCCCAACCCCAGACTCGCTCCTGGCTCTGTCAGCCACTCTAAAGTTTCTAGGAAGGATCATTGTTGCTGCTGGGGTTTAGAGAGGGGTGTCCCAAGTTGTGGGGAGAGGAGGGCTCTGAGTGCTGAGGACAAAAAGGCATCCACTAAGGATGCTGAGTGCCATGCAACTGTGATATGAAAGTCTGAAGGGCAAGATCAGAATTTTTTTTTGCATTGGCCATACAATCACGTGTCTCAACATTATCTATAATAATAAAAGTGTAATATGCTAATTGACTAGACAGCTAAACATCCTTTCCGACAACCTTCTGAACGACCTTCCAGATGAAGCTGGGGCTGCAAGGGCACAAGCCCCTTGCACAAATTTTGTGCATCAGGCCTCCAGTAAAAGTATATACGAGGAATATTTCTTCCCCTCTTGTTTTCCCAACCTCCCAATTCTCATTTCCCAGACAACCAATTACTAGCCTCCTTCCAGAGATTCTTTATGCATGTGCAAGTTTACACCTATACATCTATATCATCTCTCTCCATTCTCACGGAAATGTAGTATATATCACATGCTGGTCTGCACCTTGCTTGTTTTAACTTAATTCATCTTGTAAAGCTTTCCATATCAGTTTATAAAGAGTTTTGTCTTTTTTAAAAATGCTGTGTTGCTTTCCATAGTGTGGCTATACCATCATTTATTTAACCAGTCGCTTACTGATAGAAATTTAGGTAGCTCTTATAAGCAAAGTGGCAATGAATAACCTTGTATGTATGTCATTTCACACCTGTGAGACTGCATCTCTCGATAAATCACTAAAAGTGGAATTTCAGGTTCAAATTGAGCCTTTGTAATTTTGAGAGATATTGATGAATTGGCCTCCGGAGAGGCTGTAAAAATTTACAAAATTTACACTCCAACATCGGCCTGTGAGAATGTCTGTTTCCCCACGCCTCACCACCACACAGTGTGCTATCGAACTTCACACCTCTGCAGAATGGAGGTTGAAAATGGCATCTCTTACTTTGAGTGCTCTTGAGTATCTTTTCATATGCTTAAGATACATTTGTATTTCCATGAGCTAGCTTTTCATATATTTCACTCATTTTAAAATTGGCTTCTTGGTCTTTTCTTATCAGTATGTAGGTGCTTTTTATATATTAGGAAAATTAGCTCTTTGTCTGTGATGTGAGTTGTGTTTACATATATCCCTTGATTTGTCTTTTGATTTTGCTTAAAATGGGTTTTACTATGTGAAAATTTTGTAATTTCATGGAATCAAATTTTACAGTATTTTCTTTATTTTTATTGTTGACATTATTGGAGATGTCCCCATTTTTCTCCTTTTGCCCCCTTTAGCCAGCCCTCACCCACATCTTCTCTTCCCATTTGCCATCACCACACTGTTGTCTGTGTCTATGGGTTATGCATATATGTTTTTTGGTTAATTTCTTCACCTTCTTTCATTCAGTCCCCTCACCCTTACCCCCTCTGACAGCTGTCAGTCTGTTCCATGTATCCATGCCTGTTTCTGTTTTGTTCACTAGTTTATTATATTCATTAGATTTCACATTATCAGTGAGATAATACAGTATAGCAGTATTTTCTTTTATGCATTTTGCATCATAGTTATAAAGGCTTTCTTTCTCTAAGACTGTAAAAGGGTTTTCTCATAGTTTCTTCTTGACTTAACTTTTCCCCCAAATAAATTTGATCTCCTTGGTTTAATGTGCAAAGTATTCCTTCAATTTAATTTTTTCTCAGGAAGGTTACTCAGTTTTCTGAATACCATTTATTGAATAAACCACCTTTTTCCTACTGATTTTAGATGTCACGTCACTGTTACTGTGCTGTAGACTGAATTGTGCAACCCCAAAATCATATGTTGAAGCCCTAATACCATGGTGTGACTCTATGTGGATTGTATTAATTCATTGAACAGGCCTTTAGGAGGGAGTTAAAGTGAAATGTTGTCATAGAGATGGACCCTAATTGGGTAGAATTAGTGGTTTTATGAGAAGTGAAAGAGAAGCCAGAAGAAAGGACATGTGGGGACATAATGAGAAGGCAGCTGGGAAGAGAGGTCTCAGCAGAAACCAGCCTGGCACCTGGTTTGAACTTCTAGTCTCCAGACTGGAGAAAATAAATGTCTGTTGTTTAAGCTACCCAGTCTGTGGTATTTCGTTATGGTAGCCTGAGCAGACCGATACATACTAATCAATTCCCATGAGTTTGGGGTTATGGTGCAGTTCCATCACACCATATTGCCTACCAACTAGGTAGCAGGGAGAGTCAGGGCTCCTTAGCCTGGGGAGACAGAGGGCCATGCTGAGGAAAGAAAGTATCAGGTAGCCCAGTGGGTTGGGGAGGCAGCAGGAGGGGGCTGAGATCAGCTGAGAACTAGAGCAGTTAGAGACAGACCGTCAGACCATGGAGGTGATACCACCAGGGAAGGGAGAAATGGGCATGGCTGGTCCAGCAGGAGGAAGCACTGAGACAGATATCCTGGGAGCTGACAGGGGGCTGCTGCACCCTGGACCAGAGATAGGCGAGAACGGGGGACTCTGCAGGGAGTAGTCTTCATTTCGGTGTTTACTCCAGGGTCTACCTCAGTAGCAGTTCAGACTCCACTTGCTTTGATGCTTCATAAGTGCCTCAAATCCCCGGCTCCTTAGAGTCCCTCTCTATTCCATAAACATCTCTGCACTGTGCATTTTGCAGCACTAACTTTCTAGAAGTGGCATCTTTCTACTGGATATTTATTTTTATTAAAAAATTCTTAATGTTATTCTGTCTTCTTTAAGCAGGGAAAATATAAGTGAGTGGATATGTCTCCAATATGAGCTGCCTATGCCCTCTTTTAACCATTCCATCCGGCCCTACCCCTGCACTCTGTCCTCGAAGCCAAGGCCCTGCCCCGGCTCCTCTGCCTCAGCCCCTCCTTTGGATCATCCTGCTCTTGGCTCTGCTTTCTGGATCTCAGTCCCTTCAGAAAGCCTCCTCGCCAGGCTGCTGCTGCACCAGTTCAGTTTTATTATAGTGAATAGGGTGTCTCCCAGAGGCTTTGCCTAACTAGGTAAGAGACAGCTATCTGTCCGTCTGATCTTGCCATGCGTCTGCATGCTGGCTGCCAATTTCAGTGTCGCCCTGGGTGCAGAACAGAAGGGGGCCTAGAGTGATGCTCACATCCTTGGGGAGGAGTTGCTCGCCTCTAAGGAGCGGATACTCTGCTAGGATGGTTTGCTTCTCTTGACTCTGTCAGTCTGGATGTCTGGAGTTCCAGAGGCACCCTCGCCACCTCTTTGATCCTGTGCTCTGAAAGCTGGATCAGCTGTTTGAATCAGCTTCAGCAGAAGTGCCAACCCAGGGTGAGGCTGCTGCTCCACGGGACCAGCACCAGGGCAGACCGGAAGGGCTCCACCAGTGACCTCTCTCCCATACCTCCCGCCGTGCTCAGGCTGGGCACTCTGTCCTGGACAACCATGACAGCCCCTCCCTGAGTTCTCCCCCAGTGCTCTGCCTTCAGTCCAAACAACGCCCCGAGGGACCCAGCCCCGCAGTAGTCAGGTTGTCTATTTCCTGTTGTGTTAGCTGAAGACTTCTCAGATGTGGGTTGGTCCCAGGCCACCTTTCCCCCCGTATTCTATGTCCTGCCAAGCTGATGAAGGTGTTAGCCTTTCCTGAGTTCCTCAGCCACTGTGATCTCTCTACCCCTAACCCCTGTGCCATGTAGCATTCATCATATCCTGTACTCCTTGCCTTTTCCAGTGTTACTGTCTCACTTGTCCCCCTCGGTATCTAACCCCCATGGGGCCAGCACCTGCATGTGCAGACCGGAGGTGAGGTGGGGCTCACAGGTGGTTGGTTAGGTAACAGCCAGCAGAAGGTCGGTGGACCAAGGAGGTTCTCCCACCACTAAACTTGGATAATGCGGCTTTGATTTTATTAAGGGGGATATAAATGGATCTTTTTCTCTAGAAGTGATTGTGCTTTTTTCTAACTTTTCCAAGGTGACTATATTTTATGGGGAAAAAAAAATCTAAAATACAGAAAAGAACAAAGATACTATAGATAAAACTCTATAATTCTGTTTTCATATGTTATATTTTGAGGTCTGTGTTTATCTCTATTAATATATCTAGTTCTAACTCATTATTTTGGCTATTATATAACATACATCATATATTCTCTCTCCTAATCGGTGGATCTTTAGGTCTTGACTATTTTTGCAGACAGTGCTTAGCATCTTGTACATCTGCTCATGCAAATACACAGCAGTTTTTCTGGGGGTATAATTTTGGGGCCACGTCGTCTATACACTTACAAGGGTACCTACATATCCTTCATTCTGCCAGGTGTGTGTAACAGTCTGTACTCCCAACAATAGTATTTGGAAGTTTCTTCCCCCCTACCTTTACGTCGATGTTCTTCAGTTCTGTTAGGTTTTGATATTTTGATTGGGTGCTGGAATGTGGAGCAGAGTTTCCAGAAAATTGACAGATGAGGAATTCCTCCTTACAGTGATTCATCAGGTTAGGGCTAGGGCACTTGTTCAACCACCTGATGTCACCGTCCCAGGTCAAAGATTTTTCCTGAGTCAAAGTCTCTCTGGGTGTGGTTGGTCACACTAGACTCTGCTCTGCAGGTGTAGCACTGCTTCTGCAGATGTGTCTGAGGATCTTAGAGACGGTGGGCCAACATGTCAGAGAAGCTCACTGGGGTAACCAGTCCTAGAGGACCTGGAAGTGGGGTGGTCCCAGTGCTTGATGCAGGGGCAGGGTGATGGTACATAGCCAGGTTGAAGCTATAGGAAATGCCCTGAGCTGGGTCGGGGGAGACGCTAGAGCTATGGCTGAGAAAGAGCATGAGGTGGGAAGAAGCAGCATGCTAGGAAGCGGTTTCCTGGAACCTCCACTTCTTTTGTTAAACCATGCCAGATCTGTGCCCACTGCATGACTCAAAGGACTCACCTGGTGTCTGGTGCACATCATAAATCTGGCTCTACATGGTGCTGTAGTGTGTCTGGAGACATAATAACAATAATGATGATGAGGAGTTTACAGTGTGCCAGGTGCTAAGTGCTTTGCCTATATGAATTCATTGGATTTTCACAGCACCCCTAAAGGGTAGATATGTGTATCACATCCTTTTACAGTGAAGACACTGAGGCACAGAGGGCTACATGATTTGGGCCAGGACCATGTACTCAGAGTCTCCAAGCCAGGATCGGACGGACCCCAGGCAAACTGGTTCCAGGGCCGAGCCTCCACCCCTGTATAGTGTCTGGACATAACAAGGACGAATGAATAACTAACTAACTATTCATCTTTCATACCTGATTTTGAATTTTATTTCCACCCAGGAGTCAAGGTAAGCTAACACTAATGAACATTTCTAATTGAGCCTCGGCATGTAACTTAAACAAGGAAATAGTCCATTTTATGAATAGAGGCATAAAGAAAAGCAGTCTAATTGTGCTTTCTGCTTTCTTTCTGTGATCTTTGGGTTTCATTCAGTTTTTTTAGCCAAGGCACATAACAGGATGAAGACTAAAATAATCAATTATTTGAATTTGGTTTCTCATATACAACCCAGGTTCTTCTAATCCACTCTCTCTTGTTCTCCCCCGCCCCACCCCTCTGAATTTATTGGTAAGGAGTAAAATGAGCATTGTTTAACTCCTTTTTCAGATGGAAACTGGAAAACTCAGAAATCTGGATTTTTTTCTCTGGGCTGAAACCAGATATTTCAGCCAGCTATCAGGGAGCATCTGAGCACCTGTCCTTATTCTCTCATTCTTGTCGGGTTCAGCCACAGAGTGGCCTTGGCCTTGGAGAGATGCCCGCCTCTGGGGAAAGACCCACCATTGAGAAAGCTATCCCCAGGGTTTGTCCAGGATACCACTGGGTGCCCCACACCCGGTGGCAGTGACACACATAGGCAGAACCACTCCTACCCTGGCACCCGCAATTCTAGTGCCTCATGAATGGGCATCCTATTTTTCTCTGAAGGAGCAGAAATGAAGGATTTCCAACTCTGTTTGTCTTCTTGCTGTCCCTCCCCTGTAGGATGCCTGCCTAATGCTGAATTCTAAATCTAAAGAACAGAGACGCTTCCCTTTGGCCTGAGAGCTGGGGATTCTTATCAAAAGCGACATTAAAAAAGTGCCAGACTGGCCTCCTCCTTCTCTCCTGCCCATTCTTCATTACTCCTGCTGTCTCCATCACTGTTTTCCCATCTCAAGACCCGTCTCCACTTCCTGGGTCCCTGGAGAGAAAGCATGAGCTCATTGTTTTCCAGTGAAAGACCAGATTTGGTCTCCTTCTCGCCTCGTTTGTCTGTCAGAGCCTGGAGATTGATGAGCCTTCCTCCAGCTGAAACTGTGCCTGGAGGAGCCCAGCCTTGCGTACTGGGGGGTCTGTGTGCTGGGGCAGAGGCGAGGACAGTGGCAGTTGGGGGCTCTGAACTTTCCAGAATGTTGTTAAGGATGTGATGGGAATAAGGTACAGGTTATTTACTACACCCCAAACGGCAATTTAAAGCCATATCTCACCATCTCATTCTCTCCCAAGCAATCTGATTCAAGCTGGAAAGCACATGAGCAAATTGGGGGGAAAAGGCAGCCAAAACCTTCCAGGGAAGATGGGAGAGTGTGGCAACACCTCCCTCTGCATTTCCTTTTGTGAGGAAGTCACTATGTAATGACCTTTTAAAATGCCTTGTTTAAAACAGGCTGAAAGGCTCAGAAGGGGAAGACATTCGCTACCAGGAGTGAGGAAATGAGGATAAAAAGTTCGTAGCTCCCGCCCAAAGTGAGGTGACATTTAGCACAGAAGGTTGTTAGATGCCACAATACTGAGCCAAGGAAAAGAGTCACCTGGTATAGTGCTGGAAACAATCTGGTGTGTGAATGGGAGATCAGAGGAACAGGGTCCATGCTGTGTGGTGTCATTAGGGGCCACCCACATGGATGCATGGTGCAACTCTCTCATTATTAATGTCTTAATTGGAGTGTTGACCATTGGATAATGTCACAGGACAGGAAAGAACATGGGTAGTGGCATCTCCAGTGGGACCATCCTGCTAGAGAGGAGAGACCAGATGGTCTGAGGGCATCTACAGCTCTGTGAGCCTGGAGGTAGGTGAGCAGCAGGGCCCGTGGACACAGAGGAGTAACTCGACAGGAGTAACATCCTGTCCACGGGTCTCATTCAACAGGTGGGTGAGCGCACAGCCAGGAAGTTGTGATGCTGAGAGATTGAGCAAGCACGCCAGAGTGACCTCGTTCCCTCCTCAGAGGTGCTTTCAGGTGGGTTGGTGGGCTGAATGGTGTGGGCAGGGTCTCTTATGATATCCAGGATGAAGAGACAGAGGAGTGGGACAGGGTGGTGGGTCAGTGAGCAGAATCCCTGACAGGCTGAATGGCCCCACCTGAAGAGCTCTCTCTCAGTGGTTGATTTCCCATAAGGAAATTTATGGTGTGTGTGGGTGGCATTCTGCTCCCAGTGCTGCCCTGATGAGGGTTTTAGTCATGACTTGGAGGTTGGGGATGGCCCACTGACAGAGTATGTGGGACTGATTGCCAATTTGTGGAACGACAAGATCACGATCCAAAAATTTCTTCAGGGGCTGGACCATATAGGAAATTCTGCAGGAAGTAACAAACAAAAACATGGAAAACAGCCTCTAAACAAGAAAAGTCAGCTGACCAGTCATGTGGTGGCTTAATAGCCTCCCTGGAGGAAAATACGTGGGCACTGTCCCCTCCATGTGAGCACTTGGGACACGGCTGCTCATGAGTGCACAGGGAGCCGGCTGATTCCACAGAGTTATGGCTCCCAGACCTGGGGATCTCAGGGTCCTGCAGGTCTCACATTGGCCTGGCTGTAGGAGGTCTGTGTGGCACCAGAGAGATTTTGACACAGGGATGGAGCACTGAGGGGAAGACAGGGCTGTGCCGAGTTTTTATGACCATGGTTGCAGGCCCTGAAGTGTTCAGGTTCCTGGAAGGAAAGCAGAGACTGGGGTGGGAGGGTGAGAGTGCTGTCTTTAAATATTTATGGGCTGTTATACGGGCACAGGATGGTGTCCCAGAGACTGATAACCAATGCGAGCATTTATTGATTATTTACTAGGGAGCAGGTTTTACATGGGTTATCTCATTTATTCTTCATCAGTCTTATGAGATGGGTGGTATTGCAGATGGGGAAATGAGGCTCAGAGAGTTTGAGTAACTTGCCACAGGGGCCAACTGGTAAGTGGCTTGTCCTGGGGTGGGGACAGGATGTGACAGAGGCTCGATGATCAGATACAAGGGAGCAGACACTCTGAAGATGTTCTCCAGTACGCCTGTGAGCTGCCTTCTCTTCAGCTCTTTAGAGGAGCTTCGGAAGCAAATGGCTCTGTCTTTCTCTGATAAGAGCAGCAAAGTTTAGACGCTGGAAATCCCAGCAAATGGAAAAGTTTTGCTTTATTTGTTCCCCATAGAAAACCTTGGAGAAAAGCTTGATTTTTCCCAATTTCTCTTTGCGTGTTAGGTGAGCATGTTAGGTGATACATAAGAGCTGTGCGTTCTTGGCAGGATGGATACCTCTTCTGAGTCTTGCTACCCTCATCTGTGAAGTGGGGATAATAAGAGGACCTCACTTTTAGGTTTAAATGAGATAGAGTCACTTAGAAAGCATTCATTGAGCACACGCTAATACTCATTTTAATAATAGCACCACTTTGGCCATTGGGTATATAGAGATGGAAAGCACAAACTCTCCTATCTCAGAGCTTTTACTACAGAGACATGATTAATATACAAATCCCTGTTACAATAGTAGCCAGCAGAAGGATGGGGTGAGGGGTCAGGAATGTGTTGGTGGGGTGCACGGGGGGCTGGCACTTGGGAGCAGGGTTCTTGAGAATGAAATTCCATGTATGTGAATCAGCAGTGTCTGAGCACAGATCATAACACACATTTGTGTAACGTAGAATGGAAATGAATTAAATATTTAGGATTTTGTCTATGCAGTGCATACAGAATAATACTACAAAGGCAATGCCAATACCACAAGCACCAAAAACACAGCAGACAGAATGGAAAGTACTTGAAAGCATTAGAAACAAAAATGGAGGTAACACTTTTGCTCAGCCTGAAGACAAGAAAACATCCTTTCTGGCCAGGCCTGCAGCAGTGCTAAGCCTTGCAAATCCTTTGGCTCAGAGCAGCTAGGAGGAGTGAAGGCACTAAGGAGGTGTGGGGAGGTGCCTCTTAAATTGCAAGAGTGCTTGTCAGCGTTGCTGGTTGATGGGTTGCCCAAGGTTCGCCCTCCTGACTCCTGTCCCCTTCCTGCTATGCTTGGGGACAAAGGTTTGGGGTTAGGGATGGGAACCCCCATCCCCATTGGCCCTCTTTGAACCTCTGGAACATTCCTGGTTTCCTTCCTGTTTCATCAGGGATACTGTTTTGCTTCTAATATCAAACCTTTAAACCCCTAAACACCAGTGTTCCTCTGCTCCACATTGTGGCCGGCTATGGAATTCTACTGTAGTAACGCTAAGACGTCTAATCTGTGTCTGTCCCAATTCCCTACAAGAAAGTCTCCCTGCTTCCTGTTTCTGCTAAGATGTCATTTCAACTTGTTTCTTTGATTTTGATGAAATGCCCTTTATAAAGGAGATAAAGCCCAAAACTTAAAGCTTTAATTGGTTTCATCTTTAAAAAAAATGTCGGGTTACATTTTTTCTATGTTCTTTGCTTTCTACTTAATCTTTCCATTTATTAAGCACAGAGGAAAGGCCTCAGGCTAGAGAGATGACTAAGAACTGTCAGCCCAGTGGGCAAGATAGTCATCAAAGTGAGGCCGTGCAGGCGAATGCTGTGGCCACAGCTGAGGCAGGTCAGTGGGACAGACCTCGGTGTTCTGGGCTTTTGCCATTGGCACCGTGGGAAGAGGAGCAGCAGGCATAGTGACGTCGCCTCCTTCCTTTCTTCCTCCATCAGTAGACGTCTAGAGCTCCTTTGTGTATGAGGCACTGTGGCTGCAAAGCAGTCCTGTTTCCAGGGACTCTTCCCTCAGGCAGCCAGTCATTGCAGCCACAGCGTCAGAAACCACAGTGCTCACACATGGACACGGGCTTTCCCTCAGCTCTCAAGAGGCTCTGGGTGGACCTTCACCTGTCTGAACTCTCGCTCTGCATCAGTCAAACAGGCTATTTCTCTAATATTTACCTTGTGAGAGTGGCAAGATAAAATATGATTGTCTGGCATATGGAAGGCATTGAATAGGTGGTTTTTTTGTTTGTTTTTAAAGAAGAAACTCTTAGAAGGAAACATGCAGACTCTCAGAGGTGGTCAGGGGCCCATCCCTGTGTCTCTAGGACACTTGGATCCTCACAGAAGAGGAGAACAGAAGGGTGGGGGGAGCTGAGAAAGAAAGGGGGAGCTCAGTTCTAGGAGCCCATGTCACCCTTCAAAGTGGCCTCAGCGTTAAGTGGGACCAATACTTTTACTTACTGCCACCCACAATGTTTTCAAACATGTAAACCACATTCACTGCTCTCTATTAGGGGGTCCTTCTTAGTTTGCCCTCTCCCCAAAGTAGAGGAGACAGGGATTGGGGGGCTCCTAGGAAACGGGAGGAGAAATCAGTGACGTGTCATGTGAGCTTCAGGCCCCAGAGGCCTTTCTCTCAGAAACTATGCAGAGTGCACCCACAGTTACCCTCCCAGAGGACGGGTGCTTTTTGCCCCATCTGAGGGCTGCCCTCCTGAGCGGTGACTCTCCTGTGCTCCTGCAGGCCCCCCCCGCAGGAATCAAATGGAATTGTGAAGTTTGCCACATGGGGTGCTAGGTGCTTGACATGGGAGCTGTCACCTTGCCGGGGAGCACCCACTGCCGCTGTGGCTGGGATCAAGGAGCACCCAGGGCCCTGAGAGGCACTGCTCTGATTCTGTCCACAGAGACCCTGACTTATGTAAACAGGGCCTGGATGGGTGCTCCACCCTGGGTAGCTCTGCTGGAGGCCCCCAGACAGGGCTTCCCAGAAGAGACCAGTAAGTTCTCAGAGCCAACAGCTTCATTTACCTTGTAGATCACTGATCAGGTAACAGGCCATGATATTCATTCTGCATTCATCCAAATATATACTCATTGCTCGCTGGGTGCCAACAGCTTGCCTGGCCCTGGGGGTAGAAATGTAAACAAGAGATTTGGTTTTTAATTTGATGGACTCACAGTCTAGCAGTAGAAACTGCTCTTTGGATAAAAAGGATTTGGGGTCAGAGGCATCTGGGAAAGTTTGTGTACCAGACCTGTCCCTCTGGGAGTGTCACAATGTACATTAAAACCCTTAAAATCCTATAATAAGTAAGCCATTTAAATGTTGTCTAGCCCAACTTTTCTTAAATACATTTTACCATCACATAACCAGCCTCATTCCACTTTTTTTTTTAAGTCTTATTGAGATATAATTGGCATAACATTGTATTAGTTTGAGGTATACAATGTGTTGATTTGCTATCCTATATAATAAAAGTCTAATATGCTAAGTGTCCAGTTGGCCCTTCAAGCAATAAATGCATGATGTGCTAATGCTGCTCAACCACTCTCTATGAAATACACTGACCACAGATTCTTCAACCAGTAGATTAGCTTGATGCTGGGGTCTGGCTGATCAGGACTGAGTGAAACGGGCCAGACAGGCCCTGGAGCCCTCCCGTGGTCCCTCCCCGGCTGGCCAACCTCCGACATCCCTCCCCAGCCCCAATCGTGTACCAGTGGGGTCCCTCAGCCTGGCCTGTGCCTCTCTCACAATCTGGGCTGAAGGATCTCTTCCCACGCCCCCCGCCCCCCAAGTACATGAACATCTAGTGTGTGTGTGTGTGTGTGTGTGTGTGTGTGTGTGTGTATATATATATATATATATATATATATATATATATATATATTGCAAAATGGTCTCCACAGTAAGTCTAGTTAACATGCATCACCTCACATAGTTACAGTTATCTCTTTGGGGTGAGAACTTCTCCTAGCAGCTTTCAAATATACAATGCAGTATTGTTAACTATAGTCATCATGCTGCATATTTACATATCCAGAAAGTATTTATCTTGCAATTCAGAATTTGTATTTTTGACCATCTTGACCCATTTTCCCACTACTCCCATTGCCCTGTCTCTGGCAAACCCCAATCTGTTCTTTGTATCTATGCCAGGAGTGACTAGCAGACCCTGAGCAATGGATGATAGATTATTCTCAAACACGTTTCTGTAAAAGAGAAGACTAAGGAGCTGATTGCCTGTCTCCTTAGGCTTTTATTGTAACAACAGCTTGAACTGAAATTAACCTTTAGATACAATCAGCAGGGTAAGTATCCTTGAGAGAAAGCACATGTTTCTACAAGGTCGGGTCTTAAAGACTAAACATAGAGATTCCAGCAAAATACCTGGGGCTCAGGCTTGTTTGGAAAAGTCAAGGCAGGGGCTGCCACCTTCAGCAAGGTGTCCCCAGAGGCCCCCGAACTTTTGGAGAATCCTCCTTACAGACTTTGTAGCCAAGTTCTGTGCTTCCCCCACATATCTGTAAGTTGTTTTTTTTTAAGATTTCATATTAAGTGAGGTTATATGGTATGTCTTTGTCTGACTTATTTCACTTAGCACAATGCCTTCAAGGCCCATCCATATTGTTGCAAGTGGCAAGATTTTCTTTTTCATTTTTTTACAGTTGAAAAATATTCCATTGTGTATATGGATCTCATATATAAATATTTTTTTACGCATTTATCTGTCAATGGACACTTAGGTTTTTTCCATGTCTTGGCTGTGAATAATGTGGCAATGAATATGGGGGTGCAGATTTTCTTTGAAATAGTGATTGCATTTCCTTTGGCTAAATACCCAGAAGTGGAATTGCTGGATCATGTGGTCATTCTAGCTTTAATATTTCAAGGAATCTCCATACTTTTTTCCATACTGGCTGCACCAATCACTCCACTTTTAAAGTGAGAGGTAGGGAGAGTCTTACTCTGGTTTTTCCTCAGGCCCACTCTGGCCAATACTGGGAACAGATTTGAAGTTGTGGGTTTGTCTTTGGAGCTTAACCCCCACGTCTTCAGGAGCTGCCATGGGTCCTTCATGCCTTTCTCAGCAACTCTTTTCTCTGCTGCTTAGGGTCCCTCTGGTTTGCAGGGAGGGGACTATGGAAGCCCATTCACATCTGAGCATTAGTGACTCATGCTACTCCTTCAGACTTATTTAAAAGAGCTTTAAAAATGGGTGCTTAAGAGAACAATATTTGACCCAAAGGAATGAATCTAATGGAAGAATTGAAAGTACTATGGCACCTGCTCAGGGAAGATAATTTTCGATGGAGTGGGGGTGGGGCCCAGCGCTGCCTCTGAAATCACTCTGCCTAAGAAGACTTCTGCTGTTACTCTTGAGGAATAGATTACTTCCCTGAGTACTCAGATACATGTGAGGGGGAAATCGCCTCCTGGTATGATTGTAAGTTGTGGTCAGATTCAGACTTCAATGTGTGTGCGTCCCCTCTTCCAGTTCCCTCCCGGTCTCTGTCATTGTCTGTCCTGGGCATACCTGTGCTCTTGTTCTTCTGGCCTCAGAGGGAGTGAGCCTGTATCTGCCCCTTGGATCCATCCCTGCCTTGCACTTCCTCTCTGCTCCTGAAGGCTGGCCTGCCCTCTGGCTTCCAGGTGGGTTCGGCTATTGGGGGGAACAGGCTGGAGATGAGAGAAGGAAGCGGGAGAGGTTGGGTGTTTATTCCCTGCCCCCTCACTGCAGGTTAGCTGTGACCCTCTGCAAAGGCTGCATCACCTCTTCAGACAGCCACCCTCTCCATGTCAGGCAACAGCTCTCTTTCTGGGCCTTCGGGTTATACCAGCTCGCGTTGCCAGCGCCAGGTCCCTGCACCACCCTCTGCGGGTCTGTTTACACCCTCTGCTCAGCTTTGTGCATTGTCCCTTTTTGAAACTCTCTTCTGTTCCCCATGTGGGCATCCTGTCTGTCTAGGATCCTGACATGCAGGAGGGTCACCAGCTCAGAAGGTTGAAGGTGTAAAGTGTCCCTTACCCCCAAGTGCCTCCCATCTCCTAGCCAAGGCTTCCTGAGGGAAGGCATTCTCTGGCTGGAATGCAGGAGTCAGGAAGACCGGCTTGATCTTCCCAGGTAAGTCCCTGAGCTTCGCCACTGCCTTCCAGGTGGCCCCTCTGCACCGTTCGTGGCAGGAAAACCTGTTTGCATTGGGAAGCCCACATTCTGGGCACACAAATTCGGTGCCCAGATGGTGCTTATGTTTACAAAAGCCCAGCACACTGACAGGACCTGCAGGCACATGGATAAATATTTTGCCTCTCTTCTTAGGCAATATTTGAGTCTTTCAAACCTAATTGCTGTTGAGACATTATGCTCGAGTCCCTGAGGCAAAGAAACAGCGAGGCCTCCAAGGGGGCCACAGCTGTGGTAGAGGCTCCACAAGGCTCCCTGGCCGGATGCCTGAGGTGTCTGTCACCAGCTCCTTGTTCCTGCGAGTGTGCTGGGGTGATTGGGGCTAAAAGAGGTGACTGCAGCCCACCTGGAACCTGTGGTTATTTGTTAAGTTGTTTGACACTGAGATAACCAGAGGTTAGCCCCAAATCAGGTACTTTTGTGAGACATTAGTGGTGGGCGCCAATCTGGCTGTAAACATGGGACTTTGGGAATATTTTGTTTGATATTGAAATTGTTGAGTGCAGGGCAGCTGCTAGATTCTATGACACCCTTGTGCAGGTTAAACTGAGGCAGTCCCTCTGGCAGGGGCAATGCTCCCCTATCTCAGCAGGAGGCACACATGGTGAGCGGGGCAGCAGCTGGATTTCAGCATCCAGGTATCCTTAGAGGTGTTCTTGTCAGGCCATAACCTGCTCAGCGGTACCTGTCCAAGGTAGCCCTCGGACAAGGCAGTTGCTGATGGTATCCTTGTTAAAATCCTCTATCCTCTTTTTATCTCTCCTGTTTCTTTTCTTCCCTTTTTTTCCCTTTTAAAACACTGTTCTATTTGCCCCTGGGATTATATTTCCAGGTGCAGTGAGAGGTCCCTGTGTGCATTTGCCGTTACTTTCACTTCACTGTGACTAATAAGCCTGTCTGTACACTGTCCGCACAGGGAAGAAGTGTTGCTGTTGACACACAGGGTTCTGCAGCAATCACTTCCTTTTATTCATTATGTTCAAATTTGCCTCAATTATTTCAATCCCCTGTATATAATAGAAGCTGTTGGATCCCTTGCCCACTGTGGTCTTCTAAAGGGCACCTCATATTAGTCATTCCTTTCTTCAAAGCACATGTTATTGGTGCTCACCCTGTGCTGGGAACTAGGGAGATAAAGATGAATGGATAAGACAAGTCCCTGCCCTTGAGAAACTCATAATCTAGAGGGGGGAGTGAGGCGTGTAAACAGATATATCACAGCTTATGGGTGTGTTTGTTGGGCAGGACAGGAGCCCGAGGAGGGGGGGTGGGGCAGTGGTGCTTACTGCTGGGCGCTGTGGGCACAAGGAAGGGTATGCTGAGAAGCTGCCATTTAGGCCTCCTCTGGGGACAAGTAGACATGTATCGTGTGAAGAAAGGCAGGGAGGAGAGTAGGTGCAGTGTCCTGAACACTGCACGTTGCCTCAGTCGAGGCAAGGTGGGAAGGGCCACCTGGCTGGAGCCCAGGGTGTGTGATGCCTGGGCCGAAGCAGACCTGGAGTGGGGGCTGGGGCTTTCTGAGGAGTGTGGGGTACCATGGGGGTAAACAAGACCACATTTTCCTTTCTGGAAGACACTTCAAGCAGCAATGTGAAGAGTGGCCAGGTGGGGAAGACTCAGTCAGATAGTTCCGGGTTCTCATCCTTGAGCTGCTACTTCCTTGAGCAGGTCACTCGATATTCTTGAGCCTCCATGTCCTTTTTTTTTTTTTTTTTTTTTAGGTTTTATAGTGTTAGCTTTTATTTTTATTTTTTAATTTTTTTACCTTTTTAAAAATCTTTATTGTTCAGTTTATTAATTACATTGTTCCCCCCTTTTTTCCCCCTTTAGCTCCCCTCCACCCAGTACCCACCCCCCCCATCCACTCTCACCTCCCCCCGACTGTCCTCTCCCATAGTTGCATGATTTTTGTCCAGTCTCTTGCTACACCTCCCACACCCCTTTTCTCACAAAGAATTGTCAGTCCATTCCCTCTCTATGTCCATGTCTCTGTTATATTCACCAGTTTATCCTGTTCATCAGATTATTAATTCACTTGATTTTTAGATTTATTTGTTGATAGATGTGTATTTGTTGTTCATAATTTATATTTTTACCTTTTTCTTCTTCCTGTTCTTAAAAAGTATCTTTCAGCATTTCATATACTATTGGTTTGGTGGTGATGAACTCCTTTAGCTTTTTCTTATCTGCGAAGCACTTTATCTGACCTTCAATTCTGAATGATAGCTTTGCTGGATAGAGTAATCTTGGTTGTAGATTCTTGCTATTCATCACTTTGAATATTTCTTGCCACTCCTGTCTGGCCTGCATCGTTTCTGTTGAGAAATCTGCTGACAATCATATGGGTGCTCCCTTATAGGTAACTAACTGTTTTTCTCTTGCTGCTTTTAATATTCTCTCTTTATCTTTTGCTCTTGGCATTTTAATTATGATGTGTCTTGGTGTGGTCCTCTTTAGATTCCTATATTTTGGGGTTCTGTACACTTCTTGGGCTTTTAAGTCAATTTCTTTCACCAGGTGTGGGAAGTTTTCGGTCACCATTTCTTCAAATAGGTTTTCATTGTCTTGCTCTCTCTCTTTTTCTGGCACCCCTATAATCTGGATGTTGGTATGCTTGAGGTTGTCCCAGAGGCCCCTTACACTATCTTTAATTATTTGGATTCTTTTTGCTTCTTGCTTTTCCAGCTGAGTGGATTTTGTGTCTTTGTATTTCAAATCTTTGACTTGGTTCTTGCGGTCCTCTGGACTGCTTTTAGGACTTCGTGTAATATTTTTTTATTTCAGTCAGTGTATGCTTAATTTCTAGTTGGTCCTTTTTCATATTCTTGAGGGTCTCATTCATATCCTTGTAGGTCTCATTCATTTCCTCGTAGGTCTCATTCATTTTCTCGTAGGTCTTGTTTATTTCCTTGTAGTTCTCATTAAGTTCATCGGCCTTTTCTAGGAGCCTCTTGAAAAACCTTATTACTGTGGTTTTGAACTCTATGTTTAGTCGTCTTTTTTCCTCCATTTCTTTTACACCTGATTTATTTCCATTTCTCTGCATTGTGGCTGCTTTCCTGAATTGGTCCATTAGCTTTGTGTGGTAGATGTTCTCTAAGAGACAGTGGCTCAGCCTCCCCAGTTACCTGAGGTGGATACTCTTAACTGCAATCCTTCATGGGTTTTACAGTATTGTTGAAGTTAAGCCCAGCTTATTGTTATTAGCACTAGGAGGGTTTGACCTCCAGGCCAATTGGCTGTGAGGGACAGCTATGTTCAGATTGGATGGGCGGAGTCTCCAGGCTGAGCAGGTAGTGTCAGCTCCGCCCTATGCGGTGTGCGGGTCTCTGTGCCGGGTGGTAATGGCTGCATGTACCTCCGAGAGAAAGCCACCTCTGGTCTCCACCCGTTGCCAGACAACTCTGCCTCTCCCCAAATAAGTCTGCATATCCAAAGTTTCGCACAGGGTTGTAAAACAAAGCAGTCCGGTGGTCTCCTGAATGAGGGAGCAAGTCATGGGTCCTCTCTGCGCGGTCGAGCAGTTCTCTCCCCAAGTTTATGCACAAACTGTTGTTCCAAGTTCACATGCACTCTCCTCAAACTCGCAGACCTCTGCTGTGCCCAGATTTTAGCGTGCCTTCCCCGGACCTCGGACCTCATCTGGAATTGGGGAATTAGTGCAGTGGGACACTTCCACCCTCCCCATTGGAGAAAACCAGCTGGGTTTGCTGCCACCCGCCCTTCACCGCTCATGCGTGCACGGCTCTGAACCTCTCTCCGTGCGTATCTTCAAGGCTGCGCTCCGCCGCTCCTCTGAGTCACAGTGTCCTATCTTTACTTTTATTTGTGGAATTTTCACTCAGCCAGCTTTCCGGTGATTCTGGATAATGTTTGTTTTGTTGTTAAGTTGTAGTTTTGGAATTGTTGTGTGGGGCAGCAAGATAGGTGTTTACCTATGCCGCCGTCTTGGGTCCTCCGAGCCTCCATGTCCTTATTTGTCAAATAGGGGGATATTTGTGATAACGCCTCCTTCATTGGGTTGTATGAGGATTAGGTAGGACAGTGTTCAAGACAGCATTCCTGCTGGTGGGATATGTACAGGACATGAAGGCATGTGTGGGTGTTGATTCCTTCAGCCTCCAGGGAAACTGGGCAGGGCCTGGCACTGCTTCTGCTTATCCCAGGTCCTCACACACTTCTCTGTGGGCACCATGACATAAGTCAAGGTGGGAACTGGAGGTTATAAAGCACTTGGCATGGCTCTCCTACCTAGTAAGTTTCAGTAAACAAGGCATTCCGTTGATATCAGTCCTTGTTAATGCAACTACTACAGAGAAGAGTGGGGACAGAGAAGACCCAGGGACGTTTCTGAGGCAGAGCTGGCAGAATTTGGTGGCCAGTTGGATGCCGGGGAAGAGGGGCACCATCGGAGAAGAGGAGGCCTTGGGATGACTGTGGGATTTAGGATGTCATAGACCAGATGGGAGGTTGTGCTATTAATGGAAACTGGAGTGTGTGGGTTTGAGGTATGAATGTGAATTGAAGAAATAGAGACCCATCTGGTAGCCTACTTTGTTCCAGAAGTAGCAAGTTAGGGAAAGAAAGAAGACAAGGTGGCAATGTGGTCAGGGGGAATGTGAGAGACCTCAGGATGCTGTAGGCTAAGGGGACAGAGGCAGAGGATTTGACAAATCAAAGATAGAAGGAAAAGAGTGCATAGCACTTTGCCCAACTTCGCTTTTGTGGATAGCATCTGTCCCATTGGAGAGTGACTGCCAATAACTGGCAGTTGGGCAGCTGTCCAGGCATGATTTACAGGAAGGCATTGGTTTCACTAGAGGCACTGTCTAAATTATTGCACTTCTCCAATTGCCAGGTTTCCCTGCTGACAGTGAACTAGGGGTCAAACAATTCAATCAGGTGCCACCACTTATAAATTGAAAATCAGTGGGGTGCAAAATGGATTACTATCAAAATCTATTCAGGTGCAAAACCAAATTTTAAAACCCCTTACCTTTAAAAATCATTCCTTTCCTGATTCTTCATGATGCGCTGACATTGAGTTTTAATATCCCTCAAATAAGCAAACATCCATGGAAATGCCTGCAGGGACTAAGAGTGTCAGGGAAGAACTCCTAATCATGCCTTCCTGTTGGAATTTGCAAACATGGTAGAGTTTTGAATTAATACATTGGCAATTCTATTACCTTCTCCAAGGCAGGGGTTCTCAAACTTAAGTGTATAACAGAATCACCTGGAGGGCCTATTAAAATTGAGATTGCAGTCTTGACCTCAGTGTTTCTGATTCAGTACGTGTGGGGTCAGGCCTGGGAAATTGCATTTCTAGCAAATAATCAGAGGATGCTGATGCTGCAGTCTCAGAATTGTACCTTGAGAGCCTCTGATGTGAGGTCTCAGAAAATTTTGATAATTTGACTAATGAAGCATGCATTGGTCAATAAAAAAAAAATCAGTAAAAGTCCTATTGGACCAGTTGTTGACTTGTTGTGTGTGTTCAGGGGCTTTAATTTTGTCCAAGAAACCCGAGAAGAGACCGGTTCAAGGAGATAGGGCTTGATCTGAGTGCTTTGTGTTCACAGGTGAGGTTGGGGGATGGGATAGAGAAAAGGGAAGTGGTTCCTCTAACAAATGACATCATTAAGGTCGAAGCTTGCTCTCTGTTGGTCCAGGGGTGCAAACTAATAATGTCTTTTGATGCCTTGACTTGAAAGTTATTTTCTTAAAATTAAGCAAACATGGATACCACCTTCTTTCTTAGCAAGCCATTAGCCTAAACTGTGGCCCTCTCCACCTCTGAATGATGCCAATTTAGTGGCAATGATGCCAATTTAGTGGCAATGATGCTACTAAATTGATTGGTGTCTGATTTTAGTTCTTTTCTCTTATTCTTTTGGAATCAAAGTTACTGCTTTGCATAAAGGGTAGGTGTCACCAGGGTCAATATAAAACCAGTCCCTTTCCCCACAGAAAAATGGATCCCAGAAACTGCCCCCAAAATGATTGCTGCCTCATTAACATTTGGTTTCCTGCCTATCTTTGCCAGGAGAAATTGAACGATGCACATACATCAAATACCACTACTCCTCAGCCACCATCCCAAGGAACCTCACTTTCAACATCACGAAGACCATCCGCCAGGATGAGTGGCACGCCCTGCGTAAGTACGCCTGTTTTCTTCTTTGTGACCTTTGGAGGGCTCTGGGGCTTGAATACCCACCAACAGCTTGGTCTGGACAGATGGATGTACCTCCTTCCAAGGCCTGTGAACAATCTCAGCACATGGAAGCAGGTCCTCAAAGTGTCCATGTCTGTGGGTTAGAATTGCCTCGGTTAGTTTTGATTGTATTGTAGATCTGAGGAGTCTGCTTTTAAAATTAAGACAAAAACAGAAACAAACAAACAAGAAAAACCAACTAGTAGTTAGACACTGATCAGTGATCTTTCATCACCGGTAAGCATTTGAGATTTCACCTACCTGACCGAACCAACTCCTGGGATTTTATTCGAGCCTGTCTCCCAGTTGCTTGGAGTATTATTGTGGCAACCTGTTAATCCCTTGTGTCATCCTTTGCACCGGGTGAGATCGCTGTTGGTTTCTGGCTGCATCACATTGGGAATTTGTATTTGGGTGGGGTCACCAAAGATCTGGTCCTCTACTTATAAGTTTCTGTTTCCCTCAGAGTGATAGGCTTTGAGACCCTCTTTCTCATGCAGTTGCTTAGCAAAGATCACAATGTCTGCTTCTATTGTTGGGGAATTTCTTGATCAGAGATCCTCAGAGACTTAAATTATGATGGAAGTGTGACTTAATGAGCAAACAGCTAGTTGGCTATTTTTACTTTTCTGTTCCATGGGGGGTACCTGCTGTGTGTCATGAAAGCTTGCCTGCATTGCTGGCATGGTTCTTCAGGTGAACACATCCTTCGTCGATAGTAAGCCTCATGCTGCCCTTGTTTCTTGTAATTTCTTTCCTATTCCAGCTTTTTTCACATGTATCAAGGTTAAGATTCAGTTTACATTGCTATGTGAGTGAGGGCTTTTTATTGTTTCTTGATAAAAAGGATGGAAAACTTTAATGAAGGCCAAAAACATCTTTCTTCTTATTGCTGTTTGGTTATCTTCTGCATGCCTGGGCCTCCCAAGGTATATTTCACTTTTTGGTTTGGTTTTAATCAAACAATTATAGTTTGGAGTGGGAGGTGAGAGAGACAAGTAGAGGTAAATAAAACAGATCAATCATTCATTGGTTTCAGGAAGAAGCTTGTGGCCAGGATGGTTGTTCCTACCTGCCACTGGCCTGAAATGATAGGGCAATTGTCAGTGGATGGAAAGGCATTACCCAAATGGTTGTCCCTAGAAGCTTTGTCATCATGAGAGGCACTAACCAGGAAATGGGTGAGAGGGGTCATGTTCAAAGACTGTTCCTATGTGCTAGCCATTCAGTAAAGCACACCATATGCTATTTAATTCTAATGTGAGTGTTGCCTCAGAGGGTCTAATAACTGGGCTTATTAATTTCCTTTTTGGAGGTTGGCATGTAAGGAGCCAACTTCATAAATACCTGACCATGACTGCTTATTTCTCACATTGCTTTGGTCTAGTGTAGCCGGTTATAAAAGCCTTAGAGGTTTAGAGGGATGTTCAGGATACACGATAGGCCTTGTTGAATAACCACTTAAATATAATTTAAGTCATAGGGGTCATAATGGAATATAAGGAAGAAGAAGTTATTGACATAACAGCTTCAATTCAAGTTCACTCAGTTCAACCAAAGTTGCTGTATGTCTTTATGTACTGTCACATAGTGGATACTGAGGCCGCAGCTTACATCTGGAGGCGAAGGAGGGTGGGGGAAAGAGAGATACATTCACATAGCAAGTGATTATGAGGCAATGCCAAAATTACGATATAGTAAAATTGTTTCAAGCAATGCAGGTAGTTTCTGAAAGTTTTTCAGCTAGGAGAATTATTTCAGTGTCAATTGTAGTCAGTTATACAGATGCTCTTCATGGGAAACCTGATAAAACTCTTCTGGCTGTCTATCCAGTAGACTTCTGGAATGCACATGGGTCGCTCATTGCAGTACCACTGAAAATATGTTGCATGACACCAGCGAAGGAGGGAGGAGGCTGATGCTAAGGTTCGTGGAATGTTCTTGAGCTTGATATCTCCAGAGTCCTCATTCCAGAACTGTAGTGCTGATGGGCTGGCAAAAACCAGATTGCAGCTTATGCTGTGAATTGAGGTGCTCACCGATCTATTTTTAACTGAACAAAACCATCTCTGTCACTGATATTTGCAAAGGTTTGGGGCACTGAATGTTGGTGAAGTGGGAGGCTGCCGTTTCCTCTGAGGCTCATCTGCTTCTTTCACTGAGTGGTCTAATGGGCTGTTGAGCAGGCAGAGAACATTTGCCATTCCTGACATCAATGACAGCTGTTTTTAGCCAGAGGGCAGGTGAGCATCTGTCTCATCTGAAGTTGGTGCTACAAGTCATTGGCGAAGCTGGCATCCTGGGGACACATGGTATATGTCCATTCTAGTTTTCAAAGGTCAGATGGTGATTGCACATAAGCCCCCTTGGAATAAAGTAGAAATTATCAAAGATTAGCCAGCTCCTAAGATCAAGTTCTGCAGCAGCAAGTGCTGGTGCCCAGGATTGCGGGGTGGGCGCCTTCTCCGACTCCTGGGCCGCAGCCAGCAGCAGGTACTGGTTTCCCGGGACTGCAGGTTGGACGGTTTCTCCGTCTACCAAGCTGTAGTCAGCTGCAGGTACTGGCGCCTGGACCACAGGCAGGTGGCTTCTCCATCTTCCCTGGGATGCATTGTGGGCAACTTTTCTGGCTGGCTGTGGCCCGGGATCACGGGGCAGCTGGCTTCTTTGTCTCCCGGGCTGCAGCCAGTCTCAGGTGCTGGTGCCTGATTTCTCTGACCTCAACAGGCCCAGGCAGCGGCAGAGGTGTGGGGCTGCTGCCATGTTTTCAGGTTAGTTTGCATAATCACTCTGATTGGTATTGGGCATAGTAGAGTGATGGTAATTTGCATGTTTCTCTTTTATTAGTGTAGAAGTTGACCATACTATCTTACATTCTATAGTTTTTCTCAGTAGATAATTTTTGCCAAAGTGAAGAATTTTGGTTTTGTTTTCTGAAACAATTGGCAAATATTTTGGACTTTGGTTAAATTTAGTTTCTACATTTTTCATCAAGAATTTGCATGTGATCAGCAACCATTGATGAAGAAAACAATTTGCAATAGGAATGCACAATTTGGTTTAAAATTTATGCCAGTGGCTTTGGAACAGTCAGCCCCACCCATGGGAGGCATGACTATTTGGCTGTGAGCTCATTCACATTATGGTCAGGTGACCAGCATGTGCAAGGCTTCAAATCCAAGTGCAAAGAGATAATAATCACCTTGGAATGTAAAGGCCAGGACACTATGCGTGCATGTGAGAGTGTGTGTGTGTGTGTGTGTGTGAGTGTGCATGTGCGTGTGCGTGTGTATGTGCGCATGCACATGGTGGTCTCTATATATGAGGTCTGAATGCTGACTTGTCTGAGAGACGTGGTGACAAGCCTCTGGCTTGGGGTTGGATGGCGATGGCTGGTGACATATTGTGAGTTCTGGTTACAATTTGTCCTTCTACCCTGGCCCGAGCTCCCTGAGAAAAGGCAGAATTCCTTCTGGAGTTGGGACCAGTGACCTCAGTCCCCCCTGGCCTGGCTGCCTGCCCAGGGCAGCCCACCTGCCTTTCTGCTGCCTCTTATTTGGTCCCAGTGACCTGAGCATTTGTCCAGCCTCTATGCACTCCTGACCCAGATCCTCCCGCCACCTCCGAGCTGGAGCAGGGCAGGCGAGGGGTCACCAGGCTAGTGAGGACAGGATGGTGGCTGCTGGAGATGAGTTTGTCTAATGCCACTCTCTGGGTGGGTTTTCTGGTTCAGTGATTTGAATATGATAGAATCAGATTAGCGGTGGTCAAGGGGAAGCAGGCTGGCATTGCGGTGGCATCTTACATGGTGCTGTCTCTTCCTGTAAACTTTTTATTGTGAGCTTGTAGGGCTTGTTTGGAGAATTCTGTGTCCCGTGCCACCCCAAAGAGCGCCTGAGGTCATCTGAGTGGCTCGAGCTTTGCTCTCCCTGCCACCAGTGTCCCTTTGACATGTCCTTTCAGCCCAGCCAGAGGTTAGGGCACTGCCCAGTGGCAGGACAAGGGGAGATAGTGGGAGGGGAGCCTGAGTGCCAGGGACCAGGACTGAGCAGCCAGGAGTGGGAGGCAGCAGGGCCTGGAAGCTGTCGTTGAGAGGCGAGTGCTTCTGAAGGAGGGGCTGGCGTGGGTGGAGCTGGGCCTGGGGATGCACCTGAGATATAGGAAGGCTGGCCTGGGTGCCCAATGGAAGTTGTGAGAAGGGTGGCCCTTTCTCACTACCAGATCTCCCGATCTACTTGGCAGGGACTCTGGGCAGCTGCCACGGAGGGTCCCTGGGTCAGAGCCCTGAGAATCTGTGCTGTGAGCTCAGGTTTTCTCATTCTGCTTGGCATCTTCAAGATGTAGGTTTTAGCTAACAGTTGATTGCCCCTGGCTGAGGGAATCAGGAGCTGGGACTCCACTTCCCTGCAATCAGATCTTCTTATCTTTCAAGAGGCTGAGAGCCAGGAAAGCTAGAGGGTTTTTTTTTTTTTTAAGCTTCTTCTGTCAAGGCTGATATTTCAGCTAATTAGATCGGATGGTCACAGGGCACATTTCCAGCTGCCCCCCCCCCCCCCCCCCCAGGGAGAAAGAGAGAGGACCTCCTTCCCCTCCTCCCTGCTCCCCACCCTTTCCTCCTGAGGGCACTCATACCACCCTAGTCAACACAAACACACACTCACACTGTGGCCCTGGAAAGCTGAATCAGGAGAAATAAGACTAGAGGTTTAAGCAGTAGGGAGAAGACAAGGTAAGGAACTGTGGGGAGAGAGGGAAGGAGATAGACAGACAGATGGAGGTGGAGAATGAGACTTTGGGGAGGAACAAGGACATTTCATGGACATGTGGCTGAGAGGAGAAGAAATCAAAATCCAGACTGTCTTGTCTGATGCAGACATGTGGCTCTCTGTCCCCGAATCTTGTGACCACTCACAGTGGAGGCCTGTTGGTTAGCTCAGTCTTGGGGACCAGCTGCATGGTGAGAAGCTCAGCCTGTCCAGTTCTCTGGTGTGTATTTTGGTGGTCAAGTCCTACCTAGCCATTCCTCATCTGGCTTCTCTCATGGCCTCTTCCACAATCCCTCCTCCCCCCCTTTCCAGAATTAGTGCATCCTGCCACTAAACTCTAGTCTCCTGGAGCCATCTATGACCTCTTCCAGCCACCCCATGTACTTTCCACCTCAGGGCCCTGGGCTGCTTCTTGCCTCTCCCTACTGGCACTGGCCTTCTTGCCTTAGACTTAAGTATGCTCTTTGCCCAATGGCACTAGCCCTCTCCTTTCTAGATGTACAACCTGCTCATCAATCCTCTGAAACTTCCTCCCATCTAGACCCCTGGCCTCCCAGCCCAAAAGTTGCCTGGACCTCTGGTCTCTCATTCTTCAGCTATCCCTGGTTATGCCAAGATGAATGTGGCAGAGCACAGGGGTTGGGATGGAAAGAACATACATAATTATAATAATGAAAACCACCTCTTTGCTCCTATCAGCTATAATGCTCCTTAGGGGCTGGAAGTGGCTTGGGGTTTCCTTCTAGGAGCCCAGTTCCCATTGTTCTGGCTCCTTTGCAGGCCAGGTAACCCAACCAGGGCTGCCTGTTGGGCCTCGAAAAAATCTGAGACCAGACTCAGAATCCAGGCCTGAATTTCAGCGGACTCCCTCCAGCTATTTTTCTTTTTTTCTGTTTTTGGCTGATGTTATGTAAAACCGCCTAATGAGATAAACATCCCAGACGCTGGAAGCTCAGGTCCCCTGTAGCGTCAGCCATTTTCCTTAGCCTGCAGCCGCGTCTGAGCACAGCCAGCAAGGCCCTCACTGTGTGCAGTCTGTTGTGAGCCGCCTCTTGCTTGCAAGAGGAGCAGCCATGGGGGTCATCCAGCATGAAGCCATCCTTGGAACTGAGAAAGCTTCCTAGCATAGAAACTCAACCAACAGAGCATCGCCATATGCCACTTGTTATTCTAAAGTCTTTGCCTTTTGCAAATTATCCCACATCTTTCTGTCCCAACCCACCCTCGTAGAGGATGTTGTAAACCTTTGAGGAGGCCCACAGTCTGAGCTGCCACATGCCCGTTCTCCCAGAGCCCCAGAGGGGTTTCTGCAGCAAGCAAGGCAGTGAAGGCCATCCCCTAATGTAGTATTGCACCTACATCTGCTTTGACAGTGGGAACTCATGCCCGGACACTCCTTGCTTGTGTCAAAACTTATCTGTGCTCCGTCCCATCTGCTCAGGGGTCTGCTAGACAACAGCTTTACTAATTTTATGAGCTTGTTTGAGCCAAAATATTAATGTCTTCTTGGACATTTTTATTGTTCAGGAGACCTAACTCAAAGGAATTACAGTGAGGTGATTAAAGGTTGTGTGGAGATACTTTAGCACAGTGGTCGGCAAACTGCGGCTCACAAGCCACAGTGCGGCTCTTTGGTCCCTTGAATGTGGCTCTTCTACAAAATACCACATGCAAGCACCCACGTACAGTGTGATTGAAACTTCGTGGCCCATGCGCAGAAGTCGGTTTTTGGCTCTCAAAAGAAATTTCAAGTGTACTGTTGATATTTGGCTCTGTTGCTTAATGAGTTTGCCGACTACTGTTTTAGCATATACAGCTGTCCATCCCACCTATGTAGATGGCTGGCCTGGCCATGGGTCAGTGATAGAAAAGAAGGATTCTGAGGAGTAGGGAAGGGAGAGGCCTGGAGTAGGGGTGGGGTGGGATAGGGTACAACCTTTTCTGTGAAAGACATCCATGTACTGAAACAAATCTGAGAACCATTGTGTGATGTAATTGCAGTCTTCAAGCCACAATTCATTGGAATGTGCAAGTCCAATTTCTGTGCTGGGAATTGGTTGGAAGTGTGGCCTAGAGGCATTCTCTCAGCTTCTGCAGCCTGGAAGTTGTTCTTTTCCCACCAAGCATACTGATGAGGATGCCACAAAGGAGAACTGGGCACAACCCCCTGGCATCCTTCATCCATTTGCTCATTTACTCACTCAGGATTCATGGGGTGCCTATTTTGGGAGGAGCCCCATGGTAGATGCTGGAGGGGATATTAAAAGGTATTCTGCTTTCCAAATTGGATGATGTATTTCCAGGTGCCAACCAGGCAAGGGATCAAGCTGCTGTTGCTTAATGTTTATTGACTTCCCAGAGAGCGCAGGCTCATGCTGTTGACACGTACACAACACGGGTCCCGACCTGCGCACAGAAATCAGCAAGGATTCATTGCAGGGGAAATGAAAAGCAAAATAGAAGACAAAACTACCATATCACAGAGGCATGGCCTGCTTTTCACAGCAAGGGAGAAGCAGGGATGGTCTATGATCTGTCTCTTCTTGTTCCTCTAGAGGGGGGATCTGTCCCAGTCCAGATGCTGATTGTGGCAGGTGATTTGTCTTTCCAATAGGTAAGTCCAATAGGTATTGTCCCTGCAAGCCACACAGTGAGGGGTGGAACCGGGCCAGAAGCTGCGTGAGAGTTCCATTGGGCAGGGACAGCTCAGCAGCAGGGAATTTGGGTTGGATGTGAAACACAGATGTCTGGGCAACAGACACTTGTCATCCATACTGTGGGTCAGCAGGTGCTCCTTTGGGGCCTCAGGAATACAGGATTCAGGAAGGAGGAGGCTTGGCCAAAGGAATTTGGCATATTAGGGATTAGAATGAGAAATAGAGAACAGTGGTTATGAGAGAAACCGCGCTTTGAGAATTGGGGTACATGTGTCAGGGGTACTGTGCCCAAAACAAGGTGGGAGACCTTTTGAGTCAGAGCAGCAGTTTCAAATAGTGATCAGGATTGGTCCTGGGTGGTGGGGGTGCGGCTAATTCTGAGGATGGTGGTAGGGACCATGGGGGTGGGGAGAGACGTCTGGGAACCAGAATGACTTAACAGAAGTAATCACTTCTCCGTTCTGTCCGAAAGGTCCTGTCAGAATCTAGAACAGAGCTACTCACAGTGGCCTATCCAGCAGTGGCTGGGAACTTGTCAGAAATGCAGGTTCTTGGGGCACAGCCCAGAACTGCTAGGTCAGACTCTCTGGAGCTGGGGCCCAAGCATCTGTGTGATTCTTAGCACATTAAAGTTCAAGGACTTTGGTCTGGAGAGCAGGCTCAGAGGAGGGAGCCTGGATGGGCTTTGCATATGGGAGCTGGCAGATGGAATATCATTGTGTTTAGCACAGCCTCCCATAGGACTTCTAAGTTGTGTCATTGTGAAACTGGACACAGTGGGTCCGAGGCCGCCTGTCACTCCTTGAGCCAAATTAAGCAGAGACAGGGTTGAATCATACATGAGCATTTATTTCAGTAATGCCGCATGTTGGGAGAGCAGCAGGTCATCCTGTAAATTCTGCTCTCACCCTCCCCACCCCCTTGCCAGTTGCTGATTATATATACACAAGGGAGAAGATAGCTATGTGCAGCTGCAAGTGTAACAGGGAAAGGGGAGGGGAGCGTCTGCAGTCCAGATTTCAGGAGCTCAAAGTCTGATAACAAGGTGGCTAATCTCCTGTGATGTTACAAACAGCTCAGCCTATTCTTGGGACTGGAGATTGGTCAGCATTCCTGAGAAAAACTCTCGAAGAGGGTCAGGGTCCAGATGCAGCAACCAAATCAAAGCGTGTCTTATCCTTGGTCTGTTCTCAAAATGTATTCTTTTCTGAGTAATGGACACATCATGGCATCTTCTCTTTTTACAGCCTTGTTTTACAGTTTCCTAGGGCCTGTAAGAAAACTGCTTAACTCGAGTTAGTAAGTGAATAATTATTAAGCAACCATGGGTTTATTCTTGTTATGTGCCCTCCCCCACTATCAATCGGTCTGTTTCTATTTGGTTATAGTGGTCATTTACTTTCTGGGCACATTTCTTTTTGTTAATTGGGAAAAACAGCATGGAAGAGCAAAGATGTATTTCCTTTTGTTATTTTACATTTTATGTGTTATCTATGACCATTCTCCTAAATCCTCCTAGTACCGAGTCTCAAATCTCCACCTCATGTTTCTAACACCCTCCTCCATTCAGAAATAGCTTTAAGCTCTATAAGCCGTGGGGCATTGGATTGAGTCCTAGCTCTGTCGCTCTCTAGGTGTATGGACCTGGGCAAACTGAGTGTTTTGAACCCAGTAAACTCATTGCTAAAATGGAGGTAAATAATATACCTGTCTTGAGAGTTATTATGAAATATAAATCAAATAAAGTGATTCATGCAAAATCAGTTGGTGACTCTGTAAAGTCTGTACCAACCAGTGGTAGGTGCTGTTGCTGTTGGGACGTGAAGCTGTGCCAGACACCGAGGTCCCCATGGGAGCTGGAGGAAAGGCTCTGAAGTGACATGTCACGGACTCGGGGGCTTTCCTATCCGACTCGGCAAGGCCTCTGTGGGCGAGTTTGCCTTGTGCGTGGCTGTACGTGTGGGTGGGCCTGTTGTGGGTTTGCTGTCTGCTCAGGTGTGTGTGATGGGAGCTTCCATCAGGTGTTTATGGTGTGGGAGTAGAAAGTGGCTGAGAGTATTATTTGCTGAACGACAACAGTGTGGCATATTGTGAGAGGAGTCACAGAGCAGAAAATCATCGGTGCTTGGGATCCTTGGTGAGTTAGCAGCAGCACAAGTGGCCCTCTCATTTATCAGTTGCGTCCAATAAGAGTGCAGTGTAGACAATAATATGGGCTCTAAAAGAAGATTTATACACTCAGTATCTAAACAGTAACATTTTCAGAGCTTTGAACATAAACACCCTCTGAGTACATTTGTATTGAACTTGTTGAAGGGAGTTTGGAAAGGACACTGTCCTTCTCCTTACAGGAAGGCTGTGATTTCCAAAATGTACTATGATCAGATCCCCTCTCCTGTTTCCGAAATGAAAACACATACCCCCAAAGAGGGTACTGTGAGAGTATCTGGGGACTAGGGAAAGGAGGGTCCAGGAAGAACATGGGAAATGCTGTTTGGGACAGTGGGGAGGCAGTGGAGGTGATATTCCCATTCTCAGGGAAAGAGTGCTCCTTACTTCTACCTCAGTGCTCTTTGGGATGCTGGCTGAGGTCCTGGATTCTGATATTCTGTACGAAGGACCAAGGGTTGAAGGGAGATAGGTTGGCCTTGAAGCTTGGGAACCATCAGTTGGTTGAGAAAGGGCTGCAGCTTAGCCTGGCCTGAGTCCCCTAGGAACTGCTTCATAGCCATGACCACGGGGAAAAGATGGAACTTAGTCCTGACAAGGGAGGCATTCAGGGAAGTAGGCTCTGATGTGCCAAGTCCATGGAGTGGGCAGAAGGCAAGAGCCAGACCCAAAGTGCAGGTAAGGTGGAGTGAATAGGGTCACCTGGAGAGACCACAGAACACTGCTAAGGCCTTTGACTCTGCTACTGGTCAAGTTATGAGGACTCGCAGTGTTGGCTGCTGAGAGGAATGCCAGATTTCTCTGTTCATGACTAAGCAGAAAGGCTGCATGAGTTGCTTAGGTTTAAGGACATTCTGTTGGGTACTGTTTGAGTGATGGAGTTACTGGGTTGAGCACACAGGGCACCTGATGAGGGCTTTTTTAGATGATGCTTGGGGCTGATGTTCTCTGCCATCTGCACCTTCTTTATCTTCCCCTGAGAGCTGATTCTGGCTTGAGCTTGGAAGTCATTGTGGGCTAAGAGGCCTGCATGGTGCTGGGTCATAAAGTACTTCTCCATGGAGCTGAGCTTTGCTCATGCAGAACTGGAATTCACTGTGTGGGGATGAGAGGTAGAGTCAAGCCTTAGCCAATAATAGCAGTATTTATCATGCTTCACATTCCATGCTTCTCTATGTCAGGAACCTTCCTTGGAAGATTGGTATAGGATACTATGCAAACATTTTTAGAGTCTTTACAATTCAACATTCCAGCTAGCACATCCAATAGAACTTTCTGTAATGATTAAAATGATCAGTACATCTGCATTTCCCAATATTATACCCACGAGCAACATATGACTATTGAGCTTTTAAAAAATATTTATTTTTATTTTATTCAGAGAAGAAGAGAGAGTAAAAGAGAGATTGAAACATCAGAGATTAGAATAATTGATCGGCCGCTTCCTGCATGCCCCCTACTTGGGGATTGAGCCCACAGTCCTGGGAAAGTGCCCTGACCTGGAATTGAACTGTGACCTCAGGAGTCGATGCTCAACCACTAAGGCACACTGGCTCGGCAACTACTGAACTTTAGAAATATCACTAGATTGAATGCCTAATACAATTTAAATCATTGCAAGTTGCCAGTGGCTATCATATTGGGTAGAGCAGTTCTGAACAAATAGTCCTCAAATTTTTTAATATAGATTTTATTTCCAAATCACAAACTGTCGATTATGAACATTTATACATTGAAAACAAAACCAGGTATGTTATCTATGTGCTCCAGCCATTTAGGGTCTTGACTTTATCTGTGCCTATTGTGGGTCAGGCTGACACAGTTCCAGTTCCCTGGGGAGTTAATTCTGAGTTAGAGTTGAGCAGGAGGAGGTTTATGGAGTGCCCTTAGAATTCACATCTGTGGAAAGGAATGACAGAAGCAGGTTAGACAGGGGAAGCCAAGCTCTGATGCTGGCCTGTGACACCTCTTGGAGTGCTCTGGTCCCATGTGGCCCACCAGAGGTTCCCGATTGGCCTAGATAGCCAGGCTTCACTCTCCCACATTAGCTACTTCTTGGATGTGGGCCATCAGAAGAGGGGTGCCTGGTGTTTGAGCCATCCTGGTAGGGGCTGACCCTGAAGGCTGACAGCCCTCCCAGAACTAAGGCATCAAGTTCTTCCATGAAGGGGTCTGGGCAATGCCAGTGCTTACCAGGCAGGCATTTGACTAAGTGACACTTTGAGGTGGCCAGTGAGGTGACTAAGACTCAGACATTAAGACCTCACCCAAAGCTACAGCCAGTAAGAGACAGAGGCGGAACTAAAACCAAGCCTTTGTGATAGCAATGTTCATGCTCTTTCTTCACCCCAAGGAGCCCCATCTATACCTTATGACAATGGTCACCAACCTTTCAGACCTTACGGACCACCAGTGGTCCAGGGACTACTGCATGGTGACCGCTGTCTTATGGAGAGTCCTATTCACTCTTTTCTCCCCTCTGTCTGTTTCCCCAAATATGCTATATTTTTGTTACCCCAAAGAATGGCCCCTTCATTCTCCACCCCTCCCCACTGCCAGCCTCGTACTCTCCACTCATTATCTCAAGTAAATGAAGACCCCCCCTTAAGAGCAACTGGGCTAGCTACCCACCTCCGTCCAAGAGCTCTGCTATTCAAAAGAAATGAGAGAAAGCTATTTATTTTCCTCCTCTCTCTCTTTTCCCCCATTTAATTACTGGTATCACAACAGGATTTTTTTTCTATTGCTTTTCATTGCAAATGTGTAGTATTTTGTCCACATTATGAATTAAATAGGCTTTTGTGGACTAGCCTGGAAACTCAATCACCATTTATAACAGACACAGCTTCTCTGGAAATGGGTTCTGAATTCTAAAGAACTGACTTACAAATGAGGTTTTAGAATGAAATTCATTTCAAAGCTGGAGACTGTCTTTCCACTTTTAGGCAAGTTTGCCTCTGAATGTTCTCGCTGCATCCCCTCTTCCTACATCTGTTGTTCTTCAGCTGGATTCCCTGAATCAGGCACCCTCAGCGGGTGAAAGCCCAGACTCCCCCATCCCTTATTCTCAGCCCATAACCAGCTGCTGGTACAAAATTAATTAATGCCCCATGATGTGTGCTGTGTATGCTTATCTGAAATTCAGAAACCCAACCACGAGACTTTGAGCGTCCTTGGTGCGAGTTATCATACTGTCTCAGGCCCTACCTCTCAGTTCACATTGGCAAAATGAAACTAATTATGTAACATTTCCCAAGGCTCTGTGCTTGGGCACCTGGCGCCAAATTAGAAATGAGCAGTCAGAAGTGTGTGTGTGTGTATGTGTGACCTTCTGAGGCTGAGAGGCTGGGTGTGGGGTGATACCACATGGGACCTACGTCAGCAATCATTTTCCACACCCCATTCCACCAGCTCACTCCTGGAGCTTCTAGATATTGCACAGTTGCCAGGGAAACAGGGAAAAGGAATTGTAGGAAAGCTACCTCCTCTCCAAGCTCCTGGGCACATCCTCCTGGGGGGTGTGGGTGAAGGAGAAGGAAGGGAAGGATCTTTCAAGCTGTGAGTGGGGGCGGGGGGGAATGTGACACTGAGCCAGAATTCCCCTCCCTTTCCCCCTCCTCCCGTCCTTCAGTCTGGCTTTGTCTGAGTGTCACATCAGCTCTCTGTTCTGTTGCCTCCCCCCCTCCACCCCCCCAACCCCATCTATCCTCCCCCGCCCCCCCCCCCCCCCCCCCCCGTTGCAGTTGCCGTGGGGCCTACCTCAAAGGATCTTCTAATTTCCTGGAAGTAAAAATGAAAAATGACATCTCCACACCTCCACTTTCAAAAAGAGCAGGGACCTCTGGTTTATGGTTAAGGTTTGAAATCCAGCTGTTCACCTTGGCAGAGCAACAGCAATGTGCAACTAAAAAAATGACTAACTTGGCTCCATTTCCTCATTAAATTGAAGGAGAAGGGCGGGGATCCTGGCTTGCAGTTCTTTGGTGCTCTGGGTAACAAGGAGATGTCTTTGGTGTTCTTGGACTGACCTGGCAGGATCTTCATACCCGGTGTTGATTGAGGGCCTGCATATGCACAGTATTTGAACTAGGCTGCTGAGGAGAGGCCTTCAGAGCACACAGAGCAGAGACATCAGCTGGAGGCTGTAGGGGCCAGCACTATAGGACGTGAGCAAACAGCATGTTATTGCAGCATCCAGAGGAGGAAGAGACTGTGTCAGCCCAGGCTATCGGAGCAGGAATAGTGGCCTATGAAATGGGCATAAAGGACTTCATTTACTCAAGTTATTGAGTTCCTACCATTTACCAGGAACTGTTGTAGGGACTAGATGAAGGAGGCAGCAATTATTGCCCTCATGGAGCTTGCATTCTGGTGTAATGATAGTTACCATGTGTTGAATGCTTAACTTGGGCCAGCAGCTGCACTATATCCTGAGGTGCATCATTTCAGTTACACCTCACTGTCCTATGAGAAGCATACTATTATTATAGCTCTCTCACTGATGAGGAAACTGAAGTTTAGAGGTTAAATAACTCACCATAGAGCCACATGGTGTGAGCGTTATGGCTTTATGACACCTTAGGAAATTCACCTGCCAGGCATGCATGGGATGGATAGAGCTGGACGGAGTCATCTGGATTCTGAGGAGCCCTCTGTGATATCCCAGGCCTGAGGTCGGTGGCTGGGCCTGGCTTCTCAGCTGGGGATACGTGAGACTTGAGAAAACCTGGAGCTGAGGCCACCTGCTAAGTGGGTGTGCTTTGGGGGAGAACCGTTTTCTGGAGTGAGTGGACAAGGTCTGAAGGAGCTAATGCTACCGCACTCCCTAGGGAGCGTGGAGCTGTCCTTATCCCTGAGGCCCATCAATACTGTGGGCATGGCATGTGGGAAAGGTCGCTTTCCTTAAAGTGCGGAAAGGATTAATATTTTTGTTGAATTCACGTACCTTTTTCTTTCCATACATAGAAATAAGACATATTCATTACATTCAAGTGCTGATTCAATTCAGCATCTAATGAATGCCTGAATCATATATCTCCTTGGCCTTCAAGTCTCAAGGCTAACAACTATTTTCATTCTGTTATTAAACAAGATCACTTTGATCATGCCATTAATCTGTGAAAATTAGTGTTCAAATGTATGCTACTCTTAAATAAATTTAAACATACCAGGCTCTTCAAAATTTTTCCCGAGGACAAGATTGTCAATTGCAACACGATTCATAAATTCACTAATTACTCTTGAACTCAGATTTAAGAAGATAGTAGATTTTCTTCTGTCTTTGGATATTTAAACTGGATTCTCACCTAGGGCTCATGATGGGGTGGGAAATCAATGAGAGAGTAGCTATCACTTACTCTCAGAAGAGGGCTTCTTCTGCCTTACCCGGCTGGCGCTGTGAATAATTCAACTCAATCCCAGGCTCCCTTTTCCTTTCTTGAGGTTGCGTGTATTAAAATTGCATAGCCAAAGGACACATGGGAGGAAATGGTTGGTGCCTCCACATCAGCTGTCAGAACCTCCAACACAGTCTCATAACACCCTCAGCTCTCCTTCTGAGGATACTGAGCTGCCATCAGCTGGGAATGGCCAATGGGTGAATGAAGTGTCTCCCCTACGTGTGGTAGTTTTCCTCCATTCCCTTGCCATGGGTGTGGAAAGCTGTCTTAATACTCATTATTTATCAACTTAGTCATCATTGTCAGTCTGATCATTAAGTATTTATAGTTTACTGTGCACAGAGTAAGTGCTGAACAGACGGGGCACCGTTTTAGAAGCTTTCCAAGACGATCTAATTCATCTCCTTCAGTGACTGGAATCTCCAGAGAATGCATCTAAACTAAAGACTCAATTGATTATAGTCAGTACTAGGTTGTGTTGTGTGTGTGTGTGTGTGTGTGTGTGTGTGTGTGTGTGGTGGGGGGAGGTTGATTACACTGCTGAGGGTTTAAAAAATAATTTTTGAAAAATGCTCTGGTTCTTTTGAAACATTTTGTTCATGGGTCACTGTATAAAGTTTCCAAGACCAGATAGGATTCAATGTGAAAGCTGAAAATGATGGGAACCAAATGAGACTTGAAACTCCATGGACTCAGGTCAAGCCTATTTGAGTTGTCAGGGGACTGAAACCTAACATTAACTTGGGCTAATCTGAAAGGAGGGAGGAAATCTGAGACAGGCATTGTCACCAGGTGCCATTCTAGACAGCAAGCATTTGGATCCCGAGTGCGGGCAAATCCGTTAAGTCTATGGTAGTAATCCTTCCATCTAAACACTCAGCCCATTCCCAGTTCCTTTTTCTTCCTCATCAGATTAAGATTTTATTCTCTTTCTAGTTTTTTTGTCAGTTAATTTCATTTCTTTTGATTATAAAATTAAAATGTCACTATAGAAAATTTTGACAGCAGAGTATAAAAGAACAGAGAAACATCTTCTGAAATTCCACCACCAAGAGACAAATTACTGCTATGCCTTATATCCTTTTGCATTTCTATCCATGGTATATAAGTCACACTTTATATATATGTTGTATCCCACATTTTATTTATAATTATAAGGATTTCCTCTTGTCATCAAAACTCTTACTAAACATAATTTTAATGGTATCATAATATTATACCATGCAGTATACATAATCTTTAATATTAACCATTTATGTTGTGCTAGTTTGACATTGTTATGTTAATGTTGTAATGATAATCCTTGTGCATAAATCTTGACCATAATTTTGATGATTTAATAAATTCCTAGAATGGGGATCATTAGCTCAAAAAACACATACTTTTTAAAAGTTCATGATATATAATGAAAAATGGTGCTCCGGAAAGGTTGAACCAGTTTATCTACATTGAGGCAGGAGAAAGGTTGAATTTGAAGAAATGGTTATTAGGCATTGTATTTCTCCCTGTTCACATTCTCGTTTCATTTGATTTGCCTTTACTTTCTAATTACCTTACTTTTCCCCATCTCAAATAAATTAATCCATCTTCAGAACGTGTGCCTCTTGGCCAGTTCTGTATTGCGTCCTTCCCTGTTCCCCCTATTTAATCCTTTGTTCCCTTTTTTTATGGTCCTTCTCAGGGCTAAAGAGGTTGACAACTCTTGGATTAGAGGCACCAAGCCCTATCCGGTGTTCAGAAAAATGAAGCTCAGTGGCTACTTAAAAGTGTTCAGGAGCATTTGGGATTTTATGGCTCTTGGAGTGGTTAATACTTTGGGAAACTCCAAGAGGAAAGAGACATTGTCCTGTTTGCATCTGTGTCTGTAGTGCCTAGAACAGAGCTGGCCCACCAGTGAAGGCAGGGTGTCTGGTACATCTCTGATGAATGAACAAAGCCTCTCCTAGGTTCCAGATTCTTCTCAGGGATTAGTTCTCCTGATCCACTGCTCTATCACTGAGCTCAAGGAAGAACAACAGGGCTGCCAAGGAAACTTGAAATTAATTTGCATTTTGCGATTTGTACAAAAATGTAATTAGATTTCTTCTCCAGGGGTAATCCATTAATGCAATCGATGATTGTAGTTACTCAGTATGTAACCTTAAAAAATTGCTGATGTCTCATGAAAACAAACACTTGCTTAGCAAAATAATTCTGCACCCAGTATCAGGCCATTTCTCTCTCTCTCTCTCTCTCTCTCTCTCTCTCTCTCTCTCTCTCTCTCTCTCTCTCTCTCTCTGTGTGTGTGTGTGTGTGTGTGTGTTGTAGGAGACATTGTGTCCCTTCTGCAGCATCCCTGGTTAGAGATAGAAGGCAGGACTGCTGCCCGGAGGCGGAAGGGCCCTCTCAGTGGCCACGTCTGCAGGGCGGAGAGCTGGTGCTCTCCGTGGGCAGCAGAGTGGCTGAGCTCTCGCCATCAGGCAGCTCTCCCACAGCTGGCCAGGCGGTGCTTCAGACAGTCAGTCACATGATCTAGTCGGCATTGCTTTTCCCATCCAACTTAACTCTTAGTTGAAAGAAAAGTGTAGGAATTGATTAAGTACTAAATAAGTCATGGAAAGTTTGGGGATCAACTTCCTCCTTCCTACTCCTATAACTTCCTTTTTTTTTTCTCCTGCCAGAAAGCTTTCCCTAATTCAGTGCCATTCATGGGCTCCAGCCTTCCTACCTTTAACAGCAGGCAGGACTGTACCCATTAGGGCCCTGCTCCAAGGCCCTTTGAGACTCAAAGGTCAGGCTGACAGCCAGGGAGCAAGAGGCTGGTAATGGAGACATCACCACCTGGTTGAGAAAAGCTAGAGATCATCAGAGCACTACCGGGAGCCGCCCTCTCAATCACCAGTGGGGAATAGATGATGGCAGTTCCATTAGCTGGAAAGTTCTGTAACTCGGAGCAGATGGAGGGAGAGTGTATTGATTGGCATGTGGTAATCTTGGAGGAGTCTTATCAGTTCTGAGACTCAGAATCAATCTCCCATCCTCCTCTTTCCAAGGGGGTTCGGTGCCTGTCCTATGTCACTATCAGCACACTTTGTTTTGTATGAACATTACTATTTTGCTGCAGTGTTGTCCACCCTAGGCAAAGGACATGTCTCATTCACCTTTCAATCCCAGTGTTGGTCTGATATCTGGCAAATAGTAGGCATGAAAACTATTGCTTTAATTAAAAGAAGTGAAAGAGTGTGAGATTGGAGGTTCTGGGTGCAGGTTAGCTTGAAGCATGATGTATCTGGCTCTGAGAATTGAAGGTAGAATTTATTGCTCTCAGCGGGGCGAGCTTTGTTCTGAGGAAGAATTTTATCCCTTTTTCATATTAACCCTGGAAACCTTTCTTCAAGTTCGAGTCCTCCATAGTCCTCCCTCAAGAGGGCTGGCCCTTCTCAGGGTTTTTATGCATCTCAGATGGCGTTGAGAGCTAGATGGGGGGCGTCAGAACATTCATGCCACACTGGGGTGTGTGTTCTGTCAGGGAAGAGTCTTGTCATGCAGACACTTCTGGGAAGTTGGTGTTTGGAAAGCCTGGGTCACTGACTTGAGGCTGTGCTAGTCAAAAGGATGTTGAGAGTGGTATGTATGCCTGTGAATGCTCCACCAAAAAGTACTTCTCCCCTTTGAAAAGTCACCTGGCTCAGATTCTCCACCTTCATTGTCCCTGTCACATGAAATAGTCCCAAGGGCAGAGATTCTGAATTGTGGTCCCAGGGACACCAGCACCAGAATCACCTGAGTGGGCTTGCCAAACCATGGATTCTTGTTCTGCCAGTTCAAACCCTGAAGATATTATTGCATGCTTGCTAATGTTGGGTAGCTCCTGCCTAGAGCTGGGGAGTTGGTCTGCCTATGAGCAGTGGCCCTAAAAGATGTCTAGTTCAGATGGTACCCTTCCAAACCTGCCCGCCTTTTGTTGGTCCATGTTATACAGAAGGCCTGTGACATGCGTTGTTGAGGTTAAAATGTGACTATGGTGCTGCCTCTGTCCTCTTTTGCTTAAAATGTAAGGTCTATCTATGATCATACATAATTCACTTCAACAAAGGGCACTCTGGGCAAATGAGATGCCATAGAGTGGGGAGGAGGCGAGGTCATCTTACTGAGGGTAGGATAATATGGTGAGACTTTTGTGCAAGGGAGGACTCAAAGAGGATCTGGAAGAGCAGATAGGACTTCCCAGGCAGATGAGGAAAACAATGTTTTCTAGACTGATGGAGCAGGTGGAGCAGAATCCTAGAGAGGAGGAGGGTGGTGGGAAGTCTGAGCACATGGCTACAGTGGAGAATGCCCGAGGCTTTGTGATGGGGGAAGAGATTGAACTAGGGGTGAAACCTGGGTACATCAAGGTTCTCTTCTCTTTGTCCAGGGTCACCTTGAAACAGGTTCTAGGAGGATCTGCTGCGATCACATCCTCTAGGTATAACACCTGGTCCAGGGGTTCGCATGACCCACACTTGGTTGATAAAGTCCTTATTCCTTCTGTGTCATTGCATACCCCGGGCACTCAAAGTTGTCTGTGCTATCTGCATTCTGTTTTGTGGGGCTGAGCCATGTCTGGGTGAGAGAGCAGAGAACAGACAGAGAAGAGAAACAGTGTGGTCGTTTCTGCATTGTCTATGCGGCTGGGACAGCCATGGGAGGTGAATGATCCAGAACACTGGGTGATACCAAAGGCATTTATATTTGGCTTTGAATTGCGTGGCGTGATTGCTGGCAGCTTTCCCTTCCTAATTAGGCCAACATTCAGATGAGCTGGCACTCCCCAAACACACACCACCAAATTCCAAGGGCATGTAAAAGAAATCTCATTCATTTTTATTTTGATATTAATGATTTCCATTAACACTAGTTAAAATGTTCTGCAATACCAGCACGAAGAGATCCCCATCACAATGATTTCCATGGCAAATGGCCTCCCAGTTGCACATCTTCATTTGTGATTGATTTTTCATGAAGCTGGGAATAGCCTCTACCAAATTCAGAATTTCCCAATAAAGGCTTCTGATTTATTGTGGTAAGGAACATGTTGCTACATTAATAATAGTTTCCTGGTGGGTGTAGAACGCTTGCAGAAGAATGATTTCTGTGCTGTGCCGCAGTGTACACAGTAGGCTGGGAAAAGCCATTCACAGGCCTAATTCCCTTTCTGAACTTTAGTTTCCAGTAAAGAACAGTCACATGTAAATTATGGAATGTTCTCTAAGCCCATATGTAGACAGAATAGAATTTATAACCATCAATAAAAGCATCCATCTTTAACTTATGCATCTCATCATGGAATTTTATAGCTCGAAGTGATGTGTGAGATCATCTAATCAAGCTTTTATCATTTTAGTGATGAGGCTAAGAGAAAGTTAAGGATCTTGAGGAAGTTGTACTAAACGTGTGTTTGTAGGACACAGGCTAGCTGAGGACAAAAAAAAGTGGATTGGTTATCAAAACCAAACCAAGCCCCATGCTCTCTGAGGATCATGCTAGGTGGATGATGTGTATCTCAGTGACCATACTTCCCAGAATCTGTGATGGAGATGGGAACTCCTACTCATTCCTCAACAAATAGTATTCACTGACCCCTAAGAAATTGCCAGGCCCCTTTGAGGTGCTTTCTCCCGTGCACATTCTGTGCTTTTCTGCTGGCTTCAGGCCTGTCGTGGACCCCACCTAGCCTTCTAGGGCCTAGTGGGTGATGCTCCCTAAGTTTGCCTGCTGATTAATTTTTCTAATGAGAACAAGCTGAAGGGCATGAGAGAGAGATTTTCTCTGTTCAGTCACCAGCAAGAGTGGAACTGGATGAGAGCGAAACAAACACCAGAGCCATGGGGAGATTCTCTGAATCCAACTTATCTGGGATGTAAACCAAGCAAGCAGCCAAACCCAGAGGTCCCTGTGCAGGTTGGAAGGACGAGAGGAAGGGAGCTCTCATCTCAAGAAGAGTGTGTAGTCGGGGGAAGGGGGAGAGGAAATGGAAAGGTTCCCTGGCATGTTTGGCTAACCCACTTCCAAATCTGAGACGTTACAGAGGTTCGGGAAGGGGAGCAGGCAAAGGGAAAGGTGAGAGAGAGCCGAAACTGGTTTGGCTCAGTGGATAAAGCATCAGGCTGCGGACTGAAAGGTCCCAGGTTCGATTCAGGTCAAGGGCATGTACCTTGGTGGTGGGCACATCCCCAGTGGGAGGTGTGCAAGAGGCAGCTGATTGATGTTTCTCTCTCATCGATGTTTCTGACTTTTTATCCCTCTCCCTTCCTCTCTATAAAAAAAATCAATTATATTATATTAAAAATATATTTAAAAAAAGAAAGGTGAGAAAGAGAGGTGTGGAGTGTGTGGTGGTGGTGGGTTATACATTCCCAGGGAGGAGTCACAAAAGTCCTGAGCATTGCTTCTTTTTCCCCTTTGTACAGGGACGAAACCGTGGTGGGCAGGCGGGCACTGGGCATTGTGTTCGTGCCCTGCACACATGCTGGGAGAAAGTAACAACAGAGCCAAGCCAAATTCCTGCAGCCCACATCCCCAACATATATAAGACCATTAGAAGGGGATTGTCTTTGTCCCTGACTGCTGGCTTCAGGCCTGTCACGGACCTCACTCAGCCTTCCAGGTCCTCACGTGAGCAGCCAGGATAAAATCATCCAGAGTTAGGGAAGGTGGGGAAATAAACTGGTTTGAAATGCCTCAAGAATGGGAGTAGCAATGGGAAAACTATTAGAGTAGATGAAATAGGTAAATATTTATCTGATGCCCTGATGGGGGAAAGATAGATGAACACGAAAGAAAAGACTGATAGGTTTGTCCACATCCAAATGAAGAACTGTGCCCACCACAGATTAATAAAAAATTAAATGACAAAGAAACTGGGAAGATGCTTGCAAATGAACACGATAAACAAAAAAGAACTTTCTTGATGTCAGGGGGCGTGCTGACAGGCTCAGAGCCCAGTGAATATATGCATGAAGGATGTGAACAGGTTACACAAGGGAATGCTGCATTTCTGATAAACATGGAAAGTGTTCAGTTTCATCAAGTAATCTGAGATGCAGATTCATATGTTAATAACATATCTTTCTTTTTTCTAACAAAATTGGAGAATGCTCATTCATCGTTGGTGTGTTGGTAGAAGATTAAACCGATATGGGCTTACTTGAAATAAATTTGGTCTTATTTATCAAAAATCTTAGCATATTCATACCTTTAGAACAAGTAATTTCATTGAAGGGCCTTTTTCCTAAGGAAACAATCTGAAACATGCAGAACATTTTTCTATTCAAATTGCTCACTAAAACTGGTAATGATCTTAAATGTTCAAAAGTGGGGGGTCAGAGTTTAAATAAATTCTGGTTCAGTCATATGTAGAGGATACTTTAATAATTAAATGGGATGTTTGTGCAGAATTTTTGAAGACATGAAGCTGTGTTTGCATATTGATTGGTAACTGAGAAAAGCAGAATATAAAATGATATGTAGATGTTCTTTCCAATTAGAATGATATAAGGAAATGCATACATGTGTGCAAGGAAAAGGACTGTGCAGAAATAAACCAAAATGGTAACTATGGTGTTGGTCTCCAGCTGGTGGGATTAGGAATGATGATGATGATGATGATGATTATTATTATTATTATTGAGTCTCTTTTTCTTGGATTGACACCTAAAAGTGTGTATGATTCATTGCAGTAAAATTCCAATGGCTACAAACCACATACTTTGTTTGGAAAGGAAGGACGAGAGGAGGTAACGAGCACAGTAAGAGCAGAGCAGGGGGTAGGATGATGTTGGTGGAGGCACGCGCAGCTTGGGAGCTGAGTTAGCAAGGTGTGGTGCTGTCCCCAGGGTCGGAGCCCAGGGAGTGGGGTGGCTTGTAGATGGAGGTAAGTCCTAACCTTAAGGCCAGGAGAAGATCTCAGTTCGAATTGGAAAGGCCCTACTTCTCTATGGAGACGAAAGAAGCAGCTCAGTGGTGGTCAGAGTTTTGGAAAAAGGCCACCAGGGGCCCCTGAAAGACTGTCTTGAGTTCTCACCTGGTCTGACTTAAAGCGGTGCAGTAAAAGGCCACACTTGTGGTGTACTTAAGTGTGTGAAACCTGCACCCCAAGATGCTCTGTGCTGTAGAAAAAGATAACCGTGCTGTTGAACTTAAGTATCAGGTTGGGGAGGTAACATTTCAGATAAACACAGAAAACACGCAAAGACCAGGCACTCAGAAGAGCCATCTCTGGGAGAAAAATCATTCCTCTTCGTGATGGAAGCAGTAGGTGAATCTAGGGAGGTGGCAGGAGAAAGGTGGCTGGCAGTCCCCTGCCTGGCGGTACCTTTTCTAAGTTGCTGACCTGGTCACTGTGTGCTGGTATAGGCCTGTGTTCCCACACAGCCGTCCTGAGACCAACAGAGCACATGATGCCCAGAGTCTGTGTGGTGAGGGGGATGCAGTTTGTGGTCAAGGAACACAATGAAATTAACTCCCCCCTTGGAATAGCTGAAGTCACATCTGTGGACTTATTAACAAAGGGTTCTGACTCAGAGATAACCAGCCCCACAGTTAGCTCTTTCATGTCAGGATTTCTTTGTCCAAGGAAGCAGAGACTGATGAACGTTTCACTATCACAACAGAGAGAGCCTGTGGAGCTGGGAGGAGCTTGGTTTTTGTGTGTAGCTGACCCAAATATCTTGACTTTCTTCCTGGGACCAATTGCATGTGCATAGGTGTGCACAAATGTTTGTGCATACAGTACAATTTTGCTATAATGTTTCCTTCACATCTGGGGATATCTTAGTTGGGTTCTCTGGGAAGCAGACTATCTTAGCAGTTCAGGCTTCTATAACAAAAATACCATGGACTAGATGGCTTATACAACAGATATTTATTTTCTCACAGTTCTGGAGGCTGGAAGTCCAAGATCAAGGTGCCTGCAAGTCCTTTCAGACAGAGTGCTTCCTGGCTGCCTTCTTGCTATGTTCTCACCTGGTGGAAGGCTGAGAGAAGAAACAAACTTTCTCCTTTTCTTATAAAGTGTTCTTTTCTTATAAAGCTCCACCCTCATGACCTAGTGACTTCCATCATATTGAAGAATTAAGATTTCAATATATGGATTTAGGAGGAGGGCACAAACATTCAGTTCATAGCACAGACCTGGAGACCCCACTTTGCATGCAAGGAGGAGAGAAGCCAAACTGGGCAGAAGGAACTGCTGGCTGGTAAAAGATTTGTAACAAAAGCCTCAGCAATGGCACAGGGAGCCATTGCTGAACTTGGATAGCCTTTCAGAGTGTCCCGAATTGAGGGAAGGGGCTGGGTCTTTGTACCTGCACATAGATCTGTCTGGGTGCAGACTACTGCTTGCAAAGCATCTAATCTTACCAAGGACAGTTCCTGGGGAGAGTCTCAGCAGGCAATCACAGAGATACTAGGGGACTGAGTGCCTCAGTGCTAAAGAGGGATCCTGTTGTCATACCACAGGATCCACTACAGGGGTAATGAGAGTCTCCAAATACTTATATTGGGAAGCATGGAACAGATTGGAATCTCAGAGGAAAGGTAGGGGAAGAGATCAACCAAAGAACTTGTATGCACATATGCATAATTCATGGACATAGACAATCCTCCTATATAATAAAAGAGAAACATGCAAACATACCTTGCCTCCTGATTGGCTATGCTACCAGCCAATCAGGAGTGGGGGTGGGGCCAAGTGGCGTGAGCGCTGGGCCCCGGGGAGATGAAACAGTGGTGGAGTGCTCAGCCCCCACGCGCTGTGAGGGGAAGCTGTGGCAGCAGCAGCGGTGGTGGTGGCGGCGGCAGGAAGTGCCTGGCCCTCGGGCGCTGTGAGCAGAAGTGGCAGCGAGCGCCCAGCCCCTGGGGCCAGGTGGTTGCAAGCAGCTGGGGCTGAGCTGAGCAAGGTGATGTCTGGGTGCCCAAGGCCTAAAGCCTGGCTTTAGGCCTTGGGCAGGCTGGGGCTGAGTCATCAGCTGGACATCCCCTGAGGGCTCCCAGTATGTGAGAGGGGGACAGGTTGGGTTGAGGGACCACCCACACCCAGTGCACGAATTTCATGCACCGGGCCCCTAGTAGGGTGATAAAGGCCCAGGACGGGGTTGGGAGTGGGCTGGAAGGGATCAGTGGGAGTAAGGGGGAACATATGTAATACTTTCAGCAATAAAGATTAATAAATAAATAAAATTAAAAAAAATTGTTCCTCACTCCAGACCAGTCTGTGGTGGTTTTCATCAACAGAAGAGCTTTCCTGATGATCCTAGTCATTACATCAGGTGGCTTGGAATGTAAGGGGGTGGGAGTTACTATGGGACTTGGTGGTCCTGTTCTAGAACACCATCGACCTCATACCTGTTGGCGTGAATGTGGTCCATTTGGCCTCCCCTTTAGGAAGTTAAGCTCATCGCTTTAGAACAGCTCTAATGGAAATACAATGTGAGCCATGAATGTGAGCCACAGCTTAAAAAATAATAAGAAACAGATGTAATTAAGTTTAATAATATGGTTTAACCTAATATAGTATAAATTTTATTTCATGTAATCGATATTTTAAAAACAATTGAATATGATATTTTACATTTTTAATTATTTGGTCTTAGGTCTTGGAAATCCAATGTAAGATTTATAGTCTTCATTTGGGTTAGCCACATTTCAAGGGCTCAGTAGCCATATGTGGCCAGTGGCCATTGTATTGGATAGCTTTAGGATGCAATTTTTTTCTGCTATAAATTCCAAACCTACCATTTAAAAAATGAAGGTTTTTTGCGGGGGGAGGAGCGGGGGAGGGAATTAGGAAGACAGTAATTTGAATTCATCATCAATGTTATTCAAAAAGATGTACAAAGCATAGGATTGGATCTTTTTTGTATATCCAAGATGTTCCAAAACACTTAAAATTTTTTCAATAACAAAATTAAGTATTAATAAGTCAGGTTTCTAAAATATTCACATCTATATTAATAAAACTAGTTTGTCCTTTTTAGAGTAATTTTTTTACTTGAAGCAACATGAAAATACTCCTACCAAATAAAATTGTGTTTAATGGGAAAAGACATTATATTGCTTTCATTTTGAAATTTAAACTTATATTTAATTAAAATTTTGTCATTTAAACATTCAACCACAGTTGTCATATTTCAAATGCTCAATGGTCACTTAAGGCTAATTTAGAATATTTTAAAGTACTGTTGAATTGAGAAGAATAAAATATAAACAGAACTTTACAGTGATTTCCCCACATATCTATGTAGCTATTTTAATTTTTTTAAAACATGTGTGCGTGCACATGTGTCTATCTCTCTGTCTTCATTAACTACCCCTGGACTCACTGGGATTACTTTTTTCTATCTTCTAATTGCTATGGACCTTGTTTGCTGCCTTTCCGATACTGTTTTCATTTCACCCTCCATCCAGCTTTTTCATTTCCACTATGTCCTCCTTTCCTATTTGACTTTCTTTATGAACTAGTCATAAAGTCTGTATTTTTAAAAAACAGATTTTATTTTTAGAGTAGATTTACCTTCACAGCATGACTGAGTGGAAGGTACAGAGATTCCCCATATACCTTGTGCCCCCGTCCCCAATACGTGGCCTCCCCCATCAGCCTCCCCCTGCAGAGTGGCACGTGTTACCACTGACAAACTTACGTTACACATCAGAGTCACCAGAGTCCAGAGCTTACCTTAGGGGTCACTTGGTGTTGTGCGCTCTATGGGTTGGGTCACATGTCTAATGACATGTACCCATCATTGTAATGTCATAAGAAATAGCTCCACTGCCCTAAGAATCCTCTGTGCTCCGCCTACTTTTTACTTGCTCTTTTTTTGTAGTAGTTTTGAATTCCAGCAATGGAAACAGGGAGACTGTTTAGACTTTCCATTCACTCTAAAATAAAATTTAAGCAAAATCTAAACAACCAAACTCCTGTGACCCTTATTGATTCCCTTTTCTTGTGGGTCATGGACTAGTGGAAGGGGAAAGCTCCTTTGCCACTCAATCCACCCGAGGTCAGCCAGGCACTCCGTGTTGGGATTCACCGAGGGGACTGCTGGGATGGCACTTGCTCTTTTGGTCTGACCCCAACAATTAACTTCTGTTTTGAGATTAAAGAAAACACAGAAGTCTCTCACTCTCTGTCCTTGCAAGGGGTGGAGGAGGTCAGCTTTGCTTTGTGGGGTTATGGTTGCCATGGGACTTAATAAAAAAGCAACTTAGCTGAGTAGTGAGATGTTTCTGAAGCTGAGGGAGAAGTCATCTGGGGTTGGTGGTGCCATCGGACGAGGACTGGAGGGGAAGGAGGAGAGGACAGTGAGAGAGGCCCTCAGTTTAACTTGGGCCAGTAGATTGTGACCTTGAGCATGGCACTTTCTCTCTGGCCTCAGCTTCCGTCCTTATTGTCAAATTCAGCTACAGTTTATGTGACCTCTCTCCACTGTACTGTCCCACTTTTCAGAGAATTCTCATTCCCACCGCCAGGTAGGCACCTACTTACAAAACAGAGAAGAGGTTAAACCAAGCATTTACATGACTAAAAGTGATGGGGAGAAAAGGAAATAGTAGCTAATGTCTTTTCACGTTCCATTTTCACTCCCCAAACAATTCAAGTCCTGGAGGAGGCAGCTCATGAGTGGGACAGATCGTGCTGAATGGTAGAGTTTGAACTGTAGAGTTGTTTTTTGCTTGACCTGCCAAGATTCAAACATGTATCTCTACCAGTAAATGCCCACACGTGTCCATATCCTCCAGAATCACTGAGCTCTGCTCTGCATCTGACAGGCGAGGCAGATTGGACCCGGGATGTCTTAGGAGCATTTCACATAGTTCAGTCTTATTCAGTTTGTCAAGTGTTTTTTGCCAGGCCCTGAAAGAAGTAAGCATTGTATAAAAATAAGCTCATCTATGTATATACTAGGTTACGTATATCCTTTAAAAAAATTTACAAATCCTGTTTCTGTCATCCAGAAGTTTATAGAATACTTTGAGATGTATAATATATCTGCATGAAAACATCAAGAGCCCAAGGCATTGTTTTATCAGTTCCCTAGTGACAATATAGTCAACAAATATTCAGACAATTAAAGAAGTAAAAGATGAGTTAGGACTAAAATTGAGTTGGCTCTCATGGGATATGTGGAGAAGAGATATGATAGTTTTTTGAGCAGGAATAATATGTGTTAAAGTCTTGGTTATGATTGACTATGAAGAATATAGGAAATAAGACACACATGAGTCATTGAGTGAACAAATGAATAGCTTCAGGCTTTTGAGCTTGGGTGGCCTAACCTAGTGAGGGTGTTGGAGTAATGAGAATAATGACGGTGGTTTCTTTGTGAGGCATGGAGACATGGATCATGGTGCATCCTGCTGAGATGCTCCTGGGCACCTGAATTGCACAGATGAAAAACCAAGGGAGGACTTCGGATTTGAGAGTTCTGGTTAGAGACAGATGATGGTGAAGTCACAGAGGATGTGCTTTCTAAATGAAGGAGGAGAGTGAAGGCCAGATCCGCACTTCGGGTCAAGAAGGGGTCAGCTTAAGGAAGACTAGAGACCTAGGAAGAACGTGAAGAAGCATCATGCTGAGGGCATGGGGTTAGAAGGTTTCCTGGTGCCAGCTGCCACCTGTACTATCTGGTGTAGGGAGGAAAATCAGAACAGGAGAGTCAGAAGAGAAACCACGCTGCTTATGGAATGGGATGGAGAACAGACTTTTGGGGATAGAGGTTTGTTTATTTTACACTAGTAGATAATTTTGCTCATGTACCTGGATGTTAAATGTTTGCTACAGATTTTGGGTCTTTTTTCGAATACATTTTTCAAAATAGAAAAACTCAGCAGGAAGATCTCTGAGAGCCTCTGGAGTGTTTAGCTCTGAGGCACAAGGAATCTCTAGTTCCCTTCCCTCCTGAGCACTCTCTTCCTAAAACTCTCATTTTTGCAGATAATGCTCATATGTTTTCACTTGTCCCCAGGCTCAGACATGGGCACATGAGCTGGCTCCCCCAGCAGAGCTCCACGTTATTTGGGAATGTCTCTAGGTTTCTCCGCTGACATAGAGGCAAGGGAGTTAGCCTGCTCTGCTCGGTTCAGTTGAGTAGATCTGCTTCCACACTTTCCCCAAATCCATACTCTTTTCTTGTGTAAGTTGTCCAAGGCATTTCATTTTGGCCTGCAATAGAAATGAGACCATGTGGAATCTGATATAAATCCACTTTTGTTATGTAAAAAAGCACCATGTGGATCTCATTCCAGAACCACCAGACTGGGATAGTGTGTTGGAGGTAACGGTAGAAATAATAGAGTTTGTGAAATGGTGTTTTGGCTTTTGTTTCTGAATTCTGAATTAATAATTTTTTAAAATAATGGGCTGATATTGGTTAATAAAATTGTATAGGTTTCAGTTGTACAATTACCTAGCATTGTGTACCCACCACCCAAAGTCAAATCTCCTTCTGTCATCATGTATCTGAGTTCTGATTAAACCTGTAATTTCTGGAGATTTCTATGGAGTCACCAAGGGCTCCTCTAGCTTAGGCTTAGCATAACTTGGGTTTTGTTCAAAATTTTTCCTGAAGGAATGATTCCGAGTAAGAAATAGATTTCTACTAGGTCCTGGACGTCCATGGCAGAACACCAGCAACTTCTGTCCATTTGTATTGATAGTTCATCCCAATGGAGCCATGCTTCTTTTAGATCAAATCAGATATCATCACATGTTTATTGTTCCCTGAGTAAAATGGAATTGAGGAATACTTTCAGGTGAGTGGCCCACTTTCCTATGATGACCCAAGTGGCATATTTTTCATTCATGATTTCAGTGGGTATCTGTTAGACCCAGGGCCATGGAAGGCTCTTTTGAGATTACAGAAGGGTATTTGGAGTGGTGTCCATTCTTGAGGAGCTTCTTACCAAGGTGGAGAGAGAAGAATAGTTTAGATAAAAGGATTTTTAAATAATGTGGCTAAACATATGAGGCATTTTGTGGTACAGCCTGTGTGCTCACAAACTCAAAGGAAGTTAATATACTAAGGGATGCTGTAAGAGGGGTGGCCTCCTGGAGGAGGCAGATCATGAGTAGGACAGATCATGTTGAATAGTAGAGTTTGAACTGGAAGACTTAGTTGAGCATATTACAAAGGGACAGGGATACAGTGTGGGTGCAGAATTTGTGTTACAGAGAAACGAAGGAGAAAATAGACGAACTAGCTGGTTATATTCCAGAAGGTCCTGAGTGGCAGACTTATAAATTCTGCACTGTGGGGGCACATGGGACTGTGCAGGTTCTTAGTAAGAGAGTGATATCATGAAGAGCATGTCCGGTCACCTCTAGCCCTTCCCACCCCCATTATCAAGCAGTACTTCTGTATAGTAGTTATCACTATCTGAAATAAATCCATCTTTATCTGTTTACTCCTTTATTGATCTTCTATTCCACCAGGATGTGTGCACCATGAAGTCAGATGGAAGTCTGGGAGGGACCTTGTCTGAGTCACAGCCTAGCATCTAGAACAGTGCCTGACTGAGCCATGTCTCTTCCCCTCACCATGTTTGTGCCCGTATATGCCTCTGCCTCTGCTCCATCTGGAGAAATGCACACTTGCAAAATGAAAGATCGTCAGGCAGAACTTCTTGGGAATAACCACAAGTATTACTGTTTGCTCAGCTTCTGGTTGAGCAACTCCTGTATGCCTGGCATTTTATATTGAAGTTATGCATTGCTGCCAGTCCTCTCAAACACCCTGCAAGATGCCTATTATTCACTGCTTTCCATGTGTAGAGACTGAGTCCCAGAGAATTACATGGCAGAGAATCACATAGTGCACGGAGAATTTGAATCCAGGTGGTGTTGACTCCAGAGCCCAGGCTTTTGTGGGGGCACCTGACCAGCCCCAGAGCCCAGCAGGAGCAGTAGGATGAGGGAACCAGTTCTAAGAATTGTGAATGTGGCATTCAGAAACTCTAGCAGGGGAGGAATTGTTCATCTGAATGATTGGAGGAGGATGCTCAGAGTTCGGAAAGTGCTTCAGAGTTGTGAGGGTCCTCCAGAATCACACCAGCTCAGATCTATGGTCCTGGCCGCCACCATCGCTGCCTTCTTTCTGGTGGAACCCAATCTGTCATCAGCGCAAAAGAGAAACACAGTGAGGTGTTGGACCAAGGTTCCTGATCCTGGCTGCCAGGTTGAAGTTGCCAGATTAAGTACAAGATGCTCAGTTAAATGTGAATTTCAGACACACAACCAAAAATGTTTCAGTATAAGTGTCCCAGGCAGCGTTAGAGACATATTTGTACTAAAAAGTTATTGTTGTTTATCTGAAATGAGAATTACACTGGGCATCCTGTATTTTTATTCACTAGCCCAGGCTCCTGCTTACCTTGGGGACAGGTTTCTGGCATCTTCCCTTTTTCTCTTCCATTGGGCTGTTAGGTAGATTAGAGCTTCAGGTTACTTATACAGCACTAATGCAATCGTTTATTGAGTTTTCCTACTAAGCTTATGAGTAGGTACTGTTGTTATCATTTCATTTTATAGGTGAGAAAAGTGAAATACAGAGAGGTTAAGTAACTTGTTCAAAGTCACACAGGGAGTGAGAAGCAGAGGAAGGATTTCGCTGGGCAGAATGGCTCTAGGATCAGTGCTGTGTCCCATACATGAGGCCCCCGGGTCTTGTGGAATTGGGACAGAACCAGAAGGAAATACCAGGTGAGGCAACAGTAGGTGTACAGTTGTGAGTATGAGAAACACAGGGTTCATAAAGCTATGGTAATCATCATAATCTACAGGTCTTTTCTTCCTATGAATAGCTATCAACCTACTTTTGCCCACCCTGAATATTGGTCAGGAAAGAGCATGGTAGGGTAGGGAGACGCTTTCAGTTCCAGGAGCTCATAGGAAAGAACGAAGGGTGGAGTGTCTGATGCCCTCACGGGGGCAGAGCAGGAGCTCTGGGCTCACCTTTCTTCAATCCTCTTGAGGCTTCTTGACATTTAAGATAAAACTCTCCACAGTGAGAGGCTCTAGCTGAGCACCTGGCCACACGTGGCTCTTCCAGCCCCTCCCCAAGATGCACCAAATCAGTTTTTCTTGCCCCATTATCTTTTAACAATTCCCACCAAGTGGAGCCCTGTCCAGCACAACTTGTTGTTTGTGACAAGCCTTTTTTTCACAAATGACAGGACCGAGTGGGATTCGTCTCACTTTCTGAAAGCACTGAGCTCCATTCGTTGTCTTTGCTCCCTTCCCACCTTGTAATGGAAAGACGTTTCTCAGAACTCCAGGCTGTGGGAAAGGAAGACGCCCATCGTAGATCTTTGCTTTGCATTCAACTTTGTGTTTCCCTAAAGGATCAGCCAGGCTCAGTTTAACCTACAACACAGTTCACCGTTCACAGTCTTCCTTGTGCATGTGACCGTGCCAGGCCGCGAGGATGCAGTGATGGGTGAGAGGCTCCCGAGAGGCCCACAGTCTCACTCGTATGGAAAGCTCTCAATCCCCAAGGAAAGAGCAGTCTATGTGCCAAAAAATTCTCTGCCAGAGGCCAAAATAAACAAAATCACCCCCAGGAATGCTAGAGATGCATTCAAAGATGACAGAAAGAGGGATCTGGCCAATGAGTGTCCAGGGAAACAAATAGCATGAGAAAGAGCCACAGGGAAATGATGCAAGACACTTTGAGGCAGGACCAGGGGAGCATGGGAGGGTAAAGAGAGAGCAGGGCTCTCATACCTGCTGAAGTTCTGCAGCTGGAGACACTGCAAGAACAGTTATTGACAGGACCTACTAGGTGCATGGCGTAGAGCTCCCAGGTCACCGAGCTCACTGGTTGCATGAACAAAAATTATTAATACACAAAGTCTTATAAAGTAAAATAATGACAATAATTACTCCAAAGTAAACTTATAAAACAATATTAAGGCATTTATTACTCCAGATATAATTGAATTTGTTTACCCTGAACTGTAAATAACTATTGATTACAGTGTGTCCCAGCCCACGGTCTTCTAAGGCTAACTGGTTTTCATTTCTTTAACTTATTTAGATGTAGCCTTAAAATGACATGAGTCTGTCAGACTACTTCCTCCTGGACTTTTTATCTGAGGCGGTTGACCGCATCATTTACTATTCCTATGGAACAAGAGTCTCTTCTCTCTGAGATGTCTATCAACTTGCTTCTTTTATAATTAGTTCTTATATTTTCTCATAGGAGAAAGGAATTTCTTCAAGCTATTTGCTGAAGGCTTAAAAATAGCATTCTACCAGTTTTTGGTATTCTTTTTCAAAATGCTCTGAGATAACAAAAGAGATTTTGTAAAGCTATGGAATGGAAATTACTAGAAGTAACTAATGAGACAGGAAAGTGGGTAAGGCCGGTCATTCAGGGCACAGATGTGATCCTATTGGCCTACAGCAGTGGTCGGCAAACTGCAGCTTCCGAGTCACATGTGACTCTTTGGTCCCTTGAGTGTGGCTCTTCCACTAAATACCACGGCCTGGACGAGTGTATTTTAAAGAAGTAGCATTAGAAGAAGTTTAAGTTTAAAAAATTTGGCTCTCAAAAGAAATTTCAATTATTGTATTGTTGGTATTTGGCTCTGTTGACTAATGAGTTTGACAACCACTGATATAGGATCTTCTCCCGGCAAGGCTGGCGCCAGACCAAAGATGAAAAGATGCAGAGGAGCGGGTACCTGCCATAGAAGAGGCTAGTCTGCAGTGATGAGGGCTGGACTTTCGGTCTCTTCCCCATTCTGGGTGTCTGAGCCTCCTGCCCATATGCACAGCCTCACAGGCTCTGCAACCAAAGATGCCTCATCTTCCAACATGGCCCAGATTTACTCCTCTCAGAAGGAATAAGGCAGCCATATGACATTCTGAACTTTCCAATAACCCACAGAAAAGCTGGTGGAGATGTGAGAAAGGCTCTGGTGATCACATTGAGGATCAAGAGATGAGGGTTCCTTGGGCCAGTATTTCTTTTTCCTTGAATTTGATCTCTCTCTGGATGCTGGATTCAGTAAACAGATTGACTGTTTCATAGATTGAAGGGTGCTGATTTAAAGCCTTATGATAACCATAATCGCTAATGTGTTAACACTGATTCTGCTATCTCCTTGATATGCACAACCTCTATATTGACATAGCTCTTGGGTTAGCTCACAGGATATGAAAGCTGAAAGAGATGGTCTCCCTAGTTTCTTTCCCAGAAGTCTAACTACGTTAAGGGGCGTCTGAAGCCACAAAGCCAATAGCAGCACAGCTAGAACCAGGGGTACTGATCTCAGTCTAGGGCTCTTGGTTGGTTTGCCATATGTCTCAGCTTCATTCTCCCCGCCAGGCTGATCTCTGTGGACTGCCTTGCCTGGGCCCCCTTGCTCTCTGCTTTTCATTTGGATTTAGTTAATGGGAGGCAGGACCTGACAACCAGGAGGCAGGAGGAAAGAGGTGGCAGTGCTCCTTGGCCTGACTCTGCCTCTGTCCAGCAGGGTTGTGAGTCCTCTTCCCCAGCTCTTGGCTGGTTGTATATTCTGATAATACTCTGGGATTGTTGAAAAGTTTGGTCACAGGAAAAAGGCAGAACAGTTACCAAAAACAGGGGTTTCCAAACCTTAGATTTCATGAACCAACATACTTTGCCCTAAAATAGCTGCACTGGATCCCCAACCAATCTGACTGTTTTTTATGAAACAGATGGAAGCCCAGTCCCAGTTGGGGGGATAGAAGTGTTACATCTTCCAGAAGTGTCCATTTCACTCAAAGATTTGAAATGAAGAGTCAAGTAGGTGATAATTAAAAAGTTTTTTTTCAAATTAATAAGAAGATGTAGAGTAGAATGCAAAATTTACAAAAAATACTATATATATATTAGATGAAGTCATGAGACATTACAGAAATTTTCCACTTACTCTGGCCACTTTGGGGTACCCCTGGAAGTCTGATTTCATCCTCAGGAGTATTTTCATTAAAAAATTACAGATTGCTAAAGCAATTAGGCTTAAAATAGTTGATAAAAGACTGTATAGGCTTTATGGTTAGAATGCTTTATGACTGACTAAAGTTAAAAGAAGATCATTTGTTATAATACAAACTAGGGGCCCAGTGCATGAATTCATGCACCTTGAAAGGAACTGTGGGCCGCTAGGCTATGATAGGTACAGGGCAGGTCTCAGCCCATCCTCCATGCCCCTGCCCGGCCCCTCCTGCCTCATCCCCATCCCCTGTCTGCTAGCAGCACCACTCCTGTCACAGCCACTCCCATGGGTTGATAGCACCAGCCCCACCGCACCTGCTAAAGGCATGGAGCAATTGGGGCCAGTGCCAACAGTAGGTGCGAGCAGGCCCAGTGCAGTCAGTGGGTGTGAGTGGCAGCTGCTGTCCCGATCGCTCCTCAGGAGCAGGGAGAGGGCAGTCAGGGACAGCAGCTTGCCACTTGCACCCGCTGATGGCGCCAAGCAATTGGAACTGGTATTGGGAACCAGCAGTGGGTTCCAGCAGTGCTTCAGTGCTGGTTGCAGGTGTGAGTGGGGCTGGTGACGGCAGTGGGTGGGAGTGGTGGCTCTGGTGCTGGCACCGGGTGCGAGTGGCGGCTCTGGTATCAGCAGTGGGTATGAATAAGGCTGACGTGCCCCATCTTGGTCTGGCACCCCCATTCACCTGCTCCACTATCCCTCTGTGGGCAACGCCCACCATGTTCCCCGCACACCTCCTGGGGGTCAGCGCATGTCATAGCAGTTGTTCCACTGTTTGGTCTATTTGCATATTAGCCTTTTATTATAAAGGAGGATGATAATCCAAGTTCAACCCTTAGTCATTGAAGAGAACTTCAAATTCTTGGAGCAGGCATATTTATACACATGAAAAGAAACCCAAATATAATGAATAGATAACTTGCAGTCAAAAATTGGTGACAAGGGACCTAATTTCTGCATCATTGTTTTGTTCGGGGCACAGAGTTTTAAAGAATTCAATTTATGTGCCTTGGTGAGGGGGAGGGGTTGATGAGCTCTTGTCTGGTCAGCCATAGTCTTACTTTCCATTGCCTAAAATTGGGCAGTCTAGTTTAGTTAGGTTTCTCAATAGTCTCCTGGAGGCATTTGAGTGTCTTACCTTGAGTTGATCAAACTCTAGGTGAGGGCTGGGGTGAAGCAGGGGCAGAAATTAGAATCTCTGTCTACAAGAAAAGTGGGTCTTGGAGCATGGGTAGTACTTCTGGGTGGTTGGAAATGGTACAGACTAGGCAAAGGAACTGTCGGTGGCAGGAGGGTCCCATGTGCAGGCATTGTTATAATATATGGTTCCCCAGATAACAAAGCATCAGTATGAGAAGTCTAAACTGAGCAAATGCCAGAGCTGTGAGTGAAGGTGACCATCTTTGCAGCATTGTGACATTGAACTTCAGTCTGCTCCAGGCCCTCTGCCAGGTGCTCTGACCCTGCCACAGTCCCAGGGAACAGAACAAGGAGTAGGTAGTGGGAAAGTGCAGACCAGGGCTGAAGTTCCAGCAGTGAAAAGGGAGTTGGGGGTGGGAGGTAGAGGGTGTGTGCTGGGTTTATTGCAATCATCTTTTAAAATAAAATTTATTGTATTTTTCTTTACTTTTTTAAAAAATTTAATTTTACTGATTTCAGAGAGGAAGGGAGAGGAAGAGATAGAGACATCACTGATGAGAGAGAATCACTGATTGGCTGCTTCCTGCACGACCCACACTAGGGATTGAGCCCACAATCTGGGCATGTGCCCTGACTGGGAATTGAACTGTGACTTCTTGGTTTGTGGGTAGATGCCCAACCACTCAGTGTAGTGGTTCTCAACCTTTCTAATGCTGTGACCCTTTAATACAGTTCCTCATGTTGTGGTGACCCTCAACCATAAAATTATTTTCTTTGCTACTTCATAACTGTAATTTTGCTACTGTTAAGAATCATAATGTAAATATCTGTGTTTTCCAATGGTCTTAGGTAACCTGCTAGCGGTTCTCAACCTGTGGGTTGCAACCCACAGGTTGAGAACTGCTGCTGTAGGGCCTAAGACAATCGGAAAACACAGATAGTTACATTATAATGTAAATATCTAATGCTGTGACTAAGCCATGCCAGCTGAGCTATATTTCTTTTCTTAAAAATGCTTTTTCCAGTTATGATTGACACGCAAAAATCTGTATGTATTTACTGTATACAACTTAGTGCATTTTGAAATTAGTACATACCTACAAAACCATTACCACAGTTTCTGCCAGAAACATATCCATCACCTGCAACAGTTTCCTCCCATCTTCTTGTTTATTATTTTACTAGGGACCTGGTGCATGAAATTCGTGCACTGGGGGTGGATGGTCCCTCAGCCCAACCTGCCCCTCTCACATACTGGGAGCCCTCAGGGGATGTCCTACTGACTGCTCACCCCTAGCCCAAGGCCAAAAGCCTCTGGCTGAGTCTTTCGTCCTTGGGCAGGGGACCTCGGCCAGGAGACCCCAGCCAGTGATCACCCTACCATGGGGCTGATCTCTTGGCTGGGTCCACCCTGACCCCAGCCCGCCCCAAGGTCAGAAAAAGCCTCTTGCCAAGGCTTTTTCTGGCCTTAGGCAGCAGCCATCTTGGTTTGGGCATTAATTTGCATATCACTCCTGATTGGCTGGTGGGCATGGCTGGTGGGTGTGGCTTGTTGGGTGTAGCAAGGATACAATTTGCATACACTCTTTTATTAGATAGGATTATAATTATTTTCTGCTGAGAACACTTATCATAAGCTCTATCCTCTTAGCAAGTTTTTAAGTGTACAATACAGTATTGTTAACTATGGAAACTGTGCCTACAGTCATCTCTAGGATATACTCACTTGTATAATGGAAACTTTGTGCTCTTTTTAAAAAAAAATTATATCTTATTGATTTTTTACAGAGCGGAAGGGAGAGGGATAGAAAGTCAGAAACATCGATGAGAGAGAAACATCGATCAGCTGCCTCCTGCATGCCCCCTACTGGGGATGTGCCCGCAGCCAAGGTACATGCCCTTGACCGGAATCGAACCCGGGACCTTTCAGTCCGCAGTCCGACGCTCTATCCACTGAGCAAAACTGGTTTTGGCAGAAACTTTGTGCTCTTTAGTGCCTCCCTGGCCCCCTCCTCCTGCTCCTGGAAGCAATCATTCTGCTCTCTGTTGCAGCCATGCTTCACCTTTGCACATGGCAGTCTCCCCCATCATCATACAGTAGAAAAAATGACCATTTCGCACCGCAAGCATCACAGAATCTTAGCTCTTAGAATTGGAAGAAGCTTGCTAGGCTATGAAGTCCAGCCCACCCTTCCCAGAAAATAAGGTATTTTTATGCACAGTCCAAAAGGCAGCTATGGCCAGAATAGAGCCCCAGAAAATTAGAATGTTAGGGCTCAAAGGAACCATCAAGGTCACTCAGTTCCTGAGCCTCATTTACAGGCAAATAACTGTTTGCAAGGGGGTGACGGGTAAGGGTTGGGGGTTCATCCAGGGACGATGATGGCAGTGCCGAAATTAGAACCAGGTTGCAATCCAGGGCTGTTTGTGTCACACGAGGACCCCTGGGCCACCTTGTTGAGGTGGCCTCATCTGGTGAAGTAATTTGATTCGTATTTTTCTGTTTGGGCTCAGCAAATGTCCACTTGTTCAGGCTCTATTTTGTGTGGAATCTAGAGAAAATCAGGCTTGTTACTCTCTATCTCCCCCTGCTGGCTTGCAAGGCTGATTCCCTGAAACTGACACACACATTTGGGCAATGAAATGACTTCAGATAAAATGGAGGCATACATGTGGGTTGCTTTAGAAACAAGGGAGAAAGCTACAGGTTTGTTTTTTTCCCCCTCTAAAAGGCAAATCCAATCCAATGGAATCTTGATTTATAGCGATATCTATATCATATATAGATCAATATATATGTATATATATTCCTCCCACAACTCCAGGTCTCTTGGCTACACACAATGGCAAAGCAAAAATGGAAAACTTGAAAAAAAAAAAAAGTTGACAACATTTCTGTGATTCAGCCAGCAATTTGCTATGGTATCCAGGGAGACAGCTTCTCACATACATTAGCATAATGTGAAATGGCAGCTAGAACCAGAATTTACTGTCTAAGCAACTCAGCCTGAACAGCTGTAGACGACAATGCAATTTAAGGGAAATCCAAATATTAGGCTTAAGTGACTGATACAGTCCTGAAACCTCTTCATTTTAAACATATGGGGTCTGGTTTATTCCCTCATTTTTGCTCCCCATTCTTGGGGCAGATAGATGGTTGGAATTCGAGGTTAACAAAGAAAGATATTGTGGCTAGTTGAAATCCAATAGAACATTCAGCCAACCTCAGCTCACTCCAGTCCCATTATCACCAAAATACATTTTCTTTCCCTCTTGATTCTTTTTTTTTTTTTTTTTTTTTTAGATTTTCCATTTCCATTGGTATCCAAATGCTGACATTTCTTCTTCCCGTATTTTCCCCAAGAGCCTTGCCATGAGAGTGTATCTATTTGCTCCCTGGTTATCTAGACACTCAACCACTGCAGATAGCAGCATAACCTTACAAAGGGGCCTTGTTTCTTAGCAGGGGGCCCAGCGAGCCTGGGGAAGCATCTTAATGTGGCTGGCTTCCTGAGGACACTGTGCTTGTCCTGGACAGCACTCTTACTGGCCTCTGGCTTTCCCTGCCATTCCTCTGGCTTCTCTTTTCCCTTCCTATGTCTGTACTTTCCTCTCGTGAGCTGAGTGGAATGGTGGCGATGACATTTTCCAGGCAGATGAGACACATGGACACAGGTGGCTGCTTCCAACATACAGTCTTCCAGATGATACCCCTTCTCATATATAGCCATCTGTGACTATTTATTCCAGACTTAGAAATCCCAAAAGCCCCAGAGACAGGATCTCACCCATCTTGGAGGTCAGAGGACAGAAAGAGAGCTGAGGGGTCCATCTGTACACTTTATCTAAGGGAGTGTGGTTCATTGAGACTCCATAAGGATTTGCCAGTGGATGCAGAGTAATGATTTTAGGCTTTCAGGCTCCCCTTCAGCTGGACAAGTAGTGAGCCAAGGATGTGGAGTTTCCTAGGGACTTCCCTTATGCACACTGGTACCTGGCTGCCCATCTGCAGGGATTTTTCCCAATGGCCTCTGCAATGTTAGAGGATCAACTTACAAGACTGCCCTCACTTATGACACCCAATTCCAAGTTTGGGGACCCCAAGATTTTTCTAATTCACTGAAAGGACTCACAGAATGTTCTGATGGTTGGAGTTAATTACAGTTGAAGAATACAAATTAAATCAGCCAAGGGAAGAAGCACAAAGGGCAGAGTCCAGAAAAGTTTCAAATATGAAGCTTCCAGTTGTCCTCTCCCCGTGGAGTCAGGCGCATCAATGTATGACTGTATTCATGGAGCACCAAACCAGGAAAGCCCACGGAGCCTTGGTGTCCCTAGTTTTTATTTGGGCTCCATCATGTAGGCATAGTTCACATGGTTGATCTTAGTCTCCAGTACCTCTTGGGGTTGAGTTGATATCACATGCCCCAAAGCCCCAACTCTAGGTCTCATTATTATACTACCCTGCATGACCAAAGGCCCCAAGCCAACCAACACTCCTATCAGGCATTACTTTCCAAGGACTCAGAGAATTACCAGGGAGAAAGCCAGCCCTCTCTTTGGGCAAGGTTAATGCTTTGCTACACAGACATTCAGTTAAGGCTGGGTGTTCTGGAGCTGTAAGAGGCAGTTGGCCATCGTGACAATGGAGGTGAAAGAACCACAGATGGAGTGGGATGAGGAAAAGCCTCTAGTTGGGAAGAAAAAGAGGTACTGGGGAATAGTGTACTGCACTATTACGTATGAACTAGGGACCCAATGCATGACATTCATGCAAGAGTAGGCCTTCTTTCCCCCAGCTGCTGGCACCAGCTTCCCCTGGTACCTAGCACCCGGGCTTCCCTCTGGTCACTGGCAGGCACCCAGGACCCAGGCTTCCTTCGTAGCCCCAGCTTTGTTGGGAAGGATGTCTGGTCTAATTAGCATGTTACACTTTTATTATTATAGATAGAGTGAGAGACATGAAGCCCAATTGATTTGTGAAATATTGTTTTAGGTTGTGATTTATTCTTTCCCTTTGTCAATCAGGGGAGTGTTAAACCAAAAATGAATATATCCTAACCTTCAGGATTGAGAGCTAGTTTTTTCAAAAAAGACAAGAGGAATTGCAGTCCACAGTTGGAAATAATTTGCTCTGGAGTTGATGGAGGTGTTGCTTTCTCTGTACATCCATACAAGCAGTGGAGATTTCAAGGGGCATAGGAGAAATGGGCTATGTTTTATAAATATTTTGATAGTGATTATTGTAATTATAAATAACTAGAGGCCTGCACCGGTGGGGTCCCTCGGCCAGGCCTGTGCCTTCTGGCAGTCCAGGACCCCTTGGGGGATGTTGGAGAGCCCGTTTTGGTCCAAATCCGTGCTCCCAGCCTCTAGTATGCATATAAAATCGTTGATTATTCTCTTCCTACCCTCCTTTCTCCCTCCCTCTGAGATTCATCAATCTGTTCCATGTTTCCATGCCTATGTGTTGAGTGTCTGCCCCCTGGTGGTCAGTGCACAACATAGCAAATGGTCAAATGGTCAAACTGTCACTTAGGCTTTTATATCCTATGTAATAAAGAGGTGATATGCAAGTGGACCATCACACCATCACACAAGATGGCTGCCTCCATGTGGTCACAAGATGGCTGGCAGGGGAGGGCAGTTGTGGGCAATCAGGCAGTGGGGGGGGGGGCAGATAGAGGTGACTGGGCCCACAAGGGAGGGCAGTTGGGGAGGGACCAGACCTTCAGAGAAGGGCACTTGGGGGCAATCGGGCTGGCAGGGGAGCAGATAGGCTTAGACCAGGCTGGCAGGGGAGTGATTAGGGGGTTTCAGGCTGGCAGGCAGATGAGCAGTTGGGAGCCAGTAGTTCCTGATTGTGAGAGGGATCTCAGATTGGAGAGGGTGCAGGCTGGGCTGAAGGACACCCCCCCCCCCCCAATGCATGAATTTCGTGCACCGAGCCTCTAGTATATAGATAAAGGCTACCATTTATAGAATGCTTCTAAATACCAAGCAGTTAAATTATTTACCAGCACCATCACATTTAATTATTTGAATATAATTATGGGGGTAGGTATTATTACCGGAGTTTTTGACAACTGGATCTTAGAGTAGTACTTTAAGCTAAGTAGTCAGCTTAAAGGCTCACAGGTGACAAAGCCAAGGTCTTTCTGACTTCATTGTCTATACTTAACCTGTGACATGTCCCCATGGTGGCCATGGTTAACATGGCATCCAGATTGGAAATAAACCTCTGGTTTAGTATTTAACATGTTTACTTCAAAAGACTATGTCTGCTAAGACTGAGGCTGGGTCCACCAGGAACCCTAGGTTTCTCCATGAAAGACGTGGAAAGGCCAAGGTGATGGGGCACATTTAACCTCGGGCAGCTCACAGGCTGCATCTGTACTGGGAAGGAGATGGTTTATATTTGCTCCTGGGAGAAGGAATCTTGCTGTGGTGGGATTGATAGATGAAGAATATAAAATGGTGATCAAAACAGGCAGTGCTGGAATTCTCTAGATTATGCCCCCTGAGGGCAGGAAGGGTGTCTCATCTATGCTGTCTCCAGCAGCTGGCACAGTGCCTGGAGCCCTGGGGATGTCTAATGACTGCTTGTTGCATAAATGAATGGGTAGCTACACAGGGCAGTTGCCAAGGGCACATCTCATCTGGGATTGGGTTAGATGAAGACTGAAGAATCAGGATCAGACTCTCTGTTGCTGTGTTTTCCAAAGGCTTCCAAGTACTTTCAAAATAATATTTGACATTGTTGTGAAAAGCACCTTTATAGTTTTAAAGTACTTTCATGTATATCCTTTCATTTGATCCTTGCAGCATCCCTGGAGTTCAGTTTTATTGTGTTTATTTATATTAATTGAGGTTCACAGAGGTTCAGGGACTTGCTCAAGACCTTGTAACCCCAAATTCAGTACTCTCTTTCTAGGAACCCCAGAGAAAGGTGGGAATAGGAAATAAAGGCATTCCTCCAGCCACACAACTTTTAAATATGGTTACAATGGCTAACAACTCTTCCTTTCTGCCAGTGGAATTTAATGGATTAGGAAATGGATTGTTTTGGCAACAGGTCTGGCTTTCCCCAGCTCAGGATTCTTTGCTAATTGGACTGAAGCTCACCTCCACACACTGGGCCTGGATGCAGTGACTGGCTGGGGTTTGGGGTCTTCCATGTGCTCATCCTGGGAAGCTGGAGGTTCTTCCTCCTTGAATTCCTTCTGATCCATGATCCAGTTTATCTTGCAGCATGATCAGGGCTTTGGGCAGCAGAGACCTTAACCAAAGAGGCTACTTGGGGCCTAAATGAGACAGTAGCTCTTGAAGACTCAACTCTTAAATTTCTTAAGAAAAATATTGAAGTTTGGAACTCTAGGTGCTATAGCTTTGAGCAATTGCTCTCCTAGTAAAACTTGTTTGGAGATAAGACTCTGTGGGAGGGTTTCATTCATCTAACTTCCCAGAATCCTTCTGGGGCTGCCTGAAACCATGCACACTAACTGCTTTCTTCACTGGTAGAGGGTGTGTGCCTGAGGGCGGACAACCTTTCCCCAGTGACCCTGAAACGTTGAGTAGAGAAATGAGTCTGGTTTCTGGTGTCCATCAATTCTCTGTTAATAACTCAGAATTCTACTTTTAACTGCTTTCTCAGCAGTAGAATTCTGAGTTATTAGTCAACAGAGTGTTTCTGGTGGGTTCAGCATTCTATCCTCCCTGTCCCAGGAGGGTGTAGATTCCCGCTGGCTTTTGGCTTAAGGAAGAGTGTATGAATCTCTCAGTGGACTGGAGCTGCCTCTGGAGAAGCTGAAGAAATCTTGTCACCTCCTGGCCTGCTCCTCCGCAAGGCATTTGACTTAGGTGATAACCCCTTAGTCTCAGGACCAGTGATGAATTGTATGGGGTGAAGATCTGAAACAGTGGTTATTATTTATAGAACATTTTCCAGAAATATCACATTTTAGTTGATTGATGACCAAGAAGTTTTAATTACATGGGAAGTTTGTCTATAAAATGAAGTTAGGGGAGGAGACCCAGATCCAAGTTATGGAGCATTTCAATGTTCTTGCTGCAGTTGGAGTTTCTGTAAGTGTGACTGGCCTGGACTCTTTTCTTTCCCTATAGCTGTCCTGCCTCTCATCCACTGAAGCCAGGTGACACTCCCAGGGCCTTTGTCCATGGCCAGGGTAGCTGCATTAGAAACCCCAGTTGTGTCACTTGATCTTTCTTCTGACCTGAGGCTGTGACAGAGAGGAACAGGCATGTGACTACAGAAAGAATCCTGATAGCTGATGTAGAACTAGAAGAGTGGGTGGCCCAGGGCAAAATAACGGGAAAGCAAAGCTCTAACATTTCTTGGCTCTTTCCCCTGGTTTCTGGACATTCTACTTGCCTCAAATTTCTATGCTTAAAGGTTCTTCCTGCCTCTCCTGAGGAGGAATCAAATAATTAGGGGCGTGGTAAGTTATTTCTAACTAGAGTACAGTTCTTATTTTAACTGAAAAGAGGGGTTATCACCTAAGTTAAATCAAGAATAAGCCAGTGTTGTGTTTGAGACCTCAGTGATGGAGATATTTGAGGGTTTCACTCCTTAGCCCACCCCATAGTCACCTACCCTTGGCCTACTCCTCTTCCACATTAAGTCAGCCTTGGCTTCAAACCAATCCTCCAGGGAACAGGCCTCAACATGGTTATTCCCGGTTTATGTACCGACAGCATTAGGCTGAGAACCAAGTTATGTCTGCAGAGACTCTGGAGTGCTTGGAGCCTGAAACTCTGTTGGTGCCAGCCGCTGCTCAACCTTGCTGTTCCCTGGGCCTTAGACCTTGCTAGCCTTTTGTGCCAGCATTTGGGATATCCTCCTTGATAATTCATGCTGGATCTTTCTTTGAGGACAGGCTTTTCTTTACGAGCCTCTTGAGGGCCTCACTGGCCTGATTCTCTACCTTTTATCTGATAAGTGGGGGGTAAAGGAGGGGCCAGGCTGGCAACCATTTCAACATCACAACCTAGCTGGTGCTAGCACTTAGCAGATGCTTAATACACTCAAGTTTACCCTGAAAGCCAATGTTGGAGCTGATACCGGAACACAAGGCTTATTTCACCTAACTCATGGTACTGTGTCCCATGCCGTATTTTTGATATAGAGCTACAGAATTACATTGAGGCCTATATTTCTCACTGCTTAACAATAACAAGTGCAGTGACTGTACATGGTGGTAGTAGGATAGATTCCTCTAGATATTGATGTGTTTATGTCCTTTGATTAGAGTGCTGTGGTGCCCGAGGTTCTGTAAGCATCGTGTGGCTTTAGACTCTAGTAGCAGAAGTCAGGACCTTTGGGGAAGTGCCTGGTTCAACTTCTGATTTTCATATGGTCAGTCTGTAGCTTTGGAGAGTACCTGGTTTAAGCTTAGATGCTCAGGTGGGCAATCTACAGCTCCAGGTGGCATCTGGTTCAAGATCAGACACTCAGGTGAGCAGGCTCCAGCTTCTCGGAGCACTCAGGTCAAGCTCAGGTGGGGGGTCTACAGCTTCAGGGAGCACCTGGTTCAAGCTCTGATGCTCAGGTGGGGGGTCTACAGCTCTGGGAAAAGGACACCCCATGACATTAAAAGACTGAAATTTAGAAATTTTCTTTGAGTGGATTTCTCTTTTGATCCTAAATTTTTATGTAGTTTAGCAACATATATATTACACTATATTTTAACATAATTTCTGCTTGTCAGATATATTCACCAAGAACCGTTTTACTACTTGCAATGATTTTTGTTTTGTTTTGGCTTTTACCATTCTTCTTCAAAGCATCATTTCCAGTTCAAATATGGGCCTTTTCAATAAACACTATGTAGTTTCAGTTGAAGCTTAATCAAAGTGATTCAAAGAAAGACAAATTCTCTTTACAAGCCTCCTAACAATCAAAGCATAGCTCTTGCTGGCTTTGCTGATAAGTGTTACTATGCCCTTAGTGTCCTTGGTACCCTGTTGTTCTGTCCCTGGTATCAGAAAGGTAAATGCCACCACACTTTGCCCACTCAGCTGGGCAGCTCAGCCCAGGTGTGGAAGAATGCTTCCATGCTCAGCCCCCTGAGTCCATCTGTGCCTTCTCGAACTCCCTGGTTCTCTCTATTTCTGTATGTTCCTTCTGGACCATCTTCACTGTGGGTGTTGGCACTAGCTGACAGGAAGCCACTTTGCAGGCTTTCTGGTTGCCAAGTGCTTGCTCTAAGCCAGGTACACCAGACATAGGCTCTTAAAGTCTCCATAATTGTATTCTCAGTTTGCCTGTTGCCCCAAGTAACAGAGGTATCCCTACCTCTGCCACTGTTCCTGGATGAACAAATCCCACCCCCTCTGCAGACTGCTGCATTCAGGTTCCAATAAGTCTTATTCCGGCATCACTGAGTCTTCTGAGAAGCTGGGGGTGAGGAGGAGGTATGCTTCAAAATCCTTCCATGCTCCCAGCCTTCCTGAAACTTCACATTTGACAAACTCTCGATTGTCTCTGCTTTTAGTCACTCTGGTTTCCTGCTGGGTAGGATTGAGGGTGTGGGGATCACAATGCACCATCCTCAGTATTTCCTTGGATTGGTTTCCTTCTGACATTCTTTTGATGAGATTTTTGGAGAGAGTGTAAGTATTTTAAGAGTTGGGCAGAGGTGAGTTGACTCTGTCTATAGTAGTTATCACTAGGTGAAAAGAGTCTGATGGTGATGACCGTGACCCTTTTTCCTGCGTCACTCACTCCCTTACATTCCTTTCTGTAACAGGCACCACGGAGCTCCATGACCCACTTCTCTCTGGCTGTAGGTTGCGGTTGCAAAACAAGGTCCCCCCATCACTGATCTTGGCTTCATCATAGAGCTCAACCCAGGGGTTGCTCGTGCTCTTTCACAACCACCCTTCAAGCATCACAGTAGTCAGCATACACTGAGGGCTTATCCTCTGTTCCAGGTGTGGTTCTGCAGAGTGCTTCACCTGCATTATCTTCCCAGCTCTTCCCAATGATCCTGTGAACCCAATGATACTAAGTTCCTCTAGTATCCCCCTTTTCCAGTGAGATGATTATGGCGCAGAGATGTCAAGCAATTTGCCCAGTGTCACATACATAGCTCATGTCAGGATTTAAGCTTGCTTTTTCATATTAAGCAGGACTGCCTTATTCTGCCTCATCTTCATGTCCTTGCACACACTGTCCCCTTACTCAGGCCTCCTTCCCTCTATGCTTTAATGCCCAGCTGAAATCCCAGCTCCTCTGTGGACACCCCAGACAGAAGTGAGCTCTTTTATGGGCTCCCATATTGTAAGTATCTCCAACTACTCACATTCACCACCTTGTATTATTGTTCTTTTTCATGTCTTTGTTTTTAGTTGGGTGGTGCATTTCAGGAGGCAGCTCCCAGTGCATTTCATATCTCCTGTGGTGATTAGCATACATTCTCACATAGTGCATGTTCAACAAATCCCGGTTGTCCATTATATGATTTTAAATTTGGGCCATTACCTATGAAGGCTGGAGTGCATTTCACTGAATTGATGTTGTGCAAAGCAATTTGAAGATTTTACTAACATAATTCACTTTTCCAATCCCCTCTGATTTAAAAGGTAATTTAGCCCTAAAACAAAGAAGGAATAATATGCAGCTATTTCCAGGAAATGATGTATAGGAAACAAGAGAAATGGTTTAAAGCTGCTAAAGTCACATCTATAAATAACATTCAGTATCAACTATGCTCTCTCACGAAAAACCCACAATTCCTTAGTTTTCTATCATTCTTCCAAGTGTCTGAGGGCCCCTGTTTCAGGGACAGTGTCCCCAGGAACACCTTCTTTTCTGCCCCAAAAGTCAGAGATTCTGAGGACTTCCTTCTAGCCACTGGCTAGTGGGCTCCCTGGGACACCTCCGGTGAGCAGCCCACATACGTCCTTTTTCAGGATATGACTTGTAGATGTGATAACAGCAGCTGTGCTTTTTAACAAACAGCACTACACTTCTGGCTGGTGTGGGTCAGTGGTTGGGCATTATCTAATAGAACAACAAAAGGTTCCCAGTCAGGACACAAACCAATATTGTGGGCTCGATCCTCAGTACAGGGGTGTGCACGAGGCAGTTGATGGATGTTCTGCTCTCACATTGATGCTTTTCTCTCTTTCTCCATCTCCCATCCTTTCTCCAAACAAAAACAAACAAACCAAAAACACCCCAAAACACTATTTAAAAACAAAACAAAACAAAACAAAACAAAACACTGCAAAAATGTTCTTTTCAAATTGTCAGAGTCCTTGAGATGCAATGAGTGAATTAGAAATTGAGACATTTTTGTAGAGATGTTAAGGTACAAATAAGAGACTGACCTATAACATAATTAAACAACCAAACCAAAACACAGCATTCTACAAATACTAGAACAGTGATTATTAGCACCTAAACAAATACTATTTCAACAACTTGACCGTTAATTATGACTGAAGAGAACTTGGGCGTCTCTTTTCATTTCCTCCTTTGCTCTAATTATACTAGTAATTATGCAGGCAGGTCTGCCAAAAGTTTCCTGTGTCCAGTGCTGTGCAGGGTCCCTAGTAGTCCCTGTCTAGGTATAATGCTTCTTCTAAAAGAAGGCAAATTCAAGGTCATGCCTGAATAGATTAAGATACATATGGCTGAAGTTTTGACTAATATATGCACTAAGGGATTTGCTGGTAGATTACTTTGTTGCAATAGACTATTGAATAATTTGCCATCTTGAGCTTCTACAGGAGATTCTCATGGGTGGGTTTCATAGAAGAACTGTTAGTGCTTGAAAGCGGGATAAAGTAGTTGTAACCCTCTCTGCTAGCTTAATATACCTTGCCACTAATGTGCATATCTTAGTCAAGTTCCCTTCCAGATAGAATTCTGGGTTTTCTTTAACTCCAATGTTCTGTCTATAAGAAAAATATGAAATACACAGGGTGCATAGAAAGCAGTTATCTACCCACTTATTTGTTGATAGAATTCATCATCACTCAGGCAGGGACAGAGGAGCTCAAGGCCTTTGGGCTGGCGTGTGTGGAACCAGCATCACTGCAGAGAACAATCTCTGTGAAGGTCCCAAGCACCGCCCTGGATGATGGATATGCTTAGGAAAGTCGTGAGCTAAGCACAGATAGGCACATCAAATTGTACTTTTAAAAGACTAAAGGGGTCTTTTATAAAAATAAATCCCATGACAAATCCTTTTGTAGAGAGACCCCATTTTAAAGTAAATGAAGTCTGGTTAATACAAACATTCAAAGGTTTGCATCAGGTATTTTTCCTGCAGGGAATGTACTAGAGATTCTAGGGGAATTCGGAGGAAATGTAGAGGGTGGGCTGTGAATTTGGAGAAGGCAGTGATTGGGACTGAAGGTGTCATTTATAGAGAGCAGGTGTGTCTGGGTGTAAGAGGGCTGCTTTGGGTGCACCCAGCAGGTTCTAGGGGGACAAGCATGAGTCAGATGGGTAAGCAGGGACAGTTGGAAGAAATCTATAGGTGGGAACCCTTGGGACTTACATGTAATTCATCAGAGTCTTGACGGATATTAGGATAAAAGTGGAGCTTAATGAACCAGTAAATACTTATCAAATATCTGCCTGTTACCATGCTGAACACTTGCACTCACTCCTTATAAAATTTATAAGATACCATCTCTAGAACCTTAATACCTAATTTAAGAGATAAGATATGAAGAGTCAGATAAATGTAGGAGACATTGACTTTGCAGCTTAACAATAAGAAGCGTAATAGGACTAAATGTAAAGGAGCTGTTCCTGCAGTCTGACTGTTGGCAGAGAGGAAGAGTGCTGGGGGACTTGGTAAAAAAAGTGAAGGAATTAAGAAGTACAAATTGGTAGTTACAGAATAGTCACAGAGATGTAAATTACAGCAGAGAGAATGTAGTCAATACTATTGCAATAACTATGTATGGTGCTAGGTGGGTACTAGAAATGCCAGAGGATCACTTCAAAGTATATGATTGTCCAAACACTATGCAGTATAACTGAAACTAATACAGAATAATATTGAATGCCAACTGTAATTGAAAAAGAAAAAAAGAATATGAGTTGAAATGTTAAAAAAAATACTATTGAATGTCAACTGTAATTGAAAAATAAGAAACCAAACACAAAATAAATAAAATTTATGTGTGAATATACTACTTTAAAAAAAGATTTATTCTTGAGCATAAAATACCATATGAGAAGTTCAGAATTGGGAATAGCTAAGAATTTCTGTTGACTCCAATCTCATAGAAGTCAGCAGTACGAGTGGCTGCCAGAGCAAATACAAGTGTCCCTTGAGGGACATGGCCAGGAAAGTGAGGGTCTCGAAAGCACGTGCAATGAAGAAGAGTTCATTCTTTCATTTGCCAACAAATATCATCTACATGTTACCAGCACCGTGGAGTGTGGGATTCAAACAGAAGCTTACCATCCTTGCAAAACCAAAGCAAGGTCTTGTTAGTCTGGAGAAGAAAGGACTTAGGTGAAATTTTAAAACAACTATACAGAAGGAAGTTTCCAAAGAGCTGAACTAACAGCCAAAGAATAGACATTGGAGAGAGGCAGGAGTGGGCCCCATATAAGGAAAATCTTTAGAACCATTGGAGCAGGGTGAGTGCTTTAATTTAACTTCCTCATCTATACAGTGTGGTGACCATGAAGTGAAAAGCAAGAATAGCAGAGCATGTGTGAGCACTTTTCGACCTGCAAAGGTCTCACCGAGGTAAGATCCTGCTGGTAAAGTCCAGAGCCCACCCTGCTCACTGTGGAAGGGTCTTTGCCTTGGGTTGGTTGGAACACAGAACTTACAAGGTGAGTGACTAGAAATGCTTCTCTGCCGACAGGGGCTGCTCGGTGAGGCGGTTTCCCCTGGTCTCAAGCAAAATAGAAAAGTCAAGTAGAAAGAGAGGAGAAGGAGGAGGCCATGGAAACATAGTAAACTTCTTATTTGTTTATCCTGAGGTTTCATCTTTCAGATGTTTTTCATTTTTCTTTGCTCAGAGAATGCATTTTCTTTTATGACAGGATGGTGTTAATAAATTGTATTCCTAAAACAATTGTTACTTATGAGCCTGTAAAATTTTAAAAATTGGGAAACAGTGTCCAATTCTTTCTGACTTGAAGGCTATCACTGATTGTAAATAGTAATTGCTAGTAGTAGGCACAGCAAACGCTGTGGAGAGTCATAGGAGGGGAGACGATCTCTTTCATCCTAGGCAGCAGGACAACGTTTAGTTTAGGACCTGAGTTCAGAGGTACGTGCTCCTAGCTGACAGAAGATGCTGGGTCTCCGAGGCCGGTGTAGACTGGCAGGAAATGTGCGCAGCGTGCTGCTAGGCAGCCACCTGTGCATCCGTCTGACCACAGTGACCCAACTTACTGGAAAGAACTGGGGTGCTTCTGGGGAATCAACTTTGAGCAGAGAGCACTGCATTTCTTAGATGGTTGTCTCTGCAGCTGGTAGAGGCTTCCCGTTGCAAACCTCCGTGGATTTGTAAGTTCTCAGCTGATTCAGTTCTAAGATCATGGAGGTCAAAACCCTCAAATGAACTCCAGTGACCTTGTGTCATGCACAGGGCTCTTTGGTTGTCCAACAGAGTGACAGAAACCCAAGTTGGGTGTACGTAGTGTCAGCTCACTTCCCATGGCCAGGGGTGGGGTGGTGGGGTGAGGAAGGGAAGGATGGCACACCTGGGGCCTGGTCTCAGTCAGATGTGCTTCCTCCTACCTGTAACTCTGGGGAAGGAGATGGTGTCACGGCCCTTCTTACAGATGTGTGCTGTGCTTTTGCACGGGAGGTGAGGAGAAAGGAAGTCCCAAATTGGAGGACCGGTGCTATTTCCAGATCGAGGGAAGGAGCCTGGGATGAGCAAGCACGAAATGGCCATGGTCCCATGCTTGGGGAAGGCCCCTGGTGGGTCTGGGTTAATATTGTGGACTCCCTGCTGGCGTTGGCCAGTGATTTAGAGAAATGAATTAGAGAAATAGGTCTGGCTGTTGCTGACACAGGCAGGGCCCAGGCAGGGCTGGGTCTCTGGGCACCACTCACAAAACCCCATTTCCTGGGGCAGCTTGCCTTAGCAAGGAGGCTTTCCAGAATATTTGCACTTAGGTTATCCACCCTTCCCCTCTGCACCCCTGTCCTCCTGCCCCCAGCAGAGATGCCAATTTCATGGGCTGGGCCAGGGACTGGAATTAGCATGTATGCTCAGGGGCTGCCGGGAGGGGCCGCCAATCATAGGGAGGAAGCCCCCGTCCCTGGGCTTCTGCTCTTTCCAGCATCTGCTCTGTCCTGCCGACTATTAATATTTTCAAAACAAAAGGAATGGTGAACCTAGGAAAGAATGCTTTTGCAAAGAGAAGCGCAATCCTTTGACAAGGGAGCCCCTGTCTTGTTCCTTCTCTACCCTCCTGGGGGAAGAAGAAGCTTGGAGGTCTTGCGGGGTGGGGTGGGGGTGGGGTTTAAGAGCTCCGTTGTGCGGAAGCTTGTGATAACTCCAGCTCTTAGTATTACTTTATTTTAAGTCTCAGTTTTAAAATAGCTGTAGGGCTGCACCTGGAATAAAGAACGAATTAAAAAGGAAGTCACTGCTTGGAATTTGAATAGCGCCTCGGGGATAAGCTTGTTCTGGTGCTATCGCTTAGACCCACCGGCTCTTTTTCTTCCGGAAAGCTGCTCAGAGCACCTTTCGCGTGAACAAACACAGAGATGCTGCCGATTTTCCTTCTCCGGTGTTTAAAAATATCATTTTAAAGGAATACTTACCTCGCTTCTCTAGTCATCCATCAGGTTTTGCAGCAAGCAGCTGGCAGGCGCTGCCTGCCTGTGAGGGGCTGAGACCACCGTTCACGAAGGCAGGGGCCCTGAAGGCAGGGGCCCTGAAGGCAGAGCGCGAGTGAACTCTGGGAAAGTGACTTCCCTGTGCTGTGTGCCAAGGAGGGAGACAGAACTCTGCCTGGATCTTTCACCAGTAGACCAAGTTTGCAAGCCCTCGAGTTGGGCAGGGCACTTCAGGCAGAAGGAACGGAATTTGTGCAAAGGGGGAAGGCAAGTGGAATGTGTGGAGAGATATAAGCGATGCGGCAGGGGTGGCTGCCAGGGCCAGTCCATCACCAAATTGTGTGCTCCATGGAGTTGCTTGGACAGTGCTCTGCAGGTGAAAGAAATGAAGGAGAGTGATGTGATAGGATTTGCTCTTTTGAATGCGCATTTTGCCAGTGGAGTAGAACCACTGGAGGTTGGGGGGCAGGGAGGGGAGTTTGACCCTGGAGACCTGGAAACTTATTTGGGAGTTATGGCAGTGGTCCTGTCTCAGAAAACCAGAGAAGAATCAAGCAATACTTAGAGAGATGGAGTTATATTTATTATGTGCGGGTCCAGAGAAAAATGTCTCTCAAATTCTGGGCCCAACATGGAGAAATTTTCCTTATTTATGTGTTTTTACCTTCTTTGTCTCCTAAATATGGGGTGTTTCCAGCCCCCTTTGCAAGTTCATAAAGAGCCCCTATGTGCTGGGGCCTGGAGACCTCAACCAAAGGCTTGGCCTAGTGCCAGCGCTGATAACTTCATCCAGGGAAGGTTTAACGGCCTCTCTGAAGTGGGAGTTGTCTTATTTTCCTTATTATTTAAGTAAGCAAGCATTTACAGAAGCCAAATAGCAGGGTTAAAATTTCAAACAGCAATTTTTATAATAAGATGGATGCTTCATTCCCCACTGGTCTTATGTACATGAGTCAAATCATTGACTCTTAGTCATTGACAGGGAGGGAGTGATATTTACCCCTGAGTACTATAAACTTAATTTTCTGCCTGATAGAGTTAGTGGGTCTGCTTGTAAGATAAGGGCCCGGAATGAGGGCCAGGAGTAATCTTTAGAGAGCCCGGAGAGTCCTGGCCTCTCTCTTTTGCCTGGGCTGCTGAAGCCGGGAGTGACACAGGCTTGACTGCCATGGAGGTGGTCCTTTCCAGGCAGGAGTCTGTCCTTGGGTGGCAAGTTTCTTTACCCAAACAGTCACCAGCGTGGAAGGGATGAACCATATCAGAAGTTGGTACAGGCAAAGTGTCTCAATGTGCTTCTGGAGTGCTTCCTGGGTAGACTATAAAAAGCCTGTAAGAACTTGAATAAAGACTGGTTATGGATTTCAGCTTTTCCAGATTGGGTAGATCAGGGTTTGGAAGAGTTACTAGAATCGGTTGAGGCCCCACTGGTTTTAGGGCAGCCTCCCCGGCAGCTTCCTCTGTGGCCCGGTTCCCTCTTGCTTCTGTGGAGACCCCTTACCTTGTAAACAGCACTATGTACATGAGCCATTGTAAATGCATACCTGCTATCAGTATAAATTGTTACTGATTTTTCTTTTGTCCACTGGAGAGCCCGAAACTGGGTGACTTGAATGTTTGACATCCAGCAATCTAGTGTGTTCCGGAGTAAAGCCTCAACCTCATGTGGGGCAGTCAGGATTAGTTCCTGCCCTAGGGTTAACTTACTTGCTTTTTTCATAAGGATAGCTGTGGCTGCTACCGTCTAGAGGCAAGTATGTCACCCAAATGCAAAGGGGTCAAGTCTTTTGGACAAATAGGCTACTGGCCTTTTCTAAGGGCTGAGACTTTGAGTGAGTACCTCTTTGGCTATGCTCCTTGTCCTAAGTACTTATTTACAACTGGTATCGCTAGTTGGTCTATCGTACTTACTCTGCTCATGTCTAATTGTCTAATATATTACCTCAAGAATCCTGGCTCTGAATTCTTTTAGGGAAAATGGATGTTGAATTTCTTCTGTAGCCGCTTCGTGCTGAGGAGGGACGGAGTTTTCTCTCAGAGCCAAGAGATCCTGGCTGTCTGTCAGAGGGATGATGAAGCCTGGGCTCAGAAGGAGGTGGGCTTGTGACCTGGCAGAGACAAATTGTAACAAACGGTCCAGTGGAAGGGAAAGAAAACATTTCAGTTTTAATAACCTCTATTGAAATAAAATTTTCCTCCTCAAAATTGCCTCTATGTTTATTAAAAGAGCCAAATCAAGACCAATTTACCTATTGTATTTAATTTGGCCTGATGGTTTACATAAAAACAAGAATGGTAACTGACTACCTTTGTTGGAGTTTCAGGGTTGAATCTTAGTGTGCCCCATAGGGCCAGGAAGCCAACCCATCCAGTTGCCGTCCGGCCTGCCTGCAGTATCTGCTGAGTTAGGTGAATCCCTCACGTGCAGTGACTCCACCTGGGCCCATGCCCTAGGTTTAAGGCCCATCTCAGTAGCCCTCCTACTCGTCGCAGCCTATAATGTGTAGGGGTTCCTCAGGGATGCAGAGGCATCCTTATTGCTCCCCTTCTACACTGACCAACTGCTAGTGATGGTAGGGCATGGTCCTGATGCTCCAGCGCCAGCCATTTTCAGGGCTCCCAAGCAGAATACCAGGCTTTTTCCATGCCACTCTTATTGGCTTCAAGTCTTCAGAGTTCAGACAGGGCTCTTTAAAACATGATACTCCAGTCAAAGTTTCTGGTCAATAAAACTACTATTAGAAACCAATCTTATTGAATTTATGCAAAGAAATGTATTGCCATGATTTATTTATTAAGAATTGCCAAATTTTGGAGGAATTATATATACTGACCTGCTTTAAGATCTTCTGATTTTCCTTGTTAGTCCTTTTCATGGATTCTTTAAAGTAATGTCTTCGAATGGTAAGGAGAAATTCAAAATGTGTCTATATAGCTGTCCTTGTAGTAGGGTTCCTCCTACTTGACTTGTAGTCTCATGTGTCACAGGACCTTACAGGGTCTGTAATTCCTGTCACAGGAGGCTAGTACTCACCACTTCCCTCTGTTCCAAACAGGCTTTCCCGAGTTTCCTAACGTTGAGCTTTGTGCCACCCCTGACATGGGCGTGGTCACGCAGGACTGCGAGACAGTACCGTTGGCACTGCGGCCACTTCTGACAGCTAAAGGTTCTGCTACTAAACATGACACATGGTGGGGCTATACAAATATCTTAGGGAGGTGACTAAAGTGTATTCTTGACCTTCCCACACAAAACAAAATTGTCCTTATCTTTCTGGAGTCATGTCCATGAAGACGCAGGCATCATCTCAGTCTATTACACAGTTCTCTGCAGGCCACTGTCAGGGCTGTGCATGGTAGCCAGCTCTTTCTAGCCACAAACACAGCCTGTCTAATTTCCCTAAAATTTATTCTGGCATGGGAGAAAGTTGTTTTGCTATACAAAGGCAGCTTAACCCCTCCATAACTGGGCTTGGACATCTGCCTAGAAAGCTGTAATCTATAAGTTTAACACGTGGCCTTAGGTCCTTCCAACCCAACAGGGTCTCTGCTAGTCCTCAGTCAGTCTCCTCTCTTAGAGAATCTCAAAGTCCTGAAGGCTCCCCAGTCTAGCCTTTCCTTTGCCTCTGACTTTATGCTGCCAGTCTAAAAACAGCCAGAGTTGCAGTTAGAAACAGCTTTGCATATTGCAAAGCGCTTCTGTGGCAGTGGCTTGGGTATTAGGCCCCTTGTCTTCCCACCAGTCTCTTTTGGCAGAGCAGCGACCAGGCCTCTCCCAAGGGAGTGCACTGGAAGGGGGTCTCAGCCCCTCCTCTTCCAGCAGCAACAAGTACTGGACCCTTTCAGTACATTTGCAAACAGGGAGCTTTCACTAGCTCGGTCTGCTGCTTTCACAGATCCCAAGCTCGCTGCTCTATTCATGGGGCTGCAGGAAGGCTAGTAGCAGTCACTGGCTTCTGTTTTAACTGCTGCAGTGAGCAAGCCAAAGGCCTAAATCTTGTATTGCTTGTTGTAAAATGCTCATTACTCACTAGGCAGCAGCAGGACAGCTCTAGTGTCAGGTAAATGTCTGCTGTCCCCCACTTTTCTCGCTGCTGCTGCTGCTGCTTCTTCCAGGGCCAATGCAGGCAGCTCGGGCATCCAGCCACCCCCACCCCTTCTTTCACCTGGCTCTCAGGGGCTGAGTCTGCCTAGCAACCAGTTTTAAATCACCAGAGCAGCTGCAGACTTCAGCTCCGTTTCTCCTCTGCTTGGCTCCTGGGAGTTTAGTTATTTTTTTTTTTAATGTATTAGAATTCTTTATTCTTAGAAACCTCAATCCTTTAATGGTTACCAAAAGTGAATAGTCAGCATTTTTAGATTAATATTTATGAACACATTTAAAATGTACTTTTTCAAAAAAATATAACTAGACCTTCAGTGATAAAACTAAGACCAGGTATCTAGTAAAAACTGCTATATTCTTCCTTATGTAATTTCAAGTATATTGTATTGGTCTAATTTAGTACTGGAAGGGTTAAAAAGAATAGAATGTGGCAGATAGATTAATTATGCTTGCAGAAAACTTGCAACCTTGAATCTAGTGAAGTTCTGATAAGATATCTGGACTAGACCCCTACGCCAGCAGAGGGGTCTGCAGCCAGTAAAAATCAATAAGAACCTATCTCTCCCTGCTTCATAATTAACTGCTGACACCTCTCCCCCACTTTCTGCATTAACCATTTACTCTGTCCTGAAACAAGGCAAATGGTCTGAGATCCTGTATAGTTAGGCTTTTTACATTTAAGGATACTTTCTTCTTTCTGTAACAGTTGTTTTCCCTCATAGATTTTTACTCTAAGCCATTAGAGCAGTAGATCTCAACCTTTCTAATGTCGCGACCCTTTAATACAATTCCTCATGTTGTGGTGACCCCCAACCATAAAATTATTTTCGTTGCTACTTCATAACTGTAATTTTGCTACTGTTATGAATTGTAATGTAAATATATGTATTTTCCGGTGGTCTTAGGCGACCCTGCTAGCAGTTCTCAGGTTGATATTTACATTACAATTCATTAAGAGTAGCAAAATTACACTAATGAAGTAGCAATGAAAATAATTTTATGGTTGGGGGTCACCACAACATGAGGCACTATATTAAAAGGTTGCAGCATTAGGAAGGTTGAGAACCACTGCCCTAGAGGATCTTAAATCCTCCTTCTTTGCCACTCTTGATTTCTCCGACCACAACCCCCCCAACCCTGTCCTGTCCCACAGTCCAGTTGCTTGTCTCCCTTTCCAATTGTGAGCCAGAGAAAGACAATTCCTACAGAGGGGAGAAATAGAAACAGTGGGAGTTTCAGAGAAAACTATAGACTACTGCTGTAGTAATCCTCCCTCCCGGAGGCTGGGGTCTGACCTGTGGAGAAAAATGACTCTTGGTTGGCCTGGAAAGATAGCGGATGAGGGTAAGGGTATGTAGGGAGAATTCTTGTGAACTGAAAGCCTGGAGGGCCTCCTGAAAGAAAAGAGCTTTAATCCAGTTACAGATGCTATCGGAATCAGGATGAAGGAGGAAAGGAAAGACCAGGTTATGTCCTCTATGGGGATCCTAATAAATAACTGAAAATAGCAAGTCAAACAAAACACACAACCACGAAGACAACAGACCACACAAGACACATAACCAGGGTTAATGGGGTCCATAGACAGTTGATAATAACTTCAGCCTTAGTTTCACCTCAGGTGGCTCACATTGGACTGTGATGTCACAGGCAGGGACGGGGCCTGTAAATCCTTCCACCTGGTGGAGCTGTAAGCCCTGCCCCTGGAAGTCTCTGACCACCAAAAGAGATAAGAAAGCCATAGAGATGGCGGCATAGGTAAATACCTAAACTGCTGCCTCTCACAATAATTTCAAAACTACAACTAAAAGACAAAACGGACATTATCCAGAACCATAGGAAAGCTGGCTGAGTGGAAATTCTACAACTAGAAGAGAAAAGCCATGGAGAATCAGAGGATCAATAAAAGCTTGAGATACAGAGACACGCGTGCGGAGAAGGCGGGCGGCTGACGGGCAGCTGAGTGCCTGGCCAGCTTCCTCTAGCGGGTAGGAGACAAAAGCTCCCAACTGCACTGAACCCCAGTTCCTACTGCACTGTACCCCAGTTCCAGGCAAGACCCTGGGGACCCAGACTCATATGGGGGGAATCTGGACTGTCAGGAGGAAATTCAGGGGAGCCGTGAAAGGCAGAAGTCTGGAGGTGCGGGTGTATGTGTGGGCAAGTGCGTGCAGAGAGGGCTAACTTTTGAGTGTGTTGCTGGCTACCTCTAGTGGGAAGGAGACAAAAGCCCCCAACTGTGCTGAACCACAGTTCCAACTGTGCTGAACTCCAGTCTGGGAGAGAATTTGGAATACCAGATTCATTGGGGGAGAAACTGGACTGTCTGGCAGAGCCCAGAGGCTTTTGCAATTTTGCAAGTTTGTCCCATAAGGCTGTCTTCAGCACAGAAGCTCTCCTGGCATAGACACAGCTAATCCTCACAGCCAGTTGGCCTGGAGGTCAATTCCTCCCAGTGATACCAACAACAACTAAGACTTGACCACAATAAGGCTGTACACACAGTCCACAATGGGGTTCACCAAGAGTGTCCACCTCAGGTAACTGGGGAGGCCAAGACACTGGGCCATAAGGACACCTAGCACACAAAACTACCCTATCAACTCAGGGAAGCAGCGAAAATGTGAAGACAAAGAAACAGATCACAAATGAAAGAAATGGAGGAAAACAAACGATAGGATATAGAGTTCAAAACCACGGTTATAAGGTTTTTCAAGAGGTTCCTAGAAAAGACCAACAAATTTAGCAAGATCCTCGAGGATATGAAAAAGGACCAATTATAAATTAAACATATACTGACTAAAATAAAAAATATTATACAGAGACCCAACAGCAGACTAGAGGAATGCAAGAATCAAGTCAAAGATTTGAAATACCGAAAAGCAAAAAACACTCAACCGGAAAAGCAAAAAGCAAAAAGGATCCAAAAATTTGAAGAAAGTGTAAGAAGCCTCAGGGACAACCTCAAGTGTACCAACATCAGAATTATGGGGGTGCCAGAAGAAGAGGGAGAGCAAGATACTGAAAACCTATTTGAAGAAATAATGACCGAAAACTTCCCCCACCTGGTGAAAGAAATAGACCTAAAAGTCTAGGAAGCGCACAGAACCCCAAACAAAAGGAATCCAAAGAGGACCACACTAAGACACATCATAATTAAAATGCCTAGAGCAAAAGACAAAGAGAATATTAAAAACAGCAAGAGAAAAACAGTTAATTACCTATAAGGGAGCACCTATATGATTGTCAGCTAATTTCTCAACAGAAACTATGCAGACCAGATGGGAGTGGCAAGAAATATTCAAAGTGATGAATAGCAAGAATCTACAACCAAGATTACTCTACCCAGCAAAGCTATCATTCAGAATTGAAGGTCAGATAAAGAGCTTCACAGATAAGAAAGAGCTAAAGGAGTACATCACTGCCAAACCAGTATAATATGAAATGCTGAAAGATATCCTTTAAGAAGAGGAAGAAGAAGATAAAAATTATGAACAATAAATACATATCTATCAACAAGTGAATCTAAAAATCAAGTGAATTAAAAATCTGATGAATAGAATAAACTGGTGATATAATAGAATCAGGGGCATAGAAAGGAAGTGGACTGACAATTTTCGGGGGAAAGGGGTGTAGGGGATGCAGGAAGAGACTGGACAAAAAGAGTACACCTATGGAAGAGGACAGTGGCGGGGGAAGGTAAGGACAGAGGGTGGGGAGGGAACTGGGTGGAGGGGAGCTATGGGGAGAAAAAAGAGGAACAATTGTAATAATCTGAACAATAAAGATTTATTAAATTAAAAAAATAAAATGACTTGAAAAGCAAAAAACAAAACAAAAACGAGAGATAAGAAAGCCATAAATAAAAGTTCTTTGTTCTTTGAAATTTCACAAATTTATACCTTTAAATTAACCCCAGGACTTCAAAATTTCAATTTAATATAGCAAATTCACAAATCAGAGCAAACTGAAACCCTTATTTATACAAACATAGAGAGAAATTTTCATTAGCTAAATGGGCTGATTCCCTGACAAGAGCAAAAGACTCTGAAGAAAAGAAATCTCGCAGCTGCTAGAAACTTTTGCGTTCTGCGACAGTGGGTCTGCCCTCTTTAGACAAATTAAACAATAGAAAGATGTAAAAAGTATTCTCCTCCTAAACCAGTGGTTGGCAAACTCATTAGTCAACAGAATGGCAAACCACGGCTCGTGAGTTTGCTGACCTCTGAGTTTGCTCATCCTCACGAGCCGCAGTTTGCTGACCTCTGTCCTAACCCAACTGGGTCTCGGCTAGTCCCCTAGGAAGTCCTTGACTTCCGGGAGGTGATCAAGCTCCCCCTTCCACTCACTCGGAGTGGGCCTAAACAACTGGGGCCCTTACCTTGCCGATTCTGTTGATAGGTCCAAAAGTGTCTGTCCACTCTCTCCAGATGCTGGCCGGGTGCTGGGCTGAGGTTAGGGAGTACCTGGAGTCCCCTGGTACATTTCTGCTAAATCAGCAGAGTGACACCTCCTGGAGGCCTATCCAGCTCCACCAGACCCCAAACCTGGCCTATTCACCGGAGGCCAAAAGGCCAAGCAGAGTTGTTTCCTGGCTCAGGGAATCATTAATGTTACAGAAAACCGAAGGAGAACCAAGCAATACTTAGAGAGATTGAGTTATATTTATTATGCACGGGTCCAGAGGAAAATGTCTCTCAAATTCTGGGCCCAACATGGAGGAATTTTCCTTATTTATATGTTTTTACCTTCTTTGTCTTCCAAATATGGGGTGTTTCCGGCCCCCTTTGCAAGTTCTTAAAGACCCCCTATGTGCTGGGGCCTTGAGATCTCAACCAAAGGCTTGACCTGGTGCCAGCGCTGATAACTTCATCCAGAGAAGGTTTAATGGCCCCTCTAAAGTGGGAGTAGTCTTATTTTCCTTATTATTTAAGCAAGCAAGCATTTACAGAAGCCAAGTAGCAGGGTTAAAATTTCAAACAGCAGTTTTTATATAAGATAGACACTTCAGTGCAGGTAAGCAGTGATAAAGGTTTGAATAGGCCAGAATACCAGGAATGAAGAACTGATAGAAAGCATAGATGTTTAGACGATACAACAGAGCAAAAACTGCTCTAGACTGAAATGGAGAGGCCTGAGAAAAGCAGGACTCCCGGAGACAAGGGAAGGGAGAACCTGAAGTTATAAACGGTTGTTAGGCCTGAAAAGTGCCCTTTGGTTTTATAAGATGCCCACAACCCTGGCCTTAAAAAGAGCAGTGTTAAAGGGTCATTTGGGAGAGGAGGAAAGGCGGAAGGGAGAGAAACAGACTCGGGTGGGAAAGGGAAGAATCAAAGATAACATTCAACTGAAGAATAAATCAAAGATAATATTCAATTGAAGAATAAATCATAGAATTAATCCACATGCCTGTAGTCAATGGGGCTTTCGTTTTTCACCCCCTTTGGTCATTATTTTCATTCCATGTTCCTGAGTGTGCAAGACAACTCTGAATAATTGGGAATTTCGTTAATTATCACTCTATTTACAATTCTGTTAAAGAGTCCAAATGGTCGTTTACGACACCAGTTTAAGCCTTTTTGGATACGAGGTATTGACATAGCATGACTCCCCAGAGAGGAATGTTAGTGAAATTCAAACGTACTTGTGAATGTAAATTCAAACCCATCGAGCACTGTAATCAAGGCACAGCCCATTAAATAAATGAACACTTGAAAATGTAGGAATGGTTGAGAGCAGGTAATCTAAAAATGTTATCGTTGTTCGTTCTCCCTTCCCAACTGCATTGGGAATGTGCAGGAGGAAAGGAAGTATTAATGGAGAACTCTAATAGTAGGTATAGCTCATTAAATGCTTATATGGTGCCAGATACCATGCTAACTAGAGTTCATAAATTAGTTCATTTAAACCATCTATTTTTGTGCTTCCTATAACTGATGAGGGAGGGACTCCTTCCCCATCTGGCATTGAGGAAGTTGGAGACTAAATGGTCAGTCATACAGTTGGCCGAGTGGACATCATGATCCCAGGGCATAGGCAGACCCAATGACGTGAGAAGAGCTGAGCTCAGATTCAGCTCTGTCCCTGACGCCCTGGGCCTCAGCGCATCAGCAAAAGGTGGATGTAGGCTCAAAATACTGTAAAATCCTCTTTGGCTCTGAAATCGAACCAGGTTCTTCCACCTGAGATTGCTTTGTCCCTGCCTCCAGGGATCCTGCAACTGTGCCATAGCCCAAGGTAAGAGTGACCAATGGGAATGGAGAAAATCATATCAGACTCTTGAATTTGGGAAGCAGAAGATGAATTTCAGAGCAGAGATATGTGCATCCTGGCAGCTGCCTGCCTGGCCCTATGACATGCACCAGAGAGATGTGGGAGGCCCACCTATGGTCTCCCTCTCCTTAAAGATCCCCATCCCATCTTCTGCAACCAGGGGGACCATTTCCCCAGGGTGGACTCTGAGCTGCTCTTAATATTGCATGGGTCCCTTTTATGTTTCCCTTTGGACTTCTTGTGAAGACAAATATCTGAAGCATTTGTTGAAATCTCTCGTGTCCTTCCTGAGGTAGCTATAACATCTGTTCTTTGACATTCTACTTCTTAGCACACAGCTTTCTTAGTGTCACTGGGGTGGAAGCTTGCATGGTGGTTGGTTAATGTATACCTCTTTACAGAAAGATTTTTTTCTCTGGTCAAAATGATCTTGATTTTGGAAAAATTTCTAGTGTTAGATCCTCTAAGTGTGGAAGAGCTTATCTGAAATTCTCAAGAATGAGAGTAAAAAGGAGGAAAAATAAAATAAAATTGAGAAGCAGGAAAGAGGGACAGAGCGCAGAATATGATTTTGGAAAGTTGTTGACCTGTTGAAGATAGAATAAGGACTCCACAGAAGAACTGCCATACAGAAGCCCCCCCTTATCCTCAGGGGACAAATCCCAGTGGATGCCTGAAACCATAGATAGCACTGAGCCCTAATCAACTTCAGTTCTGCCAGGAATGTGGCAGCAGCTTCTCCCGTGATTTTTAGATTTTTCAGTGCAAATCTCTTCCTGATTGCTGTAACCTTCCCTTACTTGCAGTAGATGGCTTGGTGCCATTCCTTTCTGGGGATCCCTTGATGAAGTCTTCCTATAGACTCAATGATTTCTGGCACAATATGTTGCCTCAATTGGAACATGTCTTCTGTTCGCCTTCCACCCACAAATTTAATGCCTTTTCCATCTTAACTAAGTACTTAATGTGTCTATAATTTTTGCAGTTTGAAAGCATAATAGCAAAATGAGCACAAATTTATTTTTTCATCTTTAAAGTTTCTTGGATACATTTTTTTTCTCTCACTTAGATCTTAGCAGCCTTTTATTAAGTGGAGAACTTTAACCTTTTCACTTACAGGAAGCACTTTATGGCATCTCTTTGGGAAGTTTCAGTTGCCAGCATCACTACTCTTATGCTTTGGGGCCACTATTCAGTAAGATAAGGGTGACTTCAACACAGTGCTGGGATAATGTGAGAGTTGGTGTGATAACTGAGTGGGCTACTCAGTGACTAACAGGGAGCTTGTGTAGTGCAGAGACGCTAGACAAAGGGATGGCCCGTGTTGGATGGGAGGGAGCAGGACTTGAGAGATTTCATCCTGTCGTGCAGAACCGTACTCAATTTAAAACTTATAACTTGTTTATTTCTGGAATTTTTCATTTCGTATTTTTAGACCTTTGTTGACTACGGGTAACTGAAACCACAGAAAGCGAAACTGTGGATAAGAGGGGACTACAGTATTGAGCTGTATCCAACTTAATTCTACTCAATTGTGTAAGAATTCTTGCCACATGGCTTCTGCTATTTATTAAAGTTTGGTGCGCCAGGCAGTGTGAAAAATACTTATATAGGGATGGTCCCATTTAATCCTCAGAAGAGATGAACAACACCATGCCTAAAGCTCAACTATTGGCTGTCAACATGACATCTGTTGTGGGAGCTAAGCTTGTTTCCAGAAGCTGTAGAAGTTTATTTCCTCTTAATACTCTAACAGAGATTTTTCTGTGACTCTAAACCCTCCCTCTACTGCCTCTTGATGTCACCAGTTTTATTGTTGTTATTAGTAATTAGAGGCCCAGTGCATGAAATTCGTGCATAGGGTGGGTCCCTCAGCCCAGCTTGCACCCCCTCGCAATCTAGGACCCCTCAGAAGATGGCTGACTGACATTGGGTGAGACCCAGACCCAGCTGGCCCCACCCCTGTCAAGCCCCGCTGGCGGGGGACACAGTGTCATGTCCCCGCCCACCCACATGTGCCTTGCCATGCATGCAGCCCTCCTCTCGAGCCTGCCATGCAAGCAGCCTCCTGCTGATCTGTTGTTATGGCATGAGGGCATCATGACCATTAGCATATTAGCTCTTTATTATCTAGGATTTCTTTCTAACTGTCCTATATTTGTCTGCAGTAAGTTTCAAGGGATGCGGTTGCAGTCTGGCATTCTGGAATTTGGTTTATAAGTGCATTTTTATCTTCTCTGAGACTTTGACAGTTTTGACATTGTTTCTTCTTAACGTATTTATTTGTCTTGCAGACTCCTAATTTTTTAAATTTATCCTTGTGAAGGAGACTTTTCTGTCTTTTGATGATATTAGCAGCCCTTTTCTAGACCCTTTCTGATTCCATTGTATCTTTTCTAAGAACTGAAAGTGAAAGTGGTATTTATCGAAGAATGCAATGGTCTTATTCTAAAGTACCTTAGGATGGAACAAGGTAGGGCAACATAGAGGGTCGGCAAGGTTTGTTAGATAAAGGAATGACCACCAAATACCACTGTCTGTTCTAACCCAGTATAAAGGGTGAGTCAGGTAGACCATTGACCATGAGGGCCTGTGATGGTCAAATTATTTCAAAGTTGTCAGGGGTGATTGGAAACAGTAATAATGTGGTTACATGATGACACAGGGAACTCAAATGGGAGCCGAGCATGTTAGGAATAGTTCAGAGAACAGTGTCAAAGAACATTTGAAGAGCATGAATCACCACAGAGGTCAGGATTATGAGACTCCTATTTTGGGGGGACTGGCTGTGAGATAAAAGGCTGGGTCTGCCAGACTAGACAAGCATACGTGAGACTTCTTTCCTTAGAGATGACATGGCACCTTAGAAGAACAATCTGAAGATAATCATTGATGTGGTCAGGGTGGCCCTTGGTACAGCATTGTCTGGAGATAGGGACACTGCTTTCCACCCCCTTCCCAGCTGGGGTCATTGGTTATCCACACGGGGCTGCACAACTCATGCTGTCTCTGGTCGTCATGAATTAGTAGAACTGAATCTTCCCAAACCTGTCCCCTGGATGGACCCCCACAGAGGATGTGGGACCCTGAGCTGCCATTCAGAAGAAGATTGTGGAATGCTCTCCAGAGTTTATTAGTATTCAGCTCCTCCTAAAATTAATCTGTACTTAATGTTGCTTAAAATAATCAAGCCAATATCTAGGGACTAAGAATACCATTAACATGTCAGGAATTTTAACAAAATTTACTCTCTCACACTTTCTGATGGAGCCTTGGCTACCCACCAGACTGGGCCTTGGAGCTCCAGTGCTGGTGGAGGGGAGGGCAGGCACGACCTGTGCATGGGCCCTTGCGCAGCCTAGCTGGGTGTCACCACATCCAGGATTGCATCCTGATTCATCTTCTCTACCTCCACATGGCCAGCTGGAGCCTGCCCTAGGGGCCATTATGTACCAGGGTGTGCTGGGTCCAGCGAGGGACAGCAGATTCCCGGGAACCCTATCAATAACAGGCTGTGACCTTTTTTATGATGGTGGCCGATGGGAATGTCTCCAGCCTACAAGATCAGCGAATCTTCAAAGCTGTATCACTGGGCTGAGTCCTCGACCACAGTGCTTCAGGGGCTGAATGAGTGGCATCCACATGGCCTCTTCAGTGACAGTGTCCTGGGGGCCAAACAGTGTGTGCCAGCTCACTGCAACTTGCTGGCTGCATGCAGTGACTATTTGACCATTTCAATACCTTGTTCACCTTGGGCATGTGTGAGGCCTTCTAGAAGGAGGGGGAGCTGATCAGTGCCTCCTACATTGGCCTCAAGGCCATGGTGGACTTCTTATATGGTGGGGAGCTGGTGCTGGATGGTGGCAACATTGTCTGAATCTGCGGATCTGGACTGTGGTGGATTTCTACTGCGAGTACCTGGAACAGGAGGTGATTGAGGACAACTACCTATACCTGTAGGAGCTGGCCTCCATTTACAACTTCAAGTGGCTGGATGCCTCCATCCTCAGCTTCATCTGGAGCCACTTTGGCACTCTGGCCTTCATACCCAACTTCCTGCAGAACATCTCCATGCAGAAGCTGTGCATGTACCTGAGCAGTAGCAGGGTGCATCGGAATGCAAGCACAACTTACTGCAGGTTGCTCTGCTATGACTGACGCAATAGCTGGGTGCTAGGCCCACACTTAAATGGTGCTAGAGCACCTCTACTTCCCATTCATCCCCAAGAACAATCTGCTGTCTCGTGTCAAGCTGGTGGTGTGCTTGTGCTGCCCAAGGAGGCCAGTTGTGAGGGCTTCATGGAAGAGGTCGTGGGCTGCCACAACAGCCTGGAGGCCCACCTGGCCATGCAGACTAAGTGCTCAGCACTCTGCATCAAGGAGGAGCACCTGATGTTCATGAGTGATGAGGTCTCATACCTGTTTGGGAAGCACCTGGGCACCAAGAGCTAGCAGTGGGTCAAGGAGATACCCCTGCCAGCCCTGTGGAACTACCACTGTGTTGCTGTGCTCAAGGAATTCTTGATCATCATGGTGGCAGCTTCTCAAGGGACAATGGAGGAGATGCAATATCCAATCTTGTTTATAGGTATGGCCTCAATGTAAGCAGTAGATCAAGATGGCCTCCAAGAACCAGTGTGTGTGAATTTCTACCTTGCCTCCATTGAAGACATGCTGGTAGACACCGATGGCTGGAATGAGAATCCAGATCTCTCTTCTGTAGAGACTTACAGACCCAAGATCAACTCCTGGTTCTACATGGCAGGCTTGCCAAGGTTCACATAGGACCATGTGGGCACTGTCTGCAAAAACTTTGTGGATGTCTCCAGGGACCACGAATACCAGGTGGGCCCCTTCCACAAAACCTGATGTGTGGGAGGAGCACCAGCCCGTGATCACAGGTGGGGCTGTCACTGCATGTGCAGCCAGGAGACCATCAGGTACTTAGGTGTGCTGGGCATCCAGGCCCATAGACCCCAATGCAACCAGTGGACCCAAATGGCCTGCTGTTACGTGCCAATAGTGATTGGAGAGTGGCTGTGTGGGAGAGCCACCTTTATATCCATGTGGGAGAACCCAGTCTCCTTGTCCAAGTTGGTCCTGGTGTCCAAATGCAGAGGATAAATGGAGCAAAGGCACTGACCTGCCCCATGCCATTGCTTCTGGGTCCGCCTGCATCTGTGGGCTGGAGGACAAGAAGCAGCAAGGCCAAGAGGCACCAGGACTGGAGCCAGTGACCCTGCCTGTGCCTGCTAGGACCTTGTTCCCACCACCACTTCCCAGAGTGTCTGTAGACCAGCAACAATCTCATAGAATCCTAGAACCATTTTATTTCACTTGGCAGCCTTTTGAACTTTTCTGATTCTTAGTATTTCTATATAACTGTGACCTATTAAATATTATACTTAAAAATTTACTCTAATTTGAATTACAAATAATGTTATAACACAGAGTTAGATTCTGGGAGGTATGTTGCATCTCATTGCAAGTAAGTTCTTGAAATTATTGCTGATTCCAAATGCACCCTGTCTCCTTTATGAGGGATCTCAGGAGAAATTTCTTTTGGGTCCAGTCTCAGGAATAGTTGTGCTTTTTTCTCATTTAATTTTCACAATAATTCTTTGAGGTAGGTAAAATTATTCTAGTTTTATAGCTGAACAAAGAAAAGCTCAAATTGTTTAATAAATTTAGCCAAGCAAACAAAGCTGTAAGTGGAGGAAACTAGATTTAACCCAAGACTGCCAAACTCCAAAAATCTTCTTACTTTTCCGTCTTGAATGAAGAAATGCAAGTGCATGGAAGGTGTGATTTCTATAATCTATAACAACTGACCTCTAAGCACTTCTCTTGCTCGCTCTCATTGTGGCTCTCTCAAGACAAGTCATAATTCTCCTGATCTGCCTGTCTTGGCTCAGTGGTTCAGCATCAACCTGTGAACCAGGAGGTCACAAATTGATTCCCCGTTATGGCACATGCCTGGGGTGCAGGCTCAATCCCCAGTAGGGGGCGTGCAGGAGGCAGCTGATTTATGATTCTCTCTTATCATTGATATTTCTCTCTCCCTTTCCTTTTCTCTCTTAAATCAACAAAACCATAAAAAAATAATTCTCCTGGCCTAAGTTATTAAGGTAATTTTTCGTCCCCTGTACAGTTCTTTCTTCAACATAGCCTGTCCTCTGTCCCTTCTCTCCCCATGAGTGTGAATAAATAAATGCTAAAATGTTATATATTGTGCTGCTTTATTTCTTTCCACCTTTCTGCCTGTTCTTCCTCCTCCTTTCATTCCCCCTTACCTTTCTGTCTTCTTCCTACTTTTTAAAATGTCCTCAGTGGTATGAAGTAAATAATCCATCAGGTTTTCTTTTTGATTGCCACCTGCTAGAATGTGTAGAGCCGACTCTGTGTTTAGCAAATGAACAGAATTCACTTTGGTGGATGGACATAGAACTCTGTGCTTCACATTCTCACATTACTCTTACTTATAGCTCTTTTTAAAATGTCTCTCTTACTATTTTTTCTGTTTTCTCTTTCATATTTTTGTAACTTTTGTGGTATCTCAGTAGATTTTTGGTGTCCCTTTAATGGACCTTCACTCCTTCTTGATATGAGACAAGACATAAATAAATGCATAGCAAGCAGTCTAGTAGCCTCTCTCAAAATAAGGAAATGAGGTTACTTAGCACAATAGATGAACCCCAGTGATTTCTAGTAGCTAACATTTTCTCTTCTAAGGACTCACCCGCCACCAGTTAAATAATTAATTCTACTTGGGGTACCAACTTGGGGCTTTTGGGGGACCGCCTTCCTCTTCCTCCCACCAATCTGGACAATATTTGATCATTTCCAGTCCCCTGCCAACTCCACACAGTTCCACCTTCAGTGCTGAGCCTGAGTAGTTGAACTCATTTAAGGAAGCCAACTGTTCTCTAATTTCCTTTTTACCCTCTGATGCTTCACTTACTTCTTTATGATGTTTACTTTCCCTTCCTCACTCCCAAGATCATTTTTCCTGAGAAAAGGTAAGCAAAATAGGAGTTCTGTCTTCTCTCACCATCTGTGAGCATAAAGTTGTCTTCCCTGAGCAGTGGATTCATCTTTTCCAGGTTGTTTTCCTCCCAAACATAGCTCAAAGGCTCTTTAAAAAAATTGCCTACCACTTTTGGTGTTTCTGGTGAGGCTGACAGATACATGTAGGTCCCTGCCACAGATTGTGGGCACCCCAGGTTGGGGTCCCTGCTCCCATGCTTGTTTCTGCCTCTTAGTGCTGGGACTGAATGGGATGCTATCCGGGGCCCCGAATAGCCTTCTTTAGATGTCTCCCCTCTTTTTCTTCTCTGGGATTCTTTGTGATTGTTCAGCTGAAATTTTGCTTTTCATAGTTTCATGCACAAAGGGTTTCTCTGCTGGACTGTCATGCCATGGACTTCCACCCATTTTTCTTATCACTTATGTTTTCAGCTCATTTTTTCTAAAGTCCAGGTGCTTACCCAGGACCAGACTCTGCACCAACCTTTATTTCTAGTCTGTTGTAGCTTCACTTACACCTGCTGGCTCCTTACCTCTTCTGCCTACAAAGGTAAGCAGAGCTTCCTTGTCCAGAAAAAAAAAAAGACTTAAACTGAAAGAATTGACTTTCCTATCCCCTCTATCAATTGTCTTACTTCTTCCTTTCAATTTCGCACCCACATTCCTTGAGAGTCCTGCCTCCCATCATTTGCTCCCCAGTCACTGTGTCCTTGGTTCTTTGCTGAGTTCTGGCCTCCTGGAGCCTTTGAAGCTATGAGGTCCTATGTGGTTCTTCCAAAGAGCTGCCCCCATCCAGGCAGCAAGCGCCAAGCACGACGTGAAAGTGTCAACCATACTCAGGACAATTTGGTTTCTTAGGTCATTCTCTCTCTGTTCCTTGTCCTTCATTTTCTGACTGAGCTACTGACCAACCTGTTCTTCAGGCATTCTATCCTCACCTCCCCCATCTGACCAAGAGATTCTTGTCCCTCTGGGCTATTCTTTTTATTTTTTTTTAAAAACATAACTTTTTTTTTTATTGTTGTTGTCAATCTTCACCCAAAGACCTTTTTTTCCCATTGATTTTTAGAGAGAGTGGAAGGGAAGGGGAGAGAGAAAAAGAGAAAGAGAGATATGAGAGAGACATATTAATTGGTTGCCTCTCACACCCTGGAACCCAAGCACATGCCCTTGACTGGGAATCAAACTTGAGACATTTTAGTCTGTGGGCTGACACTCTCTCTAATCACTGGGACACACCAGCCAGGACAGCTTTGGTTATTCTTCCAGTTTCCTTGTTGTCTCTTTCCCAGCTAGGCCCAGTGCATCTACAGACCTGCAAAATCCATCTCTTTCCTGGGCCTAACCCAGGATCTTCCTTCCCATGTACTGTTGCTCCTTGCACATGCTATTCCCTTGTTTAAAAATTATCAACTACTTGTATTATATAAAGGACAAAGTCCAAAGCCTTTAGTCATGAACTCTGGCTGCATGGGGAGAGCAATGGTATTGAGATCACAGGACCCAGCCATATTGTCAGAGTGCCAGTCCCAGCCTTACCATTGTCCTATAAGCTAGGAAACCTTATACATGTTGCCTCTTGCATACTAGGGATCAAGTCTGCAATCCAGGCAATACCCTGACCAGGAATCAAACTGGCAACCTTTTGTTGCATGGGACAATGCCCAAGCAACTGAGCCATACTAGCCAGGCAGCAAGGGCTCAAGTCAAGAGTTCTGTAGCACCTCATCCTACCCCACAGATGTTCTTCCTGCCTTGAGCTTCTCTAACACTCACCCTTTCTGCCTCTCATTGTCACTGATAAAATGCCCTAGGACAGTGGTAGGCAAACTCATTAGTCAACAGAGCCGAATATCAACAGTACAATGATTGAAATTTCTTTTGAGAGCCAAATTTTTAAAAACTTAAACTTCTTCTAATGCCACTTCTTCAAAATAGACTCTCCCAGGCCGTGGTATTTTGTGGAAGAACTACACTCAAGGGGCCAAAGCTGACCACTGCCCTAGGATGTTATTGCTCTTCTGTGTAGACTATAAGCTTTCAGAAGGCAAAGATCATGCCTGATTACTACTGCTCATAGACACTGGCTTAGTAATGGCCATGTCACCTGTGTGCAGCATCCCCTTCCCAAGCTATTACAGATCCTGAGATAGAGTGGCCACTCAGGAGATCCTGCCACTTACGCATTTCCTCCTGGGTCTTCTTCGACGGCCGGAATTATTTCAAGAACAGTAGTTTCCGTAATTGCTTTCTCTGCCTTCTGAGAGAGGAAACTGTCATCAGGACAAGGCAGAGATCTGTTTGATATTTTACATATGAAGAGTTGAGCTTCAGGATTCTTAGTATCACCGCTGTAGCTAGATTCTGAGAAAGTTTTGTCACTTGTATTAGGAAAGTCTTACTTATCTCCTGTCAAGGTAGGAGAGTTCTGTACCCGATTATCTCAACCAAAATGAATTCTGGTTGTTTTCCTATTTTAGGAGACCCTCTGGGAAATCTTTTTATGATTCTGAAGCCTTCTGACATCACCATGTGACAGAGTTTCCTTTCTTATGAGAAGCAGCTGGAATGAACAGACGGTGCCTATTGTCTGTCATTCTTAAGTAGGTTAAACCCAGATCCAAGCCCCCTCTATGAGAGGAAAGCTGGGTAGTACCACAAGGAATGATACTTCATAATGACTTACAGGTTCTTCTATGAACTCTGTTGAGTAATGATACTGACTCCCTTTCTTTGTTCTACTAAAAAACACACCGAGAAATGTCCTACTCACTGTCCAGAATGAGGTAAGAAAACTATCAAGGGTTGACAGCACCTGCCCCAGGGGAGGTGATGAAAGAGGTGAGAGCACCTTATTTTTTGTGTCCCCTGGCCCCCAGTCACCCTGCCAGCAGCAGGAGTCATGTGCGCAGAATTGTAGAGAGCATTGGTGGGAAATGCTTCAGTTGGTGGGAAATTTAGAAGCTTTTGGTCAAGCTGCCTCTTTAGCTGAGGTTCCCATCTTATTCCAATGGGAAACAAATCAGTCTTGTCAAACCCACATGGGTGGCTATTATTTTGGCAACTTGCCATCACCTCCTTCTTCCACCTACCTCAATGTCCGCCCCTGGAGTTCTGTGCTCTGGTGTGTGCATCTCTTAGACAAGACATTTTTTCAAATATCAAAACCATTCCTGCTCCTTTTCCTTCCATTATTGGTTCTTTGTCATTTTATCTTAGAAAATGAAGATTTCTCTGCTTGTTTATCATGTTCCACAGCCACACTGTGCTTCTCATTCAGCCTCTGAGCGCCAGGCTGTCTGGGTCCTCCACCACCCCTAGCCCCCCTCACCTGGAACATTGATGAGCTTCCTCCTACCCATGAAGAACTTAATATGTGCTCTGTGGAGCAGAGAGCTGTTCATATTTAGAAGATCCAGAATATTCTTGCATGTGGGAAGTACTGGCAAAGTTACTGGATTTATCCTTCTCCTAACCTATTTTGTCATGTTTTTTGAGGTTATTTTCTCTTATCTCTGGTTTTATTCAAACGTCTCAGGACTATCTTTTCATTGTCATCATACCATCTTGTCTAGGAGCCTTTTATCTTATGTAACAAACTGGACTGAGAAGGACCATTCTTCAAGCGCTTTCATCTCAGGAGCAGAGGCATGGGCTCGCTCTCGCAAGCTCACGCTTTCAGGCGGGACAACAAGAGAGCAGCCAACACAGGCCCTGGAGTCATGACTGGGACCCCTGTTCTCCAGCCACTAAGGAATCAGTCTCCCAGTTTCTTACCATATTTCACCTTTAAATACTACCTCTGCCCCCTCACATTTGTTTTCAGATCTTTTTATTGAGTTCTCTGGCCAGTACTCTGGGGAAGGGTTAAACCTATAATACTAAGATTGCCAGGGTCATGGCCAAAGCGGCCTGTGAAATAAAAGGAAAAATCTCACAGCAGCCTGCAAAGCCACCTCAGTCTGGACAGTGTTTCTGTTTTTTAGAGGTAAGACCTAGGAGGGCCCAGGTTACTCTTACCCGAAGAGAAAGACTCAGATGGGATTTAGGGGTGAATCAAACGAAATGGAGGTTGAAACTAAACTGAAACTTATGCCTTCAACCAATTTGATTATGGTTTATCATACTGGGGACCACTGGAAGAGGACCAGCCTGGGGCTCAGATTTTCTCAGCATGGCCAGACATGAGCATCTTCCAGGTGTCCCCCCTTCCCACCTCCTCCTTCCACAGCATGCCCTATACTCACTAGGAGTTATGGTCTCTGGCAACCCTCACATTTAGACCATTTTACTTTGCTGTTAAGACCCCTGACTGCATTGGGGTTTTTCAAATTAATTTTTCTTGGCAAAAAAAAAAAAAGTACCTAGGAGATGGAAGTGAGGAGTTTAAGCCCAATAATTATATCTGCAGCCTGATTATTGTGAGGGTGAAGTGAGTAGTGGCAAAGGTGGGGTGCAGGCCGTGCAAATGAAGGGAAGACAAGAAGGAAAGACCGTGGGAAGAGACAAGAATGGCCTGATGTGGTTTTTCATAATGGGCAATGAAGATTCTGCTTGTGTCTCTCTAATTTGCTGTTGGGAGAGCAAGGAGGGCATTTTAGTTAACAGCAGAAAGGTTTAAGTGTATGCTTGTCAAGGTTACCTGCCTGTGGCTAGCACCAGGCCTGGCATGCAGAGAGGGAACAAGACAGCTTTATGGATCTATAATAATAGACAGCATCTCATTTTCCCATCACAAATGTTGAAAATCCAAAGCAGTATGAGGTTGTCCTGTTGTTATTTCTTTCTTCATCTTTTGATTTGAAAGATAGCAAGGAAGAGCTCCTCATGTTTTTCTAAGTGACGTTTCTGCCCTTGAACTTCTGAGGTCAACTCAAGAGGCTGCCTAGCCATGAGAAGGGTAGGGAATTTGGGTCAAGAGCCTCCGTCTGGGTACTGAGTTTGCCACTTGGTAGCTGAGCTACCTTGGGCAAGTTTGCTTCTCTCTGTTAACTGTGGGTAATGGTTTGCTCTCCCCCCATCTCCTCTCAGTGCTGTATAGATAAAAGAAAATGCTAGAGACAGGCATAATCTGGAAATTGTAAAAGTGGTTGATAAATATTACAATGATTACCAATAATAAAGGTATAGTTTTAGGGTCTCCTCATCCCCCTCTCACTCCTTACGATCTCAGCTACTTGGACCCAGAAAAGGGAGCACAGCCTTTCTGAGGGGAGTCGTGACATAACTTATTCCAAGTTTCAATATCTCAGACCCAGAGCAGGGAACTGCAGGAGATCATCTCTGACAGGCTCTGTTGCCCATTGGCATGTGCTACATCCTCACACGTGAACATTTAAAAAAAATCATGTTTCAGTTACAGTTGACATATTATAGTAGTTTCAGGTGTACACTCCATTGGTTAGACATTATATAACTTTCTAGGCTAAATCTCGCACCCATCTGACACCGTACATAGTTGTTGGAATGTTGTTGACTGTATTCCCTATGTTGTACTTTGCAGGAAGAGGGAGGCCGTTGGAAAAAATCAACGTAGGCTCAGGATGCTCATCTCCTTCTCTCCTGTTACAGATTTTAAAACCTGTTAACTAAACAAAGACTCCCATTAAACACTTGGCAGTAGGGATTATAAGCTGAGTTTCTCCTCCACAGACTCCATCCTGCAGCTCCACACCTGACCCAGCAGAGAGCAGCATGGTGTGCAGGGGACAGGGCCTTTCATAGCCTCTCACTGGACTCCGTTCTGAGGGGACATAGAGAAGACCATGGGAGAAGAGAAACCCTGGACACTATTCCTTTAGCTCATTTCTCTCTTGTAGGGAATTATAGAGAATCTCTTATGGGAACCCTGCCCTATCCACCTTTCAGCTCTAAATCCTGGTGATATGTGCTTCTGTCATGCGTCAGGGCAGTCACCTGTGAACCAGCATCAATCAAACACAAGCCCCTTTTAATCTATAGTTTTCTTTTTTAATTTACCTTTATTATTGAAAGTATTACAGATGTCCCCTTTTTTCCCCTCCATTTTCACCTGCCTCCTTATCCCAGGCCTTCACTGCACTATTGTCTATGTCCATGGGTGATGCATATATTCATATAGGTTCTTTGGTTAGTCTCTTTCACACACACCCATCCCCTGCGCAATAAGCCAGTCAGAGAAAGACAAGTATCACATGATTTCACTTATATGTGGAATCTAATGAATAAAACAAACTGATGAACAAATAGATCCAGAGACATGGAAGCATTAAGCAGACTGAGCAATCTAATACAATTTGATGGTACTCTACCTTGCTGTTATAATTTGGCCATTTTAATACCACTAGAACGAAGGACTGTTTGGGGCCTGCTGTTCTTGACACAGGACTGGATGATGTGGTGAGGAGCGTACTTCCCATAGTCCCAGAGCCTGAGGGAGCTGTCCATCTGTGAGCTTGCTTCAGATATGATGGGCTTCTATACTGTGTACTGGCTCAGCCATTAAATATGAAGTCTAACTGTAGGGCATGAGGGAGGATCTGGAGTGTGGGAAGTCTTGGGCCTTTGTGGGGTGCATCTTGAGTGGCACTCCAGTACTGTTGAGGGAACTAAAGTGAAGTATTCAGCTTGGGAGGGTGCAGAGAGGTGAGCATAGCAGCCCTCTGGAGCCGGGCATGCCCAGCCTGGAGTCTCGCATGAGCAGGTGCTGTGATTGTTTCATTTCTCTTGTTTGTCTGGGCAGTAACTTGGACTTGTCCTGCTGTAATGCTCCATGAAAGGATATGTCGTCTCCTTATTCGTGAGCACCTTTAGCTCATGTTCTGGCAGATCCCAGATACTCAAAGATTATTACGAGGTCCTAAGAAGCTACCTGTGAGGGTTGGTGAGCAGGGGATGTTTTCTTAGCAAACAGACTTGCCTTTGATTTCTGCAGGGGGCCACTTCTTCTGCTCATTCACTTTATCTTGTTTCAAAATCCTAATGGTGGCTGGTTTCTGTTCCCGTTAACCTTTCCTGGCTGGGCACTGCCAGCTGACAGCAGTGCATGGGTCCCTTCTCGTTGATATTTCCAAAGCCACAGAAAAAAATGAAGCAAAACCCTCCATGTTTGCAGGGGAGTCCAAGGGGAAGAGTGCTTTCAGCTAGTCTTCAGGAGCGAGGGGTTTGGGGAAGAAGATTAATGTTTTCATACTTTGATGCAGCATTTGTTGCAACTCTGCAGCATGTTAGGCATGGCGCTGTGCTGGGCATGCAGAAATTAAAAGAAATAGTTCCTACTCTTAGTAAGCCTGGGCTCAGGGGGGATGCTGGGAGATCCAGCTTACTAATGGAGCCCAGACTCATTTTAATAAAACCTTAGGGACCTGGGATCCTGGCAGATTTATTTCTTTAAATATATACATACATATATATATTTCTTAATTTCAAAGTGGAAGGGGGAGGGAGAGAGATAAAAACATGAATGATAAGAGAGAATCATTGATGGGCTGCCTTCTGCACCCATTCCCCGCCCCCCCCCCCCCCCCACCTCACTGAGCTCACAACAGGGGCCTGTGCCCTGACTGGGAATAGAACTTTGACCTCCTGGTTCATAGGTCGATGATCAACCACTGAGCAACATCGTCCCGGCTCTTCAACATTTTACTGTGAGATACTTGTAGCATCACAGAAAGGTCCTATATGCCCTTCACCCAGTTGTCCCTGATGACCCTCTGGAATCACTCTAGTATTATTTGGAAAAATTTTCATGTGTTTTCTATGCACTGTCTTCTACCTCCCCCCCCCACTTTAAAAAAATCTTAAGTGGATCTTCCTCATCTCACCCCCACAGGCTTGTCGTGCTGTAGGGTTTCTCAGTCATGCAGCAAAGTCATTTAATTATAACAAATCCATATTAAGTCTGAGACTTTCGAGCTTAGAGCATTCATTGTTCTGAAGAGAGGAAGCTTACAGTGGAAGCTCTCAGCCTGCTCCTCTTCTCCCCATTTACTTGTACATCATAGTGCATCACTTGGGGAATTGAGAATTACTGACTTAAAAGGAATAATAGTAATTGATATTGTTATACTGGCAGTAACAGGACTAAGCATTTACCATGGGCTTTGTATCTTTTCCTCCCAAGTCTAAGGAGTAAGTCTATGACCAGTCCTCACAGAGGCTGACAACTAAGCAGCAGAGCCGACCAAGGTCGTCTACCTCTGGGCCCTTGCTCATTATCTGTGCTTAACAAAGGGTGAGTTGATGCCAGTGGAATTTCAGGAGCCAGGGTCTGTCATGCAGCAATGTCAGAGGCAGGGCATCTCAGACGCTCCTCACAGCCCACGGCACCACTCCGTCCCTTTCTTCTGAAGAGAGATCTAAGGTCAGAATGTGTGCAGATTAAAATTGGGTAGAATTTCCTAGGAGTTTGTTTTTAAGCTTCTTAAATGAATATTATTGAGTCTCCAATAGTCTTATCTCACTAATTTGGGATTTTTGGTCATCAGAATAGGGAGTGGGGAGACATAAGCTTTTCCAATCCTATTGGAGGGAAAAGACCTGTAAACAAGCAAATATGGTGGAAAGAGAACCAAGTCCTTATGAACATTTGAGCAGAATTTATTGACAGAATGTGTAATCCATGTAAAAACTTCAAGAGTCTTTTTTTTTTCTTGTAAAGAAGATTAATCAGAGTGTCTGATTGGCTCAGTGGCAAGAGTACAGTTGAAAAAGACATTGAGAGAGAACTCATATGACAGGCCAGGATGTTGACCCTGTTCTAAACCACCTCCAAGTCCACCTTGCTTGCAAGCATACCTAAATTTTATAGAAATATGTGGCCTTTTGTCAGCAGGGAATGGGAATAGGAAGCTGTTTGGGGGGCAAGGGGTGGTGGTGAGAGAGGTGTCATTGGAAAATACCTATTTTGGGGAAAAGTGGAGCCCCATTGTGTGTGTTTGTGTGTGGAGGAGGAGGTGCTAAGATGGTGTTTCAGAGAAGGGGGCTTATTGATGACCTTTTTCCTCATAGTGAGCAAGCCAGTCTCTGATTGTTTATGATACCTGGGTCTATGACATTTCCTGTTCCATTGACAGATTCCTAGAATGTTGCTATTTGCTCCCAAGGCATCTCCAAGGCAGAGCTGAAGTTCAAGCTTCCAGATGCCCAGGTTTACCTCAGAGGTCTTGGGGGGTCCCTGGCCAGGGTTCAGTTGGTTAGAGCATCATCCTGTATACCAAAAGGTTTCAGCTTCAACCTCTAGTTGGGGCGAGTATAGAAGGCAACCGATCGATGTTTCTCTCTCATATAGATATATCCTCTTTCTCTTTCCCTCCTCTCTCTTCTTCTCTTTCTAAAATCAGTAAACATATCCCTTTCCAGGGCTTCTCTGGCCAATGCTGAATCCTTCCTTCCTTGCTTTCTGGGCTCTTTCTCCTCGATACTCCCCAACTTCTTACTCTAAGCAGGACTGGAAAACCCCACATGGTCCCCCTTCAATTTTATGCTGAGGGCAGGTGGGGAGTGTCCTCTCTTCTTTCCCTTCTCCTGGCTACACACTTGGGATCAGAAATCTGATCAACAAGAGAGAGCATCCTAAAGGAGAAGCTGCCACTCAGATCCTTACTGCTCCAATAGGATGCTCTCTCTTATTGATCAGAATCGCAGGGCCTTGTACTTCTGACATTGCCATTGTCTGCCTCATCTGTCCTAAGCCAATGGAAAGGCAAATGGTCCCATGCAGTTCTGCTCAGCTACTCTTAGGGCCCATCCTCAGGGGACTCTACATCTATAATGGAGCAGCGATGGTCCTCAGTAAGAAAAACCATTTCACTTACCAGAGCTCTCAGCATGGGGAGATGGATGAGAAACAGTGAGAGAAGAAGGGCTACCCACCTGGTCACTACAACAGTCCAGGTGCCTTCATGTCCCATCCACCCTTTCTTTCTGATGAAACCTCAGAAGAGGGGGAGGCCTTCATTGTTTCTTCCAGGGGCGTGGACATCTTCTTTGGTTTCTTCCATCTCTCTGTCTCCCCCTCTCCCCTCAATCCTCACTTGAGGATATGTTTATTGATTTTAGAGAGAGAAGAAGAGAGAGATAGAAAATAATCAATATGAGAGAGAAACATCGATTGGTTGTCTCCCATACTCGCCCCAACTAAGGGTTGAAGCTGAAATCTTTTGGTGTGTAGGATGAAGCTCTAACCAAATGAGCCCTGGCCAGGGCTTCCATTTCTTAGTTCCATTCCTTGTATTCCTTCACCATGTTGGCTCATTCCAATGCTAGGTGCTAAGTGACAGCCTGAAGATGGTGGGGAAAAACTTTCCCCTGATATTGACAAGGTTGCTGACCAGTACAGGTGGCAGTGTTCAGAGCTCTGCCCCTTCTAGTGTGCCCCTCCCCCTTCTAGCCCTTCTACCCCATCTTTCTTTACTCTTCCCTCCCTCCCCTCCCCTCCCCTCAACTCCCCCCTTTCCCTCCCCTCCCCTCCCTTCACTCCCCTCCCCTCCCCTTCTCTTCCCTCCCCTCCCTTCCCCTCCCCTCTCCTTCACTCCCTTCCCCTCTCCTCCCCTCCCCTTCCCTTCTCTCCTTTCTTTCTAAATACATTTTATTAACTTTTACAGAGAGGAAGGGAGAGAGATAGTTAGAAACATGGATGAGAGAGAACATCCATCAGCTGCCTTCTGCACGCCCCTACTGGGGATCCAGCCCACAACCAAGGTACATGCCCTTGACCAGAATCAAACCCAGGACCCTTCAATTCGCAGGCTGATGCTGTATCCACTGAGCCAAACTGGTCAGGAATACCATCCTCCTTTCTTTTATCTTCCGCTGTTCATCTTTATTTTCCCTTCTCCTTCATTTTTTTTTTGTTTTTTACACTCTCAGTTAACAATTCTTAACTTCTATTACATTTCTGTTTCTAGAAAATTCCTCAGCTATTCCTGCCACTTCTCCTGGGTAAGCTCCCTTCCCATATCTCTTTGGCTCCATTCCACTTTCCCAACTGTACAGGGACACTTCACTGCTCACAAGAGCGTGTCCCAGACCCCTCCGCGTTCTGCAGCACCCACTCTGACATCTGGAACCATGAGAGTAAATGCTCAACAATCCAGGAAGTAAATGCATACCTGAAAGATCTGGCAGTATTTGGAGGAAATTGGGATTTAATTAGTGTTTCTTTTTATGTCTCTGCCAGTATGCTTCTGTGACATTTATAGGTTGTGTGGGTATCCTCTGGGGATTTAATTATATGAAATTCCTCTTCTTTGTTAAAATCTAATAAACACACACAATGTACAAATTTGAAAGTGGCTCTGTTGCCAGAAGTGAGATCCTTAATTGGAACAGGGACTTATTTTTCTTCTCTTTAAGAAGATGGTAGTTTCATGAATTCTTGTTTCACTGACAGGTGGGTGATATTTGTCATTTTTTTCTTATAGAAGATAACAATGAGTAATCTAAACAAGGGACACTTCTTTTTCTAATTCTTTTTTTTTTAATCCAGAAAGATTGAAATGAAACTAAAGGAACTTACTTCTAGATTGTTCCTGTGCATTTGGTTTTCCAACCTTTGCCTGCAAGTGGTGAATTACACGAAGAGCAATGACTTGTAGGTGTGTGTACCTGGTACAGGTTAGGAGCAGCACTGCTGCTTGCCTTGTGGGACATGCTGGCCTCTTCTGTAGTTTGTGGGACCTATGTGTGGTTCCAGATGTGCCCCAAATCTAGCCACCACTGTGTCATTGGGCTGAGGGGGGGATGAGCCCAATAAAAATGAACTGGTTGGCTCTGGCTGGTTTGCTCAGTGGATAGAGCATCAGCTTGTGGACTGAGGAGTCCCAGGTTCAATTCCGGTCAAGGGCACATGCCCGGGTTATGGGCTTGATCCTCAGTAGGGGGTGTGCAGGAAGCAGCTGATCAATGACTCTCTCTCATCATTGATGTTTCTATCTCTCTCCATCTCCCTTTCTCTCTGAAATTAAATATATATATATATATATATATATATATATATATATATATATAGAGAGAGAGAGAGAGAGAGAGAGAGAGAGAGAGAGAGAGAAAATGAGCTGGTTGGCACTGAGATGACTCCCACATCAAAGGCTGTGATTAGAATGTCCATTTTTAAGATGAAGGAGCTTAGACTGGGTGCAGTCAGAAGTCATGGCAGGCGTGCTTGCCAGGGTTGGGGGCCAAAGGAATGAGAGGTCGTGTTTAATGTGTGTGGAGTTTCAGCTGGGGAAGATGGAAAAGTTCTGGAGGTGGATGGTGGTGATGGTTGCACATCAGTGTGAATGAACTTAATGCCTCTGAGTTATATATTCAAAAATGGTTAAATGAATCGCATATTTTACCTCAATATAGAATTTCATAATTGCTAGTCATTAATGTAAAACACAAGAATTCAGATGAATATGTTTTAAAATGTGGTAAATACATGCACTAGAATATTGTATATCATTCAGCTTAAAAAGGAATAAAATTCTGACACAGCCGGCAACATGGATGAACCTTGAGATATGTTAAGTGAAACAAGCCAGTTAGAAATATTGTATGATTTCACTTATATGAGGTCCCCAGAGTAGTCAGATTCATAGAAACAGAAAGCACAATGGCAGTTGCCTGGGGCTGGAGGGAGAGGAAAATGGGGAGTTAGTGTTTAATGGATGTAGAGTTCTAGCTTGGGAAGACAGAACAAGTTCTGGAGATGGATGGGGGTGATGGCTGCCTACCAATATGCATGAACTTAATGTCACTAAACTGTACACTTAAAATGATTAAAATGGTAAATTTTATGAATTGTTTATCTCACACACACACAAGTTCTGGCAGACTTCAGGGCACCAATGGAGCTTGCTCCCTGTCCCCGCTAGGACTCCTTCATTAGAGCTAAGTATTCCCCACCTCTCCATGATCTGTACATAAGAACCAGAAAAGATTCTCTCTGACCTGACACATGCCCATCGTTACTGTGCCAGAGAGCAAACAGCAGCCTGATGGAGTCTTGACCTCCGGGGCCAGAAGACGCAAACACAAATGCCAGCTTGGAAAGGGATTAATGATTTAAATGGACTGAGGGAAAGAAATGCTATTAGTGCAAGCTTGGCTCTCTGAGAAGGGTCCATTAATCCTCATACAGGAGCTCCAGGGGGAGAAATGTTGCTCTAATTATGTCGTCAGTAATTCAGCCATTTAAATGGCTAACCAATTCACAAGTAGGTTTTTCCTGGAGGTATTGTATCTTCATTCAGGGCTGTTCCCTCCCATCAGGAGCCAGGCTGCTCTTCAGACGTGTGCTATGTGGTGAAGATGTTAGCTTGTCTTTGCCCATTGCTACCCCTCCTCCTCTTCAATCATTGGACCTTGTCGCTTTTCTTGGGATTGGAAATGTGTCTGGCTGGAATTATTGCCTATGTTAGCAGGATTCTTGTAGCCTCCAGAAGGTACAAGGCCAAATACCATGTTTGCAGCGTTTCCCACGGATAGCCATGATGGGCCAGGATCCGACAGTTGTAGTTCAATTAAGTGGAGATTTAGGACCTGTCCAGGTCCCTCATTGTGAATGCCTGCTGGGTCCACATGACCAGCCAGTGCCCTGTGATCCAGCCAGGATCCAGCCCCAGGGCTGGGCTCTCCATACTCGATGAGCTCAATGGGCTGCATGGCTCGGCTGTGCCATAGTCATCACCTGTGACCCTGCGAGGGACTTGGACTGATAGATAAGCCTCAGACTGCCCTTGGTAATATTTTCTCTGGAATACAAAATGAGCAGCCAGTCTTTGATGGAGAGAGAGCCTTTGGATCAATGATTCCTCCTTTTGGCCTCTATGATGGAAGCAAAGACCCTAAAAATCTTGGGCTGGGGGGGGGGGGAGGGAAAGGAGCACAAAATGTGATGTTCTTTCCAAGCAGGGGAGAGAAAATAACAAAGAATATGTATTGGCAAGGCCTTCTTTAATATACATAATAGACAAACTCCATTATTTATTATGTCCAGGCACTGTGCTGAGCACAGCGAACATATTTCTCCATTGGATCCTTACAATAACGCTAAGAGGTCTGGGTATCATGTCTCCATTTTGGAGATGATAGAAATGGGGCCCAGGGAGGTTCTGGACTTGACTCACGGCACACAGCCGGAAAGTAATAGGAGCATAATCCCAACTGGCTTTTTAGACTCAAAGTTTTACATTCTCTTGGCAGTACCACTGCTGCTCAGGTGTTCATGTAGGAATTTAAATATCTGGGGCTTAAGGTAACCACCCTTAGTGAAGAATACGAGTGTGCTCCATTATGTGGTCATTAACTGATTCGATTTTTACAAAGTGCCACATATTCCTCCTCTTACCTTCCCACCGGTGCTGATCTACACACGGTGTGCGTCAGTGCTTACTGGTGGAGGTGGAGGAGGATGGAAAGAATGGATGAGAGGCTGGGTGGGTAGAACTGCCATGGGATGGGAGGGCTCCATTCTCCTGGAGCAGTCATGTGCCTGAGACAGTGCATTTGCTCCACTGGCTCTGTGCATTGCCCCCCCCCCCCCCCCCCCAGCAATCCCTCTTCCCACCTCTGGCTACCCCATGTAGACATTCCCAAAGCAGGGTTCTACTCTGAGCTGTCTTCTCTTCTCTTACACCTCTTTTTTCCCCCCTCTCCAGGGCTCTCATCTAGTACTCGGCCTCTGCCACCATAGCTACCACTGTCACTACTTCCATCTGAGTGACACTCAGTTGTGTGTCACCAGCCTGACCTCTCTTCTGATCTTCAGACTTACCTGCTTCCCACCTCCCTCCCTATGGGGCAGTTCCCTGGGGACTGCTCCAGCATCTTGATCCACAGGCTCTCAGTCACCTTACCTTCCTGTCCTTCCCTTTCTAGCACCACCATCTGACCACCCTGTGTCACCACAATTCTCTGGTCACCTCTTAGTCCCAGTCCTCTTCACACCTCTTTACTACTCAGCCTCTTAGGACCAAGCACTTTCCACACTTTACTTTTCTTATCTGGTGTCCCTAAATTCTATTTCCACTCCACACTGTTCTATACTGCCATCTGATTAATATTCCCAAAGTAAAACTCAGATCACATAAGCTCTGTCAGAAATAGTTTATGGTCTGTGGCATCTGAGGCTTTTCAGAGTATGATCTTAAATCCCTTTTCCAGTCTCATGTTCTGCCATCACTTCTCCACACCAAAAATGGAAGGAGCAACTGCGGCCGTAGTAGAAATAATAGTAGTAGCAGTAAAGCCAGAGCACTAAATGGTCATTGAACATTTTCTATGTGCCGAGCACTGTTCTAAGTGCTCGATGTGATGCACTCATTTCGTTCTCATAACCAACTAGTAGGTACTGTTGTTCTAGTAAATGCATCACTTGCTATTGCAGAACTAGCACTGTACTTTAGTTTTTTAATGGACCCTTTCTCCTACTGTTATGCCTGGCAAGACTGTTCTCCCTTTCTATCGCTCCAGGTCTAACCCCATTTCTTGAGTTTGTCATAGGTTCCCTGCCCTTCCAAGGGTTAAATGGGCTCTTTTAGTTCTTGCTTCTCTCTCATTGTGCTTCCCATCTTCTGCCTGGGGTTGTAAGCGTGTGTAGCTGGTTATCCTATCAGGTTACAAACTTTGAGGGCATGGACTATCTCCTCCAGATCTGTATCCCTTATAGTGTCCAGCAAGCTCTTTACACTAGCAGGTACTGGATATATCTGATTTATTGAGCCAAAGTTAATGGGGTTGAATTCACATTCCAGACTCCCTCTAGCTAAAAGGCCAGATAGCCCAGCCAAATCAGGAAGATGCGAAACATGAGTGAAAGGCAAAATCCCTTCATTTGCTAGTTAGTAATTCTCTTTGTTCTTTAAAAGAAGTGAGTGGGAATGGTCTTCATGGATGGATGGCCTTTGCTTGTGAGGGAGGAAAGGATAGACATTCTTTATACTCTTTAACATCACTTGTGGATTTTCTCCTCTATATATTGTTGAAAACAATTAGGAACATTTCTGTCATCACAAAAGGAATATATGTTCATGGTAGAAATTTGGAAAATATAGATAAGCATTAAGAAGAAAATAAAATCAAGGATAATCTCAGTACCCAGAAATGATTGTTTTTAGCATTTTGGTAAATATTCTTCTAGTCTTTTGATTACATTTACTCATATGTAGACATTAATATATTCATGGTTATATTAAAAATGCACTTTGATGTTTTCCAATGTGATAATTTAGGGATAGATATTAGTTTGATCAGCTTTCATTACTTTATGATAAATTTTTAAAAATTACTGCTTATTTATTATTTTCTGTGAATTGCCTGTCCATGTCTGGTCATTTTTATAGATTTATTGTTGATTTATAAATGTTCTTTTTAGATTAAAGATACTTGTCTCTCCCCCCTTTGTATCTAGGTGAAAATATTGACTATATGATTAAAATATCTATAATTCATCAGTTCTTTATAGTATATTAAGTTTTCACTGCTATAAATAATGTGACTCTTACTAGTAATATTGCATACAAATCTTATTGGCATTATTTCTTTGGGATTGATTAAGAGAAATGGTATTACTGGGTTATTTCCCATGAGGAGTATATGCCAGTTACTTATTTCTCTGAACTTGTAGCATAAATGAATATTATATTTAAAGAGTTGTTCAACTTAATGAGCAAAAAAAATGATGGACATTTTTTTTTTTTAGTTTTAAATTGCTTTACTACTAGAAAAGTAAAATTATTTATTATATATTTTTATCTATTTATATATGAATGCTTTGTGTATCAGCTGTTCTTTGCCCAATTGGGTTGTTATTGGTATTCTAATTAATTTATTAGAATATTAAAAATATTGATTCAGGGTAGTAACATTATACTATTTGCCACAAATTTGTTTCTCACTTGTCTCATGAATTTTATTTTATATTTGATTTGCTTTTATTTGCTAGTTTAGATCACATAGTCAAATCTATTTTATTCTTTGTGACTTTCCATTATTTGTTTTATGCTTAGAAAGATATTTTGATTATTTTCCTGTTTGATTTTGTCCATTTGTATTTAAAATTCACTGGTAGTACATATTCACATGTCACCTGTCTGAGGTGGGATAGATTGAAAAGACTGAGGAAGGAGGGAGGTTTGATCAGTCACGAGAAGACATCTTAAACTGGCAGAGATCCTGCATGGCATGAAGTGAGCAGAGGGGAAAGCAGAAGCTGGAGGGAGGAACAGCACCTGGAACTGGGATTTCAGAAGGAGAAGAGAGGTGATGACAAGTAGACATTCAGGGTCAAGTGATCAGCCCTCAAAAGATGTATGGACCCACACAGTTAAAATACAGTCAGACTCTGAGGGAGAGTGGGGCTGGGGGGAGAGAGAGAGAGAGAGAGAGAGAGAGAGAGAGAGAGAGAGAGAGAGAGAGAGAAATACAAAGAGAACACACGTGTATTTTCAATGGTTGATGGGAAGGCTTTGATTAGAGATTAGTGGGTTAAAAAACTACCATTGCTCTAGCCAAGACCCCCAAGAACTTCCCATTTCTTTCCTTGTCTCTCTCCCTTCATCTCTTCCTCCCCCGCTCCGCCCCCCCCCCATAGCTTTTGACATTATTGAAGTACCCAATCCCCTCAGGCTCTATGACACCATCTCAGGAGTTGGTTTCTCAGCTTTGCTGTCATCCCTGTCTTGAGGTTGAGTCCTATACGCTCTGCTCTATAAACTCTCTCCCCAACCCTTATTCACCCCCACACCTACAATTCCATCCACGTGCCAGTGACCCCACCCCTCAACTTGTAATTCCAATCTGGACCTCTCTTCTGAATGGGGATGAAGGTATTTACCTAAATGGGTGATGTTTTATTGCAGATTCAGCTTGGTCCAAACCACACACACCTTTTTCTCTTCTCCCCCTATCCTATCCCCTGATTGCTCTTCTTCCAGGATTTTCTGTTGTAGCTGGTTTCTTAGCAAGGTGCTTATGAGCTCTGCTTCCAGAAAGGATAGGGCTAGAAGAAATGGATGAGCATCTCAGTGATAAATGTAGCATGAACATGATGAAGGAGTCCCTATGGCTGCAAATGAGGGAAGACTAAAATAGTTTTCCAGGGAAAGTTAAAGTAGGAGAGACAGCATGGTGTTCTCTGAACTGGGAAACAAAGTCCTAAACCCTAGACACTTTAAAGGCCCCGGAGGTCACTTGGAGACAAGAGTCACTGAGCATTCCTCCAGTGTAAGGATTTTGTAAACAACCTCCCCAGGGTTCAGCTTGCAGATTCGCTCTCCAAAGGTCACATATTCCAAAAACAGTTTCTAAATTTGCTTCTGTGATTTGCATTCATAAGATGATGCACCTGCAGATCTTGTAGGGCAACAACCAAGCAGTAGGATTTAAATTCCCTGTGGTGGTTCAGGTAGGGTTCAAAGGCCATTTCTCAAGCAAGTGGAAACCTCTTAAAGAAAAACTTCTCTCCAAAACCAGTTTGGCTCAGTGGATAGAGCGTTGGCCTGTGGACTGAAGAGTCCCAGGTTCGATTCCAGTCAAGGGCATGTACCTTGGTTGCGGGCACATCCCCAGTGGGGGCTGTGCAGGAGGCAGCTGATTGATGTTTCTTTCTCATTGACGTTTCTAACTCTCTATCCCTCTCCTTTCCTTTCTGTAAAAAAAAAATCAATAAAATATATTTTTAAAAAAGAAAAAAACTTCTCAAACATCTCAGTTGAGCTGAATTAGCTCTTTATTGTATCTTTTTATTATCAAAAGACACAACAGGTCAATCAGAAGGGGGCCAGTTCTTTTTAAATAAGTATCTTAAAGTTTTAAGTAACAGTTATCCAAGTTTCAGCTGGTTAAATATTTGAAGAAGAGGAAGTAAAGCAGTGATTTTCATCCACTTGGAGATATTGGAGTCTTTTTTTTTTTTTTTAGAAGAAGTGAAACTGTCATGTCCCCTTCTTGAACTTGAGTGGGTTGGAAAGAGCAGTTTTAGTTGTGAAGGGTATCAGAGAAGCCCTGCCATGGTTCATCCTTCCACAGCCTCACCATGTGCTTTTTGGCACCTGCTCAGCTCACCAGAAAGAGAAATTCCCTCTCACTGCTCTCCCGGCTGCTGGGTGTTGTGGTCACTCCTGCTCTGGCTCACTCTGGAAGTCAGGCTTTTTCTTGCGGCTGCCTCCCCCAGATTATATGTTCCCTGTCACTTGACAGACTTGAGTCCTGCCTAGGATACTACTGTCACTTACAACTTCATCACCAGCTTTTCTGATAATACCCCCATGCCTCCTGCTAATTTGTAGAAATGAACAAAAGACATTTTCTTTCTTTCTTTTTCTTTTTTAATCTTTATTGTTCAGTTTATTAATTACATTGTTTCCCCTTTTGTATCCCCCTATAGCTCCCCTCCACCCTGTACCTATCCCACCCTCCACCCTCCACCCTCACCTCCCCCTGCCCACTGTCTTCTCCCATTGTTACATGATTTTTGTCCAATCTCTTGCTGTACTTCCCACAACCCTTTTCTCCCCAAGAATTGTCAGTCCATTCCCTCTCTATGTCCATGTTTCTGTTATATTCACCAGTTTATCCTGTTCATCAGCCTATCAATTCACTTGATTTTTATGTTCATTTGTTAATAGATGTGTATTTGTTGTTCATAATTTATATTTTTATTCTTCCTCTTCTTAAAGAATATCTTTCAGCATTTCATATAATATTGGTCTGGTGGTGATGAACTCCTTTAGCTTTTTCTTATCTGCGAAGCACTTTATCTGATCTTCAATTCTGAATGATAGCTTTGCTGGATAGAGTAATCTTGGTTGTATATTCTTGCTATTCATTATTTTGAATATTTCTTGCCACTCGCGTCTGGCCTGCATCGTTTCTGTTGAGAAATCCGCTGACAATGAATGGGTGCTCCCCTGTAGGTAACCAACTGTTTTTCTCTTGCTGCTTTTAATATTCTCTCTTTATCTTTTGCTCTTGGCATTTTAATTATGATATGTCTTGGTGTGGTCCTCTTTAGATTCCTGTATTTTGGGGTTCTGTGTACTTTTTGGGCTTTTAAGTCAATTTCTTTCACCAGGTGGGGGAAGTTTTCAGTCACTATTTCTTCAAGTAGGTTTTCATTAACTTGCTCTCTCTCTTTTTCTGGCACCCCAAAAATTCGGATGTTGGTATGCTTGAGGTTGTCCCAGAGGCCCCTTACACTATCTTCAATTTTCTGAATTCTTTTTGTTTCTTGCTTTTCCAGCTGAGTGGATTTTGGTTCTTTGTATTTCAAATCTTTGACTTGGTTCTTGTGGCCCTCTGGACTGCTTTTAGGACTTTGTGTAATATTTTTTATTTCAGTCTGTGTATGCTTGATTTCTAGTTGGTCCTTTTTCATATCCGTGAGGGTCTGGTTCATATCCTCAGAGGTCTTGTTCATTTCCTTGAGGGTCTCATTCATTTCCTTGTAAGTCTCATTCATTTCCTGGTTGGTCTTGTTTATTTTCTCGTAATTCTCATTAAGTGGATCGGCCTTTTCTAGGAGCCTCTTGAAAAGCCTTATAACTGTGGTTTTGAACTCTATGTATTGTCATCTTTTCTCCTCCATTTCTTTCACACCTGATTTCTTTCCGTATCTCTGCATGGTGGCTGCTTTATGTGGTAGATATCCTCTAGGGGTCAGTGGCACAACCTCCCCAATTATTTGAGATGGGCACTCTTACTGCAATCCTTTATGAGTTGTACAGTATTTTTGAATTTAAACCCAGCTTTTTGTTGTTAGCCCTAGGAGGGTTTGACCTCCAGGCCAATTGACTGTGAAGGGAGACTGTGTTCAGGTTGGATGGGCGGAGTCTCTGAGCTGCGTCCTATGCGGCGCTCGTGCGCGGGTCTCTGTTGGATGGGGATGGCTGCAGACACCTCCAAGAGAAAGCCGCTAGTCTCTTCCCCTTGCCAGACAACTCTGCCTCTCCCCAAATGGGTTTGCGCCCCCAAAGTCTAGTCCAGGGTTGTAAAATAGATGATTTCTGGGACCTGGAGACAAGTTTCCAGGGGGCAAGTCGCGGGTTTGTGCGACACTCGCGTGAAAACTTCTCCGGGTTTCTCGCAGACTAGGAGCCTCTGCCGCGCCCCGCTTCCAGGGTGCGTCCCCCAGACCTTGGACCTCGCCTGGCACTGGGGAATCTGTGCAGTGGGACGTCACCACGTACCCCGGACCTCGGACCTCACCTGGCGCTGGGGAGTCCATGTAGTGGGACGTCTCCGCCCTCCCCGTTGGCAAAATCCAGCCGGGGTTGCTGCTCCAGCCCCAGCCCGCGTGCCCGACTAGGACGGCTCCTAACCTGTTTCCGTCTGAAAGGCTGCACTCCCGCCGCTCCTCTGAGTCTCCGTGTCCCACCTTTACTCTTGTTTGTGGAGTTTTCACTCAGCCAGCCTTCTGGCGATTCTGGGTGATGTCTGTTCTGCTGTTATGTTGTAGTTCATAAATCGTTGCGCGGGGCAGAACAATAGGTATTTACCTATGCCACCATCTTAGTTCTCCCCATCTCCCCTGAACTTCTTGAAGATGAGGTCTGTACACCCCGAACCACATGAGAACTATCCACATAAATAAATCAGACGCTGGGGCTGACACAGGGAGCCTGGGGCACACAGCGAGATCTCAGGGAGGGAGTAAGAGCTTCAAGACATTTTCTTTCAAGGAAACATACAGATCTTTAGTAGAACCCGTGCATTAATTCACATACAATAACTAAAGATCGTTCAAAGAGAGGGTTGGGCTCCAGGTGCTGTCTGACCTTTGCTAAAATGCTTTCCTTCTGTCCTTCAGCTGCCCTCAGAGTTAAGTATCGTGCAACCAAGTTAACTCTGCAAATTGATGTTCTGAATGAAAAATGTCACTGTGACTTTTAGAGGACAAATGCAGGCATTCCGGACATATTTTTACGAATTTCATTGTAAAAGTACATTTGCATTGGCTGCATTATTGACGTGTGTCTTTGGAGGGGAGGTCTCATGTCAGAAAGAAGGAACCCTTTACTTAGGAACCCCTGAGGAGATGAGGAAATCAGTAAGTGCAAAAACCACTAATTTAAATCCGGTTCCTGATAGGGAGCCGATAGAAACCAGATAGAGCTTCCACTGAACGATGCCAGCAAGATCTGAGAGCAATGAGGTGAAAACAAACAAAGCAAACACTCCTGGCTGCCTGTGGTGCAGCACTGGCTCCGCCTCAGTTGAGCATCACCGCCACCTAACATCTCTTTTATTTCTTTGCAGCAGCCTTGGCTGCTCTGCCTGGAAACCCAGGAGGTTCCTCTCTCATCCCCTCTTGGAAATGTTTAACCCCTGCCAGCTGGAACCAGCACTGCAGGGAAGGAGCAGCAGCCATATGGCTTCTGTGCTGGAATGACAGGTTTCAAACCCCTTGCTCGTCATTGATACTGTGGGATAGCTTTCTCCTGCAGGACCCCGGTGGGTTGGCCTTGTACAAAAGGAGGCAGGCTTTTCACTGCGGATGTCTATACTCTCTTGAAGACAGGAAATTGTTCCCCCAACAGGGCAGGGATGGGACTCTTGGGGGGCTGTGCCATTTCTGCTCACACTAGTCTTGCATCTACTGCTTTGTTAGTGCTTCTATGAGCAACCATGTGGTTACTCATATTCGTCGTCTCCTTCCATCAAATCAGCATTCCTGTTTCCCATCTCTCCCTGGCCCCTTGTGATCAAGCTTCTGTCCTCACAGTTTAGGGAGATACTTCCCACGAGGAGCCAGCTGGTTCAGGTCCTGTGTTTCTTCTCAGGCATCTTCATTCTTGTTTCTTCTTCAGTATGGCTGATGCTGTCCATGGCCCTCGTGCCACACTCTGAGCCTGATTATCATTCTGCCTCTCCGATGTCCTTCTCTGTCTCTGTCAGTGACTCTTATATCTTTCCACCCCTGGATGTTTACTGTGTTCTCCAGCGTTTGCCATCCTCCCTCTGAGATCTCTCCATCACCCCAAAGGCCAAGTTATCTGCTCTACTCAGATATTCCCAGACTATGCCCTGGTCTCATTATGGTCCAGCAGAATATGGCCCAGATGCTTCCTGACCATTTCTACACAGTTATCACATTATTATGTCATCTCAGTCTGCTTAAAACTCGTAAAATCATCTTCTATCCACAACTGAGTCTTCTTCCTAATGGTCCTCCACTGTGAAAGCCAAGGTTTATTCTTGATGCTTGGTTCTGTTTGGGGGCAGGTAGCCAGTCAGTTGCATCTGTAGTTTTGTTGTAGCCACCAGTCGAGTATGTATACCTCTGCCAAATTAATCTTCTAAAAACACCACTTCCCTTTGTGCAAATGCTTTATTACTAAGAAGAGCTGAAAGCCTATGAGTTTAGCCTGTCATGAAGGAATTCCCAATCCCGGCCAATGTGAATCCACATGTTTGATTAGTAGTGTGCCCAGAACATGCCAAACTAGCTTCCTCACATAGAATGCCTTTTCCTATTTGCCAGCCTCACCTCTTCTTCAAGGTCTAGATGAATATCTGCTTTTTCATGAAACTTTTTGTAAATATTTGAGCCTTGAGAACCCCTATGTCCAACATCTAAACTCTAATATTTGACACTCATCTTACATTTAATCACTTCTTTTTGGTTCTTCTTTTGCATTGTTGTCTTTCATTGATATTTAAATTCTATTTTCCAATTAAAATGATTTTTGGGGGATGTTTATTGACCCGACACACTGATAAGCTTCTCAAAGGCGTGAGCTATACCTCTTTTCCTTGTGTTCCACTATTATCTGGTACAGGACTTGGCAGATAGGAGTCACTTAGCACTTGAGAGCAGGACATTAAAGGTTGGTTACCTGGGACTTTATTTTAATCAGGGAAATCTATTTTTTTAAAAATTACCATTTTCCCCTCCACCGAATTATTTATTAACCTATTCATGCCTGCCATCTTCCCATCAATGTGTAAAAATAAAACTACTCATCAAAAAGAAAGTGTTTGGTTTATTGTTTGTGAGACTGATTATGTGTGATTGACAGCTGAGACATACTAATGTGATCCTTGATTTTAAAGACCTGTTGTTGGCTCATCTTCCCCAGTGAGGTCTTATGAGTGATGCCTGGAGTAAAATCTTGATTGTGGTCACATGTTTGAATACCAGAGAGGGAAGGAAATAGAAATACTGAATATAGCAGATGCCAAACCTAATGCAGACATACCTTGGCCCTGATAGCTTTTGTAGCAAAGGATTAAAGATTGACTTGCTAGTGAGGCTGGGCCTATTTTCAGCTCTGGCAGATCCACACAATTGATTTAATGGTTCACCATATTCTCTGAAGGGGAAATTGATACTAACCAAATCTAAAGGCACTGGTTATAAATTCAGCATTCCAATATATTAATTTAAAATTACCTTAAAAATATTAAGGATAGATGTATTAATATCGACCTTCTAGAATGCAGGCACCTGGACAACCTAATTCTAAATCTGAGAGTTGATTGATGATCGTGAGAAAATCAGAGCATTGGTATTTGGGGAGAGTCTTGAACTCTGGGAAGGCCTGAGAATTACCTCTGGATCTCGTGCGTGTGTGTGTGTGTGTGTGTGTGTGTGTGTGTGTGTGTGTGATGTGTGTGTGTGTTTAAATATACACACATTTTCCCCCACACACCTGCATATTCACCTTTGCTATTTGAGAACATTAACTGAGCATGTAACTAAGTACTTGGTGCCACATGCTGAAGTCACAGGTGCTGTTCCTCTCCTGGAGTTCATAGACTTGTGTCTATCCTTTGGACAGTATTGAGTGAACAGTAACAAACTTATCCATCAGCTCTTTTTTCCTAGCTCCTTACAGATGACCATTTTCTTTGTGTCTTAAAAATCATTTCTTGCCCTGGCGGGTTTGCTCATTGGTTAGAATGTCAGCCCAAGGACTTAGGGTTCATGGTTCCATTCTCAGCCAAGGGCTCCTACCTCAGTTGCAGGTTTGAACCCTGGTCCAGGTTGGGGAGGGAGTGGAAGGCAACAAATGAATGTATCTCTCACATCTCCCTCCCTCCCTCCCTCCCTCCCTCCCTCCCTCCCTCCCTCCCTCCCTCCCTCTCCTTTCCCGTTCTCTCCCTCCCTTCCACTCTCTAAATCAATGGAAAAAATATCCTTGAGTGAGAATTTTAAAAAATCATCTCTGAAGCTGGCATGTTTATTAAGTGACTGGTCTTACTAATTTCGTTTCATGTCACTTTATTTTGGATAGTGATGTTCTCTAATCTGTCCTTCAGTTCCAGATGACACTGTGCTCAGGCATGTAGACCCGTGCATGTACAAACACCCAGCAAGAAGACGCTGTGGTGAGGCATTTGCCACTATTCCTCAATCCTGCCTTTAGTGCTGGCATGTCTGGAAAGTTCTTATGGAAATTGGCTCAGAATAGGTCTCATTGAAGCAGTCTGTGGCCAAGGCTGGTGGGAGAAGTTTCAGTTTGCTTCCTTGGCTGACTTGAGAAGCACTATTGTATTCCTGGAGGGACTTTTCTTTCCTCTAAAGGAGAGTGGGATGCTGTCTTCTGAGTGTGGGGGGGGGGGGGGGGGAGAGATGACAGGGTTCTGTGCTAGAGGAGAGAAAAGCCCTACATGGACCTGGTGATGCATTTTCTGCTTTGCACACTTGCCGAGGTATGGCAGTGAGGATGGCAGACCTTCCCTACCTGACAGGGAGGCAAGAAGGGCAGGCAGAGGCTGTGTCTTTAATTAGCGTGAACAACTAGAGCAGGTGGCAGGAGCACCAGAACTGGAGAAAAACTGCCAGTCCCTGTGAGGCACAGGGAGGACTTTTAATGCCAAGATGACCTTTAGTCCTGGAGCCCGAATTCCCAGGATGTCTGCCAAGATAAAGACTCTCGGTGTGATTTAGGAAGATGTGTTCTAATTAGGCTTTGGGCACAAAACTCATTGGGATCGTCAGAGCGATCACGAGTCCCAGGAGTTATTTCATTCCAAGGCATGATTCAGAGTGAGTTGGAAAAGAGCTTTTAGCTGAGTCTAGGGATTAGACCCAAGTTCGTCTGAGGGCCAGCAGTTAGGTTTAGTGAGAAAATATTGCTTTGCTGTAGATTGAGCAAATAAGAAAACAGTGACTGAGATGGTTGAATGAGGCTGTCAAAAGCTGCAGGATGTGACTCCCGTTAACATCTACAAGTACACAATGCCAGAAGCATTTCTATTTATTTTTCATTATTTTACTAGATTTTGGCTTTTTAAAAAGGGGTGTGTTTGAGAGGGAATTACAAATTCATTTTAAATTGAGTTAAAACATCTCTTATTGAATAAGCTCTCTTTCAGACCTTGTGGTTATGACTGCAGTGTAATCATAGCCTGGGGTGGTTTGGGATGTCTCTCCATCCATTTGTCCATCTTATCCATCCATTTGTCCATCCTATCCATCCATTTGTCCACCCATGCATCCATCTACCCACCCACTTAGCCATCCATTCAATAACAGTTCATTGAGCCTACAATATGGCATTTTCTGTGTATGTAACACACAAATCTATTGAATGTTGACTCTATAAACATAAAATATGATGACGGCAGGCCATCCCTTCTTATAGCTGATTTTGAGGGTGAAAATGTGGCTGAAAAATCAATAATTGGGTTCAATACTAAAAAGCTTGAGTGTCCCTATATTCAAGTTAGAGTTAATTGAGCAAGGGAAAAGAAAAACTCAAGTGTGGGGATTCAGAAAACCATTAAAATTTCCATCAACCTTTATTTGTTTGAATACATGCTTTGTCTGATTTTTAAAAAATTTTTCTCTCAGAGTAAGGCAGATATCACTTGTCACTCAAAGGGAAATAGAAATATATTGGGGGCTAAAATATGTCTCCTTCCTTCAAACTTTTTCCATGTCGTCTTGTTGTTTTTGTACTAAACCTGAGCCCAGCCTACAGAAGCCTGTACAAGGCATCTGGAATTTTGCTACTTTCAGTCTGTCTGATTCACAGCTCATCTTGATTTTAGATATCTGTTACCTTACAGAGAGCAACACAACAGTTCTACCACATGTGCTAAGAATAATACTGTCAAATATGGTTAAACTGCTAGAAATCAACTTTTGGAAATGGGCTAAATGAATGTGTGTTTTCCATGCTGTCTCTTAATTCAAAGAGATCTTTTTTGTTTTAAACATATGTGCCAGAAATGCTTACCTTGGATCCAAGCTTGAGGATGAGATATTTCTGCCAAAAGAAATGAACAATTTTTTACCAAGTTTTAAGCAATTGAGAATAAAGAGTGACTGTGATGGTTGGAGAGGATTGTCAAACATTGCAAGATGTGATTCTTGCTTATCTCCAACAAAGTAAAGTACAAGCAGAAGGCTTATAAGTAGCATAAAATCAAGAGGTTTGGTGTTCCCAGTAAAGGACTGTATTTAGAACAAGAGCCTAGAAGAGTCACTCTAGAAATAAATTGGCATTTAAATACCTGTCCTCCAAAGCAGTGTTCACATTAGGTTTTCTTTAGGAAGGGGGAGCCTCATGGACAGACTGAGAGCCTTGCCTCTGAAACTTCTGGTTATCTGTGGAACTGAGCTTGGACGCATGACGGGAGATGCAGGTGTCCCTTCTAGCCTTCAAAAGGCTTATAAGAGATTGACAATTGCAATATATCTATGCCCACTTGGCTAACCTTTTTGGTGCCCAAGTTAGTTTGAACTCATTTGCTTCGTATCTACGTCAAAAAAGCAGGGGGACTTAGACATTTTAGATGCTTAAAAAATACCTAATATACAGGCCAACTTCTAAAGAATGGGATTGAGAATTATCTTTCTGATTTTGTTATTTATTTATTTATTTATTTTTTTATTGTTCAGTTTATTAATTACATTGTTTCCCCTTTTTTATCCCCCTATATCTTCCCTCCACCCTGTACCTATCCCACCCTCCGCCCTCACCTCCCCCTCCCCAATGTCCTCTCCCATTGTTGCAAGATTTTTGTCCAATCTCTTGCTGTACTTCCAACAACACTTTTCTCCCCTAGAATTGTCAGTCCATTCCCTCTCTATGTCCATGTTTCTGTTATAGTCACCAGTTTATCTTGTTCATCAGCCTATCAGTTCACTTGATTTTTATGTTCATTTGTTGATAGATGTGTATTTGTTGTTCATAATTTATATTTTTACCTTTTTCTTCTTCCTCTTAAAGAATGTCTTTCAGCATTTCATATAATACTGGTTTGGTGGTGATGAACTCCTTTAGCTTTTTCTTATCTGCGAAGCACTTTATCTGATCCTCAATTCTGAATGATAGCTTTGCTGGATAGAGTAATCTTGGTTGTAGGTTCTTGCTCTTCATTATTTTGAATATTTCTTGCCACTCGCGTCTGGCCTGCATCGTTTCTGTTGAGAAATCCGCTGACAATCGTATGGGTGCTCCCCTGTAGGTAACCAACTGTTTTTCTCTTGCTGCTTTTAATATTCTCTCTTTATCTTTTGCTCTTGGCATTTTAATTATGATATGTCTTGGTGTGGTCCTCTTTAGATTCCTATATTTTGGGGTTCTGTGTACTTCTTGGGCTTTTAAGTCAGTTTCTTCCACCAGGTGGGGAAAGTTTTCAGTCACTATTTCTTCAAGTAGGTTTTCATTAACTTGCTCTCTCTCTTTTTCTGGCACCCCAATAATTCGGATGTTGGCTTGCTTGAGGTTGTCCCAGAGGCCCCTTACGCTATCTTCAATTATCTGAATTCTTTTTGTTTCTTGCTTTTCCAGCTGAGTGGATTTTGGTTCTTTGTATTTCAAATCTTTGACTTGGTTCTTGTGGCCCTCTGGACTGCTTTTAGGACTTTGTGTAATATTTTTTATTTCAGTCTGTGTATGCTTGATTTCTAGTTGGTCCTTTTTTTTTTATCTGTGAGGGTCTGGTTTGTATCCTCAGAGGTCTTGTTCATTTCCCTGAGGGTCTCATTCATTTCCTTGTAAGTATCATTCATCTCCTTGTAATTCTCATTCATTTGCTGGTTGGTCTTGTTTATTTCCTGGTAATTCTCATTAAGTTGATCGGCCTTTTGTAGGAGCCTCTTGAAAAGCCTTATTACCGTGGTTTTCAACTCTATGTCTTGTTGTCTTTTCTCCTCCATTTCTTTCACACCTGATTTCTTTCCATGTCTCTGCATGGTGGCTGCTTTATGTGGTGGATATCCTTAAAGGGACAGTGGCTCAGTCTCCCCGGTTACCTGAGGTGGGTACTCTTACTGCAATCCTTTATGGGTTGTATTCAGTGTTTTTGAATTTAAACCCAGCTTGTTGTTGTTAGCCCTAGGAGGGTTTGACCTCCAGGCCAATTGGCTGTGAAGGGAGACTGTGTTCAGGTTGGATGGGCGGAGTCTCTGGGCTGCGCGGCAGCGGCAGTGGCGGCGGAGGCGGCAGCTGGGTCCTATGCGGCTCTCGTGCACACGGGTCTCTGTTGGATGGGGATGGCTGCAGACACCTCCAAGAGAAAGCCGCTAGTCTCTTCCCCTTGCCAGACAACTCTGCCTTTCCCCAAATGTGCCTGCACACCAAAAGTCCAGCCCAGGGCTGTAAAATAGATGGTTTCCGGAACCAGGAGACAAGTTTCCAGGGGGCAAGTCGAGGGTTTGCGCGACCCTTGGGACTAGGAGTCTCTGCCGCGCCCCGCTTAAATCCGGCCGGTCCCTGCTCCAGCCCCCGCCCACACGCGTGCGACCAGGGCGGCTCCTAACCTGTTTCCGTGTGAAAGGCTGCGCTCCCGCCAGTCCTGAGTCTGTGTCCCACCTTTGCTCCTATTAGTGGAGTTTACATTCAGCCAGCGTTCTGGCGATTCTGGGTGCTTGTCTGTTCTGCTGTTATGTTGTAGTTCTTAAATCGTTGCGCGGGGCAGAACAATAGGTGTTTGCTTATGCCGCCATCTTGGTGTTCCTCTCTGATTTTGTTATTTAGTTTTTCTTCTTACCATGAGGGTTAAGAACAGTAGGTTTTAGAGAAGACCACTTGGGTTAGAATTTCTGCATTTCCACTTACTAGCTGAGGCAAGTCTCCTCTCACAGTACCGCTGTGTTTTCTCATCTGTACAGTAGGGATCCAATAAACCTGACTTTGAAGGTTGTATGATGGTTAAATCTATCAAGGGGTTCAGCACATAGCATGCCTTAATTGCATGTTGGCCTTTATGTTGATCAAGGGATCTCTATCAAGTGTGCATATTTTGAGCTGGAAAAGTTGAGTTAGCATCTGTGACTGGAGTGAGCTCTGGGAGAGGATAACCATGACTCTGCCTTTCTACAGTCTCAATGGTAGCCAATCTCATCTTGGTTCCTCTGAATTCTAGCTTCTACAGAACACGCACCTGGAGCTTCTGGCCCATTCTTGATCATGGGCAAATCCTGGAATCCTTTACTTATTCAGTCCTTCAGCCATTTTTGCATTCATTCATTCACCACATTCCATTTGTTAAATATTTTTACCATTACCCTGTATTTAACCACTCAACAAATCTATGATAGAGATAATTCTCCTTATCATTCCCATTTTTCAAAAAAGGAATCAGGGACATAGAGAGGTTAAGTAACTTGCTCAAGGTCACACAGCTAGGAAGTAGCAAGGGATACAGACTGGGTGGTGTGAGTTCAGTTCTGCTCTTAATCTCCAACCTGCAGCATCCCAGGGTTCGGTGAGTTGCCTGGAGGTCTGACCTTTACTTGAGGGAGGGAGGCTTTCAGAGATTGAGATGCTTTTCCAATTTCTTCCCATCCTAGTTCACCCGGATCTCCCTGGAATGTCCAGGTTGAGAATATACTTTATCCAAGTTATTACTGGAGTCCCTTGTACATACTTCTCAAGAAATTGAAGTCATTGGAGTATGTCTCCTCTCTGTAGAGACTAGAATTTCTGGCTATTAATTCCACATTGATAGCATGTCAATTCCACATTGGCTGCATGAGGCTCACCACCTAGGGGCAGCCAAGACCACATGCCACAGCCCAAGCACCTGCAGACCACCAAGGACACTCACCTGGTCATCAGTAGGGTCACTGCCACTCTTTAGTCACTACCATCCTATAAAAAAGGCCAGATGCTTCCTCAATGCCAGGGGCCTGTCTCAATGTGGCTTGCCCTCATAGACTTGGGTATCTTTGCCCACATGTGTTGAAAATGCCACCTGTGTGAGCCCTGGAATCTTGCTGACCTCCATGGCAAGTGACATTTGTTGAGCGTTATGCATGCCCACACTGTGCTGGTCACTGGGACCCAGAGTGCTAAGTCTAGGCTTCTCAAGAAAGCCACACAAGGTGGAGGGCACAGGTGGAAGGCAGTGGTCATTATCCATGCCCTGTAGCCAGGCATGCAACCTTACCTTCTCTCCCCTGCACTCTACAGTTTCTTGATAGTGGCTTCACAAGCTCAACAGTGGTCTGAACTGAGCACTAAAGGAGAGGGCTGGCATTTTCACTCGCTCCTTGGCAGAATGGTTTGGAGACCAGAGCCCTGGAATCACCTAAAGAGCTTTAAAAAACACTCATACCCAGGCCCTGTCCCGGAATTTCCAATTTACTTGTCCAGGTCCTAGTTATCAGCATTAAAAAATGCTTCCTGGGTGAGTCTCATTGGAGAAGCTCGAGGCATGGACCTCAGCCCTCACTCCAGGATCCAGGGTTAGATTTAAACAGTTGTGTAAGTCATGTCCCACTAGCCAAAGATAGCCCACACTCATCATTATTACTGCTAACATTCATGATGGAGTTCCTTATTTAATCAAAATGCTTTGAGTTGGGAAATGAGGAGGTAAATTAGAAGCTTACAGACTACCTGGGAATGTGAAATGATCCGAGGTCCAGGACCAGCCTATCTCATTCATCTTCTGTATCCTCACTACCTGCCCTGTCATGGGAGCACAGTAAACAAAGTCCAGTACTATTTACTAGAGGCCCAGTACATGAAATTTGTGCAGTCAGGGTGTGTGTGTGTGTGTGTGTGTGTGTGTGTGTGTGTGTATGGGGGGGGGGTCCTCAGCCCGGCCTGTGCCTTCTCAGGTTGGGGTTCTTGGGGGTTGTCCCACTGCTGCCCTAGGCCCACCTCTGCTACACTCACCAGCTGTGAGCTTGGCTTTTGGCTGAGTGGTGCTCCCCTGTGGGATTGCACTCAGCACCAGGGGGCAGCTCCTGTGTTGAGTGTCTGCCCCCTGGTGGTCAGTGTGTGTCATAGAGACCAGTCTTTCTGCTGTTTGGTCAATTTGCATATTAGCCTTTTATTGTATAGGATGTTGTTATTAGTAATAATGATCATGACTGCAGTGTCAAAGATTATGTCCTTGGTGTCAATCAAAAATGCTGTAAGAGCACAGACCTGCAGGAATCTGGAGTCAGAAAGCTCCCTGAGGAAGGGGGTTCCAACAAGCCTAGGAGGTGGGGGGTCGGAGGGACAGGACATTCAGGGCATGAAAGAGAGGAGAGCATGTTCCAGACACTCCTCCCTGGAGATCATGAATTTGGAGGTGGGAACGTGCATGGGGGTGGTCAGCAAACCTGGCTACCCCAGTGTGCCTGGATCAAGGCCCGTGTTGAGGTTGGGAGTCCAGGTAAGAGAGAGATGAAAGACGGAATGAAACCATGGCTGGTTTCCTCCACTCCCCATTGTATTTGAGATTTGAGCTCACAAATCATTAATTAGTGAGCTAGACTTATCTATATTTTATCATTTCCTTATATATGATTTTTTTCTTTTGGTAAGGGAAGGAACTAATTCTCCCTTTGGAATTCTGAAAAGCAAGCTGTCAAGTAGCTTCTGGAGGTTGAGCTGAAATGGTTTGCATGCTGTTGTTTATGGGATATTAAGTCTAGTGGGTTCTCCGCAGGTGGCCAGCCCTTGGTAATGTTAAAAGAGAAAATTCTCTTTCAAAATTTATACTCCAAAGCTGCACATTGTAGAAAATTCAATGCAGAAAGCAAAAAGAAAGCAAAAACCTTCTTAAATTCTTCTATCAAAATTGATTGATCTTTTTCTCTTTTCCCCTTTCTCCCTGCATCTACCCACACAAACACATAAACACACAATGGAGTTTTATAATAAATTTATGTGATGCATACACATATAATACTTATGTAATATTTACACTGGGACAGTATACCTACTGTTTTGCAGCTTTTTAATTTAACTTAATATGTTATGCTAATCTTTCCATATTAGTCAGTAAATTCTATATTATTATTTTTAAGGGCCGCATAGTGTATCTTTTTATGGCCTTATCATTATTTATGTAACCAATTTCATGTTCACAGGCATCTAGGCCACTTCTAATTTTTCTCTAATTACATTTTATTTTTAATCTGTAATTAACAGTCGAAGTGTGGAGTATTACATTTTTGGCATTTATATATTCCGAAAGAATTTATTGAGTGGGATATACTGTGCTGGGCATTGCAGCAGTGATCTTTTCATGAACAAAAAAAGACAAAAATTTCTGCTCTTGTGAGGTATAGATGGTGAACAAGATAAATAAAAGAGAAAGTGCTAAGTAGAAAGAAAGTGTGGAAAGAGATTAAGAGTGGAAGTTGAGATTTTTGAAAAGAATGGTCAGGAAAGGTCTCAGTGAGAGAGGGGACTTTTGGAGAGACATGAGCCAGCCATGGGAATATCAGGGGAAGAGCATTCTAGGCAGAGGATCAGCAAATGCAAATGCCCTGAGGCATCAAGGTGCAGGCTTGTTTAAGAAAATTCCTAGAGATCATGAATTTGGAGTAGAGTGAGTGAAGGAAAGTTTAGCAAGAGATGATGTAAGAGAGATAGGGAGGAGGCAGATCATTTGAGGTCTTGATTCCTGAAAGGAAAGAAGATCAGAGGAGTGACATTACAGGAATAAAACTATTAAACTATATGGGACAGAGCCTGAAAGCGGGGCAAAAGCAGAGGCAGAGAACATTTGGAGCTATTTAAATATTCCAGGATGCAGAGGTGAGAGGCTTGGATTAGGGTGGTGGCAGGGGACATGGTGAGAAGGGGTAGGACTTGCTGACCCAACAGGATTTGCTGACAGGTCAGATGTGGAGTCTGGAGCAAGAGAGGAGTGAAGGAGGTGTTTCTGGGGTTTTGTCGGGAGCAACTCAAGAATGAAGCTGCCATTGGCTGAAGATGACTGGGCTGAACGCCTTGTCTGTAAGGCACGGTGGGAGGGAGTCAGAGGCTGAATTTTAGACTTACTGCCATGTGAGGTGCAGTATGCCTTTGAGCAGGTTTTTCTTACAGCTGTGTCTCATTTAAGACACCGGTGGGCTCCCAACTTCACGAAAGAGATGGGATTTTCTCATCCTAGGTTTAAATCCGGGTGTAACATCCCTTTAAAGAATCATCTGCCACTTTGTTTGCTTGTGGATTTATAAGCATATATCTTGTGTTAGCCATAAATCTGTTTATCATAGATTACATTTTTGGTCATTATCTCTGCAGACTCTTTATAACTGTTCATTTGCATAAAAACGGGGCCTTTTGTTTCTGAGCAATGATTAGCTCTTGGCTGTGTCTCAGTTTGAAGTCCTAATCCCCTCTTTGTGATAACACAGTGGGTGCTCTTGGAAATGACTGGGGTGTCATAATTGGTTTAGGACTCCAGGTGGAGAATAAGTGGGAGGGGCAGAATGATCCTTTTCTCCCAAGCAAAGAACTCCTGCCTCCCATGCTCTCGGTGATAAGAGGGGGAGCCACGAAAATGCATGTTCTATGAATAGAACTGCTAAGAAGCCTGCTTTCCTGAAGGTTTCATTAGGTACCAGAAAGCCCTTTACTCTTAGCAATTAATGACCCTGATTTGACTGCTCTATGATGAAGGTTCAGAAAAGAAACCTAAACGTGAATCCTCGGGAAACCAAAGCAAGTAAAACGCCCAAGAGAACTCTAAATGAGTTTCTGTAAATCTCAAGTCATTTCTCCCCACATCAGCATCTTAAGTCAGAAAACTTTCCCTGTGTTTCGGTGTTAACTCTTCATCTTATGGATGTTTGACCTGGTGGTTGACACAATGCTAAGCCTATAGAGCTGACAGACAGCAACCAAAAGAGGTAAAACAAGCCTGAACTTCTTAGGAAGATCATAGGGCATCTTTTTCCATATGCTGAATCCATGTCTTCAGACTTAAAAACACTAGAATCTCCCTTCCCTGGTTTTCCCAGGTGAATTTTGTTGAAGCCAAGCAGCTCTTCTGCCTGGTATGGTTTGGACACAAATGATTTTGGTTAGTCATGGAAGACTGCCCCAGGAAAACTGTCTGTCTCTCTAGGTGTTCAGCTATTGATGGATAGAAACGTGAAGGCCTTGTGAGCTTTGTCCTGGGGATGACTAAGGGTGTCTCCACCTTACTAGGGCATAACACCTTTGGTAGTCCAATACAAACTAGAGACCCCTCTGGAAACGCTCCCATACACCCAGCATTACTAATGCCATTAGAAGTTTACAGAATTCCTAAAGTCCATTCATGCATGCTCCTATTTTTGTAATATGCAATCATTTTTTATTGAACAAACTATTTGTTGAGCGCCTATCCTTCATCCAGCACTGTTGTAAGTACTGGGAATACAGTGCCCAGCAAAGGAACCACCTGTTCATATTTAAATGTTAAGAATGGTTAAAAGTCTCCTGAGTAGAAACTTAGATAATCCCCCTGTCCTTTTGATCTTACTTTCTCATTTTTCTAAATTAAATAAGCATTGCTTGTATTAGAGAAGCATAATAAAAGAGGTAAAATTCATGCTTCAATTCTAGAAAATAATGCACAATGACAGATGTTCCTTTATAAGCAGTACTGATTTTAAATGCATCTGAATTTTTTATTAGTCATGATAATGTAGAGGTATCCTGATAAATAAAGATCTAGCTATGTGCTAGGCACAATAGCTAGTCAGTCTGCAGCTTTTGCTGGTAGTGTCTATGGGTAGATGCCTTACAGTTACTTAAGACCTTCTGGAAGTTGCAAGTCCCTAGAGTTGGAATGGTTCCTCCAGACCGGAGCTTGGCAAACTCACCTGCAGACCAAATCCTGCTTTTGTAAACCAAACTCTATTGGAAACATGTCCATTCATTTACATATTGTCTATGGCCGCTTTCACATTATATACAAAGGCAGTGTTGAAGAGTTAGTTACTACAGAGACCATTTGTTTGGTCCACAAAACTTAAGCATGTATTCCATGTGAGAGCTGTCTGTGTCTGGCCCTGGCAGGTGTGGCTCAGTTGGTTGGAGCATTGTCCTGAAAGGTTTCAATTTCCAGTCAGGGCACATAACTGGGTTGTGGGTTTGATCTCCAGTTGGGGTGTTTGTGGCAGGCAACTGATTGATGTTTCTCTCTCACATCAATCTCTCTCTCTCTCTCTCTCTCTCTCTCTCTCTCTCTCTCTCTCAAATCAATAAAAACATATCCCCAGGTGAGTATTAAAAATAAAAATTCTGTGTCTGTGCTGTCAGGACAGTTACCACCAGCTACATGGATGGATGGACCCCTTGAAAGGTGGCTAATGTGACAGAGGAACTGACATTTCAATTTAATGTAATATTAACAAATTTACATTTGAATTTAAATAGCCACATGTGTCTAGTGACTTCAGAATTGAGCAGTGTGACTCAAGACCAGTGCTTCTCAACCTGTGGTCGCGACCCCTTTGGGGGTCGAACGACCCTTTCACAGGGGTCGCCTAAGACATAACAGTAGCAAAATTACAGTTATGAAGTAGCAATGAAAATAATTTTATGGTTGGGGGTCACCACAGCATGAGGAACTGTATTAAAGGTCGAGGCATTAGGAAGGTTGAGAACCACTGCTCTAGACCAAACCATGAACTTCTTTGTCCTTCCAGGTCCTGCTCTCTGTGCCATTGTTGATCAGTTTTCTCTGGGTCCTCTCCAGACTCTTGGCTGAACGTTTTTCTTTTCTTTTGTAATGTTCTAACTAGTTCTACATTGGGTAGACTATGGTCTCTTTTTATGAGTTGCGGAGTTCATGAAGTTGTCCATCCAGAAATATCCCATAATGGCAAAGAAAGATTTGTCAGTAGAAAATGTTGAGCAAATAGTGTGGAAACAGCTCAAACTCCCTCCCCCATCTTTAAAACAAACAAACAAAAAAATTAGCAAGCTGAAACCGGTTTGGCTCAGTGGAGAGAGTGTCGGCCTGTGGACTGAAAGGTCCCAGGTTCGATTCTGGTCGGGGACATGTACCTTGGTTGCGGGCACATCTCCAGTAAGCGGGTGTGCAGGAGGCAGCTGATAGATGTTTCTGTCTCATTGATGTTTCTAACTTTCTATCCCTCTCCTTTCCTCTCTGTAAAAAATCAATAAAATATACTAAAAAATAAAAATAAATTAATAAACTTCATTTTTTAGAGAAGTTTTAGGTTCATAGTAAAACTGAGCAGAAAGTACATACAGGGAACTCCCACATGCACCCTGTCCCTCTCCCTACCCTACATTCCAAAGTGATACATTTGTTACCAGCAGTGGATCCCTATTGACATATCATCGCCACCCAGAGTCCATGGTTGACATCAGGGTTCACTCTTGGGCAACATATTCGGGTAAAGTCATTTGTTCTTGGTGGTTTTTGTTCAAAGAAATTGAAAAATGAGTTGTACTGATCTGCTAGCACATTGACCATTCTACATAACATTTTATAATAGCCACTGCAGGTGTGTTGGGGGAAGGAAATCAACCCAGAAACACTGACCAATCATCCCTCTACACAACTTACACTGTTTGTTCTTTCCCACTAATTAAACAAGGATCATGTGACCTGCTCTTATCAGGGAGCTGATAAAGGGAGAGAAAATAAAATAGGATATGTGATCCCAGATCACAAAGAACTAAAAACAATCTGTTATGGATATCAAATTCACATAAAGAGGACAACTCTTTAGAAAGTATTCTAATAACAGGTTATACAGAATAAGGGTAGTCAAAGGAGCTCATCAAGGCCCCTGACCTATAGATGAATTAGGGCTAGAAAAGGAGAGGTGGGTGGAGCTCCCCAGGAAGGCCCTGGTGGGCGTGAGGATCTTGGACTTTATCCTGAGGTTGCTAGGAGCCCATTGAAGGGCTTTTAATTGGAGAGTGGCCATGATTCAATTTCTCATTTAGAAAGGTCATGGCTCCTGGCTGGAGAGTGATATTTGGAATATGGGTGATACTATCTCAGAAGGAAGTAAAGATGGAAGTGAATTGTAAAAGAAAAGAAAAAAAAAAGAAAAGGAAAGAAAAGAAACAGTGGCCATTGGAGGAGTTTAGGAAGAAGAATACTATTATATGACTTATGTTTTAATGAATCACTCTGTCTGCTGAGTTAAATACATTTTGGAGGTGGGAAGAGGATGGTAGCAGAGGGACCAGCTATTGCAATAATATAGGCAAGAGATAGTAAGCTTTGACCAGGACAGTAACAGTGGAGGTTGTAAAAGGAAGTGAAATACTGTCTTGGTTTTGAAGGTTGAGACAACAGGATTCCTGATAGATTAGATGTAATGTGTGAGAGAAAGAACAGTGAAAAATGGCTTCAAGACATTTTGGCCTAAGCAACTAAGGTTGAATTGCCATCAGCTGAGAGGCAGAAGACAAAAGAAGGAGTTAGATTTATGGGGAAAGTGTTGTGTTAATATATCCAAATGGAAGTAACAAGTAGGCAATTGGGTTTCAAGTTTTGTGAGGTAGGGACTGGTGAGATAAATCTGAGAGTCTCTGGCATATAGATGATATTTAAAGCCATTGAATAGATGATATCACCAAGAGAGTAAAAATAAATAGAAAAGAGTTGGGCTGACTTCTGGGGCACCCCCATGTTAAGAGGTCAAATTGATAAGGAAGAGGCAGCAAAGCAGATGGAAATGCTGTGGCCAGTGAGTTATTTCGAACCTGTGTCTGGTGCTTGGAAATCCTGTGAATTATTCAAAGGCAGGAAATGAGGAATGTGACAAATGCTGTTGACAGGTCAAGTAGAAAGAGAAATGATGAGTTTCCATTGGATTTAGCAAGATAGAGTGCAATGGTGAGCTTGATAAGAACAGTTTGGGGGAATTGGAGGGAGCAAAAATTGAATTGACTTATCTCAGGAGAGAATGGGAGATGAGAAATTAGATGCAATGACTATTGATATCTCTGGAAGAGTTTTGCTGCAAAGGTAAGGAGAGACATGCAGACGGTGAACTGGACATGGAAGCAAGGTCAAGGAAGTCACTGGTAACTTTGTTGAAAACAGTTTCAGAGGCTGATGCTGTCAGGGAAGAGGATATTGAGTGTTTATTTTCTCACCTTTGGAAAAGAGTGAGTGGTTTGGGCCAGTTGGTGCATGGCCTCCGTGGCCAGTGGCAGACCTTGGTATGTTCTTGGTGGTCACATTGTCTGTAACTCTCTGTGTGCCTGCCCATTTTACTGGTGTTGTTTAGGCACTTCTTATTGCTCCCTTTGGAGCATTCCTTCAGGAGGCTGTGTCTTCTGATTGGGCTTGACCTGTGATCTCAGGGTACATATCTGCCCCCTCGGCAAGAGGATGACCTCCTGACTGTGATTCTCCATTTGCACAGTTCAGCTGTCAATCTGCTGTTCTAACTCAGTCTGCTTCTGATAATCTTGTATTACTGTCTAAGATCCAAGACTCTCTCCCAGTATTTTATACACAGTCTGGTTCATTAACATATAATTCAGGCCCGCCGAGACCGGTTTGGCTCAGTGGATAGAGCGTCGGACTCTGGACTGAAGGGTCCCAGGTTCGATTCTGGCAAGGGCATGTACCTTGGCTGTGGGCACATCCCCAGTAGGGGGCGTGCAAGAGGCGGATGATCGATGTCTCGCTCTCATCGATGTTTCTGACTTTCTATCCCTCTCCCTTCTGCTCTGTAAAAAATCAATAAAATATATTAAAAAATATATATATATAATTCAGGCCCAACTGGCATGGCTCAATGGTTGAGTGTTGACCTATGAACCAGAAGGTCACCACCATTCGATTTCCAGTCAGGGCACATGCCCAGATTGTGGGCTTGATTCCCAGTGGAGCAGGATGGAGAGGAGGGTAAGGATGGCATGTAGAAGGCAGCCAATCAGTTATTCTCTCTCATCACTGATATTTCTGTCTCTCGCCCTCTCCCTCTCCCTTCCTTTCTAAAATCGATGTAATCAATTAAAAATGTATATAGTATATACCAGTTAATAATGCGGATTTTGTAATCAAAGAAAACATGATAATTTCAAGAGAAACATCAAAAGTGCTTTATTCAAAATAATGTCCATCACTAGCTATACATTTCCCTCATCTTTCAGATAATTTGTGGATATCATCCCAATAGAACTTTTTTTTGTTTTGAGGCAAACCCTTCAGAGACCCAATTTTCCACTTCTTCGTATGTTTTGAAGTGCTGCTCAGAAAGTGCATGTGCCATTGATAGGAACAAGTGGTAATCTGAAGGAGCAAGGTCTGGTGAATACAGCGGGTGGTTTAATACTTCCCTGGCAAGATCTTTTAACATGTCTTTAACTGCTTTTTAAGTGTGTGATGGTGCGTCATCATGAAGCCAAATTACTTTGCCTTGTCTTTTGGCCCATTCTGGTCATTTTACGATCAAAATGTGGTTCAAATTGATTTTGTTGTCAGTAGCAATCAGCATTAATGGTTTCACCAGTTTTTAGAAGCTCAGAATACACTACACCTTCCTGATCCCACCCAACGCAGAGCGTTGTCTTCTTTCTGAAGTGATTTCGCCTTGCAGTCACTGTTGATGGTTGACCTGGATCAACCCAGGGTTTTGTGCATTAGGATTTCTCAAAATATATCCACTTTTCATTGCCAGTCACAATTAGATGCAAAAAAAGTCTTTCTTTCATGCTGTTGAGCAACATTTACTGATGACTTTTTGGTTTTCCATTTGTCTTTTGTTCAGTTGATGTGGCACCCATTTTCTTTCCTTTAAAATCTTTCCCGTTGCTTGTAAATGATCAGAAATTGTTTGCTGAGCAATGTTTAATCTTTCTGCAAGTTGTTTTTGGGTTTGACATACATCTTCATCCAATAATGCTTATAATTGATGTTCTTCAAACTTTTTTGGTGATCTGGACATTCTTTGTCTTTCACGTAGAAATCATCACTTTTAAAGCTTTTAAACCAGCGTTCACAAGTATCTTGAGATGGAGCATGTTCACCATAAGCTTCCCAAAGTATTCAGCAGCACTTTTCTTCAAAATAAAGTAATTAATTAAAACTTCCTGCACTATGAACAACTCTAACAAACTAGACAATCTAGAGTAAATGGACATAGTCTTAGAAAAATACAACCTTCCAAAACTCAATCAAGAAGATTCTAAAAATCTCAATAGGCTGATAACTGTGGAAGAAATTGAAGTAGTCATCAAAAACCTTCCAGAAAACAAAATCCTGGGGCCAGACAGCTTCACAGGGGAATTTTATCAACCATTCTTCCTCAAAAAATTTAATAGGAAGGAACACTTCCACACTCATTCTATGAAGCCAGTATCACTCTAACACCAAAACCAGATAAAGACAACACAATGTAAGAGAATTACAGGCCAGTATCCCTTATGAAATAGATGCCAAAATCCTTAACAAAATTATAGCAAATCAGTTCCAGAAGTACATCAGAAAGAACATATACCATGACCAAGTAGGATTTATCCCAGGAATGCAAGGATGGTACAGTATTCACAAATTAATAAATGTGATAGATCACATCAACAAATTGAAGGGAAAAAAATCACATAGTCATAACAATTAATGCAGAAAAAGCATTTGACAAAATCCAACACCCTTTCTTGATAAAAACTCTCAGCAAGGTGGGAATAGAAGGATCATATCCCAACATAATAAAAGCCATATATAACAAACCCACAGCCAACATCATACTCAATGGGAAAAAACTAAAACCACTCCCCCTGAGAACAGGAACAAGACAGGGATGCCTACTCTCATCACTCCTGTTTGACATAGTACTGGATATACTACCCATTGGGATCAGACAAGAAGAAGAAATAAAAGGCACTCAAATTGGAAAAGAAGAAGTAAAACTGTCCTTATTCACAGAGGACAGAATACTGTACATAGAAAACCCTAAAGACTTCATCAAAAAATTATTAGACTTAATAAATGAATTTGGCAATGTAGCAGGATACAATATTAACTCCAAGAAATCTGTGGCATTTCTATACCAATAGTGAACTTACAGAAAGAGAGATTAAAAAATCGATCCCATTTACCATTGCACCAAAAAAATTAAGATACCTAGGAATAAACTTAACTAAGGAGGTAAAAGACCTATATACGGAAAACTACAGGACACTGGAAAAAGAGATAGAGGAAGATATAAACAGATGGAAGAACATACCATGTTCATGGATTGGTAGAATCAACATCATTAAAATGTCCATACTACCCAAAGCATCTATAGATTCAATGCACTCCCCATTAAAATACCAACAGCATATTTCACAGACTTGGAATGAACTTTCCAAAAATTCATCTGGAATAAAAAAAGACTCCAAATAGTTGCAGCAATCCTGAGAACGAAGAACAAAATAGGTGGGATTTCAATACCAGTTATCAAGCTGCATTATAAAGCCACTGCTCTCAAAACAGCCTGGTACTGGCACAAGAACAGACATACTGTATAGACCAATGGAATAGAATAGAGAACCCAGAAATCAACCCAAACCACTATGCTCAATTGATATTTGACAAAGGAGGCATGAACATACAATGGAGTCAAGATAGTCTCTTCAATAAATGGTGCTGGGAAAATTGGACAGATACATACAAAAAAAAATGAAACTAGACCACTAACTTACACCATACAAAAAATAAATTCAAAATGGACAAAGGACTTAAACATAAGATGGGAAACCATAAAAATACTAGAGGAATCTACAGGCAGCAAAATCTCAGACATATGCCGAAGCAATTTCTTCATGGATACTGCTCCTAGGGGAATGGAAACTAAAGAGAAAATAAACAAATGGGACTACATCAAAATAAAAAGCTTCTGTACAGCAAAAGAAACCATCAACAAAACAAGAAAGCCCACTGCATGGGAGAACATATTTGCCATTGTTATCTCTGATAAGGGTTTAATCTCCAACATTTACAACTTAACAAAAGGAAGATAAACAACACAATAAAAAAAAAAGGGCAATGAACCTAAATAGATACTTTTCAAAAGAGGACAGAAGGAAGGTCAAGGAGCATATGAAAATATGCTCAAAGTTACTAATCATCCAAGAGATGCAAATCAAAACAACAATGTGGTACCATCTTACACCTGTCAGAATGGCTATCATCACCAAATCAACAAATGACAAGTGCTGGTGAGGATGTGAAGAAAAATAAACCCTCATGCATTGTTGGTGGAAATGAAGACTGGTGCAGCCACTGTAGAGAACAGTATAGAGTTTCCTCAAAAAACTAAAAGTGGAACTCCCATTTGACCCAGTGATCCCACTTCTAGGAATATATCCCAAGAAACTAGAAACACCAATCAGAAAGGATATATGCACCCCTGTGTTCATAGCAGCACAAACTCACCACAGCTAAGATTTGGAAACAGCCTAAGTGCCCATCAGCAGATGAGTGGATTAAAAAACTGTGGTACATCTACACAATGGAATACTATGCTGCAGTAAAAATGGAGTTCTTACCATTTGCAACAGCATGGATGGAACTGGAGAGCATTATGCTAAATGAAATCAGCCAGTCAGAGAAAGATAAATATCACATGATCTCAGTCATATATGGAATATAATAAACAACATAAACTGATGAACAAAAACAGATCCAGAGGTAGAGAAGCATAGACCAGACCATCAAACCTCAGAGGGAAGGTAGGGGGAGGGTGGGGGGAAGGGGGAGAGATCAACCAAAGGACTTTTTTGCATGCATATAAGCTTAACCAGTGGACACAGAAAACAGGGGTGTGAGGGCATGAGTGAGGAGGTTGGGGGTGTAATGGGGGATAAGGACACATATGTAATTTCTTAATCAATAAGGAAATTAAAAAAATAAAACTTCCCGCAAAGCTCTTTTTTGGCACGAAATTTGACATTTTTAAGTGTAAAAATGTCTATGATGTTAACACCTTCAGAAAATTTGACATATGAAGTTTTGAAGCTTGTTATCAATACAACAAAATAGCATACATATTAAATTGCATATATAGCAACATATGTGTAACTCCATCTATTGAAAAATTCTGCATTATTAACCAGTACTCTTATACTACATATATACTAGAGGCCCGATGCATGAAATCTGTGCAAGAGTAGGCCTTCCTTCCCCTAGCTGCCAGCACCAGCTTCCCTCTGGCACTTGGCAGCTGGGACCTGGGCTTCCCTTGCAGCCCTAGCTTTGCTTGGAAGGTAGTCCAGAAGGACATCTGGTCTAATTTTCTTTTATTATTATAGAAGATATATATATCAGGTTCCTTTTATCTAGATTCACATCCCAAATGTTTTAAAACTCCCATTCTTTCAAGTGCCCAAATACTATATTACATTATCAAAAATTACACTATACCCATAAACAAAAAGAAATAAAGTTCCCTGCAGGCCCACCACTCTCATCCAGCTGGTGTTACCATCATGTGGTTCACACATGCACTGATACATGCACATATCAACATACACATTCTGTTAAGATGTTCTGTTCACTCAGGCCAGCGATCAGTGTGACTACCATGACTTTTGGTAATTGTTGTATTTCTTCTCTTCCATCTCTGCACATGAGCTCCTTCCCTCCTTCCCCCTCCGGCTTTTCGCAGTCTTCAATTTAAAGACTCACATGCCTGTCATGTGAACGTCCATGAAGGTATTCAAGCATTTTTTCTAGACATTCTTTTTAAATTACAGAAAGCAGCATACGTGTATGTGTGTGCCCAGAGAAACAGAGGTGTGAAATGCATATTAATTTGTCTCCTGCCTACAATTCCATTATTCCCCATAGAAAGGTAGCCATTGCCCATCTCACCTGGTATATGCAAAATGTGTTGGGATTCTCTAATGCTTCCCCACCTTGTAGTGAGTTGTGAATTAAATTCCATTCTAATCAGCCCTAGTGCTTCATTCATCATTTTAGGAACTGATATATATTGTTGCTCTGTTGCTCATTCCTTCTCCCACCTTCCCGCCCACCTCGTTTAAGTAGGTTGCAGGGGTCCTCTTAGGAAGCACCAAAGAGCACTCAGCTAAAGAATTGTCCCCATCCATTTTGAATCAAGATTTTAACAACATTACCACATTTCTTACCACCATGTCCTTTCTATCTTGCTCCTCCACTGTTCCTAGAGAGTCAGCAGTCCTACAGTATGGCCCAGAATTGACACTTACTTTCTCTTCATGTTCCAAAGGCTTCTCAGGTGGATGCTCAGCTCTATAATTCTGCGGTGCAGAAAATGCTCTTGGACGTGAACATTCATACAGCCCAGTTGCATATGAGTTGGTGGCCTTAGCCAGTTTGAGACCACTTATGATTGTGTAGATATGAAAGTTTCGTTTTCTACCCTCTGAGCCTCCCCAGCACCAGTGCCTCATCACAGCCAGGCAGAGCTCCTCTGAGTTCATCATTCTCATCATGCTCAGCAACTCCTTATTTGGATTTTCCGCCTATGAAACCAAATGCACCCACATAATCATTAGCAAGTTGTTAGGAGCTGAATATTTACCAGACACCCACAAATTTTAGGTGCTGTGCAAAATATGTTTGCCAGGGGATTGCTTTTGTCTGCGATGCCAAAGGAAGTTAATTAGCATTTGAGAGATATGCCCACATTGCAGATGGAGCTCCTGACCACATTGGGGCATAGTTGGACAGAGCTGGGTCTGTCCACTGTGTTGGGTAGAGGGTGGACTCCTCCCAGGGCCCCATGCTAGCTATCTTTATCATTGTAGTTGTTGCTGCGGTCAGTTTTGGATCATAGACTGGCAGCTGTGTGCCCTCTGGGACTTGAGGAACATGAATACCTGGAGGCCAAATCCTAAAGAAGATTCACAGCCAGCTCCTTGGAAATGGGAGAAAGATTTTTCTATTTAACTGTGTGAAGAGCTATTGAAAGGAGTAGAGAAGAAAGCAACAGGAAGAAAGGGGAATTTTGAAATTCCCACTAGGTAAAATCCCTAGTAGTTATGTCTGTGGCTACCTTTATCCCCAGCTACCCCCCATGGAGGTCACCATCCCATGAACCCTTCTCTGCAAATCAATGGTGAAGAGCCCTGGGAAATGCATTTAGTTGGCATTCTGAGCCACATGTATGCCGTGTCCTATAGAAGGAGAGCACTTGATCCCGGTAATTAAAAGTGTCAGCTCCTTATCCAGGAGAGGGTTCTATTAAATTATGTACAGTAAATATTTTTGCAAGTTGGAACTCTGAAGAAGACTTATTGATCTGTGGCAAACTGCCAGGCAGCTGGTAAAGATTTGGAAAATGGTTCTCAATCCAGGACAGTTCCTAGGAGGGGTGGGAACACAGAGCCAGGAGACTCTTTTGTTTCAGCTTTTTCTCTGCCTCCAGTGAGGAGCTGAGGAGTGAGCGGCAATTTCTCCCAGGGCTGCTGAATCAATAGCAGACAATGACATGAACTGCTTGGTTAGTGCAGCCTCCGCAATTCTGATAGGAGTCATATCAGCACCACTGCACAGGAGGGGCAGCCAGGAGAAGGGAGAGGAAATCGATGTCAGGAGATGCAGAGTCTGATCCAGCTGCTGCGGCAGGTGGCGCTGTTGGGAGGTAAAGGAGGAGACAATGCTGAGAGGGCACAGAGTTCTTTCTCCACTAACCCTCACCTGCCAGGGTCCATATCTGTCCTCCCTCCTCCCTCCGTGTCTGGCTCTGCCCCGAGAAGGCTGAAAGTGGCCACTTGAGAACAGAGATCGGAGGTGGGGACAGGTGTGACAAGGAGATCTTTACTAATGGTTTTGGTTTTGCACAACTGCACAGGCACCGTAAGGCAGGCCAAGGGTGACAGCTGAGAGGACTGCCCAAATGCCTGGCCTTCCTAGAATTCCTGCTAGCTAAAGTGTCCTCCATGTGGTCTTGCTCTTTTTTTGTTGTTGTTATACTGATGTGGGTATATTTTTTTCCATTTATTTTTAGAGAGAGTAGAAGGGAAGAGGAGAGACAAAGAGAGAGAAACATCAATGTGAGAGAGACACATCAGTTGGTTGCCTCCTGAATGCACCCCCACCAGGGCCGGGGATTGAGCCTGCAACTGAGATACATTCCTTTGACTGGAATCGAACCCAATACCCTTCAGTCCACAGGCCAATACTCTATAGTCACAGAATAAAACTGGCTAGGTCTGTGTTCACTCTGCCTTGTTCATGGCAGCACTAGAGACCCAGTGCACAGATTTGTGCACCGATTAGGGGTCCCTCAGCCTGGATTGTGCTCTCTCGCAATCTGGGACCCCTTGGGGGATGTAGCAGTGCTCAAAGCAGCAGGCGGCCAGGGAGGAGCCCGAGTTGGGCTTGGCACTTGACCTTAGGTGCTCCTAATCACTTGCCATTTGCTCCTAACTGCTTGCAACTCACTCCTAACAGCCTGGCCTTGCCGCTCACTACTAACTGCTTGGCACTTGCTCCTTAGTGCTGCTCCAGAGATGGGAGAGGCTTCTAACACCACTGCTGGGCTTGCCAGTCATAAGCCCAGCTTCTGGTTGAGCACACTGACCACCAGGGGGGCAGTGACTGCCCCCTGGTGGGTGGTCAGTGCGCATCAAAGAGACTGCCCCCTGGTGGGTGGTCAGTGTGCGTCAGAAGGATCGGTTGTTCTGCCATTCTATTTGCATATTAGCTTTTTATTATATAGGATTCCTAGTTCTTGGAACATTTACTGGCACATAGTAGGTGCTCAATAAATATTTGATTGAATGAATGAATGAATGAATGAATGGCTTCTTCCTTCTTTGTCTTGATTTAGTTATCCTGTGAAGATTCCCAGAGCTAGAGCAGAGGGTGGGTGGGAAAAGGGCTATGCTTGGAGCTTTCAGAAAATCCTGCTGATCTCATATGCTGAGGAATGCACCTGAAGTCCAGGTGTCTCCTGTCATTTGGAAACTCCTGCCAGCTGGGCTGTAGGACAGAAGGAGCAACTGGAAACAAAGGGACAGGTGGTCAAGATGAAAAGTCAGAAGCAGGTTCACAGGTAAAATGATGCTTCTGATCCTTCTCTCTCTAGTCCCAGCCTCTGGACCCCTGTGCCTGGGAGTTCCTACCCTCCCCCACCTTCCCTCTCATCTACATTCTTCTCACCAGTGATCATAGCATATTTGTGGAGCCTGGCACGTCTAAGGCAGATTCGTGGGCTGCCATAACTCTCTTTTTTCCTGCTGCCTGGCATTCTGCAAATTTGTGGTTCATTTGCACCTTCAGTGGTTATGGAAGAACAGGAGAAAGGAACCCACAGATAGATGTTTTGCTGCTCATTTGTAACTTCTGTCAAGTGAGAGAAGCTCATGAACACAGTTGTACTACAGTGTATGGCGTGGGATTGCTATTTTTCCCCCTCTAAACTTCTCTTTGTCTCATCTCTCTCCCATTAGCACAGCATGAAGGGAACTGGTCTGCATTACAGATGTGTCCAAAGCAGAGACAAACGGCAGTTCTGTCAGGCCGGTTTTGTATTTCAGAGGAGCCGTCTGAGTCATCTGTTAGAGAAAAGACTGAGAAGGTGGTGCGTGTCTGCATGTGTGAACCTAGATGCTTCTGAGGCCTGTTCTTTCTTCTTAAATCTGGGGGAACTTGCTAGCTTTCCTCCCAGTATCTCAGGGAAAAGTGAGCCCCCACTCTGTGCTTGAGGTTTTATTCTCTGCAGGGAGCCATTGCTCTGCTGTTTAGAGAAGGCTTTGTGCTTTGCAGCTTTAGATCATTTCACAAGATGAAACACCATCTCACCACTGACAATTGTAATTTAAAATGTTTGATGGTCTTCTCAACTGGAAAAGAGTAGTAATCATCACTTGCTACAGATGGACTTGGAGAGTTGCTGTAATCTAGCCAACTGGAAGCATATAGTCCTCCCTGGGGCCTATGCTACTACATTTACCTCATCCTCACTGTCTTTTCAGCCACCTCAGCGGCTGTCTGTACCCTGGAACAACCATCACCACAGTATCTCTGGCATCATCACCACCACTACCATCATCATTACCACCATCACCATTACTATCACCACCACTACCACTCCCATTATCACCACCAGCACTACCACCATCACCATCATTATCACTATAACTATCACCACCGTCACCACCACCACCACCACCACCACCCACTATCACTCACTTACAACCTACATTCTACTCCTAGGTCCCCAGTCTCCTGGCTGTCTTCTTTAGTTTCCTCATCTATTAAAAACTGGGAATCTGAATCCCATCCTGCTTGGTTCACTGAAGGATGAGGTATTGGGAACTGCTGAGTTTCAGAGAGACTGGCCAGGAGAATGTGTTGAATGACAGAAACCTGGGCCCACCACTATTCGCTATGTGGTCATGAGCACTGTTGCTCAGTGGACTACATATTCTAAAATTCTTACTACCATTGCTTCTACCACCACCATCACCATCACTTCCACCTTCACAATCACTAAAATCAGCAACAAGGAACTCTTTTTTATTGGACTTACTTGCCAAGCACTGCTGTACGTGCTTTGCCTTTATCTACTCACTTGATTCTCATAAAAACTTTAGGATGCATTTAAATATCAGCTGCTTCATTTTCAATATGACTACCCTGATGATACATGACAACTCTAAGTCTCAGAGCTGTTCAGTAATTTGCCCATGGTCATGGAGTTAGTAAGTGCCGATGGAACCTCGGTTCTGTCTATACTTTTGGCTACATCTTTCAGGTTATTTATGCGTGCACTTTTGTATCTGTGTATCTGTGGGTATATGTGTTTCTACATAGGTCAGTGTGGACTTTGTCATTTTGACAACGAGGAGGCAATGGTGGCTTTATTAAAGACTTTAAGTCCATTGCAAACACCAGATGTAGAAAATATTCAAGAGACCTGCAGCAGATACCACAAGCTGTTTTTGTGTGTTTAAAAGCAAAGTTGTTTTCAAATTCTGTCATAGAAATTAGAATAATAAAGGGAAAGGGAAGTAGTTTTGGTCAGGATGCAGTTAAAACTTCACTAATGACCTTATTTTGTTTAAAAGTGATTATAATCAGTAGATAAATGCTGTAAATGAGTCAATTATCTAATTGAGCTTTCTCTTAACCTTTCCTTTTATTCACTCCCAACTTTATTTTCTTCCCTGGAAACCAAAGAAACATAAAAGTAATCTTTGGGGCTCAGGTTGTAGGGCACTCTCATTCTGGCCAGAGACCGCTCATTAAGACCTTTAATAATGAAAACACTGGAACCCCACTGCGCCCTCTATTTGACATTGGGCAACAATTGAAGGAAGGCAGGCAGGGGTAATGTCTGTTTTCTTACATAGTTTAGAACAAAAGGAAGAGGGAGAAATCCCTTGTCAGTGATTGCAGATGCCAACACGCCCATTGTCCATGAGGTCTGGGTTACTTAGCTTGTGTGTGTGTTTGTGACATTTGAAACATGTGGAGTTCCAGGGAGGGCAGTGACTGAACTCTCACCCCAGCCAGGGACCAGCCTTGTTGCTGCAGTCTGTGGTGTGTGTAAAGGGTGACAGGGCCTGACCCAATGCATTCTACCTCTCAAAGCTGTCAAATCCAATCCTGGCATGTCCACATATGATGTCACAATATAGTCGTAACTCACTGTGCTTGCTTTATTGCACTTCATGTTGTATGTGTGTGTGTGTTTGTTTTTTTTTTACAAGTTCAAGGCCAGACCCTCCACCAACAAAAAGATTACAACTTGTTTGATTGAGCTGCTCGCTTTATTGCAGTGGTCTGAAAGGGAACCCACAGTATCTCTGAGGTGCGCCTGTGTATTTTAGAAATAGGTCCTTGGATTTTACACTTTAGCAAACAGGTTTTGGGGAGCACATTTGCTTTGGGTCCTCTTCTCACCCGTCACAAATAATTCTGTATTGGGGAGTTATCTCAATGATAAGAAGCTGTAGCTGTCTATTAAAATTTAAATAGTTATTTCAGAAAAAAATGTAGGGACTTCCATGGCAGGTGTCAGGTAAAGAAGATGGGGGGTGGGGTGGGGGAGGGGGTTAAGGTTTTAACATGTAGATGTGCATTGTAAAATCCTGGGTGTGCCCATTTCTTCCTACTCAGGAAGAGTAGCAACCCCCATGGGCCACCGTCCTTCTCTTGGGCTCTTCTCACGGGAGGCGGAGAGAAAACCTTCCAAGGGAAGGGCTCCAAAGCTTGGAATGACCATTTCAGCAGTGGCAGCCTCGCACAGCTGGGATGGAAAAGGCAGCCGTCTCTAGTTGAACTTAGTGGCCGTGTTGGAAGCCTAGGCAATGTGCTGCAGGACAGGTGCAGCAATGGGGCATCCAGAGCCGGCAGGGGGAGAGGCTGGGGTTAGTCATGGCTCAAGCAACCGGCTGCAGGAGGACAGAGTTCTGAAGTCAGGCCAAGTAGGAAGTCAGAAACCAAGATTGTACTCAGCAGCATATCTAGTGAAAAGGAGATTTTTTTTTTAAACGAGTTCATAAAGTTGGAGGTGCAAATATAAAACTGAATAGAAAAGCAGGGGCATTCCTGTGCTCCAAGAAAGAAAATTTGAACATTAAAGCAAATTCTCCTCAACTCACCACATCTTGGTGGAGGTCCTGGATGCTGCAGGTCTGGGGGGTGAGGGTGGAAAACAATGGGCTGCGTGGAAGGAATGTAGGCGGGAAGACAGAAGCAGGCGGAACTTGGTGCACTCAGACTGTCCCTGAGTGGTGGGCCTCAGGCTCGTAGAAACTGCCAACCTGGCTTGAGGTCCATGAGGTGGACATTCGATTGCACAGTAGGATTCAAGACAAGTTACAAAAGGTTGAGGAAGACCAGGATCAGACTAAAATGGGGTGGTTATTAGGCTTGGTTTCATAAAAGCAGTATTGGAGTAGACAGATTAATGGCCCCGACATGTCTTAATCTCTGGAACTTGCCTGTTATTTTCCATAGCCAAAGGTGCTTTACAGTTGTGATTAAATTAAGACCCTTCAGAGGGAAGGTTATCCCAGTGAGCCCAATAGAAACAAAAGGGTTCTTATAAGAGAGAGGCAGGAGGAGCAGAGCCAGAGATATTTGAAGATGCTGGGCTGTTAACTTGGATGTTGGAGGAAGAGGCCACAAGTCAAGGAATGCAGGTAGCTCTTAGAAGCTGGAAAAGGCAGGGGAACAGATTTGTTTCCAAAGCCCCTGGAGAGGGTGCAGCCTTGCTAAAACCTTGCTTTCAGCCCAGTGAAACCCATTTTGAACCTATGACCCACACAACTGTAAGCCAATAAATGTGTGTTGTTTTAAGCCACTAAATGTGTGGTGATTTGTTATAGCAGTGATAGGGAACTGATACAGGTACCAGTTTCTTCTGAATTATTTATTGTTTTTAAACACTTTATTTAAAAATTTCATTTGTAATTCTTCTTTTTATAATTTGGCATACTAATTGAGCTCTTAGCGATAACATGTAAATAAGGATGTATGTTTTTGTGGAGGTTTTTAAAAGATGTATTTTGGTGTGTGTGTGTGTGTGTGTGTGTTTAAGGGAGTGAAATCATGCTTATTTCAGTCAATTAAAACTCATAGAAAGATGTGTGCTTCTTAGAGGACCCTAATTGCAGCCATACCACCACCTGTTGGTGGCATAATCTTCACTTCAGAAAAACATCTAAGGAAAACACAAAACCTGCAGGGAGCATTGCAACTGGAAAACACTTAAATTAGAAAGTAAAAACAATGATCATGCCTTGACTGGAAACTCGACCTAATAGATTGGTAGGTCATTGGATACCATATGCTATCGGTTTTGCAAGATCATTTGATGCCCCTCAGTTTTTCAGTGTTATACGAATTATGTATCTGTATGTTCTGCAATATGTAGCTAAAAATGAAACTCGCTGTTCCCATCCCCCAAATTGGAAAGAAAGACAAACTCTAAAAAATAACCTGTAGCCAAAAGATATTGAGTGAGGTCAACACTCAGAAACAAATACGCACCTTCACAACAAATTCACATGTCAACATCGATGAGAAGGAAATGAATCTTCTACTTTCTTTCTCCACCGAGGGCTGGGTTTGACCCTGTTTGGAGTTCTCAGTGCACAAGCTGGAGAGAGGGAGGCAAACTGCTTGCTGGTTGTTGTTGCTATGGAAACTGGCAGAGACAAAAGGCCACAAAAATGAAGGAATAAGATGACATCTAAGGCTTTAAAAAACCCAAAATAAAGAAGGTGTTTTCCCTTCTTTTCTTCCCATTTTGTTCCATTAACTTATTAAATGCTGTGTTAGAAAAACCACAGGTGGGGGAGGGCACTATGCAGAAGGAAAAGGGACACGGTTTTGCCTTCTGTTTTGTCATTTGTTTTAACTGCACCATCCAATTTAGGATTTTCTTTTTAATTGCTCATCACTTCTCTTCCCCTTCAAAAAGAAAAGAGCCTCCCCAGAAGTCTGGAGTTAGCATGCAAATCTGTCATTTGTCTCTAAGGAAGGAAATGAGACTAATTCTGCTCACTGTAAGGAAGGTCTTTCTCACCAATGGCCTGGCTGCCTTCTGACTGGGTGTTTTCATCTGTAGATGGCAAAGAGTGGCTGCATGCAGGGACCAAGAGGTGGGCATGATGACAACTCTCATACCTAGTGATTCAGTGATTACTTTTTTCAGTCACATATATAATTGCAAAGCTCCTGTCCTGAGAAGCTCCAGAAATCTTCCAATACTTTTGCTCATCCCCATTCTACCATGATCTGGGAAATTTCCTACATTTTGGGTTCCGGTGACTTTTTGGCACTTCAGAAATTAGTCTTGACTTTTCCAGTGTCTTCTAGTAGAAATGTTTGAGTTGCATAAAAAACATGACTTAAAAACAAACAATAGTTGAATGAAAGAGGAATAATAGATTTTTTTTGTTGTTGTTGTCATTGGTTTTGACTTTCCTGCTATTAGACGAGTGAATCATCAAGCCAGTATTTCTCCAACTGTCATTGGAGGACCACCTAAGGCAGAATGGGTGGTGTCCTTTATTTAAAAACTAGAGGCTGTGCATGAATTCATGCACCAGTGAGGTCCCTTGGCCTGGCTTGCGGGATTGGGCTGAAACTGGCTCTCTGACATCCTCAGAGGGGTCCCAGATTGCAAGAGAATGCAGGACAGGCTGAGGGACCCCCACTGGTGCACGATCAGGGTTGGGGAGGGATCATGGGAGGGCTCCAGGGCATGTCCAGCTTATCTCGCTCAGACCTGATCAGCTGGACCCCAGCAGCAAGCTAACTTTCCCGTCAGAGCGTCTGCACAGAGTGGTCAGTGCACATCATAGTGAGTGGTTGAGCAGCCTTAGCATACCATTAGCATATTACACTTTGATTGGTTGAACGGACGACCGGATGACTGGACACTTAGCATATTAGGCTTTTATTATATAGGATGTATATTTAAAATAATTCACATTTGAGGAGCCTCTTCTCAGATCTTCTGAATGAGAATCTCTTAGAAGGACCCAATGAATCTGTTTATTTTGTAGATGCTGATGTCATCCTTAAGATAAAGCTTTGCTTCCAGCCCTGGTCTCCTTGACAACCTCTTGGATGGTGCTCATTTAGCTTGTGACTTAGCACCTTGATTCATAAGGAATCTCGTTTAAGCCAATTTTCCTCTTTTGGACAGAGAGCAGAACATATCAGTATCCTCTTCAAGCAAAACTCTTCTCACATCTGGATGGTCCAATCTTTCTGTTTTTTGGGTGTTTTTTTTTTCCTTTCCTATTTGAGTTTCTGCAGTCAGCGAGGTGTGGGAACTTTTTACTGGATCTCATGTTGCACAGGCTCCAGTTTCTCTCAGTTTGATTGATTCTTCTGCCCACCTTGGTAGGTTCTTCCTTCCATGGGGTTTTATTATGTACACTCTCTCTCCCAATAGAATGCCAACTTCTTGTTGTCATTTTGTCTGTCACTGCTCACTTCTAGCTGCTCCCAACACACCCTATACCACTGGTTCTCAAACTTTGGCTGTACCAGAATCACCTAGGCTTGTTTGAAACATGGGTGGACCTTGAGAATATCATGCTAAGTAGAATAAGTCAGATAGAAAAAGTTAAGAACCAAATGATTTCACTCATATGTGCGATATAAAACTAAGGGCAACAAGTGAACAAACAAGACAAACCTCATAAGCACAGACAACAGTATGGTGGTTACCTGAGGGAAGGGCGTGAAAGGGTAGTAAAGGGAAAAGGGTCAAATATATGTTGACAGAAGGTGATTTCACTTTGGGTGGTGGGCACACAATGCAACATACAGATCATGTATGCTTGAATCTATATAATCTTATTAACCAATGTTACTCCAATAAACCTAAAAATAATTAATAAATTAAAAAACACTTTGGGTTGCAGGGCCCATGCAATGTGCATCTTTAAAGAGTTCCCAGGTGATGCTGATGCTGCTGGCCCAGAGGCCCACTTTGAGAACTGCTGCCTACACTTTACTCACATCACTTTACTCACATCCCCCTTAGGGAGTCTCATTCATTCCAGTCCCACCAACACCTTGCATTGCATCAGACAAGACCACACACAGTAAATATGCTTACATCTGAACTGACCAAATGAAACGAGACATCTCTGTGATCTCAGACTGGTCCTTGGATTCTGACTATGAGTTTTCAAAGCCAGATGGCCCCTCAGAGAGGCTTGGTTGGCATTCCCCAAATCTGGCTCTGGCCTGTTGTTGGACTCATTGGCAACAACAGAATGTAAGGCCAGATTGGTGCCCAAGCTGCTGACCTTCCTGCAGTGGCTCAGCTCAGAATCTGGCTTGATGCAGGCACAGCTGTGGTGGGCAAACTTCCTTCAGCCTCGGTGCTCTTGCTTGCTCCTTAGAGACAATTGCGGGGCTGGTTGCCCAAACTCCTGGGCTCCTGTCACATACACACACAGCATATCCATGATCTTGGCCTGTGATTCCCAAACCTCCTTGGAAGCAAAGTACAACTACTTATTCATACTGCAGAGACAATATAGTTTCAATATAAATGTGAAAATACAGAGCATACTGGCTCCTCACTGTGTGCTGACCTAAAGTTCTCTTCTCTGGTGTTAATATGTAGTTGGCATCGCCTAATAATGACCATATCAGCAGCAGCATTGAACATGGGTTATCTCAGATAATACTTGTGCTGTGAAGTTTTATGAATTCCATTTCACAGACCAGGTAGGCCACTGAGGGTTAAGTAACTCACCTGGCGTCACAGAGTTGGAGGTACAAGTAAGTCCTGATCTCTGAGCCTCTTGGTCCTGTGGCCCTTCAGTCACTAAACTTCAGGTGGTATTTTAAGGGATTAAATTTATAATGAATTCCACTCTATAATGGAGAATCATGGTAAGTCCCCAGCATATTTTAGAAATTTTTACATTACTTTGACAAATTTTTAATGTGATTAGAAAACTTTTTAAAGCCATGGATTGCTCTTTTTAAAAGTCAAGCAACTCTTGCCCTAGCTGGTTTGGCTCAGTGAGTAGAGCATCTGCCTATGGACTGAAGGGTTTTAGGTTCAATTCCGGTCAAGGGCACATGCCCGAGTTTTGGGCTCTATCCCCAGTAGGGGTTGTGCAGGAGACAGCCGATCAATGATTCGCTCTCATCATTGATGTTCCTGTCTCTCTCTCTTCCTCTCCCTCTCTGAAATCAATAAAAGTATATTTTTAAAAAAGTCAAGCAACTGTTTCAAGGAAGGCCAATGTATAAAACTAGTAAAGATAGACCTGGAATGCCCAGCATCCCACCCTCTGTCACAGATTGATTTGAAAACCACTGCAGGAGGTAACGATTTCAGAACTTTGGGAATCAGAAGACCTGGCTTTGAACAGTAGCTGGCTCTGAAATCTAGAGCAAGTCAGCAAAGTCTCTAGTGGTCTTGGTTGTAAAGTTACAAAGGTGGACGAGGGCCCTACCACATCTCTGATTATGACTCAGTTGTTGATTAATGAGCTTGAACTAATGGCTAACAAAATCTAGTAAAGAAATAGGCTCTACTTTTATGAAGAGATTAAAGTTAGTCATAATTAGCACATTGCATACAAATGTGTTATGAAAAATAGTTTAGAAAGAAATTATGTCCTGAAGTAAAAGGTTACAGCTGTACTCTCATTTCACTTAGTACTTTGCTTGGGATCCCCTCTCCCCACCATTTTCCATTTATAGATAGAAGGCAGCTACATTTCAACCTATTTGGTAAAGCTGCCACAAATTCATTATCAATAATACCTGGATTACTATAGGTTATTTATCAGAATTCCCACATTTACAAATATATTTAGAGAACAAGTTGGTAATTCTGTAACAGAATCTTTAAACCAAAATATCAATGATTTGGGATTGAAAGTAAAGACTTTTTGGAGAGATTCTGGAGATGTAGGATGTTGCCTTTCACCTTAGTTTTGTTTTCTATTCTCAGTATCATAGTTGTTGGTCTCTTTTCTTATAGTGAAGATGGCACTGCGTCAGTGAATGACAGTTATCTCAGCATGAGCTGTGGTATGTGCCTTAGGATCATGTTATCCTTTTATATTCAGGTATTAGGTGGTTTTGTCATTTCCTCACTAGTTGTGGTTTGGTGTATGGTTAGTATTTCATAGAAAGTGCAGAAGGAGACCTAATGTGGCCAGGAAATTAATATTTATCTTGCAAAGAAAAGGCAGCTGTTGAAGAGGTCAGTTTAATTACTTACTAAATCAAACTATAAATGATTACATAAGATATGTTTATTGATTATTTTATATTAACCACCATTTTCAACCTTGAATGGGCACTTTTAACTTTAAGAGAGTTAACCAAGTGAGACCTGCGATTGGGGTCTCTGCCACCAGGGGGTGGCAGATAAGAAACTCACTGTTTTGTGGCATGTGGTTCAGCTCCTACCTATGAAATTATTATTCATTTATTTATTTCAGTGAAAAGTAACTTGACACCAAAATAGATGATGTGGAAAACAGTAATCATGCTGTAGAAAACCAGGTAGAGAAATACTAAAAAATTAAGACCTACGTGTAATTTGACATCCTTCTCAACAATTCTTGGGTAGATCAAGTTCTACTTAGGTTTTCCATGTAATTTAGACATAGTATGGCCCTAGCCAAGTAGCTCAGTTGGTTAGAACATTGTCCCAATAAGCCAAGGTTGTGGGTTTGATTCTCGGTGAGGGCACATGTAAGAATTAAGCAAAGAATGCATAAATAAATGAAGCAACAAATTGACATTTCTTTTTCTCTCTTCCATCCTCTCTCTAAAATCAACAAAATGTTTGAAAACGGGGGGAATGATTTTTTAAAACGTTAAAAGAAATAAACATAGTATGGAGGAGAGTCATGAGACTGTGTAGATTCTAAAGTAGGGGGTAAGCTGGGAATTCCCTTGGCAATCCCTTTGGGCTGTCATGTTGGAGATCAGCATGCAGTTTCTCAGGCAACCCAGTAGAGTCTGATTTTCCTTCCTCGTGGGAAGAGACCGTTATTTGCTAATGAAACAGCAGATGACACACTGGGTTGATGTTGAGGAACCAACCACTTGTGCAAAAATACTTATCATTAAGGACCAGCATCATGCTCCATGCAGCAAGAGGCTCCTGTGTGAGAGCCATGGTAATGGGATATCTCAGGGGCCAGCAGGCTCATGGTCCTCACCTGGCTCACCGATCTCTGCTCTTTGCATGGAGTCTGGGTACATGTACCAGGTCAATGTGTCCTGTCTCTCTTGCTCCCCGTCTCTCATTCTCTCCTCTACCTTCTCTCCCTACCCCATGTCTGCCCACCTCTCCTCACCCCTTCCTGACTGCCTGCTCCCTTGCTGCACCACCCCTGCCAACAGTGAATCCTGTATATAATCCTGGGACAAAGTACCCTAACAATCTTGTTTTGTTACAGTAGTTGCCTAGGAAAAATGATTTTACAAACAACCTCTGTCATGAAACCTTTCAAAATTTAATTTCCAAAGATCCGCATATAATTACCACAGAACTTTTTTTAAAAATTCACATTTAGTTGGAGGAGAAAATAATTTTATGAGATCTTGCCACATTAGCAACAACCTACATATTCTGTTGCTTCCTCCTGAGTTTTTCATTAGCCAGCTGTTTTTGTTTTCTCTCCTCCTCCTCCTCCTCCTCCTCCTCTTCTTTCTCTTCTTCTTCTCCTTCTTTTCTTCCTCCCCCTCCTCCTCCCCCTCCTCTTCCTTCTCCTCTCCTTCTCCCTCCTCTTCCTCCTCCCCTTCCTCCTCCCCTCCTCCTCCCCTTCCTCCTCCCCCTCCTCCTTTCCTTCCTCCTCCCCTCTTCCCCTTTCTCCTCCCCCTCCTCCTCCTCTTCCTCCTCCTCCTCCTTCTTCTGTCTTAGCTGAAGTCTTGACTCTTGCCATAGTGAGTGTTTTTTCTTCTTGTTGTTGTTTATTTGTTTCTAAACTTTTCAGTTATTTTATTTAACTATATGAATAAGAAAACACAATCAATGAGCCAAAGTTCCTTCTGTGATAAAACCCAGACTTTCAAGGTTTTCTAAAATTCCACCTGAAGAAGCTAGGTAATCTATTGCACTTAACACCTACCTCACTGCAGAGTACCTGTGGTTCTTTAGATTCTAGTTTAGAGGATGCTGAGCGAGGCTGTGAAGGAATCACAGCCTGACCAAGAAGTCACGTATTAGAAGAAAGACTGGTTTCTGGAAGAGAGAGACCATCCTTGGCAAATTGTAATTTAGGGAGAAAGCAGCCCAAAATTACTTAATCTAATTTAGACTGTGAGAAAACTGCATTCATTTCAGAAAGAGTGTGGATAATTTCAAGTTAAAAGCAAATTTTAACAAGCAAGAATATCTCCAGCCTTGTTAAGCTAATGAAACCTTAACTAGGTTAGAAAGAAATCAGAATAGAAGAGTTTGAAATAGACTGATGAAGAAAAGGCACAATTTCAGGGAATGTGTCTTTTACTCTGGGTGAAAGGCTGATTTTGTCTGGAAAAAAAATAGAGCTTTAGCCTAGTTATGATAATAAAATCTTAACTAGGTTACAAAGCCATCGAAGCATAAGTGATGAGAACCAAGGAAGTTGTCAATCCTGTTAAGAGAGTAACAGGTCGAGTTCATGACAGATTTATAGGGGCAGAGGGCTTTTGATCGACAGACCATGGTACATTCCCACATACTGACACATGGGCAAAGGAAAGAGAGCTACAATTAATAGTTTGAATAAGTTTTATAATTTTTCCATCAGCCTCTTCTTATTTAATGTATGTCATAATTAATTTATGTTATTGGTTCATAGATAATAAATAATTGAGCTTTTATTTATAAACCAGAAGTATGCTGTATTTTTTAGGTATTCTATTTCTGATTTATATTTTCCCTGTATATTTAGCTTGCTCAAATTTTAGATTGCCAAAAATATTATATGTTTTTAAATATAAATTACTCATGGGGCCTGTCTTCACTTCTCTTCTGTAAACCTACAGCCTCTGGATACAATAACTGACTGGTGGGTCATCCTGTAACAGCCATCCTAATAAAATAGTAATATGCAAATTGACCGTACCTCTGATAAAGCCATGCTCCAGTCAATCAGGAGCAAATAAATCCCAACCAAGATGGCTGTGGCCACTGAGAGCAGGAGGAGGCTTGGGTTTCCCTGGCAATGGAGGAAGCCAAGCTTTCCTCCTGCCATTGCCAGCCTAGGCCTCCACTCAATGCTACAAAGTTTTAATGGAGGAAGCCAAGCTTCTGTAGCCCTAGAGCCTAGGCCTCCACTCTAGGCTACGAAGTTTTAATTATAGAATTTAAACAGAAATGGCTGTCACCATGGAGTGAGCAGAAGGCTTGGCTCTGCTCCAGGCTACAAAGTTTCAATTGTAGAACATAAATTAATCCCAGATCCCAGGGCCTCCACTAGAGGGCATGATAAGCCTGCAAACCACCATAGGCTCCTCGCCCAGGCTGCCCCAGGCACCAAGGGATCCCCCACCCTGATCTGGGACACTCTTCAGTGCAAACCAGCTGACCCCCACCCATGTACCAGGCCTCTAGCCTATCTAATAAAAGAGTAATTTGCAGATTGACTATCACTCCAACACACAAGATGGCTGCCCCCATGTGGTCAAAGATCCTGCCCCCATGTGGACACAATATTGCCACCACAAGATGGCCAGTAGGGGTAGTCTAGGCCTGCAGGGAAGCGGTGACCAGGCCTTCAGGGGAGAGCAGTTAGGGGTGACCAGGCCTCCAGGGGAGGGCAATTAGGGGCAAACAGGCTGTCAGGGAGCAGTTAGGCATCAATAAAGCTGGCAGGGGAGTTGTTAGGGAGTGATCAAGTTGGCATGCAGAAGCGGTTAGGGGCAATCAGGAAGGCAGGCGGGTGAGCAGTTAGATTGTGAGAGGGATGTCTGACTACCCATTTACGCCTGATCTCAGTGGGATTGGGCATAAACAGGCAGTCGGACATCCCTGGAGGGGTCCCAGATTGGAGAGGGTGCAGATTGGGCTGAGGGACACCCCCCTATGCATGAATTTCGTGCACCAGGCCTCTAGAGTGTAAGCTCTGAGAGAAGGGACATTGTTTTTTTCACTGCGGTATACTTATTGCCCCAAATACCTAGTATATAGAAAATGCTTAATACATTTGTTGAATGAGTGAACAAATAGAGATCTATAAAATTGATATATTAACTATGGAGTTGCTGACCTTTTGTCTCCTAACATAGTAGTGAGAAGAAAAATCAATATTAATATAGAATCCCCTGGGAACAATGTAAGGGAGAGGATTAAAATAATGTTATTATACAAGAAACTGTAATGTATTTTATACCAGATTAATTTTTAAGTTTAAAATTATGAAACATTTCAGACAAACAGAAAAGTATGTATGTTTTTGCTTTATTTTTCCAATAAACACACAACACACACATTTCCTTGGAGGTTTTGCTTGAGTCCCAAAGCTCAAAGTAGCAATGCTTAGTAACAAGCAGCCCCTCATTACTTGAGAACTACTCTGTTTCCCCGAAAATAATAGTGTCTTTTATTAATTTTTGCTCCCAAAGATGTGTTAGATCTTATTTTCAGGGGGATGCCTTATATTACAGTGAGTAGGTCTTATTTTCGGGGGATGTCTTACTTTTGGGGAAACAGGCTATAATGTCTTATTCATTCCTCAGTGAATTTCCCCTACCTCCAGCAGTGGTGCAACCATACTTGGGCACCCATGCAGCATATGACCTGTGTATCTGCTGGCATCCTTTTGTGTAAATCTTATCATCATGTGGATGATGGATGGAGTGGCATGCAATAGGGAGTGGTGTTAGTGGTGTGACAATCAGGAATCTAATTTCTGGATCACCAATTTTCATCAAAACAGGGAGCCAAGGCAGTGTCTTACATTTCCCTTTTACAAAGATAGTCTGTTCTTAGCTTTTGCTACAGATAAATCCAAAAGTCTAGTGGCTTTAAGCAACAATTATTTACTTAACTCACAAATTTCTGAGCTCTTTGGGAGCTCACTCATGTATCTATAGTCTGTTGGTCCAGAAAGACCTCAGCTGATTGGCTGGTCCAGAATGGCCTCAGTTGGAATGGCTGGTCTCTGTTCCATGGGGTTTCCCATCTTCAAGGCAGTGTACGCTTGTTCACAAGGTGGCTGGGCAGAGTTCTGAGAGAGAGCATCATTGTTCAAGGCACAGGTGTGCATGTACAGAGTCACTGTGGCTGCATTTTGTTGCTGCAAATAAGTCACAAGCTCAGCCCAGATTGAGGGGGAAACAGATTCTACCCTTGACAGAAGGAACTTCAAAGTCACATTTAAAGAAATATGGATACAGAAAGAAGAATAGAATGAGTGTGTCCACTTTGTAATGAATCTGCCCAAAGTTCATAATTTCACTGTTCCATTCTATCTTAATGCCTGACTGGCTCTTCCTTCTCATGTCATCTTTTTTAAAATCTGGAAAATTTACTAATTGCATGACCTTTTTATCACCCCCTAACTTTAGGTCCCCAAACCAGGCATTCCTACATAGGAAACACACAAGTAAGTAATTAGCAGATGTGTCCCTACCTCACAATGCTACTGCAGAGGGAAGTCAGAAAGAAATTTGAGAACAGTTTGATTTCATAGAAGTTTCTGGACCACCTCAAATGTGCCAGGCTCACTATGAGACAAGAGAGAATGAGAGATGAATATGACACATCCTCTGTTCTTGAGACATTCTGTTGTTTATAAATTATTTAGCATTGTTTCACATAGCTCTCCTTCCCTCATCCCTACATTAAAACCCAAAATCCTGCGGATTTTACTTTTATATGTGCCCTGGAGGCATCCCTTTCACGTCCTCCTCGATTCAGTCCTCTTCATCTGTTGCCATGACTACAGCACAACCTTCTTGCTGGTCTTCCTGCCTCAATTCTTTCTTCTCTGCCAAACTGTTGGCTAAGTCCATATTGCTGCCAGAATGTCCCTCTAACATGTACATCTAATCATGTCACTCCCTTGTGAGGATTCTTCCATGGCTCCCCCTAGTCTGGAGGCTCACAGCTGAAGACCTTTCTATGCTATGCAAGGCCCTTTTGGAGCTGGCACACCCTCACCCCACCATCTCTCCAGATTCATCTCACATTTTATTCTAAAGCAAAACTGAACCTTTGACAGTTCCTTCAACACACCACCTTGTCTCAGATCTGTTGCCTTACATATGCTGTTCCCTTTGACAAGAGCATCCTCTCCCACTTGTCTGCCTGAAGACTTTAACTTTCTTTGAAGGCAGGTTATGCTCAAAACGCTACCTGCATTGTTGAGCAGCTGTATCTGAAATTCATACACATGCTATTGCTGGTATCTCTAATGACTCCAGACTTCCATTGCTACTGCGAGTGTAAGCCCTGTTGCTCCTGTCCCATTTGAATCATAGCATATTATTGTCTTTTCTCATTACTATTAGTATTTTGAACATTATCGGAAACCTGCTTTAAGATAGTGCCCCATTCTTTTTGGCCTTCTTTCTCCAGCAACTAGCACTTAATAAATATTAATTGAATGAATAAAATCAAACCAAAAAAAGTGGGGCAGGATAAGTTGGTTTTAATTACACTGATGAACAAACAGCAAGGTAGCATACATGTATTGATTATTGGACTTGAAGCCAGAAGATGCAGGTTTGCTACTTAATTGCCTTTTGACCTTGAGAAAGTCTCATTCCTCTTTGAAGTCTCAGTTTCCTCATTAACTAAATAAGAATAAACCTACTCTTTACCTCATAGTGTTAGGAGTATCAGATGAGAGAAGAAAGTGTGGGCATCTAATTATTTGCAAAGCAAACCTGAGAACTAGCTCTTTCCTTTCTAGCAGGCTTCAAGGAGTCTGTAGTTTGCTTCCCCCATGCCTTACTCCACTGCTTATGGTTTGGAACTTATAAAGGTTCCAGTAGGCAGTAGCAATATATACACTATGAGTTTAATATACTCATCTAAATCCTATAGTTTTTTGTTTGCTTATTTTAAAATAAGCTATCCTCAAAGGACATTAAAGAATTTGTGGTATGAACAGAAATGTTTTTGGTGCTATGGTGATGATGTTATGCACTGTAAGTTCTCTTTCACTTCTAGCCATGCCCCTAGAACCTCAAATTTTGTATGGCATACAGTTCTGACAAGATAGGGAAGCAACCTACTGTTCCAGTACATTTCAGCAAAATGAGAAGTTCGGGAGTTGAGGGGTGTGTGCCCTCACTTGCATGTGCATACATACCTGTGTGCCTGCATCCGTGCTCAAGAGTTAAATTACTTTCATTTGAGAGCAGTTTCTTGTATTCTTTGGTATTCTGTTCCTACCTATTCACCTACTTCTCTTCATTATTACTGTCCACAGTAAAATCTTGTTAACCTTTAAGAGCTGTGGCAACCCAGTTCTCCACCTCATTTCACTTTGATGGTTTCTAAGGTTTGCACCACCTCCTTCTGAAACATTTCCCTGAGTTTCTTCCTCTCTTTTCATCTCTTTCAGGACTCTAGGTCTTCTTTCTTCTCCACCTTTTCTGAGAACTGATCTTGAATATTCTTTCAGGTTTAGGAGAGTCCAGCTACTCTCTGTTTTAAATTTTTTCTTACCCTTTGATGTGTTTTTTTGTTTTGTTTATTTTACTTTTAAGAAACAAAATTGTTTATGTCAATGAAAAAATATTACTAAAGGCAGCCAGACTGAGTAAATGGCTTCCTCACCCAGACTCTCTGCTACTGTGATGAGAAGTGTGGAAAGGATGAAGGACTGCCACTCGGGAAGTCAGAAAGAGAGCCAGGGTGAATAGTGATCATTTATCAGGGCCATCTCCAGTTTTATTGAAGGGAATCAAATGTTCTTACTAATGTTGTCAGGCTTTGGCTGCTGTTCAGACTTGGTGACTAACTCAGGAAATAGAGAGTCTGAAGGATGAAAAATCTAGGGACAAAAACAGAACCAGGGTTTCCCTCCTGCCAGGTAGCCTCAGAGGAGAAATTGGGGCCCTTAAGGATTTCTGACAATCTCTTCATCAGTCATTCATCTAAAACAAATAAAAATCTTTGATTATCTGAAGAGGGAAAGAAGCGATAATGACATTCTCAGAACCTTTTGATTTTTGAGTGGGGTGGAGTGAGTATGTGCTGGATTGGAAGGGCAAGGTGGAACCAGGTAAGCCCTGGCATTTCACACAGGTTTCTGTTCCTGTTAGAACAAAAGCATTGGGGTGAATAATGGCATGCTGGAGCTGTCCAGGGTTCTGATTTGCCTTTGTATTCAGGCGACTTCAGTTCATTTATCTTATTCTCAGTTTCTGCCTGAGAACTTGACTATTAAGAACTTTGCTACTATTGACTGTTATGAACCCCGCCTATTCATTCCTTTCAACTTCTTTTCTGGTCCTTAAAATAACTTTCTCTTCAAATAGGATTTTTTTTGGTCTATAAAATATACTTTAAGTTAATATTTGGGGCATACGATTTAGTGCTCAGTAACTAAAACTGGGCTCTGTGGTGAAATACACATATGCAATTATTGTGAATTGTAACTTGTTTTAATCACAAAAAGAGAAAAAAAACAGATTCAGAACAAGGGTGGATTCTTAAAGAAGGAGAGAAGCATTGTGATATTGGTTCAGAGCCACTGTATCCAACTTTATCTCTTCCTACCAATGATGTCCTCAGATGTCAACCTTGGAGATCAAGTACCTCTAGCTCCCCTCTCAGAGGAGCCTTTGATGGCTGAAATGGACAAGTTTCCTATTTCCAGCAGGTGCAATCTTCTAAAATAATGAGGCTTTCTAAGGCTTCTTGCAAGATTGTGCTTTTTGGGTTCTCAAGTCACTTCACTTATATATCTTATGCCTTCCCCTCCACCTGACCTTATGATTATGAACAAGTAAAAGGAGTTTGTTTGTTTTAGTTACAGTATTAATTATGTGATAAACTTTGGTCATATTCTTTCCCAGCCCTTGCTGTATGACAAGGGTGCTAAATCTCAGGACACCCCCCCCCCCCCAATTCCCCAGGGACCTGTGGGAGAAATCCAGAGAGGTCATGAACCTGAATGGGAAAAATTGCATATTTTTGCTCACCAACATCTAAATAAAATTTAGTGTTTTTGTTCATTACAAGCACCAGCGATAGGCATCACAATATTTTCATATCGTTATAATTGTTGCAAATTTCTAGAAATATAATTCATACTCATCACTAGTTTGAAATTACAGTGCTTATTAGGACTGCCATTAGATCTTTTTACTTACTATGTTAGTAAAGAAGCTTATTATATAACTATATTACCAATTTGTTTTAAAAATATTTTGAAGAGCCCTAGATGGTTTGGCTTAGTGGATAGACTATCGGGGGCCTGCAGACTGAAGGGTCCCAGATTTAATTCTGGTCAAGGACACATTCCTGGATTGCAGGCTCGCTTCCCCAGTAGAGGGCATGCAGGAGGCAGCCAGTCAATGATCTTCATCATTGATCTCTCTCCCCCTCTCCCTTCCTCTTAAATCATAGCATCTTATGATGCTATTTAATCTTCAAAATATTTTTATTTCTTTAAATGGTTTTTAAAAAAATAATATTAAAAAACCATTTAAAGAAATAAAAATATTTTGAAGATTAAATAGCATAATTATTTTTCTTAGTAATATGGTGTATTCTGCTTTATATGATTAAAAACATTATCCTGAGAAGGCTTCCACTGCTGCCCCTGCTCCCACGTGCTGACAGCGTCGCTTGCACCCACTGATGGCACAAAGCAATTGGGGCCAGCACCATCAGTGGGTGTGAGCAGCAGCTGCGGCCCAGATCGTTTCTCAGGATTGGGGAAGTGGAGAAGCTTTCAGGGGTGATCAAGGCCAACAGCTGCCACTCACACCCACTGATGGTGCCCAGCGATTGGGACTAGCACCAGGCACCAGCGGTTCCGGTGCTGGCTGTGGGTGTGAGCAGGACTGGCATTGGCAGTGGGTTCAACTGGCGGCTCCAGCACCAGCTGTGGGTGCAAATGGGACCGGCGCCGGCAGCGGGTGCGAGTGCTGGGCGGGATTGTGGCCTGGGGGAGCAAAAAATTTTCAATAACCATCAGAGGCTTGCCCCAATTACAGCGACTGGTGCCCCCCCCCTTCACCTGCTCCACCATCCCTCCATGGCCAATGCCTGCCATGTTTTGCGCACACCCCCTGGTGGCCAGCACACGTCATAGTGACTGATTGTTCGGTTATTCTGCCATTCACTCTATTTGCATATTAGCCTTTTATTACATAGGATTATTATTTCCAATGGCACAGGCTGTAAAAGTTTCCTGGCTCTTTTTTTTTTTGCAATAGCCTAACTCTTCTCTCCTCATACCAAGTTGGTGTTACCTGTGAGACATCCCCTATGTCCTTTCCCCTCAACATTATTTTTAAAGATGCTGAATGGCACTTGCCTGGTGCTTACCTGTTAGCAGCCAGGTTCTTCATATTATGTTTCCCATTGCAGAGACACTTTTTAAATACTCATTTCCTAAACAACATGCTATATATGAATTGCCAATCATACCCTATTTCCTCAATTCCATTACAAGCCTACTTAATAAATTATAAACGCTTTGAGTGGGGAAACTTTTATTAATGAGTAAAAAATTCTGTTCTTCTTTATCTAGAGTCCTACTTCCTTTCTCAAAGAATTCTAACAAGTAGGCAGACATAAGTTTTCTCTTGTTTGAAGCACGTTGCTTTCCCATTAAAAGGGATTTTAGATGTATTAACCATCTATTAAAATGAATATTTTAATAAATTAAATATTAGATCTCAGGGAGATGAGGTTTAGACAAATCATTAATGGATGTGGAATTGTGATTTTCAAGAGCTTAGTCATTTTCATATGTTCAATTTTACACACTCACACACATACTCACGTCTGTGTTACCCCTGCATAGACACTTCATAGTTACCATAACTGGCTCAGAGTGACCAACTGTTTTTCATAAAATAAAACCTACATTTGGCATCAAATGGAATGGCCCCAATAAATTCTATTAGGGAGACTCATAAAATCCAGGAGTCTTGCACTAGTATTTTTTTTTTTTGTCTTATCACTCAGTGTTTTACTGACATCTGGTCTTAGTGAGATGAACTTACCAGTTCTGCCTCAGTGTATATAGCTCATTAGCGCAGTGCCCTCCTTGAGGTATAGTCTTGCATAATTAACACACTTGATGGTATTGTTGAAGGTACTGTATTGAATTTCTCTTTCCCACTTTCTTGGAGTAACTGCCATGCTTTTATCCAGCCTCTTAAATCTACTCTATTCCAACCTGCATTCCAATCTTTCCTAATTGATCCATTATCATTAACTCAATTGTTAGATTACTCTAACCATAATGACTATAAACTATTGTGATGATAACCTACTCTTACAAGAGTTACTGAAATAATTTGGCTCATAGTGGCTCAAATCCTTTTAGGCTCCATCAGCCACTTCTCTAGCTCTATCTTGGAGTGCTTTTCAATTAACCAGTCTTTAGAATTGGTGGACATTTATATGAGGAGGTTGCATACTTTGGGTGTTTCCATTCTTGAATTCCTTTAGAACACTTCGGTGCATGCCATTTAGTTCTGGCAATTAACACATTTATTTCGTAGGTTTAGCTTTGTGGCACACTTTGCCTATGTCACAGCCACATGACCATCCCTTTCCTGCTAACAGAACCCAGATTCCATTCAGATGAAGATAAGGAGGGGAAGGTAGGTTCCTCTGATAGCCTCAGAGGATGAGTACTGATTGATCTGAGCCAGTCAAAGTCACCCCATTCTGCTCAGACAGATCCTCCCCTTTCCTGCTTCCCAAACATCTAGGGGTATCTCTGGGACTGTTATAGCTAATAAGAAGAAGGGAGACGTTTTCTGGAAAGGATTTTGATCCCAAATAAAAGGCTAGATTCTCAGGAGGGGCTTTCCCCTTCTGCCCCTTCCCTCCTGCTGGCATGCTATAGTGTGTGTGATGGAATGATAGAGAGAAACACAGAGTGCTGATCCAGCATCCTAACGTTATGGAGCCACTGTCACCCTCTTTTTATTGTTTCCATGACACTGAGGCAGAGTGTTAGCTGATCATCGCTCTTGAAATGCTTTTCTCTTTTCCTTTTTTAAAAAAAGTCATAATAGAGACTGTCTCTCTCAGGAGTCAGGAAACAAAAGAATAGATAGAGTAGGCTGCGTGTTTCTTACACCTGGCCCACTTCATCATTAAAATAAGCTGCCTACCAGCACCTGTAGGCCTCAGAATTTGCAAACCCAACTCTAACTGTAGTACAAATCACAAGTGGAAATTTGTTTTTGTGACACTTTCAAACTCATCCTTCCTGGAAGAGGAGGGGTGAGGAGGTTGATTATTCTTACAAGGCAAAGCCTCTATAGTGCATGGCAATGACTAAATTAATTCAGCTTTTGAGACCCCTTTGCCTCAAGACAGCTAGTCTGACAAATGCCATTGCTAATTAGCACACTAAGTTGTGGGAGGGAACCCACTGTCTGGCGATCACAATTAGAGCTTTTCAGTAAGCCTCACAATGAAGACATGACTTACGATCTTAGACTGTCACCGAGGAGTTCCTGGGTGTCAGTAGTCAGACCCTTGCTTTCCATGGCAGGGGGCGTAACATTCCTCAGGTAAAACCACTTAGTTCTGATGCAAGGAAATAAATGTGGGTCACTGCAGTCCCTCCCAGGTGGAATTTTTGGCTTTGAAATGTACAAACAAGTTGCCTACAGCCTGAGCCTCTCTCATGCTTTAGAGTAAAATGCTGTCCCCATGGCACCAATAAAACTGCTGGCTTCCTCTTTGATTCTGTCATAAGCCTGAAAGCCTAACACCTGTCTAATTTTGAAAGACCTGTTTGTTAGCAAGATTGTTCATTTGTCCACTAAAAGAAAAGAGGTCCATTGTACAGGGGGCTGTAGGAAATTTTATGATCAAAGTGTAAATCTGAGAAAATAGACCCTGACACGGGCAATTGTTTCTCGGATCTGGGAGCGCTCTGTTGGGCATTTGGCACTTTGAGATCGCATTGTCACTCTGCTGATATTCCGGATGAAGGACTGGCCTAGGGCCTGGCTACTGGATGTCAATGAGTAATGGAGAAAGCATCTGTGAGTTCCCCACCTCTGCAGGGCAGGGAGGCAATGACTGAGTAGTTTGTAAGCTACAGGAGAAATGGGATGTGTCCCAACTCTAGCTGTCTCTCCTACAGCCTCCTCTGACAAATGCTTAGGACATTTTTTTTTTTTGGAACAGACAGAGCAAGGGCTGGGAAAGCAAAAGTGAGTCTGTCCTCCAGGGACAAGACAGTGCACCAGTTCCCATGCCAGTGGGTTCTGGAGAGCTGGCAGGGCAGAAAATTTAGAGCAGATAAATCATTGCACAAGTCTCCAGGGCCTAAACCGAGAGGCTCATTAATGCTTGCAAGAAAGAGTGAGCAGGTCTTAACGTGAGTCAGAATGTTGTGAGTCACGAACGGAGCTGGCATGGCACCCTGGGGCTTTGCCTCTGCTGGCTTAGTCAACAGTTCGGAATTCTGTTAGGATCTTGGTGTCTACAGCCAGATTATTTAGAGCAAATGCATCACACAGCTCTCTCTCCTCCCTGAGTCTATTGCATGTGCCTTTTGGCTGGTCAGCTACACACGATGTCAAAGCTTGGACCAGCTAGTACTTCCACTATGGCCTCAGAGGACCCTCCAAGGAACCCCTTGGAGTGGACAGGAGTATTTTAATTACCAAGGGAGGGAACGCTGGACATCAGTGAAGGGGTTGGCTAAGGTCAGGCTAGTGAGGGGCAGGCCAGGACGTGCACCTGCCTCTGGTTCCTATGTGGCTTCCAGTCCACAGGCCCTAATGACCTTCCTTATGTGTCACTAAGAATTGTCTCCACCTAGCTCTCCTGTCTGTCACAGGTGGGAAAAAGAGACTTTGTGGAAGTTGGATATTTTTCAGTTGCTCATTTGAAATGAAGTGCTGTTCCGAATAAAGATATGTCCGGGGCATGGAGGGAGGGGGTCAGGGTGGTTGGCTTCGACTCCCTCTTGATGTCTGTTTATGTCTTTATCACTCATGGATGTATCTAAACCATTTTGAGATCTAGTTATAATTTTACATCTTCTGTAGATAATGGATTTATATGCTTTCTTCCTATAATAACAAGTGTGACTTCTTTTGATTTGTTTTGTAACTAACACCTTCAGGTCTTACTTCATGAGGGAGCAATTCCTCTTTCCTGCCCTGAAATAGTTTCCCAGAGGCAACTGTTTTAGTACAGTCAGAAAGTCATTCAATGTGCTATACTAGTGGGCCATGCCCCCTTTAAGAGCAAGTATCTCTCTCAAGTAGGAACACATTAAAAAGTTGGGTCAGGGATCACTTATTGAAATATCTATTCCATAGGCCAGGCAGATAATCCTGAAGAATGGAGGGGGCCGGAGGTAAGAAAAGCAGCAAACATGTATTATTGTAAGACAGTGTCATGTGACCTACTGTCATGGGGCAGTAGGGAGTGGCACACCTTGCCATATCTCAGCTTCAGCTCCATGATGGTATGTGAGAATGTAGGCCTACTAAAAACAAAACAAAACAACAACAACAACAACAACAAAAGAATATAGGCCTACTGTTGCCAGATCTTCTGATATTTTCAATAAAAGCTAGAAATCAAAATGTGAAGGTGATATCTCCTGAGATTTTGATGTTATAATTTGTTTAAAAAATTTAAACACCTTGTGGCTAAACACATCTGTGGCCCAGTGATGGTGCCAAGGACCAGTGTGGAGAGATGGTAGCCTCTGTCTCAGAATCTCCATCACTTTTCCACTCTTTAACATGGACACTTGGTGTTTTCTCGGTTCTATGCAAAACCCTGGGAAATCTTACCTTTAAGAACCCTCTTCTTTCCCATCAATTGCTGTCTCCAAATCTGTTCTATAGATTTTCTGGTTCATATTGGCCCTCTTGATGTGAGTTAAAGGTGGGGTGTGACCTTGGAAAAGATGAAGGACAGTTCCTTCATTTGTACAATAACACAGTCAAACCTGAAGGCCTCCACTGAAGCCCCCTATCTGATGTGAGGGGGGTCAGGGTTTTTGGATGATCAAGGCTCCTGGATTCATGTGCTGTCTCCTTAGTATTTGTAAATCTGGGTGCATTTTCTTAACCTGTCAAGCCTTGTTCCTGTCTATAAAGTGGGGATACTGATGGTCCCTGGGCTTGTCAGGATGTTTTAGGATTAGAGGAAATGTATACAATGTTCTGGGTGCAGAGTGTTTAATAAATGTCACCATTGTTAAGTGTATACTTGTTACCCCAAGTTTTATCAATATATCAGATTGTTTTCCTCACTGACAACAGACCACTGCCTCCAGAAATGGAGTTTGTTGAGGAGAATAATAAAGAGGTGTGGGGAGAAATTTTGCCAGGGACATACTAGTGCTGTGTTGAGAGTCACGGGAAGTGACTTGGTGGCCTGGGAGAAAAGAGGAGAATGTCAGAGTGGCTCAGCCAGGCTGCAGGGGTGGCCAGCGGTGAGTGGAGCCTCCCTGGCAGAGCATTTGGAAATGTTGGGTGTGACGTCTGGGCAGTAGGGTTGCAGTCACACCTCTCAGCTGTGCCTGAGGGACTGGTTTCCAGAGGTTGGCAAATAAAGTCCCACAAACTGGTTGCTTAAAACAAGTGATTGATTCTCTCACAATTCTGTAGGCTAAGGGTCATAACCTCAGGGCCATGCACCCACTCCTGGTTTCCAGTATTCCCAGCATCCTCAGTGCTCCCAGGCTTAAAGTTGTATCCCACCAGACCTTGCTCAGTGGTTACATGGCCTTCTTCTTTTTGTGTGTCTCTCTGTGTCTCTTTTTGTTTGTTTGTGTTTGTGTATATATATATATATATATATATATATATATATATATATATATATATATATATATTAGGGGCCTGGTGCATGAAATTTGTGCACTGGGGGTGGGTGGTCCCTCAACCCAACCTGCCCCCTCTCACATACTGGGAGCCCTCAGGGGATGTCCAACTGATGGCTCACCCCCAGCCTTGGGCACCCAGCCATCCCTCTGCTCTGCTCAGCCCCAGCTGCCTGCGACCACCTGGCCCGGGGGCTAGGTGCTCACCACCACCGCCACTTCCACTCACAGCACCCGGGGGCCGGGCACTCCCTGCCACCGCCACCACCACTACTGCTGCTGCTGCTTGCCCTCATAGTGCCCTGGGGGGCTGGGCACTCACCGTCACTGCTGTTTCATCTCCACCCCTGGGGCCCGGCGCTCACGCCACTTGGTCCTGCCCCCGCTCCTAATAAAAGAGTAACATGCAAATTTGACTGTACCTTGGCTCCTAATTGGCTATGCTACTAGCCAATCAGGAGTGGGGGGCGGGGCCGCAGAGTGCCTGTTCCTGCCTCTCCTGTCGCCTCCACAAGGCCTGGGGAATGAGTGCCATGGGCCTGGGGAGTGGACGCTGCGCTGGTGGTCCCGGCAAGCCCACAGTGCCAGTTCCCCAGATTGCACGGAGGCATGGCGGGAAGGCCGGCCACCACCATGCTTTGCCGTAGGCACCTGGGGTCCGAGATCACAAAGGGCGCGAGTACGGGGGTCCCAGATCACTGGTGTGTGTGCGAAGGGCGGGGCCACAGGAGGCCGGGGGGAAGACCGGCTACCACCACTTTGCTGCAGTCGCCAGGGGTCCCAGTTCGTGAAGGGCGTGTGCGCACAGGGGTCCCAGATTGCCATGGTGGAGGGGCCAAGGCAGAGGCTGTTGGGGTGATCAGGCCAGGAGGGGAAGGTAGTTGGGGGTGATCAGGCCAGGAGGGATGGGCAGTTGAGGGTGATCAGGCTGATGGTGGCAGGCAGTTGGGGCCAAGCAGGCCAGCAGAGGGGACCAGTTGCAGAGTGGTTAGCAAGCAGAGTGGTTAGGGGTGATCAGGCAGGTGAGCAGTTAGGAGCAGATTTCAAGAGGGTTGTCCAAGTGCCAGTTTAGGCCCGATCCCACAGGGATCTCAGGTTGGAGAGGATGCAGGCCAGACTGAGAGACAACCCCTACCCCCCCTCCCACTTGCACGAATTTCGTGCACCGGGCCACTAGTGTGTGTGTGTGTGTGTGTGTGTGTGTGTGTGTGTGTTGGGAGGGGGGGTTGGAGGCAGCCAATCAATGATTCTCTCTCATCATTGATGTTTCTATCTCTCTCTTCCTATTCCTTCGGAGGCAGCCAATCAATGATTCTCTCTCATCAATGATGTTTCTATCTCTCTCTTCCTCTTCCTTCCCCTCTGAGGAAGAGACAGAAACATTAATGATGAGAGAGAATCATTGATTGGCTGCCTCCTACCCCCTCCCCCCTCCCAACTGGGGATCAAGCCCCCAACCCCGCATGTGCCCTGACCAGGAATTGAACTGTGACCTCGTGGTTCATAGGTGGATGCTCAATCACTGAGCCATGCTGGCTGCGCCGTGTCTCTTTTCATAGAGATACGAGTCATATTGGATTAAGGGCCCATGCTACTCCAGTATAACCTCGTCTTAGCTTATGTCTTCATTACATCTGCAAAGACCTGCTTTCCTATTTCTAAATAAGTTCCGTTCACAGGTTCTGGAAATTAGGACTTCAATGTATCTTTTTAGGGGACACAATTCAACCCCCAACAGTGACCATGGGCAAATCACTTAACGCTTGGAATGGCACTTCCTCCATTTGTCAGAGACACCGTCTGTCTCTCCTGCCTCGAGAGCTGCTTGGAAGATCAAATGCAGTGACGTTGGGGAAACCTTTCTGTAAATCATAAGCACTTTATAACCATGCGGGATTTTGTTATCATGCTGGCAGGGATGCGATAAGGTCAGAGATGATGGCTGGCGAGCGTGTGCATTCCTCTGGAGCCATCATAAAAATAAGAGCTTGTAGTATTTATTATTAATAACCCATGTGCTGGGTCCCCGGGGGCTGAGGAGCCCGCTGATGGAATCCTTTGACACTCTTCTCATTTTTACTTCTGATCCCCCTCTCCTTTCTGCGCACCCTGACAGCATGTCTACGGGTTCCAGCCCAGGAGTGAAATGATTGGATTGCTTCCCTTCCCCCAAAATAAACTCCACACAAGGATCAAAACAAATTTTCCTCACGGTGCTCAGCTTTCCAAATCCATGCTGACTCCTCCTTGATTGCCTGTTACCCAGTGAGATGGATTTCCTAGTGTTGAAGACCCGTTTGTGTCCCAGGATTTAACACACTGCACATGCCGGTGAACTCGGAGCGATTTGTTTTGGTGGAGAGGAGGGGCCTCCCCAGTGCTGTTGGTGCACTGTTTTCTCCCTTTATGCCACCATTTTGTCTGGTTTTCCACTATTTTTCTGTAACTCTCTTCCCTCTCCCTGTTTTCTCCCCCACTTCTCACTGCTGCCCTGTTTTCAAAACATAGACTCCCCTTGCCCCGCCCACTTCTATCTCTTAATTGGATTGAACAAGGTCATTGGCTCACCTCTGTTCTATTACTCCAGAGACCTCCCAGGCTGGCCAGCCCGGAATATGCACGGCCACTCTCCTGTGACAGTTAATCATCTGTTTTAGGGACCTTAAAGCTGCTCACTCTCCTGACTCCCCAAAGGGAGTGGCAGAGACCAGATTGATTTTGTTCACCGACAACTGCGTGTTTATGTCCCTTTTCAGTTTGTTGGATTTGGGCCACTGTGATTGCGGGCCTCACTCACACCAGGAGGTCCCCTCCCCCAACCCCCGGAGGGCAGATCCAGGGCTTCCTGCCTTATTGAAACAGCACCACCCCTTTCACTGCCCTGTGCACAGGGGGAGAAAAGGGCGAAGACAGTCTCTGTCCTTGTTTGAAGGCTTGAACTTCTTTTACAAGCCAACTGATGGAATGGGAAGGGTGTCCATTCATTCAGCCATTAGTTTCGAGTTCTCTTAGGTACCAGGCACCATGATGGGTGCTCCCCCTTTATCCCTGGGGATGCATTCTCAGAGCCCCAGTGGGATTGATAGCATATAGCCCTATATATACTATATTTTTCCTATACATTTCATTTAAAGGAAATGTATATCCGGATTGCCAGCATCACTGCTGTGCTTTGGTGCCATTATAAAGGGAAATAAGGGGGACATGAACACCCGCAGTGTGACACCACAACAGTGGCCCTGATGACTGAGACATCTGAGTGACGAATGGCAGGGAGTGTATGCAGCGTGGACACCCTAGACAAAGGGACACTTTGTGTCCCGGGAGGGACAAAGCAGGACATTGGGAGATTTCATCATGCTACTCAGAATGCTATGCAATTTAAAACGTGAATTGTTTATTTTTGAAAATTTCCATTTTATATTTTTGGTCTGAGGTTGAGTGCAATTGAAACTGAAGATGAGGGGGCACTGCCATAATGGGAGGTAAAGCCACCTCTTAAAACCAGAAAATCTTATTGGTCAGTACACAAATAATCACAGAAACAATATGTAATGACAGGCCGTGTGGCGCTCTGACCAGAGTTTACACTGACCCGTTCTGATGAGAGGTGAGGGGAAGGGAAGAACAGCTTTCCTGAGTGACGTGACCTTGAGCTGAGACCTGAAGGGTGGATAGGGGTTAACGAATGGAAGAGGTGGAAGGAAGGCAGGGAGTGAGGGGCAGACAAGATGGGGTTCCAGCAGAGGAAACCACCAATGCAGAGGCCTTTAGGGCAGCAGACCAAGCGTGCAAAGCCCTGAAGACCAGCAGGACTGGGAACCCGAGGGGCTAAATGGCCCAGACCAGGTGACAATGGGAGACAGAGGTCTTGTTTCTTCTGGAAAAGCAGGGAAATGTTGAAAAACATAAAAAGGAAAAATGATCCGAAATACTGCTCACCAGTCTTCTTAATTTGTATCATGGAATTTTTTCACATTTCATACCCTTTTTTGAGATATACAGACAGTGCCCTGGCCAGTGTGGCTCAGGTGATTGGGCATCTTCTGATGCCAAAAGATTGCTGGTTCAGTTCCTGGGCAGGGCACATTTCTGGGGTTGTGTGCTCAGGCCCTGGTGGGAGGTGTACAGGAGGCAGCTAACTGATTTTTTTGCTCTTACATCTCTCTCTCTCTCTCTCTCTCTCTCTCTCTCTCTCTCTCTCTCTCTCTCAAAATAAACTTTTAAAAATCTTTAAAACACACACACACACACACACACACACACACAAAAAAAACACCTATCTACCCTGTTGCCTCCCATAATAGCCTCATTATCTGATTCCCTTTAATAAAAGAGAGTAAAATGCATAAAGTATGCTTAAGTGAATATCTCACTACATTTTTACATGAGTAGACTGCTTATAATCTTGTGACTGTTTTTTTAATGTGACTTCAAAACATTGACACTGTCTAAAGTATGCTAAGACTATGATCCATACAGAAATTCCATTCCAGCAAAGGGCGCCTCAGTCTGGACCCATTCCTCAATGCGTCTGTATCCCCTGTTTTTGTGTTTCCCTGTTGCACTGTGCACTGAACATTGTCGCATAAACCGTCGGTGCATATGTGGTTCTCTTCATAGTAACCCGAAGGAAAAAGGGATGGACATGGACGAGGCCCTTGAGACCTGCTGTCGGATTGCAGAACATTAGATTAGTTTCACTGCGAGATTTCCAACTGAGAGGAAGACCTCCCGGAGCCCCTGCTGTCTGCTCCTCTGCCTGGCTCTCTCTTGAGTCTGAGCAGAGGAAAACCCTCCACAGCGAGATCATCAGTGAGTGACATGAGAGGAAAGACCCCGCTCATCTCCTTCGTGGGGGGAAAGCCAGACCTGTGAGCGTGGCCCCCCTTGAACATGGGGCCGACCACAGCGGAAGGTCTGGGCCTCGCTCCTTGTCTCCCCACCGGACTGTCACTGTCGTCTTCAGACTGCAGCCTCTCAACTGTTGTCCTCCTTTCTTCCCACTGGACCAGTCAAGCCCCAGGAGATGCAGACATTCAGGGTGTGTTTATTGAATTAATGAAGGAAGATGTAATTTTTTAAAGTGATACTGTCTAGGAATTTTCTCCTTTGTGTGTGTGTGTGTGTGTGTGTGTGTGTGTGTGTGTGTGTGTGGTGTGTAAAACAGAATAAATACAATCAATACAGAAGGTGATATTTGTTGGCCTCTCTGGCAGTGACTTCCTCTCCCAGCACAACTCTGTGCAGGGTTCTGGCCTCTCCAGCTGATTCAAATGGCTGACCTCTGTTCTAATCCTTGTTTGTAAGAGCAAAACGGAAAGTTCACAGGAAGGTGTCTGGCGTTTTCCCTGAGTGAGAATGCGAAGCAGGGAAGCGGTCCCACCCGCGTAGCTAATGGAGCTGGCTCCCTGCAGACTGGCCGTGAGCCCAGGTTTATGGAAACCCACTTCAGACAAACATTCTGCCACTTCCTCTCAGGAACAGGCCTGGCAGAGTCCCAGTGGGTCATTCCATCTGTCCCCTGGAGCCGGGATGACTTCCTGCCTCGCACCCACAACGGCTTTCTCAGCATGCCTCTTAAATAACCCGTAAAATGGAAATATGCTGGGTAAGCGGAGGAATATTCTCCCCGTTGAAAAAGGCTCATGGAAACACACAGCGTGGAGAAAAGCAACATCAAAGCAAAAGCAAGAAACCCCTGCTCGCCTTGCCTACTTTTCTCCCAGCACAAGGCAGGCGTCAGTCATCCTGTCAGTAACTGTGGATTCCGTGTTGATTTTGCACCCCCACTACCAGGGGTGGGTGTGGACCCTCCGTGGATTACTGATCTACAGGGACAGAGGGAATGGTAGCAGTGGTGACAACAGAAAGAGACCTAGCAGAGACATTCATTCAGGGGGAGCCAGTTCTGGGATAACAAGAATGTGGCCAAGAGACCCAGGAGAATGGAGAGGAGCCGGGTTCTCAGCTGGCCGGTAGCGATGCCCCAGAGGGAGGGCTGTGCGTCTGATCCTCTATGTTGGCGGATGGGAGTGGCATTGCAAGTGGGACCAAATGGACCCGGGCTCACATTCTAGAAGACCGACCCTGAGCTTCAAGAAATGTGAGCAAAATGGATAGCACATGACCTCTGCCCTCCAGGAGCCTGTGGTCTAGTCAAGGAGAGTGCTGTGTGTGCAGGCGGTTGTGTGAAATGTGAGATAGTGTCTTAGGGTGGACAGTGGACAGGTGTTCCACGTGTGCTCAGCAGAAAAGTTCCTTAGCCTGACAGAGTGGAGGAGGATTTTCTGGAGAGAAAGAGAATGCATGCTGTCATGGACAGTGAATGAGATTTGGACAAGAAGGCAAAGCATTTTGGAGTCCGGCTCTGTGACATTTGGGGCCGTTTTTGCCAGGCCAGCCCGTCAGCGGTGGGTTAATGGCTCCCAAGTGAAAGAGAGAAGGAGCCTTCCTCTGTACATCGCCAACGTGGGTGTGCACGTCTGTCTCCAGTAAGGCAAGGGCATCTGCTGCATGGCCACTGGACAGCGCTGCCCCTTGTGTGGGTCAGGAGCATGGTGTGGTCAGCATTCTGAGTGGACTGGTCTTTCCTGACAGGATGCACGGTGAGTGACCAAGTTTAGGGGGCTAACGTAGAAAACCCAAAAGCTGGGCCATGCACTCCCACAGACAGATAAGTGGTTATAAGGGGTAGGATACCCAGGGGCTTATAGGACCAGCTCTTGTTTTCACCCTCATAGGCATATCTATGCATAAAGCATCAATGTAACCAACATGTGAGTGCCAAATGAGTGGGGAGAAGAGGAAAGGGGGTACCCTGGCCCCAGGCTGAAACAGGCTAGGCATCTTCAGCCCTCAGACACTCTGGTCTCTTCAGTGGGACCAGGGTACACAGGCTAAAATACTCAAGGTCTGAGAGCTGTAACTTCCGGAGTACATCTCTGCATTGGTGCAGACTTCACCACGGGGCCAGAACACCCAGTACCCACTGCTAAGGCTGCCTCACCCATCTGCTTCCCCTCCTCCCAGCTAAAGCTGGCCCTCTGCCTGCAGATCCTACCCGCTCTGGCACTGCTCTGCCAAATGCACACTTCTCTTATCTTCTCTTTATCTGAACGGATCCATCTCGGGAGCATATAAGTGTTATTTTTCTCATCTTAAAAAGTCTGCTCTTGAACCCAGTCTTCTTGCCAGGTGGTCTTCCACATATTTTCCCCTTTTTGCAGCAAAGCTTTACACAAAATTGTCCAATTCCTCCCCTTGCCCTCTCTCTACAGTCAATCTAGGTTGGCTTTCTCCACCGATGAGATGCCCAAGAACCTTGGGAAATAAGGGGACCAGGTCTTTTACCCCCATGCTGACTGGTCATTGGATGAAAACTGCCCCCAGGTAAGGGCATACCTTGGATGAGGCAGCTTGCTTCTGCCCAGGGCAGCTCCAGGAGAGGGCTCAGCTGCGTGTCTTCAGCAGCTGTGGGATGAGGGCCGAGTCCTGAAGGGCCAGCTGGGCAGCACCCCACAGAACCCACTATAGGGCTGCTTTCTGTTTTCCACCTGGGTCTGGAGTTGGGGGATCGAAAGCATTGAAACTTCTGCTCAGTAGTCAGAATGTGCACCTGGGAAGTGTGGAGCAGGTTCCACATGTGCCACTAGCCTCCTCACGTGGGCCAACACTGAGTTATGCACCCACTTGTCTCTGCGGGATGGACTTGATCAGACAAGGAAGATAATGGCCATAATGTTAGAGGACACTCCTATTTTTTCCCTTGCAGAGTGGCTTTGAGGAGAGAGCTAAGGCCCACCTGTGGCTAGTAGATGGGAAGCCCTGAGCGGGGCCACCAGGTGTACTCCATCCCCTTCCAGGGTATTCTGTGGGAAGCCAGGACTGTAAACGCCAGGAGCACACCTCCTTCTCAGATACTGACTTGGTGCTTCACTCATACTTCTTGACCAGAAATCGGCATTTAATCAGGATTCCACCAACAGGCCTCCGTGTCCCTAAGGGGAGAGCCAGTGGCATCTCTCAGGGGATCTCCTGGGGCTCCAGGGTGCCAGTGTCTGGCTAAACACTCTATTATTTTTTAAATTTTAATTTTTTCTTAACTTTATTATTTTTTATTACAGTAGAGTTGGCATACAATATTATATTGGTAAGCACTCTTTAAAATTATTACCTATCTAGGCTCACAGAGACAGATATACAGTGTGGACAGCACTCCCAACCTCGCTTCTGCACACACTTCTCACACCTGTTCTTGGCTGTGTGCCCCTCCAAGGGGGAAGACCGCATAGGTGGGTGAGGAGAAGACATTGTTTGAGGGAGCATGTGAGCTGACCGGCAGACGTAGAGTGAGAACAACTGTAATAGCACAGATCAGAGACCTTCACCGGCATCTGGTGTAAGAGTCTCTCTGTGGAACCGCCTCTTTCAAAATGCTGTCGCCTATGTCACCCCGTGCGATGACCTCCTAAACATCTGTGGGACTTCTTTTCCCAAACTGGGAACTTGCCACTTGATTTTACTCTGGTATTTAGGCCATCTTCTCCTTGTGACTATGTATTCATGTCTGGCATTTGAACTAAATTTGTGAAAATTTAATCTGGTAGACGAGATCATTACTAGGGACCTTCCACTCCTGAGAGTCCACATGTGCTGAATGTAATGCGGCTGTGCACCAACGGCATTTACCAAGTCCCAGCACACATAACGCCTTCTGCATCCTATTTAGCATTCACTTTGTATTTGTCTTAAGATACATGTCCCCATGTCCCAAGTCTGGGAATTGAGAGTCTGTCTTCCTATTTCCATATGTTTCTTTTTCACAATTTAGTGTATCCTTGGATGCTGACAGATGTTTTCCCTTCTGATTTTACATATTTGATGGACAGATCACCACCCTCACTTTATATATTGGACCATGAGTATTACTATTTGCCTTCCTTTGGTCCTTTACACCATTTAAATGGTGCTTCATCTCCCTGTGATTTTAACAATTAGCAGGAGTAAAGTATGTTTAAAATTGCACAACCTGGGTTGATTATGACACAATGGAGAGGTTCCGCTGTGGCCCATATTTGAAATTGCCTGCAGCCCGAAAATACTGGCCTCGTGGTCTCCGGGTCATTGTGATGTGTCCTCTGAATTGCAAACAGTAAGTCCTTCCATTACATCCATCTTGATTACACCTGCAAGAGATTGTCAAAGTCAGACCCTTATTTTTATAAGAAAGAGATGAGGAGTTAACAGTAGAGTAGAAACCTTTTATGATGCTGATTGACTTACATCGGTATTAGAAGCAAACTGTATTACATCTGATTTCTTATTACAGTAGGTGGTGGTTATTGTGTTCCAGGGGAAATAATTTGACTCCAGGGTTGCTTCCGCCATTTTTCTCGTAAGGAAGCCACAAGGAAATGGACCCCCTGTTACTCTGTCCAATTTTTCATTATTGGAGGCTATGGGTTCTTGTCGTATATTTAGAAATGGCCATGTTGATGAGTCTATAAAAAAGTAATACACTGCCATGTTAATTAGGACGTGGTTGGGTGTCTCAGTTAAAGGGAGAGATCATTCTTGGGGGAGAGGCTGGACTCTTCAATATAAGATGGAAATAGAGAGAGCAAGCCTCGGGGGAGCAACAGAAGGGGCTCTCTGCCTGGAGGACTTCAGTGGGACCAGCCACATGGAAGTGACCAGGAACCAACAGCTCAGGGACTAAGCCAAGAGGACTCTGAAGTGATGCCAGTTCTTCTCTCTCACCTATCTTGATCATTGTAAGTCAAAGCAAGTTTCTATTTCATACTTGTAATACTCTCAGCATTTCTCTCTCCTTTGTTCTCCCTGAATGCTTAGTAGATTCTTTTAAATGCTCCAGCAGCATTTCTCCTGTCTCTTTTTTATTTTGCAAGGGAACATTTATTTGGTAAATTACAGAGGTGGAAGAAGTAATTCCTAGAAGAAATAGGCTTAGGAAGCACGTTATGAAGGTAAAGGAAGGCCCCTTTGTAGCTTGGGAGTGGGGAAGCTAACGGTAACATGCCTGGGGAGGGGAGAAAGGGGGAAAAGAAGGGCTCAGTGCTCCCTGGAAGGGTAAAGATTTTAGGGGCGGTCCCAAGGAAATTGTTAATAGAATATTCAATAGTTTTCCAGGTGTGTCTTTTCAGGGTTGTGGTCTCCACTGATTGATTGGCTGGCTCCAGGGCAGGGGGTCATTATTCCATGCAGCTGGTCTTGACTTTAGTGTGGCTAGTTTTGTTGCTTATCTGGGCCTGGAGCCGAAATTCAACTGGCCCAGCGTCCTTGCTCTGCTTATGTCTGCCTAACTGCCTACAGCAGAAGAAGATTTTATTGGTGTGAAGTCACATCTGTCAGGTTCCAAAGTCCCCAGCCCCATAAGCCAGTCCTGGAAAATGTGCTGCTGGGGTTCCAGCAGAGTCAGAAACAAGGCCAGTGTCCTGAGCTTCCTTTCCTTATAGTGGGTATGGTTTTGCATTCAGGCCAGATTAAAGTCTGTTAGTCCCTGTGTGGAGCCCAGCCTGTCTGTGTACTATGTGCACACAGGGGAGTGCAGCCCTTGCAACAGGGCCACAGGAGCCAGGTGCCCCTCAGCTGAGAGAGCTTGCCTGACTTTTCTGTTAGAACTGTGTTTAAAGGTGACCATAGAGACCCAAATGGTTAGGGAATTTCTCCTTTACTGAATGAAACCAACTAATAGTAATAGAAAGAATCTTTAAAATAACTTTATGAATCCTAAAGAAATACGTTATTTGTTGGTATGAAAGTCACTGGATATGTAGCTCCTCAGGAAAACAGATATTTGCTTCAGTGCCGAAATGCCGCTGATGATACAGATTACTTTCTGGTCTCAAGAGAAAAAAGCAAAATTATAGGATATCAGGGAAAGATCTCATCACTCTAATCTGGTATCTAAGCATAGAATCACTAATGGGTAACAGCCTGATGGTACATGTCTTTTGATGTAATTGACCACAACTACACAACATCATTTACAGTGTTGTCTAAAAAAAACTTAACATGAATCCATTGAGCTTTTATCTATTTACTAGAGGCCCAGTGCATGAAATTTGTGCACAGGGGGCGGGGGATGTCCCTTAGCCCAGCCTGCACCCTCTCCAATCTGGGATTCCTTGAGGGATGTCCTACTGCCCGTTTAGGCCCGATCCTAGCAGGATCGAGGTTAAATGGGCAATCAGACATCCTTCTCACAATCCAGGACTGCTGGCTCCAAACTGCTCACCTGCCTGCCTCCCTGATTGCCCCTACATGTCTCTTTGACCACATGGGGGCAGCCCTCTTGTGTGTTGGAGTGATGGTCAATCTGCAAATTACTCTTTAATTAGATAGGATAGAGGCCTGGTACATGAGTGGGGGCCAGCTGGTTTGCCCTGAAGAGTGTCCCAGATCAGGGTGGGGGTTCCCTTGGGGTGAAGGGCGGCCTGGGTGAGGGGCCTGTGGAGATTTGCAGGCCAGCCACGCCCCCGAGCAACCCAAGTGGAGGCCCTGGGATCTGGGATTAATCTACGTCTACAATTGAAACTTTGTATCCTGGAGCAGAGCCAAGCCTTCTGCTTGCTCTGGGGCAGGAGTCATTTCTGTTTGAAACTTTGTAACCTAGAATGGAGTCTGTAGGCCATCAATGGCAGGCTGAAAGTTTGGCTTCTTCCATTGCCAGGGAAACCCAAGCCTCTGTTCTCTCCAGCTCAGTGGCTGCCACCATTTCTGTATCTTTTATAATTGAAACGTTATATCATTGAGTGGAGGCCTAGGCCCACAACGGCAGGCAGAAAACTTGGCTCCTCTGTTGCCAGGGAAACCCAAGCCTTCCTCCTTTCTCAGTGGTGACAGCCATCTTGATTGGGTTTTATTTGCATAATCTGTTCCTGATTGGCTGTGGATTGTGGGCGTGGTGAAGGTACAGTCAAATTTGCATATTACTCTTCTATAAGATAGGATTTTTAAAAATATATTTTTATTGAGTTCAGAGAGGAAAAGGGGGAGCAACAGAAATATCAATGATGAGAGAGAATCATTGATCGCTCACCTCTAGCACACTGAGAATTGAGCCTGCAAGCCAGGCATGTGCCCCTATCAGGATTCGAACTGTGACCTCCTTCCTGGTTCATAGGTCGATGCTCACCAGAAGGAAGTGATCACACATCTGGGACTGAGACATTGTGCAGTATCACTGGCCTGGTGCCTTCACAAATCAGGGGCAATTGAGAAAATTGCTAGATTTGAAATAAAGGCCACAACAATCTGATGCAATCACCCTAGTCTGGATCCTGGATTGAGGAAGCTATCAGGACATTTGAGGGAAAATTAGAATGTGGTGAAAGATGGTATGAAAATTTACTGAAATGGTAAATAAGAAATCATTGACTCAGTAGGGCAGTATGTACTATAAGATCTCATATTTGTTATATATATATTGATTTCAGAGAGGAAAGGAGAGGGAGAAACAGAAATATAAATGATGAGAGAGAACACACACACACACACACACACACACACACACACACGAGCAAAAAAAGAGAATATGCCCTCACATAGTAACAGTTGATTTCTAGGTGGTTTAAAGGTGATGTTTTGATTGGTAGTTTTTTACTTGTGTATATTTTATAATTTTCTATAAATGCACTGAGGCTGTTTCTATTATTTTTAGAAATCGCCACAAAGAAGACAAGGAATTAAGATTTTATTTTATATTAAGACCTATTGATTCTTTTGGAACTCGGATGTCTTTTATTTTATTTTATTTTTTTTAATCTTTATTGTTCAGTTTATTAATTACATTGTTTCCCCTTTTTATCCCCCTATAGCTCCCCTCCACCCTGTACCTATCCCACCCTCCACCCTCACCTCCCCCTCCCCACTGTCTTCTCCCATTGTTGCTAGATTTTTGTCCAGTCTCTTGCTGCACTCCCCACAACCCTTTTCTCCCCAAGAATTGTCAGTCCATTCCCTCTCTATGTCCATGTCTCTGTTATATTCACCAGTCTATCCTGTTCAACAGCCTATCAATTCACTTGATTTTTATGTTCATTTGTTGATAGATGTGTATTTGTTGTTGCTAGTTTGCACTTTTACCTTTTTCTTCTTCCTCTTCTTAAAGAATATCTTTCAGCATTTCATATAATGTTGGTTTAGTGGTGATGAACTCCTTTAGCTTTTTCTTATCTGCGAAGCACTTCATCTGACCTTCAATTCTGAATGAATTGAAGGGTTGACCTCCAGGCCAAATCTTTGCTGGATAGAGTAATCTTGGTTGTAGACTCTTGCTGTTCATCACTTTGAATATTTCTTGCCACTCCCGTCTGGCCTGCATCGTTTCTGTTGAGAAATCCGCTGACAGTCGTATGGGTGCTCCCTTATAGGTAACCAACTGTTTCTCTCTTGCTGCTTTTTATATTCTCTCTTTGTCTTTTGCTCTTGGCATTTTAATTACGATGTGCCTCGGTGTGGTCCTCTTAGGGTTCCTATATATTGGGGTTCGGTGCACTTCTTGGACTCCTAAGTCAATTTCTTTCACCAGGTGTGGGAAGTTTTCAGTCACTATTTCTTCAAATAGGTTTTCATTGTCTTGGCCTCTCGCTTTTTCTGGTACCCCTATAATTCGGATGTTGGTATGCTTGAGGTTGTCCCAGAGGCCCCTTACACTATCTTCAATTTTTTGGATTCTTTTGGTTTCTTGCTTTTTCAGCTGAGTGGATTTTACCTCTTTGTATTTCAAATCTTTAACTTGGTTCTTGGGGTGCTCCAGGGCACTTTTAGGTCTTTGTTTAATATTTTTTCTTTCAGTCAGTGTATGCTTAATTTCTGGTTGGTCCTTTTTCATATCCTTGAGAGTCTGCTTTATATCCTTGAGGGTTTCTTTCATTTCCTTGTAGGACTTATTCATTTCCACGTTGGTCTTGATCATTTCCACGTTGGTCTTGATAATTTCCTTGCAGGTCTCGTTTATATCCTTGAGGGTGTTGTTCATTTTCTTGTAGGACTCATTCATTTCCTTTGTGGTCTTGCTTATTTCTTTATAGGCCTCGATCTTTTGTTGGAGCCTCTTAAAAAACCCTATAACCGTGGTTCTGAATTCCATGTCCAGTCGTTTTTTTTCCTCCATTTCTTTCACATCTGATTTCTTTCCATGTTGCTGCATGGTGGCTGCTTCCCTGAGTTGGTCAATTAGCTTTGTGTGGTAGACTTCCTACTAGGGATAGTGGCTCAGCCTCCCCGGTTACCTGAGGTGGATATGGGCTGCACAGTCTTGCTGAGGTTAAGCTCAGTTAATCGTTGTTAGCACTTGGAGGGTTGACCTCCAGGCCAATTGTCTGTGAAGCTCAGCTGTGCTCAGGTTGGGTGGGCGGAGTCTCCGGGCCAAGCAGACAGCGTTAGCTTCGCCCTATGCGGCCCCAGGGGACTCTGTGCGGGGGTGGGGCGTGGGGTGGGGGGTGGGGCGTGGGGTGGGGGGTGGGGCGTGGGGTGGGGGGGGGGCAATGGCCGCCAGCACCTCTGAGAGAGAGCCGCTCTGGAGCTCCACCGGCTGCCGGTTGCCAGGGAATTCAGACTTTCCCAAAATGAGTCTGCATGGGCAATGTCTCACCCAGGGTCGTAAAACAAAGCAGACTGACGGTTTTCCAAATGAGAGGCAAGTCGCGGTGCGCTCTCTGCGCCGCCGTCACACAGCCGAGCTGTTCGCGCGAGCTGCCTTCTCCACAAGCCGGGAGACCCGGCAGCACCCGAGCTTGGGCGTGCCCTCCCACTGTCCAGTTTTCACCCCGTGTGATAGTGGGTTCTCTGGACTTCGCCCAGAGTTGGAGAATCTCGGATGTCTTTTAAATAAGGTGTTTATTTAGAGCAGTTTTAGCTTTAGGGAAAAGTTGCAGAGAGAGCACAGAGACTTCCTGTGCACCCTCCACTCCGTCCCCTGATGTGAGCATCTTTCGTTATTGAGGTTCACTTGTCAGAGCTGAGAAATTAATAGTACGTTACTATTAAACACTAGATTTTATTTAGGTGCCACCTCTTCTTCCACTCACATCCTTTTTCTGGTCCCCAAGCTCCACTGCATTTAGTTATCTCATCTCTTCAGTCTCTTCTCTTCCGTGCCAGAGTCTCAGTCTCTCTTTGCTTTTCATGATCTTGGCTGTTTTGAAGAATGTTGCTCAGGTAATTGTCGAATGTCTCTTCCTCGGACTTGTCTGGTGAAGATTTCATAATTAGACTGGTGATGGGCTTTAGGGAAGAATCTCAGAGGTGAGTGCCTTCCTCCTGCATCACCTGAGGGCGCTAAGCTGCCAGTAGAGCTTCGCATGGGAGACACACCTTGATTACTGGTTAAGGGAGAGTCTGAAGGTCTCTCCACTATTTTTGTAGTTGCTATTTTTCTCTTTATGTACTTTATCCTCTGGAAGTGAGTCACTGAATCCAGTCCATATGGTTTTTAATTTGTACAGAATGCTTTTCTGTACTGCCTCCCACCCCAGCATATTAGCTATTTTCACTGAGCTAAGAGGAACTTACTTTTCCTTACTTTTGGAAGAGCTTTGTCAGGTAGCAAATGCTAGGACCATGGCTCGGGTGGAGCTGGGGATGAAGTGAGAGGACCCTAAGGGAATGGTGATCCTCAGGGCCCCTTGGTCAGCCACTGCTCCTTTGCCTGCTCCTCTGACCAGCCTTGAGCTTCTCCTTCCCATGCTCAATGGGGTGTCATGTTATTAGAAACTTCCCTTATAGGGGCCACTTTGATTTCCTTGGCTCTTTCATTGCTGCTGGAGAATGGGTAACAGAAGAGCAGAAGGAGTGGTCCTGAGAGTGAAGGAGAATTGCCAGGCACCCTCTGATCCTGGATAGATATGCACTTACACTTTGGTTGTTAGAGTAAGAGGGACACTACAACCCCAAACCCCTGTATCCAATGGAAGAGTCTCCACCATTCTAAGTGGCCTCACAGTTTCTCAGCTATGAGTGTCATTATACGAAAAATAAAGGTTTCTGGTTCAGGCCAACACCAGCAAAATGCTGGGGAGACTTTTACCAAATTGGGAGATTGTTCAGCTATACACTGAAAATTGTTTTATCTCTGGAGAATTTGGGAATGGATATAAATTTGTAGAATTTCACCTTGGGTAACTTTCTCTAGCCATCTGTTCTTACTCTAGATATAGACTAATAAGTTACTTAGCATTCCACTTCCTGTCCCCAAATGTAAATTTGAATACAATTTCAGTTGAATATTAAAAGTTCATATTTTATACCTGAAACTAACATAATATTGTATGTCAACTATACTATAATAAAAATGATTTTAATGCATATTTCAGTGACAAAATTTTCAGCCCAGATGTATATTTTGGGGTTTGCTTGATTAAAATCTTCAGACATCTGTGCTAATCACCTTAATAACCTAGAACTGATTATAGTTCTGAAATGTTTAATGGGGGCAGCAGAAAAGTCAGTTATAGGGTGGGGCAAAAATAAGTTTACAATTGTGAGTATGGGAAACACAGAGTTTATTCTTGTATTATTATTTATCAATTACTGTATTATTTTCCATATGAACAACTATAAATCTACTTTTCCCCTCTCCTGTATGTCAATTTTTGCTGGCTGTGCACAAAAATCTGGGTATCTGTTTATCTGAATGTTTTAGATTGATAACAAAACACTTGGAATAACTCAATCTTTCAATCATATTTTGTATCTGTGATGACCTTTCTAAGGCAGTTGAACAGGGAACTCCATCTTACTGCTATTAAATTGTAGGAACCTTGCTGCACCTTTAGAAAATGATATCTCACATCATTTTCTTTATAACACCTAAACTTGATGGGTTTTTGTCAACATTTTTTAGGTTATTATTGTTTTTTTTTTTTCCTTTCTAACCGGAACATACAATTTTACCAAGTGCCTCACTCAAATAGAATATGTTATATGCTACTAAGATTATTTCGGAGTTATGTACAGTCTCTGTGTTTTGATTACACATTGAAAAAAGAATGCTATGCCCAGCTGGCCTGGCTCAGTGGTTGAGGGTTAATTTATGAACCAAGAGGTACGGTTTTATTCCAGGTCTGGGCACATGCCTGGGTTATAGGCTGTATTCCCATTGAAGGGTATGCAGGAGATAGCTGATCAATGATTCTCTCTCATCGTTGAAGTTTATATCTCTCTCTCCCTCTCCCTTCCTCTTTGAAATCAATAAAAATATACTTTTTTTTTAAAAGAGGATGATATGTCTTCTTCCTTCTAACAGTAAATACCTGGCTGTTTGTTATTATTCTTGTTGTCATGTGTGTTTGTTTGGAGGAAGCACCTATATCTTTCTACAAGAAATATTAATTGAGAACATATCATCCTGATTTGTTAGACAGTTATTGGCAAAAGTAGTCATCATCCTCAGATATGTTGATCTTTTCAGCTTATCATTGCATTGTAAGGGAAGTGGCCTCAGCATGCTTGTCTCACTGCATTTTAGAGGCAGGGTATCATCTTTCTGTGGCAGGAAATTTCAGACTCAAATATACATCCAGAAGAAGGCACACCTGTAATTGGATGTTACAGAGGCTGATATGTGGCTGCTAAACCCCTAATATCAGATCCATTACCATTTCCCCACCCTTTGCCCCCTGTTACACAATCCACATCTTAAAGCATAATTCTGTTATGTGCTTGCTTCACTATTCATTAGTATGTAGGGAGTGAGGTCAGTGGACACGGGGCGGACAAGTGTAGCATCATCATGACTATGATCTTTCCACATAATTTAATGATGTGTCCCACCCCCACCCTAATCTGAGTAGTTACTTTAGCAGTGGCTTCTCCTGATTTTTCTCTTGGCCTTGCTCACATTTTTGAAATTCTTCTACAGATAATGGACAAGTCCAGCCTCTCCATTCTGAATAAAGATGTAGGCTCTTTCCCTGAAGTAATATGCATTTGAGGAAGAGTTTCCGTTTGATTCTCCGATGCGCACCTGGTCTATCTGAGAGCTGGGGGATGTGTGAGATTCTCCTTCCTCAGAAAAAGCAACTTTCATTTGTCTTATTTTTTCCTTTATTTTCCAAGCATCAAAAACTTATACTTTATTATTTTTAAAGTATTTCTATTTCCTTTTTTCCAACTATCCAACCTTACCTTACTGGAGGCATGAGTCTCAAATATATTTAAATGAATCAAGAAAATGAGGGCCTTTAGTAGCTAACATTCCCAACATAAAAAAAAAATTCCTAACCATGTTTTTTGAGTTTTTGGCTTATTATGAGAAGTTGGCAAGGGTAAGGGGACTTTCATGTCTTAGGACAGTTACAATTCAGATTCTTCCTGGTGAGTGTTTATACTCTTACATTTCATTTTGGCCAGAACTTTTTCCATTTTTCACTTTGGAGAGTAGGCCTCAAGCACTCATTTATTCATCCTGAATCTAAATATCCTATCCTAGTTACCTCTAAGAGTGCCAGGATCAGATACCTTCTGCTATCTAATTGATATCTAACTGCCACCACCACACAATGTCTAATCCTTATCTCAGACTTCCCCTGTCCTAACAGAATTGCATTCTCCTTCTCTAAACCAGTTCCTTCTTGTCTTGCCTGTCTCAATAAATGGCATCACTTTCCAATCTGTTGCTCAAATTATGCTCGATTCCTCAGTCCCACACCCAGTCCATCAGGGACTCTATTGGCTCTAGTCTCCAATTTATGTTGAACCAGTTGAACGCCCCTAAATGCAGGCCACCATGATTCCTCATGTGGTCTATTCCAGTAGCCTTCTCCATAGGGATATTTGGCCTGCTTCCTTCTGTCACATGCTCTTTCTATCACAGCTGTGCCCCATAGCAGCCAGAGTGACCTTTAAAACATATCAGTACCCTGTGTAACATGTCCTTAGTCTTGCTATTGCACTGTGATCAATATCCAGAGTCTTCATTATGAACCAGCAGGCACTACCGCTCTTGGCCTCTGCCTGTCTCAGCCTCCTGTGTGCCAGACCCCACTCTAGATACTAGGATCATTTGAAATACCAGGGTCTGCCCTCCCAGAGTTGATAGTCTAGTGGGATTCCTAAGAGGTCGGTCTGAGATCTTTTCAAATCTCCCATTTTGTGAACATTGCTACAGTATTAAACGTTTCCCCATAAATTATAGCTTTTGCACTGACCAGGATACTCATAAATTACATTTTCTAATCTCCCTGGTTCCTGAGCGAACTTGTTTATTTCATATGTCTGATCTGCTGCCAAGTTTGACATTCTACTTTTTATTTTAAACAAAATACCACTTTCTAAGACATCTTCTCATCTATTATCAGCATTAGCAGATCGTTTCCTTTGATGGACTGCTTTTCACAAGAAGAGCAATTTAAAAAATAATCACCTTATGAGTGTTAATGCATGTGTAACAACAAGGGATAATGACACTAATACATTGAGTTCGTATGCCAGGTAGTAGATTAGTTTTTTTCACGAGTTAAATGATTCAGTCCCACAAACAAACCCCGAAACATGCATGGCTCAGAGTCATGCCTCAGCCAAAATGCTGAGCTTCTCCACATGTCTGGAATCTCTCTTGAGAAGGGCAGACATCACAGCAACCTCTGCTACTGAAAATCCACAGAAGCTCCTTACCTCCCTTTAGGACTCTTTACCATCACTTCTATATCGCCCCACCCCACTCCCCTTGGTAACGTGGGGGCTCTGAGATCACACTGGTCTTTCTGCCCCAAGCTGTGCATTACTTGTGCCAGCGTAGGAGGCTGCAGTCTGACTGGATCCCTTGGTTGCCACTGGTGTCTTCTTTCACTTGGCTTGAGTTCACATTGACATTGAACTCTTGCAATTGCTTTTAATTTTAACATGCAGAGTTACTTATCTTCCCTTCTTGGATAATTTCCCTCCAGTTTAACTGACAAATACAATTTATTTACAATTTTAAAATAATTTTATAATAAAAATATAAGACATCTGTAAAGTTATAACATGATGATTTGATGGACATATACATTGTTAATACCTCCATTACCTCACTATTTTCCTTTTGTGTGGGAGAGAGAGTATTTAAATTTTTTTTCTTAGCAAATTTCGATTATACAGCAACAATGTTGTCAACAGTTGTCACCAGGCTGCACAATAGATCCTCAAACCTGTTTCCCGTTTCCCCAACCCCTGGCAACCATGTTTCTGCTCCCTGTTTCTATGAGTTTGACTATTTTGTTTTGTTTTATTTTATTTTATTTTATTTTATTTTATTTTATTTTATTTTATGTGTGTGTTTAGATTTCATATATAAGTCAAACCATGCAGTAGTTGTCTTCTGTCTGGTTTATTTCACTTACCATAACATCTTCTAGTTTTACTCACGTTGTCACAGATGATAGGATTTCCTTCTTTGTAACTGAATAATATCCCACTGTATACACACATATATGCACCATGTTTTCTTTTTCCATTCATCCATCCACAGACACTTAGGTTGTTTCCATACCTTGGCTATTGTGAATAATGCTGCAGTGAGTAGAAGTACAGATATCTTTTTGAGATAATGATTTCATTTAAAATATATATATACTCAGAAGTAGAAATGCTGGTTCGTATGGCAGTTGTAATGTTTTGAAGAACCTCCATACTGTTTATCACAGAGGCTGTGCATTCCCACTAACAGTGCACAAGGTTTCCCTGTCCTTCATGTCTTCCCCAGCATGTTCTCTCCTGCCTTTTTGGTAAGAGACATCCTAACACAAAGAGTTGATATGTCACTGTGGTTTCGATTTACATTTACCTGATGATTAGTCATTGTGAGCAGCTTTTTGTATACCTATTGGCCATTTGTATGTCTTCTTTGGGGAAATGTCTATATAGGCTGCTTGCCCATTTTTTAAATTGGGTTATTTGGTGGTGGTTTTTCTATTGAGTTGTATGCTTATATATTTTGATATATGTTCTCACCACTTTCATGTGTCAAGTTCCACTTGAGAGCCTACAAATAAATAATCCAATATTTTGATAACCTGTGTCATGTGGAAATCCATCAGATTTGTCTCCTCACCCTTCCTTATGGAGCAGCTAGGATTCTGACATGCTCTTTCCATGCTTTTGCTTTCAGATAAGTCAAACCATCTTCCTAAGCTTGTTATGAAGCCCTGAATTCAAAATTAAACCCAAAGCATTCTTTAATCTAAGTGACTATCCTAACTTATATGGATTTTCAAAAAGCCCTACCCCAATTTTTTTCCACCAAAAAAAAAAAAAAAAGAGAGAGAGAGAACCTTTTCCCTACCCTTCCTATTTCCAAGAATAACTCTTATGACCCAGTTCTTGATGTTACAGGGTCTTTAATTCTTCCAAATTGTCAACACGTGCAATATGTCCACCACTGAAATAGAATAACTTTGCAGGATCAGCCTTGAAAGTTGAACCAGATCCCTTCAGTTCCTCTGTATCTGTACTCAAGGGCCCTCCCATCAGAGGTTCCCCCTCGCAGGTAAGCTTAGCAGAGATCCTCCGTTCAACCCACCTATTTGTACTTTTTATATAAACATTTATATTTTTTAAAAAGTTAGAAACATATTACATATAACCTTGAACTCTAGAGTAAGTAGGGGAAATAGACTTCTAAGTCCCCAAAGCATTACCATTAGCAACCACTTAACTGTTAGCAGATAGTGTTTCAAATAGCCCTTACCATTACAGGGTCAGGCACACATTGTTATCCAGCTCTATCTGTCTGTCCTGCTTATTCTCAGCCATGGTTCAAGACATAAATCCTACTGACAGCACTAGAACTGGACCGGTTATTCCTGGGCCACTCATTGGTCTTAATTATCTCTATCCTAGGTGAGTCTAGAAACAGCCTTGATCAGTTCCTTAGCCCCACTCCTATCTCTGCAAGAGGAGCCACTCCTTGACAAATCGGAAGCTAGCCCCTCTCTTTTCTTCCACTCTCTGATGAAAAGCTCTCCAGTTCCCTCCTCATTTGGCCTCATTTGGGCTCCATTGTGTTACAGAAATCGGACTCTTCTTCCAGGGCTTCTTTTTGAGCTCATTGCCCTACACAATCATGACAAGGTTTTCTTTGATGTCTGGACTTGTCAGACCTTCTGTCTTTCAGTATCTTTCAACATGCATTCATCATAGTTAGAAGGACTGGGAAACTTGGGCTGCATGGGCAGGTGGTTCCTAAAAGACTTCAGGGGTTTTGAGGCACTGAGGTGGTTTTGAAATTTCACTCCCCTCTTCCAGGCTTTGAATGGTTATGGATATAATTAGTTTTCTCTGTTTCCTCCTTCAGCCCATTTCTCTCCTGGGAGATGACTTGATTAAAAATATTCTCTACTTATTGGTGGCATTCTAGTTCAATGGGTTGTTTGGAGACTTCACAGGAACCTCGGCACCATTCCTCAGACTCTGAAATATTGGAGAAGTCTAAAGCATTAAAATCCACTCTCAGGAACTTGGCTCTCCAGTGAACCAAATAACATGTTACCTTTGTTCTCCATGGAACTACTTCTCTATTTCCTTATTACATGAAGGTTTTGTAGCTTGGATTTTAACCATTGTGGGGGAAGTCAAGACTACTTTGAAACTATTATAAAAGCAATTGGTTTTCTTTCTAAATAATATGACTATATATCCATGTGTGTTTGGTGGGTCTGCCCCTTGTTTGCAAGGAATGGAGATCTACTCTGGCTAATGTAACAAAAAAAGGCAGGTGGGCATGGAGGGACTTGGAGAGTATTATGTAAAGTGGAATAAGTCAAAGAAAGACAAGTATCACATAATCTTACTGATATGTGGAATCTAATGAACAAAATAGATCCAGAGACCTGGAAGCATACAACAGACTGTGAAATCTCAGAGGGCGGGGGTGGGAGATGGAAGAGATCAACCAAAGAACTTATAAGCATATATGCATAACTCATGGACACAGACAATAGTACAGTGAAGGCCTGGGGAGAGGGTGGGAGCAGGTGGAGAGGGTTAATAAGAGGGAAAGGGGGAACATCTGTAATACTTTCAGTAGTAAAGATAAACATAATCAATTAATTTTTTCAAAAAAGAAGGCCAGTGGGGTAACTCATGAGAGATTACCGCCTATAAAATCAGGGCAGCAACCAAGAAGAAACCTGGGGACTCAGCAGCTGGAACGTATGTCTTTTGGGGGTAGTCCTTTTCCTGACTCAGTTCCATTAACCCCAGTCTGCATGTCTGCCCCAAATTTCAAAACCCCAGGAGAAAAAGTTAATTGTCCTAGCTTGAGTCAGACCAGTCGGCTATGCCAGGGGGTTGGGATGCTCATCAGAGTCTACTTTGTGTAGCGTGAGGCCACTGCAACATCAGAGAGCACACTGTGAGCCAGGCAGGCGTGTCCCCTACGAACTACTCTGCATGCGATTTTAGGGCATTCACAGCCCACCTGTGTTGGAGGAAGATCAAAATAGTTTTGACAAAATTCATAGAACATCAGAATATTAGAATGGAGGGAAGCTTAGATAATATTTATATTGTTTTACCAAACATATACTTTGTGTCAGTCTCAACACTTTAGATGTACCATCTCTTTTCATCTTTACAATGATTCCAGAACTCAAGTACATGATACATATTATTCTATAGATAAGGAAACTGAAAAACTTGGCTTAGAAAAAGTGAGTTTGGAATCCCCTAAACTCCTTATAACTTATTACAGTCAAGGCACAAAATTCTGCTCCTGTTTTTGAGTTCCTAGAAATCCAAATTTCTGGTTAATTTAACTAGGTCAGAAGTAAATTACAGAAGAACATTTGTCCCCAACTAAAAAGGGTTTGGGGATAGGTGAATCCTTCCACATGCTTGTCTTTGCTTGTACACTGTCAACCAAGAATTTAAAGGGGTTTCATGAAGAGAAGCTATAATTAGAAGTCCCCTTTTCGATAAAGGGAAAACATTAAGCCTTCATGTGTTCACCCCATTTCTGTCACCCCATGGTGTGGACTCACTCTGCCCGCCCACCGCCTCCTGCTGCGTTTTCCTGCGGCCTGACATTTGTCTCCCATCACCACATGCTCGCCCACACAGTTCCATTTCTGGGCCTCTCTCCACCCACTCTTGCGCTGTCTTCTGTCACACAACCCAAAACTCATGCCAATTCTCTCCCCTCCCCTGTGGTCATCCTGCAGGCCACTCCCTTCTGCAGGGAGCCCATTCTTCACTCTCTACCGAACTACTGTTGAAACGTCTTTGCCCATTTACCTGTAGTTACTTGCTGAAGTGACCAACCCACACGTCTTCTTTGCTTTCATCTGCTGACTCTTTTGAAGGGAGAGGGTGTTGCTGTCACAGTTGTGAGGTTGTGTCTGTTGAGGCATTCGGTGCATCTAGATGACTTAAGGAGGATATTTCTGCCAGTGAGCCAGTTTTGCTTACTTAGTTACTATTATTTCAACATGAATGTCTATCAGGTGATCATAAAAGTTCCTGGAGAGGAGCAGGAAGCAGCTCAGGTGTGCCTTTGGTTCCTGTACAAAGTATGGCTGATGCCAGGCTCATAGTAGGTACTCAATAAGGACTCACCCTTAATAGTTTTTGTCATGTTATCCCTACAATCAGGTGTTGACTGGAGCTGTTGGCTGGAGAGGCTGACTGGAGATGCTCACCCGAGAAAAATGATACGCATGCCTTTCTACTTGAAAAAGTGCATCAGCAATGTGACCACCTGGTCCACTGTGAGCATAACTGTGAACTCACTAAAGATTGAGCTACTCATCTCTAGGTGAAAAGTATTAATTGATTCATGCTGAAGCAGCAATGAAGCAGACTCATTATTTCTTCCTCTTGATATTGTTGTGCTCCCTCCCTAAGCCCCTTTCTATCTATCAGAAGGACCTTACTGTGATACCCAAACCTAGTCCTAGAAATGGTTGAAAGCTAGCGAAAAAGGACCAGAGTAATGACTAATTCAAGTTGGCATTAACTTTCTCCACCAGGATGGCAGCCATAGGATTCACACTCCCAGTTGTGCTATTGCAGTTTCAAAGTTTTACAGCGTTGGAAATTTAGATAGGAGTCAGCATGACTTCCTTCATTTCTCAAGAGTAACACAAGTAAACAAATAATGGGTGAAATCAAATACCCTGGGTTCTTGGAAGTTCTACTCTACTGACCTACTGTTCTTGCAGATGTTTTAATTGGTGTGGCCTTCATGGAAAACAGAATTGAGGTTCCTCAAAAAATTAGAAATGGCACCACTTGTGATCCAGAAATCCCACTTTTGGGTATTTATTTATCCAAAGAAATGAAATCAGTATCTCAAAACAATATCTGCATTTCTATGTTGTTTCAACATTATTCACAGCAGCTATGATATCAAAACAACCTTAGCATCATTGAAAGATGAACTGATAAACGAAATTACATATATATCCTAATAAAAGAGTAATATGCAAATTTGACCATACCTTTGCCACACCCACAAGCCACACCCACAGCCATGCCCACTAGCTAGTCAGGAGCAAATTATGCAAATAAACCCCAATCAAGATGGCTGCCACCACTGAGAGCAGGAGGAAGGCTTGGGTTTCCCAGCAACAGAGGAAGCCAAGCTTTCTTCCTCCCTAGGCCTCCACTCAATGTTACAAAGTTTCAATTGTAAAAGATACAGAAATGGCAGCAGCCACTGAGCTGGAGAGAACAGAGGTTTGGGTTTCCCTGGCAATGGAAGAAGCCAAACTTTCAGCCTGCCGTTGCCAGCCTAGGCCTCCACTCTAGGCTCTGATGTTTCAAACAGAAATGGCTGCCGCCCTGGAGCCAGCAGAAGTCTTGGCTCAGCTCTGCTCAGGCTACAAAGTTTCAATTGTAGACATAGATTAATCCCAGATCCCAGGGCCTCTGCTTGGGTTGCTGGGGGCTGTGGCCGGCCTGCAAACCTCCACAGGCCTCTTGCCCAGGCTGCCCCTCACCCCAAGGGAACCACCACCCTGATCTGGGACACTCTTCAGGGCAAACCAGCTGGTTCCCACCCATGCACCAGGCCTCTATCCTATTTAATAAAAGAGTAATTTGCAGATTGACCATCACTCTAACACACAAGAGAGCTGCCTCCATGTGGTCAAAGATCCTGCCCCCATATAGACACAAGATGGCCAGCAGGGGAGGGCCGTTGGAGGTTCCAGGCCCTGCAAGGGAGGGCAGTTGTGGGTGATCAGACCAGCAGATGAGGGAAGTTGGGGGCAAATAGTCTGGCAGGGGAGCAGTTAAACATCAATTAGGCTGGCAGGGTAGTGGTTAAAGGGTGATCAGGCTGGCAGGGTAGTGGTTAAAGGGTGATCAGGCTGGCAGGCAGAAGCAGTTAGGGGCAATCCGGGAAGCAGGCAGGTGAGCAGTTTGGAGCCAGCAGTCCTGGATTGTGAGAAGGATGTCCGATTGCCCGTTTAGGCTCAGTCCTACCAGGATCGGGCCTAAACGGGCAGTCAGACATTCCTTGAGGGGTCCCAGATTGGAGAGGGTTAAGGGACATTGCCTGCCCCACATGCATGAATTTTGTGCACCGGGCCTCTAGTGTGTGTGTGTGCGTGTGTGTGTGTGTGTGTGTGTGTGTAATATGTATATGCATTTACTTGTTTTTAATTATATAAATTTAATTATATATATATTTATACATTATTTATATGTATATTTCATTTTTTGAATAATAGTTTATTTTTTGTATATATATGAAAATCTGCCTTTTGTGATTACGTGGATGAATCTAGGTTATGCCAAGTGAAATAAGTCAGAGACAGAAAGACAAATACTGTGTGATCTCACTTACATGTTGATTCTAAAATAATCAAACTCATAGAAACAGAGGGTTGAATGGTGGTTACCAGGGATGGGGGGGAGGGGGCGATGGGAAGATTTTGGTCAAGTGATACCCATTTTCAGTTATGCAAGATAAGTAAATTCTGGAGACCTAAAACACAGTGTGACTATAGTTAAATGTATTATACTGTGTACTCGAAATTTGCTAAAAGGGTACAATTTAAGTGTTGTCATCACAAATGAAAGGTGATATGAGGTGATAGATGTGGTAATATCCTTGATTGTGGTAAATATTTCATAATGCAGGTATACACATTAAAAATTTTCAACTGTAAATAAAGTAGGGAAAATTTTTATTTGAGATGGTAAGTAGTATAGGAGCCATTGTATTTACTAATACTAATTTGTATGCTGATTACTGGATATTTTATTAAATCCTCCTAATTAAAAAAACAGCAGACTTGCGGATGGCATGGATATACCCTTTCTGTAAACTCATCCATATTAGTGTCCTGGGACAGTCCAAAAGCTGACTTGTGGTACTTTATCCAGGCAGCAGAAAGGATTTACTCGATTTTCCTAGAACCCAAAGCCCAACCGAGCCTGGCATGATTTCACGACACCTTGATCAGCAGGGTCTAGGAACTGGGTCTTCTTGGGTTTCTCTACTCTGGTAGAGACAAACCCCTGACTCTGACCCCACAATCAGTAGGAACATGCCAGCAAAGTGATCACTTTTCCCCGACACCACCACTCTTATAAGGCTCAGGAGCTGTAGTAGAAAATTCATGCTAAAAAATAAAAGTGTAACTCTTCTGGGCTCACCTCTGTCAATTACACGGATAACGTATAAGGTAAAGGGAAAGAGTATCTGTGTCTTCATCAACAGCTTGCCATAACAAGGAAGTCGTAGCTGCTCACCTAATAGCCCCTGCTGGACCCATGGGGCTGTCTCTCTAGTAAACAGGTTTGGAAAATGGGTCATCTCCAGGCCTGGACTTCCATTTGCACAGCCTGGTGGAAAAAGGAAGACGCACCATACACAATGTAATGTAGCTCAGAAAGAAGCAGTAGCGAGAGCTGTTACGCATGCACCACTTAGAGCTTGAGGTTATTGGTGAGTGTGGGAAGCCCAGCTCCTCTTAGGATCTTATCTCTGATTAGCTAAGAATGAGTTTGGGATTGAGGGTAAGGATTATAATGTCCCAGCTCTGACCTTTAGGTCTCAATCCCATGTTACCCATAACCTTTCTAATAGGCATGTTTCTTTGAAGGAAAATTTATGCTCCCGTACTTCTGCAGGGACTCTCAAATGAGTTCTGTATGCAGTGAACTAAGCCTTGGCCAGGATCTGAGCATTGATTTTGTTTGTAGGAGTAAACAAACATTTATGGAGAATACGAACAAAACGCAGCAGGGCTCAGAGAAGGAAAGAGTCTCCCCCGACAAAAGAATTGGGAAGGGTTTTAAAGACGTCTGAGCTTTGACTCCCCAGATGGGTGGGATTTGGCACATGAAAAAGGGGGGCGGGGGTGGAGTTCAGATGGCAGGATTAGCCAGAGGAAAGGCACACAGGCTGGAGGGTGTGGTGTGTGCAGGGCCCAGCCCTGAACAGCACACATTCAGCAGAGCTGGGATGGCTGCGAGGGCTGGGTTGAGGAAGCTTATGTTAGGATTCCTAATTTCTTTCTTTCAACTCCCTATTATGAAACTTTTTTATGACAGTAAAACATGCATAACATAAAATTCACCATGTGAAATGTAGCACTCAATATATTTGCATTCCAACCATCACAACTGTCCATCTCCAGAACTTACTCATCTTCCCAGCTGACACTCTGAGCCCTTGAAGCTTGAAGTCCCTCCTAGCTGGTAACCACTGTTCCACTTTCTGTTGCTGCGACCTGGCTATTCTAGGTACCCCATATAAGTGGAATCATATAGTATTTGTTGTTTTGTGGCTAACTTATTTCACTTAACATAATGTTCTTAAGGTTCATCCATATTGTAGCATGTGTCAGAATTTCCTTCCTTTATAAGGCTGAATAATACTCCATTTTATATATGGAATAAATACATTTGTTTATCCATTCTTCTGTCTTTGGACATTTGTGTTGCTCCCACCTTTTGGCTCTTGGGGCTAATGCTGCTATCAACATGGGTATACAAATATCTTTTCAAGTTCCTGCTTTCATTTCTTTTCGTTATATACCCAAAAGTAGAATCGCTGGGTCATATGGTAAGTCTATATTTAATTTTTTGAAGAATTTTCATACCATTTTTATTATAAAACATTTTAAACATTCATGGGAGTTTAAAGAAATGGCCAGTGAGCACCCATATATTCACCTCTGGGATTCAAAAGGTAGTCTCGAACTGCCTCGCCCCAGAATGCCATTTGATTAGAGAAATTAATACAGTTTGGAATTGAGAGCCACGCATCATCATTGCCCAGTTCTGGCTTTTAGCTTTCCAGCTCATATCGGACACAAACTTGTAATACTTACTTCCTCAAGAGAAATTTTATAATTCTGTACTTCTGATTTAACAGAGGACACTCATAGATCCACAATCTACATTTAACAAAAGCTATCGTTTTGTTATATTTATTTCCTCTTTCTTTCTTCTCTATCTAGCTATCAAAAAGTCTGATTTCTGGTGAATGCTTCAGTGTGAATTGCAGACTTCATGGCCCTGAATACATCAGTGTACTTACATACCCACATTGCCTTTATCCCAACCAACAAAATGAACAATAATGTCCTACCAACACCTGTAGTACATGTTCTAATGCCCACAGATGTCCTTTGTGGCTGGATTTCTTTTTTCAAATGGAATCCAGTACCCAAGGGTCATTCATGGCAGACTTTTGACTCATCCAGCAGATGAAAAGGAGAGATGGGAGGTTTTGAGCAGGGAGGGAAAGATCAAAGCTGAAATCTGGCATCACGGGCAATCGAATTTTCTTATGCTCCTTGGGGCTGGAATCTAACTCTTAGGAGTGGGTTCAAGAAAGTGAATGAAGAGTGAATTCCTGGTTCCAAAGCAAAGCTGATACAGGTTCTGATGGAGCTTACATTGGGGGTATAGTCTTGCCAAACCTTCAACATGTCTGATAAAAAGACTTACCATGAGTCATTACCAAGCTTACCAGAAGTTCTGCATATTCTATCTCCAAGTTTTGTTATTTAAGGTAAATAACTTGCCAGTTCCAGCAATTTTAGCCTGTGCATTTGTGGTACATTTGGATGCTGGGGTTTCACAATATGTATGATAACTCATTTTCTCCTATTTGGTAAAGAGAGCTTGTTACTGGGCATGGGTGCCATCCTGGGTGCTACAGGGAGGTGCTTCTCTCCCCCAGGGAAAAACTTAGTCTTTATCTCCCTTCCTGTCCCCTCTCTCTGTCTTTAGGTAATGATAAAACCAAGAATTCCAAAATCCTGTCTGTTCCTGGTGGGCAGGAAATTTACTGGAGTGACAACTCTTTACTCAGCAATGAGGGGAGGGGGACAAATACACAGCACTTGAAACCAGGACAAAGAGAATTAATAGAGGCAAAATAATCATAGAATCAACACTTTCAACTCAGAGTGCAAACTGTGGTGGATATTCAGATCAAGGCTGAATGAAGGAGCTAGAGGACTTCCAGTGAAAGACAGGAACTGAAGGGTCTTGAAGGATTTGTTGGATGTGGCTGAGAGAACAGGAGAAAATAAGATATCAACCCTCTGCACTGTGGGCTCAGAGCTTAGTTCTAATTTTCCCTCACCCTCTTCCTGGAAACCCCTCCAGACTCTTGACTTAAAGGAGTTGCCAGCAGCTGGTACTGCACAGACTGAGGTCGCTGAGACAGGCATCTCAGAAGTCTTCTGCCAAGTTGCTCGCATAATCTCAGGAAGACCTTAGTTCTCCTCCTCATTTTTATGCATGTGATTATCACCTGGCACACGCATACTGTTCTCCCATGGGAGCCAGGTTTACGTGTGGAGAAAGAAACTCGACAAGTGAATTTCAGTTGTGCAACTCCATGTGGGGGGATTAGTACAAAAGCATACTTTTTGCCTTAATTTAGGAAGAATTTCTTAGTCTAGAGTTTTTCTTTTTTCTTTCCCTCTTTAGACAAAGGGAGGGCTTTACTTTTGGACTGTATCCTCTACTAGAGGCCCAGTGCACAAAATTCATGCAGGGGGAGAGGGGTTTGTGTCCCTCAGCCCAGTCTGCACCCTCTCCAATCTGGAAGCCCTCGAGGGATGTCTGACTGCCTGTTTAGGCCAGATGGGGCCTAAATGGGCAGCTGGACATCCCTCTGACAATCCAGGACTGCTGGCTCCCAACTGCTCACCTGCCTGCATTCCTGATTGTCCCTAACTAACTGCTTCTGCCTGCCGGCTTGATCACCCCCTACCCACTCCCCTGCCAGTCTGATTGATGCCTAACTGCTCCTCTGCCAGCCCGATTGCCCCTGGCTGCCTCCCCTGCCAGCCTGGTCACCCCTAACTACCCTCCCCTACAGGCCTGGTCTCCCCAAACTGCGCTCCCCTGCTGACCTGGTCACCCCTAACTGCCCTCCCATGCCAGCCTCATCATCCCTAACTGCTCTCCCCTTCTGGTATGGTCCCCCAAAAAACTTCCCTCCCATGCAGGCCTGGGATCCCCAAACTGCCCTCCCTGCAAGGCTGGTCACCCCCAACTTCTCTCCTCTGCCAGCCTGGTCACCCCTAACTGCCCTCCCCTGCAGGCTTGATTATCCCCAACTGCCCTTCCGTGCAGAGCTTGTCCCTCACAACTGCTCTCCCCTGCAGGCTTGGGTCAACCCCAACTGACCTTCCCTGCAGGCCTGGTTGCTCCCAACTTCCCTCCCCTGCAGGTCTGGTCACCCTTAACTTCCCTCTCTTGCAGGCCTGGTCCTCCCCACCCCCAACTGCCCTTCCCTCCGGGTCATTTTGTGACAACCATCTTGTGTCAAACATGGGGGCATCCGTCTTTGACCATATAGAGGCAACCATCTTATGTGTTAGAGTGGTGGTCAATTTGCATATTACTCCTTTTTATTAGATAGGATTGCTTTAATTTATGTTCTCTTAGCTTCTACAGATTCAACACATTGAAGCAAATTCTTGCTTTTGTCTCTGTGAATTATCAGCAAGCTCTGTTACTTGACCTCTCCTTGACCTGCAGTTGCAATTTGGGGTGTGGGGCTTGTTTTAAGATTGATCCTGCACAATTTAGTCAAGGTTTTGCCTCCAGCAATCACAGCAGCATCCTCGGAGCCTTTCAGGGGACCCTAGGAGGACTAGAAAGTAAACCACCCGACTATCGCTGATCTTGTTATCTTCTGAGCTTCCAGGATGCGGACAGGTTGGGTTTTTCCATGAAGGAATGGGATGTGATGGCAAGAACATAGGCTTTGAGCTAAAGAGCTTGGTTTAGATGTTGTGTGTGTCTCCCCCTCCCCCCCATCCTAATGTCAGCCTAATGTATGTAGGGACCTCCTGTTCACCATGAGAGGTGGCCCAATATAGTGACTTAGAAATCAGGTATGGCTTTGAATCCCAGCTCTGTCACTAACTGGCTGTGTGGCCTTGGGCAAGGCATCTATATTTTCTGACCCTCAGTGTCCTGATCGGTAATAAAACCTAATTTCAAGTGTTGTTCGGGGGATTATAAATGATAAAATACCGTATCCTCCACAATGTCTGGTAACAAAAGCCAAACCATGGCCCCTGTGTAGAATAATGTCTGTGGCACCCCTGGCCCAGGGACACAGTCCATGCAAGACACAGCTGTTATTTTCCACCAATACCAGTGCAAATGTAGATTTACAGTATTTTAAGAAAATTATGTCATTTTCCATTTTTTATCTATGCTTGGTTTATTTACATGTTCTCATTCTCAGGTACAGATGAAACAAATTACATAAATAGTTCATATATATATGTCTATGTATATTTTTTTCTTCCTCTCCTTAGCCATATCTCACCCCAGCCCTCCTCTGCTTCTCTACTCTAAATTTCCTCCAGTGTGCTCCCACATTTTTAGGTTCTGCTTCCACATTTTAAATATGTGCTCCCCACAAATTCTGTACCCACTAGTAATACCTTTGACCCATTGTTATCTTGAACTTTCCCTTTGTCTACCCACAATCCCCTGCTGCCTCTTATACCTACCGTGTCCCCTTCATCCCATTTTCTATTGTCTAAATCACCCCATCGCTGACTTTTTTGTAACTGATCATTCTGATTTTAGTTTCTTAGTTTGATTAGGTTTTCAAAGAAATCTGGCTACAGATATATTCCAAAAGAATTTACAGAGGGAATTACACACACACACACACACACACACACACACACACACACACACACACACTGCAATTATTAAGAATCTATCCATGCATGTACTGTATATAACATTATACAGCTTTCAGAGTTTCATTGTTTTGACCTTATAACAAGCTCAGAGCACAAGAAGGGCTGATTTGTTATCCCCAGTTTAGGAAGAGCAAACCAAGCCCAGAGACATTCACAGGTGGCCCTAAGGCCTCTCTGTCCTTCAGTAGTGGCATCAGAGTCAGCCCATGGCTTTGTGTTCTGTGCTTGCTGCCTGGTGAAGCACCCTCCCCCCTCAGTGAACAGTGAGCCAGCGCTGTGTATTTATTCTGCTTATTTACATGTACGTGGCTTTATATGTGAGGGGAATGGGAGGAAAGGATGGGGTTGGGAACAGGTTGGAACGGGTTGGAACCAGAGAGCTATAATTAGTTCTTTCTCCCACACAAGCCACTGAAATACAGAATATAATAAACAGCACCACCCGCAAAATGCCATGATTACACAGTATTGCTTCCTAGTCAGGGTGGGGGGTGACACTAATTAACAGGTGGAGATGGGATATTTACAACATACTATTACTGGTAATGAAATTATCTTTACCTCCTGCTCGTAATGGAGGTCTGGGATCCTCCCAGCTATGTGTCTGGCCATACCCTGGGAAATAGGATGAAGTGAGAGGCCTGGGGTTTCTTTTTGTCTTGACCCCCTCACACCCACAAAAAGGGAGAGTGAAGAATGAGGCAGCAATGAGAGTGGAGGAAATTCATGTCTTTATACCAGGGGAGGGGCAACTCTGCCAGCACCCCTCATCTATTCCTCATTCAGAGTTATTCCTGGTCTTCCTTGTGCCTCATCTCCAGGGGTTTTCTGCCCCAATTTCAGGGAAGAGGATGTCAGAAGAGCCAAATGCCCGCCCCCACTCCCAACATTCCCCTCACCGACACCTCGCTCCTTTCTGCCACCCCCCAGCCTGTTTCTGGAGGGGAGGCCCCTCTTACTTATCAGCTGCCCTCCTGCCAAGAAGTTCGGGTCCTGCTGCCTTTGTAGGCTCAAAGATCTTGAGAACCAGTATTACCTCAGGGCTTCCCTGGTCCCAGTTTCTCACATGACAGAGAAGAAAACGGAGTCTCAGAAAGATCAAGTGGCAGAGCTGGACTATTAAAGGCTTAGCCCCCACAGGCTGATCACTGCCTTCCTCTTCTCTCCATCATATTTGCCTCTGTTCAGAGGCAAGAAGCCAACCCTGATGTGTCCTCAAAGGAAAGAGGGGACACTCAGAGTACAGAGTATTTTTAACACAGAAACTTGACACAGTGACCCTGTAGTGTCGCCTAGAAGTCCATGTGGTTCTAAGAGAAAGGTCATAGAGAAGGTCACTGCCACAGAGTAAGGATGAGGGATGATGTGATGATGGGGCTGAGGAGAAACACTTCCACAGTCAGGCATCTGAGGTGGGAAAGCCCTCTTCCAGCTCTGTGTGGGGACAGTGATGGTCAAAGGCATTTCTGATTGGTGTCATTCAGGGGAGAAGAAGAGAGAGCCAAGAGGATAGCATATTATCAGAATTAGACTCTCTTGTCCCATGAACATCACTGGAGAGAGTAAAAGAGTGTGGGGATAGTGTCATCATTACTGCCACCATCACCCCAAGAATGCCACGTGTCACCTTATCTTCCCTGAAGGCTGAGGGTACAAGAATGATGAACTTCAGTTGGTACTTGAAGTAATGAATCATGGAAGTTTTCTCTCCAAAATCATAGTGATTAAATGGTTTCATTCAGCTTGTTTTCTCTAGAAATAGTGCAGTGGGGGAAAAAAAGTAAGTAAGCAGGGCCCAGGATATTAAAAGAGGTTCCTTTCCCAATGCTTGGACTGAATTTAAGGCAAAATCCTGAAGGCACTGGGACCTGAAGATCCTTCCATTGGGCAAATCGGTGCAGAAGTGGCATCGCCTCTCTGAGTCTGATCCCTCCAACAAGTCCACACACATACAGACAGAAAGACAGACAGACAGACAGACCTATACAGAGGAGATGGTTTCCAGCTCAAAATGAGTCCTGTTCCAAATTTCTCTGTAATGTCCGTGAGCAGGAAGGCACGCCATCTCCCCAGTCATTTCGGATTAGAACGCATCAGCTGTACTCCGTGTTCTCCGAAGGTGCGAGCAGCACAGATTCAGTACCTGATTGCCTTTTTTGTTTTTCTTTTTTAATGTTGGGATTTCACATCAAGGCAAATTCCATCCAGATTTATCTCCCCGGTCCTGACGTCCCTCCCATTTCCTTGTTTCTTACCTTCAGGTGCCTACCCTACCTCTCCTCTCAGGCCATGCCTTTATCTCTGAGCCCATACAGGTGCTTTTCTCCTTTCTCCCAGAGTTTGTCTGCAGAGATCTCACTGGGTCCCTGGACCTCAGACTGTCCCTGGCCTGGGCAACTCCACACTTGATTGTCAGAGTAGTATTGGGGGATGTTGGTGGGAACTCCAGCATGTGGTGAAATATTAGCTGATATGTGGTCAAGGAAGACTCATGATGAGAACTCAAGCCTCTGACTCCTCTCTCCAGTTTCTGGTAATGAAACGCTCCTATACTCACAAATGTCTTACAGAAGTAACTCGTCCTTCACTGGATTTGCTGGATAGCCTTGGGTCCTGCCCAAGTGGTTAGTTTCACACCTCTTGTGTGGGTTTGCATCTTGGCCATTTCTTGGCAGGCGGTTTATAGATGTTGTTTCATTGGCCTCTTTGCTTGCATATTGAACTACATTAAGGAGGATCTGGTGACTTCCAAAAGTTAAAGCAACAATGACTGCCGGCCTCTGTATGATCCTGTTTTCTTCTTCGGGCCTCAGAGATTTTCTGTTTTACTTTCCCTTGTAAAGTTATGTCTGACTTTAAGTTTAGGTTTTTTTTGTTGTTGTTGTTTTTTTTTTTTTTTTTGGTGTTCCCTCCCCCGCCTTCTTATTTTGCTGTATGCTATCTAATAAAAAGAAACATGCAAATTGACCATACCTCTGCTATGCCCACCAGCCAATCAGTGAGTATGCAAATTAACCCAAGAAAGATGGCGGTGGCCATGGAGCAGGAGGCTTGGGTTGCCCCCAGGGATGGAGGAAGCCAAGCTTCCCACCTGCCTTGGCTGGCCCTGGCCTCTACTCAAGGCTATAAAGTTTCAATTATAGAAGATAAATAAATCCCAGATATCTGCTTCCCAGCCAGCCCTGGCCTCTGCTCAAGGAAGTGCTTCAAAAAAGAAAAATGAAGAAAAAAGGAGGGGTTGGGAGCTTGGGTATCCAGGGGCCAGCCTGTAAACAGCCATCAGCCCCTCACCCAGACTGGCCAGGCACCCCAGTGGGGACCCCCAACCTGAAGGGGATGTGGCCAGCCTGAAAACAGCCCTCAGCCCCTCACCCAGGCTGGCTATACCCCCCCCCCCAATGGGGACCCTCACCCCATAGGGGCATGGCTGGCCTGAAAACCACCATAGGCCCCTTGCCCAGGCTGCCCACACCCCAGTGGAGCCCCACCCTAATCCAGGATGCCCTTCAGGGCAAACCAGCCAGCCCCCACCCATGCACATGGCTTCTATCTATACTAATAAAAGGGTAATATGCTAATTAGACTGGGAGACCTTCCGGACATTCTTCTGGACAAAGTCATGGTGGCGGGGCTGAGGTAGAGGTGGTTAGAGGCCAAGAAGGGAGGGCAGTTGTGGGTGATCAGGCCAGGATGGGAGGGCAGTTGTGGGTGATCAGGCTGTTGGGGGGCGGGGCCAGTTGGGGGTAAGCAGACCAGCAATGGGGCCAGTTGGAGATGATTAGGACAGCAGGGGGGAGAGCAATTTGGAATGAGCAGGCCAGCAGTGGGTCATTTGGGGGTAAGCAGGCCAGTGGGGAGGGAAGGTAGGGGCAAGCAGGCCAGCGGGGTGGCCACACTGGCACAGGGGACACTTGGGGGTGATCAGGCTGGTAGGGAGGCATTTGGGGGCAAGCAGGCTGGTGGCAGGGGGCAATTGGGGGCGAGCAGGCCAGCAGGCTGAGTGGTTAGGGGCAATCAGGCAGGCAGGCAGGCAGGCAGGTGAGTGGTTAGGAGCCAGCAGTCCCAGATTGCAAGAGGGATCTCAAACTGCCAGTTTAGGCCCGATCCCTGTAAACTGGAAGTAGGACATCCTTTGAGGGGTCCCAGATTAGAGAGGGTGCAGGCCAAGCTGAGGAACACCCCCCCCCCCCATGCATGAATTTTATGCACTGGGTCAGTAGTTTAAAAATAAATGCACAGGTATTCTCCATTTGAAAAGAAAACTTCATGGGCAATGAATACACATATTCAAGAAACTTAGCAACCATACTCTCCAATGTGTCAAACTCTGTATTGGGTTCTGGGAATACAATGATAAACATAAGCTGGTATCTGTTCCCAAGGAGTCCATGGTCAAGTGGAAGAACAGACATGGAAAATTACACCCTGACATTACAAATGTGATGGCTCATCATTCACTCCTGGCAGGGGTTGTCCTGTTAATGGGCCAGCCTGATACACTGGGAGGTCAAATGTATCAGACCACCCTTGGCTGAGTTCACTGCTTGTATTTTTTATCTTTCCTATATCTGTTTACCAGCTAACAAGAACAAAGAGATATGCTAATTATCCTGACTGATGTACAGAGGAGCTTCTATATTCTCTACCTTTCCTTCCTTTAGTTCATTCTACCCTCAGTTCCCCAAAGCCCTCACCTCAGCATTTCCCCCGCTTTATCCCACTGTTTCAACTTCAGGTGTACATGTTGCCGTAGCTTGGATCACTTTTGCCCTTCCTTTTCCAAAACTGTTTCATCTTTCCTAGAACCTCCTTACTCCTCTTATTTGTTTCATGCTGGGAATATTTCTACCTCTTCCCAGAACAGTGTCTTTGGCCTATCATGTTGTGTAAGGCAGCGGTAAGGTTTACATGGGAGGTAAGCCGTTCATGCAATTCTGAGAGCAGGTGTTTAGGTCTCTTGTAAAGTCAGGGCCCCCACAACACTCTTACAAAGAAGCCTCAGAAAGCTACTACCTCAGAAAGAGGTAGTGGTCAAGGAGGGCTTCAGGAGAGAACAGCCTTTGAACTGAGCTTTGAGGCGTGACTGGTAGAGCAGGGACGGTATTATAAGTACAGAGAGTGCCTGGTGGGACAGAACAGGTGTGGATGGATAAGGTGTGTCACATCATTGCCTTTGGCCTGTCTTCTCTGCCCCCAGCTTAAATGGTGACCAGTTGTCCTAATGTCCTCTTTTTCTTCTCTTTTACTCTCCAAAATCTTCCCCAAAGACATTGTGACCTTCTCCTCCTGAAAGACCTTCCTGGAAGCACTATTAGGGGAAACAGGAGTGGGAGTCAATGACCATGAATGAACCAAGTCTCAAATGGCCAATTGATTATCTAGGGAAGCTATTGACTCTGAGTCCACTACTCCCAGTTCTATCCAGTGCCAAAGAATAGTTTTCAGAAAGTTAAAGACATGACTTTTATGCAAAATAGAATGAACATGTTTCAAATATTTATCCAACTCATTAATGAGGGAACCAATAAGATGGTACAGCTGGTTCAAAGCATTGAAGAACTGGAGTGTAATGTCCCATAGGGAAAGGTGTCTGAAATATACTAGATTAAAAAATAAGGTTAGATACTCTCTTTTCTCTATGCCAAAGTCATTTGTGTCTCTGTGGGGTAATATGCATGCATTACTGTTGGGTAAAATCATTTGCTTTGCTGTCAGTTCTCTAAAAGTTAACTTCTCTCCTGACAGAGTTGTAAATATCCTAATCAATAGTAAATTGCACATCACGCCAAGGTGCACACCCTGAGGAGCCAGACAATTCCAGGCAGCCAGCAGGACATCTTCCCGCCTACGGTCAGAACACTGTAAAACGTTTGCTCCATTTCCAAATCTGGGACAGATTTTTCTAACCCCTGGAAAGGTGGCCTCAGGAGTTTCCACATAGTAATCTTGCTCTTTTTTTCCCCTCGTTGATAACAACAGTGAACACTTAGTGAGTGTCTTCAGTGTGCATACAGGTATCCTGCAGTGTGGTGGCTGTCATCAGGAAGCAAAGGCACTACCTGTCAGGATGTCACCGCTCCACCAGGCACTACATGGAAGCGTTAAAAAGAGGAGCAGCACAGACAATAGATGTTATTAACATTCTGGGGAGAGAGAACTCTATTCTGTTGGGGAAGGACAAGTAGGCTTCTTGAGGAAGCTCCATGTGCCTGTGGGTTTAGCTAACCTGTTTTTCCCCTTGTCTGGCACATGGTGTCTGTCTGCCTGTCTGCAGGCGTGGGTATAGGTAACCTTGGCATGTTGTGAAGCTGGGAGTCAGGACTCCCCAGCAATTCATTTCCTCCTCTCCTCCCTTGCCTGTCATTGCTGCTGACATTTCACCTGTCGTGCTGGGAGCTGCATTGTGGTAGAGATTGAATGCCCTGCTCCGTGACTGCGCGTGCCTTGCCGACAGCCTGGGATCACGCTTGTCGGTGGTTCTGTGCAGACACCAAACCAGGAGAGGGGAGGATGGGAGAGACGAATGGTGGGAGGAAAGCAAATGTATGGGCAGTTGCCTGGAGACAGGTGGACAAATGTGGAGTGAGCTAAGATGGACAGACCAGAGGAGACAAATGTCACAACCCTGCCTAGTTTGGGTCCGTAATTATCTGAACTCCAACCAACCTGTTATTACAAGCACTTAGCCATGCTAAGCAGGGGCCTGAGCAGCACTCAAAGGCCTGAGATTTGACAGCAGCTGTAAATGGGGAGGGCCCGGGGTTACAAGCAGAAGGAAGAATAGAACAGAGAAACAAGAATACTTACTCTCTTTTGTTTTTCATTTAACCCCCATAAAGTGGAACCTGCTGCCTTTGGCAGAATGCAGTTGAGTGCTGTTCTGTGTAATAATGGGGAGGCAGGCCCCAGACAGAGCAGTGGGAACAGAGGCATGTTTCCCCCTGTGGCTGGTATAAACTGCATCTGCTCTAGAAGTTGGCTGTCTGAAAGACTGATCATACTCTCCTGCAGGGGTACCACCCATTGCATGCGCAAAGCCCGCATTGTCCAATAGAAATGTAATCTGAGCCACACATGTAATTTCTCATTTTCTAGTTGCCACATTAAAACAAAAAAAAATCTAAAACCAAACAGGTGAAATTAATTATAATAATATTCTTTACTTTAACTCAGTATGTCAAAAATATTATCATTTGAACATATAATCAGAGTAAGAAATATTAGTGAGATAATGTAAAGTCTTTGTATTTGACAGCACACCTCCATTTGTACTCTGTATGGCCAAGTGCTCAGTAGCCACATCTGACTGACAGCTACTGTAATGGACAGCACAGGCCCGGTGGGACAGTGTAGTTCAGTGGTTCTCAACCTTTCTAATGCTGCGACCCCTTAATACAGTTCCTCATGTTGTGGTGACCCCCAACCATAAAATTATTTTCATTGCTACTTCATAGCTGTAATTTTGCTACTGTTATGAATCGTAATGTAAATACCTGTGTTTTCTGATGGTCATAGGCTCTACAGCAGCAGTTCTCAACGTGTGGCAAGTTCAGTGAGTAATATACACTGCTGAGAAATGTTGGAAAATAGCAATCCTGAAGGAGGAGGGAGTAGAAGGAGCTAAACTAGGAGAAGGAAATGAGCAAGATGGGAAATGAACATATGCAGTCTCTCACCCCAAGGTCAACTGTAACTTACTCTTCAGCCCTTCACCTTCAGCTTCTGTATATGGACCACCTATTTCCCCCTAACACCTGCCTGTCTCATTTAGACAAGGAGGTGCCACAGGCATCTATAGCAACTGAACTCTCACTCACTTCACAAGACCCAGTCAATGTCACCTCCTCTATGAAGTTTTCCCTAACTCTTCCCCATGTAGAATGGATTGCTTCTTCCTCTGATATCCAAGCATGGCTTATTGCACTTCACACAGTAGGTCTTATATGTAATTGAGGCCACATACATGCTGCCTTGTGTGGGGGGCACCTTGAAGGCTGAAGCAGACCCTCCTCTGTGTACCCCTTCAGAGTCTTCCACTGGGATCAGGAGAAAATGTGCCCTTACTTCATATTTGTCGAATGATGAAAAGCCTATCTGGCTAAGAGTAGCTGGTCTCAAATTTGGGTGATGATGTGAGAAGAGATAAAGTTGGGGAGAAGGACATTAATGGAGGTGGCCAGCCTCAGCACCACTTATAACCTGTAACATCAGGGCCATGATCCTTTCCTGTTGTATGTGAGGAAACTGAGACTCAAAGGGCTCAAGGATTTCCTCAGGGTCACAGTGGAGAAACCAGACCAGCCTTTGGAGACAGTCCCCGAGGGAGATGACTCCTGACCTATCTGCTTACAAGCCCACCTTGCTCCATTGTCCCCTCACACACCAGGTCTGGAGGCCATGGCTTGTGGCCACACCATAGCCATTGGGGAACCTGCTGCATGCAGAACAGCCATTTTTCAGAGACTAAGTCCCTTAAACACACCAGGCCTCTTCTGCCCTCTCTGAGCAGAGGCCATGCACACAAATGAGCCTGGAGCAGGAGTGTGGAATTGGTTTGAGCCAAGCTAGACATTCACCACTCACTCGCTGTTTTATGTCTCCCTGGCTGCTCACAGACACCCCAGACACAAACCTACAGGGCTGTTTTCTGACTGAAAGTTGTTCTGTTCCCTGGGGAGGCCAGCAGGTAGTGGTTCTGGCCACTCGGTCACGTGTCATGACAATAGCAGGGCCTGATGTCACAGGAACCTGGCTGGACTCTCACCGCTTTGGATGCTCTGTGATCCTGGAGATGGATGTTACCCTCCCTGAGCTTCAGTTTTCCTTTCTGTATATGGACATCATAGGGCTGCTCTAGGAGTGGATTTGATAAAATGTCAGAGGCCTTTCCTAGTGCTGGGCCCAGAATGGATGCTCATGGTGGATTTAGTAACAATGGGAGAGCTTCCAGATGCTGGTGTTGAGGGGCAGGACCCCTTCGGGAGGGGGCTGGCTATTATTTACCCTCCTGGGACTCATGGGTTAGGACTCTTGCCTCTGCCACTTACTGTGATCTCAGGCCAGGTGCTCACTTTCTGTCTGTTGTCTTATTTGTAAGGAGGGATTGATAATGGGACCTAGCTCTGTGGCTGTGAAGCACTAAGTGAGTCTTTCCCCCCTCACATCAGCGTGGGCTTTTCATGGGATCTGCCTTGGGCTTCCTGCTCATTCTTTACAATGGCATCTAACAGGTTTCTGTGGCCCTCCCCTATCCCCCTGGAGTACGAACACTGCCAGATGTGCAGGCCTGGAGCCCTAACCACAGAGTCCTAACACATGGACACAGAATTGCAGCTGCTCTGACAAACTGATGCCATTTGGGAAACTGGGCTTTCAAGCACTTGCTTCATACCCAGGGGCAGCCACACCAGATCAGGCTAAGGCAGGCCATTGACCACTTGTCCTTGGGCAAGGGGAGGGACCGAACCATCCAGGAGGCCCTTCCCCAAGTCCAAAGACAAGGTCATGATCTGTATATACAACTTACCTTGACCTCACCCAATGTTGACCATGGGACCCATTTCCTGGACTATAGAATGAGAAAACACCCTCCGCTTGCTGGCTAAGGATCAGATGAACTAATTTATATGAAAGTGCTTTAATCCAGGTGTGGGTATTAATTATATATTAGCTGCTCACTTTCCCTGCACCCCACCCACAATACCCAAATGTAGACTCCACAGAATCTGGACTCCTCACTTGGGTGCATGCTCACCCCTCTTCCAGAGGTCAGGCATCTCCCTACCTTTCAGAGCCTACCCTGCGAGCTTGGAACTATCCCCCAGGAAGACAGTGGCAGTGGCAGCGGGATTCCTTCCCTTGAGAACCTCTTGGTCTTTGTGAAATAGGGATTGGGCTTTCAGGTATCATGAAGCAGATGTGACAGGCCCTACAGATAGATTTCCATTTTAATGCCTGTGTCTGGGCATCAAAATGTCTCTATTTGTTCAATCCTCCTTAAAATGGAAGCCCATTGCCCCCGGGTAAGAGGAATTGTGATGCATTATTTATTATTTCTTATCTATTTTTCTAAAACTGGGCTGTTCAAGTTCAAATGGCAGCTAAAATTGCCACCCACTTCTCTCCACCCTGTCATTTTCCAGCTCACATCTGTTCACTGAGCATTGTACGTTAAATGTTACATTACTAGCGTGTCAGAAGCCCTGAGCGGTACCCTCTGAAATCTGATTTGTCTGGCTTCCTGGCAGCATGTCGGGTTACTTCTGCATCTTCCTTTCTTCCCGGCTCTGTCTGTGTCCATCGCTCTGCATTCTGGCCTCTTCTCTATTTTGTGTTCCATTGAGCCCTGGCCTTAAGCTAGAGAGATGTTCCTGCCTCCCCCTCCATTCATTACCTTTTCCCTTGTCTTCCTTTTTTTTTTATTGTTGTTGTTCATCCTCACCAGAGGATATTTTTTTCTATTGATTATTTTAGAGAGAGTGGAAGGGAAGGAGGGAGAGAGGGGGAAAGAGAGAAACTCGATGTGAGAGAGACACATCAATTGGTTGTCTCCCGCATGTGTGACCCGATGGAGTCTGGGAATTGAACATGCAACTCAGGTACATGCCCTTGATCAGAAATCGAACCCAAGACCTTTCAGTGTGTTGGCCAATGCTCTAACCACTGAGAAACATTGGCTAGGCCCTTGCCTTTTATCTTTATCAAGCGTCCAGTCCTCTCTCTTGGATGGCACCAGAGTTGGATCTGAAAATGAGAACTCCACCTACCACTCATGAATTTTAAAGACTTCTAACAGAATAATTCAGCCCCACATCACTTGAAGATCTCTAAGTTTATTAACATTATTTATCATTGTACTGTTCATACCTTTTTACTGTACCTATATATTGGGTGAAAAGGACCATGTTTTCATAACTTTGATTAACTCCTAGAAGAACAGAGATTAGTTGAAATGTATATAGTATGCTAAAGTTTTTACTTAATAAAATTAATCATATTATAATTAGGATGAAAGAGAAGCAGTTTGTGTGGGCAGACCTGAAAATAGCTTTGTTTGCTAATACTGGACCTTTTCCCTGGAATGTCAGTTGTTAAGATAAAAATCCTATAATGAACTTCACATAACTCAATTCTGAAGTTGAAGTGGGATTTTGCTACAATTTATACATTTCTAGAATTCACAGCCTCAGGCTGCCTGAACTAGAGGTAAAATAGAGTGGATAGCCAGTTTCTCCATAACGAATTAGCAAAGAAAATGAAGTAAGTTCAGTAGAGATGGGAAAGGGAGGGACTGAGATTCTATCACCTCAATTCCTTGGGTTTCTAAACCAGAGATGGCAAACTATGGCCCTAGGGCCAAATCCAGGCACACCTATTGATTTGTGTATAGTTTCCTGCACCTTCATGCTACAACAACAATTGAGAGGCAATGGCAACAGAGAACATGGCCTGCAAAGCCTAATATACTTACTGTTTGGACTTTTACAGAAGTTGGCTGACCTTTGCTCTAAACTATTGGGTGCTTTTTTGGTGTGATGGTCCCTGAAATGTTCAACTTGAACAATTTGAAAGGCAGCCTTGCTTGATGTCTGAGCCAACCAAATAAAAGCAAAACCTAAGAAATAGTGCTCCATAGTCTGGGGCATACACACACACACACACACACACACACACACACACACACACACAAATACTATCTGGTATCACAGAATCAGAAGATTGTATTAACTAAAATTATTTTTGTAAATTGTTTATTAACAAATCATCTCCTATTTTTTCTGCTATTCCCCTCAGGAATGAAAATAGTACCGTTAACCACATCAATAGTACATTAGTAGCAAGGAATGGGGGACCAGAGAGGACAAGGGTGCCCCCTGGTGAGAGGCAGGGCTGGGTCCCGTCCCTGAGTTTTCTCACTCTGAGGTTCCTTGTATTTCCAAAAGGCCACATGAGCCAAAGATCCATTGATTTGATTTGTTCCAAAATCACCTAGCTTGTTGTCAGCCTCACCAGGGCTAGAACAGGATTGAAAATATAGTTGGCCCTCCTTATCCATGGGTTCTGCATCTGCAGATTCAGCCAATTTCAGATTGAAAATGTAGGGGGGAAGAGGGGAGGATATAATGCTGTGGCTGATGACTACTGTGTAGTTAGGCCTTCAGTGGTTGCTTTGTAGTGAACATGTACAGACTTTAAAAAATACAGCATAACAGCTATTTGCATAGCATTTTCACTGTGTTAAATATTGTAAATAATCTAGAGATGATTTAAAGTATACAGGAGGATGTGCACAGGTTATAAGCCAATATAATGATATCTTATACAAGGGACCTGAGCAACCACAGATTTTTTTTGGGGGGGAGGGGCAGATAGAACTCAGCAGGGGGTCCTGGAACCAACCCCATGTGGATACCCAAGGACAATTGTATGGTGATCCCAGAATATCTAATCACCTCCGCAAGGGAGCATGAGCAGGAGGCCTCCACATGATCCATGGTAACTGGTTTCTAGTGACAACTGGGTGTCCATTCATCCCACACTCATTGCTTAGATTTGCCAAGCGTTGTATTTGAACAGTGGTTTCCTAACTGGATGGCTTGTTAAAACAGAGACTTCTGGGCTTCAGTCACTGGAGTTTTCATTCAGTGGGTCTTGGTGGAGCCCAAGGATTTGCATTTCACACAAAGTTCCCAGCTTGGCCAGGTTGCTGCCAGGGACTGCCCTTAGGGAACCACTGGAGACACAGCATATAAACCAAAGTTGATTGTGGTTCCTGCCCTCAGTATGAGAGTAAGTGGGTGAATGAATGAAGGAGTGACTGAGTCTCCTAGGTGAGAGGGGCACTGAGGAAAGCTGTTGTTGCAATGCAGTGGGAAGAGCTCTGGTGGAGGACAGTGTGGGAGGTGCAGGGAGCAGAGAAAAGAAGCCAACTCTGGCTGGAAGGGCACAGGAGGCTTTGCAGAGGACATGGCCTCGGTGGACTCTGAAGATCCAGGAGGCTTTATCTGGGCAGAAGGTGTTTTTACACAAAAGGAGCAGTAGGTGACATGCCCAGGCGAAGGAGAGAGGGACGCCGGAGAGCCCATGACAAGTTGGGAGGGCAGGGGAAGTTCTTCCCATTGAATAGAACGAGTAGCATGAAAGATGCATTTGTGGGCAAGAGGCAGGGTGGGGTTAGTGAGAGGCTGGAGAGTGCAACTGGAGCCAGGTCACAGAGAGCACATGAAGAGCTGGGATTTCAACCTAAAGGCAGCAGAAGCCACTGAAGGAATTTACACTATGGGATGGTGACCAGATGAGACATGCATTGGAGTCCGATATAGAGACTCCCAAGCTGGAATCAGCCAGCCAGCACATATCACTGACGGGAGCGATGCCAAAGAGCCTATGAGACAGGTGGGTCAAGGCCACTGCAGATGTCTGGTGGGAAGAGAGGAGGCCAACTCTTCTCAGCTGCATTTTATTTGGGACTCTCTGCAACTTCGTTTTAGGCCATTTATTTAAAAAGCCATATGTTAGCTATTATCTCAGGAAAGAAGATGGAATGTTTGTTTGATTCCATTTTGCTGTGTGATCTTGTTCAAGTTACTTACCCTCTCTGTGCTGCTGTGAAATGAGGATGATAATGGGTTGTTGTGAGGACCACATGGGTTAGTATAAGTAAAATGCCTCAGGTGCGTTGTAAGTGCTCTGCATAGGTTTAGTATTTTGTCAGTTTATTTTAGTTAGCATTTTCTGCTTCCCTAAGAGAAATGATAAGGTTGGATGTTTCTGTGTCATCTGGGGTCTCTGTAATTAGCCTGTTTTCTTCAAGAAAGAGAACAAAGAGTCTCTCCAGTGCACAAATGTAAGTGCTTGTCCTCTTTGACAGTCTTTATCTTTATTTTTTTAGAAGTAATTTCATGGCTCATGCCCCTGAGATTCCATCAGGAAAGCAGGGCCTCTCCATGGGCAGATGATCACCCCTGCTGGGCCTTCATTGGCAAATCACTGTCCTGATAATTAACACAATGTGGGATTGAAGAGCTCAATTCTTTCAAACTCACCCTTTCTCACTTGGGGTTTGAGTTGTGTCCTCTCCCCTCTTTTGAGCCCTGGGGACACATGTGACTCAGGGCCACCCCTTTGTCCTTGCTCTGTCCTGTGCCCAAAAGCTGGAAGGACATGGTCCAGGAGTCTCCTCCTTTTGCTTGTACTGGGCATCCTGACTGCTGCTTCCTTCTCATCCCAGTTTCCCCATCACCTGCTTTCTGGAAAATTCCCTGATCTCTCCCCGATGTAAAGGGGACACACAGTTCTATTCTAGGCGATTTGCTTTGACTTGGCATGCCTCGTGGTCTGCAGTGTGGTGCCTGGGTCTGTGTAATGAGCCTCTCTCTGCACCACAGCTGACAGCCCCTAGTAAAGCTGCTTCACTTACGCAGATACGACAGGTGCCTCCCAGTGAAATCCCCTTGACAGATGCCTCCCCAAGTCAGATCTCCAGCTCCTTGTGTTCTTGCTCTCACTACTTCCCTGGAGTCTGTGTCCCTGGGCATTTTCTTTTGCAAAAAACAAGGTTGGTAATGGGTTGTAATAATCTCCCCACACACTCTGGCGTGGGACCAGTTACCAGAGGCCTAGAAATAGCAGGGTCAAGAGGTGAGGCAACTTGTAAAGTCCTCGGCAGGGCCAGGTCCTACTCTGGACCTCCTGATGTCTTTTCTGACACTGGCTCTGAAAGTTAGGAGGGCTATCCCGTGCACTCTCTTGTCACCATTACTAAAACTAGCATATTAAAAATGAACCACAATGCCAACTAAATTAGACCCATAAAAATGGTGAACAGGGTAAATTTATGTTAGGTATATTTTAATAATTTTAAAGATGGTATGATATCCTGACACAGGCTTCAACATGGATGGAAACATGCTAAGTAAGATAAGCCAGATACAAAAGAACAAATACTGTATGATTCTATATACGGTAGTCCCCCTTATCCACGGCTTCACTTTCTGTAGTTTCTGTTACCCATGGTCAACTGTGGTCTGAAACATTTAAATGGAAAGTTCCAGAAAAAAATCATGTTTTAAATTGCCTAGGACGTGAATCATCCCTTTGTCCAATGTCCCCATGATATATAAGCCCTTCCCTGCCCACTCCCCTGTCAGTCACTCAGTAGCCACCTAGATTATCACTTGGACTTTCACGATATTACAATGAGTGTGTTCAAATAACCCTTATTTTATTTAATAATAGCCCCAAAGACATTCACATAATTTTAGTATTTTATTATGTGTTTTATGTTATTATCAATTATTGTTGGTAATCTATTCCTGTGCTTAATTTATAAATTAAACTTTATCATAAGTATATATGTACAGGAAGAAAAACATAATCTATTTAGGGTTTGGTACTATCTGTGATTGCAGGCATCCACTGAGGGTCTTGGATAAGTGTGCACTACTGTATCTGAATTTCCTATAGTTGTCAAGGTCATAGAGACAGAGTAGGAGGTGGTTGCCAGAGACTGGCAGGAAGGGAGAAGAGGACTTAGTGTTTAATGGGTGCAAAGTTTCAGTTGGGAAGATGAAGATTTTCTGGAGATAGATGGTGATGGTTGCACAATGTGAGTCTTCTTAATTTCACTGAACTATACAATAAAAATGGTTAAAGTGGTGAGTTTTATGTTATCTACCTAATAAAAGAGTAGCATGCTAATTGACTATACCTTCACTATGCCCACCAGCCAATCAGGAGTGACTATGCATATTAACCCAACAAAGATGGCGGGTTAATTTGCATATGCAGGCACTGAGCAGCCAGGGGTGTTTGGCACCACCCCAGCCACACTGGGCCTGTGGGCAGCGTGGGAAGGTGAAAAGGTGGCTCTGGCCAGAGCAAAGGCGGTGCCGGAAGCCAGGGGAAGGAAGGCCCATTCTTGCACGAATCTTTGTTCATCAGGCCTCTAGTATATAAATATTGGAGGAACCACCTCACAGGAGGAATTACCATGAAAACATTTTAAAGCACAAAATGACAATTACTTTTTGGAGAAAAAAAATTTCTTTTTTGAAAACCCCATTTATTGATTCAGTCATTCTCTTATCTTTGGGTAATAAAAATGCATCATGTGTAACTTGGGTTATTCACAAAAGATCATGTTTGATCTATTCAATTTAAAAGTAGAACACAGACAAGTTACCCATTCACTTAGCACATTCATGGAGCTTAAGTGGGAGGCACAGTGCTCAACACTGAATGAAACAATCAATGCAAACTCACTAATTGAATTGAATTTAAAATGGTCCACATTCTTCTTACAAATAGTTCGGCAAGCCACTGAACTTAAGGAATCTAGCATCTCTTGGCTGGTGTGGGTTTTATTGGTGAGTCTCTTTCAGGTTGCCAGGAGGAGGCAGGCCCAGGTTGTATTTGGTGATGAGCTTTTGCTGCAAAGACTTGAGGGAATGAAATATGGAGGGCAGTATGTACTTGGCCACACAGTGTCTGTGGGTCCCAGGTCTTAGCCTGGACTTTATGGGAATAGTGACCCAGCGTTATTTGGATGCCAGGTTGAGCTTGAATTACCTGCCCTTTTTCTATCACTCTCACATTCCCACATCCCCACAGAGGACCCAAATGAGTCAGCTTTCTTCAGTGAGAAGTGACCCCATTGGGCAGGGTATCCCTCTGAGTTGTCCTCAAAGCATAAGGTTGCTACAATGATTAAATGAGTTAATGAATGCAAAATCCTTGAACAAGGCTGTATCTAGCATGTGGCAGGTGCCGAATCAATGCTTTCATTATAAGGTAGTAAGACACAGTGTCTGACCCTAAGGATGAGGGTGGGGGTTGCAGGACTAGGTGTGAAATCTGACCAAGGTTTGATGCTCTGTGTAAGCCTCATTCAAATATAAATTGTCCACAACCTGCTGTAAATGTGCCTGGGCTTTAACATCTCTTGTACCTATATTTTTGTTTTAGAATCATATCCCCAAGAGATTTGTAGCAGCATGAGTGGGTTGACAACAAAATTCATGCTGTTTATTGACAAAAGAAAATTTTCACTTAGCTTATGCATTTAGAGCTTGAAAAATGTTGGGTTTTATTTTACCTAAGCCATTTACCAAAGAGTAGACAGATTCCAAGAGGAAATGGAAAGAGATTGCTTTCTCAACATTGGAGTCCAGTTCCCTCAATAATAGTTCACCTTCAAGGGCAGCTAATATATGTCATATGTGATCCCCTCTAACCCTGACATTCTGAGGGAAGCACTGTTATTAACTCCATTTTACAGATGAGAAAACTGAGGCTTAGAGATGACCAAAGCCACATGGCTGACAAGCCAATGCTGAAACCCAGGCAGTCCAACTCCTGGCTCTTCTGGTTTTCAAGGTTCAAAATTTCAAGGTTCAAAAATTTTAATTAAAAAGCATCACTGTATTTGGCAGACTGGTGCTCTTCTTTAGACCTTTGGAAGGATGCTCAGCTTTATAATGTCACCGAGAAAACAGATGATAGCATTCTGCTCCCATGTCATTGTGATCCTTCATGTTCACAAACTGTCACTTGGTCAATCAAGAATGTTTCCAGAGCACTTTGTATGTGCCAAGCATGGTGCCAAGTTCAAAACAATTTTCTGCTGCCCCATTCTGTCTGACATTCGGGAATTTATAACTGATGCACTCTTCAGGGCATGTGTGCATTTCTTATTTCTGCTTGCCTATAGGAACCCACTTTTGCATCACTGCATTTTTCCTGCCCCATCACATGTAATCATTTTTTAGTCATTCTGATGCTTCTTATGTTCTGATTCTAGAAAAGAGACCTCTTGAAATATTGCCTCATGCTGAAATTGCATAGTAGTCTTAAGAATTTAAAAACTGAAATCAATAGAATAAAAACCTTTACATTTTTCAGACTCTAAATGCATAAGCTAAGTGAAAATTTTCTTTTGTCAATAAACAGCATGAATTTTGTTGTCAAAATTGTCAGTCAGAGATAGAGATGCAGGGAGAAGAAAAACCATCTGTTCTTTTGCAAGACCTGGGTCCTGTTCCCCGGCATTCTTAGGCCACTTTGCTTAGAAGTAAAGGCAGTGAGGTATTCAGCGTGCAACTGCTCACATACTTGGTTAGAAGGCTGTTGGTGAGGAAGCCTGTATTGTGATTGGGCTATGGAAGCCAAGCGCCTCCACAGATGGGCAACTTCTAGGGAGAGGATGCTGCAAAGAGCTGCTTGAACTTCCTCTATCCCTGTATGCTTCATCTGAACTGAATGGCATTGCTTTTAAATAATGCTTTGAATATTTTTTCTCTTTGATTATAAAAGCAACACATGCTTATTGTTGAAAATTTGGAAGCCACAGAAAAAGACAAAGAAGAATGTAAAAATCACTCATAATCCTCTTTCCCCACAATTAACCTTTTGGTATGTTTTCTTCTGGTCTTTTTTCTTGCTTATTGTTATCACTAGTGTTTATAATAATTATTGCATAGCTGGGAGCACACAAAATATACAATTTTCAATCTTGCTGTTTTCATCTTCATTTAATTTCTTCAAAAACATTTTGTGGCTGCATCATAGCCCATAATGTGAGTGTATCACAATTTATTTAACTATTTCCCAATTATTGGAATAGCTTTGGTTGTTTTCCATTTTCACAGTGGGGTTTTAATGTCTCAAATACTCTTCTTACGTAGAAGAATGTGTTTGGTCAGCTTATAACATCTGGAAATGAATACTTCACTAGAGAGTTTTGAAAGTGACTTTTATTTCTCAAGCTAATTTACTATATAGAAATATCATAATTTCAATATAGAAAACTAGTGCCTACCTTTTATCATTATCCCCACACTCTCACAAATACACTAATCTACTAGAAATTTATGTTTCTATACTTAGTAATGACATCTACTTAACATAAACTTCATTCAACTTTGACAATTGAATGATCCCTGCAGAGGATTAAGTGAATATGTTATTTATTTTTTGGTTTTGCAGCAAATCAAGTTAAGTCGGTCATGTGCGTGTCATAAGAAGGTGAGTGAGGCTTACACCTGAGCATTGGGAAGACTTCAATTGCAGGTTAACACCTGCTATGTAACTTTTGGGCCACATGACCTGCAGCAAACCTCAATTTCCCCATCTCTCAGGAGAGGTGATACAATGAGAGGATTCAAAAGGAGCCCAGTTAGCTCAGTTCTGGCCCTCCTTGCTGACCACTCTCAGAGTCCTTCCTTCAGAACTTCACTGCTCCAACCCATGTCATGCTCTGTGGCTAGAGGAACTCTTCCAAAGCAAGATGCATTCTCTAACCTCTATGCTCAACACCTTGAATGGCTCCCAGTTGTCCCTGAGGCAAGGTGTTGGGTTAGGGTTAGGGTTAGGGTTAGGGTTAGGGTTAGGGTTTGGAGTGGATCTGGGGGGTGAGGAGTGGATCTGAGCTGATGAAGAAGAATTGGACACACAGAGTTGGAGCAGGTGTCTCTGTCCAGCTTCAGCTAAGGCAGAGACCAGAAAAGTGGAGAGCATGCTCAGAGGAAGGAAAGCCACTCAGGTGGCTGCAGCACAGAGCACTTGAAAGAGAAGAGAGAGGTCGCACTGGTAATGAGGGTCAGATGTGAAGGGCCTCAAACTAGGCTTTCCCGGTGGCCTTGCCTCAGGGACAACTGGGAGCCATTCAAGGTGTTGAGCACAGAGGTTAGAGAATGTGTCTTGCTTTGGAAGAGTTCCTCTAGCCACAGAGCATGACATGGGTTGGAGCAGTGAAGTTCTGAAGGAAGGACTCTGAGAGTGGTCAGCAAGGAGGGCCAGAACTGAGCTAACTGGGCTCCTTTTGAATCCTCTCATTGTATCACCTCTCCTGAGAGATGGGGAAATTGAGGTTTGCTGCAGGTCATGTGGCCCAAAAGTTACATAGCAGGTGTTAACCCTAATACCAAGGCTCAGGCTCATTGATCACCTAGCCTTAGGGTGAGGTTAGGAAGGCCAAGGCCAGGCAGAGGCAGTGGGGTTGGAGGAGGGGATACCTGCATTCATTATTGTGGAGTTGAAATCTGGTGAACTTGGCAGCTGGTCAGACATGAAGGGCATGAAAGGAGGGCAACTCCAAATGCCACTGAAGTTCGGGGGACAGATGGTCGTGATGATGGTGATGCTGTTGCCATCAAGAGAGGGGCACTTAGAGAGTAAAGATGAGGAATTGGGTTTTGGAGGTTCAGAATTAGAGGCCTAAATCTTGTTGACATGTTCAGAAAACCATGAGACATATGGACAGAGGTCTGCACTGTTGATGTAGCGTTGATAGACATCAGAGTAGTGGAAATTTAGTTTTGATTTAAGTAGGTTGCAATCATAATTTAATGCAGCTAAAGCACAATTTAATATTATAAATTTTAAATAAATTAAAAATTTCACCTTTCAATAGAGAATATTTGCTTTCTTTTGGGGCGGGGCGGGGGTGTCCTAAGTTCCCAGAGCCAGAGGGAGCCATGTTTCAAAATGTTGAGTTTCCGTGCCCTGTGTCCTCTGGTGCTTAGCCTTCTGCACAGGCAGGACAGGCTGTTCCTCCTTTTAACCTCATCAAGAACATGTAGACAACACTGCCAGTAGAGTCCATTCTATGCACAGACTCCTGAGGTCCAACCCAGGGTGCAGGAGTGTTCCCCCCGACTACTGCACTGAAGGCTCTGACTCTTTCCTTTTCCAGTGACAAGGACAGTGTCCCCAGAAGGCAGGAATGGACCCCAAGAGTGAGAATTGTCCTATGGGGCTAGGTGGAAGGGCACAGCAAGTGTGAGGTGGGATGAGCTGGTGTCAGATAAACAATGTGGCTCCTATGCCTCGAGAAGTCATTTGAGGAGTAGAAAAGGCTGGGGATCCACATATAAATTTCTTAATTTCAATATTTTATCCATCATCCTTTTAAAAAATCCATGCTCTATTTCTCTCCCTCCCAACTTGAAGGTATATCAAACATACCGGTTCCTTTCAGAGAACAACAAAAAAGTTTTTGCCCAATGTTTCCCATTTTGTTCTGGATTCCCACACATCTGTTGTTGATTCGGACCTCAGTAATGAGAACTTTGCTGGAACAGGCTTCGATAGGCTGCCACAGAACAAAGGCAACATCGAAGGCAAAGGGAGAGAGGGGCACACATGGGGCCAAAGGGGTGGGAATGCTTGTCACTTACAGAACTTGACACAAAGTGCATAATGAGCATTTACTTAACAACAGACCCCATGCCAGATGCTGGCAAAATTCAAAAGTGACTGACTACCCATGAAGCATGAACAATGTTCCCAGTCACCTGAGACGTTTCAAGCATAGAAAACAAACCATGCAAAGTGAAAAACATTTGAAAACATAAAAGTGAAGCATTAGGTATCACTTTTCAAGAAAACAAATAGAAAAGGCTTTCTCATTGACTGGCTCTAAGTGAGCTGTGCACTGTCAGCAGTGCGTGGCACATGGGTGACGAAGAAAAATCAGCTCCTGTCTCCCTTGCTAACCGATCTTCTGGGCGAGGCACTGTGGCTCCTACTCAGTTTTGTACCTTTTGAAGGGAGTAGTCATCCCTTCATTCTATGGGTATTTAGAGCCCCTACTATGTATTCGATGCTGTGAGACACAAAGAAGAAATAACACCACCTTGGTTCTCCAAGTGATTGAATGACAGCACTGTACATGGCAGACAGTCCAAGGCTTTATGAACCTGCGACCTTCTCTAGGGAAAGGCTGGTGTCTTGCACAGCTTTGTAGAGCAATACCTGGATGAGAAATGGAGGTCTGCAAAGGATAATCAAATGAATGAGTCTGCGAGTGAATGAATGCACTGATTGGTCTGCTTGATGAGCACTTCTACAGAAGGAGAGATTCTGGGTAGGAGTAGTACTTGAGAGGTTTCAGAAAGGGCATTTGTCAGGTGGAATCGGGGACTTTCCTGAGTTTGTGTGTGGATCTAACCTTTTGGTTTGGATGAATTTCAGAGTATGTGAAAGGATGTTGTCTGTGGTATCTTCAGGCTCATCCTCATATTTTTTCTTTTTTGCATAGAAAAAAGACTCCAGTTTTAAAAATACTTATAAAACAAGAAATGTCTCTCTAGCCCTCTATATTTTATCCCATAACCTCAAACTTTCTACCTCTTCTTTACAGTCAGTCTACTTGAAAGTATAGTATTTAAAGTGAATTCTACCTCTTACCTCCAGTTCATTCCTGCTAACTAACTCAATGAGATGGACTTCTACTAACTGTCTTTTCAAGGTCACGAGGGACCTCTTGGTTGTACATCTAGTAAGCCTCAATGTGGGAAGAGATAAGGCCAGTTTTATGAACTGCCATGTTCCCTGTGCTAGCACAATGCCTGGCACAAAACTGGTGCTCAGCAAGTCTTTGCTGGATGTTTTATGATATTACTAAAGGCCCCAGTGCACGAAATTCGTGCACTGGGGGTAGGTGATCCCTCAGTCCAACCTGCTCCCCTCACACTTACTAGGAATCCTCAGGGGATGTCCTACTGACCACTCACCCCCAGCCTTACCAAGGCCTAAAACCTCTGGCCAAGGCTTTAGGCCTTGGGTACCCAGCCATCGCCCTGCAATGGGGCCAATAGCTGGCTCCATTCCAGCCCTGCTCCCCACCCTAACCCAGGCCTTTGCCCCAGCCAGCTCGGACCTCAACCTTGCCTCCCATGGCCCCACCCCCCATAGCCCAGGCCACCTCGGTCCCGCCTCCCTCAGCCATGGCCCCCCTTGGCCCCACCTCCCGCTGCCTCAGCCCCGCTCTTCCCCCCACCTTGGCCCCATCCCCCAACCCGGGCCTCCTGCTCACTAGCTGGCTCTGCCCCAGCTCCTGATTGGCCGGTGGGCATGGCTTGTGGATGTAGCGAAGGTATGATCAATTTGCATATTACTCTTTTATTAGATAGGATATCTTATTCATCTCAGCAGCACTGGCCATCATTGAAACCCTTGCTTTGTTTTACTCTCATGATGTCCTTTAGGCTGGCCCTTTTTGACCACCCATTTTCATTCTTCTTTTCTCCCTCTTCTCAACCCTTAAATACTGGTGTTCAAACTTTGTCCTTAGCTGCCTTTTCTTCTCACTTGATCAACTGAAACTTCCTTGTCTCAATCCTAAAGTTTTAATGACACAAGTCTTATATCAATATTTCAAACACGAATTGCCTTTCCATGTACTAGACCCACACAGCCATGGGCATCATGTACGTCTCCAAGTAGATGTCTCTTAGGCAATTAAACTGAACTTAACACCCTCTTTTCTTTTACAATACCTGTCCCTCTTGTCCAAAAAGAAATAAAAATAAATCCAAGCAGAGAAGCAATACTCTATGCCTCCTCTGTTTTTCTGTCTTGGTTAATCACCATTTTCTGATCTTCCAAACCAGAAATCTTGGATCATCAATGACTTCTCTCCCTCCCTTCTCTCTTACATTTAGTCACCAATTCCTGTCAATTCTACTGCCTTTCCCTCCCACAACCAAAGTTCTAGGAGAACTTAGCTGGCTATAGCAATTACTTCTTTGCTTCCAAATTTTCATTTGCCCAGAAAGGCTCCCTGTCAGCACATGGTGTACTTCTTTGCTTTCCCATGTGGTGTGTGGGCTTGCATGGGTGCACCTGCATACATCTGCAGTGCATGGCTCAGAGGAATCGGCAGGCTTGTGCATTTTTCATTTCATTCTCTATTATAAATTTTCTATGGTCATTGGCATTCTTCAAAAGAGTAATTTTGATATTGCATTTTGTTTAATGTTAAATTCTCCTCTGGGGTTTGAAGTGGCATAGAATCTGAAAGGGACAGAGGAATGCAAAGGGCCAGGTGCAGATCAACCCTTTTCCCAGACCCACCTCTCACTGGCTGGGTGACCTTGATCAGCTGAAATTCCCTTGTCTCAATTTCTAAGTCTACACAATGAGAAAAAAAAAAGCATCTACTTTACAGAGCCATTTGGAAGGTCAATGGACATGTTCTGCATCAGTTGCCCAATCCAATGCCTGCATGTAGTAAATTTACAATAAAAGTTCATTCCCATTCTTCAGGCTTTTCAAATTCTTTGCTATCAACCACTTCTTAGGTTCCTGCAGCATTTTTTTTTTCTGGAAAGCATAGCACCCGCTAAGGTGCCCATGTGTTTTAAAGCTCCCATCTTCTGATTGCTTTATGGGAACTCTGCGGGGGCACACATTCTTGCCAAGCCACCTTGATTTCTAGACTCTGTACTCAGAGCAGCTTCTGTGACACATGATATAGAGAAGAAATGGAGCTTCTCTGGGATGGAATAGGAGATGGTACTGATCTAGCTCATCCCTCATAGCAGGAAGACCCCCATGTCCAAGACCCAGAGCCAAGCTGGGTCTACTCTCGTGTATCTGGTTGGCTGACCCAGTTTCCTTTTCATCTCTTCCCTCTGTAATTTCCACTGTTGCCTTAGCAGTGTGGCTGCAGGGACAAGGGAGTCATTCTTGTAATTTTTTGGGGGGGGGGCACTCTGCCTCTCAGTTCTGGGGCTCCTCCTTCCCCACCCCCCGCTTTTCCTTTCTTGTCTCCAGGCTCTTGCTTTAGCTGCTGACCTAGCTTTCATCAGGAGAGTAGAAAGTTTGCAATTTGCCTTCCATTGTCTTGACAATGGATGTGATGTGTATATAGCAGCATCACACAATATGCCTATTTATGGCAGCTCTCTGATCTGGAGCGGAATTGAGAAAGAGGAAGCTCCTAGCACATCTTCCAGCCCAAAAATCATTTTTTTATTTTCACCACAACTACCTTCACCTGTGATCTTTTTCTGACTTAAAGGGTGGTGCAGAAATATCTGTGGGTCCCCCATCTGTGGAGAAGGAGAAGGAAACTGTCTTCAAGTCACTATGACATTTGGGTCACAGAAGTGGGTTGAATTGAGTAGATACAGCCTCAGCCTGTGCTATTCCATGGTACATGTAGTTTCAGTAATTGTTATAGTGTGGGATAGTGAACTCATTTAGCAAATACCTGCTCATGTCAATGACATGGAAACAAAGTAAAACAGGCATGACAACAGGCCTGAACAAGCTGACATTTGCTGGCAGGAGGGAGACATAAATAATTGCAGTAAGACATGTGGAATGTGCTGGAGTAGTGATATCCACCAATGGCTACATGTGTGCTAATGTACCTGGAAGGCTCCCCAGCATTTACTTGTTAGGGAAATCTTTAAGGATGCTGAGAAGCCTGTCAGGTAGAGCATGTGCTAGTAGGTAGCTATGTTGGCAGGAGCACAGCGCAATGAAGGAGGGGGGAAGTGCCACAACTTTCCGGGAAATGTAGCCTGTTGCAATGCGTTACTGGGGCTTGGAAAAAGATGGACCTTTTGGGGATCAAGTCCCTAAGTCAAGCACTTTCTCATTGAAATGTAAGAATGATTTGTTTTCACATAAAATACTTTCTTAAATATAACTGCAGTACAATCAATACTGAACCAACTCACACTCTAGAAGAAAACAACAGGTAGAACCTCCTGTTAGCTACTTCTGTTTTAATTTGAATTAACTAAATCATGGAAACCTTTCCAATAGATTTGCAGTCTTGCTCATGTCTCTTCCTTCCATATCAGTGTAATGCTCACAGTAAGAGCCCAGGGTTCAAATGGCCTCCTTGGCCACTGGCACCTCTGCTATTAGCTGCTGTAGCCTCCAGCTATTTTGGTCCTCGGAGAATAAGACACATCACTACTTCAGGGTGAATGCATCTCAGTGTTAATAAATAGAAAAACATAGCCTTCACCTTGGCCTCTGCAAATACCTGAGAGGCAAACAAACAAGATTCCGGGAAGCTGTTCCCTCTGGGTACCAAAGCCTTAATTAGGAGCTAACCCCAACATGTTACTCAGCTCCTATGTGCTCATGTACAGCAAATGCAAAGAATGTGTTACATGAAAAAAAGAGAACCACTTCAAGTGATTTCCATTTACATAGCTCAAGCTTTGTGTCAGGTACTATTTTAAGCAGTTTACACATATTAACTGATTTAATCCTCTGGATATAAAATCCCCTTTGAAGTAAGTGCTGTCATAACCTCCACTTACAAATATGGAAACTGGCCTAACTTGCCCAAGTTCACACAGCCATGGATTTGAACAAGGGCAGCCTGGCTCCATGAATCTGTGCTTCCATCCCCATCTGTTGAGTCTAAACTCCCATTTCCTTCAGATAAGGTTGCTGTGCAAAAGGTCACCCCAAGGGATGGGCCAAGTTGAGAATGAATGTCTAGACTCCAGAGCAGCTGACACCCCCTCCACAGGCAATGTGCTCCCATCCTATAGAAGGAGAGCTTCCTGGGAATGAGGCTTATCCAGAGGTGCTCTGTGTGGCCAGCAGGGAAGGATGACCATGGTCTTGCTGGTCACACCACACTCTTGATATCGGGGCCGTGGAGACAGTGTCCTATCGTCAGTCTTTACCATCACAATGAGGTCTAACCCATACTTTCCGTCACCATTTCTGTCTGTGTGTTTTTAAACCCCAGTCATCATTTTTGTGTCAAGGTCTTAAAAGAGCAAATAGAAAGCTATTTCAGAGCACATTTTTCTTCTCTAAGCAGTGTTTATTTAAATGCATGTATCCTGGTTTCCCATGTACAGTTGCAAGCAATTCCTTTCAATTTAAATGTTAATAGGAGTGTAAACTTCAAAATCAAAATTTTTCCATGTGGGAGAAGTGCTTTTTCTGCTTCTATTGAATCTTTCTCCCTCCTCTCCTCCTCCACCCTCCCTCCTTATCAACCCCCTTCTTGCCCACTCCTTTCCACTGTGCAGAACTATATTCTTTTGCTAAAAAGTTTAGAATACACCTTTCTGTGTTAAAAAATTAGCATTTCAACGTTAGGGTCATGAAATGTAGATAATGGAGTCCAACTCAACACAGTTCATAAAAAGATTTTTCTTTATCCCAGACTTAGCCCATGGAATTTGCGTCTTTATTCTGTTGTGTGGTTTTACCTCAAGGGGATTATTCTTAGGCTGACCATGCAAATATTCTTCCAAGGCTTCCCAGAAGTGAGTTAGGTCTTTCTTTTCTTTATTTTTCTCTAAAAATGTAGGAAGAGGTGGAGGAGAGGGTGGGGGAGACACTCTAAGTGATGTAAGTTCCTAGGTGCAGAGTACTGCTGTGGGCACAGTGAGCTGTCACAAAGAATGGAAAAGGCAGTTTTTACTTCTAATAAGATAACATTGACACGTAGGCGACCTAGGTGGGCAGGAGAGGGGCCATGTGCATATGGGACCTTCCATAGGTAGAGTGGCCCCTGGGATTTAACTAAGTACAAACAAAAAACATTAGAGATTTTAAGGCAATGAGAATAATATCTAATGTCTTTAAATTCAAATATGGCCAGTCTACTTACCTTTCTAAGGACCTCGTGGACTTTTATTTTCTTTTCCCTTCATTTCCTCATTAATTACATTTATCCTGTTACACTGTGTGTGGTTTGCAAGCCTCCTTCCATTTTTTTTTTGGGGGGGGGGGCAGGATAGGACTGTTAATCCATAAATTAGAAATGATTTTACAATATAAGCTTCCGTGATTTTGATTCTGATATTTTAAGGTGTTATTTTTGTTCTCTAGATAGTTCTTTTCAATAGTATCCTGTTCTTATTTAATGGAGACAAACTACATTTCTCCTCCTGTCTCTCTGGGAATAGTAGTAATACCTTTAAATGACTGTTCCTTCTCAGAGAGTTTCCTTGAGTTTTTTCTCCCAGGTTACAAGTTTTTCTCGGTGATGCTGGCTTGTTTGGTTGGGTGCTAAAGAGCTTCCTTGAAGCGCTGAGTGGGTGGGTGGGCTTCCTTGGAGAGTGGTCCAGGAGGTTTTTAGGAGGCATCCCAGTGGTATAGGTCTTTCCTCCTGAACTGGTCATCACTAGAGAGGCCTCTCCCTGCCTCCAGGCTAGAGAGCAAAAGATGGACAGTGAGCTCCTGGGAGCTGAGTAGGGGAGGGCTGGGGTCTCAAGAGTAAGCATTCAGTGCTCTCTATGTGCACAGCCACATGATCACCCTCTGTGCAGTGGCCCTCAGTTGTGCTGGCCAGCCAGCCTGCACCAGAGCTTGGTGAATTCCCCCCCCCCCCCACCCCCAGTCCTAAGTACTCAAACTCCACTGTCAGGGTAGGGGAGCGAGAAGGGAGATCTAGGGATCTAGTTTCATCTCAAACAACTTCCACCAAATCTCTGTTTTGTGTCCAGCCCCCTTGTTTACTTAATCCAAAGGCAGCTGCTGAGGCCAGTTCATGAGCCTTCTGGGCAAGGGGCAGGTTGGTTTGCAGCTTCCCAGCTGCGGGCTTTAGGTTTGGCTCTGATTCTCTAAGTCTGTCACATTGTCCATCAGCCTCCCCACCCCACCTAACCTCCACCCCGTTTTTTGTTTTTTTTATTGTTTGTTTGTTAATCCTCACCTGAGGATATTCTTTCCATTGATTTTTCAGGAAGAGTGGGAGGGAGGGAGGGAGGGAGGGAGGGAGAGGGAGAGAGAGAGAGAGAGAGAGAGAGAGAGAGAGAGAGAGAGAGGTGGAGGTAGGGAGAGGGAGAGAGAGAGGGAGAGAGAGAGAGACTATGATTGGTTGCTTCCTGCAGGCACCCTAAATGGGACCAGGGCTCAAATCTGCAACCCATGTATATGCACTTGACTGGGAATTGAGCCCGGGACCCTTCAGTGCATGGGCTGATGCTTTAACCACTGAGCAACACTGGGCCAGGGCTATCCATCAGCTTTTGTGTGGTTGTCATCATCTGCTTTCCTATTTTTTCCATCCTTATACCTTTCTATCTTTAAAACAACAACAACAACAACAACAAAACCCTCTTACCTTGGGAGGAAGAGATGCTGGATACATTTGTTCACTGTCATGATAACTCAGTAGCTCATTAGTTACATTGTGAATTTCATTTTCCCACACAACTCACTCTCCTTTTACTTCACTGGCTTGAGATAGTCAATTATGTAACTTCTTTGGCTCTTGCTTTTCTTATCTATAAGGTAGAAATAGTCTTACCTACTTTCCAGGTTTTGCTGCAGTTACTCTGAGTTACCACATAGGTTTTAGGGATAAAATAAATAGTTCAGGCAAAATCAGGCTCACAGGGCGATGGCGACTAACCTCCCGGGTCAGTAAAAATACTCAGGCCTGATCTCTGATTTTCATCTTTCCTTCTCAACCAACAATTTAGCAGGACCCTCAGCTTCTGGTGACATAGCCCTTTGGGGAACAGCAAAGTGCACTTATCCATGTTAGAGACCGCAGCCCTCCCTGGCCAGGGACATGGACGACCACAATGGTCTTAGAACTTTTGGACGAGGAGTTGTCCTCACCATTCCCCTTCCTGCTTTCTCCTCTCTTTCTTCTAAGTAAAACACCTTACTTTCCCCTCCACTAATAAGAACCTTCCCTCTCTCTCTGACTTGCATTTCCCTTTTCCTGCCCAGCCCGTTTCCCGGTCCCTGGCCCTGGTGGAAACACCTTAAGTGACACTTTATCTACCTACCCCCAGGCAGTACCTTTGCTCCTGTGGTCTGGAGAGTAGGGAGCAGTCAGGCAGTCCAGTGAGCAAGGCCGAGTACGACGGGGAGGGGCTCTCTGGCTTCAGCAGGGTCGTCCACTCTGGTGCTGAAGAAGAGGCCAAGATTTCTCCTAGAAACCTCCATGCACTATGGGACATGGAGAGAGAGGTTCATAGGGGCAGAGGAGAAAAGTTTCCCAACCTGTTGAAAGAGATATGAACCTCCTTTTCAGCAAAAATACCCAGCCTGCAGCCCTACATGCAAGAAAGCTGAGCCCAGGTAGCCGTTTTGGAGGGAAGGAAATAGCAGCTGCATGCAGCATCCTCCTTATGCAGGACCTCCTGGCAGAACCAGCAAATCCCAGAGGGGAGGGAGGGAGCTCTTGGCAGGTGCAGCCTGACCCCACGCAGCTGAGAGGTGAATGATGCTGAAGTTAGAACCTGGGAGCCTTACCAATGTGGGTTGGATGCCCTGATCTAGCACTCACTAGGTATGGCGTGAAGCAAGTTGCTCCATCTTCCAACAGGGATAAGACAGTACCTGGCTCAGAAGGTTGTTAGAGGCACTGGAAACACAGCACTGCACCTGGCGCAAAGGAAGCATGCACGTGACAACTGTTATAATGATGGTTTCTCCCTGCATCTATATACCCATAATGCACTCACCATTGGGGCTCTGTCCTCTACAAATGGGTTTATGTGCAAACTTGTCTGAAAAGGCAGGTTCCTTCCTTCCCCACGCAGTGCCCCACCGCTCCCCCTCTGCCTGGGCTCGGGGGCACCCTGACCCTGAGTTCCAGGCTCTGATACTAACCCCTGCCCTCCTGCTTACCCACAGACCTGCGCAGAATGACAGCCGGCTTCATGGGCATGGCAGTGGCCATCATCCTCTTCGGCTGGATCATCGGCGTGCTGGGCTGCTGCTGGGACCGAGGCCTTATGCAGTACGTGGCTGGGCTTCTCTTCCTCATGGGAGGTAAGATGCAGGCTTGGGGGGCCTGGGTTGGGGAGGGGAAGGTCCTGGTAACTAGGATTCTGGAAGAACAGCTAAGCGCACAGCAGATGAAAGCCACAACTCTGTGGGACTCTACCCATTCATTTATTCATTTATCACTTTTTTGAATTCTTAACCACAAGTCCCTGCACTAGCTGCTGGGGATGCAAAGGCTAATGAGACTAAAAAGGTGTGGTCCTCATGGGTCTGACTGCCTGGTGTGGGGGACTGTGCGGCTATGGCATGGGGGGTGGGGGTTGTATCAGACTCAGAGTGAATGTGAACCCCGGAGTTGCTTGGGCATTTTATACACACACTAGACTTTAGGTTGGGAAGCAGGTGCTATCTGAGCAGTTTCCCCTTTAAAAGCTTCACCCTTGATTTATGCTTCCTAAATGCTGCTCCTGTTTCCAAATGAGATGCCTCAAATGGGGCGGGACAGGACACACCTGCCCTCATGCCTGCCCCCTTACTCTCTGACTGCCATGGCCAAGGACCAATCCAGTGCTTAGGAAGGGATTGCAGGTCCCAGTCTACAGGAAGTGAGTGCTAATCCACAGTCACAGGTGCCTCCTTTCTCTCTAAAGAGCTAAAATGTGCTCTTTGGTCTCCTGGTGTGAGTTTCAGATGAAAGCAAAGCAAAGTGTTGGGTGTGCCCATCACAGTCTGCGCGCAGGGACGAGTGCATTGACGAATAGCGGAGCCAGGTAGAGGGGAACTGGGCTTGGGTTGAGGGCATTAGAAGTGTTTATGGAAAGAAAGGAAAATGAGTGCTACCAATGGAAACAAACATCAGTAAGACTTTGAGCTCTGTGTGCATCTGCCCAGCCCAGGTCCCTGTGGTGGATGCCTGGCTCTGGGGTCTGAGCAGAGGAGGGAGGAGAGGAGCAGGCCAGCTGGGGAAAGGAGGTGGCTGTCCCTCTAGGTGTGCACAGGCCTTCGGGGCTATGAGGAAAGGGCTGGGAGAAGAGGAGGATGGAAAGACTCATCCTGGGGCTTGCCCATTGGGCCCACACCTGTGGTTACGGCAGAGGCTGATGGAAGGAGAGTCCCGGTGGCTCTCTAGAAGTTTCCACACCCCTCCTCCTGAGTTCCCACAAAACCACCCTGCTGACCTTTTTCCCTCAATGAAACCAGGGGGAATTTGGTTTTCAAACTCTGTTTTAGTAGCTGCTGAATCCTTTGGTTGTCAATTCCAATTAAAATCTTGCATGGACCCCAAAATGTAAAAAGGTAGAGTGGAGGAGCTCTGTTTGTAGAGTGTTCTTGCTAAGACTCTTGGTTTTACAGAGATGGGCTCCAGTAACACGGGCTTTTCTAGGGCTTGGAGGGTCTCCCAGGAATCAGAAAAGCTGGCAAACCAGTCTCGGGCTGAGAGGAATAGAAATGGGATCCCTTGGAGCTGACACTCTCTCATCGCCTCCTCCAGCTCTCTGCACACATCCTCTGCTCCCCCCCTCTCCAGATCAGGCATGTGGCTCACATCTGGCCAGGTGCTAAGTCTCCAGGTTCCGTCCACTTCCTTCTGGGCCCCTGAAGTCAGCTTCCAGAGACAGAAAACATTAGTGTCTTTGCAGAGAGCCCAGGGAGCTCAGAGCCCAGAGCAGCTGCCATCTGCTGAGCCCATGGGTGGGCTTTGTTAGGATCTGGAGAGGAGCTATTCAGGAGCAGAAGCTGTGCTTCCCCTCACCTGCCCAGCAGGGGGAGCTACACTAAGAGGCAGATGTGTTGACCCAGAAATAATGCCTTGATCCATAAAACCCTGTGTGTCAAAAGCAGTATTTCAGTACCAACCCTTCCCAGAACCTGACCAGTCCTTGCCCTCCAAGAGTTGACCTTCTAGGTTGATCTGTGGTTTAAATTGGAGAGTTGGCCACCTGTGACAGCATCTCATGAACACAGCAGTCAACCACTCAAATTGTAGTTTGTATAGCAAAGTGAGATAAGGCCCATGGCCTGAACTTGCTCCCAGACTGGATTTCAGGCACATGTAACTGAGCACAGACAGGTGCCCAAGAGTTAGACTGGGCAACAGGTGAGACCAGCTGGTGGGGACCAACCTCAACAGTGCTTGGGAGCTGGCCAGTCCTGGTGAGCAGGTGCAAAGGAGGGGTTGGAAAGAGTAGAAAGGTAAGTTTGAAGTCAAGAGTCTGAAGGTGGACTTGAGATGGACTTTGGATGAACCGACTAGGGCTGTGGTCGGCAAACTGTAGCTCGTGAGCCACATGTGGCTCTTTGGCCCCTTGAGTGTAGCTCTTCCACAAAATACCATACCCTGGGCGAGTCTATTTTGAAGAAGTGGCATTAGAAGAAGTTGAAAACATTTGGCTCTCAAAAGAAATTTCAATTGTTGTACTGTTGATATTTGGCTCTGTTGACTAATGAGTTTGCAGACCACTGGACTAGGGCCAAAATGAAAAGGAAGAGTTCTTCTCACAACCTGTTCGAATGTGAAGAAAGAGGGCCCACACTGAGCGCTTCTCTGCTCCACATTTAACTGTTTCCCTGGGCTAAAGAGAAGGCACCCCACACCTTGTGAAATAAGCAGCAACAAATTGTTTAATTAACACTCAACCCAGAGGAGGTAATTAATTAAGTGGGGCAGCTTTGTTGAGCCAGGAGGCTGGGGGTGGTGGGTGGGATCCAGTTTCCCTTTGGCAGGGGCTCCAGGGGAGAATCTAGCCCAAACTGGCACAACACCATTCCGGTGCCAGCAACTGCCAGAAACAAGTGTCTCGATGAATCACCAGTGGTAGTCAGCGCAGGAATAGGATGGCACGGGGGAAAGACAGCCTGGCAAGGCAGTGTATGACTGCTATGATTACTTGTGATCCACTGCGGGGGGAGGGTAGGCGAGCCTCAGAGCCACCTCACGCACAAAGATCTGCAAGATGACTGTGAGCATCCAGCACATGCCCTCTCCATCCTCCCACCCACGCTCTTGGAGACATCCATCATCTCTGCGGCAGCCCAGACTAAGCCTCCAGGAGCTCTCATCTAGGCAGGAGCGCCCTGTCTAGATGCCGACTCCATTCTGCCACCCAGCAACCAGTCCTTCACAGAGCAGTTAGCATCTTTAAAAAAAAAAAAAAACCAAAAAAACCCAACAACAACTATAAAGCAGATATGTCACTCATCAGCTGCCAGTGCACCAAAGGTTTCCAGTTGAATTTAAAATCCAAATTCCTTTCTCTTCTTTGGAAGCTGTCGTAGTCTACTTGGGCTGCTTTACCAAAATACCATAGACTGGGTGTTTATAAACAATATGCAATTATTTCTCACTGTTTTGGAGGCTGGGAAGTCAAGGCACTGAATCATTCAGTGTCTGTTGAGAATCTGCTTTTTGGTTCAGAGATGACACCTTGCTGTGTCCTTTCGTGGAGGAAGGAGTGAGGGAGCTCTCTGGGGTCTCTTTTATCAGGGCACTGATTCCATTCCTGAAGGTTCTACCCTCGTGATCTAAGCACCTCCCAAAGATCTCTCCCAAGACCATCACTATGGGGTTAGGACTTCAACATAGGAATTTGGGAGCACACAAACATGCAGTCTTATAGCCAGAGCCCTATATAATTCAGTTCACTCTCTCACCCTCTTTCCTGTTCCTTCCCCATGCCACTCCACCCATGGGCTGCCTTTGTGTCATGGAACACAGAATGTTAAGGTAAGGCACCAGACGGAGCTGGCTGGCCCCTTTGCCTGCAATGTTTTCCCACCAGTGTCTCAGAGCAAGGTCCCTCCTAGAATTCAGAGAGGGTTTCCTTGACCACTAACGCCATGAAGCCACCCAGTCCCTCATGACATCTCAATTTAATTTTCTGTGGCACACTCACTACTTTCTAAAACATTTGTTACTGTTTTGTTTTTAGTTGATTTTTATCAGCTTAAAACAAACATTTATTATCTCAAAATTGCTATGGATCAGAATTCCAAGCACAGCTTGACTGGATTCTCTGCTCAGAGAACTATAATCAAGGCATCAGCTGGGGCCGGGATCTCATCTGAGGCTGAGTTCTCTCCCAAGATCTAATGTCAGAATTCATTTCCTGGCAGCTGTAGGATTGAGAAAGTTCGGTTTCTCAAGGGCAGCAGGCGAGAGATTCTCTGACTTCTTTGATCTTTAACCTTCAGATATTTCTTTTAAGATTTAATTTTTTAGCATAGTTTTAGGTTTATGGAAAAACTAGAGGCCCAGAGAGCAAAATCATGCGAGACCCAGACCCGCCATGCTGGCAGGACCCCAGACCCACCCTGCCAGAGCTTTGGGCCCTGCCTCTGCAGCAGAAGCCCCACCAGCCCCGAAAGTCCCAGTCCTGCCAGAGTTGCTCCATGCACTTCCTGTGATGGGTTATGATCATGATGCCATAACAGCATCCCAACACAGGCCTTTTATGTTATAGCTTGAATGGGTAGTACAGAGTTTCCATTTTACTCTCTACACCTGAACCTGGCTTTCCCTATTATTAATATTTGGTATTAGGAGGGGTATATTTGTTAAAATTAATGAATAAGTGTTGACTCTATTAATAACTACTATCCATAGTTTATCCAGATTTTTACATTTTACCTTTGTCCTTTTTCTGTTCCCAAGTCCCATGAAGGATTCCCCATCACACTTAGTTGTCACGTCTCCTTGGGCTCCTCTCACTTGACAATTTCTCAGACTGTCTTTGTTTTTGATGACCCTGACTGTTTTGAGGAGTGTTGGTCATCTGTATTGTAGGATGCTCCTCTGTTGGAACTTGTGTGATATTTTTCTCATGGGCAGACTGGTTTATGGGTTGGGAGAAAAAGACCACACAGGCAAGTGTCATTTCCACCACGTCATTTCAAGGGGATAGCCATGATTTATTGATGACAGTTGATGATGACCTTGGTTATCTGGCTGAAGTAGTGGGTGTTCGGTTTTTCCTCTGTGAACTTATTCTTTCTTCCCTGTTTCCATACTGTCTTCTTTGGAAGGAAATCATAGTCACTGCCCACACCTGAGGAGTGGGAAGTTAGGCTCCCTGTCCTTGAGAGTGGAGTATCTACATAAGTTATCTGAAATTCTTTTACACGAGAGATTTGTCTCTTCTTCCCGACTTATTAATTTATTCAGTCATCTATTTGTATCAGTGTGAACTCATGGAAATTTATTTTATACTTTGGTTATAATCCAACATTCTATTTTGTTGGTCTAGCTTTCACCCTTGGGAGCTCTTTCTGAAGGCTCCTTTGCTACACTTCTATCAATGTGGGGTTGGTTTTTGTTTGTTGTTGTTTTTTTGGACACTTAGTTTTTGGCACTATGAGGTGTCCCAGTCCTAGATCAGCCATTTCTTCAAGGAGCCCTAGTACATTTTAATGGAGATGGTATTAGAAACCAAGATCGGGCCACGAGGTGTCTGCAGTGTTTTTAACTTTCTGTATTTGTGCATTGAGTACCCCATCCACTACTTAAATGTAGGCTCCATGAGCCCCAGAGCCTGTCTGCCTTGTTCTGCACAGTGTCTGCACTCTCAGGTGTCTGTTGAACACATGCATTGCAAATGTGAATTATGTGCAAGAGAGATAAAGTATTTTTTGGGGGGGAGGAGGAGAATTTCAGCTTTTTTATTTCTTTTTACTATATACAAAATAGATTTATTACCAGATTAGAGATACAAAATAATTAGCCATTTACATGCAATAAACATTAATATTTCAAGAAAACAAAGATTTAAAATACAATAATATTACCAAAACTGTACTAGCATAATACAATATCACAAAAGTTGTAGTAAATATTAAAAATCTGCAAATAACAGGATGGTTTCTAATATATTCTAAAATATTTTCCCTTCCAGCTCTATTTTTGTTCATCAGTTTATGTTGTTCATTATATTCCATAAATGAGTAAGATCATGTTATATTTATCTTTCTCCGACCAGCTTATTTCACTTACCATAATGCTCTCTAGTTCATCCATGCTGCTTACCAAATGATAAGAACTCCTTCTTTTTTACAGCAGCATAGAATTCCATTGTCTAGATGTACCACAGTTTTTTAAATCCACTCATCTACTGATGAGCACTTAGACTGTTTCCAAATCTTAGTTATAGTAAATTGTGTTGCTATGAACATAGTGGTGCATATATCCTTTCTGATTGGTCTTTTTGGTTTCCTGGTATATATTCCTAGAAATGTGGTTACTGGGTCAAATGGGAGTTCCATTTTTAATTTTTTGAGGAAACTCCATACTGTTCTCCATAGTAACTGCACCAGTCTGCATTCCCACCAACAGTGTACAAGGATTCCTTTTGCTCTGTATCCTCATCAGCTCTTGTCAGTTTGTTGATTTGTTGATGATAACCATTCTGACAGGTGTGAGGTGCAATCTCATTATTGTTTTGATCTGCATCTCTCTGTGATTAGTGACTTTAAACATGTTTTCATATGTCTCTTAGCCTTCTGTATGTCCTGTTTTGAAAAGTGTCTATGTAGGTCCTTTGCCCATTTTTTAATTAGATTGTTTATTTTCATTTTGTTAACTTGTATGATTTCCCTGTAAATTTTGGAGATTAAACCCTTTTCTGAGATAGCATTGGCAAATATGTTCTCCCATGCAATGGGCAAAGATTTTTGTCTCAACAGAGCAGCAGTCCTTCAAGAAATATTCTCTCTTATCTTTCATTCCTGGTCTTATCTTCCCATTCATGAGATTTCTTATTCTCTTTTTAACTTTATCTGAACACTTCTAAAGTCCATGTAGAACAAGTCTCAAATCCCTTTGAAGTAGAGAATGTTAGAAATGGGAGGGACTGCCCTGGCATTGTGATTCAGTTGGTTGGGCTTCATCCTGTGCACCAAAAATTTGCTGTTTTGATTCCTGGTCAGGGCACATGCCTAGGTTGTGGGCTTGAACCTTAGTAGGGGCATGCAGAGGCAGCCGACAGATGTTTCTCACAATCGATTTTTCTCTCTTCTCTCTTCCTCTCTAAAAATCAATAAAATTCTTTTTTTAAAAAAGTCTCTTTAGAAATATAAGGGACCTAGATACCATCCAGTTTGACCTCCTTTCTTCCCATATAGAAATAGTCATGTCAGTTGTCCTAGGTCAGTAGTCGGCAAACCGCGGCTCACAAGGCACATGCGGCTCTTTGGCTCCTTGAGTGTTCTAATGCCCTTCTTCAAAATAGACTTGCCCAGGCTGAAAACCAACTTCTGCGCATGAGCCATGAAGTTTCAATCACACTGTACGTGTGCCCCCGCACGTGATATTTGGGGGAAGAGCCACACTCAAGGGGCCAAAGAACTGCATGTGGCTCTCGAGCCACAGTTTGCTGACTACTGTCCTAGGTCACCCAGCTAGTGAGTGACTTAACTAAGCCAGAGCCCAGCCTGTGCCACCAGCCTGAATATTGAAGCTTGTTTCCAGTACTCGGTGTTGAAGGTCCCCACGACCCCCTGTGTCACATACACATCTCCCCACACTAACATGGCTCCAGTTCTGTGCTTCTGAGCAGATGCCAGTATTCCCAGAATCTCCCACATTCCTTTTCTGTTCCTCCCTTCTCAAAGCACACAGGGGCATCTGGAGGCAATGGTGGCCATAATTGAGGGCAGGGATGGTAATGGGAAAAGGAAATCATTAAAGGTCCTTTTCCTACCACCTGTGGTCAGTGTAACCTTTTCTACCTCCCAGTCAGTCATGAGGAACAAGGAGAATGCCCTAAAGAAGCTCGAGCTCTCAAGTTTGAGTGATTGCAGTAATTTGCAAACCACTGATGCCAAATGCCTTCCCCGCCCCCCGCCCCGCTCACCAGAGAGCAGTTCATCCGTGTGATGAACCTCAGACATCCCTCTTCAGATAGACAAAGACCTTGATAAAGGCCCAGCATTTCTGAAAACTTACAAGCCAAACATGAGAAGCCTAAGGTGTAGGTGTCTTGCCTGGAGGACTATTTCTTTAAGGCAGTAAGTCATTTTAGGGACTTCAATGAAGTAAAACAATCTCCAGGTTCCCATCAGCTTCTACCTCTGTCATTCCTCACTCCAGCATGACTTAGAAACATGGCTAGATGGTGTTTCTGGAAGCCCAGGATGCCCTATGCCTCAAACTTCATAACTCATGGGTAAGAGAGGAGAAACCATGTATATTAGATAATCTGAGAGGAAGAATAAATTCAGTATAAGAAACCCTTAATAAATGGTGGCTGTTACAATTATATGTATATCCTAAGTGAAGTCTATTTTAGTAGATAGAGGAGGATCCATGATATACCATGTCCAGTCAAGGGCATTTACTTACCCTGCTAAATTGCTTTTATAGTTTCCCAGGAGACTTCACTAGAATGTCATGACTCTTCTCTTGACTTTTTGTCTTATATCCTTTCTTTTCATAATTTTAAGCAGAGCTCCATAAACTGCTTCACACCCTGGAGCATGTCTTGCCCTTTGGAAGGAATATGTTTGAATATTTATTAGCATTTGATAATTGCTTTCAAAACAAAGACATCAGAGTAGGAGACATATTATCAGGCGGATTAGGAAATGACATTCACTTTTGCCTAACATAGAATGAGTGGCCAGGATCTATCACTCCAGCAGCCCAGGAAGGAGGAGAGGTCATTTCCCCTTAGAATTGGAATGGACCCCAAAGGGGTGACACTCTGGCCACCCAGTGGAAACCTAACTTTGCTATTATAGGTTGCCTCCATTATAGATTTGCCCTTCAGAAGCAGCTTTGGCCCTGCAAGCTCAAATCTGGTCAATGAAGTCCTTGTCTGATGCCCTATAACCCTCCTGTCTAAACACTCAAGAAAGCCACATATTGGACTGATCAGGGGCTGCTTTGTCACTGAATTCTCAGAGGAAAATGCTGAGACAGAGCCGACCCTGGAAAGAGATGGACAACAGGGTGGTTTGTGAAGACATCTAGGAGAGCTCTTTGGGAAGAAACGATCCTTTTCTCTCAAAGTCCCTGCCCATACTTGCCCATGAGCTATCTTCAATTCCCTGCCACACAGTTGGAAATGGGGTGTGTAAAGTCCTTGCTCATGAAGGACTAATTATAAGGGGGAATTAGGGTATTAGTACAGGACCAAAGGAGCCTTAGAATGCCACACTCAAACCCACAAACTCCCAGGCCTGCCTCCAGCACCGTGCCACACTTAAACCCTACAGCCACACAGGCCTGCCACCAGCACCGTGCCACACATAAACCCTACTACAGCCACACAGGCCTGCCTCCAGCACCATGCCACACATAAACCCTACAGCCACACAGGCCTGTGCCCAGCACCATGCCACACTTACACCCTACAGCCACACAGGCTGCCTCCAGCACCGTGCCACACTTAAACCCTACAGCCACACAGACCTTCCTCCAGCACCGTGCCACACTTAAACCCTACAGCCACACAGGCTGCCTCCAGCACCGTGCCACACTTAAACCCTACAGCCACACAGGCCTTCCTCCAGCACCGTGCCACACTTAAACCCTACAGCCACACAGGCTGCCTCCAGCACCGTGCCACACTTAAACCCTACAGCCACACAGGCTGCCTCCAGCACCGTGCCACACTTAAACCCTACAGCCACACAGGCTGCCTCCAGCACCGTGCCACACTTAAACCCTACAGCCACACAGGCTGCCTCCAGCACCATGCCACACTTAAACCCTACAGCCACACAGGCTGCCTCCAGCACCGTGCCACACTTACACCCTACAGCCACACAGGCTGCCTCCAGCACCATGCCACACTTACACCCTACAGCCACACAGGCTGCCTCCAGCACCGTGCCACACTTACACCCTACAGCCACACAGGCCTGTGCCCAGCACCGTGCCACACTTAAACCCTACAGCCACACAGGCCTGCCTCCAGCACCGTGCCACACTTACACCCTACAGCCACACAGGCTGCATCCAGCACCATGCCACACTTAAACCCTACAGCCACACAGGCCTGCCTCCAGCACCGACACACTTAAACCCTACAGCCACACAGGCTGCCTCCAGCACCGTGCCACACTTACACCCTACAGCCACACAGGCTGCCTCCAGCACCGTGCCACACTTACACCCTACAGCCACACAGGCCTGTGCCCAGCACCGTGCCACACTTACACCCTACAGCCACACAGGCTGCCTCCAGCACCATGCCACACTTACACCCTACAGCCACACAGGCTGCCTCCAGCACCGTGCCACACTTACACCCTACAGCCACACAGGCTGCCTCCAGCACCGTGCCACACTTACACCCTACAGCCACACAGGCTGCCTCCAGCACCATGCCACACTTAAACCCTACAGCCACACAGGCTGCCTCCAGCACCGTGCCACACTTACACCCTACAGCCACACAGGCTGCCTCCAGCACCATGCCACACTTACACCCTACAGCCACACAGGCTGCCTCCAGCACCGTGCCACACTTACACCCTACAGCCACACAGGCCTTCCTCCAGCACTGTGCCACACTTAAACCCTACAGCCACACAGGCCTTCCTCCAGCACCGACACACTTAAACCCTACAGCCACACAGGCCTGCCTCCAGCACCGTGCCACACTTACACCCTACAGCCACACAGGCTGCCTCCAGCACCGTGCCACACTTACACCCTACAGCCACACAGGCTGCCTCCAGCACCGTGCCACACTTACACCCTACAGCCACACAGGCTGCCTCCAGCACCGTGCCACACTTACACCCTACAGCCACACAGGCTGCCTCCAGCACCGTGCCACACTTAAACCCTACAGCCACACAGGCCGCCTCCAGCACCGACACACTTAAACCCTACAGCCACACAGGCCTGCCTCCAGCACCGACACACTTAAACCCTACAGCCACACAGGCCTGCCTCCAGCACCGTGCCACACTTACACCCTACAGCCACACAGGCTGCCTCCAGCACCGTGCCACACTTACACCCTACAGCCACACAGGCTGCCTCCAGCACCGTGCCACACTTAAACCCTACAGCCACACAGGCTGCCTCCAGCACCATGCCACACTTACACCCTACAGCCACACAGGCCTTCCTCCAGCATCATGCCACACTTACACCCTACAGCCACACAGGCTGCCTCCAGCACCGTGCCACACTTAAACCCTACAGCCACACAGGCCTTCCTCCAGCACCGTGCCACACTTAAACCCTACAGCCACACAGGCTGCCTCCAGCACCGTGCCACACTTACACCCTACAGCCACACAGGCTGCCTCCAGCACCGTGCCACACTTAAACCCTACAGCCACACAGGCCTTCCTCCAGCACCATGCCACACTTAAACCCTACAGCCACACAGGCTGCCTCCAGCACCGTGCCACACTTAAACCCTACAGCCACACAGGCCTTCCTCCAGCACCATGCCACACTTAAACCCTACAGCCACACAGGCTGCCTCCAGCACCGTGCCACACTTAAACCCTACAGCCACACAGGCTGCCTCCAGCACCGTGCCACACTTAAACCCTACAGCCACACAGGCCTGCCTCCAGCACCATGCCACACTTACACCCTACAGCCACACAGGCTGCCTCCAGCACCGTGCCACACTTAAACCCTACAGCCACACAGGCTGCCTCCAGCACCGTGCCACACTTAAACCCTACAGCCACACAGGCCTGCCTCCAGCACCGTGCCACACTTACACCCTACAGCCACACAGGCCTGCCTCCAGCACCGTGCCACACTTACACCCTACAGCCACACAGGCTGCCTCCAGCACCGTGCCACACTTACACCCTACAGCCACACAGGCCTTCCTCCAGCACCGTGCCACACTTAAACCCTACAGCCACACAGGCTGCCTCCAGCACCGTGCCACACTTACACCCTACAGCCACACAGGCTGCCTCCAGCACCGTGCCACACATAAACCCTACAGCCACACAGGCTGCCTCCAGCACCGTGCCACACTTAAACCCTACAGCCACACAGGCTGCCTCCAGCACCGTGCCACACTTACACCCTACAGCCACACAGGCTGCCTCCAGCACCGTGCCACACTTACACCCTACAGCCACACAGGCTGCCTCCAGCACCGTGCCACACTTACACCCTACAGCCACACAGGCTGCCTCCAGCACCGTGCCACACTTACACCCTACAGCCACACAGGCTGCCTCCAGCACCGTGCCACACTTACACCCTACAGCCACACAGGCTGCCTCCAGCACCGTGCCACACTTAAACCCTACAGCCACACAGGCTGCCTCCAGCACCGTGCCACACTTAAACCCTACAGCCACACAGGCTGCCTCCAGCACCGTGCCACACTTACACCCTACAGCCACACAGGCTGCCTCCAGCACCGTGCCACACTTAAACCCTACAGCCACACAGGCCTTCCTCCAGCATCATGCCACACTTACACCCTACAGCCACACAGGCTGCCTCCAGCACCGTGCCACACTTACACCCTACAGCCACACAGGCTGCCTCCAGCACCGTGCCACACTTAAACCCTACAGCCACACAGGCCTTCCTCCAGCACCGTGCCACACTTAAACCCTACAGCCACACAGGCTGCCTCCAGCACCGTGCCACACTTACACCCTACAGCCACACAGGCTGCCTCCAGCACCGACACACTTAAACCCTACAGCCACACAGGCTGCCTCCAGCACCGTGCCACACTTACACCCTACAGCCACACAGGCCTTCCTCCAGCACCGTGCCACACTTAAACCCTACAGCCACACAGGCTGCCTCCAGCACCGTGCCACACTTAAACCCTACAGCCACACAGGCTGCCTCCAGCACCGTGCCACACTTAAACCCTACAGCCACACAGGCCTGCCTCCAGCACCGTGCCACACTTAAACCCTACAGCCACACAGGCTGCCTCCAGCACCGTGCCACACTTAAACCCTACAGCCACACAGGCTGCCTCCAGCACCGTGCCACACTTAAACCCTACAGCCACACAGGCCTGCCTCCAGCACCGTGCCACACTTAAACCCTACAGCCACACAGGCTGCCTCCAGCATCATGCCACACTTAAACCCTACAGCCACACAGGCTGCCTCCAGCACCGTGCCACACTTACACCCTACAGCCACACAGGCTGCCTCCAGCACCATGCCACACTTACACCCTACAGCCACACAGGCCTGCCTCCAGCACCGTGCCACACTTACACCCTACAGCCACACAGGCTGCCTCCAGCACCGTGACACACTTAAACCCTACAGCCACACAGGCTGCCTCCAGCACCGTGCCACACTTACACCCTACAGCCACACAGGCTGCCTCCAGCAGCCTTTGACACATGAGCTCCCAGAGAGCTTGACAAATTCCCCTAACTCAGACCAAGTCCCTCGTTCTTGAAATCACTTCTCATCCTTGATGACTTTATAATTTCACAAAACATGTTGCCCTTCCCTTCAAAAGCTGACTCTCTGGACATTGCCAACACAGCCTGCTAATAAGGCTAGGCTGAGTTCACGGCTCGCTGAGGTAAGGGAGTGCACCTCTTTGGGAAGCTGACAAGGACTGGAGAAGGGGATTGGGGGCAATAAGGTCAGAACTTACTGAGAATTGGAAGTCTGGGTTAAGTTCTTTATTTCAATGTGGGTGTTTGATTAAAATTGGGTGAGAATACTGATAGTGCCCAGCACTGGTGGAAACAGCAGGATTGATGAAGTCTTAGAGCACACACCGTCTATTGTAGCTTCTAATGGAAGAGTTGATGGATATTTTGATAAGTTCCTGTGAAGAACAATCAAACCACTTCTGTGGGCAGGACAGACCCGGAAATGAAAAATAGCAAAGTTAGGTTACCATGGACAGTAAGGTATGGTTTTGGGTCACTGTCTGGGATCATGGTGGGGTGTGTGTGGATGATTTGGAGTGTCACTCAGGATGAGTGATTTCTCCACAGCCTGGGGCCTTCCCGACTGGCTGCCTCCACCAACACAGACGTGCTCAGACATATCTGAATTATTGAGTGAATGTTGAATGTAAGTAGTCCAAACTTAGGCTGGGACCCTGACACCCCGAGGTTTCCTGTCATGAAAACAAGACTCTCTTTCCTTGGGTAGAAATACTGGCATCACTGCACTGAAATGGGGTTGCTGTCATGAAGTGGGGTGTGGGGGAAGGGAAAGCTGGAGCAGAGAGAGCAGGTGGCTGGGGACATCTCTGTTACTGGGTGGGGTGCAGAGAAAACATGTCTCCAGCAGCCATTTCAGTGGGAACAGACTCAGAAGGTGGTGATGACTCCCCAGTGCTTAATTGCCATGGAAACTTGGGTGGTTTCTAAAGCAACTTCAAAAGCTGCCCTCCCTGTGGCTCTTCTAGATGTTCTTACAGAGGTGTGCAAATCTCAGAGAAAGGGAACTTGTCAGGCAAGCTTCTGGCCCTTGAAACAAGTCACAAATCAAAGGAAAATGCTGGAGCCTGAAGTAAATGGAAAGAACCCCTCCTGCTGGGCTTCAAAGATGCTCTCAGGCAGCAATGAAGAGGAAGGAGCAGGTGTGAGCAAGGAGGAATTTCCTTCTTCCTGTCCTGTCCTGGGGGCAGAGGGGTTGAGGACAGGTGAGAAGTGGCACCAGAAATAGCCAGGCTCAAGGGAGGGGGCTGGAAGACTTTGCTGGGAAAGGCTCCTGCCACTCCCCTCTCTTCATCTCCCGCATCACATGCTCCTATTTCTTGGATGTCTGAGATGCACCCTGTGTATGGGGATTGAAATCAGAGGACCAGACACCAGTGGAAATGGTACAGATCAGACCCAGGACTGAAAGATAGGCTGGAGGGCATTGCCAGCAAGCACATTGTAGTGTGTACACAGGAATTAGGGCCCCAGCTCCCTCTGGGTACCAGAGGGATGACTTGGAAGAGTGGTCCAATTTGGAGAGCCAGGGAGCAGGGCCAGGCACCCCCACAGTGCGTAGTCAGGCATAGTGTTGGGCCCACAAAATATCCCTGCAACTCACTCTGTATGTGTGTGTGTGTGTGGGGGGGGGGGTGCTTAGCAAGGCTGAACTGTTTGACTGTCCACATTGTACAGGGGGTGCTGATGATAGCCTGGAAGGCCTGGGGCTGCTAATGGGAGACTGACAATGGACAGGGGTTATGAAGCTAGCCCCTGAGGTGGTCTGCTCTTGTGGACATACTTTCGTCCTAACAGAGCTTGGGCTGTTGGGACAGGTGGATAGTGCCTTGCATTTTATCCCAGCTATCAAATAATTGGAGAGAGGGCCTGTGTAGAGCTGCTGTACCTCCCTGACATTCTGGAAGCCTCCTAATTGCAAACACTTTCTTGTCATCAGATCATATCTCATGCCTTGTGTCTTGAAGTGGGGGTTGGAAAATACTCTCCCTAGCTGTAGAAGCCATGAGAAGATCAAGGATGTTTAAGATGTGGCTGTGAGAGGGGTGAGCCCATCGCCACTTTACTCAGCCATTAGAACCTACCCGCTGCCTATTATTCATTAAATAAAACAGCCAGTTGTTGAGCACCTTGTAAGTAGTAGGTCCTGAAGAGGATAAAAGGAAATATAACTCATTCCTACCTTGGAGTTGCTCACAATTTTAGAGAGGAGTCAGACACTGAGACCCGTTACTGTGATAACTGATCTGTTTTCCTTTAAATGACTATCATCTTCACAATGCAAAATATTAAAAACAAAAGCATTCTGTCTTTTCCACAGTAAAAAAGACCAGGGCATCTTCAATCTACCATTCTTAGGGAAGGAAGGTTCTGGTCATCCAAAAAGGGTTGGTGGGGGGTCGTTTATGATTCGGGTAACACTTTTCAGTTCACAGGACTGCAAAGGGAGGATAAGGTCTCACTTGACCTTCAAACCCCCTTAGGAGGCAAGTGGAGGAGGCAGACAGGGAGAAGGTAAGAGATTGCTGAACATCTCTGTTATATCAACGGTAAATGCTCTTCAAACATTATTTCTTTCATCTTCCTAGCAGCCCTTAAGGTTGTCATTACCACCCTAATTTTGTAGATAATGAGCTGGGCCCAGGGAGCCATGAAACAAACTCAGAGTCATGCAATTAAATAAATGGTGGAGCCTTAATCTAAGGTGCTCACACTAATCCCCATTCTTTCTTCTCTGTTCCTGGAACCTAGTAAAAGGCCACCTGGGATCAGGAAGTAGGCCTGAGGACTTAACCAGCAAGGAAGACATAGGCTTACTGGAAAGCATTCATTTATCATGGGTAAGCCAGAGAGGACCCCCCTCAACTCCCACCAGCAGGGGCAGGTCTATGTTTGGTGCAGGGTAGGAGGAAGAGCGATGGAGAAGGCCCAAAGGGAGGCACTTCTACCATCAAAGTATGAAAAATGGCATTAGTTCAGGTCTGCATCAAAGCTCTTTAGCCTTAGGCATGTTTATCCTCTCTATAGCTCAGTTTCACCGTCTGTAAAATAGTACCCATCTTGTGGGGTTTTGTGAGACTTAAATAAGTTGTGGAATGTGCCTAGAACTGTGCCTGGCTCAGAATGAGCACTTTCTACATTTTGATTCACATGTGGTCAGTTTATCCCTGGTGCTTGCCTTCTCTGCAGTTCTCAGTGCTTGCCTAGACAGTTGAAGTATCTTGGCCAAGGTCACATAATTCCCACATCAAAGATTCCAATTCAAATATATTTGACTCTGAAGCCTGGGTTCTTAATAATCATGCCGCGCTATCTGCCAGATAATAATGAACTTTTTGACATATTTACAATCCTTCAGCAACTCATGACCCAACAGGGTAAGAGACAACCCCACACAGCCATCCCATCATCATAGACAAAGGGCATTGCTCCTGGGGTGACAGAAAAGATAAGGCTGATGCTATCCAAGGAATTGTTCCTAGAGAAATAGTAAATGAGACCCACTGGCTGAGAGCCTTGTCTTTTCATAGGCTCTGAGACAAGAGACAAAGCTTGGGGCTCACATTGCAAAAGGAAGAATCTGTACTTACTACTTCTATAGCTTAGCCACCAACTCATTTCATCTCTTGAAGTCTTGTATCTCTTCCCAGCAAGTCTTGAAGCTGCCTTTCGGAGACTCGCTTCCGCCTGGCTGTTCCACCTCTCACCTTGAATCTCCTCTTACCTCCCTAGAATTTATCTTTCTCCATCTTTCCTGAAACTCTCATCTCTTGTCTTCCATGACAGCGCACTCATGATTTTCCCTCTTCTCTGTCTTCTGTTTCCATGCTCTCTGTTTTACCTATAAATGTGGGTGCCAATTCGCTCCCCTCCCCCCCATAAACACGTCCCCTTGTCAACAACACTTATCCTCACAGTGATCATTACCTCTGCACAGAGGAGTCTGGAACCTGCATGTGCAACAGTCTTTTCTGAGCTCCAGGCTCATGTTTTCAATTGACATCCCCACCATTTTGGAACCTCAAACATGCCTTGAACTAGACTTGTCCTTTCTCTGCATACATTATGCGTGTGCTTTATGTTTATTGCATCTGTGCTCAACACTGGCTTATTGCAGGCACCTGATAAATGCCAGCTTTCTCCATTCCCTTTCCCCGATGAAATGAGCTTCTTTTCTTGATTTCCTCAGCACCTCAGCCTGTCACTCACCTCTGGGTCATTTTTCACTTTTCTGGTTTTACCTGTACCTTTCCATCAATTGTCAACACCTGCCAATATTTCCTTTGCAATTTCCTTTGTGACCCATTCATTCACTTCCATCTGCTGAGCACCATGCAGGCCCTTCATACTACTGCAGTAGTTTGACAGCCATTTAGCTTGGTGGACAGAAATCTTTGCCCACCACTTAGTTACCAACCTCTGAACCTCCTTTTTGTCACCTGTAAAATTGAGATAGAGCTGCCTACCGTGCAGATTTGTTGTGAGGCTGGAATGAGATAATATAAAGAAAGCACCTATTGGGGGAATTTTATTCCATAAATGTTCCCTTCCCTACTGTCCACTAAATTCAACCTTTACACCATACTGTCAGTCTAAAATACACTCATTACCATGCCATTTCTCTGATGGGAAACATTCTGAGTTCACATTGTTGACAAATAAAGGGCAATGCCCCCTGCATGGAGTCCAGTGTCAACCACAATTCTATCTCAGAATTGTGCTCCGCCACACAGAGCACTTGTCATCTCGGCCTCATGCCACCTTTCTCTGTCTGTTGAGGCCTATGCTTCCTGGAGACTCAGCTTATAGTCAGCATCTTCCAGAAACCTTTGAATCACGTGCACTCAAACTGACTCCTCTGCACTCAGACATTCCTTTGCACCATTTTGATGGCACTTGGCTCATGGGAAGTACCTTGGAGAGCAGAAATCTAGTTCATTTCCTATCTGCTCCCTGGATTAAGCCTCCATGGTGGCAGGGCCTCATCTTTGTTGGCTGCTCTAATCATTGTTTTATTCTTTTTCATTTTAAACCTTAATAGGATTTCTGGTAACTTTGGATCCTTTCTGCTAAAGTGACATAAATTGAAGTCAGTACCATCTTCCTCCAACAGTCTTTCAAATATTTGGAGACATACTATTGCATTTCTTATTATCTACTTTATAAACTAAATTCAACTCAGTAAACACTGAGTGCCTACTATGTGCCAGGCATTGTGCTAGCATCCAGGACACATAAACAAGAATGTGTGCGGTCCCTGTCCTTAAGGGCCACCCAGGCAAGTGCTGGAGGCAGCGTGATTGGTGCCATCACAGAGGGGAACTGTGGGTACACAGGGAAAGGGAATCTGTGCTCAGGGGTCATGAGTAGCCTCTCTGGGGAGCTAACGATTAGGGTGAAGAGAAAGGAGTCTATTTGCCCTGTTCTTATCATTGCCCCTCAAAGGGCTTTTAATGTTCCTCCACTCAATGAAACTGCTGCTACATTCAGACTTGGCCACTTCTCCAAAGCAGCCTGCCAGGTCTTTATTTATTCATTCTAGTTTAGACTTTCTCATGTTATTAATACATTTTTGCTTTTATATGGCTCTGGGTAACTGAACTCTGTTGTGAATGAAGCAAAAAAATATTTTTTATCTTTAAAAATCTTTTTATCTTTAAGCAGCTTTATATAAAGGTAAAATGTAAACCTAGTGTGATATTTGACCTCTGGATTTTTGGCCCTGTGTGGAAAGGAATGCCACTCACTGTCGCCCTAACAGAACTTGGGAATCCCTTCTTAAAGAGTCCACCGCACACCCAGGCTATAATTTCTTTAAAATGTTAATTAGTTAACTAAAATACCCACTCTGGCTCAGCTCTTAACATTTCCATTAAAATCACATTTTTCAGAAGGGTGTTAGATGTGTAGGATCCCTGAATTAGCATGGCCCAGGGAAACTGGAGGGTGTTCTCTCATCTCTTTAGGACAGACGACATTTTAAGCTCTACTTCCTAAGGGACGAGAGATCACTGACTTCCCTGAATGAGTGAGCTTGAGAGAGGAGGCCGCACTGCTGGGTCCAGCACTATTTGGGTCCTCAGCCCTGGCTCAGTTCCCCAAGGGGCCAGCATTCCAGCATTCCTGTGTCAAGGCCCAAGGTCAAGGCTAGCATCAGGAGGCAGTTTGGAGGTCTGTTTTTCTTTCTCTGGCCTGCCAGTATGAGTCAACATCCCACAGAGCTGAGTGTTCCCTTAGGCAAACGACCCTAAAATGCCTGCCTGGCGGGAGAGTACTAGTGAGCTGATTGTGGCCTGGCCTCAAACCTTAGTTGCTATGATGCCTCACCATGAATGTAGCTAACATTTTCTCTTTGTCTATCTCCTTTGAGTTTGAATTCAGAAAAGGAAGAAGAGTGAGTCATTTTCATTCCTCAGGCCTCCAAAAGAAAAGAGGAACTACAAGGGCTGCTGGCCACAGGATTGGGGGGAGGTGTTACGGGGAGAGTAGAACCGTTGGGTAGGATGGGGTCTACACCGAGCTCCTTTAAGTCCTCTTCTAAGCATCAATTTACTCTGTCCACTGAGTTTAGTTTCTGTCCTGTTGGGAAGCTGCAAAGAGTCTTATTGAAAGAGTGAGTGCTCTGATCTTGATCCCTTTTCTTCCTGAGCTGTCCACCCCCATGGAAAACTCGTGTCCCTGCCCATGAAGCCAGCCCCACTGGATTCCTGAGAGGAGAGCCACAGAGAAAGAAACAGAAGCTGAGTCCTATACTGGGCAGAGCTCTGGGGGATACCATTATTCCTGCCACCAGATCACAGGGCCTACCCTGGCTTCTGCCCTTTGTTTTTCCAAGGCCTTGTTGTTCTGCTCTCCAGCTTTGCCTATAATTCTGTGAATTTTCACTTTTTTCCCATCAATTCCTTTATTTTTTAAAGAAAATTTGTGTCTCTCTGCAGGAAGTCAGCTTTCTCGCTGACACAAATAAGGAATGAAATTATACCCAGTCTGTGTGTGATAGGTTTCCTAGTTCTCTTGAAGAAGTCTGCAACAAGATTTTACTAGCCCAGGTGCCCCAAACTCCTCAAGGCCCCATTTGACAATGATAGGGTCACCTCCTCCAGTCTCATCATCTAGTTGATAAATCTGACTTACACACCACTGTGCATAGAACCCTATGGGGGAAGAAAAGAGCTTCTTTGCTTACATTGCTTACAGTCCAGCTCCAGAGACAATACATACATTTAAGAAATGAGAGGCAGCATAAAACGTGGCAAAAGCATGGGTTTGAATCCTGGCTCCAAACGTAACTAACTGTATGACCTTGGAAAATTTACTTAACCTCTCCGTGCCTCACTTTCCTCCTCTAAAGTCGCTTTCCTCATCAGAAGATTGTTTTGAGGATTAAAGAGTTAACACTTGTCAGGCACTTGAAACAATGCCTGTCCCTCTGGGCATCCATTATAAATATTTCACATCCATGTCTGGTCTATATAAAGTGACATATGGGCTTAGTGACCCAGCAGTGAGGTGACAGCATGCAAATATCACTTGGGTACATATTTTCATCTTTAAGAAAGGCAAAGCCAAGCTGACAAATGTGCCAGGCAGATGAAACCATATACCAAACCAGGTGGCAGGCTCTCCTGATCTGGCCACCACCCCAAGCCTCCTTCTTTACTAATTAACATGGCATCAATTCCAATCAGACAGGGCACAAGCCAGAGAGATTTCTCTCAGGAGCCAATTTCTTCCAGACACTTAAACAGCTGCGTCCCAATCCTTCCACACTGAAAATCAAGGCAATTTAGAGCTGAGCCTCATATGCACGTCAATGTCGAATAATGACATGTAATGGTCTCATCCACCAGCCCTTCTGTGCATGTCAAGAGGTGATCTTGTCTCCAGGTGGCTCATGTTTGATAAAATAAGTGACAGCCAGTCCTACAGCAATTCAGAGAGGGTGGCACCTCCTCACCCCAATGCCTAATGTCATGGGATCACTTAACTGGAAGGCATTAGAGATCTGGTCCTGCCTCCTGTACTTTATGGTTGAAGGGATCACAGCCCAGAGACATGCGGTGATGTCCCCAGTTCATGGGCAAGGGAGAGACCAGAACCTGGATTGTCTGGTTCTTGGTGGCGTTCTCTTTCCATGAAGCCACATTCCCTTCCCTTGCAGCTTTCCCACCAGGAAGCTGGAGCAGAACAAGCTGGTATACCTGTGGGCCAGGAGACCCTTACACTAAGTGAGGCAGGCACTCAAACGTGGGCTTCACGCTAGTCCTGGAGGTGGTGTGGCTTTCTCTGCAAAAGCCTCTTATGTACCTGGGTTGCTGAATGACCAAAACAACCTGAAAGCTGTAATGTCTGCGATTGTGCAGGCTTTGTCCCCAGCAAGAAACCTCAGGCAAGATTGCCCCCTTCCCTAGAGTTTCTCAAAGTTTGCTCTGTGCACCATTGTCATCCTCCAAAAAGAGGTGGCCAAGGAAAATAAGAGGAAAGAGGGGCAGAGGCAGGAAGATGACATGCTCTGAGAGGCTTACTCTTGGAAGCTCACGAGTCACAGCTTGAGAGTGTTCCTCTCTGCACAGCTGCTGGTGCCACTCTCGGTTTAGTTAAGAAGCCAGTTGGATCCCACTGCTCCTCAGCTCTGAACCAAGGCCAGATGGATAGGAAGCTGCAAAGTTTCACATTGAAAAGATGACACGCTGCACTCTTTTTTTTCTTAATTCAATTCTCCTACTAGGTATAGGGTGATTCAGATTTTTTGTTTCTTCCTCATTTAGTACTGTTTGGTTTTGTGTTTCTAGGCATTTGTCCATTTCATCTAAGTTATCTAATTTGCTTGCAAAGTACTGATTTTTTAAAAAAAAATTTATTGACTTGACTGGGGTGACATTGGTTAATAAAATTGTATAAGTTTTAGGTGTACAGTTCTATGATAAATCATCTGTGTATAGTACTGTGTGTTCACTACCCAAAGTCAAGTTTCCTACCATCACCACTTTCCCCCTTTTACCCTCTTCTACCTTCCCCATCCCCTTTCTCTCTGGTAATCATCACTATGCTGTTGTCTGTGTCTATGAACTCTTTTGACATGCTGCATTCTTGATTCATTATCTTTCTGGAACTCTCCTTCCCACCCTATTTAGAAAGCTCATAGCTACCCTCAGACCACCCATCTCGGATCTTTCCTACTTTTTATTCCATGAAACATGAAACATCAAAGGTCAGGTGTGCAAAAGTGGATTGGGCCAGTAGTTGTATCCCCTGTGGGTGTTTTTTTTTTAATGGGGGCATTGGAAGCAAGTATAATGTATAGTTCTCAGATGTTTCTAAAGTAATATAATTTGGCTTTACAGAAAAATGAAATAATTACTTGGGATGTATGCTTTAGGACCTTTTAGCAAATTATATAACTTGAGATTACTATGGGAGTTATACAATTTATGTGCTATGATATATATATATATATATATATATTTATATATATATATTTATATATGTAATTTACATATATAATTATATGTATGGATATAATCTCACAGCAACCTCAAGAGGCACAGAAGGTACAAAAATTGAGACTTGGCTTGAATCGAGTACCTATGTCTGAATTAATCATCGTGATCATAGAATGGCTTCCCCAGGAGAAAGAATGGTGGCATTGTTTTAGCAAAAGAAGAAAGAAGGGACTGTATACTGCGCAAATGAAAAATAATAAAAATCTAGCTCTCAGTCCATTATATAGTAGGTGCTTAATAATGAGTATGGATAACTGTGCGTGACACTTCTCTATTCCAGAGGACCAGGCCAAAACTTCTGCAGCACCTACAAAAGGTCCCCATCCCATGTTCCATCAGGTTCCCACTTCTTTGGGCTCGTTCCTTCTCTCCATCCTGGTTGAGCCACAGCCTTATGAGTTTCTTCATAAACGCACCTATGTCATAATGCAGCCCACAGTGGACACTTTGACCTCCCTGAGCCTGAAAATAAATTGCATTACCAAGGAGGGTCTGTGTCAGATGTGTATTCTGAAATTTTCCAATTTCCATGGTTCTGGTTGCAACAAAGTCCACAGAATGAAGAATCCTGAGTGAGCACTTTCTTTGTTGGGTGCAGTCGCTTCCTGATGTAGCATCTACCTGGGCCGGGTGGGGAGAATTGAGCGGGCGCTGGTAATGAAAGCAGCAGCCACGTTTTTTCTTGCCCTCCAGAACAATTTGTCTTTGCCCGCACTTCAAGCTTGAATTTCTAATATTATACCTTCCACATAGAAAGCAATTTTAACTTCTCTAAGCCTTTTCACTTTTATTATTATCGCTTTTCAAAGTAATCCTGCCGAGAGCGTATTATTCAGATGCCGAACTTCTGTAAAAATTAAAATGCCTCCTGAAATCCAAGGGACCCATTGAGACCCAGGTGGGTGTGTCCATGCGTGGGTGCACGGGCCCACTCACATGTATGCTAATGCCTCTGCAATCACAGCAGGGAGGAAAAAGGGAGAGGGGAGGACCAGGCATATATACTTCATTCCCTCCAGGTTTCACTTCAAAGCCCCATAGCCTAGAAATCCATTTCTCCCAGCGAGCTGGATTGAATGCTCAGTGCTATGTATGATGCAAAAGGAGACACCCCTGCAATCCAGATTCAGGAGAAAGTTACAGTCAGGGTGGGGAACGTCTGATTCTAGAGCTGTATAAAGCCAGTGAAATCATTTGGGGTGGCCCTGCCAAGGCATTAGGAGTGAGTTAATGAAATGTTTGACCAAATATAGCAGGCTAATTTTTAAGTTGATAATTTTGTATGGCCTGTGAATGATGTGATAAATATCCAAATGGCCCTTGGCAGAAAAAAGGTTCTCCACCCTGGGTGAACACTAGCAGAAACAAGAGGAGTCTTTCATGCATGGTCAGGTGGCCTGTGGCAGACCATGAAAGTTCTAGAAATTCAGAACCAGTACAGATTATCTTGGGCTGGGCACACTCAGGGAAGATTTCTTGGGAAACTCGAGACATGGATGGCCCACAGAGGATACCTTCTGGAACAGCTTACAGGGGCTCTCCATAGATTAGGAGAGGAGGCAATGCCATACTCCAGTCAAAGAAACTGGACCATGGTGCGTTGACCTTAGTCAACTCCCATTGTGACAAAGCCTTTGAACACTGCCAAGCGAGCTGGATTGAATGCTCAGTGCTATGGCCCTTTAGATGTTTTCCCAAGTTTGTAAAGGCTTTATCTTTAGCATGGAGGCCACCAAGGCCTCTGATATTGTAATCAAGTCAAAATATACACCTAAGAAAATAAATGTATTGATTGGTGGTAAGTGGGAGCCAGCATAGATACACTGGTGAGGGTGACTAGATGAACAAAACACACACAAGATACCCAGCAGCTATAGCTTTATATGGCTCTGTTTAGATGCTTATTTAGCTACAGGGAGGCCATAATGCTCAGATTGAAATGTGTTAATAGGATAATTATTATGTATTCACCTGTTGTATTTGATCGCTAGGTCTGTCAATACATAATACCACAGACTGGGTGGCTTAAACAAGAGAGATTTATTTTCTCACAGTTCTGGAGGCTGGAAGTCCAAGGTCAAGGTGTCAGCAGGGTTGTTTTCTCCGAGGCTTCTCCCTATGGCTTGCAGATGGGCGCTGTCTTGCTGCCTCTTTGTATGGTCTTCTCTCTGTACATGCAGCTGGCTGGTGTCACTTTGTATGTCCTAATCTCTTCTTCTTATAAAGACACCAGTCATATTGGATCAGGGCCTACCATAATAGCCTCATTTTAATTTCATTATCTCTTTAAAAAAAATAATGACTTTTAGAAAGAGAAAGAGAAGGAGAAAGAAACATCAATGTGAGAGCTGAATATCTACAGGCTGCCTTCTGCACAACCTCTACCCGTGATTGAGCCCACAACCCGGGCATGTACCCAAACTGGAAATTGAACCTGCATCCCTTCAGTGTACAGCAAGCCTGTCAAAATCAAAGGCTAACGCGGGCCAAATAAACAAGGCATGCAGTCCACGAGCCATGAGTTTTACATGCTTGGATGATGCACAACCAACTGAGCCACAAGGCTTAATTACCTCTTTAACGGTCCTATCTCCAAACTTAGTCACATTGAGACACTAGGGATTGGGACTTCAGCACAAATTTTGCAAGGACACAATTCAGTCCATGACACCTGTGTTTCCAGATTTGATGACCACCCTGTAGAAATGGAAAAACCAAGGGGTAAGTTCTATGATAGGACTCTGGAAGTGTTCACTTTAGAAACAATGCTGACTTGTATGAATGGGCTAGTCCCTTTCGGTGCTTGAGTTAAGATGTTGCATCACATAAGATAGCCTCGTAGCATGTAGACACAGCCTTGGAAACACAAATGCTGCTTGACAACACTTATGTTGTGTCTCAACCTACAGAGTTTGCAGAGTGTTCAGAATGATGGATGATCTGTCCTAATTCAGGGCCCTATCCCTTGCTGTGTGTTCTCTGGAGGCTGTCACCACCCCTGCCTCATCCCAGTGAACCCCTAGGGCACCTTGAATGGAAAGCCCCATGTGACCTGCCTGTTGGCTGCTGCTGATGCAATGGTGTATAATTCAATACTCATTTATATGCCACGCAGGTCTGAGCAAAGCTGGAAAGTGCTCTCAGGAGCCAAATGCTACCGAGACTTTTAATCTAAGCAAAGGAATGGTTTAGTAGACATCAGCTTTTGGGGATGCAGACAGTGGTGGTGGAGGAGGAGGAATCCTTTCTCTGTTTGCTGACTTTGCTTGTTTCTAGTTTCAAAGGGGGAGAGACTGATGGGGAATGTCTTAGGGAGGACACGGGCTGCTGCTTCTCAGAGGTCCTGGACTTGCACATCCACAAGGGGACAGACTGCTTTGCAGTCAGCTGTGGGTTCAGGTCAGAATAGAGGCCCTCTGGCCACATAGCAACAAGGCAACATGCAAGGGTCAGGGATATGCACATGTTGTTCCTCATTTTCAAGAGCAGAAAATAATGTCATACGGGTGGATTTCCAGCCCTAGAAAGCTGCAGAAATTATACTCCAGCAAAGATTTGGGCATGACTTGGTCACTTAAGGAGAAGCTATTTGGCAAAATGCCTGTGCACACAATATGTAAGTGCCCCTGATTCTTGTGAGAACCTTCACCAGGGCCTCGGTTGTCTAGGCGATGGCTTCTTGAATTAGTAAGAGCTTTTTCTGCTGTGGAGCCTGAGGCCTTGGTTCTGATGCCATTTCTCTGCAGGGTCCATTTGTATGACATTACTGCATTGGCTTCTCTGATAGGCCCTGAAGTGGGAGGGGGTGTGTGGTCTCCCGTCCCTTCCTGTGGAGGCTGATAGGCAGCAACCACACAGGAGGCCTACCTGTCTGTCCTACACCTGTACTCAGTGCCCAGAAGTGGGCTGAGCAGAGGGTTAACACCAGAACTCTGACTACCAGCTTAACCATATCTTGGTGCTGGGATGGATTCCTTCTGGTGTCTGATTGAGTGTTCCCTGGTGACATTTCAATGTTGCTATAGAATTAGTTGCCCCAAAAGAATGCTACCACAGCCTGGCATTTCTTGACATTAGCAACACCTCCCTGGATCCATGTTCCTGTGCTCCCACTGGGCTAAGGCATTATGGCTTCTTTAACTTGCAAGCAAAGGGTTCATTGTATACCATCACAGTGTCACCGATTAGTGAAGAGCAGGGCTGTGCAGGAACCTGTGGGAAGGGAGACCAAAGTGTTCCACGTAGCCCAAAACTTTCCAAGACATACCTGCCACCCTCCCCGCAACCAACTCCGAGGCATCCTGGGATGGTTGATCCCCCTACTAGGGAAGCAAGATTATGAAAGAATAAAAGAAGTCAGGGACTTACGGGAATCGGGGCTTATGGGGATAGCATGGGGCATCTGTGGATAGCCAGGGAATACCTGGGGTTTGGGGACGTGTAATCACATAGTAAATGATTTCAGATAACCCTGTGACTCATGTACTGGTAGCATTTCCAGGCAAAGGACAGGGTGAAGGTGCCAGAAAGAGTGTGATAGGGGGCTTTCAAGTCTGTAAAGACAAAAGGCGACTGAGAAGCCCTCCAGAGACAGAACAGCATCTAAGGAGGTGGGACCAGTCCTGGGCCAGGGCAGTTTGGAAACCGAGGGCAGACATATCCAGGAAGGAGGAAGTTGTCAAATGGCCAAGAAGCTAAAAATAGGGGGGAAACTAGAATCTAATATTTGGCAATCAGTGAAACACTAATTAGAAATGGCAGCAATGCAGAGGGGGTAGATGAGGAAGCTGGGTTTCGTGTTGGAACACGGAGCTGGCAGTCTGGGCATGAAAACCGTTCCCTCCCTCTCACCCTCACCCGAGACTCAGCTGTGCCTGGCATGGAGGGAGCAGGGCAGGGGACAGAGGGCGGGCAGCAGCCCGAAACACTGCAGAGCCCTCTCCTCCTCCAGACAGGTGCTGACAGGACATGCTGAGAGGAGTGGCCAGGGTGGTCATGCAAGGAAGCAGGTGTCATGCTTGAACACGCAGAAGGAGTGCTTAGGTTGACACAGTTTGTTATACCCGTTGGCCCTTTCCACTCACAGATGGACTCTGCAAGTAGGGACACTTGATGGGCCCGGAGGGCACTGTTCCCTTGATGGCAGAGAGCCTTATTAGCACAAGCTACATGGGATGGTGCCATCTCTCCTAACTGGACTTCCTGAGCTCTGAGTCCATGCGAATGCCCGTCCTGGCACAGAGTGGGTAATTATAATTAGATTTCGTTTCTCACTCCAGACAGCTGCAACTGACTGGTTGGGGCTGGCGGTCCAGAGGGCTGGGCTGAGTAGGAGTCCGAGGCCTCTTCCAGAGCCAGCAGGAATGAGGATTGAGATTGCTTTGCCCTTTCTGCCGAAGGTGTGAACTTGCCGCTAATGAATGCCTTCGGACTTTGCTGTCCAAAGCATAGTTCGGTAATGACATACCTTGAGGTCTCCTTGCAAATGGACCCATCCCGTACCTCTCAAAAATGTTTAAATTACTGGCCTCCTTTATTCAGATGAAATTTCACAGGCAAACAGACCAAAGAAGGGCTACTCTGGGCAAGGAGAGGAGAGAGGGCTGGGAGCTTCGTCTGCTCCCTCTTGCGCCTGAGACACCTCCATGGAACACAGTTTGGGAGAAGAGGGCAAGGGTGGATCTCTCTGTGAGGGTAATATTTGAATTGAGACCTGAGAAGAGCTTGTTGAAGGCCATTTCAGGCAAGGGAACAAGTGAAAAGGCCCTGGGTGGGTATAAGTTGAGCTAGTTTCAGACACAGAATGTTTTTTTGTGTGGCTAGAGTTTAGGGAATGGTCATGAGGGGTGGAGGTCAAGGTAAGGTTCACTCAAGTAAAGCTATATGAGCAGCCTAAGGGGTCTGGGTTTAATGCTGATTATGATAGGAAGCTATTTGGAGGAGATGAGGCAAAAATGGAAGGCAGGACAGCCGTTATTTATCCCAGTAGTGATGTGAGAAATGACTGGGATGGCAGCTGTAAGCATTTAGGAACTTGGAGGTGCAGTGGTATGTGGGCTCCCCTTCTCACCTCAGGACAACAGGCCTCTGAGGTTGAAGAAGACCAGGTGATCACCCTGTCTGCTTTTCACCTGCAGAATTCCTGTTTCACCTTGAAGTCCCTATTTCCCAGAGAAACCTTCCCCAGCTCAGCATGACGGTCCCTATCAAAGAGTTGAATCTCAACACTTCCTCTTTCCCTAGAGACTACTAGGTGCAGAAGGACCTCACAACTCTGCTCTCACCCCCTGATCTCACCAATGAGTGGACTGGGGGTTCAGAGCTGCCGCTAAGCTTGTCTCTTGATCCCCACTCATCCACAACTTTTCACTCATGAATGCCCCATATTCCCAACTAGATTATAAGCTTTCTTTTTATCTTTTTATTTGAGGTTTCATTAAAGATTTTCCTCTTCTTTGATCTTCCTCGCATCTAGTATAATGCTGGGCACAAACAGACGTTCACTAAATATGTGCTGGCAAGCTGCTCTGCACATCATGAAGCTCACTACTGATGAATCTCCTGCTCTCTCCACCCCATCACAGTTAGCCTGCCTCCCCACATGAGGCCTGACAACACTTAGCCTGGAAATCCTCACTGCTGGGTCCCCCCTGCCTGTCCCTGCACCTGAGCATGCAGCAGAGCCTGGCTCCAAATGGAAGGGCCTGGGGCGGAGTTCTTTCCATGGAATTTTTACCCTAGGACTGCACTAAGTCTTGGAGTCTGATTGAATATTAGGCCCAAACCCCAGGCCAGGGGGCGTTATTGAGAAGATGTGACTACACATTTCATGTTTGCCTTTCATTGACCCTCACGTGTCTCTCATGAGAAAAAAAAGGCAGGAGGTACCAAGATGGTGGCATAGGTAAACACCTATCTTGCTGCCCTGCACAACAACTTCAAAACTGCATCTTAACAACAGAATGAACATCATCCAGAATCACTGGAAAGCTGGCTAAGTGGAAATTCCACAAATAAAAATAAAGATAGGACACTGTGATTCAGAGGAGCGGCAGAGGGCAGCGTTGAAGATATGCGTGGAGTCAGAGGTGAGCGGATAGGGCGGGCGGCTGCAAACCAGGCTGGTTTTCTCGAATGGGGAGGGAGACAAAGGCATCCCACTGCACTAATTCCCCAGTTCTGGGCGAGGTCCAGGGAACCCACACTCATACGGGGTGAAACTGGACGGTAAGGAAGCAAGCTGAAACTCGGGTGCTGCAGAGGTCTGTGAGCTTGTGGAGAGGGCTCATAAACTTGAGAACAGCAGAAGTGTGTGACTGTGCAGAGAGGACTCATGACTTGCTCTCTTGTACGGGAAACCACTGGACTGCATGGTTTTGCAACTCTGGGTGAGACATTGGGTGTGCAGACTCACTTGGGGAGAGGCTGAATTGTCCGGCAGCTGGTGGAGCTCGGCGGCAGCTTTCTCTCAGAGGTGCGTGCAGCTATTGCCACCAGGGACAGAGAACCAGGTGCTGCATAGGGCGGAGCTGATGGGGAATCGAGGCTTCCTGCTCAGCCCGGAGACTCTGCCCATCCAACCTGAGCACAGCTGACCCTCACAGCCAATTGGGCTGGAGGTCAAACCCTTCTAGTGCTAACAACAATAATCTAGGCTTAACTTCAACAAGACTGTTCAACCCATAAAGGGCTGCAGCAAGAGTATCCACCTCAGGTAACTGGGAAAGCTGAGCCACTGTCCCTTAGAGGACATCTACCACACAAAGCTAATTGACCAACTCAGGGAAGCAGCCACCATGCAGAGACATGGAAAGAAATCAGATGTGAAAGAAATGAAGAGGAAAAAAAAACGACTGGACATAGAGTTAAAAACCACGGTTATAAGGTTTTTCAAGAGGGTCCTAGAAAAGGCCAATGAACTTAATGAAACCTTCGAGGATATGAATGAGACCTTTGAGGATATAAAAAAGGACCAACTAGAAATTAAGCATACACTAACTGAAATAAAAAAATATATACAAAGATCTAAAAGCAGTCTAGAGGACCGCAAGAACAAGTCAAAGATTTGAAATACAAAGAGGCAAAATCCACTCAACCAGAAAAGCAAGAAGCCAAAAGAATCAAAAAATTGAAGATAGTGTAAGGAGCCTCTGGGACAACCTCAAGCATACCAACATTCGAATTATAGGGGTGCCAGAAAAAGAGAGAGAGCAAGATAATGAAAACCTATTTGAATAAATAGTGACCAAAAACTTCCCCCAGCTGATGAAAGAAATTGACTTAAAAGTCCAAGAAGTGCTAAAACTCCAAACTATAGGAATCCAAAGAGGACCACACCAAGACATATCATAATTAAAATGCCAAGAGCAAAAGACAAAGAATATTAAAAGCACCACCACTTAGTTACCTATAAGGGAGCACCCATACAATTGTTAGTGGATTTCTCAACAGAAACGATGCAGGCCAGACAGGAGTGGCAAGAAATATTCAAAGTGATGAATAGCAAGAATCTACAACCAAGATTACTCTACCCAGCAAAGTTATCATTCAGAATTGAAGGTCAGATAAAGTGCTTCACAGATAAGAAAAAGCTAAAGGAATTCATCACCGCCAAACCAATATTATATGGAATGTCAAAAGATATTCTTTAAGAAGAGGAAGAAGGAAAAGGTAAAAATAAAAAGTATGAACAACAAATACACATCTATCAACAAATGAATCTAAAAACCAAGTGAATTAAAAATCTGATGAATAGGATAAACTGGTGAATATACCAGAATCATGGGCATAGAGAGGGAATGGACTGACAATTCTTGGTGAGAAAAGGGGTGTGGGAGGTGCAGCAGGAGACTGGACAAAAATCATGCAACTATGGGAGAGGACAGTGTAGGGGGGTGAGGGCGGAGGGTGGGATGGGTCTGGGTAGAGGGGAGCTATAGGGGGAAAAAGGGAACAATGTAATTAATAAACTGAACAATAAAGATTTAAAAAATGAAAATAAAAAGAAATAAAAAGGCAGGAGGAGAACTAAGATGGCGGCAAAGGTAAAACACCTATCTTGCCGTCATAATCAGCAATTTTAATACTACAACTTAACGAAAGAACAAACACCTCCCAGAATCACCAGAAAGCCCGCCAAGTGAAAATTCCACAAATAAAAGTGAAGATAAGACACTGTGACTCGGAGGAGTGGCGGTGGACAGCATTGAAAGATTCACATGGAGAGAGGTTTGGAGCACGCGCCGCGGAGAGGGCGGGCGGATGAAAACCGGCCAGTTTTCTCGAACGGGGAGACAAAGGCGTCCCACTGGACTGATTCTCCAGCTCTGGGCGAAGTCCAGAGAACCCACTATCACACGTGGTGAAAACTGGACAGTGGGAGGGCATGCTGAAGCTCGGGTGCTGCTGGGTCTCCCGGCTTGTGGAGAGGGCAGCTTGCGCGCGAACAGCTCGGCTGCGTGACGGCGCAGAGAGCGCTCCGCGACTTGTCTCTCAATCAGAAAACCGTCAGACTGCTTTGTTTTATGACCCTGGGTGAGATATTGCGCATGCAGAGTCATTTTGGGAAAGTCTGAATTCCCCGGCAGCCGTGGAGCTCGGCAGCGGCTCTCTCTCAGAGGTGCTGGCGGCCATTGCCCCCAGCACAGAGTCCCCAGGGCCGCATAGGGCGGAGCTAACTCTGTCTGCTTGGCCCGGAGACTCCGCCCACCCAACCTGAGCACAGCTGAACTTCACAGACAATTGGCCTGGAGGTCAACCCTCCCAGTGCTAACAACGATTAACTGAGCTTAAATTCAGCAAGACTGTGCAGCCCATATCCACCTCAGGTAACCAGGGAGGCTGAGCCACTGTCCCTAGTAGGAAGTCTACCACACAAAGCTAATTGACCAACTCAGGGAAGCAGCCACCATGCAGACACATGGAAAGAAGGAAATGGAGGGAAAAAAACGACTGGACATGGAATTCAAAACCACGGTTATAGGGTTTTTCAAGAGCTTCCAACAAAAGGTCAAGGCCTATAAGGAAATAAGCAAGACCACAAAGGAAATGAATGAGTCCTACAAGGAAATGAACAAGACCCTCAAGGATATAAACGAGAGCTGCAAAGAAATGATCAAGACCAACGTGGAAATGAATGAGTCCTACAAGGAAATGAAAGAGACCCTCAAGGACATAAAGGAGACTCTCAATGATATGAAAAAGGACCAACCAGAAATTAAGCATACACTGACTGAAACAACAAATATTATACAAAGACCTAAAAGTGCTCTGGAGCACCCCAAGAACCAAGTTCAAGATTTGAAATACAAAGAGGGGAAATCCACTCAGCTGAAAAAGCAAGAAACCAAAAGAATCCAAAAAATTGAAGATAGTGTAAGGGGTCTCTGGGACAACCTCAAGCATACCAACATCCGAATTATAGGGGTGCCAGAAAAAGAGAGAGGCCAAGACAATGAAAACCTATTGGAAGAAATAGTGACTGTAAACTTCCCATACCTGGTGAAAGAAATTGACTTAGGAGTCCAAGAAGTGCACCGAACCCCAATATATAGGAACCCTAAGAGGACCACACCAAGGCACATCATAATTAAAATGCCAAGAGCAAAAGACAAAGAGAGAATATTAAAAGCAGCAAGAGAGAAACAGTTGGTTACCTATAAGGGAGCACCCATACGATTGTCAGTGGATTTCTCAACAGAAATGATGCAGGCCAGACGGGAGTGGCAAGAAATATTCAAAGTGATGAACAGCAAGAATCTACAACCAAGATTACTCTATCCAGCAAAGCTATCATTCAGAATTGAAGGTCAGATGAAGTGCTTCGCAGATAAGAAAAAGCTAAAGGAGTTCATCACCACTAAACCAACATTATATGAAATGCTGAAAGATATTCTTTAAGAAGAGGAAGAAGAAAAAGGTAAAGATGAAAATTATGAACAACAAATACACATCTATCAACAAATGAACATAAAAATCAAGTGAATTGATAGGCTGTTGAACAGGATAGACTGGTGAATATAACAGAGACATGGACATAGAGAGGGAATGAACTGACAATTCTTGGGGAGAAAAGGATTGTGGGAAGTGCAGCAAGAGTCTGGACAAAAATCTTGCAACAATGGGATAGGACAGTGGGGAGCGGGAGGTGAGTGTGGAGGGTGGGATAGGTACAGGGTGGAGGGGAGCTATAGGGCGATAAAAAGGGGAAACAATGTAATTAATAAACTGAACAATAAAGATTAAAAAAAAGAAAAAGAAAGAAAAAGAAAAAAAAAAGGAATAAAAAGGCAGATTCTGAGAACCCAATCCCAGAGGTGAAGGTCTGCCATGGGGGGACAGAAGAGGACTTCATACTTGCCCAAAGGACCACTGTTCTTTGTGTGAATGGAAGGAGGTTGCAATTCCCACTGTTATAATATCCACTAGCTGCCCAGTGCACGAAATTCATGCACAGGAGATGGCGGGGTGTCCCTCTGCCCAGCCTGCACCCCTTCCAATCTGGAACTATTCGAGGGATGTCCAACTGCTCATTTAGGCCCAATCTTACCAGGCCTACCAGGATTGGGCCTGAATGGGCAGTCGGACATCCCTCTCACAATCCAGGTCTACTGGCTTCCAACTACTTACCTTCCTACCTTCCTGATTGCCCCTAACCGTTTCTGCCTGTCAGCCTGATCACCTCCTAACCACTCCCCTTCCAGCTTGATTGATGCCTAACTGCTCCCCTGCCAGATTGTTTGCCCCTAACTGCCTTCCCCTCCCTTGCAAGCCTGGTCCCTTCCAACTGCCCTCCCCTGCTGGCCATCTTGTGGTGGCCATCTTGTGTCCACATGGGGGCAGGATCTTTGACCACATGGAGCAGCCATTCTTGTGTGTTGGGGTGATGGTCAATCTGCATATTACTCTTCCATTAGATAGGTTAGAAGCCTGGTCCATGGATGGGGGCCCCTGGTTTGCCCTGAAGGGTGTCCTGGATCAGGGTGGGAGTTCCCTTAGGATATGGAGTGGCCTGGGTGAGGGGCCTGTGGTGGTTTGCAGGCTGGCCAGCCCCGCCCCCCAGTGACTCAAGTGGAAGCCCTGGGATCTGGGATTAATTTATGTTCTACAATTGAAACTTTGTAGCCTGGAGCAGAGCCAAGCCTCCTGCTCCCTCCTTGGTGGAAGCCATTTCTGTTGGTATTTATTTATCTTCTATAATTGAAACTTTGTAGCCTTAAGCAGAGGCCTGGGCCAGCCAGGGTGTGCAGAAAGCTTGGCTTCCTCCATCGCCAGGGAAACCCAAGCCTCCCTTCTGTTCTCTCCATGGCTACAGCCATCTTGGTTGGGGTTAATTTGCATGCTCACTCCCGATTGGCTAGTTGGCATGGCTTGTGGGAGTATCAGAGTAATGATTAATTTGCATATTACTCTTTTATTAGATAAGATTACCATCCATTCACTGAGATATGTTTCCCAACAGAGGCATTTAAAGTTTGTATTCATCCCCCACCCAAGCACCCCTGAAACCTTAGGGAGGTGGTGGCAGCAGAGGGTGGAAAATCTCCTCAGTCAGTCACCAATCTACAGGTCAGAGAGGTGGGCTCAGCACCCTGGGCAGATAGTGGTGGCAGGTGGGGTTTTTGCCTGCTATGTCCCTGTCTCTCCCCGCCCCCCACGGCTCCATGTGTCAAAGCACATTGTTGTTTCCATTGTCAAAACATGCTGCTAAGTAACAATGGCAACACATTACTGAGGCTCTGTCCTGTGCCTACATGGGTCTATTTCTCATTATTAACACACATTTCCAAACTGGGGTTCATAAGTGCAAGAACTACCGAAAAATCGAATCCTTGCTTGCAATGGAAAACAGTATCAGATGTGGAAACTAACCCAACCTCTTCCAACTCTTCCTCATTGTCACACAAATTTCTTAACAAATTGCACAGAAGGCTTCAAGGGCCATCGTTAGTGAGAACCCTAAAAGGTTCCTCCTCACCTATGGAAACATTGACAAGTGCTAATAAGCAAAAGAAATGTTAAAAGGTTTGGAAGTCCCAGAACAGGAACTTAAGCCAAGAAGATCCCCCAATGAACTGCATTAACTTAGCAACAAGGTATATGTCATCAACCAATAGGGCCATTTCCATTTGGCAATTAGTCCCCCTGGACCTAATCTCCTCTTTCTTGATTTATTAACCACATCTGTGCATCACCCCTGATGCCTCAATTTAAGTTGCCCCTTTAAAGCAATCATTCACTCATCAGTCATCCACTCCTGCCCTGCTCCCCTTTTGCAGCCCTCTCCTCCCTTTTTACTGATGACTGCAGTAGCCCCTGCATGGTCTCTGCACTAACCAACAGCAGTGCCTCAGAGACACCTTCCAGCACCTGAACAGTGTTAGAGCTAGGTCTTTGTTCCCCAGGGGGACTATTTTCTTAATCCAAAATGTCATTTTCATTATTACGTGCCATAGAATCTATGGGATGGTCCATTTTCCCACTCCCTTACTGATAATGGAGCTGGTGGTAGTTTTTTTTTAAACAAAGAAAAACAAATAAATAAAACTTTCCCAAATGAGAGAGTAACTTGATAGATGATGCTTTTAATTTTCAATTCCTTGGTTGTTAGTAAAATTGAGCACTTTTCACATTTATTGCCCATTTGTATTACTTTCTCTGTGCTCTTTACCATTAAGTTTCATCTTTGTCCGATAAAACATTTTTCCCTAACCCAATGGTTCCAAAGTGTGGTCAGCATCAGCATTCCCCCAAGAATGTGTTAAAATGTAGATTCTCCAACCCAGACCAACTGAGCCTGACATTGTGGAGAGGGGACCCAGCAATAGCTTTACCAAGCCCTCTGATACTTCATTCTACCCACCCCAAACTAGATGAGACAGAATTCATCTTGCACCAGATACACAACATAGGGGCCCTGTGAAGCATCCAATCTTAAAAAGCACAGAGGATAAGACTGCAAATTCTGGGTCTGGCCTGCCTGAGTCTGTAGTCTGGCTCTATGGTTACTAGCTGCCATATATATATATATATATATATATATATATATATATATACACACAAATATATAATATTTGTCTCTCACTCATCTCAGAGTTCTTCTGTACCTTGGCCCCTTCTGTCCAACCTGTCCCGAGGACCAATTGCCCTAAATCCAGACTTGAGAATGGGACAGTGTGCTAAAAAAAAACAAACACCTATATATATAAAATATACACTAAGTGGTCAGATTATTATGATCTCTGAACACATAAAAATCTGGCCACTCATTGTATGTCCTATACAATAAAAGACTAATATGCAAATTGTTTCCTTAACCAGGAGTTCAACCAGCAGGCAGGCCGGCCAACTGCCCATGTCCCCTCCCACTGGCCAGGATGGCCACACCCCTCCCATGTATAAATTCATGCACCATGCCTCTAATATATAGTGTGTGTGTGTATGTATGTATATATATGTATATGTGTGTGTGTGTGTGTGTATATATATATATATATATATATATATATATACACACACAAACATACACTAAGTGGCCAGATAATTGTGCTTTCAGAGATTATAATAATCTGGCTACTCAGTGTACATTTGTAAATGGTCTAAGTTATCTGGGCCTCAGTTTCCTCAATCAATAAAATGGGGGCAATAATATAACCTACCTTAAAGATTTGTTTTGAAATTTAAAGGTCAGTACCTGTGCAGCACTTACTACAGGCCCTAACATGCAGTGCTTAGTAACTGTAGGTATGATTGTTGCCACTATGGCAGTGTGTATTATCACAAGGTTATGGGGCTGAGGGCTGGAAGAAACTTGGCCATCAGGAAGCAAGAGGTCTTAAGTAAATATAAGCATAATGCACCTCTCTTGTTCCTGACCCCAAAAAATATCCCTCTCTTTCTGCCTTCCATCGACCCAACCTAGTCATTACAAACTTCAGATCACGCTCTATCCACTCACACGCACGGCTCCAAACCTCCGACACCGCGTGTATCTTCGACGCTGTCCTCCGCTGCTCCTCTGAGTCACAGTGTCCTATCTTCACTTTTATTTGTGGAATTTCACCTCAGCCAGCTTTCCGCTGATTCTGGATTATGTTTGTTCTTTCATTAAGTTGTAGTTTTGAAATTGCTGTGTATGGCAGCAAGATAGGTGTTTACCTATACCGCCATCTTGGTTCATCCCTATACATCCATTTTTAACCAATAGAGATACTTGCTGTAACTAAAATGAGTTCAAGAGCTTTTCTCAATATCTCCTGTATGTTGTGTTTCTTCTCTTACCCCTGGGGAACTCACAATCATATGGGGTAAAACTGGACAGTGGGGAGGCATGCTGAAGCTCGGGCACTGCAAGGGTCTGCAAGCTTGTGGAGAGGGCGAGCTTGTGCAGAGTGCACATAAACTTGGGAACAGCAGAGCTGCGTGACCGTGCAGAGAGGACTTGTAACTTACTCTCTCATTTGGGAAACCACCAGACTGCATTGTTTTATGACCCTGGGTGAGACATTGGGTGTGCAGACTCATTTGGGGAGAGGGTGAATTGTCCAGCAGTGGGTGGAGCTCGGTGGCAGCTCTCTCTCAGAGGTGCTTGCAGCCATTGCCAATTGGCACAGAGTCCCAGGTGCTGCACAGGGCGGAGTGGTCACTGCCTGCTCGGCCCGGAGACTCCGCCCATCCAACCTGAGCACAGCTGAACCTCACAGCCAATTGCCCTGGAGGTCAAACCCTCCTAGTGCTAACAACAATAAGCTAGGCTTAACTTCAACAAGACTGTGCAACCCATATCCACCTCAGGTAACTGGGGAGGCTGAATCACTGTCCCTTAGAGGACATCTACCACACAAAGCTAATCGACCAATTCAGGAAAGCAGCCACCATGCAGAGACATAGAAAGAAATCAGATGTGAAGGAAATGGAGAGAGAAAAACGACTGGACATAGAGTTCAAAACCACGGTTATAAGGCTTTTCAAGAGGCTCCTAGAAAAGGCCGAGACCTACAAGGAAATGAACAAGAACTACAAGGACATGAACAAGACCTACGAAGATATGAAAAAGGACCAATTAGAAATTAAGCATACATTGACTGAAATAAAAAATATTATACAAAGACCTAAAAGCAGTCTAGAGGACCGCAAGAACCAAGTCAAAGATTTGAAATACAAAGAGGCAAAATCCACTCAGCTGGAAAAGCAAGAAACCAAAAGAATCCAAAAAATTGAAGATAGTGTAAAGGGCCTCTGGGACAACCTCAAGCATACCAACATCTGAATTATAGGGGTGCCAGAAAAAAAAAGAGAGCAAGACAATGAAAACCTATTTGAAGCAATAGTGACCGAAAACTTCCCCCACCTGGTGAAAGAAATTGACTTAGGAGTCCAAGAAGCACACCAAACCCCAATATATAGGAACCCTAAGAGGACCACACCAAGGCACATCATAATTAAAATGCCAAGAGCAAAAGACAAAGAGAGAATATTAAAAGCAGCAAGAGAAAAACAGTTAGTTACCTATAAGGGAGCACCCATATGATTGTCAGCGGATTTCTCAACAGAAACGATGCAGGCCAGACAGGAGTGGCAAGAAATATTCAAAGTGATGAATAGCAAGAATCTACAACCAAGATTACTCTACCCATCAAAGCTATCACTCAGAATTGAAGGTCAGATCAAGTGCTTCACAGATAAGGCAAAGCTAAAGGAGTTCATCACCACCAAACCAATAGTATATGAAATGCCAAAAGATATTCTTTAAGAAGAGGAAGAAAAAAAAGGTAAAAATAAAAAGTATGAACAACAAATACACATCTATCAACAAATGAATCTAAAAACCAAGTGAATTAAAAATCTGATGAATAGGATAAACTGGTGAATATACCAGAATCATGGGCATAGAGAGGGAATGGACTGACAATTCTTGGGGAGAAAAGGGGTGTGGGAGGTGCAGCAAGAGACTGGACAAAAATCATGCACCTATGGGAGAGGACAGTGGTGGGGGGTTGGAGTGAGGGTGGAGGGTGGGATGGGTACTGGGTGGTGGGGAACTATAGGGGGGGGAAGTGGGAACAATGTAATTAATAAACTAAACAATAAAGATTAAAATATTTTTTAAAAGAGATAGAAAAAATGGATGTATAATTCTCTAGCATTTTATAACATCCTATTTCTTCTGGCAATCTTCCCATTGGTTAATGTGAGTAATATTTTTTTAAAAAGAGGTCCCAACATTAAGTAAGTGTTTGAAATGCCTCAGAAGGCAAGGTTATAAAAGGTAACATATGCAAAGCAGACTGTTGATCTTCATGGTGAGAAGTTGTAGACAGACTTCCCTGAAATCGTTGGTTCCCCTGCTGCGAGATTAGTGTGCTACGGGGAGCACTTTGGAGACTGTTATCCTACAGGAAATGGGAAAGGGTTTCCAGGATTTGGCTGACCTGTTGGTGAATGAGTTCAAGGAAAACCCAGTATTGTAGTAAGTCATTATTTATAGAAAGGAGAGAATAAAGATATTTTTCTCTTTAAAGAAGTAGCAAATGGGGTGTTTTCTTCTGTCTCTCCAAAGACAGTGTATTTTTAAATGCTTAAGAAACATGAAATGAATACTCTCTGCCTCACTTCATCCTACACAAAACTCTACTGTGATATTATTAAGTATTTTTGCAAAGGAGAAGCTTCCGGAGTTCATCCAACACTGGACAATTATTGGAGAGCAAGGAAGCTTCAATCCCTTAATAGTATTCTCTTCTCCATGAGTATTTCCTGATATTGAACTTGTTACCTGAACCTTTTCTTTTTTTCTTTCTCAAGAAAATCAAAACTGTAATAATCCTTATTTCTCTTTTTCTCTCTCCCTCTCCTCTTCCCTTTCCTTCTCCATTCCTCCCACCCCCTACTTCTTCCCTTGTCCTTCAGGAACCTTCTGCATCATATCACTGTGCACCTGTGTGGCCGGGATCAACTTTGAGCTCTCACGCTACCCTCGCTACCTGTATGGACTCCCCGATGACATCAGCCATGGCTATGGATGGTCCATGTTCTGTGCGTGGGGGGGCCTGGGCCTCACACTCATCTCGGGGTTCTTCTGTACCTTGGCCCCTTCTGTCCAACCTGTCCCGAGGACCAACTGCCCTAAATCCAGACCCGAGAATGGGACAGTGTGCTAAAAAAACACAAAAACCCATACATATATATATATATATAAATATATATATAATATACATATATAAAGCAAAACTAAATCCCGATGAGGCCAGTGCCAAGGCAGAGCGGAGGTGGCTCAGGCACCGCATCTCGTCGGACGTTGTGTGTGTTGCCTCATCACCGAGATGGGAAAGGCGTTCCCACCACGTGGCTCTTCCATCAGTTCTTAACTTTTGGTTCCATGGTTCCCTGGAGACAGAGTGAACATCACCACTCGAGACAGCATCCCGATCCCCATCTCTCATGAAGACGGGGTGGTGGGCTGGGAAAGGACAGTGCCAGGGGGCTAGAGAGACACCAATGTAGGGAAGGAAGTGCCACCCACCAGGCCAGTCACCCCAACACTGATCATATCACTGAGAAGCAACACCCTTATTCACAGAATGTCACCTTTGAGGTCATGGCAGAACCACACCTCCTCCTGCTCTTCCTGTCTTGGTTCCCTCCGGCCCACCAGTGACACACAAGAAGTGGAGGAGAGAACAAAGCAAGAAGGGAGTTTTCTCTTTGCTGCCAAACTTTTGGACAAAGTTCTAGAGGTGGGAAGGGGAAGAGAACAACCTGCTGAGAGGCAAGATCTGCATCAATGAGAGGACACTTCAGCAGATGCTCAGAAAACCCAGTCTTACCTTCCAGCTGCCTTACTACGAGTTCAATAAGAGGCCGCCCTCCCCCAACCCCACCTGCACTCCCTGGGCAACCGGAGCCTTGGAGTGATGCTGTGATGTGTGTGTGTGTGTGTGTGTGTGTGTGTGTGTGTGAGAGAGAGAGAGAGAGAGAGAGAGAGAGAGAGAGAGAGAGAGAGAGAGAGAGAGAGAAACTACTTACTTTGGGTGGTTCCCTTTCTTCCTTTTCACCTTTTAAAATGGAAATACTGCATTCTGACTGTTGTCTCTCTATCCATTGGGATGGTTTCAGGGCCCAGCACAGAGGCCCAGAGGCCAGGAAGACAATGAGAGGCAGGCCCACATGGGTGCCAGTTCTGCAGCTTCTGGTCCCTGGAGTGTGTGTGTGGCGGTTGTTTGCTTAGTGTGGGTTTTGTTGTGTGTGTTGCATTTTTTCTATTATTTTTAGTGCAGCTGAAATTCCCAGAGGGCAGAACCAAGAACACCACCACTGGGCCAAGGACCCTGTGGGTCTTCACACCCTAGTTCTTGGACACCCCAGGCTCTAGTCCTTTCATTTCAGAAGATCACGACTCATTTGGGCACAGGAGCTATGAGCAAAGAGGGGGACACGGTTCAAGAGGAATGAGGAATGTGCCCTCCACTGCTGTCGCACAAGTTTGTCCACCAAACAAGACCATTTGCTCCCCAGCCTGGAAGCGGTGCTTCATCACAGGACACCTACACTTCCCTCACGACGACTTCTGTACAGATGAAAGAAAATGGGTCATGTGCAGGGAGAGCTCCTCCATGTCCCATGGGCTCCAGTTTGTATGATATTGTGTAAATTAATGGAGAACTCTTGACTCTTCCCAACCTTTTCCTTTCCCTCTTGCTAGCCAAGGCCATGAATCCCTAAATAGCTGTCACAGTGGCCAGCACCCAAACAGAGGTGGCCTAAATCCAGCCGGTGTTTCAGGCTCCCTTGAGCCCATTGGCTCACTGCAGATGATGGGCCACAAAGTCAGCTGTAGGGGCGGGAGTCTGCCAGATGGAGTGGGCAGGAGCAGCTGGCAGCCACCTCAGTGACCCTCTGGGGCACAGCAGTGCTGGGGAGTCCAGGAGAGTGTCCCAAGCTCTGCAGCCATGGGGTCAGCCATGCAGCTAAGAATTTCATTGCTTCAGAAATAAATACACTTTGGGAACTTTGCCAACCGTTACTCAGCAGCCTTCCTTCCCACCCAGGCACTCTGTTTCATCTATCTTCCTCCACCTTTTCTCACCTACTCATCACTTAGCATCTGCCTCTCCCATCCGCCAGGCTGCTTGTCTTGCCTGTCTTCTCATCTGCTCTTTTTGACTGTGTGTGTATGTAACTCACATCCGGATAGGACATGTAGTGTGCATGAATGGGCCTGAATGTGGGTCTCTGGATGTGTGATTCTCTCTGGTGCATTTGTGTATGTTTGTGCCAATATGTACCTGACGCAGGTGTGGGTGTACTCTTCAAGACTTTCTTGCCAGCAACACTGATCAGCTTCTGCAAAAGGTCCTGGGTGTGAGTGCCCTGTGTATGGGCATGCTGGGCCGTGAGGGGTGAGAGGAAATGCTGTTAATTTCCAACTCAGCTTCTAAGGGTTATTCCTAAAACAGAGGATTTGTTCTATAAGAAGGGAAATACTTTTTAGGAAAATCCAGCTTTCAATTGTACAGGAAATTGTTTAAATTTTTCTTTGAAAAGTTAAATTTCCCTCTTAAGGGGAAGGGCATACTTGGGCTTGAGGAAAAGTGAGGAGAAGTATCTCAGATTGAGAGGTCATTGTCTTCCTTCCAAGTGTCTTGAATGGGCTCCACCGAGCAGAGAATGAATGAGTGTCCATTTGGGGCAGATGGCTTTTGTGTGACCCAACCCCAGATGTTTTCCAGTTGCAGGAAAACAGGGAAAGAACCCAAATGGGGCAATTTGCTATCAATAATTTAAACTTTTCTTTAGTAACCATGTTTGAGGATGCTGCCTCACAGACCCATCAGTATGCAGTAGTATACCCTCCTTTTTTATGTCATGCTTGCTGAAACTATATCACCCACTCTCTATAAGTATTAATCTTTATGAGAGACCATTAACACAGCTTACTGCCTCCTTCTGAAGCCTTCCTGAAATATTAGAAGGACTCCTGGGAAAGAAGAACCATCTGGGCTCAAGTCACCATCAGTAGCGTAGGAGCTTTGAGCTGCTGTTTTTGGTAATGGGGCCAAATATGTACAGACACACACTCTCTGGGGTCTGATCCTGCTCAGGGCCCAGAAAATGCAGGATCAAAGCCTTACACAGATAGCAAGTCCTGGCCAATGGGAGAACTTCCTAAGTAACCAGCATAGAAGCTGGAGCCTGGATTAAAACATGCCACTCTAAGCAGTTGACACTTTGTGGTATGAGGTGGCTGAGAAAGAAGAGAAGGAAGAAAGGGAGGAGAAAGAGGGGGGAACCTTGATTATAAGACTCTAAGTCGGGTTCTGCTAACTTCATATCAATGTAGAAGCCAACCTTCTGAGGGTCTTAGGGTCCCCAACTTTACTAAAGCCCCAGCCCCTAGTCCAGGTCAAGTTCAAATTCTTTAACAGGTGTGCATTGCAAGGTCTATGACCTTGTGTGTGTTTTGAGCTCCATGCACATCAACCTGGAGCATGGGGCCACTTCAGCATTTATTTTCTTCCTTATCCTGTGAGTTTGAGGGTTCAAAAAAGTGAGGTGTCTGCCTGGAAATAGGTCCTATTTCTTTTTCTCCCCACTTTGGTAGTTATGGTTCCTTCTTTCATTTCTTGTTCCTCTCTCCACTCACTGCTACTTTCCTTCTGCATTATCATTGGTCAATTAAAATAGTTAAGGAATTTGTCTCTAGAGAGGCTTATACTCTCCAAGCAGCCCCTTCTTTGTGACTCTAGGTTTTATAAGGAGGTCTGTGGCTCTTGGGCATCAAAGTACAAAACATTCTAACATGTGCCTGTTCCAGCTTCACCCCTAGCCTTTCAACAGCTCTACCCTTTCAACTTCAGGGATTATGAAGTCACCAAGACTCATCAACAACTCCATCAAATCAAGACCATACATCCATAGGCAGTACCTGGGCCCTGGGGCCACTTTGGTCTATTCTCTTGCTCGGGATAAGGGAAGAAGATAGTCCAAGGCTCTGTGACTAGGCTCTGCATCTTTATAGTTATCTACAGTCGTAAGAGGCCTAGAATGAAATCATCACATTTTTAGTGCTGAGTTAGTGGGAGGATATGCTGCTTTAGTCTCTGAAGTTGCTCACCCAAGTCAGATGCAGAATAATTAAATCAAGTTCATCACACCGAGATTTTGAAAATTGACTCTGTCTCCAACTGACTTATTCTGAGAGCATTAATCAACTGTTTTTAAGTATCCTGGGAGAAGGAGTGGGAAGAAATACACTCTGGTAATCTTTGGTGTGGTTTGTGGGAGATTCTTGGTTGCTTCTTTCTGCTAAGGTGAAGCCAACTTTCTGAAAGTTGGGACCAGCCACCCCAGAGGACATATCTACCCCTTTCCAGGGAAATATGATGAATCATCATGAGAGGTAATTTCATCACAGATAAAAATATTTGGTGCATACCAGCCAGGTTGACTTCTGTGCTGTCTTCCAGCTGGTATATAATTGAGTAAGGGGGCAGGTTTCTAAACAAGTCTACCTAAACTGATGATCACAGACGATTCTGGTGTCTCTCAAAGCAGTCAACTTGCTGGGCTGTGCTTGCCCTCTTTCTATTGATGCTGCCATGGTGCAAAATGTTTCTTAAAACATTGTTAATTCTTAGACTACATTATAATTGGCTGTTTAATCCCTCTCCTCCCAAATAGTACTGCTTCCTGTAGAAAATTAGAAAAATGGAAAGATTGTTCATAATTTCATTGCTCACAAGAGTCATAGCCCCAACACGCCCCGGTCAGTGGTTGCCTCTGGTTTGGAAGTTGGGGCTAGGAGGGTCATCCATGGTCTCAGAACCACGGTGGTCTGTGTGGAATTGACCTTGTCTGTGTTCATGGCAGGAAGGGCGCAAGGCTCCGAGCCACCAAAGATAGCAAATAGACCTTTGACAAAGCTCAATACCAGAGCTTAGTGGCAGGCTTGGAACAGAGCTAAAAGTTTCTTTGGGATTTTTTCTTTCTCTCTCTTTCTCTCTTTTTTTTAGTGCCATCTCAATCTAATTCTAGGTGTAAGAGCACTGAAGCTAGAGTAACTCAGTAATTAAGCTACATTTGCATAACTCAGTTACTGTAAACTTCATTTCAGCTCTGCACTAAAATGATTTGTGACTTTGGGCACTGTGTCTTCTCCATACTTGAATTTCCTTGTCCACAAAATGAGGACAGTGATAACACTTTACCTCATGGTACATTAAGGGTGACAAAGACACTGCAAAGTGATTTGCAAACATGAGGTGTCACATAAATTATGCACTATTCAAATTGCCCTGCGGCACAGGGTCCCTGCTTGCTGAAAGGATAATGCAGAGTGAGAAGTCATCTTGGCCGCTTGTCCACATAAGCACATGGGAATTTACTCCATCATTCAGGTCCTTCAGAGACATTGGCTCCCTAATCAGCCCATCCCCAGGAGTTCTTCCTTTTGCCCAAAGCCAATTTTGCAAAAGACATCCTTAATACCCCTTGCTTATGCCCAGAGGTGACAAAATGAGTAAATCATGTGGAGCAAACAGCATAAATGAGCTAAAACAGCTATTAACCAACGCACAGGTCAACGCCTTATTTTATTCTTTACTATTCTTCTAACATTATTTTTAGCTGTACATGCCTTAGTGGTAGGAGAAGATCAGATTCTAAGACATTTTAACCATCTGTTCAGTTTAAGATTGGGAACAAGGTTAAGGAACTGGGGTCTCTTGTCAGTGGGTGAAGCTGAAGGCGTCGGCAGAAGCAAATGGGTTCTTATAGGAGTTCCTTTGGGTGGTGCCTCCTCTGGGGTAATCTCTGGGTAGAATCCTCTTTGGAAAAATTGAACCTTAGGTTCTATACAAGGAAAGAATGAACTTCTGGGAGGGTTTGTAAACTTTGCTCTGCAATAAGGTTCTGGTATTATTGTGAGACATTCTCTAAGAGACAGCCATCTAATTTCTCCCTATATACATGGAGCCCCACCAACTATAGTGGGTATTTGTTCATTATTGAGGACCAGAGGACTGGGTGTAAGTTTGGGGGTGGCATAGCAGGAGCTCAAACCTAGTTTCCCTTTGACAGACACCGACCTCAGCCATCACAGCTCCTCTTCATTTCCAGGGCCTGGGTGTTGCTCCTTGTGGAACCCTGTGTCCCTCTGTCCTCTCCTGCCTCCCATGTCTCCCTCCGGTTAAGCCTCTCCCTTCCTTTCCTGATCACCTGTAGGCCCTCTCCAGCCTGGATGGATCAGGGTGTCTGTGTTGTGAATGGGATGATGCCTTTCTTGTGGAGAGCTCTCACTAACTCATTCTCATACTCCTGTCCTGTTTCCACCCCTGGTGGGACTGCTTTGTCATTCAAGACTATCTGTAAAAATGTACAAATAAAAGAGGAATTGAACGTGAGGGGGAGGGGCTTGAGACTAAATGAATGCATTGATATAGCCCTCCGTTTTCTGAGGACTTGTGTGGCTGTCCCAGGATCCTGACTGGGTGAGACTGGAAGGGAGGGAAGCCATGGGCATAGGACTTTTTTTCTGGGTTGTTTCTCTGACGGTCCCTAGCATCTTCTCATAACTCTCTGTTCCAAAGGGTTTTGCCTTTAACATAAACTATATTTTCCAAAAGTGAAAGCAAGTCAGTAAGGTGAAGGTGACTGTGAAGGTCAACACAGAGACCTGATCCTGGGGTTGCACGAGCAGCTTTGTCACAGGCTTGCTCGAGGCCTCGGGCACGTCTTGTTACCTCACCATGTCTCAGTGTCCTCCCAGCCAAACAGGGAGCAAGGGGCACCAAGTCTCCTTGGCCATCCTGCCATTCATTTTAGAGAGGCCTCGAGCCCACACAGGTATGTGCTTATGTCATGAAGGTACTTGTGGAGAGTTCCTCCCAGTTGCTCTCACCTCACTTCCGGCCCTCAGAAAGTAACCTCAAGTTCATGAACAGCTTGGGCTCAGAGTCCAAAGCCTTCGATCTACCTTTCATTCTCAGATGCCTTCCCCTGACTTTGACCATCTCATTTACTGTTGTTATGGACAGAGCTTTGCTATGCTGGGGTAGGAGGAAAACTATCAAAGGACATGATGTATGTGAATTGCTTTGTAATCTGTGACTCACCATACAGACCTGTGTGTCAGGAGTGGGAGTCTGGCTAAGGGATGCTGCCAAATCAGAACGAAGAAATATCCGGCAGGTGGTAGGGTCAAGGCAGTGGGCCACAGAGGGGGGTGGCAGTGGGATTAAGATTAAAAAACCCTTTGAAGGGAAAATGGCAGAATCACAGAACATCCTCAGCATGGCAGCAGAGAAGGAACCCAAAAAAGCAGGAATGGCACCCAGAAGTACGAAGAAGTAGGAAAGAGCAGCGTGGGTGATCTTATAACTCAGAGCTGCCTCCCCCGAGGACTGAGGAAACTAGCGCCCCGGGAGCGGGGTTCACACTAGGCTTGGCCAGGACCTAACCTCTCTTGCTCCCATGCCTTCTTCCCAACCTTCCTCTTCTCTGAAGGTCCACGTGATCAGCCCTGGGAACCAGCTTCAGGAAGGCAGTGTAATCCAGTGCGTCTCACAGAGATACAGTGTGAGCCACATATGCAATTCAAATATCATTCAAGGAGTGCTCAAAATACCAGGCCCATTTTTCAAAGTCCAGAGAAACAAGTGAAATTCATCTTAACAGATTTTAACCCAGCATGTCAAAACTGTTATTATTTTAACATGGAATCAATATTAAAAAATTCTGAAGTATGGTAATTACTTTTGAATGAAGCCTTCAAAATCTAATATGAATTTTATTCTTAGAAAAACATCGCAATTTGGATCAGTCACATTTTCAGTGCTCAGTAACCCCATGTGGCTACTGGCTACCACACGAGACAGCGAAGATTTACTCTTTGTCATGAGGCTGAAGCGGGGCAGAGGGCTCCTCATCCACAAGTTACTCAGATCTCACGTCAGGGAGAGGCTGGAGGCCAGTGTTGGCCCAGAGTAGAAAGAACAGGAGCCATGTTCAGGCTGCCATCCGGGCTTAGTTAGAGAAGGCCAGTGCTTGTCAAATACATGTCACACCTCCCCCCCCCTGAGGGGTATCAGCACTGCCCCTGGGCATAGCCCCAGTGACCTGTCGAGGTCCTGGAGGCCAAAGCAGGTCACTGTCTTCAGCGACAGGAGCATCAGCTTACCCTTATCCAGGCTCCCATTCTCTTACTGTGATGGGGCTGTGGGTGGGATGAGGAGAGGGACCTTTTCTTTGTCAAGAATAAAGCTCTTCACAATCTTTTGTCAGCTGATCCTGTCACCTGCTAACAACATCTCACCAATATTTGGAGCTGTTTGCTCAATTCCTTACTTTCCAAAAGTCAAATGCTAAAAGGGGATAATCTGGAAGGAGCAGTGGCCACAGGCAGACGGGGTCTCCTAGGAGGTGGTGGTGACAAGCTCTGTTCTCTGCCCTGACACTCGGTCCACCATTGCCAATTGATTCCCTGCCTGGGACCTTCCTTAGATTTCAAGAGACCTCTTTTGTTCGGGGGGTGGGGGGGAAGACAAGTAGCAAGATCTTAGTGCAGAGAACAGACTCAAATGTAAGCAAGCAACCCCTCATTCTCCACGCCTTTCAAAGAGCCTGTATGTCAAGGTTTGACTCATTTTAAATGGAACATTCTGAGCCTTGTGTTAACTGAGAGAAAGAATGGAGCTGATTTGGTATGTTTTGTATATGGTTATTAGACAGGGACCATAGCCAACAAAAGTCTCAAACACCTGGAGTACTTATGGTCCACCAGATTATTGCTCAGTCAATATAAATTTATTTACCTTTAATTTGCATAGTGCTTTCTGATTGGTCAGACAAAGAGTGGTGTGTACTGCAGAATTCCAACATGCCTCTGCCCTTGGAGGTAGCAATTCCTGTGGTTATTGGTGCTAAAATAAGATTAAATATCATGTTAATTTGTTCTGATACGATGTGAATAAATGTGTTGTTTAACCTTAACAAGAATGCTACATCTTATCAGATCTACTGTACTGTCTGTTCCTTCTCATAATTAATTAATTACACGAAAGGTGATCCAAACCAGATCCTGAAACTATTGTGCTATTCTGAAAGGTGAATTTCACGGGACAGTGGGAGGGGGGTGAAAAGGGAAATTGCTGGGTTCCTGTGACTTGCAAGGACTGAGGAAGCAGAGAGCACCTGGGGACTTCACTGACTGCATCGTGCAATTTTCTTTTTCAAATTGGCAGAAATATTGTATTTCCATCGATTGAAGGAAAAAAGTGTCTGGTAATTAATTAAATGACTTGTTCATGGAAAAAAATAAAAATAAATAACCTGTCAGTTGTGGAATGTAAACTGATTAAACAATTAAATAAAGAAGATCATGTTGTGTGTTTTAAGAGGTTGTGTCTGCTTGGGGAAAGGGGTAGGCAGTGTCCTATTTGATGGGGACACTATTTTTCTACACTTTCTTGTGTAGGAAAAATAGAGCAACTGTCAGGTAGATGGCAGACTGAAAACTGAGTTGAGGAAAAATAGAGGGTTTCAGAAGAGAAAAGGAGGAAGTGACTGCTCTTTTTCTCCTGTTGCTGACATTAATAACTTTTTAAATATTTTTAAAATATATTTATTGACTTTTTTACAGAGAGGAAGGGAGAGGGAGAGAGAGTTAGAAATATCCATGAGAGAGAAACAGCGATCAGCTGCCTCCCACACCCCCCCTACTGGGGATGTGCCTGAAACCAAGGTACACACCCTTGACTAGAATCAAACCTGGGATCTTTCAGTCCACAGGCCGATGCTCTATCCACTGATCCAAACTGGTCAGTGCAACATGAATAACTTTTTAGATAGACTTTGTAAGATACTTGAATTACAGGTTACATTCTAACTCCTGGACCTGCTTCGTACTAGGAGAGAGCTTTTTCTCACATCTTCACCATCTCTGGCCCTAACTTAGAATTACACAGTTCCTTTCTACCCATGTGCCTCTGAAAAGTTTCTGGCTCATCTCCTGGTCAGACAGCTAGGGAAGAAGGACGGATGGTGGGTGTTAGTCAGCAAGCATCTCTAGTCTTAAGGAAGAGAAACTGTCTCTAATCGGAAAAGTGACTCACTGAAAGAACATGGGTAGCTGAAAGTCATAGCATAGGCAGGGAGAAATGGGCCAGAGGGTCATCATCAGTGCCCTGTCTGGTCTGGCCCCCACAGCTGGCTACTGCCTTAGAGACCACATGTTGCTCTGTCACCATGTTCGTCAGGATGAACCCTAGGTTCCTGCTTCTTTCAGAATCCAGGAGGTGCACTGTCCAAGGCGGGGCAGGAAAACAGGCTGAGAGCATTTAGCTTCTCTCTTGGGTGGTAAGTTCTGGCCTCCACCAAGAATTATAGATTAGACAATACCCAAATTGAGGAAGAGACGCTGATGCTGGGCAGTGAAAATAGTGATGTCCATTAGAGGTGGGACAACTGAGGGAGCGGGCATGTCCCTGTCTGAGAGTGTGTTGCAGCAGCCCTGTGGTGCATGAATATGGCCAAGTGGATGGATGAACGAATCATGACAGCGAGGAGCACTATGGCGGTGCTTCTGGCAAAAGATGTACACATTGTTGGCTGTTGTACAAGAAGGTCTGCATAGATTTAGTTTGAAATAGGAACACTATTAGAGCCCGAAGAATTTTTTTTTTAAAGGAACATCCTGGAAGCAACGAAAATAAACAACACAATGTCTCAAAAGTAAGAGCAGGTCAAAGGTAACTATCTTATAGAATGGGTGACAAAAAAGGTGTAAGAGTGGAGAAGAACTCAAAGGCATGAGCCAGAATCCTAAGGGTCCCCTCCCCTCCTTGGTAGTCATGTCCCTTGAAAGAGAAAGAGTGGAAACCCCAACTAATCTTAAGAGACAAGAAAGGACTATCAGCAGATGGGATGGAGGAGCTGCCGGCCAGGGTTGGGGTGCGGAGGATTGGGTGCTCTCCCACAAGGCCCTGTGCATGTACATGTGCTGCAGGGGTGGGTGTAGGTGCCAGCAGCTGTCGGAGCATAATGTCTGGATGCTCTGGGGACAAACAGCCTGAGGTGAGCCACAAAGAAATAAACAGGCTGGTTCTCCTTTTCCAACAAAGCACAACTTTGACTTCTGTGTCTGTGATGAATTGTGCAGTCCACTGGGTTTGACACACCTATCCTTCCTCACCTCAACGCCTGTGCCTCCAGACACAAAAGTCCCCACAGTGAGAGCTGTTAAATAATGGAGAAAGGCAACTTCAGGAACTGTGACCAAGTCCCCCATAGACCAGGGTGGTCCATGGAGGGGCACTCTCCTCCAGGAAGCCTTCCTGGAGGGCCATCCTGCTAAGTGCTCTTCTCCCAGCCTCCTGGGGCCATGCCATGTCCCTCCCATGGCACTTTCCACTTCCAGGTGAAATTAGTGTTTTCTGGGGACCTCCTCAGGAACTGGGTTATATTGAAGGACAGGGGTTCTGAGTTCATTTTCATATCCCAATGAGTAGTAGTGCCTGGTATGTAGTAAGTGTTCAGCAAACACTGATCTGAACCAAACTAGTCTTCCCCCACCCACTCAAGTTGGTCCTCTGTGGTGGTGTTAAGTTCTTATTTAAGTGAATATTATTGGGGGTCTTCAAGATCACTTCAGATTCAATGGTTTGTGAGAGGGACTGACAGAACTCAGAAAAGCTGCTGTACTCTTGGGCATGGTTTGTTACACAGAAAGGATTCAGGTACATAGGTAAAAGGTACATAGGGTGGAGTTAAGGAGAGAAAAGTCACAGCTCCCAGAATCCTCTCCTAGTACATTTGTGCAGACAGAACCTGAGTCTCACAGCAATGCCATCTGACAACAGGAGAATTGCCACCCAAGCCTTAGAGTCCAGGGACTTGGGGGAGGTCAGTCACATAGGCTGGAGCACCCATTTGGCTGAGCCTTGAGGCCCTCGGAGGTCAAGCTGCTGCCCCATGGCCAACACCTCCACCATACATTACACTGTTAGCATAAACTATCTAGCATGGAACAAGTGAGTCAGGCAAACAGACAGTCTGATCAAGAAGGATATTCCAAGGAGCCAGGTTATTTCGCAGGAGCCAGGCAAGGGCCAGACCTTTCTTTGTATTGCACAGGGTTTGGGCAGCCCAGGCCTGCTGAGCAACCCTTTCCTGCACATTAAGCTCCATGATACGGTAGATCAAACAAAGCATGGTTCTCTCCATGTTATTGCTCCTCCCCAAGTATTCCAGATTTCTTCCCCTTCCCCATGACCTCTTCAAATAGGTCTGATCCTGGGCTTCTTTGTAGATTATTTGCCAAGGTTCCTTGTCCAGTGGTCCCCTTTCTGTCCCTGTTGCTTCTCAAGTGGCTCCATGTGACCCTCACAAGAAAGTGGTGGGAAGAGCCGATTTGCACTTGGGTCTTTCTCCATGCAACTTGTGTCATTGGCCCCCTTGACCTGTCTTCTTATATGTATGTCAATGGGTATTCTAACACCTATCCCCCACACTACTTTAGGAAATGAAAGAGTCAACCCCTATGAGAGTGCCTGGCCCAGAATCATTCCTCAGAGCCTGTCAGCCTCCCTTCACCCACTGCACAGCTTGTCCTCTTTCATTATTATGCAGGTTTCAGATTGTACCCCTCTAAGAAGGGTTTCTGGACTGAAACCTGCCTAATGTTAGAGCCCCACAGGTACTGTGCTCACTCACCACACTCAAAGCTCATGGATAGTGGACACTGACAATGTAAATGCAAACACACTTATTGTATTCAGCTATTGTTTAATCAATATAACTATCTCAGATAGGCATTCAGCTTTGTAAAATACAATCATGATTTGAGATTTGGTTCAGTCGAGGAGAAAATCTAGTTGAAAATACTCTTTTCCTTTGTCAGAATGCTTCCTTTTCTGGAAGGGAGGGAAATGCTCTAGAACCCAAAAGAGGTGGTAATCATTTTTCTCAAAATGTTTATTGTATCAGAATCATTCAGAGGGCATTGTTTTTGAGCATGTATTTTGTGGCACAGTCCTGAGGCACAGGACCAGAGCAGTGAGCAGAACAGACAGGTATCTGTGTCTTTAAGGAGCTTCTGGTGTAGTATGGGCTTCAGAGAGACTGATAATAGAATAAACAGCCATCAACATGGTGATGAGTTCTTTGGAAATCAATAAACCAGAGAATGGGAATGGAAATGCGAGGGTGAAAAGATCAGGATGGGGAAGCAATCTGTAATCCAGGGATATATGTGCAGTGGCCCCTGGGTCATCCTTAGAAAACAGAAGACAATGGGAGAATGCAGGAACAGGAAAATCCATTCTAATGTGACTACTCAATGCCACTTGACTCCACTATGCTCTTTATACAACTTTGTGATGCAAAATAAAATGTTCTTCATTCTGTGATACTGAGGAGCCATTATTCACATTACCTCCCCATAGCCCAGCTTCCTAGTAAGGATTGGGCCTACCAAGTAAAAGGGAGATTCCTCTGACTCCCTCCAGCCCTGAGAATAAACCACTGAGATGGGCCTTCAAAAGCATTTTTTTAATGGAATTAACATATCAGGCACTGTGGGCCCCAGGCCAACATAGATCTTCACTGTCTGTATTATAACATATGGTTCTCCAGCTACGACACTGCAATTCCACCACTGTGTACTTTGGGGTCCATTAATCATCTTAAAGACTTGGGACCTCTCTGAAACTTTAGTCATTGGCTACCTTCTGAAGATCTTGTCCACAAGACAAATTACTGCTATTTGAGAAGAAAAGGGAAACGTTTCAAAAGATGTAAAGCTATGAGGGTTCAATCAAGACAAAAGCTTTTCTTTTTTATTAAAGATTTTTTAAATTAATATTTGGAGAGACAGGAATGGAAGAGGGAGAGAGAGAAAGAGAGGGAGAGAGAGAGAGAGAGATCGGCTGCCTCTTGCATACCCCAACTGGGGATCGAACCTGCAGCCCGAAACCCAGGTACGTAACCCAACCAGGAATCGAACTGGCGACCTCTAGGTACATGGGATGATGCCCAACCAACTGAGCAACACTGGCCAAGGCAAGACAAAAAAGCTTTTCTTATTCCATGTTCCTCATCCCCCAGTGGAATCTTTGATGTTGGTTTTTACTTTCAATAGGCCCCAAATTCCTTGGGTTTTACTACCATAATTGGTGGTTTCAATAATCTTAACTATGTTTTAAGATTGTGGGCCTTAAAATATAATTATCTCTGAGGTTCATAGACTAGAGCAGTAATAGGTAGGGAACAAAAAATAGTAATTTTGATAAACTATATCTACAAGGTGATATATCTCCTAAAGGCACTATTCAGAATATAAAATATCCATGCAAAGTAGCTCTCATTAATTCTGAACCAAATAGTCATAAAAACAAAGTGGCCTTCAGAAAGTACTCTAGCTATCCAAGCTTGAGAACTTGGCTTCTAGTCCCCAGAGATCTGCCTTTTAATATAATTTTCAAATGTTGAAGGATTGATCTTCATCTACCCTACAACTAGGACTAAGCAAAAATAAGGTCTACTTTAGCTACTTTGAAGGCCAAGTATGGACTAGTCTTACTGAATATCGCATATCAGGGCATATACATTTTCTTCTAGAATAACCCAGTTCCTCTGATACTGAATGCTTTTCTGAAACTAAAATATACAATGGCTTCCAGGCATTTTAAACTTTTTAAAAAATATATTTTTTATTGATTTCAGAGAGGAAGGGAAAGAAAGAGATAGAAACATCAACTCTGAGAAAAACATCATTGAGTGGCTGCCTCTTGTACATCCCTCACAGTGGGATCAGGCCCACAACCTGGGCATGTGCTGGTAATTGAACGGTGACCTCCTGGTTCATGGGTTGATGCTCAACTACTGAACTACACCAGATGGGCACTTCTAGCCATTTTAGAAAAATTTTTTATATGCCATCTTATCTAACTGAAGAACCTCAATTTAAGGGCGGGGGTGGGGGCGGAGAGAAAAAAACACATAGGTAGGAATCCATTATGTCCCACCACCCAAAGAAGATCATAGAAAATTCAGGAGCATGCTCTTCCCAGCACTGAAAGCTCCCCTTCAATACCTCATCATCTTCCTGCTTCAAGGTCAGAATGCTGGGCTGGAGGCCTGCCTGCATGACTCAGAGGCTGAGCTTCAAACCATGAACCAGGACGTCACAGTTCCATTCCCGGACAGGGCACATTCCCAGGTTGTGAACTCAATTCCCAGTGGAGGATGTCAGGAGGCAGCCAATCAATGATTCCCTCTCATCATTGATGTTGCTATCTCTCTCTTCCTCTCTGAAATCAATAAAAATATATTAAAAATAAATGTTTGGTTGGAAATAGAGCTAGACTCCAAACAGCAGCTCCAGACTTGAACTGTGTCAGTCTTAAGTCCCTCTTATTGCCTCAGACCTGATGGTGCAGCTTCGCTTTTCATCCTCTGCCTCCCCTTCTTTTATCCCTTCATTATTAGCACTAAGCTGCTGCTTGGCTTCTTCCCTGTCATTTAGTGGGTTTTCTTATTAGAACTAAAAGAACTTAAAGTATTGGTTTTCCTGCTGTTAGGCTTTTGAAGGATTGCATAAAGAATATTTATCATGGCTTAGTTGGTTGGAGCTTCGTCTCGAAGGTGGGCTAGAGGAAGGTGGTGGGTTTGATTCCTGGGGAAGGGACATACCTAGGTTGTAGGTTTGATCGAGTAAGGGAGATCTATTTATTTCTCTCACATTGGTGCCTCTCTCTCTCTCTCTCTGTCTCTCTCTCTCTCTCTGTGTCTCTCTAACAAAGGGATTATCCTTAGGTGAGGATTTAAAAAATAAAGAATATTCTATTTTGGCCTCTTTTGTCCCTCATTTATATCCCCTCCCCCCCTTTTTTTCCTAGTCCCCTCCCCATCCCCCACACACATACACACTTGTGCTGAGTCCCAAGAATAGCCTGGGAGGAAGCCTGAATCCTTAGCTAGGAGAAGGAAAAAGTGGGGAGAAGCAGTTGAGAAGAACACCGGGGTGTAGGAGAGTAGATGTGGTCTCAGGGCTTCTGCATGTTTTTGTACAAAATAGGCTGTGGTGTGAGGGGCACCCACTAGATGTGTGCAGTGTACAACTGGGACAATCTCCCCGGTGGCCCAATGGCATGACACCCAGGCTCCAGGTCTCGATTTAGTTGACACTTCTTCAGAAAGGCCTTTTCTGACCACCTCAGCAAAAGGAAGCCCTTTCCTCTTAGTGCTGCTTTTGCTGTGTCACCCAAGTTCTAATATCTGCACCCATGTTCATTGCAGCACTATTCACAGTAGCTGAATATGGAAAAAACCCAGTGTCCGTGCTGGACGGATAAATAAAGAAAATGTGGTATATACATTCAAAAGAACATGATCCCGTCTTTAAAAGGAAGGAAATCCTGCCATCTGTGACAATGTGGATGGACCTGGAGGACATATATTAAATGAATCAGCCAGTCACCGGACAGATACTGCAAGATCCCACTTTTGTGAGGTATGGAAAATAATTAACCTTATAGAAGCAGATAGTGCCAGAGGCAGAAGGCTGGGGCAAGGGGGAGTTCTTATTCAACAAGTATAAAGTTTCAATTATGCAAGATAAAGCTGTTCTAGAGATCTGCTGTGGGACAGGAATTGTGTACTTCAACATACACTTGTTAAAAGGATAGATCTCATGTTAAGTGTTTTTATTTCTCTCTCTCTCTCTCTCTCTCTCTCTCTCACACACACACACACACACACACACACATACACACAAAGGAATACAGGAAAACTCTGGGAGGTGGTGCTATGTCTATTACCTTGACAGTGGTGATGGTGTCAAAGGGGTTTGAATAGGTTCAAACCCACCAAATTGTGTACTTTTAATATGTGTGGTTCTTTTTTTATTATTATATTTTTATTGATTTCAGAGAGGAAGGGAGGAGAGAGAGATAAAACATCAGTGATGAGAGTGAATCATTGATTGGCTGCCTCCTACAACCCCCAAACTGGGGATTGAACCCACAACCCATGTATGTGCCCTTGACTGCAATCGAACCTGGGACTCTTCAGTCCACAGGTGGACACTTTTCCCACTGAACCAAACTGTCTAGGGCTGTGTGATTCTTTTTTTTTTTTAATATATTTTTATTGATTTGAGAGAGGAAGGGCGAGGAAGAGATAGAAACATCAATGATGAGAGAGATTTATTGATGGGCTGCTTCCTGCATGCCCTCCCAATGTGTGCCGAGCCCGAAACCCAAGCCTGTTTCTTTGACTGGAATCGAACCTGGGATCTTTCAGTCCGCAGGCCGACACTCTAACCACTGAGCAAAAACCAGCCAGGGCTTTTTTTAAAAAATAGATTTTATTTATTTCAGAGAGGAAGGGAGAGAAATAGAGAGATAGAAACACCAATGATGAAAAGGAATCATTGATTGGTTGCCTCCTGCACATTGGACAGAGCCTGCAACCAGGCATGTGACCTTGACCGAAATCAAACCTGATGTGATTCCTTATGTACCAATTATACTTCAATAGAACCGTTCAGAAGAACTCAGAGAAAGCTTGGTGAAGGGTATGTAAGACCTCAACCCTTCTGCCTAAAAATATCCTAAAGTAAAAAGTTTAAAGAAAAACAAACGTAAGTCCTTGCCTCTGAGTCTTAACAGCAGGTCCTGGCTTTGTGTCACTGGTTGGTTTTCATGAATGCACTTTTGTTCTAAGTTTCAATTATTTGCTGCCTGCTTGTTGGTTGGTTTATTTTATTTAAGTATATTTAATATATAATATTATATTAGTGTCAAGTGTAATTCCATGGTTTTAGATCTTACAATGGGATCACCCTGCTAATTCTAGTCATCATCTGTCACCATGTGAACCTATTTCGCTATCACTGACTACATTCCCTTCAGCTTCAGGGCAGAGTCTGTACCTGTGTTTAACTTTGTGGCCCCAGAGCCTAGCACCATGTCTGGCACATAATAGGCATAAAGTGATGTGTGTGAAATAAATGAATAAAAAGGCGGTCAGTGCCTATTGGGTAAGAACCAGGGAGGTGAAGGCTGCCCAAGGCAAATTTTCTTACTAGGCCTTCTGGGAAGGAGGTGGGGACAGAGAAAGGGCAGAAACGAAATGGGGGCAGCAGTAAACTCTGCTTGTCTCCTCGACTTTTGTACAGTTTTCATGGTTTCTGGAAAAAATGAACAAATAAACTGCCTGATATTCTGCTTTGCTGCTAACACCCCCTCTTTCTCTTCTCCCTGACCCTGTGTCCCATTCCCCTCTCTCCTGTCACCAGTGGTAGGGGTCAAACCTCCACCTCCCTACCCTGCTTAGAAAATATGTTCTGCTTCTCCACAGATCTCTCTGTTTTCCTCATTTCCCCTCATTTCCTCCCATACTCCACAGATCTCTCTGTTTTCCTCATTTCCCCTCATTTCCTCACACACAGAATCTTGTGATCAAAGAGGAATATTAAAGGGGATAGTGTTGTGTGTGTGAGGCGTGGGGGGTGGAGAGAGGGGCAGTGAGAGAAAGGGTGTAGGGGGAGGGGACGGAGAGTCTGTGGAAATTGCCAAGTAACAGCTTTGCCTGTTTTCTGGTTGCCAAGGTGATTGTACATCTTCATCTTATTGCTCTGACCAGTCACAGCCAGTGATAAAGAGGTTCTGCACCTATCCACAGGCTCCATCTGAGCTGTCCCAAAGTGGTCTGTGTGAGGACCCCAGCCCAGCTCCCCATTTTGCAGCTCTCCCTCCCCACCCCCACCCCCATCCCTACCCCCAGGAATAAAGATACTTCAGCTCCATACATTTAAGAAAAGAAGCTGTCACATCTACCTGTGTGGGCACTTTTGTTTGATGAACGGCAGCGATTGTGCCCTGCAGATGTCTGAATAGCAGAAACCCAGCCTCTTTAAACTCTGAGCACCATTGTCTTCAAAAGAGAGAGAAGAGCCCTAGCTGGTTTGACTCAGTGGATAGAATGTCGGCCCTTAGACTGAGTGGGTTCCTGGTTCAATCCCAGTCAAGGGCACATATAATCGATGTGTCTTTCTCACATTGATGTTTCTCTCTCTTTGTCTCTCCCCTCCCCTTCCACTCTCTCTAAGAAATCAATAGGAAAAGAGACTCAAGCTGGGATTAGCAACAACAACAAAAAATGAGAGAGAAGGGCCGTGCATCCTTCCTCAGCTGCTCTTCTGCAGGAGGATCCCAGGCATTGAGGAGCTAGAGACTCACAGCTGTCCAGGTGCTGCACCCCACCTGCTCTGGGAGGGTGTTCTCCATTCCACCTTCTCCAAACCCCACCGAGAGATACAGATTCCTCTTTCGTTCATTTCCCCCTTCCTCCCTTTGGACTACCTGCTTCATTGCCTGCCCACCTCACACAAACACCGAGTGAGGAAAAGGCATTTGCAATGGTGTCTTTGAAAAGGACTTTACAGGATTTTAGCAATAGTTTCTATTTCCTGCCAATATCTGCCTCTGTTTGGCTATTCCTTCCCCCTTCCTTCTCTTTGTTGTCTAGACTTTATAGAGAATGTGGCTTTTTCTTTAGAAGAGAGGTCTGATGGCTGCTAGCAGAAATTCAGTGGGAAAACATAAGTGATTTGGTCCCATCTGGAGATCCTCACTTTTCTAATAGCAGTTTTCTTGCACTTTCGTATGCATACATTATCTCATTTGACCAATGGCATTGCTGGACTTCCAGAATCATAGACATGCTATCTTTTTTCTTCCTTCCTCCTGCCCCACTCCCTGTCTGTCTCCTAACCAACAGGAGGATGTTCTGAAGGAGGATCTATGGGGTTTGCACAAACACTACATTAAGATTATGTGCTTTAAAATGAAAGCAGCTCCTAGGTCTACTTTATCTTGAAAATCACTTATCTGCCAAGAGGGAAAGATAAGGATCCCCTGACCCTAACATGTCTCTCCCAGAGGAATAAGAGTAGACAGATTTTGTAACTTTTATTGACTTTAGTAGACATGTATTGATCTGGTCAAGATTATGCAGAATTTGATTTCACTCTAGTTCCAATTCATGGAGAGGGAATTTTTTTTCTGTTTTTTTCCTCTCATTGTCAGCATGATCTGAAAGTATTTGGGTTGTTTGGCCTCTTCCAGCCCCCAATTTCTGAGAAACAGAGGCAACAAGGGGCCAGGGGGATCATCTAAAGTCGCCCAAGGAGAGAGGAACAAACCTGAGACTCGAACTCAGTCCTCCTGGCCCTGAATATTTGTTTTCCTACCATTTAAAAGTCATGTTTAAATCATTTTATGAGGCAACTGAAAATATGACCACTGACTGGATAATTTGGGTGCATTAAAAAATTATTGTTAATTTAGGTGTGTTAACAGCGATGTGAATATGTGCTTTTTAAGATCTTACATTTTAGAGGTAGATACTGAAACAGTTATGGGTGAAGTGATAAGATGTCTGGGATTTGCTTCAAAATAATACAGGAGGTGGTAATTGAGAGGGATAGAGATAAAAAAATATTGGAGGTTGGATAGAGATAAACAAGATGGGCCAAGAGTTGGTCATTAATGATCAGATTTTTCCTCTATTACTATATCCATCTTTGTATATGTAAAATCTTAAAAAGGAAAGAAAAAAAACATGGTTTACTCATGTACCCTTCCCAGACAAATAACAGAGTGTAAGATCCTAATTTGGGGGGTTTGCATCCACAGTTTTTGCTGGAAAATAATCTATCAGCTGACAAAATAGGTTCTAGAACAGACATCAGGGTGGAGAGCACAGCTAAATATTCAGCCACAAATGGGTCAGTGTTGAGGGAAGCCAAGAATCCCGTGGAAAAGCAGGGAGTGTGTCACTGAGCTACCAAAAATAAGCCTGACAGATGTCCCTTCCGAAAAAAAGCACAACTGTGCTCTCATCTTCAATGGACTCAGCACCCAAGGACCTCCAAAATAGCACCAACAATGCTTTGTGGGTGAGTCAAAGGATGACAAAGGACATTTTTAGTTCTTTCCTCCACACACATCCTTCCTGCGTGGTGCCTTTCAGAAAGAGGACTTCGTAGGGACCGCTGGTGGGTGGCAAATCGGTGCAGGCTCTTTAGGGGACGATTTGACAACATAAGAAGTGTAGAGTCACCTGTGGCAATTCTCTCTTCGGGCGTTTTCCCACAGCTATATTCATGTACAGATGTTTACACATGGATATTCATGGCAGCATTGTTTGCTATAGCACGAATTGTAAACAAATTGACATTCCTTCTTGGGAAATGGCAGGAGTGAACATAGCTACACAGTGGAATACCATACAGCTGTTAAAACAACCAGGGTCAATCTCAGTGTGTTGCGATAGAAAGATGTACAATGTGAAGTATTAGGTGAAAACCGCCAGATGTGTGGTTTGATCCTATAGGAGACTAGCAGTTTCTGGAAGGTATGTGGGTTTCTATTGGATGAAATTGAGCTCCGGGGGCGGGAGGGGAATTGACGAAGTCAGTATTCAATCTCAGGTCTGTCTGACCACAAAGCCTGAACCTCCAAGCCTGCATGGCTCCTTGATGTTGACACACTTGAGCTTCTGCAATTCTGTTTGCATATGCGTGATGTCTCCACAGGCCATTCTCAGACTGGCCCTGTGTGTCCCAGAGCTCTCTCTAAAAGCGCGCCTACGCTCTGGGACCAGAGACGCAGGCAGAGCCCTGCTTCTGGGAGAAGCAAGGACTATCTGGCCGCCAGGGTCAGCCCCTGGGGACCTGGCTTGTTGAGTCCTCCCAGTGCAGCTAGGATGCAATGTCCTCATATTTATTTATTTTTCTGGGGTTTCTTTGGGAGTGTGAAAGCCAGCACCGGACTTTTCCTCCTGCAGTCCCTATGATGCTCTTTCTCCTTTGCATGTCTTTCTTTTTCCTTTTTTTCAGGAAATACTAAAACCTGAAATCCCTGCAGAAGGGCAAAGAAGACATGACAGAGAACACTTGCTTTTAAGACATCACCGCATGCCCTGGCTGGTGTGGTTCACTGATTGTAGCTTCAGCCTATTCACCAAAGGGTTACAGACTCTATTCCCAGTCAAGGGCAGGTACCTGCAAGGGCAGGTACCTGGGTTGTAGGTTCGATCCCCAGGCCTGATTTGGGTGTGTGTGAGAGGAAACCAATCGATGTGTCTCTCTCACACTGATTGATGTTTCTCTCTCTCTCTCTCCCTTCCATCCCTTCCTCCTTTCCACGCCCTCTAAAATATCAATGGAAAAAAATGTCCTCAGGTTATGATTAACAACAATAATAACAACAACAACAAAAGACATCCACCGCTGTTCTCCAAATATGGAATTGTTGCATAAGATATGCAGCAATACAGAATTACTGCATAAAATCACAAGAGGCCTAACCTTGAGTCTCTGAGGCTGACTTGTCTCTTCCACCACTCTCAATGCTCTGAAGCAGTTCAGGCCCTGTGGTTAGCATGGGGTGTCAGCCCGAGCCCGAGTCTTCTCAGCCACTGTGCTCTTCAAATCCCTGTCACCAGCATGTGAAGGTGGTAGCTTAGTAAGAGCCCTGTACAGGTAGAGAAGCCACCCTTAATCAATAAGAATTGATTATGCTAGACCTTCAAGTCTCTGCAGAGAGAGAGCTCAGGCAGGGGACCTCAATCTTGACTGCAAGGGGAAGAGACCGAATTGGTTTTGAAAATTCTCTGATGAGAGGCCAGGGGGTTGGAGAGAAATTTCTGGCTGAGATGACTCCCTTTCCCTTCCATCTTTCTTTCTCCTGCCTGCAATCCAATGATGGGGGGATCCGTGAAATGGCTGCCTTCAGCGATCCAGGTTCTTTAATATTCAGACTAAGTAAGGATTTCCTGTCACATCATTCCCCACTCTGGGCTCTCACATTTCAAAGTGTGACAAACTGGGCATCGTATTCAATAGATATCTGACTAATGTAGATGGTAACCTAATGATTGCTTCCTGCGCTGTGCATGTCATCCTTCTATAAATATATCCTAGAATCACTTTCCCTTTTTGCAATAGCACTCCCTGGCTACATCCCTCCATCTGTGGTCATTAGTCACCTCCCTAGTGTCTTTGTGTTATACCTGTGTCCTCTCCAACACTGTTTTCCCATCGCTGGCTTCCCTGTCTCTAAATTTACCACCTTCCATATTCCCCTCATTCGAAAGTTTGGCATGATATCAGCAGAAGCCAGAGCTATTCAAACTCTGTTCTCTTTCACAATTGTTTGGGAAGAAAAAAAAAAATCTTCTCATTGGAAAGAGCAGAAGTAAGGGGAAGGGTGAGAGAGAAACTACGACTCGTGTGCAAAAGGACCAGTGTGGCATGTTACAGTACAACGATTGAAATTTCTTTTGAGAGCCGAATTTTTTAAACTTAAACTTCTTCTAACACCACTTCTTCAAAATAAACTTGCCCAGTTCGTGGTATTTTGTGGAAGAACCACACTCAAGGGGCTAAAGAGCTTCATGTGGCTCGAAAGCTGTAGTTTGCTGACCCCAGAATTAAGGGAAAGATTTAAAGAGCCTGAGGTAAGGATGACCAGCTTCTCACCACGTGACTGTGTTTAATCGTTGAGGATGTGCAGATGACAGAGTGCTGTTCTATTGCCTCATTCTGTAACCTCAGGCAAAATCAGAAGGAATAATTGATCTCTTTGATTGCAAACCCTTGCCATTTCAGAGTGTGGGATAGTTCCTCCGGGCATAGCAAAGCCCGCCTTAACAAAGTTATTTAGTTTTCGAGTCTAAATAACTTTGTCCTGGGATGCATCAAGAACTTCTACTATGATCTTATATACACGTGGGTAACTTCTGGGGAATCATGGAAGAGACCAATGAAACTGGATGGGCTATCAACCTTGTAACCCTGTCAGCGCAACATCCATGACAGGCGACAGTCTAAGTTAGATTTATTTAAAAGAGGCAAGGGATTGTGAGATTTCAAAAAAAAGCGGCATTCATACCAGGGCCAGTATATGCATGCGAAGAAATTATACCATACAAGCTGTTTTATTTATTTTCATGGATTACTTGGCTGGCAAACTTCAGGGGCTCCTTTATATAAAGTATGTGTGTACTTTAGAAAAAGGTGTTAACATGTCATCCATAAGATCTTTGTGGGTAAAATAGAGAAATGAGGGGTGTCTGGCAGTATTTTGGAGTGTATTTTTCAGTTCATAGTTGATCACCCATAAGTTTCATGAGTGCTTCTATGGTAAAGTCACCATAGAAGGGGCTGGTTACCATCAGAACTTTTGTCCTAGTCTCAACCCTTTTTAAAATCATTGCCAAGGAGTGGATAAAAACAAACAACACATAAAATGTCAAGTTTGCCAAGTGATCTGAACCCACAAAGAACTGCTAATGTCGTCACTGACAAGATCAAATTTAAAGTGATTTTTATTGGATTTAACCTTGAGTTAAAACCAAAAAATATAGTTAAAGTCCTACATTTTGGGTTCAAGATGCAGCTTGGCAGAAACCCATGTGAAAACATCAGTATTTCAGTCGACCGCAAGCTTACTGTGGTGGTATAACTTTAAAAATAAGCCAACACAACCTTCCGTTTCTCTTATCAGAAGTAAAATGTCTTGGCACAAAGTATCTTTTCTCCCAGTGTGCTGTGCGGCTCAAAGACCCAGTGAAGTGTGTTCAGTCTTTGACCTTCACAATTTTAAGAGGGTCACTGAATTAGGCTGTGTAGAGAGGAGAGTGTATTAGGTGAGGAAATCTGATAACCATAATACATGAACAGCTGTGGAGTTTTTTTGTTTTGTCTTATTATTATTTCACCAATATTTACTGACCGTTAATTATGTAGCAAGCACTGCCATCGACCTTGGAATGCAGCAATGCACAGGCACGGTCCTGTTGTCAAGATGCTGATGATCTAGATGGGGAATCAGAGGCACGTGAAGGACAAGCTGTCGAGTGCTGAGCATGGAGGGGTAGATGCAAGGAATTCAGATTGAGAGGATATGGAACAGAATCAGAAAAGCTCAGAGAACATGAATTTTAAGAACCATAACCTTTTAAAGTTGGAAGACCTTTTTCCTCCAGTGCTTATAAAATTAGGAGGCGGCTTCTTCTGAAAGGTCCCTTTGGCTCCAAAAGTCTTCTATCTGAGGACGGATCCCTGTGCTACAGTCACATAGCTAATCAAGGTCCTAAAGTTAGAATTCTATGGCCATGTACTCTGACTGAATTTCATCCAATTGTCCTCCCTGTGGTCCAGTTTTCCCCCAGTTGCTAAATCTTATTTTGTATGATTTTTCTGCTAGAATTCAGCTGGACCCCAAATTTAGTATTGCCTGACATTCTGACAGGCACAGTCTCCGTTTCTTTGTCCAAATCACAAAGCCTCTGACCAGAATAGATACACCCTCAACCCAGAGCAGGTGGCTTACCACTAGGTATAGCCCAGGCTATTCTCCAAGGATTCTTGCCAAGGACGGGATGGATGTGAAAAGGCCTCTGGCTTGTGAGCAAAGGAAAGCATAAGTTCAGCTGGAAATTCTAGGCCGCCTTGAAAACAAAGTAAATAATCATACTCACCTTAGTGAGGTAAGCGTAGATGCCTTTGACCCCACAGAGAATAGGAAAGGAGAAAGAATGAAAAGGCATCTCCTATAGTTTGTTGTCTTGAATGTGCCTATGTCCTACTGTTTGCGCAACAGGAAAAGGGTCCCACAGTTAATGTCCGGGACTTCAAGATCAGAATTTGCATTTAGAAGATCCTCTTTCAAGGGCTCCATCCTTCTGTGCAGACAGGATAACCCTCCTTGAAGGTGAGGTGGGCCCCCTGGGTGGAATGTCTCCCATGGCTCTTCCATGATGACTTTATCAGCTCAGTCCCATTAGAAATCCTTGGTCCAAAGAGCACTTGCTACCAGGTAGAACTTCCTAGAATCCAGAGGAGTTTCTCCACATTCATAGTCTTCTCTTCATACCATCTCATGTTTATGCTATTAATATAAATGATATTATTACTACTTTTTGTGATGGTTAGTTTTATGTGTCAACTTGGTTATGCTATAGTACCTGTATATTTGGTCAAACACAAGTCTGAATGTTGCTGTGAAGGTATTTTTGTATCTTTGTTTGTTTTTTTAGGTGAGATTAACATTTAGAGCAGTGGACTTTGAGCAAAGCAGATTACCCTCCATAATGTAGGTGGGCCTCATCTAATCAGTTGAGGCCTTCAAAGAAAACAGGGTGAAGTCTCCAGAAGGAAGAGAGAGTTCTGCCTTAGACTCCATTCAGAGTTGAGCTGCAGCATCAAGCCTTCCCAGTCTCCAGCCTGCAGATTTTCGATTTGCCAGCCTCCACAATCATGTGAGTCAATTCCTTTAAATGTCTCTGTGTCTCCATAGGATGAATATACACACACACACACATTTTATTGGTTCTGGTTCTCTGGAGAACCCTGGCAAATATACTCTTTTAAATGGACAACCAATAGTTTAAGTTTTTCTTTTGACCCTAGAAATAATCTCATCTCCTACTTGTCAGAGGAAAACCAGACTCCAGACATGAACTCCCTTCCCTTTCCCTCCTTATACCCAAGCAATTACTGGGTTTGCATGTGCCCTTACCTCCTACCCTCAGACTAAGAAAAGATGATGCTTTTCCTACTCTAGGCTAGTCCCTCCACCTGGGCTCTTGATTCAAACCCTTCTTATCTTCCCCAATCCCAGACCTTGCTCTATCTGTCATCACCCCTCTCCAGGAATTATGGGATCATATCCATCTCCTTTCCCAATATCTAATAGCTTATTCAAATGTTTACCATGTTTTATGCAAGGAAGCAAAACATATCCTTGAATTTCAAATGGCACCTTATCTCTGTCCTTACAGCCAAGCTCCTTGATGCTGACTTTCCACAGCGTTGCCTCCCATTCACTCCCTTTCACTTCAGCTGCCGCATTCTACTTCCTTACACCCTCACCGTGCCATTCAGTTGACTCTGCTGAAAACACCCATGATCCCTGATTGCCAAGTCCAGGGGGAGCATTCCTGACCCGACTTTGCCGTCTTCTCTTCAGCCTCTGACACCGACCACTCCCTTCCCAAACGTCCCCACCGCAATGCAGGGACTCCATCTCTCCAGGTTTTCCCAGAGTGAGGGATTCATACCACTGGTGGCAGAAGGATCGTTTTAGATAGTACAAGGCCACAAGCAGGGCTGGGTGCACTGTGTAAAATGCTCCCCTCTGGATTTGAGCCCTGCCTTAGCATGAGATGAAATGTGAGCAGTGTAGTGAGACTATAGATTCTCTCTTTATTCCCTTTCAATTCTTCTGGTTGAAACAAAGAGAAAGCCTCAGTTTGGAATTAATAGGTCTGTAACACCTCTCTAGTGCTTGTTAATATTCCTTGTTTAAAGAAGAAGGAGGAGAAGGAGGAGGAGGTGGAGGTGGAGGGGGGGTGGAGAGAGGTAGCCTCAGACTTAGCTTTGTCTGGCTACTAGCCACCAGCTGGAATGTAGAAACAGGTTTGTGTTTATTTGTTTCCATTTGTAGGCATTTTGGGGAGGACTTGCTATTAATGGCAGTGATAGTGGTAATAGCTAGTTTCTTGTTTATGATAGTGGTAATACATTTTTAATCTCATAAAAATGAAACAAACAAAGCTTAAGAAAGTCATAGGTGACCCACGCCTGAGTGTCAATGTCTGAGCTTTGGGAACTGTCTCCCACATGAGTATTTCTCAGGACTCTGATGTCCTCTCATACTGTCCATTCTTTTTGAGACTTCCCATCTGAAAACATAGATCCAATCACTGCTGATAAAATGTGGATTTGGATATCTCTAGTTCTCTCCTGAGCTGTTAATGCATATTGAACTGCCCAGCCTATCCCCACCCTCACATCCCACTGATGTCATGACCAACAAGTTCAGAGAAGATGCTGGGCTTGTGTCCACAGAGCAGAGCCAGCCTTATTGCCTGGAGGTTCCCAAGCCCTCGGAGTATCACAAATCCAAGGTCAGAGCATGCCTGGGGAGCCCTACAGGGAAAGGCTCAGATAGCTGAGACAGGGGGTCAGGAAGACACACAGGGAAGGCAGGCAGAGCTAGTGCACTAAAATGGTAATAATCACTACCATTCATTGTGCCAGGTACCTGTCCAAGGAGTTTGCATTTCATCCTCACAGCTATGGAAGAGACTGGATTCGTTTATTATTCCTTCTGGATTCCCAACTCCGTCCTGGCCTGCCTAGTAGTTGGAGCAGCCATGTGACTGAGTTCCAGGTACTGTGGAATGTGTATTGCTTCTAAATGTGGTTTATAACTCTGCCTCCCCTCCCCCAAGCCCATCTCTAAATCATTTTTCTCTACACAGTAGTTAGCAGAACCACAGAAAGGAAGGAACACAGGTCCCCTAAATTTCCATGGAAGGTTCCCCCCACCCACACTGAACACCCACTTGGACTGTTATGCGTATGAAGTAAACCTTTATTATGTTAAGCTACTTGGATTTGAGGGCTTATCCTTTGTAGCAGTCAGAGTTCCCTATTGAATTCCACAAGCCCATGCCTGGTGCTGTTACTATTACCATTTTCAAATGAGGCCCTTCCAGCAAGTAACTCTCCCAAGGCCACAACCAGTAAGTGCTGGAGTTAGGATCCCAACCCAAGCTTTTCAGCCCAGAGCCCAGGTCCTTTCTGGCAGAATGTTGGGCGGATTCAGTGAGCTAACACATAGTGGCTGACACCATCTGTGCTAAATAAAGGCTATGGTTCTTATTCCTGGGTTTTGAGTGTCCCGGGGGCTTTCACAGACATCTTTCAATCCCACTCGATACCCTTTCTACTGCCTGCCTCCCATGCTGACCTTGACCATCACATCCGCTGTGTGTCTCTGACAATCTGCCAGGAATGGATTTCATGCCTTTCTGGCCTCTTTGTCGCGTGAGATCATAGGTGTATATAGATGTTCCGCCTGCAAACGGGGGTAATGGATGTGTGTGGATGAGTCCCCTTGCCCTGCAATAAGGTTAGGGGTCTGTCCTGCTCCAGGTTTTCATCACCAGCTTGAAAGCAGCTCTTTATAGGAATGTGAGTCAAATTGGAGGATGAATCACGTTGCGGGGATAGCTAATATGATAGAAGACAAAACCAAGGCTGCAATAATGGGCCAAAGCCACGGAGAAATTTAATAGAGAAAAACAAGTGGCAGAATATTAGAGGAAAAGGGCCTGAAAGGTCGGGGGCGGGAGCCCCTGATTAAATCCCTAGCTGGCTGGAGTTCCTCCCTCCTGACTTTTACTATTCTAGTCACACCTATTTCTATCTGATTTTCTCAGAGTGTGTGAAGAAATTACTTAATCTATTTTGAAATCTGGTTAAATTCCCCTTAAATGGGCTAGCTTAGATTTCTACACCCCATCAGAAGCAGACCTGTATCTCGTCCGATATGTGATCTTTGCTTTGGAAAATGTCTAGTGAATACACATCAGCGTTGCTTGTTATTAACTAGAACAGAGGGTCTGATCGGGGAAGCCACTGTGTGTCTACAGTTTAACTGGTCATTCCATTTGCCTCTGTCGCTAATGAAAAGGAGCCATAAAAGGCAAATGTGTATTCTTCTGGGAAATTAGAGGGCAGGTCTTTAGAACCAATTTACTAGTTTCCTATATGAGAGAACTGTTAGTAGGTTTGATATCTGGTAATGTTGCTAAAACCTAAGGCTCTCCAAAATGTTTTAGGTTTGAATGAAAACATTAAGGGTAAACTAGTTTCATTCAAATTTAGGGAAAAACAAAAGGTTACATTAAGTCATGAGTGGCCATATGATCACTAATAATTAAAACAATTGTCTTAAATCAGAGTTGCTAGGATTGCTTATTAAAGTTGAGGTTTCCTGGTCCTGCCATGGACAGAACAAGGCCTGGGAGCCTGAATGTTAGCATGACCCAAGATAGTTCTATGCATATGTGAATCTGTGGCTTTAAACAGACATAGCTAGGTACTCTTATTTCTTGATAGAAATAGAAGAGTCACCATTTGGAAAAATGATATGTTCTGTGAACATTAGTTTATACTGGTCTGGTTTTATTAAAGATTCAATTTTTACACAAAACAGATAACTGAGCAGAAAAGCATGCTATTCAATACTCTATAGAAAAAGCCTAGTGGTTTGGATTATAAACCCGTGACCAAGTCATCTGCCCCCAACCCCACTTCATCGGGTGTCAGGGTACCTAACAGCAAAGGAGTCCCTAGAGAAACATGAGTGCCCACTACTGATGGGTATGTAAGCCCAACCTCCAGGCATAAGAAACATCACAGAGGGAATGACCAAGTCCAAATGCAAAGTCCACTTCGTCCGCGATTATTTTTACTGAAGGTCAGTCGTGTTTTGATATGTCCTTATCTGCCCGCCTGTCGTCCCTGTCTAGTGCGAACATGTGCACTCATTCTATTGAGTGAGAAAGGCCACTCATTCCTCATGTGTCCCTTTGCTCTGTGGCCTAGTGTTTGCCTTGGGGGGATTGCTGGGCAGGTCTAAGATTCTCCTGGTCCTTTTAATCACTAGAGCAGATTTCTTTTCATAGTGAATATGTCCAGTCCCATTTAGTAATGAACACCAGCCAGAGCTTGCTCCTGACTCCCAGGCCTACCGCCTGCAGGATGGGACAGGGCAGTGGCGGCTTCTCTCCTTCCTCCTCTGGTTCCTCCACCACTTGCTAGCTGCTATTTGTGGCCCCGGTGAGAGTGGGGAGAGCAATTAGGGAAGAGGTATAGTTAGGCTGCTGTAATGTGAGTGGTCTCTGGCCCTGCAAAGTTTCCAAGCTGACTCTTCCCTCAAGGCTTTCTTCTGTGGTTCTCTGAAATGCCCCACAGGATCCTTTCCCATGAGTCAGGCTGAGTAAGCCTCCAACACTCAGGCTCTCGCTCTCACGGCTCCACCTTCTGCTGGGTCAGCTCATCCTCCCACCAGTGCCTCCAGTCCAGGTCCCTTTGCAATGGCTGCAAGTCATCTTCTTCCCCCCTCACACAGGTGACCCACCAGGACACATCCCTGTTCTACAGTTGCTTGTGCGAGTGCTAATTGTTTCCAGGGTTCTCTCTCCCTCTCTTTCTCTATTTCCACCTCAAGCCCTTTGCCTTTATATTTTTCAGACATCTATTATGTATTAGTCCCCACTATGCCCCCAAAACATGCTAGACTCTTGGAGTATCTCCTAGCAATTCCTGCTGATTTAAGAGGAGGGCAAAACATTAAATTTTCCTCTAAAGAAATGTCTCCTCCTTGGTTCTCTGAGGCCTCTCCTCCACAGGATGGGGGTGGGTGACAGATGAACTTTGGCAACACTGGTTTCTTAATCTCATATGGTTTCCTGCACGCACTCTAACACCCATTAGGATGTGGGGATTTTGACATCCATTATATTGTTTCTACCTTTGGGGATTCCAAAGCACCAGGTACACCCAGGTGTGCCCAGGTATAGCCCAGGACAAGTGGAGGGGCAGCTAGGATGGATGGTGGGCACCCTTCATCTCTTGCTGGGCAAGTGTATTTATTCCAAACTGAGAGAGAAGCATGAGCTCTGAGTGTCTTCAGGAGGCAAATCCCTGCATGGCAAGCACAGGGGTGACCTGCTTTTTCCCCACAGCTTTCCTCTTCTCTCTTGTGTGTCTCTGCTTCCCCTCATTCACCCCTCCCTATCCATTCAGTCCCAGCCCCCTTCTCTTCTGGGGGAGGGGAGGGAGAGGGAAGAGCCTGCTCCCCCAGTGAGCTGTGCTGCTGGCTGGCTGCCATAGTAACAGCTCTGCTCCTTTCCCAGGCCATCTCCTGAGGTTCCCTCAAAGCAGCCTTTCCTCCTTCCACCTGCATGGACCTCCCCCACCTTTCTTTCACTGTTTGTTCCCCACCACCCCTTTCTCTTCTGTACTTTTGTCTTTTGCTTCTCATCCTTTCTCCAATTTATAGGTATTTATCTTCTCCATTTGATTTTTCCTTCTCCCTTCCCTTCCCTTCCCTCCCTTTCTCGGTCTTTTCCCTTATTTTGAATTCCATTTCCTCAGCTACCTTCCTAGCCATGGGTAGCCTGTGACAACAGTAAAACCTGGGGGAATTGAAGAGATCCTAGAAATAGGTGCCTGTAGGACACACTTCATGGGCGTGTTAAACAGAGCACAAGCAGTGTCCGCGCTCCTTTCCTGATGACTCAGGAGGGTAGTGTTCCAGATCAGATGTGCCTGGAAGCGCTTCACAGATTGACTGCACTTTGGGGTCAGCATGATTTGTTCTTAACTTTATAGATTCAGGAAACGGTGTAGATTTATCCTTTAGTTCGCTAGGAGCTATCATGGTTGCAAAGTAGTCACACTGTTGCTCAAACTCTCCAACAGTTTGCCTTCTTGCTGAAAGGAAAACTCAAAGTTTTCATCGTGGCCTACAAGACCTGCCTGACCTGGGTTCCCACCTCTCCTCTGAGCTCATCTCTGCCATTCCCTCCTCCTCCAGCAGATGGTCAGTGCCAAGCCTGAAAACCCACAGAATTGCCCTAGAGGACAGTGTAGACTCTGCCCGAGCCATCCTGCCTCTGCTGGAAGTATTCTATGTCCTCAGGGGCAGGTTGCAGAAGCCATCTTCACCAATGAGACAGGAGCTGGATAAAGAGCCAGCTTCCTGACTGTTCACTGGACGGTTCTAGGGCGTGTTTCATACGTTCTTGGAGGTCCCCAGTCCAGCAGGGTTGAGCCTCAGTTGCCCGAAGCGGTAACCCACTCATTAATGCCCCATTTATTAGCTTTCCTTCTTTCCCTCTCTCACTTCCCCTTTCTTTCTTGTGCTTCTTAAGACCACATCCAGAAGAAACCATTTGCATGCAAGTTCTTACCTTCCTGTTTCTAACACCTCAGAGTCTTTGCACCTTCTGTTCCCTCTGCCTGGAATAATCGCTCCCTCCAGTCCTTCAGGTCTCTGCTCAAATATTGCATTCTCTGATGTACATATAAAGTAGAAGCTCCTACCCCTATGGAATCACTCCCCATTCTCTACTTTATTTCTCTTTTCATTACCAATGGTTATTGGGCCCTTTGCATGTTGATCTGTTTATTTATTGACGGTCTCCCCAAACAAAAGCTAAGCTTTATGAGAAGAGAGACAGTCTGTTCTGTTCTGTTCGTACCTATATTCCCAGCCAGCATCAAATGAATGGACACAAAGGTATACAACAGGGAGGAGAGTAAGAATATGTGTGGCTATAGTCTCATACACACAACTTGGCTTTAATGGCTTTTGTTGATAATAGCTCAAAGTCTACAAGATGGAAATGTTAGCACCATGTGAGAAAGATCTTGGGACATATTCAATTGCCTATTTTCTGCAAAAGAATTTGAGGAAGAGAGGTAATGTCACAAATATGTCTGTTTCCTGACTTTTGTTACAAGAATTATTTTAGATTCAAATTACAGCATGATTCACAAATTCTTTTTATTTAGAAAGTTCTGTTTTTCAAAAATTGCAGACCTGAACCACTCTGTAGCTTGACATGCTTCTATCAGGAACAGGAAACACTCATTCAGACACAATTTCTTTTGATAGGGCCACCTTTCAGGTGGCGGCTACTGAGTAAGCATGACAAAAAATGTGAGAAGTAATTCCTACACCTGTCCCATCAGGTTTGAAGGTCCACCTGAGCTTGTGTCTCATTGTCTCTTATTTCCTGTGGCATACTGTCTCCATGAATATGATCTGGGTCTCTCTTCTATTTTATGTCCCTGTTTAGATGTTACCTCTCAGAGAAACCTTCCCTAACCACCATCTAGAATAGGAAGCCTCTACCCAGTGAATCTCTTTCATATAGTGTGGTAGTGGCTTTCTTCCTGGCAATTATTACCTGTAGGCATGTATTCATGTCTTGCCATTTCTTTACCATTATCTGCTATCCTAGAATGTACTAGTAAGCCCCCTGAGGATAGGATTGTGTTTGTTTTGTCACAACTGTATGGAGAGTGCCTGGCATGTAATAAGCACTTCATAAATATTTGATGGGTACAAGAATGATTGAACATGTGAAATAAGACAGGAAGCAGGGAACTGGGGTGCCATGTGATCAAGGTCAGATCACCAGCCAAGCTTGGGACCCAAGCCTCTCACTCCCTCTGTAAGCCTCCCACCCATCCCACTCTTTGCTTTTCTAAAGCTGTTCATTGCCTCGCTGGCAGGCAGGGTCATCTAAGAAAGTAAAAGAAGAAAAGAAAAATGGGGCACAGGAGAGCAGAATGGAGAATCTAGGCTCTTTTAGCCCCCACTATTCCTTATTTCTTACTGGAGTATTGGCACCTTTAAAAGCCTTAGCTAAAATAATAATAATAATAATAATAAAGCCTTGGCAGTCCTCCCCAACCTCTCCATTCAATTACCAACCATGGTGACTAGAAAAAAATAAAGGGGAAAAACAAATCAATGTCCTAAATCTTCCCTCGGCTCAGCGACAGTGGCCCCTGCAGCTTCCCTGTGCTGGCCACAGGGCTAAGCTCTCCAGGCCTCTCCCTGAACCTGATGCCAGTAGAGGGAAGCTGGCATGTTAAAAATAGGCTCCCTCCTCCTCCTCAGCCCTTTCCCAGTCTGGACTAGACAAAGGAGGAAGCCTCTGGGACTGCCCTGCTTTCCCAGCGCTCGCTCTCTGTCCCTGGTTCTTATCTGTCCTTTCGTGCTATCTACTCACTACCTTCTTCCTGTTCAGTCTCAACACTCCTTCGTCCGCTTAACCAGCCACTGGCCCAGTTTCCCGGTCACAGTTTACCTTTGATCCCCGTCTCTGTTAGGTGCATAGGGAGTGAAAGGAAGAGGGACAATTGTTATCTGAGTGTAAATTGTTATCTGAGTGTTATCTGGAGTCAAGAACAAAATCATATTTTGAAAACATTAAAATGGGTTTTCTTCATTTCTTCTTTAAATCATACTGCCTTCATTTCTCCCCCCACAAGTCTCAGCCACAAGTTTCCTATCCCAGGGGAGGAGAAGGTGGGTATAATGGAGGCAACTGATTGCCTTTCAGTATCAATTCTCACTCAACCTCTTAATGAAGAGCTTGGTCTTGAAAGCTAGGCTTTGAGGAAAGAGAGGAGGGATTTCTAAATTCTAAAACTCCTCCTCTGACACAACAAGATCTGTGCCTGGTTGGATGGATGGGTGAATTTTAGCAAAGGCAGGTCCCTGTCAGAGAGGCGATCGATCCAGTGGGCAGGAGGACGAAGGGTTTGAAGAGTGAGGAGAGACCGAGCTAGGACATGAGATCAGATAGGGGTGGACCATTAAATGTGTGTGTGTGTGTGTGTGTGTGTGTGTGTGTGTGTGTGTATTAGTGTGCATGTGTATGTGAGTGTATTTGTAGATGGCAGACAAGGACGAAAAAGAGCACACCAACAGGTAGTTCTGAGAATATTAAAGGGAAGAGTGGGCTTGTGGTACATCTTTTGGATACACCGTAGAGGAGGCTCCCAGCTCCCAGTTGAAGTCCCACCTGCCAGGGTGAGGAAGGAGCAGTTGTAAGGCATTGGCTAGGGAACTGGCTGGATGGAGAGACCTGAGATAGTGCTTCTGACCCCCATTGCCAGCTTAGGAAGAGCAGAGGATCCAGACATTCTTACCTGGACCAGAGAGGATCCTGGGAGTGCTGGGGCAGACTGAAGCCTAGTGTGAACAAGGTTGGCCTGGTGGGAACAAGGCTGACCTGATGGGAACAGGGCCGGCCTGGTGAGAACAAGGCTGTTCTGGAAGAGGTGGAACCCTCCTCTGAGCTGGTTGTAGAGGGGAAGCTGAGAAGATAGGGCTTCAATGGCAGATCTTGGTGACCTGACTAAGGGAGCCAGGCTGGGAGCAGATGACAGGAGGCATGACTTCCCAGAATTCACTTGGGAGGCATTTTCAGAACAACTGCTCAGAGAAAAGCTGGAGCAACCCCTACAAGGGTTGAAAGAATCTGGGAACCATCAGTGGCTGAAGGAAAAGCAGGGCACATCTGATATCTTGCAGGGAAGGAATCCATGCCCTAGACCAGTGGTCAGCAAACTCATTAGTCAACGGATTGGCAAATTGCAGCTTGCGAGCCACATGTGGCTCATGAGCCACAGTTTGTCGACCACTGCCCTAGACTGTGGATCTAGAGAGCACAGGCCTCCCAGCCAACAGGAGTTTTGCCACCTACTTTGCTATGGGACATTTAGACATGACTGTTCAGACACACTGTCACTGATTTCTGTCTTCTGTTACGAAGGTGTTGCTCTTTGAGCCACAGATGTGGATTGTACACTTAACCTGTCCCTTGTACTCTGTGACAGGTGACTGACTTTAGGAGTTGATTTCTTGCAGAGGACCTCACGTATGCTTTCACATGGATGTGTGACGTGTACAGGCAAAGGCTCTCACACAGATCTCTGCTAACGGTTCTTGTATTTGTGAGCAATTGCTGAGCAACAAATTATCCCCAAAACTTAGTGATTTTAATTAAAAAAACATATATTTTATTAATTTTTTACAGAGAGGAAGGGAGAGGGATAGAGAGTTAGAACCATCGATGAGAGAGAAACATTGATCAGTTGCCTCCTGCACATCCCCTACTGGGGATGTACCCGCAACCAAGGTACATGCCCTTGATCAGAATCAAATCTGGGACTCTTCAGTCTGTAGGCTGACACTCTATCTACTGGGCCAAACCAGTTAGGGCAAAACTTAGTGATTTTAAACAGAAAACATCTACCATCCCACAATTCTTGTGGGTCAGGAGCCTGCGAGTGGTTGAGCTATGCTGGCTCAGGTTCACTCCTAGGCCAGGCCATGTCAAGGTGTCGGTCTGGCTGCAATCTCTTGTGAGGGCTCATATGGCCACTTGTGTGGCTGTTCGAGGCCTCAGGAGATCTGTGTCTAAAGCAGTCATGTGGGCCTCTCCAGGGCTCCCCAGGACATGAGACTGATAGGTTAAAAATATTTAATAAGGAAGAGTATCACGAGTGTGCCAATTCTGAATACCTTTTTATGGAAGCATACTACAGATATGAAGAGTGCACAAATCTTACCTATATTGTTCAATGAACTTTCAAAAGTGAACACAACCATATCACTACACAGGACAGGAAATAAAACATGACCCAGAAGCATCCGGAAGCATCCAGAAGCCCTAGTGCTCCTCTACGTCATCACCTCTCTTCTTTCTCCTTAAACGTAGTCACTACCTTGACATCCAGCACCACATTTGGCTGGCTTTTTTTTCTCCAGTTTTATTGAGATTTAATTAACATATTTACCTGTGTTTCAGCTTTATATAAATGTAATCCTGCCATATGTATTTATTTGTGTTTGGCTTCTCGCTTAACATTCTGTTTGTGAGGTCCATTTAAGCTATAATATGTAGCTGTGACTCATTGATTTCATTGCTATAAAGGATTCCATGTAGAATGTACTACAATATACACTGAGTGGCCAGATTATTATGATCTCTGAACGTATAATAATCTGAACACTCAGTATATATATTAGAGGCCTGGTGCATGAATTCATGCATGGGTGGGATCCAGCCAGCCTGGCCAGGGGGAGGGAACATGGGTGGTTGGCCGGCCTGCCTACTGGCTGAACTCCTGGTTGAGGGGACTATTTGCATGTTAGCCTTTTATTATATAGGATATACACTGAGTGGCCAGATTATTATGCATTCAGAGACATAGTAATCTGACCACTCAGTGCATAAGATATAACAATCTATTCTATCATTGATGTGCATTTGGGTTATTTCCATCTTTGGGCCAATAAAGACCACACTTGCTCTACATCCTTATACTTGTCTTTTGAAACACATGTATGCATTGCTGTTGGCCATGGTGGTAAGAAGAATTATAGTCTACAAAGATGTCTACATTCATATCTCCAGAACCTATAAATATGTTATATTTTGTGGCAAAGGGAAAGTAAGGAAGCAAATGGAAGTAAATTTGCTAATCAGCTAAGTTTAAGATAAAAAAATTATCCTGGGTGATCTGGTTGGGCCCAGTGTAATCACAGGGTTCCTTAAATAGGGGCAATTAGAGGTTAGAGGCACACAGTGTGAGAACTCTCCCCACTGTTGCTGGCTTTTGGACCATTAGCCAAGGACTATGTGTGGCCTCTGGAAGCTGAAATGACCACATAATCAAGGACTATGTGTGGCCTCTGGAAGCTGAAATGACCACATAATCACATGACCAATGAACATAGGTTTCCTAAGACTTTGATTTAGCCCAGGAGACCCCTTTCAAACTTCTGAATTAAGCTACTAAGTTTGTGGTAATTGGTTATAGCAATCAGAAATTAATGCAATAATATTCTTACCAGTAGAATCATTGGGTATGTCTGCATTCATCATTTAGAACTATTTCATATAGTTTTCTAATGTGGTTGTGCCAGTTTTCTCCCACAGGAATGTGTGAAATTCCCATTTCTCCATCTTTCACAAGACTTGGTATCATCATTCTTTCTTAATTATAGCCATTCTGTTACAGTATCTCATTTTTATTTCAACTTGTATCATATCTTCCTTAAAGTGCCTGGTCAAATCTCTTGCCACCTGGTGCCTTTTTGCCCTTATGGTAAAGGAAGAATAGAATTTAGAACATAGCTCTGTATTCATAAAACCATTCTGCATTTTCAAGTCACAAAGTTGGGATTTTCGTAAATGTGTTATGAGACTTTTTCACTTCCTATTCTTCTTTAAAAATAAGAAAGAGAAGCAAATTCTAGCCTGTATATCACAGTATGGCTATTTTAGTGAGGTTACAACACACACACACACACACACACACACACAGTTATAAACATGGGTAGGGGGCATTGAACAGAAATATGCTGTAACTATTGAAGTCACTAGCAAATAGCAGTGACTTTTAAAACAGTAGTTGTAATACCAACAGATTATTAGAAAATTATTTATAGATTAACTAGAGGCCCAGGGCATGAAATTCTTGTGCAGGTACAGTTTCTAGACCTGGCCTGCGATCAGAGCCCTCTTCCCCTACTGCCTGCAGCTGGCCCTGCCCCCCCTCCACCACTCACCTCCAGTTCCCCATTCACCATTGGGCTATCGGAGCCTGATGGCCAGGGGAAGGGACCAAGAGATTGGTTGCTCTGTCTGCTTGCCGGCCCCGCCCCCCACCATGGGTGGCCCTCTGGGTATGGGGCGACCGTCAGGGCTGGGGCCTTGGCCTGGCACTCCCACACTCCCCACCACCTGCCCCTAGTTCCCCATTAGCCATTGGGTGATCAGAACCTGCCAGTCATGAAAAAGGACCAAGAGCTGGTCAGTGCACCTCATAATGACTGGTCGAGTGGTCGTTCTTGTCATTCCACCATTAGGATCAATTTGCATATTACCCTTTTATTATATAGGATAGAGGCCTGGTGCATGGGTGGGGGCCAGTCAGCCTGCCCTGATGGGGGCCCTGGATTGGGGTAGGGGTTCCCCCTGGGATGTGGAACTGGCCAGAGTGAGGGGCTGCAGTTGTTCTGGTCTCTGGTCATTCTGCCATTTCAGTCACTAGACTTTTATTATATAGATAATCTGTACTTGAGGGAGGCTATTTCACTCAGGGACTCTGTGGTGAGTTTGTTAGGACAGGCCTGGGTTTTGAATGTTGGGATTGAAATTATTTTCTTTAGCTGATATAACTTCCCAAATCAGTCATACAGTCAGTGACTCATACAATCCATTCCAGAATGCTCTTCTACTTGCTAGGAGATTTTTATTTAATTTAAGCATTTTCATTATTGTGGGTTTTTATTGTGCACTGTTCAGTTCTGAGTCTTGGGCAATTGTTATAATAAGGTTACTAATCATGACTGCAGATAAAGAACAGAAATTCAATAATTAAAAGTAACCAAGAGTGCAATATGTTGAGTCCCAGAAAAATCAGACCTAAATGGCATGAAGATGGGTTAAAAGCCAAAATTATTAATGCAAAATAACATTTTTTCTCATTGTGAAACAGTACGCGTTGGGGCTCCTGTGTTACCAAGGGGATTTTGTGAAATTATCAGACCAACAGTGTTGGGCAAGACAATCCTGATTCATCTTCTTCTGATCCTTAGATTATCTCCTCTCAGAATTCCCATTTTAATATGTTCAGTGTTTTATTAAACCAGGTTCTATTTCTTCATCTTTCTATACTTCCTTCCCTTATCTTACTACCATTCACACCTTCCACATGACTTTCCATGCTCAGACAGAAGCCTTTCCCTTTTTTGCTTGTTCATCTCTGCTTCCATTTCCCCTAGTTCGAGTGACAATTTCCCACTTGGTCTCCCACTGACTCCTGGTCTGTCTACATCCATCTTTGTTCCACACCACACCCTGGGGGATCTTGTTGTTATACAAATCTGAGCCTCCTGTTCCTCCCAACTCCTCAATGTAGCCTGAAATGTCCTTTCTGCTCTGGCTCTGCCTTGCCTCACTAGCCTCTTCCAGAACGCTCTCCCTCTTGTTCTCTGGGCTCACCTTGCTGATCCTAAAACACACCATGCTCCTTTCTTTGCTACAGACCTCCAACCCCTTCTGCCTGACTAGTGTCTACTGTCCTTCAGTCTCAACCTAAACATTGCTTCTTTAGATAAACCCTTCAAGTAATTCCATCCTAAGGCAGGTCATGTTACTTTGTTCTCAGCAACCTTTATTTCTCCTTCCTAGTACTTAGCACAATTGTGAAATTGTAATTGTGTAATTCATTTATCCCTTTATCTTTACTGAGTGTCTACTGTGTGCCTGTATTAGATTGCTAGGGCCACTAGAGCAAAATGCCAGAGCCTGGGTGGCTTAAATAACAGAAATGTTTCTTCTCAGTGTTTTGGAAGCTGGAAGTCAGAAATTAAAGTGCTGTAAAGTTTAGTTTCCTCTGAGGCGTCTCTCCTGAGTTTTCATATGGCTGCCATTTTGCTGGGCAAAAGCTTGCCTTTGCTCTGTATGAATAAATATCTCTGTCCTAATCTCTTCTTATAAGAACCCGAGACATATTAGATTAGTGCTCCATCCGTATGGCCTCTTTTAATCTTAATTACCTCCGTAACAGATTGTAATGGGCTGAATATTTGTGTCCCTCTCAAAATTCATATGTTGAAATCTAGTCCTCAAAGTGATGGCATTTGGAGGTGGAGCCTTTGGGAGGTGATTAGTCATGAGGGTGGAACCTCACAAATGAGATTAGTACTATTCTAAGAAGAGACCAGAGAGAGTGGGCTCATTCTCTTCCTGCCAAGTGAGGACACAGTGAGAAGTCAGCAGTGTGCAGCCCGGAAGAGGGTCCTCAGCAGAACCCAACCGTGCTGCACCTTGATCTCACGCTTACAGCCTCCAAACTTCGATAAATCAACTTACGTGGTTTAAAAACTACCCAGTTTATGGCATTTTGTTAAAGCAACCTGAGCTAAGACAAAGTCCAGTCTCCACATACAGTCACATGGGGTTTAGGATTTCAACATTTGAATTTTGGGAGAAACAATTCAGTCCATAACCATACTCACCACTGAATATACTAGTATCTTAAAGAACAAGACAGACAGGATCCTGTCCATATGGAGTTTATAATCTGGAGAGGTGGGGGAATAAGTGGGGCTGACAATAAACAGGGAAACTAATGAATGACTATATAATTACAGATTATAAAAAGCACTCAAAGGGAAAAAATCGGGTGCAATGAGAGAAAAGTGTGGAGCACCTCTATAGACTCAGGAATTAGGGAAGGCCTCTTTGAGAAGCTGTTTTTAAGTTATGACCTAAGACTAAGAAGAAGCTAGCCATGTAAATCCTCCACATAACTGCTGTTCCCTCCACCAGAGGCAGGCAATTAGGTGGGAAAAGAGTTTGCACATTTGGGAAGAATGTGAGATGCTGGGGTGGTTGGAATGCAGTGAGTGATGGGGAGAAAAGCAAACATAAAGCAAAGTTGGAGAGACAGGTAGGCCCTGGATTTCATAGGGCCTTGTGACCCCAGTAAGGATTTGGGAGACTATTTTTAGGACATTGGGGAGATTTTTTAAGATTTTCAGCAGAGTAGCTGTGACACCACTGCTCTTATGTGGGGAATGGATGGTGTGAGACAAATGAGAAAGAGGGATTGCAGTTAGGTTATTTCCAATGAACTCCATGGGGAATGATAATGGCTGGGATTAGCAAGGTAGCAGTGGACATAAAAGAGGGACTGGTTAGAGAGGAAAACTCAAGTTCAGATTTGGACATTTTTGTTTGTGATGTTTGTGAGATATTTAAGCAGATGGGTCCAGTGGTTAGTTATACCAGCTGGGATAAAGGTGGGGTGCAGGCTGGAGAGATAGTAGAGTCTCATCTGATCTCAGGGTCAAGTTGTAAGGTCAGTCTGTAAGGCCAAAGCAGACACTATTTGAAATTACCTTTGTAAACTCTAGTATCTCTTGCACCTGAACCCTTGGAAACTCAAAACTGGGGCTTCCTTCCTTTTCTTTTTGTATTGTGGCCACTCCCATCTTCCTGCCCCACACAATATTATCTCTGGGTTAATGGACTCCCAAGTCTGGTTTGTGGAAGTGGGGAAAATTGAAAAATATTTTTTTCTTTGGTAAGTGGGTAGAATTGAAATCACTGTTCACATAAACACAGCTTTCATGTACAAACCTGAGAATCATCAGCAAACAGATAGTTTTTATTCATTTTTAATTTAATTTAATATTTTGGTACTCCTCACCTGAAGATATTTTTTCATTGATTTTTAGAGAGAGTGGAAGTGAGGGGGAGAGAGAGAGAGAGAAACATCAACTAGTTGCCTCCAGTGTGTGCCCTAAACAGGGTGGGGGTCGAGCCTACAACTGAGATATGTGCCCTTGACCCAAAATGAATCTGAGATCCTTTAGTCCGAGGGCTTCTTCTCTATCCACTGAGCCAAACTAGCTAGGGCAGTGGTCGGCAAAATCATTAGTCAACAGAACCAAATATCAACAGTACAACAATTGAACTTCTTTTGAGAGCCATATTTTTTAAACTTAAACTTCTTCTAATGCCACTTCTTCAAAATAGACTTGCCCAGACCATGATATTTTGTGGAAGAGCCACACTCAAGGGGCCAAAGAGCCGCATATGGCTCACAACCACGGGACTATGGCAACAGATGATTTTTAAATTCATGGAAATGGGTAAGGTCACTTAGGAGGAGAGTGAAGCAAAATGAAGGCTGTGTTAGCTTCCTAAGGCTGCCATGACCAAGTGTCACAAACTGGTGGGTTCAAATAACAGAGATTTGTTATTTCATGGTACTGGAGGCTGGACAGCAGAACTCAAGGTGTCGGCAGGTCTGCGCTCCCTCTTAAACCTGCAGGGCAGAATTCTTCCTTGCCTCTTCTAGCTTCTGGTGTTTCCTGGCAATCCTCTGCATCCCTTGGCTTGTGGATGCATCACTCTAGTCTCTGCCTCTGTTATCACAGGTATCCTCCTCTCAGGTGGCTCTTTCTTCACGTGGCATTCTTTCCTGTGTGTCTTTCTTCTTTTCAGAACACCAGGCATAATGAGTGAGGGTCAGTCCTATCCCAATATGACCTCATCTTAACTAATTAGAACTTAAAGATCCTATTTCCAAATTAGCCCACAATCCGAGGTATTGGGGTTAGGACTTCGACATGCCTTCTGGAGGACACAGGTAAATAATAACATATGTCCACTGTTAGAGTATCACACAGAATGGTTTCACTGCCCCCCAAATCCTCTGTGCTCCACCTATTTATCTTCTCCCTCCTCCCAACCCTTGGCAACTACTAAAATTTTCACTATTTCCATAGCTTTATATTTTCCAGGTGTTGTATGGTTGAAATCTATAGTATATAGCCCTTTAGATTGGCTTCTGTCACTTAGTAATATGCTTTCTAAAGTTTCTCATCATTATTTCATTGACAGCTCATTTTTAATTGTTGAAAAATATTCCATGATAGTGTACTCCCAGCAGACTTCTTACTTTAAAAAATAAAAGACCAAAAACTATATTATATTAGTTAAATACCAAGAGCTGAATTAAAATGAAAAAGCTGTAAAGGCATCTTGCTTGGGGGAAGGGACTAGGCAGGTAAGTTACTTGCCCAGTACTATTGATGGTCTCAGAGGGGAGAGGGATTATGGGCTGTTGTAAATATAAGAACCCCAGTATTTCCCTTCTGATTTCTCCTGGAAACACAGCTCCACTGCCAGCAACTTGGTCCCCTGAGCAATCACCCTGAGGCACAGTAACCAGGCAAATTATGGAAAAAATGCCAAAAGTCCAGTACCTCTCAAACCACATCACTTTTTGCTCTTTACCTGACACCTAAGATATGCAATGAATGCTTGAAGAAACACAGGATGGCCCTGGACTTGGGGACTGGGCAAAGGTGCAGGGAATTAATGAATCTTGTGAGAAGGCCCGGAGATACTATTGCTGAACCCATGATCCGTTTACAAACTGCTGAGCACTGAGGAGGGACTGTTTGCATTAGATTTAAGCCAAGACATCCTCAAGATCCCTGACAATGAAGGACATAACAGCCTAGAGCCAGACCAGAGGAAAATGGTGTGTGTTTATCCCCAATTCTCCTGCTACGGCCGGATCTTCTGCGCCATCTAGTGGTGCGCTATTCAGGCTGGCTGCGCTACCAAAGCAAGGAACCAGTTTCCTGCCCTGGTTTCAACCTACCGAGGATTAGAGCCTTCCTCTTAAGGCTCAAGATAAGAGACCGCGTGGAAATAATGAATATATCGAGAGCTTTAGAACTAACGTCAGAGAATTTTAAGTCACAGACTTAATCTGAGCAGTTACAGGCACAATTAGTAGCAGGATTTAGTATTTGTGCTTATCGTTTTTGCAGTTTGGGATACTGAACAATTTTGGACAAGGAGGCCAACCAAGATAAAAAGTAAAGCTGTGCAACAGAAATGTAGAACTGAGAAATGGAAAAGAGAATCTGACCTAGCTCCCACTCTCCGGCAGAGGAAAAGTCTTTTCCATTTCTCAATTACAGCAAGTTAAGTTCCATTAAATGCCCAAGGTCAAACGTGCAGAGTGAGGCAAGAACCTGATTGGGTGCAGTGTTACTTACTTTTGCTATGCTGCTTCAAAGTGCCCCTTTCTTTTGATATTTGCCTTGTTTTTGCTACAATTGCATTGATATTCTCCGACCAGTGGGTCAGTCACCTTTATTCTATTCTATACCCACATACTGTCCTTCTAAAGGCTTGGGTCACCCCCTCCCTCATTCACTGGATGACAGCTTGTGACATTTGTTATACATTAAATAGCCTATCTAATAAAAGAAAAACATGCAAATTGACCATACCTTCACTATACTACCAGCCAATAGGCGTGAGTATGCAAATTAACCCAACCAAGATGGCGGGCCGGCCCCCCGCCACCTCAAACCTGGCAATGGTGGCACTAGGATGGCAGGGGTCCAGATTACAGCCACAAACCCAACAGGGAGGCCAGCCCCCCACTGCCCCAAGTCCGGCCATAGTGGCACTGGGGTAGTAGGATCCAGATAGCAGCCACAAACCCAGCAGGGAGGGCGGCTACAGCACTGCCATGGCAAACCTGGGGCTGGGGAGGGGGGATGGATTGGAGACAAAAACCCACAGACCTGGCACCAAGCATCTCCAAGGCCTGAGGCAGAGGCGCTTGGGTTGCTGAGGACTCCAGGTTGGGACAGCAGAGACACAAACCCGCAAGAAACCTGTGGAAAGGGAGATAAACTATCATAACTTTATCTCCCTTTCCACAAGATGAGAAAACTGCCCCTGGATTACTTAGTGCTGTGGCCAACACACCTTTCTATAAACACAGGATAATGTTATGACCACACCCAGGAAGGTCTGGTCAGAATACCGTCTCCAGGGAATAACGCTACTGTGGCAAATCATCTAAGCGAGGAAACAAGCTTTTGTTGGGTTTATTCTGAAGGTCAGAGAACATGCCACCTCAACATATGCTGTGTTATTATATTGATGATCTTGAGCTGCACATGCTTGAAAAACAGCAAATGCATGCAGAGGATTTCACTGAAGTCTCCTGATCTCCCTAAAATCAAAACCCCCTAAAGGTGTTTAAATGTCATAGATCCCCTTGACAGGAGAAGTGTCACCAGGCAGACAGAGAAGACTGACTCCTGTCACAGGACAGGAGAGTAGAAGTTGATATAACACCCAAACTTGGTTACAAACTATTTCCCCCCACCCCATTCATCTTTCCTAAATATCATTTATTTTCCTCTAAGAGGCCTATATCTCCTGGCCCCTTTCCCTAGGAAGAAGGTATTTAAATCTGCATTCTAAGCCACCTTGGGGAGTTACACATTTTTTCCTGGGATCTCCCACATATACACAAGGTACACATGTTAATGAACTTTTGATTTTCTCTTAGTGATGTGTCTTTTATTACAAGGGCCTCCACTAAGAACTCAGAAAGGTAGAGGAAAGCTATTTTTCCTCCTCCATAATTCTATCTCGGGAAATCAAGTCCCCAGCTGAACAATGAGGTTGGCTCAAGTACCAAGAAGTCCTGGCTGATGGGAGGGAAGCTTCTAGGGAGAAATCAATGATATTGGCATCAAAGTGGGTCGGAGGGCATATACATGGTTGCTGGTGGGAGTTTAAAGTGGTTCAACATTTTTGGAGGATGATTTGGCAAATTCGATAGAAATGTTCAAGATACATCCAAGAGTCTTTTTCTAGGAATCACATCTGCTGAGATAAAGCACAAGCGCATAAGCCCTGGTCAGAACCCAGGATGATACTGTGGGCTCCCCTTCCACGATAGGAAAACCTGGGAACAACCTGCATTTTTAGGATAAGGTGGCATCTATACTAATAAAAGGTGGCATCTATACTAATATGCTAATTAGACTGAACATCTTCCGGACATCCTTCCCAACAAATTCATTGGTGAGGCCAAGGCAGAAGAGGTTAGAGACAATCAGGCAGGCAGGGGAGAGCAGTAAGGGGGACCAGGCCAGCAGGGGAGAGCAGTTAGGGCAAATAAGCTGTCAGGGGAGAGCAGTTAGGGCAAATAGGCTGTTAGGGGAGAGTACTTAGGGGGATCAGGCTAGCAGGCAGGTGAGTGGTTAGGAGCCAGAGGTCCCAGATTGGAGAGAGTACAGGCCAAGTTGAGGTGACCCCCTTCCCATGCACGAATTTCATGTACCAGATGAATTTCATGCACTGGGCCTCTAAGATATATATATATATATATATAAATATATATATATATAATATATATATATTATATATATATAATACATATATATATTATATATATATATTACATATATATATTATATATATATAATGTCAACTCATATTCTCTTCATATATTACATATATATATTTATATATATAATGTCAACTCATATTCTCTTCATCTATTATGGACTTTTAGATTCATGTCTGTGTGTAACATTTTAAATATTATTAATACAATTCTCAATGGATTTTTAAACACTGCACTTTTATTTTTAAGAGCATATGGCTTGGCCCCAGGTGGTTTGGCTCAATGGATAGAGCATTGGCTTGTGAACTATAGGGCCCAGGTTCAATTCTAGTCAAGGGCACATACCTCGGTTTCAGGCTCAATCTCAGCCCTTAGTCGGGGCACATGTAGGAAGCAACTAATACATTTGTCTCCCTCACATTAATGTTTCTCTCTCTTGGTCCCTCTGCCTCCCTTCCACCCTCTCTAAAAATCAATGGAAAAATATCCTTGGGTGAGTATTAACAATAAATAAATAGATGAATAAATAAATAAGAAAAAAGAGCATGTAGTCTGGAGTTAAATGGAGAACTTATATGTATTTGGCATTAATTACTAAGTAGGTGGTTTTATAGCCAATAACCTATTTAATTTTCATGATGAGCTCTATAGCTAAGTTAGAGAATTATCTTTATGTTGATGAAGAAACAGAGATTCAGAAATTTTTAAAAAACCACTTCTAATGATTTAATAACTAAAAAGAAGACCTGGAAATTAAACTTGGGTGTCCTGTCTCAAAGTTTAGTAGTATTTCTACCACAACTCTCAATTCCACAAGATTTGAAGTCTAAGTTTTATTCCCAACTTAAAAAATACATGAAACACTGTATCCTATATCACTTTTTGAAATTTATATGTTCATTTATATATTAAAGGTTCTATTGAATTCTAATGTAAAGACACATGTTTAGCCTCGTCATTCCCATGTTCATAGAATTATTGGGTTTTTGTTTGGTTTGTATGTATAACTATTATTGGTACTTTGCTCTGAAATAGTACTCTATCAACACACCGTGAGAAATGCTGGTGGAGATAATACTGCAGAGTCTGACTAGAGAGGTAGTTGTGAACTAAAAACGGACTCAATATATTTAAAAATCATCATTGGGTACACTTGCCAAAAAGAGCTCAGAGTATAATTTTGAGATTCTTGTTTGTAAACTTCCCTGTCCAAGAAAGATTAAGGTAGGAGAGCAGGATTTCAGTGGCACAGTGATTATCTCTTGAGTTCTCCATGAAAATTACAAATGTATCTATTGTAGCGTATTCTCTCACTTTCTATATCTGCCATCTCTCACCTTTTCTTGGATTGTTAGTCACTCTAGTGGCCCAACTTAACCTGCCCATCTCTGTGTGCCCTAGATTTGAGAATCACCTCTGACACCTATTCTGAACAAGGGTCACCTGGAACCTTGTGGCCACTGAGGGCAAGAAACTTTTACTGCCCACTACCCCAAAGACATCATGTTGGCTGGCCACTCTATTAGTGCCATCACAGTGAAGGAGGGCACTGTGCACTGCACCCTCCACCAGAAGAGACACACATTGGAGGCAGCAGATGTGACGTGTGTGTGCTGCAGAGTCCCCTTTCACAGGGGTATGAAAAGCCATCAGATCTGAGTGGACTCAGAGCATGAGAGGGCTCTTCTGCTGATCGGTACCAGTGACTTTGTCCTTCAGCCCTGAAGACCTAGCAGATCTAATCATACTCTTAGGGTCTAGGGGACAGATCAAAGTGTTGGATGAAGTGTACAGCAAGACCCATAAGGATTCACAATTTAGTTTTATTTTGCATGCCTGTCATGCTTTGTCAAAGCCACCATCTGGGGACTTAGCAGGGATCTTATACTGTAAATGGTCATGGTGTCTTATACAACATTACTCCTAACCAAAGAGTCCAAGTTAGATGATGGGCTGCAGCCTGTTGAGAGTCACTGGTCTAATTATATAGCCCACACCCAGAAGCAGCTGACCTTACAGAACAGTAGAATGGCTTACTAAACTTCAGGTATGCCTCCAGCTGGTTAAATAAACACTCTTAATATGGAGTGCTGCCTAGTAGGTTGAGAATATTCTTTGAACCAGCGTGATACGTGATAACTATTCTTCCGTTAGCCAGAATGCATGAGTCAGGAAATAAAGTAGCAGAAGCAGGGATGGTACAGTTCACAGATACCCAGTGACAGTGACTTCCTTCTAAAATGTTTGCTTCATAACCAATGGATACCAGACACTAGGGTGGGGGGAGGGGGGGCAGGTGAGGACATGTGTTGGGGGGTAGGGGAGGTTGGGGGGAGGACAATGGGGGAAAAAAAGAAAACATTTGTACTGCTATTTGTAATACTTTAAAGAATAAAAAAATAAAATAAAATGTTTGCTTCATGTCCCCATTGTATAGAAAATGTAATGTCCAATAAAGAAATGCTGGCACCAAGAGAATGATATTCTTACTGAATCTGAAGCTTAGACTATCAGCTGGGTACTGCCTCCATTGAGGTCACTGGGTAAAGGTAAAACTCAGGGTTATGCTTTTAGCCAATGTCTCTGAAACATCTTATGCATCAGTTAATGTCTACTGACCCAGTTGTCTCTTGTTCAGGCATCACTGTTGCAGCCAGCTTTCTATGTGCTCTAACTTTGGAGAGACACAATCAGACTTAAGGCTCTTGCCTTCTATCCTTGGGTACCTTGTTCCTATTAATGGTCTTATAGTTGTCTCTCTGATGAATTAAATGAAAAAAGAACTAGATAAATGTATAGATATTCCATATTCTGAATAGGAAGACTCAATATTGTCAAGAAGTCATTTCTCCCCAATTTGAAGTATATGCAACCCCCATAAAGATCCCATAAACTTCATTTATGAATATTGATTCTGAAGTGTATATGAAGAGGCAAGAGACCCAGAATAGCCAACACATTATTGAAAGAGAAGAACCAAGTTGGAGGACTGATGCTACCTGCTTTCTTAAGATTTACTGTGAAGTTGCAGTAATGAAGACAGTGTGGTATTGGCAAAGAAATAGACAATAGATCAATGAAACAAAATAGCCCAGAAATCAACATACCCCCCCAATATAGTCAACTGATCTTTGATAAAGGAGCAAAGGTATTACAATGGATAAAAGAGAGTCTCTTCAACAAATGGTGCTGGAACAACCAGACAGCTACATGCAAGAAAGAAAAAAAAAAAAGAATCTAGACACAACCTTACACTTTTCACAAAAAGGAATTAAAAACACATCACAGACCTAAATGTAAAATGAAAAGCTGTAAAACTCCTACAAGACAGCATAGGAGAAAACCTACATCACCTTGGGTATAGTGATGCTTTTTAGATACACCCACACATGATTCATGAAAGAAAAATTGATAAGCTGGTCTTCATTAAAATGAAAAATGTGTGCTTTGTTAAAAGACGGTAACAAGAGAATTAGAGGACAAGCCACATACTGGGAGGAAATATTTGCAAAAGACACATCCCTAGAAAGGGATTGCATCCAAAATATACAAAGTACTTTTAAAATTTAATAATAAGAAAGCAAACAACCTGATTAGAAAATAGGACAAAAAAATTTAAGAGACACCTCAAAAACTACAGTGGGAAGGCAGGGGAGATTGGAGGAAGCGATCTATAAGATATCAACTGAAGAAATTGTACACATGCATATAAGCATAACCAATGGATACAAGACACTGGATGGGGGACCAGGCAAAGGCATGTACTGGGGTGTAGGGGAGGCCGGGGGGAGGTCAATGGGGGAAAAAAAGAAGACATATGTACTACTATTTGTAATATTTTAAAGAATAAAAAATTAATTATAAAAAAGACACCTCAAAATATATATATAGTTGGCAAATAAGCATATGAAAATCTATTTTACATCATATGCCAGCAGGAAATACAAATTAAAATGACGTACCACCTATTAGAATGGCCAAAATCTAGAACACTGACAACACCCAATACTGGTAAGGATATGGAACAACAGGGACCCGCATTCATTGCTGGTGGCAATGCAAAATGGTACAGCCACTTTGGGAGACAATTTGGTGGTTTCTTAAGCAACTAAACATACTCTTATCATAAGATCCAGTCATCATGCTTCTTGGTATTTTACCTAAAGGAGTTGAACACTTATGTCCACACAAAAACTTGCACATGAATGTTTATAGCAGCTTAATTTGTAATTACCAAACTTAAAGACAACCAAAATGTCCTTCAGGAGGTGAATAAATAAAGGGTGGTGCACCCAGACAATGGAATGTTACTCAGTGTTCACAAAAGAATGAGCTATGAAGCCATGAAAAAGACATGGAAGAAGCTTAAATGTATATTACAAAGGGAAATAAGCCAATCTGTAAAGGCTGTATACTGTATGATTCCAATTATATGACATTCTGAAAAAGATAAAACTATGGAGGCCATAAAAAAATCAGTGGTTGCTGTGGTGGGGTGAGGAGAGATAAATAAGTAGAGCATAGAGGATTTTTAGAACAGTGTAATTCACTTTGTATGATATTATAAAGATGGGTATACTTTTGTCTAAACTCATAGAATGTACAAGATAAAGAGTGAACCCTCAGGTGAACCATGGATTTGGGGTGATTATAATGTGTTAATATAGGTTTGGGGAGGGAGGGGAGAGAGAGACAGAGAAAGAGAGAAAGACTCTGGTGAGTGATGTTGATAATGGGAGGCTATGTAAGTGTAGGGGCAGGGGAATATATGGGAAATCTCTGTACCTTCTTCTCAATTTGTTATAAACCTAAAACTGCTCTAAAAATAAGGTCTTAAAAACTCTCCTTAAGTTTGCTCTAGACAGAATTTTCATCTTCTTATTTCAGAATATTTAGAAATTGGGCTACTCTGGCAGACTGGGTTTTGCAAAAACAATACTGGAGACTGCTTGATGCAATCAACTTGGATTCGATCTTTGTCCCTTTTCACTCCTGTATTAAACAGGCCGTTGGAAAGTGCCAGCCAGGGCCCAGGTGTCATCGGGGGAGTAGGTGCAGTGGATGACAAAGGGACACATTGACAAAAGAAGTCACATTCAGGGAAAGGCAGAGCCTGTATAGATCATGCATGAGAATGAGCATTTCAGAGGGTTCTTGTAAGAGCCCATGTCATACTCTGAAGACATTCCCTCTCCTGGGACCCACTGGTTTCTTGAAAGGTCTCATTTACATGTTTCCAATCTGATAGTAGTAGATGCAGTAGGTATTAAAGGTTACAATAAGGAAGAGATTTGAAGCATAAATATCATAAGAACACCATTTCATACTTTTTCTTAAAGGAAAACGAAGTAGGCTAAATAAAGAAGGATCTGTGTGCATAAAATAAGTAAATAAACCAAATGAATGTTAAAAGAACTTGTAGATAATTTTCTGTGATAGAAGTTCCACAAGCAGGATCCATTTACGACATATAAGGCTATTCAATGTGAAATTGAGGTTATATCACTGTTTCTGAATCTTTAACTCTGTTTTATTGTTAATAAACCTGTAGAATATGAGTATGGCACAGGTCCAGGGAAATACTTGGAGAAGAATTTTAGGAACAAGAAAAGTTTAAGCATACCATTGATGTCAGTTACTGTAGCTCCTTTCTGCCATCTATTTTTACCTGTTTTGTTCCTTTAAAACCACCTCACTTTAAAAACAAACAAACAAACAAAAAACACCATCCTCACTGTGTCTCCTATCCATTAATAGCTTGTAGCTTGTAGTTTATCAAATTGGTGCTCTTGACTTCAAGGATCAGAAATCCCTGACTTTGACTGGTTTAACAATCAGGAATTTCATTATTTCACATTATAGGATGTCTAGAGTTTGAGCAAGCTCTAGGCATAGAAGAACCATTTGGGCCAATGATGTCATCAGGGACCTAGGTTCTTTTCATCTTTACCCTCCCATCCTCTGTGGGCTTTGCCCCAGGCTGACTGCCATCATGGCTGTACTATGGTTGTAGCAGTTTTGAGTATCATGCACACCTGTGATCCTAGCTAAGGGGAAATGTGTGAGCATCGCTCTTTTAAACAGTTTTTTGAGCCATAATTCACACACCATACAATTTTCTCATTTAAAGTTCCTAATTCGGTGCTTTTAGTATATCCATGGAGTGGTGCAGCCATCGCCACAACCAATTTTACAACTTTCACCACTCCAAATGCCAACTACATTCCTTCATCTTCAAAGCCAGCAGATACCATCATTTTTCTTTCTCTGGTCTCCCCCTTCCTCTTTCCCTCCCCTTCCTCCACCTCTCTCTCTCTCCACCTCTCTCTCTCTCTCTCCACCTCTCTCTCTCTCTCTCTCTCTCTCTCTCTCTCTCTCTCTCTCTCTCTCTCTCTCTCATCTGTGGTCTCCTTCTCATAAGACTCCTGTGATTACATTGGGCCCACCTGGATAATCTACGATAAACTTCTCAAGATCCTAAGCTTAATCACACCTGTAAGGCATTCACAGGTTTCAGGGATTCAGACAGACATCTGTGTGTGGGTGTGTGTATGGGGGGAAGCGGGGGAGGTCATTCTGTGTAACATACAGTATTCAGTGTTCAGAATCAACACCTGTTCAAAAGGGCCAGTGGGAAGCAGGACTGGGCAGAGGGAGAAGCTGAGCTGTGATGCAGCCTGTAATTGGGGAAACCAGGTTGCAAGCCCCATAAGGCCAGGAACCTGAAGGGCTGTACTTGAGTGCATGCCAGGTGCCTTACCCGAACACACCTTAGCAAATGTTGAGTTGACAGAATGATGAACCGAAGGAGGAAGGAAAGAAGCCTGGACTGAATGGGTTGGTCTCCACACCACGTAGGGTTGGGGTTGGGGAGAGGAACTGAGAATTAGAACTACTGGTGTAGCTGTAGCTTTCTTGTTTTCTAGAATCATTCACTATATTGTGGCCAGGGAGACATGTAATGTAAATCAGATCACATTGTTCCTTGGTCTGAATCCTTTCAATGTCTCCCTATCCCATTTGGTATAATGTCCGAACCCCCTTATCACCTTGGCCTGTCTTGCCCATCTCTCCAGCTTTTTCTCTACCCTTTACCCCCAGTTCCCTAGGCTTCACCCACATTGACCCCTGACCTGCCAAACTGCCTCAGGCTTTAGTTTTGCTCTGGCTGTTCCCTCCCCTGGGCTCTCTGTTCCCCTGGATCTTTGTTTGACATGCTTCTTCTCACGTTTCAGGCCTCAGATTACCCATCACACAGAGAGGCCTAACTGCCTAATTTAAAATAGTTCACCCGCACCCCGCTCCCTTTATATCTCCTGGTTCCGTTTCTTTGTGGCCCTTAGCACTATCTAACATTGACCTGTTCATAGAGTTATTTCCTTCATGTCATGCGGGGTCCTAAAAGAATGTTGGCCTTGGAAGGCTTTCCATAAAATATCGTTGAGCGATGGCTGGATGGATGGCAGGCTGGATGGATGAATAAATAAGTGAATGAAAAATGAAGGAAGCCCCCAGGTGGTGGCCTTTGCACTCTGCACTCCTTGAGTGTCAGGAGGCCGGGGCGGAACCGGAGGGCGCCGGCAGTGGTTTCCCTCAAATGAGCGGAGGGATTTGGAGGGAGCACACAGGAAGGCAGGCGGGGAGCGGACCGGCGGTGGTGAGTACAGCGGCACCGGCGCGGAAAGAGCGCGGGCTCTGGGACTGGGCGTGAGCGGAGCCCGGGCGGCGGGTCGGAGTCGCGCTCGGCCTAGGGGACCCGGCTGCTGGGACGCGGGTGCGGCGGTGCCCGGAAGGCCCAGCGCCAGTGTCGAGGGGAGGGCTCCGCGCAGATGGCGGGGTCCCCGATGGTCACGGAGGGAGTCCGCCGGCCGGGATTCTGGTCCCAGGGCTGTTGCTAGCTAGGGTGACCCTTACTGTCTTCCTTTGGGCTTCAGCGTAATCGTTTGCAAAATAAGGTGAATAATTTCTGATCGATTGGTTGGTTCATTCATTCCAGGTGCGTTGCTAGGTTCTGTTCGCTAGAGGTGCATGGACCGAACCAGCCTGTGAGGGGTTCACGTAGTGAGAGAACCCCCGCCTTACAGCCTTACAGGTGAGGAGTTCGAGTACAGTTAGATTTTAGCAATTCTTTGGGGAGAAAAAGCCCAACTGTTTTTCAGGCAAGGGATGTTTATCAGAACATATAACATTTAGACTTTTACTGAGACTGGAGAAAAATTGTGTTGGGTACTTGGAAGGAGTGTACATTGCTAGCTAATATATTGCATATTGGGATGACAATATAAATGCTTACAGAAAAATATGCAGAGTGCATTCAGAGCCCCATCAGATGTGATCCTTACAGCCTAATTAGTTAATCAGAACAGGTGGTGTATCTTCATTTATTGATGAGGAAAGTACATTGGCAGCCTTATCAGATGCACTCCTTACAGCCTGATGATAAGCTCACTAGAACAGGTGGTATGTCCTCATTTTACTGATGAGGATGTAGGGGCAGAGGCTACCTGACCCACCCAGGCTCTCGCTGCCAGTAAGTGACAAAACCTGGACTTCAATCTAGGCCTGGGGGCCCTTGAACCAGTGTTCTTTACTATTCCCTGAGCAGCCTCTATGTTTCCACTCTTTTTATAATATATGAATTATTCATTGGGTTATAGATGACCTTTAAACAGACATAGGGACTCTTAGATGCTTCTCCCTAACCTCGGATGACTTTATCTGCACTCAAACTTGACCTCCTTCATAGCCAAGAGTCCCAAATTCCTACCTTCTACCCTGACAGTATCTCCTAGCTTGGAACTGCTAAGTCCAGACCTTCACTGATGTTTCTACTTGGATCCCCTACAGGCCTCTCAAACTTAGGATGTCCTAAAGTGCACATACTACCAAATGTAAGGATTGAAATCATTATTATCCAATTAGTCTCCCAGGTATGATCCTGGCTTGATTCCTCTTACCTCTTACAGTTAATTGATCAAGTGCTGCCAAATTCTATTTTATAAAGCTTTCCCAAATCCATCCTCTACCTCTGTTGCTCCTTCCTTCCTTTTGGGGACTGGAGATTATGGTAATAACTTCCTACTGGTTCTCTCTAGTTTAAGCTCATCTTTATTCAGTCTGATTTCCATTCTCCAAAATGATCTTTCTACAGTTCATATATAATCATATAACTTACTTGCTTAAGTCTCTTCAAGGTTTCATCATCTTCAACATAAAATCCAAAGTCTCTAGCATGGATTCAAGGCCCTTCCTGATCTTTTCTGAACCTCCTTTATCTCCCAACCAGTGTTTCTTCAAGTGCGGTGTGGTGCTGACTTCCATTAGAGACTCCTGTGTACTTGTTAAAAATGACAATGACAGCCCAAGGAGAACAAATCGGGATCTCGGGGGTAATGCTCAAGCATCTGCATTTTACAGAAGTGCTCAGCATTTTAGCAACTTTTACACTGGCATTAGAGAGTCTTTGTTCAAGATACTCTCCCATATTTACTCTCTTCTTTATCTATACTGACTACCTATTTGTATTTTCCAGAATACACTTTGGTATTTTTTGTATCTTTGTGTTCATTAGATTCTTTAACTTATTTTGTGGAAACTCCTCCTCATTCTTCGAGACTCAGTGTAATGACATGCCTTCTGGGAAGACTTCCCTACCAAACACCACTGTGTCACCTCCAGTCTATTATCAGATGTGCCTTTGGGTTCCATTATGAGCTAGCCTGGACTGTGTCCCTGATTCACAGGAAGCTGTGTTTTCTGGCCTAGTCTCATTATTGCTGGTGATAAGGATGTTTCCTGCCTTTGGAGGAATTTTAACCAGTGGTGGTATTAAAGAGAAAAATTATTTACTAACAGTTGTTAAAGAATGGTAAGGCAGACTTCACTCAAGGGGCAGTGGGAGAGGGGTCTCCATGGATGTAGAGAACACTGTAATGGGCATCTTGGCATAGGGGAGGGAGATCAGACTCAGCTCCTACCACCTAGGATGGGTGGGGGTTGGTAGCCAAGAACCAGGTGGAGGTCAGTGAGTGAAAAATTACTTAGAATATCAGAGATAAGGGATTCTTATTACAATGACTCAACAGAATTCTTGCCCGGGTGGTCAGATACCAATGGTTGGTTTTTTGGTGTGTTTGTGTGTGCGTGTGTGCTAAACTGACTTAACAAAATTCTTATTCAAACTGGATGCTATTAGGACAGAGGGAAGCCAAAGGCTGGGCCTCCTCCAGCAGAGAGCTCAGAGGAGCCTGATTAGAGTTAGACCAAGAAGAGAGTCTTTGTCTGTGGTTAAAGGGAGTAATAAGAGAACTAGAATTTTCAGTGAAAGCAGGTTTATTTTTCTTAGTTTATTTACCGCATGCACACACAGACATAAAATTTTTTCCGTTTAAATATTTATCTGTTTAGAAAATGATTTATGTTCATTTTAGAAAACTTAGAAAATACATTGCATTTTAATAAGTAAAATGAATGTTGCCCATTATTCCATAACCAAGAGCAAACTACTTCAATTTTTTTGTGTTTATTTCTATGGGTATTTTTTCCATTTATATTTGTGGTTGGACATAATTGGGATGATACCAATTATATATGGCTTTTTAGCCTGCTGATTTTACTTAACATTGTGTTTTGAATTTTTTCCACATCAGTAAAAATTCTTAGTGAAGAAAAATTTACTGTAGGGGAGGGAAAAGTTCTACTTGACCCTCATAGGATCCCAAGCTGGGTCTATAAATTAACCTGATAGACAGATTAACAGGAGAAAAGCATGCACATTTATTTAATGAGTTTTATGTGACACAGGAGCCTTCAAAAGAAATTGAAAACCCAAACAGACAGACCTGAGTATTTTGTGGTAGGTTTGAGGAAGAGAGGGGATATGAATGCATAAGGAGTCTGAGGTAACTGTCCTAAATCAGAAACTTAGCAGGGGCTGCTTGCCAGGATTCTTCTTGGCATCCCTTTGTCTTGGGAGAGAAGGATGCTCTTTTCCTCTAGGTAAAGAGAGGGCACCTCTCACAGGTTTTTTGACTGTTTCAGGCTAGTTGGTGAAGTAGGGAAGGAGGTCAGAATGACCTTTACACTTCTCAGACTCCTTCAGACTCCTGCGGGACCAGGCTGAAACTAGCATTCTGACATCCCCTGAGGGGTTCTGGATTTCGTGAAGGCACAGGCAAGGCCAGGGGACCCCACTGGTGCACAAATTCGTGCACCAGGCCTCTAGTATACATATGATAGATTGACAAATACTATTAGAATGACTGTAAGAAGAAAGGAAAAACAGGAAGCCCAGAATTCCCTTCTTCTTTTTCTGCCCCTACTGCCTCCTGAGGTAAAAGTGACCAGAGCAGAAAACAGTGTAGTTTTAGGTGAGAAGAAATGAAGAAATTTTAAAAGGTAGGTGGGTAGGTGAGGACATGAAGACTGTGAGACTAGATGGGAAGAGGCCCGAGAGGATGAACAAATGGAAGACTGATTCGTAGGGACTGTGCTTGCTGACCTTAGATAATTAAGTGTTTATTTTTTCTTTTTCTGCCTCCATAACCTAGCAAATCTCTAGAAGATGACTATGTTCTTTACAAAACTTCGAAACCATTGGAAGAAAACTACAGTTGGAATCGGCCTGCTGTCGTGGGGAGGCCATTGGCTGTATGAAAAACACTGGTAAATATCTGAGAGCCCCCCTCCCACCCCACCTTCACCTCCCACAGCAAAACTGTCCAAAGGGCCGAAGGTTAAAATCTCATTCAGCTGGGCTTGTTTCTGTAAAACGTTGTGGTATAGAAAGAAAAACAGGCACTGAAACCACAAAGACAAAGGCTTCTTGTAACCAGTTCTATAAAATGGAACTATGTAGAGATACTAGCACTGATGCTGCAGCGGATATAGATTACAGTTGTGAGATGGGAAGAAGAAAAACTTAAGGCCCAGCCTAGAGAGAGAAAGGTCTCCTGCCAGGTCAATAGCAGGACTGGGACTCGGGCTCCTATCGGTTTTACTCCTTCAGTTTCTTCTGGGTCTCATCACTCTGGTTGCTGGACAATTATTGAATCTGCTCCCTCCAACCCCTGGGGCTTTCCTCATCTGTCCCTTTAGCCTGGGTTAATTTGAATGAGACAAAAACTTTCAAATCTTTTGTTTAAATAAGGAATTCTGCAGAGTCCCGGTTTTATTAGCCTTCAGGACTGGAGGGAGGAGAAAGTGCCTGGGCTCCTCTTGTGATTTAATATGGTAATAAGATTTAAATAAACAGAGTTTTTGCATAAAATTATGGAGGTTATTAAAAGAACCAGTCAATTTACAGGCTTTGGGGGGATTAAGGGCTACATCTTAAGTATATAGCAAGTCTCTCTGATCCAGGTGTGTTCAGTGACTGCTGATCAAACAGAAGACAGCGCAGCGAGGCTTTGTGACGGTCTCCACGTTAGAAAGGAGATCCGCCCTGATGCTTCTGTGAACGTTCTCCGTCCTCACAGCAGGGATAATTTTATGATGCAGCATACTGTCTCGTACTTTGCAGTTCCCCCCTTTCTTTCTAAGTATCCTCGATGCTAAGCACTTGAATTCCATTAGCTAGTGTACAAAGAACAGGCCCAAGGAGCTTAAAGTTGGTAATAGATAAAAAGGAAAAGGGTGGAAGAGAGCTTTAACAAACGGAATATGAAGCATATGGTGTTTGCCTTTTCCTTCCTTTTCTAACTACGCTTGAGTCCTCAAGGAAAGGCTCTGTTAAAAAACAAAATTCAACTGAATAAATTTGAAGATCTAATGAATTCAGAGGTTCTGAGTCAGGCAGCAAGCACCCCATCTAGCAGCTAGAAGGCGGCTCTGAAGGGATGTATAAAGTGGAAGGTTTTGATAGGAAGAAGAGGGGGGCTGGGGAGCTATTAACAAAGGATTCATTTTGCTCCAGGATGTTTTTTGGGGAGGGGTAGTGGTGGAAGAGAATGAGAAGGGTTCAATCATGCCTCCTCTTGTATGGGCAATGGAGAAGGCCATGTGACAGTTAACTGGTTCTTGACCAGAAAATTCCTGAGTGATTAAGATTATGTTTCTGGGCAAAGTTGAAACTGCAGTTGGAGCAGGTCTTAAATCTGGATTTGGTATCATGAGCATGAGTGACACCATTTGGGGCCTGGGGTTTTCTCCTTATCAGCTCCTTGTACCTTCTGCCACAGTAGGAATTAGGGTTTCCTTTGCGAGAGTACCCAGTGTAGACCTTGACAAGCTCCCATCAGGGAGAACCTCCCCCACTGAGGATTACTGCTGTTCCTTTAACTAGGTGAATGAAGATTTGAGGAAATAACCATGTCCTCTGTTCAGGATGTCTTTTAGAGGTGCCACAGTAATTTCTTGTCAGTGTAGTCCCATTAAGTCTCCAGCACATTGGAGGCCTCATTCTTTTTTTTTTTTTTTTAAGTACACAGTTCGGTGCTATTAAGTACATTCACAGTGTTATGCAGTAAATCTCCAGAATTTGTTCATCTTGCAAAACTGAAGCTCTCTATCCACTGAACAAAACTCCCCGTGTCCTCCTTTCTCTGCCCTGGCAACCACCCTTCTACTTTCTGTGTCTGTTAGTTTAACTACTTTATATTCCTCGTATAAATGGGATCACATGATATTTGTCTTTTGTGACTTGCTTATTTTTTTAGTGTAATTTCCTTAATTATCATCCATGTGGCATATGGCAGACTTTTTCTCTTTTTTCAAAACTTAATAATATTTGGTATATGTATATACTACGTTTTCTTTATCCATTCATCTGTTGATGGATATTTGGGTTGTTTTAACCTCTTGGCTAGTGTGACTAATGCTAATACAGTAACTAGGGTATGCAGCTGTGGTTTTTGGGGTTTTTTTTGCAGCTGTGTTTTTGAGATCTTGTTTTCATTTCTTTTAGGCATCTATCCTATCTAATCTTATCTAATAAGAGTAATATGCAAATTGATCATCACTCCAACACATAATATGGCTGCCACCAGATGGCCAGCAGGGGAAGGCATTTGGGAGGGACCAGGTCAGCAAGGGAGGGAGGGCAGTTGGGGGCAATCAGGCCTGCAGGGGAGGGCAGTTGGGAGGGACCAGGCCTGCAGGGGAGGGCAGTTGGGGGAGATTCAGGCCTGCAGGGGAGGACAATTGGGGAGGAGACCAGGCCTGTAGGGGAGGGCAGTTAGGGGCGACCAGGCTGGCAGGGGAGGGCAATTAGAGGCGAGTAGGCCAGTAGGGGAGGGCAGTTGTGGGCAACCAGGGTGGCAGGGGTGCAGTTAGGCGTTGATCAGGCTTGCAGGGTAGTGGTTAGGGGGTGGTCAGGCTGGTAGGCAGAAGCGCTAGGGACAATCGGGCAGGCAGGCAGGCGAGCAGTTGGGAGCCAGCAGTCCTGGATTGTGAGAGGGCAGTTGGATATCCCTCAAGGGGTCTCAGATTGGAGAGAGTGCAGGCTGCGCTGAGGGACACCCACCCACCCCCTTGTGCACGAATTTTGTGCACTGTGCTTCTAGTCTATATATATAAAAGGCTAATATGCTAAGTGTTCGACCATCTGACCGGTTGCTATGATCCGCACTGGGCACCGTGGACCTGGCGTGGACAGGCAACACTCAGTTTCCCCAAAGTGGGACACAGGCCCCACCACCACCCCAGAATGACAGTCCACCAAATTGCAGACAACGTTGCGGAGACCCCATGGTGCAAAATGTGGCCCACAGCCTAGCCTGGAAATGGTCACTGTGGGCCCCAGGTAATGGCCTCACGTAGCAATGCCCAGCTTCCTCTCCCTAGTGATGACTAGCCTCCTTGCAGTTTCTTCAGCTCAGGAACACAACTTGCTTTATAGCCAGGTGCAAACATTTCTCATTTTAACCAAATGTCTGTGCAGTGTTTTCCCATGCCTCATCTCTTTGATCCTCACAGCAGTCCTGGAGTAGGTAGATGGGAGATTCAGTGGAATCCTATTTTCTTTTCATTAGCCAGAAAATGGAGATTGAGAAAGTTTAGAAACTTGACCCAACTGAAAAGAGGTAAGAAATGGTGGGCCTTGAAAATGACTTCAGGTTTTCTCACATTGCTGGCAAAATACAGTCACACTGCTGCAGTTAAATATTTTACCTTTGTTCTTCCTGCTCTATCTACAATAATAATCTGCTTTGTGTTGACATTTTTGCTGTGTTGCTGACAATTACCTGAAAGAAAAGTTGGGGTGCTTCAAACTGGGCTGGAAAAAGTTTAGCTACATCAGAAAGCAAGTTTATTCTATACCTATAAAAAGTTAAGTTTACTCGCGCATGCACGATCCATATAAAGCTCTCATTGGCGCCAGTTACATGTGTGTTTCAATCTGTCATTGCTGATCATGAATTTGGTTGACACTTCTATAGAGAAAGGGTGAATAGTGATATTAAAATATTCTAATTAATTTCCTTTCATTGTGCACAAATCTGTGCACTGGGCCACTAGAATACTCAGAAGTGGGATTGCTGGATAATATGTTAATTGTATTTTTAATGTTTTTGAGGAACCTTGATACTATTTTCCATATCAGTTATACCATTTTACATTCCCACCAACTGCCCAAGGGCTCCAATTACTCCACATCCTCACCAACACTAATTCTTTTCTTTTTTTTTTTTTTAAATAGGGGCCATCCTAATGGGTGAGATATGACATCTCATGTTTTTGGTTTTTTTTTTAATATTTATTGTTCAGTTTATTAATTACATTGTTTCCCCTTTTTTCCCCTTATAGCTCCCCTCCACCTGGTACCCATCCCACCCTCCACCCTCATCTCCCCCACACTATCCTCTCCCATAGGTGCATGATTTTTGTCCAGCCTCTTGCTGCACCTCCCAACCCCTTTTCTCCCCAAGAATTGTCAGTCCATTCCCTCTCTATGTCCATGATTCTGTTATATTCACCAGTTTATCCTGTTCATCAGATTATTAATTCACTTGATTTTTAGATTCATTTGTTGATAGATGTGTATTTGTTCTTCATAATTTATATTTTTACCTTTTTCTTCTTCCTCTTCTTATAGAATATCTTTCAGCATTTCATATAATATTGGTTTGGCGGTGATGAACTCCTTTAACTTTTTCTTATCTGCGAAGCACTTTATCTGACCTTCAATTCTGAATGATAGCTTTGCTGGATAGAGTAATCTTGGTTGTAGATTCTTGCTATTCATTATTTTGAATATTTCTTGCCACTCCCGTCTGGCCTGCATCGTTTCTGTTGAGAAATCTGCTGACAATCATATGGGTGCTCCCTTATAGGTAACTAACTGTTTTTCTCTTGCTGCTTTTAATATTCTCTCTTTATCTTTTGCCCTTGGCATTTTAATTATGATATGTCTTGGTGTGGTCCTCTTTAGATTCCTATATTTTGGGGTTCTGTGCACTTCCTGGGCTTTTAAGACAATTTCTTTCACCAGGTGGTTGAAGTTTTCTACTATTCAAGTAGGTTTTCATTATCTTGATCTCTCTCTTTTTCTGGAACCCCTGTAATTTGGATGTTGGTATGGTTGAGGTTATCCCAGAGGCCCCTTACACTGTCTTCAATTTTTTGGATTCTTTTTGCATCTTACTTTCTGGCTGTGTGGATTTTGCTTTTTTGTATTTCAAATCTTTGACTTGGTTCTTGTGGTCGCCTGGACTGCTTTTAGGTCTTTGTATCGTATTTTTTATTTGTCAGTGTATGCTTAATTTCTAGTTGTTCCTTTTTCATATCCTTGTAGGTCTTGTTCATTTCCTCGTAGGTCTTGTTCATTTCCTTGTAGGTCTCGGCCTTTTCTAGGAGCCTCTTGAAAAGCCTTATAACCGTGCTTTTGAATTCTATGTCCAGTCATTTTTTTCCCTCCATTTCTTTCACACCTGATTTCTTTCCATTTCTCTGCATTGTGGTTGCTTTCCTGAGTTGGTCGATTAGCTTTGTGTGGTAGATGTCCTCTAAGGGACAGTGGCTCAGCCTCCCCAGTTACCTGAGGTGGATACTCTTGCTGCAGCCCTTTATGGGTTGTACAGTATTGTTGAAGTTAAGCCCAGCTTATTATTGTTAACACTAGGAGGTTTTGACCTCCAGGCCAATTGGCTGTGAGGGTAAGCTGTGTTTAGTTTGGATGGGCAAAGTCTCTGGGCTTAACAGGCAGTATCAACTCCGCCCTATGCGGCACCAGGGTCTCTGTACCGGGTGGTAATGGCTGCAAGCACCTCCAAGAGAAAGCCGCTGCCAATCTCCACCGCTGCCAGACAACTCAGCCTCTCCCCAAATGAGTCCACACCCCCAAAGTCTCGCCCAGGTTGCAACACAATGCAGTCCAGTGGTCTCCCAAAAGAGGGAGCAAGTCACGAGTCCTCTCCACGCGGTCGCGCACTTCTGTTCCCAAGTTTACATGCAAACTGCTGTTCCAGCTTTACACGCACTCTGCACAAGCTCGTCCTCTCCACAAGCTCGCAGACCTCTTCCGCGCTGGGCCTCAGCGTGCTTTCCCACTGCCCAGTTCTAGCCCATATGAGTGTGGGCTCCCTGGACCTTGCCTGGAACTGGAGAATCAGTGCAGTGGGACGCCTCTGCCCTCCCCGTTGGCAAAAAACAGCTGGGTTTGCTGCTGCCCGCCCTCTCCGCTGGCGCGCACAGGACTCCAAACCTCTCTCCGCACGTATCTTCAATGCTGTGCTCCGCTGCTCCTCTGAGTCACAGTGTCCTATCTCTACTTTTATTTGTGGAATTTTCACTCAGCCAGCTTTCCAGTGATTCTGGATGATGTTTTTTCTGTCGTTACGTTGTAGTTTTGGAATTGTTGTGTGGGGCAGCAAGATAGGTGTTTACCTATGCCGCCATCTTGGTTCTTCCCACATCTCGTGGTTTTGATTTTTATTTCTCTAATGATTACTGATGTTAAACATCTTTTTATATGCTTCTTGGTCATTTATTTATATTCTCTGGAGAAATGTGTAAGTCATTGACCAAAAAAAAAAGGGCAGGTTATTTGGTTTTGTGTTGCTGAATTTAGGCATTGTTTAATCCCTTAGAAGATCTGACTTGCAGATTTTTTTCTCCCATTTCATAGATTGCCTTTTCACTCTGTTGATTGTATTATTTAATGCACAGAAGTTTTTAAGTTTGCTGTCTTTCCATTTATCTGTTTTTGCTTTTGTTGCCTCTACTTTCGGATCATATCCAAGAAATCATTATCAAATCTAGTGTCATGAAGCTTTCCCCATGTTTTCAGCTAGAAGTTTTACAGTTTTAGGTCTTACATTTAGCTCTTTAATTCATTTTGAGTCTTTCCCCCATTATGTTGTTTTAGCATCCTTATTGAAGATCATTTAAATATATATGCCTAGATTTATTTCTGGGCTCTCTATTCTGTTCCATTATTCTACATATGTTTTTATGCCAATATTATTAGAAAGTTATAGTAAAAAAAAAACTAATATGATTTAAAATCAGGAAGTGTAAGTCTTAAACTTTGTTATTTGGTGTCCCTTGAGATTTCATATAAATTTTACAAATTTTTTTCCTATTTCTGCCAAAATGCCACTAAGATTTAATAGGAATTGCATTTAATCTATAGATCACTTTGGGTAGTATGAATAGTAAGTTTTCCAATTTATGAACATAGGATATCTTTCCATTAATGTGTGCCATCTTTAATTTCTCTCAGCAATGTTTTGTAGTTTTTAGTGTACACGTTTTTTCCCTCCTTGGTTAAGTTATTCTTAAATATTTTATTCTTTTTAATGCTATCATAAATAGGATTATTTTTTTTCATTTATTTAAATGAAATGTATTTATTTGTTTTTATTCTCACCCAAGGTTATGTTTTTACTGATTTTAAACAGAGGAAGAGGGTGGGGGGGAGAGTGGGAATCAGCGATGTGAGAGAGAAATATTGATCAGTTGTCTCCCACCCATGCCCCAACAGGGACCAAAGATCAAACTGCCACCTAGGTATGTGCCTTGATCAATAATCAAACCCACAAACTTTTGGTGTTTGGGAGAATGCGCCAACCAACTGAACCACTCAGCCAGGGCTTATTTTCTTTTTCAGATTGTTCATTTTTAGTGTATAAACATGCAACTGATTTTGCATGTTGGTTTTATATCTGTCAACTTTGCTGAATTTATTTATTTTAACTTTTATTGTTGTTTCTGTTTTGCATGGGATCTTTAGGATTTTCTACATACAAGATAATATTGTTTGCAAACAGAGATAATTTCAGTTCTTGTTTTCCAATTCAGCTGCTTTTTATTTATTTTCCTTGCTAATTGCTGTGTAGGACTTCCAGTATTGTGTTGAATGGAAGTGATGCGAGTGGGCATCTTTGTCTTGTTCCTGATCTTAAAGGAGAACCTTTAAATATTTCACTGTTGAGTATGATGTAAGCTGTTGGCTTTGCACATATGGTCTTTATTATGTTGAGGTAATTTCCCTCTATTGCCTTTTTTTTTTTTTAATCTATATATCCCTAACTTTGTCATATAACAGTCCTCACATTCTTTCTTTATACTAATCTAGTTTCTTTTTCCCTGAGAAACTTTTAACCTACAGTTTTTTTTAGTAGAAGCTGCCTTGCCCCTTCAATGGGTTGGCATTCTCGTAGGTCCTCAGAACCTATTCCAAATCATTCTCTTTCATCTTATAAAAATCTCTTCTCCTTTGAGGCTATATCATAAAGCTGTAAACCTTCCAGCTTTACATGAGGCTTAGGTGCCTGGATTATCAATGTCCTTTCTAAGTGTTGTTAGCTTCCTGGATGCCTTGAGTGTTCCTGTGTGTGACCTATCTGACACTCTTAACTTCATCTATTCTTGGGGTTCTCACTATTACTCTCCCCTATTTCGACTATAAGGACTCTCATTGGTTGAACGCTAAACCTTACCATCACTTGCCCTTGTTTCACTTCTGAAATATGAAGCTTCAGTATCGTAGTTTCTCATATGACCTTCTGTAGCCTGCTACGTTGCTGAACTCATTTATTAAGTCTATTAGCTTTTTTATGGAGTCTTTCAGGTTTTTTATGTACAATATTATGTCATCTGCAAATAAGGATAGCTTTACTTCCTCTTTTCCAATTTGGATGCCTTTTATTTCTTCTTCTTGTCTAATTGCAATGGCTAATACTTCCAGTACTATGTTGAACAGGAGTGGTGAGAGGGGCAACCCTGTCTTGTTCCTGTTCTTAGGGGAAATGGTTGTAGTTTTTGCCCATTTCATATGACCTTCTGTTAGTCCAGTTTTCTTCCCTTCTACTTTTCAGTGTCATCAAGACCGCTTGTCCCTTGGATTCTCCATTTTTATCCAAATATATACCCTTTCTTTTCTCCTATCCTAGATTTCTTGATTCAACCAACACCTCACTCCCTAACTCCATTTTTCACATGTTCTCCCCGGGCTTTTTCAGTCTCTCATTTCCTCCTCTTTTTCAGTTAAAGTTTTTGAATAGGTTTTCTCTGCTTCCCTATGCTTCTCATCATCTTGATTAGAATTATTTTCACCAGTTTTGTTTTTCATTCTTTTTGATCACACAGCTGTGGACATAGTTGACTCTCCTTAAAACACCTTTTTCCTTGGCTCCTAACTCCCAGATTTCTGTTTTCCCTCCTATATGTTTGGCTGTTCTTTCTCATCTTTTACTCTTTCATTTAGCAAGTAGTAGGGAAGTGGTTATCTTGGACTCTGCCCTCAGCCCTCTTCTCCTTACATGGTCTCTTCCACTCACAATGGCTTCAGTTTGGCTGTATGTTGACAAACCCTTGGTTTATGTTTCCATAAAGTTACCTTTTGAGTCCATACCTTTGTATGTATTCAACTGCTTACCTTACCTGTCTACTTGGATGCTTCACAGGTGTCTCAACCTCAACAGACTAAGAAATATAATCAAAAGCTTTCCCATTCATCCTCTTCCTTCTCAATGATTAGTACTACTCACCACCAACTCATTTCCCAACCTAAAAATTTGAAGTTCATTTTCCATTTGTCCTTCATACTTATCTCCCATATTCAGGTTATACATTCTAATAAATTCTGCTTTGTTTACATATCTTCATTTGTTCGATTTCTTTTGTCCTCACTGTCACCACCTTTGTCCATATTTCTACCATCATCTCTGGCCTGGATTCTTATTAAATAGCTCCTAATTGTACTTGTATCTACTCTTGTCTGTTTCTAATCATTTCTGCAGACCATTGTTGGAACATACTTATCAAAAGTGCAGATTGCTGTTGCTTTTAGACTCAGCCTCACATGATTTGGCTCCATGTGTATACATTGCTAGCCTTTCCACACTCTACACTGTAGCATAGAGAACTTTCCAGTCTTGCAAAGTGACATGTTCTTTCTATTTCAGGGTTCCTTGAAGGGACTTTTCATATGCTGTTCTCGCATGGAATTCTTTCCCTTACTCTTCCCATTTCACATAACAACAGTCCTCTACCATTTCTCCAGGCCTCAAATATTTATTCCCTGTCAGTGAAGACAGTCTAGGTTAGTCAGTCTTCCTACATTTTCTTCATAGCACTATGAACATCTGTGTAATACTCATCACTATTGTAATTATTTTTCATTTGCTTCTTTTTTAATATCATAAGACTCTAAAGAGCAGAGGTCCAGTGTTGTTCCCAAGACCCAGCACAAAGAAGATACTTGTCATATATTTTATTTATGGAGGAAGGAACAAGTGTGAGAAAGTAGGTCTGAGTCAGAGGGCAAAATCCCTGGCCACTTCTGAATTCACAGCCCCAGGCTGTTGGATGTTCCTGTAGAGAACTATACACTAAATCCATAACCAGGTTACTTTTCCCTTTTCCACAAATTTATTTTTATGTATGCCCAGATGTCTTCAGTTTCCTGCTCTGCCTTTTCCATACTAATTCTTAGACAACATTAACTCCTATTTCAAGGTGAAAATAAAGAACCCTAGACAGTTGCCCATGTATACACATTTGTTCTTTGTCGAATTGGATGAGGTTGGTATCCTCCTGCCCAAGGCTAGCCCTGCCAGCCCTGATCTGCATCCCATTTTCCCCTCTTATGGTTATCCTTTTCCTCACTGTATCTTTAATCTCACCTTTCCTACTTATTCCCTCCCCCGTTTGTCAAACTTTATAGTTTAAGTCATTTCCCAACTGTGTATCCCCATTTATTTACTACCTCTCTTCTGTTTATTTTTGGAAGTGTACTTCACACTTGAGTCTCTGTCTCCACTTTAGAATAAGCTTAGTAAGTATAGATTGGTTTCTATGCCATCATTTGATTGAACCTGCTCTTGACAAGGTTAGTAATAGCTTCTGTTATTCAAGTCAATGGACACTTTAAAAAAAAAAAATTCTCACCCAAGCATATGTTTTTGTTGATTTTAAAGACGGGAAGGGAATGAGAGAGAGAGGGAGAGAAAGAGAGAGAGAGAGGTATGAGAGAGAAACATTGATCACTTGCCTCCTGTATACACCCCCACTGGCGATCAAACCCACAAATTAAGTATGTCCCCTGACCAGAAATCATGTCCTCAAACTTCTGGTGCATGAAATGACACCCAACCAGCTGAGCCACTTGGCTAGAGCTTAGTGGTTACTTTTCAATCCATATCTGCCACATATGATTCTCTTTGACCATATCCTCTTCAGTTCTCTTTGGGGTGTCTTTTTGCTCTGCTGGTTTTTTAAATAAAAGTTGGTGTCCCCCAGGTTCCATTCTCATTCTACTTACTTATTAGGTGATCATAGCCACACTAGTGTTTTCAGGTGTGATATTTACATTTTGGAGTCAGAATTTCTCTAGTCCATGGCTTATTTCTGGTGACATTCTATGTTTACAGTGTCCATGGTGTTGTACAGCCATCAGAATATTCTTTCTGAAAGAGATCTCTGACCCTATAACTCTTCCACTGATAACCCATAAATGGCTCTCTAATACCTAGAAGACAAAGACCCACTTCCTTAGCATGGTGTGAAAGGCCCTTCCTGATTCTGTCCTTGTCTGCCTCTCTGGTCTTTTCTGATCCCTTCTCATCCTCCCTCCATAACCTTAAACTTGACCTCTGTGCTCCAGCAGTCTTTAAAAGAAGGCCTTTTTGCTATTGTTCCCATCTGTGCCTTTGTGCATCTTCTTCCCTCCACCTGGAACACTTTGCCTCACCTGACCAATAACTCAGAAAATGTGTCACAAAACTATGTTAAGCAATGATGGCATTATTAGAATAGAAGGAAAGAAAAACAATATCTAATGAAGAATTACTTTGTATCTGGTGCTGGGCTAGTCATTTCCATGTATATGGTCTCATTTAATCCTCAAAATCACCCTGTGAGAGAGAGATTAATATTTCTATATCACAGATAAGGAAATATAGGCTCAGAGGGATTAGTAACTGTCTGAAGTCATATGGCTACTTATTCATGACATGGGAATTTGGACCCAGGTAAATCATGCTCCAAATCTCACAATTTCTTTGCTTGTGACAACTTTGGAGAGCAATGTTCACTTCATTGTATACATTGTGCTATTTATTGATAACATTACCTTTTAAGTGCCTTTCATATAAGTTTATCAGAGCTGTACTGTTGTTCTGTTATTTCCTGCTGCATTTTTGTTGTGGTTGTTCTTAATCCTCACGAGAGGATAATTTTTTATTCATTTCTAGAGGGAGGGGGGGAGGAAAGGAGGGAGAGAAAGAGACAGACATCAATTGGTTGCCTCCCTCATGTGTCCCAACCAGGCTGGGGATTGAACTTGCAACCCAGGTACATGTCCTTACCCCGAACTGAATCCAAGACTCTTCTGTGCACCGGCTGATGCTTTAACCACTTAGCACACTGGCCAGAGCCTGCTGCATTTTTAACTGCTCAGATGGATTGAAGCTCCTTTATAAAATAGAAGACATTTATTAGCATTTAATATAGATTATTGGTGGCACTAGACACATTGTCCAGAGGCCAAGATACTCATTGCAAAGTGTTTAGGTTCTTACTCCATGCCCTCAGCTTTCTATATATGTTTTAATTTATATTTTTGTCTGACTTTTTAATTTGTTCTCCTTTTTACTTACCTTTTACTTTTTTCTTTGTTTAGGTGCTTTCCCTGTTGTAATATATAGACAAGTATATTTTTCCTATATTCTAAGAAAATGTTCAAACATCAGCAAAGTTGGAAGAATTTTACAATAGCACTGACCTATCTACTACTTGTATTCCAGATTTTGCTCTCTTTGCTTTATCACATATCTACCCATCTCTGTATCTCTTTCTAAATCTTACTTTTTGATGCATTTCAAAGTAATTTGTAGACATCAGTGTATTTCCACCTAAATATTTGAATATGCCTATCAGTAATTAGAGTTCAATATTTGTTTATAGTTTGTTTCCTTATAACATTTATGATGAAATATACAAATCTTAAGTGTACATTTGCTGAGTTTTGTCAGATGCATACACTTGTGTCACAGATTCGCAGCAAGATGCAGAATGCCGCTGTCACTCCGTATGTCTTCTCTTCATGGCCTTGGCAAGGTTTCTCTCTCTCAGCAAAATGGCTTTAAGGTTCATCGTGTTGTTGTATTTATCTGTAGTTTATTAGTTTGCTCCTTTCTATTGCTGAGTAATATTCTAGAGGATAATCATAGAATAATTCTTATTTTATACATACAGAATTTTAAGTTCCTTGATTTCAAAGATGAGTGAACATAGTATTTTATATTTCTTGTTTTAAATTGCAAGAAAATTGTTTTATCAGACACACTTGATTTTTTTTGTACTTTAAAACAAAATCTCCTGACGGCAAGATATTTTTGAAGAAAAGAAACAGGGGAGAGTGATTGATATAGAGGCAGGGAGGCACTGAACAGGCTGTCAAGCTACAGGGGGAAAGCTGGGGTGAATGGGAGGCGGATGCTGGGGGAGATCAACCGGAGGACTTGTATGCATGCATATGAGCATAACCAGTGAATGAAAGACACTGGGGCGGGGAGGGGGGCAGGTGGGGACATGTGCTGGGGGGTAGGGGAGACTGGGGGAAGGATAATGGGGGGGACAAAAGGAAAACATATGTACTATTAAATATAAGTTATATTGCAAAAAAAAAAGATGACCACCAGGCACGAAAGGCAGCATGCTAATTTTAATTCATGTTGAGCAACAAAATCCCTCAAGATTGAGTAATTCGTATGGAATAATTTTTCCCATTCTTGATTGCCAACAAAGTTATTTTAAATATAAAAAAATTAAACATTAAAAAAAATCTCCTGACAAAGAAATCATATGACAGTAATAATTGCCTATATTTCAATGTTGATTTTAAGCCCATATAATAAAAGAAACATGCAACTATGCTACCAGCCAATCAGGAGAGGGGGGTGGGGCTGAGTGCAGCGCAAGAGAGGAGAGAGGCAAAGGGCTGGAGCTCAGTGTCTGCGCCTCACCCCCAGCCGGCCAAGCACAGCATCCGGGACAGCGGGCCCTGGGACAGCGGGCCCGGGATAGTGGGCCCCGCCGCACAGGCGAGGAGAGAGGCAAAGGGGCTGGTGGGGGTGGAAGGGGGGGTTTCCCTCGGGCACACTACAAGCGTGAAATCACTGCTGCCGAAGCTGCCCCCGCAACACACACTCGCAAGTAGTATGGTCCAAAGGGGCGACTCCTGAGGCGCTGCTCCCATGGCAGCAAATGGGAACCATGCCAGGTGGGGAAGCCAGACCTGAAAGCCCAAGCCCCCGAGTACCTGACAGGGCGTTGTGTGCCGGGCGCCCTGAGGAGGCCCCCGGACAAGCATCTCCCCAGAGGCTGTGTGGAAGGAGGAGAGGAACCTCTGGCTAGAGGCCAGGGCGAAGGATGCTGGTATCTTTGCAGGCTGGGCTGAGGGACACCACCCTCCCTCCGTACACCCTCTCCCCCCACCCCCCATGCACGAATTTTGTGCACTGGGCCACTAGTATTTTAATAATGAACATGGAGTAAACTTAGGTTTGCTTTTAAGGAAAAAAGTTTTTTTCAACAGATTTGGGAAAAGTGCATGTATTAATCTTTTTTTATGTGGCCCTTTTTTAGTTGCTGCTTTTAATTTGTCTTTAGGTACAGGTATTGTTTATTTGTAGGCAATAGTCCATAAATAGTTACTGTATTTGTAAGTTCTTTTCCTCCATTGGGGATCATGTCCCTTTTTTCTCCCTTCCTCTCAGGATCAAGAAAATAACCTGGGCTCTCTTTCTTTCTGCATTCCCCCACAGCAGCTTGCAGAGAATTTAGGGATTGCTCATTCCTCTTCAACTGCTCCTCCCCAGCTCTCTGGTTTCTCTGGGGAGATTGTGTTCCAGGTTGTTCAGTTCATCATGTCAGCAGTTACCTGCAGAAGTTTCTCACTCATTCTTAGCCCTTTAGTGGCAAAGGTCTGTTGATCAAAAACGGAGACAGTGTAGTGTAAAAGTTGTCTCTGAAGTGTGACCTTGGGCTTCTCAGCCAGGTTCATTCATGAAGTGGGGATAGTAACAGTGCCTCACTGGATCACTGAAGGACCAAGTGAGATGACCGTAAAGTTCTTAGTGTAGTGCCTGATAGATCCAAGAGTTCAATAAACGCTAATGATTCTGAGTAGACGTGATGTAATACACACTAAGTACTTTGGGAGTTAGACTGCATTAATGCTTGTTAACGGGGGGGGGGGGGGGGGGGGCGGAGGGTGGCAGTGAGGGATGGCAGAGACAGCCACTGGGGAAGAAAGGATCTGTCAGATGGGCTAATAAGATCTGAGCTTTGTATTTATTTCACCCTCTGCAGCAAGACAGTTTGAGAAAGAATAGTTTTAAAATGCAGAACATAGCCTCAAAGGAACAGGGCATAGCAGTTGAAACCAGCAAGTCCTGACCACTGTGCATCTGACTTGAGCTCTTTGTTCCTTTCATGGATGGAGATCTGTCCTTGCTATCCTTGCTCTGGTCTCTCTTCCATGATTTTGGCTGTTGAGCCTTGGTACACACAACTTCTCCACTAACCCTCTTGGCGCAGCAGCTAGCAGTCACTGTGCTCCTGCTTAATTCTGGCTCCTGGTTCTCAACTTACTCCTTCGTTTCTGTGCTGCTGGCACCAGTTAGGCCACTTACCTTGGCCTTGACCCAGGACTCCCTCCTGCTTTTTTCTGTGGAGCACCTAGCCTCTCAGTTTAGCAGGAACATGTGGTACCTTCTTAGAGATATTTAAATCCTAGCCACACTATAAATCCCTCGACATTACTATTAAATTTGCAAAGCAAATGTGATTCTGTAGTGATGGACCTGGGTTCCAGGTCTCTAGGTCTTTTCTAATATTGGAGGTTTTTCTATCTTCTGAACATAGGAACTTGAATCTAGATTACTATGCATTGGCTTTTATAAACTTTGGTGGGAGCTCACTTTTCAAATTCTTAGAAGACATACAAATAAATGGTTATGAATTTGCTGGAGGGTGAGTTCAGAGTCATTCAGTTTCATTGAGAACTTAGGAATAATGACAATAATAGCTAACAATCAGTGCTTGCCCTGTGTCACCCATGACTCTAAGTACTTTACATTATTAACTCATTTGATCTTCCTAACATCTTTATAAGATGATTGTGAATCTCCTAGTAGTTTGAGATTAATAGCCCTGTACAGATGAAGAAACCGAAGGACAGCAAGATTAAGTCATCTGCCCAAGGTCACCCAGCAAGTAAGTGTTAGAGCCATGATTCAAAACCAGGAAGTCCTCAGAATGGCTCCGATGGTACCAGGAGGTAATGTGAGAGAAAGGAAGAACTGAAGCTGAGATTGCTTATGCCGTAAGCCCCGTGTGGCATCAGATAGATGTTATAATGTCCTGCTTCAAACCTGGGCTTCCCAGTCCCACCTGGACTGCAGCCTTCTTTGTCACCTGCTGGATGTGTGCTTTGGGCAGGTTATCCCAGCTTGCTACACTTCACTTTTTTTCACACACAGCAACTCACTACATTATTGTGACACTTAAGTGAGATAATCACTGTTTGGGGCACATGTTGAAAAAAAAAAGCAGTTGCTTTTGTGATAGACCTAGAAGGCCCTGTATGCTGTGAGTTGTTCTGTCCGTGGGAGGGCTGCCTAGGGATAAAAGGATTAGTTACTTTTTTGTTATAAAAATTTTAAATACAAAAATTAGTATAGTATAATGAATCCACATATTCCTTCTTTAGCATATAGTAGCATTTTGCTAATCTTGATCTCACATCATTTTATCCATAAATACTCTAATACCTTATCTCTAATAAGTAAGGACTTAAAAAATTCACAATGCCATTTCCATGAACCTTACAGAATTAAAAATCTTTCATATCACCCATTAGTCAACCTGTTTATACTTCCCCTATTGTCATGCAGTTGTCTGTTTTACAGTTTGGTTCCCATCAATATCAAAACAAGTTTTATAGATTGCATTTGGTGTCTGTCTCATAAGCTATACCCCCCAGTCCTCCTTGTTATAGGACTACTTACTTTAGAAACCAGGCTGGTCTCCATTGCCCTGTAGAATTTGTCATACTCTGCATTTAGCAGCTAACACAGTGTTCAGTACTGCGAAACCATATTGGAGTTTGAGACAAAAAGAAAAATCAGTGATACTGATCGTCTTTATTTAAAACTGTGATATTGGATGCATCATAGGGCTTTTTGGCATTCATTTAAATTTCTGTGTTAAAGTATTTATCTCCATTACTGTGGGTTGTTGTGGTTTTTTTGGCACTTTTTTGAATTTTGCGCCTGAGGCAAGCGCCTCACTCCCCTCCTGCTAGTCCTGGCCATGAGTTAGTTGTTTATTTCTCTGTTTTGTAAGCTGGGGATTAAGGCCAGATTCTAGGCTTTGCTACTCCAAGCACGGGTGGTTGTCCAGCAGCATAGATTGTTCCTGCGGCTTCTTAGAAATACAGAATCTCAGGCCCCACCCAGACCTGCTGAGTCAGAATCTGCTTCAGCCGGAGCCTAAGGGATTTGAGCACACACTGCAATTTGAGGAGCGCTGTTCAGGAGGCATAATCAGATTCAGGTTTAATTGTTTGGCCAGAATGCTTCACAGCATGTGTGGATGTCTTGCTGTGTCATGTCAGGACGTACACGGATCTGCTTGTCCTGCTCTGGGCAATGTTGAGATTGGGCTGTGGATTCAGATGGGGTCAGCCTCATCCCCATACTAGAAAGTTAAGAGGGGGCTCCTGAGAGTTCACTAAAGTAACACAGGAAAGAGGAGTGTATGGATCTGAATGTGGACTTTACACTTAGCAGCTGAGCACCCTGTGGGTAAGTTCTCTGTCTGTAAACAGCAGTACCCACCTCACTGGGTGGCCATGCAGGTTTCCTCTTGGGCCTGGCACACAGAAAGTGCTCCATCAGAGGTAGCACTTCTTTTTCTCTTCTTTTGGCTTTTCCCTTCTTATCAGAGGAAGTGTCCTAACAAAGGTGTCATATGCATTGGGCCTTGAGGAGTGAATAGGATAGTGTTCTTGGTGATGTTAATGACCTGAATATAGGCAGGAAATGGAAATGCATAGTATATCTAGGAGACTGGCAAAGAATTTGATTTCACTATAGAGTTGCATTTACAAAAATGTTTTTATTGATTTGAGAAAGAGATACAGGAAAGACTGATGAAAGAAACATCGGTCAGCTGCCTACTGTAGGCCCCCTACTGGATATCAAACCCACAACCTGGGCATGTGTGTGCCCTGATTGTGAATGGAACCAATGACCTCCTCATTCATGGGACATCACTCAACCAACTGAGTCACTGGCCTGGCATAGAGTTGCATTTTTTTCTTCAATATAAAGTGTAGAGGTTGAGAGGGTATCTGTAGTTTACATATGAGGTAAGAAAGGCCAGAACCAGAGTGGTGGCATTAGAAGAAGGAAAACTAAAAGGGCAGGTGTGAGGTTGTTACGGTGTGAATGATACCTGAGCGAGGGGCACTATACAGAGGCAGATACACTTCTGTTGGGCTTGGGTTTTGCTACTTATTGACTATGTGACCTCAACAACTTATTTAACCTTGGTAGTGGGGATGACGGGATCTGTTTAGCAGGTTGGTTATAAAGATTGAGTGAGATGGTGCATGCTAGGTGCCTGATACTGGGCCTGGCTTTATAGCTACATCTCAGTAAATGCTACTGGATGTTTGGGTCAAGGAGAGGAAGGTAGGAAAATCATTTTTTGGCTTCAGGACTAACTAGGATAATTGGCTAACGAGGAAAATTGCCAGGAGAACTGGTTTAAGGAGATGGTAGTATATTCCCTTTCAGAAATGTTGTTTGAGATCCTGAGAGGATACCCAAGGGGAAATTATGCATGCACTTACAATAACCATTAAAGTGGGGTGTGGGGGGTGTGCAGAGAGATTGATTAGACGTGTTTTTTGTTTTGTTTGTTTTTGGTACAGATCATGATTTCAGTAATGTTTTGTGCTTCCTTTGTCTATCTCTGGGAATTTGGGCACAGCAGATGTTTTACTTGATGTCGGAGAAGCCCCTGGCTTGGCAGTCAGGGGTCCGGGCCTGGCTGGTTCAGCTGCAGCAGAGGGTAGCCAGAGTTTCTCTCCCCCTCATGGTGTCTCTTCATTTCAGATTTTAAGAAAACAGTTTGTTTTACTTTTTAGCTATTTCAAGGTTTGTTTGTGTGTGTGTGTGTGTGTGTGTGTGTGTGTGTGTGTGTCTTCCCTGTGCACAAGTAAGATGCTGAAATTTGGAGTATTAATAAGTGCTATTTAAAGAAGCTCATTTATGGGCAATTAAATAATATGCCTATCAACCCAGATTTGATTGGGAATCAGGGAACCTTTTTTTTTTTTTTTTAAGTACAATGTAATTTCATTATATTCCCTTTTCTTTCAGCTCTTTTGGCAGTTTATTTAGAAATAGATTTTTCTTTTAAAAAATCTATATTATTTATTTTGTTTCTTCCTCATGTTTATTGGTGTTTGAGGGTGGGGGACTGAGATGGAAGGATAGGAGATATATTTAAGCTATAGTTTGTTTGGTTGATGTTACAATTTTTAGTGATATTTAAATCAATGGTTTAGATGCTCCTAGCACTGCAGATAGAATAATCATAGTTGATGAAAAAACTGACCCTCTCCAGTAATAACTAACATCTCAAATATGTCATGCCGTGGAACAGCACAAATACTGACAATATAATTTGAGTTTATAGATCAGAAGTTGTCCACATCTACCCTGTATCCTGGAGCCCAAAGTAAATGCCACCTTATGCATGCCGTTTATACAGAATAAATTGTTGGGTGGGAGACAGCTTGTCTTCTTCAATAGCTGTCATAATCTCTATAGATTCGAGTACCTTGTGTATAATTGACACTCAATATGTATGTTTGTAGTTGTGTATGCAAATGTATAATGGTCAATAAAACAGAAAGAACTAGTGTTTTGATTGCCTAGTAAAGTTAATGTGATACCGCAAGTAGAAGAAAAGTATCTGGCATAGAACATTTAAATTGAGGTGTTAAGTGAGAATGAACAAATGGAGAGAAGATCAGGAAGTAGAAGAAGTAAATGAACCATAAAAGAATGTCACTAGAATTCTTAGCAGAATTATGTCTGGGTAGAAATCATTGGAAAAATGGCTGGTAGTAGCAGCTCAAAGAATGATGCCTTTTAGTGGCAGCAAAAGTCTTACCGAAGGAGTTGCAGACTGGACTCGAACATTAATGTAGCAGCCAGTTTGAGACAGTCCACAGAACTCTGCCAACTCACTTGGCTCCTGTGAATATTAGGATGTTGGAGTAGGATAGAAACATATGTTGTGATAAGCTGAGGCTAGAATAGGAGGGCAAAGATAGAATAATTCTATTTCTAAGAGGAGGAAAAGAGCGAGATGTGGCCCTGGCTATTGTGGCTCAGCTGTTTGGACACTGACCTGCGCACTGACAAGTTGCTGATTTGATTCCTGGTCAGGGCTCACGCCTGGGTTGTGGGCTGGATTCCCGGGGGGCCATGCAGAAGGCAACTGATTGATGTTTCAGTCTCACATTGATGCTTCTCTTTCTTTCCTTTCCTCTCTCTCTAAATATCAATAAAAAATATATATTTTAAAGAGTGAGATATGAAGATATAGGCCTTTCCACTTCCATTTTTCTCAGTAGAAAGGGGGGATAAGCTACAGAATTCATTTCCATCTTTTTGGTTGAGGAAAAGTTCTGTGGAATAGGCCAAAATGATTAGCTGAGTTATGTGAGAGAACCCCTCAGGGGATGCCATTTTTCATTAAGTAATTTCCTATCCTGAATTGTGGAGAAAGCCCAAGAAGGGAGGTATTTGAAATCATTACAAGCAGTGGCTTGTTACATTGAAGTGCATATAGGTATAGGGTGGGGCAAAAGTAAATTTACAATTCCTTCCTCTTTTCCTCCCTCTCTCCCTCTCTTTCTCCCTCCCTCCCTTCCTGCCTTTCTTCCTTTGTAACCCAGCAAATTCAGTCTTGGGAAAATGCTCTTGCTTGCTTTATATTATTATTGTTAAAAATACTGATTTTTGCGTTGCCAAATATACCACCAAACTAAAGAAATCCATTCAGAGGTACTATTTAACCTCAAAATTCCTGAACACAAGTGCAGTTACTTTTTACTCTTCCAGATGAAAGCAATGCCACACACTCATACTTTGCATTTGATGGTAGACATTATTAACTTTCTTTTTCTTTTGCTAAATTTTTGCCTTCAGCAACAGAGATGATGGAGTTTTAAGGCCAGTGATGGCCTGTGGGTTTCCTATGTTCTCCCTTCTTTTATGCACTCTAAAGGTATTGAAATGAAGACAGTCACCACTTATTGTATGGTAATCAATAGGATTTCTTCCTGAACCTTTATACTTTCATGACATTAGGCAAGTTCTTTATTTCATTGTGCTGAGGACAGATAAGATGTAAATTCTTTTTTTATTAATATTTTAATCTTTATTGTTCAGTTTATTAATTACATTATTCCCCTTTTTTCCCTTTATAGCTTTCCTCCACACAGTACCCATCCCACCCTCAGCCCTCACCTCCCCCACACTGTCCTCTCCCATAGGTGCATGATTTTTGTCCAGCCTCTTGCTGCACCTCACGCACCCCTTTTCTCCCCAAGAACTGTCAGTCCATTCCCTCTCTATGTCCATGATTCTGTTATATTCACCAGTTTATCCTGTTCATCAGATTTTTAATTCACTTGATTTTTAGATTCATTTGTTGATAGATGTGTATTTATTGTTCATAATTTTTATTTTTACCTTTTTCTTCTTCCTTTTCTTAAAGAATATCTTTCAGCATTTCATATACTATTGGTTTGTCGGTGATGAACTCCTTTAGCTTTTTCTTATCTGCGAAGCACTTTATCTGACCTTCAATTCTGAATGATAGCTTTGCTGGGTAGAGTAATCTTGGTTGTAGATTCTTGCTATTCATCACTTTGAATATTTCTTGCCACTCCCGTCTGGCCTGCATAGTTTCTGTTGAGAAATCTGCTGACAATCCTATGGGTGCTCCCTTATAGGTAATCATCTGTTTTTCTCTTGCTGCTTTTAATATTCTCTCTTTGGCTTTTGCTCTTGGCATTTTAATTATGTGTCTTGGTGTGGTCCTCTTTGAATTCCTATAGTTTGGGCTTCTGTGTGCTTCTTGGACTCCTAAGTCAATTTCTTTCACCAGGTGTGGGAAGTTTTCGGTCACTATTTCTTCAAATAGGTTTTCATTGTCTTGCTCTCTCTCCTTTTCTGGCACCCCTATAATTTGAATGTTGGTATGCTTGAGGTTGTCCCAGAGGCCCCTTATAGTATCTTCAATTTTTTGGATTCTCTTGGCTTCTTGCTTTTCTGGCTGAGTGGATTTTGCCTCTTTGTATTTCAAATCTTTGACTTGGTTCTTGCGGTCCTCTAGATTGCTTTTAGGTCTTTGTATAATATTTTTTATTTCAGTCAGTGTATGCTTAATTTCTAGCTGGTCCTTTTTCATATCCTTGAGGGTCTCATTCATATCTTTATAGGTCTTGTTCATTTCCTTTAGGTCTCAGTAAGTTTATCGGCCTTTTCTAGGAGCCTCTTGAGAAACCTTATAACCGTGGTTTTGAACTCTATATCCAGTTGTTGTTTTTTCTTCCATTTCTTTCATATCTGATTTCTTTCCATGTCTGTGCATGGTGGCTGTTTTCCTGAGTTGGTCGATAGCTTTATGTGGTAGATGTCCTCTAAGGGACAGTGGCTCAGCCTCCCCAGTTACCTGAGGATACTCTTGCTGCAGCCCTTTATGGGTTGCACAGTCTTGTTGAAGTTAAGCCTAGATTATTGTTGTTAGCACTAGGAGGATTTGACCTCCAGGCCAATTGGCTGTGAGGGTCAGCTGTGCTCAGGTTGGATGGGTGGAGTCTCCAGGCTGAGCAGGCAGCATCAGCTCCACCCTATGCAGCACCTGGGTCTCTGTGCAGGGTGGTAATGGCTGCAAGCACCCCTGAGAGAAAGCTGCTGCTGAGTTCTACCTCCTGCCAGACAATTCAGCCTCTCCCCAAATGAGTCTGCACACCCAAAGTCTCACCCAGGGTTGTAAAACAGTGCAGTCCAGTGGTTTCCCGAACGGGAGAGCAAGTCACAAGTCCTCTCTGTGCGCTTGCACACTTCTGTTCCCAAGTTTACGTGCCCTCTCCACAAGCTCGTCCTCTCCACAAGCTTGCAGACCTTTGTAGTGCCCTAGTTTCAGCATGCTTCCCTACTGTCCAGTTTCACCTCGTGAGTGTGGGTTCCCCGGACTTTGCCTGGAACTGGGGAATCAATGCAGTGGGACGCCTTGCCTCCCTCCCCGTTCGAGAAAGCCAGCCGGGTTTGCAGCCGCCCGCCCTTTCCACTAGCGCGTGCACGGCTCCAAACGTGACTCTGCGCGTATCTTCAACGCTGTCCTCCACCGCTCCTCTGAGTCACAGTGTCCTATCTTTCCTTCTATTTGTGGAATCTCCACTCAGTCAGCTTTCCGGTGATTCTGGATGATGTTTGTTCTGTCATTAAGCTGTAGTTTTGAAATTGCTATGTGGGGCAGCAAGATAAGTGTTTACCTATGCCACCATCTTGGTTCCTCCAAGATGTAAATTCTTAAGTAGCAGGTGACATGATGGGGAGTCCTGGAGAACAAGAGGAGACACTGTCATCCATTGGTTGGTGGAAAGATCAGACCGGAAGCCCTAAAATCCTTGTAAAAATCATTAACATTTTTACTGCTGTCTTAGAGTTTCTGACCTCTCACACTGTGCATTTTCTCCTATCCGAAGGAACAATCTTTAGGTCCAGAAGGTAAGGCATTCTTCCTTAGCATTGTCATTTCCCCTTTTGTACACATTTTCTCTTGGGCAGACGTGGTAAGCATTTTCCCCTGGATGCCGAGTCTCACTGCCAAATCATCATCTGTGTGGGTGGGGAGTGCATGTATGGGAAGTGGGGGGTGATGTGTAGTTTGAAAAAGCTCTCCCCCTTTGCACACAAGAGCATCCCTTCTCTGAGGTTCATTTTCATCCTTGCTTCCATTTCTATCCCATTCCCGCTGTTACATGGCAACCAGTGGGCATCGCCCCTGGCAATGTAATGATTAATTATCCTGGAAAGCTTGGATAAGTGGAAGTAGTTGCTATAAACATTGAAACTTGAAATGTGTTTTGTGTGAAGTAAAAACTATTTGCATACACCAAGGGAAAAGCGGGTGGTAGAAATTGTACGACTTGCCTCTGGACTGTAGCGGGAAATACTGGTTTTAGGGAAAGAGGATGGATCAATGTGATTTTTCTCTCTATGTAAAGTTGTTATTGAAATAACAACTTATCTTGCAGTCCTAAAGTTATAAATAAAACATTTATGGCTTAGAATAAATCGAGAGCATTTCATTTCCTGTGGAAGCAAGCATGGTCGTGTGCTTTAAAGCCTCAGGCTGAGTGACATCAGCATGCTTTTTAAATTTTATAATCCAGAAGCTTCTAATTCCTCAAAAAGCAAACCCGCATTTGAGGACTGAGCCTGGCTTTAGGGACCCTTTCTGATATAGCTACATCTTGTACCACCTTTTTAAATTGTGTTTAACTACAGTTCGCTCTGGAGACAGCATGATACAATGCAGAGAGGAAAGAACATGGGCTTGGAATTTATATACAATACTTTTTTTTTTTTTCATAACAGGGTCTTTAGCTCACATTCAGATTCTTTACCCATTAGCAATCTGGGATTTCTCTGATGACAGACTCAGCCATTGGAACATTTCTTGTGGTTCTTCTCTTAGCCTTTTTAGAAGAATCTAGTTCCATTACCCTCTCCCCAAATACACACTCACACAAACAGTCACACACACCCTTGGGTAACATTCTGGAGACTGTTGATTTTAATCTCCTGTGCTCAGCACAGTGATTCTTCCTCTTGCCTTTGGTGGTAATCACACTGGAGGACCATCCTAGTTGATTCCTTGGTTCAAGCTTGCCAAATACCAGTAGTCATACAAAGAATAACCTTCAGTTTTCCCCAAAGGACAAAGCCAGCCTTTCTGAGCACAGTGCGTCAGTCTCTCCTGTTCAGACATTTACGGGTATTTATTGAGTCCCTTCTATCTGTGAGTCTGTGCTATAGAAGAGAAAGGGGTGAATTAGGCAATCCACGACTTCAAGATACTTAACGGAAGAGAGCTAAGACAATCAGTTTTATGTGTGGTGAGGTAAGGGTGTGGGTGGTATGTGTTTGGCCTTCTATTTCTTAAAGATGGAGGAATAAAATGGTCAGTCCTTAGAGGAGAAAGTCATTGTGTCTTTTAGGAACAGCAAAACATGCAATTTGTCGAGAGTAGAGGCAGCATCAAAGGAAAGATGGGAGATTAGGAAAATGTCCTTAATCTTTTCCTCTGTTCTACCGAGTTTTTCCTTTGGCTTTCAGATGAGGTGCCATGTCAATCTACTTGGGCTTCAGGTGGTGTTTTCTGACAGCTGTCCCAATCTCTAGCGAATCTCTTTCTGTTGCTTCTACTGTTCACCCTACTGGTACAATCTTATTTATCCATTCTCATCTCTCTTATCATGTATATCTTTAGTCAAGATGGCAGACTGCACTTCCAGATGTATATTTCCAGCTGTCTCCTGGACACCTCCATCTGAAGTCTGCTCACCGTCTCAGGTCAACAGATCCAGAGCTAAACTCAGCTGCGTCCTCCTGGACCTATGCCTCCCTCCTTCTGCATTTCATCTCTGTGAAGAACTCCACCTTCGGTCTTGATTCCTTCCTTTCCTGTAATTTCCACAAGCCAGCCCTTATGTTTACCTCCTAAATATCTGCTGAATGTGTCCTCTTCACGCTGACCCTGCTGCCAGGCTTCAGGTTCCAGTCACCATCGCTGTTAACTACCGACCTGCCGTTTTGGAAGAGCCCTCTCTAGATAGCCTTCCTTTGACCAGCGTCATGCTCACACTGCAGTCAGAATGACCCCTCAGGAATGTAAAGCTAGTTACATCAGTTCTCTTAAAACCTTCCAAAGGCTTCTAATGGCCCTTAGGATAAAATCCAAATTTCTTAAGTAGCTTAAAAGGCCCCTCACTGCTCAAACCTCTTCTCTCACCACCCCTCCCAGGGCATGCTGCCTCCAGCTGCCCCACACTGCCTTCAGTGTCCCATACTAGTCCTGTTCTAGCACTTGTGGGCTTTCCACTTGCTGCTTCCTTTGCCCAGATTTAAATTCCTTGCCATTTTTGCCTGGTTACTTTTGATTTTTCCCCTGGATCTCAACTTCAGGGTCACTTCCTCAAGACTAGATTAGCTACCCTTTATAATGTGTTCCTTTTATGAAGCAGATAGAAGTCAGATTACATGATGATTGCCCATTGAGTTGTTCTTCTTCATTCTTAACAGTAAACTGTATGGAGATGGGGAATGTTGGGCTTATTTACCATTATATCCCAGACACCTAGTATAGTGTCTGGCCTATTATTTATCAAGAACATGCCTTTTCCTATACCACTGATTTTTACCAAAAGCTATTCTTTGTCACTTGGTCCAGAGTTTCTTCACGATAGGAACAAACCATGTTTATTGTACTGTACCTGGCACTTTGTGTTAAATGAGTTTGCTTCACCAATTATTTGGGGCAGATTTATGCACCAGAGCTTATACAAATATTAAATAATGTATATCTAAAAGTTAGATAAGATTAGAAGTAATGTGATTAAATTAGTAAGTGTCCTATAAAATATACATCCAAATGATCATTGCCCATCTAGTATTGTCTGACATTATGAACAAAATGCACTGAAGTATTTGTATCAGCATCAGGTTGGCATGGGCTTGGATTTCAGCTCTGCCACTTAGTAACACTGTGCTCTGGGGCAAGTCACTTTCCTTCTCTGGGTCTCAACTTCCTCATCTGAGAAAATGAGAATATGAAGCCTGCGGTGTGAGGTTGTTACGGAGATTCAAGGTTTATGAAACCGTCTGCTGTGGGACCCAGTACATGGTAGTTGCTCTGTGAATTTTACCTTATTTTTTCTTTTATTCCAACAATGCTGCTGTTATGGAAACAGTTTTGGAATTTCTTTTTTGAAATAGTTTTTAGAGTTTGCTATAGACCACCAGAATTATCTCAGTGGGAGAAATCTTGTTTTCTTTGAGACTATGTTTGATTTTTAGAAGTAGCTTGATTCACAGAGGAAGGTCAGGGTGGTTAACACTATTTTTTGATATTTAATAAAAGTATGATTTAATGAGGTTTTCTTCTGTAGTGTCTAAATTGATACATATTCTGGCTTTCTCACAGATAGGACTGAGCATACATTAAAATTCAGGAAATTAACTATCAAAAGTGTTTTGATTTTGATAGCACTCTGATAAAATAAGCAGTGTTGGTAAGCTCAAGAGAGATGTCGTTAGTAATATTCTTAATTACAAGTTAACCATCAAAATTTTACCTCTAGTGAGAAAGAATTGAGGAAAACATGATCCGAGTGCTAGCCCATGTTCTTGTCCATATTTGGGACTATTCTCCAGCCAACTAGCGCCACAGGAATCAGTGTGGCAGAAATACGGTGAGGAAGATTGTCTCTGCTGTGATCCAGTGGAGCTGGAACCTTCAGAGTCCTGCCCCTAGTTAAAAGGGGGAGCCAACTGGGGAAAGGACAGGGACATAGAGAGGCATTCTCTGCTTTTATGGAAGCAGAGAGGACTTGTACAGTGTAATCCTCAGGGTACGTTTGTAGGATCAGAGATTGGAGGCACAGGTTAATCCCTGTACTAGAAAAGGCATTAAAGCAGATGATAGGAGGAGCAGTTGGCTAGGTTGGAAGCGGTATCCTCAGGGTGGGGGGGAAACTGGATTGGGGATTCCAGTCCAGGAGGATCTGGTCACAATGCTCAGGTAAGCATACAGAACCTAGTTGTATTCTGTGATGCATGGTTGCTGAGGACTCAGTATTTTACCCTATCCTATTTAATAAAAGGGTAATATGCAAATTAACCGTCACAAAGATGGCTGTGCCCAGTTCTCTCAGCCCTGCCAGAGTCCCCCAGTCCTGGAGAGTGGGCAGTGTGAGCGACCTGGCAGAACGCTTGCTTCCTCAATGTGGCAACAAGGCAAGTGTTCCACTCCGGCCGCAGGTGGGCCTCTGGGCTGCGGAGAGCTTCTGGGCAGCGGGCGTGGAGTGGCCAGGCCCTGCAGAGAGTACTGGCACACTGATTCGTGCACAGGGCTACTAGTCATTGTATAGGAGATTATGAATATGAGGGAACAAGTTAACTATAAAGGGTTGTGGACATGTTAATTACTTTAAAATGTGTTACTAGTTTGTACCCTGAATTTTCCTCAGCGCTTGTGTGTACACACATGTATATATGTACCTGTATTTGTTGATGTTAGAATAATTCACTAAGGACTGTGATGTAGAGGGACAAGGGTGGGGAGAGGACTGCATGAATATCAGTGATCTTGGGTGAGGGCAGAGAGGAAGCTTGTACAGAACTCCCTTTGCCACCAGGTGGTCGTGGAGCAGTGTCACTCAGGCAAGTGGGGACTGAGCCAAGTAATAATGGTGCCTATTAGCGAGACTTCACGAGGGACTGGTGCCCATAGATCTTGGTTAGATAGTGTTTACTTTGAGGTGTTATTGCTGTTTTAAGGGCACACAGATCTGAAGTTAGATGGGCAGCACTGGGGCCTCCCCTTGGCTAGTGTTTCCTTTTTTTTTTTTTTTTTTTTTTTGCAGTATAACTTATATTTAATACATATGTTTTCCTTTACCCCCATTTTTCTCCCTCCAGCCTCCCTTACCCCCCAGCACATGTCCCCACCCACCCTCCCCGCCCCAGTGTCTTTCATTCATTGGTGATGCTCATATGCATGCATACAAGTCCTTCGGTTGATCTCCCCCAGCATCCACCTCCCATCCACCCCAGCCTTCCCCCTGTAGCTTGACAGCCTGTTCAAGGCCTCCCTGTCTCTATATCAATCACTCTCCCCTGTTTCTTTTCTTCAAAAATATCTTGCCTCTGCATACTAGAAATAAATGTATAAGAAGAAAAAAATGTTTGAGTCTCAGTTTTTGTTTTTTTTTTTAATTTATTGATTTTTTTCACAGAGAGGAAGAGAGAGGGATAGAAAGTCAGAAACATCTATGAGAGAGAAACATCGATCAGCTGCCTCTTGCACACCCCCTACTGGAGATGTGCCCGCAGCCAAGGTACATGCCCTTGACCGGAATCGAACGTGGGACCTTTCAGTCCAAAGGCCGACGCTCTATCCGCTGGAACAGACCTGTCAGTTCCTCACTGTCGCAGGAACCCACTTGGTCTTAGAGTTGTTCTCTGAAAAAACACAAACACATTCTCGTCCAAAAGTTAACAAAGGGATCCTCTCTGCAAAATAGACTTGGGATTCTTTTTATTTTGGCCTAAATGATTTTCCTTTGGCTTATTTTGACACCCTGATGTCAAAATTGGCTAGTGTTTCCTGATTGGAGCTGAATGCTCTCTGGAACCTGACACTGGCTCTGCAGCCGGGCTGTGGGAGAAATGTCATTAGCAGCCTTTGACTGAACCTACTGCAAAAAGCAAGTGGTGGTTTATTTAATTTATCTTAGTGTAAACTTAAATACCAAAATTAGATTTGAATTACTGAAAAATGCAAAATTTGAGAACTTTGATGTTATTCAAAAGGTCTAAAACGAGAATTTGAGTGAAATACCCATTTCTCTTAATTCTTTTCTATAAATTATTGGTCATTCTTTCTGGGTACTTGTTTTCTTAACTTCAGCCTAATTAAGAACAAATATCTTAGCAGGGCCAGCAGCATGTATTAGAGATGTCTCTTACAAGAAAGCTCTGGAGCCCTGTGGGCAAGCAGCCATTTAATTAATTAATTTACTTACTTTCTTATTTACTTACTTATTTAATACTCATCTGAGGATATATTTTATTTTTGTTTTTAAAATTAATTTTAGAGGGAGAAGAGGAAAGAAAGAGAGGGAAGAGAGAGAGGAAGAGAAAAAGAAGAGAGAGAAAGGAAGAGGAAGAGAAAGACTTATGTGAGAGAGAAACATTGATTGGTTGCCTCCTGTACCCGTCTTGACCAGAATAGAACCTCAACCTTTTTATTTTTTAATTTATCTTTATCATTGAAAGTATTACAGTCGTCCTCTTTTCTCCTCCATTGATCCCCTCCACTCCACTCTTACTCCCTCCCCACATTATAGTTTGTTCATGGACTATACATATATGTATATATGTTCTTTGCTTAATCTCTTCCTACCTCCCTCTCTGAAATACATCAGTCTTTTGCATGCTTCAGTGTCTATAAGTGAGATCATGTGATATCAATGTCTATAAGTGAGATCATGTGATATTTGTCTTTCTCTGAGAGTATTCTCCAGGTTCCTTCATATTGTCTTAAAGGGTGAGAGATCCTTCTTTCTTACTGCTGCACAGTATTCCATTGTAAATACGCCACAACTTTTTTCCACTCATCTACTGATGGGCTCTTGGGCTGGTTCCAGATCTTTTGCTGTTGTAAATTGCGATGCTGTGAACATATGTGCATATATTCTTTCTGTTTGTGTTTCTGGCTTCTTAGGATATATCCTTAGAAGTGGGATCACTGGGTCAAATAGCAGTTCCATTTTTAGTTTCTTGAGGAAATTCCACCTTGTTTTTCATAGTGATTGTACCAGTCTGCGTTCCCACCAGCAGTGTACTAGGCTTCTCTTTTCTCCACATCCTCACCAGCACTTATCGTTTGTTCTTTTATTGATGGTAGCTATTCCGACAAGTGTGAGGTAATACATCATTGTCATTTTAATTTTTATCTCTCTGATAATTAGTGACGTTGAGCCTTTTTTTTAATATGTCTCTTGGCCATCCGTAACCTTTTTAAAAAACTTATTTTTATTTCAGAGAGAGAGAGAGAGAGAGAGAGAGAGAGAGAGAGAGAGAGAAACATCAGTGATGAGAGACAATCATTGATTGGCTGCCTCCTGCAAGCGCCCCCCCGACTGGAAATCGAGCTCACAACCCAGTCATGTGCCCTTAACCGGTATCGAACCTGGAGCCTTTCACTCTATTCACTAAGCCAAACCGGCTAGGGCAGCGGTTGGCAAACTCGAGAGCCGCAGTTTGCCAACCCCTGAGCTAGGGCATCTGCAATCTTTTTGATGTACAGGCCAACACTCTCTCCACTAAACCAAACTGGTTAGGGCAGTGGTCGGCAAACTCAAGAGCCACAGTTTGCTGACCACTGGGCTAGGGCATCCGCAATCTTTTTGATGTAGGGATGATGCTCCAACAAACTGAGCCACCAATGCAGCAGTCAGCCATTTAAAGTGCTCTTATGATATAAATAATAAGCACATTTTAGAGACCTTGATGTTAAATAGATAAACATATTTTGATTAAAAATAATTTTATTTTTGCAAGCCAAAATTTTGCCTCATGCCACAATTTTCCATTTATGGTAAGTGAATGTTTGACAGTGTTATAAAGAAAAATAAGCAAGTTAGATAAAACAGTAGCAGAAGCAACTAAACATCAGATTTATTTCTGGTGAATAACGTAAGAATTTCCACTGGGTAAGAAAATGCAGGTTAGGGTCCCACCCCCGTCGCGTGTTTGTGGTGGGGCTGCGGAGCGGTGGATCCCGCCGGAAATGCTATTCCAAGTGGTGCTCATCGGGGACTCAGGTGTGGGGAAGAGCAACCTGCTGTCCCGCTTCACCCGCAACGAGTTCAACCTGAAGAGTAAGAGCACCATCGCAGCATCCAGGAGGACGGCAAGGCCATCAAGGCGCAGATCTGGGACACCGCTGGCCAGGAACGCTACCGTACCATCACCTCCGCGTACCACTGAGATGCAGTGGGTGCACTGCTGGTATATGACATCGCCAAGCACCTGACATACGAGAACGTGGAACGCTGGCTGAAGGAGCTGAGAGACCATGCTGACAGTAACATCGTCATCATGCTGGTGGGCAACAAGAGCGACCTGCGCCACCTGCGGGCTGTGCCCACTGATGAGGCCCGAGCCTTTGCAGAGAAGAACAACTTGTCCTTCATTGAGACCTCAGCCTTGGACTCCACCAACGTAGAGGAAGCTTTCAAGAACATTCTCACAGAGATCTACCACATCGTGTCACAGCAGCAAATTGCAGACCGTGCAGCCCATGACGAGTCCCCTGGTAACAACGTGGTGGACATCAGTGTGCCACCCACTACTGATGGACAGAAACCGAACAAGCTGTAGTGCTGCCAGAACCTGTGACTGCCCCATGCCTCGTCCAAGTATGCGTGCGTGCTCATCCTCATTCTTTGCTTGCCCCTCACTATGATGTCTTCTCTGACCTGACTCTGTCTCTCTGCGACTGGCTCCTACCCCTCCACTGAGCTCTGCACAGTCAGCTGGGACTGTGGAAGAACAGGAGTCCAACTGCACCATCTGTCCTCCTCCCCCACCCCAGGGAAGCTTGAAACCTGGCTGCTGCACCTATTCTTCTTAGGTTCCAATGGGCCTTTGGGTGGGATGTGGTGGGGAGGGTGGCAGATTGGATCCGGCCAGCCAGAGGCAAGAGGATGGGCACACCAAGCAGACTTCAATTTTCCATAGCAGACTCCAGGGATCAATTACCTCCCTTCTCTGGCCAGTTGTCCCAGCTGACCCTGGTCCCCACCCAGAACCCCCTTTTGGGCTGAAGCCTGAAGAACAAGTAACCAGGAGACTGGGTCAGGCGGACAGAGGCTCCTGGCACCTTACCACCCACATACAGCCAGCACTGCACACACCTTTGACCTCGGCCTCTCCTGTGCGTGCGTGAATCCAGCTCCTGCCTGTAGATATATGCTGGGAGAAGACCTCCCCGCCTTTGCAGTGTACTCCCCACCCCTCCTTGTGCCCTTCTCTCTGTCTTGTCTCCCTGTCTGGTCAGGAACTGTTTGCAAGTGAAGCAATATCTCAGTGTTTTGTATATACAAAAGAAAAAGAAAATGCAGGGTAGGTGCAATAGTTTTCTATGGCTGCCCTAACAAATTATCACAAAGTTAGTCATTTAACACAACACAATTTATTATCATAACAGTTCTGTGGATTAGAATCCAACACAGGTATCACTGGGCTCAAATCAAGGTGTCGGCAAGAGCTGCACTCTTGGAGGCTCTAGGGAGGAACCCATTTCCTTGCCCTTCCAGCTTCTAGGAGGTATCCACTTACCTGACTTTCACCTTCAAAACCAGCAAGTTTGCCTCTCTGAACATTGTTCCATAATTGGATTTGCTGCCCATCACAGCCAGCAGAGGTTCCCTGTGATTACCTGAGGCACATATTCACAATCCATAATAACCTGCCCAGCTCCACCCCTAAACTTAATCACGTCTGTAAGGTAACATACTCTCTGGTTCTGGGGATTACGATGGACGTTTTAGGGAGCATTAATCTGCCTGCCTTATACTGAAATATATAATTAACACAGGGTTTCATTCGGAGAAAGTATTTTTCAGACATGGTCAAAATTTGTTATAAGGTCTTTAAGAAACTTTCACTTGGGTATTTTGTAAGGAAGATTGTACATATTTTTAAAAAAGTTTTGTTTGGATTTTGACCTTAGTAAAGCTAACCTTCACTATCTTTTGTTTACTTTGATAGTGATGACCTGCTAAGGAGAGCAGCCTGTCAAGAAGCTCAGGTAATGCCATTTGCTGGGGAACATTTAGAACCGCCTTGTCTCCATTGTGCAGAAAATTCGTGCTATTCAGGGCACTTATGCAGTGCCTTGCATCTGGGAGGTCTGGCTGTTTTTTCCCACTGTCAGGGGATGAATCAGGCTAAGAGCCAGCTCTGAATGGAACCAGCGGAAATTGACCATCTGGTGAAGAGCAGTTCTAACGCCCACCTCTTTAAACTTGTTTACTTCTGGATTAGTCCTTAGAGCTCATGGGAATTAGTTCCCATCTGTAGTCCTTGAGGATGGGACATCCTGAATCATCCCTGATCCGAATAACCCCCAAAAGATATCAGTTCAGAACAGGTGTTACTTCAAGTCAAACTTCTTGCAACTGTGGGTTCATATTTTTAAAGCCTTTCTCTTTTAGCACAACTGATTCATACCATGTGCATTGTTATCCAGCCCATAGAAGGTGCACTTAAGTATTCATGCATCTCACTGTATTAGTTAGAGTTGACTTGTGAATCCTTTTAAGTTAAAGACCATATTTTTGGTCTTCCCTTTCCTCCAAATTTGTACATTCTACCTTGCAGGTGAATTTCCATGACTGAGTTGCCCTTTTGTTATATGTCATTAAGTTTATGATGTCAGAAATACCAAAAAAGAAACAGGAATTCAAAAAGGTATTATGCTTATAGTAGAAGACATGGTTGGTGAGCGTACTGGTTGTTCCTGAAATGTTTTCATGGATGACAGTGACAGTGACAATGACAATAGGTACTATTAGTAAACTCCTCTCTTGAGTGGTTATCTAATTGTTCTAAATCTGTATTTCCAGAATTTGATTACTTCTTTGCTTGTTTTATCTCATATGACTCCGGTTGTTCTGGAAATCAAACTTTATATTCAAGTTGAGGTGGTCCCCACCCCAAACTAATTTGCCATTAGTAACTGGAAAGTTCCTTGGTTGTGGAACCTTTTTTCCTCTCTAAGAAAATAGTGGTCCTAGGGTCCTGCCTTTCTTAAGGTAGATGCCTCCACCTCTGTTCTGAATTTTCATTTCCTCTTACTTTTTTCAGAGAATCTGTTCCTTGAGTTGTTTCCTCCCTTCATATATTTTACTTCTTCCCACTGTTCTAATTCTCCACTTCCCAGCACACATTTAGCTCCTCTCTCTGAAGTGAATTTATTCTTATAGCCTCCTGTAGTTACTTTTCCTGTTTATGTCCTTCCCTTCACAGTCTAAACTCTTGAAAAAATGATTCTTTTTTATCTCATGAAAACTTAGCTCACTGTAGTCTAATATAAACTCATTTACCAGCTGTAAACCTGAAATTTGAGTTGCAAGTGAGAATTATAGAGACTAGAAACCAGGACAAAGAGGAATAATTTAAAACTATAGATCTGGAATTGTGTTGGCATGGGAACCTGGTTCATTATATTCTTTCTGGCCACATTACAGAAATAATATGGATAGACTAAGAACAAATTATAATATCTGGAGATTTGGCAGCAAAATGTTAAGGTCTAATTCAGTAAGAGTGAAAACAGAGTAGAAATTATAATGTACCAGAATTTTTTTAAACAAAGAAACTATTTTCTGAAGTATTCAGAAAAGGTTTTTTCTAAAGTAGGAAATAGACAATGGTGAAAAGTTATCTCCAGTGGACTCTCAGGGTGGAGGTGGATTTAGAGACAGCTGTTTAATAAGAGTCTTATTAACTTTCATTTTTTCCTATATTTACTTTGTACTTCTATAGTTGAATTCTGCCTTCTTGGTCCAGATCTGCTCCCCACCATCTAAAACTTGGAATTTTGCCCTTTGTGGTGCTTTCTTCCCCCATTCTTTTTGTTGATCTTGTCTAATCCAGACAACATAGCAGTAGCTCCCTCTAGTCCCCAGGCCTACATCTCTGCTTCTTCATTCTGCCTAGTCCTCGATCTGCTCTTTAGTGTTGATAAAGCAGGAAAAGTGTGGGTTTTAGAGTTAGATCGATGTAAATTCTAGGCTGCAATTTATTAACAATGTGACTTTGAGTTAATCTTTCTGAATCTTGTTTTTCTAATCTATAAAAATGAGAATATTTAAGACCTCTGAGGTTTTTGAGAACTAAGAATGTGTGAAAGTGGCAAATACGAGGTGCTTAGTAAACATAAATTACATTTCTTTCCCTGTGACAGATGATGCTATTTAGTTATTATACAAATTAGCAAAGAAGAGGATGCAGATAGCATATTAGGGTTATTTGATATATATATATAAAGATATGAAGATTAGTTAATTAACACAAAGATTCTTCATGAATAAGCTTTAGTAATAAGTTGAAATAGGAAAAGATCATACTGAAATCTAAAGACAAGTGGATGAAAATTCTCTTCTGACAGACTAATATGTTACTCATCTTGGGTTTATAATAAATCTAGCCATATCATATGGAGAGAAGAAAAGTTACTTCTAGTAGATAAAGTAGAGTTTGTTTACTACAATATAAAAGTCAGCTTATTAAATAATGGCACACTTGTGCTGTTGTTTATGGTGTTTTTATGAATATGAAATCCTGAGAACATTTTTTTCTGCTGGAGGAGATATTACATCTCCTGGGAGTAAATTCTTTTACAGTGAAAGAATATATGTGAATAAAAGGACATTGACTTACAACTTGTCTTTTTTCCTTTTTAGGTGTTTGGCAATCAGCTAATTCCTCCCAATGCACAAGTGAAGAAGGCAACTGTCTTCCTCAACCCTGCAGCCTGCAAAGGGTGGGTGGCTTGTTACATATTCAGGCTTCATAAAGTTAAAAAATCACAGACTATCAGGCAGCTAGTTGGATTATTTGAGATTGAAAGGACTAGGTTCAACACTCTTCTAGCAATAAGAGATTTATTTGTAATGGAGAAATAATGGTTAATGGGATACAACTGTAAAACAAACTGATGTTTAGCAAACTTGTATAATCAAAGTTCACTAATCATTCCAGAATTAACACTTGCAAATAAGTCTTCTTGATTTGACAGTAGCCCCTTGTGAAAACTCCTGCTGCTGTAATGTAAATTATTAGACCTTCTCTGTTACAAGGTGTTCAGAGATGGCCCAAGGCTCTGTGGGCTTGCAAGGTCAAAAATACTCTTTCCTAAAGGAGTGGTCCCTCAGCTAGGTCTTGGAGGTCAGTAGAGGGAGAACACTCAGTCTTCTTGACTGAGGACATCTCCATGAGACGGGGGCCTGGAAACAGGAATAACTAATTATGTCTCTTACTATGTCACAGCATAGTCAGTGAACTGGTCTGGCTGGCCTGGAAGGGTCATGCGAGGGAATTGTGGCAATTAAGATGTAAAGAATATTTAGATAATATTTGGATAATAATTGTGTCCATGATCATTTAGTCTAACAAATGTCCCACACTGGTGTGGGTCGTTGAAAGTGGGGTAGGCTGTGTGTGTACAGGGCGAGGGTTTGAGGGAACTCTTTATACTTAAAAAAAAAATTTGGGTAACATTGGCTAATAACATGTTTTAGGCATATAGTTCTATAATATATCATCTATATATTGCATTATATGCTCACCACCCAAAGTCTAATCTCCTCCTATCACCAGGTATTTGACCTCCTTTTCCCTTTTCATCCTTCCCCCTCCTTTCTGTTGTCTGTTAATGAGTTTATTTTTGTTTGTTTGCTGCTTTCTGTTTTATATCCCACACTAGAGGCCCAGTGCATGAATTCGTGCACCAGTGAGGTCCCTCAGCCTGGCCTGCAGGATTGGGCCAAAACCAGCTCTCCGACATCCCCTGAGGGATCCCAGACAGCAAGAGGGCGCAGGCCAGGCCGAGGGACCCCACTGGTGCATGATTGGGGTGGGGAGGAATGTGGGAAGTTGGCCAGCCCTAGAGGGACTGCAGGAGGGCTCCAGGATGTGTCCGGCCTGTCTTGCTCAGTCCCAGCTGGACCCTAGCAACAAGCTAACTTACTGGTTGGAGCATCTGCCCCCTGGTGGTCAGTGCAGTCATAACGACTGGTTGACCAGTTGGCTATCTGCCTCCTGGTGTTCAGTGCATGTAGCGGTTGAGTGGCCTTAGCATGTCATTAGCATATTACACTTTGGTTGAATGGCTAACTGGTCAACCTGACACTTGGCATATTAGGCTTTTATTATATAGGATATGAGTGAACTCATATGGTTCTTGTCCTTTAGCATCTGACTTATTTCACTTAGCATGATACTCTTAGGATCTATCTATGTTGTCAAAAATGGCAATATTTCATCTTTTTTTTATGTCTGAGTAGTATTCCATTGTGTTTATGTACCACATCTTCTTTATTCAGTCATCTGTCATGAGGTTGTTTTCCATGTTGTGCTATTAAGAATAATGCTGCAATGAATATATGGGCATATATATCTGTATTGAATAAATGTTTTCACATTTTTCAGGAAGGTACCCAAAGAGGGATTGCTGGGTCATATGGTAGCTCTGTTTTTAATTTGGAGGGACCTCTATACTATTTTCCATGGTGGCTGTATACATTTATATTCCCACCAGCAATGCCTAGGATTCTTTCTTGCCCACATCCTCTCCAACATTTATTTCTTTGTCTTATTGATGATAACCCTTCTAACAGGTGTGAACTGGTATCTCATTGTGTTTTGATTTACATTTCACTTATAGCTAATGAAGTTGAGCATTTTTTTATGTATCTGTTGGCCATCTATTCAGGTCCTCCGCCCTTTCTAAAATAGGATTTTTTTTTTGTTAAGTTATATGAGTTCTTTTTATATTTTGGATATTAATATTAGCCCCTTATCAAAGGTAACATTTGCAAATATCTTCTCCCTTTCAGTTGGTTGCCTTTTGTTTTGTCGATGGTTTCTTTTGCTGTGCAGAAGCTTTTAAGTTTGATGTAGTCCCATTCATTTATTTTAGCTTTTACTTCCATTGCCTTTGGGGTCAAATTCACAAAAACCCCATAAGTTTAGTTCTTATGCTTTCTTCTATATACTTTATTGTTTCAGGTGTTATGTTTAAGTCTTTAACCCATTTTGGGTTAATTTTTATGTATGGTCCCTGATAGCAGTGTCTGGTTTTATTGTTTTGCATGTGGCTTTCAAATTCTTCCAACACCATTTATTGAAGAGACTTTCCTTTCTCCATTGTATGTTTTTGGCTCCTTTGTTGAAAATTAATTGTTCATATAGGTGTGGGCTTGTTTCTGGGTTCTCAGTTTTGTTCCATTGGTCTGTATATCTATTTTTTTTAGTAACACCGTACTGTTTTGATTATTGTAGCTTTCTAGTATAGTTTTATATCAGGGAGCATGACACCTCCTATTTTGTTCTTTTTAAAGATTTCTTTGGCTATTTGGGGTCTTTTGTGGTTCCATATGAATTTTAGGATTAGTTGTTCTAATTCTGAGAAGAATGCATTGGTATTTTAATAGGGATTGAATTGAATCTGTATATAACTTTAGGTAGTAAGGATAGTTGAGCAATATTAATCCTTTTAATTTATGAACAAGGTATATCCTTCCATTTATTTGTATCATGTTTAATTTCTTTTTCCAATATCTTATACTTTTTGGTGTACTAGTCTTTCACCTATTTAGTTAAATTTAGTCCTAGGTATTTTATACTTTTTAGTGCAATTGTGAATGGGATTGTTTTCTTATTCATTATTGGTGTGCAAAAATGCAGAAGATTTCAATATATTGATTTTGTGTCCTACAACTTTACTAAAGCTACTTATTAGTTCTAACAGTTTTTGGGTGGAGTCTTTCGGCTTTTCTATAGTAGTATAATGTCATTTGCAAATGATGAGAGTTTTACTTCTTTCGCTTTTTAAAAAAATATATATATTTATTAATTTTTTACAGAGAGGAAGGGAGAGGGATAGAAAGTCAGAAACATCTATGAGAGAGAAACATTGATCAGCTGCCTCTTGCACACCCCCTACTGGGGATGTGTCCGTAACCAAGGTACATGCCCTTGACCAGAATCGAACCTGTGACCTTTCAGTCCACAGGCCCGATGCTCTATCCACTGAGCCAAACCGGTTTGGCCTTCTTTCCCTTTTGTATGCCTTTCATTTCTTTGTCTTGTCTGATTGCTGTGGCTTAATGCTATGCTGAATAGAAATGGTAGAAATGGTGAGAGTGGGCATCTTTGTCTTGTTCCTGATCTTAGAGGAAAGGCTTTCAGCTTCTGAATTAAGCTTCTCTAGTAATTTCTTGGGACAGAGTGCGGCTTCACAGGTATGAGGACAAGTCATGCCTTCTTTTAATTCAGCAGTTTAAGATATTTACCTACAGATTGTTTAAATTGGCTCCATTGCTCTGCCTAATTGAACCCTGTTTGCCTGGCATTGTTAAAGCCACTTCCTTCCCCCATAAACAAATCAGTCATAATGCCTATGATCATTCTTGTTTAACCACATTACTAAATAATACCAACAGCTGAACAGGTCCTAACAAAACACAACGATAACTAAGTGGTCGGTGGTGGTCTATGTCAGAATGCCACAGAACTCTGTGGGCTTCATAGTTGGAGGGTGAGATCTAGACTCTTCTGATGTGTGATATTATGGGAGCTACTTAATTTAAATGCTCAGTTTAGTCATTTGTAAAATGGGAGAATATCCCATCCCATATAAAATAATCATATATAGCCGAAACCGGTTTGGCTCAGTGGATAGAGCGTCGGGCTGCGGACTGAAGGGTCCCGGGTTCGATTCCGGTCAAGGGCATGTACCTTGGCTGCTGGCACATCCCCAGAAGGGGGTGTGCAAGAGGCAGCTGATCGATGTTTCTCTCTCATCGATGTTTCTGACTTTCTATCCCTCTCCCTTCTGCTCTGTAAAAAATCAATAAAATATATATTTTTTAAAAAATCATATATAATAGGTGCCTTTGGATTAAATGAGATGATCCCTTTGAAATATTTGACTTATTTCCATTTCATAGTAAGCATGGATAAAGGGAATATATAAGCTGCTGTTACTGTCATTATTTACCAGTAGGCTGGGTTCACAACATTCTCTGCTTTGCTCTCCCACCCTTCCTGAAAGTCCTTGCACCCTTCCTGCTGCTACTTGAACTACTCTAGGTCCTGTTCCTTTAGAAACCTAGTAAGTTAGCAACTTGCTAGTTCTGATGAAGGAAAATATATGGCAATGTCTATTTGAGCTATAATCAGTTATTTTGAGTTTTCTAAGATATATGTACATTTTTAAAAAATTAAAACTATTTTAGGTCCATTTACATTATAATATATAAATATATTTGCATTTTTAAAGGTAGATTATTATCTAAGGGTGAGGCTAAGGAAAGGCTTTCTCTCCTAAAGTCACTGTCCCTTTAGCAGGCGAATCCCTGCACATCCCTAGGAAGCAGCCACTCTGGAACTCTCCAGCATCCCTTTCAAGCTTTCACCAAAATTGCACTGTCATCTTGACTCTCCCCTGACACATAATTAATTATTTATTGTGTAACTATTTCATCATGTAGTACTAGTTGAAAAGTACATAAGAGCTTTAAGAAATGACTGTGTTTAGCATTAATAAATAATGCATTAAGGAGTAATTATTTTTTTGTGCATGTGTGAACTTGGAAATTGCTACAAGTATATGAAGTTTTTATTTCCAGTGCTATCGCACCCTTAATTATATAAGAAGTAATGTACTTCTTACTGGTAGCACCTGTTTTTCAACTTTTTATATGGAACATTAGAAGGAAAAAAAAGTCTTCACTTATATTTCAGAAATTTTCTGTATTGATAGTATCACATAAAAGTGTGAATAAAGACCAAATGTTCCAGTCTTACTCCATAAGCCAACATAAAGGAGTTTACAGATTTTTCTGTACATGATGAATATAGCAGATTGAGACTTCTCCAGAGTCTTACTTCTCAGAGGTAGATCCAACCCACTTCAAGCAGATCTTTTTTTTTTTTTTTAATATATTTTATTGATTTTTTACAGAGAGGAAGGGTGAGGGACAGAGAGTTAGAAACATCGATGATAGAGAAATATCAATCAGCTGCCTCCTGCATACTCCCCACTGGGAATGTGCCCGCAACCAAGGTACATGCCCTTGACCAGAATCGAACCTGGAACCCTTCAGTCCGCAGGCCGACGCTCTATCCACTGAGTTAAACTGGTCAGGGCCAGATCTTTTTTCATCAATATAGAAATAAAAGCATCCCAGGAAGGAGAAATATTTGCATTATCACTGCCTTAGCCCATTATTGTCGGGTTAAGGCCCAGAAATGGCGAGCTGAGAAGGAGAAACTTCCATTAGCTTGTCATGTTCATTCTATTAAGCATTCAGAGCAGCAGAAAAGATAGGGAACATTTGTTTAATTTGCTTATTACCTGCTCATTTAGGCCCTGGGTTTGAGATATTCTCTTGAATGATTCTTGTGAACATGTAGCCAAGCTTCTCAATTTCCATTTAATTCATAATAGGAAATGTTTTGTGTTCTATCTGCATTGGTGCTTATTCTCTTTAGTGTAGAAGATGTTGAGTTGGTCTACACATGTTCCTCACTGGCTGCCTCTGCATCACTTTCTAGTATAAAACGTTCTCAAGAAAGTCAAAGCATGCATCACTGGTTAAAAAAAAAAATTATTATTATTATTTATTTTTTTTGAAAGAGAGCTGAGTAAGGTGAATGTAAAAGTTAGATGTTTGGCTGGTTGACTGTTCTGAAAGTACTAATCAGTTGACCTATCTTTTACCCAAACATTTCTCGAAGGATTTTATTCAACTTTGAGACTATGCCCTTGGGGACTTCTACATCCTTTGACTCCTAGGCATGTTCAAATCCTGATGTGACTTGGACAAGAGTCACTATGGGAATTATATCTTTGGGACTTTTAAAATACACACTCTTTTAAGTGCTTTGTAACTGTTTCTCTTGTTAAAGACATCACAATCATGTCATTTCCTTTTTCTCAGAATTTATAGGCCTGCATTTTTGGGATGGTTTATTCATTCATTTGTTTATTAACCCATTAGATATTTATTAAATATGTTCTACCTGTGCCAGACATACTCCTAGAGGCTAGGGAATTCAGGGACGCATAAGATTTGATGTCTGTTTTTGCAAGGCTTCAAGTCTAGTCCTGAAGATTGTCTTATAATTCACTAGTCATCATTTGCTGTGAAAGTTCCTAAGACAGGTGTGTACATAGTGCTGGTTATCACACAGAAGGGCATGACGGTGCCTGGAAGTTTGGGGCAAGCTGCTGATTATCCTGTAGTTAGATAATTTCTAACTTTTCTTTATCCTAGCAGAAATTTGGCCCTCGTGGAAAAAAATTTTGCTCTTTCTTCAGGGATTTTACTGCAGGTTTAAGACTTAACAAATGGATATAGTATTTGGAATTGTTACAAATGATGTGCTCCTTCAAACCTAAAGGTTGTGTCCACTGGGTTAGAATTAAGCAGTATTCTGTTTCGTTCGCTCTGTTCTCTTAGGGCATATGAAAAATGTTACAGTAAATACATTCTCTTCCTTTCGCCACTGGAAAGTGATGAAAATAAGCTCCTTGAGGATTTAATATATTATACTTAAGTTACAGCTATCTTTATCTGCTTCGTTATGTGGTATCTCCAGCTCCTACACCGTCTAGCACATTGTAGGTACTCAATAAATAATTGTTGAATGAATCAAACATTGCTTCCTGAGTGGAGCCATAGCCCATATACATTCGTCTCTAGCACAGGGTTGGGGGACCTTTTTTTCTACCAAGGGCCATTTGGATATTTATAACATCACTTTTGAGCCATAGAAAATTATCAGCTTAAAAATCAGTGTATTATATTTGGTCAAACCATTAACTCACCTCTAAGGCCTTGGCAGAGCCAGACCAAATGGTTCACGGGCCATACATTTCCCACCCCTGTTCTAGAGGAAGGACCATAAACAAGCATGCCAAATGGATAAGAGCTTATTGTATTAGACAAACAGTAAACTCCTGAGGCCCCTAAGTGAGAGAGTCTGTGTTTCTAGCCGTAGAAACTCATTTCTCACTGTTATTTGAACACTGAGTCTTCCCTAGTCTGTTTCTTGTTCTACACTAGAGAAGGTGGTTTGGCTTTCTGTTCATCCTTTTGAGAGCGCATGATAAAATTTTTGTATTTTTTTTTCTTTGTTTACAGCAAAGCAAGGACTCTGTTTGAAAAAAATGCTGCCCCAATTTTGCACTTATCTGGCATGGATGTGACGGTCGTTAAGGTGAGACTGCCCTAGAGTGTCGACTTGATCCGGCCTCCCACTCCTTGTAACATAGCCCCTTCTCCTGACTTGTTTGCAGAAATCACTTACCACTTAAGACAAGAGCAGAGCAATCAATGTTGTGTACTTGTGCTAATAATTAAGGCAATTTTGTCTTTATAAAGCATTGTCAGCTTTTCATCTTCAGAAAAGGATTAGATGGAAGCATAAGCTTGATTTCCTTTTATGTGAAGATAGGACGTGAAATTATCTCTTAGAAGATGAAAATAGTGTGTTTTTTCCAAAATAAATAAATAAATAAATAAATAAATAACAAAACCCCAAAAAACCTAGCAAAACTGAGTAATTTAATTTTTTGCTAGTTCCACAGAGGTAAATATTTTTTCTCTGGTGAGGAATTTAAATGGTAAAGCTTCAGAATTTGCAAGATTTAGGTAAGAAAAACAGGTGACAAAAATAAGTTTGAGGGAATTGTGTTTTCTCAGAAGATGCTTAAAGACTCCACTTTTGTTCACTTTTTAAAGTGATATGTGTGTGGTGTGTACAAGGAGTGCATATTTGAAAATAACTGTTTTCTTGTTGGTAAGTCTATGAATAACCTATTTTTAACATTACATACTTTCATTAAATAGCAAAATAAAAGGTCATTTAGTCCAATTTACCATTTCATGGTGAACTCTCTTCTTTAGTTTGTCTGAATCTAGTGCTAAGTTGTCTGCTTCCAGGATGGGAGAATGGGAAAAAAACTAACATTTATTTAAGTACTTGTAGTGTATACTCTGTGTATTAGATATAGAATGTTTACTTAACACTACTATTACTTATTCCTGGAATGTTTGGTTGAACTCACAAGTAAAACTATCTGGGCCTGGAGCTTTTCTTGGGGATTTATTTATTTATATTACATTTATTTCATGGCTCTAGAAGAACTCAAGTTCTATTTCTTCTTGAATTAACTTTGGAAAGGTAAGTTTATCAAGGAATTTGTTCATTTCATCAGTATTTTCAAATTGAATTGTTTATAATGTCCTCTTTTTAACTTTCAGATTTTTGTAACATCTGTCTCATTTCCATGCTTAAAATAGTTTGTCCCCTCTTTTTTTTCTTTCTCTCAATAGTCTTGTGAGAGGTGTGTCAGTTAATCCTTGCCAAGAACCATCTTTTGGCTTGTTGATCCTCTCACTTATTTCATTAATATCTAATTTGTCTTTGCTGTTTCTTCATTCTACTTTGAATTTTTTTCTGCTGCCCTTTTATGACATTTTAATGTTTATTAAATGTTTATTTTATTTTACCCTTCTGTGCTGCTATATGCTTTGAAAGCTATAAATGTACTCGAATTCAGCTGCATCCTAAAAGTTTTTGTTCTGTTAAAATATATATTGCTTTCAGAGAGAAAGGGAGAAGGAGAAATAGAAACACCGATGATGAGAGAGAACCATTGATCCACTGCCTCCTGCATACCTCCCACTGGGGGTTGAACCTGCAACCCAGGCATGCTCCCTGATTGGGAATCGAACTGTGGCCTCCTGAGTTACGTTGACTGGGCTGTATCCTAGAAGTTTTGATGTGTAGTATTTTTATTTCTAAGTATTTTCTGATTTTCATCATGATTTTTGTTTGACCTATGAATTAGATAGGCATGTTTTTAAATTTCCGAATTTACAGTTTTTCTAAATCTTTTTGCTAATGATTTCTGATTTTATTTGTGTTTTGGTCAAAGATTGTAGTCTATAAATTCCAGTATTTCAAAATTTATTGAGACTTGTTTTGTGGCCCAGCATGTGGTTTGTTTTCACAAATGTCTCATGTATGCCTGGGAAGAATTTGTATCACTTACTAGAAGGCATGTTCTGTATATGAGTCCATTAAGTCAAATCTATTGTGTGCCTCAAATCTATGCCCTTGATGATTTTTTCTTCTGTTTAGCTATAGGTTATTCAGAGAGAGAGAGAGATATTAGAAATCTCCCATTATAATTGTGGATTTGTCTGTTTCATGGCATGGTTTTGTCCATTTTTTGCTTTTTATATTTTGAGACTATTAGTAGATGCACTCAAGTTTCAGATTATTTTATTTTCCTTGCATTTTAATCCTATCATATATTGATTCTCTTTGGCACTAATCCTGCTTTTTTGCCATAATCTGTCTTATCTATAGAAGTAATTACACTAACATACTTTGTTTAGCTTTTGCCTGGCATAATTTTTACATCCTTTTACTTTCAGCCTTTTGTATACTTATGTTTTAGATGAATCATTATATGTTTTAGATGCATCATATGTAAAGGTGCAAAATAGGATATTTCAAAAATCAATTTTTTTCTTTTATCCGTTAACATACTATCTAATAAAATAGTAATATGCAAATTGACTTTGCTACATCAAACAAGCCATGCCCACCAGCCAATCAGGAGCGAGGTGCAAATTAACATCAAACAAAAATGGCTGCTGCCCATGGCAGGCTGGGTGGTGCTGAGGCAGAGGTAGCCAGCAATGGGCCCCATGGCAGGGCGATTGCTGGGTGCCCAAGGCTTGGGCAGGCTGGGGCTAGGGTGGAGCCAGCCAGCGATCGGCTGGATCGCAGGGCGATCGCTAGCTGGGGTCCCCTGGCTGAGGTCCCCTGCCCAAGGCCGAAAGCCTCAGCCAGAGGCTTTCGGCCTTGGGCAAGCCGAGGATGAGCTGTCAGAAGGACAGGCAGGTGGGGCTGAGGGACCACTCACCCGCAGTGCACGGATTTCATGCACTGGGCCCCTAGTTTATTATAATTGCTGATTTATTTAGATTTATTTCTATAGTAGTTATCTATTGTTGTATAACAAACTGCCTGGACAACTATTTTTCTGCTTATGAGTCTTGGTTAATAGTCTGTTCATAGCTATTCTTTTGCTGGTCTAGCCTGGGCTCCTTACTGACCTGTCTTCATGGCTTGATAGATCACTTCTTTTTATCACTGAATAAAATTCCATTGTATGGATGTACAACAGTTTGTTTATCCATTCACTTACTGAATAGTTGCTTCCAATTTTGGCAATCCTATCTAATAAAAGAGTAATACGCAAATTGACCATACTTCCGATCAAGCCATGCCCACCAGCCAATCAGGAGCAAGTTATGCAAATAAACCCCAACCAAGATGGCTGCTGCCACTGAGAGCAGGAGGGAGGCTTGGGTTTCCCCAGCAACGGAAGAAACCAACCTTTCTGCCTGCCCTTGCCGAAGTAGGCCTCCACTCAATGCTACGAAGTTTCAATTATAGAAGATACATAATCTCAACAGAAATGGCAGCAGCTATGGAGCTGGAGAGAGAAGAGGCTAGGGTTGCTGGGGCGATGGAGGAAACCAAAATTCTGCAGCCCTAGCCTAGGCCTCCACTCCAGGCTACAAAGTTTCAAACAGAAATGGCTGTCACCACGGAGCGAGCAGAAGGCTTGGCTCCACTCCAGGCTACAAAGTTTCAATTGTAGAACATAAATTAATCCCAGATCCCAGGGCCTCTGCTTGAGTTGCTGGGGGGCGTGGCCAGCCTTCAAACCATCATAGGCTCCTTGCTCAGGCTACCCTACACCCCAAGGGAACCCCCACCCTGATCCAGGACACTCTTTAGGGCAAACCAGCTGGTTCCCACCCATGCACCAGGCCTCTATCCTATCTAATAAAAGAGTAATATGCAGATTGACTGTCACTTCAACACACAAGAGGGCTGCCTCCATGTGGTCAAAGATCCTGCCCCATGTGGACACAAGATGGCCATACAAGATGGCCAGCAGAGGAGAACAGTGGGAGGTTCCAGGCCTGCAAGGGAGGGTAGTTGTGGGCCCTCAGGCCAGCAGGGGAAGGCAGTTGGGAGGGACCAGGCCTGCAAGGGAGGACAGTTGGGGGTGAGTGACCAGGCTGGCAGAGGAAGGAAGTTGGGGGCAAACAGGCTGGCAGGAGAGCAGTTAGACATCAATTAGGCTGGCTGGGTAGTGGTTAGAGGATGATCAGGCTGACACGCAGAAGCGGATAGGGGCAATCAGGGAAGCAGGCAGGTGAGCAGTTTGGAGCTAGCAGTCCTGGATTGTGAGAAGGATGTCCGACTGCCCATTTAGGCCCGATCCTTCCGGGATTGGGCCTAAATGGGCAGTCAGACATCCCTCAAGGGGTCCCAGATTGGAGAGGGTGCAGGCTGGGCTGAGGGACACCCCCCAGCCTCGCCCTGCCCCCCTCGTGCACAATTTCATGCACCGGGCCTCTAGTTATGAATAAAGCCATTAGAAACATTCGTGTGCACATTTTTCTGTGGACGTGTTTTCTACTCACTTGGGTAAATACCTAACAGGGCATTTGTGGGATTGTATGGTAAGAATATGCTTAGCTTTGTAAGAAGTTGCCAGAGAGCATGTAGGGTCTTGCTTCTCAGCAAGTCATCAGTTTGATTAAAAAAAAAAAAAACTTTGTAAAAATTCTCTCCCCTCCCCCCGAAAAGAAAAAGAAATTGCCAAATTGCCTTTCAAAGTGGCTGTACCATTTTGCATTCTCACCAGCAATGAATGGAATTTCCTATAGCTCTGTGTCTTTGTAAACATTTGGTGTTGTTAGAGTTTTGATTTTTAGCCATTCTAATGGTTATGTATGTTCAAGGGTGGGCAAAAGTGGGTTATTTGCATACAGTATTGACCATGTTTTCATTTGTGTATTTTCATCTGTGTGTCTTCTTTGGGGTGATGTTTGTTAAAATCTTTGCTCTTGTTTTTAGTTTTGTTACTGTTGATTATTCTAGAGTTCTTTGTATATTGGAATACAGCTCATCAGATATGTGTTTTTCAAGTATTTTCTCTTATACAGTCTTGTAAAGCTGTCTTATAATTGTCTTAACAGTGTTTTTTCCCAGAGCAGAAGTTGTTAATTTTAAAGGAAGTCCAACTTGTCTATTTTTCTCCTATAGACCTTGCTTTTTTTTATTTATCTAAAAACTTATTGCCAAATCCAGAATCATCTAGATCCTCTCCTATGTAATTTTCTATAATTTATTTTACATTTAAATTTATGACCCTTTTTGAGTTAATTTTTGGAAAAAGTGTATAAGGTTAGTGTGTTAATTCATCTTTTTGCATCATTATGCTACTTTTTATGCTACATTTGGAATTTTCCTCTTAAGTTCAGAGCCTCAAATGTGTCATCCCTGTTAATGTAACCTTTTAAATTATGGTCTGTTAAATCTGTCAAAATCTTTTTATACTTTGGCTCTTTCCTGCCTGTACTTTTTTTTTTTTTTTTTTTACAAATATTTATTGAATGCCTACTATTAGGTAAGCCCTATCTGTCCTCAGAGAGCTTCCATTCAAAGTGTGAAAGGAAGGTGATAAATGCCCAGGAGAAAAATCAAGCAGGTAAAGAGACCAAGAGTAATAGGGATGTTAGTTTAATTCAGAATACCAAGGAAGGCCCGTCTGAAGGCCCGTGTGATAAGACGGCCTTTGAACAGAGACCTGAAGGGAATGAGTGAGTCATGCAGCTGCTCAAAGAGGGAAAGAATCCAAGCAGAGCAGACTACATAGTCAGGCAGGAGTGTGCTTGGGTGATTGAGGGGGAGTAAGGAGGGCATTGTCACTGGAGTGGAATGAGAACTAGAGGGAGAGAGGGTGAAGTTGGACAAAGAAGGAGGGGCAAGATTATCAACTTTGTATTGCTTTCGAAATTATAATTTGCATCTATTGTTGATAGAATGTTGTATAGGAAGAAGCTGAAAAGAGAGTCCTAAAGAGATTCTACCTACTCTCTGATGTTGCTTCACTGAGCATCTATCTCACTTTGAGCCTAGACAGTCAGTTGGTAACTAATTTAATTGTATTCTAATATATTATTGTCATATTTTCCCACCTTGTCTCCAAGGATATTACTAAATAGCTTGCCAGGTTCCTTGCTGAAAACCAGTTATAATGTCTGTCTTGTTTCCCAGATCTATGGATCTAGTGACCTGTCAGAGATGAGCATAGGTCTGAAATGTGTCCGTCTTAGCCAACCCATGCTCATTCCCAATGATCACCCATTTTGGGGTGCTCACAAACCATCCTTTTAATTAGGATTGGCATATTTTTTAATGAAATATTTGAAAACATATAATTATAAAGGCAGTCATTCCAACTTTTAGAATAAAAGTAGGACCATTATCATAAAATTGTGTTAGTTGAGGGACTTCCTTTTTCCTTTGTGTTAACTTAGTGGCTCAGGTGCTTTAGCATATTTGAAATTCAATTTTTACCTATTAGTCTAATATAGTGTCAGATGGAAGGAGTATTTCCTTATTTTAGCATTAGTTGCATTGTGTCTATTAAAATTCAGTGTTTGGTTTTAGAGGTGGTGGCTTACATGGTCCATTAAGTCTATGTATGTATCTGAAATAAAATATTAATAAAAATGATGATGCCTAGGTGCGTCTTGAGTAATTTGAATCATGTCTGTATTTTATGTATAATATTCCTAGGTACAATAATAACCTCCTTTGATTTAGTACAGGACCAGTTATAAGCAGTTACTTTGCTAGTTGCTTTATAATGGCATGGGGAAACTACGACTATCCCCTCTCCTAACACACATACTTTCATTGATTAGGAAATTAAAATCTGAGAGTTTAAGGCTACTCAGCTAAAAAGTAGCAGAGTTGAGACTTAATCTAGGTCTCTTGGGCTCCCAAATCTGTGCTCTTTTCACCCCATTTGCTTCTCCTTATTTGCACTTGCACTTCCTACTTTTAGATAAAAGGCACTGGTAAATGATGTCATAGACTGCACTGGACTGGAAATGGGTTCTCTGATGAGCTTACTGTTAACAGATAAATCAAGGAAGGAGCTGACTGGTTTCTGAGGTCCCTTCCAGTTCTAAAGGTATAAACTATAAAAACTGGACAGAGTTGCTTTGTTAGCTATTTAGTATTTCATGTCTATCAATTATTTCATGTCTTAAATTGAATTTAAGAAAATACTCAATGTAAAACCTAAGAGCCAATAACCTGTATTTTTTAACCTTTCACCAGTGGCCCTAGGATGATAAATTGACCCAAGGCTTCCTATGTATTTCAGACAGATTATGAGGGCCAAGCCAAGAAACTCCTGGACCTGATGGAAAACACAGACGTGATTATCGTTGCCGGAGGAGATGGAACATTGCAGGAGGTATGGCCCTTTTCCTGTGGGAAACCATTTGGGTGGAGGAGCAGAAAGTTGATCTTAGATCAGTGGCATACAGTGGTTATAATTTAAGGAAATTATTTCCTTGTAATCCAATTTTTGGGATTGTTTTTGAAACAAGTATAACATTACTTTTTTCTCATGCACTTTTTTTTGAAGTCTGATAAAATTGAATAAAATAGGAAATAAAATGGTGGTGGGTATGGTAAGCATTTTATATTCTGAAGGCTGTTATGACAATCATAGTTTCAATGATTTGTTACTTATAAAAGTAACAAATAGAGATTCCTTTAAAAGAGGTGTTTGTTCATTTTCACTTCATTTCTATCACGTTTCATCTCCTGAAAGCAGCACATTAGGAGGCAGAGGTTTCCATGTTCAGATGCATGCATCTGCCTTTGTTCTGAAGTTCCATATCCTTAGTGCTTACTTTGGTCCAATAAAGAGAGGAAGTGTATTGTCCTGAACTGCTCTTCTTTTCTGAGAAATAGCCTAGAACGTTCATTTTATATTGGAAATCCCTGAAGAGCCTGGCACAGGCAGCCCTTCCACTCACCTTCTGTGTACAATTCACATCTACACCTCTTCTCTGATTGCCTTTTGCCTTCATTTGGTGATTTCATGGTGTTCAGTAATCAGGAGCTCACTGCAGACAGGGCACTGTCCTATGTGTTTGTTTGTTTTTTACCTATGTTTTTATTGATTTTAGAGAGAAGGGCGACGGGGTAGAGAGAGAAACATCAATAAGAGAAACATAGATCGGCTATCTCCTGCATGCTTGCTACTGGGGATCAAGCCCACAACCCAGGCATGTGCCCTAATGGAGTCAAACCCAAGACCTTTTGGTGCTTGGGACAATACTCGCCCACTGAGCCACACCAGCCAGAGTTGTCCTATGTTTGACTCAACAATTATGTGAGCCTTAGCAAGTTTCTTTTTAAAAGGTTGTGCTAATGATCTTGTAATTGTTTTTATGGCTTTTTAATGAAGTGTGAAGAATACTGATAGCATGCCAACAAAGAATGAAGGAGACCTCCTGACAGCCCCATTTAATCCTAGAATGTAGTAAGGCAGGAGATGAAAGGAGAAGGTGGGCATTAGCCTTTACAGAATCTTTTTAACAAAGATACCAAATTGTGCATTTGTCATAAAAATATGCCCTGATAAAAAAGGAATTTGAGGCCAATGTACCAAAATATAAATGACTGACTAATGATAGTTATTCTGCATAGTGGGTTTATGAGGACGTATTTTTTCTTCAGCTATTTTTCCATTTTTCAAGGCATATGTACCATATTTTTAAAGTAAAGAAATTATGTAAAAATTGAAATAAAAAGTATCTTTTCATAGGGGGACTGCTATCCCCCATGCTTTTACCTTCATCAGTGAGAAACATTTGTGGAGAGCAGGCATTTTGGATTGCAGCCACAGGGTATCTTTTTCCTATATGTCCACTTCATTGTGGCAGACTAGGCTCTTATATACAGTTGATGTGAGCACACATTTAGACCCATATTCTAGAACTAAAACATAATTTTGCTAATGTGGAGATTTTATAGTTATTTTATCTGAGTCTGGCCAGCATGGCTCAGTGGTTGAGCATCAACCTATGAACTAGGAGGTCAGAATTTAAATCCTGGTTCAGGAAACATGCCTGGGTTGCAGGCTAGATCTCCAGTGTGGGCCGTGCAGGAGGCAGCCAATCAGTGATTCTCTCTTGTCATTGATGTTTCTATCTCTCTCTTCCTCTCCCTTCCTCTCTGAAATCAATAAAGATATATATTTTTTCTTTATTGTTCAGTTTATTAATTACATTGTTTCCCCTTTTTTATCCCCCTATATCTCCCCTCCACCCTGTACCTATCCCACCTTCCACCCTCACCTCCCCCTCCCCAATGTCCTCTCCCATTGTTGCAAGATTTTTGTCCAATCTCTTGCTGTACTTCCCACAACCCTTTTCTCCCCAAGAATTGTCAGCCCATTCCCTCTCTATGTCCATGTTTCTGTTATATTCACCAGTTTATCTTGTTCATCAGCCTATCAATTAACTTGATTTTTATATTCATTTGTTGATAGATGTGTATTTGTTGTTCATAATTTATATTTTTACCTTTTTCTTCTTCTCTTCTTAAAGAATATCTTTCAGCATTTCATATATGGTTGGGTGATGAACTCCTTTAGCTTTTTCTTATCTGCGAAGCACTTTATCTGATCCTCAATTCTGAATGATAGCTTTGCTGGATAGAGTAATCTTGGTTGTAGATTCTTGTTCTTCATTATTTTGAATATTTCTTGCCACTCGCGTCTGGCCTGCATCGTTTCTGTTGAGAAATCCGCTGACAATCGTATGGGTGCTCCCCTGTAGGTAACCAACTGTTTTTCTCTTGCTGCTTTTAATATTCTCTCTTTATCTTTTGCTCTTGGCATTTTAATTATGATATGTCTTGGTGTGGTCCTCTTTAGATTCCTATATTTTGGGGTTCTGTGTACTTCTTGGGCTTTTAAGTCAGTTTCTTTCACCAGGTGGGGGAAGTTTTCAGTCACTATTTCTTCAAGTAGGTTTTCATTAACTTGCTCTCTCTCTTTTTCTGGCACCCCAATAATTCGGATGTTGGCTTGCTTGAGGTTGTCCCAGAGGCCCCTTACACTATCTTCAATTACCTGAATTCTTTTTGTTTCTTGCTTTTCCAGCTGAGTGGATTTTGCTTCTTTGTATTTCAAATCTTTGACTTGGTTCTTGTGGCCCTCTGGACTGCTTTTAGGACTTTGTGTAATATTATTTATTTTAGTCTGTGTATGCTTGATTTCTAGTTAGTCCTTTTTTTTATCCGTGAGGGTCTGGTTCGTATCCTCAGAGGTCTTGTTCATTTCCTTGAGGGTCTCATTCATTTCCTTGAGGTTCTCATTCATTTCCTTGTAATTCTCATTCATTTCCTGGTTGGTCTTGTTTATTTCCTGGTAATTCTCATTAAGTTGATCGTCCTTTTGTAGGAGCCTCTTGAAAAGCCTTATAACCGTGGTTTTGAACTCTTTGTCTTGTCGTCTTTTCTCCTCCATTTCTTTCACACCTGATTTCTTTCCATGTCTCTGCATGGTGGCTGCTTTATGTGGTAGATAGCCTCAAAGGGACAGTGGCTCAGCCTCCCCAGTTACCTGAGGTGGGTACTCTTACTGTAATCCTTTATGGGTTGTATTCAGTATTTTTGAATTTAAACCCAGCTTGTTGTTGTTAGCCCTAGGAGGGTTTGACCTCCAGGCCAATTGGCTGTGAAGAGAGACTGTATTCAGGTTGGATGGGCGGAGTCTCTGAGCTGTGTAGGCAGCGTCAGCGTCAGCTGCCATCCTATGCGGCGCTCGCGCGCGTGGGTCTCTGTTGGATGGGGATGGCTGCAGACACCTCCAAGAGAAAGCCGCTAGTCTCTTCCCCTTGCCAGACAACTCTGCCTTTCCCCAAATGTGCCTGCACACCAAAAGTCTAGCCCAAGGTTGTAAAATAGATGGTTTCCGGAACCAGGAGACAAGTTTCCAGGGGGCAAGTTGCGGGTTTGCGCGACCCTTGCGACTAGGAGCCTCTGCCGCGCCCCGCTTCCAGGGTGCGTCCCCCGGACCTCGGACCTGTCCTGGCACTGGGGAATCTGTGCAGTGGGACGTCTCCACGTACCCCGGATCTCGGACCTCACCTGGCGCTGGGGAGTCCGTGTCTCCGCCCTCCCCATAGGAGAAATCCGGCTGGGGGTGCTGCTCCAGCCCCAGCCCGCGCACGCGACCAGGGCAGCTCCTAACCTGTTTCCGTCTGAAAGGCTGTGCTCCCGCCGCTCCTGAGTCTCAGCGTCCCACCTTTACTCTTATTAGTGGAGTTTTCATTCAGCCAGCTTTCTGGCGATTCTGGGTGCTGTCTGTTCTGCTGTTATGTTGTAGTTCTTAAATCGTTGCGCGGGGCAGAACAATAGGTGTTTACCTATGCCGCCATCTTGGTGCTCCTCCTAAACCAATAAAGATATATTTTAAAAATTAATTATTGTATCTTAGTCTTGATTGTCTATGGGCCTTCAGTCAAGAATAAAATTTAAGTTAGCTGTGATCCTATTGGAGAATACTGTGTGTTTCAATAGCCAATGCATAGTTGACATAGTTTCTAGAAAGAAGTTTGTGGCCCATGAAAATTGAATCCAGTTCTTTTATGATAAAGAAGATACATGTTCATGATAAAGGAAATACATGTTCATAATTTTTCTGTAACATTTGTAGGTTGTTACTGGAGTTCTTCGAAGAGCAGATGAGGTGAGCTTTAAGAAGAGTCATTGCATTTTAGTTTTGTTTCTGTTCTTTTTATATCTCTTTACTTCCTTCCTTTACCGTTTTCCCAATTTTGTATTTTAAGGCAGCACAAGAGTGGGTCCTTGGGTTTTAGAAAGACACGTGTGGCTGCCCGTGTCCTCGGATACCTTCATTAGCCCGTGGTGGACTTAACTGCTTTGGAATCCAGAGTATCCAACAGCTTTCACCAGGAGTTGTTTAAAACATACAACTTTTTATACAATATTTTCCAGAGGATTCATTCATAAATAAATTGTGGTATAAATATTTACATGGTGAAATCTAAAAAAAAAAAAAAATTAAATAAAAAGGCAGCTTGCCAAAGTACATTATACATTTCTGCAAAGTTTTAAAAAGGAAAACAGATATATGTTAATGGATGCCTGATGTAGTGAAAGAATAACAACAGGGGTGGAAAGGCATCACACCCTTGGGATAATTAACAGCTTCCTCTGTGGGGGAGGGGCACGAGGCTGGGAGAGAGAGAGAGAAAGATAGAGAGGGAGGGAGGGAAGGAAGGAGAGAAATAGGATGAGAAGTGACTTCAGTTATTTCTGTATCATTTTATTTATTGCAACATCTGAAGCAAATATGGCAAAAAGTAACATTTTGTTAAATTTGCGTGGTGGGTGTATGAGTGTTTGTGACATTATTTTAAACTGCTATTTTTATTTAATATTTTTTTAAACAACAGTTTAAAATATTTTGCAAATAATAAGAAAGAAGACCCTTTCTGGTCCCTTTGAGGATAATAGATCATCCTCAACATAGTCTTTAGGACCTTACAGTGTCTCTTTGTGGCATTTAATTCAGTGGCTATGCCATTACTTTCTGCTACACAAACTTGCTGATCCTCTTTGCCCTACTTATACTCGAGATAGTTTATAAAGCACTTTCCCTGTCATCGGCTACTGTACATATGTTAGTTATTTTTAGTTGAATTTTATCTGCAACTTTTTCAAATTATGTGACAACATAATGCACTGTCACAATTGTGCATCCATCTAATATCTTTAAAACCCTCCTTTTTTTTTACCAGTTTTCTTTAAAGCAGTTGCTATTAATGAGCATCAAAATATTTCTTTCAAATTCAAAGTCCTGTCATTTTCCTGGATGGCCTCCATTTAGAAATTGCTCTACGCATGGCAATTGCTGGTCCAGGGCCTGGGAAGGGAGACAGGGAGGTGGGCCCAAGTCAATTCCAGTTACTTGTCTGTGCTTCTCTTTTCAGTCTGCTTTTCTGACCATGACAATAAAACTTTCCTTTTCTTTCTCCCAGGCTGCCTTCAGCAAGATTCCCATCGGATTTATCCCCCTGGGGCAGACCAGTAGTTTGAGTCAGACTCTTTTTGCCAAAAGTGGAAACAAAGTCCAGTAGGTTGTCAGTGTGGAATGTGTGTGGTATTTGTGGATGAGCGAGCCTGGGAATGGGCTATTCCCCTGTCGGATATGATATTTGTGTTCAGTTTTGATAGCTTGGATCCTCAAATCATTTGAGAGGACCTAGATCAGAGACTAGCCTATCAGTTCATTGGGAAGTTTCCCTACTGGGTTGTGGGACCTTGGTGATCTGACATGAAGTTTCCAGGGCAGGTATGGAGGTGAATACTGACATCCTTTTCAGTCATAAGGTTGGCCTCCCTGATTCAAACTGGTTTCATACTTTCGCATTGGAAGATTCCCTAGTGAAAACAGATTTGCACTAATCATTTGTTTGCTTTAAATATACCCGATGACAAATAGCAAGTCCCTTGTGAAAATGGGTCCAGTAGCCTTGGCTTCATTATCTTGATTGTATAAGTAGCTAAAACAAGGACATATAGTCAAATCCTTTGGGGAATGCCTGACGTGGAAGGACTATGGATAAAGCAGGCTGGGGAGCAGTGTAGCCCTGATGTCTAAATTAAATTGCTTTGAGTCTAATTTTGTAGTCGGCCAAATTGTTATTGTTCATTTCCACCAAAGCGTTGTGTAGAAAAACCCCTGCCTTCCGAGGAGATAGGAATCATGAGTTCAAGGCTTGAATTGGGGATTGATATGAACTGGAGCAGATGGTTCCAAGCTCTCATGGTCAGTTGCCTGATCTAGTGACACCTTAGGTATGGTCAGCTGAAGAACATTTGTGGAATGAATGAATTAAAATCTTATTATGTTTTTGGTTATAGCCCTTTAGAATAAGTAGCAATAATGATACACAGGTGATTTTCTTTCATTTTTTTTCCCTCTTCGATTTGGATTAGGCTTGTTTTGTGGATTTATTTTGCTATTGTAATTTTAGGAGTCTTCTTATATCTTTCAATTCTGTATGTTCTCTATTTTTTATAAAAACCTGGGTTCACATATCAAACACGGGACATAAACATAGACATATAACAGAGCCTCCATTGAAACGTTGCTTGCGTGTCAAACCTTAACTAATAGGGAGTGTTTAGCTCCTCACAGTCATGCTGAAGCCCGTTTCAGTTCACTGTCCTTTCATTCCTAGCTTAGAATTTCGAGGGCAGTAGATATGGCAAAGAATGACTCGAACAGTTTTGTTTACCCAAGACAAACCCCATCTGATGTAGGTCTTGGTTACTGTAGAGAGCTAGTCTTTCCCTTTGTATCAGGAGTGACTATTTGAACTGCAGAGCCAACCTTCTCAAATATGTCACCAATCAGGAGAGAGCCCATGTCCTTGGCGAACCCCTTGCCAGTTTGTGCCCAGCGTGGCCACCCTGAAAGTCTTCACAGCCTTTGGCTTTGGGGAGCTGATTTTCCCTGTAATTATTATGTTGCTGCTTCTAGTTCTAATTTAGAGATTTAGGAAACATAATTTAGAGCACCCCCCCAGGGCTCTTAGGTAATTAAGTCAGTCTGACCTGGGTTCAGAATTGGGTGGGCCTCTGAACATGGCAGATGCCTGAGGCTATTGGGAAGAACAGGCTTTGCTTTTTGTATTGCTGTCAAGATTTGTTGTATCACAATTAGTGTGGAAGGAATCTTGGATTGGAAGATTGCAGGTAAATTATCACTTAAAAAATAGCTGTAATGTGCTACAGGGCTGATCTGTTTAGAACTTGGCAGTTGTTGCTGGAGAATAAATTTAGGCTGCGTTTTAGCTGTCTTCTGCCAAGCAGTTTTGAAAAAATATATTAATATAAGAAGGTTTTTTTAAAAATAGTTGCAACATTTGTTGTTAAGGTCAGTCTCTCAAAAGCACTTCCTAAACCCTCTCAGTGTGCTAACTACTACGCAGAATATGTACAGTGACTCTGACCCTTCCTACTGACTTCCTTCACAATTAACACATCACATCTGGGTCATGTAAACTTGTGATATTGCATCCAGTTTTTTCCTAATTTGAATCTCATTTTCTAAACTGCTATCCACTTCATAGATAGTATCTGTATTGGAAGGAAAAAATGGAGTAAAGGCATTTTGATAAAGAAATGTGAGAAAGTAAAATAGATTGTTTCTTATGTCCCAACTTGCTTACTAAGGAACCCAGAATATAATCTAAGCATTTGCATTAATGTTTATGTTCTTGGGTTTTAAGGTCTCTGAAGTTGTATCTAACTTTGTTAGCAATACCCATTCAAGTGTGTATGATTCAGCCTGACCACACCAAGGAAGAGGTCTATAGAACTATGTCAGAGCCTTCCACTATATTTGTGTCAGTCGTTCTTTTATATTTGTTTGTTCTATGTTCTCAGGCTTTTGAAGAACTATGTGTTTTTTTCCTGAGCCAATTATTAGTACTGTGGGTGGGCGTGTGTGTGTATGTGTGTGTGTGTGTGTGTGTGTGTGTGTGTGTGTGTGTGTGTTGGGGGGAGCTGTTGCTTATTTTTCACAACATGACCATTTCCTTCTTGTTATCTTTCAGACATATTACTGATGCTACACTTGCCATTGTAAAGGGAGAGACAGTCCCACTTGATGTCTTGCAGATCAAGGTAAGTCCTTTCTTGTGTTTGAAAATTTTAACAAAGTAATGCACATAAAGAAAAAAAGTAACATTTCAAATGAGATCATGAAAACTGCAGTCCCTCTTCTTACCTTTTCCTACCCAAGTATAACTTTGCAGAGGGAAAAAATTTTTGCCTCTTTATTCTAGTCACCACAAATAAATATGCTTATGATGCTATTTTTTAAAATTGTGTAAAAATATTCAAAAACTTACCATTGTAACCACTTTTAAGTGTCCAGTTCAGCACTGTTAAGTATACCATACTAGTTTTGATTTATAAATTTTAGACCTTATCTCTTGGCCTCTTTGTTATACATAAGAATTGCTCTGCATCTCCTTCCAATATAGTTGTCACTATTTTTACTTCCTTTATTGGTTAACTTTGTACCTCAGGTATTTCTCTGCCTCATATGGCTGTTTTGAGTATCAAAAGAGATAATAGCTCTTACTGATATGGCTCAGTTGGTTAGAGCATCGTCCCATACACTGAAAGGTGGTGGGGTCCAGTACTGGTCAGGGCACATACCCAGGTTTCAGGTTGGATCCCCAGTCGAGATGTGTGTGGGAGGCAACTGATCAATATTGCACTCTAACATCGACGTCTTTCTCTCTTTCTCCCCCTCCCTTTCTCTCTCTCTAAAATTAATTTTATTTTAAAGCATGTCCTCAGATAAGGATTTTTTTTATTTTCTTCTTTTTTATCTTTATTGTTCAGTTTATTAATTACATTGATCCCCCTTTTTTTTTCACCCTATATTTCCCCTCCACCTGGTACCCATCCCACCCTCCGCCCTCACCCCCCTCCACTGTCATCTCCCATAGTTGCATGATTTTTGTCCAGTCTCTTGCTGCACTTCCCACACCCCCTTTCTCCCCAAGAATTGTCAGTCCATTCCCTCTCTATGTCCGTGATTCTGTTACATTCACCAGTTTATCCTGTTCATCAGCTTATTAATTCACTTGATTTTTAGATTCATTTGTTGATAGATGTGTATTTGTTGTTCCTAATTTACACTTTTATCTTTTTCTTCTTCTTTCTTAAAGAATATCTTTCAGCATTTCATATAATATTGGTTTGGTGGTGATGAACTCCTTTAGCTTTTTCTTATCTGCGAAGCACTTCATCTGACCTTCAATTCTGCATGATAACTTTGCTGGGTAGAGTAATCTTGGTTGTAGATTCTTGCTGTTCATCACTTTGAATATTTCTTGCCACTCCCGTCTGGCCTGCATCGTTTCTGTTGAGAAATCTGCTGACAATCGTATGGGTGCTCCCTTATAGGTAACCATCTGTTTTTCTCTTGCTGCTTTTAATATTCTCTTTGTCTTTTGCTCTTGGCATTTTAATTATGATGTGCCTTGGTGTGGTCCTCTTAGGGTTCCTATATATTGAGGTTCGGTGCGCTTCTTGGACTCCTAAGTCAATTTCTTTCACCAGGTGTGGGAAGTTTTCAGTCACTATTTCTTCAAATAGGTTTTCATTGTCTTGCTCTCTCTCTTTTTCTGGCACCCCTATAATTCAGATGTTGGTATGCTTAAGGTTGTCCCAGAGGCCCCTTACACTATCTTCAATTTTTTGGATTCTTTTGGTTTCTTGCTTTTTCAGCTGAGTGGATTTTACCTCTTTGTATTTCAAATCTTGAATTTGGTTCTTAGGGTGCCCCAGAGCACTTTTAGGTCTTTGTATAATATTTTTTATTTCAGTCAGTGTATGCTTAATTTCTGGTTGGTCCTTTTTCATATCCTTGAGAGTCTCCTTTATATCCTGAGGGTCTCCTTCATTTCCTTGTAGGACTCATTCATTTCCACGTTGGTCTTGATAATTTCCTTGCAGGTCTCGTTCATATCCTTGAGGGTCTCGTTCATTTCCTTGTAGGACTCATTCATTTCCTTTGCGGTCTTGTTTATTTCCTTATAGGCCTCGACCTTTTGTTGGAGCCTCTTGAGAAGCCCTATAACCATGGTTTTGAATTCCATGTCCAGTCGTTTTTTTTCCTCCATTTCTTTCACATCTGATTTCTTTCCATGTCTCTGCATGGTGGCTGCTTCCCTGAGTTGGTCAATTAGCTTTGTGTGGTAGACTTCCTACTAGGGACAGTGGCTCAGCCTCCCCAGTTACCGGAGGTGGATATGGGTTGCACAGTCTTGCTGAAGTTAAGCTCAGGTTAATTGTTGTTAGCACTTGGAGGGGTTGACCTCCAGGCCAATTGTCTGTGAAGTTCAGCTGTGCTCAGGTTGGATGGGCGGAGTCTCCGGGCCAAGCAGACAGCATTAGCTCCGCCCTATGTGGCCCCAGGGACTCTGTGTCGGTGACAATGGCCACCAGCACCTCTGAGAGAGAGCCGCTGCCAAGCTCCACAGTCTGCCGGGGAATTCAGACTCTCCCCAAATGAGTCTGCACGCCCAATGTCTCACCCAGGGTCGTAAAACAAAGCAGTCTGACGGCTTTCTCGAATGAGAGAGCAAGTCGCAGAGCGCTCTCTGCACAGTCACACAGCTGAGCTGTTCGCGCAAGCTGCCTTCTCCACAAGCCGGAAGACCCCTGCAGCACCCAAGCTTCGGTGTGCCCTCCCTCTGTCCAGTTTTCACCCCGATGATAGTGTGTTCCCTGGACTTTGCCCAAAGCTGGAGAATCAGTCCAGTGGGACGTCTTTGTCTCCCCATTCGAGAAAACTGGCCGGTTTTCAGCCGCCCGCCCTATCCGTTAGCGCACGCGCTCCAAATCTCTCTCCGCGCAAATCTTTCAATGCTGTCCGCTGCCGCTCCTCTGAGTCACAGTGTCTTATTTTCACTTTTATTTGTGGAATTTTCACTCGGCCAGCTTTCTGGTGATTCTGGAAGGTGTTTGTTCTTTCGTTAAGTTGTAGTATTAAAATTGCTGAGTATGACGGCAAGATAGGTGTTTTACCTATGCCGCCATCTTGATTCTCCTATGGATAAGGATTTTTTTAAAACTGAATGAAAAGAGCTATTAAATATAAAGAACTTAGGACTGGGCCTGATTTCATTTTACCTATTTGCATGGTGGCCTCCTCTTTCTCCCATGTTCTGCTGCTGGCAAAATCCTTATTTTCTTCCATCTGTCCTTTGCTGGAGCTTGTCATTCTTTGGAATTCAGGTTACTTGGTTGTCTTGCAATCTCTGTCTGCAGGTGGGCATAAGAAGTATTATGATTTTGTTAGATTATCTGGCTTTTCCTCATTTTGAGGATGGGAACAATGTTCTTTGTAACTTTCTACATCTTAGATGGCAGCAGAATTTCCCATTTTTCTATTGGGCTGTCTCATGCTTTCTGAGTGATTTGTAGATGAACTCATGAATTTGCTAGCTATGCATATATACTTAGTGGCCAGATTATTATGATCTCTGAATGCATAATAATCTGGCCACTCAATGTGTGTGTGTGTGTGTATGTGTGTGTGTGTTAGAGGCCCGGTGCATGAATTCGTGCATGGGTAGAAAGCAGGGCCAGCCAGCCTGGCCGGGGGGAGGGGACATGGGCAGTTGGCTGGCCTGCCTGCTGGTCAAACTTCTGGTCAAGGGGGAAATTTGCATATTAGCCTTTTATTATATAGGTTATACACTGAGTGGCCAGGTTATTATGCATTCAGAGATCATAATAATCTGGCCACTCAGTGTATATTGCTTAGAACCAATAACACCCAAAGTAGTGAGCATCCTGGTACCTAAATTTTGATCTGTAAAGCCATTCTCTAAGATGAGATACCAGGACTTCGTGAAGGGCTGGCTTTCAGAGGCAGGGCAAGGAAGTACTCGGAAACTAAGAGGTAAAACAGAAAGACATAAAAGACAGCTTGATGGTACCCAACTGGTCAATTTTGGAACAGTTGGAACATTAAAAAGAAGTATGATACAATGGATTATAATACAATAAAAATAAAAATGAACAGTTGCCCATTTGTAAATACAGAAGGAATGATAGAGTGAGAGAATTAACATTTTGTAATCACCAATGAAGTCATTGATTCAGGCAGAGTTCCTCAATAGCTGCTAAAACTACTAAGTAAATGGTTTTTGGGAAACAAATACTCTTACAGTATCACAGTTTACTTAGTAATTGCAAAGGGAATATGTGCCTTAATATAACTGCCATCCTAAAACGTTACTATTAGTTATATAGTGTAGACTGTAGGCATATTTACAGTTGGTGAACCCATGAGTTTGCAGCCTCTTTTCTTTTGTTCTTGATATTTGGACTCTCTACCTCATTTTAAATTGCAATTGAGACTTTGGCATATAATAAAGCTAAATTGTTCTTACAAAATGGGAGGGCTGTGCTAAAATTCTAACCTAGCAAAGTTACTGCAGATCAGCATCTATGAAGATATTTTAAAATATATTACTCAAGAAGGTGTATATGGATATATCTTAATAAGTGAGTGATTTAAAAGTTTGCTGCTTCAGGTTGGATCCCCAATCGAGATGTGTTTGGGAGGCAACTGATCGGTAATAGATATTTCACTCTCACATTGATGTTTCTCTCTCTCTCCCTCTCCCCTCTCTCTAAACTAATGTCACCCTGCACCTGCTTATTTGATACCAAGTGTGAGAAGTAATGCATTCCAGCGTAACTAGGAATTAACTGGAAATTATTTTATTATATATCTTAGTATATATATTCATACTTTAAGGAAGGTCCATCATGGAGCATACACAATGGAGCCACCACTGAGAGTTTGTTTTCTATGTATTGCTTAGCTCTGACTTACTAGAAACTTGCTGATGTATATGCAATATTTCACCATAAAGCATTGGGCCAAATTCAAATCACTTTGTGTTCTGACTTATTACAGCAAGCAGCTGGCTGTATTTTCAGGTGAACTATTATAGAGTGCCAAGATTCTGATCCTACTTGAGAGCCCCTAGCCTTTTAAAGGTTCAAATCCTCTTGGTCTCGGGGAGGTGTATTAGCAGAAGTGCTGGCAGATCCAACACCTAAAGGGTCTAGGAACCAGAATAGTTAGGTACTCCTTAATTTCCAGGCTGAAGTATGATAACATGTTTCCTTGCCAGCCAGTTTCTGATATCTAATATATATATAAATTGGTTTCATTTAGAGTATGGTTTATTCAAGTACTTTTCCTGAACACTCACAGAGTTGATTTCTTAAATTCTGAACATCCTTTTAGAATTTGTTTGATGAAAAGTAGGCCGTGATCATTTGCAGGGTACTTACTGTAGACAGTTCCAAGTTATTGTCAGCATTACTTTAAATTAAATGTGTTTTACTTCCAGGGTGAAAAGGAACAGCCCGTGTTTGCAATGACTGGCCTTCGGTGGGGATCCTTCAGAGATGCCGGCGTCAACGTTAGCAAGTAAAGGATTACTGTGTGGATTCTGATGATTTTTATGAAATCGTTTTATTCTGTTCCTGTCTCTGAGGTGTCATTATACAATGATCTTCTAGGAATAGATGTGGTGGGTCTGGAGGTTGGCTTATCTATGATTAATAGAGTCAGAGGTTTGCATCTCGTGCTGAAATGTTGGGAGAAGTTCTGGTTTCCTCCACACTGGATTGGTGGTGGCCAAGGAGGAGAGGGGGACTGTTTCTAGAGGTACTACTTCAGGCTCACGCTAGACTGAAGGGCAACTAATGGCCTGTCACCCTGCACCTGCTTATCTGGTACCAAGTGACAGACACAGCTGGGGCCACAGCCTTGGCAGCTTCCCCAGCCCTGGCAGAGGACTCCCTGAGAGCTCTCTTGGAAGACAGGCAGGTTGAGAGACCACAGGTTGCCTCTTGGAAGGAAAGGTGGCTGCTTGATCATGTTGGTAGATGGAAGAAACAGGCCTATTGAAACAGTGACTAGAGGGCCTTCGCTGGCTTTTAATGGGAATGGATTTACTTTTGAAAAATTCATGTGTAACATGGAACTCTTGGCTGGGAGAATGGCTGCATCCTGTCTGTTTGAGGGGGAAGGAAAGGGCAGGCAGAGGCTTCCTGAAATGGAACCCAGGGAGCCAATGTGTGAGGCTCATGTCACACCTAGCGGGTGTTGATTTTGACCTTTCCAAAAAACAGGCTTACAATTTCAGTATAGTTTGAATGGGTTAGGATGGCTCTCACACAGTTTTTATCTTTCACTTCATGCACATTCCTGCCACAATTTCTCTTGCTGTTCACTCATTATTCCTGCTAGTGATGCTCCCGACACTGGGATGTCAACAGAGATGTTACTGTGTTGTGTTACACTCTGCGTTATTTAATAGTTCCCATCTTTTTATTTGCAAGTCTGCCAGGAGTACCTTGTGCTTGATCTGTAATGTCAAATAATACCAGCAATTCACTGAGAGGAATAGCTTAGTTTTCCCAGAAAAAGTCTTGTGAGGGCAAATTGCTTTCAAGTATGTTGATCAATAATTACATAAGCATAGGCCAGCCCCTTTTAGGACTATCTCACACACTTGCCCGTATTTTGATTGATTTCTAAACAATGGATTTTAAAATTTCACTTGTTATGTAATACCTCAACTAGGACCATCCTTGCAGTTGCTCTGTGTATAAGGAAACTGTAAAGGGACGAGAAATGACTTCTAACTGGCCATGCAAGGTGACCAGCATAGTGACAAAATTTGCTCCTGGTAGATATGAAGGGAACTGCAGGCAATTGGAAATAAAGTGCCTTCATTGGGATGTATTTCTATCTGGCTCTCCAGGAAACAAAGCAAATCATCACATGAGCAGAAAAATGCTTAGCATGGTCCCCACGGCTCCCTGGATTGTCTCCCCAGTCTCGCTTTCAAGGCCACCTTAGTCTATCACCACCCCTGATTGCACAGTTACGTATATTGCCTTTTAAGCTTTTGCTTTGCTCTTATCCTCAACGTTTCCCGCACCCTGGCCACTCCTTTTGCCTAGAATGAGTTCTTCCCTCATCATGTACATTATCTAAGTCCAGTGCCTCTTTCTAAAGTGCATGCCATACTGTGTTTGTGCCATTTGTTGTACAAGCATTGCTGTTCCAGTGAATTTAAGCCCTTAATGATTTCTGTCCCTTCTTGTCTCTCCTTTCCAATAAGTAGTAATCAGTTTATATGCTATCATATATATTTATATAGTTGTCTACTGTTTCCTGTTACTTTTTTGGACCATGTTTTCTCATAAGCCCTCAAAGACAGGAATTTTATACTCTATATTTCTTTAGTTTTCTCCACAAGCGCTAAATAAATGTGTATTGATGAGAATCAAATAGGGAGCAGTTAAGATGGGCTGGTTTGTGACATATAAATTTTAAAAGGAATATAGTTTTTACCACTTTTCCAATTCCAAGGAGGCACCTTTCTCTCTTCAGCTTTTATGTATTTTGCAATATGAAGTAGACCCTCTTCACTCCCAGGTTTTATATTTGCCGTTTTAAAGTTGCATAGTACGAGCAATGTGAAATTATGCTGCTTCATGAATTTTAATGGTACGTTTGTCTGTGTGAAGGCACATTTAGCTTGTGGGTAACACATCAGGTCACCAGCATTGTATCTCATTGTGGCTTTGTCATTCTTTACTCGGTGCTCCTTGGTTGTATACTCAACTATAATCCGTGGTTAAGGATGCATTACAGTGATACTTATGAATTTAGAGATTCAAGGCTATTCTGATTATATATCCCTCCTAAATTGTAAGGATCTATTTCCCTGTGTAGCTAATTGCATACTGTTTGATATGGCATTGAAATTCAGATTTAAAATGTTCCATAATACTCTTTTATGCTAAGCTATAATCCCCAGGCGTCAGAGCAGATACTCTTAGTAGGGAGTGTAATTTCTATCATGTTGATCATTCCTTTAATATTCTAATTAGATTTTTATCTTGATTTTTCAAAGGTACTGGTATCTTGGGCCCCTAAAAACCCAAGCAGCACATTTTTTCAGCACTCTTCAGGTAAATGCAGTTTATGATGTATAAATGATCCTTGAGTTATTTTGTTATTATAGCAGGATGTGCATATTTGGATATTTCAAAAATTCTTTGTATCTGACAGATGTATCTGACATACTCCAGTACTAAAATGGAGGATAGTTACTTACATACAAGTTCAGAATGCATTCCTCGTGTACCAACTCATTCCTTCCATTAACAAGCCTATAGTTAATTTCTTTATATTTTATTTTTTTAAATAACTTTTTATTGATTTCAGAGAGAGGAAAAGAGAAGGAGAGAGAGAAAAAAACATCAATGAGAGAGAAGCATCCATCGGTTGCCTCCTGCACACCCCCTTACTGGGGATCAAGCCGAAACTCGGGCATGTGCCCTGCCGGGAATTGAACTGGCAACTTCCTGGTATCCGGGACAATACTCAACCAACTAAGCGACACTGTCCAGGAGTTAATTTTTTTATATATATATATTTTTTACTTTCCTTTGTCTATTCATTTACTCACTCTGGCCAGACAAACCTTGAACAGAATGACCCTTATCTCATCAAATCATTTGCATTAGTATCTAGAAATGAAGATTTATATCTGAATATATCTTACACAGGTTTGATATAGTTCCCTGATTAATAATTAAGTCCCCACCAGTATATATAACAGATTTCAAACCATGCTAACCAAATATAGGTGGTAGTTACTGTATTGGTCAATCCAGATATGGGACATTTCCATCCTCAGAGGAGGTTCCATTGGTGGTGCTGCTAGAGGCTCTGTACTGAAAAATGTTCACATGGGGAAAAACTGAACAATGTGTGTTAATGAAAATGCTAATATGTATCATCCTTACCTATGGACTACACAGTGTTCAGCTTTTTTACAAATCAAAGTAGTAGATTCACAATTTGACTGGCTGATCTAAGGACAGGCAGATGAAGTGAAAAGTTTAGTTATATTAATATTCAGATTATCATATGGTTTTCTTATTATGGAAGTAGTATATGTCCCTTGCAAAACATTGCTCACTTTACCTTCCAAATAAATTTTGTTTAGTAAAATGCATAATTACTATTCCTCAAAGGAATTATTTCATTGGTGGGTAATGAATGCATTTAGAAAGAAATCTAATAACTGTATGTTTAAGTTGTAGAACATGGGAGAATCAAACTATTCCAACTATTTCTTCATCAAACAATTATTGAATATCTGTTGTGTGGCAAGCCCTTCTATGTGCTTGGAATGCAGAGTCCAATAAGACAGGTTTCTGCCTTCAAGAAGTGTGCATGTGCTGAGAGTGAAGAACAAGTAGACCAATTTGGCAGGTGTGATGAGAGAAACAGAAGGACTAAGATGGAAGAGAGAGGAGGGTGCCCACTCTGACTGAGGGCAGGAGTCTTTGCAGGGCAGGTGCCACTTCTAAATATTGAAGTAACTGTAGGACTAGATAAAGGGCATTCTTGGTGGAGGGGCCAGAGTGTGTGAAGTCACAGCGGTGAAACTTGGTCTTTTATATGGCAGTAGCATGGCCGGAAATGGACTTTGAAGGTTAGGTAGGGGCAGCTTATGGCAGGTGGGATCTGACATTTATTGATAAAGTACTGGTGGGGACTTTTTGAGTCTTAGAGAAATAACATGAGCAGATATGCATCTTAGAGAAATCTTTTGGCAGCAATGAGGACAAGAGGTTGTGTGGGTAGCTAAAGGCAAGGGCATCAGAAGATTATTAAAGTAATCTGGGTGAGAGTGGTCATGAGGTGTAGACTGAGGTGGTAACAGTGAGCATTGACAACAGAGATGGATTAAAGAGATACTGAGGTGGAATCCTCAAAGTTGGAAGGAGAGTCAAGGGTTTCGAGATTTCTGACTTGAGGGACCACAGTTTGGTAACTAAGAGCTTTCCATTGATGTTGATAATATTGGCTTCAGATCAAGTTTGTGAAGAAAAATGAAATTTCTAGTTTGGCATATACTGAGTTTACCATACTCCTGGTACAGACAAGTGGAGGTACAGTTGTGACTTAGGTCTAGAATTTGGCAAAGAGATGTGGACTGAAGAAATATTGTAAATGTATGAAGTATATGAGTAGCATTGAAAACTATGGATTTGGTGAAGCTACAATTGAGAGAATAGATGGTCAGAAATAGTCCTTAGGAACCAGGGAAGATGCCTGAGAAGTGCTAAGAGGAAGTGGATGAGAGAGTACTGATATAGGAGCCAATGGAAGAGAGATTTTCAGGAAGAAAGTGAGTTTCAAGAAGCAATAGCAAAGAGTAAGTAAAGACAGGAGAGTGTCCATTGAATTTGATAACCTCTGGAGGTTTGGTAAGTGGAGGGGCTGAGCCATACTGAAGAAGGTTAAGGAATAAACAGGAAGGTAAAGTGAAGGCACCAGGGGTAAGCAACTCCTTTAAGAAGCTTGACTTTGAAGGGAAGTGAGAAAGGCAAAAGCTAGTGGGAAAAAATGGAATCAAAGGAGTGTTCATTTTTTTAAATGGAAAGATATCCATGCCTTTATACCATGAAGCAACAGAAAAAGAAAGAGAAAGGGAAAAAAAAAGCATGACTGAGTTGGTAGAATCCGTGAGCAGGTATAACAGCATGGGATCTAAAGTATTGGGTTAGCCTTGGACAGAGGAAGAGACGCCTTTTCCTTGAGACAAGAGAGGAATGAAGGAGTGGTCCAGATGAAAACAGTGCTAAGGCAGTTTTCACTGAGATCCTGGTATTCTCTCTGAAGTGTAGGAAGCAGCGTGACCTATTGAAAATGAGGTGGTGGTGGTGATGGTATGGGAATTTAAAGATGAAAATAGGGAGGTTTAGAAGAATTACCGAGTGGCATTGAGGAACTGAGACCAAAAATTGGTTGTGACACAAATATGCTTGCTTGGGTGATTGTTTTCTCCTCCAATAATGCTGAGCCCTGGTCAAGTAGTTCAGAAACCTAGTGACAAGATTGATCCAGAATTGGGGCTTCTCAGGGCACGTATTGTAGAAGACTAAAGACATGAAAGGGCCAAAATTGATGGGGAAAGAGCATTAAAGTAATTAACTGATAAATTAGGCACTGAGGGAAAATGGTGTGGTCAGGGACTGGACTTCTCCACGTGATAGAAAACTTGGGTGGTGTGGTCAGGATCTTGAGGGGCCAAAAAACAAGTTCTCTTTTTTCCTCTTCTGAGTTTAAACCAAGTTATAAAAACAAATGCAGGAACAAACAGATGGAGATGAAAATATTAGCTTTAGAAATGTCAGCAGGAGTGATGGACGCTGCTGAGATGTGTGGTCACTGATTTCTCAATACCCCAAACTGAATTTATCCATTCAACACATCTCCTTTAGGGCAGACTGCCATAGTAAGCTCATTGTGTGACCAAACAGCACACATGTGAGTCAGAGAAGAGGGGCTGGGTCCATGCATTGAGAAGTAAGAGGTGGAGTGAGAAAAGTCAGAGTTGTTTCTCTTGTTGTAATTCACCTGTGAAAATTTGAGAACAGGGATTGGTTTGCCCAAAAAAGATATCATGGGCACAAAAGAATCAACCAGTTAAGTAGATTATGGGGTATGATTACCGGAGTATAGATGCCCAAGATGGAATAATTTTGGGTGGCAGGAAGGGCCAGTTGTGGCTGTGGAAATGAGCCGCTGTGGTGAATAAGTGGTAATGTTGAGGGTGAGGCTGTTGTTTTAGTTGTTCCTGTGCACACTGTTGAAACCCAGGACGATACTGGACTTGAGGTGCAAGAAGTAGAAGAGAAAACACCTAGAGTATGAGTATGATGATCTTTGAAGCACGAGGGGCCTGGAGCTGGGTTGCAAGGCTGAGCTACATCATTCTGGCTGCCATGGGGAAGATGATTCCAAAAGTGAAGAAAGTATTGATGCAACTGAATTCTTCAGTTTCTTTTATGTGTCACCAGTATACCAAAGATAAATTTATCCTGGGGTAGATTCTACGCTTATTCATATTGGGGGTTTTTGACAAGTATAAGCAATTGTTGATAATCCACTTTGATCTCCTCTCTGCTCCACATGACAGATCAGAGGAGGTAGCAGTCACTGAGTTCATGGTTTTCAAGATAGGTCTTTAATAGGAAAAGAAGACCTGAGGATTCCATACTCCAAATTAGAGATAGTTCCATCCAGTGAGAAATTAGTGCCCTGACTGATTTGGCTCAGTGGATAGAGTGTCGATCTGAGGCCTGAAGGGTCCCAGGTTCCATTTCGGTCAAGGGCATGTACTTTCGTTACAGGCACATCCCCAGTGTGAGGTGTGCAGGAGGGAGCTCATCGATGATTCTCATTGATGTTTATAACTCTCTATCCCTCTCCCTTCCTCTCTGTAAAAAAAAAAAAACAAAAATATACACTCTTAAAAAAAGTAATTAGTTGGCTTTTTAGCAGGTGTAGGTAGAATACTAATCTTTGCATAGGGAAACTCCCTTATGTTCATGAAAAATGTTTTTCTCTCTTTAAAAGGAGTGGCCTCAGACTCATCAAGCCTCTGTCTCGTACATTGGACCTAAAGTGAGACTTCTCAGTGAAGAAGAGACCCCTCCACGGCCCTCCCTGTACCGGAGAATATTGCGAAGACTTGCATCGTACTGGGCACAACCGCAGGACGGTGAGCAGGTTGAAGATTGAGAGCCCTGGTCGGTTCAGGACTGCCTAAAGCAGACTCCAAAATCGGGTCAGGCTGACCTGGAGCAGATGCCTCTCAAGGCCATTGCAGTCAGCCTCTATGCACCACACAGCAGGGCCCAAGCCAGCACAATGTCCCGTGAATGGGACACCCTGGGACATTTGAGACAAATAGTGGCTCCCTCTTTCAGTCACTGACCTTTATGTATTTCTGGCTGTGTTGGTAGGATGTTTCAGGCAGAGACTCCATTCTGAGCCTGGCTCTTTATCCCATGTGTAAGAAGTATGCAATGAAGAAAAAGGGGGAGTCAGCAGACCAGCGGAGGCCAGCTAGCAGCTGGCAGCTGGCCGTGGGTGGTGGAGGGTGAAATGTTAATGGGAGAAATTGACCTGTGTATAATACATTAACACAGGCCTTTCCAAGGAGGTGAACCCTGAAGTCTGGAGAGATGTGCAGCTGTCCACCATTGAACTGTCCATCACGACACGGAACAGCCAGCTTGATCTAATGGTAAGTGTGCTTTTTATTGGTATCTGGGAGAAGTGACAAAGGTGACATGCTCTTCCATCAATTCAGTATTTTTACTTTTACCCTGTGGCAGTAGAGAGGAAGGAAAAATAGCAATGAGGAGAAACAGCTGAGCAAAGTAGTGGCTGAAAGCTTAAGGAGCTTGATCACATATTCTGGGCACTGCTTAGTAGAAAGGCTGAGGGCCAGAGACCCTTAGAATGAAGAGTTAAAAATGTCTCTCATTTGTCCCAGGAATAAAAAGTCATGGAACTTTCACTTGAGTGACTATATTAAATATGTAAGTTTAGGTCCCCAGGAGAAAAAACTACACACACACACACACACATTTATTTGTAAACACAAACACCTGTTTACATATTATTTGAGTCCAATTATCGATATGTACTGTCCTATACAGTAGCCACCAGCATGTGGCAATTTACACAAATTAATCCCAAGTAAATGAAATTGAAAACTCAATAGTCCTATGTGGCTGATAGCTACCATATCAGAAAGCCAGACCTAAACTGTTTCCATTACTGCAAAAGGTTCTACTAGATAATGCTGCTACCGACAATATAGCAACAAATTCTAAAATAAAGCGGAGGTTGGCAAACTGGTCTGCTACCTGTTTTTGTATAGCGCAGTGGTTGGCAAACTGTGGCTTGCGAGCCACATGTGACTCTTTGGCCCCTTGAGTGTGGCTCTTCCACAAAATAACACGTGCAGGCGCACATGTGCAGTGCAATTGAAATTTTGTGGCACATGCACAGAAGTCGGTTTTCGGCTCACAAAAGAAATTTCAATTGTTGTACTGTTGTTATTTGGCTCTGTTGACTAATGAGTTTGCCAACCTCTGGTATAGCCCACAAGTTAAGAATTGATTTTACATTTTTATTTATTTAAATATATTTTATTGATTCTTTTTATATATATATATATACACAGAGGAAGGGAGAGGGAGAGAGAGTAAGAAACATTGATTAGAGAGAAACATCAGTCAGCTGCCTCCTGCACAGCCCCTACTGGGGATGTGCCCGAAACCGAGTACATGCCCTTGACCGAATCGAACCTGGGACCCTTCAGTCTGCAGACCAATGCTCTATCCACTGAGCCAAACCCGTGAGGGCTGATTTTACATTTTTAAATGATTGGAAGGAAATCAAAAGAATTAATAATTTGTGATACATGGAAAGTATATGAAATTTGAGTTCAGTGTCCATTAAATAATGTTTTATTGGAACACAGTCATATTCATCCACATACATGCTCTCTGTGGTCAGTTTTATGCTAAGTAGTTGTGACAAAGACTGTGACCCAAAAGCCTCCAACGTTTGTTATCTGGCCATTCACAGAAGTTTACTAGCCTCCGATATAGAGAAAATCTTAGTAGTTTATATTAATGAGAATGCCAATAGAAAAGTTACCCTGAACTCTAGACTAATTATTATAATCAGGTTTTATGCAAATCAGAATAGTGTACTTACAGTTAACCTGGTCAGTTGGGAAACAGGCACATGGAATTGAAGGCAGTGATGAATGTGGGGGAGTGTGAGGAGTGCAGTGAAAATTTTTAATCCAGTGTTAATATTCAGAATATTGAGTTGTTTTCTAAGTATAAAAGTAATGCATGATTATTTGTATAACAGCTCCCTTTACCTTCTAAATGAATTCCAGTTGGATTAAGAATCAAATATAAAGAAATAGAACCATTAAAGCCCTAGAGCAAAATCTAAGTGATTATCAATATAAACTTGGGGAGGACCAGGCCTTTCTGAGCATGGAACCCAACGTAAAAACCATATTGATATATTTGTCATGTATTGTTAAAAAGAAATGATAGACAACATGTTTAATGACAAATTGTGGGAAGTAATAGAATGTGATAGACCAGGAGTTAATAGCCTTTCCTTTATAACTGACTCCTTAGGATAAATCAGTAAGAAATGGGCAAAAGACTAAAATAGACAATAGGCATAGGGCAAGAATAGAAATTCACAAAAGAAATAAAGGTGAAAAAAAAAAAAAGCTTATATTTACTGAATATATACTACACACTATGCCCTGTTCTTAGAATTTTACATATCAACCTTCATGTCTACATTAGTAGGTAGATATAACTTTTAGCTATATTTCATAAGTAAAGAAACAGAACAGGTGCTCAACATCCAAGAAATGCAAATTGAATAGTAACTACTGAACTGTCATAGATTAAAAATCATGCTAGTGTTTAGTGTTGGCGTGGGTAGGGAATTGGGAAGTCTTGCATATTTCTGATGGGAATCAGAACACCCTTCCTCAGTGGCATCTTGGCTATATATATGAAGCATCTAAAATATAATCATACCCTACAGAAATCATCAGACTAATACTTAATGTATGACAGTCCCTTATTTCTTACAACATGGACTTCTGGAAACTAATACTTAATGTGTGACAGTCCCTTATTTCTTACAACATGGACTTCTGGAAACACATTGGTGTATGTGAATGAATTATAGTTTAAAAAGATAGGTTCTAAGGAGAAACCAAGATGGCGGCATAGGTAAACACCTAAACTGCTGCCTTGGACAACAATTTCAAAACTACAACTAAAAGACAAAATAGACATCATCCAGAACCACAGGAAGGCAGACTGAGTGGAAATCCTACAACTAAAAGGAAAGAAAAAAGCACATTGAGACTCACAGGAGCTACAGGAGGCAGAGGTACTGAGACGCATGCGCAGAGAGGACTGGCAACTGAGTGTGTGGCTAGCTTTCTTAAGCAGAAGGGAGACAAAAGCTCCCAATTGCACCGAACTCCAGTTCCAGGCAAGATTCTGGGGATCCAGACTCATTCCAGGAGAAACTGGACTGTCTGGCAGTGGGAGAAACTCGAGGGTGGCTTTCTCTCAGAGGTGCTTGCAGTGATTACCATGGGACACTGAGACATAGGATGCTATTAGGGCAGAGCTGACGCGAACTAATGCTGTCTGCCCTGAGATTCTGCCCCATCCAAGCTGAGCACAGAGGCTTTTGCAAGACTTGTTTCATAAGGGTGTCTCCAGCACAGAAGTTCTCCCAGTGTAGACACAGCTGATTCTCACAGCTAATTGGCCCGGAGGTCAGTTCCTCCCACTGATACCAACAACAATCAAGGCTTAACTACAACAGGACTGTGCACACAACCCACAAAGGGGTGAACCAAGAGTGTCCCCCTCAGGTGACTGGGGAGGCTGAGCCACTGGGCCCTATAGGACACCTAGCACACAAAGCCACTCTATCAACTCAGGGAAGCAGCCAAAATGTGGAGACAAAGAAACAGATCACAAATAAAAGAAATGGAGGAAAGCAAATGGCTGGATATAGAATTCAAAACCATAGTTATAAAGTTTTTCAAGATTTTTCTAGAAAAAGGCCAATAATTTAGCGAGACCCTCGAGGATATGAAAAAGGACCAACTAGAAATTAAGCATACACTGACTGAAATAAAAAATATACAGAGATCTAATAGCATTGCAAGAATCAAGTCAAAGATTTGAAATACAAAGAAGCAACTGGAAAAGCAAAAAGAATCCAAAAATATGAAGATAGTGTAAGGAGCCTCTGGGACAACTTCAAACGTACTAACATCCGAATTATGGGGGTGCCAGAAGAAGAGAGAGAGCAAAATCCTGAAAACCTACTTGAAGAAATAATGACTGAAAACTTTCTTGACTTACATATCCAAGAAGCACACAAAACCCCAAACAAAAGGAATCCAAAGAGGACCACACCAAGACATATCATAATTAAAATGCCAAGAGCAAAAGACAAAAAGAGAATATTAAAAGCAGCAAGAGAAAAACAGTTAACTATAAGGGAGCACCCATATAACTGTCAGCTGATTTCTCAATAGAAACTATGCAGGCCAGATGGGAGTGGCAAGAAATATTCAAAGTGATGAATAGCAAGAACCTACAACCAAGATTAGTCTACCCAGCAAAGCAATCATTCAGAATTGAAGGTCAGATAAAGAGTTTCACAGATAAGAAAAAGCTAAAGGAGTTCATCACCACCAAACCAGTATTATATGAAATGCTGAAAAGTATTCTTTAAGAAGAGGAAGAAGAAAAAGGTAAAAATAAAAACCATAAACACAAATACATGTCTATCAACAAGTGAATCTAAAAATCAAGTGAATAAAAAATCTGATAAACAAAATAAACTGGTGAATATAATAGATTCAGGGGTATAGAAAGAGAGTGGACTGACAATTCTCGGGGGAGGGGGGAAGTGGTGTAGGGGGTGTAGGAAGAGACTGGACAAAAATCATACACCTATGGATGAGGACAGTGGTTGGGGGGCGGATAAGGGCAGAGGGTAGGTTGGGAACCGGTGGAGGGGAGCTGTGAGGAAAAAAAGAGCAAAATTGTAATAATCTGAACAATAAAGATTTATTAAATTTTTAAGAAGATAGGTTCTGTTCTAGAGGGATTTAAAAAAGATAAGATTTCTAATTGTACATGTCCTTTTATACCCAATCTCTGATAATATGTATTTCCAGTATTTTGTTCATGTTCTTTAACACTGTTCTTTTCTCTGATGATTGAATACCAGTGAACTGATTGAGTTCAGTGAGTGTGCGATTGTGGCTCAAGATTAGCCACATGCAGCAGGCTGAGTGCTTTTATCTCTGTGGCAATTATAAAAGTATATAATACTGTGCTTCTTATCACTAGTAGCAGCACATTCATTCTTTTTCAAACCTCTTTATAAAAATAAAAGCAACTGCAATAAAATATTCAGAGACAATGAAGCTGCCAATTCATAGCTCAAAATGTTCCTTTATCATTTAAAGTTATACGTATATTCAGAGTCTCAAGCGTCGGGTGTGGAATGTGTGAAAATTAGAATCCCTTGTGCAACTATGCTCAATGTGTAACAGCAGAACATGAAATAAGTTAATCAGAGCAATCCACTTATTTAAAAGGTTGTCTCTGTATTTACTGACATGGAACGATGATCATCATGTATTGTTCAATGAAAACAAGATTAAATTGATTTGTACCAAATGATTCCATTTTTATTTTGAAAAGGAATACTTCCATCTATAAAGCAGTTTTGTGAATGGTAGAGGTAAGGCCCCAATTTTATATTCTTTCCATGTAGAAAGCTAGTGTTGAAGAATCACTTATTCAAATGTCTACCTCACCTTACACACACATACAACACTGATTGCAAAACCTATCAAACATTGTGTTTGCATTCGTGGAAATGTCTGTAGTTTCTCTATTCAGTTGATCTATTTTCCTATAGTTGCACTAGTTCTGAGCTTAATTAGTATTGCTTTACAGGTCCATTTTTCGCTTATTTTTAGAGTCTCCTTGCTATTCTTGACTCTTTGACCTCTATAAACCCCTTGGGATATTTAGTTTATTACTTTCCACATAAAAATCTGTTACACTGATCAGAATTACATTGAACCTATAGATTAATTTGAGGGGAAATGACATTTCTACAGTATTGACTCTCCTATTGACTGAATGGGACATACATAGCTCTATATTTATTTAGATTTGTATTTTTTTTATTGAATTTATTGGGATGACACCGGTTAACAATATATAGGTTTCAGGTGTAAAATTCTGTAATACATCATCTGTATATTGTACTGTGTGTTCCCCACCCCAAGTCAAGTCCCCTTTCATCACCGTCTTACTCCCTTTACTCTCTTCTACCCTCCCCTCTGGTAATCACCATACTATTGTCTGTCTCTGAGGGTTATTGGTATTTTTGCTTAATCCTTCCACCTTTTTCATCCAGTCCCCAAACCTCCCTCCCCTCTGACAGCTGTCTGTCTGTTCTCTATGAATCTGTTTTTATTTATTTTTATTAGATTCCACATGAGTGAAATCATATGGTACTTGTCTTTCTCTGCTTTCGCTGCCTCATTTCACTTAGCATAATGCTCTCCAGGTCCATCTATGCTGTCACAAAGGGTAAAATTTCTTTCTTCTTAATGGCTAAGTAGTATTCCAATGTCCTTCCATGAAGGATATAGTTTTCTTTTATAACATTTTGTCTTTGCTTTGTGTGTGTGTATATATATATGGTAACCTTACTTTTTGATGTTATTGTAAACAGTATTGCCTAAAGTTTCATTTTTTAACTATCTGATTTAATAGAATATATAATTGATTTTTATATCGATATTAGATTACCAGACTAAATTCTAGTTATATTAAGTTTATGGATTCCTCTGGATTTTATATTGATTTAATCACATCATTTGCAAATAGTGCAAGTTTTGTTCTTTCCTTTCAAATACTTAGCCGCCTAATCTCATTTTACCTACCACATCGGCTAGGACCTCAGCACAGTGTTGAATAGAAATAGTCATAGAAGTATTACTGCCTTATTCCCGCTGTAGAGGAAAGTTTCATAGCTTTGTTCTTGAGTGTGACGGTTTTTTGTAGATGCCCTTTATAAGATTAAGGAAGTTCCTACTATCCTTGTTTGCTAAGAGTTTTTATCATGAGTGGATATTTAACTGTGCCAGGAACTTTTCCAGCATCTGTTGAGGTAACGTTTTCTCATTTTATCTGTCAATGCAGAACAACACAATGATTTTTGTAATCGCACTATTTTCAAAGTCAAATCCTAGACTTGTATGTGTAACTATCTACATAACCTGTCCTCTTGGATATTTAATACACATTTCAATCTCAGCATGTCCAGAACTGAGCACCTGATTCCTCCCGAAACCTGTCTTATCCACTCTTCCCCTGTTGTGGTTGACTGTAATTCCAGTCTTTCATTTGTTTGGGCTAGACATCTCAGAGTCACTCCTGGCTGCTCTTTCTCCTCACATCGATCTTTGAGGAAGTCCTGGTGGTTTCACCTTCTAAATACTGCCAACTCTTCACTGGATCTCCCCACTACCTGATCCAAGCCATGCAGCAGGTTCCTACGTGGTCTCCCACTTCTTCCTTCTCCCCCTTTATTCTAAACATGGTAGCCTGAGAGATCCTATTCGAATGAAACCAGATCTTTCTCTGCTTAGAACCGCCTTGTGGCTCCCATTTCATTCTGCCTAGCAGCCAATTCCGTGGAATGTCTACAGAGCTCTGTGTGCTATTTCCAGTCTTCTCTGGCTTCACCCAGTTATCCCCTCACCATCTCATCTGGCCACGCTGGCTCCTTGCTGTTCTTTCAACTTTGTGTGGATCACTCTTCCCTAGACCAGTGGTCCTCTAATTGTGGGCCTAGATCAGCAACAGCAGCCTCACTTGGAAACTTTTGTTAGAAACAAAAATTCTTGGGCCTTGCCCAGATCTACTTAACCATCAACTCTGAGCATGGGGTCAGAGTTTGCTTTTTAACAGGCTGTCCAAATGATGCTTGCTGAAGTTTGAGAACCACTGCCCTGGATATCCACACTAATTTTCTCACCTCCTTCAGGTGTCTGCTCAAAGGCTACCTTCTCAATGAGGCCCATGTGGACCCTCTTTAAAAGTATCAGTACTATACCAATGTCACCTGGTGTTCCTTCTCTCATTTTTCTAAGAGACTCTAACACACTGTGTTCTAATCTCTCTATATAAAAGCCTAAGTAGCTGTTCAACTGGTAGCTATGACACACACTGATCACCAGGGGGCAGATGTTCAATGCACATGCATGGAAACATGGAACAGACTGATGAATCTCAGAGGGAGGGGTGAGGGCAGAAAGAGATTAACCAAAGATCTTATATGTATACTAGAGGCCCAGTGCATGAATTTGTGTACCTGTGGGGTCCCTCAGCCTGGCCTGTGGGGATCGAGTCGAAACCAGCAGTCCGACATCCCCCGAAGGTTCCAGATTGTGAGAGGGCGCAGGCCAGGCCGAGGGACCCCACTGGTACACAAATCCATGCAGCAGGCCTATAGTGTACTTTATAACTTACCATTTATGCCATATATATTCATTCTACAATTTATTATTTTTATACTGGTATACTCTAACATACTCTAATATGCTCTACCTTTTTATTTTTAAGTTATGGTTCTGTTTTGTTTTTATTTATCCTTTCCAGTCTCTCTGGTAGAATGTAAGTATTTCATAGGCAGAAATTGTTGGAGGTTTTTAGCACCTAGAGGAATTCACTCAGTAAGTCGGTTTATATTAAATAAAAGATGAATTTAGAGCAAAGTCATCTCTGTTTTGTAATTCCCGGTTGAGAGAGAAAGTTGTGCTCTGGTCTGGCCTTTAATCTTTGGCAAAAGCTGTCAGGGGCCTGCGGGTTATCCTGGGGCTACAGATTTTGAACCTGACCACAAAGAAACAAATGTCTATTTGAAGCAGACAAGGGATGAGTGATGGGACTGAATTTCAGAGGTCCAAGATGTGTACTGCTAGCCGCTGACTGCTAGTAAATTGGGGGAGTGATATTAGAACTAAGTTTCTTTTTATAGCCACTTCCTTGTAGCTCAGCTCTCCAGACCTTTCTATGGTTGGAATGGAAAGTTCTTAAAGCATTACCAACGTCATAAGTGGATTATTTCTCCTAAGCTCTGGCTTCACACCAAATCTGTGTGTCCAGCATTTGAAGAGAGACTCTGGGCCCTACCCAGCACGCTGCTGTAGCAGGTGTGGTGTGATGCTGATGTAGAGTAACACTTCCTGGGATAGTGGGCTGAAAGCTTGGCCTGCAGGGAGTGAATCCTAGGGACTCTAACAGCTTTGATTATTAGAGTGAAACCTCCCACTCTTAGTTTTGACAAACCTCCAGATCTGAGTTTTTATTTATCTTGTATATGTTGCAGAAAACAAACAGTGGAGATGAATTTCATGGTATGTAAATTATATCACAATGAAGGTTATATCACAGTGAAGGTCTTAATGTAAAAAAAAAAAAAGGAACCAAAAGTATATTCAGGATTAAGTCGCCGTCCCACCCCCCTTCTTACACAGCTTCAAAATATGAGCCTGCAGGGCTTAAGGATGGCAGCAGGCCACATCAGCAAGAATTCAGAATATTAATGTCTTAACCTTTCAGAGCACAGAAGACTTTATGAACATTTTCATTGAACCCGACAGTGTCAGCAAAGGAGACTTCATCACTATAGGGTAAGTAGATTGCGATTTCATAACTGTAGTTAGGTGGACTGGTTTGGAGGCAATGAAGCTGAAGTCGTTTGTCTTGTATGGTGTTCAGAGTAACCACGAAGTCTACGATAGAGACCCAGCACAGGATTTGTTTGGGAGTCACAGCATTGTTTCACTGGGTGGACATGTGTAGTGCTCTTTTCTCTGGCCTTCCCTGTTCATTTGGAAAGATCTGAGGATGGGAAGTCTTGGCCTTTCAGTTGAAATGAAAGAACTCAGTGTAGCATGGCACAGTGTCTGGAATTTCAGTTTCTGGGTTGGAACTGCTAGATTCGGACACTTTCTGGCCTCATGTTTTGGATAAATCCTTACTTCTCTGAATCCTTTTCCCTGGGTGTGGAATGGAGCAATAGAATCAACTTTATCTCAAGAGTGTTTCTGAATCTCAGGTGAATGTGGGCAAGCCATTTTCATTGTGATAGACTTCACAGTATCACTGCAGTTTGTCAGTCCACTTGACCTATTCTCGGGGTGCTAATGAAAAACCTGAAAAGGTATTGAGAACTTTGGACAGGTTCCAGGTTCCTCCTTTTCCACAAGAAAACACTCTTCCAAGTTCTGTCTGATTTGTTAAGTCCTAAGTCAGGGTTTTATTAAGAACGCTAAAAAAAAAAAAAGAAAACAAAATGCTCTAGGCCCTCCCCTAAATTCACAGCCTCTGTGCAGTGCCTGTTACCATGGCCACTGGTAATCTGCTCAGCGTGTTTTCTGTGCTTTGGCTCAGAGCTCCCTCTCGTGCCCGTTGAAGGGGTAGGCATTTCCGCTGCAGCGGCTGGGTCTCCATGGCGCTCTCATTATCTGCACCGGTAGTGGCAGCACAGCGTCTTTCTTTAGTTTGTGGTGGTTTTGCCTTTGCTACAAATTCTTCAGATGCTGAACAGCTGCTTCGTTTACTTGCTGTATCTGTAGTAAAAGGAAGAAGGAAAATCTTATCCTTCCTCTATAGAGTGTGCAGAAGCCATACAGTGACTTAAGGTTGACTAATTATATTCAAACCTCCTTTAGTACTGACTTCCAAAGGTAGGAAGAAAAACTGATCATTTTGTTTAAGTGAAGTCATTATGTTCGTCATTACTGCTAGCATCAGCAGCAATAGCATGGTCTCCTTTTGGTCTCTACAGGAAGTGAAATCGGGTGACGTCTGTTTCCTCTAGGTATCTGAGTAGGTAGGACATTGTGAAGTTGCTCTAGCAAACCGATGACTGTTGTCAGTTAATGAAAAAGAATGGACTAATTTGCTTGGATCAGATTTTGTTCTTTTTCTACTTCCCATGACTAGCTGTGAAGCGGGGACTGTGTATGGATAGATATTTGGATAGTTGATTCTGACACCATTTAGTGAAGGTAAAGATATATCATGCTAAGTAGGCAGTTCATACGGAGACTCACCAGAGAGCTTTCGTGGAAAATGGGTGGTTTATATATGGTATATATTATATAAGAAACATCTACCTTAAATTAAGTTTCTCCTTGAAGAGTTGATGCACAAGAAGTACCAAATAACAGAAGTTTAGTACTTTTCCTAAATTTAATTTCATTCTAATTTTTGAATTTGGGGTTTTTAATAGCCCAAGAATTAGGTACATGTGGACAATTTAAAACTAGGACATGCACAGCTCTCATGGGAAAAAATACAGAACCCCACAGTGTACAATGGATGAGTCCCTAATCTCATCAAAACAGAAGGAACTTGCTACATTCCTGCAGTCTACTGCAGTCACCAGTACTAGTTTCCAAGCTTGCTTTTTCCCCTAACAGAAGTAAAAAGGTACAAGATCCCAAGCTGTATGCTGAGGGCACTGAGTATCTCCAAGCCAGCCAGTGCATCCTGGTCCTGCCCGAGGTAAGTGGTTTGGCTGGCCCACACCTCTCAGTTCTTTCTTCCTCTATTAGCAGACTCTCGTTTAGGGACTAGGATGTGCTGAGCACTTTGCCAGGCTCTGGGTCATATAAGGGAGACCTAGAAGATGACAGAATCTGTTTTTAAGCCAAGGTTCTCTAAAGTGATCATTAGGTCTCCTGAACTCCCCTCCCCCCATATGTAAATTATGCAAAGTGTTAACGGTATTATCACACACAGAACATTCTTAAATGTTAACAGTGGATTCTACCTTCACACTTGTCATGAAGGATCTTGAAGCAGTTTTCGAAATGGCACTAAGTTTTCTGTGAAATGCCAAGCCTAGAAGAACAATGTATGTAAATGGAAAAAAGTTGGAAATTCCATCTCAGTTGTAAGGTCATTCTATTAGTGACACCGCAGGAGACAAGCTGTTGCAAACTGTCCTGCTCTACCCAGGAAGCACTGCAGTGCCCCACAGTTTCATCACAGAAATGTCGAGTTAAATGCATCGACAAGGAAAAGCCGGTAGACTCCGCAGAGGTGCTTGCTACACCTTAAGTACAGAGCTAAGCAAATCCTAAAGGGAACCTTGAACAGTCAGGTGGACATGATGGCTCTCCTAGGAGAATGTGCTGTTTTGCTCACTTCTCCGAGAAAGACTGGGGCAGAGGAGGACCTGCAACGTGACTATGTTTATGAATTCCTTCCTCCAAGATGTGACAGGACCCCTGATTTTAATATGTATTTGCAGAGTGTAACCTTGCTTCTCAAATCCCAAAATACTCTGGTAGGAGATATAGAGATTAAAAAATAATAACCTTTTTCATGGATGGTGGAATTGGGTTATTTCCAGAACCAGTATGATGCCCATAATAGACACTGAAATATTTTCCTAAAAACATTAGACTAAGTCCTCAGAGGATGAATGACTTGCTCTGGTGCTGACAGGACTCTGCCAAGTGTGGTGTGAGCTGACTGAACACTCTCTTCCTCGTAGGGTACAGGGGGCTCCTTTAGCATCGACAATGAGGAGTACGAGGCAATGCCTGTGGAGGTGAAGCTGCTGCCCCGGAAACTGCAGTTCTTCTGTGACCCGAGGAAGAGAGAGCAGCTGCTGCTGACTGAGCTCAGCCCCGTGAGCAGCCAGGAGACGGAGCCTCCAGGACTGCACTGAGGCCACCAGTGAGACCGAAAGGGAACAAATGCCTCAGCTGTCCCCACAGTGTTGTCAGAGGATCCCCAGGGCATTTCCATGGCAAGTACCTTTGCCCTTCTTTCATTGCCTCCCGAAGTCTGCTCTGTGCACCTGCTTTCCATTAGCGCATGCTTTCGACTCCATGAGACAGTCCTTCCCTCAGCTAAGTTCAAGGACACTCACACTTAGCAGCTAGAAGAGGACTAGGCTAGATTTTATCTTCCCAAGTACAACTGCAATGGCAAGCAGGCTTCGAGACTCCCTCCATCTGTCTGTCCTTTGGCCACCCTAGGACTTCTCCCAAGTCCTGGCTGCAGGCCTCCTTTGGGCGCTGCTTGGTGAGCTCTGACTTGGCTTGTTTCAGGTCGATTCTCAACCCTAAACTGTAGGTGAGGTGTTTCCCTCTTCAGCCTGGGCTGAAATACTGTAAAATACTCCTTGTTTTTTTTAAGTAATGTTTCTTAAATGTTTTCAGTGTCAGTTTGCATGACAACCAGCTGGGTGTATGTTGAAAATTGACTTAACTTGGGGTCCAACTCAAACCAACATAACTCAATCTGGATGGAGCCCAGTAATCTGCATTTTCCTAACAAGCAGCCTCCCTCCCTCTCCAGGTGGTTGTATTCCAGGCCGTCCCCCAGCCTCACCTGGACAGTGTTGTAAAGCCGTGTACTTCCTAGAAGTTTTTCCAAAACCAGGTGTCCCGTCCCACTTTGTTGACATCTAAAATTTTTCATGGGGAGTTAGTTGCCAAAGCATGTATTTTCTGCTGTCCTGTAAATATTGATATTTTGAAATAAAATCCGTTACTTCACTCTTTTAAACATACCATTTACAATAAAAGTAATTTCTTTATTAATTGAAAATTTTACATTTTTCTCCTTGTATGTATATTTCCATACTACTTTCAGCAAAGAATGCTATCATAATGCAATCTATTTTTATGCTTGAATTTTTTAGTTCTTAAGTGTTAACTCAGTACAAAGTAAATGTTATATTTATAAAATTGATAAATCTTAATTACCAAATTCTTTTTAACTATTTTATTAGAATGTTCTTTATCCTAATTTCATTTATTCAAGAACACATATTATTCGTAGCTAAAATGGGATAGGAATGAACACTGTATTCTTCCATTTTTTATAGATTTAAGCACAACAAAGGAATCTGAATAGATGTACGACACTGATATATGTCAAAAATCAGGGATCTGTTAGCAGCTTGCTGACATCTCCCTTTAGTTGGCTGAAAGCAGAGAACTAGAAACGCTCTGGTCTGCTAAGGATTTTAGCCAGTCATCTTCCTTTACTTTTAATCTCACCATTACCCTTGTTCAGCACCCCTGAGTTCTGTATTCTAGAGGGCAAAGCACCTCGGTAAGATGGAAGAGAAGCACGCCTGGTTTTGTAAAGAGGAAGGAAAAGTGCGAGGGGGACTGCCAAGCCTTCACCCTGGGGATCAACCTCAGGGCAGCCTGTATGCTTGTGAGCCCCTTGCTGTCTGATGCTTTAAAGCGGGGCTGGGGACCTCTTTTCTGCCAAAGCCATGTGGATATTTATAACATCGTTCAGGGGCCGTACACAATTATCAACTTAAAAAGTGTGTTGCTATGAAAAAAAGCTCCTAGATTTATTGAATTTTGTGTGCTGCCTACAATTACCTTGGCAGGGCTGATGTCCCTCGCCCCTGCTTTATAAAGCAGCTACAAAAAACCAATGTGTGAAGAGCACAGAAAACAAGGCTCACCTATGCCTTCTTCAGAGAGGTGTTGAAAGCTGTGCTTCTGCCAAAAAAAGTAACAGGTGGGTCTGAACAAGCAGAGTAAGGATCATCTACTCACACTGCCCATGGAGGCGAGGAGATGCTGTGGTAGAAGGAAAAGGTTTCCACATGAGCCAGAGAATTGAGCACATCCTGATTCTAGAATACAGTACAAAGAATCAGCTGGAATCTGGTAGGCAACCAGCATGTGTGTGTGTGCCAGTGCTTCTGTTCCTTCCATCAAAATAATGGAACTTAGCATTGGGGAGAATATTTAATCCAGATTCCTATTTTTAGTCACTTTAAATACAAATATGCCCCCATTTAAACTATATTCTGTGAGACTATGGTTTCCTTATCTACTGCCTTGTCCTTCCATATAATATCCATGCAAAGGCCATTTAGCAGTTCCGCCAAGACAGGGTCATCCTTGTCGGCCACACCTGGGATGCTGAGGCATCCAGAGAACCCGAGCCCCTTGCCTCCTGTTTAGTGCAGACCTTTTGTCAGACCAGCTTCACTCATAAGCTAAGGATATTTCTATTAAATAATTTAATGTAAAGCCTTTTGCATGCATGGTTATCATTACTATGTGCCTGGTGCTTTATTTACACAAGCAACTGATTCAGTTCTCATAGCAGCCCTAGGAAGTAGGTAATATCATGGTCATGTAGCTTGGAAAATAGGAGCCTGGTTTAAAAACACATCAACAATTTTAGCAATTTACTGCCTTATGTTTAAATATCAAAACAAACTTTTGTGTCCACATACACAAACATGGTATGTATGTGTGTGTGTGTGTGTGTACACACACACACACACACACTCTAGAGGCCTGGTGCATGAAGTTCGTGCATGGGGGGTTGTGTCTCTTAGCCCAGCCTGCACCCTCTCCAATCTGGGACCCCGGTAGGATCGGGCCTAAACGGGCAGTCGAAATACCTCTCACAATCCAGGACTGCTGGCTCCCAACTGCTTCTGCCTGCCAGCCTGATCACCCCCTAACCATTCCTCTGCCAGCCTGATTGATGTCTAACTGCTCCCCTGCCAGCCTGTTTGTCCCCAACTTCCCTCCTCTGCTGGCCTGGTCCCCCCAACAGCCCTTCCCTATAGGCCTGGCACCCCTAACTGCCCCTCCCTGCAGGCCTGGGTCCCTCCAACTGCCCTTCCCTGCAGGCCTGGTCACCCCCCAACTTCCCTCCTCTGCCAGCCTGGTCACCCCTAACTGCCCTCCCCTGCAGGTTTGATCGCCCACAACTGCCCTCCCCTGCTGTCCATCTTGTGGTAGCCATCTTGTGTCCACATCAGGGCAGGATCTTTGACCACATGGGGCAGCCATCTTGTGTATTAGAGTAATATGCAGATTGACCATCACTCTATTAGGATAAAAGCTGCATGGGTGTGGGCCAGCTGGTTTGCCCTGAAGGGTGTCCTGGATCAGGATGGGGGTTCCCTTGGGGAGTGGGGTGGCCTGGACGAGGGGCCTGTGGTGGTTTGCATGCCGGCCATGCCCCCTGGCGACCCAAGCAGAGGCCTTGATATCTGGGATTTAGTTTTCTTCAACAATTGAAATTTTGAAGCTTGGAGCAGAGCCAAGTCTTTTGCTCCCTCCACGGCAGCAGCCATTTCTGTTGGAATTTATTTATCTTCTATAATTGAAACTTTGTAGCCTTGAGTGGAGGCCTGGGCTGGCCAGGATGGCAAAAGCTTGGCTTCCTCCATTGCAGGGGGTAATCCTAGCCTCTGTTCTCTCCAGCTCTGTGGCTGTCGCCATTTCCATTGGGATTTATGTATCTTCTATAATTTAAGCTTTGTAGCATTGAGTGGAGGCCTAGGCTGACAAGAGCAGGTGGAAAGCTTGGCTTCCTCCATTGCCAGGGAAACCCAAGCCTTCCTCCTGCTCTCAGTGGCCGCAGCCATCTTGGTTGTGGTTTATTTGCATATTTGCTTCTGATTGGCTGGTGGGCATAGCTTGTGGGTATGGCTAAGGTATGGCCAATTTGCATATTGCTTTTATTATATATATGATTATACACACACACACACACACATATATGCTAGAGGCCCAGTGCATAAAAATTCATGCACTGGAGTGGAGGCGGGTCCCTCAGCCCTGCCTGCCCCCTTCAGAGTCTGGAAGCCCTCAGGGGCAGGAGGCGACCAGTGATCAGGGGAAGGTGATGCTTCACCACACCTCTGTTGCTGCCACTGTCAGCCTTGGTTACCTGAGCCTTGGGCAGCCACCATCCGAGGCTTGCCTGTGCCTTGAGCTGGCCCTAGGTGGCTGGGGACTGAGGGGACTGGGGGACTCCAGAGGCAGCCAGCCTTGCAGGGACTGAGTGCTGCCATTTTGTGGCTGTGGGGACCGCCATCTTTGAGGGAGGGACAGTCAATTAGCATATTCCCTCTTTATTAGATTCTAGGGGCCAGGTGCACAAAATTCATGCACTGGAGGTGGGTGGTCCCTCAGTCCAACCTGCCCCCTCTCACATATTGGGAGCCTCAGAGGATGTCCTACTGACAGCTCACCTCTGGCCTGCCCAAGGCAGAAAGCCTCTGGCTAAGACTTTCCATCCTTGGGCAGGGACCTTGGCCAGGGAATCCCAGCCTGCCATTGCCCTGCGATCAGGCCCATTGCTGCCTGGCCCTGCCCCCAGTCCGGCCTGCCTGAGACCTTTTCACCCCTGGCCTGGGATACCCAGCAAAGCTATCGCCCTGCAGGGCTACTGTTGCCTGGCCCCAACCCCAGCCCGCCTGGGCTGGCCTGCCATGGACAGCAACCATCTTGGTTGTGTGTTAATTTGCATATAGCTCCTGATTGGCTTTGTGGGCGTGGCTTATTTGGTGTAGCAAAGGTACAGTCAATTTGCATATTGTTCTTTCATTAAATAGGACCATACATTTATGTGAATATATATAAAATATAGAACATCTTAAAATAACCTTTGGTCTCTGTGGGTCCTCCTCTAGAATTCATCTGATGGAAATGGGGGTTGAGGTCCTGGCTCCTCCAGATGACAGTTATTCCAGCTTTGGTTCCCATCACCTGGAGAATGTCTGTCCTTGGCCTCCAGGAGGACAGGCCCCAGCTCTCGTGTTTCCCACAATGTCATGGGAAGTGAGGTCAGCCGTGGCTTCTGCTCTTGCATTGGGCCGTCACTCCTACTACAGACATATTTCTGGGACTAGGTGAAGGACTGTGCACACGTGTTCATGTTAAAATGTGAATTTTAATTGTAAAAATTATTTTCTGTAAATATAGTTATATCAACCTCTCTACACACAACTTGGTTCAGATATATACAGATATGATATACACAGATGTTATTTGTACCACAGAACAAAATCAATTCAAGAAACATTCTGAAATTCAGAATAATCCCAACTTTCTCTGGGCCTTTAAAATTATCATCATTGAAAACAGAGCAAGAATAACATCCCTATAAGCAGTGGTACTCAGGGTAAAATTTATCAACTGACTTACTGGTATAAGATGAGGTAAAGACTTGAAACGAAGGTAGACTCAGTTTCTCTTATTGCTATCACTCTTACACTGGGGTGTTAAAATCGGGGCTGGACATTTAAGGTGACAAGGGACGCTATGCTTTTCCTAATTTGGGAAAAACGGGAAAGTCTTTTTTTCCAAAGCTACAACTTTTTCAGAAAAGGCTTATTTCTCAGACTCACAAAAAGATTAGCCCACAAGCTGGGGGTAGATAAAGGACGTTACTTTTGTTTTCTACTCTACAGCCCTAACAGCCCCTCCCACTCTGTCTGACAAAAGCCCAGAATCTACACCTTCCCTCAACCGTGGTCTTCCTGGCACCCTAGACTGCAACGCTTTTCCTGGCGACACCTGAAAAAAATTGTTCACACTTTTATCTTTGCTTAATTCTCCCAGAGGAAATTTTCACTGGAATGTCAAATTAGCAATCAACTAGCTCAGTGACCTCTGTGTAGATCTGTCCTTTTTTGGATCATCTCTGGCCAATCTGTAATCCCCTACCCCGCCTTTCCAGCTATGCTTAGAAAGCAAACTGATCCTCAGTCTAGCTGGGCTTTCCACAGCAAACAGGTGATTCCCACTGACCTCCCATTAAGTAATTAAATCAGTTTCTGAACTTGGGTCCCACTGCCTCTGAAAGCCCATGCTATGCTGAGCTTCTATAATAAGCGGAAGAAATGAAAGCAGAGCTTTACTTCCCCATCATTACCTATACGGCATTAGAAAATGCTGACTTCCTTTCTTAACGTGCAGCTTCATCCAGCTGCCCCTCTTGTCCGGCTCGAAACGTGAGTTAAAGTGCCAGTTATACTAGTAAAACTGCCTCCCGCAGTCAAGAGGCCTAATCAGCATTATTACATTTGCCCCCTTTGTACGAGAGTTTTTCTTAAGGTTGGGGACTATATGTCATCCTTCCTAGGACTGTCAGGTCTGTCTCCTACAGAGTGCTATTAGGATTTCCCAGTTCTGCCCAGCCAGGGTGGCCCAGTGGTTGGGCATCAATCCATGAACCAAGAGGTCACAGGTTCAATTCCTGGTCAGGGCACATGCCCAGTAGGAGGCACATAAGGAGGCAGGTCAATGTGTCTCTCTCTATTCCTCTCCCTTCTCTCTCTAAAATGAATAAAAACACATGTATAAGAAAGATTTCACAGTCCTTGTTCACTCTCCAAAATATCTAAGTCATAAAACTTTTATGAGGTCTCAGTAGCTTACAAATTTCCAAACTGCCCATTTCTTCTAGGATTACAGTTTGGAAATTTCCTTCCATTCTAACATCTGCATACTCATTTCATCACACAGTAATATTGATATAAAAATAAACTTCAATGTCTTATAAGAAAAACATTAACTAAATTCACAGCCTTTCCCCATAGTACTCAGGACTCCACTGGCTCCTGGGAACAGAGGTATATTAGTAACACAATGGAATATTAAAAATCCACAACGTGGGAGTAAAAGGAGCTCTTAACTCCTCCTCTTCCGTGACCTGAATCAGAAAACGGTTTTCCTGAAATACAGGGGTACAAGCATCTGGGTCTTCAGGGTCCTCGCTGGCTGCAGGACACTAGGTAGAGTTGAGCAGGGCTGGGGAAAACCCAAGGCTTTTCTTGGATCCTCTGCCCATTAGCAAGGAACCTAACGGAGATAAAGCTGTGCATGCATGTTGGCCCCCAGATTAACCTTCTTGCTGTTTTCTGTCATCCCACTATGGCAAGTTCACTGCCCATCAGAACACTGTCTTAAGATTTCATCCCCTCCCGTACCTCTGCGAGAATGAGTGCTCTGGGCCTGGAGAACGCATCTTAGTCCATTCACTGGGCCTTGTAGTTTCATAAAAAACACACCAGAAAAACAAAACGGTCCCTGAGTTCCTGGCCTCTTCCTGCAGGGTTCCTATGCCACCATCAAAAGGCTAATTTGTTACTGCCCTTTGCAAAAGTTTCCCTAAAGGCCTCAGTTTAAAGGTGAATAATCTCTTTTTATTGTGCCTGAAGGGCTCTCAGTGTATCAAGACAAATAGCTGGCTCCTCCTCCTCCTTGCCACCAGCAGGAGAAACAGTGATTCAGCTGTGATTTAATTGAGCTTTGTCTTGATCCTCTAGCTAAACTATCACAGGCCATTACACTGATAAATGAATCTTCACACACCATATTTAGAATTACCTACACCCTGTGCTACACTTAAACTCCCCATCTCCACTTTCACATGGAACCAAACAAGGTCAAGTTATAGATGCAAATTCCTATGCTAACTTATTTCCACCAATATGTCCATGAATTGGGCTGCCCTGCCCCAGCCAAATGCAAGAAGAGGTGTCGCGCGGATGAAGGACGTGGGGAGGCACGTGCCTCCTACCTCACGGCAGTCACAATGTCCTGAGGCCCAGGGCCCCAACTGGGACTCTGCGTTGCAATGAATACAGCTCCATCTGCCTGGGCAGGACGTCATGCTCCACGAAAGCCAAAACAAACTCTCAACAAACAACTTGGCCCAGACTTTTTAATTAGGAGGAGATATGCCCGACCATTTGACTCCTTCCAAAGAGAGTCCTGACTAGAGGACAAATGGTCACAAAGGCTGAATACTGCCATCTGCCAAGCCTGCGAGATTGGAAAATCCCACTTAACAGCAGTGAACCCCACGCCTGGATTTAGGCCTCACCAGGATTCTCACAACCTGGGAATTCTAACGCGACCTCAGGATGTCAGCGCAGCCCAGGAGTCTCAGATCAGCAGTTCCCAGGTGGGTTCTCGGCTTCCAGGACGACACAAGCTCAGGCTGAAAGTTGCCCAGGGGACCAGGCAGCTGGGGCAGGAGGGTTTGCTCCAGCAACCACCCTCAGTCAAGGGGCCACACCCAGGTTAGGTTTCCAGGAGGTTCCAGGTCAGTGATCACGATAGGCATCCCTGAGCCCCGCCCTCACCGCCCTGCGCTTACAGGCTGAGAAGGCAGGACCTCGAAGGATGCTCACCAACATCTTCCAAACTAAGCGATGATTTCTCAACATTTCAACAGTGACAGAAAAACAAACCCAGGTGGCTTCCTGCTGCGGCCACCACCCAAGGATTCCTGCCTCAGACCTCACAAACTCATTCCTCTTCTAGGAAACAGGCGGCGAATGATGCTGGGCTAGGCCCACCAGAGGCAGTGGGGAGGAGGCAGGGGGATGGCAGTCAGGCACACAACGAGCTTTCAAAGGGGAACCTCCATATCTCAATCCAAGCAAGAAATGCTCGGGAGATGACAAACTACGACAAAGGTCACACAGGGCCAGTGTGCACGCTGGTCAGCCAAGCGGAATTGGCACCGCACCGACTTTCTGGCCCCAGGAGGAAGCTGCAGGGCAGGGAGGGGACAGACAAGTTCTGCTTTGGGGTCAGCTGGGCCCAGGTTCCCCATAACCTAAGACATGGCACAGCCTCATGGGTATGTTTCCCACTGGGGCACCCAGACCCCAGCCCTCTGCATGGCATGAGGATGGACACACGGGCATGCCAGACAGATGGCTGCCCACTACAGTGGAGTTGAGCGAAGCCCAGAGCCCCTGACCCACCACCGTTCAAAGGGGACTGCAGGAGCCTCATTGCCCTCCCACACACACACCCTGATCTGTACCTCAGCACTTCCGAGCTCCGAGTTATAAGACCACAGACACAAGTGTTCGCATGCACACAGACTGGAGCCAAAGTGCTGAAAAAGCATTCTTCCAACACACTCCCCAGTTCCACGGGAACAGCGTCTGCCCGGGTGCTCCACGGGAACCTGCCCTGCCCTTCCACCCCACCCCTGCTCCACCACCCACCCCCAGCTTCGCACCCCTGAACCTTTCGCACACCGACAGTAACCAGGACTGGCCCCGGGAGGCCGCCCCGGTGAGAGGGTGCTCCTCGAGGACAACGGCAGGGCAGCTTCCGCGTGCACAGATGTTTTCTTCTATAAACACACATACGATTGACGTGACTGCAGAGAGAAATGTGCTGCACAGTCTACATTTCAATGCCCACACTCATTTACATATTTACAGAAAAGGCACTGCCTTGACGGCTCGATGCCTGTCGGTGGTCCCAGGTGTAGCCTTGAATTCCTTCGTAAGGAGCCGCAGTGAAAACACTGAGCTCAGTCATGCGACTCGGCGCCTGGAGGGTTTCTTCTCTCTGCTGTGCGTTAGCCTGGCTGCAGCCTGGACACACACCATACACTGATGGCTTTTCCAGGAACAGCGGGACAGGAAGGGGGCAGGGGAAGGAATTACCTTCTTAAGTCAAAATCCTAAATTACTGTCCTAAGACTACTCACAGGAGCAGCTTCCTAGGTCACCGAAGCTGACATCCATTGAATGCTGAGCCAAAGCAAACAGGCAGGGACCGATGGGCGCTGTCTGGACTGAAACCTCTGAGGGGAAAACAGAAACTCACCTGATACTTGGGTTCCCTACCACTCTCCCGGAAAAGGCACCGTCATATTTGCTAACAACCTGATAGGTCCCTGTCCCCGATTACTTAGCTCAAGGAACGTCCTCTCTGCAGGAGGCGCTCTGCGGGCTCCATGCTAGTCCACGGTCTGGCTAACGTGCTCTCAGCTCGGTGTTAAGCAGCTCAGATCCCGGCTGGATCACAGAATCCAGGGAGGCTCTGCTTTGATCCGAGGCTCTAATAGTCACGCCTCAGAGGGCTCACCAGGATGAAGACACGTCTTCTCTCCTGCACCTCAATTCCTCCATCTTTGGGCAACAAATGCTAGTCTTCAAAAACATCCAAATTATTCTAAGAGGATGGGTAGCCCTTAAAGGAGACTAAATTGGAAAATGGATTTGCCAACCCATCCCGAGAGGGGGATTCTGAGGAAGAGGAATACTACACTGAGGGCCGCCAAGAACTGGGAGGAGTCTCAGCTCACTGACAAGGAGCATCGCCCTGTCCTGGAAGCTCATACTTGGGGTCAGAAACATCCTTCTGTCCCACTCTGAGATCTATCCTCACAGGAAGACACAGATTTGTCTTAATAAAAAACTGGAAAATGGATCTGACTGGACTCAGAACTGATGACCTTGAAAGGTCATCTGGGTTAGCTTCCGCCATGGGACACCCACCACCACACTTGGAGAAGACGTGGTCTCATCCTAGAATCCACTGCAGGCCACATCCACACAGTTTCAAAACAGTCCACCTGTGTCTCCAGAGATCAGTCCACTCCTAGCGTCACTTGGCCTTTGCTGCATCTCAGGGCATTCAACAAGATGAGAGTCAATGCTGATGAGAACACCCGACACCAAAGCAGGCAGCAACTCTGGGAGAAGGTGGCAGACTGCAGTGGCCTGCCGAAGCAGCACACAAAACCTCGGCAGTCTCATCTGACCTCTCCAGAGCAAGGGAAGAACGGCGATTGCAAAAATTACATTGGTTGGAAAGTATAAACAATATGCCTTTGTGTCCACTTAATAAAAAGTGATCCCTGGGGGGCCTGGCGGAGTCCCCCGCAGCAGCTCACCAGCCCAGCTGCCCTCCTAGGGGCAGCAGGGGTTGTCAATGACCAGCATGACGTCGATGCCGTAGGCCTCCAGCAGGTCCATGAGGAAGCTGCGGTCCCCCTGGGGGTCCAGGCCCATGCCCCGGGCATGCTCGGCTGTCAGAGTTTTGTCTTGACTGGCGGACACCTCCAGCAGCGTCTGGAATATCCGGTTGTTTTGCTCGAGGAAAAACCTGCATTCCCGGGAGGAGACACAGAAGAGGGAGGGCAGAAAAGCAAGAGGTTCACCAGGGAGTCCACGCCTGGGGAACCAGGCCACACTGTCTTGTTGAATGTCCTTTCCAACGGTTTCAAAAATCAGAAATCTCTTTTAAAAAACAGAACGGGACCAAAGTTAAATGGAAGAGATATTCAAGTAAAACTAAGATTGGCAAAGAAAACACTGGTATTAATCCTGGCATGGTTAGGGGAATCTCTGAGCAAGCAATGGGCTGCTGAGAGGGGACCAGAGGTTAAACACGGGCTTGGGGGAGGCCCCCTGTGTTGTGTTCCTCTCTCTGCTTAGTCACAGGGGAGTTAAGTCAACAACTGGGGCTCCAGTTCTGAGGTCAGGACTTTCAGAGAGCAACAAATGCACCTCCGGAGCCTGGGCTGGGTAACCGTGGCGGCAGGAGGCTCTGAAACAACTGATGCCTGGGACCGCGTTAAAGGTGCAGCTCCGGGGAGCTGGGGTGGACCTGGGGTGCTCCGAAACCAGCAAAGGCTGCGGGTGACAGGAGAGGGAGACAGAGCCAAGCTGCAGGAACCAGCACTGCCACAGCTGACCATCATCCTTGGTGTTTGTTTCCCTTTGATGACTTTTTAAAAATTATTCGCAGAGCATGCTCTCATGTCACTGATTTGTAGAACCACACGAATATCTGAACCGTGTCTAGAGAAGGCATTTGGTGTCTAGACTGCTCAGCTGTGTCTCACAGCGCTCTCGGGCTCTGCGACGGCACCTCATGCCCAAGGACGCTGTGGACACCCAGGAAGTCCAGGCACCCAACGCCCAGCCAAAGGAGACCATTCCCAGGTACTCTGACACCTCAATAGCTTGTAAGTAGGTGCTAGAAGGTACACTTCCTCAGGATCACAGTCTTGCACTTTGTTGAAATATCAGTATTACATTTTCAACACCAAAGCCAGAGAGGGTTCTTGCTGCAAGCTGTTCCCCATCCCAGGAAGGGGCACAGGGAGACCATACCCCACCCAGGACGGGGCAAAGGAAGCAGCTGCACCTCTGTTCTCCTCACTGAGCACTAGTTCAAAGCTGCTCAGGGATTAAATTGATACTCTGAGGGATACAGGCAGGGGCTCCCACTCTGACCACCAACAGATCTGGGGTGGTGATTTCATTAGGTTCAAGGGTTAAATTTTCAGATTATCCCATAAGATTCAGTGCAAAGACTGCTCTATTCAAATGCAGCAGTGGAAGAGTAGTCCCTGACTCCTGAAGGACAGACAGATCCTATGCAGTGGACAAACCTCAGGACCCCATTTCCTCTTAATGACCTTCCCCTGCTTCTTTCCTTAACTCTTCTGCCCCCCCTCTCCCCCCCCACTAACAGCGTGACAGGGTTGAGGGCTGACTGTGTGGAGCCAGCTCTGAGTGCCCTGGGCAGTGGGAAGGGAAAGGGATGTGCAATAAGCCTGACAAACTCGGGGGCACATGGTGGCCTGAAAAGACCACTGACCAAAAGTGACCCCATGGGACGGTCTGACCACCAGTCCCCAACTGGGAGGGTCGGGGCAGGCAGTCCCGCCCCAGGCGCACAGCTCCTCAGCAAAGGTCTGACTCTGCCTTACGGGAGCTCCGCCCTCTGCTGTCATGTCGCTCAGACAGCACACAGTCAGTGTGCTCCATGGACCGTCCTTCCATCTCCTCCTTTGATTCTAATGCATAAAATAAGCTGCCAAACTGCCATTCTCCAGAGCATTTGAGATTTTGCTTCCCAACAATTGTCTGTTTGTCTCAAAGTCAAAAATTATCTACACATTTGTATGTTTCTTACATGGACAGCAGCAATGAGGTGCCTCCCTGGACTGCAGTGTGACCTGGGAGGGATCCGGCCTACAGCGCTGGTGCTAACGGGGCCCTCAGGGAGGCCCCCCAGCCCAGCCCAGTGACTTACAGCACAAAGAGGTCCTCTTCACACGGGCCGTAGTCCCCCTCCACCTCCTGGGAGTACAGCAGCGTCTGCCTGTTATGGGGAAGCGTCATGAGACTCTGCAGGGCTGTAAGATCTCTATCATCGGCTAGGAGGTCATCGTGAGGGCGTCCACAGATCACCTCCACCCAGGACCCAGAGCAGGCCCCCATCCAAAGGCAGGGAGAGAAGGGGCCGGACGGGAATACATAGAGCTGGGAGTCAAACCCTGGGTCCAGGGCCTGGTCTGGTCCTGTGTCACCTCAAGCAAGTGGTCATCTTTCCCATTTGCCCATCAGGGCAGATGCTGATGAGGCCATTGATTTCTCTGGAAACTGAATTGTGGAGTATTATGAGGCAGCTCAGTGCTGCGGTGCACAAGCCAGATGCTCCATGCCTGCCTCTGCCCTGGGCTTTGCAGATTCAAGTCCATCAGAAAGCAGGCCCCCAGCCCCACACGGATCTGCTATGCTATCAGGAGGCTGTGCTGGGCCCCGCTTCCTCACTGCCCATTGCCCGGGCCTGCCACGTGTTCTGAGGGGAAGGGTGGGCTGGATGGGATGGCAGAGACCCCGGCCCAGGAGTCCCCCCTGGGGACATCTCCCCGAGGGCGCTGCCGGGGCTCTACCTCTGCTCGTTGAGCCGCCGGTACTTCTCCCGGTCGGCGCTGTTGATCTTCAGCAGGGGCTGCAGGTGGTCGTGGTGTGTCTTCACATTCTGGTTGTCCACGTAGACATCGTACAGCTCCCGCTTCTCCTCAAAAATCTTCTCCGTGGTGCCTGTGAGACCCGAGGGCAGGAGCTGGGACCCAGAGGCCGTCACCCATCAGGGAACAAGAGCCCAGGAGCCCGAGTCCCTGAGGAGAAGAGCCCCTGGGGAGCCGGGAGGCTGTGGAAGGTACTCAGGGGAGGGGCGTGTGGGCAGGAGGCAGGGAGGGCCCTGTACTCACAGGCCACATAGGACACCTCTACCTCCAGGCTCTCGATGTCAGCCACATTCACGTAGAAGAAAGGCTTGGACTCGGGAATGGTGCCCCCGAGGCCAGGCAGGGAGACGTTGGCCAGGCAGCAGCAGCAGTATACTGTGGGGACAGAGACGGTGAGGGGTAGAGTCTGTCCCTCCCAGCCCTTCCGCCTGCGAAGCCGCCCGGCCCTCTCTGAGCTCTCAGCCTCCAAGAATGCTATGGAGGGCTTTGCTCTATGCGGCCCAGGCGCCTGAGTAGCAGGTGGTCCTGATTCCAAGGAGGTGATGGGAGCCTGTTAGGTCCTACAGCAGAACTGAGGTCCTCAAGGCCACACCAGTGATGGCCTACGAGACCCAGTGGGCAGGTCTCAGTCTTCCCCACACTAGGGCTTGCTTAGGAGGGGCACTGCTGACCTGACCTCTTCAACATACCCACCTACTATGACCTCCACCTTCCAGCCCCTCCCTCCTGACAGTCCCACCTCAGTCTCCTCTGTCTTTTTACATTATGGTTCACCTCCTGAGCCTCTCTTCCCTCCTTCTCCCGACTGATGCTGTCCATCCCATGGTGATCAGCCCAACATTCCCCAGGGTCCTGACCCACCTACACCAGTGCCCGGTGGACATCTGGAGAAGGCCTCATATCACACACTCACCATGTCCAAAGTTCTCTCTCACACCACCTGCTCCTCTGGTGGCCACACCATCCTTGTCACCCCAGACTCTTCCACCATTACAACCCCACACACATCTGAACCTTACAACCCAACCACGCACCAAATGCTGTCAAGTTTATCTCTTAACTACAATCCATCTTCTCTGCTCTAATCCAGACCCTTATCTGTCATGGCACCACTGATTCGTCATCCAGTGCATTTTCTGCATTGCCACTAGTCCACATTCTAAATCCAGGTCCAACCAGGTCCCTCCAGGCTTAAAACTCTGGCCCTCTCCCTTGGTATGGTCCAGACCCTTCTGAACTTGGTCAACAATGGAAGGACTCAAGCATTTGCCCTGGGGGATTCAGGAAGAGCCTCTGACATTGGCCTCTAGTTACCTCGATAGCACACGACACCCACAGGAGGGGGAGAAAATATCAGAATGCGCTTTCGAAGTAAGGCAAATTTCCAAAGAATGAGGATCTGTTCTCCAAAGAACTTAATAAACTGAGACATGCAGCCAGCTGGGTGTGTGATCTGAAAAAATAAAAAGGGAGGAATAGCCTGTTAGAAACATCATTCAAAAAATATTCAAACAATAAAAACTTTCACAATAATTCAAATACTTGGAGGCTGAACAGCATACTATTAAACAATGAATGGGTTACCAAAAAGATCAAAGAAGAAATTAAAAAAAAAAACATCTTGCAAACAAACAACAATGAAAACACAACAATCCAAAATCTTTGGGACACAGTGAAAGCATTCCTGAGAGGGAAGTTCATAGCATTATAGGACTAACTCAAAAAACAAGAAAAACTGGTACTATAACATCTAACTCTGCAACTTAAAGAATTAAAAAGAAAGCAACAAGAAAATCCCAGAGTGAGCAGAAATAAATGACATAGAGACAAAAAAATAAAAAATACAAAAGATCAGTGAAACCAAGAGCTGGTTCTTTGAAAGGATAAACAAGATTGATGAGCTTCTAGCTAGGCTCACCAAGAAGCAAAGAGAGAGGACCCAAATAAAATCAGAAATGAAAGAGACAAAATAACAATAGATCCCATAGAAATACAAAGAATCGTAACTCTATTCTAACAAACTGGACAATCTAGAAGAAATGGACATATTCCTACAAAAAATACTCAATATAAGGGTGTGAACCCCTCTAAAATAAACACCAAAATATAACCAAACAGATGCAGGGATGGTTACTTCCACATAAAGTGATAGTTTCCTCTTTCAAAGTCTCATCTTTAAATTAGATTCCTATCACTCAACAGCTCTCCTTACACACTGAAGTTTGAATTGAAGGATCATTAACTACTTTACTCAGGAGAGACAGGTGCTGGGAAAAGAGGACTGAACAAAACTTCTTAAAAATCATAAATAGAAGTATCTGATGTGACCGTACACCCGAGCATGCGGGGAGGTATAAAATGATGAGCAAAGGGTCCCAAATTAGGTCCCCAAATATGTGGGGACCCAGCTGCTATGCGGAATGAGGTCTCTGCGAAGCCTGCTGGCTGCCTCTGAGCTCCTCAGCCTCCAAGGATGCTATTGAGGGCTTTGCTCTGGGCTGTCCAGGTACCAGATTAACAAAGTGGTCCTGTATTCTGAGGTCACCGGGAGGAAGACCCACAGGGCCTGCTGGCGGAACAGTCCACTGCACTTCAACTGCAACCATCTCTCCTTTCATGGTCAACACAGGAGCCTGTCACTCAGTCACTAAGGTACGGAGGCCCTCAGTCCAAAGCCCTCCAGGAACTCAATGCTCCCAACAACAGCGTGAGCTCAGACATGGTACACTTCCCCAGTCGAGCCTTCAGATGAGATTCAAACCCTGACTGACACCTTAACTGGAGTCTACAAGAGACTATGAAGCAGAGTACCCAGCTAAGCCGTGCCTGATTCCTGACCCGCAGAAACTGTGAGATGATAAATATGCAATGGTTTAAACCATTAATTTGGGAGCAACTGTTGGCCATGCCTTCTCTCAGTTTGGAGTCAGCCTACCCTCACTTTCTGCCTACCCAAACACTTCAGGGAACACCTCCTCCTCCAAAAAGCCTTCTCTGATTTCTCCCTTAAACTCATAACATAATTCTCTATCAGGAAGCTCAAGGTTTCTGAAGTATCTTGTGACCACCAACAGGGTCACAAATTCATAGTCATCTTTTTCCCTCCCAACACCTAACACTTGGCCAGGTATTTTGTTAACTGTAAACAAATATATCCTAGTTCAAAGCAAAGTACTTCAGAAAAAAGTATACATAGAGAAATATCCAAAACACTGTAACAACAACAACAAAAAGATGATACCTGCTTTAACTCTTCATTGTTAGCTCAAATGTCTGATTTTAAAATGTCTGAATCAATAGATTCAAACCCACCTCTTTCCCCCAGAATCCACCCTGACTGGCCTATCAATACCATTTTGCACAAAGATTTTGAAGGGTCTAGAAAGCAGTGTTTAAGGTAACTTGCTTTACATTTTAAAAGTACCCAAATGCTAGTTAGCAATCCAATCTATCAAAAGTAGTTGTTAGGCACAAGCCCAAGACATAAATTCCTTATTAATTAAAAACACAACTAAGCACTACAAGCCCAGGACGTGCGAGAGTACAGAAGACCTCACCTTCATCTCGGGGTACATGTACCGGTGGATGGAAGGCAGCCAGTAGACGGGAGGCAGGCTGCTGCCCCTCCCAGGACCAGCATGGAGCACCCCTTTCTTGTCTTCATAGAAGGCAGCCAGATGAGAGTAATGTCCTGGTGTCTCCAGTTGGTGTCTGCAAACAGGCACATGCAGGGTGACATCGAGACTGGTGGCTGCCACAGTTCTCTGTCCCTCACCCCCGCCTCCACGTCCCCATCCCAAGGGCTGCAACACTTGGGGCAAAGGCCCTGATAAACTGAAAAGACCCCTTTTCTGAGGTTGCCCAGGATTCCCCCTGGGGAATGACAGGAGATCCTCAGGAAAAGCTCCAACATGGGATCCGGTACTCCCTGACAGGTGGGGACGCATTCCCCTGCTCATGGGAACCGGCAGAATTCTCAGACTGCGGCCAATGCCTATGGTTTCTGGGCGAGGTGTGCTGACCACTGTGTGGGGCTTCCCAGAGCCTGGCTGTGGGCCTGAGAAGAGGGCCTGGGAAGACCACAATCCCTGTTCTGAACTGCTCTTTGTTGAGAAATCATGCTTGTGGCTTTGTTGTTGTAAAAGAATAAGAGGAAACAGTGTTTCAAACAAGAGGAAACAATTATTGATGTTGCTAAGGGCTCAGAATTTCTGCACCAAGTAATGAATAAAAACCTCAGAATCTCTTCCTCCCCTCCCCATTTTCCCAATTGGGATGGCAGGGCTTTGTGGTGGGCAGCCCTGCCAACTGACCCCAAATCAAGAAAGCTGCCTGGAAGGAGAACCAAGATGGCGGCATAGGTAAAACACCTATCTTGCCATCATACACAGCAATTTTAAAACTACAACTTAACGAAAGAACAAACACCTTCCAGAATCACCAGAAAGCTGGCCGAGTGAAAATTCCACAAATAAAAGTGAAGATAAGACACTGTGACTTGGAGGAGCGGCTGAGAACAGCATTGAAAGATATGTGCTGAGAGAGGTTTGGAGTGCGCGCCAGCGGAGAGGGCGGGCGGCTGAAAACCGGCCAGTTTTCTTGAATGGGGAGACAAAGACGTCCCACTGGACTGATTCTCCAGCTCTGGGCGAAGTCCAGGAAACTCACTATCATACGGGGTAAAAACTGGACAGTGGGAGGGCATGCCGAAGCTTGGGTGGTGCAGGGGTCTCCCGGCTTGTGGAGAAGGCAGTTTGCGCGAACAGCTCAGCTGCGTGACCTCGCAGAGAGCGCTCTGCGACTTGCTCTCTCATTCGGAAAACCATCAGTCTGCTTTGTTTTACGACCCTGGGTGAGACATTGGGTGTGCAGACTCATTTGGGGAGAGTCTGAATTCCCTGGAAGCCAGTGGAGCTTGGCAGCGGCTCTCTCTCAGAGGTGCTGGTGGCCATTGCCACTGACACAGAGTCCCTGGGGCCACATAGGGCGGAGCTAATGCTGTCTGTTTGGCCCGGAGACTCCGCCCATCCAACCTGAGCACAGCTGAACTTCACAGACAATTGGCCTGGAGGTCAACCCCTCCAAGTGCTAACAACAATTAACCTGAGCTTAACTTCAGCAAGACTGTACAATCCATATCCACCTCAGGTAACTGGGGAGGGTGAGCCACTGTCCCCTGTAGGAAGTCTACCACACAAAGCTAATTGACCAACTCAGGGAAGCAGCCACCATGCAGAGACATGGAAAGAAATCAGATGTGAAAGAAATGGAGAAAAAAAAAACGACTGGACATGGAATTCAAAACCACGGTTATAGGGCTTCTCAAGAGGCTCCTACAAAAGGTCGAGACCTATAAGGAAATAAGCAAGACCGAAAAGGAAATGAACGAGACCCTCAAGGATATGAACAAGACCTGCAAGGAAATTATCAAGACCAACGTGGAAATGAATGAGTCCTACAAGGAAATGAAGGAGACCCTCAAGGATATAAAGGAGACTCACAAGGATATGAAAAAGGACCAACCAGAAATTAAGCATACACTGACTGAAATAAAAAATATTATACAAAGACCTAAAAGTGCTCTGGAGCACCCCAAGAACCAAGTTCAAGATTTGAAATACAAAGAGGGAAAATCCACTCAGCTGAAAAAGCAAGAAACCAAAAGAATCCAAAAAATTGAAGATAGTGTAAGGGGCCTCTGGGACAACCTCAAGCATACCAACATCTGAATTACAGGGGTGCCAGAAAAAGAGAGAGAGCAAGACAATGAAAACTTATTTGAAGAAACAGTGACCGAAAACTTCCCACACCTGGTGAAAGAAATTGACTTAAGAGTCCAAGAAGCACACCAAACCCCAATATATAGGAACCCTAAGAGGACCACACCAAGGCACATTATAATTAAAATGCCAAGAGCAAAAGACAAAGAGAGAATATTAAAAGCAGCAAGAGAGAAACAGTTGGTTACCTATAAGGGAGCACCCATACGATTGTCAGCGGATTTCTCAACAGAAACGATGCAGACCAGACGGGAGTGGCAAGAAATATTCAAAGTGATGAACAGCAAGAATCTACAACCAAGATTACTCTATCCAGCAAAGCTATCATGCAGAATTGAAGGTCAGATAAAGTGCTCCGCAGATAAGAAAAAGCTAAAGGAGTTCATCACCACCAAACCAATACTATATGAAATGCTGAAAGATATTCTTTAAGAAGAGGAAGAAGAAAAAGATAAAAGTATAAATTAGGAACAACAAATACACATCTATCAACAAATAAATCTAAAAATCAAGTGAATTAATAAGCTGATGAACAGGATAAACTGGTGAATGTAACAGAATCACGGACATAGAGAGGGAATGGACTGACAACTCTTGGGGAGAAAGGGGGTGTGGGAAGTGCAGCAAGAGACTGGACAAAAATCATACAACTATGGGAGAGGACAGTGGAGGGAGGGGGTGAAGGCAGAGGGTGGGATGGGTACCAGGTGGAGGGTGAAAAAAAAGGGGAACAATGTAATTAATAAACTGAACAATAAAGATAAAAATGGCAAAAAAATAAAAATAAAAATCAATAAATTAAAAAAAAAAGAAAAAAAGCTGCCTGGAGACTCTGGGCCACTTGGACAATAGGGATCCTGCCGTCACGGCTAATGCAGAAATGCAGGGAGTACTATTTGGCACTATGTTTAATAGGGGTATTAAGGGTTGAACTGTGTTCCCCAAAAAATACGTTGGAGTTCTCACCCCCAGCACCTCAGAATGTGGCCTTATTTGGAAACTAGTGAACTAGTGCATGGATTCGTGCACATTGAAAGGCAATTAATTAGAAGGTGGCCAGTGGGACAGAACTGGGTGAAAAGTGTCACAGATGCCCTGGAGCCAACCTCCTATGGTCCCTCCCCAGCATCTACGGAGTGAGAGAGTCCCTCTGGCAGGTGCAGGCCCTCGACCTGGCCTGTAGTGTTAGGGTCGGAACCGGTTTTCTGACACCCCCAAGGGGTCCTGGAGTGCCAAAGGACACTCTGCAAAGTTGCTGTCATACAGGGTGTGGAACACAAACAAAGTGCAGTAAACCAAATTCCAGGCCGATAGTGCCCCAGCAACAACATAACCCATGGCCAAAGGTGGAATTGCGTGGCCGGGCGAGAATTCGGGCTCCCTCTTCTTTGGTTTTGGGTGTGTCACTGAGAACCGCCGCTGCCAAGTCACTGCAGCATGGCAGCTCCTGCATTGAGCATCTGACCCCTGGTGGTCAGTTCATATCATAGCTATCAGTTGGACAGACACTTACTAGAAGCATGTTAGCCTTTTAGATAGATAGATAGATAGATAGATAGATAGATAGATAGATAGATAGATAGATAGATAGATAGATGATAGGGTCTTTACAGATAATTAAGGTGAGTCTTAACCCAATGTGACTGGGTTCCTTATAAAAAGGCACTATGTTTAATAGGGGTATTAAGCTTTGGACACAGCCACACACATGCAGGGAGGACGCCTTAAGAAGATGAGGGCAGAGAGCAGGAGTGAAGGCAAGACCACCAGCAAACACCACTGCAGAGAGGCAAAGACACATTACCCCTCCAAGCCTCACAGGAGCCAGCCCTGCCAGCTCCCTGATTTTATTCTTTGGCCTCCAGATTGTAAGAAACACATCTCTGTTCTAAATCACCCAGTTTTTTAGTACTTTGTTAATGCAACCCTAGGAAACTGGCATAGGGAGGAATAAAAGGGGCACCTTCACCTTTTTAGCCCATTTGTTCTTTCTCGGTGCCCTACAATTTTCGCCCACTGCAACAAAAAGAACCCAAATCTAGCTTTCCGAGCAAGGGGAGGCTCCTCTAATTACTGCTGGAGCATCAAAGACTACTAACACAGGCCTTCTCCCCAAACTGTCAGTGTTGCTGATCGCAAATGCTGACCCAAACCACTAGACCCAAGACTTTCATTGTCCAATCAGCTCCACTCCAGAGTGACCAGCGCCCCAGCCTGAGGCCACGGCTGCCACTTCACCTCGAGGTCCCAGGTAAGTCACTTCGCCTTACAAAACACATGTTCTCTTTCCTTAAAATGCTGATGGTACATTTCCGTGGACACCAGAACCATCTCGAGATTACTTTGAGATGTAAATGAAATGAAGTAGAAAAGGTGCCTCACGCCATTTGTGACACATCGGTCATGCACGCATCAGTCCCAGTGATCCTGCAGCGGCTGGCCATGTGCACAGGGAGGGCTCAAAATCAGGGGAAGGGGGAGGGTTCTGGGCAAACCCAGGAGGAGATCTTCAGGCAAATTTAGATTTTAAAAAGAAAAAAAAAATCAACTATATTCAATGATTACTAAAATAAGTGTGTCCTGAGTAATAGCTCTCTAACTCGGGGGTTCCTGTACATTCTGCTTTAAGTTTTGCCCAGGGTACTTATAATCATTTCTTTCACTCTTACAGAAAGGAACCTGCGGATGGGAAACCCATGGTGACTCACTCAGTTGTGTTTGTCTATCTGAGCAGATAGCAGATTTCAGACACTCTTCAGGGCTGCATGTCAAACTGATGCAAGTTTGATGAATACAAAATAACACAAAGACAAGATTATGTTCAAGGGTGTTTTCATTAGGACCTAATTTCCCTAAAGAGAAGAGTGAGATTTACTTACTGTTTTTTTAGCACTGTATTTTCCACATTAAAGGGGGTAATTTATGTAATGCTTTATTACTTTCTCGGTTCATTGGTGATTTGTTGCTCTGCTGACTGTTCTGCTTGGCTGCACTAAATGCTATGCTTGAACCAAGACTCTAAAGAAAAGCTCTGAGTCAGGGTCCCTTAGACAAAATGCTGGCTTCAGGATCCTGTCCTCTGACCACCTCAGACACTCCCAGCTGATGGAGTGGAGTGGGCAGGAATATGAAATGTAAAATATGAACATCCACATCAACACAAATTGGCAGTTCCTGCGTAACTGGTAAACAACTGTGATATGAAAGCCTCAAAATGTAAACACTACAGATTTTGCAATAAACAAGACTGATCATCAAACCATAATACCAAGATAAACCGAAAGGTGCTGCAACAAAGCTCAGTGCCAGAAGGTAAAGGGGCCTAAAGATTATGCAGGAGACCTCCTGGTGATCTTACCTAGGAGGATGCACAGATTAACAATTACCACGTGGCCATGTAGGCTGTGCCACCTATGCAGATGTCAAAGAGGCGTGACATTATAAAAGCTGACGAGTAATTGACACAATGCTAGTACATTCTACTGATATGAACCCCAGGCTTCTGGGCCAGATCCAGGATCCTGGCAGAACCAGAGACACTGGCGCTCTCCAGAAACGCACAGCTTCTTCACAGATACGGACGTTTATGAGACCATGCAGACTCCCACTGTGGCTCTCCCTGCTTCCCCCACCTCACCCAGCCACAAGGCATCTGGCGTAAGAATGAGAGGTGCTGCTGGGCAATGACTACACCATTGCTAGTTGTGTCATTACCCTCTGAACCAGTCTGTCTCCTGGCTTTGCAAATGCAGGAAAACATGCATTTCCATGGACTGCTGGTGCAGGTCCAAATGGTACCATCTTCTGCAGGGTCACTTGCAATGTTTATTAAATTGTACCCTGTATATACTCTTGAACCTAGGTTCCATTTCCAGGAATGTGGCCTAAAGAACTCCATATATGGATGTGAACAATCATTTACCTACAGGGATGCTCATTTTATAGTGAAAAAATAAGAAACAATCTAGAAGGCTCCAAATGGTGAAATAGTTACAAAATTGTGATCATCTATATGCTGAAATGCAATGAAACCACCAAAGACAGTGAGAATGCAGTCATTATATACTGAAAGGTTAGAAAATTTAGATAGTGAATGACTGTTTTTAATTAACATGTATGTTCTTATTTATAAAAGGGTAAAAGACTAGGATATAAATGTTACCAGTAGATATGTCTGGCTGGTGATGTCATGTCCTTTTTTTCTTGGAGTTTTGTGTCTATTTTTCCAAGTTTTCTATGTTAAATATATGCTAATTTTATACTTAGTCTTTTAAAACATTTCATTATGGAAGTTTGAATTATATGCAGAAAGTAGAAAGAAGAAAATAATAAACCCTCTATCCATCACTTAGCTTCAACTATGATCAATGTTTTATCAATATGGTTATATCTACATCCTGTTCCCCTGCCACACTTTTTACTGAAATGTTTTAAATATTTTATAATATTTTACCTATAAATACTTTGGTTGACATCTCTAATGGATAAAATCTAATTTAAAAAATAGCATAACCACCATACCTTACTATAAACTAGTATCCAGTCCACATTCAAATTATACCAGCTGTCCCCAAAATGTCATTTGGGGGATGGTTTTGAGTTGGTTTTATGAATCAAGATCTAAGCAAGGTTCCAAAATGTAGTGACATGTCTTAACTCTTTCACTTTACAACACTCCCTCTTCCTTTTTTCACTGTTTTATTATAAAGCAGCTCTCCAGCATCTTGGGATTATTAAGAAAGAGCCACAGGAAAGAGTAGTAGATGAACCACTATCAGAAATAAGAATAAATATAAAACAGAGATTAGGTATTTTCAGAAATCAAGTCTGGTTAGTTTATACAAACGTTATGACTGCAGTCTAGTATCACCCCTGCCTAGACCCGGGCCTCTTCTTTCTCTTCCTCATAGTCTCTCTCTTTCAAGTCTCTCCTCTCATGTTACTTCCTGCCCTCTTCAACCACCTTTCCAGCTATAACTCAACATCTAAAAGCCAGAAAAAAAGATTAATGAACTCACCAAAGGAAGGAATCTGCATGACAAAAAAGTAATGTTAGATAGTAAATGACAAAGTGGAAAAATTATTTTCAATTTATGTCACAAAGAACTAATCTCCCACTGTACAGAGAATGCCTATAAATTAATTTTTAAAAGGCCAATAACCCAAAACAAACATATGGGAACAGTTCACAGAAAAGACAAACTCAATTCAAACTTTTGTAAGAATAAAAATGCAGCCCAGTTGATGTGGCTCAATGGGTGAGCATCGGCCTATGAACTAGAAGGTCACAGTTTGATTCCCTATTCCCAATTCCCAGTTGGGGCACATGCCCAGGTTGCAAGCTCAATCCCCAGTAGGGGGCATGCAGGAAGCAGCCTATCAATGATTCTCTCTCATCACTGAAGTTTATACCTATCTTCCTCTCCCTTCCTCTCTGAAATCAATAAAAATATATTTTTTAAAAATGCAAATTAAAACTATTTATGTACCATGTTTTACCTATCAGAATGCCAAAAATTCAAAGTTTGTATAGGCAATGTAGTGAGGAAACAGCACCCCCTGAATTACTGTTGGGCATGCAAAATGGTACAATCTCTATGGAAAGCAATGCAACAATCTCTCTCTCTCTTTTTTTAAAAAATATATTTTCTTTTCTTTTTTTTTTTTTTACAGAGAGGATGGGAGAGGGATAGAAAGTCAGAAACATCGATGAGAGAGAAACATCGATGAGAGAGAAACATCGATCAGCTGCCTCTTGCACACACCCCCACTGGGGATGTGCCCGCAGCCAAGGTACATGCCCTTGACCGGAATCGAACCCGGGACCTTTCAGTCCGCAGGCCGACGCTCTATCCACTGAGCCAAACCGGTTCCGGCGCAACAATCTTTCTTAACATTTACCTTTTAAACTACTAGTTTTATTTCTGGGAATGTACACGTATTCTGCTGACTTAGAAAATGATACTTGTTCATGGCTGTTCAGTGCAGCATTATTTGAAATGGCAAAAGGCTGGAGAGAACCAAGTGCCTATCAATACAAGACTTGATAAGGAAAATCTGGTTCTTCTATACAAGGCACATTTACAACTGTAAGAAACCCAAAAAAAAGCATCATTGAAGATATGAAATATGAGAAGACCTCCCAAATATAGTGTTTAATGAAAGAGGCAAGGCACAAAACATGTAGAACGTGTCACCTTTTACATGAAAAGGGGGAAGTGAGAATCTACATTTGTATTTGTATACACACACACACACACACACATAAGGTCTAGAAAAATACATGAGAAACTGACAGTGATTATTGGGATAATTGGATGGATGTGGGAACTGGGTAACAACTTAATTGTTTGCTAGTGGTAGAGACTGCATTCTCTCCTTCCTCTAGAAATAGGACCTTCCAACGTTTAGCTGCTCACATGGACGCCAAGTTTAATACCACATTTCCCAGACTTTCTTGCTGTAAGGTGTGGCTATTAATTCAGATGTGGCGAATGGAATGCGAGCAGAAGCAATGTGTTCCTGAGACACAGGACACGCCAATGATCAGCAGGCTTCTTCCAGGAGGATGAAGACAATTCTCTAGAAGATGGCAGAAGACAAGACAGGAAAACCTGGGTCCCCGATGACCCAGAAGAACAGAAGCATCCTGGAGGGCTTTTCCCATTTGGGACAATCACACTAAAACAGAGCCATATTTCTATATTGTTTGATTCGCTGTATTTTGAATTTCTTTGTTAAAGTAACGTAGCCTAGCTAAAGCAAAAAAAATGACACCTAGAAATGAGTTTCCAGAGTGTCAAAACCACATGTGGCATTGACTTAGCAGCTGGCAAGGGAAGTAGGTAGCAAAATAGATATTGCAGACTCAAAAGAAAGTTGGTGACCCTTGTTATATTGAAACATAAAATTGCTATCACTTCAATAACTTGAACAAGCCCTGCATCATCTGAGGGGCAGCAGTGGGAAACAGAATGTGGACTGCTACTGGCTGTTGTTAGTGAGCTATATATTGTCACATGACTGGCCTATACAAGTCTGACTTTTCAACCCTCAAAGAAACTACTAGACCACCCCCAAATCTACACCAGCAGAAAATGTGTTCTAAAACTGGGCAGCCTCAACAAGTGGTTCGGAAGTGGTCAGGAGGAAAGTGGACATGACTTTAGAGAGCAGAAGCAAAGCCTAGCCACGGGCATCTGCTCTGTCGGGACAAGGAGCCTGCAATCCTGCTCGGTAGAATCTCATTGCAGACTTAACTGCTTGTACTTCCACTGTTCCCTTTTCTAAAAGGAGTTTACATAGTGGTTTCCGCTCTAGCTTCTACATTGTATCTGGGAGTTGAGGAATGGACAAATCTGTCTATTCTTCGATAGGTTTTTCCTAAGGAGAAGGATGTCCTCGCCTAATGAAAAGGACTGCCTCAGATCACATGGAAACCCTCGGCCTTAGCCTGGAGGCATTAACAGAATGAGCCTCTGCGAGGTCTCTCCTGGGATTGGAAGAAGAGTACACAAGGGTGCCCAGGTAGCCAGAGGGCCAAACAGAAGCAGGGGTTGCTTGTTTCCCTTCCAAATCCATTCTTCCCTCTTCCTGTTTGTAACAGAAGCCCCAGTATTTTAACTGGTCGCAAGGTCACTCACCTAGCAAGGGCCCTCCCAGTCTCCTCTGCTGTGAGGTGTCTCTGTGACTGAGAACATGACAATGGAGTGAGAAGTGATGCAGGCAACTCCCAGGCCCTGGCCCCTGTGGGCCGGATGCAGCCGTAGTCCTGGGAGCAGCTCTGAACACTGAGGGCAGCTCAGAACAGAGAAAACCACTCTGAGGACTTGGTGGGATACTAAGAGAGAAGCAGCATGGGTCCCTGATAGTAGGCTGTCTACCCTGACCACCTACCTGTCTCTCTACAGACTGTTCCATGAGAGAAGGAACCTTCTATTTTATTCGAGCCATTGTGTCTTATCACCTTTTTGCCAGAGCCCTAATTAATATATTTGTATAATTGTAAAAGGTACTGCCTATTTGGGAAATTAATGTTTTCGAAAGAAATAATAATTTTTTAAAAAGTGTCAGGATCTGATAAAAAATGTTTACTCCATAATATTACTTCTGAGATTCAAAACTGAAGGCATATTTCAAGTAGAGAGAAAAGATATATGGAGTGCTCATTGCAGCTCTAAAATGCAGAAAAGCAGTTAAAAAGGATTAAAAATATCCTAAACCCTCAATCCCAGGGAATAATAAAATAAACTATAGGCCAGCTCTAGCATTATAGAGCTATTAAAACCATCAAAATGATAATACAGAGAAAACATATGCATGACTGGTACCCCTGAAAAAGGAAAAGTTGAATATTTTATTATAAAAGGAGACTCCTGAAATTAAAAATAAAAGACATATCTGTATATCAAAGGAGACAAACTATTCTAGGAAAAGAAAAGTTCAGAAACATCACAGATAGAGAAAGAATCTAAGGTACCGAGACAGAAACAACTTCTCCAAAACAACTAAGATTAGGAGATACGCCAGCATTCTGTGCAGCACCTGAGACTCAAGAATCTTATAACCAGCTGGGAGCACAGGTGACAGACCAACATGATTAAGCAGGCAAGGCCTCAGAGAAGGCAGCACTCGCAATCCTTTCATGGGGGGGGAAAAGTGCTTTATGGCAAAATCCAACCAACCAAGAAATAAATCATGTCAGAATTCAGGACTGTAGTAAGCCATGTAAAGTCCTGGAAGAGGTAAAAAACCTACAACTGAGAGTTAAGAACTAAGGGAACTATAATTATAGAACTTCATGTAATAGATCTTGTAAACTATAAAAATTGAGATGAGAAACAGGAGGGAAGAGCTCGGAAGCAGTATAAGATAATGGACTCTGTCAACAGTTGAAATGCAATTTAAAAACCAATGACACCTATCCAAAGATTTCTGCACCTTACTGTACATGTTATTTCTCAATAAGAATAAGAATGATACCGCATCTCCATGTTTTTCATCTTTTTTCTTAACTTTGGAGGAATAGATCAAGAAATAAAATATCTTATTGTGAAAAAATATATATTCCCTTAAAGTCTGACAATTCCTTCATTTCATTTACTCTGTTCCTAATAGATACAAGTAAAATTAAATACATTCATGAAAACAGCCTATTTGATAAAATTAAATCCTCACAAAATATTAATCTCATTTTTATAAAAGTATTTCTATTTTATAATGGCATTCACTGCATATTGAGAATGGATCTCTCACTGAGTGAGAAGATTTTTAAAAATGAACATCTCTTTGCGTGTTTGGGAGAATTTTGAAAATTCTTTTGTTTTGCTATATGAATTTTTAAATACACATTTTTCTCCTACAAACAATAAATTTCATGTTGTTTCAAAGATAATAATCAAGAGAGATCATTATATTAAAAAATCAAAATAATGATACATTTATTAAGTACAGGAGATAAAAATATATGTATGTATATATATCATATAATGCCAAGGATATATTTTTTATAGTATATACAAACACACACACACACACACACACACACACACACACACACACTCATACACGTCAGAAAGGAGGCAAATGTACTAAAATTTTCACAGCGTTTTAAGGATCAGGGATAGATCTCTCCCTCAAACTCTGAAATGAAGTTGTAGTACTTACATAATGAAAAAGAATATTAAATGACTAATAGTTTTGTTGCTTCTGCTAAAAATTCCCTTCCTATTACCCAAGTAATAATAATTACCCTAAATAAATTATTAGGATTAAAAAAAAAATTAAGTCTTTTGGTCGAGAATGTGTTTGTGTGTTTTCAGAGAACAACTCCAAGACCATGTGGGTTCCTGCGACTGTGAGGAACTGTTGGATCTGTTCCAGTCACGAGGATGGTCCAGAGATGGGGGACACTGACGACACCTTGCCATGCTAGCTAGCAGTCGGCAGCTGTGCATGTCTGCGCGCAGCACAGGACCAAACCAGAGAGGATGGATCTTGCATTGACACGATGTGTCCACCATCTGGATACCATTGCTGACTTATACACATAAAGAATTATTTGACACTGAAACTGGGACTCAGAACTGCTGGACATTGAAACTGAGACTGAAACATTTTTTGTTCTTATACATTTATTTCTAGTATGCAGAGGCAAGATATTTTTGAAGAAAAGAAACAGGGGAGAGTGATTGATATAGAGGCAGGATGGCCTTGAACAGGCTGTCAAGCTACAGGGGAAGGCTTGGGTGGATGGGAGGCGGATGCGGGGGGAGGTCAACTGAAGGACTTGTATGCATGCATATGAGCATAACCAATGAATGAAAGACACTGGGGCGGGGAGGGGGGGAAGCTGGGGATATGTGCTGGGGTGTAGGGGAGGCTGGGGGGAGGATAAGGGGGAGGGGGAAAGAAAAACATGTACTACTATTATACTGCAAAAAAATCAATAAAAAATATTCAAAAAAAAAATTAAGCATCTGTTTGCCTCCCTGGGATGAGGAGGTTATTATCATGGCTCCAGGAAACAAAGATCATGCACATGGCAGCAAATTATTTAATCAGATGAAATGGATGACTGTTAAAATAAGGCACAATCTACCCCAAAATCTACCCCAGCTTTCATTGTAGTGTGAAGAGGTGATACCTTCATTATAGTATGAAGAGGTGGTCTTTTTGGAAACAAAAAGGCATGAACCTGAGGCATGAACCATGGTCAAGGATGTTCTTGGAAAGGCATCTGTTGCTTTGGCACATAACCTTGATCGCCAAGGGCTCCTCAAGACACCAGCTGGCTGATCCCTGCCGCCTCCCCGCATGTGTATCTAAGCCACGTACCGAACCTGGTTCTCCAAGAAGTGCATGTACCGGTAAAGCAGGGTGTAGGACGGAGATAGGATGCCCACGGACTTCATGCGTGCTCCGCGCTCCAGCTCGCTCTCCACGGGCATGTTTGCGAAGCAGGCCAGGCCGAAGAAGGGCCCCTTCCGGAAATAGCTAAAATGGACCAAATAAGCAATGCGGTTCAAAATCAGAGAGAGATTTTGTTTCGCTTTTTTTTTTTTTTTTAATTTAAGATGCAGTCCCCAAGAAAAGAAAAACTGTGTCCAAGGCTCTTTGTAAGAAAGCTCAACCTAAAAATAACACCTTTTTAGGATCTCAGGGGAACAATTAGCCTAGGCTACTCAACCTCCCAAATGAGGCACCCAAGCTCTAAAAAATGATGAAGCTTGCCAAGGGGCATCCAGCTGGAGCCAGGACTGATCTCTGGCAAGCCTGCTACCCAACTGCCCATGACAATGAACGTGTCCCTTCTCCTCTCCTGCATAACTAAGGACTTGATGGAAGACCTAGTACAAAAATTCATCTCCCGGCCTGTCTGGAACCAGCAATCCGTGTCATCAGCATGAACAGTGTTGACTCTTCCCTCTCTTCCTGAGGCTCTGATCTAACAGAGCCTGTGACCAGAGCGGCTACATTTCCTTCCTCTTTCTCACACTACATCAGTCATGGGTTCGGCCCAAGGGGAAGATTAAAGCTACACTCACGTTCTTTCCCTTTGCTCCTTCTCCCAAGAACCTTAATTACACAGGACAATAACCTGCCCTGACGTAAGGCTGGAATTCCAAGCTTTAGCATATAAATATCTTGAATTAACTGAAACTAAACCAAAACCCCATGCTTTCATTAAAGCCAAACCTCAAGTGAGGGCCAACAGTTTTTTACAAAGGGAGAGAACCTCTCCAGTAGAAGTTCTTAATTTCTTTGGGTCACGAAACCCACTGAAAACTTAATGAAATGTTAAGGACCTTCTTGCTAGAAAGATTATATAAATGCTAAACTATATATATTTTTCAGGGCATTTATACATGCCTCCTGAAGACCCCCTTTTACTCGGGCGAAGTACAGGGTGGAGAGAAAATGGAGAAGACTTACATTCAGAAGTACTTACATGAAATCAGACTGGATTTTATGGGATCCACTGGCCATAGATTTGAACTCAACACCTTCAAGGTCAATATCTTGAGGTAAACACCATTCCACCATGTTTCCTGTGGGGAAGGGAGAACATAGTTAAAAGAAGCAAAGTCATTCAAAGAACAAGGCTGAGTGCAGGGCTCAGCACACCTAGCACCGCAAGAAACGAACTCAATAACTTGTTAAAGCTTTAATTTACCTAAATTCTGGACTGTTTAGGTACAGAAAAATACTACACAAAGTGCTATCATGACTATTCAGCTCAATGGATTTTTCCCACCGTGCATACACCTGTAACCAGCGCCAAGAAAGATGCAGAACAGCTCTGCATGTCAGAAGCCTCTCGAGCCCCCTCCAAGTCACCAACCCTCTCCTAACTTCCAATACCATGCATTAATTTACTGTTTCTGAAATCTGTATAAATGTGATCATCATGTGTGTTCTCTTTCGCTCAATATTTTTTTGCAAGATTCATTCACATGGGTGCGTGGAGCAAGTACTTCCATCCTATGCATATAATAGTTTTATCTACTTAACCGTTGATATACATTTATGCTTAATAGCTTGTTTTCAATTTAATGCTATCACAAATACCACTGCTGGAGACTGTCTGGTGGATACAACTGGAGGCCGAACTCCAATTCTCAGAACTCCCTTTCCTGTGTGTTTCGGGTCCACATGGGAAGGTGGAAGTGAAGCAGTGGCTGTGTCGTATTCGCAAGAGAAGATGGTGCAGGAGCACCAGGCAGCTCTCAGTGTGGGCGCAGCCAGGCCTGCTGCGGCCACCCTCCCCTGGATCCACCTCCTTGGGTCCTCTTCCAGCTCTCCGACTCCCGAGCCAGGAGTTCCTTTAGTCCCATAATGCTGGCCGTTAGCTTCATCAGGACACTCACGCGAGCGCTAAAGCTGGAGGCAGTGACGGGCTGACCCAGGTTCCCATCCATCCCCATCAATTCCAGCTTGTTCTCTTTCTCCCCAATTTTACTGCCTTCTTCCCTAACTGCTCACTAGTACACTCCGAGCTCCATGATCACACACAAAGACGACAGCCATACACAGCATCTAACCAGCTCCCACCCTGTGCAACACCACATTCCTGAAATAAATCCCTGTATGTATCTCCCAGTGGTTCTCTCACGGATTAACCTTTGACACAATAAACACACATTTCTGTTGACTACATCATGAGAAGAAGTGCTGTAAAAAATGCATGCATCACTGCAAACTAGAAAACATCGAAAGTTTCCCAAGTAGTATTTCCCAAGCTTAGGTGGACAGAGCTTCTGCAAAAAATAAAACAAGTTTTTAAAAAGGGATTTGAGCCAAATAAGTAATATAAAGATGGACAAGACACATTATCACACAACTTCTCAGAGCCTTTATATGTTACTCTGCACTGTGAATCTCTATGAAATGAATACAGTGTTTAACGTTTCCACAATTATTTGGCCAATAAACTTAGTTTAAGGGGCATCTAAGGGACATTTTATGGACATGCAAGTAGATAAGGGGCAGAAAGTTGGCCCTTAGTATCCATTCTTCCTTTTTCCTATGAAACAGACCCTTCTATATTTAGCTTGGCACATGGCCTTCCAAATGATAACTACGTTTCTCAGCACCTTCTTGTATATAGGTTTGACTGTCTATGTAAATTCTAGCCATCTTGTTTACTCAACCAATGAGATGTAGACTGATGTGAGGTATGTGGTTTATAAAATGTGGCTTAATGGTCAGGAAAATGACTTCCTCTATCCTGCTGCTGGGAACATAGATGTGGGTACAAGCTATCATGAGGGGGACAGCATCCGCCTACTTGTCATGGAGGGGATGATGGAGCAAGAGCCACTGTGTCTAGGTCCCTGGATGACCTCGTGGTTCTGAGCCAGCATTCTCGCCCTGGGCCAGCCATCTCCTGATACATGATAAAGAAAAACCTCCCAATCATGATCCAGCCACTCTTAATTTGGGTCTCTGTTTTATCTGATGCAGCTGACCTGTGGAAGCAAGCAACCATCCTCAGCCTGGTTCTCAAAGCCTCCCTCCTTGATCCTCTGTGCTTGGCCATGCCTCCTCATACAGAAACAAAGAATCAGATGGACAATGACATCCTGTTCACATCTAGACAGACGCAAGCCCATCAGGACTGGGCAGAAAGGTGTGTCAGGCTGAGTTATCAGGGAACAGACCGCAGGCTCCCAACCAGCACTCGAATAGCTCCTTACCGCAGGAGAGTATTCGTGCTGACACCTTCCTGGAGTGAAGGGAGGTAGATAAAGCTACTGCGGCCCTCATCCCAGCCTACCACCTCTGTCTTAGATGTCTTTCTCTCTAGGAGTCTGAACTTTAAAAAAAATGTTTTTATTAATTTGAGAGAGTGATGGAGGAGAGAGAATGATGGAGGAGAGAGAAACAGGATCAAACCAGCAACCTGGGTAATCGAACCGGTGACTTTCTGGTGCAGGGGATGTCGCTCTGCCAACTGAGCCATTCCAGCCAGGGCAGGAGACTGCATTTCTTAAAGGCAGGCACTTTGCTTATTTATCTTCACATCCCAACATAGCACAGTGATTAGTACAGCACAGGAATTAAAATCAAAAGAAAAATAGAAATAAAACATCAGCTTTATTGAGGACAGGCATGTTTTTTGATGAATGAATATTAATTACCCTAGAGTCAATAATTGTGGTAATATAGGTAAATGTCCTTCTTCTTAGGGGACTTATGCACAAGTACTTAGAAGTGAAAATCACCATTAACTTTCAAAAAGCTCAGGAGGAGAAAAGGTATATCTGTATATAATAAGTTCTAATATAATGCTGACTTTGGGTAACATAACTGATATTTTAGGAAGAATTTGAGTAGAGGAAATTTCACATTTGCTTATGCTATACTCTCAAGGCAATTTCCATCAAACCCTCAGCAAGTTATTTTGTGGATATTGACAAACTAATTCTAAAGTTTATATGAAAAAGCAAAAGGTCAAAAATAGCGAACATTATGCTTATGAAAAACAGTCAGATGACTGATACTAACCAATTCTAAGACTTACTATAAAACCATGGTCATCAAGACAGTGTGGTATATAAGGGAAACAAAAGGAAAAATAAAGATAGGGAAGTTCACCAAACTAATGCTTTTGCACAGCAAAGGAAACCATCAAGGAAAGACAACCAACTGAATGGGAGAAGATATTTGCCAATGATACACCTGAGAAGGGGTTAATATACAAAATTTACAGAGAACTCAAATCAACACCAAAAAAAAAAACCCAAAAGTCCAATTAAAAGTGGGCAGAGGACCTGAATAGATAGACACTCCTCCAAAGAGAACATACAGTTGACCAATAAACATATGAAAATATGCTCAATGTCACTAATTATCAGAGATACAAATTAAAACCACAATAAGAGTCCCAGTCCAGTGGCTCTGTTCGTTGGAGCATCGTCCCTTATACCAAAAACATTGTGGGTTCAATTCCAAGTCATGGCATATCTCTGAGTTGTGGGTTCAATCCCCAGTTGGGAGGCAACCCTTGGGTGAGGATTAAAAAAAAAGACACAAAAATTACAAGGAGATATCACCTCACAGCCGTCAGAATGGCTCTCATCAATAAATCAACAAACAACAAATGTTGGCGAGGGTGTGGTGAAAAGGGGACCCTCGGGCACTGCTGGTGGGATGTAGACTGGGTGCAGCCACTATAGAAAACAGTTAAGAAGTTTCCTCAAAAAAATTAAAAATAGAGCTGCTCTATGACCCAGTGATTCCACTTTCGGATATTTATACTAAGAAACCAAAACAATAATTTGAAAGAATATGTGCACCCCTATGTGCATTGCAAGGTTATTTATAATAACAAGATAGAGCAACCCAGGTGCTCATCAACAGACAAGTGGATAAAAAAAGTGGTGCTACATTTACAATACTGAATATTACTTATTAATAAAATATTATCACTTGCAACAGCATGGATGGAACTAGAGAATATTACGCTAAGTGAAATAAGTCACACAGAGAAAGAAATATCGTATGATTTTACTTATATGTGGGATCTAAAGATGAGAAAAACAAACAAAACTGAAGCAGACTCAGAGATACCGAGAACAGAGTGATGGTTGCCACAGGGGAGTAGGGTTGGAGGACTGGGTGAAAAAGGTGAAGGGATTAAGAAGTACAAATAGTCACAAAATAGTCATGGGGGTGTAAAGTACAGCATAAGAAACAATGATATTGTGTTGACTTTGTATGTATGATCCCAGGTGGGTGCCTGGGATAACAGGGGGAGCACTTTGTAGGATATACCATATGACTGTCTACTAAGCTGTACTCCAGCAACTGGTACAAAATAATATTGAATGTAAATGGTAATTTTAAAAAAATCCCAGCAGTCTTTGTACATGAAAATCTATCCTTTTTTTAAAATGTATTTTCACACACACCCGTGGTTTATTCTCTTCATTTTCTAACTTGTTATCTCATGTATCTATTTAAAATATAAATGTTCTTCAAAGCCTGCTTTGGCTTTATTCCTCAAATACTGCTATGTAATGTTTTCATACCATTCAGTTCTAGGTATTTTAAATTTGCATTAATTATTTAGCAGTGTGGTTTCACATTTTCAAAATACATGGGGAATTTTAACAATTTATCTATTTACATTAACTTACAATTTCATTGTGTGGTAGTCAAAGATAATTCCTTACAGTATTTTTTAAATTTTTGATGTATTCTCTATGACTTGTTCATATAAATTTTTATAAATGTTCCATGTATATTTGAGAAAAATGTGTATTTTAAGTTGCTAGATATAAAAATCTATGTATCCAAAAAAAAAAAAAAAAAGGAATGTGGGATTGGCGAAAGATCAGACAAGATTAAGCAAACAGATCAACAGAACAGAAGACCCCAGGCGCAGACCCACAACAATAGTCAACTGATCTTTGCCAAAGGAGCAAAGGCAACAATGAAGAAAAAAGTCTTTTCAACAAACTGTGCTGAAAACTGACATCTGCATGCAAAAGAATGAATCTAGACAGATTGCACCTTTTACAAAAATTAACTCAATATGAATAGTATATCTATCTGTAAGATACAAAATTATAAAACTTCTAGAAAATAATATAGGAGAAAATCTAGGAGACCTTGTGTTTAGCAATGAGTTTTTAGATATAACAACATAAGCATGATCTCTGAAGATAAAATTTGGTAAGTTGTACTTCTTAAAATTAAAAACGTCTGATCTATGAAAGACACTGTTAGGAAAACAAAAAAATATGCCAAAGACTGGGAGAATTTTCAAAAACATATCCGATGAAAGCTTATATCCAAAATATACAAACGCATCTTAAAACCCAACATTACGAAAACAACCCAATTTTTTTTAATGGGCAAAAGATATGAACAGATATTTCACCAAAGATGATATATGGATGGCAAATAAACATATGTAGACATGCTCAACACATATGTCATAAAATTCAAACACCAAGATACTACTACAGACCTATTAGAATGGCCAAAATATGAAACTTTAGAGAATTCTAAATGCTAGTGAGGATGTGCAGCAACAGGCACTCTTAGTCATTGCTGGTGGGAGCACAAAATGGTACAGTCACTTGGGAAGACAGTTTGGCAACTTCTTACAAAATTAAACATACTCTTACATATGACCCAGCTATTGTGCCCCTTTGAATTTAACCAATGAGCAGAAAACTAATGTCCAACCCAAAAGCCTGCACATGAATGTTTACAGCAGCTTTATTTATAATTGCTCCAAACTATAAGCAACCAAGATGTCCTTCAACAGGTGAAAGGATAAAGAAAATGTGGACTGTCCATACAATAAAATACTATTCAGTAATAAAAATAAATGAGCTATCAAGCCATGAAATAACTTTAATGTATATTGTTAAGTAAAAGAAGCCAGTCTGAAAATAATAAAATATGACTAGAGGCCCAGTGGACAAAATTGGTGCATTAGAGGGGGTTCCTTCAGCCCAGGCTGCACGCTCTTGCAGTCCGAGACCCTTCAGGGGATGTCCACCTAAGCCAGCAGTCAGACATCCTTCTTACACTGTGCTCCTTACCACCTGCCTGCTTGCTGTTCCTTATCACTTGGCTCGCTGCTCCTTAGCACTGCTGCGGAGGTGAGAGAGGCTCCTGCCACCACTGCTGTGCTTGCCAGCCATGAGCCCGGCTTCTGCCTGAGCAGCGATCCTACAGTGCACTGACCACTATGGGGCAGCTCCTGCGTTGAGCATCTTCCCCCTGGTGGTCAGTACACATCATAACGACCGGTTGTTTTGCCGTAACAGTTGTTTAGGTTTTTATTATATAGACTAGTGGCCCGATGCATGAATTCATGCACCTTGAAAGAAACTGTGGGCCACAAGGCTATGGTGGGTACAGGTTGGGTCTTGGCCCATCTTCCATGCCCCTGCCTGGCCCCTCCCACTGTGGCCCGCAGTCCCCTGTCTGCTGGCAGCCCCACTTCCACCGTCACCACTCCCACATACTGACGGCGCCTGCCTGCTCACACCCACTGACCGTGCAGAGCCACTGGGGCTGGTACCAGCAACAGGTGCGAGCAGGGCCGGTGCCGTCAGCGGATATGAGTGGTGGCTGCTGCCCCGATTGCCCCTCAGGAGTCGGGGGATGTGGAGAAGCCCTCAGGGGCTATCAGGGCCAGCAGCCACCACTCACATCTGCTGACAGCGCCAAGTGATTGGGACAGGCACCCGGCACTGGCATTGGGGGCAAGCAGCATCTCTGGCAATGGCAGCAGGTGCAAGCGGGACCAGCGCTGGCAGCAGATGTGAGTGCCAAGTTGGACCACGGGGCGCATGAGCAAAGAATTTTCAGTAACCACCAGAGGCTCACCCTGATGACAGCGACTGGTGCCCTTGGTCTGGCACCCCTGCTCACATGCCCCACCATCCCGCTGCACCCGCCACCCACCTTGTTCTGTGTGCGCCCCCTGGTGGTCAGCAAACATAGCGACTTGTTTAGTTCTGCCATTCGGTCTATTTGCATTTTAGAGTTTTATATATAGAGATGATATAGATTCTAACTTTATGACATTCTGGAAAAAAATACTATAGAGACATTAAAAAGATCAGGGGAAAGAAAACATGAGTGGTTGGAGCACAGGGGATTTTTAGGCAATAAAGCTATCCTGCATGACACTGTTATGGTGGATACATAACATTATACATGTTTCAAAACCCTTAGTAAGTACAACCCAGAGTGAACCCTAATGTAAACTACAGACTTTAGTTAATAATATATCAATATTAGTTCACCAACTGTAACAAATATACCACATTAATGCAAAATGTCAATATTAGGGGAAACAATCCTCTACAATAAAAGGCTAGTGACCATAACATTGTAATGATCAGAACAATCGACTGACCAATCACTATGAGGTGCATTGACCACCTCTTGGTCCCTCCCCCAAGCCTGCAGGCTCAGATCACTGGATGGTGAATGGGAACCACAGAGAACTGGGGTGGGTGGCGGTGGGGCAGGACTGGGGACTGGTGATTGGGTGGAATGCAGACCTCTTGGTCCCTCCCCCAGCCCACTGGCTCCGATCCTGGATGGTGAATGGGGAACCATGGGGAACTAGGGTGGTGGCGGTGGGGTGGAACTGGAACTGGTAAGAGGGCGGAAGATGGCCCTGATCACAGGCTAGGCCTAAAGACCCTACCTGCATACAATTTTGTGGGCTGGGCCTCTAGTGGTGTATAGAAACACTGTATATTCTGCTCAGTTTTTTATAAACCTGAAACTGCTCTAAAAAATAATTTTTAAAAATTAACCTAGGTTAAGCCTGGGCAGTAGTGACATTATGATTATGCCTTACTCATAGGAAATTTATACTGAAGAATTTAAAATTGAAATGTTATGATGTCTGTAACTTACTGTCAAATAGTTCAGCAAAGTAATTTTAAAAGCTTATCTATACATAGTCAGTTCTGCTATAATGCTGGCTAAATTTGTTCCACATCAATTGATACATTAGGGAATCACAGGGGATTTCATATTTGGTAAGGTGTGATTTCAACCACAAGGTTCACAATGTGAATGCAGAAAACTACACGCAGCTGAACTGAGAAACACAGAAGAACAAAACGCACCCTCCCCCCATACAAACCTCAAGCACCTGCCTGGTGCCTCAGCTGACGGTGTGTGTGATGAGCCACGGCAATCACCGCGGGCGTTACCACTTCCCATCAAATTTCACACAGCTCCTCACCCACTGTTTCACAACAACACAAGTGCAATCCCTCCAACACTCACCATCATATGCAAATCTCCAATCTCTCTTAAGATAAAGTGCGGTATTTTGAGTATTTGTGGATATATAATTATTGACCATATGTAAAACTGTCCTACCATTTTTATTAGGTTCCTAACATATTTTTAATGGGTCACAGGCGGTTTTTTACTGTTGTGCCTCTGACTTCATTTTTCTCGTAAACCTGTGACTTTTACTGCATGATTTTCACAGCACAGTGACTCTTAGGAATGCATATTTCATATTACAGCAGAACTCATTGCATAAGGCAGTGGTCAGCAAACTGCGGCTCTCGAGCCAATGAAGGTTGTGAGCCGCGGTTTGCAGCTCTGTTGACTAATGAGTTTGCCAACCACTGGCATAAAGATAAAGCAAATAAGGTAAAATGCCAACAAATGAGGACTCTCATGAAGGATATATAGGTTTTCACTGTACTATTCTTCCAGCTTCTCTGGGGTTTAAAATGTTTCAACATACAAACTGGAGAACATAATTGAAATAATAGAGATGTGTAAAAACATAAGGTAAGCACAAGGGCCTTTGCAGAAGTAAAATATAATTGAGGTAATGTGTTATAAACAGGGGGATGAAGAGGCACTATGATCAAAGATCCTCCTTTAACAGAAATATTCCACTATTCTCAGGTAGTGGAAACCGTTTTGTATAGAATCTTGTAAAGCTTAAAGGAGAGTGATTTTTCGAACACAGCAATCCTTGTGGCAAGCCATTTGATGCTAGAAACCTGAACACTCCCTCTTCCAGGCTGTCTTGCCATGCCAAGTCCTATGGCTTTGCAAACCTGCTCACTCACTGCACTTTAGGAGCTCAGCCAGGAAGCCGGGGCCTGGGCGGATTCAACAGGAGTGCTCTCTCAGGGGTAGTCAGCCAAAGAGAGATGCATCACAGCTGTTGGTATCTTTTCCCTTTAATTCTCTCTCCTTTCATCTCCACATTCGCCCTTTTCTGGGCCTATGGCAGGCACCTCCACACCCTGACTAGCCTCTAGATCAGTGGTTCTCAACCTTCCTACTGCCGCGACCCTTTAACACAGTTCCTCATGTGGTGGTGACCCCCAACCATGAAATTATTTTCGTTGCTACTTCATAACTGTAATTTTGCTATTGTTATGAATCGTAATGTAAATATCTGTGTTTTCCGATGGTTGAGGCTCTAAGGCCATCGGAAAACACAGATATTTACATTATGATTCATAACAGTAGCAAAATTAGTTATGAAGTAGCAACGAAAATAATTTTATGGTTGGGGGCCACCACAACATTAGGAACTGTATTAAAGGGTCGCGGCAGCAGAAAGGTTGAACCACTGCTCTAGCTGCAAAGAGGCTTCTGAGGAGAGGTCCACATGACCACACGAGGCTGTTCCTTTTTTCGGTGACAATCTGTATTGTATACTCTGAGCCTGTCATTCAGCAAATATTGGTGGAACATAACTCATGCCTCTGCAAAAGTAAATAAGCCCTGTTTAAAGAAACGTGGACTAACAGCTTATTGGGTTGGCAGCTCAATTACCCAGGGTGCATTGCTGATCCTGGTTGCAGACCTAACTGCCACGCCAAGGTCAGCCGGCAGCTCTGGTGAGGGACTCCCAGGACTGATGCGTCACAAGCTCCGGTGCTAGGTCAGATACATTCTGACCTCTCCACATACAGGGCTGCCTGAGGACCACACCCAGGCATATTTGGGTTTCATCAACCACCATTTCTTTAGGGAGAATAGACATTAGTTGTTGCTGCCTGTTAGAAAGTTCATCTCATATTTAAAGTAGAAAAGGCAATGATCTTGAACCAAAATGATCTCTTTCTAATGAGAAATACGTGACTCTTCATCCTTCTTCTCTTTTGTTGTTGGGTGTTTCCTAATCAAGAATTTCCTGTTGATGTCTTCATTTCATAAGCAGTGGCTGCCTCAGCAGGTCTGGTTACAGCTCCCTGTAGTAATTTTTCCCTCTCCAACATACGACTTGACTTTTACTCTTTCCACAGCTTCTTCCCATCAGCATATACACTGAGTGGCCAAATTATTATAATCTCTAAATGCATAATAATTTGGACACTCAGTTTATATCCTATATAATAAAAGGCTAATATGCAAATTGTCCCCTCAACCAGGAGTTTGACCAGCAGGCAGGCCAGCCAACCACCCATGTCCCCTCCCCCTGGCCAGGCTGGCCAGACCCCACCCATGCATGAATTCATGCCCCAGGCCTCTAATATATATAGCTAGTGTCCAAATTATTATGCGTTCAGAGATCATAATAATCTGGTCACTCAGCGTATATGTGCCCTAATTCCAAAGGGGAAATAGAGGAATCCTGTTTCATGAATAAAGGCAAGAATCCACGGCCCCAACACCACATGGAAGAGACCTCAAAAGATTATTTGGTTCACAATCCAACACCAGCCCATATCACTTGATTTTTGTTCTTAACTAGTTTTAAATATGTAGTCTTAAAGTCACCTAAAATGAGGAGATTTCCAAAACAAAGGAACAAAGAAGCAATATAAAGAAACTTGGGGCAGGGAGAAACTCATCCTGGTGATTTTGAGTCAGCCACATGCCATCCAGGCCTGAATTCCAGTGCATTCAATTGGCATGGAAAAACCCTTCCATTCCTCAGACCCCATATCGTTTTACCTGGGCGGTGCGGTGCGGGGAAGGAGGTCAGGCACTGGAGACAGGCTGGCCTCGATCGCCTCTGGGCTCTGTCCCTCTCCACCCCATGAGGTAAGATGACTAAAGCTCTATCCATCAGTCTTTCTCATTATTACAATCTAGATGTTGGAAGAATTAGTTCCTGACATACGGTGGGCACTCAATACCCAGTGGGCACCCAATTCCCACTCCTACTTCACCCTCCATAGACTTTCAAGAGAAGCAGCAGAGTTCACAGCAGATGGCCACAAACTGACTTCTCCCTGAAAACCACAGTAGGTGAGTCACCTGGAAAAGGCTCCACCCTGTGGGACTAGTGAAATTAACCACAATTGTATTTCAATGGCATCAGATGGAAACTTCAGAGAGAGGACACCCAGAGACCTTCCTTTTGCTCTCAGAACTGGCCTTCTCTTGGCCTCTTTCAGCCAGCCATTCTCAGGACTGCTCTTCCATCTCAAAGTTATGCTCCAACTTTTCCATTTTCATTGCTCTTTGTCACTTTCCCACCTGTGGCTGGAGCCATTTATTGTTTACACAAGTTAGATGACCTGGCAGTATCCAAGTCATGTCCCCGACCCCACACCTAACCCTAATCCCAGTGCACATCCACCATCTCCATTATTTAAAAGAAAATGCTCATATGTCACTGACTAAACAGCGCATACAGACTACAATTAGTGTGAGTGATCTTCGTACACTCATTTGACATAAACACAGGAGCATTCAGATGCACTAAATTAAATAGGTGTTTCGATGTAATTTAGGCACTGGTAAATTACTGGGAAAAACAGGTAGTAATTCATCCCTAATCAGGATAACAAAGGGAAAAGAAGCATTTCAAAAACCTCTCTGGGTTCTCATTCCCTCAGCCAGACTCTCCCCAATGCTGCCCCAATACTCACACACAGAGCACAGAAACTTAATACCTCTGGGGAAAATGTAGCCATTCAAAGTGAATCTCATAAAGAAATAGTCCAATGGGGGCAGATTCCACAGGTGTCACAGGTGTCATGCTTTGTAGGTCCCACACACAAGTCCTCAGTCTCATGGTGAGACAGCTATGTCACCTCCATAGACAGAGAGAGGCGTGATTTCCAAATGTGACATATCTTTTCCCTTAATTAAGCAGAGAAAAGAACATTTTACTAGAAACCCAAAGAGTAAAATAAAAACTTTAAATCAAGGCTCTAAATAAAGGGTTGAACCCATGAGAAAGCAATATTCTGGCTGCCGACCTCTCCCACCAGCTTGCATCGTTAGCATCTGGGCCCAGTTTCAATAGCAGCTTTGTATCCCCGATGGCCAGCACTGCCATCCTAGGGCCTCCCTGCTCCAGATAAAGACGGACTGTGCGGCTGTCTGGGTGTGCGTGTGGGCGCGCGCAGGCTCCCAAGTCCTCACATCGTTTGTAGATCCAACAACTCTCCTTTTCAACCATGAGTCCCACGAAAAGGACATCTTTTTATGTCTCTACCCTCTTCTCAGATTTTTCCTACAGATGCCCAACCCGGCTTTCCAAACCTTGTATCTAAATGTTTAAAGGAATTAAACATTTAGAAGAATTATAATCTCATGTATAAACTGGGTATAAATGATCACCAAATAACAGCGGTATTCGAATCAAATGAAACACCATTGTAGTAAAGCGCCTGCCTACATAAAGTAAGTGTCCAGGTATCATTTACAATACCTTCTTTCCACACTAACCTTAATCTGAAAACTATTACACATACACACCTGTGTCTGTATCACACAAACCCACAAAACCATGCTCACCAGCTGAGACTGACAAGGCAGGGCGGGTCCCAGCTCTGCTTTTCAATTTTATCAACTCCACCTGTGGTTAATACCAGATTTTTCTTTTCTCCTTCCCCTCCCCAAAGTCTGCCATCAGAGCTACCACTGCTGAGTCACTGTTAATGTCCCAATTCTTCTATTGCTCTTTACTACTTCCTAGAATGAATCTTACGCCTCCCTCAACAATAAGGCCTCACTTAACATTGTCTCAGGGTTTTGGGAACTGACTTTAAAGCAAAAAGACATACAACGAAACCAATTTTACCGAAGGCTAATTGATATAAAAAAGAATTAAGCTCCTATCCTATATTTCTCGTAACAAAAACATCACCAATGTTCTAATTAAAGACCCAAGTACTTCAAATATTAAACACTGAAATAAATGTTAGCTATATTGCATTTAAGGAAAATTAATACAAAGGGTCCAGTGAAGGGTGGCAGGTGGCTGGAGCCTCTCCCCGTAGCTCAGGGCACAGGTGAGAATCCACCATGGACAGGATGCCCTTCCATGGCAGGGCACACTAATATGCACACACTCACACTGGGACCATTTATAAATAACATTCACTCCATGTGCACATCTCTGGGGTTGGGTTAGGGGTGGGGGTGGGGCTGGAGTTCCTGGAGTAAACCCGTGAAGAGATAGGGAGAATGTGAAAACCACAGATGGTGGCCCTAGCCAAGCCAAGAATTTATACCCCCACCCCCACCCCACCATGTTATTAACCAAACTAGTTGAATGAAACAATGCTTGAGGCCCTGCTATACTTACTTGCAGGTGATGGGGTAGGGCATATTGAATATTATTAGTTACAAAGTATGTTTTTGCCTAACAGTAAGGGTTACTTTGGTTAAAAAAAAAGAGCAGTTTTTCAAACTACTGGTATCTGGAAGACCTCACCATATGAGAATAGCATTTTACACAAATGGGATAGGAATATGCCCTACATATAGAAGGGATTGGTATTATTTCATGAAACTTCCATCTGAGTTACATATGTATCCATACGAATGTATTGATTGTGACGTAAAATTAATTTCATAGGGTGGGTCATGGTCAAAAAAAGTTGGAAAGCCATTGGGATGGGGCCAGGAACAGTCAGAATGACTTGGTCTCCTCCCCACGAACTGTCACTTCCTGTGTCTTGCTGGCTGACAACCCCTGACCAAAGCTACAGCACCCTGCCACGTCCTATCTCCTGCCTGTCTGCATGCTCACCTCAGGGTCCTTACTCGTTTTCGTCCCACTGCTCGGCGCTCATAAAATCCTTCATAATACGATCCCTGCTCATTGTTGAAGGACCAGGAGGGGAATTCCAGAAAGAAGTGTTATCTATATCCTTCATTAGTAGGCACTCCACTTTCCAGTAACCCCCCTGGAGTGATGGACACAAACACTCACCCGGGCTTTCTCGGACCACAGAATCCCGGCCTCAGCTCTCCTGCCTCCAATAATGACCGCAAAGCAGGTCTCTCAGCGAGAGGACCCTGTCGGCCGGGACCAGCCCAGAGGGGATCTATTCACTCACCCTGACCCTCAGGAAGTCTCCCACCGCCACAGTGTACATGCACCTCCTCACTGGGTGGCGGCTAAAGGTTATGTGCCAATACCCTGTAAACGCCAGATAACCCAGCAAGAGAATCCAGCCTACCTGGGTAGGCTTCCCTTTTCTTTAATCGTTCTCCAGCTCAGTCCCTCAATCCTATCCCTTAATGCCGCCGGCATTAATTCCGCAAAATAATAAGGCCAGAGAAAGTAAAGTTGGCTGCTGGCAGAGTTAGCGCCAGGGACAGGTGGGGAGCGAGGGCGGGAAGCATAGGACACTCAGTTTCAGGGGGGACGGTCCAACTCTTAAAGGGGGGGGGGGGACCTTTATCCAAGCAAGAAAACAAAACAAAAGCCACAAACAAGACCCTCTATTGGCGCAGCACAAACACGACAGTGAGGATGGGCTCGCGGACTGCGAACTGCTGAGCAGCAGCCAGACGGGAAGGAGAGGGGGTCGGAGGGCGCCAGGAACAAAGCCCCGCGTCCCGCGCCCAAACTCCAGGGGACATCCTGCCGGGGACGTCCGGCTCCCTCCGCAGGAGCCCGCGGCGGGGTGGGGGTGCAGGTGTGTAGGTGCGGGTGCGCGCGCAGCGAGCCCCTCCCCCGCAGGCCCCCCCCCCGGCCCGATGGGGGGCGACCCCCTCCCACCCCGGGTTTCGGAGAGGCTCTCACCCGAGCGGGGATCGAAGGTGACCACGAACACGGCCACCACTTGGTCCTCCTCCACGTCGCCCAGCTCCAGGCGCCCGGGCTGCAGCAGCACCTCGGAGGCGCCCAGCTCCTCGGGCTCCCGCCTCCTCGGCGGCTCCGCGGCCCCCCGGCCGCCCCCGCCCCAGCCCCGGCCTCCAGCCTGCAGCTCCGGGGCCTGCGGCGGGGAGACGGCGGGGCCCTCGGCCCAGCGCAGCAGCGGCGCCGCGTCGCCCCGCTCCACCATGGCGAAGCGAGGAGGAGCCGCGGGCGAGAGGGGCGGGCGCAGGGGCGGGCTGCGGAACTCCCCTCGCCCGGGGCCCGAGGCCCGTTCCCGCCGCCGCGCCCGCACCTGCCCCGGCGGCCCCGCCCAGCCCCGCTGCCCTCCCACGGGCGTCGGGCGTCCTCCCCACAGGCTTCGCTGAACTACGTGCCCAGGTTTGAGAGGGCACGGATGCCTGCGCTCTCGAGTACAGGAAATGTGTGGTGACAGTGCGCGCATCCACCTGGATCTGTTTACCTGTGCCTGGCTTAAGGCATCTTCTTACCTAGAATTCCGTGGGATAACTGTTCCACCGTGAATGTTTACATATCACCATTATTTTTGGAAAGCCCTCATGTCATATGGACCATGACAGATGTGCATTACATAATCCCGGATGTGTGGCCAAAGCCACCGCTGTGCTGGGAAGTGGAGAGGGTGCACTGACAGCAGGGTGCGGTGGGGCTTGGGATGGGGCTGGTGTCCTGGAGCTGGGCGCCTTGGTGTCTGGCCTGGGGTAGTGTGCCTGTAACCCAGCCTGGTGTGCCAGGAACAAGCCGGACAGTGCTCTGGCCCTGGCCTTCTTGGCCTTTGGGGCTCCCCACCCATTTCAGACTGTTTTCACAGAGCGTGGTGGTCAGTTGTCCTGGGGGGTGGGGTGGGGGGGAGGAGAGGTTGAACTAAATCTATAAGTGACTAAAGCAGTTCCTATTCTTTTGGGGGGAAATGCTGCATAAATAGATTCTTTATTGTTCTGTCATAGTTTTTAGCCTGGAAGTAGCAGCCTTGGGCAGTCATTGAGTATCTCCCTGGGAAGAGGGGTTAAGTCATATTATCATTGCATCTGTGGCACGTAGGACAGGAATCTTCATAAACATCCTCTGGGTAACACAGCGTGAGTCCACTGGGTCCTTCTGAGAAGGGCAAGCTGCCCACCTTCCTGAACCTTGAATGAACAAGTCCCTCTCCTCACCGTGGTTTTCTCATTATGTTAATAGCTATTCCTAGGTCTTATTGCCTCCTCCTGTAAAATAGTGATTTAGCCACCAGAATTGTCCAAGGGTTGAGATATTGAAAATGTTATTTTAAATACATAATAAGGGTTCTAGAAAATCCTCAAGAAATTCAAAGATACCAGCTTTAGGTGTGACTTTCCTCTTTCTCCCCCCCCCCCCCCCTCCCTCCCAGGGACTTTCCTTGTCAGGTCTTTGTGTGAGCCCAGCCTCCCATCCCAGCATCCCTTAGTTTAATATCCTCGAGCTGCATATATGCCAGGAAATAAATTCAAAATACTCACCACAACCAACTTTCTATATAAACAGGAGGCCAAAATGTCCAAACTCTAAACCTAGATAGAGCTTTTTCCATATTTCATTTACGTAAGGGTTCTCGCTCACCAGCCATCATGTCTATCTTCAAATTCCCACTGCCTTGCTCACAGGTACTTACCGAGTATTTGTCAACTAAATGAATGAAAGTAGAGATGTCTGCCTCTGTACAACTGGCCCCTCCAGCCAGCCTTAGCCTAGTAGTTTGTACATAACAGGTGTTCAAAATGTTATGATGACACACACCCCTCTTAACACATTCACAGTCTGACCAAGAGTTTTCTCTTCTGTGTCTACTGACTTTCACAAGATGGTCGGAAGGGAACTCATTGAATTTAGCTGTTAGAATAGCTCTGGTGGAAAACGAGTGTGAGGAGCAAGAAGGAATGAAGGGCACTCACATTCAGAGACCCTAGCATAAATGTTAATCTAGATCTATTTCACAGAGTATATTTTATATAATGAAGATATATTTAGTATTTGGAAAGTATAATAATTTTATTTTAAAATGTTGACATACGGGGTTGTCAAGGGCACAATCCCCAGTAGAGGGCATGCAGGAGGCAGCCGATCAATGATTCTCATCGTTGGTGTTTCTCTCCCTCTTCCTTCCTCTTTGAAATCAATAAAAATATATTAAAATAAAGTATATGTAAAATACATTAAAGTACTTTTGATCTATAATCTCACCACTAATTGGCCCCTGTTAAGATTTTGCTTGTCCTAGTTCATCAGTTCTAGGAAGCAAAATGTTTGCTTGTTCACATTGCTATGGTGACTTGTAGTTGCTGCAGGCCCACGGAGGTCCTGGTCTCACAGAGGAGATTTGTGTTTGCTTTTGTCAGCCATCTGGAGACACCACCAAGCCGAGACTATTTTGAGTTAAATTCTCTGCTTGAGGTTCTTTGAATCACGCTGGCAGTATAAATTTAAAATGCAAGCTAGGGTGATCCCTGGATTATATTTCAAATTCTTCCGGTGGGGTTTGTCTCTCCCTTCACCCAAAGACAAAGTGGAGAGAAACAAGTTTCCTTGCTGGCCCTCTCTGAAAGGGAGGTTTATTTGTCACAGCTGTATACAGTGAATCATCTTAGATTACCCATCATGGGCATTTTTTATTCTTAGTGGCTGGTAAATAATGGTATATTTTAGAATAGATGATAGAGTTAAATATTTTTATTTTCTATATTTACATATAGAAATCATACTGTATATGATTTGTATTTTTATTCTTTAACCTCAGGACACGACCATTTTGCCATTCTATTAGAACATTTTGCATGCATTATTTTAAAGGTTTTCATTGTATGTTTGGAAAATTTACTTAGCCATTCTCACTGTCATTGTTGGAAAATCAAGCCCTTTCCCTTCTTTTTTTGTTGTTCCTAAGTGTTGTCCGAATTCCACTCTGAACTAACACTAGATACCTATTATATGCCAAGCCCTGCTGTGAAAAAGACAGACATCCCTTCTCATCAGGCTTACAGCCTTGCAGGGAAGGCAGCTAGCAAGCAAGCAAGGAAATTTAGAATGAGAGGTGACATGCAGGGCAAATGCAATCAACCATTGAGGTTGCTAACTATGACAGGTTGCCAGAGGTAGGAACACCGGGTTAAACTGTATTCATGTTCTTAAGATTCTCTGTTGTCCTGCCAAATTGTTGACTCACAAGTGTGTAAGGGCATCACTTTAATTTCATTCCTGTCCAAGTTAGATATTGCCACTTAAAATATTTTTTTCCAATTTTTTAGATGTAAATGACATTTTGCTTTGAGATAATGTTTTGTGACTACATCTAATCCTAGTTTCCAAATATATGCTATTGACTTATCATGTGGGGTCTTGATGCTCTTGTTACCAATTTGCATAGCTTCTATATGCACTAAGAATATTCATCTTTTGGCTGGAATAATTTTTAATATCATTTCCAATTTACTGTGTAGTTTAATGCTGCTTAATTGTTTGATGAAATGTTGAAATTCTACATTTTATGTAGTCAAAGTTAGCAATAATTCTTTTGGTGATTTCTTATGCTGCTTTAACATTTGGGAAGTTGGTTCTCACCCAGAAATTTGATCAACATTCATTTTTATTTTTTTCTAGTTACTTATAGATTGATTTTCTACATTTGATATCTTAATCTATTCAATATTTATATGTGAACCTATCTAATAAAGAGAGGATATGCTAATTGATTGCCCCACCCTCAAAGATGGCAGTGCCCACAGTCAATAAGGAGGGAATATACTAATTGACTGCCATACCCTCAAAGATGGCAGTGCCCACAGTCAATAAGGAGGGAATATACTAATTGACTGCCCATACCCTCAAAGATGGCAGTGCCCACAGCCAAAAGATGGCGGTGTCCAGTCCCCTCAGCCCCGCCGGGGGAAAGCAGGCACACAGCAAGGTGCACCAGGCCTTGCCGAGTGCCTGCCTCCAGAGTCCCTCAGTCTTCTCAGCCCCCCAGCCACTGAGGGTAGACGCAAGGCACAGGCAAGCCTCCGATCGTGGCTGCCTAGCCGTCCAGGGCCACCCAGAGCTCAGGTGACCAGGGCCGGCTGAGGCTTGTGCTGCCAGCAGTGAGAGCAGCAAAGGTGTGATGGGGGCATTGACTTCCCCTGATCGCTGGGCTGCCTCCTGCCCCTGAGGGCTCTCAGACTGTGAGAGGGGGCAGGCCGGGCTGAGAGATGCCCCCCTCTAGTGCATGAATTTTCATGCACTGGGCCTCTAGTATGAAATAGGACTCTAAATTTTCTTAATTGAATAATTACCCAATGACGGCTACACCATTTATAAAAAAAACTTCTGGGTCCTATGATTATAATTCCCTTTTAAAGTACAATATTAAATCACTGATATTTACTAATCTATGTATTCTTCACCATTGACATATCTATTCTTACACTAGCACCACACTAAGTATATGCACATAAAATAATATACATGTAGCCTAGCCAGTGTTGCTCATTGTTGAGTGTGGACCTATGAACCAAGAGGTCACGGTTTGATTCCTGGTCAAGGCCCATGCCCGGGTTGTGGACTCAATCCCCACTGTGGGGTGTGCAGGAGGCAGCTGATCAATGACTCTCTCTTATCATTGATGTTTCTCTCTCCCTTTCCCTTCCTCTCTGAAATTAATAAAAATATATTAAAAAAAACAATATGCAAGTATAATTTAGTTTTATTTCTGAGAGAGATAGTCTACTCTTTTTTAAATCTTCTGCTATTTCTTTGACAATTATTTTTCCTTGTGAGATTTAAAATTATTTTATCCAGTTTCCCCCAAAAAAAGTGAGATATTTTTTTCCCTTCAAATGGCACAAGAATTACATATTTACCAGAGAAGAATCAACAAATTTATATAACTAACCATTTTATTCTCTCTGCCAGGAGCAGTCTTCCTACCAGGTGAGGTTTCTTCCCCTCCATGATCAGTCTGCATAATTAGTTGACCAGGGCAAATACTAGTGGTCCAGATAGGAGTTCAGACTCTGGGATAAGTTGAGGTGTAACAAGGTGAAATTAAGAATGAGAGTGGGGGCGATTAAGAAAATAATCTTCCTAATGTTTTAGGGTCTATCTACACCCTTATCTGTCCAATGACACTGTGGACCCAAAGCCATACATAGACATCCTGGTGTTCCTGATCTGTCTTGGATCCCTGACTTCCTAACATATTTCATACATTAGGCCACAGTAGCTGTAACGTCAGCCCCATCTGCACTGATATTTCTCTTCAGTTCTCCCAAATCATCTGGGCTGCAGGCACTTGTTGGTGTTCAAAGAACAGTAACTCATACACCTCAGAGGCTGAGCTCAGGTTGGTGTAGGGATTGATAAAATAGAATATATATTCAAAGTTACTGAGTTACTTAAAATCAACATATCCCTGCCTTTCAGGCCTCTGAAATTTGCATTGGAGTTGGAAATTAAAAATCTGAAAGCTCATAAAAAATACTAGTGGCCTGGTGCATGAAATTTATGCATATTGAAATGATATTAATTAGAGAAAATAATTTAATATTGCTATTTGCTCTTTCTCTATAATAGTATCAGAGACTAAAGAAAATTAGTAAAATGTATATGAAAACCTTCCTCCTTTCCGAGTCTGGGGCACACCACAGGACCCAGGTCAAGTCCCCACTCACTCACATGTGCCTCAAAATCACATGAGGCCCAGACCCAGCTGCCCTCCCCCGCATTGGGGTAGATCTAGACCCGGCCAGTCCCACCCTTGTCAAGCCCTGCAGGGCAGGGGGCATTCTCAGGTCCCCTGGCCCAGCACCAGAATGGGGGGTGTGGCCTGAGGTCCCAGGTGGGAGACATGGCCTGAGATCCTCTGTCAAACCCCCCTGGGTAAGGGGCATGGCCTGAGGTCCCCTGTCAAGCCCCACTGGCACGGGGGCGCAGGCTCAGGTACCCTATGAAGCCCTGCTGGGTTGGGGGGCACAGCTTGAGGTCCCCTGTCAAGCCCTGCCAGGTGGAGGGAACAGTCTGAGGTCCCCTAACCCAGCACCAGGATGGGAAGAGCACCTTGAGATCCCCTGTCAAGCCCTGCAGGGTTGGGAGTGTGGCCTGCAGTCCCTTGTCAAGATGTACCAGGTGGGAGGCACGGCCTGAGGTCCCCCAGTCTGGAGCTGGGGTGGGGGAAGCAGCCTGAGGTACCCTAGCCCAGCACCAGGATGGGGAGTACACCTTGAGGTTCCCTGTCAAGCCCCACTGGGTGGAGGACATGGCCTCAGGTACCCTGGCCTGGTGCCGGGGCAGGGGTCAAGGCCTGAGGTCCCTTGTCAAGCCCCTCTGGATTGGGAGAGGGTGTAGGCCTCCCATCCCGTGTGCTGTGGCCATGCCCTCCACCAGCCTTCCATCCTGCTGCCATGACCACCTCTCACTCTGCATGAGCAGGTTTGTATAGGGAAGGCTGGGCCAGGATAATTGGGAGGGAGTGATGGGGGGGGGGCAGCATCCTGGGTGAGCTGGGCCTCACAGCCTCTCTGCTTCAGCTCCCAGCACCCTGGACCTAAGGAGTAGTCCTTTCACAGGGGCCTGGCAGGCATTGGATATGGCGATGCCTTAAAAAACAGAAGAAGCCCCCTTTAACTTTGGCTGGAAGTGCTTTGGGAACTTATGGTTGGGGGAAGCAGCCCAACATCAGGGCTGAAATAAGACCTTGGGTAGCCTCTGGAGGGGTGACTTCGCTGTGGCCACGCCCCCCACCAGCCTCCCATCCTGCACCCAGCATGCTGTGGCCACACCCCCCACCCCTGATTGGCTGATAGCATGGCGAAGGTACGGTCAAATTTGCATTCTTCTCTTTTATTATATAGGATTCCTTCGACGATAATGTCCATCCTGAGGATACATACAATGTACAGCATGCACCTTGATTCACAGCACCTACTATGTGTCAAGCCCTATTCCAGGTAATGGACATAGAACATCAAATAAGACTTAAGTCCCTGTCCTGATGGGATTTAGATTCTATTGGGGGTGGGGTGGGACAGGGAAGACATGATTTTTTTAATGAATCTTTAGATATGTAATATATGATAGCCCTAAGTCTGTGAAGAAATGTGACCCGGTGTAAGGGGCCAAAAGATGGGTAATGGGGACTATGTTGGGTTTAAGGGAAGACTCTCTGCGGGGACAACTGGAGGAAGCCCAGTGAGTGAGATGTGTGGGGAAGACTGGCATCTGGAGGGATAGGAAGGAGTCTAGAGCCGAATGTGTAAGGAATCAGACAGGCTGTGGGGTGGATCCTAAGGTCCTGTGGGCCTTGGTCCCGGGGTTGGCTGTGAATTCTGAGTGGAGTGGGAGACCCCAGAGGATCTGAGGACAGGATCCTTTAAAAAGGATCCCTTTGGCTACTGGGGGGAGAACCAACTGCAGTGAGGTCTGGGGGAAGCAGAAAATGGAAAAGGAGTGCAGAGAAGGGGTGGAGGGATCAGTGAAGAAAGTGGAAAGCGAGCTACAGGCAAAGGGGAACCAAAGACTATCAAGAGAAGGGAAATTAAGTTTGCTTCGGTCAAGATCAGACTCACCCTCAGGACTTCTCTCTCTCTGGGCCCATGTTTATCATGTAAATAACTCTCCTGTTTGTTACATTAGTCCTGGGGTCGGCAAACTGCAGCTCCTGAGCCACATGCAGCTCTTTGGGCCCTTGAGTGTGGCTCTTCCACAAAATACCACGGCCTAGGCGAGTCTATTTTGAAGAAGTGGCATTAGAAGAAGTTTAAGCTTAAAAAACTTGACTCTCAAAAGAGAATTCAATCATGGTCAGTGTTCTGTTGATATTTGGCTCTGTGACTAATGAGTTTGCTTATCTATGGAGGGGCTTTCTCTTATAAAGTGGTATGGGTTGCTTTTTTTCCTCTTCAAAGAGTTTTTACACTTCCTTGAGGTTGGGGTGAAGAAGGTGTGCCTCTCTGAGAAAGAAATTGAATAATGTATGCTAAGGATATCCAAACTGCAAGAAAACATGTTTTACAAAATAAGGTTTTGGAGGCTGACATAATAGCCATTTTCAAGGGATACATGTCTGCTTCTCTGTGTTACTGATCTTTCTAGCTTTTCTTTTGTCAGTTTCAAAATCTGTCTGATTCCCTAAAAGTTTTAATTGTCAGTACCTGGAGGTAGGAGGGTGGCTGGGGCTTTGTGGGGGGCTGAAATTAAGGCAGGTGTATCTGGCAGAGACCGAAGTGTGTGTCCATTTGGGAGATGAACTCCAGCCTGGAAGTGTTAGAGGCTGCCTGTGGGTCATTATTACACCCAGGTGATGCTGAATTCTAATGAACTCTTAGCCAGCAGTGGGGAGTGGAAGAAAGGAGTGGGAGGGGGGATTTATAAATGGCAGATATAAAAGAGTGAAAATAATTTATTTCCAATAATGAGCTTGTAGCACATGGGTACAGGGAGTCTGGGTATGATGTCCACAAGAGTTTTAACATAAATTGAATGCAGTTACTCAAAGTGTTTCTGGCACTTCCTTTAATCAGAGTGGAAATAAGGACAAGCTGAGAGCTTAGGACACATGGTATTTAAGGGAGAAAATGAAGGGTGTGCCTCATGCAGTGGTGAGTGAGCAGAGGGAAAGGCAGGCTAGGACTGCAGAGCTCGCTGGTTTAGGTTCTCTCCTCCTACTTCTGCATCTCGATACAGTGCCTCTCTGACAGGCCTTCTCGCCTACCGAGGAAAGTTCTTTGGCTGAGATGGATGACAACAGTATTAACAGAGAACTGAAGCAGAAATTAAACTTCTGTTGTGAGGAAGAGAGTGAGAACAAAGAGCAGAAGGAAGCACAGGAGGGCTGTGAGGCCCAGACCCTCACCCCAGAACAATCTAAATCCAAGGATTCAGAGGCCCTGTCTACACCACCCAGAACACCCCTGAAGGATGAACGCAAACTCCACACATTTCAGGAAAAAGGCCGAGTGAGTCCAGAGCCTGTTTGGGGGACCCCAGTGTCAGAACTGCCCAAGTGTCCTCCAACACCAGCCCAGCCAGGTGGCAGAAGCAAGCTGCTGTACTGTAAGACTCCTGTCACTCCCAAAGTGAGTAAGTTTTGGGGAGAGGGACACAGGTTCCTTCAGTTCAGCTATTAGAGAAAGAGAACCGGTCCATTCTGTGTAGGGGATGGATTATCCCCAATTCCATATTTATTGGTAAAAATAAGAGCTTCAAGTTATCAGAAAACAGAATTAAATGTCTCACCAGCTATCTTCCCAAAACCACTGCTGCCAGCAGCTATTTGGTGGAGGCCACAAATAAATGGTGGGTAGGGGGAAAGTTACTAGTTAAAGAATATCAGCACTGGAAGGAATATTGAAATCTACGAGAAAATCAAGGTCAATAGCAGAGACAGGACTAGAAACCTGATTTTTTTTGCCTCAGTCTATTCTTTCCTTTATACCAACTATTCTTTTATGATCATATTTCATAATATAAGAATGTTCACATTCTCTCTTTGAACATATTCGTATCTCTTTGTGGCTGCTCTTTCCAGAGGGAAGTCTTCTCCCCTCCTTGGCCTTATAGCATTCAGGCTCTTGCGTTATATGTGAGCAAAGAGAGAACCTGTGACACTTCTGTAGAAGCCAAGGATTGCCGATAAGCAAAGGTCCTGAAGAGTTGGCATACTCCTCTAGTCTTGTTGGAACTGGTCTGCTACGTTTTTTGTGTTATTCAAGCCAGGGCTGGGACAGGGCTACTTCTAACAAGCTGCTGCTGTAGTGTGTGAGCCTCAGGAATGGGATTAGCTCTACTTTCTGCTGGCTCAGCTTGAGGTACTTAAGTTCATCATCATAACATCTATACTTCTGATTGTAGCACAGTCACTGACAGCAGGTGTCTTTAGTTCCTGCTGAGTGTGGGCACTGTGTCTATAGGAAATACTAAGCTTCTTGTCTGAATTGTAGACAAACTACTCTGGTGTCCATCAATGGGTTTTTCAATGGTCCCAATACCTACCAAGCAATCACCCACTGAATGTATTTTTTTTTGTGGGTTTTTTTTTTTTGAGAATCTACTGTGGTCAAGGTGCATAAGGCAGTCTCTGAGAAAGAGGAGATGTGCCTATAGACACTATGTAATAGGTGCTTCAAGAGTGGTCAGAGTTCACTGAATGGATTGCTTCTCAGTGGTGATCAGGAAAGGAATAAGGGTGAAGGAAGCATATGAAGATCAATGAAGTTGGTAAGGTTCTAACATATAGAAAGTAGAGAGTGGCCTGAGAGAATATGATGCTGAGAAAAAGAACACAGGTGAGAAAATGTGACATGGTGTGTATGTCATTCATTTAAAAGTGAACTGAATACCTCCATATGCTAGCTGACCCTCTGTTGTCACACCCATTTACTGCTTTCAAAGAGTGCCCATAAAATAAAGATACATACAATGCTGAAACAATAATTAAAGTTCAGATCAGGTATGTTAGAGGAGTGCTACCACATGATGAGAAAAAGAAGTTAAGTCTCAAGATACCAGAGAAGCCTTTCCCAAGAGACCAGTGTTTGAGAGAAGTCTTAAAGATGAGTTGGCGGTCACCAGGTAAAGAGAAGGAATGAGCACTTGCTTTTCCTTCTGGAAAGATGACCAGCTTGAGAGAATAAATATGGTCCAGAGAGTGAAGCATGCATAGGAAGTCAGGGAGTTATCACCCAAACTTCCTTTCTTTCTCTAAATTATCTATAATGGAGCTGTTAAACTTATGGAATTAGCTTCACTCTCTGGACCATATTTATTCTCTCAAGCTGGTCATCTTTCCAAAGGAAAAGCATCTACCAAACTGTCTAGGGGAAAGACCATGGAAAACTGAATGTTACTCAGTAGTGACAGGGTCTGTACATGTGAGAGTGCAGGCAGGGACGCCAGAGTTGGTAGGCAGGACCTAGAACAAGACTTTATCCTAAGTGTTGAGAAGGCTATTAAGTGGTTTTGAGCAGAGGCACCTTTGAAAAAATCATATCCTTCATATGAAGGACATATGGAATGGAGCAGAAGAGATCCTGGAGGCAGGGCAGTATTCACAGTGGAATTGTTGAGAAAGGAGAATTACAATAGCAATAAATTGAGGGATGTTTAGGAATTGGTAACTGACTTGATGGAGGAACTGAAGGAAGAAGAGAGCTAGGGTGCAGCCAGGCTTCTTGCTTGTTTCAGTACATGGTAACTTGAATCAAGACAGGTGACACTAGAGGATGTACAGGTTTGGCAAAAGCAGAGATGTCATGCAAATAACTGGATAAATGGGTCTGGAGTACAGGGAGACAATCTGAGTTGGAGATCAATATCTGGGCACCATCAGCATTTAGGGAGCTGTTGAAGCCTTGGTTGGATAAATTCATGTAGCCTGAGTAACGAAAGTAGTGGTTTGAGTTAGGAGTCTTGAATAATGCCAAGATTTGAGAAACAGGCAGAAGACAGAGTTTGGGAGGGAAACTGGAAATTCAACTAGGAAAGTACATACTTTATCATTTGGCTCAGGGTCAAAGGAGGGAAGCTACAGCAATAATAATTGGAGATGTTATACCAAAGTCAAGGATGCATAGGAAAGGAATGTTGGCTTAGTTTAGCCTTGACAAAGGACAGGGCCAGAAATCACCCAGAATGTCTGCAGCTCACTGTAGGGACCGCCTGGCAGGACGGGGACTGAGACAGAAGAGCTTCCTTAGAAGGTGGTAAGGCCCGTGTCACAGAATGACCACTTGATAGAGACATAGAAGGTATTCGAGCGTTAGGGCACTGATTATAGGGACTGGGCCTTTAAATGTTTTCCCAATCCCAAGACACTATGATGATCTGCCTTAGTGGGAGGTTGCCTCCTCCTCACACCATCTTTGGAAGTCAGGGAGTTATCACCCAAACTTCCTTTCTTTCTCTAAATTATCTATAATGGAGCTGTTAAACTTATGGAATTAGCTTCACTCTCTGGACCATATTTATTCTCTCAAGCTGGTCATCTTTCCAGAAACTTTCAATCTGCTTTATTTTCAGAAAATTCCTTTCATGACTCTGGTCCAAAACTATGTTTTTATAGGTTTCAAAAGTATTACTCATAATTCTGTCATTCTGGCAATACAGTCTTTATTAATATAACTAATATTCTTCCCTTTATTTTAAGTGGAGCTCACAGAATCTACCAGCCTTCATATTTGCAAACTATGAATTCTGACATTAGCTGTTCTGATGTGAACACTTTTCCTTCCTTTTATTTGAAAAATGTCCAGGTCCTTTTTTGCTGTCCTGGGGGTGTGGCAGCCAGAGCTGTTCAGCATTCCAGGTGTGGATGCCCCACTGTTTCATAAAAAATAGATATGCTTTACTCTCCAAATGAGGATCAACAATCACAAAAAAATTGTGTCTCAGATAATGATTCACTGTCATTCTAGGTCCATTTCTTGAATCACATTCACAACAGAAATATTACACAGTTGTACTTCTTTGAACCAATTACTCAGCCCTATAATAAACTCACAGGAAGACTATGAGTTTGTCATTGGTGGCTTTCTCTGACAATAGCCCTACGGTGGTTCATCCTTTGAATTCTAGGATATATATAAAACCCTTGTAAAAAATAAACTCTGGAAATGACATATTTTTCTTCGTTAAAAAACAATAAATGTTAGTGTCCTGGCTGGTGTGGCTCAGTTGGTTGGAGCATCATCCTGTGTACTGAAAGGTGGAAGCTTCGATTCCTGGTGAGGTCACATACCAGGTTGTGGGTTCAATCACTGGTTGGGGTACATATGGAAGGTAAAATTGGTATTTTCTCTCACATCACTATTTCTCTAAAATCAATTAAAATGTTAAGTTATTATGTGTGCTTCCTTCATTTCTGCTTGTATCAATCACTTAGTGAATATGTATAAGTTCTATATTCATTTTTTGTAGCCTCACATTCTTTAAATTACATTTGCATGTAGTGAATCATGTTTTAACCTACCTTCTGCTTCTACACTGAAAAGTCATGGGCAGAGACTAAGAGTACAATTCTTTAAGAAAGAGCCTCACAGTATAATGCTTATACTACAAGGTTTATCATGGCCCCTGTGTCTACAATGTAATCCTGAAGGCCTATGACACAGGTATTTCGCTGGCCCCTGCTAGTTAGGTCATAATAGCATTCTGCTGTATCATTAGAATTCTGTCTTTGACCTCTCCCCTGTCTTTTGGTTTAGTTCTGGGTACATTTTAAGCCTGTGTTCTCTTACTGTAACCTACTTGAAATGGTAAGTCCTGCACATTTTCTTCTCATTGACATATTAGTTGAAGCCACTGCAAATCCTTATAGTCCAAGGGCTTAGATCATTACTTCTCCATTTTTATCCCCACTTCATGGAGCTCTTCTCATTTGGTGCCTACATTTTAAGAGGAATTGGAAATATTTCCCTCTATGTTGAGTCTATAAAATCTTTTCCTTACAAAGTGATTATTCTGAAACATTAATGAACAGCTACTTAATGGACCATTTAAGAGCTGGAATTCATCTCTCACAGTACCCAGCTCAGAATCAGCTACTTAGTAAGCATCAAACACATATTTCAATAAATGATGAGAGGGAGTTAAAGTGCATATCTAAAGTCATTTTCATTTGTCTGAGCTTAAATGTCATCTTTAAAAAGTTGGATGTGGGACTCAATTGAATGGTTTTCCAAGATGGATATCATAAGTGCCTAGGGCCTTGGTTGGCAAACTGTGGCTCTCGAGCCACATGCGGTTCTTTGGCCCCTTGAATATGGCTCTTCCACAAAATACCATGGCCTGGGCGAGTCTGTTTTGAAGAAGTGGCGTTAGAAGTTTAAGTTAAAAAACTTTGGCTTTCAAAAGAAATTTCAATCATCATAGTGTTGATATTTGGCTCTGCTGACTAATGAGTTTGCCGACCACTGGCCTAGGGGAAAGAGCGGGAGTGTAATGACAGTAGTTTCCTGTGTGAATCCCATGAATAAAAATATCTAGTAGTAGACTGGGAATCTGTATTTTTCACCAGAGGACCAGTTATGAAGCAACTAGTTTGCTCTGAACCAGATAACGTTCAAGACCCCTTTCAGCAATAATAGTATTTGTTTTAAATATTAACTAGCTAACTGATACGGAACTTTTTTTTTTTAATTAACTTCATTCTAATTTACCTTATGTCATCCTCAGGGCCAGCCAATCCAATCCACGATTTCTTCAACAGGGAAGCTGTCCTCCCGAGGCTCTAAGCATTTTAGGGTCACACCTGTCTCTGTAACAGATGAAATGACGTCATTAGCTCTGGTTAATATTAATCCCTTCACTCCAGAGTCCTATAGAAAACAATTCCTTCAATCCAGTGGCAAGAGGAAAGCCCGAGGATATCTGTAAGTACACTGTGGCCAATGATTTCTGAGAACTGATCTTACTTACTATGGTCAAGAGGAAGAGAGAATGTTGAAGTGAGATTAGGAGCAAGAACTCTGTTAGAATGAAAGTGGCATTGGTTACATATCCCCTCCTTTCTAAATGTCAATGTTGGTTTCCCCTTGAGTGGGTTGTCACGGAGATTCTAGCCTCTTTCCATTCTGGAGTGTTCCTTCTATAAAAGGACAGCAGACCTCTGACTTCCATTATGAAATTAAATGGGCTATGGAATTGCCTTCAAGAGGTCTCCTGTGGTCAACAGAAGGTTAGCAGCTGGGAAAGTACAGTTCAAAGAGTCTGTTACTGTTTCTAGTCCAGCTTGTCTGACTGGTGATGAGAGCTGTGGGGCAAGGATTTGAACTTCTCTGCAGGTGTTGGAAGACTGGCTGAAGAGAAGAGGAGAGTGTTGCTTTCAGAAGTGGTAAAAGCCAAATTGCACCACTGTGTGTCTCGTGCAGGGACATTTCTTCACCATGTAGAAAGAAACTACCTCTAAAATGAGCCAATCTTTGTGCCTGATAATGTTCTTGGCAAAATAAATGCACAGCCAGCAATCTGAAGTTTGCAGAGCATTTAATGTGTTACCTTGAATTGTTTCTTTGGGGATCAATGACTATGTATTAACCAGCCTTAGGCCTAGAATAGGTTTTCTCAACACTGTCTCCTGGATCTTAAGTAAACAGGATTTTAGCACAAGTAAACCACCCATTTTTGTTACCAAGAATTCTGTTTTTTAGCTGTTTAGGATTATTTATAAGTCATCAGAATTTGTGGTTTCACTTGCACTGAAGCCAGCAAGACCAGACAGTTCATCTGAATTCCTGGCAATGAAACTGGGGACACTTTAGTCATGTTGCTTAGTGCTGAGAGGGCGTTTTTCTTACTTACTGTATTTAATAAAGTTTCAAATGTCCTATACAATTTAGGTCACACATGTCAAGTATCAATTTATTGCCACAAGTGTGATGCCCTCCGTTTGCCATTAATACCCTGCACTTCTCCGGAAGAAAAATCTATAGCTTGGCTGAAAGCAAGGTAGAAACTAAAATCTTGCTTAAAGATTCAGGATGCAACTGCTCATTCCAAAGAGGAGATTTGTCAGAGACTTCAGCTAACCTATTAATATTTTTATTAGCTTGGCATTACACTCATAGATAAGGAGAGTTGAGATTTTTACAACAATTTTGTTTTTTTGTTTTATAATTTCTATTTAATCTTGTATATTGTTTCTGACAGTCTTTGTTATTTAAGGTTTTTAAATTCTATGTAGTTAAAAAAATGTCTCTTTAAAATGATTTTTTTTGAAAGAATGGCCATCAGCATTATCTTAGCCAGGGTCAGAGCTCCTTCTGCTATACTTCTGGTCTACCCAAACACCTCATAGGAACACAGCCAGGTTCTGGGGGAGAAGGAAGGGGAATGTGTAGGTGGCGATGAAGAGCACTGACAGTTTCACGTGTGTTCTGTGTGTGTTCCTGCCTCCAATGCTCAGCAGACGCTGTTCTGTTTGCCTAAAACTCCGCTCCTTTCCTTTATCTGGTTCCGACTCATTCTTGGAAGCCTAGCTTACATATCCTCTCTTTTGGGAAATACTTTTATGCTTGAAATAATTAATTGGGTGCTGTCATATCCCTTGATATCTTGTTCTTATCCTCACCTGGGTTCTTATATTGAAATGTCTGTTTTTTCCCTGTCTCCAAATGTAAATTCAAGAGGGGAAGGAATTGTCTTATTTAGTCTCATAGCCCAGAAACCAGCATGGCACGAGGATCAATGAGTGCTAATCCTAATCATATGTTGACATCACTTTTTTTTTTTTTTTAAGCGAGGAAGCTGATCCAGGGGAAGGCAAAGTAGAACAAGGACTGCCTGCCAAGGTGAGCACAGTTCTGTGGCCCAGCTATAGTAACAGTAATTTTATTCTCTTGCCTCTGTCTCCTCCCTTTCTTCTCTGTCCTCATTCCCTTCCTCCCTCCATCTTCCCTTCCTTTCTTCACTCCAACCTAACCCCAGCACTTCGTAGCAAATTGCTTTTCAGATGAATTTATTTGGACTCTCATCAGGGTCTATATTATTAGCTAGGTTTTTACCTTATTTTATTTTATTTTTATAGAGGAGGGGGGAGAGAGGGAAACATTTATTTGTTCTTCCCACTTAATTATGCATTCTTTTATGTGCCTTGACTGGGGATTGAACCTGCAATCTTAGCATATTAGGATGATGCTCTAACCAATTGAGCTAGCTGGCCAGGGCTAGCTATTTATTAACTTTACTAGAAATTGTCTGATATATGCTAAGTATTTTATATAAAAGGTTAATGCTTATGTCTTTGATCTGGGGGGAAATTCTGTATTCATAAGGTAGAGAAGTGAAGAGAAAAATCAAGATACTTAAGGCCCTAAAATAGAAAAACAGAACAGAGAAAAATGGCATGAAACCATTTTTATATGTAAAATATTAGCTCTTCCAAATGTCAATATCTATTGATTTTTATAATGTTCAAAATCTTTGATCCAGTATCTATTATTTGATAATATAACCTAAGAAAATAATGTTGAAAACATTATCACAGAAGTGTTTACTGTAGACTTAACTATAACAGCAAAAAAAACTAAATAAAATAAAAGAGGAGGGAGTACTAAATGTGCAATAATAATTCGGCCAACCAAATTACAGTTTAAAGTCAGGGGAATACTAGATTGCCATTAAGATCTTTACCGTGAAAATATGGCTATGTTTAATGTTCAGCAAGCAAAAAGGAAGGGCTGAAGTTGGGGAATGATGTGTATGATAAACCGGCTTATTAGGTGTCTGAGATGGGGCTGAGAAGGGAGTGGGTGAGTGACTAATAGACATCCTTGAGGCCTCTGATTAGAAGTTTGGAATCCTCGTGGGAAACAATGAGGTGTTTCCTATTCTACAGTATCATTTTGCAAAAACAATTCTTGCTATTAGAGGAAACGCAGAGAGGGCTAGTTGCTGCAGCAAATCTAGACATGGAGGAAATAGAGCTTGAGACTGGCTAAGGGCAATGGAAAGTGTAGATCTTACTGATGAACACTGACTGATATTGGATGTTGAAAATGAAGAGTGAGAAAGGGTCAAGATTTTAAAAATTTTAGATTTAAAATTTCATCCTTATGCAGACACTAGGAAAATGTTGGGTTTGTGGAGATAAATCAGCTTGGATTGAGGTTCACATAAATTTATGGAAATCAGAGCCAACATTTACTGATAAGGTACTATATGCTTGGTATTGTACTAAGTTACATACTCCACCACCACCACCACCCCCCGCCCCCCTCACACACACATTGTCTTGAGTAGTATTTAAAAGAACCCTGAGAAGTAGTTACTATGAACCTGCTAAGGTTCATACAGATGAAAAAAACATTTAAAAATTCAATTATTTGCATGGGGTTCTTTACTAGCTGGGCAATCAGTGATGCTGCTACTTGGCCAGTAGAAGGAGTGGTTGTTATATCTGAGCATGTAATCTGAAATAATAAATTTGACAATTTTGTTTTCCAGATTAAGATTTTTTTTTGCATTTTATTTATTTTTTTATTTTTTTTAATCTTTATTGTTCAGTTTATTAATTACATTGTTTCCCCTTTTTATCCTCCTATAGCTTCCCTCCACCCTGTACCTATCCCACCCTCCACCCTCACCTCCCCCTCCCCAGTGTCCTCTCCCATTGTTGCTAGATTTTTGTCCAGTCTCTTGCTGCACTTCCCACAACCCTTTTCTCCCCAAGAATTGTCAGTCCATTCCCTCTCTATGTCCATGTCTCTGTTATATTCACCAGTCTATCCTGTTCAACAGCCTATCAATTCACTTGATTTTTATGTTCATTTGTTGATAGATGTGTATTTGTTGTTCATAATTTATATTTTTACCTTTTTCTTCTTCCTCTTCTTAAAGAAGAATATCTTTCAGCATTTCATGTAATTTTGGTTTGGTGGTGATGAACTCCTTTAGCTTTTTCTTATCTGCGAAGCACTTCATCTGACCTTCAATTCTGAATGATAGCTTTGCTGGATAGAGTAATCTTGGTTGTAGATTCTTGCTGTTCATCACTTTGAATATTTCTTGCCACTCCTGTCTGGACTGCATCATTTCTGTTGAGAAATCTGCTGACAGTTGTATGGGTGCTCCCTTATAGGTAACCAACTGTTTCTCTCTTGCTGCTTTTAATATTCTCTCTTTGTCTTTTGCTCTTGGCATTTTAATTATGATGTGCCTCGGTGTGGTCCTCTTAGGGTTCCTATATATTGGGGTTCGGTGCACTTCTTGGACTCCTAAGTCAATTTCTTTCACCAGGTGTGGGAAGTTTTCAGTCACTATTTCTTCAAATAGGTTTTCATTGTCTTGTCCTCTCGCTTTTTCTGGCACCCCTATAATTCGGATGTTGGTATGCTTGAGGTTGTCCCAGAGGCCCCTTACACTATCTTCAATTTTTTGGATTCTTTAGGTTTCTTGCTTTTTCAGCTGAGTGGATTTTCCCTCTTTGTATTTCAAATCTTAACTTGGTTCTTGGGGTGCTCCAGGGCACTTTCAGGTCTTTGTATAATATTTTTTGTTTCAGTCAGTGCATGCTTAATTTCTGGTTGGTCCTTTTTCATATTCTTGAGAGTCTGCTTTATATCCTTGAGGGTTTCTTTCATTTCCTTGTAGGACTCATTCATTTCCACGTTGGTCTTGATCATTTCCACGTTGGTCTTGATCATTTCTTTGCAGCTCTCGTTTATATCCTGGAGGGTGTTGTTCATTTTCTTGTAGGACTCATTCATTTCCTTTGTGGTCTTGCTTATTTCCTTATAGGCCTCGATCTTTTGTTGGAGCCTCTTAAAAAACCCTATAACCATGGTTCTGAATTCCATGTCCAGTCGTTTTTTTTCCTCCATTTCTTTCACATCTGATTTCTTTCCATGTTGCTGCATGGTGGCTGCTTCCCTGAGTTGGTCAATTAGCTTTGTGTGGTAGACTTCCTACTAGGGATAGTGGCTCAGCCTCCCTGGTTACCTGAGGTGGATATGGGCTGCACAGTCTTGCTGAAATTAAGCTCAGTTAATCGTTGTTAGCACTTGGAGGGTTGACCTCCAGGCCAATTGTCTGTGAAGCTCAGCTGTGCTCAGGTTGGATGGGCAGAGTCTCCCGGCCAAGCAGATAGCATTAGCTCCGCCCTATGCGGCCCCAGGGACTCTGTGCCGGGGGCAATGGCCGCCAGCACCTCTGAGAGGGAGCCACTGCGGAGTTCCACCGGCTGCCGGTTGCCGGGGAATTCAGACTTTCCCAAAATGAGTCTGCATGCGCAATGTCTCCCCCAGGGTAGTAAAACAAAGCAGTCTGACGGTTTTCCGAATGAGAGGCAAGTCGCGGTGCGCTCTCTGCGCTGTCAGGCAGCCGAGCTGTTCGCGCGAGCTGCCTTCTCCACAAGCCAGCAGACCCGGCAGCACCCGAGCTTCAGCGTGCCCTCCCACTGTCCAGTTTTCACCCCATGTGATAGTGGGTTCTCTGGACTTCGCCCAGAGCTGGAGAATCAGTGCAGTGGGACGCCTTTGTCTCCCTGTTCGAGAAAACTGGCCGGTTTTCAGCCGCCCACCCTCTCTATGGTGCGCGCGCTCCAAACCTCTCTCCATGTGAATCTTTCAACGCTGTTCGCCGCCGCTCCTCTGAGTCACAGTGTCTTATCTTCACTTTTATTTGTGGAATTTTCACTTGGCGAGCTTTCTGGTGATTCTGGAAGGTGTTTGTTCTTTCGTTAAGTTGTAGTATTAAAATTGCTGATTATGACGGCAAGATAGGTGTTTTGCCTTTGCCGCCATCTTAGTTCCTCCCAGATTAAGATTTTTGATGAAGCAAATTGAACACAACTATGTTTATTCAACTTGAGATAATTAGCAGCCAGAGTATGAGACCTGTAGACTATTGTCAAAGGGAGGTTGTTTGTTTTGTGTTTTTTCCTAACATGCCCTACCCAGCTCCCAGTCACTGCTTCAGCTGAGGATGGTAGGGCAGCGCTGGCTTGTGAGTAGAAGTGTCTCCTCTAGGAACATACAGATAAGAATATAATGGCCAGAACAGAAATTATAGTTCTGAGAAGGTAGTAAGCAACTGGGGAGGTTCTTGGTACCATGACTTTTGACACAGATAAAATCCAATGGATTTGCCCCAGAAGTCTTTTTGAATACTTAGAGAAATATAGGAATACTAGAGGCCCAGTGCACAGAATTCATGCACGGGGATGTGTCCCTCAGCCCAGCCTGCACCCTCTCCAATCTGGGACTCCTCGAGGAATGTCCAACTGCCTATTTAGGCCCCATCTTGTAGGATCGAGCCTAACCGGGCAGTCAGACATCCTTCTCACAATCCAGGACTGCTGGCTCCAAACTGCTCATCTGCCTGCCTCCCTGATTGCCCCTAACTGCTTCTGTCTGCCTGCCTGATCACCCCCTAACCACTACCCTGCCAGCCTAATTGATGTCTAACTGCTCCCCTGCCAGCCTGTTTGCCCCCAACTTTCCTCCTCTGCCAGCCTGGTCACCCCTAACTGCCTTCCCCGGCAGGCTTGATTGCCCCCAGTTGTCCTCCCTTGCAGGCCTGGTCCCACCTAACTGCCCTCCCCTCCTGGCCATCTTGTGGTGGCCATCTTGTGTCCACATGGGGGCAGGATCTTTGACCACATAGGGGCAGCCCTCTTGTGTGTTGGAGTGATGGTCAATATGCAAATTACTCTTTTATTAGATAGGATAGAGGCCTGGTGCATGGGTGGGGGCCAGCTGGTTTGCCCTGAAGAGTGTCCCAGATCAGAGTGCGGGTTTCCTTGCAGTGTGGGATGACCTGTTGTGGTTTGCAGGCCGGCCCTGCTCCCCAGCAACCCAAGCAGAGGCCCTGGGATCTGGGGCTAATTTATGTTCTACAATGGAAACTTTGTATCCTGGAGCAGAGCCAAGCCTTCTGCTCGCTCTGTGGTGACAGCCATTTCTGTTTGGGTTTATTTAAGTTCTATAATTGAAACTTTGTAGCCTAGAGTGGAGGCCTAGGTACTAGGGCTGCAGAAGTTTGGCTCCCTCCATCTCCCAGGGCAACCCTGGCCTCTGCTCTCTCCAGCTCCATGGCTGCCGCCATTTCTGTTGGGATTATGTATATTCTATAATTGAAACTTTGTAGCATTGAGTGGAAACCTAGGCTGGCAAGGGCAGGCGAAAGCTTGGCTTCCTCCATTGCCAGGGAAATCCAAGCCTCCCCCCTGCTCTCAGTGGCTGCAGCCATCTTAGTTGGGGTTTATTGCGTAATTTGCTCCTGATTGGCTGATGGGCGTGGCTTTGGGCCTGGCTTGATAGGAGGTGTGGAAAATTTGCATATTACTCTTTTATTAGTAGGACTAGGGGCCCAGTGCACGAAATTCATGCACTGGGGGTAGGTGGTCCCTCAACTCAACCTGCCCCCTCTCACATACTGGGAGCCCTCAGGGGATGTCCAACTGATGGCTCACCTCCATCAGAGGCTGTAGGCCTTGGGTACCCAGTCATCGCCCTGCTCAGCTCAGCCCCAGCTGCCTGGGACCATCCAGCCCCAGGGGCTGGGCGCTTGCTGCCACTTCCATTCACAGTGCCCAGGGGCCGGGCACTCCCTGCTGCTGCCACTACCGCTGCTGCTGCTGCCGCCACTTCCCCTCACAGCACCCGGGGGCTGGGCACTTGCAGCTACTGCCTTTTCATCTCCACCCTCCAGGGCCAGAGTTCACACCACTTGGCCCCCGCCCCCGCTCCTGATTGGCTGGTAGCATAGCCAATCAGGAGCCAAGATACGGTCAAATTTGCATGTGTCCCTTTTATTATATAGGATAATATGCCTCACCTTCATTGCTCACATATTAAGGACTATTTTAACGTTTTTATTAAAATATTTCAGAGATGTGTTCTACGAGAAATCGACATGACTTCCCGCTATGAAAAAGAATTCATGGAGTTGGAAATGATTGGGGTTGGGGAATTTGGAACAGTCTACAAGTGCATTAAGAGGCTGGATGGATGTGTTTATGCAATAAAACGCTCCACAAACTCTTTTTCAGAATTAGCAAATGAGTGAGTACCTTTGAAATGTACTAGAAGTACAAACTTGGATTTGGAAAGCTTTTTCTTGTCAAAATATTTTAAATAATACCACTAATATTAAAAAAAATAATTTGCTTTTTAAAAATCACTCCACCCCCTTCATTGTATGTTGTCTCACATTTATAAACTTTCTGAGTTTTTCATATCAGACATCAGTTATTTCTTAAAATATACCATGATCATTTTGGGTCACTTTGTGGTGTGTGTGCATGTGGTTTTTGTGGCTTTTACTACTGGTTTTACTACTTTTTAATAATTAATAAGCTTATGGAATGATCGTATGGTTTCTGTTTACTTCATCAGAAATATTGCCAAGTAGTTAACTCTCTGTTTTATCTCTACTTTGTATTAATAATGAATTTAAATTGCCGAAACTGGTTTGACAGTGGAAAGAGCGTTGGCCTGTGGACTGAAAGGTCCTGGCTTTGATTCCGGTCAAGGGCATGTACCTTGGCTGCAGGCACATCCCCAGTAGGGGGTGTGCAAGAGGCAGCTGATCGATGTTTCTCATCAATGTTTCTGACTTTCTATCCCTCTCCCTTCCTCTCTGTAAAAAAATCAATAAAATATATTTTTTAAAAAATACATTCCTTAAAAAAAAAGTAATGAATTTAATAGTCAAGTTTCAAGGACTATACAGAAGGAAAAATTAACAGAATTAAATTTCATTCCCAGAAGTAATTGTTCTTCCTTTATACAAGGATAACGAACATTTTCATATTCAGCCAATGGTTTTTTTTATTAACTATGTGGAATACTTTTTAATATTTATGCCAAATCTGAAATTATCAATTTTAGAATCCTTCATTTTCACTTTTGTTTTTTAAAAATATATTTTATTGATTTCAGAGAGGAAAGGAGAAAGAAAGAAACATCAATCAACGATGAGAGAGAATCATTGATTGTCTGCCTCCTGCATGCCTCCTACTGGGAATCAAGCCCACAACCTGGCCATGTGCCTTGACCAGGAATCAAACCGTGACCTGGTTCATAGGTCGACCCTAAATCACTAGGCCACAAGAGCCAGGCTGAACTTCATCATTTTTATACTGAAACTCACTAAATACTGTATTTTGCTTTTTTGTGTGTTGGATTTCATGTTCCGCTGTAAATATCTCTTTCCAGGAGTGTCCTCTGACTGCATATTGGCAAGTTGAATATTGACTCTTGACTGTCTAGCCTTCATAGAGAAGATAGAAAGCTTGTGACAATATTTACTATCAAGTCCATGGTAGCCTTCTTGTGAAGCCCATCAAGATATTTTAATAAAATACAGTAAAATAAAGATCCAAAGCATGTCTGCTGTTGAGGTAGCACCACCTAAGCCTTCTCTTTACTTGTGCCATGTTTAATGAAAAGAACATGGACTTAGGTGTCAAGATGATCAAGGTTCTAGTCTGAGGTCTATTGTCACTTGCTTGAGTTTGGACCATTCACTGATCTTTCTAAAGCCTTTATCCTTGCCACTGTATCTCACTGAGTCATTATAAAAATTAGGGATAAAATAATAAGCAAGTAGTGAGCATTCAATAAGTGTTCTGCCATTGTTAATGAATCATATCCTGTCTTTTAAATAAACATTTGCATGCATATTATCATGATTCTTCTTTCTCAATGCTTTTCTGTCTCTCAGGAATTCAGTTTTGCATGAAGTTTATGCTCATGCAGTACTTGGTCATCACCCCCATGTGGTACGTTACTACTCTTCATGGGTAGAAGATGACCACATGATCATTCAGAATGAATACTGCAATGGTAAGTATGTGGACTAATGTCTATGGAGAGGGAGATGAATTTTTTAAAAAGTTGATTTGAGAAAAAGAGAGAGAAGCATCGATTTGTTGTTCCACTTAATTATGCATTCCTTGGTTGATTCTTGTACATGCCCTGACTGGGGATCAAACCTGCATGCAACCTTGGAGTATGGGGATGATGCTCTAACCTAGTGATCGGCAAACTCATTAGTCAACAGAGCCAAATATCAACAATACGACGATTGAAATTTCTTTTAATTGAGAGCCAAATTTTTTAAACTTAAACTTCTTCTAATGCCACTTCTTCAAAACAGACTCACCCAGGCCATGGTATTCTGTGGAAGAGTCGCACCCAAGGGGCCAAAGAGCCACATGTGGCTCTCGAGCTACAGTTTGCCAATCACTGCTCTAACCAACTGAGCTACCTAGCCAGGATGGGAGATGAACTGTTAAGTCTTCAGAAAAAAACCTTTGCCTCTTCCTTGAAGTTTATGCTGGGTGTAGCAGTCATACCTAAAAATGTCTGCCCTGCAATTTCGCTTAGAAGCAGAGAGCTGGAGAAAATGAGTTGAAAGCAATTTCAGGTTTATGATATTACGTATTTCTTTTGAAGCTGATGTGTAGCTGATACATAGAAGATCTCACTCCCTTTATACTTTACTTAACACTAGAAAGAGAATTTACTTTAGTGATTTGAATGGTAAATCACCCTTTTACCATTTGCTAGGTATTCTAAAAGATGCAAGCATAGTCCCTACAATTTTAGGGAGGGGAGAAGGTGGGAGGTGGTAAATGTATACAGCCAACTCCTGAGTTTGGGTATTGTTCCTGCTTCTTGCTGCTTCTTAACCTTATTGAGCCTCATTGTTCTCACGAGAGTAAAGGCATGGGGAGGGGGGCTGGGGTTGAAATACAGTGACTCCAGATCTATTCTCCAGGGTCATTCAGAACTATACGTACACAGTGCCCAGTAAAACTGTTGTTCTGGGGTATTTAAGTTACAGAGTGGTCTTCTGGTTTAACATACTTCTAATCCATGACAAAGGGGTTGACATGACAGCAGTTATGTGTTGTTAATGCTCAGAAATATTTTTCATCAGAAAGTTCAGTGGTGAAGTAGCAAAAGTACTACCACATTGAATAGAAACTTGCCATCATTTGAGAAGTAGCAATTATTTGGCATTTCCTTGTTTCCTTACAGCTTGATTTGTTTGTAGCCTTATCTGTGAACTTTGTAGGGGTTGTTCTCCAACAAACTCTCCCCAAATCCCTTTTTCTATATCTCTTGGGGATAAAAAAAAAATGTATCCCATCTTTATACTTAAGATTGAAAGGTAGAAAGTTTTTAGTCATCTTCTTTTCCTAATTTCCTCTTATCATGACCTGAGATTTCTTTTTCTTTTACTCCCTCTCTCTATAAGAATACTGGTTTTTATTTCTAAGACTTCTAGCTACTAACAAAGATAATATCAAATAAAAATTACTCAATAAAGCAAAATAATACAGATTTGAGGCAATGTAAAGATTTCAAATTTTCCAAAAAAAATGAAAAGGAATGGAGTGTTCCTATTACAAATCACCTTTTCATTCTTTCTAACATTTAATATCTCCTACAGGATTAACACTTACTAAGCTCCAGGTTAAGAAACAATGTAGAGTGAGATAAGTCCTTATCTTCAAGAAGCTTTATTCCACTTGCTCTGTGACAGTGAATACACAAGAGACAATTAGGAGCAGAGCCAGATGTACATCTATGGATTAAAAGGGTCCAGAGAAGAGGAATGTGAGCAAGAGGCAGCACGGAGTGGTACGAAGGGCCAGGGCTTTGAAGTCAGCAGACCTGGGGTTGAAACCCAGCTCTGCTGCACACTAGTTGTAAGATCGCTGGGATTTCATTGAGTAGAGAGACTGCAGTAATGACTTAAAGGAATAGTTTGAGAATTATCAACCATCTATGTCAAATGCTAGCACAGTGACAATGCCCCATACATAGGGAGAAGTCAGTAGTCAGTGTTATTAGCGTAGCCTGAGAAAATCTGCAGGAGGTAAGACTTGACGGAGACCATGCCGAAGGATTGGGAGAGTTTAGGGAAGAGAAGGGAAGGGAAGAATTCAGTTAGGAAAACAGCCACAAGCACAGGGCAGGATGGTATTGGCAATGGGTCTAGCCTAGCAAACAGTAAGGAGACAATGGGACTGAGGGGCCCCTACAGAAGGAAAGATTAACAAAGGAAAGTGTGGGAAATCTAGAAAGCCCTGAAAGCCAGATGGACTAGATGTGATGGAGTATGGGGAAATCACTGTCTATCCATCATGGTGGTCATCTGAGTACCTACCAATTAAAATATAATTTTTTATATTTTAAAAAAGTGATTTATCAAATGTAATTCACACTTTGAACCTTTCAAATGTGAGCTAATCATGAAAAATAATGCATGCCCTTCTACCTTGTCTTGTTTGTAGTTAATGGATACTTCATGTTGAGACTTTTCCCTGTGACTCTAAATAAAGTATAAGTTCAAAGTATCCATAAGGTAGCAGTGTAGCCAGTGGCTGGCTCCACCTCCTTCCACTCTCCCCCCACCCACACCTGAATTCCCTACCTTTATCTTTTCCTCCTCCTGCCTTGTCTGCCCACACATACCCTTACCGTGTGCCCCCAGCATGTCAGAACAGTCAGGTTTGAAAATACAACTTTAGCTTTAACTCAGATGGTAAATTAGATATGATTTAGACAACTTAAGATTATAATTCCTAGAGACTAGCTGTCATCTGATTTCCCCTATTGTCCCTTTGGAGCCCTGAACCAATTAAATGTTCCCTCCTCCTCCCTCACCCTTGCCAACATCCCCAAGTTACCTCTGGGTCAGCATCAGCAACCTGAAAGTTTTCTGCAGCAAGTTGGACAGGAAATCTCTCCCAACAGGCAGTATTTTCTTGTCATCTTCTGTTACTGAAGTTTTTTAGAATGGCGATTCTCACCTTTGTCTGAGTGATATGATATTAGCAGTCGGTGTTCTCTGTAAAACACCATGCATACAAGCTATACTTTCTACCAAACAGGGAACAGGTCACCAACAGAAAACAATGCTTGTGTTGCATGTAGCTCCATGAGACCACAAATGTCTGAACAAAATATTCTGCTGAATTGTTGGTCTGCTTTTTACATTTTATTGTTCGAAGGCATTTCCCATTTATTTGTTTTGGTATCTATTAGGCCTCGTGAGCAGACAGGAATACGTAGATATCTTTGTCTCAAGGTTTCTTTATTCCTGCCAAATGGGAAAAGTACCTTTATTTTATCTAAAGGAAGAAATTTAGCAGCTCATCTCAGGAGGATGGTAAGAGAAGAGTTGCCCAGAGTGGTCTGCTCCCTTCTTTTTTTCTTTTCTTTTTTAAAAATATGTTTTATTGATTTTGACAGACAGGAAGGGAGAGGGATAGAAAGTTTGAAACATCAATGAGAGAGAAACATTGATCAACTGCCTACTGCACACACCATACTGGGGATGTGCCGGCAACCAAGGTACATGCCCTTGACTGGAATCGAACCTGGGATCCTTCAGTCTGCAGGCCGACTCTCCACTGAGCCAAACCAGCTAAGGTTGCTCACTTCAGGGTCACAGTACTGGCGATTATAGTAGCCATTGTCAGATGGTATCTGGGGTTACAGAGTCAAGGGTCCAGTGTAGTTTAGTGAGGTTAGCAGGAATGAAGTTTACAGTTCCTTCAGTATTGCTATGTCTAGTCACACATACTTCCTTGTTAATACTGTTCAGTAAAGAACAGCTAATTATGCTTTTCTCTAAGAAGTAGACAGTCAGCTTTAGCTGTAGTGGAATAAGGATATTCAAATACCTTTGCATACAGCATACCTGGGTACTTTTCAGTAACTTCTATTGATAATTATTATTTGGCTAACTATAATGTGACCTACAGAGCTTCCAAGTAATTACAAGTACTGCTGGCACTGATCTAGTTACCCTTACTCTAAGTACCTGTAGCTCTTTGGGGATTAGAAATATTTCTACTAATCCTCTGAAAGAACATGTTCAAGGGTTGATAAGTACTCCCAGACTCCTTTCTTTCTGTCCTTTAACAGGATCCTTGACTCAATCTTGCTCTTCCCTCTGTTGCCAGGATAGACATTCAGTTCAGAAAATATTTATTACGTGTCTGACCTGGGAAAGTGAAGATAAGATGCAGGCTCTGCCCCTGAGGGACACCCTGGCTGGTAGAGAAAGTGTTGTAATGGACATGGACCTGGACATAGCCCTTCCCTCACTGTCACAGCTCATCCCTCATTTGTAAAGTTAGCTCACAAGTGACTTCATTTTTAACAAGCTCCAAAGCATTCTTTAGTTATTTTTCCTTTCTAATTAATGTCACCTGTAATACATAGAATCATTCCTAAGAAGGTTCCCATAAAAAACAAAAAATATCTTTAGCTCTTGTGTTTCTGAAAGGGGCTGGATTCCCTTTCTTTCTGAACTTAAATATTTTAACACAATAGATCCATCTTTAAATTTAACTTTATATAGGGTACTCTTAAATATGGATTTCCTAAAAAATAGTGTTATTGTATGAAACCTTATTGTTCTGATATACACTTAGACTACCAATAAGTGCTCATTAATAAAATAAAGGGTTTGAAAGCATTCTAATACCTTAGTACAGGGGCATCTAAGACCAGGGAGTCAGCTGAACCCAGCCCTCACTTATTATTGATAACAATTATAAATCAGGAGTCTATAGTTGAGGTACAAATACTGTGGTTCAACTTGGAGTTGGGTGTATATTGATGTTTTATGTTTTTCCTTGGTTAGCAATTATTAAATGTTTTATTTGGTTGTATATTTTTAATGGAATTAAACTTAGAATCAATTACATTAGATTACTAGATTGACACTGACATGAAATTAATCATCACACTATATGACTAATAGTCGTAGTAGTAGCTATATGACTAAGGCTGATTGGCCTCCTGGTTAATAAATAGGTAAAACTTTAATTAGTTGAGGCATACTCAAGACAATAGGGCCACATATTGGATATCTGGGATATTGCATTTTCTTTTCCTCTTTAAAAGCCCCATAATTTGTCTTTTCTAATATGTCAATAGTATGGGCAGGGGGAAGATATATTTGTCATTGACATTGGAATAATCTGGACTTGCTGGACTGGATTTATTATTTACTATGATTTCCTCTGTAAGATTCATATTCTTTCTCTCATTCTGGGGGCTAACCTTGGTCATTCTTTCCTAGGTGGGAGCTTACAGGCTGCTATATCTGAAAACATGAGGTCTGACAATCACTTTGAAGAGCCAAAACTCAAAGACATTCTTCTGCAGATTTCTCTGGGGCTCAAGTACATCCACAACGCTGGCATGGTGCACCTGGACATCAAACCGAGTCAGTACTCTCCCCTCTGCCCCTCAAACTGTGTTTAGTTCTTTTCCCTGTCTTGTCAGAATCTGTGCCTATCTTGTCTATCAGTGTCAAAGATGCTGTAGCTGGCAGAGTCCTTTTCTTTCATTTGTTTCCCCTAAACAAATTCAATTTAAGAGCTTTCACCACCATTTTCTCCCTGGGCACATGGGACAAAGAGAGAAAAGACTTTCTCAGATAGTGAAGCCAAAGTATGAAAATAATTATTTAATTTACCACACAGATAAATGATAACATATTGGCTACATCCTGACTGTGTTTACTGGTGCTTTCTAATTCACACCGATTGAAATGGGCAGAAATGGATGCTCTGGGCCTTCATCAATGTGAAACTCAAGGAACTGTCATTACTATATTGCGTGTTTTTCTTATTTCTTTGTTTTGAGGCCACTAGCCTCTTCAGAGGATGTTTGACATCAGTTTCACTTATCAATCACTGAGCTGTTCATAAGTAGTATGGGAGATTCCAGGGAAGAAGAGGCCCCTTGTACTGTTGTTACAGACACACACAAGAGGAAGAGAAGAAGGTGGCTGTAGTGGCAGATAAAAAAAAAGAGTCTTCGGGGTGAAAAAATCATAGGAATCATTACCTATGTCAATTCTATATTTTTGCAGGTAACATTTTCATTTGTCATCAGATACAAAGGGACTCTCCTATAGTCCAGGAAGACATTGAAAATGATGCTGATTGGTTTCTCTCTACCAATGTGATATACAAAATTGGTGAGTCTGCCTTATATTTTGACCTGTATTCTATTATCCTATAAAATGTATACTGATGACTCTATTTAATCCCATTTTAAGAAAGACATGCTTGTAAAGAGCTCTATTTCTTTTTGTGTGTGTGTGTGTGTGTGTTTTTTTTTTTTTTTTTAGGAGACTTGGGTCTTGCAACATCAATAAGTGAACCCAAAGTGGAAGAGGGAGATATTCACTTCCTGGCTAAAGAGATTTTGCAAGAGGTATAGATTAGGAAAACAGAGACTATTTTATAATTCACTGAACCTTTAGACTCTCAAATGAAAGGAATGAAAAGTATATATTTATAATTTAAATTGACATTATTTCTTTTCCTATTCAGAATGGAGACCAAAAATAGGAGAGAATTTTTCCCTAAAAAAGCATGAGAAAGCTGGCTCATTTATGGATTAATCAATATTTGTTCTGTTATTTGTAAAGGTCCCTTACTGTTTCTAGTATTTCTTAGAATTCCCAAACTCCTGGATTGCCTAGTAGGAAGAAAGATTTATTTGGTTCAGCCCATCTTTATCTTACTACTCTCTTGTTGGTAGCATACCAACTCTGGTCATTGAATGACCTTTTGTTATTGCCTACCTTCTAGAATGTGGAGTCAGGCCTGGCACAGTGATGTTAATTGGGTGGATTTGTGCTCTATCCTCTATCTTCCTAGAGGTAAAGCACTAACCATGGAGGATATGGCCTTGCCCAATGTGTCTAAGTTCACATGCATTCGAATGAACCTTTCTTACCAGTTGTATTTTAGTCTAGACACTCTTCACTTGGCAAACAAACTGGCCTTCCTGTCTTCTGTTTTGAAGGATTATCAGCATCTCCCTAAAGGAGACATATTTGCATTGGGATTAACAATGACATTGGCCGCAGGAGCAGAGCCATTACCCAGCAATGGTGCTGAGTGGCATGATATCCGCAAGGGTAACCTTCCAGACATTCCTCAGAAGCTCTCAGAAGAATTTTACAATCTGCTCAAGGTGATATCTCTTATAAAATGGAGAGAAGATGGAAATACTGATTTTTTAAAAAATGTAATGGCAAGTGGTTGGGGAAAGGGATAGGGGGATGTTGGCAGTGCCACTGACAGAAGGAAAAGGGAATCGGGACCAGGAAGCCCAGCAGAGACATAATGTACATTATCCTGTTACATTTTTCTCATTTGTCTTTCTGAACAACCCTGTGAAGTGCATAGTTAAGAAGACCCAGGCTCACAGCAGTTTCTGGACTTGTATTCCACCTTTGATAATTAACTCCAAAATCAACCCTGTTCTTTTTGCTCCTATTTCAGGGTTTTATTTATTTATTTATTTTTTTAAAGAAGGGAATCTTTTTTTTTTAAAGCATTTTTTATTGATTTTTTACAGAGAGGAAGGGAGAAGGATAGAAAGTCAGAAACACTGATGAGAGAGAAACATCAATCAGCTGCCTCTTGCACAGCCCATACTGGGGATGTGCCCGCAGCCAAGGTACATGCCCTTGACTGGAATCGAACCCTGGACCCTTCAGTCCGCAGGCCGACACTCTACCCACTGAGCCAAACCAGTTTCGGCTATTTCAGGGTTTTAATTAACCATTGTCAATAGTTATAGTGATGTTCTTACTGAAACATATTTAAATTTTGAGTGCAAAGAAAGTATAAGCTAACTTATTAATAATTGACCATACTACCAATAATTTGAACTGTTGGAAGAAAGGTAATGTCAATTCAGGAATCTATGTGTCACTTATACTCAATGATATCTGAAGGAACTAGGAAAGGGAGAGATTACATTGAAACAGAGGGGTACAAAAAAAAAACAACACTATTGAGAAGCTTAGACTTAAACTAAGAAAAAGTATATGTAAGACTTACTTTAGGGCTTAAGGAACAGGATCTGTTAGGATCCCTAAAAGCCTTAGAAATATCTACTCTTGGGAATTTGAGTTCCACAGTTCACTTGAAAACTTCAAATTTAGTGACAAACTTGTCCTTCCTCACTTATGCTTTCCTGAAAGGAGACAAATCCTTTGTTCATAGTGTAATCATCTATTTTTATGTGTAAATTGCCCTTCAATTTAGTAGATAAGTATTGAGTACCTCAATGCTGGTAATACATATCTGGTAATTCATTTAATTCTCACAACAGCTGGAAGGTGAGTATCTCTCTCCCACATTTCAGGGAAGGGAAGCTAAGTTCAACAAAGAGGCTTGCCCAAGCCCTAGCCAGTTTGCCTCAGTGGACAGAGCAACAGCCTATGGACTGAAGGGTCCTAGGTTCAATTTTGGTTAAGGGCACATGCCCAGGTTGCAGTCTCAATCCTCAGTAGGGGGCTTGCAGAAAGCAGCAAATCAATGATTCTCATAATTTTTGTTTCTATCTCTCTCTCCTCATTTCCTCTCTGAAACCAATAAAAAATATATATCTTATTTTAAAAAAGAGACTTGCCCAGAACTACATAGTAAACAGGAGCTGCTCTGAACATTGCTCCCAGATGGAGGTGCAGTGTTTTCTTCATTATACGACACTGTTAATTGCTGCAGATAATTAGGCATTTTCTACAGTATTAAAATCATTTTAGGTTACAGACACCCCCACCTGAATATGAGTGCTGTAGGGATATTGTTATGGTGTGGTATCCTCAATTAGAGTGAAAAAGAAGCATGTTGTGGTAGAAAGTAAACTGAACCAGGTGTTGGCTAACATGGATTTGTCTAGGTCTTGTCAATGATGTAGACAAGTCACTTTATTTCAGGACCTCAGTTTCTTCCTCTTTAAAATTAAGGCATTAGAGTAGTTAATCATCCAACTAGCTCCAAATTATGATACTTAAAGTCAGAGGTATGAATGACTGACCTACCAGATAGGGTGGAGGTAAGTTTTCATATATGTTTTTCTCCACACAAAGGAAAGGCAGAGTTTCACAAAACCCACAGCAGAAACTGGCTTGGTGTGAGCTTGGGTGGGATGATTTCCCAAACAGTGAAGCTTCTATTTTCTCACATTATCAGAACATGATCCACCCTGATCCCAGGGAGAGACCCTCAGCAGCAGTTCTGGCCAGAAGTCGGGTTCTCCGTCCCACCCTGGGGAAAACAGAAGAGCTCCAGCAGCAGCTCAACTTGGAAAGGATGAAGACAGCCACACTGGAAAGGTAGATTTTTGGATGCTGGAGTTTGGAAAGAACCTCTGTATGTACTGCTCATAGTGATATGACTGTATCTGCTTTGTGGTTTCACAAGTGGAACTTGTGTCTGCAAGGGGAAACCAATTATAATATGTAAGTGTCTGCCCACAAAGAGACTAGCAATATGCATCCCTTTGTAGCTCAGGGCTGGAGGCTCTGTGATTGAGAGAGAAAATTCAATTAATGCAAAGGAAGCAGAGTGAAGAATGCAAGGAAATACAACCAGTAAAGAAAACGTAGTGGGATTCTGAGTGACAACAAGTGTTCAAGAAACTGGTGATGTCCCAATGCCAGGTAATCCTAGTTAAGGTGGGAAGAGCCTGATTTTAGAATCCCATTAAATTTCAGGGGCAGGCAGATATTCTCTCTTGGTACATGTTCAGAGGAAGAGATATTTTTCCAAGATAAAAGAAGCAGTCTGATGACTTATTCATGTAAGCTTATATTCATGTGTGCATTAATTTATTAATCTATTCTTTCATTAAACAAATGGGAATTAATCATATGGGACAGGTTCGTATAAAGGTCAGGCAGTGATGTTTGAGCAGAGTTCTGAAGGCATTTTAAAGTGATTTTTACATACACTGTGCACTATTAAAAACAAAAGAAGATAGTCCATGTGTAAAATAAGCTTAGAAGTCCAGCTTCTTTTTTTTACACAATTTCTTTGTTGATTAAGGTATTACATATGTGTCCTTATCCCTCTATTAACCCCCCTTTCCATCCCCCCACTCATGCCCTCACCCCCCTGGTGTTCATGTCCATTGGTTACATTTATATTCATGCATCCAAGTCCTTTGGTTGATCTCTCCCCCCCGCCACCCCATACCCCATACCTTCTCCCTGAGGACCAGCATTCTGGTCAATGCTTCTCTGCCTGTGGATCTGTCCCTGTTCATCAGTTTATGTTGTTCATTATATTCCACAAATGAGTGAGATCATGTGGTATTTGTCTTTCTCTGACTGGCTTATTTCACTTAGCATAATGCTTTCCAGTTCCATCCATGCTGATGCAAATGATAAGAACTCCTTTTTTACTGCAGCATAGTATTTCATTATGTAGATATACCACAGATTTTTAATCCACTCATCTGCTGATGTGCACTTAGGCTGTTTCCAAATCTTAGCTCTGGTGAATTGTGCTGCAATGAACATAAGGGTGCATAAATCCTTTCTGATTCGTGCTTCTAGTTTCTTGGGTTATATTCCTAAAAGTGGGATCACTGGGTCAAATGGGAGTTCCATTTTCAGTTTTTTGAGGAAACTCCATACTGTTCTCCTCAGTGGCTGCACCAGTCTGCATTCCCACCAGCAGTGGAAAAGAGTTCCTTTTTCTCTGCATCCTCGCCAACACTTGTTTGTTGATTTGTTGATGATTGCCATTTTGACAGGAGTAAGATACCTCATTGTTGTTTTGATTTGCACCTCTCGGAAAATTAGTGACTTAGAGCATGTTTTCATTTGTTTCTTAGCCTTCCTTCTTTCCTCCTTCAAAAAGTGTCTATTTAGGTCTGTTGTCCATTTTTTGATTGGATTGTTTATCTTCCTTTTGTTGTTTGAGTTCCCTGTAAATGTTGGAGATTAAACCCTTGTCTGTGGTGACATTGGCAAATACGTTCTCCCATGCAGTGGGATTTCTTGTTTTGTTGATGGTTTCTTTTGCTGTGCAAAAGCTTTTTATTTGGATGTAGTCCCATTTGTTTATTTTCTGTTTGATTTCCATTGCTCTAGGAGCCGTATCATTGAAGAAGTTCCTTCGGCATATATCTGAGATTTTGTTGCCTGTGGATTCATGTAGTGTTTTTATGGTTTCCCTTCTTATGTTTTGGATATACAATCCATTGAAGAATAATTACCCTGAAAAGGCCATAACATGATGTATTGGCAATGAGTTGTGGAGACTTTAATCAGGCAATACTTCCTAATAAGCAACTTACTATCTTTTTGCTCTAGTTTTGTTTTTTGTTTTTATTAGCTAGGAAAATGGAATCCAAGATACAAATGGAATCCAAGATACAAATATTTATATATATGATGTCACAGGAATATAAGTTTTTTTTCCCGAGTGTGGTGTGTACATTCTGCAAAACTAGCTATGCAGGCACAGGTGACTGTCATCAGCCACTACCAGCAATGAACATCCATTAAAGATGGGGCAGATGCCTGCTTGAAATTGTCTAGATCAGGGGTTGGCAAACTTTTCCATAAAGAGCCAGATAGTAAATATTTTACACTTGTGGGCCATGTGATCTTTGTTGCAATGACTCAACATAATGTAAAAGCAGCCATAGGCAACACATAAGTGAATGAGTGTGGTTAAGATTTCCAATAAGACTTCATCTATAAAAACAGGTGGCTGACTAGATTTGACCCGTGGCCATGGTCTCCACTACAGGATAATCTATAGTTCCTTCCTTATTTTTATTTTCTTAAAAAAAATTCTTTATTAAGGTGGTACATATGTGTCCTTATTCCCCCATCCCCCCACTCCCCCCTCTCATGCCCTCACCCCCCTGTTGTCTGTGTCCATTGGTTAGGCCCATATGCATGCATATAAGTCCTTTGGTGGATCTCTCTCCCTTAGCCCTACTTTCATCTATGTTCCCTCCGAGGTCTGATCGATGTTTCTCTGTCTCTGGAACTGTTTTTATCAGTTTATGTTGTTCATTATATTCCACAAATGAGTGAGATCATGTGATACTTATCTTTCTCTGACCGGCTTATTTCACTTAGCATAATGCTCTCCAGTTCCATCCATGTTGTTGCAAGTGGTAGGAATTCCTTCTTTTTAGCATAGCATAGTATTACATTGTGTAAATGTACCATAGTTTTTTAATCTACATACCTGCTGATGGGCACTTAGGCTGTTTCCAAATCTTAGCTATGGTAAACTGGCCTGCTCTGAACATAGAGGTGCATATATCCTTTCCGATTTATGTTTCTAGCTTCTTGGGATATATTTCTAGAAGTGGTATTACTAGGTCAAATGGGAGTTCCATTTTCAGTTTTTTTTAGGAAATGCCATACTGTTCTCCACAGTGGCTGCACCAATCTACATTCCCACCAGCAGTGTACCAAGGTTCCTTTTTCTCCACATCCTCACCAACATTTGTCATTTGTTGATTTGGTTGTGATAGCCATTCTAACAGGGATGAGATGGTACCACATTGTTGTTTTGATTTGCATCTCTCCAATAATTAATGACTTTGAGCATGTTTTCATGTGTTTCTTGGCCTTCCTTCTGTCTTCTTTAGAAAAATTTCTATTTAGGTCCATTTTTCATTTCTTGATTGGATTGTTTATCTTCCTTTTGTTGAGTTGTATGAGTTCTCTGTAAATGTTGGAGATTAAACCCTTATCAGTGATAACATTGGCAAATATGTTCTCCCATGTAGTGGTCTGCCTTGTTGTTTTGTTGATGGTTTCTTTTGCTGTGCAAAAGCTTTTTATTTTGATGTCCCATTTGTTTATTTTCTGTTTATTTTCCACTGCCCTAGGAGCTGTATCAGTGAAGTTCTTTTGGCATATGTCTGAGACTTTGTTGCCTGTGGATTCATGTAGTGTTTTATGGTTTCCTGTCTTATGTTAAAGTCCTTTACCCATTGTGAGTTTATTTTTGTGTATGGTGTAAGTTGGTGGTCTAGTTTCATTTTTTTTTTGCATGTATCTGTCCAATTTTCCCAGCATCATTTATTGAAGAGACTGTCTTAACTCCCATTTTATGTTCATGACTCCTTGGTCGAATATTAATTGGGCATAGTGGTTTGGGTCGATTTCTGGATTCTCTATTCTATTCCATTGATCTATATGTCTGTTCTTGTGCCAGTACCCTGCTGTTATGAGACCAGTGGCTTTGTAATACAGCTTGATATCTGGTATTGAGAACCTACCTACTTTGTTCTTCTTTCTCAGGATTGCTACAGCTGTTCAGGGTCTTTTTTTTTTATCCCAGATGAATTTTTGGAGAGTTCATTCTAGGTCTGTGAAATATGCCATTGGTATTTTAATGGGGATTGCATTGAATCTATAGATTGCTTTGGACAGAATGGACATTTTGATGATGATTCTACCAACCCATGAACACGGAATGTTCTCCCATCTGTTTATATCTTCTGCTATCTCTTTTTTCAGTGTCCTGTAGTTTTTGCATATAGGTCTTTTCCTCTTTAGTTAAGTTTATTCCTAGGTATCTTAATTTTTTTGATATGATGGTAAATGGGATTGCTTTTTTAGTCTTTCTGTAAGATCACTATTGGTGTATAGAAATGCCATAGATTTCTTAGCATTTTGTATCCTGCTACCTTGCTGAATTCATTTATTAAGTTTAATAATATTTTGATGGAGTCTTCAGGTTTTTCTATGTACAGTATCACATCATCTGCAAATAAGGACAGTTTTACTTCTTCTTTTCCAATTTGGATGCCTTTATTTCTTCTACTTGTCTGATAGCAACGACTAGTACTTCCAGTACTGTGTCGAACAGGAGTGGTGAGAAAGGGCATCCTTGTCTTGTTCCTGTTTTTAGGGGAAATGGTTTTAGTTTTTGTCCATTGAGTGTGATGCTGGCTGTGGGTTTATCACATATGGCTTCTATGATGTTGAGGTATGATCCTTCTATTCCCACATTCATGAGAGTTTTTATCAAGAAAGGGTGTTGGATTTTGTCAAATGCTTTTTCTGCATCAATTGATATGACTGTGCTTTCCCCCCCCCTCAATTTATTGTCGTGTCCCTGGGTGAGTGCCAAAATGTGGAAACCCCTTTTCACGTCCCATGCAATTCAAGGTCCCTGGTTCAGGGTTCAGATTTCTGGGGAAGGCTGCATACAAATGAATAAAGATACTCAGAAAATATTAATTTGGAAAATGGAGGCCAGGCAGTGGTTCAACTCTAGTGGCAGAACTCCCACTCACTCTGGTTTCACCACTCCTTTTATTAAGATTAAAATCATAAGATACAGCTGTATCCCCCAGGCCATAAACACCAGTAAAAGTCAATGAGTAGATCTTCTTAGGACTAACAGGTGGTGGCTCCTTCAAGCACCAACATCTCAGTAACCAGCTGCAACCCCTAAGAGCAATCAAGGTTGACCAGCCCTCCAAACTTACTGTATACAGCTCTTTATTATTAAAACAATGATTGGCTTCCGACAATGTATCACATTTATTGATTTGTGGATATTTTACCATCCTTGCATTCCTGGTATAAATCCTGCTTGGTCATGGTGTATAATCTTTCTGATGTATTGTTGGATCCCATTTGCTAGGATTTTGTTGAGGATTTTGGCATCTATGTTCATGAGGGATATTGGCCTGTAATTCTCTTTTATTGTGTTATCTTTATCTGGTTTTGGTATTAGGGTGATGTTGGCTTCATGGAGCTTGCAAGTGTTCCTTCCTCTTGAATTTTTTTGAATAGTCTGAAGAGGATAGGTTTTAGTTCCTCCTTGAATGTTTGGTATAACTCTCCTGTGAAGCTGTCTGGGTCTGGGCTTTTGTTTGCTGGAAGCTTTTTGATGACTGCTTCAATTTCCTCCATAGTTATTGGCCTTTTGAGATTTTTAGAATCTTCCTGATTGAGTTTTGGAAGGTTATATTTTTTCTAGGAATATGTCCATTTCCTCCAGGTTGTCTAGTTTGTTGGAATAGAGTTGTTCATAGTATAACAACCCTTTGTATTTCTGTGGGTTCTGTTGTTATTTCGCCTCTATCATTTCTGATTTTGTTTGAGTCCTCTCTCTCTGCTTCTTGGTGAGCCTGGATAGAGGTTCATCAATCTTGTTTATCCTTTTAAAGAAGCAGCTCTTGTTGATCTTTTGTATTTTTTTGTTTCTGTCATTTATTTCTGCTCTAATCATTATTATCTCCTTTCTTCTGCTCACTCTGGGCTTTTCTTGTTTTTATCTTTCTAATTCTTTGAGTTGTAGCATTAGATAATTTACTACCAGTTTTTTTTGTTTTGTTTTGTTTTGTTTTGTTTTTAGGTAGGCCTTAGAACTATAAACATCCCTCTCATGACTGCTTTCATTGTGTTCCACAGGTTTTGGATTGTTGTGTTTTTATTGTCATTAGTTTCCAAAATGTTTTTAATTTCTTCTTTGATTTCATTGGTAACCCAATCAATATTTAATAACATGCTATTCAGCTTCCAAGTGTTTGAGTGTTTTGGATTGCTTTTATTAGTTTATTTATAATATTATGCCATTCTGGTCTGAAAAGATGTTTGGTATGATTTCAGTCTTCTTGAATTTGGGTAGACTTTGCTTGTGACCCAGTATGTGGTCTGTTTTAGCAAATGACCCATGTGCACTTGGGGTGAAATGTTCTGAAGATGTCAATTAAGTCCATCCAATCTATTCAGTCATTTAGGATTATTGTTTCTTTATTGATTTTTTGTCTAGAGGATTTATCCAGTGATGTCAGTGGTGTATTAAACACCCCTACTATGATTGTATTGTTGTCTATCCCTCTCTCTTGATATCTTCCAGGAGATTTTTTTATGTATTTGGGTGCTCCTGCATTGGATGCATATATGTTTATCAGGGTTATATACTCTTGTTCTATCAATCCCTTTAGTATTATGAAGTGGCCTTCCTTATCTCTTGTTATGGCCTTCACTTTGAGGTCTATTTTAGCAGATATAAGTATTGCTACCCCAGCTTTTTTTATTTTATTTTATTTCCATTTGTCTGAAAGATATTTTTCTATCCTTTCACTTTCAGTCTGTGTGAGTCTCTTACTCTGAGGTGGGTCTCTTGTAGACAGCATATATATGGCTCATGTTTTTTTTTTTAATCCATTCAGCCATCCGATGCTTTTTGATTGGATCATTTAATCCATTTATGTTTAAAGTTATTATTAAAAGGTATTTGTTTGTAGCCATTATTATTTTTTGAGGCTATGTTCCTTCTTACCTTTTTGTTTCTTCATTTTACAGCATTCCCTTTAGCATTTCTTGCATTGCTGGTTTGGTAGTGATAAACTCCCTTTGCCTTTTTTGTCTGTGAAGCTCCTGATTTCCCCTTCAATTTTGATAGTCTTGTTGGATAGAGTATTCTTGGATTGAGTCTCTTGCTTTGCGTCATTTTGTATATCTCCTTCCATTCCCTTCCAGCTTGATGTGTTTCTATTGATAAATCATTTGATAATCTGATGGGGGATCCTTTGTAGGTAACTCTCTGTCTCTCTCTTGCAGCTTTTAAGATTCTCTCATTATCAATAACATTTGCCATTGTAATTATGGTGCGTCTTGGTGTGGTTCTTTTGGTATTCATCTTGCTTTGTACTCTTTGTACTTGAATAACTTTTTTCTTCCCCATATCAGGGAAGTTTTCTGTCATTATTTCTTCAAATAAATTTTCTAATCCTTGCTCCTCATCTTGTCCTCTGGCAGCCCTATAATATGTTTGCTATTTCGTTTTGCATTGTCCCAAAGCTCCCTTAGGCTCTTTTTCTGCTTTTCAATTTTTTTTCTCATTGCTGTTCAGATTGGCCTTGTTTCTGTACCTGATCTTCTAACTCACTGATTCGGTCTTCTGCTTCTTCTAGTCCACTGTAGAAGCCTTCCATGGTGTTTTTGATTGTAGCTATATCATTTTTTCATTTCTTCCTGATTTTTGCATAGGTTGCTGATTTTCTTGTCTGAACTCTATGACCATTACTCTGAATTCTTTTTCTGTATGTTGTATGCTTCCATTTCACTTATTTCCTTTCTTGGCGATTCCTCCTTTTCTTTCCTCTGGGGATTGCTTCATTGTCTCCCCATTCTAACTATCATCAGATGTCGAGTTGCAGAGGCCTGGACCATGATCAGTGGGAGTTTTATACCCAAGTGTCACTGAAGAGCTCTGATACCAAGAAGTGTGGTTGCTGTGGGTTGGTGGGAACTATGCTTGCCCTGGGCCAGAGTCACAGGCACTTAGTGTGGCCTCAGATGTGCACTTAGAATCAGGGACCCTGCCCACGCCATGTTGAAACAGAGAACCCACTGGCATGTGCCAAAAATCAAAGTGCCCTATTGCGTGTCTGTGCCAAGAATCGAGTATCAGAGTCTCTGTTTCTTGGTGCTACCTCACACTGGGAATCAGGTCCCTGTGTGCACATGCGCCAAGAATTGGAGTCATTGGCTCTTAGTGTGAATGTACTGGGAATCAGGGATCCAGGCACACATAATGAGAAACAGAGTCTAGTCACTGGTGGTCAGTGCTGCCTCTTGTGTAGAGATTCAGGGTCCCTGAGCTGCCCAGGAGACCAGGTTCCTCAGTTGCACTCGGTTGGCAGGAAGTCCACTTCTGCCCTGTGGTAAACAGCCTTCTGTGTGCGCTTGCCCTGAATCAAAGTCAGGTGGCACTGCCCCTTAGTGTGGGTGTGGGGTTTGGTCACGCAGGTGTGCACTGTGGAAAACAAACTCCTTGTGTCCATATACCCAGGCTCAAATTCAGCACTGCCTTCCTGTGTGGGTACAGGTTCTGGTTGTGGGGAGCAAACTCCCTGAGACTGCACATCCAGGTTCAAATTCACCGCAGCCTCTCTGCTAAGGTGCAGGGTCTGCTCATGGAAAACAAACTCCCTGAGTTTGCACCCCCAGGCTCCAATTCGGTGCTGTTTCCCCGCATGGGCATAGGATCTGATCGCAGAAAACAATCTCCCTAAGGTTGTGCACCTATGCTCAAATTCAGGACTGCCTCCCTGCCTGGGCATGGAGACGAGTCGTGGGAAACAAACTTCCCATGTTTAACACCAAGGCTCAAAGTCAGGCAGAGTCGCCCCTGCTTTGTGTGTACAGAAAGCCTTATTATGCGGCTGGCGTCTGGTAGTTTCTATGTCACTGCTGCAGGGGTGGCAGGGAAGGGGGATTGGCTTTATGACTCACAGAAATCTGCAGCCTGGTGTCTGGAGTCCTGGTGTCCCTGGGTCTGTAGCTGTGGTGGCAAGTCTTCTACCAGTGTCTGTAGGGTCCTGGTTTGCTTCTGAGACCAGACTGGGTGGTGGTAAGGCTAAGATCCTAATCTCTAGCAGTTCTGTTCTTTAATATGGTATGGTCTCTGTGCCACTGGTGTCCTCCCTGGAGTGTTTGCGGCGACTGCGGGGTTTTGCCATCTAAGACTGCCTATATTGGCAGCCCCCTGGAAGAACTGCAGGGTCCGATTGTCCCTATTTCACTCACTCACACACCCACACATGTCCACACATACCTCTATCGCTCCCTCACTCTCTCACAGTCTCCCTTCCTACCTTCCTGCCGCGTCGCCATCTTGCCTCTCCTTCCCTCCTATTTTAAAGACCATTTATGCCCCAATCAGTAGGATTTAGGAAGCCAAACATGCCATGTGTTGTGGCATATGTGGCCTGGCCATTTTTTAAGACAATCACAGGTGCAACTTTTCTGTGTATAAATAGCTTAGGCTTGTTTCTATAAATACTGAAATAAAAAAAATCTCTATATGGTAGTTTTGATCATGAACATCTCTAATTTAGAATGGAGTAACATGTAGTTTTCCTCTTTCATTGCTAGGGAACTGAGAGAAGCCCAGAAGGCCCAGGAATCCCGGGAAGGCCACAGTGACTCTGAGGTCTCGGGGACCCTTACGAGATCAGGAAGCACCAAACACCTAACGGGAGGAAAGAGTGCAAAGTCTTCAAGCTTCACCTGTGGGGATTCTTCCCCATAAGAACTCATTTCACATCAACCCACAATATATATTGACCATGCCAAACTACCTCTTCCAAAAGGAAAGATTAATCCACTTCAATACCCAAAGATGTCGAAAGGTCCTCCTAATTTACCCAAGATACTAAAGCTATTGAAGCCTTTTATTAGCAAGGGTCTCCAGTACCATAATCTCTTCTATTGTTATATTCCTAACACCACCTATCCATAGTTCATTTCTCACATTCAGTGGACACAATGTGGAAGCATGAGCTTCTGAAAAGATGGAAGAGAAGGAAACAGCCATTAGTGCAACCCATGGACTAAGACGTTGCTCTAGCTAATCACCTATGAAGGATCCCAGTGACTCTTCCTGCACACGGAAAAAATTTTTTTTGAGTTGTAACAGCTTACAAGAAAATGGATTTCAACAAATGTTCCCCGGGTTATCTGATGGTATTTGTAAAAGAATTCTCAACCACTTTAGTTTTCCTACGTGTTCTCTGAATGGAGACTATCACCTCCTTTGATATTGTATTTATTAGGTATAAATGATTTCACCATTATTTGAGGTGGATAGAAATAAGGCTATACATAACTTAATTTCTGAGCTGGCCATTAATTTATGGGATAAAAACTTGTTGTCCCTCAGTCTATTTGCCCTGACCCTGTTGTAACTGGTAATCAAAACTGGTTTTGATTTTCTGGGTATCACCAATTTCTCCTTGATTTGATCAGAATTTGGCTTTGTTTCCTGTGATTTTTATCATATTTTATCAAAATCCTTTTTCCTGTATATACATTTTAAAGGAATAGAATATTTGTAAATAAAGTTTTTATCTTGTCCAAAGCTAAATATGGGGAAAGCACTCTTCTTTGTAATATGTAACAGAGTGAGAAATTTGTTGGAAATGACTTCATGAGACAATTTGGTAGATTTGTATTAACAGTTCTGCTTCGAGGCTCAACTTCACAGGCCCAAAAGCTTATAATGGCCAGGCTATGATATAACATAATATTGGTCATAAAGGCCTTTGCTAATTATGTCATATTAATAAACATAGCCTGTAAATAGCTTGTAAGTTTTTTTCCTGCCTTATTTTCAAAGTTATTTTTTAATTGAATAAACCATCAGACCATTTTTTCTTCTGTCTTGGAATAGCAATTCTTTCCATGCGATTAAATGGGATATAGTGCTCCATATTGCTCACTGCCATTTTTTAAAACCAGTCTTTGTTCAAGGTTTTAAAATCGAGTTAATTTCTCTCTTGCTTCTCCCAATCCAGCCATGCCCTTTGCAGTCCAGTGCAAGGTCAACCACAACCTGTGAATTATGAACAGGTATGTTATTAAGAGTATGCAATGTATAGACCAGAATTTTTTGGTTATACTTGTCTACCCAGGCATCGACACCTACTATTGTGAGGGTCTACTCCATTCCTATTGTGACACCTGCGTGCATCTGGTGTCAGACTCTTGGTTTCTCTCCCTCTTCTTTTGCTGAGCTCCACAGGAGCAGGAAGTCATCAAAGGAGAGGGTACCTGCACAGACACTGCTAAGTATAGAAGGGACTGGGTCTGTTTTCAATTTGCATTGTGCTTTCTGCTTTTTAAAATTCATTCACTCATTTTAAATAACCTTTTCCATGCGTCTCACACCAAATTATTGTGATTACAAAGAAAGCGGGAGAGATTAGTGGCATAATGAAGAAAGACCTTTTATGGCCAAATGATTGGATATGGTTGAATAGATGTAGGTGATCAGGGAGAAGTTTTAAACATAATTCCAAGGTTCAGGTCTGGGAGAATCTTGGTACTGTAAGGTTTGAGGCGAAGGAAACCGGAGTCGGAGACCAAGGCATGTTAAAAGAGGAAGTTTATTCCCCACTAACGAGTGAGATAGAAAAACCAGGATTGGAGGGGGGGGGGGGGAAGGGAAGGAGGAAGGGGAGGAGAAAGGGGAGAGGGGAGGAGGGAGGAGAGAGGAGAGGAGATGGGTAGGGGGAGAAGGAACCAGCTGGGCTAACTCGCTGAGAGAACAGCAACATGTGCAGAGGTGAACATGCCTTTTGAGGGGAAGAACAGGAAGAAGGGGTTCTGGGCACTGTGCTGATTGGTGGTTCAATGTCTCAGGAATGTCCTGGCCACAAACGCAAGTTACATCATACTCCCACCCACCAGTTGGAGGAAGGGAGGATATATCAGGTACCACTAAGGAAGAGATTAAAGGGAGCTCACTGTCTTTGAAGGGAAGGGTGCATTTAATTTTTCATTTGACTGAACCGCTGAAGGATTTTTAAATAGGATAGCATTGAAGGAGACTGACAGTAATTTAGCAGAATGCAGAATGATTAATACCTGTGCAAGGACTGAAGGCAGTATAATAAAATGGAATAAACATTGCTAAGGGAGTCACTTAAAACAGTCAGGAGGCAATTAAGGGAGTGAGGCCCACCTTGTGCCACAGTTCTTAGAGCAGCTATTAAGTTGTTAGACCTGTTGCCAAACTCAGCTCAAGGCCCAGCCTTAAACAGCCCTAGAGCCATAAACATCTTGGAACAAAGCTGATACCTGGACATATAAGGACCTTCCTATCCTTCTTGTAGTTTTCACCACATCATTTGCATACTGGAACCAACCAATCCTGTTAAACTAGCCAACAATTCTTCATTTGCATGGAAGAATTACATTTTGTAGGTTTTGCCTTTATAAACCCTGTCTTCCTCTGTTCTCTCCAGAGTGCAGTTGGGTTGCTACCTAAATCTGCCTTGTTTGGATCTGAATCCTTTAAGACCCCAAATAAACCTTTGTTTTACAGCCTCAAATCTTAATTAGTTAACAATGGCATTTCAAAAAACTAAATTGTGAAGGTGCAAGTAAAACTTGAGTTAAGCATCTAGAAAAATACTGTGCATGAAAAGAGGGGTTGTGCAATAAACTTGACAAGCCGGGTGTGTGTGTGTGGGGGAAGGGTTGTGGGTGGTGATGGTAGGGGTGGCACATGGCAGGCCTGGAAAGCTCAGTTACCAAAAGTAACCCCACAGGATAGTCTGATCACAAATTCCTAACTGGGCATCCCAAGTCTTTGGCAGAGATCAATATTCAAGTGAGCTCTGACCATTCTTCTTATGCATCTAGGACAGTGGTTGGCAAACTGCAGCTCGCGAGCTACATGCGGCTCTTTGGCCCCTTGAGTTTTTAGCAAAGGCCAGCTTAGGAATACTCTAAGTTAATGTATCTACCTATATAGTTTAAGTTTAAAAAATTTGGCTCTGAAAAGAAATTCCAATCGTTGTACTGTTGATACTTGGCTCTGTTGACTAATGAGTTTGCCAACCACTGATCTAGGATAACATACTAGTACTGTTAGGGGGTAAGGACATACAATAATAATCTAATAATTATTCACCTTACTAATGATAGATGAGAAATTTTCTTACATTTTAGAAATAAGGCGAGCCCCCACATTAGATAGAATACAAAACACTCGGGAGCCAGGCGGCAAGGCAAACATTTACTTCTACGTAGAAGGGTGCACACACATGGTCTGGAACTGCGTGTACATCCCTGACGAACGTGAACTGTTCTTTGCTCTTGATTGGAGCTCAGGTGCACAGTCTTTCCCGATTGGCTAATCAAAGGAAGGGGTTGGCCTTTGCAATTTCAAGATGGCAGCCCCCAGGTGAGTTTATACATCATGTGGTCAACATGGTGGCTGCCAAGTCACACAGTCCAAAATGGTGGCTGTCTAAACTGTTCTTTGACAGAAAAGATGGCTTGTTTATTCTCACATTACAGACCCTGGATACTGGAGGATGAAACAGGCCTGTAAAAGATGAGACACCTCAGAGCCTCAGTGGGTCCATTACTCAAACAAGAAACACAAGGACAGGACACACTTTGATTTGGTTGCTGCATCTGGACCCTGACCCCTTCTGGATGTTTTTCTCAGGAACACTGATCATTTTCTGTAGGGAGCGGTTATAGGGTTAAGTCTCCAACTGACCTGCTGGCAAAGCCACAAACAAGTCCCAGCTTAGAGGGCACAGCCCTCTTAGTATAATTAAGCTTGATCTTGTGACTGCTCCCTAGATCTTTTCTGCGTGGCTAATGGGCAGTGGGAGGTGCAGCAAGTGCTGCCAAAACAAGTGAAACTTACAAGAACATTGTAAATTACCTTGTTTACTACTGGCTATAATAAAATAAAGCGTCAGTTTGGAGTCTGGATCTGTTCTGTGGTCTCAGTCAGGCACAGAAGATCCACCTAGACCCAGCTTATTCTCTTGGTCTGTCTTTTCATCTTTTGCCGGCCCTCCCTCAGGCTCACCGAACCCTTGGCTGTGCTGGCGCAGTACAATTTTCCGCTCCCAGGAAGGAGCTGAGCTGTTAGTAACATCATGGAAGATTAGCCACTTTGTTATCAGACTTTGAGCTTCTGCAGGCCGTACTGCAGACCCTCGCCTCCCCTTCCCCTATTACACTTGAAGCTCATAGTTGCACATAGCTATCTTCTCCGTCATGTGTATATAACCAGCCAACTGGCAAGTGGGAGGTCAGAGCAGATTTCTGTGTGTGACCGACTGCTCTCCTATCTGCCGGCATAATTGACATAAATGCTCCATATGATTCAACCCTGTCTCCATTTAATTGGCTCAAGTAGTGACACGCAGCTGGACCCCTTGGTTGTCTGGTTATAGTACCTTTGAAGTAACGGATTAATTTCCTTTTCCTACGCCTGGAAGATACAACCCTCAGCACCAGAGCACAAGACCACCAGAATGTGAGGTCACAGAACCCCTCATTGTTATCTTGTCTCCAAATACCATCTCTATGTGCTGTAAATGTTAGTAACTATCCTTTACCCACCAATGTGAAAGAAGTACAGGGTGTCCCCCCCAAAAAGTGTATACACACTATAACAGCTGATGGCTCAATTTTGAAAATGAAGTGTATTTTAATAAACACTGCTGTCGAAAATTGATCATTGTCCCACTAGCAGAAAGGTATGGACAAGGAACCTGGAAAGCTGGTTAACCTTGGAAGCTCTGAAAGGTCAGAGCTAATCACTCACTGTTTAGTTGAGACATTGGTAGCTTAAGCAGCCTCTACCTGTTTGTCTTATGTAAATTCTTGCTGATTAGCTATTATTGGAATTGCCTGCCTATTATTGGAATTGCCTGGGTATAGTCCATACTATCTAATAAAAGAGTAATATGCAAATTGACCGTACCTTTGCCACACCCAATACGCCATGCCCACAAGCCAATCAGGAATGATATGCAAATTAACACCCAACCAAGATGGCTGCTGCCCATGGCAGGGTGATCACTGGGTTCCCAAGGCCAAAAAAAGCCTCGCTAAGGGGTTTTTTGTGGTCTTGGCCAGGACGAAGGCTTTAGGCCTTGGCAGTGGTGGAGCCAGAGATCAGAGGAGATAGGTGTGAACTCTAGAGGAAACACCTTTTCTGACCGCTCATTGGCTAAGCTCTCTGTATGCCACTGATAATATTCTTAGTAACTTGGATATAAGAATCCAAAAAAGTAATCTAGGGTTTTTCTACCACACTCTTGGAGAAAAAAAAAAACGAAGGTCTGCTGATGGAGAGCTAAGAAATGTCATATCCTGCCCTAGGCAGTTTGGCTCAGAGGATAATGCCTAGGTTTGCCAACTGCAGAGTCTGAGTTAGATTCTGAACAAGGACATGTACCTAGGTTGCAGGATTCTCTCTGGCTGGGGCCCAGGTCAGGACTCATGCAGGAGGCAACCAATTTAAGTGTGCCTCTCACTTTAATATTTTTCTCTGTCTTTCCTATTCTCTTCCACACTCTCTAAAAATCAATGGAAACATATCCTCAGGTGAGGATAAAAAAAGTAAAATAAAGAAATGTCATATCCTATGAAAGACACATCTTGAATGCCTAAAGAAAGTTGTTATTTTTTCATGGTGAAGGGACCAGAGGCTGAGTTGATGAAAACACCTTGGTGGCTGTGGTGACTGGCAGCGGCTGCAGCAGTGGGGTGATGGGGCTGGTGCCTTTCCCTGATCAGCCCCGTTGCCTCCCATAAAGGGAGGCCAGACTGCAGGTTAGACCTGCTCCCCATGGGGAACGGGCCTAAGCCGTCAGTAGGGCATCCCCTGAGGGCTCCCAGTATATGAGAGGGGACAGGTTGAGCTGAGGGCACCCCTTCCCACAGTGTATGAATTTCATGCACCAGGCCCCTAGTAATCTTAATAAAAGGGATAGCAAGGCCAGAGCAGGGTGTAGTCCTCTCTTGGGCTTCCACCTGGCTCCCTTTTCACAAATTAATACTTTTCTAGTCTCTTTCATTTGTGTGCAGCCTCCTTCAGAACCAGCACCCTGAACCTGAACCCTGAACCATGCGGGACATGAAAGGGGTTCCCACACACTGTTTCTATAATAATTCAAAATTTGCTCAGCATGTTTGTTTTTTTCCCATCGGTTATGTGTGCATACATTTTGGGGGGACATCCTATATGTTTCTCCATTTTGCCTTTTATAGAATCCTAGAGGTTTCCTGCCACCCCCTGCTTTCTCTCAGTTCCTTAACCTACCATCAGTGGATTTCATGCATCTTTGTTAAGTCTTCTCCTTTGATTCTAATACATAAAATAAGTTGCAAAACTTCCATTCTATGGAGCATTTGAGATCTTGCACCCTAGCATATGTCATCAGTTTGGCTCAATAAACTTGAAAAAACTCTCCACAGGTTTGGACAGACTACATTGCCAAAGACAATTATCAAGGCTATTTTAGAGTGGGTTAATATGTGTGTTGGAAACCATGGTAAGCCATTCATATTTTTTCCTTCGAGGGCAAGAATAGGCATGAAAGGTTTTAAGTTGAGTCCTGAGAAAATGTGTAAGAACTATGTGGAGGGTACTTGCTTTTCTAGAAGTTGGGCAGTGCCCCTTTCTGGCCTGTATTCTGAAATCTGTGGGGTTCCATAGCCCTTATCATTATCAGGGCCAAGATTAGGGTGTATGAGGCAAAAAATGTAAGGGGTGTCAAAAAAACTCACCTTTAAGATTAATATTTTTAAAGCAATATTTTTAAAATATTAAAATTAATAAAAATACCCACAATTAACAAAATGACAGAATTTTAAATAAAGACAAGACCTGTAAGCTGAAGTTAATTAAAATTATTAAGACACTTGTAAAAAAAATGTTGTCAGACATGGCAATTCTTGCAACAAAACTATAGGAGCTCATATTTTACCTTGCGCCTCAGAATACTTAAATCTTTTATTTAATATTTTAATTTTTTGGTCAGCACGGATTTTTTTTTATTTGGACTTTTTAAACATTGAATTAAAATATTTACCTTGATTGCCAATTTTTTTGACGTCTCCTTACTTTGTGCTCTAAGCCTAAGCCCCACCCCCACTCCTTTTTTCTTGTTTTCTGCATTAGGAGGTCTGGACCTTTCTAGTGTTTTCCAGAGGCGGAGCTATATTTTGTGTCGCTTACCTCGTCCCTTCCAGACAGGGCTGGGAACCTCATCAATTTCGTTTCATTCTAAACTAGAAATCAGCGCCACTCACCACTTGGCGGTGTTCACCCAGAAATAAAATCTCCCGGAACTAACGCGTGATGGGGCGTGTTTCCCGCGGCGAGGGTCGGTAGCTTTTCCATCAGGCACACCACGGCTTTTCCGGTTTCTCTTTCCTCTCGCGAGGCTTGCGTCAGGGCTGCGTCGGGAAGTGTCCTCCGGGGTCGGAGCTGTGCGGCTGGAGCGTCCCGTGAGCGCGGCAAGAAAGCGTGCGTTTTGTGCAGGGTGTTCGGACAGTCCTGCGTCGGTCGGGAGGTGGTGCTGTGCTGTCGCTGTCTGTCCCTTCTCTTTCCGCGCGCGGGGAGGACTTCGCGTTCCTCTCACCTCCCGCCTATTCACTTCGTGGGCTGGGAACGTCACTTTAGAAAGGGCACTTGCCCAACCTGGCGCTGAGTCCGGGAGCCCAGGAATCTCCCTTAGTCTTTACTAACAGGGATGGAGGCAATTTTTGCGCAACAAGTTTCAGATTTAAGTCCTTTGATGACATTGTAATATTTATTGAGTCCCACCTATGTGTTAGGAACTGTTTTAGGTGGATTGGATTTGACAATAAGTAAATCCGATAAAAACCCCTACCCTGCGGGAGCTTGCCTTTTAATAAAAATTTAGAAGACAATAGAATGGAAATGAGAATAACTCATAATAAGAATTTTTTGTATGGGTTGGAGGAGAAGGAAGTTAAAGGGAATAAAAAAGATATAGGTGTAAGGTTTCAAGGTGGTGGTGGGGAACTTGTCAAATGTACAGGAATGTTGATGTGTTATGGTCATAAGTTGGATTGCATGAATATCAGGAATGCAAGTTAGAAATTTAGGATTAGTGAATTTGTGCTCTTGCTATACGATGTCGTATTAATTTACCTTTTTTTTTTTTCCCTTCAGGAAAGGACTGAAGATTAAATTGTAGGAAAAGTAGAAGCAATGTTTCGAAGACCTGTATTGCAGGTAATCAATCACTTTTCCATAATTGTGCTGACTAGATTTCTTCAGCCCTTTGCAGAGGCAAAAGAGCTTTGAGCCCACCCACTTTATGTGTACTTATTTAATATGGAGGTTTGGAGAACATTTTACCTATGTAAATAATGTTCACTAAAACAAAAATATTTTCTAGTTTCCCATATTAAAACATGTTACTTACATTTAGATCAGCTCGACAACAGTTAAAGTCTTTATTGATCCGAAGACTGAGAATCATTGTCCCAGCATTTTATGGATTATTTTTACAGAGAGGAAGGGAAAAGGATAGAGAGTTAGAAACACCGATGAGAGAGAAACATTGATCAGCTACCTCCTGCACACCCCCAACTAGGGATATGCCCTAAACCAAGGTACATGCCTTTGATGGGAATTGAACCTGGGACCCTTTAGTCCGAAAGCCAACGCTCTAGCCACTAAGCCAAACTGGTTAGGGCTGTTCCAGAATTTTCCTATAAGGCATGTGGTTCCTTTTCTGACTACCTACCTTTTTTTTTGAAATTTTATGAGACTTTGAGCCAAAATGCAGACACTTACAAGCCGTGAACAAGTACTCAAATGCTCTGGAGAAAAACAGTTTTGCAGCTTCGTTCACGATGCTATTGAGATTAAGAAGGAAATTTAGGGAAGTGGGAGAAAACAAGGTGGGGATTGAATTACAAGGTAATTAACAAGATTATGTACTCTCTTGAGGGTGGTAGTTGTGGCTTATTTCCAAGGTGTGTTTACCTAGCTGCACAGAAACAATGGACAGCGCTTGCTTCAGGCAAGATAAACTTTTCACTAGGTAAAAGTTATATGCTTAGGGAATGTCTGCCCACCATGACCTGCCCAGTTAGGAATTTAGGGTCACATCATACTGTGAGGTGACTCTTCGCAGAACCCCTGCTTTAGCCACATAATCTGTGCGGGATGATCTTGATAATGCAGAATAAGATGAAACTCTTTTCTTAAAAACTAATCCTATCTAATAAAAGAGTAACATGCAAATTGACCATACCTCTGATATACCCACAAGCCATGCCCAGTAAACCCCAATCAAGATGGCTGTGGCCACTGAGAGCAGGAGGGAGGCTTGGGTTTCCCCAGCAATGGAGGAAGCCAAGCTTTCCGCCTGCCCTTTCTGGCCTAGGCTTCCACTCAATGCTGCAAAGTTTCAATTGTACAGGATACATAATCCCAACAGAAATGACAGTAGCCATAGAGCTGGAGAGAGCAGAGGCTAGAGTTGTCCGGGCGATGGAAGAAGCCAAGCTTCTGCAGCCCTAGTGCCTAGGCCTCCACTCCAGGCTACAAAGTTTCAATTATAGAATTTAAATAAACCCAAACAGAAATGGCTGTCATCACGGAGCGAGCAGAAGTCTTGGCTCTGCTCCAGGCTAAAAAGTTTCAATTTTAGAACATAAATTAATCCCAGATCCCAGGGCCTTCACTTGGATCACTGCGGGTCGTTCGTAGCCGGCCTGCAAACCACCACAGGCCCCTCTCCCAGGCCGCCCCACGCCCCAAGGGAACCAACCCCCAGCCCGATCCGGACACCCTTCAGGGCAAACCAGCTGGCCCCCACCCATGTACCAGGCTTTCATCCTATCTAATAAAACAATAATATGCAGATTGACTATCATTCTAACACATAAGAGGGCTGCCCCCATGTGGTCAAAGATCCTGTCCACAAGATGGTCACCACAAGATGGCCAGCAGCGGATGGCCGTTGGGAGGTTCCAGGCCTGCAAGGGAGGGCAGTTGTGGGTGATCGGGCCAGCAAGAAAAGGCAGCTGGCAAGGACCAGGCCTGCAAGGGAGGGCAGTTGGGGGCGATCAAGCCTGCAGGGTAGGACAGTTAGGGGTGACCAGACCGGCAGAGGAGGGAAGTTGGGGGCAAACAGGCTGGCAGGGGAGCAGTTAGACATCAATTAGGCTGGCAGGGTAGTGGTTAGGGGGTGATCAGGCTGGCAGGCAGAAGCAGTTGGGGCAATCAGGGAGGCAGGCAGGTGAGCAGTTTGGAGCCAGTAGTCCTGGATTGTGAGAAGGATGTCCAATTCCCCTTTTAGTCCCGATCCTGATAGGATCAGGCCTAAATGGGCAGTTGGACATTCCTTGAGGGGTCCCAGATTGGAGAGGGTGCAGGCTGGGCTGGGCTGAGGGATACCCCCAGCCCCCGGTGCACGAATTTTGTACATCGGGCCTCTGTTTTATTTATTTATTTATATATATATATATATATATACACACACACACACACACACACACACACACACACACATATATATACATACATATACATACACACACACATACATATACTAGAGGCCTGATGCACAAAATTTGTGGAAGGGGCTTTGTCTGGAAGGTCCAGAAGATTGTTTGGCTATCCAGTCTAATTAACATATTACTTTTTTTATTATTACAAAGATAGATATATATATATATATATATATATATATATATATATATGTATATTGATTTCAGAGAGGGAGATAGAGAAAGAGAAACCACCATGAATGGAGAGAATCATTGATAGGTGGTCTCTTGCACACCCTTACTTACCCTCTTCGTTAAAGTCAGCTGCCTCCCAAACCATCTCTGCATATTGAGGAGAGCAGCCAAAGTCCTGACATCACATTTTACTATGCCTCAAATTCCTCCTCATTCCACCCAGTCTGACTCATCTCTTTAGACACTTTAACCAGCCCTGAGCCAACCTAGACTACCTTTTTTCCTTACTTACAATATAGATTCTTCTTTGTAACACTTCTTACTCCCCATTCTGTTAAGAATCAATCCCTCCATGAAACTTGTTCTCTTCTCCCTCCTGGAGAATTCACCCTATGTTCTTGGAATCACATTTTAATATTTTGTGTGTATGTTGAAGTGTGAAACTTGGAAAAGTTACTACAGTCTTAATTCTCAATATGATTAAGATAAAAATCAGATATAAAAATCTCGAGTTAAAAGTTTAATTTAAAAATATTATCCGAGTTAAAAAATTCTTTCCCTGTATCTGTTTTTCTATTAGGTCTTGAGTTTTGTGTACCTAAAATGAAACATATTATTGTTCTACTAGAGGCCTGGTGCATGAATTTGTGCTTGGGTGGGGTCCCTCAGCCTGGTTGCTGATTAGGCCTATTGGGGTGCCAGCCTTGGGGGAGCAGTCTGGGGAGAGGGACTGCAGGAGGTTGGCTGTGGGAGTGCACTGACCACTAGGGGGCAGCTCTTGCATTGAGTGTATTATAGCAACTAGTTGACCAGTCATTCTGGTCATTCCAGTAGTGCAGTTGTAATGGTCACGTAGGCTTTTATATCTATAGATAAGACTTAGGAGCCAGCTCGATTTGTCTGAGTACTCAAATTAGAACCTTTCTAGAATTAAGGTACAGATACTAGTTAGCAGTTTGATTCTTTAGTGTATTCCGATTCACGTCTTTATTTTCTTACCCACTCTCGGCCCCAAAATACAGTGATAGGATTCAGTAGCCAACAGTACTCTGGGAATGGATGGGTGTTCATTTGATTGGTGGACATCTGCTTTATATAGATTCATATTTTTGTTGTTGTTAATTTTCACTTGAAGTTTTCCCATTGAGTTTTAGAGAGAGTGGAAGGAAAGGAGGGAGGAGGAAGAGACAGAGAAAAACATTCATGTGAGAGAGACACATTGATTAATTGCCTACCACACATGCCCTGACCAAGGCTGGGATCTGACAAGGCCAGGGATCGAGCCTGAAACTGGGACACATGCACTTGGCTCGAATTGAACCCGGACTCTTCAGTCCGCAGCCAACACTCTATCCACTGAGCCAAACCGGCTAGGACCGTCTGCTTTTTATATTCACAGTACTCTTTAGCACATGGGGGTTTTCTAAAGTGATGAACAGCTTAGCACTCTGAACCCAGCCATGTGCCCAGTGTGTGTACTCATATCTTAGGAGGGGCCCTTGAATAGAATGTCTTTAAGGAGGCAGCAGAGGGCATGGAAGAAGCAGCAGTCCTATGCCAGAAGGTTCTGGGTTCAAGGCATGACTTGCCACTTGCTTCCTGTAGGGTTTTGTGCCAGTTACTTAATCTCTCTAAACTTTTTTTCATCTCTGAAGTGGGGATGATTTTGCATAGTTTTATAGGTATATTCTAAGGATGAATTTATAAGAGCTAAAGCACTTAGCTGGAACTGAGTGATGATAGCTGTTATTATTATTGAGTGCTGATGTTATGTGCCAGCAACTACCTTTCTCTGACAAACTGATTTGGACATATCTTTGTACTTTATCAGGAAACCAAATTTGTTTATCTTAGGCCTTTTTCTTGGCCTATTGAAAACATGAGTTTTTACAGCATATGTTGGATTTTACCGTTTGTGTGCATCCACAGAAGCACCATAAGCGGGAGGGTTATCACAAAAGAAACAGGAGGGGACCTTAAAGTAACTTTCTTGGGCGTGCTCTCTAGTGCCTCCTTTGTACCTTTGGGCTCTGTAGTTGGCTCCCCTTAAGTGTTGCATGGTTCTTCTGGCACCGAGTGATGGTAAACATGGGAAGCATGTCTCTTGTTTTCCGGGGATTTTTGCTGTAGGAGCAGCTGACTAAATGGTGACCAAATGTGAGTAGGTCTTCCGTTTGCATTTGCTTTTCCCTGAACATTCCAAAAACTTACAGCCATTTTATTCATTTGTTCCACTTTAGGTGTTTCATAAATTTGTAAGATATGAGTCTGAAGTAGTAAGCAGCTTGGTTCTGGAAAGATGTAAGTAGTAGCTAATTTCCAAGTGTAAAGTATATTTGTAGCAATGTGCTAATATTCTTTCAAATATGTTGCAGGGGTGCACTGTTTTATAATTAGCTCGTCGGCATGCCTTTGGCTCACATTTGCCTCTGGGATCTTGGCCTTGCCCTATCAGGCTGCAGGGCCTAGTATAAATTGGGCCCTTCTTTCTTTATCAGTCAGAATGCACTCCTTCTTGTCACTTTCCTGCCATATAATTTCCTTGAGTCATAGTTGGTTATCTAAGTTACCTAGCGTTATGTGCTATTTGTTTGAGGGACTGAAAGTTTATGAAACCTCTTGTTTCACAGAAATGTTTTCTTGTATTTATAAAGATTTTCAGATCTCAGATATTCTTTTAGTGATACAGTGTTTTAAAGGTATTTTAAAGAAGAATTAAAGAGCTTAATTATTTATTTTGTGGGCTACTCTAAGAATAGTTTCTCCTTTCTTGCCGACCCTTTTTTCCTCCCAGCTTCTTTGTTACTTCAACTGATTTCCCTCTTCAGGACACTTCTCTCAACCTCATTTTATCCATACATTGCATTTCAGCTCTGAATCGTGTGCAGTTACTGGGGCGAGTTGGTCAGGATCCTGTCATGAGACAGGTGGAAGGGAAAAATCCAGTCACGATATTTTCTCTAGCAACAAATGAGATGTGGAAATCAGGGGACAATGAAGCATATCAGATGGGTGAGTATAAAAGATGGGTAATAATTTTATCAGCAATAAAGAGGCATTGTTTAGTTTTAATTAACTAGAGATAAGTTACTTTTAGAAAAGACCGTTCTTCTCTGATTTTGTTTCGTTCTTTTTGACACTGTGATGTTGATTTTGCCAGGCATGTTGTTCTTTGGCATTTATTTTCTCTGCTGGCATTTGTCACCATGTTTCCTATTTTTGTGGTTTAGGTGATGTCAGTCAAAAGACAACATGGCACAGAATTTCAGTATTCCGGCCAGGCCTCAGAGATGTGGCATATCAGTATGTGAAAAAGGGGTAAGTGGGGGCAGGAAGAATCTTACAGTTTGAATGGTTTAAAAACTGACGTGTATTCTCATGAATTGTGTAACTACTTTGTTCCTGGGTACTATTAATTTGTATTAACTCAGGAGATACTCATTTAGTGCTTAATAGTATATGCATGTGTTGCTGTGTGTGAAAAGGTGTATAAAAGCTGATTTAGCATTCTAAGAACTTAAAGTTTAGGGAAAATAGGATGTGAATATGTAGAGAAGCAGATGAGGCCAGAGGGAAGGCAAAATGTACCAAGTGGCCTGTGAACAGGCAACACACCTTGAAGGAGTTCCCAGGCTGCCACAGCCAGGGGTTCTGACGGCTGGGCCGTGCGTCTCGTCCTCCGCATGATGGCCTTAGCAGAGGACCTGGAATGTGGGAAGCCTGGCACAGTGATTTATTACGGTCCTAGTCACATCAGGTTTTTACATTTGACTATTTATATAGGCTTCTTAGGTCCCTTTTGAAATGCTTGTATTGGTTATGAATAAAAAGTGCTTTTTCCAAATCCACGGGACAAAAAGATAGGATTTACAGCAGTTGTATTCAGTTAATATATTTCACAAAAAGTAATTTCAGCAGAGACTACAATTTCAGTTTCTTTCCCTTAATTGCATACCTTTTCATATGTACCTCCATTGTCACTTATGTATGTCTGTATGTCTGGATATGTGCCTATTCACGTACAAATAGATGTAGGAAATTTCTAGGGAAATGTCTATGCAATTTCACCTGTTGTGTCTTCTAAGCCTTCTAAATAATGCAGAAATAGTCTTAGTAATTAACTCTGAGGGAAATATTAAGCTGAAAACCTATTTATAATTTTAATTATCTAAGTCTCTTGAGGAAAACTTTAGGAATTGAAAAATAAGTGAAAATCAAATCTATTAGGAACTCCAAAATCAAATGTCAAGGAAAATGACACATTGGAAATCAATCCTAAATACTTAAAGGCTATCACTAGATTGCCCTTTCATTTTCACTATCGTTGCCTTTAGAACTTTTGTTTAAATTTTAACTTAAGATTTTGAACAATTTTTTTTAAAGTTCCTTATGGACCACAGTTAGCTCAAGGATGAAAACATTGTCCCTTTTATTGAGATGAGAATGTGTGTACATTCTGTTTCAGTACACTTAATTTTGAACTTTATGAAGTAGTAGCAAAAATGAGTTTATGTATGGTTATATATTTCATCCATAGTGTATTCTCATTACCGTCCCTGATACGACTCTCCCTTGTAAAGCATATTAGAACCTCCAGACTAAAAACTGTAAATTTTATTTATTTCAGGTCTCGAATTTATGTGGAAGGGAAAGTAGACTATGGTGAATATATGGATAAAAATAATGTGAGGCGACAAGCAACAACAATCATAGCTGGTAAGCTTGCGATAACAGCAGATCTTTTCCACTCCCTCCCTTCTTTAAAAGCTTGATTGTGTTATACGTAACTTTAACTGGGGCTGAGATACTGATGCTAATGAGATTGTAAGGCAGCTCACTAGAAGAGTGCTGAGTGTGCTTTGTAGGCTTGCTATGAGTTTCTACACTTAATCTATTCCTGTAAAAAACTATCTCTACACTCTAACAGTCTTAGTTCACAAGTAATATTGAGTAGAGTATAAATTGAATGATCTGTGCCAGTTCTTATTATTGGAGTTAGAATCTAGAATATTGAAGGTTATGGCCTAAATAGGGAGAAGTATGTGGGGATAGAGTTACATTAATTGAGTGGTATTAGACATTTGTGCAGATTTATTCAGAACTTCTTTGGTACTTAACATGATGCTTTTGTTTTAAATTCCTATTCTCATTAAAATAATTTAGAAAAGATGGACACACAGAGCTTAAAGAAGGTTAAGAAACTATCCCCTAGAGCAGTTTTCAAACTTTTTTGAAAATTCTACAAAAATTTTATAAACTATACCTCTTTGGACATCTTTCATATATATATATATATATATATATATATATATAATTGATTTATTACAGAGAGGAAGGGAGAAGGATAGAAAGTCAGAAACATCGATCAGCTGCCTCTTGCACACCCCCTACTGGGGATGTGCCTGCAGCCAAGGTACATGCCTTGACTGGAATCGAACCCGGGACCTTTCAATCTGCAGGCTGATGCTCTATCCACTGAGCTATACCGGTTTCGGCCCTTTGGACATCTTTAAATTGACATCAACATTTTTTTCAATATAACATTGTTATTTTTCAATGTATTAATGGATCTAAATATAGCAATTTGATACCAATCATCATTTAAAAAAATCTATGAGCAAGGTCTTCAACAGTTGGAAATTTTATAATACAGTCATTCCCCGCATAATGACGTTTGGGTCAACAAAGGACCATATACACAGCAGTGGTATGATCTACATGTATAAAAGCCTAAGTGACAGTTTGACTCCACTGGTGCACAAATATGTGCACCAGGCCCCGAGTCCTATATAATAAAACCCTAATATGCAAATCAACTGAACAGCAAAATGAACCATTGCTATGATGCATACTGCCCATTGGGGATCAGACACTCAATGCAGGAGCTGCCCCTTGGTGGTCAGTGCACTCCTACAGGGGGAGCACCACTCAGCCAGAAGCCAGGCTCACAGCTGGTGGGCGCAGCAGTGGTGGCAGGGGCCTCTCCTGCCTCCGTGGCAGCGCTAAGGACCCCTTAGCAGGCAGACATCCTCCATGGGGCCCCGTACTGTGAGAGGGTGCAGGCCAGGCTGAGGGGACCTCCCCCGCTTTTGGCACGAATGTCATGCACCAAGCCTCTAGTAATATAATGGAGCTGAAAATTTCCTGTCACCTAGTGATATAGCCATTGTAATGTCAGGCACAGTGCATTACTCTTGTGTTTGTGAGATGCTGGTATCAACAAACCTACCAGTCATATAAAAGTATAGCTTATATAGTTATGTACAGTACATAATACTTGATGATAAATGACTGTTACTGGTTTATGTATTTTTAATCATTATTTTAGATAGTACTCTCTCTACTTCTTAAAACAAACTTTGCTATAAACAGAATGGGTGTTACACCCAGCAGCTCTTGATTGCATCATTTTTTTCTTATGCTTGACTTAATCTTGTGTATTTTTGTGTAGTAATAGACTTGTACAGGCTTGTAGCTTAGGATCACTAGGCTATGTCATATAGCCTAGATGTGTAGTAGGCTGTACTGTCTAGGTTTGTGTAAGGGAATCTACAATGTTTGCATAATAATGGAATTGCCTACCAAACGATACCTCAGAACCTATACTCGTCGTTAAGTAGCACGTGACTATTCCTTTTTCTCTGAACTTGTTTTCCCGTCCCATTTTCTCCTCTGAAGCGTATCTGAATAGATTGTTTAGTTACGAATCTTTTGTTATTCACCCAGATATATTTGTAAGAAAAATACATAAGTAGAAATTTTAAAATATTTTTTAAAATTCTGACAGTAAGATGCTCAATGTTACTTTCTTATTCATTGTGTTATCATTATAGTTGTTTTTAGTACATACATAATTGACCAAAACAACTTTAATATTTAAATGTAAAAACAAATTTTATTGGAAATGCAGCTTATAATGAGATAGGTGGTTCTTTTTCCCCCCCTTTCTTAGAGAAGGTGTTAAAGTAAAACAGTAGTTAAGAACTAATTCTGTTCTTTTCGTTTTTATGGATATAAACACAGAGAAACCTTGTCTTTATAGATAAATAGATGGGAAAGAGACACATTTTATTGTAGTAATAATGTCTCAATGTTTAGGATCTTTTGAGTCATGTCAAAATTATTTAAAAATTAAATTTTCCATTATGGAAAATGTCACACATACAAAAGTGGAGAGAAATTTTTTTTTAAACATTTATCATTTAGCTTCAACAATTATCAACTTGAGAGCTGATACTACTTCATCTACACTCCCAGCCACTTTTCCTCCACCTGGGTTATTTTGACATGAATTTCTGATGTTATATTATTTCATCCATAAATATTTCAGTAAGTATTTCTGAAAGATATGGGCTCCATTTTAAAACACAACTACAGTGTGGTTAAGAAATTATTGTTAATTTTTTTTTTTTTACCAGTTATCACAGTGTTCATAGTTCCTTGATTGCTCAATAAATCCAAATATTATCTTACATCATTTTCATGAGTCTTAAGTCTCTCTCATTTTTTTTTTAAACAAAAGAAATTTAATTTCTTACAGTCATGAAGGCTGGACATCTGAAAACTTAAGTCTCTCTTATTGATCCTCACAAGAGGATATTTTTCTATTGATTTTTTTAGATGGAGTGGAAGGGATAGGGAGAGAGAAAAACACATCGATTAGTTACCTCCCACATACACCTTGACCAGGGTCAGGGATTGAGCCTGCAGCTGAGGTACATGTCCTTGACCTGGGATCCTTCAATACTTTTTTCTTGTTAATGTTTGTCTTCCTTGCTCCAGAGTTCATGTCTTACCCACTGTACCTTATTGATAGACTATAACTTGTAAGTAATAATTACAATATGTATTTTCTTACTGTTTTTTATTTTTTGAAAGTATATTGACCTTAAAAACCAACATAGGTAATTTTCTGCCTTTATTATCAGACTTTAGACAAGGTTCTTTCTGACTATTTTGTTTTCATAATTCTTGAGTGTCTTGAGAGTAAATCATTTCCTCCATGTCCTGTTCTTCCTTTGGCCATATCCAACTAATCAAATTTTTTTCCAGATCTTCATATGGTATATAGATCTACACCTATAATTTCAGCAGTGGGAAACCAAGGTTTCTAACAAAATAATAATTGACAATTTCTAAATCTCTTAACTTTATTTATGAAGCATTTAACACTTTCATATTTTATTATAAACCAATGTATGGGTTAATTTTGATTGTATAAATTGTTATGAACTTAGTCAAATGGATGTCTTTCAGATTATCTGCCTTTTTGTGTTTTTCTTGTCACCAGGAGTCATATAGGTTTCTAGATCATAAATGAATAGGTCTTTAGTGACATTTGAATTGAAGGGAGTAGAGTTTAATTTGGTTGATCTGTTTTTACAGGCCATATTTTTTCCTCCTAGGGATCATGTCTGTAACTTAAAACTAACCGCCAGCAGATGGCACTCTTGTCTTCATAGTGATGCAGTTCTAACAATCTCTTCTGAAATAACCATTCTACACCAAAGTATTCCATTTTTTGAAGACTAGTCAATAAATATTCAGTCATTATATAATAATCATTTTTAAATAATTCCAAAGTTAAAAGAATCTAGATCTTTTGGAGTTATACAAGAAGTACTACTTAATTCTTTTCCTTTGCATGTCCTAACTAACTCCGTCTGGAACACCATTTTAAGAGTAATGTCTGATGTTCTTAGATAAAAATGCGCTCTTTGTAATATTGATTAGTAAATCTTTTCCACAGGATGAGTATATAAACAGCCATTCTATTTTAACATTTAAAAATAAAATGTCTTCTTTGTGCATGTTCAGACCTCTTTTTAAAACATAAATCTGTCTTTGGCAGCAAGGCCATGTGTTGAAATAAACACTATCCTTCCCCCCCAACCTCTGGCACGAGGAGTGTTAGGCCTGGTCCTTTTCTGCGTGAAGATGTGCTGCCTGTTTCATGGCGCCAGTCTGAGCATTGAAAGCTTTGAAATCTGTGACTCGTTGTTTGATAGAGAGTCATTGCTAAGGAAACCTTAATTGTTCAGGAAGGACAAGAATGATGCCACCTGTTTTAACAAGATCTGAATTGTTGACAGATAGCCGAAGCCCACTTTGAGCTCCATCCTGCCAATTGTATATATATCTAATGAACATCAAGAGTTGCTCAGTATTTTGAGAATTGTCATAAAATCCTCTTAGGTAATAGCACTGAAGTAAGTTTGTATTAGAGGGGGATGATTATATGGGGTGGGAAAGTGTTCTGAAAATAATGTTTATACTCTGGCTTCTTTACAGATAACATTATATTTCTGAGTGACCAGACAAGAGAGAAGTCATAGAGTGGACCATTCTTCTTTGGACAGTGTTTGGTATAGTCTCATTTCTAAATCATGTATAGTCTTTATAGTTCCTAAGACAAAAATTAAAATATTCTTTTATATAAAATAATATTTCTCCTTTCTCCTGACTATTGCTCTCCACCCCCCCCCACCCCCCCTTTTTGCCATCAACCTTGGTTGTTTCTGTTTAATGCAATGGTCACTAATTGTTTATTCTTTTAGGGATGGTTTCTATGTACAAGTATAGAGAATAGTGAACTGTCAGGTTTATCTGTGCAACAGCAAAGGAATAATGTCCTTTGGGAAGACCTTTGTTTTTTGTGCGCATTTCGGTTTTAGTATTGATTCGGTATGTATTGAACATCACTGTATGTTAGGCATCTATCTCCCTGTTGTAAATATTGATTTTCTTACCTGTTTGCTCTATGTACCTGCACTTTAACCAGAGCTAGGCATTCCAGTGGATCAGTCTTGACAGATGCATGATCCCAGTGGGATATTCAGCTTTAGCCCAAAGTGAAGGGAGTCACTGAGCAGGACAGTATCTAACATGCCTTCTTCAAATCTTTCGTGAGCAGTTTCACTAGTAGCATTTATGAAATGAAGTTATCTAGCAGTAAAGACCTGAAATATAGTTAAGGGTGAAGAAGTTCATCTCCAGGGGATAGTACAGGGTTCTCGTTCCGATTCTCTTTTTTTTAATTCTCATCCAGAACTCTTAGGGAAGACCCTGACCAACCTTTGACCTTGCCTCCCTAGGTTAGAACCTCAGTATGACGTTTTCTTTTTACACATGGTTTGGATGGGATGCACATATACATAGAGAAACTTGTATACACACAGAAAATTGTGTGCTTTTATTATAAGGTTCTGGAAATTACAGAGTACTAGTAGTTTACTAACAAAGATCACATGAAGTAAACACAGCTTTCAATGCGTCTTTTACTTCCTAAAATATGCACAAGTCCTCCAGAGGTTCGCCTCTAGTTTGCTGCAGGATTTTAGAGGTTGGCTGCTATAGAAGTTGTTCATTCCATCTGGGTCAGGCCCAGCCTATGTATATGTGCCCTGGGTACACATCCTCTCCCTTCTGCCTGAGAGCACGCTGCTCACTGAAGCTTAGGATGTGCTGGACTTAAACAGGTTCAAAATTCACACACTGCGTATGGACTCTTAATGCCAACCTGAAAGGGGCACAGGGGCAGAAATTGTGGCATACGGGATCCTCGTAAGTCGAGGGCCTCTTCTCCAAACTCCCTCTGCAGACTTCCTGAAAGGCTGCGGAGTCAGGTGTTCAACGCGGAGGCCTCAGATGTGCTTGTGCTGCGCACGCGGCGCTTCACATCACACAGGCTGTGGGAGCGCCAACTCTGCCCCTCCCTCCGAGGCAGCCCCGTCTGCTGCTCCCAACATGGTCTAGGCATAGAGAAGATGTGTGGAACCCGATATAGCAATATAGAATGTGGGGATCATCTGGTCCAAGTGTGTCCCACATTTCCCTTTTTCAGGTATGGATATACCTGCCGAAATCTGCCCTGTGAATGATTTTGAAATTCCATGTTAAGTAGAGAGAGGAGTATGATACATAAAACAGTGGGAGAAAGTATCAAACAGCATGTGTGGTGTTATCCCAGTTTCTCCCCCAACAATTGCAATTAATATAATTATATGCTTAGAAAAGTCTAGAGGAAGAAACATTAAATGTTATGATCTCTGGATAGGAGGATTTTGTGTGATTTTTCCCCCCCTTATTTCTTTAAACTTGTATATATCTTAATTTTACTTTTTAGCATTGAAAGTGTATTACTTTTATAGTAAGAAAAAAATAAAGCTGTCTTCATTTTGGGGGGAAAAAGCATCTTTCTATTATTTCCAAGGCATGCTTGCTAAACTCATTCAGGTAGTACTGCTTCATGTACTGTAGTTGAAAAGTTAATCAAACGTTCACGTTTTTTCCCCATGCGTCTTGGTATCTCATGCTTAGACACCTCTTTTTTTTTTTTTTCTACCCTTTTTTTCTTTCATTTTCCTCTTAATATGTATACACAACCCAGAGCAACCAACTTTAGAGATCAACCCACAAGATGCACTGTTCACAGCCTATACAGTTTTCAGCCAACATCATTTCTTAAATACCACTGGATGATTAATCTAGAGATGTCCAGAAATACCAACCAAGGACATGCTTCTGTGGCTGTCTTGAGAATTCCTTGTCATTGACTAACAGGGTTACAACCTAACCTTTGGAGCTCAGAAATTAGTAATAGTTTCTCTTTGTTCCCTAAAGAACATGCAATTCTTCTCTCTCTTTTTTTCCCCCCCTCAAATATATTTTTATTGATGTCAGAGAGGAAGGGAGAAGGGGAGAGATAGAAACATTAATGGTGAGAGAGAATCATTCATCGGCTGCCTCCTGCACGACCACTGTTGGGGACTGAATCCATACTTGGGGATGTGCCCTGACTGGAAATCAATCCATGACCTTCTGATTTATAGGCCACTGAGCCACCCCAGGTGGGCCATGCAATTCTTAGGCAGGTTTGTTGTTGATTCAGACTACCCTTTGCTTCCGTCCAGCTCAGCCAGCACAGCGACATTTTAGGGCATTATGAATGTTTGTCGTTCGGTTGGAGTTCACTGAAACACTGACATGAAAATGAGAGCAGGATCACTTTACTGAGCTGTCTGTCAGCGTTTGCATTGTGTGCCATGAAGATGGGTGGGAGCAACAGCAAACATTTAAAATTCGAGATGATCACAGGTAATGAGTTGTAGAGAAATCTCTTAACAGTAATCTTACGAATGGCTGACATTCATTGTGTGCTTACTGCCTGCCAGGCTAAGTGCCTTTATGACGTCCTCATTTAACTTTGACCCTAAGAAGGAAGTAATGCTAGCCTCATTTTACCTGGGAAGACGAAACCCTAAACAGAGGTTGAGTAGCCTGTTGAAGTAATGTAGCTTAAAAGAGGCAAGCTTGAGTGTGAACTTAGGTATATATGTGAAATTTTCATTTTATTTTCTGGCCACTGCCTGTATCCTGCCCCCTTCCCACTCCCATTGCCCCTAGAATCCACTACTCCTCACTGCTCACCTTTGACCAGCACCCCGTGCAGGGAGCATATGAATCTCACAGGGAGTTTAATTCATAATTGGTCAGGGGAGAATCAAACGTGAGGGAGAAATACCTCTTATCTCTTCACTCTGTCTGATTTTCAGTCTGATAGTCTTCAGGAAAATCAGTCACAGCTGATTCCTCTACCAGGTTATCTTTACACATTCCTCTTTTAACCAAGCAATGTCTACTAGTTAAAATAAGTTCATTGTGTCTGCTCCTCATTGTTTCCTTCCTGCGGAGAGATGACATTGTTAGGGAGATGGTTCCAGAATTTTTCAGGCTCACTGGAGAATGAGACTTGGCAGGTATCGACAATATTGAGCCCCCCTTTACTGCTGTATTTGCCTCTGTGCCAGTCCCACAGTCTGTGATAGGACTGTGGGTGGTTTTTTCAGCCGTCAGAAACATGCAGCCACGGTAATGAAATTTCTCTTTTTGTCTCTTTCCTCTTCATTCTTTTGCTGTTTTCCGTATTTTGACCTCAGGGTCTTGTTAGTCCATAAAGTAGTACATTTTGACATTTAAATTTTTCTATTGCGCTTGTCATTTGGGAAAAAGTAGTCTATCATAAAGGCTGGATTTGAATCCCTGCTTCCCTCACCAGCTGAGTGGACTCTGGTGAGTTTCTTAACTTTCCTTACCTTGGATTTTCATTGTTTTGTTTTTCTGTGAATAAAAAGGGACAATAGTAGTATCTAGTTTATAGGTCTACTTTAAGAGCATAATAAATAATATATGTACTTAGCATGTAGTGACTGGATCAAGTGCTCAACACGTATGGGCTCTTGTGATTGCTGTAGTTATTGTAAACAAGGCATATCACTGAGCCACCATGCCCATCTCATCAAATCCCATAGATACTTATGAGAGCATATTAACTTCAGTGTATTGTACTTGGCCTTTTTTGTTGTTGTTACTAACATCCATGGATTACTGAGCACATATCCCTCTAGGGAAATGTTTCATTATTTATTTGTTTTTACTTTTACATGGCTTTTTACAATTAATTTGGGCATCTGTTTAAACTGAAAAGTCAGTTAGATGCTTGCTGAATGCCATGCACCCAGCAGGCCTGAGTGTAGGGATGAATATAATAGGAGTCCTGCATTGCAGGAGCTCCTGATTTAGGTTGATGAGGGTTGTGTGGGGAGGACAAGTAGGAACCTGTGTAGCTAAGTGTAATATGGTAGAAATAAAGTCCTGTGGGGGGTACAGAAGAGCATAGTTAGGTTAGTGTTAACAGAAGAATCAGGATGGACAAAGGCTCAGAAACTAAAAGTGTATGAAGCAGTGAGAGGGAAAACCATGAAAAGTGGGTCAGGCTAGATCAGAAAGGGCCTTGAAAGTTTGCAGGGGACTTTGGCAGTGGGAGCTCTTGAAGGTTTTAAGACAGACATCTCATCGAATGAACAATGAGGACAGGTGAAGGGTTAGAGGGAGAAAGTCTGGAGGCAGTTGGGAAGAGACTGAACAAGCCTAGAAAGGTTGGAAGGGTGGGTGAGAGGTGACATGAGGGACATTTGGGGTTCACATTGATCCATTTGTTGTGTACCGGTTACATGTTAGGCTCCTATTGTGCTCAGGGTTGGGGATACTTAAGAGCATATTACTCTCCTCCCCCTCCCCCCCCCAAAAAAAAATCTAATGGTGACAGAATAGATGATAGAAGACATCAGATAATTCTGAAACTCCTGCTTGTACGGCTGTGGGTAATGGCACTTTGTTTCTGAGACTAAGGAATATGGATGTGAGAACAGATCTGAGAAGAGGGAAGATGATGAGTGTATAGTTTAGTGTTTTGTTCTGTTTTTAATCCTCACCTGAGGGTATGTTTTAGTGATTATAGAGAGGGAGGAAGGGAGGCGGTGGGATGGGGAAGGGGAGACATTTATCATCAGGAACCAAACCTGCAGCATAGGCATGTGCCCTGACTGGGAATCAAACCGCAGCCTTTTCAGTGCACGGGACAATGCTCCAGCCGACCGAGCCACAACGGCCAGGCCGGAGAGTTTAGTTTTGAACATGTAAGTTTAAGCTTACATTTGCCAGGGTGCTGATTAATGAGCCTGCAGCTTAGAAGATAAATTGAGACGAGCAACTTTTTTCTTCTGCCAAATACATTGTAAACAGATTTTGTGAAATAAATGTTGCCTGGATTCCAGCTTTCTGTTGTGGAAAACCATAACGTGGGAAAGATTTGCAGTTGCTTTCTTGTTTTATAATATACCTGGGATTTATTTTATTTTTTAAAATATTTTTGATTTTAGAGAGGAAGGGAGAAGGAGGGAGAGATAGGAACATTAATGATAAGAGAGAATCATTGATCAGCTGTCTCCTGCATGCCCTTCACTGGGGATCCAGCTGGCAGCCTGGGCATGTGCCCTACCGGGAATCAAACCGTGACCTCCTGGTTCATAGGTCAACACTCAACCACTGAGCCACGCCGGCCTGGCCACTGTGATTTGCTTTAATTGGAAATGATGGGATGACAGACATGGAGACATCTGCCTTTGAGAGAGAAGTTTCTTATGTCCTGTTCCCAAGAGAAGGAACCACGCCACACCATGCAGTACCACACGGGAAGCTTTAGGGTAGGTCAGGAGGCAGAAAGAGCAAGGGGTGTGTATGGGGCAGAGCTTTTACTGTTGTTTTGTTTTGTTTTGTTTCCATGGGGAAAGGATGGATAAGATAGGATAGGTAAGCTGAGCAAATTTAGGATTGGGCCGTGGAAATAATTTCCAGCAGGCTCTGGGGTATGCAGGCAGTCCCTGGTATGCAGTACAGGCCTAGGGTGATGTTGGGTAGAGGAGTAGTGTGCTGTACTGTAGAAGCCTGATAAAAGAGGCTAATGGAGCATATGAACTCAGGATTGCTTGGTTTGCATAGCAAAGGCATGCTCATGGGCAAATCATTACTATTTCTAGGAATTAGCTAAACCTGAGGGGGAGGGGGAGGGGGGGCGGTCCCTCCCATGGTCTGCAAGGCTCCAAGATGTCAGTGCATCACAAAATACAAAAAATAGGAAACATGATTAATGTACTCCTCAATATCCATTCTCCCTTCTGCATTTACAGAACTCAGGTATTATTGGGGGTGACAGTGTGCAGAGCTGAAATACTGCATGCACTCCTAATCTTTGCAGTTAAAGGTTATCAAAGGGTATAAGCAGAAATCATTTGGTGGTGCTTCCAGGCAAATTCCTTAAATGAGGTGCTTCCGTTGGAGTCGCATACTTTGTGCTTCTCCAGACCCTCATATCTTGCTGTTTCGTGTCTGAAGTGAAAGCCATCTGGGACCATGAGACGATCTTCAGGATGGAAGACAGAAGAAGCTGGAGTCTCTGACGGCCGTGGAGCTACCGTCAGTCCTGGCAGTCTACCTCTGGACTTCTGTGGGAGACACAAATAAACCTTATTTAAGCCACCTCTTTGTGCGTTGTAGTTAAATCCAATCCTTATGAATTTACACATTTTTACCTTGATTTCCAAATACATGATCAACTTTTTATTCTTATGCTTTCTCTTAGATGAATTCCACTACAAGTAGAAGTATAATCTTAACTGTGCTCCCACAATCCTTCATGCTTTTACCCGATGTCTCACTTTAAGTTTGGGGAGACAACTTGGACATATGCACAAAGACTTTACCATCACCTTAAAAAGAGTTGATATAAGTACATTAAAAAAAAAAAAAGATACCTTTATTGATTTCAGAGAGGAAGGGAGAGGGAAAGAGAGATAGAAACATCAATGATGAGAGAGAATCATTGATTGGCTGCCTCCTGCAAGTCCCCCATTGGGGTCAAGCCCACAACCCAGGCATGTGCCTTTGACTGGAATCGAATCTGGGACCCTTAAGTCTGCAGGCTAATGCTCCATCCACTGAACCAAACCAGCTAGGATAATATAGAAGCACATTTCCCCCTCAAATTAGTTTAGTTTTGCTAGTAGTTCCTAATGAGGGCCCTTGATTAATAGCCCCTTGTTAAATAAAGGAGCACTTGGGTTAAGAAGAAAAAAATTACCCTGATGTTTCCACTGGCAGAATGCAGATTAGATAATCTGGAGTGAGGCCTCCCATTGCAAAATAACGATCCTAAATATGATACAGTTTTTATTGCATCATTTTGTCTTAGTCCACCATAACAAAACACCACGGACTGCTTTGTAACTTGCATATATGTAGCATGTGTTTTATATATATAAAACTACATTAAAAAGTCCATAAAAATGTTCCAAGTATAGGTGATGTGTATGACCCTGTTAATGCTTATGATAATAGTAGCTTACATTTAGAGAACACTTTTGCACTATATATTTTATAGGCACTGTGTTTAATCACTAACTGTATAAAATAGGTACTATCATGCCTACTTTACAGATGAGCAAATTGAGGTTTAGAGAGAGTAACTTGCCCAAGGTCACACAACTAATGAGCAGTGGCACTCGGTGCCTAATCCAGATCTGACTCCAGAACCCAGGCCCTTAACCAACTAATTTATATTGACCGGTTCCTTCATATTTCATTCATTTTTTAACCTAAGGGTCAGAAAGGTCAAGAAATCTGCTTAATGTCATGTAGTTAGCATAAAGCATTGCTCGGACAAAGATGCCACTATCCTAGGATCCTGTCTTCTAGAGTTTTTCCAATATACTATGGCAGCAGATCATTACATGAAACAATGTTTTATTCAGACAAATGAGTACAGTTGAAGGCATGGTAGGGTACCCAGAGGATTATAAAGGGTCTCATTAAACACCTGTTGGTTTAAGCTGCATCCATGATTTGAGAGGTCATGGGGGATCATAGGGAGCCAGAGCAGATGAAGCCCTGTGATATAAGAGAAAGGGGATCTAAGATCTTGTCCTTGATCTAATATTACTGTTCAAGGCCCCATTTCTTCCCTTTTATTTATTGAGATGCCATCAATAGGTCAGTCATCTCAGAGGTCTTTAGTGAAGGCAATGGATTCTGCCAAACTGACTAGGGCAACCTGTGCAATGTGCCTGAATAAGAATCCCTACTCTGCTGCTCATTATGAAAATCTCCAAGTCTTAGTTTCCTCCCCTTAAAAATGGGGTCAATCATGTAACTTACCTCATGCATTGAAAATTAAGTGACTTACTCTAGATACTTAAAGTTATGCATAACATATAATTGAGCACTGTATATTTGTTACTTTCTAGCTCAGATAGTGTGTGATATTGGCAGAAAAATCATCACCCCCATTATCTCTTCTATTTATGTAGTGCATGAAATTCCCTTTTTTACTCTGCTTGCCAGATGAACTCCCTTTCATTTTTAATATCATCTCTTCCAAGCCTGTGACTATTTCTGGCAGAATTTGGTCCCTTTCCTGTGCCAACATGAGTATATATTTTTTTCTGTTAATCCTCATCCTAGGATATTTTCCCATTGATTTTTGGAGAGAGTGGAAGGGTGGAGAGAGAGAAATATCCATGTGAGAGAGACACACACAGTTGTCTCCCATACACACCCTGATCAGGACCTGGGATTGAGCCTGCAACCAAGGTACCTGCCCTTGATCAGAATCAAACTCAGGACCTTTCATTCTAAGGGCCAATGCTTAGCCACTGAGCCAAGCTGACTAGGGCAACCTGTGCATTTTGTATTGGTGACGTTGTTATATAATCTTTTTGTTATGTAATCTCTTACTAGCCCATGATTTCCTATACCCAGCAGAGTGCCTGTCCCATAGTAAATGCTCAAGAAATGTTAGGTGAATAAATGACAAAGGAATTAGATTTAACTTCTAGTTCACTTATTTTTCCCGAAAACTAGCATTAAAAAATTGGAATAAAAGTTGAGCTAAAAACAAAAATCAAACTTATAAAAAATTCACTTATTCAATACATATTTACTAGAGGTCCAGTGCACGAAATTTGCATGGGTAGGGTCCCTAGGCCTGGCCAGTGATCAGGCCGATCTGTAGGGCAACTGGCAGGATGACTGAGTTGCCTCCATTGGCACCTGCCTTGGCTGGCCTGGCACCTCCTGCTTGCCAGCATTGCCCCCCTGCTGCTGCTGGTTGGGACCTGCAGGCTGGGGGCAGCTCCTTCATTGAGTATCTGCCCCCTGGTGGTCAATGCATGCAATTCAGTTGATTTGCATATTGGGCTTTTATTGTATAGAATTGAGGTTCTATGTTCCAAGGACTGAGTCTATGGCCTGAGTACTCAGTGGGTAACACACCAAAAAGGGCATTATTAATAATTTGGAGCAGCAGGCACATACTGGAACTCTCCTGGACAAACGGAAATTAGATCATTATTGTAGGAAATTTATACCACAATGAAGAAAGTTGTCCAAAAAATGACCCTAGAAGTTCAATCTAGATTGTCTGGATAGCAAGCTGGGAAAAGAGAATTTCTTCCACTTCTCCCAACAAAAGTGCTCACATAAGCTCAGTTCCCACAGAATTTGTGGCTTTTTACTTCTAGCAGTGGGAACTGAAACACCCAATGGGCTCCAAGGTCCCCAGGTGCTGGGCGGCTGGCCCTCCCAGAGAACTATAATTGCTTCCCATGTCCAGATTTTCCAGCATGAAACAGACTTTATTTTTCTACTGACAAAGTTACTTTCACACTTTCTATATAAGAAGTGAGAGCAAGAGGGAGGCCCCATTGGCATACAGAAGTACACTAGTAATCCAGGTCCTCTGTGTAATCGCTGGAGGATGGGAAGGAGCCATGCTTTCATTTCTGTTAATGTAAGTTTTATCTTACTCCAGTAAAGCCTATTCCTTAAATCATGTGATGCTGTAAAATTTATCTTGAATCCTGGTACATGCAGGAGAATGTGCAGAGGAGATTATCAGTATACAATATAATGTAAGGACTTTATATTTCGTTGTAGTTGAACCGGGGAGTCATTGAAGTGTTTTAAGTAGTGGGGTGAAGTGATTTAATTTACATTTTAAGGTCATTCTTGTGGCCATATGGAGACTCCATTTTGGGGTATGAGATCAGAAGTCAAATGAGGTAGGAGACCATGGCGTAGCTCAGATGAGAGATCTTGACAGCTTGGACCACGATGGAGGCAATATATATAAAAATAGAAAATTCCATATTTAAAATAGGTAAGCCATTGATGAATTAATTTGGGGTGATAGAAAAGAGAACAATCAATTTAATTATTGGTGGTATTTCTAAAATAAGGAAGATTGGGGGTGAGGTATTTTTTAAAAAGACTAAGAATTTTGTTTTGGGTATGTTAATTTTGAGATGTCTGTAATAGAGACAAGTAAAGAAATCAAATAGGTATATGAATACGGGAGTATAGTGCTCAGAAGGGTTTTTCTCGTAAAGTTGTGCATTTTGAGGTTGTCAACATATGGATGGCATGAAAATAATGAAAATAATATGCATTATAAACCCATTGACAGGAGTTACAGTATGAAAATGGCATTATAGGTTAAACAGTTTGCCTTTTCTTGAAAGTCACCCAGAACCCCAAGGAGAATGAGAAACAGAAACGTATGATGAATCTTTGATGGAACTAGGAGACAAGTAAAACTCCAAACCACAGAATGGGTGGGAGGAGCAGGTATTATTCAGAGTCCAGTCAGGAAAATGGAAGCCAGTATAAGTATTTCCATCGGAGGGAATTTAATATAAGGGATTATTTTCAGGAATGAGGGAAGCGGGGAGAAGGAAGGGGTTCTGCAGGAGCCAAAAGGGAGTGTCATACCCATAGATCAGAAACGGTAACATCCCTGGGCTGGAGCCTCTGAACCTGCACCTGTTGCTGTGTTCCTGGAGGAGTGTTTAGAAGTTGTTTCTGGTGTGGTGAAAAGGTACAGCCTTGGGCAGGGCTGGCAGCATTGAATAGATGCCCTCCCCCCCACCCCCCCGCCCCAGGGTTCCTACAGTTTGCATTCCCATCCTTTTCCTAATCAAAGGGACTTCCACCAAGTGCCACCCTGTTGGAGCAAGAAGCAGGATTTTTCTTTCTCCTTCTCATCTGCCAGTTTTCATATTGGCAGACACTAACAGCAAGACATCTGGAAAGGGAGTCTGGGAAATGGTTTGTAGAATCCTGGACCCCATGGTGTAGAGGGGGGTGTAGAAGGAGCTTAGGAGTCGTCGAGTAAGTAACTAGAATAGGTTGCCAAAAGCAATGGTGATCAAATTGATCTGGGGTTTGATTTTACTTGATTTATAAGCTAATAACTTAGCCTATCACTGTTTCATGCTTGCTGGCAGAAGACATGAAACTTCTGGGTCAGGGAGGAATTGATCACATTAATCACAGCACAGCAAGCAGCATGAATATCAACATGTTTGTATCAGTTCCACCTGTCCAAGTCCCACAAAGGCAACACAGAGGGCCCAGATGGATTTCATTGTGCAGAGGTGCATTGAGCATGGGAAAATCACTGCTTTTATAGTGAGCAGTAAGCAAGACTGCTGTTTGTCCTGGAGGGGGACATGACCTCTACCTTCTTTAAGGTTGTTGGCAGCAAACAACAATGACTGGTTGGACATTTTTGGGTAACACTATAAAAGAACGCGGATTGTAGCTGGTGTTATTGTATCATGATAGTGAAAACATCTGGGCAACGGTTATCTGTTCTGTTTTTGTAAAACATAGTTTCATCAGTTTGGGGGTTGGAACTGAAAGGGATAAATGAGGCCTGTGTTCATTCTGAGTGGAAATCTGTACAGTGCTGATGCAAGGGGATTGTGTGCAGTATGAGACTAGGATTAACAAAATGTGCCTTGTCCGCATTTAGCCATAGACAGAATATGTGAATGCGTGTGTGTTTGAGGATGATCCTTCAGGACTCTGATGAGAGGCTCACTGTCCAGGCTTATTACTTGCCATTGAGTACTCTCCAGATAAGGGTTTTAGGGACCTGGAAGCCTGTACTTCATTTATCACTATTTATATTGCTAATATCTGCTGTGTTCATGTGACTGTGCTCATTAGATCAGCGTTGTTAACAGGTATCCAGGACTGGTCTTGATGTCATTTTGAGTGTACTGCTGTTGTTGATCAGCACAGTTGTCATGCAGATTAGCATCAGAAGCAGGAATGATGCAAAGACCTGGGCCATTATGTCTAAATCCCTGTAGAGAAAGTGCTAGGATAATGAGGGGCAGCAGATTATATTAGTCTGTTGACCTGGGGTTTGAGGTCTATCCTCTCAGCTCACTCTCTTTAGGGTCACCCAAACTGAAAAATCTCAACTGCTATCAGGAGGTCCCCTCCACTCTCTTTCTGAGTAGTGTGTTGGTATTGTGCCCTGGATAACTGCTCTTTTAGGATTCTTCTATACTCTGCCTACACTCTTGTAAACATGGGCATATCTCAGAGATGCTGCAGGTTTAGTTCAGACCATCTTAATAAAGCAAATAACACAATAAAGCAGGTCACACAGTTTTCGTTTGCTTGTTTGTTTCCCAGTGCATAAAAGTTATATTTACATTATACTGCAGTCTGTTGTGTGCAATAAGATTATGTCTAAAAATGTACATTCCTTAATTAAAAATACTCTATTGCTAAAAAATGCTAACCATCATCTGAGCTTGTTGAAAAAATGGTGCTGATACACTCACTCAACACAGGATTACCACGAACTGTCAATTTAAAAAAAGCAGTATATGTAAGGCACAGTAAAGGAAAGCCCCAATAAAATGAGGTGTACCTGTGGCCCTCCTTTTTAAATAACTCTTTTTAGAACTCATAGAATTATCTAGCTTGTGCCAATTGTTCCTTGTCATGGCCCTGACTGATGCACTTGTTTTGATCTTTGATTCAAAAGAACGATTTAGAGTACAGCATGATTTCTCAGTCATCTTTCTACATGTTTGCAGCCTGCAGTTCAAGAGCCAAGGATCTGATACCATGGCTGTGGTATTGATACTCCCCCCCCCCCCAATAAACTGTGTTTAAAGCTGCAGGATTGACTTAATCACATAATGTCTATGTGATTATTTTGGTGGATCGTGATCAGCATCCATTTGGAAACAGCCATTACTAATGCGATGACATTTAGTCATGGTATGATAATTTTAGCATTTATGTTAAAAATTGGAATGGTATAACTGTGAGCTTATACTTAATATCAGCAGACCCTGATGGAATAATAGCAGTGGTAGTGATGGTGTCCAACAAAGTCTTTGAACTCTGGTCTTCAACTAATGTGGTACCCATTGTCCTGGGCAAGGATCAAAAGACAAGGAAGGAAAACTATAGCTAACCCTGAATTGCTAAAAATTGTCTTAGAAAAAGTTACAAGTTCTACCTTTGGAAGGGGTGAAAGTAATGGGCTAGTAAAAATGTGTGATCAAATATGAAATAGTATGTGACATATAATCTAATATGTTGGATATTCTAAACCTTGTTATCATTGGTTAATTCTAACACATGGATGGGGGATCTTAGCTTATTTCTGCTCATGAGGGGATGTAAAAGGTGTTAACAATAACAAAAATCTGGATCTAGAACTGAGGCCATCAGTGAACCACAGCAGGGTGGGTGGTAGGTTGTGGGGATAAGCTCTATAACTGTGGTCCTGTTACAGGACTCCTTGAGATAGCTGGGGACTGGCCTCTTGATTCTGCAGCACGCAGCTCTGGGGACACTTGGCCAGGCTGTTAAGTTAGCCCGAGAAAGCTGAGGGGGATTAAAGAGTACTGTGCTTATGCCCAAGTGGACTCTGAGTGTTCTGAAATCATATTGTACACCACGTGACGCCAGGATTGGGGAGGCTCACTTGGCTCAGGTGAGTGGCTCCTTGGCATGCATTCGGAAGAGCCTATCTCATTCATTCAGACTTATCATCTGCTACTCTGCAAGGTCCTTTTGAGAGGACCTAAAAGCATAACCTTCTGTCTTTCATTGGATAATGTTGTTGAACTCTGTATCTGATTTCTCTCTGTCCTCCAGATAAATACTGTGTTTTCAAACAGTATTTATCACAACTCATTAGTAGGTTGCAAAATCAAGTTTGTGATCAGCAAGCAACATTGAAGGAAGTAGAATATGATAGAAAATATCAGAAAGCCACCTATATGGGGAAATATGGTTTGTGAAACCTTTATGTTCCCAAACACATACATATATATTACGTGCTTACATTTAGATTGTGACATTTATGTTTTTTATATGGATATATAATATAATATAATATATATATATAATATATATATATATTATATAAAATATTGTTAGTCATGGTCAATATTTGTAAGGCATTGCTGTAGATAAATAAGCCTCCTTTGCTTGATAAGTGCTATGTGTGCCTCTCTATCAGCTTAACTACTTATCAATATGGGGTGGACAAAAGTAGATTTACAGTTGTTCATATGGAAAAAACCATGCAGGTTATGATAATTACTGTAATTTTATTAACTGAAAAGGATGGCACAATGGCACAGGGCTCAGAGGTACAATCCCGTAGGTGCTCAAATTGCCGGCCTTTGTTACTCATACATTCTCATAGTCTTTGAAAATCTGTAAAGGAACGTGGATATCAGTGACCTGCCTGGGTCATCCCACTGCCTCTTGAGGTGGTTGAACTCAGATCTGCTTCTGCCCACAACTACACAGTGGTCATGTATTCTGAAAATTCATATTTTGAATAGCTTATATGCTGTGTTCCATTATTGCTATCCTGCAGGTGTTTGGGTAGCTGATATATGTTATATTTCTATTAATATGGCTCACTGGGGAGGAACTTGGGGCCCCCAAGTAAGGCACACTTCAAGAGGCACAGTAGTGGTAGTGGCTGAACTTTTTCTATTTATAGACTTGGCCTTCCTCCAGGGCGTTTCTGGGGAGCACTTGACAGTGCTTTATGGTGGAATTCTGTTATTTCTCCTTTTTGTGTCTCCTCCCTCTTGGTCATTTGTGTGACTCTTCCAGTGATACTCACTTTTCTGTTCTGGGTGGCTCAGAGCCCTGCTCCCTTTGAAATTGAGCCCAAGTCCTCCATCTTCTTTGTGACTCACATCTCTCCCTTCTCTGTGTGACACTGGACACCACTCTATTTGCATGTTGGCAACAAGCAGCTGAGTTTAGATCACAGATCCATGCTATCTGTGAAGAGGACAGACAAACCTGAAAGGGCCAGAGAGGTTTCCATAAACTGTGCTCTACAGCAGCCTAAACTGGGAAAAGAAAAGAGACAGGTTCAGTGAAGCAGCAGATAGAGGCAACAGGTTCACAGGAAGAAATTTCAAATCAGCAAGGCACGTGTACAGCAGCATAAAGAACAAAGATCAGGTCTGCCTAGTAGCTGGAATGTCAGGACTCACCAAGTGGGTGGTTCTCTTTATTTCTGTCATTCAGTTTGTTCTGGGAATGCTGGTGAATGGCTTCATTGTGCTGGTCAATGGCAGCAGCTGGGTCAAGAGGAAGAAAATGTCTTTGTCTGACTTCATCATCACTAACCTGGCTATCTTCAGGATTGTTCAGCTATGGATTCTCTTGTTTGATTGTGTAGAAAATATATTATTTTTCAAATTACATAATAATGGGGTATTAGTGCAAGTTATTGATATTTTATGGACATTTACAAATCATCTGAGCATTTGGCTTGCTACCTGTCTTGGTGTCTTCTACTGCCTGAAAATCGCCAATTTCTCCCACCCCACATTCCTCTGGCTCAAGTGGAGAGTTGCCAGGGTGGTTGTATGGATGCTGTTGGGTGGCCTGCTCTTATCATGTGCTAATACTATGTCTCTGATTCATGAGTTTAAGATCTATTGTGTTCTCCGGAGAGCTGATGACTCAGGGAATGTGACTGAGCACTTTAGAGAGCTAAAGAATGAATATGAGATGATCCATGTTCTTGGGACACTGTGGAATCTCCTTCCCCTGATTGTGTGTTTGGCCTCCTACGTCCTACTCATCCTCTCCCTGGGGAAGCACACGCGGCAGATGCAGCAGAACAGAACCAGCCCCAGCGATCCAAGCACCGAGGCCCACAAGAGGGCCATTAAAATGGTCCTCTCCTTCCTCTTTCTTCTCCTGTTTTACTTTCTTGCCTATTTACTCACATCATCCCATTATTTCCTAGGAGGAACTGTGATGATTAAGATGATTACAGAAATAAGTGCAATGTTTTATCCTGCCTGCCACTCGTGTATTCTCATTCTGGGAAACAGTAAGCTGAAGCAGACGTTTGTGGAGCTGCTCTGGTGTAAGTCTGGTCATCTGAGGCCTGGATCCAAGGCACGCTTTTCCCGATAAAATGGCAGAGAGAATAGTAGGAGAGAGCAGTATGAGAGAGACAGTAATGCTAACCTGTCCACCCTGGGACACTTCTCTTGCCTCTTTTTGCATGGTTGTTTTGGAGACCATAAAACAGTCTTTGGAAAATGACAATATATTTAGAGCACTGTCACTATGTAGACATAGAGTTGTATTTTAATAACTGTGAGCTGATATCTAGCTTTAAGGTAAAGTTTATACTGACAATGATAAGCTTTTGTAAACAAAACAGTGTAGTGGACTTGAGGGAAAGAGCAAAAGCATTGTAGTCCCATAGACTTTGGTTTGAATTCTGGTTCTGTCCATTTTCCAAGACATTTGTCCTTAAGTGAGCTACTTTAATCACCTGTCTGGTCCTTTCATCCTCATTTTAAAATGTGGACTGTGAGCCGAGACCGGTTTGGCTCAGTGGATAGAGCATCGGATTGTGGACTGAGGGGTCCTGGGTTCGATTCCGGTCGAGGGCATGTGCCTTGGCTGCGGGCACGTCCCCAGTGGTGGGCGTGCGGTAGGCAGCTGATCGATGTTTCTCTCGCATCGATATTTCTGACTTTCTGTCCCTCTCCCTTCCGCTCTGTAAAAAGTCAATAAAATATATTTTAAAAAGATAAAAAATAAAATAAAATAAAATGTGGACTGTGAGATCACCCCCCAGGTTCTTAGAGATGCATGAGACCATGTGTGCCAACATTTTAGCACAGTATATTGTATAAAGTGCTCAACAGGTGAAGCTCTCATTGTACCTGACCGTGAACTGTGCAGCGCTTGCCGCAAGATACCAATTTCCACAACTCCACTGTGTGGTGACCAATGCTGAGGAATGCAACCAAGACCCTTGGATCCCATTTCCAATTCAGTCCTCCAGTGGTGAAGTCATTTTCCCTTCTATTGCAATTATCCTTGCATTCCTTTGTCATTTTGCTAAAGTAAAATTTCAAGTACTTTTATTTCTTAGATATTTAAAATGCAAAAGTCCAAGCATTTTTAATATGACCCCAGATGGACATCTGCTTTTAAATTTTTAGAGTTTTGTTTAAAAATAATATAAGTAGTTTTTATAAATTTAATCACATTTATTTTAGTATAATTACATAGGCATTAATTTACTTCCCATTACTGAACAGTGGCTACAAGTCAATGAGAATATTATTGCTTAAGAGCATGAAGAATTATCAAACTTGTGAACGTACCCAGGACTCATGGCAGTCCTGAATTAGGATTTTATCACTAATGGGGCTCTCCCAGGCAAAGCTATCGGAATGTGGGCCCTGGGAGCCTGGGTTCCAATCCTAACCCCTGGCCCTTAGGAACTAGGTAACTTCGAGGAAGTTCCTTAACCTCTTTCTATTTCATTTTTCTTGTTTATAAAGTGGGAATGGTATTTTGTTGATATAATTGTTGGAAGGATTGAATGAGTTAACAACATGAAAAATGCTTCGAGCCCCACATGGAGTAAAAATACTCAATAAACATTGCTATTGTTATTGTTCTTATTTTGTTATATTTTGACATAGCATGAAGGATCACCACACTACTTGCATTTGGTCATATGTAACCAGAAATCAAATTTAGGATGGTTCTGGGACTTATATATTCATTTCTAAAATTACTGGAATAAAATGTCGTTTGATCTGTTTGCTCTCAAATTAATACTTGCCTCTTGAAGTTGCTGGGAAATGTTAAAATTCAAACATAACTTAAAATTATCTTTGAAAAAGGCATCTGTTGAAACTTAAAAGAATGATTTAATATTCATTCCTAGTTTACCAAAATGGATTCTGAAACAGGTCTTTCTATAATTGGAGAAATCTCTGCTTCTCTTCTGCACAGGGCAGTTTAGCAGAGGAGATCCATGCAGTCTGGATTGGCATCTGCTTGTTCACCCTGACCCACCCACTACTCTGTTTCATCCTTAATCACTCTAGTTCATTTGTTGCTATATTCTGTCACTTTGACAACTTCTCTGCCTAGCTCTGACCTTCTGGTTCTCTGCCCTTCCCTAAATTCCTGATTCTGCCTTCTGCCTCAGGCATGGGATTTTCTTCTCTTTTAATGGAACATGACATTTTCCTAGAGATTTTGGCTTGGCTGCAGTTTGGTTCTTAGTGCCTTTGACTAGCTTCTGAAGGCTTCCTCCCTTCTACTTCCCTGTAGCTTCATTAAACCCTACCCTGACCTAACAGATTTAGATATGGTTCAGTGAACACGCTATAGTTACCACTACTGCTCATTCCACTAGAGCCTGGAGTGTGGCTGGAAAACCTGGAATTCCCTGGGTGGGAGTCTGCTGTGGGAGTCCTCATTGAGTCCCAGGGCATGGGGGAGAATTACCTAATTAATACCTCAGGCCCAGTTTTGAGAAACACTGGAAGCAGCCATCTTGTTTGCTTTGTTTTCCTTTCAATGAATTAGCTTGAGTTGCTAAACCCCTTAAAAATCTTAAATCTAGTTGTTTGCTGCAAAAGGAACCAGAGCATGGCTTGCCTCCATGACAACCAGGTTCCCTGGGTCAGAGCATGGGGATGAGAATTGTCCTTGCATTGGGAGTTCAATTATGTGTTAGAGCTTGTTCCTAAGGCCTGTGTCCTCTGAACACATCTATCTGGTGTATTGGGGAGGAATTTACCATGTGACTCAATAGCAACTTATGTCAGTAGCTCATGAGACCTTCCAAGTCTCCATCAGAACCTCTATTTTAAATCGCATGGGATTACTTCTCATTTTTAGTACTCTCTGACCTCTTGGGCCAGATTCATAAATCTTGACAATTAATGAGTTTGGGTCTAGGAGAATGATTAATGAAAAAGACAACAATAAGAATACATTCCAAAATTTCTCAGTTTCAGTGCTTAGCAGTGCTCTTTACCTTATGTAATGGAAAGGGCAGAGTGGGACTGCAAAGACAACTGCCATTTTGGACTATGTGACTTGGCAGCCACCATTGTAGGCCACGTGATATGTAAACTTACCTGGGGGCTGCCATTTGAAATCACCAAGACCAGCCCCTCCCCTTGACTTTGGATAAGTGGAAAGTCAATGTTATTTGTTCCTATTCTGCAAGAAGTTCTTTTTTAAGAGAGCAAAAGTGGCTTATAAACTCCAACAACTGTTGCTGAAAATTGTATATTATTTTCTGGCATTTCTACATTTTCTTGGACTAGAAGTATGTATAACAGAGTGGTTAAGAGAGTTAGTTCTGAATAACACACATTTGGGTTCAAATCCTGGCTCCCCAACACTAATTAGATCCATATTCTTTGGCAAGTTACCAAACCTCCTTGGACTTCAGTTTCCTTCACTATCAAATAGGCTTACTTCATAGGGATAGTGTGAGGATTAAATAAAGCAATGTATGGAAAGTATCTTAACTAAAGCATAGTAAATGCACTACAATATTATTAGTATTTAATCCAGGTTTGAGTCTAGAGTATGTAGCTCATGGTGTCCTACTCTTATGACAGTGAATCCATGAACTTTCTTGTTGCTGGTGGTATAAGAGGACATGGAAGGAACAGACATCCCAGTCCCCAGGGGATGGTGGGAAGGAGAGAGAGAGAGAGAGAGAGAGAGAGAGAGAGAGAGAGAGAGAGAGAGAGAGAAAGAGAGAGAGAGAGAAGGGATTTCAGTAGAACAGGTGAGATTCCTGATTCCCCCCACTGTCAGAACTGCTTGAAAGATAGGATACTATCCTGCTTCTCCTTATATTCTCTGCCTATTCATGAAAGGGAAGGATATTTAAAATTCTCTAAGAAAAGTCACTTTTTATCACTTTTTTTATTGTTTAAGGTATTACATATAGTAGTACATACCATGTTTCCCTGAAAGTAAGACATCCCCCCAAAATAAGACCTACTTACAGTTTTGCCTCTTGCTGTAATATAAGGCATCCCCCGAAAATAAGACCTCCCCGATAATATTTTTATTCTTCAAACTGAAAAAGCCTGGGACACACAAGCAATTATAAGGAAGTGGATTTATTTAATGCTGCCACTTGTTATACGAGGGAGCCAAAGAGTTCTGCTAGTCTGGGATGCAGCCAGCACTCACTGTGCTAAAGACATGAAGAAATTTCTTCATGAAAGAAAAATAGATCAAATAATGATTCCCGCAGGAATGACGGTACTCTTGATATTGCAATAAACAAGCCATTCAAGGACAATTTGCGCGTGGAAATTAATGACTACATTGAAAATAGAATGGAGAGAAATCAGCGTGGAAACTTTGTGAAACCTAAACTGCAAGAGGTTGTGATTTGGGTGAAGAATTCATGGGAGAAAATCACTGACAGTTGCATTGCAAATGCACTACGAGCAAGCTACCTTGACAAGAAGTACTCATTTAAGGATAGTGCTTTTGCTAAACATGAGAGATTTGGTCCACTGATTCTGAAAGAAATGGGGTCACAAGAAATTCACCAGGAAATTCAGGGTTTGGATTGTTATGATGATGTTCCAGAAGATGATGACATGACTGTCATTGAATAAATCTTACTTTGTGTTCATACCCGTAAATATCAGTATTAGTAAATGTACCATAGATTGTTGTACATGGAAATAATGGTAGAAACAAGAAATTCTTGATACCGTAGGATTCACAGTTTGTCTGGTTATCCTGGTTTGTGATGACAACTACTACCGTACCGTTTACAGGTAATAAATTTCCTTTTTGTTTTTTTTTGTTCAACAATAAATGTGTACTATATTCTTCTTCATGGAAAAAAAGACATCCCCTGAAAATAAGACCTAGCACATCTTTGGGAGCAAAAATTAATATAAGACACTGTCTTATTTTCGGGGAAACAGGGTACCTAAAGAACATATATGCATACCCCATGAACATGGGCAATAATTTGGTAAAAGCCAAGAAAGGAGGAGATGGGGGAGGATGGAGGTGGACAAAGGGGAGTGGGAAAGAGGGACTCCTGTAATAATGTCAACACTAAAAAATTTTAGACAAACAAAACTCCCCAGGGATTTTGATAACCAGCTCAGGACCAGTTTTATTCCCTGAGAGAAAAAGGGTAAAAGGAAATTGTGAATGTGTGAGAATTTGCCTGATGTGGAAATCAATAAGGAAGTGAAAGGATTAGTGGGGGTCCCACAGGAGAGGGAAAAGAAGCATGAAGGGTAAAGACAGTAATAGTAGGGGGAGGGGCACAGATTGCATACCATCCTTCCCAAGCTAGATGGGGCAGATATGAGGTCTGTCTTCTGGGGGATATGGAGTACCATTATGTCAGAATAGCTGGGATGCTGTGGCTGATGGCTGTGGGGTACATAGGGAAAAGTCAGGACTGACTGCCTCAATAGGAAGGAGCAAGAGGCCTGGTAAATGACTCCATGTGGATACAGCTTGCATGCAAATAAGCTGTATACACACAGGTACATACTTGCTTTATTTAACATTTCTGACCTATTTTAAATACAGGAAAATTATTTGTCTCACTTTTGCTGCCCTTACATTTGCAACAATGAGTGTAGAATGATTATCTGAATCTCAAGAGAAGAAATAGCTACACTGATATGCTAAGTCTGTATATCTTTGACTTTAGTGGATTTTTTAAAAGGCCTGGGCTAGTTTTCCATCCTTATTCTTGCTTTCCAGAAATTCTGGAACCAGATAGAGTTGACCACCTTTCTTTAGAAGCAGCAGCTCAGTTCTTCCTGTATTTGCGTCCTGTGAATTATATCAGACTTCAGGTGCTCTCCTACTTTATTGAAAGGAGTGATTATGTAGAGAAACCACCAAGGAAGGAAAGAAAAGTAACATTAATTAGATAATAATATTTTCTAGACACCAGGCTGGGTAATTTCATATGTCCTTTTCCTATCACAATAGCCTTGTGAGGTGAACATGATTATAATTTCTAAAAAAAGGAATCTGAAGATCTGAGAGTTAGTTGATTCCTCTAAGGACACAGCTACCCACTGGTTGAGTTGGGAAATAGACCCAAATCTGTCTGACATTGGAGTACAATGTCTTTCTATGAATGGCTGCAAGTGCCCCATTTATAAATCCCTTTACAGGGAGCTGATCATGAGGTGTGTGTCTCATTCATGTCTAGGGCTTGTCTGAACTTGGGAGCATTTGGCTTTGGATGAGCAGAGATCCAGAAAGCCCTGTCAGCCATATTTTCTTAGCATAATCTTACAGTATTAGGGGAAACCCCTAGTCTCCTCTGGAAAAACACAATGCTCAATTTGTTAAAAACATAATTTTATATAGTTTTCTATAATTGAGTTTTACACAACTTTTCAAAAAGAAAGCTTGAATTTCTAATTTTATTTTATAGAAAAGTTACAGGGAGTATAGAGAAATTACTCTTCTTCTCACCCAATTATCCTGCTGTTATTACCTTACTAGAGGCTCAGTGCACGAAATTTGTGCAAGAGTAGGCCTTTCTTCCCTCAGCTGCCAGCACTGGCTTCCCTCTGGCATTTGGGACCCAGTCTTCCCTCCAGCAACTGGAACCAGGGCTTCCCTCTGGCCTCTGGCATCCAGGACCTGGGCTTCCCTCATAGCCCCAGCTTCATCTGGAAGGTCATCCAGAAGGATGTCCGGTCTAATTAACATGCTACACTTTTATTATTATAGACTAAAGATCCAGTGCACAAAATTCATGCATGGGAGTGGGGGAGGGGAGAATCCCTCAGCCTAGCCTGCACCCTCTCACAATCCGGGATACCTCAGTGGATGTCTGATAGCCGGTTTAGGCATGATCCCACAAGAATCCCTGAGGAATTGGGCCTAAACCAGCAATCAGACATCCCTCTCGCATTCCGGGACCCCTGGCTCCTAACTGCTCACTTGCCTGCCTGCCTGATCACCCCTAACCATTCTGCTTACCTGCCTGATGCCCCTGACTGCTCACCTTCCTGCCTGATTGCCCCTAACCACTTTGCCTGCCTGCCTGATTGCCCCTAACCCCTCTGCCTGCCCGCTTTATCACCCCTAACCACTCATCTGCCTGCCTCATCACCCCTAACTGTTCACCTGCCTGATTGCCCCTAACTGTTCACCTGCCTGCCTGATAACCCCTAACCACCTCTGCCTCAGCCCTCACTGCAGCAGCTTCATCCAGTAGGACTTCCAAAATGACATCCAGAAGGTTATTCGGCTGTGAGGTCTAATTAGCATGTTACCCTTTTATTATTATAGATATAATCAAATGCATCTGCTAAAACTAAGAAACTAGCATTGATACATTACCTATTCATTAAACTACAGACCTTCTACAAATTTTACCAGTTTCCCCACACATATTCTTCCCCCGCCCCAGGATCTAATCAAGAATATCATGTTGCATTTAGTCCTCAGTTCTTAGTCTACTCTGCTCTGTAATGTTTCTCAGTCGCTCTTTGGTTTTCATGACCTTAACAGTTTTGGAGATTACTATACAGGCTTCTTGTAAAGTGTCTTTCTATTTGGGTTTGTTTGATCTTTTTTTTCATGGTTAGACTGGGATTATGGGCCTTTGGGGAGAGGAAGTGCCCTTCTCACCACATCTCTTCATGGGTAGTGATATCATTATGGCTTATCACTGGTCATGTGACCCTTGATGGCTTGGTTAAGGTGGTGTCTGCTGGGTTTCTCCACTGCCCAGTTCTCTAGTTCACTTTTCAGACTATCTTGCTTAGAATCTCCAAGTCCAGCTTACTCCCAAGGGAAAGGGAATGAAGCCCAGCTTCCTACAGTGGTCTCCCAAATCTTGTCTACTTTGCTAAGCTCTCTTCCCCAATCTTCATTCTTAGAAGCAAACAAAAAGGGCTCCTATTCTCTCATCTGCCAAGTCACCCCATTCTGTGCTTTCTTCATTCATGTTCTCCATCCCCGCTCGTGTTTATCACATTCTTCCTCTAAGAATGTGATCCTTGCTACACTCAGGCCAGGAATGCTTCCTTTTTTCAGGACTTAAATTATACCGAACCAGAGCCCCAACCCCACCTCTTCATAGCATGGTGGGAAAGAGGCTGGAAAAATTCTGAATATCTATACTCTACAGTTTTTGTTCCTGTTACACATGCTTGTTAATGATGTGCATAGGCGGTTCAGTTTCTGAATTTCTGGACTCATTCCAAGCATTAAGAGAACTGATTTGCTTAGGTTATCTTCTTGCTACAGAAGAACTGCCTTGACGCCATCTAGTGGCAATGCAGGCACAATTCTAAGAGGCCCTGTAAAGGCTGCCTGTGTATTGGAATACACACTGTCAGTGAGACATGTCAGATGTAGATGAGAGATGGAGCTGTGTCTTGCAACTTCATGGGGGAGGGAAATTTTGGGGTGAAAGTTTCAGCCTGAGTCTTTGAAACAAATCATGTAGCTGCTTCTTTCTCATCGACTTGGCTTTTTATGTCATGGCTATTCTTCTCCTATCATCTCCAACTCTTCCCTTCTGAGCTCACCACTCTCCCACCTCTGAGACACAGATGGCGGCCTACACTTCTTTCTCTCCATTCTGTTGTAATGGCCAGAAGGAATTAGACTTATTGGAGAATTCTGTGGAAGTCGGGCTGAGCTTAAAGATTCTAGAGGCCACGGCCTGGGAAAAAGATCTAGTTAGCCCTTACTCCACATAATTGCCAGCATACAATTAATTTAGTCTAAAATTAAGTAAAGTTAACATTTTTCTTCTCAATTCTTCCTTGATTTTGCAATGAAATAAGAGGGTAACATGAAAAACAGAGTAGGTACCAGAGCTATTGATCTACAAGCAATGCAAATTACATTATTTTAATAAAATCCAGAACACAAAACTGAGTTTTCATGTTTTGCATGGGAAGTATAATATTTTTCTAAATTTCTGCAGATAATTCCATTTTTTTCACCAACACACTGTGTCTCCCCTGATGAAGGGAAGTAGAAAATAGCTATTATTTTGAAACTAGGGGCCTGGTGCACGAAATTCGTGCACTGGGGGTGGGTGATCCCTCAGCTCAACCTGCGTCCTCAATGGGGCCGATGGCTGGCTCTGCCCAGGCCACCTTGGCCCCGCTCCCCTAGCCCAGGCCTTAGCCCCGGCAACGACTGCCCATCCCTGAGGGCACCCTGCACTAATGCTGCTGCTCGGCCCCTGCTCGGCCCCGCCCCCTATGCCCGATGGCCCTGCCCCTTGCCTTGCGCGTACCTTAGCCACACACCCCGCCTCCCGCACTGGCTGGCTGCCTTTGCCCTGGCTATTGGTGAACGCCAGGCCCCACGCCCCCCCCCCACACACACTTGCTGGCCACCTCACACATGCTTCGGCCCTGCTCCCTGCCCCAAGTGCTCATCGGCTGCCTTGGCCCTTCCCCCCCGCCCCCCCCCCACACAGCTTGGGCCACCTCGGCCCAGTCCCCATTCCTGATTGGCTTGTGGGTATAGCGAAGGTATGGTCAAATTTGCATATTACTCTTTTATTAGATAGGATAATGTGTGTTTTTTAAAAAATAGAACTGTACATTAATTACTAGCTATTAGTAGGCAAGCCTTTTTCTTTTTAATTTTTTGTAATTATTTAAAATATATATGTTTTTATTATTTTCAGAAAGAGATAGGGAGAGGGAGAGAGTGATAGAAACATCAATGATGAGAGAGAATCATTGATTGGCTGCCTCCTGCAGACCCACACTGGGGATTGAGCCTGAAGTTTGGGCATGTGCTCTGACCAGAATCAAACCAGTGACCTTTTGGTTCATAGGTCTACTTCAATCATGTGGCTAGGTTAGCTGTTATTGAATTTAACCAATTATCTCAATTTCCTATGTGGGTTAGCCTTTTAAAAATTAATGTTAATTTATTTTTTTAAATTTATCTTTATTGTTGAAAGTGTTACACATGTCCTTCCTTAATCTTTATTAACCGCCTCTACCTCAAACCTACCTATCCTTCAGGCCTTTACAACACTATTGTTTGTGTCCATAGATTATGCATAAGTTCTTTGGTTAATCTCCCCTTCCATAAGTGAACCTTTTCTCTAGGCCTTCCCTCTGAGATTCATCAGTCTGTTCCATGCTTCTGTGTCTCTGAATCTATTTCATTCTCAGTTTATTTTGTTCATTAGATTCCACATATGAGTGAGACCATGCAATACTTGTCTTTCTCTGACTGGGTTTAGCCTTGTTTAATGCAAGCGATAAAGAGGTCTTATCAAGAAACCATTATATTTATGGCAATATCTATCTATCTACCTACCTACCTACCTACCTACCTACCTATTTTTTAGGCCATTCTAGGCTTTCTGGATACACATCAGTCAACTACTATGCTTTGTGTGATGTTCCACTACCCAAAACCTAGAGAGGGGCAAGGTAGGGTGTGAGAGAGGAGCAGTTATGTCTGCTGTCAAAAGTCATCATAAAAACCCTGCTCTTGTCTTTCTCTGACTGTTTTATTTCACTTAGCATAATTCCCTCCAGATCCATCCATGCTGTCATAAAAGATAAGATTTCAGTCTTTTTTATGGCCGAGTAGTATTCCATTGAATAAATGTACCACAGCTTTTTTTTTTTTTTATCCTCTCATTTACTGATAGGCACTTGGGTTGCTTCCAGATCTTAACTATTGTAAGTAATGCTGCAATGAATCAATGTCACCCTGATAAACTCAATAAAAATAGAGAAGTTCATCACTCACCCAGGTTTTCTGGCCTGTTGCAGATTAAGACCCAAGGTCTTACAAGGTGTGTTCCCTGGGAGCAGGGGCCATGCATATTTACTGCTGTGCTCCTGTGCCTGGTACACTGCCTGGCACATGATATACACTCTTACCCTATCTAAGTGAATGGAAATCTGATCCTAAAGTCCATTGTATTATTAGTAGACCAGGTGAGGTCCAGAGAGGGCAGTGGTTTGCCTGCAGCTTTGAAGAGTGCCTAAGGTAGCTCTCAGTCCCAAAGTTGGAGCTCCTTACTCCTCCTACAGAATTCTTTCTACCACACTCATGCTGCCTTCCTAAAAAGCTAGCCGAGCCTTCCTCATTCTTTTTCATCCATTCCCTCTTTCTCCTCATTTCCTCAAAGTCACTTCTAGTCTGGTTTGAACACTGTGTTGCTTTTCCGTTTCCTGTGTAGCAACACAAACTCAGAAGCTTAAAAGTACATGCATTTGTTGTGTCACAGGGATCAGGAAGTTGGGGTGCAGACTTAGTGGACTCTCTCTGCAAAGTCTCTCAGGATGCAGTGAGGATGTTAGCTAGGCTGTACCTTCCCTGGAGCTGAGGGCACTCTTTCGAGCTCACTAATTGTGGAAAGAATTCAGTTCTTTGCAGTTGTAGGACTCAGGTTTTCTTACTGGCTGTCAACTGGGGCCAGTCTTAGCATCCAGAGGCTTCCTGAAGTTTCTCACCATGTGGCAGCTGGACTGTTCAAAACTGGCAAGAGAGCCCTGTCCTCTTCCAAGACTTTAGGTGATTAAGTTGGGCCCACCCAGGATGATCTCCTTTGTGATGAACTCAAACTTAAATGATTTAGGATCTTAATCACATCTGCAGAAGCCCTTCATCTTTGCCATGCAATGTAAGCACAGAGATGCCATCCCATTTTATTCATAGCCCCGTTCATTGCAGCTCAAGGATTATCCCCAGTAGGAGTCTTGGGCCATCTTAGAATTTAGTCTTCCACAACCACATCTGTGTTGGGTCAGTCCCAGGGAAGCTTGAATCTGAATAATAAATGAAGCACATTCCCTATATTTCTTTTTCTTTTTATTTGTGGACATTTTAATGAACTTCCCCTCACGTAGCTTCAAGCTACTAGGACACAGGCCCCAACAACACCCTTCATCTTCTCAGCTCTTCTGCTGACGAACTTGGCCTTCACAATGACAGGCTGCTTTGGGAGCTTTCCCTTCCCAAGAACTTTGTAGTAGCCCGATTGCACCACATCAATGATAGGAGCAACTCCAGGCTTGCTCTTGGCAGCATTTACCCGTGTCTACTCACTAACCACCGTGCACAGTTTATCAAGGTTGGCAGTTGAGTAGAAGCTCTGATTCCCCTTTAGGTGGTGATGCCTAATACCAACTTTCCCAAAATAACTGGGTAATATTTGCTGAAGTTGATCCTGTGATGATGCAAGCCACCAGCATTACCGTTCCTCCCTGACCCCCACTCTGGGTGTGTCCTGTGCTTGCTGATGCAGCCGTGGATCTAGCTCATGTGGCTCCAAAGTTGTTGGGTCTTCCTCAGTCTGGATGGCATATTGGTAGCCGAGCTGCAAGAGGGAGGCTCTTGCGAAGTCTCCCACGTTCCCTATATTTTTTGATAACTGTGCTAGTCTTCCCCCCCGCCCCACTTCTTTGAGCTCATCTTCTTCCTCATTTCCTTTCTCTAAGACCTTGATGTAGGATATATGCCAAGTCAAGTGTGCGAGGATCGTTATCATAAAGGGCAAGTGACTTCAAGACCCTGATTAACAAGAAAGGCTTCTCTACCTAACCTATATTTTTTATTATTTGGCACTTACTGTTTTGGTTCTCTGATTTATTTCTTCTCAAAACTTCCCCTACTTCTCTATTTGATAATGAAATATTTTTTAAATTTCTGCATTTATTCAGCTTTTATGTTTATATGTTCAAAGTTCTTCATATGAAATTAAAATTTATCTTTATACATAAGAGCTCAGATCTGGGAAGGTATGGAATCTGAGAATGTTTTGATCCCACCTTTCTTGTTGGCAAGTCTAATTATATTATGTGCTGGGGTCTAAATGTTAGCCTTTGACCCTGGAGGAGGCAAGTTGGTGTCTGTTCTACTGTTTCACATCTCTGAGTCTAGGGTCAGAGTTCATTCATGTGGATGCAAATACAGAGGGGATCATAACTTCTGAACTGTCTGTTCCTGGTCACAGCTGTTCAGCCTCTGCTTGAGGATAGGTTACAGAAGGGCAAGGCTAAATCCACGTTTTGTGGTATGAAAATTTACCTTGAGTGTGGTGTCACCCTCAGGGGATCTGAAACTCATACACATTCATCAGCAGGGAAGCAAGGCACCTCCTGAGCCTGCCGTGAGGACTTCCTTCCCCAGCCATGCATATTGCCACCCTAGGACTGCTGATGGTGGTGGCAGTGGCCGAATTTCTCATTGGCCTGGTTGGAAATGGAGTCCTTGTGGTCTGGAGTTTTGTAGAATGGGTAAGAAAACTCAAGAAGTCCTACTACAACCTCATTGTCCTGGGCCTGGCTGTCTGCCGACTTCTCCTGCAGTGCCTGATTATGGTGGACCTAATGCTGTTTCCAATTTTCAAGAGCTGCACCTGGTTTCTCTCTCTCAGTGTCTTCTGGGTTGTGGTCAGCCAGGCCAGCCTGTGGTTTGCCACTTTCCTCAGTGTCTTCTACTGCAAGAAGATCACGACCTTTGAACACCCTGTCTACATATGGCTGAAGCAGAGGGCCTATAGTCTGAGTGCTTGGTGTTTTCTGGGGTGCCTCCTGATCAATCTGCTAATTATAGCCGATGTTGGCTTAATACACCAGAGTCCTTTCCAAGGTAACAGCAGCATTCTGTACTCTCTTTCAGACTGGCAGTATCTGCATATATTACAGCTCAATGCAGGAAGTGGGTTGCCTTTCTCTGTGTTTCTAATTTCCTCTGGGATGTTAATTGTCTCTCTATATAGACACCATAAGAAGATGAAGGTCCATACAGCTGGCCGGAATGATGCTCGAGCCAAGGCTCACATCACTGTCCTGAAGTCCTTGGTCTGCTTCCTTATACTTTACTTGGTTTACATCGTGGCCAGCCCCTATTCTATCACCTCCAAATATTCTCCTGTTAATCTCACCACTGTTTTCATCTCAGAGACACTAATGGCTGCCTATCCTTCTCTTCATTCTGTCATATTGATCATGGGGAATCCCAGGATAAAGCAGGCTTGTCAGAGATTCCTGTGGAAGACAGTGCATGCTTGCAAGTCCTAAGACTTGTGAGCATCAGAGAAAGAAGTGGCCAAGATACTCTTTTGAGACACTCCTTTGATAGATCTCTATAAGACTTTTACATTTTTTAATTTTTTCCTTTTTTCACACACATGGGCAACAGAAAATACAGAATAAAGTTAACACTTCCCAGCCGGTGTGGCTCAGTGGTTGAGTGTTGATCCATGAACCAGGAGGTCAGGGTTTGTTTCCCAATTGGGTACATGACCAGATTGTAGCTCAATCCCCATTTAGGGGTGTATGTACAGAAGGCAGTCCATCAATGATTCTCTCTCATCATTGTTATTTATTTCGCTCCCCTCTCTTTCTCTTTCTGAAATCAATAAAAATATATTTTAAAAAATCTGACTGTTTCTCTCTTGGCAATGCAAAGTACATTATTTTAATGTATTATAGAAATCAACACTATAGAGGCAGGGACTTGGGTGGAGGTGGGCAAAGGGGGAGAAAAAGGGGAAATCTGCAATAGTGTCAACAATAAAAAATTTAAAAAGTAAAAGAAAAAAGAAATCAACACTTGAGCTTTATGTTTGTTAAGAGGATGCTCTGTTCTATATATATATAGTAAGTAATTACTTTCTTTTAAAATTACATCTATAAGTTACATTTTTCCTATTATAGAAAACAGAGATTAGGAACAATGCATTCAATGATTACGAATTTTTATAAAATTTCACCTATGCATTAATGTTAGTCATTTTGGATAAGCTTAAAAAAAGATGTATCTAATAATTTTCTCATTTCTTTAAGATAGTAGGTCTAATTTTCTAATTAAAAAAATCATCTTTATATTTCTGAAAGGTTCTTTGAGTCATAAAAATCAGTTGGCTTCCATGATCTGTATTAAGCTTCAAAGTCTACACCTGGACTGGGGCAAGAGGAGTGTGAGGGACACTTGCTTCTGCTCTCAAAAAGAACACTTCTCCTTGAAGAGGTCAGGCCACATCCTCTCTGGTCATTTATCATCTACATTGTCCACGATGATATTTCTGCAGCCTGAAGCCGGAGTCTGAGCATGCATGGCTTTGAGTTGATATAGAGTCACCTCCGTAGCAGCAGAAACTGTGTCTATTTTTGCTTTCTTCTAGGTTCCTGGTGCCATCTAACCCAGTGGTCAGCAAACTCATTAGTCAACAGAGCCAAATATCAACAGTACAATGATTGAAATTTCTTTTGAGAGCCAAATTTTTTATTTTTATTTATTTCTTTTAAAATATATTTTATTGATTTTTCACAGAGAGGAAGGGAGAGGGACATAAAGTCAGAAACATCGATGGGAGAGAAACATCAATCAGCTGCCTCTTGCACACCTCCAACTGGGGATGTGCCTGCAGCCAAGGTACATGCCCTTGACCGGAATCGAACCCAGGATCCTTCAGTCCGCAGGCTGACGCTCTATCCACTGAGCCAAACCAGTTCGGCGAGAGCCAAACTTTTTAAACTTAAACTACATAGGTAGGTACATTGTTACTAACTTAATTAGGGTACTCCTAAGCTAGCCTTTGCTAAAAACTAAAGGGGCCAAAGAGCCGCATGTGGCTCACAAGCTGCAGTTTGCCGACCACTATCTATCCCATCATAGGCACTTAAAAAATATTTTCTAAATGATTGGTTTTCTGTGCTCACTAATCTTACACCTTCTCTTTCTCTTTATATTATAAAGAAACTGAGGCCCAGAGAGGGCCATGGCCAGCCCTGAGGTTCCTAGAGAGCCAATGGCAGTGCTGGGACCAGAACTCAGTGTCTTGACTGCTGGGCCAGGGCTCTTTCCTGGACATGCTACCTTCCTGAAGAGCTAGCTTTGCCTTCCCCTGAATCTAATCCCTCTCTCTATGTACTTAATCAGCCATAAGTTTTAGCCTTGTTTAAACACATGGCTTTAGGTTTAGTTCTAGGGAATCTGGAATCTAATGAACAATCCTTAATATTCCTATTTTTTTCACTTCTTTTACACCATGCTAATCTATTTTTATTAATCTATTCTCTCCAATATGTATCTTTTCCTTACTGAAAGTTATGGACTGAGGTTCATGTTAAGCCCATGTAGATGCTAGTCATTAAGTGGGGAGCTGGCTCCTCTGACATCACTGTGAGATCAAGCAGCATCTTTTGTCTTCTGGGATAATCCATCCTATCAAGTAGAGAGATGTTTCTCCTTGGTTATATTTTTAGTAGCAGGACATTATGTCATAGCTATGTTTATGCAGATGTCCTTTGTGACCAACTGTTGTAATGAAAATAATAGTACCTAATATTTTTTTTAGGACTTTATATTTTATCAAGTATTATTACGTATAGTTGATAATTTTATTATGTTTTAACTAGGTGCCTGGTGCATGAAATTCATGCCCTGGGGGTGGGTGATCCCTCAGCCCAACCTGCCCCCCTCACACATACTGGGAACCCTCAGGGCATGTCCTACTGACCACTCACCCCCAGCCTGCCCAAGGCTTAAAGCCTCTGGCCCAGGCTTTAGGCCTTGGGCACCCAGCCATCACCCTGCAATGGGGCCGATGGCTGGCTCTGCCCCAGCCCTATTCTCCAGGCCTGGGCCTCTGCCCCAGCCAGCTCACGCCCAGCTAGCGTGGGCCTCGGCCCTAACCTCCCTGGTCCTGGCCTTCACCCCGGCCAATGGGCACTGGACGCCTTGGCCCCGCCCCCCAGCCCTGGCCACCTTGGCCCACCCCCCCGCCCTGGTCACCTCGGCCCTGCCCCAGGCCTGGGCCTTCACCATGGCCAGCTTGTGCTGGCCTCCTTGGCCTCGCTCCCCGGCCCAGGCCACGCACTCACTGGCTGGCTCAGCCTCAGCTCCTGATTGGCTGGTGGGCGTGGCTGGTGGGCATGGCCTGTGGGTGTATCGAAGGTATGGTCAATTTGCATATTACTCTTTTATTAGATAGGATAGCAACTCTGTGCAGTTAGTGATGCTAAGCCCATTTTATAGGCAAAAAAGCTTGGGCTGGAATGACGATTGGCTCAAGATAATCAACTATCAACTGGTAAAAATGCGGGTAAAACAGTCCCAGAATTGTAGACTCCAAGTTTTGTTGTGTATTCCAGTAAATCTTAAGTCCCTCTTATTCATACTTAGAAGAATTTATGCTAGCCTTACCCTGTGGAATTCTCAAGTTTATAAATATTTTTAAACAGATGAAATAAGCAACTAATCTTGCAAGTTTGGTTTTGGCCTGGCAGTCAAGGTCAAATCATGACAGATGGACATTTTTAAGACTTACTTTCCTGGGGATAAAACACTTGCATTTTCCCAGTCACCTTTTGGGTTTGGATTTCCTTCCTTTTCTGAACCTCATTTAGCTCATTATTGGTATGAGGCTGCTTTGTGTTTTATCCAAGAAAACAAATCTGGAGGCAAATCTGTGTTCTTGACTTGATTCCTATGTAATTTAATCTTTTATAGTTTGCATTCTCAGAACTGCGGTGCGGCAGTTGGCTCCACATGTGTATGTACATATTACTAGTATTCCTTTCATATCATGGGGTATGATCTGTGATGATGTGGCCCCCGGGAGGACTGAAAAAGATTTAAATGGAGTAGAAAATGAAGTGCGACACTTGCCTATTCTACTCTCTAATATGTCTCACTGACCAAATATAGTCATATTTTACCATTTGCCTTAGTTCTTTCAGTGGTTATTTTCACAACTCTAAATAATAAGATTTGCTTCTCTTACTTGCTTTTATCAACTTCGAACTGTAACTTCTGAATCCCATTCATCAAAGTTGGGGGTGTATCTCACTTAATCCTACTTCTGTTCCCCTCACCTAAATTTGAGTAGTTTTATTTATTTGTCATTCTACCAATCATTCATTTTAAAACTTTAAGTACTATGTTTTTAAACTTTATTTATTTGAACCACAACATATAATAGTATCTACAGAATCTGAATTATGTAGAAGGAAGTAATTGGTGTTTCAACCCTCCTATCCTTCTCCCAGGACCCAATACTTATGTTCAACTTCATGAGATAAGAAACTGTTGGAAGAGAACAGGCTATCTCAAAGAATCCATGGTAAGGCCAGAGAGTCAGTGTCAGTATGGGAACTAAGGACGTTTAAACCGCTGAGAACACAATCAAGTCACTATACAGGACTGATACTGGACCTCTCCTCCCCCACATTGCACCTGCCAGCATTGGGCCTGGACACTGCCAATGCTTCTGCGAATGGGTCCAAGGTCCAAAATCCTGGCCATGGGCCTCTGGTTGGTTGACTGTAGGTTACACTCCTGCCCTAGTGGACAGTCCTGGGGAGAGGAAAAGTCTGATTCCCCTTCAGCTTCTGAATTTTGTATTTTTAAATTCCATTAAAGAAAGTGCTCAACAATTAGATTAAGCAGCAGAATTGTCACAGCTAATGATGAATTAATGAATGGGAAGGCCAGTTCAAATAACTCTTTTAGAAGGTATTGGGAAGTAATAAAGAGGTGAAACATGTAAAACAGAAGAAAAGCTGTTTGACACATAGAAATAACAGAGTGGGGGAGGAGCAGCACCTAAATCAAAGAACTTGTTTCTTTGAGCTCTTCTGACAGTGATTCTGTTAGTGAAGGTGACAAAGTCCAACAGGAAGAAGCACATTACTCCAGAAAAAGCTATAAAGAAACAAAAGACAGGTGAAACTTCAAGAGCTCTGTCATCTTCTAAGCAGAGCAGCAGCAGCAGACAGGGTAACACATCTCAGGTAGTGAAAACGAGGTATGTCAGCATTGGAGACTTTAAAGGAAAAGGCCTATATTAGAGAACACTGGGTGGATTCAGAAGGTGAACTGAACTCAGGAAGAAAGGTGTTTTTTTTTTTTTTAAATCCTGAGCAATGGAGCCAGTGGAAGCAAAGGATTTTGACTTTGATGATACAGTAAGAAATGGTGACATCAGAGCCATACAAAATCTGCACTGTTCTAGTTGTTTTTATCTGTCTTTTTACATTGACCCCCCCCCCCCCCCCCGACACACACACATACATTGTTTTCCAAGCCATTGTATGTTTGGATTTCAGAACTTTTTGTTAAAGTGCTTTATTAAAAATGTTCTGAGTGAAGCTAATTGTCAATTTTATTAAGGAGGATTGCTTTGTGCCCACTACCTAGTATAAAATAAAATCAAATAATAAAAATAAAAGAAATAACAGGATAAGTGTCTGTGTAACTGGATTCCCAGAAGATGTTAAAAATGAAAAGAAGGAATAAAATATTTGAAGAATTAATGACCAAGAATTGCACTGAGTAAATAAAGATAAAATAAATAAACAAACAAAAAATGGAAAAAAACTAGATTGAAAAGGCTCACAGGGTGTGAAAACAAGATGAATAAGTTGGGACAGAACCTTTCACTCTTATGCACATTACAGAAAAACTTAAGAATAGCAAAGATAAAAGAAAAGCTTATAGAGTTTTACAAAAAAACAGATCCAGAATCAGAGTGACCTTCTTAGCATACTGCAGGTCAACAAGATTCTGCATTACATTTTATTCTAGTAAATGTTTTATTCTTAATTTCAAGTGACACCAAGAAGAAAAGTTTTTCTGCCTGAAATAAAATATCTTTGGGCTTTAAAATGTGCTGTGTGTGTGTGTGTGTATATATGTATATAATTACATACGTTCATACAATAGAATATTATTCAGCCATAAAAGGGAAGAAATTCTCATACAAGCCACAACATCGAAATTGAAAACATAATACTAAGTGAAAAAGCCTGTCATAAAAGACTATATATATCATATGATTCCATTTACTATATGAAAGGTCCAGAATAGGAAAATCTATAGTGATTGAAAGTAGATTAGTATATTCCAGGAGCAAGATACAGAGAAAATGGTTAGTGAGGGATCATGAAAATATTCTAAAATTAAATCGCGGTGATAATTGCTTAATTCTATATGAAAAAAACAACACTGAATTTACACCCAAAGACATATTAAAGACATAAAGATTATTGCAATGTTTTAAAGGTAGAACTGGTAGGATTTAGCTATAGAATGGATATGAGATATCAGAGAAGAGAGGAATCAAAAGTCATTCTGTTCCATGCCTCTGGAACAGTTTATTATGTTTATTAGATTCTACTCCTAAGTAAGATCATACGATATTTGTCTTTTTCTTACTGGCTTACTTCACTCAATATATCTTGGGGTGGTGGTGGTGGAGGGAGATGGGAAGAGATTAACCAAAGAACTTATATACCTGTATACATAACCAATAAATACAGACAGTAGCGTGGTGAAGGCCAATGTGGGGCAGGGACTGGGAGGAGAGAAGGAAAAAGGGGGTATTTTGGGATAATATTGTTAACAATAATAAAAAAGGCTAATAATATTGAAAAATACATTGAAAATTCTACCAGATAGTGTTATAAATTTTTCTTTCAGCAGTCATACCACTTTTTAAAGAATTTGAAAATGAGGTGAAAAAGTGATTCTAACATTTTTTGGCCTGAATAACTTTCAGGGTCATCAGCTTATCTGAGGAAGACAGTGGGTAAAATATATTGATCTGGGGATAAGATTTGGAGTTTTGTTTTGGACAAGTTATATCTGAGATGTTTATTAGAGATGCTGAGTGGAGCTCTGAACATATGAGACTGTAAGTCAAGGGAAATGATCAAACTGGAGATGTACATTTGGGAGTTGTTAGATTAAATATGGTGTTTAAAGTCATAAGACTAGTATAGGTCAATAAGGAAATGAGTGTATATAAATAAAAGAAGAAGTCCAAGACTAAAGCTGGGGAACTCTGGTGTTGAGAGATTGTAGAGATATGATGGCGTCAGTAAAGGACACTGGAAAGAAGTAGCTGGAGGACAAAAGATCATGATGTTCTTTAGCCCAAGTACAGGAAGAGGAAATGGATAACTTTGTCAAATGATGCTGATAATATCAAGTGAAAGGAGAGCTTAGAATTGACCTTTAGGTTGAAAAATATATGTCATTGGTGATTTAGAAAGAGCAGTTTTAGAGGGGGATGAAGTCCCTATTTCCTTGCTAGTTGGTGGCTGAGGGTCCTTCTCAGTTTCTAGAGACTATTCACGTTTCTTGCCTTGCAGCTTCCTTCTTTCAATCTTCAAAGGCTACAGTGATGAGTCAGGTCCTTCTCAGGCTTTGAATCTCTATGGCCTCTTTTTCTGTTGTCACATCTCTCTGGCCCAATATTCTGCCTTCCTCTTCTACTTTGAAGGGCCCCTGTGATTACATTGGTTTACCCAGATAATCCAGGATAATCTCACCATTTTAATGTCCATAAACATAAGCACATCTGCAGAGCTGCATTTTTCCATGTAAGATACCATATTCATGGGTTCTGAGAGTTATGGTGTGGACATTTTTATGAGGGGCACTTTTATGCCTCACACAAAAGTCTTTAAAGTATAGGTTGTACTTTAAACCTTCAGAATAGAAAATATTGCCCAAGGATACAGTGTGATTGCTTCCTGTATCTTCTTTTGGGAGATTATTTTACCTCTCCTTGTCCTATATGCCCCAATCTCTTGCATATTTAGAATTCCAGATTTGGGATACCTGGATAGGTATTTTACCAAGTTCTCAACAAGAGGACTGGTGCCCACTTTCTTGACCTTGTTAACCTCATGATCTGTGGCTAAGTCCAATTTCTACCCATCGTTCACCTTCTCTCAGCCATCTCTGCTTCTTGGGCTCTGCCCTGAGCATATGCTCTCATTACATGTAGGTGACTTATTCTGGAACTGCCAACCTCCCTTTTCACTTGATTCATGGCTGTTGACTCTTTCCTGGAGTTCCGTTTTTTGCTTCCTGCCCATCCACTAACTCTCTCCCAACTGCATGCTACAGACATTACATTAGTGGATCAAGCATGACTCTTCAGAGGAAAGCTTACTCCAGCACCCAGGGTCTGAGCCCCACGTGAGAGCTTCAGGGCCTTTGAATGATAAGAAGAAGTAGCAGGAAAATAAAAGACAACATCTGTTGTGATGCCACACGGACTCTCCTATAATTTTGAGGATAAGAGCATGGGATTGAGAATCTGACATCTTGGAGTTCCACTCCAGGATCTGATATCTACCAGCTATGGACAATGTTAAGTTACCACTTTTAGTCAGAATTTTCTCATTTATAATGTGGAAATAAAAGATAACCTCAAAGGTTTGTTATGAGTTTTAAATGGGATAGTAGATGACCCCCAATCCAGTGTAACAAGTGCTCACTTCATCTTTTTTAAAAATAATTTATTGTTGCCGAAACCAGTTTGGCTCAGTGGATAGAGCGTCAGACTGTGGACTGAAGGGTCCCAGTTTTGATTCCAGTCAAGGGCATGTAAGTTGGTTGCAGGCACATCCCCAGTAGGGGGTGTGCAGGAGGCAGCTGATCGATGTTTCTCTCTCATCGATGTTTCTAACTTTCTATCCCTCTCCCTTCCTCTCTGTAAAAAACCAATAAAAATATATTAAAAAATAATTTATTGTTTAAGGTATTACAAACAGTAGTACATATATCTCTGTTTGACCTCACTTCATCTTTTTTCTCCCATCAAATAAGAAAACATAGGCTACTTGTGTGATGCCTCCAGATATTTCTATCTGGACACTTTTATTCTGAGTTTGGGGGAAATAGCAGAGTCGGGTGTGGAGCTGGTGGGCTGCAGAGTGAGTAGCAGCACCTCATTTGTCTTTAGTGGTGTTCTCAATCCAGGGTATATATTTGTAAACATTGGTGTAGATGCCGACATCCCCACCCATGAAGTGTCCGACCTCGATCCCTTGGAGCTTGTTTTTGCAGATGACAGTAGCGACAGCCACTTCCTATCAGAGATGGTTCAAAGAGAGGGACAGAGAGAGAGAGATGGTCAGATTTTTTTCCTCAAAGGTGCTCTCTAGTCCCCAACTTGGGCGAGCCCCTGCCTAGAGGTAGCATGCTGGGTCAGCACCAGAGCACCGAACTGGGAGACAGGAAGTTCTAGACATAGATCTGTCTTTGCTGTCATTAGCCTTGTGTGATCTTGAGAGTTAGAGAAAAACCGCTTTAGAACTCACATGTAAAATGAGTCAAACCCCATTTATTTAAACTTGTGAAGCCAACTTCAGTTTCTGAAAAGTGTAAATTATTTTTGTCAGCAATGCCCATTTTCACTTGCAGCTATGAGAATAAAAGTATTATGAATTGCAGGTGACATTAAGCCCTTAAATGAATAAATACATTTGTAAGGAGAGCCCATTCCTGAAGAAACAATGGGGCCTTGCTGCAGCCTTATCAGAATCTCAAAAAATTTGATGATGATGAAAACTGTCTATTTTTTCTTTAAATATCAGGATTAAGTGGTTAACTAGATAGATACATATTCATGAAAGCTAAAATAAAGGAAAGATTACCCCAAAAATTCGGCTGAACACTTTGACAAATTTCACACATAAGGCGTTCCTGTGGCTTCTTCCTTGCTCGGTTGTCTGGCACTCTTTATCAGACATCACGGGGGCCTCCAGGGTCTGCCTCAGGTCAGGGTGCCTGCCTGAGGGGAGAAGGATAGAGAACCCTTCCTCTTCACAGCTGGTACTTACCCCTTCGACCCTCTACTGCAACTTGGGTTCTTGTTGTGTGTCTGAGAAAAAGGAGGAGTAAGAAAAGGGGAGGAAATGATCCTAGACATTTATGAGAGTCAATCCTAAGGATTTTGAATAACATTTATATCTCTGTAAAAAGCAGAATTTTCTTTCTACTCTGTGTCCAGGCTTGTAGGAATATGAGGTGACCTCAGAGGTCTCCTCTGCATATTAACGAGCCTGTATGGGAGGGAGGAGCACAGCCTCTAACATGAATCCTGCCTCTGACAATCAGGACCCTTGCCCTCTGTGCAATGAGATGGCCTGTGATCCAGCTGCCGAAGCCCTAAAGAGGAAGGAGTGGGGCATCAGACATCTTGGGAAAGGAGGAGCTTTGGGCTTCTAGGGTGGGGGTGGGGGGTGTCTCTTTTTGCCAAACTGCTCCTGTAGTCTCTCCCTCCCCCCAGTCCTCCTAATCTCTTCCCCTCATCTCTACAGACATGAGTGATCTTCTTGAGGGATAATTGATGGCCCTGACTTGCTGTGAGAAGTGCACTCACCACTGTTGTCATGGCTCCAGTCCAGACCTGAAAGCAGACAGACGGTGCCTGGCCGGACGTTGCTGGTGGCGATGGCGAGAGGCTGGACTTTGTGGCTGAAGTTGGCTGACTTGGCCAGTTTAATGAGCATGAGGTCATCCTGGGGGTAGCTATCACTGAAGTTCCAGTAGCGGATAATATTGATGGGGCTAATGGTCTGTTCTGTTCCATCTTTGACTCTGATCCTGAAATTTCCCAGCAACACTTTCAGATTTCTGGAGGGAGAGGGTTTGGAAGTAATTACTGTCATCACCATCATCATCATTGTCATCATCATCACCATCACCATCACCAAAACTGATATTGAATGTCACAATGTGCCAGGTACTGTGCCAAGTACTGTGCCAGAGACTCCATCTGGATTCTGGGTTACCTCATTTGATATCACAACAAACTAATGAATGAATTCTATTTTTAAGCCCTATTTTTCAGATTAAGTCACCCTTAGTCCCACAGTTAGTGGTGGAACATTTAATGTCTTTATTTTTATGAAGTGTCATTAATGGGGAGGAGAGGGAGATTGTGCATGGATGATGTTTATGCATGCATATAAGCATAATGAATGGACACAGACAGTAGGGGAGTGAGGACCTGTGCTTGGGGGGGGGGGGGGGGCGGGAGCAGGTGGGGAGAGGTCAATTGAGGAAAAAGGAGACATAATACTTTCAACAATAAAGAATGAAAAAAAACTGTGCACAGCACAGATATATTATTTTTCTTCTTTCCAGCGCCAACCTATCCAGTTGGGCATTTTAGTTCTGGCAGAAGTAAGAGAATGGGATGACCTGACTGTTGGATAGCTCCTGTTTGCTTCATCAGATCCACTCCCAGCCCTACTTTGTCCTGATCTGTATCTTTGTAACATATATTTATTTAAATCAATGGGCTTGGGCTAGTAGGAAGCACTGGAAAGTAACCAGAGAAATAAGTGTGAGTTGGAGTATTTATCCTCCTGACTTCTTTCCTACCTGGTTGCCACAGATTGGCTGTTGGCTTGTCTCATAATGAAAGCTTACAACTCATAAAAGGTGCTCTTTTTATAAAATGATTCCTTTATATCTCCTTCCCCTACCCCCTCCTTCTCTCCTCACCCCTTTAGGTCTAGGGGTAGTAACTGCACCTTTCTTTGTTTTTTGTTAATCCTCACCAGAGGATATTTTTCTATTGATTTTTAGAGAGAGTGGAAGGAAGGGGGGAGACAGAGAGAAATCAATGTGATAGAGACACATCAAGGGGTTGCCTCTTGCACTCGCCTCAACTCTGGGGACAGGGATAGAATCTGCAACAGAGGTAAATGGCCCTTTACCATAACTGAACCTGCAACCCTTTAGTTCATGGGCCGATGCTCTGTCCACTGAGCCAAACCAGTTAGGGATGCACTTTTCAAATACTAACCATGGGAGTACTGAACTATTCGTTGTGATTTTCCTATTTTCTTTGTCCATATCTTTGTTGTTAGTTCTTTTTAAAAATTCTCCTCAATTTATTCAGTTTGAGTGCATCATAAATTATCTGCTGATCCTTAACTTATCAAACACATATTGTTAGGACAAAACTTGAGAAAACTGATGAGAGGTTGAGGCATAATATCTACAACAAGGTTCTTCAATGGCAGCACTATTGACATTTGGGCTAGGTAATTATGTGTTGTGGGGGCTGTCCTGTACATTAGCAGCATCCTTGCTCTGGCTTCTGTTCAATAGATAAATGCCAATAGCACAGCCACCCCTACTCCCAATTCCATTGTGACAACCAAAAATATTTTTGGACTTTGCCAAATGTTCCCTGGAGAGAAAGTTGTCTCTATTTGAGAACTTAGAACCAATGATATAGAATGAATAGTAGCTGTTTTGGAAGGGTGGGGATGCCCAACACTCACGGTAAGTAGCAGTGAGCTGGGGCCAGCACCCAGTTTTTTTTTATGAGGACACCCACACAGGGGTTGAAGTGAGACTTGAGGTATGCCAAATAGGGAGCATGATCTTCTTTCTGCACAGACGAGTAAGTGGAGAAAAATGCTCCTGGGAAAACAAAATGTCTTCATATATAAGACATTCTTATAACAAATAATATCATCAATAATTTTCTAGTTGAAAAGAAATATATATAGTTTTAAAGAAGCAATTGGCTAGGAAATATTTGACGTTTTTTCCTAAAATGTAAATTGAAATGAGATACCATTTTATATAATATTTACAATAATCATTTTTGTTTAATGTTGATAAGATTAAATCAAGGAAAAATATAATGAGAAGAACTCCCATTCACTATAGGAATGTGAATTGATTCTTACTTTTTGAAAAACAATTTAGAAATAGGTATCAAAAATTATAAATGGTTTATCACCTGTAATCTAATAGTTCCAGCCCCAAAAATCCATTCTACTAAAATAATCAGATGTAGACAAAATTATAAATAAATATGCTCATTTTAGCACTCTTTATAGTAGCTAAGCATTGGAAACATAAATGTCCAATACAGTAATGTTGGACATTGAAATGAAAAAATACATGTACAAATGGAGCATTATACATATTAAATTGTATAAATCATATTTATAAATATGGAACAGCAAAGGAAATATTGGTAACTTTTTAAAGTTAAAAATAATTAAATCCAGTAATTCAATGGTCTAAAATAAGAAAAGAAGCAACAAATAAACCATTTAAGTGCAAAAATATATAACTAAAGTCTGGGAGTAAATTCAAACCAACTATTAGCACTGGAAGAGTGGGCTCAACCTGTCCTAAGAACCCTTGAATGGGGCATAGGAAGGGAGAACCCTAATTCTGCTCATGACCCTTTCTCCTGACTCCTTTTTGCACCTTCTACACACTCTGTGTCTGCCTTACTCCATCCTACATTAACCCATGTCTTTTAGGATAGATTAGAAGGTCATGGATACATACCAACAAGGACACTCAAATAGAAGATAAATTTCATAGCAATCTAGATCTTTCCCTGTGACATGTAGGAGAAGATCAGTAGAGTATGGAACTTTTCAGCTCAGTCTTCTCCTTGAGAACACCTGGTAGAATCAGTGGATATGGTTAGGCATGGGGACATACAATGGCAATGAGATTGGAAAGCAGCTCTTGGCTTAAATGGGGACAGAAGAGGTTTCCACATAGATAGATGGAGGCCTTTCTGCACTAGGGGTGGAGGGAACTGTACCTCTATTGAGATCTTTCAGGGAAGGAAGGAAAAAGAAACCTATCTCTTTAGACTTCTGGATCCAGATTTCTCTATCTGCTGCTCCTAAAAACCCATCTGACTAAAAGTAGTTCATCTGTCTGTGGGAAAGGGAGCTTTAGACTCAGGACTTATATTCTCCATGGAGTGTCTGAAGCCAGAACTATAGGAGACAGAATTCTGCACCTTAGCTCAAGAAGACAGTGTCCCCAAGTTTGCTCTGAACTCCCTAGTAGTTATTTATACTTTCCCTCAGCCCCTCCCTTCTTTATTACATTAGCTTCATCTTTCCCTGAGGTTACTGTTTCATCACTTGGTCATCACCACCAACTTAGTCTGGCCATCCTGATAAACAGTTTGAGCTAAGAAAATCCTATATAATAAAGAGGTAATATGCAAATGGTAATGACCTATCAGCAAGAAGGTGGGGCAGTGAGCTACAATCGGCAAGACTACAAAAGGGAGGGGCAGCCAGCTGAGGCAAGTAGCAGTGAACTAAACTACTTGCGAAACGTTTCATGCACAGGGCCACTAGCATAGGAATAAAAAAGCCTTCATAGAGCAGTTATTTTGACATTTGGAGAATGGTTTGAAACCTAGATTACATCAGCTATAGAATCTACTGTATGTATATGACAGTTAAGAAGACAGGATCTCTAAGTGTTGGGTTTTTTTTTTTTTTAACCTAATGAAAAGATTTCTCAGCCAATTATCTGCCTCTTTCATCTTGGAATAATTGGGAATACACTTTAACAAGAAAAAGAGCAGTAATTCTAATAGTTAACACCCATTGAATGCTTACTGAATCCTAGGCACTGAACTAAGGTCTTTAGAGACATTGTTAATAGTAATTTTATATTAAGTTAATCTACTATGATGTAAATTACACTTTGTATCACTATAAACCTCTAAATTTTATTAAGCCCACAATCTCATTTCAATGTCACAGCTGGGGAAAGAGGAGACAGGGCTGGGCTGATAGAATTTTTTTCTGGAACTGTAGGTGACACCTGAAACAGGAAAGATTTAATTTTCTCAAAATCATACATGACTGGAAAGACTAGAAGTCCAATCTGGGTCTTACTGGATAAACACAGCTTTTTAAGCATATACTCTAGGCTGCAACTCATCAACCAGCATTCATGAATCTTGGAAAACTATACAAAGTTTCCTCATATCACGTCCTTCAAGTGTGAAATGAAAAGCAGTTGTGGCACATACTTTTCTGAATGTTGCAATGAACACAGATGCACATTGTGGAGAGGGCTGCTTAAGGAAATGCAAGTGGGGCAAAGTATGTTTATAGTTGTGTGTACATGAAACACAGAGCTTATTCTTGTATTACTATTTATTAATTATTGTATTATTGTGTTCCATAAGAGCAATTGTAAACCTACTTTTGCCCTACCCTGGATACTGAGGTTCCAAGACAGCATGGAGTTGTGGAAGGTTTCCTGTGGTGTCGGATGGACTTAGTTTACACAGGTGAAAAGTTGAGAAAGAGATATACTTACTCTGAGGTCCTCTCCCACCCCAGATATTTTGGAAATACTATGGGCTAAGACAGGAGTGTGAGGCCTCGTTTGGAAGTGTGAGATCTAAGAGCAGAAAAGCAGGGTCACTGTCTAGGAAAAGATATCTAAAAACAATAGATTTTTCTGGAGGAAGTTAGCACTGGGGACTCTGACCTCTCTATGAGTTTCAAATTGGTATCTCTAGCCCAGACTTCCAATCCCAAATCTTCATATGCCTCTTAGAAGCCATTGTTGGCATCTTACTTAGGCCCCTTATATTTAACATATTTACATCCCTCATTTCTCCAGCCTTTCAGATTCATTCTTTTACCTGCGTCCTTATTTTGGGAGATAAATCTATCTTCCACTTGTTTGGCTTCTCTCTTTTTTCTCACCACTCAGTCCCCAAATCCTCCCTATTTTGAGGAATCCCTAAAATCCACTCATATCTTCCCATTCTCACTGCTGTCATTCTAATCTAGAATAAACTTGTCTCCCATGAGCTAATGTATGTGACCATCCACTGTTTTCCAAATTGACTTTCTCTCTAATTTTTTTTCTCTAAAATTCAAATGAGGTCATATTAGTCTTCTTCTTAAAACTCTTCAGTAGTTCCCTACTGCCTAAAGTATAAACCCGAGCATGGTTTAGGGACCTCCCTTGATCCTCATCTCATTTTGTCTTTGTCAGTCTTTCTTTTCATCCCTCTTTGACACCCTTCTCCCATCTGGCCAGCCCACACACTTTTTTTTGAGGCCTACCAAACTTAATGTGGGTTTTCTTATTTTAATACTAATAACTTTAGCCCTTAATTCATCCTTAAGCTTATGAATCCCATTAATTTTTTCCCTCTTTGTTTTAGGTTATTGATAGTTCTTAAAGCTTCTCTTAGAAAAATTAACTTTAGAATCTTATGGATTGGTGAATGGTGTGTAGAATCTTATGGATGGGTGAATGGTGTGTATGTGTGTGAGATATTCAATATTTTCTCATATATTTGTAAATTAGTTGTTAAGTTTTTTGTGTATTACTGTTATTATAGCTTCTCTGTACATATGGAGACATATCTGTCCCCAGCCTTATTTCACAGAATATCTCAAGTTTATAGGACTCTAAATCTATTATTGTTTTATTCTGCCATCTGGTTTACCATTTAAGTAATACTCTTGTCATATTTTGCCACCAAAAATAAAATTAAAAAAGGAAGATAGAAAGTTGAGAGAGAGAGAGAGAGAGAAAGAGAGTGAGCGCATAAACGGGCCATATCTGAGGGGACAGTGTGATGGGTATAGGTTGGGAACTTTTATTCAAATTGATATCTGTGGTTGTGTGGTGTGGATCTGTACAAGTGAAGGAGTTCTGAGCGGGGGTGGGCTGAGTGTGACATATACATAAAGGGAGGGGAGTCAGTGTCACACAGAGGGGTGGAGACAGTTCTGTTTCATCAGAGTAGTCCAGAACGGAGAGGGGTCAGTGGGAAATGTAGAGGGAGGGGTATTAAGTCACACACTGTGGGGAAGGAACTAGTGAAAAAATTGAGAGGCAAGGGAATGAACTTGGGATGAATTTATAACTTTACAGAAGGTTAATTGAGTCCTACTTTGAAATTCTTTCCCTAGATGAGGTGGATAAAGCTAAAATCGTAGGAACTCATCATCCCATAGGTGGAATTTTACTTAGGCTGAGAAGATTTCTATATCTACTGTCCTGTTTGCACTGAAGCTCAAGACCAGAAAGAGAGCCCTTGAGACTACAAACTTGTATAGAATCCTCATCCTGATTCAATCTCCTGCACTTCCTCCCACTGAATCTCCAAGCAGATTATAAATGCTATCCCTGCTTTGTGCCTACTAGTTTCCACTACATCCTTATCTTCAGAACAGGATTCAGGCATCGACATGAAGTGTGTCCTATTAACCTTACTGATGGTGACTGGTGAGTGATGGCCAAGTTGATTAGGACTCTGTGGGGTGGGGTGAGGTTTGGAGCTTGTTGGAGAGGGAGAGCTGGTGGATCAGGAACATGAAAGTTTAGGAAGTAGGTGATATACTAGTCATTTTCTGTACAGGTTCAGCGATTTGTTTTATCTAACTACACCTTTTTATTATGGGCTTAAAACCTCCTTTGAATGTCTGATAACCTTCTTTGATTGAAACATGGAAGATGTCAGAAGGGAGGATGGATATAGGATTCTGGAAGAGGGCATAGAAATTTATAAAAGAAAATAAAAAGCAAAGACGGCAGGTATTTTGCTGCGTGATTCAAAAGGAAGAAGTAGATTTTTGGGGGAGGCTTTAAAATGTGTAATAAATAATAATCGTCAAATCACTACCACTGCCATAAAAGCATATCCTATATAATAAAGAAGTAATATGCAAATGGTTCTTACACCGTGACTCAGAATGACCAAATAACAGGAGGGCAGGGCAGAGAGCTATGGGTGGCAGAGAGCTAGGAGTGGTGGTGGGCCGGGTGGCCCCCTGAGGCAAGCGGCAGTGAGCTACTTGCACGTGGATTCGTGCACAGGGCTATTAGCACTCATATAATGGACACTGCTCTGTTTTCTACATATTAACTCATTTAATTCTTATTAAAACTTTTAAAGATAAGTGTTATTGTTCTTATTTAATTGATAAGAAACTGAGGCACAGAGAAATTATCTTGCTCATTATGAAATTAGTATGGCGCTGTAATTAATCAATAATGCTCTTCTACTTAATAGTTAAGTGGCATTGGACAAATACCCTAACCTCTCTGAACTGAAGTTTTCTTATATGAAAAATGGGAAAAATAATGTCTGTCCTTTAATGATATGTAATGCTTCCTAACCCTATAGTAGACTGACTGTAGTTAACCAAGTTAGGTGCTATAGGGGATGGGTAGGTTGTTTTATTCACAGAGAGAACCAGCAAGTGTGAAGGTCATGAAGTAAGACATACTTAACTAGAAGACCACCCCCATTGCTGGATTCAGAGGAAGGAATAGGATTAAGAGTTATATAGCATAGAGGGTCTTCTAGCCTTGCTTTTAGAAATGATTCTCTTAGAGTCATGATATCTGGTCCCAGAGCATCCCTACAGTTGACTAGTAGGAAAAGTCAGGGAGCTGTGGCTGGGTAGAGCTAAGAAATAGTAAGCTTTTAAGAAACTGGAAATGAGCAAGGATGTCTGGAAAGAAGTAGAGAAGTCAGGTAGAGAATAAGTGCATGCATCAGATACATCGAATTTGGAATCAGATACACTGAAGTCTGAATCCTTGAACCAACCATAACCCACTCTTTGTATGGCCTCAAGGAACTTTCCTAATGTAAAGTAATATAAAATGTATCTACCTTACAAAAAAAATCTAAAAGTCTGGGAAGTACTTAGTACAGTGTTTTTATCGTATGGTTTTCTAGTACCACATACTATGGGGCCTGCGTGATTAATATATGGTAAATACTGATATGGACTGACATTGGCATCCTAAAATCTTCATAACTAGCCCATTTCCTTTAATCGGCTGGGTTATCTGTTGAATCTCTTCTCTCTGTGTCCCAGGTGTTGTTCCATTTATTAATGAAGATACGGAAGACTTAGGTCATTTGCTGTACTTATTATATCTGAAATCTAGTTACCAGCCCTGTGTGGGGACTCTGATTGCCCCTCAGTGGGTGGTGACAGCAGCACACTGCTTCTTACCGTAAGTACTGAGGATCAATTCCCTCTGTTCTAATGCTCCAAAGCTGGGCCTCAGTACTCCTTGTGCTGGTCAGGAAATCCTAGGCCTATGATGGTATAGGGACCTCAGCTAATCAGATAACACTTGACAAAGGAGCGTCCCATATGCTTATGTTTAACATGTCCAGAAGAAAAAATAATGTGGCATAATACCTTACATGTATGTAAAAATAATTCTGCAAATCATTCTTAATATTTTTAAGATTCATCCAAAGTGTTAGGCATGCGATTATATTTCATTTTTATTTGTTTTATAATATTTCAGTTCAAATGTCCCACAACTTGTTCATTCTTTTCTTAACAGACATTTGAGTTATTTCTAGTTTCTGTTATTTTGAACAAATATTGTTCAAAGTCACTGTAAGCATACTTGTACCATACACCTTAAAGAATATTCTTGTGTATATATCTGCAATATTTGTATGTGTTGGTGTATACCCATATTGATTTATATCTGCAAGTATACCTGTTGCGTAACTCTAGAGTAAACATTGTAGTCCCCGTTATCCATGGTTTGCTTTTCATGGTCTCAGTGACCTGTGGTCAACTGCAGTTTGAAAATATTAAATGGAAAATTTCAGAAATAAGCAATTCATAAGTTTTAAATTGTGCACCTGTTCTGAGTAGCATGAAGAAATCTGGTGCCATTCTGTTTTGTCCTGCCTAGGATATGAAACATATGCGCTACTTACTCTACCTACCTATTAGTCATTTAGCCATTTGGGTTAAGAGATCAATGATCATGGTATCACAGTACTTGTTTTCAGGTCATCCTATTTTGCATAATAATAGACCCAAAACACAAGAGTAGTGATGCTAGCCCTCTGGATATGCCAAAGAGAAGCTGTAAAGTGCTACCTATAAGTGAAAAGGTGAAAGTTTTCACCTTGATAGGCATTTTATCATCTCACATCAGCATAAGAAGAAGGGTAAATACAATAGGTTATTTTGAGAGGAGGGGAAAGAGAGAGACACCCCATATTCACATAACTCTTATTATAGTACTAGAGACCCAGTGCATAAAAATTCATGCACTGGAGGGGGAGGTCCCTCAGCCTGGCCTGCCCCCTCTCACTGTCCTGGAGCTCTCAGGGACAGGAGGCGATCCAGCAATGATGGGAAGACGATGCCCCATCACACCTTTGCTGCTGCCACTGCGGCAGCACAAACCTCAGTTAGCCCTGGTTACCTGAGCATTGGGCAGCCCTGGGCAGCTGGGCAGCTGCCATCTGAGGCTTACCTGTGCCTTGGACTGGCCCAGGACACCTGGGCAGCCACCATCTGAGGCTTGCCTGCACCTCAGGCCTGTCCTAAGTGGCTGAGGGGCTGAGAGGATTGGGGGACTCTGGAGGCAGATGAGCAGAGTGGCTGGGCCCACCTACAGGCAGACCCAGCCTTGCTATGCTCCTGCCACCCCAGTGGGGCTGAGGAGACTGGAAGCCACCATCTTGTGGCTGTAGGTACTGCCCTCTTTGAGGGCATAACAGTTAATTAGCATATTCTCTCCTAATTGGCTGTGGGCGCCACCATCTTTGCAATGGTGTGAGGTCAATTAACATATTCCCTCTTTATTAGATAGCATATTGTTAAAATTGTTCTATTTTATTAGTCCTTACTGTGTCAAATTTATAAATTAAACTTCATCATAGATGTGTATATATAGGAAAAAACCATAGTATATATATGGCTTGGTACTATCTGCAGCTTGTCATCCTCTTGGGAGTCTTGGAACATATTGCCCATGGGTAAGGGGAGACTACTATAATTAGGAGTGGAATTGTTGGGCCACAGAGGATGCAAATGTTATCCTTTACACATCCTCCAGTAACTTATAAGCATTCTGTCAGCATTGGGTATTGTCCAACTTTTGTTGCTGACTATCAAATTATCTTATTATGCTCCTAATTTTATTACCTTTATTAGTAATAATGATTAGCATTTTATTTCTTCTCCTCCTTCTGCCAATAATGTTTCTTTTAGGAAATATCTTTCTTTAAAATGTATCTTTATTGTTGAAAGTATATAGCTGTCCTCCTCTTCTTTCTTCATTGATCCCTCTCTTCCCCCAGCCTGCCCACCCCCCTCAGGCCTTCACAACATTATTGTCTGTGTCTATGGGTTGTGCATGTAAGTTCTTTGGTTAATGTATTCCCGCTCCTCCACCCCCCCTTTCCTGAAATCCATCAGTCTCTTCCATGTCTCTGTATCTATTTTGTGTATCAATTTATTTTGTTTATTAGATGCCACATATAAGTGAGATCATGTGATACTTGTTTTTCTCTGAGTGCCTTATTTTGCTTAGCATAATACTCTCCAAATCTCTCTTTGCTATCTCAAAGAATAAGAGATCTTTCTCTTTTTATAGCTGCTTAGTATTTCATTCCATAAATGTACCACAATACTTTTATCCATTTATCTACTAATGGGCATTTGTTCTGTTTAAAACAACAATGAGGTATCACCTTATACCTGCCAGAATGGCTACCATAAACAAATTAATAAACAACAAGCAGTGACTACTCTTTTGAATATTTGTATATTGAATTTTTAAAAATTGCTTTGTAGGACTTTGACAAATGCTCTAGTTATTTCTCTTTTGTCAGATAGATATATTTTGAAATTTTCCTTTTCCGGTTTGTGCCTTGATCTTCTTTTTATGATGTATTTTGAAGAATAAGAACCTTAACTTTGATATAATTCAATTTAACACTTGAATTATCAATCTTTATTTGTGGTTACTGGGTATTGATTGTGCTTAATTGAAAATATTCATTATGACCTTAAGATCAGAAAAATAGTTCTTTAAATTTATTTCAATAGATTTTAAAGCTTTAATTTCATATTTAAATACACTATTTGGAATTGATTTTATGAATTGTTGTGAAATAAGAATCCAATTTTATTTTTTTAGCATAGTAAACCAAATGTCCAAATATGATTTATCTAACAGTTCCCTCTTTCCCTGGTGATCTGCAGTGCTGCGCCTGTATCTATCTAAGTGTCTATTTCTGGGCTCTCTATGCTGTTCTATTATTTTAATTATTTTGGACCAATACCACAATGTCATAATAATTATATCTTTATCATAAATGTATGACATCTGTTAGAGTAGACCAGCCATCTTATTCAAAATCAATAACACATAGGTATTCTTTTAAATAAATTTTAAAATCAACTTGTCAAGTTCAATTAAAAATTCTGTTGGGATTTATTTAGAATTGCTTTTATTCTTTATGTTAGTTGGGAAGAACTTTATACATTTTAATATGAATATTTAATGTAACACGATATAAAGTTAAAAAGTATCCTAATGCCCTCCTCATGTCCCTTCTCACTTATATTCCATCAATATCCCTCAGAGGGAATCACTACTTTGTTTTTTTTCCACCATAGTTTAGTTTTTACTTTTTTAAAATATATTTTATTGATTTTTTTTACAGAGAGGAAGGGAGAAGGATAGAGAGTTAGAAACATCGATGAGAGAGAAACATCGATCAGCTGCCTCCTGCATACCCTCTACTGGGGATGTGCTCGCAACCTAGGTACATGCCCTTGACCAGAGTCAACCTTAGGACCCCTCAATCCGCAGGCCGACTCTCTATCTACTGAACCAAACCTGTTGGGGCCATAGTTTAGTTTTTTATGCGATTGAATTATTTTAAGCCCCAATTCACTCAACATAATTTACCTGAACTATCTGTTTATCATAAATTCTCTCCAATATAAACTTCTGTATTTACTTGCAAACATCTTTTATGGTAAATTAAAGTAGTTTCTTAAGAGAAGGTAAAAAGAGAAATTGAGGGAGAAAGTAAAATATAAAAGGGGACCCATTTTATATAGTTATTAACACTGTAAATGTGAATGATTTTTCTTCTATAAGAAAGGAGAGTAATCTTAGAAGCAGAAAAAAACAATTTGACAAACAGACACACAAGAGAGCTGCTATAGCTGATTTCAACAATAAGTTGGACCTAACAATTCCATCATGTTGAATAATTAAACATCAATTCTTAATAATTCCCAGGGGTTAAAATGGAGGAGTTGATCCATGAAGTGATTTCTCATTTAGACAGACAAGAGAGACTCTTATCATGAGGGTTTCTTCTCTTTTTGTTCTAATGTATCTCCCAATGCACAATCTTGCTCTTGTCAAAAGTTCCTCCACGTAGCTACTGCAATTTCTTGACAGCCTATTTGAATGAGAAATTATGCCCTTTAGAGTGATATCATGTGAACTTACATATGGAGGAAGCACGTTTGTTACAGATGACCAAACAGACTGATATGATCCAAGGAGAACTGCAATAGCCAGTAAAACAACGTGATCAAAGACCTGTCATCCCCACCTGAGGCCCAGAAAAATCCTTTATTCCAAGCAGGTGAAAATAGGACAGTAGATCTCAGGGACATAAAAACATGACAAAGGAAACCTCTTGTAGTGTACAATGTCGCAAAATTGACCCACGGCAAAATTTATCAAAAGGATGCTGCTTTGATAAGATCTTCTAAACTTGTCCGTCCATGGGGTTGGCTCAAGGATGGACATATCAGGCCCATTTCTGTGTTATCTTTGTAGACTTTATCTTATAAACTCCCAGCAAAGTTACAAGAACAGACTGAGAGACAAATGGTATTGTCAGGAGACAAGATAAACTTGACATTTGGAAGCTCAATAAAAAAGTGGTATCTCAGTCACCAATGTGCTGCTTACCTTACCTTCATGGTTGGAGAAACCACTGAGTGAAAGACTCAGGGAGGTGTCCTGTTCTGAAACCAGAGTGTTGAGACAGGATAGTAAGTAGATTTCAAATGGATCTCAGTGGAACATCCAGGATTTTTTACTATTGTTCTCCTAAAGGACTGCCAGAAAACCTCGTTGATCCAGCAAAGTTTTGATAGCGATGCAAAGCATAGTGTATTCAGGCAAGCCTCCCTAGCTTAAAAATATTTCAACTCTCAAAGCTTTCTTTGTACAATCTCACACTTCTTGTTCCCTCCCATCAAAGGAGCTTCTCTAATAGAACCTACTATCATAGAAGCCTTGACAACCTATTTGCATGCATCTTTCAACTTTCTTGGTCTTGAATTGGAACTAGTCTCTGGGATGATGCTAAGAGTAGATCCCAATCATATTATAGGCCTATGAAAATGGCAACTTATTAAATTTACATAATGCACAACCTTAATGGTAGCTACACATAAAAGATCAAATGGACAAAGATGAAAAATGAAGGTGATTATAGGAGATCTATGTGAGTGTATGTGTGTGTGAGTGAGAAATAAGCTTTGTGATATGTGATACTATCATTTCCCCCCTCCCCCCTTAATTTTCTAGAGATCTCCAGGTCATCTTTTTTGGTCGTTCTCAAAGTTTTCAAGACTTTACAGGGGAGATTATACCTTATGAGAAGATCTTCATTCACCCAAACTTCACTGCCACTTCTCCTAAAAATGACCTTATGCTGATAAAATTGTCTGTACCTTTCACCTTTATCACTGAGTTTTTTCAGTTGCCTACTCTTATGAATAAGGAAGTTAAAGATTGCTTGATTCACACCTGGTTACAGGGTGAAGACTATTTTGGTGAGTGACTGTCAAAAGGAAGAGTTAGTTATATTCTTGGATATATTCACACCTTCAGACCTCTGAGGAATTAGGGAAAGAAATTGGAATTTATAGGCCCAGTGCCAGATTTCTGAGCACATGTATGAAACTAGAAATGGAGCAACCATATTGACTATCTAAAGTAGAAGGGGGGAGGAGTCTCCTTTAGGGCTTTGAGAATCAAATCTTAAATCAAGGGGTCACATGTATATATCATATTGGCACATGCAGCAGGGGGCTAGGATGCAGAATCTATGCTTGAGTAAGTGCTGGTTCTGCCATTTATTATAGGGTTATGGACATGCCCTTGACCTGGAATTTAACCCATTATCCTTCAGAGTGCAGGCTGATGCTCTAACCACTTAGATACACCAGCCAGGGCTACAGTCTATTTTAACCAAGAATAAGCCCTAAAAGAGAAGAAGGCAGGATGCCTTATGAAAATGCAGATAGGAATGGAAATCTCTCTTATTTCTTGTGCTCAGGAAATCAAGACTATGACCTGCACAACATTCGTATACAATTGAATCCTCATTTAGACTGCGAAAAATTACTGGGTAAAAAATTCCTTGAAGACATGTTCTGTATGCGAAACAAAGTAGGAAGCCAAGAGCCATGCCAGGTAACTTTCCTTATTTCATTTTTATATATGCTCAGTAGCTTTTCTTCCTGGTTTTGTGTCTCTGTTACCACTCATCCTTTGTCGAGACTGTGGAATTTACAGTCAGCCTAAGAGCTTTGAGAGCCAGGTGCTGGAGAAGGATGACTCTGTCCTCTTCCATGTTAGAGGTGAGAGAAATAGATATTCTGTGAATTCAAAGCTAATTTCCAGCTACTGTTTTGAAATTTCTGTCTCTATGGATTACTGGGGGTAGTTAATACAGTGGAGAAAAGCCTTCAAAATATTTTCTTATATCCTTGGCTCCTTTGCATGGCAAATATAGTGGTTTTCACTTTTGTTCAGGTGTTGAGGAGTTCTCATGTGGGAGGGGAGTTCTGATCGCTCTATTCTGTCTGGCAGGTGGTCACAGCTGCACCAGTCATATGTGGCTATGAATTACAAGGAGTTATGTCTTGGGCAACTGGATGTATTCTGACAGGACACACTATTGTCTTCACTGACCTCTACAGCCACAGTTCATGGATCAAGAACATTATTTCTACAAAATAAGCTGATCTGGAGCTCCACTGACACCCTACATCCTAACTAACCCATGGCAACCACATTATGCATCTCAGTCCCAGGCTTTCCAAGGATCTAGGCTTGGTTGAAGTTTCAAAAGAGATCAGTGAGACACCTGGGTGTTGACATGGCTCTAGTTTCTTTAACTGCTTGCTTATCCCCAACTCATGAATACCTGCTTATAACATTGAAAACATGAATGTTGGTGTCCAGAAGTGGAGGACACCCAGGAAGCTTTTTAGATCCTACTAACTCAGTTATTTCCCTTAAAATATTCTTTACTCTATCCTAAAAACAACAACAACAAAAAAGATTAGTAGAAATGAGGGTCAATAACTACCATGAGTCTATCTGGGCAACATATAAACCATATGCCACGGTATGTGAACAGTAATTTGCTAAAAGTTGATTAGATGATTTAGCAATTCTTCTAAAGACCAACTGTCTATCAGGTCAGTGTGTGTGTGTGTGTGTGTGTGTGTGTGTGTGTGTGTGCACTTGTGTATGTCTGTGGGTGGTTGTAGTTAATTTTTTCATTAGCTACTTAGAAGATTTCTAGAAATTCAAGTTTTGCTTAGGTTTGCTGAGGCTATGCAAAGGTCAGTATAATTTTTGGAATAAGGATTTCTGTATTTAAACAACAGCTATAATACAAATATTACGAATATCAAGGATTTCATAAATGGTAGGCTGATTTTTTTTCTAATACACTGTTCTTCCAGTTTACTGCTTTAAAAAAAGAATAGGTTTTTTTTTATTGATTTCAGAAAGAGAAAGGGAGAGGGAGAGATAGAAACATAAATGATAAGAGTCATTTAAAAATATTTATATATTTTATTGATTTTTTTACAGAGAGGAAGGGAGAGGGATAGAAAGTCAGAAACAATGATGAGAGAGAAACATCCATCAGTTGCCTCTTGCATGCCCCCTACTGGGAATCGAGCCCACAATCAGGACATGAGCCCTGACTGGTAATCAAAACCTGACTTCCTGGTTCATAGGTTCATGCTCAGTCATTGAGCCACACTGGCTAGATGACTGCTTTTTCCTTCCTCCCTCCCTCCCTCCCTCCCTCCCTCCCTCCCCCCCTCTTTCTTTCTTTCTTTCTTTCTTTCTTTCTTTCTTTCTTTCTTTCTTTCTTTCTTCTTTCTTAATTTGCTTAGAATCACACATCATTTTGAAAGGGAAAGAGATTGGTGGCGATCATAAGATTTATGCCTGGAAGTTTGCAAACATGCCCCTGGATAATCTTTCTGTACCACCCATGCATTCATGAGCATACACTTTCATCCACAAGCATATCCCAGAGGTACCTGTTGCTTACATTTAAATATGTGTTCTCTACACATTATTTTTAAACTAGTGCCCCAGTGCATGGATTCATGCACATTGAAAGGAAGTTAATTAGAAAGTAGCTGATAGGGCAGGCCTGGGCCAGTCGAGCCAGACACACCCTGGAGCCAACCTCCCATGGTCTCTCCCTGGCCGGCCTCACCTGGAAGATTAAAGGGCATATGTGGAGTGAGTGGAGTCCCTCTAGCAGATGGGGTTTCTCTGCCTGGCCTGTGAGGATTAGGCTGAAATGGGCTCTCTGACATCCTGCAAGGGGTCCTGGATTACGAGAGGATGGTTCTTGGGTGATGCACCCTGGAATCAGGCTCCCAGCTCTCTGGTTCTGGAGTGCACACCTGAAAACTGCCGCTACCAAGTCACCACAGCTCAGCAGCTTCTGAGTTGAGTGCTTGCCTCCCCCTGGTAGTCAGTGCGCACCATAGCTACCAGGCTGAGTGTCTTCCCCCTGGTGGTAATTGCACATCATAGCTACTGGTCGGACAGTCAGAAGGTTGCTTAGCCTTTTATAATATACTAGAGGCCTGTTGCATAAAGATTCATGCGATAGGCTTTCCTTCCCCTGGCTGCCAGGACCAGTTTTCCTCTGGAACCTGGGACCCAGGCCTTCCCTCTGGCTGTTGCCTTCTGTTTTTGCTTTGGCCGCTGGAGGCTTCACTCCAGCCAGAGCCTTCAGTCTTCTCTGCTCTGGCCAGGATGCCACACTGCGGCCTCCTCGTCTCCGCCCCCTAATTTAACCTGTTTTTATTTATTCATCTCAGCTTCCTGGGGGTTCATGCAGAAATCTGGTTATTGATCTTCATTTCTATTGGTTCTTGGGTAAACTATTCTAGTATCACCATGTTTATTATACACAGTTGCTTATATACTTCTGATTTTACATCTTTTTTTCCCCAGTTCACCTCCTTCTTTCAAAATATGTAGGGGATTGATATTCAGGAGACAGTAATTCTATTCTTGGCCTAGAATTGAGGAATGATGTAAATTGGGAAAAATCATTGGGCTTTGGATTTAAATTATTTTAAAATCTATAAAAAAAGGCTTATATTTAATTGTTTTGGTAGTGGACACAGTGATTGCCTTCTTAGCACCCACTCTGTTACAGGATTCCAGGGCAGGAGGAATAGGGAAACTGAGACAGGAAAACAATCTGAGCAATTTGCAGCCACCTTGTGACTAACAAACCATTATCTTCCCCTGCCAAGGATGTTAGAGAAAATGGTTGAAAAAACCTCCCTAATGAGAGAATGCATAAATGGAGGAGAAAAAGGGAAAGGAAAAAAGGAAAGTTTTATTCCCTAAGCAGAGAAGCCAGGAGTCTTAAGGCTTGGCAAAATAAAGTTGTCAAGTGCTTCTGATGAATTCTGGGAAGGCCACAGCAACAACAAAAGACCTTGAAAATGAATCTGTACCAAAATAGCAGAAGAATTTTGGGACCTGTAGACAGGAGGGTATATAATGCCCCAGACCCCCACCCAACCTGCTCTTCAGATTAGCTGAGAGCCCGTCTGTGCTTCGTAAGCCAGATGTATATAGGCTTGCTTTGCTTTTTCAATAAAGGTGCATGCTTTAATTGCTTTTAAAAATTGGCTTTTCACAATGCAATTAAGGTCTTTCCTATAAATTTATATAAGAAGGTAAAGATCAAGATTGGGGACATCCCGCTCCCGCTGGCTCAGAGGGCTGTCCTGTCCAGTAACATCTCTCTGGTGTTGATGAGGTGCCTATAACAACTCTACCCTTCCTCTATTATGTCACAACCATCCTCTTCATGGGTGTGGCCTACTTAACCTAAGCTGATAAGTGAAATCCCTGTGCTTGATTCAGGGGTGGATATATGACACAATTTGGTGTATTGAACATCTACCCCTCTATTTATGTTCAGTGTTGAGATAACCCTGTGATCAGCTAGCTTGAGACATTGCTCTGGGCAATGTGTCATGTGAATGAGATGTCAGAAGTGCTGTTTTTGTTTTTGCAACCATCAGGGAAATTAAGGATGAACTGCACCCACAGAAGAGGTCAAAACAAATATAGCTGAAATCCTGATAAAACTAGGCTAAAGTTTAGGTCTTCTCTCTGAATATTTTTAGGTATCATCTAAGTTTCTTTCAGTGTGTTAGACAATTTGAGCTGGGCTTTCTTTACTACAATTAAAAACATCTCCGGAGACAGAGAAACACTGAACTGATGGATGCCAAACTCAGAGAGAAGTCAAGGGAGGAAGGAAAGGGGTGGGGGCGCGAGTTGTGTGGATGGGAGGTGTATGAGATCAACCAAAAGACTTGTATGCATGCATGTTAGCATAATCAATGGACACAAACATTGGAGCGGTGGAGGCTTGTCCGGGGGTGGTGGTGGTGGTGGTGGTGGTGGCAGTGGCTGGGGAGGGCTCAATGGGGGAAAAGGGAGATATATGTTTAAAAAAAAAAAAAGCGGCTGTGTGGGCTGCTGCCGCCACTGACCCTGCAGCAGGCAGTGGCAATGGAGCCCCTTAGGCCCAGCAAAGTGATAGGTTCTGAGGCATTGGCAGCTGGCGGTCACTGGGCTTCATGGGGTTCAGGGTGGAGGGAGAGGGGAAGCTCATATATTTGATTTGGAAGCAATGTTTGAAACAGACTCGAACAGCTATGGAAAGAATTCGGAAAACACTGGTAGAACCATCAACTTCTCTTCCTTTTAGGTGTGTTTTTGAGGATGTTTTTTCACAAGACATAATCCAAAAGTATCAGTCTCCTATTAGTACAGAACAGAAAGAACCTTAGTCTCCACATTCCACAGGATAATAGGCAGACACCCGCACCCCTGCCCCACCCCATCCCTCTGTGAGCTTCCTTGATTGAACCTTCAAGGAGTTGGCTAGCAAAGAAAGCAGTTTTCTCTGTTCTGCTTCAGTCTTCTAGATAAATCGTTTTGCCAGTCTTATTTGTCTTGTGTTTGACTTTGCTCAAGGTTATTTTGACAGGCAAAAATTAAACTTTAAACATTTTTATGTAATCAAATCTATAATTTATTTTATGCTTCTGGGCTTTGTATTACAGAGAAAATATCTCTATACTCCCAACTTTAAAGGAAATTTACCAATTTTTCTTTTTTGCCATTTAAAAAATTTACATTTAGCTCTTCTATTTGGAGCTTACTCTAGAATAAGATGTGTGGGGAAATTTCACTGAACATCTATTATGTACCCAAATCAAGTGATTTATACAGAATATTTTTGAGTCTTATAATTTCAAAGTTTGTAGATTCTAAGAGATCTTTCAGAACAATTATGTTCAAGAAAACCTCTACAAAACAGTATTTTGTATTAATAATGATCACTAGGCCAGGAATCAGGAGCCCCTAGTCACTGAACCCATTTTGCTATTAAATTGCTGTGTGACCTCGAGTAAATCATTTGACCACATATTCTCTAATATTAATGTTGTGTTGTGAATCAGTGAGCTGCCATGAGACGCCTTAAAAAGCCAAGTTTTGGAGTCTTTTAATACACCGGTGGGCTTAGAGGAATATTGTATCCAAAGTCTAAGCAAAAACATGGAGGAAGCTCTATTTATACTTTTTTCAGTCCTTTGTCTTCCAAATTTGGATGAGACTTCTGGACCTTCTGAGAAAGAAGGCCTGTGTGCTGAGAAGGGGCCATGAGACTATATCTCAAGGCCTGGTGTGCCACCAGCACTGACAGCTCTGTCTGGGCATAGTTTATGGCCTCTCTGGAATGGGAGTAGTCTTATTTTCTTCTACTATTTAAGCAAGCAAGCACTTACTGTAGCCAAAATAGCAGGGTTAAAATTTCAAACAGCAGTTTTTACATAAGATGGAAGTTACTATGCTTCATTAGATATTAACTATCCTACATGTCAAAGACTTTTTATACGTATAAAAAACTCAATCACTTCGTAATTTCAGAACTTACTGCAAAGCTTCAATAATCAAAACAGTGTGTTACAAGTATATTGGGTAGATTTGTGGAGCACTAGAATAGAACTGAAAGTCCAGAAACAAACTCATATGGCCAATTGATTTTCAACAAGAGTTCCAAAAATATTCAACAGGAAAAGAATAATTTCAATAACAAGTGGTTCTGAGAAAACTGGATTTCCACCTATGAAAAAATGAAGTGGGACCCTTACTTCATGCCATTCATAAAAATTAACTGAAAATGGATCAGTGACCTAAATATAAGAGCTAAAATCGTAAAAATCTTACAAGAAAAGATAAAGGTAAATCTTCATGACTTTGGATTTGCCAGTAGATTCTCAGATATGACACCAAAAGCATAAGAAACAAAAGAGAACTAGATAAATTTATCAAAATTAAAAACTTTTGTTCATCAAAAGACATTATCAAGAAAGTGAAAAGACAATCTACAAAATAGGATGAAATATTTGCAAATCAGTTATCAGTAAGGTTTACTATCCAGATTACAGAGAGGATTTCTACAATTCAACAAGAAAGACATAGTTATTGTTTTCTGTACATTTATTTTATTTATTTTTTAAAATAAACACACTTTCATTTCTTTTTTTATTTTACTGATTTTTTACAGAGAGGAATTGAGAGGGATAGACAGTTAGAAATATCGATGAGAGAGAAACATCAATCAGCTGCTTCATGCACACTTCCTATTGGGGATGTGCCCACAACCAAGGTACATGCCCTTGACCAGAATCAAACCTGCGACCTTTCAGTCTGCAGACTGACACTCTATCCACTGAGCCAAACCAGTTTCGGCTGTACATTTTTTTTTTTAATTGTATAGAAAATAAAGTGAAGTTACAAACAAACAAAACAATAAAATTGGCTTATATTAACCCTGGCTTTTATATTAATAAATCTTTATATTTTCATGTGGCTTCAAGTTTCTGTCTAGTGTATTTTCATATCAATCTGAAGGACTCTCTTTGGCTTCATTTAGGACAAGCCTACTGGAATCAAACTTCCTCAGGTTTTGTTTATCTCAGATTGTCTTCATTATCTCCTTCATTTTTTAAGGAAATTTTTGCTGGATCCAGAAGTTTTTGGATGACAGTATTTTTCTTTCAACACTTTTTAATTTATTTTTTGTTAATCCTCACCTGAAGATATTTTCCCATTGATTTTTAGAGAGAGTAGAAAGGAGGTGAAGAGACAGAGAGAGAGACATTGATGGGAGAGAGACACATCAATTGGTTGTCTCCTTCACACACCCTGACCAAGGCTGGAGATCAAGCCTGCAGCTGAAATACATGCTCTGAATCAAACTCGGGACCCTTCAGTCAGAGGATGGATGCTCTATTCACTGAGACAAACTGATGAGGGCTCCTTTCAACAGTTTAAATATGCTACATTACTGCTTTCACTGTCCTACATAATTTTTAATGAAAAATTTGTTGTTAATCTTGTAAGGATTCCTTGTACATGACAAAGTGTCTTTCTCTTGCTGATTTCAGGATTATCTCCTTGTCTTTCTCTTTGACTTGACTATACTGTGCCTTCATATAGAGCTCTCTAAGTTTGTCCTACTTAAAAGGTTGGTGTCTTCTCAGATTTTTTCTGAATATGCATCTGGCCCTGTATATATATATATATGGGGCTTTTAAATTTCATAGTAAGTGCATATGCTTTTAATCCCCCTATTTTGCCAAAGAAACTCTCCCCAGTTTCCCTGCTGAGGCTTTAGATGTTCTATGGTATCCTTAACAATAATCTTTTGCCCCAGGTGGCTGCAGATTTTTAGTAAACAAAGCCCATTTGGGCAATGCTCATCTCTTTCTACCCTGAATGAGCTCTGTGTTACATTAAACAAAGATTAATCTCCTGTATGAATCCATCAGGTAGCCAGACTGATTAGAACATACATGCACAATACTTTGCAAAAGGTCTTCTCTGCTCCCTCCAGAACCAGGAAATGGGGTCCCATGCTGGGAATGCTGATTGCTGTTTTCAAGATTGCTATTCAAAAGAGTGGGCAAGGAGAAGTAAAAACACCACAAAGTTTTCCTAACATTTCTACCTTGTCTTTTTCTTGAATCAGTGTTTCCTTGGTTGCTTTAACTTTTTGAATGTTTTCAAAATTCTGACAAAGTTCTGACAGCTTCTGAAGTTTCTGTGGAAATACTTACTGCACACTCCACCATTTTACTATGGTCACTTGCCCATACCTGGCCTGTGGTTTTTTGATGTTCACCTTCGAATTAATTGTGGCATCTTCTTCTCGGTGGGTATCTTAGGCTCTGTAGGGCTAAATGGGATGAGATAGATACACAGGAGAGAACAGGAGGCTGATTTGAACTCTTGTGGTAATTAGGACTTAGGGTCTAGGAGGAAGGCAGCTTGGCTGCTAAGAAACTCTTGATAAGGGAGATTTCAAGTTTTTCCATTAAAAAAAAAAACTTTAAAGAGTTTAACAATTTGATTTGCCTCAGGAGAGAAGAGCTGAAAGTTTCCCTGGCTTTCCCTTGATTGCATCACTCGAGTTCCTCAGTGTGTAGTTTTCCTTGGGGACACATTGGGGGAAAAAATAAGGAAGGAGAAAGTCTGAGAGAGACTGTTGAGCTTCCTGCAGCACTTCTCAAACTATCCAAAAATTTGAAGAAAAGGCTCACCTGCCAAACTCATTTTATGATGCAAGCATTATCCTGGTACCAAAACCAGACAAAGACACTACAAAAAAATAAAAATAAAATTATAGGACAATATCCCTGATAAACATAGACGCAAAAATCTTCAACAAAATATTAGCAAATGAATTCAACAATACATTAAATATCTTGGTGAAATGGGATTTCTTTCGGGGGTGCAGGTTTGGTTCAATATTTGTAAATCAGTTAATGCAATATACCACATAAAAAATTAAGGATTAAAATCACATGGTCATATCAATAGAGGCAGAAAAAGCATTTGACAAAATCCAACATCCATTTGTGATAAAACAACAACAACAACAACAACAAAACAAAACTGTTAGAGAACAAACATGGGTTGCCAGATAGAAGGAGGACTGGGGAAATGGGTGAAAATGGTGATAGGAATAAAAGAAGCACAAATTTCCAGTTATAAAAATAGTCCCGGGAAATAAAGCACAGCATAGGAAATACAATCAATAATATTATCATAACCATTCATGATGCCAAATGAATATGACACTTCTTAGTGTGATCACTTTGTAAGATATAAATATGTAATCACAATATTGTATGGCAACTGTAATTGGAAAATTTGAAAAGAAAATGGTATATAAAAAATAAAAGGCTAAAAATAATTAGAGAAAATATGGTCAATTAAAATAAATTTAAAAAATGCAACACATGAACCTTGATAAGATCTTTGAGTTTTAATAAAGCTATAAAGGTATTTGGGAAAAAATTAGAAAATTTTAATATGGATTACACATTTTATGTTACTGAAGTAATATTATTTTTCTCATGCGTGATAATGATTTCCTTATTATGTCAGAAAATATCCTTATTTAACATAAAGTAGTATATTCTCAGTATTAGAAACATGGTAGATTCTTTATACCTCTTACTTCCTTTATGAATCAGGATGCAGATGAAGTAAGAATATGGGAGGCATAGTTATCCACGATGCTGCATTCCTGAAAGCCATTTAGGCCACTTTTGCAGAGGAGTAATGAGTAGTTCACATAAGCAGTCTCCCTGCTATGCTCACCCTCAATCAGTCAGGTAAGAAATTGAAATCAAATCTCATCTTTGGATTTGAAGGGAGACACCATAAAACTAATCTAAGGATTCCATTTAGCAAGTTGGTATACCCAATTCACATTTCATCTCATATGCAAATACCATCTAAGAGTTTCCCACATACATTACATATTCCCATGGGCTCTGACAAATCAATAGAAAATGTAAGGGAACCAAATAATCCAGGGATCAAATCTGACTAAGACAGATTTTTCTCTCAATTTTCAAGATACCCTTTCTCCCAATTCTAATGAGATTTTTGGATGCTTAATTATTTGATCTAGCTTACCTGACAAGTTAATACAAAGCTTAATTTAAGATTCCTGAGGTTCTAACTCTCAGGATATCTTCAGCAGTAAAATCTGGAAGAATAGTCACTAAGGAAAAAGGTCTTTAGACAATCATTGGCAAATAACTTATAAAATACTCCTTTAGTGAGGTCCTTCAGGTCCAAGGTTAAGAAAATACCTGCCTAATAGTGCCATAATAACATTTATTTTATATTAATTTAGATCTGAGATAGAGTTGTTTCTGATGATGATGATGGGGTGATTTGTTTATCCTAAACCAATTTCCAAACCCAGAAGTCAAGAACTTTATCACTTTAGAAGAGGAGAGTAGGAATGAAAGGTTTCTGTGCTTGGCTTGTGATGGGATGGGGGCCATGATTCAGAGGTTGGGAGAGTTGCAGCAAAGAGTCTGTCAAGAGAAATTTCTGAATGATCTTGTGCCCTGGTGTATTAGTACAACTTGCGTGAAAAATCACGCCATCTAAGAAGGAGATAATTGCTTTAAGTTATTACAAAGTTTTCAAAGTGAGGAAATAATTGGTCCCTTGTGTTTCAGTGCAAAGAAACTTTTCAGGTGGAGAAAAATATTTTTCCTGATTTAGAGATGCCTCCTGACATTTACAGATGCTCAGAAATAGGAAAATCTTTGCCTACTGTCTAGTGGCATTTGGAGATGTTAATGAAGCATTGGACAGATGTATATTAACTGGAGAGTAACCTCTGTAAATTATGTTCCTATGATGTACGCATCTGAGCGCATACATGCAAGTGTAAACACACACACACACACACACACACACACACACACACACGTGTAACCCACTCTCCACTTCTTAGTGCAACATCAGCAATCTTGGGTCAGAGGGCAGCCCTGCATTGAGATGTTTGTTACATGTGAAAAAAGCTTCTTCTTCAATTATAGTGTCAATAGCATTGACATTGGAAGTGACCTATCTTGGTTCCTTGCACTATTTAGGGGCAATTTATGACTATTCCTTTTTCTACTTTCCTAATCTACTTTCCCTGCCCCTTTTGCCAGGCTCTGTCTAGACCAAGAAAAGAGGGTATTTTCCAAGTCTCTGTGACCAGAGCTATTCGTACATCCTCTTTCCATGCCTCCTTACGCACCAGAGAGAAAGAGATCAGAGGAGGAACCTCTCTAAAGGTATTATTTCTTCAACACTTTCCCTTCCTCTCCACCAAAATGCAGCTCTAGTTCTCTAGTTCATAGCTCTGGTTCTCTCCAAATGGCACCACATTCACTCTATATGCTTACCTAATAACTCCTATGTGCCCTTAGTCCATGGCTGAAACATAGCAGGTAAAGCATCAGGAGGATCAAGGTTCCTGAAAATCAGAGAGTTGACTCCTCACCCAGGATGTTATACTAAATGGAAAAGAAGAAATAAGTAGCTTGACTTTCTGTTTAAAATGCTCAGTTGACCATTTACTTCTACTTGCTCCCCCATCCACACTAAAAGACACTATAGGAGTACAAAAGAAGTTAATAAAGGCAAAGACAATGGTGGGGGGTGCGGTAAAATTGATGATATTTTGAAATAACTTTTTATATGGAAAGCAGATTGAAGTGTTTTCCAGAAAAACAAGACCATGAAATACAAACTAAGTTTGTGCAAAGGGGAAAACAAAGAAGAAGTAGGCCCATTCATCCTGTTGCACCAATGGGAGACTCAACATGTGGAGCGCCAGCCACCATAGGAAGTGTGAGGCTATTGGTGAAAAGTTTGTATACAGAGAGTTAGGCACCAAGAGTCCTCTCTATTTTCTACATAGCTAAGGAAATACCTGTTTCACAAGTAGGATGACCACTTGGCCAAGGATTGTCCCCATTAAAACTGAAAGTTGCACAAGCTGGGAACTCCTCCGTCATCGCTCAAGCCAGGACGTTATTTGCTCTGTCCACATTCCACCAATCCACCACAATAACTGGAGATGAGACTTTATTCCCTTTAAAAGTATTAAGTTGGGAAAGCTCTAGATTTCAGGACTACAGATATAAAATTTATAGCACAAAAAGAGTAAGGGAGAGAAAATAAAACAATTAGTAAAGGAAAGTCAAAGATATACTTGAGAAGAACTTTCACTATAAGAGAAATAAAATGAACAGGAACAAAGGAATTTTGAGGAAAAACAGAGATCATATAGAGAAAACAAAACAAAAAAGACCCCTATCATGTTTGTCTTTAGAAAATAGAACATAATTCTAAAGAATAAGAGGATACTATGTAAAATACAAGTATAAGAAAGGGCTCCTAGAATATTTTAGGACTAGCAAAAATAAATATATACATAAGTTGACCAAAAAAAGAGAATATCAACAAAAAATATAAAAAATAGGTCCCAAAGTTGGAAAATTAGCAAGTTAAGAAATTTAAAGAATTAATTCAAGAGTCCCATGTCTGAATATAAGAGATCCCTAAAAATAGAGTAAGGGAAACATACTAGTAGCTAAACAAATTGTAAAAGAAAACATAAGAAAATCTGCCAGAACTGAAGGATTTGTCTCTGCAGTTAGAAGTCTCTAAGTACAAAGCTCATGAGCATATAGAAGAAAATCTACAGCAAGACACCTTGCATCCAAAGGTGGGTAGTCTGGATGTTGGAAGGTCACGATTCCATGGCATAGTTATTGGGATGGATAATATTTCGTAGTTAAGATTCAAGAGGGAAGACATTTAAACATCCATCAAACCCAGAAAAATAGAAATTGGACCATGGGAGAAAATTACATTGTGAATTTAAGGTTAGACATATAGTTCAACAGTTAAATATTAAGTTGGTAAAACTCTGTTTACTATCCCTAGAAATTGTTAAGCTATATTTCAATGCCCATCAATTAATAATGTTATGGAGAAGATTCCCTCAATAGGTAACCTTTCTGGTGCCTTCTAACCTATGAGTTTATTTTGGACTTAGTCACATAACTATCACATTTGGGAGAGTCATTCCTAGATGCTTCTCTGACATATGTCTCAGGACAAATGGACAAAAAAGTAAGAATAAAGGGCCTAAGATAATTACTAAGGTAGAATTTAGGACTATAAATGCAGATCTCTTACAGTTGTAAAATAGATGTTTTCTTCTCATAATTCCTTTAAAAGACATATGAATCTATATAGAAATATTTGTGACTCTGTATTTTGGGGATTATAGCACCTGTGTGTGTATATATATATATATATATATATATATATATATATATAACAATATCATAGTAGATATGGGGATAAATGTAACTGTATCTTACATTTATGTAGAGTGTTACAATATCAACACTTAGTAGATTGTGATAATTCAAGAATGCACATTATAATCCCAGTACCAAGCACTAAAATAATCTCCAAAAATATATCTAAATGCCATTAAAGGTATTGTAATTGGAAATAAAAACTATTAATTAATCCAGAAAAAAAGTAGAAAAGGGAGCATAGAAGAACAGAACTATGACTTGTAGGGGTTTTCTCTTTCTTCCATGTCCAGTGTGGAAAGAGAGTGGGTCCAGTTTCTGAGTAGAGGAGCTGGGGATTGAGAAATAAAAGAAAGAATAGAAGACACAGAAATAGAAATAAAAACCTGGGGCTGGGTGGAATCTCTGTTCTTTCTGATGGAGAGACAGGAATTAAAACCCAACAGCAGCGTGTCTATTTATATTCTAAAATACAAAGGGGTTTCACTGGAAAAAACTTAGGATCAAAGGAACTTGAGTAGGCCCATGCCCTATTCATTTCCTCATTCCTGGGGCTAGGCTGCATTTACATTTCAAGGCCCTCTCCCCAACACCTGGGACAAAGTTAAGAGTCAGTACTGATAACACATCCAGTCTTCTTGATGGATGTGTTTCCAAGATGCGGCTCTGCGGCTCTGCCTCGGATTCAGCTGACAACGATTTAAAGAATGCTCAGGTGCCTTTTCTGAGAGCCCTCTACAATGAATAAGATAAAGTAAAAACATAGAAAAATGATATGCCTAAATTAAAAAAAAACACACCAACAATCATAGTCTATGTAAATAAACTAAACACTCCAATTAAAAAGCAGAGATGATTAGACCAACTCTATGAAGTCTACATGTTATATACTTGAAATATAAAGAAAAAATAAAATTAAATTGGTAGAAAAAGTTATAACATTGCAAACAATAAGCTTTAAGAAACTTGGAGGTGTTCTGTAATATTAGAAACCACAGACTTAAGGCAAGAAATATTACAAGATGGAAAGACTTTGCAGATATTCCAGGATAATCTCCCATCTCAAGAGCCATAATCACATTTTAAAACCTTTTTTTTTTTTTTTTTTTTTGCCATGTGAGGTAGCAATCACAGGTTTTGGGAATTAGGGTGCAGATTTTTGGGGGGTGGGGTGGGTATTAGCTTCCACAACCTATAATTAAAAACTCCCACAAAGAAAACTCCTGGCCTAGGTGTGCTCACTAATGAAAATCTGCAAGCGCTATAGGAGAAAATAATATTGCATGAGAACGTCTCTTGGTGCCTTTGTGAGAGCGGCGGGCGTCCCGGGCTTAACAATAATACTAAGTTTTCACATAAAATAGAAAAGGGGGACATATTTCCCTATTCATCTTGTGATAGCCAAAATGACCTTGATACAAAAACCTGAGAAAGACCTTATGAAGAAGGAAAACAACAGGCCAGTATCTCTCAAACACAGAAGTAAAAATAGGAGTCAGCAAATAAAATTCAGCAATATGTAAAGAGGATAATATATTCCAGAATTTCCTCATAATGTTTTCCAGTCCATTTACTCCCAGCTCCACAGCAATCACTTTGGGACTTTTCAAAAACATAGATGAAATTACTTTTGCCTATTCTAGAGCATTAGATAATCGAGTCAGAAAGTATGCATTCTTTGGTGTCTGGCTTTTTTTCATCCAGCACAATGTATATGAGTGAGATTCATCTATATTGCATTGATTGGCAGTTTGTTATTTTTCATTGTGAATAGTATTAGTATTTCCTCATATGAATATGCAATTGATATTCATTATTCATGATAGTTATGTCCTATAAAGTTGCTGGAACACTAGAGAATACTAATTAGAGAATACATTGCTCCTGGGAGAAACTCTGGAATAGGGTCCTATGAATCTCTGTCACAACATTTTCATAGACACCTTTCTTAATACATATTGTTGATTCATTAACATTGAACTCACAGCACAATTACTCATAACTGAATGAAGCTTATCTGACACTTATTTAAGCTTATTTTTTCCACAGGGCACATCCCAGCCTTCTTGCTCTGAGGAACACTCCATAGCATTTCAGCAATACACTTGGGAGCCACCTTGAATGGCAAAATCACCACACACACACACACACACACACACACACACACACACACACACACACAGCACAAAAATACCAAAAACATGGTGCTGTTGACAGTACGAGAGCTGAAACAAGAAGTCAGGTTTGTCTTCTTCAGCCTCAGGTGGAACACATGCATCGTGTGGCTCACATTTTTACTACTCAGAGCATCCATGCCAAAAGCACAGCAAATGGAGTTATAATTAAATTTTAATGAGCAGATCAATTCACAAATACTGGATCCCTGAGTAATGAGGATTGACTGTGTCATTCTCTCATTGATAGATATTTATTTGGTGCCCATTGTTAGCATGAATTAAATTGCTACGTGAAGACATATGCTTTTATTTTTCTTATGTAGATACCTGGGAGTAGAATTGCTAGATCATAGGGTAGGGGTATACTTAAGCTTTAAAGGAATGTATGAACTTTTCCCAATGGGTTTTACTAGTTTACCTTTCTTCCCACTTCTGAATTGTCTACTGGGCTACTGTGGCCTTAGACAACACTAGAAGGACATCTAGATACACTGAACCATACCTTGAATTAAGGAAGTTGGTTCTGTAATAAGGAATCTGAGAGGAAGAGTTCATTCTCCTTGGATTCCTCATTTGCCATCAGCCTGGCTTCCCATTTCTCCAATAGTCATCACATAACCCAACAAGCTGCTGGCAGACTCCCAGGCAGATGCTAGGATAGAGGAGTCCTGGGAACCTGGCAGCACAGTTCCCATAGGGTGAGGACCTCTGAGTTATCTCCTTACTTCACAGTGTAATCATTGACTCCTAATATGTTAGTGTCATTCTGGGATCTGCCACAGGGTTACCACTGAAGTGAAATTTTCTGCAAATTCCTGCAGAAGGCTAGGGGGATGGTTCCAATATAATCTCATTTCAAGTGATTATAAATTGATACAACCGTCCAGAGGATAATTTGATAACAGTGAATAAATTTAATAGGATGATGTAACTATACAAATGCACAGGCTTACATGTGCAGATATTTATTGCAGCATCATTTAAGTTGTGAAAAACAATGTTCATCAGCAGGCTACTCATTAAGTAAATGATGGCTTTTTCATAAGGTGAATATTTATTTAACAATAACTTGAAATGTGAGGTATATATGGATGCTCACATGGGAAGGTTTAATGCACACGCACATTTACATATAACAAAACAAGTAACAACAATATCACTACTAAAATTGTAAGTAAAAATTATATAGAGATATATTGTGTACGCACAGAAAATTTCTATATGGACACAACAGAAAGTCCTATCAGTGTTTACCTGTTGGAGATAGATCAGGAAGATTAGGCATCAGTAAAAGGGACATTTGCATTTTGTTTTATATTCCTCTATGAAATTTTAGTTTTTTAACATGAGTTGTGCTAATTTTATATAAAATGAAAATTGTTTTTAAAAATGCAAATATTTTGAATGTTATTTTTCTATTTTATCTAGCACCCCAGCCATCCTCACTTTTATATACTACTTTTTGGGGTCAGTTCAGTATGTTGGTTCCTCAGCCTTTTCCTCTCAATTCAAACAGCTCAAGAAGGTGCCCAGGTTGCATCTGAAGATCTAGATGGGAAAATATGGCTGAACAGCCTCAGCTAGAATGCATGCTTGTTGCAGAGTCTGGAAAGGGTAGAGGCCTTAAATGGCTTGAGAGGTTGGTTTGGGTGACAGATCCTCTATTTCTCTTACCAGGTTTTCCATAACTATGGTCAGAGTATCTGGTAGACGGAGAGCAGATCTCTGAGAAAGATGAGATGAAAAACTTTTTGACAGAGGATACTGGGCCACTGGTTTTGGATGTGTGCTTTGGTGGTCTTCTGCTTGAGAGTCCAGTAGGCTCTTCAAGACTAATTGGCATGAGGGAGAGTCACATCAGGCAGCAGAGGGCTGACAATTTATCACCTGGACTGTTTGGTGATAACCAGGATTTGGGGTCCAGGAGGAAGGCAGCCTAGGCCCTGAGAAAGTCCTGGCTGGGAGACATCAAGTTTGCCTGTTATAGAAACTTTTCCTTCTTTTAAATATATCTTATTGATTTTTTACAGAGTGGAAGGGAGAGGGATAGAAAGTCAGAAACATCGATGAGAGAGAAACATTGATCAGCTGCCTCGTGCACACCCCTTACTGGGGATGTGCCCGCAGCCAAGGTACATGCCCTTAACTGGAATTGAACCCGGGACCTTTCAGTCCGAAGTCCAACACTCTATACACTGAGCCAAACCGGTTTCGGCAACTTTTTCTTCTTTTAAAGTTTGATTAGCCTTGGGAGGGAGGGGTGAAAGTTTCTCTGCCTTTCCCTTGACTGCATCCCTAGGGTTTCTCTGAACTTGACAAATTTAGTTCCTCAGTGAGTAACCCTCCTTGGGGACAGAAAGAAGAAAAGCAGGAGGGAGAGAGACAGAGGGAGACAACTGGGTTCCCCACAGCACTATTACCACTGGATTTTTCCCCAAGTGAAGACAGCAGCAGCTTGTTCTGGCCCACAGAGCGAGCTCAGGAGTAGTCAGGTAGCAGGTAGCCTGGACTGATCCCTGGAGAGCCGTGGAACTTTCCAGGCAAGTCCCCTTCTCTGGAGGTGAGTGTCTTCTAGTGTTTCCCTCTGTGAAAGTCAGAGTAGAAGAGGCTGATGATGGGCAATTTTGGGCTTTATCGTTCAGCACAAGGACACCTAGAGCGTGAGGCATGGACTAAAGGAGCTACAGCGTGGGTGACTGTGTATCAGGTTCCTTCTCCACAGCAGAGAGCAGACTCTGCTCTTCTCAGTGCTGCTAATCAACACAGCTCTCTGCCACCACTCAGAACCCTGATCTCTCACTCCTCCCTATTGGTTTTATGTCTGCATTTATGTCTTCCACTTTATAAGGGATCTCTAGGCAGAGACTACAGATTGACCAGACAATGCCTTAGTGAGGAGTGAAAAGAGCATCCTCTCTTATAACAGGAGAGAAAACAGGTCAGGATGAATACTCTTTGTTTATCCATTGACTTGTTTGTGATTCATTCATTGATTTATTTATTGAATAAACATGAAAAGAGTGCATACTCTGTTCTTGGCACTGGAAATATGACAATGAATAGGAAAGACAAAGAAACTCCCTTAAGGCACTTTAATTTCAGCTGTTGACGACAGCCAATAAGCAGAAAATGCAGCTTCAATATGAGTAAGCGCATGTGCTGTTTTAGAGAGGATGCCTGGAGAAATGCCCACGTACTGGAGACATTAGATCAGTGACCTGCGTGTGGTAAGGAAAGGAGCCCAGAGGTCCCAAGATCAATGTGATCCATTTGGTGTTTTTTGACACTTTACCTTATTTGAAGGACTTTGATGAAAATAATGAGCAGATATGTTCTCTGGAGACTTTTCCAAGCTTCTCTGTGGGATTCAGATCATGTCTGGTTGGTGATCAGAACAGGCCACCAGAACTAGAAATTTAAGACCAGGTGAAGTTAACACCAGAGGATGTTCTCTAGCTCCTTTCTTGTATTCTGCTCCCAGGATGAAGAGCATGCTGGACAGATGGGAGTTGGGGATCAAAGTCCAACCCTCCTCTGCACACCTCTGGACCCCAAATTGCTCGGTCATCTGGTGGCAAGAGGGATTTTAATCTCAGAGCTAGAGGTCACCAACTGGGAGCTGGTGACACTCTTCCTACTTGGAGGAGACACATTCACCGAAGTGAAAGGTGAAGGATGGCTTTTTACCATAAGAATAAGGAGGAAGAAGTGAATAATCCATTCCAGAGAGTCAGCTCCCCACAAGTCAGGGCAAGACTCAATACTTTGTCTCAAAATAATTATTACGACAATGTCCTGAGTAGAAACCACCTCCCTGCCAGCAGCCATACTAACAGACAGAAATGATGATAAAGAAGAGCAAGTGAAAACGTTAGGTAAATAGAAAGCAAATGGAGCCTACATTTAAAGGAAACACAGGAAAGAAGTAATCAAGTATGGTGGGATTGGCTAGGAAGACTTCCTTGTAACTGCTAAGATGCAGCAGTTTAGCAGGGCATGGACATAACAGGTACAGAAGGGTGGGTTGGGGCATTCAGGATGGGTGGGATGGTGGTAAAAATTAGCATCTTATGCTCAGGGAACTAGACAGGTGGAAGGTTAGAGCACAGTTGGAGGTAGGATGTCTAGTGAATTGAGGGACAAGGGTGCATATTGGGGTAAGTGGGTTTTTATGCCTGGGATATGGTATTGGTGACTATTGTTCATCTTCTTGGACATATACATCTGTCTTCATATATTATATGTTTCTCATAAAACATTTAGCATCAATCTTATACAGAGAATAGTAGGAGATGAGCCCACTTGATCATTATGTGGAGCCTAAGAGCAGAGGATATGTTTTCTGAGTTCTTTTGAAACTGTGAACGTGTTTTCTCTAGATTTCACGAAGAGCAACAGCACAGGACTAAATGCTGAAGAATTACTCTAGCAACATTGACTTTTATCTCCTTGGTTTCTATGGCTCCAAAGAACGACACAATATCCTCTTTGCTGTCTTCCTCTTCCTCTACTCAGTGACATTAATGGGAAACATAGTCGTCATTGTGACTGTCTATGTTGATAAACGTCTGCAGTCTCCCATGTATTTTTTCCTTGGCCACCTCTCTGTCCTAGAGATCCTGATCACATCTGTTGCCGTCCCCTTGATGCTCTGGGGCTTGTTGCTCCCTGGGATGCAGGCTATATCTTTGACTGCCTGTGGTGCACAACTATACTTGTACCTGTCTTTGGGCACATCGGAGTTGATATTACTGGGAGTGATGGCTGTGGACCGTTATGTGGCTGTCTGTAACCCTTTGAGGTACAGCATCATTATGAACAGTCACATCTGCAACTGGGTGGTAATTATGTCATGGGTGTTTGGGTTTCTTTTTCAAATCTGGCCAGTCTATGCCACATTTCAACTTACCTTCTGCAAATCAAATGTCTTAGACCATTTTTATTGTGACCGAGGGCAGCTGCTCAAACTATCCTGTGATGACAGTCTTTTCACAGAGCTTATTCTTTTTTTAATGGCTGTCTTCATTATTGTTGGTTCTTTGATCCCTACAATTGTCTCCTACACTTACATCATCTCCACCATCCTCAATATCCCTTCAGCCTCTGGCCGGAGGAAAGCCTTCTCTACATGTGCCTCCCACTTCACCGTTGTTGTGATCGGCTATGGCACCTGCCTGTTCCTCTATGTGAAACCCAAGCAAACACAGGCAGCTGAGTACAACAGGGTAGCATCAGTGATGGTTTTAGTAGTGACTCCTTTTCTGAACCCATTTATCTTCACCCTCCGGAATGACAAATTCATAGAGGCCTTTCGAGATGTCATGAAACGCTGCTATCAACTCCTCAAGGATTAGTTCTGTCCTAAAGACAATCATAGACTCATCATCATGGAACCGAGTAATCTGAAAGCACTAATTCAAATCTGAAATGATCTTTCTCATCACCAAATAGTCTGTAATCTGCAAGGGAATATTAAGAAACTGGAAGTGTTCCATTTTGTAACTGGGTGGTTCCTATATGTGAGTTCACTTTATTAACTTTTAAGTGCAATGAATATATTTATCTATATTTCTGTAGTTAACTGTCTTACAATATAAATTTGACAAATGTAAATACACAAAATGTGTGTGATTTTTTTTAGAATAATCAGATCTTTGACTGGAAAAGCAAAGAAAAGGATACTTCATTTTCTGTCAGCTGACCTAACTGTTTGATTCTAGGAGGTGGGATCATCTTCCCCTATATTTCCTATGATTTCATGATCTCACTGCCTAAAGGTCCCTCTGTTACTTCTCTGCATGACTGCAAGTCCAGCCTCAGGCTTCAACCATTTCTTGAGATCCAACAGTGACAGTATCTTCCTGTAAATTTTCTTGACTGGCAGTAGTGAGAATGAACTCACTCCACAGCCTTGACCTCCTACTAACCTCAGAGCTGATGATCATATAGACAATTCTTCAGGGTGTGGAGGGAAGGTCTTGAAAGAAACATTTTCTTACCTGGCATCACTCATATCATCATGCCAGTCTCAAATGTGGGAGGGCAGTGGGCTGTATTCTTGATGCTAAAGTAACAAGGGAGAGTTGACCTTGCTGTGCCCCTGACTGAGGGAGGTTGCATGGAAGGCAGAAAACAGGCAGCTTCTCATATTGTTCAATCCTGACATGGAGCATTTCATTTCCTTTCTCTGTTAGCTATATTTCTATATTCCTTTTCCCCCTCCCTTCCCTCACAAGGACTAGGTTTTCCTATATTCTAGCCCCAGGGTAGAGACCATTCAGAACAGATGGAAGTTCCTTCTGGACCCCACTTCTCTGTTGTCATCTGGGGACCAGAGGCCTCAGAATCTGAGGAGGAAATGAGAGGAAAAGTTAATAAAGCTCATCTCAGAGCTTTCTTGAATGAGAGGTAGAGAATGGCTTTCATCAAAACATAATGAAAAGAGTTGGGTATTCCACTCCAAGAAGCAAGCAAGTTAGGGAAAGACTCATTACTTTGTCTCAGAATAGCTCTTTTCTTGTGAGATGTCTTGGTTAGACCCCACTTCCCAACAACTCCAAACTGATAAATATAACTGGGGGAAAAACCACTTTAGAATGAATACAATGCAAATAGAGCCTCGTCTTAGGGAATGTAAAGGAAAGAAATAACCATATCTGGGTGGGGTTGGTTAGGAATATTTTCTTGAAACTGTTTACAAGTATTTTGAAGAGCATAGCATAACAAGCATAAAAGACGGTTAAGGCCATTGAGGATGGAAGGGGTGGTGGTAAAAATGAGCAGAGAAGTAGACAGGATGGCAGGTCAGAACAGTTGGAGACAGGATATCCTGTTAATTGAGAGACAAAGGTGCATGCTGGGGTTGGGAGGATTCTCATGCCCTAAGGCTTTTACATGGGGAAATTCTTATGGATTCTACAATAGCCAGAAAGTACTTATCTTTGGAGCTGCATCTTATCATTATCAAATAGTCCGTGTGCAACCAAAGTCTCGTCTTTTAAGTCATGGCCGTGGTTTTTAACATGGTTGTTTGTTAACTTGAAAATTCATTTTATTATCTTAAAAAGTTAATTTTGTTATCTTTAAAATTCAATTTATTATATAAACATATATAGGGTGGGGCAGAAGCAGATTCACAGTTGTTTGTATAGAAAATAATGCCATAATTAGTAAATAATAATACAAGAATAAACTCTTTGTTTTGCATACTCACAACTGTAAACTACTTTTCCTCTATCCTGTTTGTGCACAAACACATATGCTTTTCCAAGTTAGGACATATTTCAACAGTAAAACTTTAAAAAACTAAATGTAAACATAATATATGTAATATTTACATTTCTAAACAGAAAAGGCTAGAAAAAATATTCTCCAACTGCAGAACTGAATGACTACTTAATTCTAGGTTTTGAATCATTTTCCTAAATGTCCTGTGCTTTGTGTCCTACATGTAAAGCTCCCTATTCTTTTCTGGCTCAAATGTATTTCCTTTCTCAAAGTCCTGTTGCCTCATTTCTTCTCTGCATAGTATAGAGAAGGAACTCATTCCACAATTCTGGGCAACTTTGCAGTCCCAGGGTGGTTTGACTTTTACATACAGACACACCTCTTAAGTTGTGGACTTTGTCAGGAAGAGCTAGGTAAGGAGGTGTTCTCTCACTTGACAGTCCCCAGATCATGCTGCCTGTCACAAAGGAGGTAGAGCGACAGAGCTGCTGTGTGGGGCTGAAGTGACAAAACAAGCTGGCTCCCAGTCTAAAAGGGAGTTTCTTTCCCACATTCTCCAGCCCTCTCATGATCCATGACACCACCCTCTGCTTCCTGTTCCCATCATTTGTTTGTCCTCCCCTGCTCACATTCTCTCCTGACTCCTCATTGTAGGTTCTGTCTGTGGCTCTGATTCTCCACTGTATTTCTTAGTTCTCTTTTCCTGTGCCCCTGACAACCCCCAAATTTACAGTGCTATTATTCAGCTATTCATTGAGCTGTCCTCATGCCTCATTTCCTGCATTTCCCAACCTTGCCATCCCCCTCATCTACCCCAACCTGTATCCAGCCACTGTTTCCATTGCTTATATCCTACGCACAGTTTTATCTGCTATAACATTTTTGTAATATTAGAATTGAATGGGATATCAATAGGTGGCTGGTTAAAAAATTATGTTTATCTGTATAATGCAATATTATATACCTGTGAAAAGTATAAAGAAGCTCTTTTTTCCAGTGGTTAGAAATGATCTCCAAGCTATATTGGTAAGTGAGAAAAGCAAACTACATTAAATTTCAGTATTCAGCCTTTTGTGTAAGGGCAGAGTGGAAATGAATGTGTGGTAAGTCCTCAGTTAATATATTTTTTTAATTTAATAAATCTTTATTGTTCAGATTATTACAATGTTCCTCATCCCTCCCACATAGCTCCCCTCCACTCAGTACCCATCTGACCCTCTGCCCTTACTCCCCCTCCCCCCCACTGACCTCATCCATAGGCGTACAGTTTTTGTCCAGTCTCTTCCTGCACCTCCCACACCCCTTTCCCTGCCAAGAATTGTCAGCCCATTCCCTTTCTATGCCCCTGATTCTATTATATTCACCAGTTTATTCTGTTCATCAGATTTTTAATTCACGTGATTTTTAGATTCACTTGTTGATAGATGTGTATTTGTTGTTCTTAATTTTTATCTTTACCTTTTTCTTCTTCTTCCTCTTCTTAAAGAATTACCTTTCAGCATTTCATATAATACCGGTTTGGTGTTGATGAACTTCTTTAGCTTTTTCTTATCTGCGAAGCACTTCATCTGACCTTCAATTCTGAATGATAGCTTTGCTGGGATGTAGGTTCTTGCTATTCATCACTTTGAATATTTTTGCCATTCCTATCTGGCCTGTATAGTTTCTGTTGAGAAATCCACTGACAATAATATGGGTGCTCTCCTGTAGGTAACTAACTGTTTTTCTCTTGCTGCTTTTAATATTCTCTCTTTGTCTTTTGCTCTTGGCATTTTAATTATGATGTGTCTTGGTGTGGTCCTCTTTGGATTCCTTTTGTTTGGAGTTCTGTGCGCTTCCTGAACTTGTAAGTCTATTTCTTTCACCAGGTGGGGGAAGTTTTCGGTCACTATTTCTTCAAATAGGTTTTCAGTATCTTGCTCTCTTTTTCTGACACCCCTATAATTCAGATGTTGGTATGCTTGAGATTGTCTCAGAGGCTCCTTACACTATCTTCAATTTTTTTGACTCTTTTTTCTTTTCCGGCTGAGTGGTTTTTTTTCTTTGTATTTCAAATCTTTGATTTGATTCTTGCGGTCCTCTAGTCTGCTTTTGGGTCTCTATATAATATTTTTTATTTCAGTCAGTGCATGCTTAATTTCTAGTTGGGCCTTTTTCAGATCCTTGAGGGTCTTGTTAAATTTATCAGCCTTTTCTAGGAACCTCTTGAAAAACCTTATAACCATGTTGTTTTTTATCTTTATTGTTCAGTTTATTAATTACATTGTTCCCTTTTTTTTTCACCCTATAGTTCCCCTCCACCTGGTACCCATCCCACCCTACGCCCTCAACCCCCTCCACTGTCCTCTCCCATAGTTGCATGATTTTTGTCCAGTCTCTTGCTGCACTTCCCACAACCCTTTTCTCCCCAAGAGTTGTCAGTCCATTCCCTCTCTATGTCTGTGATTCTGTTACATTCACCAGTTTATCCTGTTCATCAGATTATTAATTCACTTGATTTTTATTCATTTGTTGATAGATGTGTGTTTGTTGTTCCTAATTTACAGTTTTATCTTTTTCTTCTTCCTCTTCTTAAAGAATATCTTTCAGTATTTCATATAATATTGGTTTGGTGGTGATGAACTCCTTTAGTTTTTTCTTATCTGCGAAGCACTTTATCTGACCTTCAATTCTGCATGATAGCTTTGCTGGATAGAGTAATCTTGGTTGTAGATTCTTGCTGTTCATCACTTTGAATATTTCTTGCCACTCCCGTCTGGCCTGCATCATTTCTGTTGCAAAATCTGCTGACAATCGTATGGGTGCTCCCTTATAGGTAACCAACTGTTTCTCTCTTGCTGCTTTTATTATTCTCTCTTTGTCTTTTGCTCTTGGCATTTTAATTATGATGTGCCTTGGTATGGTCCTCTTAGGGTTCCTATGTATTGGGGTTCGGTGGGCTTCTTGGACTCCTAAGTCAATTTCTTTCACCAGGTGTGGGAAGTTTTCAGTCACTATTTCTTCAAATAGGTTTTCATTGTCTTGGTCTCTCTCTTTTTCTGGCACCCCTATAATTCGGATGTTGGTATGCTTGAGGTTGTCCCAGAGGCCCCTTACACTATCTTCAATTTTTTGGATTCTTTTGGTTTCATGCTTTTTCTGCTGAGTGGATTTTACCTCTTTGTATTTCAAATCTTTAACTTGGTTCTTGGGGTGCTCCAGAGCACTTTTAGGTCTTCGTATAATATTTTTTATTTCAGTCAGTGTATGCTTAATTTCTGGTTGGTCCTTTTTCATATCCTTGAGAGTCTCCTTTATATCCTTGAGGGTCTTGTTTATTTCCTTGTAGGACTCATTCATTTCCACGTTGGTCTTGATCATTTCCTTTGTGGTCTTGCTTATTTCCTTATAGGCCTCGACCTTTTGTTGGAGCCTCTTGAAAAACCCTATAACCGTGGTTTTGAATTCCATGTCCAGTCGATTTTTTTCCTCCATTTCTTTCACATCTGATTTCTTTCCATGTCTCTGCATGGTGGCTGCTGCCCTGAGTTGGTCAATTAGCTTTGTGTGGTAGACTTCCTACTAGGGACAGTGACTCAGCCTCCCCAGTTACCTGAGATGGATATGGGTTGCACAGTCTTGCTGAAGTTAAGCTCAGGTTAATTGTTGTTAGCACTTGGAGGGGTTGACCTCCAGGCCAATTGTCTGTGAAGCTCAGCTGTGCTCAGGTTGGATAGGCGGAGTCTCCGGGCCAAGCAGACAGCATTAGCTCTGCCCTATGTGGCCCCAGGGACTCTGTGTTGGTGGTGATGGCCGCCAGCCCCTCTGAGAGAGAGCCGCTGCCGAGCTCCACTGGCTGCTGGGGAATTCAGACTCTCCCCAAATGAGTCTGCACACCCAATGTCTCACCCAGGGTCGTAAAACAAAGCAGTCTGATGGTTTTCCGAATGAGAGAGTGAGTTGCAGAGCGCTCTCTGTGCGGTCACACAGCTGAGCTGTTCTCGCAAGCTGCCTTCTCCACAAGCCGGCAGAACCGGCAGTACCCGAGCTTCGGCATGCCTTCCCACTGTCCAGTTTTCACCCTGTATGATAGTGGGTTGGTTCCCTGGACTTTGTCCAGAGCTGGAGAATCAGTCCAGTGGGACATCTTTTTCTCCCCATTCGAGAAAACTGGCCGGTTTTCAGCCGTCCGCCCTCTCCGCTGGCGCACGCTCCAAACCTCTCTCCACTCGAATCTTTCAACACTGTCCGCCGCCACTCCTCGGAGTCACAGTGTCTTATCTTCACTTATATTTGTGGAATTTTCACTCGGCCAGCTTTCTGGTGATTCTGGAAGGTGTTTGTTCTTTAGTTAAGTAGTAGTAATGAAATTGCTGAGTATGACGGCAAGATAGGTGTTTTACCTATGCCGCCATCTTGGTTCTCTCATAACCATGGTTTTGAACTCTATGTCCAGTGTTGTTTTTTTCCTCCCTTTCTTTCAAATGTGACCTGTTTCCTTGTCTCTGCATTTTGGCTGCTTCCCTGAGTTGGTTGAGTAGCTTTGTGTGGTAGGTGTCCTCTAGGGGACAGTGGCTCCCCAGTTACCTGAGCTGGATACTCTTGGTGCACCCCTTTATGGGCTGCACAGTCTTATAGTTAAGCCAAGATTGTTGCTGGTATCACTGGGAGGATTTGACCTCCAGGCCAATTAGCTATGAGAATCAGCTGTGTCTACGCTGGGAGAGCCTCTGTGCTCAACTTGGGTGGGGTGGAGTCTCAGGGCTGAGCAGTCAGCCTTGGTTTCCCATCAGCCCTGCCCAAAGCAGTGCCTGGGTCTCCATGTCCTGTGACAATGGCTGCACACACCTCTGAGAGAAAGCTGCCCTTGAATTTTGCCACTGCCAGACAATCCAGTTTCTCTCAAATTAGTCTGGATACCCAAAGTCTCACCTGGAACTGGAAAACAATGCAGTCCAGAGGTCTTTTTTCTTTTTCACTCCTGAACAAGAGAGCCATACCTCTTCAGCCCCCGAGTTTCAGTGTGCTTCCTCCTGACACTCCAGTTTCACCACGTATGAATCTGGGTTCTCTGAGACTCATCCGGAACTTGGGATCAGTGCAGTGGGGAGCCTTTGACTCCCTCCCTGCTTGAGAAAACCAACCCGGTATTCAGCCGCCTGCCCTTTCCACTCACACATGTCTCTGCACCTCTGTCTCTGCAACTCTGCCCTCCGCAGCTCCTGAGTCTCTTGTCCTTTCATCTTTCCTTCTATTTGTAGAATTTCCACTCAGCCAGCTTTCTGGTGGTTTTGAATGATGTCTGTTTTGTCTTTTAGTTGTAGTTTTGAAATTGTTGTGCAGGGCAGCAGTATAGTTGTCTAACTATGCTGCCATCTTGGTTCCTCTCCCTCACTTAATATTGTTGATAGGTCCTTGGAACAGTGGCAAAATAATCCTATCTAATAAAGAGGGAATATGCTAATTGGCCATCATTCTGACACAAAGATGGCTGCACCCACAGCTGAAGCCAAGTTCCCATAAGGAGCCTTAATGAGCAATCTGCAGGGATCTGAGGCTATGCCCTCCCCCAACCAGCAGGGCTTGATGGAGGACCTCAAGGTGCGCTTCCTGTCCTGGTGCTGGGCTAGGGGACCTCAGGATGCTCCCCCCACCCCAGCACCAGGCTGGAGAGTTCAGGTCACGCCCCCACCAGGTGGGGCTTGACTAGGGACCTCAGGCTGCATCTCCCCCTCTGCCCATTACCGGGCCAGGGGACCTGAGGCTGTGCTCCCCTGCCTGGCTGGGCTTAACAGGGGACCTCAGGACATACTTCCCACCCAATAGGGCTTGACAAGGGACCTCAAAGTGACCCCCAGTGCTGGGTTGGGGGACCTGAGGCTGCTCCCCCCTGCCTGGAAGGGCTTGACATGGACCTCAGGCCATACTCCCCACCCAGCAGGGCTTGATGGGGGGCCTCAAAGTGCACCCCCATTGCTGGGTGGGGAGAACTCAGGCCCTGCACTGCCCAGTGGGGCTTGACGTGGGACCTCAGGCCATGCTCTCCACCCATCAGGGCTTGACAGAGGGTCTCAGACCATGTCTCCTACCTGGTGGGACTTGGTGGGGGACCACAAGGCATGCCACCTGGCTGGGATGGGGGACCTCAGGCCATGCCCCCCAACCAGGCACCAGGCCAGGGCACTTGAGGCTATATTCCCTGCCTGGCGGGGCTTGACAAGGGTGGGACTGGCCAGCTCTGGATCTAGCTCAATGGGGGTGGGGGTCAGCTGGGTCTGGGTCTCACAAGATTTTTAGGTGCATGTGGGTGGGCAGGGATTTGACTCTGGTTCCTGTGGTGTGCCACAGACTCTGACAGGAGGAAGGTTTTAATATACATTTTACCAATTTTCTTTCATCTCTGACACTTCTATTATAGAGAAAGGGCAAATAGCAATATTAAATTATTTCCTCTAATTAATCCCCTTTAATGTGCATGAGTTTCATGCACCGGGCCACTAGTGTAATATAAAACTAGTTTTGCCATAAGTGAATTGATATAAATGAGAGTTAAGTTTCTATGGCAACACTGTAACAAAATGCCCAGGACTGCTGCATATTTATATTTACATTTGCTTGTTAACAGCATGATAAGGAACTAATAATAGGTGGTTGCCTGTGTGATTGTGGTAGGGGGATGGGCACAAAGAATGGGGAAGAGAACAAGACAGTTCACTGCATGCCTTTTAAGATTTTTTTATTATTTGTGTAATCATATGTGCATATTGCCTATAAAAATAAAATAATTGCATCTCTTTTGTGTCTTAGGGATGTAGTAATTCAACCTCTCACCCTTTTAAATTTATGGATTTATGTATTTATTTCTTCTATTATACAGGAATACCTGTTTATTTACATATACATATTTCTCTAACTGGAAGACACTTGGTAAATAAATCTTGGGAAATATTTTTAGTTTTTAACATAAAAGTTGCAAGCTAAGGAAAACATTGCTGTGGTACAGAGATAGGGACTTGCCCAAGGTCACATTATTATATATAGGGGCCCAGGAGCCAAACCTAGGCAGTCTGGCATCAGAGTTCATCTGCTTACCCAGTGTGCTAAATAACCTATACTGCTAACTTGTGCAATGCTAAATGTATATCTTTATGTGAACTACTTGATATTCATTCTTGCATCAAGATCTGATGACAAACAACCTCAAATATCTTCATAGCTCACAACAGCAAATGTTTATTCTGTTCCCAGTATTTGACTATGGGTCAGTTGTCTCTCTGCTCCTCAGTGTCCTCATTATAGTCCAGGCTAATGGGGCAGCCTCCAACTGGGGTGGGGGCAGGGTAAATTATGGTAAATTGTGATCAGCTTTCATTGACCAAAACAAATGACAAGGCCAAGCCTGCTATCAGCAGGATAGAAAAGGATTGTCCCCCACAGGGAGGGACAGTGGATTTGTGAACAATAATATAATCTTCCACAATGCCTAATTTCAACCCAGGGGTATAAAATTATGTTTGTCTAAGATAGGGTAATATTACATGTAGTAATTTTATTTAATTGTTATAGTCTGTTGCTTCTGTACTATAGATATATGCTTCAAATTAGATTCAAAAAGGAAAAAGTTGTATAGAACATTATTTTCAATCCTAAGTAATTAAAAATCTGACTTGGAGAAATTGGATACCTACATGCAAAAGAATGAATTTGGATTGATACCTTATACACTAAACAAAGGTTAACTAAAAATAGATCAAAGATCTAGATATAAGACCCGGTGCTATAAAACTCTTAGAAGAAAACATAGGGAACAGCCTCATGATACTGAATTTGGCAACAATTTAATGGATATGACACCAAAAACACAGGCAACAAAAGGAAAAATGGATAAACTGAACTTCATCAAAATTAAAATCTTTTATGCATCAAAGGACACTGTAAAAGAGAATGAAAAGTCATAGTAAAGAGCCAATTCTAAGATAAAGGTCTCAACTGCAAATATTCCACTAAGGGCTTCTCTATTGTTTATCACCACATAGTGGGGATCTTATTTATTATATGCAATAATTTTGTGAGAGAGATATTACTGCCCTATCTTATACATAAGGAAATTAAGACACAGAAAGCATAAGTATTCTATACAGATTCCCATACCATATTGGAAACAGAGTCAAAACTCTAATCCAGTAATTTATTAGATTTACATTGCTTTTTTTAAAAGCTCTATCATAGCCCAGCTGGATGATCAGTTAGTTGGAGCATTGTCCTATACACCAAAAAGACTGTGGATTTGATTTTAGGTCAGAGCAAATACTTATGTTGTGGGTTCAATCCCAGTTGAGGAGCATATGAAAGGCAACCGATCAATGTTTCTTTCTCTCTCACTCTCTCTCTCTTTACCCCCCCCACCATTCCTTCATCTCTCTTTAAAAATCAATAAATATATCTTCAGGTGAAGGTTACAAATATATATAATAAAAAAATAAAAACCACACTGCTGATACCCAATAAGGTGACATTTATCTATCCTAATATCTGATCATCCCTGCTCCCAGTAATAAACCATAGTCCACATATTTCCTATATACTCCCCATCCACACTCCAGCCCAGCTCACAGGACCACTTTTAGAACTGGGGCAGAGCACCTCCTTATCTCAGGGAAAATTTGAACTATCTGTCTCCTAGAGCAGTGGTCGGCAAACCACAGCTTGCGAGCCACATGCGGCTCTTTGGCCCTTGCGTATACCTCAATCAGACTGAGGACATTTTTAGCAAAGGCCAGCTTAGGAGTACCCTAATTAAATTAATAACAATGTACCTACCGAGGAGGAACTAAGATGGCGGCATAGGTGAAACACCTATCTTGCCGTCATACTCAGCAATTTTAATACTACAACTTAACGAAAGAACAAATACCTTCCAGAATCACCAAAAAGCTGGACGAGTGAAAATTCCACAAATAAAAGTAAAGATAAGACACTGTGACTCCGAGGAGCGGCGGTGAACAACATTGAAAGATTCGAGTGGAGAGAGGTTTGGAGCATGCGCGCCACGGAGAGGGCGGGCGGCTGAAAACCGGCCAGTTTTCTCGAACAGGGAGACAAAGACGTCCCACTGGACTGATTTTCCAGCTCTGGGCAAAGTCCAGGGAATCCACTATCATACAGGGTGAAAACTGGACAGTGGGAGGGCACGCCGAAAGCTCGGGTGCTGCCGGGTCTGCTGGCTTGTGGAGAAGGCAGCTTGCGCGAACAGCTCGGCTGCGTGACCACGCAGAGAGCACTCTGCGACTTGTCTCTCATTCGGAAAACCATCAGTCTGCTTTGTTTTACGACCCTGGGTGAGACATTGCGCATGTAGACTCATTTGGGGAGAGTCTGAATTCCCCAGCAGCCGGTGGAGCTCAGCAGCGGCTCGCTCTCAGAGGTGCTGGCAGCCATTGCCCCTGGCACAGAGTCCCTGGGGCCACATAGGGCAGAGCTAACGCTGTCTGCTTGGCCCGGAGACTCCGCCCATTCAACCTGAGCACAGCTGAGCTTCACAGACAATTGGCCTGGAGGTCAACCCCTCCAAATGCTAGCAACGATTAACTGAGCTTAACTTCAGCAAGACTGTGCAACCCATATCCACCTCAGGTAACTGGGGAGGCTGAGCCACTGTCCCTAGTAGGAAGTCTACCACACAAAGCTAATTGACCAACTCAGGGCAGCAGCCACCATGAAGAGACATGGAAAGAAATCAGATGTGAAAGAAATGGAGGGAAAAAAACGACTGGACATGGAATTCAAGACCACGGTTATAGAGTTTTTTAAGAGGCTCCAACAAAAGGTCGAGGCCTATAAGGAAATAAGCAAGACCACAAAGGAAATGAATGAATCCTACAAGGAAATGAACAAGAACCTCAAGGATATAAATGAGACCTGCAAGGAAATGATCAAGACGAACATGGAAATGAATGAGTCCTACAAGGAAATGAAGGAGACCCTCAAGGATATAAAGGAGACTCTCAAGGATATGAAAAAGGACCAACCAGAAATTAAGCATACACTGACTGAAATAAAAAATATTATACAAAGACCTAAAAGTGCTCTGGAGCACCCCAAGAACCAAGTTAAAGATTTGAAATACAAAGAGGTAAAATCCACTCAGCTGAAAAAGCATGAAACCAAAAGAATCCAAAAAATTGAAGATAGTGTAAGGGGTCTCCGGGACAACCTCAAGCATACCAACATCCTAATTATAGGGGTGCCAGAAAAAGTGAGAGGCCAAGACAATGAAAACCTATTTGAAGAAATAGTGACTGAAAACTTCCCACACCTGGTGAAAGAAATTGACTTAGGAGTCCAAGAAGTGCACCGAACCCCAATATATAGGAACCCTAAGAGGACCACACCAAGGCTCATCATAATTAAAATGCCAAGAGCAAAAGACAAAGAAAGAATAATAAAAGCAGCAAGAGAGAAACAGTTGGTTACCTATAAGGGAGCACCCATACGATTGTCAGCGGATTTCTCAACAGAAACGATGCAGGCCAGACGGGAGTGGCAAGAAATATTCAAAGTGATGAACAGCAAGAATCTACAACGAAGATTACTCTATCCAGCAAAGCTATCATTCAGAATTGAAGGTCAGATAAAGTGCTTAGCAGATAAGAAAAAGCTAAAGGAGTTCATCACCACCAAACCAATATTATATGAAATGCTGAAAGATATTCTGTAAGAAGAGGAAGAAGAAAAAGGTAAAAATATAAATTATGAACAACAAATACACATCTATCAACAAATGAACATAAAAATCAAGTGAATTGATAGGCTGTTAAACAGAATAAACTGGTGACTATAACAGAGACACGGACATAGAGAGGGAATGGACTGACAATTCTTGGGGAGAAAAGGGTTGTGGGAAGTGCAGCAAGAGACTGGACAAAAATCTTGCAACAATGAGAGAGGACAGTGGGGAAGGGGAGGTGAGGGTGGAGGGTGGGATAGGTACAGGGTGGAGGGGAGCTATAGGGGGATAAAAAGGGGAAACAATGTAATTAATAAACTGAACAATAAAGATTAAAAAAAAGAGAAAAAAAAGAAAGAAAAAAAACAATGTACCTATCTATGTAGTTTAAGTTTAAAAAATTTTGCTCTCAAAAGAAATTTCAATCGCTGTACTGTTGATATTTGGCTCTGTTGACTAATGAGTTTGCTGACCACTGTCCTAGGAAAATCACTAGATGTCTACATTTCCGGAATCTAAAAGTTTCCAATCTCTCCTGTCATCGCATAGGAAATGTGGCAACCACAGTTCTCCCTTCTCAAAACAGACGGTTGTGGTTTTCTCTCTGTTGTCTGAATTCTGGGGCTTAACTTTGGTTAGAATTCTGTTTTTGTTCTTTTTACCACACACCTAGCCTTCTCTCCCTCTTCAACTGCAGTACTGGTCTTTGCAAACACCATGATGATTCCGCTCTACCCCAAACACAAATTGTTTCTGGCAATCTCCTTCAAGCAAGTCCTAATTATCTCATTTTTTAAAATTATAAATAAGTGGCATGCTAATTGACCAAAAACTATGAATTTTAGTAACATAGGAACAGAGCTTAGTGGTATAATAAAAATAAAACTGACAATATTTAATTTGACATTCATTTAATGACATTTATATTATTAGATATAAATGGTAAGCATTTTACTTAGGTGACTATAATTTTCATTTATTTTGTAGTCTCTCATGGTTTAATTCTTGCTACTAAAAACCCACGGGCATCTCTTTTCTCTTTTCCATGCACTGAGGAGGGTCTGTAGCCTATGTTGAGTACAGAGAACAGACAGGAGACCCCATGACTTTTCTACCTCTTTCTTGCCTTTCTTCCCATCGGGCCAAATGGACTCTTATTTCCTTCTGGATAATTTCCATTTGTTCCTGGTATGCCCTTTCTTCTATATGCCCACTCCTTGCCTCCACCCAATGTTTTCTTGAGCATCCCTCCCCTTTTCCTAATTCTTGATCAGCTAGAATAGTCTGGGGTCAGTGTGATGTCAACCAGTGCAAGGCTGTACCTGGCAGGGTCGCTCCAGAACTGCAAAGAGGAATATGTTGTGATCACTGGGGCCCAGGAGACTACCCCAGTTTGTTAAAATATACTCAACAAATATGATCAGTTAATGAGAATCCGTTAAAATGGAGATTCAGGCCAAGAGCAAGAACATTTTTAGCTTGAGTATCTCTTAGAGCTTTGTTGAAGAACAGAGATTCAACCCAACTGTTGGGTTGTCTTAAAAGGGGTTTCCTAGCAGATTCCTGGCCTGCTAAGACTCCTCATTCCCTGGAACAACACTCTCTCTGCTCCAACTTTGGCTCCAAGAGTCCTTTCCAGAGCCTGGCCTCAGTTCAGATCAGGGGCAGGGATGAAGGGTGTGTGGAAGGGTCTCTTGGGAACAGAGATGAGGGCACAGAAGCAAAGTTTGTCCATCTTTCACTCTTGCTACTCTCTAAATATGGTTCACACTTGCTCAGTCTGCAGTTTCTCCCTGCTAGTATGGCCATGTGCTCTGGAGATCAGACAGACCCTGGCAACAGGCTTGATTCTGTTGACCAATGAGAAATGCTCAGCTATACAGAAAAATACCTGTCTTTATACCAACTGAGTTGCCTCCAAAACTGATTGTGATTCCTGGAGATGGCTAGTATCCAGTCCCCTTATGGAATACAGAAGCTCATTCCATGCAACAGCCAGGCCTCTTCTAGTCAACAGATGTATGAAGGGATTATTGACTACATGACCAGTTCAGATAAAAACGAATCACAGATGCAACTCTCACAGGAAATGGGGTCTTGAGGAATTACTGGCTCAGAATGGGGAATTTGCCTCAGTTGTGTACATGCAAATATATCAGTAAAGGAGCCAGTGCATTAGCCCTGAGGATTGGTTAGGGAGCTCAGCCAGTAACCCATAGAAGACAGACACAGTAATTTGATATTCTCTATTTTTAGGATCAGTCTTGATTGTCAATGTTCTCTTTCACTATCTTCATAAGTATGTTGGTTGTTCTTGTCAGAGACCAGAGAACTCAATCACGTGGCACGCTTTTCACAGATCCAGCGGTATGCAGTGTTACACGATGCAGCATCAAACGTGTTTGCTAGGCCTATGGTCACACAGTGGAAATCCTGAAGCTGATTGGTAATACTAAATGAGAAAAGAACATGGTTAAGGCCCATCAGTTTAGCCCTGCCTTTCCTGATTCCAGTCCCCGTCTTATTCCCAAATCCATCTCTAAACTGACCCTTTCCTGTCAACTCTCATGTGAATGTTTATGGATTCACAGTGTTAAACTGACCCACTCTGTGTTTGGTCAGAAGCATTGCCTGGGCCATTTGTTCCATTTCCTCCCAGAAATAATGTTTTAATATTGAAGGTACTATGTGCACAGCAGGAGGACTGAGAGGAAGATATTTCTTTTCCTAGGCAGCAGGTGGCTTTAGGAAAGAAATACTTCATTAGCCTTCTCCCACCTCTTTTTCTGTTAGTCAGGCCCTTTCAGTCTGATTGGAAAGAGTCTGGCTTCTTGAAAAGGTCAAGAGTTATGAAGTCAAGAGTATGTGGGATCAAAACATGGCTCCATCAATTCCCAGCTTGGTGACATTAAACACATTTCTAAGTCACTTATCTTCCATCCAACTGTCTGTGAAATGGGGATAACAAAAGCTTTTTTTCTGTAGCATCATTGTGGATAGTGCAGAAATGACATGTGTAAAGTATCTGGCATTTAGTTGACAGTGAATATTAATTTCCACTCTTCAGTGGGAAGCCCAGTTACAGGCAGGGAATGGACTTGCTTTCTATCTGACTCAGCCTCTTCAGATGTACACTGGCAATGTTCTCTACCAATGCTATGTTCATGGAATGAAAGACAGGAGATAGCTCCTGGGAATTAAAGTTTATAACTTTAAGATAGAGACAAGTTGCTTATAATTATTTTTCTTTGGATAAAAAAAGCCACATCTGGGAAACTTGTCAGAACTTAGTAATAAAATATGATCTGTGGGTTAAAAGAGACTTGTGAGCTAGATCAAACAAATGGTATACATTTGAGTTTGTTTGGATCTTACTCTGAACAAAATTATTTGTTGCATGAATATTCTTCTCTCTATTTAAAAATGTTTGATATGTTCCATAATAAAAAAATTACCAAAAAATGTATTTCTGGGAATGAATGGGTTGGAAGAAAGGAGAGAAATAGAACAGAGAACTAGGTCTCAACTTTGTGCTCTTCCAGGACAAGTCCACTGAATCTCAGATCCGGACTCCTGAAGTGAACAAAGTTCCCTAGAAAAATGTGGGTTGTACACGTACGTGCCATTGAAAACAGAGTTGTTGATCCAGTACCAACTTTTCTTTGCATTCTGGTATAGTAAGCCAATAAAATACTTCTCAGGTCCAGTTATCTTCTGGAGGAACTTCTAGAAATTAAAAAACAAGCAAACAGTTCAACAGAAGGTTGTTTGCTCTTGCTTCCTTGGGTTAGTGGGGCTATGATCATATCTGATTCTGGGAACAAGGAAGGCTGGTAGAGGACTCTGCGGCTGACACTCAACATAAATCCTGAGAATCCTGAAGTAATTCTCAGTCTACATAGACTGTTGGGACCACTTGGAGCTCTGTTCACACAGGATGTTGGGCTCTGGTGCAGTAGATCTTCATAGGTCTGCTGTAGGTCTCTAAATATTTTCATTTCTAACACATTCCCAGGTGATGGAAAATGAAGGGAGGGTACTATACTATGTCAAAAAAGGCAATTTCAAATACACTGTTATTTGATTCTCTCTGAACAGGATTGTTTTCCTTGCCATGAATTTTATATTATGAATAAGGTTTTGAGGTCAAGTGAATTCCTTGAGAAAATATGGAGATTTAAAGTGTATCGCTAAAGCAGATAATTCCATGAAAAATAATCAGTGTTTATTGAGTATATTATAACTTGATGTTAATCCAAGACATCATAGTTAATTAATGAACAATAAATCACCCCAGCCAGAAGTCTGGGAACTTCTGGCCTCTTGTATACTCTTCACATACCTTCTTCCACAATTAATGGGTATCTGAGTCCATTTAGATATTCTCTTTAGCCCCATGGCTGTTGCCTTTATTCCCCCTTTCTCAATGTTCTTCTTCCTCAACATATCTAATTTATTATTTTAAAAATTAATTAGCAAATGTACTCATTTAACAAATATCTGAGTGTCAATTACATACCAGGCATTGTACAATGCTAGAGATATAGAAACAAATTCATTTCTCCTAAAGAAATTATTGAAAGCAAGGGTTGGCAGGCTACAGCCAGTGGGCCAAATCTAGACTGTAGTCCATTTTTGTAAATAAGGTTTTATTGGAATACACCGAGGCCCATTTTTTTTAAAACATATCATCTATGGCTGCTTTTGAGGTACAATGGCAGTGTAAAGTAGTAGTGACAGAGACCTTATGACCTAAAATATGAAATATATACTATCTAGCTCTTTAAGAAGAATTTTGCTGACCCCTGGTCTTAACCTTTAGCCCTTTTTCTGGAAAACATGAATAGTTTCCTAGGGGACTTATGAAGCTGTTAGAATTATATTCAAAATACTGTGCCTATGTAATGTTTCTGGGTACAAGTGCATAGATTTCACCACCATTTCTAAAACCTCACTCATGCCAACCCGTTGAAGACCCACAGGTCTAAAAAGAGAAGATAATGAGTCAACCAGTGTCCCAGGAAATACGTGCTAGGTCTGGCACAGGCAGAAAGAAGAAGTGATCAATTCCATGCGAATTTGGGGTTTTCCAGAAAGACTATAGGTGAAGTGATATATGAAATGAATTTGAAGAGATAGCTGTTTGTCAAGCAAAAACATGGGTCAGGACTTGTCCTTTATGGAAGAGGGATCATCAGAGCAGAGCAGACTGCACAGCAACCTGGAGCATTTGAGGAACAAGTGGATGTTCAATGTGGCTGGTGCAGAGCTAGAAGGGAGGTGGACTGGCACACAAACTTTGGCAGAAGGCAGAGGTTATATTATATGTCATGCTATGGAAGCTTGACTTTAACCCATTTTAATTTGGCAAATGGCACAGAAAGGTAAAAGCCTTACATATTTTATTATATCAGTTCTATGGGGATAGGTAAGGATAGGTCAAAACTAGGGATAAAGAGAGGAGTTATAAGATTTTTGAAGAAATCCAGATGAGAGGTGAATTATTACTATACAAAGATAGGAAAGGATTTGGTTAGCAACTAATTTAGGAGAGAATAGAAAAGATCAAGTCCCAGAAACCATCAGCATTTGCTCTTGGGTGACACCATTACTCACAAGTATTTGGAATTCAAGAGGAAGAGCAGTTGGTGTAAAATATAATGACTCACTTTGATATGGTGAGTTCGCGATGCTTTTGAAAGATCAAAGTGCATTCCCTGCACTTTAAATATATATGCTGTGTGGTCTAGAGAAGGCTGAGCCAGAGATACACTTGAGAATCATCAGGAAACCACTAGTGTTATGAGCTTTTTCTGGGATTGGCATTGTGGTGAATGCCAAGTAATAGAGAATGCCAAGGATCACACTTGAGGATTAGTAGAGGCAATGAGAATATTGACTTTCTGCTCCATTCCCTTCATCTTTTTTTTTTCTTTTCTCCCCACTCTCTTGCTTCTGGTTCTCTATGTTAAAGTATTTTTCCTTCCCATGAGGGTTCTTAGCTATTTGTTGGACATCTAAATCCCAGATTCACAAAAGACTCTCTCACAAATTCTTCTCAATAATAGGAGGACTTTTAAAAGAAGGGTGAAGGAATAGAGGGAAAGAAACACTATTACTGTATGTAGCATAATGTCTAGCACTTAGCAAATGCCTAGGATGTAAAATATATTAGGGTCTAAATTGAATAGAGTGTGGGTTTTGGATGTAGAGAGATCTCAGTTGCATGTGCTGTCCTTTAGTAGGTGTATGGCCTTGGTCAAAGTACTTTTTGTGCCCTAATTTCCTCATATATAAACTACAGCTAATAATACCTCCTCAGAATTGTTATGAGCATAAAAGGAGATACTAAAACAAAGCTTTTTGCATAGTGTTGGCTTTTTTTTTTTTTTTTTTTTACTATCATAATTGTATACTGCAATCCTAAGTCTATGACCTAACTAGAGGCCTGGTGCATAAAACTTGTGCACTGGGGTAGGTGAGGGTGGCCCCTCAACCTGGACTCACAGTCCAGGAGCCCATGGGCCTAAGCCATCAGTTGGACATCCTTAGCATTGCTATAGAGGTAAGAGAGGCTCCTGCCACCACAACCATTGTGCTTTCCAGTCGTGAGCTTGACTTCTGGCTGAGTGGCATTCCCCATGTGGGAGCACACTGACTACCAGGGGACAGCTCCTGCATTGAGCATCTGTTCCCTGGTGGTCAGTGTGTGTCATAGCAACTGGTTATTCCACCATTCAGTCTATTTGCATATTAGCCTTTTATTATATAGGACTAGAGGCCCAGTGCACAAATTTGTGCACCTGGTAAGGTCCTTCGGCCTGACCTGCGGGATAGGGCTGAAAATGACTCTCCAACATGCCCCGAGGGGTCCTGAATTGTGAGAAGGCACAGGCAAGGCTGAGGGACCCCCACCAGTGCACAGTTGGGGTTGAGGAGGGACACAAGAGGTTGGCCAGCTAGGGAGGGACTGTGGGAGGGCTTCAGGGTGTGTGTGACCTGTCTCACTCAGTAACAATTGGCCGGACTCCAGCAGCAAGCTATCCTACAGGTCGGAGCGTCTGCCCTCTGGTGGTCAGTGCACATCATAGTGAGCAGTTGAGCAACCTTAGCATATCATTAGCATATTATGCTTTGACTGGTTGAATGGCCGACCAGTTGACTGGACACTTATCATATTAGGCTTTTATTATATAGGATTATTTGTGTTTTACTCATTTTGTTAATTGGCATCTTTCTTATTAATGAGGCAGACTGGGATGATACATTAATAGCTTACATCTTTGAATTATTCTATAATTCTTAAACAACTTTTATATACATCAGCTCATTTGGTCATTCCCTCTACTTTAAATGTCCCAACCCATCCCCAGGATAACAGTCTACTTCTGTACCTTATGGATTTCACTAGCTCAAATGGACCTGAGGATAACATCCCATTGCTAACCCAGCTCCAGATTCAGAACAAAGAACTTGAGCTCCCAGGCAGCCACCTTCTCATCCCCTACCTCACCTGGCTCCGCCAGTCAAATTGTCCCACCCCTCCTCCCACTGCGACTGGTGTCAGGTGGGCTGCATTATTGTATTTTTTCTCATGCTCTTACCAGTTTCTCTGGTGTGTTGACAATGGCCAAAGTCGATTCTTGCTCTTTACACATGTCCATGCTTTTGTTCCAAGACATTTCAGAGATGGACAACAGAAAGCATCTTCCTTGATGAAAATTCCAACTCCTGGGGCAGACTAAGGAAATCCAAGAGAAGAGAGCAAGATATAGTGGTTGTAGGTGAGAGCCCTGGGACTGAGACATAATGTAGTGGGACATGAGTTTTTTTATAACAATTATATTCAAATAAAGCAACCTCAATTCAGGAAAAAATTTCATCCAGTCTAATTTCAGTATCCCTATGTATAACATGAAGGAAATGAATTAGAAAGTCTTTATGGGTCCCTTTGAGCAAAAATGCTTCATAAGAAAGGGGGCAATGGGACAAATCTTTTTTATTATTACATTTTATTTTTTAAAAGGCATCATTTTTTCCATTTTCTCTCACAGATTACATAATCAAGGCCTTTTAAAAAAGACACTGATCAAGAAATCTCACTTTCATTGGGATGTGAGGCCATGCTGTTAAAAGCAGACAATGTTATAAGAATGTAAATGTTATTAAGTCTACCAGATCTCAATAATTATTCACCAGCATTCACACACACAAAAAAGGAAAGACTTTGCTCTTCTAAAAAGGGGTCTCTCTCTTTAGGAAACTGGTAGAGCTTCTCAAAGTCTTGACATTTGTGAGGATGCTAACAGCCCTTACAAATGAACATCACATGATCTGTGCCAAGGCAGCTAGGAGTCAACAGGCTTGATGTCAACAGGTAGAATATCCCTGTGGGCCTGTTGCTGTTCATGATGACATCTTCCCATTGCATTCTTACAATACACATTCGAGTATTCCCACTGACAATATTTAAAATAAGCACATGATACTGTAAATCACTTGTAGCAAAGAGTGTTAAAATATTTAGTCCTCAATTGTGTAACAAAGTGAAAATATGTCATCACTCCAATGAAAAGGGGAGGGAAATCATTTTAGCACACCATTCCCTTCTTACAATACATATTCACATAAGGGTATTCCCATTGGTAATACTCAAAATAAGCACACAATACTGTAAATCACTTGTAGCAAAGGGTGTCCAAATATTTAGGCCTTAACTGTGTGACAAAGTGAAAATATGCCATCATTTCAATGAAAAGGGGAGGGGAATAGTTTTAAAACACCATTAATTGATGTGTTTAAGTTGTTTTTTTTTTAGGGAAAGACTGCAAAGCCCATACAAAATTTAGGAAAATAAGAAAAATTCAGATTTCATCTACTGGTACCTCTCTAAAGGCGGACCTTTGCCCTGCCACCTGGAAAGCTTACCTCCTACTCTGCCAGATACCTTCTAGTTGAGAATATACCACTCATTCCAATCACTACATTTAGAATCTCATTGCCCCTGAAAGCCCACATCTGAACATTTATCATGCCTACATGGCAACACAGGGGCCATAAAAGAAGGGGATGAAAGCATCCCCTGTGTGAGAGATTGGTAAAAAGAACCCCTCTGCTCCCACCCACTCCCCGTCGCCCCGAAAGCACTGATCATACCGGTAACTACATCCAAGGAACAATCAGGGAAATAAGTGCCAATTGCAGAGAATCTAGTCAAGCTATCACTGCAATGAGCAGAGGAAGCAGCATGCAACTAACCAGCTAATATGGCACATGCTTCACTCCTAAACTTCTTCCTTCAGAGGGGCCTTCTCTGCAAACAGGACTGGTTTTCCATCTCTTTCTCTCTCTCTCTCTCATCCATGTTGCTCAAGCTAGTTTTGGTCTTTCCCAATAGGATCCAGTAAGAAAATAGAAAGCTTTTGTGGTAGCAAAGGAAATAAGGAATACAAAGAAGCAGGGAATGAGGAGAATCTCTTCTGGTATTGATTTAGATAAGTCTCCAGAATGCTGTGAGCAGTGGAGTCACCAGCAGAGCGATGGTCTGTTCGGCGGTCCCACCGCTTTTGTTACACAGGTCCTTCTGGCAGCATTCATATTGTAGAGTCCTCTCTCCTAAGTGTTTTGAGAGGTAGTTGAAGTTACAGTTATCAAATTTCCAACACTGGTAGTATGTCCGTGTGTCGGCTTTGACGTAGAGACATGCATCAAAATTAACTAAACAGTTGTTGATGACAGGGCACACGCCATCTGGGTTGAGACAGGTGTAGCACCGCAGGCTATGACCTGAATCATAAAGGACAGAAAGGATGATCAAAAGCCCGAGCAGGATGAACTCTCCTTTGCTTCCCATTGTCTACTGAATCTTATAGCGCATGCAATGTCCCTCTTCCAGCGCCGGCGGGAAAAGTCTTTAAGAAATTACTACTTAAGAACCTGGGGGTGGAGAGGAAGTTATAATGATGCTCTTTACCTGTGCTATAGCTCTCTGTGGGACTGAAGCTGTTATTACCATTCCCGAAAATCTGTGGGACTGAAAGGAAAAGAAAACTTTTAAGGTAGGCATGTGATGAATATAACACGCAAACTCAGAGCAGCTTCAAGTCCCTGTGACTATTTGTCTCTGGACAGTGGAGGTGACAAGGGGCTCTTGGTCATTCTGCACTAGAATTTTTCAGAAACTTTTTTTCTTGGAACCTTCCATCAAACTACTATCATTATTTGTCATGTCCCTCACCCCAAGTTCTAGTTCATGTCTTTTTTTGTTTGTTTGTTTTTGGTGTGATAGTATGTGTAAAATGCTCAAAGGAAGAATGAGAGACAGGAAGAAGAATGGATGAATTCAGTATCAGAAGGAAACCTGCTCCTTTCTCATGTTCACATTTGACACCGGTCTATCCAAAGAACTGTTTGGACCACTTCCCTTCCAGGCTCTACACAGAGTAGAGCTGATCTCTCCAGTTCTGGTGCCTCAAACCCTATATGAAAACTCATGATCAGCAACTTTTGGAGCCTTTTTAAAAAAAATTAGAATTCATCAGCACTAAGGACTGTGTCTAACTGGAGCAAGTTTCAGGGCCAGGGCTATGGGCAGATAAGAAGGCAGGCAAACTTCCAGAGCGTTCCTATGGACAGAGAAGAGGCAAATATTTATTTGAAGATAAGTAGGGGGATTTGTAGGCCTCCAAGTAGCCTCTTTTTTCTGGGAACACTGGCTGCCTGAGCAGGAAGCTGCGGTGGCTTCAGAGGCAGTAAAATGTATCCTCAATGGCCCAATTATTTGTCCATTGTGGTTGAAGACCTCTTTAATAGACCCAGACAGCTACTTACACTTATATTAATAAAGCATACAAGTTAGCACTCACTTTTTATTTCAGTCTCTAGTTCAAATATTTTTTGTTTGTTTGCGCGTGCGCGGGTGTGTGTGTGTGTGTGTGTGTGTGTGTGTGTGTGTGTGTGATATGTAGTAACATGGTTTGGGGATTGTCACAGAACAGAATTCCATAAATATTTCATGAGTATTTCCTCTATGTAACTAACTCGGTGTACTGAGTGTCTTGTTAGTCTGGGACAAATAAGAAACAATCATTCTCTTAAAAATGTATAAAGTAGCCAAAACTGGTTTGACTCAGTGGATAGAGCATCATCCTTCGGACTGAAAGGCGCCAGGTTCCATTTCGGTCAAGAGCATGTACCTTGGTTGCGGGCACATCCCCAGTAGGAGGTGTGCAAGAGGCAACTGATAGATGTCTCTCATTGATGTTTCTGACTTTCTATCCCTCTCCCTTCCTCTCTGTAAAAAAATCAATAAAATATATATATATATTAAAAAATATGTGCAAACTAATAGGTATCTTAAGTCGGAGGGAGAGGGAGAGGTGCGTTGAGGAAGGAGAGCTGTGCTTCACCCATCTCTTTATCCTCTATAGCTCTGGCATCATGCCTTGTGTTTTGTAGTTGATGAATATGTCCTGTTTTTATTCTTCTTCTCTGGTTGGTCTAGTGTAGTGCTTGACACACAAAAAGATGCTGAATACATTTTTTTGTGTGTGGGAATGGACTTCTTTATAACAATTCCTTTAGGGTACAACATATCAGAGTTTACTATGTACTTTCACATTACATCACAGGGATTCCATACTAATCCGCCTCCTCAGACTCAGGAGGAAAACTGAGGACCAGTCATTTCACTCAGTCTAGTCTTGGTTTCCCAACTATAAAAGGAAGGGGATGAAATAGAAGATTTTTTGTTGACTGTGTTGCATTTAATTTATTTTATTTTTCAGCTTTATGAGATATAATTGATATATAACACTTTGTAAGTTTAAGTTGTACAGTGTGATGATTTAGTACAAAAATACTGCAAAATCTACTACCACAATAAGGTTAGCTAACACCTTCATTACTTCACAGAATTGCCACTTTTTTTTCCAGTAAGAACATTTAAGACCTACTCTTTTAGCAACTGTCAAGTATAGAACGCAGTAGTTACCATGTTATACATTGAATGTACATCCCAGAATATGTGTGTGTGTATATATATATATATATTATAAATTAGCAGATATTTATGCACATTTCCTGCCAAAGAACTTCTTGAGAAAAGTCCTTAAGAAAAGTTTCTAAAGAGAATTGAGCACATTAGAACGTGATGGAGAAGAGATTATTGTCATGCATATTACCTGTTCCATAGCTCCCAGTGGGACTGAAGCTGTCATTATTTTTGCCAAAAATCTGTGGGACTACAAAGAAAATCAGCTATTGGCTCAGCCTCAACTGCAGGATGAATATAACAAACATCCCGACAGGGGCTGCTAGATCACTGTGACTATTTTTAAATATATATATCTTATTAATTTTTTACAGAAAGGAAGAGAGTAGAATAGAGAGTTAGAAACATTGATCAGCTGCCTCTTACACACTTGGGGATATACCTAAAACCAAGGTACATGCCCTTGACTGGAATTGAACCTGGGACCCTTCAGTTCACAGGCCGACGCTCTATCCACTGAACCAAACCGATTAGGGCCACTGTGACTATTAATGAAAAATATAGAACTGTCTGACTCTGGTCCACAAAGACATGTACATATATGTTTTTTTTTTTGTGTGTGTGTGTGTGTGTGTGAATATGTTCACTTATTTATATTTGTATTGTCTTCCTGCTCTTTGATGTGATACAAATTGTACCTTTGGATTGAGTCAAAAGGAAGACACTTCTTACCCAACCACTGTCTCCTTAACTATATTTCCTTCCTCATTTATTTTTTCTACTGTCTTCTGGGGCTGGAGAAGATTCTACTTGTGCAACTGCAGTTCAATTCCTTGATAGGAGGCTTTTTGTTCTAAGCATTTAGATGAATTCATTTCTGTGTACATAGGAGGAAATTCCTCCCTTCGAAAAAAAAACATTATCTTATCTTACAACTCCAACAATAGGATGAACTGCTGCTGAATTTTTAGATTTTAGCAACAATAGCAAGAACTGCTGAGTGTTTCAGCTCAGATTACCCAACTAATGATCTACGATGAAAGCTTTGTGTGGGGTACTGAATCCATTATACATCTCCAAGATAGAGCAAGGAACCTGGCCCTTTGTGTGTTTTGGAAAGTGAGAAGAGGTATTGTCAGTTGCTCTCAGGTGGAAAGACTTGGGCACTTAACCTATACATTTAACTATGCATTCTGAGAAAAGATCCAAGAACAAGACAACATAGAGTTGGGGTAAGAGCTTGCTCAAATACTCACAATAAAGCAGAAATAAGGTCATTCCGACAATTTTAAGCACCACTACGATAAGCCCAGAGATGATCATGCACCACCAGTTCATGATGATGAGATGAGGAAGTCTGTGGAGATTAGAGCACAGTGCCCCTATCAGTGTCTGAGGACAAGACTTCTCTTCACTAGGACATATGCCAATGCTTTTCTCAGAGCACCATTAGGAAGGGGGCTTAAAGGCAGGCATGCCATTAACAGGTACAAGGAGGAGATGCAGCACAGGCCCAAATATGAATAGGATCTTGTGCTGGTTGGGAGCTTTGAACTTGGCACACTGTCTCTCCTTCACCCATCTCTCAGCTCTGGACCTCAGCCCTGTTCCCATTTGTGGCCTCATAAATTTTGTCTAATGAATTAAATCCTTCTCAGGACTTTGAAAACCCTTATCCTTGAAATGGTTCTTGATCCCTAGCACCTTAGTTAGTAGTCTTGGCCATCCTGACTTTAGCTGTCAGAAGCCTCAATCTTTCAAAGACTATGTCAAGAACTGATAGATAGGACAGGTGTCCCTGAAGGTCTTGGCACTGGGGAAGAGCCAACAATCTGTGCAGAGAGGACATAGGCTTACCTGCTCTCTCCCTGAAAAGTTGGATTGGTTTGCAGTGCAGGTCTTCCTGGTGGTGTTATGTGTGGTGTAGTGGGCAGAGCCCTTTGTCCTGAGAATACACTCCTGCTCAGGCGACTCCTTCCTTCTTCAGTCTCTCTGTCTTGGCAGCATCCCCAAGCTCACACTTCTTCCCCTTTTGTGCTCTTGTCAAAGGGAGAGGGTGGGGCAAGGAGGGGAAGGAAGCTATAGCCTTTGTGATAGGAAGATTCCTGCCAGAGGGGTTCTGATACAGGGGAATGTTTTTAGGAGAATTTGGAAAGCAAAATACCTCAGCACAGACAAACATTACATGATCTCACCTATACATGGAATCTAATTTAAGTTATTTGGTTAATCTCATTCCATTCCTTTCTCTGTATCTGAATCTCTTTGAAATACAGTGGGAAGAAAATGTAGTAAAATATTACTAAATAAGGATTATGGGCGGAGGGTATCTGGAAATTATTTGTACTTCCCTTGCCACACTTTTGCAATGATGTCTAAGTGAAAATTTTAAGTAAATAAATCCACCTGAAGTCACTGATACTAGTGAGCAGGTCCTTGTGTCTCATATTTGCTCCATTCACTGTCATACAGCTTTGCTCAGTCCCTTCTCTGGCCTAGCCACTCGCGTTCTAAACCATATGCCATATGAGGGTGGTGACTATTCATTATTATTATTTTTTAAATTTATTTTTTATTGTTAACACTAATACAGATGTCTCCCATTTCTACCCTACCTTTGCCCCCCTCCAGCCACCCCCTACTCCAACCCAGTCCTTCACCACACTATTCTCTATGCCCATGGTCTATGCATTTAATTTATTTGGTTAATCTCATTCCATTCTCCCCAAATCCCACCCCTCTGAGATGTACCAGTCTGTTCCATACATCCACACCTATGGGATCTATTTTATTCTTTAGTTTTCTTTGTTCATTAGATTCCATATATAGGTGAGATCATGTAATGTTTGTCTTTCTCTGACTGCATAATAATCTCCAGGTTCATCCATGCTGTTTCAAAGGGTAAGAGTTCTTTCTTTTTTATGGCTTTATAGTATTCCATTGTATAAATGTACCACAGCTTTTTTATTCACTCATCTATTGATGAGCACTTGGGCTACTTCCAGATTTTGGCTATTGTAAGAAATGCTTCTATGAACTTATGGGTGCATATATTCTTTCTGATTGGTGTTTTAAGATCTCTAGGATATATTCCCAGAAGTGGGATCACTGGGTCAAAAGGCAGTTTTATTTTTAATTTTCTGAGGAAACTCCATACTGTTTCCACAGTGGCTGCACCATTTTGCATTCTCACCAACAGTACAGTAGGGTTTCCTTTTCTTTACATCTTCGCTAGCACTGGTTATTTGTTGATTTATTGATGACAGCTATTCTAGCATGTGTGAGGTGATACCTCATTGTAGTTTTATTTAGCATCTCTGATGATTAGTGATGTATAGCATTTTTTTCATATGTCTATTGCCCATTTGTATGAGTTCTTTAGAGAAGAATCTATTTAGGTCCTTCCTTTGCCCATTTTTTAAAAAGCCTCAACCAGAGGATATTTTTCCACTGATTTTTTAGAGAGAGTGAAAGGGGGGAGGAGAAAGGAAGAGAGAGAGAGAGAGAGAGAGAGAGAGAGAGAGAGAGAGAGAGAGAGAGAGAGAGAATGAAAGAAATCCACTGATTGTTGCCTCCTGCATGTGCCCCAACCAGGGTGGCTGGGGATCGAACCTGATTGAGGTACATGCCCTTGACTGGGAATTGAACCAGAGGTCCTTTGATTCATGGGCTAACATTCTAACCACTGAGCAAAACCAGCCAAAGCTTTGCCCATTTTAAAATTGGACTTTTTGTCTTCCTGGTGTTGAGTTGTATAAATTTTTATATATTATGGAAATTAACCCTTTATCAGATGTATTCTTGGCAAATATGTGCTCCCATACAGTGAGTTGCTTTTGCTGAGCAGAAGCTTTTTTCCCTTTGTTTCCCTTGCTCTAGGACATGTATTAGCAAAAACATTGCTATTCAAGAAGTCTGAGATTTTATTGACTCTTTTTTCAAGAATTGTTATGATTTTGTGACTTATATTTAAATCTTTTATCCATTTGAGTTTATTCTTGTGTATGGTGTAAGTTGGTGGCTTAGTTTCATTTTTTTTTGTATGTAACCGTCTAATGTTTCCATATATTGAAGAGAATTTTTTTAAATTCCATTATATGCTTTTGCCTCCTTTGTCAAATATTAATTGACCATAAAGTCTTGGGTTGGTTTCTTGGCCATCAGTTCTGTTCCATTGATTTATATGCCTATTCTTGTGACAGTACCAGGCTGTTTTGATTACAATGGTTTTGTAATATAGTTTGATATCCAGTATTATGATCCCTCCAACTTTGTTCTTCTTTCTTGATTGCTGGGGCTACTCAAGGCTTTTTTTGGTTTCATATAAGTTTTTGATATATTTGCTCTAGATCTGTGAAATATGCCATTGGTATTTTAATAGGAATTACATCAAATCTATAAATTTCTTTGGGTAGTATGGGCATTTTAATGATGTTAATTCTATCAATTCTTCCAATTCCCAAACACAGTATATGCTTCTACATGTTTGTATCTTCCTCTATTTCTTTCTCCAATGTCCCATAGTTTTTAAAATCAGGTCTTTACCTCATTGGTTAAGTTTATTCCTAGGTACCTTATTTTTGTTGTAATAGTAAATGGGATTTTTAAATAGTTTCTCTGATAGTTATTATTGGTGCATAAAAATGCCACTGATTTTTGGATATTAATTTTGTGTCCTATTACTTTACCAAATTCATTTTTAAGTCTGGCAGTTTTTTGGTGGAGCCTTTAGGGTTTTCTATATATAAAATCATACCATCTGCAAATAATAGCAGTTTTATTTCTCCTTTCCAATTTGAATGCCTTTTATTTTTTCTTGTCTGATTGCTATAATTAGGACTTCTAGTACTCTGTTGAATAAGAGTGGTGAAAATGAACATTTGTGTATTGTTCCTGATCTTAAGGGAAATGCTTTTATTTTAGTTTTTGTCCATTACGTATGATGTTGACTGTAGGTTTGCCATATATGGCCTTTATTATGTTGAGGGATGATCCCCATATTCCCACTTTGCTGAGAGCTTTTATCATAAATGAGCACTGGATTTATTGAATGCTATTTCTGCATCTCTTCCACTCTGATCTTTATTATTTCCTTCCTTCTACTTAATCTGGGCTTTTGTTTGTTTGTTTGTTTGTTTGTTTTTGTTTTTTCTAGTTCTTTTAGGTATAGGGTTAGATTGTTTATTTGAGATTTTTTTCTTGCTTCTTGAGGTAAGCCTATAATGCTATGAACTTACCTCTCAGAAATGCTTTTGCTCTGCCCCATAGATTTTGGGTTGTTGTGTGTTCATTTTCATTTGTTACCGGGTAATTTTTTTTATTTTTTCCTTGATCTCACTGGCAACCCATTAATTGTTTAATAACATCTATTTAGTCTCCATGTGTTTGAATGTTTGGGGATGTTTTTATTGTAGTTGGTTTCTAGTTTCATGTCATTGTGATCTGAGAAAATGCTTGGTATTATGTCAATCTGTTTGAATTTTTATAGACTTGTTTTGTGTCCTAACATGTGGCCTATCTTTGAGAATGTTCCATGTACACTTGAGAATAATGAATATTCTTCTGTTTTGAGATGAAATGTTCTTCAAATATCAATAAAATTAATCTGTTCTAGTGTGTTGTTCAAGACCACTATTTCCTTATTGATATTTTTGTCTGGATGACCTATCCAGTGATAGCAGTGGAATATTAAAGTACCCTAATATGACTGTACTGCTGTCTGTTCTTCTTTAAAGTTCTTAAGAGTTTATTATATATTTATATATGCTTTTTTAGGGACTCATATATTGGGTGCATATATGTTTACTAGGGTTATATTGGATTCATCCCTTTACTATTATGTAGTGATCTTCTTTTCTTTCTTGTTATGGCCTTTGTTTAAAAGTCTATTTTGTCAGATACAAATATTGCTACCCCAGCTTTTTTTGTTTGTTTCCATTTGCATGGAATATTTTTTTATCCCTCATTTTCAGGCTACATTCCCTTTTATTTATCACAAGTTTATTTCTAGTCCTATCCTTTAATCTGAATTTTAGTTCTTTATTTTCAAGAATTGGTCAGTGTTTTTCAACTCGGTGACATGATGTCAACCCAGTTGCATTAAGTTCCAAACCACATTTACTTACCATTTTACTCAAACTCAATCCAACTTCCTTTCTCAACTTCTTTATTTTTGTTAATGATTGTATTATATTACAAAACACGCACACACTAAAAACATCCTTGGTTCTTCTTTTTCTATTAATCACCATATCAAAACACTAGCTGATGTTTTACAAAAGCTCTTTTATAACTGCCATTCTCACTATCCCATCCAAATCAAAATCTATCATTGCAGCTGGAGTGCAAATGGTTCAAAACCTTTGCCTTCTCCCTTGCAAATCAATATTAGAAAACACTGTCAGACAAATCTTTATAGAACCACTCTTCTGATCATGTCACTTCCCTGTTTAAGGTTCTGTTATAACAATTAGCGATAACAAGCCTCAACTCTTGAGTTTGGGCGAAAATATTTGTAAACTATGTATCTGATAAGGATTTATATTCAAAATATGTAACTAACTCATACAACTTCATAACAGAAACAAAATAAAAACAACAATAAAAAACACACACCAAACAACCTGATTAAAAAATTGGCAGAGGACTTGAATAGGCATTTTTCCAAAGAAGACATACAAATGGCTGAAAAGTACATGAAAAGGTTCTCAACATAACTATCTATACAAGGAAATAAAAATAAAAACCTCAATGAGATATCATCTCATACCTGTTAGAATGGCTATTATAAAAAAAAGACAAGAGATATCAAATGCTGATGACGATATGGAACCTTTGGCACTATTGGTTGGACTGTAAATTGGTAGAGATAGTATGGGAAACACTATGGAGGATATTAAAAAAGTTAAAAATAGAACTATCATATGATTCAGCAACTTGACTTCTTGGTATATGTTTGAATAAGATAAAATAACTATTTTGAAGAGCTATCTGTACTTCCTCTGTATCCATTGCAGCATTATTCACAATAACCAAGAATTGGAAACAACAGAAGTATCTATCAACAGATGAGTGAGTTAAGAAAATGTGGTGCATATTATTCAAACTTAAAAAAAAAAGGAGAGTGAAGGAGAGAGAACCAAGATGGCAAGCAGAGGTAAATACCTATCTTGCCGCCCCACACAGCAATTTCAAAACTACAACTTAATGAAAGAACAAACACCATCCAGAATCACCGGAAAGCTGGATGAGTGAAAATTCCCCAAAAGAAAGAGAAGATAGGACACTATGACTCACAGGAGCGGCTGAGGACAGTGTTGAAGATACGTGTGGAGGCAGAGGTTTGGAGCACGTGCCAGTGGATAGGGCAGGCAGCTGAAAACCTGGCCAGTTTTCTTGAACGGGGGAGACAAAGACATCCCACTGGACTGATTCCCCAGTTCTGGGTGAAGTCCAGGGAACCCACAATCATATGGGGTAAAAACTGGACAGTGGGAGAGCACGCCGAAGCTCAGGTGCTGCAGGGGCCTACCAGCTTGTGGAGAGAGCTCGTGCGGAGTGTGTGTGAACTTGGGAACAGCGCAGCTGTGTGACCGTGCAGAGAGCACTTGTGACTTGCTCTCTCATTCGGGAAACCACCAGACTGCATTATTTTGTGACCCTGGGTGAGAAGTTGGGTGTGCACACTCATTTGGGGAGAGTCTGAATTCTCTGGCAGCCAGTGGAGCTCGGCAGCGGCTCTCTCTCAGAGGTGCTGGCGGCCATTGCCACCAGCACAGAGTCCCTGGGGCTGCATAGGGCAGAGCTGATGCTGTCTGCTTGGCCCAGAGACTCTGCCCATCCAACCTGAGCATAGCTGAATGTCACAGACAATTGGCCTGGAGGTCAACCCCTCCAAGTGCTAACAACGATTAACGTGGGCTTAACTTCAAGAAGACTGTGCAACCCATATCCACCTCAGGTAACTGGGGAGGCCGAGCCACTGTCCCTTGTAGGACATCTACCACAAAAAGCTAATTGACCAACTCAGGAAGCAGCCACCATGCAGAGACATGGAAAGAAGTCACATGTGAAAGAAATGGAGGAAAAAAAAACACGACTGGACATGTAATTCAAAACCATGGTTATAGGGCTTCTCAAGAGGCTCCAAGTAAAGGCTGATACCTACAAGGAAATAAGCAAGACCTACAAGAAAATGAACGAGACCCTCAAGGATATGAATGAGACCCTCAAGGATATGAAAAAGGATGAACCAGAAATTAAGCATACACTGACTGAAATAAAAAAAATATTATACAAAGACCTAAAAATACTCTCGAGCACCCCAAGAACCAAGTTAAAGATTTGAAATACAAAGAGGTAAAATCCACTCAGCTAGAAAAGCAAGAAACCAAAAGAATCCAAAAAATTGAGGATAGTGTAAGGGGCCTCTGGGACAACCTCAAGCATACCAACATCTGAATTATAGGGGTGCCAGAAAAAGAGAGAGACCAAGACAATGAAAACCTATTTGAAGAAATAGTGACCGAAAACTTCCCACACATGGTGAAAGAAATTGACTTAGGAGTCCAAGAAGCACATCGAACCCCAATATATAGGAACCCTAAGAGGACCACACCAAGGCACATCATAATTAAAATGCCAAGAGCAAAAGACAAAGAGAGAATATTAAAAGCAGCAAGAGAAAAACAGATGATTACCTATAAGGGAGCACCCATAGGATTGTCAGCAGATTTCTCAACAGAAACGATACAGGCCAGATGGGGAGTGGCAAGAAATATTCAAAGTGATTTATAGCAAGAACCTACAACCAAGATTACTCTATCCAGCAAAGCTATCATTCAGAATTGAAGGTCAGATATAAAGTGCTTCGCTGATAAGAAAAAGCTAAAGGAGTTCATCACCACCAAACCAATGTTATATGAAATGCTGAAAGATATTCTTTAAGAAGAGGAAGAAGAAAAAGATAAAAGTGTAAATTAGGAACGACAAATATACATCCATCAACAAATGAATCTAAAATTCAAGTGAATTAATAATCTGATGAACAGGATAAACTGGTGAATGTAACAGAATCACGGACATAGAGAGGGAATGGACTGACAATTCTTGGGGAGAAAAGGAGTGTGGGAAGTGCAGCAAGAGACTGGACAAAAATCATGCAACTATGGGAGAGCACAGTGGCGGGGGCGGGGGTGAGGGCGTAGGTTGGGATGGGTACCAGGTGGAGGGGAGCTATAGGGGGAAAAAAAAGGAACAATGTAATTAATAAACTGAGCAATAAAAATTTTTTAAAAAGAAGAAGGAAACCCTGCCATTTGAGACAACACAGATGGACCTTGAGAGCATTGTGCTAAGTGACATAATTCAGACAAAGACAAATTCTGCATGATCTCACTTCTATTTGAAATCTAAAATCACTGGATTCGTAGAAACAGAGAGTAGAATAGTGGTTGCCAGGGTCTGAAAGGTGAGGGAAATAAAGAGATGTTGGTCAAAGGTTCAAACTCTCAGTTATAAGGTGGATACATTTTAGGGATCTAATATACAGCGTAATGTCTATAATTAATAACACTGTATTGTATATTTGAAAGTTGCCACGAGAGTAGAGTTTAATATTCTTACCATAACAACCACCAACAACAAAATGGTAATTATTGAAGGCAAATGATGTGTCAATTAACCTTGTTATGGTAAACCCTTCACAATATATATGTGTATCAAATCATCACATTGCACACCTTGACTTACAGGTGTTATGTCAATTATATCTCTATAAAGGTAGGGGGATATAGTATATTGAAATTTGTAGGCTATGGAAAAATGCTTAGTAGGAAATTTAAAGCTTAAAATGTTTATATTAGGACAGAAAAAAATTTAATCATCTGATTTTCTGCCTTATATAAGGGGGACAAATTAAACCTGAGAAAGTAGAAGGAAGGAGGGCTTGGCTGCGTGCTTTCCCTGAGCGGTTCACTGCATGGTAGCCTGATGCCCCCGCCGCCGTCTGCACTGCTGCCTTGAGACCGGCTGTATGATTAGGCCACACTCTTCAATGAGTAAACATATTCCTCAGTTCTGTGGTGTTCTTGGTCACACATTTATGGAGTTTCTGAAGGGCACAGCACGACCTCTATGCAGACAAGTGAACTGTAGAAATCCATTACTACTCCACCAAGAAGCCCCCATGAGTGGTTAACCCGGACTCAGAAATGTTGAACTGAAAACTGCAGAGCATTTTAGGAGTTCTGACCTGGATGGGATAAACCTGAGCGCACTTCCTTTCGATTGACTCAGTATTACCAGATTGAAGAATTGCTGCTTTTGTTAGGTGCATTTCATTTCCCATTACTCCCAACTTCACTCAAAGCACTGAGAATTTCAAGTGGAGTATATTGAATTATACTCAGTTTCTTTGCATTGTTTTTGTATTCAATTTTTAAATTATTTCATAACCCTATTGAGTGTTTTTTAACTAAATTATCATGGCTCAAATGAACCACCTAGCTCCAGGGGAAGTCACATACAAGAACATGAAATTTCTTATTACACACAATCCAACAATTGCGACCTTAAACAAATTCATAGCAGAACTTAAGAAGTTATGGTGTTACCACAATAGTAAGTGTATGTGAAGCAATTTATGACACGACTCTTGTGGAGAAAGAAGGCATCTATGTTCTTTTTTTTTTTTTTTTTTTGTACTAGGTTTTTTTTTGTTTTTTTTTAAATTTTATTTACAATATAACTTATATTTAATAGTAGTACATATGTTTTCCTCCCCCCCAATATCCTCCCCCCAGCCTCCCCTAGCCCCCCGCGCATGTCCCCACCCGCCTCCCTCCCCACCCCAGAGTCTTTCATTCATTGGTTATGCTCATATGTATGCTTACAGGTCTTTCGGTTGATCTCCCCCAGCATCTGCCTCCCCTCCACTCTAGCCTTCCCCCTGTAGTTTGACAGTCTGTTCGAGGCCACCCTGCCTCTATATTAATCACTCTCCCCTGTTTCTTTTCTTCAAAAATACCTTGCCTCTGCATACTGAAAACAAACGTATAAGAGCAAAAAAAGTTTGAGTGTCAGTTTCCATGTCCAACTGTTCTGAGTCCCAGTTTCAATGTCAAATAGTTCTTCATGTGTACATGTCAGCAATGGTATCCAGATGGTGGACACATCGTGGCAATGCAAGATCCATCCTCTCTGGTATGTTCCTGGGCCGCCTGCAGCCCCACACAGCTGCCGACTGCTAGCATGGCAAGGTGTCGTCAGCATCCGCCATCTCTGGACTGTCCTCGTGGATGGAACAGGCCTGTCAGTTCCTCATGGCATCTATGTTCTTGATTGGCCTTTCAATAAAGGTGCACCACCGTCCAACCAGATGGTTGATGATTGGCTAAATCTTGTAAAAATTAAATTTTGTGAAGAACCTGGTTGTTGTATTGCTGTACATTATGTTGCAGGCCTTGGACGAGCTCCGGTGCTTGTTGCCCTAGCATTCATCGAAAGTAGAATGAAATATGAAGATGCAGTATAGTTCATAAGACAAAAGTGGCGTAGAACTTTTAACAGCAAACAACTTCTGTATTTGGAGAAGTATCGTCCTAAAATGCGGCTGCGCTTCAAAGACTCCAGTGGTCATAGAAACAACTGTTTCATTCAATAAAACAGGTGCCTGATGCCATTGCCTTGAAAGTGGAACTTGAGATAGGACCTAATTTGTCATATATATTAGCCAACATGTTGGCTTGGTGAATAAGTCCAATGAAGCTTCCAAAAGAGGGTTGAAAAGCAGTTTTATTGGGCCACAAACTTGACAGAATTGCAACTTCTATGTTTGGGTTATGATGAACCTATTTTGACACTTGGCAAAAGATTCTTACTGTTCAGCATTTAAAATCTGCTTACCCTTTGTACCAATTTACTTTTCCTGAAATCATGCAGTATTGAGTTATGTCTTTAAATCTATTCAAAAGATTTAGAAAGATTAGGTGCCTAAATACCCAGCACAATACTTGTATATTTTAGTTTCATACAGAACTAAAATCTCAGGAACTCTGGACCTTATGTGGTTTATCCCTTCAGTCATTTCAAACCTAGAAAGTAGGACCTATATGATTATTTGCCTGCTCACTTTATGTTTACATCTCCCACATTCATACAAGTATGCATACATCAGGTTTGCTCAACTTTTTATTTTTATACAAAGTCTTGGTTATTATTTAATGTCTTTCTATAAGTCTCATTTTGTGCTCTTATGGAAAGCCTCTATTTTGAAAATCTTCATTGTATAGAAGCACATGTCTTTAATGTCTCCAGACAAAAAGCCTTACAGTTAATTTTAATGTTTGCACTTAATGTGCAACCTTAGGGAGGGCCTGAGAAAATAATGAGAGGGGGCTATTAAGTATTTTTAGTAAGATGTTGCCTTTGTCTTGTGTAGAACTCGTAGAATATACTTTTTGCTAAATATTTTTTAAAGGTAGACATGCTTTGTTATAGCTAAAATGATTCTTAATCATAAAAATTCTGAATTCTTATATTTTTTCACTCATTCTGAAGTTTCCCAACTTATTTTTGTTTGAATTGTAATTTTTTTTCTTTCCCACCCTCTTGCAAAAAAAAAACACCAAGTTGGTTTCTACTAATGAAGTGAGCAGACATCTAATGCTTTATATGCCTTTTGAGCTGTTTAACTTAATATTTGGATACTTGATAATTTGTTTTATTATGTAATTGATAAAATGTTGATATGTATTGACATTAGTTTAACCATATATTTATACTGTTTGGGAATGTGTGGTTATAAAAATTTAGAGTGAGAGCTTAAACATATAAATAAATGAGATGCATTTATCAAAAAAAAAAAGAAAGAAAGAAAATAGAAGGAAGGAAATCCTATAGAATAAAAGGGTAATATGCAAATTAACCCTTACTCAATCTCAAAGATTGTGGCATCCATAGCCACAAGATGGCGGCCACAGTCCTCTCAGCCCCACCAGAGTCCCCTAGTCCTGGGGGATGCGGCAGCCCCTGAGAGTGGGCAGTGTGAGCAGCCTGGAATAATGCTTGCTTCATCACCGTGATGATAAGGCAAGCATTCTGTGCCCAGCTATGGATGGGCCTCTGACCAGGCTGGGGCATAGATGGGCCTCTGGGCTGCAGAGAGCTTCTGGGCAGTGGGTGTGGAGTGGCCAGGCCTCACAGAGAGTTATGGTGCATGGATTCGTGTGCAGGGCTACTAGTAGTAAATTATTGAAAGCAAGCAGAAGAAAATAAGTATGGAAATATCAATAAATTGATAAATCTTTAGGTAGATAAATTAAAAAGAGAAAGTTATCAAAATTGAGAATGAAAGAGGGTCTAGAAAAACAAACACTATAAATGTTAAAATGATAAAAAAGGAATATTATGATTAAATTTATGCTCACTTACCAAAATAAACACAAGGACAAATATAAAATATTAATAACACTATAACTATTAAACAAATTGTAATTATAATAATTAAAAAAATAAGAAATTCCCAAGTAAGAAATTTCAAGTCCCAATGATTTCTCTAATTAATGCTATCAAATATTTAGGGAAGATTAATACCAATTTTATACAAAGTCTTAAAGAAAATTAAGACAATGGAATCACTTCTTACTTCTGTTGTGAGGGCACAATAATCCTGATTCTAAACTTGACAAAGATATTTTTAAAACATAGAAATTAGCAGTACTTCTGAATATAGATGCAAAAATTCTTTACAATTGCAAGTCAAATAGACCAACATACCCTATATAATAAAACCCTACCATGCAAATTGACCGAATGGTGGAACAACGGGTGGAATGATTGGCAGAACAACTGGTCATTACATGCACTGACCACTAGGGGGCAGATGCTCAACACAGGAGCTTCCCCCTGGTGATCAGTGCACTCCCATAGGGGGAGTGCTGCTCAGCCAGAAGCAGGGCTCATGGCTGCCAAGCACAGCAGTGGTGGCAGGAGCCTCTCCCAGCTCCATTGCAGGCGGGCAATTAGGAGTGAGGGTCTCAAACTGTGAGAGGACACAGGTTGGGATGAGGGATCCTACCCCCGCCCCAGTGCATGAATTTCAAGTAATGGGCTTCTAGTAAAAAAACACATTTTGACTAAATAGGGGTTTATCCAGGAATGCAAGATTTATTTAACATTCAAGAATTATTCAATGTAAATCAGTTACCAAAATAGAGAAGAGATATAGAATCATCTCAATATACATAGAAAAGGTTTTAATAAAATCCAACCCTATTAAAGATAAACATTTTTAGCACACTAGCAATGAAAATAGCCTTCTTAGCCCTAGCTGGTTTGGCTCAGTGGATAGAGCGTTGGCCTGCGGGCTGAAAGGTCCTGGTCCTATTCGGTACATACCAGGGTTGCGGACTTGATCTCCAACATGGGGGCTTGGAGGAGACAGCTGATCAGTGTTTCTCATCATTGATGTTTCTATCTCCCTTTCCCGCTCCCTTCCTCTCTGAAATCAATTAAAATATATTTAAAAAAACAGCCTTTCTTAATCTGAAAAAAGAGATCAATAGGGATCAACATTATATTAGGTATGTAAGTATAATATTTAAACATAGCTAACATTATATTTAAAGTGAATGCTCTTATCCTAAAATCAGGACTGAGGTAATACAATCAATATTGTATTGAAGATCACAGCCAATGAAATAAATTAAATAAAGAAATAAAGGGCAAAAAGTTTGGGTAGAAAGAAAAAAAAATTGTCTTTATATGTTGATAACATAATTGTTTAAGTATAAAATTTTGGAGGACCTACAAACAACTACTAGAACTAAACATTAATTTAGGAAAGTAATAAGACACATGATTGATATATAAAAATAAATGCTATTTTATAGATTAGCAGCAAATAATTAAAAAATAAAATGAAAATTGCATATGCAATAACATTATAAAGTATTAAATACTTAGGATAATTTTATCAAGAGATATGTAAGCACTCTACACTAAAAGCTCTAAAGTATTGTTGAAAGAAATTAAATATATAAACAAATAACAGATATATCATATTCATAAATTGTCAGACTGAATATTTTTAAGAAGTCAAGTGTCCCTAAGTTGACATATAGATTCAACATAATTAGAATTTTAACAGGCTTTAAAAAAATAAATTATTCCAAATTTGTATATTCAGATAAAGCAAAAACAATTTTGGAAAAAATAAAGTAAATTTGGAAAACTCACACTATTTGGTTTCAATATTTAACATTAACCTACAATTACCAATAAAGTGATATTTTGGTGGAAGGAGAGACAGATATATCAATGGAACACAATATAGAGACCAGAAAAAGATTCATAATATAGTCAGATGATTTTTGACAAAGGTGTCAAATCAATCAATGAGAAAGAGAAATCTTCAAAAAATAATATTGGAATAACTGGATAGACATATGGAAAAATACAGTTCAATCCAAAATAACATTATATAGAAAATTAATTACAAATGAATTATAAGCATAACATAAAAGTGGACACTATTGAAATTCTAGCGGAAATCTTGGTACATTATTTTTGCACTAGAGGCCCAGTGCATGAAATTTGTGCATGGGGAGGGGGGCAAGTGTCTCTCAGCCCAGCCTGCACCCTCTCCAATCTGGGATCCTTCTCACAATCCAGTACTACTGGCTCCCAACTGCTCACCTGCCTTCCTGATTGCCCATAACAGCTTCTGCCTGCCGGCCTGATCACCCCCTAACCACTCCCCTGCCAGCCTGTTTGCCCCTAACTGCCTTCCCCTGCAGGCCTGGTTCCCCCCAACTGCTCTCCCCTAACAGGCCTGGTCCCCTCAACTACCCTTCCCTGTAGGCCCGGTTGCCTCCAACTTCCCTCCCTTGCAGGCCTGGTTCCTCCCAACTGCCCTCCCCTGCTGGCCTGATTGCCCTCAACTGCCCTCCCTTTTAGGCCTGGTCCCTCCTAACTACCTTCCCCCGCTGGCCATCTTTTGGAAGCCATCCTGTGTCTACATGGGGGCAGGATCTTTGACCACAGAGGGGCAGCCATCTTGTGTGTTGGAGTGATAAGTTAATTTGCACATTACTCTTTTATTAGATAGGATAAAGGCCTGGTGCACAGGTGAGAGCCAGCTGATTTGCCCTGAAGGGTGTCACTGATCAGGGTGCGGATTCCCTTGGGGAGTAGGGTGGCCTGTGCGAGGGGCCTGTTGTGATTTGCAGGCCAGCCATGCCCTCCAGCAACCCAAGAGGAGGGCCTGATATCTGGGATTTATTTATCTTCTATAATTGAAACTTTGTAGCCTAGAGCAGAGCCAAGCTTCCTGATTGCTCCATGGCCACAGCCATTTTTGTTGGGATTTATTTATCTTCTATAATTGAAACTTTGTAGTCTTGAGTGGAGGCTTGGGCCCTCCAGGGTGTGTGGAAAGCTTGGCTTCCTACATTACTGGGGGCAACTCAACTCTCCTGCTCTCTCCAGCTCTGTGATTGCAGCCATTTTTGTTGGGATTTATTTATCTTGTGAAATTGAAACTTTGTAGCTTTGAGTGGAGGCCTCGGCCCACCAGGGTGTGTGGAAAGCTTGGCTTCCTCCATTGCTGGGGAAACCCTAGCCTTCTGCTCACTCTGTGGCCACAGCCATCTTGGTTGGGGTTATTTTGCATACTTGCTCCTGATTGGTTGGCAGGTGTGGCTTATGATATAGCAGCGTGATGGTTAATTTGCATATTACTCTTTTATTAGATAGCATTTTATAGTCAGGCAAATATTTTATGGAGCATACAAAAAAGCACTAAGGAAAAATATGATAAATCGGATTTTATCAAAACTCAAAATTTCTGATCATCAAAAGACTTAATTAAGAAAATATTAAAAGGCAAATCATAAGTCTGGGTTAAACTATTCACAATACATAATCTGTCAGATAAAAAACATGTATCTAGAATGAGCACACACACACATATGCTATAAATGAATAAATTTCTACAAAAAATGCATAAAAGAAAACTCAATATAAAAAAGTTCAAACATCAAATAGCTACTTTATAATAGAAAATATACAAATGATCAAGAAGTACATGAAAAGATGATTCATATCATTAGTTATCAGGGAAATACAAATTAAAACCACAATGAGATAACATTTGCCTCCACTAGAATTGGAAAGGCCAAAATTTCAAAATGCTGACAATACCAAATATTGATAAGAATACAAACTTCTTTGCACTGTTAATGGGAGCAAACATGCTAGAATCACTTGGAAAACTCTTTATCAGTTATTTGTAAAGTTAAATGAACATATTTGGGAAAACTGAGAGGAGGAATTGAATTTATCAAGGCCAGGTGCCTGAGAGAAGGAAGCATTCCATAGCAATGCCCACAGTTAGCAGAAGTAGGAACCTCACCCTACTTGGTTTGGCTCAGTGGATAGAGCATTGGCCTGCAGACTGAAGAGTCCCCTGTTTGATTCTGGTTAAGGTCATATGCCCAGGTTGTGGGCTTAATCCCCAGTGTGGGTGTGCAGAATGCAGCTGGTCAATGGTTCTCTCTCATCATTGATGTTTCTCTCTCTCTCTCCCTCTCCCTTCCTCTTTGAAATCAATAAAAAGTAATATTTTTACAAAAAAAAAAGTAGGAGATTCTGTGGATGTTCTGCTATGTCTTTGAAGTCTGTCAAGATCTATGTCTATGATACCTTTTTCTCTTCTGAGCCTTTTAGGATCTGATTTGAGGGAAGTCTTGTGGGCTAGGTTACTGTGCAAGCAGGTAGAGAATGCTGAATTATTATAAGCATACCTTTTAGCTAGGCTATTTTGGCAGCTTCCCCAACTAGACTGACCAATGTTTGGAACCAGGCAAAGTAATTTCTTCCAGGGCCAATGGAGCAGAGCCAGAGGCACACACAAAGCACTGGTATCCAGGGTGCCTACTGAGTAGATGTCTGCCCCTCAGCAGGTTAAATGTATATTTCCGAGTCAAATGCATTTTCAGACAAAAATGATCCCATCCTTTGATTCCTGTAGAAGTTTTAATGAAGTACCTCTTGAAGTGAAGTGGTGACATACTTGTTTTCACATTTCCATAAAAACTGTGGAGTTTGAAGACGGTTCTGTAATTGCCATAGTGGCGAATATTTTCAAACACTATATAGTACCTGCTTTAAGAAATAGGTTTAACCCTAACCAGTTTGGCTCAGGGGTTAGAGCATTGGCCTGTAGACTGAAGGGTCCCAGGTTCAATTCTGGTCAAGGGTATGGACCTTGATTGCGGGCATGTCCCCTGTGAGGGGGGCAAGGAGTGTGCAGGAGACTGATCAATGTTTCTCTCTCATCGATGTTTCTAACTCTCTATATCTATCCCTTCCTGTCTATAAAAAAAATCAATAAAATACTTTTTAAAAAGGAAAGAAATAGGTTTAGCAGTTATGTGAAAAGCTAACAATGCTATCTTGGAATTTAGATATTATTTCAGAAGACCTGATTTCTCATGATTTGACTCATACCATGTACTGACAAGCTATAGTATACAAATCATTTACCCTGAGTACCTCACATATTTATTTTATTCATTTTATCAAAACAAACCTAGGAAACCAATATAATTCTACTTGCCTAGGCCATATGTAGAGTTTTATTATTTTACTAGAGGCCCGGTGCATGAAATTCGTGCATGGGGGAGGGGTGTCCCTCAGCCCAGCTTTTACCCTCTCCAATTTGGGACCCCCAAGAAAAATGTCCGACTGCCCTCTCACAATCCAGGACTGCTGGGTCCCAACTGCTCACCTGCCTGCCTTCTTGATTGCCCCTAACTGCTTCTGCCTGCCAGCCTGATCAACCCCTAACTACTCCCTTGCCAGCCTAATTGATGTCTAACTACTTCCCTGCCAGCCTACTTGTCCCCAACTTCCCTCCTCTGCTGGCCTGGTCACCCCTAACTGCCCTCCCCTGCAGGCTTGATCATGCCCAATTGCCCTCCCTTGCAGGCCTGGTGCCTCCCAACTGCTCTCCCTTGTAGGCCTGGTCCCCCCCAGCAGCCCTCCCCTGCAGGCCTGGTCACCCTTAACTGTCCTTCCCTGCAGGTCTGGTTCCCCCCAACTGCTCTCTCCTGCAGGTCTGGGTCCACCCCAACTGCCCTTTCCTGCAGGCCCGGTCACCCTCAATTTCCCTCCTCTGACAGTCTGGTTACCCCCAACTGCCCTCCCTCGCAGGCCTGGCTCCTCCCAACTGCCCTCTCCTGTTAGCCATCTTGTGGTAGCCATCTTATGTCCACATGGGGGCAGGATCTTTGACCACATGAGGGCAGCCATCTTGTATGTTGGAGTGATGTCAATCTGCATATTACTCTTTTATTAGATAGGATTCTTCTTTGCTTTGGGTGAGTTCATTGATGTAGAGAGGAGAGACTTCTCAGTTATGGCTTGCAGAAGAAGCTGGAATAGGCTTCTGAACAACTGGAGGTGTATTCATGAAGGACTCATTTCATGTTCACTCTCAACATAAACCTGGTGTCTTGGGATCTGCCTTGTGGTCTGCCATTACCCTTGGGCTGCTATGAACCCACAGTAGAATGCTGTCCACAGCTCCCCTCAGCTTAGCATTGCCTGAGATCAGGATGGCTGCATGCCCTGAGGGACAGGCTGCCATTATCCCCACACATACCATGGCCCCAATCTTGTTGTGCCACAGCATCAGTAAAGGCACTGAGAGGAGGGCAGCGCATAATGACATCACAAAGAGGCAGAGAAAGGAGATGAGGGATTTGAGTGCTTTGATGTGGGCCTCCAGGCTGGGGTCACAGGAGTCCATGGTCTTGGCTCTCATTGTCCTCATGTGGCGGCACAGGGAGAAAATCAGCACCCCAGAAGAGACCAGAAAACACAGGAAAGGTGGAATAGACCCCACGTTGCAGAAGAGGAAAGCATGAAAGAACTTGAGGTTTGCAATTTGCAAATTGAATTCTGTATTGTTTCTCATGAATAGCACAGTTGTGACTGTGAAGTGAGATCTATTAAAAAAGTCCCAAGAACAGATGATAGTGCATACACTGGTGAAAAGGACAGTACACAGGAGCATCCTAGAAATCTTCCTGGACATCCAGCTGGCCAAGCAGAGCAGGAAGGTGTGAGAGAAACGGACAATCTTAGAGCAGTAGAGGAGGCTGAGGCAGGTGGCGAGCCAGAGGCTGGCTTGGTTTGTGATCATCCAGAGCATGATGATGGTTTGGTAGCTGAAGTTCAGCAGGTCGTTCATCTGCTGGGAGTGAGTAAGCTGGATGGCATCCAGAAACAGCAGCCCATGCAGGAAAAGCCGGGTGAGGCTGAGACTCAGCAGGACAAGATCACAGGTGCTCAAGGGTTGCTTCCTTACCACATCCCGAAAATACACCAAGAAAATGAAGACATTGACCAGAATCCCCACTGCAAACTCCAGGACTGAAAGGACCATAAATACAGTCTTGACTTCATAGGATACAGTTATGTTGGAAGTAATAGTCAACATGATGTCTCTTCTTAGTTGGCTAACCTAAGACTCACATACCACCCAGTAGAGGAAAGTAAGTCTATAAACTGAACCAGGCCTTTAGCTCTTGCTCTAGGTCTATGCCAAAGTGAATACATAGAAAGTTCTGGCAGGAAACTGAGAGGGAAATTGCTGCTATAGACTATCTCTTGGATACACACAAAAGGTCATCATATGAATAGAAGAATGAAGCTTGTATCTCTTGGGTGATGCAGAAGCTTTTAAGAAACCCTGGTGTTTCTGTGCAACAGCCTTCACAGGGGGCCACGGCATAGCATCACGAATGCAAATAAGACATTCTCAGTTACCCAGGCCCAGTTTTGCATGCCCATCTGGACCTGCATGGGTTAGAAGAGAGTAGGATTTGCTTATGAGTTTAAAGGGAACTGGCAGCAGGCAAATCATATACCTTGATGAATATGGTTGGATATGGTGCCTCTTTCCATTTGCATGCCTTCTGTCACCTCTGAGGCATGAATTTAATTATAGACTGTTTTTAATATTGACAAGTGCACAGTTCCTCCCAGGCACCAGTGTATGACTGGTATGACTGCCACTGTCAGATATTTCATTCAGCCATCATTATGCCAGGCACTGTGCTTGGCAAGAGGAGTATTACCATGAATAAGACCAGCATCTTGCCATGAAGGGAGAGGAAATCTGACTTTCATTATTGCAAAAGCTTCTCAGTGCTCACTCTGCTTCCCAGCCCACTCCCTGACCCAAAAGAAGCAATAGTGATTCTATGAAAATATAACTAAGACCATGCCATTGCTATTCTCAAACCTTTCAGAGCCTCCCATCTTTCTCATCATTAAAGCTAAATTCCTACAATGACCCATAGGTACCACATACATATTCAGGGCCTCTGTTCCTTCTCAGATGTCATCTGAAGTCATTGCTTTAAATGGGCCTCTTTCCTACTCTGCGAACTCATCAAACACCCTCCTACCTCAGCACCGTTCATTTTCACTGCATGTTTTTCCTCTACATATTCCAGTGTCTCATTTTCTTCTCAAAATGCCTTCTCAAAAGTCACCTATAAGAAAGACTTTCCCTGAACATCCTATGAATGATAGTCCTCACCCAGATCTTGGGTGCTCTCTGTCATACATTACCTGCTGAATATTTTGGCATATATTTAATTATTTATTGCCTAAATTCATGCTCCTAAAACATGTAAACTTCATGAAAGCACAGAGAAGGTACTCAGTCAATATTTTTTAAATGAATGAAATTTTCACAAATGAAGCATTGGTAGCCTCAACACTCTCAAAGATTGCATCTAGGACATTTTAACATTCCTAAGGATTATATTCTAACATACTCGGCTACAATTTCTGAAGTCTAGCTTTCTTCCCTATGAAACATTTCCAAATATTTGGCGAGCTCTCTCTCTCCAGCATTTCTAGTTTTCCTCAATCTCTAAAGGAATATGGACTGATTTCATATGCACTTCTGCAAACTCTAGTAAAACATCTGACTAGGTTACTCAACAGAGACTGGATAACTGATCATTTAGAATTTGTTTTATAACATTCCCCCCTGATCCAGTGCTTATTTTTTACTTTTTTTTTTTTTTTTTTTTTTTTTTTTACAGGTGTTTTAACTTTTCCAGTTTAAGCGCGAGCCACTTTGACTCAGTGGATAGAGTGTTGACCTTCGGACTAAGTGGTCCCAGGTTTGATTTTGGTCAAGGGCAAATGCCTGGGGTGTGGGCTCAATCCCCAGTGGGGGGCATGCAGGAGGCAGCCAATCGGTGGTTCTCTCTCATCATTGTTTCTATGTCTCTCTCCATCTTCCTTCCTCTCTGAAATTAATAAAAATATATTTAAAAATTAAATTAAAAATATTTAAATTACAGTTTACATTCAATATAATTTTGTATTAGTTTTAAGTGTACAAGATAGTGGTTAGACAATCATACTTTACAAAGTGCTCCCCCTGATATTTCCAGTACCTTACTGGCACCACACACAGTTATTATTGTTGACTATATTTCTGTGCTGTACTTTACATCTCCATGACTATTTTGTAAGTACCAATCCCTTCCCCCTTTTCAAACAGTCCTCCAAACCTCCTTCCCTCTGCAACCATTAGGCTGTTCTCTGTATTTACGAGTCTGTTTCTGTCTTTTATGTTTACTGTTAACTAAAACTCCTTATTTTCATTTGTAAATAATGTCACTGTGGTGTGGCTCAGCGGTTGACTGTCAACCTATGAACCAGGAGGTTACAGTTCGATTCTGGTCAGGGTACAAGCCTTGGTTGTGGCCTCAATCCCCAGTAGGGGACATGCAGGAGGCAGCGATTGGCTATTTCTCTATCCCTCTCCCTTCATCTCTCTCTCTAAAAAATAAATAAAATAAAAATACATTTAAAAAATATAAGTAACGTGACTTAAATCAGTAATTACTAAAATGTTTTATTAAGCTCCTGTTTTATTATGAGCTATTTATATACAGACTAGATGCCTGGTGCATGAAATTCGTGCACAAGGGGCAGGAGGCTGTCTGTCAGCCCAGCCTGCACCTTCTCCAATCTAGGACTCCTTGAGGGATGTCCAACTGCCTATTTAGGCCTGATTCCGGGCAGTTGGACATCCTTATCACAATCCAGGACTGCTGGCTCCAAACTGCTTGCCTGCCTGCCTCTCTGATTGCCCCTAACCGCTTCTGCCTGCCAGCCTGATCACCCCCTAATCACTCCCCTGCTAGCCTGATTGATATCTAACTGCTCCCCTGCCAGCCTGTTTGCCCCCAACTTCCTTCCTCTGCTGGCCTGGTCACCCCAACTACCCTCCCCTGCTGGCCATCTTGTGGTGGCCGTCTTGTGTCCACATGGAGGCAAGATCTTTGATTACATGGGGGCAGCCCTCTTGTGTGTTGGAGTGATGGTCAATCTGCGTATTACTCTTTTATTAGATAGGATAGAGGCCTGGTGCATGGGTGGGACCAGCTGGTTTGTTTGCCCTGAAGGATGTTCTGGTTTGCCCTTGGGGTGTGGGCAGCCTGGGTGAGGGTCCTATGGTGGTTTGCAGGCTGGCCACACCCCCTAGTGGCCCAAGTGGAGGCCCTGGGATCTGGGATTAATTTATGTTCTAAAATTGAAACTTTGTAGCCTGGAATGGAGCCAAGCCTTCTGCTCACTCAGTGACAACAGCCATTTCTGTTTGAAACTTTGTAGCCTAGAGTGGAGGCCTAGGTGCTAGGGCTGCAGAAGCTATGCTTCCTCCATTGCCCTAGCCTCTTCTCTCTCTATCTCTGTGGCTGCTGCCATTTCTGTTCGGATTATGCATCTTTTATAATTAAAACTTTGTAGCATTGAGTAGCATTGAGCAAGCAGGTGGAAATCTTCGTTTCCTCCATTGCCAGGGAAACCCAAGCCTCCCTCCTGCTCTCAGTGGCACAGCCATCTTGGTTGGGGTTTATTTGCGTAATTTGCTCCTGATTGGCTGGTGGGCATGGCTGTGGCTGTGGCTTGATCAGAGGTACGGTCAATTTGCATATTACTCTTTTATTAGATAGGATATTCACAAGCCCTTTGTTGTACATGATCATATAGCATTTAAATTGTATTTAACTCATCATATTTGTAGTCCCTTCATTTTGATCATTCATTCTTTTAGAATGCCAAATAATGAGACAGAGTTTCTTTACTTTCAACTGAAGCATGTTTTTCCTTTCTCTTACAACGCCAGGTGGCAGTATTATACCAAAGAAGTTTAGGAAAGGTGTTTGCTTTCCTAAAGAACCCAGATGTAAAACACTGGCTTTGTTGCCCAAGCAGAGATATATAAACACAGAGTTAAAATCACTTATGTAAAGATTATAATATTTTATGTAAAGAATCAATAAAATCATTGATCTAAGTGATTTATTGTGAATAGCAAGTTTCACAATAATCTTTCAATACTCAATAGTTCTTTTAGAGAGAAGTAGCAAAAACCCTCATAAGTATCCCCTTCCATTTAATTTATGTACACACGGTGTTTGCCATTATATAAAAAATCTGTGTGGATGGTATTTGCCATCTGGCTATTTTTTGAAAACTGGTCCTCTCAGGAAGCTAAGAACAGTTGAATTAATTACAATGCTATTTTTATTAGATGTGATAAAAAGTTGTAGTCGTTTGAATTTTGCAAATAAATGGATGTTAAAAATTGCATAAAATATATGTGTTTGGACTTTTGCTGCCATTTATTTTTTGGATATTGGAAATGAATTCTTTGGATTGACTTTTTTTTATTGCTATTGGTTAGCTTGACAAAAAAGCAAAAAAAGATGTCACTAGTAATATCTATCCCTCTCCCTTCATCTCGCTCAAAAAAACCCCCCACAAAATTTGTTCCTTTAGGATGCCTTGGTTAAGTGTTTCCTCTGACTAGATTAAAAATATCCAATGGATATATTAGGTGACATTTATTAAGAACGTGATGTATTTCAGATGTTGTGATGAGCACTGACGACACACTGGTAAACAAAATAGTATTAGAGGAACTAAAGAGCACAGAGGAGTAGTATATACCTCAAGGAGGGAGTTGGGGGTAGCTGTCCAGTGGTACCACTTCATATGTGATAGAGTGGCTGTTATAAAAACACAAAAGAAAACAAGTGTTGGTGAGGATGTGGAGAAAGGAGACCCAGGAGTTCCCCAGTCCAGCTCTGTCAATCACTCCTGTTACCTCAGAAGAGCACCAGTGAACTGGAATGTAGGGTATTATTTTATTAAAAGCTAAAGCAGCACCCAAATAAATTGGGCTGGAACATGCAGTGGATGTAGGCAGAGTCTACACATCCAACTTTCATTCTGTTCATGGCAGATGTTGCTAATTGTCTACACAATATCAATTCTCTCCTTTATTAATGGAACTGCATTGTTCAGTAAATCAGTATTCTCAGCTAATAACCAAACTCGTTTCATATCTTTCTTTCAGATCAGGATGGCCAATGAGACTCAAGAAGTTATTGGGTGGATTTCTTAGAAAGCCCCTGTTGCCTTTTCTTCTTTCTGTGCCCAAACTCAGATGTTATGCTGGAGCTTCACCCAGGAGGGAAAATGGAGAGAATTTCAAAGCTTGCACTCTGACATCTTTTGGGTGCTTGAAACCACACCAGCAACTCTGTGTTCCAGGCTGCTCATTATGGTTGAAAGATCATCTTTTTATGTCTTGAAATCACAATGCTTGGGCCACTAATACTGGAAGCTGAATGCAGTTTCTAACTGATAACTTGCTGGTAAGAAGGGCCTGAATTCATTTGCCCTTCTAAGCATGTGACGCCAGGAAGTGGGATGGGGTGGTCAGCCTGCTCTTTATCTAGGCTTGCTTATCACGAAGAGGCAGGAAACAGAAAGTGCAGGAAAGAAAACAAAAGAAAGGTTGTCTTTGCTTCCTGTGTTTTAAAGCATACTTTGTCCACTCATATTAGTCAAAAGCAGGTAGGCTTAATGGTACTTAACTGGGGAGATGAGGTTAAAGATTATATCCTGCAGCTCTTCTTTCTGCCTCTCTATCCTTAGATTTTGCTGTTGCTATTAATTGATCCTGCTAATTCATCAATGACTAATTGATCTTGTGTTACTTACATTTAGAAAGGGAATCAAGTCGTCTAGTGGTCACAGAGCAAGCTGCTTCGAAAGATGCAGGCCAGTTTAAGGACTGGCTGTCTTTGCATTAGGTGCCCATCCCTGATACAGTCAGCTTTAGAACCAGCATGGAATCTTGGGATTAGAGACATCCATCAGATCACTTTCCTCAGCAGGGATCTTTAGGTAGAGATTCCTTTCCCGGGAGTTCAGGACCCCTTCTTAAACTTCATTTTGTCTACTAACATGAGTGAAGGAAGAGGAGGTTTTAACTAAAAGCTGATAGAACTGTAAGACATTGAACAATAACCAGTTCTGTTCTGTTTCTCTCTAACATAAAAAAGCAAGGGAACGTTGTACAGCACTGGCACTTTGAGGTTCTCTCTCTAGCAGAGACAGGAGAGATAGTGTGGACATGGTGATTCACAGAGAGCAGAATAGACAGAGAGTAGGTTGTGGGGAGAGGCTGAGCCACAGAAGAGAGCTACCATGATAGAGTGTATGTGTGGCTGTAAGACATACATAGACTCTGTCAGTGCCTTGAAGACATTTCCTATGGTGTTTCTTTCATCTTTTCCTCCTGATGTGGGGGCTCAGAAGAAACATACTTACCAGGGGATCATCACATGGAATATTTTCTATAAAATTTAGTTTTTGATATTGAAATTATCATATAAATTATCATATAAATTTGAATGCTATTACATTATATTGCTACATTTCTCATAATTCCAAATATTGATTCAAATTACTTGTTCTTCTCCAATGAACTTTGGTTTAAATTGAACTCCCAAGAAGATGTGTTATGTACCTCTCAGTGTGTCACCATATAGCCCCTAGGTTAATGTACCTAAAACATGCAATACTATGGGGATGCCAAACAATTCAGAGACTTTGTGAGGATTTGAAGGTCCTACAATTGCAAGTAACTACAAAAGAGAACAAGACAAAGATCACAGGAGGATATGTTTTGCTTGCAGGTTCTGCTAGAGTGGTTAGAGATTTTTGGTGTTGATATTTCCACTAGACAAAGGAAGACAATGAGAGCCTATCAGAGCAGGGCTAGCATGGCTACTAGGCAGAGAAACTCACAGAAATTGGGTGATAGAAAGGATGATGATGAAGACGATGATGGTGGTGGTGGTAGTAGAGATGGTGGTGATGGTTAGCAGTAGAAAGTGGTGGTTGTAGTAATAACAGAAGTAGTATTTCACTAAAGAAGCAGGAATTTCAAGAGTTACATGAAATTCAGTTGTACACTGGCCTTCCAGAAATAGAAAAAATACTGGCAAATAAGCTCTCTAATTTTCCTTCTTTGGGTTTGAATGGTCTCTTATTTCTGCTAATTTCTACATGTCTGTTCTGTTCTCTGTTGGGAAAACACATATTTTCAGTAAAATTCTTTGATTTCTGTCTCTCAATACTGTGATGTGATCCCACAGACTTGGCGCCCAATGAGGCATGATTCAGACTCTTTGTCCCAAATCCTAATTTTTGGGAGGGAGAATCTAGGTTGGGTCAACTTTCCAGTACCAGTTCAGTCCCCTGTGACCGGTGGGTTAGGGTTATGCTGGGCTCCCTTACAGAAGTGGGCAGGTGTTCTCTGGCTGTGGGGGAGGGGAGCCATGGAGGAAACAATGGGAATCTCTAATACAGGAGTTGGGCTTAAAGAGAAGTAGCCATCTGTGAAGTGAGGATGGTAGAATTTGATAACATAGAATCAGAGGGTTTCCACTTTGGGAGGCATAGTGGAGCATGAACTTTGTATTTTTAACATAAATGAACAAATATTAGGCTGATTAAGCAATTTCTGGATTCACTGATTTCAGGCTTACTGCACATTAGATTACTAGATTAAAATTAAATTAGTATAAGTTTGACTCTGCCGTTATTTGAATGAACTTTAGCAAGTCATTGTTCTTAGTTTCTGTTTCCTTGTTACATGGGGATTAAAAATACCTGCTCTGTCACATAGGGTTGCAATTAAAGAGCTGATATAGATTCACACGTTGTGTTGATGTTTCTCCTTTTCTTAACTACTATAGAGATAATATATCCAAGAATATATGTTACCAACATGTGAATACCAGGTAACGTGTTATTGCTAATAACTCTCTCCTTGGACTCGCGTGTGTGCCCATGTGTTTCTGTCTATGGAGATTACAGGTAGGGAAGGATAAAAGACAGTAAAAAACTGCTGACTCATACTAGGTAGATATTTCACAAGAGAAGGAAATGTTGCAATGATCAGTGTAAGTAGCTTCTACTTCTACCTTCCTCTGGACATTTCTGGGCAGAAAAATTACTCCTGGCCCCAGCAACTCCATTTCTCCCTCTCCAGGTAGCCCCTGATGTGAAGGGCTTATATTTGGAAGGAAAACCAACGTGGCTGCAATAAAAAGAAAGAGGTACAATTTAAAGTTTGGAGGCTTTATGGAAACTGTTAGAGGTGATTTGTGACAGAAAGTGATATAAATTATGTGTGTGGTGAGAGTAAAGCAGTGTGTGTTGGAGGGGGGGAGAGAGAGTGTGTGCTAAAGAGCCACATAGAACAAAGTGATGGGCTAGGCTGGACTTGCCTTCCTTGGCCTGTGTTATTGCTAATAACTCTCTCCTTGGACTCACATGTGTGCCCATGTGTTTCTGTTTATAGAGATTACAGGTAGGGAAGGATAAAAGACAGTAAAAAACTGGTATGACTTATTTCCTATATGGATTTTATTCACTGCCAGAAGGATGAGAACACACACTGTCCCTTCTCAGCCCACTCACTGGTCAGAATAGATTCCTCAAGGGGTCCGGCTTTGGGAAGAGTTGGGAGAATTCAGCTGGCAGGGACTTGAGAAGCTCCCCTTTGAGCACTTTGGGGTATGCCTACCTATAAAATAGAAGACTATGTCATGGGACATACTATCACTCCAGTAGTTCAGAAAAAGAGAAATGTCAACACAAACTGAGTGTTGGGAGAAATTTCATGACAGGGTGAGTCTTAAACTTGGCTTTGCAATAGAAAAGGGGTTTGCACAGGAAGACAGAGGACAAGGACACTCCCGGTGGAGGGCTGCACTGAAGCAGACATGCGGAAGCAGCAGTGAACCAAGTTAGCACATGAATAGTGAAGAAATATTGCAAAAGTAGAGTCAAGAATAATACGGAGGGCCTTAAAGATAGAAAGAAGAGTTTGAAATTTACCCTGAAGAATCAACCCTGGCTATTTTAGGTTTCAGAGCAGGAGCTTGAATAAAGTGTTGCTTGGGGCAGGCTGGCACAGGGAGTGGTAGGTGTCCTCACTTGGGACTGACAATGGGATTCACTGTGTTTTGGGGCTTCAGAATTCCATATATTTGTGTCACTCCAATGGACAGGCCTACTGTATAGCTTCTAGAGTTGCCTCCTGAAAAGCACTCACTCGTTCTGTTTGGAGGTATAGGGAGAAGTCATAGTCTAATTAAAGACTCAAAGAGACAGATAATCTAGCATTTTGAGTACTCGGCAGAGAGCTCGGAAATCTATTTCATGCTGATGGCAGCTCTGGGAAGTTTGCAATGGATCCCACATTGTTATGGAAATCTTCTCGCTGATAGGCTAGAATCTGCTTGATGCAACTCTGTACTTCTCCAACAATGTATGTGACTTGCTCACAGCAGTCTTCCCTGTCTATATCTTTTGGCTGCAGTTTCTAAAATGGGTCCTGATCTTCCTTGCCTCTGTACTTTATTTATGCTGATCCCTTGGCCCACATTGTCTTTCCTGTCCCCTTCTTTTTTCATTCCCATCCATCTGGCCTTTCTTTTCTGTCCCTCCCCATTGTGTGTGTTATTTTTCCAATAGCATTTGTCAGTGCTGTCTTTCTGTTGTATCATAGTCATGTGACTTCTTACATTCCCATGGCTGTGAGGATGTTGAGGCGATATGGGAGTTTTGGACTGGAACACTCGGTGTTCCCCTGGGAAGGATGAATCACGGATGGAAGATGGTATAGCAAAGGTGGAAATTTATTGAAGAATAAGTATAGACTCCTACGTGGGGAAGGAGGAAGAATCTCACAGCAGAGATTCCTACTGGGAAGGGGAAAAGAGTCCCATTGAATTCCTTTACTCCCGGTTTATAAAGGCTGTAGTTTTTGTGCCTTGATATTCCCTCTGATTGGCCACCATTCTCTGATTTGGTCACTATGGCAAATTCTGAGCTCAAAGGTCAAATGTCACTTGGTTCCTGTGAGGCCCTCCTTCTTTATTTTGTAAATATAGACCTTTGTCTAATCCCAGTTCCCTTGTGTTATGGAAATGTCACTTCTGCCTCTTCCAACTTTCTTGTTTTATGGACTTGTAACTTCTGCTGGCTCCCGGCTCCTTGTCTTATGGAAATATAACCTTTTTTAAAACTCAGTAGCCCTGTGGTTTTTTTTCATTGACCCCATTAATTAAAAAAATTTCCTAAGTTTTTTTTTTCACCCCTAAAAATCCCTATTTCAGAGATATCACTCACATTTGTATTTTTGTGTGCAAATTCAGGCTTGAGCAGACTGCCTGGGTTTGCATTCTAGTTCACCTCTTATTAATTGCATAACCTTGGGAAAATTTCTCTTAGTGTACCTCGTAGTGTGGTTATGAGGAGGAAATGGAACCTTGTGCGTGAATCACTTAACATAATACATAGGCCCTAGTAAGCATTTCAGAAATGTTGCTATTATTGCTATTTGGATAGCACCTTATGTATAGTATACATATAATAACTGTATATTGAATTGACTAATGTTTAGGAAGAGGCTATTGTTATGTATCCAGGGGGTGGGAATGGAGAAGCAGTAGATGCATGAGATCTGAATAAGGAATAGGGACGGGAGGTTTTGTCATCACATTACTGATTCTCACATTTACCGGAATCATCCTCCTGCCCAGGGAAGGCCTAGTCATCAGGACAGCAAGCCACTCACTCCAGGCACCGCAGACCTTGTTCATTCGTCCAGCCTGAATCATCTCTCTTTTAAAGCCAGGGGCTAACCTTTTGTTTTTGTTTTTTATTTTTTTTCTTTATTGATTAAGGTATTACATATGTGTCCTTATTCCCCCATTATCCCCCACCTCCCATTCATGCTCCCACCCCCATATTGTCTCTGTCCATTGATTAGGCTTATATACATGCATATAAGTCATTTGGTTGATCTCCCCCCCCTTACCTCCCTACCTTCCCTGAGGTTTGATGTTCTGATTGATGTTTCTCTGTCTCTGGGGCTAACCTTTTAACCTGCTTCAGCCAGGCAGCATCACAGGTATGGATAGTACAAAGCCCTGCACAACGAAGGTGCTTGAGAGGATTTCTTTTTGAGACACTGATGAGTACCTACAGCCTGGAGAATCCTGACTTAACAGAGAAGGAAATATTGTCGTAGTTGAGGTGCCTTGGGGTGGAAGTCCATTCACAGCTGTGGCAGATGCATAACAATAACTGTTATTATCACTGACACTTCCTGGGTAGTTATGTAAAACCAAGTCTTTCATTTGTATTATTTTGTTAATCTTTATAATGTAACTGGATAGGTAACCATTTTATGGTCATGAACTTGAGGAAACTGCAGCTTCCCTTGGCTTTGCTGCCCCAGCTGGTAAGCAGGACTGGCCTTTCTCAGCTCCACCTGACTTGAGATTGGACCTTTTAGTCTCTACACTCATGCAAACCTCAATGAAATTCTTGGGTCCTGGCTTCCTCATCTGTGAAATGAGGAGCTAGACTTGATAAGCCTGTGAGGTAACACTGAATGTACGGCCCACATGGGCTTTGCTGTGGAGTGGGCCTCTCTACCAGACTGCCAAAGAGCCTCCATGTGCAGCAAAACCGGAAGACACCTCTACAATGGCAAGGAAAAAAAGACCACTATTTTGATATAGTTTCAAAAGTATTTCCTTTCAACACAAATCAGCTGATTGCATGACTAAGTGTCACTGGGTTCCTGGGAGCTTAAGGGTCCCTGAGAGATGGCAGGGGTAGGGGGTAGGGAGTTAAGAGGGTGGCTGGGAGGGGAGCAGGGGGAGGGAGAGTAGGCTCGTTGGGACACTGGGGTCATTTATGTTTTGCCCTTTATTATCTGTCTGCACATCGAGTCAGTCTGTGCTCTTTCAGGAGGCACATGGAGTGTCCTCCCAGCTGAATAGCGTTCAGTACCCAGAGGGCTTGAGGGAGTCAGGTGGCCACAGCTCACTCCAGGCCTTCAGGGATGTTCTCCCAGGGCCGGACCACGATTACTAATTAACTAGTAAATCTGATCCCGGGAGGAAAGCTGTGCAGTCATTTGCATCTGAAACCCATTAACCAGCACAGTGACCAGTTACCAGGGCTGAGGTTGCTTTCTGTGGACTGTGTGCGCCTCTGCTGTTACTGCCAGGTCACCCTTCAGACGGAGCTGGAGCTGCGCTGGGCGGTGACAAGGTACGTTTGTAAACTCACTGTAGCTGTAGATGTGTATGTGTGTGTGTGGACCCGCGTTGATCTGCTTTAGTCAAAATGCCCTTTTTAATTTGTTAAATGATCAAAAAATACACAATTCTCAAAATTATACACAGATACACAAATCAGAATTCAACACACTCATCTTTTTTCTTGTGGGTATCCGTGTCTGTGTGCATGCACATTTGTATGAGTGTGGTTCTCTGGAGCCAGGCTGAGTCTACAAGCTTTGTTTTAGCTAAACCTGTGTTGGGTGTGTGTGTGTGTGTGTGTGTGTGTGCGTGTGTGTGCGTGTGTTGTAATGAATGGTTTAATATTCGGGGGAGGTAGCTGGTAGGGATTCTTTCTGATGAGGGGGATGAGGTGGTGGAAGTGAGGGAAAGCAGTTAAAATTTGGGAGTTAGATTAGAGCACTCGGGAAGTTCCTTCTATAAGGATGTAGGATTGTGATTGAGGAGTGGCAATTAGAGAATTCATTGTAGTCAGGAACTTGAGAGATTGATTTTACTGTGAGTTTTGTGCCTTTATTGATCAAATAAAGAATTGCTATGGGGAAGAGCCCAAGGGTATGCGTGTGAAGTATTGGGATGTGTGCAGTGGGGAATGTGAGAGATTTCATGTGGAAGGAGGGCATGAGGGGAAGAAGGAGTATCGGGACTGGCAGGCATGTGTAAAATGGAACAGCAGCACCGAGGGGAAGGCGGGAAGGTAATGGGTTATTTCTCATCCCTCTCTGATATAAACTTAAAATTAGTTGTCTGAGTCTAGCTAGACACATGTGGGCACTTCTAATTGGCCACTGAGGTGGGGAGGAAGAATTACTATTGGGGAAAGAGAGGGAGGCCCAGGTCAAAGCCATAGGTCTCACTGGAATAAGCTCTCAAGAGGTTCCTGGTGTAGGGTCTAAGCTGAAGGGACCTCCTGCTCTCCAAACTGTCTGGTGTCCTGTGTGAGTGAGTGTATGTGTGGTGGGCCAGGAGGGCAGGAGAGGGCAGGGCCTTTGGTTTGTTGTGCTATCAGGGATAGAATGAAATGGAAGGACATTCTGTCCCTTATCTCTACTTTTAAGATAGCTCATCATTCTTTCACTCATACTTACTCAAGATGCCAGTGATTTTTTTTCTGGCATTCTCTCACAAGTGAGTTTCGATGAACTGATAAAGTAACTGACTTTACAAACTGCTCCATCAGCATGGAACACTAACGGGCAGAAGGACTTAGAAGAATACAATTTTCATTTAAAATGGGCACAGCAGGCAATTGCTGAATGTGATGAAGGTAAGCCTTGGCACACCTGGTGCTGGGGTCACAGTAGGTCACAGCTGTCTTCTAGAGATGATTCCCATTGTGGCGTAGAAGGAGAAACTGAGGCCCAAGGGGCTTAATAAGTTTTTCCAAGGTCACAGAGTAGCTTTCAGATTTCTGCACTTTGGATATGACCAGACTTGAAAAAGAAGGCCCTTAGCTGCTTTTTCCCTCCTATTCTCTAAGTAACTGGAGACAATGGACTGACCAAATAAATTGTGCCCTGGATTTTGGAGGACTAGCCATGGCTTGCTGGCATCCCCTTTGCCAGTTATTCTTAGTTTCTATAAAACTCATCATCTCTTTTCTACTAGATCTCTTGTCTTGTGTTACTGAGGATTTTTAAAAGAAAGGCTTAGCTCACTGGCGTGAATCAGATACTGCTGTAATCCAAGAAAGAGGAGAGTAGATTATCCAGTTTCTCCAAATGAATTTACCTGGCCCTTCCCATAATCTGGGCCCCCACCTGGGTTACCTATATACTTTGCCTAAAAAATAGTTATAACAGTATGAGGAAAATGAGGTTTGGCAATTACTCATATAATTGCTTTAATCCAAGAGGAAAATATTATTATCGGAGTATGCACAATTTATGTACAATAATAATTTGCACCTTTTCCATAAGATTTCCCTGACAGCCTAATTAAAATTGCAACCCTCATCCAGCTGCGGTGGCTCAATGGATTGAGCATTGTCCTATGGACCAAGACGTCCCAGGTTTGATTCCCAGTCAGAGCAAATGCCTAGGTTGCCAGTTTGATTCCCAATAGGGGGCATTCAGGAGGAAGCCAATCAATTAGTCTCTCTCATCATTGATGTTTGTTTTTCTCTCTCCCACTTCCTTCCTCTCTGAAATCAATAAAAATTATATTTTTTTAAATATTGCAACCTTCATCTATCCATTCCTCATCTCCCCACCCCACATTCTTTTTCTCTGTACCATTTATCACAGTCTAACTTATTATATATTTATTTGATTTACTGTTTATTTTGGGTACCCATAAGAACACAATAATTTGTATCTGTTTTTTGTGTAACCAATTTCTGGAAGAATGCTTGTCACATTGTAGAAGCTTAATAAATAATTGATGTGTGAATAAATAAACTTCAGTGAGATCTCTCATTCCACCAAAGACATAGCATTGATAACCCAATGAGTAATGTGGTGTGTCAGCAGCTCATTCTCCTTGGCTTTGCAGATAATTTAAAACAGGCCTGTGGCCATACCTGAAGTATACTAGATGCATACAAATCCACTACTAAATCCCCCAGGTGTGATGGAGACAAATGTTGCAGGAGTTTTGTTTCCTTCTCTTTCCATAAGCCTTCTAAATGGTGTCTTTGGAAGGACTTAGGCATCTTTCCATTCTACCTCCTCTTAATTGAAACCTTAGTTATTTATGAATATATAGATTTTCTGCATTTGTATCACATTGTGCAAGTTGGCTGTGGATTTAGATTGCTTGGTTTGAAGCCTGGTTCTCAGGTCTGAACCTAGTCGATCTAGCCTCTGTCAGACTCACTTAACTTATTTTTATTTTACTTTATTTATTTGTTTGTTTGTTTATTTATTTATTTATTTATTTATTTTACATATGTGTGTTTATCCCCCCAACCCCCAATTATGTCCCACCCCACTGTTATTTGTGTACATTAATTAGGCTTATATGCATACACACAAGTCCCTTGGTTGATCTCTCCCTCTTACTTCCACTGACCCCCACCTTCCCTGAGGTTTGATGTTCTGATTAACATTTCTCAGTCTTTGGATCTGTTCTTGCACGTCATTCTATGCCCGTGATGGCGAAACTATGACACGCATGTCAGCACTGACACACGTAGTTATTTTTGATTACATGTGGCCACATGTGGTGACATACAGAGAAGTATGGGGCCGCATGCCGAGAAGGATGTTTCATCCTCGGCTACTGCACAGAAACATTTGCTGTAGTGTAGTATAGACACTGTGCCAGAGGTCTGTAGGCCAAAACAACAGACCTCTGGCACAGAGTGTTTAGTTCTGGGACTTCCGGTTAGGCCGTTAGGGGATCTTTGACCTCACTTACGGCCGGCAGAGCAGGGAGCAACAGAATGCTACAGGGGACGCATCTCTGGGGGCCCTGAGATTGCCATTACCAGCAACCACATAACCATAGCAACCATCATCCAATCTACTGTTCTGGGGTGTCGTGGATTTCTAATTGACCATCATTACTGAGATAAGTGACGGGGATGCTGGGAGAGGCGAGGGCCTGTGCTATGGGTGCTGTTTCCCACCATTAGAAATAGCGGCAGCCATCTTAATTTATATAAGGAACTCCATTTTGCATCATAGTGCAGACTCCATTTCACCACTATTACTGTTGTGCATCCTTATTAACCCCTATTTCTGCTTATTAACCATACCCTTTCCTAAAAGACAGTTACATGTGCCATCTTGGGGTCAGTTAGGCTAGATAACCCCTAATTGCCTGCAGGGCTAACAGGCTATCTATAATTCTATTTTCTGTCACTGCCCCCCTGATGGAGAACCTAAAAAATAAAAAAGCAAGGTTAAGTAAAGGAAGTGGTAGTAGTAGTAGCCAACCCTTTCAAGAGACATGGACTGAGATGTATGGCAGATCATTTTGTGTTCTATGTACTGAAACGGTAGTAAGTAGAATGTGGAATATAAGTAAACATTTTGAAACTAATCATTCCCAGCTCTTGAAAAAAAAGTGAGAATGAAAGGAAGGAATACATTTCCAGGCAGCTACACCTTTATAAGAGCCAATCTAATTCCATCCTTAAATTTATAAAAGGCTCTACAAATTTAACATCTGCAAGTCTGAGCATTGCTCACTCCATAGCTAAGCATGGAAAAGCACTCAGTGAGGGAGAATTTATTAAAGAAACTCTCCTAAGATGTGTACCAGTTCTATTTCATGATATGCAGAATAAAGATGCAATTCTTAAGAGAATATCTGAATTACCACTTAGTAGAAATATCATAAAAGACTGAATAAAGAGACTGAATACAAATGTACATCAATTAAAAAGAGACATAGGTAATTGTAAATATTTTTCGATCTGTCTTGATGAAACTACTGATGTCACATCACATACTCAGTTGGCCATTATTGGTTGATATTCTGATGGTCTCACAATGAGAAAAGAGTTGATAAAGTTAGTATCAGTGCCAACAAGTACATCAGGAAGCCAAATATGTAAGGTTGTTATACAAACATTCCATGATCTAAGCATTGATATCTCTAAAGTTGGGTCAGTGACAACAGATGGGGCACCAAACATGGTGGGGAAAAAAGTCCGATTTGTCAAATTGTTTACGGAAGCTATTGGACATCCGATTGTGCCTTTTTTTTTTTTTTTTTTTTTTTAATTTTCTTTTTTATTGTTCAGTTTATTAATTACATTGTTTCCCCTTTTTTATCCCCCTATATCTTCCCTCCACCCTGTACCTATCCCACCCTCACCTCCCCCTCCCCAATGTCCTCTCCCATTGTTGCAAGATTTTTGTCCAATCTCTTGCTGTACTTCCAACAACCCTTTTCTCCCCAAGAATTGTCAGTCCATTCCCTCTCTATGTCCATGTTTCTGTTATATTCACCAGTTTATCTTGTTCATCAGCCTATCAGTTCACTTGATTTTTATGTTCATTTGTTGATAGATGTGTATTTGTTGTTCATAATTTATATTTTTACCTTTTTCTTCTTCCTCATCTTAAAGAATATCTTTCAGCATTTCATATAATACTGGTTTGGTGGTGATGAACTCCTTTAGTTTTTTCTTATCTGCGAAGCACTTTATCTGATCCTCAATTCTGAATGATAGCTTTGCTGGATAGAGTAATCTTGGTTGTAGATTCTTGCTCTTCATTATTTTGAATATTTCTTGCCACTCGCGTCTGGCCTGCATCGTTTCTGTTGAGAAATCCGCTGACAATCGTATGGGTGCTCCCCTGTAGGTAACCAACTGCTTTTCTCTTGCTGCTTTTAATATTCTCTCTTTATCTTTTGCTCTTGGCATTTTAATTATGATATGTCTTGGTGTGGTCCTCTTTAGATTCCTATATTTTGGAGTTCTGTGTACTTCTTGGGCTTTTAAGTCAGTTTCTTTCACCAGGTGGGGAAAGTTTTCAGTCACTATTTCTTCAAGTAGGTTTTCATTAACTTGCTCTCTCTCTTTTTCTGGGACCCCAATAATTCGGATGTTGGCTTGCTTGAGGTTGTCCCAGAGGCCCCTTACACTATCTTCAATTATCTGAATTCTTTTTGTTTCTTGCTTTTCCAGCTGAGTGGATTTTGCTTCTTTGTATTTCAAATCTTTGACTTGGTTCTTGTGGCCCTCTGAACTGCTTTTAGGACTTTGTGTAATATTTTTTATTTCAGTCTGTGTATGCTTGATTTCTAGTTGGTCCTTTTTTTTATCTGTGAGGGTCTGGTTCGTATCCTCAGAGGTCTTGTTAATTTCCCTGAGGGTCTCATTCATCTCCTTGTAATTCTCATTCATTTGCTGGTTGGTCTTGATTATTTCCTGGTAATTCTCATTAAGTTGATCGGCCTTTTGTAGGAGCCTCTTGAAAAGCCTTATAACCGTGGTTTTGAACTCTATGTCTTGTCGTCTTTTCTCCTCCATTTCTTTCACACCTGATTTCTTTCCATGTCTCTGCATGGTGGCTGCTTTATGTGGTAGCTATCCTCAAAGGGACAGTGGCTCAGTCTCCCCAGTTACTTGAGGTGGGTACTCTTACTGCAATCCTTTATGGGTTGTATTCAGTGTTTTTGAATTTAAACCCCGCTTTTTGTTGTTAGCCCTAGGAGGGTTTGACCTCCAGGCCAATTGGCTGTGAAGCTCAGCTGCGCTCAGGTTGGATGGGCGGAGTCTCTGGGCTACGCCTCGGCGGCGGCGGCGGCGGCGGCGGCGGCGGCGGCGCGGCTTCCGCGGCGGCGGGGCGGCGGCTGCTGGGTCCTATGCAACGCTCGCGGGCTCGGGTCTGTGCTGGGTGGGGATGGCTGCAGACTCTTCCAAGAGAAAGCCGCTAGTCTCTTCCCCTTGCCAGACCACTCTGCCTTTCCCCAAATGTGCCTGCACACCAAAAGTCTAGCCCAGGGCTGTAAAATAGATGGTTTCTGGAACCAGGAGACAAGTTTCCAGGGGACAAGTCGCGGGTTTGCTGTCCCTTGGGACTAGGAGCTTCTGCCGCGCCCCCCGGACCTCGGACCTCGCCGGTTCTGGGGAATCTGTGTAGGGAGACTTCTCGTACCCCGGATCTCGGTCCTCGCCCGGCTCGGGAAATCTGGGCCCCGTCGGAGAAATCCGGCCGGTCCCTGCTCCAGCCCCAGCCCGCGCGCGCGACCAGGGCGGCTCCTAACCTGTTTCAATCTGCGCTCCCGCTGGTCCTGAGTCTGCGTCCCACCTTTGCTCCTATTAGTGGAGTTTTCATTCAGCCAGCTTTCTGGCGATTCTGGGTGCTGTCTGTTCTGCTGTTATGTTGTAGTTCTTAAATCGTTGCGCGGGGCAGAACAATAGGTGTTTGTTTATGCCGCCATCTTGGTGTCTGTCCGATTGTGCCTTTTCATTGTATTATCCATCAGGAGGTTTTATGTGCCAACGCAGGATTCACCGACTTAAATGACCTAATGTCAGTTGTTACAAAAATAGTTAATTTAATAGCTGCTTGCCCGCTTCACAAGTGAGAATTTTTTGCACTTTTACTGGAGGTTGATTCCACCTACAGTTGACTGCTGATGTACAATAATGCAAGAGGGCTGAGCTGAGGCAAAGTTCTTGAGTGCTTTGAAGAAATTAAGGTATTTCTTGAGGATAAGGATCTGGGAAACTTTTCTCAGCTCAATGATGATAAGTGGGTCACCACCCTGATATTTTTTACAGATCTCTCTGTTCATATTAATGAACTGAACTTAAAGTTACAATGTTTTAGCAAAAGTATTGATGTTATGCTTGGATGCATAAAAGATTTTGAAAGTAAACTTAAAATTTTAAAATGAGATGTGGAAACTAAAACCTATAAGTATTTTCCTTTAGTAACAAAGTATTCTGAGAAGGCCAGTGCAGCTGTACAAAATGAAATGGAACTCTTGCATATAAAGTACCAGCATGTTTTAGACTTGTTACTTGACCAGTTCAGTGATAGATGTAAACAATTTAGAAGCCTAGGACAGACTATAAAAATAATTAAGTATCCTAATGTAGTAGTCTACAGTAGTTTGGAATTAAATGGTTTCCAATGGATGCAAATTGATGATTTGGAGATGCAACTTGCAGAATTTCAAGACAGCTTCTGGGCTCAGGTGTTTGTCGACTTGAGGTCAAAGCTTGAGAACCTGGAAAGGTGCCACTTGGAGAATCAAGAGGAGTGCCACTACGAACAGGAAATTTGGAGTGCCTGGAAGCAATTACCAGACACTTTTAGCATCCTGAAAAACATAGCAATGGCTTTACTCAGAATTTTTCCCTCTGCATACTTTTGTGAGACCTTATTCTCAGCGTTAAATAATACCAAAACCAAGAAAAGAAACAGATTGACAGATGAAGTTAGTAGTGCTTGCTTGGGCTTGAAGTATATAAAATACCAACCTTCAATTGAATGTTTAGCCAATGAAATTCAGCGACAAAAAAGTCACTAATAGTCAGATTAGTTAAAGAAATCTCCCTCCTCCTCCCTCACTTATCTTAGTTCACAGCACCCACACAAGTTAAATAATGTCAAAACCAACAAAAGAAACCGATTGACAGATGAACAAAGAAGTCACTAAGCAGGTAAGTTAAATAATTAGTTTTAGGTTTATTCAATACAGTTATTTATTACAATTATACATTTTTGTTATTTAAACTATAAATATCACGAAATTATGTTTTTTTTCCTCGAAGTGACACACCACCCGAGTTATGCTCATTTTTTTTTTTTTGGCGAATTTTGACACACCAAGTTCAAAAGGTTGCCCATAACTGTTCTCTGCCATTCATTATATTCCACAAATGAGTGAGACCATGTGATATTTATCTTTCTCTGCCTGGCTTATTTCACTTAGCATAATGCTCTTCGGCTCCATCCACGTTGTTGCAAATGGTAGGAACTCCTTCTTTTTTATTGCAGCCTAGTATTCCATTGTGTAGATGTGCCACAGTTTTATAATCCACTCATCTGCTGATGGGCACTTAGGCTGTTTCCAAATCTTGGCTATGGTGAATTGTGCTGCTATAAAGATAGAGGTGCATATATCCTTTCTGATTCTTGTTTCTAATTTCTTGGGATACATTCCTAGAAGTGGGATCACTGGGTCAAATGGGAGTTCCATTTTTAGTTTTTTGAGGAAAGTCTACACTGTTCTCCATAGTTGGTGCACTAGTCTGCCTTCCCACCAGCAGTGCAAAAGAGTTCCTTTCCCTCTACAACCTCACCAATACTTGTCATTTGTTGATGATAGCCATTCTGGCAAGTGTGAGATGATACCAAATTGTTGTTGTGGTTTGCATCTCTCTGATGATTAGTGACTTTGAGCAGGTTTTCATATGTCTCTGTGAGAGACATTTTCCTCTGGACCCACATGTAATAATAATAATAATCATAAATGTAACTCCATCTCCCTAAGCGTTGCTTGGTTCTTCTTCAGTTTTCTGTAGCAATGCTATTTTTTATTATTATTTTTTTGCTATTTAGGTATTACATGTCTTGCTACAATGAAAACCTTTATCTGAACATGCATTTCTTCCCACATGTGGATATATGTTAATGGGCTAAATTTCTATAAATGGAATTCTAGACTGTGGGTTTTAATAATTTTAGCAGTTTCTGCCAAATCTTCATTGAGCATTTGGTGTTTGCCATTTGGCTAGCAATGTGGGGGTGCCTTTTCTTTAGAGTTTCTAACACAGTGTGTTAAAAAACTCAAGGAAAAAAATTAAATAATCACTTATCTCATAGTTATTATCAACCACCAAAGGAAAAAAGACATGGTCACTTTGATGAGCATTCTGATACCTCCTGTTTTTGCGTGAACATCAGATCACTCTTTACCTTATTACCTAATTTAATTATACCAGACACATGAGAGTATTAATCTCTATGGAAATTTACATGCAACATTAATATTATGGGATATCTTATCAGAAGGTGAGGTACTGAAGACCGGGCAGGTAAGAAAGATTAGACAGAATTGAGTAATTGATTTTAGGAAAAACAAAGCAATCCTTGTTGTTGAGAAGGGCCCAGCCCCATTTTCCTTATGGTAAGAGGGCATTCCATTGAAAAACAGCAATTTCTCATCCAGTGCATTAGAAATAAATCCTCTTGTCATTGACTTCTTGGGCAAAGGACTAAGCAAGGCTGAGAAGAATGTGGAGGCTGTGTGAGTACAGACACATTGATTAGGTGGAGGATGAAGCTGTGAGGAAATAGCAAACAATAAGGCTCAGCTGTGGACTTCAGATTCTCAAGTTGGGGAGCTTTGAATTAAAGCCTGAGGAAAGAAGGGAAAAGATGTGTTTTTCTGTTTGTTTGTTTTAATATATTTTTATTGGTTTTAGAGAGGAAGGGAGTGGGAGAGAGAGATGGAAACATCAATGATGAGAGAGAATCATTGATTGGTTGCCTCCTGCACTCTCCCAAGTCCACAAACCAGGCAGAATCGAACCCTTGACCAGAATCGAACCTGGGACCCTTCAGTCCACAGGCCAATGCTCTATCCACTGAGCCAAACTGGCTAGGACAGTTGTGGGTTTTGTTGTTTTGTTTTGTTTTGTTTTGTTTTTAGTAAAGATGGTGTGATTTTTCAGGCAGGCTGGGAGAGGATTAATGGGTGGGTTGGTGGAGAAAGTGGACCTTGAATGGGCAAGACTGCTCAAGGCTCCTCCTATTTCTTCCTAGCTTTTTATTCTGTGTCTCAGATAACGCGTGAGTCACCTGACACATGCAGTTTTAAAGCACTTAAGCAGATAGGAGCCCTCATATGGGGACAGTTTCATGAGGACAGCAGCCAGAAATACGCATTTGCCCTTTAAAAGTGCTGAGTCAGGTTCAGTGCCACACTCACAGAATATGGCATTGACCTGTTTCTTAGGAACATGCTGCTTCTTATCCAGCACCCACTGTCTTCTCTATGGTATATAATAACATAATGGCACATAATACTTTGTTATTTAAAGTGGTTTTATTTTATTTTTCACAATAAAGTGACAATAGGCAATAGTAACAGTAGATATTATTAATTCTCCTTTCCTGGAAAGGAGAAAGCTGAAACTCTGGAGTAGTAAGCAAATTCTTTTGGCCATTGCAGCAAGAAATGGGAGGGCTCAGGTCTTCTCATGCTGTATTTAGCATGTTCAATGTTTTGAGAAAGAGAACATGGGGATATGATGAAGGAAAATAGTAATGAAATGTTTGGCACAGTACTCTTGTGAGCTGGAGGAGTAAAAAAGCAAGCAATTTGTGTGATTCACTCATACCAGCTTTTAATATGAATTCTATAGATCTTCCAATTCAACCTCCTCAATTTGCAAATGAGGAAACCAAGGACCAGAAACCTTAAGTAAATTTCTCAAGGTCATCTGGCAGAATGAGGAATAAAATTCAGATCTTCTAGTTCTCAAGGAAGAGTACTCTTTCTAACTTACATCACTTTTATTGGGTAGAAGGAATAAGAGTATTGGACTTTAAACTCACTTAAGGCAGGAACCATCATTTTATTCTCTAAAATACTTTCATGGATACTATAATTAGGAAGTATGTAGATATTTTGTAAATGTTTAATTGGTAAATAAAATGTTATCAGTCAATAAGCATTGAGATATTGTTAGTAGGTAGTTAGGAAGAAAATTAAGAGAAATAAGCAGGATTGGCTGGCAATCAGGGTCAATCAGGTTCCCTCCACTCCCCATCTTCCTATTCTCTTCTATATATAAGATCTTCTGGGCACTAAGAGAACTTTTTCTCTCCATTTTTGATTGAGACTTGCTGTTGGCTTCACTTCCTATCGAGTGGCACATTTCTGTATTACAATATGGCTCTATATGATTTCTCGTGCTTTTGGAGAAGTATTATGTTCATAGATATTTATTCTCACACAAAGCATGAAAGACAGATGTGCCCTTACCTAACAGTCCATGAGATCATAAGGAACATCCATAAGGTGGGAGACAGGGCCACTAATTGTCCCACTGACTTGTCTTGAACTTTGGGCAAATGTCATTAAAGCACGTCAGTCCTTTTAGCTGCACAATGGAAAACTTAAGCTTGGCTATTCTTATATCTCAGTAAATATAGTGCTATATCTTTGAAAATATAGAATACAGTCAATGTAGGGTATTGCTATCCTAGGTAAGCAGGTTATCCTGAGGTTCTCAGATCTTAAGCCAATGGCAGGAGATGCCAAGTTTTCCCTTTCAAAGATAGTAAACATTATCTTTTTTAAAAATATATATTTTATTGATTTTTTACAGAGGGGAAGGGAGAGGGATAGAAAGTCAGAAACATCGATGAGAGAGAAATATCAATCAGCTGCCTCTTGCACGCCCCCTACTGGGGATGTGCCTGCAGCCAAGGTACCTGGCCCTTGACCAGAATCGAACCGGGACCTTCAGTCCGAAGTCTGACGCTCTATCCACTGAGCCAAACCGGTTTCGGCGTAAACATTATCTTTTAAAAAGTGCTGTTGGAATTTGACATAAGTGACCAAATGATATGTTTTAGTAATTGTTTGAGAGAGTATATGGAATGTTGACCTGCAAAGGACAAGCTTTTTAAAGAATGATAATAGTAGGGTCAGAGCAAGGAGGGGCTAAAGGCAGTGACACTAGGGAAAACCATGGGAAGGACAGATGTGAGTGAGAGGCTTGCTATTACTTGCTCCTGATGCAAGTCAGGGCTACAACTCAGTCTAGAATCAGAACTGTCCCTAAGAAAGGACAATGTCCTAAGATGAAGGTGCTGAAGAAAATTTCTGGAAAGGACTGGATGTGAGGCATAATTCTCATAAAGATTGATAGATTACAGCACTACTATTTCACAACTCCTAATGATATAATGGATCTAAGGAATGCTCACCAATGGCTGTTAACATAAAGAAAAGAGAATCTGATAAACTTTATGTCTCCTTCTGGAAGATGCTATGCCACCTTTGCACCATTCTTGTTAAAAAAAATCAAACCAAATATGGTCAAAACTCTAGATCTAATAGTTTATAGAGAAATATGTTGTCATGCATGGGGATAAAATTGATAAAATCCAAATTGTGGGAAAATCTACAAACCTAACACTATTGATTACAAAACACGTAAATATAAATGAATTATAATATATAAATCTTACTTGCATCATATGAGAGTACAGTAAACAAACTAAAAATTTATTAGCCCAGCTAGTGTGGCTCAATGGTTGAGAGTTGACCTATGAACCATTGATGTTTCTATCTCGCTCTCTCTTGCTCTCTCTGAAATCAATTAAAAAATAAAATAAATCAGACAATGATGGAAATGTCAACATTGACTTGATAGTTCATGATTATGGGATTATTTTAAAATAATTTAGGTATGATATCATTTTTCTCATCTTCTGTGAAATTTCTTATTAAAGAAATATACTTCAACATTTTCAGATGAAAAATAATGAAATCTGAGATTTGTTTAAAAATAATACAAGGTTAGGGAGAGAAGTAAGCTGGGATGAAGATGAGATTGACCATGAGTTGATAATTTTTTGTTCTATGTAATGGGTACATGGGATTTGTTGTTCATATACTTAGGAATACATTTGGGCTTTTCCATTAAAGAAAACTTACTATATATACTATATACTAAATAAATAGAGGAAATTTAAAATCCTTTTCAAATCTAAAATTGTTTTCTTCTTTTATAGATGGCAAGAACAAAGCTGAAAGATTTTACTACGTTGGAGCTTATGCTCAGTGCTCTCCTGCTTATTGTGTTTATCATCACTATTCCACTCTTTGTGCTTTCTGCCAAAGAGTCTCTGAAATCCAAAGGTAACAAGGAACTCTGGTGTTCTTCCTCCACATGTTGCTGTTAACAGAGCAAAATCCTCATAAGTGTCAGGGAAGAGTGCTTTGTGTTCTCTGCTGTGAGTGTGTGTGTGAGTATGGATGTGTGTGAGTGTGAGTGTGTTTTGGGGAGCACCTAAGCAAACTGTGGCAGTTCAGTAGAGATTTACTGTTGGCTTAAATTCTGAGACTTTCATTTTCCAATTGGCACAGTGCAGGATTCCACAACTGACATGAAATATATTTTCCAAATTTCATTGAACTTATTTTAGGTCTGTTAATAGTAATAATGAATAATACCCTTATAGGGAAGGCAGTCAAATAAGAAGTTAAAGTATTTCAGGCCAAAGTTTGGTTTCTTAAAAAAATAACAACTACCAGTGTTATTTTATTAAGTTTATTGTAAAGTACATGATTTTCTAACCACTTTGCTATACACCTGAAACTAATATAGAATAATATTAAATGTAGACTATAATTGAAAAAAATAAATTTAAAAGCCTATTGAACTGTATTATTCTAAAAGAGAGAATGGATTGTGTTGTTATTTATGATTTTTTACCCTTTAGTCCACGAAAGGTCAGTCAGTCTGTGGCTAGAGGAAACCTTGGCCCTTCATCTCATTCCCAGGCCTGGCAATTTCTGCTTTCATGAGAAGTGTGATAAAATAACCTCAAAGTTTGTTCACTCCTTAAAATTCTGTGATTGAAGATGGAACTCAAATCGTTATGCAGAAACTGGCACAAATACAAAATTATTTTAATCCAGCACTTTTGAATTGGAATAATGAAAACTAATTGAAAGCCTCATTGTTTTAACTTAATGTCATTATTAATTTACTGAAGTGTCTTAGAGAAATCTCGCTTCCTCATACTAAAATGCATTAAATGTGCCTTTTTAAATTTTACTAATTTTAAAAATCTGAATCAAAGGCATTGGGCAGATGCTAACTGCCATTTTTTAGATCAGTGGGCTCCCTTTAGGAGACTTTATGTTTACATAGGATGCCACCATCCTGGTCTTGGGGCTTGGCATCCAGAAGGAACTCCCTGTTGACTGAGCAAGCAGAACTGAAGGCCAAATAAACGAGGCCCACAGCCCACAGGCTGTGAGTTTGACATGCTTGCTGCGGGCTAGGCAGTCTTCTGTCACATCTACTTCATTCTGTCATTGTAGCACAAAAGCAGACATCAACAAAACATAAAAAAAAACTGATGTGACTGTGTTCCAGCAATACTTCGTTCAATAATCAGGCTATGAGCTAATTTTACCCATAGGTTATAGTTTACTGACCCCTGGACTAGAAGAGGAAGACTTAGTTTCTAATCAAATTCATGAGTCAGACTTCTTGTTCTTAATGCACTGTCTCATAAGGGAGGGCCTCGATGGTAGGAGGTGATGCAGGTGTGCATGGAGGTAGATGTAGTCAGCAGGAACAAAGTGAGGCTTTATGAAGTGAATGCATTTCAAGGACATCTGAGAGAAACCCTATCAGTAGTGGAGTTCATTTAATGGGAAGGGTTGCAAACTATGGGAATATCAAATGTCTGCGATACTAAGTCTGTGTAATGGTAATTTTTTATTTGCTTTTGGGATAATCTTAGATTCTGGAACGGGTACCTCCCCTGAGTGCCCCATGGTCAATGAATTGGAGCGGATAAACTGCATCCCGGACCAGTCGCCCACAAAGGTTTGAGTTCTGGGTCTTGTTTTCATTGAGGAGTTTATGCTGTTCGAGACCTTTTTTGTTTGTTTTCATAGTTTTTGTTCTCTCTTTATCACTTTCTGAGAGTTTTCAATGCAGCTCTTGGTGGCTCAGGCAAATTAATCCTCTGTCCTCGTTTGTATGATAGAACAGCTTTGGGAGAGGAAGTGCCAGAAAATGCTTTGGATTGACAGATTCAGCAAATAAAAGTGCAGGCTGTGCACTTAACTTTGAATTTCAGATAAATAATGAATAGTATTTTAGTGTAAGTATGTCCCAGGCAAGACTTTGGACTTATACTGTATTGGTTTTGTTTTTTAGCTGGCAACACTACTTAGTTATTGGTTTTCCCTGATTCTGTTACTGCCTCTACTCTTGGCCTTTCTCCGTGCACAAAACATTTTAAAATATCTAATAAAAGAGTAACATGCAAATTGACCGTACCTCCGCTATGCTACCAGCCAATCAGGGCAGGGGGCAGGGCATGGAGGGGGCGTGGCCAGAACACAGGGGGCGAGGCCAGCAGGGACATGGCCGCAGTGCAGTGAAAGCAACCACTACCCTATTAGCATGGCCCACAAGGTACTCAAGGGCCCGCCCTCCTTACACTATGGTACCTGAATCACATGCAAATGAGTGCCTGGGGTCCCTTTCCCTGCATGCCCCCCAGCCCAGCACCCATGATGGGAGTGGGGGGGCTGCTGCCAGTCTCTGGGGTGTGCGGAGACCCCGGTGGCCACCACCAGGTAGAGAAAATTCACAGTGCTCTTGGTTTGTGCAGGGTATCAGGAGCATGAGGAATTCTGGGAAATGTAGTTCTGTTGACAGATCCACTGTAAGAGTGAGTTTGAAGTACTGAGCAGGGACGTGGAAGGGGCGCCGCAGGGTTGGGCCAGGCGGGGGCTTTAGGCCTTGGGCTGGCGGGGGGCGTGGGCGAGCTTGGGGCACAAACCTGCTGGGAGGCTGGCACCCAAGAGTCCCTGGATCAGAGACACAACCCTGGAGGGGGCCGGTACCCAGCACCCACAAGCTCTGCCACCCAGGTGCTGCAGCTGCAAAGTCCAAATCAGAGACATAAACCTGCAGGGAGGCCAGCCCCCAGCAGCCCCCAGATTGGAGATACAAACCAGCAGGGAGGCTGGCATCCAGCAGCTGCAAGCCCTGCCATGGGGGCGCTGGGGCTGTGAGGGGCTGGATATGAGACACAAACCAGCAGGGAGGCCAGCACTCAGCATCCCCAAGCCCCGCCATTGCAGACCTGGGGCTGGGGGTTGAGAGAGGGGTGGATTGGAGATACAAACCCACAGGCCTGGCACCCAGCAGCCCCAAGGCCCGATGCCTAGGTGCTGGGGCTGGGGGCGGGGGGGGGGAGGGCACCGTGGGTGGGGGCAGCTGAGACACAAACCCACAAGAAACCTGTGGAAAGGGAGATAAACTATCATAACTTTATCTCCCTTTCCTCAAGATAAGAAAACTGTCCCTGGATTATTTAGTGATGTGGCCCACACCTTTCTACATACACAGGGTATGTTATGACCACTCCCAGAATGCCATCTCCAGGGAATAACCTACTGTGGCAAATCATCTAAGAGAGGAAACAAGCTTTTGTTGGGTTTATTCTGAAGGTCAGAGAACATGCCACCCCCAACATATGCTTTATTGTTATATTGATGATTTTGAGCTGCAGATTCTTGAAAAACTGTAAGTGCATGCAGAGGATTTCACTGAAGTCTCCTGATCTGTCTAAAATTGGACCCCCCTAAAGGAGCTTAAATGTCATAGGTCCCCTTGATGGGAGAAGTGTCATCAGGCAGAGACGACTGACTCCTGTCACAGGACATAACACTCAAACTTTGTTACAAACTATTTCTCTCCACCCTCATTCATCTTTCCTAAAAATCATTTACTCTCCTCTAGGAGGCCTACATCTCCCATTCCATTTCCCTAGGAAGAAGGTATCTAAATCTGCATTCTAAGCCAGCTTGGGGAGTTATTCATTTTTCCCTGAGATCTCCCACATATACATGAGGTACACATGTTAATGAACTTTTATTTTTCTCTTGGTGATTTGTCTTTCATTACAAGGGCCTCCACTAAGAACTCAGAAAGGTTGAGGAAAACTATTTTCTTCCTCCATAATTCTCTCGGGAAATCAAGTCCCCAGCTTAACAATGAGGTTGGCTCAAGTACCAAGCAATCTTGGCTGACAGGAGGGAAGCTTCTAGGGAGAAATCAATGATATTGACATCAAAGTGGGATGGAGGGCACACGCATGGTTGATGGTGGGAGTTTAAAGTGGTTTGACATTTTTGGAGGATGACTTGGCAAATTTGATAGAAATGTTCATGGTATATATCAAGAGTCTTCTTCTAGGAATTACATCTGCTGAGATAAAACACAAGCACATAAGCCCTGGTCAGAACCCAGGATGCTACTGCAGGCTCCTCTTTCATGATAGGAAAACCTGGGAACAACCTGCATTTTTAGGACAAGGTAGCATCTATGCTAATAAAAGGGTAATATGCTAATTAGACTGAACATTTTCCTGGCAACCTTCCAGATGTCCTTCCAGACATCCTTCATGACAAAGCCATATTGGCAAGGCCAAGGCAGAGGAGGTTAGAGGCAATCAGGCAAGCAGGGGAGAGCTGTTAGGGGACCAGGCCAGCAGAGGAGAAGCAAGTAGGGCAAACAGGCTGTCAGGGGAGAGCAGTTAAGGGGATCAGGCTGGCAGGCAGGTGAGTGGTTAGGAGCCAGAAACCTGAGGGGTCCCAGATTGGAGAGGGTGCAGGCTGGGCTGAGGGAATCCCCTGGCCTCCCCTCTCCCCTGTGCACAAATTTTGTGCACTGGGCCACTAGTTTAAAATAAGGACAAAGTGTTAAGAGCCATGCTTTGAAAGAAGAGGTAATAAGTACCAGATTAAGATAGTGTAGGCATCTGGATGTTTGCTTTAGGGCACGGTTTCTTGATCAAGGAGCTGAAGTCCAGCTGAAGATAATGATTATAAAATGCACTGAGTGGCCAGATTATTATGATCTCTGAACGCATAATAATCTAGCCACTCAGTGTGTATATGTGTATATACATGAATCTGTGCATGGGTGGGGTCTGGCCAGCCTGGCTATGGAGAGGGGACACGGGCGGTTGGCTGGCCTGCCTGCTGGTCGAACCCCTGGTTAAGGGGACACTTTGCATATTAGCCTTTTATTATATAGCATATACACTGAGTGGCCAGATTATTATGCATTCAGAAATCATAATCTGGCTTCTCAGTGTAGATTGAACCTATATCAGTCACCTTTCATTTAGAGCATGAATGAAATAGAAATGCAGCCTTTGAGTGAAGTCCACTGAAATGGCAGAGCTGTGTCAAATACAAAGGACACTCGCTGCAGGTGATGCTTGGGCACATGGCACACTCTGTGGCCGTCCTATTGTCAGTGGGCTGGGACAGTCTGTGCTGTGCTTGAGAGTTGGTGTTTTGGCTTATCTAAAATAGTCTATTTTTTCCCTATCACACTTCTGCAGGCTAGATGTACAAAATTGTGGGCTGGGTTGGTTCCTTTTGAGGGCTTTGAGAAAGAATATGTTCCTTGACTCTCTCTTAGCTGCTGGTGATATAACTGTTAGTTTCTGACATTCCTTGGCTTATAGCTGCATCACTCCAAAGTCTGCCTCCATTGTTACATGCCTCCCACCCCCCCCCCCCCCATAAGTTTCCCATTTTTAAGGACACTGGGGTCATATTGGATTAGGAGCCCATTCTATTCCTCTATGATTTCATATTAACTTAACACATCTGCAATAATCCTATTTGCAAATAAGGTCACATTCTGAGGTAGAGTATTAGGACTTCAACATATCTTGTCTGGCCCATAACACGGACAAAGTCACAGAGATGGGAACTATGGAAACTGTTATGACTTGAGTCTTTGGTATGGACTTAAATGGCTGAGTCAGAGAAAACTAAGGCAGCAAAGAGAGAACAGATTAGAGATAAGACATAGGATTAGATGGGCTGGGCCTCTGATGAAGCTGGAAGTTAAGGTGGATAAGGCAAGAAGAGCCAGATAAATTAGAGGAGAGAAAATGACTATGAACTGCAAATTGGAGCAGAGTGATGGGACAAAATGAGTTAGAAAGCCCAGAGGCTGTGTTGAAGGCAAGAGAGATTCAATCTGATAGAAAGATAATAATCAGTAAATACTCAGGACAGGATAAAGCAATGCATAGCCCAGCTGTTAGGGCACAGAAGGGCAGCAAGCCTGCTATAGTAGGTGTCATCCTGGTTAGACTAGTTTACCAAGTCTATTGTGGTGTTCAATCCACTTCCTTCACCTGGCATCTTACCCTAACCTTCTCTTGGATTAGTGTAGAGACTTGCCTGCTTGGAGTAGGAGGAAATGAGGTGAATAGAAAGATGGATTTAGAATTTGGAAGATCTTCAGAGTCAGGTATCAGAGGTTGGTTTTCCATACACAGCAGCTCAGAGTAGCCATTAGAGGCTGAATGGAATCATGTAATTAGAAACAAGGAAAGACAAAAAGGCTTAGAAACAAAGGAAAAAGAAGATACAAAAGAGAAAGAAAAACAAAAACAAAACCACTTCAATATAGGGCCAAATGACACGAAGTTTAGTATTTGGGGTTATAGCTATGTTCACTTAAACTGTCTATATATAATCTCTCTATATAAAAGGCTAATATGCAAAGTGTCTCCTTGGGAGTGTGACTGGGAGAATGGGAGTTTGATCGTTAGCTATGATGTACGCTGATCACCAGGGGGTGGCGCAGAACATGGTGGGAGGCCAGAGGTGGGAGTGGGAGAAGGAGAATAGGAAGATGGGGAGTGGAGGGAACCTGATTGACCCTGATTGCCAGCCAATCCTAGGGAGTCTACCCATGCATGAATTTCATGAAACAGGCAGGCCTCTAGTATAGGCACCAGGCCTCTTTTCATAGATTCTAGTGGAGGAGATGAGATAAGTAAGTAAATGACTGGGAAATGAAACAAAAATTGATACAATCTGAAAAAAAATACTCTTGAGATCAGAAAACAGAAGAGATTATTATCAAGGAGAATGTGAAAGCCTGGAATTAGAGATACATAGGATTTTGACAGAGATGGGAGGAATGGAAAGCGATTTCAAGATACAAGAGATGATGTAAATTGAGTGACAGAAGAGGGAATTGTGGACACATATATGACACAGTGAATGGTCCCATGTGGCCAAGATACAGGGTGGGAGCCAGAGAGAAGATAATCTTTAAGACTGAAAGGTAGATTGGAGCTTGATGATAGAAGTCTTTTATTTTTTGTTAATCCTCCCTTAAGGATATTTTTTCCCCATTGATTTTTTTTTCCAGATAGAGTGGAAAGGTGTGTGTGTGTGTGTGTGTGTGTGTGTGAGAGAGAGAGAGAGAGAGAGAGTGGGAGAGAGAGAGAGAGAGAGAGTGGGCGAGAGAGAGAGAGAGAGAGAGAGAGAGAGAGAGAGAGAGAGAGAGAGAGATGATAAAGGTTCTTTAACGTGCTGCTTTGTCAGTAGGCATGGGAAGTTGTGGTCCAGACATGTTATACCTAAACAGGATATTTGACACACTAGGCTTGCAGCAAGTTGATCCATCCCCATTTACTTGCATCTGTCATTGTGTGTTAGGAAATGGGTTGCTCGGAAGCCCACCTAGAGGACCAATTCATCCTACGTCTGTTCCCTCTCCTTCCACACCCCATCTTGTTCCTGGCTATTGGCAAACTTCAGATGTCATTACTGTTTCAATAATGTTTCTGCAGTGTTTTATTATAAGAGCTTTTAATAAAAGCTGTGAGGTACTGAACTCCTCACCAAATCTGCTCTCCCTTCTCAACTACGAGATTTTGGTTAGTAGTTCCATTGTGTTTTTTGTTTTGGGGGCAAAAACAGCAGAACTTTTGCCTGGCTCTCTCCTTTATCCCTTTGACCAGTGTTTCATGTATTTTAATTAGTTTAGAACATTTTTCTTAACAATGTGATCCAGAACAAGCACTTGATTCTCATTCTCACTGCAATCACACTAGGCAATCGTGAACACATACTTGGATTGTTCCAGTAGACTCCCAGCATCTATTCTGAATCCCAGTTATCCCCATTTATTTCATTACTAGAGGCCCAGTGCAAGAAATTTGTGCACAGGGTGCTGGGGGTGTCCCTCAGCCCAGCCTGCACCCTCTCCAATCTGGGACCCCTCAAGGGATGTCCAACTGCCCAATCCCGGTAGGATCGGGCCTAACCAGGCAGTTGGACAACCTTCTCACAATCCAGGACTGCTGGCTGCAAACTGCTCGCCTGCCTGCCTCCCTGATTGCCTCTAACCACTTCTGCCTGCCAGCCTGATCACCCCCTAACCACTACCGTGCCAGCCTAATTGATGTCTAACTACTTCCCTGCCAGCCTGTTTGTCCCCAACTTCCCTCCTCTGCTGGCCTGGTGACCCCTAACTGCCCTCCCCTGCAGGCTTGATAGCCCCCAACTGCCCTCCCTTGCAGGCCTGGAACCTCCCAATGGTCCTCCCCTGCTGGCCATTTGTGGTGGCCATCTTGTGTCCACATGGGGGCAGGATCTTTGACCACATGGGGGCAGCCCTCTTGTGTGTTGGAGTGATGGTCAATCTGCATATTACTCTTTTATTAGATAGGATAGAGGCCTGGTGCATGGGTGAGGACCGGCTGGTTTGCCTTGAAGGATGTCCCAGATCAGGGTGGGGATTCCCTTGGAGTGTGGGGCAGCCTGGACAAGGGGCCTGTGGTGGTTTACAGGCTGGCCACACCCCTCAGCGATCCAAGCAGAGGCTCTGGGATTAATTTATGTTCTAAAACTGAAACTTTGTAGCCTAGAGCAAAGCCAAGCTTTCTGCTCACTCCGTGGCGACAGCCATTTCTGTTAGAAAATTTGTAGCCTAGAGTGCAGGCCTAGGCGCTAGGGCTGCAGAAGCTTGGCTTCCTCCATCGCCCTGGCAACCCTAGCCTCTGTTCTCTCCAGCTCCGTGGCTGCTGCCATTTCTTTTGGGATTATGTATCTCCTATAATTGAAACTTTGTAGCATTGAGTGGAGGCATAGGCTGGCAAGGGCAGGCAGAAGGCTTGGCTTCCTCCATTGCCAGGGAAACCCAAGCCTCCCTCCTGCTCTCAGTGGCGGCAGCCATCTTGGTTGGAGATTATTTGCATAATTGGCTGATGGGCGTGGCTGTGGGCGTGGTTTGATAGGAGGTATGGTTAATTTGCATATTACTCTTTTATTAGATAGGATATGCCTGATTGCAACCTCTGTCTTGAATCTTGCTTTTATTATATTTCTACCTAATTTGAGCACCTATTATCTATTGGGTCATATTCAAATACTTGTATTGTCTAAGATAGGTGCTGGGAGACTGGGCCTGAGTGAAACACCAGCTTTAGCCATCAGTCCACAGAAACATAATTTATGAACACAATAACTTGAAGCAAAATGGATGATTGAAAAAGAATGAAAGTATGGGTAGCTTAAACCTGAGCAGAAGAAATTCTCAGCTCAACTATAGCTGCTGATAGTGCCTAAGTCTTTAAATGAAAGTCATTTTTAGGGGAACGCCATTTCTTCAGAGGATACGATTCACTACTTTTATCAGTCTCCTTTGCTTCTCTCTCTCTAAGTCTAGTTAACATCTGCCACCATACATAGTTACAAAATTTGACTTTTTTATTTTATAACCTGAAATTTGTACCTTTTGAACCCCTTCATGATTCCTCCTTTTCTATATGACATCCAAATGTTATAAATATCTTGTCTACCCTCTCTCAATCCTTTGATGATTTCATCCAGTGTCATATCTATAAATGGTAACCCCTATGTGCCTACATATCAGAGGAATGCTTCTATCCTAAATCACTTCCCTGATTCCACACATTTATCTATGCAACTGCCAATTCAGAATCTCCAGTTGGATGTCTAATAAGTACCTCAAAACAAACATGTCAAAATTGAACTTTTGACCTCCCACACTTGTGCACATACCAAAACCTGCTCTTCCTGTAGCCTCACCCATCTTGATAGTGGCGACTGCTAACCTTTTGCCCCTTGCATTCAGAAAAAAAATTACAACTTTAAGAAGAAAATAAAGGATCTTATGTAATAAAAGTGTAATATGCTAAGTGTCCGACTGTTCATTCGATCATTTGTTCGACTGTTCCGACAGTCACTATGATGCACAATGACCACCAGGGGGCAGATGCTCTGACCAGTAGGTTAGCTTGCTGTTGGGGTCCAGTGGATTGGGACTGGGCAAGATGGGCCAGACACACTCTGGAGCCCTCCCTAGGTCCCTCCTCATCCCCCATTGACCCCAATCGGGACTGAGCAAAAAAGCCCTGATCTGACCCAATCACAGGCCAGGCCAAGGGACCCCACCAGTGCATGAATTTGTGCAGCAGGCCTCTAGTTTTATATAAAATAGTAATTAACTTATTTTTGACTTATTTCTATAACCTTTCTTCGATTTCTATCTAAATGTTATGTCTGAAAATAATGATAATTTGGTTTCATATTTTCAGTCTTATAGTAAGTTTTCTTTCTTTTCTTGTCCTATTGTATTGTTAGGACCTCTAATATAGTTTTAGTTACAGTAATTCACAAACATGTGTCACATAGGTTTTTCTTCTGATTTTAAAGGGAATGTTTCTAACATTTCACCATTTGGAAATACCCACTGATCAACTAAGGAAGTTACTGTTTGTTCCCAATTTGCTAAGAATTTTTATCATGAACAACTGATGCATTAATGATTGTATGGTTTACTTCCTTAATAAGTTATTGTGAGGGACACACAAGTGGATTTTTTTAATATTAAAGGATCCTTGTATCTCTGGAAAGAATACTACTCTGTTATTATTGACTATGTTGCTGATTTCTGAAAAAGCCGAATGGTTTTTTTCTAATGTTTTGCATTTATATTCATGCATAAGACTAGGCTCTAGAGTTTTCCTTCGTCTGTCATGTTTGAGTTCAGCATAAAATACTTGTTTGTTTCTTCCCCTCTCTTTTAAGTGGCAGAAGCACTGGGGTTGGAGGAGTCTAGGACATGGGTACAGCAGAGTTTGATTACATTTTAAACTGTCTTCAGGATCTGGCTTCCACCTCTGAGAGCAATTCAGTTCCTCTCTTTGTGTTTGTGCAGGAGCCTATATGTCCATCATGTGAAAAGTAAAATATCTTTACTTTTTGTCTACTTTATCAGCTACTAAGGGAGCTTTTTAAAAAATATTTCATCATGTATGTCATCTTTTTCAATTGTACCTTGCCAGTCTTTAAATCTTTTCTGTAAGTGCTCATTTTGGCAGCACATATACTAAAATTGGAACAATACAGAGAAGATTAGCATGGACCCTGCACAAGGATGACATGCAAATTGATGAAGCATTCCATATTTCAAAAAAAATTTTTTTTCTGTAAATATTTTGAGTCCTTATTATTATTTACATATAAAATTTCCCTGGTGAATTGAACTTTTTACTATCATGTAGTATCTTAATGTCTCTTCAATAATGAATTTTTACTTCAAGTCTATTTGTCTGATATTATTCAGTTATACTAGCCTTTGTTTAGCATTCTTCTCACATATCTGTTTAATCAAACACTTTTACTCTTAGTGCTTTGGTGACCTTAAATTTTGAGTGTGCCTCCTTACAGCAACTTAGCTGAATTTAAATGCAATCAGATGTTTTTATCTTTTAAGTATTTATCTTTTATTTTTATTTATTTATTTTTTTAATCTTTATTGTTCAGTTTATTAATTACATTGTTCCCTTTTTTCCCCCTATAGCTCCCCTCCACCTGGTACCCATCCTACCCTCCGCCCTCACTCCCCTCCACTGTCCTCTCCCATAGTTGCATGATTTTTGTCCAGTCTCTTGCTGCACGTCCCACACCCCTTTTCTCCCCAAGAATTGTCAGTCCATTCCCTCTCTATGTCCATGATTCTGTTACATTCACCAGTTTATCCTGTTCATCAGCTTATTAATTCACTTGATTTTTAGATTCATTTGTTGATAGATGTGTATTTGTTGTTCATAATTTATACTTTTATCTTTTTCTTCTTCCTCTTCTTAAAGAATATCTTTCAGCATTTCATATAATATTGGTTTGGTGATGATGAACTCCTTTAGCTTTTTCTTATCAGCGAAGCATTTTATCTGACTTTCAATTCTGAATGATAGCTTTGCTGGATAGAGTAATCTTGGTTGTAGATTCTTGCTATTCACCACTTTGAATATTTCTTGCCACTCCCCATCTGGCCTGCATCGTTTCTGTTGAGAAATCCGCTGACAATTGTATGGGTGATCCCTTATAGGTAACTAACTGTTTTTCTCTTGCTGCTTTTAATATTCTCTCTTTGTCTTTTGCTCTTGGCATTTTAATTATGATGTGCCTTGGTGTGGTCCTCTTAGGGTTCCTATATATTGGGGTTTGGTGTGCTTCTTGGACTCCTAAGCCAATTTCTTTCACCAGGTGTGAGAAGTTTTCGGTCACTATTTCTTCAAATAGGTTTTCATTGTCTTGGTCTCTCTCTTTTTCTGGCACCCCTATAATTCGGATGTTGGTATGCTTGAGGTTGTCCCAGAGGCCCCTTACACTATCTTCAATTTTTGGATTCTTTTGGTTTCTTGCTTTTTCAGCTGAGTGGATTTTCTCTCTTTGTATTTCAAATCTTTAACTTGGTTCTTGGGGTGCTCTAGAGTACTTTTAGGTCTTTGTATGATATTTTTTATTTCAGTCAGTGTATGCTTAATTTCTGGTTGGTCCTTTTTCATATCCTTGAGAGTCTCGTTCATATCCTTGTAGGTCTCATTCATTTCTTTGTAGGACTCATTAATTTCCACGTTGGTCTTGTTCATTTCTTTGCAGGTCTCATTCATATCCTTGAGGGTCTCGTTCATTTCCTTGTAGGTCTTGCTTATTTCCTTATAGGTCTTGACCTTTTCTAGGAGCCTCTTGAGAAGCCCTATAACCATGGTTTTGAATTCCATGTCCAGTCGTTTTTTTTCCTCCATTTCTTTCACATCTGATTTCTTTCCATGTCTCTGTATGGTGGCTGCTTCCCTGAGTTGGCCAATTAGCTTTGTGTTGTAGATGTCCTAAAAGGGACAGTGGCTCAGCCTCCCCAGTTACCTGAGGTGGATATGGGTTACACAGTCTTGCTGAAGTTAAGCTCAGGTTAATCGTTTTTAGCACTTGGAGGGGTTGACCTCCAGACCAATTGTCTGTGAAGCTCAGCTGTGTTCAGTTTGGATGGGCGTAGTCTCCGGGCCAAGTAGACAGTGTTAGCTCCGCCCTACGCGGCCCCAGGGACTCTGTGCCAGGGGCAATGGCCGCCAGCACCACTGAGAGAGAGCCACTGCCAAGCTCCACTGGCTGCCGGAGAATTCAGACTCTCCCCAAATGAGTCTGCACACCCAACGTCTCACCCAGGGTCATAAAACAAAGCAGTCTGATGGTTTCCTGAATGAAAGAGCAAGCATGAGTGCTCTCTGCACGGTCAGGCAGCTGTGCTGTTCTCAAGTTCATGCGTACTCCGCACAAGCTCGCCTTTTCCACAAGCCGGCAGACCCCTGCAGCACCCGAGCTTCAGGTTGCCCTCCCACTGTCCAGTTTTTACCCCGTATGATTGTGGGTTCCCTGGAATTCGCCCAGAGCTGGAGAATCAGTCCAGTGGGACGTCTTTGTCTCCCCCATTTGAGAAAACTGGCCGGTTTTCAGCCGCCCACCCTATCCACTGGCGCGCTCTCCAAACCTCTCTCCATACATATCTTCAACGCTGTCCCCCGCCGCTCCTCGGAGTCACAGTGTCTTATCTACACTTTTATTTGTGGAATTTTCACTCAGCCAGCTTTCCGGTGATTCTGGATGGTGCTTGTTCTTTCGTTAGGTTGTAGTTTTAAAATTGCTGTGTATGGCGGCAAGATAGGTGTTTTACCTATGCCGCCATCTTGGTTCTCCTCTAAGTATTTATCTTTTAAATTAAGTATTTAAGACATGATAATTGAAATACATTTCTTTCCAACTTAAAGGGGCATATTTGTGGCTTGGGTCTCCTTCTTCTTGTGTGCTTCCTGTCCAATTCAGCTTGTCATGTTTTAGAGCTTCTCTCTACAAGTACTTTCCTGGGTTTCACATACTGATTACTCATGTGTTTATATGAGATATGCTCTGCTTCTGTCCCCACTTCTCCTTGTAGCTGCTCAGCTCCAAAAGGGGAACTGTCTATTCAAGTTGGCCACTCTTTGGTCTTTGTCCTTTCCACTTTAATGAAGAAATCGTATACTCTGGGGAGTATACAGGAACCATTGTGTTCAACACCCCTTTCAACACCTTCGCTTTTCCTGTTATACTGAAGTTTCATTTAAGTGGGGTTTTAAAGCAAAAACTGCTAGTTGAAGTTGAGTTAACAGTGACACCTGACCTCACAGCAATATGAACCACAGATGGGTATAGTTTTTCTATCCTTAATATTGGCTATTAGCATAAATATTAACATTTGATTACATTAAGTGTTTATATAGCTAAGCATATCCTCCTGAAAATATGTTTGGCAGATCTTCATCCCAGGCCCTAGAAAAAAGGAAATGGACAGAAAAGAATGAAGGTTTGGTCCTAGCCTTCTCAATAGCTAACTGAGTCTCCTCTGGAAGATCCTGTCACCTCTGTGAACCTTTCCCTCGGGGGCCTCAGGTTCTTCATCTGTAAAATAATGTAGCAGGATGTATATGTATTAATTATCTGTTGCTGTGAGACAAATGGCCTTTGTCCACCTGGGTGCTTTTGTCTCAGAGTCTTTCAGAAGACTGCCATCATGGTGTTGGCTATGGTGTGGGGTGATCCTTCTCAAGCTCATTTATGTGACTGCAGGATTCAGTATGTCACAGATCGTTGGAGTGGAGACCTCAGTTTTTTGCTTGCTATTGGCCAGAGATCTTCCCCAGTTCCTTGCCATATGGGCCTGTCCACAATATACCTCACCTCTCCCAGAGTAAGGCTCCAACAGAGCAAGGAAAAGAGAGCCAGCTAGACGGGGACACCACTTTTCTGTGCTCTAATCTACTCCGTTGTTTTTGCTGCATTCTATGTACAAGTCACTTGGTATAGCCACATTCAAGATAAGAGGTTTATTTGTACTTTTTCCTATGTAACCTCATTGCTTCTTCAAAATTAGTTGAGGTGAGAAAGGGATTGTGTTCATTTTAGTCTCCACTTGATTCAGTCATTAACTGTGGTATGAAGCAGGAAACTTACTTAAATAAGAATTGGAATCTATTTGGGTTTCAAAAAACAATTATTCTCTGCCTTGGGAAGAGCGGATAGACTAAATAAATAATGTCATACATATAATCTCACACATTTAAAAGTCAAAGCAAAATTGATTGTAAAGCTTTCAAATAAAGTTGGTTGCCAAGGCTTTGTTTTTTAAAGATTAAACCTATGTATATGAAACTTCAATGGAAAGTTTGGGTTATTGTGATGTACCAATATTGTAGTTTAGAATAATTAAATTTATCAGTTTTATTGTGCTGGCAGATGTGAACTGCATTGTGGTCCCTATATTGTTATAAACTAACAGTAACTTGGTAGAACATTTGAAGGAGAGATTGGTTTTGAGTTCAAGTTCTGCATGGACTGGGATAAAACACAGTTTCTCCAAATATCAGTTCCCTTGTTTGTAAAACAAACTGAATGGTATCACAAGTGCAAATTATGTTTGTAAATGACTGTTCTAGTAACAAATGGAGTTACTGTGACTAAATCTCTTATTGCAGGCCACATGTGAACAGCGTGGTTGCTGCTGGAAACCCCACGGACCCATCAGTGTGCCCTGGTGCTACTATTCTAAAAGTCATGGCTACCAAGTGGAAGGTGACCTTGTGAAGACAAATGCAGGTAAGCCAGACCAAGAGGAAGGAGCTCCAGACTCTCTGGGAATTGGCTCTGTTGGCTCCCGAGGAGAGCCTCGGAGAGATTCAGAGTTTGCTCTGCAGGGCCACACTCATGCATGTGACTGACGGTGGGCGCTGCTCTTAAACAAGGACTAGAATTTATTTTAGCATCGAGGAAAAATCACTGTCTTGGAACTTCAGAGACATACTCTGTTTCTGACTGTCCCTTCAAGTAACCGCTTCATACACATCATCACTTCCTCGGTCCCCATTTCTAACATTTAAAGAGAGGGATTTAAACTCAGTAATCTGAGGCTACTTACTATGATTTTAAACCATCCCTCCATTTTTTTCAACATATTCAGAAAGTTAGCTAATGTCGGTGTGCATGGACTAAACATCCCCCCTTTTCCCTCCCACCCTAAAATACAGAGCATACCAATGACCATCCAGAGGAGACTACTTTGGGGAGGCTCTTAGCATAAAGGAAGAAGCATGTTCGCTAGCCAGACACCCTTGGTTTGTCAGGCTTTTCTAAGACCTTCACTCTCATCTGGCTTATGTAACTAGGGAGATGGCATCGATGTATATGATTACCTATAATGTAACATGAGACTAACCAAGAAGGAATATTGTATATATACAGATTGTGGGCCGAGAGTGTGAAGTATATGCGACTAACACATAATGACTGATGGGCTGGAAAAATGAGAATTAGGCATTTTTGAGAAGATTACCAATCAAATTTTGTAGAAGAGAGGCATGGTTTTTGGATAAGGTAATGACGGTACCTAGCATCAGATTGTGTGAGTGCATTATGGGGAAATAAAGGGTTTTCACCAGACTTTTTGACATAAATGTTAATTTTTGTGCATTTTTGTTAATGTACACAGCCAGCTTTGTGAACCTTTTCCTTCTCTACATTAGGATTCACAGCCCATTTGAAAAGGATGTCTTCTCCATCCCTGTTTGGAAATGATGTTAACAATGTCCTTCTCACAGCGGAGTATCAGACATCTAATCGCTTCCACTTTAAGGTTGCAGTTTGTTTGTTTTTAAAAAATGTATGTTTTGGTAGGTTCTTATTTCCCACCCAATGACTGCAGTTGCTACAAAATAGAAAATTTTGCTAATGGAGGTACTTTTCCTCTACTGTCATTATTCATACTTAGCACCTGTATGTCAAAGACATCTATAACCTTCCTTCAGTGTGATAACTTCATGCTAGTATATATTTTAGAGTTTACAGCTAACTTTGTTTTTCATTTGTTTGCCCTTCATACCATGTGAAATGTAGTAGGGAAGGAAAAACATTATCACTTCTTTGAAAATTTTAGAGATAGTCCATCTCTTCAGAGTTGGAGTGTCTATTTCTTCCTAAGGACTAGCTTAGGCCCAAGTATTCAACATCAAAATTTGATAATATAATGTATACATGCACCTTAGACATAATGCCATTTGGATCAGTGCCTGAGTTCCAGTACCATGAGCACAGATATTGGGAAGCATTGGGGTGGTAGGGATGATTCTATTTTGAGAATACAGATAAGTTTTCATTTGGGCTTTCTTTTCCTTCATCTCTTTGGATAGTTAACTGACCAAAAGAGTGACAGGTACGAAGTGCCGCATGAACATGTCCAAGCCTTCAAAGGAAATGCTGCTTCTTCCCCGACCTATGATGTTAAGGTCTCCAAACAGCCATTTAGCATCAAAGTGATCAGAAAAAGCAACAATTCAACCCTGTAAGTTTGGAAAACCTATCTGGGGAACAGAATAGGAAGGGGGAGGGAGCATTGCAAGCCTGAGGAAGGATTCATCTCAATACTTTTGAAAGTTGCAAGCATCCTCTTGGAGATCAGACTCTCCACCTCCAAATGAATATACTTTTTCTTTCCCTATCTTCCTCTTTCCACCATCCTTCTTTTTTGTCATTACTAAGTATTTATTGTTTAAACAGTCACTAAGCTGTGTCCTTTTTCTCCCACCCTCCCCTTTCCCCTTTCATTTATCTTAGTCACGTTCATCCACTATTAACTGTTTATGGAACATCTACTATAATTTAGGTCATGTGGTAGAGTGTCTATGGGACAAATCTAAGAAATGTACCACATGGTACCTGTCCCCATGAAATCCTGATTTCTAGGTATCCAAGGAAAAATGTCACAGGAGGACAAATGGGGCCAGTTCAGTAGAGGGTACTGAGTCATTGACATGGACCACTTTTTTAATCAGTTGTGTTCTTTCCACCCCACTTGCTCACCTGTCCCTGTGTTTTCTGTCTGGGTCTAGGTTTGACTCAAGTATTGGGCCCCTCCTGTTTGATGATCAGTTCCTGCAGCTCTCCATCCGACTGCCCAGTGCCAATGTATATGGTCTGGGAGAACAAGTGCACCGGCAGTACCGCCATGATATGAATTGGAAGACCTGGCCCATATTCGCCAGAGATACAACCCCTAATGGGGTAAGGTTACAGGATGCCCCCTCTTCACTGAATGTTATAGTCTCATTCATGAACGTCACCTCCCACATGCAGTGTAATGGCTAAGTATAAGATGCTAGGCTGCGGCTGTCTGAGTCTGAATTCTGGCACTGCCAGTCAGCAATTACATTGTTCTGGGCAAGTTACCTCTTTGTGTCTTCAGTTTTTCATCTATAAAATGGAGGCAATATACTTACCATAATGTTGTGATGGAAAATAAATGAATTGCTACATTATATATAGAGTCTCTAGAAGAGTGTCTGCTACATAGAAAGTTATAACTAGTTCTAGAGAAAACATTACTAATATTAACTCTGCACAATTTGTTTATTATTATCTCTATATTTAGATTGACCTTTAAAAAGTCACCAACTTACCATGTTTGTCATAAAAACAGGATAAAACGTCAACTAAAATATTATATTAATCATTCTTTGTGTGAAGAATGTTTGGGGAGGTGAAAGAGTAGAATTTCATTGTTATTGTTGCTGATTTCTTTTATTATTTCTTTTGCTTTTTTGTTTTGACAAAGCAGAGGTATTTTCTAGGCTCAGCAATACAGGTCTTGCTCAGCTATTTTCCTAAGAACTAGTGGCTGGATGAAAAGAGATCATAGAATAATTTATTGATTATTTTTATACATTATTAGCATCTACCAAAAAAAAACTTTGAAAAAATAAGTATCCATTTAACAGATAAGGAAATGGGGACTCAGAAAAGCCAAATAAAACCCAATGTAAAATAAAAAAAGTTAAGTAACAGCAATAAAACTTAATCTCTGCCTTTTAACCTTGAAGTCATGCTCCTTACTATACATATGCCTCTAAAAAAAAACATACCAGAAAAACAGACAAGTTAGATGATTTAGAGCAGCTCATCTGGAAATGGTTGATGATGATTCTTTTAATAAGGAGCCCTGGATCCTTGCTACTTGAACTGTCCAGCATGAGCCCCACTATGTGAAAAATGTTGGCTTACAGCTCCCTCTTCCATCTTCTGACTTAGAACCCATGTTTAACTAATATTTTTATATGATTTGTATGCACACCAAATTTTTAAAAATGCTGTTCTAGAGCAGTGATTCTCAAACATGACTACACATTGGAATCACCTGGGGAAATTTAACAAACCATCAATGCTTGCTTCCATCCTCAGGGAGTCTGTTTTAGTTGGGCTCAGATACAGCTTGGGTTGAGAACTACTATACTATTTGAACATATGGAAGACCAGCTCAATTTCTAAACTCTACTATTGTAAAGACTAGAAGACCAGTTTTCCCAAGAAGAGCTCCATCTAGTTGTACATTATAAAGGGGCCTGATTCTTATTAAGGCTTAATGGAGCTTTTTCAGGTGGGGTTAGGTCAGGTAAGGCAAACCTCTTTGAGAGGAGAGCTCTCACATTCCTTTTAGATAACTGGTCATAGGTGGCTTAATCAATAAGGGAATACTTTTTTACGTGGTTAGCATCAACTAAATATCAACCTTATATTTTCAAAGTTTAGTTATGTTTTCTTTAATCATGAGTTTCCTGTCAATTACTCACATGATTAACACTGATTTCCTAAGTCATTTCTGGCCAAGTGGAGTTTAAACTACTAGATTGTAAATTTGTGTTTTTTAATTATTTTTATGCAGGATGGAAATAACTTGTATGGTGCACAGACATTCTTCCTATGCCTTGAAGATGCTAGTGGATTATCCTTTGGAGTGTTTCTGATGAACAGCAATGCCATGGGTAAAGGACTAAAGGAATAGTCATGAAAAAAAGAAAGCATTGGAGCGATCTTCAGTCCCTTTCTTATAGCATGATGATAAAAGGAATGGAGCTCCTTAGGAATGGCTGAGCCATAGCTTAAGGCCTTCTGTGTTGACTTATGGCAGTGATGAGTAGGGATTTCTCTCCTAGCTTATGACTTTCCTGAATGTGTTTGCCTCTGCTGGGAATATTTTCTATTATAGAGTTAAGACAACAAACTATAATCTACTCAGAGACAGTTTCTAGCAATTTGCTGTTCTCCTTCTTTAGACTTCCATCCAGAAGAGGGATTGATATAAGCTCAGGTGGGAAATAGCCAGTTGTTCTTGGCCTGGTGATGAAATAACTGGGTTAAGTGTATCCTTGCTACACTTCAAGGGTAGGAAGGTAAAGGAGGGGCAAGGGCCATATAGAATAATATCAGATTGTTTAAGACCAAAGAGTGTAACATTATAGGATTCTAGAAAATAGTTTGAAGATTTTAGACTAGATCGATGATTCTCAACTCTTTTTTTTGCTTGCAAAAGTAATAACGGATTCTAGTGGCAACGAATCAATAAGCACAGGAGTAGAGATGTATCAGACTCTTCCACTGTTGATGGTGGGTATAGGATATTGATCCTACTTCTTTTCAACTGAGGATCAATGGACTATATCCATGATACTCATAGCATGGCCCACAGATGGATACTACAGTAAGATGAGTATAAAAATCAAGAGTAAACATTGTTGTAGCATCCAAGTGCATGCATAAACCGTTTTTTAGTAATGCATTTTTATGTTATTTTATAGAAGTGTCAGTTTAAAAATAATTGGAAATTTAAAAACCAAGATCTGATCCTTCAATACAGATCACTTGTGAATCTCTCCAGGCAATCTAAGATTGTTATAAGATACTTAATAGAACTTTAGATGATTCTGAGATACCTAGTATTCTAAGAACAGATTGAAATAGTAGAAGGATTATACAGTGTCAGATAGTTGAAAGGAACTAGATAATAGGGGAAGGACCACAGGATCCTAGATACTCTGTGTGAGTTGCTTTCATGGCTACAGAGTTCATTTCAGTAGATTTTGAGGTCTTTTATCTCTAAATGCCAAACAAGGGTATGGGGAGACTCACTTCTGGGATTTGTGATTGGTACTGAAAGGGACTGTGAATTTACAGTACCATATCTGACTTTTTTCTAGATTGGCTCTTGCTTGGTGTGAGATTCATTGTGGCTATTGCTTCAGTATGTAGTTGGGTTCTATTCCTGCAATAATGGTGGGTGCAGGGTAGGAACAGCATGTTATATAGTTGTGAATGTCAAAGAGAAAAAATTTCTCTATCCTCTTAAGTTTAGTATTTGGGGGTCTGTGAATGAAACTGACAAAGGACAGGTTAACAAGAGAAAAGGCAGAGTTTATTTATACACATGCAACATGCATATTCATAAGCATGCTCAGTGGAGAGAAGCTCAAGGAAGTGTTACAATCTGGAGCTGACATATCATCCTAATAGGTAAATGTGAGGGGAGAAAGGCACTTATGATAAAAAAAAAAAGACTTCTTAGATGAGGTGGGAGGGATGAAAAGCACCTATGGGAAAGCAAATGACTTTTCAGGAAGATAAATGAGCCCTTAGGAGAACAGTTGGGAGATATGACATTCTTGTGACAATATCCACTTAGATGTGGTGTTAATTTATTGTCTCAGAGAAGATTAGGGTTGCTTCAGGGGAGGGCATTTATGACAACTGAGTATATTTAGGAGGCTCTGCTTTTAAGTTGATAAGAAATTTCAGAAACTTGAATAAATTCAGCCTAAAATAATTTTTATGCTACAGTGGCTTATTCTGGACCCCTTCATGAAACTGGTTGTTTTTTTTCGTGAGAGCCTGCATCCTGACACAGGAGTTAAGACACTCCAGTCACCAATTATTTAAATCTGTCACAGAACCAGTGCTTAGACTCCCATGTGCTACCAGGGTGGACTTTGATTGTCAGTTTGTCCCTTTGTATATAAAATCTTAGGATCACTTTATTAATACTCAGATGGCCGTGATCATCTGATATAAAACTTTGTAATTATGAAGAATAAATTCTAATTTTTATTTTCTTCATTTTTAATCTATCAAGAGGTTGCCCTCCAGCCCACACCAGCCATCACTTACCGCACCATTGGGGGCATTCTGGACTTCTATGTGTTCTTGGGAAATACTCCAGAACAAGTGGTCCAGGAGTATCTAGAGGTAAAATTATATCATATGATGACTGAGAAAGTCCTAAAGAGCACAAAAAAAATCAAATTTACTATGCAAGTGTGATTCATGAAAATCTGCTATTATTAGTAGCTATTACAAATCTATTACAAATTGACCCTACCCTAATGATTTATAAAGGGACTGGAAAAATAGACTAGCATTAATGAAAACATGTGTTGGAAAATGGAGTATGTTTTGTGCCCCTAAACCAACACTTAGTAAAGGCTTTTATTAAAAACTAGAGGCCCAGCACATGATTAAAGCATGCTCATGTAGGGTCCCCTAGGCCTAGCCTGCCATCAGGGCCATGTCTGCCACCCCACGACGCCTTGCACGTTCCACAGACACTGCTGGCACCCCAGGGGTGGGGATGGGGGTGGGAGTAAGGCCTGAGAGGTGTTCCATGCACCTCCTAGTGACCAGCCATTTGGTCATTATGGTATTACAGCACAGGCCTTTTATAATATAGATAGAACATTTGCTAATTTTTATTTCAAATATCTTTCAGCTTATTGGACGGCCAGTCCTACCTGCATACTGGGCACTTGGATTTCAACTCAGTCGTTATGACTATGGAACTCTAGCTAACATGAAAGAAGTTGTGGAAAGAAACCGGGCAGCACAGCTCCCTTACGTAAGTAAGGTTTTAAAAATTTCTCCCAAAAGAAAAGAGTCCCCTTGGGAAATAAGATAAATTGTTTGTAATTTCTCCACCTGAATTTTTTAAAAATTATATAATGTAAAGATTTGTATATATTTAGAGTGGTAGACTTTTAAAAATACATATATTTTTATTGATTTCAAAGAGGAAGTGAGAGGGAGAGAGATATAGAAACATCAATGATGAGAGAGAATTGTTGATTGGCTGCCTCCTACACACCTCCTACTGAGGATCAAACCCCAAACCCACCCTTGTGTCCCTGGCCAATGCTCTATCCACTGAACCAAACCAGTTAGGACTAGAGTGGAAAACTTTTTTTTTTGGGGGGGGGGGCAGACATTCCTTCAAGGGATGGTTCTTTATAGTAGAAAATATTACTTAGAGGGTCACAATTATGGGGTTAGGAGGCAATCTGTTTTTGTCTATTTTTTTCTTATCACATTTTTATTAATAAATTTTTCTTACACTTACTATATTAACTACATTTCATATAATGCATTTTATTTACATAATGCATTTCATTCTCAAGGCTTTTTCCTAGTTTAAGTGAGCAAAAAGAGACAGTATATACATGTAACCAAATATTTTTATGTTATGAATAGGTAAATTTGAATGTGTCTGTTGTATAATTCGAAGTGAGATTTTACAAGTGAAACAAAGGAAAAAGCCCAATAGTCTCTGGAATAATCCTCTTCTCTCCATTCCCCATCCCCTTGGAAGGCAGCACCTAGATCCTACAGCAAGAGTCAATTTCTTTCTGGGTCCCACTATTTTCATACAGGTTCAATTGGGGAAGGATAATCACACACACAAAAAAAAGACTTGAAGTATAGCAGCACACAGCAAAATGCAGGATGGTAAAAAAGAAAGAAGACAACCCCTCCACCCATTATCTTGTGAATGGGGTAGAATTTAGGGCCTGGCTATGTTTTTGATAGTCTTAGTGATTTGTTGTCATGGTTGTGATTTATTTCTTAGATTGTTTTTGAATCCCAATGGCCAAGCAACTAGGTAGGATGATGTGGTTAACCTGATTCCAGGCCTTAGGGAAACGATGTGCCATTTGTTTTGAAATTACCATTGGAAAAAGAAACATTTAGACACCAGGGACTGATTATGGACTCTGTTTAGAGCCCAGCACAGAGTCAGTGTGTATCCTGAATAATGACAATGATAACGGAACTAATTTAACAGGGAAATTCCCAGGAACTAAATGGAGGAGTACTTTGTGTGTTCTTTCAGGATGTTCAGCATGCTGATATTGATTATATGGATGCAAGGAAGGACTTCACTTATAACCCAGTAGATTTTAAAGGCTTTCCTGATTTTGCTAAGGATTTGCACAATAATGGACAAAAACTGGTCATCATTGTGGTATGTGCCATTCTCATTTACCACCAAACTCGGCACTTGCTCTTTCTTGTCATTACACCAAGCTCCTCTTCCTTTGTCCCCAATTCCTGAACCCCTTTAAGTGCCTCTAGTTTAAAGCTTGATCCTTCATTGTATTTTTCCCCTTAGGATCCAGCTATCTCCATCAACTCTTCCTCAAGTAATCCCTATGGCCCATATGACAGGGGTTTAGAAATGAAGATATGGATCAATGCTTCAGATGAAGTGACTCCACTCATTGGGGAGGTAACTAAGTAGGGAAGCTGGGGGTTGACAGAGGGGCTGTGTGTGTTTGTGTAATTGTTTTGGTTCTTATTTTCATTCTTACTTTTTTTATTAATTTTTTTATTGTTTAAAGTATTACAAATAGTAGTACATATGTCTCTTTTTTTCCCCTTAGCCCCCCCCCCCCCGACCTCCCCTACCCTCCAGTACATGCCCTCACCTAGTTCTTATTTTCAGATGCCTTAAATATAGTTAGTACTAAACTTTCCCTGTTCCTTCATTCCCATATACTTCCCAGTCATCCTAGCTCTTATATTCCCTTCACAGTCAAGTCCCTTTAAACAATAACCCCCATAATGAATATGCACTTTCTCACCCCCATTCACTTATCAGCTGACTGAAGTCTTCCTTCCCCCATCACTTTATTCTTATTGCTCTGGCAAGTGGCACCAGTTATCCCAATAATTGGCAAATCCAATGGAATTGTTTCATCCCTTTTCTTACTCGATTTCTCTGTAGTATTTGAAAAGTATGACTATTTTGTTTTATTTTTATTGTTTTCCATGAAGGTGTTACCTATTGGTTCATTTCTAATACCTTTAAAGACCTTAGTACATAATGTCTGAGGGAAAGTGGATAGGAAAGGAATAGGAAAAAGTAATTGATGGTTAGAACGCACAATTTGTAATGGACCAGTTGAAATATATATATATATAGTCTTCCCCCTCATTTATCATTCCTAGAAGTGGGAGTAGAGAAAGTGAGAAGGAAGGGTGAACCAGAACTGAAGATTAGCAAGGACTTAACAAATTTTTTTAAAAATGAGTTTTCATCGCATGACTGTGTTTAAGTCCTCCTGACACTGATTCGCATTCCTGAGAAGAAGAACCTGTGCCTGAGCCCCTCTGTTGCCTTAATCATATTAGGAATTTATTTTTCAAAGTACTCTCTTTTACTCTGTATTCACTTCATTTACTCTGATCAATGTTTCCTTCGTTTATTTTTTTTCTTCTTCTGCAGGTCTGGCCTGGAAAAACTGTGTTTCCAGATTACACTAACCCCAAGTGTGCTGTTTGGTGGTCAAATGAATTTAAGCTTTTCCACAATCAAGTGGAGTTTGATGGAATCTGGATTGTGAGTTCTTAATGTTTTGATTACTTGGTGGCTAGTATTCTGTTTAATTGAATCTGTTTAATTGAATTATGGAGCATAGATGGGAGAGAAGGAGAGGAAAGCAAGTATGGCAATAATTGTAAGCATTCCCTATTTTGTGTGTGTTTCACACTATTGAGTTGGCTCTGATTTTTAGAAACCCTATGAATGACTGAAGTCCACAGTGTCCTGTCCTCAAGAGCTCTGCTCAGCTCCTGCAGACTCATGCCAAAGGCTTCTTTTATGAGGCAGACTGTCTCATACTTGGTCTTCCTCTTTTCCTTTGCCTTCTATTTTTTCCCAGCATTAATATGTTTAGCAAAGAATTGTGCCTTCTCATAATGTGTTAGAAACAGGACAGCTTCTGTTTTGACATTTTTGCCTCCAGTGATGTTTCAGGCTTAATTTGCTCTTGGATCCCCTTGTTCATTTTTCTGATGATCTACAGTATCCATAGAGCTCTCCTTCGCCATATTTCAATTGAATCAATTCTTTTCTTATCAGCCTTCTCCACTGTCCAACTTTCTCATCCATACATAGTAATAGGGAATACAAAGGTGTGGATAATTTGACCTTTGGTCTTTAATGCCACATCCTTGCTCATTATGACCTTTCATAATTCTTCCATTGCCATCCTTTTGAGTCTCAGCTTTCTGTTGATTTCTTGGATGCAGTCTCCATTTGAATTGGTGACTGAACCGCAAACACAATATTTAGTAATGTCAGTGTCTTCATTGTCTTTGTTAAAGTTGTGTATTTCTTTTGTGGTCATATTTCTTAACTTCTTGATGTTCCAATTCCTTATTTTTCTACTCCAATAATCTTATCAAAATGTGTAGCTTAGAATCAAAATCAAATTATTAGGATTAGAAGTAATTTGTTTTTTCCCCAATGCAGCACTTCTTTTACAAATGAATGAAGTAGGAATAGATCATACTCTTTGTAATGTGACAAGTACATAAATTGTTCAATTATCAGTTCAGGATTTTTTCATTTGGAGATATTGGATAAATTTATCAGAGCCAGAGTACCCAGGTGCATGACAAAACTGTGGCTGCAACAAGGACAAATGTCTTATATATTGTCAAATAAAACAAATGTAAAACTATAGATGTTCAGCAAAATTTGGAGAGTTCTAGAGTTGAAGATTTTTTTTCTGTTTATAAGAGAAATGTAGAAAATTCAAACAATATAGAGAGCTACAAAGATTATAGCAAAACCCTCTAACATGATATTGACCAAAGGCATATTTTCATATCAAGTTTTTTGGACTCCTCACTTGCATATCCATTGGCACGTTTGCTCTCTCTCTTTGCTTATGTATGTTTTTTTTAATATATGTATATTTGTGTCTGTGTATTCATAGCTATTTTTGGATATACATAGACTATATAAGTTTATATATGGTACTGTATAAATTAAAATCTTTTTTCACTTAATGTGTTTGGAAATTTTTTATTTTCTGTGACTATAGACAGCTATAATTTTAAAGGGATTTATAAGAACCATCTCCATGAAACCTTCAATGTATAGAGAAGATAGGAATATCTATTTCTCTCCATGTATATAAGAACCTCTTTTAAAAAGAAATATCTGAGATAATTTTTATGATTCCTTAAAAAAGACATAACTTTTAAACTCTGTCTTATAGGATATGAATGAGCTCTCCAACTTTGTTGATGGTTCACTTTCAGGATGTTCCACAAGTAATCTAAATTATCCTCCATTCATTCCCAGTAAGTCTTAGTAGTTTGCCTAATTAAAGTGGCAAGGCATATTTGTTATTTTAATTTCATAAGGATATATATTGACAACTTGGCAAGAGGGTTTGTACATAAGAGTGCGTATAGAAAAGAGAATGTGGATAATATATAAGAAAACGAAGAAAGAAAATAAAAACACTCCGTGCTTTTCTAAAGGATGCATTAATTCAAAAAGGGGCAAACTATTCATTCTACCTATAGTCTAACCTGTTTCTAGGGGAAGGTCTAGAAGTTGGGGTTCAGATGCTAGAGGCAAGTGGTTAGTCTGTGTTGCTCTAAAGTCTGCTTCCAAAGGTTAGGACTTACCACAGGGAAACCAAGTAAGCAGGCTTGGTCTTCAGATAAGGTTCACGTGTAGTGATATTAAGAGTGTGAAGAACACACCTGAACCATAGGAGAAAAGGAAGCCAGAATGAATAGCTTGGGTGGTCAAAGTCCAAGTCAGTGAATATAATGCAAATAAGCTTTGATTGAACTTTGAACATCACTAACTATGAACAAGGAGTGGCCTTGAAATCACAGCATTTATTGAAGAGGCTTCCAGACAAACAATGTCTTGATTAAGAAAGGAATGAGTTGCTAGAATTATAGCATCTTACTAAAACTTCCAGTCTGGAGGGGAAAATAGGAAATTAGAGCAGATGGGTCAGAATCAAATATTGAAGGATTTGGATAGGAGGCTAAACAGTTCACATTTTATTCTTTCTGTGAGGGAATCTGCTTGTGTTTTAATAAGGGGAAGTATATAATAGTCAAGTGGTTTTAGAAGTATTAACCTGGCATAAATATATAATATGGATTAGAAAATCAATAGGTCAGAAGTCAATAAGCCATTAAGAAGCTTTTGCAATAGTTAAAATTCAAAGATCATTTGGATCCGAACCAGAGTGGCCCAATCAGAGGAGAAAGGAATAGATAAATGAGAGATTGGACAATCATTTTTTATAATATCTGGTCAATGGAGAGAAGAGTTGAGAAATTAATTTATATTTTCATTCAGTATTTATATTTTTGAACCATTTAACTTAGCTGAGTTTGAAGTGTTCAGATTGAATCTCAAGTCTAAGTGGATCATCTTGTTCCAAATGCCTGCCTCTAGTCACATGAGCACCCAGGTGGGGGCATGTGTATGAGCCAGCACTATTTCTTTATACATCAGAGTAACTACCCCAAATGTGTAGCCCTTTGATAGTGAGAAATCTGTGTGATTATTTGCAGGATGGCCACAGCAAATGCTTGCCCAGTGAGAACCATATTAGCTTCTATAACAGTCTAAAGAATAGGGAATGTGCAGTGTAGGTGCTCTCTCTCTGATCCTTTTTTCTCCCAGGAATCCTGGATGGGTACCTGTTCTGCAAGACTCTCTGCATGGATGCAGTGCAGCATTGGGGCAAGCAGTATGATGTCCACAATCTGTATGGCTACTCTATGGCGATTGCCACAGCAGAGTAAGGATACTGTTGCTATGGATATCAAACATGGCAAATTCTTGATCTTGCTAGATACCAGGAGACAGTAGTTTACTTTTAAGAACTTTGCAAGGTAAGTATGGTTATTATTACTGCATGAATGAAAAAACTACCTAGCACATAGGGAAGAAGAAATCCCATAAATATTCATGGAAAGTATGAAATAGAAGAATGCATGAATAAATGAAAAGTTGAAAGGAAGAAAGAGAAGTAACTTGACTAAGTTCAAATAGCTAATAAAATATAAAAGCAAAATTTAAGCACATTTATGCATGAGTCCTAGGCCCATATATTTTCCTCTCTGCCACACTGTCTTGACTAGAGGACGGAGGGTTAGGTAATTCAGACTCCATGTGCTTTAGGGTTTTAGATTCTGGCTCAGCATGTTTCTATGCTGTGTCTGCCTTTGTGTGTGGATTCAAATTCTATAGTGAGGAAAAGGTATTGAGAGTTTACTCTATTTACTGCCAGACCAAAACCACATTCATTCATTAGCAAAAGTCATGGTATGATTTTAGCCTTCTTGAAAGTTGTTAAAAACATTGTAAAGCAAATATTTTAAAGAATATAAAAGATTTCTTATTTTAAAAATATACTAGTAGATGAGATATATAATAATGAAAATGTAATATGCTAATTAGACCAGACAGCTGAACGACATTCCTGACAACCTTTCAGACAAAGCTGGGGCGACAAGGGCTAAGGCAAGCTGCTGCAGCTGTGAAGGCTGAGCCCCTTGCACCAATTTTGTGCAGCAGGGCTCTAGTATCTTTATATTTACTTATAAAAATATTCACATAGATACATAATTTTAAAAGGTTTTTTCTTATTACAAAACTAGAGGCCTTTGCACAAAATTCATGCAGTGGGAGGGGGGGTGTCCCTCAGCCTGGACTGAGTCCTTTTGAAGTCCAGGACACTTTGGGGATGACTGCCTGCTGGCTATTCCTCTTGCACTCTGGACTCCTTCCTCCTTACCACCTGCCTGCGCTCTGCTCCTTTCTCAGCTCGCTGCTCCTTAGCACTGCGGTGGAGGCGGAAGAGGTTCCTGCCATTGCCACTGCACTCGCCAGCCATGATCTCACTGACCACCAGGGGGCAGCTCCTGAGTTGAGTGTATGTCCTTTAGTGGTCAATGCGCATCATAGCGACCAGTCCTTTTGGTCATTCCGCTGTAAAGGTCACTTAGACTTTTATTATATAGATTGTGACCAAAGTGTTTCCACTTAAAAACATTTAAGTTCCAAGAGGGGGTTCTATGTTCATTTTTGTGTATGTCTAAAATCACACCCTGTAAAAGACCAATGTACAGGATGGGGTAAAAGTTCGTCTACAGTTGTTCGTGTAGAAAATAATACAATAAGTAAATAATAATACAAGAATAAATCTGTGTTTTGTATGCTCACAACTATAAGCTTACTTTTCCCCCACCCTGATAATACACAGCTATGTAAAGTTAAATTTTGCCTTTGTTCCATAAAACTTGCATGCTCTAGTTACTAGCCTTTTCAAGACTGCTTTGGAAAGTCTTGAAAATTATGGAGTTATTGATATACATAAGAAAACACCTTAAAATAAAACAAAACATAAATATCTTTAATAATTCAGTCTGCCCCATCAGCAACTCTAACTCCACTGGCAGAGAACTAGAAGAGGTGGATAGGGTATTGACTTCTGAGGCCTTTGGTATATGTTGCTAGGCTGAGACACACTAAGGTTGCCCATTGACTCGTACTCTATCCCTTTCTAGGGCTGTCAAGACTGTGTTCCCTAATAAGAGAAGCTTCATTATAACCCGTTCCACCTTTGCGGGATCTGGCAAGTTTGCAGCTCATTGGTTAGGAGACAATGCAGCCACCTGGGATGACCTTCGATGGTCCATTCCTGGCATGCTCGAGTTCAATCTTTTTGGTATCCCAATGGTGAGTCTACATCCCAAGTTCTCTTATAAACTTCAATTTCCAGAAAGCCTCATTTTAGAAAGTTTTCAAATCGTAAGAGTTTCTTCCCTTCCCTCCATAGTCCAGGGATTTCATATCTTGAGAGTATGTGTTTCATCTACACAGTATGGCTCTGATCCTACCACATTCTTCCTTCCATTGTCTTATACAGATAGAAAGTTCAACCTTGAAGTTATATCATTGGAAACATTCTATTAAAGTATAATATACACACATAAAAGTGCACATATCCTTAAGTATACAGTTGATGAATTTCACAGACTGAATACATTCATGTATCCAGAACCCAGGTGAGGAAACATAACATTAGCAGCACTTTGGCATCTTTTAGTTAAATTCAACATATATATTTATTGAGCTCTGACTATATGCAAGGTATTGAGTTAGGTATGCATGGTGAGGGCAGAGAAAAACATAAATATAGTAACAGAAATGCCTTCTCTTTTCCCAAAGAGTTTATAATTTAGTAAGAGGAGATATATATGAACAATTATGACAAGCTGGGATAAACATGCCAACAGGGACATATACATTAACTGTTAAGGGAACTCCTGAGAAAGGATTTTTTAAGATTACAGGGAAAAAAGAAAGTCAAGAGAAACTTCATGGAAAAGATAGCACTTGAATTTAACTTTGAAAGGTAGATATGTTTTTTTTCTGACTCATGTGGGGAGGTCATTTTGATAAGTCTGTGAGGGTTGTTGTGTAGGACTAGAATGGTAAGTAATGCTGGAAAGGTGGGTTGGAGCCAGGTTTTGTGGAGTTAATAGGATAAGTTGCAAAGAGACTGGGAATTTTTGAATTAGTGAGTGAAAATATCAGGCTTAGGTGTGGAAAATTAATTCCAATAGCAGTGTGGTCAAAATAATAACATAAACAACATTTCTAGTAACTATTCATCAAATAGCTATTGTGTGTCAAGTGTTTTACTTATTTCCTTTAGTAAAACCCTCTGTAGCTAATTAGTGCTTACTTTAACAAAGTGAGGAAACTGAGGCACAGAAGGGTTAAGTGACTCAAAGTCACTTGGCAGTAGAGTGGACACTGGATATAAACCAATTCAATCACACCACATTAGTCTTCTCAGTAAGAGGTTAACAAAGTTTAGTTGGTAGGTCCCTGGTAGAAAGCAAAGGGATGTACTCCCTTTGAGCTATCTGTGTGTCCTTCCAGGTGGGTGCTGACATATGTGGCTTTGCATTGGATGCCCCTGAGGAGCTCTGCAGGCGGTGGATGCAGCTGGGAGCTTTCTACCCATTTTCCAGGAATCACAATGGCCAAGGCTACAAGGTAAGTCTTCCAGGAGACAGGATCTAAATAAATTTGGCATCTCTTATGACTGAATCTATGGGCATCTAAGCAATGTATTGAGTCATCCTCCTAGCTGGTACTGGATTAGGCTAATTTGCATCACTGTTTGCAATCGACCAGGACCTATGATGCACCATTAAAATGGCCCTGTGCCACAGCCTCTGCTATTTCTTAAGTCAAGAAAATGGCAAGTTTGTGAAGGTTTTTTTTTATCAAACCTCTGTATACTTTATTGACATTGCTCATATTGTTATGAGAATCAAATGAGGAAATGCTTCAAAATTATTGAACTGGCAGTCTCTCTAGAGAGTACCTCCAAAGAGTGAGTGAAAGGAGATGAGTTTCAAAGCGAAGAATGGCCACTTACTTGGTGAAATGATCTCTCTTTGCCCAACTGTACTGATCTGAGGCCAAGCTTCCAGGTATTTCAGAAAGTAAACTTTCGGTTGTGATGAATGGGTTCTGGAATTCTCCAGATACTTCTGTTATGCATGGCTTCTAACAACTGCAACATCTTCCTTCCTTCCAGGCCCAGGATCCTGCCTCCTTTGGAGCCAACTCTCTGCTGTTGAATTCCTCCAGGCACTACCTTACCATCCGCTACACTCTACTGCCCTATCTCTACACTCTCCTTTATCGTGCTCATAGCCGGGGGGACACCGTGGCTAGGCCCCTTCTACATGAGTAAGTCCATTAACCCAAAGACCTTTTGTTGCAACTGATGACATTGACTAGATAATCACATACAAGAGTGACAATTGAAGCAATTCAAACCCAATTGGTATTTGCAAGGTTATTGTTGCCTAGATTCTATTTAAGTATTATAGCCTGTTCTCTTTTGGGAAGGAAGCTAGACTAAATGTCATGGGACTGGGATCTTTGTTCTGTCACTAACTAATTCTTTATCTTAGACAAAACATTGTAGTGCTTTTATCCTTAGTTTCTTTAATCTTAACTTAAAGGATCTGGTAGCTTGAAATTGATAGTCTCCGTTGTAGCATACTACATTCAGGCTCTAGGACTTAAGAGGCTTTCTTTTTCAAAATACAGTTAATGTCTTTATGTGTCTGACATTTTAGGCCCTCAGGCATATATCTGCTCTATTATATATTCACTAAAGGCCTGATGCATGAAATTCATGCAAGAGTAGGCCTTCCTTCTCCCAACTGCTGGCACTGGGCTTCCCTTGCAGCCTTGGCTTCATCTGGAAGGTCATTTGGTTTAATTAGCATATTACACTTTTATTAGTATAGATTACTTGGGCTAAGTTTTTGCCATCTCCTGGAATTCTCTGTTAAAAGGCAGCTAACATAATAGAGGAAAAGAGGAAAATTGTAAATTATCTTCTATTTTTTGAGATCAGATCCAGTTTCTTTTTTATGCTGAGCTAAACTTTTAAAATGTACAATTTACTTTACTTATTTCTTTTAAGGGAGTTATGGCAGTTAGAATTCAGGTTTGAACCTGCCTATGCCTAGCATAGATACCAGAACAGGAACTTCTGTCTAACTAAGGAAGAGATTAGGAGGGTACATGGGCTAGAGGAAGCAGATCTCTCTGAAGGATTGTGGAGGTGGGAGTTGAATAGGCATCAGAGAAAAATTTGGGGAGTTTTCCCTGGGAGGGAACCTGCGTGTTTTGGACAGGCTGAGGGGAGAGCTTCCAGGAAGCATTGGCCCACATCTCAGCAAACGTTTCTCCAATCTCCAGGTTCTATGGGGACAGCAACACTTGGGATGTGCACAAACAGTTTCTATGGGGGCCTGGCCTCCTCATCACTCCAGTTCTGGATGAGGTATGTGTTCCCATAGAGACACACTGATGGTGTCTGCTTCTGTTCCTGTAGTCCTCTCCTTGGAACCATTTCTCTTCTTTACTCCAAACCCATTTCCAACATGTGTGGCTGAGTCAGGATTGACAACAATGTGCTGAGAGTTGGGGTGGTTGGATATCTGATACTTTCACATTTTCTTTCCTCTAGAAGTCTTTTTTCTTATTAAGTTCTCAACCAGTGTAGAAGCATCTACTGGCAACTCTGGGTTTAAGAATGGTCCTATTTGTTGTCAGATCCTCAGAGAAGATCAGTACTTGTTCTGTGAAGTAGAGGCAAAAGGCAGCAATGACTCAAGATCACTCTAAAGTTGGGCTTGGGAGACGGCACAGGGTGTAGGGTGTCAGTGTGGGAAGGGGTGCACATCTGTAACAATTCCAACAATAAAGATAAATTTAAAAAATGAAGTTAGGCTGGTCAAGGTGAGATTTTTGCCTGTGCCACTTAGTACCAATGTGATCTAGGTATAAGTCATCATGCTAGCTCCTTAGCTGTAAAGGTGAGATAATAATAATCCCCATCAAGGGGAATATTGTAAAGTGTGAATGAGATAACCAATATAAAGCTGGAATTTTCACCACAACATGTTTCTATATTGTCATTATTCTTAATGTGGTTCCACTTAGGATTTTTTATTGTTGCTAAGTTATTGCCTTTATTATTCCCACAGAAGAAAGGCATGATTTCATAACAAGGCCAAGAAATGTCATTTATGCACTCTTGATATATGGTAAAGGAGTTCCCTAGGAAATGCTAGGAAATGTATTTGATCACTTTCAGAGGCTGGGCCATGAAAAAGTATATTTTGTTTTCATTTCAGGGTGCAGAAAAAGTGATGGCCTATGTGCCTGATGCTGTCTGGTATGATTATGAGACTGTAAGTAGCACTGACTTTTCTTAAACTCTTCAAGACCACAGCTGCAGCTGTGTAGACAAGAGAGTAGTGTTTCTGTAATGTCTTCTATAATTTCAATTGAGTCAATGAAATGAGCTTTAGTCACTTAATGTCAGTAATGATGAAATCCCGATAAAGACTCAAGTAGAAAGTCTCATGGGCAAATGCTGGAGTGGCCAATGGACAATTTGAGCTTGGCCATGAATTAGAACTATTCATTCAATAATATATGTCAAATAGCCTCAGCATGGCACATATGTGTCTCCAAAACCCAATTGATGACAAAACCTGTTATTCTTGATTTTTCCCCTTCTCTTGTTTCATTGTCTGATTAGACAATAATTCAGCTAAGTAGTAAAGGATGGAGCCACAGATAATGTAGCACAGAGATGAAAGTTGGAGTTGAATATATCATCATGACAATGTGATTGATTTGTCTTCATGCTTCAGGGGAGCCAAGTAAGATGGAGGAAGCAGAAAGTGGAAATGCAACTTCCTAGAGACAAAATTGGACTTCACCTTCGAGGAGGCTACATCTTCCCCATCCAACAACCGGCCACAACCACTGTTGCCAGGTACATCATGGCTGAGTTTCCTTTAAGGGGCAGGTTGACAAAGCTGGTCATTTCTGTGCCCATCTGTTTCCATGCAGTAGATGCTGACATATCACATTGAGGAGGAGGGGTGAGGAGGAAGACACTGTAGTGTTTGTGGTGTATGTATGTGTGATTGGTCATTAAACTCTGCCCCTATGCCTCTTCTTAGGAAGCTGTGATTTAGAACTGCATCTAGATAGATTTTGAAAGACCTTAAACCCTGATCTTCCTGAACCCCTTTGAGAGGGAATATTTTTTAAAAACCCTCGTTCTGTAGGTTTTAATTGATATTCCAAAGTGAAGATCTCAACTGGTTGCTACCTTGCTTAGAGCAAATTCTTTCATTGGTAGGGCATTCAAGGCTAGTCACAATCTGGTTCCAACTTACTTAATAAATGTGCCTCTGAGTGCACATTAGCACATACCTGTAGACCACCATCCTGAAGATCTTGCTATTCTCCAAACATATCCTTCTATTTTCCTGAATTTGGGCTTAATTACTTATTATTTTTTCCAACATTCTTTGCCTGGTGTGTTTTTTTTCCCTCAAATTAAATTTATTGGGTGACATTGTTTAATAAAATTATATAGGTTTTAAATATACCATCCTTTGATACATCATCTGTATATTGTATTGTGTATTCATGACCCCAAGTCAAATTTTCCATCACCATACACTTGACCCACTCTACCCTTCATAACCTCTCCCACCCCCTTTCCCCTGGGAACCACTGTAGTGTTGTCTGTGTCTGTGAGTTTTTGTTTGTCTTGTGTGTTCACTTGTTGCTTTCAGTTTTATATCTCACATTTGAGTGAACTCATATAATTCTTGACTTTTCCTATCTAACTTATTTCACTTAGCATGATATCCTCAAGATCCCAACATTCTTTATCTGGTGTGTTCTTAATAATCCTTCAAATTAAACTCAGATTTTATCTGCAGGAAATGTTTCCCAACTCTTCCAACAAAGGGAGTGCTGCCACTTCCAATTTTCTGGTCAGGCTATGCTTTTTTGTTGTTCAGCTAATTTTTTTTTCTTTCCTCCTTAATATTGTTAAATATGCCAATAATAGTTATTTTATACTTTTTACCTGGAAATCCAGTTATTTAAAGTCCTTAGTGGAATCAAAATCAATAGTTGTTTTTTCCAACTTTCTTTTATGCTGACATATTATCTTGTATGATTAATAGTTTTTGTTTTTCAAATGTGATCTTGAAGTTCCAAATGTGGGTCTCATTCTTCTAGGGATGATTTGCTTTCTCTTTGATTGCAAGCCAGAACTGCTGTCCTGGGTCACATTAGCTCCCTGCAGGGACCATGTGTTATATTTTATCTAGGACCAAGTAGTGTTTTAGTGGGTGGGTTCTTCAGAATGTCTGATGTCCTCCAGAATATTTAATCTACCACACTGCTAGAAGTGTCATTCTGGACTCCTATATACATATTTTAACTTTTGTGTCACACTTTACTTTCTGCTTTGATTGGTGAATACATTTAATATTTCCTACAATATTTAAGGTCATCAGTGGGGTATCTGTTCATCTTTGTATCCCTTAGACTTCCTAGTAAATGAAAATTACTCAACATATGCATGTTAGATGAAAGCAGGTGATTTTGTTGATGATGGAATCCAGCTTCCATAGGGCACAGTGGAAGGCTGAGCTATGACGGAATACAATAGACTGTGAAGTCAGTGAGAGATGCAACATCAGAAAATTGGGAGATAGTCTATGTCCATATATTTCACCAACTTACTGAGTAGTGTTTTGTGCAGGCGAGGTGACCCAGCACTGACTGCTCAGGGGGCTGCAAATCAGGCCCAGAGAGAGGCCTGAAGAGAGAAGCAGGCTCTGATCCATACCCCCTGTGGCAGCTGTTGAACAGCACTTGCCTTTCTCTTTCTCTCCAGCAGCTGTGCCTCCATTTCTCTCCAGGCCTCCCCTGGGGCTGCTGATCAGCCCTGCCTTTCTGATCAGGCCCCATTGATAGGCCCAGAGATGCTGACTGGCATAGAAACCAACCAGTCAGAATCAAATCTGGGTGAACTGTGAAGAGCCAATGGCTGCCTAGGAGGCAGAGCTTTTTACACTGACTGGCATATAAACCAACCAATCATAACCAAATCTGGGAGAACTGTGAGGAGCCAATGGCTGTTTAGGAGGTGGAGCTTTTGATGCTGCCTGGCATAGAAACTGACCAATCAGAACCAAATTGGCCAGCAGAGGTGAGCAAGTTGAGGGCTAGATCAGGCCTGCAGGGGAAGGCAGTTGGGGGTGAGATCAAACCAGCAGGGGAGGGCAGTTAGGGGTGATCAGGCAGGCAGAGGCAGTTAAGGGTGACCAGGCCAGCAGGGAAGGGCAGTTGGGGTAAGATTAGGCTGGCAGGGGAGGGTAGTTGGGGGCATTCAGGTTGGCAGAAGAGAGCAGTTGGGGATGAGACCAGGCTGGCAGTGGGGGCTGTTAGGGGTTAGATCAAGCCAACAGGGGAGGGAAGTTGGGGGCAAGATCAAAGCAGCAGGGGAAGGCAATTGGAGGTAAGATCAGATTTGCAGGGGAGGGCAGTTGGGGGCAAGATCAGGGCAGCAAGGGAGGGTAATTGAGAGTGAGATCAGACTGGCAGGAGAGGACAGATGGGAGTAAGATTAGTCCAGCAGGGGAGGGCAGTTTGGGGTGATCAGGCTGGCAGGAGAGCAGTTAGGGGGTGATCAGGCTGTCATGCAGAAGCGGTTAGGGGCAATCAGGCAGGCAAGCAGGTGAGCAGTTAGGAGCCAGCAGTCCTGGACTGTGAGAGGGATATCTGATTGCCTGTGGCATCAGGCCTAAACCGGTAGTCGAACATCCCCTGAGTGGTCCCAGATTAGAGAGAATGCAGGCTGAGCGAGGGACACCCCCTCAAATGTTATGCACTGGGCCTCTAGTCCTATCTAATAAAAGAGTAATATGCAAATTGACCATCACTCCAACATACAAGATGGCTACCATCTTTTGGTCAAAGATGGGTGACCCCAAGTGGACACAAGATGGCCACCACAAGATGGCCAGAAGGGGAGGGTATTTAGGAGGGACCAGGCCTGCAAGGGAGGGCAGTTGAGGGTGATCAAGCCTGCAGGGGAGGGCAGTTAAGAATAACCAGGCCAGCAGAGGAGGGCAGTTAAGAATAACCAGGCCTGCAGGGAAGAGCAGCTGGGGGGGACCAGGCCTGCAGGGGAAGACAGTTAGGGGTAATCAGGCTGGCAGGGGAGTGGTTAGGGGGTGATCAAGCTGGCAGGCAGAAGCGGTTAGGGGCAATCAGGAAGGCAGGTGGCAAACAGTCGGGAGTCCGCAGTCCTGGATTGTGAGAGGAATGTCCGACTGCCCGTTTAAGCCCGATCCTACTGGGATCGAGCCTAAAAGGCGAGTCAGACATCCCTTGAGGGGTCCCAGATTAGAGAGGGTATAGGCTGGACTGAGGGACACATACCCCCCCTTGCATAAATTTCATGCACCGGGCCTCTAGTCCTATCCAATAAAAGAGAAACATGCAAATTGAACGTACCTTCACTACGCTACCAGCCAATATGAGCAATATGCAAATTAACCCCCAACCAAGATGGCGGACGGGCCTCCTCCACACTGAGCTGGACGTGGTGGTGCTGGAGCAGTGGGGGTCCCTAATCCCAGCCCCAGACTCAGCAAGGGATCTGGCCCCCTGCCACTCGAGGCCTGGTCATGGCAACATCGGGGGCCTAAGGGACCACAATCGCAGCCACAAACCTGGCCCCAAGCTGGGCCATGGCGGTGCTGGGGGCTGTGGAGGTCGCAATTGCAGCCACAAACCCGGCCCCAAGCCCAGCCATGGCGGCGATGGAGGCTGCAATCACAGCCACAAATTCGGCCCTAAGACTGGCCATGGCAGCGCTAGGAGCCGTGATCACAGCCACAAACCTAGCCCCAAGCTGGGCCATGGCGGTGCTGGGGGCTGTGGGGGTTGTGATCACAGCCACAAAACCAGTAGGGAGGCCGGCTTCAACAGCCTCAAGTCCTAAGGTGGAGGTGCTTGGGTTGCTGAGGGGCATGGGTTGGGGTTGGGGGGGGTAGATTGTAGATACAAACCCACAGGCCTGGCACCCAGCAGTCCTAAGGCCTGAGGCAGATGTGCTTGAGTTGCTGAGGAGCATAAGTTGGGGCAGCAGAGACACAAACCCACAAGAAACCTGTGGAAAGGGAGATAAACTGTCATAACTTTATCTCCCTTTCCACAAGATGAGAAAACTGCCCCTGGATTATTTAGTGCTGTGGCCAACACCTTTCTACAAACACAGAGTAATGTTATGATCACTCCAAGGAAGGTCTGGTCAGAATATCCTCTCCAGGGAATAACGCTACTGTGGCAAATCATCTAAGAGAGGAAACAAGCTTTTGTTGGGTTTATTCTGAAGGTCAGAGAACATGCCACCCCAACATATGCTTTGTTGTTATATTGATGATCTTGAGCTGCAGATGCTTGAGAAACAGCAAATGCACATGGAGGATTTCACTGAAGTCTCCTAATCTTCCTAAAATCAGACCCCCCGCTAAGGGAGCTTAAATGTCATAGGTTCCCTTGATGGGAGAAGTGTCATCAGGCAGAGAAGACTGACTCCTGTCAACAGGACAGGAGAGAAGTTGACATCACCTAAATGTTGTTACAAACTATTTCCTCCCACCCCATTCATCTTTCCTAAATATCATTTACTTTCCTCTAAGAGGCCTATATCTCCCGGCCCCTCTCCCTAGGAAGAAGGTATTTAAATCTGCATTCTAAGCCACTTTGGGGAATTACACATTTTTCCCTGGGATCTCCCACACATACACGAGGTACACATGTTAATGAACTTTTGTTTTTCTCTTAGTGATGTGTCTTTTATTACAAGGGCCTCCACTAAGACCTCAGAAGGGTTTAGGAAAACTATTTTTCCTCCTCCATAATTCTATCTCGGGAAATCAAGTCCCCAGCTGAATAATGAGGTTGGCTCAAGTACCAAGAAGTCCTGGCTGACGGGAAGGCAGCTTCTAGGGAGAAATCAGTGATATTGGCATCAAAGTGAGACAGAGGGCACATGCATGGTTGCTGGTGGGAGTTTAAAGTGGGTCAACATTTTTCGAGGATGATTTGGCAAATTTGATAGAAATGTTCAAGGTACATCCAAGAGTCTTCTTCTAGGAATCACATCTGCTGAGGTAAAACACAAGCATATAAGCCCTGGTCAGTACCCAGGATGCTACTGTGGGCTCCCCTTCCATGATAGGAAAACCTGGGAACAACCTGCAATTTTAGGTCAAGGTAGCATCCTATATAATAAAAGAGAAACATGCAAATTAGACTGAACATCTTCCAGATGACCTTCTGGATATCCTTCCGGACATCCTTCCCGATGAAACCATATTGGCGGGGCCAAGGCAGAGGAGGTTAGAGGCAATCAGGCAGGCAGGGGAGAGCAATGAGGGGGACCAGGCCAGCAGGAAAGAGCAGTTAGGGCAAATAGGCTGTCAGGAGAGAGCAGTTAGGGGAATCAGGCTGGCAGGCAGGTGAGTGGTTAGGAGCCAGAAGTCCCAGATTGGAGAGAGTGCAGGCCAAGCTGAGGCTACCCCTTCCCGTGCATGAATTTTGTGCACCGGGCCTCTAGTCTTATATAATAAAGGCTAATATGCAAATTGTCCTCTCAACTGGGAGTTCTACCAGGGCACAGGGCCAGCTGGCTAACTGTCATGGCCTCTCTCCCCAGCTGGCCTTGCTCCCGATTGGCCCCCCTACCCTAATTGGGTGTGGGGTTAGCCAACCTCCAACATTCCTCCCCCTGGCTAGCTGGACCTCACCCATGCATGAATTTGTGCACCAGGTCTCTAGTAGATAATAAAATTAGGAAAGATGTCATTTTATAGATAGACCTTATTGTGTCTCATTGCTTTCTGAGTCAAAATGGTCCTCTGGCAGGGAAAAAAAATATCTCCCAGCCACAGTTAATACTTCTTCTGCATGTAACATCTCTTAAGTGATTAGGCTGAACCAGTTATTGTCTAGGATTGCTCTGTTTTCTAATAGTTTGTATTCTAAATAATAGTTGCATTGGTAGTTTTTATTGTAATTACTGTGTGATTCTGGTATCTAAATTTTTTGCCTCCTACATAGGTGTTTATTGCTAATGTTTGGGGCAATGATTCTAGAGAAAGATACACCTGTAGATTTTGTCTCTGTGCCTGAAGAAAAGCAGAACAGTCTGATGCCAGGATCCTTTTCCATCTGAATTTGTTAGAGTCATCCTCAGTTTATTTGACAAAATTCTTTGAGTTTTAAGTCTTTGTCTCTTATATAAATATCTTCTCCTACAGTCGAAGGAACCCTCTTGGTCTTATCATTGCCCTAGATGACAACAAAGAAGCAAGAGGCGAACTTTTCTGGGATGATGGGGAAACGAAAGGTGAGCATTGTCATGACCATTGTCATGTCACTATTTCTGAACCTGCATCTTTGAGCTACCCCTCTGGTCATCAGCTGGGGGAGATATCTTACCAGGCACAGTAGCATTCATCATTGGAGAGAAGAGTTTTGTTTTAGTAGCACTGTTTATGGGTAGTGGTAGGTGGACCACTGATGGAGGAAAAACATATTTCTACCTCATATAATTCTCCCATTGGCCAGCAATATTCATAGGCTCTCATTTTATTGTCGATGGGAACCTAGAAGAGATGTTTTAAGACCATTCCTGCCATTTATTGTACACACCTTCCCCCCAAATACTACTGAACAAATGTTGATTATATGAAAAACATAACCAGTGAAAATCTAGCTATGTGTCTATATCTAGTTTCTTAGCACATTTTTTCTGCCTCCAATATACTAACTACTTTTGTGGCTTGAACTAGGAAATAGACTCACTTGAGGCATATTCCTTGGAAGCACATGAAAGGGAACCTTTTCAAGATTAAAGGAGAAAGGAAAAAGGAAAACAGTGGATTAGCCTGGGAGATTCTGTCCATAATCTTGTTCTTCTGAAGATGTAGCTTCAAAGACAGCCAGAGTGAAAACTGTTCTCCTGTGCTGGACAGCTCAGAATCTGACTCATCTTTCTCTCACTTTCAGATACTGTGGCCAATAATGTTTATCTCTTATGTGAGTTTTCCGTTATCCAAGTAAGTAGCATATATTTGTGCATCTTAAGTGTGGTCTTTTGTTGGTCCACAAGAGTCATTTGTATTTGTATAGTATGTGTATAATTATATTTGTAGCTTCATATGCATTTATGGATTAGGTGAGCACACTCTCCTAATAACTGAATCAACCATGTTAGTTAGAAGGAGGCAATGAAATGAATAAATCAAAGCAGTCAGTTTTTTAATCTCTCTCTCTCTCTCTCTCTCTCTCTCTCTCTCTCTCTCTCTCTCTCTCTCTCTCTCTCTCTCTCTCTTCCTGCTCAGGGAATATCAAAATACATTTGTACTAATTAAGTACAAATGAGTAGAGACAGCTTACAGGCATTCAAACCTGTTTGGGTATCTGATCTAGGTTGGAATATTTGAGTGACTTGAGAAACTGTGTTTTATAGTTAAATCTTTGTACTTAAATTGTTTTGCAGAACCGCTTGGAAGTGAAGATTTTGCAGTCAACCTACAAAGACCCTAATAATTTAGTATTTAAAGAGATTAAAATCCTTGGGACCCAAAAACCTAACAACATTACAGTGAAACACAATGGTGTAGCAAGTCAGATTTCTCCTAATGTCACTTATGATCCTAACCGACAGGTAAAAATGCCTTTGGGTGACACAGCTTATCAAGAGTTCTTCACAGTTCATGGTGTTCCTTTTTACCAAGGTTGCATGGGTCTTGAATGACCAAAGTACACTGACGCCTGGAGTGGAAAGTCAGAGGGTTAGGAGAGAATGAAAAAGAAGAGTGGGCTTGCACTAGAATGAATGAGGGAGTTGCTGGGAAATTGGGATAAAGCCAAATAGTCTTTTCATCCTTACTACCCCACTGGCTCTAGTCTTCTGTTCTTTCTGGGACAGAAGAAGAAGTATGGGGAATAAACATAAAGGAAAAGTAGATCTGAAAGCTGCTGGCTGATGCTAGAAGGGTAAAGATATTATTTCAATAAAAAACTTGAGGAGTTTTTTTTTTAACTGTATTGAATATACTAGTATAGCTTCTCACAACAATACCTACAATCTTAGAAAAAAATTTAAGTCAAAGAATTTGACAAGCTTTGGTAATTAATGGCTACTTATTTGGTTAGATGATAACAATAAAATAACTTTTTATCAGTTATGATAAGATCTGATGCTCCTGAGTAGGTTGTAATCAGATCCTCTGATATTTTAACATTATGAGGGGCCCTCTCCTCAAATACTTTTTACTACAGGTATGATCTGGGATTGGGAGCTCCTGGGTTATCATGGTTTCTGAGGGAACTTCCAAATTTGGATAAAATAAGTAAATTTAGTTTTCTACTATAATGATTTATCAGTGACATTTGACATTTTGCCTTGATAATATCCTTTAAGGATGCACACATCATAAAGTTAGAAGTAGTATCAGCTTTTTGTTGATGAGTATAGCAAAGTGCAAGCCATTTGACAGATTCACATATGAAAACAAATTCAATACATGTTTGTTAAATATATTAATTAATATAAGACCAAAGGGACTCTAACTGTTTCAATTTGAGTTGTGGGGAGACACAATTTATACATATGAAACTATTGGGAAGGGGTCAGGCAACCCAAAACAACATATGGAAAGTGTTAACTTGTTCTAATTCAGTGCTCAAAGTTTAGTGGAATATTGAACAAAGTCCTTGCAGAATATAGGGCTGGAGCCAGACTTTGAAAGATGATGCATCAGCTAGAGATTCATTTGGCTGCAAGTGACAGGAGACTCAGCCAAATGGTGGTTTAAACAAATGTGATTTTTTTTCCTATGCAATAAGAACTTTAGAAAGAGGTCAGTTGCTGGCATTGATTCAGTGGCTCAAGGTTGTCAGGGTTGAGATTTTTTTCTTCTCTTGTGATTGGAAGTACCTCCTTCTTAATTCCAGTCACTTTGGCCTTGCTTTAGTATGAATAAAAAGAGGAAACAGGAAAGAAAGAAGCAGGCCCTTAAATCAAGAAACAAAAGCTTGGCTCAAAATTTACCTATTTTTGGCCACAGCTGTGTTATATGGATTAAATTTTTAATTCTTAAGTGGGAACTTTAGTATTCTAAACTGAAATAGTAAGAGGATAATTTTTTATAGGACAGGCAACTAGCAGTATATTCCATAGATGAGCATTTGTAGGGATAAAACATTCAAGGTTGAGATGTCAGAATGAGCCAATCTAAGAATGGCCTTGTATTAGTAAGAGATTAGTCTTTCATTAGTCTGTGAATATTGTATAACTAGAATAAGAAGGATTCACTTTTGGAAGGAGATCAGTTTGGACAAATGACTTATGGTCAGATTTTGGAAGGTCTTAGTGCCAAAATGAGAAGGATTTGATCTAATTGTCACTTATTGACCCTCAAATCAATGTTGTCAGAGCAATATTATGGAGAGGGATGGGATTCATAGTACCGGGGAATGCAAAGTGAATTTAGACTGAGAAGAGACTAGAACAAGGATGATAATCCTTATGTAAGTTTATAGCTCTAGATAAATGTGAACTTTTTCTAAGGAAATTGCTAAAGAAGAGACATAATAATATGTAGAAAAATATTAGATATTTGAATTAGAAAGTGGGATTTTTAAAAGTTTTCAAATTATGAGGCTTTGGCCTACAGAAATGAAGAGGCTGGAGTGTTAAAAATAGAATGAAATGAAATGATTTTGCCAATTCACCAATTTTGCAATTGATGGAATAGACCCAAGGAATTGAAATACTTTGTCTAAGTTTCCAGAGCAGAATGGAGATGAGAACCCAGGCCATATTATTCTTATTCCTTTGTTCTTGCCATCAATCTAGACCAATGGGGGACCCTAGTTTGGGGAAAAGAGGGCAAGAAGATAAATTAAATTTGGAATGACACCTGCACTTGTGGGTCTAAACTGAAATAGTAAGAGGATAACTTTTATGTAGGGTAGACAACTAGCAGTGTATTCCATAGACAAGCATTTGTGGGGATAAAGCATTAAAGGCTGAGATGTCAGAATGAGCCAATCTAAGGATGGCCTTGTATTAGTAAGAGATTAGCCTTTCATTAGTCTAATGAAAGCGGAAGTGCAGAAGTGAGCCTTCCTGACCAAACAAGGAAGAGGAAGCAGGAGAGAAGGAAAGAAAGGAGTGACTACAGAAGATTTTACTTTACCAAATTCTTCTCAAAATGTTATATGCAAGATCAAGAGAGAGTTATGACATCTGCCCTGTTGCCATTGGGCATTTCCTGCCCCAACTTCCCATAGAGTTCTCTCCATTGAGGCTCTAGTGGTATGTCACTTGGATTGTTCAGTCTGGTATGATTTCTATTCCTCTCCCCAAAGAATTTTCAGATATTGCAAGGCCTGTGTCCTGAGAGTAAATTTCCTTGTCACCTCCCCATTCCCACAGGTTGCTCTTATCACAGGGCTTGATCTTGTCCTGGGAGAAGCATACACTGTGGAATGGGGCCTGATGATGGAGGATGCAGAAAAAATAGACTGTTATCCTGATCAGGATGGTGCTTCTGAAGAAAAGTGTACCGCCCGTGGCTGTGCCTGGGAGGTAAAAATGCTGATGATGTTTTCATAATTAAATTTCTCTACCCTTAACCTACAATTTTGTGAACATAGCACCAGTATCAATGTGATTACTTAAAATCCACAGAAAGAAAGGACTTCTAAAGGAAACTGGGTTTTTATCTGGATATGAAGAGTATATAGAAACAGGAATGAAAATTACTTTTTTAAAAATATGTTACATGGAGACCTGGAATTTAAACTTGGATCACAACCAAAGAGCACATAGGGAAATAAGTGATAGTCTGGCTGTATCTCCCTATAAGTTACCTTTTCCAGCCCTTCTGTATTTGATAATCCCAAGACCACATGCTAACCTGACTTTGGCTTTACTTCCCAGGCAACCACTTCCCCAGGAGTCCCTTTTTGCTATTTCACCAATGATCTATATTCTGTTGATGATGTTCAGTATGACTCACATGGGGCTACAGCTGTCATCTCCTTAAAGTCTTCTCTTTACGCCAATGCTTTGCCCTCAACACCTGTGAACACCCTCCGTGTGACTGTGACTTACCACAAGAATGATATGCTGCAGTTTAAGGTACGTGTTTACAGACTGTGTATCAAGTACTGACGAGCACTTTTCAATTCCATCTGTTTTTGCTAGTCAAGGTTACAGACCCTAAAATAAGTTCACTCTTCTAAGTTAACAATGCTATCTTATACTAGGTCATTATCCTAAGAGTAGAAACCAGAGATGGCATAGGGAGACCTGTTCTAATTTGCATTTTTAAAAAATATTTTATTGATTTTTTACAGAGAGGAAGGGAGAGGGATAGAGAGTTAAAAACATCGATGAGAGAGAGACATCAATCAGCTGTCTCCTGCACACCTCCTACTGGGCATGTGCCCACAACCAAGTTACATGCCCTTGACCAGAATCAAACCTGGGACCCTTCAGTCTGTAGGCCGATGTTCTATCCATGGAGCCAAACCAGTTAGGGCCTAATTTGCATTTTGGAAAGATTGCTGTGTCTACTGAAAGGACAAGAGTGAAAAGGAAAGACAACCTAGGAAGTTACCAGTTAGGTAATCCAGATGAGGGCTGGAGCTTGGTCATAGTACAGGAAGAAGATGGGGAACAGTGGATATCTTTGAGAGATGAGAAGGTAGTGTTACCAGATCTGGTGATGATTGCATGTAGGTAATGACAAGAGGGAAGAGCCAAGAATGATTACCATGTTGCTAGCCTGCATCTCTATGTGGAATATGGCAATATTAACTGTAGTGGAAACACTGAAAAGGTTTGAGCTTGGGCAAAATTGGATGATGAGTTCAGTTTTGGATATTGAATTTGCAATATCTGAAATAGCCATGAAAATGAAGTGATCTCTCTTTTCTATGATTTATTACATCTAAGGGTTAGTGATGGACTATTTTATGTATATTTCTATATTGAACTGTGAGTGTCTGAAAGACAGAAAATTGTCCTTTTATCTTTGTGTTCCTGAAATCTAACACCCAGCCCGGTAGGTAGTCAGCACCTAGATGTTCATTGAGAGAATAAATGAAAAACATCAGGCTTCACTTGACAGGCTGTTCAAAATCTAATATCAACCTCGCTTATGAGTTCTTGTACATCTTATAATATAAGGGCGAGGCCCTTATATTCCTGTCCTCACCATAGACCTGATGGCATGTGATAGGCACCTAATGGGTTTGAAATAAATGAACTTGCTTAGGTTTCCAGCTTTAACTCTTTGCCAGTCTACTTCCTGATCACACAGTAACTCTTTCCAAAATATTTGCCTCTTTCTGACCCTGCTATAATACTCAGTGTCTTTGCAATTATTTTTCTACCAGAAATAACTTGATTTCCTTTATGTGCTGGGTTAAGGGCTATAAAGCTTTTGAGATTCAGTCTGTATTTTCCCTGTGAAATCCACTCAGTCTCCCTGAAAATGTTAGATATTTCCTTCCCTCCAGTGTCACAACACTTCTGAAAAGCTCTACATTATTATATTATCACCCAAGTGTTGTGGGTATATCTCTTTTACCTCCCATTAACATGTGAATTTCTTTTTTCAAATTTATCTTTATTGTTGAAAGTATTACAGACATCCTCCTTTTTTACCTCATTGACCCTCTTCACTCCTTCCTGTCCCCCCCAATCCCCCCTCGCCTTCACCACACTATTGTCTGCATCCATGGGTTATTCATATATGTATATAAGTTCTTTGATTATTCTCTTCCTCCCCCTTTCCCTCTGAGAGTCTTCACTCTGTTCCATGTCTCTGGATCTATTTTGTTCATCAATTTATTTTGTTCATTAGATCCCATATCATATAAGTGAGATCATGTGATAATGGTCTTTCTCTGACTGGCTTAGCATGTGAATTTCTTAAAAGAATAATGTGTCTTATGCAGCTTAGTTATTCCTAGTATCTAGTACAGTATAAGTAGGAATATATTAGATACCCAGTGAATCAATTTTTAGCAAGGATATCTGTTGTATTTAACCATGTAGAGTTTTTTTTTTTTTTGTGAGTGGTATAATTCAGAAAACTTTTCAGGTATTCACATAGACTCATATCCCTACACATAAAACTAATAAATAATATATTCATAAACCACATTGATTCTAGAATGACTTTCCAGGATAGCACCAATGTCAAAGTGAATGTGTTATTATAATAGAAGCCTTAAGTGAGATGTGAAAGACTAAAAGAAAAAAAGTTAAACCTGACATGGTTCTTTCATATGTTAACAAAATCCAGAGTATTATGAGCTTAGAGACAAAGAAATATAGCATTCAGACTCTTTGTCAAGGTCATCAAGTTTTTGCTAAAGTTAAATCAATTTTCTCTATCCCTAGATTTACGATCCCAACAACAATCGGTATGAAGTCCCAGTCCCTCTCAATTTACCCACGGTTCCATCCAGCACCCCTGAGAGTCAACTCTATAATGTCTTCATTAAGAAGAATCCATTTGGGATTGAAATTCAACGCAGGAGTACAGGCACTGTGATGTAAATAGCTCCTAGTCTAATTTGGAATTGACGGTTACCTGCACATTCATTGCTCAGTCCATTGTCCTTGGAGATATCCTGCTCAAAGCACCAGACTACTCATTTCCAGCTTCATGAATAAGTTATTTCCTTTGGGTCTGTTCTTATGAGAAAGCCCTCTGGAAATAATTACAGAGGCAACTGCCTGCACTTAGGCATTCATTCAACAAATGTTTATGGAGTGTCTTTATATTTTGTTGTTATATAAGATAAGGTCTCTCTTTTTATGACAAAAATAATAAGTAAATCACAAAGATAATTCAAGTTAAAATATAAATAAATAAAGAGGTTTAGATAGTGACAACTGCTATGTAGAAGAAGAACAGGATGGTTGAGGGTTGTAGGAGGTTACTGCTTTGAGTACTGTGGTCAGAGTGGATCTCTCCAAGGAGGTGATATTGGAAAAACGACCTGGGTGAGGAGAAGGAGCCACCCATGTGGAAACTGGAGGGGTGAAAAAGAACAATTTAGACTGATGGGCTGGAGTGTACACAGGCCATGAAACAGGAGTAAGCTTGGCATATTAGGGGGGAAATATCCAATATGGTAGGAGTGCTTTAGTAGGTAGGGAGGTAAGTGATGGGAGATGAAGCTGGAGTTTATGTGGGTTTTAGATTAGGTATGTCCTTGAAGATTTCATAAAATCTTGTAATGGAAATCACTGAAGAATTGTAAATAGGGGAGTGACGTGATGTGAGATACTTTGAAAAAATTCACTGTGGTTGCTTTGTAGCAAATGTGGTCTGTAGGGAGCAGGAGTGGAAGCTGGGGTTGGTATGGAACCATACATAGCAACTGAGTTGGAGAATGCTATTAGATCGGCATTCTGAAAGAACTGAAGGGAGGTAATGATAGAGGAAAATAAAGAATGAAGCTTGCTCCTGGGCTTTTAGCAAAGGCATTTATGATTATATTAATTAAATAGATTTTTTGGTTTGGTTTGGTTTGGTTTGGTTTGGTGTAAGAGATTAACAGGATTCTGGGTGAGGAAGGAGGGAATCAAGGGTTTGGTTATTCTTGAAAAATTAGCTGCTTGAAGCCAATAGAACAGCCCGTTTCTTTCCCAAATATACTCTTTTTGTGTTGCAGTTGGGACTCTCAGCTTCTTGGCTTCACATTCAATGACATGTTCATCCGCATCTCCACTCGCCTTCCCTCTCAGTATCTGTATGGCTTTGGAGAAAATGAGCACAAAACCTATCGGAGAGACTTGAATTGGCACACATGGGGGATGTTTTCCCGAGATGAACCCCCAGGGGTAAGAGCAGAGTTTTGGGATCTGGGTCTTTGCATCTCTTCACCCACATGTGTACATTTCATGTTTCATCTTCTCAGACTCAACTTGGATGGTCACATTCTGTTTTTAGGCAAATGGACCAATTGCAGACTCCCTTGTTTCTTATACATTTTATTTATTTCAGAGAAGACTAGACACACCTTACCAATCTATTTTTGTTGAGTTTCTTTTTTAGCCACTTCTTCCCACTTTTTTATATAATTCTTCCAGTACAAGAAGAACTCCTATGGAGTCCAACCCTACTACATGGGACTGGAGGAGGATGGAAGTGCCCATGGAGTACTTCTGCTAAACAGCAATGCCATGGGTAAGATCATGCCAGCATCTGACCTTATTTTTGTGAACCAATCATTCTTGAGGAAGTTTAGAAGTGTTTGACCTAGCTGCCCCCTGAAGTCAAAATCGTTATCATGTGACCAATTTTGTTTCCTCTTAGCCTTTCTGTTTATTTTCAGTTCAGTAATATGTATTAACAAGAATTAATTAACCTCTTATTTGGCAAAAGTCATGTAAGAAGAGATAGCAACACTAAGCAAGTCCCAAATATCCTGGAGGTCAGCTAGTGGAAGCCATCTATATAATTGAATTAGTGAGGAAATTATGGGTAGAGCACTCTCTCTGGAGGTATGAAGATGTGAAGAAAATTTATACTATATATTGGAAAGATGTGGGAAAAGCAGGAGGTGGAGGGGAAAGCATGCATGTAAAAAGTGGTGAAATCTGAATAAGGTCTATATCTGAGTTAATAGTATTATGTCTATGTCAGTTTCCTGGTTTTGGACAATGTACAATGGTTATGTAAGATATTATTATTATTGCGGAAAATGGGGGGAAGCCTATAAGGGAATACTTGGTACTGTTTTTGCAACTTATAAGTCAGAAACTATTCTAAAATAAAATTATAGTAATTCAAAAGAGCAGAATGACAAAACATATAATAACCTATCAAAGAACACCAAAGAGAAAAAAATCCAGAGATAAGACCCTGTAGACTTTCGCTTAACTTCTTCAGCGCTATGTACGTACAGAACAAGTACTTTCTCACAATACAGAGGCATTGGGAAAAGGAGAAGTTATGCATTTCATTGGATAGTTTGTCACATGGAAGGTTTTCAGATTGACTTGTACTATCCTACATTTTCAGATGTGACATTCCAGCCCCTGCCTGCCTTGACATACCGTACCACAGGAGGAATTCTGGACTTTTATGTGGTTTTGGGGCCAACTCCAGAGCTTGTCACTCAGCAGTACACTCAGGTTGGAGGGAATTCTATTGTTACCAAGTATTTAAACAGTATATTTTTGTGTTCCAAAACCTACATTCATTAGTATAGTTCTCAGATAATAACTGGATTTATTGGTCTTACTGGGAGACAGATTATAAAATAAATAAAAATATATACATCCCAATAATCATTAAATTCATAGCCTCTCAAAGTATTGCAAAGCAGTAGAATTAATAGTGCTAAGGGTGGTTGGGGAGGTGGCAAAAGTGGTAGCGAGGGTGATGATGGTGGTGATGTGATGATGATGGTGATGATGGTGATGGTAGTGCTGGTGCTGGTGATGTTATAGTGATGGTAGTATACAGGTGGTGATGATGGTGGTTGTGAGTGATTGTGGTGGTGAATGTGATGGTGTTGGTAGTGATTGTGGGGTGATGTGATGGTAGTGTAGTGGTAGTGAAGGTGGTCACAGTGGTAATGACAGTTGTTTTGGCAGCAGCAACAAACATATATAAAGCTAACTGTATGTCACTGATATGTGTCAGAACAGTTTACATTATGTATTAACTCATTTAGTCCTCAAACACACACAAAAAACAACAGCACTGAAGCAAATACTATTTTTATCCCTAATTTAAAAGTGAAGAAACTGATGCACAAGAGGTTATTTAATGTTTTCCCAGGGTCACATAGTCAGCAGGGATTGGAACCGGTATGATGACCTCGGCATTTTACCTCTGGATTATGTGTTCTTAATCAGTAAGCTAGACTGCCTCTAGGAATGAGAGTAAGATAAGATTTTCAAAAATTCCTAGTCAGGAAGGTCCAATCTAGCAGCAGGCTTGTTCCAAGGTACTCCAGTGGCTGTGCATCATCTCAGTTTCTCTCTGCATTTGAATTTGTTGATCGTATAACTTGGGGCACTGGAAAAATATTCTTATTACTTTGTGTACAACTTCAATTCATAGTTTTCTTAAAAACTAATATTTTCTGTCTGTTTTTAGTTGATTGGTCGGCCAGTGATGGTTCCTTACTGGTCCTTGGGATTTCAGCTGTGTCGCTATGGATACCAGAACGACTCTGAGATTGCCAGTTTGTATGATGAGATGGTGGCTGCTCAGGTCCCCTATGTACGTTCTCCATCTGTGGTGTACTTGCTCTAGGTCCTCACAACCAAACACAGTTGTCTCTGTATCTGGATTCATTTGCCTTATTTTTACAGGGTTCTGTAAAGTTACAAGGTGCTTCCTCATACATCACACTGAGCCTCACCCCAACCCAGGTGGGAATCATGGTTCTCACCTTAGAGTCACAGTGATTTACCAGAGGAGGCTGACATAGGCCAAGCTTTTTGCTAAATCATGCTTCTATTATTGAATTCAAAGTATTTAGTCATTTATGGAAATATCCTTGGTTCCATAAGAATTAAAGAATCACCCCAACTGTAGTATTAATTTAAAAAACTCAACCCAAATTCGGTCAGATCATTGCATGTGTAGTTAGAGTCACCATTCCAACACTGTGCTGAACTGGAGCAGTGTTCCCTTAGCTTTGAGTTAATCTCGGGTTGAGTGTAGGAACCTAGGAACTGACTTCCAGAGAAAATGCATGGAATAAAACTCTTTCACTTCAGGACAAGAGGGGTCCAATAATCAAATAATTGGTTCCATGAGCCAATTACATACAGTGGTCATCAAAAGTAGGTTTACAGTTGTGAGTCTATGAAACACAGGGTTTATTCTTATATTATTATTTATTAATTACTAGAGGCCCAATGCACGAAATTCATACACGGGGGGCGGGGGGGTGCCCCTCAGCCCAGCCTGCACTCTCTCCAATATGGGACCCCTCTAGGGATGTCCGACTGCCCGTTTAGGCCTGATCCTAGTAGGATCCTGGTAGGATCAGGCCTAAACGGGCAGTCAGACATCCTTCTCACAATCCAGGATTTCTGGTTCCAAACTGCTCACCTGCCTGCCTCCCTGATTGCCCCTAACTGCTTCTGCCTGCCAGCCTGATCACCCCCTAACTATTACCCTGCCAGCCTGATTAATGTCTAACTGCTCCCCTGCCAGCCTGTTTGCCCTCAACTTCCCTCCTCTGCTGGGCTGGTTACCCCTAACTGCCCTCCCCTGCAGGCTTGATTGCCCCCAACTACCCTTCCTTGCAGGCCTGGTTTCTCCCAACTACCCTCCCCTGCAGGCTTGGTTGCCCCAACTACCCTTCCTTGCAGGCCTGGTCCCTCCCAAGTGCCCTTTCCTGCTGGCCTGATTGCCCACAACTGCCCTCTCTTGCAGGCCTGGAACCTCCCAACAGCCCTCCCCTGCTGGTCATCTTGTGGTGGCCATCTTGTGTCCACATGGGGGCAGGCTCTCTGACCAAATGGGGGGAGCCCTCTTGTGTGTTGGAGTGATGGTCAATCTGCAAATTACTCTTTTATTAGATAGGCTAGAGGCCTGGGGCATGGGTGAAGGCCAATTGGTTTGCCCTGAAGGGTATCCCGGGTCAGAGTGGGGATTCCACTGGGACGTGGGGTGGCCAGGATGAGGGGCCTGTGGTGGTTTGCAGGCCAACCACATCCCCACCTACCCTAGCAGAGGCCCTGGGATTTGGGATTAATTTATGTTCTATAATTGAAACTTTGTCATCTGGAGTAGAGCCAAGCCTTCTGCTAGCTCTGTGGTGACAGCCATTTCTGTTTGGGTTTATTTAAATTCTATAATTGAAACTTTGTAGCCTAGAGTGGAGGCCTAGGTGCTAAGGCTGCAGAAGCTTGGCTTCATCCATCACCCGAGCAACCCTATCCTCTTCTCTCTCCAGCTCCATGGCTGCCACCATTTCTGTTGGGATTATGTATATTCTATAATTGAAACTTTGTAGCATTGAGTGGAAGCTGAGGCTGGCAAGGGCAGGCGGAAAGCTTGGCTTCCTCCATTGCCAGGGAAACCCAAGCCTCCCTCCTGCTCTCAATGGCCACAGCCATCTTGATTGGGGTTTATTTGCTCCTGATTGGCTGGTAGGCGTGACTTGTGGGCATGGCTTGTGGATGTATTGGAGGTATGATCAATTTGCATATTACTCTTTTATTAAATAGGATGGTATCTATACAAACAACAGTAAACCTACTTTTACCAACCCCTGTATTTAATTGTATCCTACTTATTATTTACAGTTGTTTCTAGTAATAGGAAGCACAGCACTCACTATTTAATTCTTAATGAGAAAGCTGTGTTTAACAACCCCCAGGATTGGATATTCCAAAGCAATTACAGGTTTTGTTTGTGGTAGATTCACCATCCATGTTGTATTCCTACTGGGTAATTGATATTATGTTATTTTCTCTGAACCAGAAGCACTAGTAATACCAGGACAGCTCTTGGGAAAGGTAGCAACAATCACTCCTTATATTGGTCATATGCAAGGCACTTCCTCATCCACTGTTTTCATTTTTTCTCAAAATCACTCCTGCCTAATAGGCATTATTATCCTCCTACAGGCCCAGTTCACAAAATTTGTGCATGGTGGCGGAGGGAGGAGAGTGTCCCTCAGCCCAGCCTGCACCTTCTCCTATCTGGGACCCCTTGAGGGATGTCTGACTGCCCGTTTAGGCCTGATCCCAGTAGGATCGGGCCTAAATAAGCAGTCAGACATCCCTCTCACAATCCAGGACTGCTGGCTCCCAACTTCTCACCTGCCTGCCTTCCTGATTGCCCCTAACAGCTTCTTCCTGTCAGCCTGATCACCCCCAACTACTCTCCTGCCAGCCTGATTGATGCCTAACTGCTCCCCTATTAGCCTGTTTGCCCCTAACTGCCCTCCCCTGCAGGCCTGGTCACCACTAAATCCCCTCTCCTGCAGAACTCGTCACCCCTAAATGCCCTCCCCTGCAGGTTTGGGTCCCCCACAACTGCCCTTCCCTGCAGGCCTGGTCACCTCCAACTTCCTCCTCTTCTGGCCTGGTCACCCCTAACTGTCCTCCCCTGCAGGCTTGATTGTCTCCAATTGCCCTCCCTTGCAGGCCTGGTCCCTCCCAACTGCCCTCCTCTGCTGGCCATCTTGTGATGGCCATCTTGTGTCCACATGGGAGAAGGATCTTTGACCACATGGGGGGCAGCCATATTGTGTGTTGGAGTGAGAGTCAATCTGCATATTACTCTTTTATTAGATAGGATAGAGGCCTAGTGCATGGGTAGGGCCAGCTGGTTTTCCCTGAAGCATGAAGGTTTCCTTGGGGCATGGGCAGCCTGGTGGTCTGTAGGCCGGCCATGCCCCCCCCAGTGATCCAGGCAGAGGCCCTATTATCTAGGATTTATTTATCTTCTACATTAGAAACTTTGTAGCCTGGAGTGGAGCCAACCCTTCTGCTCGTTCCATGGTGGCAGCCGTTTCTGTTGGCTTTTGTTTATCTTCTATCATTGAAATTTTGTAGCATTGAGCGGAGGCCTGAGCTGGCAAGGCCAGGTGGAAAGCTTGGCTTCCTCTATTGCCAGGGATACCCAACCCTCCCTCCTGCTTTCTGTGGCCACAGCCATCTTTGTTGGGTTTATTTGGATGGTGGGCGTGGCTTGTGGGTGTGATGGAGGTACTGTCAATTTGCATATTACTCTTTTATTATATAGGCTATTTTGCTAATTTTTTTTTTTTTACAGAGAAAAATTAGAAGGTTATGTAGATTACCCAGACCCTAGTACCTGACAAATGACAGATCTGGGATTTGAAAGAATCCAAAAAATGCCATCTGAAATTCCCTACCAGTTGATTAGTGGTGGTCTGTTCTTGTCTGGAACCTGCAGCCACTGAGTTCCCTGTGTGTCCCCCAGGATGTGCAGTATGCAGACATCGACTACATGGAGCGGCAGCTGGACTTCACCCTCAGCCCCAAATTTGCTGGGTTTCCAGCTCTGATTAATCGCATGAAGGCCGACGGGATGCGAGTCATCCTCATTCTGGTTCGTCTCTCTGTGAATGGGAGGAATCTTTTGGGAGTGTGAATAAGCTTTGGTGGAGAAAACTTTACACATACTGTATTTCCTTCTATGTTATGTGCAGAGAAGTTGAGGGTCAAAGAGAAGCTCTACAGTTCAGGTGGAAGGTAGTGCCTTCCCTTCGGAGCAGTTTTTTCTTTTCTGTCCTCAGTCATCTCTTGCTTTGGTTTTCTCACCTGACCTGTGTGTTGATTGTAGGACCCAGCCATTTCTGGAAATGAAACTCATAACTATACTGCATTCACTCTCGGTGTGGAGGATGATGTCTTCATCAAAGCTCCAAACGGTGGAGGCATTGTCTGGGGAAAGGTATGATTTTCATGGTGACCCAGGTGACGACGGGTAGATCACTGTTAGTTTGTTTGTGCCTGTTGTTGTTTAACCTTTTCCATTTGGGCTTTGAGGTCGGAAGTTCTCATTTTGTCAATCAATATCTGTCAGTACAGTTAAGGAATTTTTAAGGAATGTATATGCACTGTGAGATGCACTTCTCTCAAATCAATCCTATGTGAAAAATCCAAGTATTATCACCTGTAGAACCATGGTTTATAATTTCTTAGGAAACGCTATATAAGAGAAGCTATCTCCTGCATTGCTTTTGAACATTTTTCTCTCCACAGGTCTGGCCTGATTTGCCCAATGTCGTTATAAACAGCTCTCTAGACTGGGACAGTCAAGTGGAGGTAAAGGGCCCTTTGTGGATACTGGGTGAAGTTAGGGTTGCCAGGAAGGTCTATCTTTTAACTTTTTAAAGAAATGACTCAGATATGGCTGGTATTAATCTTTATTCTAATCCTCTATCACCCTGCTTACCTACCGTGTTTTCCAACCTGACTGAGCTGGAGCTCTCTGTTTTGTTTTATTTTTTAAAATATATTTTATTGATTTTTTTACAGAGAGGAAGGGAGAGGGATAGAAAGTCAGAAACATCGATGAGAGAGAAACATCGACCAGCTGCCTCTTGCACACCTCCTACTGGGGATGTGCCCGCAACCAAGATACATGCCCTTGACCGGAATCGAACCCGGGACCTCTCAGTCCGCAGGCCGACTCTCTATCCACTGAGCTAAACCGGTTTCGGCTGGAGCTCTCTGTTTTTGATGAAAGATTTTCTACTGATTCCATGTTTCTACTGCTGTTTTCTCACAAAAAGACATTGCTGGCCTGCCTCCCTCTCCCAGCCTCTCAGTGAAGTGGCTTGCTACATCTCACGTTTCTGTTAGCTGGATCCTGTAGACTGGTCTGTTTTTGTTTTTTACTTTGTATTCTTTTTTTTTTCCTTTTACCTTATACCTAGACATACTGGTTCCTACTTGCCTTTTGTCTATTGTGTATAAAAGCTGGAAGTACACACGACCAAGTATTTCTGTTGCTCCCCCTACCCTTACTACTAGCATTATCGAGCTTGTCAACTCTTAAAACGCACTGGTGAACATAGAGGAACCTAGTTACTGAGACATACAAAGGACCATAAAGTTCCATAGCAAGCAACTTAACCTATATAAAAATGTATAAATATTTGCTGGTACTAAGTGGTGTGAATTCACAATTAGGCACTGAGCATTTATTCTATGTTGAGTTCTAAGCTAAACACAGTGCGGGAATACAAAGATCAATCAGAAGAAAATAAAACAAGGTCCTTGCTCTCAAAGATCTTACAGTATAGTTAAAGAGTTAAACCTTGGGTCTACTTTCCAGGTTAAAATGAAAATATGGCTTTTATTATTTGAGGAAATTAAGGGAAGGTGCATCTTTCTCCTAAATCCTCCCAATTTACTTGACACACAAGAGATGTTTTCAAGTGCTTCTAAAACTAGAGAAAACACAGGTGCATACTAGTTAGATGGTCTAATGTAATAAAATGTGATCTTGCCTCTCACCCCCTTTCTTTAGTGGGAATGAGACATGAGAAGATCAACTGAATGTTTCTTTCCAACCTGTTGACAAGGCACCTGATGTCTGTCTGCCCCTTTCGGGCTGCAAGTTCTCCCTAGCTCATGCTTTGTCTTTGAGAAATAATTAGGAAATTGCAGGACAGAAATTGAGGGTTAGGCATCTAATAAATGAGATAGTGAGTCCAGGGGTTGATTGGTACTATTCATGTTGATACAGAGCGGAAGTCAGTCTATGGATGCTTTCCAAGTGCTAAGGTGGGGCCTAATTATGCTAAAGTTTCCCCTGTACTATTGTATTTGAAACTAGAGGCTCAATGCACAAAAGCTGTGCAAGGAACTCGACCCTCGCAACCATGGTGGCTCACAGCCCCAGCTTTGTCCAGAAGGTTGTCTAGAAGGACATCTGGAAGGTCATTTGGCTGTCCGGTCTAATTATCATATTACACTTTTATTATATTTGAAATAAGCAAAGAATGTTACTTAGGCTCTTTTTGGATTATCTGTCACCATGTAATACAAGGCTGTGCATGAGTTAAACTCATAGTAACTGCCTGTTTGCTGTCTAATATGTTTGGGACAAGTAAATTATGTTTAATTTTTACAGCAATATCGAGCTTACGTGGCCTTCCCAGATTTTTTCCGTAACTCAACTGCCACCTGGTGGAAGAGGGAATTGAAAGAACTGTACAACAATTCACTGAATCCAGAGAAGAGTTTGAAGTTCGATGGCATGTGGATTGTGAGTGTTTGTGTCTGTGTACATTTGGATAGGGGTGTGTCTATCTTTGTGTATATAAGTGTATCTATCACTGACCTTTAATCAAGAATTATAATAATCACCCCATAGAGCTTTGGACATATCAGACTATAGTTCCTCCAATCAGGAGTGGAACATCCTGATAGTCCTTGTACTTTGCCACAAGTTCCTGCTGTAAAATTCCAAGGTCATTGCTAGGAATTTCTTAGAACTGCAACTTGCTTCACACCCTGAGGGAGCATTTAAAAAAAAATCATCTAGCCAATCATTTTATAGGGCTTAATCTTTCTAGTCAATTCTCAGCTGAATTTAATGATTACTGGCTAGTGAATGATTTATTCACTACTTCTTTCACTCTGAATTGACAGCATGTAACTATTTTAAAAAATATATTTATATTGATTTCAGAGAGGAAGGGAGAGAAAAAAAGAGATAGAAACATCAATAATGAGCTGCCTCCTGCACTCCCCTCTCCTCTTACTGGGGATTGAGCTTGAAACCTGGGCATGTGCCTTGACTGGGAATTGAATTGCAACCTCCTGGTTCATGGGTTGACGTTCAACCACTGAGCCACACTGGCAGGGCCAGCATGTAACTATTTTAAAAAGTAAGATATATCTGTGTTTGACTTTTCTAGGATATGAATGAACCATCAAGCTTTGTGAATGGGGCAGTTCCTCCAGGCTGCGAGAATGCCACTCTGAACCACCCTCCCTATATGCCACGTAAGGATCCTGGGCCTCCTCTATTGGCAGAACCATGGCCACAAGGAGTGACCCCTGCAAGAAGTCAGCAGCCAGGGACTTATCCTGACTACTCAGGGCATATCTCAGTGGTGCTTTGGTTTTGGGGAGCCAGCAACAGACACATTTCAATCACTTTACGCAGTTGGGTGTGTGCAAGTTACTAACCACATTGAGTAAACTTTTTAAGTTTGTTCAGAAAATACTTAACAGTAGTTATGTCTCCAAAGGATCCTATAGCTACAGCTTCTTTCAGGCTCAAGTTAATTCCTCCATGAGAATTTGTTATGCCTCCAGTGGGTGGAAAGTAGTAGCTTCCCCTTAACAAGGAGTTAATGGACTTTGGTATTACACTTGTGTTTATATCTTGGACCCAGAAATTATTATCTCTGTGAGTTGTATGATCTTCATCAGATTCCTTGATGTTTCCCAGCCTCAGATTTTTAATACTGTAAAAGGAAGATAATGATATCCTTTTCATTGAATTAAGATAAGAATGACATTGAAATAATTACCATGTTAAAAGCCTAGGTTGAAGCCTGCCCCACAGCATTTGACAACTCTGTTATTCCCCATGCCCTTGGCTTTCTCCTGATGACCTCTCCAGAAGACTTGATGTTGAATGGCCGGCAAGCGCCATTTCAGCTCCTGTTCCTGTGCCTCTGGGATGGAGAGGGCCCCATGCAGATGGAGAGTTCAGTTCCTTGAAGAGCAGTCAGTGATAAACAAGGATCAGAAGTGGCTTTCTCATCACTAGTTCTTTCTCCTCAGATTTGGAGTCCAGGGACAGGGGTCTCAGCAGCAAGACCCTCTGCATGGAGAGTGAGCAGATCCTGCCTGATGGCTCCCGGGTGCGGCACTACGATGTACATAGCCTGTATGGGTGGTCCCAGACCAGACCCACATATGAGTGAGTCATCATCTTCCTTCTCTCACAGCCCACAGGGGCAGCCAGTGACTGATGAACTCCCTGGCGTTTCCTCTCATTCCCTCTTCCAATGGAGTTAAAATGATTTTAATTACAACTATGTAGCCATTCTTACTTTTTGGATAAGTATTCATGAGTATGGAGCCAGGCCCTGTGATCATAGTTATCAGGACAGTTTTAAATAAAGACTGGTCCTGCGAGTTAGCGACCACAGTCCTAGTGGAGATGACATAGGCTATTATCACACAATGCAGCTATACTGTAACAACATGAGATATAAGAAGCAACAGGAATGTAGAGGATTGGATACTCCTTTATTTCAAAAGTCACTTACCTCTTTTGGGATTGTTTTTGGGTTCATTTATGTTCGGATAGCCAAGTAGTATTCTATTGAATTTGCCTTGTCCAATTTCGGGAGCTCGGTCCTTGAATAATAAGAATTATTCTAAAGAAAGCTTTATGAAGGAATTCACTTTCTTCTTCCCCAAATATAGAAAACTAAGTACAGAGTAAATAAATAGTAGGATTTGGTGATTACTTATCCTTTGTAAAATACTGTAAATAGTCTAAAGGTATATGTGTTATTCTCTCCATTCACCTGGGATTGGTCAATGGGAACCTCACTGTAGCTCAGATTTCCCAATATCTTCCGGTAATAGGAAGCATGTTGTCACCATAGCCTATGGTCAGGAGTTCTAGGAGGAGAAGCTTTGTGGCCTTTCTTTCCCTGTTCTGATCTTAATCATCTCCTTGTTCTCCTCCAACCAGAGCTGTGCAAGAGGTGACAGGAGAAAGAGGAATTGTCATTACCCGCTCCACGTTCCCCTCTTCTGGCCGCTGGGGAGGACACTGGCTGGGAGACAACACGGCTGCATGGGACCAGCTGAGGAAGTCTATCATTGGTATGTGGTGGGAAGAGGAGGTGGGATCCTTGCTAAAGGATTCTCTGAGGAGTGTGTAGGAAGCGGGTCAGGAGTGGTGTGTCTAACACAGCTGTGGTTCTCATTGCAGGCATGATGGAGTTCAGCCTCTTTGGCATATCCTATGTAAGTCCCCTTTGGATCACCCCTAATCCCCAAGAAGGTGATGCCATTGTTCAGAAATCATCAACAGGACTATTTTATTCCATCTTGTCTCAGACAGGAGCAGATATCTGTGGGTTCTTTGAAGATGCTGAATATGAGATGTGTGCTCGCTGGATGCAACTGGGGGCCTTTTATCCCTTTTCAAGGAACCACAACACCATCGGGAGAAGGGTAGGATGAGGGTATCACTAGAGACATAGGTCCAATTTTGAGTTGGTCATATTCCCCACCGATATCTTTAAACCCATTAAAGCCTTATGTTTCTTTTCTTTTTTGATACACGTATATATTGTGAAATGATTACCACACTTGTGTTAGTTAACACCTTTATCACCTCAGATAATTTTCATTTCTTTTTTGTAATGAGGACATTTAACATCTACTCTCTTGTCAAATATATAAGATAGTATTTTTAACTGTATTCACCATGCTGTACATTATATCCCCAGAAAATGCAGGCAGGAGGCAAAAGTTGGTTTATAGTTGTGAGTATGCATAACACAGAGTTTATTCTTGTGTTATAATTTAATAATTATTGTATTATTTTCCATATGAACAACTAGAAACCTACTTTTGCCCCACCATGTATTTATTTTATAACTGAAAATGTTTACCCTTTGACTGACATCTCTCTATTTTCCCCAACACCTAGTCTCTGATTACCACCATTTTCTCTGTTTCTATGAGTTCTACTTATTAAGATTCTCTTTTAGATTCCTATATTTTAGATAAGTGTTATCACACAGTAGTTGTCTTTCTGTGTCTGACTTACTTCACCTAGCATTATGCCATAACGATCCATACACGTTGCTGCAAATGGCAGATTATCCTTCTTTCTTATGGCTAGATAGTATTCCATTGTGTACATATCACATCTTCTTTATCCACTCATCCGTCAATGGTCATTTAGGTTATTTCCATATCTTGGCTATCTTGAATAGCACACCAATGAACATGGGAGTGCAGATATCTCTTTAAGAGATAAATTTCAGATAGTTGGATTATGTGGTAGTCTTTTTTTAATTTTCTGAGGAACCTTCATGCTATTTTCCATAGTAGCTGTACTAGTTTAAATTCCCACCCACAGTGCACAAATAGTTTCCTTTTTTCCACATCCTCACCAACATTGGGTTTCTTTTGTTTTTTTGATAATAACCATTCTAACATGTGTGAAGTGATATTTCATTGTGATTTTGATTTGTGTTTTCCTGATGATGAGTGAAATTGGGCATCTTTTCCTGTACCTGTTGGCCATTTGAATGTCTTCTTTGGAAACTAGAAATCAATAACAGAAAAAAAAAACCTAGAAAATTGACAAATTTGTGCAAATTAAACAACTAATGGGTAAAATGAGAAATTATAAGATAAATAAGAAGGTTTTGAAACAAATGAAAATGGAAAACACATAATAAAAATTTTGAGATGTAACAAAAGCAGTTCTAAGAGGAAGTTTATAGTAATAAACTTTCACATTCAGAAAAAAGAAGGATCTTAAGTAAACAATCTAACTTTATACCTCAAACAAGTAGAAAAAGAACAAAGTTAACAGAAGAAAGGAAATAACAAAGATCAGAATAGAAATAAATGAAATAGACACCAGAAAAGTAATAGAAAAGAACAGTAAAACTAAGAGCTGTTTCTTTGAAAAGAAATAAAATTAACAAACCATTAGCTGGACTTCCTATGAAAAAAAGAAAGAAGTCTCAAATAAATAAAATTATAAATAAAAAAGGACATTACAATGGATACCACAGATATATCAAGGATTATAAGACAATATGCCAATAAGTTGGGCAACCTAAAAAAATGCATAAATTCCTAGAAACAAGCATGGGGCAAAAACTATTAAAATACAACTTACCAAGACTGAATTATGAAGAAATAGAGAATTTGAACAGACCAATAATGAGTCAGTAAATTGAATCAGTAATAAAAAAATCTCCCAACAAAGAAAAGACAGATGTTTTCCCTGAAGAATTTTATTAAACATTTAAAGAATTAATGCTAATCTTTCTCAAACTCTTTCCCAAAATTGAAGAGGATTTAATGCTCCCAAACACATTTTACAGGATCAGAATTACCTTGATATTAAAGCCAGATAAGGGCACTACAAGAAAACTACAGACCAAAAGAAGACATATGTAAAACTTTAGGCAATAAAAAAAAGGGAAAGAAAACTACAGACCAATATACCTGATGAATATAGATGCAGAAATTAGAATGCCAATTTTCACAGCCCATTGAAAAATTCACACAACATGCTCAAGTGGGGTTTAACCTTTGTGTGTAAAGATGGTTCCACATATACAAATCAATAAATGTGATATACCACATTAATAGAATGGAAGATAAAAAACATGATTATTTCAATAGGTACGGGGAAAAAACACCATTTGACAAAATACACTAAGGACTATTGATAACTTTCAAAGAATTGGGTATAAGAGGAATGTACTTCAACATAATGAAGTAAGAGAAGCCCACAGTTTACATTATACTCAGTAGTGAAAAATTTAAAAGCTTTTGTATAAGATCATGAACAAGACAAGGGTTCCCACTTTCACTATTTCTCTTCAACATCATACTGCAAGTCCTAGCCGGAACAATTGGATGTGAAAAAGAAACAAAAGGCATGAAAATCAGAAAAGAAGAAGTCAATTGTTTCTGTATACAACTTATATGATCATATATAGAGAGCATACGAAAGATGTTACCAAAAAATTATTAAAATTATCAGTAAATTCAGTAAAGTTGCAGAATACACAATCAACATACAGAAATGACTTTTGCGTTTCTATACACTAACAAAACACATGAAAAGAAATAAAGAAAACAATCCCATTCACAACAGCATCAAGAAGCAATAAGCAATACTTAGAAATACATTTAACCAATTAGGCGAGAGATCTATATACTAAAAAATATAAGTTATTGATTAAAGAAATTTAAGAAGACACAAACAAATGGAAAGATATCATGTTTATGGATCAAAAATAATTAATATTCTTAAAATGTTTGTATTACCCCAAACCATCTATAGATTTAGTGCAATCCCTATCAAAATTCCAATGGAATTTTTCACAGATATAGAAAAAAACTTAAAATACTTGTCAAAATAAAAAGACCCTTAATAGCCAAAGCAATCTGAGAAAGAACAAATTTGGAGGCATCATACTTTCTGGTATCAAATTATATTACAAAACTATAGTAATCAAAACAGTATGGTATTGGCTTAAAAATAGAAACACATATCAATACAACAGAATCTAGAGCCCAGAAATGAAACCTTGTTTAAGCTATCATCTATCTATCTATCTATCGAGGTAATATGTAAATTAGGCTGGGACTCTAACGGGTCACGACCAGACAGGAGGACGTTGTGCGTACAGGTGAGACCTGGAGCAGAGATGGAGACAGAGTCAGGGGGGCTTGCCTGAGCTGGTGCAGTAGCTCAGGCGGCCCTGGAGCAGACACAGGCAGGGGGTCCAGGGAACACTGTGAGTCAGGTGCTGATCCCATCCCCCCCATGGTACAGGTCTGGCCTCCCACAGCACTGGTCCAGCCTGACTCCCACAATGGCCCATGCTGCACAAGTCAAGCGCTTGCCCCAGCCCCCGTGGGGTGCCTCCTTGCACAATTTTAATCACGTGCTGGGCCTCTAGTCAACTAATATTTTACCAGGGAGCCAAGAATACTCCTTAATAAAGGATAGTGTCATCATTAAATTGTGTTCAGAAATTGGTTCCCTATCTTGCACCATTCACAAAATTAACTCAAAATGGTTTAATGACTTAGTCATAAAACTTGAAACCATATAACTCCTAAAAGAAAACATGGGGAATTTCTTTTCTTCACATTGGCTTTGGAAGTGATTTTTTTGATGGGACTCTAAAAGAACAAGCAAAAATAAATACATAAATGATACAACATAAAACTTAAAAGCTGCTGCACAGCCATAGAAACAATTTAAAAAAATGAAAAAGCAACCTACAAAATTGAAGAAAATATTTGCAAATCATATATCTTATAAGAGGTTAATATCCAAAATATGTAAGGCACTCACACAACTCAACCAAAAAAAAACAACAACAAAAAACCAAGTAATCTGGTTAAAAAATAGGTAGGGGAACTGAATAGACATTTTTCCAAAAGAGATATACAAATGCCCAATAGGTACGTGAAAAAATTGTTATGCTTCAATGAACCATCTTCTCCAGTGTTCTTTAGAGTATTCTTTTTGTTTGGGCAGCATTGTAGCAAATGTATCTCCAAAAAGAATGTCTTATGGAGAGAACTAAGATGGCGGCAAAGGCAAAACACCTATCTTGCCATCATAATCAGCAATTTTAATACTACAACTTAACGAAAGAACAAACACCTTCCAGAATCACCAAAAAGCTCGCCGAGTGAAAATTCCACAAATAAAAGTGAAGATAAGACACTGTGACTCGGAGGAGCGGCGAACAGCGTTGAAAGATTCGCACGGAGAGAGGTTTGGAGTGCGCACCGCGGAGAGGGCGGGCGGCTGAAAACCGGCCAGTTTTCTCGAACGGGGAGACAAAGGCGTCCCACTGGACTGATTCTCCAGCTCTGGGCGAAGTCCAGAGAACCCACTATCATACGGGGTGAAAACTGGACAGTCTAGGGCACGCCGAAGCTCGGGTGCTGCTGGGTCTCCCGGCTTGTGGAGAAGGCAGCTCGCGTGAACAGCTTGGCTGCAAGACGGCGCAGAGAGCATACCGCGACTTGCCTCTCATTCGGAAAACCGTCAGACTGCTTTGTTTTACGACCCTGGGTGAGACATTGGGTGTGCAGACTCATTTTGGGAAAGTCTGAATTCCCCGGCAGCCGGCAGCCGGTGGAGCTCCGCAGCGGCTCTCTCTCAGAGGTGCTGGCGGCCATTGCACCCCCGCACAGAGTCCCTGGGGCCGCATAGGGCGAGCTAACGCTGTCTGCTTGGCCCGGAGACTCCGCCCACCCAACCTGAGCACAGCTGAGCTTCACAGACAATTGGCCTGGAGGTCAACCCTCCAAGTGCTAACAACGATTAACTGAGCTTAACTTCAGCAAGACTGTGCAGCCCATATCCACCTCAGGTAACCGGGGAGGCTGAGCCACTATCCCTAGTAGGAAGTCTACCACACAAAGCTAATTGACCAACTCAGGGAAGCAGCCACCATGCAGCAACATGGAAAGAAATCAGATGTGAAAGAAATGGAGGAAAAAAAAACGACTGGACATGGAATTCAGAACCACGGTTATAGGGTTTTTTAAGAGGCTCCAACAAAAGATCGAGGCCTATAAGGAAATAAGCAAGACCACAAAGGAAATGAATGAGTCCTACAAGAAAATGAACAACACCCTCAAGGATATAAATGAGAGCTGCAAAGAAATGATCAAGACCAACGTGGAAATGATCAAGAACGTGGAAATGAATGAGTCCTACAAGGAAATGAAAGAAACCCTCAAGGATATAAAGCAGACTCTCAAGGATATGAAAAAGGACCAACCAGAAATTAAGCATACACTGACTGAAACAAAAAATATTATACAAAGACCTGAAAGTGCCCTGGAGCACCCCAAGAACCAAGTGAAAGATTTGAAATACAAAGAGGTAAAATCCACTCAGCTGAAAAAGCAAGAAACCAAAAGAATCCAAAAAATTGAAGATAGTGTAAGGGGCCTCTGGGACAACCTCAAGCATACCAACATCCGAATTATAGGGGTGCCAGAAAAAGCGAGAGGCCAAGACAATGAAAACCTATTTGAAGAAACAGTGGCTGAAAACTTCCCACACCTGGTGAAAGAAATTGACTTAGGAGCCCAAGAAGTGCACCGAACCCCAATATATAGGAACCCTAAGAGGACCACACTGAGGCACATCATAATTAAAATGCCAAGAGCAAAAGACAAACAGAGAATATTAAAAGCAGCAAGAGAGAAATAGTTGGTTACCTATAAGGGAGCACCCATACGACTGTCAGTGGATTTCTCAACAGAAACGATGCAGGCCAGACGGGAGTGGCAAGAAATATTCAAAGTGATGAACAGCAAGAATCTACAATGAAGATTACTCTATCCAGCAAAGATATCATTCAGAATTGAAGGTCAGATGAAGTGCTTCGCAGATAAGAAAAAGCTAAAGGAGTTCATCACCACCAAACCAACATTATATGAAATGCTGAAAGATATTCTTTAAGAAGAGGAAGAAGAAAAAGGTAAAGATGAAAATTATGAACAACAAATACACATCTATCAACAAATGAACATAAAAATTAAGTGAATTGATAGGCTGTTGAACAGGACAGACTGGTGAATATAACAGAGACATGGACATAGAGAGGGAATGGACTGACAATTCTTGGGGAGAAAAGGGTTGTGGGAAGTGCAGCAAGAGACTGGACAAAAATCTAGCAACAATGGGAAAGGACAGTGGGGAGGGGGAGGTGAGGATGGAGGGTGGGATAGGTACAGGGTGGAGGGAAGCTATAGGGGGATAAAAAGGGAAAACAATGTAATTAATAAACTGAACAATAAAGATAAAAAAAAAGAATGTCTTATGGGAAAATTTTATCAGCTGTCCTAGGAGAGCTTCACTGACCTCTTTCAGTCTAATATTCTGTGTGTCTTGTATATAATCATCTTTGATTTAGTTAATTGTGATTTTCATTTGTAATAAATGTTCAGTGACCTCAAGTCCCCTAGCTCCCAAACGGTAAGCTCTAAAACTCCTCCTTTTGTCCTTCAGAGGCAAGACCCTGTATCCTGGGACGATGCGTTTGTGAATATCTCCAAAAGTGTCCTGCAGACCAGATACACCCTCTTGCCATATCTTTACACACTGATGCACCTGGCCCACACAGAGGGCAGTACTGTCGTGCGGCCTCTTCTCCATGAGTGAGTGTTTAGCTGGAATCCCAAGGACTAAGGGATAATTTTATTCTATGTGGTATCAGTTGAAGAAAACAGTTCTTCCAAATTAAATTAAAGATGTGATTGCCTTTTGCCACAAATGAATATGTTATCTAGTATGGTGTCACTGGTACCCTGGATCTTTAATAAAAAACTGTTGAATTTAATTTATTTTTTCAAAATGGTACACACAGAATGATTTCTTTCTAGATTATGCATATGCAGACCTACCTATCTTTTATAGAAGCTTGGGTCATATGGCATTCCAAGGGGAGATTTGAGGGATGAAGGCCATTCTTGCATTTAGGATGTGCCATGGTTAAGAAACATGGAGATATCTGTAGGTGAGAACATATCTAAGTCTAATCATGTCTGGAGTTGAAGAACATAACATGCAGAAAGTGAATGTATATCTGATTAAGGTAGAAAAAGTAATGTAAGGTAGAGAAGCTGAATTTCTGACTTGAGTCTGAACTTGAGGGGTTTCTTTAAGGCACTGGGTTGGAACCCTGTTGGCACCCTGATTATGGTAACTTGGTTTGCCTTTCCAGGTTTGTGTCAGACCGGGTGACCTGGGACATAAATGATCAGTTCCTGCTGGGCCCAGCCTTCCTGGTCAGCCCCGTCCTGGAGCCTGTAAGTATGGAGATCTCTGATAAATAGAGGTCCCGGTTATGAAGTCTGTTGAATGGGAGGAGGAGAAGAGGCCTGATCTGGTGGGGATCCTAAGCAGTAGCTTCTTATTCTACCTCTGTCTCTTCCTCTCTCTGCGCTGAAATCCATCACTTAGGGGTTCTAGTCCTTAGTTCCTTCATCTTTAAAATCATCATAACAAATTCTGATTCATAGGACAAATAGAGAAGGAAGAAACTTTATGATATATTTGAAGATATACTAATTTCTTCATTAACTAAAGGAGTGTGATCAGGTGGGGGCAGTACTGTAAAGATTTATTACAGTCCCCTGTCACCATTAAAGCAAAACATTTCATAAGGATTGTTTGAAATAACGTGTATAATCTTACTTTTGAGGGCTAGGCCTTTCCTTCCTTCTATAGGAGATCTTCAGGTAGCAAAAGTCATTTATTTACCTTTACTGTTGATGATTAGGCTTCTGATCAAAACATCAGTTAACTGCATCTTCCTCAAAACTTAGTGCACTAATCAGAATCTCTGAAGTATTGGCATGTAAAACTACAGTTTTCTTCTGCCAGAGACCCAACTTCTTTGTTTCTTTCAGGAGGGTGTATGTGGGTTAAGTCTATAAGCAGATAGTAATAATTCTCCAAAATCCTGGATGCCCAGGGACTTTACAGAAGCCACAAGTGTGGGGTAAGCAAATCTCCCATTTGAAGTAAGGAGAGAAAGAAGGCTTCCCCACAGTCCTGACCTCTAGAGAGAGAAAGAATGTGGGTCAAAGGCCATCACTATTATTTTGACCAAGTTGGTTATTCTGCCTTAGATAACTGAGCCTATTGCCCATGACTTGTTTGTGTTTGATTTTAGAATGCAAGAAATGTTACTGCATACTTCCCTAGAGCCCGCTGGTATGATTACTATACGGTAAGTTTTTGTGATTGTTTATACAGCCCAGGAAAATGGGAGCAAGTGTGCACAGGCTTTAGAATCTGACAGACCTCCGCTCACATTGTGGCCCTGTAACTCATCTGATGTTAATCTTGCACAGGTCACCTTTAACCTGTAGCCTCCGTTTTCTCACCTCCAAGTCTGGAACCACTTCCTTCACAGAATTGTGAAATAACACATAAAGCATCTCACTTATTCCCTGGACTTTGTAGGTGTTCTTTATGTGTTAGTTTTTATCTTGCTCTTTACCACTACTATTCACAATGGTGGCAACACTAGGAAACACGGGAAATGATTCTTTAAACTATAGTTTTTGTTTAATTTCCCCCCGCTGGATTGTAAATTCATAAGTACAGGGGCCTTTTCCTCTCTTTTTATTCCACATCTCCTTCTATAGCATAGATGCTCAAAGAGGAGTAGTCAAATGTGATTTCCCCAAGGAAAGAGAGGTCTCAGGCCGTGTATAGGAGCAATGCACTTGGATTTGGAAATGCAGGGTGCACACATTCTTTGTCGTAGAATGTATCTAGGTTCCTCTGAGCCCAGAAACTCATCTGGAAAAAAATGGGGTCTTCTGGAGCCACTTCAAGGCAACATTTTTTATTATTAAATGTATGGGTGACATCGGTTAAAAAATTATATGTTTCAAGTGTGCAATTTTATAATTGTATATTGTATTGTGTGCCTATCTCCCAAAGTAAAATCTTTCATCACCATATATTTGACCCTCTTTACTTCTTACTTCCCCCTTACTCTCTCCCCTTTCATAATCACCATACTGTTAGGTAAATTAAAATGTATAACAGGTATGTGTGTAAGGATCATGAACAGGCAGCAAGTTTGGAAGAGTGGATGTCTGGTAAATGCACTGTTCAGAGGTGTGTTATCTCTGATTTTTGTCATCTCTGATCTTCTTCTGGCCCTCAGGGTGTGGACATTAAAGCAAGGGGAGAGTGGAAGGCTTTGGCAGCCCCTCTTGACCACATTAATCTTCATGTCCGTGGGGGCTACATCCTTCCCTGGCAGGAGCCTGCACAGAATACCCACTTAAGGTGAGTGATGGCACCAGTGAGTTCAGATCTTGGTGGAGCCCGCTGTAAGCAATACTCTTGGGCCCAAAAGCAATTGTACTAAACATTTTTGTTACTTGGTTTGCTTTTTTCAGACTCTCTGCTCTTTGAACAATTATCAACAACTATTTTAGATCCAAGTGGGTGAAAGGCTAGATCTAATCAGTGATAACTGAAATGGAAGAAACTATTGTTGAAAAATCGTGTAAGCCATAATGCAGCTGATGCCTGAGATTCCTCATACACGGATTTAAAAATTCTAGACCTAAGCCTATATAATAAATAATAACTAACAGCAAATGAATACTTGCTATGTACCTAGATCTGAAATAGTATGGAAATATCTATTTTTTCTTAAAAAATAAAAAATAAACATTATAGTGTAAGTAGTGTTATTATCTTCAGTTTATAGAAAAGCAAAAAGGCTTCATTGAGCCCCGGGGAGCAGGCATTGATTAATTCAGAGTTACACAGTTAGTAAGTAGTTGAAGATGGACTAAAATCTATGTCAGTCTGATGTCAAGCTAAAATTCTTAGAGCCCTACTAATTTAAGTCCAAAAATTTAGTTAAAAACTGAATAAACTAAAGACAGAACTCACTATATATGTTTTAAGAAGTTAGATCATGAAAGAGGAAAGATCACAGCATCAGATCCTTCCTCACAATGGGGGAGGAAAGGAATCCAATGAGTTTATTTGTAGTGTCTGGAGGGGCTTAGAGAACCCTAAAGGAAAACTCCCCTTGCTTCATTCATTAATTCATTCATTCCTGGTATGAAGTCATAGAGCAAATGGAGACAAAACTAGAAGTAGGTCACGAGTATCTTGAAATTAGCTCTTGGTCTTTATAGCATGAAGGACTTCCTTTATGTTTTTTTAATACTCTTGATTTGAGACTATGGCTTGGTTTTTAACTAATACCTCTCTCTTACTCCACTATAGCCGCCAGAAATTCCTAGGCTTCAAAGTTGCCTTGAACGATAATAGGACTGCTGAAGGTTGGCTCTTCTGGGATGATGGGAAAAGCATTGGTGAGTAAGGGTTGCCTTAGATTTATGTCTCTACCATTGACTGAGCTCCTGGATATATTATAGGCCTGCTTGTCATTTTTCATGTTAAAGCAGTTTTGCATTTTTTTATATATAGCTGTTACTTTGAAGTAGTACATAGTGTGCTTAATCCTTATGCTGTATGTAAATGAAGCTTAGCTGGGAATCTCTCACCATTATTCACTGTCCTAATCCACTGTGGAAGATACCTGTATGGGTATCTCTGAACCAATTGAAATATACTTCTGTATAGTTTATGTTCAAAAGCACATTCCCTAATTGCATGGTTTATTGTCCAGTAAGAGGAACAATGCCTCTATGTACTATGTTATTTATTTGAGGGGATTTTTCATTTGGAGTTGCAGGAATTGGTGAACTTTCAGGAGGATGGTTCAATTATCATTAGCTATTTCTAGGCCAGTGCTGTCAAATCCAACTTTTTGCAGTGATGGAAATGTTCTATATCTCTGTTGCCCAAGGCGATAGCCATTAAGGCATAGATGGCTACTGAGACCTTGAAATGTGACAAGGTTATCTGAGGAATTTAACTTTTAATTTAATTTAATTTAAATTAATTGTCATTTAAAGAGCTACATTTTGTCAGAGGCTGCCTTGGACAGCACAATTCTAGAGGCTAACCAATGCCCTCTGATCAAGTGAGCAATAAGCAAATTAGAAAGAGACCACAAGCACATGGGACAATGAAAAAAGCACAGGTAGGAAGTAGGGTGGGAATACCTGTAACAAGACTCTGATAAGTCCACCTTCACTTGATATGCTGAACTTCATATTTCCCCTGGACTTCTGGCATAAATGAGGATAAAAGGACAAAGAAGGCTTTTCTTTGGGTTCTTTGTTTTCTGGAGATTACAGTTAAGAAATGGCCTGATATCTCTTAAGACAAACTGATCAAGACACCATTCTTGGTGATTATGATGTGCCTACATCATGTATGTTCACATATGCGTACTTCTAGCAGAAGGAACCAGAAAGTTCTGAAGTGACCAGGAAAATGTTGGGAGTGGTAAATGACAAGGGAGAGAAGTGGATTAAAGGGAAACTGCATCAGGCGAAGTGCGCCTGCCAGACTGCCGTGTCTACACACACCCATTTCAAACTTCCTGTGCAAACTGAGGGTGGGGCCAGAATCTGATTAGTCTCCATATATAGTATTAAATCACAAAATGGAAATCAGTAAAGAAAAATAAAGACAAGTAGGCAATGAGAATTCTAAGCATGACTTTAGATCATGTTTACCTTGTTTGTTTGCAGACACCTATGAGAAAGGACTCTATTACCTGGCCCACTTTTCTGCCATTCAGGTGAGTGTGACTGATGTTATGAAGGGGCACTAGAGTTCTACTGGCTTAGTAGGATGCTGGAGATCATAAGGGCATAAAGTACCACCTAGAATAACTTCACTGCCTACCTTGCTAATTTGCATAATTTCCTTTCTCCAGACTGTAGATAGATTTAGTATGCTTCCAGAAGTTTCCTATGACTAGGCCCATTCATGTTTTGTAAGTAACTTATTCCAGTTTAGTGAGGCAGAAATGGACAAGCTATTTCAATATTATTTAGCCCTTGTTCCTATATTGTCTTGCAATGTTCTGCACATTTTCTGACTTCTCCACATATAGAAAGTAAGGTTCCTGAGAGATGAGACCCTTTATCTCCTTGGACTTCAGGGCAATTCTGGAGACCCTGCAGGTGCTTTTTAGTCAATGAAAATTTAGATGGTAGTTGGAACAGGTGATGAAGTCCTGAAATTATGGTCTCCACTACAAGGACACAAGGTGGTAATTCTGAAGTTGTCTTACCTCATGACCTGCATTTGTGCCTAAAAAGAGGTGGGAAAAATTATGAACAAATTTTGTTTTATTTTTTTCTGGTTTCTTTTATCTCTAATTTGGCAGAATACAATGACGAGTCATGTAATTTTCAACAAATACATCACGGATACAAACCCTTTGAATCTGGGCTACATTGAGATCTGGGGAGTGGGCAGTACCTCCATTTCCAGTGTCAGCATCTCTGTGAATGGCACGGATATAACACCCACCTTCACCTACACCGCTACATTAGAGGTTTGTGACCAGTGAAAAGTCTGAATGGTATTTCCCAACCCTGAGATCCAATGTGAAGTGCCTGCCTCTTTCTTTCTAATGACACCCTCTCCTGCAAAGCTTCTGTTTTAAGTGTGTCAACATGGACAGCATAGTGATGGAGGGGAAATCAGCCTTCATAATTTGGGATTGAGGGTCTGGGTATTTAACTTTCTTTTTTATTTTATGTTATTTTTTTTTTTGCTTAATCCCTTCACCTTTTTCAAGGAATTTATTTATTACTTTTTAAATCTCTATTGTTGAAAGTATTATATATATCCCCTCCCCCCTCCATTGATCTCTTCTAGTCTGTCCCTTCTGTGCCCCCTTTCCCCCAGGACTTCACTACTCTATTATTCTGTGTCCATGGGCTATGCATATATGCATACAAGTTATTTGGTTAATCTCTTCCCACTCACCCACCTTCCTTCTGAGTGGTCCTTACTTTCTAAGTATGTCTGCTTGTCTGAAAAGCTATGTAAAATCCTGTGTTTTATTCCTCATTTCTGCCTCAGAGATCTACTTGATAGGTTGAACTGCCATATTTTATCAGTTGTAAGATACCATTAGTTACGAGTTACCGCATTATTTCATGTGCCATAAAGACAAAAAAAGGGGGGGGGGGACAAGAATATGATACTGAAAATTCTACTTTGAACTTATAGTTTTATAAAACTCTTTTAGACATAGATTTTTTATCATTTAAGTATGTTAAGTGATAGTAGTGGGAAAAGTGTTGGGTAGTGATACATGGGCATTGATTATTCTGCCATCAAAGTGATTTAGAAGAGATAGATTCTGAATTTCAAGAAATATTAGAAATGCCTTAACCAATGTATGTCACATAATTTTCTATTTGTTATTTAAATATTTAAAACTCTTAGTATTTTATTTATTATTTAAAAGATAACTGCATGGCATTAATGGGTTAAGGCATTTCCCAGATACAATCCCAGGTGGTAGTGCTATAGAATTTCATAAAACTCTTCTACTATTGTCTATGAGATTTTCTCCTAAGCCACTAACATGTTTATACAAGTGTTTATCTTAGCACTTTCTTGATCTTACTGTCAGCCAGGAGTCATATTCCTTCCTAAAATGATCCTTAAGTGATTTACAGTTTATCCTTTCAGAATACCAGTAATAGCAAAGACGTTCATGTTTGCACAGATAATAACAATAGTCATGAGTGCTGGTTGACTCACAGTGATTCTAAGGCTTTTGATTGCAAGACACATTATGATTTCATGAACGTTAAATATGTGAAAACACTGCCTTGGAATTAATGAAGTGGTTCTAACATCTCTCCTCATGGCAAATAGGATATTTCCTTGTGTGCTTACTCCTTGCTTTCTTCTGAACTGTTTTTCTTCCATAATACTCTCTGATTACAAGTCCTGCAACTAGTTTTTCTTCAGTTTTGTTTCCTCATATTTGTGGTTTTCTTATCAACCAATTTCCCCAAACTTTACCAAGAGCTCATAAAGGACTTTACCTGTTATTGTTGCTGACCAACTCATGGACTGCACATATAGTGAAACTTTATGGAAAGTATTTTCCTAGAAAAAAGTTGGAATATTGGACTCCCATTGGCAGTCATCCAGGCATTGTGAGGAATGAGCAGAAGAGGAAATAAAAGGGATGCTCTGAAAGAAATCAATACTCCAAATGAATAGAAATGAGGATATTTTCTCCAATTTGTCTGTGGGATGTGTCTCTACTATGGCTGCATATTGCATTAGTTTGAGGCTTTTTGTCTTGTCACTATCACTGAATGATCTCTGTCTTATAAATAATTATGAAAGACTTATCTGAAAATTTGAGATTAGTCTGGAAACTAGTCAATGAATTGTGAAAGTATCAGTGTGTTATGTAGACCATTTGGCTCATTTCTGATTTGTTTTCAGGAAGTTTCAATTATCTAATGCCCAATATTTTTCCTTGGCTCCCAACAGGTGTTACATATTGATGTGACCAGCAGAAACATCAGCCTACATAATTTCACTTCATTGACATGGAAAAGCACTCTGTGAATTTTAAGAGCAATATTCTATGAATGTTTTTGAAACAACTTATACTTCATGCTTATAAAAGTATTGTGTGTTGCTAATTGGTTCATGCCCACTATGGATAAAATCTTTTATTAATTTTGTTATATATTTTGTCTGTGCCTTAACTCTATGGGATAGGCATTATGGAGGTGTTGAAAATCAATGGGTTATCTTAATGTCTCTATGTGATTAGTATAATATCTATTGTTCCTCATTCAACATTTACTGAAGATGAACTGGTCCATGGTGTATGAAGTGTGTATGTGTGCATGTGTATATGTGTGTAACCAGGAAATAGGTCCCACCCTCTTGCTAAGTAGACAAGAAAAAGCTTGCCAAGACTGTTTCAGGTCCTGGAGCTAACATTCCAAGAAAGTATCCAGAAAGCCAGAACTCATAAAGGATATCTGTTGGTTGGTTTCAGGGAAAGGAGAACATTATGTTGATAGCAGGATAGAAGGGAAAGAAAAAGCAAACACAAGGAAAGGTAAACAGGAAAGATGAGTGGAAACAGATTGTGATAAAAGTGATCATGACAAATGAGAAGACAATATTAAAATAACAGGAAGATTAGTCTCAATGGGAGAAGAAAGGAAGAACCAACTTACTTAAAAGCAAGAAGAAGGGTTAGGGGAAACCCTTAACATATGGGAGTAGGGATGAGGATGGAATATAAGCAGGAAAAACTGAAGGAAAGAGTTTAAATGTAAAAAATAACTTATTTTTGCAGTAGTTTTAAAATATGTAAATATTTCTTCTCTATTCTATGCCTAATGTATATAACCACATTTACACATGTGCATGCAACTTCCATGCCAGAGCCAAATAAAACAAGCATATTTACAAGAGATTTTGAGTTTTGTGATATTTTGATTATGGTGATGTCAGTTCAAATTAAGGCTATATCATGTTCAGCAAACCTTTGTAAATTGGTCTTGTTCTCTTCGGCAGCAGAGTCCCTACAGTCCAATCCACCAACAGAATGGTTAGCTTTAGGAGGATCCACCTTTTTCCTTATAGACAGGTTGTGTCTTTTTTAAAGATTTAGGCTGTGGCCCTAACCGGTTTGGTTCAGTGGATAGAGCGTCGACCTGTGGACTGAAGGGTCTCAGGTTCAATTCCAGTCAAGGGTATTGACACATCCCCAGTAGGCAGTGTGGAGGAGGCAGCTGAATTGGTGTTTTTCTCTCATTGATGTTTTTAACTCTCTCTCCCTCTCCCTTCCTCTCTAAAAAAAAAATAATAATAATAAAAATAAATCAATAAAATATATTTAAAAAAAGATTTAGGCTGTGGAAGAGGGTACTTGGATTGTTGTTGCTTTAATCATTATAGCAGCTGCTATATGTGGTAAAATATCTACTCTGACAAAACAGAAGTTGCAACACTATTGGTTAAAACACTAGATGGTTCAAATTTGGGATAAAAAAATTATATATTAACTAGAGGCCTGGTGTACAAAATTCCTGCATGGCTGGGTTGGGAGGGGCAGGAGAGTGTCCCTCAGCCCAGCCTTCATCCTCTCCAAATTGGGATCCCTCTCACAATCCAGGACTGCTGGCTCCCAACCCCTTGCCTACCTGCCTTCCTGATTGCCCCTAACTGTTTCTGCCTACCAGCCTGATCACCCCCTAACCACTTCCCTGCCAGCCTGATTGATGCCTAACTGCTCCCCTGCCAGCCTGTTTGCCCCTAAGTGCCCTCCCCCTCAGGCTTGGTTACCCTTAACTGCCCTCCCCTGCAGTCCTAGTCCCCCATAACTGCTCTGCCCTGCAGGCCTGGGTCACCCCCAATTGCTCTTCCCTGCAACCCCTGGTCACACCTAATTCCCTTCCTCTGCCAGCCTGGTCACCCCTAACTGCCCTTCTCTCCAGGTGTAATTGCCCCCAGCCTCCATTGCAGGCCTGGTCTCTCCCAACTGCCCTTCCCTGCTGGCTATCTTGTGGTGGCCATTTTGTGTCCATATGGAGGCAGGCTCTTTGACCACATGGGGGCAGCCATTTTGTGTGTTGGAGTGATGGTCAATTTGCACATTACTCTTTTATTAGATAGAATGTTTAAAAGGGTTATTTACCTTTAGTGCGACTTGAAAATGAGTGTGTTATAAATTAATGTGTTTATATTACTATGATTTTTTTAACACCAAGAAGCCACATTCTGCTTATATATTCTTACATCAGTGCCTTAGTCTATATATATATATATATATAAGCCTAAGTGACCATTATGACTGAATGACTGGAATGACTGAAATAAATAGTTGACCAGTTGCCATAACCCACATTGACCACCAGGGCTCAGATACTCAATGCAGGAACTGCCCACTGGTGGTCAATGTGCTCCCACAGACAACCTCCTGAAACCGGCCAACCTCCCATGACCCCTCCCCCCCGCCAAGCCAACCTCTGGGGTCCTTTTCCCTGGCTGGGTCACCCCCCGATAGGTCTCAATCTCTGGCCAGGCCAATGGACCCCACCCATGCATGAATTCATGCACAGGGTTTAGTAGAATATAATATTATTAAATTGGCTAAATGTTCTAATTATCAAAAGTAGAAACTCATGAATGAGGGCTTGAGTTAACTGTGCAACTACTGTGAAATGTGGAAAAGTAACATGTGAATCCCTTATTCAGAAAGGTGGGAAACTTATCTCTCCTCTAATCAACTTAGGAAGGCTACCAGGAGTAAAGCATTATTTACTTGATCTTTGAGAAATATTTTAGGTTATCATGAAGGGCATATTTGTGGAAGTTGGCTCTGGCTACCACAGAACACTCAAGGAGAGGATTTCAGACTGGACAATCCTAATTGCCAAGTCCCTAGGTGAGCCATGGGAGGCTTGGCAACATTAATAGAATCATAGGACCCCTGGTAGTCTAGTGAAACCTATAGTACCCCAGTTATGAAGGATGTTCTTAAATGTATAAAGTAAAATGCATATTATTTTAAAGGAGTCCTATTATATTAAAATGCACATATGCAAGTATTTGAACATTTAGTATAATAATACATGAGGTGTTTATTTTGTTTTTGCTCATCATAAATTTTTTTCACAATTTCTTTATTGATTAAGGTATAACATATGTATCCTTATCCCTCTAATAATCCCCCATCCCCCCCCAACCCTCCACCCACTCATGCCCTCACCCCCCCTGGTGGTTATGTCCATTGGTTAGGCTTATATTCATGCATCCAAGTCCTTTGGTTGATCTCTCCTCCTTCCCCCCTCCCTCCTGTACCTTCCCCCTGAGGACCAGCATTCTGGTCAATGCTTCTCTGCCTCTGGGTCTGTCCCTGTTCATCAGTTTCTGTTCTTCATTATATTCCACAAATGAGTGAGATCATGTGGTATTTGTTTTTCTCTGACTGGCTTATTTCACTTAGCATAATGCTTTCCAGTTCCATCCATGCTGTTGCAAATGGTAAGAACCCCTTCTTTTTTACAGCAGCGTAGTATTCCATTGTGTAGATATACCAGTTTTTTAATCCAGTCATCTGCTGATGGGCCCGTAGGCTGCTTTCAAATCTTAGCTATGGTGAATTGTGCTGCAATGAACATAGATAGGAGTGCATAAATCCTTTCTCGTGCTTCTAGTTTCTTGGGATATATTCCTAAAAGTGGGATCACTGGGTCAAATGGAAGTTCCATTTTTAGTTTTGTGAGGAAACTCCATACTGTTCTCCACAGTGACTACACCAGTCTGCATTTCCACCAGCAGTGCAAAAAGAGTTCCTTTTTCTTTGCATCCTCACCAACACTTGTTGTTCGTTGATTTGTTGATGATTGCCATTCTGACAGGAGTGAGATAATACCTCATTGTTGTTTTGATTTGCATCTCTCGGAAAATTAGTGACTTTGAGCATGTTTTCATATGTCTCTTAGCCTTCCTTCTTTCCTCCTTCGAAAAGTGCCTATTTAGGTCTGTTGCCCATTTTTTGATTGAATTGTTTATCTTCCTTTTGTTAAGTTGTATGAGTTCCCTGTAAATGTTGGAGATTAAACCCTTGTCTGTGGGACATTGGCAAATATGTTCTCCCATGCAGTGGGATTTCTTGTTGTTTTGTTGATGGTTTCTTTTGCTGTGCAAAAGCTTTTTATTAGTCCCATTTGTTTATTTTCTCTTTGGTTTCCATTGCCCTAGGAGCCGTATCATTGAAGAAGTTCCTGCGGCATATGTCTGAGATTTTTCTGCCTGTGGATTCCTCTAGTATTTTTATGGTTTCCCTTCTTATGTTTAAGTCTTTGATCCATTTTGAGTCTATTTTTGTGTATGGTGTAAATTGATGGTCTAGTTTTATTTTTTATTTTTTTTGCATGTATCTGTCCAATTTTCCCAACACCATTTGTTGAAGAGATTATCTTGACGCCATTTTATGTTCATACCTCCTTTGTCAAATATTAATTGGTCATAGTGGTTTGCGTCGAATTCTGGGTTTTCTATTCTATTCCATTGATCTATATGTCTGCTCTTGTGCCAGTACCAGGCTGTTTTAAGAACAGTGGCTCTCAGGCTCCATGGCCCTATTCCCTGTCTGAGAGTTTCGGCCACAGGCATGCACACGGAGTGCAGAGTGTGTTCCCAAGCCCAAGACCCCCTGGAATAGCCGGGAAAGCGAGCTTTCAAGTTCCGAATTCCAATTACTGTCTGGGTGCTTCCGCCACAGGTGTGCACGCACAAAGGCACACACAGAGAGCATTCTCCTAAGCCCAAGTTCCCCTGGGATATCTGGGAAAGCGACTTTTAAAGTCCCAGCTCCAATTACCGTCTGAGGCTTCAGCCACAGGTGTGTGCACAAGTGCAGAGCGTTCTCCCAAGTCCAAGTTCCCCTGCGGTACCTGGGAAAGCGAGTTTTTAAACTCCAACCCTGCAGTTCCCCGTATGGGCTTGGGTAGTTGTGGCTGAAGTGAGGGGCGAGTCTGTTGGTTACTATGGAGCTATCGGCAATCCTGCACGGAGGGCGATAGGCTCCTTGACTCACAGAAATCTGCTGCCAGGAAGTCTGGATTCCTGTTGTCTGTTGGTCTGAAGCTGTGGCTGTAATTCTCTGTCCCTAGTGGGTGCAGGTCCTTGGCTTCCCTCTGAGATGTGATTGATTGAGGGCAGGCTCCCAGTCCAGGCAGTTCCGCTCCTCAAGATGGCGTGGTCTCCGCCACCACAATGGCTAGCCTCCTGGGAGTGTCCGCCTTGTTCATCCGGCTTCGCCCGTCCAGGAATGCCTGGTTTGGCAGCCCCTTGGAGGACTTGCAGAGTCTAACTGTCCCTAGTTCATACTCACACACACCCCACACATGCTACACTCTCCTCTATGGGTTCCTCACTCTCTCACGCTCTCTCCCTCCCTACCTTCCTGCTCGTTGCCATCTTCCAGAATCTCATCATAAATTTCATTTCCATCAACTTCTCCATATCTCCTTGCCACATGCCCTGGAGCGGTGTGCATAATTCCAATTTTTGCTCCTGGATTAAAGCAACACAATCTCCTCTGTTTCTACAATTCCATGGCTGGAGTAGCTTCCCATTGTTGCTAACCACTTTGTGGCCTCAGTGTCCCCTGGTTGACTTCTCATCCTCTCATCATCTACTTGTTAAGTCTATACCCTTAAAAAAAAAAAAAGACCCGTTAAATCTGTGCCCTTGAAAAAAAATACTCATAAGAGGATTGTGGGTTTTTTTTGTTTTGTTTTGTTTTTTTGCTTATACCTGATTTGCACAGTAAAATTAAGAGCTTAATTCTTACTGGAATATAATTCATTAAGTAATTGGAGGTATTTTACCCTCTCATCCATATATATATATATATATATATATATATATATATATATATGCTAGAGTCCCTGTGCACAACATTCATGCACTGGGAGATGGAGGTTGGGGAGAGCTTCTCAGCCTGGCCTGTGCCCGTTAGCAGTCGAGGAGCCCTGCGAGGATGCCCGCTTCCCGAGCCTAAGCTGCAGTCAGACATCCTTAGCACTGCCGCAGAGGTGAGAGCGGCTCCCACCACCACCACTGTGCTCGCCAGCCATGTACCAGCTCAGGGCTTCTGGCTGAGTGTTACTTCCCCTGTGGGAGAGCACTGACCACCCGGGGTCAGCTCCTGCATTGAGCGACTGCCCCTGGTAGTCAATGTGCATCATAGAGACTGGTCATTCTCGGTTCAATTTGTATATTACCTTTTATTATTTAGGATAATCCTGCAATGAACATGGGGGTGCATGTCTCTTTTCAGTTAGTACTTTTGTTTTCTTCAAATAAATACCTAGAAGTGGAATTGCTGAATCATATAGTAGTTCTATTTTTTGATTTTTAAAGGAATCTCTATTGTTTTCCATTGTGGCTGCACCAATTTACATTTCTACCAAAAGTACACTGGGGTTCACTTTTCTCCATTTCCTTGAAAACACTTGCAGTTTTTTTTATGAGTCATTCTAATACCTGTCAGGTGCTATCTCATTCTAGTTTTCATTTGCATTTACCCAATAATTAATGAAGTGGAACATTATTTCATATACATATTGGTCATTTGTATGTCTGCTTTGGAAAAATGTCTAATTAGATATTCTCCCCCCTCCTTTTTATTTTTTTTGCTACTGCGTTGTATATTTTGACTGTTAGCTTCTTACCAGATATATGATTTGCACATATTTTCTTCCATTTAGTAAGTTGCCTTTACATTTCATTGATGGCTTAAACCTTTACTGTGCAGAAGCTTTTTAATTTGATGTAATTTCACTTGTTCATTTTTGCTTTTGTTTTTGCTGTCACATTTAAAAATATCATTGCCAAGATATGTGAAGGACCTTACTACCTATGATTTCTTCTAGGAGTTTTATAATTTCAGGTCTTAATTTCAAGTCTTTAATCCATTTTGAGTTAATTTTTGTCTATGGTATAAGATAGTGGTCCAGTTTTATTTTTTTTTACATATGGTTGTTCAATTATCCCAGCAATATTTATTGAAAAGGCTATTTTTCCCCATTGGATATTCTTGGCTCCTTTGTCATAATTTTTTTAAATCTTTATTGTTCATTTTATTAATTACATTGTTCCCTTTTTTTCCCCCTATAGCTCCCCTCCACCTGGTACCCATCCCACCCTCCGCCCTCACCCCCCTCCTCTGTCCTCTCACATAGTTGCATGATTTTTGTCCAGTCTCTTGCTGCACTTCCCACACCCCCTTTCTCCCCAAGAATTGTTAGTCCATTCCCTCTCTATGTCCGTGATTCTGTTACATTCACCAGTTTATCCTGTTCATCAGCTTATTAATTCACTTGATTTTTAGATTCATTTGTTGATAGATCTATATTTGTTGTTCATAATTTACACTTTTATCTTTTTCTTCTTCCTCCTCTTAAAGAATATCTTTCAGCATTTCATATAATATTGGTTTGGCAGTGATGAACTCCTTTAGTTTTTCTTATCTGCGAAGCACTTTATCTGACCTTCAATTCTGCATGATAGCTTTGCTGGATAGAGTAATCTTGGTTGTAGATTCTTGCTATTCATCACTTTGAATATTTCTTGCCATTCCCGTCTGGCCTGCATCGTTTCTGTGAGAAATCCGCTGACAATCATATGGGTGCTCCCTGATGGGTAACTAACTGTTTTTCTCTTGCTGCTTTTAATATTCTCTGTTTGTCTTTTGCTCTTGGCATTTTAATTATGATGTGCCTTGGTGTGGTCCTCTTAGGGTTCCTATATACTGGGGTTCGGTGCGCTTCTTGGACTCCTAAGTCAATTTCTTTCACCAGGTGTGGGAAGTTTTCAGTCACTATTTCTTCAAATAGGTTTTCATTGTCTTGGTCTCTCTCTTTTTCTGGCACCCTTATAATTCGGATGTTGGTATGTTTGAGGTTGTCCCAGAGGCCCCTTACACTATCTTCAATTTTTTGGATTCTTTTGGTTTCTTGCTTTTTCAGCTGAGTGGATTTTACCTCTTTGTATTTCAAATCTTTAACTTGGTTCTTGGGTTGCTCCAGAGCACTTTTAGGTCTTTGTATAATATTTTTTATTTCAGTCATTGTATGCTTAATTTCTGGTTGGTTCTTTTTCATATCCTTGAGGGTCTCGTTCATTTCCTTGTAGGACTCATTCATTTCCTTGTCGGTCTTGCTTATTTCCTTATAGGTCCTGACCTTTTGTAGGAGCCTCTTGAGAAGTCCTCTAACCGTGGTTTTGAATTCCATGTCCAGTCGTTTTTTTTCCTCCATTTCTTTCACATCTGATTTCTTTCCATGTCTCTGCATGGTGGCTGCTTCCCTGAGTTGGTCAATTAGCTTTGTGTGGTAGATGTCCTACTAGGGACAGTGGCTCAGCCTCCCCAGTTACCTGAGGTGGATATGGGTTGCACAGTCTTGCTGAAGTTAAGCTCAGGTTAATTGTTGTTAGCACCTGGAGGGGTTGACCTCCAGGCCAATTGTCTGTGAAGCTCAGCTGTGCTCAGGTTGGATGGGAGGAGTCTCCAGGCCAAGCAGACAGCATTAACTCCACCCTATGCAGCCCCAGGGACTCTGTGCTGGGGGCAATGGCCGCCAGCACCTCTGAGAGAGAGCTGCTGTGGAGCTCCACCGGCTGCCGGGGAATTCAGACTCTCCCCAGATGAGTCTGCACACCCAATGTCTCACCCAGGGTCGTAAAACAAAGCAGTCTGACGGTTTTCTGAATAAGAGAGCAAGTTGTGAGCACTCTCTACTAGGTCAGGCAGCTGCGCTTTTCCCAAGTTCACGCACAAGCTTGCCTTCTCCACAAGCCGGCAGACCCCTGCAGCACCCGAGCTTCAGCGTGCCCTTCCACTGTCCAGTTTTCACCCCATATGATAGTGGGTTCCCTGGACTTTGCCCAGAGCTGTAGAATCAGTCCAGTGGGACGTCTTTGTCTCCCTGTTTGAGAAAACTGGCCGGTTTTCAGCTGCCTGCCCTATCCACTGGCGCGCGCTCCAAACCTCACTCTGTGTGAATCTTCAACGCTGTCCCCCACCACTCCTTTAAGTCACAGTGTCTTATCTTCACTTTTATTTGTGGAATTTTCACTCAGCCAGCTTTCTGGTGATTTTGGACGGTGTTTGTTCTTTCGTTAAGTTATAGTTTTAAAATTGCTGTGTATGACGGCAAGCTAGGTGTTTTACCTATGCCGCCATCTTGGTTCTCCTGTCCTTTGTCATAATTTAGTTGACTGTATTTGTGGGTTTAATTCTGGCCCCTCTATTCTGTCCCATTGACTTATGTAACTGCTTTTATGTAATACAATTCAAATAACTATAGCTTGTAATAATAGTTTGAAATTGGGAAGTGTGATGCTTCCCCTTTGCTCTTCTTTCTCAAAAATGCCATGGCTATTTGGGATCTTTAATGGTTTCATACAAATTTTTTTTTTAATTATTTTTTATTGATTTTTTGTAGTATAATAGTAGTACATGTTTTCCTTTCCCCCTCCCCCTTATCCTCCCCCCAGCCTCCCCCACCCCCCAGCACATATTCCCAGCTTCCCCCCCTCCCTGCCCCAGTGTCTTTCATTCATTGGTTATGTTCATATGCATGCATACAAGTCCTTCGGTTGATCTCCCCCCGCATCTGCCTCCCATCCACCCAAGCCTCCCCCTGTAGCTTGACAGCCTGTTCAAGGCCATCCTGCCTCTATATCAATCACTCTCCCCTGTTTCTTTTCTTCAAAAATATCTTGCCTCTGCATACTAGAAATAAATGTATAAGAACAAAAAGTGTTTCAGTCTCGGTTTCAATGTCCAACTTTTCTGAGTCCCAGTTTCAGTGTCAAATAATTCATTATGTGTATAAGTCAGCAATGGTATCCAGATGGTGGACATATCGTGTCAATGCAAGATCCATCCTCTCTGGTTTGGTCCTGGGCTGCCTGCAGACATGCACAGCTGCCGACTGCTAGCATGGCAAGGTGTCGTCAGTGTCCCCCATCTCTGGACCGTCCTCGTGACTGGAACAGATCCATCAGTTCCTCACCGTCGCAGGAACCCACATGGTCTTGGAGTTGTTCTCTGTAAACACACAAACACATTCTCGACCAAAAGTTAACAAAGGGATCCTCTATGCAAAATAGACTTGGGATTCTTTTTAATTTTTGTCTAAATGATTTTTCTTTGGCTTATTTTGACACCATGTGTGTTTTTTCATGGGTGTCCTGCAATTGTTTTTACAAATGGAATTTACTTTACTGGAGTAAGAATTTTCTAGATGTATTTTACTTACTCGATATTTTTTTTTTCCCTTACATGATATTACCCCGCTGTCCCCTCCCCTTTTTTGATTAATGGGGACTTTTGGAAATTTTATATTGCAGTCTTGATAATTTTAAATTTTAATTTTTGCACACAAAGTGACTGCTTTAGGTTCTTTGGTTGTTAGGCAATTTTACAGTGAGATGAACTACTAATAGATTTTTTAGTTATTGTTTTAGGAAAAGCTTTTTGTCCAGTACACTATAATTTTCTTGAGTATTCTCATATTTCACTTGGCCAATTTAAATTAATCTGAAAACTTGATTACTATTTTCCTGTCAATTTTAATACTCAAGCAGAAATCTTAGTTTACCCTGTGAATACTAGTGGAAAGGAATATTTGCAATTTTGAGTAGGTCCCGAGCATTCCTGGTAATAGACTGAATTTAGATATAGAGCAGCTATTGCTGGCCGGGTCTCTGTCTGCCACCTGGGTCCCCGTATGAGTTGTGTGTGGGAGGCGAAGCAGCCATGGGGGTAGGAGACCTCCCTTAGGAGGGTTGAGAATTCAAACCCCTGCAAGGTTTGTGGATGAGGGTCTGTGCCCCACCTCTGTTGACCTTTTAGTTCTTTCCTGTTGGCCCCTCTGCGACTGTGCCTGTCTTAGGTTGTTCCTTCCCTGAGGAATCTTACCCGTCTCTGGCTAACCAGCCATCCTCCGGGGCCAAACAGGGTGATGTGAGGTTCAATTCTGTCTCCTTTGTAGTCTATGCCCCTCTGTGGCCTCCACGTCCAGTACCTGCCTTGGGGTCCCCTCACCTGCTGGCAGGGTCCCGGTACTGATCACATACCTCGGGGGACCCAGGTTTCTTCTCCAGAGAGGGCCCAGCTCACACCATTGGTCGAGACACAGATCCATGGTGCCAGCTGCCCAAAGGCTTCAGCCACAGCTGGAACTGAAAACTCTCGCATCAGCTGTGTGTATTTGGATAGTAACCAGAAGGTCCCTCTTGGCAGAAAGGGCAAGAAGGGCCAATATAGAATGCTCGGATCCCTTCCCAGTGCCTTAATTCCTTCTGAAAGGGATTAATTTCTTTCCTATCCTTTTTTAAGTTGCTGCCCAACATTCAAAGAATTAGTTTGTAAGTTTATTTTGGGATAATTGTATAATATGCTGTTGTCAAATATCAAATATTATAATGACATTGTAGAATAATATCATGTAAGGGTATTATGGTGTCATGGGAGGTTAAGGAAAGCCTAGCCTAAGGACTGGTCTCCATAGGATATGACAAGCTCTAGGCCATGTCAATTCAATGTCAGACTAGCTGCCATTTTTTAATAATTTTATATAAACTTTGTCAGGGATGTAAAAACACAAATCACTTACCTCAGTTCAAGAGTTCAAGTATATTGACTTTTCCACTTACTCTCACTACCTGCCACTCACCCTGAGGTTTGACATTCTGATGGACTTTTCTCAGTCTCTGGATCCATTCTTGTTCATCAGTCTATGTCATTGATTGTATTCCTCAAATGAGTGAGATCATGTGATATTTGTCTTTCTCTGCCTGGCTAATTTCACTTAGCATAATGCTCTCCAAATCCATCCATGTTGTTACAAATGGTAGGAGCTCCTTCTTTTTTTCCGCGGCGTAGTATTCCATTGTGTAAATGTACCATAGTTTTTTAATCCACTCATCTGCTGATGGGCACTTCGGCTGTTTCCAAATCTTAGCTATGGTAAATTGTGCTGCTATGAACATAGGGGTACATATATCCTTTCTAATTCGCCTTTCTAATTTCTTGGGGTATATTCCTAGAAGTGGGATCACTGGGTCGAATGGGAGTTCCATTTTTAGTTTTTTGAGGAATCTCCATACTGTTCTCCACAGTGGCTGTACTAGTCTACAATCCCACCAGCAGTGCACGAGAGTTCCTTTTTCTCCGCATCCTCGCCAGCACTTGTCGTTTGTTGATTTGTTGATGTAAGCCATTCTGATAGGTGTGAGATGGTACCGCATAGTCGTTTTGATTTGCATCTCTCGGATAATTAGTGACTTTGAGCAAGTTTTCATATGTCTCTGGGCCTTCCTTTTGTCTTCTTTCGTGAAGATTCTATTTAGGTCTGTTGCCCATTTTTTTATTGGATCATTTGTCCTCCTTTTATTGAGTTGGGTGAGTTGCCTGTAGATGCTTGAGATTAAACCTTTATCACTAATAACATTTGCAAATATGTTCTCCCATACAGTGGGTTTTCTTGTTGTTTTGTTGATGGTTTCTTTAGCTGTGCAAAAGCTTTTGATTTTGATGTAGTCCCATTTGTTTATTTTCTCTTTAGCTTCCATTGCCCTCGGAGCGGTATCATCAAAGAAGTTCTTTTGGCATATGTCTGAGATTTTTCTTCCTGTAGATTCCTCTAATATTTTTATGGTTTCCTGTCTTACGTTTAAGTCCTGTATCCATTTTGAGTTTATTTTTGTGTATGGTGTAAGCTGGTGCTCTAGTTTCATTTTTTTGCATGTATCTGTCCAATTTTCCCAACACCATTTATTGAAGAGACTGTCTTGACTCCATTTTATGTTCCTGCCTCCTTTGTCAAATATTAATTGAGCATAGTGGATTGGGTTGATATCCGGATTCTCTATTCTATTCCATTGATCTATATGTCTGTTCTTGTGCCAGTACCAGGCTGTTTTAAGAACAGTAGCCTTGTAATACAGCTTGAAATCTGGTATGGAAATCCCACCGACTTTGTGCTTCTTTCTCAGGATTGCTGTGGCTATTCGGGGCCTTTTTTTGTTCCAGATGAATTTTTGGAGAGTTCTTTCTAGGTCTGTGAAATATGCCATTGGTATTTTAATGGGGAGTGCATTAAATTTATAGATTGCTTTGGGTAGTATGGACATTTTAATTATGTTGATTCTCCCAATCCATGAACATGGAATGTTCTTCCACCTGTTTACATCTTCCTCTATCTCTTTTTTCAGTGTCCTGTAGTTTTCCACAAATAGATCTTTTACCTCCTTAGTTAAGTTTATTCCTAGGTATCTTAATTTTTTTGGTGTGATGGTAAATGGGATTGCTTTTTTAGTCTCTCTTTCTGTAGGTTCACTATTAGTGTATAGAAATGCCATAGATTTCTTGGCATTAATTTTGTAGCCTGCTACATTGCTGAACTCATTTATTAAATCTACTAACTTTTTTATGGAGTCTTTCGGGTTTTTTATGTACAATATCATGTCATCTGCAAATAAGGATAGCTTAACTTCTTCTTTTCCAATTTGGATGCCTTTTATTTCTTCTTCTTGTCTAATTGCAATGGCTAATACTTCCAGTACTATGTTGAACAGGAGTGGTGAAAGTGGGCAACCCTGTCTTGTTCCTGTTCTTAGGGGAAATGGTTGTAGTTTTTGCCCATTGAATATGATGTATGCTGTGGGTTTATCATATATGGCTTTTATTATATTGAGGTATGATCCTTCTATTCCTACCTTATTGAGAGTTTTTATTAAGAAAGGATGTTGGATTTTGTCAAATGCTTTTTCTGCATCAATTGATATAACTATGTGATTTTTATCTCTCAATTTGTTTATGTGATGTATCACATTTATTGATTTGCGGATATTGTACCATCCTTGCATTCCTGGGATAAATCCTACTTGGTCGTGGTGTATGATCTTTCTGATGTACTGCTGGATCCGATTTGCTAGAATTTTATTGAGGATTTTGGCATCTATATTCATGAGGGATATTGGCCTGTAATTCTCTTTCATTGTGTCGTCTTTATCTGGTTTTGGTATTAGGGTGATGCTAGCTTCATAGAAGGAGTTTGGAAGTTTTCCATCCTCTTGAATTTTCTGGAATAGTCTGAGGAGTATAGGTTTTAGTTCTTCCTTGAATGTTCGGTAAAACTCCCCTGTGAAGCCGTCTGGCCCTGGGCTTTTGTTTGCTGGAAGCTTTATGATGACTGCTTCAATTTCTTCCACAGTTATTGGTCTATTGAGTTGTTTAGATTCTTCTTGATTGAGTTTTGGGAGGTTATATTTTTCTAGAAACATATCCATTTCCTCCAGGTTGTCCAGTTTGTTGGAGTAGAGTTGTTCATAGTATTTTTTAACAATCCTTTGTATTTCAATGGGGTCTGTTGTTATTTCACCTCTTTCATTTCTGATTTTATTTATTAGGGTCCTCTCTCTTTGCTTCTTGGTGAGTCTGGCTAGAGGTTCATCAATCTTGTTTATCCTTTCAAAGAACCAGCTCTTGGTTTCGTTGATTTTCTGTATTGTTTCTTTGGTCTCTATGTCATTTATTTCTGCTCTGATCTTTACTATTTCCTTCCTTCTGCTTACACTGGGCTTTTCTTGTTGCTTTCTTTCTAACTCTTTGAGTTGTTGGGTTAGATAATTTATTGCCGCTGTTCCTAGTTTTTTGCAGTAGGATTGTAGAGCTATGAACTTCCCTCTCAGAACTGCTTTCACTGTGTCCCATAGATTTTGGATTGTTGTGCTATCATTGTCATTTGTTTCCATGATGTTTTCTATCTCTTCCTTAATCTCTCTAATAACCCAGCCATAGTTTAATAGCATGCTGTTTAGTCTCCATGTGTTCGATTTCTTTGGATTGTTTCTATTGTAGTTGATTTCCAGCTTTATGCCACTGTGATCTGAGAATATACTTGATATGATTTCTATCTTCTTGAATTTGGAGAGACTTTGCCTATGACCTAATACATGGTCTATCTTTGAGAATGACCCATGGGCACTTGAAAAGAATGTATATTCTGTGGCTTTGGGGTGAAATGATCTGAAGATGTCAATTAATTCCATCTGATCCAGTGAGTCATTGAGAATTGATGTTTCTTTACTGATTTTTTGTTTAGAGGATCTGTCCAATGGTGATAATGGGGTATTAAAGTCTCCTACTATGATTGTATTGCTGTTTATCTCTCCCTTGATGTCCTCTAGGAGTTTTTGTATATATTTGGGTGCTCCTGTATTGGGTGCGTATATGTTTACAAGAGTTATTTCTTCTTGTTGAATTGCTCCCTTTAGTATTATGAAGTGGCCTTCTTTATCTCTTGTTATGTCCTTCACTTTGAGATCTAATTTGTCAGATATAAGTATGGCTACCCCAGCTTTTTTTTCATTTCCATTCGCCTGAATAACTTTTTTCCAACCTTTCATCCTCAGTCTGTGTGCGTCTTTTTTTCGGAGGTGGGTTTCTTGTAGACAGCAGATACATGGGTTGTGTTTTCTTATCCAGTCTATTACCCTATGTCTTTTGATTGGAGCATTTAACCCGTTTACATTTAAAGTTATTATTGATAGGTGCTTATATGTTGCCATTTTTGTTCTTTGCCCCTGTGATCCTTCTTCGCTTCCTATTTCTTTTTACAGCAGATCCTTTAGCATTTCTTGCATTGCTGGTTTGGTGGTGACGAATTCCCTTAGTCCTTTTTTATCTGTGAAGCTCCTGATTTGACCTTCAATTTTGATTGAGAGCCTTGCTGGGTACAGTATTCTAGGATTCAGACCCTTCCTTTGCATGACTTTGTAGATTTCATTCCACTGCCTTCTGGCCTGATAGGTTTCTGTTGAGAGATCACTTGTTAGTCTGATGGGTGTTCCTTTGTAGGTGACTTTTTGTCTCTCTCTGGCAGCTTTTAAGATTCTTACTTTGTCATTGGTGTTTGCCAATTTAATTATAATGTGCCTTGGCGTAGGTCTTTTGGGGTTTATTTTGCTTGGGACTCTGTGAGCTTCTTGGATTTGTGTGGGTTTTTCCTTTCCTATACCAGGAAAGTTTTCTGTCATTATTTCTTCCAACAGGTTTTCTATTCCTTGCTCAGTTTCCTGTCCTTCTGGAAGCCCAATTATACGGATGTTGTTTTGTTTCATGTTGTCCCAAAGTTCTCTTAGGCTCTCCTCCTGCTTTTTAATTTTTTTTTCTAGTATCTGCTCTACTTGGTTATTTTTTCCTACCTGGTCTTCTAGCTCACTGATGCGATCCTCTGCTTCTTCTAGTCTACTCTTAATACTTTCTATTGAGTTCTTTACTTCAGCAATGTCACTTTTCATTTCTTCATGGCTCTTCATCATTTCTTCCTGGGTCTTCCTCATTTCCTCTTGGGTCTTACTCATATTATCAAATTTGTCTTCCATTCTTTTCAGCCACCTTATGACCATTTCTCTGAATTCTTTCTCTGACAGGTTGTTAACTTCCATTTCGTTTACCTCCTTTTCTGGCGAGCCTTGCTTTTCTTTCATATGTGGGCTATTTCTTTGTCTTCCCATGGTCTCTCTTCTCTGTGTATGTGGTTATGTAGTTCTCACTCTCCTGTGTTGATTTAAAGGCACAAAATACAACACAACCAGGTGCAACGCACCAGGCACTGAACCGGAATGTAGTCAAAGTAATTGTAATTCCAAATAAAGGTGACCGCCAGAGAAAGGCAAATTTGGTGATAGGTGGGAAAAAAGAAAGAGAACCTCCCCCAGACCCACACAGACACTCACACACCCACACTCACACAAAAAAGAAAGAGACCCCCCCAAACACATACACTCACAAAAAAGAAAGACAGGAATGCCAAAATGATAATGGGAAAAGGGGGAGAAGAAAAAAAGAAATAAAAGGAGTAAATTATAAATGTGGGGTGAAAACTCCTATAGGATAGCCCCTAATCCGAACCAAAACCTGCAACAAGTACTTGGAGATTGATACAAATTACATACAACTACTAATATCAAGAGAGGTGAGGGAACACAGAAGCAAAAATCTATCTCAAAAACAATGCAGATGAGGACAACAAAACAAGAAACAACACCAAAAATAAAAATAACCCCCCCTACAAGACAAACCAAAATAACAGAATAAGCAAATCAATCTCATAAACCTGCTTAAAAAATCAATATAATCAACAGTCAAGTAAACAACAACAACAGGACAGGGCTAAAAACACTTTAAGATAGTGAAGTCAGAGAAGCTAGAGGTATATATGCACTTGGATTAGGTGGTTAGAGATTAGATATATCAGTGGGGTGAAATTTTAACAGGGGGTAAGGGGAAAGAATTAGGTAAATCTAAAGCGGGAAAAGTGTAAGGGAAACAAGGCACTAAATAGGGAAAGGTTAGCTAGAGAGTGGTGGTATAAAGGTGAAGTTGAGGTAGAGTAAAAGATACTAAAGTGTAGATGAAAATAGACTGTATTCCCAAGGTCGAAGAGAAGATATAATCAATTCCCTGTCACATAAGAGTCAATTTGTGATTTGGCCCCTGGGTGGCAGTGTTTCTAGATTGACTTCTGGGTCTATTGGTCCTCTTTATCCTGAACTAAACAATACTGCCTCTCTAATGGTGACTGCTGTTTTAGCAGCCAGAACCCTCCCAAAATCTTCCGGGCTTCCCCCCTCTGTCAGGTCCAAACTGATTGCGCTCCAGGGATCAACTCTGCCACCAGCTCCAAGGGCCCTCTCCCAAGTTCACCAGCTTCAACAGCCACAGATTCTATTTCAGGTGCAGATCTCCAGGTTTTGAGTTCCAAGGTGCAGATCTCCCAGACTGCCAGCCCCCTCAGTTTCGCGCCCAAAGTACCCCCAGGGAAATCTGACCTTTCCTTGCTGGAGTTTAGAGCTCCCTGGGCTCTGCGCGCCACCTGGTCGCCTGTGCTCAGGGAGCCCCAGAGGTCCCGCCGGTACCGCGAACGGCAGCTCTGGTTTCATACAAATTTTAAGATTTTTTGTTGTTGGAATTTTGATAAGGATTTCATTCAATGTGTATATTGCTATGGATAGTATAGACATTTTTAATACTAATTTCCAATCCATGAATATGAATTATCTTTTCATTTGTTTCTTCAATTTCTGACATTCATGTCCTATAGTTTTCAATATATAGGTCTTCAACATCCTCAGTGTTATTTATTTATTTATTATTTATCCTCACCCAAGGATATTTTTTCTATTGATTATTTTAGAGAGTATGTGTGGAAGGGAGGGAGAGAGTTGGAGAAATAAAGAGAGAAAGAAACATTGATCTGAAAAAAACACATCATTGATTGCCTTTCTCATATGCCCCTATTGGGGCAGAGATTGAACCTCCATGGTCTAATACTCTAACACTGAAAAACACTGTATAGGACCCTAGGTATTTTTTTTTAATGTAACTACAAATTAAATTGTCTTCTTAATCTGTTTTTATGCAAATTCATTATTAGCATATAGAAATGCAACATATTTTTGGTATTGTTTTTGTATCCTGCAACTTTACTGAATGTGTTTATTAGTTCTGTTTTTTGATAGAGTCTTGATAGTTTTTTACAAATATAATAGGATATCTTCTGAAAATAATGACAGTTTTACTTCTTCCTTTCCAATTTGATTGCCTTTTATTTATTTTTTAACTAATTATTTGGGCTAGGCCTCCCAGAAGTATCTTATATAATACAAGCCTAATATGCATATTGATCATACGACAGAATGACCAGTTGGCAGGGGGCAGTGCCAGTGAGAAAGCAATACCAGGCCAGCCATGGCAGGTGCAGCAGGCAGAGGGAGGGGACAGCAATTGAGGGGTGGCAGTGGAGGGACAATTGGGCGGTGGGGATGGCTGCTTGGCATCTGGTGCCATTCCCTGATCAACCTGCCGATCACTTCCTGCTGAGGGAGGCCACCAAAAGCGGTGGCAGGGCAATGGGGGTGGGTCTGGCCACTTGTCAGCCAGCGCTGCCCCTGAACTGCCTATGGATCACCTCCCACAGAAGGAGGCCAGCCTATGGCTTAGGTCTGCTTCCCATGGAGAGCAGACCTAAGCAATCAGTTGGACAGACTGCAAGAGGGCATAGACCAGGTTGAGAAACCTCCCTGAGTGTATGAATTTTTGTGCACCAAGCCTCTAGTCCTATTTAATAAAAGAGTAATATGCAGATTGACCATCACTCCAACACACAAGATGGCTGCCCCCATGGGGTCAAAGATGGCTGCCCCCATGTGGACACAAGAGGGCCACCACAAGATGGTCATTAGGGGAGGGCAGTTGGGAGGGACCAGGCCTACAAGGGAGGGCAGTTGGGGCGATCAGGCCTGCAGGGGAGAGCAGTTAGGGGTGACCAGGCCTGCAGAGGAGAGCAGTTAGGGCAAACAGGCTGGCAGGGGAGCAGTTACACATCTATCAGGATGGCAGGGGAGTCGTTAAGGGTGATCAGGCTGGCAGGCAGAAGCAGTTAGGGTTAATCAGGAAGGCAGGCAGGCAAGCAGTTGGAAGCCAGCAGTCCTGGATTGTGAGAGGGATGTTCCAGATTGGAGAGGGTTCAGGCTGGGCTGATGGACACCCCTCCTCCTCCTGTGCATGATTTCGTGCACCAGGCCTCTAGTCCTAATATATAAAAAGCCAGGGCTGTCATGACTGAAACAACTGGATGGAGGACCAAACAGAGGCTATGTGGGGAGACAAGGCTGGCAGGGAGGTTAGTGAAGGATGACCAAAAGACTGAACAGCAGTTTGCATGGGGAAACCAGGCTGGTAGGGGTACAGGTGGGGGTGACCAGGCCAGCTTGGGCAGAAGGGCAGTTGGGGGCAACCAAGCAGTCAGACAGGTTAGTGATTAGAAGCCAGCAGTCCAGGATTATGAGAGGGATGTCCTACTGCTGGTTTAGGCCCAATACCCTAGGGGGATCCCCTAGGGGTCCTTGCATGAATTTTGTACACTGGACTTCTAGTTTATATAATAAAAGCCTAAACAATCATTATTGTGGAATGACCAGAATAACTGGTCCCTATGATGCGCACTGACCACCAGGGAGCAGATGCTCAACACAAGAGCTGCCTTCAGGTGATTAGTACATTCCCACAGGGGGAGCACCGCTTAGCCAGAAGCCAGGCTCATGGCTGGCAAGAGCAGCAGTGGTGGCAGGAGCCTCTCCTACTTCCAGGGCAGTGCTAAGGAGCAATGAGCCAAGTGGTAAGGAACAGCAAGCAGGCGGGCAGTAAGAAGCAAGGGGTTCCATATTGCAAGAGAATGCAGGCCAGGCTGAGGACCCCCACCCCCCAGTGCACAAATTTCATGCAGTTGGCCTGTAGAATAGAATAAAGGTGAAGAGTAGGCATTCCTGTGGGTGTTTTTCTCTTTTCCACGTCCAGCGTGGAGAGAGATTGGGTCCAGTTTCTGAGTAGAGGAGCTGGGAGACTAAGAAATAAAAGTATAGAAGATAAAGATGTAGTAATAGGAAAAATAGCTGAGCCTGAGTGGGATGTCTGTTTTCTCTGATGGAGAGGCAGCATCTGACACCCAAACAGCAGCAGTTTATTTATATTTCAAAATACAAAGGTGTGGAAAACCAATCCCCGTCTAGCTAATAAAAATATGTGAATAGGAAGCCAGGAAGGCTGGTAAACAACCTTAATTGCTCTGAAAGGTCAGAGCTGCAACATATTTAATTAAAGCAGCTTCCACCTCTGTTTGGTTTTTGTATATTTCTGTCATTGGGATTTCCTGGTTAAAGGCTATGAACGGATCCCATAGTCTTAACAAAAGGGACAGCCAGGAGCCTTGGATTTAGCCCACAGTTAAGAAATGCTCAAGGTGTCTTGCCTGTGGTGCTCCCCACACATTCCTGTCTTGTTCCTGTTCTTAAAGGAAAAGCTTTCAGCTTTCACAATTGAGTGTGTTGTTATATGTGGGCTTGTTACATATGGTCTTTATTATGTTGAGGTACATTCCTGCTATACCTACTTTATTTAAAGTATTTCTTTAGATCATGAATGGTTGTTGAATTTTGTCAAGTGCTTTTTCTGCATCTATTGAGAGGACCACATGATTTTTATTTTTCATTTTGTTTTGTGCTGTATCATTAATTTGCAAATGTTAAACCATCATTGCATTAATGGAATGAATCCAAATTGATCATTGTATATAATCCTTTTAATGTATTGTTAAATCCAGTCTGCTAATAGTTCTTGAGGATTTTTGAGTTTATGTTCATCTAGAATATTGGCCTGCAATGTGTGTGCGTGTGTGTGTGTGTGTGTGTGTGTGTGTGTGTGTGTCTGTGTGTGTGTTTTGGGGGAGGGGGCATTCTTGTCTAGTTTTGGTATCAGGGCAATGCTGACTTTGTGAAATGAGTTTGGATGCATTCTATATTCTTGTAATTTTGGAAGAGTTTGAGAAGCATTGATATTAATTTTTATTTAAATGCTTGATATATTTCACCAGTGAATCTTTGATTCTGGACGTTTGTTTGTTGGGGGGTTTCTGATTATTGATTTATCTCCTTAATAGTAACTGGTCTGTTCAGATTTTCAAGTTTATTTAGCCTTGTTAGGTAACACGTTTTTAAGGAATATATCTATTTTGTCTAATTTGTTAATGAATAATTGTTTATAGTAATCTCTTATAATTCTTTGTATTTCTATGTATCAGTTGTAACATCTCTTCTTTCATTTCTGATTTTACCTATTTGAGTCCTACCTCCTTTTTCTCTTGGTGAGTCTAACTAAAAGTTTGTTTATTTTGTTTCTCTTTTCAAAGAACCAGATCTTAGTTTCATTTATCTTTTCTAATGTCTTTTTAGTCTCTTATTTATTTACTTCTGCTTGAATCTTTGTTACTTCCTTCCTTCTACTCTGGTTTTTGCTTTTTTGTTTTCTAGTTTCTTAAGGTGTAAAGTTAGGCTGTTTTTTTCTTGTCTCTTACCTCCAAAATATCTGTTACATTTTCATTCATCAACACCAGCATTTGACCCAATATCTTCTAGTTGCCACTTAACAAGAAGGGATGGCAAAATTAGCTATTTTCTGTACTCTTAAAAACAGGTTATAGCTGGCTGGGATCGTCAGTGAACATTGTAATGTGAACATTGTCACAAATGAGCATGAACTGTGGGGAATTAAGAGCAAAGTATCACACAAAGAGTAGAAAGATTTTTATGTACTAATAAGTCTCCTTGATATCACCCACTTTGAAATGAGATCTAAGTGCATTTTTCCTCTATTGAAGACTCTTTTCTACTGGCACAAAGATAAGGTAAGGAGTTCATAAAGGCAGGAACTAAGTTTTGTGTGAGTGTGTCTGTGTGTGTGTACTTGCCACACATTGAACATTTGAAGTAAATAAGGACTATCCTGGGTACTATATTTCTTAGATGCCATTACAAGGTGCCATTAGAGGATGGCATACCCACATATATAAAATATGCAATATCTTATATATACTATATAGGAGCCCAGTGCATGATTCGAAATCACCAGCGCTGACCACCCTCGAGTCGCCAGTCCGACCCTGCCTTGCTCCCCAGGCCCAGCAACAGTGGCGGCCACTGCTGGTCTGACCCTTGAAGCAGCCATGGCTGCTGCTGCTGATCTCCAGTGGAGATGTGCTGCCCCCCCCCCCCCCACTGCATGCACAACCTCCTCTTGTCCAGTTGACCCTTTACGATGTCCCGGTTAATTAGCATATTTCTCTATTATAGATAGATAAATAGACAGACAGATGGATAATGTACTCATATATTATTGGTGGGAATGTAAAATGTTGCCACCACTTTGGAAAACAGTTCTCCAGTTCTTCAAAAAGTCAAAGATAGAGTTACCATAGGACCCAAAAATTCCACTTCTAGGTATATCCTCAAGAGAACTGAAAATATATGTTTACACAAATAAGTTGTACCTGCATATTTATGGCAAGATTGCTCATTATAGCCAAAAAGTATGAACAACCCAAATGTACATCAACTAATGAGTGGATAAACACAATGTGATATATTAATATAATGAATGTCATCCATCCATGAATAGAAATAAAATATTGATACCTGCAGATGCCTGATACCTGCAACAACATGGATGAACTTTGAAAACATTATGCCAGGTGAGAGAAGCCAGGCACAAATGCCACACATTATGTGATTCCAATTATACAAAATGTTCAGAATAGACAAATCCAAAAGACAGTAGATTAGTGGTCGCAGGGATGGGAGAGAGTGAATAGGAAGTGACCACTAATGAATATATGTTTACTTTTCAAGATGATTAAAATTTTCTGGAATTAGATGGTGATGATGGTTGGACAACTGTTTGAATATACTAAAATTCTGAATTTTACACTGAATTGTATATTTTATAAGGTTGAATTGAATGTCATGGTATGTGAATTATATCTCAAGTTTTTAAAAAACACTTTTCCTCAGCTAAGAAGAAAATAAAATTTAAAAATGTTAGTGACTCATTAAAACTCAAGGGGAGGGGATGAATGTCAGGTTTGTAGACTATGGCTGGGGACAATAGCCCAATTACCCTGAGGCAGCTGCCAGCCACTGCGACTGCCCTTAGCACACATGTGGCAGCTTGCACCCTCCCCCCAGCACTGAGTGTGGGTTGCAATAGATCTTTGGTCCATGTTGCCTCTGAAACGATATCTTGTCACCATCCTGGATTCCTCATGGCACCTCCTTCATTTCTCCACTTTCTCTGAGCCACAGGAACATCTCATCAATGGAGCACACCTTGGCTGCAAGGAAACCCATGAAAGAGAATTTCTAGCCTCTTTCCTGGGGAGGCAGAATTCCCAAAGTAAGAAGTTCCTTAAGTTTTAGAGGCTTTTTCAAAGGTGCTGATCAGTCAAAGAGCATGACAAATTTCTAGTAGAGTTGTCTTCCCACTTTAAAGTTATATAATTTCTATTTTAATGGTGCTTCACTTAGAATAATTGGTGAGAAGACTGCTTGTTTAAATTAATGAAGAGCTGAGTTATACCAAGAGAACTTTGGGAGACAAAAATGGAGAAGGTAATAATGTGATAAACCAAGAGCTATTCATTCTTCACTTACTTATTCAACAAGTATTTATTTATTTAAAAATATGTATGGATATTGGGCCAAGTGCTTCACATAGAAGATACAAGAGTGAAGAAAGCCAGTAAGACCTTAGTTCTTGGGCTCTTTAGGCTACATGGTCAGGCAAGCAAGAATAATATTGTGTGGCAAGCAAAGTTATTGGATACGAAACAGAAACACAGAAGAGGCTGAGCTAATAGATGAAAACTCCACCTTCCCCTTTCATTAACAAATGAAGGTTCCTCCATATCACAGGGAAACAAGGGCCTTTTATGGTCTATAGGGAAATCCAGTCCTCTCCTCCAATTGCCACCAGCTCTACAGGGCAATAAATCAATCCTGGCAGAAGATGGCTATGCTAGTGCAGTCACCTTTGTCCAGTACTCCTTAAGAACCATCAAGGGATAGACACAGCAAATAAGATACGGCTATGAGGTGAGTACTTTTTCCCATGCAGGAGGTGCTTTGAACAAGTCTTATTTCTTTGTTCTTGTAAATGTCCTTGTTTCCTTCTCTGCTAAGTGATCTGGACAGCCCATGCTTTTCTTCTGTGCCTGATATTTTCTTTCCTTCACATACACTATGAGGAGAGCTAGCTGACAGTGGCTTGGGTTGAGTTATGTGAATGCATTTTTCAAGGCAGAGAAGGAAGTGGCTACACAATTATTAAGGTTTTTAGTAATAACCTGGGTTTAAGTTAATTCTAACATTTTGTTTGATACTGAAAAGTGGCTTTGGGAAAAGAGGGTTTCTAAGTAGAGAAGAGTTTCTACCTTTGGGAATCTCTACTTCTATCTTCTACTTGGATGACAACAGTTCCTATGGTAGGAAAATGCCTGGGATTTTACCCAGTGTCCTGAGCTTCAAGTGCTGAACCTGCTCCTCCAGGAGGATTCAAGAGCAGTGGAAGAGATACCTGCTTGTGGTTTGTTGAGGCTACAAAGAAAAGTCTCCCCATAGGAGTATAAAGGTCAGACAATATGTTGGCTATGTTGATGAGTCATGGATTATAAGCATACGAAACTAAATTGGGTATTGAGAGCATGTGCGGTTGGTCTCTGAGACTTCTTTTACTGTCTGAAATTCCACCTGTAGCGATTTAGCCTCTGGATCTTTAAGCTCTGCAGTCTAGGTGACTTTATGGAGATAGTATTCAAATTTAATAAGCAGGAATCAATGAAAAAATTAACTAACAAAATAGTTCCAGAGATATGGGTGCATGGAGCAGACTGACAGATCTCAGAGGGGAGGGAGGATGTGGGAGGGGGATGGAAAGAGATGAACCAAAGAAATTATATGCTTATATGCATAGCCCAGGGACACAGAAAATAGTGTGGTGAAGGACTAGGGTGGGGTGGGAGGGGGGAGTGATGGGAAATTGGAGATACCTGTAATAATATAAACAATACAACAAAACAAAATAAGCTTTTTTTTTTTTTAAAGCAGGGCTAGTCTATTTTTGCCTCAGTTCTACTACTAACTGTGGTTAGACAAAATTCCTTAGCATTTATTTATAAGATGGGAATCTTGATGCTTGGCTTATCCTTAAAATAAAAAGCCAAAGTGAGAAGCAACAAGCATTTCTTTGAGATCACAGAATTGCAACTGGGGAACACGGGTGCAGGCAGAAGCCCAAATTGTGTCCCAATTGCAGGATAAAGGCAGAAGGGTTTTATGGAAAAAGGAAGGGATATTATAATAATACTAGAGGCTCGGTGCATGAAATTTGTGCATGGGAAGGGGGTTGCCTCAGCTTGGCCTACACTCTTCTCTAATCTGGGACCTCTGGCTCCTAACCACTTACCTGCCTGCCAGCCTGATCCCCTTAACTGCTCTCCTCTCACAGCCTATTTGCCTTAACTGCTCTCTCCTGCCTGCCTGATTGCCTCTAACCTCCTCTGCCTTGGCCCTGCCAACATGGCTTTGTCAGGAAGGACGCTCGGAAGGACATCTGGAAGGTTGTGCAGAAGATGTTGTCTAATTAGCACATTACCCTTTTATTAGTATAGATGAAAAGAGGAAAGAACTTTCTATTGTTGTTAACAAATGAGTTAGTTTTTAGCTATATCTGCTGGTTACTAATTCTAAAGTATGTCAGTCCTTGCTGTTAGGGTATCTGCTTTCCTGTTATCTTGCAATTGTTTTGCAAAACAATGTGGCTATGACCCAGCCCAAAGGTTATTCTGTCCATTTCAAACATTTCAAAGGTCTAAGGGCAAGATGTAAGGCAGTTCCTCTGGAATGGCTTTTCTGGCTCCATTTTAAAATGGTGCCTGATCAATTTTGATATAGGAATTTTATGGGGTTATAATAATATAAAATATATATTATGGCCATTAGAGTAAACCTTTGAATGATTTTGACTAGAGGAGAGACACTTAATTGGTAGATTTAGGCTAATAGGAAAGAACAGTTAATATACTCCAACTTTAATCCCAAACCCCAAACCTAACCTCACCCACCCACCCATCCCCACATCTTGGCAAAAATTTATATATTCTTGCTTCTCACCCCCATTTTGCAATTAAGGTGCTTCTTTCTTGGCTTATTACACATTAATTTAAAGGCTACCTTAATTAAAAAGTGGAAGCTATGCATATATGAAAATATTTATAGAAATGGTCATGTCATTGAGCTGGATTTGAGATGAACAGGGGTGTAGAGAAATGGAAATTTAAAGGAGAGAGAGAGAAACTTTTTTGTCCACATGGATTTATAGACTGTCACTACATAAATGTCAGTATGTATGGCTGGAACATAGGAAATAGAAGAGGCTGGACAGCTGGGCCTGGGAGGTATCATGATGACCTTTGATTGCAAACCACAGTCTTTATATTTTATCTGGAGAACCTTTGAAGACTTGAACACAGGAGAGCCCAGTGACCCAATTTCTGCTGCAGAAAGATCAATTCAGCTGCAGTGTGTTGAATGGATACTGGGAGCAGAATGAATGGAAACAGGGAGCAGTGGGGAAGCAGGAGTCACAGTTCAGGTCAGAAATAATGGCCTGGCTAAAACATTTCCAGAACAGGTGGAGAGGAAGGAACAGAATTGACAGGTATTAGAAAATTAGTCTGACTTAGCTGGTAACTGGTTGTGAGAACTAAACAGGCAGAGAGGAGGCAAAAAAGTTACCCAGGTTTTTAAAGAAATTTTCTGTTCCTCAAGATATGAATTGTTTGAGAAGCAGCCAATTTGGCAGAATTAGTAGAAGGTGGGAACAGAATGTTGGGAGAGATGATTTCATGTTTAAAATCTGTTGAATTTGGTGAAGTCTGTGGACATCCAAGTGAGATATCCAATAAGCAATCGCCTATATTAATCTAAATTTCTGAGCTAGAAACTCAGGTTGGATTCACCTTTGTTGTTATGTGAAGTCATAGTGCGGAAGATTGCTCGAGAGAGTGGGGGTTAGATTTATGAGAGTAACACAGGGAATATCAACATTTAATGAAATATGGCATTACAAAGAAAACTGAAGAGGAACCAGAAAAGTAGGTGAAAACCACCCAGATGGAATGATATCTGATATCAAGTAATCCAAAGGTGGAAAATTTGAAAGAGGAGGGTGTGGTTGGTAATGCTAGATGATTAAACAGTGCCCATTGTATTCTGAAGCTAAATTGCTAGTGACCTTGGCAGGAGCAGTTTCAGTGAAATGCAAGAAACAGAAACCAAGCCAGTAACATGAGGAAGCTAACGCAGACAGGGTGGAATTATCTTTTTGGAAAGATAGCTATGAAAGGAGAAAGGAAGTTAGGGAACCTAGAGAAGAACACTGAATCATCAAGAGAGTTTAGGGTAATTTGAGATGATATATTTATGAGGGGAAAGAGAGATTTCAGAGGGAGAGTTTGGTAATACAAGCAAAAGGAAGGGTAATTGGTGGACCAAGATTTTTTAATGCTAATAATTTAATTTTTAAATTTATTTTTTATTTAAGTATAGTTGGCATATAATCTTATGTTGGTTATATTAGTTTCAGATGTACAATATAGTGATTCAATATTTTGATACCTCAAATGTAATCACTCCATTAATTCTAGTAATCATCTTTCACCAGGTAAACGTATCACAATATTATTGAATATGTTTTTTGAGAAATTCAAAGGCTATGATTATTAGAGAATAGATAACAAGGATTAAGCTTAGACAAGAGGAGGGAAAACTTTTCCACTGAGAGGGCAAGCATGAGAATTTACCTAGATGTAAAAAAAATAAATTATTGAAAAACACCAGTTGAGAAGCAAGGAGATGCAGTCATTCCTGCAAAATAGTTTGTTTGTAATGTTGGAGATGATATTGGGTGAAGGTGCAAGTGTAGGTGACAGAGGTTGGGGCTTGAAAAGAAAGATCATGTTAGAAATTTCTGCTGTGAAAAATGAGAGGCAAGATTGTCAACCAGCATGCCAGAATATTTGGGAGATTATGAACCCAGGGGTATTTACACTGGGCTAAGTGCACTACCCCAAGACAGATATTTGGACAGATAATTTCATTGGATAGATTTAGGTAGCAGACAAGGTAGCAAGGAAGACAAGAGCAATAAATATTAGGCCTACATCACTTGGGGAGAAAAACCAAGAAGGACTAAGAGACTAAAAAGAAATGAAAGAGAATAGAAGCCTCAGTATGGTCAAAGGATAAGATAACAATGCAATGAGAGTAAAAGGATATGAGTTTCTGACCAGTAAATAGAAAGCAGAGGTTGAGTTCAAAGTAGAACTGGAGGGTGATAAATTCCAGGGGATAGCCAACGTTTGGGGTGATGGGAATAGAGTGATGATGTGAACCAGTGAAGTTAAAGATGGCATATATATGATGCTTCATTTAATATAATTAGCATACAGGAATGAGAATACCTCCTGAATCTGAGCACATTTTGTAGATAAAGACACACCTATCCAAATAGCTAAAATATTCATCTGTTACTACAAAAACTAGGCCAAGAATTGAAGTCCTTTGATTTCCCTCCAATACACCAAATATTTAAAAACTTGAGCCTATGCATGGTCTTCAGGGCTTCTGTGAACCACCAAATTTATATGAGTTTATATGTTGTGAACATACAAGCAAGCATTATGTTGGTGATCAAGATTAGGCGGGTTTTTGCTACCAGATTGTAAAAAGGATTAGTGGCCTCAACAGTTCAACACCTCAACATCATGGCATGGGAATTATTAAAAGAGGACTTGGATTCAGGTTTTGCTACTGTTTCTGTCCCTGACTGTACTCTCCTCTCTGCTGCCCAGGGTGGTTGTGGAAATCAAAGTAGCATCAGAAAGGGCTTTTCTGAGGCATATCAACCCCTCATCTATCTTTCTCCTGGACTTCATTCCTCTTCTTCCTCTCTCCCTCTCATTCTTCATGTCTGATATATTTTTTCTTTGGGCAATACCCAATCCCTCTGAAGACAAAAAGGGCAAGAGCCATAGTAGTGTTAGATGCATAGATTAGACTTAGATGGAGACACTGCGATGAGTGGGAAAAAATATTCTCTAGATTATGTAAAGAGAAATGCCAATAATCTAGTCATTTTATAAAGGAGTTCCCATTCTAATCATAATGCCTAGCTATTCTTTTGGATCGATGTGACTTTATGGTTTGCTTTAATCCCGTTACCTGTGTCCATCTAGATGGCGTCGAAGCTCAGCGTGTTGGAAGTCTTTCTGTTCATCTGCTTCCTAATTGTATTGGCTGTAGATATCTTCTTGGTGTTTCTGGTGCTTGATAATTCTTCAGGTAAGGGAGATACTCATGCTGCTGAGTTGAAAGGAAGTCCCTTCAGGATGCCCCCCACCCCCTCAAAAAAATCATCTTATTCCTTCACTCCTCAGCATGCCACCACACTGCATTATTTATATTTCATATCCATAGCTAATTTAAGTCACTCTCCAAATCTGTATTCTTTTTCTGCGACTAAATCTTGATTGCTCATGATATTCAGGGTCTCGGGTATCATTTGAAACAAATTTAACAAGAGGCCCATTAACAGCTTGTTTTCCAACATAGAGTCATGAGGTAAAAGAGTCTTCAAGGTGAAAAGAACAGTTAAGGTATCCTTGCCCAATCCCATTGCATTCGCGGTGCTCAAAAGAGCTAACTATCAGCAGTACAGTGATTGAAATTTCTTTTGAGAGCCAAAAACCAACTTCTGCTCATGGGCCATGAAGTTTCAATCGCACTGTACATGTGCACCCTGCATGTGGTATTTCGTGGAAGAGCCACACTCAAGGCACCAAAGAGACACATGTGGCTTGCGAGCCGCAGTTTGCCGACCACTGCGTTATGGCAAAGGACGTTAGGTTACAGGGAAGGGGAGGGCTGACACACTTGGCTTATGTATATCGATTACAATTAGCCTCCAGCCCATATTCTGACTGGAATATCTATGGTTTCTTCATAGATGTCTTTGAAACTGTTTTCTCTCTCACACAGAAGCATCCAATCTCTTCACCCCTCTCCACAATAAATTGACACTTTCTAGAAACAGTTATGACTTTGAAAGATGATTTGAAAGCTGTTGATAAAAACTGTTTTTGACCTACTACTGCTTTTTCCCTATAAATATTTTTTGGGGGTCCCAAGTCCCAGTGTATATGAGTGTAGTTTCTTTTATTTAACATGAAATTAGATCTTTGAACCTGTATTTATTCTAAACCACACTAATTCATGCAGAATACTTCAAATTTTAAATGTTTTACATAGTGGACTTGCCCTGATGTGTTTACCAAGGAGTTTCCATGAGTTGAAAAGGAGTTTTCATTTAATTTTTTTTTATTGTGGTAAGAACATTTAAAGACAAATTTACCCTCTTAACAGATTTTTCAGTGTATAATACAGCATTGTTATCTATAGGCACAAATTTGTACATTAGACCTGTAGAATTTATTCATCTTGCATAACTGAAATTTTATATGTTATTTAGCAACACTTTATTGTCCCCTTCCCCCAGCCCATGGCAGCTATCATTCTGTTCTTTGCTTTAGTGACTTTTGGCTGTTTTTGATATATCACATAGGTAGAGTCATACTCTGTGCCTGGCTTATTTCACTTAGCATAATATTTTCAAGCTTCATCCAAATTGTTGCAAATAACCAGATTCTTTTGCTTTTTTAAGGCTGGATAATATTCTATTTCATGTAATAGTAATATTATATATATATATACACACATATATATATCTGGCATACTTTCTTTACCCATTCATCCATCAATGGACATTTGGGCTGGGTTTACATCTTGGCTATTGTGAATAGTGCTGTAATGACATGAGGATGCTAATATGCACTTGAAATTCTGATCTCAATTCTTTTGGATAAATACCAAAAAGTAGGCTTGCTGGATTGTATGGTAGTTCTATTTTTAATTTTTTGAGGAAACCTCTATAATGTTTTCCGTAGTGGCTGCACCAATTTGCAGCATTCCCACTAATAGTATTCATGGGTTCCACATCCTTACCCATTCTTATTTTCTTTGTAATAGCCATCCTTACAGCTGAGCTGTTCTCTCATTGTGGCTTTGATTTGAATCCCCCTGATGATTAGTGATATTAAGTATGTTTTCATATATCTGTTGGACATTTGCATGTCTTCTTTGATAAAATGTCAATTCAAGTCTTTAACCCATTTTTAAATCAGGTTATTAATTTGTGTTTGTTTTGTTTTTGCTATTGAGTTGTAGGAGTTTCTTATATATTTTAGAAATTGCCCTTTTTTGACTTGCAAATATTTTCTTCCATTCTTTAGGCTGCCTTTTCACTGTATTAATTGAATTTTTGTTATTGTTGCGGTTTTGTATGCAGAATCTTTTAGTTTGTTTTAGTGTCATTGTCAGGAATTGGAGTCATTGCACAATTTTATAAAATACCAAAAACAACATTGAGTTGTAAACTTTAAAAAGGTGAATTTTATGGTCTGTGAATTGTATCTCAATAAAAACCAACCAACAGAAAGCAAGTGATCCTGATGAACTTGTGCTAAAGAACCAATATTTTCTCTCTGAGTAGTTTCTATGAGAATATCAAAATACTTGTCAGTACTATACCTTTTCCAAATGAGGATGGGGAACATAATTTGTATGTATGGAGGATAAATGAATATAAACATAGAATAAATATAAAATATATATTCTTTTGGTATTTTTAAATTAAAAAATCTGTATAAGTCCATTCTTTTAATATATTTTAAAAGCAAATGTGTTTAACACTTGGAAAAGTATACAAATGTAGATGGCAGCTACTAGAATTTGTTGACTGGAGAATTAGATGAAAGTCTGACATTGCTTCATTCCTGTAGTTATGCTACATGCAGATTTTTAACTTTGTTCTTTCATTTACATGCAGATTTTTAACTTTGTTCTTTCATTTTTATGCAGATACTTCATTTATTCCACAGTGCCCTGCAATCCCTGAATCACAAAGGATAGACTGTATGCCTGGCGAGATGATGTCAGAGGTCAGAGAAATGGGTGACCTTCCACTGACTTGCTGGATTTTATTTAAAAGAAATGAGTGTGTAAAGTAGGGAGAGGGTGGTGGTGGAGTAGGCTATGGAACTCCGATTTGTTTGGAGTTACTATTTCTTTCTTGTCTTGTTGAAATAAACAACACTAAGGAAGTGAGGGAAATAGGATAGTGTAAAGATAAGAGGAGTAGGAAATAATAAAAGTGTTGGCCCACAGGGTTTGAAATCCAGAGTGGAGGGCGAGTTTCTAGTGGAGGGATATTACCAGGGCAGCCATAGAAAGGTTGTTTTAGGGCTAGACCATGTACCTCTTTTTTTTTTTTATATTTTATTGATTTTTTACAGAGAGGAAGGAAGAGGGATAGAAAGTCAGAAACATCGATGAGAGAGAGACATCGATCAGCTGCCTCTTGCACGCCCCCCACTGGGGATGTGCCCGCAGCCAAGGTACATGCCCTTGCCAGAATCGAACCCGGGACCCTTCAATCCACAATCCGACGCTCCATCCACTGAGCCAAACCAGTCTCGGCTCATGTACCTCTTGAGAACAGAACCCATCAAGCAATATGGATGACTGAGTCACTTGGTTAATTCAGGTGACTTGTTCCAACAAGAGTCTTCTGGAATCATATTATTGGCAAGAGATCCCAATGAACTTGTGCTAAAGAACCAAAATTTTCTCTCTGAATAGCTTCTACAAGAATTTGAACTATGTGAACCCTGATAGTTTTGATTAAAAACTGTACAATAAAATTGTATTCACTTAGGTTTTATTGCTTTACTTTATATTTTATATTCTATATCCCATAATATCCTACCAGGATGTTAATAAGTACTACATTAAATTTTAGGTTAAAATTAGGCAATATTGACATTTCAACAATTTTGAATCATTCTATTTAAAAAATATAAAAGTATTTCCATTTTAACTCTTATTTTTCTTATTATGTATTATATTACATATGCATCATGAAGGTTTTTTTTCTAGATTTTTCATATGTATAGTTTCTATTGTAAATACAAATTACTATATTTTCAAAGTGGCGCTAATCTGTGTTATTATAATGACAATGAAAATGGAAAAAAAAGAGTGCCCAGCTGTGTGTCTCAGTTTTTAGCATAGACCTATGAACCAGGAGGTCAGGGTTCGATTCCTGGTCAAGGCACATGCCTGAGGTTGCAGGCTTGATCACCAGTAGGGGGCACACAGGAGACAGCCAATCAATAATTCTCTCTCATCATTGGTGTTTCTAACTCTCCCTCACACTTTCTCTCTGAAATTAAATATATATTTTTTTAAAGAATGGAAAAAGAAGAAAATATACAGAGTAGGGTACAAAAGTAAGTTTATAGTTGTTCTTATGGAAAATAACAATAATTAGTAAATAATAATACGAATAAGTTCTGTTTCCTATATTCACAACTGTAAATCTACCTTTGCTCCACCCTGTATATCTCTTAAACATCTGACCTTTGGTTTCTGTAGTACTGGTAATGGCTTAAAACTGAAATAAAGATGTTAGGGCAGACTGCATGCGCAAAAAATCATGTTTACCTAAATGTACTAGATTTTTTGTCTTATTGATTTTTATAGAAGTCTGTGGACTTTGGAACAGTTTATGACAATGAAACTAACCTTCTGGACTTTATAGACCTCAGTTTTAGAGGTAGCAGAAGTACTTAATGTCTGCCTCAGACTTAGGAAAAGGATAGACTGTATGCCTGGCGAGATGATGTCAGAGGTCAGAGAAATGGGTGACCTTCCACTGACTTGCTGGATTTTATTTAAAAGAAATAAGTGTGTAAAGTAGGGAGAGGGTGGTGGTGGAGTAGGCTATGGTTATCCAGTACCCCCAAACTCTTTTTCCACTGACCCCCCCTTCCAGCCTTTTGTTATCTGAAGAGGATGGGGTGGGAACATAATTAACATGTATGGAGAATAAATGAATACATTAAAAGAGATTTTATAGTTATAATGTAATTACTTTGTTTATAATAAGCATGGTGAACATTGACGTTAGATATATTCCTGTTGTGGTTTTTAGAGCAATTATATCAGATGTCAGCATCTAAAATACTTGTCAATACTATGCCTTTTCCAAATAAGTAGTGTTATGACATATTCTTTTGGTATTTTTAAATAGCAAAATCTATAAATACATTCTTTTAATAAGAAATATTCAGATATTATAGTGATGTACAGAATAAAATGGGGAAGTCCTACTCATTCATTAAGCTTCCTCTCTACCTCCAAATGCCTTCCTCAGAATCAATCAATAGTTTGGTGTGTATTTTTTTTCTCTTGGTCTTTCTGTGCTTTTGCATATATTTATATATTTTGCACATATATTTATGTATTTTTGTTTTGTTTTAACACAGATTTAATTATACTGTGTATATTATACAATTTGCTTTTTAAATTTAGGTCATTTAAATTTATCACATTATTCTATTTTAAAAATGGTTTGCTTCTGTTTAGATGGTCATACGTTTTTTTAATTTTCTTTTGTCAGTGTTGCTTAATTAATTTTGAACCATTCCAGCTTTCTCTTGATAATACTTACTTGGCCAGTATGCATTAAAATTTTAATACACTAATAAATTAAAATACAACATCTAATTAAAATTTTATACATCATGTTTTTAAGTGAAATAAGCTCACTATATATTTTTGGTTGTTTATGTGGACTTCCCTTGCCTAGTTTGTTGTCAGAATTACTCTAGTTTAACAAAATGAATCAGAAAAGTTTCCACCTTTTCCTATGTTCTAAAAAATACATTGATATAGAATATTAGACTAGTCTGTCCCCAAATTATCTGGGCAAGAAGTCATTTTTTGGGTGGGGTAAATCTTTGACTATTTACAGTTTCCCATGGCTTACTGGTCCTTTTAAGGTTTTCTATTTATTCCTACCTAATTTTCATTATTTAATATACTATTTAAAGATTCAAATCACAGTTTCACATTTATTGGCATATATGTACACAAATAGTTGCCTTATAATTCTTTTTTTGTGTTAAAAAGCCATATATATCTGCTGTCATTCCCATTTTTTGTTTCTAATCATGTTTGTCTCCCTCTCTTTTTGTCAAAGGAGAATTTGATAAGAAATAATTGTATTTATTTGATCTTTTCAAAGAGTTCTCTTTATAGATTTATTGATCAACTAAACTAAAAGTAAAACATATCCTTACACTATAGTATTTATCAGTGCGGAGTTATATCAGGAATTGATACATATGCTACTAGAATATAATAAAACATCTCAAACTACATATTCATATTCTCATACATGTTCAGTGAAACTTAGTTTATAATAAAAGTGGCATTTCAAATCAGTAGTGGAAATAAGGTCTATTTAATTAATGGTGGCATGTGTCTCATTTACTATGCTTGCTCATAGCACTGTGCCATGTGACCTTATATAAATATGTGAACAGAGCAGGCACTCATTTCATATTTATTTATTTATTTATTTATTTATTTATTTATTTTTAATGTATTTTATTGATTTCAAAGAGGGAAAGAGAGATAGAAACATCAATGATGAGAGAGAATTGAATCATCTATTGGCTACCTCCTGCACGCCTCCTGCTGGGGATCTAGCCTGCAACCAGGGCATGAGCCCAAACTGGGAATTGAATCATTACCTCCTGGTTCATAGATTGATGCTCAACATTGAGCCACACCAGTCTGTCTCATTTCAGTTTTAACCTCTACTCTGACTTGGCTCAGTGCACTTCTTTTTCTCCACTTGTGTTTTAGATTATGAATATATTTTCCCCTAGACTTGATAACATCTATTTTCTATATTTCAGTAATTTCATATCATCTGGCCTGTCATAGTGTATATTTTGCTGTTTTATAGTGAATTTGTATTTTTATTTCTTAATGGCATTTCTATCACTTTATGTAAATTTAATTGGGTGAAGAGATGAGTGCCTGTGTTTAGTTTAACACTTTGAATCAGATTGCCATCTATTTAATTTATTATAACACAACAATTTTTATGTAAGTTCATCTGAAAATTGTAGGACCTTTAGAAAAGACATCTCACTAAAAAAGGTTAATTTAAAAAATGTATAATCAAACCACTCTGAGAAGCCACATGTGATATTTTTAGTGTCACCCTCTGTCCTAATTCTATCTTAAGTTTCTCTATTTTTCTTTGCTTTACTTTTCTTACCTTTTAGAAAATACATCTTCCTGACGTATTGTTAGCCATGGCCATGACTCTTCCTCCTGAGAAAGCCCAATCCACTTGGTCTGCATCCAGATCACCTCTGTGTGGACATGGTGTGCCTCCAGCCTCATTTCTCTTACTCGATATTCTCAGCCCAATGAACTTGTGGCTTCTCTGGATCTATTATGCATGGATGTTTTATTGGCTTGGAATACTGCTCTATTTTTCACCCATCTAACTCCTCCTGGTGCATTAGGACTGAGCTTACCTTCCATTTACCTGGAAGCTCTCTCTACCCCACTGGTAGCCTTTTAGCTGGGTAAGAGGCCTGATGTGATTCCCTTAGCCCCTGTGAAGAACTGTGTATTCCCAAACACTGTGTCTTATCTAAATCTACTCTTAGTTCCTTGTCTGGTAGGAAATAAGTGCCTATTGGATGGATGGATAAGTGTATAAAAAGGAATAAATAAATGATTGAAAGTAATTATGAGCGATCTTAAATTCTTCCTGGGGAAAATTGTTATAAATAAACAGACATATAATACTTTCCTTCCTTCATTTTGTATAGTACTAACTCTGTGCATTGTTACAGGAAAACTGCAGGTGGAAATACAAGTGCTGCTGGAAGCTTGCGTTAGACACTAATGTCCCCAGCTGCTTCTTCCCCAGGAACTGGGGCTATGAAGTCAACAAAGACAGCCTTAAAAATGAAAGCACAGGTGAGCACTGTGTTCCCCAGCAACTCTTTTTTATAGTTGTATAATTCAATACTACTGTAATTTATATCCAAAGCACTTCTTTTTATTTATTTTATTTTTTATCGAATTTATTAAGGTGACATTGGTTAATAAAATAACATAGGTTTCAGGTGTACAATTCTATATACATCATCTGTATATTGTACGTTCACCATCCTAAGTCAAGTCTCCTTCTGTCACCATTTACCCCTCTTCTTTACCTTTTCTATCTCCTCCCACCCACTTTCCCTCTTATAATCACCATACTGTTGTCCATGCCAATGAAGTGTGTGTGTGTGTGTGTGTGTGTGTGTGTGTGTGTGTTTGTCTGCTTAATCCCTTCAACTTTTCTACCCAGCCCCCAACCCCCTTCCCTTCTGACAGCTACAACTCTTTATGGCCAGATTGGTTAACTGCAAAATAAAGGCTAAACCTGTCTCTCTCTCTCTCTCTCTCTCTCTCTCTCTCTCTCTCTCTCTCTCTCTCTCTCTCTCTCTCTCTCTCTCTCCTCTTTTGTTCCCCCAACTGCAGGGTTAACTGCCACATTGAGAAAGTTGCCAACTCCAACTCGGTTTGGAAATGATGTCATTAATGCCCTCTTCACAGCTAAGTATCAGACACCCAGGCGTCTTCATTTTAAGGTCAGTTTGGTAGTTATCATTGAATATAACTCCGAAGAATGCAGGGCTCAGCTTATTCTCCTTTATGCACTACATAGAAGAAGTGTGGAAGCAGATCTACCTCTGTTTCTCTCTGCAGGGATCTCCAGATATCATGTGCAGGCTCACTTTTATTTGATGGGGGACAAATGATTTGGGGGTTTCTTCTCACAAATCAGGAAGCCCGGGGTTAAGAATGGTAAATCATTCTCATTAGGGGCTCTGGGGGAGTGAGAATATTTTGTAGCTCTAAAGGGAAGTTTTGTGTTCTGGAGCTGTCCGTTTTGTTTTTCTCCTGACAGATCACTGATGCCTATAACACACGTTATGAAGTCTCTCACGAGCACATTAAGCTGTTTAATGGGACTGCTGGTTCCACCAACCTGAGCTATCATGTCGAGATCATAGAGAAACCCTTTGGCATTAAAATAATGAGGATGAGCAACAAAAAAGTCTTGTGAGCTTTTCAACACTCTTTGCATATCTTTGAATATACAGTTCCAAAGTCATTCATTCTGACTTCCTGTGGGCAGATGATCAGCTCAGTATATTTGGGAAAATGTTCGAATCTCAGAAAAAGTCAAAGCTTTCAGTAAAAGTCATTAATGCTGTGACTATGTAATGATGACAGACCAAAAAACAAAAACTGAAATGTGATGTGCTGGTTTGCTGAGTCATATAAATACTCTTGTGGTTCATAGATATTGTGAAATAGAGAATTTTATTATTTTGGATTACCACTCACACTGGAACTCACCTTCACTGTTTAGCATTCCAAATTGTGATTTCCTGAGAAAATTACCATCCAGCCCCTAATGAGAGCCTAAACTTAAGTCATAAATTGTACTGGCGGACATACAAGAATTAACATCAGGAAAAGCTGGATTCAAATCCCAGTACTAGGAGGTCACCCAGTACCTCACCTCCTCAGTCTGTTTCCTTGTCCATAGAAAGGGAATCAAAACGTCTGCTGTTACTACATGTACTGAGGCCATGTTTATAAAGTACCCAGTGTAGCGCATACATGAAGTAAATGCACAGAAAATATAAGGTCATGTCTGCTCATCCCACAATCATCCCACTTGAATTTTTGGTATCAAATTTCTAATGCTGTGCTCCTCTGGAATTAAAGAATCAGAGACACCCTAGAAAGGCCTTCTCCAAAAGCATGAAAGTGGGTGGTAAGACCTGAAACAACTGTTCTCGAAGTGTACAGGGCAGGGAGCAGAGCATTTCCTGGCAGAGAGAGCTGCGTGCTAGTTTGGTGACTCTCGCTCTTCCTCCATGGCCCAGGTTGGACACGAGCATCGGGCCCCTCCTGTTTGCCGAGCAGTACCTGCAGCTGTCCTTCCTGCTGCCCAGTGCCAACGTGTATGGACTGGGAGAACATGTGCACCAGCAGTATCGCCACGACATGGGCTGGAAGACCTGGCCCATCTTCACCCGGAATGCCACCCCCACCAAGGTGAGAGGCCTGTTTCCTGATTTCTCACAGTGAAGGATACCTTCTCCCCTTTTCAGAAAGTAACCTACAGAGTGAGAAAAACTGTAAACTACAGAGTTTGCCCATTTACTATGTTGCCCAATTTATGTTGGAGAGTATGCACTTGTTGTCGAGGTTTATTAACTCACAATACTAACATATCAATTTTTTTAAAACAGTTCACTTTAAAAAATATATAATTTAATGACTGTGCTTATTTCCCTTCTTTCTTATCTTTCTCCTTTCCTTTTTTTCCTCCACCTATCCTTCTTTCTTCTTAGCATTTTAAGTTTAGTTTGTATTCTAACCAAGGGCTGATGCCATAACTCTTCCTTGCTATAACTTGAAATCTGGCCTAATTTTAAATAGGTGTGCTAGTCTTCTCTATTTTACATATCATGCTGACTGTCTTATCCTCTCCCAGAATTTACTGTAATCAGTACAATTGTCCAAATGCCAAGGACTAATTTTGAACATTATACAAGAAGTTCCTGTAAAGCTTTCCATATGTTACAGTCTCATATATTTTATTATTACATCCAATACAATTATTCACATTGTCTTTTTATATCAGTGCTCTCATCAGAGCCCTGTGACAGGTTTAATATGTTTTCATTTTTAAAAATTTTAAACTTTATCACTACCTAAGTACTATATGTTAATTGTAAAGAGATCAGAAAATGCAGTTACCCATAAAGAAGACATTAAAAATTTCTTGCAATACTATAATCTTCTGCTAACATTTTATTATGTCATTATAAATATTTTCTAATTTTTAATAAATAAATTGGTTGAGGTATAATTATAGACCATAAGATTCACTTGGTTTAAGTGTACAATGCAATGGTTTTAGTACATTTACTGAGTTGTGCTGTCATTAACATAATGCAATTATGTTAGAACATTTTCATCACTCTAAAACCTTTTACACTTAATTCCTATTTTCATCCCAGTGCTGACTCCTGTCTCAGATCATCACTAATCTTTCTGTCTCTAGAGACTTGACTTCTCTGTACATTTTATAAGGGAATCATGGCCTATTGCCTTTGTATTTGTTTCTTTTACTTCGCATAACAGTTATGAGACTTACTCATGTTGTAGTGCTAGGATTTCACTTCTTATTGCACAGAGTATCATTGTGTGGATATATCATATACACATGTTGATGTTACCATTTTAATACCTTTTGGGTACAATACTAACTACCACATGTGTTGACCAACTACATATTATGCATGGCTTTTGATTATATTTTGAGGTGAATAAAAACATTTTACATATGTACTATTATTTCTTTCCATTTTTGTTGACAGGGCATGATTAACTTGTATGGAGCTCACACGTTCTTCTTGTGCCTTGAAGACACCAGTGGCTCCTCTTTTGGGGTTTTTCTGCTGAACAGTAATGCTATGGGTAGGAAACATAATTTTACCTTGGTAGGAATATGTTTGGGGATGCTGATTTTATAAAAATGATTCGCTGCCCTGACCAGTTTGGCTCAGTGTCAGCCTGCGGACCTAAAGGGTCCCAGGTTCGATTCTGGTCAAGGGCATGTATCTTGATTGCGGGCACATCCCCAGTAAGAGGTGTGTAGGAGGCAGCTGATCAATGTTTGTCTCTCATCAATGTTTCTAACTATCCCTCTTCCTTCCTTTAAGAAATCAATAAAATACATTTTTTTAAAAAATAAAAATGATTTGCATGGTGAGTTCATTGTTTAACAGGAGGCATATCGGACTTACTATGCTTTATCAGAAACTGGAAACAGAAAATACTTTAACCTGTTCACAAATCCAGTTCATGCTGAAAGCTATTTTTTTTAATTGAAAACTGCCTCAGAGGTCTCTTTTTGTGTAATGTCTCCCATAATATTTTGTAGATGATAGGATTCACTGATAGACCCATTCCAAAGACACCTGTAGGTTTCAACATGAAACATACTATCTATCTGTAGCTGTTTCTCATAGCCCACCCTTTTCCCACTCCAGAATCTTTTTCCTCTGGCTTTTGGATGCGGCTTTTATTTTTATTTTTAATTGTAGGTAAAATGATCTAACAAGGTTTTAAACATTTTTTTTTCTATGAAATCACTAGCAAATCCCAGACATTTGTATTTTTATATGGGCAGATTAAAATAGAATTTGTTTTTCATTATCCTAAAAAATCAATTAATTCCTCATGGGTGTTATGCTCATTTAATATGTGATAAGCTTCAGCAATCATGTAAAGGAACAGGTGTGATTTTCATCTCTTTCAAAATGAGACAGACTGTTTTGGGTAGCTCACATATTTAAATTCTGCAGAAGAGTATATTTTCAACCAGGAAATTGAAATGGCTCTTATTTTAATACTTGCAGAGGTCACCCTTCAGCCGGCTCCTGCAGTCACTTACCGCACTATTGGGGGCATTTTTGACTTTTATGTGTTCCTGGGAGACACTCCAGAACAAGTGGTTCAGGAATACCTGGAGGTATGGCTTTGTAGTTAGATAGTCATTCTTTACTGCTGCTATCTCATACACTCATTGTAAATTAGCCTGGGAAAAATAAAACGTATGGGAAAACTACGGATCATATATGTTGGGATTGTGAGTCTTCTATTCATCATATGTTTATTCTGATGCAAATTTATTGAGTGCCTTCTGTGTGCGAAGAGGCGCCATGCAAGGCTTGAGAAATGTAAAAATAAGTTATCTAATGAGGTTTTAAACAGATGCTGTGCTGTGTTCAAGGAACTCATGGTCCAAACATGCATGATCAGTCATTCAGAAAACCTGAGGCTACAAATCAGTAAAGTTCATTCATTCAGTAAATAAAAACTTTAGTTAAAAGAAATTATTTACAAGAAATTGGCTCTGCTATTTTAGATCTGAGAACTGAACAGATAATGAAATGGAGACAAAGTTGTCTATATTGGACATGTTGCTACAAGCGGTGTTTATTCTAAATGCTCAGACACTTCTTTATTTTTCTAGGTCATTGGACGGCCATTCCTGCCTTCCTACTGGAATCTTGGTTTCCAGCTTAGTCGCAGGAATTATAATAACATCGGGGGATTGAAAGAGGTTGTAGACCGAACTCGTAAAGCTAGGATCCCATATGTAAGTTGGAACTTACCTTATCATGAATAAGACGCCATTTCCTATCTTTTATTTTTTGTACCTAATAGGAAAAATACAGTTAGATAAATTGGTACATGGATAGGTAGATGACAAATATACAGATAATAATAGATGATGATAGATAGATAAATAGATAGATAGATAGACACACACCTACTGTCATAAACTTGAAAACTAAATTACCTATGTCATCATGGGAAGAGCACAGCTATGAAGTCAGAAGGATATGATTTTGAATTTTAGCTTTTCCTCTTTCTAGCTCTATGCAATGTTGGGCTAATTACCATCTCTGTGTTTTAGTTACCTTCTTTATGAAATGAAAATCTAAGACTTACTCTGGTGGGCTGGTTGTGAAGAATGCCTGAAACTGTGCATGTTAACACAAAGGATGAACTCCATCAAAGTTAGTTGCTATTTCATAAGAAAAAGCAACACCTGGGTGACATGGTTAACATGTGCTGATTATTATAATGGTGACTCACAGTGGATTTCTCATAGTGACCTTATATATTATTTCTAGATCTAACATACTTATTTTGAAAGCTCTGTGGTTGTAAAGTATTTATGATGACCAATGTCATGGTAGTAAATAAAAGATCATTAGTAAATAAATGATCATTTCTTAGTGTATAATAGTTGAAAAGTTTCTCCCTGGAGATGTATAACATGTGGTTAATGAAGTTATCAAAACAATTTATTTTGGGCTCAATCTTTGGAACTATGATACAAACATATATTTGGTTAATACCTGAAGGAAGATATTATGGGTGGCAATGACTTTGGCCTGATCTCAGAAGTTTTCAGTCTCCTCTCAAAGTAGCGATGAGAGCAGGCAATGAGATGAATTTTTCTTGTGAGAAAACCTGCTGATTGTGTAGTTTTGTTGTTAAGGGGAAACGGTTACGTATTTAATTTTACTTTTCCCATATCTGCTATCTGCAAACACCCAATTCCAGGCCAAACCTTGCCACATCATTATTTTACAAAGTGTTTTCACATTCATGGTTGACCCTCACTTATTGGTATTTTGCAAATGGGAAAATGCAGACATTGCAATGTTAATCACTTTCCTGAGGTCACTGGAACAAAAAAGCATGTGGAGTCAAAGGGTCTATCACCAAAGCCCCAATTAACCCCCAACCTACTCCTGCATTTGACCTTGGGAAATGTCACTTAGCCCCTATACATTTCAATCTCCCACTAAAAATAACATCGGCTCCTCACAGGTTGGTATACAAACACAAAAATAATGTGTGTATGAGGGTTTGGTTAATTAAAGCTCTACCCCTTTGTCATTTATCTTTGTTAATTATTACCCTAGATGTTTTATAAGACAAGCAGGCTATTTTTCTCCTCTTGTGATATGTTCTAACTTGATGTCCAGGGTCCAAGTTAGTACATGGTAATAACATTACTCATGGGTTCTTTCAAACAAATATTTAAAGAGCACCTGTTTTATTTCAAGCTTCTAAGCTCTCAAATTACAGGGATGAACAAGGCACAGTCCTACCTTCGAATTCCTCCAATAGGTATAATAGGCATCTATCAAGGCAAAGAGATGAAACTATAACCTAAGAGTGTCTGAATCTTTCAAAAAGGGTTTATTAGCCAAATAAGTTCCAGGATCATTAAGAAATATGGCTTGCCCTAGCTACTATGGCTTAGTGGATAGAACATTAGCCTGCGGACTAAAAGGTCTCAGGTTTGATTCCAGTCAAGGGCACATGCCCCAGTTGAGGGCTTCATACCCCATAGGGGGCATGCAGGAGGCAGCCAAAAAATGATTCTCTCTCATCACTGGTGTTTCTCTCTCCCTCTCCCTTCCTCTATGAAATCAATAAAAATGTATTTAAAAAAGAGAAGAAAAATGGCTTCAGTTTTAATGATGAAGAACCAGAGTTATCAGCATGGTGATATTGCCTCAGTTCTAATTGGCCAGCACTGTCTTTCAGGATGTCCAGTACTCAGACATAGACTACATGGATGGAAAAAAGGACTTCACTATTGATGAAAAGGCTTTCCCTGGTCTCTCAGATTTTGCCAAGAACTTACACGAACAAGGACAGAAATATGTAATTATTATGGTATGTTCAAGCACTTATTCCATGGCCTAGTATTTCCTTTAAAAATGCAAAAGACATTTATAAAAACAATATTTGTTATCATATTTATTTATTAGAATCCTGGCATCTCAAATAATCCTGACTACCAGCCCTATAAGAATGGAAGAAAAAAGAGAGTATGGATCTTGGGGGAAAAAGGCTATGTCATTGGACAGGTAATTTCTCAAAAGAAAAAAAAGTATATTACAGTCATTTGGGGGAAGTTTGTGCTTTTGGTAAGACAGAATAGAAGGCAACTTACAGTATTATTATAGAGGTTGCTGTTATTATTTTTAAAACAGTAAATATTATAGTAGAATGATTAGAATTCCTAAGAATTTGTTTTTTAGTTGAAATATATTTGACAGATAACATTGTATAAATTTAAGGTGTACAGCATATTGATCTGATAATTTGATTATTCAATATGATTGCCATTGTAGTGATGGCACCTCTATCACATTACATATTTTCATTTTTTTGTGGAGGAATAATTAATATCTACTCTTTAGAAAGCTAGCCCTGACCCTTGAATAATACTATATCTTTGTTATTTGTGGACAATATATTATTAGAAGAAAGTTAATTTATCCTTAAAGTTCTTCTGCCTTACAATTTCTATTTTTTTCCTCACATAATAAATTCAACCATGCTAATTGAGCAAGATGCTCATAGGCTAATGTGAAACCTACCTCAGCTAATATATTTTTAATTTACATGAGACTTATAGATAGAGCCTAGTCTTTATCCTAAGGTAGCAATTTCAGGCATTTGAATAAGCTGCTTAGGAACCTATTTTCAGGTCAGCTAAACTTTCAAGAGTATTTTAAATCAAATCCTGTAGTCAACCTTCTTTTCCAATTATGTGTGGGGTCAGCTCTAGATGATTGGATGATGGGAGATTTACTAAAACTGATACTTCATCTAAAAGTTCACTTGGCCTCATTTGTTGCTCCCAGGCAATAATTAACTTTGCAAAACTCAACTTTTTAGGGTTATCAATAAACCCTTACTTGACATCTCACTTAATTCCCATCATTGACTTTGTCTACAATAGTCCTTACTATTTACTTTCTTTTTCATTGATTCTAACTTTTCATGAAACAGTAGTTTCCTTCCTTCCCCAAACCAATTCTTTACTTTCACTGTTTTGTTTGATGTGAATTTCTAAAATATCAAATATTCTGATATTCATATATAAGTACAAAATCAGAGGCCACAGTCACATAAAAATTGTTTTGTTTATCTTAAAAGTAGATTATTCAAACTTATTAGTCATTTCAATAATACTCATATGTGAGTGGTATGTAATTAAGAATTTGCATATAACCACAAAAACTTAATTAGATAATTACCTATCTAATTAAATAACAGGAATCATTTGATCTAAGATGTTGGCAGATGTAGTAGTGCTGAAGATAGTGTGGGTTAATTATAAAGGAATTTGGTTAGAATGAATGTTCCTGGGCTTGCTCTAGGGACAATGTCACTGTAGGTGATTCCTTTGCCACTGAGGTTCAAAGTTACTTCTTTTTATTATACGGTGCCCCATCACCTAAAACAAAGAACCAAGACCATTATACTGACTGAACATAAAGTTGTCCTTAAATGACAACCTATAAATTTGTTGGGAAAATAAGCAAGAATATATGTACAAAACCTTGTGTCTTGACAATTTAGAATTCTCACTAATTTGGCTATGACTATATCTTTGTGTTATTTGTGGACAATGTTAAAAATGAATCTTTGATATGAATAGATAGGAAGAGAAGATGGGATAAGATATATTTGACCTGAGTAAGAAGAGCAAAATTCATTAAATCGTTTAAACAAAATTGTTTCTATGCCAAACTCAACATATTATCTATAAATGGCATTATTCAAGTCAGGTTTTAGGTAATCTTCAATTAACAACACATTAAACAAATTAATTTAAAAATACCATCTAGTTAAGCTTTACATATTTTAAACATGGCGATTCACCTGACATATAAAATTTTACTTTTTTTTTTTTAAATCAGAGGAAAGAGACATTTGCTGGCTTCTCATCTCTATCATAAGTTGTTTGTCCTTTTATTTATTTTTTCTCCCTTTGGTTCCTTGCATCTATTTTAACATTTAGTTTTAGGAGGATAGTCACAAATTTTGATTCTAAAATGTAAGCTTCTTAGGCCTTCTGGTGGAAGAGATAGTAGCCAGCAATAAATGCATGTGTGAATCATCAGACAAACCACTATAACTTTCCTTTTTTTTTTAGGGCTATCCCGGAAAGATAGTCTTTCCTGCTTATGATGATCCATCTTGTACTCAATGGTGGACAGAAGAGCTTCAAGAATTTCATAAAACTTTGGAGTTTGATGGATTGTGGCTTGTAAGTTGTTATTCCAGGATCAAACTTATTTTGGAGACACATATTTCTAATTTTAAGATGAATTTTAACTCTAATCTCTAATAAAGTAGTTTACTTGACATAGTGATATTTAAAATCCTTTTACTTAATGTTGAGCTTATAATATATAATAAATTAGATGCCTCAAACCTCTGAATTTTAATTCTCAATTTACTACCTACTGGTTATTTATTTTAAAGAAAATATTTTGCTTTCTCATGGAGTCAGCTTTTTCCTCCAATAACTGTCTTTTAGCTTTAAAAATACTAGAAACTACAGATGCTATTATTTGTAGCAATGATGTATTAAAATTTAAAGTAAATCATTAAAGAATAATTTAATGGTCCTCTTATTTTTTAGAGGATAGCAGGTGGGGAAATTTATTTGAAATTTGAAAAATTATCTTTTTGTTAGCAGGATTACACATCACCTATTTGCAAGCTCTTTTAAAGAAATGGATTTTATCTCAATTCTGTCTCCTTATCCCCTACACTGAGTAGAATAACAGAATGGGCAAATTATGAAATAGAATATTACTCTATCTTAAATTCTTTAAAACAACATTAGCAATAATAAAATCTCACAAGGCATGAATTAGCCTTTGAAATAGTATTTCTTAATTAACTAATTGAAATCAACATAAAGAAGGTTAAATGTACCTGACATAATTTAGAGTTGTAAGGTACTGTAGATACAATCTAATCCAAAATATGAAACCGAGGTCAGAAAATTTAAATTACTTAAGATTCCGAAATCAATAAGAGACCTCAGCTATCCAGCTTCTAGTTTAGTAAACATTCTTTAACAACTAACTGTATACCAATAACTTTTTCCACTTTGTATATTTCATGTCTTTGAAGGAAATGGAGGAAGTATCTAACTTTCTTCATGGTTCTGAACCTGAGTGTGAAAGTAACATCTGGAACTTTCCTCCTTTCACTCCCAGTAAGTTTTCACCTGTTTTTAATAATGTAGGCAGGAGACATTTAAAACAACCTCAGTGCAGCCAGGAGCAAGTTCACTTTCTAATGGTTCTTCTGTTTTGTTTTGACTGTCTTTATTATCTTAGTAGAAGCCCTGTGCATGAAATTCATGCACTGGGTGGGGGGGTTCCTCAGCCTGGCCTGCACCCTCTCGCAGTCTGGGATCCCTTGCTCCTTGCCTTGGCTCACTGCTCTTTAATGCTGCTGCAGAGGTGGGCCTCTGCTGCTGTGCTCGCCAACCATGAACCTGGCTTCTGACTGAGCTGCACTCCCCCTGTGGGAGTGTACTGACCACCAGGGGCAGCTCTTGCATTGAGCATCTGCCCTTTGGTGGTCAGTGTGTATCATAGCGACTGGTCATTCTACCATTCAGTTGTTCTGCATATTAGCCTTTTATTTTATAAGATTATTTTTATTATTTTATTACAAATTTTTTAATGTTGACATAATTGCAGATGTCCCCTTTTCCACATGCTTTGTCCACCTCCACCCACCCCCACTTCCCTCTCCTTAGAGACTTTACTGTAGTGTTTAGTCTTATATTACTCTTTTGCTGACATAATCCAACGGCAAGCATGTGATGAAGGTCATATCTCCCCTGGCTATGCCTCCTCTCTTGAATTCTACATTTCCCATCATGTTTACTTCCTTTAATCCCCTTATACATGTAACATGTGATTCAATTTTAAATTTTATGAGAATATCAGAATACTGAAAGTACAAACGACCTTCCATTGTAGTAAATCTGTAATTTATGTGTGTTTCTTTAGCTTATTACCAACAGCCTCGATGGTTCCTGTTAGTTCTTTCTATTTATGAGTCCCATTTCCAGTCAAAGTCAATTTTCCAGTTCTTAATTTTAAAAGAACGTGTGTGTGTGTGTGTGTGTGTGTGTGTGTGTGCGCGCGCGCTCGTGAAATAGTATGGTGTTGGGGAAACAAATGAACCCTAACATCTCAGTGGAGTGCACAACAAAAGTTTTTGTTCATATAATACTCTAGTGTGGAATGTGTGGGTCTCATCCCATCAGTGACTCAAGAATCTAGTTACTTCCATCTCCTGGTTCTCCTGTCTTGGAGCCTTTGTTTCCAACTTCTTAGGTGAACGAGAAATAGAAGGGTAGAGGAGATTTATGGACAAGCCTGAAAGTGGGCTGTGTTCAATTTGCTCACAGAATCCAATCACATAGTCTCTGCTAAACTTTCAAGAGAAAATATAATCTATATTCCCAGGAGAAGACAGGTTTGGCGAGCATCTGGCCAGTCTCTGCCAATTTCTTCTGGTTTCTCCACTTCACTGGTGCCTTTGAGCCACAGGTTAGCTGTTTCTTTATTCCTTTAAGAACTTTTTAAGGTGAATCTTGACTTCAAACCAGCTAACTTCTTGCAAAATCTGTTTCTTTCCCCCACTTATTCTTTTCTGTTCATTCTGTGTTCCCCAATTTATTTCACTGTGTATAGTTTATCATGTTTCCCTTTTAATCTCATGATCTTCTACTCAGCCAAAAATTTTTTTTTTTGGTTTTGTTTCATTTTGGTTTTTTCCTACAGAACACTGAAATCCCATTACCTTTTGTCTGCTCTGGCAACCATCCTTACACTTCGCAGCATTTTGTCTACCTACATATGACAAGCTGCTTTGTCTCTGGTCTACTTTTAATCTTTTTAGGATTAGAAAGTATATCTGTAATACTCTTAACAATAAAGATTTTAAAAAAGAAAGTATATGTTATCATGAAAAAGATTTAGATATATTACCTTTGCTCATGAGAAAAACCTTAGTATTCTTTCTTATCTCTATATATAAAAGGCTAAGTGTCCATCCTTCCCTCCAATTGGTAGCTCTGATGAGCACTGACCACTAGGCGTCAGATGCTCAACACAGGAGTTGCCATGATGTGCACTGGCCATTTAAAAATAAATGGCATCATGGAGCTGGCACTGAGAAACCAACACTCAGCTTCCCTCAGGCCCAGCAACAATCCCAGATTGACACCCCACCAAAATGCAGCCAATGCTGCCAAGACCCCATGGTGCAAAATGCAGTACACAGCCCAGCCTGGAAACGTTCACTATGGGTGCCAGGTAATGACGTCACATAGCAATACCTGGCTTCCTCTCCCTAGCGACTAGCCTGTTTGGAGTCTTTTTTTAGCCCAGGAACCCAACTTGCTTTGTAGGTAGGTGCAAACATTTTGCAGTTTAATCAAATGTTTGTGAAACATTTCCATGTACCTCATGTCATTTGATCCTCACAAAAGTCCTGGAGTAGGTAGGTAAGAGACTTGGTAGAATACTATTTTCTTTTCATTAGTTGGAAAACTGAGATTTAGAAAATTTATAAACTTGACCCTACTGAAAAGTAAGAAATGGTGGAACATGAAAATGACTTTAGGTTTTCTCACTGTGCAGAATATAGTCAAACACTGCCTGCAGTTAAATATCTTACCCTTTGTTCTTCCTGTATGATCTACAATAATAATCTGATAATAATCTGATTCATGTTTATATTTATTGCTGTGTTGCTGACAATTACCTGAAAGAGAAATTGGGGTGCTTCATTGGTTTGGAAAAAGTTTAGCTAAAGCAGGTCTAAATAAGCAGGTTTATTCTATATATATAAAAGGCTAAGTTGACTCATGCATGCACCATACATATAAAGCTCTTGCTGGTGCCAATTGTACACATGTGTTTTGATCTGTCATTGTTAATCATGAATTTGACACTGCTATTATAGAGAAAGGGCAAGTAGTGATATTAAAATAATTTTTCTAATTTCCTTTCAATGTGCATGAATCCATGCACAGGGACACTAACAATTAAACTAGTTGTGAATCTCAGGCCACAAATTGAGACATGCCAGAAATACAATTGTTTTTATATTTTATAATTAAACATAATTTCACGCTTTGATTCTGCTGGGCTGGTGAGAAAAACTCAACCTCAGTCTTTCCTATCTCTACCAGTTTCTGGAAGTGTGCCTCATATCTATGGGCAGGCAAGGCTTCATGAAGGAGGGCAGGAGGTATGGCCCCTTGGTACTGGTCTACAAGGAGAAGGGGAAGAATGAGATTGCAGGCCACAAGACAAAAAGTATTGACCATTTTAAGTATAAGAAAGGAAAATACAATGATTATGCTGATTTCTAAAGGCAGGATCTAAGTTCTCATTCATGAAACCACCCAAATATCCTTTAAAAAGTGTAACTGAGATGTGAATGCTTGTAATTTTAGAGTGAATATGTTCCCTTTTCACTGCCCTCTTATCTTTCTTCATACATTCAATTCTCCTTGATTAAATATCTGTAGTTATATATGTATACTTTATTTATATTTTATCTCAGATCAACTTCCCATTATGCTGAGTGTGTTTTTTTTTCTGCGTTGCCATTGCCACAACTCAGCACCATTCTTTGTGAGCTCAAGAAAATACAAATTAATTCTAATGATTTATCTCAGTGAGGGACTTAGAGTATGTCCCAGTTAGGAAGAAGCATTGGGATAGGATTTGAAATCAGAAAAGAGTTTTATCAGATAGAGATTGGTGGAGAAAGTTTAGGAACCTGGCAGCAATTAGATTAGGTGATTATTTTGTTAGAGCTTGTTGATACGGAAGTGGCTCACGAATGGGTTTCCCCACAGGAATTCTGGACCGCTCGCTTTTTGCAGAAACCCTCTGCATGGACGCTGAGGTTTACCAGGAGCTTCACTATGATGTCCACAGCTTGTATGGCTACTCCATGGCAAGAGCCACAGATTCGTAAGCACTAGGTTTTCCTCCTACTTCAAGATTTGAGGAGTTGGGAGATAGAGGGTTTCTTTTGTCATCTATAGGTATATATTTTTAAATATATTTTGTGGTTATGTGGATCTAGAAACTCAAATCTTACAGGCTTCTTAAGAGGTCTAATTCCTTGGCTTCTGTGCAGGATTATTGCTTATTGGCTTGTGATTAAGAACTTGATACTAGTAGGCAATAATGTGCAAGGTATTTAGAACTCCCAATTGGAAGTCAGCTCTTGCTTGGGTTCCATTACTAAATGTGCTATGGTCATCACACAAGAATTGCCTGATTTAGCAAATAAAAATACAGGACACCCAGTCAGGTTTGCAATATACATATGCATACTAATGGGCTGACTCTAAATAAACACTGAATTCACTTAACTTCATTTCCTGTTTCAATTTCACTTTACATAACGTGAATGAATGTGTTTCTTTAATGACTGAGGATTACAGGATGCAGGAAACCCTCTAGCCAGTGGTAACAAACACAAAGTATTGCCAATCCTTATAAAAGGAGAAATGAAGACAGGAGTTGAAGAGTGACTCCTTTCCATTCTACCCCCATTTTTCAGTCATTTAATTGTCAGAATGGGGTACTTCATTTTCTTAAACCAGTATTCTATTTCAGAATTCTCTTTCTTTTTTCTCATTATAAGTTGTTCTGCACGTGTACACTTTCCATAACATCCTTAGGAATGCAAAGAGGAAAAGCATTAGTGGCTGTGATAATGATTGCCCAGTACACTGATCTCAGACCATGTATTGGAAAGATAGTAGAGCTTGCCTTCAAAGAGCTAAAAGCAACTGTGGCTCAGTATCAACATTCAATAGTATTATTGTTCAATTTTAAAACACTAAAGGTAAGTGTGAAGTGTTTAGGAGAGGAGAGAGCAGGGAGAGGCCTAAGCAAAATAGTGTTCTGAATAAAAGCTAGGAAAACAGCCTACATCCTACTTCATGTTATTTCATCCAGATGCCCAATTCTGGTCTCAATTTCTTGACTCTAATTCTTAGTTTTAATTTTTATGTAGTTTTTACTTGATATGTAATATTTTATAAGTAATACAATGAAAATATTTATATTTTAGTTACTTTTAACTTCACTAAGAGTACCATATGCCATCTTTTGAGACTTAATTCAAGTAATACTGAAACAGTAATTTTAGGGGTGAAATAGGACAGGTTCAGGACATTTTAGAAATTTTGGAAATTAAGGGGACTATGGAGGAAGCCCAGGGCTGCAGAGCAGCAGAAGGTATATTTTCATAGCATAGGGGAAGCTGAGGAACTAACTGCAAAAGGTACATTTCCATAGAATGAGGGAGCTGGAAACAGCAAAAGGTTTATATTTACAAAATAACGAGAAAGAAACCTTTCATTCATTCACTCAGAAGAAAGCCCAAAGGGAATACGAAAACAATAAAAATAAAAGAAGGGGGGGAGAACCTCACATGTCCCACCTGACTTCAACCTTTGAGCCCAGGAGTTACTATACTAACCAGTAAAGGGAATAGTGACCAATCAGAGGGGATATCAAGACACCAGGATCTGCAGCCTTTATAAGCCATAGGGAAAAATAACTCAATGGCACCCCTTCCCCCCTACCTACTTGGGAGTCCATTCTGTGGGACTCTTTCCCTCTCCCCATGTAGGAGTCTGTACTTGTTCTTCAATTAATCTCCACCTTGGCTATACCACTTTCTGTTTGTGGATTCATTCTTTGATTCCGGCAGACAAAGAATCCAGGTTCCAGTCCAAAGATTCCATTTCAACACTAGTTTGCATAGATTAAGATAGCTTAACATTGGGAATTGCTAATAATAAGTTCTGAAGCTTTAGAGGAAGCCAGGTTTCTGAAGCCCAGACTGTATACAAAATCTCCTCTTAGGCAAAGAGCAGGTAAAGGGTTCTGACCTGAGCTGGTCTCGTGCTAAATAAGATTATGAATGGCAGCAAGGCATGGAACCCAGGTACATTAGAAAAACTTTTTCTAGAGGGAGAAGATAGTGCCAATAGCCCCTCATTCCAATGTATCATCAACCAAAGGAGCCAGAGCACAACCAGATCGAAAATGAAGGAAACATAATCAGGAGTCCAGGGATTAGTGCTAATCCAGTTTGCTCTCCTTCATGATACCCTGATATTATTTTCTCAGTTTGCTTGCAAAGTCTTTTGCTGCCTTTGGTATAAGTCAGTGTTTGGCAAACAGTGGCTCGTGAGCCACATGTGGCTCTTTGGCCTCTTTGAGCATGGCTGTTCCACAAAATACCACGTGTGGGCGCACACATACAGTGCGATTGAAATTTTGTGGCCCATGAGCAGAAGTCAGTTTGTGGCTCTCAAAAGAAATTTCAATCATTGTACTGTTGATATTTGGCTCTGTTGACCAATGAATTTGTCCACCACTGGTATAGGTTAAGTCCTTGACATTCATACTTCATTTCACATTCAATTGACTATATTCCTTTTCAGGGCCTTGAATACTGTCTTCCCCAATAAGAGGAACTTCATCTTATCCCGTTCTACTTTTGCTGGGTCTGGCAAGTTTGCAGCTCATTGGTTGGGGGACAATGCGGCTGCATGGGATGATCTCCGATGGTCGATTCCTAGTATCCTTGAGTTCAACCTATTTGGCATCCCCATGGTGAGTTTCACTCTTAACCAAGGAGCTTTGATATTCTTTCTATTACCAGACTTTGAGGGGTCTGCAAACCAATGAGCGTATGACTCATTTTGATATGTATTAGAAAAATCAATTTTTACGTGTTGTGTGAGCTGCCTTATGATGATAGGATGGTAACACTTTATCATTGGCATCCATGAATTCTCTGAAGTTAGAAAGGAGATTCCATGAGTAAAATGTATCAGTATCACAGAAAAATTTCATCAGAAGAGCATCAATGATATAGCAAAGCATGAAATTGGGAACTGAATATTGAGGGTGAGTCCTTAATAAAATATGCAACAGTCAGTCTTCCTCTCATCAGTTAATCCATGATTGCACACTTTCCTTATTCTCCATTTTGACTGAGGATTGCTCTGAAACCTTAGGACCTCTTTAAGCATAGAGTGATGGGAATGAGAAATTCTCATTTCCCTTATCACACAGGTATACAGTCAATGCTTTCTCCTCTCTCACTGACCACTATACTATATGTATGCCTATTCTCCAGGTTGGTGCCAATATCTGTGGTTATACAAATGATGCCACAGAGGAGCTCTGCAGAAGATGGATGCAGCTTGGAGCATTTTATCCACTATCCAGGAATCACAATGGGCCTGGGTTCAGGGTAAGGTCCCCAAGAGAAGTGATGAAAACTTCTTGGGTTATATAATCTACCTGTTCTCAAAGAGGAGTTGAATAAAATACTCCAGGTTGGCCCTAAGTGCAGGAGCAGAATAGACAAATTTTCAGTGATAGACTAAAAAGTAGGGTATTGGGGTGATGCTATGTGGGGGAAAAAATAAAAAATAAATATATATACACATTAGTGGCCCAGTGCATAAAATTTGTGCGGGGGAACAAAAGAAAGGAATAAACCTAGATAATTTTTTCTAGAATTCATTCCCAGTAATACTATACATACAGGATTACAAGTTTAAATATGATATGCACATCTTTCAAAGAACAAGGTAAATGAACAATGAATAAAATGCATGCCCATCATTGATGGAAAATTTGTTTCTGGGTCTTAAGAGAATTAGATTTCCCTCATAAAGGGTTCTTTCTTTGCTCTTAGATAAAACTTCTAAAAACTGTCTTCCTGATCTCTTTGTACTTTGTGTTTTGAAGAACAAATAGAGGTCACTGTCTTTGGGACAGAGAAAATAAAACAAATTTTGATAGTGAAAACATTATAAATAAAACTACACATAAATTTTAAAATTGCAAATTCATAAAGGTACATAAGAAAAAAAGATGGATTATAGGTCATGGTGGTTTAAGGCATTGAGTTTCAATTTTTTAAAATATATTTTTATTGATTTCAGAGAGGAAATGAGAAGGAGAGATAGAAACATTAATGATGAGAGAGGATCATTGATCAGCTGCCTCCTGCACACCCACTACTGGGGATGTGCCTGCAACCAAGGTACATGCCCTTGACCGGAATCGAACCCAGACCCTTCAGTCCCCAGGCCAATGCTCTGTCCACTGAGCCACTGCATTTTTGATATGGTTTTCTCATACATAACATGAAGGAGCAGGTAAGTCCCAGATCCTTTCAGTTCTGGAAATGCTTTCACATCTTCAAGTCGGAGAACATAGCTATTTTCTTTTGAGAAAACTTCTTATTAATGGGGGCTCTAAACTATGGTGAAAATATTCAGTAATCACTATGTTTCCTTCTAGGACCAGGACCCTGCTGCCTTTGGTGAAGACTCTCAGCTGTTGAATTCCTCCAAGCATTATCTGAACATCCGCTATACCCTGCTGCCCTATCTCTACACCCTCTTCTACCGAGCTCATACTGTGGGGGAGACTGTAGCGAGGCCCCTGGTTCATGAGTGAGTTTCCTTACCTGCAAAGACAATCTTTCAGATTGTAATTTCACTTCCCTTGTTAATAGTAACAAGCTTTGTTAGGACCTTGTTTTCATATAATAAGCTTCTCTCCTATGTTGGAAGCTTCATCTGTCTTCTCTGTTTTCCAGGTTCTACCAGGACAATGCTACATGGGAGGTGCATGAGCAGTTCTTATGGGGACCTGGACTCCTCATCACGCCTGTGTTATATGAAGTGTGTTTATACTCTAAGCAGTGGGTTGGGATATCAATACTAGTCCTCATGGCTCTGTAGCTGAATAAGCCAGAGGCTGAATATCTGTGGCTCCCTTTCAATATAAATATAAATATAAATTAAATATAAATATAAGTATAAATATAAATATAAGTATAAATATAAATATAAATTAAATGTAAATTAAGTGTAAATTAAATGTAAATTAAATGTAAATATAAATAAGTATAAATATAAGCATAAATGAGAGATTGTGAATATTTGGAAATTAGAAAAATAGTAATTCTTGGTCCCACTGTCTACCAAGCAAAACAGTTTCCATTTTGCAAGCCTGTGTCCTTAAGCATATGGACATTGACAGGGACTTCAAATGTCTGAGGCTGGTCATCTGTCTGTGTTTCCCTTTGACCAGAGGGGATGTGCTCTTGGGGTTAGGAAGAGAGAAGGGGTGGGGAGAGGAGTAGGGAGGAAGAGAGGAATGCTGGGCAAGGGGAGGTTGTTACTGTGGAGTTCACGTATGAAATGTGATTTGGGGCAGCAGTGATTGGGGAAATGCAGGGAAAGAAAGAAGGGACCAGGATTATGCTGACCAGTTTGTAAACCTGTGCTCATGTAAAAGGCCCTTGGAGCTGGTGTTTTAGCCATACCATCTCATGACATGTCCTGCTATGGTGATTCTGCTGGAAGGCTCTCCAGGGTACCTGACTGTTTAAATTTCCCACCTGCCAGATTAGACAAGTAACTCAATGAATGAAATTTCTCTGCTTCTCTTAGAAAGTTCAGGAACCTCAAGCAAAACAAACTTAATTTCTGGTACAGCTCTGTTTTGTATCAACTGCCGACTTCTCTGAGTATCTGTATTTTCACTGGTAGAATGGCAGAATTCCAACTATTTTTCAAGGTTGTTCGGAGGAACACAAAAGGTTATGCTAATGTCGCTCATTATTGTTGTTTCCCTAGAGTGTGGACCGAGTGAAAGCATACATACCAGATGCCATCTGGTACGACTATGAGACAGTAAGTGAGGTAGTCCTCTTGGCCCAGGGACCTGCCTCTAGCAGTCTTAGACAGTTCTAAGACAGCAGCATTGTTAGGAGCTTGGGTAGGATGATAGTATGAGGCTTTACATTTAGTTGGTTGTGGGTACTTTTTCCATGTGGAAGGCCTTTCCTAATATACCATGAAACAATTTGAATCACTGGGGTAGGTTGATGGGAATTTTCATTATGTCAACCTGGCCACTATATGGCTGTCATTTAGGCTGTGATAACTTAGAGAATTAAAGCCTGGTTATGGAATCATAGAATAATACAATGAAATAAAGTGGGTCGGAGTCTCAGCTTTGCTATTTACTTACTACCTTTATGCCTTGGACAAGTCACTTTCCCTTTTGGGAGGTCTCCATTTCCTCTTATCTAAAATGAGGCAGCAAAAGAAGATCTCCAAGATTCCTTCTACCCTAAACAGCCTATTATCTGATTTGTTTTCTTTTCTTGTAGGGAATAGCCATCCAATGGAGGAAACAATTGGTGGAGATGCTACTGCCCCCTGATAGGATAGGACTTCACCTTCGAGGAGGCTACATATTTCCAACCCAGCAGCCAAGCACAACCACAGAGGCCAGGTAAGCTGTAAGCTCCTCACTTTTCTAAGGTGTAACTGCTCTCATGCTCCAAGGGGCAGGGCATTATGGGAAATACTAATAGCTAGACTAAAAGTGGGAAAACCAAAGGAAAACATCTTCAGTCAGTGATCTTCCTCCCTTCCTTTTAAGGTTGGCCCCAAATTGGCATCTTAGTCTTCATTTAGGAGGTAAATGAAGCCTCTGTTCCTTTACATTTCCACAATCTTTTACTTCTGAATTGAATCAGATGATAAGAATAGTCAGTTATCTCATTGACTCATGATTGAGTAAGATAATGAAGTAAAGAACTAGTTGTTGTTCTTTTCTTTATGGTCAAAAATTGTCCTCAAGGAGGTTCACTTAGGAATCAGAGAATGCAATCAAATAGGAGATCAAAGTAAAAATAATTTCAAGATCAAAAGTCAGAAGTTTTGGGTTCAAGTCCCAGTTCTATGATATACCAGATGTACTGTTATGGCAACTTGCTCTCTATATTTCTGCTTATCTTTTGTAAACTAGGGATGATGATAGTTTGACTTTTTAGAGTCATTCTAAGGTTTGAATGAAATAATATAAATAATTTAATGTACATAAAACACTTAGGAGAATTCCTGACACATGGTAAGCAGTGATTAGTGCTAATTGTTAGTGTTATCATAAACCCAGTTTTCAGCAGGAGCCATCGCCTTTGACTATTCTTTTTATGCTCATTTACTACTAATCTCTTTTGTCTACCCACACCCAACTTCCATGTTTCCATTTAAGGTCATGATCTACTCAATTTCTAGGATAAACTCTAAAATTATCTGTCTATAGGGCACGAAGGGGGCTTAGTTAACACATTTCTATCTCTTCTTCGTTCTCTGAAACTGAAAATTACTTTTACAGTCGGAAGAACTCCCTGGGACTCATTATTGCCTTGGACTACAAGAGAGAAGCAAAGGGAGAACTGTATTGGGATGACGGTGTATCTGCAGGTAGACTTCCTTGTGGCACCACCATTGCAGTGCTCAGTGAGATTCGTCATTGCAAGCTGGCCAATACAGTGCTCACTCTGTTATCATTGATGCTTATTTCTATAGCTTAAAATCAACTTTCTGAGGTTTGGCAATTAAAATGGACTTCAGGTGAGCAAGTCATATGCTATTGACTCTACCAAAGCAACGAATATTATTGGATTTAGTTTAATTATTCTTTCTCTGGGTATCATTATTAATACCAAATAATACTTTTTGCTCATAGATTTGCAAAATACTTCTTTGGTTACTATTGAAGCGAGTATCTAATTTGTGTAGTGTGTTTTTTCCACCGTAGGAAAAAACTGTGGTAGGTTGATGTACCTCACAAAAGCTTATGGTCTATGATGATATAAAAATCCTGCCCTGCACAGAATTAGCATTTGTTAATATTTATTGGCTATTTATGATTGCATTGCATGCAGGGGACATAAAGATGAAAAGCCATGACATTGCACTTGAAGAACTCCTGGTTCAGCAAGATAGATTCATTGTGTATGTGGGTACCTATAATGCAAGTCAAAAATGTTGTAAATGGCAGCACAACGTAGAGGCCATGGGAGTTCGGAGGATGAAGCATTATTATTATGGGTTGAAGTGACCAGGAAACCTTTGTGGAGATTTGACAAAAATGGGCAAAACATCGCTAAGCAGAATCAGATGGCAAAGGTATTCCCACTGAGAGAAGCGCCTCTACTTTCTATGTGATGTAGACTCTCTGTCCTTCTCTTTCAGATGCTGTATCAAAAAAGAATTATATTCTGTATGAGTTTTCTGTCACCTCAGTAAGTACTGTTTCTGAGGAACATACAGTATACATTCTCTGTGACTGCTTTGATTTGCTATAGAAGCATAGTCATGTGGAATAGGGATAGTGCTTGATTCCAATGGTCCCAGAAAGAATATATAAGGTATAAGAATTTGGCATTAGTTAAGTGAAGAACTAGTTTGTGTGAGTGTGTGTGTGTGTGTGTGTGTGTTTTCTGGAAAAAAATGCATTACTCTGAGTTTTATATGATGAATCCTGGCTTCCAAGATATGCCTTAGTTGTGGGGGGAGGGTGTAAGTATGTGTGGTATGTGGGCTGTGGATGGAAGGTGATGAGTAGTGCATTGCATTTTTGAGGTTCTTCCATATTAACTTTGCTTCCCAACCTCTAAACTTGGCCTTGAACACAGGTATGAAGTGGTGCTTTTGAGAGGTTGGGAGACACAGAATAGCACTCCCACATTGTCTCTATTTCCCAAAGGGACTGAGAGGAAGAAAGGAGTTAGGCTAGCAGCGGATGGGAAAAATGTAATGGAAGAAAGCTGATTTTGCATGGCAGAGATTTCTTTTATGGGAATCTCTCTATTTTATTGCCTTCCTTTTATGTTTCTACTGTGTTTTTTTCCAATTATACTTATAATTTTGAGATAATTATAGAGCCCCATGTAGTTGTAAGAAATAATAAAGATCTGTTTTACTCTTTACGCAGTTTCCCCTAATGGATGCATCTTATAAAATGTTAGTACAATTTTACAAGAAGGATATTGACATTGACTCTATCAAGATACTGAACATTTCCATCTCCATAGGATCCGGCCTATGGTTGTTTTATAGCCATACCTACTTGCCTCCTCCCTTCCCGCTTCATTAGATCCAGCAACCACTATTCTGTCCACCATTTGAATAATTTTGTCCATTCAAGAATGTATGTAAATGGAATCATACAGCATGTAGTATTGGAGATTGGCTTTTTTTCCCATTCAACATAATTCCCTCAAATTCATTCAAGTTGTGGTGTATCCACAGTCCCTTTTATTCCTGAGTAGTATTCCAAGATATAGATATCCAGCTTTTATTTAACTATTCACTGAGTATAGAGCATATGGGCAATCTTCATCAGGCACAGTTACAAATGAATAAACTGCTATGCACGTTATGCACATATTTGTGTGTGAACATAGGTTCTTGTTTCTCTGAGATAAATGCCTAAGAGTGCAATTGCTGGGTTCTACAATAAGTGCATGTTTAGTTTTATAAGAAACTGTCAAACTGTTTTTCAAAGTGGTTGAACCATTTTAGATTTCTAGCAGCAGTGTATAAATCACCCAATTTCTATGAACCATAACCAGCATTTAATGTTATGATTTCATTCGGATGAGGGGGTAGTGATGTCTCATTGTGATTTCGATTGGTATTTCTCTGATGTCTAAAGATATTGACTGTATTTTTTTGTGCCTGTTTGTCATTTGTATATTATATTAGCTGAAATATCTACCTATTTATTTTGCCCATTTTCTAATTAGATTATTTATCTTATTTTCCTATTCAGTTTATATATATATATATATATATATATATATATATATATATTCTGGAAACCAATTCTTTGTTGATTTATGGTTTGTAAATATTTTCTTTCAGTCTGTAGATGTCTATTTTCATCCTCAAAGTCTTTCACAGAGCAAACATTTATTATTTTGATGGGACTAACTCATCTTTTTGTTCTTTTGTGGATCATGCTTTTTGGTGTCTAGTATAAGAACTCTTCCTAGCACTAGATCTTGAATATTATCTCCTAAACTTTATATTTTATGCATATATATATATATAATTTTTATATTAGATGTGACATTTATGTTGAGGTTCAACTTTTTGCTTATTTACATCCATTTGGCCCAGCACCATCTGTTGAAAGGCTATTCTTTTCCCACTGTGTTGCTCTTGCACCTTTGCAGAAATCAGTTGGACTTATTTGTGGGGTGCCTAGTCTTTCTAAACATCAAAGTATTCCTTTTTTCCCCCTTAGTCTTCAGCTCCACTTTGTCACTTTTGAACTGTGATTCCCTGCAAAAGATATCTAATTTCTCTGGGCTTCACTCTCTTTCTCTGAAAAATTTGAGATAATTAGAGTTTCAACCTCATAGTTTCTGTGAGACTTGATTGAGATAATACATGTAAAATATTTAGTACAGTGCCCGGCACATAGTAAGCATTTAAGCAATTAAGCTCTTAGCATTGTAATTAGAATGCAAAGAAAAATCATGTGGGCACTATTTTGTGTGTAGATCTATACCTTTGTGTGTCAAAGGGTCTCTTTTGTGTTTCTGTCTTTTTGTTTTATTTATTGATATCCATCACATTTGCTTGAAAAATCCATGATGTCAGGAACATATTTTCTGAATAATGGAATCAATAAACAGAGTACCAAAGCAAGCATAAAATATTACTAGAAACACAGGATTGTTAAGTGTCTGGTTTAACATATTTCCTAGGGAACATTATCAGACACTATCTAGAACCTCAGAGATAAAGGATATAACTTAGATCTCAGAAGAAAAATGTTGAGTGGCATTTGGGCATAGTTAGAATGTGATATTTTTGGTCTCTAAACTGACTTTTTCTTTTTTCAGAATCATCTACAAGCAAAGATTACAAATAATAATTACACGGACCCTGACAACCTCAGGTTTACAGATATCATAATCTTGGGAATGGACAAAGAACCTACTAATGTTGTCCTTAATGATATTGCCATTTCAAACGTTAGCTACAATGCGTCAACGAAGGTGGGCAATAGTTCCTAACTGCCATCCTGCTGGGCCCTTGCTGGAAGCTGACAGCCCTAAGATTCCGATAGTCAGCTCTCTCTCTATCTTTTAAGTTTGGAGGGGCACAGAGACACTGGCATGCTGGAAAATTGACCACACCCTAGGGAGGATACAGATGGAGAAAAATGTGCTCACTGAACATGAACCCTTGAACTTTGTCCCAATGGGACTCTGAAAAAGACAGTCCTTTCAGTGAGACTCTGGAAGAAGGCAGTTCTTTTCTGGGAAAATTTAAAACTAGACATTCTGATCCCACATGTGATGCAGTTCCATACATTATTATTCAAACTATATTACTTGATACATTCGCCTCATTCTGGAAGGTATTTACACACTCACCCTCTCATTGAGTTAAAGACCCCCTTTGAGACACAGCTCATATTTTTCTTAGTGTTTTAAACAATTTTCATATCATTATAGAAAATGAGAGTTAAATAAAACAGTAGGGGTAATCAGTTTTATTCTTGTTTAAAACTATATTTCTAGCCGAGACCGGTTTGGCTCAGTGGATAGAGCGTTGGACTGCGGACTGAAGGGTCCTGGGTTCAATTCCGGCAAGGGCATGTACCTTGGCTGCGGGCACATCCCCAGTAGGGGGCGTGCAAGAGGCAGCTGATCGATGTCTCTCTCTCATAGATGTTTCTGACTTTCTATCCCTCTCCCTTCCGCTCTGTAAAAAAATCAATAAAATACATTTAAAAATATATATTAAAAAAAACTATATTTCTATTGATTTTAGAGAGGAAAAGAGAAAGAGAGAAAGAAACATTGAGTTGGCTGCCTCCTGCATGCTCCACATTGGGGATCTGTGCACCAGGAATTGAACTGTGATCTCCTGGTTCATAAATTGATGCTCAACTATTGAGCTAAGCTGGTTGGGTGGTTTTGTCCTTATTGAATGAGTCCCTTACATGGTAATCTCAGACAAAAGATTCCAATTACTAGTTGATTATTTCAAGTGCTGGGGAATTCCCTATTTTGTAGGGAGGCCTTCATTTAGACAACACATATACCCAAGGATAGAAGCTTGGGTTCTAAAGTTAGGCTGAATGGGATTCTAATCCTAGCTCTACTCTCCCTTAGCTGTGAAATCTTGGGCAAAGCATTATACCTCTGTGAAAATCAGTTTTCTATTTTGTGAAATGGAGATAGCCATGTATTTTTTTTTTTTTTTTGCAGCATAGGATTGCTTTATAGTATTAATAGAGGGAATGCATATAAAGTAGTTATCACAGTGCCTGGTCCATATAAATGCTCAATAAAACTTAGCTATTGATATAATTGCCATCATTGTTAAAATGTACAGGCATAACTCCCAGAAGGCAATTGCCCAGCAATGACAGCCCTCCCAGTGATTAGTACTCCTTAACATGATAGAAGCTTTCTCATTCAGTATTCTATAGTGACTTTATGTGAGAAGTGTCAAAAGTCACAGAATAGAAACAATAATATTCCAACTATCCCATGACTAAGTGGCATTGGATGAAGGCTATCTTATGGCACAGAGACATTAGATGAAGAATATCACATGGCAAAGTGGTATTGGACAAAGGCTATCCTAAGGCAAAGTGGGATTGGATAAAAGGCTTCCCAACCATCAGGGAAGGACATTATCCGGGTGTCTCTGTCTCTCCTCGTTTGTCACTGTGGCCTCCTTTCTCATTCCTCAGGTGGTAAAAATCACTGATCTTAAGGGACTGGTACTGGGACAAGAATTCTCCATTAGGTGGAATCTTTTGGTCAGTGACACAGAGAAGTTCAACTGCTACCCTGAAGAGTCCACTGTCTCTGAGGAGAAGTGCAAGAATCGGGGGTGCCTTTGGGAGGTAAGGATGAGGAGCAGATTACCGCAGTGAGCAGGAAGTTATAAAAACTGACCCAGGAGTGATTAGGCACCTAGGTACATTTTCCGAACATCGCTGGGTTGGATAGGAATCATTCTTTAGAAAGAAAACAATACTGTGCCAACAGATGCACTGTTTTGTCAATGCTGAGTGGCAGGCAATTAGTATTTTCCTCAGATGTCCTGAATGAGAAGAAACTCATTGCTATCCTGGCTCTCTTTTCTCTAACCTTCTTATTTTAAATCCCACTTTTAATGTTAACATAGCAATAATACATTGTGTATTGAGTATTTTAAGTGATTTTTTAAATCAACTAGAGTTCAGGCAGAAAGGTAAGGTATGAGTCTTCCTCTCCATTTGAAAAATAGAGAGAATCAAAGCCAGCAAAAGAGAAAATAAGTGATTTCCTTAATGTCACAATGGGGGCAAAGTGGTATAGTTTGAGGTCATTGGGAGCAGAACCCTGCCTTAGGATTCCAGTCTCCAGATCAAGCTACCTGCTGACTCTTCACTACTCACCTTTTACAAACATACTGGTGTCCCCAAAAAATGTATACACACTTTGAATAATTATTCATTCCAGTGGGTTAAACCTGAAAAGAAGGAAACATTGGAATGAATAATTATTCTAAGTGTGTATATATATTTTTGGAACACCCTGTATCATTTCAGTTTTTTAGAGCTGAAGTTCAAAATTAAGGTGTTTAGCAGGGTTGGCTCCTTTAGAAGGCTGTTAGAGACAATTGGTTCCATGTTTCTCTCTTAACTTCTGGTGATTTCCTGGCAATCATTGGTGTTCCTTGGCTTATAAAAGTGTCACCCCAATTTCTTCCTTCATCTTTGCATGGTGTTCTTTCCCTGGCACATATCTATCTCTGTGTCCAAATTTCCCTATTTAATAAGGACACCAGTTAATATTGTATTAGACCCACCCTAATGACCTCATTTAACTAGGACATCTCAAAGATCCTATATCCAAATAAGGTACCAGGTGTTAGGACTTAACATCTTTTTGGGAAAACACAATTGAACCTATAATAATGGGCACAGTGTCAGAGACTTAGTCTGTGTTAACCAACTTTTTTAGAAATCAGAAGGTGGTGTTGGAGGCTGACTGAGAATTCTTCCACTCATTGCAGAACACAGTTGTTCCTGGCGTGCCCACCTGTTTCTATGACACCATCCCTAAGTATGCTGTCAGTAATATTCAGTATTTGCCCACTGGCATCACCACAGACCTTTCCCACCTGATGGCCTCTGAGTCAGCGGGAGCAGCAGCACCATCAGCAGGGAGAACACAACTTCCACCTGCAGCAGCAGCTGCCACCTCTGACCCTCTCTCTGCAGAGATCATCTCCCTTAGACTCAGCGTGATCTACCACACAGAAAGCATGCTGCAGTTCAAGGTAATGCCCATGTTGCAGATTCTAGTCCTCAGCACGGAGTTCTTGTGAGATGGAAATTACCGAAACATCTTTTAGTCCAAATCCCTCGTTTTAGAGTTGAGGATGCTGAAGTCCAGAGAGGTAAAGCCAGAAAGTCAGGAGATAGTAGAGTTGGGTGTGGCCTTAGATCCACCAGGGTTGTCCATGTCCTGTAGTGAAGGGTTCTCTAAGTCAGAATGATCCTCAAAGGATCACTCCTTAGCCTGAGAACAATGTGTCTGTTTTTTGGTAAACTCATATGGGTGCCATTGACTTATTTCCAACATTACAGTTATTTTTCTAGCAGTTGATACTTCAACTTAATATGCATCAGAATGACTTGTAGCTCTTGTTAAAAGACATTGATGGTCCTCATGCCCAGGGTTTCCTAGAATTTTCATTTCTATTGAATTCCCAAGTGATGCTGGCACTGCAAATTAAGAGGCCACAGTTTGAAAACCACCACTCTGCTAAAATAGAAATATGATGTGAGCCACATGTGTTCTCTAATAACCATATTTTTAAAAAATGTATTGAAAAAGTTAGGTGAAATGGATTTTAAGAGCATTTTATTTTACCAACGTGCTCAAATGTTATTAGTTCATCATGTAATCCGAATACAATTATTGAGATACTTTAGATTATGGTCAGATTAAATCTTAAAATTCTGGTGTGTATTTTACATTTATAGTGAGTTTCAGCTCAGAGTAGGCATTTCAAGGCTTAATGACCACACATGGCTAGTGGATACCACCTTGGGCAGTTCACTCTAGATATTGTTTTTCACATTTCAATGTTGGGCAAGTCACCCTAGGAACCAGGTGAAAATGAAGATTCTGACTCAGAAAGTCTGGGGTGGGCCCTGAAATTCTGCATTCCTAACAGACTCCCAGGTAATATTGCTGCTTTGGGTTTGAGAAACAGGATATTAAGAAGAAAATCTTTTGACAAAACTTGTCCTAAGCATAATATGTGAGCTCATGTTATTACAATAAAAAGGATGATCACTCATAATGCTAATACCACCGGTCTTGCATAACACTTTGCCCTTCTCTCATTTTGCCCACACAGCAACCCTGTTAGGTTGGTAGAAACAAGTAGTAGGTACAAAGGAACAATCTTAGAAATGAAAAAGCTGATCAGCAACTGGAAGCTCAACTAGTAAGATGATTGCATAGTTCATATGAAAACTAAGTTCTCTAATTTCTAACATACATACACATGTTCACTCATAGTCTTACACAGTTAGTGCACATACTGCACTCATAAACACACATGTACACATTCTGTCTATGAGATGCTACACCCTTAAATTACAAATTTCTTAGAGGTAGTGCCCTCCCTGGCTTTGATGGGTATTGTTGAGGGTGGGTTTTTTTGTTTGTTTGTTTGATTTTCTAGTTCAGGATCTGTGTTGGGCACAGTGGGTGGGTAGGCCTCAGATCTATTTGCTTTGGGATATTTGATGCTTCCTGATGGAAACTGAATTTTGAGCTGGTATGAGAAGTTTTAGGTTTGATATTACATCAGAAAGTCTCCTTCTTTCTCATTGTCAGATCTATGATCCCACTAATAAAAGGTATGAGGTCCCAGTGCCTCTGAACACCCCTTCCTCTCCTGTTGGCTCGCCTGAAAACCGTCTGTATGATGTCAGGATTCAAAGCAATCCTTTCGGGATCCAGATTCAACGAAAAAGCTCCAGCACTGTGATGTAAGCACTATTTATTTGGTCCTAATTAGAGTGGTTCGAGATCTAATTACACGTTCTAATGAATACAAGTGAAATATTAACCCTCGACACTCCATGTGTATGTTTGTGTTTGTTTGTTTTTAGACAAAGAGGATATCTGTTCCCGCCCCCCACTTCAATGGGGATTTCATTTCTTATTAGGCATTAGCTCAACAAGAACAATTAATCAAAGGCATAAAAATACTGTATTTCTTGATTTCATAAAAAGGAAAATACATATTTTATTCATTATTCTTGTTAAATAGAACAGAAAACTATATGCCTCATTAAGAAATAATAACAGAAGATCCAAGAGAAATGGGAAAGGGGTAGTAAGGAGAGAGAAATGGTGTCTTGCAGTTTTCACTGCTGTTGACACTATAGACAAAGCCTTTTCACAATGTTAAGCATGAAGGGATTGCCACTTCTCATCCCTGACCTGCTGCTGAATGGCATGAACTGTGGGTCTGGATTTGCCTGGGACTGAAACCCCCATCCTATTTAGAAGCTGTCACCTGTGTGTGCACATGTGGACAGCCTTCGGCTCTCTCTGACTATGTGTCTGACTTTCTGTCTGTTGGCTTCTTTGGTAAGAAGTTCTTTGGCCAATCCAGAAAAGCCATTGTGAATTTCACATTTTTCTATTGGAAAACTTGCTCAGACCTTATTCATTGGTTCAGGCTGATGTACCAGGCAACAAGAACTAGAAACAAAAAGATGAGTGAGACTCTTAAGGGCCAATTAATCAGAAAAGGAGTTGCCAGTCTTGCAATCCACAGAATAAAAATGCAAACACAGAGCTGTGGTAGAGAGTCATGGCCATTCTTATGATTTGGGTCATCTCACAGTATTTGAACCTGGATCCAGGTGTGCAATCATTCAGGAGGCTTCTGAATCAACTAGACATCCGAACTGTATTCTCTGTTTGCTCCGGCCTGTGATCAGCTCCGTTCAAAGGTATGCCTCTGTGTTGCAGTTGGGATTCTCAGCTCCCGGGCTTCACCTTCAATGACACGTTCCTTTCCATTTCAACTCGCCTCCCCTCTGAGAACATCTATGGCTTTGGGGAAACTGAGCACACAACTTTCAGAAGAAACATTAGTTGGAACACATGGGGAATATTTGCTCGAGATGAGCCACCAGCGGTAAGCACAGAATAATAAGATTATCCTTCAGTTGCTTTCTGTTTAAATTTATTTTAATCCACATATGTACCCTATTCATCAACTTTAGTTTATATTGATAAATTCTGCTCTCAAATGAAATAGGCCACATGTTATGTAATGTCCTCCTGTCCCTAAATGTCTTTTAATCTTTCAGAAAAAATATATATAGGGTAGAGCGAAAGTAGGATCACAGTTGGGTTATATGTAAAATAATAGAATAATTAATAAATAATAATACAAGTGTAAACTCTGTGTTTACATGCTCACAACTGTAAGTCTACTTTTGCACCACTCATGTGTGTGTATGTATGTAATATATATGTAATTCACACACATAAATTCCATGTGGACTATGATTTTTATTTATTTTGTAAATTTTTATTTAATATACTCTATGTGTCATACTCCATAGAATAAGACACTGTCTTAATTAATAAAACACTGTCTTTGTCCTCTAGAGGCTTGTGGACTAATGAGAGAGATGCGGAAATAATGATAACAATGCAGTCAGTGCTATCTTAGAATTATCTATATATGTGAAAACCCAGTGACTGAATGGTAGAATGGCTGGAACGACCGGATGCTATGACAGACAAACCTCCTGCAACCCCTGCCCCAGGCCAGTCCCACCCCTGATTGGGCCCCTAACCCAAATGGGAGTGGGGCTGGCTGGCCAACCTTCCAGGGCCCCTCACCTCAGCTGGCTGGCCCCCCAATAGGCCTTGATTACCAGCCAGGCTGACAGACCCCATCCATGCATGAATTTGTGCACTGAGCCTCTAGTGTAATAAACAAGGAGAGTATGGAGGAGGATGGCACTTAGCTTTTTACTTGGGGTGGAAGGAAGGGTCAAGGAAGGTTTCATAAAGGACATGACATTGTGTTAAATCTTCAGTGTTGAGTAGGAGTAGGAGTTGGCTGTATGGGCTATAAGGCGGACAGAATTTCTTGGATTTTCTCTTTTTGTTACTCATCTTCTCCTCTCATGACTCTCTCAGTACAAGAAGAATTCCTATGGTGTCCACCCTTACTATATGGGACTGGAGGAGGATGGCAATGCTCATGGAGTGCTTCTGCTAAACAGTAATGCCATGGGTAAGATAAAGACAGTTTTCCTGCAACCACTTTATCAGAATCTGGAATATCAATAGAAATAAGAAAGTTCAATGGCCAGGGAAATGGGACATATAATCTGACCTTTCATTTATTCATTTATTCATGATTTGTTAAAATCTCTAGGCCAGGTATTGGGAGTAAAATTTTGACTAAACATGGTTGCTACTTTGGTATGATCTTGTTTGACTGTGCTATTTTAATTCCTTTTCACAGAATGTTATAAAAGGTTGAGATTGAGATTATGTTTGGGATACCTGAAAATCCATCTCTGATTCCACAGCATGAAAGAAGACTTTCCAGGGGAGGTGGGCACTAAAGGAAGAGAGTGGAAATAGCAAATATTAGGGCAGAGTCCCTGTCTGGGTAATTTATAGTTTTCAAGATGCTCCTCGTGTGTGTGTGTGTGTGTGTGTGTGTGTGTGTGTGTTTGTTTTTTTTTTTTTAACAGATGTGACATTCCAGCCTACTCCTGCCCTAACATACCGCACCATAGGAGGAATTTTGGACTTTTATGTAGTTTTGGGGCCAACTCCTGAGCTTGTAACTCAGCAATACACAGAGGTCAGAATTCATTGTATTCATTAATTAACCATCTAAGGCTTACTGGATATTGCAGATTCTTAGCACTGAGAAAGGCCAGTTTAATTTTTTACTAAAGGCCTAGTGCATGAAATTCATGCACTGGTAGGGTCCCTAGCGGCTGCTGGCTGCTGGCAAGATACTCCCTCCCTCCCTCCCTGGCTCCCTGCCACTGCCACCACCACTGCCAGCTGGGGCCTCCCTACCCTCCCCCAGTCAGCCCTGCCCCATGGTTGAACTCCCGTTCAAGGGGACAATTTCCATACTATGCTTTTATTATATAGGATGGCCCTTGAATATCCTTACTACATTATCAATAGAGTTTTAGTGTTAAGGGATATAGATATCCCATATGTCTCTTAATTATTTGCTATAAAACCTTGCTAAGAATCTCTAATAAGTAATAACGACTGAATTTTTAGGTTTCTTAGAGTGGAAGCTCTAGAATATAGAGAGACTTTCTATCATTCTGTATCTCAATCATTGTTCCATGTTTATTTGACTTTCTTATTTTTCTTGAATGAGACCTCTTAGATCCAACAGGCAGTAAGTAGAAGTTGCTACAAGCATAAGCAAACAATCTTTTTTTTCATTCTAAGAATCTACTTGGATTCATATTTCTTTTTTATTCTAGTTGATTGGTCGGCCAGCAATGATTTCGTACTGGGCCTTGGGATTCCAGCTGAGTCGCTATGGATACCAGAATGATACTGAAATCTCCAATTTGTATGATGAAATGGTGGCAGCCCAGATTCCCTATGTATGAAGCCTTCACCCTGCCTGTGGTTTAATTAGCTGTGGGAATTTATGGCAAATTATAAATTTAAAACATCTTCATAAAGATTACTGATGATTACTTCAGTACAAAGAAAATATAGCTATGGAGCTAATCTGATGTGGAAACATTGATTTTTAAATTTATGTCATGGTACCCTTTTTCAATCAAGGGTTCAAAATTGAGGGGCATCAGAAGTTAGCAAAGGATATTGTTACTTACTACCTCTTGCCAGAAATATATTATAGTAGCCATGGTTAGTATTAAGCCATGACTTTGGAGACCTCTAAAAGAGAATCATATCAAGATTATGATAATTTTAGGAGATTATACTGTGATTGTTTTTGGAGAGGGTGGATGTAAAGTGAAAAAAAGGAGTTAAATTCAAGCCTTCACTTTGATTTAAATACGAATACTCATATATGCATTTCCCACAATGAAACGTAGCCCCTTGAATTGCAGTCAACTATTGTCAACAAACAATTCCACACATAGCATGCTCATTCTCTCTTGTAATAGCCAAATTTTCATTACACATTTTCTTGCTCTGCTTTTAACTCACCTCCTGAGATTTGGAGGACAATTAATGATTAGAAGATGAGAATAAATTATTACAATGTCCTCATCAAAGATAATTTGAAACATTCACCCAGACTTATTTTTTCTTTTCAAATACTATTATGCTAAATATTACTAAATACAAGTTAGAAAAAATAGGAAGATGAAAAAAATTCCATAGATTTATCTTGCCAATGCAACCAATAATATGTTGGTTTATTCTTTTCTAAGTTTTGGCTTATGCATAAATCGCTGCTCCCTCAAACAAGTTTTACTTAGAGTTTTAAGACAATACAGGTGCTTATCAACTTTAGGCTAGAGAAACATCTCTTGTTTCAACTGAATATTAACCACATAAGGCATCATTCAACAACCTTTAATTAGGTACATTTCATGTGCAGAAACCTAGGTTGTTTGGCATTGTGTTGAGAAAAGGGAAGACAAGGTTTTCATCTCAAAGACAATCCAGACAATTGGGGATGGTGGAAATAGCATATTTTAGAATGCTATTAAATAATGTAGTTTTTAAATGTGAATAAATTCAGTCAGGTTTACTAGAAGGAAAACAGGGAAAACAGGTATACAATCTTTTTGTTTCTCAGGGACGTCTGCTTCCTACTCTTGAACATTTAACTAGTACTTTTTTTGATAGGCTCATCATGTTTGAGATTTGAAGAGTAGAAAAGACATAATTGAGGGAAGGGAAGGAGAAAAAGAATTGCAGTGTGTTTGTGTGGGAGTGGTAGAAGCAGAAGGAATGGAAACAGGTGACCTGTATGCAAGGATCAGATAGCAAGTTTAATCAGCAGAATTGACAAGTGGGTGAAGGGGAATAATGAGGTAAATTTGGAGGGACTTGGACTGAGGTCTACAAGCAGCAGACCTGGAGTCTGGCAGAGCAGTATGTGTGCTCTGAGGTTACTGTTGCAGGATCCCCAACACCTTGCTTGCCTTTCCTGTAGGATGTCCAGCATGTAGACATCGATTATATGGACCAGAAGTTGGACTTCACCCTCAGCACCAGCTTTCAAAACCTAAGTCTGCTGATGGAGCGAATGAAGAAAAATGGCATGAGATTTGTCCTCGTTCTGGTAGGTACTAACGAATAGTAAATCTCATTTTGTGTGTGTGTGTGTGTTCATGTTTTAAAAATAGCACCATTGAAGGAAATGAGATGAAGAGTGTAGGACAATTCCCTGTACATGTTTTGCCTGTGGATCTATGATTACTTTTTTAAGTTTGAAAAAGCAAATAAAGGAAGGAAAAACACACACAAATAAAGAGGTTTTTCAAAAGATCATGCTTTACAATCTTCATTTTTCATGACTGAGTATAATTTATTGTTGCTGTTCTCTTGGTAGAATTAGAAGAACTGTGGGCTAAAACACCGAATAAAGCAACAACAACAAAAAGTCTTAATATTTCAGGCTGTGCCTTAGAATAGCTGTATCTTAGTCTTGTCTTTAATGTGGGGTTTTCAAAAACCTGTTTTGTCATCACCCAGCAATGGTGAGGCTCAGGGGACTTATTTCTTCTTAATTAAACTCACAAACAACCTAGAGAAGATCCAGAGGACCAATTTATTATTTTGCATTGGAAGTTATATTTTGATTAAATATAGAAGTAGTTACCTGAAAATGGTCCTCTCTTATAGCTTCCAAAAATTAGAGTATTATTTGCTGACTTTTGTTTGTTGGTTCATTCATTAATTCTAGTATTTGTTAAGCCCTGGGTCTTGAAAATTACCATTATAAAAGGTGTGGTGTGCTTGCAATCTAAATTCATTAAGAATATTCTTATAGGGATTATACTAGAGGCTCAGTGCATGAAATTTGTGGATGGGTAGGGTGCCTAGGCCTATCTGGAGATCAGGGCCAATCTGTGGGGTGACCAGTGGGGTGATGAGGGGGAACCTCTCCTGGAACCCACCTTGGCTGGCCTGGGGCCTGTGGGCTGGGGGCAGCTCCTGCATTGAGCGTCTGCCCCCTAGTGGTCAGTGCACATCATAGCAACCATTCATTCCACTGTTCGGTTGATTTGCTTATTAGACTTTTATTATAGAGTATTGGAGGAATAAAACCAGTTAATAAACATTAAAATATAATTTTGGGTAGTAATGATTTATATGACAGTTGTGAAATAGGATACTATTATAGAAAGTAATTGGGGCAGGTAAAGGATGAGGTTAATGGGAAGGCCACTTTAGATGGACAGTCTGGCCACAGATTAGAAGAAAGAAGTTTCACATTTTTAGGGAATATTGCTATGACACTGTTGAAATAAGTAAATTGCCTTTCTCTATGTGAAGGTAATGTCTTACTAACCTAGTTTCTCTCCAGGAATTTTTTTTTAAACATTAGCATGCTTCCCCACCCCCCTTGGGAATTTTATAGAGAAACATCAATATATTCTTTTACTCTCAACTACCCAATAGACATATGCAAATTATCCTGGGTTGTATTTTTGTTTGTCTATTTTGAAGTTAATCATTTCTTTCTTTACCATGAATTGTTAACATCTTGGAGATCATTTTTCTTAGAATATTTTCTCATATTTTCTCTTTTAAACCCTTTTGTTACAGAATCCAGCCATTTCTGGCAATGAGACTGAGTATCTCCCATTCACCACAGGGCAGAAAAACAATGTATTCATCAAATGGCCTGACAGCAATGACATTGTCTGGGGAGAGGTAAGGATTGGCAGGAGATGCCTGTAATTAATCAGCACCACAATGTTTTGATTGAAAGAGGCTCTTCATAAATCTTGGCAAAATGTATTGAGTAATTTATAAATTATGAATGAGTAGAAATCTGTCTGATACTGATTATTTAATGAATATTCATGAGATTAAGGTCAAAGGTCTAATCCTCTATCAGTGAGGTTTTTTTTGCCTGGAAATATTCTGATGTCCCACCCCTTATATATGCCAGCTGGCCATTTAGCACATATAAATAATCCCTTTGAGAATGGCTCTGAAATCTGTGTCTCCCAGTCACCCATACCCAAGCTGTGTACTCATCTTTGGCCTATGATGCTTAATCAGCCATCATATTTAAATGAATCACTAGATCTTATGTATTATCCTCCTTCTTTTATCTCCTTTTGGGGGCCTGCATTGTTTGTTTTATGGAAATAAGATTCAAGGTGAACTTCTTGACTCCAAGTGACAAGAGCTCTCAGCCAGGATTCAGACTCTGCTCTACAATTATACTGTGCTACTTTCTCTTGCTCTGTGTGATGCTCACTGTGCCTTTGCATGTTGCCTTCTCAACTCACCCAAATAGTGAGGCCAGATCAAACATTGCCTCTTGTGGAGCATTTAATGCCTAGTTTAGCTCTTGCTCTTCCTTCCTTTTCCATATTGTTGCCTGTAGAGAAAAACACCATGCAACTTAGCACTTATATTCCATTTTTGAACTCTTAGAAAACAAAGACTGTTTCTTACTTAAATCCAAGTAGATATAGATAATGGTAGAGTGTGTGGCATAAAGAAGTGCTCAATAAGTGTTTCCCAAATGAATATATATATATATATATATATATATATATATATATATATATAGTTAATATCCTTCTAATTTTAGATTAAAGTGGTTGATAATAAGGATTTCTTTTTTGTTGTTGTTATCTGACTTTTTAAAATAATATGGTTTTAATTTGCATCTCTCTGGTGATTAGTGATGTCAAGCATTTCTTAATGCTACATACACTTGGGATTCCCAATAAATCATCATGCTGCTTAAAGTATTGAGGCTAAGTTAATGGAAATTAAACTTATTTCTCTAGAGTCACATTTCATATTTGTTATTTATAAACAGAATTTTGTATAGGTCGAGGGCAAACATATCAGAGAGCTGAGTAATCATTTGAAAGGTGATTGATCATTAAGTTCAAAAATGAAATTTTAATAACTTATGGAATGTGTCAACAGACCCAGTCTACTTCCATCTAACAGAATTTCATATATTCCGAACTTAGAATTTAATGACAAGGGTCCCCAAGAGTTTTATGGAGAAGCATGTCATCAGAATCTAACAGGTGAAGCAGCTCATCATCTACATGTGATGCATTTTAAAAGTTTTAAGTTTTTATTTTATTTTATGTTAATAGTTGACAGTATTACAGATATCCTTCCTCCCCAATGACTCCCCTCCTCTCTGCCCCAATCCCACTTCAGGCCTTCCCCACACTATTTGTTGTATGTGTCCATAGGTTATGCATATATGTTCTTCGGTTAATCTCTTCCTGTCTCCCACCTCTTCCTCCTCTGAGATCTGTCAGTCTATTCCATGCATACACGTCTCTGGGTCTATTTTTTATCAGTTTATTTTGTTTATTAGATTCCACTTATAAAGGAGTTCATGTGATACTTGTCTTTCTCTGACTGGCTTATTTTGCTTAACATAATAATCTCCAGGTCCATCCATGCTGTTGCAAATGGTAAGAGATCCTTGTTTTCTTTAACAGCCCCATAGTATTCCATTGTGTAAATGCACCACAGCTTTTTTTTTTTATCTGTTCACCTACTGATGGGCACTTGGCTATTTCCAGATCTTAGCTATTGTAAATAATGCTGCTATGAACACAGGGGTGCATATCTTCTTTCTGATTGGTGTTTCAGAATTCTTAAGATATATTCCCAGAATTGGAATCATTGGGTCAAAAGGCAGTTCTATTTTTAATTTTTTGAGACACTACATACTGTTTTCCACAGAGACTGCACAAGTCTGCATTCTCACCAGCAGTGTACTAGGGTTTCTTTTCCCCATATCATCACCAGCATTTGTTGTTTGTTGATTTATTGATTATAACCATTCTGGCAGGTGTGAGATGATTCTTCATTGAGGTTTTAATTTGCATCTCTCTGGTGATTAGTGATATCAAGCATTTTTTCATATGTCTATTGTAATTGGTTGAGTGTGTTTGTCACCTGGTAATTTCTTGGCAGAAAAACAAGATCCTCAAATGGAAACTTCAATAAGCAACTAAACTAGAAATGTGTAGTAGGGAATCATAAGTGAAATACCTTTATGTGTATACCTTTAATGGGTTTTTTTTTGTTTGAATCTCATGTTGCTTGAGAAATAACAAGAGTCTAGATTATTTTCACTGAAGAGGTTATGAACAGACTGAGTTTCACTGAATTGTCCAAATGTAAACCAGTTAAAAGGAGTAATGTCTTTCACCTCGGCACTTGATGACACATCAGCTCACTTTTCCCTGGATGGCTGGTCTCCTGCATTTGACCAATGTAGAAAAAGCATCTGCAGCTCTAAAGTTTTATTGTTAGGCTGACAGTTAACTTTCTAATTCATATGATTAAATGTCCAGTCATAAAATGAACCCCCAGGTTTAAAAGAGACTTAAGACTATCTAGCCTTCTAGGCAAATAAAGATTGAAATCAGCCTCCCCTAAACTCTCTGTGTCCATAGTAAATTCTGTGAAGCAGCAGCAGAAAGTGGGTTTGGTCTCACCGTGTGTATGTGTGTGCGTGTGTGTGTGTGTGTGTGTGTGTGTGTGTGGTACTTTGCACAAGTACCTTTCCTGGTCCCCTGACTCCCTGTCCTGAACAGGCTGAGACCCAGTGTGAGAATCTGTGTTATTTTTTCAGCTGTACAAAGCCCACATTGCTTATCCTGACTTCCTGCGTAACAGCACAGAGGCTTGGTGGAAGGAGAACATAAAAGAGCTCTATACAAACCCTCAAGAGCCAAAGAAGAGCCTGAAGTTCGATGGGCTGTGGCTCGTAAGTGCATCCTTAGTGGGTTTTCTTTGGAAATGCTAGAAGTACAAGCATGAGGAGGCTGGAGGAGTGAAAAGAGGGATGCTGGTACAGAATGGAGGTGCTTGGATCACCAAAAGTAGCAGAGGGAGTTGTAGGTCTACCCAGGGACATATTGGGTAAAGGAAGTTGGAAATTAATGGGGAGATGTGCCACCACTGGAGATGATGTCAGATAGAATGGCACAAATATCCTGTCTTCTCTTAGCTCCCATCCTCTAATCTCTTGCCACTACCTTCCATTGGCAAATCTCCCCAGAAGCCAACGTAAGGGAACCTGAGAGACCATCCATGATACAGTAGACCTGGGGGCAAGAAGACCTGAATCTGAGATGAAATAGATGATCACCACAGCGCTGGTAGAGAGTCCTCTGAGGGAATAGCTTCAAAGGCCTGTTCAGATATTTGTTACACATGTCAGTTAGGCATAAGAGCAGGGCTTCCTGAGATATCTCTAGGACATATGTCCAAAGGCTCTTCTATTTGTATGTGTCAAGGGATGGGAGGCATAGCAGTATTCCAGTTTCCTTCCCCACAGAATCAATGAAGCAACAAGCTGTGTGAGAGTTTAAATAAGATCCTTTTGGCTGTAACAGGAGTTAGTCTCTAGGGGGTCAGTGTTCTCCTGAGCCAAGGCCACTCTGTCTCCTCTGACATCACGGAATCTGTTTTGCTAATTCATTTCAGGACAAGAATGAGCCATCAAACTCTGTGGATGGATCTGTCAGGGGCTGCAGGGATGAAATTCTTAATAAACCACCTTATATGCCATGTATGTAAAATAATTGCTTCCTTAAATTACTTACTGCCCTGCTCAAAACCCCGAAAGTTTTCCTCTTGTCGTCAAAGTGAAGAGTCATGTTGGAGATAGAAAACACTCTTAAACATTAGATAAAATCCCAAATAGAATAATCTTGAATAAGCCCAAATAAATAAATTATGGGTCAAGCATAGAAATAATGACTTTATGTGGTATGAAAGAATCCAAGCAATGAATGGTGCATCTGATTACATCGATAACTATGAACTGATTGTTAAAACTTTAAGTAACCCCCTACACACACACACACACACACACACACCCTTTTGATTAGAGAATGAAACTCTAGTCCCTGCACTCTCTCTGCCTGTATTCACAGACAGTGATAAAGGGCATACCCAGGTTGTCATATGGTACAAATAACAATAGAGACTACAGGACCTGGGGATCAAATGCATCTCAGAGAGTTGAACTCTCTCACCTTACAGAAACATGAGAAGGAAGTGACTCACCTTCCTACAAGCACTATACCAGTAATTTGTGGGATGAAAAGTGGAATCCATTTTTTTTTAATGTCTACATCATTGCTATGTTTCCTATTGTTTGGTGATCTCCTTCCTCTTTCCTTCCTTCCTTCCTTCCTTCCTTCCTTCCTTCCTTCCTTCCTTCCTTCCTTCCTTCCTTCCTTCCTTCCTTCCTTCCTTCCTTCTCCCTTATTTTTTGCCTCTTCACAATGTAATATTTGTGTATCAGACAAGTATTGATAAATCAGAATGATCTAGCAACATTAATACAAAGTTAGTTGAAACAAGATTCATTCCCTTGAGAACATTACCATTTAGAGGAAGACACAGTCATATAACAAAAGGAATACACAATGCTGGTGAAGGGGCATGAATCTTACTGTATAAATGTTAGAGTTGGAGCATAAAGAAGGATGTCTTTACCAGCTCTATTCTCTGCCCTTACTCTTCATTAGTTACAAGGTCACACAGCATTGTTGTTTTTATTAGACAAAATAAATTCTTGAAATTGGAGCTGCTACTGGTGATAAAGGTGTTGTTTGAAATAGAGCCATGCCAAGATGATGGGCATTTCTAGTGAATGGGCAGATCAAGTTGTTCAGAACATAACCCAGCATTTCCTCTTAGATTTGGAATACAGGGATAGGGGTCTCAGCAACAAGACCCTGTGCATGGAGAGTGAGCAGATCCTGCCTGACGGCTCCCGGGTGCGGCACTACGACGTTCACAGCCTGTATGGGTGGTCCCAGACCAGACCCACATATGAGTGAGTGTGCTTAGTCACTGGCAACAAGGGTCATTTTCCACACTGTTACTTTTGTCTTGTTATATATATACTAGAGGCCTGGTATATAAAATTCATGCATTGGAGGGGGTGTCGCTCAGCCTGTCCTGCCTTCCTCTCAGTCTGAGAGCCCTCGGGGGTGAGAGGCGACCCAGCGATCAGGAGAAGGTGACACCCCCATCACACCTCTGTTGCTGCCACTGCTGGCAGTGCAAGCCTCGGCCAGCCCTAGTTACCTGAGCCTTGGGCAGCCCTTGGTGGCTGGGCAGCCACCATTTGAGGCTTGCCTGTGCATCAGACCTGCCCTGGGTGGCTGGGCAGCTACCATCTGAGGTTTCCTGTGCCAAAGGCCAGCAATGGGTGGCTGGGGAGCTAAGGGGACTGGACGACCCCAGAGGCAGGCATGTGGAGTGGCTGGACACACCTGGAGATGGGCCTAGCCATGCTGCACGCTTGCTGCCCTGGTGGGGCTGAGGGGACTGGGCACCACCATCTTGTGGCTGTGGGCACCACCATTTTGAGAGCATGACAGTCAATTAGCATATTTCCTTCTTATTGGCTGTGGGCACTTTCATCTTTGTGGGGGCATGATGGTCAATTAGCACATTCCCTCTTTTTCAGATAGGATACATATATATCCTATCTAATAAAAGAGTAATATGGAAATTGACCAGACTTCCAATCAAGTCACGCCCACAACCATGCCTACCAGCCAATCAGGAGCAAATTATGCAAATAAACCCCAACCAAGATGACTGCCGCCACTGAGAACAGGAGGGAGGCTTGGGTTTCTCTGGCAATGAAGGAAGCCAAGCTTTCCACCTGCCATTGCTGACCTAGGCATTCACTCAATACTGTAAAGTTTCAATTATAAAAGATACATAATCTGAACAGAAATGGTGGCATCCACAGAGCTGGAGAGAGAAGAGGTTAGGTTTGCTGGGGCAATGGAGGAAGCCGAACTTCTGCAGCCCTAGCCTAGGCCTCCACTCTAGGCTACAAAGTTTCAAACAGAAATGGCTGTCACCACAGAGCTAGCAGAAGGCTTGGCTCTGCTCCAGGATACAAAGTTTCAATTGTATAACGTAGATTAATCCCAAATCCCAGGGCCTCCACTTGGGTAGCTAGGGGGTGTAGTCGGCCTGCAAACCACCATAGGCCCCTCACCCAGGCCACCCCACACCCCAAAGAAACCCCCAACCTGATCCAGGACACCATTCAGGGCATACCAGCCGGTCCCCACCCATGCACCAGGCCTCTATCCTATCTAATAAAAGATTAATACACAGATTGACCATCACTCCAATACACAAGAAGGCTGCCTCCATGTGGTCAAAGATCCTGCCCCCATGTGAACACAAGATGGCCACCACAAGATGGCCAGCAGGGGAGGACAGTGGAAGGTTCCAGGCCTGCAAGGGAGGGCAGTTGGGAGGGACCAGGCCTGCAAGGGAGGGCAGTTGGGGGCGATCAAGCCTGCAGGAGAGGGCAGTTAGGGGTGACCAGGCTGGCAAAGGAGGGAAGTTTGGGGCATACAGGCTTACAGGGGAGCAGTTAGACATCAATTAGGCTGGCAAGGTAGTGGTTATGGGGTGATCAGGCTAGCAGGCCGAAGAGGTTAGGGGCAATCAGGGAGGCAGGCAGGCAAGCAGTTTGGAGCTAACAGTCCTGGATTGTGAGAAGGATGTCTGACTGCTCTTTTAGGCCCGATCCTAAACGAGCAGTCAGACATCCCTTGAGGGGTCCCAGATTGGAGAAGGTATAGGCTGGGCTGTACCCTCCATCCCCCTGTGTACAAATTTTGCTTACCAGGTCTCGTGTGTGTGTGTGTGTGTGTGTGTGTGTGTGTGTGTGTGTGTATCCTATATAATAAAAGAGAAACATGCACATTTGACAGTACCTTTGCTCCTGATTGGCTATGCTACCAGCCAATCAGGAGTGGGGCGGGGCCAAGTGGCATAAGCTCCAAGCCAGGGGTGGAGATGAAACTGTGGTGGTGGCAAGCACCCAGCCCCCAGATGCTGTGCGGGGAAGAGGCGGCAGCAGTGGAGCACCTGGCCACCAGGGCCAGGTGGTCGCAGGCAGCTGGGGCTGAGCTGAGCAGGGTGATGGCTGGGTGCCCATGGCCTAAAGCCTTGCCAGGCTGTGGGTGAGCCATCAGTTGGACATCCCCTGAGGGCTCCCAGTATGTGAGAGAGGACAGGTTGGGTTGAGGGACCACCCACCCCCAGTGCACAAATTTCATGTACCGGGTCCCTAGTATGTGTGTGTGAACATATATATATTTGTCATATATATAATGACAAATGTTAAAATAGTAAGAGTGGTTTCCTAAAGCAGCCATACCACCTCTGAGTTATATTAACCAAGTAGGTTGCTAAATTCACATATCATTTCACTTTTATGTGGAATCTAATGGACAAAATAAACAAATCAACAAAATGGAAACAAACTCATAGACAAAGAGAACCGACTGACAGCTGTCAGAGGGGAGTGGGGTTGAGGGGTTGAGTGAAAACAATGAAAAGATTAAGCAAATCATACATGCACATATGATTTCATTTTTATGTGGAATCTAATGACCAAAATAAACAAACAAACAAAATAGAAAAAGACTCATAGACACAGAGAACAGACTGACAGCTGTCAGAGGGGAGTGAGGTTGAGGGCTTGAGTGAAAACAATGAAAAGATTAAGCAAAAACAAAAAACAAAACTCAATAGACACAGACAACAGTGTGGTGATGACTCAGAGGGAAAGAAGGGTAAGGGGAGGTAGGAAACGATAAAGAGGGAATAAAAGGTGGTAGAAGAGGACTTGACTTGGAGTCATGAATACACAATACAATATACAGATGATGTATTATAGAATTGTATACCTGAAATCTATATAATTTTATTAACCAAGATCACCTCCATAAATTGAATAAAAATAAAATGAGCAGGTGCTGATAATTGCTATAATGACAATCTACTGCAATACATAAATGTATCAAATTAATGTTGTGCAGCTTAAATTTATGCAATGTTAGGTCAGATACACTTAATTTTAAAAATAATGTAAGCAGTTAGGCTGCATTTATTATATTCATAGAATTGTACAGTATTCAATAAAAATATGATAAGTATCACATGATCTTTAATAAAGATCATGCTGAACATCCTAAAAGGAAACCGTATACCAATAAGCAGTCATTTTCTAGCATTGTCCCTACCTTCTGACCCTGAGCAACCACAGATCTACCTTCTATACACATGTATTGCTGAATCTGGACATTCACATAAATGGAATCACATAGTATGTCGCCTTTTGTATTCTTTTTTTCAAGATTGTTTTAATTAATCTGGGTACTTTGCATTTAATATGAATTTTAGGATTAGCTTGTTCATTTCTGCAAAACAATAACAGGAATGTTGTTAGGCATTGCACTGAATCTGTAGAGCTATTTAGGGAGTATTTCCATTTTAATAATAATAAGTCTCTGACTCATCAACATGGGATGTCTTCCCACTTCTTTAGATCTAATTTCATTTTCTTTCAGCAATGTTTTATATTTTCAGTGCATATATTTTTGACCATTATTTTTATTTTATTTGTTTGATTTTTATTAAAAAATATTTAATGTTGACATTATTGCAGGAGTCCTCCCTTCCACCCTCCCCTCCCCACTTTTACAACATCTACCCTCCCCCACTTATCTCTTCCTTAGCCTTTACCAAATTATTGTCTGAGTTCATGGGGAGATATTTATATCTATATATCTATATATATATATCTATATCTCTCTCTATATATATTTATGTAAATTTTCTTTAGCTAATTCCTTCCCTTCTTTGTCTAGCCATTATTAAAAAATATATAATTTTCAACCCCTTTCTCTTTCTCAGAGTCCAATGATATGTATGTTGGTACATTTGATGGTCATTAAAATTCTGCTTACACTTCTTCATTATCACTTCTTTTTTCTGTTCAAACTGGATCACTATATTCAATTTTGCTGATCCTTTTGCCATTTAGCTCACATTGGATGTTGAGCTCAGTCTCTTCAGTAAATTTTAGTCATTTTATTTTTCAACTCCAGAATTTTTATTTGGCTCCTTTTTAAAAAAATAAAAAAACAAAAAACAAAAATCAAGTTCTGTCTTTTGATTGACATCTCCTATTTAGTAGTAAATCATTGTAATACTTTTTTAAAAAATTTCTTTATTGATTAAGGTATTACATATGTGTCCTCATCACCCATTACCACTTCAAATCCACAACCCCGCCACATCACCACTTATGCCCTCATCCCCCTGGTATCTGCATCCATTGATTAGGCTTATATGCATGCATACAAGTCCTCCCGTACCATCCCTCTGAGATTTGACAGTCAATGCTTCTCTGTCTCTGGATCTGTTTTTGTTCATCAGTTTATGTTGTTCATTATATTCCATAAATGAGTGAGATCATGTGATACTTATCTTTCTTTGACTGGTTTATTTACTTAGCATTATGCTCTCCAGTTCCATCCATGCTTTAGTTAGAAGCAGCCACCTTTTCCTTCTTTTTCTTCTTCTTCCTCTTCTTAAAGAATACCTTTCAGCATTTCATATAATACTGGTTGGTGTTGATGAAGTCATTTAGCTTCTTATCTGTGAAGCTCTTTATCTGACTTTCAATTCTGAATGATAGCTTTGCTGGGTAGAGTAATCTTGGTTGTAGGTTCTTGCTATTCATCACTTTGAAAATTTCTTGCCACTGCCATCTGGCCTGCATAGTTTCTGTTGAGAAATCAGCTGACAATTGTATGGGTGCTCCCTTGTAGATAATTAAGTGTTTTTCTCTTGCTGCTTTTAATATTCTCTCTTTGTCTTTTGCTCTTGGCATTTTAATTATGATGTATCTTGGTGTGGTCTTCTTTGGATTCTTTTTGTTTGGGGTTCTATGCACTTCCTGGACTTGTAAGTGTATTTCTTTCACCAGGTGGGGGAAGTTTTCAGTCATTATTTCTTCAAATGTGTTTTCAGTATCCTGCTCTCTCTCTTCTGGCGCCCCCATAATTCTGATGTCAGTATGCTTGAAGTTGTCCCAGAGGCTTCTTACACTATCCTTAAATTTTTGGATTCTTTTTTCTTTTCCAGTTGAGTGTTTTTGGTCTCTTGGTATTTCAAATCTTTGACTTGATTTTTGCAGTCCTCTAGTTTGCTGTTGGGTTTCTGTAAAATATTTTTTATTTCAGTCAGTGTATGTTTAATTTTTAGTTGGTCCTTCTTCATATCCTCGAGGGTCTCGCTAAACTTATTGGCCTTTTCTAGGATCCTCTTATAACCATGGTTTTGTACTCTCTATCTAGTCCTTTGTTTTCCTCCATTTCTTTTGTTTGTCATATGTTTCTTTCTCTCCACATTTTCACTGCTTCCCTGAATTGGTAGGGTAGTTTTGTGTGCTAGGTATCTCAACCTCCCCTGTTACCTGATGTGCACACTCTTGGTGCACCCCTTTGTGGACTGTGTGTACAACCTTGTTGCGGATAAGTCTTGATTGTTGTTGGTATCACTGGGAGGAATTGACCTCCAGGCCAACTGGCTGTGAGGATCAGCTATGTCTACTCTGGGAGACAGCCTTATGTGACAAGACTTGCAAATCTGTCAAAGCCTCTGTGCTCAGTTTGGATGGGACAGAGTTTCTGGGTGGGCTGGAGTTTCAGGGTAGAGCCGACAGCCTTGACTTCCTGTCAGCCCTGACCCACGAGGTCACTGGGTTTTAGCATCTACAGGCAATTGCTGCAAGCACCTCTGCGAAAAGGCGCCCTCGAGTTTCGCCTGTTGCCAGTCTCTCCCCCAATGAATCTGGAATCCCTGATTTTCGCCTGGCACCAGAGTTCCATGCAGTCGGAACTCCTTTCTCCCTTCCACCAGACCACACCTGCGGCACAGTCAACAGTTTGCTCTCACTGAGCGCATTTGCCTTCGGACCTCTGCCTTTGACTGTTCCCCTGAGATTCTGCCTCACAGCGCTGCCTGGGGCTCCTTTCTCTCTCCTGCCAGATAATGTCAGTGGCATAGTCCATCCTCTCTGCATGCACTCACATGCACACCTCTGGAATTCTTTCCTTTGGCTGTTCCTCTGAGATTCTGCCTCACAGTCCAGATTGTAAGGGCCTGGGGCCCATGGGTTTCGAGTGTAATCTGACCTGGGTTCAGCGCAGCCTGGAGTTTTTGTCTCCTTTCCGCTATAGCACCCCTGCCAGGCATTCAGACGCCCTGTCCTCTCCAGCTCTGCACGTGCATGAGTCTCCGTACCTTAGGCTTTGCAGCAGCTCTGATTATCCGTGTGCATTTCTGTTTCCTTCTAGTTTTAGAATTTCCAGTCAGCCAGCTTTCCTGTGGTTCTGGTTGATGTCTGTTTTGTCTTTTAGTTGTATTCTTGAAATTGTTGTGCGGGGCAGCAGCCTAGGTGTTTACCTATGCTGCCACTTTGGTTTCTCCTCCCATACTTTCTTTTAATTATTTAGATATGCTTCCTTTAACCTCTTTGGACATGTAATAACCAACTTAAAGTCTTTGTTTACCAAGCCCCTCAATAACATTTTCTGTTGGCTACCTTTTCTTTTCTTGTGTATCTGACATACTTTCATCTTTTTTGTTTTGTTTTGTTTTGCATGAATTAATGTTACATAATGCATTGTAATGACTCTGGCATAAAATTTACCTCCATGGGGCTTGTTGTTTTGTTGTTGCTCTTTTTTTTATTGTTATTTACTTGTTTAGCAGTGTTTCTGTCTAACTCTGTATATTCTCAGTTCCCTGCAGTTTGTGGCCACTGAATTCTCTGATACCCTGTTTTTTTTAAAGTTCTTTTTCATTTTTTAAGCCTGGCTTCCTTGGATACCCTTGCATATTATTCAGTACAATTCAGTGATCAGATAATAATCAGTAGGAAAGTTTCCTTTGTCAAAGCTAAAGTTTCACTGGACATTTAACCAGACCAGGAAGATTTTATTCACAGCTATTACTAGTACAATAAGAGACAGAGAGACCAGAACTCAGTCTGAACTCAATTTTGTTGAAACAAAGGTCGGAGAGGTATTTTTGTTTGCTTGTATGTTGTTAAAAATAATTTTATTGATTTTTAGAGAGAGAAGAAGAGAGGAAGAGAGAGAAACTTCAATGTGAGAGCAGAACATTGATCTGCTGCCTCCTGCATGCCCCCTATTGGGATTGTGTCCAGACCATCAATCCCTTCAGTGCGTGGGAAGATGCCTAACCAACTAAGCCACACCCACCACGGCATTTTTAAAGAATTTTTTATTGAAGGGCTTAGAGTTCTTGACAGCTGGAGTGGGGCATTCATAGGCCTCCTGTGTTTGCTAATTGACCTTACTTGAAGGAAAAGGTAATTTAACCTGCTGTCAAGGTCTGGTTCTAGAGTCAAGAAAAAGTCTGCCTAAGTTTTAGTCAAGCTGAGCAAAACATTAAAGCCATCTTAGTCACCTTAAATGCCTCTATGTCTTTTACCCCTTTTGCCAAGGGCGTAAACATAAGGCACAGCTTCAGACTTGAGGCAGTTTGTAAGACAGCCTTACCTTTCACTGCCTGTTTGCAGCCAGAAGTTAAGTCACTGGAACCTTCTCATTTCCTGGTTCTTTCTTGGGCATGTGTTATGCAGTCTTTATGACCTCCAGGAATGTGGAGGAACTTTACAAAGTTCTCTGTGGTGGTGGTGGACGCCCTGACTTCTCCATCCAGCCCTGCTGCTGGTGATGTAGGCTGATTGCTCAGGACCTCCTCCTTTTTCTGGCTAACATATGGCTCAGTAAACTTTTTTTTTTTTTTCCAGAAAAGCTTTTGGCTGTGAATGTGGTTTTGTTGTTGTTGTTGTTGTTGTTGTTTTGTTTTGTTTTTAAACAGTTTCTAATTCTCTAGGATTTACTTTTCAATTACCAGCCAAGCTTTTATTTTCCCCAACTGAAACCAGAGCCTGAGCACCTGTGATGTTGCCAGAAAATTGCTACTATTTTAGTAATTCCCTGTGTGTGGGTGTTTTCTCTCTCTGCTGAGTTGAGCTGCCAGTCTAATCAAAGAGCCACCACACACTGGGAATGGAGATTTTCCAGGGGACTGGAAGTTAGAAATAAATATTTTATTGTGCTGTGGGGATGGAGCTTTTAACAAAGGTCAGACCTCTCATTTTGCTGCAAGTCTGCTGGCTTTTGGTGCCAGTGAGCTAGGGAAGGGTTGAGCTAGAAATAGACCAAGTTAAAATCCCTAAAATCCCATATAATGCACTGTCTTGCCAAGATTTAGTAGTTTCTCCTGGAGAGATTTTTTTTCTTTCTTTCTGTGGCTGGTTAATTTCTAGAGTTCTGAAATGGTCAATAGCAGAGTTCTTGACATCACCCACATCTATCTATCTTGACCTTACATTTCTTCCTTATGTCAGGCCTTTATTATCTCTCACTCATACGTGTGCACGCACGCACGCATACAATCTCCGTCCATTTTGAGATTTACTGTTGTATGAATATTGGAAATGACCTAAATGGGTCCGTTTCCAATACAATAGCTGACTTCTTTTCCTGACATCATTTATTGAATAAGTCTTCTGTGTCTATTGATTTGTAGTGCTGTATTTAGCAAATGGATTGCCTCATATCCTAGCATCTGTCAATTGACTTTCTCTTTTGTTCCACTGATTTTTCTCTCACACAATTGTTTATATTTTCTGCCCGAGGCTGCAGGCGAAGATCCACCTTCAATCAAGAAATATTTAAGCATCTTTTCTATATATTAGCTTCTGTGTGCAAAATTGATTCTGCTTTTTAAGGAGTTGTATGGGAGAGTGAATATTACCAAAAAAGCTATAGTCATATACTTTTATTTGGATCCTAAATTTGCCTTCTTGCTGTTAAGGTGACCTCTGACTAATTATCTAACTTATTTGAGCCTCAGTTTCTGAACAGTACAAAATGATAAAAGGAACCTTTCTTCTGAAGTAGTGATACAGTACATATGAAAGTAACCAATATAATCCCTGGAATAGAGTGATTGTTCCATAAATACATTGGTACTACCCCCTCTCTCTACCCCCATATGGACAGCTAGTTAACTAGATTTTTAAAAGATTTTCTTTATTGATTTTTAGAGGGAAAGGAAGGGAACAAAATATTGATCGACTGCCTCCTGCATGCTTTCTACTGGGAACTGAGGTCAAAACCCAGGCATGTGCCCTGACCAGGAATGGAATGGAAAAGGCACCTCTCAGTGCATGGATTATGCCCAATCAACAGAGCCACACAGGCCAGTGCTAGATTTTTTTTTTAAGAAAGGAAATTTATACTTTAGGTGATGCCGTATCTCCAATTGTCTGGTTCTGACGTTCACAGGGACTCTTAGCGTCACTTTTAAATAGCAGATGCTTTCAGGGAAGAAGCTCTCTGGCTAAAATTGAGCCCCATTGTCACCTCATGCTCCAGGCTGAAGCTAGGCTCTTTAATTAAGTTCTGTGGATGTCAATCCTCAAATTCCCCTTCTTCCCCTTCCTTGTTCCCTTCCAACCAGAGCTGTGCAGGAGGTGACGGATCAGCGAGGGGTTGTCATTACCCGTTCCACGTTCCCCTCTTCCGGCCGCTGGGCAGGACATTGGTTGGGAGACAACAGGGCTGCGTGGGACCAGCTGAGGAAGTCTATCATTGGTGTGTGGCTTATCCCAGGGGCCTCTGCTGGCAGGGAGGTGCCTGGGATGTTTGCTCCTCATCTGCATGGGTTGTGTCTAATCATCATGCTTGTAGGCAGTGTAACAACAGGTGCTGAGTTCTCTATTGGTGTGCATTTTAATCTATACCCATATTTTTATTTGTTCATCATGACTGGCCCAAGTCTTTCAAATGGAGGACAGAAGAGATGGGAAACTACCTTCCCAAAGGGCTGCTTAGTCCAACACAGCTATATCTTTTCATTGCAGGCATGATGGAGTTCAGTCTCTTTGGAATACCTTATGTAAGTCATATTGGGGCCATTACTAATGACCCAGTCAGATTCAGTGTGTCTGCACATACAAAAGTCTCAACTCTTGCCCTGATTTTGCATCTTCTTAGACAGGAGCAAATATCTGTGGATTCCTTGAAAATGCTGACTATGAAATGTGTCTTCGCTGGATGCAACTGGGGGCATTTTATCCATTTTCCAGGAACCACAACACCATCGGGACAAGGGTGAGGCAGCAGGTTATGCCCCAGGTGTTTTGTGTCCTCAAATCACAACTTTCTTTTTAATGCTCAAAAGTATCATAACTATTTGTTAAGAAAACACATAAAAGTCAGCAGAATCTCCATTTCTCAACAAAGCCCATAGTTAAAAAACAAACAAACCAATGATTACCAATTATAATTGGTAATCATGATTCCCAATGATTTTCAAGAATATACTTTTCCTCATCTTTGGTGCAATAGTTGATAGTGCCCTATGGGGATGAAATAAAAGAAACTTCCTTTGCTTTTAAAAACAGTGAGTATGTATTTTGCTCAAATCCATCAAAGATAGACTAGTGCCTCATAGAGATCCATCTCTCTACACATGTGCAGGGTCAAGACTAGACCTGAGCAGGGGATTAAGGAGCCCATGATAGAGAGGAGGAAGCAAGACACTCTAGTAAGGTGGTGGGAGCGGGGGAAAGGATAAGCTAAAAAGGAAAGGAAAAATGATGTGTAGCCTAACCATGGGGCATGTACCTTCAGGTATTTTTCTGACACCATTAGGATAGAGTGAAAAAGAGGTGATCTGTGATATGCTCCTTTATCCCCTTAGAGACAAGATCCTGTGGCCTGGAATTCAACCTTTCAGGCGTACTCCAGAAAAGTCCTCCAGACCAGATACACCCTGCTGCCTTACCTCTATACTCTGATGCACAAAGCTCACGTTGAGGGCAGCACTGTTGTCCGCCCCCTCCTCCATGAGTGAGTAGAGCCTATTTCCCCAAGCAGCAGATCTGAGTATATTGTATGAATACACCTCTGGAACAGTTATAACAGTCTGAGTAGACATTTTGTGCCTGTTTTTTAAGGTTTAGAGAGGACAGGACAACGTGGGATATAGATCATCAGTTCATGTTGGGCCCTGCCGTCTTAATCAGCCCTGTGCTAACAAGTGTGAGTTCCCATCATAGATCATAAACTCTCTAATCACATATAGGGAATAGGAAGGGCATTTGAAAATCATCTCATTCAGCTCACTACTTCTAGAATATTTCAGGGAAATCTTTTTCTTTTTTTGAGGTCTTTGTTAATGAAAACAACTTCAATTAATTCCTTTTTTTAAATGTCTTATTACCTTGCATCCTTATAAAATTGACCTTTTTAAAAAATATATTTTTCTGTGTGTTTGAAATGAAATTTCCAGGATCTATCTTAATAAAATTACCCAAACTCTTAAAAATGAAATTCCCATTTTTATATTAATTCTACAGAATTTTAAAAATTGACATTATTGAGATATTTGTAATGACCTGTTGGTTTTCTGTTTCAGAACACTTTTGAAGTCCGTGCTTATTTCCCCAGAGCCCGTTGGTATGACTATAGCATGGTAAGAACTAACATGTTTTGTGAAGAATCAGGTTGATCTATGCAGGCCAGGAAGTTATCTCCTGAATTCCAGGCACCTATTTTATAAAGCAATAATCTTCAACTTCTCATTCCTGCAAGGTTTCTTTAAATAAAAGTATCCATAAAATGCCCTGGCAGGTGTGGCTCAGTTGGTTGGGTATTGTCCCATGTGCCAAAGAGTTGCTTGTTCAATTTCTGGTCAGAACACATGCCCAAGTAGAGAGCTCCATCCCTGGTTGAGGGTGTGTGGGAGGCAGCCAATCAATGTTCCTCTCTCACATTGATGTTTCCTGCTCTCAAAAAAAAAATCAATTAAAAAAATCCATAAAAGCATATAGGTAAAATCTGACACCCATATCACTAATCTCCCCCAACCTTTCCTGGAGAATAAAGAGAAAAGATTAGATTTTCAGAGTTTTCAACAAAACTGAAAATCAAAGATTTTCTTTTTTGATTTGCAGTATTTTGATAACTTCCTTGGGAAGGAAGGACTTGTTATATAGCATGCATTCATTTCATCCATCTGTTATGGATGCTTGCCTACATTCTCCATTCTAGGAATCTGGCAATACTTCAACAGGTGAATGGAGAATCCTGGAGGCTCCTCTTGACCACATCAACCTTCATATCAGAGGAGGCTACATCTTGCCTTGGCAGGAGGCTGCAATGAACACTCACTCCAGGTAAGAAAGAGAGGCAGATTCTGATGGCTTCACTTTGACACAGTGAGGCAGCCTCATGGGGGCTGACCACCTCAAATGGGGTTCTGTGGATAAAATCCAAATCACAAGTAGTTTCACTGCTCTGATTCTATGAGTGCCTTCTGAGTAGAACCTGGGGTAGGATGAGTTCATGAAGTCAGGCTTGGGCAGGTCATTTATCAGTAGTGGTACATCAGAGATCCAGGGCAAAAATTTTCCTGGGGCAGCAGCATATACTATTTTCTATACTTTAAAAAAATTGAGAAATATTTATGAGCTCTTTGATTTGTGGTGGCTATACAGGGATATAGTGCTCACTCCCTTTCAGCTTGGGTTGACCCAGGAGAGATTATACATATATTTATCTATATCTATATATATCTACATATTTCTCTCTATATATTTATCTCTCTCTCTTTACACACACACACACACACACACACACACACACACACACACACACACACACACTAAAGGCCTGACACACGAAATTCTTGCACAGGTACAGTCCCTAAGCCTGGCCTGCAATCAGGGCCTTCTTCTTCAGCTGCCCACAGCTGGCCCTGCCCCACCCATCCACCCACCCATTCCCTGTTCTCCATTTGCCATCAGGTGATCAGTGCCTGACAGCTGGGGGAAGGGACGAGAGGTGGTCACTATACCTCATAATGACCGGTACAGTGTTTGTTCTGGTAATTCTGCCATTAGAGTCAATTTGCATATTGCCCTTTTATTATATGGGATATGTGTGTATGTATATAAAATAATAAAAGAATAATATGCTAATTAGACTGGACAGCCAAATGACCTTCTAGACATCATTTCGGGTGTCCTTCCGGACAAAGCCATGGTGGGAGGGGCTGAAGCAGAGGTGGTTATGGGTGATCAGGCAGGCAGGCAAGTGGTTATGGAGTAATGAGGCTGGCAGGCAGTGGTGGTTAGGAGCAATGAGGCAGGCAGGTGAACAGTTAGGGGTGATCAGGCAGGCAGGTGAGTGGTTGGGTCAATCAGGCAGGTAGGTGAGTGGTTAGGAACCAATGGTCCTGGATTGCAAGAGTGGTTAGGAGCCAATGGTCCTGATCAGACCTAATCTGGCAGTTGGACACACCCCCCCCAAGGGGTCCGGGTTTGTGAGAGGGTATAGGATAGACTGAGGGACTCCCCCAGCCCCCATGCACGAAGTTCGTAGAAACACACACACACACACAAACACACACACACTGAGTGGCCAGATTATTATGCATTCAGAGATCATAATAATCTTGCCACTCAGTGTATCCTATATAAAAAAGAGGTAATATGCAAATTGACATCACTCCAACACACAAGATTGCCAACCCCATGTGGTCAAAGATGGCTGCCACAAGATGGATGGCAGGGGAGGGCAGTTGTGGGTGATCAGGCCAGCAGAGGAGGGCAGTTAGGGGCAACCAGACCTGCAGGAGAGGGCAGTTGGGAGCGACCAGGCCTGCAGGGGAGGGCAGTTGTGGGGGACCAGGCCAGCAGGGGATGGCAGTTAGGGGTGACCAGGTTTGCGGGGAAGGGCAGTTAGGGGCAACCAGGTTTGCAAGGGAGGGAAGCTAGAAGTGACTAGGCCAGCAGGGAGGGAAACTGGGGGTAACTAGGCCTGCAGAGGAGGGCAGTTGGGGGTGACCAGGCTGGCAGGGGAGGGCATTAGGGGCAATCGGGCCAGTACAGGAGCAGTTAGGCATCAATCAGGCTCGCAGGGGAGTGGTTAGGAGTGATAAGGCTGGCAGGCAGAAGTGGTTAGGGGCAGTCAGGCAGGCAGGCAGGTGAGCAGTTGGGAGCCAGCAGTCCTGGAATATGAGAGGGATGTCCTACTGGCCATTTAGGCCCAATCAAACATCCTTTAAGAGGTCCCAGAGTGGAGAGGATGCAGGCTGGACTGAGGGACAAACATCCCACCCTGTGCACGAATTTTGTGCACCAGGCTATATACACATGGATGGTGGGTCCAGCCAGCCTGGCCAGGGGGAGGGGACATGGGCAGTTGCCTGGCCTGCTGCTGGTTGAACTCCTGGTCAAGGGGAAAATTTGCATGTTATTATATAGGATATACACTGAGTGGCCAAATTATTATTTGTTCAGAGATCATAATAATATCACCACTCAGTGTATATTCATACAATATACACACATATCATATCATAATAAGAGGAACCTGTTATATCAACAGAGATAATTCAAAAGAAGAGAAGTTAATTGTTAGTCTTGTACAAAGCATGGCTTTATACGAAAGAGGGCTTTGAGCTTAATTTGGATAATAAATAGGACTTGAGTATTTGAAAATGAATGAAAGAGATATTCTGAGAGAATTAAAGAACCAAAGGTGAAACATGAGTTGGATTTGGGGAATAGTAAACCATTCAGTTTAACTGGAGCAAGATAAAAGAATAAAATACATAAAATTCAAACAGGTTAGGATGAGGTCATGGAGAATTATAAATGCTAGGATAAGTATGCTGCATTTTATTCTGCAGCAATCTGGAAGATACTGAAGGATGTGTTTTGTTTTTATTTTATTTGGGGCAGGGTGTCTTCTTTCTATAAAGAAGTAGTTTCTTTTCATATTACTTATAATATGTATATACTAGTAAGTAAAAGATGTGTAATTTTTGGAAGTAGAAGTTTTGCCAAATATTTCATTAAATTTTAAATATTTTTCCATTAGCTTTTAATTATCTTGTATTTTATCGCATATTGCATATTTATGGAGCTTTATGTCCATTTTCAATCTATTATCTTTTTTCCTGGATGAATTGGATTTTTCAATAGAAGCTGAGGTTCATTTGTACAACTTATAGTCTAGAGAAAAATAACTTTTTTTTTCATAGTCGAAAACTGTTTATGGGATTGATTGTTGCTTTGGATGACAATGGGAAAGCTGAAGGTCAGATGTTCTGGGATGATGGACAAAGCATTGGTGAGTATAGACTTTTGAAGGTCCCCATATAGCATTCAGAAAAATAACATTCTAGAGGCTCAGGATATAATTGACATTAACTGAAAATCTATCTTATTTTTGCTACTGTTAATAAAGTAGTGGCATTGCTTGTGCTTTTTGTTTTATAATAAAAAAAATCCTAAATCTAAAGTCACAAAGATTTACCCTTTTTTGTGTTCAAAGAGTTTCATATTTTAAGCTCTTATATTTAGGTTCTTGAACCCTTCTGTGTTAATTTTTGTATATGGTCTGAGGCAGGGGCTCCAATGTTGTTCTTTGCATGTGGATATTGAGTTATCTCAGTCTTTTTTGCAAAAAGATTATTCTTTCATCATTGAATTTTTTTGGTACCCTTGTTGAAAATCAATTGACTTTAAATGTAAAGGTATAGAGAACCAAGATGGCGGCATAGGTAAATGCCTGTTTGTTCTGCCCCACGCAACAATTCAAAAACTACAACATAACAACAAAACAAACATCATCCAGATTCACCGTACAGCTGGCGGAGTGAAAATTCCACAAATAAAAGTAAAGGTGGGACACTGAGACTCAGAAGAGCGGCGGGAGCGCAGCCTTGAAGATATGAGTGGAAACAAGTTAGGAGCCGTGGCTGGAGCAGCAACCCCGGCTGGATTTTGCCAACGGGGAGGGCGGAGACGCCCCACTGCACAGATTCCCCAGTGCCAGGCGAGGTCTGAGGTCCGGGGGACGCACTCTGGAAGCCGGGTGCGGCAGAGGTCTCCTAGTCTGAGGAGAAACTGGGTTGCTTCAAAAAGCAGTTTGCGTGCACATAAACTGTGCGACAGCACAGACACACGACTTGCCCCCTGGTCCCGGAGACCACCGGACTGCTTTGTTTTACAACCCAGGGCTAGACTTTGGGTGTGCAGACTCATTTGGGGAGAGGCAGAGTTGTCTGGCAAAGGGTAGAGACTAGTGGCTTTCTCTTGGAGGTGTCTGCAACCATTCCCATCCAACAGAGACCCGTGCGAGAGCGCAGCATAGGACGTAGCTGACGCTGAGGCTGCCTGCGCAGCTCAGAGACTCTGCCCATCCAACCTGAACACAGTCTCCCTTCACAGCCAATTGGCCTGGAGGTCAAACCGTCCTAGGGCTAACAACAACAAGCTGGGCTTAAATTAAAAAATACTGTACAACCCATAAAGGATTGCAGTAAGAGTACCCACCTCAGGTACCTGGGGAGGCTGAGCCACTGACCCTTAGAGGACATCTACCACATAAAGCAGCCACCATGCAAAGACAAGGAAAGAAATCAGGTGTGAAATAAATGGAGGAAAAAAGACGACTAGACATAAAGTTCAAAACCACAGTTATAAGGCTTTTCAAGAGGCTCCTAGAAAAGGCCGATGAACTTAATGAGAACTACGAGGAAATAAACCAGACCAACGAGGAAATAAACAAGACCAACCAGGAAATGAATGAGACCTACAAGGAAATGAATGAGACTTACAAGGAAATAAAGGAGACCTATAAGGAAATGAACAAGACCTCTGAGGATATGAACGAGACCCTCACGGATATGAAAAAGGACGAACTAGAAATCAAGCATACACTGACTGAAATAAAAAATATTACACAAAGTCCTAAAAGCAGTCCAGAGGGCCACAAGAACCAAGTCAAAGATTTGAAATACAAAGAAGCATAATCCACTCGGCTGGAAAAGCAAGAAACAAAAAGAATCCAGATAATTGAAGATAGTGTAAGGGGCCTCTGGGACAACCTCAAGCACGCCAACATCCGAATTATTGGGGTGCCAAAAAAAGAGAGAGAGCAAGGTAATGAAAACCTACTTGAAGAAATAGTGACTGAAAACTTCCCACACCTGGTGAAAGAAACTGACTTAAAAGCCAAAAAATTACACAGAACCTCAAAATATAGGAATCTAAAGAGGACCACACCAAGACACATCATAATTAAAATGCCAAGAGCAAAAGATAAAGAGAGAATATTAAAAGCAGCAAGATAAAAACAGTTGGTTACCTACAGGGGAGCACCCATACGATTGTCAGCGGATTTCTCAACAGAAACGATGCAGGACAGACGCGAGTGGCAAGAAATATTCAAAATAATGAATAGCAAGAATCTACAACCAAGATTACTCTACCCAGTAAAGCTATCATTCAGAATTGAAGATCAGATAAAGTGCTTCGCAGATAAGAAAAAGCTAAAGGAGTTCATCACCACCAAACCAATATTATATGAAATGCTGAAAGATATTCTTTAAGAAGAGGAAGAAGAAAAAGGTAAAAATATAAATTATGAACAACACATACACATCTATCAACAAATGAATCTAAAAATCAAGTGAATTGATAGTCTGATGAACAGGATAAACTGGTGATATAACATAATCATGGACATAGAGAGGGAATGGACTGACAATTCTTGGGGAGAAAAACGGTTGTGGGAAGTGCAGCAAGAGATTGGACAAAAATCTTGCAACAATGGGAGAGGACAGTGGGGAGGGGGAGGTGATGGTGGAGGGAGGGATGGGTACAGGGTGGAGGGGAGCTATAAGGGGATAAAAAAGGGGAAACAATGTAATTAATAAACTGAACAATAAAGATTAAAAAATAAATAAATAAATAAATAAATAAATAAATGGTCGGACTTCCAAGCCATGGAAGTTAAAAATTTTTGTTTAAAAAATAATAATAATAAAAATAAATGTAAAGATATATTTACATAAATGAGAACACAGGGGGAAAAAACCCTTCACATTTAAATGATATATAATCTTTCTCATTCATTCATTCTTATGCCAGTACCACTCTGTCTTGAGACAGTTACTTTGAAGTAAGTTTTGAAATCAGGAAATAAACTTTCCTCTTTTTCAAGAAAATGCTTTTTTAAAAGCAGGTTTCCTCAACCTCAATAATATTGACATTTTAAGCTATATAATTGGTTGTTGCTGGTGGTGGCTGGGCTGTTACTTTAAAATGTTTAGCAGCACCCCTCTCCCCCTGTACACACTACATGCCAAAAGCATTCTCCTTTTGTAACAACCAAACATGTTCCTAGATATTGCCAAATGTTCCACCAGCAAAATCACTGCTAGTTGAAACCAATGTGGTGTGGGAATCTAGTCTTTTTCTGTAGCTTGAGCTGGTTAGGACTAGATGATGTCATAGTGGGTAAATAACAACACAGGGTGTGACATCAGCCCCCTATGGGCAATATATTTCAAACATTTAAGAGAAAAACCAATTTTCTATAAAATTTTAGGTTTCTACAACAAATATGTTTCAATCTCAAGGTTAAAAATCACTAGTTCCTATAGTTTTAAGCTTTTCAACTTCTATAGAGAAGCTCTTTGCTTCACCAAACAGACTTCTAAATTCAAATTTAAAGTACCAAGATACAGTGTAAGTATACATTTGATTGAAATTTTCTGTTAACAGGTTTGTAACTATTTGTTCAACATTTTCTTACTTACATAAGATTTAATAGCTAGTTCAAGGTTCATTTTAAACCCCCATATTAACAGAATCCCATCCTTTAAAATTATTTAAAACTGCTAAAAGGGGCTATAATATTTACTTAGGGTACATTTTCTAGTCAAGACCAAATTTAAAAATAGTATGGTTTCATAATTGTTTCTTTCCATAAGAGTCAGAGTAATTTAGAAAACAAAGAAGAGGCTTTGTTGGTTCAAGGAGAATATGTTGTAATAACGGTAAGAGATGGAATGTTGACAACGGCCAAGACAAGAACATGATGTAAAATTGACTTTTACAAAATAGGAGGTATAGAAGCCACTTGATGAGAACAAGTAAAGTGGACATCAACTGGGAAGTATTGCAAGGAGATGTGTGGGCAAGAGATCTAAAGATTCTGGACATCATGAAGAGATATTTAGATTTGAAATACCATGTCACTGTCACTGGTGACTTTGTAAGATCCATTTCAATGAAAAAAGGAAATAGGAGCTGAAGTGTAGGAGATGTAGGATTGGACTGAGTTGAGTACACAGACATAACAAGCAGAGGCTATCTTTTTTGAGATATATGGCACTAGAAAGGAGATATGGTAACTTGATGTAGAGAGAATCAAGTTAAGGATTTGTCAGAATGAAGTGCTCTGGAGCATAATTTGAGCTTGGAGGAGCAAGAAGGATATGGGGAAGAACAGATGGAGTAAGTCCTGGGAGGCAAGAGGACTTGGGATGTAGAATGCTATGAAAAGATGAGCTAAGAGTAGAGACAGAATAATAAAGTTGAAAATTATAATAACTTTGATGATGATATTGAAAAAAATTTTGAACACTTATTATGCACAAGTAACATGTTCTGTAATTTATTGACATGAGTTAATCCTATATTTTCTTCATTTTTATGGATGATAAAATATTAAGCGACTTGCCTGAGATTGCACAACTACTAAGTGCAAGAATGGGGATTTGAACCATGCCAATCTGACTTGAGAATCTGAATCCCTAACTGATCTCCTCTATATGTATCATCATATCCATGTGAGCTCTCATGACTATGTGCTTGCTATGTTGGCACAGAACATAACTGATCAGTAGCCTTCACACTTCTTCAACTATGATAGGAGACCTAAGTTCTCTGGTCTTTGCAACCTCCTGACCCTTATCTCAAAACACTCTCTTCCATATGCACATCCCCAAACTAACCTGGAGTGTTTAGTGCTCCTCAGAGAAGTCAAGATTATCCTGATCAATTGTGATCTCATTGAGGCATTTTCTGACTCCATGTAAGATTATCTGCTGCAGTTGAAGTAACAAATAGTTGCTTAATCTATTTTCTTGGTTTCAGATACCTATGAAAATGGAAAATATTTTTTGGTAAACTTTACAGCAAGTCAGGTAAGACTTTTAAAATTGAATTTTATATATCCTCTTCCAGTTAGCTACAGATTAAACATTATTCATTAACTATATAGTTGTAATATCCCATGTCTTAATAGAAAGACCTCCTTCCTTTATAAATCAGGTCTGTTGACATTAAAATAAGAAAGAAACAGTCCTTATTTTGATAATTATCCAATATACTATCACTCTTTAAAAAGAAACTTGTCATTCATATTATACTATGGGGAGGAGGGGGATGAATCTTTATATGTATAACATGTTTTCTGGGGTTGAGACAGCATTTTCTGGCTGACAAAGTTTGATAAATGCTACATCTGCTACTCATTGCATAACAAACAACCCCAAAACTTAAGCAGTATGTAACAATAAATACTTATTTAGCTCATGAGTTTACAATGTTCAGTTGATCTGGGCTGATCTTGGATGGCTTACCTATATCTGCAATCAGTTGTGGTACTGTTAGGCTGCTTGGATGATCCTGGCTGTATTCACTCATGTACCTTAGGAACATATGGCTCTTGAATGATCTAAGATGGCCTTATAGGCAAGGCTGGGAATAACCTTTTCATGATTGTAGAAAAGGGAAAAAACAGAAGTAGAAATGCCTGACAACTTCTTATAATCTCCATTTGCATCAAATTGACTAATATCCCATTATTTAGTCACATGGCTAAGCCCAGACATTAAGGTGGGATAGAATGCCCCATCCAGCACTAGAGCAGGAGAATATTGAAAAATTACCTGAAAAAGGGTATAGATAAGGAGGAGTAAATAATTTGAGACAGTGATTCAATCAATCTATCATGCATGATTTGTGATTCCATGGATAACCTACAAAATTCTAATTAGAGTAGGAATATCATTTTATGTCAAATCTGGAACCTTTTTTCATTTTTTCCCATTTATTTGAACTAAGGAATAGTACCACACAACCTTAATGTGTCTTTTATGCATAATTAGAGGCCCAATGCATGAAATTCATAAAAGAGTAGGCCTCCTTTCCCTGGCTGCTGGCACTGACTTCCCTCTGGCACCCGGGACCCAGGATTCCCTCCAGAACCTGGGACCTGGGCTTCCCTTGCAGCCCCAGCTTTGTCCAGAAGGATGTCCAGTATAATTAGCATATTATGCTTTTATTATTATAGATAGTGCTTCAAGTATGTGGCAATGTCTGTCATATATCTTTTTTGTTCTCTCTTCTTGGAATCATAACCTCCAGAGAAATTTCCTCTGTTTTGTGTTTAAACTAGTTTTCAGATCTGATTATTTTGTTGGACTGCAATTAGTATTATAGATTTGTCTTAAAGCATGGTACCCAGGATGGAGACAATATCTTAGAGCTGCACTATCCAATATGATATTTACAATAATATTGGGTATCGTCAAATTTACTGTACCTGATACTCAGATAGTAGTTTTCATGAAATGTTTAATTAAGAATAAACAGCAAATCAGTACAACAATAGTAATTCGAGGCTTAACATTTTAATGTGGAATATAGGCAATCAACATTTTTATCTTAATATATTATTTATAGAACTTATTGCAAATCCAGACAATGCACAATAAGTATTTGGATGACTCAAATCAACTGAAAGTTGGATATATTAAAATCTGGGGGATCCACTCTACTTATGTGACACAAGTCAGTGTCACCTATAACAACCAGCAATTCATGACAACGAATTTCACAAGTGACCCCTACAAGCAGGTATGTCTCAAAGGAATGTTGTTATGTCATGAATTAATTTTATTCTGCAAAGTTACCACCACTGTTATATTTACTTATATTTAAAAGGTTGTAGGTATATAAATAGGCATGTTCCAGAAAAGTTGTGACTATTAAGTTATATTGTAAAATGTAAAATATTAGTGGTCCTCCCCAGTGTAATCAAGGGAGCAATGATCAATGGTGTGATGAAATCCTTTCCATTTGTTTCCCAAAGAAACTATGCTATGTGTTAAGCTTGGTCTTCCAGGTTAGTATAACAAAACTTATGTCTATGACAGAGGCTCAAACAAAGGAAAGCATCATCTAATAAAATTGTTATTGGAGATTTTTCTCCCTTCTTCCTGAAATTACTCACATCCATGGTCAAATCAGTAGATCTTATAGGTTGGTAAAAATTGGCAGAAAATTGGTGGTAATTATAAAAATGAATATATGCTACCTGTGATGTGAGTTCAATTATTTGGTTAGTGGCCACAGCCAACTAATTGAAGACAAATTTCAAGTAGAGTTATCACGAGTTACAGCAGAAGGAAAAGTATCCCACCTTTGAACACTAGATCTATCATAAATACGGATTCAATAGCTCATAGGGAGTGGTTTGGAAAGGTGAAAATGGATAAGTATAATTCTTGTTTTCTAAAAGATAAAAAGAGTGTCCTGCTGGTACTTGAATTTTGGACAATGACCCTCTGAACTTTCAAACAGATCCTCTCTCTCCAATCTTGTTAATTTTTTTAAGTTACTGAGAACTGATTTTTAAAATAATATTGTTCATATTCAATTACAGTTGACATACATTATTATATTGGTTTCAGGTGTATATTTTAATGACTAGATATTTCATAACTTAATAAGTGATCATTCCAATAATCTGACACTCATCTAACACCATACACAGTTATTATTGACTATATTCCCTCTGCTATATTTCATATAATTTAGTTCTCTACTTCAGAACATTTTTCCTGAACTATTGAACTCAAAACCCTTTGCAAGTAAATACTTCCAGTTCAGACTGATACAGATTTTTGAACACTTTCTTTTAGGGAAAGTTTGTAGCATATCAGATGCCCATTGTTTTGTGCTGGTCTCAACCTATCAATAACCAAAGTTGTGGCTGGACCAGCTCATGTGGTTCTTATTATGAGTAAGAGACGTTTTTCAGCAATAATCATCAGGAAACTTTGAAAAGATACAGGCTTATAACTTAAAAGTCATGGAAATTTCATAGCATCTGGAGCCATATAAGGAGGTCTTATTGGTGGTGCAGTTGGGGAAGAGAATGGGCAAGAGTCTAGGGTTCAGCTTTTTTTGTGGGGTAAGAATCTAGGGCTTCCATGGCTCACTCTTTATCGGTGAATCTGACACATGGTGAATTTCAAGTTTGAGAAGAGAAACAAACTAGAGGCCTAAGTGATCAGTTATTTAAGTCAACCAAGGTCTGGAAAACAAAGGAGCCTCTTTGAAATGGACAGATCTGTCAGTTGAAGATTAAGTGAGGCACTTGCCTTACACAAAAGAAACAAAAGAAGAAGAGATAGAGAAAAAAAAAAAAGAAATCCAAATCTCAGGGTTTGCACTACACTGTTATGTGCCAAGCAGTATATTATGTGTTGGGGATGGTGAAAACATGAAACCAGCTTGCCTTCAGGAGGTTAAAATATAGTGCAAAACAAAGATATTTTTAGGAGTGTTGGTTTTAATCAAATATACAAATTCTCGTGAGCAGTATAGTTCTGACTAAGTGAAGTAGAAAGACACATTTCTGGCTCAGGAATTACGCCCACAACACATCTCTCTATATTCATCTGTCTGGAATCAATGTGACCTGAAAAGGAACCTTATTTTACTCTCTGGGGAAAAAAATGAACATTACTTGTGTTGTTAAATGTGATGTTTAAGATGTCCTAAAATACCAATGTTATCTCTTCTTTTCTGGCAGACACTAACTATTCAATTGACTGACGAGATTGAGATTTTCAGGCTGGAAAAATTAACTGAGGTCACTTGGAGTCATCATAATCCCGACGTTACTACTACACCTATGACCAGTACCTTCTCATCAACATCTCCAGATCCTACATCTACTATTAATGCTACCATTTTTGATCCTACATCTACTATTAATGCTACCATTATCACTAGTTTTGCTTCAAGTACTACTTCTGCTAGCCATAGTACTGCTTTTCCTATTATAACCACTTCTTTCCCAACAAGTACTATTGAAGTTATACCTAGTACTATTGTTCCTAATACTCTTTTCCCTACAAATGCTACTACTGTTAGCACTGGTACTGCCATTCCTATCACAACTACTAATGCAACTACTCTTTTCCCTACAAATGCTACAACTGTTAGCACTGGTACTCCCTTTCCTATCACAACCACTAATGCAACTACTCTTTTCCCTACAAATGCTACTACTGTTAGCACTGGTACTCCCTTTCCTATCACAACCACTAATACAACTGCTCTTTTCCCTACAAATGCTACTACTGTTAGCACTGGTACTGCCATTCCTATCACAACCACTAATGCAACTACTCTTTTCCCTACAAATGCTACAACTGTTAGCACTGGTACTCCCTTTCCTATCACAACCACTAATACAACTGCTCTTTTCCCTACAAATGCTACTACTGTTAGCACTGGTACTGCCATTCCTATCACAACCACTAATGCAACTACTCTTTTCCCTACAAATGCTACAACTGTTAGCACTGGTACTCCCTTTCCTATCACAACCACTAATGCAACTACTCTTTTCCCTACAGATGCTACTACTGTTAGCACTGGTACTCCCTTTCCTATCCCAACCACTAACACAGCTACTCTTTTCCCTACAAATGCTACAACTGTTAGCACTGGTACTCCCTTTCCTATCACAACCACTAATACAACTGCTCTTTTCCCTACAAATGCTACTACTGTTAGCACTGGTACTGCCATTCCTATCACAACCACTAATGCAACTACTCTTTTCCCTACAAATGCTACAACTGTTAGCACTGGTACTCCCTTTCCTATCCCAACCACTAATGCAACTACTCTTTTCCCTACAAATGCTACTACTGTTAGCACTGGTACTCCCTTTCCTATCCCAACCACTAATACAACTGCTCTTTTCCCTACAAATGCTACAACTGTTAGCACTGGTACTCCCTTTCCTATCACAACCACTAATACAACTGCTCTTTTCCCTACAAATGCTACTACTGTTAGCACTGGTACTGCCATTCCTATCACAACCACTAATGCAACTACTCTTTTCCCTACAGATGCTACTACTGTTAGCACTGGTACTCCCTTTCCTATCACAACCACTAATGCAACTACTCTTTTCCCTACAGATGCTACTACTGTTAGCACTGGTACTGCCATTCCTATCCCAACCAATAATACAACTGCTCTTTTCCCTACAAGTGCTACTACTGCTAGCACTGGTACTGCCATTCCTATCCCAACCACTAATACAACTGCTCTTTTCCCTACAAATACTACTGCTAGCACTGGTACTGCCTTTCCTATCATAACTACTTCTTTCCCAGCAAGTACTATTGAAGTTACAAGTCATACTACTATTCCTAATGCTACTACTACACTTTCTCCAGCAAATACTACTACTCTTAGCACTTATGCTACATTTCCTATCACAACCACTCTTCTCCCAGCAAGTACTACTAATACTACCACTGATACTGCTGGTCTTATTACCACTACTCTTTCCCCAGAAGGTACCAATGCTACTAGCACTAATAATACACTTCCGATTACAACTATTCCTTCTCTTACAAATACTAAGACTGATACTACCAGCATGCATTCAGTTACTACAAATATTTTAAATACTACCACTGCTAGAAACACAAAAACAACTACAGGTATCACCACAGTTACTTTGATTACAAATGCTACTTCTGAACAAACTACTGATGAGATCATGTCAACTCTACCTCCTACAGGCGTCACCACCACAGATAATGCACTGACCGGAATCAGTACCACTACTTATCCTCCAGCTACCTCTACCCATGCTTTAAATACCACATCCAGGAGCACTCAAAGCACCACCAATACAAATATTACCAATATGACAACTCGTGTTACTGACATTGTAAGTACTCCCACCAGAAACAGCCCACCTACTACTAATGATATAATAATTAGTAGTACTCAAAACATTGCCACTTCTTCACATACGCACACTACAGGTATTAAATCTACTACTGAAGGTAGCGGAAATGCTTCCACAGCATATACTACCACCATCACTGCATCTGTTTTCAGCACAAAAACTACAAATTCAAACACTACTTCTGACACTGTCCTTACAAACACTTAAATTCTAAGTACCACAGTTATTCCCACCACCAATACTATGAAGAGTACAGAGCATTCAGTAAATATTGCTGATGCAGATAACTCCAGGAGTGTTTCTTTCCAAATAATATAATAGCCTCAGATTCCTTAACATCTTTTATAGATACAGCAACTCACCATCATGTAACAACAAATTCTACAACCAATTTTTTACCTCGTATTGCAACTAATGCTACACCACAGCTATTACCAATGTTATCATTTATGCTCCAAATACTATCACTCCTGATAGAACACCAATGGGTGTCTCTACTACTGCATTGACTTATATTACAAACACCACAAATACTATTGTAAGTTCCCTGATTACTACTAAAGGCAGGATAACTACTACAGACATCTCTTTAAAACAAGTATTACAGATATAGAAAGTCAATGAACAGGTACATGATTTTATGCTACAAATATTTTCACAAATATTTGCACTAGCTTTTACAGATATGGCTACTCCAAGCACTGTAGGCATTGAAAGTATGTCTCAAGATGTATCCAGTACTTACTTTGTAGCTACTTCTTTTGGAACCAGAATACATACAACTATTTTTAAAATTATAACTCACATAATCCCATCAATTACACTACAGGTATTTTATGTATTTTACTACAGACCTCATAGATGAGTTTGATATCCTGTAGAATAAATACTATTGCTTTACATATAGTCATTGGAATCACACACTTGTTCATGGGTTACAAGACATAATACTATAACTGAGAGCACTGGTGATACCTGACACTCAAATAACTGCCACAGCAGTAGTTATTAATACCACTGTACATTATTTAATTAGTAATGCTAAAAATCACACTTTATTTTCCTATGGACTTTTCCAAGTACTATGGCTATCAATATCGTAATTTGATATTACACAAACTGGAAGTATTAGTGCTTCTAAAGGGATCCTATTTGTAGCTATAAATAGAAAAAAATGCTACCATTGTAGCTCTTCTAAACACTCTGACTCCAGGAATTGCAATAATTAAATTAGGAATATTATAGGCTACTCTTACTATATAGAAAATAAGAATATGATCGTTGATGTTAAAAACATAATTTCCGAAACTTTGCAACCACTACTTTCATAGGGACTACTGATACTCTTACTACAGATTTGAGAAGTACTTGTATTTATAGACATTAAAAGTACTTACAGGGAAAATTAACCTTACTTATGATATAATCTTACACCCTTGCTGTTACCACTAATGGCTGGATTCACTTACTAGGATCTAACTCTTCTATAGACTAGAAATCACCCAGGTGGAGTTAAATATGTAAAGATATGGCATAGAGGAGACAGTTTCTGTCCTGACATTAGAGTTCATAATCTTATTTGCTTTTTATTTTATTCACCAACTTCTCTTTTATTATTTTACTGTCCAGACTCTCCTTCAAGGGGTTAGGACTACCAGCATGTTCTTTGTCTTTCATATCCAAATTCACTATATTTGATCTGTTACTGTACTTTCTTCTATCACCCAGACTCTCTTGAATAGACTCATGGTTGAGTGCTATTAAGTGATTAACTCTAGTACAGTATTTTCAAAATATAGTTTGGGGACCCATGGAAGCTCCCAAAACTCTTCTTGAAGTCCACAAGGTCACATCTGTTTTCATAATATTATATTTATTATGTGCCTTTTTCATTCTCATTATTATACAATGGCATTTTTTAGAGATTCTATGCTGTGTGCTGTCACCATAGATGAATACAGAGACCAACAGAAGAATCTAGCTAACTTCTGTTCAACCAGGCACTAAACATATTTACAAAATATAAAATCATGTCATTCTTCTCACTCACTTTTTTGCTTTGGAAAATATAGTTGTTTTTCATAAACATATTATTTATGGTAACCTAGAGTTGGTATATTATTATTTTGAATGAATGAAAAAATATTTTACAAAATATTGTACAAATGAGTCCATTTTAATTTATAGTATAATAAATATAAATAGATATAACCCACCTAAATAAAGCATGAGGTCTTCATTAAATTTGAATGTATAGGGGTCCTGAGACCAGAGTTTGGGGATCACTTCCCTAGGACAACGATATCCTAGTTTCACTCTCAGGTCCTGGTTACATGTCCTATGAACCTTCCCAGCATGAGGGAAGTCCAGCAGGTGTGGCTTAATGTCCTTATGACATTCAAATGTCTACCACCTACTGTGAACACATTTGCACAACGTTCTGATCTACTTCCACGGCTGTGCTGTTGTCTGGATGGCTTAGTGGTTCCACATGAGGGGCATAGATCATAGGTTAGTTTCACTTCCCTTTTGGAATCTACCCACAAGTGACAGCCCTCTGAAAAAATTGATATACCCTATGTCAGAGAACATATGCCTCTTAACTTGATCTTCCAACTCAAAGCAAAACAAAACAAAACTCCTAATACTAAACTGTCCCAGTGGATTTGGTCATAGACTCCTATACTCCTCTCTTTCCTGAAAGAGTTCCCAGTGCACTTGTCTTGTTGACACCACAAGGCCTGACACGGGACAAAGGGTCCTAAGACACACAAAACCCTGCAGCCAGCCCACACCAGGGCAGACTAGTTGGCCAAAGTCTTCATTTAAACACTTGAGTTTGGAAAATGGAGGATGAATTTGTCTGGACAACCATGGTTCTGTATTTACTGGAATTCAATCCTGTGTGTATATAAATCGACAATGATTAAAGCATAATGTTTTGAAAAGTAAGTACTTCTGAAAAAATAAAAGAAGAGAACAGACCAAAGAAAAGCTGGACTTAACTTCAGATGTGTGAAGACACTTGAGGATTGAAACTTGAAGTCTATGCACAAGGTGTGGCCTTGGAACCAGGCAGAAAATGTGGAGGGGGAAGAGATAAAATCAAGTGTTGGCTTCTCTGACTTCTGAGCTATATTGGCTCCTGGGCTGCCGTCAGATGCTAACACAGGCAGGTGACCCAAGGGGACCAGTTCTGAGAGTATCACCTGCTACCAGGTTGGCGCAGGGACTATTACTTCAGGTGGATATTCCTTTCCTTCTCTTTCCTTGTCTCAGTTTGCTCATCTGTAGGATGGAGTAAACGTTGGAGCTGCAATGTCCATAGAAATGCATTTTCAGTCTGTAAAGGTCCATGCAAGGTTTATTATGACTATTATATAATCCCCCACATGTTCTTATGACCACTAGTATTCAAACCTTTTCCTTCTTCCCTGTGGTTTTACTGATAGTAAAGCAGATTCGTCTTAGTGCTGGTTCTTTATAATATGGCTGCTATGAGCCCCCTGGTTTTCAAACAAGTTTTGTAAAAGAAAACTGTTCTCTGGAGGTGACTGTATTATCTCAAACTATACTATTGGGCAAAGGGTTGTTTTTGTTTTGTTTTGAGATGAAAAAAAATATTTCCATTATATTTTTCTTTTTTTAATTTATTTTTATTGTTGTAAGTATTATAGATGTCCCCTCGCGCCGTCCCCCCTCCCCCAATTCACTCCCTCCACTCTTTCCCCATAACCTATGGTATTTTTCTTAAGCTTTTATACTTGCTGCTCTTCATATGTTGCCTTCTAGAGAGATTGATTGAGAACAAAATGTATAAACAAAAAATGGAATAAAATTTTTGAAATAGCCAATGGAGTTCATATGGACTGTATGCATATGTGTTCATACACATTATATTATATGGCAAATATATTTTCTGCCAATAAAATGTTCTGTGGTTTGTGTGATGAAATTAAACTTATCAGTGTTTCATAATTTTCTTCAAAAAGCACTACTATTTGATTGTGATTCACTAAATGAATGTAAGCATTATTGCATAGTAAGTCCTTAGTTTAGTCTTGCCCCTGAGTGAGATGTTGAGTTTCACTGTATTCTCCCAAAAGTGACTTGTGTTCACCTCTGCTCTGAGGTGTGGCTAGGAGGATAGTTGTTCCTCAGTTTATCTGCCTGTGGGTAAGCTTCTGTTCACTTATATTTTATCTAAATAGGGTGTAAATATTGAAATACACACACGTGTTATAATCACAACATGGTGAAGAGGTTGTGAGTTGAGGTAGGTTGATACTATGTTGGGAGGAGCCAACAGCAGATGTTTTGATGACACTTTATGTTGGAAAATCTTAGAGAAGTTGACCTCAACCCAGGCAGGATTGTTTATTTGAGCACAAGATGCCTAAAGATCTTTGGGAAACTACCCAGGCTAGAAGTTGTATCATATGATAATTACCAGGAGTAAATCAAGGTATACTAATTTCAAATCAGACATAGGTTATAGTTTCTGGCAAGTTATAATTTACTAGAGGTCTGGTGTGCACAAACTTTATGCACTCGGGATGGAGGGTCCCTCAGCTCAGCTGTTCCTTCTTGCAGTCCAGGAGCCTTCAGGGGATGTCTGACTGATAACAGAGGTGGGAGAGCTCCCATCACTGCCACTGTGCTCGCCAGCTGTGAGCCCAGCTTCTGGTTGAGCGGTGATCCCCCTGTGGGAGCACACTGACCTCCAGGGGGCAGCTCCTGCATTGAGCGCCTGTCCCCTGGTGGTCAGTGTGCATCATAGCAACTGGTCATCTACTGTCTGGCTGAAACTGGCTCTCCAACATCCCCCGAGGGTCCCAGATTGTGAAAGGCACAGGCCAGGCAGAGGGACCCCACCGGTGCAGAATCAGGGTCAGGGAGGGTCGTGAAAGGTTGGCCAGCTGGGGAGGAACCGCTGGAGGGCTCCAGGGCTTGTCCAGCCCATCTCGCTCAGTCCTGATCAGCTGGACTCCAGCAGCAAGCTAACCTACCACTCAGAGCATCTGTCCCCTGGTAGTCTGTGCACATCATAGTGAGCAGTTAAGCGGCCTTAGCATATCATTAGCATATTACACTTTGATTGGTTGAATAACCAACTTAACGACCAGACACTTAGCATATTAGGCTTTTATTATATAGGATGATCACAACAAGTCATACAACCTTCATGAAGATTTATATTTCTAATTCCAGCTTTATTTAAATAAATAATCAAAAGTTGGTAATATAGATGACAGACAGTGTTATGGATAAAACACAAGTTTAGTTCCAAATATATGCCCAGATAAAAGCACGACTGAATTGGAACAGACTCTAGAATCTATTTAGCTTTAAATTTCCAAATCATAAAATTTCCTTGAGGCCAATATCTTTCTAATCTTCCTTGGCATCTACATGCTTCTCCATAAGCTTACCCATTTAATTCTTGGGCAGAATTAATTTTAAAACTTTTTTATGTGGAGATAACTACTCATAAGCTTAAACTTTTCATCTTAAACCATCTCTCTACTAATCTTTCACTTTTTCAATGGTGGTTACTATTTTCCTACTAATTATCTTGATTAAAATTCCCTGTTTCCCAAACATCCCTCTCATGACCTCTAGTTAAAAAATTTAAAACAGGTTTGTTGACTTCTATTAAACATAGATAATTAAATAAAATAGCTATTTAAATAATTGTCTATAGAAATCTAGTGATTTTCATTTGTTATGCTTGACAGTGAAATTAATCCAAGGATATGTACTATAGCATGCAGACTAGAAGTTCTCTGCTCAGTGTAGTAAAAAACTTTTATTTGGAAAAACTTTTCTAAAAGGAAAACCTACATTTTCCTTGAATGATGACAACAAAGTTGCCACAAAGTGAATAGAAACTATCCTCTGGGAGCCTAGTTTTTCCTATAATCATAAACTTCAGAAAACTTGATTTAAAGACAGCAAGTCCCTCTGCTTATACATCATGATGCCCTAAAGTGACCTTAAGCATTGCAAATGTCCAACTGAGATGGAAGGAGCTATTTAAATGGGAACACTGAAGGTTTTGTAGGATCTCAGAAGGGATCATCCAGAATTCTCCAGAAGAAATGACAGTGAAAGTCATGGGCTTGGTAGCTTCCATGCACCTCACCACTCCCAGAGGGAGGGTGTTGCTCTTTCAGGAAGCAGGGCTATGATGTTAGAACAAGGCTTAGCCCTTCAAACAGTGGTCTTCAAGGAAGGAAGAGCCAGAGTAGGGATTCCATCCAGAGGACACGAATAACGAGCAAAGCAATTCATAGAGAAACACGGTGACATTAAAGCTCAAAAGATAGGGTGGGACAATTTCTCAAGCTTGGAAGACAGAATGCCCCATGGAGCTCTCAGAGCAGCAGACACCACAGGTCTGTCAACTATGGTTGCAAACTGCAGGCTTTGTCCATGTGAACTTCCTTGACATGTTCTGGGCTCCATGTCCAGGTAGAGACTACCTCTCTCCACCTTATGCTTGACCTGTCCTCAGAGCCCAATTAAACTGGCCTGGCTAGTTAAGGCTCTTCACACCTGCTGATTTGAGTGTTGAGAATATGACACTTGATGGGATAAATAAAGATCATACAATAGTAGAGGCATGGAGAGGAGAGCAAGACTGAATTATATGTGGCATTTGGGGCAGCCAGGTAGAAGGGATGCCTTCTACTGAACAATTTAAGAGACTTCCCAGTTGCCTCTCCTGGACTAAAGGCACAAAGGAAATAGATGGCAACAGGAAGCAAGCTTAGTTCTATGTAAGCTTTGTCCCTTATAAACACAACTCTCTCTTTACCATATATCACACATATGGTTTGCTGCTTCTGTCTTATGGGAAGGGTTGGACAAAATGTCAGAAGAAGAGAAGCAGGAGGCCCCTCTATGGCCAGCATGGGAGGAGGGGGGTTCCAGGGTTCTCCATCTTCTTTCAAGCCCCTTCTTCCCCATGTGGCATCCCTTGAGTGAGCTGGAGCATCAGACTTCTCAGAGAGTGATCCACTACCTCACACCCAAACTTAGATCCAGATTTTATCAGAAAATTTGTAGTCCCACTGGTGCTACTAAAATTTTCGAAGAGGAATTGTATAGCTTGTCACAGAAGAACCTTATGGAGTATTACAGTGGCCAGGCTTGTCAGTGTCCTGGCTTGGGCCATGGGAATGAACGCAGATGGAAGACATTTTGGGAGCCAAAATAGGGGAGTTTCTGTGTTTGATGACCAGGGGACTGAGCTGAGAGGGGGATTGAGTATTTGACATGAGGCGACAGTGTCAGATTCCAGCCTACAGGGTAACAAGGAGCCAAAAGAAGGCCCCCTGACTAAACAAGAGGACAGCCATGGGGAGATGCCTCGGGGTAGCATTTCCCGAGGCCAAGAGGGCCATTGGTGCAGCCCTGAAACCTGCAGGGGTCTCATCCTGGGGCTCCACTTTGCCTCCTGATGACTCCAAACAGGGCCCCCTAGGCATAGGGACGATTTCTGGAATCCAGCCTGTTGTGTTTCCCACTACTTCCTGCAGGAGAAGGGGGGAAATGGACAAAGGTAGAAGCCTCCCCACCTTGATTCCTTTCTTTGGACCTTAGTTAGTTTTCCCAGTCCTTGCAGCCTCACAGACTAACTGGGAAACTCCAATTCCAACCCCCAACCCAGAGCTGCATAAGTCCAACTTTCTGCTGCAACAGCCTCTTCTTCCCTGACCTAGTGTTCTTATTATTGTCATTCACCTCCCTCATTCCTCTCTAATTCTGGCTTCCCCAATACCACCCCATATCCCTCCATCCTTAACCCTAAGACACTCACATCAATGGTCTTTATTACCACGGTTTGCTGGGACTCCTTACAGGCTTTCTCAGCCTTTTCAATGTTCTCCAGGGTCCACTCAACATTGTTCATGGCCATCATGCCCTCCATGGAACTTCATGGGCAAGTGCAGGGTGGGAGACAGACAACAGTTTAGGATCAACTTAAGCCTTGACAAAAAGTGTATGCAATATCCTCACTTTTGTGAGCACCAGTTTCATGTCAGCACAAACTATAAGGAGTGTCTTATAAATCAACTAGAGGCCTGGTGCACAAATTCATGCATAGGTGGGATCTGGCCAGCCGCCTGATTGGGGAGATCAGGCTGGGCCTGATAGGGGGAGGGAATACAGGAGATTGACTGGCTGGCCTTGTCCTCTGTTTGAACTCCTGGTCAAGGGGGAAATTTGCATATTAGCCTTTTATTATATGGGATGAAATAAGCATAAGTTTGGCAGAAAGAGAAATATCATTAGGACTTAGAGATAGGATTTTTAAGAGTTAAAAAATGAGAAATATCTGATTCTTTAAAGAAATGGTTCTTAATCTGAGGGCCATGAAGTCTAAGGATGTTGATGTAGTAACTTCAGGGAACCTATAAATGCCTTAAAATTATGTGTGAAATGGAGTGTATCTGCACAGTAGAACATTCTTGGAAAGAAGTCTCAGAGAGAACCCTTACCTCCAACTAATAAAGGGCCTCTACCTGAAAGTAAACATAGTCTGACTGAATCAGGTAGTGCATGAGAAAAAGGAAGACTGAGAATTTGTACATAAGTGATCGGTGATCTCAGTTCTAGAGGTCACACTTGAGGATTTTATGGTCCAGGATGACTCACTCTGATGCCTCCTCCCCCAACTCATGGGCCACATAGATGATATCAGGGTATCCCATGCAGCTGGAGATGTTGTTCCGGGGATAGTAGAAGAGGAAGATGAGGCACATCTCATTAATGGTGCTGGGACCTCCCTAGAAAAGAAGAGGGAGATGGATGGAGAGACAAAGATACAAAGGCATGCAGAGATAATAAGGCAGGCAGAAATGGTTTAGGTAGCCATTCTTTCTCCTTAATCTCCAGCTAACTTATACTCCTTACCACTCTCCACCACACCTCTTCCTTCCCCTTCTCTATTTCCAGTTGGTAGACAGTTATTCATGTCATTTCCAAAGAAATATTTCACAATCTTTCAATTCCTCTATTTTCCATTGCCACTGTCTTGGTTTGAGAAGATAAGACAAAATATTAAATTTATTTAAAGCCACTCCCTCAGGAGCTTCTCCAGAATTTCCCATCAGTACACATTTAATTCAGGACCTCATTTAATTCATGTCACATGTTCTCATCACTGTAGGGAGACCTTATGGTTTTTCCTATGAATTTCCCTAGTACATTATCTCCATTCTATTCTAATAATGCATATCATTTTCTACCTTGTATTAGAATCATTTTAAGAGCAGTGTTTTCTTCCTCAGTAGCAAGCAACTTCTTTTGAATCTGATAATGTTTCCAAAGAAGCTTGGAACCATTCTTTACACACAATATGGGTGGGGTTCCTTCTGAACATAATAACAATAGCTGACTCTAATTGAGCTTCTGCTACATGTCAAACAGTGACCTAGATGCTTTACAGGTATAAATCAACTCTCAAAAACACTTATGCAATAGATAATATTGTTGATTCTTTTATAAATTAGAAAACTATGACACAAAGAACTTTAATAAGTTGTCTACAGTTAGAAAGCTACTAATGATTGTGTTGGCATTCAAAGCCAGGCAATGAGGCTTCAAGTCCATGTGTTTGTCATGATGACTATGCGGGGAGAGAGCTACTTACAAAAGTTAGGAAGTCTCGGTCCAGTGTCTGGTAGTGACACTCTATTAGCAACTCGTCTCCCTATTTAGAGTGAAACACAGAGGCCAAAAGTAAGACATAGAGAGACTGGACCAGTCTTAGAACTATTCTGGCTAACACTAATGTTCCCTGAGCCTGCCTGTCCCAATACCAGCTGTGCCTCCCCTGGGGTCCCACCGGCTTGATCTCCACCCGGTGAGGTAAATCTCGAGTCTCCTGCAGGTTGAAGTCATAGGAGTCATCTTTACAGATTGTTCGGAGTTGTGTTCCATTTCTGGAGGGAGAGAAAGGATGGAGACAGGAATAAGGTGAGGAGGATGAAGTGGGGAGGGTGTCTATCAATAAAGAAGCTGTGTGGGGCATCACTCTGTGGGTATAGATTGTTCATAAAACAAGAAAATTTCTCCTTCCACAGTCTTCCTCAAGGCGTCTCTGCTCTGTGACATGCAGAAAGGAAAGCTTCAAATCCATGTCTTCTTCCCTTACCTGAACTGCACAGCCTGCAGAGCCCGCCCAGCCAGGTGAGTGTGGAGCAGGTAGCCATATACCTGTATGTCAGGCACCGGGGCCCCATTCATCTATGACAGGGAGGAGGGGCAGCTGGTTAGTTAAGAACTCTCATCTTGCCCTGCCCCTTGATTCTCCACTTTTAATATTTGACACCTTTTCTCATAACTGACAGAAACCCCTTTAGTGTTTACCTAGCCCCAATCCCTGCCCCCACTCCCCTGTCCCCAAAGCCCTGACTCCTTCCATCCCTTGCATAATCCCAGTTAGTGACTTTTATGAGCACCAGACTGTACTTATTGTCCAAGTGTTGGTTGCAGACTGTGTGTGCTGTAGACCAGACCAGATCTGTAATGGGGAACCTCTCAGCTTCCCAGCCTCACCTCTTCAAACTTCTCTGTCTTACACAGTCCGTAGGACATGAAGGACTCAGCACCAGGGGGAATGAAGTGGATGGGGAATGTGAGGAAGCCCAGCTGCAGGACTCCCATGTCATATTTGCGCAGGTGTGCCGTGTAGTACATTCGAATCCCCGAGGTGTCACGCACACCTGGCCCAGAAAGGCAAACCACAGAAGGCAGGAGAGGAGTCCACAATGTGGGGAGAAAGAGGCCCAGCAGAGCTGTTAGCAAAAGGAGTCAGCACCCATCCCAAGACACCTGCCCAATTCCTAAAGGTGTAAGACAGCCTGCCCAGCTCTTCTTCCATAAATGTTCAGATGCTCACCAGGAAGGTTGTGAAAATTGCTGTAATGAATCTCCAGTCGGATCCACTGAGGGTCCAAGGGAGTCCCAATAGAGACACCCACATCATCTGGAAACTGGTAACTCTGTTGAATGAAGGAAATTGGACAGCAAGAAAGACTGGAGCTAGGTGCAGGCTGGGAGCTAGGTGCAGGGACCCATCCCAGACCTCCCTGTCTTCCAGCCTTCATCAGCCCAGAATTTCCAGTTCCCAACAGCATTCACCCCTTAGCCACCTATCTCCTCATCACAGGACTCACTGTGCCCCCGACAGCCCAGCCCACGATGACCTGGGAGCAGAGGGAGAAGGCAGGGTCAGCCCCATAGCAGTCGCTGATGCCCGTGGGCAGAACACTGGCATTGCCACAGGCATACACAAGGATGTGATGCACCATCGTCTCATTGTGGTAGACCAGCTTGGGCTCAAACTGGTAGGGGAAGGGAGGAGGAAAAGCATAGTCATGGTTCTCTATGTCAAGTTTTATTCCCCATGTCCCCCTTCTCCAAATAAAACTACACCCATTCCCTGCTTCTCTCCAATTTTCTTTCTCTTTCATGTCTTCTGGTTTTTTTTCTTCCCTAATTTGTCATTTCCCCCTCAACTCTGACTCATTTCTTGCCTCCACCCTTTTAAAACCTCTCTGAGAGCACAGGATGCTAACACCCATGACTCCAGCCTTTCCCTTACTAACCCGTTTAGTCTGTGATATCTGAGCATGAAACCACTTCTTGTTGGATTCTCTTTCTAAAGAAAACATGGCTCCTACACTTTTGCCACTTACTATAAGATCATACTTTTATTTATTTAATCAAAATTGGAACCACCCAAATATGGAATCAGGTGACCAAGTTTACATTCTCTCTAGCCCTTGGCCATGCCTCTCCCAGCCAACACCTTCTCCTGGGCTAAGAGTACAATTCTAGGGCTGGGGCGGGACTTACATTTTGTTCTTTGCAAACTTATGAATTCATGAACTTCATCAAAATCTCAGATGCATTGTGGGGCTGGAGTGAAACAGTGCTAGGAACTATAGTTCTGGGCTCAGTAAATCATGAAACTACCATGTCCATCAAACCTGACCCCATGTTAACCCACTGCTTGCCTTCTGCTTCCTCCCAGCAGTCTGATTGACACCATCCCCTCCCAATCCACTGAGGCACTCAACTGCCTTGACAGTGTCCCATTGTCTGGTTCACCATACCTTGTAGATGTGATGCTTCTTACTGACTATGGGGAGAGGGAGGAAGGTGCAGGCATACGTGGTGTCATCCTCTGGGATAAGAAACTGGAAAGAGACACACAGGCTAGGCTAGGGTGAGAATGAGGATCCCAGAGAATCAAAGAAAGGGACAGACTAGGGAAGAGTGTCCACTTTAAGGTCAGCATGGTCATCTTCCAGGGACTGAGAGAAGTCAGAGTAACTTCAATTCTAAGAACATACTGAGTACTGGGTACAAAGGAGGGTGTGGATTGACCTGGAAGATGGGAAGGGGGTTGGAGGAGGAGGAGGAGGCTGGGTGTGATGGAGGGATCTTACATCAGTGATCTCCAAGTCATGGATGATTGTGTCCTCAGGTACATCATGATCATCTGGGTGGACTATTTGTAGCAGGAAGATGGACTTGACAAAAGTACGCTTCGGGTCCAGCTTCAGCATGTCATCCAAGCCATAGGAGGCCAGCACCCTTACTGTGTCACTCTGGGGGAGTCATGGGCATTGAAATACTATACCCATAAGAAGCCCTTTGCACACACCCAAGGACCAACACAAACCACTTGCTCATGTCTACACAATAGGATGGAAAGAACTTTAGGTTCAGGGGTGAGAGCTAGTTAGGTCCCAGTTCTGCCTCTGAGGCCAACTTGTTGGAAACGTTGAGCAAGACACATCCCCTCTTTTATTCCCTCTCTATGTCTGTGTCCACATCTGGTAAGTGACACTCTAAAGTTCAGTGAAATCAGACAGGGTATTTCATAAGAGGAAGGCTGAGGAGGCGGGGGCTGAATCAGTGGGAAGTCATACTATAGAGGGCTGGTGGCTTTTAAGAGTAGGCACAATTGAAATGAAGATAGAAGTCCTAGGAACTGTGATTGGCTATCTGAGATGCATGGACAATCCAGCATAGAGGTGACTATACCTCCCCATAAGAAAAAGAAATCTGTTCTCAGATACTTTTCTCCCCTCCTTAATTTACCGTAATATCTTTGTCATGTGGGTCGCAGGAGCGGAAGGGCCTGGAGAAAAGCATGGTGGTATAGACACCATCTTCTGTTAACCTCAGCAGCTTAGCATCCTGACTCCCATCCTCCTCCAGGGTGTCTTCATCCACAAGGTGCTGATCCTGGAATCCAATGAAGGTCAAGGATAAGAACCAGGAGTCCTAAGAGAAGCCAATATTCCTTTAACTCCCCTAAAATACTAGTTTAGCAGAACCAAAGGCTTCTTTATTATGTACTTTGCTCCTAGAACAGAGCAAGGCATCAAGAGTGGAACCTTGGGGCAGAGGGATAGACAATGTCTGATGTAAGTTTCACCACCTTGCTTGACTTCAGTTTCAAATATCATCTCCATCAATCCTAATATTCCTGTATCTCTAACCCTTGAAAGCTCACTTACTCTCTGAACTCTCTATGTTATGCATCCTCTCCTGTGGCTTCCCTATATCAGTGCAGGAGATGGATGGGCAGCTTCTTTGTCTGTAAAATGGGATAGTAATCATCCACTTCATAGTGATGTTGTGAGGTTTAACATGCAAAGAATTTAGAGCAATTCCTGGTTACTCAAAAGTACATAACAATTTTAAGCTAAAAATGCTTCTGTGGCTGTCATGATTAGACTATTTTGTGCTGTCATGTACCTGATAGAGCTGGAAGGAAATTGAGGAGGAAGACTGTCTCAAACAGCTGTAACTCTCCCCCCATGACCTGTATTAAGTGGGCTATTAGCAGACATGTGGGACAGGACTCTCTCACTCCAGTGGTCCATTCCTTAGCACCTACAGACATGGAGTCTGAAGACGTAGACTGAATTGCTCCAATGGCCATTTCTGTAGGGAGAGGTCAGCAGCCAGCTGGTATTCTGGGAGTGTGCCTGCATGTTTGGAAAATGTGGATCCTTCCTGGACTCATACCCATCCTGAACCCCAGCAAGAGACCCTCATCCTTGGAAGAAAGTCAACCGCCAACTTACCGAGAAATAGACATTGCCTTCAGGCAAGACTCCTCCAACAACCAGATCGCCTCCCACAAAGGTGTGGCCATTTGTGACTCCCAAGCCCACCCAGCCAGTTGTTCGGACCTGGAGCTCAAAAGTGATCATCTCAGCCTCAAGGTCAAAGTCCCAGCGCAGGAAAATGACATTGGAAGGATCTAGGAACCTGGAATAACGCAATTGAGATGTGGGGCCAAGGTGGTTGCCTTGGGAGGGAGCTGCCAGAACCATAAGTAGAAGGAGCCTGAAGAGATGGTCACGGGCCATCGCTCTTGGGGTCTGGAACATCTCTGCTGCAGGTAAACACTCAATAAGTATGAATTTATATATGCTCTCCCTGTGCTAGGCACCATGCCATAGGGGAGGGACAGACTGGGGTTCTTCTGATCTGATCATTCCCTGGGCTCAGAGTGGTGCCACTTACATAACCCTGGAGGGATGAGGTGTCCAGAGAGAGTGCAGAGCAGATTACTCTTGCCCTAGACTGGGGACTTATTATGAAATTCTCAGGAGTAAATCTTTAGACTCTTCCATCCAACCTCATGCTAGTGTACTGCCAATGAGGACCTTACAGAATCAAGGGAGGGTTAGTTCCTCTTCTCCTCTCCTCTCCCCTCCCCTCCTCTCCTCTCCTCTCCTCTCCTCTCCTCTCCTCTCCTCTCCTCTCCTCTCCTCTCCTTTTCTCTTTCTTTTTACTCCCCCTTTCCACATCCCTGGATCCTAGGATGTCCTTACTGAGCACTCTGTCCTCTGGCATACCTCCCCCACCCCAGTTTTTATGGGCATTTTCTATATATAGAAACAGGCATGAGCAGAGGTGTGGTGGGAGTGCCTTTGAACCTGCTTCCCAGTCTAGCAGGAAGGAGAGAAGCTGTTGGGAGGGGATTGGGGGAAGGCTATGATTTCCATCTCCAGTGGGAGTCTTTTGCTGCTAATCCCTGGAAGGACATGTAGAGGTGAAGGAGCCATAATCAGCTTTCAGGTGGGCGAGTCTGGGCAGCTTTTGAGTGTTTGCACATTCCTGAGGAGGAGCAAGGAGGAGGAGGAGGAGGTGAGGGGAAGCAGAGGAAGAGAATGGGGATAAACCTGAATTTGCCTCGAAAGGCTTTGTGCTTTATCTTTCTTCCCAGGAAACCTACAGGGACTTCCAATGGAGGCTTGGTCTAGCATCCCCACTGGTATTGTGTAAATAATAAATGGCCAGAAAAAATGTTAGAATATTAGAATACAAGAGTAAAAGTGATATTAGATCTAAATTTTCCAATCCATTTAAATTTTAGATGAGGAAACAGAAAACACCAAGGGTAACATGAATAGTGCATGTGCCTGGTCACTGTCCAGGCAGAGCTACCAGGACACAGGGCCCTGCCTCCAGACTAGTGGCTCTCTCCAGCAGTCCCTTAAGTCATAGACACCAACAGGGCACTGGCTCCCACTATACATTTCCACCATGGCTTGTCCTGGATGAAGTTGGTGTCATCATTGACTGCTTCTTTAGGAGGGGTCCAAATTCTCACCCTTATACCAAAGTTCTTTCTTTCCAGGGTTGGGCAAAGGTGATCTGGAGCAGAAAACCACCTCATTGACCTCTTCTTCTCCAGTGTCTTTCCTCCATTAGACAATGGACAGGCTCTTCCCCACAGGAATGCAGTTCAAATGAAGGAGGGCAGGAGCTGGAACACCTGTTTATGCCTTCATTTAGAGCATGCATGTTCTTCTTCTCCTCCCTCCTAGGAGGGCAACCATGATGCCAAACTCAGAGCATGAGAGAAGATAGGTAGCTAGGCAGCCATCTGGAAAAAAGAGGCTTACCTTGGCCTAGGTTTGGAGCCAGGCCAAAATCAGAGGAGGAGTTTGGGGAGGCAATGACCTTGAGGAGCAGGAATTCAGATAGGAGATTACAGGGGTATCTGAGACACTCTGATCCCAATCACATTTGGGGATTAAGGCAAAGGGAAGGGACGACGGGGAGACTGGACAGCCAGCCTAGTAAATTGAGATGTGCTCAGGATCCCTTATCCTGCAATCTGTCCAGCTCAGCCTCACTGCTGGTCTCAGAAGGAGGTAGAGTCACAGGAAAGAGCTAGAGTCAGCCATTGCTAGGCAGAGAATCTGTGTCTGGGCACCTTCTGGCTTCCCATGGGGGCTTTCTTTTCCTTTCCTCCTTTGTTCTATAGTTACACTTTCCTCCCAGCCCCCTTTCCTTTTACCATCTAATCCCCAGAGAGACTTTCTCCACAGAGACTCAGAATTAAATGCACATGGCTTGCTCTCTTGGCCTGTGCATTTTTCTGGTATTCAGGATATGTGATTTGGGCACTGCTTCCTGGAGCTTCATACCTCTCCATCTCTGGGCTAAGGAGGTCAGAACCCGTAGAGGGACAGAACCCTGGAAAGACACATGGGCATTTCTTTAATTATTGTCAAGCTGAACTCAAGGTGACAGGCAGAGCCATGCCCTGGGAACATGCTTCACCAAAAAGGCTGATTTGTGACCTTCTCATTTGCCCAGGTGTCCTTGGGAGAGGGTATTGATATGTAAATCCAATCTAGCACTGGGAATGAGGAAATAAGACCTGGGCCCACCCAAGGTCCCTTTATGCTAAGTTTTCCAGTAAAACCCCTTTGTATTTGGAATATAAAATAAACTTGCTGCACGGGCTCCAGGTCCCTGTCCTGTCTTTCCTGAGAGAGAAGACAGGTTCCCACCCAGCACCCAGCTTTCTCCTATTCTCTCTTCATTTTTCTTAATTCCTGGCGGCCTCCATTCAGAACCGGTTCCATCTTTCTTTCCCTGCTGGACATGGAAAAGGGAGATCCCCGCCATATTTGGCTCCCTGGGCTGCATCTGGAGTCCAACAGGAACCAGTAATGGAACAAAAGACAAAAGTGAATCAGCATGTGAGTATTTAGAAAGTAGTGCAATTGACATTTTTTGCACAATTAGATTTGAAATAGGGTGATGCAAAAAAAAAAATCAATGAAGTCACTTTATGCACAAAATTATATAATGAAAATCTATTTTTCTTAAATCAAGAGAAACTCAATTTCAAAGTTAGTGAGACAAGTGAATTATAAATTGTATTATGCTGCCACCAAATGGATCCTTTGTCAAAATCATGGGAACCCTATTGCATGTATTACAACTTCGGGAGATTAAAAAAAAAAAATTAGTGAATCTGGGAGGTGCAAACCCCCAGGTGCCAGCCGCTCCTGATGTGGGGACTTTCCAGGGACATGGATCTGCAGATTTGCCCTGATCTGGTTCCCTCCATCATTTAGCAAGGGCTGTGATGGGAAGACACCCACTTGGAACATTGACTTGAATATTGTGCAGTTTCAAGTCTTGAAATAGTGAGGTTCAACTGCTAAACCCCTCTGCTTCTCCATGCTGTTGTCTGTAAAATGCTGAGGTTTTAGAGATGGTGGATATGGGGCCTTATTTTAAATCTAATTTGACAAATCATTGGTTTCTAAACTTTCTGAGAAATGAGGCCTCTTAATGTAAAAAATTAGAACTTGTGATTTTAATCTCTATGATTAAGTGATAGATGTTTAGAGAAAGATAAAAACTACTATTCATTCTATCATATTTTAATTGAATTTGAAATTTGCCATTGCATAAAAGTCCACTTTACAAAGGGATTACTCTGTGCCAAGCTTTGCTCTAAGAAATTTCCATATATTACTCCATTTATACCTGTGAAATAACTTTCGTTATTATCTCCATTTTACAGATGGAGAAACTGAGGCCCAAAGTCACAACACTAGGTAATGGCAGCACTATGAATCACTGGGAAAATATAATTAAAGACAAAAATCTCCTCCCAATTCAGAATCTTGTCACAAAGGTAGAAAAGAGAGAAAAGACATTTATTACTAAACTAGAGGCCTGGTGTACAAAATTCAGGCACAGGGGGCAGGGGATGTCCCTTAGCCCAGCCTGCATCCTCTCCAATCTGGGACTCCTCAAGGGATGTCCAATTGCTCGTTTAGGCCTGATCCTGGTAGACAATCGTACATCCTTCTCATAATCTGGGACTGCTGGCTCCAAACTGCTTACCTGCCTGCCTCCCTGATTGCCCCTAACCTCTTTTGCCTTCCAGCCTGAACACCCCTTAACCACTACTCTGCCAGCCTAATTGATGTCTAACTGCTCCCCTGCCAGCCTGTTTGCTCCCAACTTCCCTCATCTGCTGGCCTAGTCACTCCTAACTGCTCTCCCCTACAGGCTTGATTGCCCCCAACTGCCCTCCCTTGCAGGCCTGGTCCTTATCAACTGCCCTCCCCTGCTGGCCTGATGGCCCACAACTGCCCTCTCTTGCAGGCCTAGAACCTCCCAAAGGCACTCTCCTGCTGGCCATCTTGTGGTGGCCATCTTGTGTCCACATGGGGGCAGGATCTTTGACCACATGGAAGCAGCCATCTTGTGTGTTGGAGTGATGGTCAAACTGCAAATTACTCTTATTAGATAGGATAGAGGCCTGGTGCATGGGTGGGGGCCAGCTAGTTTGCCATGAAGAGTGTCCCAGATCAGGGTGGAGGTTTCCTTGGGGTGAGGGGCGGCTTGGGTGAGGGGCCTGTGGAGGTTTTCAGACTGGCCACACCTCCCAGCGACCCAAGCAGAGGCCCTGGTATCTGGGATTAATCTATGTCTACAATTGAAACTTTGTAGCCTGGAGCAGAGCCAAGCCTTCTGCTTGCTCAGCTCTGTGGTGGCAGCCATTTCTGTTTGAAACTTTGTAGCCTAGGTCGGCAACTAAGTTTGGCTTCTTCCGTTGCCAGGGAAACCCAAGCCTCGGTTCTCTCCAGCTCCGTGACTGCTGCCATTTCTGTATCTTTTATAATTGAAACGTTGTAACATTGAGTGGAGGCTTAGGCACTGCAAGGGCAGGCGGAAAGCTTGGTTTTCTCTGTTGCCAGGGAAACCCAAGCTTTCCTCCTGCTCTCAGTAGTGGCAGCCAACTTGGGGTTTATTTGCACAATCTGCTCCTGATTGGCTGGTGGGTGTGGCTGGTGGGTGTGGTGAAGGTACGGTCAAATTTTATTAAATGACATATCCCAGGCATTTCTTTCAGAGATCGACAAGACAAAGAAATCTTAGCCTTTATATAGGCCCGCAGAACCCATTACACACATGCTCTCAAGAGAAGCAATGACTGGCCCTCAAATGAGAGGACTTGACAAGACCCTTTGCTAATCCATAGTTCATCCTAGAGTCCCCTGGTAAACAGAATGTCCCTCTGTGTTTGCTAAATGCCTTTATCTAAAAAAAAAAAAAAAAAAAAAGATAAAATAAACTTGGCATATCTTTACGACAGTTATTTGCAGCTTCCAGTGAGACGTCTGTTCTACATTGAGTTTAGGCTTATTCTCCTTGATGGTTATATTTCAAACAGAAGCTTGCAGGTTTTTGAGAAAGGCATCTCTGGGTCTTGACCCTGTTAAGAATTGCTTAGCTTTTAAAAAGATTTATATACTGGTACATTTCAAAGAGACAAAGAAAGAACTTACAAGTTGTCTAAAGCAAATGCTCTCAGAAAATGGAGGACAGGGAAGTCTCTTTTGTCACTTTTAACCAGGAGTGTTAAGTTCTGATGTTGAATTTGTATTCGCCCTTACAGAGGGAAACACAGGTGAATGGAGATGAGAATCTATTATCTAAGGCCCAGTGTGGCCTTGCAGCAGACTCTGGCCATATACAAAGCATATGGGGGAGGAGGGAAGTCCTTGTTTAATCTCCAAGGTCCCTTGGTTGCACTGAGGTATTTTAATTCCTTGCAAAGATTTGAGGCACAGTTCAGAAGCACCATTCCAGGACACTCTGGGACACAGGAATTGTGCAGAACCAGTGAGTGAAGACCTCCGGGGACAGTGAGGATGTGTGCCTGCATGTGTGGCGTGGGGGTTGGCGCCAGATGTAGGAAACGCTCTCCAGTTTGAGGTTTGAGCTTCAGTGAGAAGATGATAAAGACGTTGTGTTTCCTGGAAAAGCCACTCCCTTTTGAGTTGCAGGCCCAGCGAGTGTCAGCTACTAAGTGCCTCCTTATAGGCCAGGGTTTTGTGCTCCCTGCCTGGCTGGCCCTGGCCCACTGCCCTGTCAGAGAGGACCCCAGGGGCCAGAGAATGGCATCACTTTCCCTTCTTTGGGGCTGGGTGCTCATGGCTGCCCTGAGCACAGGTCAGATGCCAGGAGGAGAGAGCCACTCAATGGGTTGATGGAGGGAAAGAGAGCTGTGTTATTGCAGCACCAGGAGGCACAGATACTCCCAGGCAGAGCCTCTTTCCCTGAGAAAGTATCTTTTCTGACCCCAGGTGTCTCCTTATCAATACCACTCATGGGACCTCCTCTTCAGGATTTGCCTGTCCTAGTTATTTCTGAGGTGATTTTAACCCCTAGGACCTCCAGCCTGGCCTGTCTTTGTATTTCAGGTGCCAACTCGAGCTTGGTGGAGCAAAGGCCCCGGTGGGCCCTGGTACATCGGGGCCAGGCTGAAAGCCTGAGCTGTTTCCTGAGGGATGCCCAGTACCCCTATATGAGCTGGTACCAACAGGATCTCCAGGGGCAACTCCAAGTGCTGGCCACTCTGCGGTTTTCTGGGGACAAGGAAGTCATATCCCTTCCCGGAGCGGATTACCAGGCCACCCGGGTCAATGACGTGGAGCTGAGGCTGCAAGTGTCCAATGTGACCCAGAGCAGAACCCTGTATTGCACCTGCAGCAAAGACACAGTGAGAAACCGTCCTTGGACAGATGAATAAAAACCATGCTCAGTTCCCACCCACGGACCCAAGCTCCTCCTCCTCTGCCCTACAGCACTTCAAGCCTGCTTGTCCCTGCCCTAGATCCTCCCTTCTGGCCTCTACCTGAGGTGAATGCGGCCTGCATAGCACAGCGATGGACCACAGGTCTGGACCACCTGCAGACCCTGGCTCTGCCACCTGTGAGCTGTGGAGAAGACTGAATTTCCCTGAACAGCAGTTTCTGTGTCTGTAAAGTACAGATAGCAACTCTCATCACTAAGAGGGCCCCTGCGAGGATTAAGCATAAGATACAGGTACACTGGAAGCTCTTAATTAGCATTAGCTCCAGCATTTGGCATTTTATTACCAGTATCAATGCTCACAAGGGGGCTCAAAAGAGAAGATTCTGGGAGCTCAGAAAAGCAGAGAATGCATGTAGCAAATGAATGTATCAATCTGTTGACCTGCCACTCACATCCGTCGGACAGGTAAACACCCACTTTTCCAATTAGATCCCCATTCTCAGTGCACACCACAACCTCAGTTCCTCACACCCCATCAGGTTGATCGTTTTAAAAGTGAGATCCTAGAGAGGACTGGGTTCCTGAATCCACTGTGGAGGGGTTACCCAATACTCACCTTTCAAAAAGCCATGGCTCAGAGCCAGATTTGCACCTGGAATCAGAGCAGGGCATGGCTAGGAGGCCAGACCCCAGCAAACATCCGGGAACCACCGCTGGGAGGTGCATTGTGGGAGAGGCCAGGTCCTGAGGCCTCTGCAAAGAGGACAGGCAGGGTAGGTTGTAGAAGCTGAGCCACTCTGCTTCTAGTTTGGAGCTGCTGCATCACCAGTGAGCAAGTAACTGGGGTGCAAGAGGGAGTGAGTGAAGAGAAGGCATTTCAAAGGTACCTCAGTCGCTAAAGGAGAGGTGGGTTGTTGTGGTGCCCAGGGACTGACAAGCACCCTTTCCTGAGCACTTGTATAGAGAGGGTGTTTTTTTTCTCCCTATGAGGGGGCGCCATCGGCCCACAGTTCTTCGAATTGTGCACAGATAGGGGTCCTGTGATCAGTCACAGGTGTTGGTCCTCTCTCAACCTCCTCTCAGGTGTTGTGGTGAAAACCTGCTAGGCTCTAGAGGAAGACAGTAACGGGAGGCGGTCTAGAGCCCAGCGCAGAGCCCGGCCCAGAGTCCTGGACACATTGTGATACCTGTGTCCTCTCAGCCCTCCAGGAAAGGTACCCCTGTCTGAGAACACGGTCACTGGGAGGTCCTTGGCCACCAAGACGCTGTTAAATGCAGAGCAGATGGCAGGCCCTAGGCAACCAGTTTTTAAAGGTAAGTTGAGGCCCTCTGCTGGAGTGATGGAAGTCACCATTGATCGGATGGGTTCCGTTTTACCTCAGTCCCTGAGACCTACCTCGAGATTTCCCAGATGCGGTTCTGCTCATTTGTACCATAAACTGAGATTAAATTAGCCCTCCTAGACTGATGGATGCTAGGGGTTCAAACAATACTTTTTGTTGTTTTACTAACATACCTTTTAATCCATTCTTTATCACTTGTTTTTGCTTTGTGACTCAATCTGAGAATGTTTTGTTTTTAAAATTTTAAAATATTTTTTTCAATTAGAATTGCCTTTTAATATTATATTTAACAAATAATACTTGCTTTGTGATTAAGTGAATTATGTTACTCCCTCAGTGAACTAAAATATTTCACCTGGTTTATGCATGGTTCTGTTTGCATGTGTACTTCCGTGATATTAAAACCTCTCAGAGGGATCCTCTGAAGAAAATAAGAGGACATAAATCTTCTCAGGAGATAGAAATTTAATCAACATATCTAGTTGTTCTCTTTCTTGAGGTCAAATGTATATGCATTTCTTGGGAGTGTCAGTCCTTGGAAGGAGCATGATGTAGGAAATGCTTGGGAAGTAAGTATGTAGTATGTATTTTCAGGGTCAGCTTGAGTGGGAGGATAATTTTATCCAACGGGAATTTTCTCACCAGAATGCTCTCACTTGCAAAGACTTTCATAATCAGATGGACAAACTGGTCTGCCCAGAAATGCTTTCTCATTCTTCCAAGTGTTTTTCTTAATGGCTTTATAAACAAAGAGAACAATGGGACCACAAGGGACATATGCAGGGACTTCTTGCCAGGCTCACCTGGTTACCACCACTGCTAAAGACCCCATTGACCAGTGTCAGTTACCAAACTCAGCCCTGACCTATTACTGTACTCCAGGTATCCCACCAGTCAGGTGGTAGTAGGTGGGCCCCTTGCATTATTATGCTCTCTGTCCACACTGAAAATGACATATTCTAGATTTGGATTTTCTTTCCCTTGTTATCACTCCCAGCCCCACCATCCTTGAATACATGTATTCCACACACAAAAAAGGAATGTATTTTTCAACTGAGGAAGTCACCTTACAATGGCAGTGATCATACAGCAAGCCGATGCCCATGGAATTCAGTGCCCTTAACATATGCTTCATCATCTAGAATCATCTGAACTTATAAGACATTGGTATGACCTACTGAAATCTTAGCACCATTTCAAGATGGAAGAAATCTCTATTTGCCTGCAAAAACCATCTATTTCTACCAAAGCTAAAATTTCAGTTAATAACTTATACAAAGGTGAAGCTCTCACAATTGTACTTAATAATCCACATACAAAATGTTACTTTTCAACAAGCTAGGCTTCACTGCTTCAGAGGTTTTAGAAACTTAGCGAGGACAAGATTTACTGATGTAACTTCTTATGTCATAAGCCCCCAGACAGCCTTTGTGTTAACCTCTCATGGCTCAAGTGAATCCTGCAGAATGAATGACCAGAATCTATGGCTGGTGTTGAGAGTTAGATGAACGAGGAGAAACAAAGTGCAATACCTCCCAGAGCATCCCTCCTTACACCCCTTTGCTCTGACCTAGACTTCTAGTTAGCCCACTTCTTGTCAGACTTCCTTTTCCCAATGGCACATGTAAGTTGCATATGTTTAATTCAATGCAAGTAGTAGGCATTTCGTCACCCCAAGTGGCTATCGAGTGGCTTTTTTCCTCCACAATAAGTCAATTTGTTAGAGAGAACACCATTCCCATTTCATAAACTTTAAGGGGAACTGAGTTTGCCATCTTCATTGACAGGGGAAGTAGGAGGCTTGTCGCAATATAGTCGCAGTACAGGTATGTACAAATCACCTTCTCTGTTGGGCAGAAATGAGACAGGTATGCAGGATGGAACCCAAGGAGTCTATTTAGATTTGCTTGTGAGGCTGGACATGGGTACAGGCTGTGCCAAATGGTCCAGAATTCCTGCTGAGAGAGCTCAGTTGTTTCGGATTGTATTTTCAATCCAGGGCACATAGTTAAAGATTCTGGTATAGATGCCAACATCAGCTCTTAAAACACATCCATCCGTAAAAGTGAGGATTCCTTGAAGTATCCCATTGCAGACTGCTGGGGCAGCTGTGACTTCCTGCCAGGAAAAAGGAAACTAGGTTATCTTTCTGGCAAAAGGCACTGGAACAGAATGGGAACAAGAAGGTACTGAGAGTAGCTTACCTTGCAGGACTCCCTTCTTCCCGGCACAATGCCCAAACACAACATACTTTTTGTGATGTCATAATTTTTATAGGCATTGTGGCAATTAGTCTTAGAGATAACAGAGATGTTCACATTCTGCAGTGAGTCAGGGTCCTTTGCTATAGGAAAGAGAAAAGTAAAATGTCCTCAGATACCAAACCTTCTCTTCTCCTTTCCCTCTTCTTCAACATATTTCCTCTTTTTCCCAGCAGAAAGGAAAAGAGGCCAAATACTGAGAGAAATCAGAAATGTGGCAGCTAGGACAACAGGAAAGTATCAGATTAACAATTTCTCATGATACAAATGTCTATTTCCTTACAAAATAGATTAAACTCTTGGAAGTTGCTCTCTGTAATAAAATGAAACAAATTACTTTAAAATTTTTCTGGAAAATTAAACATTTAAAGATGGCCTGTGAAATGAAGTTTTATTTATTTATTTAGCTTTCATATTTTTTATTTGTCCCATATTTTAAATTTATCACTGATTCCTTTAAAAAAATACATATTTTATTGTTTTTTTGTTTGTTTGTTTGTTTGTTTTTACAGGGAGGAAAGGAGAGGGATAGAGAGTTAGAAACATCTATGAGATAGAAAGATCAATCAACTGCCTCCTGCACACCCCCTACTGGGGACGTGCCTGCAACCAAAGTACATGGCCTTTGACTGGAATTGAATCTGGGACCCTTCAATCTTCAGGCCAATGCTGTATTCACTGAGCCAAACAGGTTAGGGAGACTGACTCCTTTTTAATTTATTGAAATATATTTGACTTGCAATGTTGCATACATTTAAGGTGTACATGTTGATTTGATATGTTTATGTAGTGTAATATGATTGCCATTGTAGCAATAGTTAGAATCAATATCACATCACATAATTATAATTTCTTTTTTGTAGTGGGAATAATTAAGATTGGATTATAATACAATATTGTTGTTTATAGTCACCATACAGTGCATTAGATTTCCAGGACTTGTTTATCTACTAATTGCAAGTTTGTATCCTTAAATTATATGTCTGTTTTAAGCTTCAAGGAATTTAGAGAGCTCTATGCTTAGTTTTTCATTTGTCAGATTAAAACAATCCAGTATATGCTTACAAAATTAACTCAAAAAGTGATTTTCTTAAACCCATAACATGAGAATTAAAAAGTTCTTTAAAGAACTTAAAAGTGGGTCTTAAAAGAACTTAAAAGTGGGTCTCTTGATTTCTAATTAAAATTATTTCCTTTATATCAATGGTTTGAAAATACTGTGGACTGTGCAGACTCATGACAAAAAAAATTTTTTGGGGGGGGGGCTTTCAGTGCAACAGAATGAGATAAACAAGAACAAAGTAATATTAATATTTATGTTAGATATTCTTGCCAAGGAGTTTCCATTGGGAAAAGTAGTTTATTTTGTTTTCTAATGGGATTGTGTTTATTTGTATTTCTTTATCTGGAAATGGTATATTCATTCTTTAAAAGAAAATGTTTGATGTTCATTGTTTTCTTTTCCAGTCCAGCAATAATGGTATGGCTCAGCATTTCTTCTGGGAATGCATTTTTTAAAAATTTAAAGAATATTTTTAATTGCAGCTGACAATAAATACTATTTTGTATTAGTTTCAAAGTGTACAGCATATTGCATAAATTGGAAAGAATTTTTAAGAAATGCTTACTTCACTACTTCATGAGCCAGATAAAAATGAAATGCACTTATTTTTGTAAGTCACTGGTCTTTGGCAACCAAAATGATCAGACATACTTCTCACCCAATGAACGTTTGCCTATTTTCATAACTTAAATGGACTCTCAAAGGGCAAAGAATTTTTGTCTAAGAGGGCATTATAATAAGTGAAATAGACACAGAAATTCAAATACCATATGATCTTCCCTAAGTGTGGGTGGAATCTAAATCAGCTGAACTCATGGAAACAGACTAGAATGGCAGTTGCTGAGGCTCGAGGTGGGGCATATTGGAGGTATAGTGACCTAAGGGTATAAACTTTCAGTTATAAGATGAAGAAGTTCTGGGAATTTAATGTACAGCCTGGTGATTGTAATATATAATATTATATTTTTGTGTATTTGAAATTGTCTAAAAGCATAGATATTAAATGCTGTGATCATACACCCATACACAAACAGAGTAAATATATAAGGTAATGCATAGTTAGCTTGATTGGGACATCACTTCACAATGTGTGTATGTATATATATATATGTGTGTATATATATATTATATATACATATACTATGTGTATATACAAATATATACACACACATATATATGTATATATATGTGCAATATATATATATATATATATATATATATATATATATAAACAGTATTATACACTTTCAATATATGAGGTGTTTATCTGTCAATCATACCTCAATAAAGCCAGGGAAATAAGAATTTCTACTTTTAAATATATTCAAAAAAATGTAGTCCAAGGTGTGAAGGTATTGACTAAAGAGCATTTTAAAAAGGCTGCTGTGATAGCAAGATTACTAGGATAAGTGTATAGCTACCTTTTGCTTCTAGAAGAAAAAAAGGTAGCAGTGGGAGGATGAAAGTAATCTGGCAGACTTGTTGAAAATTACTCTCCTCCCATACTATGGTTTCTAGTGTCTGATATATATTAAATATACTCAAATAAGTTATGAGTAAAAGTCGATCAATAGTTTTCCCTAAGGGAATATCATAGTTCTGTTTTCCTTGTACTTGATCGGTTTCCCCCCTTCCCCAGTATTCACTATCTTGGTTCACAGCTACAAACAGTTGATAGCATTTGCATGAAAATTTTGGAATGGGATAAGCAGTAGGCAGGCACAAAACTTAGCCAAGAGAAAGTTGTATTAACGTACTCAAAGTTGTGTGTATTTTTTTTTAAATGGAATCTGAAAAATGTGACATAGAAGAAAGTTGATTTAGAACATGTAGTTCGGTGGTTTCAAATTACATGTAGAGACTTTTACTGATAAAATTATGAGAGTCACTTTTTGATTTGCTGAATACATAAGAGAATGTTCAGAATATCTCCAGTTCAAAATGTTTCAGAAATATTTTTCTTGAACTTTTCATTATTTATGTCTAGCACAATCTTGCATAAGGAAGGTCTGCCTGATTAAACACAATATCATGTTTAGTACATAAGTATTATTTCACTATATTTAAAAGCAAGTTTCTTGATTGCCTGGAATAGTTTTAAAACATCTAACATAGATGTGCCACATTTTAGAGTTAAGAAAATTGATGATCCATGGTAAAGTGGCCCATTATCACATATCAAAATAGGACCAGAATACAAATGTCTTCTTTACACCAACACCACTTCTATCCTATCTAATAAAAGAATAATATGCACATTGATCGTACCTCCAATCAGCCCATGCCCATCAGCCAATCAGAAGCAAGTTATGCAAATAAACCCCAACCAAGATGGCTGCGGCTACTGAGAGCATGAGGGAGGATTGGGTTTCCCCGGCAATGGAGGAAGCCAAGCCTTCCACCTGCCCTTGCTGGCCTAGGCCTCCACTCAGTGCTACAAAGTTTCAATTATAGAAGATACATAATCCCAACAGAAATGGTGGCAGCCATGGAGTTGGAGAGAGCAGAGGCTAGAGTTGCCTGGGCGATGGAGAAAGCCAAGCTTTTGCAGCCCTAGCAACTAGGCCTCCACTGTTTCAATTATAGACAGGCTACAATGTTTCAATTATAGACAGTAAATTTCCCAACAGAAATGGCTGTTGCCACGAAGCAAACAGAAGGCTTAGCTCTGCTCCAGGCTACAAAGTTTCAATTGTAGAACATAAATTAATCCCAGATTCCAGGGCCTCCACTTGGATTGCTGGAGGGTGTGGCCAGCCTACAAACCACAACAGGCCCCTTGCCCAGGGTGCCCCATGCCCCAAGGGAACCCCACCCTGATCCAGGACACTCTTCAAAGCAAACCAGCTGGCCCCCACCCATGCACCAGGCCTCCTATCTAATAACAGAGTAATAAGCAGATTGACCATCACTCCAACACACAAGAGAGCTGCCCCCATGTGGTGAAAGACTCTGCTTCCATGTGAACACCAGTTGGCCAGCATGGGAGGGCCGTTGGGAGGTTCCAGGCCTGCAAGGGAGGACAGTTGTGTGTGATCAGGCCAGCAGGAGAGGGCAGTTGGGGAGGGACCAGGCCTGCAAGGGAGAGCAGTTGGGGCTGATCAAGCCTACAGGGGAGGGCAGTTAGGAGTGACTAGGCCGGCAGAGGAGGGAAGCTTGGGGCAAACAGGCTGGCAGATGAGCAGTTAGACATCAATTAGGCTGGCAGGGTAGTGATTAGGGGGTGATCAGGCTGGCAGGCAGAAGCGGTTAGGGCCAATCAGGGAGGCAGGCAGGTGAGCTGTTGGGAGCCAGCAGTCCTGGATTGTGAGAAGGATGTCCGACTGCCTGTTTAGGCCTGATCCTACCCAGATTGGAGAAGGTGTAGGCTGGGCTGAGGGACACCCCTCCCCCCAACCCCATGCACAAATTTCATGCACCTGGCCTCTAGTTTTATATAAAAGCAAAGATGATAGAAGGAAAAGGCTTGAAGGACTCCCTAAGTGAATTATAGGGAGAGGGTAAAGGAGATAAGATAAATAAAGAGGTTAAAAGAAAGAACTGGGAGAATCATAGAAGCCAAGAATAGAAAAGATAGAAGCATGTCTGATTATGAGAGATGATCTTGGGGTCACTCACAGATGTCACATATGTTGTAAGCCCAGGTGGAGACCATGCACATGGTGTTTTCGCTGGGAGGTTCTTTGGGCAGGCTGACCAATTTCACGTAGTCATTGACTTCAATGTATCTTTCCAACTTGATCAACATTAGGTTATTGTCAATAGAAGTGATTGAGAAGTGTGGATGATTAATCATCTTCGAATAGCCAACCACTTGTACATCTTGTTCAGTGAGGCTTGATGGGTTTGTAACCCCCAATACCACCTTAAGATTCCTGGAACAATATGGATGTTCTTGAGAGACTTAACAGAGATGGCTTATCCATCCTTCTGGACCTTTATTAGCTCCTCCCCACAGATTTATTTCTCTACTAGAGGCCTGGTGCACATATTTTTGCACCGGTGGGGTCCCTGGGCCTGGCCTGAGCCCTCTTTTAATCCAAGACCCCTCAGCAGATATCAGAGAGCAGGTTTTGGCCTAATCCCTACAGGCCAGGCCAAGGGACCCCACTAGTGCAAGAATCCATGTATCAGTCCTCTAGTATGCATATAAGATCTTTGATTAATCTCTTCCTACCTTTCCCCTCTCCCCTCTCCTCTGAGATTCATCAATCTGTTCCATGTTACCATGCCCATGGTTTCAGCTCCTGCATTGAGCATCTGCCCTCTGGTGGTCAGTGAGTGTCATAGCTACTGGCCAGTTGACCAATTACTTAGGCTTTTATATATATATAGATTCCTGAAAATCCCAAGAAGGCCTCTCTAAATCCCATTTAATTAATCATTCCCAGGCAGAGGTCTGTTCCCAACCTGAGCACCTCAAGTATAGAGGGGAATTAGGGGCTTATTACTCACAGTAAGTTGCAGGTTGAAGCTGTAATCACCCACAGGGGGTGGATCAGGACTCCAGTGCAGGGCAAGTAATCAGATTTCAAATAGACCAAATAGGGGGGAGTAATGTCATGTATGTAATCTGGGTCATATGCCAAAGCACCTGGAAAGAGAAGTATAGACAGGAAATTCTGAGATTTTTTTTTCAGAGATTACTTGGGGGAAAAAAAACAAGGAAAATTTACTTAATAGACCCAAATTGCCCTATCCTTCTCTCCAATATCTTTAACTGTAAGCTGAAATTGTAATCTGGCTTACTTTGTTATAAAATATTAAGAAAACTAGAGGCCCAGTGCACAAAATTCATGCATGGGGGTGGTGGTGGGATTTGTCCTTCAGCCCGGCCTGCACCGTCTTGCAATCTGGGACCCCTCAGGTAGGGTCCCTAAACCAGGCCAGCAATCAGGGCCTATCAGGGCTTTCCTTTCTCTGGCTGCCTGCAACTGGCCACTCCCCTTCTACTACCATTGTTTGCCATCTGTGTAGCATTGCACCCTCCCCCCTGTCCCCTGCCACCAGTCACCTACCACTGCAGGCGACAGGCATGGGGTGTGATCGCTTGGCTGGCCTTGCACACCTGCCACTGCATTGCTGGCCAGTAGCCTGGGCCTCCCTCTGCATGGCAGTTGACCACAGGGCTCTGTGATTGATGGCTTTGTAGAGGGAGGCCCTGCCCACCCGGCTGGGGCTCTGTGATCAATTGCTATGTTGACGGTGGCCTGGGGCTCCCTCTTTGGGGCAATTGATCATGGAGCCCCCCTCATCATCGATCACTCTACAGAGAGTGGCTTGGGCCTCCCTCTTTTGGGCAATCATGGGGTGATGGCAGGGCCCCCTTAACCAATCGCATTGCACCTGCCTTGGCTGGCCTGGTGCCAGTGCATGTCATAGGGTGGTCATCTGGGAGGTCTCTGGATGGTCATTCTGCTGTTCTGTTGTTCGGTCTATTTGCATATTATGTTTTTATTATTATAGATGATAGAAACATATTTATTTCAAAAGATAAACGGTGTTTTTTTTCCCCGTTCAGTCATCAATATGTATTATTCCAATGAAAACACAAGTTTTCTCAAATACCTTCCACAATTTAGTGGACATATGTTAAATTAAAGCTTGAAGAACTTAACTATTTTTATCAGTTTTAGAATGCTTTGACCAATCTCATCCTGTCCTCCCAACAGCAATGTAAGGGAGAACAAATGTGCCATTTAAAGAACAGACCAAATGCTAACAATCTAAGGAGGGAAATCACCCATTCATTCGAAGGAAAACATTGAGTATCTTGTGGTACCAGGCTGTTGGATGTGCTTGGTCTATGTAGTGAATAATACAGAGAAATATCTCTGCTCTTGTACATTCTAATGAGTGGAGACATTCAGTAATAACAAACATAACACACAAGTAAATTAGACAGTATGTCAGATGGTGATTAGTGCTTTGGAACAAAAGTAGAACAAGGAAAGAGGCAAGGAAGTAGCAGTGTGTGTGTGTGTGTGTGTGTGTGTGTGTGTGTGTGTGTGTGTGTGTGTGTTGGGGGCACTGTGCAGTATTACATCAGTAGTCAGGGTAAATCTCATGGGCATGAGGGATGAACAGTAAAAAGAAGCTGGGTGAGGGAGATAATCAGATATCTGGGTAACAGGATTCAGGCAGAGGAAACAACTGGAGAAGAGTCCTAATGCCTGTTTAAGGAACAGCAACAGAGGCCAATGTGGCTGGCATGGTGAGTGAGGGGGAGAAGAGTAGGAAAGGAGAGAGGCCAAAGAAGTAATGCAGAGCTTTATAGGACGTGGACTTGTCTATGAGTGAAATGGGATGTGTGATGTGTGATGAATGAGTGATGATAATTTCCTTATGGACAAGTGTCGAGTGTAAGAGTATAAAGCACAGAGGCCTGTTAGGAGAATCATTTGATAATCCAAACAAGAGTTGGTGGCTTGGCCCATAGTGAACAGTGGAGGTGATAAGATATTAATGGATTCATATTTGTTTAGAAGATGTTAACAAAATTTTCCAAACGGATTGAATGTGGCATGTGAGAGAAAGGGGATTTATGATAAACTCTAGGTTTTTTGCCTGAATATTGGAATCATGCCTGACAAGACCTCATACCAAAATCAATCCTGCTCTAGATAGGCTCAGGGGCAGCTCTCACTCTTCCTTAGGAGCAGGTCTGGTATTGGGGTTCCCATCATGCCACCTCCAAAAGCATACAGCAGTCAGCCTGAGGTGAGGCAGACCGGCAATGTCACAGGAGGGAACCTGGCGGGGATGGTGGCAGCAGTGAGGGAGAGGGAATCAAGCCTACACTTGTAATCTGAAATGTTGTTCCTATCTTTATCCAGCTTTCATGCTTCCCCCAGGATTTATCTTTGGCAAGTAAAGAAAAATGTGTCAACACTCACGAAGCAGATTCAAGATCACCCAGAAGAGGATAAACTTCATAATGATGTCAAAAACCTTTGCATAGGATGAAGTTCAACTCAGAATCTCTGGAAACGATGAAGAGAAAAGGAGCGGGGCGGTGGGGGGGAGGGAGAGAGAATATTAATTAAGATAAGGCAAGCAAGGGCTGGGGAAATTATCATCTTAATTCTTTCAATGGCACGATTCAGTTCCAAAAGAAGTGCTTGTCAGTCATAGTAGGTTGTGGTAGCAAATGTTAGAAGAAGAACAGAGATCAGGTAACTTGGTCCTTGACATAGTAGAGAATCGATCAGTGTTTTGTTCTCTATCATATTAAAACATACCAAATCTGAGAGATATTGAAGCTTACAGTGTGTCCATAGCCTCCTCTCTGGCCCCTCCTTTGTGAAACTCTGAAATCATATCCCTCTGTGAACTGCATGCTGGATACTGGCCCCACCCACCTATGTGATGTTAGCTCCTGTTTGTATGCCATTGACATTCATCTCCAGTGGCTATAACCCAGCACTTGTGCTGACCTCAACGCCTCTGCCTGACATTAAATACCTACTTCCTCAGATATATCAGCCCTTTCCTTCATGTCACCACTTTCCCATTTATTTAGTCAACCAGCCAGCCCATAATTTATATTGTGCATCTGACTCGTGCTAGGCTCTGTGCTTACTATTGAATTTGCCTAAATGTGAAGACACTTTCTGCCTTTAAAGAGTGTATGGCCTAGTGGAATGATAGGAACATTAAAAGGCAATTACAAAGCAATGTATTCAGAGCTAAAAATCTATACTACTGTCTGGGTGGGGAAAATTGCAAAATACCTATCTGTTAAATCATTCATGTTAACAATAAGGAAACAAGCAGCCATATTAAAAAAGGGGTCAAATATCTGAACAGACACCTTATCAAATGTCTGCTCATGCTGCCATAACAAAATACTACAGACTGTGTGATTTAAACAGCAGACATTTATTTTCTCACAGCTCTGGAGACTAGAAGTTCATGATTAAGTTGCCAGTAAGTTCAATGTCTGGTGAGAGCTCTTGGCTTGTGTACAGAAGTCTTTTCACTGTGGCCTTTTCTCTATATAAATGTACAGAGGGAGAAATTCTGAGCCATCTCTCTGGTTGTTTAGTTTTATAAAGACACTAATTCTGTCAGATTAGTGCCTGCTCCCTTATGACCTCATTTCACTTTTAATTAGTTCCTGTAGCCCCTATCTCCTAATACACTCACACTGGGGTTTGGGATTTCAACAGTACAATTTGGGATGACACAATTCAGTCCATAACAACAAAGAAGTTACACAGATAGCACACAGCATATGAAAATATTCTCAACACGTCATTAGGGGACAAATTAAAACAATAATGAGATACTACTACATAACTCACAGAATGCCTAAAATTCAAAATACTAAAAACACCAAATGTTGGTGAGAATGTAGAGCAAAAGGAACTTTCATTCATTGCTGGGCGAATGCAAATAGTACAGCCACTTTAGGAGATAGTTTGGCAGTTTCAAACCTTGGAAACCACCAAGAATTCCTCAAATAATGTGAAAGAACGAAGTGTGGTATGTTCATACAGTTCATACAATGGAATATTTATTTGGTTATTCTTAAAAAATGAGCTATGAAGTGATGAAAGACATAAATGCATACTATTAAGTGATAGAAGCCAGTCTAAAAATATACCTGTGTGATTCCAATTTATGACATTTTAGAAAAGGCAAACTATAGAGACAGTAAAAATAAAAGTGGTTGACTGAGTTTGAGGAGAAAGGTAGAGGGATGACCAGGTGGAGCACAGGGCATTTTTAGGGCAGTAAAATTATTCTGTATGGTGCTCTAATTGTGGATACACTACTGTGCTTTTGTCAAAACCCATAGCAATCTATAATAATAAAAGCTGAATATGCTAATTAGACCAGACGCCCTTTCGTACAAAGCCAGGGCTGCATGGGAAGCCTGGTCCTGGTTGCCTGCTGGCAGTGGGAGGAAAGGAAGGCCTACTCTTGCATGCATTTCATCCATCAGGCCTCTAGTGTATAAAATAAAGAGCAAACTGTAATGTATAAACTATGGACTTCAGTTAATAATAATATATCAACATTGGTTCATCACTTCTTTTGAACCAAAGCAAGATGCTAATAACAACAGGGTTTCTCAATGGTAGAATTCAGGTGATGGGTATATAGGTAAAAACTGTAAAATTCTTTCAGCTTTGTTGTATATTTAACATTTTTCATAGTAAAATTTGGGAGAAATTTTTTTAAATAGAAGTAAATGCCTTGGAGCACAGTGCTAAGGACACCTCTTTAACCTACAATGTGTGTAAGAAAACAATACCAAGACTTACACTTGGAGTTTAGAGAAAGGGAAGCAACTTGTCTGGCATAAAAAGAAGATAAAAATAACTTAAAAAAGGCTTCTGTAAATGCATGAACATGTGAAATAACATGGAGTGTTTGTGGAACTATGAGTGTTATAGGGGGAGTGTGAAGAGATGGATGGAGAGACAAGCAAGGATTCAATTCTGAAAAGCCTTATTAAATAAGCATTGCATATTTAAAACGTCAGAAGTCTTCACCTAGTAGGAGATAAGGAACCAATACATTCATTATTTAATACAATTCTATTGAATGTTGTGGAAGACAGATCCGAAGGCCCATGTTCATGCCCTACATAATCCTCAATTGCCTCCTCTTGAGTGTGGGTAGTACCTGTTACTTGCTTCTAACAAATAGAATATGACAAAAATTAGGTGATGTCATCCCCATGATTATGCTTATATATATGCCTCCACCTTATTAGTATCCAAAAGAGATTCTTCCCAATGACTTGAAATAAGCAACCATACTGAGAAAGCCCACTTGGCAAAGAACTGTGTGGGGGTGGCCTCTTTGTACTAAGGACCATCTTAAGGACTTGAGGGCGGCATTCAGCTGATAGCCAGTAAAAAGCAAAAGTTCTGTGTTAGAGAACCACAAGAAATAGATTCTGCCAACCATCTGAATAAGCTTAGAAACAAATTCCTCCCTGGAACATTCCTAAACCTAAAGACCCAACTGAGATATACCTGGACTCTTGACTTACAGAAACTATGAGATAATGTTTTGAGCTATTCAATTTGTGGTAAAGCTTTTATGCATCCATAGAAAACTAACACATATGGTTATTGTGTGCTGGTATTTTATTGGATATTGATGATTTAATGGTGAGAGATGAGAATTGTATACTCATATATCATAAAGACTAATAGGGAAAACAGGTGTGATAAGACTTGCCACCATGAATGTCACAATGAGAAAAGTAAAGACAGAAAAACACATACAAGTTTTCCCATGTAAGGTTAAGAAGAAGACCACTTTGAGGAAGTGATGCTTGAGGCTAGAAGGATGAGTAGAAGTTAATGAAAGGAAGACATAGTGGGAAGATGAACTAGGGCTCAAAAGAGAGCAAAGTACATAGAAGCAGAGTATAAATAGAGACAGAATAATTTTATAAAACGTAACTTTCAGTAATTGTCAAGAACTTCCTGTGAAGAAGACAGAGGAGGCAATGAAAAAGTAGATCAAGGTAGAATGTCCTTTGGCTCTGTAATTTAGAGGGTGAGGCTTTATCTTGCTTAAATGGCAACTGAAGAAGTCAATAGATTGAGGGAGTTGAAAAATGAGGTAAAGGAGAGATAATAAAGAAACTCCATGAGGAAATCAGATTTCAAAGGTGGAGATGGAAGCTAAAAATAGTGGGCCTCACTTCCAGGAAGGATGGAGGGGGGGGGGAGAATGAATAATAATGAGAAAAAAACTGTTTGCAGGTTGGGTGGTGGGAAGTTGCATGAGGTATTTTTTGATGGTTTCTCCAGCCTTCTACTCCCAGAGATCATCTGCTGAAGGTGAACACTGAGGCTAGAGGAGAGAGAGGATGGACGACCATTATGGAGAATTACACAGACAATGGACTTGGAAAATATAAAATTGCCAATAAACATTGAATAGATAATTTCAGAGTTATAAAAAGTGATCAGAGCATGAAGTGTTGGGCAGTGAATCAGAGGCAGGAAGCATGGAACAACTAGAAACGAGGCTGCTAGAGAAGGATTATAAAATAAACGAAGTTGAATGAAATGGTCTAGTGTTACAAATTTGAAATAATTTTGTGTATGTGAGAGGATAAAGCTATGTGTCTTAGTCAGAACTCAGATCTATTTTAGGGAGCACTTTGGTAGAGAATAAAAAAGCTCAGAGTATATCAATGTTCAAGAACTAACCTACCACTGAAATCATACTGACACATAGATTCACTGTCTCCCTCATAAGATGGATCCCTAAATCTCTTCATTCTTTACAGAGTATCTTTCTCCAATGGCCTGATTCTCTCTACCCCCAACTCACTGACCATCTCTGTTTCTTTTTGCCCATGTCACATTACGCCCCCCCCCCCCACACGTAACTCCATGGCCTTTCAAAAAGTACTCTGAACCCCAACTTTTCTGTTACTTGGAATCCTCTCAATTCTGTATTTTTAGGTATCTTGGTCAATGGGTCTGGGATGCTGTACATCTCCCCACTATATGCCACTATGAGAGGACTAAGCACCCATCATAACTCTTCATAATACCACAAAACTTTACCAAAGTCTGCAGCTGTTACCCATAAATATAGGCCTCCCTAGCTTTCCTTGTCCAGATGCCATTTGAGATCCAGAGCTTTGTCTACAGCTATCTGTTAGAAATGGTGGTCTACATGTCCTTCAAGGATGCCAAAATAACATGCCTCATCTCTCCTAATTCATGTCCATGCTCCTGATCCTTTATACATAAAAGCATTGGTTCTGTTTATATTATCTTTGAGAACCACCAGCTCTCCAGTTGCCCAAGTCAGAAATTTGGGTGTTAACCCAGACACTTCCTTCTTTTTTCTACTCACAGTCAATACATCCACAGATATATTGTATAGAAGTCAGGGATCACAGCATGAATTCTTAATGTCTTTTTTTTTTTTTTGGATGCTTTTTATTTGGATTCTGTTCAAGAATAAGAAAGCTCAAAGGAGTTGGGGATCCAGTATAGAAGTCATAAAGATGTTGCACTGAGGGGATGGAAGAACAGAGGAGCCTTAGTAGCTGTTTATGATTTTTAGGATCCATCTTGCATAGGGGTGAATTTCTGTGAAGAATCCTTCACTTCCCATAGTGACACTTCCTTTTGCCCAGGACAAGATTCCATGTAATCTCCCACCACAGATGGCTGGAGCAGCTGAAACTTCCTGCCAGGGAGAGGGAATAGGATGTCAATTTTGCTTAGTTCTCATAGAACAAGAATAAATCCCACATTACAGTAGTGGGCACATTTGACGGAATGGACTCATTTTTCTTGAGAAGTAACAACCCTCTCTTAATATTCACATAGGTCTCACTTAGGTCAAGTTTGGCCCAACCTGAAAGCAAGCAGGTGAAGATAGGACAAATGGTTCTTCCCAGAACTTCTTCTACTCCAAAAGACGGGAAGGGGGACTCATGACAAACCCAGAAACTGAGTGTGTGTGTATGTGTAGGGGGGACTTCAGGCCTTTTGGATGAGTAACATTTGCTTTCTCACAATAACCTCTCATCACAGACCCCTTGCTGTCTTCCTGCCTGAAGAAAGGAAAGATACCTTAATTTCAGACATGGTTTTCAGAGGTTGTCCCACACACATGATGTTGACAATCATTCTGTCACCAAGCATAAAGTTACACGTATGGAAGGGAAGAGAATGTTGATTTGTCCAAATCAGGATATCAGGGTCACTTGCTGTGGGAAAGAGAAGAGAAATCAAGTCCAGTGTTACTGTTCTTATCACATATAGTCTTGTGATCATCCCCAATTTTGTAAATGCATTGAACCCTGAATATTCATTGCCAGTAGTAAACATTCCATCCTTGTCAGCATTCCTTGTTTAGTGTCTCTGTGTTAGACCAGTGAATTCAGAGCATTAAATCCATCAGGTCTGTGGTTCTCTCTCTACTGTGCATATATTAGAAAACTCATGATAAACTTATGTGATCGTGAAAAGAGACAGACACAAAAACTGTCTCCAAGAAAACTTGCTTTTTGGCACCTACTTCATCTTCTTTAAATTTAGTCATAAATGGAGAGAATTATTTTTAATATGTTTAAAACCGTTTTTTAAATGTTTATTTATAAATGGATTATTTATGTGTATATGTGTAAAATATACACACATATTTTCCCCTAAGTAGTTATATTATTCATCTCTACTACAGCAATTGTTACTATCTGCCAAACTCAGATACAAGGTTTCTAACCAAGACATTATATAATTTTAATCTTTGGTAGTGAATAGCAAGGAGAAAACAAAAATGGACCAAACATTGTTTAAGCAAAAGCCTAGTGTTATTTATAGAGCAAGACTTTTCTCATGGAGTATAATGTCCTAAAGTATTAGACCAGAAAATATTGGGTCAGAGGAGAGAGGAGTTATGTTCAGTTTTAAATTTTAATGGGAATTGAATTACAGTGCGTAGAACAAATGAGATGAGAATAATTTTGTTACTTGAAGCAACGAATAGCTATTGGGAGCCTTATACCAGAGAGCTTATAGAAACGTTTGTCATCAGGATCCTGACCTGCAGAGCTCATGTCATAAAACCTTTGTACAGTTTTATTTTGTTTTCAAATGGTATGTAATAAATTTACTTTTGTAAAATGTGATGCAATTATTTTGAATAAGACAAAGTCAAAAATAAAAATCATAAATTTTCATTTGTTCAGAAAATATATTTACTTAGATTCCCAGGAATGCTGCTTCTACCTTGAAAATGAAATGTCAAATATGATGAATATAAAAGTTCCTACCTTTGTTTTTACAAAACAGAATGATTTTTAAAGTTCTCACTTTTTGTTTTTACAGAACAGATGGATTGTTCTGTAGCCACCAGTGGCTGATTAATATCCATGACATTTTGCCTCAGTGGACACAGCTTTGGCAAGCTAATCAATCAGTGTCACTTTTAAAATCAGCCAATCACAGCTCCCTCCAATAGACATGCCTCAGAGTGCTAATCAATCAACAACCTCACCCAAGTAACTATGCCTCTACATAAGATGCCAACTCTCTTTAGCCTCTGAAAATCTTCCATTCCCTGTCTAGAAAGCTTCCAACAAACTCCCCAAAAGCCCAGTAATCCGCTCTGCTCAGCAAGACTGTGCCTGCTCAGCATTGCTCTTCCTTATTATAATAAGCCATAAATTTAGCTTTATCATTTCATTTTAGATATTGAATATTGATTCCATTATCCCTTGACAATACTTAAAAGAGAACAGGATGGTAGCCACCATATGAAGTAAAGACCACCAAGGACCAACAAAAGTGTAAGGAAAAAGCAACTTCATAAAATGTGATCCTGCAGAGCTCAGAGGTGAGAGGAATGTGTGCCTGCAATATGGATTTTGGCAATTTTTCCAATGCTTGCCAGGCCAGGGAAACACTCAGAGAAACACCCAGAGCATGTCATAATAATTAACTCCTATGCACCTTCCTAGACTCAACCCCTAAGTGGGAACTATTAGGTGGAGCAGTAGGTCTAAGAGTGCCCCTCTATGGAAACAGCTCCAGTGACAGGAGAGGGTTCTCTCAACCACTACTTATCTCTTCGGGTCCACTTAAGTGAATCACCATCAAGATAGATTGGTTGTCCATGGTTGGGGGTGGGAAACATCTTTGGTTGCCTTCCTATAGCACACATTTCGTTATGGTTTTCCCACTGCTGTCTCATTAATTGGTTGGTGGACTTTCAGTAGCTGAGACAGCAAGCTACCCTCCTACAACATGCCTTGATATTGTCTTTAGAGTAATATACTAACCCATATTTGTTTACATTTTAGTTCCTGGGATCTTGGTTTTACATATGTAGTAATAACTGCCTGCTTCATTTCTTGATGTCGCATTGGCTGCCCTATATCAATCTCTTTGATTTTTATTTTTTGGCCTCTAATTCTGGTATTATCAGATCCTTAAAGCAATCTCTCTAAGATCAAGAACATTACCTCATAGCTCCTATTTCCTTTAAATATATCCCTCTATGTTTTCCCCAGCTCAAAGAACACAGTCAAACACTTACAGTTTTTATAGTCATTCCAACTCCAGGTTGGGATAAAGCAAGAATCATTAGATGATAAAGATTCCAAAGCTATGGCTATGGTTCCCACATAGGTGTTGAGCACAGCAGCCTTGGACAGTTTTATCATCATCAGGTCATTTTCCAAAGTTTGTGCATTGAATTCAGGGTATGGCATGGTCAATGTGTTATTCCGTATCTGCTCTTTCTTATGTTTGACGCTGGGTTGATGAACTCCCAGTCGAATTTTAACTCTTTGGAAGAAAGAGGGCAGAGAGATGGAAAAGAACAAGGTCACAGAATGTCAGACTGCAAGAAATGTCAGAGGTGACTTTCTACAATCATCTTAATTTTACCTCTTAGACCTGAGAACTGAAGTGACCTGTCTTGGTTTGTAAATAGTGATAACAATAGTTTATAGGATTGCCATTTTAGACTCAATGTATATAATAAATGCATGGTAGCTGGCAAGGTATCTGCCACCCAGACCATGTCTGCACAGTCTAGATGTTGTGATGATGGTGATGATGATGATGATTATGATGATAATTTGGATCATCTGAATGATCAGGTAATAGAGTTGGCAACACAGTCCATCTGTCCCAAGCAACTCTTGAGCAAGCATATTGTACCCTTTGTTTCTAGATATTCTTAGGCTCCTCCCAGCTCCTCTCAGACATACCATTATATTTACCATGTGGCACCTACATTGCTCATAGAGTCACAATACTCTTTGTAGGCCATTAGGACTCCCATTTATCATTTTCCATTATACTCCCTGGACTAACTCAAACCCACTCTCTTGCATTGCCAGAAATCCAGTCATGCACCAGATACAAAGAGCCATTCCCTACTATAGACACTTCATGCATTAGATGTGGCTGAGAAAAAAAAATCAGAATTTCCAACTCCAGTTTTTAAAGGAGATGAACTATCTTTATTTCCTTTGTATTGCTTATAAAGTTCAGATCAAGGGTTCAATCTATGTTCTAGTGAATTGTCTTAAAAAATAACCAGGTGGCTGAGAATTCTGAGTTTGAAATGACCCTTATATACCCATGAAACTTTGAAAAGGTCCAAATCACACAATACATTCTGACCCCATTACAACAGAGACTCTGAGAATTGCAAGGAATAGCATTATTTTGTGCAGTGCACTCTTACCCTTCTCTTATATCACATGGTCTGCTGAGCACGTTACCTTCATTCTTTGAACATCCCCTGCCTGTCCTCATTACACTCAGCCAACACTGGAATCTCAAATACCTTTGCTACATCAGACACTATACTCCCCAGACTTTATTTACTTGGCTGCCTTCTCTTCATCCTGTGGGTCTCATCTCTTGAAAGAGGCCCCACATGACCACCTAACTAAAGCATTCTTCCTTTTCTAGTTTGCCATTCTTTTTATGTTTTCTTTGTGGCCATTTATTATTTTGGCTTATTTCCTCTACCAGGCTGTAAGATCTATAAGGGAAAATTTATTTCCATCTTATTCCCTTCCAGTTTTCTCAGTGCATTATATTAAGCAGTCCCAGGCATATGGTAAATATTCAATAAATAAATTGAATGAAAGCATATTGTTTACTCTTCATGGGAAAGAGTCTTTTGACACCTTCCTATTGACCTCCTCTTCAACTGATAAATGTGTATGATTTTTCCCCTGGGGAAGATCTTTCATCTTCCTGGGTTCTTCTAAATTCTTCAGGATGCCATTAAAACTGGCTGGAATGCCTCATAAGACCTACTTTTGTTTAACTATATCCCTTGTGGCTTCCAAGAGCTAAAAAGGGATACTTACGGTAAAGGGCAGTGAGCAGCGGTCAGGACCCACTCCGGGTGAATGAGAGACCCCACACAGGGCTCTGGGCTGGACTTCAGATAGACCATGTAGGGAATAGTAAAATCTTCTGCTAAGTTTGACATTTCAGTTTTAGAATATTTGGCCAGAATAATTCCTAAATAATTAATGGAGAAAGAAAGACAAAGAAGTTGAAAAGTGAAAATTGGCTAGGGTAATGTTTTCCAGCCTAAGATTTTTCAAAGATAAAATCAAGGTCTTCAAATTATATTAAATATATATTTTTTAAATCAGGGGGAATCAACCATGTCACGCAAGTTATGCTCATTAAAGAAACTGACACATCTTTGCCAGGCATGGGAGTAAAAAATGAAATACTCCCTGATTTCTCAGGTGAAAGGAATGGAAAACGGGGTAGGGCCAGGAGGCTTCGAGAGCCTCTGACCGATCCACCTTCCTTTTCTGTGCTCACTTTTCTAAAATCCATCTGCCCACATGAAAGGAAGTCATACTTTTCCTGTGGCTGTTCAGGAAAGGTGGAAATCTAGGAAATAAGGCTCAAGACTAAGGCACTTATTCGTTACATGTCCTAACATGCTTTCAGGCCTCAGAGGGCTTGGGGAGAGCATTGACGGGATGAGTTGTGCATGAGAGTTGGTTCCTTTTGTTCCTTTAACAGTTCATTGAAAGAAATGACCTCAGCTTTCTATTTCTTCAGTGTAGCTAGCTATTTCCCTTTCCAACACTTCCCTATGATACTTCTCCATTTCTCCCAAGGTTGCAACAAGGGCCCAGTCTCTCACCAGTTACACTCAGGAGAGAGAAGATGAGATAGCACTTCATGGTGGGCCACGATCTCACCAGGAGCAGACAAGTTGAATCAAACTGGAAATGATTTCAACCTTCAGTCTAAGTGTCCCTGTCAAGAACAGCTGAGGGAGGGATGAACATTAATTTGGGGTTAGGAGAGAGAAGCAAGGATCTTACAGCAGTGTTCAAACTAGTCTTTATCAAAGCTGAGAGCTGCCTCTGCTGAGGGTAACAAAGAGGAAGAAGCCGACCCAGTCAAGGTCCTGGTGCCTCTTCTCTGACCCTAAAAATCTCAGGAGTCCTGAGGTGTCTACTGACATTTCCCCACCCCTCTCTATGACATAGCCCTTCTATGTTGGCCCCTCCTCTCTTTGTGATCTCCAACCTCTCTCTCTGCCCTCACTTGTCATCTCCTCTTTTCCAGAGTCCCTCATAGAGCCATTCTCATAGATTTATCAAACACTGGAGTAGGAAACATGTTTAAGAAATCATCCCCCCTCCCTCATTTTAGAGATGAGGGAGTTGTGGTCTTCCTGGAAGTTAGTGGCAAAATCAAGACTTGGAACTGAGTCTACAGATTTCCTCTGACAGATTGAATTTTATCTAAGCCTTATGCTCTCAGAATACAGCAGTGGGAATTGTGTATTTTGGAAAATTCTATCCTTCCCCATGTGAGTTAGAAGAGAATTTCTCATGGCACCCATAAGACTTTGGATGACTCCCTGGTTACCTGTGACAAGGTCAAGTGCAGATCTTTCCCCTTTGGCCTGAACCAGATACTGACCCCCCACCCCAACTCCCCATTCTGAGCTTAAAAAGTGTTTCCCCCTTGAAACTAGCTAAACTGAAACAGCTGACCAATAAGTCCCCCAATAGCAAATAGCCTCACTGTAAATCTCTCCACCTGTAACTTGTCTGTTCCTACTGATAACAATCTAAGGCAAAACAATTCTGCTGAGACACTGATTTTCTAGTCTGGGGTGTCTTCTTATTGCAATAGTCTGAATAAAATCAATTTCCTTACCTGTTCAGGTGTTTTTGACACTACTCTTTTCTGTGGACCACATTCCTTTTTATAAGTTAGCCTTACATAAAAACCTCCCAGTTGCCCCCCAGAAATATGTAATAAATAGTGGGTTCTATTGTCTATAGTTTTCTTTACTTATAGTGTTCTTCTTTGGCCTTGGTATCAGTTTTTAAATACAATCATCCTATATAATAAAACAGTAATATGCAATTTCCCACATCTTCAAGCCATGCCCACCAGCCAAACAGGAGCAAATATGCAAATAACCCTCAACCAAGATGGTTGTGGCCACTGAGAGCAGGAGGGAGGCCTGGGTTTTCCTGGCAATGGAGGAAGCCAAGCCTTCCACCTGCCCTTGCTGGCGTAGGCCTCCACTCAATGCTACAAAGTTTCAATTATAAAAGATACATATATCCCAACAGAAATGGTGGCAGTCATGGATTTGGAGAGAGCAGAGGCTACGGTTGCCTGGCTATAGAGGAAGCCAAGCTTCTGCAGCCCTACCTCTACTCCAGGCTACAAAGTTTCAATTATAGAATTTAAATAAACCCCAACAGAAATGGCTGCTGCCACAGAGGGAGCAAAAGACTTGGCTCTGCTCCAGGCTACAAAGTTTCAATTGTAGACATAGATTAATCCCAGATACCAGGACCTCTGCTTGGGTCACTGGGGGGCATGGCTGGTCTGCAAACCACCACAGGCCCCTCACCCAGGGCATCCCACATCCCAAGGGAATCCCCACCCTGATCCAGGACACTCTTCAGGGCAAACCAGCTGGCCCCCACCCATGCACCAGGCCTTTATCCTATCTAATAAAACAGTAATATGCAGATGGACCATCATTCCAACACACAAGATGGCTGCCCTCATGTGGTCAAAGATCCTTCCCCCATGAGGATACAATATGGCCACCACAAGATGGCCAGCAGGAGAGGGCAGTTGGGAGGAACAAGCCTCAAGGGAGGGAAGTTGGGGGCAAATAGGCTGGCAGGGGAGCAGTTTGACATCAATCAGGCTGGCAGGGGAGTGGTTAGGGGGTGATCAGGCTGGTAGGCAGAAACAGTTAGGGGCAATCAGGAAGGCAGGAAGGTGAACAGTTGGGATCTTGCTTCTGGACTGTGAGAAGGATGTCCAAATGCCCTTTTAGGGTGGAATCAGGTCTAAACAGGCAATTGGATATCCCTTGAGTGGTTCCAGATTGGAGAGGGTGCAGCCTGGGCTGAGGGACACTCCTCCCCTCCCCGTGCATAAATTTTGTGCACTAGACCTCTAGTATGTAATAAAAGTCTAATATGCAAATTGTCCCCTCAACCGGGAATTCGACTGGGAGTTCGACCAGGGGGCAGGGCCAGCTGGCCAACTGCCTATGGCCCTATTGTCCCTGATTGGGTGGGCCAGGTAAACCCCACCCATTCACAAATTTGTGCACTGGGCCTCTAGTAGGAGATATAAAGTGACAAGATGTGCTGAAAAGGAACTTTGGGATGGCATGAAAAAAAATTGTTTGTTTTTCTTTTCATACTTTCTCTTTGCCCACTGTGGTCTTTCATCTCTTATATATCTCATTTATTTTTTCAGGTCTCTAAATCTTCCCTCTACCTGAGGTGGTTAGGTGAGTAGATATATATTGATGGTGGTGATGAGGTGGGGTAGAAAAACATTTCAGAGGGAACAGGGGAATCTTTCAACTTATTTGTTCATGGAGAGAAGCCTGGTATCTTTCATTAAGTAGATCTAAGGCTACTTATTTAATAAAGAGAAGTTATATATGAAATGAATTTAGGCTATATACAAACATAAACAAAACTCAATGAAAACTAAGGAAATATGACAGGACACATTAATTATGACCAACTAGTTAAGAGCCTTGAATGCTAAGCTCAGGAATTTGGACTTTTATCCTCATGGCAGCAATAGGTGATTTTAAGGGCTCTGGACTGCTCTCTGCAAGTGTACCATCCAGAGTTACAAAGGGATAGAAAATTCATAATTGGGGCATATGTCTTTCTATGCTCTTTTCCCCCAAGACACCTGTTATAGAGTGCATGTTTGTGTCCCTCCTTCCCCCACCCCAATGCATATATTCAAGCCCTAACCCCAAAAGAGATAGTAGTAAGAGTTTGGTCCTTTAGGAAGTAATTAGGTTTAGATGAGGTCATAAATGTGGAATCCCTAAGATGGGATTAGTGTCCCTATAAGAAGACATTACAAGGAGCTAATCCTCAGCCATGTGAGGATAAGTAAGATGGTAGCAGTCTATAAGGAAGTAGACTCTGACCATTTCCTGCTGGCACTTTATCTTGGACTTCCCAGCCTCTATAAATGTGAGAAATTGTTTAAGCCATGAAATCTATAGATTTTTGGTTATAGCAGCCCAGCCCAATTAAGACATATCTCTCCTTCAACTGTTCACTGGGAACACAAACATTTTACTCTTTCAAACCTCCTCCATCTCCAATATTTCCATGCTCTGTCCTACTTGGGTCTTTTCTCCTTTAACCATACCAGATATGCACATAAGTCATGTTTTTGGAATTGTACTCCAATAAATCTTCTGGATGATCATGGAAGAGACTAGAGCTGGGGGAGGGTATTAAAGAGCTAACCCAGGGTGGCCATGCTGCCTTTCTAGACAGGGCTGAAGAGAACAAATAATTCCTCTATGACCAAGACTTTTATGACCTCAAAGTAATAGATCTATGTTTTGTAAACTTATCTGCATTTGCACTTTTTTTTTTTTTGCCTACAATTCAAAATAATTTGGGCTGGGATTTTGGAGGGCGTGGTGGCAGGATAGGGCCATAAATTATCTTTGACATAATGTCTACAATAGCAATAAAACCCCAGTTGGAAAATAAGAAAGATTTTGAACAACTGGCACATGGGTAAGTGAGACCTTGAATAATGCAGGACATCTGTGGTTTTTAAAACTTCCTCCTTCTAAATATTTTCAATTTTCTAGCCTCACAGAGTTTCAGAGAGATTAGAGACAAAAGGGAGAGCACATTGTCAAGCAATAGTGGTGCTTTGGGAATAAGGACAGTCAAGGCATCTCCCAGCTTTCCTACGAGCTAGTTGAATAACTTTGGGAAATTGATTTTAACTTTCTGTAAGTTAGTGTCACTATCTGTTTAAAAATGTGATGGAAACAGTTACCCCTAACCTTATTCATCTTTATATCCTCACTGTCCTACACATAGTAGGTGATTAGTGAATTTATTTTGATTAGATGAATAAATAACCTTTCAAATTCTACCTGATGTGAAAGTTCAAGTCAATACCCACCTTCTTACTCAGCAGCCTGTTTCCAGGGAAAGTTTATGAATACCAAATAAGGAGAGTTCTTGCACATATTTAATGCAGGACAAAATACTTTATTTAGGTACAGTTCTTAGGCATACAAAGTAGGTGAAGTTGTCTAAAAGAGATGGTTCAGGAGAAGATAAATGTGCTTAGTTGGAAGCCATGGTCTGCTGAATCCATGCCACGTAGTTGCAGACCTTGGTGTAGACACCAGGTTTTCCCTTCAGGGCACAGCCATAGCCCCAGGAGACAATGCCCTGGAGCTGTCCATTGCAGACCACAGGGCCACCAGAGTCACCCTAAACAAGAAGAAAAAGTCATTTAGCACTCTCCACCACACCCAGATAGGATAAGGGCTCAAAAATGTTCCTCCAGCTGAAACAGGTTTGGCTCAGTGGATAGAGTGTTGGCCTGCAGACTGAAGGGTCCCAGGTTCGATTCTGGTCAGGGGCATGTACCTTGGTTGTGGGCATATCCCCAGTGGGGAGTGTGCAGGAGGCAGCTGATTGATGTTTCTCTCTCATCAATGTTTCTCTCTATCCCTCTCAATTCCTTTCCGTAAAAAATCAATAAAATATATATTTTTAAAAATGTTCCTCCATTATACTGAAGCCATCTTCCCAGACTGCTGCTGATCCTCCATGAAGCCCCTTCAACCCTCAATCTCCACACTACATCCACATTGTTCCTTCCCCCTCCTTTTAGGTCCTCCTCCTTCCTTAGTTACAGGCATATAGGGTCAAGAAGAGGTGGTAATGACAGAGTGTAAGGCTTCCCAGCTAGCCCTACTCTTTCAGAGTGTTCTTCTACAATAGACCTCATCAGAAGGGTATTTTAGCTGTGCTATTAGCACACCATCTTCTATGTGTCTTTTTACCCTTAATTCTAATCACTCATATGGCAAAAAGAAAAACAATCATTTATCCCAAATCTATCCCTCACTCCTCATGATCAGTTCCAGAAAAAGGCTTTTAATTGTCTGTATTTAAGAAAAGAGGAAATTTGGTGGAGATGCATGAGGTGGAGCTTGAAAGAAAAGGGGTGCAAAGAACCTAACCTGGCAAGAGTCTTTTCCACCCTCCAGGAAGCCCAGACACATCATGTTGTTGGTGATCTGGCCTGGGTAGGCTGAGCGGCAAACACTGCTAGATAGGATGGGAGCATTCAGGCACTGCAGGAGCTCAGGGTAGTTAGCTGTTGGGTACAGGAGTAAAAAATGGAAGAAGGTTATTTGTGGAATTTAATGAGTAGAATGAATTGACTAACAAAATAAGACCTGAAGCATGGAGGCATGGAACTGACAGACATACCTCAATATGGAGTTGAAGGGATGAGAATAAATAAACCAAAGAAATTATATGCTTATCAATAAGATATTGAAGACATGGGGAAGTAAGGGCTGGGAGGATGGGAATAAAGGGGAAAGGGAAAATATCTGTAGTAATATCAAAAGTAAAAAGTATATATATTTTTAATGATGGAAGAAAGTTACTCGCAGGATTTCTAAAATATTTCTTTCCATGATTTCTTCCTGCCCTTCCCAATACTCTCACTCTTTCATTCAGATTATTAGTAACTTCTACTTTTGAAGAACAACTTTTATTTAGAAGGCCTTCCAAAGAGTTTTAATCAAGTTGTTCTTTGAGACTAGCATCAGTGACCACAGATTTCAAATTTAGACACTTTATTTCTCAAGTTGGTTTATACTTCAGGCAGTCCCTAATTCTTTAGTTTAGGTTCTATTTACCTCTCAGTTCCTAGTTCTCTGCAAATCATTAATCACTTCTGTTGAATACCTGGCATCTTTATCATAATTCATTATAGTGCCCTATTTTCTGACAAAGGAATCTTTCTCATTTCCCTTCACATAACCTAAGACTCCATACATCCACAGACAAAACCTCTGTGAATCTTGTCTTGAGTGATAGTGTGGACTAATTGGCCCTCCACGTGCCTTTTGCCTCTAGGATTCTCAGACTTTGTGCCTGTATTTCAGGTGATACTTACTGCCAACGCTCTGGGTGTTGCCCCAGCCAGAGATGAGACACTGGGTACCAACATCTGCACAAGATCTTGGCAGAGAGACAGTGGAGACTCGAGAGCTGATGGTGGCAGGTGAGCTCAGCTTAATCAGCATGATGTCATTATCGATGGTGCTGGGATTGTATTTGGGGTGGCGGATGATCTTGGCTGAATTAATGAATTGCTCACTGCCCTCGATGACTTCAATATTGTGCTCTCCCAGACGCACCTGGATTCGACTGGATTAAAGGATTAAAAATTCTCTATTTAACTTGAACTTTTCCTCTTAAAGATACACCCAGTCGTGAGCATATGCACAAATATAATCTACTTCAAGCATTCACACACACAGGCAATTGCACACTTAAGATAGTCCCACCAGGTAGGGTACAGTTAGAGGAGTCCTTAGGTAGTTGTCACTACAGGCACAGACTGACAACACACCTTCATGTTGGAGTAGTAAGACATGGGAATGGGAACCAAATGACACCAATAAAACAATGAGGGTAAAAGGGAATTATTGGCAATTAATCAACATCTGCTTTTCTCCTCTGGTTGGGATTACCAATTACTTTAGAGAGATACAGCAGCAATTAGAGACATGGCAAGATATTAAGGTGTAGAATGAGTTGTGCTTATTTTCAATGTATTGGAAATTTCATTTATTTTATTACCTCCACATGGCATTCTTTTCTGGTTGAGCTATTTAATAATTAATGCTTTGAAGTTAGTTCTAACTATATACTTCATCATTCACTATTTCCCCTTCCATGTCTTTATTTGGAAGGACATCAGGGAACTTTTAAGACATCATGTGAAAGTCCATCAATGAATCATTCAATGCCTGGGAGAATAATGAGGCTCTTAGAACATGAATGCTCACCCTTCAATCCTATCTTCATTATTTACCCTGCTTGTGCTTTGGCAGGGCTGGGGAATGAGTTGATCAGAGATGTGAGTACTGGTTACTTACGACTTGTAGCAGTGAGCAGCAGACACCACCCACTGGTCATTGATGAGGGCACCACCACAGAAGTGGTAGCCAGCATTCAGAGACACCTGGTAGGGGATGGAATTCTTTTGGCAGGTGTAGCCTCCGACGATTTTGTCATCATCATCATCATAGAAAGCAACTGACAGAGAAAAGTTGGAAACTATCTGTTAAACAGATCCATCTTGAAATGTTGACTCACCATCAAGTTTTTGTAGATTAACCAGAAAAGCTCAGATAATGTTTTCCTGTCACACATAATCAGAAAATGGTGATATTTAATGTAAAATTTTATTTTAATTTAATTTTTTAATATATACTTTATTGATTTTTTTTTACAGAGAGGAAGGGAGAGCAACAGAGTCAGAAACATCAATGAGAGAGAAACATTGATCAGCTGCCTCCTGCACACCTCCTACTCGGGGTGTGCCCACAATCAAGGTACATGCCCGTGACTGGAATTGAACCTGGGATCTTTCAGTCCACAGGCTGATGCTCTACCACTGAGCCAAACCAGTTAGGGATAATGTAAAATTTTAAAAACCTAGTTTTTCATATGCTAGTTATACCATGATAAGTATTTAATATTTAATTTATGCTTTAAATTTGATAAATATACTTGTTTTTTATATATGTGATGCTACCTCCCACACATACATACAGGTAAGAGACTTTACATAATACATTTTCTGAACACCAACCATTACCTAAGACTATAAAGAATACTTTTTACATAAAACTGTGCTGAGAATCCATGCAAAAAGGTTTTCAGTAAAGCTTTTTGATACTCAGGATTATGTTTATTTGAGGTGGTTGCCATAGGATAGATACCCCCAGGTGGTTACCCTAAAGGAAGCTTTTAGAAGCCACTTGAGAATGTTCTGGCCTGGAAGAAAATGGAAATTTTGTACTACCCACACCCTGAAATTTCTTTTCTTGGCCTTCACCTATAATCTTCACAAAATAATTTCATAGAACATTATAAGTTTTCTGACTCCAATCTTTCCCCTTATCCCAATTATCTTTCCAACATTTTTCAATTTATTCAGATATACTAAGATTTCTTATGGCTTCAAAGTCTTTTATTATATTATATGTGTTCTATTGTTCAAGTATTTTAAAGTAATTTGGGGAAAGACATTTCCAGGTATACAGACAGCTCTATTGAATTTAAACTTGCCCAATTTTGGAAAATGTAGTAGTAAGTTTTTGTAGTATAAAAGTACTAATTTCTCTTTTTCTTTTGATGATTTATACTGGTAAGATTTCATTTAGCTAAGAAGTTGTAAAACCCAGCTCATAGTTTTTATTCGTGAGAAAGAAAATTTATTTGCTTGCTATGATCCCTTCTAAGATTCCCTTCAGTCTAGAGGAGACTCAGGCTCTGACCCTCATAGCCTCTGCAAGGAGCAAAAGACTAGTCGTTTGTCCTAGGTATTAACTCCAAATCCTTAGAAAGGTCAAAGCAACATTACGGTTGACTGTCCTTTCCTTTTCTCTTGTCTTCATAGATTTTACCTTGAACTTGAGGGAAGATTCTGCCTCTTTATACCTAATCTATACTGATCACTCCTGTTTAGTAATCTTTCCCTAATAAAATGAGATTTATTTATCTATAGACACAGGTACTATGCACTGTTGCCTCAATGTTTTAAGCTTCTTGAGTACAGAGGTATATTCAACATTCATTGTTGTCTCCCAAAGTACAAAATGCAAACTTAAATAAACGCTAGACACCTACTAATTCATTTAGTAAGAGAGACTCACCAGCAGCTCCCAGGAGAGCAAGAAAGATGAAGGCCTTCATGGTTGCTCACTGGATCTGGTGGGCAGTGGGATCAAGGTTTTCCATCCACTACTATTTATACCTCCAGGTTTTCCATTAACACCTATCGTCACAGGTGCCAGAATAAGTGACTTCACTGGAAACATACAAATCCAAATTTAGAATTCATTTTTGTGCCAAATTGAAGATAATCCAGCATCAAATTTAAACATCAACCACTTTTCCAGAAGGTCGTGGGAATGGGACTAATAACCCCACCTGGTTGGAACTGTTCCCCATAACAGAAAAGTAAGTTGGAGTAAGGTCACAAAACAGAGCTACAGGTGTCCTGATTCCCAAACAAAAATCTTAGGTATTTGGTTGTTCCAACTGTAAACTTTTATCCTGAAGACTGCCTTGAACTCCATACCCTTGATGTTTAATCACACGGGTTCTTTCACAATTATATAATTTTTCTGTGGTAACTCTGGTCTTGTGTATACATGTTAACTTTCATTATGAATAGAAATAACCTGTTCCCCTGAGAAGAGAGAGATTATTCTGATTTAAAATAGGAGAGTAAAAATTATAACTTACATTTATCCAGAACTTACTCTCTATCAGGACTTTTCTAAGTACTTTGCCTATATTAATTTAGTAATTCTCATAAGAACCCTAGAAGATACCCATTATTATCTCCCCTTTACAGATGGGTAAATGGAGATGCATAACATTATGTGACCAAAATCATGCAACGGATACATGCTAGGGTCAGGTTTCCAACCTAAGAACTTCAGAGTCTATGCAGTACTTCCCTAATAAGTTCACCAAAATCTTAAGACCAAGATAATACAGAATTCTTGGCCAATTATAAGACAATTGAAATTTGGGTTGTTCTTACTATGTGTCAAGCACTGTGGAGAGAATCTACATACATCAACTCACCCAATCGTCATCAACAACTTTACGACTTATGGCTATAAATTTTACCATTCTGTAGATGAGGATGAGGCTTAGAGAAGTTTTTGTTTTGCTGAAAGTTTTATAGCTATTAAGTGGTCAGCACAAGGTTCAAACTCAAGTAGCCTCAATTTAGGGTTCATGTCTTCCACTGTGATACCATACGAGCAAAGAGAACAATCTGAGCTCTATCAGTTTAAGGGATGATTCTGGGGAGCACATAGGATTCTGAAAAATCCAAGAAATGGGGTCCAGCACAGGATTCATCATCATAATGGGGCACAGAAGAAGTATTCAGAATATGTGACTCTCAGTGAGAATTAACCTCCAGCTTCTACACCCACACATACCCAGTTTCTACATCCATACAATACATCTGAGTGGCCTACTAGCATGCTGTTTCTACTTTAATAAATCATCCCTGTGGAAGTAGTTTGTTTCTTTTACATTTGAAATTTTGCTGATATGAAAACAATTTACTAGCAGTTTTGAGCCAGATAATTCTTTTTTTGTGGAGAATGCCCTGCACACTATAGCATATTTATCAGCATCCCTGGCCTCTGGTTACAAGTGGCACTAACCCCTCCTCCCAGTTATGACAACTGCTAAATTTCCCCTTAGGGATCAAAATCAACTCCAGCTAAGAATGACTGATCTAAGGAGAAAGGGTGGGCAAGGTAGCTTCTCGGGTCATATGGGAAAGTGCTTTTAGTTTTAGGACAATATAGGTACTGGGTAACTACTGAATGAATGGTTCATAAGGCAGCAAGTTACTTTTCATTGGCCCCTAACAATCAGGAAATACTAAGGAGTAAGAGAAGGATCAGGCCCAGAAAGGGAAGTCTTCTCATCCTGTTCAATCACCTCCCACTGATGACACCACCACAGTGAAGTATGGGGAGTTGTATGATTCAATATCACCCCGAAACTTCTCCTGAACCTCACAAGGTTTCTTGGACCATGTGAGAAACACAATATCTTAGAGCAGAACTTTCACAATAGTTGGAGTGTGTGTTGTCATGTCCTAGAAAGTTCTCTCTCCTATGTGTCCTGGGCTTTACTACTTGGACCTCTTCTTCCAGGAAGAGTGGAGATTGCCGGATAAGGGGAGTTAACTAGGACTGATTTCAATTTCCCAAATAAATACCTGAAGATAAAGGAATGTGAGCCTGTCAGGCTGCAGTGGGATGATTCAGTCATCTAAAGCAGTAGTGGGGATGTGGGGGGAGATGCCAAGTGATGGGTTCTAGACTTTGGTTTTTCCCATACAATTCTCACACATGGAACAAGGAAGCCACTTAGCACAGTACTTGGAATGTAAGTGATATTTTGATATTTAAATGGACTTTTTTTTTCTGTGTCTCTTCTTGAGCAAAGACATTGATATTTTGTGTGCTGGTGAATTTTTATCTGGTTATTTGTGCACTATCTGAAATCATGTTGAAAACTACTAGTGGTGTGCACACCAAACATTAGGTAGATGGTTGAACAAAAAAAGAGTGGGAAAAATCAAAGATCACTGTGGTGGTAGCTGTGGTGGAAGGGGGATGGAGCAGAGTAGATCTGAATATTAGGTGAAAGTGATTAATATTCTAAGTGAAAGTAACTAGGACAAAGCTCCCTTCTGAAGGGGCCAGGCAAATACTGAATCAGCACGAGTCTCTGTATATATGTATATGTATATATATATATATATATATATATATATGTATATATATATATATATATATGCAGTTTATCATTGATGTAAACTGGATGAACAAATCTAAGGAGATACCCTTGTGTGATTGTAAAGGAGCTTAGACATACAAGGTACCTTTTCCTTTTGAAATACTGTAAATCATTCTGTGAAGTTTGACCCTGCAGAATTCCAAAATATTCTTGCCTGTACTTGATGTGTGCCAAACTTCTGTTCTCAATAACATCAATGATTTTTCATTTATAATCAGTGCCAAACATGCCACATTGCATGTGGGTCTCCTTCCTCAGCCCACTTTAAACAGAGCCACCAGCTGTGGGGTAGAGGGGTGCCCCCATATCCCACATGCAGAGTATGTTGGTAACTATACTTTTTCCCCCTCTAACTTCAAGCACAGGGTGGCCGAGGGACATGTGTCTGTATTTAATTAATCTGTATCTGTCACCTCTCTTTCCCATGCCCATTGCTCAGTGGCCTTGGAGGAGTATGTAAACATGTGCCTAAACTGCAATCTGATTGGGCTCTAGCAAATCTATTGACTTTCACATTGGCAGGAGCAGGAGTCACCAGCCTCAAAGGGCAATTTTATGCTTTTTTCCTTGAGGGAGTCTGTTTTTCTCTTTCCATAGCTTCTCCAGCCACTTCCCTGGTTAATGCAGCTCTATTCATGGAGACCATGCTGGCTCTTTATGACTGCAACATGCAAGGAAATTTTTAAAATAAGAATTCCACTCCTTGAAAAATGATGTACTAAGAAACTTACTAAAAATCTGAGGTAAGCCCTAACCAGTTTGGTTCAGTAGATAGAGCATCAGCCCGCGGACTGAAAGGCCCCAGGTTTGAGTCCGGTCAAGGGCATGTACCTTGGTTGTAAGCACATCCCCAGCAGGAGCTGTGCAGAAGGCAGCTGATCCATGTTTCTCTCTCATAGATGTTTCTAACTCTCTATTCCTCTCCCTTCCTCTCTGTAAAAAGTCAATAAAATATATTTTAAAAATCTGAGGTAAACAGGGCAGCAAAATTACAACAACAAAAGCCAAGGTACAAAGTAAATGCTTGTGTAATAATGTTGATGATAACCTGATCATCTAAGCTGTATTTTCAATCTTTGTCATATATATAAAATCAGTGACTAGAATGTTTTTTTTCTGTGTAAAGTGAACCCTGGAACTAGACTTGGGTTTCCCTGAGAACCCTGCTCGAGAATGGTACTCATTTGGGGGTCATTTCTACTTTAGCTATAGGTGATCCTCTCCATAAAATTGTTAGTAAGGATCAGCAAACTTTTTCTATAGAAAGCCAGAGAGTGAATCATTTTGGCTTTGGCTTTGTAGGCAGCGTGGTCCCTGTTATAGCTACGCTGCTGTTGTGGCATGAAAGCAGCTGAGGACACTGCAAATAAGTGAGTGCAGACTGGTTCCATGACACTGAAGCAGGCTGTAGGCCAGACTTGTCTCTGAGCCACTATTTGTCAATCCTGTTCTTAAAGATAGAGGTGAAACCATTTACATGCCCTATATCAGGACTTGAAATTGAATTTTATGCCAATGCATAAAATTATACCGTTTCAATAATCAGACCTGGCTTGAAGTAAAATTAGTAATCTTAAAATAAGTATCTCATAATTATCTTTACTTCAAATCATGTTTTAGGGTAAAAGGAAGAAGAGGAGGATAGGGAGTTAGAGTCACAGAGGACAGTACAGGGAAAAGGAGAGAGTGTCAGGCAGAAAATTATAACCAAGTATGGTAAGTCATAAAATTGATGTGCAGACAACATTTAGGCATAATTTTATGTATTCTTATGAGCAGAATGCTGAGAATCTCGAGAATTCTTGTTTTGCTACAACAATAAGCCTCATCCTGGTTGAGACTTCACTCTGGGATGGGCGGGTTGGAGCTTAATTACAGCCTTCTGACTGCATGTCCTTCTCTCTCAGACCTGTACCGTCTTACTGTCTCTGTGGGAGAATTGGGTCCTGGTATAGGGCTTCTCTATGGCCACAAGAAGGAGCTATGACTCTACTGAGATGCAGGGAGTTCTGAGGGAGGGTTGAGGAAACTCCCTGGATGGGAGAGGGTTAAGAGCCAGTCTGGTTTTGTGTACAACACGGAAGAATGGAGTTGGCAGAGACTGAGAGTCAGTGCTAATATGTGAGGGGTTAAATATAGAATGTTCTGCTCTGTGTTGATCTGCAGGTGTTTTTGTCCCAGCCTGCACCTCCAGAGGGAGCCTGCATGGGGTTAGAAGGAAGAAGGGTTTGAGGTAGGGACAGTGGAGCCCATAGGCAGATGCAGGTGGAGGACATTCCTAAGACAACAAGAAGGCTAGGACTGGGGTTGTGTCTCAACATTCTGTTCATGCCAATGCATAAAATTATACCTAAATGCTGTCCACCTCCTCTCAGCTCAGTCCAGTCTGCTGAGATGGGAGCTCCTGGACTCAAGCACTGAGAGGCCAGAGGTTTCTTGGGATCTTTCAGAAATCACTATAACTTAGGGATATCTATTTACTGGCCAGAGGAGCCCTAGAGCCACACATCCCTCACACCAGAGTATAGGAACAGTTTTATTATGTCCCTCTGCCAGGTGGTCTTCTGAGTTCTGGAGGAGGAAATGATAGGAAGCCCTCTGGGTCTGATGAAATGCTTCTATCAAAATACCATCAACAGATTTCCTTCTGGAACCTATTTCCAATCCAATGACCCATGGCAGCTAGAATTTTCTAGACTCAAGAACACTTCATACCACAACACCTAGAGATAGAAAAGACATTCACATCCCAGATCTGAAAGGAGCTTTTCATTTTGCTTTCACTCAAAACTCCTGATGTTTTTTAACTTTTGGAATTTTCCTATTTCTTAAAAATCTTGGCAGTCCACAAAATTATATTTTATGTCAACTCTCACTGTATGTAGAAGAAGGAAGTTTCAGAATATCTATCTTTTCTACCCAACTGCCCAAAAGTGAAAGTCTAGCTCACAAGCAGTTTAACAGAAAAATGGTTAGTCCTTGTGTGAAAGCTAATTTTGTAATTTGTCTTAGAATGGAACACAGGAATCTGCTAAAGACAACCAACTCATTTGCCTATGCTTGGATAGAAATTATTTAACTTTCTGTATTATGAGCAATCGTCAACATCTGTTGAAAGTTATAAACATTAGAAACTGCAGGAAAACACACTTCACACTTCTAAAGTCAATATTGAATATTCTATGTGACTAACTTTAATTTAAGGCTTGAAAATTCAGGATTCTCCGGGACCTCCCTCACTCCACAAAACATCTACAGCTTCTTCCAAATAATAAAAATAAGGTGACACATAATCACATTTGAAAGTTAATAAATAATGCCCACACGCCATAGTATTGTATTTAATTTTTGTTAATTGTTGTTCATATTACTTTCAAATTACTTGAAGATTCAATATTTATAATCCATACAATAATAGAAATAGTAAGCATAAATATTGTGATTGGCTAAATGAAATTTTAATAGCTAAACAGGCCAATAGCATGAACTGATGATTTATGAAGATGAATGACCTTTGGAAGCAGAGTGTCCCATCTGGTTTTGATCTGGATTTTCATATGGAAAACCAATGGCCATTGGTCCACCTGCAGGGATACGACCTTAAGAGTAAAAGTGTGTCTAGCTGGTGTAGCTCAGTGGCAGAGCATTGAACCAGGAACCAAAAGGTCACTGGTTTGATTCTCAGTCAGGGCACATACCTGAGTTGCAGGCTCAATCCCCTATGAAGGGTGTGCAGGAGGCAGCTGATCAATTATGTTTTTCATTGATGTTTCCATCTCTCTATCTCTCTCCCTTCCTCTCTCTTTTAAAAAAGTTCAATAAAAATATATATTTTTTAAAAAGAGTCCATGTGTATGCTGACTTTGTATTTTTATCAGAAAGAAAATGGACTTTTTCAAGGTCAGAGCCATCAGTAACTAAGAGCCAGCTGAGCAGAATGGAGGGGGAGTCGTGGCTCTTGTCCTCTACAGACCCTAGAAACCAGTTCTGAGCACCAGTGAAAAGAGAGACTAAGTCTGATGTAACTTTAACCTTCATGGGACTCTGTGTCCACGTAACTATATTTGACAGAACTAGACACAAGACATTTTCCTTCCTTTCCTTTATCCCAGACCACACAGCCTGGTCTTCCCACTGAGTTCTCGGGGAACTGGTGGATGGAGAAAGCTCTGCCAAGATGAGTTGTGTCCATTTTAAGTCACAAAAAGCAGAGGCAATGATGGAAATCTTGATTCTAGAATGGAAAGGAGATTCAGATTTAAACATCCCAACACACACATCCTTTTCGCATGAATACCGAAACTGTTGGGAATTGTTCAAGAAGAAGCAGGAGTTTAAATATTGGATAACCCAAACTATGACCAATGTCAGCAATATGCATCCTGCTATCATCCAGCCCACTCCCCATTTGTTCCAGTTCATACTGAACTTCATCCCCACAGGTTGTAGGACTCCCTGTTAGAGAGTGGGAATTTTTGAGTACTCCAGAGAGGCTGTGGACTATCCTCAGATGGAGTTGTCAGTGCTGACATCAGGCCAGGCCTTGAGATATGGTCTCATGGCTCCTTCCCAGCAGGTAGGCCTTGTAATATAGAACACTGTCAGCTTTCTGAAGAATAGGATGACCCTATGAATAACGTGTTCGTCAATGGCATGATCCTGACGTAGGAAAAACTGTTTTATCTTGGGTTGCTTGTTCTGCAAAAACAGGATGTGGTTAATGTGCTTAAAAGTGGTCGTGCAAAAAAGGGCTGGGGCTGCTCTCTGGTCTCCCTGTGTGGAGGATGGTAGAACAGTCCCCGGGGCCGGCTAATAAAGTCTCCCTAAATTTTAATTTAGTCTGGGCTCCAGTGGTCGTTCACTCACATCTGCTCCACAGCACTCCCCACCTCTTTGTGAATGAAGTTATCTTCATGCTAAATTTATTGCACATTTCTTCCCTCTTTTACTTTTGTGCTGCAGTCAAACCCTGACATTTCCCAAGCACCCAGCAACAGTTCTTTCTGTGGAGGCTTCCCCTGCAAAAAGGGGCAGATAATCCATTTCTTTATATCATCCTATCCTTTGGACAATTCGTAATAGGCAACAAAAAAATTCTTGTTTTCTACCTCTCCTGTTGAAAATATAAGGCAACCATCATGACTAACCCTATGCCATGTGGCACATGTTTCTTTACAGCAGTTTCATCTGCATCTTGTTGGCTGATGTGGCACCCGATTTCTCAAGAGCATTTGCAAAAAACACTGAAGTGACTAATTCATCTGAAATCTACTCATTAACCATAGTCGTGCCTTCTTATGTGCAGAATTAGTATTATATGTAGCCTCTTATCCATGCTTTTTACTATTGGTTTCCTCCCTCCCTCTCTTCCTCTCTCTCCCTCCCCTCTCTCCCCTTTTTTTTGGGAAACTTTCACATATAAGCTATGTAGTACAATGAGGTAGGTACTTGTGACACTGGATGTCCAGTTTTCTACCCCTGGCAACATCTAAGGGTATTTCTGGTTAGGGTCATACAACTTTAAAACTGGACAGAGACTGGGAAATTATGTGTGTCCGCCCATTGTTTTACAGATGAGGAAATGAGACACCATGTGAAGGACATTATTAAATTGTGTTAATACTAATTATACTCCTAACCTCCACATTGCACCTATTTTATATTTCTAGTCTAGGGGAATCTCTGAGTTTTTATCAGAATATAAGCATCATGAGAGTGAATGTATTGCCTTACCCATGCTTTGCACTAAGAAGCCATTCAGTGACCACCAACAAATCAAGCATGCAAGAGGTTCCAGCAAGGATGTTGGTGGTTTCTGATTTGTTCACTACTGTATCTCTAGTGTTTGTTTTGTGTTCAGTTTAAAAAAAAAAAAGAACCACGGGGGAGCTGTTTTTGAAGGGGTCTTACAAGGAATTGACAGTGTTTCCAAACAGAGAGAGAGAGAGAGAGAAACCTCTGTGGCAGTCCTGGTTCCCTGGCCTTACCCCAAGGCCTTGCTGACTTGGGTTTATTAAGGGCTGAGAACTTTGCCTTATTGACCACTAGGAGGTGCTGTGGCCCCACCAAAACCCCCCAAGGTTGGTCAAGGACAGACAGAAAGAAAAAAGGAGAAGCTGGGTCTCAAGAAGAGTATCAATACTTGTCAATATCTGGAGATATTTTTGCTTGTCATAACTGGAGTGTGGGCAGTGCTACTGGCATGTAGTAGAGACCAGGAGTGCTGCTAAACATCCTGTCTTCACAGGACAGCCCTCCACAACAAAGCATTATCCTGTGCATTGTCAATAGTGCTGAGGCTGAGAAACCCTAGGCTAGACACTGAGTTGTAAACTGTTATCAAAAGAGAAGGCTGACCTGTAGACAGTCAAATCATGCCACTTACATTTCCCCAACTCCATGCTGTTATTCACCTCTATCACTTCTTTACTCATATCACATCTAACTTCTAACTCCCTAGCAGCCCTTGATTCCTCACATGGCTCTGGCCCCTGGACAGATAAGAATATCACAGGGAGCAGGGCTGCAGTTTATCCCCCTCAATAAACTCAAGGACTCATTAACTTGATTTTCTCCTAACTAGCATCAATCCAGGCACTGGGAAATGGCCCGTAGTTGTTTCTCGAGTTGGGGGGGGGGGGGGTGCGTGGGAGGAAGGGCACTCATAATCAGTATCCCACAATTGAAACAATGTCTGAGTGTAAGTCAGATATGCAAAGGAGCCAAAATGTGGGTGATATCATCCTGCATTGTTGTGAAGGAGACCAGGAAGACTCTGAGAGGGGGCGTGAGTGGAAGAGGAAGAGAAGTGGCCAGATGCTGAGGCAGGGACAGAAGAGGGAGGCAGCTGTTGGCACAAGGATGATGGCAGAGAAACATCCTTGAGACAACATGCCCACCCACTCAAACTGTCCCTAGAAATCCCAAATTCCTTTGAAAGGAGTAGACATTAAAAAATTTTAAAAGGAGCAAGTGTAGGAGGTGAAAAAGGAAGAGAACTCATGTGAGGAGAGCTCGAGAATTAGGAAATCATTCTAGGCTGTGACGTTACAGCAACGCACCTGCCAGGGCTTGGAGCACTGTCGCCTGGTCTTCTTACCACCGGAGAGCAGAATCCTGGACTAAGGCCTTGCCTGTTTTCCCTGAATCCACCATGGGCCCCAGGCTCCTGTGCTGTGTGGCCCTTTGCTTCCTAGGAGCAGGTGAGTGAGGGGCCCAGGTGGCATGATCCACTCTAAGTCTCTACACCCTTTCATATCTCCAGCAACAGGCTGCTTCCTAGGACTTGTCTGAATTCTGCCTCTTTTCTTCTCAGGTTCCATGGACATAGCAGTTTTCCAGACTCCAAAATACATCATCACGCAGGTGGGGAATAAGAAGTCCCTAAGTTGTGAACAAAAGTTGAACCATAATGCTATGTACTGGTATAAGCAAGACTCTAAGCAACTGCTGAAGATTATGTTTTCCTACAATAATAAGGAGCTCATTCTAAACGAGACAGTTCCGAGTCGTTTCTTACCTGAATCTCGGGACAAAGCTCATTTGAAACTTCATGTCAGCTCCTTGGAGTCAGGTGACTCTGCCATGTATCTCTGTGCTAGCAGCCAAGACACAGCCCTGCAAAGTCACTGTCTCCCTGTGCACAAACTTGCTGGTCCGGCCAGGAAGCTGTGGGGACAACATGTTCACCCAATACATCCTGTTGTGAGAACCCTGACTGGAGTTTCATCTGTAGTATAGCTCACAGTATCCAATAGGGTAGTTTTGCAGTTTGTATGCTCAAAACTCTTCCCAATTCTACTCATCAGCTTGAGGAGGGATTTGTAATAAATTTACTGAAGTACTCAGAACTCTACAAACAAGTAATGGGCCTGTCCCAGGCACTAAGGTTCTTAATGGATGGAAGAAGCTAGTCCTTCCTCCGCTATACATCTTATACATAATATGCATATTATACATAACAATACTATTAAAAAAAACACTTCTGGTGAAAAATGTTTGATAAGTGAAAACTAAAAGGAGAGGTGAAGTTTCTAAGACCAAAAGGAAATTTAGATTATTAGTAAGTTCTCTGCTTTATATAAAAAACATTCGGAGAAGCATGAAACCCATGGCAATAGATAAACTAGAAAGAAAGGCTGAGGGAGAAGAGCCAATAGAGGTACACTTGTGCATTGCAGATTCTCGCTCTTTCAGAAGGATGACCAGTATGATTGTTCCTAACTCTGACCGAGTCTCATCTCAGAAGTATCCTCCATAGAAGACAGTAGCCAGATGATGAAGAATATTATGAGACATGGAAAGAAAAAATGGACACAAATCTCTAGGCAGTAGCTAAGCTAGTCTTTGATCCTACCTTGAGATAACATGATAAAATTTTTACTTTGGTACAGTAACAATGGTAGCAGTATGGGTCAAAAAGGGGATAGATTTGGGATGGAATGAATTACTAAAAAGACTACTAAAATATTCTACATGAAAGATTATAAAGGGATTTATGTGGGACATTGTGGGTGATATAGAATAGAGACTCTGGATTATGTTATCCTATATAATAAAAGTCAAATATGCAAATCGACCAAATGGCAGAACAACAGGTCATTATGATGCACACTGACCAATAGGGGGCAGATGCTCAATGCAGGAGCTGCCCCTAGCCCACAGGCCCCAGGCCAGCCAAGGCAGGTGCCAGTGGGGAGCCCCCCAATTGCCCTGATGGTCGCCCTGTAGAGGGAGGCAACCAGCGGTGGCAGTGGGGGGTGGAGCTGGTGAATGGGCAGCACCAGGCCAGCCAAGGCAGATGCCAGTGGGGACCCCCCCCCCCAATTGCCCCTCCATCACTTGACAGATTGGCCCTGATTGCCAGCCAGGCCTAGGGACCCTACCCATGCATAAATTTCATCACTGGGTCTCTAGTGTTTTTATAAAGCGTGTTAGGATTTATCCTGGCAAGTTTGAATGTAGGATTTACTAGGATTTATTTTAGTTTGTCCCTTCTTTTTTAGGGTGTCGGGGGAGCCCTAGCATCTGTCCTTATTACTAGTGCATGGCCTTTCTGGGGTCTCAGTGGGAATCACAGCATATTCGCCAATGTGACTGTCTTCTGAGATCTCAGCTCTCTAGCCTTTTACCACCTGTTTTCTCCTGAGCCTTCTAGAGTCCATCATGTGCATATACATTAGAAACTGGCCAAGGAAAAGGAATTTTCTTACATGTATTCTTGGGGCTCCTTTTCAGTACTCTATGCCCCAAATCTGAGATGTCTAGGAATCAGTTATATCTTTCCTATTTACTTCCAAGCAACATATGCCATTATTATTTTAAATAGACAATGTTTGCTTGAATATACTTAACTGTTAACCATTCACTTTTTCTCTATTCCTTCATGTAATTCAGACCACCCTTAGATTATTTTCCTTCTTCAGGCACATTCCCTAATTCAAATAACTTAAACTCACCTTTCACCTACCACTTGCTTTGGGAAATATTTATTTTAGCTAATGCTTCAGGGCAACAGAGCTTTTCACTTTCATTATTTGAGGTTTCAATTTAAATTCTGTTTTTGTCATCCTTGGAATTTTTCTTATTTATTGGGAGCCGACAATGTAATGAAATTCTATTTATTCAGACTTTTGCTGTTTAATGTAGAAGGGCCAATTGGAGTATTTTCCTGTTACAGTGGAAATCCATTATCATAATTGTAATAATAATAATGTTAGCATTCTAATGAGGGCTAATTTTAGGTTCTTATATGAGAATGGAATATCTCCAACTCTAGTGTATTGAAGGTCCATTATACTAGTATACACAACATTCTCAGGGGGAGAATGTCCAACCCCCTTTGCTTAAATTCTAACCCACATCCCTTTGCATTTTTTAAGGGCCACATTAAAAATCTCATAAAATTTGTCACATTATAAAATGCTAATATTTTCCTTCTGACCAAGCACATCCCTGAGCTAAAAGGAATTTAATTATCAACTCCTGACTTAAAGCATGTATAACTACCCTCCTTCCCCCCAAAATAGATAGATATAAATTCTTGTTACTCCCGTTTGGTAATAAATACCGAACATAATAATAAATGCTAAAACTCATTTAGCAGTTAGATATAATTACATTTTCATGTTTATTCATAAACTTTCTAAACTAAAAATTCAATGTTGGCAAAATGGTACATTTAAAAAATAAGTGATATTCCAATAACTAAGCATATAAGAAGCACAAACAGATAGTTTGTATAGTGAAGTAGAAATGACACACAGTAGGTCCCAAATTGAAAAACTATCTATAGAAATGATAGGCCTGGTTTGATTTCTAACATTTTAGCAATGGACAGGTCTTTAGGGGTCATATCATTGTAGTCCCTCTCATGTAATAGTTGAATAGAATGTCACACATATATAAAGTGATTTAATCACTTGAATATGTAATTCATTTTTCAAACATCATATGATATGTTTTATTCCCTGGTCATGATCTGTGAGTGTGTTTGATGACCTCACTACAATAGAATTCTGTGGGTGAACATGAAGTTTTATGCTTGCTCATAGCAATTGTTCAGTGAGCATTTGTTGAACCAGTCAAGCTGGCCTATAAGCTCCACATAGGCTGGACTAGTTTTTGAAGGGCTGTATTTTGTATTTTTTTTTTTACTAAGAACCCAGATATAGCTGGTGTTTGTTGAGCAAATATTGATTGTCCTAGGTATGTGGATGAGTGGTACTGTTGCCAACTTTTTTTTTTTTTTGGATGTTTCTTTCCACATCAGACTTCCCTAGGTTTTCATAGCCATCACAGATGCTCCCAGCCTATGGAATGAAGAATTGGTCTGGGTTGCTGACACTAGACTGGCCAGAGGCCTGAGATCTGGAGAATGTACCTCTTTGGCCACAAGGAGGAGCTGTGGCTCTATTAAAACCTCTGAGCTGGGAGAGGAGGAACCAAGATGGCGGAATAGGTAAACACCTATCTTGCTGCCCCACACAACAATTTCAAAACTACAACTTAACAACAGTATGAACATCATCCAGAATCACTGGAAAGCTGGCTGAGTGGAAATTCCACAAATAAAAGTATGGATAGGACACTGTGACTCAGAGGAGCGATGGAGGGCAGAGTTGAGGATACGCGCGGATTCAGAGGTGCGGAGCCGTGCGTGTGTGAGTGGATAGGGCAGGTGGCTGGATACCTGGCTAGTTTTCTCGAATGAACGGGGAAGGAGACAAAGGCGTCCTATTGCACTGATTCCCTAGTTCTGGGCGATGTTCGGGGAATCCACATCCATATGGGGTGAAAGTGGACAGTAAAAAGGAAGCATGCTAAAACTTGGGTGCTGCAGAGGTCTGCTAGCTTAGGGAGAGGGTGCGTAAACTTGGGAACTGCAGAAGCACGTGAGCACACAGAGAGGACTTGTGACTTGTTCTCCCATTCGGGAGAAAAAAAGAAAGAAGGGAAACCACCAGACTGCATTGTTTTACAACCCTGGGTGAGACTTTGGGTGTGCAGACTCATTTGGGGAGAGGCTGAATTGTCCAGCAGTGGGTAGAGCTTGGCAGCAGCTTTCTCTCAAAGGTACGTGCAGCCATTACCACCAGGCATAGAGATTCAGGTGCTGCGTAGGACGGAGCTGACAGAAAATCAAGGCTGCCTGCTCAGCCCGGAGACTCCACCCATCTAACCTGAGCACAGCTGATCCTCACAGCCAATTGGCCTGGAGATCAAACCCTCCTAGTGTTAACAACAATAATTTAGGCTTAAATTCAACAAGACTGTGCAACCCATAAAGGGCTGCACCAAGAATATCCAACTCAGGTAACTGGGGAGGCTGAGCCAATTAGAAGACATCTACCACACAAAGCTAATCAACCAACTCAGGGAAGCAGCCAAAATGCAGAGACATGGAAAGAAATCACATGTGAGAGAAATGGAGGGGAAAAAAATGACTGGACATAAAGTTCAAAACCATGGTTATAAAGTTTTTCAAGAGGCTCCTAGAAAAGGCCAATGAATTTAATGAGACCTTTGAGGATATGAATGAGACCTTCGAGGATATGAATGAGACCCTTGAGGATATGAAAAAGGACCAACTAGAAATTAAGCATACACTAACTGAAATAAAAAATATTATATAAAGACCTAAAAGCAGTCTAGAGGACCGCAAGAATCAAGTCAAAGATTTGAGATACAAAGAAGCAAAAATCCACTCAGCCAGAAAAGCAAGAAGCAAAAACAATCCAAAAAATGGAAAATAGTGTAAGGAGCCTCTGGGACAACCTCAAGCATACCAACATCTGAATTATAGGGGTGCCAGAAATAGAGAGAGAGTAAGATAATGAAAACCTATTTGAAGAAACAGTGACTGAAAACTTCCCCCACCTGGTGAAAGAAATTGACTTAAAAGTCCAAGAAGTGCACAGATCCCCAAATTATAGGAATCCAATGAGGACCATACTAAGACACATCATAATTAAAATGCCAAGAGCAAAAGACAAAGAGAGAATATTAAAAGCAGCAAGAGAAAAACAGTTACCTATAAGGGAGCACTCATACGATTATCAGCAGATTTCTCAACAGAAACTATGCAGGCCAGATGGGAGTGGCAAGAAATATTCAAAGTGATGAATAGCAAAAATCTGCAACCAAGATACTCTACCCAGCAAAGCTATCATTCAGAATTGAAGGTCAGATAAAGTGCTTTGCAGATAAGAAAAAGCTAAAGTTAGGAGTTCATCACTGCCAAACTAATATTATATGAAATGCTAAAAGGTATTCTTTAAGAAGAGGAAGAAGAAAAAGGTAAAAAATAAAAATTATGAACAACAAATACACATCTATCAACAAATGAATCTAAAAATCAAGTGAATTAAAAATCTGATGAATAGGATAAACTGGTGAATATAACAGAATCATGGGCATAGAGAGGCAATGGACTGACAATCCTTGGGGATAAAGGGCAGAGGGTGGGATGGGTACCAGGTGGAGGGGAACTATAGGGGGAAAAAGGGGGGAACAATGTAATCGATAAACTGAACAATAAAGATTAAAAAATATATATAAAAATAAAACCTCTGAGCTCGGGGGAAGGGAGGGGACTGGGAGTCAGTGGAGGGGTGGGATGAGGAGGAAAGCTGGGGCTTTGACACTCCATCTTTATGTCCTTTCGGGGCATCAGTTGTAGACATCCCAACAATATTAAATTAAAATATTTTTCAAATTGATTTCCCTTTGTCTTGCACCAATGCTTGTGTTCTCTTTTAGCAACCTGTTTGCTCTAAACCCAGCCAAGCCTTGTAACCTCAATACAGAGGCAGACACTGGTTGTCCCTTGTATGGTTCCCTCAGCACCCTTCCCAGTGTCTGGCTATGGGCCTGCATCACAATCATGCACTTTAAATGATGGGAACTATTCCATCCAATCTACCTCCCTCCATGCAGTTGGGCAAAGTCTTCTAATGAGCCTAGACACTGATGGGAAATGGAATTTTGAGTGATGTCTTGCCTGACTGAGCAGAGAAGGAAGGAGGAAATGGTTTGTGGCTGAGAGCAGTCCTGGGAGGTAGGAGGATAGCGAGAGAAACTGTATAATGAGGAAGGCAGCTAATAGCAAAAGAGCAGCTGCCAGAGGAATAACCCATTCCCATTCATTGAAATCCACCCTCTGTCAGAATCTATATAAGGCATAAAAGGGGGAGGAAGGACTGTCCCCTGTGGCAGGGGAAACTGTCAAGGACAATGACATCATAGGCAGACCAACCAACCAAGGCCAAAGAAGTCAGAGCCCAGCCTCTCTGCCAGAATCCCAGTTAGAAGAAGCCACTCATCCTGATTCCATAATGGGCTGCAAGCTGCTCTATTGTGTAGCCCTCTGTCTCCTGAGAACAGGTGAGTCTTTGGCTCAAATGGATGTCCTTGGATTCCAAGCCATTTTCCTGTGGCTGCAGCAATACCCTTCTTTCTGGGCTTTGTCTGAAATTTGTCCCTTTCCCCCCAACAGTCCTCATGGACACTGGAATTACTCAGACGCCAAGACACCTGGTCATGGGAATGAGAAATAAGAAGTCTTTGAAATGCAAACAACATCTGGGACATAATTCTATGTATTGATATAAACAGAGTGCTCAGAAGCCACTGGAGCTCATGTTTATCTACAACTATAAGGAACTCATTGAAAATAACACTGTCCTGAGCCGCTTCTCACCTGAATGCCCAGACAGCTCTCAGTTATATGTTCACATGGATGCCCTGGAGCCAGAAGACTCTGCCACGCCTCTGTGCCAGCAGCAAAGACACAGCCTTGCAGAGCCACCTTCTCCCTGTGCAGAAACGTCCTGGGTCCAGTCAGGAAACTGCGGGCAACCAAGTCTTGGTTCAGCATTTCCCATGAGAGCCCAGACAGAAATCTCAGAGCACAATGCTGCCTGTCACTGTGCTGGCTATAGCAATGTTAAATCCCATGCAGACACCAACAGCCTGTGGCCTGGCCTTGTCTTGAACATGACTGTGCCTGGACAGAAATGTTGAAGTTATTCATTTTCTTCCTATCATCTTGTGCCATGGGAAATCTTCCATGAGGCACCTCCCAGCAGACCTACCAAGCCTGCTTCTAATAGATACCTTTCCCTGACTGCTCTTCCCAACCAAGTTAGGCCCGGACCATACCCCTGATCCCAGCTCCAAATGTGCTCAGACATTTTCCAAAACACCCATTTCCCTCACCTTGTGGCTTTGTCAGTTCCCACCACTGAGGATATAGTTTCCTCATCCAGTTTGGTTGTTTTTCTCTTCAGTCTCTTGATCAGAACTATGAGTCACAGAGTCTCTGCCTCTAGAAAGTGGCTCTGAATTGGCCGTTGAAGAAGACAGTGGATCCTGCTTGTATGTTCAGGTCTTCACATCCAGCCTAGCTGTTCTAATGGCCGCACTCTCCAAGGACTCTTCTGCAGCTACAGTATTTCACTTAGGGCCTATGGGCCTGCATGCTCCAGGACACATGGGGCTGAGCCAGGGGCATTATATATCTGCACAGGCAATAAGGCTCAGGGTGCCAGCCCTTACCTAAGAATACAAAAGAATTGAGCTGGGGAACCCCCACTCCCTAACCTGCCATGTGTACCATGCTGCTCTGTATTGTGGCCTTGGGAGCCACTGAGTCCAAGAAACAGATGAAGACTTTTGACGTGGGCTTTGCAATTCCAGATCCTCAGTGTTTCCTTAATCTGGCAACAAACAGAACCCATGAATGTGCAAGTCAAGCAGATGCCAAGATCCCTATTGCAGAAATAAAAAAGAAGCTGGTCTTTGAATATTTTTAGAAAGTGAACCACTTACCAATGTACTGTTGTCAAAAAAAACCCAGGAATCGGCCCTAAGACTGATCCATTGGCCAGTGCTGAATTTATAGGCAAAGGAGATGTGCTTAATGGTACCTGTCTCGAAAAAACAAAGTTACCATTAAAAATTCCCTCTAATAGAGTCTAAGCAAGCTAGACTGGACCCTCTACCCTGGATTGGGTATTTGTCCTCTACTTTCAGTAACAGGGATACACAGCTATAGTCACTCCCGGTCCATACACTCTCTCCATCACCAACTCCAGCTCCTAGGAGTCTTTCTGTGCATCCTGGTTCTGCAGTTGAATCCTTATCAGATTCTATTTTCCCAAGTCCCTTTGTTTATTTTTTTATTCATTCACACTTTCCAACACCTCCTAGCAGACTAAGTATAGAGGCTTAGAATATTTTATTTCCTACTTGGGCATCAGAGAAAAACTTAGAGAAAATTGATTACATACACATGCATGCTTACATCTGGGGGAATGGGCATTATATTATTGTCAATGATCAGAGGCAAGAGAGGATCTCTGAAAAGGGAGAGTAGAAAAGAAATTCTTCAGCAGTGTGTAAACAGCAAGTAATATTATTTTATAAATTGGGGAGAGAGGTGGTTAAGCTGATTGTGGGAACTTTGCAAAGAGGCCTGTCTAAATTATCTGCCTTAAACTAGCTGTTGGGATCATCAAAGAAAAAACAACTTCTGCTGCCCGGCTGGCATGACTAAATAGTTGAGCATTGAACTATGAACCAAGAGGTCACGGGTCAATTTCCTATCAGGGCACATGCCCAGGTTGCAGGCTCAATCCCCAATTGGGGGCATGCAGCAGGCAGCCAATCAATGATTCTCTTTCACCATTGATGTTTCTATCCCTCTCCTTTCCTCTCTGAAATCAATAAAAAATATTTTTAAAAAACACAACTTCTGCTAATTATTAATCATCAAAAAATCCTTGGGATGCTTTAGTCAGTTCAACTCAGTGGATAGAGTATGCAGACTGAGGGGTCCTGGGTATGATTCTGGCCAAGGACACGGCACATACCTGAGTTGCAAGCTTGATCCCTGGTCCTAGAAGGGGCACATGTGGGAGTAAATCAATTGATGTGTCTCTCTCACATTGATGTTGTTCTCTGTCTCTTCTCTCCCCGCATTCCACTCTCTCTAAAAAAAAAAAAAAAAAATCAATGGAAAATTATCTTCAGGTGAGGATTAACAACAATAACAGGGAGTCTTTCTGCAGTCCCTGACCACCTTTACTTCTCTTACAATAAAACAATCCAAAATCAGTTAGAACTGGATTTTTGTATTAAAAAAGAAGAATACAGTGCAATAAGTAAAGGGTAAAATCATTCCTAATTTAAACACATCTTAGGACTCTTGCCCTCTTGTATTGTGGCTAACTCTAAATCTTGGTTACTGCCAAAACACAACACATGGGGGCACTGTGGAACTGCCAAGCTCCAAAAGTTTCTGGAGCAGAGCTTGGGATCTGAGCTAGCTGCCTGGGGCCAAGAGGGTTAAGTAACAGCCTTGTTTGGTGGTTTTTATCTACTATAAGACTTAATACCATAAACACTAATTTGCAGGTGCTGTCCCAGCCAGAAGTCATGAATTTCAACTGTACAGAGATTGGGGTGGGGTGGGGGGGGGGGGGGGGGCTTCTCTGAGCATGCAAGGGAAAATGAAGGGTGCAGAGCTAGTAGGAGGCAGCCTGCATGCCCTGGGAGCAGGGGCAAGTGGAGGAATAATTGCCTCATGGGAAAGCAGAGGAGCTGTGGGGACCAGCATGCTACTTAAACTCAGCCCACCTCCACCAGCCCCTCCAGGCACACATGTCAGGCAAGAGGCTTTGTGGGACAAAGCAAGGTGCCTAGATCAGCTGAACCTGGGACGTGGCAAAGGAGGCCAGGGTCATGGGAACCAGCAGAGACAATGACATCAGAGCAGTGACATTACTGCCTAACTTCCAATCAGAAGGTGCCCAGAACATTAGTTCTTAGAGGACCGGAACTCTGAGCAAGGAGACTCCTGCCCAGCTCTGCTCCGCCCTGCCATGGGCTCCAAACTCTTCTGCTGTGTGGCCCTTTGTCTCCTGGGAGCAGGTATGTCCTTGGCACAGCTGGGACATGTGTTCTAACCCTGAAAGCGCCTGACTCCAAGGCAGCATCAGGGTCCCTCCCCTGTTCTTTTTCCAGCTTCTGTCTCCTTCCCTCACAGGCCCAGTGGATTCGGAAGTTACCCAGACTCCAAGACACCTGACAAAAGCCAGAGGACAGACAGTGACACTGCGATGTTCCCCTATCTCTGGGCACTTATCTGTATTTTGGTATCAACAGGCCCAGGGCCAAGGCCTCCAGTTGCTCATTGAGTACTATAATGGGGAGGAGAGAACAAAGGGAAACATCCCTGATCGATTCTCAGGGCAACAATTCAATAACAAAAGCTCTATGATGACCATGAGCTTGCTGGAGCTGAAGGACTCTGCTCTGTACCTCTGTGCCAGCAGCTTAGCACAGCGCTGCAGAGTCACCTGTGTTCTGTGCATAAACCTCCTTGGCCCAGCATGGAGCAACTGCAGTGCTGACAGGGCTGTGGGAACCTAGGGACACAGTGGTAAGGAATGCAGAGTGACTTGGGGCGCTGGGAAGTGTAGCATCTGGCTCTTCTGAGACAAAGGCCAGAGAACAGATATTGACACTAAGATGTTCCTGAGAAGACAAAAAGATCTGGTCAGATGCTACATCAACATATTTACTTCCAAATTACCTTCCTTCCCTGGATAAAAGTAGATAAAAGTAGAAGAAGGGTCTGTAATGTAATAGCTCTCAACCTCTTGTGGGAGGAGGAAGAGTTCATTTGAATATCAAAATTGTTGGTTAAATGTGTGGTTTATAAGATAAAAACCACGGAATTTGTTTTATATAATTTATGAAAAAGAAATTGAAATTTGGGGAAAGTCTACTAGTAAAATATGGCTAAAGATGGTTGAAAATAGAGAGAAAGCTAAAAGATTATTTTTTAAAAAACTGTTATTTGTAACATGATCGTTTTTCTCTTCCCTTCCAAAATTTTCAATGCCCAGAAAATATAAAGCAAGGCCTTATGGCAGCTGTCATCCCAGTGGTAAGCCCCAGGTGAGGCCGTTCAGCATACAAGATGACAATGTGAGAACCCTGCAGTTGATTCTGATTTCTTTCTTCTTGATTTCTTATCTCAATCTTGCCTCCTTGGGGTACAGTCAAGTACCTCTGAATACACAAATAAGATCCTGCCCTCTGACTATAAACAGGCAAAAGCACTCCAATTCCCCCACAAATAGATTCTGTTTTTCTGGACTAGCTATCTAACACATCACCATCCTAGTTCAGTGATCTTCAGAGCATCCCTTCTTGGCAGTCTCAGAATGAGTCGTACTTTGTGACTAATCAGCTCTTTGCAACATTTCCTAAAATATGGATAGCTCGGTGGCCTTTAAATCCTCTGGATTTGCTCTTGCCATTCCCATAGCATAGAAGGCCCTTCCCTTCTCCCCAGATACTACTCCTCTTTCAAGCATGGACTCAGCCATGCCTTCCTCTTGGCATCTTGCTCTGACTTTTCACAATACTATACTATTGATTAGTCTGTTCTGGCTGCTGTGGCAAAATGCCATAGACAGGGTGGCTTCGACAACAGACATTCATTTTCCCATGGTTCTGGAGGCTGGGAATCCAAGATTAAGGGGCTAGGGTAGGTTTCTAGAGAAGGTTCTGGTGTGCTCACATGGTCTTTCCTCTGTGCTTGCACAGATATGTAGATAGAGCTTTCTGGGGTCTCTTCCTCTTTGATGAGGCCACTAGACTTAACAGATTAGGATCCCAACCTTCTTACTTCATTTCCCTTAACTACCTCCCTGGAGGCTGTATTTCTAGGTATACTGGCATTGGGGGGGGGGGGGGAGGTTGAACTTCAACATATGGATTTGGGGGGCAAAATTCCATTCATAACAACTACATTCTCTTTACTTTTATAGGAAAAACTAAATTATAATTCATGCTCTTTGATACTTGTGAAATAAATGGTATATAAAAGAAATCGATGCCCACTGAGATATAATGCTGGTCATTCTGGGCCAGCATGGCTTTCCACACCCCTGTCTGTGATCTCAGCAATGTGTTCTCATAGCCGGGATTGATGACGAGTCATGTAAAGTGCCCCCAGTGAATCTAAAGCTGAAGATGCCACTGCTTTGTCAGGTACAGAGAAAAGTATGTTACAGTGTATTTGTCCAGTTTCATGATGCTGTAAAAAAATTTTCCCTCTGTAAGTAAACCTGGATGCATGAGGACATACATGTGGGCCTGAGTTTAGCTTCAGAGTCCACAAGCCCTAAAGAGGTAATCAAACAGGCAAATACTTTCTGGTGAGGCCAGAGGTAGCCCACATTTGACACTGGAAGGTAAACGGTGTCCTGAGAGGTAGCAGCTGGGGTACCATGGGTTGTGGGGTGGAGGTCAGTCAGGTGAGAAGTTTAAGAGAGAAATGAGTAGCTCTTCCCATTAGTTTTGCACCATTGAATACAGTCATAGCTGAGAATCAGCCTCACAAATAATTCTCTATGACTGACTTTCAAACTTAATGACTGAGTACATTTGAAAAGTTTACTTAAAAAAAGTTTTTGCACTTACAGTCCACCACACCTTTAGAGACATCTCTTGCCATCATCAAAGGTATTTCTCATAAATGAGCCTAAAAAACTGATTTAAAAATTGCTGTGCTCAGTAATCGGACCTTGGTATAATTGTCTCTTAAAGAATGTGTGTGTGTGTGTGTGTGTGTGTGTGTGTGTGTGTGTGGACAACAAATGGAAAAAGTTTCTCTCCAGTGGGTATTTATTAGAGGTGCCTTGTCACTGAATAGGGCCTGTAGGCAATTCTAGGCAATGACAGCACATGTCAGCCCAGGTAGCTCTACTGGGTCCCCCTTAACTAGAGATCACTGGGAGGCACTGTGGACTCACCAGTAGGGCTGTTTGTTTCAGGATGTTTTAAACAGGGAAACTATATAAACCTTCTTTATACAAATGTGCTATCTAAAGTGTGGTAATAATTACTTTAAATACAAATTTGGAAATATAGGGATCTGATTAATAGGAGGAGCTATGAAACAGTGTTGCTAGGCTGGATCCACTGTTTAGTTTTATGACTTGTATTATTCTGGCTGTCTCTCCCATTTTTGCAAACTGATTTCAGCAATTATTTCCTTCTTAATTGAAATGTTGTTTCGCACAAACTTTTGACTCTAAAACAAAGGGTGGATTTGAAGATCAATCCTAAATCAGCCAGTCTGGGAAAACATTGGAATCAGACAGTGGGAGGGCAGGGGACTCCAGGGGTGAGGGGATTTCTGCTCTTAATAGAGACAGATGTGAATGCATGAGACTGTGGATAGTCAGCCACTGGGAGGTGCTGTGGACCCACAGTACTGCAAGCTGCCCTGGGAGGGGTTGAAGGAGTGGCCCAGGAGAAGACAGTTTAAGGGAACCTTGGAGCTACGTGCCTGCATTGGGGAAGCAGTTTGAGTTAATCAAACAGGCAGATGCCTGTGGGCCCGGGGGCCTGTGGAATTCACACAGACTCCTCACTGTTCAGGAGGTGCAGATGTGCTTGAGCCTCAGTGTGAACCAAGAAGGCAGTCTCCCTGAGGTAGTCTTCCCCTTCCAGGGGAAGGGGGTGATGTAGGGCTTGGGGTCACAAAGGCTGGGGAATTAGGGTGAGGCAGGGGCAGATAAAGGGGAAAAGGTAAGTAGTAGGCATGTGGAGATAGCTCTACCTGCAGCCACCCTTTGCAGAGGGGCTGTGAAGGACCTTGACTGGTGAACAGAGTAGCTGACCCTGGGACCAGGGGGTACAGAGGGCCATGAGGCGGCCCACATGGAGAGTCACACAGAGAGGGAAGACATCAGAGCAGTGATGTCATAGGCATATGCTCCTATCAGGGACTGGGAGGTACAGAACTTTAGACTGCTCGACCCAGGAGACTCCTCCCTGAGCTAGGAGATGTCTTGGGATGCTGCCATGGTCCCCAGGCTTCTCTGCTGTGTGACCCTTTGTCTCCTCGGAGCAGGTGAGCTCTGGGCACTGTGTGTGAGTCTCTGATATGGGTTTGCCATCCCTAAAATACCAGCCTGCTGGTGATGGTGGCAGCGGCAGGCTTCTCTGTGCCCTGCCCTGAGCTCCCTCTGTCTCCTTCCCAACAGGCTCAGTGGATTCTGGAGTCACACAGACCCCAAAACACCTGATCAAAGCAAGAAAACAGCAAGTGACACTGAGATGTTCCTATATCTCTGGGCACCTCTACGTGTACTGGTACCAACAAGCTCAGAACCAGGGCCTCCAGTTCCTCACTGAGTATTACAACAGGGAGGAGAGGACAAAAGGAAACATCCCTGACCGATTCTCAGTGCAACAGTTCAGTGACTATCGCTCTGAGCTGACCATGAGCTCTCTGGAGCTGACGGACTCAGCCCTGTATCTCTGTGCCAGCAGCGCTGACACAGCCCTGCACGCTCCGAAGCCTGCTATACAAAAAGCTTCCTCCCCAGCTCAGGAAGTGACCTTGAGGGTGGCAGCTGCCAGCCACACAGGCGCAGGACCGAGCAGAGCAGACTGCCTCTCCCAAGAGTCTTTCTGTAGCTTATAGATGTGATGTGTATTTATGCTCAAAGAAATTATAGCACCGAAGTACTTTTTCTTACCCGTTTCTCTATCTGATGGTAACATTCCCAGGTCTCATATTTCATAATTGGCAGAGCAAGAAATCAAATTCAAGTCTGTTCCTCAATTCCTGTGGTTGTCCCCCAGCCCCTAGCACTGTCCCACATCTAACTTCCCTTTTCCAGGTCCAGATTATAGGCCTGGGGAAAATCATCTGTGATTGCTATAACTTCTCCCCTGATAGCTTCAGGAACATTTGACTTCAAGGCAATGTATACCATTAACCCTTCATTGTCACAACAAAGAAAGGCATTATTTTCTGCACTGTAGCCCCCCTCCTCACCCCCACCTAGGCTGTTTGACATCTTTCATGGGGCCTGTGTGAGCAGAAAGCTTTCCAGATGTGTTTTCCCAGCTGCAGGGCAAAGGGAATGAAATATTTGCCATAAGAGCAGTCTTCCTGCATGGGACAAAATGACTAAAAAGGGAAGGAAGAAGAATAACTGCTACTCCTTCCTTTGTTCTTTTTGTTCAGTAATTTCTGCTCCTATATTTGGTACAAGGAATTGTATCACATAAACAGAAAATAAAAATGTTTGGTTTTGTTGCCTTTGAGGGTTTTATGGTCTAAGTTATAAAGTCTACTGATTTAAACTCGAGTCTCATCCAAAAACATCCTCACAGAAACATCCAAATCAATGTTTAACCAAATATCTGCACACCTCATGGTCCAGTCCAGCTGACACATTAAATTAACCATCAGACTATCTCCCAGGGTTATATAAACACAATAAGGTTAAAATATGACATAAGTGGAATCTGGATCTTGAGTCCCTTTTTAATCTCTGACAGCTTTTCCTACCATATCCTATGTGCAAAGTAGATACAGACACACTTTGTCTAGAAATCCTATAATTCAGGATTTTAGAAGTCACATAAATGCAAATATTTATGCCTGATGATCCAGTAGATGATATTCACTAGAGCATGTAACATACATCAGTCTTAGGCATTTAAAATAACTATTACTGATGTGAATTATATACAATGAATATTACAGACTTTAAGTGAAGAGAGCAATGACTTTTGAGTAATATTCAAGGTATCCTAAAAATGTATACACGCTTTGAATAATTATTAATTTCATTGGGTTAAATCTGAAAAGAAAGAAACATCAATTGAGCTATCTGCTGTTAAAGTGTGTATACATTTTTGGGGACACCCTGTAATAATAAAAACACAATGTGCTATCATACCAGACCTAGAAAGCCCAGGTCCTGGGTGCCTGTAGCTGGAGAAGAAAGGTCTATTCTTGCTCAAATTTTGTGCAGTAGGCCCTCTAGTATAGATATAAATGCTTTTAACACTTACTCATAAAGCTAGAGAACATTTTCATTACCCAGAGAGTTCTCTCATGCCCTTTTACAATGCCTCAATCCATCACTGACAACCAATGACATGATTTCTACCTCTAGAGATTAGTTTTGCTTAGGCATCTTTTTAATATACATTTATCATCTCTACCTATTAAAACAAATCCTCATTAGTGCATAGCTAAGTATTTAAGAGCACGAGGTACTCCTGGAGAGCATTATGGATAAAGACACCTGATCCACGTCAACAACAATTCTACCTGGGACTAGGTGGTTTGATAGAATGACCCTCAAAAGGTCTTTCCAGATGGTAAAACTATTTTTATAAAATGTATTTACTGATTTTCACTCATTCCTTGCACCCATTCATTTCAATTATGTTGTAATAATATATTCACAAAAAGTGATCATATCTAAGAAAATGCTCTTGAGTTCCCATCAGATACTCAGGTAGCCTGGGTCATGTTAACACATGGGAGTTGGGGCTGAGGTCCATGGGGAAAGTGACTTCGTGGAGAGATCATTTTGCATTGGGTAAAGTGTTTCCTTCACCTTGACCTCAGGGTCTAACCCACAAAACAGGAATCTTGAGCTGGAAAATTCCCTTTTGTGTTCTGGGCTTGCATGAGTGCCATTATTCTGCGCTGTGAGTTCTCCTGTGTCCAGGACCAGAAAGTCCTGGGGACAAACATGGAGCCCATTTTTAGGCTGATCAGGCCCCAATTCAAGGCTTGTCACTGTGCTTCCAACATCAGGCTCCTCCTCCAGTTCTGAGTTTAGATTCTGTGTCCTCCTCTCCTAGACCTGGATGTGGTTGTGCTAAAGGGAAATCAGCACCCCAGGAGGTGACTACAGATTTGAAACTAAAATTCATGTAGCTGAGACCAGCTACACAACTGGCAGAATCCAGGGTCCAAATAGTAATACTTTGAAGATAATGACAGCAGGGCATTGAAGCAAGTGTGGGGTCCCTCTAAGCATGGGACTGTGTCTAGATTAGCTACGGGGTTTTTAAGAGACATTATATTTATTATTTAATTAATGTCAGTGATACTTCACAAGGAGATAGTCTCTGAGGAATGGATATCTCAAACTAAAAAATAACATTTTTTTCACTCACCTTGGAGTTGGCCACGTCTCCTCATCACCCTCACACATCTGTAATCCATGGTGCCAGTAGGTCATCTGCAGAGCTGAACAGCCACAAAGAAAGGTCGGTCACAGGTATGAGCTGGATCTGCTTGCCATTGTCTGACCCCAAACATGGGAAGCAAATGCTCTGGGAACTATGAAGATGTTCTGGCTGCATTTGGCAGATGTCCCATCTGACAGTGAATTGAGAGGAAGCAAAGGGAAAGGATTCCTCCAATATGGACAAGCCTGCCCCTGAGGCTTGGCAACCAGAGAACAGGTAGATCTTTGTAGGTAGAAGGATATTGACAGGATGGTAGTTAATTAAGCAAAGTAGAAAAGGATGCTTGAAAGACTATTTGGGACCCATGTGTTAGAAAAGACATCACAAAGCCATCAGGATTTTCCAGAAGATTCAAAAGTACAGAAATATGTAGATATACAAAACCAAAGTATGAATGAAGATTTTAAAAAATATTTTATTGATTTTTCACAGAGAGGAAGGGAGAAGGATAGAAAGTCAGAAACATCAATGAGAGAGAAACATCGATCAGCTGCCTCTTGCACACCCCCTACTGGGGATGTGCCCGCAACCAAGGTACATGCCCTTGACCGGAATCGAACCTGGGACCTTTCAGTCTGCAGGCCGATGCTCTATCCACTGAGCCAACCCAATCTTGGCTGAATGAAGATTTATATCACAGGAAGAAAACACACCTAAAGTTATACACTTGGTGCAACTGTTGCCAAAAGATTAAGAACAACTTGTAAGATTTGTGTTAATTCAGCCCAAAGAGTCTTCTCATTCTAAGCTGTTCAGTTGTACATTCATTTTTTAAATATATATTTTATTGATTTCAGAGAGAGGAAGGGAGAGAGATAGAAGCATCAATGACAAAAGAGAATCATTAGTTAGCTGCCTTTCACATGCTCCCTACTGGGGCTTGAGCTCCCAATGCGGTATGTCCCCTGACCAGGAATCGAACTGGTACCTCTGGGTTCATAGTTCTACACTCAACCAATGAGCTACACCAGCTGGGCTAATTTTTGGTTTGATGATCTGGGGGAAGGGGAGTGGCTCCAGTGACAAGTTGGCTCTGGGCTCCAGTCAGTGAACATGACATCTCAGAATGACTCCCTGGAGAGCCCTGTTCCCTTTCATTAGCACACAGACCCAGAGGAAAACTCCGTCTGCCCTGCCCCTGCCATGGCTGTCTGGCAGCTGAGCTGTGTGGCCTTTTGTCTCCTGCAGGCAGGTGAGTCCTGGCTCCTGGCTGGGTCTTTCCCATGGATGAAAATTTGAAGATTCCACCACTAAGCCTTTCTGTGGCGGCTGCAGCATCAATTTTATTTTCTTCTCCACAGGTCTGGTGAACGCTGACATCACTCAGACCCCAAAATTTCAGATCTGGAAAACAGGACAGAAAGTGACATTGAGATGTGCCCAAGATATGAGCCACAACTACATGTGCTGGTATCGACAAGACCTAGGCCATGGGATGAGACTGATCTATTACTCAGTCGGTGTTAGCTCCACTGAAAAAGGAGATGTCCCCGAAGGGTACAGTGTCACTAGATCAAACACAGAGGACTTCCCCCTCACCCTGGAGTCAGCGACTCCCTCCCAGACATCTGTGTACTTCTGTGCCAGCAGTGAATCCACAGCGCTGCACAGCCGCCTCCTCTTTGCACAAAAAGGCAGGAAGAGGCCCTGCACCCTGGACTTAGGGGAGCCCTATGCAAACTCCACACTGTGGAGCCCCCAGTGGCCTGAGCCAGCAGGTTGAACCTCTGTGTGTGGTGAGGTCCACCTCCAGGGAAGTGTCTGCCGGGCCTAGACCAGAACCAAAGCCTTGGCACCCTTCCCCCACTATTGCTGTCTGTCCATCGGTCCTCTACGGGGTTTTTGCCTGTTAGTTGGGAAGCTGCTTCCTCAGCTCTACCTTTTCTCATCATCAACCTGAGTCTGATGGCTCTATGGTGGAAGGTCATTAGTAATTTAGATTCCTCTAGACCAGCGGTTCTCAACCAATGGGTCGCTACCCCTTTGGGGGTCGAATGACCCTTTCACAGGGGTCGCCTAACACCATTGGAAAACACAGATATTTACAATACGATTCAAAACAGTAGCAAAATTACAGTTATAAAGTAACAATGAAAATAATTTTATGGTTGGGGTCATCACAACATGAGGAACTGTATTAAAGGGTCGCAGCATTAGGAAAGTTGAGAACCACTGATCTAGACCCTCTTGTATATTAAACATTAGTGTCCTAAAAATCAACGTAGTGGAGTCCTCTTCCATAGAGAAGATACAGGAAATCTATTGCTAAATGCATGGTGAACTAGAAGGACATGAGACTTTGCTATGGGCCCAGGAAACATAATACACCATGGAAGTTAATGCACAGAGAGGGCACTTGCAGAAAAATGCCCTACAGAACAATAGAAGCTTCAGCTCAGGCACTTTCCCAAGAATAATTCCATCTCTTATATCTCTGAATATGCCAGTGCATTCCAGGGCAAAGCCAAGTCAGACCCTGATGCCCACCCTCGCCTAAGAAATGGATAAGGTTGAGCATGTGTGACTGGTAGAGAGGAGGACATGGTGACAGAAATAGGGATACTCACAGGAGATCCTCACTTGCAGATAAGACAATGAATTCACCTTTGGTATATGGTATTTATGCTGCTTCTGACTTGTCTTAGTGAAGATGCCCAGGTGACAGGAATGACCGCTAAATGAGAAGAAAAGCTTGGAGATGTGGTGAGATTTCTGCATCCAAACAGCACAGAAGTCCACAATGATAGGCACACATTGAATTTTTTGAAAAAGGACTTATAAAAATTTAAATAACTCATCCAAGAGTGCTGTAATATACATCACATGTCCTTGAGGTTGAGGGGATTGATAGAACTGTGAGCTGCTGATCTGTATTTTGGATATAAAAATGATTATCTTCTTTGCATTTTGTGTATTCTTAGTAATGAAGTTAAAAGAAACTCCTCACACTTAAACTTGTGTGTCTTTCTTTCTATTTAAATATTATTTCCTTCCATTTCTCCTTCTCACAAAATAGTTTTAAGGAAACATATTTTAGACTATAGCTTTCAGGTAATGTGATAATAGTTAAGTAAAATGTTAAGGTGAGACATTAAGTGTGGTAAGTCAAAGGAATAAAGTTGGGTTTGAATTAATTGACATTAGAGCTTTCAGACATTGAGCATACAGGTTAAAGGATACTGCTTCTGGAATATTCTCCCTGCTGATCCTGCAAACTCTTCCCAGCATCCTTGGGACCACTGCAGAAGGAACAATGAAAAAACTTGAATTCTTGGCCACCAGATGGTACCATGATGCATTGGTATCTAAAGAGCTCTGGGGACATTCTGGGAGAACATTCTTGGGTATGAATACAACATTGAGTAGATGTTGAAGTTTTCAGTTATTGCTAGGCTATCTATAGCTGTGAAAGATGTGGGAGGACCCTCTAAACATTAATGAGATCAATAGTGGAAAGATTTGGGCAAGGCAGTCTTGATGGCAGGGACAGGTGCAGACAGAGGCAATTGTCTCAGAGAAATGTGGGAAACCAAGGGGAGGGTTGTTGCCTATACTCAGTGCATCCAAGCCATACCCCATCTCCCCTGCAGGCGCTGCTGAGCTAGTATATCTATGAGAGGAGTTGCTGATTCAACCTGAGCCAAGTCTGTAGGAACCCTGGGCCATGAAGCCTCTGCTGGGTGGGGGGCAATTACATCCCAGGTAAACCTATCTGCCCACTGGAAAAGGGCTCCTGAGTTCCCTCTCAGTCTGTGATCAGAGCATTTAGCTGGGACAGCCCCATCTCGCCCTGACGTGGCTGTGAGTCCAAACCTCTTCTGTGTCATGTTTTGTCAACTTGTGGCAGGTGAGCTCTGCTTTCAGCTGGAAACCTCTGCCAGGGGGTTGCAAAGTCCCAGCTCCAATATGCCACTAATATCCTTCACCCCTACCCCTTTAAGTATCCAGTTTATTCCTTAAGCCTTGTCTTTACCTACATCTGCTTCTCCAATAGACCCCATGGATGCTGCAATCACCCAGACCCCAAGATAATATATTATACAATCAGGAAAGGACTGTTCCCAGGATATGTACCACTTTTTAATGTACTGGTGTTGACAAGACTCAGGACTGGGGCTGAGGTTGATCCATTATTCACGCCATTTCAACAGCACTTCCAAAGGGGATATCACAGAAGAGTTCAGTGTCTCCTGTAACAAGAATGAGCATTTCTCTTGACACTGAAGTTGGCCAGCACCAACCAGACCTCTGAGCCAGTGGTCAGTACCCAGCAATGGGCAGCCAGTTGCCCTCTGCACAAATAGGGCAGTCATAGAGTTAGGGATACTCCTTCCTGAGGCCCCTGTCTCACCAGGAGAAAAACTTGCCCCTCCTGATGCTCTCACATGACTTCTCTGCAATAGAATGTCAGTCTGAGGGGTCCCACCAACTTGGGGTGTGCCTGTGTACGCGTTGGTGTGTAAGTGCAAAGAGCACTTTATTGGGAATGTTCTGGTAATTAAATAAGCAGAGAAACAGTAGCATTCAACATGAAATTTATATTTGGTAGCTACTTGGAAAAGCTGTTCCTGTCAGTAGAAGCTCCATATACAGAGAAAGGCCCTATTTATGGAGAGAGGGCATGTACTAGTCTTAAAGAACTGTGAGCATCTTTCTGGGTACAAACAATAGCATTGTCTAAGATGGCCCAAGAATAGACCAAAGTCCAAGGTTTGTCTGAATGATTCATATCAATGCTTTAAAGACTAATGACCCAGCCAGTGAAGCTCAGTAGTAGAGTGTCAACCTATAAAACCGGAGGTCAAGGTTAGATTCTTGGTCAGGGCACATCCTGGGTTGTGGTTCCAGTCCCAGTAGGGTGTGTGCAGGAGGCAGCCAATCAATGATTCTCTCTCATATTTGATGTTTATGTCTCTTTCTCCCTCTCCCTGCCTCTCTGAAATCAGTAAAAAATATATTTTTTAAAAAGACTAATGTAGTTTCCTTTCCTTAGGCAGCAAAGACTGAAAATAGACTCTTATTTCAAAGAGTAGAACACTGAAAGTACTTCCTGAGACTACAGTGTTTCTTCCCACTTTTTGTGGAAATCTTATTTGAGAAAGCTATGATGTGTTCATCAACCCTGGGGTAACACCACAAACAACATTGCAATTCTACTGCCACTTGAATTAAAAAACCCATCTGAGAATGTCTAGAGCCTGTGAAAATATAACTTGTTTCTATTGAGTTTGGAAATGCAGGCACTACAGGAAACTCATTTACCTTCCTTTTCAGATAAAGGAGTAGGGGGCGGGAGGAGGTAAGAGTTACTCACAGCTGGAGCTAGGTTGAAGGGTCAGGACCTCCATTCTCTTGTAGTTTGGGGACATTTACTTATTTTAGAACTGACTTAGAAACAGAGGAGGCATAGTGATAAGGAATGAAGATAAATGAATTTATAGAGGGTATTGTTGTTTTACCTCCAAATGTAATAGAAGGACCTAACCAACTTAGATCAGTACTCACCAGAGGCACCATTTCATTCCTAGAAGCTTTGAACTGTGAGTTCAAACTGCTCTCAGGGGAAAATGGGACAATCTCTCATCCATACCCCCACCCTCTAATAAACACACATCCCACTGCTGCCCACATCATAAAAAGGACGAGAAAAATGCAGGATGAAGATTAGAATTATGAGACCTCCAAGAGAAGGTGAAGACCTCAACTGTGAAGTGCTATTGAATTCAGGCGGATATGTACAACTAAGAACTTGAAGAGAACAAGACACTAGAGAAGACTGGCCAGATAGGGAGTGTGGGATCCAAGCGATAGAGCATGGGAGCTCAGAGGGATGACGACCAAAAACGGAAACAGAGTCAGTGTGTATTTATATCCACATTTGAATTACTATTTCTCATTCATTCTCTTTCACAATTTTCATCTTTCAACATTTCTGATTATGAGTGACAATATTTTTTTCTTTCTTAATAGTAGTTAATAGAATGGTGCATCTCAGAGTTGCTAGTATCTTAAATATAATTAATTAATTAATTAATTAGTTAATATAAAAAAAATCCTAAGGCTCAGAGATATTACTATCGGAACTGCCTTGTGGGGATAAGGAAAGTCCCTCCTCCTCTGCTCATGCTCACAAGGACCCTGACTTGGTGAACCTCCTATTCCTGTCCTCACCCTGGCATGGGCACCAGTGACCCTCTGTCTCCTGGGGGTAGGTAAATCCTCAGAAAACCAAGCCCTTTCATTGTGCTTTGTGTGTGTGTTTGATGATTACAATTATTTTTCCTCAATCTATCCCCATCTTCTATCTCCACAGGTCACACAGATGCTGGAGTGTCCCAGTCCCCCAGGCACTTAGTCACAAAGAGGGGACAGGATGTGGTTATCAGGTGTGATCCAATTTCTGCACAAACGGTCCTTTACTGGTACAGACATACCACTAGGGCAGGGCCTGGAGTTTTTGCATTATTTCCAAGGCAAGAATACCCCAGACACATCAGAGATGCCTAAAGAACTGTTCTCTGCTGAGAGGCCTGATGGCTCCTACTCCACTCTAAAGGTCCAGTGTGCAGAGCAGGTGGACTTGGCCGTATACCTCTGTGCTAGCAGCCTAACCACAGCATGGCACAGTCACTCTCTTCCTGCTCTCGAACCCTCATGTGCTCACCTCTCCTCATAGTACCTGGAGTCCTGAACAAAGGGGAATTAGTGCTTTGGGACTTGAATTGTTGTTCTGATAGTGGCAGGTCAGGATATGACCTTCAAAATACCAAAACAGGTCACCTTGGGAAGTGACATTCTGTCTGGTTTTCTAAGATTCCTTTGTACAGATCAAGATTCTATAACTGAGATTGATCACCAGAGCTTAGTGTCAGGTATGATCTCCTATAAAAGAAAAAGTTTAAACCAATTACAATAAACTACTGGCACTGGGCATCACTGACTCAGATGACACTAAGCTTTAGTGTGGGCAGCCAAATGCAGAGCACTGTCCAGGCCTCATGCAGCCATCAGTCTTAAAATACACACATTAGAATCTTCAGTAAGAACTGTCATGAGCTCAATGGTTAAGCATTGACCCATGAACAGAGTGGTTGCTGGTTCGATCCCCAGTCAGAACACATGGGTTGCCAGTTAGAATCCCAATGGGGAGTGTGAAGGAGGCAGCCAATCGATGTTTTTCTCTCATGATGTTTTGATCTCACCCTCTCCCTTCATCTTTCTGAAATAATATATATATACATATATATATATATATATATATATATATATATATATATGATAATTATCCAAGAGCACCTGTCAGCCACAATAATGCATGTTAACGTATGGCTATATATTGTTTTATTATTTTTCTTGATGATCATTTGTCTTCTTCTCAAATCTATTTTGAATAGAAATGTAAATTTAGCTTGATTTATTAAACACCCTAATTGAGAAAATATTAAAGAAAAGTAATTCAAAGAAGACCAGAAAAACAGTTACAGTGCCCCCCACCCTTTATCTTTGGGGGATACTTTCTAGAACCCCAGCAATAGTATAGATACTTTCTACGAAATAGCTGATAGTACTGAACCATATATACAGTGTTTACCCTTGTGCTTTGGGGCCACTATTAGGTGAAATAAGGGTGACCAGAACACAAGAACGGTGATGTTGCTACAGTCAATGTGATAACCAGCTGAAACAGCTACTAAGTGACTAATGGTGGGTTCGGTACACAGAATTGATATGCTGGACATAGGGATGGTTCATGTCCTGCATGGGGCAGAACCAGATGGCACAAGATTTCATCAGACTATTCAAAATAGTGCTCAAGCAAAAACTTTGGAATTGTTTATTTCTGGAATTGACCATTTAATATTTCTGAATGGTGTTTAACTGCTGGTAACTGAAACTGTGGAAAGTGAAACTGCAGATAAGGGGTGACTATAGTATGTAAAAGTAAAATGTATAACAACAAGAGAAAGAGAGAGCAGATAAATTATCTTACCATTGTGAGGTTTTCCTAATCAATGTCTGGTGGTATAATACTACTTCAAGGTAGGCTGTGTTAAGGCAAATGTGTAAATTGCCTAAAAATCCTAGAGCCACCATTAAAATATTAAACACAGAATTATAACTACTAAGTCAACAAAAATAGAGATAATGGAATCATTAAAATAATACCCAAGAGGACATAAAAAGAAGTAAAGAGGGGCAAGCAAAATGTGGGGTTAATACAACAAATAGCAAGTTTATGATAGATACTAACAAACTAGATCAATAGTCACACCAAATCAAAGTAGTCTCAATGCTCAAATAAAAAGCATAGATTGTGATTTTAAGTAAAAATGAAAAATCAATAAGTATATGCTGCTCACCAGAAATGTACTATGAACATAAAGACTGAGAAGAATGGACAAGATATACCGTGGTAACACTAATCACAGGAAAGCTGGAGCAGCAATAATAACATCAGACAAAGTCAATTTCAGAGCAAAGAATATAGTCTGGGATTTAAAAAAAATCACATTCTAATGATAAAAGGACAAATTGATCAAGAAAACATAGCAATCATAAATATTTAAAAAAGAGAGTTCAAAACCCTGAATAAAAACAGCAGAAAGAAACAGAAAAATTAACAATTATAGTCAGACATTTCAACACCTGTCAATAATTAGTTGAATAACTTAACACCCTCCCCCACAATAAAATTAGTGAGGAAACAGAAAACAACAATAACATTATTGATCACCTTGGCCCAAATAACATTTATAGAACAGATCACCAATAACAGCAGAATATACATTCTTATTTAGTGCACATGGACCATGGCCAGACACTGTAGACTTTGGGTATAAAATAAGTATTAACACATTTAAAATAATTCAAAAGCATGTTCTTTCACCATAGATGAACTAAATTAGATATCAACAGAAAGAGTACAGGAAAAGTTACAAATATTTGCAAGTGAAATAATAATATTTTAAATAACCCGTGAGGCAAAGAAGAAATCAAAAGGGAAATTATAAAGGAATTTTAATTAAATTAAAATGAAAGTATATCACATTAAAATCGACAGGATGACACTAAAGGATTAATTCTTTAGTAGGAAATCTGGAAAATAGGGAACAATTCCTTATTCACACTGAGGCCAGCATTATTATGCTACTCAAATGAAATCAAGATATTACCACTCAAAAAATCACCAAAAAAATCGATAGACCAATATCCCGTAGGAACACAAATTAATAAACCTTATAGAATTCCATATCAAATAGAACAACATATTTGAGGATAATACATCATCATTAAGAAGGGTTTATCGCCGAACTGGTTTGGCTCAGTGGATAGAGCGTCGGCCTGTGGACTGAAGGGTCCCAGGTTCGATTCCGGTCAAGGGCATGTACCTTGGCTGCAGGCACATCTCCAGTTGGAGGTGTGCGGGAGGCAACTGATTGATGTTTCTCTCCCATTGATGTTTCTGACTTTCTACCCCTCTCCCTTCCTCTCTGTGAAAAATGAATAAAATATATTTTAAAAATTATTATTAAAAAAAGAAGGGTTTATCTCAGAAATGTACAATTTAACATTCAAAAATATGAAATGCAGTTTAACCTATCAAGTACTAAGAAAAGAAAAATCATAATATCATCTCTATAGATGCTCAAAAAAGTACTTTATACAATCTATTTGTTCCAGATACAAACTCTTGATAAATAAAAAGTAATTGGAAATATCCTTCCCCTAATCAAGGGCATTTATGAAAAATCTATAGTTAATAAACATTTTTGCAGGTAAGGTAAAGACGCGTGTTGTTATTTTGGTCAAACACTAAAAGTACCACAAAAAGGGGGGAAATAATCATTTCAACAATAGTGCTGGAAAAAAAGTGTGCATAATGAAAATAATCTAAATCCTGATCTCATTTCATAAACCAGGGGTGATCAAAATATGGCCTCTGCTTGTTCTTATAAGGCCCAGAAGCTAATCAACAGTGTTTGTGACATAGGAAAATTATATTAAATTCAGATTTCAGTATCCATATAGCAAGTTTATTGGAGCACAGCCATGCTCTCGCACTTGGGTGGTGTCTCTGGCTCTTTGACACTGTAGGGGTGGAGGTAGGGAATTGGGACAGAAAATCAAAATATTTACCATCTGACCCTTTCCAGAGAAAGTTTGCTGATAGTTCCATAAACAAAAATGAATATAAGATGGGTCAACTTTCTCAATCCTATCTAATAAAAGAGTAACATGCAAATGTGACCGTATCTTGGCTCCTGATTGGCTATGCTACCAGCCAATCAGAAGCATGGGGCGGGGCTGTGGGGCGGGGCAGAGCTGCGGGAGGGCTGGGCCCTGGGGGTGGAGATGAAGCAGTAACGATGGCCAGCACCATAGTGCCCTGGCTGCCAGAGCTTGGAGGCAGCCAGGGGAGCAGGGCGCGGTGAGCACAGGAGGTGGGTCAAGTGGCCAGGGCGTGGGAGTGGAGGTGAGTGTCCAGCCCCTGGGGCTGGATAGTCACAGGCAGCTGGAGCTAAGCTGAGCAGGGAGATGGCTGAGTGCCCAAGGTCTAAAACCTCACCAGAAGCTTTAGGCCTTGGGCAGGCTGGGGGTGAGCCATCAGTTGGACATCCCCTAAGGGCTCCCAGTATGTGAGAGGGGCAGGTTGGCCTGAGGGACCACCCTCCCAACCCCTGTGCACTAATTTCGTGCACTGGGCCACTAGTTACTTATAAAGCTTCTGAGAGAAAGCAGAACAAATTATCTTCATGATCTTGGAGAAGGCAAAGATGTCTTTGATAAGACAAAAATATTCTAATTTTTTAAAAGCACACTTTTCTTTGTCAAAATTTTAAAATCCTGTTCATCAAAAGTTATTAAGAAAGGGCAAGTATTCAAAATATAAGTAATTACTACAAATCAATAACTTAAAAGGTAAGAAAATCAATTTTGAAAAAATAACAGAAGAGTTAAACAGAGTGGTCAAAAACAAAACAAAACAACCACTCAAGATCTATAAGTAGGAAGTTCCCTCTTCATAGAGGGTATATTTCCAGTTGCTTAGATTTTTTTTGGCTAATGAAACCCTAAGGTCAGCCCACCCCAGGAATTATCTTTGGTTATCTTTAGTTAACGAGAACACTTCAATCAAAGTTCCTCCACCCTTTCCCAGGGCAACTGCATACATAGTGTCCTCTTTCCCAGAACAATCATTGATGAGATATAGACTTTGAATTTTCTTCTTAGAAAAATGCACCATGCATTCCTCACTACCACCTGCTAAAGCTGAGCTGAGACAGGTAAACATCATATCAGCAGGAGCTTCTAGTGTTCTGGCTGGTCCTGACTCCTAATTCAGACAGAATCCAGGCAACCTGGGCAGTGTCAACACCGCTACTACACAAGTGGCCACTTGAGGTCGCTGTGGATCCACGGAGTGAGCTTCTGATGTGGCTCTCTGGGAGACACAGGGTTAAGGGTGAGAGTCTTGGCTTGGTCTCTACATCAGGGAGACTATCTGATAAATCAGAAGTTTGCTGATCATATTTTCTCACACTAACTGCTATGCAGGTGTGTTGTCACAGCAGGGAGCCATGAGTTTGGCCTTGCCTGGAGTTAAACTCTCTTCTGGAGCATATGTTTAGTGGATAGTGAGATGGGACTTCCTTCATCCTGAAGCTTGGATAATTCAAGCCAGGAGCACCTGCTCCTAGGAAACAGAGAAGCTGTGAGGATGGATACTGGCCAAAAACCCTGCCTGGCCCAGCTCAGCACAGCCAGCAGCACTTGCTCATGAAAAGATGGACAGAAAGTCTAGACCAACTGTACCTGTCTAGGAAGTATAGGTTGTGTGGGAGCCTACAAGGATAGTGACATCAGAACAGTGACATCACAGACAAGTCCTCCATTCAGAGCAAAGTGATACTCAAAGCCTCTGCTCTCTGACTCCAAACACCAGAGCCCAGAGCCGGAAGATGGCCAGTTTTGTCCTGCCTGATCCTTCCAGTGGCCCTTGGGTCCTCTGCTGCATGGCCCTCTGTCTTCTGGGGGCAGGTGAGTCCTGAGTTCAGATGGGACATCTCTTGACCCTGAAGTTCTGGACTGTTGGTGGCCTGTCCATCTGCTTCCTGTGCTGGTCTCCAGCTTCTGTCTGCTTCCTCCACAGATCCAGTGGCTGCTGGAGTCACCCAGTCCCCACGACACCTAATCAAAGGCCAAGGGGAGAAGGCCATTCTGAAGTGCCACCCCATCAGTGGACACAGTGCTGTATACTGGTATCAGCAGGCTCTGAGCCAGAGTCCTGAGTTCCTCATTAGTTTTTATGAAAAGCAGGAGGGACAGAAAGGAAACATCCCTGATCGATTCTCAGCAGAACAGTTCAATAACTACAGCTCTGAGCTGGCCATGAGCGCCTTGCAGTTGGCAGACTCAGCCATGTATCTCTGTGCCAGCAGCTTAGACACAGCCCTGCAGGTTCAATGGCTTTCTGTACTCAAACCTCCCTGCCCTAGATGAGGATGTCACAGGAGAAGAAGGGGGCCTTAGTGAGTTCCCTGGGCTTCTAGTTCTTTTCTAAGATTCCCTCTGCCCTGCTGAGCTCAGCTACAGCTTTCCTGAGTGTCTTCCCAGTTCGGCCAGCACCTTGAAATTCTTAGCACATGGCAGGAACTCCTGCTGTAATAGAGTGGGGTCCATGTTGTGTGTGCTAACAGACAGTTGACATTGTGTGTCCACTTTACAGAGTAAGGTCTCATTATACCATTTTATAGGCAGGAAGTTTCAGCCCTGGGACATCTCAAATATTTCACATATGTCAATCCTACATCTCCAGGCCTCCAGAGTCAACATTGCCCAGAATTTCAAGGTGCTGCCTGGGTCTGGTCCGTAAAATATAACAGAGCCCTGGCTCTCCCATTTGAAGGGCATCTGAGCTGGGATGGGGAGGGGAGTCACACATCATTTGGAGTTACACAGCTGATTGCCTGCCAGCTTCTAAGACACAGAGGTCCCCATCACAGAACGTGCCTCTATCCTGTCCTAGTTTATATAGAGGGAGGCCATGATGTCCCCTAATAGAAGCGCTAAGTGACTAGGGTGATTTCCAGACTAACAGAAGACACACCAAGAAAACAAAAGCCCTCTAGGAATTTTAGACCAGATTCTAGGAGTTGCTACAGGGAATCAGTGTTTCTAAACCTGGAAGGTATGGAGAAGTGAAGGTCTCAGCTTGCCCCCACTTTTCATCAGAATATCTGAAATCTCTTCTTCTGCCCAGGTCAGAAACGGCAGAAAACACCTGAGCATCACAGCTATTAAATGAATAATATAGAAATTACAGATTGGGGCAAGAGTTGATTGGTGAATGCAGATGACTTTAATTCTACACAGTTTGTGTATTTAATCCAATCACCTTATTTATTGGACATTTTCTGTGAGTTAGCACAAATTATCCACATTTCAAGTGAAAACACTGATTGTTAGAGAGTTTGGATACTTGACTAAAAGAGGTACAGCTAACAAATATCAGAATTGGGACAGGGACATAGGCCATACTGACTTTCACCCATGCTTTAGGTTACCCCACCTTTCTGTATTTGGTAGAGAGGGGCATCTTCAAAAAATGGGAACACAAACCCAAAGTTCCCTTTCAGAAATGCAGGCTCTAACACAAATCATGTGTATAACAGCTTTCACCTGAGAGGGGACATGCTGAAGAGGAAAGAGATCCAGCTTCCCAGACCTGTCTGTTTGTATTCTGATCTGCCTTGGGATGGTGACTTAGAAAATATTTGTCCGAGTTTTGCATTTGTAAACTGGGGCCCAAAATGGGTGTATTGTAGTGATTTAACAAAAGCAAATATGAAAAATCGCTTAATAAAAATATAGGCTCAAGTCCTCTTTGTTCTCTATCAACTCTGTGACAAATATCTAATGTAGCACAATTATTTACTTTGTGCAGTTCTGGAATGAAAGGCAGGCATGGTTACTTTTGCCTGACTCATCTATGGCTCCAACAGAAACTTCTTTGAAATGCAAATATTATCATCTGATAATTTATTGGGTGAAATTAACTATAGAAAATGCACCTTAAGGGGAAAATAAAGGGGACCCAGGACAGCACTTCCTGTTGATGTTAAGTCTGATGTGCAAGAAGGTGTGGTGCTTCCAGAAAGTTGTGGCTTTGGAGTGATTGGTGATCACACAGAAGAGCTGATGGAAAAGACAGTTTTGTGTGAAGAGAGACCATCATAGTGGAGCCTCTAGTGCCATCCATCCATTCCGGGCCCACCTCTGGTATCAGCCTCAGCTGCAGTGGACAATTCCATGCAAGTTTGTGTGCATTTACCTGGTTCTGACAGCACCCCTCACCTGCAGACTGGGATTCCCTCTGCTTTCTAAACTGGCTTCCTCTCTATCAAAGGAGCCCAGGTGGCCTGCACAGCAGGGCAGCCAGAGCTGCAGAAATGCTAATGCTCCTGGAGAGAAAGGAGCCAGGGACCAAAGCTCAGCCTCTGAATTCAGGACAGCTCAGGAGGTGGTCTGTGTGCTTCTCTTCAGGTTCCAACAAAATCCATAAATCCATCTGTAGATGTCCCTGCCTAACTGTGATATTGCACCTTATCTAGGTTTTCTCCTTTCTAGTTCCTCCCTCTTTGCTTTCTTTTTCCTGCTTCCTGAGCTGATTTCCCAAATAAACTACTTGCATCTGTGTCTCACACTGTGCCTTCATGGGCAGCCTATATGGTGACAGTGATAGAGGGAAGTGACCATCAAAGGACCCATCCCTTTGGAAGACACAGCTATTGTTGTTTAATTCATTCTACCATCCTATCATTCAAAAAGTCTTATAATAGCAGATATAAATTATTTCCCCAGTTTACCTTAGTTTATTTTTAATTATTAACAGATTCACAAGGATCTCTGCTCCCTTCAAGCTCTGAAACTCTTTGTGACTGACTAGACTTGGTTATCTTTATAGAAGTGCTGTCTGCCTGGACTCTGATAACCTTTCATTCCTTTCACTCAATGAACATTAATCGAATCAGGTAAAGAGTAGATATATGCTTATATAATTTTAGGGTGCTCTACTAAAAAGGAAAGAAAAGATTCAGAAGTCTTGGAAAGGTCCTGTGAGGATGAGAAGGCCTGAAATTATTCTTCATTACCTGCATGACCCCCCCAACCTTCACTCCTTACCATGTACAGGCACCACTCAGGAGTTTGGGAAAAACCAGTGCAAAAACACAAAGACAAGAAAAAAAACTTTCTGATGACATGTATTTTTTATTAAACATAAAATTTGTGATTCTAATTCACTACTAATTTAAAAGAAAATTGCAAAGAAACTATTCCTGGTAAGTGTATATCTCCCTAAAGAAATTAGGGTATCATTGAGAATACTAACAATATGGGAAGATGATACCTTCTTGTGAGAACAATCCACAGATCTTTGGGATTTCAGGTACTATAACCCAAACAATGTGAGGCCTAGATCAAAAACTTTTTCCCATTGACCCAACCTAGAAAGTAGGCTCTTTGCTGTGTGGCTCTTGGTGGACTGGGAACAGTTAAGTTCTGGATAAGATGTAAAAGTGCTTCCTGGGTTTACCAGGCATCAAGCTGCGAACTGCAAGCCTTTCCGTGTGATGATCATTTACCTCCTCCTTGCCTCTGATTTCTGACTTCATGTCCTTTGTCACTTTTGTGGGATTATAGTTGCCCATTGAGATGACATCAAGGTATGTAGTCACAGAAATGGGGTCACCTAAGACTGTGATATAACCTGTATAAGAAATAGCAGCATGTACTGATTGACTAGCTGCAAGCTTGGCACTGTAGCACATTTATGATTCAATCAATAGTCTCCTCTTTGGTAGGTGCAACACCTTACTAGAGAAGTAAGAAGTGTGTAGCTCAGGCTGAATAGCTCATCCACATTACTAATCAGCCTCTTCTTTTCACAAAAAGCACAATCACAGGGTCACAGGTGAAACAGTCTTCTGTGGCTTCAGCTGAAACCAAGAGATAACTCTTACCCATGAGCATGAAGAGACCTGAGCATGGATGGCAGGGTTTCCATCAGTCAGTGAATCCTGAAACAATGTAAAACACATCTTCAGATTCACATCTTCAGATTCCAATGACCTTGACCTTGGGACTTTGAAAACTTCCTGACATCATGTGGTTCCTGGAACTGAGAGGATCATTAATTTGTTCCTGTGGGGAAAGGGTGTGGCAGGTTAGCTCTATAGCTCAAGCATTTGTCAAGGACAGTGACATCACTGAGTACATTTTCTCAAAACAGATCAGAAAGACATGAGATTCTGCCCTGGACCTGAAATGGTCACCAAGCTCTTCTTCTGGTGGCTCTTTGTCTCCTGTGGGCAGGTGAGTACCAGTGGCTTCCTGCCCTGGATACCCAAGACCTCTCAGCTCAAGCCTTTGTCTTAGGATGACAACATCAGGTCTGTGTCTCTTTACAGGAAACCTGGATGCCCGAATCACCCAGAGCCCAAGATACAAGGTCACAGTGGCAGAAAAGAAGGCAACACTGAGTTGTCACCAGACTAATAACCACAATGTTATGTATTGGTATCGCCAAGACCTGGGCCATGGGCTGAGTCTGATTTATTACTCCATCAGTGTTGGGATGACCGCTAAAGGAGATGTTGCTAATGGGTACAGTGTCCTTAGACAAAACAAAGAGAACTTTGTCCTCACACTGGAATCGGCAACCCCCTCACAGACGTCTGTGTACTTATGTGGCAGCAGTGAAAATGTCACAGAGCTGCAGGGCCACCTCCTCTCAGTACGAAAAGGCAGGAAGAGGCCCTGCACCCTAGACTTACAAACCCCTGCACTGGGTAGCCCCCAGTGGTTCTTGTCAGCAGGTTCAACCTCTGTGTATGCTGAGGACCACCTCCTGGGCAGTTTTTGACAGGTGTTAACCAGACCCAGGGCCTGGGACACACACTTCCCACTGTTGCTGTCTGTCCGTCTGTCCTCAGCTCTAAGTTTGCACCTCAACAACTTGAGACTGATGTTGAAAGTCAACTATAAATGACATCCATCCCAACCCCCTTGTATATTACACACTAGTGTCTTAAAGGTCAATGAAGTGGAGTCTTCTTCCACAAATAAGCTATAGAAAAACTATAGCTTACTGCATGGTGACCTACATGGCAGAGGGTTTTGTTATGGACTATAGAGACATAAAACGACATAAAGGGTAATGAACATAGGAAGGGCATTTGGCCATGATGTGCTGAAAAAATAAGAGTTTTCAACTCAGACACTTTCCCAGGGAATCATTTTTTCTCATATCTCTGAATGTCAGTGCATTTCAGGGCAAAGCCAAGTCAATGCCCAATGCCTAATGCCCACCCTGGTCTAAGAAATGGATAAGGTTGAACATGTGTGACTAGTGGAGAGGAAGGCATGGTGACAGAAACAGGGATGCTCACAGGATATCCTGACTTGCAGATAAGACAGTGAATTCACCCTTTGGTAACTGGTATTAATGACGCTGTTGCCCTGTTTTATTAAAAATGCCCAGGGGACTGGACTGGCTGGTGAATGAGAAGAAAAGCTTAGAAATGCAGTGAGACCTCTGCATGCAGAGAGCACAGGAGTCCAGAGTGACAGCCATGCATTGAATTTATTGAAAAAGGAGCTTATAAACATTCAAATTATTCACCCAAGGGTGTTGTAATGTACATCGCATGTCCCTGAGGGTGAAGGGATTGAAAGAGCAAATGATGTCACTATGGAAACTGTGTTGTGGGCACAAGGGATGTCCCTCCTCCTCTGCCTATGCTCACACAATCCTGACCGAGTAAACCTGCCATTTCTGTCCTGACCCTGCCATGGGCACCAGGCTCCTCTGCTGGGTGACCCTCTGTCTCCTAGGGGCAGGTGAGTCCTTAAAAATAATCACTTTAACTGTGGACAAGAGTTTCTGTGTGTGTATGTCTGTATGTGTGTGAGAGATGTTTACTATTGTTTTTCCTCACTCTATTCCCAACTTCTGTCTCTACAGGTCACATCAAAGCTGGAGTGTCTCAGTCCCCCAGGCACATAGTCACAGAGAGGAGACAGACTGTGTCTCTCAGGTGTGATCCAATTTCTGGACACCTGGTCCTTTATTGGTACCGACAGACACTGGGGCAGGGCCCAGAGTTTTTGCTTTACTTCCAAGGCAAGGATGCCCCAGACAAATCAGGGATGCCTAAAGAGCGGTTCTCTGCTGAGAGGCCTGATGGCTCCTACTCCAATCTGAAGATCCAGCATGCAGAGCAGGGGGACTCGGCCGTGTACCTCTGTGCCAGCAGCTTAACCACAGTGTGGTACAGTCACCTTCTTCCTGCTCTCAAACCCTCATGTGCTCACTTCTCTTCATAGTTTCCAGAGTCCCAGAACAAACGAGTGGCTCTCTTCTTACCTCATTAAGGGGAATAAGTGCGTTGGGACTTTAATTGTTTTTCTAATAGTGGCAGGTAAGAAAATGAACTTTCAAAATACCGAAATATTATTCTGGGTGTGGAGATCTGGGATTCTATAATAGAGTTGAGCACTTAGGCTGAGTGTCAGGTATGGTGAAATCTTCTCCTGTAAAATATAAGGTTTCAACACATATACAGTAAACTCTCTGTACTAGTGTCACTGACTCAGACCACACTAAGCAGAGTACTGTCAAGGCCACATGTAGTCAGCAACCTTAAAATATGTACATTAGATTCTTCGTAAGAACTGTCATCGAGCCCAGCCACTGTTGCTCAGTGGTTGAGCATCGACTCAGGAACTAATAGGTCACTGGTTTGATTCATAGTCAGGGCAAACAGCCAGGTCATGGGTTAAATCCTGAGTGGGGTATGTGCAAGAGGCATCACTCAATCATTTTTTTCTCTTTCTTCCTCCCTCTCTCTCTGAAATCAATAATATTTATGAATTGCCATTGAAACAATTATCCAGGAGCACTTGTCAGCCACAACAATGCAGGTTAATGTACATCCATATATTGTTTTAGTATTTTTTTTCAGGCAAACATGCATTCCTCTTTTCAAATCTATTTTAAATAGAAATTTAAATTTAACTTGGTTTAATAAAAACCCTACTTGAAACACTGTTAAAATTGATTCAAAGATGTAAATAATAGTTACAGTGGTTCACCCCTTATCCTTGGAGTATACTTTCCAATAATCCTAGTGCCATGGTGGTGAACCTATGACATACGTGTCAACACTGACACGCGTAGCCATTTTGGATGACACGCGGCTGCATGCGGTCACATACAGAGAAGTATGGGGCCGCATGCTGAGAAGGATATTTCATCCTTGGCTACTGCATGGCCAGGTGCAGTAGCCGAGGATGAAACATTAGCTGTAATGTAGTGTAGACACTCTGTGCCGGAGGTCTGTAGGCCAAAACAACAGTACTCTGGCATAGAGCGTCTAGTTCTGGGACTTCCGGTTAGGCCTTTAGGGAATCTTTGACCTCACTTCTAGCAGGTGGAGCAAGAAGCAGCGGAATGCCATGGTGGACGCATCTCTGGGGGTCCTGTGATGGCCATTACCAGCAACCACATAACCACACCAACCATCATCGAATCTACTGTTCTGGGGTGTCATGGATTTCTAATTGACCAACATTACTGCAATAAGTGAGGGGGAGGCTGGGAGAGGCAAGGGCCTGTGCTATGGGTGCCGTTCCCCACCATCAGGAATAGTGGCAGCCATCTTAATTTATATAAGGAACGTCATTTTGCAGCATAGTGCAGACTCCATTTCACCACTATTACTGTTGTACATCCTTATTAACCCCTATTTCTTCTTACTAACCCTACCCTTTCCTAAAAGACAGTTACATGTGCTATCTGGTGGTCAGTTAGGCTAGTTAACCCCTAATTGCCTGCAGGGCTAACAGGCTATCTATAATTCTATCTTCTGTCACTGCCCCCCTGATGGAGAACCCAAAAAATAAAAAACCAAGATTAAGTAAAGGAAGTGGTAGTAGCAGTAGCCTACCCTTTCAAGAAACATGGACCGAGATGTATGGCATTATAGAAAAAAATGGCAGATCATTTTGCATTCTATGTACTGAAATGGTAGTAAGCAGGATGGAATATAAATAGACATTTTGAAACTAATCATTCCCAGCTCTTGAAAAAAAGTGAAGATGAAACGAAGGAATACATTTCCAGGCAGCTACACCTTTATAAGAGCCAAACTAATTCTATCCTTAAATTGATAAAAGGCTCTACAAATTTAACATCTGCAAGTTTGAGCATTGCTCACTCCATAGCTGAGCATGGAAAAGCACTCAGTGAGGGAGAATTTATTAAAGAAACTCTCCTAAGATGTGCACCAGTTCTATTTCCCGATATGTAGAATAAAGATGCAATTATTTTTTAAATATATTTTATTGATTTTTTACAGAGATGAAGGGAGAGGGATAGAAAGTCAGAAACATCGATGAGAGAGAAACATCGATAAGCTGCCTCTTGCACACCCCCTACTGGGGATGTGCCCGCAGCCAAGGTACATGCCCTTGACCAGAATCGAACCTGAGACCCTTCAGTCTGCAGGCTGACACTCTATCCACTGAGCCAAACTGGTTTTGGCTAAAGATGCAATTATTAAGAAAATATCTGAATTATCACTCAGTAGAAATATCATAAAAGACCAAATAATGAGACTGAACACAAATGTATAATATCAATTAAAGAGAAACATAGGTAATTGTAAATATTTTTCAATCTCTCTTGATGAAACTACTGATATCACATCACATACTCAGTTTGCATTATTGGTTGATATTCTGATGGTCTCACAATGAGAGAAGAATTGATAAAGTTAGTATCAGTGCCAACAAGTACATCAGGAAGCCAAATATGTAAAGTTGTTATACAAACATTCCATGACCTAAGCATTGATACCTCTAAAGTTGTGTCAGTGACGACAGATGGGGCACAAAACATGGTGTGGAAAAAAGTCGGATTTGTCAAATTGTTTAAGGAAGCTATTGGACATCCGATTGTGCCTTTTCATTGTATTATCCATCAGGAGGTTTTATGTGCCAAAGTAGGGTTCACCGACTTAAACGACTTAATGTCAGTTGTTACAAAAATAGTTAATTTAATAGCTGCTTGCCCCCTTCACAAGTGAGAATTTTCTGCACTTTTACTGGAGGTTGATTCCATCTACCAATCAATAATTTAAAAGTAAAAAATTCAATAATTTTTTTTAAAAAAGCAAAAGAATCAAAAAGGTAAAAATAAAAATCTATAATTAGGCAGCTCCCTTTTCATAGATGGTCTATTTCCAGCTACTTAGATTTTTTGACTGATAGAAGGCCAAGGTGAGCCCTCTTCAGGAGTTACCTTTAGTTAAAAGAGAGCACTTTGCCCAAGGTCCCTCCTCCCCTTCCCAGGGCAGCTGCATGCATGGTGTCCTCTTTCCCAGAACACTCATTGATGTGATTTAGAATTTGTATTTCCTTCTTAGAAAAATGCATCAGTGCCACCTGCAAAGAGTGGGCCGAGACAGGTGAACATCACATCAGCAGGAGCTTGCAGTGTCCAATCCAGTTCTGACTCTTAATTCAGAAGCCAGCCAGCCAGCCTGGGCAGTGTCTACACTGCTACTGCACAAGTGGCCGCTTGAGGGCACTGTGGATCCATGGAGTGAGCTGCTGATGGGGCCCTGTGGAAGAGGGAGGGTTAAGGAAGAGAATCTTGGCTTAGTCCCTACATCAGAGAATTGTCTGATGAATCAGAGGTTTGCTGATCATATCTTCTCACATTAACTGCTATGCAGCTATGTTGTCACATAAGAGGTTGGCCTTGCCTGGAGTTAAACTCTCTCTTGAAGCCTAAGTTTGGTGGAGAGTTTGATGGAACTTCCTTCAGTCAGGCAGCCTGGATAATTCAAGCTAGATGTAGAGTGAGAAGCACCTGCTCCTAGGAAATAGAGAAGCTGGGGGATGGTTACCTGCCACAAAACCAGCGTGGCCCAGCTCAACACAGACAGAGCATCTACTGATAGGAAGACAGACAGAATGGGGAATGCCTAGACCAACTGAGCCTGTCCAGAAAGTGCAGGTTGCCTGTGGGAACCTACAAGGACAGTGACATCAGAACAGTGACATCACAGGCAAACCCTCCAAACAAAGCAAAGGGAGAAGCAAACCCTCTGCTCTTTCATCCCAAACACCAGAGCCCAGAGCCCAGAGCTGGAAGATGGCCAGTCTTGCCTTGCCTGAATCTTCCAGTGGCCCTTGGATCCTCTACTGTGTGACCTTCTGTCTCCTGGGGGCAGGTGAGTCCTGAGTTCAAATGGGACATCCCTGAACCCAATGTTCTTGACTGTTGGTGACCTGTCCATCTGCTTCCTGTGCTGGTCTCCAGCTTCTGTCTGCTTCCTCCACAGGTTCCGTGGATGGTGGAGTCACCCAGTCCCCAAGACACCTAATAAAAGCCATGAGTAAAAGGCTTTTCTGAAGTGCCACCCCATCTCTGGACATAGCTATGTGTACTGGTACCAGCAGGCTCTGGGACAGGGCCTCCAGTTTCTCATTAGTTTTTATGAAAGGGATGAGATAGAGAAAGGAAACATCCCTGATCGGTTCTCAGGAAACCAGTTCAGTAACTACAGCTCTGAGCTGGCCATGAGCACCTTGCAGCTGGGAGACAGCTGTGTATCTCTGTGCCAGCAGCTTAGACACAGCCCTGCAGGGTCAATGGCTTTCTGCACTCAAACCTCCCTCCCCTGATGAGGATGTCACAGGAGAGGAAGGAGCCTTAGCAAGTTATAGGGCTGGATTCATTTGTAACATCCTCCCTGGCCTGATGAGCTCAGCTAGAGCTTTCCTGAATATCCTCCCAGCTCTGCCAGCACCTTGCATTTCTTAGAACATGCAAGGAACTCCTGCTATGATAGAGTGGGGTCCATGTTGTGTGTGCTAATGCATTGTCAGCAATGCGTGTCCACTTTACAGAAGAGGAAGCTCTCAGTATACCATTTTATAGGCAGGAAGCTGCAGATCCTGGACATTCTGAATATTTCACATATGTCAACCCTAAATCTCCAGGCCTCCAAAATCAACACTACCCCCTAAAATTCCATGATGCTTCCTGGGCTTGGCCCATCCTATATAATAAAAGCTTACTATGCAAATCAACTGAATGGGGGAATGCATGGCAGAACGACTGGTAACTATGACATGCATTGACCACCAGGGGGCAGATGCTCAATGCAGGAGCTGCTCCCAGTCTTCAGGCCCTAGACTAGCCAAAGAGGGCGCCAGCGGACCAGTAGCCAAAGAGGGTGCCTACTGGTCACCCTGCAGAGGGAGGCAACCTGAGGCAGTGGTGAGAGCCAGAGCCAGCAAGCAGGAGACACCAGGCCAGCTAAGGCAGAGCCCTGCCGGTTGCTCCACAGATGGCTGTGATCAACGGCGAGGCCATGATCACTACCCATGAATGAATTTCAAGCACTGGGCCTCTAGTAGGATATAACAGAGCCCTGGCTCTCCTATTTCAAGAGTCTCTGAGCTGGGATGGGGGAGGTCATCCATCATGTGGGGATACACAGCTGATTACTGTTCAACTTTAGGACACAAAACTTCATGACAGAGAATGTGCATTTGTCCTGTCCTAGTTCACTGGAGGTAGGCCATTATGTCCCCCTAATAAATAAGCTAAGTAACTAGGGCGATTTCCAGACTAGGAGAAGATTCACCAAGAAAACAGAAGCCCTCTGGGAATTTCAGTCAGGATTCTGGGAGTTACAGCAAGGAGGTCAGTGCTTCTTAACTACTGAAAGATGTGAAGGTGGGAAGGCCTCAACTTGCCCGCATTTTTCATCAGAACATCTTACATCCCTACTTCTGCCTAGGACAGAAACTTCAGAAAACAGCTGAGCATCACCCCTATTAAATGAATGGTGTAGACATTTACAGACTGGTGTACAATTTTATTGGTGAATGCAGATGACTTTAATTCCACATATTTTGTTCATTTAATTCAATCACCTTATTTATTGCACATTTTCTGCGAGACAGCATATATCAAGTGAAAATACTAATTGTTAGAGAATTTGGATACTTGCTTAAGGTGGTACAGCTAACAAATATCAGAACATGGATGATACTGACTTTCACCCATGCTTTAAGTCACCCCATCCTTCTGCATTTGGTGGAGAGAGGCATCTTCAAAATGGGAACATTGACCCAAAGGTCTCTTTCAGAAATGCAGGCTCTAACACAAATCGTCTGGATAACAGCTTTCACCTGGGAGGTGACATGCTGAGGAGGAAAGAGATCCTCCTTCCCAGACTTGTCTGTTCGTATTCTGACCTGCCTTGGGATGATGACTCAGAAGCTGTTTGTCTGAGTTTTTACATTTGTAAACTGGGGCAAATAATGCACAAGCAAATACAACAAATTGCTTAATAAAATATAGACTCAAGTCCTTTTTGTACTCTATAAACACTGTGACCGATCTCTAGTCTAGCACAATTATTTACTATGTGAAGTTCTGGGATCAAAGACAGCCATGGGTTACTTTAACTGACTCATCTGTGGTTAGCTAGACACTCCTCTGAAATGCAAATACTGTCATCTAATAATTTATTGGGTGAAATCAGGGTGCCTTTTAAGAGAAAATTAAATAGGACCCAGGACTGCACTTCCTGTTTGATGTTAAGTCTGGTGTACAAGAAGATGTCGTGCTTTCAGAAAGTTGTGGCTTCAGTGATTGGTGATCACACAGAGGAGATGATAGAAGGGACAGTTTTGTGTGAAGACAGACCATCATAGTGGAGCTTCTAGTGCTATCTATCCCATCTCAGCTTGGTATCAGCCTCAGCTGCAGTGAACAATTACATGCTAGTTGGTGTGCATTTACCTGGTTCTGACAGCACCCCCTCACCTGCAGGCTGAGTCCCTCAGCTTTCTGCTCTAGCCTCCTCTCTATCATGGGAGCCCATGAGGCTTGCACACCAGTGAACTCAGAGCTGCAGAAGTGCTAACTCTGCTGGAGAGAAAGGAGCCAGGGATGAAAGCTCAGCCTCTGTATCCAGGAGGACAGCTCAGGAGGTGGTCTGTGTGCTTCTCTGCAGGTTCCAACAAAATCCATCTCTTGATGTCCCAGCACAATCACAATATTGCACCTGATTTTCTCCTCCCATGATCATTCCTCCCTAGTCTGGTATTTCTGCTTCCTGAGATAATTTTCTAAATAAACTACTTGCACCTGAATCCTCATCTCAGACTGTGCCTCCAGGGGCAGCCTAAACATGACAGTGATGGAAGGAAGTGACCACCAAAGGACCCATCCCATTACAAGAGACTGTCATTTTTATTTCATTCATTCTTCCATCCAATCATTCAAAAAGTCTTATAATAGCAAGTATAAATGAAAATTGCCCAGTTCGCTTTGTCTTATTTTGAATTTCCAGCAGACTCACACATGTCTCTGCTCCTTTCAAGCTCTGAACTATTTGTAACTGGCTAGACTGGGTTATGTTTATAGAAGTGGAGTCTGTCTGGATTCCAATAACTACTCATTCCTTTCATTCAAGAAACACTCAATGACTATACCTACAGAGTAGCTTGGACTTGGTGGGAATGTATGCTTATAAAAATTTATGGTGCTTTTCTAAAAAGAAAATAGGAAAATATTTAGAAGTATTGAACAGTTTCCGTGCAAATGAGAAGGCCTGAAATTATTCTTCATTGTCTCCAAGGCCTATCCAGTCTGTACTACTTACCATACTGGCCTTATTCAGGATCTTGGGAAAACATGCAAAAACACAAGGAGAACAAAAAAGCTTTCTAATGAGGTACATTTTTATTCAACACCAAATTTGTGACTCTCTTTCATTAATTAGGAGAGAATTGCAAAGGAACTATTCCTGGTAAATGTTTATCTCCCTAAAGAAATTAGAGTATCATTGAGAATATACTAATAACATGGGTAGATGATACCTTCTTATGAGAACAGTCCACAGATCTTTGGGATTCTATGTGTTCTAACCCAAACAATTTGAGTCCTAGCTGAAAACTCTTCTTTTGTGCATTGGCCCAGCCTAAAAAGTAGGCTCCTTTGCTGTGTGTCTCTTATTCCCCTGGGACCAGTTAGGTCATGGATAAGTTGCATCATGAGATGATGCATCAACATCCTCCTCGCCTTTGATTTCTAATTCGATGTTCTTTCTCACTGTTGTGTGACTATTAATTGCCCATTGAGATGACATCAATATATACAGTCACAGAAATAGGTGACCTCACACTAATATATCAGCCATATAAGAAATAGAAGTTCCTCCTAATATTGACTAGCTGCAAGCTTGGCACTGTAGCACATTTATGATTGAATCAATATTCTCCGGTTTAGTGAGTACAAGATATTCACGGATATGTAAGAAGTGTGTAGCTCAGGCTGAATAGCTCATCCACATTACTAATCAGCCTCTTCTTTCTCACAAAAAGCACAATCACAGGGTCACAGGTAAAAGTCTTCTGTAGCCTCAGCTGAAACCAAGGGATAATTCTTACCCATGAGCATGAAGAGACCTGAGCACAGATGGCAGGGCTCCAATCAGTCAGTGAACTGTGAAACAAGGTAAAACAAGTCTTCAGATTCTAATGACCCTGACCTTGGAGCTTTGAAAACTTCCTGGACATCAGGTGGTTCCTGGAACTGAGAGGATCATTAATTTGTTCCCTGTGGGGAAGGGGTGTGGCAGGTTAGCTCTATAGCTCAAGCATTTGTCAAGGACAGTGACATCACTGAGTCCATTTTCTCAAAACAGATCAGAAAGACATGAGATTCTGCCCTGGACCTGAAATGGTCACCAGGCTCTTCTTCTGGGTGGCTCTTTGTCTCCTGTGGGCAGGTGAGGATAGGTGGGTTTCCCTTCCTGGATACCCAAGACCTCAGCCCAAGCCTTTGTCTTAGGATGACAACATCAGGTCTGTGTCTCTCTTTACAGGAAACCTGGATGCCCGAATCACCCAGAGCCCAAGATACAAGGTCACAGGGGCAGAAAAGAAGGTAACACTGAGTTGTCACCAGACTAATAACCACAATGTTATGTATTGGTATCGCCAAGACCTGAGCCATGATTTGAGGCTGATCTATTACTCAGTTGGTGCTGTGATCACCTCCAAAGGAGACGGTGCCGATGGGTACAGTGTCTCTCGATCAAATACAGAGAACTTTGCCCTCACACTGAAGTCAGCTACACCCTCCCAGACATCCATGTACTTCTGTGCCAGCCGTGAATCCACAGCATTGCAGGGCTACCTTCTTTCTGCACAAAAAGCCAGAGGGAGGCCCTGCACCCTGGACTTAGGGGAACCCTAAGTGAACTTCACACCATGGAGGCCCCGGTGCCCTGAGATAGTAGGTTGAACCTCTGGGTGTGGTGAGGTCCACCTCCAGGGTATTAACTGCCAGACCTGCATTAGACCCAGGACCTCAGACACACACTGTTGCAGTCTGTCAGTCTATCCTCTGTAGGTGGTCTATTGCATGAGAAGGTGGTTCTCCTGCTTTAGGTTTTCACGTCATCACATTAGTGTCTTAAAGGTCAATAAAATGGAGTCCTCTTCCAGAAAGAAAATATAGGAACCTATTGTTTCCTGCATGGTGACCAAGAAGGACACAAGACATTGCTATGAGTTGTAAAGAAATAAAAATAAATGGAGGTTAATGAGCACACTGAAGGCACTTGGTTGTGACCTGCAGAAACAATAGGAGCTTCTGATTATGAGTGACAATATTTTTTTCTTTCTTATAGTAGTTAAATGAATGGGGCATCTCAAAACTGCTGGCATCTTAGAATATATAATTAATTAATTAGTATCAGGCAAATCTGAGGCTCAGTGGTGTCAGTATGGGAACTGCCTGTGCAGAGAGGGAAGTCCCTCCTCTTCTCCTCATTCTCACAAGGACCCTGATTTGGTGAACCACCCATTCCTGTCCTCACCCTGCCATGAGCACCAGGCTCCTCTACTGGGTGAGCCTCTGTCTCCTAGGGGCAAGTGAGTCCTCAGAAAACCAAACATTTTCTTTGTGGTATTGTATCTGCATGAGTGAGTGAGTGTGTGTGTGTGTGTGTGTGTGTGTGTGTGTGTGTGTGTGTGTGTATTACTATTATTTGTCCTCATTCTATTTCCAAATTTGTCTCAACAGGTCACACATATGCTGGAGTGTCCCAGTCCCCTAGGCACATAGTCATAGAGAGGAGACAGAATGTGTCTCTCAGGTGTGATCCAATTTCTGGACATACGGTTCTTTACTGGTACCGACAGACACTGGAGCAAGGCCTAGAGTTTATGCTTTACTTCCAAGGCAAGGATGCCCTAGACAGATCAGGGATGCCTAAAGAGCGATTCTTTGCTGAGAGGTCTGGCAATTCCTACTCCACTCTGAAGATCCAGCGTGCAGAGCAGGCAGACTCGGCCGTGTACCTCTGTGCTAGCAGCTTAACCACAGCGTGGCACAGTCACTTTCTTCCTGCTCTCAAACCCTCATGTGCTCACCTCTCCTCAGAGTTCCCAAAGTCCTTGACAAAGGAGTGGATTAAGTGCATTGGGACTTAAATTGTTTTTCTGATAGTGGGAGGTCAGGAAATGACCTTTGAAATACCAGTAAACCCACCTTGGGTAATTACATTCTGGCTGTGGATTTCTGGGATTCCTTTATACAGTTCAAGCTACTACAATTGAGATTGAGCACCCAGGCTGAGTGTAAGACATGGTGAAATCTTCTCTTATAAAATATAAATTTTCAACACATTTACATTTACACCCTGTGCTGAGTGTCACTGACTCAGACCACATTAAGCTCTTGCTTGGCAGCCAATGCAGAGCACTGCCAAAGCCCCACGCAGCCACCAGCCTTAAAATACAGAAATTAGAACCCTTAGTAATAACTGTCATTGAGATCAATTGTCCAGGAGCACCTGTCACCCACATTAATGCATGCTAATGTAAGCCCATATATTGTTTTAGTATTTTTTTCTCTGCAATTCTGCAGTCTTCTTCTCTAATCTATTTTTTTAAAAATATGATTTTATTGATTATATAAAGAGAGGAAGGGAGAGGGAGAGAGAGAAACATCAACTAGAGAGAAACATCAATTGGTTGTAACCCAAGCATGTGCCAATAGAAGTGAACTGGGAACCTCTAGGTTCATGGATCGAGGCATAACCACTGAGACACACCAGGCAGGGTCTAATGTATTTTTACTAGCATTTTAAATTTAGCTTGATTTAATAAAAGCCCTACTTGAGAAGGTTTTAAAGAAAATTTGTTTAAAGAAGACCTGAATAACAGTTACAGTGGTCCCCCCTTATACAGAAATAACCCGCAGTGGATGTCTGAAACCACTAATGATACCGAACTCTATATATATGTTTTACCTTTTCATGCACATATTTTTACTTAAAAGAAGCACTTTCTGACATCTTGTTGTATGTCAGAATTGCTAGCATCACTATTCTTGTGCTTTGGACCACTATTAAGTGAAATAAGGGTGACTAGAACACAAGCACTGTGATGTTACTGCACTCAGTGTGATAACAGAGACAGCTATAAAGTGCCTAACTCTTGGCTGTGCACACAGCCTTGATATGCTAGAGTAAGGATGGCTCATGGCCCACCTGGGGTGGGACAAGACAGTACAAGATTACATCGGGCTATTCAGCATGGTGCTCAAGTAAAAACTTGGAAATTGTTTATTTCTGGAATTGACCATTAATAATTCTGAACAGCGCTTGACTGCTGGTAACTGAAACTGGGGAAAGTGAAACTGCATATAAGGCGGGACCATTGTATGTAAAAACAATAGCAAGACAGAGAGTAGATAAATAAATATCTTACCATTATGAGGTTTTCATAATCTATGTCCGGTGGTATAATATCACTTGAAGGTAGACTATGTTAAAGCAGAGAGGTGAATTGCAAACCTTAGAGGCACCACTAAAATAACAAACACAGAGTTATAACTAATAAGTCTGCAGAAAAAGAAAAAATAGAATTATTTAAATGTTCAGTTAATACACAAGAATACATAAAGAGAAATAAAGAGGGAAAAACAAAAGATGGGGCTAATACAGCAAATAGCAAGATCATGATACATACTAAAAACTAGATCAATAATCATATCAAATCAAAGTAGTATCAATGCTCAAATAAAAAGTACAGGTTGTGATTTTGAGTAAAAATGAAAATCAACAACTCTATGAATATAAAGACCCAGAAGATAAAAGTGAACAAGTGGACAAGATATACTATTCTAACACTAATCATAGGAAAGCTGGAGCAGCAATAATAACATCAGACAAAGTCAATTTCAGAGCAAAGAATATCATCTGGGATAACAAAGCTCATGTTCTAATGATAAAAGGTCCAATTTAAGAAGAAGACATAGCAATCATTAACATTTATTCATCTAAAACAGAGCTTCAAAACATTGAGCAAAAACAGCAAGGAGAAATAGACAAATTCACAATTATAGTAAAACATTTCAACACCTATCAGTAACTGGTTGTACAGCTTGATAAAATCAGCAAAGATATAGGAGACATAAGCAATGTTATTGATCACATTGGCCTAACTGATATTTATAGAACAGATCACCCAACAGCAGCAGAATACACATTCTTATCAATTGCACATGGACCATGGAGCAGGATGCTATAAACTTTGGGCATAAAATAAGTATCAATACATTTAAAATAATTCAAGTCTTATAAAGCATGTTTTCTGACTGCATATGAACTAAGAAGTCAAAAAAAAAAAAGGAAGAAAGAAAAGAAAGAGTTCTTAAAAAAAAAATCCCAAATATTTGTAAATGAAATAACAATCTTCTAAATAACCCATGGCACAAAGAACAAATTAAAAGGGAAATTATGAAGAAATTCTAATGAAATTAAAATAAGATATATCACATTAAAATTGGTAGATGCCACCTAAGGAGTGCTTAGTGGGAAAGCTGGAAAGTAGGGAATAATTCCCTACTCATCCTGAGGCCAGCACTACTATGATACTCAAATGAGACCAAGATATTACAAAAACAAACAAACAAATAAACAAAAAAGCACACACACACACACACAAAAAAAATCAACACACACACACAAAACAACCACACCAAAAACCAATAGATCAATAGACCAATATTTCTCAAAAACACAGGTTAATAATCCTTTCAAAATTCCATTATATCAAATGCAATGACACCTAAAGAGGATATTTATCTTAGTAATGTACAGCCAATTTAAAATTTAAAAATATGAAATGTAGTTTAACCTCTCAAATATAAAAAAAGAAAAATCATATGATCATCTCTATAGATGTTAAAAAACACTGTACACAATCCAATATCTGTAACTGATTAAAACTCTTAGTAAATCAGAAATAATTGGAAATGTCCTTTCCCTAATCAAGGGCATTTATGAAAAAGAAATTTTGGTTAATAGACATTTTTTCAAGTAGGCTATGATAAATTAAAGATGCAGGTTCTGATTCCTAGATCAAACATATGAAGTAGCACCAAAAGGGGAAAAATAGTCGTTTCAACAATGGTGCTGTAAAAACCATATTCATATCGAAAATAATGAAACTCAATTCTTATCCCACTCCATAAACCAGGAGTGGGCAACATCTGCCTCTGCTTATTCTTATATGGCACAGAAACTAACCAATGATGTGTGCGGTTGAAAAAAAAGTACAAAGAAATAATATTTGCAACATAGAAAAGAAAGAGTTCTTTAAAAAATCCCAAATATTTGTAAATGAAGATTTCAGTATGCATACACCAAGTTTATTGGAAGTCAGCCATGCTCACTTGTGAGCAGTGTCTCTGGTTCTCTGACACTGCAGGGGCAGAGGTGAAGAGCTGGGTCAGAAAATTGAAATCTTTACCATCTGAATCTTTACAGAAAAAGTTTGCTTATCTTGCCATAACAAAAATGAATGAATATGAGATGGGGCATCATTCTCAATTATCTATAAGGGTTCTAAAAGAAAGCAGAGCAAATTCTCTTCATGACCTTGGAGTAGGCAAAGATGTCTTTGAAAGGACAAAAAAAAAATCTTTAAAAGCATATTTTTGTTTATCAAAGATTTTAAAATCCTCATCAACAAAATATATTTAGAAAATATACATGTATCTATGAAAATTCATGTATTCAAAATAAAAATAATTCCTACAAATCAATAATTTTAAAAGATACACAATTCAATTGTTTTTTTTTTTAAAAGGCAAGTGAGTTCAACATGGTGGTAAAAAAAAATCTATAAGTAAGCAGCTTCCTTTTTAAAGAGGGTTAACTTCCAGTGCTTAGATTTTTTTTGACTGGTAGAACCCCACTGTAAGTCCTTTCCAGGAATTGCCTTTGGTTAAAGGTAACATTTCACCCTAGCCAGTTTGATTCAGAAGATAGAACATTGCCTGCAGACTGAAGGGTCCCAAGTTCAATTGGGTCAAGGGCATATACCAAGGTTGTGGGCTGGACCTCCAGTAGAGGGCATGCAGGAGGCAGCCAGTCAATGATTCTCTCTCATCATTGATGTTTCTATCTCTCCCTCTCCCTTCCTCTTTCAGGAATCAATAAAAATATTTTTTTTAGAGAGAAGAGAGAATGTTTTCCCCAAGTTTCCTCTACTGCTTCCAAGGGCAGCTGCATACATGGTGTCCTCTTCCCCAGAATACTCGTTGATGTGATTTAGAATTTGTGTTTTATCCTTAGAAAAATGCACTATGCTTCCCTCAGTGCCACCTGTAAAGGGTGAGCTGAGATAGGTAAATATCACATCAGCAGGAGCTTGCATTGTCCTGGCTGGTCCTGACACCTACCTCAGACAGAACCCAGCCAGCCTGGGCAGTGTCAACACTGTTATTACACAAGTGGCCACATGGGGGCACTGTGGATCCACGGAGTTGGTTGCTGATGGGGCTCTGGGGGACGGAGGGTTAAGGGACAGACTTTTGGTTTAGTCTCTACATCAGGGAGACTATCGGATGAATCAGAGGTTTGCTAATCATATCTTCTCACACTAACTGCTATGCAGGTGTGTTGTCACGTCAGGGAGCCATGAGGTTGGCCTTGCTTGGAATTAAGCTCTCTCTTGAAGCCTATCTTTGGTGGAGAATGTAATGGAGCTTCTTTCAGTGGGGCAGCATGGATAATTCACATCAGATGTAGAGCAAGGAACACCTGCCTAAGGAAAACAGAAACAATGGTCACCTGCTATAAACCCTGCCTCATCCAGCTCAGCACAGCCAGTAGCACTTTTCATCAGAAGATGGAAAGGGGAATGCCTGGACCAGTTGAGCCTGTCCAGGAAGTGCAGGTTGCCTGTGGGAGCCTATAAGGACTGTGACATCAGAACAGTGACATCACAGGCAAGCCCTCCAAACAGAGCAAAGGGAGAAGCAAACCCTCTGCTCTCTCATCCAAACCCAGAGCCCAGAGCCCAGAGCCGGAAGATGGCCAGTCTTGCCTTGCCTGAAGCTTCCAGTGGCTCTTGGATCCTCTGCTGCTTGGCTGTCTATCTTCTGGGGGCAGGTGAGTCCTGAGTTCAGATGGGACATCCCTGAACCCAAAGTTCTTGACTGTTGGTGGCCTGTCCATCTGCTTCCTGTGCTGGTCTCCAGCTTCTGTCTGCTTCCTCCACAGGTTCCATGGCTGCTGGAGTCACCCAGTCCCCAAGACACCTAATCAAAAGTCGTGAGGGGAAGGCTGTTCTGAAGTGCCACCCCATCTCTGGACACAGCTATGTGTACTGGTACCAGCAGGCTCTGGGACAGGGCCCCCAGTTTCTCATTAGTTTTTATAAAGAGAACGAGAGCGAGAAGGGAAATATCCCTGATCGGTTCTCAGGAAAACAATTTAGTAACGACAGTTCTGAGCTGGCCTTGAGCACCTTGCAGCTGGGAGACTCAGCTGTGTATCTCTGTGCCAGCAGCTTAGACACAGCCCTGCAGGGTCAATGGCTTTCTGCACTCAAACCTCCCTGCCCCAGATGAGGATGTAACAGAAGAAGGAGGGGGCCTTAGTGAGTTCCAGAGCTTCTCGTTCTTTTCTAAGACTCTCTCTGCCCTGCTGAGCTCAGCCAGAGCTTTCCTGAGTGTCCTCCCAGCTCTGGCATCACCTAGCAATTCCTAGCACATGGCAAGAACTCCTGCTGTGGTGGAGTGGGGTCCAAGTTATATGTGCCAATGCATTGTCAGCAATGTGTGTCTACTTTATGGAGGAGGAAACACTCAGTATACCATTTTATAGACAAGAAGCTGCAGCTCCTGGACATCTCAAATATATCTTTACATATATATATATATATATATATATATATATATATATATATATATATATATTTGCTTTTTCACAGAGAGGAAGGGAGAGGGATAGAAAGTCAGAAATATCGATCAGCTTCCACTTGCACACCCCCTACTGGGGATGTGCCCGCAACCAATGTACATGCCCTTGACTGGAATCAAACCTGGAACCCTTCAGTCCGCAGGGCGATGCTCTATCCACTGAGCCAAACTGGTTTTGGCCCCAAATATATCTTAAATGGCAACCCTACATCTCCAGACCCAGAAGTCAACATTCCCCCAGAATTCCATGGTGCTGCCTGGGCCTGGTCCTGTCTCTTACCTCAAGAGCATCAGAGCTGGGATGGAGAGGTCACACCTCATGTATGGTTGCACAGTGGATTGCCTGGCAATTTATAAGACACTAGTGGCCTGGTGCACGAAATTCATGTATGGAGGGGGGTTCCCTCAGGCCAACCTGCCCCCTCACATGTATTGGGAACTCTCAGGGGATGTCCTACTGTCCCCTCACCCTTGGCCGAAGCTTTAGGCCTTGGGCACCCAGCCATCACCCTGGAATGGGACTGTTGGTTGGCTCTGCCCTGGCCTGCCCACCCAGCCCTGGCCTTAGCCCCAGTGGCAACTGCCCAGCCCCAGGGGCACCCACACTCAGCAGCTGCATGCATCGGCCTCACCTGCCTCCTGTCAGCACAGCTCCTGTCCCACGTGGCATGCAGGCTGGCCCCTCCCATCCCATCCTGCGAGGCTTCCATCCTACCCAGTGCGCCAGCTGGCCCTTCTCTTCCCAGCTCCCATCCCAAGTCGCTTGCAGGTTGTCCCCTTCTGGCCTCCCATGTGCCTCGGCCCCCCCCCCCCCGCCTTGTGTATCTTTGCCCCGCCCCCTGCTCGTATTCAGCTGGTAGCATAGCCAATCAGGAGCCAAGGTATGGTCACATTTGCATGTTACTCTTTTATTAGATAGGACTAGAAGCCTGGTGCACAAAATTTGGCCTGACCAACAATCAGGGCCAATCTAGAGGCTGACTGGTGGGGCAGTTGGGGGTGCAGCGGGTGGTGGGGGGAAGGGGCTGGCACCTGTCTTGGCTGGGTTGGGGCCTGTGGACTGGAGGAAGCTCCTGCATTGAACATCTGCCCCCTGGTGATCATTGCATGTCATAGTGACCAGTCATTTCACTAGTTGTTCTGCAGTTCAGGAGACTTGCATATTAGGCTTTTATTATATAGGACTGTGGTTGGCAAACTGCAGCTCGCGAGCCACATGTGGCTCTTTGGCCCCATGAGTGTGGCTCTTCCACAAAATACCACAGCCTGGGCGAGTCTATTTTGAAGAAGTGGCATTAGAAGAAGTTTAAGTTTTAAACATTTGTCTCTCAAAAGAAATTTCAATCATTGTACTGTTGATATTTGACTCTGTTGACTAATGAGTTCGCTGACCACTGATATAGAATAGTTTCAAGCTGGATAATGTGCATCTGTCCTGTCCTAGTTCGCATAAAGGGAGGCCATGATGTCCCTCTAAAGAGGAGCTAAGTAACTAGGGTGATTTCAGACTACCAGAAGATTCGCCAAGAAAACAGAATCTGTCCAGGAATTTCAAGCAGAATTGTGGGAGTTAGTACAGGGAATCAGTGTTTCTAAACCACTGGAAAGTGTATGAAGGAAGGTCTCAGCTTGCCCTCACACTCAGCACTTTCAAGCAGATAATCTGAAATCACTGCATCTGCCTAGAACAAGAACTACAGAAAACAGCTGAGCATCACCACTATTAAGTGAATGGTGTACATTTTTACAGACTAGGGTACAAGTTTATTGATAAATGCAGACGACTATAATGCTACTCATTTTGTGCTTTTACTTCAGTCACCTTATTCGTTGCTCATTTTCTGTGAGGTAGCACAAATTACCCAGGTTACAGGTGATAACACTGATTGCTAGAAAGTTTGGATATTTTTCTATAACTCCCAGAAATTCAGCTTACAAATATTGGAACTGGGTCTCAAACATGGGCTATAATGTCTTCCACCCATGCTTTAGGTCACTCCACCCTTCTGCTTTTGGTGGAAGGAGGCATCTTCAAAATGAGAACATGAACCCAAAGATTCCTTTCAGAAACTCTGGCTCTGACACAAATCATTTGCACCTGGGCAGGGACATGCTAAAGAAGAAAGACATCCAGCTTCTCAGACCTGTCTGTTCATATTCTGACCTGCCTTGGGATGGTGACTCAAAAAATATTTGTCTGAGTTTTTACATTTGTAAACTGGGGCCAGTAATTCATGTCTTGTAGAGATTTAAAACAAGCAAATACAGCAAATTGCTTAATGAAAATATATTCTTAAGTGATTTTTGTTCTCATAAACTCCATGACAAATCTCTAGTGTAGAAAAATTATTTGCTATGTGCAACTCTGGGATCAAAGGCAGGCTGGGGTTACTTTTGCCTGACTCATCTATGGCTCAGAAAGAAACGCCTCTGAAATGCAAATACTGTTGTCTGATAATTTATTGGGTGAAATTAACTACTGAAAGGTGCTCTTAAGTGAAAATGAAAAGGTGACCCAGGACAGCACTTCCTGTTGATGTTAAGTCTGATGTACAAGAAGGTGTGGTACTTCCAGAAAGTTGTGGCTTTGGAGTGATTGGTGATCACACAGAAGACTGATGGAAGGGACTGTTTTGTGTGAAGAGAGACCATCTTAGTGGGGCCTCCATTCCTGGCCCACTTTTGGTATCAGCCCCAGCTACAGTGGACAATTACATGCAAGTTTATGTGCATTTACCTGGTTCTGACAGCACCCCTCACCTGCAGGCTGGGAGTCACTCTGCTTTCTAAACTGGCTTCCTCTCTATCAAAGGAACCTATGTGGCCTGCACAGCTATTTCTGATAAATGCTTATATTACTAAAGTAATTAGTGTATTATTGAGAACTAGAGGCCCAGTGCACAAAATTCGTGCATGGGGGTTGGGGGATGTCCCTTAGCCCAGCCTGTACCCTCTCCAATCTGGGACCCCTCGAGAGATGTCCGACTGCCCGTTTAGGCCCCATCCCAGTAGGGTCAGGCCTAAATGGGCAATCGGACATCCTTCTCACAATCCAGGACTGCTGGCTCCTAACTGCTCACCTGCCTGCCTCCTAATTGCCCCTAACTGCTTCTGCCTATTAGCCTGATCACCCCCTAACCACTACCTGCCAGCCTAATTGATGTGTAACTGCTCCCCTGCCAGCCTGTTTGCCCCCAACTTCCCTCCTCTGCTGGCCTGGTCTGTCCCAACTGCCCTCTTCTGCTGGCCTGATTGTCCACAACTGCCTTCCCTTGCAGGGCCTGGAACCCTCAATGGCCCTCCCCAGCTGGACATCTTGTGGTGGCCATCTTGTGTCCACACGGGGGCAGGATCTTTGACCACATGGAGGCAGCCCTCTTGTGTGTTGGAGTGATGGTCAATCTGCAAATTACTCTTTTATTAGAAAGGATAGAGGCCTGGTACATGGGTAGGGGCCAGCTGATTTGTCCTGAAGAGTGTCCCAATCAGGGTGGGGGTTTCCTTGGGGCGAGTGGCAGCCTAGGCGAGGGGCCTGTGGAGGTTTGCTGGCTGGCCATGCCCCTCAGCGACCCAAGCAGAGGCCCTGGAATCTGGGATTAATCTGTGTCTACAGCTGAAACTTTGTAGGCTGGAGCGGAACCAAGCCTTCTGCTCGCTCTGTGGAAGCAGCCATTTCTGTTTGAAACTGTAGCCTAGAGTGGAGGCCTAGGCCAGCAATGGCAGACTGAAAGCTTGGCTTCCTTCAATGCCAGGGAAACTGTAGCCTCTGCTCTCTCCAGCTCAGTGGCTGCCGCCATTTCTATATCTTTTATAACTGAAACTTTGTAGCATTGAGTGGAGGCCTAGGCCGGTGGAAAGCTTGGCTTCCTCTGTTGCTGGGGAAACCCAAGCCTCCCTCCTGTTTTCAGTGGTGGCAGCCATCTTGGTTGGGGTTTATTTGCATAATCTGCTCCTGATTGGCTGGTGAGCATGGCTATGGGCGTGGCTTGTAGGTGTAGTGAAGATACGATCAAATTTGCATATTACTTTTTTATTATATAGGATACTAACAATATGGATAGGTGATATGTCCTTGTGAGAATAGTCCACAGATCTCTGGGATTCTATGTACTCTAACCCAAACAGTATGAATCCTAGTGAAAACTTTCTCTATTTTGCACAGATTCAGCCTGGTATGCAGGCTCCTTTGCTGTGTAGTTCTTGTTCCCAAGAGACCAGATAAGTCCTGGATAAACTATAAAGGCCTTTTCTGGGTTAGACAGGCACCAAGCTACCAGCCTTTCTATGCAATGGCCATCAACCTCCTCCTTGCCTCTGATTTCTGCTCTTTTTTTGTCCTTTGTCACTGTTGTATGATTATAGTTGCCCATCGAGATGACATAAATATATGCAGTCAAAGAAATGGGGACACTTCACACTGAGATAGAACCTGTATAAGCAATAGCAGCTCATACTGATGTTGACTAGTTGCAAGCATGGCACTGTAGCGCATTTATAATTTAATCAATATTTTCCCATACTATTTGTGTGTTGGGGGAGGGGGTGCAAGACTTCTGAATGGAGACAGAAAATTTTCTTGTGATTCTGCAAGCATCAGAAATGTGTACCTCTGGCTGAATAGCTCATTCACCTGACTAACAAGCCTCCTCTCTCTTTAGCAAAAAGCACTGTCATGAGGACTTAGGTAAAACAGTTTTCTGTGGCCTTAGCTAAAACCAAGGGAGATTACAGGGATCTGAACATGGAAGGCAGGACTCCCATCAGTCAGTGAACTGTGAGACAAAACAAAACAAGTCTTCAAATTCCAATGACCCTGATCTTGAAGCTTTGAAAACTTCCTGAACATCAGGTGGTTCCTGTAAGTGAGAGGCTCATTAATTTGTTCCCTGTGGGGAAGGGGTGTGGCAGGTTATCAAGCATTTATCAAGGACAGTTATATCACTGAGTCCATTTTCTCAAAACAGATCAGAAAGACATGAGATTCTGCCCTAGACCTGAAGTGATCACCAGGCTCTTCTTCTGGGTGGCTCTTTGTCTCCTGTGGGCAGGTGAGTACTGGTGGGCTACCTGCGCTGGATTCCCAAGACTTCAGCCAAAGCCTTCATTGTAGGATGACAACATCAGGTCTGTGTCTCTCTCTTTACAGGAAACCTGGATGCCCGAATCACCCAGAGCCCAAGATACAAGGTCACAGGGACAGAAAACAAGGTGACTCTCAGGTGTCACCAGACTGATAACCAAAACGTTATGTACTGGTATCGCCAAGACCTGGGCCATGGGCCGAGGCTGATCCAGTACTCATTTGGTGTTGGCAGCATTGAAAAAGGAGATGTCCCTGATGGGTACAGTGTCACTAGATCAAATACAGAGAACTTTGCCCTCACACTGGACTCAGCCACCCCCTCTCAGACATCTGTGTACTTCTGTGCTAGCAGTGAATCCACAGTGGTTCATGGCTGATTCCTTTCTACACAATAAGGCAGGGGGAGGTCCTGTATCCTGACTCCAAAGAGCCCTATGCAAACTAATAAGTCATGGAACCTCCAGTGGCTGTGCCTGCAGGGTGAACTTCAGTGTGTGCTTAGGTCTACTTGCAGGGCAGTGTCTGCCAGGCTTGGACCAGACACAGGACGCCAACACACACTCCCCACTGTTGCTGTTATTCAGTCTGTCCTCTGTAACTTCCCTGTGACCTGGCCTGGAAAGTATTTCTCCAGCTCTAGGTTTTTACCTCATCAACCTGGGTCGGATGCATCCAGGGTGGAAAGTCATATGAAAACAAGATCCATCTAGATCACCTTGTATATTACACACTAGTGTCTTCAAGGTCAGTGAAGCAGAGTCCTCTTCCATAAAGAATCTATAGGAAACATACTGTTTACTTCATTGTGACCTAGAAGGACATGAGGCTTTGCTATGGGCTCAGGAGACATAGTACCACATGGAGGTATTATGGAGGACAATGAAGACGGATAGGGGCACTTAGTCATGATCTGCAGAAAGAATAGGAGGTTCCAACTCAGATATTTTCCTAGGGTATCATTTTATTTTTTATATCTCTAAATGCTAGTGCATTTTAGGGCAAAGCCAAGATAACATCTGATGCCCACCTTTGGTTAAGAAATGGATAAGGTTCAGCATGTGTGACTGGTCGAGAAGAGGATATGGTTATAGGAAACAGGGGCAGGTGCAGACAGAGAGGTAACAGTCTCAGAGAAATGTGGGAAACCAAGGGGAGGGGTATTCCCTAAATTCAGTGCATCACAGTCACACCACATCTCCCCTGCAGGCCCTGCTGAGTTATGTCTATGAGAGGAGTTGCTGATTCAAGTCCAAATGAACCCCGGGACATGGAGTCTCTGTGGGGTGGGGGACAGTGATATCTCAGGCAGACCTGTCTGCCCACTGGATATAGGCCTCTGAGCTTCCTCTCAATCTCTGGGTCAGAACATTTAGCTGGGATAGTCCCATCTTGCCCTGACCTGGCCATGAGACCCAACCTTTTATGTGTGATGCTTTGTCTCCTTGTGGCAGGTGAGTTCTGCCTTCAGTGTTCATGTTTGTGTGTCAGTGCAAATAACCCTTAATGTTATTTACTGGATTAGGAATATTCTGGTAATTGAGGAAATCAGAGGAACAGTAGCATTCAACATGAAATTTGTATTTTGTGGCTATTTGGAAAAGCTGTTTCTGTTGGCAGAAGCTTCATTTATAGAGAGAGGCCATGTATTAGTCCTTGAAGAACTGTGAGTATCTCTCTGGGTAGAAACAACAGAATTGTCTATAATGGCCCAAGAATAGACCAAAGTCCCTGAGTTATTCATATCAATGCTTTAAAGACTAATGGTCCAGGTACTGTGTCTCAGTGGTGGAGCATATAACCTATGAACCAGGAGGTCACAGTAGAATTCCTGATCAGAGCACATTCAGGTTTCAGGCTCCACCCCAGCAGGGTGCATGCAGGAGGCAGGCAATCAATGATTCTCTCTCATAATTGAAGATTATATCTCCCCTCCCTCTCTGAAAGCAATAATCCTATATAACAAAAGTCTAATGTGCTAAGTGTCTGGTCATCTGGTTGGCTATTCAACCAATCAAAGCATAATATGCTAATGATATGCTAAGGCCACTCAACTGCTCACTATAGCGTGCACTGACCACTAGGGGGCAGACATCCCAACTGGTAGGTTAGCTTGCTGCTGGGGTCCAGCTGATCAGAACTAAGCAAGATGGGCCAGACACACCCTGGAGCCCTCCCACAGTCCCTCTCCAGCTGACGAACCTCCCGCATTCCTCCCCAAGCCCAATCGTGCCCCAGTGGTATCCCTTAGACTGTCCTGCACCCTCTAGCAATCTGGGACCCTCAAGGGATGTCAGAGAGTCAGTTTCAGCCCAATCCTTCAGGCCATGCCCAGGCGCCCCATTGATGCATTAATTCATGCACCGGGCCTCTAGTACACACACACACACACACACACACACACACACACACACACACACATATGTGTATATATATATATAAAAGACTGAAAATAGACACTTATTTCAAAGAGTAGAACCCTAAAAGAACTGGAGTGAGACTATCTTCACTTCTTTGTGGAAACCTTATTTGAGAAAGCTATGACGTGTTCATAAACCCTGGGGCTACACCACAACCAACATTGTAATTCTACTGTCACTTGAATTAAAAACCCAAACTGAGCAAGTCTAGAGCTTTTGGAAATGTAACCTGTTTCTATTGAATTTAGAAATGCATGCACCAGAGGGCGCTCACTTACCTTCCTTTTCAGATAAAAAGGAATTATTCACAGGCTGGACCTAACAGGAGAGATCAGAGCCTCCACTCTCTTGTAATTTGGGGACATTTATTTATTTTAGAACTGACTTGTAAACACAGGAGGTATTGTGATAAGGAGTTGAGGGCAAAAGTCAGTATGTGGATAAATGAATTAATTATAGAGGGTATTGTTGTTTGATCTTCAAAGTTAATAGAAGGACCTAACAAACTTAGATCAGTATTCATCAGAGGCACCATTTCATTCCCAGCAGCTTTGAACTGTGAATTTAAACTGCTTTCATGGCAAAGAGCAAAGACCTGACAATTCTACCATCTTTCCCACCTTTTCCTTCCCACATATCCCAGTCCTGCCTAAATCCTGGGAGAGAGCAACAAAGTGCATGATGAAGGTTAGAAATAGAAGAGCTCAGAGCAAAGGTGATGAAGTCAGCATTTTAGTCCTCAACTATCAAGTGTTGTTGAATGCAGTGACAATAACTGACAATGTGAAGGAACAAGAGTCATGAGGAGGCTGGCCACATGGGGAGTGTGGGGTCCTTGGAATGACCACCCGAGCTCGGAGGGATGACAACCAAAAAAATCTGACAATCGGTGTTGATTTACACACACTTTTGAATTAATATTTATCATTCATTCTTTGTCTTATGATTTTCACCTTTTAATATTTCTGATTATGAATTACAATATTTTTTCTTTCTTAATAGTAATAAAAAGAAATCCTGAGGTAAGCCTAAGGCTTAGTTGCTGTCATTATGGGAACTGCCTTGTGTAGAAAAGGGATGTCCCTCCTCCTCTGCTCATGCTCACAAGGACCCTAAACTAAGTAACCTCCCATTCCTGTCCTTACCCTGCCATGGGCACCAGGCTCCTCTTTTGGGTGAGCCTCTGTTTCCTGGGGGCAGGTGAGTCCTCAGAAAAATCAAGCACTTTCATTATGGCGTGTTTGTATGTGTGTGTGTGTTTGTTATTATTTCAATTGTTTTTCCTCATTCTGTTCCCAAATCTGTCTCCACAGGTCACATATATGCTGGAGTATTTCAGTCCCCCAGGATTATAGTCACAGAGAGTGGACAGAATGTGTCTCTCAGGTGTGATCCAATTTCTGGACATACTGGTCTTTACTGGTACCGGCAGACACTGGGGCAGGGCCCAGAGTTTTTGCTTTACTTCCAAGGCAAGGATGCCCCAGATACATCAGGGATGCCTAAAGAGCGGTTCTCTGCTGAGAGGTCTGATGGCTCCTACTCCAATCTGAAGATCCACCGTGCAAAGCAAGGAGACTCGGCCGTGTACCTCTGTGCCAGCAGTCTAACCACAGCGTGGCACAGTCACTCTCTTCCTGCTCTCAAACCCTCATGTGCTCACCTCTCATAGTTCCCAGAACAAAGGAGTGACCCTCTTCTTCCCTCACCAAGGGGAATAAATGCTCTGGGATTTTAATTGTTGTTCTCATCTTGGGAGGCCAGGAAATGACCTTCAAAATACCAGAACAGCTCTCCTTGGGTAATAACATTCTGGCTGTGGATCTCTAGGATTTCTTTATATAATTTAAGATTCTACAATTGAGATTGAGCTTCCAAGCTGAATGTAAGATATTGTGGAATTTTCTGTAAAATATAAAATTTCAACACATTTACAATTTTCAACACATTTACATTTACACCCTGTACTGAGTGTCACTGACTCAGACCACATTAAACTCTTGTGTGGGCAGCCAATGCAGAGCACTGTTAAAGCCCCATGCAGCCACCAGCCTTAAAATATATAAATTAGAACCCTTAGAAAGAACTGTCAATTGAGGTCAATTGTCCAGGAGCACCTGTCACCCACAATAATGCACGTTAAAGTATGTCCATATATTGTTTTAGTATTTTTTATGTTCTGCAGTCATTCTGTGTTTAATATTCTTCTTCTCTCGTCTATTTTTAATAGAAATTTAAATTTGGCTTGGTTTAATAAAAACCCTACTTGAGAAGGTATTAAAGAAAAGTGATTCAAAGAAGACCTGGATAACAATCACAGTAGTCCCCTCTTATTTGGGGGAGATATTTTCCAAAACTTCCAGTAAGTACCTGAAACTGCTGATAGTACTGAATCCGATATATACTGCTTATCCTATAGATGCATACTTTTTCACTTAAAGGAAGCACTTTACAGCATTTCTTTGGCGTGTCAGAATTACCAGCATCACTACTCTTGTGCTTTGGACCACCATTAAGTGAAAGAAGGTTGACTAGAACACAAGCACTGTGATGCTGCTATAGTCAACCTTGAGAGGACTACTGAGTGACTAATGGCAGGTTTTATACACAAGGGGTGTGTACACACCCCTGCATCAGATAGAAGGAAATGATACAAGATTTCATGGGGTTTATTGGATTAGTGTGCAATTTAAAACTTAGGAATTGTTTATTTCTGGAATTTACCATTTAATAACTTTGGACTGCACTTGAATGCAGGTGACTAAAACTACAGAAAGTGAAACTGCAAATAAGAGGGACCACTGCATGTATAAGTAAAATGAGTGATGATAAGAGCAAGACAGGGAGCATATACATGGATAAATATCTTACCATTGTGAAATTTTCCTAATTTATGTCAGGTGGTATAATATCACATGAAGGTAGACTGTGTTAAGGCAGAGAGGTATATTGCAAACCCTAAAGCCACCATTAAAATAACAAGCACAGTTATATTTAACATGCCAACAAAAAAGAGAAAATGGAATTATTTAAATGCTCAATTAATACACAAGAAGACATAAACTGAAGAAAAGGACCAACAAAAGGTGGGACTAATACAACAAATAACAAGATTGTGATAGATACTAATTAAGTAGATGAATAATCATATCAAATCAAAATAGTCTCAATGCCCCAAATAAAAAGCATAGTTTGTGTTTTTGAGTAAAAAAGGGAGAAACCAGCTGTATGCTGCCTATTAGAAAGGCAGTATAATCACAAAACTAAGAAGATAAAATGGAAAAGATATACCATGCTAACACTAATCACAGGAAAGCTGGAGCAGCAATATTAATATCAGACAAAGTAAATTTTAGAGCAAAGAAAGGTCATATTCTCTTGATAAAAGGGTCAATTGATCAAGAAGAGATAGAAATCATATATATTTATACATCCAAAAAGTTTCAAAATACAGGAATGAAAGCAAGGAGAGAAAAACAAATTCACAATTATAGTCAGATATTTCAACACCTAGCAGTAATTTTTTTTTCCAGAGAAAGAGTGGGACAGACAGAAGGAGAGAGAAATATCAATGTGAGAGAGACACATCTCTTGGTTGCCTCCTGCACACACCCATACTGGATGCGAGGGATCGAGCCTGCAACCAAGGTACATGCCCTTGACTGGAATCAAACCCAGGACCCTTTAGTTCTCAGGGCAATACTCTATCCACTGTGTCAGTCTGGCTAGGCCACTTGTCAATAATTGATTGAACATCATGACCGCCCCCCAATAAAATCAGTGAGGATATACAACATTAATGATCACCTCAACCTAATAGCAGCAGAATACACGTTCTATCAAATGCACATGGACCATAGACCAGGATGCTATAGACTTTGGGTATAAAATAAGTATTGATACATTTAACAGAATTCAAGTCATACAAAGCATATTATCTCACCATAGAGGAACTAAATTAGATATCAATAACAGAAAGAGTTCTGGAAAAATTCCAAATTTTGGAAAGGAAATAACAATCTTCTAAATGACCCATGAGGCCAAGAACAAATCAAAATGGAAATTATAAAGGTATTTTAACTTAATGAAAATGAAAATATATCAAAATTGTTAGTATGCCACTAAAGAAGTATCTACTGAGGAACCTGAAAACTCAAGAATAATTCTCTACTCATCCTGAGGCCAGCCAGCACTACTATGGTACTCAAATAAGACCAAGGAATTATCAAAACAACACCAAACAAAAACCTACAGACCAGTATCCCTCATGGACACAGAATAACAATCCTTTTACATTCCAGTATATCAAAATGCAATGAAATCTACAGAGGATAACACATCATGATCAAGTTGGGCTTATCTCAGGAAAGTGCAGTTAGTTTAACATTCAAAAATATGTCAATGTACTCAAATACTAAAAAAAGAAAAATCATATGATCATCTCTATGTATTCTTAAAAACATTTGGTAAAAACCAAAAGCAATTGCTGATAAAAATTCAGTAAATTTTAATTGGAGGAAGTCCTTTCCCTAGTGTAGGGCATGTACGAAAGAGTTCATGGTTAATAGACATTTTTGCAGGTACACTATGGTAAGTTAAACATGCATATTGTATTCCCTAGATCAAACACCAAAAGTAGCACAAAAGGAATGAGTCATTCAACAATGGTGCTGGAAAAATAATCATGTGGGAAAATAATGAATTTTAATCCTTATCTTACTCCATCTAATAGGGCCCAGAAGCTAACCAACGGTGTTTACATTTTCAAGTGGTTAAAAAAGATTAAAAACCAGTACTTGTGACATACAAAATTTCTGTAAAATTCAGATTTTGGTATGCATACAGGAAGTTTATTGGAGCAAAGCCTCACTCCCTCACATACACAGTGTCTCTGGCTGCTTTGGCACAGCTGTGGCAGAGATGAGCAGCTGGGACAGAAAACCGGAAATATTTACAGAAGACTTTTGCTGATTTTGCAAACTTGAGTATGAGTTGGATCAGTATTCATAATGACATCCAAAGCTCCTGAAAAAAAGCAGAGCAATTTCTTTTCATGACCTTGGAATAGCAGAGATTTCTTAGAGAGGGCAAAAATATTCTAATCTTTTTTTAAAAAAACAAAAAACACTTTTCTTTACAAATATTTTGAAATCCTGTTCATCAAAAGAAATAAAATATATATATATATATATCTGAGAAAGGGTATGTATAAAAATATGAATAATTCCTACAAATCAATAATTTTTAAAAGCGAGTAATTCAATTTTAGAAAGATTAAAGAGTTGAATAGGGTAATTTCCCTCTCCCCCGCCCCCACTCACTCACAAAAAAAAGGATCTGTAAGTAGGCAATTCCATCTTCATAGAGTGTTTATTTCCAGCTGTGTAAGAGCACTTTTGGCGGATAGATTCCAATGGTCTGCCGTGCCCAAAAATCACCTTTGGTTAAAGACAGCACTTTGCCCAAAGTCCCTCTACCCCCCCACCCCTTCCCAGGGCAGCAATTGCATGGTGTCCTTCTTCCTAGAACACTCATTGAAGATATTTAGAATGTTATTCCCCTTTTGGAAATATGCATCACACATTCCTCATTACCACCTGGAAAGAGTGAATTTGAGACAGGCAAACGTCACATCAGCAGGAGCTGTGCAAGGCCCTGGCCAATCCTGAGTCCTAATTCAAACCGAACCCAGCCAGCCTGGGCAGTGTCGATACCGCTACTGCAGAAGTGGCCGCGTGGCGGCGCTGTGTATCCACCGAGTGAGCTGCTGATGGGCCCCTGTGGGAAACTGAGGGTTAAGGGAGAGAATCTTGGCTTGGTCCCTGCATCAGGGAGACTATCTGATGAATCAGAGGTTTGCTGGTCGTATCCTCTCACATTAACTGCTATGCAGGTGTGTTGGTCACAGCAGGAAACCACGAGCTTGGCCTTGTCTGGAGGTCAGGCTTCTCTTGGAGCCTACCTTTGGTGGAGACTGAGGGAGCTTCTTTCTGTGGGGCAGCCTGGATAATTCAAGTCAGGTGTAGAGCAAGGAGCACCTGCTGCTAGGAAACAGAGGAGCTGAGGGAATGACCACAGGCCCCAAACCCTGTCTGGACAGCTCAGCACAGCCAGCAGCACTTACGCATAGGAAGATGGACAGAATGAGGAATGCCTGGAGCAGCTGAGCCTGTCCAGTAGGTGCAAGGTGCCTGTGGAGCCTACAAGGACAGTGACATCAGAACAGTGACATCGCAGGCAAGCCCTCTACCCAGTACAAAGCCTCTGCTCTCTCATCCCACACCAGAGCCCAGAGCTGAGAGACGGCCATTCTTGTCTTATCCAAATCTTCCAGGGGCCCTCAGCTCCTCTGCTGCTTGGCCCTCTGTCTCCTGGGGGCAGGTGAGTCCCGATTTCAGGTGGGCTAGCCCTTGAACGCAAAGTTCTTAACTGTCTCTGGCCTATCCATGTCCTTTCTGTTCTGGTCTCCAGCTTCTGTATCTTTTCTCCACAGGTTCAGTGGCTGCTGGAGTCACCTAGTCCCCAAGACATGTAATCAAAGGCCATGGGGGGATGGCCATTCTGAAGTGCCACCCCATATCCGGACACAGAAATGTGTACTGGTACCAGTAGGCTCTGGGACAGGGCCTCCAGTTCCTCATGGAATATTTTGAAAAAGAGGATAGAGAAAAGGGGAGCATGCCTGATCGGTTCTCAGGAAAACACTTCAATAACTACAGCTCTGAGCTGGCCATAAGCACCTTGCAGCTGGGAGACTCAGCTGTGTATCTCTGTGCCAGCAGCTTAGACACAGCCCTGCAGGGTCAATGGCTTTCTGCACTCAAACCTCCCTCCCCCGATAAGGATGTCACAGGCGAGGGAGGGGACCTTAGTGAGTTCCAGGTCTTCTAGTTCTTTTCTAAGACTCCCTGCCCTGCTGAGCTCAGCCAGAGCTTTTTTTGAGTGTCTTCCCAGCTCTGCCAACACCTTGCAATTCCTAGCACACAGCAGGAACTCCTGCTGTGATAGAGTAGGTGTCCACGTTGTGTGTGCTAATGCATGGTAGACATTGTGTATCCACTTTACAGAAGTTAAAATGCTCCATATATGGTTTTATAGCCAGGATGTTTTAGCTTCTGGATGTCCCAAATACTTCACATATGTCAACCATACATCTCCGGGCCTTGGAAGTCAGCATTCCTCCAGAATTCCATGGTGCTACCTGTGCCATAGTTAATGGAATACTATGCAACTGTACAAAAGAAGTATCTCAGGTGACACACCCCAGAATCAGGCTCCTTCCTCTCTATTTCTGGGTGCGTCACACAAAAACTGCAGCTACCAAGTCACCATAGCTCACCAGCTCCTTCATTGAGTGTCTGCCCATGGTGGTCATTGCACATCATAGCTACCAGTTGGACAGTCAGGTGGTTGGATGGTCACTTAGGCTTTTTTGTATATAGATGTGCAGTTCTGGGATTAAAGGCAGCCATGGGTTACTTTTGCCTGACTCATCTATGGTTCAGACAGAAACTCTTCTGAAAATGCTAATACTGTTGTCTGATAATTTATTGGGTGAAATTAACTACAAAGAGTTGACTTTTAAGGGAAAATAAAAATGGGACCCAAAACAGCACTTCTTGTTTGATGTTAAGTCTGATGTACAAGAAGGTGTGGTGCTTCCAGAAAGTTGTGGCTTTGGAGTGATTGGTGATCACACAGAAGAGCTGATGGAAGGGTCAGTTTTGTGTGAAGAGAGACCATTATTAGTGGAGCCTCCAGTGCTGTCCATCCATTCCCGGCCCACGTCTGGTATCAGCCTCAGCTGCACTGAACAATTCCATGCAAGTTTGTGTGCATTTACCTGGTTCTGACAGCACCCCCTCACCTGCAGGCTAGAGCCCCTCTGCTTTCTGCTCTGGCTTCCTCTCTATCACAGGAGCCCATGTGGGCTCACAGCAGGGCAGCCAGAGCTGCAGAAGTGCTAATGCTCCTGGAGGGAATGGAGCCAGAAATGAAAGCTCAGCCTCTGGAACAATTAGTCTGTGTACTTCTCTGCAGGTTCCAACAAAATCCATAAATTCATCTCCCAATGTGCCTGCAAAACTGCAATATTGCACCTTATCCTAGATTTTTCTTTCACTATTTCTTCCTCCCTGCTCTCTTTCTCTTGCTTTCTGAGATTATTTTCAAAATAAACTACTTGTACCTACCGGTAAGTACTCATCTCAGACTGTGCCTCGAGGGTCCAGCCTAAGTGTTGACAATATAGAAGAAAGTGACCATCATTTTTATTTCATCCATCCTGCCATCTGTTCATTAAAAAAGCCTAATAAAAATAAAAATCTTATAATAACTTATAGGAATGAGTCTTTCCCCCATTTATTTTTATTAATTTTGAATTCTCAACAGATTCACATGGGTCACAAGCTCTGAACACATGTATAACTGACAAGACTGGGTTATCTTTCCAGAAGTGGAGTCTGCCTGGACTCATATCACCATTTATTCCTTTCATCATTCATTTAACAAACACTAATTAAATACAGGCACAGAGAGTAGTTTGAGATTTGTGGGATGAAAGCTATGAAAATTTAGAGGGCTTTTTTTTTTTTTTTTTTTTTTTTTTGTTAATCCTCACCTGAGAAAATTTTTGCATTGATTTTTAGAAAGAGTTGAAGGCGGGGCAGGGGGACGGAGAGAAATATTGATGTGAGAGAGACACATTGATTGGTTGCATCCTGCTCATGCCCCAACCTGGGCCAGGAATCCAGTCTGCAACTGAAGTACATGCTCTTGACCAGAATCTAAACCAGAACCTTGCTTTATCCACTAAAACAAACCAGCCAGGGCTGATTTAGGTTGCTTTTTGAAAAAGATAATAACATTTTTTTTGTGGACATCTTCTAAAGGTCCTGTGTACATGAGAAGGCCTGGCATTCTTCATTGTCCATATAGCAAACTTCCCTTCACTATTTAATATGAATAGGCACTACTCCAGGTGCATGGGAGACACCAATGCAAAACACACACACACACACACACACAAATAGCTTTGAGATGAGGAGCATGTTTTCTGCAATATCAAATTTGTAGCTCTGATGAAAAATACTTTACAAAGAAGCTATTGCTAATGAATGCTTATATCTGTAAAGAAATGAGGGTATTATTGAGAATACTAACAGTATGATTTGGTCATACCTTATTGTGAGAACGGTCCTCAGATCTCTGCAAACCATGTACTCTAACCCAAACAATGTGAGTCCTAGCCCGAAAACTCTTTTTTTTTGCACTGACCCTGCCTTGGGGAGTGGGCTTCTTTGTTTTCTGACTCTTGGTTCCCTGGGACTAGGTAAGTCCTTGATAAGATGTAGCAGCCTTTCCTGGGTTAGTCAGGCCCCAAGCTGCAAGGCTTTATATTCGATGACCATCAACTTCCTCCTTGTCTCTGATTTATGACTCCATATCCTTTCTCACTGTTGTGTGATTATAGTTGGTCAGCAAGATGACATCAAGAAATAGGTTACCCTCACACTGAGAAATAAACTGTATAAGAAATAGCAGCTCTAACTGATACTGACTGGTTACTAGCTTGTCACTGTAGCACACTTATGATTCAATCAATATTCTCCCATTCTGTAGGGGTGCAAGACCTCTGAATGGAGACAGAACATTTTTTCCCTGTATTTCTTCAAACCTGCATCTCTCTCATCCACCTGGCTAATAAGCCTCCTCTCTTTTTCACAAAAGGCACAGTCACAAACACTCAGGTGGTCTAGTCTTTTGTGGCCTCAGATGAAATCAAGGGAGAGCTCTGACCTATGAGCACACAAGGACCCGAGCAGAAAGGCAGGCATCCCATCAGTTGGTGAATTGTGAGTCAAAAAACAAGTCTTCAGATACCAATGACTCTGACCTTGAGGCTTTGAGAACTTCCTGGACATCATGTGGTTCCTGGAACTAAGAGGATCATTGATTTGTTCCTGGGGGGAGGGGTGTGGCAAGTTAGTTCAGACATCATTGAGTCTATTTCCTCAAGACAGAATAGGAAGACATGAGATTCTGCCTTGGACCTGAAATGGTCACCAGGCTCTTCTGGGTGGTTCTTTGTCTCCTGTGGGCAGGTGAGTACAGGTGGGCTTCCTGCCCTGGGATTCCCAATACCTCAGTCCAAGCCTTCATCTTAGGATGACAACATCAGGTCTGTGTCTCTCTCTTCACAGGACACCTGGATGCCCGGATCACCCAGAGCCCAACATACAAGGTCACAGGGAGAGAAAAGAAGGTGACTCTCAGATGTCACCAGTCTGATAGCCACAACAATATGTACTGGTATCGACAAGACCTTGGGCATGGGCTAAGGCTGATCTATTACTCAGTTGGTGTTGGGATCACCACCAAAGGAGATGTTGCCGATGGGTACAGTGTCTCTAGATCAAATATGAAAAACTTTGCCCTCATGCTGGAGTCAGTGACCCCCTCACAGACATCTGTGTACTTCTGTGCCAGCAGTGAATCCACAGTGCTGCAGCACCACCTCCTCTCTGCACAAAAAGGCAGGAGGCAGCCCTTCCCCAGGTCTTAGCAGAGCCCTATACAGTCTCCTGCACCTTGAGCAAGCAGGTTGAACTTTTGTGTGTGCTGAGATCCTCCTGCAGGGTACTTTCTGTTAGGCCTGGACCAGACTCAGGGCCTTGGGCACACAACTACCCACTGTTACTATCTATTTACCTGTTAGTTGGGAAGTTGCTTTCCCAGATCTAGATTTTCTCACCATCAATCTGAGTCTGATGCCTCCAGGGTGGAAAGTAATCAGTAACTCAGATCCATGTGGACATCCTTATATATTACACACTGGTGTCTTATAGGTTAATGACATGAAGTCCTCTTCCATAAAAAAAAAAAAAAAAGCTATAGGGTTCCTACTGTTTACTGCATGGTGACCTAGAAGGACATGAGGCTTTGTTATGGGCTGGGAATAAATAAAACAACATGGAGGGTAATGAAGACAGAGAGGGCACTTGGTCATGATCTACAGAAAGAATAGGAGCATCCAATTCAGATAACTTTCTACCACATTATTTCATCTCTTGTATCTCTGAATGCCAGTGCATTCTAGGGCAAAGCCAAGTCCATACCCAGTGCCCACCCTTGCCTAAGAAATAAATAAGGTTCAGCATGTGTGATTGGGAGAATGGAGGGAACGATGACATACACAATGATGTGCACTGGAGATCCTGACTTACAGATAAGACAATGAATTCATCTTTTGGTACTGATGATGCTGTTGCCGTGCCTTAGTGAAAATGCCCAGGGGACAAGAGTGACTGGCAAATGAGAAGACAAACTTAGAGATTCAGTGAGATCTCTGCATCCAGACAGCATGGGAGTCCAGAGTGACAGCCACGCATTGATTTTGTTGAAAAGGGAGCTTATAAATATTTAAATTAGTCAGCTAAGAATGCCGTAATATAGATCCCATGTCCCTGAGGTTGAGGGGATTGATTGAGGCAGTGATGTCACTATGGAAACTGCCTTGTACAGACATAGGATGTCCCTCTTCCTCTGCTCATGCTCACAAGGATCCTGAGATGGTGAACCTCCCATTCCTCTCCTGACCTTGCCATGGGCACCAGGCTTCTCTGTTGGGTAATCCTTTGTCTCCTGGGGACAGGTGAGTCCTCTGAATTCCAAGCAGTTTGACTATGTCTCTATGGTGTGTGTGTGAGGGATTGGTGAGGGGTGTGTGTGTGTGTGTGTGTGTGTGTGAGAGAGAGAGAGAGAGAGAGAGAGAGAGAGAGAGAGAGAGAGAGAGAGAGAGAAGGGAGATGATTATAATTGTTTGACCTCATTCTATTCCCAAATTGTATCTTCACAGGTCACACTAATGCTGGAGTGTCCCAGACCCTCAGGATTATAGTCACACAGAGGGGACAGAATGTGTCTCTCAGGTGTGATCCAATTTCTGGACATATTGGTCTTTACTGGTACCGACAGAGGCTAGAGAAGGGCTTGGATTTTTTGCTTTACTTTCAGAACAAGGAGCCCCTAGACACATCAGGGATGCCTAAAGAGCGGTTCTCTGCTGAGAGGCTTAGTGGCTCCTACTCCACTCTGAATATCCAGGATGCAGTGCAGGGCGACTCAGCTGTGTACCTCTGTGCCAGCAGCTTAACCACAGTGTGGCACAGTCACCCTCTTCCTGCTCTCAAACTCTCATGTGCTCACCTCTCCTCATAGTTCCCAGAACAAAGGAGTGGCCCTCTTCCCTCATCAAGTAGACTAAGTGCCGTTGGCCCTTTCACCATTTTTCTGAAACTGGGAGGTCAGGAAATGATCTTTGAGACCTAAGAACAGATCTGCTGGGTAATAGTATTTTATCTGTGGATTTCTGGGATTCCTTTATAGTTTAATATTCTACAATTTAAATTGAGCACCAGTGCTTAGGCTCAATGAAGTATGGTAAAATCTTCCCCTGTAAAATATAAAATTTCATCACATCCTATCTAATAAAAGAGTAATATGCAAATTGACTGCACCTCTGATCAAGTCATGCCCATAAGCCACGCCCATCAGCCAATCAGGAGCAAATAAACACCAACCAAGATGGCTGCAGCCACTGAGGATTGGGTTTCCCCAGCAATGGAGGAAGCCAAGCTTTCCACCTGCCCTTGCCAGCCTAGGTCTCCACTCAATGCTACAAAGTTTCAATTATAGAAGATACATAATCCCAACAGAAATGGCAGCAGCCACGGAGTTGGAGAGAGCAAAGGCTAGGGTTGCCCAGGCGATGGAGGAAGCCAAGCTTCTACAACCCTAGCACTTAGGCCTCCACTCTAGGCTACAATGTTTCAATTATAGAATTTAAATAAACACAAACAGAAATGGCTGTTGCCATGGAGCGAGCAGAAAGCTTGGCTCTGCTCCAGGCTACAAAGGTTCAATTGTAGAACATAAATTAATCCCAGAACCCAGGGCCTCCTATTGGGTTGCTGAAGGGCATGGCCAGCCTGCAAAACACCATAGGCCCCTCGCTCAGGTTGATCCATGCCCCAAGGGCACCCTTCAAGGCAAACCAGTTGGCTCCCACCCATGCACCAGGCCTTTATCCTGTCTAATAAAAGAGTAATATGCAGATTGACTATAACTACCACACACAAGAGGGCTGCCCCCATGTGGTCAAAGATCCTGCCCCCATGTGAACAGAAGATGGCCACCACAAGATGGCCAGCAGGGGAGGAACAATGGGAGGAACCAGGCCTGTAAGGAAGGGCAGTTAGGAGTGACCAAGCTGGCAGAGGAGGGAAGTTGAGGGCAAACAGGCTGGCAGGGGAGCAGTTAGACATCAATTAGGCTGGCAGGGTAGTGGTTAGGGGGTGATCAGGCTGGCAGACAGAAGAGGTTAGGGGCAATCAGGGAGGCAGGCAGGTAAGCAGTTTGGAGACAGCAGTCCTAGATTGTGAGAAGTATGTCCGACTGCCCATCAGACATCCCTTGAGGGGTCCCAGATTGGAGAGGGTGCAGGTTGGGCTGAGGGACAGCCCCCCCACCCCCATGCACAAATTTTGTGCACTGGGCCTCTAGTTTACAATAAACTCCCTATAGTGAGTGTCTCTTACTCAGACCACATTAACCTCTTGTGTGGTCACCCATGTAGAGAACTCTCAAGGCCACATGCAGCTACCAGCCTTAAAATACATCAATTAGAACCCTTAGTAAGAACTGTCATTGAAATCAATGATCCAGGAGCATCTGTCACCCACAATAATGCACATTAATGTATGCCTATATATTGTTTTAGGATTTTTCTCTGCAATCTTGCAGTATCCTTCTCCACTCTATTTTTAATAAAAGTTTAACTTTAGCTTGATGTCATAAAAACCCTACTCAAGAAGGTGTTAGAGAAAAGTGATTCAAAGAAGACCTGAATAACAGTAAAGTAATCCCCTCTTATTTTGGGGGAATACTTTTCAAGTGGATGCCTGAAACCACAAATAGTATCCAAACTCTATACATACAGTCAATATTTTTTCCCTATGCAAACACATCTTTCTACTTAAAGGAAGCACTTTATGGCAACTCTTCGGCAAATCTAAATGGCTAGCCTCATTACTCATGTACTTTGGGGCCACTTTTAACCAAAATAAGGGTGTCTAGGATACAAGCAACATGATGCTGGTACAGTCAGTCTGATTACAAAGATAGCTACGAAGTGGCTAATGCCATGTTGTGTACACAACATGGATATGCTGAACAAAGGGACGGATTGTATCCTGTGTGGGACAGAATGAGACAGCACAAAATTCCATCAAGCTATTCAGCATTGTGCTCAAGTACAAACTTGAGAATTGTTTATTTCTGGAATTGACCATTAATAATTCTGAACAGGGCTTGACTGTTGGTAACTAAAACTGGGCAAAGTGAAACTGCATATAAGGTGGGACTGCTGTATGTAAAAACAATAGCAAGACAGAGAGTAGATAAATATATAAATATTTTACCATTATGACATTTTCCTAATCTATGTCCGGTGGTATAATATCACTTGAAGATAGACTGTGTTAAAGCAGAGATGTGAATTGCAAACCTTAGAGCCACCACTAAAATAACAAACACAATTAAAGCTAACAAGCCAACAAAAAAGAGGAAATGGAATTATTAATATCCTCAATTAATACACAAAAAAGACATAAAACAAAGGAAAAGGGACAAAGAGATGGAAGTAGTAGAACAAATAGCAAGATGATAGCTATTAACAAATTAGATCAATAGTCATATCAAATATAAGTAGTCGAAATACCACTATTAAAAACCATAGACTTATATTCTGTTAAAAAAAACACAAAAAAATATGTATGCTACCAACTAGAAATCCACTATAAACAAGAAGACTCAGAAAATTCTCTGAACCAAAAAAAGCTATAGTAGCAATACTAATATTAGACAAAGTAAATTTCAGAGCAAAGGATATCATCTGGATAACAAATGTCATGTTCTAATGATAACAAAGCAATCTAATAAGAAGACATAGCAATCATAAATATTTATTCATGTAAAAACAAAGCTTCAAAACATTGAATGAAAACAGCAAGGAGAAATAGAAAAATTCATAATTATAGTCAGATATTTCAATACCTGTCAGTACTTGATGGAATAACTTATTGATCACCTTGGCCTAAATGACATTTATAGAACAGTTCACCCAACAGCAGGAGAATACACATTCTTATTGAGTGTATATGGATCATGATAAAATAAGTATCAATACATTTTTTAAAATCCAAGTTTTACAAAGCATGTTCTCTGACCACCAAGGAACTAAATTAGAAATCAACAACAGAAAGAGCATTGGAAAAGTCTCAAATATTTGGAAAGAAAATAACAATCTTCTAAATAACCTAGGGCAAAGAACAAAGCAAAAGGGGAATTCTAAAGCAATTTTAACCAAATGAAAATGAAAATATAATGTAAGGATAGAAAACAGACCTCTCCTTTTCTTTGTTTGGCCTTTCAACAATTTATGAGAAGCACTTGTTAATTAAACCCTGAGATTGTTGGCTCTTCTGATTGAAACAGCTCCTCTACTCAAACAGAAGACCAGAAGAGACTATATTCAAGGCTATAATCTTTCTCCAACCCCTCCTCTCTGCTGTTTTAATTTTAATATTTTTCCATCTGAAGCTTTCTCTTTTTATTATTTTTTAAATTTAATAAAATATTACATATGTCTTCCTTTCCCCCCATTGACTTCTCCCCAGCTGCTCCTACCCCCCAGCCCATGCTCTCAACCCCCTATTGTCTCTGTCCATTGCCTATGCTTATGTGCATGTATACAAGTCCTTCCCCTCCTCTACAACTCTCTGTCCCACAAAATCCCTCCCTCGCCTTCTCTCTGAGGTTTGATGGTCTGTTCGAAGCTTCTATATCTCCGGATTTATTTTTGTTCATCAGTCTATATTGCTCATTATATTCCACAAATGAGTGAGACCATGAAACATTAATCTTTCTTCGAATAGCTTATTTCACTTAGTATAATGCTCTCTAGGTCCATCCATGCTGTTGTAAATGGTAAGAGTTCCTTCTTTTTAATAGGAGTATAGAATTCCATTATATAGATGTACCAATGTTTTTTAATCCACTCATCTGCTGTTGGGCATTTAGGCTATTTCTAAATCTTAGCTATTGTAAATTGTGCTGCTATGAACATAGGGGTACATATATCCTTTCTGATTGATGCTTCTGATTTTTTTGGAATATATTCCTAGAAGTGGGATTGCTGGGTCAAATGGGAGTTCCATTTTTAATTTTTTTGAGGAAACTCCATAGTGTTTTCTATAGTCGTTTCACCAGTCTGCATTCCCACCAGTAGTGCATGAGGGTTCCTTTTCCTCCACATCCTAGCCAGCACTTGTTTGTTGATTTGTTGATGATGGCCATTCTGATAGATGTGAGATGGTACCTCATTGTTGTTATGATTTGCATCTTTTGGATGATTAGTGACTTTGAGAATGTTTTCATATCTCTTGGCCTCCTTCCTGCTCTTCTAATAGCTTCAGGTTGGTTAGCAAAAATTCCTCCTCCACATCTCCCTTCTCCACTTCAGAAAGCTCTGTTTTAAACTCTATAACTTTTGTTTTAAGCTTGTTTTACAAACTTGTGAAAAAATTCCAATAAAAGACCTCCTTAGGACATCTGCTAGACTGTCTCCAACAAATAAACTTTTCAAGATAAAGCCCAGCATCTGGTCAACTTTAACACAATCCTCCTCCCTTCCCTGTGGCTTAGCAACAGCAACTGGTTGCCCTTTAAAACTACAAGCCACTCGTTTTTCCCTGCCCTGCAATGACTACCAAATACACTAGCTCTTTCAACCCTTGGAAAGTAATATACATTTCCTCACTGTATCTCTTTTCTTAGCTGCGAATATTTTCATGTCCCAAATCACCAGCCAAACCCTAACAAAATTGGTAGGATGCCACTACAAGAGTACTTAGTGGGGAATCTGAAAAACTGTGAATAATTCTCTACTTATCCCAGTATCAAATGCAACAACAGCTACATAGGTTAATACATTGTGACCAAGTGAGGTTTATCTCTGTAATGTGCAGTCAGTTTAACATTCAAAAATACAAAATGTAGTTTAACATCTCAAAATAAATAAATAAATAAATAAATAAAGACAGGTCATATGATCATCTCTATAGCTACTCAAAATACATTTGATACAATCCAACATCTGTTCCCAATTAAAACTCTTAGTAAATTAGAACTAACTCAAAGTCATTCTTCTGATCAAGGGCACTTAACGAAAAATCTATGGTTAGTAGACATTTTTGCAGGGAGACTGTGGTAAATTAGGGATGCACATTGTAAATTCTTGATTAAAAACTAAAAGTAGCTCAAAATGGGAAGAAGTAGTCACTTTAAAGATGGTGTTGGAAAACCTGTAAGCATATGGAAAATACTGAAACTTAATCCTTATCTCATTTCATAAACCTGAAGAGGGCAAAATATGGCCTCTGCCTGTTATTAGAGACCCCAGAAAGCTAACCAATGATGTTCACATTTTTAAGTGGTTGAAAATAAAAATAACAATACTTGTGACATATGAAAAATATTTGAAATTCAGATTTAGGATTTGATACAGGAAGCTTATTGGAGCACAGCCTCCCTCTCTCCATATCCAGTGTCTGTGGATGCTTTGGCACAGCTGTGGCAGAGCTGAGCAGCTGGACAGAAAACCAGAAATATTTACCATCTGACCATTTTTACTGACTCTTGCAAACTTGAGCATGAGATGGATCAATATCAAAATTATCTATAAAGCTTCTGAAAGAAAGCAGAGCAAATTCTCTTTTGACCTTGGAGTAGCAAAGATTTCTTATGGAACACAAAAAATATTCCAATCTTTAAAAAGCGCATTTTTCTTTGTCAAAATTTTAAAATCCTGTTCATAAAAATATAAATAATTCCTACAAATCAATAACCAAAAGTAAGTAATTCAATTTTTTAAATAACCAAAGAGTTGAAAAGGTAGTCCAAAAGAACCTTCAGGATTTATAAGTAGGCAATTCCCCCTTCCTAGAGGGTTTATTTCGTTGCTTAGATTTTTTTTTTTTTTTTTTTTGGTTGCTAGAACCTCCAAGTCAGCTCTCCCCAGGAATTATCTTTGGTTAAAGAGAGCAGCACTTCACCCAAGGTCCCTTCGACACTTCCCAAGGCAGCAAATACAAGGTGTCCTCTTGCATATTAACACTCATTGTTAATATTTATAATTTTATCCTCTTTTTAGAAAAATGCACCATGCCTGCCTCACTACCACCTGCAAAGGCTGAGCTGAAATAGTAAACATCACATCAGAAGGAGCTTCCAGTCTCCTGGTTGGTCCTGATTCCTAATTCAGACAGAACCCAGCCAGCCTGGGCAGTGTCAACACTGCTACTATACAATTGGCCATTTGGGGGCGCTGTGGATCCATGGAATGAGCCCTTGATAGCACCCTGTGGTAGACAAAGTTTTGGCTTGGTCTCTACATCAGGGAGACTACCTGATGAATCAGAGGTTTGCTGATTATATCTTCTCACATTTACTGCTATGCAGCTGTGTTGGTCACATCAGAGAGCCATGCACCAGGCTCTATGTGGAGTAAAGGCTTCTCCTGGAGCCTATGTTTGGTGGAGAGGGTGATGGAGCTTCCTTTTGGTGGGCAACCTAGATAATTCAAGCCAGGTATAGAACAAACGGTACCTGGTCCAAGGAAGCAAAGAAGCTCCGGGGATGATCACCTGCCACAAAGCCAGCCTGGTCCAGCTCAGCAGAGCCAGCAGCACCTGTTCATAGGAAGATGGACAGAAGGGGGAATAACTGCACCAGCTGAGTCTGTCCAGGAAGTATAGGTTGCCTGAGGAGCCTACAAAGATAGTGACATCTTAACAGTGACAACACAGGCAGGTCCTCCAAGCAGAGCAAAGGGAGGGCCAAAGCCTCTGCTCTCTCACTCCAAACACCAGAGCTCAGAGTGGGGAGATGGCCCATCTTGTCCTTTCTGACTCTTCCAGTGGCCCTTGGTTCCTCTGCTGCATGGCCCTCTGTCTTCTGGGGGCAGGTGAGTCCTGAATTCATTGGAACATCCCTTAACCTAAAGTTCTTGACTGTTGGTGGAATGTCCAGCTCCTTCCTGTGATGGTCTCCAGCTTCTGTCTGCTTTCTCCACAGATCCAGTGGCTGCTGGAGTTACTCAGTCCCCACGACACCTAATCAAAAGCCGTGAGGGGAAGGCTGTTCTGAAGTGCCATCCTGTCTCTGGACATAATACTGTGTACTGGTACCAGCAGGCTCTGGGACAGGGCCCCGAGTTCCTTATTAGTTTTTATGAAAAGGGGGAGAGACAGAAAGGAAACATCCCTGATCGATTCTTAGGAAAACAGTTCAGTAACTACAGCTCTGAGCTGGCCATGAGCGCCTTGCAGCTGGGAGATTCGGCCGTGTATCTCTGTGCCAGCAGCTTAGACACAGCCCTGCAAGGTCAATGGCTTTCTGTACTTAAACCTCCCTGCCATGGATGAGGATGTCACAGGGGAGAGTGGGGGCCTTAGTAAGTTCCAGGACTTCCTGTCCTGCTGAGCTCACCCAGAGCTTTCCTGAGTGTCTTTCCATCTCTGCCAGCACCTGGCAATTCCTAGCACATGGCAGGAAGTCCTGCTGTGATAAAATGTCCTGTCCGAGTTCACATAGAGAGGGAGGCCATGATGTCCCCTAATGGAAGAGCTAAGCGACTAGGGCAATTTCCAGACTAGCAGAAGATTCGCCAAGGAAACAGAAGCCTTCCAGGCATTTCAGGCAGGATTCTGAGAGTTATTACAGGGTATCAATGTTTCTAAACCACTGGAATATATGGAGGAGGGAGGGTCTCAGATTGTCCTTAGGTCCCCACTTTCCATCAGAACATCTGAAACCGCTGCTTCTGCCTAGATCAGGAACTACAGAAAACAGCTGAGCAAAACAGCTTTTAAATAAATGGCGCTGTAGACATTTATGGACTGAGTAAAAATTTATTGGTGAATGCAGAAACAATTTCAATTCTACACATTTTGTGCATTTAACCCAATCACTTTATTTATTGCACATTTTCTGTGAGGTAGCACAAATCACCCACATTACAAGTGAAAACACTGATTGTTAGAGAGTTTGGATACTTGGGTAAAGAAGATGCAGGTAACAAATATCAGAATTTACCATAGGCCACAGACATAGGCCATTCTTACTTCCACCCATGCTTTAAATCACCCCACCCTTCTGCATTTGGTAGAGAGAGGCATCTTCAAAATGAAAACATTGACCCAAATGTCTTTCATTCTGACAGCCATTCATTTAAGTCCTATAAAAACAAAAAGTCTTATAATAACATATATGAATGAATCTTTTCCTCGTTCACTTTGTTTTTGTTTGTTTTGGGGTTTTTTTTGTTTTAATTCCCAGCAGAGTCACATAGGTCTATGCTCCCTTCAAGCTCTGAACCTATTTATTACTGACTATACTGGGTTATCTTGACAAAAGTTCAGTCTGCCTGGACTCTGACAATCATTCATTCTTTTCATCATTCATTGAACAAACACTAATTGAGTACAGGTACAGAGTAGCTTGGGCTTTGAGGGATGAAAGCTTATAAAATTTGACGGTGCTCTTTGAAAAAATAGAATAAAAAATATTTCAGAAGTCTTGGTAAGGTCCTGTGCAAATGAGAAGGCCTGAAATTATTCTTCATTACCTGCATGGCTAATCCACCCTTCACGACTTAATATATTGTAGGCACTACTCCAGGTGCTTGGGAGACACCAGTGTAAAAATTCAAAACAACAACAGAAACTCATCTTGAGTCTTGATGAATGCTTATGTCCTTAAAGAAATTAAGGTATTATTGAGAATGCTAATATTACGAGTAGATCATGCCTTATTCTGAGAACAGTCTTTAAATCTCTGGGATTCCATACCAAACAGTATGAGTCCTGGCTGAAAACTCCTCTTTTTTTGCCTGATCTTGTCTCGAAGTGTGATCCTTTGCTGTGTGGCTCTTGGTCCCCTCAGACCAAGTAAATCATGGATAAGATGTAAAGGCCCTTCCTGGGTTGGCCAGGCCCCAAGCTTCTAGCCTTGCCATGCAATGATGCATCCATTTCCTCCTCACCTCTCATTTCTGATTTCCTGTCCTTTCTCACTGTTGTGTGATTATAGTTGCCCACCAAGACGATATCAAGATATGTAGTCATAGAAATGGGGTCACCTCACACTGAGATATAACCAATATAAGAAATAGCAGTTCCAGCCGAGACCGGTTTGGCTCAGTGGATAGAGCGTCGGACTGCGGACTGAAGGGTCCCAGGTTCGATTCCGGCCAAGGGAATGTACCTTGGCTGCGGGCACATCCCCAGTAGGGGGCGTGCAGGGGGCGGCTGATCGATGTCTCTCTCTCATCGATGTTTCTGACTTTCTATCCCTCTCCCTTCTGCTCTGTAAAAAAAATCAATAAAATATAAAATAAAAAAAATAAAAAAGAAATAGCAGTTCCAACTGGTATTAACTAGTTACAAGCTTGGCCCTGTAGCTCACTTATTCAATCAATATTCTCAAATTCTGTGTAGGTGCAAGACCTCTCAATGGAGACAGAACATTTCACTGTGATCCTGGAGGCATCAGGCACGTGTAACTCTGACTGAATATTTCATCCACATTTCTAATGAATCTCCTCTCTTCTGTACAAAAAGAAGTCACAAGAACTTAGGTGATCAGTCTTCTGTGGCCTCAGCTGAAACCAAGGGAGAACTTTTATCCACAAGCACACAGGAACCAGAGCATGGATGGCCAGGCCCACATCAGTCAGCAAATTATAAGATAATATAAAATAATTCTTTAGATTCCAATGACTGACATTGAGGCTTTGAAAACTGTGGATATCGGGTTATTCCTATAACTGAGAGGCTCGCTGAAGGGTAACATCTAAATTATTCAGAATTTATGCAGAAAAAAACTAGTAGAAAGTATCTGGTAAATTTTGAACAGTGAAGTCACCAAAGTACCAGAGACATTGTGAATAATTTAACAATTTACAAATAAAGAATTATGTCACTAGGCATAGAGAAACAAATCTCCTTCTCCAGGAAAAAAAGTATATATACTTACAAGATTTCTTTCAAAAACAGACATGAAATTTGTCCACTTGAACTATTCAACTATATACATATAGTTGGGAAGGGGTGTGGCAGGTTAGCTCTACAGCTCAGGCATTTGTCAAGGACAGTGACATCACTGAGTCTATTTCCACCAAACAGAACAGGAAGACATGAGATTCTGCCCTAGGTCTGAAATGGTCACCAGGCTCTTCTTCTGGGTGGTTCTTTATCTCCTGTGGGCAGGTGAGTATGGATTCCCAAGACCTCAACCCACGCCTTTGTCTTAGAATGACAATATCAGGCTCTATCACTCTCTCTTACAGGACACCTGGATGCCCGAATCACCCAGAGCGCAAGATACAAGGTCACACAGACAGAAAAGAAAGTGACCATCAAGTGTCACCAGACTTATGGCCATGACTATATGTACTGGTATCGCCAGGACCTGGGCCATGAGCTGAAGTTGATCCTTTACTCATATGGTGTTGACAGCATTGATAAAAAAGATGCCCCTGATGGGTACAGTGTCACTAGATCAAAGACGGAGGACTTCCCCCTCACGCTGGAGTCTGCCACTACCTCCCAGACATCTGTGTACTTCTGCGCCAGCAGTGAATCCACAGCGCTGCATGGCTGCCTCCTCTCTGCACAAAAAGGATGGTTAGGAAACCTGAGGTTGCACTCTGAGGCTTGGCTAAACACCAGGTAGTTCCTGCCAGCGCAGGGCATCATGGCATCATGGCCCTCAGAGCTGAAGTCCATCCCAAGGCCAGTCTCAGCCTGTCTGAAGGCCACCCCAACCTCCTTGGTTCACTGGTTTTCTCTTGTGATGCTTTCTCTCTTCCTGCTTGCAGTAAAAAAAAAAATGTGTCTTAGGTTGAGATATATGTAAATTCCATTGGTAATTTCAAAGCTTTTACATTCTCTCTCTTCTATGGGCTTTCGTGGCTTCTTCTTCTATCCTTGCTTCCACCCTCTATTATCCTTTAACTCACAGTCATTTTTTTTCCTGAAAACAAGTTTTATTTAAATAAGGGTTTAAATACATAATATAACATTAAAACTGAAGGAGGGAGGAAAACACCCCAAAAATCTTTTTTTTTCCTTTTACTTCACATGACATTGGGTAACTGCTGCTATTAAGTTACAAGCTCTACAGCTAGCTACATGACTGACACTTCAGTTTGAAATTTGTTTCCTTGTCAAAAGTTTAACTCAGATAGAAGATTGGCTTCAAATTATGGTGTTTGGACAACAATTAGCTAGGACATGTCGGGTCAAAAAGACCTTGGTGGCAAGTCCTTACACCTCACTGGAGGGATGGTGGCAGGCTGCTCTAAGCTCCATCCACCTGGTCAGATGTAGATCTTTGACTACGCGCTCCCTCCTAGTGGTACACATGTAGCTGCTGCCTGACCCCTCTCCTCACAGAAGACTGTTCAGGCAGTGACATTCTCTGAGCGCAGGGAACTCTGGTGAGGAGCTTTGGCCAGACATGGGCTTGGCTGAAACCTCACAGTATTGCTGTTTCAGGCTGCTACTGCTTGACCCCTGTTTAAATGAGGGACTTCATAGACAGCATGGCTCTTTTCAGTTTATTGCATGAAGGAGTTACACTAGTCCAAGTTAAAAGCAGACCCCAAATGATTACATCATACAAGTTGTGAGGTTTTTAAACTTGTGACAAGGGACAGGAGGGAAATTCTACTCATTGCAAAGAAATCCTCACTTAAGCTTCAGTGAGCCAAAAGCACTTAAAATCCATGAACCTTCAGCTGGTCGGCCTTAGCCAGTCCAATCTCGACAAAGAACTGGCATATGTTTTTGCACTGAATTACTTCTCCATATTCTGGATGCTCAATTACAGTACCATTGCAGGAAAATTTCTTCTTAAAGGCCTTCACTAGTTTCTCTTTATCATAATTATCAGCGATCCCTTGGACAAGGGTAAGAGTCTTCCTGCCATTTCTCTATTGAATTCTTATATGGATGAAATCCTCAGTGCCAGTGGGAAGCAGATCATCATCCTTACTTGCATCAGCAAAGGGGTTGAAAGAGTGGAGGTTCTGGATAGTGGACATATGATACGATTCCTTTTCCTCGGTGGAAACGGCCTGCGGAAGGGTGCTGCAGGAGAAGGCGGGCAGGGGGCACAAAGCGTCGATAAGCGAGGGGGGCTCAAGTGGAAAGTTGCTGAGTCCTCGGCGGCGGCTCAGTCACTGGGGCCCAACTCACAGTCTTTAACCTTTATTCAGATGAATCTGTCCCTGGCTGTCTTTCTCCTATCGGGCAATAGCCTTACAAGGTCCTGTAATGTTTGCCCTTCACCTTGCTCTTGACCTCCATGGTCATCTTGCATACGTCTCTCTGCCCTAGATTCATTCATCTAAGTTCAGTTACTTCCTCAGATCCACCACCTTAGAGATCTTTTTTTTACAGGCTAGGTCTTCTGCATGAAACCTATGTCCCACCCTCTTATTTCTGGATCTCCACTTTATTCCTTGCATGAAAATATATTTTAGGCATACTTACTCTTAATTGTGAAAAGTAAAACAGGTTTTACAAGGAGAAATGACTAAAATATAATATACTTAGGCTTTCATTTAAAGGAGAATTTTTTTCTTTTTAGCAAAGACACAAAAGAACACATATTTATAACATATGTATATATTTATAAAAATAATATAATATACAAATATTTACCAAAAAGTTTATAACTTCAGTTGCATTAAATTATGCCCTTGTATATCAAACACACAACAGAACATGAAAGGGTAAGGTACATTCTGGAAGGAAGCATGAGGAAGGGAAGCCAGTGAGGAAGAATGGTGTGACAGACCCTTCATGGTCACCAACTTCCCAGGCTCCTCTATGATTCCCAGCCTCCTTTGCAGTTGGACGGTCAGGAACAATGTGATGTGAGTAAAAGTTATGTAAGCCAGTTACAAGCCTTGCCCTTAAAAATTGCCTGTGGCAGGCACTGTATTAGGGTTCCCTAAGTACATGCCCATGTTTGGACATTCATTACAAGCACTTGCAGAGGAGAGCCAGGAGCCAGCCGCCATGCTCAGAGACCCATGCAAATGAAAACTGCCTTTGAAAGTCATCAGAGAAACTTACATATGCACCTGGACCCCAAACTTAACCCATTCCAGTTGTGTGCCCAGATGCTGTAGGGGATGGCACAATGTGAATGTAGGAGAGGAGAGGAAATCATTCTAGACCTCATCTGGGCTTGTCTCAGTTGCAAATATCCGTAACAAAAGTCAGATTTCCCAGATCTCTAGCTTTTCCCACAACAAGCAGCAAGTTGCCTCATTTCTGTCCTGACACAGATGCTTTCATGGATTTCTTCGCATGTGCTGCCCAGGAAGCAGGTAGGGCCTGGAACACATGGACGATTTCTTCTCTGGAAATGGAATGCCTCAATTTCAAGCATTTTGTGTGTATCTTGATAGGACCAATCTCTAGCTACTCAGTCTTTACTCACCCTAACGCACTGTCACTTAGAACCTTTAACCCTAGCCACAAAGGTGGAACAAGTAGTGACACCTCCAAGTGAAGAATCTTTCCAACATGGAATTATTATCTGGTGCTTACATGAGCTGGACTCAGACCAGCAGCCTTTCTGTCTCAATGGCAGAGCAGTTCTGAGGGAGATAGATGGTTTCGATAATTCTACACCTACAGATGACTTGGCATGGAAGCCCTAGGTTTCTGAGACTCAGCATAATACCTCTGAGCACACAGTTATACTATTTCCACCTCTTGAAACACACATTTCCTTGTTTTTTTTTCCTTCCATACCGACTTTCAGGGCCTTCTCCATCCTCTCATCCTTCCCACCTCACCGCTCACACAATGAGACATCCAGCAGAGAGCCAGAGGATGGTGATGGGAGATGGATAGATGAAGTGGAAAATCCAATGAATCACTCGAGCACTGGGGCCGTGAATGAAGGACACTTGGATGAACTTACACACAGTCTATAAATGTGTCAAACAAACTTGTAGGTATGTGTTAGTTCATAACAATTGGTTTTTAAGACTGTGCATTTGCAGAGACAGTGATGTCACTGTGGCAACTGCCTTGTGAGGACACCCCTTCGTCTCTGCTCATGCTCACGAGGACTCTGACTTGGTGAACCTCTCATTTTTGTCCTGATCCTGCCATGGACATCGGGCTCCTCTGCTGGATGATCCTCTGTTTCCTAAGGGCAGGTGAGTCTAAGAAAACTAAGATCTCTGTATGTTATCTTTTCAGTAATTATGCCAATCATTTCTATTTCCTTTGTCTTTTCTCCTCCTCCCCTACCCCTCCACACAGAACTCACAGCAGGTGGAGTCGCCCAGTCTCCCAGATATAAGGTCATAGAAAGAAGTCAGGCCTTGTCTTTGTGGTGCAATCCCATTTCCGGCCACCAAACCCTTTACTGGTACCAGCAGACTCCAGGACAGGGCCTGGGGCTGCTGGTTCGCTTTGAGAATGAAGATCCAGTGGATGAGTCGGGATTGCCTAAGAATCGATTTTCTGCAAGGCGGGACAAAAGAGGAAACTCCACTCTCAAGATCCAGCAGGCAGAGCTGAGTGACTCAGCTGTGTATTTCTGTGCCAGCAGCTTAGCCACAGCATCACAGAGACACTTCCTTCTTGTGCACAAAGCATCAGGGTTCTCCTCTCGGTCCCACTCACAGGAGCTCTGAATAGAGACTTTACCATGTTCATTACGCATGGGGAAGAAGTAGGTCTGCATAGACAAACTATGATTTAAATGAAAGGAGGCCATGAATTATTTCCTGAAACATCAGAGCACAAAACGGACGTTTGAAAATAATGATGACTCAGGAATTTGAAGCACTTTTTGGTGACAATTCAAGGATGCAAAACTGAAAGTGACATGGATCATGGACTCAGCCCTCATGAGCTAGTGATGGGTTGCTGTCTTATAAAAATAGGCAATCATTGACAATGTACAATAAACTTTAATAATAACCCATGTGGTGATTCTAGGAGAGTAGCAGGCTCTCCTTCTGTGGTTGTCTTTACCATCTGATGATTTTAATTGATACCCTTCACTCTAGTTTCCTCTCAGCCTTTCTTAGCAAATGTTCTGCATCAAGGTCTCAATACATAGTATGTGTTTGAAAATCATTTTTTTCCTGTTTTGTGGAAATGTGTTGATAATTATGATGCTCTTGATGATACTGATGATTTCAACTATTTTATTAGGCCCTTTTCCTACTTCAAAGGAATACACACAAGTTAATATCCTGGCAACCAGTCCCAAATACTACCTTAAAACTAATTCTCCAGAGAAGTCTAATTCTTCAATGGAACCAGCACAGCTCAACAGTATATCCAGGCCAGAGCCAACCAGTTCAGGGTTGTTGAGGACATTTCCATCTGTCTGCCTTAGTATATTTAAACAGTTCCTTAATGCATTAAAATACTTTTTAGTAAAACTTCTGAAACAATCATTTGCCACTGATCCCATTATCACATTTGACAGTATACTCATTGTGTTGAGGTCTGTGCTTGTACTCTATCTGCTGCCTGGATCCCCTAAGACTAGTAGTCATTCTGCAGATCTGGTTAGAACTATTTGGAAAGCAGCATACTGAGGTTTTCCTGATGGTATTATCACTGCTACTCAGCCCTGCTGGCTTCACTTCCTCTCTATCCAATTAAGACTGCAAGTCATAATATATGTCCATTTATTCATTGCATATCTACTCATCTCCTCTGCCCATATCTCCATCCGATTTACTTGTCTGACAAACTTCCATCATTGTGGAGCACAGCTATCCACTGTCTCCTTGCCAGAAGTTGTATGTGGTTGTTTTTACAATCCAGTATGTCACATGGTATAATTATTAATCCCCTAATAAAGTCTTCATAGATTATCTTTGATCTCTTTAACCACAGAAAACAGTTTTTTAGAGCCTGATAATTTTCACATTGGAGATCTCTGTGGAAGTATTTTCATTGATTTTCTTTTTCTGCTGCTTCTGGGTCATGATGTTTGTGCTTTTATGGTGCTTGTATTTTTTAATTATTAATCTAATTATCTTGGAATTTGTGCCAGGCACTGGATTTTTATATGTGATGTTTTTGTCCACAATAAATGGATCTCTCTCCAAAGAGAATTGTATCTTGCTTTTGCCCATTTCAGAAAGTATAAGTAAATTGGAGCTGCCTGAATTAGCACTTGAAGCCTGAGGTGTCCTGGGTCAGCCAGAGAACACATTTACCTCTAGATCATGTTTACATTGAGTTTATCAATGTTCCTCTTTTGGTACATTCTAGTCTTTGACATTTGACTGTCCTGTGAGTCAGCTCCATGAGCACTGAGTTGAGGTAGGCCAGTGCCTCTAAGGGCAAAGGAATGGCTAAGCTCTTTCCCCATATACCTTCTCCAAGATACCCAGCCCTCATTATATTTTAGGACATTAATTAATTAAAGGTTATATGTTATTTTATCCAACTATTTAGATGATAAAGAAGGGTAATTTAAATGTTCTCAACGGTAATTACCAGGATTAGGTCAAAATGATTTTATGTGGAATTTTAAAAAATAATGTCAGACTCTTAGTCTGTTATTTCTTTAATATTTAATTTAAATGACATAGAGATTTATATTTCAAATTTAATTTCAACCAAAATAAAAGAAAAAATGTAAAGGGTATGTTCATTACCAAATTGAGGCAGTTATTTGTTTTTGGCATTTTATTATTGGAGTTTAATGACTTGTTTTTACTTTTACTTACAACTTCTGACATTCCATTGGGCCATATGACAAGATGGAAAATAAAATAGGGAATGAATATTTAGACTTGGTCAGAAAGTAAAGAACAGACTTGGAATTCATTTAATGCCGTTGCGACATATTTGTGCTTTTTAAAAGAGTATGCCCAAAGATAAGTGGTTGGAATTGGGAAAAGCAATTGATGTATGGCTAACTGTATTTCCCTCTAAAACCCAATCTTATAGGAAACACTTTATCCCACATTTCCCATTTTGGGGGACTTCCCTAAAGTAATCCCCCTGTTCTAGTTTTCTTATTTCTTGTTGAATCTTCTCTGTGGAAAGGCAAACAAATTGCTTTATTTAATCTCTTCATCTTACTTTACTCTCTATCTTCTTGTTTTCTCCCTAGGTACCTAGTGAAGATACCTATTCTTTGGTGTTTTCTCAACATGTACTCAGATTATTGGGCAACTTTCTTTTCTTAAGGGTCCACCTGTAGGTTGGAGGGGAGAAAAATGAGTTAAATTCAGATTCAGTATAATGCTAGCCATCTACTCAGATTCACAGCTGAGCCCTGTTACTTACCAATATTAAAATTGACATTATCATCTCTACATGTCTGACTCCAATGTCCAAATTTCACGTGGGTCAATCTTAGGCTATAGTACAATTTCATTTATTAATCCTCTAACACCAACATATTCCCTTTACTCCATCCCTCCCCCTCAGGTCCTGTCAAGAGAGCTTGTTTGTGCTGTTTCTGACCACTGGCCACTAGGAGGCACTGTGGCTTTGTTGTTATCTAGAGTTCCTAGGGAGGTTCTCTGGAGGAAGAGGATTGAGGGAAACCCTGGGGTGCAGCTTAGATTTAGGGAGTTGCTGATGTCTTGAATGGTGGTGAGAATGAAGGAATCAGAGACCAACCATTCTAGTTCTATTGTTGTGGAGATGAATTTTGCTCTGAATTGAGCTCTGCATGGCTGGTGTACTTGGAGTGGGCATTCCTCCAAGTTTACTTAATTTGTGCAGCACAGGAAGCTGGGTGGTGAAGCTTGCGAGTTCTGGGAAAAGCAGACACACAGTTTGACTGTCAAGAGGAGCCTTAGTGAGTCTGGCCCCAACCGGTCCAGGACAGTTCACCTGTTGTTCTGCAGAGATTAAGAAGGGAGAAATGCTGGTGCTCACACCAGACCACCTCAGAGGGACCTTGTAAATCCACCTGTTGTACAAGGACTGGCGTGCACTAAAACAACAGAATTTCTCCTGTTGTTGTTAGCATAAAGATGCCATAATGTCATTCTGAATTGAACAGTCACCTGATGTTTCCATGTGTTTTTTAGAAGCTCATAAGGTCTGGGCAGAGACCAGGTTTTTTGCTTGGGCTTCCCTTGGCCAGATTCCAAGTTCTTTCTGATGATTGTGCATCTGTTTTCCTCCTATTGCTGCTCTAAAAAAATCACCAAAAATTTTGTGGCTTAAAACAACACAAATGTATTCTCTTACAGTTCCGAAGATCAGAATTCCAACCTGAATCTTATTGGGTTAACATAAAGGTGTTGGCAGTGCTGCATTCCTTCTGAATAATCTGCTTTCTTGTCTTTTTCAGCTTCTAGAGGTCATAGCTCCTTCCATCTTCAAAGCCTACAGTGACAAGTTGAGTCTTTTCTCATGCTACTCCAACTCTTCTTCCTCCTTCTTCCATATTTTAAGAGCCTTGTGATTACATGGAGACAACCTGGGAAATCCAGAATGATGTTTCTATACTAAGGTGAGCTGATTAGCCACCTTAGTTCCATTTGAAACCCAAATTCTCTCTTGCTATATAAGATAATACAACCACAATGCCTGGGATAAGACATGGACATCCAAGGGGATGCCTTCCAACCTAGGTAATAGGGAAGGAATAATGACCTTTTTGAAAATAGAATAATGGCCACAGTTTTATGTTTTAGGTCCAACAGAAACCAAAGAGCTAGACCCAACAAGGGAAACAGGTCTCTCAGGTCACACCATCTAGTCTGCAAACTATCTGCTTTTTTTAATTGGCCTATGCTCAGTTCAGGAGCCTTAGCACTATGTTTCTGTGCTAACCACAAAATAGGGACTTAAACTGGTCCTTCTTCTTGGTTAACATGCAAGTTAACTAACATAATTTTTTAGACCAACTCAAGAAACAGGTTTCTCTCAGCTCTACATAACCTCCACCATGAGGGGAAGTGGGTTTGTGGCATCCTGTCCTATTACAGGGAAAAGGCTGCGTTTTAATGATGAAAAACTTTGAACTTTTCTAGGAATGAGAATGAAGTTTGAATTAAATGTAGAGTACTTCATTTGCAAATCTTCAAGAACAAAAAAACCCTCTGCTTATTTCCTGGGGTGGGGAGGGGTTGAGCAATGTAAATTATATGCTATGGGCTTTGATAATTTAATAGAACTCAAAGATAAATAAATTCAGAGAGGTCTTTCACTGCAGATAAGAGGGCTCAAATTCAGTCCTCAGGGCATCAGTTCAGCCCCTGAAGCCCTAACAATGCAGGCGATAGTCTTGTTTTTCATAAGGATTTACAGCCCATCTCCTAACTAACTAATGGATGATTTTGAGCGTGTATCTAAGACCAGCAGCATCAAGCCACAAGTAAGGGAGGATGTGAGTTTGAGAGCTGCTGGCTTGCAATGAGGCAATGAAATTGCTCTTTAAATACTTGTAGTTGGAGGTTCAAATGGAAATAGTTGGCAGGCTTTATATAAAATGTAATATAGAAAAGGTATTATCAGTTGGTAATATCTGCAGGGAACCTCTAGATACATAACTCTGTACTCCAGGTCAATTATAATTCAGTTCGATCCTATCAGATTCATTTCCCAGAGATGCAGCTTTTTCATCTGAAGGGAGCTCCTGACTTGGGGGTAGTGGATTACTTAGTGATGTCACTGATAGAGCATATTGTAGAGATAAAATGTCCCAAAATGCACTTCTCTGTTCATGCTCACAAGGGCCCTGGGTTGGGCTATTCCAAATCTGCTACGCTTCATCATGGGAACCTAGGCCCACTGCTGTGTGGCCCTTTGGCTCCTGGGAGTAGGTGAGTCTACAAAATATTTAGCATCCTCATGCTACACTTCTCTACTGTGACTCCAATATTTTTATTTTATTCTCAAATTCTGTCCTCTTTCACAGAGCTACAGAGGCTGGAGTCTCCCAGACACCCAGGAAAAAGGTGACAAAGATGAGACAAGAAATAACTCTGAGTTGTGAGCCAATTTCTGGCCAACAGGCCCTTTTTTTCGTACAGACAGACATCCATGCAGTGACTGGAATTCCTGATTTACTTTAGCAATAAAGTTTCTGTAGACAACACAAGGATGCCCAATAACTGATTTTCAGCTCAGATGCTTAATGGATCATTCTCCACTCTGAAGATCCACCACTCAGAACCTGGGGACTCAGCCATGTACCTCTGGGTCAGCAACTTAGCCAAAGCACTATAGAGATACCCCTTTCCAGTACAGAAAACCTCTGCTTCCCCTTCTTACATCACTTGTCCTGGTAAAATAAAAATCTTCCTCACCTCTCTCACCAGGCGAAATGAGTGGGATTAGAGCATGACAGGAACAGAAATTATAAGGTATCAACAGAGAAACTTGATCAGGAAAAAAAATGTAGGAAGTAGGCTTTCGAGGTTCCTCACAAGTTGTTTGTGAACTCAAAACACACCACACCTATAAAATTAATTATTAAATCTTAATTATTCTTGCTATGGATATTCCTGCTTTCCTGCATTAGACTCCCCATCTGAATGAGGAAGGTCCTAAGCCCTCCATCCCCTTCTCACATTTAGCTGTTAACAGAATCCACCCCCACTTTGTACACACACACACACACACACACACACACACACACACACACACAATCCTTGATTGTACCAGAAACCTCTTTATGACAATTGCAGATATTTCTTTGTAATGTTCATATCATCTTACCATTTATAGGGGCTCTTTTATTTCATCCAGACTATCTCAAATATGGGTAAAACACATGCTTCAATACATTCTATGGAAACTAACACTACCAGGATCTTGGAATTTATTAGTCTCTGTCCTGCTGAGGCCGCTTCAGCTGCCAGATACAAAACAATAAATGTAGACTCCACATCGGGACATTTAAAGCCATGCAGACTTGTCCAGTTTTATGTTAGCCCTCTTTCCTACATGATCATGTCTTTATCATGCAAATGTGTATTTTATTCTGATTTATGCCAGAAATTTCTACACCAAACCTGCAATCTAATCTAAATGGTTAGAATTACTCTATTTCATGGTCTTAACTTCAGATCCCTTCCCTGCCTCTACTGGGGCATAATTGGCAAGTGGTGTAAAAGATATGGATGTGTTTGGAGTGCCCAAGGTAATGAGGTTTACCTGAGTTCTGTCATACAACCAATTCCATGGTCACTGTACTACCTTTTTCTATTCAGAGATCTAGGCTTTCAAGATGGAAATAGTGAAGAATAAAATTTCAACTGTGTTTACACAAAAAGACATAATCTGCTTCTATGTATGTCTGGTTTCAGTGCATTCTTTGTCCTCCTGGGTTCTCCCTGCTGCTTCCAGAACATTGTCCTCTCTCCTGTTTTAATACCCAGCTCTTCACACACAGGCCATTAGAATATTGCCCAATGTTGTTCACTGACTTATTTACCATCAGATCTCTCCTCATTCACCTCTTCTCTCCTCCAATAATCCTGTCATCATTGGTGATATAAACAATTTATACACGTATTTGGCTTCTCAGTTTCTTGAATTCCTCAATTTTGATGAATTTTTTTGCCTCCAATTTTTTTTTCCCGGTGAACTTCGATACCTGAACAAGAACTGAATAAAAAATAAGCTCCTTCCAAAATGTCCATTTCAATCCTCTGAGTTCCTCCTTTCTTTCCACCTCACTAACTCAGTACCATCCTCCTATAATGCTTCTAGCCCTGACCTTTAATCCATGTAGTCAGCAGCTTGTAAAATTTCATCTTCTTAATTATCACATCATCTAAATTAGGTCAAGGTTTAAGATCGTAATGACAACCCTAGTTAAATCCAACTCACTCTTTCCAGGGCATCTGTTTACCTCTCTTCACATGAGCATGGTGGCCAAGTCAAATTCTTTCCAAGAGGGATCAGGGCAAAGCCCAAACTCAGCAAGAAATTATTTTGATTTTTTGTGTCTGGGGGATATTGATTGCCTTGGAAAGACTGTGAATGACTTGAGCTTTAGAAGAACTTTATTGACATATAGAACTAGCAGTGCTCATGGCACACAATCATGGAAATGGCCAGTAGGCAGAAGATGTGTGATACACCAGAGAAGAAAAATGGTGAAAGTACTGGAGTCTAAGAGGTGACAACTGATGAAAATCTTGGAGACTTTGAATAAGTTAATCACATCTCAAAATAGTTAATAGTGTCCTTACCTAATCCCAATGTTCACCTTTAAGAGGAGGTTCTATGAATAGTGTCAGAGAGCAATGTCACCACCCCAAGCCACTCTCCACCGTGTGGAGACCAGAGGAACTAGAACTCCTGCCCCATTGTTCATGCCCATAAGGGCTTCCTCTGAGTGAAGCTGCTTGTTACCCCATGCTGCCATGGCCATCAGGCTCCTCTACTATGTGACCCTTTGCCTCCTGGGAGTACGTGAGTTCCTTCTTCCCCCTAATAATAATCTGCATTTTATATATTCCCAGGTATGATTTCCTTGATGTTCCTTAACCTGTTCCAAAATTCTATTCATTTTGACAGAGCCTACAGATGCTGGAGTTAGCCAAACACCCAGACATAAAGTGACAAAGATGGGACAACTGGTGACATTCAATTGTGAGCCAATTTCAGGCCATACCTACCTTTACTGGTATAGACAGACCTCGGAGCAGGGACCGAAGTTTCTGATTTACTTCAGCAGTCAAACTCCATTAGATGACAGCGGGATGCCCAAGGATCGATTCTCAGCTAAGATGCCTAATGGATCATTCTCCACTCTGAAGATCAAGCCCACTGAAGTTGGGGACTCAGCCGTGTACCTCTGCGCCAGCAGCTTAGCCACAGCGCTGCAGAGTCACCCCCTCCCTGTGCAGAAACCATCCTGCTTCCCCTTCTCACATCAGCTGTCCTGGTAAAATAAAGATCTTCTCTGGCTTCATTCACCAGGAGAAATGAATTGGTTTGGAGCATGACAGGACAGAAATAATAAGGTATCAACAGAGAAACTTGAGCAGGAAAATAATGTAGGAAGTAGATTTCAGAGAGTCCTCACAAACACACCACACCTATAAGATAATTCTTTACTAATCTTGCTATGGATATTCCTGCTTTCCTGCATTGGACTCCACAATGGAAGAGGTTCTAAGCCCTTCATTCTCTTCTCACTCTAAGCTGTTAACAGAATCCACCCCCACTTTGTACACACACACACACACACACACACACACACACACACACGATCTTTGATTGTACCAGAAACCTCTTTATGACAATTTCCTTTATGTTATATCATCTTACCATTTATAGGGGCTCTTTTATTTCATCCAGACTATCTCAAATGTGAGTAAAGCACATGCTTTAATACATTCTACGGAAACTAACACTACCAGGATCTTGGAATTTATTAGTCTCTGTCCTACTGAGGCCGCTTCAGCTGCCAGATACAAAACAATAAACATAGACTCCACAGTGGGACATCTAAAGCCATGCAGACTTGTCCAGTTTTATGTTAGCCCTTTTTCCTACATGATTATGTCTTTATCATGCGAATGTGTATTTTATTCTGATTTATGCCAGGAATTTCTACACCAAACCTGCAATCTAATCTAAATGGTTAGAATTACTCTATTTCATGGTCTTAACTTCAGATTTCTTCCCAGCCCCTACTAGGGCATCATTGGCAACTGGTGTAAAAGATGCATGTGTTTGGAGTGCCTAAGGCAATGAGGTTTACCTGAGTTCTGTCATACAACCAATTCCATGGTCACTGTCCTACCTTTTGCTATTCAAAGGCCTAGGCTTTCAAGATGGAAATAATGAAGAATAAAATTTCTACTGTGTTTACACAAAAAGACATAATCTGCTTCTATGTATGTCTGATTTCAGTGCATTCTTTGTCCTTCTGTGTCCTCCCTGCTGCTTCCAGAACATTGTCCTCTCCCCTTTTTTATTATTCAGCTTTTCACACACATGCCATTAGAATATTGCCCATTGTTGTTCACTCACTTCTTTACTATCAGATCTCTCCTCATTCAGTTCTTCTTCCTTCTACAAATCCTGCCATCGTTGGTGGCATCATCCTCATATACACAATTTATACACGTTTGGCTTCTCAGTTTCTTGAACTCCTCAACTTTGATGATTTTTCTTTTTTCCTCCAATCCTTCTCCGTTGAATTTAAATGATTCCAGAGAAGAAAATGAATAATAAATAAGTTCCTTCTAAAATGACCATTTCAACCATTCCCTCCTTCTCTGGGTTTCTCCTTTCTTTCCACCTTACTCACTCTTACGATGCTTCTAGCCCTGACCTCCAATCCATATAGTCAACATCTTGTAAAATTTCATGTTCTTAATTCTCAAATTCTCTAATTTAGGGTCAAGATTTAAGATCATAATGACAACCCTAGTTAAATCCAACTCACTCTTCCCAGGGCATCTGTTTACCTCTCTTCACAATGAGCAAGCATGGTGGCCAAGTCAAATTCTTTCCAAGAGGGATCAGAGCAAAGCCCAAACTCAGCAAGGAACTATTTTGATTTTTTTGGTTCTGGGGGATATTGATTGCCTTGGAAAAGTGTGAAAGACTTGAGATTCAGAAGAATTTTTTTTTTTTTACATTTAGAATTAGCAGTGCTCATGGCACACAATCATGGAAATGTCCAGCAAGCAGAAGATGTGTGATACAGCAAAGAAGAAAGAATGGTGACAGCGCTGAGGTCTAAGAGGTGACAACTGATGAAAATCTTGGAGACTCTGAATAAGTTAATCACATCTCTAAATAGTTATTATCTACCCTATTCAATCTTCAGTAGAGGATTAATATTCACCTTTAGGAGGAGATTCTATGAACGGTGACAGAGAGCAATGTCACCCCAAACCAGTCTCCACCTTGTGGAGATCAGAGGAACTAGAACTCCTGCCCCATTGTTCATGCCCATAAAAGCCTCCTCTGAGTGAAGCTGCTTGTTGCCACATGCTGCCATGGCCATCAGGCTCCTCTGCTGTGTGATCCTTTGTCTTCCGGGAGTACGTGAGTCCCCTTCCCACGCCCCCCACCCCACCCCCCAAAAAAACCCTGCATTTTTTATTTCCATGTATGATTTCTTTAATGTTCCTTAACTTGTTCCAAAATTTTGTCCATTTCCACAGAGTCCACAGATGCTGGAGTCACCCAAACACCCAGGCATAAGGTGACAAAGATGGGACAACTGGCAACTCTGAGTTGTGAACCAATTTCAGGTCATACCCATCTTTACTGGTATAGACAGTCCTTGGAGCAGGGACCGAAGTTTCTGATTTACTTCAGCAGTCAAGAGTCTGTAGATGACACCGGGATGCCCAAGGATCGATTCTTAGCTAAGATGCCTAATGGATCATTCTCTACTCTGAAGATTGAGCCCGCTGAAGTCGGGGACTCAGCCGTGTACCTCTGTGCCAGCAGCTTAAGCCACAGCGCTGCAGAGTCACCCCCTCCCTTTGCAGAAACCCTCCTGCTTCCCCTTCTCACTCCAGCCCATGTGTCTTAAGTATAGAAAGGGCTACTCTGCTCCTCTCACTGAGACAAATTAGGTGGTTTGGGCATGACAAGTACAGATATTATAAGAAATCAACAGCCCAGCCAGCATGGCTCAGTGGTTGAGCAACAACCTATGAACCAGGAGGTCATGGCTTGATTCCCAATCAGGCAGGGCACATGCTCAGATTGCAGGGTTGATCCCTCATTTGGGGTGTGCATGAGGAACCAACGAATGACTCTCTCTCATCACTGATGTTTCTATCACTTTCTCCCTCAACAGTTCTCTTTAAAATCAATTTTAAAAATTAATTATTTTAAAAAAGTAATCAACTGAGAAATCCCTGCTTAGGAGACAATGTAGGAAATAGGTTTTAGACAATTCTTACAAATAGTGGGCTCAAACCTCCCCACACATAAAATAAACCTTAATCACCCACACTGGATTTTCCTACATTCTTGCATTGGCCTCCATCAGAATGGTAGAAGCTCCTGGTAATGGCTCCTCATCTCTCCATTCTCTTTTCACTCTAATCTCTGAACAGAATTTCCCCATACGAGTGTCCCTGAGTTCTTTCATTTAACAAACTTACACTTGTCGTGGTCCTACTTTTTGCTCTTCAGGAACTCTTAAAGATGAAAATAAAAATTTTACTATAAGATATAATCAAGCATAATATATCCAATTTCAGTGCATTCTTTCTCCTCCTGGGTTCTCCCTGCTACTGCCCGACCCTTCTCCTCTCCCCTGCTTTAATACTGAGCTCTTCACACGCATGGCATTAGCTTATTACCTGTTGCTGCTCACTGACTTCTTTACCATCAGGTCTCTCCTCACTCACTTCCTCTCCCCACCACTAACCCTGTCACCATTGGTGTCATCATCATGACCTAGACAACTTATACAGTTTCTTGACCTCTTCACATTCAACAATTTTTGGCCTCCTATCTTTTCTAGATGCATTTTGATGATTTCAGAACATGGAAAGAACAATAAATAAACTCCTTTCAAAATGTCCTTTTCAATTATTTTCTGCTTCTACCCAATCCTCCCTCCTTTCTATCTCATCAACTCCAGCACCATCCTCCTACGATCCTTCTAGTCAATGACCCTCAGTACACATACCTAGAAGCTTATAAATACCCATGTTCTTAATTCTAACATTGTCTAAACCAGGTTCAGTGTCTGAGGCCATGATGTTAACCCTGGTTAAATCCAGCTCCCTCTGGGCACCAATGAATGGCAAAATGGGAGTTCCTGAAGCAACCAAGGGCATTTTTGCAATGATCATTATGCAGTCTCTTCACTGACAGAATTCTCTGACATTTATTGAGAAGTATTCCATTAGGCAGCCAGGTGTGCACAGGGAAATGTATAGGTCAATAGGACACTTTGCTTATACCTAAAATATTTATTTCCTCAGACCTGGTCTGTTGGTATTTCTTTTTTATTAAGTATCAGAAACTTTGTAATCATAAAATAACCAAATAATGAAGCTCAAAATACATGACATGATAGCATTTTGGTAGAAACATATATGTGAATTTAAAAAGCAAGCGAATACAAATAGATTTATATCTACTGATATAAACTATTTATATATTTTGTCAAATTTTATAAATTATAAGTAATTTATAAAGAATAATTTTACTTCAATAAAAAATGTCTTTCACATATGCCATTTTTTACTATAAATTCATACAAGCCAGGAAAAAAAATAATGAAAGATTATAGATCAAGTTCTTCTTATTGGTAATTCAACAAAGTGGGATTGGAAGAAGAACAGGGACTGGTGAATAGCTTTGTGTTAATATGACTTTGTCTCACTTATTACTGAGGTAATTTGTAAAATATTAATACCATAAATTCTTCAAGGGTATTTGGAGATCTTTTAATAGAAAAGAAAATACTCAGATGTGAAAAAAAAGGGATGTATAAAAGCAGTGTAGTATGAGGTGGCAAAGGCCAGAGAGAAGACTGGTATTTCTCACAAGAGAGAACCTTTGGTGCTGGGTCTACATTCAGAATAATTAGGACCTATTTAAGTCTATGAATGTTCACCTTCTGGAGGAGGTCCTATGAAGAGTAATGGAGAGCAATGTCACTGCCAGGTCACTCTCCACCTTGTGGAGACCACAGGAACTAGAACCCCTGCCCCTCTGTTCATGCCCTCAAGGGCCTTCTCTGGGTGGAGCCTTCTCCTGCCTCATCCTGCCATGGCCACCAGGCTCCTGTGCTGTGTGGTCCTTTGTCTCCTGGGAGTAGGTGAGTCTCCAGAAATTAAGAATCTGCATTTAAATTCTTTTCATTTATAATTCTATTTATGTTCCTTATCCTGTTCCCAAATTTATCTGCCTTTATAGAGCCCACAGATGCTGGAGTCACCCAGACACCCAGGCACAAGGTGACAAAGAAGGGACAAGAAGTAACTCTGAGTTGTGAGCTAATTTCAGGCCATACGTACCTATATTGGTATAGACAGACCTCAGTGCAGGGAATGGAGTTTCTGATTTCCTTCAGCAGTCAAACTCCATTAGATGAAAGCAGGATGCCCAAGGATCGATTCTCAGCTAAGATGCCTAATGGATCATTCTCCACTCTGAAGATCGAGCCCACTGAAATCGGGGACTCAGCCATGTATCTCTGTGCCAGCAGCTTAGCCACAGCGCTGCAGAGTCACTCCCTCCCTGTGCAGAAACCCTTCTGCTTCCCCTTCTTACTCCAGCCCTCAGTCATTCTGAGCAAATGTCTTTCCTGCTCCTGTCTTACAAAGAGAAATGATTGTTTTGGGGGCCTAACAAAGGGCATAAATGATAAAGTATCAACAGAGAAAAACTTGAGCAGAAAATAATCTCAGAAATGATTTTCAGGGATTCCTCATACCTTGTTTGTGGGCTTAAAACTCACCACACAGGGAAGATAAATCTTATTTACTCACACCGTGGATATTGCTGCCTTCCCGCATTGACCCCCAGGTCTAAATGGTAGCAGCTCCTGGTAGTGGCTCCATTCTCTTCTCCCTCTGAATTGTTAACAGAATCTACCTTCACACCTGTAAACACCCACACATACACACACACACAGACACACACACACACACACACACACACACACACACACACACATACACACACACACACAAACACACACATTTTGATTGTACCAGAAACCTCTTTATGACAGTTGCAGACATTCCTTTATAATGTTCATATCATCTTATCATTCATAAGGTCTCTTTTATTTCACTCAGAATATCTCAAACATGGGAAAACCATGTGTTTTACTATATCAGATGGAAGCTACCACTCCTGGAATCCTGGGATTTATTTGTCTCTGTCCTGTCTCAGGAGAGCCCAGTCTGAAAGCGGATAGCTGAGGTCAGTGCAGCTGAAGGCTTGTGTGGGGCTCACAATGCTTATGAGGCCTCTTTAGCTACCGGATACAAAACAATAAACATGGACTCCACATTGGGACATATAAACCCATGCAGACTTGTCCAGTCTTAGTTAGCCCTCTCTCCTACCTGATCATATGTCCTTATAACATAAATACGTATTTTATTCTGATTTATGTCAGAAATTTCCACATAACATCTGCAATCCATTCCAAATGGTTATAATTACTCTCTTTCATGGTCTTATTTCATATCCCTTTGTAACTTCTATTAGGGCATCATTGGCAACTGGTACAAAAGAGACCTGTGTTTTGAGTTCCCAATGCAATTATGTTTACCAAGAGTTCTGTCATAGAGACAATCCCACTGTCACTGTCCTACCTTTTGCTACCCAGGCTTTCAAGATAGAAACAGTGGAGAATAACATTTCTCCTGTGTTTACTCCAAGAAATATAATATGCTTCTATGTCTGATTTCAGTGCATCCCTTGTCCTTCTGAGTCCTCCCTGCTGCCTCCAGACTATTCTCCTCTCCCCAGTTTTAATACCCAGCTCTTCATATACATGGCATTAGAATATTACCCATTGTTGCTCACTGACTTCTTTACCATCAGGTCTCTCCTCATTCACTTCTTCTCCCCACTACTAATCCTACCATTATTGGTGATGTCTTCAGTGGGAAGCCACCCACTGCTGATACTATCAGGAGCATGCACCAAGGAATTTGGAAGGCTGATGGACCTTGGGCATTAGCAGGGCTAATACCAAGCATCATTGTTCATGTTGAGATAACAGTGATTCAAAGCAATTTCCTGACCTAATGGCCTCAAAGTAAATGTTTACTGAACCTTACTGATCTTTACTGATCTTTATTCACCTCAGAGATGGTCTGTCTGCTATCTTTTTTCTGTGCTTTACTGAGGGCAAGATGTGTATCTAAAACTGAATAAAAAGCAGTTAAGGCCAGGTTTCAGTGTGCCTCTTCAAGAAAGAGGTCTCTACCTGCCACCCCATCCTTTAGTAATTTATATTTTTTGTCTAGTGTTTTATTTGCGTATTGGCCCCTTCTTCAGATCCTGCACCCTAACCGTGCAGGTAATGGCAGTCATCCTCACATAGACAATTTATGCATGTGTTTGGCTTCTCGGTTTTTTTTACCTCCTCACTTTTGATGATTTTTAAATCTCCAGTATTTTCCAGATGCACTTCCATGATTGAAGATCATGGAATGAACAACAAATAAGCTCCTTTTAAAATTTTCTTTTAATCACTCTCTTCCTCTACCTGTTCCTCCTTTCTTTCCATCTCACTAAGTAAGTACCATCCTCCTATGATGCTTCTAGCCACTGGCCCAAACAGCTTTTAAATTCCCATGTTCTTCTTCTTTTTTAAGTTTATCTATTGATTTTTTTTTTTTTTAGAGAGAGAGGGAGGGAGAGAGAGAAACATTGATTTGTCATTCCACTTATTTATGTATCCATTGCTTGATTCTTGTAAGTGCACTCACCAGAGATCAAACCTGTAATCTTGGTGAACTGGGGCGATGCTGCAACCCACTAAGCAATCCCAATCAAGGTCTGAAATGTCCATATTCTTAATTCTCATGTTGTCTGAGCCACATTCAACTTTATGACCATAACATCAAACTTGGTTAAATACAGCTCTCTCGCAGCACCTGTGAATGGAAAATGAACTAAGAACATTTTACAATGACCAAGACATAGCCTTGTCACCTGCAGCAATTCCCTGATCCTCACTGAAAAGTATTCCATTGGGTCTCCAGGTGTGCACAGTGAAATGTGTAGGTCAATAAAATACATTAAAAGAATTTATGTCCTCTGACCTGGTTTGTTGGTGTCCTTTTTATTAACTATCAGAAACTTTGTAACCATACAATAACTAAATAATAATGCTCAAATATATGCTATGATCCCATTTATGTGAAAACATTTATATGAATAAATAAATCAGGCAAATAGAGATAGATTTACATCTATAACTGTTGGTATATTTTGTTAAATTTTAGAAGTTACAAGATAATGCGTAAATAATGTATTTACTTAAATATAAACAAAAACTTATGTCTTCTATATAAGCCATTTGTTATTATAAATCCATATGAGCCAGGAAAAACCTATGTAAGTTCATAGATCAAGATCTTTTTACTGATAATTCAACACAGTGGGATTGGAGGGAGGACAGGGGGTGATGCCTAGCTTTGTGTTATATATAAATTTGTTTCACTTATTACCAAGGTAATTTGAAAATATTACTCCCAAAAACTCTTCCAGGACATAGGAGATCTTTAAAAAAAAGAAAAGAAAATTCTCTGATATGAAGAAAAGTGGTGCAAAGTCAGAAGACTATGAGGTAGCTAAAACCAGAGAGGGCCTTTGGTGCTGGGGCCACATCCCAGAATACTTATGGCCCATTACAGTTGATCTCTGTGTTGCATGACTGTTCATTTTTGGGATGAAGTCCTATGAACAGTGACCTAGAGCAATGTCACTGCCAGGCCACTCTCCACTTTGTGGAGACCAGAGGAACAAGAACTCCTGCCCCTGTGTCCATGTCCACAAGGGCCTCATCAGGATGAAACCTCCTCTTGCCCCACCCCTTCATGGCCACCAGGATCCTCTGCTGTGTGGCCCTTTGTCTCCTGGAAGTAGGTGAGTCCACAGAAATGAAAAATCTGCATTCTTTTATATTCCCAATTCTGATTCCATTTATGTTCCTTATCCTGTTTCCCAACTTTGTCCACTTCCACAGAACCCAGAGTTGCTAGAGTCTCTCAGATACCCAGGCACCTGGTGACAGAGAAGGGATAAGGAGTGACTCTGATTTGTGAGCCAATTTCAGGCCATCCTATCTTTACAGGTGCAGACAGACTTTGGTGCAGAGATTAGAGTTCTTGATTTACTTCAGCAATCAATCTTCTATACATGAGACAGGGATGTCCAAGGACCAATTCTTAGCTCAAATGCCTAATAAATCATTCTTCACTCCAAAGATTTAGCCCACAAAACCTGGGACTCAGCCGTTCACCTCTGTGCCAGCAGCTTAGTCACAGAGCAGCAGAGTCATCCCCTTCTTATGAACTAATCCTCTTGCTTCCCTTTCTCATTCTAGCCCCAATGGGTCCTAATTAAGTCTTCCTTGTGACTCTCTCACCAAGAGAAATGCATGCATGGGTTTGGGGCTTAACAAGAAAAGTGATAAGATATCAACCTAGAAAACCATGCATAGGAAATGGGCTTCAGAAATTTCTCAAAAATCGTCTGTGGCTCAAAACTGACCAGTTAAGATAAACCTTAATTACCCACGCTGTGGATTTTCCTGTGATTGGCCTCTATCTGAATGGCAGGAGCTCCTGGTAATGGCTTCATAGCTCTTCATTCTCTTCTCCCTTGAGGCTGTTAACAGAATCTCCCCCCCCCCCCTCCCAACGAAAGTGTTCCTGGGCTCCGTCATATAGCCAACTTCCACTTGTGATTGTCTTGTTCTTAGTCATTCGTGGGCTCTGTCTTTAAAGATGAAAACAGAGTAAAATTTTACTGTGTTTATGCCACAAGATATCATTGGATATATTATGTCTGGTATCAGTGCATTCTTTGTTCTCCTGGATCCTCCCTGCTGCTTCCAGATTATACCCCATTTTCCTGCTTCAGTACCCAGCTCCTTCACACACATGGCATTAGCATAGTACCCTTTGTTCTTGGATTTAGTTATTTACTGTAAGGTCTCTCCTCATTCACTTCTCCCAACTATTTACTCTATCATCATTGATGATGTCATCATCATGTAAATAATTTATTCATGGACTGGTTTCTCTGTCCCTTGACCTCCTCACTTTTGATAATTTTTTACCTCCAATCTTTTCAGGTGGACTTCCAAGTTTCTAGACCATGGTGTGAACAACAAAATTTCCATTTCTATAATTCCATGCTCCTACCCATTCCTCCATTCTTTCTATCTCACTAAATCAACCTCTTCCTCCTATGATTCTTATATCCACATACCCAACTGCTTTTAAACTCTCATGTCTTAATTCTCACAATGGCTAAACCAAGTTCAAGGCTTAACTTGTCAACCCTGGGTAAACCCAGCTCCCTCTTTCAAGGACATCTGTTTATATCCCTTCAAAATGAGTGTGACAGTCAATCATTTCTTCCCAGAGAAATTATTTAGACTTTGTGTGTCTGGGAGCTAGGGACTGCCTTCAGAGTAGCACAAAGGGATTGAGATTTAGAAAGTACTTTATTCATGTCCAGAATTTGCAGTGTTGGTGGCACACACACATGGAAATGCCTAACAGAGATTAGACATGTGACATAGCAGAAAAGAAAGAATGGTAGAAACACAGGGCTATGAGAGGTGACAATTGCTGAAAGTTTTGGAAACTTTGAATGAGCCAATCACATCCCAGAATAGATATGCCCTATTCCAGTCAGTCTTCTGAAGAGGACTAATGTTCACTTCTGGAGGAGATCCTGTGAGCAGTGACAGAGAGCATTGTCACTGACAGGTCACTCTCCACCTTGTGGCCACCAGAGGAACTAGAACCCCTACCCCATTGTTCATGCCCATAAGGGCCTCCTCTGAGTGAAGTCTTCTAGTGCAACAGGCTGACATGACCACCTGGCACCTCTGCTGTATGGCCCTTTGTCTCATGAAAGTAGGTGAGTCCTCAGAAATAAAGAATTTGCATTTTTGGATATTCCCATTTCTGATTCCATTTATGTTCCTTATCCCTTTCTCAAACTCTGTCCACTTCCACAGGGCTCTCAGATGCTATAGTCACCCAGACACCCAGGATCATGGTGACAAAGAAGGGACAAGGAGTAACTCTGAGTTGTGAGCCAGTTCCAGGCGATACCTACCTTTACTGGTACAGACAAACCTTGGTGCAGGGACCTCAGATGCTGATTTACTTTGGCAATCAAGCTTCTCTTGACAAGAAAGGGATGCCCAATGACCGATTCTCAGCTCAGATGCCCAACGAATCATTCTCCACTCTGAAAATCCAGTCCACAGAACCTGGGGACTCTGGCTTGTACCTCTGTGCCAGCAGCTTGGCCACAATGCTTCAGAGTCATGCACACCCTGTGCAGAAACCTTCCTGCTTCCCCTTCTCACTACAGCCTCCAGGTGTTCAGAGTAAAAATCTCCCGTGCTCCTCCCTGATCAAGAGCATGAATGTGTTTGGCGATGTCAAGGACAGCAGTCATAATGTATCCACCTAGAAAACCCATGTGTAGGAAACAATGTAAGAAATGGACTTCAAGGTTGCTCACAAATTGTGGGATCAAAACTCATCACGCAGGTAAGATATACCTTAATTACCCACACTGTGGATTTTTCTGCATTCCTCCATCTGAATGGTAGAAGTTCTGGGTAATTGTTCCTCAGCCCTCCATTTCTCTTCTCACTCTAAATTAATAATAGACTTTACACCACAAGGTTTCTAGAGAGCTGTCATATAGTCAATGGGCACAGTCATTGACTTATTTTTTGCTATTCAGGGGCCCTGATCTTAAAGATGGAAATAGTGAAGAATAAAATTCTACTGTGTTTAGACCAAGAAATAATCTTCTTTAATGTCTGATATCAGTGCACTTTTTGCCCTCCAGAGTTCTCCCTACAGCTTACAGACCATTAACTTCTCCCCTGCCTTAATATCTAGCTCTTCACACACATGGCATTAGAATAGTGCCCTTTGTTCTGACACTCATTTCTTTACCATCAGGTTTCTCTTCATTCACTTCTTCTCCTCACTACCAATCCTGCCATTATTGATCACTTCTTCATCACATGGACAATTTTCACATGTTGGATTTCTCAGTTCCTTGACCTCCTCACTTTCAATAATTTTCTACATCCAGTGTTTTCCTGATGCAGTTCCATGATTCAGACCATAAAATAAATAGCAAATAAGCTCCTTCCAAAATTTTTATTTCAATCATCTCATGCAAGAGAGCAGCACCCTTCCTCCTATGATTATTCTAGCCACGGATCCTTAGTCCACATACCAGCTGCATTTAAACTCCTGTGTTCCTCTTTCTCACATTGTCTAAACCAGTTTCAGGGTTTAAGACTATAATGTCAACCCTGGTTAAATCCAATATCCTCTGCCCAGGGCATCTGCTTGTGTCCCTTCATAATGAGCATGGTGGCCAATCAAAATCCTCCCAGGATGGATCTGGATAAAGCCCCAATTCAGTAAAAAGTTATTTAGACTTGTGTGTCTGGGAGATGTGGATTGCCTTCAGAGAATTATAAAGGACTTGAGATTTAGAAAGTACTTTATTTGTGTCCAGAATCTGCAGTGTTGATGGCCCACACACAGGAAAATGTCTAGCAGACAGTAGGCACGTGATAGAGCAGAGAAGAAAGAATGGTAGAAGCACAGGGTGTGAGAGGTGACAATTGATGAAAGTTTTGGAGACTTTGAATGAGCCAATCACATCTCAGAATAGATATGCCCTATTCCAGTTAGTCTTCTGAAGAGGACTAATGTTCACTTCAGGAAGAGGTCCTCTGAGCAGTGACAGAAAGCATTGTCACCGACAAGCCATTCTCCACCTTGTGGAGACCAGAGGAACTAGAACCCCTGTCCCTCTGTTTGTGTCCATAGGCATCATCTGGGTGAAGCCTCCAGCTATCCCACCCTGCCATGGCCACCTGGCTCCTCTGCTGTTTGACCCTTGGCCTCATGTTAGTAGGTAAGTTCCTAGAAATAAAGCATCTGCCTTTTTGGATATTCCAGTTTTTATTCATTTATGTTTCTTATCTTGTTTTTTAAAACTCTGTCTACCACTTCCGCAGAGCACATAGATGCTGGAGTCACGCAGACACCCAGACACAAGGTGACAAGGATGGGACAAGCAGTAATACTGAATTGTGAGCCAACTTCAGGCCACAGTGACCTTTACTGGTACAGACAGACCTCACTGCAGGAACTGAAGTTCCTGATTTATTTCAAAAATAAAGCTTCTATAGACGACATGGGCATGCCCAAGAAATGATTCTCAGCTCAGATGCCTAATAGATCATTCTCCACTTTGAAGATCCAGCCCATAGAACCCAGAGACTCAGCCGTGTATCTCTGTGCCAGCAGCTTAGCCACAGCACTGCAGAGTCACACCTTCCCTGTGCAGAAACCCTTCTGGTTCCCTTTCTCACCCCAGCTTTCAGTTGTTTTGATTGTAAAAATCTTCCCTGAAACTCTCTTACCAAGAGAAGTGCATGGTTTTGGGACATGGCAAAAAAGAAATAACAAGGTATCAATATAAATTTAAAAAGCACTACATAGGAAACAATGTAGGGAATGTACTTTATTGTATATTACACCTGTAATATAAATCTTTATTGCCCACACTTGGATTTTCTTGTGTTCCTATCTTGGTCTCCTCCTCTGAATGTTGGGAGCACCTGATAATGGTCCCTTAGCCATCCATTATTTTCTCCCTGTTAACAGAATTTCCCCGCAAGTTTTCTAGAATTCTGTCATATAGCCAAATACCACTTGTCATTCTACCTTTTGCCATGCAGGGGCCTGATCTTTTAAAGTGAGAACAATAAAATGTCCTCTGTGTTAATGCCATGAATTATATTGAACCTAATACATCTAATTTTAGGGCATTCTTTGTCCTGGCTCCTCCCTACTGTGTCCAGACCATTCCCCTTTCCCTTGCTTTAATGCTCAGCTCCTCACACACATGGGATGAGAATATTACCCTTTATTGCTGCACTGACTTCCTTACCATCAGATGTCTCCTTATTCACTTCCTCTCATCACTACTAACCCTACCATCATTGGTGACATCATCATGACATAGACACTTTATACATGGGTTTGGCTTCTCAGTTTCTTGACCTCCTTACTTTTGGTGATCTTTTTATGACTCCAGACCTTTTCAGATGCACTTTGATGATGCCAGGCCAGAGAATAAACAACAAATAAAACTTTCCAGCCCTAGTTGGTTTAGCTCAATGGATAAAGCACTGGCATGTGGATTGAAGGGTCCCAAGTAAGATTCTGGTCAAGGGCACATGCTCAGGTTGCCAGCCCTATTCCCAGTAGGGGGCATGCAAGAGGCAACCAATCAATGATTCTCTCTCATCATTGATATTTCTTTCTATTTCTCTCCCTTCCTCCCTGAAGTAAATAAAAAATATTAAAAAATAAAATAAAATAAAACTTGCCAAAATTTCTATTTCAAACATTCCATTATCCTACTCTATTTTCCTTTCTTAGCATCTCACTAGCTCAGCACCATTCCTCCTGTGGATTCTTTTAGTCACTGACCTTTAGCTCACTTTCCCAATAGCTTATAAGCTTCTATGTTCTTTTTTTTTTAATTTCAGAGAGGAACATCAATGATGGGAGAGAATCATTGAGCAGCTGCCTCCTGCATGCTTCCTACTAGGGATCGAGCCTGCAACTTGGGCATGTGCTCTGATCTGAAATCGAACTGTGATTTCCTGGTTCATAGGCCGATACTCAACAACTGAGCCACACTGGCCAAGCTAACCTCCTGTGTTCTTAATCCTCACATTGTCTAAACCGGAAACAAGGTTTTAAGATCATAATGCCAAACCTGGTTAAGTCCAGCTTCTTCAAGGCGTTATGTATGGCAAAAAGGCAGTTCCTGAAACAGCCAACAGTATTTTTGCAACGATCACAACACAGCCACATCACTGATAGAATTCTCTGATCTGGTACTCATTGACAAGTATGCCATTGGGCCGCCAGGTGTGCACAGGGAAGTGTATAGGTGAGAAGGATACTCTGCTTACGTTTAAAGAATCTATTTCCTCAAACCTGGTAGTCTGGTGGTGTCTTTTTATTCAATATCAGGAACTTTGTAACCATACAATTATTAAATAACGAAACTCAAAAAATATAATATGATCCCATTTATGCAAAAACATTTATATGAATAAAGAAAGAAGCCAAATAGAGATGAATTTATATCTACTGGCATGTAGGACTATTCATATATTTTGTCAAATTTTAGAAGTTATAAGATAATGCATAGAGGATGTTTCTTCTTTTATAAAAACAAAACATATGTCTTTCATATATGCCATTTTTTTATTATAAATTCACATGAGCCAGCATAAATCTATGAATGTTTACAGATCAAGTTCTTCTATTAGTAATTCAACAAAGTGGCATTGGAAGGAGGACAGAGGATGATGCCTACCTTTGTGTTATATATAAATTTGTCTCACTTATTACCAAGGTAATTTATAAAATATTACTCCCCAAAATTACTTCCCAAAATTTCAGGGCATAGGAATTCTTTCTTTTTTTTTTTTTTTTTTTAAGGAAAATTCTCAGATATAAAGAAAAGAAATGTGCAAAAGAGGAACAGTATAGGGTGGTAAAGGCCAGAGAAACAACTGGCATTTCTCACCAGATAAAGCTTAAGTGCTGGGGCCACATCCAAGATAGTTGTTCAGCAGATCTTCTGTAGAGAATTCATGTTCACCTTTGGGAGGAGGGCCTATGAGTACTGACAGAGTGCAATATCACTGCCAAGCCACTCTCCTCTCTGTTCATGCCTACAAGGGCCCTCTCTGGGGGAAGCCTCCTCCTGCCCCACCCTGCCATGGCTGCCAGGCTCCTCTGCTGTGTCACCCTTTGTCTCCTGGGAGTAGGTGAGTCCTCAGAAATAAATATTCTGCATTTTTTAAAATATTACCAATTCTGATTCCTTTTATGTTCCTTATCTTGTTCCCAAGCTCTGTCCAATTCCTCAGGGCTCTCAGATGCTGGAGTCACCCAGACACCGAGGCACAAGGTGACAAAGATTGGACAAGAAGTCACCCTGAGTTGTAAGCCAATTTCTGGCCATGAAGATCTTTACTGGTACAGACAGACCTCACTACAGGGACTGAAGTCGCTAATATATTTCCGTAATCAAGCTCCTATTGATGAGACAGGGATGCCCAAGGATCGATTCTCAGCTAAGATGCCTAATGGATCATTCTCCACTCTGAAGATCCAGCCCACAGAACCCGGGGACTCAGCCGTGTACCTCTGTGCCAGCAGCTTAGCCACAGCGCTGCAGAGTCACCCCCTCCCTGTGCAGAAACCCGCCTGTTTCCCCTTCTTAGCCCCAGACATCCTCTGCAGTCTTTCCAGGCTCACCTGTGTGAGAGCATGGGCCTGGGTTTGGTGTTCTACTTCTCCCTATGGAAGACAAGAACTGAATACACTGAAAATATCACATTAGGGAACTTCATAAGAAGGCAATAAGAGTTGGTTCCTGGCATTCCTCACAAATTTTCACAGAAGATGGCTGAGTTCAAGGTTGAGATTAATGTCACCCTCTCCCCCCCCCCCCCCAGGCTTCAAGTGATTAAATAAACTTAAAATTGTGTAGCTACTGTGCAAGGACCATTATCTAGGCTAGATTATCTCAGTTCATAATTAGTGGTCCTGCCTTTGCTTTCATTATCAGAATGGTTAAATGGTAACATGGCTATATCCTCAGATCTGCTCAGACTTTTCCAATTTCTTCTAACCCCTCTCATGATAACTTTTCCATAACTGTGTTCCTATTTGTAACAAAACACTTTTTTTTCCCCACATTTTCAGAGGTTCTCTCTTTTTTTAAACTTATTTGAAAATAGTTGTAGATTCATAGGAAGTTGCTAAGTAAAACAAAGGAATCCGGTATATCCTTCATCCACTTGCCACCAATGGATCCATCTTTCATAATTATCTGCATAATAAAAGCCCAGCAACCGTTATGGCGGAACAACTCACCAGGGAGCAGCCACTCAATGCAGGATATTGATGGTCAGTATGCTCCCACAGCTGGAGCGCTGCTCTGCCAGAAGCACTGCTTAAGGCTGGCGAGTGCAGTGATGATGGCGGGAGCTGCTCAGCAGTGCTAAGAAGAGGCGAGCCAAAGGTAAAGAGTGAGAGATGGGCCGTTAGGAGTGAGGGTCCCAGATTGTGAGAGGGCTGAAGGATTATCCCCCCCCCCAAGCATGATTTTTGTGCATCGGGCCTCTAATACTAAAATATTAAGACCAGGAAATTGACATTGGCACTAAGTGTACAAGCAGTTCTAAGTAATTATTTTATTGTTGACAGTATTGCAGTTGTCTCCCATCCCCTCATCTTTGCCTTTCTCTACTCAGCTCCCTCTTATGTCCATCCCCACCTCAGGCCTTCATCACATTACTCTCTGTATCCATGGCTATGCATATATATGCATATAAGCTCTTTGGTTGATCTTTTTCAGTCCTCTCCACCTCCCTCCCCTCTGAGATGTGACAATTCTAAGTCATTTTATGCACATGTAAAGATATAGTCAAGATATACAACTATTACAATACCACAAAATCTCCCCAACCACACACACACACACACACACACACACACACACACACACCAATCCTAACCCCTGAGGAGCTCTAATCTATTCTCCACATCTATAATGTCATTTTGAGAATGTTTTATGAATGGACTCATACAGGAGGTGATCTGTTTTCAGATTTTTTTTTCACTCAGCATATTGCCCTTGAGATTTTTCTTAGTTGTTATATTTATCAATAATTCTCATGTGTTTGTTTTATTGCTGAGTAGCATTACTTGGTGTGGATGTAGCAGTCTGTTCAGCCACTCACCCATTGCAGGACTTTTTGGTTGTTTCTAGTTTTTTTTTTTTTACTGTTACAAGTTAAGTGGCTGTGTATACTAGTAAACACTTGTGTATAGCATTCTGTGTGACATAAATTCTCATTTCTCTAGGGTAAAATTGTGCCGCAGAGTAGGATGTGGTATGGAAAATATATTCTTATTTTTTAAGGAAACTTCCCAATTATTTCCCAGTATGACTGTGCCATTTTCCATTCCTAGAGATTCACTTTTAATACCAGTAATTTCAACGTGCATGTAACATTCCACTTTTTCATTTCCAAAACATACATACTAATAACTTGAAGAACAGAAACTTAGTAGATCCAGATACACTTTTCTTTGGATGTGTTTGAACTCTTCCTAAATATTTGAATTCTTTCTATCCCTTATTTAACTGGAAGTCTGTCTGTTCGATGCAAGCCATTATTCGCCACTGTTGTCTGAATACCACGTCACCTGTTCCAGAAAGTCACCTGGTTCATCAAGACAGCATCCCAGGTCCATCTTAATTCACGTAATTAAACAAAAACATGTATAAGACGTCTGTTACATTTCAAACACATTTTAAGACCTTACATTTTGTTCTAAAAGAATAAAAATTATTGACCTGGCCACCATAACTAGGAAAGTAAGTTGCATTGTTTACTTTGGTCAACTTTTTTTGTGAACACATGAGAAGATAATACCTATTTAAATGCAAAAACAGGTCAAGGTTGCTGGAAACTTATTGGCATTGGTTCTTTATCACTCCTCAAAGGATAAACTTGTTCAGAGAAACTTTGCTCTTCCTTATATGCTCCTTTTTTAAAAATATTTTAATCTTTATTGTTCAATTTATTAATTACATTGTTCTCCCTTATTCCCCCTATAGCTCCCCTCCACCCAGTACCTATCCCACCCTCCACCCTCACCTCCCTGCCACTGTCCTCTCCCATAGGTGATTTTTGTCCAGTATCTTGCTGCACCTGCCACACCCCTTTTCTCCCCAAGAATTGTCTGTCCATTCCCTCTCTATGCCCATGATTCTGTTATATTCACCAGTTTATCCTGTTCATCAGCTTATTAATTCACTTGATTTTTAGATTCATTTTTTGATAGATGTGTATTTGTTGTTCATAATTTTTATTTTTACCTTTTTATCCTTCCTCTTCTTAAAGAATATCTTTCAGCATTTCATATAATATTGGTTTGCTGGTGATGAATTCCTTTAGCTTTTTATTATCTGCAAACACTTTATCTGGCCTTCAATTCTGAATGATGGTTTTGCTGGGTAGAGTAATCTTGGTTGTAGATTCTTGTTATTCATCACTTTGAATATTTCTTGCCATTCCCGTCTGGCCTGCATAATTTCTGTTGAGAAATCCGCTGACAATCGTATGGGTGCTCCCTTATAGGTAACTAACTGTTTTTCTCTTGCTGTTTTTAGTATTCTCTCTTTGTCTTTTGCTCTTGGCATTTTAATTATGATGTGTCTTGGTGTGGTCCTCTTTGGATTCCTATAGGTTGGGGTTCTGTGTGCTTCCTGGACTCCTAAGTCAATTTCTTTCACCAGGTGGGGGAAGTTTTTGGTCACTATTTCTTCAAATGGGTTTTCAATATCTTGCTCTCTCTCTTTTTCTGGCACCCCTATAATTCAGATGTTGGTATACTTGAGGTTGTCCCAGAGGCCCCTTACACTATCTTCAATTTTTTGGATTCTTTTGGCTTCTTGCTTTTCCGGCTGAGTGGATTTTGCCTCTTTGTATTTCAAATCTTTAACTTGGTTCTTGCAGTCCTCTAGATTACTTTTAGGTCTTTGTATAATATTTTTTATTTCAGTCAGTGTATGCTTAATTTCTAGTTGGTCCTTTTTCATATCCTTGAGAGTCTCATTCATATCCTCATAGGTCTCATTCATTTCCTTGTAGGTCTTTTTCATTTCCTCGTAGGTCTTGTTCATTTCCTTGTAGGTCTCATTAAGTTCATTGGCAATTCTAGGAGTCTCTTGGAAAACCTTCTAACTGTGGTTTTGGGTGAAACTGGTTTGGCTCAGTGGATAGAGTGTCGGCCTGCAGACTGAAAGGTCCCAGGTTCGATTCCGGTCAAGGGCATGTACCATGGCTGTGGGCACATCCCCAGCAGGGGGTGTGCAAGAGGCAGCTGATCGATGTTTCTCTCTCATTGATGTTTCTGACTTTCTATCCCTCTCTCTTCCTCTCTGTGAAAAATCAATAAAATATATTTTTAAAAATAAAATAAAAAAATAACTGTGGTTTTGAACTCTATGTCCAGTCATTTTTTTCCCCTCCATTTCTTACACATCTGATTTCTTTCAATGTCTCTGCATGGTGGCTGCTTTCCTGAGTTGGTCGATTATCTCTGTGTGGTAGATGTCCTCTAAGGGACAGTGGCTCAGCCTCCCCAGTTACCTGAGGTGGATACTCTTGCTACAGCCCTTTATGGGTTGCACAGTCTTGTTGAAGTTAAGCCTAGATTATTGTTGTTAGCACTACGAGGGTTTGACCTCCAGGCCAATTGGATGTGAGGGTCAGCTGTGATCAGGTTGGATGGGCGGAGTCTCCAGGCTGAGCAGGAAGCCTTAATTTCCATCAGCTCTGCCCTATGCAGCACCTGGGTCTCTGTGCAGGGTGGTAATGGCTGCAAGCACCTCTGAGAGAAAGCTGCCAGACAATTCAGCCTCTCCCCAAATGAGTCTGCACACCCAAAGTCTCACCCAAGGTTGTAAAACAACGCAGTCTGGTGGTTTCTTGAATGATAGAGCAAGTCACGAGTCCTCTCTGCACCCTCGTGCATTCTCCGCAAGCTCACCCTCTCCACAAGCTCGCAGACCTTTGCAGCACCCGAGTTTCAGCATGCTTCCCTACTGTCCAGTTTCACCCCATACGAGTGTGGGTTCCCTGGACTTCACCCTGCCCTATCTGCCCGTGCACGCACAGCTCCAAACCTCTGACTCTGTGCATATCTTCAATGCTGCCCTCCACCGCTCCTCTGAGTCACAGTGCCCTATCTTTACTTTTATTTGTGGAATTTTCACTCAGCCAGCTTTCTGGTGATTCTGGATGATGTTTGCTCTGACATTAAGTTGTAGTGAGGTTTGCCAGTACCTTTGTGTTGTGCTTGGTCTGCGGGGTATGGATCTAGTAGAAGCAGAACATGTCACCCCAATAATATATATATTTAAATCAGGGACTAGATACATGTTTAAGCCCTCTTGTGTCTCATCTGATTGCTCAGATCTCCTTGGGCAATGTAAGAAGGCTGTTTTAGAAACTTTTCTACTAGTCACAATGAGGCATTATGGTGTCACCACAGCCAAAAGTTATAGAGGATTTCCTTTATATGCTCCGAAAAGTAGATAAAGGTAGAGGAATTCCAGAGCTTGATTTCTGTATTAGGGTAGGGCTGGTTGGCAGATATCTTTCATCCATCAATGATATAGAAAGTAAAACAAAGACATTATCTCAATAGATTTATCAGCTAGACTGGAGCAAAGGCTATTCCTGTGTTGAGGAACCTCTGAACTGCTTTTAGGATGTGAGTAAGGAGGAATGAGATGGATATGGATGAACATGCAGCAGATACAGGAAGGGGAACACATAGGAAACATCACATTTGCTTCATACCTGACCCAGTCAAGCCCAGGCCCCTGCCAAGTAGGCTGTGCATAATATCACAAAAATGGGCCCTTGTCTTGGTGACGTCAACATCAGCACTGCATCACAGGTAGATCTACCTATCAGAGACCATGGACTCTCAGAGCTCCCACCTCTCAACACTGAGATCAGAGTGTAGAACAGACAGATGCTCCATCCTCTTCTGGCCCTGCCATGAGTCCCAGGCTTCTCCACTGTGTGGCCCTTTGTCTCCTTAGAGCAGGTGAGCCATGGTCAGAAGTGCACTTTTTATTAAAAAGAGGTACTAGCTCAGTTTGGGTGATTGAGGGTGGAAAATGTGAGAAAAGGTGAGACTTGAGTTTAGTTATAGAAGTTAGTTAGGGAGATGGTGGGGACAGGAGATAGCTGGAAAGCAGTAGAAGCAGGATGAGAAGAAGTAGTAAAGTTATGATGTCCTCAGTTCTGTGCCTTTTTTTTTTTTTATGGCAGCACCATGAGTTTCCCTCTTGTCTCTAAACGCTTCTTCTTTTTCTACAGGTTACATGGGTGCCATGGTCACCCAGAACCCAAGCTATCAGGTTACCAGGATGGGAAAACCAGTGACCCTGAGCTGTGTTCAGGACCTAAATCATGATGTCATGTACTGGTACCAACAGAAGCTGAGCCAAGCCCCAAAGCTGCTATTCCACTACTATGATCAGGAATTTATCAATGAAACACACACCCCAGACAACTTCCAACCCAGCCGGCCTAATGCTTCCTTCTGTTCTCTTGGTATCCGCTCACCAGGCTTGGCAGACTCCGCAGTGTATCTCTGTGCCAGCAGCAAATACACAGAGCTAGAGCATTACCTCCTCTCTGCTCATAAACCTGTTTCCAGATCCTAGAGCCCTTTCTAGACACTTGCCCTCCCCCACCCCAAACACACACACAACAGCAATAGGAAGTGGGTTATGGCTGCCATTGTTTCCTTTGCAGATGGAAGTTGGGCCTAAATCTACAAAAACCATTGACTGTTATGCCAAGAGTGGAAAGGTGGTTACCCTCACCTGACATTCAGTTTGTGGTGTTTTCCCAGAATCACTTTTATCACCCATTCTGTTCTCTTCAGTAGAAAAATAGTAACATTTTTATTGTTATTGTTTTTTTCATATAAATTGGAGTCTTAGCAATATGTTAAAGGGCAAGGCTAGGCAAGAAGTAGACCTCTCCCACGAATCCTCTCCCTAAGGAGAAGAATGTGCCCTCATAGGCATGATGAGACCATCTCACAGGTTTCTTATCAAGTAAGGAGTATTAGAACTGCTGAGAACTTGTTCCAGATTGAGAGTCATGTATTGCCTGGGCATGCATTATTCATAACACATCTACCTATTTTGCCTGATGTAAATCTATGAACTATTAAGTAGCACAGATAGGACTTATATCAAAAGCTAGATGTGGGACTTTGTAAGATATATTAAAATTACAAATACATTAAAAATTACTAGAATTTGCTCTATATACATTAACTAAGGTCCTCCAAGAATTAGATGCCAAGCCTGGGTTAGAAAATGTCTTTGAGAGAAAATAGGAAGGAAGCTGAGGAGGCTGAGAGAACCATCCGACCATGATGCAAATCTGACCCTCATGAGGAGAGAGGGAAGGAGAAAAGGAGGGTAAAAACAAGGTGTGGCTCAGTGATTGAGCATTAACCTATGAACCAGGAGGTTATGATTCAATTCCTGGTCAGGGCATGGTCCCAATTGTGGGCTTGATGTCCAGTAGGGGGCGTGCAGGAGGTAGTGGATCAATGATTCTCTTTCATCACTGATGTTTCTATCTCTCTCTCCTTCTCCCTTCTCTGAAAGCAACAAAAACATAATTAAAAAGAAAAGAAAGGAGCAATGAAGGAAGTAAAGGTGAACGTAGGTTGCGGTATAATTGTAAGAAAAGGTCAGTAAAGCCTGGCAGATCCTTAAGTCAAAGTCAAGCATGCCTGTGGCCTGCCTCTCTCCACAGACAGAACTCTGCACCACAGCTCCAGAGTGTGGGGCAGGGATAGTGGCCCACTTCTCTTAGAGTGATTCCCTGCTCTCTCTGAGTGGGTGCTTATCTTCATACAAAGGGGCAGTATCTTCATACAAAGACTATTGAGTTCTATGAAGTGATCACATCACAGAGTAGCTGCTTACGAGGGATGAGAAAGCCTAAGACGAAGACACCTGACTCTGTTCTTGTCCTCATTCTGCCATGTGCACTATGGTCATCTGCTCCATGGTCCTTTGTCTCCTGGGTTCAGGTCAGTCCCTGTCCTGAAATTGTCAGCTCCCTGTTCTAAGCCTTCTGTCCATGTCATCAGAGTCTCTCGTGGGCTAAGTCTCCAATTTCTGTCTACTTTCTTCACAAGCTCCTTTGTTGTAAAGTCACTCAGACCCCAGGGCACCTGATCAAAGGGAAAGGACAGAATGTGAAAATGTATTGTGTCCCAAAAAAGGGACACAATTATGTTTACTGGTATCAACAGATCCTAAAGAAATAGTTCAAATTCTTGGTTTCTTTTCAGTACAAAATTGTCCTTGAAACAGAGATGCCCAAGGAGAGATTTGCAGCTGAGTGTCCCCAGAACTCAGCCTGTAGCCTGGAGATCCATGGTATGGAGCTACAGGACTCAGCCATGTATCTGTGTGCCAGCAGTGAATTCACAGTGTTAAATATTAGTGACCCTTAGTGCACAAACTCATGATGGGAAGCTGGTGGTGTACTAGCTTGAAAGGAAATAACAAAAGCTAACTAGAGCCAGCTTATGCCAAAGGGGAGTTTGTTGCAAGGCTATGTGTATCTCATGGAACCAAAAGAAGAACATTATAAATTTCTCAAGAACAACCTGGAAAGAAGTCCTAGAATCATCACACGGCTAATTTGACAACTCACTTACTTTCCCACCCTGTTGGCCCCATATTCTTCCTTGTTATTAATGGTCTTCTCCCTTTATTAGATATCGTAGTGGGTAAAAGATCACACATTCAGATGTCAGCCTTTTAGCCACATTGAGAGGACCAACGAGCCTTTCTTCAATGTTAGATTAGAAATCTAGGAAACAAAAGAAGACAAAAAAGATCCTGTTGTATTGAAGAACACGCTCTTGGAAAACACATCTTTAGCCAAGAGGGTGGGTTATTTAAACAACATGGCAACGTGGGACCTGCCACTTTGATCTTTTGGATCAAGGGTTTCAAAGAGAAGCATTCTCTAACTAGAGGCCAGGACACCCAATAGGTACTCATCACAAGTGGAGACTGAAGAATGATTAATACATTTGGTGGACACAGAGAACCTGGGGAAAAAGAAGGAATTAGGCAAGTAAATCCTCAGTTTTTAGAATAATGTCAGACCAAGTAGAGACTCTGGTGAATTTCTTTTTAAGGAGTTAAATCCAGATAATGCAAAAAACATGTCAATTTTAAGTGTGACAATTTTAGACTCTACAAAGTCACTACTTAGTGTCTATGGAGCTGAGGAAAGTGACAGACTAATATGTTCTCAGTGACAAAATGCCTAATGAAAGTTGATGCAGACAATTGGAAAATTCCTCAGGGATGTGATCCAAATGGTAATGAGGAACAATGCATTCACCAGCAAGGAGGCATTCTGGCATTAACCCCGCTTAGGGAGGTGATTTCATTACATAGAGCATATAAAGGGTTCAAAGTTTAGCTTTGCTAAAATTTGACGCTCCATTCTGTTTACAAACTGGTCATTTCTATACCATCCACTACTCTGTTTTAGAGAAGTTTATATACTCTTTCTAGTCCCATCTGCTAGTATTTCAATATAACCTAAACCTAGTTGTTTTACTCCTGGAAGTCCAAATTCACTTCTTTTCATTCTGACCCCTTGAAATAGAAGCTCTCACTTTATGGTCTGTCTAATGTTATGGCTTCTTGTTTTACGTCTCTTTTCGGGGTTCAAGAGTGAGTGCTTCTCATTGTCTATTTTTGTCCCCTCCAAATTCAGTCTTATTCCTGGTGACCCCATCTCTGCTTTCCTCACAGAGGAGTCACTCCTTTGAATGCTGTTCTCAGCTTTTTCTTGGACTATTTCCATTCTTATGAGACTACCCTCCTAAAGACTAAAATAATATACTTATACCCAGTCTAGTAGGTTGGTTGGTTGAGCATCGTCCCATACACTAAAAGGTGGAAAGTTTGATTCCCAGTCAGGGTTCATGCAGAAGGCAGCTAATGTTTCTCTCCCTGCCTTCCTCTCTTTTAGCATGTCCTTGGGTGAGGATTTTTAAAGAAATTATATATTTCCTAGACCAAAGACTTATTTTCACATCTCTGATTGCTTTATTTCTTTGAAGTATTGTACAATATTAACTATACCTTACTTTCTGGAAATTTCTCTTCTCAAGCTTTATTCAAATGATTTTCAATTAGTTTTCATGTTTTACTCTATTCTTTTATTTTATTTTATTTTTATTTTTATTGATTTTAGAGAAAGGAAGGCAGAGAGAGAGAGAGAGAGAGAAACATCAATTGGTTGCCTCCCAAACACACCCCAACCAGATTAGAACCCACAATATAGGTATTGAAATAAGGTCATAAAAACATTTAGAGTAAAACTGCTGTTTGAAACTTTGGCCTCGGTCCACCCCTGCTTGCTTCAAACAAAGGAATTATTGCTTTAGTTCCTAGCTTGTGACCTTGAAGACTAGAGAAGTAACCTCGGCACCAATTATGTAGATAAGACACCTGTTTTTACAAAGATAGGACCACATTCCCATGTTTAGCAGAAAACATAGTTAGAAGATAAAGAGTGAGCAATAGGATCATTCATAACCTTTTGGCACCCTTTCCCCAGATGTGGCCTTGAGGGCTGTTTGCCAAACGCAGGGCAATAACATTCATGATTCAAACCCCTTTAAAAGGCCTGCCTGCACGCAGGGCGGTGTGGCCGTGGGTGTTTGCATGGTGCCCCCGCGACCATCCTGGCCAGTATTCAATAAATCCTTGCCTGCTTATTACCAACTTAATCGCCTCCATGGTCATTTGCAACTGGTCGTGGAAGTCACCCCACAATAGTATGTGCCTTGACCAGGAATTAAACCTGCCACCTTTTGGTGTACGAGACAACCAACTGAGCCACACCCACCAGGGCTATCTCTTCTTTTTAAAAATATATTTTATTGAACTTTAGACAAAGAGGAAGGGAGAGAAAGACAAACATCAACGTGAGAGCAGAACTCTGATTGGCTGTCTCCTGCACACCCCTTCCCTACTGGGGATCAAGCCCACAACTCAGTCATGTGTCCTGACTGGAAATCAGACCAACAGCCTTTCACCTTTTGGTGCATGGGATGATGTCAAATAAACGGAACCATACAGCCAGGGCCATCTATTCATTTTTAATTGCACTTTTCAGAACCTAAATCTATGTATTAAATATTTTCTTTCTCAGAAAAATTTCTCATGTTCTACTTAAATTGTAACATTCCAGTTCAATACACTAAGTGGCCATTTTTGTTAGTGTGGCATATTAAAAGTCTACTAAAAAAAAAAAATAAGTGGTCTGAGGCAACCAGCTTCAGTATCACCCGAGGTGTAGGTTAAACAGATATCTCTGAGACTAGGTCAGATTTCAGAGTCTGACCTTCTGGGAGTGAGCTATTGGAATAGATGTACTTTTGCCACACCCCTGGCAATTTTTGTTCATGCTAACATTTGAGAATTCTGCCAAGAGAACTTTATGACATTGATAAAATTACAGTTCTAGTGTAGTCCTCAACCATTTTTTTCTTGCTCTTTATCATTCTACTTACTATTTTTTTCCTTTCCCACTTCCTTTTATACTTTCCTTAAACTTAAACTTCCCTGAGAACCTTCACATGAGTTGGAGCTAGTTGACATTATTCATGCAACACAATAAATACACATTTGGACCAATGATTCTCCCTTTCTTGAAGAAGATGCCCTGGGACTGTGGGCTTTGCTAAGGACTGTGATGTCATGGTCAGATCCCACCCTCTGGGGCCAAGAAAACTCTTTGTTGCTGTGCATCAGAACCCATTGCTGGGAAAGTCGCATCCTTTGCTGATCTTGCTATGGATACCAGGCTTCTCCGTTGTGTGACCCTCTGTCTCCTGGGGATGGGAGTACTGGGGAGTGCATGGGAATTTAGGTAGCAGATGTTTTCCTTGGGCTACTCTTCACTCTCTGTGGCTTCTTTCTTCTCCAACCCTGGAGCAGCCAGACTCCTAACTATATCACAGAGATGGGATAAGGGATGATTTTGAGATGTGATCCAATTTCTAGTTACATATTTGTTAACTGGTATCAAAAAAATCTCAGGCAGGAAATGAAATTTCTGATTTGCTCCCAATAACAAAACATTGGAATACCCAAAGAATGGTTCTCAATTGAAAGATCAAATGGAACCTATTGCACCCTGAAAGTCCAGGCACAGAGCTGGAGGGCTCAGCTCTGTATCTGTGTCTTGATTGTGTTGGCACAGGGGGGCTGAGTCAGTTCTCTCCTGGGCTCAAATTCACTCGTTGGCTTCTTCCTCTCCCCAAACACCAGGAAGGCACTTGAAAAGATATCTTTCTCGTCTTCTTGCCTCAGAAGGAAGAAGCAGGTTGATTGAGGCATCTCTGGCTGCTACCAGAAGAGGGCAAGATGCTGAATTATCCCTTCAATGATTGTGATGGGCATGCTTTTGCACTTTTGAAATTCCTACAAAATAATGCTGAATGGAGCAGTCTGTGGGTTCCAATTTTATACATACAGCCTCCCAATAAAAAATGTTCAAGAACGGAGATCAGATATCTGAGGTTGATATTACCAAAGCACTGAGAAATCCCTACTAATTTTATCTCAAACACAATCTCTCCCCATCGATGTACCCCAGACAGATGAGATGAGTTTTCTGTGGAACAGCAGAATACCGACGATAGCAGTTGTGTTACATCCTTTTACCACCGGGATGCCTCCTCACAAGACTGTCACTCCCCTCAGAGCAGTGACTAAATGGGAATAATTGTGAGAGTGTAGATACCACAAATCTCTCAAGGGGAAGGAAGAAAAAATACTGATAAATGACCCTCACTCCGGGACTATTCCAGGAAATTCAAACCTCAAATCCTCGCACAGCTGCCCAAGGAGCATGGGCTTTTATTCCATAACTTCGAATACTCAGCTGCTTCTTCTTTCTTCAGGGCCACAGATATTAGAATCCAAGTCAGGAAATCTGCTTCCTAATCAACTCTGGATTTTTCAAAAAATTTTTTTTAGCTGTAATACAAGTGCTCTCAGAGACTCAGTGTTTCTCTTTTTTAAAATACAAGACTTGCATTAGTTGGTCTGTAGGGTCTGACATGACTATTCTCAGGATAAAGCTCTGTTTTTCCCACCAGTGTGACCACCAGGGATTGCTGTGGAAGGCATGCCACGATCATCTGGCAATAACTGAGCATCCTGGACATGTATATAACCCGGATCCAGAGAAAATCTGGTTGGGAGAAACATTATATATCATTCCTGTACATCTCAACAATGACACTGACTTGGAATATAGTCATGTCAAAGAAAATGGTATATATTCATTCCCTGCAATCTCCCCCACTGCCGCCAGATGGCAATAAAGGAGCGTGTCAGAAAGTCACTTTGTAAGGCCATCAAAGGCTTTATCATGGCTCTCCTGGTTCAGGCCTCCTGTCTTGGCATCATTATGAATAGCACCCTCTTTCGCATATTAAAGGGCCCCAGTGTGGACAATAATCTATATGACCATTGTAGATTCCAACACATGCTTTGCTGCCTGCATCTGTTGCATACACATCACAATGTTTGATCTAGCTAAGACATTCCAAAGGTTTGCTTTGGAATGTAGTAACGAGCAGTATAGAGTAATCGAGTGGTGAGGCATCTGTCCTTATCTAACCTTTTTGACTGGTAACCAGCCAGAAGCTGATGGAACCATTCACAAGTTGCTTGGTTAGATTATACTCATAAGCAGGGTTGCTTTGGGGCCTAAGTAACAACATCACCTCAGAGATGATGAGGAGACAACTCACGTCCCCACATCTGTATAAACTCAAACACTGCCCTGGCAGCCTGAGCATTAGTGGCTCTAACAACACCCAGAAAACATCCCCATGGGACAGGCCTGGGCACCCAGTGATGGCATTTTCATCAAAAGCATTTGTGAACAGTGCAGCTGGCTTGACTCAGTGGTTGAACTCTACCTATAAACCAGGGGGTCACAGTTCAATTGCCCAGGTTGAGTGCTTGATCCCCAGTGTAGTATGTGCAAGAGGCAAATGATTCTTTCTCATCATTGATGTTTCTATCTCTCTCTCCTGCTTCCATTCTCTCTGAAACCAATAAAAATATATTGTTTTAAAAAAGCATTTGTGAAAATTTGGAATGTTTCCAGGAGAAATAACTGTGTTGACTCCAAGCGATGTTGGCAGCTGCATTTTGATTGAACTATATATTTGAGGAAGCACGCTAATTCCTCCAAAAATAATGAGAGAATTTCAGGGAGGCCTTGGGATTCTGCTATTAATAAGGCAAGGCCTTGAGCCATTGCTTGGACACTAAATGTTGACATGATCTTATTTATTACTCAAAGCCTAGAGGGTTCTAGATGTATAGGTGGCATCTCCTCTGAGAGCCTGTAAATTCTAATAGGGTGCTTTGTTTTTCTTTGAATCTTCTTCTCACTGTATCTTCTTTCCACATAATTTTTATTCAATATCACAGGTTAGAAAAGATAAAGGAAGGAAGACCCCTTAAACATCAGTAACCCATCGTGATTAAAGAGAATAATACAGGAAGACAAATAGTATCTAGGGACACAAGGTGAGAGGAAGACCTTGAATTTTGCTAATGTTTGTTCTTCAAAATAGATACTTATATTAAAAATGCAGCCCTGCCCTAACTGGTTTGACTCAGTGAATAGAGCGTCGGCCTGTGGACTGAAAGGTCCAAGGTTCAATTCCAGTCAAAAGCATGTACCTTGGTTGTGGGTACATTCCCAGTAGGAGGTGTGCAGGAGGCAGCTGATTGATGTTTCTCTCTCACCAATGTTTCTAACTCTCTATTTCTCTCTTCCTCTCTGTAAAAAAATCAATAAAATATATTTTTAAAAATGCAGCCCAGGCTAGTGTTCTCAGTGGTTAGATCATCATCTCATAAACCAAAGGGTCTTGGGTTTGATTCCTTGCCAAGGGCAGGTACCTGGGTTGCAGATTCATCCCTGGCCCCAGTTGTGATGATGCATGTGGGAGGCACCCAATCGATGTCTCTCTCACATTGATGTTTCTCTCTCTCTCTCCCTCCCTTTCCCTCTCTCTAAAAATCAATGAAAAAAATATCCTCAGGTGAGGATGAACCAAAAAAAATGCAAATAGAATAACAAGAGATGAGAAAAATAAATTATAAACCATAAAGTAAAGTTCCTTAAGATGCTTGAAATGACTGAGGTGAAGGAGGAAAGAAGGAAACTGAGTTCTCTTGGTTTCCACTTTCCTGTGAACCGAGATAACACATTTAGTCACTACCTCAGCTCAGCAACAGAAAATGGAAAGATAACCTGAGCCAATGAAAGAAAAATAGAGAAACAGAAGATAAGAAAATATGGGGAGGGATATGGTAAAAATTAATCATTCCTAAACCAAGGACCAATAATAAAGGTACTCATCTCTCTTGGCTTTCCCTGCACAACATTTGTTCCCATAGTAACACATACTATGCCAAGATGTTTGTATAGGTCAGTGAAAAAGATGTCCCATTTAACTGATGTGAAAGATCACCTCTAGAGACAATAGGATCCATTAAACATAGTGATGTCACCGTAAGACCCACCTAATGGGAGGAGCTGTGAGGTGTAGCTCCCTGAGCTGCTGCCCATGGATTCCCCTGGTGCACAACTCAGCTATGGGTACAACACTCCGCTGCTGGGTGGTTGTCTGGCTCCTGGGGGCAGGTGAGTTTTGGATAATGGGTCATCATCATTGGCCTTTGTCTGTGGCTCTTTAGCTGTGCCTCAAATATGCTCTCACCTCCATGTTGCCCAAAGATTTTCTGAAAGGTATTGATATTGCTACAAAACAAATAATTGCATTATGGAACAAAAGCAAAATTCATGTGAATTCTTAAGTGAACTCAGGAAACTTCAAAGCTCTTTGCACTAGCCTTGGAGTTGCTTCATTGGAAGCTACAAACTTCCTCTGCCCTCAGGACTTTGTCTCACACCATCCCTTCTCTTCTGAGGTCCCACCAGTGCCAGCAGCGTCACCCAGAACCCAAGACACCTGATCCTGGGGAGTGGACAGGAGGCAACCCTGAGATGCAACCCGGTGAAAGGCCACATTTATGTTTACTGGTATCGGCAGCTCCTGCAGGAAGGGCTGAAATACATGATTTACCTCCGGAGAAAAGAAATCTTGGATGAGTCAGGAATGCCAACAAAACGTTTTTCAGCTGAATTTCCTGAAGAGGGGCCCAGCCTCTTTAAGATCCAGCTGGCGGAGCTCAGCGATTCTGCAATGTATTTCTGTGCCAGCTCCTTGTCCACACCATTTCAGAATCACATCCTCCCAGGGCACAAACATCCTCCAGGCCCAGCCCTGACACAGCCCCAGCCGCAGGGGGTGGAGACAGGGCCACAGCTGGGGAAGGGACCTGGTGTCTGACTGGTGCACAAATTACCTGTGAGATATTTTTTTGGGTTGAGGGTGGGAATAGGGGAGGGCTATAGAAATAGCAAGGAACCTCCCAGCCCATATTCACAAACCAAGACTGTCATTCACAAAAGATGACATAATTTGTCAGATTCAATATTTATTGACTAACAGTTCTCCTTTCTTTACTTCATACTATATTTCAAGTTCTCAGTTGCGTGCTTTAAATATTGAATTTTAGTGAAAAAGCAAGATAATCAAGCAAAGGAAATGTGGCCTTCATTTTCAATATGAGAAAACATGGTTCCAGGGTTGTTGTTGTCTTTCTCAAACTGGGAGAGAGTTAGAGGAAGAGGGGGAGGAGGGAGGATGAGGAGGAGGGACAGGAAAGAAATAAACTCAGGTTTATGTGACTCAAAGGACTGTGCCTTTAAACCAGCCTCTGATTCTTTCTGGAATCATCCTGGTTTTGTTGCCTAATACCTGGATAGCTATGTGTGGATGCTGGGATTTAAAGCTCCAGCTGTAGGCTATCCCAGAGATGATGAAAATAGAGTTAAATACATTTGCCTGGAATTTAGAAGATAAATCATTAGAAACCTATTATCTAAACTCTATGTTATCTCATTGAATATATTTTTAAATCTCATGACTCAACAAATGTTGGGCATACAGAGAATACTGTTTCTTTACATTTGCTTTAGTAAAACAATTTCAGAAAATCAAAAGGCAGATGAATGCAAAGTCATTTCAAGTGCATATATACCAAAGGAGTTCACCCTCATCAGGAAGGGGTACAAATCAGATCATTTGGGTGTGTTTCCTACCTTTTGATTTTCTGAAATGATTTCACACTGTGGTCATTCCCCTCTCTGCCAGGGGCACAGAGAGGGTTGGAGAGACCCAGGAAGACCCCCCCCGCCACTCCCCCACCGCCAGTCAGACCTGAGCTGAACAGGAGAGAGGGGGATCTAAGCTCACTCCATTTAAAGTGCGAGGCACAGGATTTAAGAAAATGTCATCTGAATATTAAACTTCTGAGTGAGACAAAAATGTCAAAAGGGAAGGAAGAAAGGTCCTCTGGACACTGGATAGTGAAGAAAAGAGAAAAAAAAAATAAGGTAAATTTTAGAGTCCTGCAAAACATGAGAAAATCATGAAATAAGAGGGAAACCACCATCCCCCCCCACACACACACACACATGAAAACAAAATTTATTGAAGTGACCAGAATTTGCCAGGACAATGGAAAAGGATACCATTAAGCTAGGTATATTGTAAATACCTCAACATTATGAAAATGAACAAAAGAAACATAACATCCATAGGAAAGAGCAAAAAACTCACCTTCCACTGTCTCCCCTAAAAAACAATCATGCGTCAAAAGAAAAATTGAAGAGTCTACTCCAAACAAATATATGCAAGCAAGCTGTTGAAGGTAAGATAACCAATCTAAGCCAGAAGTTCAAAAATTATGAACAGGAACACCAAAAACAGGGAGAAACAAACAAACAAACAAACAAACAAAAATGAGAGCAACAAACTTATCTAAGAAATGAAAAACCCATTAAAAGATACTCAAGAAGCACTCACGTGGAAGTTAGCTAGGGCATTGAAGAGAAACAGGGAAACTTCTGAGAGAATAAAAATGCCAATGGTGAAACCAGCCAGAGGTAAGGTTCTCAGATGAAACGGGGCCTCACCAGGATGCAGGATGGATCTAGAGCAGAACAGTATTCATGGCGCAATGGGATTAAAAATGAAATCCACATTCTCAAGTGACCAGTGTCCACAGGGCAGCTGTAGTGATCAAACTCTACCATGACTAGGAAGGAATCACCAGCCGGCCAATGGGAGTGAGACTCCGCTGGGGCCCAGCCCACTCAGGCCAGATAGAATCAGATGTTAGAGAGAAAGGCACAAGGGGGAATGGGGTGCAAGTACTTCAGGTCTCCATTCTGTCTCCTCATCTGAAAAATTAGGAAACCCACCCTGGATATCTCTAGGAGCCCTTCCCACTATCCATTCTAGCCTTCTGGCAAATTCTGCACACAGAGCAAGGGGATCCCCAGAGCTAAGTTTCTTGCCTCATGTGTCTTCCTGCAAGTAGTTTGAGCTTTCCCACTATGGGCAACCAGATGCTGTGCTGTATGGCCCTGTTTCTCCTGGGAGCAGGTGAGTCTGGGGTTCAGGGAGCAAATTCCTTTCTGAGCATTTCCCTCATAACAGCAGTCTAGGCAACCTCTTGGGCTTTATTTCCAGAACTTTCCTCTTTCTTCCATAGGCACAGTGCGTAGTGGTGTCACTCAGACCCCAAAATACCTGCTCAGAAAGGAAGGACGAAATGTGACTCTGGACTGTGAACAGAACTTCAGTCATGACTCCATGTACTGGTATCGACAGGACCCAGGGCAAGGGCTGAGACTGATCTACTACTCACCAGTTGTGAAGGATGCTCAGCAGGGAGACCTGGCTGAGGGCTACCACGCCTCTCGGGACCAGAAAGCAATGTTTCCCCTCACTGTGACATCCACCCGAAAGAGCCAGACAGCTGTGTATCTCTGTGCCAGCAGTGCAGACACAGTGGAGCATGGCCACCTCCCCTCTGTGCACAAATGTGTCCAAGCCCTGCTTCACTGCCAGGTGCACGGTGCTCAATACCCAGCCTTGCCCACTTTTTTCCACCTCAACCAGCCACTCAAAGCAGCTCCTGCCATCACCATGCTGTGCGGAATGGCAAGATACTTCAGTGATCCACCAAGGTGGCTTTAAAAACTACATCTATTTATCACCTATCTATATATTATCTATTTATTTGTATCATGGAGAGACAGAGAAAGAGAGAGAGAGAGAGAGAGAGAGAGAGAGAGAGAGAGAGAGAGAGAGAGAGAGAGAGAGAGAGAGAGAAACATCAAATGGCTGCCTATGGCATGTGTCCCAACAGGGAATTGAACCCAAAACCTGGGAACATGTGCCCTGACCAGGAATCAAACCAGGGGCCTTTTGGTGCATGGGATGGTGCTCAACCAACTGAGCAATACCAGCTAGGGCAAACCTTACTTGATTTTAAAATGCCCACTGAAAAACTCTTGTTAGAGGACTTAAGATTTGTGCAGTTTATTATAGTTATCTTAATCATTTACTTCTTCCTGAAACTAAAAATCACTCTTTAGCTGTGAAGTTTCCTAATGAAGTTTCCTGTGAAGTTTCCCATTTCCATGACCAAAGTTGTTGTAGTAAATGGAAGTCAAAATGTTAAAATATCACTAAATGTTCCCATAACAAGTTATGAAAAGCCATTACTTCTATTAATTAGAAAGAATAACTATAGAAAATATAATTAAGACTGATAATGTTTTTTAGGTACGAGAAACATAATTTCTAAATTCACAAATATTCTAGAAGTAATCAGGAGTAAATTAGACAAGTCAGAAAGCAAATTTGTTATTCTATATTAACTAAGTCAAGAAATAATTCAGAATTCTGAGGAAACAGAAAAGAATGTGAGAACATACCATCCCAGCAGCTTTATTCACCATGACCTCAAACTGCAAAATACTCAAATGTCCATCAAGAATGCAATAGAGCAACAATGTTATATTTATCCAATAGAACAAAATGTAGAAAAAAATTAAATACTATTTTCAAAATCATAAATGGATGAATCTCATAAATGTAATGTTGAACAAAAGAAGCCAAACACAAGAGTACACACTAAAAAGGAAACAAGCATGAGTGTCTTAGTGCACTGGGCTCAGCCTCCCGATATTGTGGCTAGTTATTATTGTGGTTCTTATTTTGATTGCAAGACATCCTCAGCAAGAACCCTCAGGAAACATTGAAAAGATACAGGTTTATTGACTCAGCACACATGAGCCAGAGGCTCAGCTTTTATTGGTGAAGAGGCCTAGTATTTCATGGGCTCACTCTTTATTGTTGAATTTAAAACATAAGAGCAGGAACTTAAAGTGCAGGAAGCTCAAAGTGATCAGTTACTGAAATCAACCAAGAGCCTGGGGCAAAGGGGTTAGAGGGAGGGAGAAGCTGCCTGTTGCTTGGCTCTTTATCTAGCCCTTGTGTCTGGCCATGTGTTTATTCAAGATAGCCAAATTTGAAGTGGATGCCTACGCAATCAAAGTTTAGGCAGGTATTTGCATTTAAAAGAAGAAAAACCAACTGTCAGGACTTACATTAGTCACTTTGAGGATATAACACAGAAGTAAAGAACTGACCATAATGCTCTTTATGTCACAAACATGCACCTCTTTTCTTATATAAACTTAAAATACTCGTTTAAGTCCTTTAAATGATGCAGGTCTCAGTGCATCTTCTATAAAATTAGGAGTCGAATGATAACATTTCCAAGGCCCCTTTCAGCAGTGTGTGTATGGTTCTCTGTTAGGGAGTAAGAGCAAGGGATCTTGCATCATTGGCACAGGTTACCACCAGAGGGCAGAAGAGAACATTTTGGGGATTATGTAACATCCCTCCTAGGGGTGTAGAAAGGAAGAAGGAAGATGAAGAGCTGGTCACACCTCTCTTGAGAGTCCTGTGGTGTAAGGCCAGCACCTGAAGATGCTACTGCTTCTGCTGCTTCTGGGGCCCAGTATGAACCTTAGTATCGGGGTAGCTTGGATGAGTGTGTATCTGTGTTGGCATGAGTGAAGTGGTGGTCAGAGATTGGGGATTTTTTGTGCTGATCATAATGAGAGGTGACACCCACTGTGGAGTGGAAACAGTAAAGTGAGAAGTCACCAGTCAGAGCAGATTGGGGGGTAGATTGGGGGGTTTATGATCCAAGGAGTCTAACAGAAAGATTTTACAAAAGAAACAGGACTCTGAGAGACAGAAGAAAGGTGAGGGGTCTAGGCCATGAGTTCCCTGCCTGTGGTCACCTGGGGCTGGTCCTGCCGGCCTCCTTCATCTCTCTGACCTCTGTTTCAGCAGGATCCGGGCTCGGTGCTCTTGTCTCCCAACATCCAAGCAGGGCCATCTGTACCAGTGGAGCCTCTGTGAAGATCCAGTGTCATCCTGTAGACCTTCAGGCCTCAACTATGTTTTGGTATCGTCAGTTTCCCAAACAGGGCCTCATGCTGATGGCGACTTCCAATATGGGCTCCTCCGTCACATACGAACAAGGTTTTACTGAGGCCAACTTTCCTATCAGCCATCCAAACCTAACATTCTCAGCTCTGACAGTAATGCGTGCCCAGCCTGCAGACAGCAGCCTCTACTTCTGCTGTGCTAGTGACACAGTGCTGGGCAGAGATCAGAGGACCAAGCAAGAACCTTTGCCCCTCTTCCTCACCCTCTGAACCTGTGGAGTCCTGTGGAAGGAGGTGTGGAGAGAGAAAAACCACAGCTCCTCTGATGGAGACATCTGGGGGGGGCGGTGAGGGAGAGAGAGAAAGGGAGGGTAGGAGAGAGGAAAGGAGAGAGAAAGAATCTGAGTATGGGAAGGGAGCTGGGCCAATTGACATGAAAAAATTAATGGGCTTGAAAATTATAAAACCTGGATTTTTTTCCTAATTCTGCCATATATTAATCATATGCTCTTAGATCTGCACATAATCCTCTAGCTAGATTTCAAAATGCTCCTGCAAAACACTGCATTTTATATCATATTGGCATTTGGCTCCCCAAGTCCATTTAGCACCATCTTATCACCACTCTAGGCCCTTGAGATAAAGAGTCATAAGGCAGCCAAACAGAGAGATTCGCTCATGAAAGAAGTTGATGATGCACAGTGCATAGTTGTTTTGACTAATGAGGGACCAGGGTAAGACTGAGTACAAAGGAAGGCATGTGCCCTCTATGTCTATGTGCAGGACTTTATAGCTAAGGTGTTGGTTGAACTGACACTTGAGAAAGGTGTGAAATGGGGGAGAGAGCAGAGAGAGTGTATAAAAAAGTTTAGACCAAAATGGCTTGTTTATAGAACTAGAAAGTTCTATCAGAAGCCATTTAAAAATAAGTGGAGCGGTGAGTATAAGCCCTTCAGAAAAATTCTTTCCTAGGAAAAATTGCATTGACCGCAAATCTTGTATGACCCAATAAAAAAATAAGCAAAATATCCATTTAATAGAAGAAACATTTATGACCAGTAAACAGATGAGGATATAATTAACTTCACTGGGGATCAGTAAAATGTGAACTAAGTCACAGTGATATTTAAGTTTATATCCATTTGATTAACAAAATTTGAAAAAGCTTAAAAATATAAACTGTTAGAGACGGTATGGAGCTATAGGATTACTGGTGGGAGCATAAGTGATACAAATAATTTGGAAACACTTTGCCATTATCTCATATAGCTGATGATTCTTATATTCCGTGACCCAGAAATTCCACTAAATCTGGAAGGTATTCATGCGATGGAAAACTATTTACACTAGTCAAAATGAATGAACTACAGGGATGAGAAATGTTATAGGTGAATCTTAACCATGCAATATAAATTATCAGGGCAAAAACTAACCATGATAAGATTATGTAAAGAATGGTGCACTTTTTATAAAACTAAAAACAACTAAATTAAGAAAATAATTTTCATGACTACACATACATTCAATAAAATTATATTAAAAGCAAGAAACAGTTATTGTTGGAACTGGCTTTTACCAGTTCGTAGTTATGATTATACACATCTTGCCCAACTCCAATTTCAGTGACGTGTTGGTAGTTTTAAGTCAATGGGCCATCATGGTAAATATTTAACCATGGCAATCAACAGACACAACAAATCAGGTCTTGTTTTATTTCCTCTAGAAATCTGGTTATTATACATTTACTAACACACACTGGCAAGGAATGATGATGATGACACAAATTCAGGGTAGTGTTTAATAGGACTTGGCTGGGGAGTGGCAGGTAATGGGATGGAGAGAACCACATAGTTAAATTTAAATGTTGTCAAGGTCTAACTTCCATGTTGTTGGACAAGTTAGGGGGAAATGTTGCACAAGTCTCTATTATATTTTTAAACAAAGGATAATCATGCATCCACAATAAGGCCTGTGTGTTATGAACCAAGGGTTATGGATAATCAAAATATATACAAATGAGATAAAAAAAAAAAGGAGAGAAACTAAAACAAATGCCAGAAGGAGTTAGAATTTGTGAAAGATTAGGATAAAGAGCATTGTGTACTGAGAACCAGGGAGCAGGTGCTTAGAACCACATGTGAAAATGAAGGTGTGGAAATAAGACTTTGCCCCTGACCTACGTAGAATTGAACAGAATAAGATGGGAACCAGTTCAGCAATGGGCATGCTGGCACATTATATCTGCGTGAACACCATGTTTATTTTGTTCCATGTGATTAAATACCCACCTGGTTTCAGTCTCCTCATCTCCGACTATGTTCATTGCCACTGAAACCAGGGTCCCATTTTAATTGTAGTCCCCTACTATGTTGGCATTTTCAGCTGAGAGAAGAAAACTAGTGAAATATTTAGATAATCCTACTGCCTTTTTCACCAATGGCAAGGGAAAGATAAGAGCATTTTAGGCTCTGACATGAAATGTGCCACTGATAACACACCCCTCTCAACAGTCATTTATTTCCCTCCTCTGCATTAAGTTTAGGAGCATGGTATGCCCATGTCAGTTAGTGTGGATGGATGCTGTGTGCAAACTCACTTCTTCTAATCCAGCTGACTGTTAATGACACAGCCTGCTGCCCAGATGTGTTATCTTAGGGGAATACCGCAAAAGCACTGAATGTTATCCAATCCAAATTTGTGTGCCATCCTCCGTGAACAAAATACCACCAAAATAAAAACCTACTGTGGTATAAGTGACTAATTCTTTTTAAGTGTAGCACTTTCTTTTTGTGCTCTGGATTTATATACTACTCCCTAGTATAGGTTGTATTTGAAATCAAGTTAATCTTTGTGATGAATGGAGGATGGAGTAAGATAAACTCTTTTTCCCCCTCACTGAAGGACATGAGAAGGAGGAGGAGGAGGAGGAGGAGGAGGAGGAGGAGGAGGAGGAGGAGGAGGAGGAGGAGAAGGAGAAGGAGGAGAAGGGGGGGGGAGGAGGAGGAGGAGAATGCTGGAGCCAGCCGGCATCAGTAGAGCAGTCCCTGAAAGGGGGGTAGGCTTACGGAAAGATAGAGATAGAAAGATGGATAGAAATAAAGAAGAAACAAAAGATATGGGATCAGGAGGTCCGCAAAGCTCTCTTTAGGACTGTGGCCCCAAGTTTATTTCACTCCACTCTTTTAAACAGTTCTGGTTTACATATCACACAATTCCTTGTTCCCCAAACAACAAAGCTACATTCCATTGTTAACATGTTTCCCCAATAAACCCCTTATCTTAACTAACTTCCTTAGGCTATATGTCCATCTAAGGCACCACCTAAATCTTTTCCCATTATCCCATAGATCCTTTGGTTATTTACAATGTTATGTGCTGAAGGGCAGTATTGTTTGCTAAACTACAATTGAAGGTAATCATTCTCCTGGGGGGCTGAGAGCAAACAGGGCTTGCAAGGCCCGCCCTCTCGGGGAACTTTGTTCCCAAGGGCCTCTCCACAGGAGAAGAAGAAGGAGAAGAAGAAGGAGGAAGAGGAGGAGGAAGAGGAGGAGGGGGAAAAGGGGAAGAAGGGGATGAAGGGGAAGACGGAAGGGGAAGAAAGGGAAGAAGGAAGGGGAAGAAGGGGAAGATCACTTGGTTGCCTTACGTGCATGCCCTGATTGGGGATTGAACTTCAACCCAGGTATGTGCCCCAACAGGAAATCAGATCAGCAACCTTTCGGTGCACAGAATGATCCTCAACCAACTCCAGCCAAGCAAGAGGAAGACTCTGTCTTAAGCTCACCAACACATGCACCCATGCGCAGGCACGTGTGCGCGCGCGCGCACACACACACACACACACACACACACACGCAGAGACACACTCAACAGAGGAACACCCTAAAAAAGAGCTGGAATTAATTAAATGGAATGGGGATGGCTCATGGTTGGAAGATCCACTGCAAAATGTTTCAAGTAGAAAAGAAATCTGGGTGCTTAATGAATGGTATGATGTAGTTATGTGGCAGGAGCAAAGAGTGAGGAAGTGGGCAAGTACAAGTGAAATGAAAGACATGTAAGCAGACATTACACATCAGAGCACTCATGACCTTATCAAAATATATAATGTGGAATTCAACATAAAATTTAATAGGAGTCATTGAGGGTTTTTTCATAGAATTTTTAAGAGAAGTTTTAGGTTCACAGCAAAATTGAGGAGAAGATACAGAGAGCTCTCATATACCCTTTAACCTGCCATTGAGTGCTTAAGCATTTGACTTCTGTAGTGATCAGATTAGTTTCTGTTGTTATTGTGTGTGTGTGTGTGTGTGTGTGTGTGTGCGCATGCACACACACATGCATGTTTTTCAATTGTCCTACAATGTGAAAAATAACAGGCAGTGTGGTGAGAGATGGAGCAGTGAAAAGAATTAGCTCATACAGGTGCCAGTGTAGCGAGGATGATGATGGTGAAACATAAGGAAATGAGAAATTTAAAAGATGTGTTAGAAGTGAAATAAAAGAACTGGGTAATTGGTTACCATGAGAAGCAATTGATAGAGAGGACTGGAGATGAATACCACAGCTTGATGAATTAGGGGACCAAGGGGAGGAAGACCATGGTTTACTTGAGAATAGGGGTGCTTCTGAGACACTCTGACTGGAAATGTGAAGGAAACAGTTTTAAGTATAAGCCTTGCACTCAAAAAATAGATCAGAATTGGAGGTAAAAATTTGGGGCATTTAGCATAATTAGAAAAATGAAAGAGCATAGTGTCCCTTGGTGCTAGAATGTACACAGAAAAGAGCAGAAGACTTAGGAGAGAGATATAAGGGCCACATTCATCTTGAATGGTGGCTAGAAAAGGTTGAAAAGCCACATTATACTGATCAGCCATCTGTCAATACTAGATGGATAACTGAGTAATTGAGTGACTAATTACTAGTAACAATTCTATGCACTATGCACAGGTTATCACACCAAGAACTGCTTGTTCCCGAATTCTGCTCTGATACCCAAGGTACCTGACTGCCGCTTCGCTCAGCAATTCGGGGAAGGTGAGGGCAGTAAGAGATCAGAGGATATCAGATGAATTTATTCCTTTGACCACTAGGGAGTGATGTGGACATTTCTGTGAAATACTCTACTAGAGAGCAGGCACAGATCTTCCCTCATGGGAAGGCATTGTTAGATATTTCAGGTACCTCAGGTGAGAAATTGTGTACACCAATGCAAGAGTGGATGATAAATTCTAGTGAGTGAATAGAATGGAATGCTACATATTAGAAAAAATTAATTATCTAAAATTATATGCATCATTTTAATTTCACAGCGCATTGAATGGAAAATGAACACGTCACTGAAAAAAGTGAACAGAAGGATCCCTCTTAGAGAAACTTCAAAGAAATACAGCATTAAATAATATATAATTTATAGATTTTCACACAAGTGCTAAAAGCTGTAATGAAAAACAAGTGAATTATAATACAAACTTCAGGGTAATGGATACCTGGGAATGGTGAAGAAAGAACAATGAAACTAAAAGAATAAAACAGGCTTAAAATTGTTAGCAGTAATCTATTTCCTAAGCTAGTTTGGTTCAGGGAAGCATACTCATTTTATTGTTTCCCTAGACGCATTGCATATTTGCCATAGATATATTTTTATGTATTCATCATTTAACTTTTCAATGTAAGAAGATGCTACATGGCTTCATAAGTATAGTAAAAGCTATGATTGATATACCCCAAGCTGCATGACTCATCCTCTGAGTTGGAAGCGGGGGAAGCAAATTGACAGGTTAAACAGGCAAACAAATAAATGATGAATAAGTGATATTATAACAAAAGTAGTGAAAGAGCAGAGTCAGGGGGAAAGAAGATAGCAGCAGCTTGGAATTCACACTAGTTGTTTTCAGCACCTCTTGCTGCCTCCACTTCCTCTGAAAGGTTTTGGTCTCATGTACTTGGGGACTCTAACACCTATGGGAAGCAACCATGTCACAAGGAGGCTGCCGTCAAGGGAAGGCCACCTGCCCCTGCTCTTTTCCTGAGCCAACCATGCGCCCAACACTTCTCTGCTATGTGGCCCTCTGTGTCTGGGGAGCAGGTAGGTTCCTGCTGTGAACTTGTCAGATTCCGGGGCCAGGCCTTTCTCCTGTTCCCGCAATGCCAGGCTGCCTCACAGGCTTCTCCACTCTGTCTCTTCCCCCCACAGGCTCCGTGGACACTGAGGTCACCCAGGATCCTGGACATTTGGTCAAAGGAAAAGGACAGAGAGCGAATATGACTTGTGTCCCCATAAAAGGACATAGTTATGTTTATTGGTATCGTCAGAAGCTGGGAGAAGAGCTCCAGTTTTTGGTTTACCTACAGAATGAAAACATTATTGAGAAAACAGACATGATCAATGAGCGATGTTCAGTGCAATGCCCCCAAACTCCCAGTGCAGCCTGGAAATACAGTCCACTGAGCCAGGGGACTCAGCTCTGTACTTCTGTGCCAGCAGCCAATACACAGTGCTGAATGTCAGCTTTTCTTAGAACACAATCTCATCATGGACTCAGCTCAGGAAATGAGTGGTATATAGGTGGGTAGGAATGAACAGAAACCTAACTTGAAAAAGCATACACTAGAAGGAAAAAAAAATGTAAATGGCAACTCTAAGTGAGCAGAAAGGGAATTTTAATGCAGCAGCTGATGGGGATTGAAATCCAAGGAAGGAAAAGGACTGTGGAAAAGGGGCCCAGGTTAAGGGAAGACCCAAGATACCTTCTATACCCATGAAATGGATGGATTTCTAATAATCTTTATAAAAATATGTGGTTTTCACCTGGCAAAACTGTACTTTCAGAAATAAGGATTGGGCAGGTCAACTGTCTCTCATTTGAGCCTGGTCATCTAGCCCAGCTCACTCCATGAACCCAGAGTCACTTTAAGAGTTTCATTATGTTCTCACAACTATCACTGCCATAGAAAGTTAGTGGAAACTCAGAAACTTTGTTCTTGGAATGCTCCATCATGCAGCTTTTTCTATTTTATTTTTTTCATGCAACTTTAAAAAGCAACATACCATACACACAAGATGTGCCCACTTTATGTACCTATATATTTCAATACATTTTGACAAATTTTTACAGCCATGTAACCAGAGAATATTTTCCTCTCCTAATATTGAGTCAGAGATCTTTGCATACATTACAGGTGACAAAAAAAGTTGCAGGCAGTTTCTTATCACAGCACATAGACTAAATATCATTTATTTGAAGTCGTGGCAGTTTTCAGACTCACCAGGATATATTTTATTGAGTGAATTTTAAAGATGACCACATATTCATATACTATAATTTTCTTTTAATATATTTTCATAACTGCATTTCACAACAATTGGTTTCATTTGTACTACTATGCATTCTATTTTGTGAGTTTATTTTTTATTTTTATTTTATTTTATGAATTTAAAATATTATTTTGAGAAGGAGTTCTTGGGGTTTACCAGACTGCCAAAGGGGTCCATGGTACCAATAAAACTAAGATCCCCTGGATGAGGAATAAGATCCTCAACTTTGCAGCTGTGACTGAAACCTGAAGCCTTGCCCCAATCACATTGGGAGCAACTTGTCAGAAAGTATTCTTTCCCAGAGTTCTACCCACACTGCTGCACCTGCTAACAATTCTCATTCTAAATCATTACATCATTCTCTCCCTCCCTCTCTATATTCATTCTCTCTCTCTCCCTCCCTCTCTCTCTCTCTCTCTCTCTCTCTCTCTCTCTCTCTCTCTCTCTCTCCCTCCCTCCCTCCTTCCTCCTCCCTCCTCCCTTTCTGCCAGGAGGGGGCAGCAACAGTTCACCAGTTTCTAAGCAAACAGATTCTAACCACAAATCACAAATTTCATCATGAAAGTGTCTTTTACCTCAGATGATCTCAAACCTAAAAATAAAACAAATATTTATCTGTCCAAATAACAACATTCATTAATAAAGTCACACTCATTGTATGCATTTCAATTCAATGCTGGGAAATGATATTTTACTTAGTTGGTGCAACCCGATGTCAGTAAATGTCTGATTTCCTTGACGTAGTGTTAACTTCCTAAATTCTGTGCATTAGAATGCTAGGTCCAGAAAATAATGATCACAAACATGGTGCTTATTCTGTGTTATGAATTGTTCTAAATTTTTTATTTGTATAACGTTCACAACATTAATATATCTTTTGAATCAAATACTCATTATCTTCATTTCACAGATGAAAAAATAAAGTCAAATGGGATTAGAAGACCTGCCTAAAATGACGTAGTTGCTAAATGGCAGCTCCAGGACTCAAACTCAGGCTGTTTCCCAAACCCCTGCTCTAATCCATCTCCCCTAGGGCAGGGTGTGTTTAGGGCCCTTCTCCATTGCTCAAATTACTGGAGCAGCCTTCACTCCATCTCTACTGTGTCGATTGTAATAAATACAGAGGGTGAAAAGAATTGGCCTTATTTTATAACAACAGAACATCTGATCCTCTTTTTGTGATTGGAGTTCCCCACTTAACAGTATTGGAGGGCTATCGCAGTGGATGGATGGGTGATAGACTGTTAGTATTTCTGACTGTTAGTATTTCTCTTCCTAGTTCTCATGACAGCCATTGCGCATTCTGAGCGTGACTCTGACCAGGAAATGAGAATTCCATTTTCTCACCACGTCGGCACTTGTCTATTTAGAATAGATTTGGAGAACTCTAGACAGAAGAGAAGTGGCTTGATCTCTCTGAGTTTTACTTTCCCCACCTGAAGAATCAGCTATGACCATCCTTTCCAAGCAAGGACAAATTTTGCGCGTTGCGCCAGGGGGAGCCCTAGATCCCAGCCTCTTCCCTAAGCCTCTCTGAGTCTCTGTCTGGAACTTCACAAACACCTTGTCCCTGCCATGGGTAGCGGGGGCCTCTGCTACCTGGCCCTTTGTCTCCTAGGAGCAGGTGAGTGCAACACCTGTCCAGTCCATAGATTCCTGTTTTGGGTGTACACACCCTCCTCCAGCACCTTCTTCTCACAGCAGCATCGGGTTCCCTTCTGGGCCTTGTCCCCAAC